>CM038674.1:512257593-517257593 GCA_021605145.1 Aegilops bicornis
AAGGACTCACGGGAAGATATCACAACACAACTCTAGACAAAAATTAAAATAATACAAGCTTTATATTACAAGCCAGGGGCCTCGAGGGCTCGAATACAAAAGCTTGAATACACAAGAGTCAGCGGAAGCAACAATATCTGAGTACAGACATGAGTTAGACAAGTTTGCCTTAAGAAGGCTAGCACAAAAGCAACATCGATCGAAAAGGCAAGGCCTCCTGCCTGGGAGCCTCCTAACTACTCCTGGTCGTCAGCGGTCTCCACGTAGTAGTAGGCACCCTCAGGGTAGTAGCAGTCGTCAAAGGTGGCATCTGGCTCCTGAGCTCCAACCTCTGGTTGCATCAACCGGAAAGAAGAAGAAAGGGGGAAAAGGGGGAGCAAAGCAACCGTGAGTACTCATCCAAAGTACTCGCAAGCAAGGATCTACACTACATATGCAACATTATCAAAGGAAGGTTGTATATGTGGACTGGCTAACAGAAATGCGAGAATAGAGAGAAGGCCTAGTCCTATCGAAGACTAGCATCTTGAGAAACCACCATCTTGCGACATCCGGAGGAGTAGAGTAGCATAAGTAAAGTAGTAGAAGTGTTATCAACCTCGGCAGAGATCCTTTCTCGACTCCCTGCGAGAAAGAAATCCCGAGCCATACTATCCGATTATCATCACAATCCATTACTCATCACCATCCAATTCTCATCACAAGTATCCAGTTCTAGTTGTATCGATCGGGATACAACTCCAAGTGTCCGTTACCGTAGGACAGGCTAATGATAGATGTTTTCTTCCCTGCAGGGGTGCACCAACTTACCCACCACGCTCGCTTAACTCCGCCCGGACACACTTTCCTAGGACATGCCCGGCCTCGGCCAAACAATACACCGCAACCCGACCTAGGCTTAATAGAGAGGCCAAGACGCGGACTAAACCTATGCCCCGGGGTCATGGGCCATCTCCCGGGAACTCACACTTGCGTTGCGAGGGCGGCGGTGAGCAGACCTAGCTACCTCCCTAAAAAGGCGGGAGCTTACCGGTCCAACCCGGCGCGCTTCGATCAGCAGCGTCTATTAAGCTTCGGCTGATGTATCTGAAGAACGCCCATACTATGCCCACGTGATGGTTAGTGCTATCAGGCCAGAGGCCCCTTGGATCAAATATCCAAATCGTAGTGGATTAGGAACGCGCGGTAACAAGCAGAGACTCACGAAAGATGTGACCCCGTTGCCCCGTCTCGAGGACTTGCGGCAAGGGCTAGGAATGCCCGGCCACGCCTCGTAATTATCTCGCGGGCACCCTCCAGGTCAACCCGACTCCACATCACTCGCAATTAAGCTCGCGCGGGCACCCCTCAGGGTCGACCCGTCTTTCCAAGTAACATTGGCAAAGTCCAAGTATCCGTGTGTCCAAACATCAAGGGAAAACCCGAGGAATCACCCCGATGAATTCCACTAGATGTAATCATCAAGGTGAACGTAAGAGGAATCACCCCCGAGGTTCACACTTGAGGGGTTGCACGACAGAGTCGTATCGGAAGTGGTTAAGGCGGAATCACCCTCGATGACCATGACCGAATAGCTACACTACAGGGTTAACATCAGAAGTGCTGTAGAGGTCTCACCCTCAGCACTCAATAGTAACACTGCAGAGTCGAGCAACGAAGGGGCGTGATGTCACGTGAGGTGTCGGGTCCTGGTCTTCGATCCCGTTGATCGGGTCTTACGATAATCCAGTAGGCGATCGAGTCAAGTGGGGGTCGCGATGGGTCTCTAACCAACCTATACTAAGCAGTTTAGGATAAGCGGTAGGTAACAATAGCAGGTTACAATAAGCAGGCTATGCAGAGAATAGGAGCAAACAATATGATAGCAAAATCTAATGCAAGCATGAGAGAATGGAATGGGCAATATCAGGATGATCAAAGGGGGCTTTCCTGGTTGCTCACGGCAAGGAGGGTTAAATCGTCGGCGTAGTCGATCACAAAGCGACATCGGTCTTGGGGTCTACCGGAGAGAAGAGGGGGATGAAACAGTAAATATAAAGCAGACATAGCATCACAAAGCAGAACTTGGCAATATGTTGTGCCGGGAGTGACCTAACGTATGGCTACACGATAAAGGTGAAGGGGGAATCAACCGAGAATGTTTTCCCGGCTCCGGACATGTGTCAGGTAGATGACCGGAGGGGGAATGTCCCGTGTTCAACATGCTAGGGGCATGTGACAGATGAACGGACCGTGTATTCGGATTCGTTGGATTTTTCTGAGCAACTTTCATATAAAAAACATTTTCATCCGAGTTACAGATTATTTTATATGAATTTTCTAAGTTTTAAACATATTCTGGAATTATTTATACTAACAGAAAAGGAATATGATGTCGACATGGCGTAGGAGTGACGTCGGCAGTCAACAGTCCGGTTGACTGGTCAAACTGACAGGGGGACCCACTGTCGACCTCTGTTACTTAACAGAGCTTATTTTAAACTGAATTGAGGTTAATTAGCTACTGGGCCCCACATGTTAGTGGCTGATTAGCTAAACTAATTACTTTTAATTATAAAACCGTTTTAATTAGTTATTTAAGCGGTGGGGCGGTTAAATCGGTGGCATTGTACCTCCATGTCGGCGTGTTTCTTGGGTCAACCCGATCCAACGGGGCCCCTAAGGCCTTGGCGATGAGCGAGGGTCGGGCCCGCCAGCCACATCGGCAGCGGCGGCGTCGCCGCCAGCGGCGACGCTAGAACGCCCGAGCCGCTTCGGGC
This sequence comes from Aegilops bicornis, assembly GCA_021605145.1. NCBI lineage: Eukaryota > Viridiplantae > Streptophyta > Magnoliopsida > Poales > Poaceae > Aegilops > Aegilops bicornis. The sequence continues at coordinate 512,260,353 of CM038674.1, forward strand.
CTCGTCGGAACGCGCTAAAGGCGGCCGTTTAGCGTGCGGTTGGCACCGTTCAAACGCCGCACCTGACGCCGTGTCGGGTGGTGGTGGTGGCTCGCCCGGGGGCGGCCGGAATAGCCATCGGCGGCGAAGCACTGCAGCGGAGGCGTTTGGAGTCACGTCGGGGAATGGGCTAGAAACGCACGGGAGGGCGAGAGGAAGGGCTAGCCGGGCTCCTGGGAACACCAGGAGCACGATGGAGGGCTTGGACGGGGGCCACGGCAGCGGTGGCCACGACGGTGATGGAGCAGGGCGTCGGTTAGCTATGGCGGTTGCAGCGAGCGAGCTAGAGAGGGAGGCGACCTATGTGAGAGAAGGGAGAGGGGGAGGAGCTCACCGGGTGGGCGCACAAAGGCCCGACAAATGTGAGGCGCGATGGCGGTGGCCGAGTCAGCGGCGGCGGCAGCGGTCCAGGAGGAAAACGGATCCGGCTGGGGTGGCTCCCGCCTTGAGGTTGTTAAGCGCGAGCAAGCAGCGAGCAGCTGCGGGCTCGTGAACACATCGGGGTGGCGAGGAGGGCTCCGTGGTCATGGGTGGCGCAGCAACGCGGCGATAGCAAGGCCGGGGCGACGTGGATCTCGGGAGAAGGGGCGAGGCGGAGGGAGAGAGGCGAGAGGGGGCGCCCGTGGGAGTGAGTGGGTGCGGGAGCCCGAGGGGTCGAGGGCGTCGCCTTATCCCTTCCCCGACGGGGACGGGCGAGGTTCGGTGGCGACCAGCGGCGTGGTCACTGGCCTGGGTGAACAGAGAGGAGGGAGGCGACCGAGGAGGTGGGCTGCTGGGTTGGGCCGCCCAGGATGACAAAGGCCAGGGGGGTTCGAGGGGTTCCTTTTCTTTTATCTCTGCTCTTTTCTTTTCTGAGAAAAAGCATGGTAATAATTGGGCTGCCAAAAGGATTTTGTAAAATGTGGGACTTGGCCACATAATTACATTGCAATAGTTAGCCTTTATACAAAAAATTTGTGAGGCTTTTGAAATAGTTTGAATTTTTTATAAAGTAAAAAGGCATTTAAACTATTATTTTAGCCACTGCTTTAATTGCTTTAGGCCATTTAAACACCTTGCAAAAATGTTGGTTCACCACCAATATTAACAAATGACTATTTTCCACAAGATGAACATTTTAGATCTCACAGCGAATAAGAGTTTTGACTTTAGATTGGATTTGAGTTTGAATCGGTGATTTGGATCAAGTGAAGATTAGCAACAGTAACAATGATGACAAGGCATCATTGGAAGGGGATTACTGTAGCATGATTCTCGGGGTGTTACAAATCTCCTCCACTACAAGAAATCTCGTCCCGAGATTTAAGGGGTGGAGTAAGGGGGAAAGACTCGGAAAAGACAAAGCTTAACACAAGATAGTTATCTGGGGACTATCTCAGTGAAATTGGCAAAGAGGCATCTCTCGAGTTGAAATTCAAGAAAGTCATCGAGAGCAAGATAAGAAGGTGCAATAAAAAGCTTCAATCGGGTAGGCAATCGTTCGTTGCCTGAAACGGAGTGTGGAAGAGTTTTAGAGCGATGGGAATAAGTATTTTATGCGATACGAATTGGTGATCTCTCGGAAGGTGACTCATGAATTACATACAAAACCAAGCGTGAGGAAAAACTTTTAGAAACAGGGGGTATACAAGAGAGTCAGGTTTCGATCCTGTGGAACTGTGGGTTATGGGCCCACCATGTGGGTTAAAAGTAGAAAGGGGACCGATAGCAAGGCATGTCGGATGATAGTATCGGTTATGTTGCCAACAACGCTTGATTACCAAGGGCGAAGGACGAAGAGAACCATTTTCCTGCTCGTTGAATGAGGCGGACCAATAGGCAAAGTTCTCGTCCATCGGTGGTTACCGGAATGTCAACAGCAATAATAACAAGGTCTTACTGACAAATTGTACACCGAGGTGTTTCATAAGCAGGGAACTAATAATGCTTAGATCATATAGACCACAAGTAGGTTTAAACAAACCAATGGAAAGGAAAAGGCGATCATTAGATTAATCAGTACACTGGATAGGAAAATGTGTTTACACACAAGAATTGGGAGTATATCCTTCCCAAGGGGAAGTGGAGCAGGATATACATTATATGACATCAAGTTCAAAAGCATTTAGATAAAGGGGGCGAGGGAAGAATCATGATATTACCCATACAACGGTGTTTGGATAATAGATCAAGAAACATTCGACAATGTGCTTCCAATGTTCCTGTTCATATTCGAATACCTCGGTCATGCTTGAGGTAGTATTAACATGGTGTTACAAGTAGGGGTTGGAGTTGAAGATCACAAGAAATACACAAGGAACAATTGCAGGAATAGCAAGGAGTCCAAGGTTTAACCAAGGCGTGATCAAACATGTGTTGGAAAGAAGACAAGGGGGGTTGTTAATGATAAATCAAATCATCGAAGGTCACGGATGGTATTTCTCACCATGAATTCAGTTGTCATCTCTGAAGAAGACAAAGTGTTGACGCCGATCACGACAAATTTTGTCGAGAGACTCTATGAAGATGCCATCGAGCAGAAAAGGAAGAATGAAGTGAAAGGCTATGAGAACCAAGGATTCGACACCAACTCGAATCATGCTTGTTGTTCAAGGAGAAACGATATGATGAGGAAAATCGGCGTGAGGCTTAGCTCATCGTCGAAAATTGTGCTCCAGGAAGAAGGACCAGGTAGCACAGTTAAAATTTAGCATGATAATGATATTGCCGGTCAGGCTAGGAATGACTTGAAGGATTACTAAACTCGTAAGCAATGAAAATTACTTAGAGTTATTGAATCGAGTCTTGAGAAGCGATTCACTTATCGGTGTTCTCAAGTGACTAACAACTCGGAAGCGAGGGAAATTTGAAATCGGTGAGTAGCAATACTAGAAGAAGACTCATAGGAAGGAACACAGTTCTTTGTTATTCTCGAGATAACATGAGGCAATACTTGAAGGTAGATCAAATTAGAGGTTGGACAGGTGAAATGACTTGCAGGAGACAAGTATTTTAACTTGTCCGGGAAATGGAATTAAGAAGAAACTATGGTCGGAACCACGGTTAAGAATGACCAAACCACCGACACAAGATGAACCTATAACAAGGGGTAATTATTTTTACGAGTAGTTTCCATGATAAGTTCTACATCGGGCCCATGGGCATGAACACAGAGGTTCAAGGTCGACTCCCACTTCTTCAATGCATAACCTTTCATTCACTCCTCGTTTTCGAAGAAATTGTAGTGCAGAAGATTTATCTGGCGAAGTACCAGAAGAGTAAGACTCGTGAGAACTCTCGGGTTCATATGGATTATGGAAGGCATAAGTTCAACCTATCGGGGCATTTTTACGAATCTATACAACAATCAACCAAACCAAAGATACGAGTTCGAAAGCAGAGTATCGAAGTCAAAGCAGATGATACAATTTACCGAAGAAATTATGTATCAGGGAAAAACTCACAAGAATTTGGATGTGAAGGACACAGTCGGATAACAACCCAGCAATGGATCTGGCGATTCACGACAGAGTTGATGTGATTATCGGTGATCAATCAGATGAAGAAGGGGATGCAAAGGCATTGGCTTATAGAAACGTCTGAATGATTCGATGCTTGGGTACACAGGAATTATGATTTCAAGACGAAGGACCAGAAGCAGAGGCTCTGATCAAAAGATGAGTAAGTTGAATAGACTTAGAGGTGCACCCGACCTAACCTTGATTGGGAAAGAACCAACTCATATCCGGAGCGATGTCGGAGCCGGAAAGGAAATTTCCAAGGATTAATTGATGATTGCGAGTATTCGCTCACACGTTGAATCCATAGGAACAAAATTACAATCACAAAGAATTTTAAAGAATATTGTTAGACATATGGAATTAACCATAATGTAAGACGATAAGGAAGAACAGGAGCAATAGGCTACTAAGGATTATCGGTAGATCGAATAGTATTCCAAAGAATTTGTGAAACACATGAACAACTGGGGATAAACGGGTTCAGTGAATCATCTAGTGCAAAAAGAAGCCGCAAAGCAGAAGGCATAAAGGATTCTCGAAACAACGGAGAGTACATCTTGTAATAATAGGAGCAACTGGGTATGAAGGTACAAGCGGCAAGGATGTTATTCACGGGGATTATCTGTGGTCAGCAACTGCAAGGCAGTGGGCACATGGTCTCGAGAAACCTCAAGGAGTATCTGCAGAATCTTCTGGCGAAGCAAGCGATCATCGGTAATGTCGGGGCTCTCCGTGAGGAAGTGGGTACGAGAACCTAATGTCAGAGTTAGTAAAATGTTTTACCTGAATAGACGAGAGATTAGAGTCCCAGAGTATAGACGAGGAATAAAAGATTCTAATACCACCCAATGGCGACGTGGGCCCGTAAGACACACATCCATGTTAGTAAAAGTTTTGTAGTGACTAGACTCGACTTCGGCCAAGGAGTTGGAAGGGGGCTACCTACATGCAGTTGGCTCTGATACCAACTTGTGACGCCCTCGATTCAATCGTACACTAATCATACACGCAAATGTGTATGATCAAGATCAAGGACTCACGGGAAGATATCACAACACAACTCTAGACACAAATTAAAATAATACAAGCTTTATATTACAAGCCAGGGGCCTCGAGGGCTCGAATACAAAAGCTCGAATACACAAGAGTCGTGAAGCAACAATATCTGAGTACGAGACATGAGTTAGACAAGTTTGCCTTAAGAAGGCTAGCACAAAAGCAACATCGATCGAAAAGGCAAGGCCTCCTGCTGGGAGCCTCCTAACTACTCCCCGGTTGTCGTGGTCTACACGTAGTAGTAGGCACCCTCGTGGTAGTAGCAAATCGTCAAAGGTGGCATCTGGCTCCTGAGCTCCAACCTCTGGTTGCATTAACCGGAAAGAAGAAGAAAGGGGGAAAAGGGGGAGCAAAGCAACCGTGAGTACTCATCCAAAGTACTCGCAAGCAAGGATCTACACTACATATGCAACATTATCAAAGGAAGGCTGTATATGTGGAATGGACTGCAGAAATGCCAGAATAGAGAGAAGGCCTAGTCCTATCGAAGACTAGCATCTTCAGGAAACCACCATCTTGCAGCATCCAGAGGGAGTAGAGTAGCATAAGTAAAGTAGTAGAAGTGTTATCAACCTCGGCCAGAGATCCTTTCTCGACTCCTTGTAGAAAGAAATCCCAGAGCCATACTATCCAGTTATCATCACAATCCATTACTCATCACCATCCAATTCTCATCACAAGTATCCAGTTCTAGTTGTATCGATCAGGATACAACTCCAAGTGTCCGTTACCGTAGGACAGGCTAATGATAGATGTTTTCTTCCCTGCAGGGGTGCACCAACTTACCCACCACGCTCGCTTAACTCCGGCCGGACACACTTTCCTGGGACATGCCCGGCCTCGGCCAAACAATACACCGCAACCCAACCTAGGCTTAATAGAGAGGCCAGCACGCCGGACTAAACCTATGCCCCCAGGGGTCATGGGCCATCTCCCCGGGAACTCCTGCACGTTGCGAGGGCGGCCGGTGAGCAGACCTAGCTACCTCCCTAAAAAGGCATGAGTTTACCAGTCCAACTCGGCGCGCGTTGCTCAGTCACTGACGTCTATTAAGCTTCGGCTAATGCATACGACGCAGAACGCCCATACTATGCCCACGTGATGGTTAGTGCTATCAGGCCAGAGGCCCCTTGGATCAAATATCCAAATCGTAGTGGATTAGGAGCACGCGGTAACAAGCAGAGACTCACGAAAGATGTGACCCCGTTGCCCCGTCTCGAGGACTTGCGGCAAGGGCTAGGAATGCCCGGCCACGCCTCGTAATTATCTCGCGGGCACCCTCCAGGTCAACCGACTCCACATCACTCGCAATTAAGCTCGCGCGGGCACCCCTCAGGGTCGACCCGTCTTTCCAAGTAACATTGGTAAAGTCCAAGTATCCGTGTGTCCAAACATCAAGGGGAAAACCCGAGGAATCACCCCCGATGAATTCCACTAGATGTAATCATCAAGGTGAACGTAAGAGGAATCACCCCGAGGTTCACACTTGAGGGTTGCACTGCAGTCGTGTCGGAAGTGGTTAAGGCGGAATCACCCTCGATGACCACGACCGAATAGCTACACTCTGAGGTTAACATCGGAAGTCTGTAGAGGTCTCACCCTCGGCACTCAATAGTAACACCGCAGAGTCGAGCAACGAAGGGGCGTGATGTGGCGTGAGGTGTCGGGTCTGGTCTTGATCCCGTTGATCGGGTCTTACGATAATCGGTAGGCGGTCGAGTCAAGTGGGGGGTCAGCGATGGGTCTCTAACCAACCTATACTAAGCAGTTTAGGATAAGCGGTAGGTAACAATAGCGAGTTACAATAAGCAGGCTATGCACGGCGAGAATAGGAGCAAACAATAACTTGATAGCAAAATCTAATGCAAGCATGAGAGAATGGAATGGGCGATCTCAGGCTGATCAAAGGGGGGGCTTGCCTGGTTGCTCTGGCAAGGAGGGGTCGTTGTCGACGTAGTCGATCACAGGGGCAGCATCGGTCTTGGGGCCTACCGGAGAGAAGACGGGGAAGAAACAGTAAATATAAAGCAGATCTAGCATCACAAAGCAGAACTTGGCAATATGTTGTGCCGGGAGTGACCTAACGTATGGCTACACGATAAAGGTGAAGGGGGAATCAATCGGGAATGTTTTCCCGGTTCCGGACCTGTGTCAGGTAGATGACCGGAGGGGGAATGTCTCATGTTCAGCATGCTAGGGGCATGTGACAGATGAACGGACCGCGTATTCGAATTCGTTGGATTTTTCTGAGCAACTTTCATATAGAAAACATTTTCATCCGAAGTTCTGATTATTTTATATGAATTTTGAAGTTTTAAACATATTCGGAATTATTTATACTAATGAAAAGGAATATGATGTCGACATGACGTAGGAGTGACGTCGGCGATCAACAGTCCGTTGATGGTCAAAAGCGACAGGGGACCCACTGTCAGCCTCTGTTATATGAGCTTATTTTAAACTAAACCGAGGTTAATTAGTGATGGGCCCCACATGTTAGTGGCTAATTAGCTAAACTAATTACTTTTATTTATAAAAACCATTTTATTTATTATTTAAGCGGTGGGGCGGTTCCGGTAACCTTTGTACCGCCATGTCAGCGTGTTGACTGGTCAACCAGTCAGCAGGGCCCTAAGGCCCACTTGGCGATGGAGCCGAGGTCGGGCCCGCCCACCACGTCGGCGGCGGCGGCGTCTCGCCACCGGCGGACGGTAGAAACGCCATGAGCCGCTCGAGCCTCGTCGGAAGCGTGCTAGTGGCGGCCGTTTAGCGTCGCGGTTGGCACCGTTCAAACGCGCACCACGCCGTGTCGGGTGGTGGTGGTGGCTCGCCCGGGGACGGCCGGAATAGCCATCGGCGGCGAGCACGGGCGGCGGAGGCGTTCGGAGTCATGTCGGGAATGGGCTAGGTGCACGGGAGGGCGAGAGGAAGGGCTGGCCGGGCTCCTGGGAACACCAGGAGCACGATGGAGGGCTCGGACGGGGGCCACGACAACAGTGGCCACGACGGTGATGGAGCAGGGCGACGGTGAGCTACGGCGGTTGCACCGAGCGAGCTAGAGAGGGATGCGGCCTACGTGAGAGAAGGGAGAGGGGGAGGAGCTCACCGGGTGGGCGCACGAAGGCCCGGCGAGTAACAGAGCCTTGATGGCGGTGGCCGGAGTAGAAAGCGGCGGCGACGACGGTCCAGGAGGAAGACGGATCCGGCACTGGGGTGGCTCCCGCCTTGAGGTTGTTGGCGCAGACGGCTGCGGGGCTCGTGGACACATCGGGGCGGCGAGAAGGGCCCGATGGTCGATGGCGCAACAGCAACGGCACAACAAGGCCGGGCGTGGTGTATCTAGAGACGGGGGCGAGGCCAGAGGAAGAGAGGGGAGAGGGGGCGTCAAGGGGGAGTGAGTGGGTGCGGGGAGCACGAGGGGTCGAGGGGACGTCGCCCTTATCCCTTCCCCGACGGGGACGGCGACAGGGTTCGGTGGCGACCAACGAGCGCGGTCGCTTGGTCGGGTGAACAGAGAAGAGGGAGGCGACCGGGGGAGGTGGGCGCTGGGTTGGGCCGCCCAGATGACAAAGGCCCAGGGGGGTCAGGGGGGTTCCTTTTCTTTTACCTCTGCTATTTTCTTTTCTGAGAGAAAAAGCATGGTAATAATTGGGCTGCCAAAAGGATTTTGTAAAATGTGGGACTTGGCCACATAATTACATTGCAATAGTTAGCACTGCCACAAAAAGGCTGTGAGGCTTTTGAAATAGTTTGAAATTTTTATAAAGTAAGAAGGCATTTAAACTATTGTTTTAGCCACTTCTTTAATTGCTTTAGGCCATTTAAACACCTTGCAAAAATGTTGGTTCACCACCAATATTAACAAATGACTATTTTCCACAAGATGAACATTTTAGATCTCCTGTCTGACAAATAAGAGTTTTTGACTTTAGATTGGATTTGAATTTGAATCAGTGATTTGGATCAAGTGAAGATTAGCAACAGTAACAATGATGACAAGGCATCATTTGAAGGGGATTACTGTAGCATGATTCTCGGGGTGTTACAATGAGACTCCGGACGAAAAAGAAAGAAAGAAAGAGGCCAAAAAAGAGAGAAAAGGCCCAAATAAAAAAAATGAGAGAAAAAGAGAGAAGGGACAATGTTACTATCCTTTTACCACACTTGTGCTTCAAAGTAGCACCATGATCTTCATGATAGAGAGTCTCTCATTTTGTCACTTTCATATACTAGTTGGAATTTTACATTATAGAACTTGGCTTGTATATTCCAATGATGGGCTTCCTCAAAATGCCCTAGGTCTTCATGAGCAAGCGAGTTGGATGCACACCCACTTAGTTTGTTTTGTTGAGCTTTCATATACTTATAGTTCTAGTGCATCTGTTGCATGGAAATCCCAACTCACTCACATTGATATCTATTGATGGGCATCTCCATAGCCCGTTGATATGCCTAGTTGATGTGAGACTATCTTCCCCTCTTTTTGTCTTCTCCACAACCACCATTCTATTCCACATATAGTGCTATATTCATGCCTCACACTCATGTATTGCGTGAAGATTAAAAAAGTTTTGAGACTGTCAAAAGTATGAAACAATTGCTTGGCTTGTCATCGGGGTTGTGCATGATTTAAATACTTTGTGTGGTGAAGATAGAGCATAGCCAGACTATATGATTTTGTAGGGATAACTTTTTTTGGCCATGTTATTTTGAGAAGACATAATTGATTTGTTAGTATGCTTGAAGTATTATTATTTTTATGTCAATATGAACTTTTGTCTTGAATCTTTCAGATCTGAATATTCATACCACAATTAAGAAGAATTACATTGAAATTATGCCAAGTATCACTCCGCATCAAAAATTCTTTTTATCATTTACCTACTCAAGAATGACGAGGAATTATGCTTGGGGATGCACGATACGTCTCCAACGTATCTATAATTTTTTATTGCTCCATGCTATATTATCTACTGTTTTGGACCATATTGGGCTTTATTTTCCCTTTTATATTACTTTTGGGACTAACCTATTAACAGGAGGCCCAGCCCAATTGCAGTTTTTTGCCTATTTGATGTTTCAAGAAAGCGGAATATCAAACGGAATGAAACCTTCGAACGTGATTTTCTCACGAATATGATCCAGAGACTTGGACCCCCGTCAAGAAAGAAAGGAGGTGGCCACGAGGGTGGAGGGCGCCCCTAGGGCGCGCCTGCCTCGTGGGCCCTCCTTGCTCCACCGACGTACTCCTTCCTCCTATATATACCTACATACCCCCAAGCGATCGACACGGAGCCAAAAACCTAATTCCACCGCCGCAACTTTACGTATCCACGAGATCCCATCTTGGGGCACATTAGGAGCTCCTGGGAAGAGGAATCCACCATGGAGGGCTTCTACATCAACATCATAGCCTCTCCGATGAAGTTTGAGTAGTTTACTTCAGACCTTCAGGTCCATAGTTAGTAGCTAGATGGCTTCTTCTCTCTTTTTGGATCTCAATACAAAGTTCTCCCCCTCTCTCGTGGAGATCTATTCGATGTAATCTTCTTTTTGCGGTGTGTTTGTTGAGACCGATGAATTGTGGGTTTATGATCAAGATTATCTATGAACAATATTTGAATCTTCTCTGAATTCTTTTACGTATGATTGGTTATCTTTGCAAGTCTCTTTGAATTATCTGTTTGGTTTGGCCTACTAGATTGGTTTTTCTTGCAATGGGAGAAGTGCTTAGCTTTGGGTTCAATCTTGCGGTGTCCTTAACCAGTGACAGAAGGGGCAGGAAGGAATGTATTGTATTCTTGCCATCGAGGATAACAAGATGGGGTATTTATTATATTGCATGAATTTATTCCTCTACATCATGTCATGTTGCTTAAGGCGTTACTCTGTTTTCATTAACTTAATACTCTAGATGCATGCTGGATAGCGGTCGATGAGTGGAGTAATAGTAGTAGATGCGAGGTGAGTCGGTCTACTTGTCTCGGACGTGATGCCTATATACATGATCATACCTAGGTATTCTCATAACTATGCTCAATTCTGTCAATTGCTCAACAGTAATTTGTTCACCCACCGTCGAATACTTATGCTCTTGAGAAAAGCCACTAGTGAAATCTACGGCCCCCGGGTCTATTCTCATCATATCAATCTTCCATCACTTTATTATTGCTTTCCTTTTAACTTTACCCTTTTATTTTACTTTGCATCTTTATACCAAAAATATTATCTTTCATCTCTATCAGATCTCACTCTCGTAAGTGATCGTGAAGGGATTGACAAACCCTAATCGCGTTGGTTGCGTGGAGCTATTTATTTTATGTAGGTACGAGGGACTCGCGCATAGCCTCCTATTGGATTGATACCTTGGTTCTCAAAAACTAAGGGAAATACTTACTCTACTCTGCTGCACCACCCTTTCCTCTTCAAGGAAATCCAACGCAGTGCTCAAGAGGTAGCAGGAAGAATTTCTGGCGTCGTTGCCGGGGAGTCTATGCAAAAGTCAACATACCAAGTACCCATCACAATCCCTTATCTCTCGCATTACATTATTTGCCATTTGCCTCTTGTTTTCCTCTCCCCCACTTCACCCTTGCCGTTTTATTCGCCCTCTCTTTTCCGTTTGCCTTTTTTCTTGCTTGCCTTTTTGTTTGCTCGTGTGTTGGATTGCTTGCTTGTCACTATGGCTCAAGATAATACCAAATTGTGTGACTTCACCAATACCAACAATAATGATTTCCTTAGCACTCCGATTGCTCCTCTTACCAATACTGAATCTTGTGAAATCAATACTGCTTTGTTGAATCTTGTTATGAAACATCAATTCGCCGCCTTCCTAGTGAAGATGCCGCTACTCATCTAAATAGCTTCGTTGATTTATGTGATATGCAAAACAAGAAAGATGTCGATAATGCTATTGTTAAATTGAAGCTATTTCCTTTTTCGCTTAGAGATCGTGCTAAAGCTTGGTTTTCGTCTTTGCCTAAAAATAGTATTGATTCTTGGGACAAGTGCAAAGATGCTTTTATCTCTAAGTATTTTCCTCCCGCTAAGATCATCTCTCTTAGAAACGATATTATGAATTTTAAGAAACTTGATCACGAACATGTTGCACAAGCTTGGGAGAGAATGAAATTAATGATACGTAATTGCCCTACTCATGGTTTGAATTTGTGGATGATTATACAAAAACATTATGCCGGATTGAATTTTTCTTCTAGAAATCTTTTAGATTCGGCCATGGGAGGCACTTTTATGGAAATCACTTTAGGAGATGCTACTAAACTCCTAGATAATATTATGGTTAATTATTCTCAATGGCACCTTGAAAGATCTACTAATAAAAAGTGCATGCGATAGAAGAAATCAATGTTTTGAGTGGAAAGATGGATGAACTTATGAAATTATTTGCTACTAAGAGTGTTTCCTCTGATCCTAATGATATGCCTTTGTCTACTTTGATTGAGAATAATAATGAATCTATGGATGTGAATTTCGTCGGTAGGAATAATTTTGGTAACAACACGTATAGAGGGAACTTTAATCCTAGGCCTTATCCTAGTAATCCTTCTAATCGTTATGGAAATTCCTACAACAACTCTTATGGAAATTTTAATAAGATGCCCTCTGAATTTGAGACTAGTGTTAAAGAGTTTATGAATTCGCAAAAGAATTTCAATGCTTTGCTTGAAGAGAAATTGCTTAAGGTTGATGAATTGGCTAGGAATGTTGATAGAATTTCTCTTGATGTTGATTCTTTAAAGCTTAGATCTATTCCTCCTAAGCATGATATCAATGAGTCTCTCAAAGCCATGAGAATTTCCATTGATGAGTGCAAGGAAAGAACCGCTAGGATGCGTGCTACGAAAGATGCCTTTATTAAAGCGTGTTATTCCAATTCCTATGAAAATCAAGATGAAGATCTAAAAGTTATTGATGTGTCCCCTATTAAATCTTTGTTTTGCAATATGAATCTTGATAATGATGGGACTGAATATGATCCACCTCTACCTAGAAGGCGTTCCAAGAATTCAGAGTTTTTAGATCTTGATGATAAAATTGATAAAAGTGGGATTGAAAAAAATAAAACCCTAGATGTTGCTAAACCCACTATTTTGGATTTCAAGGAATTTAATTATGAAAATTGCTCTTTAATTGATTGTATTCCCTTGTTGCAATCCGTGCTAAATTCTCCTCACGCTTATAGTCAAAATAAAGCGTTTACTAAACATATCGTTGATGCCTTGATGCAATCTTATGAAGAAAAACTTGAGTTGGAAGTTTCTATCCCTAGAAAACTTTATGATGAGTGGGAACCAACTATTAAAATTAAGATTAAGGATTATGAATTTTATGCTTTATGTGATTTGGGTGCTAGTGTCTCCACTATTCCCAAAACTTTGTGTGATTTTCTAGATTTCCGTGATTTTGATGATTGCTCTCTAAACTTGCACCTTGCGGATTCCACTATTAAGAAACCATGGGAAGAATTAATGATGTTTTATTTTTGCAAATAGGAATTATGTGCCCGTAGATTTTGTCGTTCTTGATATAGATTGCAATCCTTCTTGTCCTATTATTCTTGGTAGACCTTTCCTTAGAACTTAATACTCTAGATGCATGCTGGATAGCGGTCGATGAGTGGAGTAATAGTAGTAGATGCAGGAAGGAGTCGGTCTACTTGTCTCAGACGTGATGCCTATATACATGATCATACCTAGATATTCTCATAACTATGTTCAATTACATCAATTGCTCAACAGTAATTTGTTCACCCACCGTAGAATACTTATGCTCTTGAGAGAAGCCGATGAGTGAAATCTACGGCCCCCGGGTCTATTCTCATCATATCAATCTTCCATCACTTTATTATTGCTTTGCTTTTTTACTTTACCTTTTATTTTAGTTTGCATCTTTATACCAAAAATACCAAAAATATTATCTTTCATCTCTATCAGATCTCACTCTCGTAAGTGACCGTGAAGGGATTGACAACCCCTAATCGCGTTGGTTGCGTGGAGCTATTTGTTTTGTGTAGGTACGAGGGACTCGCGCGTACCCTCCTACTGGATTGATACCTTTGTTCTCAATAACTGAGGGAAATACTTACTCTACTCTGCTTCATCACCCTTTCCTCTTCAAGGAAATCCAACACAGTGCTCAAGTGGTAGCAATCACCACTTCGAAGTGCCGAGCTCTTCGCTCCGCCACTTCGGGACCGGCTTGGGGAATGGAACCTTGTCCCACATCAAGCTCGGACCGCGTCATCAATGCCGAACACATTAACCAACTAAGTCGCTTTCATGCTAAAAAACTTTCAGTTTTAAATTTTGTTCGGTTCGACCAAGCATTATACTTTTTGGCAAAAAGTTGTTTATGAAAAACTTCCTCGTCAAAACTTTGTTCGTGACACACAAATTCAAATACCCTGTCTACTTGGGGGCTTCCTTTATGAAGCCTTTCCTCTTGCATATGATTATACTTGTATGGCTTAGTTCCTTGTTCGTGTATTACGCCACAATATGCACCATGTTGACTTAAGTGTTTTGCAAGCTGGGTTGCCTTGCTCCTGTGTTTACCCCTATGTTCCCGATTGTTCGGCTAGGGAGTAAAGGGAGCACCTCTGCGATTGTCACAATCGGGTCATCCGAGCTCGGACCTCAGACTGGGTGAAGCCAAAAGCTAGCGCTCTTATTATTTTCAATCATGGTCGGCACACAATGGAACTCATGAGTACAAAAAATCTATTGCACAAGTCTCATAGTAACAATGAGCAACCGAAGAAAGGTATCGGTGAGGGTACTATTTTATTCGAAGATGCTTCTTACACTTCGTCAGTAATATAGCATAAGTTCCTGAGCGCTTTATGCGTTATAGCCTTATGGCCTGATTGCCTGGTTATCGGAAACACTGTCGATATTCTCGACAGGTGGTGTACATAACACTTTTCGGCCCTTGACCGAAGAGGGAGAAGCCGACGGTCGGTTAAGACACGTTTAAAGTTCGGGTGAACACAGATATGATATAAGTACTTCGGTACATACAATAATATTTTTTTACCCAAGTCACTTGGGGGCTCTTAAATTTATGTTAGCTGTTTTATAATAAGTGTTCTTCTTCTTAGTCGTTGCAAAGTCTTTCTCTATCACTCTTTTTTTTACGCGAGTGTGTGGTCAATAGCTGGGGAGGCTAATTTCTCTCTCAAATCCGCTAGAGTTTAGTTTGCTAAACTGGCCTAACAAGAAGAACTCCGCCTTCAGGATAGGAGATTGAAGTCGTAGGCTGACCCGCTTTAAGTCTTGAGATAGGATGTGTAATGTTAAAGCACGACAGAAGCACAATTTTTTTCTCTAAGACCAATTTTTAGATTGGCACCGAACACTTGATCTAGTTCGGACATCAAGTTTTTACTGAAGTTTTTTGGTTTTCCTAGCCTATGGCACTTTTAAACTATTTAAGTGTTTCTAGCATAAGTCGCGCAGTGCAATGTCGGACACCTTTAGAGGTTCGGCAAAAACATTCTCGGATATTACTATATATGCATTGGTTTCGAATTGTGTCTTCGATCAATAATTGGGTTGCCCCGCTCCTGTGCTTGCCTCCTATGTTCCGCTTTGTTCAGCTAGGTGTGCATGGGGAGAACCACTGCGATTGTGCTTCCAGCTAGCATGGTTAAAGCACCTCAGTGGAGAAAGCAAAAAACTGACTGTCACAATAAGCGCAAACTGGTCAACGATCCGATGACTGTATTAAACTATAAGATCGATACAGGTCACCCCGTGTTAAATGACGATCCATTCATAACATTGGCCGAAGTGTTTACGGCTTGACCTTGACTGTCTCCGAACACTAACCGGGGGCTAGTAACTGGCTTCCCAACTTTAAACTCCTATGACTAAGTGAAAGTTATAAAGCCCGCATATCTGATTGCCACGTTTCCGCTGACACAACCACCTTCGGGCACCGAGACGTCGGCTAAGGGTTGTCTTGTTATTGCGAAAACACCTTGCGTAGCATCTACAAGGGGGCGGAAGCCGACGATGGGCCACTTTCAACTGATGAAACGTCGCAACGGAGTCAAAATAAACATATCATCAGTGTTTGTATTTAATATACGAAGGCTGTCTTCCGCAATCAACAATATAAAGCCATAAATATGCATCAATTTGACTTAAGATTTCGGCCAAGCTAGGTTTCCTGGTCCTATGCTTACCCCTACATTCCCGATTGTTTGGCTAGGCGGTAAAGGGAGCACCTCTGTGATTGTTACTACCGGGTCGTCCGCGTTAGTACCTCAGACTGGGTGAAGCCGAAAGCTAGCGTTCTTAAAGGATATAATTGGTCGGCAACGATGGAAGTAAATTTTTTGGTTCATTAGTACCATAGAATTCGGGAACTTTCCCCGAACTAAATCCTCAATATTTTCCTCCCACATTGATCGGAGGTGAGGTTTCATGATCATGATCAGCATAACAACCCAAAGAAAGGAGCTGATAGCGGGACTATTTTCTTTGGAAGATGTTTTTTTACATTTAATAGCAATATAGCATATCTCTCCGTGTACCTTTGTTTGTAAAATCGTATGGCCAGATTGCCTTGTTTGGCGTAAATCTTTGCCCTCATAAAGGATTTATAAAGTAGGACAAACACTCCACAGTTACTGGCCGAGGAGGTTGAAGCCGATGGTCGGTCAACAAAGTTTTGTACAATGCGGA
The DNA here is from genome assembly GCA_021605145.1 of Aegilops bicornis. NCBI lineage: Eukaryota > Viridiplantae > Streptophyta > Magnoliopsida > Poales > Poaceae > Aegilops > Aegilops bicornis. The sequence continues at coordinate 512,276,662 of CM038674.1, forward strand.
TCCGAGCATTAAAGATGTAAAATACTTGGATACATAGAATCATTACACATAAAATTGCAAGTAAAATCCATTTACTGCAACCCATCTTTTAAACCCCTTGGGGCCTACCTTGGTGAGCTCGGATTTCGACCAGCTCTAAGAGTTCTTTATTCTCTTTCCGAGAAGTTTGTGTTAAACACAACAAAATTTTCTGTCAAACAGATATCGATCCTTAATTCGGCCACCCGTGCCGACATTAAGGCTCGGGGGCTACTGGGCTTTTCGCTCATTATTTATAAATATTAGAGGGGCACATCGATCCCCTGATCTGGTGTTGCCACCCGACCAATGTCTCGGGGTCTACTGCATTGCCTATTTTCAATGCAGAAAATTCAAAGGGCTCAGTGTTCGGCTTGGCCGAACTACGGGCAAACGCGTCTTCGGACAAAAATAGGCACCATTTGGGACCTTTCCAGCATCAAACTAATATATTACGACGACTTCTCAAAACCTTCTCTCAAGGGCTTGTCCGCCAATCACTATCTCCTCTAATGTGCATCTCAACTTTTTGGCCGACACACACCTTGAGGGCTACTGGATATACATATACTGGCTATATATCTCGGCAGAGAATAAATTGCACCAATAAAAAATATTCACAAAAATCAGCCCGCGGTCGGTGTCAGATCACGGGTTCCGGCAAAACCCTCAAGGTTCGAGCACTAGGGTGCGCACGAAGATCTCCCCCAACCGATCCACGTCCTAGCTTCGCTAAGATCTCAAGGGCTAACTCGACGAACTCGCAACACAAGGGACACAAGATTTATACTGGTTCGGGCCACCGTTGTGGTGTATTACCCTACTCTAGTGTGGTGGTGGTAGATTGCCTCTTGGGCTGAGGATGAACAGTACAAGGGGAAGAACAGCCTCCTAAGGCGGGGTGTTCTTGTGCCTGGTGAACTTGTGTGGTTCAGGATGATCTGAGTGATCCGTCCCCGTCTGTGGTGGTGGCTAGTCCTATTTATAGAGGCCCTGATCCTCTCCCCAAATATTGAGTGGAAAGGGAGCCAACAACGGCCAATTTGAAAGGGGACAACTAGTACAACTTATCCTGACAAAAGCAGTCTTTGCCTGCAAAAAGCTCTGGTCTTGGTCTCGTTGCACTGATATGGAAACCTTTGCTTGACGCCTCGGTACTCCGCGCCCACGCTTGCCTCCTTAACACCAAAGAGGAAACAAGTACACTATGCGCGCTGGCGGCCGCCTGGTCTTGGTCGTCATGGCTCACGTCATGAGAACCTCGCGAGGTTTGCCTTACCTTGATCTCTCCGCCCCTCGCGAGCCAACCTGGTGAGGCCGCTCCCGAAGGGGTCTTGCACCGTCCGCCTCACGAGGCTTGGCCCCCTCACAAGGGTCTTGAGTTCTTGTTGGTGAAGATGGGCCGTACGTGCCCGCTCGCAGAGCCATGCCGTGGGCCGCAGGCAGGCAAGTCTGGGGACCCCTGTTCCTAGAACTCCGATAGTCGGGGTGGTGCACCACCTCGGAAGCGGTCCGACATAAAGCTCGGGCGCCAGTGGCTGGCTCCATGGAGGGCATTTCCGGCATTAAGCTCGGGTGAATTCATTCAATCTTTTAAAAGACCGATGTAGTTTACGACACCTCGGAAGCTGACCATCGTTGGAGCTCGGAAATGGTCCGGCATAAAGCCCAGATTTGAATGGCTCGTTCCATAGAGAAATTTTCAGCGTTAAACTCGGATAACCTCCTTCAAACTTTTTCAAGAAAATGTGATCTATGACACCTCGGATATAGTCCGGTGTTGGAGCTCGGATATAGTCTGGCGTTGGTGCTTGGCTGGAAAAGATATCCCGAATGCAGTCCGGCGTTGGAGCTCGGATATAAGAGGACACCGCTGCACGGGAACAACTTCAAACCCGAGGTGTGGCGTACAAATAATAATAAGGCATTGATAAAGGCCGATAACTTAAAGGGGCTCCTTGGATACCCGACGTATAAACTCTTCGTATTCACTTCAGCGATCCTCAAGATCGAAAATGAGGAGATTTGTTGAACCAGTTTTCAAGACCGATGACCGAAGATGAAGAACAGTTCGGAAGAATCGAGGAGCGTCCCCAACTTGAAGACCGGTTCAGGGGGCTACTGACGGTGTCCGGGACTAAGGTGTACTCAACACGTCGTCTCCCGAATAGGTGTATCGGGCCGAGGACCCCCATGGCGGTTTACTCATGGGCCACTTCGGACAGCCCATGCCGTGTACAAGGAGGATTCCACAAGACTTGGCGCCCAAGACAAGGACTCCTCTAAACCCTAGGCCTCCGGTGTGTTATATAAACCGAGGCCAGGCTAGTCAATAAAACATCTTATATTCATTAGATCAATCTCGTGGTAGATACATGTACTCTGTACTACACCCCATATGAATACAATCAAAAGCAGGGCGTAGGGTTTTACCTCCATCAAGAGGGCCTGAACCTGGGTAAAATCACGTGTCCATGTTACCATTGCTCCAAGACGCATAGCTTAGGACCCCTACTAGGAGATACGCCAGATATAGAACCGACACAGATCACTTTGTCTGGTGTGATACTGCTGATCAGGCGTTTGAAGCCTTGAAGAAACAGTTAGCTGAGATGCCAGTCCTTTCCGCTCCTATTGATAAGGAGCCCTTTTGTTATATGTGGCTGCCAATGCCCGAGCCATCAGTGTAGCAATTGTGGTGGAACGATAAGAAGCAGGCAATGAATTTCCAGTTCAGCGACCGGTTTATTACATCAGTGAAGTGCTCATTGAGTCCAAGTAGAGGTATCCGCATTGGCAGAAGCTGGTATATGGGGTGTTCATGGCTAGTCGAAAGCTCAAGCAATATTTCTGGGTCATGCCATCACTATGGTTAGTTCTGCCCCTTTAGGGGATATTATTCAAAACAGAGAAGCCACAGGTCGGGTAGCCAAGTGGGCTATTGAGCTTGGACCCCATGGTTTGAAATATATGCCTCGCACAGCCATCAAGTCTCAAGCACTGGTAGATTTCATCAATGATTGGACGGAGCTGCAGATGCCTAAGGAGAAACCGGATAACACATGTTGGACTATTCACTTTGATGGATCCAGGCAGTTGGAAGGCTCGGGGGCTGGAGTTGTTTCGACTTCCCCACGAGGTGATAAATTTTGTGATGTTTTAAGGTTGATGTTCCCTTGTACTAACAATGCAACTAAGTATGAAGCCTTGTTCCATGGTCTTCGGATGGCTAAGGAGATGAATCTAAGCCGGGTGAGGTGTTTTGGTGACTCAGATTTGGTGGCTCAGCAAGTTTCAGGCACTTGGGATTCTAAGGACCCACTCATGGCGGCTTATCACCGTGAGGTTGATGCTATTGCTGGTCATTTCAAAGGTTATCAAGTGGAACATGTTGATCGCAGGAAAAATGAAGCGGCTGATGCTTTGAGCCGGTTAGGGTCCCAGCGTAAGCCGGTGCCACCTAACGTTTTCCTTGATATCCTGCATAACCCTTCAGTCAAATCGCCTACAAAGGAAGATCTTGCTATTCCTGAACCGAAGGCACAATTGGTGGCGGCTCTTCACACTATTCCTGATTGGACAGTTCCATATTTGGCTTATATGACCCGGGGCAAGTTACCTGAAGATGAAACTTTGGCCAGGCAGATAACCCGGCGGTCTAAGTAAATGACTATTGTCAATGGAGAGTTGCACCGCTGCACTATCACAGGGGTGTTTCAACATTGTGTTTCTCCTAAGGAAGGTCGTGAGATTCTACGAGAGATTCATGAAAGAGATTGTGGTCATCATGCCAGCTCTAAGTCCCTCGTGGCTAAGGCTTTTTGTCATGGATTTTCTTGGCTGACGGCTCATGCCGATGCAGAGGATTTGGTCAGTAAATGTGATGGTTGTCAAAAATTCTCAAGACGAGCTCACGTGCTGGCTCAAGAATTGAGGATGATCCCAATTGCTTGGCCGTTTGCGGTTTGGGGGCTTGATATGGTTGGACCTTCCAAAAGGTCCAAGTATAAAATGACCCACGTTCTGGTGGCGGTTGAAACATTTACAAAATGGGTTGAGGCAGAGCCGGTCAACAAGTGTGACGCGGCAACATCGGTTCAATTCATCAAAAAGGTGATTTTCCGTTTTGGCTATCCCCACAGTATTATAACTGATAATGGCACTAATCTGTCCAAGGGTGCTATGAAAGAGTTCTGTCAACTTGAGCATATTCGTCTTGATGTATCATCAGTAGCTCACCCTCAGTCTAATGGGCAAGCTGAATGAGCCAATCAAGAAATTTTTAGACGTATCAAGCCCCGGCTTATGGTCCCTTTGCAGAGGACGTCAGGTTGTTGGGTGGAGGAGTTACCCTCAGTGTTGTCGAGTATCAATACTACCCCCAACAGATCTACGGGTTACATGCCTTTCTTCATGGTTTATGGAGCAGAGGCGGTTCCCCTAGTGACATCCGTCACAACTCCCCCTCGTGGCGCTTATGTTGAAGCTAATAATGAAAAAGCACGACAGGATGCACTTGACCTGTTGGATGAGGAGCGTGACCTTGCGGCGGCTCGTTCGGCGATTTACCAACAAGATCTGCGCCGTTATCATAGCTGCCAGGTTAAATCCAGAACCTTTCAAGAAGGCGATTTGGTGCTCCGGCTTATCCAGGATCAAACTGATATGCACAAGCTATCCCCACCTTGGGAAGGGCCTTTTGTGTTCAGCAAAAATCTGAACAACGGGTCATACTACCTTATCGATGTTCGAGACCACAAGGACTCACGCACGTCGGAGGAGGAGACCCACCGGCCATGGAATATTGCTCATCTTCGGCCTTATTACACTTGAGCCATCGGCTCTTGTGATGTACATACTTCTATCAATGTATATATTATGATAAATATAATAAAGCCGGCATCCCTGAATTCAGGGCCTTGTTGTTTCATTTCTGAGAATATGAGTCTTTATTGTCACTTCATATGGTCACTTGGCGGCTTCCTTCTCATTGAGCATAGCTATGATTACCCTCTTGATCCGGCTTGTACGCCATGATTACAAAATTACTTGGGGGCTTCCTGCTCATTGAGCATAGCCATGATTACCCTGCTGATCTGGCTTGTATGCCTGGAATGAAATATTACTTGGGGGCTCTTTGTTAATGAACAGAGCTTTATTGACCCTTGTAATAGGCTTGGACGCCAGGTGTATTCACCAAAAAATCCGAGTTATCCTGCCTTTGTAAGTCTGCCACTCTGCCTAGGTAATCCTGGAATGACTCGCTGTACTCTTGACAGTCAATCTTATAAAGACCCTGAACTTGTCAAAGTTAAAACGGCGATTGGTCATGTGAGGCCCGGCTTGCAAGGTTTGAATGAAGTTTAACTTAGCGGCTATGCGGCCCTTGAACAACACTGGGCTTTGAGGCTTGGCAGCCTATGAAAGCCTTGTTTTCTGATTTATATTTGATTTGAACATTTTTGAGGTTCGTCTCTTGGGACATGTTAATACATGGTTGAAAACCGATGAGGGCCATGTTGCCTTATGGTTCATGCATGAATTTATCTGGAGTTTCCTTAACCCGACCTGGTTGTGGACTTTAAGTCACCAGGGTATGATGATTATGTACTTAGAGTGTTGTGCTCTAACTTTTGGGATCTTACCCTTTGCTGCATACGGTGTTGTAAGCCGGCGGTATGAATAAATTGAACAAAGCGTTGTGCTTCTGTCTTTGGGTTGTTACCCTTGCTGGCGTGATAAGCCGGCAATATGCATAAGTATCATAGGTATGACATTTATTTTGTCATGACTATATGAGGTTTTGATAAACCGGCCCTGATAACGGACTATTCAGTCATCAGTGGTTTTTATGAAGGGGTATTATGACCCGCCCTGGGGTAAACCGCCAGGGCACTTCTTATCTGTTTATGTGCAGGAACAAATGATAAAACTGAACTGCATAATTGATGATGCCATGAAGCATAAGTGGCAGATCGTTAAATAATGGATCAGCAGTGTTATGCAAATAAAACACGCACGATGGCATGACAGAGCAGAATTGTTTAAACTAGCCTATTACAAGGCAGGTGACGACCCAAAAGGACAAGTGTTTTTGATATATAGCGTCAAAACGCTATGACTGGCGCCGGCTTGATACGTCCATTTTGCATCATCTTTTATATCGATATTTATTGCATTATGGGCTGTTATTACACATTATGTCACAATACTTATGCCTATTCTCTCTTATTTTACAAGGTTTACATAAGGAGGAGAATGCGGCATTTGGAATTACAGAAATTTGGAAAAGGAGCAAATATTAGAGACCTATTCTGCACAACTCAAAAAGTCCTGAAACTCCACGAAAGTTATTTTTGGAAATAATAAAAAATATTGAGCAGAAGAAATACATCAGGGGGGCTCCACTTGGCCACGAGGGCGGGGGGCGCGCCCTACCCCCTGGGCGCGCCCCCTGCCTCGTGGGCCCCCTGTTGGCCTCCGATGGCCATCTTATGCTATATGAAGTATTTCGCCCGAAGAAAAATCATAAGCAAGCTTTCGGGACGAGACTCCGCCGCCATGAGGCGGAACGTTGGCGGAACCAATCTAGGGCTCCGGCAGAGCTGTTCTGCTGGGGACACTTCCCTCCGGGAGGGGGAAATCATCGCCATCTTCATCACCAACCCTCCTCTCATCGGGAGAGGGCAATCTCCATCAACATCTTCACCAGCACCAGCACCATCTCCTCTCAAACCCTAGTTCATCTCTTGTATCCAATTCTTGTCTCCAAGTCCAGGATTGGTACTTGTAGGTTGCTAGTAGTGTTGATTACTCCTTTTAGTTGATGCTAGTTGGTTTTTTTGGTGGAATATCATATGTTCATATCCTATATGCATATTAATACCCCTCTGATTATGAACATGAATATGCTTTGTGAGTAGTTACGTTTGTTCCTGAGGACATGGGAGAAGTCTTGCTATTAGTAGTCATGTGAATTTGGTATTCGTTCCATATTTTGATGAGATGTATGTTGTCTATCCTCTAGTGGTGTTATGTGAACATCGACTACATAACACTTCACCATTGTTTGGGCCTAGAGGAATGCATTGGGAAGTAATAAGTAGATGATGGGTTGCTAGAGTGACAGAAGCTTAAACCCTAGTTTATGCGTTGCTTAAATGAGGGCTGATTTGGATCCATATGTTTCATGCTATGGTTAGGTTTACCTTAATACTTTTGTTGTAGTTGCGGATGCTTGCAATAGAGGTTAATCATAAGTGGGATGCTTGTCCAATTAAGGGCAACACCCAAGCACCGGTCCACCCACATATCAAATTATCAAAGTACCGAACGCGAATCATATGAACGTGATGAAAACTAGCTTGGCGATAATTCCCATGTGTCCTCGGGAGCGTTTTCCTTTATATAAGAGTTTGTCCAGGCTTGTCCTTTGCTACAAAAAGGATTGGGCCATCTTGCTGCACTTTGTTTACTTTTGTTACTTGTTGCTCGTTACAAATTATCTTATCACAAAACTATTTGTTACCTATAATTTCAGTGCTTGCAGAGAATACCTTGCTGAAAACCACTTATCATTTCCTTCTGCTCCTCGTTGGGTTCGACACTCTTACTTATCTAAAGGACTACGATAGATCCCCTGTACTTGTGGGTCATCAAGACTCTTTTCTGGCGCTGTTGCCGGGGAGTGAAGCGCCTTTGGTAGGTGGAATTTGGTAAGGAAAAATTTATATATTGTGCTGAAATTTACTGTCACTTGTTACTATGGAAAGTAATCCTCTGAGGGGCTTGTTCGGGTTATCTTCACCCCGACCACTAGACCAAAGAGTTGCTCCTCAACCTACTGAACCTACTGAAGATGAAAATGTCAACTTTGAAATTCCTTCGGGTATGTTAGAAAAACTGCTAGCTAATCCTTTTGCAGGAGATGGAACAAAGCATCCTTATGAGCACCTAATATATGTGGATGAAGTTTGTGGATTATTTAAGCTTTCAGGTATACCCGGTGATTATATTAGGAAGAAGGTCTTCCCTTCATCTTTGAAGGGAGATGCATCGACATGGTATAGGCTATGTGATGATACGGGATCATGGAACTACAAACGATTGAAATTGGAATTTCATCAGAAATTTTATCCTATGCATCTTGTTCATCGTGATCGCAATTATATATATATAATTTTTGGCCTCGCAAAGGAGAAAGCATCGCTCAAGCTTGGGGGAGGCTTAAATCAATGTTATATTCATGCCCCAATCATGAGCTCCCAAGAGAAATAATTATTCAAAGTTTTTATGCTCGGCTTTCTGATAACAATCGCACCATGCTCGATATTTCTTCTGCTGGCTCTTTGATGATGAAGACTATTGAATTCAAATGGGATTTATTGGATAGAATTAAACGCAATTATGAAGATTGGGATCTCGACAAAGGTAAGGAGTCAGGTATGACACCTAAGTTTGATTGTGTTAAATCTTTTATGGATACCGATGTTTTCCGTAAGTTTAGCACTAAATATGGACTTGACTCTGAGATAGTAGCTTCTTTCTGTGAATCTTTTGCTGCTTATGTTGATCTCCCTAAGGACAAGTGGTTTAAATATCATCCTCCCATAGAAGTAAAAGTAGCTGCCCCTATTAAAGTTGAAGAAAATACTATCACTTATAATGATCCTATTGTTCCTACTTCTTATGTTGAGAAGCCACCTTTCCCTGTTAGGATAAAGGACCATGCTAAAGCTTCAACTGTGGTTCGTAAAAGCAATATTAGAACTTATACACCTCCTGAGCAAATTAAAGTTGAACCTAATATTGCTATTGTTAAATATCTCTTGTCTAATACTATCGATGGGCATGTTATTCATTTCTGTGATGAAACTGCTAGAATTGCCAAACCTTGTGCTAAAGATAAACATAGACCTGTGGTAGGCATGCCTGTTATTTCTGTTAAAATAGGGGATCATTGTTATCATGGCTTATGTGATATGGGTGCCAGTGCTAGTGCTATACCTATTGACTTATACAAAGAAATTAAGCATGATATTGCACCTGCTGAGTTAGAAGATACTGATGTTACAATTAAACTTGCCAATAGAGATACTATTTCACCAATGGGAATTGTTAGAGATGTTGAAGTCTTGTGTGGGAAAACTAAACATCCTGCTGATTTTCTTGTTCTTGGCTCCCCACAAGATAGCTTTTGTCCCATAACTGTTAATGCTAGGATAGACTGCAAAAAGGATGTCGTTACTATTGGTCTTGCTTCTATTGCCGTACCTCCTTGTCGGGGAGGCTGATCTGACCCACGAACACCTATGGGACCGGCGGACCGAGCCCCTTTCGGTTCGGCGGGGGGCGGAGGTCGCACGAAGAGCAGATCGAGGCGAAGCACACGAGCAGTTTTACCCAGACGGAGCTCTCCGGAGAGATAACACTCCTACTGCTGCATGTCTGAATGTATTGAGTTCTTGCTCGGGAGCGCTTGAGTGCTACAGTACACACAAGCTGCTAGCGAGACCGAGCGTGAGTGTTCTCTGGCTTTGAACCTCTCGAACCCTGCTCTACATTGCGCATGGGACTCCTTTTATATGCTAAAGGGGTCTCCGACAGGTGGCAACATAGACAAGGGTAAAAATGGAAAAGGAGTGGTTGGTACAGCTACTTGTACAGTGCATCATACCTAACCCTGACGGCAGGGGACAAAGGCATTAAATGCCCGTCTCGTCGCCCTAACGGTCTGCGAAAAAGGACCGTCGAGGCGCCACCGCTTGCCACGATGGCAATCTTGTCGGCGCCGCTTGCCACAGCGCTCCGGCCGTGACCTCTTGCCTGTGGCGCTGGAAAGGTCCTGAGGCGACACGTTAGTGGATGTGCTGGAGCGCAGGTACAGAGTGGTGGCCTGCCACGGCAAGCGCTTTGCCGCGGTTATTGTCTTGTCGCGTCCGGAAGCTTGTCGCTCACCGGGCCTTCCCGGCAAGCCTTGCCGGGGCCTTGTCTTCTAGGTGCCTTGGGTGGCCTTCCCGGCAAGCTCCTCTTGCCGGGGCCTTGTCTTCTAGGCGCCTTGGCTGGCCTTCCCAGCAAGCTCCTCTTGCCGGGGCCTTGTCTCCTTGGCTTAAATACTTTGTTCTTGAATGGCTCCAAAGGAACCACGGAGGACTTTGGCGGTCACCTGCAAGCCTTGCCGCGGAGGGCTGCAACTGCCCGTGCACAAGTTCGGGATACTAGGGTACCCCTACTCTAGTACACCGACACTCCTAGTGATCCTTTAGAACAATATTTGCTAGACCATGAAAATGATATGTTTATGAATGAAAGAAGGGAAATAGATGAAGTATTCTTTAAACAGGAACCCATCATGAAACACAATTTGCCTGTTGAAATCCTAGGGGATCCTCCTCCACCCAAGGGTGATCCCGTGTTTGATCTTAAACCGTTACCTGATATTCTTAAATATGCTTATCTTGATGAGAAAAAGATATATCCTGTTATTATTAGTGCTAAACTTTCAGAGCATGAAGAAGAGAGATTATTGAAAACTCTGAGGAAGCACCGTGCTGCTATCGGATATACTCTTGATGATCTTAAGGGCATCAGTCCCACTCTATGTCAACATAAAATAAATTTGGAGAAAGATGTCAAACCAGTTCATGATCATCAATGATGGCTGAATCCTAAGATGAAGGAAGTGGTAAGAAAAGAGATACTAAAGCTCCTTGAGGTAGGTATAATTTATCCCGTTGCTGATAGTCAGTGGGCAAGTCCTGTCCACTGTGTCCGTAAGAAAGGAGGTATTACCGTCGTTCCTAATGATAAAGATGAGTTGATCCTGCAAAGAATTATTACAGGTTATAGGATGGTAATTGATTTCCGCAAATTAAATAAGGCTACTAAAAAACATCATTACCCCTTACCTTTTATCGATCAAATGCTAGAAAGATTATCCAAACATACACATTTTTGCTTTCTAGATGGTTATTCTAGTTTCTCTCAAATACCTCTGTCAGCCAATGATCAATCAAAGACTACTTTTACTAGCCCTTTTGGTACTTTTGCTTATAGACGTATGCCTTTTGGTTTATGTAATGCACCTGCTACCTTTCAAAGATGCATGATGGCTATATTCTCTTACTTTTGTGAAAAGATTTGTGAGGTTTTCATGGACGATTTTTCCGTCTATGGATCCTCTTTTGATGATTGCTTGAGCAACCTTGATCGGGTTTTGCAGAGATGTGAAGACACTAACCTTGTCTTGAACTAGGAAAAGTGCCACTTTATGGTTAATGGAGGTATTGTCCTGGGGCATAAAGTTTCTGAAAGAGGTATTGAAGTTGATAAAGCCAAGGTTGATGCTATTGAAAAGATGCCATGACCCAAGGACATCAAAAGTATAAGAAGTTTCCTTGGTCACGCCGGTTTTTATAGGAGGTTCATTAAGGACTTCTCAAAAATTTCTCGGCCTCTGACTAATTTATTACAAAAAGATATACCAGTTTTCTTTGATGACGATTGTGTAGAAGCATTTGAAATACTTAAGAAAGCATTGATCTCTGCACCTATTGTTCAGCCACCTGATTGGAATTTACCCTTTGAAATTATGTGTGATGCTAGTGATTATGTTGTAGGTGTTGTTCTAGGGCAAAGAGTTGATAAGAAATTAAATGTTATTCAATATGCTAGTAAAACTCTAGACAACGCCGGAGAAATTATGCTACTACTAAAAAGAATTCTTAGCAGTTGTATTTGCGTGTGATAAGTTACGGCCTTATATTGTTGATTCTAAAGTAACTATTCACACCGATCATGCTGCTATTAAGTATCTTATGGAAAGAAAGATGCTAAACCTAGACTTATTAGATGGGTTCTCTTGCTACAAGAATTTTATTTGCATATTATTGATAGAAAGGGAGCTGAGAACCCGTTCTGCAGACAACTTGTCTAGGTTAGAAAATGTTCTTGATGACCCACTACCTATTGATGATAGCTTTCCTGATGAGCAATTAAATGTCATAACTGCTTCTCGTACTACTCCATGGTATGCTAATTATGCTAATTACATCGTTGCTAAATTCATACCACCTAGTTTCACATACCAGCAAAAGAAAAAGTTTTTCTATGATTTGAGACATTACTTTTGGGATGACCCACATCTTTATAAAGAAGGAGTAGATGGGTGTTATTAGGCGTTGTGTACACGAGCATGAACATGAGCAGATCCTACATAAATGTCACTCTGAGGCTTATGGAGGACACCACACTGGAGATAGAACTGCACATAAGGTATTGCAATCCAGTTTTTATTGGCCTACTCTCTTCAAAGATGCCCGTAAGTTTGTCATGTCTTGTGATGAATGTCAAAGAATTGGTAATATCAGTAGACGTCAAGAAGTGCCTATGAATTATTCACTTGTTATTGAACCATTTGATGTTTGGGGCTTTGATTATATGGGACCTTTTCCTGCCTCTAATGGTTATACACATATTTTAGTTGATGTTGATTACATTACTAAGTGGGTAGAAGCTGTTCCAACTAGTAGTGTTGATCATAACACCTCTATTAAAATGCTTAAAGAAGTTATTTTCCCGAGGTTTGAAGTCCCTAGATATTTAATGACTGATGGTGGTTCGCACTTTATTCATGGTGCTTTCCGTAAAATGCTTGCTAAATATGATGTTAATCATAGAATTGCATCTCCTTATCACCCGCAGTCTAGTGGTCAAGTAGAATTGAGTAATTACAAGCTCAAATTAATTCTGCAAAAGACTGTTAATAGATCTAGAAAGAATTGGTCCAAGAAACTTGATGATGCATTATGGGCCTATAGAACTGCATATAAAAATCCTATGGGTATGTCTCCGTATAAAATGGTTTATGGAAAAGCATGTCACTTACCTCTCGAACTAGAACATAAGGCTTATTAGGCTATTAAAGAGCTCAACTATGATTTCAAACTTTCCGGTGAGAAGAGGTTATTTGACATTAGCTCACTTGATGAATGGAGAACCCAAGCTTATGAGAATGCCAAATTGTTTAAAGAAAAAGTTAAAAGATGGCATGACAAAAGAATACAAAAGCGTGAGTTTAATGTAGGTGATTATGTATTGCTATACAACTCTCGTTCTAGATTTTTTGCAGGAAAACTTCTCTCTAAATGGGAAGGCCCTTACGTTATCGAGGAGGTCTATCATTTCGGTGCCATAAAAATCAACAACTTCGGAGGCACAAATCTGAAGGTGGTGAACGGTCAAAGAATCAAACATTATATTGCAGGTAATCCTATAAATGTTGAAACCAATGTTATTGAAACCGTAACCCCGGAGGAATACATAAGGGACACTTTCCGGAACGTTTCAGACTCCGAGAAGGAAAAGGTATGTGGTACGGTAAGTAAACCGACTCCAAAACAGTTTTTATATTAATATTTCTCTGTTTTGGAATATTTAGAAAAATAGAAAAATAAGAAGCAGTCCGGGAAGGACACGAGTACTCCACGAGGGTGGAGGGCGTGCCCTACCCTACTGGGCGCGCCCCCCTACCTCGTGGGCACCTCGTGTGCTCTCCGGACTCTGTTTTCTTGCACGATGTGTATTTTGGTCGGTAAAAATTCATTATATAATCTCCCGAAGGTTTTGACTCCTGTATCACGCAATTGTCCTCTATTCTTATTTCGAGCTATTTTCTGTCAGGGTTGTCAGGGCCAGGCATCGTGTCTTCCCCCTCCTCCAACAATGGTGACAACGATGCTTGGATAATGAAGATAGAGTTGAAGAGGAAAAAACCCATGGAGATCAACAAGGATGAAGGGATCAAGAAGGCCAAGGAGGACTAAGCTCCTGAAGACAACCTTCAACTTGATCACAATCTTCTTACCCCAACTGAGATCGAAGCTTTCAAGATGATTGAGTTAGCTCGTATTCAAAACAAGTATCTCACCCGTGAAAATAGTTTGTTGAAGGAGCATATTGTCGCACTCAAGGGCATTATCCGCAAGTTGGAGGATCTCTTACGCTCGATGTGCGATTACCCGTCATCAACAACTCCACCTTCTTCACCAGCAAAGGAGACCTAGTCACATGGGTATGGGCATTCCCCTTAGCAACTGCCAAACTTGGGGGAGATGCCCCGGTATCGTATCACCACCACATCTCCTATCTTTACCGTTTTTCTTAGTTCGATCCTTTTAGTAGCATCTTGATCCAGTAGAATAAAAGTTTTGGTATGATCTAGTTTTGAGTTTTGCTTTATGATCCCTCTATGTAATCGAGTCCGTGAGCTATATAATAAAGATTAGTGTTGAGTCAAGGGCTTGATTATTTTGCTATGATCTTGAGTGAATAAAAGAAAAGATAAAAGAATAAAAAGAAATAAAGAGATCATATTGATCTTATTGAGAGTAATGACTTCACATAGAAAGAGTATGATGATTAAAAATTGTTGAGAGTTGACAAACATAGGTTTGGTCATCGTTGCAATTAATAGGAAGTAATAAAGAAAGAGAGGTTTCACATATAAATATACTATCTTGGACATCTTTTATGATCGGGAGCACTCATTAAAATATGACATGCTAAAGAGTTGATGTTGGACAAGGAAGACAACGTAATGGGTTATGTTTTCTTATATCTGAGATAAAGTATATTGTCATGGATCATCCAACATGTTGAGCTTGCCTTTCCCCCTCATGCTAGCCAAATTCTTCGCACCAAGTAGAGATACTACTTGTGCTTACAAAAACCCTTAAACCAGTTTTGCCATGAGAGTCCACCATACCTACCTATGGATTGAGTAAGATCCTTCAAGTAAGTTGTCATCGGTGCAAGCAATAAAAATTTCTCTCTAAATATGTATAATTGATTGGTGTGGAGGAAATAAGCTTTATACGATCTTGTGATGTGGAAGAAATAAAAGCGATGGACTGCATAATAAAGGTTCATATCACAAGTGGCGATATAAAGTGACGTTCTTTCGCATTAAGATTTTGTGCATCCAACCCTGAAAGCGCATGGCAACCTATGCTTCCCTCTGCGAAGGGCCTATCTTTTGTTATTATCTCCTACCTTATGCAAGAGTCATGGTGATCTTCACCTTTCCTTTTTATATTTTATCCTTTGGCAAGCACAGGATGTTGGAAAGATCCTGATAGATATATCTAATTGGATGTAAGTTAGCATGAACTATTGTTGTTGACATTACCCTTGAGGCAAAAGGTTGGGAGGCGAAACTATAAGCCCCTATCTTTCTCGGTGTCCGGTTAAAACTCCGTAACCACAAGTATTCGTGAGTGTTAGCAATTATGAAAGACTAAATGATAGTTGAGTATGTGGACTTGCTAGATAGCTATGACATAGACTCTTTCTGATGTTATGATAAATTGCAATTGCTTCGATGACTGAGATTATAGCTTGTCAGTTCTCAATAAAGTTTCTGATTCATACTTTGCATTGTGAATGGATTATTACTTGAGCATAAGAAATCATATGACAATATCCATATATGTTGCTGCTATGAGAATAATCATGATGCCCTCATGTCCGTATTTTATTTTATCGACACCTCTACCTCTAAACATGTGGACATATTTATCGTTATCGACTTTCGCTTGAGGACAAGCGAGGACTAAGCTTGGGGGATTTGATACGTCCATTTTTCATCATGCTTTTATATCGATATTTATTGCATTATGGGCTGTTATTACACATTATGTCACAATACTTATGCCTATTCTCTCTTATTATACAAGGTTTACATAAGGAGGAGAATCTTTGGCTGGAATTACGAAATTTGGAAAAGGAGCAAATATTAGAGATCTATTCTGCACAAATCAAAAAGTCCTGAAACTCCACGAAAGTTATTTTTGGAAATAATAAAAAATATTGAGCGGAAGAAATACATCAGGGGGGCCTCCACCTGGCCATGAGGGTGGGGGCGCGCCCTACCCCCTGGGCGCGCCCCCCTGCCTCATGGGCCCCCTGTTGGCCCTCCGGTGGCCATCTTCTGCTATATGAAGTCTTTCGCCCTAAGAAAAATCATAAGCAAGCTTTTGGGACGAGACTCACTTGCGCCACGAGTGAGCCAATCTAGGGCTCCCGTGAGAGCTGTTTTGCTGGGGACACTTCCCTCCGGGAGGGGGAAATCATCGCCATCGTCATCACCAACCCTCCTCTCATAGGGAGAGGGCAATCTCCATCAACATCTTCACCAGCACCATCTCCTCTCAAACCCTAGTTCATCTCTTGTATCCAATTCTTGTCTCCAAGTCTGGGATGGGTACTTGTAGGTTGCTAGTAGTGTTGATTACTCCTTGTAGTTGATGCTAGTTGGTTTGTTTGGTGGAAGATCATATGTTCAGATCCTATATGCATATTAATACCCCTCTTATTATGAACATGAATATGCTTTGTGAGTAGTTACATTTGTTCTTGAGGACATGGGAGAAGTCTTGCTATTAGTAGTCATGTGAATTTGGTATTCGTTCGATATTTTGATGAGATGTATGTTGTCTATCCTCTAGTGGTGTTATGTGAATGTCGACTACATAACACTTCACCATTGTTTGGGCCAAGAGGAAGGCATTGGGAAGTAATAAGTAGATGATGGGTTGCTAGAGTGATGAAGCTTAAACCCTAGTTTATGCGTTGCTTCGTAAGGGGCTGATTTGGATCCATATGTTTCATGCTATGGTTAGGTTTACCTTAATACTTTTGTTGTAGTTGCGGATGCTTGCAATAGAGGTTAATCATAAGTGGGATGTTTGTCCAAGTAAGGGCAGCACCCAAGCACCGGTCCACCCACATATCAAATTATCAACGTACCGAACGTGAATCATATGAACGTGATGAAAACTAGCTTGACGATAATTCCCATGTGTCCTCGGGAGCGTTTTCCTTTATATAAGAGTTTGTCCAGGCTTGTCCTTTGCTACAAAAAGGATTGGGCCATCTTGTTGCACTTTGTTTAGTTTTGTTACTTGTTGCTCGTTACAAATTATCTTATCAGAAAACTATCTGTTACCTATAATTTCAGTGCTTGCAGAGAATACCTTGCTGAAAACCGCTTATCATTTCCTTCTGATCCTCGTTGGGTTCGACACTCTTACTTATCGAAAGGACTACGATAGATCCCCTAAACTTGTGGGTCCTCACGGCTCATGAATTCAGACTTATACTCTTGGCGGGTTGAAGCCTTCGGGTCATCCTGCGCTTTGTCTTCCTCGGCTCCTTGATTATTCATTGGCTGGAAGTCAGGCGTAGACCAGTTGATACCGGTCAAAGATCTAAACGCAGCCTCATCATCAATAAGGTTGGATGGATCAATGTCAGGAGAAAAAGTATGCTTACGCGTCAGTGGGATCAGATCCACCTCTGGGTGAACCGGCGCCTTCATCTTCTTATTATCGGCATCATAAGCCGCCTGGTACTGGGACAGATTGGTCTCTTCAGCCAGCCTACTTGCTAATGGACGCATTGATCTGGCTATTTCTGCAAAATCATCAGCGCTGAAGGGTGACCCGTCTTATTTCACACTTGGGCAACCATTGGCCAAGTCTTCTTGATCGAGATCTGCTTGCCACGCCATTGCCCGGCTTAAAGCAGTCAAGGCGCCGGCTCTGGCAGAGGCTCATTTTAGCTCGTCGATCCTTTGGGGCAACACTGAAAGCTTCTCTAACATTTCCTTGATGAATGTGGGCGACTGCTTCTTATGAATAGCAGCAGCAATGGTCCGTTGAGCGCTAGTGTATAGTTGTTCTACAAGGGTGTAGATAGGCTTGAGCTTGATGCGCATGTCTGAGCCCAACTTGTTGCTCCCGGAACCTGTGTCGGTAAGGTTATTGGTAAACTGACAGGTGATTATGATATACTTGCTAAGGTAAAGGAGTGATGTTTACTACTTACCAAAGATGGCTGCTGTCATGCTATTAATCTGATGTTTTAAACCGGACAACTCATCAGTCACCGGTTTAAGGGTGGCCTCATCATCTTCTGCTCTCTTTAATAGAGCCGTCTTCTTACTCTTCCAGCCGATTTTGTCAGTGCTGAAGCTTTGTTTCAACTGCTCAATATTTTCCAAAGCAGTCTTCAGTTCTGACTTGGCCTTGGATGTCTCAGATTGCTGAGTTTTAATATTGGCCCTCGGATCATTGAGCTGCGAATTCTTCTCAGTCAGTTCAGCATGTGACATGAACAAACATGGAAGGTATTCTTGTCATGATTATTGTTGAAGTCCCAATCACAATACAAGTATTGTCCTTGGCACTTGGGGTCTAATGCCTATTGCTCTTTTCAAGACAAATCTGCTGACCCGGGCAAAATGATACGATCCGGTTTATACAAGCTACATATTGGAATATTGTTAAAGGCAATGGTGATAAGTCCCAGTTTATTCATACTGATTAAATCGGCCCTTGGGGGCTACACATGCAAAGTTGATTACTACAAATTAATGTCTCGACTTAACTTCACAGTTTAAGCCGGCCCTTGGGGGCTACTGGCGATGATGTTCGTTTATTTATGACTATTTGAAAGTCTACAACATATTCAATTGTATCGTGTTCTATAGACTTGGCGGCTAGTAGAAATATGTTTATGAGGAGGATTTGATTGAATTACCACATAGCGCCCCTTCATCATGTTAACTAAGCCGGCTTCAAAGTCACGGTTGGTATATAAATGGTTCAAATAACCGGAATGGATTTCTTGAGCACCAAACTGGGCGTAGCTCTCTAAGTCTACCTTCCACTTGCCTGTATCAGCAGCATAAATTTATTCCTTGGCACTGTGCTTGGATAAAACAGTGGGGTTACCCGGAGCTATATAACCAAATCTGGTGACGATGACATCGTCAGCCTTTTCTTCAGTGGGCTTGATTGGGCTTGGTGGTTTAGGGATGGCCGGCTCAGCATCCATACGATTTATGGTGACTTCATGTTCTTCTGGTGGCGGGTCATCAATAGTGGCCTCAGCAGTTGGATGAGAGGCTTCTGGCAATTGTTTTTCCGGCTCAGATGGGTTGGAGCCTTCTTGCTAGGCTTGGCCATACCACTGAAAATCAGAAACACAAAAGGTGTCAGCATATTGATCAGGCATGAAGTTTTGAATGATTGAATATACACTTACCCAGGCACAGTCTTGAAGGCTGGGATTTGAGTTCCCGTTGAGTCGCCGGAGGAGGAATGAGATGTTCCCTGATAATTTGAATCAGATGGATTAAGAGGTTGACGAAAAAGACCCGCCTTGGGATAATCTAAGTCAGAAATTTTCGAAACCTCCGATCGACGTTTGCGAGGTGCTGGGGTGTTTGGTAAGCCCGAGGATAATATTCCACCGCCACTGTGCCGGGTTGTGCGGTGAGCTTCATCTTGCTGCTTCTTCAAAAAAAGTTGGGATCCAAGTAAGCTAAAGGGTGATAAAATCTTACTTTCCGGCTTGCTTGTCGAGTTTTCTGTGTTGGCAGAGGTTCTGAGCCGGAGGAAAAGATAATTACCTTGTCATCATCTGCACGGCTGGCCTCCGCATCATCCTGATAATGGTCATTGTCAATAAGATGTACAAAAAATGAGCCAAGGGAATCAAGTTCTACCTTCGGTTCATCATCATCATCGTTCGCATCCAAGTTGAATAACTCGGCAGCTTTGGTTTTCTTCTTAGCAGGCTTTTTAATAGCCTTGCTCTTTGTCCGGGGGTTTTCTTTGGCTTGTCCTGAAGCTTCTTGGTCCAAAAGGGTGAATCGGCATGTAAACATTGAATGAGTATGAACAGACAGTACAAATGAAAATATGATTCAAGTACGAGTCTGGTTTAAAACTTACAGCTGGCGGCTGGTTCAGAATGCAGAAAGGATTCGATCCGACTTTACTACAGTCTCCCAAGCTCTCATTCAGCAGAGTTTTTGTCATATTATTGATGTCTTCCTGTAAGTGCATCTAGTTCCACCCCTAGTTGGTTTTGGAGTATTGACGACAAACCTGGGTGAGGGACTAATGTGTTTGTGAGAATTGCAGGACAACACAGGTAGTAGTCCCTGATTGATTCGGTTTACCTACCGGAATTGACCCCTAAAAATGTGTGAAGACATTGAAGACAATGGTGGTATGTGAAGATATCCACAACGAATATTATGAATCGAGAAGACATTCACGTGAAGACTATGGAGTGCGAAGACATAGCTATTTCGTACTTTCCTTTTCTTCTTTGTTGAGTCATAGGAACCACCGTACTGTTAAGTGGGGTCCAAGTGAACAAAGTCAGAGTGACTGAAGTGATGCTCAACCAAATCCTAAGTCTTCGAGCGAAGACAATGAGAGCAAATCTTATCCAGAGCTGGATGAGTCAGCTTTACTTGTAGCCCAAGTTAAGCTGTCGCGTGTGTTTGAAATCTGACCATTGGAACACATGTCAGTTCCTTAGTGACCCAGGGTCATTTCGGACAAATCAGGTTGGGTTGCCTAGTGGCTATAAATAGCCCACCCCCTACACCATAAATCTGTGGCTGCTCAGAGTTAGTGCACGGCTTTTGTCGCTTGAGAGCAACCCACCTCCGAAGCATTTGAGAGAGAGACCCTTGCGAGGACAAAGCCCAAAACACCCAGAGCCCAATGAGTGTTGGCCATCACTGAAGTCTTTCTGTCCGCGTGATCTGAAGACTTGTTACACTTCAGGATTGTGAATCCTCCAGCTGGTTAGGCGTTACATTCTGAGCATCCAAGAGTCATTATGGATTGCCGGTGAACAGAGTCTGTGAAGGTTCGGAAGTCTACCTTGAAGACTTACCAGAGTGATTGGGCGAGGACTAGGTGTCCTTAGCTCAAGGGGAATAAGGTGAAGATGCGGTCTTCTTAGTTGAATCTCAACCTCCCTAACCAGACGTACAGTTGTCACGGCAACTGGAACTGTTCCAACAAATCCTTTTTCTTCACCAAGCAACTGGTTCTATCTCTTCCTTTACTTATTTACAGTTTGTCTTCGTGTAGTATTTTGCTTGCTTGTCTTATCTGTTTGACTTCACTGTGTGACGACTATTGTTGTTCGGCTTCATTCTATATTCCATCTTGATCCATACTACCTAGCTTCTAATAGTCTTCGTGCTTTAGCTTCATTACTTGCTTGACTATGGCTTGTCTAGTGTAGTCTACCTTCCGCTGGATGTCAATAGGTTCATTTCTATCGTTTGTCTTCGAAACTCCCATGTTTTGAAGACTTTCATAAAAATCGCCTATTCGCCCCCCCTCTAGTCGATAACTAGCATTTTCAATTGGTATTACAGCAAGGTACTCCCTTGTTCTGTTTGATTCAGTTTAACCACCTGGAGTTTTAGCTATGTCGACTGCAGGGATAATCAAAGTCTCCGCTGCGTGCCCTGTCTTCGATGGCACTGATTACCCCTACTGGAAGAATAAGATGCGCATGCATCTTGAAGCCATTGATGTCGATCTATGGTATGTCGTCAAGAACGGCGTTCCCAAGACTGGTGAAGGTGTCACCCCTGCTGATGTCAAGAAGTTCGTTCAACTGGATTCTACTACCAAGAACATCATCTGTGTCATCTGACCAAAGGACAGTATGGCCGTGCGAGTGCTCTAGAAACATCGAAGCTAGTCTGGGACTGGCTCTCCAAGGTGAACGAAGGCGTCTCAACCCAGAGAGATCGAAGGATTAGTGTCCTTCGCAACCTCTTCAACCGCTTCAAGAGAAATGACAATGAGAATATCCAGCTCACATTCGATCGCCTCACTGATATTGTTGGGGAACGTTGCAGAAAATTAAAATTTTTCCTACGGTTTCACCAAGATCCATCTATGAGTTCATCTAAGCAACAAGTCATGGGAGAGGGATTGCATCTACATACCACTTGTAGATCGCGTGCGGAAGCGTTCACTAGAACGTGGATGATGGAGTCGTACTAAATGCGTGATCCAAATCACCGATGACCAAGTGCTTGAGCGGACAACACCTCCGCGTTCAACACACGTACGGGACGGGAGACGTCTCCTCCTTCTTGATCCAGCAAGGGGGAAGGAGAGGTTGATGATGATCCAGCAGCACGATGGCGTGGTGGTGGATGCAGCAGAACTCCGG
Organism: Aegilops bicornis; assembly: GCA_021605145.1. Lineage (NCBI taxonomy): Eukaryota > Viridiplantae > Streptophyta > Magnoliopsida > Poales > Poaceae > Aegilops > Aegilops bicornis. Next base: position 512,298,745 of record CM038674.1, read on the forward strand.
CAGGGCTTCGCCAAGCTGCTGCGGGAGGAGGACGAGGTGTAGCAGGGGGTGGGAGGCGCAATGCACAGGGTGCGGCTGCCGTCCCCCTTGCCCTCCTTTATATAGGCCCCAGGCGCCAGCCACAGGAGATCCAATCTCCCAAGGGGCGGCGGCTGGGGGGTGGAGTGCCCCAAGGCATGTGGTGCGCCCCCCTCCACCCTAGGGTTTCAACCCTAGGCGCAGGGGGTGGGCCTAGGGGGCGCACCAGCCCACTATGGGCTGGTTCCCCTCCAACTTCATCCCATGGGGCCCTCCGGGATGGGTGGCCCCACTCGATGGACCCCCGGGACCCTTCCGGTGGTCCCGGTACAATACCGGGTGACCCCGAAACTTTCCCGATGGCCGAAATACCACTGCCTATATATAATTCTTTACCTCTGGACCATTCCGAAACTCCTCGTGACGTCCGGGATCTCATCCGGGACTCCGAACAACATTCGGTATACTGCATACTCATATTCATACAACCCTAGCGTCACCGAACCTTAAGTGTGTAGACCCTACGGGTTCGGGAGACATGCAGACATGACCGAGACGGCTCTCGGGCAATAATCAACAGCGGGATCTGGATACCCATGTTGGCTCCCACATGCTCCTCGATGATTTCATCGGATGAACCACGATGTCGAGGATTCAAACAACCCTGTATACAATTCCCTTTGTCAATCGGTATGTTACTTGCCGAGATTCGATCGTCGGTATCCCAATACCTCGTTCAATCTCGTTCGCAAGTCACTTCACTCGTACCATAATGCATGATCCCGTGACCGCACACTTGGTCACTTTGAGCTCATTATGATGATGCACTACCGAGTGGGCCCGGTGATACCTCTCCGTAACACGGAGAGAGACAAATCGATCTCGATCCGTGTCAACCCAATGAGACACTTTCGGAGATACCTGTAGTGCACCTTTATAGTCACCCGATTACGTTGCCAGGACGTTTGGTACACCCAAAGCAATCCTACGGTATCCGGAGTTACACGATCTCATGGTCTAAGGAAGAGATACTTGACATTGGAAAAGCTCTAGCAAAGCGAACTACACGATCTTGTGCTATGCTTAGGATTGGGTCTTGTCCATCACATCATTCTCCTAATGATGTGATTCCGTTATCAATGACATCCAATGTCCATAGTCAGGAAACCATGACTATCTGTTGATCAACGAGCTAGTCAACTAGAGGCTCACTAGGGACATATTGTGGTCTATGTATTCACACGTGTATTACGATTTCCGGATAATACAATTATAGCATGAATAAAAGACAATTATCATGAACAAGGAAATATAATAATAATACTTTTATTATTGCCTCTAGGGCATATTTCCAACAGTCTCCCACTTGCACTAGAGTCAATAATCTAGTTACATTGTGATGAATCGAACACCCATAGAGTTACGGTGTTGATCATGTTTTGCTCATGGAAGAGGTTTAGTCAGCGGATCTGCGACATTCGGATCCGTATGCACTTTGTAAATTTCTATGTCCCCATCTTGAACATTTTCACGAATGGAGTTGAAGCGATGCTTGATGTGCCTGGTCTTCGTGTGAAACACAGGCTCCTTGGCAAGTGCAATAGCACCGGTGTTGTCCTGAAGAGTTTGATCGGCCCCGACGCATTGGGTATGACTCCTAGGTCGGTGATGAACTCCTTCACCCAAATTTCTTCATGCGCTGCCTCCCGAGGCTGCCATGTACTCCGCTTCACATGTAGATCCCGCCACGACGCTCGCTTGCATTGCACCAGCTCTTGCTCCACCATTCAACATATACACGTATTCGGTTTGTGACTTAGAGTCATCGGATCTATGTCGAAGCTAAGCGTCGATGTAACCCTTCTGGCGAGCTCTTTGTCACCTCCATAAGCGAAACATGTCCTTTGTCCTTTTCGGTACTTCAGGATATTCTTGACCGCTGTCCGGTGTTCCTTGCGGGATTACTTTGGTACCTTCCTACCAAACTTACGGCAAGGTTTACATCAGGTCCGGTACATAGCATGGCATACATAATAGATCCTATGGCCGAGGCATAGGGGATGACGCTCATCTCTTCTTTATCTTTTGCCGTGGTCGGGCATTGAGCCGAGCTCAATCTCACACCTTGCAAAGACAGGCAAGAACCCTTTCTTGGACTGATCCATTTTGAACTTCTTCAAAATTTTATCAAGGTATGTGCTTTGTGAAAGACCTATGAGGTGTCTCGATCTATCTCTATAGATCTTGATGCCTAATATATAAGCAGCTTCTCCAAGGTCCTTCATTGAAAAAAGTTTTATTCAAGTAGGCCTTAATGCTGTCCAAGAGTTCAATATCATTTCCCATCAAAAGTATGTCATCTACATATAATTATGAGAAATGCTACAGAGCTCCCACTCACTTTCTTGTAAACACATGCTTCTCCATAAGTCTGCATAAACCCAAACGCTTTGATCATCTCATCAAAGCGAATGTTCCAACTCCGAGATGCTTGCACCAACCCATAAATGGATCGCTGGAGCTTGCATACTTTGTTAGCATTCTTAGGATCGACAAAACCTTTCGGCTGCATCACATACAGCTCTTCCTTAAGATAGCCGTTAAGGAACGCTGTTTTGACGTCCATCTGCCATATCTCATAATCATAGTATGCGGCAATTGCTAACATGATTCAGACAGACTTAAGCTTCGCTACGGGAGAGAAAGTCTCATCGTAGTCAATCCCTTGAACTTGCCGATAACCCTTAGTGACAAGTCGAGCTTTATAGATGGTGACATTACCATCCGCGTCCGTCTTCTTCTTAAAGATCCATTTGTTTTCTATCGCTCGCCGATCATCGGGCAAGTCTGTCAAAGTCCATACTTTGTTTTCATACATGGATCCTATCTCGGATTGCATGGCTTCAAGCCATTTGTTGGAATCTGGGCCCGCCATCGCTTCTTCGTAGTTTGAAGGTTCACCTGTCCAACAACATGATTTCCAGGACAGGGTTGCCGTACCACTCTGGTGCGGAACGTGTCCTAGTGGACCTACGAAGTTCAGTAGCAACTTGATCCGAAGTACCTTGATCATCATCATTAATTTCCTCTCCAGTTGGTGTAGGCACCACAGGAACATTTCCTGAGCTGCACTACTTTCCGGTTCAAGAGGTAGTACTTCATCGAGTTCTACTTTCCTCCCACTTACTCCTTTTGAGAGAAACTCCTTTTCCAGAAAGGATCCGTTCTTGGCAACAAAGATCTTGCCTTCGGATCTAAGGTAGAAGGTATACCCAATGGTTTCCTTAGGGTATCCTATGAAGACGCATTTTCCGATTTGGGCTCGAGCTTTTCGGGTTGAAGTTTCTTGACATAAGCATCGCATCCCCAAACTTTTAGAAACGACGACTTAGGTTTCTTCCCAAACCATAATTCATACGGTGTCGTCTCAACGGATTTAGACGGTGCCCTATTTAAAGTGAATGTAGCTGTCTCTAGAGCGTATCCCCAAAATGATAGCGGTAAATCTGTAAGAGACATCATAGATCGCACCATATCCAATAGAGTGCGATTACGATGTTCGGACACACCGTTCTGTTGAGGTGTTCCAGCGGCGTGAGTTGTGAAAGCGATTCCACATTTCCTCAAGTGTGTACCAAATTCGTGACTTAAATATTCTCCTCCACGATCCGATCGTAAGAATTTTATTTTTCGGTCACGTTGATTCTCTACCTCATTCTGAAATTCCTTGAACTTTTCAAAGGTCTCGGACTTGTGTTTCATCAAGTAGACATACCCATATCTACTTAAGTAAATGCGTGAGAGTGAGAACATAACGATATCCTCCATGAGCCTCAACGCTCATTGGACCGCTTTACATCGGTATGTATGATTTCCAATAAGTTGGTTGCTCGCTCCATTGTTCCGGAGAAACGAGTCTTGGTCATTTTGCCCATAAGGCATGGTTCGCTTGTGTCAAATGATTCATAATCGAGAGACTCTAAAAGTCCATCGAATGGAGTTTCTTCATGCGCTTGACACCAATGTGACCAAGGCGGCGATGCCACAAGTATGTGGGACTATCGTTATCAACTTTACATCTTTTGGTACTCTCACTATGAATATGTGTAATATTACGCTCGAGATTCATTAAGAATAAACCATTGACCATCGGAGCATGACCATAAAACATATCTCTCATATAAATAGAACAACCATTATTCTCGGATTTAAATGAGTATCCATCTCGCATTAAACGAGATCCTGATACAATGTTCATGCTCAAACTTGGCACTAAATAACAATTATTGAGGTTTAAAACTAATCCCGTAGGTAAATGTAGAGGTAGCGTGCCGTCGGCGATCACATCGACCTTGGAACCATTCCCGACGCGCATCGTCACCTCGTCCTTCGCCGATCTCCGTTTATTCCGCAGCTCTGTTGTGAGTTACAAATATGAGCAACGGCACCGGTATCAAATACCCAGGAGTTACTCAGTAATCGGTAAGGTACCCATCAATTACATGTATATCAAATATACCTTTAGTGTTGTCGGCCTTCTTGTCCGCTAAGTATTTGGGGCAGTTCCGCTTCCAGTGGCCCTTCCCTTTGCAATAAAAGCACTCTATCTCAGGCTTGGGTCCATTCTTTGACTTCTTCCCGGCAACTTGCTTACCGGGCGCAGCAACATCCTTGCCGTCCTTCTTGAAGTTCTTCTTACCCTTGCCCTTCTTGAACCTAGTGGTTTTATTGACCATCAACACTTGATGTTCCTTCTTGATTTCAACCTCTGCTGACTTCAGCATTGAGAACACTTCGGGAATGGTCTTCACCATCCCTTGCATATAGTAGTTCATCACAAAGCTCTTGTAGCTTGGTGGGAGCGACTGAAGGATTCTGTCAATGACCGCCTCGTCCGGGAGGTTTATGTCCATTGGGACAAAGCGGTTGTGCAACCAGACATTTTGAGTATGTGCTCACCGATGTAACTGTTCTCCTCCATCTTACAACTATAGAATTTGTCGGAGACTTCATATCTCTCGACCGGGCATGAGCTTGGAAAACTAGTTTCAGCTCCTCGAACATCTCATATGCTCCGTTTTGCTCAAAACGCTTTTGGAGCCCCGGTTCTAAGCTGTCAAGCATGCCGCACTGAACGAGGGAGTAATCATCGACGAGACTGCCAAGCATTCATAATGTCTTGGTTCTTCGACGGAGTGCATCACCTAGCGGTCCTTCTAGGACATATTGTTTCTGGCAGCTATGAGGATGATCCTCGTGTTAGGACCCAGTCCGTATAGTTGCTGCCATCATCTTTCAGCTTGGTTTTCTCTAGGAACGCGTTGAAGTTCATGTTGATATGAGTGTTGGCCATTTGATCTACAAGACATATTTGCAAAGGTTTTAGACTAAGTTCATGATAATTAAGTTCATCTAATCAAATTATTTTAATGAACTCCCACTCAGATTAGACATCCCTCTAGTCATCTAAGTGTTACACGATCCGAGTCGACTAGGCCGTGTCCGATCATCACGTGAGACGGACTAGTCATCGTCGGTGAACATTCTCATGTTGATCGTATCTTCCATACGACTCGTGTTCGACCTTTTCGGTCTCCGTGTTCGAGGCCATGTATGTACATGCTAGGCTCGTCAAGTTAACCCTAAGTGTTTTGCATGTGTAAAACTGTCTTACACCCGTTGTATGTGAACGTAAGGATCTATCACACCCGATCATCACGTGGTGCTTCAAAGCAGCGAACTTTAGCAACGGTGCGCAGTTAGGGAGAACACTTCTTGATATTGTTGTAAGGGATCATATTATTTACTACCGTCGTTCTAAGTAAACAAGATGCATAAACATAATAAACATCACATGCAATTATATAGTAGTGACATGATATGACCAATATCATATAGCTCCATTGATCTCCATCTTCGGGGCTCCATGATCATCTTGTCACCGGCATGACACCATGATCTCCATCATCATGATCTCCATCATCGTGTCTTCATGAAGTTGTCACGCCAACGACTACTTCTACTTCTATGGCTAACACGTTTAGCAATAAAGTAAAGTAATTTACATGGCGTTCTTCAATGACACGCATGTCATACAAAAATAAAGACAACTCCTATGGCTCCTGCCGGTTGTCATACTCATCGACATGCAAGTCATGATTCCTATTACAAGAACATGATCTCATACATCACAATATGTCATTCATCATTCATCACAACTTACGGCCATATCACATCACATGACAATTGCTGCAAAAACAAGTTAGACGTCCTCTAATTGTTGTTGCATATTTTACGTGGCTGCAATTGGGTTCTAGCAATAACGTTTTCTTACCTACGAATAACCACAACGTGATTTTGTCAACTTCTATTTACCCTTCATAAGGACCCTTTTCATCGAATCCGCTCCAACTAAAGTGGGAGAGACAGACACCCACCAGCCACCTAATGCAACTAGTGCATGTCGATTCGGTGGAACCGGTCTCACGTAAGCGTCACGTGTAAGGTTGGTCCGGGCCGCTTCATCCCACAATACCGCTGAAGCAAGATAAGACTAGTAGCGGCAAGCAAGTTGACAAGATCTACGCCCACAACAAAATTGTGTTCTACTCGTGCAATAGAGAACTACGCATAGACCTAGCTCATGATGCCCTTTGTTGGGGAACGTTGCAGAAAATTAAAATTTTTCTACGGTTTCACCAAGATCCATCTATGAGTTCATCTAAGCAACGAGTCATGGGAGAGGGATTGCATCTACATACCACTTGTAGATCGCGTGCGGAAGCGTTCACTAGAACGTGGATGATGGAGTCGTACTCGCCGTGATCCAAATCACCGATGACCAAGTGCTGAATGGACATCACCTCCGCGTTCAACACATGTACGGGACGGGAGATGTATCCTCCTTCTTGATCCAGCAACGGGGAAGGAGAGGTTGATGATGATCCAGCAGCACGACGGCGTGGTGGTGGATGCAGCAGAACTCCGGCAGGGCTTCGCCAAGCTGCTGCGGGAGGAGGACGAGGTGTAGCAGGGGGAGGGAGGCGCCACTGCACAGGGTGCGGCTTCCCTCCCCCTTGCCCTCCTTTATATAGTCCCCCAGGGGGGCGTCGGCCTTGGGATATCCAATCTCCCAAGGGGGCGGCGGCCAGGGGGGGTGGAGTGCCCCCCAAGGCATGTGGTGCGCCCCCCCACCCTAGGGTTTCAACCCTAGGCGCAGGGGGTGGGCCTAGGGGGGCGCACCAGCCCACTATGGGCTGGTTCCTCCCACTTCAGCCCATGGGGCCCTCCGGGATGGGTGGCCCCACCGGTGGACCCCGGGACCCTTCCGGTGGTCCGGTACAATACCGGTGACGCCTTGAAACTTTCCCGATGGCCGAAATACCACTTCCTATATATAATTCTTTACCTCCGGACCATTCCGAAACTCCTCGTGACGTCCGGGATCTCATCCGGGACTCCGAACAACATTCGGTATACTGCATACTCATATTCATACAACCCTAGCGTCACCGAACCTTAAGTGTGTAGACCCTACGGGTTCGGGAGACATGCAGACATGACCGAGACGGCTCTCGGGCAATAACCAACAGCTGGATCTGGATACCCATGTTGTCTCCCGCATGCTCCTCGATGATCTCATCGGATGAACCACGATGTCGAGGATTCAAACAACCCCGTATACAATTCCCTTTGTCAATCGGTATGTTACTTGCCCGAGATTCGATCGTCGGTATCCCAATACCTCGTTCAATCTCGTATCGGCAAGTCACTTTACTCGTCACCGTAATGCATGATCCCGTGACCAGACACTTGGTCACTTTGAGCTCATTATGATGATGCACTACCGAGTGGGCCCAGTGATACCTCTCCGTAACACGGAGTGACAAATCCCAGTCTCGATCCGTGTCAACCCAACATACACTTTCAGAGATACCTGTAGTGCACCTTTATAGTCACCCAGTTACGTTGTGATGTTTGGTACACCCAAAGCACTCCTACGTTATCCGGGAGTTACACGATCTCATGGTCTAAGGAAGAGATACTTGACATTGGAAAAGCTCTAGCAAAACGAACTACACGATCTTGTGCTATGCTTAGGATTGGGTCTTGTCCATCACATCATTCTCCTAATGATGTGATCCCGTTATCAATGACATCCAATGTCCATAGTCAGAAACCATGACTATCTGTTGATCAACGAGCTAGTCAACTAGAGGCTCACTAGGGACATATTGTGGTCTATGTATTCACACGTGTATTACGATTTCCGGATAATACAATTATAGCATGAATAAAAGACAATTATCATGAACAAGGAAATATAATAATAATACTTTTATTATTGCCTCTAGGGCATATTTCCAACAGTTATCACAAATGAGCTTCATGCTCTCGGCGCCACTGAGATCACCAAGCATGAAATCGTCAAGACACTCCTGAGATCACTTGACAGCTTGTTTGACACCCTTGCCCTAATGATTCAAGAATGCCCTGACTTCAAGAAACTCGATCCGTATGACATACTTGAGAGGCTCAACATACATGAGTTTCAGCTATCTGAGAAAAGAGACATCTATGGTCCCAACTATGGCCGAACTCGGGCTTTGAAGGCGAAGGTTGTTTCCTCATCTGAAGAAGAATCTGACTGCAGTCTGGTGATCCTGAAGACATTGGAAAGGAGTTTGCGATGCTTGTTTAGAAGTTTCAGAAATTCACAAAGAAGAAGGGCTTCAGAAAGTCTTCACGATCTAGCTCAAGAAATGATGAAGCTTCCACTCATGATCACAAGAAGAGAACATGCCACAAGTGCAAGAAACCTGGTCACTACATCTCTGAGTGTCCACAGTGGGACAATGAGAACAATAAAAAGAAGAAGAGCAAGGAATATGATTCTGATGACAAGAAGAAGAACAAATCCTCAAAGTCTTCTTCCAAGTCTTCATCCAAGTCTTCATCACACAAGAAGAGCTCATCTGGCAAGGCTCGGGCTTTTGTTGGCAAGGAGATGGATTTAGAGGAGGAGTCTGCTTCTGAGGAGGCAGAGGCACTACAACAAGAACCCACCTATAGCAACACATATCTACCAACGACATGAAAATATGTGTTGTCTATTTCAGCCTCCTACTTCTCCTAGTTGTCAAAAGAAAAAAACATCCCACTTCTCCTACTTATCCCAACCCCCTACTCCCCTACTTAGCGCTAACCTCCTCTCCCTAAAAATCTAATCTCCAGTATGGTCGTACCTACCACTTCATCCAGATTTTCCTATCCGCAGTCTCTCTCCCCCTCCTTCCGCGATTCCCCTCTCACCCGAGATCAATGGCATGACGCTGACCGGCACCGCCGATTGCTTCTAGCTCCGGCACTCTCCCAGACGTCACTCACCTACCCTGCTGCCCCTCGGCCTCTCCTCAGATCCTCCGCCACTGCGGCCTCCTACGGACCCCTGCACATGCCCCTGCATCTAGCCACCACGGGTAGCCGGTGCGACTGCCGCGTAGGTCCTCTACCCCACGTCTGCATGCGCACCGCTGGCGGATAGGTTCGAAGGTGCTGCTCTCCCTCGGCTACCCCGCCTCCATCACCGACTGATTAGTAAGACACTTCTCTCCTCTGCTCATACCCTCTCTGATGCTTTGTGGTGACATGGCCTTCGTGCCATGGTCAATTCTTTGTCAGAAATGGCGACTGTGATCTATGCTACCCCATTGTTACTTGTTAACTGTAGTAATGTCGTACATTACGGCTGGATAACACAATAAAATCCCATCACAATCAGCGGCCTTGCTGGAGGCTCAAAAATTCACTTCACCATTCTAGGCAGTTTTGTGCTTGCAGGTAAGTTATTTCTAGTTGGGTTGATCTATTTGGATGTATTGTTGAGTGATCTACCACTTGCACATATGTGTTAATTCTGGAAGAATGCGCTTCTTTTTTCTCAATAGTTCTTTCTTGCTGCTATGTTCGTGGATGAATCCTTACTGATTTCCTTGTCACACATTGTGTAATACTATAGGAATATGTCTCACATGTTTCCATCCGTCCTAGTATTCCTATTTATTGTATATATAATCCTTAATTTGATCTTTCCTTACAAAGTCTGAAACCGACCTTGCTTCAGCCAAAGTGTGTCTGTTTGTTTGATTGCATACTCATCGTACTAGTAATTCAATCTGTTGTAATGAACATCCACACGAGGCTGCAGGATGGTTCTGAGTTGCAAAGACATTGTTTCTCTTAATTAACTAAACATAGACTCATTTTAATTGTTGATCCTCCTGCTAAGTTCATCGTGGAGTTTTGATTTGACCTTTTCATTGCGGTGCTTGCAGAATGGTGTAGCCACAGAACTGCACAATTAACCAGTGACGACGAGCAATTGCAGATCTTTTCGTCATGCCCACACGATGTGGAGCCACCGACCTGCCTGAGCCACCCCTGATCAGTGCCAACTCCGCGAGACAAAACTATGGTACTGCTTTCTTAGGTTGTAAGCTTTTGTGTTCCCATAGAATTTAAGATGGTGAAGTTACTGGATGTAGGAACTATGGTTTACTATGACTGTAACACGTTTTGTCGTTTCTTGATTTGTTTCAGTAATAACTTCAGTGCTCAAGTCAGAAACTTGTACGATTTCACCTTGCTCCAATTGCTCAGTCAGAACTCATGGTATTCTACATGTTGTTGGCTCTCAACTTCCTTCAATCAACATATGATTCTTCACAAGACCATGACATCATTATGTCTCACAGGTTCTCCATTGGCTAATTTCTCAGATTAGGAGTTGAGATAAACATCAATATGCTAAAGGTAATACACCCTACTTTGCATAATAAACCATATAGAGCTATTTTGAATGCAAAGCATCTTTGATAAACTAAATATGATGTCACGACCTACTTTGGCTTATAGATTACAGAGAAGTTTCCCATTCTAGAAAAGAAAATATGATGCCAAGGTGATCTATGCACCTGCGATGCTGAAAAGTTTGTGTACGTTCTTCTGACCATCTCTCAAATGTATCACATATCTTTTTATAGATCAAGTGTTGATGATATATTGTTCCTCTTAAACTTGTTCGGGAAACTGGTTTGGTTTGAATTATATATGATGAAATTTACTTATGTTCATTTTTGGGCGCATTATCAAAATTCATTCATTTGTTTTCGCAGTAGTTGCTTGCATTTAGTAGGCGAAAATAGTGGGTGAAGATGAATGATTTTGCGATACAATTTTTTTATATTGTTTCATTAAAATATGTCATGCGATGTACATGCGGATCCCCAAAAAGATTTATGTTTGACATAGTTATTGTTGAACCACTAGAATAATTACGCCCCGGTTGCAACACATTGTCAATTTCCTAGCAGATTTAATAAAAGTCTTGGTAAATCATATTTGTGAGCATGTAACACAGTGACTAATTTAGCTACATCCAAATTTTGCATGACATATGCATCATTTTGTTTAAACTTAAAGTATTTTCAAATTGTTGAAACCTTGCATCTATTTGTATTTTCTAGAAAACTGCAAATGTTTTTTTGAAAAAGAACGATTTGTGGTATGTCAGCACATGTTTTTTCAAACGAAGTATGTCATTTCTTGTATTACTATTCTAAGTTTATGTTAACTCAATTGATAGATAGAAGATTTGTTCATAAGAAAACAAGGATCAAAAGCGCTTGTCAGATGTAGGTTATTATTTTCCTATTCATGCAAAGCACCTACTGTCATGGCCTTCAACCTTTTTATGTTGCTCCTCCTTTACATTTTGCTGCTCTATTAACCTAATTTTCTCTACCGTAAGTTACTCATCTCATTTTTTTGTAGATTGCAACATAAATGCGTTGTGCATGGCTCGGATGTTGATTGCAAGGCTGAGAATGGGCTACTATTAGATAATTAGAGTTGTCATTTTCAGGACAATGTTTCAATAGTTGATTGTAAGGTCAAGAATTTGGCTAGTAGTAGATAAAAACATTATAGCGATTGCTAGGTTGAGAATTTGGCTACTACTATAGATAGTTTCACATCTTGTAATGTTTCAATCATATTCTTTGTAATGCAACATAGTTGATTTAATATATGAGATGTTTCTATTTATTACATTGTGACTCCTATAAACCATCTATATTGACCTAATAATTCTGGATGGTGACGTAAAAAATATCACCCATTATTCATGCTATGTAGCAAAGCATTAGTCATTACAATGATATGTTATATCATTGTGCAGGGTACCTGTCGGTGTCAAAACCGGCGCATCTCGGGTAGGAGGTCCCGAACTGTGCGTCTAGGCGGATGGTAACAGGAGACAAGGGACACGATGTTTTTACCCAGGTTCGGGCCCTCTCGATGGAGGTAATACCCTACTCCTGCTTGATTAATATTGATGATATGGGTAGTACAAGAGTAGATCTACCACGAGATCAAGGAGGCTTGTAACGCCCTCGATGCGGCTATATCTCCCACGTGTCGAAGCACGACTTAGAGGCATAACCGCATTGAAAGCAATGTCGCAAGCGAGGTAATCTTCACACAACCCATGTAATTCATAAGGGAAAGAGATACATAGTTGGCTTACAGTCGCCACTTCACGTAATACATGTGTAAAGCATTACATCATACAGATACAATCAGGGCCCGACTACGGAACCAAAATCAAAGAAGACTACCCCAAATGCTACACAGATCCCCGATCGTCCCAACTGGGCTCCACTACTGATCAACTGAAACGAAACAACACAATGAACAAGATCTTCATCGAGCTCCTCCTTGAGCTCGTATAAGGCCACCTGCACGGTTTCATCGGCACCTGCAAACTGGTTTTGGAAGTATCTGTGAGTCACGGGGACTCAGCAATCTCACACCCGCGAGATCAAGACTATTTAAGCTTATGGAAGGGTAAAGGTATGAGGTGGAGCTGCAGCAAGCAACTAGCATATATGGTGGCTACCATACGCAAAAGAGAGCGAGAAGAGGAGGCAAAAGCACGGTCGAACAACTATGATCAAGAAGTGATCCTAGAACCACCTACCTCACCCAGAACTCCAACAACATGTTCACCTCCCGGACTCCACCGAGAAGAGACCATCACGGTTACACACGCGGTTGATGTATTTTAATTAAGCTCAACTTCGGGTTTTCTACAACTGGACATTAACAAATTCCCATCTGCCCATAACCGTGGGCACGGCTTTCGAAAGTTTATACCCTGCAGGGGTGTCCCAACTTAGCCCATTATAAGCTCTCACGGTCAACGAAGGATATTCCTTCTCCCGAGAAGACCCGATCAGTCTCGGAATCCCGGTTACAAGACATTTCGACAATGGTAAAACAAGACCAGTAAGACCGCCCGAATGTGCCGACAAATCCCGATAGGAGCTGCACATATCTCGTTCTCAGGGCACACCGGATGAGCAGTCCGTACAACTAAAACCAGGCCTCAAGTTTCCCCGAGGTGGCGCTGCGAAGGGCTCTAGTTTGGACCAACACTCAGAGGAGCATTGGCCCGGGGGGTTAAAATAAAGATGACCCTTGAGCCTGCAGAACCCAAGGGAAAAAGGCTTAGGTGGCAAATGTTAAAACCAATGTTGGGCCTTCTTTGGAGGAGTTTTATTCAAAGCGAACTGTCAAGGGGTCCCATAAATCACCCAACTAAGGAACGCAAAATCAAGGAACATAACACGGTATGACGGAAACTAGGGCGGCAAGAGTGGAACAAAACACCAGGCATAAGGCCGAGCCTTCCACCCTTTACCAAGTATATAGATGCATTAATTAAGATAAGAGATATTGTGATATCCCGAAATAACCATGTCCATCATGGAGCAGTCTTCAACTTCACCTGCAACTAACAATGCTATAAGAGGGGCTGAGCAACGCGGTAACATAGCCAAACAACGGTTTGCTAGGAAAAGATGGTTAGAGGTTTGACATGGCAACATGGGAGGCATGATATAGCAAGTGGTAGGTATCGCGGCATAGCAAAAGAGCGAGCAACTAGCAAGCAAAGATAGAAGTGATTTCAAGGGTATGGTCATCTTGCCCGAGATCCCGCAAGGAAGAAGAACGAGTCCATGAAGAAGACAAACGAACGTAGTCGAACGAATCCTCACAACTCCAGAACGAAACCGAAGCTAACGAGAGAAGAAAACCGGAAAGAAGCAAACAACATGGTAAAAACACAAGCATAAACATGTCATGATGCACAAACAAGTATGATGCATGTCCGGTTTAATGAGGCATGGCACGGCAATATGCACAAAAAAACACTACAAGTTAAGTGGAGCTCAATATGCAACGAGTTGCATATTGACGAAACACCACATCAATTATTTAGTTCTCTCTCGTTTAGGAACACAACAAAATTACATGTTGTTATAAACATGGCAAGAGGTGAAAAATAATAAAAACTACCTATCTAGGCAAATTTAAATGAGGCCGGAACAACAAACAATAATTCCGGAAAATCCCCATATGCATATTTTTGATTTGGTACTGTTCTGTCCTAAAACATATTTTAGAGTTGTTAAACATGCAAAGTAATGCTACCATGTTAATCTATGCATTTTCTACCCCATTTACATATATAATTTATTTAAATCCGAGCTACGGTTATTTAGTTATGAAATAAATCATTTTAACATGGCATTTATGCAAATTAATGCAAACAACAAGTTTAACATTTTAAACATGCATGAAAGTTGGATATTGTGAAACTAGATGAAATTCTAAGCATTTTACATATATAAATTATTTACATATGATGCATTCAGTTATTAAATGCATGAACAGCAAGGGGTAATCTGTAAAACTGCAGTTTCTGGACAATTAGACAAATTCGCAGCAGCGGAAAAAAAACACCACGGGCCGAATCTGGCTGGCCCAATGGTGCACAGGAGAGGGGCGGGTGCTGCTCACCCTGGGCCAAGGCCCGCTGGTGCAAAGGTTGGATTGGGGCGAATTTGGGCAGCAGAGGACGGGCCGGCGACGCAGCCAACGCGCTTAGGCAGAGGAGGCGCATGTCCCTGTCGCCCGAAGCAGAGGACGAGCGGGCGCCGTGGTTCCAGGAACATGGCGGGGCGGCAGAGGCGCGGGGGACTCCGGCGGGACGGCTGCGGATCTGGTCCCTGGGCCATGGATCTGGCCGGAGACGGGAGAGGGAGGCGCGGTCATGGATCTCCAAGTGGCGGCGCCATGGTTCCCTGTGAGAGAAACAGGAGTACAGGACGAGGGAGGTGGTCAGGGAGAGCTTCAGTGAAGAAGAGAAAAGGAAGGGAGCAGGGGCGACGCTGCTCTCTTGGACCAGGTCGCCGGCAAAGACAAAGCAAGCAGGTCTGGCGCGAGACGAGGCGGTATTTAAGGCCTGGACGAGGAGGAGGCCGCAGACGGCGACGACTGACGGTTTGAGGTGCGAGGGACGCCCGGGCAGAGGAGGTTGAGCATCGGGCGCGCGAGAGGACCGGCGAGATGGTGCCCCGGTGGTCGTGCTCGCGAGGGCGAGATGGAGGGGAGCACGGGGCTTCGACCCCACGGTGCGGAGGAGGCTGCCGGACGGAGGCGGGGAGGAGGCTGCAGGCGCTGTGGTTGGTGGATCGAGGGGAGTGGCTGGTTGGTTCCGTGGCAAAATCGAGGAGGGGAAGGTGGTGCTGCTGATTTGGAGCGGGGGAGATCCGGAGGAAGAGGATTAGATGGAGTTGCGGCGGGGATGGATCCCTAGAAATTAGGGATCCGGTCTCGGTTTAGACTAGAATATATAGCGGGTAGGTTAGGTTAGGGGCTATCTCGTCCCTCCGATCGTAATCGGACGGACGGAAAAATAGGCTAGGCAGAATCCAACAAAGAAATGAAGATACTTTCGGGATGTTTGGGGTTGATCCGGATCCATCGGTAATGACACAACGGGTCGGGTTCGGAGCAGTTTCGGACACGCACACGAGCGGTCAAGAGAGGTCAACGAGGACAGGGCCTGACAAAAAGACAACGGAGGCAAAGAGATAAAGGGAAACTGCGAACGGCTACGAGTTTTTAGAAAACATGTGATGCAATGCTCATCATGACATGATGAATGCAACAAACAAATGAAAACACGCGATAATGATAACAAAAAACATGGGAGGCGTCTGGAGCGTCGGTCTCGGGGCGTTAGAACACTCCACCACTACAATAGGATCTCGTCCCGAGATCTACGATGGTATCGGAGAAAAACGGAAGAGAAAGAGGTAAAACAAAGTTGCTTCTTTGACAAACGAGTGCAACCAATGAACCTCGAGAGGTTGAAAACTTGAAAGAATAACACAATAGAGTTGAACGAAATTGAGAGCATTCCAAAGAGAAAATAGAAACAAGGAACACCATGTGAACCTTGGGGGTTGCAAAGCTATGAATGACGAGTACAATGGACAAGAAGGAATTGGAACCACTCTGGTTGAAACGAGATAAGAATGAATAAGAATGATATAATTTTGGCAGCACTCCGACTGTAAATGGAAGGAATTGAACATGAAGTTGAGAAGATGGGATGATACTTGATGAAATCAACAACACACTGCCTCCGGAACTATTGAAAGAATGGCACAAGGGGTAAGAAAGATTTCAGACAGCTCTCCGGTTGAGGAAGCAGGCAAAACTTGATAAGATGAGAGAACTCGAATGAAAACATGACACTCCGGCTAAATGGAGAAGCAAGGAGAAGAACATGATCTTGACAAAACAAGATGATGGGTCGAAGAGAGCAACATCACAATGCCTCCGGAAGAAATGAAAGAATGGAATGGAATGGACGAAGGGAAACAAGATCTTGAAAGAGCACGCTTACAAGAAATGCTAGAACGGAGTTGTTGGATTATCAACAACGAAAGGAACAAGCTTGTTGTGGGCTTATGGAACACATCTCAAAATTATGAGGTGACAACCCGCCACTAACGGAAACAGTTGATTGGATTAAGATCAACAAGAAGATGAAAACTTCTTTCATTGAGAGGATAGGAGGAAAACTTGGATCATTGATAAGCACCATAATAGAATCATTCCTTAGGGAAGGCTTTAAGTGAAATCTATACCAAGATAACACCAACGAATAAATTGTTGGGTTGAAAAGATCTCGTGAACGAAGAGAAATGATGGATTTAAATATCTCATTCCTGACAACTTGTGAATCAAGAAACATGAAGGGAAATTGTCAAGAATCACATAACACCACCTCAAAAGATAATGATAGAAAGAATTGCACTTTGGAATGCAAGATGAAGAATGCTTGAACTCCTCAAGACAAAACATGTGTTGAATACCATGTTTATTTTAGAGTATAGCTTGGCGGATCTTAACTTCGAGAGGAATCTTGAAGAACAATTGGAGAATGAAAGGAATCCTTGACGAACCACCATGTAGAGCCTCCATGAAGAACTCCGGTAAATAAAAGGATGATAAAAAGGAAGAGAAGTTGACAACACAAGGTGAAGCCTTGCAGTGATAAGATGAAGCTTTGAAATGATATAACCGAGAAAACTTGGAACTCCGGAAAGAAAGATGAACAAATGAAATCAAGAATTTTGATGAACCTCCGGAATAAGGAATTGAACTTACTCGATGAAACAAGAATAAGAATTACATTATGCTGATCCTTCACCAATTAAATTGATGGCAAGCAATGGATTTGGCATACTACTTATTCTCTTTAAAAAATGATTACAGATAGAGATATAGCGCAAACTTGAGAAGGTATTGATGGAACCACCGGTGGGATGTGGAAACAACAAATGAATTGATATGATAATGACGGAAGTGAAATCTTGAACGAACCACCATAAGAATTGAGAATGAAGCAAAGGCGCAATTCACCGAGAATAATTAGAAAACGAATAAAGATACTTGACAGAATTTAGATACATGAGAACGAAGAGATCATGAACTGATTAGAGAATACTTGAATGATGCACGGTAAGATTTGGAGAACGAAAGCTGAAAGCTGGAATGAATAATTACGAGATGATGGGCTCAAGAATCAAACTGAAAAGACTCTGAATTGCTCCGGATGGGTGAAAAGAATTCTCACAATCTAAAACAATTATGAGAGGATGGCATCAAACTAGAACCATGAATCTTGAAGAGAATGGAGTAAGATTTAAGAGAAACTCTTCTTTGGTCTTCAAAATTCATGAATGATGACGAGAAACACCACCATGAATTGTTGAGGCACTCCGGAATGAAAAATAGAAGGTTGACCCATCGATGAAAGAATTTGGAAGATCTTGGACAAAGGCATATGACTGATGAAATTCATACTTACGTCAAACTTTGAAAATAATTTTAGAAGCTCCGTGAAAATAGAAGAGTCAGGTAGAATCCTGGGAAAAGACCTGTGGGTTAGGGCCCACTCAAAAGAAACACCGTTGAACGATTGCTTAGGAAGAGATAATGCACCGGTTGATTTAAATGGCTTGAATGAGATAGTATCCTCAAAAGAACTTGAGTGAATTGAGAATGGAAACTTGAATCTTCTGAGATATCTTCAACAATCCGGAACAATTGAATAGCGAGAAGTGGATGATTAAGAGGTGCACCGGTACGAGAAAAACATTTGAAACGAGGAAAAGATATGATCGGCAAAGCTTGAATTGAATCCACGGGAGAAGAAAAAGAACGAAGAATAATAAACTCGAAGCTTCCTTTAGCATCTTCATGAGAATCACCGGATAAGAGCATTGAGGAAAAGAATGAAGAGACTTCACAGCAATAAAATGGGTACTTGGTTAGGGATATATGAGTCCTTGACGAAAAGGGTGGGAGGGCGGGGAAAACAAAGACAACTTGGGACGGATGAAGCAAGCACCGTTGCAAAGAACTGAGAATTGATCTCGCGAATGAGGAGAATGATGGGATCATCTTGAAGAGAAGCGCACCGGTGAGAAGAAATTGAGATGACAAACTCGATGATCAAGAAGGATTAGTATTCACATAGAAATATGAGAACACCATTTAGGAAAGGTATGGAATCAACACTTGACATTGAAGCAACTCGAATACCACAACTTAAAATAAAACAAAGGAGTGGCTTGCAGAATAAGCGGAAACAAACATATGATAGATCCCATATCGTATCATGTGTCTACATTGGAAAGATATCCTACGAGATACTTGAATTCCCACTTATAAACTCCGAAACTTTACGGTTATGCAATCAGGTGTTGGGGATACGGGGGGCACAAAATATATCACCCAAACTAACAATACCTAGATCCAGCTGTATCCATCCTTCAACACATAACCAAGAAACCTTCGGAAATCATTTATCTCAACCTTTGAAAAGCATCCGTTATACGAGTTATGGCAATACTATCGAGCTCGCCCCAGTACTGGGTTATCGAGGTTATCTCACCAACAACTGCATAAAAGAGATTTTTGATGTCGGCGAAACTCGTGTATTCCGTAATCGCAACGATAAAATTGTGACGACAACACCTCGGAGCTCAACTCCCCTGGACACTGCCACAACCCCTAAATGTCAGAAAGCACCAAGAACAACGTTCTCGTCACAAAACCATCGGAACGATTCCAAGATACCCGCGTGATCCTAAAAAAAATTAGTGAAATTTGAGGAGAGTAGAGTCAAAACTTCTACGTCAGGGGGCCTCGCCAGAGCGACAAAGGGACTGAGGAGTAAAAAGAATCCTACTCTCTGATATATATAATCCTAAGACTCAAAACATTTTTTCTAGACTCAACAACGCCAGCGATTCGATCAAGCAGGGGGCTCCTAAGTCGGGGATGGCTCTGATTACCAACATAGCGCCCTCGATGCGGCTATATCTCCCACGTGTCAAAGCACGATTTAGAGGCATAACCGCATTGAAAGCAATGTCGCAAGCGAGGTAATCTTCACACAACCCATGTAATTCATAAGGGAAAGAGATACATAGTTGGCTTACAATCGCCACTTCACGCAATACATGAGTAAATAATTACATCATACAGATACAGTCAAGGTCCGACTATGGAACCAAAATCAAAGAAGACTACCCCAAATGCTATACAGATCCCCGATCGTCCCAACTGGGCTCCACTACTGATCAACTGAAACGAAACAACACAATGAACAAGATCTTCATCGAGCTCCTCCTTGAGCTCGGATGCGTCACCTGCACGGTTTCATCGGCACCTGCACGGTTTCATTGGCACCTGCAAACTGGTTTTGGAAGTATCTGTGAGTCACGGGGACTCAGCAATCTCACACCCGCGAGATCAAGACTATTTAAGCTTATGGGAAGGGTAAAGGTATGAGGTGGAGCTGCAGCAAGCGACTAGCATATATGGTGGCTACCATACGCAAAAGAGAGCGAGAAGAGGAGGCAAAAGCACGGTCGAACAACTATGATCAAGAAGTGATCCTAGAACAACCTACGTCAAGCATAACTCCAACACCGTGTTCACCTCCCGGACTCCACCGAGAAGAGACCATCACGGTTACACACGCGGTTGATGTATTTTAATTAATATCAACTTCGGGTTTTATACAACCGGGCATTAACAAATTCCCATCTGCCCATAACCACGGGCACGGCTTTCAAAAGTTTATACCCTGCAGGGGTGTCCCAACTTAGCCCATTATAAGCTCTCACGATCAACGAAGGATATTCCTTCTCTCGGGAAGACCCAATCAGTCTCGGAATCCCGGTTTACAAGACATTTCGACAATGGTAAAACAAGACCAGCAAGACCGCCCGAATGTGCCGACAAATCCCGATAGGAGCTACACATATCTCGTTCTCAGGACACACACGAATGAGCAGTCCGTACAACTTAAACCAGGCCTCAAGTTTCCCCGAGGTGGCGCTGCAAAGGGCTCTAGTTTGGACCAACATCAGAGGAGCATTGGCCCGGGGGGGTTAAAATAAAGATGACCCTTGAGCCTGCAGAACCCAAGGGAAAAAGGCTTAGGTGGCAAATGTTAAAACCAATGTTGGGCCTTCTTTGGAGGAGTTTTATTCAAAGCGAACTGTCAAGGGGGTCCCATAAATCACCCAACCGTGTAAGGAACGCATAAAATCAAGGAACATAACACCGGTATGACGGAAACTAGGGCGGCAAGAGTGGAACAAAACACCAGGCATAAGGCCGAGCCTTCCACCCTTTACCAAGTATATAGATGCATTAATTAAGATAAGAGATATTGTGATATCCTGAAATAACCATGTCCATAATGGAGCAATCTTCAACTTCACCTGCAACTAACAATGCTATAAGAGGGGCTGAGCAACGCGGTAACATAGCCAAACAACGGTTTGCTAGGAAAAGATGGTTAGAGGTTTGACATGGCAACATGGGAGGCATGATATAGCAAGTGGTAGGTATCGCGGCATAGCAAAAGAGCGAGCAACTAGCAAGCAAAGATAGAAGTGATTTCAAGGGTATGGTCATCTTGCCTGAGATCCCGCAAGGAAGAAGAACGAGTCCATGAAGAAGACAAACGAACGTAGTCGAACGAATCCTCACAACTCCAGAACGAAACCGAAGCTAACGAGAGAAGAAAACCGGAAAGAAGCAAACAACATGGTAAACACGCAAGCATAAACATGTCATGATGCACAAACAAGTATGATGCATGTCCGGTTTAATGAGGCATGGCATGGCAATATGCACAAACAACACTACAAGTTAAGTGGAGCTCAATATGCAACGAGTTGCATATTGACAAAACACCACATCAATTATTTAGTTCTCTCTCGTTTAGGAACACAACAAAATTACATGTTGTTATAAACATGGCAAGAGGTGAAAAATAATAAAAACTACCTATCTAGGCAAATTTAAATGAGGCCGGAACAACAAACAACAATTCCGGAAAATCCCCATATGCATATTTTTGATTTGGTACTGTTCTGTCCTAAAACATATTTTAGAGTTGTTAAACATGCAAAGTAATGCTACCATGTTAATCTATGCATTTTTCTACCCCATTTACATATATAATTTATTTAAATCCGAGCTACGGTTATTTAGTTATGAAATAAATCATTTTAACATGGCATTTATGCAAATTAATGCAAACAACAAGTTTAACATTTTAAACATGCATGAAAGTTGGATATTGTGAAACTAGATGAAATTCTAAGCATTTTACATATATAAATTATTTACATATGATGCATGGTTATTGATTATTAAATGCATGAACAGCAAGGTAATCAGAAAGCTGCAGTTTCGGACAATTAGACAAATTCGCAAAGCGGAAAAAACACCACGGGCGAATCTGGCTGGCCCAATGGTGCACAGGAGAGGGCGGTGCTGCTCACCTGGGCCAAAACCGGCCGGTGCAAAAGGTTGGATCGGGCGAATTTGGGCCGCGCGGGGACATGGCTGGCGACGCGGTCAACGCGCTAGGCAGAGGACGCGCATGTCCTTGTCGCCCGAAGTAGAGGACCAGCGGGCGCCGTGGTTCCAGGAACATGGCGGGGCGGCAGAGGCGCGGGGGACTCCGGCAGAGGCGCGGGGGTCCCTGGGCCATGGATCTGGCTGGAGACGGGAGAGGGAGGCGCGGTCATGGATCTCCAAGTGGCGGCGCCATGGTTCCCTGTGAGAGAAACAGGAGTACAGGACGAGGGAGGTGGTCAGGGAGAGCTTCAGCGAAGAAGAGAAAAGGAAGGGAGCAGGGGCGACGCTCGTCTGCTCTTGGACCAGGTCACCGGCAGCACAGCAGCAGGTGTGGTGCGAGACGAGGCGACGAAGGCCTGGACGAGGAGGAGGCCGCGGACGAAGGACGATGACGGTTTGAGGTGCGAGGGACGCCCGGGCAGAGTTGGTTGAGCATTGGGCACGCGAGAGAACCGGCGATATGGCGCCCCGGTGGTCGTGCTCGCGAGGGCGAGATGGAGGGGAGCACGGGGCTTCGACCCCATGGTGCGGAGGAGGCTACCGGACGGAGGCGGGGAGGAGGCTGCAGGCGCTGTGGTTGGTGGATCGAGGGGAGTGGCTGGTTGGTTCCGTGGCAAAATCGAGGAGGGGAAGGTGGTGCTGCTGATTTGGAGCGGGGGAGATCCCGAGGAAGAGGATTAGATGGAGTGGCGGAAGGGGATGGATCCCTAGAAATTAGGGATCCGGTCTCGGTTTAGACTAGAATATATAGCGGGTAGGTTAGGTTAGGGGCTATCTCGTCCCTCTGATCGTAATCGGACGGACGGAAAAATAGGCTAGGCAGAATCCAACAAAGAAACGAAGATACTTTCGGGATGTTTGGGGATGATCCGGATCCATCGGTAACGACAGAGCGGGTCGGGTTCGGAGCAGTTTCGGACACGCACACGAGCGGTCAAGAGAGGTCAACGAGGACAGGGCCTGACAAAAAGACAACGGAGGCAAAGAGAGAAAGGGAAACTGTGAACGGCTACGAGTTTTTAGAAAACATGCGATGCAATGCTCATGATGACATGATGAATGCAACGAACAAATGAAAACACGCGATGATGATAACGAAAAACATGGGAGGCGTCTGGAGCGTCGGTCTCGTGGCGTTACAAGGCTAAACCCTAGAAGCTAGCCTATGGTATGATTGTTGTTCGTCCTACGGAGTAAAACCCTCCGGTTTATATAGACACCGGATAGGTTAGGGTTACACAGAGTCGGTTACAATGGTAGGATATCTACATATCCGTATCGCCAAGCTTGCCTTCCACGCCAAGGAAAGTCCCATACGGACACGGGACGAAGTCTTCAATCTTGTATCTTCATAGTCTTGGAATCCGGCCGATAGTGATAGTTCGGCTATCCGGACACCCCCTAGTCCAGGACTCCCTAAGTAGCCCCCGAACCAGGCTTCAATGACGACGAGTCCGGCGCGTATATTGTCTTCGACATTGCAAGGCGGGTTCCTCCTCGAATACTTCGTAGAAGGTTTTGAACACAAGGATAGTGTCCGCTCGCAAAACAAGTCCCACATGCCACCGTAGAGAGAATAACTTTTGCACAGATCTCATCGACGTATTCCGGGCGTGACATCACACCGCAGCCGTGTCTTTATATGAATTGTTCTTTATCGTTCCACCTCAAGCATTTAAGCGAGGCGGTTTCCTTGGCACGTCTTATCAAAGCATAGATTGTGCCCCTTATTCCGGGATTCCCATCAATACGGACGTGGGTAACCCAACCGTGCCCGTTGGCACGCCTCCTCTATCAAAGGCGAGTCCTAATCGACCACGGGGTGGGCTCTTGGTATTCGACCTCTTTATAATGAGACCAAGGCCCTCTTCTTTTTATACCCTCCATCAAGTTCGCTTCGCGCTTCGAGTTCTAACACCCAAAGCTTCCGATTTAGGCGCTTCGGACCTTCGACGATGTCCGGCTCCGACCAGCACGGCCGATGGATGTCTTCCTCCGTCATGGAAGAAGATGTGCTAAAGCTGCGAGACGCCAGGTTTCTAACCGGCGAGATCTCGCATAGGCTACCTGCTCCAGGGAAGGTCATTCCCACTCCCGAGCCCGGCGAGAACGTGGTGTTTGTGTCTCACTTCCTTCGGGGTTTAGGCTTCCCCACGGATCCCTTTGTGCGGGGGCTCATGTTTTATTATGGGCTGGATATCCATGACTTGAATCCGGAGTCCATCCTCCATATCTCGTCATTCATTGTCGTATGTGAGGCCTTCCTCCATATTACCCCTCACTTAGGATTGTGGCTCAAGACCTTCAAGGTGGAGCCAAAAGATGATCGAGGGCAACAATCAGAGTGCGGAGGGGCGGTCATAAGCAAATGCACTGATGCTCCGTGGCCCGAGGGCTCTTTTCAAGAGGAGCTCGGTTTGTGGCAACGGGGGTGGTTTTTTATCACCGCCCCCAGGGGCACCAAATGGGTGGCGCTCCCCGCCTTCCGCTCAAGTCCACCACAGCGGCTGGCGTCATGGGTCAACAAGGGGCTCGACTGGGGGCCGTCCTAGGACGTTCCTTTGCTGCAGGGCCGTATTCGAGACCTCCAAGAAAGGGAGATCAATCTGGTTGCAGTGGCGCGAGTTATGCTGATCCGGCGTATACGCCCTGCAAACGTTGCCCCTCCTCACTGTGGGAATTTAATCCGAGGGACCATGAGCTCTCCAAAATTTTATGGGCACGACGCCCGTGGATATGTATAAACTGTTCTTCGGATCACAAGAGAGGTGTCCGGACCTGACTGAGGACGCAAGTCTAAGTTGCAATCGCCCAGATACTCAAGTAAGTAGTCTTGTAACCGGACAAGCTGTTCATTCATTTATCATATATATATATATATATATATATATATATATATATATATGCCCTTTAAAGGAGCGTTTCTTGAACAGGAGTGGATAGCCAACGCATAAAGTTAATAAGGTGTCCGCTCCTCCCGGAGACCACGCCGGATCCCATCTTGACCAAGATGTTGAAGGTCGCGCTTTTGAAGAAGGCGAAGGGGAGCGGGAAGCAACTGCCTCTACGAAGGAGGCTATCAAGGAAGGAGGGATTAAAAGTCCCATCTTCGAGGAGAGAAGAGGACCCCTTGAGAAGATCCGGAGGTCAAGGCCTCAAAGAGGGAAAGGAATCTTCGTCGAGAGAGTCCGGCTGGAAGTAACCCAGCCGCACTATTTCCCCAAGGGATCAGCCCTCCAAAGAAGCCGTAAGTAAAAAGAAGGGTCTTGTAAATAAGGAACATCCCTGCATTTATTTATGAAGATGACCGAAATTGTACCTTGTAGTTCGGACCTCAGCCCTTCTCAGTGAGCTCGTCTTGGGGATCTTCTTCCGGAGATGATGGAGAGCGAAACGCCTCCACCTGTCGCACCCTCATGCGAGGCGGACGACCTTGAGGTGTCGCCGCGGAGGGTTCCCCCAAGTCCGGCGGGTCCGGAAGGTCCGGCGCCAAGTGGTGTGCGGTCGGAGGAGCTGAAGGATCTGCTCGGGCGAGCGGCTATCTCAGAAGATCACCGTGCTCTAATGGGTACGGTCATTGAAAGAATTGCCTCCGCGGAGAGCGGATTGCATGAAGCCGTCAGAAGCTTACTGACGGGATTCGAGGTACGCAAAAATGATGTACCTTCTGACAGTTATGCATATAGAATGCGCCCTATATAGATAGTAGCCCCTGAGACTCGGTATGTTGTCAAAATTGACAGCGTGCCGAGGATCAAAATCTTAGTTATAACATATCGCCGCTCCTAAACAGGTGGCGGGGCGTCCGGTGGCCAGCCGGACTGATGAATATGCCGAACTAAAGCGGCAACTTGACGAGGCGGATGCGGACATCGCGCTGGTCAATAAACGGTTTGACGAGTCACAAGGTATGCGACTTCTACGCGGACACCTGGTAAGGGAGCTTGACGCCCATGTCTTACTATTTGTATGCTTAATGCAGATGGTGCCGCTCTGTGGAGGAGCTGCGGGCGGAACTCGCCCGAGTGAAAGAGCAAGCCAGAAATAGTATTGCGGCCGCTTTAAGGGCGGCCGAAGAGCTAAAAGCCGAACGGGCTGCTCACTGCCGAAGCAAAGAGGAAATGGCCGATATGGCCAAAAAGTTGAAGAATACTACCGATCGCTGCGAGGTTCTTGAAAAAGAACGTCAAGAGAAGCAAGAGGGCCTGAAAAAGGCCGCCGCCGAATCCAAGGATGCCCGTTCGGCTTTGAGAGCTGCCAAGGAGGAGCTGAATCAGGTCGGGGCAATTGCGGCTGGAAAACCGTTTCTGCTGCGGAGGAAATATACGGATCCAAAGTATGCTCAATTGGACAAGTTGTGGAGTTCGGAGGATGCTTATCTGGACTTAGCGGCGAGCGCTGCGGACGCGATTGAGCACTTCCGAGGCCAGAAGGGAAGAGCTATATTGGTCGCAATTCCATAGTCCGGAGCGTCTTCTTCTGTTGACCGATCGGTTGGCCGAATGGGCCGAGCTGAATCGACTATCCGGACTTGCCATGAAGCATGTTATGACTCATTTGTGGCCGGGAGGACCCCAGCCGACGAGTT
The DNA here is from genome assembly GCA_021605145.1 of Aegilops bicornis. NCBI lineage: Eukaryota > Viridiplantae > Streptophyta > Magnoliopsida > Poales > Poaceae > Aegilops > Aegilops bicornis. Next base: position 512,325,725 of record CM038674.1, read on the forward strand.
ATTTTGGTTTAGTGCAGCAGTTCCTTGGTGCGGTACCGCGTATCGGCCTTAACGAAGCGGTCGGCGTGTATTGAGGGAGCGGATGGCTCGGCCCGTGTGAAGACATACCGGGCAGATATGAAGGCCACCGACGTTGCATCCCAAGATTTGGACAGAAGTTTAGTACCGCCGAGCACTACTTTGAGGAAGTCTGCAGGGCGCTGCTTAATCGAGACGCAAATGCTCGAAGGATATTATGTTTAAATGACATGTATGATTTGTGAAAACAATGTTTCAATATGATATAAGAGCTTTTATACTTGCGTTCAAGTAGTAAACTACTCCCTATGCGGCCGTTTACGTATATGTATATATAACCCGAAAGATGGCAGTCCTTGGCTTCAGCCCCACGCACATAGTGCGGGGTGTTTGCAAAGAAGGCGCTTTTTCACACTTAATCCAACGTCTTGGTCCTGTTAAGGAGGTGGTAGCGTAGAAAACCGTGCAACCGGACTATAATGCTTTATCACTTTCACTTAGCCATAGGAGTTCGAGGGTGGGGCTACTATATAGCCTCGGGGCACCGCACTCTCACGAATTCGAGTGCGTATGTGCCTGACCGAAAACCGGTCCTTCGTTAATGCGGAGGAATTCTAAACATTCCGATGAGTCATCGAGTGGTTGAGCAGTCTCTCGCTATATCATGACAGTCAGTTTTCGGCTTTCTCTACTGAGGTGCTCGTCTGGCCGAACCGGGGCACAATCGCAGTAGTTCTCCGGTGCCGTTAGCCGATAAAACGGAACGTAAGGCAGCAAAACACAGGAGCCGGGCAAACCCAACATTTGACCAAAGACATGATTCGGAGCTGATGCATATAAGGCCTAACTCGAGACGCCGAATACTCCCTAAGGTATTCGATTTTTATTAAAACGGGCAGAATAATGCCCTAAGCCCCTGGTGTCCAGGTACGCGCAAAAATTCTGGTGCGGCCAATGCCAAAACACCAGCCTCCTCCTTGGTTATAGTAAGAAACCGGGGGATGTATATCAACAAGAGACAGTAAAGAAGGTTTACGCATGGTCTTAATCTGAAAAGAATCCTTGCAACGGGTCCCTACTACACGTCTGCGCCTGTGTCTCCGTTGTGCCGTATCCTGGACGGGTGTAGCACGTTGTTCATCTGTACAAGAGAGGAACTTAGTTTAAAAGAAAAAAGATCGTGCGAAAGATGTACTTTATATTAAATAAACAGAGTACGATTCGAAGAAGTGAATAAAATTGAGCTTTATTGTCTCCTGTGATACATGCATGCAGCCCCTTGTATGGGGGTGTGCCGCTAGTAGGCGCCGGACTCGTCTAGCCGTGTCCGGGGTTTGAATGACCAATTCAGGTTCTTTGACTAGCATAGCCGGATAGGTGTGGGGCTGTCAAGGCAGTCTCACGTTCCTCCGTGCTCAAGTAACACTTAATACTCCCTTTTAATGAGATGATGCCGCGTGGATCGGGCATTTTAAGTGTAAGAGATGCATAATGCGAAATTGCGTTAAAGCGGGCGAAAGCTTCGCGTCCCAATAGTGCTTGATGGCTACTTTTAAACGGGGCGACATGGAAGATTAACTTTTCGCGACGGAAGTTGTCGGATGAACCGAACACAACTTCTAGCAGTATGGAGCCCGTACAATGGGCATATGGGCCTGGCATTACTCCTTTAAAGGAGGTGTTGCTACGGCGAATTTTGGTTGGGTCTATCCCCATCCTGCGGATTGTGTCCTGATATATCAGGTTTATGTCACTGCCACCATCCATGAGGACTTGTGTATATTGGAATCCGTCGATTATAGGATCCAATATCAAGGTAGTCCATCCTGCGTTCCGGATGCTTTCGGAATAGTCCTGATGGTCGAAGGTGATTGGTTTTGACAACCAGCGTTGGTACTCCGCTAGGGTAGTTTGTGCAGTGCGCATTCTAGTGGGCGCCGCTCTGTTTTTCCCTTTGATCACGTGAAGTGAGTTTACTGTTTTAACCTCTTGTTGGAAATTCTTTTGTTTTCCGGGGCTCTGCTTGTGGTGCTCGTCATCATCTTCACTTCGTGTGTCGAGCTCCTTGTGTTCGGCGTTGAGTCTGCCGGACTGTTTGAAGACCCAACAATCTCTGTGGGTATGGTTTGCAGGCCTCCTGGGAGTACTGTGTATTTGACATATCTTGTCCAAGATTTTGTTTAAGTTGGATAGCTCATCGCTATTGTCCTTAAGGGGCAGTTTTTTGTTGTTCTGCCGTGAGATTTTGAATCCGGCGTTGACTGCCGCGCTCTTTGGACCGTTCCTTTTAATCCGGCGCTGGTCCTTGTTGCGCCGTGGTTTCCCATTTCAATCCCTGACTTCGGATGTACTTGGGGCGCTGGTGCTGCATCTTGCTAGCCAGCTATCCTCTCCCGCGCAAAAGCGGGTCATGAGGCTTGTTAATGCGGCCATGGTTCTCGGCTTCTCTTGGCCGAGGTGTCTGGCGAGCCATTTGTCTCGGACGTTGTGTTTGAAAGCTGCTAAGGCTTCGGCGTCCGGACAGTCGACTATTTGGTTCTTTTTAGTAAGGAACCTGTTCCAGAATTTCCGGGCTGACTCTCCGGGCTGTTGAGTTATGTGACTTAGATCGTCTGCATCCGGAGGGCGGACATAGGTCCCTTGAAAATTTGTTCAAACGCATCCTCAAGCTCTCCCCAGCTTCCAATGGCATTTTCGGGGAGGCTTTTAAGCCAATGCCGAGCTGGCTCTTTGAGTTTGAGGGGTAAGTATTTTATGGCGTGGAGATCATCTCCTCTAGCCATGTGCATGTGGAGGATGTAATCCTCAATCCAGACTCCAGGGTCTGTTGTTCCGTCATATGCCTCTATGTTTACGGGTTTGAATCCCGCTGGAAATTCATGATCCAGCACCTCATCGGTGAAACATAGGGGATGTGCGGCGCCCCTGTATTTGGGTGTGCCGTGATGTTCGGATGTTTGGCGTGTTGCATTGCTTTGAAGAGCTTGCTTTCTCGGCCCATAGACGGACCTAACTGGGCCATCCTTTTGATGTGAATCCTTATGCGGATCGCATATTGGCTTGTGTGCAGCGCCGTTTGCCGCTCTCTTTTTGCCGTGGGGTCGTCCATCCGACCGGGTGGCCTTCTTACTTTTTGATTGTGGTGGCTCTAAGGCCTCCTCGTCAAATTCGGGCAGTAGCTTTATTTTTGGGTAGCTCTTTGTTCGGCATCGTCAGCCGTATTTGTCTCATGATGTTGAATACTTTGCTCCATCTGATCTTGATGCATCTTTTCGCTGTTTTGAGCTTCCACTTGCTTTTTAAGGCTACGCCAGCGATGGCGACGAGCCTTTTCTGGAGGTTATTTTGCTCCAACAATTTGTCCGGCGTGAGATCGTCCGGACTGTTGTCTTCACCGGGGACGTGTTGTTTATCCAAGTTGTCTTGTTCGGACGATTGCTCGATAGCATGTTCGTCATCCACCGGTTCGCCCTGCTCTATGGCTGGGTCTCTATTGAGGCGGGACTTTGTTCGGCGTTTACGTTGCTGTTTTGACTGCTTTTCGAGGGATTTATCCTTTGTAGCGTCCCGTTGTTCCTCGTCTTCATTTCCTTTAGGTGTATCCACCATGTATACATCATGGGATGAGGTCGTTGTCCAGCATCCTGTAGGCACTGGTTCATGGTTGTCTCCTAGATCGTCGTCCATACCGTCGATGTCTTCGGAGTCGAAATCGAGCACGTCGTGTAAGCTTTTGACAGTGGCTACGAAGTGGGTGGTGGGTGGGCGTTGAATTTCTTCGTCGTCCGCATTCCAACCTTCCCCGATCGTAGTCCGCCATGGCTCTCTGGATAAAGAGAGACTTTCGTCAATTCAGGATGTCGCCAAAGGGCGAGTGCCGAAAGATGTCCGCGAGTGAACTCCATGACCGCGCCCAATCGGATTTGATTAGTAGGGCGCGGAGGGTTCGAGTCCGGAGAGGAGTCCGGCACCACAGGAGTCGAGGTCTTCGCAAAGCGACAGGGATGGAGTTCGCTCAATCGCCGTAGAGATTGTAGCCCCGAGGCGGTGTCCAACCGCCGTCCTCGATCGGGAATCCGCCCGGATTAAGTGTCGAGCGGATCCGGTGCGGCCTCGAGCCTTTGTTCGGCTGCAGAGCTAGATCATGCCCATCGAGACAAAGGCGGCACGCTTGGCTGCGGCTCGAATCCGTCGAAGATCAAGTCTCCGCGGATATCGGTCGTATAGTTCAAACTTCCAAATCTGACCTGATGGCGGGGCGTAGCTTCGATCTGCTCCAGATGGCTGTTTAATTGCCCGCAGCGTAAAGCCGCCGAATCTGAAGATCTGTCCGGGAGAAAAGTCTCACCACGGACCGCGTCGTTGTTGATGATCGAAGGAGCCATCAGGCCTATCGGTGACGACGGAGGAACTCTCAATGAAAGCACCAATGTCGGTGTCAAAACCGGCGGATCTCAGGTAGGGGGTCCCGAACTGTGCGTCTAGGCGGATGGTAACAGGAGACAAGGGACACGATGTTTTTACCCAGGTTCGGGCCCTCTCGATGGAGGTAATACCCTACTCCTGCTTGATTAATATTGATGATATGGGTAGTACAAGAGTAGATCTACTAGGAGATCAAGGAGGCTAAACCCTAGAAGCTAGCCTATGGTATGATTGTTGTTCGTCCTACGGACTAAAACCCTCTGGTTTATATAGACACCGGATAGGTTAGGGTTACACAGAGTCGGTTACAATGGTAGGAGATCTGCATATCCGTAGACGCCAAGCTTGCCTTCCACGCCAAGGAAAGTCCCATCCGGACACGGGACGAAGTCTTCAATCTTGTATCTTCATAGTCTTGGAGTCCGGCCGTGATGATAGTTCGTCTATCCGGACACCCCCTAGTCCAGGACTCCCTCAGTACCCACCAACGCAAAAGAAGTGTTGTTAAGCTCTAACTCTATACATTGCTACCTTACAACGCTCCTACATGTCGTTTACCAACGCACGTATATATGTTGTTGTAGACCTTAGCAACGCCACCAACGACAACACATAACAATCCGTTGGTGTAGACCTTAGCAACGCATTTATGGACATACGACAATGCATCGATGCATTGCTGAAGGGGGGTTCCTGTTGTAGTGAGGTGGAGTCTGGGGAGGAGTCCGACTCTGGCGTTGCAAGTTTGGCTCTAGCCACAGCCTACGTTGCCAAGTCCATCTTCAACAGTGAAGACAATGGCTCCGTCACCAACGCTGATGCTAATGACAAGGACGACTCTGCTACCACCTACTGCTTCATGGCACGTGGTGCCAAGGTAAACTCACGCGATGCTTACTTTCAAACATCAAGTGAAGATGACTCTGATTGTGAATCCAAACCCAGCTAAAAAACACTTGCTAAAATTGCAACTGAACAATAGAAAGCTATGGAACATATTTGAAAACTGTTAGACAAAAGCGATGACCTGTTGGACGCGGAAATGACCCAATCTCAGTCCTTAATAGAAGACATAGAAAATCTTCATGTTAAGTATGAGGAACTTGAAAGTCGTCATGAAACACTCTCAACAACTCATGAAAAGCTTTCCTATGATTATGTTCAAAGGAAGCAAGAACTTGAGAAATTGAGAGCAGTTCATGAAGATCTTCAAAAAGAAAACGAGTCACTTCGTGCTCAACAGATTAGTCCCGCTTAGAAAGGATTTGAACCACCATGTCTAAAATGCCTTGAGCGTGATAACGCTATACATTCTTGAATGTTCTACTGCTGCTACTGTTGCAATATCTTCAACTGCTGATGTGGTAACTAACCCCTCTGCTTAGGATACTACTGTTGTTGCTGATGAAAATGCTAGGTTGAAGACATTGCTTGAGACAGGGATGTACAAAAGTCTCAAAGGGCATCAGACACTGTGCGATGTCCTCAAAAATCAGATTCTGAACCGAAACCCTAGGAAAGAGGGTGTTGGGTTCGAGAGGAAAATGAATGTTGATGGTTCTTACTGGAAGCCTGAACAGTACCCCAAAACCACATGGGTTGCTGCAAAGGGACCTTCAGTGGATCCATCCACCTTATCTGGCTTCACTTGTGCTAACCCGATTATTGTTGATGTATCCTTTGATGCAAACTATAAATTGTTTAAGAATCACAAAGGTGAAGTGTTTGCCAGGTATATTGGTACTAACTGCAGGAATGGACCACCTATAAAGAAGATCTGGGTGCCCGAAAGGTGTCTTGAGAATCTTCCTATGAATGTCATCATGACACCACAAGGGAAGAAGACGAACCCCGTACCAAAGGCTTCATATGGTCCAAAGGCTTCATACAGACAGAGGACTCACCTGAGTCACCCTAACGCCAATGTTTTGCAGGGAAATCATACTCAAACTCATGAATATGAGCGTGTTTCTTCAAACTTCTATGTTCATAAAACTAAGAACTTTTCTGCCTATTCATATGAGTATTATTCACCTCCTGCAAGGCTATTTGCTAGGGCTCCAAAGCCGAAGTTCTCAGATGTTGCACTTAGACTCATTGCTTCTAAGCCACCCCTGCAAATGTGGGTGGTTAAGAAAAATTAACTTCCTTTTGTAGGGAGAGGTCTCCAGCCTGAAATCAAAGCCCTCCGATGTTTATGTTGGGGACCTAAAACATCTTGTGGGGCGCAAGATAAAATGCCCAAATGGTCTTACTATGTATTTTGTTCCTGAATCACTTGCGAATCATCCTATCAGTCCTAACCTTGATCTGAGCTTTGATAATCCTCTTGTCCGTCAAATGTTTATGCTTCACAATACTCTTGGTGAAGCCTATCCCCCTAATTGTACTGTAGGGTATGACACCACATGCTTCAGAATGGATTATGGACACTGGATGCACTAACCACATATTTGGTGATCAAGTCTTCGATGGATTCAACACTACGTCCATCGACAAGAGCCACATCACATTTGTTGACACCGGTAAAAGCAAGGTATTGGGTCTAGGTAGAGTTGCAATCTCAAAGGATCAACACATGGATAAAGTGATGCTTGTTGAATCCCTTGGTTTCAACTTAATGTCTGTCTCAATGCTTTGTGACTTGAGCATGATTGTGATATTTGGAAAATATCGTTGCCTTGTCCTAATGGAATCTGACAAGTCTCTAGTCTTTGAAGGGTATCGGAAAGATGATTTGTACATGGTAGATTTCTCAGCAGGACCATAGCTGGCCGTAAGTCTTCTAGCAAAAGCTTCAGAGTGCTGGCTCTGGCATCGGAGGCTAGGACATGCGGGCATGAGGAACCTGTACGCTCTCGCGAAGAAGAAACACGTCGTAGGCATCGAGGGCGTCAAGTTCAAGAAGGATCATCTATGTGGTGCCTGCGAAGCTGGAAAGATGACTAGGGCCAAGCATCCCTTGAAGACAATCATGAAGACATCTCAACCCTTCGAGCTGCTACACATGGACTTATTTGGCCCTACTCACTACTCTACTCATACTACACTGCTTGCCTCTATGGCTTCGTCATTGTTGATGATTACTCAAAAATATATACATGGGTGCATATAATTCTCTACAAGAATGAAGTGCAGGATGTCTTCAGGTGTTTTGCCAATCGTGCCATGACGAACTATGGCATCAAGATCAAGAACATCAGAAGTGACAATGGCACAGAGTTCAAGAACACCGGCCTTGATCTTTACCTTGATACATTAAGCATCACTCATGAGTTCTATCTCCATACACACCTCAGCAAAATGGCATCATGGAGCGCAAGAACCGGACACTCATCGAGATGGCTCGGACGATGCTTGATGAATACAAGACTCCGAGAAAGTTCTGGCCCGAAGCCATTGATACTGCATGCCATGTCATCAACCGTGTTTATCTTCACAAGCTTCTGAAGAAGACATCCTATGAGCTTTTTCTAACTGGTAAGAAGCCAAATGTAAGCTACTTCAGAGTATTTGGTGCTAGGTGCTGGATCAAAGATCCACATCACACTTCAAAATTTGCACCGAAAGCACATGAAGGTTTTATGCTTGGTTACGGTAAGGATTCGCACTCCTACAGAGTCTTCAACCTCTTTCACTATAAAGTGGTTGAAACTGTGGATGTGCGGTTCGATGAGACTAAAGGCTCGCAAAGGGAGCACCTGCCAAATGTGCTAGATGAAGTCCCTCCCAGTGAATCAATCAAGCTTATGGGTACTGGAGACATCATACCTTTTGAGGCACAGGCTGAAGAGGAACTCATCATTTCTGCGCCCAATCAACCTGAAGACAATGCTCAGCCTAAAGCCAATCCTCAAAATGAAGAAAATGATCTCCAAGAGCAAAATCTTCGTCCAGTTCATCCTCGTGTTGCAAATGAAGGACAAATTGAGAAGATAATTGATAGCATCAATGCACCAGGTCCTCTCACTCATTCAAGAGCAACACAACTAGCAAATTTCTATGGCCACTTTGCATTCGTCTCAATATCTGAACCCAAGAAAGTTGTTGAAGCCTTCATGGAACCTGAATGGATTCAAGCTATGCAAGAAGAGCTTCAACAGTTCGAGATGAACAATGTGTGGGAATTAGTAAAGCGTCCTGACCCTTGCAAGCACAATATCATTGGCAAAAAATGGATCTGTCGCAACAAACAAGATGAGCATGGTCAAGTTGTCAGAAACCAGGCTCGTCTCGTTGCTCAAGGATACACTCAAGTTGAAGGAATTGACTTTGATGAAACATTTGCTCCCGTGGCTAGGCTTGAAGCCATTCGCATACTGCTAGCCTATGCCAATCATCACAACATCCTCTTGTATCAAATGGATGTGAAGAGTGCCTTTCTCAACGGCAAGATTGAAGAAGAAGTGTATGTTGCACAACCACCTGGCTTTGAAGATCCAAAACATCCTGATATGGTATACAAGCTCAACAAGGCACTGTATGGCCTCAAACAAGCCCCTTGTGCTTGGTATGTGTAACACCCCGGATCCGATGCGCCAGGTGTCCGCCAGTTATTCGCCGTCGTTGCCATGCCATTTGCTTGCGTGTTGCATTTTGCCATGTCATCATTTGCATTTCATATCATGTCATCATGTGCATATCATTTCGCATTTGTGTTCTTCTCATGCATCCGAGCATTTTCCCCGTTGTCCGTTTTGCAATCCGGCACTCCTATGTCTCCCAGAGCTCCCTTTTGCCTCTTTTCGTGAGCGGGTGTTAAACGTTCTCGGAATGGACCGAGGTTTATAGCGGCCTTGGTATACCACCGTGAACCGCCTGTCAACTTTCGTGCCATTTGTAGGTCGTTTGATACTCCAACGGTTAACCGGGTAACGTAAAGCCCCCTTCTCCTTGCAGCCCAACACCCCTTTCAAACTGGCCCAAAACCCATCTAACTCCCCTCCATGCTCTCGATCGTTCGATCATGATCGTGTGGGCGAAAATCGCTCCTCATTTGGACTCTCCTAGCTCCCTCCACCTATAAAAACGTCTTCCCCTCTCCATTTTCGGATGATTTTCCCCCCGAAACCCTAATTTCCCCTCACGCGCCTTGCCGGACATGTCGGACCCGGACCAATACGTCCGGCCGCCCGCGCCCAACCGGCTTCCGCCACGTGTCCTCCGCCGCCCGTCCCCACGCCGGCCCTTGGAGCCCATCCAAGGCCAGCGGGCCAGATCCGGCGCCCGCCCGCTTCGTCCCGCCGCCTCGCGCCTCGCCGCCGGCCGCCGCGGCGCCTGTGCCGCCCTTAGCGCCGCTTGCCTCCAGCGCCCGGCTTGCGCCCTCCGCCGCCGTTGCGTCGCCGCCGCCTCCAGCTCCTCCCGAGCCGGCCCAGCGCGTCATCGTGCCGTCCCCGGCCGCCCTTTCGCCGTAACCGCCCGCCTTGATTGCCGGCGCCGCCGTGCCTCCTCCGCGGCAGGCATCCGCCGCCTCTCGCCTCCGTCGCGCCTACGCCCAGGCGAGATCCGGCGAATCCGCCCGGGAGCACCCCGTCCCCGCCTCCGCCGACCTTCTCCGGCGACGAACTCCGGCGAGATCCGCGGCGGTTGACTTTTCCCCGAGGTCGAAATTCCCCCAAGTCCCTGTATTTTGTCATTATCATGCAATGTTCATCGTGGCATAACTCTGCATTCGTAGCTTCGTTTTGTGCGTGTAATATGTGAAATTGTTCGCCGCAACGAGTACATCATTTCATTACATTGCATCATGTTCATTTGAGTCCATCTTGATGCCTGAATCTTCATTGCAAAAGTGTTATGTGATGTTAATCTGCTGAAACTGGTATAACTTGGTGATTTGTCATTTTTTCCATGATTGATGTGTGCATCCTATGAACTTGAGTCCTACATGTGTTTTGTATTATGCCATGCCATCTTTACAGGGGTGTATGCCATGTATTTTTGTGATCTCTGTGGTGACTAGCACAAGCATGCAAACTAGGCTTCATGATGTTGCTGATTTCAGCCCCTGTTTTCTGATGATATTTTTATGCCATGTAAACTTGATGCTACCGAGAGATCCATGCTTATTTTGAGATACTTCGGTAAGGATGTTTTGAACATATGGTTATTCCCTATCCATCCATGCCCTTTTTTGAAATTATGGAGTGCCATAGCTTGAGTCAATCGAGCTCAACTTTTGCTATAAAATGTTTCCTGGCAGGTTGTTTACATGTTATTCAATTTTGCCAAGGTTGTTGTAGCTGATCCGTGTATGCTATGATGTTGTTATTGCCATGTATAGCCTCTATGCCATGTCTTCTTACTGTGAGTTGCCTTGCCATGCCATCTATTGCTCTGTGGTGAGTGGTTCAACCTCACCAACATGCCTACGTATTGTTGTTCCTGCCTTGTATGAATCTGTCATATAACTTGCCATGTTTACGTGGGTGCCATCATATTTTCTGTGCCCTTTTGGCTCATGGTCAGTAAGGGACATTTGTTCTATGCAATTAGTAGGTTCATGCCATGCCTTTTTTTGCCATGATAAGTTCCTGTAGCATGTAGTTTGATAGCTCTAAACATTGCAACCTGATGTTATTCCTGCTAAGTCTGAAACTGTTATTATTTGCAATCTTGCCATGTGTGTTTGAGCATTTTCTGGTGATTTCGGGAGATAGCTCAGTGTTCATGTTTTGTCATGCTTTACCTGTACATCATGCCCATGCCTTTTGTTTTCACGTTGAGATGTTGTAGCTTAATGTTTTGGTGCTTGCAATATGCCTACTTGCTGTTATGGACAGATTGTTGCTATAACTTGTATAGGGTGTATGTGTTGCACCGTTGCTCCGTTTTGAGTGTGCTCTATATGAAACTTGCTTGTTTTTGCATTTAGCTTCGGATTATCATGTTGCATCCTTGTTTTGAGGTGTTTGATTGATGTTTGTATGCATTTTGCACCAATGCCATATTTAACTTGTTTTGCTCATATCTTCTAGACCGTAGCTCCGAATCTAATGAACTTTATATGTAACTTGACTAGAATTTCGTGTAGATCATCTTGGTGCATATTAACTTGCTATTTAACAACTTGAACATAAAGTTATTCAGATCTGGACCAATTTCGAAATTTGCATATGAGGACTTACCGGAGTTGTTCTATGTTGTTTCCGGCCTCATTTAAATTTGCTTTGATGTGTTGGTCTTGTATGCATCATCTTTTGTCATGAGTAGCTTCATGTAGCTTTGTCATGCATCATGCTTGTTGTGCATCATGTCTTGTCTATGTGTGGTGTGTTTACCATGTTGTGTGCTTCTTCTCGATAGTTCCCGTTTTCGTTGCGATCGTGAGGATTCGTTCGTCTACGCTTGGTTCATCTTCGTGGCTTCATCATTCTTCATGGACTCGTTCTTCTTCCTTGCGGGATTTCAGGCAAGATGACCGCTACCCTGGATCTCACTACTATCATTGCTATGCTAGTTGCTTCGTTCTATCGCTTTGCTGCGCTACCTATCATTTGCTCTTCAAGCCTTCCCAATTTGCCATGTCAGCCTCTAAACTTTTTCCCCTTCCTAGCAAACCGTTGTTTGGCTATGTTACCGCTTTGCTCAGCCCCTCTTATAGCGTTGCTAGTTGCAGGTGAAGTTGAAGATTGCTCCATGGTGGACAAGATTATGATGGGATATCACAATATCTCTTGTTTAATTAATGCATCTATATACTTGGTAAAGGGTGGAAGGCTCGGCCTTATGCCTGGTGTTTTGTTCCACTCTTGCCGCCCTAGTTTCCGTCATATCGGTATTATGTTCCCGGATTTTGCGTCCCTAACGCGGTTGGGTGATTTATGGGACCCCCTTGACAGTTCGCTTTGAACAAGACTCCTCCAGCAAGGCCCAACCTTGGTTTTACCATTTGCCTCACCTACCCCCTTTTTCCCTTGGGTTTCCGGAGCCCAAGGGTCATCTTTATTTTAGCCGCCCACGGCGGTGCTCCTTCGGTGTTGGTCCAAACGGGCAGATCGCAGGCCACCACGGGCAACTCGAGGGCTGGTTTTACTCGTAGGCTGACCTATCCGGTGTGCCACGAGAACGAGGTACGTGCGACTCCTATCGGGATTTGTCGGCACATCGGGCGGCTTTGCTGGTCTTGTTTTATTCTTGTCGAAATGTCTTGTAGCCGGATTCCGAGACTGATCGGGTCTTCCGGGAGAAGGAATATCCTTCGTTGATCGCGAGAGCTTATCATGGGCTAAGTTGGGACACCCTGCAGGTATAAACTTTCAAAGCCGTGCCGCGGTTATGTGGCAGATGGGAATTTGTTAATATCCGGTTGTAGTAAACTTGAAGCAAACTCTTCTAAAATACACCAACCGTGTGCGTAACCGTGAGTGTCTCTTTTCGGGGTTGATCGAGAGGAGAACATGGTTTCTTGGGTTATGTCTGACGTAAGTCGGAGTTCAGGATCACTTCTTGATCATTACTAGTTGACGACCGTTCCTTTGTTTCTCTTCTCGCTCTCATTTGCGTATGTTAGCCACCATATCATGCTTAGTCGCTGCTGCAACCTCACCACCTTACCCCTTCATTTCCCATTAAGCTTTGCTAGTCTTGATACCCATGGTAATGGGATTGCTGAGTCCTCGTGGCTCATGATTACTACACCAACATTTGCGGTGTACAGGTTATGCGATGATCATGACGCGAGAGCGATGTTTGCTTGTTTTGGAGTTCTTCCTCCGCTTCTTCTTCGATCGGGGATAGGTTCGGTCGGCAGCCTGGGCTAGCAGGGTGGATATTATTTGTGTTTCTGTTTATGTTTCATCCGTAGTCGGATGTTGATCTTGTATATGATGTGATGTTGTATTCGTGTGGCATTGTATGCCTTATGTATGTATCCCCATCTATTATGTAATGTTGATGTAATGATATCCACCTTGCAAAAGCGTTTCAATATGCGGGTCTATCCTTGGTGGGACCTTCGAGTCTCTTTAGGATAGGGTCGCATATTGGGCGTGACAAGTTGGTATCAGAGCCTCGACCGACCCTAGGAGCCCCCTTGATTGATCGTGTAGTTTGGCCGTTGTTGAGTCCAGAAAAAAAATTGTTTTCGGAGTCTAGCTATATCGGAGAGTAGGAATTCTTTTTACTCCTCAGCCCCTTCGTCGCTCTGGTCAGGAATCTTGACGTAGGTGTTTTGAATTACTTATCTTCCCGTTCAAATTTTTCTTTAGGGTCACGTGGTTAGTTTTTCGGTCGTTGGTTCTCAGCTCTTTTCGTCCGGTGCATTTCTCGTCAAGTTGACTCGAGCCTCTTCATCTTTGAATTAAATCCTCAGTTGTCTTATTTTCCCACCCGCCCACCCTTCTTCTTCTCGAAACCGGAGTCTGTAATCGAGTATCCATCCTACTCATGCGAAGTCTTTGCTTTCTTTCCTCAATGATTTCAACCGGTGCTTTCTTTTTCAAGTTATTCGTCGATTCCCCGTTCCAAGTTGCCTCTGTTTTTCCCGCCCTCCCACCCTCTTCTTCCCGGAGCCTGAGTCTCTTTCGACCATCAATTTCATTCGTGTGGAGTCTTCCCTCAATTGTTTCAACCGGTGAATTCTCGTCTCGTTCATCATTCTTCATCCCTTTCTTTTTCCGGTGCACTCAATTCAAGTTTTTCGGGTTGATCATATTCTTTTCCTCGGCTCAAATGTTTTCCCCTTGCTCGTTCGCCTCTCGCCAGTTTATCCTTCCGGAGTGCTCAAGTCATCTCAGGAGATTTGTCGGTGTTCCAATTAATTCGAGGTTGTCACCTCATTCAAATATTTCAATTGTTCCGATGCATCATCTATCTGTTTATCATCCCTTTTCAACGGTGTTTTTTTCTCTTCAGTGGGCCCTAACCCACAGGTCTTTTCCCAGGATCTTACCTGACTCTTCTACTTTCCTGGAGTTATTCTCAAATTCTTTTTAAAGTGTGACGTAAGAATGAATTTCATCAGTCAGATGCCATCTCCAAGTTCGCTTTCAAATTCTTTTCATCTTTTGGTTCAACCCTTCCTCTTTTACATTCTTCGGAGTATCTCAGTAATTTTGGTGGTGTTTCTCGTCGTCTTTCTCAGATTTGAAGATAGAAGAAGAGTTTTCATATCACCCTCTCGATTTATTCCATTTGTCAGATATTCCTTTTCTCACCCATCCGGAGTATTTCAGGAGTTGTTTTCTATTTCTTTTCACCGGAGGCCATCGTTCCAGAAGAATTCGTCGTCCTCACTTTTCAGCTACTGTTATCCAATTATCCCGGTGCTTTGTCAAGTGTTCTTTAATCAGCTCATGATCTCTTTGTTCTTTTGCATCTAAATCCCCTCTAGCTTATTGGTTCTTCTAATTCTTCCCGGTGATTCATTCTCTTTCATCAGTCATTTCCAAATTCTTACGGTGGTTCGTTCAAGATTCTTTTTCTTTGATGATCATATTAATCCATTCATTCTTTTCAACCTACCGGTGATTCATGAAGTCCTTCTCAAGTTTGCGATATGCCACTTCTCAATTCTTTTTCAAGAAGAATAAGTAGTATGCAAAATCCATTGCTTGTCATCAATTTAATTTGATGAAGGATAAGCATACAATAAATCTTATTCTTATTTCATCCAAGTGATTAATCCCTTCCTTCGGAGTTTGTTCTTGAGGAATAAATTCTAGTTCCAAGTGTTTTCATCTTTTCTTTTCCGGAGTTCAAATGTGCTCGGCCATTTCGTCGGAACATCCATCTAAATCATCGCAACGCTCATCTTATTCTTTCTTCCTTCATTCTATCTCGTCATTCTTTTGTTTACCGGAGTTCTTCATGGTGGCTCTTCATGATTTAATTCATTCTTCAAGAGTTCTCCAACTTCTCCGTATTCTTTTGAAGTGGAGTTTTGCATTTCTTCGTTCCTCTCAGCTATTCAATCTTTTCCGCTTGTGGTTGGCTATCACCTCAAATCCATAAGTCCATAACAAGCTTATTCTTTTCGTTGTTGATTTTCTCAACAACTCCGTTCAATCCTTCCTTCTAAGTTCTTTTCATTCAATTATTTCAATTCTTCCGGAGGCATTGCGTTGCTTATGTCGTCAAGTGTCATTCCATCTTGTGAAGTTCATGTTCTAATCATTCCATTTTTAGTCGGTGTGCTGCCTAAATCCTTTCAGTCTTATTCGTTTCTTATCTCATTCTAAACGGAGTGGTTTCATAGCCTATCTGATTCCGTGAGCATTTGATTCTCGTCATTCTCGTCGTTCCTCTCTTCTTATCGAGTGCTCTCGATTCTTTGTTCATCTTCTCTCTTCTGTTCTTGTTTCACCTCATCTCTTTTCCCTTCCGTCTCGGTCCTAAGATCTCGGGACGAGATCTCTTGTTAGTGGAGGAGTGTTGTAACGCCCCGGATCCGATGCGCCAGGTGTCCGCCAGTTATTCGCCGTCATTGCCATGCCATTTGCTTGCGTGTTGCATTTTGCCATGTCATCATTTGCATTTCATATCATGTCATCATGTACATCTCATTTCGCATTCGTGTTCTTCTCATGCATCCGAGCATTTTCCCCGTTGTCCGTTTTGCAATCCGGCACTCCTATGTCTCCGGCGCCTTTTTGCCTCTTTTTTGTGAGCGGGTGTTAAACATTCTCGGAATGGACCGAGGTTTGCCAAGCGGCCTTGGTATACCACCGTAGAACCGCTTTGTCAAGTTCGTGCCATTTGTAGGTCGTTTGATACTCCAGCAGTTAGCAAGGGTAACGTAAAGCCCCTTCTCCTTGCAGCCCAACACCCCTTTCAAACTGGCCCAAAACCCATCTAACTCCCCTCCATGCTCTCGGTCGTTCGATCACGATCGTGTGGGCGAAAACCGCTCCTCATTTGGACTCTCCTAGCTCCCTCCACCTATAAAAACGTCTTCCCCTCTCCATTTTCGGATTATTTTTCCCCCGAAACCCTAATTTCCCATCCGCGCCGCGCCGGACATGTCCGGACCGGACCGTACACGTCCAGCCGCCGCCCCGCGCTCCACCAGGTTCCGCCACGTGTCCTCCGTCGCCGTCCCGCCGCCCGACCATGGAGCCCATCCGGGCCCAGCAGGCCCAGATCAGCGCCGCCCGCCGCTCGTCCCTCGCGCCTCGCGCCTCGCGCAGCCGCGCCGCGCCGCCCATGGCGCCCTCCGCCGCCGTTGCGTCGCCGCGCCGCCTCTCGGCTCCTCCCGAAGCAGCGCGTCGTCTGCGCGCCGTCCCAACCGCCGCCGGCAACCGCCGCCGCCATTCTGGCGCCGGTGCCATGCCTCCTTGGCCATGGCGCCCGCCGCCTCCTCGCCTCGCGTCGCGCGCCTCGCCCCGGGGCGGATCCGGCGAGATCCGCCCGGGAGCACCCCGTCCCCGCCTCCGCCGACCTTCTCCGGCGACGAACTCCGGCGAGATCCGCGGCGGTTGACTTTTCCCCGAGGTCGAAATTCCCCTAGGTCCCTGTATTTTGTCATTATCATGCCATATTCATCATGCCATAACTCTGCATCCGTAGCTTCGTTTCGTGCGTGTAATATGTCAAATTGTTTGCCGCAACGAGTACATCATTTCATTCCATTGCATCATGTTAATTGGAGTCCATCTTGATGCCTGAATCTTCGTTGTAAAAGTGCTATGTGATGTTAATCTGCTGAAACTGGTATAACTTGGTGATTTGTCATTTTTTCCATGATTGATGTGTGCATCCTATGAACTTGAGCCCTACATGTGTTTTTTACTATGCCATGCCATCTTTAGAGGTGTGTAAGCCATGTATTTGTGTGATCTCTGTGGTGACTAGCACAAGCATGCAAACTAGGCTTCATGATGTTGCTGATTCCAGCCCCTGTTCTGCTGATATTTTTATGCCATGTAAACTTGATGCTACCGAGAGATTCATGCTTATTTTGAGATACTTCATTAAGGATGTTTTGAACATATGGTTATTCCCTATCCATCCATGCCCTTTTTTGCAATTATGGAGTTCCATAGTTTGAGTCAATCGAGCTCTACTTTTGCTATAAAATGTTTCCTGGCAGGTTGTTTACATGTTATTCAATTTTGCCAAGGTTGTTGTAGCTGAGCCGTGTATGCTATGATGTTGTTCTTTCCATGTATAGCCTCTATGCCATATCTTCTTACTGCGAGTTGCCTTGCCATGCCATGTATTGCTCTGTGGTGAGTGGTTCAAGCTCACCAACATGCCTACTTATTGTTGTTCCTGCCTTGTATGAATCTGTCATATAACTTGCCATGTTTATGTGGGTGCCATCATATTTTTTGTGCCCTTTTGGCTCATGGTCACTAAGGGACATTTTTTCTACGCAATTAGTAGATTCGTGCCATGCCTTTGTTTGCCATGATAAGTTCCTGTAGCATGTTGTTTGATAGCTCTAAACATTGCAACCTGATGTTATTCCTGCTAAGTCTGAAACTGTTATTATTTGCAATCTTGCCATGTGTGTTTGAGCATGTTCTAGTGATTTCGGTAGATAGCTCAGTGTTCATGTTTTGTCATGTTTTACCTGTACATCATGCCCATGCCTTTTTTTTCACGTTGAGATGTTGTAGCTTAATGTTTTGGTGCTTGCAATATGCCTACTTGCTGTTATGGACAGATTGTTGCTATAACTTGTATAGGGTGTATGTGTTGCACCGTTGCTCCGTTTTGAGTGTGCTCTATATGAAACTTGCTTGTTTTTGCATGTAGCTTCATATTATCATCTTGCATCCTTGTTTTGAGGTGTTTGATTGATGTTTGTATGCATTTTGCACCAATGCCATGTTTAACTTGTTTTGCTCATATCCTCTAGACCGTAGCTCCGAATCTAATGAACTTTATATGTAACTTGACTAGAATTTCGTGTAGATCATCTTGGTGCATCTTAACTTGCTTTTTAACAACTTGAACATAAAGTTATTCAGATCTGGACCAATTTCAAAATTTGCATATGAGGACTTCTGGAGTTGTTCTATGTTGTTTAGGCCTCATTTAAACTTGCTTTGATGTGTTGGTCTTGTATGCATCATCTTTTGCCATGAGTAGCTTCATGTAGCTTTGTCATGCCTCATGCTTGTTGTGCATCATGTCTTGTCTATGTGTGGTGTGTTTACCATGTTGTGTGCTTCTTCTCGATAGTTCCCGTTTTCGTTGCGATCGTGAGGATTCGTTCGTCTACGCTTGGTTCATCTTCGTGGCTTCATCTTCTTCATGGACTCGTTCTTCTTCCTTGCGGGATTTCAGGCAAGATGACTGCTACCCTGGATCTCACTACTATCATTGATATGCTAGTTGCTTCGTTCTATCGCTTTGATGTGCTACCTATCATTTGCTTTTCAAGCCTTCCCAATTTGCCATGTCAGCCTCTAACCTTTTTCCCCTTCCTAGCAAACCGTTGTTTGGCTATGTTACCACTTTGCTCAGCCCCTCTTATAGCGTTGCTAGTTGCAGGTGAAGTTGAAGATTGCTCCACGGTGGACAGGATTATGATGGGATATCACAATATCTATTATTTAATTAATGCATCTATATACTTGGTAAAGGGTGGAAGGCTCGGCCTTATGCCTGGTGTTTTGTTCCACTCTTGCCGCCCTAGTTTCCGTCATATCGGTATTATGTTCCTGGATTTTGCGTCCCTAACGCGGTTGGGTGATTTATGGGACCCCCTTGAAAGTTCGCTTTGAATAAGACTCCTCCAGCAAGGCCCAACCTTGGTTTTACCATTTGCCTCACCTACCCCCTTTTTCCCTTGGGTTTCCGGAACCCAAGGGTCATCTTTATTTTAGCCCCCCCCCCTGGCCAGTGCTCCTTCGAGTGTTGGTCCGAAACGGGCAGACTGCGGGGCCACCACGGGGCAACTCGAGGGCTGGTTTTACTCGTAGGCTGACCTATCCGGTGTGCCCTGAGAACGAGGTATGTGCGACTCCTATCGGGATTTGTCGGCACATCGGGCGGCTTTGCTGGTCTTGTTTTATTCTTTGTCGAAATGTCTTGTAGCCGGATTCCGAGACTGATCGGGTCTTCCGGGAGAAGGAATATCCTTCGTTGATCGCGAGAGCTTATCATGGGCTAAGTTGGGACACCCTGCAGGGTATAAACTTTCGAAAGCCGTGCCCGCGGTTATGTGGCATATGGAATTTGTTAATATCCGGTTGTAGTAAACTTGAAGCAAACTCTTCTAAAATACACCAACCGGTAATGCGTAATGCGTGAATGCTTCTTTTCGGGGTTGATCGAGAGGAGAACACGGTTTCTTGGGTTATGTCTGACGTAAGTAGGAGTTCAGGATCACTTCTTGATCATTACTAGTTGACGACCGTTCCTTTGTTTCTCTTCTCGCTCTCATTTGCGTATGTTAGCCACCATATCATGCTTAATCGCTGCTGCAACCTCACCACCTTACCCCTTCATTTCCCATTAAGCTTTGCTAGTCTTGATACCCATGGTAATGGGATTCTTTGAGTCGTCGTGGCTCATGATTACTACATCAACGATTGCAGGTACAAGTTATGCGATGATCATGACGCGAGAGCGATGTTTGCTTGTTTTGGAGTTCTTCTTACGCTTCTTCTTCGATCGAGGGGATAGGTTCGGTCGGCAGACTGGGCTAGCAGGTGGATATTGTTTGAGTTTACATTTATGTTTCATCCGTAGTCGGATGTTGATCTTGTATATGATGTGATGTTGTATTCGGTGTGGCATTGTATGCCTTATGTATGTATCCCCATCTATTATGTAATGTTGATGTAATGATATCCACCTTGCAAAAGCGTTTCAATATGCGGGTCTATCCTTGGTGGGACCTTCGAGTCTCTTTAGGATAGGGTCGCATATTGGGTGTGACAGTATGACACACTCAAAGACTTCCTGAAGAGAAAAGGCTTCAAACCTGGTTCTTTGGATCCTACACTCTTCACGAAGACATATGATGGAGAACTATTTGTGTGCCAAATCTATGTGAATGACATTATCTTCGGCTGTAGTGACAAGAGATACAGTGATGAGTTTGGACACATGATGCAAGAGCAATATCAGATGTCCATGATGGGTGAGCTGAAGTTCTTCCTAGGTCTTCAAATTCATCAGCAAAGCAACGACATCTTCATATCTCAAGAGAAATACCTCAAAGACTGCCTGAAGAAGTTTGGAATGCAAGACTACAAAGGTTACACGATGCCAATGCCAACCAAGAGTCATGTGAGTCCCGACGCCAATGGTAAAGAGTTCGATCAAAAGGTATACCGCTCCGTGATTGGTTCTTTACTTTACTTATGTGCATCTAGGCCAGATATCATGCTTAGTGTTTGCATGTCTGGCCGATTTCAGCAACACCAAAGGAATCGCATCACTTAGCGATTGAAGCGAATTCTTCAATATTTGGCTTACACCCCAACACTAGGATTATGGTATCCAAAGGGCTCGAGTTTGATCTATTTGGATTCTCGGATGTTGATTATCTTTGGTGACAAGGTGGATCGCAAGTCTACATTAGGCACATGTCACTTTCTGGGACGATCACTTGTCTATTGGTATTCAAAGAAGCAGAACTGTGTGTCTCTCTCCACTGCTGAATCTGAATACATTCTTTGGATCTTCTTTGCGCTCAGCTTCTATGGATGAAGCAAACTCTCAAGGACTATGGCATCCATCCGAAGCAAGTACCACTCTACCGTTACAATGAAAGCGCCATCAAGATTGCCAACAACCCAGTTCAGCACTTTCGAAGACAAAGCACATTAAAATTCGTCATCACTTTCTCAAAGATCACGTTATGAAGGAAGATATTGATATCATTCACATAAACACTGAAGAGCAATTGGCAGATATCTTCACAAAGCCCTTGGATGAGAAAAGGTTTGCAAGTTGCGGTGTGAGCTAAACATCTTGGAATCCTCAAATGTCCTGTGATTAGGCACACATCCTAACACTTATGCATATTGATGACTTAGATGTGCAACACACGAAGTAATGTATATCTTCAATCAATGAAGACATACACTCTAAGTGTGAATACATTAATGCGGAATTTGACTTCGGAGCGCCACGATAATTGTGCGCCGTGTCTGGGTCTAATACTTCCTATACGGTGGGTAACTCCACCACCAAACTTTTGTTTGGAGTGTTTCATTTGGTGTTGCATTTGCTAAGTCTTCGCATTTGATTTATCTTCAACATTGATTTGTCTTCATGTTGATCTTCACTTTGTCGATTTGGTTTTACTCAGATATATACATATATTTGTGTTCATCCTCTACAAAGATTCACTTATAGCTATGTCTTATGGTTTGAATCCTTTGGACTAAGTGAATGTGATCGGACCCTAACCTCTTCTATGCTTCTATCTCAAATTCTATCTATCCAAATCATATGCATTCTATTGAAACCGTCAAATGTCTTCTCTGCATCCTTGTCAGCAGAAGATACAGAGACAAAAATTGAGTCTGTTTCAAAAGCTTTATTCTTATTGCTTGACACCCGGAGAAGCTGGAAACGACCACCCGACAGTCCAGGCGTGCGTGGGGACATGGAACAACTTCCAATGTGTTACATGTTTGCCACGAGTCCCTCAGATGTGAACCGCCAGGGGCACCTGCGTAATTGCGCTATGCTGTCCCTTTCCTTATAAATACACATCACATCACCGTCAAAATACTTCTTCCACCTCTCCACCTCGCACAAACCCTAGCGCCACCGCTAGCTCTCGATGATGCCGGCAACGAAGCGCCTAGCTGTCGTGACCTCACCGACGCCGTCCTCACACCGGTCGCAGACCTCATCTCACCTGCCTTCGCAGTAGGTGTCTTTCGTCGCCAAGTTAGGGCACGGAAGATCAAATTGCTCGGCCTCCTCTCTACTCCGTCTAGCAGTTCTTCATGTGGTAATTAAAGCTTACTTTTACTGCCTTTTGATCCGATAGATTCATCCTACTCCACCGAAAGTGGTTTCTGTGCCTAAAAATTTGGATCTATCCTGTTCTGCATCTCATATCATGCCCAGGATATTCTCTTATGCTTCACAACAAGTTAGATTCCTCACTTGTACCTATTCTTGGATTCATACAAATCTGGAACCAACTCTCAACATATAAGTGAATGTCTTCGCGTTATGAGGTCAATGTCTTCAAACTGATTTATCTTCAAAATCTTCTAAGAATGCATATGACCTCTTCCCCTTCCCTCGCATCTCTAATGTTGTCATAGGTACATGTCCGTGGGAGAATCCCTTGGTTCTCATAGTCTGCATTCATTTGCAGAATTCTTACAACGTCACATCAATTCTCCCGAAGCTAGTTCTTGTCTGACCAGCAGACAGAAGCCTTTGCAAGCTTTGAAGACATTCATTTGAACTACATGGCCACTGAAAAGTCAGCAAGAAAGGGCGGAAGGCAGCGCCACGGGGGCACTTCAATGTATTTGCCCGAAGATCTCTATGAGTTATACAAAACTGATCCTGAAGAGAGCTATGGCCAACACAAAACACGAATCCAATGGATTCGAAGATATTGGGCCGAGCAATGGTTCAAGTACAGATTCATCACCAAGGAATATGCTGAAAAGAATGCCATCAAGCGTCCTTGGGGGGATATTCTCTATAGAAATCTTCAACCCAAAACCAAATCTGAAGCTATTGCTCAGGGTTTCTACCCTTGCATGGTCCATGGACCACAGCCTGCAGATGCCGACCCATCGTCTCTGTTATGGTGTTGCGAAGACAATTTGTTCAAGCACAACTACAAGTTTGCCAAGGACTCTGCAGTGAAGAACAAGAAGAGTCTCGGATGCAACTTCAATCCAGGTCTTCTCCTCCTAGGGCTGATGGCACACGTGATGCCAATCCCAATGTCATCGGCCCCTTCGAAAACTTTGATGGTTTCCTCTCCTACATAGCCGCTTAGAGGGCCACTGTGGATCAATCTTCGGATGATGCTGATTCTGATGAAGCGCCTCCTCCACCCAAGCCACAGAAGTAGAAGAAAAATAAGGCTTCAAGGCCTGCTGCTGCACCAAGCGCTTCGCGTGCGAAGTCACTGGCCACTGCACCTCCTGAAGCCAGTGTGTAGTCTGAACATATCTCTCGCATCTCCAAGAAGATCGAGAAGAAGAAGAAGCCCATCCAAATTTCTGGTCAAGCACTGACCCCAGCTGTCGTTCTGAGGAACGAGACTGAAGCCATTGATCTGTCTAGTGACGAAGATCTTGGCGATGATGCTCTTGAACTGCTGATAAAAAGCAAGCAAGAGGCGGAGATCTTCAACGATCGCCCCTCTTCAATGTGGAAATCTTGAATAACTTCATTGATGAGTGGTTTGAAAATCGAGCCTCAGCATCAATGATCTTTAGCTTCCAATTGGCATCAATGTCTCCTTCCATGGAGCCATTGCTAATGAGCTGGCTCGCTCGTAAAATCGTTGAGCGAAGAACAAAATTGACTATGAGAAGGCTCAGTTCAAGAAGCACATGGCCAAGCTTCAGCGTGGATCGATGTTCAAAACTTCAAACATATGTTGCATGACCTCAAAGAGCGGTTTCAATGTAAACGTGAAGTAGCAAAAGGATCAAGAGAATGCATGAAGCTCTTGCTGCAAAATGTGTTCAAGCTCACAATGAAGCTGAGAAGCGCAAGGCACTTGGGCGTCCTGGCATCGATCCCAAGATGGCTACCAAGAAGAAGCCTGTTGTGGCCCAAGCTGAAGCATCGGGGCGGGAAGCACTTCGCATTGTATTCCCTGCCAGCATGACAGGCACGAAGCCTAAGGCCCCCACAGCTGCTTCTGAACTGAAGAAAACAATGGCAGCTGAAGCGAAGCCGTAAAAGCGCAAGAACAAGAATGACACTGATGATGCACCACAGACCAAGAAGAGGAAGACGAAGTCTTCGAAGAAAGATCGGGCTGCTACTACAAAGCCCCTTGTCGTCGAGCCAATCTCTGTTGCTCGTCCTGCATCCGGACACCAAGAACGTCGGTTAATTGTTCACGAGCCTGCTACCACAGAGGCTCCTGAAGCTGAAGAAGGTTCAGCTGTTGACCACACCACAGCTGAAGACATTGGTCCCCAAGACAATGTTGATGATGATGAAGTCCTTCCTCAGATTGAGCACCAAATGGTATCATCGCCTGTTCTCACGAACAGCGGACTCATCAGCATTGGTCGTCCCTTGACGCCAATTGCTCAGGATGATTCATGGGCTGATCACCCTCAAGACTCCCCCCGTCAAGAAGAATCACCAAGTACTCCCCCACCTCAAGTCACCACTCCGGTGCTTGACGATGATGACTATGTGGTCCAGCCAACTCCCTCTCCAAAAGCGTCGCCCGCATTTCTTAGGCTTCGCAAAGGACCAAGGCCACAAGTCACTCTATCGAGCGTTCCAGAAGGAGAAGAGAAACACAACTCAGTGGCACGACAAGTGTTTCCTGATGCCACTCCAACTGTGAATGTCTCTGAGTCTGAAGCCAAAGCTGCTGAAGACATTCCAGCTGCATCAGCTGATGACCAAGAAGAACCCCGTCCAGAAGAAGAGCGAGCTACCACACCACCTACCAACCAAGAAGCTGTTCTCGAGGAGAACATGTCTGTGTCCGACCCTCCAACCACACATGTGGAGGTTGAAAATAATGAGGCGGCCACCAACAACAACACTGAAACCTATGACGTTGTCATGGCTGAAGCTAATGCGGCGCCTGAAGTGAATATGGTGCCTGAAGCCACTGCTACACCTGAAGCCAATGTTGCACCTGAAACCATTGTGCCACTTCAAGAACATGTCAATGACGATGCTCCTGTACCACCTCCAAGGCATCACACTATTGAGCTGGCATTTGATCGTGGCCAACCTGTCATGGTTCGTTGGCCTATTCTGGTTCCTCCTCCTGCTCCCGGACCTCAATTTGACTATCATGTGGAGCACAGGCCTCAGATCCAGAAGCCAAAACCTAGGCTGCCAAGGTTTCTAGGTACAACAACTTCACCAGGATCGTTTAATGTGAATGGCTTCATTGCACACAACACCTTCTTTGATAGCACCAAGAACCCATACTCGAAGCCAAGAATTTCATCTGATCGGTTCTGGAGCTATCAGCAGCGCAGTTACTATTCTTGTGTTCTTTACGATAAAGGGTGCATCTTTCCCCATATGCATCTAGACTGTGAAGCTATTGCTGGCCTGCCCTGCTTGGAAAAAAGCACTCATCGCTTGAGAGATGCCCTCACGAAATTTGTGACCGATAAAGAACATTGGAATGAAGAGCTTACGCTACAATTCTATGCCACCCTCCACATTACGTGGCCACAACAGGGATCCGAAGACATGGGTCCTTGAGTGGATGACATGCAATGTACACCACGAAGCCAAAGCTCTTGATATACTTGAGCTCACTGCCTTGCCCACCCAGGTGAACTCTATGAACATGGTTGTCAGCTTCACCGCAATGCTTTGAAGAGCATCTTCCAAGCTTTGAGCCAAACATGAGCCAAATGTTGAGCATGATGAAGCCACTGCCACGCGACGTTGAATATCCAAAGGAATTCTTTGTTGAAGACCTAGAGTATCTGCCCCACACTATTTATCATATCATCAGACGAACTCTATGGCATGTCAAAGGACATTCTCCTGCAGCGAAGCTTGAAGGAGCAATGAAGACATTGGTTTTCTATATCTTCAATGGCATCAGCTTCAGTGCTCAAGACTTCTTCATCAGGCAATTGGCTGCATCTGGCTCTGATTTATTTGGTGCAGGTTTTATGCTCCATGGGTAATGCACCTCATCAATCTTCACTCGGCTATCAACTGTCAGCCCTCTGTGCGCAACCACATTATCTTCTTACCATAGGTTGATATGTCTGCCGAAGCCATATGCCCAGAGCCTGCCAAGGAGCCAATTTATCTTCACAATGTCGATCGTCAAAGTTTCACTCAACCCATTGAAGGAGTTCTTGCTGCAACTCGTGTTTCTCCTTTGGCTGGACATACACGTGCACCTCATCGTGCCCATACTGAAGCCACTCAAAGCACAATTGCTCAAAGGCCTCAAAAGCATTCTCGTGTTCTCAATGACCGAGAGCTTCTCACCGCCCTGCATCAAAACAGGATAAGCATCATTCTTGGCTAAAGAGTCGATGCAAAGCCTCTTGGTGGATGTTAATGGCATTCGCAACCTTGCCACCAAGAATGCCTTTGTCACTCATGAAACCTGTCGGCGGTCGTGGAAGAGTCTGACATTGCTGAGCTCAGAAGATGATCTTCAGCAAGATGGGTTCATAGAGAGATTCAAGTTTGATTCCTCTCCTCTCAGGAACGCTGTCTTGCGTCGGACTCCTTCTCTTGAAGACTCTGACTACTCATCCTCAGCGGCAACTGCCAATGCAAGAGTCATCGATGATGAAGATGATGCTACTTCGCCAACTACAATGTCGCCTCATATCGACACTGCTCCAAGTTCTTCTGCACCACCGAACCTCAACGACGACCCTGCTCCTTCACCTACTCCTCATGGGGACGAGTAGACGCTCTATGTCTTCAAACCTTTTTGGTCCTTACTGACAAAAGGGGGAGAAGCATATGAGTTGACAGTTATCAAGCGGGTCTTTATGGGTGGTTGCTATACTTTTGCCAAGTGTTTACAACTCTCGCTTTTGATACTTTTAGTTCTTTGAATTGTAACACTTAAACTTGATGGTCGTCTGCTACCTTTCTGTCAACTATGTGATGCGATGATAAATCGCGCACGAAGTCATTCCGCAGACGTCCATTTTCCATTATGCATGTCATTACCTTTGTTATATCCTTTCATGCATGATGAATTGCCTTCATTAGTTGAAGAGGATCTCCACAAGTAAAACCTGCCATGTGCATTTGCATTCAAACGCAAATTACTTATATGCACATCTTCAAGGGGAGCCTTTTGCTACTTATGAAGACAATGTCTTAACCCTTACAATTTCACATACTTTTATCCCCGTTGAAAACTTCAACCAGTTTGTCATCAATCACCAAAAAGGGGGAGATTGTAAGTGCATCTAGTGCCACCCCTAGTTGGTTACGGAGTATTGACGACAAACCTGGTTGAGGGACTAATGTGTTTGTGAGAATTGCAGGATAACACGGTAGTAGTCCCTCATTGATTGATTTACCTACCGGAGTTGACCCCTAAAAATGTGTGAAGACATTGAAGACAATGGTGGTATGTGAAGATATCCACAACGAAGATTATGACTCGAGAAGACATTCACGTGAAGACTATGGAGTGCGAAGACATAGCTATTTCGTAGTTTCCTTTTCTTGTTTGTTGAGTCATAGGAACCACCGTACTGTTAAGTGGGGTCCAAGTGAACAATGTCAGAGTGACTGAAGTGATGCTCAACCAAATCCTAAGTCTTCGAGCGAAGATAATGAGAGCATATCTTATCCAGAGCTAGATGAGTCAGCATTACTTGTAGCCCAAGTTAAGTTGTCGCGTGTGTTTGAAATCTGACCGTTGGAACACGTGTTAGTTCCTTAGTGACCCAGGGTCATTCAGACAAATCAGGTCGGGTTGCCTAGTGGCTATAAATAGCCCACCCCCTACACCATAAATTGGTGGCTGTTCAGAGTTAGTGCACGACTTTTGTCGTTTGAGAGCAACCCACCTTCGAAGCATTTGAGAGAGAGATCCTTGCGAGGACAAAGCCCAAAACACCCAGAGCCCAAAGAGTGTTTGGCATCACTGAAGTCTTTCTGTCCGCGTGATCTGAAGACTTGTTACACTTGAGGACTGTGAATCCTCCAGCCGGTTAGGCGTCGCGTTCTGAGCATCCAAGAGTCATTGTGGATTGCCGCTGAACGGAGTCTGTGAAGGTTCGAAAGTCTACCTTGAAGACTTACCAGAGTGATTGGGCGAGGACTAGTTGTCCTTAGCTCAAGGGGAATAAGGTGAAGATGCGGTCTTCTGAGTTGAATCTCAGCCTCCCTAACAGACGTCTGATTGTCACAAAGAATCGGAACTGGTCCAACAAATCTTTGTCTTCACCAAGTAAATCTGGTTCTATCGCTTCCTTTACTTATTTACAGTTTGTCTTCGTGAAGTCTTTTGCTTGCTTGTCTTATCTGTTTGACTTCACTGTGTGACGACTATTGTTGTTTGGCTTCATTCTATCTTCCATCTTGATCCATACTACCTAGATTCTAATAGTCTTCGTGCTTTAGCTTCATTACTTGCTTGACTATGGCTTGTCTAGTGTAGTCTACCTTCCGCTGCATGTCAATAGGTTCATTTCTATCGTTTGTCTTCGAAACTCCCATGTTTTGAAGACTTTCATAAAATCGCCTATTCACACCCCCCCCCCTCTAGTCGATAACTAGCACTTTCACTTCCTCAGTTATTTCGATCTGACAGTGCCGCTGAGGATCTGTTAGCTCGCCGATGTACTTGCACATTAAACCAGGCGGCGGCTTAGTGGCAAGATTTTCCGAGCGACCCAATGACGAACTAGATCAAGTCCGGTCAAACCGTTGGCCATCAAGGCCGGATCTTTGCAAAAACCGGCACATATTTTTTCCGTTCTGCTGTGTTGATACAGTCTGGAAGATGATGTCTGCTACTAAGCCGGGCGATAACCCGACAACGGATTTTCTCCTTCGGTGAAGTATCTTGGCAATAAAACCAAGTCTGCTTCAGCCTTTGGGGTGAGTGAGAAGAGTGGCGATTGGGAAGGTGGCTTCTTTTCGACGTTGTATAGATATGCCACCTAGCTCCAGGCTAGGCCCATCTGTGAATTCGTCATGCCGGTTCAAGTAGTAGAACGCTCTGAATAATTCTATGGTGGGCTCCTGTTGAAGGTACACCTCACAGAATACTTGAAGTTGCAGATGTTTGAGACGGAGTTTGGTCCGATATCTTATGGATGGAGCTTGAAGAAATGCAGCACATCACGGAAGAAATTTGAACCGGGAGGACTGAAACTCCGGACCATATGATCTTTAAAAACCACTACTTCACCATCTTTGGGCTCAGGGTGAATCTCAGTGACTGGGACCCTCCAATGAATGACGTCCTTTTTGGCGGGACAATTGCGCACATATTCATTCAAATCTTCCTCGGTGACCCGGAAACGACCCGATTGCGAGGAGATGATAGTTTTGCCTTCGACACTTTGGACTACAAAGGAAGATATTGCCGGTTTAAGTGTCATTCTATAAACCGGGCCATTGATTCAAAGGTAAAATGCTAAAATGGCGAATAGGTTAAGCGGGAGGATGAACATTGGAGTATGCAGATATTCACATTGGCGGCTTAAAAGGGGACTAATGGTACCCACTGGATTAAGCTGATAAGCCAGACAAAGTTTTAAAGTCACAAAGCCAAATTACAAGGATGAAAGCATAGTTAAACCGGAGAAGCATTGCTGGGTCATGCAAGTTATGAAGTATATGGTGGTGGTTTAAACAAGGCTTAGTATCTTATGGTGGATCACGGTTTACAATATAAGACGCCATGGCAATTATGATACTTCAAATTTTGCTAAGTATTGGACAAACAGATTTTGCAAAATGGAGCAGTAATTTTGGATCTACCATAGTTCAGAAAAAGTAGTAAAAATCTAAACCTATGGTGGCAGCAATGGAAAGTGTGGATGTTCTGATGAGATTTTCTATGGAGAGATAATATTCTGATGATAAAAACGAATACTAAAACTACTTCCGCGCACGATTAATGACCTATCCAGAGTAAAAGCTACAAGTTTGAAGGAAACAACTAAGAACGTAGAAGAACACCGACGAACAGATGAAACCCTAATGCAGATCTAAGGTGAAACAAGAGGAACACTTACAGACGACGAGGGGCAACGGTGGTGCGCCAGAGTTATCTGGTCTGATCAGGTTGATGCGGCGGCCTGAGTTGGTGCAGTGGTTGAAAGTCGTGGCGGCGGAGCTCGAGCGCAGGTGCGGTTGTGCGAAGGAGGAAGAGGAAGACGAGGAAGCGAGGAAAAGAATGAAAGGAACCCATGTCCCTATTTATAAAGGGGTGGATACAAGGCATGCGCGGGAATCGAGGAGGACGAAACCATCATGTGGCTATATGGATTCCTCTATTTTCGGTATGAATATTAAGATAAGGATCAATTAAGATGTTCTGGACCGCGTGCGAAATTAATGTAAAGTGACATCATGGCGGTTTAAGAAGATTATGTGAGCTGACGTCATGGTGGGTTACAGCAAGATTAATCAAACAAGTGGTGCAAGATTCTGGCAGGACGGGTATTGAAGATTGACATGAAAAAGTTCAAATCAACCTGGGGCCTAATGTTGGGGATACGACTACTGGGTATGAACCGCCCAGGAGGGGCCGGGTCATGCCCCTGGCGACTCAACGAGGAGATGGCGGGTCATAGCAAGCCCGTTGACGACCCAAGACCCAGAGGCGACTTGAAGCCCAAGGGGTGAACCACCATGTGTATGACTTGTATTGTAAGGCAAGCTTAGTTAGTCAGCAAGCCGGACACATTGTGTATGAGCCGACCGGGACTCTATAAGCTGTTGGGCATCAACCTATGTATATAAAGGGGTGACCCAGTGACGAGTTAAGGGCAAGAAACAAAAGATCGAGAACTAGGTCAAGCGTATTCGTTAACTGGTAATCGACGCCCAAGCAATACAACCCCAAACTGGATTAGGCCTTTACCTTCACTGCAAGGGGCTGAACTAGTATAAACCCTCTGTGTCCTTTCTCCCGTTTAACCCTTTAAGCTAACCTAGTTGCGATGGCTCCACGACTAAGTCCTTACGCTAGGACATCTGCCGTGTCAACTCCATGACAAAGAAGGCTACAAATGATCCCCTGTATTTGTGGGTTATCAGCAACCCAGTCGCCAGAAGTGGGAGTCTTAGTCATGGTTGGCCGGGTTACAAAGTTGCGGTTGAGGAATAAGAGTATGGCGGGTTAATATTGCAGTGATAAGCCGCCTAAATGGTTGCAATGATATTTTAGCAGTAGCAAGCTGGTTATGGTTATAAGACTAATCATTATGGTGAATCATGGAGAAATTATAAGCCACCCTAATTAAGAGGGTGAGGCGACTCTAAGGTTAATTGCGATATGGCGGGTTAAATTATGAAAATCTAAGCCGGCCAGGTGCTTGCGGGTTACAAGTTCATTGTTAAGCCGCCTGAAAGAGTGAATGTCGTGTCAATTATCCGCTGATCCAAGGTTGCTGAATTTTCCTAAGTATGGGACAAACAGGTTTTACAATCTACAGTTATGTTTTTGGATCTATGGTAGCTCGGAGTAGGAGAATAATTGCTAAACCTAGAACACAACACTGTAAGAACTAAGAGGTTGTATGCTAGTTCTGACGAAGAAGGGGTCTTTTCTAGATTCAATATGAAGGCTAAAACTGCTGCCGCATAACTTTTACATCAGTTGCAGATTGGAATACAAGTTTGTTTGGAGATGAGATGAACTTGGAAGAACTCTGACGAACACCGACGAACTACAAGAATATACGTGACCTAATGCGGATCTAAGAAAAGAGAAGAATGATACATGATGGTGTTGGGGAAGAGCGGACGAGCGCCGCTAGATTCTGGTCCCAACAGGTCGATGCAGCGGCCTCGACAGAGTGGACGGCGCGGTTCGGCTGGTGCGGCGGAGCTCCAGTCGCGGTTGACATCGTGAGGAAGAAGAGCCAGAGGCGATGGGGGTAAAAATTGAAAAGGTAGACCCCCGTGCCTATTTAAAAGGAAAAATGGAATAGTGAAAAGCCAGGCCCGAAGATCGAGGAGGCATCATAATTATCACAACAAAGGGGGCGCCTCGATTTTCGAAATGGTTGATTAAGGCAAAGATCCGTTGTGACGTCACTAGGTTTTTTCTGAGATTATGAAGATGATGTCATCCTTTTATATGGTGGGTCATGATGATCCATTCGGGGTTAGAATTTTAGAAGAACCAAAAAAGACTCGCCAACCGGAGAGTGCAGATTGACATGAACAGGTTCAAATCAATCTGGGGCCTAATATTGGGGATATAACCCCACGGTGTGACCCGCCCAGGAGGGGCCAGGTTACACTATTGACGACTCAGAGATGAAGCCTAGGCAGGCCCAAGATGCCAATACCTGAAGCCTGGAGGCGGGTTACAAGGTAGGCCAACTGAAGGTCCAAGACCCGGAGATGGCGCGTGAGCCGAAGGTGTAAGCCGCCCGACGCGACTTGTCCAAGAAGGCAAGATGATGTAGAGCCGGCATCGGTTACGATGCATAAACCGGTCCGGACTCTTATAAAGCCCAGGGCCTCGACCTGTGTATATCAAGGCGAGCCCCTACGGCGGGTTAACTCAAGTGACAATCAATCGATAGCTAGGTTAAGCAATTTGACTCCCTTGTAATCGATACTCAAGCAATACAACTCAAAGCGGGATGTAGGTTGGTACCTCGATCATGAGGGGCCAAACCTGGGTTAAATCGTGTCCTTCGTCCTGTTCAACCCCTTTAAGCTAACCTACGTTGCGATGGCTCCACACCTAAGTCCTTCTGCAAGGGCATCTGTCGTGCTAACCCCACGACAACCGATGTCATTGATTATGGTCACATTATCCACTTTCACTTCTCTTGTTCACCCCTGTCATTGATGATGGTCGCATTGTCCACTTTCAGTTCTCCTGTTCGTCGTTGTCATTGATGATGGTCACATTTTCCACTTTCACTTCTCATGTTTGCTACTGTCGTTGATGATGGTCACATTGTCCACCTATTCATGATGAATGTGATCGATCCAAAGACAATGAGCTTGTCATCACACCAACGGCAGAGAGAAAACTGTTAAAGACATGATTTGTTGTTGAACTTCTACCTCATCTTTTATTTTCAAGGAAATACATGATTAAAGACATTAAAAAGTATATCTTGAAACGAAATTAAAGATAAAACTGTTGGAGCTATAAAAAATTACTAAAGTACCAACGGGAATATACTAAAATACATTCGACATACTACCATAGAAGTTTTCATCATTATGCATAAACTTATGTACGATGAATTTGTTGGAACAGAAAGGAGCCCGAGAGGATATTAGATGATCACGGGAATTGTGTAATTAAACAAAGTGGTAAAAATCATCCCAACTTTTGATAAGAAAATGAGTGGCACATATTATGACTGAAATTTGTGTGCAGATCAAAAAGAGCAATCCGCTTTAGTACCAACTTCCACTTTGCACAGCTTTTTCCAACTTTGGCATAATGTAATGTAATCATGTGCCCTGAAGGAACAGTTTCAAAATTAGAAATAGCTAGCACGGGACCAAAATCATCTGATAGTCAGCCTCCCTAGTCCTTTTGGGATTTTAGGCTAGCCCTTAGCTTACCCTTTTTACTTCCTCTTTTTCTCTCCTGTAATACGAAAATATGTTCTACAACCAGACACCAACACTATTTTGTCAGGAAAAAAAACTCACATTTTGTATCATCTCTTACTAAGCTCAAGACTTTGGTGACAACCCATTATGTGACACTTTGACATTTTCCAGCTTCAACTCTTCGCTAGCACATTCAAATGAAACATAAGAAAAAAAACATCTCCCTAGTAGATGGTAGATAGCCCATCAATATCAACATCAAGAACCTGGGAATAATAGCTCTATGACAGAAATTAGAGAACACAAAAAAATAAAGTTGTTTTTTATAACATTTGTGATGTGTGAAAATTACGAAAATGAAAAAAAATCATTAGCTATCACATTCACCAACACTAGTAAATGAATGCAATTGTCAATATACTGCTAACCACCTTACCTATTCCATGCTCTCGGTCGTTCGATCACGATCGTGTGGGCGAAAACCGCTCCTCATTTGGACTCTCCTAGCTCCCTCCACCTATAAAAACGTCTTCCCCTCTCCATTTTCGGATGATTTTTCCCCCGAAACCCTAATTTCCCCTCCGCGTCGCGCCGGACATGTCCGGACCGGACCGTACACGTCCAGCCGCCGCCCCGCGCTCCACCAGGTTCCGCCACGTGTCCTCCGCCGCCGTCCCCGCGCCGCCCGACCATGGAGCCCATCCGAGCCCGTCGGGCAGATCAGCGCCGCCCGGCCCGCTCGTCCCGCCGCCTCGCGCCCTCGCCGGCCGGCCGCCGCCCGGCCATTGTGCCCTCCGCGCCGTTGCGCCGTCGCCGCCGCCTCGGCTCCTCCGAGCCGGCCAGCGTCGTCGTCTGGCCGTCCCAACCGCCCGCCGCCCGGCAACCGCCGCCGCCGGTTGCCGGCGCCGCCGTGCCTCCTCCATGGCCGCGCTGCCGGCGCCAGCGCCCGCCGCCTCCTCGCCTCGCCAGCGCCTCGCCGGCGGATCCGGCGAGATCCGCCCGAGCACCCGTCCCGCCTCCGCCGACCTTCTCCGACGCATTTAACTCCGGCGAGATCCGCGGCGGTTGACTTTTCCCCGAGGTCGAAATTCCCCTAGGTCCCTGTATTTTGTCATTATCATGCCATATTCATCATGCCATAACTCTGCATCCGTACCTTCATTTCGTGCGTGTAATATGTCAAATTGTTTGCCGCAACGAGTACATCATTTCATTCCATTGCATCATGTTAATTTGAGTCCATCTTGATGCCTGAATATTCGTTGTAAAAGTGCTATGTGATGTTAATCTGCTGAAACTGGTATAACTTGGTGAATTGTCATTTTTTCCATGATTGATGTGTGCATCCTATGAACTTGAGTCCTACATGTGTTTTTTACTATGCCATGCCATCTTTACAGGTTTGTAAGCCATGTATTTGTGTGATCTATGTGGTGACTAGCACAAGCATGCAAACTAGGCTTCATGATGTTGCTGATTCCAGCCCTGCTACTGGCTGATATTTTTATGCCATGTAAACTTGATGCTACCGAGAGATCCATGCTTATTTTGAGATACTTCATTAAGGATGTTTTGAACATATGGTTATTCCTATCCATCCATGCCCTTTTTGCAATTATGGAGTGCCATAGTTTGAGTCAATCGAGCTCTACTTTTGCTATAAAATGTTTCTGGCAGGTTGTTTACATGTTATTCAATTTTGCCAAGGTTGTTGTAGCTGAGCCGTGTATGCTATGATGTTGTTCTTTCCATGTATAGCCTCTATGCCATATCTTCTTACTGTGAGTTGCCTTGCCATGCCATGTATTGCTCTGTGGTGAGTGGTTCAAGCTCACCAACATGCCTACTTATTGTTGTTCCTGCCTTGTATGAATCTGTCATATAACTTGCCATGTTTATGTGGGTGCCATCATATTTTTTGTGCCCTTTTGGCTCATGGTCACTAAGGGACATTTGTTCTATGCAATTAGTAGATTCATGACATGCCTTTGTTTGCCATGATAAGTTCCTGTAGCATGTTGTTTGATAGCTCTAAACATTGCAACCTGATGTTATTCCTGCTAAGTCTGAAACTGTTATTATTTGCAATCTTGCCATGTGTGTTTGAGCATGTTCTAGTGATTTCGGTAGATAGATCAGTGTTCATGTTTTGTCATGTTTTACCTGTACATCATGCCCATGCCTTTTTTTTCATGTTGAGATGTTGTAGATTAATGTTTTGGTGCTTGCAATATGCCTACTTGCTGTTATGGACAGATTGTTGCTATAACTTGTATAGGGTGTATGTGTTGCACCTGCTGTTCGCTTTTGAGTGTGCTCTATATGAAACTTGCTTGTTTTTGCATGTAGCTTCATATTATCATCTTGCATCCTTGTTTTGAGGTGTTTGATTGATGTTTGTATGCATTTTGCACCAATGCCATGTTTAACTTGTTTTGCTCATATCTTCTAGACCGTAGCTCCGAATCTAATGAACTTTATATGTAACTTGACTAGAATTTCGTGTAGATCATCTTGGTGCATCTTAACTTGCTTTTTAACAACTTGAACATAAAGTTATTCAGATCTGGACCAATTTCGAAATTTGCATATGAGGACTTACCGGAGTTGTTCTATGTTGTTTCCGGCCTCATTTAAACTTGCTTTGATGTGTTGGTCTTGTATGCATCATATTTTGCCATGAGTAGCTTCATGTAGCTTTGTCATGCCTCATGCTTGTTGTGCATCATGTCTTGTCTATGTGTGGTGTGTTTACCATGTTGTGTGCTTCTTCTCGATAGTTCCGTTTGCTATGCGATCGTGAGGATTCGCTCGCTCACGCTTGGTTCATCTTCGTGGCTTCATCTTCTTCATGGACTCGTTCTTCTTCCTTGCGGGATTTCAGGCAAGATGACCGCTACCCTGGATCTCACTACTATCATTGATATGCTAGTTGCTTCGTTCTATCGCTTTGATGTGCTACCTATCATTTGCTTTTCAAGCCTTCCCAATTTGCCATGTCAGCCTCTAACCTTTTTCCCCTTCCTAGCAAACCGTTGTTTGGCTATGTTACCGCTTTGCTCAGCCCCTCTTATAGCGTTGCTAGTTGCAGGTGAAGTTGAAGATTGCTCCACGGTGGACAGGATTATGATGGGATATCACAATATCTCTTATTTAATTAATGCATCTATATACTTGGTAAAGGGTGGAAGGCTCGGCCTTATGCCTGGTGTTTTGTTCCACTCTTGCCGCCCTAGTTTCCGTCATATCGGTATTATGTTCCTGGATTTTGCGTCCCTAACGCGGTTGGGTGATTTATGGGACCCCCTTGAAAGTTCGCTTTGAATAAGACTCCTCCAGCAAGGCCCAACCTTGGTTTTACCATTTGCCTCACCAACCCCGTTTTTCCCATGGGTTTCCGGAACCCAAGGGTCATCTTTATTTTAGCCCCTCGGCGGTGCTCCTTCGAGTGTTGGTCCAAACGGGCAGATCAAGGGGCCACCACGGGCAACTCGAGGGCTGGTTTTACTCAGAGGCTGACCTATCCGGTGTGCCCCGAGAACGAGGTACTTGCGACTCCTATCGGGATTTGTTGGCACATCGGGCGTCTTTGATGGTCTTGTTTTATTGCTGTCGAAATTTCTTGTAGCCGGGATTCCAAGACTGATCGGGTCTTCCCGGGGAGAAGTAATATCCTTCGTTGATCGCGAGAGCTTATCATGGGCTAAGTTGGGACACCCCTGCAGGGTATAAACTTTCGAAAGCCGTGCCCGCGGTTATGTGGCATATGGGAATTTGTTAATATCCGGTTGTAGTAAACTTGAAGAAAACTCTTCTAAAATACACCAACCGTGTGCGTAACCGTGAATGCTTCTTTTCGGGGTTGATCGAGAGGAGAACACGGTTTCTTGGGTTATGTCTGACGTAAGTAGGAGTTCAAGATCACTTCTTGATCATTACTAGTTGACGACCGTTCCTTTGTTTCTCTTCTCGCTCTCATTTGCGTATGTTAGCCACCATATCATGCTTAGTCGCTGCTGCAACCACACCACCTTACCCCTTCATTTCCCATTAAGCTTTGCTAGTCTTGATACCCATGGTAATGGGATTGCTGAGTCGTCGTGGCTCACAGATTACTACACCAACAGTTGCAGGTACAAGTTATGCGATGATCATGACGCGAGAGCGATGTTTTCTTGTTTTGGAGTTCTTCTTCGCTTCTTCTTCGATCAGGGATAGGTTCCGTGTCGGCAGCCTGGGCTAAAGGTGGTGGATATTGTTTGAGTTTCTGTTTATGTTTCATCCGTAGTCGGATGTTGATCTTGTATATGATGTGATGTTGTATTCGTGTGGCATTGTATGCCTTATGTATGTATCCCCA
The DNA here is from genome assembly GCA_021605145.1 of Aegilops bicornis. Classification (NCBI taxonomy): domain Eukaryota; kingdom Viridiplantae; phylum Streptophyta; class Magnoliopsida; order Poales; family Poaceae; genus Aegilops; species Aegilops bicornis. The sequence goes on from CM038674.1 coordinate 512,363,850, forward strand.
TCTATTATGTAATGTTGATGTAATGATATCCACCTTGCAAAAGCGTTTCAATATGCGGGTCTATCCTTGGTGGGACCTTCGAGTCTCTTTAGGATAGGGTCGCATATTGGGCGTGACAGTATGACACACTCAAAGACTTCCTGAAGAGAAAAGGCTTCAAACCTGGTTCTTTAGATCCTACACTCTTCACGAAGACATATGATGGAGAACTATTTGTGTGCCAAATCTATGTGGATGACATTATCTTCGGCTGCACTGACAAGAGATACAGTGATGAGTTTGGACACATGATGCAAGAGCAATATCAGATGTCCATGATGGGTGAGCTGAAGTTCTTCCTAGGTCTTCAAATTCATCAGCAAAGCAACGACATCTTCATATCTCAAGAGAAATACCTCAAAGACTTCCTGAAGAAGTTTGGAATGCAAGACTACAAAGGTTACACGATGCCAATGCCAACCAAGAGTCATGTGAGTCCCGACGCCAATGGTAAAGAGTTCGATCAAAAGGTATACCGCTCCGTGATTGGTTCTTTACTTTACTTATGTGCATCTAGGCCAGATATCATGCTTAGTGTTTGCATGTCTGGCCGATTTCAGCGGCACCAAAGGAATCGCATCACTTAGCAGTGAAGCGAATTCTTCAATATTTGGCTTACACCCCAACACTAGGATTATGGTATCCAAAGGGCTCAGAGTTTGATCTATTTGGATTCTCGGATGCTGATTATGCTGGTGACAAGGTGGATCGCAAGTCTACATTAGGCACATGTCACTTTCTGGGACGATCACTTGTCTATTGGTATTCAAAGAAGCAGAACTGTGTGTCTCTCTCCACTGCTGAATCTGAATACATTGCTGGATCTTGCTGCGCTCAGCTTCTATGGATGAAGCAAACTCTCAAGGACTATGGCATCCATCTGAAGCAAGTACCACTCTACCGTTACAATGAAAGCGCCATCAAGATTGCCAACAACCCAGTTCAGCACTCGAAGACAAAGCACATTAAAATTCGTCATCACTTTCTCAAAGATCACGTTATGAAGGAAGATATTGATATCATTCACATAAACACTGAAGAGCAATTGGCAGATATCTTCACAAAGCCCTTGGATGAGAAAAGGTTTGCAAGTTGCGGTGTGAGCTAAACATCTTGGAATCCTCAAATGTCCTGTGATTAGGCACACATCCTAACACTTATGCATATTGATGACTTAGATGTGCAACACACGAAGTAATGTATATCTTCAATCAATGAAGACATACACTCTAAGTGTGAATACATTAATGCGGAATTTGACTTCGGAGCGCCACGATAATTGTGCGACGTATCTGGGTCTAATACTTCCTATACGGTGGGTAACTCCACCACCAAACTTTTGTTTGGAGTGTTTCATTTGGTGTTGCATTTGCTAAGTCTTCGCATTTGATTTATCTTCAACATTGATTTGTCTTCATGTTGATCTTCACTTTGTCGATTTGGTTTTACTCAGATATATACATATATTTGTGTTCTGTCCTCTACAGCATTCACTTATAGCTATGTCTTATGGTTTGAATCCTTTGGACTAAGTGAATGTGATCGGACCCTAACCTCTTCTATGCTTCTATCTCAAATTCTATCTATCCAAATCATATGCATTCTATTGAAACCGTCAAATGTCTTCTCTGCATCCTTGTCAGCAGAAGATACAGAGACAAAAATTGAGTCTGTTTCAAAAGCTTTATTCTTATTGCTTGACACCCGGAGAAGCCGAAACGACCACCCGACAGTCCAGGCGTGCGTGGGGACATGGAACAACTTCCAATGTGTTACATGTTTGCCACGAGTCCCTCAGATGTGAACCGCCAGGGGCACCTGCGTAATTGCGCTATGCTGTCCCTTTCCTTATAAATACACATCACATCACCGGCAAAATACTTCTTCCACCTCTCCACCTCGCACAAACCCTAGCGCCACCGCTAGCTCTCGATGATGCCGGCAACGAAGCGCCTAGCTGCCGTGACCTCACCGACGCCGTCCTCACACCGGTCACAGACCTCATCTCACCTGCCTTCGCAGTAGGTGTCTTTCGTCGCCAAGTTAGGGCACGGAAGATCAAATTGCTCGGCCTCCTCTCTACTCCGTCTAGCAGTTCTTCATGTGGTAATTAAAGCTTACTTTTACTGCCTTTTTGATCCGATAGATTCATCCTACTCCACCGAAAGTGGTTTCTGTGCCTAAAAATTTGGATCTATCCTGTTCTGCATCTCATATCATGCCTAGGATATTCTCTTATGCTTCACAACAAGTTAGATTCCTCACTTGTACCTATTCTTGGATTCATACAAATCTGGAACCAACTCTCAACATATAAGTGAATGTCTTCGCGCTATGAGGTCAATGTCTTCAAACTGATTTATCTTCAAAATCTTCTGAGAATGCATATGACCTCTTCCCTTCCCTCGCACCTCTAATGTTGTCATAGGTACATGTCCGTGGGAGAATCCCTTGGGTCTCATAGTGCGCATTCATTTGCAGAATTCGTACAACGTCACATCAATTCTCCCGAAGCTAGTTCTTGTCTGACCAGCAGACAGAAGCCTTTGCAAGCTTTGAAGACATTCATTTGAACTACATGGCCACTGAAAAGTCAGCAAGAAAGGGCGGAAGGCAGCGCCACGGGGGCACTTCAATGTATTTGCCCGAAGATCTCTATGAGTTATACAAAACTGATCCTGAAGAGAGCTATGGCCAACACAAAACAAGAATCCAATGGATTCGAAGATATTGGGCCGAGCAATGGTTCAAGTACAGATTCATCACCAAGGAATATGCTGAAAAGAATGCCATCAAGCGTCCTTGGGGGGATATTCTCTATAGAAATCTTCAACCCAAAACCAAATCTGAAGCTATTGCTCAGGGTTTCTACCCTTGCATGGTCCATGGACCACAGCCTGCTGATGCCGACCCATCGCCTCTGTTATGGTGTTGCGAAGACAATTTGTTCAAGCACAACTACAAGTTTGCCAAGGACTCGCAGTTGAAGAACAAGAAGAGTCTCGGATGCAACTTCAATCCAGGTCTTCTCCTCCTAGGGCTGATGGCACACGTGATGCCAATCCCAATGTCATCGGCCCCTTCGAAAACTTTGATGGTTTCCTCTCCTACATAGCCGCTTAGAGGGCCAATGTGGATCAATCTTCGGATGATGCTGATTCTGATGAAGCGCCTCCTCCACCCAAGCCACAGAAGTAGAAGAAAAATAAGGCTTCAAGGCCTGCTGCTTTAAGCGCTTGGCGTGCGAAGTCACCGCCACCGCACCTCCCGAAGCCAGTGTAGTTCGAACATATCTCTCGCATCTCCAAGAAGATCGAGAAGAAGAAGAAGCCCATCCAAATTTCTGGTCAAGCACTGACCCCAGCTGTCGTTCTGAGGAACGAGACTGAAGCCATTGATCTGTCTAGTGACGAAGATCTTGGCGATGATGCTCTTGAACTGCTGATAAAAAGCAAGCAAGAGGCGGAGATCTTCAACGATCTGCCCCTCTTCAATGTGGAAATCTTGAATAACTTCATTGATGAGTGGTTTGAAAATCTGAGCCTCAGCATCAATGATCTTTAGCTTCCAATTGGCATCAATGTCTCCTTCCATGGAGCCATTGCTAATGAGCTGGCTCTGGCTCAGAAAATCGTTGAACTGAAGAACAAAATTGACTATGAGAAGGCTCAGTTCAAGAAGCACATGGCCAAGCTCAGCGTGACTGATGTTCAAAACTTCAAACATATGTTGCATGACCTCAAAGAGCAGTTTCAACAGAAACGTGAAGTAGCAAAAGGATCAAGAGAATGCATGAAGCTCTTCGCTGCAAAATGTGTTCAAGCTCACAATGAAGCTGAGAAGCGCAAGGCACTTGGTCGTCCTGGCATCGATCCCAAGATGGCTACCAAGAAGAAGCCTGTTGTGGCCCAAGCTGAAGCATCGGGGCGGGAAGCACTTCGCATTGTATTCCCTGCCAGCATGACAGGCACGAAGCCTAAGGCCCCCACAGCTGCTTCTGAACTGAAGAAAACAATGGCAGCTGAAGCCGAAGCCAGAAAGCGCAAGAACAAGAATGACACTGATGATGCACCACAGACCAAGAAGAGGAAGACGAAGTCTTCGAAGAAAGATCGGGCTGCTACTACAGAGCCCCTTGTCGTCGAGCCAATCTCTGTTGCTCGTCCTGCATCCAAACACCAAGAACATCGATTAATTGTTCACGAGCCTGCTACCACAGAGGCTCCTGAAGCTGAAGAAGGTCTAGCTGTTGACCACACCGCAGCTGGAGACATTGGTCCCCAAGACAATGTAGATGATGATGAAGTCCTTCCTCAGATTGAGCACCAAATGGTATCATCACCTGTTCTCACGAACAGCGGACTCATCAGCATTGCTCGTCCCTTGACGCCAATTGCTCAGGATGATTCATGGGCTGATCACCCTCAAGACTCCCCCCGTCAAGAAGAATCACCAAGTACTCCCCCACCTCAAGTCACCACTCCGGTGCTTGACGATGATGACTATGTGGTCCAGCCAACTCCCTCTCCAAAAGCGTCGCCCGCATTTCTTAGGCTTCGCAAAGGACCAAGGCCACAAGTCACTCTATCGAGCATTCCAGAAGGAGAAGAGCAACACAACTCAGTGGCACGACAAGTGTTTCCTGATGCCACTCCAACTGTGAATGTCTCTGAGTCTGAAGCCAAAGCTGCTGAAGACATTCCAGCTGCATCAGCTGATGACCAAGAAGAACCCCGTCCAGAAGAAGAGCGAGCTGCCACACCATCTACCAACCAAGAAGTTGTTCTCGAGGAGAACATGTCTGTGTCCGACCCTCCAGCCACACATGTGGAGGTTAAAAATAATGAGGCGGCCACCAACAACAACACTGAAGCCGATGACATTGTCATGGCTGAAGCTAATGTGGCGTCTGAAGTGAATACGGTGCGTGAAGCCATTGCTACACCTGAAGCCAATGTTGCACCTGAAACCATTGTGCCACTTCAAGCATATGTCAATGCCGATGCTCTTGTACCACCTCCAAGGCCTCACACTATTGAGCTGGCATTTGATCGTGGCCAACCTGTCATGGTTCGTTGGCCTATTCTGGTTCCTCCTCCTGCTCCCGGACCTCAATTTGACTATCATGTGGAGCACGGGCCTCAGGTCCAGAAGCCAAAACCTAGGCTGCCAAGGTTTCCAAGTACAACAACTTCACCAGGATCGTTTAATGTGAATGGCTTCATTGCACACAACACCTTCTTTGATAGCACCAAGAACCCATACTCGAAGCCAAGAATTTCATCTGATCGGTTCTGGAGCTATCAGCAGCGCAGCTACTATTCTTGTGTTCTTTACGATAAAGGGTGCATCTTTCCCCATATGCATCTAGACTGTGAAGCTATTGCTGGCCTGCCCTGCTTGGAAAAAGCACTCGACTGCTTCAGAGATGCCGGCCTACTGAAATTTGTGACCGATAAAGAACATTGGAATGAAGAGCTTCTGCTACAATTCTATGCCACCCTCCACATTCGTGGCCACAACAGGGATCCGAAGACATGGGTCCTTGAGTGGATGACATGCAATGTACACCACGAAGCCAAAGCTCTTGATATACTTGAGCTCACTGCCTTGCCCACCCAGGTGAACTCTATGAACATGGTTGTCAGCTTCACCGCAATGCTTTGAAGAGCATCTTCCAGAAGCCTGAGCCAAACATGAGCCAAATGTTGAGCATGATGAAGCCACTGCCACGCGACGTTGAATATCCAAAGGAATTCTTTGTTGAAGACCTAGAGTATCTGCCCCACACTATTTATCATATCATCAGACGAACTCTATGGCATGTCAAAGGACATTCTCCTGCATCGAAGCTTGAAGGAGCAATGAAGACATTGGTTTTCTATATCTTCAATGGCATCAGCTTCAGTGCTCAAGACTTCTTCATCAGGCAATTGGCTGCATCTGGCTCTGATTTATTTGGTCTGGAGTTTTATGCTCCATGGGTAATGCACCTCATCAATCTTCACTCGGCTATCAACTGTCAGCCCTCTGTGCGCAACCACATTATCTTCTTACCATAGGTTGATATGTCTGCCGAAGCCATATGCCCAGAGCCTGCCAAGGAGCCAATTTATCTTCACAATGTCGATCGTCAAAGTTTCACTCAACCCATTGAAGGAGTTCTTGCTGCAACTCGTGTTTCTCCTTTGGCTGGACATACACGTGCACCTCATCGTGCCCATACTGAAGCCACTCAAAGCACAATTGCTCAAAGGCCTCAAAAGCATTCTCGTGTTCTCAATGACCGAGAGCTTCTCACCGCCCTGCATCAAAAACAGGATAAGCATCATTACTGGCTAAAGCGTCAGATGCAAAGCCTCTTGGTGGATGTTAACGCATTCACAATCTTGCCACCAAGAATGCATTTGTCACTCATGAAACCTATCGACGGTCGTGGAAGAGTCTGACATTGATGAGCTCTGAAGATGATCTTCATCAAGATGGCTTCACAGAGAGATTCAAATTTGATTCCACACCTCCCAGGAATGATGTCTTGCGTCGGACTCCCTCACTCGAAGAATCTGACTACTCCTCCTCGGCGGCAACTGTCAATGCAAGAGTCATCGATGATGAATATGATGCTACTTCGCCAACTACAATGTCGCCGCGTATCGACACTGCACCAAGTTCTTTTGCACCACCGAACCTCAACGACGACCCTGCTGCTTCACCTACTTCTCATGGGGACGAGTAGACGCTCTATGTCTTCAAACCTTTTTGGTCCTTAGTGACAAAAGGGGGAGAAGCATATGAGTTGACAGTCTTCAAGCGGGTCTTTATGGGTGGTTGCTATACTTTTTGCCAAGTGTTTACAACTCTCGCTTTTGATACTTTTGGTTCTTTGAGTTGTAACACTTAAACTTGATGGTCGTCTGCTACCTTTCTGTCAACTATGTGGTGCGATGATAAATCCCGCACGAAGTCATTCCGCAGACGTCCATTTTCCATTATGCATGTCATTACCTTTGTTATATCCTTTCATGCATGATGAATTGCCTTCATTAGTTGAAGAGGATCTCCACAAGTAAAACCTGCCATGTGCATTTGCATTCAAACGCAAATTACTTATATGCACATCTTCAGGGGGAGCCTTTTGCTACTTATGAAGACAATGTCTTAACCCTTACAATTTCACATACTTTTATCCCCGTTGAAAACTTCAACCAGTTTGTCATCAATCACCAAAAAGGGGGAGATTGTAAGTGCATCTAGTGCCACCCCTAGTTGGTTACGGAGTATTGACGACAAACCTGGTTGAGGGACTAATGTGTTTGTGAGAATTGCAGGATAACACAGTAGTAGTCCCTCATTGATTCGGGTTTACCTACCGGAGTTGACCCCTAAAATGTGTGAAGACATTGAAGACAATGGTGGTATGTGAAGATATCCACAACGAAGATTATGACTCGAGAAGACATTCACGTGAAGACTATGGAGTGCGAAGACATAGCTATTTCAGTAGTTTCCTTTTCTTGTTTGTTGAGTCATAGGAACCAATTGCATTGTTAAGTGGGGTCCAAGTGAACAATGTCGAGTGATCAAGTGATGCTCAACCAAATCCTAAGTCTTCGAGCGAAGATAATGAGAGCATATCTTATCGAGCTAGATGAGTCGGCATTACTTGTAGCCCAAGTTAAGTTGTCGCGTGTTTGAAATCGACCGTTGGAACACGTGTTAGTTCCTTAGTGACCCAGGGTCATTCAGACAAATCAGGTCGGGTTGCCTAGTGGCTATAAATAGCCCACCCCCTACACCATAAATTGGTGGCTGCTCAGAGTTAGTGCACGGCTTTTGTCGTTTGAGAGCAACCCACCTCCGAAGCATTTGAGAGAGAGATCCTTGCGAGGACAAAGCCCAAAACACCCAGAGCCCAAAGAGTGTTTGCCATCACTGAATTCTTTTTGTCCGCGTGATCTGAAGACTTGTTACACTTGAGGACTGTGAATCCTCCAGCCGGTTAGGCGTCGCGTTCTGAGCATCCAAGAGTCATTGTGGATTGCCGCTGAACGGAGTCTGTGAAGGTTCGAAAGTCTACCTTGAAGACTTACCAGAGTGATTGGGCGAGGACTAGTTGTCCTTAGCTCAAGGGGAATAAGGTGAAGATGCGGTCTTCTGAGTTGAATCTCAGCCTCCCTAACCAGACGTACAGTTGTCACAGCAACTGGAACTGGTCCAACAAATCTTTTGTCTTCACCAAGTAACTGGTTCTATCGCTTCCTTTACTTATTTACAGTTTGTCTTCGTGAAGTCTTTTGCTTGCTTGTCTTATCTGTTTGACTTCACTGTGTGACGACTATTGTTGTTTGGCTTCATTCTATCTTCCATCTTGATCCATACTACCTAGATTCTAATAGTCTTCGTGCTTTAGCTTCATTACTTGCTTGACTATGGCTTGTCTAGTGTAGTCTACCTTCCGCTGCATGTCAATAGGTTCATTTCTATCGTTTGTCTTCGAAACTCCCATGTTTTGAAGACTTTCATAAAATCGCCTATTCACACCCCCCCCCCTCTAGTCGATAACTAGCACTTTCACTTCCTCAGTTATTTCGATCTGACAGTGCCGCTGAGGATCTGTTAGCTCGCCGATGTACTTGCACATTAAACCAGGCCGGCGGCTTAGTGGCAAGATTTTCCAGGCGACCCAGCAGCGAACTAGATCAATTCCGGTCAAACCGTTGGCCATCAAGGCCCGGATCTTTGCAAAAACCGGCACATATTTTTTCCGTTCTGCTGTGTTGATACAGTCTGGAAGATGATGTCTGCTACTAAGCCGGCTGGAGCGATAACCCGGCAACGGATTTTCTCCTTCCGGTGAAGTATCTTGGCAATAAAACCAAGTCTGTTTCCAGTCTTTGGGGTGAGTGAGAAGAGTGGCAGTTGGGAAGGTGGCTTCTTTTCGACGTTGTATAGATATGCCACCTAGCTCCAGGCTAGGCCCATCTGTGAATTCGTCATGCCGGTTCAAGTAGTAGAACGCTCTGAATAATTCTATGGTGGGCTCCTGTTGAAGGTACACCTCACAGAATACTTGAAGTTGCAGATGTTTGAGACGGAGTTTGGTCCGATATCTTATGGATGGAGCTTGAAGAAATGCAGCACATCACGGAAGAAATTTGAACCGGGAGGACTGAAACTCCGGACCATATGATCTTTAAAAACCACTACTTCACCATCTTTGGGCTCAGGGTGAATCTCAGTGACTGGGACCCTCCAATGAATGACGTCCTTTTTGGCCAGGACACCTGTCTGCACATATTCATTCAAATCTTCCTCGGTGACCCGGGAAACGACCCAGTTGCAGGAGATGATAGTTTTTGCCTTCGACACTTTGGACTACAAAGGAAGATATTGCCGGTTTAAGTGTCATTCTATAAAACTGGGCCATTGATTCAAAGGTAAAATGCTAAAAATGGCGAATAGGTTAAGCGGGAGGATGAACATTGGAGTATGCAGATATTCACATTGGCGGCTTAAAAGGGGACTAATGGTACCCACCGGATTAAGCTGATAAGCCAGACAAAGTTTTAAAGTCACAAAGCCAAATTACAAGGATGAAAGCATAGTTAAACCGGAGAAGCATTATTTGGGTCATGCAAGTTATGAAGTATATGGTGGTGGTTTAAACAAGGCTTAGTATCTTATGGTGGATCACGGTTTACAATATAAGACGCCATGGCAATTATGATACTTCAAATTTTGCTAAGTATTGGACAAACAGATTTTGCAAAATGGAGCGATAATTTTGGATCTACCATAGTTCAGAAAAAGTAGTAAAAATCTAAACCTATGGTGGCAGCAGTGGAAAGTGTGGATGTTCTGATGAGATTTTCTATGGAGAGATAATATTCTGATGATAAAAACGAATGCTAAAACTACTTCCGCGCACGATTAATGACCTATCCAGAGTAAAAGCTACTAGGTTGAAGGAAACAACGAAGAACGGCGAAGAACACCGACGAACAGATGAAACCCTAATGCAGATCTAAGGTGAAACAAGAGGAACACTTACAGACGACGAGGGGCAACGGTGGTGCGCCAGAGTTATCTGGTCTGATCAGGTTGATGCGGCGGCCTGAGTTGGTGCAGTGGTTGAAAGTCGTGGCGGCGGAGCTCGAGCGCAAAGCGGTTGTGCGAAGGAGGAAGAGGAAGACGAGGAAGCGAGGAAAAGAATGAAAGGAACCCATGTCCCTATTTATAAGGGGGTGGATACAAGGCATGCGCGGGAATCGAGGAGGACGAAACCATCATGTGGCTATATGGATTCCTCTATTTTCGGTATGAATATTAAGATAAGGATCAATTAAGATGTTCTGGACCGCGTGCGAAATTAATGTAAAGTGACATCATGGCGGTTTAAGAAGATTATGTGAGCTGACGTCATGGTGGGTTACAGCAAGATTAATCAAACAAGTGGTGCAAGATTCTGGCAGGACGGGTATTGAAGATTGACATGAAAAAGTTCAAATCAACCTGGGGCCTAATGTTGGGGATACGACTCATCGGGTATGAACCGCCAGAGGGGCCGGTCATGCCTCGGCGACTCAACGAGGAGATGGCGGGTCATAGCAAGCCCGTTGACGACCCAAGACCCAGAGGCGACTTGAAGCCCAAGGGTGAACCACCATGTGTATGACTTGTATTGTAAGGCAAGCTTAGTTAGTCAGCAAGCCGGACACATTGTGTATGAGCCGACCGGGACTCTATAAGCTGCTGGGCATCAACCTATGTATATAAAGGGGTGACCCAGTGATGAGTTAAGGGCAAGAAACAAAAGATCGAGAACTAGGTCAAGCGTATTCGTTAACTGGTAATCGACGCCCAAGCAATACAACCCCAAACTGGATTAGTCCTTTACCTTCACTGCAAGGGGCTGAACTAGTATAAACCTCTGTGTCCTTTCTCCCGTTTAACCCTTTAAGCTAACCTAGTTGCGATGGCTCCACGACTAAGTCCTTACGCTAGGACATCTGCCGTGTCAACTCCATGACAAAGAAGGCTACAAATGATCCTCAGATTTGTGGGTTATCGAACCTTGATCGCCAGAAGTGGGAGTCTTAGTCATGGTTGGCCGGGTTACAAAGTTGCGGTTGAGGAATAAGAGTATGGCGGGTTAATATTGCAGTGATAAGCCGCCTAAATGGTTGCAATGATATTTTAGCAGTAGCAAGCTGGTTATGGTTATAAGACTAATCATTATGGTGAATCATGGAGAAATTATAAGCCACCCTAATTAAGAGGGTGAGGCGACTCTAAGGTTAATTGCGATATGGCGGGTTAAATTATGAAAATCTAAGCCGGCCGGTGCTTGCGGGTTACAAGTTCATTGTTAAGCCGCTGAAAGAGTGAATGTCGTGTCAATTATCCGCGGATCCAAGGTTGCTGAATTTTCCTAAGTATGGGACAAACAGGTTTTACAATCTCTGATTATGTTTTTGGATCTATGGTAGCTCGGAATAGGAGAATAATTGCTAAAACCTAGAACACAACACTTTGGAAGAACTAAGAGGTTGTATGCTAGTTCTGACGAAGAAGGGGTCTTTTCTAGATTCAATATGAAGGCTAAAACTGCTGCCGCATAACTTTTACATCAGTTGCAGATTGGAATACAAGTTTGTTTGGAGATGAGATGAACTTGGAAGAACTGCGACGAACACCGACGAACTACAAGAATATACGTGACCTAATGCGGATCTAAGAAAAGAGAAGAATGATACATGATGGTGTTGGGGAAGAGCGGACGAGCGCCGCTAGATTCTGGTCCCAACAGGTCGATGCTGACCTCGACAGAGTGGACGGCGCGGTTCGGCTGGTGCGGCGGAGCTCCAGTCGCGGTTGACATCGTGAGGAAGAAGAGCCAGAGGCGATGGGGGTAAAAAGTGAAAAGGTAGACCCCCGTGCCTATTTATAAGGAAAAATGGAATAGTGAAAAGCCAGGCCCGAAGATCGAGGAGGCATCATAATTATCACAACAAAGGGGGCGCCTCGATTTTCGAAATGGTTGATTAAGGCAAAGATCCGTTGTGACGTCACTAGGTTTTTTCTGAGATTATGAAGATGATGTCATCCTTTTATATGGTGGGTCATGATGATCCATTCGGGGTTAGAATTTTAGAAGAACCAAAAAAGACTCGCCAACCGGAGAGTGCAGATTGACATGAACAGGTTCAAATCAATCTGGGGCCTAATATTGGGGATATAACCCCACGGTGTGACCCGCCCAGGAGGGGCCAGGTTACACTATTGACGACTCAGAGATGAAGCCTAGGCAGGCCTAAGATGCCAATACCTGAAGCCTGGAGGCGGGTTACAAGGTAGGCCAACTGAAGGTCCAAGACCCGGAGATGGCGCGTGAGCCGAAGGTGTAAGCCGCCCGACGCGACTTGTCCAAGAAGGCAAGATGATGTAGAGCCGCATCGGTTACGATGCATAAACCGTCCGGACTCTTATAAAGCCCATGGCCTCGACCTGTGTATATCAAGGCGAGCCCCTACGGCGGGTTAACTCAAGTGACAATCAATCGATAGCTAGGTTAAGCAATTTGACTCCCTTGTAATCGATACTCAAGCAATACAACTCAAAGCGGGATGTAGGTTGGTACCTCGATCATGAGGGGCCAAACCTGGGTTAACTCGTGTCCTTCGTCCTGTTCAACCCCTTTAAGCTAACCTACGTTGCGATGGCTCCACACCTAAGTCCTTCTGCAAGGGCATCTGTCGTGCTAACCCCACGACAACCGATGTCATTGATTATGGTCACATTATCCACTTTCACTTTTCCTGTTCACCGCTGTCATTGATGATGGTCACATTGTCCACTTTCACTTCTCCTATTCGCCGTTGTCATTGATGATGGTCACATTGTCCACTTTCACTTTTCCTATTCACCGCTGTCATTGATGATAGTCACATTATCCACCTATTCATGATGAATGTGATCGGTCCCAAGATGATGAGCTTGCCATCACACCAATGGCAGAGAGAAAACTGTTAAAGACATGATTTGTTGTTGAACTTCTATCTCATCTTTTATTTTCAAGGAAATACATGATTAAAGACATTAAAAAGTATATCTTGAAACGAAATTAAAGATAAAACTGTTGGAGCTATAAAAAATTACTAAAGTACCAACGGAATATACTAAAATACATTCGACATACTACCATAGAAGTTTTCATCATTATGCATAAACTTATGTACGATGAATTTGTTGGAGCAGAAAGGAGCCGAGAGGATATTAGATGATCACGGAATTGTGTAATTAAACAAAGTGGTAAAAATCATCCCAACTTTTGATAAGAAAATGAGTGGCACATATTATGACTGAAATTTGTGTGCAGATCAAAAAGAGCAATCCGCTTTAGTACCAACTTCCACTTTGCACAGTTTTTCCAACTTTGGCATAATGTAATGTAATCATGTGCCCTGAAGGAACAGTTTCAAAATTAGAAATAGCTAGCACGGGACCAAAATCATCTGATAGTCAGCCTCCCTAGTCCTTTTGGGATTTTAGGCTAGCCCTTAGCTTACCCTTTTTACTTCCTATTTTTCTCTCCTGTAATACGAAAATATGTTCTACAACCAGACACCAACACTATTTTGTCAGAAAAAAAAACTCACATTTTGTATCATCTCTTACTAAGCTCAAGACTTTGGTGACAACCCATTATGTGACACTTTGACATTTTCCAGCTTCTACTCTTCGCTAGCACATTCAAATGAAACATAAGAAAAAAAACATCTCCCTAGTAGATGGTAGATAGCCCATCAATATCAACATCAAGAACCTGGGAATAATAGCTCTATGACAGAAATTAGAGAACACAAAAAAATAAAGTTGTTTTTTATAACATTTGTGATGTGTGAAAATTACGAAAATGAAAAAAAATCATTAGCTATCACATTCACCAACACTAGTAAATGAATGCAATTGTCAATATACTGCTAACCACCTTACCTATTCATATTGATATAATTCTTACGATTTAACTTGCAAAATGCACAAGAACGTGATAACACAAAAAGGCACACATGACATTAGCATTTAGCTGAAAAATCCGAAGAATACATACCTTCGAGATTTTTGTTGCATATCAAATGAAGACTCAAATGAAATCAATAGGTGAATAAATAACAATAATCTAGCTACAACAAGGTTAGATATATTAGTGCCAAAGCATTGCATTAGTGATAGAGTATTTTGAGAAGTAAACATGCATCCTCTGTTTAATCTGTTAAAATAGAAGTGAGACTATGATAGTGCATATCTTTAATCAAGTAAGGGAGTTATATTACAACGAAATTGAGCATTATTTTGTTAAGTTTAATCTACCAAGTTGTGGTGGTAAGTATCTCCCAGTGAAGGATGAATGATTGGCTTGGTGTTGGTGGTATTCAAGTTTGCATATTATCGTCATTATTATAGTTTCTCAATAATGTTACTACTAGAAAATGTATGATTGTGGTTTTTGTACTTAGTAAAGTGGTTGCCCCCAGTTTTTCTCGCCTTTTTTATACTAAGCGGAATTACTCCTTGTGCATCCAATCCTTGAAATAAGTTTATGCCACAAAGTGTCAACCATACCTACCTATACATGGTATTTCACTGCCATTTCAAGTAAATTTGCATGTGCCACCTCTAAACCTTCAAATGAATTTCTGTTTTGTGTGCCCGTACAGCTCATGGAGCGGTGGGGGTAGTCATTATCTTCCATGCTAAACGTGTTTCACTCACATAGAGAGTTTATTCGACTTATAAAATTTATGAGAGAGGATGGTAATAGGGATGCCCAATCAGAAATATTTTTTGAAAATGGACACTCCCCTAGAAAGTTGAAAGTTGGCACGCACTCGTGGATTCGGCTAGCCATGGTTTGTGTTAGTATGGTTGATGGGGAGTGTAAAAGCGTGGGAAACACCATTAACATGTTTAGCATGGAAGATATTGAAAACCTTGTCGTTAAACCGTCGATAGGAAAATTACACCTCTCAAAATAAATATATCTCCACTATAACTGTCGGGGGTATACCCCGCGGTATGACCCAGCCGGAGTTATAACCCGGCTGGTACTTAGTAAACCGGCAGGAGTTAAGTCAGATGATAACCCGGCAGGAGTTAAGTCAGATGATAACCCGGCAGGAGTTAAACTCAGTAGACAATCATAAACCGGCAGACCATCATAAACCGGCAGACCATCATAAACCGGCAGACAATCATAAACCGACAGACAGTGATAACTGGTTGATAGTCATAACTCGACAGATAAGTTGCCTGGAGTTATGAAGCCCGAGATGTTATGAAGCCCAAGACGTTAAGAAGCCCATGAAGAGAAGTCAGAATAGTTTAAGTCTTACTCCGAGTTGGACTCTACATGTAACCCGCCCCTTCAACATATATAAGGAGGGGCAGGGCACCCCAAAAGGCTAGACATAACTGGGAGAGCCGGTTTACGGCGACTCAGTCGTGATGATAATGAAACCTAGCCACAAACAGCATGTAGGGTTGTTACTGGATGATGTTTCCCGGGGCCCGAAGCTGTCGACCCTTGTCTTGTGTTGCGTCTCTCGATTTCGCTCAACCCCTCTCAAGCTGTAGCGACCCGACCCGAATGGATCAAGTCTCTGTGCTCAGGCGTCATCCCTGGATCAGTAATGCTGACACCACACAGTACTTCGAAGGATTTATAACAGAGTAGAAATCACACACTTATTACATCGTTGCCCCAAAAGAGGACTTATTACAACAAATATGGCTTAAGGCCATCTAATAACGATAACAGCGGAAGACTGGGAAGATAAGTGAGTCCATCAACTCCAGCCGCATCATTGAGTATAGAACCACGACCTAAAGCACCTTACTCGTCGTTTGAAAAGTCTGCAACATGAAAGTTGCAGCCCGAAAACGGGTCAGCACATGGAATATGCTGGCAATGTAACACATAGAGAATAATGAATGATAAGCCTGTACTACATGCATATGTGGCTGGTGGAAAAGCTCTACGGTTACACTTTTGCATAAAGCCAGTTTTTCCCTACTGCAAAAGAATAAATTTGTTTAACTATCATGGTGGTTGTTAAACATTGAGAATGGTTGACAGCATCCTCAATCCCAATTAGAAGTACTCATTAAAAACCCAACAATATTAATTAGAGTAACATGTTGAGATTCACATGATATTCAAGTACTAGATACTCAAGATATCCATAACCGGGGGCACGGCTAATCATGATTAGTTTATACACTCTGCAGAGGTTTGCGCACTTTTCCCCACAAGACTCGAGCGCCTCCGTTGGATTTCTCGCACTACATGATGTTTGAGAAAGCGGATGACCGAGACATAGTCTTTCTAAGCGCTAGCACCTTACATAGGGTAGACCGGTACACCTACTTTCCCCTACATCTCGCTAGTCTACCCGTAAGAGTTCGCACAACTTAATCAACTATGCGAGCCCATAATGGCTTGTGGCTGCACACGGAAGTTACTAGCATGAATGATCTTATGATCCCTTTGAGCCTGGGTGGCGGTCCAAAGAAATCTGAGCAAGTCTGATAGAAACCAGGTGCCTCAATCCACCCAGATGTGTGTTTAAGTTGCCACCTTAAATAAACCATTAAATAACAACCTCACATACATCATGGATACACTCACCCAATCCACGTCTACTAGCATAGCATGGCATAATAAGCAAACGTAGAAGTAACTCCCAAAGGTTTGATAATAAAAGAGGTAATAGGTACTACCTCATCTACTTCCCATCCCACAATTTAATTAGATCCTAATCATGCAAGTGTTTGAGGAATAGATCTAATGCATAAAACTGGGTAGTAGAAAAAGTATGATCAAGTGTTACTTGCCTTACTGATGATCCGCGAAACCTAGAGATTCGAAGTAACAAGCGGCACGCTCCGGGTGATCTATCGCAGACAACAACAAGCATACAATAAGTACTCATCTAATGCACGGGTAAAACTCGAATAAAAGATCTGACCAGAAATTTCAACTTAAGAACCCTGGTTGCAAAAGAAAACGAATCAAACAAAACAACGGAAAACAACGGCGGAAGAAAACAGCTTGGTTCTAGCAAGTTGAAACTAGGTCAAATTTTACAGTAGCAACTTGTTTAAGTTGATTAGTCGGAACGGCGGTTTCGAAACGAAACTCCAGGCGCTTGAATCACCTGATTCCGATAAACGAGCGGGAAGATAAACTAGAACGAAGATCGGATCTGAAATCGTGATCAGAAAAATAGCGGAATAAATCCGATTAAAAGAAAAACTACGAACGGTTAAACGAATGGACGTTCGTTAACCGGGAATAACCGGTGATCATGTTCGTTAAGACGAACGGTCCGGCGAACGCTCGCTAAACAACAAAACCGAAAAAAATAAAACCGATCTAGGGTTTCGAAAAAAACCGAACATCGGAAAAGAAAACCGGAACGGTTTTTTTTTAAACCGAACCGAGGGGGAGGGTGGCGCGGCGCGGCTACCTCGACGAGGTGGGGCTCCGGCGGGGCGGCGACTAGGCGGCGGGGCGGCGGCGGCGACGCATAAGGGCGGCGGGCAAGGGTTGGGGCAAGGCGGTTGGGAGGAGAGGGGGTGGGGGTATTTAAAGGGGGAAGGTGGCTTGGGGAGGGGGCAAGCAAGAGGAGGAGGAGGAGGAGTCCTCCTCGAGTCGGCCGGTGACGGCGGGCGGGCGCCATGAGGGAGGGCGCTGGGCAGTGGGCCTTTGGCCCAAAGCGGGCGCCGCGCATTTTTTTAAATATATAGCGTAAGTGTAAAAAGCGAATAAAATAAAATCTAAACGAACTCCAAAATTTACAAAGTAAATTTTTCCCAACTCCTAAAATGAGTCGAACAAAATGAACTTTTACACGGGCCTAAAATGCAATTTTGAAAACACGCATTTTCCCTAAGGCAAATAAAAAGTGAAAAAGTCGAAATAAAAATCTTATTTGATTTTTATTGAATCTTCATTATTTCTTTATTTTGGGAAAGTCATTTTATTCCCTCTCTCATATTTTGATAGTAGAAATAATTGAAGATAAAATAAATAAAAATCAAATGATCCTATTTTCAAAATTTGAGAAAACTCAAATATGAAAATAACGAAATCTCCAACTCTCTCCGAGGGTCCTTGAGTTGCGTGAAATTTCTAGGATCGAAAAAATGCAAGAAAATATGTAATGCATGATGACTTAATGTATAACATTCCAAATTAAAAATTTGGGATGTTACACAAGCTGCCACATAGATGCGTTGGCCTCACGACTAAGTCCTCACACTAGGATAACTGCCGTGACAATTCCATGACAGTTGGCGCACACCGTGGGGCCTGCGTACCATGATGTTGAGTTCTTGAAGGGATTTCTCTCAGGGATCGTAAAGCCCGTGATATACTAGATGAAAAAGCGCTAGGATAGAAAACCCGCAGGATAGCCCAGCGTGAGACAGCCTTGGGCAGAGCCGGCACGTTCATCGGTCTATGTTCAGAATTATGATTAAACTTTGAGGTTGTTAGATGCAAGTTTCAAGGTTGAGAGATTCGGGTTTAGTACACCGCCGTCGCATCGTTTCAATCCACCAAGTCTGAGACGAGATCTTTTACACGAGGAGATTTATATGCCATGTTCATACTCCAAGGCCGACGGAATTTTTTCTATAGCTGCTGTACGCCGGATCGGATCAGTTAACACACGCGTGAGGAGACAAGGGTCGCGTGCTAACCGTCAAGAAACCGCAGAGCTCACATGATCAATAAAATAATTCGGGGTCGGACAAACCTGGGGCAGAGCCAGCAGCCGGGTTAATTATTACACTGGTCAACTTTTTGGGCTGGGTTTGGGTTCAAAGAAAATCAACCATCGTTCATGTTCGTCTGGGTGAGCGATCAAATCGTAAAGACGCCGAGACCGGTGTTTTCTGCTGCAGTTTATTCCGCCGGCACGCCAAAGTTCCAACCTGTGACTGCTGTCAAGTTGGAACTGTCAAGTCGTGTGTCCTCGAGTTGTCCAAGAAAAGGGTTCTGATTTTTCTCTATTGGATTGCTAATCCTACGAGTCACCGTATATTCCTAGTATAACATTAATCCAAGCAAGGCCAAACTACCTATACTCAAGATTCAAGACTCCAGCATTGTAGCAAGTCACGAGGGTATCTTAACCTACTGGTGCTGCTACTCATTACTTGAAGAGAATCAAAGACGGTCCGGATTGGGCTGACAAAAATAAACAAGGACGCTGATCTGCGCAGGCGCACCGGCCCAACTGTTGGGCCGGTCGAGCACCAGCCGTCCGATGCGCCAGCCAGGGCCGTCAGATCTGCGTGAGATTCCTTCGAGAAAATTCTCCCCACCGCAGCCGCCCCTCGCTGCACCGCACCGCGGGACGCCACCGCCGGTCGTTGACCTCGCAGCAGCCTGCACCTTGCCGCACCAGCCTCGCCACGGATGGCAGCCAGCCATCTCCGCCGTCGGCCGCAACTGGGTGACGAAGCCGTCGCAACTCCGCTGCCGCCGGCCATTGACACATGCAACACTCGTCGCGGTTGCAGCTAATCCGTGAATGGACGTAGCAAAATTCAGACAGTTGTAGCAAAAACGCCGCCGGAACTCGCCACCGCGCTTGAAGCACCATGGCCTCGTGAATGGATGTAGCAAAACACGTCTCCAGTGGTAGCAAAAAACAAGGTTGTTGCAACAAAAATGTCGTAAAAAAGCACCACAGCTTCATGAATGGATGTAGCAAAAACACAGACGGTAGTAGCAAAAATTTGACACGGTTGTAGCAAAAATGGCCACGGTCGCCGTCGCCGGTGCAGAAAATGGCCGCCGTTGCAAAACCAGAAGATGGTTGTAGCAAAAAAACCAGGCTACTTCCAGCAAAATTAAAATACGGTAGTAGCAAAACTTGGTCTGATCTAGCAAATCAAAAAAGATGATAGCAAAAAATGTTTCCGGTTCCCAAAGAAAAAGATGATTGGTTCCAGCAAATCATGATGCAGGTACAAGCAAGAATAAATGCCAGTTGTAGCTCATGATTTGCCGGTTGTAGCATGTTGGAGTCGCCGCCGATGTTGGTTGTAGCTCCTCGCATTGTCGCTTCCAGCTTCTCTGACGGCAGGTTCCAGCAAAATTGCTTGTGGTTTGCAGCACCGGTGGCAGCCTACGGTCATCCTTGGTCACTGCCGTCGCGTGCCACCGGTTGCCACTCCCGCTCGTCGTCGTCGTAGCATGGTCGCCGACGTTTGAAGCGCCCAATCCCACGCCGCAAGCTGGGTTGCCGCACAGCCGCGCTGATGGATGGGCGGCCGCTCGCCGATGTAGCGCGGGGCGGGTGGATGGCGGCCGCTCGCCGGAGTAGCGCGGGGGTGAGTGGATGGCGGCTGCTCGCCGGAGCAGCAGGGGCATGTGGATGATGGCTGCTCGCGACATCGACGACGGTCATCACCAGCAAGAGTTTATTTGGGAAGCAACGGGGAGAAGATGGGCGAGAGGATAAGGAAAGGGAATAAATGGTGGAGTGAATCGTGCGGGATGATAGAGACAGGCTTAAGCGGTGGTGGGTGGGCCTGTTGCCAGCGTGGACTTGACCGGCGGAGTTTTTGCCGGTCGACCGGCTTTAAACGTTTCCCAATAAACAATGTGGGAGCTACGAGCGGGAGGGAGACCCAGATGTGGGATTGACCAGAACCACCACGACCCAGAAGCAGAGATAGACGAGGACTACTCCACCGCCCGTGTGGCCGTGCCCCCGCTGCGCCTCCGGAACGGGCCGCCTACCGCCTATCGCCGCGCCTGTGGCTCCGGCCGCCGTTGCGCCGCACCAGCTCGCTCTGAATTGCCGCTGGCCGGCGGGTCGCCTGACTCTCGCTCCACCTCGCCACCGCATACTCGCCGACGCATTTCCGTCGCGCTTTGGGTCCACCCCGTGCTGAACCGCCGCTACCTCGTCATTCCGCCCCCGCATCAGTTCACTGCTGCTCGGCAACGCGCTGTTAAGTCGCTGCTACACCACGCCGGTGAGCCCCGCGTCCGCCTCAAGCTGCGGCCTTGCTTCCTCCAAACCGCCGGTTCCCGCCATTAGGGACGCGCTGCTCGCCGTGCCTGAACCGTCGGCGCCCCTCCGTCAGCATGCTACTACTGTGACCCGCCGTTGCTGAGACCCGCTGTGGCTGTGGAAAAATTGCAAACAATGTTGAAACAAAGCAAGTGTTATTTGATGAGAAAGCTGGTTCCTCGACGAGGAGGATGAGTGCAATGAGCTGTATATTTTAGTCAAGAATGTACAAGCTGAGGCAGAGAAAACAAAGGAGGTCAGGTTCAAAGACCGAAGACTTGGACACCCAAATTTATGTATGCAGATCAAGACAAAAAGGACTGGCGGCAGGCCAGCCACGATCCCACGTTCCCACATTTAATTTCCCCAAAGGCGCTGTTGATTGTGGAGCACAGTGGGATGCTCCAAGAACTCTTCACGTGGAGACCTCAATCATCCTACGCATTTGAAGACGAGAGGACCAGTATTACTACTCCTCTCAACATGGCATGATTTTTAGATCAAATATTTTGTTAAAAGCCAAAGCAACATTATCCAGTATCCAGCACCACCATCTGCGTTCATCCGACAAAAATGAAATCAGGTGTTATCCCTCCTATATATTTTATCAGGACATTTTAATTCCTCAGAGCACCATTACACTACCCTATTGGTGTTTTTATATATAGGAAAAATTATTGTTATACTACGGGTATAAAGCACGAACTGGCAATGTTCTACAACGGCGTTTTTCTCCGTGTCACATTACCTGAAGAACGGACGGCCAGTTCATGCATCCGCATCGGTTTACAACGCGGAGGACAACTTGCCCGTCCACACCGGCTTACAACGCCAGGCCGGTTCATTCGTCTGCTCCTGCGGCCGACTCGCCCGTGGTGATCATCAACTCCGCGGTATATAATTTCTGGCCTAACATATCAAGGTGAAATATGTCCAATTAATTTGTATTGATAAATTTTTTATTCTTTAAAAGAACAAATTACTCCACCTTGCGATGTTATTTATGCAGGAGAAATTGTTCATCGCAAAAGCTATGGCCATGTCATGGATGTATAGCTCGCACCACCATTATAATGCGCTAGCATCTGACCACACCATCAAGCTCGGTGAATATATCTGCAAGCCACCATTCTGTAGACCGGTCTACATCAACTAGCCGGGATTGCGCCTGTGATTGACTCGCGCGTCTGCACCGGCTTACAACTCCACGGACAACTCGCCCGACCGCTCTCGCGGCCGGTTCACGCGTCCGCGCAGGCTTACAACGAGGAGAACAACTTGCTTGTCCGCACTGGCGTACATCATCGTGGCCGACTCATCTATGTTGCCTCTGATGCTGCGATCGTTTTTATCGTCCGTCTCTCGCGGCATGGTCTACATCAATACACCGGGCCGCACCTGTCTGCATGAGATATTTTATTGAGTATGAGCAAGTCACAGCTTGGGTAGCCCGGGTTTTTTTCAACAAAATGGAGGCAAATTATCATATACTATTAACCGCCGTCTGCACTGGGTGGTTCAATGGGCAAGCGCACAAGTCGCCGCCACTACAGCTTGGTTAACTTCAAATCACCCGTTGGAAGGAACCATTGGCCGAGTTGCTGACACGGCTCATACGAGATCATTTATAACCCGCCGCAGTCACCTCAACCTTCTGTGGATTCACATCGTGCTATCAACACCAATGATATACAAGTTATGTCGGTTTATATCACGGTCAGATATGGAGAATCTCAAGCCAACTCCTCGAGTCACCTTTGAGACTCGGGGCTACGATGACATGACTCAGCAAATCTTGCCAGTTTCAGCAAACTTAAGAACCCCAGGACGATGGAGGGAAAGATAACCCGGTCCCGGAGGCTACTATTATATTGATGAAAATTTAAAGGCCGTTAAAAAATTTCCGGCTTAGAAAGGATATAACAGTTACAAAATCCCGGCTCAATGAAGAAGTTCCGGGTCATCAGAAAGTATTCCGGTTTAAAATCCGACTCAAGGGAAGTCAGTCTCACTGAAGCTCTCAAATATCCGGTATACAATCCGGTTCAAGGGAAATCTGTTCTCCCACAAAGCTTTGAAGCTCTCAGTATCCGGTTCAAAATCCCGGTTCAAGAAGAATTTATCTCTTGCAAAAAAGTTAAAAGTTGCCGAAGAGGACCTGCTGCCATGATGTGCGGTTCAAACATAAGTATCCTGCCTTATTGGCTTATCATATTATTGATCACTTGGGGGCTTGGTCGTATTCGAACTATAGCTACACCTTTTGATCGGCGCAAGGCCACAAGGAAAATCACTTGGGGGCTTGGTCGTATTTGAACCATAGCTACACCTCTTGATTGGCTCAAGGCCAAAAGAAAAATACTTAGGGGCCAAAGAGAGTGTTGAAAAAGAACAACTCAAACATAGGCACCTACTGAGCACAGCTCAAAATATTGCTTGGGATTCTTTGCTATCGCAACGAACAAAGAATCTACACTTGTAATGGGCTATCAAGCCACGGCTTGGAAGGCTGGTGTATACACCTAAAACCCCGGGTTAGCATGCCTTTTTTAAGTAAGTCACTCCGTCCAGGTAAACCTGGTATGACCCGCCGAACTTTGACAAGTCAATCTCATAAGACCTTGAACTTCTCAAAGTTAAAACGACGATTGGTTAAGGATTGAGGACCATCTTAAAAGGCTTTGTGAAATGGTTTAACTCAGTGGCCTGGCAGCCCATGAAAAGCCTCGAATTTGGGGCCTGGCAGCCTGTGAAAAGCCTCGACTACAAGTTTTTCATATGCTTTTATTTGCCAAGTTTTTTTTGATGACATTTATAATGTTTTGATAAACCGGCGTTCATTAACCCGGCTTGACTTTCAACTACAAGTTGTCAATACATGATCAATTATAATCCGGCGCTTATTAACCCGGTCTGGTTTTGACTATAAGTCACCAGTGTTATATATGAACAATTCGGTGTTTATCACAACCCGGTAAGGTTTTATCATAAACCGACACAATATGGAAGGAGTTATCAGTACACAAGATTGGGGTTATCACCTTTACTACAATAAAGTTGGCCAACCAATGATGTGATTCAATGTCACAGGTATGATATATTTCATATTTGATTATTCTTAAGTGCAGCCTTGGTTATCAACCCAGGTTATATGTTGGGCATTATGACCCGTCCGGCGGTAAACCGCCAGGACACTTTAAACTTGTTGTATGCAGAAATAGGTTGAATAAAGCATAATTATAAATCACCGGTGTTTATTAGCCCGGCATGGCTTTAAGATGATAAGTCGCCAGTGTATGATGAGCAATTATCCGGTGTTTGTTAACCCGGTCTGGCTTTGGACTATAAGTCGCCAGTATATATTTGGATTGCGCCATTGAAATCATGCGCTCATAAATCATTGGATTATATTATTCAAATCTTCAAATAGCCAACATGGCTGGATTTTATTATGGTTATCATTAACCAGTATTATGATTAAGGTTTTCAAAGTCGCTTTAGCGCAATGGCTATTATATTATCAATGGGTATGATTTATTCTACAATGGAGGGAGTAGTCCCGAGTCGCTACAGGCTTACGACCCGGGGGGCTACACTATTCAAATTGAGATTACATCAAGTATGCAAGTCTCATGTCGCTGCAAGCATGCACCATGACACTTGGGGGCTAATGCAAGGTCATTTTTACTTGCCTCATTGAAGACCCGACTCATCATATCATAATGAGCCAGCCCTTGGGGGCTACCAATTGCTCCTGTCAAAAAATTTAAGGTACACAAGTCTTAATCCGTTATATTGAAGGATCCACTGCTCAGTTGGTAAAGCACAAAGCTCTTAACCTTGTGGAAGTGGGTTCAAGCCCCATGATGAGAGTCACATCATATGATGTTATTTTAAATGAAGTATACATAAAATCCCAGCTCAGTATTATCTTACTAAGCCGGCCCTTGGGGGCTACACGTTGCTGTTCAAGTTTACATGATCATATCTATAAAGTCCCTGGTCATTATTGCATAATGACCCGGCCCTTGGGGGCTACACTGGTTGAAGTTTTTATAAGCATAAAGGCAATTGCAAGTCCCAGGTTGCTGCAAGCATGACAACCCGACACTTGGGGGCTACATATGTGGAATATTCAATTTGACTAGTGACTGAGCTGAACAAATCAGATTTCTTTAAGATTGTGACATTCATATTGAAGCAAGTCTTAAGTTGTTGCTACGCTACCTTCTTAAGACTAGGGGGCTACAAGTGATAGGCATATATGAGGTATATTTTCAAGCTTGATGTTAACTACAATTGTGACCTAGTGCCATCAATATTCATAAACCGGCAATTTTGGCAATGATAAACCGGCAAGTTCTACATCCCTAAACTGGCTGAAGATTAGATGAGTATTTCAAGGACCAATATTTCTGTTAAAGCATTGGGAGCTGAGTTAAATGAATTATTCTTCATAATATTTTTCTGTGACAAACCAATGTCAGCAAATTGATTATGAAGCTGGCCTATTGACTCGGATTTTCTAGAAGGGAATGAAAAGGACTTAAGGATGATCAGAATCAGTTTAACATGGATAAATCCAAATTAAACTGGGGGCTAATGTCGGGGATATATCCCGCGGTATGACCCGGCCGGAGTTATAACCCGGCTGGTACTTGGTAAACCGGCAGGAGCTAAGTCAGATGATAACCCGGCAGGAGTTATGTCAGATGATAACCCGGCAGGAGTTATGTCAGATGATAACCCGGCAGGAGTTAAACTCAGCAGGCAATCATAAACCGGTAGACCATCATAAACCGGCAGACCATCATAAACCGGCAGACAATCATAAACCGGCAGACAGTGATAACTGGTTGACAGTCATAACTCGGCAGATAATTCGCCTGGAGTTATGAAGCCCGAGACGTTATGAAGCCCAAGACGTTAAGAAGACCATGAAGAGAAGTCAGGATAGTTTAAGTCTTACTCCGAGTTGGACTCTACATGTAACCCGCCCCTTCAACATATATAAGGAGGGGCAGGGCACCCCAAGAGGGGAGAGAGAGAAACAATCTTAGGGCTAGACATAACCGGGAGAGCCGGTTTACGGCGACTCCTTCGTGATGATAATGAGACCTAGCCACAAACAGCATGTAGGGTTGTTACCGGATGATGTTTCCCGGGGCCCGAAGCTGTCTAAACCCTTGTCTTGTGTTGCGTCTCTCGATTCCGCTCAACCCCTCTCAAGCTACCACATAGATGCGTCGGCCTCACGACTAAGTCCTCACACTAGGACAACTGCCATGAGCTCTGGCATATGTTAATCTCTACTTTCCTCTGTGAAGGGCCTATCTATTTACTTTTGTTGTAGAATCAATTCCATCTTTCTTTCTTGTGGCACCATGTATTGAGCATGGGGATAACTCTTAGCTTTGTATGCATTTTTCTAATACTAATTCTTTGAGCATTGTATAAGTATGATGGTTATCTTCAAACTGGGGCATCTATTCATCATCTGTACTTCATTGGTTACTTTATGTTTGCAATATAATCTTGAATGATTTGCGAGATACTTTATTACCACTTTATGACATGTTAAACGCAATGGAATTACGCTACTTGTTATTAGAATTATCATTCCATATGTTATCAATGGTCTGTTCTATTATAGGATTCACACTTCAAAATTATTCTTTTTATCATATACCTACTCAAGGATGAATAGGGATTAAGCTTGGGGCTGCTGATACATCTCCATCATATTTTTTTGGAGTATTCATGTTATGTTTACACCATTTATTAATGGTTTTGGTGCACTTTTATATTATTATTTTGGACTAAGCTATTAATCTAGGGCCTAGGGTCAGTTCCTGTTTTCTACTTGTCTTTGGTTTTACAGAAAATCAATATATAGGAAGGTCAAAATACCCCAGTGATTTAATATGATTTTTGGAATATATGTGACTTCTGGGCGAAGGAATCAACGCAAAACGATGCCCGAGGGCCCCACAAGGGCAGGGGCGCGACCACACCCTTGGCTGCGCCATGGCCCCTTGTGGCCAGCCCTTAAATCGGTTGGAGCCCTTGTATTTGCCCAAGAAAGAATGTCTGGAGGAAAATCCCCTCAAATTTTTAGCCTGATCAGAATTACGGATCTCCATCTATACAAGAAATAGTGTTTGGCTAGGAAAACCGTACCAAAATACAGAGAGACTGAGAGAAGAGATCCAATGTCAGAGGGGCTCCTGCCCCTCCAGGAGCCATGGTGGCTAAGGACTAGAGGGGAGAACCTCCCCCCACCTAGGGGGATGTCAAGGAGGAGGAAGCTAGAAGGGGAGTCTTTCTCCTCCTCTCTCCCGGTGGCCCGAGAGTGCCGCCGGGGGAACCATCATCATGGCGACCGTCTTCGCACAACATCGTTTTCTTCACCGACACCTCAGTCACCTTACTCACCTCTTTTCAGTGGTCCACTCTCATGCAACCCACTGTAGTCCCATACTTGAACATGGTGTTTGATGCTATGAATTATTATTCAATGAGTTGTGTTATCGCTATTGTGTTTGAGTAGATTATTTTGTCCTATGGGTTAATTGGTGACTTGATATAATTTGTTTTAGTTTCTTGCTATTATGTTGTTGTCCTTTGATGCCCATCATATGAGCGAGCGTGTGGATCATGTCTTTGGGCTAGCAGTATGTTGATAGGACTATGCATAGGCCGGACGGAGTGACATATATTATCAGGGCTGAGTATTGAAGTTCATGCATATGGGGTTGAAGGGGGACCAATATATCTTAATGCTATGATAGGGTATTACGTTAAAGAACTTGTTAGTAGTTGTGGATGCTTGCTAATAGTTTAATCATAAGTGCATAGAATTCCAAGTAAGGGATGACATGCTAGCAGAGGCCTCTCCCACATATAAACTTATAAGTAGTTGTAATGCTTGCTAATAGTTCCAATCTGTAGCGACCCGACCTCAGACGGTCAAGTCTCTATGCTTAAGTGTCATCCCTGGATCGGTATGCTGACACACACAATACTCGAGGATTTATAACAGAGGTAAATCACATGTATAAAGTAACGTAAATACTATTACCTCAATCCATAGCGGAAGTAACAACAAAGTTGTGGAGTTCCCAACAACGCCAACGACAAAGTTGAGTGTAGACATTGTAACCCTAATGTATCACTTACTCGTCGTAAGAATCCCGCAACAAGAGACGCTGCAGCCATGTAGGTCAGTACATTGAATGTATTGGCAATTTCACACCATAGAATAACAATGAAAATATCTATCTCTATATGCATATTTGGCTGGTGGAGGCTCTAGGTTTATTTTTGTATAAAGCCAATTTTTCCCTACAACAAAGGAATAATTTTTTATTTGCTACAAAGTTAAATTACCCATATCGAGAAGGTAACCCCAACTCAATCCCAAATATCACCAAATCATTAATAACCCAACAATTTTATTAAATAGAGTGATGAGATCAACCAATAATTCAAAGACCAGATACTCAAAATGTTCATAACCAGGGACACGGCTAAACATGATTAGTTTGTACACTCTGAAGAGGTTTGCGCACTTTTCTCCACAAGACTCGATCTCCTCCATTGTATTTCTCGCACTGCATGATGTTTGAGAAACGGATGATCGAGATACAGTCTTTCTGAAGAGGTCCCCTTAACCGATAGATAGGTCGGTACACCTACAATCCCCTACATCTGCTAGCCTATCATGGAAAGGTTTCCCACAACTTACTCAACTATGCCAGAGCCCATAATGGCTTGTGGCTGCATACGGAAGTTTATAGCATGAATAATCTTATGATCCCTTTGAGCCTGGGTGGCATTCCAATAGGATGATCACACGGATACCCCGGGATCTCCTAGGACAACACTGGATTCCCCAGGTGCCCGATCAAGCCACTGGTATATCCCCAGGGTGCCCTAACCATTCCACCCAGATGTGTATTAAAGTAGCCACCTTAAGTTTCCCTTAGTTATTATCTCTCACAACTTTCATGAATCTCACATACCAATCCCCGTCTACGAGCATGGCTAAGAAATATGAGCATGACGTAAATTCCCGAGGGTGAATCAAAAAGGTAATAGGTTCCTACCTCATCAACTACATAGCAATACCCACATATTCCCAATCCTACTCATGCAATCTTTGAGGGTGAAACTAATGCATAAAAACTGGGTATAAAAGAATATGATCAAAGTGTGAACTTGCCTTGTACTGTTGATGACGATTCGTCGCACTCATAACTCATGATAGATTTACTCGTCACACTCCGATCAATCTATCGTAAGCAAGCAATTGCATACATAAGCACTCAAACATAAAATTCGAAGAAAATATCTCAGAAATCTTCGAAAACAGGCAAATAATTCTTGCAAACAGAAAACAATTTTCAACAGTATTAAAACTATGTGGATTAGTTCTTAACAGAAAGTTTAGATCAAGAGCTTTATTTTGCAAAAAGAATCAATTAAATCGGAGTTATAAAACTCGAGTTATGAACAAAAGAAGTTTGAATTCAAATCTGTATGAAATCAAATTTTGATCTTTCAAAAATATGTTTAAGTTGGTTATCTGGACAGAGGGGATCATAACGAAGAAGTCGGCGTTGGTTTCGTTGGATTTGGACAAACGAGTAAAAAGTTGCGAGGGTGTAAAGATCATGGGCTAATCTGTAAAAAAGTATTCATGGATAGGTCCCTGGCCAAAAATAAAAAATAAAAGAAAAACCTACCGACGAATGTTCGCTAAATAGATATACAGAACGAAAACGTTCACTAAAACTTCCTAAACAGAAAAACGCTCGCTAAATAAACTAACTAAATACTAAATCGGGTTTTAAAAAACAAGAAATAAACCGGATCGGGGTTATACCGGTTCGGCCGGTTCGGGCAAGAAAACCGACGGCGAAGGTTGACGGCAGTGGCCGCTCCTGCGACGGTTGGCGGTGGCGTGGGGCGGCGAGGCGGCGGGGTGGTGCGAGGCGGCAGCGACGGCTACGGCGGCGGGCGGCGGGAGCGAGCAGCGGCGGAAGGCGAGATGCGGCGGCGGCGACGGTGCGACGTGAGGAGGAGGGCGGCGGGGCTCCGCTATTTAAAGGCAGGGGCGGGCCGGTGGCTTGCGGAAGGGGCCGGAGGAGTCCGGGGCGGACATGAACGCCGAGGTCGGCTGTGGCGTGGCGGCGGCTGACTCCAAGCAGAGCTCGGGTACGACGGGCGCGGGCCGGCTGGCCGGCCCGGTCTGGTCCGTCCGATTTAAAAAAACAGAAAATAATTAAAAGAAAAACCAAATAAAATAAAAATATAATATAGGCGTATTATATATCAAAACTTTCAGAAAAAGATTTTCTACACCATGAACATTTTTCTAGCGTCAAATAAATTATAAAAAAATTTATATAAAGCAAACAGTGCTACTGACTTATTTAAAAACCAAATAAAAATATTTTAAATTACCAAAATAATTTCAAATTTATTTCTCTCCATTTTTCTATTGTAGGGATCATTTTACCCTATTTTCCATATATTTTATTTGGAGAAAAATAATTTGAATAAAAACCAAAGAACTCCAAATTGAAAATAATTTCAAAGGGACTTTAAATTTGATTCTTTGAAACTTCCAACTCATATTTCATATAATTTGAAAAAGTCATTTTATCTTCTCTCATGAAAATCATTGAGTTGTGTAAAGTTTCTGAATTTGAAATATTTCCAAATGAAATTCAAATATTTTCAGAAACCCTTTTTATTTTAAATGGAAGAAGTCATGTCATCTTCTCTCTAGGGTTTTGTATGTGAAAAGAATTTGAATTTATGGAGATTCATAAATGCAAGGTGAAAGTTTGGGAAAGTCCTTTTATTCCCTCTCATTTAACTTTCAAAAAGTTTCAAATTTCACTCAATTTCACACAAGCAACCACACCACAATCAAACAAACAATCAAAACTATTTATTTAATATAACATTCCAAAATTTAGAATTTTGCGATGTTACACAATCATAAGTTCATTATTAGTAATTGCACTTATGCTACATGCTTATGCTTTAGTGCATCCTTGAGGTCATTGACATATTCATTTCATGTGTGTGCATCATATTTCATTCGTATCTCATATGTGCTCTCCACCAAGATTCATGTGTTATAGAAGAGTTTCTCATGTACCTAATCGATTGTGCTTTTGCATTCAAACACAAATCTTCAACAATGCACAAATTTAGGGGAGTACTTGTATACCATATGGCTCTCAAAGCATCATTTTACCATGATTTTATCTTATGTGGAAGCTTTGATCTATATTGCTATCAATTATCAAAGAGGGGGAGATTGAAAGTTCATCTAATCCCCTTGATAGATTTTTGTAATTAATGTCAAGATATCTCAAGGAACTAATACCTCCTACAAGTTTATTTCAGGAGAATTTCCTTGTGGGTGCAACAAAGGAATAGAAGACAACCCCTACAGATTGCATCATGTGAAATGTTGGCTAAGTTTAAGGATTCCTGTTTTTAATTTTGGTCATCCAATATCACACTACATATGCACGATGATACTACCAAAAGGGCATGAGTACACTTTGATGCGCTTCTTGCTCCATGCACTTAAAGATCAAACTCCAAAACCTCGCAATTTCCTTCAGAGATTCCACTATATCTACCTAGTTCCATTCACTTCGGAGATTTCGAGCTATTCCAGTTGGAATCATCGAACCATTCACCCGATATAGCCGTGCAAAAAACCTTCCCATTCGGAGCTTCCAAATGATAAATTTGGAATCATCGAAGTATCTCGCAAACCTTATGTCACCATGTCGTAATTACTGAAGCAAACTGATCCGAATTTCTGAGGCGACAACAGAGAGTGTCCCACTGCCCAAGTGTATCTGTGGGAGCCTTCGAGTGATCTTTAGTCGTACATTCCAAGCCGTCTGAAAGTTGCTACCTTTGTTTATGATGGAGCTTCTGAATTGATCACTTCGAAGCTTCTGAGTTGTGTAATAAAGTTGGTAACAATCATATTCTGCTACCTCCTACTTATACCCCCACTTGTCCCACCAGTTCACCTGAAGCAAAATCTGCTCCCATCATATATTTTGAGAGAGAACTCCACCTCATTGTTACAATTTCAGTGGGCTTTCTACTCCAAACACTCAAGCCAATCCATTGAGATCTTATCCCCTCTTGCTTTCCGCTCCTTCCTCTACAACCCACAAGCCATATCTTGAGAGAGTTCTGATGGTTTATGAGATTATCTTTTGAATCACAAGAGCAAGGGATTCATCACAAAGTAACCTCTATCTTGTTACTTTTGGAGGGTGTGCTCCTCCTAGATTAGCTAGGTTCTTGAATGTCTTCAAGTTTGTGAGGAACCGAAATTTTTTGAAGGGCTTCTAGATTGCCTACTTCATGAATACCTACCCTAGTGAGGTTAGTTCTTTGTGGGTGTATGCTACTTGTGAGTTGCATTGGGATTTCCTCAAAGAGGAGAGGAAGATGCATTATATTAGAGATAAGTATTTCCCCCAGTTAAGAATCAAGGTTATCAATCCAGTAGGATAACCACACAACACCTCGTTAACAGTACCTACACACAAGATAAAAAATTGTTGCACCCAACACGAAGAAGGGGTTGTCAATCCCTCGACGGTTACTTGCAAGATTAAATTGTATGATGATAGATAGATAGATGAAACAAAAATACAAAATAAAAAAATTGCAGCAAGGTATTTTTGGTTTTAATATATGATTAAAAAGTATAATAGGGGGCCATAGTTTTCACTAGAGGCTTCTCTCTTGAAAATAACATACGGTAGGTAAACAAACTACTGTTGGGCAATTGATAGAAAAGCAAATAATTATAACTATATCCAAGGCAATGATCATGTATATAGGCATCACATCCGAGACAAGTAGAACGAAATGATTCTGCATCTACTACTATTAGTCGACACATCGACCGCTATCCAGCATGCATCTAGAGTATTAAGTTCATAAAGAACGGAGTAACGCCTTAAGAAAGATGGCATGATGTAGACAAAGTAAACTCACATATGAATAAACCCCATCTTTTTATTCTTAATGGCAACGATACAATATGTGTCATGTCCCTTTTTGTCACTGGGTTGAGCACCGCAAGATCGAACCCATTACAAAGCACGTCTCTCATTGCAAGATAAATCAATCTAGTTTGCCAAACCAAATCAATAGATCGGAGAGAAATATGAAGATATAAAATCATGCATAAAAGAGTTCAAAAAAACTCAAATAATATTCATGGATAGATCTG
Source organism: Aegilops bicornis (assembly GCA_021605145.1). NCBI lineage: Eukaryota > Viridiplantae > Streptophyta > Magnoliopsida > Poales > Poaceae > Aegilops > Aegilops bicornis. The sequence continues at coordinate 512,397,279 of CM038674.1, forward strand.
ATCATAAACTCACAATTCATCAGATCCCAACAAACACACCGCAAAAAGTTAGTACATCAAATAGATCTCCAAGAACATCAAGGAGAACATTGTATTGAAGATCAAAGAGAGAGAAGAAGTCATCTAGCTATGGGCCCGTAGGTCTATGGTAAACTATTAACGCATCATCTAAAGGGCAGCAATGTTGATGCAGAGCCCCTCCGTGATCGATTCCTCCTCCAGCAGAGTACCGGAGAAGGCCTCCAGATGGGATCTCTTGAACAGAAACTTGTGGTGGCGAAAAAAGTATTTCGGGTGGCTCTCTGATGTTGGGGCAATATTTGAGAATTTATAGAGGCGGAATTAGGGTTGGAGGTGCCACGAGGGGCCCACATGCCTGGGGGCGCGCCTCCCGAGCTTGTCGCTCCGTCGTGGCTCGTCTGGCCTTCTCTCCAACCTTCTAGGGTCTCTTCTGGTCCACAAAAAATTAATCCAAAGATTTTTCTTTGTTTGGACTCTTTTTTATATTGATTTCCTGAAAAGCCGGAAACAGGCAAAAAAACAACAACTCGCACTGGGCACTAAGTTAATAGGTTAGTCCCAAAAAAATTATATACAATTGCGTATAATTGCGTATAAAACATCCAAGATTGACACTATAATAGCATGGAACAATCAAAAATTATAGATATGTTGGAGACGTATCAAGCATCCCCAAGCTAAATTCCTGCTCATCCTCGAGTAGGTAAATGATAAAAACAGAATTTTTTATGTGGAATGCTACCTATCATATTCATCATATAATCTTTTTTATGGCATGGATATTTGGACTTGAGTGATTCAAAGCAATAGTCTATAGTTTGACATGAAAACATAAATACTCAATCATACCAACAAGCAACAATGTCTTTCAAAATATCAACGCTAAAGAAAGTTATCCCTAGCCCGTTATGCTTAGTCATTGATCCATTCATGAAATACCTCAATGTAAGCTACATCCAATGCGCAAGTTTGACAATAGTGCTCTCCAGTTGCTGCTTTATAAGAGAAGATGGAGACTCAAAATAAAAATAAAAATTGCGTAAAAGTAAAATAGATAGGCCATTCGCAGAGGGAAGCAGAGATTTGCAGAGGTACGAGAGCTCAAAGTTTTGAAATAGAGAGAAAGAACTATTTTGAGAGGCATGCTTTTCTTGTCAACGAAAACGACCGAGAATTCCCATTATCTTCCATGCTAAACACATTATAGGTGGTTCCCAAATGGAAAATAAAGTTTATTTCCTTTCCACCATTCTTTCACAATCCATGGCTAGCTGTATCCATGGGTGCCTTCCATACCAACACTTCCTAAGGAATTTATTATTATTATTATTATTTTCATTCGGGACTGTGCATCCCTATTACCTTGCCACTTTCTCGTGCAATGACAAGTGAATAAACACTCATCGTTATAATAACACGCCTAACATGGAAAATATTGCCCACCGCCTGCCACTTCATGAGCGACATGGGCACACAAAACGATTTTTTAATAATTAGAGTTGGCACATGCAAATTTACTTAGGACGGCATGTAAATACCGCTTATAGGTAGGTATGGTGGACTCATTTGGCACAAGTTTGGTTTTAAGGAATTGGATGTACAAGCAGTATTTCCACTTAGTACAAATGAAGGCTAGAGCATATATTGAGAAGCAACCAACCGAAAAACGAAAATGGTCATAAACATGCATTAAAAATAACTAACACTGAATAATGCACCATAAGTAGGATGTAACTTTGTTGCATAACTATTGACTTTACGTGCATGCATAGGGAATCACAAGCCTTAACACCAATATTCTTACTAAAGCACAATCATTCACTAGCATAACTCGCATATTATCATCTCCACATCGCAAAACTATTGCAAGGAATCAAACTTATCATATCCAATGATCTATATGAAAGTTTTTTTTATATCCTTGAATATTCATCACTTTGGGACCAAATTCATATCTTGTGCAAATTACCATTACTATTATCAACTCTCAAAAAGATATAAGTGAATGATGAGAGTTCATATATTTCTTCAAAATATGATCACCGCCGTGCTCAAAAAGATATAAGTGAAGCACTAGAGCAACTGGCTAGCTCAAAAGATATAAGTGAAGCACATAGAGTATTCTAACAAAACACGAAAAATGCATGTCCCTCTCAAAAAGGTGTGTCCAGCAAAGATGATTGTGACAAACAAAAAAGCAAACAAAGCAAAGACTCATATAATACACAACGCTCCATGCAAAACTCATATCATGTGATGAATAAAAATATAGCTCCAAGTAAAATTAAAGATAATTGGTAGAAGAAAGAGGGGATGCCTTCCGGGGCATCCCCAAGCTTAGTTGCTTGGGAGTCCTTCAATATTTCCTTGGGGTGCCTTGGGAATCCCCAAGCTTAGGCTCTTTCCACTCCTTATTCCTTCATCCATCATGATCTCACCCAAAACTTGAAAACTTCAATCACACAAAGCTTAACAAAACCTCATGAGATCCGTTAGTATAACAAAGCAAATCAATACTTTATGTATTGTTGCAAACCCATTCATATTTTGTTTTTGCATTATACCTACTGTATTCTAACTTCTCCATTGCTTAGACCCCCCGATACAATCCATAGTTCCATCAAAACAAGCAAAACAATGCATCAAAAAAGAATCTGTCAAAAATAGAACAGTTTGTAATAATTCAAACAATGACCGTAACTCTATCACTTCAAAAATTCTGAACAGTTAGGACAATATGAGAAATTTGCATATCAATCACGTGTAAAAAATTCAGAATATTATCACGCTGCAGCAAATTTTAACAATTCTGCTACTGGACGCAAAAGTTTCTGTTTTTGCACAGAATCAAAGCAACTATCATCAAAATCATCCCAAGCCTTTACTTGGCACAAACACTAACTAAAACACAACAAACACAATCATAATAGTATCATAATTGTGCACACACAAGGAAACAGAAAAAGAAACAAGAATATTAAGATAACTATTTGGTTGCCTCCCAACTAGCGTTATTGTTTTACGCCCCTAGCTAGGCGTAATGCATAGTTTCAAGTCTTGTCATATTTGTTATCCTTTCCCAAGGATGTGTTCTCATCAGGAGGCTTTTCAAAGATAATATGAAACACATCATCCATGGGAATTTTAGCATTACTAAGTTGACCATCTTCGAATACCTCTTGATTCCCTTTTACAATCCAACAATACTACTAAATTAATACCATTAAAAACTTGTTGGATTATATTTAAGGGAGGGACCCCTTTTTTAGTATTCTCATCAAAAAAATGATCATCGTGAAATAAATATGTCAACAAGTAATAACTATTTTATAAAATCTCATCTATCACTGGTTTTCATGATTTATACCGTAAAAATCAAAGATCTCTCTAGCTTCTCGCACTATGTAATCAAATTCATTCATGAGGACAAGGGTAGCTATCTTCTCGGCTCTAGGATTTCTAATAACTGGCAACTCATAAAACAATATTTTCAAGGTAGGATGGATACGGATAAATCTTCTCTCAAGTTTAAGAACAAGTGCAGAAATAGCTTCGGCATAATTTTTGGTTCTTTTAAGTATAGGAGCATCATCACAAGCCAATGTTCCAATGCAATTAAAGAATTCTTGGATAACAATTTTTCCTATAACATTCCCTTGTCCCATTACAAAAGTTTTAGCATCAAGATTGGAAGAAATTTCAATTTTAGGAGTTTTACCATCCTCACTTTCCGCCATGCCAAAATAATCCATGATAGCAGCTTCAAGCAAACAAACAAGAAAACACGCAAAAAGGCAAAAGGAAAATGTTTTCATAATTTTTATAAAACTTTTTAGAAGAGGGGGAGATGAAAACGAGAGGAAAATGACAAATAATGTAAATGCAAGGAGATGAAAGTTTATGTGAAGGTACTTGATAGATGTTGATGATGTCTCCTCGGCAACGGCGCCAGAAATTCTTCCTGCTACTTGTGAGTTGCGTTGGGATTTCCTCGAAGAGGAGAGGATGATGCAGTACAGTAGAGATAAGTATTTCCCTTAGTTAAGAACCAAGGTTATCAATCCAGTAGGAGAACCACGCAACACCTCATTAGCAATACCTACACGCAAGATAACAAATCATTGCGCCCAACGCGAACAAGGGGTTGTCAATCCCTCGGCGGTTATTTGCAAGATTAAATTGTATGGTGATAGATAGATAGATCGAACAAAAATATAAAATAAAATAAATAAAAAATGCAGCAAGGTATTTTTGGTTTTAATATATAACAAAAAGTAGACCCAGGGGCCATAGTTTTCACTAGAGACTTCTCTGTTGAAAATAGCATACGGTGGGTAAACAAATTACTGTTGGGCAATTGATAGAAAAACATATCATTGTGATTATATCCAAGGCAATGATCATGTATATATGCACGTCCGAGACAAGTAGAACGAAACGATTCTGCATCTACTACTATTACTCCACACATCGACCGATGTCCAACATGCTTCTAGAGTATTAAGTTCATAAAGAACGGAGTAACGCCTTAAGCAAGATGACATGTTGTAGACAAAGTAAACTCACGTATGAATAAAGCCCATCTTTTTATCCTTAGTGGCAATGATACAATACATGTCATGTCTCTTTCTGGCACTGGGATTGAGCACCGCAAGATCGAACCCATTACAAACAACCTCTCCCATTGCCAGATAAATCAATCTAGTTGGCCAAACCAAATCAACAGATCAGAGAGAAATACAGAGCTATAACAATCATGCATAAAAGAGTTCAGAGAAAACTCAAATAATATTCATGGATAGATCTGATCATAAACTCATAATTTATCGGACCCCAACGAACACACCGCAAAAATTCATTACATCTAATAGATCTCCAAGAACATCAAGGAGAACACTATATTGAAGATCAAAGAGAGTGAAGAAACCATCTAGCTACTAGCTATGGACCCATAGGTCTGTGGTAAATTACTCATGCATCATCGAAAGGGCAACAATGTTGATGTAGAGCCCCTCCGTGATCGATTCCCCCTCCGGCAGAGTACAGGAGAAGGCCTCTAGATGGGATCTCATGGGAACAGAAACTTGCGGTGGCGGAAAAAGTATTTTGGGTGTCTCTTTGATGTCAGGGGAATATTTGAGAATTTATAGATGTGGAATTAGGGTTGGAGGTGACATGAGGGGCCCACAAGTCTGGGGGGGCGCCTCCCGAGCTTGTCGCTCCCTCGTGGCTCGTGTGGCCTTCTCCCAAACCTTCTAGGATCTCTTCTGGTCCAGACAAAACTAATCCAAAGTTTTTTCTTCGTTTGGACTCCGTTTGATATTGATTTCATGAAAAGCCAAAAACAGGCAAAAAACAACAGCTAGCACTGGGCAATAAGTTAATAGGTTAGTCCCAAAAAATGATATATAATTGCTTATAATTGCATATAAAACATTCAGGATTGATATAGCATGGAACAATAAAAAATTATAGATACGTTGGAGACATATCAACGTACGCTATTGTAGAATAGATTGGTTGCTCATTCGTGGACCGTTCCTTCATGGATTCTCGCAACTGAGATCTTTGTGGTCCTAGACCTTTCGTGGGTAGTCTCCATCAATGTGGATGTAAGATAGCACCAACTATCCAAAACACAGGAAAAAATTCATTGAGATAACCCGTGTTTACGTCTCTCTAATTGTGCTTGTTTACTTTCACTTGGATGTCTTTACATTCTGTTGCCTATAATATTGTAGATTTGCATGTGTAGGGTGGTTGATAAATTGGTAGAAAAGTCTGAAATTGCCAAGTTAATTTATATTTTGAAAAATAATTCATCTTTTGTTTTAGTAGTCTATTCACCCCCCCCCCCCCCTCTAGACATACTTATCGATCCTACATCACACGATAACCCAAAGGGACTACATGAGCATGCATCCTTGGCTAGATTAGAAGCCAAGACCGGGCTGTGTGAAGCACCTATTTACATTTAAAAGAATCATTTTCATGATTTCACAATTTCTCACTTTGAAAATCCTTCTGATTCGCTACACAATTCCTACATAAGTGAGCGGGGTATAAAGTTTTAGAAGTACCAAAATACAACATCAACAATCAACATAGAAACCGTAGATTCTTCTTTAAAAAATACTACCTCTGTTCCAAAATATAAGAAGTTTTGGTATGCTAAAATAGCCTATCAAAATGTCTTATATTTTGACACTGAGGTAGTATCCATTTAATTAATTCACCCACGGGGATGTTCTCGAGAAGCATGTTGAATAGTTTCAATATAATTTATACTACCACCTATGCTAAAAATAATATGTGTATCGAATACACACAACTTCTAGAAACTATTTCAAAAAATTAATTGTTTCCATGAGAAATCCTTTTCCTTCATATATATGTTATCATCTATGGGAAATCCTTTTGTGCATAAAATAATATATTCATGCATATGAATTAAAATGTTTCCATGAATATGCTTGACCGTGGTCATGTGCCAAATAAAACACAATGTGATATAAATATATTATATAGAACAATACTCCTTCAGATATATTTAGTCTATGAAATTTGTTAATGGGTCTCAAATAAAAAATTCATGTGATTTTTTTTTGCGAAGTACTTGGATCTATTATAGAAGTTCACCGGAAGTACAAAGTCGCGTGAGTTGATCTATGTATTTTTTACATGAGTCATCCCTTTTTCCGAAAATTCAACAACACTTTATTAATTTGTGACCAAGATAGGATCATTTACAAGTAAAGAGGTGATGCACAAGGGGCATCATCAAACAAAGTGCTAGAGGGTGAAAATCTAGCAATCCTAGCTAGTTCATGAGCAACTGAATTTCCCTTTGTATGGCAGTGTTCAAAACGAACATGCGAGAGATCTCGCGCCATAGGATAGCAGTCATCGAAATTGCAGCAATTCCTTTAGTATATATCTATACCCCCCATACCCCCCCCCCCCCCCCAAATATCAGTCAAATAAAATGTCCACACAACTTCAAAGATTATTTCTGCACGAAAATATGTTCCATATCAAAAAAAACTTTCGTAAAAATATGTACCATGGTCCGTTACAATACGTTCATCTATTCAAGGAAAAATATTTTCACATGACATTGGAAATGTTTCATATTGCACTAACAAATATGATAAACTCGCTCGTGTTAACTATATTTCTGTGAAACAAAAGCATGACAATCAAAACAAAAATATAGACCGTAAACAAAAATTACTTATTTCCTGGAAAATTTTAAAAATAACATTAATGAGATATTGTATTGTTGAAACACATGAAGACAAGGACAAAAGAAAAAGGGGAAACGGAAGGGGAAAAAAGGAAAAATGTTATCCAAAGAAAACAGAAAGTAAACTACATGTGTCGAAAGAAAACGGAGTTTGGAGGACCGTTCCAAATTCAGTTGCAAGAACCTCCAAATAAACGCCAACAAGAAAGAAATGAGCATTACTTGCGCGCTTTGCACTCTTATCTCTTGCCTCTCTCAATCCATACATGTAGCTGCTTAGCTGCAGATCATGGACACTATCCTTGCCCATTAGGCCAAGAGATTGAACCAACGACGAGGACCAATAAACTTTCAATGGCATCCAACCATCTCCGCTTCCTCCTCTCCGGTGCCGTCTTGCTCTCGGTCCTTGCCGCCGTGGCCGCCCTGGAGAGCGTTGAGGACGAGTGCCAGCCAGGGGTGGCCTTCCCGCACAACGCATTAGCCACCTGCCACACCTACGTGATCAAACGGGTCTGCGGCCGCGGTCCCAGCCGGCCCATGCTGGTGAAGGAGCGGTGTTGCCGGGAGCTGGCGGCCGTCCCGGATTACTGCCGGTGCGAGGCGCTGCGCGTCCTCATGGATGGGGTGCGCGTGGAGGAGGGCCACGTGGTGGAGGGCCCCCTTGGTGACAGACGTGACTGCCCGAGGGAGGCGCAGAGGGAGTTCGCCGCCACGCTGGTCACGGCGGCGGAGTGCAACCTGCCGACCGTCTCGGGAGTCGGGAGTACACTTGGTGCTACCGGCAGATGGATGACGATGGAATTGCCCAAGTAATGAAGCGAAGTACTCTACTGGCAGATGGGGTACTGTATATATCCGAATAAAAGTACTCAAGTGAAAACAAATAAATAAAGCTTGTGAGCTGTATGCGTATGATCTATCGTGTGGACTGTTAAATTGTTGTGGGTTGATGAATAAAAAGGGTTGGAACAAATTAAATTGTGATCAGTTCATATACATGCACTGCTGCGGAAGTTACAGATTTGATCGCCGCATACCACTCCGAACCATGAGTCTGCGATTACTGATTAGCATATTGGATTCTCTAACTCGTCTAAGTAAGAATTATATAACTCTCATCAAACATCTGCAGCATCCGATATGAAGCATCCTTTGTTTTTACCGCAGCCTAGTGCGTCGTCGTCATTTTTCGCATTGGCCCCTTTCTGTTTCTGTGTTGGGTTGTTTGGGCTTTCTCTGTTTTCATGTCTATTGGGCTGAGGTGTTTTTTTTAGTTACGGAGGTAGTAGCTGGGAACATATTAAATATAAATATAGGACTCCGTCCAAATGTTTGGTATTTGATCATGGCAAATTAAACGTTTTTTATGGTAATTTTCGTCACGCGAGGATGGAAAGTTTAGTTGATAAGCATGACAAAATCGTGTGTAGTGTATTTTCTGTAAGGAAATTGCCGTCTGTGTCAACTAAACGTGCCATCCTCGCTCACTAAAATTACCACCGAAAACGTTGAATTTGCCATGGTCAAATCCCGAACGTTTGGGATTTATAATTTCCGTAAATATATGAGAGAGTGTGTGTGTGATTGAGAGAGAGAGAGTAAGTAAGAGAGCGGTAATTTTCAGTAATGTGGGCTATATGGAGCAACAAAAATAAGTATCTGAAATCTTAAAAGTGCGCGCGCGCTCGTTGGAGAGAACGAGCGGCCGCTCTATCAATCGCATGCATACATGCATGTATTTTCTGCTAGTGCATGTGACTACTGGCATTAAATGCAGTCAGACTTGTCACATGTGACGAAAAACAGATTCACGTCTATTTATTTCGGATTCTTAAAATTTTTAAAAGTCATATCTTTCAAACCATGTGTCGGAATTTAGATCCGTCTTCACCGTTGGATTTGTCGTGACGAGATCTTTGAAACTAGATCACATATGGGTATGTTTCGACGAAATTTTTTCGATACCAACTTTCATGCTATATGGTGCAACTAGTCTACTGTCCCGACCAACTACGTAGTAGTTGTTGTGCAACCCTCCTCCCTACTCGTGGATGCGTAGTTTTTCACTGTTGGCACACCCTACCCCCACCTCCCCTGCAAGGGATACGTGCAACTTAGTCTATTGTTCAAGCCAACTGCCTATTAGTCAATGTGCAACTCCTTACGCTCTCTATTTTTGGACCTGTATTTTCAGTTGGCGGGACCGACAAACAAAGTTGCACATAGTCTGCTAGGTAGTTGGCCAGGGGCAATATACGAAGTTGCACATCTCACAGGCAGGGACAGTTGAATGGTAAAAAATTGACATTCATGAGGATAGTAAAAAGTTTGCATATAAATAGAGTGCTAAAGTTGCAAAACTCACTAGGGGGTGGTTTGGGCCGTGTGCTAGCAGGAAAACTACACATCCATGAGGTACAAGAGAAAGTTGCAAATCACAGTTAGACAGTTGGCCGTGGCAGTATACGAAGTTGCACATCCACTGTTAGGTTGTTGGCCGATGCAGCAAATAGTGAAGCACATCCACGGGCAGGGAAAAGTTACAGATCAACTATTATGCAGTTGGCCTGGGTAACAGACGAAGTTGCACATCTCATTGGAAGGAATTAGTTTTGCACCATCATTGAAATCTGCATGTTTACGGTATAGGAGAAAAGTCGCACGTCACTGTCAGGTAGTTGCACATCAACGGTTAGGCAGTTGCACAAAATAGGGAGAAAATTGCACAATTTTTTTTCCGTCAAAACATAGCCATGCGGGATTTAGTTTCGAAGAGCACGCCACGAGGGTTCCAAAAATGAAAACGGAATTTCGACGTGCGGTTTGAAAGTTATGGTTTTTTAAAAAACTGAAAACACAAATTAAATACGTTCACATCTGTTCATATATGCTTTGCAATTATTTATCCTCTTCACATATGTCTACACTTATTTACTTTTTCTAATATGAGTCAGGGAGATAAAAACTTATCTTTTTTGGCCGGCCACTACGGAGTGCTAGTGGGCAGCCGGCCGCCGGCTAGACACGTGCAAGTAAGTATACTCATTCCAACTAAAAAATACTTTACTCATGATATACAAGGTTTTTTTTTAGGATAAAAATGTGGTATTGGAGACGCGGGGAACTAGCGCCTTGCGCCAAACTAGCGCCAAACACACAGGCCGAAGCGAGCGAACGAGTTAGATAGATGGCCTGGGCCAATTCGGTCTAAGGAACCCGGTTTTACGAACCTTCTAGAAGGTTCTGATTTGGTCTTTCTTTTTTTTCCTGTTATATTACAAGTTTGTAAGGTTTTCCTTAGGTTTTTTTTCTTTTATTGTTCCTTTTTCATGTTGCTTTTTTTCAATTTCCTTTTTTGAATATTTTCACAAAAATCAAAATTGTTCACATTTTTATTAAATGTCAAAAGTTTCAAAAAACTGTTTAGAATTTAAAAAACATATTTTATAAAAACATCCTCACAAAGTCAAAAATGATAGCGTTTTTGAAAAAATGTTCTCAAACTTTCAAAAAAAAAGGATTGCATTTTTCAGAAATGATATCAAAAAATTAAAAATGTCTATTTGTTTTCACTATTACAAAAATGTCTGCATTTCCAAAATAATGTTCTCAAAATTTTCAAATTTTTTTATGAATTCAAAAATATTCACATTCCTACGAAATGTTCAAAAAAATCACATTTATTTTTCAAATTTTCAAAAAATGATCTCAAGATTTCGAAAAATGTCTGCCTTCCAAAAGAATGTTCATTTTTCAAATAAATGGTTTCATGTGTATTATTTTTGAAGAAAAAATGATGGAAAACGTAAAACCCACTAGGAGAATATCACTATGGTGTCCAAGCCGTAACAATACCCAGTCTATCTAATCGCTAGACTCGACCTTGTCACTTCAGCAGGAGCGCTAAATGGGTCGGCCTGCTCGCTCACTACCTGTGCGAAAGGTTGACCATTTGACGCAGTTAGCGTCAAATAGGACCTCCTGAGATGCAGTTTCCAGCCGATGAAGTTGATGTAACTCTTTTGGGGGAAACATACTCCACTTTATTGATCAATAATGAAGCTTACATAGATAACGAGATAACATGCAAATTTATAAACCATAATGGCTCTTGTCTCCTAATGTAGAGCATGTGTTCCCCAAATGGTGTGCCTCCATATTGGAGAGACATGCCTCATGAACGAACGAGCAAGATTCAAACACCTTCGGCTTTCATTTATCTTTTTGGCCATTGTACTAATTACTACCAGAGTACCTTTGTTGTTATTAGAGACTACCATTTAGCAACCTGATGCAACCTTTAAGCATTGAATGAGTAATCTTTAGCAAGGAAAGAGCTTTGCGGCACGCAAGCGCTTCCAGCATACCAGGTTCTGTCAGATCAAGGAAAACAAGTGCGGAGGAACCAAGAAGTAAACCTGCATCATCACGACAAACCGCACTAACAACACCTCTTTGATCATCGTTGGTCATAGATCCATCAACATTCACCTTGATAAAATCCTTGAGGAAGAGGAATCCAAGACCTTGGATGATCAAGTTGATGCATACCTGCTTGCGTCTACTGTGTTGTTGGTTGTGACACATCAAGAGCCCACAAAATATGGATATAAAAATATGAGTGGCCATAGGAATTTGGTGTTCGTCTTCATGTATCAGTTACGACGTGAAGACCATATCGCCCAGAGTGCAATGGCTAGCTTGGTAAACTCCACATGTGATGAAGAATTAATCATGGAGAAGATCCTGAAGGAAATATGCCCTAGAGGCAATAATAAAGTTGTTATTTATATTTCCTTATATCATGATAAATGCTTATTATTCATGCTAGAATTGTATTAACTGGAAACTTGATACACGTGTGAATACATAGACAAAACAAAGTGTCTCTAGTATGTCTCTACTTGACTAGCTCGTTAATCAAAGATGGTTAAGTTTCCTGACCATAGACATGTGTTGTCATTTGATGAACGGGATCACATCATTAGGAGAATGATGTGATAGACAAGACCCATCCGTTAGCTTAGCAAATGATCGTTAAGTTTTGTTGCTATTGCTTTCTTCATGACTTACACATATTCTTTTGACTATGAGATTATGCAACTCCCGAATACTGGAGGAACACCTTGTGTGCTATCAAACATCACAACGTAACTGGGTGATTATAAAGATGCTCTACAGGTGTTTCCGAAGGTGTTTGTTGGGTTTACATAGATCGAGATTAGGATTTGTCACTCCGAGTATCGGAGAGGTATCTCTGGGCCCTCTCGGTAATACACATCATAAGAAGCCTTGCAAGCAATGTGACTAATGAGTTAGTTGCGGGATGATGTATTACGGAACGAGTAAAGAGACTTGCCGGTAACGAGATTGAACTAGGTATGAAGATACCGACGATCGAATCTCGGGCAAATAACATACCGATGCCAAAGGGAATAACGTATGTTGTCATTACGGTTTGACCGATAAGGATCTTCGTAGAATATGTAGGAACCAATATGAGCATCCAGGTTCCGCTGTTGGTTATTGACCGGAGAGGTGTCTCGGTCATGTCTACATAGTTCTCGAACCCGTAGGGTCCGCAGCTTAACGCTCGATGACGATTTGTATTATGAGTTATGTATTTTGGTGACCGAAGATTGTTTGGAGTCCCGGATGAGATCACGGACATGACGAGGAGTCTCAAAATGGTCGAGAGGTAAAGACTGATATACTGGAAGGTGGTATTCGGACACCGAAATGGTTTTGGACAGGTTCGGGTATTTATCGAAGTACCGAGGGGTTACCGGAACCCCCCGGGGGGGAAATGGGCCTTCATGGGCAATAGGGGAGAGGGGAGGCAGCCCTCAAGGGGCGGCCGCGCCCCCCTCCCATGGTGAGTCCTAATTGGACTAGGGGAGGGGGCGTGCCCCCCTTTCCTTCTCCTCTTCCCTCCCCTTCCCCCTTTTCCCCCTCCATGAGAAGGAATAAGAGGGGGGCCGAATCCTACTAGGACCGAGAGTCCTAGTAGGACTCCCCCCTTGGCTCGCCCCCTAGGGCCGGCCTCCTCCCTCTCCCTCTTATATATACGTGGGCAGGGCACCCCTTGGAGACACACCAATTGTTCCAAGCCGTGTGTGTCGTCTCCCTCCACGGTTTACTCCTCTGGTCATATTCTCGTAGTGCTTAGGCGAAGCCCTGCGCGGATCACATCACCATCACCATCACCACGCCGTCGTGCTGACAAAACTCTCCCTCGAGCCTCTGTAGGATCAAGAGTTCGAGGGACGTCATCGAGTTGAACGTGTGCTAAACTCGGAGGTGCCGTACGTTCAGTACTTGATTGGTTGGATCGCGAAGACGTACGACTACATCAACCGCGTTAACCTAACGCTTCCGCTTTCGGTCTACGAGGGTACGTGGACACACTCTCCCCCTCTTCTTGCTATGCATCTCCTAGATAGATCTTGCGTGATCGTAGGAATTTTTTTGAAATTGCATGCTACGTTCCCCAACAGATCCAACTTCTCGCATCAGGCTCCGTCATTGCAAGAATATGCTCCAGCAATTTTTTAACTGGACAACGCCCATACACATCAAGCCACCTAGAATTAGAGAATGCAACCACGAGTCCTCGTCTCCGCAAATCACCCGACTTGAGAGGATGCCATATTTCTGTTATTCAATATATCGGCCGTGGGCAACGAACGTTGGGAAAGCCTCCACGGTAAGACCTTCAATTTAGAGGGGACCTTAACCCGTCACAACTTTATCCATGCCTTTTGTTCTCTAGCATTATCTGATGCACTAGAACGAGCATCAAGCCATGCTTCACGATCATGTTGGTCGTGATCGACATCCTATTGGCTGGCCGAACTATGAATTCCCCCTTCTTCTCATGGCCCCGTGCCCAAAAATCTGAAATATATCTAGTACTTAGTGGAATGTGTAAAATTGGGTCAGCATCAATCGGCAAGAAAACATCTCAAACTACCTCTTGTTTCCATCTAAGAGAGCTTTCATCAATTAACTCACTAACAACCTGAGGCGGGCTAGGTCACAAGAAAACTATAGAGCACATAGCATAGTCACACAGGATCCAATTGTGTTGCCATATTTCCATTGTTTTCCCATCTCCTATGCGTATGATCAAACCATTCTTCACCATCTCCATAGTCAACTTATCATCTGGAGCTGAATTGCTAAGTGACACAATGTGTGTTCCAACTGTCAGGCAAGGAACTCACCAACAACAATGTTTGCACCTCATACTCAAAGTTGATCTTCATGGCTGAGAGTTGATTTACATGGCATTGAAAGAGAGTCAAGTGATCAATCACACTACTGCCATGTCGGTACTCAATCTTTGCAAGTCGTTTGATTATCGAGGCCTTGTTCACGAATGCCTTCCTCTCATACATAGACTTCAACTTCTCTCACATCTCATATGAATTTTATTCATTTGCAACATGGTGGAATATACAAAATGTGATTGGCGTAAAGACGAATCATACCTATTGCCTTTCTACAGACACTCCCCATTCTTCTTCCGTGTCACCTATGGGTATATTATCTTTCACAATTGACTCATAGAAATCATTGCAATAAATGATGTCTTCCATCATGGGCTTCCATAATGAATAATTGGGAGGATCAAGTTTTATCATGGCACTTATCATAACGCCTTCTTCCATAGCCATTCTGAGAAAAACTTACAGCAACAATTAACAAATCGGGATTGAAAAACCTCTGGAGCAACCAAAGCTCTAGAACACTCTGTTGGAAATTATCACAGGCTTGATGATGATCTCATAAACTGCGGCAAAATAAAGTAATTAATCACCACCTCTATGCACTAATTCACGAATCATTTCTCAGACACAGATGGAAACATACACATCAACATATATGGAGTAAGTTTGGTCACCCGAAACTTAGGACAAAACTTAACAGTTCTCTTGAATTTCTCCAGCACAACACTACACATCAGACATCCATACCCAGATGTGTTTGGTGCTAGGCGGACCAAGTAGAACAACAACAGAAATCAACGCACCAATTTACGTAAAAAACTTTGAATTGGGGTAAGAACCACTAGCCGAAGCCAACACAAAAATTTCTTCTCTATATAGCACAGGATGCTCTCGTACATCAAGATTTCGCTATCTTGGATGATAACAACAAGATCTGTGGCTCGGGGGCTAGGGATTGAAACACTCTCATCAAAGATGGTAGAATCATATACTGAAGGAGACATGGTAGTGTATCTGGACTTCACAGCCTCGGAAACGAGATCACATTGCTTGGTCGAAAGCTCTTACTTAAATCTCCCTCTCTTTCCCTTTCTCACTTGGTTTTCTATTCTTATCCAATGGAGGCTATCTTGATTATCGTCACCCTTTGTGGTAGTTACTGGATAGGAGGCTTAACATTTCCCTTTTCCCTTGTGCAAAACAAAAATGACCCTATGTCACAATCCTAGTGCGTAGTGAGTTTTGACATGGATTTTAGGCTGCCTAAAGGCTTCAATATGATACACCATTGAATACAGTTTTTATGCGTCACTGACATGTGGGAGGAGGAGAGTGATAGGTGCTTAACATAATCCTGAGTTACTGAAAGTATCTAAAGCTTCCTCCTTACTTTTTGCTCTAGATCAATCACATGTTATAGATACTTATGAGCTTTCTCCGCCCTACTATAGAAACTTCTCTTTGGTAGGAGCTCCTTCAGAAATACCTTAAACTTAGCTGCCTCACGGAAATAGATGTCGAAAAAAGCCTATGAAATTACAGCCATGTTCTTTTTGGCTTATGTCCCCTTAGCTTTTCTCGAGTTTTTGATGAAACTTTTATAACGCTCTAGGATTGTAACTGTGCGATGTTTAACATATACACGTGATTGATCTGGCAAGTAGGCACCTTAGGCAAACTCTAGCCAATCCCCTGTCCGGCTATAGAGGAGTAAAATTTTGGTTTTACTCCTCTATGTCGCACCTAGTCGAACTCCTAAAATCTATAAGTGAGTATAATTTTTACTCCCCCGCTGAAAATCCTCTCCAAGCCGCCTAAATATAGTCGGCCCTTGTGCGGCCGAGTAAAAGTTCTACGCCTCTTTCTCCCACCCTCGTGGCTCCGTCCTTCCGGTCGTTGGTGCCCCACGCGCCGTCGTCGCCACCGATGACCGGCCCCGTTGCCGGAATGGACAGCCAAGACACTTCCGCTACCCCGTCGGCCATCACCGCTGGCTCGTCGCCACCGAAAACCACCCCTACGTCGTCGCCCGCGCCGAAAAAGAGGTTGGAGATAAAAAAAGCTCCACCGGCCACAAGCACCGGCTCCAACCGTGCCAAGATCCATCCATGTTTGGCTCCTCGTGCAGCGTCTCCGGCCACCCCTACGGCCACTGCTCCGAAGAGGCCAACAATACGCCGGAACAAAATTGCAAAAGAGAAAAGGAAGAGAAATGCATACGGGGGCAGATACAAAGAAGAACTTGCGGCCATGATTGAGGCCAAGAAGGTGTTGGCTGGCAAATACAAATAAGAGAAGATGGCGAGGTGGAATGACCTCAAGATGTTGGAGGATGAGAAATGGAAGGCCAAGTTGGCTGCTGAAGAGAGAGTTGAAGTCGGAGGAGCGTAGACTTGCACTTGAGGAGGAGAGGCTTCGTGATGCCAAGAAAGCCGAAGATCGTGCTATCATGTTCATGAAACCAATCACAATGGATTAAACCGCAAATAGTATTGGGAGTTCACTCGTGGGGAGATCTTGACCCAAACAGAAGGCTCCCTTTGAAATGGTGGCGGTGGTTGTGATGGCGGCCGAGAGGATGGTGGGGTGATGGTGGTGGCGGCGGCCAAGAGGATGGTGGTGATGGTGGCAATGGTGATGGTAGCCGAGAGGATGGTGGTGGTGGTGGCGGCGGTGATGACGGTGTCCGAGAGGATGGTGATGGTGGTGGCAGTAATGATTTTTTCGGCGAAGACTTTGTTGGAGTTCGTGCATACAATTGGTTGGCTCGATCCATAATATACACATGTTATGTTTGTGGTATTTTGGATTAAACTTTGTGTTTGAAGTGATGCCTTTTGGATGAGGATGATACAACTATATGCTTGTTAACGGTTATGCTATGCATGTTTTAATTTGAATATTTTTATGATATATATTATGAAGTGTTTGAAGTTCATGCAGTTGGGACACAAAATCTATGCAAAAAAAAACTTCACTAAATTTAGGAGCTGCAGCCACTTATAGAGGAGTAAAAGATTACTCTACTAACTTTACACATCCAGATCCTCCTCTATTTTTTAGTGGACCGGCTAGAGTTGGCCTTAGAAACGGCAGCACGATAGATTGATCAGTGCACAATGCAAGTATATTGGATCCCTTTTGAGGGAATTTTTTTTACTTGACATGATATGTCTGTTACAAATGACCAGGCAGGCAGAGCCCGAGAAGAAATCCCAGTCGGCAACATGTATACAATGGACACCGTTTTCGTTGCATATCGGTTCAGCTTTCCACACGCAGATTAAGAGATACCAACACACACGCACTCACGCGCACGCATGCTCCAGCATGGAGCATGCACTCATCAACCACTCTCGGTCCATGTACACAATAATGATGACCTGCAGCATAGGCTTCCGTTTCTGTATTTAGCGCAGAAGGAGCAAGAAAGGCACGGCGAAGAAGAGAAGCGGCGCTGCGCGTGCGGCCACACCAACTCCGCCCACTCCCAACCACCTCATCCTCGCCGCCGCGTTCTTCTGTGCGCCCGTGCTCGGCGCACTCGACGCGCCACCTGGAGATCACATCAACCACGTTATTTAGCTCTAAATTCCAAAGAGCAAACCGTCAATCAAATGACAATCATCGCTACTGGTTGAAAATCTTTAGAAGACTATACTAGTGTGTTATGCCGATCTTTAATTAGTTGATGCTACAGGTTTATGCCGTGCAGTGATATGTCTTCCATGCTTTTGGAGGCATGCTAGATTGCTATTACTACTAGCTAACGTCACATGACACTCCGACTTCAGCACTGTTGGGCTGGTTCTAGCACATAAATTTCGCACGTCGCGTCAGGCTCGAGCGGCACTGCTGTCCAGTAGCGGTCCTACAGTTTCTTTTGGCTTTCGTCAAATTAATTGTAATTAGATTGTTGGCAATCACTTCACAATTATTAAGTCTCAGCTGATCAACTCGACTGAACGGGTGCATGCACATCATCATTATGCGTCTGCACTATACAACTCCCTTCTTCAGCGGGAACAATTGTCCGTTTCCTATTCCTTTTTTATTTAAATCCTTGTAAAATAATCAATTGATAGGAGGAGAATAACTCACTTGGGCTGCTCTGGGCTGCCTGCTGCTTGGCAAACTGCTCGAAGACCTCCGCGTCCTTGGAATTGGGCGGCAGGTTCAGTAGCCCTGTAAACGAAACGTTGAATCCACAACAAGAGCACACTTTGTTAATTACCAGCAAACAAAATGAGCTTACATCTTTCCCGCAGCGCTATAAATCCTACCCCTAGTCCTAGTACTAAAAGGTTATCATGTGATAATGTAATTCGTTCATGTCATGCATGAACAGTGATCACATGTCAACGACTGCAACGCTCGTACCTACGGCGTTTAACCGGTGATCATCGCCAAGGTACTAAACAACTTTTCTTCTTCTTGCGGGGTTACAAATAGCGACACATGCATCTCAACTACACTCACAATGTTGGTATCTCATAAAGACAGGATATTCTTTCTATGGGAAACGACGTTCCAGTCGATAGTGAGGCGTCTGTGATGCGTCAATCTTAAGACCCGTCAGCTCACTCTCTCGGAGATGCTCATAGGGATAAGGGTATATGCATGTAAGTTCATCAGGATGAGTATACGTATGTGTTTATTAGCGTACGCATTGTTTTTTTAAGCTACACAATACCCGTCGTTAGTGAGGGGTGTGGCAACAGCATTCATGGACCGCATAGGGAAATGCTGATAGGCCGCTAATTTGGACGCTCCCGGTGGTGGGCGAGATATTTCCCTCCTCTTCCCGTGTAGACACTGGTCACTGGTGGAGCGTCGGCGTGACCATCCCGGGCTCTGCTCCCGCCCCTCCCCTTCCATGAGAAACTCGGCATCGTCCTGCTGCTAATATCGCTTCTAATCCCCCGGCTTTGCTAATCTTTATGGCTATATCTTGTTTGTGATCCCGTTTAGCCCCCGCTTGATTTTGCTTCACGCTCCGCCACTGCGTGTAACCCCCATGTTCTATTCGAAAAAGAAAAGAAAAACATGTTCTAACACGTTGCTACCAGCATATCGCGGTCGAGCACGTACAAATTACGGGTCTAGAAAGCGTGTTTCTACAAGCATATCTCTTAATGTGGGTGCTGCTTTAAGCGGTGGTGGCGTTTGAAACTGAAGCACATCATGATGATCCCACTAACATCAACCAAGTGCATCTACTCCGTATGACCATGAACGCGGTTGCTACTTCTCTTGCCATATGATACGATGATACATATCGTTTCAGATTCTTTCATAGTAGCAGTCCGTAGTGCTTGAGCTTTAAGGGTGGAGGACGTACTTGGGCAGTCAGAGATGTTGGCGGGCGCGCTGCAGGCGGCGGGGAGGCCGAGCGCCCTCGTGACGTTGAGCTTCAAGTCCAGGCCGGGATCGTCGCGGTCCTTGACGAGCACGCACAGGCACTTGGGGCTGGTCTGCAGCACCGTCTTCAGCCCCCCGCAGCAGTCCGGAGTCGGCGCCAGCCCCTGCCCCTGCACGAACGTCAGGCACGTCGCCAGCGCCACCAGCTTGTCGGAGCACTCCGCCCGGTCCGCCGCGACGTCCGCCCCCGCCGCCGCCACGGCCACGGCCAGCACGGCCGCGACAAGAAAGACTCTCGAACCCATATGGAAGCTTAGCTACGAGGTAGTACTAGAAACCAGGGTTGACGGTGCTCGCAGGTCGCAGGGCTTGGAGGGGAGACGGTGGTTAAATAGGGGCCGGGCGCGTACGAACGAGCTGAGTGCGCGATGGTGCGTTGCGCCTGTGGCGTGGTGTAGTGGTGTGGCGGGGTCGGCAAGCGTGCGGGACAGCAAGAGGTGGCCCAGGGCTTCCGCTTAATCTCCGGCCTAATCCTCTACTAATCTTCCTTCTGAATTTCTCGGGAAAAGAAAAACGGTGCACACCGGTAAACTGGCTCATGTGCGTACCGGAGGTCTGTCCTCCCGATGGATCGCACGGAAGAGATGGAAATGAGCATGCTCGTACAGACAAGCCAGTAGAGGCACGACCGAGGCGCATAAGAGCATCTACAGCCGTGAAGTCATTTTGCGCGGTTGGGTCATGTTAGATATGAGGCTGTTCACTTTTTCTTAGATTCGTGAAACAATATGACCCACCTACATGTATAGCACTAGTATATTTCTTGTATTTTTATTTTTAGTCAAACGAATGGCAGCATAATGGACCTTAAAGTACACATTTTGTCTGGGACGGTACGCATGCAAGACTCTCCTCTCACTCTACCTGCGGAACAAATCCATAGACTCTATTTCCTCTTAGACAATTTAAATCGACCATATCTTTTGAACTATAGACTCGTTTTTGAAACTTTTTATATATTTGAAATCCTGGCGTCAAGAACTTTAAAACTAGGCCAATTTTGGATATAACACATTTAATTTTCGATGTTTCACATTTTATATGTGAAATAAACCCATTTCACTAGAAAAATATGAAACAAACATATTTCACTAGAAATAAGTGAATAACATTTTTCACATAAACGTATTGAACCAAAATATGAAACTCAAAAGTCAACTTGTGAAACTAATTATTTGGAAGTGTGTAACATTTTTCTTTCAAAAGAGTAAAATAAGTTATTTCATAAATGTGCAATTGAAATGGATGTGATTTTTGTGAAAGAAGCCAGTGAAAAGTAAAATGCACCTACTAAAATTGAAAAAAAAAGTGAAACTATAATCTCAACTTGTGAAATTGAAAATTATGAAACGTGTAATGATTTACTTCGAAAGAGCGAAATATGCTTTTTCAATATTGTGAAATTGAAATAAGTGTAATTTTTGTGAAACAAGCTAGTGCAAAGTGAAATGTAGGTTCTGAAAATGAAAAAAAATGTGAAACTGAATGTCAACTTGTGAAATTGAAAATTTTGAAATGTGTAATTTATTTTAAAAGAGCGAAATATGCTTTTTCAATATTGTGAAATTGAAATGGGTGTAATTTTTGTGAAACAAGCTAGTGCAAAGTGAGATGTAGGTTCTGAAAGTGAAAACAAATGTGAAACTAAATGTTAACTTGTGAAATTGAAATTTTTGAAATGTGTAATGGTTTATTTTAAAGTTAAATATGCTTTTTCAATAATGTGAAATAGAAATAGATGTGATTTTTGGGAAAACAAACCAGTGAAAAGTGAAATGTAGGTTCTGAAAGTAAAAAAGCAATCTGAAGCTGAAATGTCAACTTGTGAAACTAATTATTTCAAAATGTGTAACATTCTTTTAAAGAGTGAAATATGTTATTAAAAATTCTGGAACTGAAATATATGTGATGTTTGTGAAATGCGGCTTTTGAAAATGACAATAATATGAAAATGAAATGTCAACTTGTGAAACTGATTAGTTGGAAATGTGTAACTGTTTATTTCAAATGAGTGGAACATGTTATTTTATAAATATGAAATTGAAATTGATGTGATTTTTGTGAAACAAGCCGTGAAAAGTGAAATGTGGGTTACGAAAATGGAAACAATATGTAACTGAAATCTTAACTTATGAAAATGATTATTTAAAAATTTGTAATAGTTTATTTCAAAAGAGAGAAATATGTTATTACAAAAATGTGGAATTGAAATAGATATCTTTTTTGTGAAACAAGCTTATGAAAAGTGAAATGTGGGTTCTGGAAATGAAAATAATATGAAACCGAAATGTCATCTTACGAAACTGGTTATTTTTAAATGTTTTATTTGAGAAGAGTGAAATATTATTTTCAAAAATGTGATATTGAAATAGATATGATTTATGTGAAATATGTTTGATGAATTTCAAATCGATTTAAAATGTATCCAAAATCGGTCGTGTTTTAAAGATCTTTGCGACAGGAGTTCAAATGTATAAAAAGTTTTGGAATCAGAATTTTGGTTTATGAGATATGAATGATTTAAGTTACTAAAGGTGAAATAAATGGATACACTACTAAGGAAAAGTCTAGTAGTAGCGCGGGTTTAATGCCTACTAGTAGCACGGGGCCCCGTGCTACTAGTAAGGCGCTACAGCTACTTCTTAGCAGTAGCGCGGGTAACACACGCTACTGCTAAGACGTATAGCCGTAGCGTGTATAATTTCCAGCGCTACTGCTAATCTAACTATTAGTAGCGCGCTTCCAACCCAACGGTACTAGTATTCTGTTTTTCATTTTTAGTGTATTTATACACCGTTATACAAATTTTGATACAGTACCTATTAAAAGGTTGTTATATTAGTATGTTCATGATAAATTAATATATCATTGTGAGGAAGAAACATGGATTAGATTCATTTGGATGAATCAAAAGTTGAATTAGGACGACGATCCTACTAATTTAACTTTTGGTCATTTTTGTTCCATCCACATGAATCTAATCCGCGTTCCTTCCACCAATGATATAATAACTAATCACCATAATAATAACAAATCATCATGATAATCATGATCAACATCATCATCATATTAATATAAAAACTTTTGCATCATATCATCACCAACAACACTAGCTAATAATCATCATAGTTATTACCACCAACACTATTTAATCATCATATTCATAGTGTAGCTATCTAATCACCACCAACACTAGCTAATAATAATTAGCATAGTCATTACCACCAACACTAGCTATTTAATCATCATAGTCATAATGTAGCACATCATCATCTTCAAACTCATTCTAGCTAGCTAATCACTCATGCTGCTCTCTCTCTCAGGTAAAATAGCATAAAACATGTGTAACACTCCTGCTTCATCATATTGAAGAATGCAGATGAACATGTCTCCTAATTGTGGGTTGCGCTTCTGATTGCTGCCCACTAGTACTTCTCTTTTGTGATCCTTCACATTTTTTGCTCCAGTCTTTGACTATTAAGACTTGCTCGCTTTGAGAAATCATGAATGCACTCATGTGCAATGTAGGATGTCTTGGTTGTAAGCTAATCATTATCATGCGACATTTAGGCTCGATCCAACGAGGCACAACATTCATCGGGAGTCCCTGTTGAAGAACAACGTAGTAACATACTTAGAAATGAAGTTTAGCTTAAAAAGTAATATATGCAAAAGATGCATTGAGGACAAATAGTAAAAATCTTACCATCTTTCCTTAATAGATGTGACCTTAGTTCAATACGCACACGTGGTCGCACGTATTGAGTACTAATATTTCGAAGTCCAGGAAAACAACCTGTCTTGACAGTATCAAGATCCTCAAACCATGAAACATAATGACTTATCTCCTCAGTTCAGCCCCGTGACAGTAGTAGGTGATGTCTACCAAGACCCGGACATGTTTGCTTGAATGGAAATAAGCTGTCAATAGAAATTAGTTGTCAGCTACTTTTTAAATAAATAATATAAATTACTTAATAAATATGGTTGAGAAACTCACATATAGGTAGAACTGGAGGCGTCTGCACATCGACCCAGATGTCGATATTACCTTCAATTTCATCTTCCGGATGAATATCAAAGGTGATAAGCATATTAGGCTCAAATGCATAAGCTTTGCATAGTGCCCTCCAATTTTTGCATTCAAAATATGAGTAGGTGTCTGTATTGTATAATTTTACGGCAAAAGTATAACCATGCTCGGTCCTCAAGTGAACTCTCTTTACCGCCATACTGTCCATAGTACTGAAACCAATCTTATCCAAGACATACATTCTTGCATGGCAGGGGATACGCTAGTAGAATTGTAATAAATTAAAATTATAAGTTGAAGCAAAAGAAGCAGAGGTCATGCTTAATTACGAAAAAAGACTTGTCGTTGTGACTTACTGTATCCACTTCGAATGCCTCATCTAGCATGATGTTGAAGCGCCTACCACCAACTAGGTGAGGCCTGTCGCATAGGCTGTGCTCGTCTTTGCAGTATTCACACATAACGAATTCCCTTTCGTTGTCAGACATTTCCTATGTTCATAGTTGAAAACATTGAAAATCGATCGAAGGCAACTACCAGGAAACTCAACACACAGATCACTATTACTCAATATGCAACGGTTTGACTTTAGGTTTTTCGAGTCTTCCTTCCTAAACTATTATCTCACATATATGATGGGTACTCCCTCTCTGAAATTGCGACCGTCAGTGATGGTCGCTACTCCTCCTTTCCCCAGTGCATTACAAATATCTAGCACAAGGAAAAGAAGGAGAAGCGACCCGCACGACAACAGTCGGGATTCTTCCTCTCTCTCTCATATATATATATATATATATATATATATATATATATATATATATATATATATATATATATATATATATATATAGGTGGACACTCTCCTCACCGAAAGACACACAAGGAGCCAAATGCAGGACCTAAAGTCAACCTGTTCCATATATCGAGCAATGACATAGAAAAAATTCCCTATGGTTTGCCGAAATATCATTGAATTCCCATTCTGGCAAATCACAAGCACTCGATATGTCCTACATTGTAGCACAAGTCATGCTAAAATTCATGAAAAAAATCAGCAGGACCTTTGCTAAAGACAGGACATATCGAGCGCCTGAAATTTGCGAGAACGAAAACAAATCAACATTCCGGCAAACATAGGCCACTCGGAGGTACATTGCAAACAAGCACACCAAGACATCCTCTATATTCAGAATGCATAATCATTGACATCAGTGACATGCCGACTAGCACTAGCATTTTCATCATCGATATTTACAACACATTATCATCTATATCAACAACATGGGGGTTTGGCTATTCTCACCTAGAGGTCTTAAGGGGTCGGCGATGGGGATGACTGCGGGGATGAGGCAGGGGCAAATACTCGATTTCTGCATAAATAAAATATATTCTATCAACATGTATCTGAGTAGTCTTTAATCACTTATGTTCTGAAGCATAACTAAGTTTGCCAATATAGGTCACTCTCTCTAAACTAGTTCTATTAAGCACTTACTAAATAAACTAGTTCTATTAACTACTTACTAAATAAACTAGTTCTATTAAGCACTTACTATAAATAAACTAGTTCTATTAAGCACTTACTAAATAAACTAGTTCTATTAACTACTTACTAAATAAACTAGTTCTATTAAGCACTTGTTATAAATAAACTAGCTCTATTAAGCACTTACTATAAATAAACTAGTTATATTAACCACATACTAAATAAACTATTTCTATTAAACACTTGCTAAAAAATAAAAATTGTGAAAGGATCGAGAAGAGGTGTCTAGAGGGGGGTGATTAGACCCTCAACAAGCAAAAGTAGCAGTTTTTAAGTTCTTCAAGTTAAGGTGGAGTTTTAGCACAAGTTTAAACATTCACAATACATTTCAAGCAAGCATGGCAAGAGTATATGAGCAGCGTAAAGTAAAGCATGCAAGTTGCAAGAAAGTAAAGGGATGGGATTGGAGTGTGCAAACGCAATTGGAGCATGAAGATTTTTGGCGTGGTTCCGATAGGTGGTGCTATCGTACATCCACGTTGGTGGAGACTTCAACCCACTAAGGGTAACGGTTGCGCGAGTCCACGAAGGGCTCCACCCACGAAGGGTCCATGAAGAAGCAACCCTGTCTATCTCACCATGGCCATCACCCACGAAGGACTTGCCTCACTTGGGTAGATCTTCATGAAGTAGACGATCTCCTTACACTTACAAACTCCTTGGTGCAACTCCATAATCTTGTCGGAGGCTCCCAAGTGACACCTAACCAATCTAGGAGACACCACTCTCCAAAAGGCAATAGATGGTGTGTTGATGATAAACTCCTTGCTCTTGTGCTTCAAATGATAGTCACCCCAACACTCAGCTCTCTCACACAGATTTGGCTATGGTGGAAAGATGATTTGAGTGGAAAGCAACTTGGGGAAGGCTAGAGATCAAGATTCTTGTGGTTGGATTGGAATGTCATGGTCTCAACACATGAGTAGGTGGTTCTCTCTCAGAACATGAACGCTGAAAGTGGAGGCACGTTCTGATGGCTCTCTCACTTATGGAGAGGAGGGTGGAGGGGTATATATAACCTCCACACAAAATCTAACCGTTACGCACAAAAGAGACAACTCGGTCAGACCGAATGTATGAACTTGGTGGGACCGATTCAGTTCAAAATGTTAACGTTAGGATTTTCGGTGGGACCGATATGATCAACTCGGTGGGACCGACGTGCTAGGGTTAGGGTAAAACCTCATCTCGGTTTGACCGATTACACAAACTCGGTGAGACCGATTTTGGTAATAAGCAAACAGAGAGTTGGTCAAGCAAACTCGGTGGGGACGACTGCATATTTCGGTGAGACCGAAATAGTTGCAACAGGCAACAGAGAGTTTGCAAGCCCATCTCGGTGAGACCGAGATCCCATCAGTGAGACTGAACTGATTAGGGTTTCTGGCAGTGGCTATGTCAAGTGAACTCGATGGCGCCGGATGAATCAAATCGGTGGGGCCGAGTTTGACTTTAAGTTTTGGACATATATGGAATAGAGAGAGTGGTTTAGGGATTTGGAGCATATCACTAAGCACTTTGAGCAAGTAGACCATTAAGCAACACCTCATCCCCTTTTAATAGTTTTGGCTTTCCTATGGACTCAATGTGATCTTGGATCACTAAAATAGAAATGAAGAGTCTTGAGCTTTTGCCAAACTTCTGTCCTTAGCATCTAGAAGGGGTTCCACATCCTCTTGTTCATGCCACGTCTTTGATGAACTTTTTGAAATATACTAGATGAAAATATTAGTCCAACAAGACATATGTTGACATTAATTACCAAAATCACCCAGGGAGCACTTGTGCTTTCACATTGTTAACTTAGCCAACCACACCCCTATACTCTTTTAAAAAAATGTCTATGAAAACAAAAACCATAATTAAACCATATACCCCTAGTTAAACCCTACCGCTCTAACTATTTTTTTGCTCTAAACCCTACTGCCCTAACTAAATTTTTGCTCTAATCTAAATTTTTGCTCTAACCTATCCAACCTAGTTAGCCTAGCTAGTTAACTTAATGAACCTAATTAACCTAGCTAGTTAACCTAGATAATTAACTTAATTAAACTCGTTAACCTAGCTAGCTAGTTCTCCGTCAATTCTTTATGCTATGCATGAGAAAGAGAGAGGAGGGGTGGGGGCTCACAAAGGATGGCTCCGGTGGTGGCGAGGGAGGCAGGGGCGTCTCCGGTAACAGCGAGGGAGGCAGTGGTGGCGAGGGAGGTAGGGGCATCGAGGGTGGATCCCGTGGCGGCGAGGGCGGCTCCGGTGGCGTTGATGAGGCCGCGCGGCTTCGGTGGCGGCTCCGGTGGCGTCGACGGCGCGCGGCTCTGGAGGCTCCGGGGGCGTCGATGTCGGTAGGAGACTACGACAAAGCGGGGCGACCGCGCGCGGTGCGACTGGCGGCGAGGGATTTGGGGGAGAAGTGGTGGCCAGGGGGAGAGAAACCGCGCGAGGGTTAAGTCAGACATAACTATAGCGCGTGTTACCAAAATGCACTACTGCTAAGGAAGTAGCTATTTATTTTACTTTTTCTTTTCTTTTTTCCTTTTCCTTTTGTATAGCGGGGGTCTACAAAACGCGTCGCTGCTATATTATCTATAGCGCCTATTTTTAATAGACGCTACTGCTGTGCCTTTCTCCTTTATTTTTATTTTTCTTCTATTTTCTTTACATTTTCTTTTTTCCTTTCTCCTTTTTCTATTTCTTTCATTTTCATTTACTTTTCTATTTGTTTTTCATTTTATTTTATTTTCATTAGCACTAGCGAAACGCGCTGCTACAATAAGCTTAGCAGTAGCGTGTTTCGCCCAAGATTGCTACTACTATTCCTAGCCTGCCGGCAATAGTGTGGGAATTTTAGTAGTAGCGCGTTTTCCAGCAGTGGCGCTACTGCTATAGACATATCTGTAGCGCGTCTTGTGTACACGCGCTATGAGTAAGTAGCAGTAGCGCTTTCTTTTAACAGACGCTACTGGTAAGATTCTCTGTCTAAGGTTTTCCCTAATAGTGATGAATTAGTTTGGAAGAGAGAAGAGAGAGAATGGCAGCACATGCATGCAAACTCTTTACTATCTGACTAAAGGCTGACTCTGATGGGACCTCGCTTACCGTATTGACATGTTTGATAGTTGTATATTCTCAAAGAAAAATGACTAGCTTTTTATATTACACAGTGTTGCACTAATATTTAGACAGGACGAGCAGCTAGCGATCTGCCGCTAGGTGCCAGAATCGCTCCATTTTACTTTTCGCATCTACAGCAGCGAGCCCCAAACCCGCCTCATCCTCCCAGGCGGACGACCTGGCCGGTGACCGATAAAAAAACGACCCAGACGAACGTTTTAAATGGGCCTCAAATGCCCGGGCTCACCGACACCCCTCATATCCAGCCCAAATATGGGGCGCATATAGGGATGCCCACACGCGTCTGGCACGTCGGACCCGATAGCCCTACCCCATCACAAATTA
Source organism: Aegilops bicornis (assembly GCA_021605145.1). NCBI lineage: Eukaryota > Viridiplantae > Streptophyta > Magnoliopsida > Poales > Poaceae > Aegilops > Aegilops bicornis. Next base: position 512,426,237 of record CM038674.1, read on the forward strand.
CACCAAATCCACCCCCTCAACCTATCGGTTTCATTTCCTCTCCTCACTTCTTCCTCCCCCACATCAGACTTCTCGCAGCTTCGACGCCACCCTTGCTCTACACCCGTTCCGAGCCTCTACGCCGCCAGAACTGACACAAGAGTCCTCTCTCCCGTGCTCACCGCCGTGGACATCATCGCTAGCCTGGATGCCACCGCGGTATGTTCGGCAACTATCGGGCTACCCCTTGTGCTCTATGTGTTCAACAGAATGTCCGACCCAGTTTTTGTGATTTATTTGTAGGGAAAGCCATGAATTTCAATGCTTTGTTGGACAAGGAGTATGGACCGATGAAGCTTGATAAAATGAATGAAGCTGAGTTCTTTGATTCGTCGGATTCGGACGAAGAAGTGGACATGATCATGCAAGAGGAAATGGACCCACGGGTGGAGCATATTTTTAACTTCAAGGACTCAATCAAAGGAAGAAAAGTGATTAATCAGGATACGGTCTCTGGAGCATGGCTACTGCACAAGGACTACTTTGCTTTGGACCCAACTTTTCTAGATGATCCATGGTTTCATCGCCGTTTTGACATGTGGAAACCTTTGTTTTTGCGCATTGTGGGGGGGAGTGGAGGCACACGGTGACTACTTCCAGATCAGAAGGGATTGCCATGGCCAACTTTCTTTCTCTGCTAAGCAGAAATGCACGGCTGCTTTGAGGATGCTTGCACTTGGTACTTCTGCAGATGTTGTTGGTGAGATGTAGGATCTTGAGAAGAGGTGTCTAGAAGGAGGGGGGGGGGGTGATTAGACACTAAGTACCAAAGTTGCAGTTTTTAACTTCTTTATGTTTAAGTGGAGTTTAGGCACAAGTTTAACATTTTCAATACATAACAAGCAAGCATGCCAAGAGTATATGAGTAGCGGAAAGTAAAGCATGCAAATTGCAAGAATGTAAAGGGAAGGGTTTGGAGAATTCAAACACAATTGGAGACACGGATGTTTTTGTCATGGTTCTGATAGGTGGTGCTATCGTACATCCACGTTGATGGAGATTTCAACCCATGAAGGGTAACGGTTGCGCGAGTCCACGGAGGGCTCCACCCACGAAGGGTCCACGAGGAAGCAACCTTGTCTATCCCACCATGGCCGTCGCCCACGAAGGACTTGCCTCACTAGCGATAGATCTTCACGAAGTAGGCGATCTCTTCGCCCTTAAAAACTCCTTGGTTCAACTCCACAATCTTGTCGGAGGCTCCCAAGTGACACCTAGCCAATCTAGGAGATACCACTCTCCAAGAAGTAACAAATGGTGTGTTGATAATGAACTCCTTGCTCTTGTGCTTCAAATGATAGTCTCTCCAACACTCAACTCTCTCTCACAGGATTTGGATTTGGTGGAAAGAAGATTTGAGTGGAAAGCAACTTGGGGAAGGCTAGAGATCAAGATTCTTGAGGTTGGAATGGAATATCTTGGCCTCAACACATGAGTAGGTGGTTCTCTCTCGAACTGGTAAGTTGGAAGTGTAGGTTTGTTCTGATGGCTCTCTCCACGAATGAAGAGGAGGTGCAGGGGTATATATAGCCTCCACACAAAATCTAACCGTTACACACAATTTACCAAACTCGGTGGGACCGAATCATCAAACGCGGTCGGACCGATTTAGTAAACCTAGTGACCGTTAGGGTTTTCGATGGGACCGAAATGCAACTCGGTAGGACCGATATGGTTAGGGTTAGGGCATAACGTAATCTCAGTGAGACCGATTATACAAACTCGATGGGACCGACTTTGGTAATTAGCTAACCAGAGAGTTGGTCAGGCAAACTCGATGGGACCGATTACTCAAACTCGGTGGGACCGATTTTGGTAATAAGTTAACCAGAGAGTTTGCATTGTAATCTCGGTAGTACCGATTGCACAAACTCGGTGAGACCGATTTTGGTAATGGACATACACAGAGAGATTACAATCCCATCTCAGTGAGACCGAGATCCCTATCGGTGAAACCGATTTGCCTAGGGTTTGTGGCAGTGGCTATGCCATCTGAACTCGGTGGCGCCGAATAGAAAGAATCGGTAGGGCCGAGTTTGACTTTAGGTTTAGGTCATATGTGGATGTGAGAAAGTAGTTGAGGGTTTTGGAGCATATCACTAAGCACTGTGGAGCAAGAAACTCATTAAGCAACACCTCATCCCTCCTTGATAGTATTAGCTTTTCCTATAGACTCAATGTGATCTTGGATCACTAAAATGTAAAATGTAGAGTCTTGAGCTTTAAGCTTGAGCCAATCCTTTATCCTTAGCATCTTGAAAGAGTTCCCACATTCTTTAGTCCATGCCACTCCATTGTTGAACTTATCTGAAACATACTAGATAAAAGTGTTAGTCCAACAAGAGATATGTTGACATTAATTACCAAAACCACCTAGGGAGCACTTGTGCTTTCAATCTCCCCCTTTTTGGTAATTAATGGCAACATACATCAAAGCTTTAGATAAAGATATAAAAGATAGCAAGTAAAGCTTCAAAAAGACATGTAACAAGCATAGGCTCCCCCTACATGTATGCAATCATGTGAATATGGAATATAGAAGCATGTGAGAGCATAACCATGATAGAGTAGGCAATGTGTTACATGTATCTTGGCCATATGCATCAGAGCAGAGAATATTAAAGGAAATACCTCCATGCGTATGAGTCCTTCTTGCAAACAGTATGTACATCAGCAAGAATTCCTCATACACATGAGTGTGATGCATATACTTACCTTGTAGTCTTGAGTTGACTTAGGGTGGAATGAACCTGCACAAACAAGGTTAGATAACACATGTACATCTACTAGCCAGAGCAAACAGAAGAAACCACAAGAATACCAAGACTGGGATGACATGTAGAGAGTGAGTACTGAGTACCACATTGGATTAGACATGTCCCCAAGAGAAAGATATGCAATGAATTTAAATGATTTCTATCCCTTAGATGTCTTGGTCCCCCTGAATCTAGCATGGGATACTGGGAGAAGATAGGGAACAGAAAATCAGGGCTAAAAGATATAAATGAACAGAGCTTAATGCAAATAAGCACATATGAACATGTATTTCCCCCAAAAAGACATGTGGCATCTCTCCTCTTGAGCACCAAGCATCTGGGATCCTTGAGAAACACTTTCTACTTGAGTATTCTCTCCCCACAGATCTCTTTCTCCCCTTAATACTCTCTCCCTTTTGGAAGTGATAAGCTTTGATGTGATCTCTCTCTCCCCCTTTGACATCAATTTACAAGAAGGATCTTCTGGAATTTGTTGTGAATGGGTTTGGTCCTTGAGTCACAACACAAAGCACTAGATAAAATTGTGATGCTTGTAGAGGACAAGATTCATTGAGTGGAGCTGGATTTAGAAGAAACACAGAATAAGTGGCAAACTGTTTTTTCTGTTGGGAAATCGGTGGCACCGAGTGGTATGCTTCGGTTGTACCAAAAGGATTCGGTTGGACCGAAAACAACAAATTGGTGAAACCGAGTCCATCGCAGAGAAAACACTTGTCACCTCAGCTCACTTGACTAGTAAGATCTCACAAAGATTTGCAAGGAATTTACTGAATGATGTGCAATGAATTGGATGCAAGAAATGCAGAGCAACAAAAAAGAAAAGAAAGAAATCTAGATGAAGTTTTTTGAAAGGGGAAACAAATATGCATGAGACAAATGCAAAACACAGAAAGAACACGAAGAACTTCATCTAGAGATGGTCGGCGACAAAGTCACCTATGTTAGAGTATATTGACTTAGGAGTCAAGTGAGATCACTTGATCATAGGTCATACTCATCGTTTAAGCTCAAAATGGGGTTACCATTTTTCGTTTAAGCATTTTGATGTATTCACATCTTGTCGAGCTGCTTTAGCTCATGACTTGGAGTAAAGCTTCTCTAAGATGGAATAACATACCTTGGTTGGTGGTGTTGATCATGTAGTTGAACTTGTGTGGGTTGCTCAAGATTGATGTAGCTCATCAAGAGTTGGGAGCACCACTTGGAATTTGAGTCCATCTACCTACATGGGTTAGTTCTTGCAAGGAGTAGCACTTGTGTATCCAAAAATGATAATCATGAAGCTCAACATAGAGTTTGTCAAAGGATATGTTTGAATGGTTTTGTGCTTCCTTGTATTCAGCCACCATAGTGTAGAGACTTGGTGATGTAGAGATTGCTCAAGATGTGAGTAGATTACAATCTCATGGAATTTGTTTCAACCAAGTACCTACATGGGTTAGATAACATGCAAGATGCAAATATATCCAAGATATAATATTTTCATTATAAGAGAGATATCATGGATTAGTCATAAGCTCATGTCTTGCATGTATCCAATGGAGTTTCTACTCCAAGTTTGAAGCATCAATGATGTTCAATTCTCCTCTCAACCAGTAAAACACTTTCTAATCAAGAGGTTTAGTAAATATATCTGCTAATTTCTTTTCGGTGTGAACATGCTTAAGATTAATGTCACCCTTAGCAACATGATCTCGAATAAAATGATGACGAACTTCAATATGCTTAGTTCGAGAATGTTGTACGGGATTATGACCAATTTTGATAGCACTTTCATTGTCACAAAGCAATGGAACATGTTTCACATATATCCCATAATCTTTAAGAGTTTGGGTCATCCAAAGTAATTGAGCATAACATGAACCAGCGGCAATGTACTCCGCTTCGGCTGTAGATAAGGATACCGAGTTTTGTTTCTTGGAGGACCAAGACACAAGAGATCTACCAAGAAATTGACAAGTACCCGAAGTGGACTTCCTATCAACCTTGTCTCCGGCATAGTCCGAGTCGGAGTAGCCAACAAGATCGAAAGAGGCCCTCTTAGGATACCAAATGCCAAAATTTGGTGTATGAATTAAGTATCTCACTATCCTTTTTACGGCCTTAAGATGACATTCTTTAGGAGCAGCTTGATATCTTGCACACATGCACACACTTAGCATAATATCGGGACGTGAAGCACATAGGTATAACAATGATCCAATCATAGAGCGATAAACCTTTTGGTCAACTGGTTTACCATCTTTGGTCAAATCAAGATGTCCACTAGTAGGCATGGGTGTAGACATACTTTTGCACTCTTGCATATTGAACTTCTTGAATAAGTCCTTAGTGTAATTCGTTTGAGAGACAAAAGTACCTTCCTTAGTTTGCTTAATTTGCAACCCAAGAAATAATTTGAGTTCACTGATCATTAACATCTCAAACTTCTCTGACATTAGCTTTCCAAACTTCTCACTAAAATGAGGGTTAGTTGATCCAAGTATGATATCATCAACATAAATTTGGCATACAAATAATTCTCCATTAACCCTTTTAGTAAAAAGTGTGGAATCAATTTTCCCAATTTCAAATCCCTTTTCAAGAAGAAACTTGGTCAAGCATTTATACCAAGCTCTAGGAGCTTGTTTAAGACCATAAATGGCTTTGTGAAGTTTGTAAACATGATTTGGTTTCTTAGGATTGACAAAGCCGGGAGGTTGTTTAACATAAACTTCCTCCTCTATTTCACCATTTAGAAAAGCACTTTTAATGTCCATTTGGTACAAGGTGATATCATGGAGATTAGCATAGGCAAGTAAGATGCGAATGGGCTCAAGTCTAGCAACGGGAGCATAAGTCTCACCATAGTCCATACCTTTGACTTTTGTGTAGCCTTGGGCGACGAGACATGCTTTGTTGCGAACTACTTGTCCATCTTCATCTTGCTTGTTGCGAAACACCCATTTGGTACCGATGATGTTGTGGTTGTTGTCGGGCTTCTCAACCAATGTCCAAACTTGGTTTCTCTCAAAGTTGTGTAGCTCTTCATGCATAACATTTATCCAATACGAATCTTCCAATGCTTCTTCGACCTTCATAGGTTCAATGCTAGAGATGAAAGAATAGTTTTCACAAAAGTTAGCTAAACGAGTTTTAGAGCGAGTGATTCTCCCGGTTTGAATATCATTGTAGATTTGCTCGACGGGATGGTCTTTAGCAATTCTTGCTCGAACCCGTGAAAGCTTTTGCTTGGGTCTCGGTTGAACATCTTCTTCATCTTGTTCTTCTTCTTCTTCTTGATCTTCTTCATTGTTGGCGTTGTCATTTTCTTGTCGTGGTGTAGAAGGAGGTTGTTGACGTTCGTGATGTTCTTCCTCGTTTTCTTCATCTTGACGTGTTCCACTTGTGGATGCTTCCGTATCAACTCTTGGTTCACCTTGTCGTGAAGTAGAAGCTTCCACTTGGACGGACGAGGTACTCTCCTTCACCTCCGTTGGACGGACCTTGCCAATAGACAAGTCTTGGATTGCTTCAAGGGTCTTTGTCTCCTACATCAATTGGCAATTGCTCTACTTGCGAGCTGTTAGATTCATCAAACTTCACATCTCTTGTCTCTTCAACCTTTCGGGTGAAATTGTTGTGAACACGGTAAGTGTGAGAGTTTGAGCCATAACCTAGTAGGAAGCCTTCATGAGACTTAGGAGCAAATTTTGAATGACGATGCTTATCAAGAATGTAGCACTTTGAGCGAATACTCGAAAGTATCCAACTTGGGGTTTGTTACGGTGAGGAGCTCGTATGTCGTCTTGCCGAGTAGCTTGTGAAGATACAAGCGATTTGTTGCATGACAAGCTGTCTCAACCGCTTCGCCCAAAAGTGCTTGACGTCTTGTCCTCATCAAGCATCGTTCCCACCATTTCGATGAGCGTCCGGTTCTTCCTCTCAACAACTACATTTTGTTGAGGTGTGTACGTAGCCGAGAACTCGTGTGAAATCCCTTCTTCGTCAAGAAAGGTGTCCACATTTGCGTTCTTGAACTCCGTTCCGTTGTCGCTGCGAACCTTCTTGATCTTCACTTCAAACTGATTTCGGGCCTTCCTAGCAAAGTTTTTGAAGATCTTTTGGACCTGTGATTTATCATCGAGAAAGAACACCCACGTAAATCTTGAAAAATCATCAACTATAACTAGACCAAAAGAATTTCCACCGAGACTTTTGTATGTGTTGGGACCAAAGAGATCCATATGAAGTAGCTCGAGTGGCCTCCTTGTGGTCATGATGTTCTTCACGAGATGCCTTCCTCCAACCTGTTTACACCTTGACAAACCTTTGCAGTCTATCCTTATCAAATATGACATCGTTAACTCCAAGGATATGATTTCCTTTAATAAGCTTGTCAAGATTTCGCATGCCAACGTGACCTAGTCGTCTATGCCATAACCAACCTTTTGAGGATTTAGCAATGAAGCAAGTTTTAGGTTGTGCCTTTTTAGAGAAATCAACAATGTAAAGATCACCTCTACGTATGTCGGTAAAGACCATTTTATGATTGTCTCGACGAAACACTTGGCAGTCTACTTCAGTAAATAGGACATTGAAACCGAAATCAGCAAGTCTAGATCCGAAAGTAAGTTGTAGCCAAGAGATTCAACGAGCATGACATTCTGAATGGAGCTATCATGTGAGATGGCCACCTTACCGAGGCCAACCACCTTACCTTTTCAGTTGTCATCGAAAGTGACATACTTTCAAGGACTATAATTTTTAGCAAGCTCACGAAACATGTCTTTATCTCCGGTCATGTGATCGGTACATCCACTGTCAAGAACCCATTCCTTTCCTCTGACACATATCCCCGAAGATTTGCCATAAGACCAAAATGTCTCATTGCATCATCAAGATCGAAGTCACTATCATCATCGTCATCATAGTATCCATGTTCAACATCGTCATGTGGTGGATCAAGTCCTAGAGAGGGTAATTCGTTAGAGTGAGTTTGACAATGATCTTGCTTATGAATTCTTATAGCTTCGGAAATAATATCACCAATAATTCCAACATCTCCTTTGGCACGCATAAGGTTTGTAAGTTCAAATAGACGATCACCAAACATAGGATCACTAGTATTCATCTTACTCAAGGAAATAGACTTCTAGAGAATTTCATCTAGATTTTTCAAGGAATAATTTGGAAAGCGTTCCTCAAGAAATTTCCATATATTGTAGGCACACTCAAGAGTAGGCAAGATTCTAATTAAGTTTCTAGGCAAACCTCTAGTGATAAGATTAACAGTTCTAAGATTTCTAGTCATGTCAATAGATTCATCAAGGGTAGGATGCATAGGATGAACATGAGGTGCACAAGGGCTAGCAATGTACTTGTTCAAATGATATTGATTGAAAATTACAAGCATCTCATTTTTCCACTCATGAAAATACTCTCCATCAAGGATAGGCGCTCTATGTCTAAGACTCCCCAAAGTAGACTCATCCATCTTCCTCCAATGGTGATTAAACCAAGGCAATGCAGACCAATGCTCTGATACCACTTGTAGGATCTTAAGAAGAGGTGTCTAGAGGGGGGGGGTGATTAGACACTAAGTACCAAAGTTGCAGTTTTTAACTTCTTTAGGTTAAGTGGAGATTAGGCACAAGTTTAACATTTTCAATACATAACAAGCAAGCATGCAAAGAGTATATGAGCAGCGGAAAGTAAAGCATGCAACTTGCAAGAATGTAAAGGGAAGGGTTTGGAGAATTCAAACGCAATTGGAGACACGGATGTTTTTGTCGTGGTTCCGATAGGTGGTCCTATCGTACATCCACGTTGATGGAGACTTCAACCCACGAAGGGTAGCAGTTCTTGTGAGTCCACGGAGGGCTCCACCCACGAAGGGTCCACGAAGAAGCAACCTTGTCTATCCCACCATGGCCGTCGCCCACGAAGGACTTGCCTCACTAGCGGTAGATCTTCACGAAGTAGGCGATCTCCTTGCCCTTACAAACTCCTTGGTTCAACTCCACAATCTTGTCGGAGGCTCCCAAGTGACACCTAGCCAATCTAGGAGACACCACTCTCAAGAAGTAACAAATGGTGTGTTGATGATGAACTCCTTGCTCTTGTCCTTCAAATGATAGTCTCCCCAACACTCAACTCTCTCTCACAGGATTTGGATTTGGTGGAAAGAAGATTTGAGTGGAAAGCAACTTGGGGAAGGCTAGAGATCAAGATTCTTGAGGTTGAAATGGAATATCTTGGCCTCAACACGTGAGTAGGTGGTTCTCTCTCAGAACTGGTAAGTTGGAAGTGTAGGTTTGTTCTGATGGCTCTCTCCACGAATGAAGAGTTGGTGGAGGGGTATATATAGCCTCCACACAAAATCTAACCGTTACACACAATTTACCAAACTCGGTGGGACCGAATCATCAAACTCGGTCGGACCGATTTAGTAAACCTAGTGACCGTTAGGGTTTTCAATGGGACCGATATGCAACTCGGTAGGACCAATATGGTTAGGGTTAGGGCATAACGTAATCTCGGTGAGACCGAGTACACAAACTCGGTGGGACCGACTTTGGTAATTAGCTAACAAGAGAGTTGGTCAGGCAAACTCGGTGGGACCGATTACTCAAACTCGGTGGGACCGATTTTGGTAATAAGTTAACCAGAGAGTTTGCATTGTAATTTTGGTAGTACCGATTGCACAAACTCGGTGAGACCGATTTTGGTAATGGACATACACAGAGAAATTACAATCCCATCTCGGTGAGACCGAGATCCCTATCGGTGAAACCGATTTGCCTAGGGTTTGTGGCAGTGGATATGACATCTGAACTCGGTGGCGCCGGATAGAAAGAATCGGTAGGGCCAAGTTTGACTTTAGGTTTAGGTCATATGTGGATGTGAGAAAGTAGTTGAGGGTTTTGGAGCATATCACTAAGCACTGTGGAGCAAGAAACTCATTAAGAAACACCTCATCCCTCCTTGATAGTATTGGCTTTTCCTATAGACTCAATGTGATCTTGGATCACTAAAATGTAAAATGTAGAGTCTTGAGCTTTAAGTTTGAGCAAATCCTTTGTCCTTAGCATCTTGAAGGAGTTCCCACATTCTTTAGTCCATGCCACTCCATTGTTGAACTTATCTGAAACATACTAGATAAAAGTGTTAGTCCAACAAGAGATATGCTGACATTAATTACCAAAACCACCTAGGGAGCACTTGTGCTTTCATGAGATGGTCGGGATGGGGGAGAGGACATGCCTGAAAACTACTGTCAGGTTTGCCCGCGCCGTGGTGCAGGTGTTTGGGGCAGAGTATCTGAGAGAAATCAACGTGCAGGACACAGAAAAGTTGTTGGTTATTGGAGAGGCCAGATAGTTTCTAGGAATGGTCGGATCAATTGATTGTATGCATTGGCAATGGAAGAAATGCCCCAAAAGTTTGCAGGGAATGTATCAGGGTCACACCAAAGAGGCCACCATCATGCTGGAAGCAGTGGCATCACATAACTTATGGATTTGGCATGCGTTCTTTGGATTGTCGGGTTCTCACAACGACATCAACGTGCTTCAATGGTCTCCTGTGTGTAGAAGGCTTTGTAATGAGGAATCGCTATCGTGCAACTACACTGTCAAGGGCCATGACTACAACATGGGATACTCTTGCTGATGGCATCTATTATCAATGGCCGGCATTTGTGAAGACCATATTCGAACCACATGGCAACAAACAAAGCCATTTTGCAACAAGGAAGGAAGTATCTAGAAAGGATGTGGAGAGGGCATTCCGGGTGCTTCAAACTCGTTGGGGAATTGTTCATGGAGCTACAATGATGTGGGAATCACAAACTTTGTGGTAGCTGATGACATGTTGTGTTATTTAGCACGATATGATTGTAGAGGATTAGGTGTTGAAAATATACCCTAGAGGTGCAATAATAAATTGGTTATTATCATATTTCCCGTTCATGATAAATGTTTAATATTCATGCTAGAATTGTATGACCGGAAACTTAAATATATGTGTGAATATATAAACTACACCGTGTCCCTAGTAAGCCACTACTAGACTAGCTCGTTGATCAGAGATGGTTATGGCTTCCTAACCATAGACATGATTTTGTCATTTGATAACAGGGTCACATCATTAGCGGAATGATGTGATGGACAGACCAGTTGGGAAACGTAGCATGCAATTTCAAAAAAAATCCTACGTTCAAGAAAAGATCTATCTAGGAGATGCATAGCAATGACAGGGGGAGAGTGTGTCCATGTACCCTCGTAGACCGAAAGCGGTAGCGTTTGACAACGCGGTTGATGTAGTCGAACTTCTTCTCCTTCCGACCGATCAAGCACCGAACGTACGGCACCTCCGAGTTCTGCACACATTCAGCTTGATGACGTCGCTCGAACTCTTGATCCAGCAAAGTGTCGAGGGAGAGTTCCGTCAGCACAACGGCGTGGTGACGGTGATGGTGAAGTGATCCGTGCAGGGCTTCGCCTAAGCACTACGATAATATGACCGGAGGCGTAAACTATGGAGGGGGGCGCCGCACACGGCTAACAGATGTTCGTGTGTGTTCTAGGCGCCCCTTCCCCACGTATATATAGGTGGGAGGATGAGAGGAACAGCCCTAGGGCGCCCCAAGTAGGAGGAATCCTACTTGGGGGCCTAGTCCATTTCGCCCCCCCCCCTACCATGTTTTCCGGAGGGAGAAGGAAGGAGGAGGGGGAGAGAAGGAAGGGGGAGGCCGCCTCCCCTTCCTTTCTCTCTTCCCCTTTTTCCTTCCCCTTCCTATTAGGCCTACATCAGGGGCGCAGCAGCCCATGTTGGCTGCTGTGTTTCCCCTCTTGGCCCAATAGGCCCATATCTTTGTCGGGGGGTGACCAGAACCCCTTCTGGTGACCTGATATGTACCTGGTACCCCCGGAACACTTCTGGTGTCCAAATATCATCGTCCTATATATGAATCTTTACCTCTCGACCATTTAGAGACTCCTCGTCATGTATGTGATCTCATCCGGGACTCCGAACAACATCCGGTCACCAAATCACATAACTCATATAATATAAAATCGTCATCGAATGTTAAGCTTGCGGACTCTACGGGTTCGAGAACTATGTAGACATGACCGAGACACTTCTCCGGTCAATAATCAACAGTGGAAACTGGATGCTCATATTGGTTCCCACATATTCTACGAAGATATTTATCGGTCGTACCATAATGACAACATACCTTATTCCCTTTGTTATCGGTATATTACTTGCCCGAGATTCGATCGTCGGTATCTTCATACCTAGTTCAATTTCGTTACCGGAAAATCTCTTTATTAGATTACGTAATGCATCATCCATAACTAACTCATTAGTCACATTGCTTGCAAGGCTTATTATGATGTGCATTACCGAGAGGGCCCAGAGATACCTCTCCGATACTCAGAGTGACAAATCCTAATCTCGATCTATGCCAACCCAACAAACACCTTCAGATATACCTGTAGAGCATCTTTATAATCACCCAGTTACGTTGTGACATTTGATAGCACACAAGGCATTCCTCCGGTATCTGGGAGTTGCATAATCTCATAGTGATGGTAGCTGGAACTACGTCGGTATTTCCCCGGAGAGGGAGGGATGATGTAGCATAGCGACGGTAGAGTATTTCCTTCAGTTATGAAACCAAGGTATCGAACCTATAGGAGAACCAAGCAAAACAACGTAAACAGCACCTGCACACAAATAACAACACCTCGCAACCCGACGTGTTAAAGGGGTTGTCAATCCCTTTCGGGTAGCGGTGCCATAAATTGGCAAGTTGACGGGAGAAAGTTGTAATAGATTGAAATAATAGATCGCAAATAAAATAAAATGCAGCAAAGTATTTTTGTAATTTTGGTTTAATAGATCTGAATAAAAATGCAAAGGAAAAGTAGATTGCAAGAAAATATATAAGAAAGTAGACCTGGGGGGCATAGGTTTCACAAGTGGCTTCTCTCGAGAAAAATAGAAAACGGTGGGTAAACAAATTACTGTTGGGCAATTGATAGAACTTCAAATAATTATGACGATATACAGGCAATGATCATTACATAGGCATCACGTCCAAGATTAGTAGACCGACTCACCTTTGCATCTACTACTATTACTCCACACATCGACCGCTATCTAGCATGCATCTAGTGTATTAAGTTCATGGAAAAATGGAGTAATGCAATAAGAACGATGACATGATGTAGACAAGATCCGCTTATCTATATGGCGTTAGATATAGATCTCATCTTTTTATCCTTAGTAGCAACAATACATACGTGTCGGTTCCCTTTCGGTCACTGGGATCAAGCACCGTAAGATCGAACCCACTACCGGGCACCTCTTCCCATTGCAAGATAAATAGATCAAGTTGGCCAAACAAAACCCAAATATCAGAGAAGAAATACGAGGCTATAAGAGATCATGCATATAAGAGATCAAAGAAACTCGAATAAATTCCATGGATATAAAAAGATATGATTGATCATAAATTCGAAGTTCATCAGATCCCAACAAACACACCGCAAAAGAGTTACATCATATGGATCTTCAAGAGACCATTGTATTGAGAATTCAGCGAGAGAGAGAAAGCCATCTAGCTACTAACTACAGACCCGAAGGTCTACAAATAACTACTCACGCATCATCGGAGAGGCACCAATGGTAGTGGTGAACCCCTTCGTGATGGTGTCTAGATTGGATCTGGTGGTTCTGGACTCTGCGGCGGCTGGATGAATATTTCGTCGATGCTTCTAGGGTTTCTGGAATATTGGGGTATTTATAGAGCAAAGAGGCGGTCCGGGGGCACCTGAGGTGGGCACAACCCACCAGGGCGCGCCTGGCCTCTGGCATACAGTGGGTTGTCCCCTCCTCGGGACTCCCCCAGGTGCAACCAGGGCCCATCTGCTTCCTTTTGGCCCATAAAAAATCATCATGGAGTTCGTGGCATTTGGGCTCCGTTTGATATTGATTTCCTGCGATGTAAAAAACATGGGAAAAACAGCAACTGACACTTGGCACTATGTCAATAGGTTAGTACCAAAAAATGATATAAAATGACTATAAAATGATTATAAAACATCCAAGCTTGATAATAAAATAGCATGGAACAATAAAAAATTATAGATATGTTGGAGACGTATCAGCATCCCCAAGCTTAACTCCTACTCGTCCTCGAGTAGGTAAGTGATAAAAACAGAATTTTTGATGTGGAGTGTTGTTCATCAAGTCATATCATATTCTTTTCTTTATAGCATGGACATTCAGACTTTTATGTGATTCAAAGCAATAGTCTAGTTTTGACATAATAATTTAGATACTCAAGCATATCAATAAGCAACCATGTCTTTCAAAATATCAACGCTAAAATAAGTTATCCCTATCCCATCATGCTCAAACATTGATCCATTCATGAAACACACTCGAATATTAACTACACCCAATACTTGAGCAAGATCATATTGCCTCCTAATTGGTGCTTTTTATGAGAGAAGATGGAGACTCAAATTTCAAAAATAAAAATTGCATAAAGTAAAAGAAGGGCCCTTCGTAGAGGGAAGTAGGGATTTGTAGAGGTGCTACAGCTCAAAGCGAAAAAATAAGAGATAAAAACATTTTGGGGGTGTATCCATCTCATCCAATAAACACTCATCTTGAGAATAACACATCTAGCATGGAAAATATTAGCCACCCGTTACCGTTCCGTGAGCAAAACAAACACACAAAAGAGAAGTTTATTTTGAAAATTAGAGATGGCACATGAAAATTTGCTTAGAACGGAAAAAGAATACCGCATGTAGGTAGATATAGTGGACTCATGTGGCAAAACTGGTTTCAAGGATTTTGGATGCACAAGTAGAGGTCATACTTGGTGCAAAATGAAGGCTAGCAAAAAGATTGAGAAGCGACCTACCAAGAAACGAATAATCTCATAAGCAAGCATTAAGCATAATTAACACCGAATAATGCACCATAAGTAGGATATAATTTTCATTGCATGATTATTGACTTTCGTGCATGCATAGGGAATCACAAACCTTAACACCAATATTCTTACTAGAGAACAATTACTCATCAACATAACTCACATAGCACATCATCATATCTCAAAACTATTACTAAGAATCAAGTTTATTTTGTCCAATGATCTTGGTGACATTTTCTTTTTCTTTATCCTTCTTGGATATCTATCACTTTGGAACTAATTTTCATGTGTTGCTTTTCATAAGCTCAAACAAATATAAGTGAAGATCATGAGCATAACAAATTTTCTTTCTCTCAAAATAATTTAAGTGAAGCAAGAGAGAATTTCTTCAAAATTTTACTAACTCTCAAATAAATCTAAGTGAAGCAAGAGAGCATTTCTTCAAAAATAACAAAGCACACCGTGCTCAAAAAAGATATAAGTGAAGCACTAGAGCAAGTCCTAGCTCATAAAAGATTTAAGTGAAGCATAGAGAGCAATTCTAACAAGTCATGATATAATTTTGGCTCTCTCAAATAGGTGTGTCCAGCAAGGATGATGACTTAAAACACAAAACAAGCAAAGACACATATCATACAAGACGCTCCAAGCAAAACACATATCATGTGACGAATAAAAATATAGTCTCGAGTAAAATACCGATAGTTGTTGGAAGAAAGCGGGGATGCCACTCGGGGGCATCCCCAAGCTTAGTTGGTTGCTCATTCTTGGATAATAGCTTGGGATGTCGGGGCATCCCCAAGCTTAGGCTCATACATCCTTCCTTCATCCATCGTAAGATAACCCAAAACTTGAAAACTTCAATCACATAAAACTCAACAAAACCTTCGTGAGATCCGTTAGTGTAAGAAAAATAAATCTACTACAAGTGTTGTATCAAACCAATTCATATTTTGTTTTTGTATTATATCTAGTGTATTCCCACTTTTCTATGGCGAAAACTCATCAAAGAAAACCATAGAGCCATCAAAATAAGAACACAACACAAAGAAAACAGAATTTCTCAAAACAGAACAGTCTATAGTAATCTGACTTTTATGAATACTTCTGGAACTCCAAAAATTCTACCAAATTAGGACGACCAGGGTAATTTGTATATTAATCTTCAAAAAGAATCAGAGCAAAAGCTCTTTTCTGTGATTTATGAAAATTATTTTAGTGAGCGCAAAGTTTCTTTCTTTTTCAGCAAGATCAAACAACTATCACCCAAGAAGATCCTAAAGGCTTTACTTGGCACAAACACTAACTAAAACACAAAAAACACAATCATAACCGTAGCATAATTGTGTTAACACACAAGAATATAAAGCAAAAAGCAAAAATAAATTTTATTCATTGGATTGCCTCCCAACAAGCGCTATAGTTTTACGCCCTTAGCTAGGCATAAGGCAAGGATCTAAGTTTTGTCATCTTTGTCCAACTCTTCAATCAAACACTTAGGATCCTTCAAAGATTTAGCATAAAGATTTTCAATAACAACACTTCTAGGAATAAATTCAAAGATTTCATTCTTGCAAAAGGGATCTCTTATTACTTCAACAAAATCAGGGTGGATACTAATCATCTTAAGATCTCCTTTATCACTAGAAGTTGCACCCTTGTTTTCGGATCTCCTACTCTTTATGGGAGTTTCCTCAATAATTTTAGTGGTAGTGAAAGCCGTGCTTAGATTACTAAAGATTTCTTCCAATTTATCAATCCGAGACGGACTTTCTTCTATTCTTTCATGGATTAAAGTACCTCTCTCTTTTAACAACTTAAAAATATCGCCCGCTTTTGACCCAAGATTAGTAGCAAAATTATGCATCTTTTTGTGTATAATTTCCATATGATCTTCGGTGAGCATTTTATTTTCAATAGCATCTAATCTATCCATAACATGCTCAAGAGTCAAAATTGTTTCATTAACCATAAGAGGTGGTGAGCCCACCAAATTTCCCATAGCATTAAGAGCATCAAAAGGAGGACTCATTAAGAAGTTTCCACCGGTAATCGTATCAAGGACGAATCTATACCAAGTGGTGATGCCAACATAAAAATAACGCAAAAGCACAATGGTAGATTGCCTACAGATAGATCTATTATGAGCATTGCAAATTATATACCAAGCATCTTTTAAACTTTCTCTGTCGGAGTAAATGACCACGGGTAGCCTCATCAGCCTCCCATGGTATTTCAAGACATCGGGGCCGGCTGCGCCCCTCGAGCATCAAAGACAAAGGGTCGCCTTTATGGGGCCGGCTGGTCCAAGCGGCCGGCTGCTAGAAACGGTGGAATCCAGCACGCGGCCAGGAAGTGGGCCGACTCCTAGCAAGCGGCCTCCACGGAGGCCGGCTCCTAGCAGACGGCCCCTCGTTCCCTCAAAGTTTGCGCCCACATAAACATGACAAGAAGGGGTGTGGCTACAGTGCAGCCTGCCACCCTCGAATCTAGGGCGAAACGTGGCCACAGTGCAGCGTACCAGGCAGACACCCCATGCCTGGCGCGACACTGTTGCCATGCTGCTCGTGACACCACCCGTGGCATAGGGAGCCATGCTCCCACGACGAGCTGTTGGTACGGCCCACAGGCGGTGGGCCCTACCTGTCCGTGTGAAGCCAGAAGGCGGCGAGCCTTGACTAGTCGGCGCGTGGGGAGGCCGACTCCTGGCAGGCGGCCCTCCTCCTCCCTTGGAGTCCGCGCGCCATTAACCAGAAGAGACGAGGAATGGCTACATTGAACGCCCGCCAGGCGGCGGGACTGTAGCCATGCTCACCCCGATAAAGCACACATCATCAGTGGCATGACCACAATACTAAGCACCCGGCAAGAGCCGCCAGCGGTGGGCGCGGCCTGTCGGTCAAGTACGAGACAGCCGGTGGGACCCACCAGGCGGTAGGCCCCAGCAGCCGGCGGAGAAGCCGACCATCAGAGACATTGACAGCCGGGTCCTACACCCTGCCAGATTACTGTTGTACCCCTGGGGGGTAGGCCTATATAAACCTCCCAGGGTATCCATGCAAAGGGTTCAGCCTCTTAGATAACACACACCCCCATAGAGAGAGGAGTAGAGCTAGCCTTGCCCTTCTTCCTCCTCTAGCCAAACACCTCAAGGAGCAAGCTTGTAGCTACTTGTTGAGATAGTGATCATGCGGAGACCCCGCAGACTAGGGGTGTTATCTCCTAGGAGAGCGCCGAACCTGGGTAAGATGCGTCGGCGTACATGTTTACGCCTTATCCCGTTTCCAGGCATCGGCGATGTATTACTCTCCCCCACCATGACAAGCCATCCTTTGGCATATGTCGCACGAAACCCCTGACATTTGGCGCCCACCGTGGGGCTAGGTGCACCGTCGTCCGGAGACCTGTTCTGGACGGGAACCCTTTTTCTTCCTAGCGAGCGCAGCCAGCCAGGCACGCCGGCGGGCATTTGCGCCGACACGCTGCATGGTGCAGAAGCCGCCTGCACAGCGAGTGGCCTCGCCGATCTCATCGGTGGGATCCGCCTCTCCGATGAACCCGCACTCGACAGGGGAGCAGCCAGCTCTGAGAGCTGCCCCGTCGACCTCCTTGGCAAGCTCCACATTGCCAACGAGCCCTCCTCCGACCTAGAGTCAATCGTTTCCACCAACCCAATGCTTGTCGACTCCGACACGGCATCCCTCGATGCCTTCCCCACCAATGTGGTGACCATTGAAAACCCGCTCCCTCATGCGGACAGCGGCGGCAGCACCATCGCGGAGGTGCTCGTCATCAGCCACGACGGAGCCTCTGGCGGAGCCGGCCAGGATCCGCTGCAAGCAGTGTTGCAGGAGCTGTCCGCATCAATCGCGGCTGACGCCAACGCCGAGACATTAGAAGCCTGCCGCGTCTCCCTTGTCGAGAGCGCCAAGAAGTCGGCTACCATGAGACACCTCTCCGAGGCCTACCAGCGCGAGATCGACCGCGCCGTCGGTGGCACGCCGGCTGCTCGCGAGCCCAGCCGCATGGGCATAGTCCGACAACGCGGCGCCGGCATCGCCAGCATATTCAGGGTAGACCGCCCTTTCTACGCAACGCCCATGGAGAACATATGTGTTGCCCAGGCGGCAGCAGACGAGATGGACCACCTGGAGGGTGACGAGCGTTACTGCATGACAGGGCGCGTTCAACAGCTCATTGACGTGGCTGCCGCGCAGCAAGAAGCTAGCCGCTGCATGGTGGAACCTGGCGCGCATGCCGAGAATCCTCCCCCCGCCGAGACCAAGGCGCGACCTCCGGACGCCGACGGGCGGCGCCCGCGACCAAAGAGATCGAGAGCCGGCTGCCCGCCGCAGCCAGACGCGTATCACCATCGAGCGCGACCAAGATGGCCGCCTACAAGCAGTGGAACGACGGGACTACCGTCAGCCTCCCCCTCGCAGGGAGAGGCGCGTCTCCCCGCCACCTGTTGAGCACCCGACTCTCGGAGACCGGCTAGGCCGCCGATAAGGAGTCGGAGAAAATGACGCCCGCCATCGGATCGACCGCCTAGCTCGATCCCTGGCGGTTGAAGAAGAATATGCAATCGTTCCACTCTGTTTTGGCCCCCGCATTCGCGATGAGACCTTCCCCAAAGGGTTCTCGCTCCCTCGAGACACGCCCAAGTACAACGGCTCCGTGAAGCCGGAGGATTGGCTGGTGGATTACTCCACCGCGGTCAACATAGCAAACGACAACAAGCGCGTTGCCGTGAAGTACGTCCCCCTCATGCTTTAGGGCACGGCCCGGACATGGATGAACAACCTCAAGCCCTACAGCGTCAACAGCTGGCTGGACTTGACCGAAGTTTTCATCCGCAACTTTACCAGCACCTACAAGCGGCCACCCAAGCCCCGCCAGCGTTCTCTGTGCGTCCAAGGCCCCACCGAGTCCACTCGCGACTACCTGACATGGTGGGCCGAACTGCGCAACTCCTGCGAAGGGGTGCACGAGGTGCAAGCCATAGAGTACTTCACCGCCGGGTGCAGAGAGGGCACCCTACTCAAGCACCGATTCCTCTGCAACGAGCCGGCCACACTCGATGAACTGCTGATCATAGCAGACAAATACGCCATTGCCGACTCCCCCATGAAGTCGGAGCTCCACGTGGACGCGTCCGGGAAGGTGCTCCCTCTGGCTCCTCGGACGCCGGCTGGTGACAACAGTCAGCGCCAGCAACAGAATGACAACAAGCGCAAGACCCTGCAGCCGGCTTCCACTAGCCGGCAGGTGGCGACAGTTGAGGATCAGCAGCCGGAGGGACAACCCGGCCCCAAGCGTCAGAAGGGCGGCAAGCCTGCTTGGTTGCCCGCCTTCTCCTATGAGCAAACCCTCGATGCTCCCTGCAAGTTCCATAGCGGCGCGAAGCCATCCAACCACACCACCCGGAAGTGCCACTGGCTCACCCGAATCTCCAAGGGCGAAGGACTGCTGCCTCCCCTGCCTACTGGCCAGCCGGCTCCGCCTCCTCAGCAGCCGACGAACCGTCCAGCAGTCGGCGCCATCCAGGACGAATTCCCTGAAGAACATGGGGCCTACGTCATCTTCACCAGTGTAGCCGACGACAAGCATAGCCAACGTCAGCAGCACCAAGAGGTGAATGCTGTCGCTTCAGAAGCCCCAGAGTTCATGCACTGGTCCGAGAAGCCCATCAGCTGGAGCCGAGCTGACCACCCGGAGGTGATGCCTTCTCCGAGCTCCTATGCCTTGGTGTTGGATGCCACCTTTGCAACAAAGAGGCGAGCTTCTCGTTTCTCCCGGATTTTGATAGATGGCGGTAGCAGCATCAACATCCTTTACCGCGACACCATGGAGAAGTTGTGCATCAAAGAGAAGCAGCTCCAGCCCAGTCGGGCTGTCTTCCACGGCATTGTACCTGGCCTTTCCTCCTCACCAATCGGCAAGATCAAGATAGATGTTCTCTTCGGAGACAAAGATCATTTCCACCGAGAAGCGATTTGGTTTGAGGTGGTTGACCTGGAGAGCCCCTACCACGCACTGCTTGGCCGGCCTGCCCTGGCCAAGTTCATGGCGGTACCACATTATGCTTATCTCAAGATGAAGATGCCGGGAACCAAGGGCATCATCACCGTAGCTGGAGACTACAAGAAGTCGGGCGCCTGTGCCGTAGCTCGCAGTCGGCTAGCCGAGTCCCTTGTGATTGCTGCCGAGAAGAGGCTCCTTGACCGAGTTGTGGCCATGGACAGTAAGCAGCCAAACTTGTCACCAGACCCCTAGGAGTCGGAGACCCAGGGCTCCTTCCAGCCGGCCAAAGAAACCAAGAAGATTCCCTTGGACCCGAACCACCAGGAGAAGTTTGCTGTGATAGGTGCTCACCTCGACAGCAAATAGGAAGGTGAGCTCGTCGATTTCCTCTGTGAGAATCGGGACATCTTTGCATGGTCTCCCAAAGACATTTCGGGTGTTCGGACGGATTTCACCGAGCACAAGCTACATGTCAGAGCAGATGCAAAACCAGTCAAGCAACCCCTCTGCCGCCTGTCAGAGGAGAAGAGAAGAATTGTTGGTGAAGAGATAGCCCGGCTTCTAGCAGCCGGCTTCATTATGGAAGTGTTCTTTCCAGAGTGGCTTGCCAACCCAGTCCTTGTACTGAAGAAGAACAACAAATGGCGCATGTGTATTGATTATACCAGCCTCAACAAAGCTTGCCCCAAAGATCCGTTTGCCTTGCCTCGGATTGACCAAGTGATAGACTCCACAGCCGGATGCGAGCTGCTGAGTTTTTGGATGCCTACTCAGGGTACCACCAGATCTAGTTGAACCCGTCCGACCGCCTGAAAACCGCCTTCATCGCTCCATTCGGAGCCTTCTGCTACCTGACCATAACATTCGGCTTGAGAAATGCTGGTGCCACGTTTCAGCGTTGCATGCAGAAGTGCCTCCTCAAGCAACTCGGCAGAAATGCCCACGTCTAGGTAGAGGATATTGTGGTGAAGACGGAGAAGCGCGTTACCCTCTTAGAAGATCTCAAGGAAACTTTTGATAATCTGTGCTGTTTTCAAATCAAACTCAACCCAAAGAAGTGTGTCTTTGGAGTACCAGTCGGCCAGCTCCTTGGCTTCCTGGTCTCAGAGCGCGGCATTGAGTGCAACCCTATAAAGATCAAAGCCATTGAGAGGATGGAGAGACCCACCCGACCGCGAGATGTCCAGAAGTTTACCGGCTGCTTGGCATCCATCAGCCGCTTCATCAGTCGGCTGGGCGAGAAGGTTCTTCCCCTGTACCAGCTCATGAAGAAAACCACTCACTTTGAGTGGAACGACAAGGCGGGCGAGGCTTTTCTCCAGCTCAAGAAGATGTTGACCATGCCACGTGTTCTAGCTGCTCTAGCTGCTAAGGATCCCATGTTTCTCTACATCGCCGCCACCAGCCGGGTGGTCAGAACAGTCATGGTGGTAGAGCGCCAAGAAGATGACAAAGCACTGCCGGTCCAGAGGCATGTGTATTACTTGAGCGAGGTGCTATCAACCTCCAAGCAGAACTACCCCCATTACAAGAAGATGTGCTACGGCGTGCACTTTGCCGCCAAGAAGCTCAAGCCATACTTTTAAGAGCACCCCATCACGGTTGTCTGCACCGCTCTGCTTGCTGAGATCATAGGAAGCAGAGATGCATCAGGCCGAGTGGCCAAATGGGCCATCGAGTTGGCCCCCTACACCATCTTCTACCAGCCATGTACCACCATCAAGTCCCAAGCACTGGCCGACTTCCTCGTTGACTGGGCCGAGACCTAGTACCTACCTCGAGCTCCGGACTCCACTCATTGGCGGATGCACTTCGACGGCTCAAAGATGAGAACTGGTTTGGGAGCCGACATCGTCCTCACCTCTCCCAAAGGCGACAAGCTCAGATACACATTGCAAATTCATTTTGCCGCCTCCAACAACGTGGCCGAGTATGAGGCGCTAGTACACGGGCTCCGGCTGGCCAAAGAGATCGGCATCCGCCGGATCCTGTGCTACGGCAACTCAGACTTGGTGGTCCAACAGCCGTCTGGCGACTGGGACACCAAGGATGCAAATATGGCGAGCTACCACTTCCTCGTCCAGCAAATCTGCGGATACTTTGACGGGTGTGAGTTCCTTCACGTGCCATAGAACGACAATGAGCAAGTAGATCCCCTGGCACGGATTGGCTCCACCCAGCAAGCCATACCAGCTGGCGTCTCCCTTCAGCGCCTCCTCAAGCCGTCCATCAAGCCTTCGCCGAAATCAGAGTCTATCTTCGTGTCGGCCGCCCCCCGCAGCAGTCGGATCTGACTCAGGGGCTGCAGCACTCGGCCCGAGGACTTCGGCAGGCGGCTCGGGGGCTGCAGCAGTTGCACCCGGCCCGGGGACTTCAGAACCCGGCCCGGGGGCGGCGGCAGTCGGCCCGTGGACTTTGGCACGCGGCTCAGGAACTGCAGCAGTCGCACCCGGCCCGGGGACTTCAGAACCCGGCCGGGGGGCTGCAGCAGTTGGCCCAGGGACTTCAACGACACAGCAAGCGGCGACCGACTCCACCCCGCCGCCTCCCAACCTAGCCGCCCTAGTATCAGTAGCCATGGTAACAGTTGATGAAATCGAAGCACCATCATGGGCGCAGCCCATCCTCAACTTTCTGGTGAGCGGAGAGCTACTAGCTGCTACCTCTTGAGCATGCGTTGGTTTTCCCTTGAAGAGGAAAGGGTGATGCAGCAAAGTAGCGTAAGTATTTCCCTCAGTTTTGAGAACCAAGGTATCAATCCAGTAGGAGACAACGCACAAGTCACCTAGTACCTGCACAAACAATCAAGAACCTTGCAACCAACGCGATAAAGGGGTTGTCAATCCCTTCACGGTCACTCGCAAAAGTGAGATCTAATAAAGATAGTAAAGTAAATATTTTTCGTATTTTTCTTGTACAGATTGGAAATTAAAGATTGCAAAATAGTAAACGAGATGCGATGTAAATAAAAGAGATGCAATATAATAAGACAGAGACCCAGGGGCCATAGGTTTCACTAGTGGCTTCTCTCAAGATAGCATGTATTACGGTGGGTGAACAAATTACTGCCGAGCAATTGATAGAAAAGCGCATAGTTATGAGAATATCTAAGGCAATGATCATGAATATAGGCATCACGTCCGTGTCAAGTAGATCGAACGATTCTGCATCTACTACTATTACTCCACACATCAACTGTTATCCAGCATGCATCTAGAGTATTATGTTCATAAGAAAAGAGTAACGCGTTAAGCATTTCTCCCATTGCAAGAAAGATCAATCTAGTAGGCCAAACTAAACCGATAATTCGAAGAGACTTGCAAAGATATCAAGTCATGCATATAAGAATTCAGAGAAGGACCAAACAATATTCATAGATAATCTTGTTCATAAATCCACAATTCATCGGATCTCGATAAACACACCGCAAAAGAGTATTACATCAAATACATCTCCAAGAACTTCGAGGATAACTTTGTATTGAGAATCAAAGAGAGAGAAGAAGCCATCTAGCTAATAACTATGGACCCGAAGGTTTGTGGTAAACTACTCACGCATCATCGGAATGGTGTTGATGTAGAAGCCCTCCGTGATCGATTCCCCTTCTGACAAATCACCGGAAAAGGCCCCGAGACGGGATCTCATGGGTACAGAAGGTTGCGGCGGTGGAAAAGTGGTTTTGTGGCTCCCCCTGATGTTTTTAGGGTATAAGAGTATATATAGGCGAAAGAAGTACGTCGGTGGAGCTCCGTGGGGCCCACGAGGGTGGGGGCGCGCCCTCCTGCCTCGTGGCCGCCTCGCGGAGTTCCAGACTTCAACTCCAAGTCTTATGGTTTGCTTTCGGTCCAAGAAAGATCATCACGAAGGTTCCATTCCGTTTGGACTCCTTTTGGTATTCCTTTTCTGTGAAACTCTAAAACAAGCAAAAAAACAAAAACTGGCACTGGGCCTTCGGTTAATAGGTTAGTCCCAAAAATAATATAAAATATCATATTAAAGCCCATTAAACACCCAAAACAAATAATACAATAACATGGAACAATAAAAAAATTATAGATATGTTAGAGACGTATCAAGCATCCCCAAGCTTAATTCCTGCTCGTCCTCGAGTAGGTAAATGATAAAAATAGAATTTTTGATGTGGAACGCTACCTAACATAATTATCAATGTAATTTTCTTTATTGTCGCATGAATGTTCAGATCCGAAAGATTCAAGACAAAAGTTTAATATTGACATAAAAATAATAATACTTCAAGCATACTAACAAAGTAATCATGTCTTCTCAAAATAACATGGCCAAAGAAAGTTCATCCCTACAAAATCATATAGTTTGGCTATGCTCCATCTTCGTCACACAAAATGTTCAAATCATGCACAACCCCGATAACTAGCCAAGAAATTGTTTCATACTTTAGTATTCTCAAACTTTTTCAAATTTCACGCAATACATGAGCGTGAGCCATGGACATAGCACTATAGGTGGAATGGAATGGTGGTTGTGGAGAAGACAAAAAGTGGAAGATGGTGTCACATCAACTAGGCATGTTAATGGGCTATGGAGATGCCCATCAATAGATATCAATGTGAGTGAGTAGGGATTGCCATGCAACGGATGCACTAGAGCTATAAATGTATGAAAGCTCAACAAAAGAAACTAAGTGGGTGTGCATCCAACTTGCTTGCTCACGAAGACCTAGGGCATTTTGAGGAACCCATTGTTGGAATATACAAGCCAAGTTCTATAACGAAAATTCCCACTAGTATATGAAAGTGACAAAATAAGAGACTCTCTATCATGAAGATCATGGTGCTACTTTGAAGCACAAGTGTGGAAAAAGGATAGTAGCATTGTCCATTCTCTCTTTTTCTCTCTTTTTTTTGTTTGGCTTCTTTGGCCTCTTTTTTTTCATTGGCTTCTTTGGCCTCTCTTTTTTATTTCCTCACACGAGACAATGCTCTAATAATGATGATCATCACACTTCTATTTATTTACAACTCAAGGATTACAACACAATACTTATAACAAAATATGACTCTATATGAATGCCTCCGGCGGTGTACCGGGATGTGCAATGAATCAAGAGTTACATGTATCAAAAATTATGAATGGTGGCTTTGCCACAAATACGATGTCAAGTACATGATTATGCAAGGCAATATGACAATGATGAAGCGTGTCATAATAAAAAGAACGGTGGAAAGTTGCATGGCAATATATCTCGGAATGGCTATGGAAATGCCATAATAGTTAGGTATGGTGGCTGTTTTGAGGAAGCTAAATGGTGGGTTTATGGTACCGGCGAAAGTTGTGCGGTACTAGAGAGGCTAGCAATGGTGGAAGGGTGAGAGTGCGTATAATCCATGGACTCAACATTAGTAAAAAAGAACTCACATACTTATTGCAAAAATCTACAAATCATCAAAACCAAGCACTACGCACATGCTTCTAGGGGGGTAGATTGGTAGGAAAAGACCATCGCTCATCCCCGACCGCCACTCATAAGGAAGACAATCAAAGAAACACCTCATGCTTCAAATTTGTTACACAACGGTTACCATACGTGCATGCTACGGGACTTGCAAACCTCAACACAAGTATTTCTCAAATTCACAATTACTCAACTAGCATGACTCTAATATCACCATCTTCATATCTCAAAACAATCATCAAGCATCAAACTTCTCATAGTATTCAATGCACTTTATATGAAAGTTTTTATTATACCCATCTTGGATGCCCATCATATTAGGACTAATTTTATAGCCAAAGAAAATTACCATGTTGTTCTAAAAGACTTTCAAAATAATATAAGTGAAGCATGAGAGATCAATAATTTCTATAAAATAAAACCACCACCGTGCTCTAAAAAGATATAAGTGAAGTACTAGAGCAAAATTATCTAGCTCAAAAGATATAAGTGGAGCACATAGAGTATTCATGCGTGTCTCTCACAAAAGGTGTGTACAGCAAGGATGATTGTGGTAAACTAAAAATCAAATACTCAAATTATACAAGACGCTCCAACCAAAACACATATCATGTGGTGAATAAAAATATAGCCTCAAGCAAAGTTACCGATAGACGAAGACGAAAGAGGGGATGCCTTTCGGGGCATCCCCAAGCTTAGGATTTTCATGTCCTTGAATTTTACCTTGGGGTGCCTTGGGAATCCCCAAGCTTAGGCTCTTGCCACTCTTTATTCCAAAATCTATCAAATCTTTACCCAAAAACTTGAAAACTTCACAACACAAAACTTCAACAGAAAATCTTATGAGCTCCGTTAGTATAAGAAAATAAACCACCACTTCAAGGTACTGTTATGAACTCATTCTTTATTTAAATTGGTGTTAAACATACTGTATTCCAACTTCTCTATGGTTCATACCCCCCGATACTACTCATAGATTCATCAAAATAAGCAAACAACACACGAAAAACAGAATTTGTCAAAACAGAACAGTCTGTAGCAATCTGTACCATTCGAGTACTTGTATAACTCCAAAAATTCTGAAATAAATTGGTGGATGTGAGGAATTTGTCTATTAATGATATACCAAAAGAATCAACCTAAAATCACTCTCCAGTAAAAAATGGCAGCTATTCTCGTGAGCGCAAAAGTGTCAGTTTTTTTACAGCAAGATCGCAAAGACTTCACCCAAGTCTTCCCAAAGGTTCTACTTGGCACAATCACTAATTAAAACCTAAAACCACATCTAAACAGAGGCTAGATGAATTATTTATTACAAAACAGGAACAAAAAGCAAAGAACAAAAATAAAATTGGGTTGCCTCCCAACAAGCGCTATTGTTTAACGCCCCTAGCTAGGCTAAAAACAAGAATAGATCTAGGTATTGTCATCTTTGGTAAGCAATCCATAAGTGGCTCTCAAAACAGATTCATAAGGTAATTTAATTTTCTTCCTAGGAAAGTGTTCCATGTCTTTCCTTAACGGGAATTGGAATCTAATATTTCCTTCTTTCATGTCAATAATTGCACCAATCGTTCTAAGGAAAGGTCTACCAAGAATAATAGTACATGTAGGATTGCAATCTATATCAAGAACAATGAAATCTATGGGCACATAATTCCTATTTGCAACAATAAGAACATCATTAATCCTTCCCATAGGTTTCTTAATGGTGGAATCCGCAAGATGCAAATTTAAAGAACAATCATCAAATTCATGGAAACCTAGCACATCACACAAAGTTTTTGGAATCGTGGAAACACTAGCATCCAAATCACATAAAGCATAGCATACATAATATTTAATCTTAATTTTAATAGTAGGTTCCCACTCATCATAAAGTTTTCTTGGGACAGAAATTTCTAGTTCAAGCTTTTCTTCATAAGATTGCATTAAAGCATCAACGATATGTTTAGTAAAACCTTTATTTTGATTATAAGCATGAGGGGAATTTAACACAGATTGCAACAAGGAAATACAATCTATCAAAGATAAATTATCATAATTAAATTCCTTGAAATCCAAAATAGTGGGTTCATTGCTATGTAAAGTTTTGACCTCTTCAATTCCACTTTTATTAATTTTTTGCATCAAGATCTAAAAATTCCGAATCATTGGGACGCCTTTTAGCTAAAGTTGACTCATCTCCAGTCCCATGTTTATCAAGATTCATATTGGAAAACAAAGATTTAATAGGAGTCACATCAATCACTTTTAGATCTTCATCATTATTATCATGAAAACTAGAAGAACACGCTTTCACAAAGCAATCTTTTTTAGCACGCATCCTAGCGGTTCTTTCTTTGCACTCATCAATGGGAATTCTCATGGCTTTGAGAGACTCAATGATGTCATGCTTAGGTGGAATATATCAAAGTTTCAAAGAATCAACATCAAGAGAAATTCTATCCACATTCCTAGCCAACTCATCAATCTTAAGCAATTTTTCTTCAACCAAAAACATTGAAATTCTTTTGCGAACTCATAAATTCTTTAACACTAATCTCAAAATCATAGGGCATATTATTAAAATTTCCATAAGAATTGTAGTAGGAATTACCATAATTATTAGAGGGATTACTAGGGAACGACCTAGAATTAAAGTTTCCTCTATACGTGTTGTTACCAAAATTGTTCCTACCAACAAAATTCACATCCATAGATTCATTTTTATTATCAACAAAAGTGGACAAAGGCATATAATTAGGATCAGAAGAAACACTTTTATTAGCAAACAATTTCATAAGTTCATCCATCGTTCCACTCAAATAATTAATCTCTTCAATCGCATGAACTTTTTTACTAGTGGATCTTTCGATGTGCCATTGAGAATAATTAACCATAATATTGTCTAGGAGTTTAGTAGCTTCTCCTAAAGTGATTTCCATAAAAGTGCCTCCCACGGCCGAATCTAAAAGATTTCTAGAAGCAAAATTCAATCCGGTGTAAAAAATTTGTATAATCATCCACAAATTGAAACCATGTGTAGGGCAATTTCGTATCATTAATTCCATCCTCTCCCAAGCTTGTGCAACATGCTCATGATCAAGTTGCTTAAAATTCATAATATCGTTCCTAAGAGAGATGATCTTAGCAGGAGGAAAATACTTAGAGATAAAAGCATCTTTGCACTTATTCCATGAACCAATACTATTTTTAGGCAAAGAAGAGAACCAAGTTTTAGCACAATCTCTAAGAGAAAACAGAAATAGCTTCAATTTAACAATATCATTATCCACATCTTTCTTCTTTTGCATATCACACAAATCAACAAAGTTGTTTAGATGGGTAGCGGCATCTTCACTAGGAAGGCTAGAAAATTGATCTTTCATAACAAGATTCAACAAAGTGGTATTAATTTCACAAGATTCAGCATCAGTAGTAGGAGCAATCGGAGTGCCAATAAAATCATTGTTGTTGGTATTGGAAAAGTCACACAATTTAGTATTATCTTGAGCCATCGTGACAAACAATCAATCCAACACACAAGCACAGAAGAAGCAAGCGAAAAGAGGTGAACGGAAAAGGGGCGAAGAAAAGGCAAAGATTTTTGAAAGTCGTTTTAGAAGTGGGGGAGAGGAAAACGAGAGGCGAATGGCAAATAATGCAATGCGAGGGAGAACAGTTTATGATGGGTACTTTGTATGTCTTGACTTAGCGTAGATCTCCCCGGCAACGGTGCCAGAAATCTTTCTTGCTACCTCTTGAGCATGTGTTGGTTTTCCCTTGAAGAGGAAAGGGTGATGCAGCAAAGTAGCGTAAGTATTTCCCTCAGTTTTTGAGAACCAAGGTATCAATCCAATAGGAGACAACGCACAAGTCACCTAGTACCTGCACAAACAATCAAGAACCTTGCAACCAACGCGATAAAGGGGTTGTCAATCTCTTCTGATCACTTTCATAAAGTGAGATCTAATAAAGATACTAAAGTAAATATTTTTGGTATTTTTGTTGTATAGATTGGAAAGTAAAGATTGAAAAATAGTAAATGAGATGCGATGTAAATAAAAGAGATGCAATATAATAAAAAAGAGACCCGAGGGCCATAGATTTCACTAGTGGCTTCTCTCAAGATAGCATGTATTATGGTGGGTGAATAAATTACTGCCGAGCAATTGATAGAGAAGCGCATAGTTATGAGAATATCTAAGGCAATGATCATGAATATAGGAATCACGTCCGTGTCAAGTAGATCGGAACGATTCTGCATCTACTACTATTACTCCACACATCAACCGCTATCCAGCATGCATCTAGATTATTAAGTTCATAAGAACAGAGTAACGCATTAAGCAAGATGACATGATGTAGAGGGATAAACTCAAGCAATATGATATAAACCCCATCTTTTTATTCTCGATGGCAACAATACAATACGTGCCTTGCTGCTCCTACTGTCACTGGAAAGGACACCGCAAGATTGAACCCAAAGCTAAGCACTTCTCCCATTGAAAGAAAGATCAATCTACTAGGCCAAACTAAATCGATAAGTCGAAGAGACTTGCAAAGATATCAAATTATTCATATAAGAATTGAGAGAAGGACCAAATAATATTCATAGATAATCTTGTTCATAAATCCACAATTCATCGGATCTCGTCAAACACACCGCAAAAGAGTATTACATCAAATAGATCTCCAAGAACATCGAGGAGAACTTTGTATTGAGAATCAAAGAGAGAGAAGAAGCCATCTAGCTAATAACTATGGACCCGAAGGTCTGTGGTAAACTACTCACGCATCATCGGAGAGACAATGGTGTTGATGTAGAAGCCCTCCGTGATCGATTCCCCTTCCGGCAAATCTCCGGAAAAGGCCCCAAGATGGGATCTCACGGGCACAGAAGGTTGCGGCGGTGGAAAAGTGGTTCTCCCCTAATGTTTTTAGGGTATAAGAGTATATATAGGCGAAAGAAGTACGTAAGTGGAGCTCCGTGGGGCCCACGAGGGTGGGGGCGCGCCTACCCCCCTGGGCGTGCCCTCCTGCCTTGTGGTCGCCTCGCGGAGTTCCAGACTTCAACTCCAAGTCTTCTGGTTTGCTTTCGGTCCAAGAAAGATCATCGCGAAGGTTTCATTCCGTTT
This sequence comes from Aegilops bicornis, assembly GCA_021605145.1. Lineage (NCBI taxonomy): Eukaryota > Viridiplantae > Streptophyta > Magnoliopsida > Poales > Poaceae > Aegilops > Aegilops bicornis. Next base: position 512,457,569 of record CM038674.1, read on the forward strand.
GGACTCCATTTGGTATTCCTTTTCTGCGAAACTCTAAAACAAACAAAAAACAGAAACTGGCACTGGACCTTCGGTTAATAGGTTAGTCCCAAAAATAATGTAAAAGAGCATATTAAAGCCCATTAAACATCCAAAACAGATAATATAATAGCATGGAACAATCAAAATTTATAGATACGTTGGAGACGTATCACCAGCCGACGAGATCTTGGCCTGACAAGTGCAACGTCGGGCAGCAGCATACACCATCGTCAACAGGGAACTTGTGAGGCGCATCGTCACTGGCGTGTTCTAGCACTGCGTAGAACCAGAGAAGGGTCAAGAAATCCTCAAGGACATCCACCAAGGCGAGTGCGGCCACCACGCGACCTCCAGATCCCTTGTCGCCAAATCTTTCCGCCATGGTTTCTTCTAGCCGACTGCTTTGGAGGACGCCAAGGATTAGGTCAAGAAATGCAAGGGATGCCAGAAATTCAGCTCCAAGCAACATCTGCCGGCTTCTGCACTCAAGACCATCCCCCCTACCTGGCATTTTGCCGTCTAGGGGCTGGACATGGTGGGCTCATTCAAGATAGCACGCAGAGGCATGACTCATCTGCATGTCGCTGTGGACAAATTCACCAAGTGGATTGAAGCAAAGCCAATTAAGAAGCTGAATGGTCCGACTGTTGTGATCTTCGTTGCGGATATCACCGTCCGGTACGGTGTACTACACAACATCATCACTGACAGTGGCACAAACTTTGCCAAAGGCACATTGGCCCGTTACTGTGTGACGCAGGGCATCCGACTGGACTTAGCATCCATTTTCCATCCACAGTCAAACGGCCAAGTAGAGCAAGCAAACAGCCTCATCTTGTCCGGCATCAAGCCCCGACTGGTCGAGCCACTGGAGCGCTCGGCCGACTGCTAGATCGACGAATTTCCGGCCGTCCTCTGGAGCCTACGCACCACTCCGAACAAGTCAACCGGCTTCACTCCTTTCTTCCTTGTGTACGGGGCCGAGGTTGTCATCCCAACTGACATCAAGTTCGACTCACCTCGCGTCACCATGTACACGGAGGCGGAGGCGAAGGAAGCACAAGAACACGGCGTCGATCTGCTGGAAGAGGGCCGGCTGTTGGCACTCAGTCGGTCCGCCATCTACCAGCAGAGTCTGCACCGCTACCACAATCGAAGGTCAAGCCAAGATCCTTCCAAGAGGGGGACCTTGTGCTCCGGCTGATCCAGCGAACAGCTGGCCAGCACAAGCTCTTGGCCCCTTGGGAAGACCCCTTCATCATCAGCAAAGCCTTGGGCAATGACTCCTACTGCCTGATCGATGCACAGAAGCCCAGGGCACGCAAGAGGGACGACTCCGGCAAGGAAACAGAGTGCCCATGGAATGCAAATCTCCTTTGAAGATTTTATAATTGATGCAGTATGTACCACGCTACCTTTTGTATTAAGCGCAAAGAGGTGGGGACCGCCGAGGAGCACTCACGGGATACCCTTTTTATCTATATGATAAGTTCTATGCCTATGAATGTGTTATTTCTTTCTTCCGCCTGGCACCGGGTTCGACCAGTCGGCCCGGGGGCTTGCTGCCTTGTACTATGTCGGTGCTACCTGCAGTCGGACAAGTAGTGTGCCGGCATCTAAGCCCTCTCTTGCCATAAGCCGCAGCTCGCAGAGCGACTGTCCGGCTGGCAAGAGTTAAAGGCAGGAAATGGTGCCCACATGAAAAATGGCTAAGGACGAAAGCACTCACATAGGCAAAGCCGACTCCTTGCCTAACCAACCGGCTGCTGAGCAGCCGGCCAGCCGGCTTCTTACTTAACTTGCTACGTTCTAAACGGTCAAAGTATTTGTCATCCCAAATGGCTAAGTACTTGACCAGGCCGCAGACCGCGGAGCGGCTGTCTGGCTGGCAAGGCGGCAGCCAAGGGAGGGCGGCAAAGGAAAAAATCAAAAGAACAGAAAGCAAGACAAGTCGGAACTCGGCAAAGCACAACTCGTGCGAGAATTAATTTACATAGCAAAAAGGCCCTCAGCCAGCATTCAACATAGTTTGAATACACCCTCGGCGGGTGGAACAACGCAAATTTAACAAGTTTGTTCGAGAGACTACCAAAGCGGGGAAAAAGATAAGATAAAACTGGCCGCCTAGGCCAGAGGAGCAACAGGCGGGTCTGGCAGGTTGGTGGAGTCGACGGCGCCGGCTGGTGGAGTGGTCGTGCGGCAAGTCTTGGCTTGGTCGCCATTAGCAGCAGTCGGCGCACTCACACACGGCTCGTTGCTTGAGGCCCGATCGAGCTAAGGCTGGCCATCTGCTCCGTCCGCCGGTGCATCATCTTCACCATCCTCGCCCTCCTTGTCCTCGCCCTCGTCGCTAGATTCGATTTCTTCTGCCGAGTCCTCGCCGTCATCCGGGTTCAGCCCAAACCAGCTCGGCGGCACCTCAGCACCCTTCTCGCCCAGCTCGGGGAGGAAGATACCGGTCGCAGTGTACTCGGTGATCGCCACCGCACGTTGAGTGAACGCAGGCTCCACTGCTACCAACTCTTCACTGGCGTCCCGCCGGAACATGGCCAACTGGGCTAGGTTCAGCCCAGGATACCACGCCTTGACGAACTCCAAGCCTCTCCGGGCGCCTGCCTGAGCGGAGGAGCCCTTCCAAGCCTCGAAGCGGCCGATTGCCACCTCTAACCAGTCGGCGGTCCGACTGGGGGTGCGTGGAGCTTGGACGCCTGGCCAAAGGGCATAAACCAGCTGGGACCCGGCGCGCTGCAGGCGGCGGAGCAGACGGTGGGCCAGCTGCAGGCGCGTCCTGACAGCCAGGAGCTGCTCGTTCATGTTTCGAGGCACTTTGAGCGGGATCTCCACTCCTTCACTCATACGCTGGTCACGCCGCGCCTCGATGGCCTGGCTGCAAGCGACGGCATATCCAGGAAAGAAGTCTACGCAAAGAAAAACAAAGATCAGAGGTCGGAAGCCGACTCTTGATGCAGTCAGCGGCTATTCCAAAGAAAAAGAAGATCACCGTCGATCATATCCTCAATCTCGCCGTAGCCAGCGGTGAGTATCGCCTCCTTCTTGACCTACTTTGAGCGCTCGGTCTCAAACTCGGCCTGGAGGGCGTCTTCTGCCTCCTTAAGCTTCTGGAGCTCCGCCTTGTGCTGGTCTGCCTGGTCTGCCAACTTCTTGGCCAGGCAGTCGCGCTCCTGGGCCGCCTTGCTGCATTCCTCCTCCTTGGCGCACAGCTCAGTCTGGACTTTTCCCAGGCGCTGCTGCAGTGTGGCATTGGCTCCTGCAGATACGAGAAAAAGAAGACAATCAACAAGTTGACCAAAAAATAAAAGTGGTTGCCGGGAGATCCGGCCCGACTGCTCGACAGTCGGCCCGAATCTTGGGGGCTACACCCGGCGGGTGCGTTAACGTGCCCCCGCGAGGAAGAGGGCGGAGTGCTTACTCCGGCTATCGTTCAAGTCAATGGTCCGCTTGGCCAGCTCCTGGACTTGGGAGTTGAAGGCAGTCGTGCGGATGTTGTGGTAATCCTACAACAAAGACGATGGAAGAGAAAAACAAGTTAGCACTCGGAACTTACCTTAAAGTTCCGAGCCGCCTGCTCAGCAGCCAGCCCGGAACTCGGGGGCTGCACCCAGTGGGTGCGCTGTCACGCCCCCACGGAAGATTGCAAGAATCAAAAACAAAGCAAAGAAGCGTACCCGGACGGCCGCTCGCGTCGGGAGCGCGCCGATGTCTTCTTTGGGCGGCACCTTGGTCTGGCTGGCTCGAACATCCTGCACGGCCTTGTTTAGCACAGCCGTCCCACCCCAGGCGTCCATTCTGGCGGGGCAACACTGGTGGCCTCTGCATCTGGGGCCGACGAGCTTGCCGCCCCGATCTCTTGTGGCCGTGGCGCTGATGCCGCATTCGCCGCACGTCGGCGCCTTGGAGTACGGACCACGGGGGTCGCCCCCACCACCAGCTCGCAACTGACCAGCGGTGCCAGTGACACGTCAGGCCGACTTCCTTGGGCCTCGGCAGTCGGAGCTTTCGGGGGCACCTCCGCCCCCAAGACGGTGGCGTCGCCCCCTCTCCTCTCCACGACCGGCTGATCGTTGTCGGCTCCTCCAGTCGGCGCTGCGATATCTGGCGCTGGTGGCACTGCACGCAGCGGGATGATGAGTTGCGGAGTCCGGCCGCGTGCGGCCTCTTCCGCTTGCGCCTTGGCGGCCGCGTTCGCCTGGGCCTTGGCTGCGGCGTCCGCCTAGGCCTTGGCCGCGGTGTCGGCTTGGGCCTCGGCCGCCGCATCCGCGTCTGCATGCGCCGCCTTGGCCGCCTCCGCCTTCTCCCGTTCCGCCTCATCCTGCTCCTCGTGCGCCTCCCGCGCGTTCCTCTCTGTCGCCTCCTGGAGGTCGGCGAGCGGATCCACGTTGCGGGTGTTGGCGGAGCCCTCGGCCACCCCGATCATGGAAGCAGAGGTGGAATGCTCAAGAGAGAGTGGGGCCATGTTCAAGCAAGATAAAAGGAAAGTCAGAAAGAGTTTGCAAGAAAGAAGGAAAGAAAACGCAAGGGAAATCAAGCACTTATGCAGGGGGCTGCTTCGGGGTCTTCTAGAACTGGGCTGCCTTCGCGGCGGCCTGCCACTTGGTCGCAGCGGCTATGTTCTTAGGCTTCTTCAGTCGGTTGCCGAACAGCAACGAGCCAGCTCGGCGCTTCGGCGCGCCGCCTGGTGCAGTGGGCGCTGCTGAGGAGCTCGCGCCCGCCTTGTCAGCACCATGCGTATGGAGCGGCTCGTTCTCCTCCTCATCGTTGTCCGTCCAGTCCTCGACGCCGCCTCCTCCGGAGCCGCCTGCTCCACCACCACCACATGTGGCGTCGTCCTCCTCCATGGCGGCCGCCCCCAAGTCAGGGTCATCCACGTCGCTTCTCGTCCGGTCCGGCATGAACACTTCTCCCGACCCCAGAGTGTCGGCGGCCGACTGGGTCGAGAAGACATGAATCATTTCCGACTAATCAAACGACAAAGCAAGAACTCGGACAGGTAAAGAAGAAAAAGAATTACAAGAGTTACCGCAAGCGGCGGGTGCACGCGGTCGTACGGCGGCTTGCCGAACTACCAGTCCTTCTCCGACAACTTGCAGTTGGAGAAGTAGTTGACCAGACGGACCACCTCCACGTCCGGCAACTCCCATGTGCACATCCGGCATGGGTCCTGGTGCCCGCTCATGCTGCTGATGATGTGGGGGAGGGCTTGGAGGGGGAGCACCCGGCGCGCCACATAGGTGGACAGCAGGTCCGAGCCCTTGAGGCCCTCCGACTCCGTCATCACCTGAAGTCGGGCGAGGGCCACGGAGGTGGCGGCCGATAGGGAGCTCGGCTTGTACTGCCAGTTGGCGCGCGACTCAGCAGGCGGGCCGGCTACGTAAGCCGTCAAGTTGATGTAGTCCCTTGTCGGATGAATATTCTTGACATATAAGTAGGACTTCTGCCATAGCTTGGCCGACTGCAGCAGGGAGACGGGCGGGAAGCGGTTCCCGGCACCTGGACGTCGCACCACCATGCAGGCTCCGCACTAGGCCACCGTGCCCTTGGCAGCAGTGCCGAGCTTGAGGTAGAAGCACTCCCCTCAGAGCTCGAGAGTGGGAAGAGTACCAAGGTAGCCTTCGCACATAGTGACGAAGGCGGCCAGCAACACCACCGTGTTTGGAGTGAGGTGGTGCGGCTGGACTCGGTAGAAATTGAGGAAGGAGTGGAAGAAGCCACTCGCCGGAAGGCCAAAGCCGCGAAGAAAATGGGACTGAAGACGACGCGTTCGTCGTCCTCCAGCACCGGCGAGATTTCTGCCTTGGGGGGGACACGCACCTTCACGTTCGTCTCCCAGGGCAGCCACCGTGTCCGATGAAGAAAGGAGAGGTGGTCTTCATGTACGTTGGAGTCGTCCCAGTCACCGGCTCGTAAGAGCGCCATGGACGAAGGAGCTCGCCGGAGGAGCGGCGCGGTAGCGGACGGGCGAAACCACAGCGGAGCAAGAAAGCCGCGGCGACGGTGAGTTGTGGTAGCACTTCGGCTAGAGGAAGAGGCGCTGCGGCAGCAGAGAGAAAGAGGAGAAGAATGGCGAAGGAAAAGGGAGAGGAGGGCACGCGTGCGTCTGCCGCCCCCCTCCTCCCCCTACTTATAGCCCAAGGCGGCGGAGCCGAGGGGGCAAGAAGTGGGGGTCGTGGGATTAACTGCACCCACTCCCCCATGATCCCACGATTACCGCTCCAGTAAAGGCGTGTGTTAATTGCCGCAGAAGCCCAACCGTCCACCTCGGCCATAGCGGATCTGCGCGCGTGCCGAGGCCCTGTAGTGGCGGGGCCCAGCCTGCGGCAACGTCCCGTCGCGTGCGTGGGCTGGCAGGCCATCCTGGCCTGCTGGCGCCGCGTGGCAGGCGGGCAACGGGCGGCAAGCCTACTGTCGGGCTGGCGTGCCACCTGGCCCCCACCACGACGTTTCGAAGTCACCAGGCGGCCTCACTGGTCACGGCCGGCTCCTAGCAGTCAGCACTCCTGAAGACGGACAAAGCAAGACCGCCAGATCACTCAGAGTAGAAAGTTGTTGAGGCTTCTCGCCTTTTCAGCCGCGGCACCCCACCAGCTTCGGGGACTACTATCGGAGTAAATGACCACTGGTAGCCTCATCAGCCACCCATGGTATTTCAAGACATCGGTTCTGGTTGCGCCCCTCGAGCATCAAAGACAAAGGGCCGCCTTCTTGGGGCCGGCCGGTCCAAGCGGACGACTGCTAGAAGGCGGCGGAATCCAGCAGGCAGCCAGGAAGTGGGCCGACTCCTAGTAGGCGACCTCCAGGGAGGCCGGCTCCTAGCAGACGGCCCCTCGTGCCCTCAAAGTTTGCACCCACATAAACATGACAAGACGGGGCGTGGCTACAGTGTAGCCTGCCACCCCCGAATCCAGGGCGGAACATGGCCACAGTGAAGCATACCAAGCGAACATCCCACGCCCGGCGCGGCACTGTTGCCATGCTGCTTGTGACATCACCTGTGGCAGAGGGAGCCATGCTCCCACGACGGACTGTCGGTACGGCCCGCAGGCGGCGGGACCTACCTGTCCATGAGAAGCCAGAAGGCGGCGAGCCTTGACCAGCCGGCGCATGGGGAGGCCGACTACTGGTAGGCGTCCTCCCCCTCCCTTGGAGTCTGTGCGCCATTAACCAGAAGAGATGGGGAATGGCTACAGTGAATGCCCGCCAGACGGCGGGACTATAGCCATGCTCTCCCCGACAAAGCACACATCATCAGTGGCACGACCACAGTACTAAGAAGCTGGCAAGACCCGCCAATGGTGGCCGCGGCCTGCCGGTCAAGTACGAGACAGCCGGCGAGACCCACCAGGCGGCGGGCCCCAGCAGCCGGCGAAGAAGCCGGCTGTCGGGGAAACGACACCTATGGGATCGCTGGAATCCCTTCTACGATTGGCGGGCGCGGGGTTGTGAGAAGAGCAGGTTTAGGAGCTAGCATAAAGATCGTTTACCCAGGTTCGGGCCGCGAGGATGCGTAATACCCTAGTCCCGCTTTGGTGTGTATTTCAAAGTGTTCTTGAGCTCTCGAACTAGCTACGGTGGTTGTGTAGTTCCAAAGAGCCGAATCCCCCTCCAGTATGCCTCAGGCCTCCTTTTATAGTCGAAAAGGGTTGCCACAGTGGCACACAGGAGGTGGAAAGGTGTACAGTGCGCGAGCTTATCGCCCGGCATTACGGGACAAGCGCATTAAATGCGCTACTAAGGTGTCCATTAGCTTTATCGGGGACGAGAACGAGACTCATCCCGTCCGTCGCTGCTCCGCCTCGCTTCGACATGTGCCCAGGCCAGCGATGTCTGCAGCGCTATGTAGGCAGGCAGGCTGTTGAGGTGGCGCGATGGCAGGGCCTTCACGAAGATCTGCACGCCACCACGTAGGTGCTTGCTGAGTTGGTCTGGAAGCCGCATGTTGCCACGCAGGTGCCTGCCCAGCTGGTTGGGCTGGCAGCTGCATGCGAATGGCAGCGGAGTCTTGGTTGATGCGGGCCTGGCTGTGGACCCGCAGTCGTCCTCGACAAGGGTCTTACCGCGGTAGCGTGGTTGTCCCCGGCAAGGATCTCGCCGGGGGTCTTGTCGATCTCCTCGACAAGGATCTTGCCGAGGATCGTCATCTTCTAGTCCTCATCTGAACTTGTGTATCTATGATCTTGACAAAGATCCGCATGCCACCATGGAGGCGCCTCCGAGCCTTCGTCCCATCATGGTTGGTTATGTTGGAGGTCGTGGGCTCAAGGGTGGCGCGCCCCGCTGGTGTTGGGCAAGCTGCCCCGTCAAGGCTCTTGTCGGGGCTGCTGAGGCTCCCCCGGCAAGGGTCTTGTCGGGGGAACCTGCTTCGTCCCACTGCTCTTTGTGTTCTTGGTCTTGGCGTTGTTTTTGTTGGCCCTGTTCTTCGGCCTCCCTCCCTTGCCATGTTAGGTGTGGCCCCAGGCGCAGCTCTGACTGCCCGTGCACAAGTAAGGGGTACAAAGGAGATCTTTGTACACCGACAGGAGCCCCCGGGCCCGGGCCACACATAAGCGCGACACGTTGTTGGGTTGGGCCTAGAACGGTGCGCGGGTAGGCGGGGCCGAATCCTTCTTACTGCAGTAGCTTTTTCGCTCGCTGTTCTCCCCCACGACCCATGTTGAATGCATGACATGGGGGTCGTGCGTAGGGCGATCGTGGCCTGCTCGCGTCATCCCACGGGCCAAACAGTAAAGAGGCGGTCCGCGTTTTCCTCCTAAAATAGAGGAAGCCGCAAAGGTGCGGCTCATTTACTAAGTGGACCTGGGGCGTGGTCATTATGATTCCCACGCCCTCCTGATCATGGGGCACGAAACGGCCGCTCCACTTGCCATTCGAGCCCTGACTCGTTTGCCACGTGTCCCCATGCGTCGGAAGGGCAGGCGGCGGATGCAGGACGCACGGGTTTCTACGCCGGGGCGGGGGGCCGGGCATCGCTGTTTGGGTCCGCGGGTCCGTCCGGATTCCTTGCGCCCCCAGATGGCCGGACTGGTTGAGCGGGGCGGCTGAGTCCCGACCCCGCCCCTTTATAAGAAGGGGAGGGGCGCGGCATCCCACAATCCTTCATCATCCATCTCTTCCCATCTTGGCACCTTTCTTTCCCCTGCTATGGCGGGAGGGCGTGGTGGTGCTTCCACGGTACCGTCGAGGGTTTTCGCTCGACAGCGCACCCCTCCTCCATAAGAGCTCGTGGTGGCCGAGACGGGCACGAGAGGAAGGGGGAGGGGGCGAGGGCGAGGTCGTCGTGGTGCCCGGGGAAGAGGAGGACAGGGCGGCGCATCGGCCTCGCCTCCACCAGCAGCCCCTCCTCCGATGGAGGGCCACGTCAGGGATCAGCCTGGTGAGTACTTCATCAGGCTGCACCGGTCGGTGCGCTGCCGTCTTCATCTTCCCACTCCATTTGCTCGAGAGATGGAGCTAGACCCACCGCGGACCCTGAGGTTGCACATGAGGGGCAGCGGAAACGGCGGCACGCGGGTCGATGCACGTCATGTATCTTCATCGCGGATGTAAGACCTTTGCTCGCGTCCATAGCCTGACGGAGGGGCTCGTTCTCTTCTTCAAATTAATGGAGAATGGCCTACTCTCCGTCAAGGTTTTTGGGGACATGGGAACTCGCCTAAAGTGTTGCATGGAGAGCTCCTCCGATGATGAAGATTCTTCCTCGAGCGAGAGTGACGAGGAGGACAGTGACAACAACGACGAGGGTAGCAGGCGGGAGATGACGGGTCTGACTAGGTGTCGGACGCGCCGTCCAAGGCTACGCCGGAAGCACCTCCATCTGCATCGCCAGCTCCTTGAACTTCTCGGGGTCGCCTCCTTGGGCGGCTGGTTTGGGAGGCCGGAGAAGACGTGGGTGGCGGGCCGTCAAGTCGGAGTACGTGGGCACCGACGCCTTCATCGCATATTGCCGGCCCGCTGCCTCGTCTTCCAGCTCTTCTCCCGTCATCATCATGACCAGCCTCTCTTTGGGGCGGCCACCGGGATGCTCTCCTGGCGCCTTCTGCTGCTTGTGCCTCGCCTAGGTGTTCTTTTTGTCCTCCCGTTATCTTGTTCCGTTTCCTGAGGAGAGGGACAAGAAAGGAATTACGAGCACCTTATCTCTTTTTAGCCTTTAAGCTTATGGGCCTTTGTAAAATTTAAATCTTGTAATCCCCTGGCTCACGCCTGCGTTCTGTACGAACTGTACCTGTTTGGAATGTATTAATGAAAAAGGGGGCTTGCCGGGTTCTTTGTGCGTGAGTGAGACCCGCACCAAGGAGCGAGTCCTTGTTATTTTTAAGATAAACATCGACTCCCGGCAACAGGCCTTGCCGTTTCCCTACTTCAATTATGACCACACTAACGCTTTCGGCAGAGGTAGGAGTCAAATAGGTCTAGGCCTCTCGTTTACTTCCTCGCTACAGCACTACAACCAAGTTCTGGCCCAGGGAATAATTCTTGGGGACAGGAAAAGGGGAGCATGGTAGTCTAGGAATAAATGAGGTTTCATACGTCCCAATTACGTACTAGAATGCATACTAGGGGATAAAAGACTTATCTGGTTCAGCAGCCCCCGTGGACCTTGGCTTGTTGCGGTCGGACCTTTGGGTCTGTAGCCCCCGGCAACCTTGGCTTGCCGGGGTCGGGACGTCGGCCTGTCCTCTTTCCTCCAAACAGCCCAGCAGAGATGTTCATGCATCATGTGAACCTAAAAAGGACGGGAAAGAACAGAAAGACGCATACTAGACCTCATATGCTAGGGGTTAGTCGCCGCTAAGCACTATCAACCCTAACCTAGGGAGGGACTCAACCTAGCATGCATGCTAAAACTTAGGGCGCCAGCGCTTCCTTTATTTATGCTCAGGGTCTGCGCCTGGCTTTGTACAAAGGGTTACATGCCTTGTCGACAAGGCTTGTACAAAAGGGTGGCTTGCCGGGAGGTCCGGCAACCGCGCCTTATGGGTAAAACTTGCGAAGATGTTCGATGTTCCAGGAGTTGCTCACTGGAATACCATCTTCGGTCTCCAGGTGGACTGCGCCAGGCCTGGTGACTCGTATTACCCGATAAGGGCCTTCCCACTTTGGCATCAACTTGTTGGAATTCTTGGCCGACTAAACGCGCCGAAGAACAAGGTCGCCTTCGTCAAAGCTTCGGGCATGAACCTTGCGGCTATGATAGCGGCGCAAGGCTTGATGGTAGCATGCTGCTCGCACAGCCTCCCGAAGACGGTCTTCCTCGAGGAGCGTTGCGTCATCCTACCACAATTGCTCTTGCTCAAGCTCATCATAAGCGAGCACTCGCGGTGACCCGTATGTGAGTTCCATGGGGAGAACTGCTTCTGCCCCGTAAACGAGGGAGAAGGGTGTCTGGCCGGTGGCTCGATTTGGTGTAGTTCTGATTGAACAAAGAACCGCCGGTAATTCATCAATCCAGCGCCTTCCGCACTTGTGCAGCCTATAAAAAGTCTTGGTCCTCAGGCCTCGCAGTACTTTAACATTTGCCCTCTCCGCCTGGCCGTTGCTCCACGGGTGTGCCAGGGAAGCGAAACAGACCTTGCTGCCGAGATCTTAGATGTATTGCATGAAGGTATGGCTTGTGAAATGCGTGCCGTTGTCGGTGATGACTCTGTTTGGCACACCAAAACGGCAAACTAGCCCCTTGAAAAACTTGACGGTTGACTGTGCGGTCACCTTCCTCACTGCTTCCACCTCCGGCCACTTTGCGAACTTGTCGATTGCAATGTACAAGTACTCAAAGCTCCCGACAGTACGGGGGAAAGGGCCCAGTATGTCGAGCCCCCAGACCGAAAATGGCCAGGAGAAAGGAATTGTTTGAAGGGCTTGAGCTAGTTGATGAAGCTTCTTCGAATGGAACTGGCACACTTCACACCTGGTTACTAGCACCGTCGCATCCTGGAGGGCTGTGGGCCAGAAGAAACCTTGCCGGAACGCCTTGCCGGCAAGGGTCCTCGACCCTATGTGGGATCCACATATGCCTCCGTGTATCTCTGCCAACAGCTCCAGTCCTTCCTCTCAGGGAATGCACTTCAATTTCACACTGTTCGGCCTTTTTCTGTATAGAACGTCATCGACGAACTAATACATGGCAGACCGACGGGCTACTCTCTCTGCTTCTTCCTGCTCCTCAGGAAGCTCCCCTGTTTGGAGAAATCGGACGGTATGCTGCGCCCATGCCGGAGCCTGAGGCTCGACGGCAAGGACTAAAGGCATCTCTTCTGCTATGGGAGCGGTTGCCTCTACAGAAAGGGCTTGACGCTCTGCCGGAGTCTGTCACCCCACGGCAGGCTCAGTGTCCTCGGCAACATCTTTGCCGGTGGCTCCGGAGAACTTGGCGGGAAAGTACTTGTTGGGTCCTCATTTCCTCCGCTTGTTCTGCTCTGTTGAGGATTCAACGGATGGCTGAGTTAATCGAAGCACAAAAGTACCTGGTTCCACAAGTAGTTTGAGGGCAGCGCATTTCGACAAGTAATCGGCGATGCCGTTCTCCACTCGGGGGACATGCTCCGCTTGTATACCGTCAAAATGCTCCTCCAGCTTCCTCACTTCATCTACGTAGGCCTCCATCAACGGGCTTTGATAATCCTTATTAACTTGCTTGACGACAAGCTGTGAATCACCCCTGACGATGAGTTTCTTGATTCCGAGGTCTGCCGTGATCCTGAGACCGGCAAGAAGTTCCTCGTACTCGGCAGTGTTGTTCGTCGACATCTCCCTGGGGAAGTGCATCTGGACCACATACTTGAGGTGCTCTCCGGTGGGTGCGATGAGCAGCACACGAGCGTCGGCGCCTTGCTGCGAGAAAGCTCTGTCAAAGTACATAATCCAGTCGCGAGCTGTTTCCTTGCCGGGGAGAGTGGTCTCCTGGATCTCTTCATCAGGCGTTGAGGTCCATTCTGCAATGAACTCCGCCAGGACTCTACTCTGGATTGTTGAGGTGCTCTCAAACTTCAAACTAAAACTTGATAGCTCCAAGGCCCACTCCACAATCCTCCCGGTTGCGTCTGGGTTATGCAATATCCGTTGCAACGGGAGGCGAGTGACCACGGTGATTTCGTGTGCTTGGAAGTAATGATGCAGCTTCCTCGAGGCCATAAGGAGGCCGAAGAGCAATTTCTGCACACTGTAGTACCTTGATCTAGCCCCCTACAGGAGGGAGCTAACAAAGTAGACCAGGTGCTGCATCATCTTTTTCTTCTGCACCACTCCGCTTGGTTGCATCGCTTTTGCCCCAGTGGCGTCAGGCTCTGTTGTTGCTATCACTTTTGTGTCGACCTCTCTCTGTGCCACTAGCACAGCACTGACCACTTGATTCGTCGCCGGTAAGTACAGCAGCAACGGCTATTGTGGTTTAGGCGCAACTAGTATTAGCGTAGAGGAGAGGTATTTCTTCAGATCTTGCAGTGTTGCTTCGGCCTCTAGAGCCCACTAAATGCTAGGCGTAATGAGGATAAGGGCCTCCAAAAAACTTCTTTTCGTTCTATGAACTTTAAGGTGTATGAAGTCTCATAGTTAACTCTTGCAGTGGAACGATAGAGACTCCATTTCACTTAGGTTGATTTAATTTAGACCGGAGGCAGACCTGAGGTCCATTCCATCTGGCCCGCCTTTTTCAAAATCTTGAAAAAGGGAAGGGCGCGCTCGGCAGACTTGGAGATGAATCTACTCATGGCGGCAACGCAGCCAGCAAGCCGACGCACATCTTTGATCCGCCTGGGCACCTCAATCTTCTCAATGGCCCTGATCTTGTCCGGATTCGCCTCGATCCCACGCTGGGATACAAGAAACCCGAGAAGATTGCCGGACGGGACACCGAAGACACACTTCTCCGGGTTTAGCTTGAGGTTGATCTTGTGCAGGTTCGCAAACGTCTCTTCTAAATTTGGTATGAGTGTTGCCCTGTCCTTGGTTTTGACCACTATGTCATCCATATAAGCTTCCATATTTCTATGTAGCTGGGGCTCAAAACCAATTTGGACTGCCCTTGCAAACGTTGAGCCAGCACTCTTCAACCCGAAAGGTATCCGTAAAAAGCAATACGTACCACATGGGGCGATGAATTCTGTCTTCTCTTCGTCTTCTCTTGTCATGAAGATCTGGTGGTAGCCCGAGTAGGCATCGAGGAATGACAACAGGTCACACCCGGCCGTGGAGTCAACAATCTGGTCGATACGCGGCAACGGGAGGGGGCCCTTAGGACAAGCCTTATTGATATATGTGTAGTCAATACACAACCTCCACTTCCCGTTTGCCTTGCGCACCACCACCGGATTGGCCAACCACGTCGGATGGAGCACTCCTCTCACCAAGACTGCCACTTCCAATTTCCTGATCTCCTCTATGATGAACTCTTGTCGTTCCAAAGCTGGATTCCTGACCTTCTGCTTGACGGGTCGCGCATGGGGACAGACAGCAAGATGGTGCTCAATCACTTCCCTGGGAACGTCGGGGATGTCGAATGCTTGCCACACAAACACATCGACATTCGCCTGCAGGAAAGTGATGAGCGCGCTTTCCTATTTGCTGTCGAGGGTGGAGCTTATGGTGAAACCCCTGCTGTGCCATCCCCCTTGACGGACCCCTTCTTGGTCTCTGGTGGTGCAGCTCTAGATTTCTTGCTCTTGCCGGTGGAGCTCTCTGCCACGTCCTCGACAGGAGCACTACACTCCGAAGAGGTGCGCTTGCCGGAGTGGGTGTGAGAGGTCTTGCCGGTCTTCTCCCCCCCCCCCCCCCGGGGCTTCAGCGGCAGGAGCAAGTGCCTTGGCGGCAGTTGCTGCAACCGCCTCCCGGTAGAGTTGGCCAGCACAGATCAGTGCATCCTTCTTGTGGGAGGGGACGGTGATGATGGTCATCGGCCCTGGCATTTTTAGCGTGTTGTAGGCGTAGTGCGACACCGCCATGAACTTGGCCAGCGCTGGGCGGCCAAGGATCCAGTTGTAGGGCAAGGGGATCTTGGCACCATCAAAGACAATCCTCTCCGTCCTGTGGTTCAGTTCGCCTCCGAATGTAACGGGTAGTGTAACCTTTCCTTTCGGCTGACTCCTTCCTGGATTGACCCCTTGGAAAGTGCCTGTTTCTTCGAGGTCCTCGTCAGGGATCTGCAGCCTTTTGATCACGGCAGGCGAAATCAAATTCAGGACGGCCCCGCCGTCAACTAGCATTTTTGTCACCTTGAGGTTGCGTATTGTTGGCAAAACCAACAACGGCAAACACTCGACTACAGTTGTGCGATCAAGGTGGTCCTCGGTATAGAAAATGATAGGCGTGCTGGACCACTTCAGCGGCTTCTGGGCGTCGAATGATGGTTCCGCTGTTGTAATCTCACGCGCCCACTGCTTGAGCTGGCGGTGAGAGGTATGCAGGGAGGCACCACCGTCGACGCACATGGCCGCCGTAGCCTTTTGGAACTTTTGCTCGCCGGACTCATCATCCTCATCGTGATCATCATCTTCTTGCTTCTTGTCGCAGCCCCGAGCGGGCCTCTCTTGTTGGTTATCCTTGCCACGGCGGCCTCCTTGGCCGCCACGCTTCTTGCCGGATCCCTCGGCACCATCCTGACCCTTCTCCTTGTCCCGCCTCTCATACTCAGCCTTCTGCTTTTCAGCGAGTAGCTCAACTTGTCGGCAGTTCTGGAGGTCGTGGCCTTTGGTGCGATGGATCTTGCAATACTGCTTGTCGGAGCCTCCTGGCTTCTCGGCAGCCGCCAAGGCCCGGCAGGCGGCGCACCCGGCAATTTCCTTGCCGGGGTCGTCTGCCTTAGCTTTCTTGGCAGCACCGGTGTCGTCGGATCCCTCGACGGCAAGCACAGTATTGCCCTTGCGCTTCCTGCTGCGGCGCTGGCTCTTCTTTGCCGGGGCGGCAACGTCTTCGTCTGAGGAGTCGGTTTCCACGCCGGCATCTTCGCCGGGGTACTTCCTTCCCTCTTCAGCCCGAGCACACCTATCGGCAAGAACGTAGAGCTCTGCCACATCCTTCACCTTGTTCATCGCCAGCTCTTCACGCATCTTGCGGTTTCGCACATTCTGATGGAATGCGCTGATGATGGCGGCAGGGTGAACGTCTGGGATGTTGTACTGCACTCGGCTGAACCTCTGTATGTACTTGCGCAGGCTTTCGCCTTCTTTCTGGGGGATGACATGCAAGTCGCTCGCCTGGCCATGAGCTTGGTGGCCTCCCGTAAAGGCGCCAACAAACTCATGGCACAAATCCGACCAGGAAGAAATAGAATCTACTGGCAAGTGCCTCAACCATGACATAACGCTGAGTTTAAGCGCCAACGGGAAGTAATTAGCAAGCACCTTATTGTCGCGGGCTTCGGCAGCTTGCATCGTGATGGTGTATATGTTGAGGAACTCTGACGGGTGAGTCTTGCCGTTGTACTTTTCGCCAACATCAGGTTTGAACATGCGGTGAGTGGGCCACTAGAACTGCCGCAGCTCACGGGTAAAGGCCGGAGAACCTACCTCGTAAGGTAAGCCCCCAGGGCCTCCCGATGCTGGGTGGTCCGTAGTGGGTCCTGCTCGCCAATCTGACTGGTGGCGCGCTTCGTGCCAGCACTCGATGGTGGTTCGAGTGTCTTCATGGGCTCGCTCCCGAAGAACTTGGCTCTGGTCGCGGTGGGTCCGTGGGTCGCACGATGCTATGGAAATGTTATCACAAGCGTCGTCACGACGGACCGGCGCCCGCGGTAACTAGCGAGGAGGAGGAGAATGCACTGTAGCCACAGCGCCTCTGGTCCTCTCACCACTGGCATGTGGTGCTTCGATGGAGCGCCGGCCCGAGGGCCTCGCTGGCCGCGTCTCGTCCTTGTTGGCGATGCCGACGAGGCTCCGGATGGTAGCTCTCCACTCGTCGAGCTTCTCCGCGGCGAAGTCAAGCAACAGCGTAATGCGGCGCAAAGGCCTCTGTCGGCGGCGGCGGCGGCGAAACCTGCGTGGACTGCGACGCACTCTGACTTCTAACCACATTAGGAGGAGCTCTATCACGGCCCTACGGCTGCGCGCCGTCTTCGCCAGCGCCTCGGCAAGCGTGCTGGTCTTCTGCATCCTGCGAATGATGCACGGGACTCTTATCGCGGCAGCGCCCGGGGTCATCAGCGTGGCAACGCTGTTCATCGCACGCAACCTGGGAGGAGCGCGTTGTGGGCGCCGGCGTAGGTGTCTTATAGGTCACCGCGCCGGTCGTACGTGGCACGACGCCGCCCTTGGAGGGCCCCGTGCCGCCTGCGGGGGGCACGGCTCCGTCTTTGGACTTGGTGGCGCGCGGCTCGTTGTCTTGCGCACGAACGACGCTGCTCGCCAGGCTTCGACTGATATAGCGACGTGGTGGTTCGTGGGCCGCGCCTCAGCTTCCATCCGCGACCACCCTGTCGCGCGCCCGCACTGGCACGGGTCGTTCGACTCCAGATGAACCGATCGCGGTGATCATCTTCTTCTTGGGAGCCATGGCGATGAAGAACCGCTAGCTAACTACTAAACCAGATTATCACAACTGCGCCCCCTACCTGGAGCGCCAAAGATGTCGAGGAAACAACACCTATGGGATCACTGGAATCCCTTCTACGGTTGGCGGGCGCGGGGTTGTGAGAAAAGCAGGTTTAGGAACTAGCCCAAAGATCGTTTACCCAGGTTTGGGCCGCAAGGATGCATAATACCCTAGTCCTGCTTTCGTGTGTATTTCAGAGTGTTCTTGAGCTCTCGAACTAGCTATGGTGCTTGTATAGTTCCAAAGAGCCGAATCCCCCTCCAGTATGCCTCGGGCCTCCTTTTATAGTCGAAAAGGGGTTGCCACAGTGGCACATAGGAGGTGGAAAGGTGTACAGTGCGTGAACTTATCGCCCGACATTACGGGACAAAGCGCATTAAATGCGCTACTAAGGTGTCCATTAGCTTTATCGGGGACGGGAACGAGGCCCGTCCCATCCGTCGCAGCTCCGCCTCGCTTCGACACGCGCCCAGGACAGTGATGTGTGCAGCCCCATGTAGGCAGGCAGGCTACTGAGGTGGGCGGTGGCAGGGCCTTCACGAAGATCTGCACGCCACCACGCAGGTGCTTGCTGAGTTGGTCTGGAAGCCGCATGTTGCCACGCAGGTGCCTGCCCAGCTGGTTGGGCTGGCAGCTGCATGCGAACGGCGGTGGAGTCTTAGTTGATGCGGGCCTGGCAGTGGACCCGCAGGCGTCCTCGGCAAGGGTCTTGTCGGGGCCCCTGCAAGGGTCTTGCCGCGGTAGCATGGTTGTCCCCGGCAAGGATCTCACCGGGGGTCTTGTGGATCTCCTCGGCAAGGATCTTGCCGAGGATCGTCATCTTCTAGTCCTCATCTGAACTTGTGTATCTATGATCTTGACAAAGATATGCATGCCACCATGGAGGAGCCTCCCGAGCCTTCGTCCCATCATGGTTGGTTTTGTTGGAGCCCGTGGGCTCAAGGGTGGCGCGCCTCGCTGGTGTTGGGCAAGCTGCCCCGGCAAGGCTCTTGTCGGGGCTGCTGAGGCTGCCCTAGCAAGGGTCTTGCCGAGGGAACCTGCTTCGTCCCTCTGCTGTTTGTGTTCTTGGTCTTGGCGTTGTTTTTGTTGGCCTTGTGCTTCGACCTCCCTCCCTTGCCATGTTAGGTGTGGCCACAGGCGTGGCTCTGACTGCCCGTGCACAAGTAAGGGGTACAAAGGAGAGCCCCTATCTTTGTACACCGACACCGGCCATCAGAGACACTGACAGCCGGATCCTACACCCGGCCAGATTACCGTTGTACCCCAAGGGGGTAGGCCTATATAAACCCCCCAGGGCACCCATGCAAAGGGTTCAGCCTCTTAGATAACACAAACACACACACACCCATAGAGAGAGGAGTAGAGCTAGCCTTGCCCTTCGTCCTCCTCTAGCCAAACAGCTCAAGGAGCAACCTTGTAGCTACTTGTTGAGATAGTGATCGTGTGGAAACCCCGCAGAGCAATATTAGTGGTGTTATCTCCTAGGAGAGCCTCGAACCTGGGTAAGATGCGTCGGCGTACATGTTTAGGCCTTATCCCGTTTCCAGGCACCGGCGACGTATTACTCTCCCCACCATGATAAGCCATCCTTTGGCATATGTCGCACAAAACCCTCGACATTCTCCTCCCCTTTGTTTAAAGTTGAGAACCTCGTTCTCGGGAGTGCAAGCAATAGAGGAGGAATTATCCATAACGGCAAACAAGATCTCACACACAAAAACAGATCTGGCAAGAAAACGGCGAACGGAAAAAGAGAGGCGAATAAAACGGCAATTTTTGTGAAGTGGGAGAGAGGAAAACGAGAGGCAAATGGAAAATAATGTAAATTGCAAGGAGATGACATTTGTGATTAGGAACCTGGTTATGTTGAAGATCCTCCCGACAGCGGCGCGGAAATTCTCCTTGATGGTAGCTGGAACTACGTCGGTATTTCCCCGGAGAGGGAGGGATGATATAGCACAGCGACAGTAGAGTATCTCCCTTCAGTTATGAAACCAAGGTATCGAACTAGTAGGAGAACCAAGCAACACAACGTAAACAACACCTGCACACCAAGAACAACACCTCACAATCCAACGTGTTAAAGGGGTTGTCAATCCTTTTCGGGTAATGGCGCCAGAAATTGGCAACTTACCGGGATATAGTTGTAATAGATTGAAATAATAGATCGCAAATAAAATAAAATGCAGCAAAGTATCCTTGTATTTTTGGTTTAATAGATCTGAATAATAATCAAAGGAAAAGTAGATCGCAAGCAAATATATAAGAAAGAAGATGTCACAACCCTAGACTTTGCTTGTATTATTTGCATTTGAGAGCATTTTGCATCATGTCTAAATTTTTGAAACATGAATGAGGAAATTGAAAGCCTCGGAAATCATTTTAATAAAGGGGCAAGAAACCCTAAAATTGCAATCAGTAAATCCAAAATGCCCTAGAAATAGTTCTGACAATTTTGGCAAGAGTTATAAATCAAACCAAAATTTTGGAACATTTCTAAGGAATGATTTGGGCTCTGATTTTAAATCAATATTCTATTTGAATTTGGAGTTATATTCATAATATATAATGAATATATTTTCAAATGCTACGAGATATTTTATGTATATGAGGAGTAGACCTTAAGTGACATAAAATTATCCGTGGAGTTTTAACCTTTATTTTCAAATTTGTGTGAATTTGAATTCAGTGGCAATTAAATAAAACAAAACAGAAGAAAAATTAAAAAAGAGCAGAAGACCTACCTGGAGCTTACATTGCTCAGCCTCGGCCGGCTCAGCATCAGGCGGCCCAGCCCATCGCTGGGCGGTCATCCTCAACCTCCTGCCAGGAGGATGAGAGGCGCGTGGCCACCGCGCGGGAGCACGCGCCCCGCCACCTCCTGCTTCCCGCCGCTGCCTCGAGCGCCCACACGACGTCACGACACCCCTGGCTCCCTGTCTCTCTTCTCCCTCGCTTGTTGCCTCTCTTCCCTCCTCTGCTCTTTCTTCCCGAGCACCACCGAGCGCGTCCGTCGCCGCCGTTCACTGCCACCGCGCCCACCGCCATCCCCTTGCCCCGTTGCCCTTTCCTCTAGCTTCCCCGTCGACGCCATGAAGCTCCAAGATGAAGAACACGACCTCGGGTGCCTGGATCCGTCGCCCTCGAGCTCGTCACCGCCGCATCTGGCCGCCGGAGGTCGTCGTTGATACGTGCGCTAGAGGTCGTCCCCGAGCCCACCGAGATCGCTGCCGACCCCACTGTGAGCTCCTCTTCGATTCCCCTCTCTCCCCATGCGCTTTTGCTCGCTCTAGCCATGACAACCACCGGAGCCGAGAGCTTGGTGCCGCCGGCCATGGCGCCGCCGTGGCCAGAGCCCGAACCAGCCACTCCCACACGCGTCATCGTTCTCCTCGCCTCCCCAGGAGCCCATAGCCACCACCAGATCCTCCCCACGTGCCCTACAGCCACCGCCCGAGCTCACCCGAGCTCCGGCCGCCGCCGCAAGCTCCGCTCCGGCGAGCTCCGGCGCCCCCGCGGCCACCCACCTGCTTCTCTAGATGCGGGAGAGCACGGGCTACGTCCCGGTGGTCTCCGCATGTCCAGCCGCCGCCTGTAGCTCAAGTCCGGCGGGTTGCCGCCACGGTTTTGGTTGCCGTCGGCCGAACTCCGGTGACCGCTGACGTGGCTTGGTCATTAGGGCTAACCCCCACTAATTAACCACCCACCCCCGCTGACAGTCGGCCCCACCGCCTAAGTAACCGGCTAACTAAAATAGATTAAGATTAATCTAATTGCAGTGGGCCCACGTGTCAGCCTTGACTATGCTGACGTGTGCGTTGACCCAACCCCACCTGTCGGTGACCGTAGACAGCACTGGATCACTGACCAGTGGGCCCCACTGGTCAGGTTTGACCCTGGTCAGCCGCAGTTGACTTGCTGACGTCATGCTTGCTCAATGCTGACGCAATAAAGTATTTTCTGGATTTATTTATATTCAGGAAATTCCAGAAAATAGCCAAAACTTCTAAAAATCATAGAAAATCAACCGTAACTCCAAATGAAATAAATTATATATGAAAAATGATCAGAAAAATCCAATCTATCCATCTGTACTGGTTTCATGCATGTTTAAACAACTTAAACTTGCTGTTCAGCTCAAAACATGTTAATGCACTTTATGAACCCATAACTTGAGTTTGCATTTGAATCTTTGATTCAAATGAGCTCAAACCACCCTGGTTGTAGTTGCACTAGCCCAACACACACATATTGCCATGTCACATTCATGCATCATATTTTTGCATTGCATTGATTGTGTCCTTCTCTGTTTGCCGGTAACCATCCCCTCTCAGCCGATGATGTTTCCGACGACGTGATCGATGACACCGATGAAGAACTATATTATCTTCAGAAGTGCCAGGCAAGCAAAACCCCCTTGTTCATTCCGATACAATCCCACTCTCTCGCTCCTGCTCTCTTTTACTGCATTAGGACAACAACGATTCAATTTGTTACATGCTACGATAATTGAACCCCTTTCCTCTGCATGACATATCATTGCCACAGTAAATAGATGAAACCCACTAGCATGAGTAGGAGTTGTTTGAGCCCTGATGTGCCTACTCATTCATGCTTGTTTGTCATGCCTGCTACTGCTTAGAGTTGAGTCAGGTCCGATTCATCGAGGATGAATAGAGGTGTGTGAACATGTCCCTCTTGTTGAGAGCTAAGTGTGTGAACACGATTTGGTTAAGGTAGCGGTGAGAGGCCATGTCTGCAGTACATGGTGGGTTGTCTCATTGCAGCCGTCCTCAGAACTGAAGTTACGTGTTTGTGATCCATGAACAGTTACTACCACACATTGGGCTCAGGCGCTCCAAGCTCTCTCGACTTATTAATCAACTTGATCTCTGTCCGGGAGTTGCAACTAGTTTCGGTGTTTGTAGGTAGTGTTAGTAGTCTACCAAGTGGCACCGGTATAGATGGGCTTGGGACGGACTAGGCACTGATGTACGGTGTACCAAGTGGCACCCGGATGGTGGGCTTGGGAACCCTGCTCACATCGTTTGGGGCCGTGAGCGACACCCCGGCCGGATCTCCTTGCGGATGGAACCCGAATAGGCGATAAACCTGGATGAGAGACTTGTGTGGTTAGTCAGGTCGTGGCCGACTCCCTCGCCAAGCTTCCGCTTGAAGGTTGCCGAGATACACGAGGTGTACATGGCGGTAAGTGGCGAGAGCGTGTGTGAAGAAGTACACCCCCGCAGGGTTAATATGATCTATTCGAATAGCCGTGTCCGCGGAAAAGGACTTCTGGGTTTCCTGTACAGTTCATAGACAAGTGAAAGTGGATACTCTAAAACTCGCAAGATAAGCGTGAGTGCTATGGATGGCGTTCTCGTAGGGGAGGCAGGGAGCGGATCCATAGTGGTGTATTGATATGGTGAATATGTGGACTCGTGTGCGCCACCTCAAAAGAGTTACTTGCAGTCGTAGTTTAGGATAGCCACTGAGTCAAAGCTGGCTTGCTGCAGTTAAACCCCACCATCCCCTTTGTTGATAATGATGCATATGTAGTTAGTTCTGATGTAAGTCTTGCTGGGTACATTTGTACTCACGTTTGCCTATTTTATGTTTTTGCAGAGAGACTTCAGTCTCACTAGTAGTTTCGTGTGGACTTCGACGTTTAGCTTGTTACCTCAGCTACGATCTTGTGCCCTCGGCAGGATCTTATAGATAGTCAGGCTTCTCAGCCTTTTTCATTTATAGTTATACGTACTCAGACATGTTAAGCTTCCGCATGTGTTTGACTTGTATGCTCTGAATGCTGGGTTGAGGGACCCATGTTTGTAATATCTCGCTCCTCGGAGCCTATTGAATAAATACTTGAGTCGTAGAGTTATGTTGTGATGCCATGTTGTATTTACACATATCGAGCATATTGTGTGTATGATTGAAATGCTTGGTATGTGTGGGATCCGACAACCTAGTTGTTTATCCTTGGTAGCCTCTCTAATGGGAAATGTAGTCTTGTACTTCCATGAGCCATAGTAGTCCGCTTCTGACCCGGTTCACCGGAGTCCTACTAGCCCAAAGACTCTCTGCTCCGGAACACTTGACTGCCCGGCATGTGATTCACTTTGTTCCTGTGTCTGTCCCTTCGGGGAAATGTCACGCAGTGACATCCAGAGTCCTGCCTAGCCTGCCACAGCCCAGGTTCCCGGAGTCCTGTTGGCCCAGTGCTACTGCCCGGATTCGCACGCTGCTGACCGACATGCTCGATGTTGATTCATGTATGCCTGTCCCTATAAGTTAGTGCCACTTTGGGTTCACGACTAGTCATGTCGGCCCGGGTTCTCTGTCATATAGATGCTAGCGACACTATCATATACGTGCGCCAAAAGGCTAAACGGTCCCGGCTATGGTAAGGCGACACCCGTGGGAATACCGTGCGTGAGGCCGCAAAGTGATATGAGGTGTTACCGGCTAGATCGATGTGACTTGGAATCGGGGTCCTGACAACTTTGGTATCAGAGCCTGACTGCCTGTAGGATTACCAAGCCAAAATGGTCGAAGTTGAGTCTAGAAATGCTTTAGTTATATAAGGGAATTGATTGTGGATGGGAACATAAGGCTCTTTTTACTCCTTTACCTTATGCCCTTCTGATCTGAGTCAACCTCTTCTTTTCTATGGGGATTAAGAACTAGGCCTTCTCATCTATCTATCAGGATCACGTGTTACTAATCCGTAGACTCATAGGACTGTTGGATTTAAGCTTCATTTCAGTTCCTACTACTTCCGTATGTTAACTATTGATCTCGAACCCTTAATATTGTGCTTCTGAGTGGTTATGCCACCATTTTTGTAGCATGTCTCAAATCTTTTGAGCATTTACAACCGTTATGCTGCCCGAGTCATCCCAGGTTTCTAAACTATCTGATGCATTTGCAAATTCTTCCTTCCTGTTCACGGTGTCCTTTTGGTCAGAATAAGCACACTAATCGTCTGTTGAGGTGCTCCTTGCCTTGACATATATGTTGGAACTAGTATTATGACCCTAGGCATCTTAGAGGATCACTTGGTAATATGGCCATGTTTTTGTGTTCCCGGTGTGATGATTCTGGCCGTGTTTCTCGAAAGCATCCCGTGATGCCATTTAGTTAGTAGGCATTCTATTTCTGGGCTCTGAAGCCCAAGATTCACTCTACTTACTTCATGTTGATAGTGTTGCTCGTACCTTTAGGTTATTAGTAACTTTTGTGATAGTCCTCGAGGTCCGTGGTATATCCTTCTTCCAAATACCATGAACTACTTATGGCAGAAGTTCCTCGTTGAACCAAAAGATCACAACCATAGTGCTCTTGATGAGTCCTCCATTCTATATTGTGATTCTGCCGGTTCTACCTTTCTGCATGGGTTATCTGGAAGAAACCTGTTGAACTTGGTTTGACATATTAATCTATGCATCCACAACTCAGAAAGATATATGTTCCCTTGAGTTGTCCCTCTTCATTTGTATTCCGACCATCGTCTATCAATTGATAGTCAAGAGTATGCGTGCATTCGTTTATCGATGCCTACTACTCTTGTGGTCCGTCAAGCCATTCTATTCCGGAATGACTAGGAGAAACAAACTCCAGTACCTTATCCATTTCTAGGATTGGGTCAAAGCAGTTGTATTCCGCAGATCAAATGCCATCAAGCTTTTGATTCTGTTCTACCCTGAAGTATTACCCACTTTATGTCAGGAATGTCATGAGAATTGCACCTTCTCTTATGAATTCTTGACGTAGTGATACTTCTCTCCATCATTCTTCATTCCTCAGTTCCTGTGTTGTTGTAACCAGAATGCCGACAAGTGAATCGTGATGTGTGAAATCTATACTCCTAGCAACTCCGTTGTTTGGTAGTTAAATGGACAATAACTTCATTCTTAGCATGTTGGTTCTTGAATCATCATTCTAAGATAGATCGTGCTACCTAGTCCTCATTTCCTGGTGCACTCTTCGATCAATGAGTTAGGATTGTGCCAATCCCTCGCTTATTTGATCATATCATCTTGCCCTGAAAAGCAAGATTGTTCTCGAGTTTAGTAACATATCGGTGGTTCATGATTCTCCGAATATCTTCTCGGAAGTATCACCAGGTTGTCCCATGACTTTTATGTTGAGCTCGTGATCAAGTTGGTTTCTCGTAAACCACCTCTTCTCCAAGAAACTGTGTTGGATACCCCCGAGCTAGTTGGTTAAGCTAAACAACAACTTGGAGAGTTGGAAGATGAAAGCTTGTCCGACTTAGTTCATCACTAAGGAATATCCTTGAGTGTGTGTGTGTGTGTGTTGAATAAAGATGGTATCTTCATCGACTGATCCCCGTGATCAGTTGTTGGATCTATTGTCTTGTCAAAACTTTGACTTGAGTATGGGCTATCGTCAAGTCAAATCAGAACCAACGATGTTCGTAATGTTGTATTACTCATGGTAGATCCCTCGAGCATACACCATTACATCTTTCGGTCTGACCAATGCTATCACCGTGTTCACATGATGGCGGAAGTCCGGTGATATGGAAATTCCGATGAGTTGCTGTTGAGCCCATCAGCAGCAATTTGTCTCCCCCATGACTCATGTTGAACATCAACCTAGTGTTGGAAAATTTTATAAGCATTATCTTCATGTCCCGTTCATGAAGCATATGTTGGATGAAAGAAGTGACTTCCTCTAATTCACGCACATTTGATGTAAGTTTCCACCGTGGATCTGAGAAAGATTGTTTTTTGCTTCCTCTGGAACCATCCCAAGTCAGTCATGCATATGTGCAAAGTATTCTATGGTTTGGAGACTTGCAACCTTCATTCTATATGTATTCCTAGCACACCAAGCGACTGACTAATTTGTTCCAGGAGAAGGAGTTCTTTTTAAGAGCTAACCCGGGCTTAATTAAGAACTTCATTATCTGCGATGATGGTTCCCCTCCTGAACTTGGTAGTGTTTCATTATAAGACTACCACGTGATCATGCTTGTCTGGGACAACGTGTTCACATGTTTGTAGTAGAACTAGCTCATGTTTTGGAGCTTACTACCGCAGTCCATTTCCCGAGAATCTCGCAACGTCGTCTCGTCGATTTGTGTTGCAAACTTTCATTTTTCTTTATAGACTC
Organism: Aegilops bicornis; assembly: GCA_021605145.1. Lineage (NCBI taxonomy): Eukaryota > Viridiplantae > Streptophyta > Magnoliopsida > Poales > Poaceae > Aegilops > Aegilops bicornis. The sequence goes on from CM038674.1 coordinate 512,484,266, forward strand.
GATGAGTCTGGAATATCATGACACCAACCAGATCTGAATCTCAGGCAGATATGATGGTTGGAACGTTTCCCAAGAACTATAATATTGGTCTCACCGTAACCGGTAAAGTGGATGTCGTGGTCAACACACCCAGCCGGAGGACCTATCATTGTAGTATCTTGATTGAAGAAGTTGGCCACCTCCCCATAAGGATTCATAGGATTTACTCCGTAGTTATTCCTTATGGATTCTTGAGCTCCCGAAGTCCGACCTTTTACTTGATGTTCTAGATATCAAACCATATCTATGAATGGGATACACTAGCACACCCAGGAGAACACTAGAAGCGGAGTGCTAAATGTCTCTCGGTCGATCATCCAGATTTTGTTCCCTTGGCCCCGGTAAGGTGAAATATGAGAAGGTTATCTTCCTTTGCATCTGCATCGTCCATCGCTGTTCATCATGGTAGTACGTTGTGTTGCCAGGATCCTTGACACGGATATTGGTAAAACCTTGATGAATATGGAAATGCTCAAGTTCTTGAGAGCACGCACAAGCGCTAGGTGTTATCATCGGCACTACCTGGGATTGCTCCCAGTTTCTTCGGTTATGATATAAATTTTCAACAGTGGACTCACTCTCTACTGTTGAGCTTCTCCCCAGTTACTAAAATCATCCCTTGTGTTGTCTTCAACAAGGTAATCCACATCATCCATACTAGTCCGAGTATGCCATTCCTTCGAACTCCGTCAAACGATCATATGGGAATCACCTCAGGCTGGTATAGAGAGTTCCAATGATCTATGTATCAAAAGTAATTATTTTGCCACTTAAGGTAACAATTCTATGAGTCACCTCTTTTAAGGTGTCTCGATATGGTATCATGACAACTCAACCCCTCGCTACGTTGACAACCGTTCACCACCTCCTTAAGTGTGGAATTGTTGTCTACCTAGTGAACCTCCGTCATCTGTTTCACTCCATCCCTCTAGATGTATGCCTCGTGTCACAGCTCGAGAGAGGTTTCAATGACTCATCCCATGAGTTGATCCTGAATTGTTCGATCCTTAACAAGATCGGTTCTTCTAGAGTTTTTCCTTTTTCTCTCGATGTCGTGTTGGTTGAAGTTTCAGAAGCAAGACGTCGAGACAAAGATGATGATCGAATCAATGTTCTTATGAAGTGCACCTTGGATCGTGAAGACTGTGTTAGTTTGTGTTTCCCCTTCATCTTACCCTATGCTTGAATCTCGGGACGAGATCCTTGTTTAGTGGGGGTGAGTTGTCACAACCCTAGACTTTGCTTGTATTATTTGCATTTGAGAGCATTTTGCATCATGTCTAAATTTCTGAAACTTGAATGAGGAAATTGAAAGCCTCGAAAATCATTTTAATAAAGGGGCAAGAAACCCTAAAATTGCAATCAAGAATCCAAAATGCCCTAGAAATAGTTCTGACAATTTTGGCAAGAGTTATAAATCAAACCAAAATTTTGGAACATTTCTAAGGAATGATTTGGGCTCTGATTTTAAATCAATATTCTATTTGAATTTGGAGTTATATTCATAATATATAATGAATATATTTCCAAATGCCCTGAGATATTTTATGTATATGAGGAGTAGACCTTAAGTGACATAAAATTATCCAGGGGAGTTTTGGCACTGTTTTCAAATTTGTTTGAATTTGAATTCGGTGGCAATTAAATAAAACAAAGAAGAAGAAAAATAAAAAAGAGGAGAAGACCTACCTGGCGCTTACCTGTTTAGCCTGGCCGGCCTGCTACTGTGCGGCCCAGCCCACAGCGCCGTGCCAGTCATCCTCAACCTCCTGCCAGGAGGATGAGAGGCGCGTGGCCACCGCGCGCGAGCACGCGCCCCGCCACCTCCTGCTTCCCACCGCTGCCCCGACACGCTCAGACGACGCCGCGACACCCCTGGCTCCCTCTCTCTCTTCTCCCTCGCTCGTTGCCTCTCTTCCCTCCTCTACTCTTTCTCCCCGAGCACCACCGAGCGCGTCTATCGCCGCCGTTCACTGCCACCGCGCACACCGCCGTCCCCTTGCCCCATTGCCCTTTCCTCTAGCTTCCCCGTCGACGCCGTGAAGCTCCAAGCCGAAGAACATGACCTCGGGTGCCTGGATCCGTCACGCTCGAGCTCGTCACCGCAGATTCCGCCGGAGGTCGTCGTCGATACATGCGCTAGAGGTCGTCCCCGAGCCCGCTGAGACTGCCGTCGACCCCACCGTGAGCTCCTCTTTGATTCCCCTCTCTCCCCGCGAGCTTTTGCTCGCTCTAGCCATGACAACCACCGGAGCCGAGAGCTCCATGCCGCCGGCCATGGCGCCGCCGTGGCCAGAGCCCGAACCAGCCGCTCCCGCACGTGTCATCGTTCTCCTCGCCTCCCCAGGAGCCCGTAGCCACCACCAGATCCTCCCCACGTGCCCTACAGCCACCGCCCGAGCTCACCTGAGCTCCGGCCGCCACCGCAAGCTCCGCTCTGGCGAGCTCCAGCGCCCCCGCGGCCACCCACCTACTTCTCTAGATGCGGGAGAGCACGGGCTACGTCCCGGTGGTCTCCGCATGTCCAGCCGCCGCCTATAGCTCGAGTCCGGCGGGTTGCTGCCGTGATTTTGGTTGCCGCCGGCCGAACTCCGGTGACCGCCGACGTGGCTTGGTCATTAGGGCTAACCCCCACTAATTAACCACCCCACCCCCGCTGACAATCGGGCCCCACCGCCTAACTAACCGGCTAACTAAAATAGATTAAGATTAATCTAATTGCAGTGGGCCCACGTGTCAGCTTTGACTATGCTGACGTGTGCGTTGACGCAACCCCACCTGTCGGTGACCGTAGACAGCACTGGATCACTGACCAGTGGGCCCCACTGGTCAGGTTTGACCCTGGTCAGCCGCAGTTGACTTGATGATGTCATGCTTGCTCAATGCTGACGCAATAAAGTATTTTCTGGATTTATTTATATTCAGGAAATTCCAGAAAATAGCCAAAACTTCTAAAAATCATAGAAAATCAACCGTAACTCCAAATGAAATAAATTATATATGAAAAATGATCAGAAAAATCCAATCTATCCATCTGTAGTGGTTTCAAGCATGTATAAACAACTTAACCTTGCTGTTCAGCTCAATACATGTTTACGCACTTTATGAACCCATAACTTGAGTTTGCATTTGAATCTTTGATTCAAATGAGCTCAAACCACCGTGGTTGTAGTTGCACTAGCCCAACACACTCATATTGCCATGTCACATTGTTGCATCTTGTTGCATTACATTGATTGTGTCCTTCTCTGTTTGCCGGTAACCGTCCCCTCTCAGCCGACGATGTTTCCGACGACGTGATCGATGACACCGATGAAGAACTATATTATCTTCAGAAGTGCTAGGCAAGCAAAACCCCCTTGTTCATTCCGATACAATCCCACTCTCTCGCTCCTGCTCTCTTTTACTGCATTAGGACAACAACGATTCAACTGTTACATGTTGCGGTAGTTGAACCCCTTTCCTCTGCATGACCTGTCATTGCCACAGTAAATAGATGAAACCCACTAGCATGAGTAGGAGTTGTTTGAGCCCTGATGTGCCTACTCATTCATGCTTGTTTGTCATGCCTGCTACTGCTTAGAGTTGAGTCGGGTCTGATTCATCGGGGATGAATCGGAGGTGTGTGAACATGTCCTACTGTTGAGAGCTAAGTGTGTGAACACGATTTGGTAAAGGTAGCGGTGAGAGGCCATGTAGGAGTACATGGTGGGTTGTCTCATTGCAGCCGTCCTCAGGAACTGAGTTCTGTGTTTGTGATCCATGAACAGTTACTACCACACATTGGGCTCCGGGCGCTCCAAGCTCTCTCGACTTATTAATCAGGTTGATCTTTGTCCAGGAGTTGCAACTAGTTTCTGGTGTTTGTAGGTAGTGTTAGTAGTCTACCAAGTGGCACCCGGTACAGGTGGGCTTTGGACAGACTAGGCACAGTTGCACGGTGTACCAAGTGGCACCCGAATGGTGGGCTTGGGAACCCTGCTCAAATCGTTTGGGGCCGTGAGCGACACCCCGGCCGGATCTCCTTGCGGACGGAACCCGAATAGGCGATAAACCTGGATGAGAGACTTGTGTGGTTAGTCAGGTCGTGGCCGACTCCCTCGCCAGGCTTCCGCTTGAAGGTTGCCGAGATACACGATGTGTACATGGTGGTAAGTGGCGAGAGCGTGTGTGAAGAAGTACACCCCTGCAGGGTTAATATGATCTATTCGAATAGCCGTGTCCGCGGAAAAGGACTTCTGGGTTGCCTGTACAGTTCATAGACAAGTGAAAGTGGATACTCTAAAATACGCAAGATAAGCGTGAGTGCTATGGATGGCGTTCTCGTAGGGAGACGGGAGCAGATCCATAGTGGTGTATTGATATGGTGAATATGTGGACTCGTGTGCGCCTCCTCAAAGAGTTATTTGCTATCGTAGTTTAGGATAGCCACTGAGTCAAAGCTGGCTTGCTGCAGTTAAACCCCACCATCCCCTTTGTTGATAATGATGCATATGTAGTTAGTTACGATGTAAGTCTTCTTTGGGTACATTTGTACTCACGTTTGCCTATTTTATGTTTTTGCAGAGAGACTTCAGTCTCACTAGTAGTTCCGTGTGGACTTCGACATTTAGCTTGTTACCTCAGCTACGATCTTGTGCCGTCGGCAGGATCTTATAAATAGTCAGGCTTCTCATCCTTTTTCATTTATAGTTGTCTGTACTCAGACATGTTAAGCTTCCGCATGTGTTTAACTTGTATGCTCTGAATGCTGGGTCGATAGACCCATGTTTGTAATATCTCGCTCCTCGGAGCCTATTGAATAAATACTTGAGTCGTAGAGTTATGTTGTGATGCCATGTTGTATTTACACATATCGAGCATATTGTGTGTTTGATTGAAATGCTTGGTATGTGTGGGATCCGACAACCTAGTTGTTTATCCTTGGTAGCCTCTCTTATGGGGAAATGTAGTCTTGTGCTTCCATGAGCCATAGTAGTCCGCTACAGCCCGGTTCACCGGAGTCCTGCTAGCCCAGCACTACTGCTCCGGAACACTTGACTGGCCGGCATGTGATTCACTTTGTTCCTGTGTCTGTCTGAGGGAGTCCCGGACTAGGGGGTGTCCGGATAGCCGAACTATCATCATCGACCGGACTCCAAGAGTATGAAGATACAAGATTGAAGACTTCGTCCCGTGTCCGGATGGGACTTTCCTTGGCGTGGAAGGCAAGCTTGGCGTCTGGATATGTAGATCTCCTACCTTTGTAACCGACTCTGTGTAACCCTAGCCCTCTCCGGTGTCTATATAAACCGGATGGCTTTAGTCCATAGGACGAACAACAATCATACTATAGGCTAGCTTCTAGGGTTTAGCCTCTTTGATCTCGTGGTAGATCCACTCTTGTAACACACATCAACAATATAGATCAAGCAGGACGTAGGGTTTTACCTCCATCAAGAGGGCCCGAACCTGGGTAAAACATCGTGTCCCTTGTCTCCTGTTACCATCCGCCTAGACGCACAGTTCGGGACCCCCTACCCGAGATCCGCCGGTTTTGACACCAACATTGGTGCTTTCATTGAGAGCTCCTCTATGCCGTCACCATCAGGAAGGATGCCTTTTCCCGTCTTTAAAGACGGCGCCGTCGTCAAGGGAGCTTTGGCAGCCGGACAGACTATCCGGCTAGGCAGTTTTCTCATGACCGCCTGTTCGGCCACCGCCCCGACAATGACCTCTCAAGTCATTAAAAGCGATCTGCACGTCAGCTCGGAATTCGCCGAACAGGTAGATCCGATTGAGCTCTCCTCCGTAAACGAGCTCTTGGATCGCATCGCCGCCTTGGGAGTCGCTACCGACTATGATCAGATTGGGCTTAAAACCGATCTGAGAGAAATTAACTCTCCCAGGTTACCCACCACGTTGTCGTGGTAGAGGAACAATGCGGCGACTCTTCTTCTATGTTAAAATCCAACTATGTCCGGATTCCGGATCCCTCCATGCCGGATTCCCGCGGAGGGACGGACGCTAATCAAATGTTGAACCTAAAGTCAGGCATCAGACCAGATTTGTTGGGAAGCGCTCAGCAAACCAAGCTTCCGAATCCAGAAGCTTCTTGGCCTTTGAGCCTCGAGACCAAGGCGGGTTCCGAACTTAATTCCACCCGCCCACCCAAACATAAGCGATCTATCTCAAATACGGCAAGAGCCCGATGAAACGATACATCATTCTTGGGCGATTCCTCGGTTATGAATAGGATAAAGGACTGCCGTGAAGAAAGTGCGATTTCAATCTTACGCAACAATTGCACGGACAAGGGAATCATAAGCGCCATCGATTAAATCGCGAAGTTTCACGCCTCGCCGACCTAGCGACCATCGTACAAAAATACATGCGATGGAGAGTGCCCGGAAAACCCGAAACTAGGTTTTGGGACAATCCGCCCACGAATACAAACCCAGTCCGAAATAAAAGGGTGCTTCATACTCAAGCACCGGGTTAAAAACCAAAAAGCAAAAACCCCTAAGGTGCGGAACTGCATCTTTGGAGGGATGGCTCAACGGACCTGCAAAATCCACAAAGACGGAGGGCGCCACTCCAACACATAGCCTTGGCGTGTTGGATACTACGGCAGGTGGCCAAAAGTGGCGAGGCTTTTTAGCCCCGGCAACCAACCCAGCGATACCGATGACGGTATTAACAGTCTTGAGACTTTCGCATCAAATAACATGCGGAAGCGAACAATCCGCAGCCTTGCGAAGTCTACCAAGTAGCAACAACAAATCCATGGAGCGACACGGCTATCACCTTCAATGCCAGCGACGAACCTAAATTCGAACAGCTAGAGCACCGGCCGCATTGGTCCTCGGTCCGATAGTGGACGGTTTCCGTCTTACTAAGGTACTCATGGATGGCAGCGGATTAAACCTCATCTATGAGGAAACCCTTCAAAAATGGAAATTGACTGGAGCCGCATTGGCGCAGCATCACAACCTTCGGAGGGATAATCCCTAGTCGAGAAGCACGCTGCACAGGAAAAATCACACTAGATGTAGTGTTCGGCTCACGGACAATTACGATTCGAGGAGGTCACGTTCCAAGTGGCCCCATTCGGCAGCGGATATCACGCTTTGTTAGGGCAAGAGGCATTCACAATCTTCCAAGCTATACCCCACTACGGGTACATAAAGCTCAAAATGCGGGACCCAATGGGATAATCACTCGCCGATGATCCAGATCTGACACTCAAGACTTGAAAATAAGACAGCCGCACTGGCCCTAGAGGCATTGTCCGGAGCCCTAGCGGCAGAGGAACTAACTACGCTGCGCTCCACGGTGGATAGGGACGATGTGATACTCGATAAGAGGTCCAAGTCCACCTCTTTTAAACCATCGCATTTAAAATAGTCAAATTTCAGGTCCATCCAACGGACCCGACAAAGACGGCCTCCATTGGGGCACAATTAAGTCCTGATGTCGAAGCCGCACTCACGAGAATTCCTTCGAAAATTGGGACATTTTGCACGGCACCCTTGAGACATGCCAGAATCCCACGCAGGTGGCGAGCACAGCCTAAATATCCTAAAAGGATTCAAGCCGGTCAAACAAGCTCTTGGCGATTTTAGAACCCAAAGGATAGGCAATGGGAGAGGAGCTAGCCAAACTCTTAGAAGCCGGATTCATCGGAGATATAAAACATCGGGTGGCTAGCCAATCTAGTAATGGTACCAAAAAAGGACAAATCTTGGCGCCTCTGCGTCGATTTTAAAGACCTTAACAAGGCATGTCCAAAGGACCCTTTCCCCCTCCCTCGCATCGACCAAATCATCGATGCTACTGCAGGGCACGATTCATTATGCTTCCTCGACGCATACTCCGGATACCATCAAATCAAGATGGCGGAGAAAGATCAGGCATAGCGGCATTCATTACTCCATATGGGCCATTCTGCTTCAACACAGTGTCGTTCGGACTCAAAAACGCAACATATCAGCGCATGATTCAAACATGTCTGGCTACCCAGATAGGCAAAACTACAGAGGCATACATAGACGATGTGGTCGTCAAGACCAAACACGTCGGAACTCTAGTAGAATACTTGAGGGTGACATCCGACAACCTCCGAGCATATGACATTAAGCAAAATCTGGAAAAATGCGTCTTGGCGTACCCGGTAGGAAAGCTCTTGGGCTTCATTGTATCCGTAGAGGAATTGAAGCAAATCCGCCAAAATCCGAGCTCTGTCACAATTGGATATTCCAAAAGACCTCAAGCAGATACAAAAACTAACCGGATGCGTGGCGGCCTTAAGTCGCTTCATCTCCCGTTTGGGAGAAAAGGCTCTGCCCTCTACCGCCTCCTCAAGACCGAACATTTCGAATGGACGGATGTACAGCCGACTTCGAAGAAATAAAGGCCATACTGGCAACAAATCCAGTTCTAGCCGCGCCCAACCTGGGCGAACCTATGTTATTATATATCGCAGCAACACATCAAGTTGTCAGCACGGTACTCGTCGTTGAACGAGAAACAGAAGGGCACAGATTCCCTCTCCAAAAACCAGTGTACTACGTATCCATTGTTCTAAATCCATGCAAATCCCGGTACCCACATTATCAAAAGATAGCGTATGCGGTGTTCATGGCATCCCGGAAGCTGCGACACTACTTTCAAGAGTGTTCAATAACGGTGGCCTCAAGTACCTCTCAACGATATTATAAACAATCGCGGCCTTAGCGGGCAGGATTGCAAAATGGGCTATCGAGCTCTTACCATTTGACATAACCTAGAAACCACGGCGAGATATAAAGTCGCAGGTTCGGCTGACTTAAATGCCGAATGGACAAGCCGAACTCCCTAAAGAGTACGGCGTACTCTAACCGGATCATGCATTTCGACGGTTCCAAAATGTTGGCTGGCTTGGGGTGGCGTCGTCTGACGTCCCCAGCGGGAGACACAATCCAATACGTACTTCAAATAATGTACATGGACTCCAACAACGCAGCCGAATACGAGGCCCTTCTACATGGCCTCCGGATGGCAATCTCCATGGGCATTCAACACCTAGAGGTGAGCGGGGACTCAAACCTCACAATATCCCAAGTAAATGGAGACTTTGACGCCAAAGATCCGAAAATGGCAGCTTACCGCAGCGCCGTCCTAAAAATGTCAGCTCGGTTCGAAGGACTCGAATTCCACCATGTAGCCCGGTATGATAACCAGGCAGCAGACGTGTTAGCACGCATCGGCGCGAAACGAGACGCCATCCCTCCAAACATCTTCCTGGAACGGCTCTTTAAGCCATCCGTATTATGGGAAGAGGAGCCCAGAAATAACAATCCGGAGCCAGCTGCATCACCTAACTCAGACCATTCTGAGACAATCGGGCGGCTCGACCAATGAAATAACACCTTGACTCACGAAATGATGGCAGTAATTGCCCGTGGACAGAACCATTCCTAGCCTACTTAATGCGGCGGGAACTTCCGAAGACCAAAATGAGGCCCGCTGCATAGTTCGGCGATCTAAAGCCTACAAGGTCCATGAGGAGAACTTTATAAGAAAAGCACAATCGGAGTCCTTCAAAGGTGTATCTCAAGAGGAAGGGTGAAATCTCTGGCTGAAATTCACGCCCGGACTCGTGGCACCACGCTGCAGCCCGGGCCCTTGTAGGCAAGGCCTTCCGTACAGGATTTTATTGGCTGACAGCCCGGGCAGATGCTCAGGACTTAGTCCAACGATGCGTCGGTTGCCAGCTCTTTGCTAATCAGAGCCACATGTCATCCACCGCCCTCAAAACTATACCCATTACCTGTCCGTTCGTGGTCTGGGGGCTTGACATGGTTGGACCCCTTAAAGGGGGAACCCACAAGCACAAATACTTATTGGTCATGGTGGACAAATTCACCAAATGGATTGAGGCCAAGCCGGTTAAAACGGCAGAATCCGGACCGGTGATAGACTTCATATCTGGGGTAGTACACCGTTTTGGCGTCCCCCACAACATCATCACTGATAACGGCACGAACTTCACGGCCGACGAGGTTAAACTCTGGTGCAAAAATATGGGCATCAAGCTCGATTACGCTTGATCTATCACCCCCAAACTAACGGTCAAGTCGAGCGAGCAAATGGTCTAATCATGAGCGGCATCAAACCCGGACTAGTGCGGTCCCTCAAGGAATCTAACACGCCTTTGGGTAGAGGAGCTTCGACTCCGTACTACGGGGCTGCGGACCACGCCAAACCGAACCTCTGGATTCACACCATTTTTCATGGTATACGGCGCAGAGGCAGTTACGCCTGCGATATAATTCATGACTCACCTCACAATGCGCATGTACGAAGAAAGAGAAGCCGAGTTGGATCGGCAGGATAGTTTGACGCCTTAGAGGAGGAGCGGACGTGTAAAGGCTGGATTACGCATTTTATCAGCAGCAGGCTCGAAGATATCAAAGCGTAGAAATACGGGCCATAACTTACAATGTTGGCGAACTTGGTCCACGCTGCCGGACAAGAAAAAGGACAAACTTAAGCCCAAGTGGGAAGGTCCCTTCATCATCGACCAAGTCGACCGGCGGAGCATACCGTCACGTAACGCATCGACAACCGACTCGAGCCGAACCCATGGAACGCAGCCCGTCTCCGAAGATTCTACGCCAAACGCCGGACTCCGGGTTCGTCTCACTCCCCTGTCCACCCTTTTTATATTTTTTACTGTCTCTTGTCCCCCTCCTTCTTCCCACTTTATTTTTTAAATACCTTTTATAGGCTGATTTGCGCTTTGTTCGCACACACTTGATGTGCTCCTGGCACTCATTATACCTGGGTGCTTCTTTAACAGAAGCTTATTCATACGGGCTTCATGCCCAATACATGTGCCATACTTCTGCATGTACCTTTTATTCACCATTGTATGCATCGATATGACTTAAGTTTTGGCCAAGCTGGGTTGCCTGGCTCCTGTGCTTACCCCTACGTTCTCAATTGTTCGGCTCGGAGGTAAAGGGAGCACCTCTGCGATTGCTACTGCCGGGTCAGCCGGATGTGTACCTCAGACTGGGTGAAGCCGAAAGCTAGCGTTCTTAAGAGAATATTCGGTCGGTGACTTGAAAGATGATTTATTACTTACTTATTTCTCTGCCCCAGATGCTTTTTACGCTATTTTCGCGATGCGGCATTGCACTTTAGGGCATGCCTCCTGTGGAAAGGAACCCTTAACGGAACTATTCTCCTGGAAGATGTTTCTTACTAACCATGTAATATAACATAACTAGTTGGGCACTTGTCTGATAAAGCAATTATGACCCCGACGCCTTGTCTCCATGCATGCCCCGGTTCTTTTATAACCATAAGGGTATTCAGACACACTCCAGACTGTTGGGTCCTGAGGTTGAAGCGAAACGGTCCGCAGAGACAAACGATCTACAATCCGGCTAGAAGGAATTTTACATGTCATTTCAAATTACATCGTCAAACCGATCGATTGTACTCCTCCTCAATCCCATCTAACATTTGTCTAATTTATAGTCTGTTGGGAATATTTCATGCCAGTTCTACTTGGCCGTACATCAAGCTCACAGGGATCTCCTTCCCATCAGGCCCCGCAGGTCCGACCTCGGCCATGTGGTTTGGGTCAGCCTTCGGGTAATGTGTTTTCACCATGGCCCAGGCCTCCCTGGCGCCCTGACAACAGGCCGATATCTTCCACAAACGGAGGCGTCGCCGTGCTCCCTGAAGCTTCTCAGCAAGCTCACCAAGGCCCTCGGGTAGGGAGATGGATGGCCATAAAGCATGAACGACGCCACTCATCGCCTGCCGAACACATTCGAGCAATTGCACCAGCTCGGGAAGTTGGTCACCCGTTGACTCAGGCATTTCCTCCGCAGGGCGACCTGTGAGCACACCTAAAGACATATTTCTGTCAATCGACTTCCTCGCCGAATTCTTCTTTTCAAAGGAATTTGTTCAAGCACTTACTATAAATGCCGCGACGAAGCCGCTGATTCTCCTTCATGGAGCCAGACAGCTGGGCACGAACACCTTTCATCTCTTCTCCTCGCTGGGTGTGGGCATCTTGGAGCTTGTTTCTCTCCTGCTGCACCTTCATAAGCACCCTCTCGCCAGCCTTTAGCTGACGCAGTAGCTGTTGCTTGTCCGGATCTAGTCCGGCGCCCTCTGCAATATTATTGTCAGATTCACGCTGCACTTTGTCAAATAATTATCTTTTCAAAGTACGTCTTACCGGTGGGGGTCTCTGTGGCTCCCCCTGTGGCGGCCAGTGTGGCCTCAAGTTGGGCCTTGCACTCTTGGAGCTCCTGGGACAGATGGGTATTCTTCTCCGTAAGATCCTGCATAATAATTGATCCTTAAATCAGTTATTTCAACTATTTTAAGTCTCGGGGGCTACTGGCATATATAACTCTTAAAATTACTTACCCGTATGTCTTTTACATACTGCTCCGTGGCTCTGGTTAACCCATCTTGAGCGGCACGGAGGTGCGCGTTTCCCGCATCAAAGGCATTTAACGCCTCCGGGGAGAAACACGCGTCACGAAGAACTGTCCGGCGACACATGTGATTCATGGCGCTCGCCACCTCAGACTGGGTGGCGGACAGCCTGTCGGCATCCTCCGTCGGAGAAGCGTCCGGCTCATGCCTTGTGTTCGCCTCCCCTCCCGGACCATGCGTTGGAGCATGGCTGGCGGAGGCTTGATTGGCAACCTCTCCGGACCTTTGTCCGTGACCGCTTCTTTACGGAAAAGTTATGAGCATTAATATACCTCCGGGATCCTTCCTTAAAAATAGCGGTGCTCCGTACCGTTCTTGGCGACGTTCGGTTCGCGTCGCACTCCTCTTCCGCTTTCTTTGGGCGGATGACCCTTGTTGGTCGGCCGCCGGGGGTTCGGCTTCCTGCCTTAAAGGCACCTCCTGCGACGCACCATCAGTATGGGATGGTCAGAATTGAGCACGGATCAAATGATGGTGTCAAGACCTCGGTCGTAGTCACCTGGGAGGCCGGAAACAAACCGGGGTAGTCAGCCGTAATGGCGACTAGGGCATTGTCTATGCTACGTTGGTGGAACACCCCATCAATCAGCTCCACCTTTATGTCCGGATCCTCTTCGGAGGTCGGACCAAGGGATCGTTCCGGATCCTCGGGCTATGGAGTTAGGCTTCGTATGCCCTCCACGTCCCGGCGCAGCTCCTGCGTCGAAATCACATAGTAAGATACTTGACTTTAAAAGTATGGATCGGGTAGATGAACATCCGCTTACCCAGCTCCGAGGGTTATTCATAGAAAATCCATTCAACGGATTCGTGCCGAGGAAGTCCTCCTCCTCTCCCTTGTACAAGCCGGACAGGATCTTTGCCAGATCGGCTGCCGAGCCTGGCCCTTTGCGGCCATGACAGGTTGCGTCATCTTCCCCGTTGAAATCCCACATAGGGTGGCCCCTATATTGGAGTGGTTGCACCCCTCGCATAATGCACGTGGCCATGACTCCAATCATGGTCAATCCGGAGTGGGCCAGTAACCTAATCCGGCCCATCAGATAATGGACGCTCCTATCATCTTCCCGTTGAGGGCTCCGCGGGCGCCAACTCAGGCGTTTCTTCAAGGGAGCATTGTTGAACTCCGGGAGACCGATCCGAACTAGATCCGGCAGAGGGGTGTCCTCCATGTAGAACCATTCCGAAGGCCAGTCTTCGGACGCCTTCTTCGGGGTGCCGGATAGATATCCGGTCCCGGCGATGCGCCATATTTCGGCTCCGCCCACTTGATATATCGACCCCTCATGAGAACGGGGTATGAGACAAAACAATCTCTTCCACAGCGCAAAATGGGGCTCGATGCCCAAGAACAGCTCGCAAAGAGCTACGAAGCCCGCGATGTGCAAAATGGAGGCGGGCGTGAGGTGGTGAAGTTGGAGTCCGTAGAACTCAGAGCCCCGGAGAAAGCGGATGTATGGGAAATCCGAGTCCCCTTATTAGATAGGGGACAAAGCATACCCACTCCCCTTTGGAAGGGTTGGGGACGCTCTCCTGCTTTCCACCCTTGTAGGTGGCTAGTCCAGCTCGAACCGGAACCATGAAAGCTGGGGGAAGATATCCCTCGGTTTGGAGTACCACTAGCTCGCTGTGTGGAACTGAGCACCTCCCCCAATCTCCTGGCTTAGGGCTGGGAGCGCGAGAGGAGGAGCCGCGTCGCCTATCCATGATGGAATGGATTTTTGTCAGAGGCGCTTCGATGAGAACTTGCGGATGGAGGATGGTGTGAGCTGGATCTAGAAGCCAAGGAGCGTAAAATGTAAAAATACCCCAGCCTTCGCATTCGTACGACACGTGGAAGAAGGCCATTATTGGGCGTAGAAGCCAAGGAGCGCAACATTTATAAGGAAGCCGGACACTATTCGACGGGAACATGAAGTTTGAAGGAGAACCCGCCTTGCAACACGAAGACAATATACGTGTCGGACTCGTCGTCAGCTGAAGCCCGGTTCGGGGCTCTTGAGGGAGTCCGGACTAGGGGGTGTCCGGATAGCGAACTATCATCATCGGCGGACTCCAAGACTATGAAGATACAAGATTGAAGACTTCGTCCCGTGTCCGGATGGGACTTTCCTTGGCGTGGAAGGCAAGCTTGGCGATACGGATATGTAGATCTCCTACCTTTGTAACCGACTTTGTGTAACCCTAGCCCTCTCCGGTGTCTATATAACCGGATGGCTTTAGTCCATAGGACGAACAACAATCATACCATAGGCTAGCTTCTAGGGTTTAGCCTCTTTGATCTCGTGGTAGATCCACTCTTGTAACACACATCATCAATATTAATCAAGCAGGACGTAGGGTTTTACCTCCATCAAGAGGGCCCGAACCTGGGTAAAACATCGTGTCCCTTGTCTCCTGTTACCATCCGCCTAGACGCACAGTTCGGGACCCCCTACCCGAGATCCGCCGGTTTTGACACCGACACTGTCCCTTCGGGGAAATGTCACGTTGTGACATCCGGAGTCCTGCCTAGCCTGCTACAGCCCGGGTTCCTGGAGTCCTGTTAGCCCAGTGCTACAGCCCGGATTTGCACGCAGCTGACTGACATGCTCGATGTTGATTCATGTATGGCTGTCCCTATAAGTTAGTGCCACTTTGGGTTCACGACTAGTCATGTCGGCCCGGCTTCTCTGTCATATGGATGCTAGCGACACTATCATATACGTGAGCCAAAAGGCACAAAAGGTCTCGGGCCATGGTAAGGCGACACCCATGGGAATACCGTGCGTGAGGCCGCAAAGTGATATGAGGTGTTACCGGCAAGATCGATGTGACTTGGAATCGGGGTCCTGGCAGAAGACCCGGGGGCCGTAGGTTTCACTAGTGGCTTCTCTCGAGAAAAATAGCAAACGGTGGGTAAACAAATTACTGTTGGGTAATTGATAGAACTTAAATAATTATGACGATCTCCAAGCAATGATCATTACATAGGCATCACGTCCAAGATTAGTAGACCGACTCCTGCCTACATCTACTACTATTACTCCACACATCGACCGCTATCCAGCATGCATCTAGTGTATTAAGTTCATGGGAAAATAGAGTAATGCAATAAGAACGATGACAGGATGTAGACAAGATCCATTTATCTATATGGCAGTAGATATAGATCTCGTCTTTTTATCCTTAGTAGGAACGATACATACGTGTCGGTTGATACGTCCCCAACGTATCTATAAATTTTATTGTTCCATGCTATTATATTATCTGTTTTGGATGTTTAATGTGCTTTACTAAGCACTTTTATATTATCTTTGGGACTAACATACTAACCCAAGGCCCAGTGCAAATTGTTGTTTTTTGCCTATTTCAGTGTTTTGCAGAAAAGGAATATCAAACGGAGTCCAAACAGAATGAAACCTTCGGGGGAGTTATTTTTGGAACAAACGTGATCCAGAGGACTTGGAGTGGATGTCAAGCAATCAACAAGGAGGCCACGAGGTAGGGAGGCGCGCCTGCCCCCCTGGGCATGCCCCCACCCTCGTGGGCCCCTCGTAGCTCCACCGACCTACTTCTTCCTCCTATATATATCCACGTACCCCGAAACCAACCAGGAGCACCACGAAACTCTATTTCCACCGCCAAGAACCTTACATGCCGTGAGATCCCATCTTGGGGCCTTTTAAGCACTCCAGAGGGGCATCGATCACGGAGGGCTTCTACATCAACACCATAGCCTCTTCGATGATGTGTGAGTAGTTTACCTCAGACCTTCGGGTCCATAGTTATTAGCTGGATGGCTTCTCTCTCTTTGGATCTCAATACAAAGGTCTCCTCGATCTTCTTGGAGATCTATTCGATGTAACTCTTTTTGCGGTGTGTTTGTCGAGATCCGATGAATTGTGGGTTTATGATCAATATTATCTATGAACAATATTTGAATCTCCTCTGAATTCTTTTATGTATGATTGGTTATCTTTGCAAGTCTCTTCGAATTATCATTTTGGTTTAGCCTACTAGATTGATCTTTTTGCAATGGGAAAAGTGCTTAGCTTTGGGTTCAATCATGCGGTGCTTGATCCCAGTGACAGAAGGGGAAACGACACGCATTATCTTGTTGCCATTGAGGATAAAAAGATGGGGTTTATATCATATTGCTTGAGTTTATCCCTCTACATCATGTCATCTTGCCTAATGTGTTACTCTGTTCTTATGAACTTAATACTCTAGATGCATGCTGGATAGTGGTCGATGTGTGGAGTAATAGTAGTAGATGCAGGTAGGAGTCGGTCTACTTGTTGCAGACGTGATGCCTATATACATGATCATGCCTAGATATTCTCATAACTATGCGCTTTTCTATCAATTGCTCGACAGTAATTTGTTCACCCACTGTAATACTTATGCTATCTTGAGAGAAGCCACTAGTGAAGCCTATGGCCCCTGGGTCTATTTTCCATCATATAAGTTTCCAATCTATTTTTACTTTGCAATCTTTACTTTCCGTCTTTATCATAAAAATACCAAAAATATTATCTTATCATCTCTATCAGATCTTACTTTTGCAAGTGGTCGTGAAGGGATTGACAACCCCTTTATCGTGTTGGTTGCAAGGTTCTTATTTGTTTGTGTAGGTACGAGGGACTTGCGTGTGGCCTCCTCTTTGGATTGATACCTTGGTCCTCAAAACTGAGGGAAATACTTACGCTACTTTGCTGCACCACCCTTTCCTCTTCAAGGGAAAACCAACGCATGCTCAAGAGGTAGCAAGAAGGATTTCTGGCGCCGTTGCCTGGGAGTCTACGCACAAGTCAAGACATACCAAGTACCCATCACAAACTCTTATCCCTCGCATTACATTATTTGCCATTTGCCTCTCGTTTTCCTCTCCCCCACTTCACCCTTGTCGTTTTATTCACCCTTCTTCTGTTCGTCTTTTCGTTTGCTTTGATGTCTTACTTGGCTCGTTTGCTCGTTTGGTTGGAATAGTTGTTTATTTATTGCTAAACAGAGAACCTAAGATCTATGGATCCTCATCCACTTGCTAATATTTTTAAGAGATCCAATTATGATGAACCAATTGCTAGTGAGTTTTGTGCACTAGATTATCTTCATGAAGTTTTGCTTGAAATTTGTGAATCTGAAAATTGTGATGAAGTACTTTATGGAGTGATTCACGATTAATCTTTGAATAAAAATCATGTTGCAATGATGATAGTACAAATTCTATTAATTTCAATTGTTCTTATTATATGCAAAACCCCTAAGCTTGGGGATACTAGTTTTGCTAGGTCTACTACTTGTTGCAATGATCATGATTGAGGTGATTCTTCTTATGATCTTGAAAATTAATTTATGCCCCATGATGAATATGAGATTGATAATGGTTGCAATAATATTGAAAGTGGGTTTGGAAGAGTGTCAACTTTAGATCCCACATATTTGGAGAATGTTCAATCCTATGAAGTTTTTGATAAAAGTGGGTTTGGAGAGGTCTTGACTTTAGTTAATGTTAATCCCACTATTTTGGAAGAGTGTCAACTTTGCATGCATGTGAATCGTGTTGAGAATATGTTATGTGATAGCAATATTGTTGAATTTTCTTATGATCCTACATGTAATTATTATGAGAGGGGAAAATATGGTTGTAGAAATTTTCATGTTACTAAATTACCTCTCTTCATGTTGAGATTGATATTGTCTCTTTCTTCTTCCTTGCATATGCTAGTTTTTTCTTTCCTTTATAATTTGTTTGCTTATAAAATACCTATGCATAGGAAGTATGTTATACTTAAATGTGTTTGTCACATGTTTTATGATGCTCTCTTTGTGCTTCAATTCTTGTCTTTCATGTGAGCATCATTAAAATTATCAATGCCTAGCTAAAAGGCTTTAAAGAAAAGCGCTTGTTGGGAGACAACCCAATATTTTTACTTGTTGTTATTCAATAAATATTTCATCTAGCCTCTGGTTAGATCTGGTTTTATGTTTTAATTAGTGTTCGTGCCAAGTAAAACCTATAGGATCTTCTTGGATGATAGTTATTTGATCTTGCTGAAAACGTCAGAAACTTTCTGCTCACGAAAAAAATTGTTAAAAATCACCAGAACGTGATAAAATACTGATTCCAATTGAAGTTATCAATAAGCAAATTATCTAGGACTTCCTATTTTGGTAGATTTTTCTGAGTTCCAGAAGTTTGCGTTAGAAGCAGATTACTACAGACTGTTCTGTTTTGACAGATTCTGTTTTTCGTGTGTTGTTTGCTTATTTTGATGAATCTATGGCTAGTATCTAAGGTTATGAACCATAGAGAATTTGGAATAATGTAGGTTTAACACCAATATAAATAAAGAATGAGTTCATTACAGTACCTTAAAGTGGTGGTTTGTTTTATTTCGCTAACGGAGCTCATGAGATTTTCTGTTGAGTTTTGTGTTGTGAAGTTTTCAAGTTTTTGGGTAAATATTTGATGGATTATGGAACAAGGAGTGGCAAGATCCTAAGATTGGGGATTCCCAAGGCACCCCAAGGAAAAAATCCAAGGACAACCAAAAGCCTAAGCTTGGGGATGCCCCGGAAGGGATCCCCTCTTTTGTCTTCGTCCATCGGTAACTTTACTTGATGTTATATTTTTATTCACCACATGATATGTGTGAGCGTCTTGTATGATTTGAGTCTTTGATTTTTATTTTACCACAATCATCCTTGTTGTACACACTTTTT
The DNA here is from genome assembly GCA_021605145.1 of Aegilops bicornis. Taxonomy (NCBI): domain Eukaryota; kingdom Viridiplantae; phylum Streptophyta; class Magnoliopsida; order Poales; family Poaceae; genus Aegilops; species Aegilops bicornis. The sequence continues at coordinate 512,503,502 of CM038674.1, forward strand.
GGGAGAGACACACATGAATCAGAATTTATTAGAATACTCTATGTGCTTCACTTATATCTTTTGAGCTAAACAATTTTGCTCTAGTGCTTCACTTATATCTTTTAGAGTACGGCGGTGGTTTTATTTTATAGAAATTATTGATCTCTCATGCTTCACTTATATTGTTTTGAGAGTCTTTTAGAACAGCATGGTAATTTGCTTTGGTTAAAATTTTAGTCCTAAGTGATGAGCATCCAAGATAGGTATAATAAGAACTATCATATAGAGTGCATTGAATATTATGAGAAGTTTGATACTTGATAATTGTTTTGAGATATGAAGATGGTGATATTAGAGTCATGCTAGTTGAGTAGTTGTAAATTTCATAAATACTTGTTCTAAAGTTTGTGATTCTCGTAGCATGCACGTATGGTGAACCGTTATGTCATGAAGTCGGAGCATGATTTATTTATTGATTGTCTTCCTTATGAGTGGCGGTCGGGGACGAGCGATGGTATTTTCCTACCAATCTATCCACCTAGGAGCATGCACGTAGTACTTTGTTTCGATAAGTAATAGATTTTTGCAATAAGTATGTGAGTTCTTTATGACTAATGTTGAGTCCATGGATTATACGCACTCTCACCCTTCCACCATTGCTAGCCTCTCTAATACAAGCACCTTTCGCCGGTATCATACACCCACCATATACCTTCCTCAAAACAGCCACCAAACCTACCTATTATGGCATTTCCATAGCCATTCCGAGATATATTGCCATGCAACTTACCACCGTTCCGTTTATTATGACACGCTTCATCATTGTCATATTGCTTTGCATGATCATGTAGTTGACATCGTATTTGTGGCAAAGCCATAATTCTTTCATACATGTCACTCTTGATTCATTGCATATCCCGGTACCCCACCGGAGGCATTCACATAGAGTCATATTTTGTTCTAAGTATTAACTTGTAATCTTTGGGTTGTAAGTAAATAAAAGTGTGATGATCATCATTATTAGAGCATTGTCCCATGTAAGGAAAGGATGATGGAGACTATGTGTCGTGGTTTTGTCACGGCAGATGTCCTCATGAAAGGACTTAGTCGTGGAGCCATCGCTACGGGTTAGCTTGAAGAGGTTAAAGCGTACACAGGGACGCAAGAGAGTTTATACTAGTTCGGCCCCTTCGGTGAAGGTAAAAGCCTACGTCTAGTTGTGATGGAATTGATGGGGTTTCGATGACTAGGGAGCAAACAAGCTTCGCCTAAGTCTCAAGTTGTTGTCTTTTGTTCCTGAACCGCCGCCGGGTAATCCCCTTATATACATGGGTGGCGCCCGTCGGTTTACAGAGTCCCGACGCCGGTTCATAGATGTATCCGGCTCTGTCTCCACTATTCCTAACTTACAATACAAGTTACATACCAACGCCGGTTTATGGCTACAGGCCTTGAACCGACTATGGGCCTTGAGCCCCCATTTGCCTACATGGGCTTTAACATACTCAACTACTGACGAAGTTAAACCGGCCTGTCCTAGACGGTTTACACCCAGTAGTAATATCCCCAACATTAGGCCCCAGATTGATTTGAACAGGTTCATGTCAATCCTTAGCAAAAAACTTCATCTTGACAGATCTTTGTGTAGTTTGGTGAACCGCCATAATGTCATCTTCTCTCGTCGTTGTAAACCGGCGTGACGTCACCTGTCATAAAAGCTATCCACTATACCTTTTTTTTTAATAGATCTGCGACAATCGAGGCGACAGCTCCGTTTCCAAACTCGCGGCCCCTTGATTTTCGCGCCTGACACATGTCCCTTGCTTTATAAATAAGACCGAAGGGTCATTTCTTTTTCCCCTTCGTGCCCTTCTGCTTCGTCTTCCTCATGTCGCCCAGCTTCGGAGCTCCGCCGCCGCCGTCGACTTCTGCACCAACCTTGGCCGCTGCATCACCCTGAATACACCAGAGCATCACGGCGATCTTCCATTTCTTCCTCGGCTCTGGTAAGTCTTCTATCTTTTTCATCATAGATCTGTTCTAGGGTTTCCATGTTCTTCAACGTTCATCACTTGCTTCTTATTCATATGATAAACTTTAGACGAGTCTGTAAATCTTTGTTCTGCGTAGTGGTAGCTTTTATCATCCGTTTTCACTTGCACATCTCAAGACCATAGATCTCTCTGTATCCTTGCTCATTGATTCGGCATCTGCTCCCTTTTGGACCTTGAATATTTATCTCTTTTTCTGAACATGTTCCAGATCCAAAACTGTGATGTAATTTTGTGAAACCTGTTTTCGCACACCTACTCATCTGCAATCTTGACTCTTCAATATTTTAGACCAGGCGGTTTAACTTTGTAGAAAAATTGATAACTCAGTATATACCATTAGTCCCCTTCTTGAACCGCCAGAATTCCTTAGCTAAGTATTGCCACTTTGCGTAACTCCGGTTTGTAAATGCTTTGCTCCCGTTTAGCAATGTTGCATCAATGTATACTCTTCCAACATACTCTTGAACCGGTATTACTGTTTTGTAGATTGCGCCATGGCCAAACAAGTGTACGAGTGCAACTGGGTCCCTTCTCCAGTGACCAAGATTCAACTGAATAACCTAGTCAAAACCGGCGCTTTAAGCAAACAAGATGCCGTTCACTAGAGGGTCCCAGGCCCAGAATGTCCTCCAGAACCCAAAGATGGAGAGGTTGTTGTCTTTGCTGACCATTGAAAGCACAAGTGCTCCCTAGGTGGTTTTGGTAATTAATTTCAACATATCTCTTGTTGGACTAACACTTTTATCTAGTATGTTTCAGATAAGTTCAACAATGGAGTGGCATGGACTAAAGGATGTGGGAACTCCTTCAAGGTGCTAAGGACAAAGGATTGGCTCAAGCTTGAAGCTCAAGACTCTTCATTTTATATTTTAGTGATCCAAGATCACATTGAGTCTATAGGAAAAGCCAATACTATCAAGGAGGGATGAGGTGTTGCCTAATGAGCCTTTTTCTTCATGTGCTTAGTGATATGCTCCAAAACCCTCAACTACTTTCCCACTTCCACACATATGACCTAAACCTAAATTCAAACTCGGCCCTACCGATTCCTTCTATCCGGCGCCATCGAGTTCAAATGTCATAGCCACTGCCACAAACCCTAGGCAAATCGCTCTCACCGATAGGGATCTCGGTTTCACCGAGATGGGATTGTAATCTCTCTGTGTATGTCCATTACCAAAATCGGTCTCACCGAGGTTGTGTAATTGATACTAGTGAGATTACAATGCAAACTCTCTGGTTAACTTATTACCAAAATCGGTCCCACCGAGTTTGAGTAATCGATCCCACCGAGTTTGCCTGACCAACTCTCTGGTTAACTAATTACCGAAATCGGTCTCACTGAGTTCGTGTAATCGGTTTCACCGAGATTACGTTATGCCCTAACCCTAACCATATCAGTCCTACCAAGTTGCATATCGGTCCCACCGAAAACCCTAACGGTCACTAGGTTTACTAAATCGGTCCGACCGAGTTTTATGATTCAGTCCCACCGAGTTTGGTAAATTGTGTGTAACGGTTAGATTTTGTGTGGAGGCTATATATACCCCTCCACCTCCTCTTCATTCGTGGAGAGAGCCATCAGAACAAACCTACACTTCCAAAGATCCTATTTCGAGAGAGAGAACTACCTACTCATGTGTTGAGACCAAGATATTCCATTCCAACCATATGAATGTTAATCTCTAGCCTTCCCCAAGTTGCTTTCCACTCAAATCTTCTTTCCACCAAATCCAAATCCTGTAAGAGAGAGTTGAGTGTTGGGGATACTATCATTTGAAGCACAAGAGCAAGGAGTTCATCATCAACACACCATTTGTTACTTCTTGGAGAGTGGTGTCTCCTAGATTGGATAGGTGTCACTTGGGAGCCTCCGACAAGATTTTGGAGTTGAACCAAGGAGTTTGTAAGGGCAAGGAGATCGCCTACTTCGTGAAGATCTACCGCTAGTGAGGCAAGTCCTTCGTGGGCGATGGCCATGGTGGGATAGACAAGGTTGCTTCTTCGTGGACCCTTCATGGGTGGAGCCCTCCGTGGACTCGCGCAACCGTTACCCTTCGTGGGTTGAAGTCTCCATCAACGTGGATGTACGATAGCACCACCTATCGGAACCACGACAAAAACATCCGTGTCTCCAATTGAGTTTGAATCCTCCAATTGAGTTTGAATCAACGTGGATGTACGATAGCACCACCTATTTGAATTCTTGCAAGTTGCATGCTTTATTTTCCGCTACCTATATACTCTTTGCATGCTTGCTTGTTATGTATTGAGAATGTTAAACTTGTGCCTAAACTCCACTTAAACCTAAAAGAAGTTAAAAACTGCAACTTTGGTACTTAGTGTCTGATCACCCCCCCCCCCCCCCTCTAGACACCTCTTCTCAAGATCCTACAAGTGGTATCAGAGCAATGGTCTCCATTTCCTTGGTTTAATCACCATTGGAGGAAGATGGATGAGTCTACTTTGGGGAGTCTTAGACATAGAGTGCCTATCCTTGATGGAGAGTTTTTTCATGAGTGGAAAAATCAGATGCTTGTAATTTTCAATCAATATCATTTGAACAAGTACATTCTAGCCCTTGTGCACCTCATGTTGATCCTATGCATCCTACCCTTGATGAATCCATTGACATGATTGGGAACCTTAGAACTGTTAATCTCATCACTAGAGGCTTGCCTAGAAACTTAATTAGAATCTTGCCTACTCTTGAGTGTGCCTACACTATATGAAAATTTCTTGAGGAACGCTTTCCAAATTATTCCTTGAAAAATCTAGATGAAATTCTCCATAAGTCTATTGCCTTGAGTAAGATGAATACTCGTGATCCTATGTTTGGTGATCATCTATTTGAACTTACCGACCTTATGCGTGCCAAAGGAGATGTTGGAATTATTGGTGATATTATTTCCGAAGCTATAAGAATTCATAAGCAAGATCATTGTCAAACTCACTCTAACAAATTACCCTCTCTAGGACTTGATCCACCACATGACGATGTTGAACATGGATACTATGATGAGGATGATGATAGTGACTTGATCTTGACGATGCAATGAGACATTTTGGTCTTATGGCAAATCTTGAGGATATGTGTCGGGAGGAAAGGAATGGGTTCTTGACGGTGGATGTACCGATCACATGACCGGAGATAAAGACATGTTTCGTGAGCTTCTTTGAAAATGATAGTCCTCGAAATTATGTTACTTTCGGTGACAACTCAAAGGGTAAGGTGGTTGGCCTCGGTAAGGTGGCCATCTCACATGATAGCTCCATTCAGAATGTCATGCTCGTTGAATCTCTTGGGTACAACTTACTTTCAGTATCTAGACTTGCTGATTTCGGTTTCAATGTCCTATTTACTGAAGTAGATTGTCAAGTGTTTCGTCGAGACAATCATAAAATGGTCTTTACCAGTATACTTAGAGGTGATCTTTACATTGTTGATTTCTCTAAAAAGGCGCAACCTAAAACCTGCTTCATTGCTAAATCCTCAAAAGGTTGGTTATGGCATAGACGACTAGGTCACGTTGGCATGAGAAATCTTGACAAGCTTATTAAAGGAAATCATATCCTTGGAGTTAACGATGTCATATTTGATAAGGATAGGTGTGCGGTGCTTGTCAAGCAGGTAAACAGGTTGGAGGAAGGCATCCCATGAAGAACATCATGACCATAAGGAGGCCACTCGAGCTACTTCATATGGATCTCTTTGGTCCCAACGCTTACAAAAGTCTCAGTGGAAATTCTTTTGGTCTAGTTATAGTTGATGATTTTTCAAGATTTACGTGGGTGTTCTTTCTCGATGATAAATCACAGGTCCAAAAGATCTTCAAGAACTTCGCTAGGAAGGCCCAAAATCAATTTGAAGTGAAGATCAAGAAGGTTCGCAGCGACAACGGAGTGGAGTTCAAGAACGCAAATGTGGACACCTTTCTTGACGAAAAGGGGATTTCACACGAGTTCTCGGCTACGTACACACCTCAACAAAATGGAGTTGTTGAGAGAAAGAACCGGACGCTCATAGAAATGGAGAGAACGATGCTTGATGAGTACAAGACGTCGAAGCACTTTTAGGCGAGAAGCGGTTGAGACGACTTGTCATGCAACAAATCGCTTGTATCTTCACAAGCTACTCGGCAAGGCGGCATCTGAGCTCCTCACCGGTAACAAACCCCAAGTAGGATACTTTCGAGTATTCGGCTCAAAGTGCTACATTCTTGATAAGCATAAATCGTTCAAAATTTGCTCCTAAGTCTCATGAAGGTTTCCTACTAGTTTATGGCTCAAACTCTCACACTTACCGTGTCTACAACAATTTCACCCGAAAGGTTGAAGAGATGGTAGATGTGAAGTTTGATGAATCTAACGGCTTGCAAGTAGAGCAATTGCCAATTGATGTAGGAGACAAAGACCCTTCGGAAGCAATCCAAGACTTGTCTATTGGCAAGGTCCGTCGAACGGAGGTGAAGGAGAGTACCTCGTCTGTCCAAGTGGAAGCTTCTACTTCACGACAAGGTGAACCGAGAGTTGATACGGAAGCATCCACAAGTGGAACACACTAAGATGAAGAAAACGAGGAAGAACATCACGAACATCAACAACCTCCTTATCCACCACGACAAGAAAACGACAACGCCAACAATGAAGATGATCAAGAAGAAGAAGAACAAGATGAAGAAGATGTTCAACCGAGACCCAAGCAAAAGCTCTCACGAGTTCGAGCAAGAATTGCTAAAGACCATCCCGTCGAGCAAATCTACAATGATATTCAAACCGGAGAATCACTCGCTCTAAAACTCGTTTAGCTAACTTTTGTGAAAACTATTCTTTCATCTCTAGCATTGAACCTATGAAGGTCGAAGAAGCATTGGAAGATCCGGATTGGATAAATGATATGCATGAAGAGCTACACAACTTTGAGACAAACCAAGTTTGGACATTGGTTGAGAAGCCCGACAACGACGACAACATCATCGGTACCAAATGGGTGTTCGTAACAAGCAAGATGAAGATGGACAAGTAGTCCGCAACAAAGCACGTCTCGTCGCCCAAGGCTACACGCAAGTCAAAGGTATGGACTATGGTGAGACTTATGCTCCCGTTGCTAGACTTGAGTCCATTCGCATCCTACTTGCCTATGCTAATCACCATGATATCACCTTGTACCAAATGGACATTAAAAGTGCTTTTCTAAATGGTGAAATAGAGGAGGAAGTTTATGTTAAACAACCTCCCGGCTTTGTTAATCCTAAGAAACCAAACCATGTTTACAAACTTCACAAAGCCATTTATGGTCTTAAACAAGCTCCTAGAGCTTGGTATAAATGCTTGACCAAGTTTCTTCTTGAAAAAGGCTTTGAAATTGGAAAAATTGATTCCACACTTTTTACTAAAAGGGTTAATGGAGAACTATTTGTGTGCCAAATCTATGTTGATGATATTATATTTGGATCAACTAACCCTCATTTTAGTGAAAAGTTTGGGAAGCTAATGTCGGAGAAGTTTGAGATGTCAATGATGAGTGAACTCAAATTCTTTCTTGGGTTGCAAATTAAGCAAACTAAGGAAGGTACTTTTGTCTCTCAAACGAAGTACACTAAAGACTTATTCAAGAAGTTCAATATGCAAGAGTGCAAAGGTATGTCTACACCCATGCCTACTAGTGGACATCTTGATTAGACCAAAGATGGTAAACCGGTTGATCAAAAGTTTATCGCTCTGTGATTGGATCATTGTTATACCTATGTGCTTCACGTCCCGATATTATGCTAAGTGTGTGCATGTGTGCAAGATATCAAGCTGCTCCTAAAGAATGTCATCTTAAGGCCGTGAAAAGGATAGTGAGATACTTAATTCATACACCAAATTTTGGCATTTGGTATCCTAAGAGGGCCTCTTTCGATCTTGTTGGCTACTCCGACTCGGACTATGCCGGAGACAAGGTTGATAGAAAGTCCACTTCGGGTACTTGTCAATTTCTTGGTAGATCTCTTGTGTCTTGATCCTCCAAGAAACAAAACTCAGTATCCTTATCTACAGCCGAAGCGGAGTACATTACCGCTGGTTCATGTTGTGCTCAATTACTTTGGATGACCCAAACTCTTAAAGATTATGGGATATATGTGAAACATGTTCCATTACTTTGTGACAATGAAAGTGCTATCAAAATTGGTCATAATCCCGTACAACATTCTCTAACTAAGCATATAGAAGTTCGTCATCACTTCATTCGAGATCATGTTGCTAAGGGTGACATTAAACTTAAGCATGTTCGCACCAAAAAGCAATTAGCGGATATATTTACTAAACCCCTTGATGAGAAAGTGTTTTGCAGGTTGAGAGGAGAATTGAACATCATTGATGCTTCAAACTTGGAGTAGAAACTCCATTGGATGCATGCAAGACATGAGCTTATGACTAATCCATGATATCTCTCTTATGTTGAAAATATTATATCTTGGATATATTTGCATCTTGCATGTTATCTAACCCATGTAGGTACTTGGTGGAATCAAATTCCATGAGATTGTAATCTACTCACATCTTGAGCAATCTCTACATCACCAAGTCTCTACACTATGGTGGCTGAATACAAGGAAGCACGAAATCACTCAAACATATCCTTTGACAAACTCTATGTTGAGCTTCATGATTATCATTTTTGGAAATACAAGTGCTACTCCTTGCAAGAACTAATCCATGTAGGTAGATGGATTCAAATTCCAATTGGTGCTCCCAACTCTTGATGAGCTACATCAACCTTGAGCAATCCACACAAGTTCAACTACATGGTCAACACCACCAACCAAGGTATGTTATTCCATCTTAGAGAAGCTTTACTCCGAGTCATGAGCTAAAGCAACTCGACAAGATGTGAATACATCAAGATGCTTAAACAAAAAATGGTAACCCCATTTTGAGCTTAAACGATGAGTATGACCTATGATCAAGTCATCTCACTTGACTCCTAAGTCAATATACTCTAACATAGGTGACTTTGTCACCGACCATCTCTAGATGAAGTTCTCTCGTGTTCTTTTCTGTGATTTTGCATTTTTCTCATGCATATTTGCTTCCCCTTTCAAATTAAAAAAACTTCATTTTGATTTCTTTCTGTTTGCTCTGCATTTCCTGCATCCAATTCATTGCACATCATTCAGTTAATTCCTTGCAAATCTTTGTGTGATCTTTGTAGTCTAGTGAGCTGAGGTGACAAGAGTTTTCTCTGCTATGAACTCGGTTTCACCGATTTGTTGTTTTCGGTCCAACAGAATCCTTTCGGTACAACCAAAGCATACCACTCGGTGCCACCGATTTCACACTAGGAAAAACAGTTTGCCACTTATTTTGTGTTTCTTCTGATCCAGCTCCACTCAATGAATCTTGTCCTCTACAAGCATCCCAATTTTATCCAGTGCTTTGTGTTGTGACTCAAGGACAAAACCCATTCACAACAAATTCCAAAAAAACCTTCTTGGAAATTGATGTCAAAGGGGGAGAGAGATCACATGAAAGCTTATCACTTAGAGAGATCACATCAGAGAGAGAGAGAGAGAGTATTAAGGGGGAGAAAGAGATCTCCAAGGGGAGAGAATACTCAAGTAGAAAGTATTTCTCAAGGATCCCAGATGCTTGGTGTTCAAGAGGAGAGATGCCACATGTCTTTTTGGGGGGAAGACATGTTCATATGTGCTTATTTTCATTAAGCTCTGTTCTTTTATATCTTTCTAGCTCTGATTTTTTGTTCCCTATCTTCTCCCAATATCTCATGCTAGATTCAGGGGGAGCAAGACATCTAAGGGAAAGGAATCATTTAAATTCATTGCATATCTTTACTCTTGGGGACATGTCTAATCCAATGTGGTACTTAGTACTCACTCTTTACATGTCATCCCAGTCTTGGTATTCTTGTGGTTTCTTTTGTTTGCTCTGGCTAGTAGATGTACCTGTGTTATCTAACCTTGTTTGTGCAGGTTCATTCCACCTTAAGCCAACTCAAGACTACAAGGTAAGTATATGCATCACACTCATGTGTATGAGGAATTCTTGCTGATGTACATACTGTTTGCAAGAAGGACTCATGAGCATGAATGTACTTTCTTTAATATTCTTTGCTCTGATGCATATGGCCAAGATACATGTAACACATTGCCTACTCTATCATGGTTATGCTCTCACATGCTTCTACATTCCATATTCACTTGATTGCATACGTGTAGGGGGAGCCTATGCTTGTTACATGTCTTCTCAAAGCTTTACTTGCTATTCTTTATATCTTTATCTAAAGCTTTGATGTATGTTGCCATCAATTACCAAAAAGGGGGAGATTGAAAGCACAAGTGCTCCCTAGGTGGTTTTGGTAATTAATGTCAACATATCTCTTGTTGGACTAACACTTTTATCTACTATGTTTCAAATAAGTTCAACAATGGAGTGGCATGGACTAAAGGATGTGGGAACTCCTTCAAGGTGCTAAGGACAAAGGATTGGCTCAATCTTGAAGCTCAAGACTCTTCATTTTATATTTTAGTGATCCAAGATCACATTGAGTCTATAGGAAAAGCCAATACTATCAAGGAGGGATGAGGTGTTGCCTAATGAGCCTTTTGCTTCATGTGCTTAGTGATATGCTCCAAAACCCTCAACTACTTTCCCACTTCCACACATATGACCTAAACCTAAAGTCAAAATCGGCCCTACCGATTCCTTCTATCCGGCGCCACCGAATTCAAATGTCATAGCCACTGCCACAAACCCTAGGCAAATCGGTCTCACCGATAGGGATCTCGGTTTCACCGAGATGGGATTGTAATCTCTCTGTGTATGTCCATGACCAAAATCGGTCTCACCGAGGTTGTGTAATCGATACTACCGAGATTACAATGCAAACTCTCTGGTTAACTTATTACCAAAATCGGTCCCATCGAGTTTGAGTATTCGGTCCCACCGAGTTTGCCTGACCAACTCTCTGGTTAACTAATTACCGAAATCGGTCTCACCGAGTTCGTATGTCGGTCTCACCGAGATTACGTTATGCCCTAACCCTAACCATATCGGTCCTACCGAGTTGCATATCGGTCCCACCGAAAACCCTAACGGACACTAGGTTACTAAATCGGTCCGACCGAGTTTTATGATTCAGTCCCACCGAGTTTGGTAAATTGTGTGTAACGGTTAGATTTTGTGTGGAGGCTATATATACCCCTCCACCTCCTCTTCATTTGTGGAGAGAGCCATCAGAACAAGCCTACACTTCCAGCATCCTATTTCTGAGAGAGAACTACCTACTCATGTGTTGAGACCAAGATATTCCATTCCAACCATAATAATCTTGATCTCTAGCCTTCCCCAAGTTGCTTTCCACTCAAATCTTCTTTCCACCAAATCCAAATCCTGTGAGAGAGAGTTGAGTGTTGGGGAGACTATCATTTGAAGCACAAGAGCAAGGAGTTCATCATCAACACACCATTTTTAATTCTTGGAGAGTGGTGTCTCCTAGATTGGCTAGGTGTCACTTGGGAGCCTCCGACAAGATTGTGGAGTTGAACCAAGGAGTTTGTAAGGGCAAGAAGATCGCCTACTTCGTGAAGATCTACCGCTAGTGAGGCAAGTCCTGCGTGGGCGACGGCCATGGTGGGATAGACAAGGTTGCTTCTTCGTGGACCCTTCGTGGGTCGAGCCCTCCGTGGACTCGCGCAACCGTTACCCTTCGTGGGTTGAAGTCTCCATCAAAGTGGATGTACGATAGCACCACCTATCGGAACCACGACAAAAACATCCGTGTCTCCAATTGCGTTTGAATCCTCCAAACCCTTCCCTTTACATTCTTGCAAGTTGCATGCTTTATTTTCTGTTGCCTATATACTCTTTGCATGCTTGCTTGTTATGTATTGAGAATGTTAAACTTGTGCCTAAACTCCACTTAAACCTAAAAGAAGTTAAAAACTGCAACTTTGGTACTTAGTGTCTAATCACCCCCCCCCCTCTAGACACCTCTTCTCAAGATCCTACAACTATCTAGCCCGGGGCTTCAGTCCGCCCGGTTCAAAGTTTTATCGGGATGTCTTGGCCAACTTCCAACTGCGTCCACAAGATATTGGCCCCAACTCTGTAACCAACATCTGTCACTTTCAAGTGCTCTGTGAGGTGTTCTTTCAAGAGGAGCCCACAGTTGAATTATTCAGAGATTGCTTCCATCTGAACCGCTGCACCGAATTCTTCGACGGTCCCAATACTGAGTTAGGCGGTATGGAGATTCAAAAGAGGAAATAGGTCACTTACCCTCACGCCAAACTGCACAGCCATCCCAAAGAGTGGAATCAAACATGGTTTTACTGTAAAGATACCTCTCCTGATGGAGAAAATCCCTTGTCGGGTTACCGTCCGGAGCGGCTAAGCAACACACATCCCTTCCCCCAGAGACTGAGTGCTAAGGAGAGAAGCAAATATGCTCCTCAACTATCCAAACTCAGGGCCTTCATGGCTAACGGGTTGACAGGGGTTGACCTTGCTCGCTCTTTGGATATCTTGGAATATATTGCCCTTAAGCCTGCGCTCGGTTTGATGTGCGAATACGGGGAGATGTAAAAGACACTCTACTGCATATTGAGATCCGGTGACAGATAGCGAGGTTCTTGAGGCTGTGAAGAAGATATTAAATGAACAGGAAGTCGCTTGCGCTCAAACCGGCCTGCCTCCCTTTTGTGCCATTAACAAACCGCCAGCCATAAGACTCATATCTTATGCTTTCATGGAATCTAACTATGTTTAAGCACCCTTTGTTGACATTAACATCTTTCAAACAGGGTGATGGTCCATTTTGGAGCAAGAAACCTCCACAAGAGAAACCGGAGAAAACAACCCGGCCCAAAACCAGAGTTGTGAAGAAACCAGCTAATAGGAAGAGAACCACTGCATCCACTGATCCACCGGCTGACGATGATGTGGGTAACCCGGACCTTGAGGTAGAGCTTGACTCACTTGGTTTATTTTTCACACGCCTTATTGATAATGATTATTGCCGGGGACGGCTGAAGTCGATCACGCGATGTTGTAGAGGTAATCGCTCTTTCTTCCGATTCAAACCCTTTGCCTTCACTAAAAATCCGTCGGGCAAACCGGAAAGTTAAATTTTCTCATCCTCTTGCTTATTTGGACCCAAACTTTCATATGAAGATACAACAGCGCAAAGCTGCGCACAACCAACCCGGCAATGACGGTAGTTACCTCCGCCGGTTTACCGAACAGTCCGGTTCGGAAACGCCGTTTAGAGGTCTCTAACTCTTTCGTCAATGCTTATCTGAAAGCGGGTCGTTTTTGCCAACCTCTTAATCCATCTGACTCCGATTATCAGGGCACTTCTCATTCTTCTTCCGGCGAGTCATCAGCCACCCAGCTTCCACCACTCAAAACGGTGCTTGGGTGACCCATATTCCTTATAATGTTGTTTGATATATCACTTTCAATATTCACTGGACTGATCCGTCTTCTTCCTGTCAGGGCCAAGCCTAGGCCAAGCAAGAAAGCTAAATGCGGACAAAGCGGCGAGAAGAAAATGGCGGCTCTGAACCGGACAAAATACGGATCGAAGAACACATCTGCGACGATGTGCTAAGCGACCCAAATCGCAAGATCATGATGTTATTGCTGAAGAGGCACATGTTGATGCCACGGGCCCTTTTAATCAGCCCACAAGTCCTGTCCAGACTGACAAAACAACGAGCCCATCAAAGCATACTGATAAACCGGCGACCCTAGTGCGGATCGGTGAAGCCAAAGATGATGATGTTGTTATTACTGGCGTTGGTCGTTCCGAGCCAAGCAATCCTGTCGCTTTATCTAAGCACACTGCCAAAGATGAACTTGCTGCATTTGGCAAAGGCAAATGGAATGCCGACTTGGCCACTTATGCCGCTCTGAACACCCAAGATCTTCATTACGGCTATCTGAATCGGCTATATACCAGCCATGATTATGAAGCGATGCAGTAAATATGATGAAGGACAAATATGAGGTAATTTCCATATGACTCTCGCTTGTATATTTTAATCATCGCTCCAATAGCCCCCAAGTAGCGGTTTTAAGATATCAACTTAAACAGGACTTTCAATGTGAACTTTAGTGCAGCCGGTTCAACTTAATGCAGTTAAACCGGGCCTTTATATAGTAAGAATTCCCATGTCACCGAAGGACAGAGCAAATAGGCATTAGCCCCCAAGTGCCAAGTTGAATACTTGTATTGAGCTTGCGACTTATATAGAAATTGTATGATCAAAAGCAAATATGCATTAGCCCCCAAGTACCGAGGGCATAACTTGTTATGTGGTTGGTACTTCAACTCTACCGTAATATTTATCAAATGATTATACGTATGTAGGCTGATCTGAGCAAGAGAGAAAGTCAAATCAGCGATACGCAACAAAATCTGAAGTCGACAAGCTGAAACCTCTAATGCAAAAAGGAATTAACCAGCGCTTTAAGCGTCATGGAAAAGCTTAAAGAGGGTTTCAACAAGGAGCGGGCGGATTGGGCCACTGAAAAAGCCGCTTTAACTCAACGAACAGAGAAGGCCGAGGCTGCACTCAAACCGGTGGTGGATGAATTGACCAGTGTAAAATGGCAAGTGCATGCCATGACCGCTGCTGTCTTTCGTAAGCCTTCTTGATTTCTGAAGCAATAAGGCCTTCTCATGTAACTGCCGGTTTACTAACCCTTTGAATGATACAGGAACACGTATTGGTCACTTGGGATCAGATGTGCGGAAGAAATTGAAAGCCACCTATACATTGATAGAACAACTGTATACTGGTGCGCAACGGATCATCTGTACTGCTTCTCACAACAACCCGGCGCCCACCTTGATCCAGGACACTATTAAAAGGTTGTCGATCCTTCCTGCCCGGTTTGAAGAGTTAAAGAAATCTGCTGCTAGAACTGGTGCTATAAACGCCTTAATCCGGGCAAAAGCATGGGTGCCGGATTTTGATCCTGTTGAAGCAGCCCAGGGCTTCCCGAGCTTGAAGGAAGACGGGACAGAGTACAGCGAAGAGGATCTCCGAGCTATAAACCGGGAAGTGCGCCCTCTGGCTTGTCAATTGGTTGAAGAGGTAGATTTATCTCACTATCAAGCTCAATATGATGGACAAAACAAATGAGTGGCTGCACCAATTCCTGAAGCGGAGAACCTTATACCTCCAATCAGTAAGCATACTTACGCTCTTGCCATTGAACCGTCGTTGCTGATCAATGATGAAGCTGTCTTTCAAGCATTAACGGGAATCGACTGGACAACTGTTGATTTTCAGCCGCTGGGTAGGGAAGCAGAGGTTGAAGCGGCGCGAGATGACCCGCAACCTTCGTGCCAACCGGTGACCAAGCATGAACGGAAGCGGTTTAAATTCCTGCTCTTTTATGTTACGCAGAAAACAATTGTCTTATCTGGGCACCGTTTTGCCATGTAATAGGCTAGCTGCCACACTTGGTTTTGATATGCCTTCGTGCATACTTATTGCAACTTATGCTTCCGTTGAATCATCAATCTTAAACTGTTGATGCAGCCAAAAAGCTTAAAACGCCGCCGTAGTTGTATCACCAGGCGGGTCATAATATCTATGTATATGAAATCAAAGATAATATCTTAGATTTAAACATATGATCAAATATGGAAATATATGATACCTGCCATCGTAGGGCATGAAGTTGGTTGTGCCAATCTTGAAACAGAGTTTTAAGAAACCCACTCTGCTGGAGGAGAAAACAGCTCCTATGTATATAAG
The DNA here is from genome assembly GCA_021605145.1 of Aegilops bicornis. Lineage (NCBI taxonomy): Eukaryota > Viridiplantae > Streptophyta > Magnoliopsida > Poales > Poaceae > Aegilops > Aegilops bicornis. The sequence goes on from CM038674.1 coordinate 512,519,313, forward strand.
GTCAGTTTATCAGGTAAACCGTTCCGGGTTACGATGAACACCGGTGTTACTCCATAATAGGATGTTAACAAAAAATCAAACCGGGCAAAGAGTCTCCGGATTAAGAGTGGACCGTTTTCAGTCAAATTACAGTCGAACCTGTTTAATAATTGTCGGTTTAAAAACACAACAAAAGAAATATGCATCGAAAGAGAGACAAAATGCAAGCAAAGACAGATAAAATCATTTGCAAAAAGAGGCGGTTGAGCCGATCAAGTGGCATTACCATGGTCGGACACGACCAAGCCCCCAATAGGCGTAGCTATGGTTCAAGTCAGCCAGGTCCCCAAATGATGCAGTGGCATTACGCCGATCAAGAGGTGTAGTGATGGTTCGGGTTCGACCAAAGCCCCCAAGTGATTCTGTGGCCTTAGGTCGATCAAGAGGCGTGACTGGTTCAGACGTGACAGAGTCCCCAAGTGATTCTGTGGCTTTCGCCTATCAAAAGATGTTGCATTGGTTCGGACACGACCAAGCCCCCAAGTGATATGATATAAAGCTTTTTTAAAAAGCTAACTCAAGGGGTAAACCGGAGGCCGCTTTAAGACAAAAACTCCGTGTAACCACGCATGATGTAAAAATAACAGAGACCCCGCTTTAGCTAAGGCTCCGCTTTATTGTATTGATCATAACATATACACTGTCATAATATGTACATAAGTAGAGCCTATGGCTCAAGTATAGTAAGGCCAAAGATGAGCTATGTTCCACGGCCTGTTGGTCTCCTCCTCTGATTATGTGAGTCTTTATGCTCTCGAATATCGATCAGATAGTATGACCCGTTGTGCAGATTCTTGCTGACCACGAAAGGTCCCTCCCAAGGTGGGGATAACTTGTGCATATCGATGCGGTCTTGGATGAGCGAAGCACCAAATCTCCTTCTTGAAAGGTTACGGCTCTAACTTTCGATCGTGATAGCGGCGAAGATCCTGCCGGTAAATCACCGAGCGGGCAGCTGCGATGTCACGCTCCTCATCCAACAGGTCCAAAGCATCTTGCCGTGCTACCTCGTTGTCCGCTTCAACATAAGCTGCTACGGGGTGAATCATGACGGATGTCCTTTGGGGAGAACCGCCTCCGCTCCATAGACCATGAAGAACGGTGTGTATCCTGTCGATCTGTTGGGTGTAGTATTGATGCTCCATAATACAGATGGTAACTCCTCAACCCAACAACCCGGCGTCCGCTGCAAAGGAACCACAAGTCGGGGTTTGATGCCTTGTAAGATCTCTTGGTTAGCCCTCTCTGCTTGGCCATTGGACTACGGGTGGGCCACTGATGAAACGTCAAGCTGGATGTGCTCACGTTCACAGAACTCTTTCATAGCACCCTTGGACAGGTTGGTACCATTATCAGTAATGATGTTGTGTGGAAAGCCAAACCGGAAAATCGCCTTTTTGATGAATTGAACCGCCGTGGCTGCATCACGCTTACTAACGGGCTCCGCCTCCACCCACTTTGTAAACTTGTCAACCGCCACCAAAAGGTGGGTCTTCTTGTCCTTGGACCTTTTGAAAGGCCCAACCATATCCAGCCCCCAAGTCGCAAACGGCCAAGAAATCGAAATCATCCTCAATTCTTGAGCCGGTACATGAGCGCGTCTTGAGAACTTCTGACGGCCATCACATCGCCTAACCAGGTCCTCCGCATCAGCATGAGCAGTCAACCAAGAGAAGCCGTGGATTTAAACGCTTTAGCCACCAAAGACTTTGAACCCGCATGGTGACCACAATCCCCTTCGTGGATTTCACGCAAGATTCCACAGCCTTCCTCGGAGACACACAACGTTGAAACGCATACGACACCTTTGCAATGATGCAACTCGCCATTGACAATAGTCATGGACTTGGATCGCCGGATTATCTGCCTGGCCAGAGTCTCATCCTCTGGTAACTCGCCCCGGTTCATGTACGCAAGATAAGGAACCGTCCAATCCGGAATGACATGAAGAGCCGCCACCAATTGAGCCTCCGGATCAGGAATAGCCAAATCCTCTTCACCAGGGAGCTTGACAGACGGGTTATGCAGAACATCCAAGAAGACATTAGGCGGGACCGGTTTACGTTGAGAGCCCAACCGGCTTAAAGAGTCCGCCGCTTCGTTCTTCCGTCTGTCCACGTGATCCACCTGATATCCTTTAAAGTGACCTGCAACAATATCCACCTCACGACGATATGCTGCCATGAGCGGATCCTTGGAATCCCAAGTGCCAGACACTTGTTGGGCCACCAGGTCCGAGTCACCGAAGCACTTAACTCGGCTGAGATTCATCTCCTTAGCCATCCGGAGACCATGGAGTAAAGCTTCGCACTCAGCTGCATTGTTAGTACAAGAGAACATTAAGCGGAGAACGTAATAGAACTTATCACCTCGTGGGGAAGTTAACACGACTCCAGCCCCCGAGCCCTCCAATTGCCTGGACCCATCAAAATGAATAGTCCAATAAGTGTGATCCGGCTTTTCTTCAGGTGCTTGTAGTTCCGTCCAATCATTGATGAAATCTACAAGTGCTTGAGATTTGACCGTCGTTCGAGGCACGTATTTGAATCCGTGCGGCCCAAGCTCTATAGCCCACTTGGTAATCCGGACAGTTGCCTCCCTGTTCTGAATTATATCTCCCAAAGGAGCAGAGCTGACCACTGTGATGGGATGTCCCTGGAAGTATTGCTTAAGCTTCCGGCTTGCCATGAAAACTCCATACACCAGCTTCTGCCAAAGCGGGTACCTTTTCTTGAACTCAATAAGCACCTTGCTGATATAGTAAACCGGACGCTGAACCGGATATTCCTTGCCCACCTCTTTGCACTCCACCACAATAGCTACGCTGACTGCACGAGCATTAGCTACAACATACAGCAGCAATGGTTCCTTGTCAATTGGAGCAGCAAGAACATGCGGATTGGCTAGCTGCCGCTTTAAATCCTCAAACGCTTTATCAGCAGCTGAACTCCAGACGAATTGATCCGTTTTCTTCAGCATCTGATACAAAGGGATCGCCTTCTCACCAAGGTGGCTGATAAACCGGCTCAACGCGGAAATCTGGCCTGCCAAGCATTGAACGTCATTGATACACTTCGGTTTAGCCAGGGAGGTGATAGCTGTGATCTTCTTCGGATTAGCCTCAGTTCCCCTGTTGGATACCAGAAAACCCAATAACTTGCCTGCCGGTACACCAAAAACACACTTGGCCGGGTTGAGCATCATCTTGTATGTTCGCAGGTTATCAAAGGTTTCCTTCAAATCGTCAACCAGAGTCTCCTTCTCCCTTGACTTAACCACAATATCATCCATGTAGGCATGTACATTACGGCCGATTTGCTTATGAAGGCAACTCTGTACACACCGTTGATAAGTTGCCTGGGCACTCTTGAGCCCAAAGGGCATAGATACATAGCAGAAGGCTCCAAAGGGAGTTATGAACGCTGTCTTCTCCTAGTCCTTAACTGCCATCTTGTTCTGATGATAACCAGAATATGCATCCAGAAAACTCAAACGCTCACAACCCGCAGTAGCATCAATAATCTGATCGATGCGGGGGAGGGCAAAAGGATCTCTTTGGACAAGCCTTGTTAAGGTCTGTGTAATCCACACACATGCGCCCGGTGTCGCTTTTTCTTAAGGACCAGCACGGATTAGCGATCATTCAGGATGGAAAACTTCAACAATAAAGCCAGCCGCTAAGAGCACTGGCCACCTCCTCTCCAATAGCTGCGCCTTTCTTCGTTAAACCGGCAGAAACTGTTTCACCGGTTTGTACTTAGGATCGACATTAAGAGTGTGCTCAAGGAGTTCCCTCGGTACACCTGGCATGTCAGAAGGCTTCCATGCAAAAATGTCCCGGTTCTCACGGATGAACTCGATGAGCGCGCTTTCCTATTTCGGATCCAAATTGGTACTCATACTGAACTGCTTGGATGAATCGCCGGGTACGAAGTCAACAAGCTTAGTCTCAGCTGCCATTTGAACTTTAGGGCCGGATCATGCTCTGTAGTTGGCTTCTTCAATGGAGTCATGTCCGCCGGATCAACATTATCCTTGTAGTATTTCAACTCCTCCGTGGCACAAACCGACTCTGCATAGGCCGCATCACCTTCTTCACACTCCAAAGCAATCTTGCGACTTCCATGAATAGTTATTGTTCCCTTGTGACCCGGCATCTTGAGCTGCAAATAAACATAACAAGGTTGTGCCATAAATTTGGCATAAGTCGGTCGCCCAAATAGGGCTGATATGGGCTCCGGATCTTCACCACCTCAAAAGTCAATGTCTCTAACCTGGAATCATGATCATCTCCAAAGGCCACTTCCAGAGCTATCTTGCCAACAGGATATGCTGACTTACCAGGTACCACACCATGGAATACCGTATTGGACGGTTTAAGATTTTTGTCTGTTAGCCCCATATGGCGGAAGGTCTCATAGTATAGGATATTAATGCTGCTCCCTCCACCCATGAGCACCTTGGTGAATTTATAACCTCCCACCTGAGGTGCCACCACCAACGCTAGTTGACCTGGATTGTCAACCCGGGGAGGGTGATCCTCTCTGCCCCATACCATTGGCTATTCAGACCAGCGTAAATAACGAGGTACGGCCGGTTCAACAGAATTCACCGCTCGCTTGTGAAGCTTCTTGTCTCGCTTGTCCAAGCTAGTGGTGAAGACATGATATTGCCCGCTATTCAACTGCTTCGGATTGCTCTGATAACCCGACTGCTGCTGCTGCTGGTTGTAACCACCCTGGCTACTTTGATTGTTATGTCCGCCCTGATTACTATTGAAGCCTGAACTGGAATTTCCTCCACCGTAACCCGGCCCATGGGATCCGGATCCTGAGCCACCACCTGATCCGTGATCATATCGGAAAGCATTAGAATTCTTGAACTCCTGCATAATGTAGCAATCCTTCCAAAGGTGGTTGGCTGGCATCTCCTTCGTCCCGTGCTTTGGACATGGCTGGTTTAACAGATAGGTCAGGCGGTCCGGGTTAGGATTTGGCACTCCGCTGCGATTCGGCGGTTTACCCTTTCGTCGCTGGCCCCTATCCTGTGCGCTGGTATTAGCCACAAAGTCCATGCTTCTATCTGCTTTACGCTTGCCTCCGTTTCCATGACCTGCCGTGTTGTGTTGCTGCCCTTTGGAGTTGTTGTTCTTCTTTCCCTTCCCTGTCTTGTCATCATCAGACTCAGGATCCTTGGTACTATCAGAATCAGCATACTTCACTAACGCAGCCATGAGGGTCCCCATATCGTTGCAATGGAATGGAACTTCTGACACCCTTTGCATTTCTGGACCAAGTCCTTGGCATCTTCTAGGGCAGTCGGCCAGAAAAATCCATGCCGGAAAGCTTTGGCGACAAGTGCTCTTGAAGCCGCGTGGTGGCCACACTCGCCTTGGTGGATATCTTTGAGAATTGCTTGGCCTTGCTCTGGTTCGACGCAGCGTTGGTAAACACCAGTGACACTGCACCTGACCAGCTCTCTGTTGACTATGGTGTAGGCCGCGGCCCAGCGTTGCACTTGCCGGGCCGAGATCTCATCAGACGGCAGCTCCTTGTTCACTAGGAAGTTGAGGATGGGCTGGGCCCATGAAGGTGCTGCGACTTCCTCAACTGCAAGGATTGCGACTTGGACCAGGGCAGCCGGGCGGGGAGGCGGTGGGTTAGAGTCGGTAGCCGCTTGCTGGATCGATGAAGTCCCCGGGCCGATTGGTGCAGTCCCCGGGTCAATCTCTGAAGTACCCGGGCTGGCTGCTGCAGTCCTCAGGCCGGGTTCTGAAGTCCCCAAGCGAATACGGTATCGCGACTCGGTCCGCTGCCCGAACTCTGTCTTGACTCTTTGGAACTCTCAAGGCGGATCCGGCTGCTTCAGGAGGAGCCGGCACGAAGATGGAATCTGATTCTGGTGAAGGCTTGACAGGCGGCTTGAGGAGGCGCTAAAGGGCGACGCCGGCTGGTATTGCTTGACGAGTGGAGCCGATTCTTGCCAAGGCGTCAGCCTGCTCGTTATCGTTTCTTGGTACATGGAGAAACTCGCACCCTTCAAAATATCCGCTGAGCTGCTGAACTAGGAAACGGTAGCTCGCCATGTTTGCATCTTTGGCATCCCAGTCGCTCGATGATTGTTGGACCACCAAGTCAGAGTCACCATAACACAGGATCCGGTGGATGCCGAGCTCTTTGGCGAGCCGGAGCCCGTGAATGAGTGCCTCATACTCGGCGACGTTGTTGGAGGCGGCAAAATGGATTTGCAGCACATATTTGAGCTTGTCACCTTTGGGAGAGGTAAGGACGATGCCAGCTCCCAAACCGGTGCGCATCTTGGAACCATCAAAGTGCATCCGCCAATGAGTGGAGTCGGGCGCTGGTGGCAGGTACTGGGTCTCGGCCCAATCGACGAGGAAGTCGGCCAACGCTTGTGACTTGATGGCGGTGCGAGGCTGGTAGTAAATGGTGTAGGGGGCCAAATCTATGGCCCACTTGGCGACTCGGCCCAAGGCATCTCGGCTTCCAATGATCTCAGCCAATGGAGCCGTGCAGGCCACAGTGATAGGGTGCTCTTGAAAATACGGCTTCAGCTTTTTGGCGGCGAAGTGTACGCCGTAACACATCTTCTGGTAATGGGGGTAGTTCTGCTTAGAGGTCAATAGTACTTCACTCAGGTAATACACCGATCTCTGGACTGATAGTGCCTTGCCTTCCTCTTTGCGCTCCACCACGATGATTGTGCTGACCACTCGGCTGGTGGCGGCGATGTAAAGGAGCATGGGCTCTTTAGGAGTCGGGGCCGCCAAGACAGGTGGAGTAGTCAACATCTTTTTGAGCTGGAGGAAAGCTTCATCCGCCTTGTCATTCCACTCGAAAAAGGTGGTATTCTTCATGAGCTGCAGGAGGAAGAGCCTTCTCTCGGTGACTAATAAAGCGGTGATGGGCGTAAACAGCCAGTGAACTTCTGCACATCCAGCAGTCGGCGGGGTACTTCCATCCTCTCGATGGCCTTGATCTTCATAGGGTTGCACTCTATGCCGCATTCAGAGACTAGGAATCCAAGAAGCTGGCCGGCTGGTACTCCGAAGATGCATTTCTCTGGGTTGAGCTTGATTTGAAATCGGCGGAGGTTCTCAAAGGTCTCTTTGAGGTCCTCTAGCAGCGTTTCGCGCTTCTCCGTCTTCACCACCACATCGTCCATGTAAACGTGGGTGTTCCTGCCGAGTTGCTTGAGGAGGCACTTCTGCATGCAGCATTGCAAGGTGGCGCCGGCATTCCTCAAGCCAAACGTCATGGTCAGGTAGCAGAAAGCACCGAATGGTGTGATGAAGGCGGTCTTCAGTCTGTCAGCCGGGTTCAGCTTGATTTGGTGATATCCTGAATATGCATCCAAAAAGCTCAACAGCTCGCATCCGGCTGTGGAGTCTATCACTTGGTCAATTCTTGGCAAAGCAAACGGGTCCTTCGGGCATGCTTTGTTGAGGCTAGTGTAATCAATACACATACGCCACTGCTTGTTTTTCTTCAGTACGAGGACTGGGTTGGCCAGCCACTCTGGAAAGAACACTTCCATGATGAAGCCGGCTGCCAACAGCCGGGCTATCTCTTCTCCAATGACTCTTCTCTTCTCTTCTGACAGGCGGCGCAAGGGTTTCCTGACGGGCTTGGCATCGGGCCGGACGTGTAACTTGTGCTCGGAGAAATCTGCCGGAACACCTGGCATGTTTTTGGGGGACCATGCAAAGATGTCCCGATTCTCACGGAGGAAATCGACGAGCTCGCCTTCCTATTTGTTGTCGAGGCCCGTACCTATGACAGTGTACCTCTCCGGGTGCTCTGGGTCCAAGGGTGTCTTCTTTGTCTCTTTGGCCGGCTTGAACGAGCCCTCAGCTTCCGACTCCTTGGGGTCAGGCGACATCTCCGGCCGCTTTCCGGCCATCGCCACAACCCGGTCAAGGAGCCGCTTCTCAGCTGCGATCACGAGGGACTCGGCCAACCGACTGCTCTCTGCTGCACAGGCGGACGACTTCTTGTAGTCGCCGGCTATGGTCAGAATCCCCTTGGAACTCGGCATCTTCATCTTGAGGTAGGCGTAGTGGGGGACCGCCATGAACTTGGCCAGAGCAGGCCGGCCAAGCAGTGCATGGTATGGGCTTTCAAGGTCCACCACCTCAAACCAGACCTGCTCTCGGCGAAAGTGATCTTTGTCCCCGAAGAGGACGTCTATCTGGATCTTGCCGATTGGCGAGCAGGAAAGACCAGGAACTATGCCATGGAAGACAGTCCGGCTGGGCTGAAGCTGTCTTTGCTTGATTCCCAACTTCTCCATAGTGTCCTTGTACAGGATATTGATGCTGCTGCCGCCGTCTATCAGAACTCGGGAGAAATGAGCAGCTCGCTTGTCCGTGACAAAGGTGGCATCCGAAACCATAGCATAGGAGCCGGGTTTGGGCATCACCTCTGGGTGATCGGCTCTGCTCCAGCTGATGGGTTTCTCCGACCAATGCATGAACTCTCGGACCTCAATTGCTACTGCATTCACTTCTTGCTACTGCCGCCGCCTGCTGCGTCGGTCATCGGCCACGCTGGTGAATACGACGTATGCTCCATGCTCTTCTGGATACACGTCCTGTATGGCTCTGACTGGTCTGGCCGCCGGCTGCTGGAGCGGAGGAGGAGGATGCTGCCCAGCAGGCGGGGGGGCAGGAGGCCGTCTCCCTTGGCGATCCTGGTGAGCCAATGACACTTCCGAGTGGTGTGGTTTGACGGCTTCGCGCCGCTATGGAATTTGCATGGTGCATCCAGAGTCTGCTCATACGAGAAAGTCGGCAGCCAATTGGACTTGCCGCCCTTCTGCCGCTTGGAAGGAGCCTGCCCTTCTAGCTGCTGGTCTTCGACCGTCGCCACCTGCCGGCTGGTGGAAGCCGGCTGCAGGGCCTTGCGCTTGTGGTCGTTCTGCTGTTGACGCCGACTGGCGTCTCCAGCCGGAGTTCTAGGAGCCTGAGGGGCCACTTTGCCTGATGCATTTACTTGGATCTCCGCCTTCATGGAGGAGTCGGCCGTGGCATATTTGTCTGCTATGACAGCAGCTCGTCGAGGGTTTCCGGCTTGTCGCAGAGAAGCTTGTGCTTGAGGAGAGTGCCCTCTCGGCATCCGGCGGTGAAGTACTCGATGGCCTGCACCTCGTGTACGCCCTCGCAAGAGTTGCGGAGCTCGGCCCAGCGCGTGAGGTAGTCGCGAGTCGACTCGTTGGGGCCTTGTACGCACAAGGAGAGCTGGCGGGGCTTGGGCGGCCGCTTGTACGTGCTGGTGAAGTTGCGGACGAAGGCGTCGGTGAAGTCGACCCAACTATTGATGCTTCGGGGCTTCAGGCTGTTCAGCCATGTCCGGGTTGTGCCTTGGAGCATGAGTGGAACGTATTTCACGGCAACTCGCTTGTTGTCGTTTGCTATGCTGACGGCTGTGGAGTAGTCGACCAGCCAGTCCTCCGGCTTCATGGAGCCGGTGTATTTGGGTGTGTCACTTGGGAGCGTGAACCCTTTGGGTAAGGGCTCGTCTCGTATGCGGGGGCCGAAACAAGGCGGAACTAATTCATCTTCTTCTTCTAGCACCAGGGATCGGTTGAGGCGGTCGATCCGGTGGCAGGCATCGTTTTCTCCGATTCCTTCTCGGCGGCCAAGGCGGTCGCCGAGTGATGGGTGATCAACAGGCGGCGGGGAAACGCGCCTTTCCCTGCGAGGGGGAGGAGGCGGACAGTCATCCCGCCGTTCCACTGCTCTTGGGCGGCCGTCTTGGTCGCGCTCTATGGTGAGCCGAGTCCGACTGCGGCTGGAACCCGGCCCCTTGTCTCTTCTTGCACGGACGCCACCAGTCGGCGTCCAAGAGGTCGCACCTTGATCTCGGCGGTGAGGCAGATCGTCGTTTTGCCGGTGCGGCAGCCGGCTTCGTGCTGCTCGGCGGCCGTGTCGAGGAGTCGTTGGACGTGCTCCGCCATCTGGCGACGCTCCTCGCCCTCGAACTTGTCCAACTCTTACATTGTCGCTGGCGCTCGGATGTTTTCGCGGCGTCGCGTGGGCAGGCGATCTGCCCCGAACAGGTTGGTGATGGCCACGCCGCGCTGCTGGACCGTGCCAAGGCGGCTGGGCCCAGCGGGAGCCGGCGTGCCGCCCACAGCACGGTCCATTTCACGCCGGTAGGCTTCCGACAGGCGTCTCATCTCGGCCAGCTTCTTGGCGCCTTCGACGAGCTGGAGGCGGCATGCCTCCAATGTCTCGGTGTCGGCGTCTTGGGAATGGGCGCTGACAGGTCTTGCAGCGCCGCATCGAGCGGGTCGCGAGCACCTCCGCCGGAGTGCTCACCGTGCCCGATGACCAGCACCTCTATGACGGTGCTTCCGCCGCTCTCCGTGCGAGGGAGCGGCTCGTCGTAGACCACTACGTTGGTGGGGAACGCGTCGAGCGACGCGATGTCGGAGTCAACCAACATCGGGTCGGTGGAACCTACAAACTCCAGGTCCACAGCTGGCTCGCTGGTGACATGGAGTTGATCGAGGAGGCCTGCGAGGAGGCTCTCGGGGCCGTCGATGCCCGTGTCGGATGCGGGCTCGTCAAAGAGGCGGATTCCGCCAACGAGATCAGCGAGGCAGCTTGCCGTGCAGGCCACCTCCGCGCCATGCAGCGTGTCAGTGCAGACGCCGTCTGGCATGCCGGGCTGGCTGCGCTCGCCAGGGAGGAAAAGGGTTCCCGTCCAGAACAGGTCTCCGGACGACGGTGCACTCACCCCACGGTGGGCGCCAAATGTCGGGGGTTGGGTGCGAAATAAGCCAAAGGATGGCTTATCATGGTGGGAGCGAGTAGAACATCGCCGATGCCCGAAAGCGGGATGAGGCGTAGACATGAACGCCGGCAGACTTTACCCAGGTTCAGGGCTCTCCTAGGAGATAACACCCCTAGTCCTGCTCTGCGGGGTCTCCGCATGATCACTAAGGCTCAAGTGAATACACAAGTGCTCCTCGAGCTGTGTGCTAAAGGTAGGAGAAGGCAAGGCTAGCTTTTCCCTTTCCTCGATGATCTGGTCTAACTATCTCCGGTCTGGAACCCTTTGCTTGGGTGCGCTGGGGGGGTTTATAAAGGCCTACCCCCCAGGGGTACATTGGTAATCCGGCTGAGTGTAGGGCCCGGCGATCAGTCTCTTCTGTTGCCGGCTTCTCCGCCGACTGGTGGGTCCCGCCGACCGATGGGGTACGGGCCGACAGGCCGTACCCGCCGCTCCCGGGCTTGCCGGCGGCTGATCACTATAGCCGCGTCTCTAATGGCCTTGAGCTTAGTCGAGAGGTCATGGCTACAGCCCCGCCGCCTGGCGGGCGATTACTGTAGCCACTCCCTATCTCGTCTGGTTAATGGCGCGTGGGTCCCGAGGAAGGGGTCAGCCGACTCCTAGGGGGCGACCTCCCTCTGGTCCGACTGGTAGGGCTCTCTCCGTCTTCTGGACTCTCGCTGACTGGCGGGGCCCATCGTCCTTGCGGCGTACAGACAAGCCGTCGTGGGAACAGGACTCCGCCCATGCGGATTGATGTCAGGGAAGCCATGGCAACAGTGCCGCGCGGGGCGGAGATCTCCGCCGGTATGATGCACTGTGGTCGTGCTTGCCTGATCTGGAGGAGGGGATGGGCTATACTATAGCCACTCCCCGTCCCGTCCCCTCTGGCGAGGGCATGGGCTCTGCAGGTGTCGTGGCTCGACTCCCTAGGGCCGGCTTCTCTGGAAGCCGCCCGGCGGGAGTCGGTTTGACTCGGTCTTGCATCCAGGACTCGGCCGCTTATGGGAGGCCGGCTACTCCTTCAGTCGGCTTCCAGAAGGTGGCTCTCCGTCTCGTCGTCTTGAGGGGCGCAGTCAGCCCCGATGTCTTGAAAGGTTTTGGGCCTCGGATCATCCTACCCGTGGCCCATTACTCCGACAGTAACGAAGTTGGAGCATGAGTTATTTATTGATTGTCTTCCTTATGAGTGGCGATCGGGGACGAGCGATGGTCTTTTCCTACCAATCTATCCCCCTAGGAGCATGCGCGTAGTACTTTGTTTCACTAGCTAATAGACTTTTGCAATAAGTATGTGAGTTCTTTATGACTAATGTTGAGTCCAAGGATTGTACGCACTCTCACCCTTCCACCATTGCTAGCCTCTCTAGTACCGCACAACTTTCACCGGTACCATACACCCACCATATACATTCCTCAAAACAGCCACCATACCTACCTATTATGGCATTTCCATAGCCATTCCGAGATATATTGCCATGCAACTTCCACCGTTCCGTTTATTATGACACGCTTTATCATTGTCATATTCCTTTGCATGATCATGTAGTTGACATAGTATTTGTGGCAAAGCCACCGTTGATAATTTTCATACATGTCACTCTTGAGTCGTTGCACATCCCGGTACACCGCCGGAGGCATTCATATATAGTCATATTTTGTTTTAAGTATCGAGTTGTAATTCTTGAGTTGTAAGTAAATAAAAGTGTGATGATCATCATTATTAGAACATTGTCCCATGTGAGGAAAAAAAGAAAGGCCAATGAAGCCTAAATAAAAAAGGAGGCCAAAGAAGCCATTGAAAAAAATGAGAGAAAAAGAGAGAAGGGGCAATGTTACTATCTTTTTCCACACTTGTGCTTCAAAGTAGCACCATGATCTTCATGATAGAGAGTCTCCTATTTTGTCACTTTCATATAATAGTGGGAATTTTTCATTAGAGAACTTGGCTTGTATATTCCAACGATGGGCTTCCTCAAATGCCATAGGTCTTCATGAGCAAGCAGGTTGGATGCACACCCACTTAGTTTCTTTTTGAGCTTTCATAAATTTATAGCTCTAGTGCATCCGTTGCATGGCAATCCCTACTCACTCACATTGATATCTATTGATGGGCATCTCCATAGCCCATTGATACGCCTAGTTGATGTGAGACTATCTCCTTCTTTTTGTCTTCTCCACAACCACCATATTCTATTCCACCTATAGTGCTATGTCCATGGCTCACGCTCATGTATTGCGTGAATGTTGAAAAAGTTTGAGAACATTAATAGTATGAAACAATTGCTTGGCTTCTCATCGGGGTTGTGCATGATTTGAATATTTTGTGTGATGATGGTGGAGCATAGCCAGACTATATGATTTTGTAGGGATAACTTTCTTTGGCCATGTTATTTTGAGAAGGCATAATTGCTTTATTAGTATGCTTGAAGTATTATCGTTTTTATGTCAATACGAAACTTTTGTTTTGAATCTTATGGATCTGAACATTCATGCCACAATAAAGAAAATTTCATGGATAAATATATTAGGTAGCATTCCACATCAAAAATTATGTTTTTATCATTTACCTACTCGAGGACGAGCAGGAATTAAGCTTGGGGATGCTTAATACGTCTCCAACGTATCTATAATTTTTTATTGTTCCATGCAATTATATTATTTGTTTTGTATGTTTTATATGCATTAGTATGCTATTTTATATTATTTTTGGGACTAACCTGTTAACCTAGAGCCCAGTGCCAGTTTCTGTTTTTCCTTGTTTTTGAGCTTCGCAGAAAAAGAATATTGAACGGAGTCCAAACGGAATAAAACTTCATGATGATTTTTCTTGGACCAGAAGACACCCAGGAGACTTGGAGTGCAAGTCAGAAGAGCCACGTGGTGGCGACAAGGGTGCAGGGCGCGCCCAGGGGGGTAGGGCGCGCCCCCCCTACCTTGTGGGCCCCTCGGTGACCCCCTGACCTAGATCTTCCTCCAGTATATGCAAATATTCTCAAACCCTCAGAAGCGTCCACGAAAACACTTTTCCACCGCTACAACCCTCTGTTCCTGTGAGGTCCCATCGAGGGACCTTTTCCGGCACCCTAGCGGAGGGGGATTCGATCACGGAGGGCATCTACATCAACTCTATTTCCATTCCGATGAAGCGTGAGTAGTCTGCCACAGACCTATGGGTCCATAGCTAGTAGCTAGATGGCTTCTTCTCTCTCTTTGATTCTCAATACCATGTTCTCCTCGATGTTCTTGGAGATCTATCCGATGTAATCTTCTTTTGCGATGTGTTTGTCGAGATCCGATGAATTGTGGATTTATGATCAGCTTATCTATGAATATTATTTGAATCTCCTCTGAATTCTAATATGCATGATTTGGTATCTTTGTATTTATCTTCGAATTATCGGTTTGGTTTAGCTAACTAGATTGGTTTTCTTGCAATGGGAGAGGTGCTTAGCTTTGGGTTCAATTTACGGTGTCCTCACCCACTGACAATGTGAAAGAAATATGCCCTAGAGACAATAATAAAGTTGTTATTTATATTTCCCTATATCATGATAAATGTTTATTATTCATGCTAGAATTGTATTAACCGGAAACTTAGTACATGTATGAATACATAGACAAACAGAGTGTCCCTAGTATGCCTCTACTTGACTAGCTCGTTAATCAAAGATGGTTAAGTTTCCTAACCATAGACATGTGTTGTCATCTGATGAATGGGACCACATCATTAGAGAATGATTTGATGGACAAGACCCATCCGTTAGGTTAGCATAATGATCCTTTAGTTTTATTTTTATTGCTTTCTTCATGACTTATACATATTCCTCTGACTATGAGATTATGCAACTCCCGAATACCGGAGGAACACTTTGTATGCTATCAAACGTCACAACGTAACTGGGTGATTATAAAGATGCTCTACAGGTGTCTCCGAAGGTGTTTGTTGAGTTGGCATAGATCGAGATTAGGATTTGTCACTCCGTGTATCGGAGAGGTATCTCTGGGCCCTCTCGGTAATGCACATCACTATAAGCCTTGCAAGCAATGTGACTAATGAGTTAGTTATGGGATGATGCATTACGGAACGAGTAAAGAGACTTGCTGGTAACGAGATTGAACTAGGTATGAGGATACCGACGATTCAATCTCGGGCAAGTAACATACCGATGACAAAGGGAATGACGTATGTTGTTATGCGGTTTGACCGATAAAGATCTTCGTAGAATATGTAGGAGCTAATATGAGCATCCAGGTTCCGCTATTGGTTATTGACCGGAGACATGTCTTTGTCATGTCTACATAGTTCTCGAACCCGTAGGGTCCGCACGCTTAACGTTCGATGACGATTTGTATTTTGAGTTATGTGATTTGATGACCGAAGTTTGTTCGGAGTCCCGGATGAGTTCACGGACATGATGAGGAGTCTCGAAATGGTCGAGAGGTAAAGATTGATATATAGGAAGGTTATATTCGGACATCGGAATGGTTCCGAGTGATCCGGATATTTTTCCGGAGTGCCGAGGGGTTACCGGAACCCCCCGGTGAAGTGTTGGGCCAACATGGACCTAAGGGAGAGAGAGGGAAGCCCACAGGAGGTGGCCGCGCGCCCCCCTCCTTGGGAGTCCGAATAGGACAAGGAGGAGGGGGCGGCGCCCCCTTCCCTTTCCCTCTCCCTCACCTTCCTATTCCTCCGTGGAAGAAAGGAAAAGGGGGCGAATCCTACTTGGACTAGGAGTCCAAGTAGGACTCCCCATGGCGCGCCCTCGGCCGCCCGGCCTCTCCCCTCCTTTATATACGTGGCCAGGGGGCACCCCAAAGGACAACATACAATCTCTTAGCCATGTGCGGTGCCCCCCTCCACAGTTTAACACCTCGATCATATCGTCGTAGTGCTTAGGCGAAGCCCTGCACCGGTAACTTCATCATCACTGTCGCCACGCCGTAGTGCTGACGGAATTCTCCCTCTACCCTCTACTGTATCAAGAGCTCGAGGGACGTCATTGTGTTGAACATGTGCTGAACACGAAGGTGACGTGCGTTCGGTACTTGGATCGGTTGGATCATGAAGACGTTCGACTACATCAACCGCGTTACTAAACACTTCTACTTTCGGTCTACGAGGGTATGTGGACACACTCTCCCGTCTCGTTGTTATGCATCTCCTAGATAGATCTTGCATGATCGTAGGAAATTTTTTTGAATTACTACGTTCCCCAACACAAAGTAGGGGTAGCGAGGCATGTATAGCATTGTTGCCATCGAGGATAAAAAGATGGGGTTTTCATCATATTGCTTGAGTTAATTCCTTTACATCATGTCATCTTACTTAATGTGTTACTCTATTCTTTATGAACTTAATACTCTAGATGCAGGCAGGAGTCGGTCGATGTGTGGAGTAATAGTAGTAGATGCAGAATCGTTTCGGTCTAATTGCAACGGACATGATGCCTATATTGCATAATCATTGCCTTAGATATCGTCATAACTTTGCGCTTTTCTATCAATTGCTCGACAGTAATTTGTTCACCCACCGTATCATTTGCCTTCATGAGAGAAGCCTCTTGTGAAACCTATGGCCCCTGGGTCTATTTTCCATCATATTAGTTTCCAATCTACTATTTTGTAATCTTTTATTTTCATATCTATAAACCAAAAAAACCAAAAATATTTTATCTTTTGTTTATCTATCTCTATCAGATCTCACTTTTGCAAGTAACCGTGAAGGGATTGACAACCCCTTTATCGCGTTGGGTGCAAGTTGTTTGATTGTTTGTGCAGGTATTGGTGATTTGTGCGTTCTTCTCCTACTGGATTGATACCTTGATTTTCAAATTGAGGGAATACGTATCTCTACTTTGCTACATCACCCTTTCCTCTTCAAGGGAAAAACCAATGCAAGCTCAAGAAGTAACAGCCATTTCATGCGGCGGGCTTCCATGCGACTAAGGTGGAAAGTCATCCTGCCCATGCCAGATTCATTTGTGGCACCATAAAGCCGGCCAACGAAGAACTGGCGATTGCAACAATCATATCCATGCCCCAAGGTTAAGTGTTCTTCGCCAATGTTAGTGAGATTTGGGCTTAGACAAGGACTTCAAATCTGGTCTAAAGGACTTTCTAATCTAAGTGATAGGATCGAAGGTACCAATGAGGTCGTTTTTATGTACGATACAATTGAAAAATTCATAGGCTTGTCTCTCCCTAAGTGGAATGGCAGACTGATTCTCAAGGAATATCTAACTTTTCTCCTCTCCTTCTAGCATGCTTATTGGAAACACAAAAAGCCACTGTCAAATAGGCCAAATTTGGTGAGATCAATTCCAAATTTCTACAAGACAAAACTACCATCAAATTTAGACATAACCAGATTGCTATGTTGTAAGATGATCAGGAGGTAGAGCATTCAAGTCATGAGGCCAAAGTTGTTATTCTGTAGAGAGCATTCAGGCATAGACCAGGTACTTCTGTACCTACTTCCAACCTATTAAATTGGGACAACCTAATTGATAAAAAGGATGATCTCTCTTATTTTTAAGAGCCTTTCACTAAGGAAGAAATAGATGAAGTGGTTAAGAGCCTGCCTGCTGACAAAGCATCTGGACCTGATGGATTCAATACTAATTTTATTAAAGCTTGTTTGGATATTGTTGCTGAAGATTTCTATGAGCTTATAAATTATTTTTACCAGGGTAAAGTTAATATCCAGAGTATTGACTAATACTTCATCACCTTGGTTCCAAAAAAAAGGCAAACCCCTCTCAAGCTAGTGAATTCAAGCCTTATTCTCTCTTCAATTGCTCTATCAAAATCATTACCAAGCTCCTGGCTAATAGGCTTCAAAGATACATATTATTGTGCATGCCAACCAATATGGTTTCATTAAAAGAAGATCCATACACGACTGTGTGGCTTGAGCCTATGAATATATTCATTAGTGTCACCATTTTGGTACAAATGTTGTTTTGCCGAATTGGATTTTGAGAAAGCCTTTGACATGATTGGGAATTAAACAATTAGGCAGTTGTTGATAGCAAGGGGATTTGTTGATAAATGGTTGATGTGGATTGACATGATCTAATCCTCTTGATATTCTTCTATCATTATAAATGGTATTCCTGAAAAGCGGTTTCTTTGCAATAGGGGGGTTAGGCAAGGAGGGGCCTTCTCCCTCCTCATTCTTGTCATTCATTCTCTTACAATCAATTTTCAATGAAGCCGAAATCAATAATGTGGTCAGATTGTCCATTGACTCTGCAGCTTCCATAGACTACCCAATTATCCAGTTGCAAATGAGACAGTCTTGGTCCTGCCTACTTGTCCGGCCCAAATGCATGTTCAGAACTTACTCATGCACTTTGCAGCTTATACTGGTCTGGGAGTAAACTATAATAACTCCTTAATGGTGCCAACAATGTATCAGATCAGATGTTTCAGTAGCTCACAACTATCTTTAGTTGTGTTAAAGGATCACTACCCTTCACTTATCTTGGCATTCCTCTTTGTTTATCTAAACCTATAGTTTAATATTTTGTCCTTTGCATGCACATGATTCAAAACAGGCTCTTGGGGTGCTCTACCTTTCTTTCTTGTGGAGAGAGGTTACATCTTATTAAATTTGTGTTCACTAGTTTGCCACCTTCTTCATGTGTTCATTAGAAATGGACAAGACTGTCTGTGAACAGATTAACAAATACTTGAGGCCCGTGCATGGCTCGACGAGGCAAGCGCGTGTGTGTGGCATCACTTTTGAAGAGGGACTAGAGATTAGCGGCGAGTATTTATCGCCTTAAGCGAGACAAGAACCAGCTCTCGCTGAAGCTTTTTCTCCCCTCACGACGTATTGGGTCGGTCCACTTACATGCGCATATTGGTAAAAAGGGAATGTGTGAAAGGGGCATCGATCATGGTCTTCAGGTTAAACGATCGCTGCGCTAGCACTCCACTCAACTTCCTTTCGTGGTAAGAACAAGGGGCGCCACCTACCGTTTTCTTCGAGATTTTTTCCTTTTATTTTATTTCATTTATTTATTTTCTTTTTCTTCTCCGTTTTTCTTTGGTTTTCTTTATTCTCCCTTCTCTTTCTTTTATTTTGATTTTTTTTCATTGTCTTTTCGTTCTTTCTGCATTTTGTTTCTTTGTTTTTTTACTTCCATTTATTTTGTTTCTAGTTTCGGTTTTCTTTACTCTTTTTGTTATTATTCAACATTTTCAGTATATGTCAACAATATTTTTCAAATACACGTCTAACACTTCTTCTCTATTTTTTGTTTTCTTATGTTTGTTTTCGTTTTCACTCTACATTTTCGTATATGTCAAAAGCATTTTTTAATAAGTGACCAACATTTTTTGTATACACGTTCAACATTGTCCGAACGCTTATCTAATATTTTTTAAATACTTCTTCAACATTTTAATGCTTATTTAACATTTTTCAAATACATGTTCAACATTTTTAAAATATTCGTTCAACATTTCAAGTACTTATTCAACATTTTCAAATATTTTTTCAACATTTTTCAAATACTCGTTCAACCATATTTAATACTTATTCAACATTTGTCAGATACTTGTTCAGTGTTTTTAATAATTATTCAAAAATTTCAAATACTTGTTCAACAGTTTTTTAATACTTGCTCAACGTTTTTTAAATACTTGTTCAACATTTTTTTCAAATGTATTTTTAAGGAAATCTAGGCCTCCCCCCGACGCAAGGCTTCCCCTTGTGCTCGCTTAAAGCAAGAAATAGGGGTGCCCCTAAAGATTGCAGATACACCTCTTGCCATACATGAGCCTTCGAAATTTATTGGAATTTGCTGAGTATTCGCCTGGGCCAGGCCCACTAATTCTAACAGAAACGACCATATCATATCGGTTACCATGAACCCCTCAAAAAACGGAAATGTTAACGCCCACACGTGTGGGCGTTAACCATCTCGACCACACGCAGCGATCACCGTTGGGTACTTTGTGCACGAATCTTGGCACAATCCGGTCATTTTTCTGCGCCACGTAGGACTAGGCGCGTGTGCGTTGTGCGAGATAGCTCGCCCGCACGTTGGTTGCCCTCCCGCGGTCAGCGGTTGCCACTCGAGGCGTGCGGTGGAACTGCTATGCGCCCAAGACGCCACGCTGCTACATGATTGACGTCAAACACGTCGCGCACCTCCCCTCCCTCTCCCTCACGGTTCCATTTACCCACCCCGCGATTATCGCACAACGCACTTCGCATTTCAAACCATTGGAGGAGAAGACGAGGGGAGAAGGCGACAACGGAGGCGGAAGAATCGACGGTGTTCGCGGCCGTCGGTGGTGCTCGCCGGAACGGAGCGGGCTTCGCCGGAGCGCCTGCGGATTGAAGGTAATGCTCGCTCCAACTCTCACAATCCCTTCCTGCATTTTCCCCCTTCCCTCCCTATTCGATTCCTCGGTCGAGATTCGCAGAGATTCAGCGATTTGGCAATGCGTCGGCGTTCCGCTTGGCGGAAGTCCTGTACTAGCCGTTTTCGGTGGCCTTTGGGCAGTTTAAATGCGCCCTTGGCGGCGGCCTCGTCGGTGTGGTTATGCATGTCTAGAGGCACGCACTAGTTGTGCCTTGGGATTGGGCAGGTGTCTCCCGGTTTGTTAGTTGCGCATTGGTTCGAATTGGTGTTTGCAATCAGTTCGGGGGAGAACTTTGAGGTTGAATTTGAAGTCAATGTAGTTGCAATTGAACCCTAGATCTAGTTAGTTGTTTTTGAAACTGCAGTATGAGGCAAACGTGGTAGTTTGATTAACTATCATGACTGTATGGCAACTAACTTCCTGAATGAATGTGATAGTTGCCACAAACATGCTTTCGCATGCGGCAACTAACTTACTGAAATGACTGTGATAGTTGCCACAAACAAGCTTTCCCATGCGGCAACTAATTTGTTGAATGACTGTGATAGTTACCACACACATGTTTTTCCATGTGGCAACTAATTTGCTGAATTACTGTGATAGTAGCCACAAACATGTTTTTTCATTGTGGCAACTAATTTTCCTGAATGATTTGTGATGGTTGCCACAAATGCAGTTTCAGCAACCAACTGCACTAGACGGCAACTAATGTGCACATCAACTGTGCCTGTTGCCACATGGATAGTATTTTCTTGTGGCAAATAGAATGTGTACACACTATGCCTGTTGCCATACTGTAGACAGGACAATGTGGCAAATTGGCTGCATAACATGGCAACCAACTTTGCATATCAATTGTGTCAGATGCCATACATATGCTTTCCATGTGGCAAGTTTTTGTCTGACCACATTATGTCGGTTGCCATGTTACAGTCAGTACAATGTGGCAAATTCATTGTACTGCAGACGCATTTTTTGTGTTTTGCCACAATGACTTATGATATCTGAACACACTGTGGCAATTTTCAGGTTCTTGATTAGATGTTTTTCATCGCCTTTTTGTATTATGTGTTGCATTTTAACATGGCAATTTCAACCTAGCACATTTTTGCCGCTGAACACATGGAATTTCATTGGTGTATTTAGGACAGGGTGTGAGCTGCCACATCTTAGTTTTTGTGATGTGGAGGATTTTGTGACTTTCTATCATACTACCTTGGGCTAACATGGCAACTTCAATATTTTGTTTTCAAGTGCATTTACGATCTGTACGCTTTTTTTTTTGAAAATGTAACCAATGTGCTTACTTGCCACATTTCGACAATCACAGGAGGAGTGCGTGCGTGTTCATGTGATATGTTGCACTCACTAGTTGACATTTTCTGTTAGGTGACAACTACTTACATCTTGCATTTTCATTTCCACCGTGACAATTTGGTCTGTTCCTATCTCAGCAGAATGGCTCGTGGTGATCATCAAAATGATGATGATGATTTCATGGATCCACCACAGCATAATCGGGCAACTGGACGGAGAAAAGACGGTGATGAGGTAACTGTCCACACCCCCCCCCCCTCCTCCTGCTTATGTTACTGGTTACCACCTCGAGCTTGCAATCGTCTGTCATGAACTAAGATTTCATGACATTGCAAAACATGGCAACAACTGATCACTTTTTGTCTGTTTTTTTGCAGAAGAAGAAACGTATTCGCAACAGAGCCTCGCAAGAACGACTGACTATGTTGACTGACAAATTTATCGACGATCAGAAGGGAGTTGCTGCTGAGATTGGTATGCAGGCTCTGATGAATGTCCGGTGCACGAACCTTGTCAACCCTGTATGCGACTGGCTTGGTGAGATTTACGACCCCGCCTCCAGGGAATTTGTGATTCCGGGACGTGGAAGACTACCGTTGAACGAGGAATCCGTGTTCTGCACTTTGGGTGTGCCTCATGGACATATCAAAGTCACGTACGAGGTCAATAACGAGATCGAGGAAGCGTGGTTCCCCCGTTTGTTTCCTGGGTTGGAATCCATGCCGAACACGTCTGCACTGGCAGATTCGCTGCAGGCCATGACGACGCATGGAGATGTTTTTAAGATGAAGCTACTCATGTACCTCATCTCAGTTGTTTTTGCGCCGACCACTTCTGTTCACCCAAGCAACAAATGCTTCCCCATCCTGGTGAATGATCCATCTTTACTACTTTATTTTCCTTCAATCTTTTGGCTCCGATGTCATGTGTAAAGCTAGTCACTGCCAGTGTTTTTGATGTTTTTTCCATTTGATTTGATGCGGCAACCTTTTTGTCCCGAAATTTTGTGCGGTACAAGCGGATCTAAAAATGTGAAGAACATGAACTGGTGTCAGTTGATTGCCGACTTGCTGCACGATGCATTCTCAAGCAAGATGTACCAAAAGGGTTGTCGACTGCATTTAATGGTATTTTTTTGCCCGTCCTTTCTGTGAACACTCTTTTTTAACACACTTTTATTCATCCATGGCAACTTGATCATAACAAGATGGCAACTGCCATAATGACAATATGGCAACTGGCATAATGATAATATGGCAACTGCCATCATATTATTATGGCAACTGTCATCATACTATGATGGCAACTGCCATCACACTATGATGGCAATTAGCACATACAGATGGCAACTTCTTCTTTTCTTCTCTTCTTCATGCACCTCAACTTGATTATCATGGGAGCATATATTATCCTGTTTTTTTCCACAAAGTACCCATGATGGCAACTGATATTTCTCTCTTTTTAAAATTGTTTTACATCAGCTCATGTACGCCGATTGTCTTGATCATCCATCGTGGATTTCAACATGCTGACGGAGGCCCGCCGCCACGCACAAGTTCGCTGTTTCTGCGTGGACTATCAACGCTGTCAAGGTTGTGCTTACCGCAGACAAGGTTATCGACACCAAATATGGAAAACTACAGTTAGTTCTGGTTTCTTTGTCCACGGCATGCTTACAAATTTGACATGAGGCAACCGTCATGGTTCATAAGAGATGACTACCTTTGTTATCCATGGTTGTCTGCGTATTGTATCCATGTCTCACTCCACATGGCAACTCTTTTCATTCGTGCTGAAACTTACATTCTCTCTCTTACGTCCTAGCTTTTTTTCCAGCTGATGGCCAAGCGTGCTATAGACTACAGCATGTTTGGGGGGCCTCAAAACTTTGGAAAGTGGATGGACGTGCACTCAGCTCCGTCTTGCCCTACCGAGGTAATCAAAAGATCTACATCTATGGTTTGCCGTGGATTATTTTTGATGGCGCTGGCGTTTAACGTAATACGGGTGGTTATTGATGCTTCTTTGTTTCGTGCACAGGCGAGGGCACTTGTTGAGCATCTAATAGGGCAGTTTGCATCCGGAATGACCGGCTTGCTCGGGAAGTTGGTTGAGGGTGGGCGTCCCTCGATGGCTCGACAGCGACGCGGTTGCGAGGCAGTTCACTTCATTTGTCCCAGAGCATACACATCGGCCAACCGGTTGCCGTGGCCGGTATGACTACAACAGTTCCCAAGAGCCTGCTGACACACAAGATGAACTAGATGGAGACGCTGGTCTCAGCAAGGATGACGATGATGACATGGAGAATGTGCAACAGGACACCGATGATGTTGAACATGCTGAAGTTCGCGCAGGTGGTAACAGGGGCAAGGATGCAACAGATGTCCCCCAACCGGAGAAAGTCAAAGAACATACTGACTTTAGAGGCGAGGGGTGTTGCCATCAAAGAGGGGAGGGCTCCAGAGGGTGTTGGGCAGGGTTCTCCTGCCAAGAGGTCTAGGACCGATCCGTGAGCTGCCAGGAGGAGGTTCGACTTTAATTTTAGTTTTTTGCTTTGTCTATTTTCTTGGAACAGACTCATCCTTTTTTTGCACTTGTTTTTGTCAAGCGCGGCAACGAGTTTGCTGTCTGACAATTGCCACCTTTTTTTCCTCAATCTCATACGTGCAGTGAGCCGACAGCTGGTGGACGAGCAGTTATGAAGAAACAGGCGCCAACGCCAACCTGTGTTTCTGCTCGGTTGAACAAAGGCGCCCCCATTGCCGGTGACACCCCTTCCACCAGGTCATCTCCTTGTACGACGACGACCAACACCGGGGATCCTGTCGTGTTGCCAGACCTGAGGAAGGCAGTCAAGAAGTAGGTTTTTCCATGCGCTTTCATTGACATAGTGCTATATTTTCTTGATTTTCCAATTCATCCGTTCAGCTTGTCACATTGTCTTCTGTCATCGCACTTTTACGTGGCAACCGCTTTGTTTTCAAATGATTTTTTCCTTCCTTTTTAAGTGTATGGCAACTCCTATTGGTTTTCACATGGCAACTGGCATCTAGGCCAAATGGCAACTTTTACTGTACCTAATGGCAACTGCAATCTTTACCGTTGGCTTGTGAGCTCATCCCATACCTAGGTTTGAAATTGCATTCATGGCAGATCAGACATTTTTATCATTCTTCAAGTTGGCTAACATGGCAACTCTTGCTTTGGATTTTTATGGCAATCGCTAACTATGACACATGGCAACTCATGTTCCCCTTACATGGCAACTACCAGCTTTTTCCACTTGTTTTTCATTTTTAAGATTTCTACCATGGCAAACATATTTTTGTTCATTTTTAATACCTTTTTCATGTGCTTTATTTTTTGCAGGGTGAAGAAGACTACTACTGTGGGGCCAAGCATATCGATGGGACCCACTCGAACGCCTTTGCATTCAAAGTTGTCAACAGGGCAACTTAGATGTACATGAGGCGCCACCGACAATCTTCTTCTGCACCGTCAGCTGCTCCCACTAACTCTGATGCAAGTGGCCGACCATCTCCGCCGGCTGCAGATGTGCAGGCTAGAACAACAGGCATCCGTACATCAGGGAGTGACGAGTCGGTATCTGCCAGGACAGCTGAAATATTGCCAACTCTTCTAGCAATGAAGGATGCTGCTGTGAGCCATGCCACCCCATCAGCAAGTGTTTAAGTGGACGCTCCCGAGACCAACCTAAGCAAGGAAGATTCCCGCTCATCTGACACTGATTCCAAGCGCGTGCGTGGTGGCACTCCTGTGTCCACGACAGAAGCGGCTGAGGAGGCAGTTCACAATGATATGCCATCGGTGAGAGTCACGGCACAACAGCTCCAGCTCTGCCGGTGCAGACATCGCTAAAGCGGCTATTTGGCGTCTTTGGTCTTCCACCTAGGCGTCGTAGCCCCCACAAGCAATCAACAGACATACCCAACGCACCGGCTGTAGCTAGGAGCAGGAGAGACGAGTCTGGTTATGTTCCTGCGTCCACACTGTTCCGCCACCGCCAAAAGCAATGTGATGGAGAAACCGGAAGACTGAGCACAAGCCCGATGCAGGTGTCAAGCCGGGCACGAGTGATGCAGGTGAATGCCCGGAGCAGACTGCGCCTTTACCCGCAGTGGAAATCCCCAGCTTAAATCTGCGCACTTCCAGGCTCCCAGTCAATGTGGGTGTCCCCTACAGCCCAAACAAGAAGATTGTCACGAAAGCTGCGGCTGATACCGCTGACAACACGCCCCGCCCTACAAATAAGCCCGATCATTACAGAGCGGCCGATTCAGATATGTTTGTCGATCTTTCACCCTTGGATTCTGCCCCGCAAGCCGTTCGTGGTCCGGCCAGTAGGTATGAGAGGCACCCAATGGCCTTCACCCCACCGAGCTTCAGCCTTGGCATCAGTCAAGATCAACCAGTGGTGCGGATCCTATGCGATTGCCTTTGCTTTCCGGGAGGCATGCCGCAATGATGGCGCAGCCAATGGTCGAGGGCGTGAAGGCTCATCAAGTTCGCAGAGCCGATAGTGCAAGGTACATTTATCATGTCCTTATGATTTTCTTGTATACATCTTTGTAGTTTGACTTTTGTCCCAATCATATTTTTTGGGGGTTCTCACTTGTGATGGGAACTGACATGTGATGACATGGCAACTGGATTTGATGCACCATGTCACCTACATTTTTTTGCTGCCATGTTGCATTTTACATTGGGCAACCACATGGCAACTGAAGTTTATTCAACATGGCAACTATAGTTGTTGTCACATGGAAAAATACGATTGCAATACACATGGCATTTGGATTTGCCGCACCATGTCACCTGCATTTTTCCATACGGCAAGCACATGGCAAGTGGAGTTGACACAACATGGCAATCGTAGTTCTTGTGGCATGGCAACTTCTGATCCAACTAGATGGCAACTACAGTGCAACTACATGGCAACTGTAGTTGCTATGACATGGCCACTGTAGTTGCACCACACATGGCAACTCCCCTCTTTTTGTACCTACATCTCACATCATGCACCCTATCTTCTCACAATCCATCTGTTTTTGATTTCTAGGTATCCTAATCCACTTTTTTTATCCTTGCAGCCACCCCTGAGGAGATTTCACCGTCACTTGATGAAGCTTACCGCAGGATCGAGGAGGCAGCATTGCAGAGGAGGTCCTCACGAGGGCAAGGGCAATCAAGTTCCAACGTGCTGCAGACATCTGATGTCTGAGGTTACCATTAGGAGTGCCACCCTGGTTCTGTGAGGCAGCAGAGGATAGTTCACCCACCTCCCGCGGAAGACTACGAGCCCGAATTCAGGGCCACTAAGGAACAGACCCAGCTGTAAGATATTGTCAAGCGGTTTGGAAATGTGAGGGCTAGAAGCAAGCACATGAAGGAGCTGAAAGCGTAAATGACCACACCCCATAATCTCTCATTTTTCTTTGCTCCTTTTTTACCATTCATTTTCTTCGTACTTTCTATACATGATCCGTTTACGTTTTAGTTCTTTCATTTTTTTACTTAGTAGGCATGATTCTTTCATGTTATATCATTTTCATACAGCTCATGTTTGGACAGAACCAAGGTCATTCAATGCGAAGCGGCGACGTCGACCTGGGTGATCTTGCCGAGTCCGTGAGGCCAAACGGTAAAATGTCGACGAATGTAGTTGCATGCGGGATCGACTACATCAACATTCACACGGATGTGTGTGCCGACAAAATAATCATGCATTACAGTGTGACCTGCAAAATATCGGATGGTGACTTCCACCACAAAATCCTGAGGAAGAATTTTGCTCAACATGGTGAATTCAAGCTCACACTGAAGAAATATGTGAGTACTCCTTCCATGTTTGCACTTTTTTCACATGGTATGGTTTTTGCCATCATCTGCACTCTGTTTATGTGGCAGATGTTTCATGTGGCAACAGCTGCCGTGCAAACCCGACTTTTTGATTTTGCATCCCGTGCAAACTATGTGGCAACTTCATAGTAAAATACACGGCAAATTTTGTTCATACATGGACGGCAACTTTCTTTCAACTACCCCCACCCATAACCAAACATTCTACGTGATTCTACTTTTTTTGTCCCTCTGTTGTTCTTCATGTGAACTCTGCTTCTCATTTCCTTCACTTTTAAATGCAGGTCATGTTCCCCATGTTCCAGGAGCTTGCACCACATGACCCACACGACAAGTGTGGTCACCACTATGCGATCTGTCTTGACCTGAAGAACCAACGTTTTGAGGTGCTTGATTCAATCCGTTCGGCAGCTGATGCAGACCTTACTATGCATGCTGAATTCTTCATCAACAACCTCAAAGAGACATGGAACCGTCACTACGAACACTCAAAGGTCCAGATCAGGCATTTCCCGACTGAGTACATGGCGACTGCGAAGCAAGGGAACACGTAATTTCTTACCCCCCTCCTTCATGTGCCATTTACATCAATCCAACCCCTCTTTTGTTGTTACATCTGAATTGAAGTCTGTCATTGCTATGTATGTCCTTTTGCGAGTTCACCGACTCTTTTTCTTGTGCGGGAATGACTGTGGCTTTCACGTTGGAATACTTTGCAAAGTGGGAAGGTAGACTTGTCCTCATTTATCCTGGTACTGTGATCGTTGAGCTCCGGAAAATCTACACATGGAACTGGTTGACGAATGAAGATTTCAACAAGCGGTCCGGAGCACGTGAGTTTGTGGAGGAAGCTGTCAAGAAAGTCATCAAGAAGTACAAGTGATCACGTGGCGTTACACACCGGACGCATACCTTGCATTCTGTTGCCGAGGAATGTAAGGTACTATCTCTTTGTTCTCGTCAAAAACTATGTTCGTGTGCTATGTTATGACTGCAACCCCACGTAGCCTACTATGTAGTGGTGGTGCGTGAGCGACATTTGAATAGTCTTTGTAATATATGTGTGGATGTGAACCTTTAGGCGTTATGAGATATGTTTTTATGTTTATCATTATTACTATGGTTTCATCGCTTCTAGCACCAGTTTGCTGTTTCGAATGCGTCTATGATGTTTTAAAACATGGCAAATGTAGTTCATCAGACATGGGTAGTGAAAGTCATCGTCGTTTTTCATTTTTTGTATTTTGGTTGTTATTTTTAATCGCTAACTGCAACGGCAAGCATGGGTAGGTTGATCATGTAGCCACAACCTTTGCTGCGGTTTATGCACGTTACGCTTTTTCCAACTTGTTTCCCATACATTGCACACAACACACTATGTGTCACTAAACCGCGTCGAATTGTCATGGAAATATATGCCATGCAGAGTCATTACAAATACCATGGCATATTTTCAAGATGACTAACATGGCAGATCCAAAGTACAAACAACACGGCAGATCCAAAGATAATTAACATGGCGATCCAAAGACAACTAACATGGCAGATCCAGTACAACTAACATGGCAGATCCAGTACAACTAGCATGGCATATTTAGTATAAAATAGCATGGCATATTTAGTATAAAATAGCATGGCAGACTAACTACACATAACATGACAGATTAACTACACATAACATGGCAGATTAAGTACCCATAACATGGCAACTGCATTTATCCATTCAATGTTTTTTCCTTAAACTTCGGGTGCCCCTCAAGAGTCATTCTCCCACTTTAAAAAAAATCTCAACATCTAGGGTACAAAACAAAATGTCCACAAGGACCATGTCACAGCGCCCCAATTTTTGCTTATGGATTGCCCGTCCCTTTCTTCGTTTTCTTGTGTTTTGCTTGAATCTCCAATCCCGACTTGTACCTTACCTCTCTTGGACGTCCCTTTGTGATGGAACGGGGTGGGTTCCTGACACAGGTTTGTGTGCTTGCTTGTTCCAGATCCTATCTCCGAGTTTTCAGATGATGGCCCGTGGATGAAGGCACACGATGTGCGGGGAACCGGTGTAAGGCTTCCTCGGCTTTCCTCTTCTTGATCTCATCAAGCTCTCTTTTCGTGGCCTTCTGTGTTTTTCTGTGACTCTCATTGTCTCATCACTCTTGCACGCTTCATCAATTAGCTCGGCATAGTTCTTTGTCGACAAGCGTGCTGGACGGCTTCCATGGTTGACTCGGGTCTCT
This sequence comes from Aegilops bicornis, assembly GCA_021605145.1. Taxonomy (NCBI): domain Eukaryota; kingdom Viridiplantae; phylum Streptophyta; class Magnoliopsida; order Poales; family Poaceae; genus Aegilops; species Aegilops bicornis. Next base: position 512,548,969 of record CM038674.1, read on the forward strand.
CGTCATGCACAGCCAGAACTGCGTTTGTTGTTTGCGGCGCCAACGCGTCGTCAGCGTCCCAAGTCCATCGCCGCCTTATGAAATGGCGGGGCATCCGTGCCACAGCGTTCATGTCCATTACTTTTAGTATGTGATGACACACAATGCCGTCCGTTCAAACTTGCGGCATTGGCGGTAGTACTCGTGATTCGCCTATCGAGGCTTTGACGAAGTAGTTCCTTCCTTTGTCCGGGTCTTCGTGTTACGAATCGACATGCCCAAAATAGAACACACCTTGAACATATGTTCGTCCACCTGGAAAGTCGTGAACATGCTGGCACGCTTTATTTCTTCCTGGAATCTGCAAGTTTTGTGTGTTTTCTGTTAAACTATCATGCGCTCTTTTTTTGTACCACTTTATGTTGTCATGGAAATAGAAATACATTTTGTTTGAACATGGCAAACATAGTACATTGAACATGGCAAATATAGTACATTAGACATGGCGACTGTAGTACATTAGACATGGCAACTGCAGTACACCAGACATGGCAACTGCAGTACACTAGACATGGCAACTGTAGTACATTTTCAACTGGACATCGTCATTTCCACACCAACATTCCCCAATGGAAGCACATTGCATAAAACATGGCAACTGCATTTTTATTAAACATGGCATCTACAGTAGAGTAAACATGGCAATTGCATTTCAACAAACATGGCAGTTGCATTTTAGTAAACATGGCAATCGCATTTCAAAGATATGTGTCGACAATATAACATTTTTTCAGTTGACATTGGCATTTGCATACCAACATGCCCCAACGGAAGTATGATGCATTAAACATGGCAATCGCACTTCATTGAACATGGAAAATGCATCCGAGCAAGCATGGCAAACAGAATTTTCATTGAACATGGCAACTGCAGCTGAGTAAGCATGGCAAACAGTATTTCATTAAACATGGCAACTGCATAGCATGGCAACTCCATCGCACTCTATATGGCACCTACTGCCTTAGTGCTTTTGCGCAAATAAGGTTGTAACGCAACTGACTTACTTGTTAAAGATCTTGTTGGTGTATATCTTGCTCATTTGCCTCTCCATCGGTAAATACATTAGCAATTTTAGCTACTTTAGTGTTGTGGTCGCTTCTTGCTGTAGCTCAGATCCCATAATTTTTTGTTGCAAAGTTGTGTACTGCTTGGCAAACTATAGCAATGAGTTGCCAGGGCTCACGTACCGCTTCAAAACAGCATTGTACCCCTCGCTGCGCTGCGTAGTCTGCAGAAAGGGGAAGAAGCACTGCATGAAGTAGGCCGACACCCAGTACATTCGCTTCTCCCACAGGCTAACAAGAGTCTCGTTGTCTTGGACTTGATGTGTTTCAGTCATGGCCGTCCAGCTCCTTTCAAACTCCTCCACCGTTAAGCTGTGGTCCACGCACAGCTCGAATGCCTTATGCAGCTCTGGACGGTCAGCAAAGAACGGTCCTAGCGTCTCCTCAGCCTTCTTTATAATGTGCCACCTGCAGTTCCTGTGCACTACCAACGGAAAGACCTCCTCTATGCATGCACGCATGCTGAAATCCTGGTCTGTTATTATGTTCATCGGAGCAAGTCCATCCATGCATTCCAAGAAAGTCTTGAATAGCCAAACGTACCCATCCGTGTCTTCGTTCCGAACGAGCCCACAGCCGAACTGCAACGACTGATTGTGGTTATTCATTCCTATGAACGGAGCGCATGGCATCTTGTACATATTAGTGAGATACGTCGCGTCAAATGAAATGCAATCTCGGAAATTTTTGTAGGCTCTCCTTGCAGCACCATCCACCCAATACATGTTCCTGACACGGTCCTCGTCGTCCAACCTTATCATGTAGAAGAAGTCTGGATCTTCCTTCGCTTTCTCATCAAAGTAGGCCATTGTGGCCTCTATGTCAGCCAACTTGCTCTCTCTACGGTACTTTGCCTGTAGGTTTGTGACGTCAGCTGGTATGTAGGGCATACTACTCAGAGTCCCCTATTTGCTGTGGATGAGTGATAGTATCTGGACCATTCTTGATGGACCGACGTTACAATCATGTAGCAGCTTTACGAATTGCCTTTCGACGTGGGTGAATCCTCTATGGGCGGTCAGAAATTTTACCAGGTCGAACTTCTTTATGAGTTTGTGGTTGTGCTCGTCAAAATATTTAGTGACCACCCACTATGCTCCATCTACGTTTAGCTTACACCGGACAGGGCATTCTGTCTTGAGTATGATACCTCTCTTTCGTTCCGGAACGACAGGCGCAACACCTTTCCCCTTCTTGTTCCTCCGTGCATTGTGGCACCTCATCTCACCTCTCTTTGTACTCGTTAGTTTTCTTAATTTTCCTATGGTATTCGGTGTTGACCGCAAATCCATGGAACTTTGCATATTTCTGGTAGAATTCCTTTGCTTCTTCGAACGATTCAAATCTCTGCCCAACGTAGGGTGGCTGAGGTACCACGATCTCTGATTGCCCACCATCTTCATCCCCTTGTGCGTCGTCGTCAGTTTCATCATTCACTTCAGTATCGGCGGCAGTTCCATCTACTTGAGTGTTGCGGTGCTTGTGTTCAAAGGGGTGCTTGTCGGCATTCTTTGGAATGATTGCCATTTTTTACTCGACTCGACATTGTTTGCGGCATGATTGTCCGCCGGGCTGGTGGAACGTGTCTTACAGGCGCTCAGAGCTCCCCGCAGAGATGTCCCCGCTACCGCTTGTTCATCGTAGTTGTAGGCCTGTAATAGAAAAAACAGTACGAGTAAGATTTTTGTTTGACTAACATGTTTATCGCAACGGATCACATCAACTTCGAGTGATTTGGCATGACATCATTTCAAACAAAGAAGCCGTGAGTGCATGCGTGGACATGTATGGCAACCGTAGTTGTCCGATCATGGCGACTCTGATCCAACAAACATGGCAACTATTGTTTGCCAATGCACGACAACCAGCTCCTTTTTAGTACGAAAACTTGGGTTACATACGCATGGCGTTGCGATCCTGCATACATGGCAAATACTGCTACCAACACATGGCAACCAATGTGTTCTAGCATCAAAACTATTGCATTATAAGCCTGATCTCACTAGGCAAATGCGATCAACCTTTAGTGCTACAATCATGCTTTTAGCAGTTGGCAAATTTTTGAAGACAATACATGACTCATTACACACAACCATTTGTTAGCGTTTTATGCTTGGTTTTGTCCACCATCACTGCTACAAATCTTCTTTTTTGTCACGTGCTATTTTTTGCCACAAAAACAAATATAGTGCTCTTTTGTGGTTCATTTTTTCCTTACCTTGTTGTGTTGCATGTGCCCATCTTGTGTGGTCTGTGACACCAAATCGACGCGTGCTCTATCTCGCAATCTATGAAGCTTGCCACGAGGCGTTTGCGGGTTACCACCACCGTAATAACCTGTAAGCATCGTAGTAGTTGGTCGATTACATGGCAAATGCGATTTGTGCTAGCATGGCAGCTGCGATTTGCCACAGTATGGTAACTTCAGATTGTCTGGCATGGCAACAGCTGCTTGCCTGGTATGGCAATTGCAGCTTGTTCAGGCATAACCGCTACGATTGCCTGCAAATCGCAGCTTTTTATCCATGGCAATTGCGATTGCCCGGTCATGGCAGCTGCGGTTGTCAACTATGCTCCTTCGCTAATTCACCGTCCGCAACTTCACTTTTTATGAATTCACTGTGTATGACGTCGATGGCGGTACATGGGTCTTTGATGCCACGTCTTTGCATGAAGGTTACGCATTTTCACCCGTCATAACTCGTGAGTCTTTTGCCAACTTTTGCAAGTTTATTTTTCATGTCCGCATCAAGATGTGTTCTTTTTCGTGTCGTTACCTTGATTAGCCATATTAGCTAGTTGAAGTTGGTTGCCCGTACATTTGTCAGTGTTAGCGTCCTGTGTCTGAACTTGCCACGGAGGCCCACTGAGTGTGTTTTGGTCATAAGAACCTGCGAAAAAAATGACAGTATACGACATAAGTAGAATGTCATCTTCATCGTTGCGAACATGGCAACTGTTCTTTTCTTTTGTTATCATGCATCATAACAATGCTCGTGATATCGTTTCTAGTAGTGGCGACAAGCGGCCCTGCATAAATGAGTTGATTGTACTACGATGCATCCCAAGGCGTTTCGGCCTTTGAGAACCCCAAGTAGCGGCGCCATCTTCGTGATTCATTTTTTCCGTCTCGCTTCTTCCAATGCGTTCTCAATCACTGCATGAACAAGAACGCATCAACAATCCAGAAGAATTGCATTCTTCCGCTGCTTGCACATAGAAGATAACATGTCAGTGTTATTACATTTTCATGTGTAGGCAACCAACGCATCGCGGCAAGTAGGACATGCACATGGACACTCTTTTTTCTAAATTTTTGGGTGCTAGCTATCCGCTCGATTAGATGGCAACAGCCACTACAATAGGATGGCAAGTAATAAGTTGACATGGTGGCAGTTGACGACAATGATAGGTGGCAACTGACGTTAGACACCAATGGCAATTAATTCTCACACCCCCCATTATTCCAAATTTCTCAATTTTCTCTACTTTTTATAGATTCATACACATCCATTCATTTACCAACTACATGCATCAATCTAGTGAGAACTTACGGTTATCTCTTACGTAGTACATTGGCAGATCTAGTGTGTTCTGCTTGACAACTGCGAAGACACACAACCCATGTAGTGTATCACCCCTGTAGGATGGATCTAGTTGCCAACCTCGTCGGTAATTTTGCAATTTTCTGAGCAGGTAGAAGGGTCAGAAGCATTAGGGAGATCGGGAGATTCACCTGCTTTTAGCTGGTCGTCTTCAGAGGGCGTTGTAGGATTGAGGGTGGGGGAGGGTGGGGCGCAGGGAGTGTGGGGGTGTGGTTTGTGGTGGGAAGGGCCTACGGATCTGCTCTGGTTGCCATGGCAACCAGAGAAGGCCGGCGATGGAGGTAGGGGTTCGGGAGGTGGAAGAAGATGGCGGCAGTCGGGATTCGGGAGGTGGGAAAAGAGGCCGGGACGGCTGGATCGTCTTGAATTCTTTGGGTCCTCCGCACGCACGTCCGGGGTTGGCACACCGGACGTCACGGGCCGTGCTTTTGTCTTGTGTGACGTGGTCGTGCGGGCTGGTTACTGTCCATGCCACACGAGGCGTGCGGGCGGGTTCCTATCGATGCCACACGTATGGCAGTTATCGGGACCCAAAAAAACAGTTACCATGAAGGAACGGTGGAATGCATCTGCTCTGCTCCAACACGCTTGCGCCGCGCTCAGGCCCCTACCCCATGTTCAACAAGCCGGTGCCGTCCTTCCTCCGCCCCACCGAGGTCGTCCTTGTTCTGGTCCTGTCGTGTACAGCGCGTTGGCAACGGACACGAAGGCCGGTGGAAGTCCAAGGCGAAGGCGCTGCTGAAGCTGCTCAAATCCAAGTCACTTAGAGTTGAGATATTCACTAGAGTTAGTGTTTGAAAGTTAACGTTGCTGTTAAAGACTTGGATGTTCTTGTAAGTTCTGCACCAAGAATCTCTGCCAATGTCATAGTATTCGACAATGTTCTGCCAATGTTGCAGTTAAATGTGACTCTGTAGTCTTGATACTCATTAAACATTACTCGGATTTGTTTCTGAAATTTTTGTTCTATCAAATAAGCAACTGTACTTACTAACTTTTGTTTCTGTCAAATAACCATCTGTTGCTGCACGATGTTTACGATCTCTTCTAGAGCTCTAGTGGCTGCTCGTCTGCTTAGGAGTACTACATAGCTATGGTTACAGCTGGAGACCGGCTTCATCAGTGCGACTAATCGAAACTCTAATCCACATGAACCAGTCAACACGCATTTAATCTGCTTCTGAACACTGACAACAAACGTACTGTTACTATTATCCTAGTCACATATCAAACTGTAGTGACAGATTTGTAAGCTTGTGGCTTCAGCAAACTCATGCGCAAACGAGATTTCTTTGGTAAAGACGGATCAACGACAATAAATAAATAAATTTGAAAAACAAGAGGAACCACCATTAAAAAAATAAGGAACCAGAGCAACTCTTTGGGGGTCACAACAGATGACTTGCAAACAAATAAATTGGACCAAGATTTTTCTCTTTATTGGAGAGCAGAGGAGAATTCCAGGATGAATTGTCACAATGTCAATATCAGGATTTCCCACAAAAGCTGATGATGTTCCAGTTTCATATTTTCTACCAGAATGAAACAAGGTTGAAAAAAAAATGCAGAACTAGCCACCTGACAGTACGGATCAAAACCAAAATAAAACAACCAAACTGCAGGGTTCTTGCAGTACCATAAGATTTAACTTGAGCTATCACTAGATTTCTTCAATTCCTCCGATACTAGAAGCCGATATTAAAAAAGCAGAATCAGACATGATGGTTTTTCTGAGATTGGAATTAACTTGTCATTGCAACGAAACAAAACGATAGGAGTTACAACTAGAAGTTGGATCTCACTAGATAAACTACAGAAACAAGCATAGCTAGCGCACTGCACTCACGACAGGGGGGATACGACTACAGAGCAAAGCAGGAAACAGCAGGGTCAGCCAGCGGCAGCGCGCTGATGGCGCTCAGCCGCCGAAGCCGTAGAGGGTGCGGCCCTGGCGCTTGAGGGCGTAGACGACGTCCATGGCGGTGACGGTCTTGCGGCGGGCGTGCTCGGTGTAGGTGACGGCGTCGCGGATGACGTTCTCGAGGAAGATCTTGAGGACGCCGCGGGTCTCCTCGTAGATGAGCCCCGAGATGCGCTTCACGCCGCCCCTCCTCGCCAGCCTCCGGATCGCCGGCTTGGTGATGCCCTGGATGTTGTCGCGGAGCACCTTCCGGTGGCGCTTGGCGCCGCCCTTGCCGAGCCCCTTGCCGCCCTTGCCGCGCCCAGACATCGCCGGAGATGAGATGGAAGCTGCCTAGCACGAGAGATTTGGACTCGCTGTGGAGTTTGGTGAGGAGGTGATGCGGATTTGGGGTGGGATTTATAGGCGAGCGGGGGATTTGGGAGGCGGGGGTGGGGGATTCCGGTTTGGGGTTTGAGCGGGAGGATTTCGGTTTTCACGGGATGGATTTCGTTGGAAGGACTCGTTTGAGACGTCGGATTAGGATCCGAGGGGCGGTATTTCTGTTGGTCGGTGGCGCGGAGGGAGCGATCCGCGGGAGGGGGGTTGGTTGGCGTCGGATGCGAGATGGATGGAGGTAGATTCGGAACGGGGTTCGGCGCGGATCGGTGACGTGGCTACAGTTGTGTAGAGTGGCCAACGACGCCCATGGGGCACGCTGCTTTTTTTTGAGTGACAGGGGCGCCCTGCTTCTCTTTTTTTTTAGTAACAGGGGCGCGCTGCTTGGACGGGCTTCGTGGCTCGATGCAAAAATGCTAAAATCATTAGCTCGTTTTTTCTTTTGCGGGTGAAACTCATTAGCTCGTTGGGGTCAGCTATCAACAAAAAAATCACTGAGACTTCTCTTTCGGGGAAAACTCAGTTTTTCAGTCGGAAAAAGGAAGATTTACGGTGCTTGGTTGGTACCCAAATGCACCCTTGTCTAAATTTTGACACCCTATGATATTTTGGGCTTTCTGATTGGTTGTGAAATTTTTCGTTGTCTACATAAAAGTTATCCATTCGGTTAGTAATCTTTTACTCCATTAGATGACGCATCCTCTATACAAATATAGAGCATCCCATAATTAATTCGAATAGGAGGGAATAGTATTGTTGTTAAAGTGAGCGTCTCCAACGGGCTCAGGGTGGGCATAAAAACCGAGGAGCCGAAAACTGAACCCAAATCAAAAACAAAACTGATTTTTTTGTTAGTTGAATAAATGCAACAAAATTCTGTTAGCACATTCAAAAGGCCGAATTTGATTGGACCAGTATCGGATTCTGGGCTCCAAAACTAAACTAACCAGTTTAACCGAATTTAGTCCAGAGAGTGGATGTCCTGCATGCAGCGCATCCATGGCTGCGCGCTCGCGTGGTGATGCGTGCAGGTTGATTTGCAAAACGGGTAAAGCGGAGATACATCGCTGATACAGATAAATACACTGCCTCGTCCGTGCAGTGGGCTCGGGCCGTTGTACCTTCTGACATGGGAGAGGGACGTGCCACGTACGACGTGCACAGTGGGACATTATTTTTCTGCTCCACGGGCCTGGAGGTCTGACCGGAGATGCTATGTACGGGATGGACGTGTTGGTGAGGACACAGGTTAGTCGCATGCGCTGCGTCTTGCACGAGCCCCTTTTCTGTTTCGGTGGGCGAAGAACAAGCTGAGCTGCGAAAACAGCACCGGCGAGCGGGCTGCTTCCTGTGCCGGTTGCCCATGCTCATGCTGATTCCAGGAGCGGCGACTGCGGCGACGATGGGCTCTGCATGTGTGAACCCCTGCCTCTTTATTTGTTATTGGTTGAAACATAGATCTAACGAGGTCGCTCCGGGCGTCGGCGCTGCAGATCGATCTCGGCGGGAAGGGATCCAGGGGCGCGCGAGGAGCCGTGCGTATTGGGGGAGGCCGGTAACGCTTTACCGAATCAGCTGTAGCCTCGCCGGATTCGACCATCGGAGCGGTCTCGGCGGACCTGCGTCGGTTGGATCAAGGAGGGGGCTCGACTGATGTCCAGTCCTCGGGGGCTTCCTGCAAGACATTTAGTTATGGGGACGGAGATGATGCATCCGAAAACACCGGGCGCTCGACTACTGCCGTCATCTCGCACACCTCCATCGAGTCCAGCATCCGCAGCGCCACGGCGGAATCCTGCACGACATTCAGTTCTGAGGGCGTGGCCGTGGTTGCCGGCACTAGTTCAGTGATTTAGGCGTCGCCGTCTCGAGCTTCGCCGTGCAGACCTTAGCCCACCACGGTCCGGCTACGGGCAACACCGCCATCCGCGTTGGCTGGAAGCGCAGGTAGCTACTGATTTTCTGTACCTTAGGCCAATGGTATAATTTCTTGTTCACATTCAAGTGAGCAACTGATAAATGTTTAGTTAGAATTGTGATTTTGGGTAGGACTCCGGCTAAAGACTGGGGGAAACATAGAAAATAGGAATCAACCACTGGCCAAGCAGTTATTAGATGTTATACTTAAGCCCTGCCCAGTGGTTGGTTAGCAAAAAAATACCCCCCTGGCACTGCAGCAGAAATCGTGCAGCAGTCTGAATGTAGAGTGTTGGAGGGAATATAGTCTGTATCCAATTGTTGAATTTGGTGAATTTGGTGCAGCAGACTGAATGTAGAATGGGGATAGAATAAAGTATGAATCAAGCTTCGAAAAAGTTGTCCTTGCTCGTTTTCTTAATCCTTATTATTGGTTAGAACATATGGTCTAAATCTGAATCCAATTGTAGAGCTTTGTTGAACTTCGTGCAGCAGAATGAATGAAGATTGGGGGATAGAATGTAGTCTGAATCAAGCTAGGCAAAAATGGTCCTTAGTCGTTTTCGTAATCATGAGTAAGAGTTGCCCGGCATTATCTTTCCCTGGTAAATTGTTTCGCTGCCCAAAAAAAGATGTGGTCTGCTAGTAATAACACTCAAATGGTCTGCATGTGTACGTTATAACAGTTTATTATCTGTTGGGATAGTTACACCTCGGGCACAGGATCAATGGCAGCGGTGGCGGGAGTGACCGGACGACGAGCAGAGGATGAGCTCTGGGACATCGCGGCACGGCGGCGTCGACGGAACGCGGCGACGCAGATGCGCTTGTGTGCGTGCAAAACGATCGGTACTGCCAACTGCTGGTGCATGGCCTTAAATACAAGCAACTGGGGTAAAGTGTTTACGTTATACAGTGCGCGTTGCAACGGTAGTATTCCGTCCTCTCGACTGCACACGCGCAGTGCTTGCAGTAGCTCGTCAGTCCGACTGTCAGTGCACAGTGCAATGAATACAAACATATACGCACTTCGGCTGTTCCTAATCGCGATGCTATGCCAGCCGTGGATGCGCTGCGTGCATCGATGGACTTCTCCAGCAGGCACAACCAGCTCTCTCTCGTGAGTCGCATCCATGTCAACGGCGACTAGCATGTTGTGCACGTGTGAAAGAGTGTGGGCCTACGTAACGTCATCAAGGGCATTTCATTAGCACCACCTCGCCTGGCTGCGGAGATGAGCACAAATTTTGGCTATAAAAGGATGCTCACAGACGCGTTCTTCAGCCTCAACTTCTCATGGTCTTTCGGTATAAACTGGAAACAGAACCGAATTAATCGGTTAATCAATTTTGGGTTAGCTGTTTTAAGTTCACTATTCCATTTCCTAATTTGATGACCAAATTTTAAAAACAAAATGACTGGAAAACATTTTTTTAGGCAACAGGCTACTCTATTCCATAAAAAAACTGCTCTCCCATATTATCAAATCATGGATGATTGAAAATATTCAAATGTGACGGTAATTCTAATTTAAACAATATAATCCAACTAAGTTTTCAAATAAAATAGTTCAAAATTGAATTCAACTCACACATATGTTCTAGTTGTCCCTATGATGCAGAGCATCCTACGGACATCGACATGTCAATAGTCCGTTTGGCAAGTGACACATGCGACATCTACTCCACATACATAAAGGTGAATTATCTCCTTTACACGTGTTCACTTGACACCTTCGAGGATGGTATACTACTTGGCACTCCTCTTGTGTGCATGCATAGGTATTGTTGGAGCTTCACGGATGTCGGAGAGGAGTGCAAGCGTCAAGGAACAACTACACCATCCGCAAGGGAAGCATTGAAGCAGAGACGGGAGGAGACGATGTTGCTAAAGCTACAACGGCCGGACATCCGGCGCCTGTGCAGCCGCGCCGGACCTGCACCAATAGACGACCAAAGGCATCAGCGACCGGATGTCCGGGGGCTACTGTTGGCGTTCTGGGATCGGGGGTACCCAGACCTGCCTGCCTGCGGCCCAGCACGTGGCCCCCTCAAAGGCCCAGTATGGCTCAGCTACAAGACTCTGCAAGCAAGACCCTCGAGAGCCCCCCCCCCCCGGCCTCCCGAGGCGGACGACGCCGAGACTTCACGAGGAGCGGTTCCCCGAGCATGCCTCCCGAGGAGCGGAGACTTCCATGCAGGTACCCCGTCTCACGAGGCTCGCGATGACGTGAGCCATGACGACCAAGGCCATGTGGGCGCCAGCGGGCGCAGAAGATGACAGTTTCCTCTTTGGTGCTAAGGAGGCAAGGACCAGCGCAGGTTCCCGAAGGATCCTCCCGAGGGATCCTCCCAAAGGTTTCCATTCCGATGCGACAAGACCAAGACCACGAGCTCGCCAGGGCGAATGTCATTACCGAGCCCACCGCTGCGTCATGGCCAGAAGCTTTGCAGACGAAGACCACCTTTCATCGGGATAAGATGTACCTCTTGTCCCCTTTTCAAATTGGTCGTTGTGGAATCCCTTCCCGCCTAAGCTATGAGGGAAGAGAAGCGGGCCTAGTATAAATATAGTCTAGTCTCCATGGTAGAGAGGGATCGAATCCTTCGGCCACTGAGCTCTCCCGAGGCAGCTCACCCATTGTATTATTTCATCCTCAAACCTCCTCGTGATGCCAACCCACCGCAAAGCAAGAGCAGGGTTTTACACCGCAAGGTGGCCCAAACCTAGGTAAATCTCTGCGTTCATCTCTTTCCCCCGCTCACACGAACTCGACGAGGCCAAGCCATGAGGTGATGAGCTTGAGGCTGAGGCTAGGGTAGATCTTCGCACACGCCCAGAGTTCGAACCTTGTTTGGGTCCGAGGAGCCCCGATTCTGACATTTGGCGCGCCAGGTAGGGCGTGTCAAAGCTCCCTTCCGCTTCGTTTCGTCTCCGCTCCGTCGCTTCCATGGACGACGTTGTCCGCCTCGCTGCTCGGACCGCTGTCCAAGGGATCCCTGCGGGTTGCCCGACCTTCACCCCTGACCTACGCCGAGTCCGGTGGCTGGTCAGGTTTAGGCCGGTGCTGCCCCCGCGCTACGACGGTGCAGCCAACCCCGAGGAGTTCCTCCCGCTCTACGCCTAGGGTATTCTAGCGGTGGGAGGCGACGACAATGCCATGGCGTACTGGCTCCCTCTGGCCCTCACAGAGGTCCCGCGCTCCTGGCTCCGCGGCCTCCCGGAGGCCTCGGTGTCCTCCTGGGAAGAGCTATGTGGTCAGTTCATCATGCGCTTCGCGGCTCCGGGGCCCCGCGCGGTCGCTTGCATCCTCGGCGGGTCGTAGGCGCCCGCATCTGGCCGCCACGCCAAGCAGATTCACCAGCCGGCGCAAGGACTACATACCATCCCACTCTCATGGCATTTCGCAATCTGGGGACTAGACATTCCGGGCCCATTTCCTCGCGCGATCGGCGGCTACCGCTACCTCTATGTCGCCGTCGACAAGTTCACTAAGTGGGCCGAAGTGCAACCTGCACGCACCATCCCGGCAGGATCGGCCGTCAAGTTCATTAAGGGCCTCGTGAGCCGATTCGGTGTCCCCAACCGCATCATCACTGACAACAGCTCCCAGTTCACGAGCAATATTTTTAGGTCGTATTGTGCTAACCTTGAAACGCAGATATGCTACGCTTCGTGGTGCACCTGCGGAGCAACGACCAAGCCGAGCGCGCCAACATAGAGGTCTTGAGGGGCCTCAAGACCAGAAGCTTCAAGAAGAAGCTGGAAGCCTGCGGCAGGGGTTGGCTGGACAAGCTACAGTCTGTGTTGTGGTCCGTCCGCACCACCGCGACTAAGCCCACTGGCGAAACCCCGTTCTTCCTCGTCTACGGGGCCGAGGCGGTCCTTCCGCTTGAGATCAAGCATTGTTCCCCGTGAGTCTTGGCATTTGACGAGGCGCATTAGGATATCTCGTGGGGGACTAATCTTGTGCTTGGAGAGGAGGCACGCCTCCAGGCCTCTCTCTGAGCCGCGAGGTACCAGCAGGCCTTGCGGCGCAACCACTGTCGTAGCGTCCGCCCCCATACTCTCGAAGTCGGAGACCTCGTCCTGAGGCGGGTCCTCTCCAGGGAGGGCCTCCGCAAGCTCTCGCCCATGTGGGAGGGCCCATTCAGGGTCGCCCGCCGAGGGAGTCCTGGATTAGGGACTCAAGATCCAATGTCAGTGTCAAAACCGGCAGATCTCAAGTAGGGGGTCCCAAGTTGTGCGTCTGAGGATCAATGGTAACAATGGACGATGGGGACACGATGTTTACCCAGGTTCGGGCCCTCTTAAAGGAGGTAAAACCCTACGTCCTGCTTGATCCATAGATTGATCTGGTCTGGCCAGCTCTATTGGTCAGGTCCTGACGTAAATTGTATGTGTAGCCCGGAGCCATTGTCTCCTTGCCCCTATGGCGAGGGGGTGCGGGCTGGTGTTCAGCATAATTAGCCGTTTTGCCCCAGCACGAGATGACAGCCATCAAGCCTGACACGACAAACACAACCAAGTTCAGGATCAGCACTGAACGCAGATGTCGCCCGATACAGAGGTGCCGCACACCATATGTGCTTTACCGATGAGGTAATGCATCACCAATTTCCGGAAGGGTTTAAACACATGAACATCGAGCAATACGATGGAACGGCGGATCCCGCCGTATGGATTGAAGATTTTCTTCTCCACATTCACATGGCTCGCGTAGACGATCTCCACGCCATTAAATACCTCCCTCTAAAGCTGAAAGGACCAGCACGACACTGGTTGAATAGCCTCCCAGAAAACTCCATTGGAAGTTGTAAGACTTAGAGGATGCTTTTCGGGCCAACTTTCAGGGCACTTATGTCCGGCCACCGGATGCTGATGACCCGAGTCACATAATTCAGCAGCCCGGAGAGTCGGCTCGCAAACTTTGGAATCGGTTCTTAATTAAAAAGAACCAAATCATGGACTATCCAGACGCCGAGGCCTTAGCGGCATTTAAGCACAGCGTCCGCGACGAATGGCTCACCCGACATCTCGGCCAGGAAAAGCCGAAGACCATGGTATTGTAAGTGCATCTAGTGCCCCTTAGTGATTTTGGTGTATTGAAGACTTATAGGTTAAGGGACTAATGTGTTTATGAGTGTACACAGATCTATAAGTCTATGAGGAGTTTGATATTTACAGAGAAAGTCGACCCCTAAAATGAAGTTCTTCGACTGAAGACTTTGGATTTCTGAAGACTTTCTGAAGACTTTGAAAGTGAAGAAATTGGTGTGACCTTAAAGACTTGGTATTCACTTGAGGAACATGAAGCGTGAAGACTTTTGTTTTCGTAGTTTCATTTTCTCTTTCTTGAGTCATAGGAAACACCGTCTTTGTTAAAGGGGGTCGAGGAAATACTAAGGAAAAATTTCCATGCGATGCTCAACTCAAAATCCTACACCTACCAATCCCTTCGAGTGAAGCCATTGGAAATCTCATACTGATTCAGTCATATTATTCAAAGGATGTAGACGAAGTTCTTTTGGTCTCTGAGGAATTTGTTCTAACTGAGGAGTTAGGAATTCGCCAGTGCGGATTGCCTACACAGTGAGGAACATGATAGCCCTGAGGAACTTGATACTCAAATTTCCGACCGTTGTTGTGCTACGCGCCAGCTGTCCCAAAATATCTACCCACCTAACGGTCATATCATTGAAGGGCATTTATGTCTTATCATATCGGACGTCTCCATAGGCTATAAATAGCCGCCCTCTACAATCACTAGCTGGTTGGCTGCTCCGAGAAAAACTGACACTTGTCATTTGAGAGCATCCCATCCTCCGAGGACTTTGAGCGAAAATCATCGAGTGAGGAAAACCCAAACCGAAACACCTACAAACCCAAAGTGATTGAGCATCACTGAAGAGATTGATCCTGCGTGGATCCGACGCTTGTTACCTTTGAAGACTATGCTTCTTCCAGACGGTTAGGCATCATGGTCTAGAGCATCCAAGAGGAAATTGTGGATCGCCGAGTGACCGAGTTTGTAAAGGTTCGGAAGTCACCTGAAGACTTACCACGAGTGATTGGACGAGGTCTGTGTGACCTTATTTCAAGGAGAATACGGTGATGACTGTGTGTCCGGGACTGTGTGTCCTCATGTTTAAATACTTAGCCGCTCCAACCAGATGTACAATTGAGACAGCAGTTGGAACTGGTCTACCAAATCACTGTCTTCACCAAGCCAACTAGTTCTATTTCCTCAACTCTTTCATTTTCTCATAAGTGTGTTGTGCGCTTGTTCATATCTGTGTTTGAAGACTTTGACTGAAGACTTTCTCAATTTCCTCAGTTCAATTTCTTCAGTCTGTTTGTCATCATCATGTGTTATCCTGTGTTTACGCTTTCTGTACTCTGTGTTTGTCTTCATTTCATCATGATGACCATGCCTATGTTATGCTATGCTTACTCTTGAGTACTTATTCCGCTGCAAGTAGTTCTTCGCTAAGGAATTTCCTCACCTACAAATTCCTCAGTGAAGAATTCTTAAAAATCGCCTATTCACCCCCTCTAGTCGATATAACGCACTTTCAATTGGTATCAGAGCAAGGTACTCCCTTGTTATGTGTGATCTTGGTTTAACCACCTGGAGTTTTAGTTATGTCGACCGCAGGTATGATCAAGGTCTCTGCTGGGTGTCCTACCTTCTATGGGACGGACTACCCCTACTGGAAGAATAAGATGTGAATGCATCTTGAGGCAATTGATAATGATCTCTGGTATGTTGTGGAAAATGGTGTTCCCTCAGTCACACCTTCTCTGAATGCTGCTGATGTGAAGAGATTCAAGCAACTCGATTCTCAAGCGAAGAATATCATATGTGGCCATCTGAGAAAAGGACGGTATGGAAGAGTGAGTGCTTTGGAAACTGCTAAGCTTATCTAGGATAGGCTGTCCAAAGTAAATGAAGGAGTCTCAACTCGCGTGACTCTCGAGTTGATGTTCTTCGCAATCTCTTCAACCGCTTCAAAAGACTCGACAATGAAAATGTTCAACAAACCTTCGATCGCCTCACTGACATCTCAAATGAGCTTCAAGCGCTTGGTGCCACTGACATCTCAAATGAGCTTCAAGCGCTTGGTGCCACTGACATCACCGACCATGAGGTGGTGAAGAAATTGTTGAGATCGCTTGATTCCTCATTTGATACTCTGGCATTGATGATACAAGAGCGTGCTGATTACAAGTCACTTGATCCTACTGATATCCTCGAGAGGCTAAATACTCATGAGTTCCAGCTTGCTGAGAAGAGAGATCTCTATGGTTCGAGCGATGGCAGATCACATGCACTGAAGGCCAAGGCAGTTTCTGAGTCTAAAGATGAAGACTCTGGCAGCAGCCTTGGTGATCCTGAAGAACTAAGCCATGAACTAGCACTGCTCGTGAAGAAATTCCAGAAGTTCTCAAGACGTGGTCGCTTTTGAAGACCCTCAAGGAGCAATGGTTCCTCGTCCAGTGACTACAAGAAAAGGCTTTGTCACAAATGCAAGAAACCTAGACACTACATTCAAGATTGTCCTTAGTGGGAAAAGGAATCAAAGAAGAAGAAATACAAGGATTACAGTTCTGATGATGCGAAGAAAAAGAAGAAATCCTCAAAGTCTTCATCATCAAAATCATCAAAGTCTTCGTCTCACAAGAAGAGCAGCTCCAAGAAGGCTCGGGCATTCATTGGCAAGGAAATGGACTTTGAGGCTGAATCTGAAGAAAATGAGGAAGATGAGGCGTCTGAGGAGTCCGAATCCGGTGTGGCGAGCCTAGCTCTCGCTACTGCATTCGTCAGCAAGTCTATCTTCAACTCTGAAGAAAATGGCCTCACCAACAAGGCTGATGAAGGCAATGATGACTATTCTCCCACCTATTGCTTCATGGCAAAGGGTGCCAAGGTACTCAAATATACCTTCTCTGAATCTAGTGAGAATGAATCTGATGAAAACCTCAAGCCCAGCTATTCTAAACTTGCTAAGATTGCTGTGAAACAACAAAGGGCTTTTGAAAAGGTTCAAAACATGCTAGACAAAAGTGATGATATGTTGGGTGAAGAAACTGATCGCACTAAAACCTTGACTGGAAATCTTCAGAGACTTCAGACTAGGTTTGACAACCTTCAAGGTCATCATAACACTCTCTTATCTGATCATGAGAAGCTTTTTTATGAATTTCTTCAAAGAAAGCAAGATCTTGAAAAGCTAAGAGTGAGTTATGAAGATCTTCAGAAGGAGCGTGATTCATTACTTGCTCAACAAATCAACGCTTCTCGGGACGAATTTGTTCCTCCATGTTTGAAATGCATTGAACGTGAATCTGCTTAATTCTTCACTGAATGTTCAAATGCTTCTAATGTTACAAATTCTTCACCTGCCTCTGCTATCACTAATTCCTCATCGGAGGACATTGCTAGTATCATCGATGATGCAGAAATTTGAAGGAATTGTACATGACAGTATGTACAAAATCCTCAAAGGGCATCAGACTCTTTGTGATGTGCTTAAAAAGCATATCCTCAACAGGAACCCTAGGAAAGAGGGTATTGCCTTTGAGAGGAAACTCAATGTTGATGGTACATATTGGAAGCCTGAGCAGTACCCCAAAACCTCATGGGTTGTTGCGAAGGGACCTCGATTGATCCATCCAATCTATCCGCTTTACATGTGAATCTTCTCATTCTTCCGATGAGTCATTTGACTCCAACTATAAACTGCTCAAAAATCAGTAATGGTGAAGTATTTGCTAGATATGTTGGCACTAAGCTGCAGGAACGGTTCCCCTATGAAGAAAATCTGGGTTCCCAAAAGGTGCCTTGAAAGTCTTGGTGAATGTCCTCATGACACCACCCGTGAAGAATAGGAACCCCAGATCAAATTCTTCATATGGACCAAATTCTTCATATGGATCCAAGTCCTCATCTGCACTCTAATTCCTCACGTGGATCATATTCCTCAAAAGGATCAAAGTCCTCATATGATTATCATCGTGCTAACAACTCTGTCTCGCAGGAAGAGCTAAGGGCTATGAATATGAGCATTATTCTTCTAATCATTATGTTCATAAGTCCTCGAAGAATTTCTCTGCTTATTCATATGCTTACCCTAACTCCTCTTATGTGAAACGAAATGGTCTGGCTTCTATGCCACCTTTCTCATATGGAGCTCGCGGAGTGAAGCTCGCGGAGTGATGAACTCTTTGCCACCCCTTCAGATGTGGGTGGTGAAGAAAAAGAACTAATCTCTTCTGCAGGGTCAGGTCTCCAGACGTGCTCAAACGTCTGAAGAATTTGCTGGAGACCTGAAAATTGCCTGAAAGGACGCAGGCTAATCATGAAGAAATGAACTCTCATTTCTCACGTCCTCATACTGCTTTATCTATTCTATTACTTGATGAAATTGATCTGATGAATTGATGTCATATTCTTCACTGATGAAGTATATGAGTTCGTAAGCTGCACTAATTCATCTGCAGGATGATCAACCCAAAGCCACTGAGTGGGTCCTCGATAGTGGATGTACAAATCACATGACTGGTGACAAGAATCTATTGATGGATGCTCCCTTATCTCCATCTCATCTGAAGCATATCATCTTCGCTGACAAAGGCAAAAGTCAGGCATTGGGTCTAGGTAAGGTTGCGATCACAAAGGATCGACACATGGATGCTTGACGAGTCCTTAGGATACAACCTCATGTCTGTCTCAATGCTTTGTGATCTTGATATGGTTGTTGTCTTTGGCAAGTGTCATTGTGTTGTGGTTATGGAAGCTAACAATTCCAAAGTCTTCAAAGGCTTTAGGAGAGGAGACTTGTATATTGTTGATTTTTCTACAGGACCACAACCAGCCGTGTGCCTACTTGCAAAAGCTTCTGTATATCGGCTATGGCATCGACGACTTGGTCATGCAGGCATGAGGAATTTGCACACGCTTGCAAAGAAGAAGCATGTCATTGGCATTGAGAATGTCAAATTCCTCAAGGATCACTTATGCGGAGCCTGTGAAGCTGGGAAGATGACAAAGGCTAAGCATCCAGCGAAGACTATCATGACTACTACTCGACCATTTGAATTGCTTCACATGGATCTTTTCGGTCCTAATCATTACTCAGCAGTCACAAATGATGCATCTCTCTATGGCTTTGTTATTGTTGATGATTACTCTCGTTACACATGGGTACACATTGTTACTTACAAACATGAAGTGCAGGAAGTCTTCAAACGATTTTCCTCGAGGGCTTCAACCAACTTTGGTGTGAAGATCAAGCACATCAGAAGTGACAATGGAACTGAGTTCAAGAATTCTGGTCCTGATGACTATCTTGATGAACTTGGTATTACTCATGAGTTATCTGCTCCTTATACTCAGCAGAATGGCGTCGTGGAGTGCAAGAACAGAACTCTTGTTGAGATGGCTCGCACTATGCTTGATGAGTACAAGACGCCTCGTCACTTATGGATTGAGGCAATTTATATTGCGTGCCACATCATCAACAGGGTATATCTTCACAAATTCTTCAACAAGACTGCCTATGAACTTCTCACTGACAAGAAACCCAATGTGAGTTATTTCAAAGTCTTCGATTGCTAAATGTCGGATTAGAGATCCTCACACAATGCTAAATTTGCACCGAAAGCACATGAAGGTTTTATGCTTGGTTACGAAGGACTCGCACACCTACGAGTCTTCAACAACGTTCTTCACAAGGTTGTTGAAGCTGTAGATGTCTTGATTCGATGAAACTAATGGCTCGCAAAGAGAGCACCTACCTTCTGTGATAGATGAACCAACACCTGAGGAAACTATCAAGTTCAAGGCTACTGAGGATGTTACCGAAGAATCTGCTGAAGAATTCATTCCAGAACGTGAAGAACGTCGAGCTAATGCACCTGAAGAAAATGTCAAGAAAATGGTGTCAAGAAAATGCTGATCAAATTCCTCGGCGACAACCAGCTCATCCTCGCGTTGCAAAATAAGTGCAAGTTGAAAAGATGATCGATGACATTGAAGCACCGTGTCCTCTCACACGCTCAAAAGCTTCACATTTATCTAACTTTTGTGGGCACTATGCTTTTGTCTCTATCACAGAGCCCACTAAGGTAGATGAAGCATTTCGAGCCCGAGTGGATTCAGGCCATGCAAGAAGAATTACATCGATTCGAGCTCAACAACGCCTGGGAACTGGTCAAACGCCCGAGATCCTCGCAAGCACAATATCATTGGCACAAAGTGGATCTACCGCAACAAGCAAGATGAAAATGGCCTTGTGGTAAGGAGTAAGGCACGGCTAGTAGCTCAAGGCTACACACAGGTTGAAGGAATTGATTTCGATGAACTTTTGCACCTGTTGCTATACTTGAGGCTATTCGCATATTACTTGTTTATGCTAACCATCATGATATCACTTTATATCAAATGGATGTGAAAAGTGCAATCCTCAATGGTAAGCTTGAGGAAGAAGTATATGTTGCTCAACTCCCAGGTTTTAAAGATCCAAAGCATCCTGACAAAGTCTTCAGACTCAATAAGGCCCTCTATGGCCTCAAGCAGGCCCCTCGGGCGTGGTATGATACTTTGAAGGAATTCCTCATGAAGAAAGGCTTCAAACCCGGTTCACTCGACCTACTCTTTTCACTAAATCTTATGATGGTGAACTGTTTGTGCCAAATATATGTTGATGATATTATCTTTGGCTGTACTGACCAACGTTATAGTGATGAATTTGCCTATATGATGAGTGAAGAATATCAAATTTCTATGATGGGAGAATTGAAATTCTTCTTAGGTCTTCAAATTCATCAACAACGCAATGGCATATTCATATCTCAGGAGAAATACCTCAAGGATGTACTGAGGAAATTCGGCATGCAAGATTGCAAAGGCGTCAAAATTCCTATGCCCACAAATGGCCATCCGTGGTAATCGATGAAAATGGTATTGACTTTGATCATAAGGTATACCGCTCCATGATTGGTTCTTTATTGTACTTATGTGCATCTAGGCGGACATTATGCTTAGTGTTTGCATGTGTGCCCGATTTCAAGCTACACCGAAGGAATCACACCATAAGGTTGTGAAGCATATTCTTCGATATCTAGCTCACACACCAACACTTGGATTATGGTACCTGTCGGTGTCAAAACCGGCGGATCTCGGGTAGGGGGTCCCAAACTGTTCGTCTAGGCGGATGGTAACAGGAGACAAGGGACACGATGTTTTTACCTGTGTTCGGGGCCCTCTCGATGGAGGTAATACCCTACTCCTGCTTGATTAATATTGATGATATGGGTAGTACAAGAGTAGATCTACCACGAGATCGAGAGGCTAAACCCTAGAAGCTAGCCTATGGTATGATTGTTGTTCGTCTCTACGGACTAAAACCTTCCGGTTTATATAGACACCGGATAGGGTTAGGGTTACAGTAGTCGGTTTCAATGGTAGGAGATATACATATCCGTATCGCCAAGCTTGCCTTCCACGCCAAGGAAAGTCCCATCCGGACACGGGACAAAGTCTTCAATCTTGTATCTTCATAGTCCAGGAGTCCGGCCAACGGTGATAGTTCGGCTATCCGGACACCCCCTAATCCGGGACTCCCTCAGTTTGGTGCTTTCATTGAGAGTTCTTCTGTGCCGTCGCCGTCAGGAAGGATGCCTCATCCCGTCTTTAAAGATGATACTATCGCCATAGGAGCCTTGTCCATCGGGTCGACTCTTCGCTAGGTGGTTTTCTTATGACCGCCGGTTCGCCACGCTACCGACAATGACTTCTCGAGTCATCGAAACCAATCTTCACGTTAACTCGGAACTTGCCGAGCAGTTAGATCCGATCGAGCTCTCCTCCGTAAACGAGCTCTTGGATCGCATCGCCACCCTGGGAGTCGCTACAGACTACGACCGGATCGGGCCTAAAACCGATCTAAGAGATATCAACTCTCCCCAGGCTACCCATCATGTTGCTGTGATAGAGGAGCAATACGGCGATTCTTCTTCTATCTTAAGGACTAGCTACGTCCGGATTCCCGATCCCTCCATGCCGGATTCCCGCAGAGGGACGGATGTCGATCAAGCCCTGAACTTAAAGTCAGGCGGCGGGTTGGATTCATTGGATAGCATTCAAAAATCCAAACTTCTAAGTTCGGAAACTTCTCGGCCCCTGAGTCTTGATTTGACGGGTTCCGGATCTAGTTCCACCCGCCCACCCAAACATTAGCGATCTACCCCAATTCGCAAGAGCCCATGAAACAAAGACATCATTATCGGGCGATTCCTCCGGTTATGGACAGGATAAAGGACTGCCGAGAGAAGGACGCTATCTCACTTTTCTGCAATAATTGCATGGACAAGGGAATCCTAAACGCCATAAGTCGTCATAAATTACACGCTTTGGTCGACTTGGCGACCATAGTACAAAAGTACTGTCACGATGGAGAGTGCTTGGAAAACCGAAAGTAAATTTTGGGATAATCCGCCCGAATACAGCCCTAGTCCGAAATAAAAGGGTGCATCATCACCAAGCACACAGGTTATACATCAAAAACAAAACCCCTAAAGGGTACGGAACCGTCTTGGAGGGTTAGCTAAACGGACCTCGCAAAATTCATAGCACGTAGGGCGCCACTCCAACTCATAGCCTTGAGCATGTTGGATACTACGGTAGGTGGCCAAAAGTGGTGAAGAGCTTCTAGCCTCGTAATCCCAGCCCAAAGAACACCAAAGACGGTATTCACAGCCTTGAGACTTTCGCATCAAATAATATGCGAAACGAACACTCCGCAACCTTGTCAAGTCTACCAAGTAGCAACAATAAATCCATGGAGTGACATGGCTATTACCTTTAATGCCGTGATTTAACCCAAATTCAACAGCCCGAGCACCGGCCGCATTGGTCCTCGGTCCAATAGTGGACGGCTTTACTTACTAAGGTAATCATGGATGGCGGCAATGGACTAAACCTCATCTACGAGGAAACCCTCCGAAAAGTGGAAATAGACTGGAACCGCATTGAGCGAAGCAGCACAACCTTTAGAGGAATAATCCCTAGCCGGAAGCATGCCGCAGGGAAAAATCACATCGGACATAGTGTTCGGCTCACGGACAATTACAGGTCCGAGGAGGTCACATTTCAAGTGGCCCCATTCAGGCCGGATATCACGCTTTATTAGGGCGAGAGGCATTCACAATTTTTCAAGCTATACCCCATTATGGGTACATGAAGCTTAAAATGCCCGGACCCAACGTAATCATCACTCTCGCTAGTGATCCGAACATAGCACTCCACGCCGAAAACAAGACAGCCGCACTAGCCCTCGAGGCACTATCCGAAGCCCTAGCGGCCGAGGAACTCACTGCGATGCGCTCCACGGTGAACAGGGACGATGTGATACTTGATAAAAGATCCAAGTCCACCTCTTTTAAACCAGCGGATGAAATAGTCAAATTCCAAGTCCACCCAACGGACTCGCAAAGCGGCCTCCATTGGGGCACAATTAAACCCCGATGTAGACGCCAAGACTACGAGAATTTCTACGAGAAAATCGGGACATTTTTGCTCGCACCCTTCGGACATGCCAGAATCCCACGTCGGTGGCCGAGCACAGCCTAAACATCCTAAAAGGATTCAAGCTACCAAACAGGCTCTTCGGCGCTTTTCCGAACCCAAGAGACAGGCCATGGGAGAGGAGCTAGCCAAACTTCCGGAAGCCAATTCATCGAGATATAAAACATCCGGACTGGCTAGCAAATCTGGTGATGGTACCAAAGAAGGATAAATCTCGGCGCCTATGTGTTGATTTCAAAGACCTTAATAAGGCTTGCCCAAAGGATCCCTTCCTCCCTCGCATTGATCAAATTATTGATGCTACAGCAGGACCACGACTCATTGTGCTTCCTCGACGCTGCATCCGCCACCACCAAATCAAGATGGCGGAGCAGACCAAGCAACAACACCATTCATAACTCCATACGGCCCATTCTGCTTCAACACAATGCCCTTCGGCTAAAAACGCCGCGCAACATATCGGTCAAGCATGATTCGGACATGTCCGGCAAACCAGATCGGCAAAACAAAGGAAGCATATGTAGATGACGTGGTCGTCAAATCCAAGCATGTCGAAACTCTAGTAGACGACTTGAGGCTCACATTCGACAATCTCCAAAAATATGACATTAAGCTCAATCCGGAAAAATGCGTCTTCGGCGTTCCAGCCGGAAAGCTCCTGGGCTTCATTGTGTCCTAGAGAGGAATTGAAGCAAACCCAGCCAAGATCCGAGCTATGTCACAATTGGATATTCCAAAAGACCTCAAACAAATACAAAATTGATCGATGCGTAGCGGCTCTAAGCCGCTTTATTTCCCGCTTGGGAGAAAAGGCGCACTTTTACCGCCTCCTTCGGCGCACCAAACACTTCGAGTGGACGGATGCCGCCACGGCCGGACTCGAAGAAATAAAAGCCATATTGGCAACAAATCATCGATGCTACTGCAGGGCACGATTCATTATGCTTCCTCGACGCATACTCCGGATACCATCAAATCAAGATGGCGGAGAAAGATCAGGCCGCAACGGCATTCATTACTCCATATGGGCCATTCTGCTTCAACACAGTGTCGTTCGGACTCAAAAACGCAACATATCAGCGCATGATTCAAACATGTCTGGCTACCCAGATAGGCAAAACTACAGAGGCATACATAGACGATGTGGTCGTCAAGACCAAACACGTCGGAACTCTAGTAGAATACTTGAGGGTGACATCCGACAACCTCCGAGCATATGACATTAAGCTCAATCTGGAAAAATGCGTCTTCGGCGTACCAGCCGGAAAGCTCTTGGGCTTCATTGTATCCGGTAGAGGAATTGAAGCAAATCCGGCCAAAATCCGAGCTCTGTCACAATTGGATATTCCAAAAGACCTCAAGCAGATACAAAAACTAACCGGATGCGTAGCGGCCTTAAGTCGCTTCATCTCCGCTTGGGAGAAAAGGCTCGCCTCTACCGCCTCCTCCGGCGCAAGACCGAACATTTGAATGGACGGATGTCGCCACACCGGACTTCGAAGAAATAAAGGCCATACCGGCAACAAATCCAGTTCTAGCCGCTACCAACATGGGCGTAACCAATGCTATTATATATCGCCGCAACACATCAAGTTGTCGGTAGCGGTGCTTTCGTCGTCGAACGAGAACGGACGGACACCGGTTCCCTCTTCAAAAACCAGTTTACTATGTGTCCACCGTCCTAACTCCATGCAAGTCCCGGTACCCACATTATCAAAAGATAGCATACGCGGTGTTCATGGCATCCCTAAGCTGCGACACTACTTTCAAGAGTGTTCGATAACGGTAGCCTCAAGTACCTCTTAACGACATTATAAACAATCGCGACGCGACGGGCCGGATTGCTAAATGGGCCATAGAGCTCCTTCCATTCGACATAACCTATAAGCCACGACGAGCTATTAAGTCACTGTGTTTTGGCCGATTTCGTGGCGAATGGACCGCGAACTCCCTAAAGAGTACGGCGCATACTCCAATTGGATCATGCACTTTGACGGCTCCAAAATGTTGGCCGGCCTGGGGGCTGGCGTCGTCCTGACGTCCCCAACCGGGGACACAGTCCAATACGTCCTTCAGATAATGTATACGGACTCCAACAACGCAGCCGAATACGAGGCCCTTCTACACGGCCTCCGGGATGGCGATCTCCATGGGCATTAAACGCTTAGAGGTGCGCGATTCGAACCTCGCGATATCTCAAATAAACGGAGACTTTGATGCCAAAGATCCAAAATGGCAGCTTACCTCAATGCGGTCCTAAAATGTCAAGACGGGTTCGAAGGGCTCGAATTTCATCATATAGCCCGGGATAACAACCAGGCGGCGGATGTATTGGCACGCATCGGTGCAAAACGCGATGCCGTCCCGCCCAACATGTTCTTGGAACGGCTGTTCAAGCCATCCGTACTATGGGAAGGGGAGTCCGGAAATAACAATCCGGACCCAACCGCACTGCCTGACACCGAACACTCTGACACAATCGGAGGCTCTGCCACCGAGATAGCACCCTCCGCTCACGAAATAATGGCGGTTATCGCCCCGTGGACGGAACCATTCCTAGCCTACCTAACTAGGCAGGAACTCCTCAAGACCAAAATGAGGCTCATTGCATAGTACGCAGCGATCCAAAGCCTATAAAGTCCATGAGGGAGAGCTCTATAAGAAAAGCACAACAGAGTCCTTCAAAGGTGTATCTCAAGAAGAGGAAGGGCGAAACCTCCTGGCTGAAATTCATGCCGGACTGGGTGGGCACCACGCTGTAGCCCGGACCCTTGTAGGCAAGGCCTTCCGTACATGATTTTATTGGCCGACGGCCCGGGCAGATGCGCAGGATTTAGACCAACCATGCGTCGGTTGCCAGCTTTTTGCTAACCAAAGCCACATGCCACCCACCGCCCTCAAAACTATACCCATCGCCTGGCCGTTTGCGGTCTGGGGGCTTGACATGGTTGGACCCCTTAAGGGAGGAACCCACAAGCAAAAATACCTATTGGTCATGGTGGATAAATTCACCAAATGGATAGAGGCCAAGCTCATAAACGGCGAATCCGGGCCGGTGATAGACTTCATATCAGGGGTAGTGCACCGTTACGGCGTCCCCCACAGTATCATCACTGATAATGGCACCAACTTCACGGCCGATGAGGTCAAATTATGGTGCAAAAACATGGGCATCAAGCTCGATTACGCCTCAGTCTATCACCCTCAAACCAACGGTCAAGTCGAGCGAGCAAACAGTCTAATCATGAGTGGCATTAAACCCAGACTAGTGCGGTCCCTTAAGGAATCTAACACGCACTGGGTTGAGGAGCTCGACTCCGTACTCTGGGGGCTGCGAACCACACCGAATCGTACTACCGAATTCACACCATTTTTTATGGTGTACAACGCAGAGGCAGTCTTGCCCTGCGACATAATTCATGACTCACCTCGCGTGCGCATGTATGAAGAAAGAGAAGTCGAGCTCGATCGGCAGGACAGTTTGGACGCATTGGAGGAGGAGCGCGACGTGGCAAAAGCTCGTTCTGCATTTTATCAACAAAGAGGCTCGAAGATATCAAAGCAGTGGAAGCACGGGCCAAAGCTTACAACGTTGGCGAACTAGTTCTACACCGCCGGACAAGAAAAAGGACAAACTCAAGCCCAAATGGGAAGGTCCCTTCATCATCGACCAGGTCCCGACCGCGGAGCATACCGTCTGTGAAACGCATCGGATAACCGACTCGAGCCGAACCCATGGAACGCAGCCCGTCTACGAAGATCCTACGCCTAAGCGCCGGACTCCGAGTTCGTCTCCTTCCTCCGTCCATATTTTCTATTTTTTGCTGTCTTTTGTTTCTCTCCTTCCCCCTCCTTCTTCTTGAAGCCTTTAGAGGCTCGTTTGCGCTTTGTTTCGTAGATACTTGACGCGCTGTCCGCGCTCATTATACCTGGGGGCTTCTTTCACAGAAGCTTATTTATACGGGCTTCATGCCCAACACATGTGTCAAACTTCCGCATGTACATTTTACTCACCATTATATGCATCGATATGACTTAAGTTTTGGCCAAGCTGGGTTGCCTGGCTCCTGTGTTTACCCCTATGTTCCCGATTGTTCGGCTAGGTGGTAAAGGGAGCACCTCTGCGATTATTATCGCTGGTCACCGGATGTGTACCTCGACCGGGTGAAGCCGAAAGCTAGCGTTCTTAAGGGAATATTCGGTCGGTGAACTAAAAGATGATTTTAACTATTTATCCATCTGCCCCAGATGATTTTTCGCTTTCTTAGCAGCTTGGACATGCACTTTAGGGCATGCCTCCTGTGGAAAGGAACCCTTAACGGAACTATTCTCCCCGGAAGATGTTTCTTACTATCCATGTAATATAACATAACTAGTTGGGCACTTGTCCGATACAGCAATAATGACCCCTACGCCTTTGTCTCCATGCATGCCCGGTTCTTACATAACCGCGAGGGTATTCGGACACACTCAGGACTATTGGGTCCCGAGGTCGGGCGAAAAGGTCCGCTATGACAAACGATCTACAATCCGGCTAGAAGACATTTTTCATGTCATATTCAATTACATAGTCAACTCGACTAATTGTATTCCTCCTCAATGCCATCTAATAGGCTATCTAATTTACAATCTTGCTGGAATACTTGGCGGCCAATTCTACTTGGCCGTACACTGCTTTCTGAGGATCTCCTTCCCATCAGCCCCACAGGTCCGACCTCGGCCATGTGGTTTGGATCAACCTTCGTACCGCGTCTTTACCATGGCCTGTGCCTCCTCGGCGCCTTTGACGGCAGCCGATATCTTCCATAGTCGGAAGCGCCGCCATGCTCCTTGAAGCCGCTCGCCAACTCCCCAATGCCTTCGGGCAGGGAGATAGATGGCCACAAGGCCTGGCGACGCTTTTCATCACTGCCGAACTTCGTTGCGGTAAATGACGCAGTTCAGAAGAAGATCACCAAGAATCGGGCATCTCCTCCTCAGGACAACCTCGTGAGCAAACCTACATACATGTTTATGTTAGTCGCCTTCCTCGCCGAACTCTTTCAAAGTTCGCTCAAGCACTTATCGAAAATGCCGCGACGAAGCCGCCGATTCTCCTTTACGGAGTCGTAAAACTGGGCACGAACATCCTTTAGTTCCTCACCCGGTTGGGTGTTGGCATCTTGGAGGTTATTTTTCTCCCCGCCGCACCCTCGTAAGCACGCCTCGCCGACCTTCAACCGGCGCAAGAGTTGTTGCTTTTCCGGATCTAGTCCGCGCCATCTGCAATATTATTGTCGATTTACACACACGCCGCACTTCATAAACTATTTATCTTTTGAGGCATATATTACGGAGGGGTCTCCGTGGCTCCCTCATGGCAGCTAGTGCGGCCTCAAGTTGGGCTTTGCATTCTTCAAGCTCCCGGGACATCGGGTATTCTTTTTGTAAGATCTCAGATAACAAATGATCCTTAAATCAGTTATTCTAACTATTTTAAGTCTCGGAGGCTCTTGGCATATATAATCGCCAAATTTCCTCACCCGCATGTCCTTTACATACTGCTCCGTGGCTCTGGCTAGACCATCTTGAGCGGCACGGAGGTGCGCATCTCCCAAATTGAAGGCATTCAATGCCTCTTGGGAGAAACATGTGTCACGAAGAACTGTCCGGCAGCGCCTGTGATTCATGGCGCTCTCAACCTCGGAGTTGGTGGCGGACAATCTGTCGGCATCCTCTGTCGAAGGAGCATCCGACGCACGCCTCGTGCTCGCCTCCGCTTCGACCCGGCTTTGGAGCCTGGTGGCGGAGGTTCGATTAGCAACCTCTCCGGACTCGATCCGTGGCGCTCTTTTTCTGAAAAGAGCACCGGCATTAGTACGCCTTCCAGGAATCAATCTGGGAATATGGTGACGCGCCATACCGTTCTGCGGCGGAGTTTCGATCTGGACCGCACTTCTTTTTAGCCTGCGGGCCGATCGCCTTGTTGGCTAGCCGCTGTGAGCTCGGCCTCCCGCCTCGAAGGCACCCGCGAAACACCATTGGTATACGGTGATCAAAAAATAAGCACGGATGGGTCATTATCGAGTATTGGGACCTCGGTCTCGATTACATTCGTGAGGTTGGAAGTATTCCGGGGTAGTCGGCCGTAATGGCAACCAAAGCATTGTCGATGCTAAGTTGGTGGAACACCCCGTCGATCAGCTCCACCTTTATATCCGGGTCCTCTTCGGAGGCCGGATCGAGGGACCGTTCCGGATCCTCGGGTTGTGGGGCGGGCTGTGTATCTTCTCCATGGCCCGGCGTAGTTCCTGCGTAGAAACCATGAAATGAGATATTTAACCACGGGAACATGGATCGGACAGGCCACAAAGATATTTGCTTACCCAACTTCGAGGATTATCCGAAGAAAACCCGCTCAGTGGACTGACTCGGAGAAAATCCTCCTCCTCCCCTTTGTACATGGCGGACAAGGTCTTCACCAGTTCGGTGACCGATGTCGGCCCTTTGCGGCCATGGCGGGTGGCATCGTTCTCCCCGTTGAAGTCCCACATGGGGTGGCCCCTATATTGAGCGGCCAGACTCCTCATAATGCAGATTGCCATGACTCCAATCATGGTCAATCCGGCATGAGCTAGTAATCTTATTCGACTCATCAAGTAAAGGACGCCCGATCATTTTCCCTCCGGGGGCTCGCGGGCGCCCGGCTTAGGCGCTTCTTCGGAGGAGCATTGCTAAACTCAGGAAGGCCGATCCGAACAGGATCCGCAGCGGACGTCCTCCATGTAAAACCATTAGAAGGTTAGTCTTGGACGCCTTCTTCGGGTTCCGGATAGATATCCGGTCCGGCGATGCGCCATAGTTCGCTCCGCCCACTTGATATATTGACCCTCATGAGAACGGGGTACTAGGCAGAATAATTTCTTCCACAAATAAAAATGAGCCTCGATGCCCAAGAACGATTCGCAAAGGGCCACGAAGCCATGATGTGCAAAATGGAGGCAAAGCGTAAGGTGGTGCAACTGGAGGTCAGAGAACTCCAAGAGCTCCGGAGAAAGCGGATGAATTGGAAATCCGAGTCCTCTTACTAGATAAGAGATAAAGCACACCCGCTCTCCTTTAGAGGGGTCGGGACACTCTCCGCTTGCTTTCCGCCCTTGTAGGTGGCAAGTCCGCTCGAACCGGAACCATGAAGGTCGGGGAAGAAATCCCTTGGTTTGGAGTATAACTAGCTCGCTATATGGGACTGAGCATCTCTCCCAATTTCAGGCTGAAATTTGGGAGCGTGAGAGGAGGAGCCGCGTCGGCTGTCCATGATGGAATGGGCTTTTGTCAGAGGCGCTCTGATGAAAGCTCGCGAAGGGGGGATGGTGTGACTCAGATCTAGATCCTCGTCCCTTTTATATGCGGCTCATTTGCGCAGCTAGGGGGGTAAGTGTAAAAATACCCTGGCTTTTCGCATTCATTCAAACACGTGGAAGATGGCCATTATTGGGCATAGAAGCCAAGGAGCGCAGCATTTATCAGAAGCCGGACACTATTCGACAAGTATATGGAATTTGGAGAAGAACCCACCTCGCAATGCCGAAGACAATCAACACGCCGGACTCATCGTCATTGAAGCCTGGTTCAGGGGCTACTGAGGAGTCCGGATTAGGGGTGTCCGGATAGCTGAACTATCACCGTTGGCGGACTCTGGACTATGAAGATACAAGATTGAAGACTTCGTCCCGTGTCCGGATGGGACTTTCCTTGGCGTGGAAGGCAAGCTTGGCGTCTGAGATATGTAGATCTCCTACCATTGTAACCGACTGTGTAACCCTAACCCTATCCGGTGTCTATATAAACCGGAAGGTTTTAGTCCGTAGGATCTAACAACAATCATACCATAGGCTAGCTTCTAGGGTTTTAGCCTCTCGATCTCGTGGTAGATCTACTCTTGTACTACCCATATCATCAATATTAATCAAGCGGGAGTAGGGTATTACCTCCATCGAGAGGGCCCGAACCTGGGTAAAAACATCGTGTCCCTTGTCTCCTGTTACCATCCGCCTAGACGCACAGTTCGGGACCCCCTACCCGAGATCCGCCGGTTTTGACACCGACATACCCCAAGGGCTCGGTTTTTTATCTCATTGGATATTCTGACTCTGACTATGCTGGTGATCGTGTGGACTGCAAGTCAACATATGGTACATGTCATTTCCTCGGAAGATCTTTGGTCTGTTGGTCCTCGAAGAAACAGAACTGTGTATCACTTTCTCTTTGAAGCCGAGTACATTGTTGCTTTGGTTCTTCTGTGCTCAATTGCGTGGATGAAGCAAACTCTCAAGGACTACTGGCGTCAACATGAAGAATGTGCCTCTCTTCGGTGACAATGAGAGTGCCATCAAGATTGCTCACAACCAGTTCAGCACTTTCGAAGACAAAGCACATTCAGATTCGTCATCATTTTCTTCGTGATCATGTGTTGAAGGCGACATTTCTATTGAGCATGTGAAGGCGAAGAAGAGCTAGCCGATATCTTCACAAAGCCCTTGGATGAGAAGAGATTTAGCAAGTTGCGGTGTGAGCTAAATATCTTAGAATCTTCGAATGTTCTTTGAATAAGACACTCATCCTAACACTTATGCAAAATTGATGACTTAGATGTGCAACACATGAAGAAACGTTTTTCTTCAATCAATGAAGAATAACACTCTAAGTGTGATGAAATTAACGAAGAATTTGATTCTCAGAACCCTACGACAATTGTACGCGGTGTCTGAAATCATCATTCTTATACGGTGGGTCACGCCACCACCAAAAGTTGAAAATCTTCAATTTGAGTTTTTCCTCAGTGTTGAAGTTCCTCAGTTGTTCATGTTCTTCAACTTTGCTTTTGTCTTCACTGTTTCCGTCGTTTTTCTTCATTGGCTATATATATATATGAGTTTATGTCCTCTACAACATTCACTTATGGCTAATTCTTCAATTTGGTTTTTCTACTACGTGAATGTGATCGGACCCTTCCCCCTCTATGCTATACTCAACCCAATCTATTCACAAATTCTTCATGTGCGTTCTATTTGAAACTCGTTCAAAATCTTCACTGTGTCCTTGTCGGTTTGAAGAATTTGCGAACGAACGTTAAAACTTATCTTATCCAAATTTTCGGCTTTGCCGCTCAAACCGCTTCTGCATCCCATGAAATACTTATCTTTTCACCCACGATCTAACACGATCTCCACTTCTCAAGACGTGGGTGACACATGTCGTTTAATGAGAAGGGTCAGGGCACGTTCGTCCAAATTCTTGATGAACAGTTTTTCACCATGGCTATAAATACCCTCCCTTCCTCACTTCCTTTACTCACCGACCTCTCTCCGCCGAGCTTCTCAAACCCTAGCGCCGACGCTACTTCATCGTCCGGTGAGGAAGAGCTTCAACGCCTCGACCTCGTCACCGTCAGATTTCGCACCCGCATGAAATCTTCACTCCGCCGCCGCCGTAGCCGTCTTCCTCCGCCAAGTTAGGGCGTGGAAGATCTGCACTGACGAACTTCACATCTCCACATCCTAGTTCGTTGTGTTCTTCGTCCAGGGTAATTAAAAGTTACTTTTACTGCCTTCCTTGATTCAAATGCTTTCTACAAAATCTTCAAAGGTGTTTATTCTTCAAATTCTTCACACACTAAACACCTCACATGTCATCTGTTCTTGATACATTTCTCTAAGCTACGTTTTTCTTCAAGATTCCTCATTTGTGTGGACCTTGATCTATACAACTCGGAACCTAAGACAAAGAAAGCTTAGTGAAATTCTTCAAGACTCGTCTCAGTCAAATTCCTCAAACTTGTTCTTTTTACAAAACCTTCGAGAACGCATATGACCTCTCCAAATTCCTCGCAACTATACTGCTCACGGTACTCATGTCCATTCTTTGAATCACTAGGTTCTCATCAACTTAACTCCTTTGTAGTGTTTCTCGAAGAAAAGTTGCATACATCTTCAGAGAATTCCATTGTTCAAATTCCTTAACTGAAGAAAATGGCTGACGGTAAGAAGCCACAGAAAGGAGGAAAGAGGCCTGAAGTCAACACTGCCTTTGAGATCCCTGATGATATATACAGAGACTATTGCACTCCTGATGAGGCCAAGTCTGGTAAGGAGGACAAGAATCAGCGCAAGGTGCGCATACAGAGGATAGAGAGGAGATGGGCAAGGGAGTGGAGGGAGTACAAATATGTTACTCCTAAATATATGAAGAAATCCGCACTCAATCCTCCATGCCCAAGACCTCCATTGGCACCTGGCCAAGAAGCGGATCCCACCAGCCTCAAGCGCGGTGAGGACTATCCTAATGAATGGGCCAAGCGCCAGGCCAAGTTGGCCAGACAAGCAAGAGAAGCAGCGAGGAAATTCAATGAAGACTCTGCTGCTACTGCTGCCGCTGAGGCCTCTGTCAAGCCGAAGAAATCCATGGCAAAGAAGCCTGCGCACAAGCCAAGTGCTTCGCCATCAATGTCCTCAAGGCCAAGTTCCTCAGCTATGCCCTCACGGCCAGAATCCTCAAAGCCCTCACGGCCAATTCCTCACACTGCTCCTGCTCCTCCAAAGTCCTCAGCTGCTCCGACCAAATCCTCAGCACCTGTGCATCTTGCCACGTGCCAAAGGACGACAGGCATCTCTATTGCCTCAGGAGCTTCTACTAGTTCCTCAGCTGGACCAAATTCTTCAATGGGACCCTCCCTGCTGAAGACAAAGACCACTGCTGGACGAGGTTCTCGTCCAAGTCCTCACAAGAAGCAGGTCGCCTTCCAAGTGCCGTCTGAAGAAGACGAAGCTGATGATGATGAACTTGCAGAAATCATCAGAGATAGGCAAGTCAGGGCCGCTAGAGCCAAGGGCACAAATGTGCCCTTTGCTTTTGGATCCAAAGTTGATCGTCGACTACATTGATCTACGCACAAGGACCCAAACACTCCTATGCACGATTTCAAGTTGACTCCTGGCCAAAGTCATATGCTGACTGCCTTCATCCAAGAAGAGAAATGGAAATTTGAGAAGGCCAGGCAGATCAAGAAAGCGCAGTACAGGAAGGAAAAATTCCTGAAGAACAATGTTGTCACTATGACAACTGGTGAACTTGTGAAGATCCAGTCTGAAATCAAAGTCCTCAGCGATGATTTCAATGCTTACTATGCTGATTGGCAAGGATCCAAGGTCAGGTTTGTAAAACTAACTGAAAAGTTCACCTCCAATGTTGCAGCCCCATCGCAACAAGAAATTCCTCGGTGAAGCATCCGTCACCCAATCGAAGAACATGTCGGCACCGATGACATTCGAACTCTTTGAAGAAAATGTGAGTTCGAGGTTGATGGCGCATTCCAAATTACCGATGAAATTGCCAGGGCATCCACTAGTGGTGCGCCTGAAGAAAATGAAGAGGTCAGGGCAACTGCATCAGTTGTGCCTGAAGAAAATCAACCAAATTCCTCTGCTCCTCCTGCACCTACCCCAACTCCAGTTCTTCCATCTGCATCAGATGCAAAGAAGACCAAGGTTGCAGAGCTTGCAGCAGTGAAGAAAAGGAAGGCACCAACTTCATCAGATTCTTCAGCTCCGAAGAAGATGAAGTCTTTGACCAGCTCGTTTGCGAATCCAATTGATGTTGTTCCTGTTTCCACCATGCTATCAAAGGAAATTGTCCCTTTTGATGAAGAATACATGATCCCCAGCGCATCTGATGAAGAAAATCCTTCTGCTGCTACGTCAGAGCAGATGGATGAAGAAATTGAAGTGGATGAAATCCCTTCAACTCCAGCTGTTTCCTCGCCTATGCCTCAGTTTACCTCTGAAGAGGCCGACGTTGAAGAAATGGAAGATGAAGATGTGGACATTGGCTGTACCACACCCGTGCTAAATGATGACTTTTGGGAAAGGCAGCACCCCAACTCTCCACTCTTCACACCATTGAAACAAATTCCTCAGTCCACAGCAACTACAGTTCAAATGGGATCTGATGAACCTCATGCCACACCGTCTGTCCATGAAGAAATTCCAGCCACTAGTGCTGAAGCAAATTTAAATGAAGAATTGAAGTCCCAGGCTGTCACTGGAGTAGAAGCTGAAATTCCTCAGCCTAAAGAACCTGAGATTGCGATTCCTGAGGTGATAATGCAATTGACTGACACTCCCCAGCCCACGCCAAAGGATCCATTCTCAAAGAAGCAGAAATTCAAGGCTGATGATTTCTTCGGTGATCACGTGTTCTTCACTGACTAGAATCCCTACGATTCTGCTCGTCTTAGAAGGAAGCGCTTCTGGACCGCCAGCCAGGCCAACTTCTATTCTTCACTGCTCTTCAACAAGGATAAAGTCTTCGACCACGAGCATATTCCTCATGTGGACATGGAATCACTGCCGTGTTTCTCACCTGTCCTTAGTGTGCTTCATGACACAGGCCTCCTCAACTTTTGCACAGACATAGTTGATTGGAATGAAGAGATCATTCTTCAATTCTACGCAACTTTGCACATCACAGGAGATGCTGGCGATGTGAACTCCTGGGTTTTGGACTGGATGACCGAAAACACTCACTATAAGGCACCGACCACTGAATTGCTTCACGCCCTGCCCATCAGTCCTCCACCTGAAGGAGCTCGTTGCATGTACCAAGAGCCTGAGCTTACAGATCACTATATGCAAGTGCTGATGAAGCCATTGAAGCCAGTCAAGCCTCAAGGACAAAATTCCTCGTGAAGGAATTGCAGTATGTACCAAGGACAGTCTATCACATTCTGACGAAGACTATGAGTCCAATCAAAGGCCACGACTCATCTGATGAGGAAATTGTTGGCATCATGAAGAATCTGGTATTCAACATCATTCATGGCATACCCGTCAACTATCATGATTTCTTCATGATGACTTTGGCAAATGTTGCACTTTCTCCGTTTGAGCTGAAGCCTTATGCACCTTGGATTATGAGATTCCTCAGGACAAGGTCTTCACTCAACTACAAGGCTGATTTTCAGAATCACCTCAGCTACTTGCCCCCGATTGAAGTCCTCAAGCGGACCTATTCCTCAGCTGACGAAAAGGGCAAGGCACCAGCTGTTATAGATGAAGGCATTCGTCCATTGGATGGTCAATTTCGCAAGGCTACATCTTATTCCACCAATGATGACTCTGCCACTCATGATTCTGCTGCCCATGCCTCCAAGCCAAATCCTCAAGCTACTGCTCCTCGTGTGAGGACTGACCGTGAACTTCTGCTAAGTCTTCACCAGAAGGTGGATCAAAACCATAAATGGGTTAAGCGTCAGTTTGGTTCAATTCTTCACAACATGACTGCTACACATAATGCAGTGAAGAAAAACCATTACTACCTCCATGAAGTCTTCGATCGCACCTGGGCTATTTTGTCACA
This sequence comes from Aegilops bicornis, assembly GCA_021605145.1. NCBI lineage: Eukaryota > Viridiplantae > Streptophyta > Magnoliopsida > Poales > Poaceae > Aegilops > Aegilops bicornis. The sequence goes on from CM038674.1 coordinate 512,585,875, forward strand.
TATATATGGTGAAGAAGAACTGAAGAACATGGGTCTCAAGGAAGAGTTTGATTGGTCTGCTCCTCCATCAAAGAAATACAAGAAGGTCAAAGTTCCTTCCTTGGTGGCCAGCTCATATTCTTCATCGCGCGACACCGATAAGCATGAAGACTTGGACTACACTACGGCAGGCCCTACTACGACAAACGACCCCAACAACGCTGGCGCTCCCTCATCAACTTGATATTCTTCAGGGGCGTTAGTCCTCACTTTCGATCCTTTTGGTCATTCGATGACAAAGGGGGAGAAATTTGAGTTAGTCTTCAAGCGGGTCTATCTTATATGGGAATTTTTTTGCTAAGTTACAACTCCCGTTCTTCTGATGACTTTGCTGGATCGATTTGTAAACTTAAACTCTATGGTGGCCTGATACTTTTGTTGTGATTTTCTGCATGCTTATTCCTCATTAATGTTTATGCACGCATGTTGGATTACATCAGTCACCATATTTCATCATACATTTCAAATTCCTCATATATTATGTCAAATGCGTGTATGAATTACAAGATATAGGGGAGATCTCCATGATTCAACTCTTCAAGTGTGCATTGCTTCAAAAGCAAATTCCTCATTATGCACATCTTCAGGGGGAGTTCTTCTATATCTTGCAATCAAATTCCTCAATATCAGTATTTACACCTCATATGTTTATCCTTTTGAAAACTTAACCTATATTGTCATCAATCACCAAAAGGGGAGATTGTAAGTGCATCTAGTGCCCTTAGTGATTTTGGTGTATTGAAGACTTATAGGTTAAGGGACTAATGTGTTTATGAGTGTACACAGATCTATAAGTCTATGAGGAGTTTGATATTTACAGAGAAAGTCGACCCCTAAAAATGAAGTTCTTCGACTGAAGACTTTGGATTTCTGAAGATTTTCTGAAGACTTTTAAAGTGAAGAAATTGGTGTGACCTTGAAGACTTGGTATTCACTTGAGGAACATGAAGCGTGAAGACTTTTGTTTTCGTAGTTTCATTTTCTCTTTCTTGAGTCATAGGAAACACCTTACTGTTAAAGGGGGTCGAGGAAATACTAAGGAAAAATTTCCATGTGATGCTCAACTCAAAATCCTACACCTACCAATCCCTTGAGTGAAGCCATTGGAAATCTCATACAGTTCAGTCATATTATTCAAAGGATGAGACGAAGTTCTTACGGTCTCTGAGAAATTTGTTTTGGTGAGGAGTTAGGAATTTGCCAAAGGCTTGGATTGCCTACAGTGAGGAACATGATAGCCCCGAGGAATTTGATACTCAAATTTCCGACCGATTCTTGTGCTTACGCGCCAGCTGTCCCAAAATATCTACCCACCTAACGGTCATATCATTGAAGGGCATTTATGTCTTATCATGTTGGGCTGCTCCCTAGGCTATAAATAGCCGCCCTCTACAACCACTAGCTGGTTGGCTACTCCGAGAAAAACTGACACTTGTCTTTTGAGAGCATCCCATCCTCCGAGGACTTTGAGCGAAAATCATCGAGTGAGGAAAACCCAAACCCAAACACCTACAAACCCAAAGTGATTGAGCATCACTGAAGAGATTGATCCTGCGTGGATCCGATGCTTGTTACCTTTGAAGACTGTGCTTCTTCCAGACGGTTAGGCGTCATGGTATAGAGCATCCAAGAGGAAATTGTTGATCGCCGAGTGACCGAGTTTGTGAAGGTTCGGAAGTCACCTGAAGACTTACCACGAGTGATTGGACGAGGTCTGTGTGACCTTAGTTCAAGGAGAATATGGTGAGGACTGTGTGTCCTCAACTTTAAATACCTAGCCGCTCCAACCAGATGTACAACTGAGACAGCAGTTGGAACTGGTTTACCAAATCATTGTCTTCACCAAGCCAACTGGTTCTATTTCCTCAACTCTTTGATTTCCTCATAACTGTCTTGTGCTCTTGTTCATATCTGTGTTTGAAGACTTTGACTGAAGACTTTCTCAGTTTCCTCAGTTCAATTTCTTCAGTCTGTTTGTCTTCATCCTATGTTATCACGTGTTTACGCTTTCTGTACTCTGTGTTTGTCTTCATTTCATCATGATGACCATGCCTATGTTCTGCTATGCTTACTCTTGAGTACTTATTCCGCTGCAAGCAGTTCTTCGCTAAGGAATTTCCTCACCTGCAAATTCCTCAGTGAAGAATTCTTAAAAATCGCCTATTCACCCCCCCTCTAGTCGACATAATGCACTTTCAAGCTGTTACTGCACTTATGACCCGCTTCTGTGCGGGCGAAGATAGCTGGTTGGCTCATAGAAGCAACAGTTCCAGTGACCCCGACACTTATGAGGCCAGGGATGGCAATGGCAGGCCATGACGCAACAAAAACAAACGTCAGAACAATAACAAAATAGAGGATATGGCAGTAAATGCCAGATTCAGTGGCTCCATCCAAACCCGGTCAACGGAAGAAGCCGTTCGAAGGTAATAGGGACAGTCCATCCAACTTGGACAAAATACTAGAGAGACCTTGCCAGATTCATGACACCCCTGACAAGCCTGCCAACCACACCAACAGAAACTACTGGGTTTTCAAACAGGCCGACAAATTAAATGCCGAGTATCAGGGGAAAGGACCTCAAAGCAAGGATGATGACGAGCCTCTCCCGCCGAACACTGGGGAACAGAAATAGTTTCCCCCCGAGCTGAAAACGGTGAACATGATCTATGTCACCCACATCCCCAAGAGGGAGCGCAAACGCGCATTAAGGGACGTCTACGCCGTCACCTTTGATCGCAGGGACCACCCAACCAGTATCCGTCACGGAGGTTCGGTGGCCCTGGTACTCGATCTTATCATCGACGGATACCATCTCACTAGAGTCCTTATGGACGGCGGCAGCAGCCTCAACTTGATATATCAAAATACTGTCCGTAAGATGGGTATCGACCCGTTAAGAATCAATCCTAGTAACACTACCTTCAAAGGAGTGATACCCGGCGTGGAGGCCCACTGCATGGGCTCCTTGACACTGGAAGTAGTATTCGGCTCTCCAGACAACTTCCAAAGCGAAGAATTGATCATCGACATCGTCCCTTTTCGCAGTGGTTATCATGCACTGCTTGGACGAACTGCTTTCGCCTACTTTAATATAGTCCTACACTATGCTTATTTGAAGCTCAAAATGCCTGGACTGCGTGGCGCCATCATAGTAAATGGAAATATGGAGCGCTCCCTCCGTACTGAGGAGCACACCGCGTCCTGATACGTCTCCAACGTATCTATAATTTTTTATTGTTCCATGCAGTTTTATTATCAATCTTGGATGTTTTATAATCATTTTATATCATTTTTGGAACTAACCTATTGACATAGTGCCCAGTGCCAGTTGCTGTTTTATGCATGTTTTTTACATCGCAGGAAATCAATATTAAACGGAGTCCAAATGCCCCGAAACTTTAGGGAGATTTTTGAGGGGCCAGAAGGAAGAAGATGGGCCCTGGTTGCACCTGGGGGAGTCCCGAGGAGGGGACAACCCACCAGGGCCCATCTACTTCCTTTTGGCCCAGGCACACCCTGGTGGGTTGTACCCACCTCGGGTGCCCCCCGGACCGCCTCTTTGCTCTATAAATACCCCAATATTCCAGAAACCCTAGGGGAGTCGACGAAATATTCATCCAGCCGCCGCAGAGTCCAGAACCACCAGATCCAGTCTAGACACCATCACGGAGGGGTTCACAACTTCCATTGGTGCCTCTCCGATGATGCATGAGTAGTTCATTGTAGACCTTCAGGTCCGTAGTTAGTAGCTAGATGGCTTTATCTCTCGCTGAATTCTCAGTTCAATTGTCTCTTGGAGATCCATATGATGTAACACTTTTTGCGGTGTGTTTGTTGGGATCTGATGAACTTCGAGTTTATGATCAGTTATATCTTTTTATATCCATGAAAGTTATTTCTCGTCTACGCTTGCCCCTTTAGCACCAAAGAGGAAACGAGGACACTACACGCTCTGGCGCCCGCCTGGCCTTGATCGTCATGGCTTACATCACGGGAAACCTCGTGAGGTACCCCTTGCCTTGATCTCTCCGCCCCTCGTGAGCCAGCCTGGTGAGGCCGCCCCTGAGGAGGCCTTGTGTCGTCCGCCTCGCGAGGCTTGGCCCCTCGCGAGGGTCTTGAGTGTTGGTTGGTGAAGATGGGTCGTACGGGGCCGCTGGGAGAGCCACGCCGTGGGCCTCAGACAGGCAAGTCTGGGGACCCCCGTTCCCAGAACACCGACAGTAGCCCCCGGGCACAAGGCGCACTCGGACTTGGCTTCGAGGCGAAGCCAAAGGGCAAGTGCGGAGCGACGCGGGGCCCAACAGCCTGCGGCCTTGGTCGACGCGTGGCAATTGATTGGACGTGGGCGTCTCCACTTCCCCATGCTGCCTCGGCAACTGCCCGATTGACGAGTCCATGCTGCATGCAAAAAGGGTTATCATTAACTGCGATCGTGGAGGTCAACGGTTGCCCTCCCTTGGGCTATAAATGAGGAGGGAGGCGGAGCCCTGATGACCCACAAGTATAGGGGATCTATCGTAGTCCTTTCGATAAGTAAGAGTGTCGAACCCAACGAGGAGCAGAAGGAAATGATAAGCGGTTTTCAGCAAGGTATTCTCTACAAGCACTGAAATTGTAGGTAATAGATAGTTTTGTGATAAGGTAATTTGTAACGAGCAACAAGTGACAAAAGTAAATAAAGTGCATTAAGATGGCCCAATCCTTTTTGTAGCAAAGGACAAGCCTGGACAAACTCTTATATAGAGAAAAGCGCTCCCGAGGACACATGGGAATTATCGTCAACCTAGTTTTCATCACGTTCATATGATTCGCGTTCGGTACTTTGATAATTTGATATGTGGGTGGACCGGTGCTTGGGTGCCGTCCTTACTTGGACAAGCATCCCACTTATGATTAACTCCTATTGCAAGCATCCGCAACTACAAAAGAAGTATTAAGGTAAACCTAACCATAGCATGAAACATATGGATCCAAATCAGCCCCTTACGAAGGAACGCATAGACTAGGGTTTAAGCTTCTGTCACTCTAGCAACCCATCATCTACTTATTACTTCCCAATGCCTTCCTCTAGGCCCAAACAATGGTGAAGTGTCATGTAGTCGACGTTCACATAACACCACTAGAGGAGAGACAACATACAACTCATCAAAATATCGAACGAATACCAAATTCACATGATTACTAGTAGCAAGACTTCTCCCATGTCCTCAGGAACAAACGTAACTACTCACAAAGCATATTCATGTTCATAATCAGAGGGGTATTAATATGCATAATGGATCTGAACATATGATCTTCCACAAAATAAACCAACTAGCATCAACTACAAGGAGTAATCAACACTACTAGCAACCTACAAGTACCAATCTTAGACTTAGAGACAAGAATTGGATACAAGGGATGAACTAGGGTTTGAGAGGAGATGGTGCTGGTGAAGATGTTGATGGAGATTGGCCCCCTCCTGATGAGAGGAGCCTTGGTGATGATGATGGCGATGATTTCCCCCTCCCGGAGGGAAGTGTCCCCGGCAGAACAGCTCTGCCAGAGCCCTAGATTGGTACCGCCAAGGTTCCGCCTCGTGGCGGCGGAGTCTCGTCCAGAAAGCTTGCTTATGATTTTTTCTCGGATGAAAGACTTCATATAGTAGAAGATGGGCACCGGAGGGCCACCAGGGGGCCCACGAGGCAGGGGGCGCGCCCAGGGGGGTAGGGCGCGCCCCCCACCCTCGTGGCCAGGGTGTGGCCCCCCTCTAGTATTTTCTTCGCTCATTATTTTTTATTATTTCCAAAAATAACTTCCATGGAGTTTCGGGACTTTTGGAGTTGTGCAGAATAGGTCTCTAATAATTTCTCCTTTTCCAAATTAAGAATTCCAAATTACCGGCATTCTCCCTCTTTATGTAAACCTTGTAAAATAAGAGAGAATAGGCATAAGTATTGTGACATAATGTGTAATAACATCCCATAATGCAATAAATATCAGTATAAAAGCATGATGCAAAATGGACATATCAACTCCCCCAAGCTTAGACCTCGCTTGTCCTCAAGCGAAAGCCGATAACGATAAATATGTCCATATGTTTAGGGATAGAGGTGTCGATAAAATAAAATACGGACTTGAGGGCATCATGATCATTCTTATAACAACAACATATATGGATATTGTCATATGATTTCTTATGCTCAAGTAATAATCCATTCACAATGCAAAGTATGAATCAGAAACTTCATTGAGAACTAACAAACTATAATCTCAGTCATTGAAGCAATTGCAATTTATCATAACATCAGAAAGAGTCAATATAAGAGCTTTTCAGCAAGTCCACATACTCCACTATTATTTAGTATTTCACAATTGCTAACACTCACGCAATACTTGTGGTTACGGAGTTTTAATCGGACACTGAGAAAGATAGGGGCTTATAGTTATGCCTCCCAACCTTTTACCTCAAGGGTAATGTCAACAATAATATTTAGAGAGCAATTTTTTATTGCTTGCACCGATGATAACTTACTTGAAGGATCTTACTCAATCCATAGGTAGGTATGGTGGACTCTCATGAAAAAACTGGGTTTAAGGATATTTGGAAGCACAAGTAGTATCTCTACTTTGTGCAAAGAATTTGGCTAGCATGAGGGAGAAAGGCAAGCTCAACATGTTGGATGATCCTTGACAATATACTTTATTTCAGATATAAGAAAACATAACCCATTACGTTGTCTTCCTTGTCCAACATCAACTCTTTAGCATGTCATATTTCAATGAGTGCTCACAATCATAAAAGATGTCCAAGATAGTATATTTATAAGTGAAACCTCTCTTTCTTTATTACTTCCTATTAATTGCAACGATGACCAAAACTATGTTTGTCAACTCTCAACAACTTTTAATCATCATACTCTTTATATGTGAAGTCATTACTCTCCATAAGATCAATATGATCTCTTTGTTTCTTTTTATTTTTTTCTCTTTTCTTTTCTTCCTCAAGATCATGGCAAAATAATCAAGCCCTTGACTCAACACTAAGCTTTATTATATATAACTCACGGACTCGATTACATAGAGGGATCATAAAGCAAAACTCAAAACTAGATCATACCGAAAACTTTCTTATACTAGATCAAGATATTACTAAAAGGATCGAACTAATAAAAACGGTAAGATAGAGATGTGATGGTGATACGATACCGGGGCACCTCCCCCAAGCTTGGCAGTTGCCAAGGGGAGTGCCCATACCCATGTGATTATGTCTCCTTTGCTGGTGAAGAAGATGGTGGAGTTGTTGATGATGTGGGCTTGTCGTCCATCTTCCAAGGCATAGGCTCACCATCATAGAAGGATGATCGAGTCTCCGGGATCCTCAAATCTGCAGCCAAACTCATCCTCTTGAATCTATATTCATACTCACAGTTTTGGTTTTGAAGGTCATAAATTTGGGCTTGGAGATGCTCGATCTTCTTGTGAAGCTTGAAAATGGTTTCCCCAATGTTATTGGCATCCAACTAGTGGTTGTTGGTGAACTCCGCGATCATCATGTGGTTGGCATTGAGTCCACGTTACACCATCCCCTGGCACTTGAAAACTTGTTGCTCCATTGCTTCGAGCCTCGTCTCCATGCTTCCGGTCCTCCTTGGTCCCTCAACATCGCGGATGTGAAGCAACCCATCACGCATCTCAATGGTTTGAGGGTGTTGCAGCACCTCCATGAGGTAGGGGTTGATGACCTTCTCGAAGAACTTGTCCTTGGGGGTGCTTGGAGACGTCATAATGATCTAGATCTGTCAGGAAAACAGCTCGAAACGAAAACAAAGGATAATTGCGTGATACAGGAGTCAAAACCTTCGAAAGATTATATAATGAATTTTTACCGACCAAAATACGTATCGTGCAAGAAAACGGAGTCCGGAGAGTGCACGGGGTGCCCACGAGGTAGGGGGGCGCCCAGGGGGTAGGGCGCGCCCTCCACCCTCGTGGAGGCCTCGTGTCCTTCCCGGACTGCTTCTTATTTTCCTAATTTTTTAAATATTCCAAAACGGAGAAAATTTGCCATTAGAACTGTTTTGGAGTCGGTTTACTTACCGTACCACGTACCTATTCCTTTTCGGAGTCTGAAACGTTCTAGAAAGTGTCTCTTATGTATTCCTCCGGGGTTACGGTTTCAATAACATAAGTTTCAACATTTATAGGATTACCTGAGATATAATGTTTGATTCTTTGGCCATTCACCACCTTTGGATTTGTGCCTTCGAAGTTGTTGATTTTTATGGCACTGGAACGATAGACCTCCTCGATAACGTAAGGACCTTCCCATATAGAGAGAAGTTTTCTTACAAAAAATCTTAAACGAGAGTTGAATAGCAACACATAATCACCTACATTAAACTCACGCTTTTGTATCCTTTTGTCATGCCATCTTTTAAATTTTTCCTTAAACAAATTGGCATTCTCATAGGCTTGGGTTCTCCATTCATCAAGTGAGCTAATGTCAAATAACCTATTCTCATCGGCAAGTTTGAAATCATAATTGAGTTCTTTAATAGCCCAATATGCCTTATGTTCTAGTTCGAGAGGTAAATGACATGCTTTTCCATAAACCATTTTATACGGAGACATTCCCATAGGATTTTTATATGTCGTTCTATAGGCCCATAATGCATCATCAAGTTTCTTGGACCAATTCTTTCTAGATCTATTAACAATCTTCTACAAAATTAATTTGATCTCTCTATTACTTAATTCTACTTGACCGCTGGACTGTGGGTGATAAGGAGATGCGATTCTATGATTAACATCATACTTAACAAGCATTTTATGAAAAGCACCATGAATAAAATGTGAACCACCATCAGTCATTAAATATCTAGGGACTCCAAATCTCGGAAAAATAACTTCTTTAAGAATCTTAATAGAGGTGTTATGATCAGCACTACTAGTTGGAATAGCTTCTACCCACTTAGTAACGTAATCAACAGCAACTAAAATATGTGTATATCCATTAGAGGCAGGAAACGATCCCATATAATCAAAGCCCCAAACATCAAATGGTTCAATAACAAGTGAATAATTCATAGGCATTTCTTGACGTCTACTAATATTACCAATTCTTTGACATTCATCACAAGATAAGACAAACTTACGCGCATCTTTGAAGAGAGTAGGCCAATAAAAACCGGATTGCAATACCTTATGTGCAGTTGTCTCCAGCGTGGTGTCATCCATAAGCCTCAGAGTGACACTTGCGTAGGATCTGTTCCTGTTCATGCTCAGGTACACAACGCCTAATAACACCATCTACTCCTTCTTTATAAAGATGTGGGTCATCCCAAAAGTAATGTCTTAAATCATAGAAAAACTTTTTCTTTTGCTGGTATGTGAAACTAGGTGGTATAAATTTAGGAACAATGTATTTAGCATAATCAGCATACCATGGAGCAGTATGAGAAGCGTTTATGAAATTTAGTTGTTCATCAGGAAAGCTATCATCAATTGGTAGTGGGTCATCAAGAACATTTTCTAACCTAGACAAGTTGTCTGCAACGGGGTTCTCAGCTCCCTTTCTATCAATAATATGTAAATAAAATTCTTGTAGCAAGAGAACCCATCTAATAAGTCTAGGTTTAGCATCTTTCTTTTCCATAAGATATTTAATAGCAGCATGATTAGTGTGAATAGTTACTTTAGAATCAACAATATAAGGTCTGAACTTATCACAAGCAAATACAACTGTTAAGAACTATTTTTCAGTAGTGGCATAATTTCTCTGGGCATTGTCTAGAGTTTTACTAGCATATTGAATAAAATTTAATTTCTTATCAACTCTTTGCCCTAGAACAACACCTACAGCATAATCGCTAGCATAACACATAATTTTGAAAGGTAAATTCCAATCAGGTGGCTAAACGGTAGGTGCAGAGATTAATGCTTTCTTAAGTATTTCAAATGCTTCTACACAATCATCATCAAAGACAAAAGGAATATCTTTTTGTAATAGATTAGTCAGAGGCCGAGAAATTTTTGAGAAGTCCTTAATGAACCTCCTATAAAAACCGGCATGACCAAGGAAACTTCTTATACCTTTGATGTCCTTGGGACATGGCATCTTTTCAATAGCATCAACTTTAGATTTATCAACTTCAATACCTCTTTCAGAAATTTTATGCCCCAAGACAATGCCTTCATTAACCATAAAGTGGCACTTCTCCCAATTCAAGACAAGATTAGTTTCTTCACATCTCTGCAAAACTCGATCAAGGTTGCTCAAGCAATCATCAAAAGAGGAGCCATAAACGGAGAAATCGTCCATGAAAACCTCACATATCTTTTCACAAAAATCAAAGAATATAGCCATCATGCATCTTTTAAAGGTAGCAGGTGCATTACAACCAAAAGGCATACGTCTATAAGCAAAAGTACCGAAAGGGCAAGTAAAAGTGGTCTTTGCTTGATCATCAGCTGACATAGGTATTTGAGAGAAACCAGAATAACCATCTAGAAAGCAAAAATGTGTATGTTTGGATAATCTTTCTAGCATTTGATCAATAAGAGGTAAGGGGTAATGATCTTTTTTAGTAGCCTTATTTAATATGCGGAAATCAATTACCATCCTATAACCTGTAATAATTCTTTGCAGAATCAATTCATCTTTATCATTAGGAACGACAGTAATACCTCCCTTCTTAGGGACACAATGGATAGGACTTACCCACTGACTATCAGCAACGGGATAGATTATACCTGCCTCAAGGAGCTTTAGTATTTCCTTTCTTACCACTTCTTTCATCCTAGGATTCAGTCATCGTTGATGATCAATAACTGGTTTGGCATCTTTCTCCAAATTTATTTTGTGTTGGCATAGAGTGGGACTAATGCCCTTAAGATCATCAAGAGTATATCCAATAGCAGCTCGGTGCTTCTTCAGAGTTTTCAATAATTTTTCTTCCTCCTTCTCTGAAAGGTTAGCACTAATAATAACAAGATATATCTTCTTTTCATCAAGGTAAGCATATTTAAGAGTATCAGGCAACGGTTTAAGCTCAAACACGGGATCACCCTTGGGTGGAGGAGGATCCCCTAGGATTTCAACAGGCAAGTAGTGTTTCAGAATAGGTCCCTGTTTAAAGAACACTTCATCTATTTCCCTTCTTTCATTCATAAACATATCATTTTCATGGTCTAGCAAATATTGTTCTAAAGGGTCACTAGGAGGTACGGCAATAGAAGCAAGACCAATAATTTCATCCTTACTAGGCAATTCCTCTTCACGGTGTTGTCTACGAAATTTAGAGAAATTAAACTCATGAGACATATCATCCAAACCAATAGTAACAACATCCTTCTTGCAATCTATCTTAGCATTAACAGTATTCAAGAAGGGTCCACCAAAAATAATGGGACAAAAGATATCTTGTGGGGAACCAAGAACAAGAAAATCAGCAGGATATTTAGTTTTCCCACACAAGACCTCAACATCTCTAACAATCCCAATTGGTGATATAGTATCTCTATTGGCAAGCTTAATGGTAACATCAATTTCTTCTAACTCAGCGGGTGCAATATCATGCATAATTTCTTTGTATAAGTCAATAGGTATTGCACTAGCACTAGCACCCATATCACACAAGCCATGATAACAATGATCTCCTATTTTAAAAGAAATAACAGGCATGCCTACCACAGGTCTATGTTTATCTTTAGCACCAGGTTTAGCAATTCTAGCAGTCTCATCACAGAAGTAAATAAAATGCCCACCGATATTATCAGCCAAAAGATCATTAACCATAGCAATACTAGGTTCAACTTTAACTTGCTCAGGGGGTTTATGTGTCCTAATATTACTTTTGTTGACTACAGTTGAAGCTTTAGCATGATCCTTTATTCTAACAGGGAAAGGTGGTTTCTCAACATAAGCAGTAGGAACAATAGGATCATTATAAGTGATAGCCTTTTCTTCAACTTTAATAGGTGCAACTAATTTTACTTCAATAGGAGGATTATATTTAAACCACTTCTCCTTAGGGAGATCAACATGAGCAGCAAAAGATTCACAAAAAGAAGCTACTATCTCGGAGTCAAGTCCATATTTAGTGCTAAATTTACGGAAAACATCGGTATCCATAAAAGATTTAACACAATCAAACTTAGGTATTATACCTGACTCCTTACCTTCGTTGAGGTCCCAATCTTCAGAGTTGCGTTTAATTCTTTACAATAAATCCCATTTGAATTCAATAGTCTTCATCATAAAGGAACCAGTACAAGAAGTATCGAGCATGGAGCGATTGTTGTCAGAAAGGCGAGCATAATTTTTTTGAATAATCATTTCTCTTGAGAGCTCATGATTGGGGCATGAAAATAACATTGACTTAAGCCTCCGCCAAGCTTGAGCGATGCTTTCTCCTTCGTGAGGCCAAAAATTATATATATAATTACGATCACGATGAACAAGATGCATAGGATAAAACTTCTGATGAAATTCCAATTTCAATCGTTTGTAGTTCCATGATCCCATATCATCACATAGCATATACCATGTCAATGCATCTCCCTTCAAAGATAAAGGGAAGACCTTCTTCTTGATAACATCATCGGGCATACCGCAAGCTTAAATAATCCACAAACTTCATCCACATAGATTAGGTGCTCATCAGGATGTAATGTTCCGTCTCCTGCAAAAGGATTAGCTAGCAGTTTTTCTATCATACCTGAAGGAATTTCAAAGTAGACATTTTCAGTAGGTTCAGTAGGTGGAGGAGCTACTCTTTGCTCTACTGTTCGAGGTGAAAATACCCCGAACAAGCCCCTCAAAGGATTACTTTCCATAGTAACAAGTGACAGTAAATTTCAGCACACTATATAAATTTTTCCTTACCAAATTCCACCTACCAAAGGTGCTTCACTCCCCGGCAACGATGCCAGAAAAGAGTCTTGATGACCCACAAGTATAGGGGATCTATCATAGTCCTTTTGATAAGTAAGAGTGTCGAACCCAACGAGGAGCAGAAGGAAATAATAAGCGGTTTTCAGCAAGGTATTCTCTACAAGCATTGAAATTGTAGGTAACAGATAGTTTTGTGATAAGGTGATTTGTAACGAGCAACAAGTGACAAAAGTAAATAAAGTGCAGCAAGATGGCCCAATCCTTTTTGTAGCAAAGGACAAGCCTGGACAAACTCTTATATAGAGAAAAGCGCTCCCGAGGACACATGGGAATTATCGTCAAGCTAGTTTTCATCACGTTCATATGATTCACGTTTGATACTTTGATAATTTTATATGTGGGTGGACCGGTGCTTGGGTGTTGTCCTTACTTGGACAAGCATCCCACTTATGATTAACTCCTATTGCAAGCATCCGCAACTACAAAAGCAGTATTAAGGTAAACCTAACCATAGCATGAAACATATGGATCCAAATCAGCCCTTACGAAGCAACACATAAACTAGGGTTTAAGCTTACATCACTCTAGCAACCCATCATCTACTTATTACTTCCCAATGCCTTCCTCTAGGCCCAAACAATGTTGAAGTGTCATGTAGTCGACGTTCACATAACACCACTAGAGGAGAGACAACATACATCTCATCAAAATATCGAGCGAATACCAAATTCACATGACTACTAATAGCAAGACTTCTCCCATGTCCTCAGGAACAAACGTAACTACTCACAAAGCATATTCATGTTCATAATCAGAGGGGTATTAATATGCATAATGGATCTGAACATATGATCTTCCACAAAATAAACCAACTAGCATCAACTACAAGGAGTAATCAACACTACTAGCAACCTACAAGTACCAATCTCAGACTTAGAGACAAGAATTGGATACAAGAGACGAACTAGGGTTTGAGAGGAGATGGTGCTGGTGAAGATGTTGATGGAGATTGGCCCCCTCCTGATGAGAGGAGCCTTGGTGATGATGATGGCGATGATTTCCCCCTCCCGGAGGGAAGTGTCCCCGGCAGAACAGCTCCGCTAGAGCCCTAGATTGGTACCGCCAAGGTTCCGCCTCGTGGCGGCGGAGTCTCGTCCCGAAAGCTTGCTTATGATTTTTTCTCGGATGAAAGACTTCATATAGCAGAAGATGGTCACCGGAGGGCCACCAGGGGGCCCACGAGGCAGGGGGGCGCGCCCCCCACCCTCGTGGCGAGGGTGTGGCCCCCCTCTGGTATTTTCTTCGCTCAATATTTTTTATTATTTCAAAAAATAACTTCCGTGGAATTTCAGGACTTTTGGAGTTGTGCAGAATAGGTCTCTAATAATCTCCTTTTCCAGCCCAGAATTCCAGCTGCCGGCATTCTCCCTCTTTATTTAAACCTTGTAAAATAAGAGAGAGTAGGCATAAGTATTGTGACATAATGTGTAATAACAGCCCATAATGCAATAAATATCAATATAAAAGCATGATGCAAAATGGACGTATCAAGCCCCCGTCGCCCATCCCTTCTTGCTTCGCCCACTTCGCCTTCCTTGTTCCATTGCTGGTTGAGATACCAATGGCGCCCACGAAGAGGTTCTTGGCCGCGGAGAAGGGGAAGGCTCGCTGAGAGGGGCCCGGCTCCCGCTGCCCAAGCGTGGGCGTGGCCGTACCCGCAAGCGCGTCGCAACCCCTGCCGCGGCTCCTCGTTGCCGCGGCGATGCCTCTTCTCGGGGTGAGGTTCGTCCAGATCGTGGCAGCCCCGTCGGTGAGGGGTGGCGCGCCATGGTCGCACGGCCTCCTCGGTCGTGATTTCACTCGGCGAAGGTGCTTCCAGAGTTTGTCGTTTGGTCGGAGAATCCGGCCAACACCTGGCTTCAGCTCCCGCGCTTCTTCGCCGACGAACTACCGGCCGCAGGTCCAGGCGGGCTCTGGCTGCCGGCAGACGGCTGCTGCAGCAAAGCTTCATGGGTCGCGGTCAAGGTCTCCGTTGCTAGCAACGTGGCCCTGGCCCACGGCTGGCAGACGTTTGCCCGCGCGCGCGGCCTAGGCAGGCGGTGCACCCTCCACTTCAAGTACGACAGCAACATGACCCTCTATGTGAGGGTGTTTCGAGAAGACGGCCGCCGCATCGGGTGCTGCCCCGAGGACACAACGACGGCGACTAGGTGCTTGGCCTTGGCGATGGTCGAGATGAGGGCGAGGACGACCTCGTGCCGAGCTATGGCGATTCTCCTTCCGGCAATAGCTCCAGCAGCGGTGGCTACGACCAGCCGTCGCGCTCGCTTTGAAGGTGGCAGCGGGTCGTCTCGCCGTCGTGCCTCAGTGAAGCATGAGGAAGGGTCCGGCTGAGCTCACGAGAGCGCCGCGGGTCCGACCTCGCGAGCCGCCGCAGAGGCACGCGCCGCTTTTGTTTTGTTCTTCCTTTTCTTCCTGCATTAAGAGAGAGATGCGTATGGGGCCCCGCAGGGGCGTGCAACAAACTATGATTTCCAAGTTGTTATGCTATGTTTATCATTCCTGTGTTGTGTCGCAATATCAATGTCTTATGTAGGCACGTAGGAATAACTTAGCTTGACGTGCCTGCAGTAGTTTCTGCCTCACGAGGCGCGCATTCCTCCGTGCCTGACGAGGCGTTTAGGAACTGCAAAAATTTGTTAGTAGGGGATTCCGAGCCCTGGTCGCAGGCGCCGCCGGCCATGACCCAGCGCCTCGCATCGCGGTACCCGAGGGGAACAGATTGAGAGAGGGGCGCCAGCTTGCGGCTCGAACGTGAGTGCCTCGCGAAAAAATGGACACAAGATGCCAAGACGCTCACGAGGGCACCTGCCCAGACCCCTCGCGAGGGACGCGAGAGAGAGCACATGTTAAATAGAGAACCGAAGGCAAAAACAGAGGCATAAGGCGATGGAACAGACTGGCAATCGAACACCAGAAAGCAAATTTCGATTAAAGACGGGCAAGCCAACTACGGAAAGCAAATGAAAAGCCGCGTCCGGCACCTAGTCTAGTCTTCTTGTCTTGTCACCAGCGCGGAGCTAAGTGCTGCCACTAGGACGTGGGAGGGAGCCCTAGAGGCCCGAGGGCGGCACTCCTGAGACTCTGGGGCGTGTACAGCCCCACTCATTATTACGTGAGAGTGTCACCAGCGGAGACCTTCACAGGCACTGGGCCTTCTTCACAGGCGCTGGGCCTTTCTTCATGGGTAGAACTTCCGGAGGTGCTGGATGTCCAGGCGTTCTGGATGGGTACCCCGTCCTGCGTCTCCAGGCGCGCGGCGCCAGGCCTAGAGACGTGGGAGACCCTAAACGGGCCCTCCCACATGGGTGAGAGCTTATGCAACCCTTCCCTGGAGAGCACCTGCCTTAGGACGAGGTCACCCACCTCGAGCATCCTGGAGCCTGCTGATATCTTGCCGCCCGTAGCGTGGCTTCACGGCGGCGTTCCTCCCCCAGCACGAGGTCCATCCCCCGCATGGCATCCTGCTGCGCCTCATCAAACGCTAGGACCCGCGCGGAGCGATGTTTGACCTCGTGAGGGAGAACCGCTTCTGCTCCGTAGACGAGGAAGAATGGGGTCTCGCTCGTTGGCTTGGTGGCGGTGGTGCGGATGGACCACAGCACGGACTGGAGCTCGTCGTGCCAGCCCCTGCCACAGGCCTCGAGCTTCTTCTTGAAGGACCTAGTCTTGAGGCCTCTCAGGACCTCTGTGTTGGCGCGTTCGGCCTGGCCATTGCTCCGGGGGTGCGCCACCGAAGCATAGCAGATCTGCATTCCAAGGTTAGCACAATATGTCTTGAAGAGATTGCTAGTGAACTGTGAGCCGTTATTGGTGATGATGCGGTTGGGGACCCCAAACTGGCTCATGAGACCCTTGATGGATTTGACCGCGGAGCCGGTGGGGATGGTGCAGACGGCTTCTACTTCTTCCCACTTGGTGAACTTGTCGATGGCGACGTAGAGGTAGCGGTAGCCCCCAGGCGCTCAAGATAACGGGCCCAAGATATCCAGCCCCCAGACCGCCAATGGCCACGAGAGCGGGATGGTCTGGAGGCCCTGAGCCGGCTGATGAATCTGCTAGGCGTGGAATTGACAGGCCTCACAGGACCTCACCAGCTCAGTCGCATCGTTGAGTGCCGTAGGCTAGTAGAATCCACTGTGAAACACCTTGCCGACGAGGGTCCGTGATGACGAGTGGTGCTCGCAGTCCCCGCCGTGTATGTCGGCCAGCAGCTCTCTCCCTTGCTCCCTGGAGATGCAACGCAAGAAAACATCATTTGGCCGCTTCCTGTATAACTCACCGTCCCGGATGCAGTATGCCGTGGCCTGTCAGGCCACGCGCTCCATGTCCTCCTCCTCTTCTGTCAGCGTCCCTTGCGTCAGGTATTCCTTGAATTCCTTGATCCAGCACCCCTCCTGAGGCTCGAGCGCCAAGAGCAAGCGCGCTCCCGAGGTCGGGCCGTAGGCCGAGGCTCCCGAGGCAGGTGGTTCAGGGAGCTCCTCCCGAGGCGGCACTTTCCTTGAGAGTGGCGGTATTGCTGATGGTTTGAAGAGCCGCTCCTCGAAGACGCCAGGCTCTTGGGGTAGCCGCTTGGATGCTCTTCTGGCGATGTTGTTGGCTTCCTTGTTGGTGCCATGGGGCACATGCTGCAATTCCAGGCCCAATAACCGTTTCTCCATCTTGCGCACCTCCACGAGGTACGCCTCCATGTGCTCGTCCTTCGGCTCATATACTTTGTTGGAGAAGTTGACGAGGAGCTGCGAGTCGCCCTTGATGGTGAGACGCCTTACCCCCAGGGCCACCACAGCCTTGAGGCCAGCTATCAGGCCCTCGTACTCTGCTATGTTGTTGGAGACCTTCTTGCGCTGCTGGAAGCAGAGCTGCACGACATAGTAGAGCTTGTCCTGGGTGGGCGAGATAAGCACTGTTCTAGCCCCTGCGCCCCGGCGTGAGAACACGCTGTCGAAGTACATGACTCAGCCGTCTGGCCTTCGCTCCCACTTCAGCTTTGCACCCACATGAGAGGGGGGATGAGCAATCTTTTGAGGTTGCTCCGCCACCTGTGGGGGAGGTGGCTTACCCGGTCGGTCGGGTACGCCATCCCATACACCATGATCTTCATCACCACGACCGACTGGCACGTCACATGAGGTGGTGTCCCAGGTTGGTGAGGAGGGCCGTCAGTCTGACCTCAGGGTGGACGGTGCACCAGAGGATCAGCTTGAGACACCACTTTGCAGTCTCGGCCGGGCATATGGCAGACGGCCACAGCTCAGGCGGCATGACTATGGAGGACGTGGTAGATTTTGGTGGGATTCTGGATCCTACGTCTGGGGACATACACTTTAGTCACCAGATTCAGTCTCAGCTGGATGCGGATGACATACAAATGGGGCGTGGATGAGGGCCGCCAAGCTTTGAGATATTGAAGCAAACACAGGTATGTCAGTAAATACTAGTTGTTCCATTCTTCACTTTTCTGAGCATGAGATCTTAGGGATATCTCTTAGTAGTAATGACAAAGAAAAGCCAAATCCATAAATGATTTGCTAGATTTAGAAGCGGAAAGAGCCATTGAATTAATTCAAAACATGGCAGCAGTCAAACCTATGAATAATTCTGACATTAATAATCTCGGGATTACTGCATCACAGTCCCTATGTGAGGATTTGATTCCCACGGAGGGAGTAGAAAATGAGGATGAGGATGTGGTTTCAGAGGGGTATATGGCCCCTTTGCAAATAGGTGGCAGTTCTACCACTGGTCATGACGACACAGAGGTGGTGAAGGATAAACCAAAAAGAACCCGGAAGAGGAAGGTTTATCCTACATCGGGAGTGTGCAGAAGTGCAAGAGTAAAACAAAAGAAAAAATTCCACGATGATATATGAAAGGGATTTTTGGAATAGCAGAGGTCTAGCGGACTTGGCTAAAAGAAGATTCCTTAAAGAAATCGTGATATATCATAAATTGGATTTTATGGCTTTATTAGAAACGGGCAGAGATAATTTCACTTCGCAATTCCTAAACACCATTTCAGGCGGGGTTGATTATGATTGGCACTGTTTACCTCCAAGGGGTCGGTCTGGTGGGATCCTACTCGGGGTGAAGTGCGAATCTTTAGAAGTTTTGAATGTGGTTTACGGAGATTTTACCATCAAATTTCATGTACGGTTGAAAGTTGATGGGTTCAGATGGGCTTTGGTGGCCGGATATGGTGCAGCCTAGCCAGAGCCTACACCGGATTTCCTCGTAGATTTGGTGAGAATTTGTGGTGATGAAAGGCTTCCCATTCTGGTGGGAGGAGACTTCAATATAATTAGAAGACAAGATGAAAATAATAATGACAATTTCGATGGGAGATGGTCATTCATGTTTAATACGATCATTGAAAGTCTTGATTTGAGGGAGATTGACCTTACTGGGAGACATTTCACATGGGCTAATTCTTTAGCAGTACATATTTATGAGAAATTGGACTGAATTCTCACTAGTGTTGAGGGGGAACATAAATTTCCTTTGGTAATGATTCACGCCCTAGAGAGGGCTATTTCTGATCATACTCCACTACTGGTCGATTCTGGGGAAGCGACACATGTGGGAAACAGAAATAATTTCTCTTTCGAATTAGGATGGTTTGAGAGGGAATTCTTCCTTGATCTCATTGCAACCGAATGGGCCAAGGAGTCGGGTCGGGTATTGTAGCGACCCGACCTCAAACGGTCAAGCCTCTGTGCTTCAGTGTCATCCCTGGATCGGTAATGCTGACACACACAATACTCGAAGGATTTAAAACAGAGTAGCAATCACACACTTATAACATCAAATGTCTCAAAAGTGAACTTATTACAATAAATATGGCTTAAGGCCATCTAATATGATAACAGCAGAAGGCTTGGAAGATAAATTGAGTCCATCAACTCCAACGGCATAGCTTAGCTGCACGGCAACGACCTAACGAACCTTACTCCTCGTCTGAAAAGTCTGCAACATGATACGTTGCAGCCCAAAAACGGGCCAGCACATGGAATATGCTGGCAATATAACACTGATGAGAGCAAGGATGTAATAATGCTATCACTACATGCATATTTGGCTGGTGGAAAGCTCTATGGTTATAGTTTTATGGAAAGCCAATTTTTCCTACAACAAAGTAATAGATTTTATTTAACTATCATGGTAGTTGAAACATCATTGAGAAGGTTCCTCCAACTCAATCCCAATTAGAAGTAATTATCAACCCAACAATATTAATTTAGAGTGATGAGATACATATGATAATCCAAGTACTAGATACTCAAGACTGTCCATAACCGGGGACACGGCTAACCATGATTAGATTGTACACTCTGCAGAGGTTTGCGCACTTTTCCCCACAAGACTCGATCTCCTCCGTTGGATTTTCTCGCACTACAGGGTGTTTGAGAAACGGATGACCGAGACACAGTCTTTCAGAAACATTAACTCTTTACTCCGGGCAGACCATACCAACCTACATCCCTCTACCTGCTGATCCACCTCTTCAAGAGCTCATGCAACTTACTCAACTATGCTAGAGCCCATAATAGCTTGTGGCTGCACACGGAAGTTTCTAGCATGAAATATCTCAGTTCCCTTTGAGCCTGGGTGGCGGACCTTAGGATTATCACACGGGTACTCCGGGATATCCTAGGACAACACTGGATTCTCCAGGTGCCCGACAAGCAATCCACCCAGATGTGTATTAAAGTTGCCACCTTAAGTTGAACCATTAATTAACAATCTCACATATGTCATGGATTCACTCACCCAAACCACGTCTACAATCATAGCATAGCAATATAAGCAATACGTAGAAGTAACTCCCAAGGGTTTGATAATAACAGGGCAATATGCTCTACCTCATCAAGTACTTCTCAATACCCACAAGTTAATCACATCCTAATCATGCAATGTTTGAGGTTTGGAGCTAATGCATAAAAACTGGGTATAAAAAGAGTATGATCAATGTGTTACTTGCCTTGCTGATGATCCGAAAACCTAGAGACTCGTAGTAGCATGCTTCGCACTCCGGGTGTTCTATCGCAAACAACCAATAGCATACATAAGCAATCAAGCAAAGAATCACGGGTAAATCCCAAAAAATAAGATCTAACCAGAAAGTTCAACTTAAGAACTCCGGTTTGCAAAAAGAATCAAATCAAACGGAGCAACGAAACTCAAACTGCGAAAGAAACAAGATCTGTTTACTAATCTGAACTAAAGTCAAATTTTACAGTACCAACATCTTGTTCAAGTTGGTTAAACATAAAGAGGGTTTCGAGACGAAGATCTAGGCGCTTGAATCACCTGATTCCGATAGAGCGAAAAGATAAACTAAAACGAAAATCGGATCAGAAATCGCGATCGAAAATAATCGCGGAAAATCTAAGAAAAATAAAAACTAACGAATGTGCTAACGAATCTAACGTCATTGCCTCATGCGTTAACGAGTGAACACCGTTCGTTAAAAGCGAGCAGACGGACGTAACGTCCGCTAACTAAACTAAACCGGGAAAAAATAAAACCGATCTATTCTAAAAACGAAAACTAGGGTTTTCTAAAAACAGATCGGTTTAAAATAAAACCGAACGATTGCGGGCGGCGGCGTATACCTCCGGCGAGGGCGGCACAAGGGTCCTGCAAGCGGGTGGCGCGGTGGTGCGGGCGGCGACGGCGGCGGGCGGCTTCAGCGGCGGGGGTCGAGTGGTGGTGGTGGGGGTCGGGCGTATATAAGGAGGGCCGGCTTGGCGAGGGCAGGCGGGGGACAGAGTCCCGGTCGGACTCGGCGACGGCGGCGGCGGTCGCGGTCTCCTTGAGGAAGACGGCGGCGCGGGGCGGTTGGGCCGGCCTGGCTCGGCTGGGCTTCGGCCCAGCCAGGCGCTAAAGTTTTTTTTAAAATAATTTTGCTGAAACTTAAATAAATCCTAGAAAATAAAATAAAAATCAAAAAATGCCAAAACAAATTTTCACCGTCTAAATAAAATATTTAGAACAAGATGAACATTTTCTTGGCCCTAAAATGAAACTTTAAAAAACGTGCAATTTTTATAATTCAAATAAAATAGCAATAAACTCCGAATAAAATCCAATATTTGATTTTAATATTTCTCCTCCAATATTTCAATTATTTTGGAGAAGTCATATTATCTCCTCTCATATATTTTAATATGAAATATTTTCGGAGAGAAAAATAATGAAAACCAATAATCTTCGTTTCAATATTTGATAAAACTCAAATATGAAAACAGGAAAATCCCCAACTCTCTCCGAGGGTCCTTGAGTTGCTTAGGATTTCGAGGATCACAAAACGAAATGCAATAAAATATGATATGCAGGAATGATCTATGTATAACATTCCAAATTGGAAATTTGGGATGTTACAGGTATCAAGTATTGATAGATGGCAAAACAAAATTAGACATTTGCGCTAGTTCTTGAGAGGATGGGCCAAGAATCAAAGTGGTTTATATAAAGTTGAAAAGGAGAGACTGATACAAATTATTAATGAGCTTGATTTGAGAGCGGAAACCACACTTCTTAATATGTCTGACTGGAATATTAAGAATGAGGCGGAGAAGAAGTTACAACCTCTTTTGCGAGAGGAGGAGATGAAATGGGCACGTAGAGCGAAGGTATCTACGATCGTCCAAGGGGATGATAATACCCAATTCTTTCATCTGATAGCTAATGGGAAACATAGAAAAAAGAAAATTATTTAACTTGAACAATATGAGGGTACAATTATCGGGCATGAGAACCTCAAACTGTACATCTCCAATTATTATAAGAAGCTTTTCCGAGCACCCGAAGAAAATTTTGTGTCTCTAGATGAGAGCACGATCGTGGATACACCTCAGCTCAGCTCCAACGAGAATGTGGTGTTGTCTGCTCCATTCACTGAGAAAGAGGTGTTTGATGTAATAAAACCAAATGAAAAAAGTTAAGCCCCCAGACCGGATGGGTTCCTGGCGGAATTTTATAAGCGATGTTGGCATATCATCAAGGGAGATCTTATGCCTTTGTTCCAGGACTTGTTTGATGGTCACTTTGGAACAACAACGTTGTTGCCAAATAAGGTGGAGGCAACCCGCATTGAGCAATTCAGGCCGATCTGTCTTCTCAATGTAAGCTTCAAGATCTTTACCAAGGTTGGCACAAATAGGTTAACGCAGATAGCTAATTCAGCAGTTCAACCAACCCAAACTGCTTTCATGCCAGGACGACACATCCTCGAAGGGGATGCCTTCCTACATGAAACTCTCCATGAAATCCACACAAAGAAACTAGATGGTGCTATATTGAAAGTGGACTGTGAGAAAACGTATGATAAGGTTAAATGGCCATTCCTCCAGCAAGCGTTTGGTACGTCTCCAACGTATCTACAATTTTTTATTATTCCATGCTGTTATATTATCAATCTTGATGTTTTATACTCATTCACTAGCAACTTTATATCACTTTTTGGGACTAACCTATTGACATAGTGTCCAGTACCAGTTGCTATTTTTTGCTTGTTTTTACTTCGCAGAATATCAATACCAAACGGAGTCCAAATGCCACGAAATTTGTTGGAGATTTTTTTCTGCCCAGAAGAGACCCAGGTAGCCCAGGAGGTGTACCAGAGGAGGTGCATGGGGCCCACAAGACACCAGGACACGCCAGAGGCCCCAAGCGCGCCTGCCTTGTGGAGCCCACGAGAAGCTTCTTGATATGTCCATTTTGCA
This sequence comes from Aegilops bicornis, assembly GCA_021605145.1. Taxonomy (NCBI): domain Eukaryota; kingdom Viridiplantae; phylum Streptophyta; class Magnoliopsida; order Poales; family Poaceae; genus Aegilops; species Aegilops bicornis. Next base: position 512,609,581 of record CM038674.1, read on the forward strand.
TCATGTTTACCTACTGTTATTTACTATGTTTTTATACATAATAATGCCTTTTGGAGTATTTCTAATGCCTTTTCTCTCATAATATGCAAAGTTTACACAAAGAGGAAGAATACCGGCAACTGGAATTCTGGACCTGGAAAAGCTATGTCAGAGTTACCTATTCTACACATCTCCAAATGAGCCGTGCGCCCTGGTGGCTTGTGCACTCCTTGGCCCACCTCCGGCTGCCCTCTTCTGGTATATAATTCATTTTGACATAGAAAATTAAGGAGAGGACTTTCAGGATGAAGCGCCGCCGTCTCGAGGCGGAACTTGGGCAGGAGCACTTTTGCGCTCCGGCAGAGCGATTCCGTCGGGGGAACTTCCCTCCCGGAGGGGGAAATCATCGTCATCGTCATCACCAACAACTCTCTCATCTTTGGGAGGGCAATCTCCATCAACATCTTCAACAACACCAACTCCTCTCAAACCCTAGTTCATGTCTTGTGTTAAATCTTTGTACCAGAACCTTAGATTGGTGCTTGTGGGTGACTATTAGTGTTGATTACATCTTGTAGTTGATTAATATATGGTTTATTTGGTGGAAGATTATATGTTCAGATCCATTATGCTATTTAATACCCCTCTAATCTTGAGCATTATTATCATTTGTGAGTAGTTTCTTTTGTTATTGATGTCACGGGAGAAATCTTGTTGCAAGTAATCATGTGAACTTGATATGTGTTCGATATTTTGATGATATGTATGTTGTGATTCCCTTAGTGGTGTCATGTGAACGTCGACTACATGTGAGTAGTTATTAGATGATGGGTTGCTAGAGTGACAGAAGCTTAAACCCTAGTTTATGCGCTACTTCGTAAGGGACCGATTTGGATCCAAAAGTTTAATGCTATGGTTATATTTTATCTTAATACTTTTCTCGTAGTTGCGAATGCTTGCGAGGGGGTTAATCATAAGTCGGAGGTCTGTTCAAGTAAGAACAACACCTAAGCACTGGTCCACCCACATATCAAATTATCAAAGTAGTGACCACAAATCAAACCAACATGATGAAAGTGACTAGATGAAATTCCCGTGTACCCTCAAGAACGCTTTGTTTATTATAAGAGACTGTTTTGGCCTGTCCTTTTCCACAAAAGGATTGGGCTACCTTGCTGCACTTTGTTTACCGTTATCGTTACTTGCTTGTTACAACTTATCTTGCTATCAAACTACTCGTTACTTACAATTTCAGTGCTTGCTGAAAATACCTTGCTGAAAACCACTTGTCATTTCCTTCTGTTCCTCGTCGGGCTCGACACTCTTACTTATCAAAAGGACTATGATTGATCCCCTATACTTATAGGTCATCACTTCTCCACCACCTCCCAGCTCTATAAATACTCAGATATTCCAGAAACCCTAGGGGAGTGGTCGGAACACAATTCCAGCTGCCGCAAGTTCCAGAACCACGAGATCCAATCTAGAGCCCTATGTCGACACCTTGCCGGAGGGAGAAATGATCATGGAGGGGTTTATCATCCTCATTGGTGCTCCTGCAATGATGCGTGAGTAGTTTATCATAGACATATGGGTGCGTAGGTAGTAGCTAGATGGCTTCTTCTCTCTTTTTGATCTTCAATACAATGTTCTCCTCGATGTTCTTGGATATCTATTCTATGTAATGACTTTTTGTGGTGTGTTTGTTGGGATCTGATGAATTGTGAGTCTATGATCAGATCTATCCATGAACATTATTCGATTCTTTGCTGAACTCTTTTATGCATGATTGTTATAGCCTCGTATTTCTTGTCCGAAACTTTGGTTTGGTTTGGCCAAGTAGAATGATTTTTCTTACAATGGGAAGAGGTGCTTTGTGATGGGTTCGATCTTGCGACGCTTATTCTCAATGACAGAAGGAGACATGGCACGCATGTATCGGCCTTTAAGGATAACAAGACGGGGTCTATTCCTACATGAATAGATCTTGTCTACGTCATGTCATCATTCTTATTGCATTACTCCATTTTCCCATGAACTTAATACACTAGATACATGCTAGATAGCGGTCGATGTGTGGAGTAATAGTAGTAGATGCAGGCAGGAGTCGGTCTACTAATCTTGGATGTGATGCCTATATACATGATCACTGCCTTGGATATCGTCATAATTATTTGTCCGTCTATCAGTTGCCCAACAGTAATTTGTTTACCCACCATATGCTATTTTCTCGAGAGAAGCCACTAGTGAAATCTACGGCCCCGAGGTCTATTTCCTATCATATTATTTTTCAGATCTATTATTCCAAAAACCTAAAAATACCTTGCTGCACTTTTTCTTCACTTATTTTAGTTTGTGTTTTTGCAAGATCTATTTATCAAATCTCATACAATTTAATCTATCTCAATACCGATGAGGGGTTGATAACCCATCTTACGCGTTGGGTTGCAAGTATTTGTTATTTGTGTGCAGGTGTTGTTTACATAGTGTTGCACTACAAAAAAAAGACACTTCCATGATGATACGTGTTTGTCACAGTAGGTCACGTTTTATGTCATGCATGTACATCCATGACAATTTTATGACAGAATCAAGATAGTCATACATGTCTTTGTCAGAGAAGTGTTCCATGACATTACCAAAATTATCATCATGGAAGTGTCCACTTCCATGACGATAAATCGCGCGTCACAGAAGTGCTTTCGTCAAGGGTGACCGACACGTGGCATCCACCATAACGGGTCGCCGTTAAGCTATCGGGTCCGGTTTTGGATCCGATAACCCATTAACAACCCAGACCAATGGGAAATTTCCACGTGTAAAATTCTGATTGGCTGGAGAAAACACGTGTCAGCTCGTCAGTGGGTCAGATAGGCACCTATGATATGTCGACACGTGCGACGGCCCACCACCGGCCCATTTAGCTTACAAAGGCCGGCCCGATTGACTTGGTCAAAAGTTAGTGGGCTGGCCCATGAAAAGCCTGTTAATGGTCTCTTCGCAAATAGCCCATTTTACGGTCTGGTAACTCATGGCCCGTTACGGCCTACTCGAAATCGGCCCAACAACGTCATGTGGGCCGTCAAATATAACACCATCCCATTTCACTTCCGCCCCATGTATGGCCCACGACGTCTTTCGGCCCATATGAGGCCTTCGTATCTTTAGGCCCTTTAAAGGCCCACGGTGACCCTAGCCCAGAATGAACAGTAAATTTCTTTGTACCCGTTAATGGCCCATGATTCACATGGGCCGTTTCCAGCCCATGTTAGCTTTTGGCCTACTGACGGCCCATACGTTCCTGGGCTCCTTTCCGGCCCTCGATAACTTCCAGCCCGTTACTGGCCTGTTCCCCAAATGGGCCAAATTCGGCCTGTGGCAAGAGTCGTCCCATTTCTGGCTTGTTAACCTGTTGCGCCGTTTCCAGCCTGTCCTATATTCTGGCCCATTAACGACCTGTTATGCATGTGACAGAATTAAGCCTTTGCTGTCCTCCGGCCTGTTAACGGCCCGTTACCGTGCTGGGCCGATACCAATTACGCCCATTTACGGCCCATGTAGACCCATTTATCCGACGGCCCGAGGCCCACCGATTCTACGGCTGTGTTGGAGGCCCATTGAAAGACGACCCATAGGAGGCCCATGGATCCTACGACCCGTAGCAAGGTCATGGTTACCACGGTCCGTATATGGCCCATGGTTGTTGTGGCCACTAGCAAGCCAGGGAAAAAGAAGACTAGGAAATAAATAAGCCCGAAACTAACGCTAGGCTATTAAGGCCATTGCACAGTTTACATCCACTGGGCATCAAAGATCGCCACCAGTGCAAATATAGGGAACACCCTACACTATACAAAAATGGCTTGCTGTTTTCTTCAGCCGGTGGCTGCATGTTAAGAACAAATTTTGTATCGCAACAAAACAAATTACAACTATAAAACAAAAGGAAGGTTGGCATAAAAGTTAACAGTCTGGCAGATAAATGCACCACCAGAAGTTCAGAAGCTCAGTTCATTTGACCCGACTGTTATGTTTTCATGTTGTATTGTCCGATGGAGCACCATAACCTTCGCCTTCATTTATCCTAGGCTCCTGAACAACATAGCAAATGTCTGATAGTCTGGTTTCAAAACCATGCATATCTTGACGACATCGAACAATGTCTGTCCTTGTTTCACAAATGGTCTCTGTTAGGGAATGGACTTGTGTCTGGAGCGCATATATAACATTGTTTTGAGCTTGCATATCTTGATCATGAGGCAGTTTGGATGAGATTGCCTTAACAACCAACCATGTATTACGTAGGAATGTGCTTTTGGCAATCGTTAGTGGATGTGCATCTTGACCCACCGCAGCAAGAGCTAACATTGCGGTTATAGTTGCCTCGCCACCTTCGAAGGTGGCGGTTCCACCATTTTTTCCATAGCTTCCTGAAAAGTTGAGTTTTTACATTAGTAGTACCAGAACAGAAAATATTAAGGAGGCAGCAAAACCAAACAAAATAGCTTTGGTCTATATACAGAACTTATTCTGGTGAACCCATGTAACATATTAGTTGTATTTTACTGCAAAGTACATAATAAAACCAGGTTCCAAACATATGACCATGTACCATGGCTAATGTATTGTCTATTTCTTCACATTGTATTGTCAGTAAGGATAAAGAGACAAAGTTTATAATACGGTAAGCATAGTATGACATCATTCATATCACAAAACAACTGAGAACAGACAAACAGGCAATTGTAACGTTGTGTGGGCAAGTCTAGCACGGAACTATATTACAGGTCAAGATCAAAGGAACATCACTCCTCTCTTTTAACCTTGTAAGGTGCAATGATACGCTAAGACAATTGTGTATAAAATTGAAAAGAGTAATAGACATTGGCTGCAAACCATGCAGTTCAAGGCACGAGTCAGAGTAAGTAGTAGTTAAAAGGCATGAGGATTAAGGACTTACAACAGAGGCTTCGATTGGTTTAGTCATGCCCTTCGTCTTGCTGGTGTGACAGTCCTTGAAGATTTCCACGGCATTTGGTTCAGGTACTTTTTGGTCCTTGCGGGCTTACCTCTGCATTTGGAACAAGTCAATATAGATCTAATAATATGGTACAACAAAAAGAGTGAAACATCAGCTTATTACAAGAGCCTCGCAGTGTGCAATATAGCTACGAGATCCTGTCGTCTATTGCAATTTCACTTTCGTACGGTTGGCCTTGTTCTTTGAACAGTTCACCTACAAGAAGATAGATTTGTGTGGCACATACGTAAATATGACTTCAACATGTGATCTGATCACATATATATAATGTACCTGATACTTCATATCACACCAGTGTTTAACGAGGCCTCTCCAGTCTTCATCCGATATATTTTCCACTGGAGATGTTTGGGAAAGTTCACTGTTAGCCTTGCCTTCAAAGTGAGTTTTCCTCAAGTTATATCGATACTATCGCAGAGCAGACTTGAAAACATGGGTGCAAGCTTGTCTGGTTGCATCATCTTGGCTATCCAACTTGAACCTCATCTGTTGAAAACTATGGGAGTCTCATTATCAGCAACCTAGAAAGTATTGGATGAGCAAGACGATATTACTAGTTTCCATACATAACCATACTTACAGATAAATGGTCGATGAAGGTGTTGAACTGGGTTTCGTCTTTGTCATTCCTGTACTGAATCCATGTTGGGAGGATACGTACATGACACCTATGGCAACCGCTGCCTCTGATACTAACTTGGCTGACTCTGTAGCATCATGTGGCCTTTTTAAACCTGCCTCAAAACGGATCTCAATTCTTCCTCCTTTAGATTTAGTTAACCTATCGAGCATTATCACTGATGTTTGTTTCCTCTTGCGCCTAGGTGCTAGTCCAACAACGAACATAGGAAGTGTTAGTGTACATCAAACTATGAGACTACATATAAAGAAACATGCAACTGTAACTTGACTCCAGCAACTACCTTCTTGCTGTTGAAGCTCACAAATTTCATCTGATCTTGCCAACTCATCTTGTGTCAAGAGTGCTTCGGAAGTAGTGTCAGGTGGTAAGGGAGCTTGGGAATGTGCTGCTAGCTGAGTTGACCAATGAGTAAATCGTGCAGCTGGTGGTACTGTGGAAGGTGTTGTAACAACTAGGGCTATCTCTGCTTGTTTGGTGGAAGCTATTTTTTTTGTTTGGCTTGTTCTGCAGCTCGTGTAGCACGGGATACCCTATTGGTACAATTTTCCGCTGGACTTTGACCTTCTATTGCACCATCAGTACCAGCAGAATCTGCAGGATTCTTCCGCTTCCCTTTCCCAGTCGTTCTGTGTTGCTTCCTCTTTCTATGTGCCATGTTAACTCAAGCCGACAAGAAAAACGAATAACAATTTAGTTCTTCAGAACAAATTGATGCGTGATACAGACGAACTGAACTTTGATGTTAGAACACCACATGATAGGAGGATGTAATATGTACGAAAAACAGGACGGCATGAGATAACCAGAACTATGATGTGGAAACTAAGCAGAAGACATTTCACTAAATTAGAAGCAATGCAATGGAAGGTAGACACCATATGAAAGATGCTACAAATATCGCTCTGCCTAGTTAACAGTGTCTCATTATAAATGCCGTTTAAACAACTGTGAAGCAGTACAAGAAATAAATCGTATGCAAGATGCAAACAACATCACACTACCAAGTTAAAGGTCTCTCGTCATTAGTGCCATTGCATATTCACAACATTGCATATTCACAGCTTATGATGTGTAAACTAAGGAGAAGGCATTTCAAAAAATAGAAGCAATGAAAGCTAGACACCATATGAAAGATGCAACAAATATCACTCTACCAAGTTAAAATTGTCTCGTCATAAAAGCCATTTCAACAAATTAGAAGTAGTACAAGCTAGAAAAGAATGCGAGATGTAACTTTATCACACTCCCAAGTCAAACGTGTCTTATGATAAGTGATTGTTGCAGGTATAATGTAAAGTAAGCAGATGAAACATGAACACGTGTCTTATTCACAAGTATAATGTGTAAAGTAAGCAGATGAAATTCAACAAAATTAGAAGCAATACAAGCTAGACATCATACATAACATGCAACCACATATAACAGTGCCAAGTTAGAGGGAGCACCTGTGATGGTGCACTAGGGGAGACGTGCTCATGATCAACACAGCTATGTTGAGTGTCTATGCATGTGTTGTCTTGGAAATCATCTTGGGGGGATGGAGGAGTAGAATCTCTAGAGGCCCTCCGTTTGGAAGGAGCACCTTCATCCGCTGCCTTGCTAACTTCCTTCCGCTTTATTGATTTTGAATTGTCAAGTAAAACCGACAAGAAAAGCAAAAAAATTGACTCTTCAGAACTCATTCGTGCATGAAACTGACAATCACTACTTTGATGTAAGGCAAACACATGATTCCAGGATGGAATAATACGAAAAACAGGACGACATGGCATATTCACAACTGTTTGTGTAAACTAAGCAGAAACTGTAAGGGCATATTTATCCCCAAGATGTTTTGGTGATTGATGACAATGCTTTTGCGGACTAATCGCGTGCGTTAAGTTCTTTCAGAGATTCATTCATTGGCACGAGATGATTACCTCCCCTCGGTGTGTTATTCAAGACGCTGTTGCTCCTTCGTTTCTTTGTTGGTGGACTAGTTTCGTAGGAGTCACCGTACTATCAAGAGGGGATCCGCTTTGGTAAGGCTAGGGTGGAATCAACACGTACACATCCGTATCACACCCGATGTTTTCCTTCCGCTTCGATGGAGCAGCCTTTCCTTCCCCGTGCTCGCCTCGACCTGCCCGGTAGTAGTACGCGGTCCTCGTGATAGTACCAAGCACTCAAGCGGTAGTACCGCTCCCGAGCGGGAGTACCGCTCCCAAGCGGGCAAGATACCGCTCCCCGAGCGGTAGTACCGCTGTGGGCTCCCGTAGTACCGCAGATGGTTCCGGGGCTACTACCGCCTCGACTTCGAGACCGGTGTTTTTCGTGGTCGGGTTTTACGGTACTAAGTGCGGCAAGAGTGGCGGTAGTACCGCTCAAGCGGTAGTACCGCTCCCCACTCCAGTAGTACCGCCTGGGCCAGGACCACGACCTCCTCGTCAAGACGGCAAGATCACTGGGTGGAGCGGTAGTACCGCCCAAGCGGTAGTACCGCTTTGTGCAGGCTGTTCGGTGGGGTAACATGATTGGGTTGGTTCCCTCACTATATATAGGTGTCTTCTTCCCCAAAGTTGACCTACCTCTTTCCCCCAAAGCTCCATTGTTGCTCCAAGCTCCACTTTCGCCCGATCTCTCCCTAGCCAATCAAACTTGTTGATTTGCTCGGGATTGGTTGAGAAGGCCCCGATCTACACTTCCACCAAGAGAAATTTGATTCCCTCTCTTATCCCTAGCGGATCTTGTTACTCTTGGGTGCTTGAGCACCCTAGACGGTTGAGGTCACCCCGAAGCGATACTCCATTGTGGTGAAGCTTCGTGGTGTTGTTGGGAGCCTCCAATTGTTGTGGAGATTGCCCCAACCTTGTTTGTAAAGGCCCGGTCGCCGCTTTCAAGGGCACCAATAGTGGAATCACGGCATCTCGCATTGTGTGAGGGCGTGAGGAGAATACGGTGGCCCTAGTGGCTTCTTGGGGAGCATTGTGCCTCCACACCGCTCTAACGGAGACGTACTTCCCCTTAAAAGGAAGGAACTTCGTTAACACATCCTCGTCTCCACCGCTCCACTCTTGGTTATTTCGTGCCTTTACTTTTGCAAGCTTCTTGTGTTATATCCTTGCTTGCTCATGTGTTAGTTGTCCTTTGCATCATATAGGTTGCTCACATAGTTGCACATCTAGACAACCTATATTATTGCAAAGATTAAATTGGTGAAGAAAAGCTTAAAAATTGTTAGTTGCCTATTCACCCCCACCTCTAGTCAACCATATCGATCCTTTCAGAAACCATTTCAACAAATGAAGCAATGCAAGCTAGACACCACATGAAAGATGCAACCAATATGACTCTGCCAAGTTAAAAGCGTCCCATCATATGAAAGATGCAACTAATATCACACTGCATATACTAAAGGTGTCTCGTCATATTGATTTATGCGGGATACAAAAAAACAATAGTATTATGTAAGGACATGCTTAATAAACAGATGTACTATGTACTAAAAACAGGAAGGCATGTCACATTAACAGGTATAATGTATAAACTAAGCAGAATAGCACATGCAATTTAACCAAATTGGAAGAATTACAATCTAGACACCATATGCAACATGCAACCACATATCACGCTGCCAAGTTAGAGCAAGCACCTGCGATGCTAGTGTAGGGGAAATGCGGTAATCAACTATAGAGCTACGTTCACTATCTTCATCTAGCCTTGCTGTTTCTTGAGAATCATGTGGGGAGGCTGACACTGCAATCTTTAAATGAGGATCTTTTCTCACGGTAGTCCACTTGCCTAACTGCCTCATCATAAGTGATTGATGAGGGATACACAAGAACATTAGTTTGATGTAAGGACATGGTTAATAGACAGATGTACTAGTATGTACCAAAAATAGGAAGGCATGTCATATTCAAAGGTATAGTGTGTAAGCTAAGAAGATGCAATTCAACCAAATTGGAAGCAATACAAGCTAGACATCCGGCTGGAGTGGTGAGCATGATCATCTAGGACCTGAGAGCCTGGTGGGAGGCGGGCTGCTTCGCCACCATCGTGGCTTTTTAGTTGGCTTCCGTGTGATGCACTCATGTTGGGCTTGTCACTGGCTCGACCAGTGCCCTGACTAGCCATTTGACTTCTGGTGCTCCCGGGATGGTGGTTCATGTAAAAAATATCTTTCCTTACCTTAATAAAGACCGACTTCGGCCTTTCAAATACAAGCTAGACACCATATGCAACATGCAACCACATATGACACCGCGAAGTTAAAGCAGGCACCTGGGATGGTGGTTCATTGGGAGCAAGGTCATCAACTCTAGAGCTACGTTTATCGTCTCCATCTGCTGACACTGCAGCCTTTAAAAGGCTGAAACGTGTCTGGCCTAGCCGCATACCATGCTGGAGCAACTTGTCTCGTTTATTTTCTGCTTCTGTGAAGGCAGCAGAGTCTGAAATACCCTTGCATAAAAACACAATAGTGAGAGTATGGGTGAAGTGTGTGCAGAACTAGTGCACTGTAAAAGTAGCAGATAGCAGGTGGCTGAAAAATAAATGACAGGAGACATATGATAGCTCTACAACATTGCATGGCAAACAAAATTAGATTCTACTCCGTATGATTTTGTAATATATGAGCATAGGAAATGCAGGTACTCCTCCAGCACACCACCACATGTGGTCCTATCAAGATAATAGTCGACTGAAAATAAATAGGCCAGTCGATTTTTTATGAACTATCCGATCTATAAGGAATGGGCAGTTGGCCTTCGTCTACCTCCCGCTAGTCACTGTTGATGATCTTTCTCGAACCGCCAGTGACCATCGGCCCAGACCCCTGCCTCCGCCGCCCCGCCCTCCCCTCGACCTCACCCCACCACCGTGCTTGGCAGCGCCCCCAGGCCATCCCTTTAATCCCAGCCGACCTCCAGATCGGGCACTAGCAGCTCTAGGCCCCACACGCCCCTAAGATAAACACCGAGGCTCTGCTTCCCCGACGTAATAGGCGGACTAGCGCCTGTTACGCCAGGGAATTCTTCCGTTAATTAGGAATCAACTGATCAGGAATTGAAATCCGGGGGGGGGGGACCTCTAGCTAAGGTGAAATAGTATATGAGGAGAAACCTTGTGCATCGCGAGTAACTAGGAACATCTAGTATCAAGAAGAAGCGGTCAACTAGTGTCTTCTCTGGGATGAATACCGTGCAAGCAGACATGTAAGCTTTGCACGAATAAGGGAAGAGGAGTACCATTTCCGGTTGCCCGTGTGGTCACCTCCACATGTTGCTCCGATCCTCTTCTTTTTGCCGGGGAAACCGATGTTTTGGAGGAGGGTGCAGGCTTGGACAAACCCATGGCCAAATTGTTGACTATGTTGCCATGGCCGTATGTCGGCGGAGGGGAAGCAGATCCGAGTCGGCGGAGGACGGCGTAGCAGGAACAGCTCCGGTGTGGTGGACGATGGCGAAGTTGGAGCGGCAGCGGTGAGGTGCAGGACGGCGTGGTTGAACTGGCTCGGGTACGGATGGCTCGGCCTCGGCTTCAACTACTAGTCTTGGAGGGGCGTTGCGGTTGAGGTTGAGGTGGACGACGACGTCGGGGTATCGGCTCCGGCGTGATGGAGGAGGGCGACGGTTGATGGGTTGGATGGGGTGGCGGACAGAGGACGCTGTGGTTTCGCGGCTGGTGGAGAGGTAGTTTTGGCGCCCACAGAGTAAGAATGGGGAATCGGACCGGGGGGGGGGGGGGCGTGGGGAGCTAAGGGAGAACCATGTTTCGGTCTGGGAGGCGCTTGTTTTTTACTTTTTTGAATAGATGGGATGCGCTTGTTTGAAATTTGGGGAAAGTACAAAGTTTGCCCACCTCTTAAATTTCGGACCTACCGCGAGTCGGGGGTAGGATGGTAATCCCAGGTGTCCCAAATAGTGGGCGGGAGCGATTTTGGCCGCGCGCATGTGTGCTTAGGCGGCCATTGTGTATGAATGTTTTTCGGAGGCGATTGCATGGCGTCTAGATGAAGCTACAAACCTACCCCGGTTTAGTACTTTGGACATCGGGCCGGTAGGTTTCACGGGTCAGAGTTAGAAAAGTAATTTCCTTCTACTACCAAACATTGGTCTAACGCGGTTTCGGGCGAGTAGAGGTTCTTTTGGCGCTTCATTCGAAATTTTTGAAACAGAAGCATTCATGTTTAGAGTACTCTTGAACTTTGAGGATTGACCTAAATAGACACCGTTAAATTTGACCTTGTATGTTTGAAAACCTCATTAAATTATCCGTTGACACTTGAAAATCCTATAACTATGATTATTTTGGAACGGAGGAGCTAAATTTGAATCTATTTTGTACACAACTATATATGCTATTATATACAAAATCAGAGCAAAGATTGGTGCCCCCATAATTTAGGCATGATACAAATGCCATGATATCGAATTCAAATAATTGAATGGACTTCATGTTGAATTAGATTTTTTTTAAACCACCTTAAGTTGAATTCAAATGTATGCTAGTTCATAGCTAGCTATTTATAATGTTCATCGTGTAACTTTCGTATGTATAATGTGCTTTACACACACAACATGAACTATACTCACGTTTATATTCGATTGCTAAAGCGATGCATTGTATGGAGTCCAAAATACTAACTATGTGGATCAATTATGTCGAATAATAACATAGACATGCTCAAATTCGATAGAATCTAGATGTCTGATGGATCAATGACCGTTCCTTACGCGAATGCAAATATCATGATCCCATCCTAATATTTGGATACAATTTATATCTTTAATCAATGTGTACACCAGTCTTTTACGTGTAGTTTCACTCTCCATCGGTGTCTTTCTCGCAGACATGCTCTCAATATAACCCTCCCTCCCTCTCGTAACCATTTACGATTGTTTTCACTAACCTTTATCACAAGCACTCTTCCTCTCACAAGCATACACATGCACAATCCCCATCGACCCTTTCTATATACATAGACCTGCCTACGTGTCTCCTGTACGCACATTATCTTTAGGTCTGTCTCTCACGCATTGTCTCACACCTCTCTTCGTAATCGACGAGTATGATTCTAGCAGAGCATTCTGTAGGATGCCCCATAAAGTTAGGTTGGATGAATAGTAATATTAGAGATAAGGGGTTACCTTAGTCCGAGAACCCAGGGTTACAAATCCTAGCCGGCTTTGTTAGTGGACACAGAGTCCTTCACAATTCTGCTATCGTTGTCTTGTATGACAAGTCATCCATGGGTCCCCCTAAATGCGTCATGGGCCGACCAATGTGGCGCAGGAACCGAACCAAGGGCCTCACCTCGACCCACCGGATCTCATGCGGTGACACACCCTCTGCCCCATGTCTCGTTATCTTCTCACACCCACACATACCAACACAGACACCACACAAAAAAACTCCTCGTGCCTCTATCCCCTCCCCCTTGCATATACACACTCAAGGGAATCTCTCGCCATGACATCATATTAGTCTCTCTCTCTAGACCTCTCCCATTTCTCGTGCTATCTCTCCCACGCCCCCTCTCCCCGCCGACCCCTCTATCCATGCCTCTCTCGGATACGTAATACACACACATACCTCTCTAGGACCTGCCAAATACATCAAGTACACATTCACACATGTTACATCACGTACCCCATTGATCTAAAAAGCCCTCTCTTCACGTTTATTTCACATACAACATTCCTTTTGAATAAAGTGTGGCCAAAAAAATATTTTAGAATTTCTACATATATACAACATTACAAAGTTATATGGAGGAGTATGAACGTTAATTTGTTGCATGGTGCCCACAATGATATTTATTCCGCACTGCGAATTTTATATTTTTATACTATATATAAAGTTAGTCATAATAAAGAGAAACGAAGAGCATCTCTCTCCCCATCGCATACACCCCCTCTACGCCCCTTTCACGTATGCACACAAACTATCTCCAGGTCCTCTAAAATTAAGCCCCCAAAGACATTCACGCATGTTTCATCTTTCTCTTGCGATATATACAAGGATTTATCATTGTATTTGGAGCAAAAGCACGATACGTACATTGGACTTGAGAATCCACTCATTACGGTCACCATTTATGTTTTGTGGTTATTATACGATCCACGGGCTCACCGTACAGCTCTGTATTTGCTCAAGACACGACTAGTTGACCAGTTAAACGCTCCATGTGGCACCTCTAGTGTTGCATCACATTATCTCACAACCATTGGGCCCACCTGTCGGCTTGTATCTACTCTTCTACACTCTTATAAAAAACAGAGTTGGTGATGATGGTGTGCATGCCATCCTGCAATATAGGCCGTACGATTTATATCCCCACTCCTATAAAAAACAGAGTTGGTGATGATGATGTGCCTGCCATCCTGCAATATAGGCTGTCCGATTTATATCTGATGGATAGGAAGGAAACCATGGCAATTTTGCAAAAAGATGCCCACACCCCTCTCCAGATTTGCAAATAAGGCCTTCTCTTGTTCATCCTTTTCTCCCACAACATAAACTACTCATACAAATGCATCTTGATTTTCCGTGCAACGCATGGGCATGTTGCTAGTCTGACGGATAGGAAGGAAACTATGGCAATTTTGCAAAAAGGTACCCGCACACCTCTCCACATTTGCAAACAAGGCCTTCCCTTGTTCATCCTTTTCTCTCACAAGATAAACTAGTCATACAAATGCATCTTGATGTTACGTGCAACGCACGGTCATCTTGCTAGTAAGAATGAAAACAAACGACAAAAAAATATTGGACGGTGGTTCGAAGTCATGACCGCGGGCACATCAGACAAGGTGGCCTTGTATTGGTATGCTGAGCCGTCTGTTTTAACACACATGAGCTGGTGTGGTGATTATACACACACGCACGCATGCACACAACACTCACACAAACACATGCAGCCACACACGCACGCAACACTCATACGTACACACACAGCCACGCACGCACGCAACACTCACACGCACACACGCACGCATGCATGCACACACCACACGACCAACACATACTCTCACGTTCAAGTGCTCAACCTACACGTGCATGCGCACACATCAGGCCCTGACAGACACATACACAACCAGGTGATTCCCACGCACGGGCTGGAGTCTTGTTGTGCTTGCGTAAATTTGTGTTTATCTGACCTTTTTCCTATGCGAACTGACGGATGGGACCCACAAGGAACATGGTTAATTTAACTAGTCAACATGGTGCCAAGCAGACTATTTGGCCGGTCAACAGAGTGCAATCCGATGCTGAATGGTGAGCAAGTGACCGTATAATCACCGCAAAACGTATATAGTGACTGTAATGAGCGTATTCTAAAGTTCGGTGACCGTATTATGCTTTCTCTCTGTAGGCCCTCCAAAACTACATCTCGACACGTTCTCGCATGTTACATCTAACAACTATGCAATACAACACTACTACTACACTCTAACACAATAAATCATATGTGTTTTTAGTTTTACTAGATATCATATTGTTACTTAATTATTCAGTTTGCGTACATTAAAATTGCCTTTGAAATGTATGGACAATATCATCTACCGCGCGGGAAAAATCCCGTCCTTTCCTGTTTAATCGGGTTTTATCAATGGATCGTGCGAAACAGCAAAACTATAGTACTATACAATACAAGTGACAGTTCACTGGGCCGCCGTGTCGTGTACTCCTCCGTCGTAAGAGTGGAGCGCTCGCTTTCATAAATGTTCTAGTCCCTTTCACCGACATGTGGGACATTAAGCTACCGGGTCCACGTGCCATACCGAAATACGGGCAGAGCAAATAGGGTGAAGCACCCTACCATGGCGCTGGCGTAGTAATGAGCAATGAGGCGTCAAATCACAAAGCTGCACCTTTCCCGCAGTTAAGTTGGAGGGACGAAGTAATGATAATGCTAGTAAAAAATAAGTTGGAGGGACGAAGCAACCATCATTTCACTCGTTGCTGAATTCGCTTCTCCCTCATCTTCTTCAAGTTAACCACGTGTTGCTTCTACCATTGTTCTGCCTCATGTGGGACGCGGATCGGCTTGGTAAAGCACTGACACGTGGGACCACATGTTAGCAAACCGCCAGGCCAACATCCTCTAAAAATAAGAAACCTCCCCCGCCATCCGCACGGCAAAATCACCTCCTTTTTACTAACCTTGATTCTATAATTGTTTAGAACAATATAATTGAGATTTGTATAGATAGCACACAGGAGCAAAACCAAGTGGTACGGTTAAGGGCATCTACAATGTGTAGCCAAATGTGAAAATAGCTTTTGTCATCGATGGAAACCATTTGTGGACGGTGCTGCCAAAGCCAAAAAAATGGAACCGAAGCTCCCTGATTGATTGATTGAAGGAACAGAAAAATGCAACATCTCTCCTCTTTCTCCCGTGCTTGGACGCATGTATAGTATAGAGCACATAGTCTACTCCCCTGTCCCTTCTATCACAAATCACAAAGCAGTGAGGCGTCAAATCAGAAAGCACGGACGAAGCAACCATCATTTCACTCTTCGCCGACTCCACTTCTACATCGTCTTCTTCGAGAAACCACCTCACCGCACTAAGCTGGACGGACGACGCTATTGTGTACTAGTAGTACTAGTACATTTACACGTCCTTTGGTTCAACGGACTTCCTGGATGCAAATAAGGCAGTTGTCTCGGCTTGCAGGCGGCACTTGCGAACGACTTACCGTGGTCTCCCTCAATGGTGTTCCCCATCGAATGCACTTTGCCAAACCACAACGTTTGAGATATCATCGACGTCGCCGCAATGGGGAAGGAAGTTAAATAGTTACTACCTCCATTTTTTTGTACACCAGACCAGTATATCAAAATTACAATTTGCAAAAGGCCACTAACACTAATCGAGGCAAAGTTGATGGGTTTGCCTCGTACTAGCAACCAAGGACATTAATATACCCTTGCATGCATGCGGAAGTGAGAAGGTTTGTTTGCATGGCGCTGCATTAATCAAGCGATGATGAGTGAGATGGTTAGCTCTTTGGGCTTTGGAGAAAAAAAGCATTAATTGACACGTCAAACAATGATTTGTATCGAACCGCACCCTCACATGGTCGCTCCTGCACGCCGCGGTCACACCGCACCCTCACACAGTCGCTCCTGCACGCCGCAAACCCAACCAAGGGAACGCACCCTGACTGACACGTGCTACCGCTGACAAATAATTTTCGTTCATACGTTATGTTTATCCAACCGCATGTTGGGGTGGATCCGTACGGCCCTGCGGTGGTCTGTTGGGGAAGAAGAAGAGGTGAGGAAGAAGGGTTAGGAGACGTAGGATATTCATCCAACTGCCTGAAATGGTAGACTGGCCCAAATGATGAAAGTCGGGCGACTTGCATAACAATATACGTTTTTACACATCAAAAGATCCCTAAAAACATCAACATAAAGAAAAACTATCACTGCTCGCGGAACAAGTCGGCCTCATCGTCTTTGGCTGCCCCCGCGAACCAGTCGTAGCTGTCGACGTGTGTCTCCGCACCGTGGTTGTCCTCGGCCTCCAGCTACTCGTTCACGCGGAGCGTGCGGGCGCTCTGCACGGATGAGAGCACCGCTCAGTTCAAGTCGAGGACGTCCGGTTCCGCCTGCAGGAGGGCCTCGATGCCAGCGGCATCCGCGTGCTCCGCGTCGAGTTGAGCCTCCGCCGCCCGGTTCAAGTCCAGGACGTCTGGTTCCGCCTGTAGGGGGCCTCGATGGCAGGGGCATCCGCGCGCTCCGCGTCGAGTTGAGCCTCCGCCGTCCGGTTCACATCCACGACATCTGGTTCCACCTGCAGGAGAGCCTCGATGGCAGCGGCATGCGCACGCTCCACGTCGAGTTGAGTCTCTACCTCCCGGTCCTCCTTTAGTATCGCCAGGTTGAACCGCTGGTCCGCCTGCACCATGGGGGACTCGGACGCCGGCACGAAGTCGACGTCCATCATCTCATACCCATCGGGGGTCCTTCTGCACCGCGACCTCCGCCATGAACATTGGATCGACTTCCTCCTCCTCGTAGCTTGGCTCCAGAGAACTCGGGGATTGGCCCGCCGCAAAGCGAGCTTGGGAACGGAGGTCTGTGGCGCCGACCACCGCCACGATTTCTGCGCGGCGCTCCGGCGTCAACATCTTGTAGTAAATGATCTTGCGGTGCACCATGGCTTTCCGGTGAACTAGGGGACGCTTGATGCGGGCTAGGGGATCGAAAGGTGGGGGAATGGGCTGGAGAGGAGGTGTGGTTTTGGGGCAGTGGCTGGCGTAGGCCGAGCAGCGAAGGTTCTGGTGTGAATAGTGGTTCCAGCCGAGCAGCGATGGTCAATCGGTTTTGACTGTACATCGCTCTTGTCGCATCCGCATTGCACCCCGGCACGCTGGACCCTCCACGTCGTTCACCGAATGGAACACGCTTCGTCTTGCGTTTTCGCTCACTTGAGGGACCGCAGTTGAGAGCAAACCGACGTCCCTCCCTCTCCCCCGCCTGCGTCATTTATACTACCACTCCCTCTGTTTTATGCGTATTAAATAAAAACAGAGGGAGTATACTATGGATGAGGATCCCCCGACGTGGCTGAACCCATTGAGTAACTAACATGCGTGGCCTAGCAAGCATGGGGTCCGCTAGTAAGTGACTGAAAGGGAGGGTAAGGCAGGGATCCTACGTCAGAGGATCCACTTCCACTACTACTCCCTCCTTCCATCTACAGGGCCTAATGCGTTTTTCGAGGCTAACTTTGACCAAATGTTAGAGTAATAATATTGACATGCAACTTACACAAAGCATATGGTCAAATTCGTATGTGAAAGGAGCTTCCAATGATATAATTTTCACATTATACATCTCATGTACTATTAATCTTGTCAATAGTCAAAGGCGGTTTTGAAAACGCATTAGAGCATGGTTAACAATATAGCCAGCCGATGGCTATAAGGAACTGCCATGTCATCTATAGCCATCATCTGTATGCACTCATACAATAGTGTGGGCTATAAGGTTGGCTATTTCCCGCAAAATATAATATAAAAGGTTGGCTATTGTATTAGTACTTTTTCCCATTTCCTCTCTATCTCTTTCTTCATATTTATTGTATTTACCTAGGAATGCATATATAGCTAGGCTCTTGCATGGGAGCTCACTCTCCTTACTTTTTCACATCTCTCTCCTTCACATCGGTAAAAGTGCCATGTAAGTTGGCTCTTAGAATGGCTCTTAGGTTGGCTCTAAGCATTTAATATTTGCATGAGCAAGGTATATGATTGGAAGAGAGTTGCATGCATACTTTTTTCTTGATCTATGTGTTACGGCCGGGCTGTAGAATATAAGAGCCCGCTTCACTCTCTCTCCTCTCTTCTCACTCCTCCAAGTAGGATTTTAATGACATGACAAGTCTCATAGCCTGCTGACTAGGCCTTATTAGACTTGCTCTTAGGTCCTATATAAATGGAAGGAGGGAGTACTATGAGCACTGCATACTCTACTACAGATGTTGTCAGTACTCCACTAGTACTATTGGACAGGGAGCTTAAAAAAGTTACTATTGGACTGGCTATACATGGCGAAATCCTAGTAGGAAGAGCATGCGCGAGAACAAGCACATTCACGTGGTTGAAAATAAATTGGAAACCATCTTTGTTTGAATACAAATCTAGGAGTACATACGAATCTAACAATATTGATTGGGTGTTGTTGAATGTTGATACTTTTTTCTGTAAGTTTGATCAAAGTAGAGATACTTTGACTACACATAAAACTTATATGTAAACTAGAAAGGATCGGAGGGAGTATATTGTACGTTCAAAAGTGAAATGAACATTGAATACCCTTTATATATGATTTGCGGATGCTATGATCACCGGTTCAAAATTTTGAATCCCTTAGGTATCACACATGCACCCACTCGTTTTCTCTCGATTTCATCTCGGGGTCCGGAGATTGATTGAAAGAGGACTAGGGTGGGTACAATACGTTCGTTTCGCTTATGAACATACAATATACTCCCTCTAATCCCCACAACCCCCCCTCGCCCGCGGGTCATTTCTATCATAGAAACAGACCAAACCTTTATCTCCTTGCATGACATGCAATTGATCTCTCAACATCAATCGATCTCGTCAAGATGTGTTGGGGCATGAACCAAATGGGATGTCAAAACTAAGACGGGAAGCGATATGTAGTGGAGGCAAAGTGAAACTTTAAATGAACCGTTTGTTTGTATGCATGTCGTACAAATTACAACATTGGAAATACAAGCATGGTCTAGGCCCGCATGCGAATGATACTCGGCGGAATGTTCAAATGACGCATGCGGGAGGATGGACTCGACAGGAGGGCGGCATGATCGATGGAGAAGAGGGTTGGGGAGGAATGAAAAATAAGCAACGCTGCATGATTATACTTGAACGGATCAAATAAACAATAAGTTATCTCGTTTTCCCTTCCATCTTGGTCACAGAGTAAGATACTCCCACTGTTTTTATTTACTCTGCATATTAGGTTTGACCAAAGTCAAATTTCATAAAATTTGACCAAGTTTATAGAAAACTATCAAGATGCCCGTGCCTTGCACGGAACATCAAGATCTTGTGGGAGAAAAGCATGAACGAGGGAAGGTCTTACCTGCAAATATGGAGAGGAGTGCGGGTAAATTGTCATAGTTTCCATCCTATCCGTTAGATATAGATTAGACGGCCTATATTGCAGGATGGCAGGCACACCATCACCACTAACTCTGCTTTTTATGTACACTAGCAAGATGCCAGTTCGTTGCATGGAACATCAAGATGCATTTGTATGAGTAGTTTATCTTGTGGGAGAAAAGGATGAATGAGGGAAGGCCTTATTTGCAAATGTGGAGATGGGTGTGAGTATCTTTTTGAAAAATTGCCATAGTTTCCTTCTTATCCGTCAGATATAAATCGGACGGACTCATATAAAAAATAGAGTTGGTGATGATGGTGTGCCTGCCATCCTGCAATATAGGCCGTCCGATTTATATCTGACGGATAGGAAGGAAACTATGGCAGTTTTGCAAAAAGGTACCCACACACCTCTCCACAATTGCAAATAAGGCCTTCCCTCGTTCATCCTTTTCTCTCACAAGATAAACTAGTCATACAAATGCATCTTGATGTTACGCGGCAACGCACGGGCATCTTGTTAGTAAGAGTAGAAATATGAACATTTACAATAGCAAATATATATGATGTGAAAGTATATTCAATAATGAATCTAATGGTATTGATTTGTTATTGTATATGTTATTATTTCTGTCTATGAACTTTGTCAAAGTTTACAAAGTTTGACTTTGAGCAAAGCTAAAATGCGGAGTAAATAAAAACAGAGGGAGTACGCGGGGACTAGTATAGTTACTAATGCTGGAACATGGTAAGTTGGACCCCTAAATGCGGGCACGGACCGGGCACACCTCAATTATTCTTTCAAACAGTCGGACACCTACATTTAACACACTATCCGGCTACTTAATCAAGTGTTAGGCTTCACTACTTGAAAAGGAAAAGGGTGGTACCGTACCCAAAACCACCACACTTGGGGCTAGGGTAACAACTTGGTACTGTACCACATTTGAACCAGGGCACAAAAACCACCTGTTCTGCGCCTAATGCGCAACGCGGAGCACTGACGCTCGAATATGGCCGGGAAAATAGGGAAACCGACATGTGGGGCACACCTGTCGGGACGACATGGCGCAGACTAGTCCAATGGAGGAGCTGGACCACGACCTCCTCGCCACCGGCAACCGTTCATGTGGGTCGTGGGGGCCAGCAACATGGCGCAGCTACGGCACCGCCTCTGGACAGGGTGACCGCGGTGAGCGACACGCTCATCATCGCTGGATACGGTTGGTTCCAGTGTGCCGAGGGTGGCGTTAGCGCTGTGGCATGACCAGCAGATCAACACTTGGCTTGTCGAGGATGCACGGGGCGCCGAAGTGCGCGTGCGCCACGCCGCGTCCGCGGAGTGGTGTAGCGCGGCCAACTGCATCCCCGAGACCTGAGACCATACCGGGTCATCTTGCTTTTTCAATGACATGTGGGGTCGCATGTGAGCAAAGGGCATCTCCAACGTTGCCACGACCGCAGCTGACTACCCTGCACACCAAAAAACCTCGTCCCTCGCACCGTCGTGCGATGCGTTCCCAGCTGGCGCCAGCTGCCCGCATTCATGTCGTCCGTCCGTATGCTGTCGTTAAGAGGCTCGGTGCCCGAGGAACAAACTCCGGTGACTTAATGACGCGCCCGGACGCTTTGGCCTCACCGGAATGCGCTACTTAAAGTGGCAATGCCCAGCTAACCTCCACACCATAGCGCATCGTCCTGCTACCTGGCACCACATCCGCCATGACCGCGAGCGTGAACGCTCTGCGGGAGAGCTTTGTCTTCGGGGATGAAGCTCGAGGTCGCCGCCCTCGCTCAAGTCGCCGCTCGCGACGCAATAGCGGCGTAGCCGGACGTGGACGCGATCGCACAAGCGGTGGTCATGATGGCGGCCGACGACGGGAGCATCGTCATCCACGCGTCCTACTTGCCGCCGTCCAACGTCCGGCACCGCCGAGGTCGGGGACTCCTCCGAGGATGAGTAGGGCATGGGAGGCGGCAGGGCATGGTGTGCCCACTAGCCGGTCTGTCTCCCGTGTTCTACTCTTGCTCGCCGGAGACCACACCTTCGTCTTGAACCCCGCCCCCGTACATGGAGATCGCAGATGGAGGACATCGGTCGCCGCCATAGAATAGGTTTAGGGTCGGGTTTCTTTTATTTTTCTGTCCTATAAAAGTTCAAAATGTAATGAAAATCTGTTGTGTTTGCATTAATCTCGGCCGGTGTATATGAACTTTCACAATAATATAGTATATTGTAGGAGTACTAGCAAGATGCTCGTATGCGTAACGGAACATCAAGATCTTGTGGGAGAAAAGGATGAATGAGGGAAGGCCTTATCTGCAAATGTGGAGAGGAGTGCGGGTAAATTGTCATAGTTTCCTTCCTATTCGTTAGATATAGACCGGACGACCTATATTGCAGGATGGCAGGCACACCATCATCACCAACTCTGCTTTTTATTGAACAGAGACAAAGCTAACATGCGAAGTACGTCCACTACATACACAATTTACAATCAACGGCTCTCACGTTTCACATTACGTTAATTACGTAACTAGGATTACGTAGGTGTAGCATTACTCGTCCAAAAAAACCCAACTAATCCAACCTCCTAGCATATCACGCGGGAAAAGACCCGGCCGCGCCGTTTTAGTCAGGATTACCGGATCACTAGTAGTAGTATCAATGGATCGTGCGAAGCACCAAGTTTTTTTAGGGGGGCGAAGCACCTAGTTTAAAAGGAAAAAGGGGATACACTCACAACACCCCTATCGTGGTCGCATTGCACCCCACACACGTTCGGTCCTGCACATGGCTCACGCAAACGGAACGTGCTTCGGCTTGTCTCTTCACTGACACGTGGGAGTGCACTTGGAGAAACCGACCATGCGCCAAACTCCCCCCGCGCGAACCCCCCCCCCCCAAAATCCCCCAAATCCCAAATTCAACCGCCCTTCGGCCAACTAGCCAATAATATTCCCCAACCCCCCCCCCCCCCCACCGCCCCCTCCACTCCATTCGCTCCGCCAATGCCGCCCTCCCCACCACATCGATACGTCAGCGCTACGGTTTGTCGAGGGGATGCATGGCGATCCTCTTGCTCCCACAGTACGCTCTCGTAGACTGCCATCCTCGAGCTGCGCCGCCACCGCTGGCGATGTTATTGTGGAGGCGCGCGGTGGTCAGCGCCACCACCGCTGGCGACGTTCGTGTGGAGACACATGGCGGTCAGCTTCTCCCATGGTACACACATTCTAGACTGAGGCCCCGTGCATGTTGGTGTAGCGCTGAATGTTAGCTGATAGACGATGTTAATCTCACTGTTTGCCGAAGTAGTTTACCGCCAATATGCTCAGCTTAAGAAGCTTCCTTGCCTTGTTATGCACTCAATCTGCTTAGCTAAGATGGCATGCCAAGCCCGATTAGTTGCTAAAATATCCTGCCATATATTTATTGTGATGTAGATTGCCATGGTCTAGTAGCCAATCTGTTAGGTGAAATAGCTCTACACCGTTTTATACTCGATCTTTGTTGCTGCGATGGCCTTCGGTAGTTCGATGGCTGTGTGCTCAGCCTCATTGATTGCTGAAACAGCCTGCCATAATTTAGCACTCAAATCTGTTTGCTGAATTAGCTTTAAATATATTTTGTTACTTAGATCTGCTCGTCCAAATATCTTGCCATAGCTTTAGACATCGACCTAGGTATTTTTTTCTGGACTTCATAAAATAGCATATATGTTTTTCCTGTAATATCTAGTAGAAGAACTAATTTGTATGTCTAACAGATGGACGGGACTTGAATATCTTCTGCTCAAAGATTATCCGCTGCATATGTCGAGGGGGTTGAAAACTTCATGAACTTTATCAGAGCTGAGTACGGTGGTCCGAAATCAGATGTGCTCTGCCCGTGTAGCAGTTGTATGAATTCAGTTACAAGACCCCGATCAACTGTTCAAAATCATCTACACTTCTATGGGATGTCGGCCACATATACTAGGTGGGTTCATCATGGTGAAGCTGTGAACGCCAATGTTATCGAATACGTGGAAGCAGCAGATCACCATCTTGATCCGCTCGATGCTCAAGTGGAAGAGGAGGAGGAGGTGGTGGTGGCGGAGCGATGAGTTTGACCAACATTGAAACAATGCTACGAAATGCTCGTGCATTTCGTGAACTTTCACCTGCAGAAGAAAAACGGTGGGCCCGCATGTTGGAACAATGCAACGTGGCTGTCACCCCAGGAAATAAGTTGTCAGTATTCTCAGCTATGGTCACCTTTCTTCAGGTGAAGACATCTGAGCGGATGACCAACAAATCATTCGATGCGATGTTGGCTACTTTCCGCAAAGCTTTCCCAGATGCGTCTGAGCTGCCACACACCTACAGTAAAATGAAGAATTTCCTTCGTGCAGTTGGTATTGGATATGATATGATCCATGTTTGCAAGAATAATCGTGTTCTGTTCCGGAAGGATTATGCCAACTTAAGTGAATGCCCGAAATGCAAATCATCAAGATGGAAAGATGGAGATGCTATGAAGAGGATTCCTCATAATGTTCGGAGACATTTTCCAATTACACTAAGATTGCAGAGGTTGTTTCATGATGCTGAAACAAGAGAGGATGTACTGTGGCATTCTAGGAACCAGGAGTACAGAGATCAGAATGTAATGAGACATCCATCACATGGTAGTGAGTGGAAAAGCTTCAATCAGAAACACAAAAAGTTTGTCTGACCGAGAAACATTAGACTTGGCTTAGCTTCAGATGGATTTAACCCATTTGATACCAGAGCGCCACATAGAGCATGTGGCGAGTGCTTGTTATCCTTACAACATGCCTCCAAATGTACGCACCAAAGAATCAAACTACATGATGGCCTTGCTCATCCCAGGTCCAAAAAGTCCTGGAAAGGATTTTGATTTATTCATGGAGCCTCTTGTGGAGGAACTTCAACAGCTATGGAGGGGTGTTCTCACTCGAGACCTATATAGCAGCCCACCAGCTAATTTCTTTCTGCATGCTGTCATAATTTGGTGCATCCATGATTATACGGCTTTGGGCACTATGTCAGGGCGAACGACACATGGTTACAATGCATGTGTTCGCTGTGACAGGAGTCCGCTATCATACGCAATACTTAGCAAGATCTGTTACATTGGACACTGTTGTTTCCTTGCCAAGGACAAGCCGCGTCCTACAAAATACCGAAGACATGTGTTCAATGCAAAGCATGAAAACTGCGATGCGCCAAAGAGGCTCACCGCCGATGAGTTGCAAGTGGACTTAGAGAAGGTCGGGCATATTACACTGTGAAACCATCCCGGTAATGGTAGTGGGAAAAGGAAGCGTGGCAGGGTAGAAGAGAGATTATTGTTTACCCGTAGGTCCACTTTGTGGGACTTGGAGTATTGGAAAGATTTGGATCTGCGGCATAATCTTGATGTGATGCACATCAAGAAAGATATATTGACAGCATTATCGGCACACTTCTTAATATTGAAGGCAAGACGAAAGATACCTTAAAATCTAGGATTGATCTGACACAGCTGGGTATCAGAAAGGATTTGCAGGTCCAAGATGAAGGTAAACCACGGGATATGGCACTTGTGTAATGCGTCTTGGACAAGGTAAAAGAAAAGAATTCTGCGAGGTCCTGTCACGTGTGAGATTCCCACATGGATTTGCTTCCAACCCTGAAAGGAGAGTCAGTGCAAATGGAAACAAGGTATAAGGGTTGAAAACTCATGACTGCCACGTCCTAATTCAAAGGGTTTTACCTGTTATCCTTAGAGGATTGGGTCATACGACTTATACAGAGCAGTTGCAGAGTTGGGACAATTCTTCAGGGAACTCTGTAGTAGAAATATCAGGGTAGATGCTTTGGAGCGTCTTAGAGACAAGATACCAACTATCCTATGCGACCTTGAGAAGATATATCCTCCAGCCTTCTATCAGGACCCCGATTCTAAATCACATCGATCTAGCATGTAACACTTCATATCACTTTGCGGCCTCACGCACGGTATTCCCACGGGTGTCGCCTTACCATGGCCCGGGACCATTTGCGCCTTTTGGCTCACGTATATGATAGTGTCGCTAGCATCCATATGACAGAGAACCCGGGCCGACATGGCTAGTCGTGAACCCAAAGCGGCACTAACTTATGGGGACATGCATACATGAATCAACATCGAGCATGTCGGTCAGCAGCGTGTGAATCCGGGGTGTAGCACTGGGCTAACATGACTCTGGGAACCTGGGCTGTAGCAGGCTAGGCAGGACTCCGGATGTCACCGTGTGACATTCCCCCGAAGGGACAGACACAAGAACGAAGTGAAACACATGCCGGCCAGTCAAGTGTTCCGGAGCAGTAGTGCTGGGCTAGCAGGACTCCGGTGAACCGGGCTGTAGCGGACTACTATGACTCATGGAAGCACTAGACTACATTTCCCCATAAGAGAGGCTGCCAAGGATAAACAACTAGATTGTCGGATCCCACACATACCAAGCATTTCAATCATACACACAATATGCTCGATATGTGTAAATACAACATGGCATCACAACAAAACTCTACAACTCAAAGTACTTTATTTAAAGGCTCTGGAGAGCCATACATAACATGTTCATACAGATAGGGGTCACACGACCTGACACTCAAGTCATACAAACATACAAGCACATGCGGAAGCAAACTTGTCTGAGTACAGACAACTAGAAAGAAAGAAGGCTTGACGAAGCCTGTCTATCTACATAGGGCCTTTCACAAGCTCATATCACCACCTGGGCATCAAGCTACTCATCAACGTCGAGATCTACATAGAACCCATCAGAGGGGGCGGTGTTGTCGTCTGAAAACAGTAATTAAAGCAACATGAGTACAAAGGTACTCAGCAAGTCTTACAACAGATCCTACTATACATGCACATTCTCAAGAAGGTAGTGGAGTTATTGCAGCAAGCCAACTTTGACTCTTGGCTAAACTATCCTATGAGACACCACTTGTAAAATAGTTTTTGCACACGAGTCCACTAATCACCATCACAACACTCCACCGTGGATCCTCCCTCGTCATCCTACGAAGGGGCCATCCGCGGTACTCACACTTATCTTGAGTCTTTTAATAGTAACCATTAACTTGTCTATGAGCTGCATAAGCGACCAAGTAGTCCTTTATCGCGGACGCGGCTATCCGAATAGTTTTATACCCTGCAGGGGTGTACTTCTTCACACACACTTCCACCACTTATCGCCATTTACACGACATGTACTCGGCAACCTTCAAGCGGAAGCCCAGCGAGGGTGTCAACCACGACCTGACTAAACACACGAGTCCCTAGTCCAGGTTTATCGCCTATTCGGGTTCCATCCGCAAGGAAATCTGGCCGGGGTGTCCTCAACGGCCCCAAACAATGTGTGCAGGGTTCCCGAGACACCAAACGGGCGACTCGGTACAACATGCCACAAGCCTACCGCATCACAGTCCACCCCTAAGGTCAGCGCTGCACACGGCCTCCCGCATACTACAAACACCAGAAACTACCATTCACTCTAGTTCATTGGTTTCGGGCCCAACGTGTGGTAGTAGCTAATCTTAAATCACACATACAGATCTCAGTTCTTAAGGACGACCTCAATGAAAAAACCCACCATGTACTCCTACATGGCCTCTCATCAATACCTTTACCAAATAATGTTCAACACTTCACTCTCATTACCGACACAACCATTCACTCTAGTTCATCACCCCGATGAGCCAGACCTGACACGACTCTAAGCATAGCAAGCATAGCATGGTAGGAAACACAAACATGGCTCAATCAACTCCTACACATGCTAGTGGGTTTCATCTAGTTACTGTGGCAATGTCAGGTCATGCAGAGGAAGTGGATTCAACTACCGCAACACACAACCGTTTGAAACGCGTTGTCTTAATGCAGTAAACGAGAGCAGAAGCAAGAAGATGGGTTTGTATCGAAATGATCAATGGGGTTGCTTGCCTGACAGAGTGGTAGTGGGATACTTCCCTTCAGTTGGATACTCGTGAATATCCTGGGAGGCAGAACCTACCACGAAGAACACATTGAAACACAATCATCACAAGGCAATATGCAACAATATGATGCATGCAATGACATGGCAAAAGAGTGTGTTTTTGCTAATGCAACTTAGAACAGATTGGTTTGAGTTCATTTGAATCAAAGATTAAAATGCTAACCCAAAATAAGAGGTGATATTAGTGCATTTACTTGTTTCACCTAAACAGCAAGGTTAAAGTGTTCTGACATGCATGAAACCAGTACAAATGGAAAGATTGAATTTTTCTGATCAAATTTCATATATAAATCTTTGCATTTGGAGTTACAGGTTAATTTCTATGAATTTTTGAAGTTTGTAGCATTTTTTGGAATTTCCTGTATAAGAATAAATCCAGTAAATGATTTACCGCATCAGCATTGCGTCAGGGTGATGTCATCAGTCAACGGGCCAGTCTAGGTCAAACTGACCAGTGGGTCCCGTCTGTCGGTAGTTAGTTAAACTAATAAATTACTTAGCGCTAAACCTGGGTTAATTAGCAGGGCGGGCCCCACTTGTCATAGACCCAGGGGGTCAAACTGGGCCCACCTGTGGTCAAACTGGGTCAGCAGGGTCAAACTCGCCGGTGTTTAGCCGCCGGTGAGGCCAGACGCGGCGGGGCAGTGCGGGTTTCCTCCTCCGGCAACCAAATGGACGGTGGAGGGCATCTACGTGACGCGGGGAGTGAGCCGCGTCGAGTGGTGGTGGCGGTTGGGCTCGGGGTCGTCGAAAACAACACCGGCAACGAGCTGTGTGGCTACCGGAGTTCGGGTGAGCTCGGGCTCGTCGCTAGGGGGCACGGCGGGGTGCGTGGAGTGGTGCTACGGGTTCCTGGCGATGCGGTGAGTGCATTGGACATGGTGGTGTGGTCGTTGGGTGGCCGGAGCATCGTCGACGATGAGCTCGGCGACGGCGCATGCGGTAAAGCTTCATGTGGTCGCTACGGTGGTTGAAAGCGAGAACGGAGATGATGGGAAGGTTGTTGAGCTCACGGCGATCACGTCGGAGCAGTCGGCGAGGTCGGGGACGAGCTGGTGTGGCGGTGACGGCGAAGGGGATGTCCGGCGGTGTTCGGTGAAGACGAGGTCGAGGGAGGCGGTGCAGAGCATGCGAGCGCTCGGGGCTCGGCTAGCTAGGCGTAGCGGACGGTGGCGAAGCTCAGGGACACGACGGGGCAGCGCGAGGACGACGGTGGCTGCGAGAACTACGGTGGCGCGGGCGCGGCAGCGTCGGCCATGGTGAGGAGAGGTGAGGGAGAGGCGTTGGGGGAGAATGGAGGTGTCTAGGGGGTTGGGGCGACGACGTGGAGGTCGTCCAACGCGTCAGAGGCGAAGAGGCAAGCAGGTGGCACCGTGGTGAGCTCGCGCACGCTGACGTCACCTCCCTGCCTTCCTGGCGGGGAAGAAGCAGCTGGCTGGCACGGGCCAGCATAGTGCTGGGCCGCCAGGTGGGCTGGGTGGTGGGTTGCGGCCAGGTAAGTTAGTTTCCTTTTATTTTTATGTTTTGTTTTATTTCTGCAAGTTTGTGGCATTTCTAAAAATGCTTAGGCATCTTCAAAAATCACCAAACTGCTCATGCCCACTGTATGGACATTTTAGAAGGGCATTTCAGGTTCATTGAAAAAGATTTTAGTAAACCCTAGTTGTTTTCAGGGGGTGTTGGGGGTTCTATCATCCCCATTTCAAGTTTCTGGAAAAGTAAACATGATGCAACACTCTAATGCATGAACTAGCTAGGATGTGACACCTTCTTTGATGTGATGGTGCATTTGGCTGTTCATCTACCTGATGAGGCACTACTTAGAGGTCCAGTACATTATGGCTGGATGTACCCTATTGAAAGGTGGCTCAACACTTTCAAGGGCTCTGTTAGGGACAGAGCTAGACCCGAGGGTTCCATTGCGTAGGCCTACATTGCTACAGAAGCGTTGACATTCTGCTCAAAATACATTGAAACAGCTGACCAACTTAGCAAAGAGGTGGGTGAAGACAATCCCGGGCTCAATGTTTTCGATTATTCTGTTCGAGTTACAGGGAAGAGTCGACAAGAGGACAAACCTAAAGATTTGGACAAAATGGTTTGGTATGTGTTCAATAAGTGTCCTGAGATACTACCTTATATCAAGTAAGTGCTAAGTACTGCAGCTTATACATCATAATCTACTAAACTTGCAGCACATTCTTATATATTTAGATGTTTGACGCGATCACTATGTTGTGCAGCATCTACAAAAAGGAGTTCTTGCCGCAAAATCCAAGAAACATTGACAAATTGGTTATGGCAGGATTTGCAAAATGGTTCAAGAGCCATGTAAGCTTTTGAATTGCACTGTCAGTTTTTTTTAATATATTGAGTACATAAGATGATCAGCTTGTCTATTTTCTAACCATAGGTTAAGAAGATGCGGGAGGATGGGCAGGCAGTTGATGATGCCCTTTACGCACTAGCAATGGGTCCTGATACTCGGGTAAGACATTATGAATCTTGCGTTGTTGGAGATGTGCTCTACAACACCCTTTGCACAATGCATTTAAGGCAGGAAGACAAAAAACAGTGCCATCATGAGCACGGATACGTACGAAAGAGAGACAACTGAAATGTATGCTAACATAATAGACATTGTTCAGTTGTAGTATATCTCCAATTTGGAGGATCATCGGTGTGTGGTTACATTGTCTTTGTCGTTGGTATAACCTGTTTCCAGATCGCAAAACCCGAGTGATGATTATTTCAAATCCATCAATGTCAAGGCGGCGTACCAGACCAACGACCCTTTTATTTTGGCAAATCAAGCAACACCGATATTTTTCTTGGAAGACACATTTGCACGTAGCAATGACTGGAGAGTATTGGAAAGGTTTGAGCAGAGGAATTCGTTTAATGAAGTTGCACAACAAGATGATGCTTACATCGCCCTCGATGTACAAGATTCCACAGATGTTCCTAATATCTTTGAGAACCATCACGCCAATGACGCTGGCGAAAAAAGATTGCTGTCGTCTTTGTGGACATACAAGAGTTGATCAAGAAGAAGCCAACGTTCGAGGACATTGAGGATGAAGAAGAAGATGACACTCTGGGGAATTTACGATTCAGACTGATACCCATGGCGAAGATGTTGACGCTGCTGCGGGTGATGATTAGATTTCTTTTGTCGCATTTGCCTGTTAGAAGACGGTTTTTATCTACTATGTGAAATTGTGTTTGCGATGACAACTGAAACCTGATGAACGTGTTGTTTAGTATTTTGCCGCAAGAACATCACTTGTTATGTATGTTCATTTGTGTTTGGTGATTGTATGACGACTAAAACATGATGACATTGTTGTTTAGTTGTACTCATATTTGGCTATGAAACTTGAATTTGATGACATAGTTTGCTGTTGGACTGCAATTTGCTCGACATCTTCGAATGGGAACAAAGCTGACCCGACAGGGCCTCTGCTAATTTATTTATTTATTAACAAAAGGGCCTATGCTATTTATTTATTTATGAGTAAAAGGGGACCCCCCCCCCCAATTTCTATTAATAGAAATCATTAGATGTTCACAACACTACGCCCAGCCTGCTACATAGGTTTCATTCATTACTAGTTTCAGCAAAGTGCTCATGTCATAGCCACTGAATACATCACGAGTGCTACATGCACTGCAAATAAAGAGACAATCATCCTACAGAGCACATCAATTTTGCCCATTATCTTCACAAGCTCTTTCATCTCCTCATTGTTGTCAAGGCCGTTCAGCATCTGTTGCTTGGCCATGATCAGAGGAATCGCATCTTTAACCTTCGCTTGCATCTTCCTCTTCCGCCATTCCTTGATTACTTGTCCAACACCCCGACTTGCTGGTGTTGGGATTCCTCAGTTAACCAAATAATCAGCGAGAAGGCGTTCCCACACATCATCAACTTCCCAGAAATACAAATCACATGAATCTTCCCTTTTCTGCATGAATCAAATTGGAAGATCATCAACCAAACTATTAAAAATATCAGGAACTAAAAGCAGCAGAACAACACTTAAACATATTATTACCCCATGATTTGGGCATTTGTAGAAGACTCGGCCAGGGTTGAGGATTGTGGTTGAGACGCGACGGATGACTTTGCGTGATTTGCAGCAGTGGCACCACACCAACGGCAGCGGGTTGCGATGAGCAACTGGCTGCGGTGCGTGTGCTGGCGGCGGTGTGATGAGACCCACATGCGATGGTACGGGTGGCGATTTGGCGCATATCTGGTTGTTTCCTGTTGAAGAGCAGGTGGACAAGCAGCCAGGGGACATGGTTGTCATGACGAGCTTCGATGCTAGGCGAGTAAGTAGAGAAGAGGAGAAGCGAACATTGGATATGTCGGTTTCATTACTTGCGAGTAGCATAGCACCATATATAGTCATAGTCTAGGTTTGGATTCGAACCAGCTACATGAGCACGCCTCTCTTTTTCTAAAGCTCAAAGAACGTCTCTTTCTTTGGTAGTTTGTTCTCAGACGCCTTCTCAAGTCTTTGATTTTCTTTCGTTTTTTGCGAGGAAGGAAGGAGGACAAAATTGAGATTTCCTGGGACTCGAACCTAAGACCTCTCGGTTGAAAACCAAGGGTGCTTGTCACTTATGTGGCGAACGTTCCCTAGGAGGAGGACGGCAGACGAACGCATTTTCCTCGTAGTTTTAGTTGCGACGCAAGATCAAACGGTCGTAGTTTCGGGAATGTTATCAGGTGAACGAGCCCAGTTTTTCTTTTCCTCCTATATATAAAAAAGTATGCTACTTGGTGTCAGCTTAGTCAACAAACGATTGTGCCAACCTTGACCATTGGATTGACATTCAACATCTGTCGTGTTTCTTTAGTCTCTTCTTCCTCCAGCCGCCAAAGCCAAACCAGCGCCGGCGGGACCGCCTGCTCCCGCCTCCCACAGCTGGCTGTGCTGCCGCGCACGCATCATGGCCACATTGCACCCTAAAACTCTGCGCATCTTCCCCGGCTCCTATTCGTTCCCGTCCGAGGCCTCACCATCATCCTCCGCCTTGGTTCGCTTTCATTAGCTCGCCCTCGGTGTTGTCAACATGGTCAACAACTGAGAGGAATAAGGAGATGACTATACATGGTGAGGATGACAGTAGGGACCCAACAGCGCGCGCAGTAATTTTGTTTTTTCGGGACGAAGAAGGGTATCAACTAGGTTGTTCGGGAGCTGTGGCCCGTCTAGCACATGACCAACCCAGTTTGTTTTTTTCCTTTCTGAAAATGGCTAGCCCAGCTATTTTGTTTTTGCAGAATAACCAACGTAGGCCTACTTGGTTTTCTACGCCTTGCTGGGCCGGAAATCTTTCAAGACGAGGAGAGATGTATTTTGCCCAGAAAATGGGCTATAAGTAATAAGAAATGGGCTATTAGTAATATTAAATGGGCTGTAAAATGAAAAAATACAGCAAATATGCAATTAGTTCCAAAATACTTTTTTCTTTCGGATTTTGATATTTTAAATTTCATTGTTTTTGTGCGGGTAAAATTTCATTGGATTTAAATTAAGGTATGTTTAGTTTTTAAATTAATTTGAATCTGGCTAGAAATTTCAGGTTGTATGCTGTTTGGGACAGATTTGGAGGCTGACTTGTGGGTCTACTAGGTTGGCGATGTACGAAAGACTTTGTCAACTTAGTCCACAACGATTCTAGTGAAGTGACCGTTGGATGTTAATCCAACGGCCGTGCTGCTTCTTCAATATCTGATCTTCTTGCTCCAGCCGTCCAAACCAGTGCCGGTGGGACTGCCTGCTCCCGCCTCCCATGGCCGGCTGTGTTGCCACACAGGCCGCACAGCCCCACTCTACTCCATTGCTAGCCAGGCCATTCCTCTACTCACTCGCACCTCCTGTTATTTTTCGGCGACGGTAGCCGGACCAGTAAACCCTTGTTGTCGGTGTCAAAACCGGCGGATCTCGGGTAGGGGGTCCCGAACTGTGCGTCTAGGCGGATGGTAACAGGAGACAAGGGACACGATGTTTTTACCCAGGTTTGGGACCTCTCGATGGAGGTAATACCCTACTCCTGCTTGATTAATATTGATGATATGGGTAGTACAAGAGTAGATCTACCACGAGATCAAGGAGGCTAAACCCTAGAAGCTAGCCTATGGTATGATTGTTGTTCGTCCCTACGGACTAAAACCCTCCGGTTTATATAGACACGGGATAGGTTAGTGTTACACGTAGTCGGTTACAATGGTAGGAGATCTACATATCCAGATCGCCAAGCTTGCCTTCCACGCCAAGGAAAGTCCCATCCGGACACGGGACGAAGTCTTCAATCTTGTATCTTCATAGTCTTGGAGTCCGGCCGTGGCGATAGTCCGGCTATCCGGACACCCCTACTCCGGGACTCCTCAAGAGCCCCTGAACCAGGCTTCAATGACGATGAGTCCGGCGCGTTGGTTGTCTTCGGCACTGCGAGGCGGGTTCCTCCTCCGAATACTTCATAGAAGATTTTGAACACAAGGATAGTGTCCGGCTCTGCCAAACAAGTTCCACATAACACCGTAGAGAGAATAACTTTTGCACAGATCTGCTGACGCATTCCGTGGCGTGCCATCACACCACGGCCAGGCCTTTATATGAATCGTTTTTTACTGTTCCACCTCAGCGTGTTTAGCGAGGCGGTTTCCTTGGCACGTCTTATCAAAGCATAGATCGTGGCCCCTTATTCCGGGATTCTCATCAATACGGACGTGGGTAACCCATCTGCGCCATTGATTATGGCGCTTGGGAAATAAGCGAGTTTTACCAGGCTGGTGGGAGACGCATAGCTTCGTCCGTCCATATAAGGGGATAAGAATCCACCTTTTCACCTACGCCTTCTTCCTCCTTTGCTTATCCATTTCCGCGCACTCGAGCTCCAGCGCCCAAGTCCGCACATCCCACCTCAACCTTTCTCCAACCATGTCGAGGCGGAAGGCAGGTGGATGGCCTCCTCCGGCCACGGAGGGGCACATCGCAAGATCAAGGGAGGCCGGATACTTGTCCGGCAACATCGCGACAAAGGCTTCCCGATGAGGGGCAGCTTATTCCGACCCTGGCCCCATGAGAGGGTGGTGTTTCTCCCCCACTTCCTCCACGGACTAGGTTTTCCTCTTCACCCATTTTTCCGGGGGCTCATGTTCTACTACGGCCTGGACTTCCACGACCTGGCCCCAAATTTCATCCTCAACATCTCGGCGTTTATCGTCGTGTGCGAGGCCTTCCTCTGCATCCAGCCCCACTTCGGCTTATGGCTGAAGATCTTCAACGTCCGGCCGAAGGTAGTGGGCGGCCGTCAAGCGGAGTGCGGAGGCGCCATGGTTGGCAAGATGGCCAAAGTCCCATGGCTCGAAGGCGCCTTCGTGGAGACAATAAAGGGGTGGCAATCGGAGTGGTTCTACATCACCGAGCCCCGCGACACCGAATGGGTGGCGGCCCCGACCAGATCTGGCTTCCCCACACGGCTCTCGTCATGGAAAGAGACGGGCCTGACGCGGGGGAATTTGGACGAGACATCCGGACTCCAAACATGCGTCCGAAACCTAGCGGCCAAAAATCTTAGGCTTGTCGACGTAATCCAGGTGATGCTCATCCGCCGGATTCTTCCATGCCAACAACGGGCCTTTAATTTGTAAGAGTTTGATCCGGCACAACACCAAACCTTGAGACGGCTCTTCGACACTACGTACGAAGACGCCTGGAAGGTGCTTTTCAAGGGCGCCGAGGCCCCATCATCCGCTATCAAAGATCGCGGATACAGCTCGCTGCGTCAAGCCGGCGAGGTAAGTTATTTTACCCTTTACGGGACTCTTCTCTCATAGATTGACTCTATGCGGGATCTAAAACTCCCTAATCTCTGACAGGACTGGCTGAAGACGTCCGGACAGATTAACTGTCCGGCTCCTTTGCCAGAAGACCCAGCGGATGCCCGATTGACGGGGCTGCTGGCTCCGGCACCCCATGTGGTGCCGGAGAAGAAGGCCAAGAAGGAGGTCACGGGAACTCGAAGGAGTTCCCGACGCCAGGTGCTGTCAGATTCTGAAGCAAAATCTTCTCCTGAGGACGAGGAGGAAGAAGAAGAAGCTCCTCCCCCAGCGGGGGAGGAGAAGAAAAGGAAGGCCGCCCCAACTGGGGAGGCCGGAGGGTCCAAGAAGGGAAGAACCCTTCCTCCAGACTTCTCTACCAACGTCGACGACGACGAGGAGGATTGGCCAACAAGGGCCAAGCCCCTGGCGAGATCGTAAGTGTTCGGATACCCACGGCTTTTTCATAATTGCATAGTGTTCTCTAATGCCGAACAATCATGCAGCCCGCCCAAGGGCGAGTTCGCCGATTCATCGAGCGGGTCCCTGGGCTCGTCGGAAATGGAGAGTACTTCGCTTCCGACCGCCTCCTCGCCCCACGCTGCGGACGACACCGAGGCGGTGCCCCAAGGGGGGCTTGGTCAAGAGGAGGTGGCGCAGGAGGAGCCACAAGGCAACCTCCCGGACTCCAGGCGCATGGGGGGCAAGACCCCCAGGGGCTCTAAGCCCGACCCTCGTCCGGACTCCATGCCGGAACCATCAGCGGTTCCGAAGTCCGGACAGCGGATCCTTCGCAAGAAGGGTAAGACGCCGGTGTCCCCCGTCCAGCCGGAGGCACCGGATAGCTTACTGGAGGCGTTTAACAGCGCTTCCATCAAAGAGGAGCACCGCACCTTTATGAGTGTGGTGATCCGGACAGTTCAGTCCGCCAAGAGCGGACTGACCGAAGCCTGTACTAGCCTTCTAACAGGCTTTGAGGTAAGTTTAGAATATGTAAAAATATTACCGCATAGGCGGTAGCCCTCGATGCGTAGTTTGGTGTTCGGAAAGAAAAGCCGAACTAAGGATCTAAATAGATATACGCAGGAGTCTAACATAAGTATGTCAATATGGGAATGCAGGCTGCGCTGCTGACCTCTGCCGCACTGACTGCGGAGGTCAATGCGTTGAAGCAGAACCTCGAGCGGTCCGAGAACAAGCTCGGACAAGCCAAGAAGCAGCTCGAGGACAAGGAAGGTAAATAATACCTTATTAAAGAAATACCTTATAGAAAAGGTTTTGTTTGCAAAAAATAAAGGAATAACATAGTTACTGCAGGGGCCACGAACGAGGTGGAGACCCTGAAGGAAGCGGTGTCCGTGGCCGAAAACAAAGCGGCTGCGGAGCGCACCGAGCGAGAGAAGGGGGAGGCGCAGCTGGCCAAGGTACGGCAAGAGCTCCAAGCTCTCGTGTAAAAACACGAGAGTTTGGAGCATGACTCGAAGACTCGAGAGTCCGAGCTCGCCTCGGCTCTTGAAAGTGCCAAAGCTGCTAAGGCCGAGGCCCAAAAAGCCCTCCAAGAAATTGAATCATTAAAGAAGATAGCGGCGGGTAAGGCATTCTTTTTGCAAAGCAAGCATGTGAAAGTGAATTACCTATTACTTACCCGAATTCGGAGCTCTGTGAGCGTTCGCAGATTTGCCTCATGGTCGTCGATGTCGCCGCATTCTACCGCGCCAAGGAGGGAGCTCGACGGAGAAGGTGTTACGGTCTCGATATCGAGGCGGACATCAGTGCTCGAGCGACCGGTGAAGCAGCTGGTCGAGCTCCACAAGGTCGCCGAACAGGCCATGAAGGGCCTTATAGTTCGGCTGTGGCCATTAGAACCCATGCCTGGGAGCTACTTTGTCTTGGTGCAGCGGCTGGTGGACGTCTGTCCACGAATTGAAGTCATCAAGCGCTCCGTCTGCATCGAAGGTGTCCGTCGGGCCCTTGCACGTGCTAAAGTGCACTGGGGCAAGCTGGATGCGGAGAAGCTTGTGACGGATGGGCCACCGAAGGGCAAGGAGCATCGCACGCCCGAAATGTATTATGAGGGCCTCCTAAAGGGTGCCCGCCGAATAGCGGATGAGTGCTCCAAATATGTAATTTTTTAATAGACTCGCATTTGTTATCCTGTACGCTGAAAATTTGTTCATATGCGCTAAGCAACGCTTGTTAATTTAAAATATTACCTTCTGTGCGGCCATTTATCAAATTTGAGAGATGGCAAGTCGTTGGCTTCAGCCCCCATGCCACAGTCTTTGGGGTGTTCGGGATAAACTTGAGCACTCTTGTTCCCATTCTTGGGACATCTAGGGAGGCGCTCAACGCAACGAACAAGGCAACCAGACTTATAATGCTTGAACACTCTCACTTAGCCATATAATTCTATAATTTTAAATTTCGGCGAATCCCCTAGTATTCGGAAGACCGAGTTCGGGGCGCTATCCACGCCTTGGCCGGACAGTTCCGGTTCCTCGCTCTAAGCGGCATAAGTCTTTAGGGACCCGAAAAACCTCTCGAACAGTGACTGCTCTCGCCCTATCATGACGGTCAGTTTTAGCTTTCTCCACCGAGGTGCTCGACCCAGCTCAAGCTGGGGCACAATCGCAGTGGTTCTCCCGGTGCTACCTTAGCGGTATAGCGGAACGTAAGGTACCAAAACACGGAGCCGGGCAAACCCAACTATTGACCCAAGACATGATTCGGAGCCGATTCATATAATGCTATAAGTTCGGGGTGCCGCACTTGTGAAAGTGTTCGGACTTATCACACCATAATTTTGGGGTACTTAAGCCCCTGGTGTATTGGTCGTACCAAAGTGTACGGGTGCAACATGTCATGAAATGAACATATATATAAAAAAGAAAGGAGTGCAATAATAGACAAAAGCTATGTATTGTTTATTAAAAAAGGTAGTGCAATGAAAGCAGAACGATACAAATAGTGCGATAAGCAAGGGATGGGGCTATCTAACATGTCCCCCTCCAGGGGTAAGCTGCGGGATGGTATGTAAAACAGGTATAATGCTCGTAATAGAGACCACCTGAACACTCGACGGAGCTTTGCTTCCGCTCTGTCTGTTGCATCGTGAGTTCGGCGATTCTAGTGCCGGACGGGACTTAAAACGGAGTCTGAAAAGAAAGAAAAGAAAAAGAAAGAGAATGACACAATCGGGAGCCCCTGGTGCGGTTGAGCCGCATTCTTGGCGCGCCATTGTCGTGCCCCGCCCCATATGCCCATGGTATCTCCATAGCGTAGTTATGTACGCGTAATACTGGCTTCGCAATTTCGCAAGGGCTGGGGTTGGGGCCGGATTGCTACTCGTGCTTGAATCGTGCCAGGTGGTCTTGTTGTAGGTTACTCCAAGCGCGCTTGGCGGTGTCCGGACGCTTAGTGGCCGGACTCGAGAGTTGCCGTGAGAGGCTGCTTTGCACCTCCGCCGCGAGGGCCGCCGTGTGCTCCTCCGTTCGGAGAGAGCGTTCGGTGTTTCCAGTGACCGTGATTACTCCTCGAGGGCCTGGCATCTTGAGCTTGAGGTATGCGTAGTGCGGCACCGCATTGAACTTTGCAAATGCGGTTCGTCCGAGCAGTGCATGATAGCCATTGCGAAACGGGACTATGTTGAAGATTAACTCTTCGCTTCGGAAGTTATCCGGTGATCCGAAGACCACTTCGAGTGTGACTGAGCCTGTATAATTGGCCTCTACACCCGGTATGACGCCTTTAAAGGTCGTCTTTGTAGGTTTGATCCTTGAGGGGTCTATGCCCATTTTATGCCGTATCCCGATAAAGCAGGTTCAGGTTGCTACCGCCGTCCATCGGGACTACGGTGGGGTGAAATCCGTCAATAATTGGGTCAAGAACCAATGCGGCGAAACCGCCGTGACGGATGCTAGTGGGTGGTCCCTTTGATCGAAGGTGATCGGGCAGGAGGACCATGGGTTGAACTTTGGGGGCGGCTGGCTCCATCGCATATCGCCCGTAGTGCACGCTTCCGCTCCCTTTTGGGTATGTGGGTTGCGTATATCATGTTCACCGTCCGCACTTGTGTGGGAAAACCCTTCTGTCCTCTATTGTTCGGCAGCCGGGGCTCTTCCTCGTCATCGCTATGCAGCCCCTTGTCATTGAGTTCGGCACCTAACTTGCCTGCTTGCTTGAACACCCAACAATCCCTGTTGGTGTGACTGGCTGGTTTTTCAGGGGTGCCATGTATCTGGCACAAGCGATCGAGTATGCGGTCCAAGTTGGACGGGCCCTGGGTATTTCTTTTGAATGGCTTCTTCCGCTGACCGGGTTTAGAGCCTCTGAATCTGGCATTGACGGCCGTATCTTCAGTATTATCGCCGTTGATGCGGCGCTTGTTCTTGTTGCGACGCGACCTGCCATTGCTGTCCTTGGTATCCGAACTATCAGGGTGTTTGGCCAAGTTGTTGCTTCGAGCTAGCCAACTGTCTTCTCCCGCGCAAAAGCGAGTCATGAGGGTTGTGAGGGCTGCCATTGATTTCGGCTTTTCCTGTCCTAGGTGCCGGGCAAGCCACTCGTCCCGGATGTTATGTTTGAAGGATGCAAGGGCCTCTGCATTCGGACAGTCAACGATTTGATTTTTCTTTGTGAGGAACCGTGTCCAGAATTGTCTGGCCGATTCTTCTGGCTGCTGAATTATGTGGCTAAGGTCATCGGCGTCTGGTGGTCGCACATATGTGCCTGGAAGTTATCAAGGAATGCGGCATCCAGGTCCTCCCAACAACCAATTGATTCGGTGGCAAGCTGTTGAGCCAATGCCGAGCTGGTCCTTTAAGCTTGAGTGGGAGGTATTTGATGGCATGTAGATCATCACCATGGGCCATGTGGATATGGAGGAGATAGTCCTCGATCCAGACCGCAGGATCTGTGGTAACATCGTATGATTCGATGTTTACGGGTTTGAAGCCCTCGGGGATTTGATGATCCATTACTTCATCTATGAAGCATAGTGGGTGTGCGGCGCCTCTGTATTGGGCTATATCACGACGCAGCTCAAATGAGCTTTGTCTATTGTGTTCGGCCCTGCCGGAGTTTCTGTATCCGGCGTGACGGTTATCATCACGTGTCGTGGGGCGCCCACGCGATCCGTAGATCGATCTTGTATGTTTTGCCTTATCCTCCAATATATCTCGCAAGTCCGGCGCGTTTTCCCGTGCCCTGGTACTTTTTGAACGGGCGTCGGGTATGGCTTGAACGGAGGGTCTAGAGGCCTCTCTATCGCGGCCACGGGTGGCCGGTCCGCCATGTCGTCTTGTTGGTGACTTGGGTGCTTCCTCCTCTAGTCGAGGCAACGGCCTGCGTTTGGGGTAGCTTTTGAGGGGCGTTCGAGTTCATACTCTTCTACTGCAAGGACTTCAGTCCATCCGTCCCAGCGTGTCTTGATCAGCTCTAAGTTGTTGCTGCTTTTTCTTGAGGCTGCTTGACGTGGCTATAAGCCTGCGTTTGAAACGCTCCTGTTCGGCGGGATCCTCAGGCATGACAAACTCATCGTCGTCGAGGCTTGCCTCATCTTCGGAGGGAGGCGCATAATTATCGTCCTAAACCTCTCTTTACGCGCAGACCGTCAGGCGGACTTGCTTCTCCCTCCTCCCGCGTTGAGTCCTGCTTTGGAGGGGGTTTTCTTCGACCTTGTCCGGGTGTTATTATCTCCCGTGTCGGAATCACCATTTTTGCTGTGGCGGGATTTAGAGCGGCGCCGCTGACGTCGGCGCTTCGGTTGCTTCTTGGAGGGGTCATCCTCCGTTGTTCCGTCGCCGTTCCCATCTTTGGGGATGTCCACCATGTATATGTCGTATGACGAGGTGGCCTTCCAGTGCCCTGTAGGCGCTGGGTCTTGGGCGTCTCGGCATCGCCGTCCATACCATCGATGTCTTGAGTCGAAGTCGAGCATGTCGGTTAAATAAATCGACAGTGGCTACAAAGTGGGTGGTGGGTGGGCGTTGAATTTCTTCGTCGTCCGCATCCCAACCTTCCTGTCCGCAGTCCGGCCAGGGCTCTCCGGATAAAGAGAGAGACTTTAGTGAATTCAGAATATCGCCAAAGGGCGAGTGCTGAAAGATGTCCACGACAGTGAACTCCATAACGGGCGCCCAATCGGATTCGATTGGCAGGGGCGCGGGTGGTTCGGAGTTCGGAGAGGAGTCCGGCACCTTGGAGTCGAGGTCTTCGCAAAGGACAGGGATGGAGTTCGGCTCAATCGCCGTAGAGATCGTAGCCCCCGAGGCGGTGTCCAACCACTCGTCCTCGATCTAGGAGTCCGGCTCCGGATCAAGGGCCGGAGCGGGTGCTGGTGCGGCCTCCAGGACACCGTTCGGCTGCAGAGCTAGATCATGCCCATCAAAACAGTGCGGCGCGCTTGGCTGCGGCTCGAATTCGTCGAAGATCAAGTCCCCGCGGATATCGGCCGTATAGTTCAGACTTCCAAATCGACACAGGTGGCGGGCGTAGCTTCGATCTGCTCTAGATGGCCAAGCGAGTTGGCCCGCAGCAAAAGCCGCCGAATACAAAAGATCTGTCCGGGAGAAAAGTCTCACCCCGGACCGCGTCGTTGTTGATGATCGAAGGAGCCATCGGGCCTATCGGTGGCGACAGAGGAACTCTCAATGAAAGCACCAATGTCGGTGTCAAAACCGGCGGATCTCGGGTAGGGGGTCCCGAACTGTGCGTCTAGGAGGATGGTAACAGGAGACAAGGGACACAATGTTTTTACCCAGGTTCGGGCCCTCTCGATGGAGGTAATACCCTACTCCTGCTTGATTAATATTGATGATATGGGCAGTACAAGAGTAGATCTACCACGAGATCAAGGAGGCTAAACCCTAGAAGCTAGCCTATGGTATGATTGTTGTTCGTCCTCACGGACTAAAACCCTCCGGTTTATATAGACACCGGATAGGTTAGGGTTACACAGAGTCAGTTACAATGGTAGGATATCTACATATCCGTATCGCCAAGCTTGCCTTCCACGCCAAGGAAAGTCCCATCCGGACACGGGACGAAATCTTCAATCTTGTATCTTCATAGTCTTGGAGTCCGGCCGTGACGATAGTCCGGCTATCTGGACACCCCCTAGTCCGGGACTCCCTCACTCGTACTCCCCACCACGTGGGCAACCACTATCGAGTCTTCCCCGGTGTCGGTGTACAAAAACACGCTTTTGTACCCCTATACCTGTGCACGGGCAGTCAGAGTCGTGCCCACGACCACAACAAGCAGAGCAGGGGAGGTGAGCCAAGGTAAGACCGAAGCCCAAGATAATCAGAGCAACGCCAAGGCCAAGACCACAAAGAGCAGAGGGACGAAGCAGGTTCCCCCAGCAAGACCCTTGCTGGGGCAACCCCAGCGGCCCCGGCAAGATCCTTGCGGGGGCAGCTCGCCCCGCACCAACAGAGCGAGCCACCCTTGAGCCCACGACCGCCAACACCATCATCAACGTGGGGCTAGGGCTTAGGAAGGCACCTCTGTGGTGGCATGCAGATCTTTGTGAAGACATATCCAAGATCCGATGAGGATTAGAAGACAACGATCCTCGGTAGGATCCTTGCCGAGGAAGGCTACCAAGACCCCCGGCAAGACCCTTGCCGGGGACGACAGCGCGCCATGGCAAGACCCTTGACGGGCCACCCGACAAGGCCCTCACCAAGGACGCCAGCAGGGCCACCGCCAGGCCCGCGACGACCAAGCTTCCACCACCGTTCGCATGCAGCTGCCAGCCCAACCAGCTGGGCGGGCACCTGCGTGGCAACATGCAGCTCCCAGGCCAACTCATCAAGCGCATGCGTGGCGGCATGCAGATCTTCGTGAAGGTTCCACCACCATGCCACCTCAGCTGCCTGCCTGCCTACATGGCACCGCACGCATCGCTGGCCGGGGAGCGTGTCGAAGCGAGGAGGAGCGGCGACGGACGGGACGGGCCTCGCCCCGTGCCCCAATAAAGCAAGGGGACACCTAAGCGATGCATTAAATGCATCTTGTCTTGTAATACAAGGGATAACCTCGCAACACTGTACGCCTTTCCACCTCCTGTGTGCCACTGTGGCAGCCCCTCAGACTATAAAAGGAGGCCCAATGATTCGGCTCTTTCGAACCACACGCTGACCATAGCTAGTTCGAGAGCTCAAGAACTCTCAGAAATACACCCACCAAAGCAGGACTAGGGTTTTACGCAACCCTGCCCCCCGGCAACCGTAGTAGGGATTCTTGTGATCCCATAGGTGTCGTTCCACACCGACATCTTTGGCGCGCCAGGTAGGGGGCGCAATTGTGAGAATCTGGTCTGGTAGTTAGCCTAGCGGTTCTTCGTCGCTCTCGGTCTCTGGGAAGAAGGCGGCTGGAGAAACGACGCCGGCTCGGCAACAGAAAAGCTAAGTTATTCAAA
Organism: Aegilops bicornis; assembly: GCA_021605145.1. Classification (NCBI taxonomy): domain Eukaryota; kingdom Viridiplantae; phylum Streptophyta; class Magnoliopsida; order Poales; family Poaceae; genus Aegilops; species Aegilops bicornis. Next base: position 512,654,187 of record CM038674.1, read on the forward strand.
GCCTTGGATTATTTCCTTTTACACTTGATGTTATCGTCCTCAGAGATCTGGCCTATGTATGGGAAACCTGCACGCAAAGGAGCCCCCACGATTGGAAACGCCTTTGTTCTGTTTCGAGTCCGCTCAACAGCTCAAAGCTGCCGCGTCGAGAGCGGCGGGGTAGCCTTCTGCACCTAGCAACGCTCCTGACTCTGACTCAAGTCAAACTCAACAGTTCAGGCGGCCGCACTAAGGGCAGTAAGGTGGTTTGCCCGGCAGCAAGCACACCCGGCAGGCCAATGGGGATCCGTCCCCAAGACGCCGCCACAGGTTTCTGGCGCGGCAAAGCCTACCCAGTTACGTAGGGTGAACATACAAAGGAAAATCGAACAGGAAAATAACATGCATAATACTGAAAGTGCTACAGAGTCATATTACATCAAATTGTTGCTGTGGTCCTAACTAGAGATAGCGATTGTCTTGGTTGTGGACCTGCAGCGGCGATAAAGAACGGGATGCCTAATCCTTGTTGGCCCTCCACCGTCGAATTCCGCCGACCACGGTGACGATGGGCTTGATACGCCTCGAGCGGGCGCGAGGTCAAGACCCTCCAAAGAAGCTCTCCAACAAGGGCGTCGAAGTCGAGGTCGGGGTACCAGTGCGCCACCTTGGTGAGAACCTTGGTCATGGCACCCTGGCAAAGCCTCCAGGACTCGTCGGCCAGTGAGGCCGCCCGCCTGGCATGGAGCCGCTCCAGAGCGCCGACGACCTTCTCAAAGAACAAGGTCAGGCTGCAATTGGCACTCACGCTTCGCTCCGGGACATACCTCACGTCCGGCATCCCCATGATGGCCAGCTGGGCGGCGGCCTGGTTGGCGATGGTGGCGAGGTGATCAAGCCAACAGTTCTCGCCCTCCACGTGATCCACGAAGTTGAGGCCCTCGTTCTTCCGCAACAGCTTCTCGGCCTCCAGCTCCTTGGCCAGGGCCCCCTCCCGGGTTGTGGCCTCTGACAGCACCTTCTCGAGACTTTCCAGCTTTAGCTTGAGGTCTTTGATGGAGTTGTTGGCCTTGGAGAGCTCCCCGGCCTTGCTGACGACCGCGCCCTGCGCCTCTGTCAGAGCACTGTTAAGCATGTCCCTTTCCTGGGACAGCTTCAGCGCCTGCTCCTTCAGCCTGTCGCACTCCGCCTCCAGCTCCTCACCTTGCCAGCGTGAACCTGGGCCAGGGCATTGAGTGCCTCTTTGTGCCTCTGCTCTAGCTCACTGGTCCGCCGCAGGACAAGCTTCTCCACCTCTGCATCCTTGCCACGAAGTGTGGCGGCAAGCTTCTCCTTGCATGCAGCAAGGTCCTCCTCCTGGGAGTGCAGCGCGGCCTCGTGCTGAGTGTGGGCGGCTTCGGCGGCCGCGACCAAGTTCTTCACCGTCTCCTGAGCTTTCTCGATGTCGGCGAGCTTCATGGTGAGCTCCATGTCGCGCTTGGCCAGCTCGCCCTGAGCAGCCTTGAGCTCCTTGTGGGCCTCGCGGAACCAGTCCCGCGTCTCGGCAACACGCTCCTGGAGGTCTGCCTCCGCCTTCTCCACCACCGCCGTCCTGGACTTAACCTTGTCCAGGCGGGCGCGGTGGAGGGCCTGGAGCTTTAGTAAGCAGGCGCCCATGACGTGGAGGAGCCGCTCTTCCTGCGAACCGTCGCCGCCAACAATTGGCTCGTCGACGACTTCAAGCCCGGCAGCGGCAAGCACCTCGTCGTCGAACACCTCTCCCTCAACGGGTGTCCTGGTGCTCGACGCGCCTGGAAGGTGGATGAACAAGTTGTCACTCACCCTCGGGTACTTGCCGGAGCCGGAAGCAGCAGAGGAGGAAGGCCGGTCGCCAGCCTCCTCCTCCTCCTCCTCGGCAGCGGCCCCGCCGGCTTCCCCGGCAGGCCCCTTACCAGCCTCCTCAGCGGCAGCCTTGTCGGCCTCCCCGGTAGGCCCCTCGGCGGCGTCCTCGGCAGCGTCCTTGGCGGCCTCCTCGGCGGAGATCTTCTCAGCGTCCGCCTCGGCGGCCTTGGCGACACCCTCGATGACGGCGTCACGTCCTCTGGGTTCACCGAGGAGGAATCTGGGCGCCGAAGAAGGGGGTGAGGCAAGGCCAAGACCAAGAACCGGAAAGAAAATGAAGCAGGGACGAACGGCGAACGACTTACCGGTGCCAGCGCCCGGCTGGGAAATGGAAGTCCCCTCCCCGCCAACATTTGGCGTCGAGGCAAAGCCGCGAGTGCCCAAGTTCTCTTCCTCCTCCTCCATGTGTGTGGGCTCGGCGCTTGGCGCCCTTGCCGGGGACGTCCCTCGGGGCGGCGTGGTCGATGGGGGCGGCGTGTTGGGAGTAGCCCTCTGTGGCTCCTCCTGCTGTTGCTCTCCTCCTGCATACCTGGCAAGGTCAGCACCAAAGTGTCGTGCCCCTGGCACATGTCGAGGAGGGAAGAATGATGAACTTATGCTGGGGGATGTGCCGAGGGCTGCTGTCCGGGCTGCTCAACACCACCAGGGGCGCCCTCGAAGTACCGGCCGGGGGCTGGCCACCCGCCGAGACCCTGGCCCTCTTCACTCTCTGGGTCAGCGTCTCCATGTCCCTGCAAGGATTACGACAAGTCAAGGCAAGCAACACAGAGTGAGGGGCAGAGATAACGAAAAGGAACTATATGCTTACTCGTCGTCCGCCTCCTCCTCTGCTGTCTTCCTCTTCCTCCTCGGGCTGAGGGATCCATAATCGAAGGTAACTTCCGTGTCAACATCCGCGGGAGGAGGGGAAGGAGGCGGCGTCTGGGCACACTTGGATGAAGAAGGGGCGGCCGTCTTCTTCTTCACCGCGACCTTCGCCGGCTTCTTCGCCGCCGCGGCCCTTGTGTGGGGAGGGGACCCTTCCAAGGTCAGTTGCGGCTGCGCAGCCCTGCCGGGCCGGACCGGCTCGCCGGAACTGGCCCGCCGTAAGACTCGCCCTCTTCCTATAGCCGGCGTCGGGCCTGCGGTCTTGGCCTCCTCCTCCGATGACTCGCCGGTCACATCCTCAACCAGAGGAGCCTCGGTGCCAGCGTTGTTGGCTCCCCCGGTGGCCGCCGCCCACCGGGCGAGCTCCTCCTCCTCCGCGGCCGTCGCGGCCTTGTCCTCCACCCGGCGCTGGCAACCTCCCCTGGCAGCCAGTGCCTCCCTCGCCCTGGTGGCGATGTAGTCCAGCTCCGCCTGGGTGGTGTCCTGGACAAGCAGCCGCTCGGCGTCGGCGTTGACGTACCCCTTGTGCAGGGTGTTAAAGAACTGCTACACTTCGGCGTCCTCCGGCTCCTTCCAGCTCGGGTCGAGGCCATGCGCATTGCAGTCCGGCATCATGGCAATGATCTCGGACCAACGCGAATTGTTGCACAACGGGACCACCCCCGTTGGTAGCTTGAACAACGGCCCCTTGAGGACCTTGCCGGCCTTCGCGGCGGCCCTCGCGACCTTGCCGGTCCGCTCGACCTCGCCGTCGCGGCCCACGTCGAGCTGGAAGAGCTGCTGGCAGAAATGGGCGTGCGCCATCACCATGAAGTTATGGTCGAGGCCGGGGCGGAGCCGCATGATGTCGGCGGGGTTAGTGAAGAGCCAGGCTGGCCTTCCCTTGTTATGCAGAGGAGCGATCCGGCGACGGATGAAGTCTGCCCCGATCATTTCAAGGGTGAGCCCGGCCTGGGTAAGCCGGAGAATCCTGGTGGTGGCAACCGTGAGCTTCCCGTCATCGGCGTCGACGTTGCTCCAATCACTTCCATGAGCGGCGCGCGGCAACTCTGGGCAGAACGCCGGCGGGTCCTTCTCTTTGATCCAAAGACCATCGGGCCCCGCCATTCCTCCCACCTCTCCTTCATGGCGCCGTCCGGGTATGCTCCCTTGGATTTTGGGATCCAGGCAATGCACCCTGAGATGGCACCTCCCGTCTGGATCCGAGGGAAGAGGTAATGGCGGAAGAGCGCCGTGTTGGGGTGCACCCCGGCGAAGCCTTTGCAAAGGTGCGCGAAAAGGGCCATGCACGCCACCGCATTCGGAATAAAATCCAGGAGGCGGAAGCCGAAGGTGTGCATGATGTCGCTGAAGAAATCGAAGAAGGGGGGACAGAGCCCAGAAGAAAAATAATCAACAAAGAAGGGGTACCGATTTGGGGCAGGCTCGGCGCAGTCGGCGGGGATGACGCGCGTGGCTGGATGCCCCGAATTCTCCCCTCCCGTCTTCACTCCCCACAGGGGCCTGAAGGAGTCCCGAAGCTCGAACACGTCAACCGTCGAGGGGAAGAAGAAGGCGGACTGCGTCCGCTGCCCCGCCAGCGCGCTCTCCGGCGGCTCCACAGCTCCGGCGTCCTTGGCCGCCCCCTTTGCCCTTGGTGGATTTTGGCGCCATGGCGGCTGGAGGAGGGCAGGACAGAGGGTAGCGGAAGCGCAACGGGCGAGCGTAAACGGCAAGCTTGAAGAAGAAGAGGGAGACAGCGGAGGTTTCGAGAGATTGGGGTTCTGTGAAGGGTAAAGGAACAGTCGCCCATGGTTATCCTTTTTATGGGGAAGCCGCGGTCGTCTTGCCCATTCTTGCAGCGTGGGCGCATGCGTGGGGGAACCGCCCCACGCATGCCGCCCATGTCACACACACCCCTCCATGCCGCGCCACGCGCGCGGGTCGTGAGAGGCGGAGCTGAAAGTCTTACCATGGTAAAACCGCTGCCGCCAGCACCGTTTTGGGCCTGACCCAACAACGTATCGCGCTTACGTGTGGCCCAGGCCCGGGGGCTCCTGTCGGTGTACAAAAAGAGGGCCACGCTTTTGTACCCCTATACCTGTGCACGGGCAGTCAGAGCCGCGCCCACGACCACACCAAGCAGAGGATGGGAGGTGAGCCAAGGTAAGACCAAAGCCCAAGATAATCAGAGCAACGCCAAGGCCAAGACCACAAAGAGAAGAGGGACGAAGCAGGTTCCCCCGGCAAGACCCTTGCCGGGGCAACCTCTGCGGCCCCGGCAAGATCCTTGCCGGGACATCTCGCCCCGCACCAACAGAGCGAGCCACCCTTGAGCCCACGGCCGCCAACACCATCATCAACGTGGGGCCAGGGCTCGGGAAGGCACCTCTGTGGTGGCATGCAGATCTTTGTGAAGACATATCCAAGATCCGATGAAGATTAGAAGACGACGATCCTCGGCAGGATCCTTGCCGAGGAAGGCTACCAAGACCCCCGGCAAGACCCTTGCCGGGGACGACAGCGCGCCACGGCAAGACCCTTGCCGGGCCACCCGGCAAGGCCCTCACCAAGTACGCCAGCAGGGCCACCGCCAGGCCCGCGATGACCAAGCTTCCACCGTCGTTCGCATGCAGTTGCCAGCCCAACCAGCTGGGCAGGCACCTGCGTGGCAACATGCAGCTCCCAGGCCAACTCATCAAGCGCCTGCGTGGCGGCATGCAGATCTTCGTGAAGGCTCCACCACCGCGCCACCTCAGCTACACACGCCTACATGGAACCGCCGCGCGCCGGGGCGAGTGCGTGTCGAGCGAGGAGGAGGAGCGGCGGACGGACAGGGCCTTCGCCCTGTCCCCCAATAAAGCGAGGGGACACCTAAGCGATGCATTAAATGCATCTTGTCCTGTAATACGAGGGATAACCTCGCAACACTGTACGCCTTTCCACCTCCCGTGTGCCACTGTGGCAGCCCCTTCAGACTATAAAAGGAGGCCCCTGGCATACTGGAAAAGGATTCGGCTCTTTCGAACCACACGCTGACCACAGCTAGTTCGAGAGCTCAAGAACTCTCCACCCATCAAAGCAGGACTAGGGTTTTAGGCATCCTCGCAGCCCGAACCTGGGTAAACGATCCTTGTGCTGTCTACTAGCCCTGCTCTCCCCGCAACCCTGCGCCCCGGCAACCGTAGTAGGGATTCTTGTGATCCCATAGGTGTCGTTCCACACCGACACCCGGCTCCGTGTCGTTCCCTTCCTAGGCCTCGCCGGCGTCCACCGCCCTGGTGCTCTCGGTGCGTCGTGGTCAACGTGGTCAACGAACGACATCCATCAGACGTGGACTGTACATGGAGAGGCTGACAGCTGGGTCCACGGCCGCACACAAGGAAATGCCTCCTTATTACGCGCAAAAGAATGATTCCTCCACCTGACATCTGGGACCCACCAGAAGGGCCTCTGTATTTCGCGAAAAAAATGTTTCCCCCGCTGACAGGTCGAACCCACCAGCTATATCTTCGCACGCAAAGAAGTGCCTCCTTATTACGCACAAAAAAAATGAATACTCCCCCTGCTAGTTGGGACCCAGCATAGTGGGAAGCTTACATGTGGGCCTACTAAGTTGACGGGGACGGAGGGCTTTGTCAACTTAGCAATATGAACGATTCTAGCTCCAATAACCGTACGATGTCCATCCAACGGCCGTAGTGCTTCTTCAACCTCTTGTCTTCTTGCTCCAGCCGCCCAAAGCAGCGCTGGTCGTGCCGCCTGCTCCTGCCTCCCGTGGCCGGTTGTGCTGCCGTGGAGGCCTCACTGCCCCCTACTACTCCCACCGCTGGCCAGGCCCTGCGGCGACGGCAGCCTCACACTGCAGCCAAACCAGTGAACCCTCGTACTCCTCTCCGCGTGGGCATCCATTGCCGCATCTTCCCCGGCTCCGCGTCGTCCCCTTCCTAGGCCTCGCCATCGTCCACCGCCTTGGTGCTCTCGGCGTCGCGTGGTCAATGTGGTCAAGGAACGACTTCCGTCGGAAGAGTACTGTACGTGGAGAGGCTAACAGCTGGGTCCAAGGCCGCAGCAAGGAAGTGCCTCCTTATTGCGCAGAAAATAATGATTCCTCTACCTGACAGCAGGGACCCACCGGACGGGCCACCGTATTTCACGAAAAAAACATTTCCCCTTGACAGCTGGGACCCACCAGCTACATCTTCGCACGCAAGGAAGTGCGTCCATATTACAGGAAAAAAATGATTCGCCCCCTGACTGCTAGGACCCACTAGCTACATCTTCGCACGCAAGGAAGTGCCTGGCAGTCGGGACCCACCTGGTCGAAGCGTACATAGCGTTGTCATTCTGGTCGCAAACGTGAACATACATACTGGTCGATGTAGAGGCGCGCACGTGTCGTAGTAGAGACGTGCACGTGTCGTAGTAGAGGCGCGCACGCAGCATGTACACGTATGTACAACGGCCAGGGTGCAAGAAAGTAAATACGGCCACGTACGTACATACCGGCGGGGTCTTGAACGCCTACTCACGCATACGTACGGCCAGGCCTCGTGTACATGGCTGGATCGGAACGGAGAAACTACGTCGTCGTCGTGTTCATGGGGAGCCAACCGACTAGGTTGGAATGGAATGCGTCGTCGTGTTCATCGGGAGCCAACCGGCTTGTACGGAACAACCGATGGAAATGAGGCCTGGCGTATCACAGAACGAAGGAAACGGCCTTGTGTTCGACCGGCCACGGTCGAAACGGGATCCTGTTCATCGGGAGGGGTCTAGCGTACCGCAAAATGAAGGAAACGGAGTTCTGTTGGACCACCTACGGTCGAAACAGGGTCCTGTTAACCGGGAGGGGTGTGGCGTACCGCAAAACGAAGGAAACGGACTTGTGTTGGAGCGCTACGGTCAAAACGGGGGTCCTGTTCATCGGGAGGTGTGGCATACCGCAAAAGCAGGACTCCACGGGATACCGTTCATTTCCACCGTCGACCTCCTCCGGCCTCCACAAAGCTACTGTTCATCCACCATCGACCTCCTCTAGCTTCGCACTGCGATTGTTCATCCACGGGCTCCTGTTCATCCAGCCTCCACCGCAGACGCTCGTCCACCGCCTTTGTTCAACCAGCCCTCTTCACGGGTCTGTTCAACCACCCCTCCACGCGCCATCGTTCATCCAGCCTCCACCGCCATCGCTCAACCAGTCCTCCACCAGCCATCGCTCATCCAACCCTCCACGGGGTCTGTTCATCCAGCCCTCCACGGGTCTTGTTCATCCACCGGCTTGATCGATCGGGTAATCGTTCATCCAGCGGCAACGGCCTCTACTACCACGGGGTCCTGTTCATCCAACCCCCCCACCGGGAACTGTTCATCCAAACCCCCTCAACAACGCTCACTGTTCATCAAGGGAAGGAGGCAGCAGTGTTCGATCGGCTTCAGTTAGCAGCAGTAGCAAAGGAATCACTCGGGTTCAGTTAACAGCAAGGGATCGATCGATCGCTCGGGTTTAGTAATGCGTAGCCTGCAGTGCAATCGCTCGGGTTCAGTTAGAGCCCAACGCCTCGCACACACGTGCGTACGTACAAGAGAAACACGCATCGCTCGGCCCCCGACCACCCACCATAACCGGGAACTCCCCGATATTTTCCGCGCCCTCGCTTCTACCACGGTTTTTTCCGTCATGGACGGCCCAAAGAATGTCATGCAGCTGCGTATCCGGCCCGCCCAGGACGAAAAGCCCATTTTCCGTCATGATTTTTTGTCATAGAAGTAGGACCCCACCACATCTATGATGATACCAAGTTTTTTCACAATTATCGTCATAGAAGTGTCATAAGTATGATAGAAAAAAATTTCTTTCGGCCCAAAATGTCGCGGATGTGTCTTTTTTTGTAGTGTTGCTTGGTTCTCCTACTAGATTGATAACCTTGGTTTCATAACAGAGGTAAATACTTACCGTTGTTGTGTTGCATCATCCTCTCCTCTTCGGGGAAATATCAACGCATATACAAGCAATCAGCCTTACGTATGAAGGGGTTCAATGAGTCCTGGAGATCTCAAGTGGATGCATTCATACAGAAGGGTAGTATTGGGATAAAAGTAAATAATGACACGAGGCATTATTTTCAGACACACAAGGGGCTAAGACAAGGGACTCCATGTCTCCCGTGCTGTTCAACATAGTAGCGGATATGTTGGCAGTCCTCATCGGTTGGACTAAAGAGAATGGCCAAGTCGGAGGACTAGCTCCCCACCTGGTAGATAGGGGGGTATCCATTCTACAATACGCTGACGATACCATTATTTTCATGGAACACGGCTCACAAAAGCTAGGAATATGAAGCTTGTGCTTTGCCTATTTGAGGATTTGTCTGGACTAAAAATAAATTTTAACAAAAGCGAATTGTTCTATTTCGGGAGAGCGAAAGAGGAACAAGATAAGTACAGACATTTGTTCGGCTGCGAAATGGGTTCCTTACCGTTTAGTTACTTAGGGATCCCAATCCATCATAGGCGTTTAATGAACAAGGAATGGAAAATGTATAGAAGATAGATTTGAAAAAAGACTAAGCTGCTGGAAGAGCAAGCTAATTTCTTATGGAGGTCGGCTGGTTTTGATAAATTAGGTTTTGACGAGCTTGCCAATGTTCCTTCTGTCTTTCTTTGAAGTGCCGGTAGGAGTGCCTGAAAAGATTAGACTTCTATCGATCCCGCTTCTTTTGGCAAAGTGACGAGGCTAAGAAGAAATACCGATTGGCCTGATGGGATATTATCTGCAGACCAAAGGACCAAGGTCAGTTAGGGATCGAGAACTTAGAGGTAAAGAATAGATACTTGCTTAGCAAATGGCTATACAGGCTATCGATGGAGACCGAGGGTATGTGGGTACAAATATTGCGGAATAAGTACTTACGCACTAAGACTTTGGCCCAAGTTACAGCTAGATCTACAGACTCACCTTTTTGGAAAAGGGTTAATGAGGACAAAGGTCACCTTCTTCCAACGGGTGAAGTTCATCGTAGGTAAAAGGACCACTACTAGATTCTGGGAGGATACATGGCTAGGGGAGATGCCTCTGGCTCTACAATATCCATCCCTTTATAATATTGTGCAATGAAAGAAAGATTATGTCGCCACAATATTAAATTCGCTACCGCTTAATATCCAATTTAGGAGATCCCTAATGGGGGAACGTTGGAACGAGTGGTTGCATCTTGTCCGCGGGTTGATGGAAGTTCAACTGACCATGAGGATACGATTCACTGGAAGTTAGTTGCGAACGGGGATCTTTTCAGTGAAATCTATGTATCTGGACTTAATTGATTCCGGGCCACTGTCTAGGTCATTACACGTTTGGAAGATTAAAGTTCCGCTCCGAATTAAGATTTTCATGTGGTTCGTTCACAAAGGAGTCTTATTGACCAAAGATAACTTGCTAAAAATAAGTTGGATCGGTAACTCCAGATGTTGTTTTTGTGATCACAATGAAACTATTAAACACCTCTTTCTCGAGTGTCCACTTGCAAAACTATTATGGCGCTCAATTCATATAGCTTTTAACGTCCACCCCCAATGAGCATAAACACATTATTTGTGACGTGGCTAAATGGAGTGGACTTACAAACAGTGAAACATATTCGGATAGGGATATGTGCACTACTTTGGGCGATATGGAATACTAGAAATGATTTGATTTTTAATGGGGCAAACTTCATGATTTTTTGGCAGGTTATCTACAGAGCTACAATGTGGATCTATATGTGGTCATTACTCACTCCTATGGACTCCAGTGTGCTTTTGGTTATTGGGTGCAATCGTTGAGAGACGGTAGCACGGGCTATCTTCATCCCATTTGGATGGTGAGCTGATAATAACCTAGGTGTATAAGCATCGTAGCCTGCTCTGCATCGCTGGATGTGGCATTTTTTTATGTTCTCTTTCGTTTTGCACTATGATTATGGGCCTCTTGTGACCCTAAGACTTTGCTACTCTATTTTTAATAAGATGGCTGCATGCATCGATTGATGCAGAGGCCGGGGGTTTTGCCTCATTTTCCAAGAAAATACCAAAAAAATATTTATAAAAAAGTTTTAAGGAAACGGAGAAAAATAGATGTTAGAGCATCTCTAGCAGATCCCGCAACTGGCCGTCTCGTAAAACTCGTTTACGGTATCCCAGAAACAATTTTTGCTGGACGTCAAACGCTTAGCCAGAATAGACCTTCATACCGATACCGCATATTCAAACTTGCAATTCACGCTTAAACTAGATCACCATAGTTCAAACATAGCATACCAGAGTTCATACTTAATACGAACGGAAATTAAACAGTTCATGCTTAAACGGGGGGCATACTAGCATACTAGATCCACTAATCGCCGTCGTCTTCATCGTCGCGGGGCGGGTTGCCATGGAGGTGGTGGTACATGAGGGTGTTGGAGAGGACTTGCGCAAGCTTGTACTCCTCGAACAACGTCGGAACACGCGCGCCTGGAGCTTCATCTTCGGCGGCGGCGACCACCTTGGCCTCGAACCACGCCTTCTCCGTCACTCGGAGACGCTTGAGTGTGGGGAAGAATATGTGGTCGAGGCGGTTGAAGTTTCTCCACGTCCGTGCGCCAGCGCCGCGGGAGTGCGCGCCACGGATGCGCGCCCGCTCTTTCCGCCATTCCTCCACCAGCGGGCAGAGGGAGGAGCTCACGGCCTCCGCGTTGTGGCGGCGCTTGCGGGGCGGGTCGCCGCCGAGCCCCCTCGGCCACCCCTCCCAGATCCTGCGCATGATATCTCCTCTTGCCTCGGATGCCTAACCTCGCCGGAAAACAACGTCGAATGTCGCTCGATTTGATGCCGGAATGAAAGTAACGCAGCAAAGATGGACGTGGAAAAGAGGGATGGGAACCCTAAATCATCCCGGAGCCAACATATATACCGGAATCACGGATGGTTTACGGGCCTGCCGTAAAGATTTTATGGGCCGGGCCGTTTTTACCGGATCTGATCGGGCCGGATTTTTTTGACCGTCCCGTAAAACCGGCGAAAAAACGGCCCGACAAAATTATACGGGATATGCTAAAGATGCATTTATCCCCTAATTATACGGTCATCCCGTAAAATGACTTTACGAAAAGATTTTTTTACTGGAGCTACGTTATTTTCGTAGTTGCCAAAACAATAATCCTAGACGTACAACTATAATCCTATTCGTCAATGATCTCTTCGCCCCCCTATTTTCAGGTGAGGGCCCATCCCCCAACTAATAGCACGTCTCTAAATCACCTTCTCCGAAATCACCTTATGTAGCATTACTGCAAAACAATAATCCTAGACGTACATGGTTTTACGGGGTTGTTATAGGCGACACAGTTTGTGATTTGTCAATGATCTCTCCGCCCCCTGATTTCAGATGGGGGCCCATCCCCCAACTAATAGCACATCTCCAAATCACCTCCTCCGTAATCTTCTGTAGAGAAGGCCCGTATATGTAGCATTACTGCAAAACAATAATCCTAGACGTACAGGGCTTTACGGGGTTGTTTCGGACGACACAGTTTGTGATTCGTCAACGATCTCTCCGTCCCTCTGATTTCAGGTGAGGGCCCATCCCCCAACTAATAGCACGTCTCCAAATCACCTCCTCCGTAATCTTCGGTAGAGAAGGCTCGTATATGTAGCATTACTGCAAAACAATAATCATATATGTACAGGGCTTTACGGGGTTGTTACAAGCGACACAGTTTGTGATTCATCAATAATCTCTTCACCCCTTATTTCAGGTGGGGCCGATCCTCCAACTAATAGCACGTCTTCAAATCACCTCCTCCTTAATCTTTTGAGAAGGCCCGTATATGTAGCATTACTGTTGCCAAAACCACGAAACCAGGAAACCCACTCACCCGCCCGCCGCCCCAGCCGCGCCGCTTTTCCCGTCTAAGCTCGCCATCCGCCTCGGCGCCGCAATACATATGGCCTGCGCCGCCGGCTCTGCGCGGAAGGTATCAGCCGTGCTGTACCACTACCCGTGCCCGGACGGCGCATTCGCCGCGCTCGCCGCCCACCTCTACTTCTCCGCCGCCGCCCTCCCCGTCCGCTTCTTCCCCAACACCGTCTATGACCCCATCAGGTAGTCTTTCCGAACTTCAGACCTGACCTACCATAAGATCAATGCACGATATCAAATCTGTACGATTCACGCGCTTTTCAGGTGCTCACTTTGACAGTCAGTGTTAGTAAGACTTGACAGGGCGTTACCTTTGCAGTGTTCAGGTGTAGTTTCACTTTGACAAATCCTGGCGTCGTTAGTTCGTTTAAGCTAGATGCATGCCAATTTTTTTGTGCAATCTGTATCCCGACCAAAAAAATCATCTCAAGTTAGAAATTATGTTTCACATAAAAAGGACCCATGCTCTGGAGTCATATTATCTCGAGACAAAATTGGGCATAGTCTGAACTGGATGGAGTATCTTCCTTTAAATTTCAATACATCATTAGCCGTGGTTGATTGGAAATTTGGAATGGTCGAAAATATCACCCAGAACTCATTAGTGTTTTTGTTGTCATGCTATACAAGCCTTGGCAGAGCAGACCCAAAACGACGATCTTGTACCTTCAAAGAAAAACGACGATATTGTGTTTCTCCTGTCATAACCTTGATCTTATGGGCTTCCTTTTGCAGGAGCGATGGTCTTCCGTTCGACGAAATTGAAGATGTTTACCTTCTTGACTTCGTAGGGCCTCCTGGTTTTGTTGCTGATATAGCCCCGAAAGTTCAGAGGTCTGTAAAGATTCATCTCTGGCCGTTTCCCTTTGTGTTGCATTATTTACATTGTTTGATGTGAACCGTGTGGTTAATCTTAGATTCATTCGGATGTGATTCTTCCTAATTTTATGCACAGTAGCAGGTCATTCTCAATGTTTGTAACACATTGTGGCCTTCAATCATTTTGAATATTGTGGAACTGTGAAGCGTTGCACTATATTTTTTTCTTGGCAATACTAGGATACTTAATAGTTGTTTATCTTTTCCACTGTAACATTCTTGGACCATCATAAGGCTGCTGCCGAAAGTTGTGTGAGAATGTCACTCTATTTCTTTTCAAAAAGGAGGCATGCCCCCGGCCTCTTCATCGATTGATGCACACAACCTTGATTTATTACCATGTTTTCAGTTGGGAGAATGGCACTTGGGGACACTTACATCGTTTTACCCTTTTCAGTGTAACAATCTTAGACCATCATAAGACTGCCATGGAAAGTCTGTGTGGGAGTGCCACACTTGGAGAAAACGTGAATAAGGTGATTGACATGCAACGCAGTGGAGCAACAATTGCATTCGACTACTTTAGGAACAAGTTACTAACAGAAGCTAGTACTTCACGGAATCATGGAAGTGGTAATTCTGTAACTGAAATGAAATATCTACCTGAAAACAAGCTTGAAATGGTGCACAAGCTTTTCAAGTTTATTGAGGATGGAGATCTATGGAGATGGACTATTCCAAATAGCAAGGCCTTCAGCAGTGGCCTCAAAGATCTAAACATTGAATTTAATGTCAATTCAAATGGGAAGTTATTTGATCAGGTGACGATTTACTTGTTAGTATTAGTATGGTTTTCTGCAGTAGCACTTCCTCCTTTCACTTGAACATGGATGTTCACTATCTTTTATCACTTTATATTGCATTGAGTATTGGTCTTTGTTGCTTTAGTTATATGATAACCACTTCAGGTTGCTGTTTAGTGAAATAATTGCTTGAACACTCATTCACAACTTAGCATCATACCTTGATCAAACTTAGAAATGGTGTTGTTTCCTGATAATTTAACTTTTAGTGCTTGAGGATTGTTGGACGAATAGACACAGTGCAGCCCAACTATTGAACCGGACGACATGGATGGAGCGCACCGATCGCCCACGCCAGCGTGCTCGCGTTACGCCATGCTCAGCTTGCACGTAGCACACACACCTCCTTTTGTTGAATCCGGTTGGATACTCATGTATATAGGTGCACGGTGACTACACTGCTTGGTATTAGAGCTTACAATCTCTTCCACTCTTTCGTCATGTCCAGTGATTGATAGTAACCTCAGTGACTTTTTGCCGACACCAAGGCCACAATTGCTGAAGTTCCTCCAATCACTGCTTCCCCCGCTACTCCCATGGTGAACCTGCTGGCCTCTCTTGGTGATGCCTTCACATCGGGCATGACAGCGTCCCTTCCTCTCGCCAAGGTAGTCACCAGCTCAGACCTGCGCGTCGGCCCTAGCATGTCTCCACCACCCATGCACCACGTCAACATTACCTACTACATCAACTTCAAGCTTGATCCGGCGGTGAACAACCATTCCAAGTATCGTCAAGTCATGTACCCCGTCCTCTCCAGATACAGTATGCGGAACTACGTTTAGGTGGACACGGATAGAGAGCGTTGAGTGGCGCCATGACGACATCACCATTGTTCTCTAGTTCTACGCCACCATCTCCCACGAACTATTCGACGTCGTCATGTCTCCGCACAACACAACGTACCACATGTGGAATCAACTTCACACCTTCTTCTGCGACAACCAGCCAGGGCGTGCTATCCATCTCAACGCGGAGTTTTGCGCACTCTCCAGGGCGACCTCTAATCGCCCCCTACAGTCGCCGACTAAAGTCCTTTGCCGATGTCGACGAACCTGTGTTGGACAAATCCTCACGCTGCAGATGATCTAAGAACGCAACCAACGTTTCCAGGGATGGCCACGGTGCTCCTTATGCAGATCCCTCTCCGGACCTTTGTGCAGGTGATACTCGTGTCTTGTGCTTGAAGAGATTGACATCATTCTCACTGAGTGCGAACGTGGCGAGAGCTCCTCCTCCATGATAAGGGAAGGATCTCTCGCTGCGTTCACACTAAATGAGTGTGATCTCTTCAAGTAGAAGACATGAGAGAACCGCATGAAGGTGGGGAAAGGGATTTGCATAGGGAGCACAGTGTCCATCACCTGGAAACGTCGGTTGAGCCCATGGATCATCTGTAGCATGAGGGTTTTGTCCAACGCGAGTTTGTCTACGTCGGCGAGGGACTTGAGCCGCCGGCAGTAGTCGGCGATGGAGAGGCCACCTAGGATGGTGGTGTGAAACTTTGTGCTGAGATGGATAGCGCGTCCTGGCTGGTTGTCGCGGAAGGTGTGAATCTGATTCCGCACGTGATATGCTGTGCTGTGTGGAGACATGACGACGTCAAAGAGCTCGTCGGAGATGGTGGTGTAGAACCAGAGGACAATGGTGATGTTGTCATGGTGCCACTCGTCGCTCTTGCTGTGGATCTGTCTCCACTTGGATGTGGTTCTATACATTGTATTTGGAGAGGACGAAGTACATGAGTCGACACTACTTGGAGTAGTTGTTCACTGATAGATTGAGCTTGAAGCCGATGTAGGAGGTGATGTTGATGTGGTGCATGGACGGCTTGCTAGGGCTGGCACGCACGTCGGAGCTGGTGACAGATGCGGCGAGAGGAAGTGATGCCGTCATGCTCGATGTGAAGGCGTCACCGAGAGAGGCCGACATATTCATCATGGGAGCAGCAGCGAAAGCCATGACTGGAGGAACTTTGGCAGCTGCCGCTGAGGTTGCGAACATCAGGGTCACTGGACATGGCGGAAGAGTGGAAGAGGTTGTCGGATAGCAAGATTAATAGTGTAAATCATCGTGTATCTATATTCATCACCGACAAGGTATTTAGACGCGAGTATACAATGGGAGGATTACAACAGAAGGAAGCAGGCTTGCACGGTACGAGTGCATTGGCCATGGGCGAGTGATGTGCTCCATCTATGTAACCTGGTTCGGTTAGTTGGGCTGCACTGTGTCAACCCAACATAGTGTGATCAAACTTAGAGAATGGTGTTGTCCGCTGATAAATCCAAAATTCGACCGGTCCGGTCTGACCCTGTTATTGGACCTCTGAACCTATTAGGATAATTTAGGCTAAAGGTTCGGCCCGCACCTCGTTTCCCAGGGTAACGGGGCACCTTTAGGTTCATAGGTCTGCCCCTAGCTAGTACATGCTGCTGTTGTTTGCTCGGCTATGGCTGCAGTTCAACTTGTTGGCTGGTTCTATACACCAGGAGAAGATGAGAAAGAAACTGGTAGGAGGGTGAATTGATGCTGTAGATGGGGACTACCTAATCTACTCCGAGGAGTTCCGATGACTGACGGCTAACCTGCTCTGGCTGTGGGGAGCTTGGAGACCGACCGGGAAAAGGAGAGGCAGATGGTGGAGCAGACGGCAGTTGGCAGGGGTGAGCGGCGCTCTCCGATGAGTTTATTCTGGTGGCCAGCGGCGTGCCTTTGCTCCATGCTCCATCCGTCATGCGGCGGAAGTATTCTGGTGAGCTAGGTGCGGTTTGACCCTAGGTTTGAAGGGGTTTGCCCCTGTTGGACCCTGATGGTAACAAAGCAAGGTGCGGTCCACTGGTCCAACGGGCCGAACCGGATCAGTTGAATCTTGACTGATAATTTAACTTCTAGTGCTTGATGATTACATCCTGTATTGTGGATGTCGGAAAGCACTGACATCAGCTGACATACCTTAGATACTGATATTCCTTTTGCACTTCTAGATCTTATTACCATTACCATCCTGTAAAATTGTGCTGGTCTGATTGCAGTTGCTGGAGTTGGATCCGGAGCAAGTAATTTCTCGGGGACAAGTAACATTATCGCAGAAGCAAACATTAATTGATGATTGTTTGGAGAAGTCCTTTGAAATTGCTCTAGGATGTGGCCAGTTTGGGAATTGTCTGGTAAAATAAACATCCCTATCCTCTATTTGTTTCTTGATTTTTCTCTGTGAACTTTTGTTCTATGTGAAAGATTGAAAGTGTGGTACTACATAAAGATGCACTGGAATTATTGTTTCGTAATCACAACTGTCATAACATTAACTTCCATTATCTGTTAGTAATTATTTATCTCGGGTAAAATCTATTTTTCTACCTGATTGATGTGGTTAGTTTGATTTATAGTAGAATATCAACATTCTCCTTTATGATGGGCAGTGTGTTTCGTCTTTCCTGTATTGTTAGAGATGTCTATTTGGCTTATGATCGTACTGTTGAGCACATCTTACCCTTGTGCTGAAGATAAATGGTACTCCCTCTGTAAACTTTTATAAGAGCGTTTAGATCACTACTTTAGTGATCTAAACGGTCTTATATTTGTTTACAGAGGGAGTACTAATCAATCTGCCAAAGCTTTGTGATGTGGAAGTGCATCGTTCTGCAGATAACCCCTTCAGATTCTGGCCCTTCAAGATTTCTTTTTTGTATCAAGCAATAAATTTAAACAGGAATCCTTCAGTGGCTATTTTGTTTATCCACACACGTTCTAATGTCTGGTCCTCTTAACTTAGGATAATTAAGCTTTTTACTGTCTTTGTTTTTTCATTATCATCAACAGTACTGGTTCTGTTGTCCCTTAGGCTGTCAATGCTGATGCTATTTCAATGCTGAGAAGCGAACTTGGAAATCAGCTCGCTAACAAGAGTCGGAATTCGAATCTGAGGCAAGTTTCATGTTCCCAATTTGTCTATTGAACCCATGGTCTCTCTTTCTTCTGCATTATTTCTTATTCATTATCTAAGATATAATTTCGACTTCACTGCACCATGTTGTCTCAGTTTATAATGCCAGTTGCGCTCTATTTTTCTCAGAGCTATTGGCGCTGTAGTATATAAAGTCCCTGAGTTGAATAACGACGAGATGCTAAAAATCAGCCTGAGAAGTTTGGAACAAGAAGACACGACTTCTATCTCCCAGGTACTTTTTCTGCTTATGGATCTCCAGTGTTGAACTACCTTAGCTTTGCGAATGGGTGTGCGTCAAGACTGCTGTTAAGTATCGTGTTTGATTCTGTTTCTAGGAATTCGGAGGTGGGGGGCATCGAAACGCAAGCTCATTTCTGCTGAGTGTTGCAGAATTTGAGAGGTGGAAGGTTGGAGCTGAACCTTCGAATGCAGAAACTGCCTAGCCACCCGGTTTTCTCTATTATTCCCATCAACCAAGGAAGTGCTAAGGTTCAGAAGGAAGAAGATACAAAGGATGGGAGCGGCTAGGTTTTATGTTTTGGGGCGCATCCCATCATCATGCAAAGGAGCACATTGCAGACGTGTGTGGAGACTTTATTCAGCATTGTGCTATCACGCCGGCCGTATTGTTTGACGCTCATGAGTATGCCTGGGGGAGCAAGCAGGACTTGCCTTACCAAGTTTGCTGAAACTGTTGAGCATCCGTGTCTACTTTTTCTGTAGGCTAATCTAGACTTTATGGACCCCTAGAACGGGCGAGCTTGTTACGACTTCCATAAGCAACGGCACTGCTGTACTGTGGTAATTAGCAACTTAGGGATTTTCGGATGCAACCACTGCGAAGTTTCTGAGTTGGCGTAATACTGATTTTTCTGCATCCTACAGGGTTTGAAGTTAAACAAGCGGTTTACAGTAGACATGGCCAAGGAGGCAAGGACCTTCCCAAAAGCTAAGCTGCTTCAAAGTCGAAAAGAGTTGGCGACATGACAAAGGCACAAAGCAATGGATAGCATGTGCACACTGCTTGCCGTGTCGTCATATCAAAAGGCGACCTGGACGGTGGACATGCATATGCAGCATGGCCCGTCTCCTTTCGCACTCTCTTTGCCCTTCTCCCCCGATCTATTTGGGCCCCGACATGGGCCACGCAGGCTACTGTTGTTTCTCGGCAAGCCAGGGCTGGCTGCTGATCTATTTGAGCCTTTAGGGGACAGCTGCAATCATGCGTGTCTCTGCCTGGTCTGTATTCCCATGGCACTAATCCAGAAATAAGAATGACAGTTACTCCCGGGCCTCCTCAGCGATTTGGGCTTCGTGGCCGTCCGATCGTTTTCTTGATTGCGTTCTGGCCGTTGGATCTCGGGCTCGGTCGTCGTGGGCCGTCGGATATTTACCCGGCCGTCTCCAACTGTCCGATATTTTCCCTATGGGCCGTGTCCCGCCCGGCCGTGCCACCGCGTGTAATTCCCGTGCCCCGTCGAGGGCATTTTAGACATTTCGCGTGCACTTTAAAAACGGCAATGCCATCGAAACCTAGCCGCTTCTTGCGACTTTCATGGCCGCGCTTCTTCCCCTGCCCTCCCGCATTCCATTTCACCCCCGCCGCCGCCACCAACACCGGCGATTCCGGCGAAGTTCCGGCCTCGCCGAGCGCAAAGACACCCACGATCTCCCTCGTGGCGGTGCTTCCTTTCCTCCGGCTAGATCTGCCTCCTCATGGCAGAAGGCCACATGACACCCATCCCCGCCGCTAGGGCTTGGCCGCCTCAACTCGTGAGGTGAGCTCTCCTCGTCCCTCTCCTCTCCCCTTCTTTCTTATCTTCCCGCCCCACTCAATTTCTTCGATTCGGTGCAGTAGCCACCCTCCTCCATGGACGAGGACGACCACCACGACCCGCACATGGTCGAGCTCACCGTCGTTTCCTCCGGTGCAGTGATGGGCCAACGAGCTCCGCCTCCACGGCTCCAGCCTCGAGTAAGCATCCCCATCCCCATGACCGTTTCACTTTCCAGAGCCTCCTCCTCTTATCTTTTGTGTGTGTGTGTACTCATGAAGCTTCTGTTCTCCATGGACGAATCTCAATTGGAAACAACAAGCCATCTCAAGGGAGGGGATTCTCAAGTCACCCCACTTCCAATCCATGGATGCTATCCACAAGGACCAAGATGACGACGACCAGGATGGAAGGAGCCCACGCCCGACCCCGACGATGGCGGTTTCATTTGTGTGCCGGCGTCGACCACAACCTCCCTCTCTGTAATATGGTTGTGCTTTATTTTAATCAAAAGAAGTTCATTCTCAATTCACTCGCTTATATCATAATTCAAAGACCGACTCTTTCATTTTTCCCGCCTCCTAGCATGCTTTTACTCGTGCATCCGCTACGTGATAGTTATTGTTACTTGTAAAATATGCTTGAAGCCAAGAATCGATTACACTTTTAGTCACATATTCTCAAGGACCTCCAAGAAGTTGAGGTTACGAATAGGTTATTAGTATCTAACCCTCGTTGATAGCAATTAGCTTTGTCCACTTCATCGGGCTGTCTTTTTAGTGTTCTGAAGATATACTCGAGTTTTCTTTGTTATAGAATGCCCCCCAAAAATCTATTTTTCCTTGACATTGTTTTGTGTACTTTTTGTTGAACCCCTTGTTTTACCTCTGATTCTTTTTATCTCTGCAAGACATCACTAACCCAACAAGTGGTTATGAATTTCGCTCTCAAGGACGTGCAACGTTATATTGAATCAGAGACACAACTAAATGCAATGTTAGGCCAAAGAAGAGAACTGCCCAGGATGCTTGTATTACATGTAATCAAGATTATGTGAGTTCCTCCTATTGTTTTCACTTTCTGTAGCTTGCATGTTTGTGTGGGCTGGAAATGTGTGAGAACAATGCAATCTCTGTAAACAATTAGCTTCATCAATTGGAAGCTCTCATCGATTGGAAGTTGCAGGGATTCAGGTCTCGACTAAACCGATTAACTAACTGGTGTATCTCCTTGGCATGATGTGCATTAGCTTCATCAATTACAAATCCTTGCTAGAGCTTCTGCCCGTGTGTTTATTTCATACCACATTCAAAGTTAAATGTACCTGCGACGCCTCTTTTGGGACTGCTCGTGACGACCATTCTGTGTTATCCTGACATGGCTTGCTATGCTGTTGCGTTCGTGTAGCTCTCTGTAGAAAAGACAATAAAGTTGTCCACGCGTTGGACCCGATGGGAGCCCCGGCCAAACCACTCCACCGTAAGATTTATACCTTGCCGATTTTTGACACTAGATTTTGCTCCCTCATGAACTAAACACCGGTTCTTCGTTCTACGTGCAGTTCAATACCGCCGCAGATGATCCAGACAACTGTCATTTCCAAAGAGAACTCCCAATGCGATCGTGAAGAAGCTATCGATATAACAGTTGATAAACATGATGAAATTCTCCGCCGCTTGTTTGGAGGACATTAAACACAGGAGCAGAGGAAGGAAAGCTTTAAGTTGAATGCTACCATGAAGGTAATTGCTTCGCTTTTGGTTAATTACCAGAGAGTGATAAATGTTGGAAAACCAATTATGTTTCCGTTTATGATAGGTGTTGGTCGACGAGCTCACGCCCAAAGCGCGATGAACCACATACATTTTATACCCTGTTTTCTTGACAAAAATACATTTTACTTCCTCTAATTTTAAATAGGATATTCTTGGGAATGAGATGTAATTTTAGGAGAATTACTTTCCAGCATTTTATTTTATCCTGAAACTATTGATCTCTCTCTCTCCCTCTCTATCTCTCTCTCTCCCTCTCTCTCTCTCTCTCCCTCTCCATCTACATATATCACACCAGCTGTTCCAGTTAGAGTAGTAGTGGCCACAAAATTTTACTGAAATAATCATGCTATTGATTCTGGAAGAAGCGTCTGCGATTCTAGGAGAACTTTTAATTTCTCCCTAGAGATGAGCTTGGTTATCCAAGAAGCTTTTCCTTTTGTAGAAATGATCGTACTTATGGAAACTCAGATGCCCTGCACCGCTGCCGGATCAAGGATGGAGTGAACTAAAACACTTCGCTGTTACAACTAGCCCTCCCTGTTCCATGAATCGGCTGTGTAAGTTCTATCATCTGTTTCTTATATTTGTATTGCACACATACATATAGAGAGGAGTGTGTAGTGTTGTTGGTCAAGCTATGTATATGTACGTGCATCTTATATAGATATAGGCTTGTATGCTTGTTTCAGGGTCCCATTTCTGATCCATAGGCTTCTATATTAGGCATACTTGTACAATTTTACAACGGTGGCAGGGTCCCATTTCTGATCCATAAGCTTCTATATTAGGCATACTTGTACAATTTTACAACGGTGGCACCATGTGAAATAATGAGCTGTGTATCAGCTGATCAACAACAACTTTCTCTGATTAAGTAGTAACCGATGTCAATATCCATTTCACCATCCAATGACACTGTGATGGATCTTTGCTTCTTCTTTCAAATTGACCTGATCTGATTTTTTGGGGGTGAACGCAGCAATGTCGCGTCGATATATTAAGATTGCAAATAGGATTTACATGGGGGTTTTATTTGGGGCTACAAAGAAGTTACAGAGAGTATTCGGAAGTTAAGGCCACCATCGTTCTCAATCACTGAACTAGGACCCCGACCTGCGACTTCTTATTCTCGAACCTCATCGGCGAACCTGATCCGACTTACTAACACGAAACTATATGTACCGGTGTAAAGTGCAAACGCTGTGCACACTCCTTTTTCTATTCTTATTGGATATGCATTCATCTGCGTTAGAGTTAAAATTTCTCGCAAAGAACCCAAGTGGATTTACGCACAGTTGCACGGTTGTTGTTCTTGAGCTCCTTCCCCTCTTATGTCATGTACCATTTAGTAGGACTGGCTAGGTTGCTGCAAAAATGTCTTGGGTTTCTTCTTGTGCAACAGATTCTAGGTTCCAAAGGAGGACTTGTTGGGGGCTTTTTTGTTTTGTTGGTGCCTTGCCGTCAAGTAGATCCTTGGATTTAGCTAGGTATCATGTGTAGGAGTGTTTGACCAATAGGTAGAATTTAACAAGTAAATTGAAATTGTTGGGTCTGCAGCTGCTGCTCCTTTGGATTGGTTGGGTCTGCACTGCTTTCGCTTTTGGATTGGCTGGTCTGCAATTCTGCTCCTTTGGATTGACCTCTATTTGGTTTATGCATTCCATTTTCTAGGTGGATCAGTATGACTAGCTAGAATTCATATATAACCATATGTGTATTTTCTTATATCTTGTATAAATCTTCCATATGCTTGATTCAAGATTCAGTATGCACCGTGAATAAGGTAGAGGACAAAATGCATTCAGCTACTTTTAGTTCTCTGCTCTAGCATCAGCAGGGTTGGA
Source organism: Aegilops bicornis (assembly GCA_021605145.1). Taxonomy (NCBI): domain Eukaryota; kingdom Viridiplantae; phylum Streptophyta; class Magnoliopsida; order Poales; family Poaceae; genus Aegilops; species Aegilops bicornis. The sequence goes on from CM038674.1 coordinate 512,677,858, forward strand.
CATAAAGGCCATTGGATAGTTTATAGCTTTGTCATTAGATATTATTTTGCTATTCTGCCTCCTCATTTTAAGCTGCTATGAATCCAGGGTTCTTCTTTTTTGTTTACATTGTAAGCTCTTTTTCCATAAGTTGATTATGATTTTTATGCATGTAAGTGTAAGTTAACCACACTTAGTAGAATGGCTTTATATTTCTTCTCAGGCGGGGAATGCAGCGAGGGAAGGCGAATATGAGCTGTATACAGCTTTGCACCAGGACACTTTACTTTTGCTATGACCTGTCATTTTTGTGAGCTGCAGACAATTTTGGCATTGATGTTCTCATGCAAGTCATCTTATCTTTGCAAGCCTACTGATAAAATACACCCAAGATAGGGCAGCACATGTCAATCCTATGTTTTTAAGCTTATAGAAGCAAGCATTTTCATTATCTTTGGCACTTATATTGTCATGATATTAACTTGTGCAACAGAGTTTTAAAATCAGAATGGGGCAATAAATGTGTCTACTATGACAAAGTGAAGACAAAACGAATGCATCGAGTTACTAATGCAGTGGTTTTCAAGGTTGGACATTGATATCAACTATGATTATTTAATAGAGAAATTCTGTTCATATGAAGCGAAAAGAAAAGCATGCAGTACCTTACATTGACATGATTATTGGGCCATTGTGGTACTTCAAATTACGATAAAGAATATATTTCATGACCGAGATTTGGGATTTGGAGAATCTCAATTCCGATATGTACATGCATCTCCTTTTATTTTGTCACGCTATTGAATGTTCTGATATGGGACTACTTACTCTGTGTATCTCTTATAAATAATAAAATGGTCTATATGTAAAGTTTTCCTATTTTAATTCTATTATGTTGCTAATGACGAATGGTTCTGGAATTTGGAGATTAACATTTCATAATCTCATTTGCTAAATTGGATGATACCTTGCTTCCAGCTTTTATAATCTCATGAGCCTGTTGAACTCAATGATGTTATTCTTCTGGACAGAGTAAATGTTTGTTCTTATCCTTGAACATTATAATCGGTTGCTCTCTTACATGTGCTAAACTTGCCTTCATACTAATGCATCATGTCGTTTGATCTTCCATGGCTTACAATATCGTTGGGTCCGGTACCCTCGCGCCAAGGCGCGTTGCCGATCTAGTAGATAGTAGTAGTAGCTTATTACAACGAAGAGCGCGTCCATGACTCCGGCGAGATGCAAACATATAGCAAGAGAAACGAAGTCTCTAGTGTAATTAATTAGACAATTAGTGGCTGTAACATCTCTGAAACTCAATGGTCATTTGCAAAATCAACTGGGTTTTACGTAAACGAGAGGCTTTTCTTGAGAGGGTTTTGTACTGCAAGAGGGGACCAAGCTAGACGTGGTTACCGGGCCCATAGCAGAGGGAACGCCTGCGCAAGTGTGGATGGAATCCTTTTGTGATACTAGCGAAAGCCTAAAGAGTTCTGGACACTCCGGTGTTCTTTTGAGTGGAAGAAAATTATCACCCCAGTGAGGGACGAAGGGCGCGTGCATGAGGCTACTCCAGTCTACGACCCAAATGAACGTCCGTTTTGCCTGAATTCTGTCCGTTTGGGTAGGACAATGGGTCGTGTCCGGGCCTGTCCTGGAATGCGGTGGCCGTGCGCTCAACGCGCGGACGCATCCCGGCGGCCGCATCCTGTCCGCCACGGCAAAAAATGCCCATATATTCATATTTCAATGTTCAAAACTAGTTTGCACGTCCAAATATTAATTGTCCGGAAATAAAAATAGTTTTACAACCCAATCAAAATTGTCTCTAATAAAATAGTTTTACAACCAAATCGAAATTGTCTTGAATGAACATCAGAACCAATACATCTATTGGTTGCCAATGTGAGTCCACACGTGATCAACCAAGTCATTTCGAAGATCCAAATGAGTGTGCCAATCACGCAGTTCATGATGAAATTGGGTAAACTGTTCAAACGTGGCCGGTTCTTGGTGCAGGGGCTCAACATTTTCACCTTGAAAATCAAATCCTTGGTCGAAGATGCTGTTATCACACTCGTCCTCGACGATCATGTTATGCATGATCACACAAGCAGTCATCACCTCCCAAAGCTTCCCTTCATCCCATGGCAGTGCAGGGTTTCAAACGATACCCCATCGGGATTGAAGCACACCAAAAGCACGTTCCACATCCTTTCTAGCACTCTCTTGCATTTGGGCAAATCTCTTTCTCTTTTCACCTTGGGGGTTCGAGATTGTCTTCACAAAAGTTGACCACTGAGGATATATACCATCAGCTAGGTAGTATCCCTTGTTGTACTGATGACCGTTGATCTCAAAGTTGACAGGTGGGGAGTGGCCTTCTCCAAGCCATGCGAAGACTGGAGAACGCTGCAGCACGTTGATATCATTGTGAGAACCTGCCATGCCGAAGAAAGAATGCCATATCCAAAGATCCTGCGAAGCCACCGCTTCTAATATGATAGTGTAAGCTTTAACATGCCCTGCCAAGCAAATGGACAGTTCTTTCACTCCTAGTGCATACAATCTATGCTGCCAAGCATGCCTGGAAAACTTCTAGTTGCGTTGGTCGCCGACAACCTTTCTGTATCAGCGGCATTTGGCTGCCTCAAGTACTCAGGGCCAAACACTACCGCCACGGCCTTGCAGAAGTTGTACAGTGACAACAGACATGTGGACTCACTCATACGCACATACTCATCCACCAGATCGTCTGGAATTCCATATGCAAGCATGCAGATGGCCGCGGTGCATTTCTGGTAAGAGGAGAATCCAAGCTTGCCAAGGGCATCCGTCTTGCACTCGAAGTATGGGTCATGAGTAACCACTCCCTCTCGGATACGATTGAACAGATGCCTTGCCATACGAAAAAAGCGACAAAATTTATCCGACTTGAAGAGCGGGGTGTTCGCAAAGTAATCGACATAGAGCAGGGAGTGGCCTCTCTCTTTGTTGCGGTTGAGGTTGGGAGCACGACCAGGGACTGATCCCCTGTACCGAGGAAGCTGCCGTTCAATGTGGTCGTGAACGACCAGTGCAGCCGCCACAAGATCTTCGTCATCCGAGGACGAATCGTCTGTTGAATAAATGAAGTGGTGGAAGGAAAATTCATCTCCACTGTCCATACCTTTGTGGGCAAAGTGTCAAACACCTTGCGGTCGTGGTGGCAAAGAGGCCGCGATGATCACCTCGATGCAACAGGGGTGGTTGGCGGCCGGCTACTGGCCGCTCTGGAGCACTCGACGGAAGCTGTCGTGGTCCATCTCCGTCACCGGTGGTCATATCCACTCTGACACCGGCTACGACGGCGACAACCAAATCTCCTCCAATCGACGACCAAAACTCCTACGAAAGCGCGGGCATGGTGGCGGTCATGTCGAGACGTGGTTTGGTATGGATGGCCAGGGGGTGAGCAGTGAGGAGGCGGCCGGAGAATAGTGGCGGCGCCGGCAGCGGGGGAGAGCGGGTGGAGGCGAATGGACTGCTAGTGTCCCCGACAGACGGGCCATTGGGAGGATAAGTGCGTGCGTCCAGTCCGCTCGTGCGATGTCCGTTTCAGCCCATACTCAGTGCAAGTTTGGGCCGGGAATGGGCTGAAAACAGATGAAATCCGGACATTTGTCCGTTTGGGGCCGCGCGTTGGGCCGCGCTATTCGTCTGTTCTACCCCAAACGGACGCACCCGGACAGGATGGGGTCGCGCGCTGGAGTTGGCCTGAGCTGGCCAAGGAAAGGTCATGCAAATCAATCCGGGGCCAAGGAAAGGTCATGCAAGTCAATCTGGGGCCAAGATTGATGATACTCCCTCCGTTCACGAATATAAGATGTTTTAAAACATGTCGATATACATCTATATCTTTTGTTTTTTGCGGGGTGTGTCTATGCACATAGTAATTCACAAAAAAGTTAGAACATCTTTTATTTGTGAACGAAGAGAGCAGGTCTTATGAGGTCCATTCTCCGTATTACCTCTAGGGTCCAGCAGACGAGTTCTTGCAAACCAGGGAGGGGAATAATGAAGCAACTGCAACTCAATACTAAAGCTAACTTCTGTGCACTAATGCTACACCGGGAATCATTTAATTTTAAGCGTACAGGATGGATGCATATACATAAAGGAGCTGAAGGAAATTTGCCCTAGAGGGAATAATAAAGTTGTTATTTATATTTCCTTATATCATGATAAATGTTTATTATTCATGCTAGAATTGTATTAACCGAAAACTTAGTACATGTGTGAATACATAGACAAACAGAGTGTCCCTAGTATGCCTCTCTTTGGACTAGTTCGTTAATCAAAGATGGTTAAGTTTCCTAGCCATAGACATGTGTTTTCATTTGATGAACGGGATCACATCATTAGAGAATGATGTGATGGACAAGACCCATCCGTTAGCTTAGCACTATGATCGTTTAGTTTATTGCTATTGCTTTCTTCATGACATATACATGTTCCTTTGACTATGAAATTATGCAACTCCCTAATACCGGAGGAACACTTAGTGTGCTATCAAACATCGCAACGTAACTGGGTGATTATAAATATGCTCTACAAGTGTCTCCAATGGTGTTTGTTGAGTTGGCACAGATCGAGATTAGGATTTGTCACTCCGATTGTCGGAGAGGTATCTCTGGGCCCTCTCGGTAATGCACATCACTATAAGCCTTGCAAGCAATGTGACTAATGAGTTAGTTGCAGGATGATGCATTACGAACGAGTAAAGAGACTTGCCGTAACGAGATTGAACTAGGTATGGTGATACCGATGATCGAATCTCGGGCAAGTAACATACCGATGACAAAGGGAACAACGTATGTTGTTATGCGGTTTGACTGATAAAGATCTTCGTAGAATATGTAGGATCCAATATGAGCATCCAGGTTCCGCTATTGGTTATTGACCGGAGATGTGTCTCGGTCATGTCTACATAGTTCTCGAACCCGTAGGGTCCGCACGCTTAACATTCGATGACGATTTGTTAAATGAGTTATGTGATTTGATGTACTGAAGTTTGTTCTAAGTCCCGGATGAGATCACGGACATGACGAGGAGTCTTGAAATGGTCGAGACATAAAGATTGATATATTGGAAGGTTATATTCAGACACCAGAATGGTTCTGAAGTGTATCGGGTATTTTCCGGAGTACCGGGGGGTTACCGGAACCCCCCGGGGGGTTAATGGGCCTTCATGGGCCCTAGTAGAAGAGAGGAGGCAACAGCTAGGTGGAGGAGCGCACCACCCGTGGCCGGCCTCCTCCTCCCTCCATCCTTTATGTATGTGGGGAGGGGGGCACCCTAGAACACACACTACAAAAAAAGACACATCCATGACATTTTGGGCCGAACGAATTTTTTTTCTGTCATACATATGCACTTGTATGACGATAATTGTGACAGAACCCGGTATCATCATAGATGTGGTGGGCTCCTACTTCTATGACAAAAAATCATGACAGAAAATGAGCTTTTCGTCCTGGGCGGGCCGGAGACGCAACTGCATGACATTCTTTGGGCCGTCCATGACGGAAAAAACCGTGGTAGAAGCGAGGGGAGGAAAATTTCGGGAGTTGCCGTTACGGTGGGAGGTCGGGGCCGAGCGATGCTGCTTTCTCTTGTACACGTGCGTAGGCGTTGGCTCTAATCGAACCCGGCGAGGCGTTGGGCTCTAATCGAACCCAGCGATTACCGCAGGCTACGTGTTACCGAACCCGAGCGATCGATCGATGATCGTTAATCGAACCCGATCGAGCGATTCTTCGCCATCGCTGCTAATCAATACGATCGATTGGATGAGCAAAGGAGCGCTATGGGGGTTTGGATGAACAATGAGCGATGGCGTTGCCTCTGGATGAACAGGACCCGTGGTGTGAAGGGCTGGATGAGCGATGAGACGGTGGAGGGGTGGCCGTGGAGGGTGGCTGAACAGGACCCCATGGTGTGGAGGGCGGGATGAACAGTAGCCGATGGAGGGGTGGACGTGGAGGGGTGGTTGAACAGTAGCCGGTGGAGTAGCGGGCGGTGGAGGTTGGATGAACAGGAGCCCGTGGAGGCTGGAGGAGGTCGACGGTAGCCCGTGGAGGCCGGAGGAGGTCGATGGTGGAGATGAATAGTATCCCATGGAGTCCTGCTTTTGCGGCACGCCACACCCTCCCGGCGAACAGGACCCTCGTTTCGACCGTAGGAGGTCCGTTTAAATCCGTTTTCTGATGCGCCACCCCTCCCGATCAACAGGACCCCCGTTTCGACCGTAGGAGGTCCGTTTCCTCCGTTTTGCGGTACGCCACACCCCTCCCGATCAACAGGACCCCCCGTTTAGACCGTAGGAGGTCCGTTTCCTCCGTTTTGCGGTATCCGACCAACAGGACCCCGTTCCGAACGTAGGAGGTCTGTTTCCTCCGCCAGCGGTACGCCAGCCTCGCTTCCATTGCTGTTCCGGCCCAAGCCGGTTGGCTCCCACGCGTTCCGTTGCCTCCCGATGAACACGACGCATTCCGTTGCCTCCCCATGAACACGACGCATTCCGTTGCCTCCCCATGAACACGACGCATTCCGTTGCCTCCCCATGAACACGACGATGACGCTGTTTCTCTGTTCCGACCCAGCCATGTACACGAGACCTGGCCGTACATATGCGCGAGTAGGCGTTCGAGACCTTGCCCGTATGTACGTACGTGGCCGTATTTTCTTTCTTACACCCTCGCCGCTGTATGTACGTGTACATGCTACGTGCACGCCTCTACTACGACACGTGCGCGCCTCTACAACGACCAGTATGTATGTACACGTTCGCGACCAGAATGACAACGCTACGTACGCTTCGACCAGGTGGGTCCCGACCGCCGTGCACTTCCTTGCTGCGAAGATGTAGCTGGTGGGTCCCAGCAGTCGGGGGGCGAATCATTTTCTTTTTGCACGCACTTCCTTGCGTGCGAAGATGTAGCTGGTGGGTCCCAGCAGTCAGGGGGGCGAATCGTTTTTTCCTGGACGCACTTCCTTGCGTATAAGGTGTAGCTGGTGGGTCCCAGAATGTGGGGCGAATCGTTTTTGCCGGACGCACTTCCTTGCATGCGAAGATGTAGCTGGTGGGTCCGCATCGGGAAACGTTTTTGTGAAATACGGTGGCCCGTCCGGTGGGTCCCACTGTCAGTGTGAGGAATCATTATTTTGCGTGTAATAAGGAGGCACTTCCTTCTGCGGCCATGGACCCGGTATCGACCTCTCCACGTCTGATCCATGTCCGATGGAAGTCGTTCCTTGACCACGTTGACCACGCGGCCGAGAGCACCACGGTGGTGGACGACGGCGAGGCCTAGGAAGGGGACGACTCGGAGCCTGGGTAGACGCAGCAGTGGATGCCCACGTGAAGAGGAGTACGAGGGTTCACTGGTTCGGCTGTGGTGTGAGGCTGCTGTCGCCGTAGAATAACAGGGGGTGTGGGTGAGTAGAGGGATGGCATGGCCAACGGTGGGAGTAGTAGGGGGCGGTGAGGCCTCCGCGGCATCACAGCCGGCCACGGGAGGCAGGAGCACGCAGCACGACCGACGCTGGTTTGGGCGGCTGGAGCAAGAAGACCAGAGGTTGAAGAAGCACTACGGCCGTTGGATGAACATCGTACGGTAACAGGAGATATAATCATTCATATTGACTAAGTTGACAAAGCCCTCCATCCCCGTCAACTTGGTAGGCCCACAAGTCAGCCTCCCACTATGCTGGGTTCCAGCTGGCAGGGGGAGTATTCATTTTTTTGTGCGTTAATAAGGAGGCACTTCCTTGCGTGCGAAGATAGCTGGTGGGTCCGACATGTCGGTGAGGGCATGTTTTTTTCGCGAAATACAGAGGCCCTTCCGGTGGGTCCCAGATGTCAGGTGGAGGAATCATTATTTTGCGCGTAATAAGGAGGCATTTCCTTGTGTGCGGCCATGGACCCAACTGTCAGCCTCTCCACGCACAATCTACTTCCGATGGTGTCGTTCGTTGACCACGTTGACCACGCCGCGCCGAGCGCATCCAAGGTGGTGGACGACGGTGAGGCCCCGGACAGCAACGAGCCGGAGATGGGAAGACGCGGGAGTAGAGTCGCAGACGGAGAGGTGTACCAGTGTTAACTGGTTCTAGTGCGGTGTGGTTCGACAGTCGGTGGAGAAGAACATGAGGTGTGGAGGGGTGGAGGGATGGCCTGGCCAAGGTGGAGTAGCGCTTCATAGCGAAGCGTGCTAAGCAGAGCTGCTAGCAGCAGGAGGCGGGAGGTGGTCCCGGCGGTGCTGGAGGAAGAAGACGAGAGATTGAAGATGGATGCCGGTCGTTGGATGTAAATCCAACGGCTAACATGTCAGAATCATTTGTTGACTTAATTGACAACGACTTGCGTTGGCTTCGACCTATTGGCCCACATTTCAGCCTCCAAAAATGTGGCACGTATTCAACCCATTTTTTCGGAAATTACATTCTTTTTTTGCACGGTAGAATTTACAGTCAATTTGATATTTTTTTGAATTACAGCCATTAGCTGGGCTGGGTGAACAAATAATGTAGCATCCATGCGGCCCATTTATTTTATTTCCTAAAAAATTACAGGCCATTTGCACTTTCTCAAAATACATAATTTTCCTGGGCTGATTCTAATTATAATGTTGGGTTGGGCCAACAATGTTATCAAAAAATAAAAAGGGGCTGAGCATTTTGTTATAAATATATTTAAATAATAAGTGATATTATTACATTCGTCCTTAAATCTTACCAAGCTTTTGTACACAATCACTAGGATTTTCGTGCCAAAACAATCCAGGATTTTATTTGTTAAGAAATTATTTTATAAGTTAATAAGATGTGGGATATTGTTTTCTAACATATGTAAGTATCTGTTAAATATATTATGACAATAAAAATAATATATAATAACAAATAAAATAATTTAAATATATATAATATAGATAGAAGGGAAACATAAGTTGGACCTGGCGTTCCTATTATTATATAGAAAAATAGAACAGACCTCTGCGTTTTCTTCAAAAAATACATAAATTGGGCTGCCAAAAATAAAACCTCGGATGAGAGGTCCATAGGCCGGTCGATACATGACGGCCCTAAGAAAATACAAACAGGCCTATGGACCTCCCATCCGAGGTCGTGGGCTGCGATGTTAAAAATGAAGGCCTAGACGGGGCAGCCCAAAACCACGTCCAACACTTGCCAAAACTTCGTACCTCGTTTTCTAAGTGTTTCGCACACTCGACATTGAGTGGGCATTTTGACTGTGCATCATATGAAGATGTGCTATGCATGAATGTTGATCAACATGATGTTAACTGACTGGTAGTTCCATTTTCGACCATGAATAAAATTCCAACATGATGTTAACCCTGTTTGAAAAGGCCGTGTTAATATAAATTAGCTGCCTCTGAAAGTTGCAGTTTCTTATCTGAAACTGAACTTGCAGTTTCTTATCTGAAACTGAAACTTGCAGTTTCTTCTCCGAGAATCACATTGTCTGCACTTTTATACTCCTATGAAACTACATTTTTTAAGTGCTAAAAATAGATCTCTAGAATTCATAAAATTCTTCATATGCTCAATATTGCAAATCTGAAATTCAAAAGACATTTATATCTGAAAGCACTCTCAAATTACACAACACAAAACACAATTCACAACCTGCAAATACCGACAACCCTAAGCTCCTCCCCGACAATTCACAACCTACTCGACTATTGGGCTGGGGGAGCAGCCCCCTCCTATTCCTCGGCGGCAGCATACCGCCTCGTGAGACGATGTGAACGGCGAGGGAGACGATGGCGGGGAAGCGTCGTCGGGCCAACTGCTTTTCTCCTCTTGCAGTTGGGTTCGGTCGACGAAGACTCCACCGGCTCGCTCTGGTAGGACACCCTCACAAACGGCAACCTGTAGATGCTCGATCCTTCAATCTAGGGATGCTCCATCTGGGATCGATACTCCCACTACCGCTCCCTCACGATCGGATTCGGTGAATCTGTTTGCTCCATGGCCCAGAGGAGCAGCTCTATGTACTCCGGCGCGACTCCCTCCGGGAGTATTGCCGCCTTTTCGCTCTGTTGCAAATATTTGGCCATGGATGTCGCCGTCGCCGCTAGTTGGTCCTTGTTGTCAAACCAAGACTGTATCTCCAACATCCTAGCTAGCTTCACAGGGTCGCCGTCTGCGATCCTCACGTATCGATTGTACTCCTCTATCGATCTACTTCTCCACATCACCTTCACTCGCCAGCGGTGGTTTTTGAATGGAAGAGGAGAGGAGCAACGCTGGTTTTGGATTAGAACGGGAGAGGAGCGACACTGGTTTTGGACTGGAACATGAGAGGAGGGCGGTGGTTTTGAAATGGAAGAGGAGAGGAGCAGCGCTGGATTTAGATTGGAACAGGAGAGGAGCGGCGGTGGTTTAAGAGGAGAAGAGCGGAAGAGCGGCGCTGGTCTTGGAAGTATTTTTTTACTGTTTTGCGTATTTTGGGTCAAAGTTTGACCACGCATCGTATTTGACAAGCAAAATGTGAATGCATGTCACCAAAAATTGTATCGTTTGGTTCAGATTCTGAATGTACTTTCAAATTATATTATTTTTGCAACGATAACATATATTTTATGTGCGAAAATCATGGTCAATTATGACCCAGAATAAAAGGGAGACTAGTTAATGTGGGGTCGCTTTCTTAATTGAAGGGTAAATTGATTTTGATTTTGATCCGATCCTGGCGTGCGGCCCTCTCGCCCAATCCTAAATCGCTGCCAAGACGCCTCCTCTCCCTCTTCTCCATTGCAAAACCACCTCCTCTCCTCTCCATCATCTCCATTCGAAAACCACCGTCGCCTCTCCCTCTTCTCGATCTTCTCCATTGCAAAACCACCTCCTCTCCTCTCCATCATCTCCATTCCAAAACCACCGTATCGCCTCTCCCTCTTCCTCGATCTTCTCCATTGCAAAACCACCTCCTCTCCTCTCCATCATCTCCATTCCAAAACCACCGTCTCGCCTCTCCCTCTTCTCTATTGCAAGACCACTGTATCTCCTCCCATCTTCCAAAGCTAGCACCGGACCACTCAGAAGGACATCTATGGAGAGGATGCAGCAACGAATCAGGCAGATCGCCGGCGGCGACCAGGAAAAGTTAGCCAGGTTGAAGGATATCCTTAGTTGGTTTGACAATGAGTGGGAGATTTCGAGGACGGTGCGGTCCATGTGGCAATGTATGCGAAAGAGCGAGACGACGACAATGAGGGCGGCGATGTACATGTACTCCTCGGCGGTAGTCACGCCGCAGTCCTTCAAGTTCATCGAGTATCTCCTCTGGGCGATGGAGCAGTCAGATTCGCCCGAGGCGACAACCAAAGCGGAGGTGGTGGGCGTCTGGTCAAGGTCGAGCACCCAGAGGATAACAAATCGATCGAGTATGGTGTGCCGTTCGTGAGGGTGCAGAGCCAGCCGGAGCCACGGGAGTATTCGTTCTCCCACCGCAAGAGGCGGCCGGATGGCGCGACGTCGCTTCCCCGCCGTTCTCCATGGTTCCCTCGACGCTCGCCCCGTTTCAACGGTGGCAGTAGGGTTTAAGGTAAGCTTCGCACTAACATAATCTTCCACCTGCTCATGCTTACAATCAGTGTGACAGCTAATGAAAATCATGCTTACAATCAGTCTCCGAGTACTACGCCAATCACCCTAAAATAGCTCTCGACCTTTGGGTGAAAGTTGTGACACAGTGTACAAATAAAGAAAAATAGATTTGTGCTTCTTTCAGAAAAGAGTACTCCCTAGAAAACTGCCAATATAAGCTACTAGTATTTGGTTAGAGGATTTGCTCCCGAGAAAGATCCGTCCACAGAGAGCGCCACACATCCCAATCGGTGGTGGTGGATGCCAATGCGTGCATGCAGCATGGTTGGTGTCGGTAATTTTACTTGGCACACCTCGCACTCTGCATATATGTCGGTTCCATACGTACATTTGTGCAGTTCCACCAAAATGCAGTTGAATAACCCTGTTTGCACAGAGATAATGAAAAAGCGTGATTACATTATAGTGGCACTAGTTGATGAAACACACAAAATAAATAGAAGAAAATATTGCGATAGAATCATAGTATGCCATGCATGAGGGCGAGATGGGCCTCATGACGCCTCATCTGATGCACGCCTCATCTTGGACATCGTCCCAAGTCTCCCAGCTACACCTTCTCGCCAAAGGATGAACATCAGTGTACAATGGTAGTACAAGGAGGCGCCTTGAGACATTCAAATCTCTACTTTTGTACATATCAACTAAAATTAAGCACCCCAATTTGCAGAAACGCTTAAACATTAACAATGGGACTAGTTGATGAAACATACTTTAACAAAGAGAAGCACTTTCTTTACCTACAATGGAAATGAAATGATACAGATGACACTCGCTCTATTTTAACTGTATTATTACTTCATTTTATTAGTGACACTAGGGTTGAGCGGTGGCAAGCGAGGTGTACCGTCAAATGCGTCATAAGGATGGAGGCCGGAGTGCTTAGGCGGGATCTTTGAAGCTGACTCTTTCAGTCACCAACATGGATGATTCAATTCATGGGACCTTTTGGTGTAGTTCACCTAAAATGAAGCAATGTCCCGTGAGCTAGCAGCTTCTTCTTCAATTTTTTTTAAGAAAAGGGCTCCAGCCCCGGTTCCATTTCCATCAGAAAACGAAACCCATAGAGCTTCTTCTTCATTAGTTGCAATAAAATTGAGCAACATTAAGGTTGGTTGTGAAGCTCCTGGAATGCTCAACTATAATTTGGATATCATTTGTGCAGTTCAACTAAGATCGAGCGTGAAATGTATATCTCTGTTTGCACAAAAAGGTGGAAAGGAGGGTGACTAACAAGTGATGAAACATGCATCAAATGAAAAGAAGCATGTTCCTTATCCTAACGGCAATCCTACAAGGACAAGAGAAATTTCTAAAGCGGTGGCATTGCTAGATATTAGTGTGGGCATTAGGATTAACAATGACAACCGTTAAATACGACATTACTTTGGGCACGGGAGAGTAGGCGGACCAGATGCTTGCATTTCTAACGAAAAGAACCAACTTATCTTAATGGGAAATTTTACGGGACATGTAAAGAAGTGCCATTGATTCATATTATCGGAGGCATTACATTGAAAACAAATTGGTTTAACGTGTCCTTACTTTTAACGGCGATCGCTACATTTTACCGGTGGCATTACATAAGAGTGGCTCGGGGCAACAAACATCGTAATGTGATATCTGGGTTGGTCCCATTTTTGTTCGGTATAGCCACCTTATCTTGTGAGGCTAGCAAATCTAGTGCTGGACTTACTCGCTGACTTGTCCCCAGTCCCCCACTTTCTTTCCTTTTCAACCAATAGATCGAGTTTATATTGAGTTTGTCTTGTGTTTCCCTTTATTTCCCTATTAGACCTAGAGACCGGTTGGATAGCTGCCTCTACTACTTTTCGCCCCATTATTTCCTCTTTCGACCAAGTCCTAGATTCAGTGTAACAAATCCTCCCCACACCCTTTCTTCCTTGTTTGAACCAAGTAGTACTAGATTCGAGTGCATGAACTAGTTTTACCTCTTAAACGTAAAAAAATTAGGTGGTTTTCGAACAGCCGATCGATCCTATCTACGAGGGGGCCTGAGAAATAGTAAAAGATACAAATGCAGGGACGTCAGGAGATCGGGAAGTAGAGCAAGGCCGGTTTCGAAGGAAGTTATACCTGATGGTCGCCGGGATGTCGCTAGGTGGGCAGCAGGAGGCCGGATCTGCCCACACTACGGCAGCGAGGAAGAAGGGGTGAGGCCTCCCTGCCAGCCGGTGCTTGGGAGAGAACGGCAAGGCAGGCTGATCGACGCACCCAAAGAGTGGTAAGAGCCGTCGTCGAGGACAGCGTGAACGTTGCACCTTCTCACCTTCCCCGCGGAGAGGATCCTACTGGATATGTGACCAGCGGTGAGCAGAGAGAGAGAGAGTGTGGCCACCGCTGTCGTGTTTAGATCTGGAGAGGCCAAGACAGTGTGAAGAGAGCAACACTAGAAAGCAAGCGCGGAGGCTCCTGCCTATATAGTGGAGTAGTACTAGTTTTCTTTTGTCTACCGGAGCCGGCTTGACCTCGTCAATGACCGTCGAGAAGTCTTCATGCACGTGGCTGTCACAGCCCTAGAGCTTGCTTGTAACTAGTAGCATTGCATCCATGCATCATGTTTAATTTCCATGAAATTTGAAATGGGGATGACCAAGCCCTAGCATCAAAAACAATTCAAATAGGTTCAACTAAGAAATATTTTCAATGAACCAAATGGACTTCAAAAATGTTCCTCATATCTGGAAAAATGCTTTAAAACATAACCTGTGGGTGATGCACATTTTTCCATGACATTTGGACTTTTGAATTAATTCATATGGTATTTGCATTTGGGCATTTAAATACTATAAAATATTTTAAATGTTCAAATAATCATAAACTGAAATGTTTGTTGTTGGAAATATTCCAAACAGTGACATTGACCAGTTTAATGATTTTTGGAAATGCCCTGGCATTTTTATTAAAGCCAAACATAAGTACAGAAAATAGAAAATAGAAATAAAAGAGAGAGAGAGAGAATACTTTACCTGGCTTACTGCAGCCCACCTAGTGGCCCAGCCTTCTCTTCCCCCTCCTCCTCGCTGGCCCAGTTGGCCCAGCCCACCACCCGGGTCCTTCCTGTCGCCTTCCTCCTCTGCCAGGAGGACGGGCGCGTGCCCGACGCGCGCACCGCCGCTCCGCGCCACCTCCACCCTGCCTGCTTCGCCCCCCCGACGCTCTGGACGCCTCCCCGAGCGCCACGCGACCCCCTGGACCCCCTCGCTCTCTTCTTCTCCCTCGTTCCCTCCTCAGTCTCACTCTCTCTCCCGAAACCGAACGCGGCCGCCGACGCCGATCGCCGTACCCGCGGCCACCGCCACCCCCTCTCCTCCCCGGCATGTCCCCGAGCACCGCCACCCTCTCCTCCTCCTCACCAAGTCTCCCGACGGACGCCTGCATCTCCGCCACGCCGTCTTCCCCATCTCCGGCCGCCCGAGATCGCTGGCGCCTTGCTCGCCGCCTCGGCGTCTCCCCGAGCCATTGGGCCTCCAATCGACCCCCAGAAGCCCCGAGTCGTTTCCCCCTCTTCCCGACTCGTTCTCCCCTCTAGGCCGTAGCCTCGCCGTGGCCGAGCTTCCCGCCGGGCCATGTCGCGCCGCCCCTACCGCTTGAACCCGATCCGGGCGCGTCACGCGCCAGAAGCCACCAGAGCATAACGCACCCGCTAACTTGCCCCTGCACCACAGGCGCCAACCCCGACTCACCCGACCTCCGGCGCCGCCATGAGCTCACTTCCGGCGAGCTCCGGCCACCCCGCACCTCCGTTGGTCTCCCAGATCGCGGGATCACGGGCTCCCTCTGGTGCCCTCGGTAGCGCCCGGCCAGCGGCCCTAAGCGCAACTCCGTGAGCCACCGCCGCTCGGTCGCCGCCGGCCTAATTCCGGCAAGTGCCGGCGTAGCCCACTGTTAGCACTAATTAACCCCCTCTCTTTGACATGTGGGCCCCAGTGCCTGGATTAATTAGGTTAATTTCTTTG
Source organism: Aegilops bicornis (assembly GCA_021605145.1). Lineage (NCBI taxonomy): Eukaryota > Viridiplantae > Streptophyta > Magnoliopsida > Poales > Poaceae > Aegilops > Aegilops bicornis. Next base: position 512,693,499 of record CM038674.1, read on the forward strand.
TTAGATTAGTACTAATCTCAGGGGGCCCGCCTCTCAGCTTTGACTTTGCCACGTCATCGTTGACCCGGACCCACTAGTCACCTCTGTCTCACCACTGTTACATCGGCGTGCGGGTCCCACGCGTCAGGTTTGACCTGGACCTGGCGCCTTTGACCTCTTGGCGTCACCCGATGTCATCCTCGACGCAATTAACCTTTTACGGAATTATTTTAATTCAGGAAATTTGAAAATGCTCTAAACTTCTAAAAATCATATAAATTCAACCATAACTCGGATGGAAATAATTTATATATGAAAATGATCAGAAAAATATGAAGAATCTGTTTATGCCATGATCATGCATGTTTGAACAAGTTAACCTCACTGAATAGGATGAATAATGATTAGGATAATTTATGAAATAGCATTTGGAGTTGGAGTTCAACCTTGTTTGAATTCCACTTCAATTAACTTGGATTACTGTTGCATTAGGTGAATTCAGTTCCTTAACATGATCATGCATCATATATGTGCATTGCATTGATTGTGTTCTTTCTCGCCATTCGGTGTTTGTCCCCTCTCGGTAGACGACGTTAGACGATGAATTCGATGACACCGATGAAGAACTATATTATCTTGAAGTGCCGGGCAAGCAAATCCTTGTTCATTCCGATACAATCCTACTCTCTCGCTCCTGCTCTCGGTTATTGCATTAGGACAACAACGATTCATACGCTACTTTGTGCCATGCGGTAGTTGAACCCATTCCTCTGCATGACTGTCATTGCCACGATAAATAGTTGAAAACCCACTAGCATGTGTAGGAGTTGATTGAGCCATGTTGTGTTCCTACCATGCTATGCCTGCTATTGCTTAGAGTTGTGTCAGGTCTGATTCATTGGGAATGAATTGGAGTACTGATTCTATGTTACGATGCCGAGAGTGAAGTATGTGAACACGATTTGGTAAAGGTAGCGGTGAGAGGCCATGTAGGAGTACATGGTGGGTTGTCTCACTTTGGAACCGTCCTTAAACCTTGAAGTTCTATGTATGTTGTCCAATGACTCGATACTACCACACATTGGGCTCAGGCGCTCCAAGCCCTCTCGACTTATTAACCGACTTGATCTCTGTCCCGGGAGTCGCAACTAGTCTCTGGTGTTTGTAGGTAGTGCTATTTTTTCTATCGAGTGGCACCCGGCAGGGGTGGGCTTGGGACAGACTAGGCACAGGTGGCACGGTGTACCAAGTGGCACCCGGATGGTGGGCTTGGGAACCCTGCTCACATCGTTTGGGGCCGTGAGCGAAACCCCGATCGGATCTCCTTGCGGATGGAACCCGAATAGGCGATAAACCTGGACTAGAGTCTTGTGTGGTTAGTCGGTCGTGGCCGACACCCCTCGCCAGGCTTCCGCTTGAAGGTTGCCGAGATACATGACGTGTATATGGCGATAAGTGGCGAGAGCGTGTGTGAAGAAGTACACCCCTGCAGGGTTATCATGATCTATTCGAATAGCCGTGTCCTCGGTTATGGACTTCTTGGACGCTTACGTGGTACATAGACAACTTGAAGTGGATACTCTAAAATGCTCAAGACAAGTGTGAGTGCTATGGATGGCCTCCCCGTATGGAAGCAGGGAATGAATCCGTAGTAGTGTATTGATGTGGTGGTTAGTGGACTCGTGTACGTTGTCTCACCTCAAGAGTTTCTTGTAGTCGTAGAACAGGATAGCCACAGAGTCAAAGCTGGCTTGCTGCAACTAAACTCCACATTACCTTTTGACACTAATGCATGTATGATAGGATCTGATGTAAGTCTTGCTGAGTACCTTTGTACTCACGTGGCTTTATTTATGTTTTGCAGCGGAGACTTCGGTCTTACTAGTAGTTCCGCTTGGACTTCGAGGTGTAGCTTGTTACCTCAGCTACGATCTTGTGCCTTCGGCAGGATCTGGTAGATAGTCAGGCTTCTCAGCCTTTTTCATTTATAATTATGCGTACTCGAGACATGATTAGCTTCCGCTTGTGCTTTGACTTGTATGTTTCGAGTGTTGGGTCATGAGACCCATGTTTGTAATATCTCGCTCCTCGGAGCCTATTGATAAATATTTGAGTCGAGAGTTATGTTGTGATGCCATGTTGTATCTACGCATATCGAGCATAATGTGTGTATGTCTGAAATGCTTGGTATGTGTGGGATCCGACAAACTAGTTGTTTATCCTTGGCAGCCTCTCATATGGGGAAATGTAGTCTCGTGCTTCGGCGATAGTAGTCCGCTATGCCCGGTTCACGGAGTCCCGCTAGCCCAAAGACTACCGCTTGGACACTTGACTGGCCGGCATGTGTTTCACTTCGCTCCTATGTCTGTCCCTTCGGGAAATGTCACGCTGGTATTCGAGTCCTGCCTTAGCCTGCCATGTACCGATACCGGAGTCCTCATAGCTCAAAGGTTACAGCCCGAATATATACGTTGATGACCGACATGCTCGATGTGATTCACGTATGCCTGTCCCCATAGGTTAGCGCCGCTTTGGGTTCACGACTAGGCATGTCGGCCCGGGTTCTTTGTCATATGGATGCTAGCGACACTATCATATACGTGAGCCAAAAGACGCCATAAACGGTCCGGGACATGGTAAGCGACACCTGTGGGAATACCGTGCGTGAGGCATAAAGTGATATGATGTGTTACATGCTAGATCGGTGTGACTTAGGATCGGGGTCCCGACAGCGTTGGTATCGAGCGGTTGCTGTCAGAGATTACCAAGCCAAACTGGTGAAGTTGTGTCTAGAATGCTTTAGTTATATAAGGGAATTGATTGTGGAAGGAACGTAAGGCTCTTTTTACTCCTTATACCTCATGGCCTTACGATCCGAGTCATCCTCTTCTCTTCTACGGGGTTTAAGAACTAGGCTTCTCATCTACCTATTAGGATGACGTGTTACTAATCCCTAGACTTTTAAGATTGTTGGATTTAATCCCCGCTCAGTTCCTACTACTCCTGTATGATAACCGTTGATCTCGTAATCTTGTTATGATGTTGTTGAGTGGTTATGCCACCCTTTCTGCAGGATGTCTCAAATCATTTGGAGCATTTACAGCCGTTATCTTTGTCCGAGTCATCCCAGTCTCTAAATAGTCCGATGCATTTGCAAATTCTTTCCTTCCGTTCGATGACCTTTTGGTCGAATAAGCACACCAATCGGTAAGTTGAGGTACTTTGTTGCCTCGACATACATGTTGGAACTACTATTATGACCCTAGGTGTTTAGGAAGTCACCTAGCAATTTAGCAATGCTTTTGTATCCCCGGTGTGATGATTACGGCGGTATTCTTGAAAGCATCCCGTGATGCCGTTTAGTAGTAGGTATTCTACTCCTGGGTTTCTGAACCCGAGATTCATCCTACTTCATGTTGTTAGTATTTGCCAGTGCCTTTAGGATATTAGTAACCTTTGCGATAGTCCTCGAGGTCCGTGGTATTTCCTTCTTCCAAATACTACGAACCGTTCATGGCAGAAGTTCCTTGTTGAATCAAAACATCACAACTAGAGTGCTCTTGAGGAGTTCTCTGTTCATAATTGTGAATCTGCCAATTCTACCTTTCTCGCATGGGTTATCCGGAAGAAATGTTGAGCTTCGTTCGACATACTAACTGTGCATCCACAACTCGAAAAGTTATATGTTCCTCCGAGTTGCTCTCCTCGATTGCATTCCGACCTTCGTCTATCAATTGATAGTCGGGAGTAGTCGTGCATCCGTCATCAATGCCTATTATCTTTGTGGTCCGTCAAGCCATGCTGTCTGAATGACACGGAGAAACAAACTCCGATTACCTCATCCATATCCGTGGATTGGGTCAAAGTAGTTGTATCCCGCAGATCAAAATGCCAATTCAGCTTTTGAATCTGTTCTACCACAAGTATTACCATCTTATGTCAAGAATGTCATGGGAATTACACAACCTCTTAGGAATTCTTGACGCGATGATACTCTCGCTATCATTATTCATTCCTCGGTTCCGTGTTGTTGTAACCGGAATGCCGGCAAGTGAATTGTGATGTGCGAAATCAATACTCCGAGCCACTCGTTGCTTGGTGGTAAATGGACAATATTCTCATTCTTAGCGTGTTGGTTATTAAACCATCATTCTAAGATTGATCGTGCTACCTAGTCCTTATTTACGGTGCACCCTCGATTGATGAGTTAGGATTGTGTCAAGTCCTCACTCGCTTGATCATATCGTCTTGCCCTCAAAAGCAAGATTGTTCTCGAGCTTAGTGACATACCGGTGGTTCGTGACTTTCCAAATATCTTCTTGGAAGTGTTACCGGGTTGTTCCCTGATTGTTATGTTGAGCCCGTGATCAAGTCGGTTTCTTGTGAACCACCCTTTCTCCAAGAATCTGTGTTGGATACCCCTGAGCTAGTTGGTTAAAGCCAAACAACAACTTGGAGAGTTGGAAGATAAAAGCTTGCCTAACTTAGTTCGATCCAAAGGGATATTCTTGTGAAGTGTGTGTTGAAGAAAGATGATATCTTCATCGATTGGTCCTCGTGATCGCTTGTTGGATCTATCGTCCTACCAATTCTTTGATTTGAGTATGGGCCATTGTCAAGTCAAATCAGAACCAACGATATTCGTAATGTTGTCTTACTCGTGGTTGATCCCTCGAGCATACACCATTATATCTTTGGGTCTGACCAATGCTATCACCGTGTTCACATGATGGTGGAAGTCCAGTGATATGGAAATTCCGATGAGTTGCTGTTGAGCCCATCAGTAGCATTTTGTCTCCCCCCATGAGTCATGTTGAACATCAACCTAGTGTTGGAAACTTGTGTAAACATTCTTCGTGTTTCGTTCATGAAGCATATGTTTGGATGAAAGTAGTGACTTCCTCTAGTTCATGTGCATCGATGTAAGTTGCCGCCATGAACTTGAGAAAGGTTTGTTTTGCCTCTGTGGAATCATCCCAAGTCCGTCATGCATGTGCAAAGTATTCTATGGTTTGATAGATCGATCATCTTCATTCCATATGGATTCCATAGCACACCAAGCCACTGATTGAATTGTTCAAGGAGAAGGAGTTCCTTCATAACAACTAGTCATGACGTATGTTAGGACTTCGTTATCCTCGATGATGGTCCCCAACCTGAACTCGGTAGTATTTTTATCATAAGACTACTACGTGGTCATGCTTGTCTTGGACAGCGTGTTCATGGGTTTGTAGCAGAACCAGCTCATGGTTTGGAGCTTGCTACCGTAGTTCATATCCCGAGCATCTCGCAACATTTTTCCGTCGATTTGTGTTGCAAACTTTCATCCTTTCTTCTAGACTCGATGAGTCTGGAATATCCTAATACCAACCAGATCTGAATCTCAGGCAGATATAATGGTTGGAACATTCGAACAGTTGCATTCCGTTCCCAGCTTGCACCGTCCTTGTGCCATTTCACTATGGGCTGCCTTCTTAGTAATTCTGTTCAAGATCATCCTCAAAAGTGGACTTACCATGGGCCCCCCCACCTTCGATGATAAGCAAAATCATCCATTGCGTTGTCTTCAACAAGGTAGTCCACATCATCCATTATAGTCCGGGTGTACCATTCCTTTGCATTCCACCAAATGATCGCTTGTAAATTGCCTTAGGCTGGTTTAAAGAGTTTCAATGATCCTGTATCAAAAGTAATTCTTTTGCCACTTAAGGGAATAGTTCTTTGCGTCACCTTTCTCAAGGTGTCCCGTTACGGGATCATGATAAATATTTCCTCGCCACCTTGACACCATCCACCCTCTCCCTAAGCGTGGAATTGTTGCCACTAATCAACCCCGTTGTTGTTCTTCCATCCCTCTCGATGTGTTTTGTATCTCAACTCGAGATATGTCACCGTCTCAAATCTCGGTCCGTGAGTCGATCATGTTTACTTGATCTTCGTGAAGATCGAATTATGTAAGGTTTCCCCTTCTTTACATTGACGTGCGGGTGAAGATCTCGAAGACGTCAAGACTAAGATGATGGAATGAATCAACATCTTCGAGAAGGGCAAATGGATCATGAAGATTGTGATAGTTTGTGACTCCCCTTTTTCCTCTTACCTCACGCCTTGAATCTCGGGGCGAGATTCTTGTTTAGTGGGGGTGAGTTGTCACAGCCCTAGAGCTTGCTTGTAACTAGTAGCATTGCATCCATGCATCATGTTTAATTTCCATGAAATTTGAAATGGGGATGACCAAGCCCTAGCATCAAAAACAATTCAAATAGGTTCAACTAAGAAATATTTTCAATGAACCAAATGGACTTCAAAAATGTTCCTCATATCTGGAAAAATGCTTTAAAACATAACAGGGGTGATGCACATTTTTCCATGACATTTGGACTTTTGAATTAATTCATATGGTATTTGCATTTGGGCATTTAAATACTATAAAATATTTTAAATGTTCAAATAATCATAAACTGAAATGTTTGTTGTTGGAAATATTCCAAACAGTGACATTGACCAGTTTAATGATTTTTGGAAATGCCCTGGCATTTTTATTAAAGCCAAACATAAGTACAGAAAATAGAAAATAGAAATAAAAGAGAGAGAGAGAATACTTTACCTGGCTTACCTGCGCAGCCCACCTAGTGGCCCAGCCTTCTCTTCCCCCCCTCCTCCTCGCTGGCCCAGTTGGCCCAGCCCACCACCCGGGTCCTTCCTGTCGCCTTCCTCCTCTGCCAGGAGGACGGGCGCGTGCCCGAGGCGCGCACCGCCGCGCCGCGCCACCTCCACTCCTGCTCGCCGCTTCGACGCCTCGACGCCTCCCGAGCGCCACGCGACCCTGGACCCCCTCGCTCTCTTCTTCTCCCTCGTTCCCTCCTCAGTCTCACTCTCTCTCCCGAAACCGAACGCGGCCGCCGACGCCGATCGCCGTACCCGCGGCCACCGCCACCCCCTCTCCTCCCCGGCATGTCCCCGAGCACCGCCACCCCCTCTCCTCCCTCCTCACCAAGTCTCCCGACGCCGGACGCCCTGCATCGCCGCCCACGCCGTCTTACCCATCTCCGCCGCCCGAGATCGCTGGGCGCCTCGCCGCCTCGGCATCTCCCCGAGTCAGCTGGGCCCTCAATCGACCTCAGAAGCCCTCGAGTCGCTTCCCCTCTTCCCCGACTCGTTCTCCCCTCTAGGCCGTAGCCCCGCCGTGGCCGAGCTTCCCTGCCGCCCGGCCATGTCGCCGCCGCCCTACAGCCGCTTGAACCCGATCCGAGGCCCAGCGCTCAGCCAGAAGCCACCAGAGCATAACGCACCCGCTTAACTTGCCCCCGTGCACCACAGCGCCAACCTCAAGCACTCACCCGACCTCCGGCGCCGCATGAGCTCACTTCCGGCGAGCTCCGGCCACCCCGCACCTCCCGTTGGTCTCCCAGATCTGGCGGGATCACGGGCTCCCTCTGGTGCCCTCGGCGCCCGGCCAGCGGCCCTAAGCGCAACTCCCATGAGCCACCGCCGCTCGGTGGTCGCCGGCCTAATTCCGGCAAGTGCCGACGTGGCCACCCCTGTTAGCACTAATTAACCCCCTCTCTTTGACATGTGGGCCCCAAAGTGCTCGGATTAATTAGGTTAATTTCTTTGTTAGATTAGTACTAATCTCGGGGGCCCGCCTCTCGGCTTTGACTTTGCCACGCCATCGCTGACCGGACCCACTAGTCACCTCTGTCCCCGCCTCGTTACATCGACGCAGGGTCCCACGCGTCAGGTTTGACCTGACCTGGCGCCTTTGACCTGCTGACGTCACCCGATGTCATCCTCGACGCAATTAACCTTTTACGGAATTATTTTAATTCAGGAAATTTCAGAAAATGCTCTAAACTTCTAAAAATCATATAAATTCAACCATAACTCGGATGGAAATAATTTATATATGAAAAATGATCAGAAAAATATGAAGAATCTGTTTATGCCATGATCATGCATGTTTGAACAAGTTAACCTCACTGAATAGGATGAATAATGATTAGGATAATTTATGAAATAGCATTTGGAGTTGGAGTTCAACCTTGTTTGAATTCCACTTCAATTAACTTGGATTACTGTTGCATTAGGTGAATTCAGTTCCTTAACATGATCATGCATCATATATGTGCATTGCATTGATTGTGTTCTTTCTCGCCATCGGTGTTTGTCCCTCTCGGTGAGACGACGTTCCGACGATGAATTCGATGACACCGATGAAGAACTATATTATCTTCGAAGTGCTGTGCAAGCAAATCCCTTGTTCATTCCGATACAATCCTACTCTCTCGCTCCTGCTCTCGGTTATTGCATTAGGACAACAACGATTCATCTGCTACTTTGTGTCATGCGGTAGTTGAACCCATTCCTCTGCATGACTGTCATTGCCACAAGAATAGTTGAAACCCACTAGCATGTGTAGGAGTTGATTGAGCCATGTTGTGTTCCTACCATGCTATGCCTGCTATTGCTTAGAGTTGTGTCAGGTCTGATTCATTGGGAATGAATTGGAGTGTAGTGTTCTATGTTCTGATGCTGAGAGTGAAGTGTGTGAACACGGTTTGGTAAAGGTAGCGGTGAGAGGCCATGTAGGAGTATATGGTGGGTTGTCTCCTTTGGAACCGGCCCTTAAGCTAATCGAGTTCTATGTATGTTGTCCAATGACTCGATACTACCACACATTGGGCTCCGGGCGCCCAAGCCCTCTCGACTTATTAACCGACTTGATCTCTGTCCCGTGAGTCGCAACTAGTCTCTCGTGTTTGTAGGTAGTGCTATTTTTCTATCGAGTGGCACCCGGCAGGGTGGGCTTGGGATGACTAGGCACAGGTGGCACGGTGTACCAAGTGGCACCCGGATGGTGGACTTGGGAACCCTGCTCACATCGTTTGGGGCCGTGAGCGACACCCGGCCGGATCTCCTTGCGGATGGAACCCGAATAGGCGATAAACCTGGACTATAGTCTTGTGTGGTTAGTCGTCGTGGCCGACACCTCGCCAAAGCTTCCGCTTGAAGGTTGCCGAGATACATGACGTGTATATGGCGATAAGTGGCGAGAGCGTGTGTGAAGAAGTACACCCGGCAGGTTATCATGATCTATTCGAATAGCCGTGTCCTCGGTTATGGACTTCTTGGACGCTTACGTGGTACATAGACAACTTGAAGTGGATACTCTAAAATGCTCAAGACAAGTGTGAGTGCTATGGATGGCCTCCCCGTATGGAAACGGGAATGAATCCGTAGTAGTGTATTGATGTGGTGGTTAGTGGACTCGTGTACGTTGTCTCACCTCAAGAGTTTCTTGTAGTCGTAGAACAGGATAGCCACAGAGTCAAAGCTGGCTTGTCGCAACTAAACTCCACATTACCTTTTGACACTAATGCATGTATGATAGGATCTGATGTAAGTCTTCTTTGAGTACCTTTGTACTCACGTGGCTTTATTTATGTTTTGCAGCGGAGACTTCGGTCTTACTAGTAGTTCCGCTTGGACTTCGACGAGTAGCTTGTTACCTCAGCTACGATCTTGTGCCTTCGGCAGGATCTGGTAGATAGTCAGGCTTCTCAGCCTTTTTCATTTATAATTGTCTGTACTCAGACATGATTAGCTTCCGCTTGTGCTTTGACTTGTATGTTTCGAGTGTTGGGTCATGAGACCCATGTTTGTAATATCTCGCTCCTCGGAGCCTATTGATAAATATTTGAGTCGTAGAGTTATGTTGTGATGCCATGTTGTATCTACGCATATCGAGCATAATGTGTGTATGTCCGAAATGCTTGGTATGTGTGGGATCCGACAAACTAGTTGTTTATCCTTGGCAGCCTCTCATATGGGGAAATGTAGTCTCGTGCTTCGAGCGATAGTAGTCCGCTACAGCCCGGTTCACCGGAGTCCTGCTAGCCCGGCACTACCGCTTGGACACTTGAGCTGGCGGCATGTGTTTCACTTCGTTCCTATGTCTGTCCTTCGGGAAATGTCACGCGGTGGTATTCGAGTCCTGCCTAGCTGCTACTACAGCCCGGGATACCGAGTCCTCATAGCTGCTACAGCCCGAATATATACGTTGATGACCGACATGCTCGATGTGATTCACGTATGCCTGTCCCCATAGGTTAGCTCCGCTTTGGGTTCACGACTAGCCATGTCGGCCCGGGTTCTTTGTCATATGGATGCTAGCGACACTATCCTAATCGTGAGCCAAAAGACGCAAACGGTCCCGGGACCAGGTAAGGCGACACCTGGGAATACCGTGCGTGAGGCCGCAAAGTGATATGATGTGTTACATGCTAGATCGGTGTGACTTAGGATCGGGTCCCGACAAAGGTCTTGAGGCGCAGCTTGTCGCCATTTTTGATCTAAAGCGCCGGATTATAACATATAACACGAAAAAATGCCACATGACAAGAAATCATAACCTCACTGCCCAAAGGAGACAACATGAATCCCGACGGACAAACTAGAGGAGGAACAAATCTCAAATTAAAGATAAACTCGTAGAAAAGGGGTCCGTCGATAGATGTCCTTATTAACATAACTGGCTTGACCTAGATGGTAGCCGAGTAGTCACTGTTCGTGCATGTGCCCCCAATGACTAGCCCAACTCAGTTGTCGCTGTTTAACCCTCGGAGTGATCTGAAGCACATGACACCTAATTTTGCGAGATGACAAGAAACCTTTTTTTAGATTTCTCACCACAACTACAGCCATGTACAACACAACCTGCACGATATGTAGACGATAGCCAATCCAGCGTGGTTCGCTGGAGTCTGGTCACATGCATGGACGAATCGATCTTCCGTGTCTTGCGTGGATCGTCCGAGCACCAACGTAGTACAACACTTCTCTAGTACTATCGCTCGTCTCCCTCTTCTATTAAGTCACCCGACTTGCGGGGCCGGGGTGTGTGCCTATGGTCGGTTCTCAATTGCCGCCCCACATGTGTGTGCGAACGCAATATGACGCGCATTCCATTCGGAGAGCAGCGTGCCAGACCGACCGACCGTCTGGGGTGCAACGCGAACGCGACGGGCGTGCTGTATACTCCGTACATGTGTACTGCTGTTTTCTAGACGCTTTGCTCCATGGCGCGGGCGCAATCCATGGATATAAAATTAGTATACTGTATACTATTTAAAAGTCAAGGGCGGGGCTTTTCCTGCACGGTAGGCGGCGGGGCAGTTCCGCCTAGTCGGTTCGACAGAGACACGAGAAGATGAGGGAGTAGGCTGCTGCAAACGTAGGGATGTGTGATTTGACAACGAGTTACCGCTGGACAGGTGGGGCCCCGTGATTTGACTTGCCATTATCATTTTAACTGCGGTGCTACGACCGGCGTGAGTCTCCTGATTCCTGACCACCTCCATACAGGTGCCTCTCCTAATGCTCCACCATGTAGACTAGCCACAATGGAGAGTAACATACACTAGTAACATACACATTTTCCTAGACTATGTTACTACCTCAATAGTGGGTAGTAACATAAGTGTGGTAAAATGCAAAGCTTTATTTATTAGGTTATAGACTCATATTGCATTGGGACATGTGATGTTGCAGTAACTAGCTAAGTTACTAGTACTACATCTCTCCTCATTAACTCATTGCCACATAAGCAAATTTGCTGAGTTGGACTCGATGTTACTACCGAAGTTACTCCCACTGTGGCTAGTCGTAGTAGAGGCTGACTCTTGCATGAGAGCCCACTTCTCCACTTTTTCCTTGCCTCTCTTTCCTCCACATATGCAAAAATGCCATGTAAAGCGCACTATTGTACTTACTTGCTCCTACAGGTGCTTAAGCTTGCCACATATGCATAAAGTGTGATGTGGCAAGTTAATCAAGAAGAGAGAGACTAGTTTGGTGACCCAAGGAAGAAACGGTGATAAGCGCGTGTACCTAGGTGAAAAGACAATTTTGAGTCTATAGCTAATTAAATGAAGCAAACTTAGCAACACCATTTCATTGGAAGAGGTAACTCGGCAAATGCAATAAATACTAGTACTCCCTGTGTCCCATAATATAAGAACGTTTTTGGCACTACACTAGTGTAAAAAACGTTCTTATATTATGGGACGGAGGGAGTACGAAGAAATAGATAGAGAGGAGTAAAAAAATACACTTATAGCCAACCTTATAGCTAACCTTGTTGTAGTATGAGTGACTAAGTGATGACTATGTATGACATGCCAACATCAGATAGCCTAACGCACCATGTTAAATCTCCAAGGGCGCGACCGTGCGTGCAACGCGACGGTCGTGGTAGGTGCGACCATGATACGGGGTGCTAGCAGCCCTTGGATCTGAGATCAAACGGTAGCATGCTAAGTTGCTGAAAATTTGCAGAATAACCCTCCCCCGGCAACCGGCAAATTTCCTCCTGCGGGCCGGAGTAGGTTTCTCGGTTTGCATGCGGGTCTAATGGAGGCAAGGAGGCGTGTTCAGCCAAAGCGCAAAGTGACGGCGCAAGTGATTATTCGATTTGACAACTACAACTAGTATATTATAAAAAACAAAGAAGAGTAGTAGAGATCGAGATAAGAATAGAGACTAGGAGGAGCACCATCTCATCGCTTAGTGGGCTACTCCTGTGCTCCATTCGGCCCCGCAACGCCCCTACAACCACTCCCTCCTGCGCTCCATTCGCCGGCGCTGTTGACATTTGGGAGCGCACTCGATCGCTAGCAGCCACGACTTCACCGACGACGACTTCTTCCCCGACCTCGGCAACCTCTTCCTCAATGACATGGGCGACAACCTCAACGCCAATGGTGCTACTCCCGTTGCACCGTATGTGTTTCTGTCCTTCCTGTTCGAAATCGTGGTAGAATTCATGTTTCTAGTCTGTGTCCTAGACTTGATCTGTTCATCTACTATGCTAGTCTGCATGATTAGTTTAATATCTGTTATAGCCGTCATGATTTATTTTGTAGTAAATCTCGTAGTAACTTGCTCATATATTCAACTGGCGAAACGTCCCCTACAGCCACTCCCGTTTCATGGACGGCCTGGTCGATGCCTCCAAGGAGCCCTTCGTCTAGTGCTATGAGTGCCCGGTGCCATTTTCGGGCTCGCCGGGACATCATGCATCACCTGACGCAGCGCGGCGATCATCACCATCGCCCTTGGCGAAGAACATCAAGTACGAGACGTGCTACCCGTTCACCGTGCGGAGTCATTGGAGGATCAGCGCTACCGCTAGTCTCGGAGGAGGACGGCAGCGTCTTCCTATTGATCGTGGCCACCGGCGAGGCCCGTGCAGGCCGCCACATCTCTGTAGTGTGCGTCAGGAGCGACGCTGCTGACGCTGACACTGACACGAGGCCGATGTACGGGTGCGTGCTCACTATTACTACCACTGAGGAGGTCCGTGGGCGGCGACAGCTACGCTGTCGACTTGGACTCTGCCGAGGTGGGACCTTCCCGCCGATGTGGACATGGAAGACGCATGGTATTATTTGACCCCCAACAATGTGCATGGGACTCCAAGGAGGTTCACCTGGACATATGCATTACTAAGTTAAATGTTGATCATTAGTCTTTGCTCAATGTAATCCGCTGTCTAAGCATGTGGAGACTTCCATGCATGATCTTGCTCTATTGGAGTATTGCGCATGAATAAAAGTGTATCCATTTATGGTTTAGTCTAGAATCTTCCATGTATGAATTTTTACTACAGTACCGGTGAAAGACTTATGATGAACCATTTCCTGCAAAGCGCAATAAGAGTTATTTCTTCACAAGTTTTGGATGCAGGTTGAACCCGGATGATTCTGAGCTCTAGAGATGAAATAATATCCGAAGAAACCTATCGATACCTGTTACACATGAGATGACCCCCACATCCTTTGTCAAAATAAAAAACACCCCGATCAATGCATTTCACTCTTTCGTGCAACAGACGGGCACCTTACTTGCTCCTACAGGTGCTTAAGCTTGCCGCATAGGCATAAAGTCTGATGTGGCAAGTTAATCAAGAAGAGAGAGACTAGTTTGGTGACCCAAGGAATAAACGGTGCTAAGCGCATGTACCTAGGTGAAAAGACAATTTTGAGTCTATAGCTAATTAAATGAAGCAAACTTAGCAACACCATTTCATTGCAAGAGGTCACTCCTTGGCAAATGCAATAAATACTAGTACTCCCTCTGTCCCATAATATAAGAACGTTTTTGGCACTACACTAGTGTCAAAAACGTTCTTATATTATGGGACGGAGGGAGTACGAAGAAAGAGATATAGAGGAGTAAAAAAATGAAACTTATAGCCAACCTTATAGCCAACCTTGTTGTAGTATGAGTGACTAAGTGATGACTATGTATGACATGCCAAAATCAAATAGCCTAACGCACCGTGTTAAATCTCCATGGGCGCGACTGCGCGAGCGACGCGACGGTCGTGGTAGGCGCGACCATGATACGGGCTGCTGGCAGCCCTTGGATCTAAGATCAAACGGTCGCATGCTAAGTTGCTGAAAATTTGCAGAATAACCCTCCAGGATAGGATATTCACCCATAGGTCTAGAATCACGCCATGCAACCGTTCGATCTCAGATCCAAGGGCTCTCGTAAGCCCGTATCATGGGAGAATGGAAAGCCACTACCCTGCCGTTCGCACACTGGCAGTTCGCTCCTACTCGTCCCCGCACGTCCTTTAATACTACGGCGGTTTGCTCCTAGTCGTCCCGTCCATTCACATTACGGCAGTTCCACTAATCCTAACCCTCCTCCGAAATCCATGGCGTCCCAAATCTCCCCGATCGGCGGTGAGTACAAGGTCAGAACCATCACCGGCCATGAGTTCGACGTCATCTACACCCGTTCTTCCGCGACGGTGAAAGGATGCCTTTCTCGCTTCAGACGCATGTTCGAAGACTCAGATGATGAGTGGGTCGCTGGGCTAGATGTTGAGTACACCACAGTCCTGGGACGAGAGAAGGATCTAAAGGACGAAGGGAGGAAGAATTCCAGGGTGCTTAGTTTTGTCAAAGAATTCCAGGGTGCTTAGTTTTATTTGAGGGGTGGGTTGTGCTGGACACTATTATTGTGACTAGCCTTTTTAATAGTACTATATGCATAATTTGGTGACGAGCGCTCTCTATATGTATCACATTTTTTCAATTTCAAGTTTTGCTCCATGGCGCAATCCATCGATACTACTACTGTACAAAAGTATACATTTTTTAAAAGGCTAGAGGGCGGGGCAGTCTAGCTTGGTCGGTTTCACGAGAGGCGAGGGCCTTTGTGATTTGACGGCTCATTACTGCTGGAAGGCGGGGCCTTGTGATTTGACTGCTCGTATAAATGCGCCGATGACCTGATCGAGGAGGAGCAAAGAGCTGTGCGGTATACTCAAGTTTTCCAATCGGAGTAGTAATGCTGACGGAGGAGCCTAAACACGGCAGCCCAAAGTGCCATATGGCGATAAAAAATGATCTAATTTGCTAGTCATCTCATTGTTAGCATTGTTCTATTCATTCCCTAAAAAACCATTGTACTATTCATGCCTCGCAGAGAACGTGACACGCGGCGTAAACACCAAGCAAAAGATGAAACACAGAAGAAAAGAAGAAGGAAGATTATCACCCCAAATGATCTAATTCGCCGCAGAGTCGTAACTGCTTCTTCATCGCCTCCACGACCTCCATCTCCTTGCGCGTCTCCTCCGCCATCTTCTTCATTCTGTCCATGACGCGGGATTTCTCGACGCGAGCCTTCATCATCTGTTCCACGGCCACATTACGTACCTTGACAGCAGCCGGGTGCTCGATGCGGAGCTTCGCCAACTCCCCTTCTGTTCCATGACAAGGCCTGCAGCATCTTCATCGAGGAACTACTATTCTCATGCAGCTTCTTCCAGCCGGCGTTCTTCTCCTTCAACAGGTCGATCTCGTGGCAGAGCTTTGCCTTGTCCTCCTGAAGTCGCAGGATTTCGCGGTCGCCTTCTTCTCCGAGGCAATGCTCTTCTTCAAAGACATCACCAAGCGGCGGTCAACTCCCCGCTGATTGAGCTCAGCGGGCATGTCGTCGAGGCTCTCCTTCAGCAACTCCATCAAGCCTTGGATGAACTCCTTCTGCTTATTGAGGTGCTTATTGAGCTGATCGGGCATGCCGTCGAGGGATAATGACTCCAGCTCCGCCGGCTCGGCATGTTCGCCTCCGCGGCTAGGGCGCTCCTGGGAGCCATCGCCTGCCCGTGCGAGATCTTTCGAGGTCTCTGCGTGGCGGCGAGCCCTCTTTTTTTTTCCGCAGCCTTGGTTGCCGCTCCCTTGTTACGGGTAGTTCTCGACCTAGAGCTCTGCTCACCGGCCATGGCAACGACGGACGAAGAAGAAGCACTTATGCGGAGGAAAGGTAGAGTAATTTTCGGTTAGGTAGTTCCCCTTTTATAACCTAAGTACTAGCACTAGTACTAATACCTGCATAGTGGGAACACGTTCAGGTTTGGTACGCATACTAGTAGGTGTGAGCAGGCTTTCGAATGTGATGGGAACAAGGTAAAGATTAATTGATGGTTTTGGTTTGAGGTCCAAACGGCTCCCGATGAGTTTAGCGGAACATAAATTTCAAGTACTACACTGCTCAAATGCGTAAATATTATGTTCTTGTCAAAAATTGGCACAAATCTGAAGGAGACCAATGGAAGTACTACTTAGCAACCCACGATTTAACTACTCGCATGCGCGCAGTGGAGTAATAATGTCTTTCTTCCGCCCTCACGTACACTCAATTTGCATGCGCTGTATTAATTGACCATCAATGAAGTGAACGACTTTACATGCGTCAAATTATCACATGGGATGGATCTTGGTACAAAATTGCATCCGCCCATGTACCCGCGTGTGCGTGCGAGGGAATGAGTGCGTGCATGGCGTGCGTGCACATCTTTGCTTCGTGCATGTACCGCCAGTATGGCTCAGGGAGGACGAGTACATTCTTCTGGAACCAGCAGCATGTCACTGTGATCAATCCACGCAAGGAGGTCGCGACAACGCCTCCACATGTGCCACGTGGCTTCATGAACTGTAGAGAGACAACATGTAGCGTGCCATTGGTATTCTAATTTACGTGTTTTGCACATACTCAAGTACTAGTAAGGTACACGTGCATTGCACGCATCAGATTTTGCAACCAAATTATGAATAAATACCACACTATAGCATGTAAGCTCTGAGTCATATATGCCTGATGTAGCCCTTCGTTTAATTCTTGTAGTTCATCTCATTCAAAATCAATTAGAGGGTGCTTGGATACGTTTTAGTCCCATGACTAAAAGTAGTGAGACTAAAACATGCTAGCCTTATCCATGCTTGGATCCAAATACTAAGGAGACTAAAATCAAGTTAATGAGCATTTATTATCCTCCAAACCCTCCAATCCAGAACTCGCCCATGTTAAAGGAGAGGAGTTAAATGAGGAGAGAGATGACTAATCCACATTTTAGTAGGGGTACCCCTGACTAAAAATTTTTAGTCTCAAGACTAGTTTTAGCCCCTCTTTAGTCAGGGGTGCTTGGAACTTTAGTCTCTTAAAGAGACTATTTTTGGTCAGACTAAAATAAGTCCCCTGGATCCAAGCACCCTCTTAGTTTTTATAAAAAAGCTAAGTACGCGGGAATAGGAAAAACATGGGATTATAGTGGAATGTCGTCTTGAATCCTACATGATTGTACGAGTGTTTGATTGTGCATGGAAAAAACGCAGAATTCTTTCAAAGAGGTTTGAGTGGATGGGATGTTTCCTATGAAATCTAGTGCAAATGAATCATATGGAAAAATTCCTGTGGTTTACAATCCTACGAATCAAACAACCAAGATAGGAAAAATTCCTAATGATTAGAATCCTCCAAAATTATTTTGAGAATCCTTTGAATCAAAGAAGCCCTTAATCTATTTTATGATTCATGGAATTGTGCGTTGTAAAGCATAAAGTAAAAACAAATAATGGCGGCAGTTATGATACGGAAGATTCTAGAACAAAAGAGAACCACTGTTGTTTTGAGGTTTGTGCATTATGCTTAAGTTCAACCATGGAGTCTGCTAGATTGTACATGTGGCAAAATTCGGTGGGGGGCTAGAAGATGGTGCGAGGGGCCGAGTGGAGCGAGACTAGGAAGGAATGCACAAGTGCGAGATCGATATTTAGAGAGAGGGGGCGAACACGTGCAATGTTGCACGCAGTGGTGGAGCCATGAAAAATAAATGAGCCAGGGGCCAAGCATTGCTAATCCTTTACGAGGAGGGTCAATTCATGAAATTAAGCCTTTTTTAGCAGCAATTGTCTAATGATCACATTCATATTAGCCTCGATATATAGTGATGTTAGGGGGCAGGGCTTCATCGCCTCTGTCTTCTCCATTGTGCACGCTGTCGAGAGATGAAGCGAAGGCATGGATGATGAGAGGGGACATTGGATATATAATTAATGTGGGTGTATTAGCTATATATGTTAATCCTATATAGAGAGGTATAGATTGATCGATGTGGACGTGGGAAAGAGGGTGAGACCTCACTGGATATATCGATTGATCGGTTTGTGTGGAAAATTATGAAAGACCTAGCTATATACACACATACATAGAGGTACATCGATCGTTGCGCATGCACGCGTGAGAGATAAGGAATGCCTGATATGATGGAGAGGAGGATGTGTGTGGGTGTGTGCCTCCATGGGAGACCGACCTGAAGAAAAAGATTGCATGCGTGCAATGGATAATGCCGACTGGTAGTGTGTGTGCATGCATGCACGAGAGAAAGTTAGTGGTACAATTATAAAGAGAAGACTCTTGTGTGGGTGTAAAAGAATAGGTGAGGTCATAATCAATGGAAAGTTGAATTCAAATATTTGAATAAGAGATCCCGATGTTTGAAACCCATGCATGCATGAATATAACGGAGATCTGCGGTGTGGTTTGGAAACAAGCATGTTGTAATGTATACACATTGAACAAGGTCGACTGATTTGAATTTGAGATACCGATGGCGTACATCATTTGGCCACGTCGCATCCGTGCATGGACACACTATTCTAATTGGAGATGATGGGCGGCTTTCGCATCACATATCTATATCTATACCCCTATATATATATTTTATATTTTATATTTTTTTATATTGTGTGCGGGTAACTTAACTTTGAAAGATGGTCGTTGGATGAGGCGAATCCGATGGTCCAAAGATGGCAAATTTAAGCACTAATGGCCGTTGGATATCATCTAGATTCCACCAGATTTCGCCACATGTATAATCTAGAAGACTCCATGGTTGAACTTAAGCATAATGCACAAACATCAAAACACAAGCACTTCTTATTTGTTCTAGAATCTTCCGTATCAGAATTGCCCAAATGTTTTTCTACATGATTTGCCATTATTTGTTTTTACTTTATGTCTTACAATGCACAATTCCATGAATCTTAAAATAGATTATCTTTCTTATAAAAACTAGATGATTTTGAATAAAATGAACTATAAGAATTAAACGAACATCTACATCATGCATATATGACTCAAAGCTTGCATGCTATAATGTGGTATTTATTCATAATTTGGTTGCCAAATCTCATGCGTGCAATGCACGTGTACCTTACTATAGTCTAAATGGTGTTTGTGTGTGTTGTGCGTGTTGAGGTGCAAATTGTCTTTTTGGGTACAAGTTAAGCTTGTTCTTCCGAAATTTCAAGCCGCGCCTTGTTATGCCGAAAATTCAAGCTAAGCGTCTCGCTCTATCATGCTTGCAAAACTCCGCCTCTTCAACCTGCGCCTTTGTTAGCCGAAATATTTAAGATATATCTTTGTCTCGTTGTGCTCTGACAACTCCCTCCATCTCAACCCGCGCCTTGCTATTCCGAAATTACAACGCGCGCGAAAACTCCCACCTCCTGTGAAATCCCGACACGCAAAATGCCCGTGGTACCCCTGAACCGAAAGAACCGCCTCAAATCGGTGGGGGGTACTTTCGTAACTTACCCCACATTTCGGACAAGCGCGTCTCTAAGCCATGGTTCCCCACTGCCATCCCATCCGCCCACCCATTCATACACCGAGGCCGCGAAAACCCGCGACGAAACCCCACACCCTGCTCCGTCCGCCACCTAGCCGGAGCCTCTTCCCCGACGATGTCGTCCACAGCAACACCTCGACGTCCCTCATCCACCGTACCGGATGAGGATCCGTCGTCGATCTCATCGTCCCGCCGGTTCAGCCACCCCGTCCTCCACCTCCAAGGAGCTGCCCCGACGTTCCCCTCGTCTTTCGCGCCACCTCCATTCCCACACCGCCATCTTCACCTGCACCACCGTAAGAGCATCATCATCACCGTTTCCTCGGATGAAGCTGCGGCCTAATCGGCGCCACCAAAGAGGTTGTACACTAATTGCCGCATTTTCTTCTTGATTCGATCTCCCGGTGCTGCCGGCGCTCGGTCCCGAGCCGACACGGCATGGCTCCATCCACGGCGGTGTCGCCGGCCACTTCCTCCACGGCGTCGCTCCCTCGGCGGTGACGTCCACATCAGTAGGAGCTGCTGCTGCTTTAGCTCTCACTCGCGCTGCTGCTCTGCTCTTTCTCTCGGTCCCCTGCCCGGTCTTCTCTTGCTATTGCTCTTGCTCGCGCTGCTGCTCTCGCTCTTGCTCTTGCTTGCGATGCTGGTCCGATTTGGCTACACTTCAGTCGACTGAATCGACTTTTGGGTCAGTTGATTTTCAAGGGGTGGGCTTGCCGGGGTGAAGGAAGAACCAGCCGCAGCGGGGAGGGGGGCTCACCGGAGAGGTATCCCACTATCTATCTTAGGGTTCAGGATGGGGGCGGTGGTCCCCGGCGGTGGCGGGGCGTTGGTGGGGCGGTGGCGTGTGGATTGCCGGAGAAAAAGCTCGGCACGGGGGGGGGGGGGGGGCTAGAGGGATGGTCGGGGCAGCGGCGGACCGGCGGTGGGGAGTGTTTTCGGGGCGGGCGGGGCGGCGGGGGGCTGCTATTTGGCCGGTGGTGGCTGGCGGCTCAGGGGGTGGAGGTTGAAGATGAACCGCAGGCCCTTGATTTCGTATCCAATTGCTGCAAAATCGTGACCAGAGATGAAAAAGTCGATCGAACGACGTGTAGCCTCACCTTGCTAGTGCGTCAGGTTTAAATGACAAAATTCAGTTTCGGTAGCAAAATTCAGTTTCGACAGTTAAGTTCAGTTTCGACAGTTAAGTTCAGTTTAGATAGTTAAGTTCAGAGATGAGCGGCTGATGTATTTTACATCTAGCACTTTGTGGTTATGTATTTTACGTCATGTATTGGTAATGCTATTAGAATTCCACTCAGGTTAATGTTGTTCATTGTCTCTCTTGTCCTGCTTCAGCCTCGGTGTCGTACAACTCATCGGAGCTGCTCCAACGATGAAACCCTTCATCACAGCGGAGCAGTACCTCGGGCTCCATCTCCAGACGCCTAAGATCTTCTTCCCCTCCGACAAAGAAAGTCAGCCGGAGCATCCTCACCGCCAACCCAATCACGCCGAGATCGATATGGCTTCGCCAATGAGGTTGTACACTTGTTGCATCTGTTTTTACTCTACATGTTATATATATTGTCCAATCGAGCACTTTCGTAGTAACGGGAAATACGATTATTTTATCCTACTATATGACAAGCGGTGAGGTACTGCATAACTTAGCTATCCCTCGATGGACTCTCTTGAACGCCATCATTATTTATCTCTGCTGCGTTTGAGTTGTGCATTTGTCGATGGGCCCGGGAGTTGATCTAGTATGGCGGTGGCTCGGGTCCAAAGTAATAGAAATAGCACAAAAACATTTTTTTAGTGTAGGATTTTCCTTGTTCAAGCCTGCCTACTAGAATCGCCAGGGCTTGAAAGGAAAAGTGAATGAAAAACATAGGAATTGGAAAGTTTCCTATGGTACTACTTTTCATGAATTTGGTGCAAAGGAATGGAGTAAAGGAAAACTGTAGGATTTGTTCCTTTAGTGTCTCCTTGAAAGAAAAACCGTAGGAATTCTAATTTCCACTTCTCCTCCTTTTCATATTCCTATTCATCAAGCACAATACTAAGAGATAGTAGCATAATAGCATTATAACCGTACATTTTCTTGTGGTTTGACTTAATCTCACCATGCTTTTTGCATCCTGTGATCTTCCAATTGTTGTGAATCAAACACCCAGATTGGCGTAAATCCTGTGTTTTTAAATTCTCTATTTTGCACGTGCATTCCTATCCTATTCCTGTCTATTTCCTATCCCTGCATTGTTAGAATCCTCAGATTCAAACAAGCCCTTACTCAATTACTTCTATTACAGATATGTATCAAAGAAAACCTTGTGTGGTTTGTCCTGCTCCTGGGGCGCTGTGTTCCACCCCAGCTCAGCTGCTCCAACAACAGAAGGGTTCACCACAGCAGGGACCCGCTCTCCAGACTGTCTTTCGCCGCCTCAGATCTTCTTCCCTGCCGCCGACAGCCACGACAACTGCAGTACCATCATCAACTGAGCAGATGACCTTGAGGACTACATGGTTCCGCAAGAGAGGTCGCACTCTTCCGTGTCTGCTTACGTTATGCGTTGCTTAATATGATGACATGCTACATTATCGTCGTGTTCACCTATTAGACTCCAAGTCAGGTCCAAACTAATGCAGAAACTTGAGTTTTTAAATGGTTGTGGGGTACATATTGGGGCAGCAATCAGTACTATCTGTCTACTATCTGGTTAATCTCCGGTGTCTACTATGAGTTTCATGTTGGGTGCAAACAAACATTAAAGGAGCCATTATCTGTATTTTTTAACTAAAGCTATCATCTGCCTGCTATCATTGGTTTTGGGTCTATCCACGCTTTGCTACCATCACTCTGGATTTGTGCATGCACTCCTTACATAATCTCACTATGTTTTCTTCCTATGCATGCCAGTTATTGTACACAATGGAACTAATCATGTAGAGCAAAAGAGACGAGCCTTGCGTGGCAATACAATTTCATGCAGACGTCGTTCCATGGTGGGCGCAAAGGCAGCCCCCCCTCCGCCCATTTCGGATCATAATCAAGAGGAAGATAATTGTTCTAAGGGGGATTCAGAAGGAGAAGACCACTCCTATTTACCCCATGAGGTCTTCGCTCTAACTTGGCATTGCTTACTGTATACATTAAAGATGTCATCTGCTTAGTTTAGACATGCTTTGTGTCAATGCCATCTGTTTAGTTTCTTTATCGTATATGTGAATCATGCAATGCCATCTTGTCTAGCCAGGCATCATATATGTGAATTTTGCAATGCCACCCTGGTTAGCTAGTCATCTTATATGTGAATTATATCATGCCATCATTTTTTATTACGTGTTAAATTTGTCAACAATTTTAGTACATTCAATTACTCTTCCTGTGCATCAGCCATTCTGCACGGTCATGGAAAAATCTGGAGTGGAAACAAGGTCTTCAGAGCGCATAATGCTATCTCGACGAAGCGCAAGTCTTGCTGGTTACCGATAGCTCCTCGTGAGGAGGATTCGAGACAGATGACCACCATATTTCCCGAGGTGCATGCCCTAACTTGGCAGGGTTATGTTGCTCATATCGCATGCGTATGGTATCTTGCATTGCTATGTCATTTGCTTAGTTTAGACATGCTTTGTGTGAATGCCACCTGTTTAGTGTCTAATTACCATATATGTGAATTATGCAATGCCATCTTGTTGCAAGACATTATATATGTGAAATATGCAATGTTATCTTGTTGCAAGGCATTATGTATGTGAATTATGCAATGCCATGCTGTTTAGGCAAGCGTCATATATGTGAATTATATCATGCCGTCCTTTTTTGTATTTCTCATTGCTTTTGTCGACAATGTTTGTATATTCAACTGCTCTTCCGTGCATCAGCCATTTGAATTGGTGATGGAGAAATCTGGAGTGAAAACAAGGTCTTGAGCGGAGACAATGCTACCTGCTGAAGCAGATATCTTGCTGGTTATAGATAGCTCTTCAGAGGAGGATTCAGAGGCAAATGACTAGTCCTATTATCCCCCTGAGGTGTATGCTCAAACTTGGCAGGGTTATATTACTCATATAATGCATATGTTGTATTGCAATGCTTAGTTTTTACATCATATACGCAATATTGAATGCCATCTCCTTAGTTGACACATCATATATGCGATTGGCCTCTGCTCACTTCCTTAGTATATAAATCATATATTTGAATTATGTCATGCCATGATGTTTACATATACAGCATGTATCTGAATTATGGCATGCCAACCCATTTTCTAAAGACATAATATAGTTATATCATATCATCCTATTTACATAGTCATCATATTTTAAATTATGTCATTCTATCCGTGAATTATATCATGCCATCATGTTTCCATCGACGGCATGTTTGTGATTTATGGCATGCCAACCACTTTAATAGACACATCGTATAGTTATATCATGTCATCATGTTTACATAGTCATCATATTTTGAAGTATGTCATTCTATCATGTTTAGTTAGCCATCATACATGTGAAATTGTGTCATGCTATCCTGTTTAATTAGCCATCATATATGTGAAATTATGTCCTGCTATTCTGTTTGCTTAGACAACATAAATGTGAATTATTTCATGCCCTGCTTTTCTTCCCTACTATCCATTGCACCTGTCTATCTTACAATGTACGTACATTCAATTAATTTTCTTGTTTATCAGCCCATTTCAATCGGAGGGAGTGATGGCAGATCTGTGGGAGTAAAACACGGTCTTGAAAAGATCGTGCTACCTGTCGATGCAGATAGAACCACGGTTGTACTTGCCCAAGAACCAGCCCCACCACACATAACCCACACTCATGCATATTGTACCCCTACGCAGTTGGACAGAGAACCAGCTACACCCCTTCTAACCCCAACCCCAGCAGATAGACACCCAGTTCCCGTTTACACATCACCGTCTCCACCACAGAGCACCCAAACACGAGCAGTTAGTAAGGCAACTGCAGTGCCCAAATCACGAGGACCACCACTCCGAACCCGAGGTCAATGCTTAAAGCAGAAGAAGAATTGTTCTCAGGTCAGGTTCTGTAGCTATGGTTCATACTACTTTGCTCTTGCATCACTGTATTTACTGATACCAACCAATTTCAAATTTGAAGGATGCAATTGAAACTCCAATGGCACAACAGGTATGTTTTAAACCTTTTTCTTCAACGTGTTTGTCTGTTTGCTGTTGTAACTTGCTCTATGTTGATTTCAGTTTCAATTGAATAAACAGTTATGTTCTCATGCCATGCACATTACAAGTGTTGTTATTGCTGTGTAGTTTCCTACACTTATATTACATCTATGCTGCTTTGTCTTAAATAGATATGATTCGAACTGTATCTATCTTGATTTGGCAACATAAACTAGAATGATATAGACCATACAGTGACCATACTACATAGATATATGTTTGTTTCATGCTGTTATCCTGTCCACCTTACTACTGATCTGGTTTACCAAAATGAGTTTCATATACTACATTGTAAACCTGAGATGTTTTTGTTTGTTTCTCTTTTAGAACGCGGATAAAATATTGGAGAAGAGTACCCTGTTATGCAATGGTAAAGGAAGTAATGCAGATAGGGTTCAAGATAGTGAGACATCCCTGTTGGTCTCCAAGAAAGCTGATATAAACTATATTGAAGACACTGAGACAACCCCAAAGTCCTGTCTTGATGTAGTGTTCGAAAGTTCTTGGCTTACCTTCTTGGCACCAGCTCTTGAACTTCGTTGCCTTAATCAGTTCGGCTTCTTGAGTCTCAACTTCAAGTTGAAAGACATCGATCGATGTTATGTGATAGGAAGTCAAGGATCGAGGAAGTCCTCGCAGAATTCAGATGCATACTTTACGTGCAATGACAATATTTGGAGGACTTAAGCGCCAAACAAGAGAAAGTTAATAAGCTTGCTAAGCATTTTGCCAGCATTATGGGTACCAGGATATTGTTTCTTGATCTCTTCTGAAGTGGTTTCAGTTCTGGACTTGTTTTGCTGCGGCGTTTATATGCTGTTGTGTTCCCTATATTTGCACCGGTGGCGAACTTTGATGCCCAGTGGATGTAATATGTGTAATAGCCGTGATAGCCTAGTGTAAGTTGCTTGCTTATTTATTTCCTTGTTGTCTTGTTTATTTGTTTGCTTGTAGTCAGTGCAGTTCTTTTTCTGCGGTTTGCTAGTGGCTGCAATAACCTATTTTTTAAAACTAGGCCACAGTAAACGCCACAGTAGTGACACTGGGCCTACGGGCCGTACAAACAGTGGGCCTTCTACGGGCCGTATAAACAGTGGGCCTTCTATGGGCCGTAGAAACAGTGGGTCTTCTATAGGCCGTAGAAACAATGGGCCTTCTACGGGCCGTAGAAACAATGGGCCTTCTACGGGACGTATCATCAATGGGCATTATACGGGCCGTATGATCGATTGGCCAAACATGGGCCAAACAGACCGCATTCTGGTTGTAAACGGGCTAGAGTTGGAATCGTCCATTCATGTGCCGACCATAACGGGCCATCATTAATAGGCCATATTTGATGACGCTATGAAAACGGCCCAACGTATTAACGGACCACAAACGGGCCGACTGTAACCACATGCTGAATTTGGCCCACAAGCAGAAAATGACAGTAACGGGCCGTAAGTAAATGAATGCTGGAAATGAGCCAAAGAATAAATGGGCTCTAAGAAGGCCGAAAGATAACATGGGTTGGAAACGGCCCAACGGAATAATGGGCCGTTAATGGGTATAAAGTGATACCTTTGTTCTATACGGGCGATTTCACCACGGGCCGTTAATGGGTGTAAAGTGATACCTTTGTTCATTAGGGGCGATTTCACCACGGGCCGTTAATAGGCCAAGAGTTACATAGGGCCTCATATGGGCCGAAGACGTCATGGGCCATACATGGGCCAGAAGTGAAAACGGGCTAGAATCATATTGGATGGCCCAGATGACGCTACTGTGCCTAATTCGAATAGGGCGTAACGGGCCTTGGGTTAGCGGGCTGTAAATGGGCTAAATGCAAACATGCCGTTAACAGGCTTTCCATGGGCCGACCCGCCACCTTTTGACCAAGTCAAACGGGCCGGCCTTTTCACAGCAATGGGCCTCTGTTGGGCCGTGCCACGTGTCGACGTATCATAGGCGCCTATACATCCAATGAGTGAATGACATCTGTCCCAGCGATGAGCCGACACGTGTTTCCTCCAGCCAATGATGATTTTACACGTGGAAAATCCCCATTGGTCGTGGCTGTTAACGGGTTATCGGATCCAAAACCTTACCCGATAGCTTAACGGCATTCCGTTATGGTGGATGCCACGTGTCGGTCACCCTTGACAAAAGCACTTCCGTGACGCGTGATTTATCGTCATGGAAGTGGACACTTCCGTGATGATAATTTTGGTAATGTCATGGAACACTTCTCTGACGACATGTATGACTATCTTGATTCTGTCATAAATTTGTCATGGATGTACATGCATGACAAAAAACGCGACCTACTGTGACAAACATGTATCATCACGGAAGTGTATTTATTTTTGTAGTGACACAAGTTGATCTTTTAGCCGTGTGTGGTGCCCCCCTCCACAGAAACACACCTCGGTCATATCGTCGTAGTGCTTAGGAGAAGCCCTGCGCCGGTAACTTCATCATCACCGTCACCATGCCGTCATGCTGACGAAACTCTCCCTCGTCCTCAACTTCATCAAGAGTTCGAGGTACGTCACCGAAATGAAACGTGTGCAGATCGCTGAGGTGCCGTGCGTTCGGTACTTGGATCGGTTGGATCGCGAAGACGTTTGACTACATCAACCGCGTTACTAAACGCTTCCGCTTTCGATCGATGCGTGGACACACTCTCCCGCTTCGTTGCTATGCTTCTCCTAGATAGATCTTGTGTGATCGTAGGAAAATTTTGTTAGGGAACGTAGTATTTCAAAACTTTCATACGATCACGCAAGATCTATCTAGGAGAAACATAGCAACGTGCGGGGAGAGCGTGTCCACTTACCCTCGTAGACGGAAAGCGGAAGCGTTTAGTAACACGGTTGATGTAGTCGAACGTCTTCACGATTCAACCGATCCAAGTACCGAACGCACGGCACCTCCGTGATCTGCACACGTTCAGCTCGGTGACGTCCCTCGAACTCTTGATCCAGTTGAGGCCGAGGGAGAGTTCCATCAGCACGACAGAGTCACCGGCGCAGGGCTTTGCCTAAGCGCTACGACGATATGACCGAGGTGTAAAACTGTGGAGGGGGGCACCACACACGGTTAAAGATCAACTTGTGTGTCTATGGGGTGCCCCCTCCCCCGTACATAAAGGAGGGGAGGAGGAGGCCGGCCGGCCACAAGGGGCGTGCCCAAGGGGGGGAATCCTACTCCAAGTAGGAATAGGTTCGCCCCTTTCCTAGTCCAACTAGGATAAGAAGGAAGGAGAGGGTGAGGGAGAGGGAAAGAGGGGCCGCACCCCCTTCCCCTAGCCTATTCGGACTCCCATTGGGGGGGGGGCGCCACCTCTTGGCTGCGGCCATATCTCTCCCCTAAGGCCCACTAAGGCCCATAACTTCCCAGGGGGGGTCCGGTAACCCTCCGGCACTCCGGTTTTATCCGAAACCATCCGGAACACTTCCGGTGTCCGAATAACATGGTCCAATATATCAATCTTTATGTCTCGACCATTTCAAGACTCCTCGTCATGTCTCATCTGGGACTCCGAACAACCTTCGGTACATCAAATTACATAAACTAATATTATGTATCATCATCGAACGTTAAGCGTGCGGACCCTACGGGTTCGAGAACTATGTAGACATGACCGAGACACATCTCCGGTCAATAACCAATAGCGGAACCTGGATGCTCATATTGGTTCCTACTCCCTCCGTTCCAAAATAATCGAATCAACTTTGTACTAATTTAGTACAAAGTTGAGCCATCTATTTTGGAACGGAGGGAGTACATATTCTACGAAGATCTTTATCGGTCAAACCGCATAACAACATACGCTGTTCCCTTTGTCATCGGTATGTTACTTGCCCGAGATTTGACCGTCGGTATCACCATAACTAGTTCAATCTCGTTATCGGCAAGTCCCTTTACTCGTTCCATAATGCATCATCCTACAACTAACTTATTAGTCACATTGCTTGCAAGGCTTATTGTGATGTGCATTACCGAGAGGGCCCAGAGATACCTCTCAGACAATAGGAGTGACAAATCCTAATCTCGATCTATGCCAACTCAACAAACACCATCGGAGACACACAGAGAGCATCTTTATAATCACCTAGTTATGTTGTGACGTTTGATAGCACACTAAGTGTTCCTCCGGTATTCGGGAGTTGCATAATCTCATAGTTAGAGGAACATGTATAAGTCATGAAGAAAGCAATAGCAATAAACTAAACGATCATAGTTCTAAGCTAACGGATGGGTCTAGTCCATCACATCAGTATCTAATGATGTGATCCCGTTCATCAAATTACAACACATGTCTATGGCTAGGAAACATAACCATCTTTGATAAACAAGCTAGTCAAGTAGAGGCATACTAGGGACACTCTGTTTGTCTATATATTCACACATGTACTAAGTTTCTGGTTAATACAATTCTAGCACGAATAATAAACATTTATCATGATATAAGGAAATATAAATAACAACTTTATTATTGCCTCTAGGGCACATTTCCTTCAGTCTCCCACTTGCACTAGAGTCAATAATCTAGATTATATAGTAATGACTCTAACACCCATGGAGTCTTGGTGATGATCATGTTTTGCTCGTGAGAGAGGCTTAGTCAACAGTTCTGCAACATTCAGATCCGTATGTATCTTGCAAATCTCTATGTCCCCTTCCGACACTTGATGACGGATGGAATTGAAGCATCTCTTGATGTGCTTGGTCTTCTTGTGAAATCTAGATTCCTTTGCCAAGGGAATTGCACCAGTATTGTCATAAAAGATTTTCATTGGACCCGATGCACTAGGTATGACACCTAGATCGGATATGAACTCCTTCATTCGCTGCTTCTGAAGCAGCTATGTACTCCGCTTCACACGTAGATCCCGCCACGACGCTCTGTTTGGAACTGCACCAACTGATAGCTCCACCATTCAATATAAATACGTATCCAATTTGTGACTTAGAGTCATCCAGATCAGTTTCAAAGCTTCCATCGACGTAACCATTTACAACGAGCTCTTTGTCACCTCCATAAACGAGAAACATATCCTTTGTCCTTTCCAGGTATTTCATGATGTTCTTGACCGGTGTCCAGTGATCCACTCCTGGATTACTTTGGTACCTCCCTACTATAATTATAGCAAGGCACACATCAGGTCTGGTACACAACATTGCATACATGATAGAACCTATGGCTGAGGCATAGGGAATGTCTTTCATTTTCTCGCTATCTTCTGCAGTGGTCGGGCATTGAGTCTCACTCAACTTCACACCTTGTAACACAGGCGAGAACCCTTTCTTTGACTGATCCATTTTGAACTTCTGCAAAATCTTATCAAGGTATGTGCTTTGTAAAAGTCCAATTAAGCATCTTGATCTACCTCTATAGATCTTGATGCCCAATATGTAAGCAGCTTCACCGAGGTCTTTCATAGAAAAACTCTTATTCAAGTATCCTTTTATGCTATCTAGAAATTCTATTTCATTTCCAATCAGCAATATGTCATCCACATATAATATTAGAAATGCTACAGAGCTCCCACTCACTTTCTTGTAAATACAGGCTTCTCCAAAAATCTGTATCAAACCATATGCTTTGATCACACTATGATAACGTTTATTCCAACTCCGAGATGCTTGCACTAGTCCATAAATGGATCGCTGGAGCTTGCACACTTTGTTTGCATCCTTTGGATCGACAAAACCTTCTGGTTGCACCATATACAACTCTTCTTCTAGAAATCCATTCAGGAATGTAGTTTTGACGTCCATTTGCCAAATTTCATAATCATAAAATGTGGCAATTGCTAACATGATTCGGACAGACTTAAGTATCGCTACGGGTGAGAAAGTCTCATCTTAGTCAAATCCTTGAACTTGTCGAAAACCTTTTGTAACAAGTCGAGCTTTGTAGACAGTAACATTACCGTCAACATCGGTCTTCTTGAAGATCCATTTATTTCTGTGGCTTGCGGATTATCTAGCAAGTCAACCAATGTCCATACTTTGTTCTCATACATGGGTCCCATTTCAGATTTCATGGCCTCAAGCCATTTTGCGGAATCTGAGCTCATCATCGCTTCCTCATAGTTCGTAGGTTCGTCATGGTCAAGTAACATGACGTCCAGAACATGATTACCGTACCACTCTGGTGCGGATCTTACTCTGGTTGACCTACAAGGTTCAGTAGTAACTTAATCAGAAGCTTCATGATCATCATCGTTAGCTTCCTCACTAATTGGTGTAGGAATCACTGGAACTGATTTCTGTGATGAACTACTTTCCAATAAGGGAGTAGGTACAATTATCTCATCAAGTTCTACTTTCCTCCCAGTCACTTCTTTCGAGAGAAACTCCTTCTCTAGAAAGGATCCATTCTTAGCAACAAATATCTTGCCTTCGGATCTGTGATAGAAGGTGTACCCAACAATCACCTTTGGGTATCCTATGAAGACACATTTCTCCGATTTGGGTTCGAGCTTATCAGGTTGAAGCTTTTTCACATAAGCATCGCAACCCCAAACTTCAAGAAACGACAACTTGGGTTTCTTGCCAAACCACATTTCATATGGTGTCGTCTCAACCGATTTAGATGGTGCCCTATTTAACGTGAATGCAGCCGTCTCTAAAGCATAACCCCAAAATGATAGTAGTAAATAAGTAAGAGACATCATAGATCACACCATATCTAATAAAGTGCGGTTACGATGTTCAGACACACCATTACGCTGTGGTGTTCGGGGTGGCGTGAGTTGCGTAACTATTCTGCATTGTTTCAAATGAAGACCAAACTCGTAACTCAAATATTCACCTCCACGATCAGATCGTAGAAACTTTATTTTCTTGTTACGATGATTTTCCATTTCACTATGAAATTCTTTGAACTTTTCAAATGTTTCAGACTTATGTTTCATCAAGTATATATACCCATATCTGCTCAAATCATCTGTGCAGGTCAGAAAATAACGATACCCGCCGCGAGAGTCAACACTCATCGGACCGCATACATCAATATGTATTATTTCCAATAAGTATATTGCTTGCTCCATTGTTCTGGAGAACGGAGTCTTAGTCATCTTGCCCATGAGGCATGGTTCGCAAGCATCAATGATTCATAATCAAGTGATTCCAAAAGCCCATTAGCATGGAGTTTCTTCATGCGCTTTACACCAATATGACCTAAACGGCAGTGCCACAAATAAGTTGCACTATCATTATTAAACTTATATCTTTTGGCTTCAATACTATGAATATGTGTATCACTACTATCGAGATTCATTAAAAATAGACCACTCATCAAGGGTGCATGACCATAAAAGATATTACTCATATATATAGAACAACTATTATTCTTTGATTTAAATGAATAACCGTCTTGCATCAAACAAGATCCAGATATAATGTTCATGCTTAACGCTGGCACCAAATAACAATTATTCAGGTCTAAAACTAATCCCGAAGGTAGATGTAGAGGTAGCGTGCCGACGGCGATCACATCAACTTTGGAACCATTTCCCACGCGCATCGTCACCTCGTCCTTAGCCAATCTTCGCTTAATCCGTAGCCCCAGTTTCGAGTTGAAAATATGAGCAATAGAACCAGTATCAAATACCCAGGCGCTATTACGAGCATTAGTAAGGTACACATCAGTAACATGTATATCAAATATACCTTCACTTTGCATCCTTCTTATCCGCCAAATACTTGGGGCAGTTCCGCTTCCAGTGACCAGTCCCTTTGCAGTAGTAGCACTCAGTCTCAGGCTTAGGTCCAGACTTGGGCTTCTTCACTTGAGCAGCAACTTGCTTGCCATTCTTCTTGAAGTTCCCCTTCGTCCCTTTGCCCTTTTTCTTGAAACTAGTGGGCTTGTTGACCATCAACACTTGATGCTCCTTCTTGATTTCTACCTCCGCAGCCTTTAGCATCGCGAAGAGCTTGGGAATTTTCTTATCCATCCCTTGCATATTATAGTTCATCATGAAGCTTTTGTAGCTTGGTGGCAGTGATTGAAGAACTCTGTCAATGACACTATCAACTAGATGATTAACTCCCAGTTGAGTCAAGTGATTGTAGTACCCAGACATTCTGAGTATATGCTCACTAACAGAACTATTCTCCTCCATTTTGCAGCTGTAGAACTTATTGGAGACTTCATATCTCTCAATCCAAGCATTTGCTTGAAATATTAACTTCAACTCCTGGAACATCTCATATGCTCCATGACGTTCAAAATGTCGTTGAAGTCCCGGTTCTAAGCTGTAAAGCATGGCACACTAAACTATCGAGTAGTCATCACTTTGCTTTCACGCCGCAGCGTCATAGCGTCTGGTGTTGCTCCTGCAGCGGGTCTTGCACCTAGCGGTGCTTCCAGGACGTAATTCTTCTGTGCAGCAATGAGGATAATCCTCAAGTTACGGACCCAGTCCGTGTAATTGCTACCATCATATTTCAACTTAGCTTTCTCTAGGAACGCGTTAAAATTCAACGGAACAGTAGCACGGGCCATTTATCTACAACAACATAGACATTAATACTATCAGGTACTAAGTTTATAATAAATTAAAGTTCAATTAATCATATTACTTAAGAACTCCCACTTAGATAGACATCCCTCTAATCATCTAAGTGATCACGTGATCCATATCAACTAAACCTTGTCCGATCATCGCGTGAGATGGGGTAGTTTTCAATGGAGAACATCATTATGTTGATCATATCTACTATATGACCCATGCTCGACCTTTCGGTCTCAGTGTTCCGAAGCCATATCTATATATGCTAGGCTCGTCAAGTTTAACCAGAGTATTCTGCGTGTGCAAAACTGGCTTGCACCCGTTGTATGTGAACATAGAACTTATCACACCCGTTCATCACGTGGTGTCTCGGCACGACGAACTGTCACAACGGTGCATTCTCAGGGAGAACAATTGTACCTTGAAATTTAGTGAGAGATCATCTTATAATGCTACCGCCGTACTAATCAAAACATGATGCATAAAAAGATAAACATCACATGCAATCAAATAAGTGATATGATATGGCCGTCATCATCTTGTGCCTTTGATCTCCATCTCCAAAGCACCATCATGATCACCATCATCACCGGCTTGACACCTTGATCTCCATCGAAGCATCATTGTCGTCTCGCCAACTATTGCTTCTACGACTATCGCTACCGCTTAGTGATAAAGTAAATCAATTACATGGCGACTGCATTTCATACAATAAAGCGACAACCATATGGCTCCTGCCAGTTGCCGATAACTGTTACAATACATGATCATCTCATACAACAAATTATATATCATCACATCTTGACCATATCACATCACGACAAGCCCTGCAAAAACAAGTTAGACGTCCTCTACTTTGTTGTTGCAAGTTTTATGTGGCTGCTACAGGCTTCTAGCAAGAACCGTTCTTACCTACGCATCAAAACCACAACGATTTTTCGTCAAGTGTGTTGTTTTAACCTTCAACAAGGACCGGGCGTAGTCACACTCGATTCAATTAAAGTTGGAGAAACAAACACCCACTAGCCACCTGTGTGCAAAGCACGGCGGTAGAACCAGTCTCATGAATGCGGTCATGTAATGTCGGTCTGGGCCGCTTCATCCAACAATACCGCCGAATTAAAGTATGACATGCTGGTAAGCAGTATGACTATTATCTCCCACAACTCTTTGTGTTCTACTCGTGCATATAACATCTAAGCATAGACCTGGCTCGGATGCCACTGTTGGGGAACGTAGTATTTCAAAATTTTCCTACGATCACGCAAGATCTATCTTGGAGAAGCATAGCAACGAGAAGGGAGAGTATATCCACGTACCCTCGTAGACCGAAAGTGGAAGCGTTTAGTAATGCGGTTGATGTAGTCGAACGTCTTCACGATCCAACCGATCCAAGTACCGAACGCACGGCACCTCCGCGATCTGCACACGTTCAGCTCGGTGACGTCCCTTGAACTCTTGATCCAGTTGAGGCCGAGGGAGAGTTCCGTTAGCACGATGACGTGGTGACGGTGATGATGAAGTTACCGGTGTAGGGCTTCGCCTAAGCACTACGACGATATGATCGAGGTGTAAAACTATGGAGGGGGGCACCTCACACGGTTAAAGATCAACTTGTATGTCTATGGGGTGCCCCTCCCCCGTATATAAAGGAGGGGAGGAGGAGGCCGGACGGCCACAAGGGGCGTGCCTAAGGGGGGGAATCCTACTCCAAGTAGGAATAGGTTCCCCCCTTTCCTAGTCCAACTAGGAGAAGAAGGAAGGAGAGGGAGAGGGAAAGAGGGGCCGCGCCCCCTTCCCCTAGTCCTATTCGGACTCCCCTTGGGGTGGGGTGCGCGCTACCTCTTGGATGCGGCCCTCTCTCTCCCCTAAGGCCCATAATTTCTCGGGGGGGGGGGGTTCCGGTAACCCTTCGGCACTCCGGTTTTATCCGAAACCATCCGGAACACTTCCGGTGTCCGAATAAAATGGTCCAATATATCAATCTTTATGTCTCGACCATTTCGAGACTCCTCGTCATTTCCGTGATCTCATCTGGGACTCCGAACAACCTTCGGTACATCAAATCACATAAACTCATAATACGAATCGTCACCGAACGTTAAGCGTGCGGACCCTACGGGTTCGAGAACTATGTAGACATGACCGAGACACATTTCCGGTCAATAACCAATAGCGGAACCTGGATGCTCATATTGGTTCCTACATATTCTATGAAGATCTTTATCGGTCAAACCACATAACAACATACATTGTTCCCTTTGTCATCGGTATGTTATTTGCCCGAGATTCGATCGTCGGTATCACCATACCTAGTTCAATCTCGTTACCGGCAAGTCTCTTTACTGTTTCTATAATGCATCATCCCGCAACTAACTTATTAGTCACAATGCTTGCAAGGCTTATTGTGATGTGCATTACCGAGAGGGCCCAGAGATACCTCTCCGACAATCGGAGTGACAAATCCTAATCTCGATCTATGCCAACTGAACAAACACCATTGGAGACACATGTAGAGCATCTTTATAATCACCGAGTTACATTGTGATGTTTGATAGCACACTAAGTGTTCCTCCGGTATTCAGGAGTTGCATAATCTCATAGTCAGAGGAACATGTACAAGTCATGAAGAAAGCAGTAGCAATAAACTGAACGAGCATAGTGCTAAGCTAACAGATGGGTCTTGTCCATCACATCATTCTCTAATGATGTGATCCCATTCATCAAATGACAACACATGTCTATGGCTAGGAAAGGTAACCATCTTTGATAAACAAGCTAGTCAAGTAGAGGCATACTAGGGACACTCTCTTTGTCTATGTATTCACACATGTACTAAGTTTCCGGTTAATACAATTCTAGCATGAATAATGAACATTTATCATGATATAAGGAAATATAAATAACAACTTTATTATTGCCTCTAGGGCACATTTCCTTGAGTCTCCCACTTGCACTAGAGTCAATAATCTAGATTACATAGTAATGATTCTAACACCCATGGAGTCTTGGTGCTGATCATGTTTTGCTCGTGAGAGAGGCTTTGTCAACGGGTCTACAACATTCAGATCTGTATGTATCTTGCAAATCTCTATGTCCCCTTCCGACACTTGATGACGGATGGAATGGAAGCATCTCTTGATGTGCTTGGTCTTCTTGTGAAATATGGATTCCTTTGCCAAGGCAATTGCACCAGTATTGCCACAAAAGATTCTCATTGGACCCGATGCACTAGGTATGACACCTAGATCAGATATGAACTCCTTCAGCTAGACTCCTTCATTCGCTGCTTCTGAAGCAGCTATGTACTCCGCTTCACACATAGATCCCGCCACGACGCTCTGTTTGGAACTGCACCAACTGACAGCTCCACCATTCAATATAAATACGTATCCGGTTTGTGACTTAGAGTCATCCGGATTGGTGTCAAAGCTTGCATCGACGTAACCATTTACAATGAGCTCTTTGTCACCTACATAAATGAGAAACATATCCTTAGTCCTTTTTAGGTGTTTCAGGATGTTCTTGACCACTGTCCAGTGATCCACTCCTGGATTACTTTGGTACCTCCCTATTATACTTATAGCAAGACACACATCAGGTCTGGTACACAACATTGCATACATGATAGAACCTATGGCCGAGGCATAGGGAATGACTTTCATTATCTCTCTATCTTCTGCAGTGGTTGGGCATTGAGTCTCACTCAACTTCACACCTTGTAACACAGGCAAGAACCCTTTCTTTGATTGATCCATTTTGAACTTCTTCAAAATCTTATCGAGGTATGTGCTTTGTGAAAGTCCAATTAAGCGTCTTGATCTATCTCTATAGATCTTGATGCCCAATATGTAAGCAGCTTCACCGAGATCTTTCATAGAAAAACTATTATTCAAGTATCTATGCTATCCAGAAATTCTATATCATTTCCAATCAGCAATATGTCATGCACATATAATATTAGAAATGCTATAGAGCTCCCACTCACTTTCTTGTAAATACAGGCTTCTCCAAAAATATGTATAAAACCATATGCTTTGATCACACTATCAAAACATTTATTCCAACTCCGAGAGGGTTGCACCAGTCAATAAATGGATCGTTGGAGCTTGCACACTTTGTTAGCACCATTTGGATCAACAAAACCTCCTGGTTGCATCATATACAACTCTTCTTCTAGAAATCCATTCAGGAATGCAGTTTTGACGTCCATTTGCCAAATTTCATAATCGTAAAATGTTGCAATTGCTAACATGATTCAGAAAGGATCTTACCCTGGTGCGGATCTTACTCTGGTTGACCTACGAGGTTCAGTAGTAACTTGATCAGAAGCTTCATGATCATCATCATTAGCTTCCTCACTAATTGGTGTAGGAATCACTGGAACTGATTTCTGTGATGAACTACTTTCCAATAAGGGAGTAGGTACAATTACCTCATCAAGTTCTACTTTCCTCCCACTCACTTATTTCGGGAGAAACTCCTTCTCTATAAGGGATCCATTCTAAGGAACGAATATCTTGCCTTCGGATCTGTGATAGAAGGTGTACCCAACAGTATCTTTTGGGTATCCTATGAAGACACATTTCTCCGATTTGGGTTCGAGCTTATCAGGTTGAAGCTTTTTCACATAAGGATTGCAGCCCCAAACTTTAAGAAACGACAACCTGGGTTTCTTGCCAAACCACAGTTCATATGGTGTCATCTAAACGGATTTAGATGGTGCCCTATTTAGCGTGAATGCAGCCATCTCTAAAGCATAACCCCAAAACGATAGCGGTAAATCAGTAAGAGACATCATAGATCGCACCATATCTAATAAAGTGTGGTTACGATGTTCGGACACACCATTACGTTGTGGTGTTCCGGGTGGTGTGAGTTGCGAAACTATTCCGCATTGTTTCAAATGAAGATCAAACTCATAACTCAAATATTCACCTCCACGATCAGATCATAGAAACTTTATTTTCTTGTTATGATTATTTTCCACTTCACTCGGAAATTCTTTGAACTTTTCAAATGTTTCAGACTTATGTTTCATCAAGTAGATATATCCATATCTTCTCAAATCATCTGTGAAGGTCAGAAAATAACGATACCCGCCGCAAGCGTCAACACTCATCGGACTGCATACATCAGTATGTATTATTTCCAATAAATCTGTTGCTCGCTCCATTATTCTGGAGAATGGAGTCTTAGTCATCTTGCCCATGAGGCATGGTTCGCAAGCATCAAGTGATTCATAATCAAGTGATTCCAAAAGCCCATCAGCATGGAGTTGATTAATGCGCTTTACACCAATATGACCTAAACGGCAGTGCCACAAATAAGTTGCACTATCCTTATTAAACTTATATCTTTTGGCTTCAATACTATGAATATGTGTATCACTACTATCGAGATTCAATAAAAATAGACCACTCATCAAGGGTGCATGACCATAAAAGATATTACTCATATATATAGAACAACCATTATTCTCTCATTTCAATGAATAACCTTCTTCCATCAAACAAGATCCAGATACAATGTTCATGCTTAACGCTGGCACCAAATAACAATTATTTAGGCCTAAAACTAATCCCGAAGGTAGATGTAGAGGTAGCGTGCCGACGACAATCACATCGACTTTGGAACCATTTCCCACGCGCATCGTCACCTCGTCCTTAGCCAATCTTCCTTAATCCGTAGCCCCAGTTTCGAGTTGCAAATATGATGTCAGGACCCCGATTCCAAGTCACATCGATCTAGCCGGTAACACCTCATATCACTTTGCGGCCTCACGCACGGTATTCCCACGGGTGTCGCCTTACCATGGCCCGGGACCGTTTATGCCTTTTGGCTCACGTATATGATAGTGTCGCTAGCATCCATATGACAGAGAACCCGGGCCGACATGGCTAGTCGTGAACCCAAAGCGGCATTAACCCATGGGGACAGGCATACATGAATCACATCGAGCATGTCGGTCATCAACGTGTGAATCCGGACTGTAGCACTAGGCTAACAGGACTCCGGTATCCCGGGCTGTAGCAGGCATTTCCCCGAAGGGACATACATAGGACTCCGGATATCACCGCGTGACATTTCCCCGAAGGGACATACATAGGAACGAAGTGATACACATGCCGGCCAGTCAAGTGTCCAAAGCAGTAGTGCTGGGCTAGCAGGACTCCGTTGAACCGGGCTGTAGCGGACTACTATCGCTCAGGAAGCACTAGACTACATTTCCCCATATGAGAGGCTGCCAAGGATAAACAACTAGATTGTCGGATCCCACACATACCAAGCATTTCAAACATACACACAATATGCTCAATATGTGTAGATACAACATGGCATCACAACATAACTCTATGACTCAAATATTTATTCATTAGGCTCCGAGGAGCGAGATATTACAAACATGGGTCTCATGACCCAACACTCGAAAGCATACAAGACAAAGCACAAGCGGAAGCTTAATATGTCCGAGTACAGACATCTACAAATGGAAAAAGACTTAGAAGCACGACTATCTACTAGATTCTGCCAGGCACAAGATCGTAGCTGAGGTAACAAGCTAAACGTCAAGTCCACGCGGAACTACTAGCGAGACCGAAGTCTCTCTCGCAAAACATAAAATAGGCAAACGTGAGTACAATTGTACTCAAAGAAGACTTACATCAGAACTAGCTACACATGCAACATTATCAACAAAGGGGGTGGTGGAGTTTGACTGCAGCAAGCCAGCTTTGACTCAGTGGCTATCCTGAACTACGACTGGAAGTAACTCTTTTGGGGTGGTGCACACGAGTCCACATATTCACCATACCAATACACCACTATGGATCCGCTCCCGTCTACCTACGAGAACGCCATCCATAGCACTCACGCTTATCTTGCGAGTTTTAGAGCATCCACTTTCACTTGTCTCTGAACTATGCAAGGGGTCCAAGTTTCCATATCCGAGGAATCCGGCTATTCGAATAGATAATGATAACCCTGCAGGGGTGTACTTCTTCACACACGCTCTCGCCACTTATCGCCCTGTACACGTCATGTACCTCGACAACCTTCAAGCGGAAGCCGGGCGAGGGAGTCGGCCACGACCTGACTAACCACACAAGTCTCTCGTCCAGGTTTATCGCCTATTCGGGTTCCATCCGCAAGGAGATCCGGCCGGGGTGTCGCTCACGGCCCCAAACGATGTGTGCAGGGTTCCCAAGCCCATCTCGACGGATGGATCTATGCTTGGTACACCGTGCCATGGTGCCTAGTCATCCCAAGCCCACATATCGGGTGCCACTTGGTAGACTACTAACACTACCTACAAACACTAGAAACTAGTTGCAACTCCTGGACAGAGATCAAGTTGATTAATAAGTCGAGAGGGGTCGAGTTACCGGAACCCAATGTGTCGTAGTAACTGTTCATGGATCACAAACACAGAACTCAGTTCCTGAGGACGGCTGCAATGAGACAACCCACCATGTACTCCTACATGGCCTCTCACCGCTACATTTACCAAATCGTGTTCACACACTTAGCTCTCAACAGTAGGACATGTTCACCACATTCCAATTCATTCCCGGTGAATTAGACCTGACTCAACTCTAAGCAATAGCAGGCATGACAAACAAGCATGATTGAGTAGGCACATCAGGGCTCAAACAACTCCTACTCATGCTAGTGGGTTTCATCTATTTACTGTGGCAATGACAGGTCATGCAGAGGATAAAGGGGTTCAGCTACTGCAGCATGTAATAGTTGAAACTGTGTTGTCCTAATGCAGTAAAAGAGAGCAGGGGCGAGAGAGTGGGATTGTATCGGAATGAACAAGGGGGTTTTGCTTGCCTGGCACTTCTGAAGATATTATAGTTCTTCATCGGTGTCATCAAACTCATCGTCGGAACCACGTCTATCGAGAGGGGACAAACACCGGCAACTGAGAAAGAACACAATCAATGCAATGCCACAATATGATGCATGATCATGA
Organism: Aegilops bicornis; assembly: GCA_021605145.1. NCBI lineage: Eukaryota > Viridiplantae > Streptophyta > Magnoliopsida > Poales > Poaceae > Aegilops > Aegilops bicornis. The sequence continues at coordinate 512,735,157 of CM038674.1, forward strand.
CATGGCAATATGCTGTGATTTGAGCTAATGCATCTAGCTATGATTTAAATGAAGTTGGTTTGAATACAAGATTCAAATTCAAACTCCACATGTAATTATTTAAATGCCATTCATTTCATTTGTCCTAGACAGTAGCCATAAGTTGTTCTAACATGCATGAAAACGGTATAGATGGATAGATTGGATTTTTCTGATCATTTGTCATATATAATTTATCTCATTTGGAGTTACGATTGAATTTATATGAATTTTTGAAGTTTAGGACATTTTCTGGAATTTCCTAAATAAACTTAAATCCAGAAAATCAATTATCGCTGACAGTGACGTCATTGCAGGCGCCACAGGGCTGACCAGGTCAAACCTGACATGTGGGGGCCACACGTCAGTGACACTGGGGTTAACCCCGAGTCGAATGTGGGCTGATTAGCTTTGACCAAGCCCTGGAGCCCACTGGTCAGTCTCAGGGGGTAATTAGAGGGGGGGGGGGGGGTTAAGCACTAATTTAGCCGCCACGCCGCCAAATGAGTTGGCCGACGGCGACCAAACGCTGGGCGGTGCCACGGAACGCTACATAAAGCGGCGGAAAAGCGCGCGGGGACTACCAATCGGCAGCCCGCGCTCGACCACATCCACCTGGGCATAGGGGAGGCCGTGGGGACGGCGGAGCTCGCTGGAGCAGGGGTCGCGGCGGCGGCCGGAGCTCGGTTGATGCGGGTTAGGCACTGCAGGGCACTAGGGGGGCTGCGGTTAGGCGCGTTGGACTCGTGGGGGTGCGGTGAGCTCAGTGGTAAGCTTGGACGCGTGCTTGCACGGCCGTAGCCGCGGTGGCGACATGGCCGGCGGCGAGGAGCAATCGGCTCCGATGGCCACGGTGGCTAGAAGGCACGGACGAGCACGGGGAGAGAGGGGAAAGAAACAGGGGCTCACGGTGAGTTCGAAGAGTAGGTCGGCGTGCTCGGGGAGACGGTGAGGAGGGCGAATTGGACGGCGGCATTCGGCGGCCGTGGTCGGGGAAGAAGCCGCGGCATCGTCTTGGGGCATCCGGGCTTCAGTGGGTCGACGTAGAGGGGCTTGGGGTCCGGGCGGAGCTCGGGGTCACGGCCACGGTGCAAGGGAACGGCGGTGGGCGCAGCGGCAGTGAGCGGCGGCGACGATAGTGCTCGGTGGTAGCGTGCGAGAGAGCCAGAGGAGGAGAGGAGCGAGGGAGAGTGAGGGAGCCTGGAGGGGGGTGCGTGGCGTCTCCAGGGGGGTCGAGGCGCAGGCAGGCAGCCTGGAGGTGGCGCGGCGAGCGTCGGGCACGCAGCTGCTTCTCCTCCTGGCAGGAGGAGGAAGACAGCGCTGCCCCTGGTGGGCTGGGCTGCTAGCTGGGCCGGCCAGGTAAGTGGCCCAGGTGGGCTTCCTCTCTCTGCTCCATTTCTATTTTATTTCTCTTTTCTATTTTCTGTAATTGTGTTTGGCTTTAATAAAAATGCCAGGGCATTTCCAAAAATCATGAAACTGCTCAATGTCACTGTTTGGAATATTTCCAACAACAAACATCTCAGTTTGTGATTATTCGAGCATTTATAATATTATTTAGCAATTAAATGCCCAAATGCAAATACCATATGATTTAATTCAAAAATCCAGAATGGCCTAGAAAAATGTGCACCATTTTAGGGTGAGGTTCTAGACCAATCCAAAAATGATGAACTTTTCTGAAGGCATTTTGGATTTATTGGGAATATTTTTATTTGAACCTAGTTGATTTGATCTGGTGCTAGGGTTTGAGCAATCCCCATTTCAACTTTCAAATAAATTAGACATGATGCAAGCAAAGTCAAGCAAGGGCTGATCTGGGGCTGTGACAGCTCACCCCCACTAAACAAGAATCTCGTCCCGAGATTCAAGACGTGAGATAAGAAGGCAGAGGGGACACTAGCTAACACGATCTTGTCGATCCAATTTCCCTTCCCGAAGATGTTGGTTCATTGTTCCAATTGATCTTGACGTCCTTGCTTTCGAGATCTTCATCCAACACGATGGCGACGGAAAGAGACTCTATAGGAGACGATCTCCTCGAAGATCGAGCACTCAAGATCAACTCGTGGAATGAGATGTTGAAACATCTCGAGTTGAGGCACAAAACACATCGAGAGGGATGGAAGAACAAACAACGAGGTTTGATTAGTGGGAAACAATTCCACGCTTAGAGAGATGGTGGATGGTGTCAAGGTGGCGAGGAAATAATTGCCATGATTTAATAACCGGGCACCTCAGGGGAGGTGATGCGAGGAACTATTCCCTTAAGTGGCAAAAGAATTACTTTTGATTCAGAGATCATTTAAACTCTTCACACCAGCCTAAGGCAATTCACAACGATCGTTTGGCGGAGTGCAAAGGAATGGTACACCCGGACTAGAATGGATGATGTGGACTACCTTGTTGAAGACATCGCAATGGATGATTTTTGCTTATCATCGGAGGTGGAGGGGACCCATGGTAGGACCACTTTTGAGGATGATCCTGAACAAGAATTACTAAGACGGCAGCCCATAGTGAAATGGCACAAGGACGGTGCAAGCTGGGAACGAAATGCAACTGTTGGAATGTTCCAACAATCATATCTTCCTGAGATTCAGATCCGATTGGTGATAGGATACTTCGGACTCAGCATGTCCGAAAAGAAAGGTCGCAACACAAATCGACGAGATGATGGTGCGAGATTCTCGGGATATGAACTACGATAGCAAGCTCCAAAACATGAGCTGGTTCTGCTACACACATGTGAACATGCTATCCTAGACAAGCATTACAACCTAGTAGTCTTATAATAAAACACTACCGAGTTTAGGTAGGGAACCATCATCGAGGATAACGAAGTCTTGTGCATTACCATGGATTAGCACTTAACTCCTTTTCCTAGAACAAGTCAATCAGTGGCTTAGTGTGCTATGGAATTCATATGGAATGAACATGATCAGTCTATCAGACCATAGAATACTTCACACGTGCATGACTGACTTGGGATGATTCCAAAGGAAACAAAACAAACCTTTCTCAAATTCATGGCGGCAACTTACACCTAAAGCACATGAATTCGAGGAAGTCACTTTTTCCATCCAAGCATAAGCTTCATGAACGGAACACGAAGACATTGCTTATAAAGTTTCCAACACTAGGTTGATGTTCAACATGAATCATGGGGGAGACAAGATGTTGCTGATGGGCTCAACAGCAACTCATCGGAATTCCATATCACTGGACTTCCACCATCATGTGAACACGGCGATAGCATTGGTCAGACCAAAAGATATAATGGTATATACTCGAGGGATCAACCGCGGGTAAGACAACATTACGAACATCGTTGGTTCTGATTTGACTTGACGATAGCCCATTCTCAAGTCAAAGTTTCGACAAGGCAATAGATCCAGCAAATGATCACGAGGACCAATCGACGGAGATATCATCTTTCTTCAACACACATACAAAAGGACATCCCTTAAAATAAACTAAGTCGGACAAGCTTTTATCTTCCAACTCTCCAAGTTGTTGTTTGGCTCAGCCAACTAGCTCAGGGGTATCCAACACAGATTCTTGGAAAATGGGTGGTTTACAAAGAAACCAACTTGATCACGAGCTCAACATAACAGTCAGGGGACAACCCAGTAACATTTCCAAGAAGATATTTGGAAAGTCACGAACCACCGGTATGTTACTAAGCTCGAGAACAATCTTGCTTTTCAGGGCAAGACGATATGATCAAATAAGTAAGGGATTGAATAATCCTAACTCATTGATCGAAGAGTGCACCAGGAAAATGGACTAGTGGCACGATCAACCTTAGGGTGATGATTCAATAATCAACACGCTAAGAATGAAAATATTGTCCATTAACTACCAAGCAACGAGTTGCTAGGAGTATTGATTTCACACATCACAATTCATTTGCTGGTATTCCGGTTGCGACAACATGGAACCGAGGAATGAGTAATGATGGCGAGAAGTATCACTGCGTCAAGAATTCATAAGAGAAGGTGCAATTCTCATGACATTCCTGACATAAGGTGGGTAATACTTCAGGATAGAACATAATCAAAAGCTTGATTCCATTTGGTCTGCGGATTACAACTGCTTTGACCCAATCCTGGATATGGATGAGGTACTGGAGTTTGTTTCTCCTAGTCATTCGAGCAATGTAATGGCTTGACGGACCACAAGAAGAATGGGCATCGATGAGCACGAGTGCACGACTACTCCTGACTATCAACTGATAGACGGGGATCGGAATACAACTAAGGAGGAACAATTCGAGGAACATATAACTTTTCGAGTTGTGGAGGCATGGATTAGTATGTCGAGCGAAGCTCAACATTTCTCCCGGATAACCCATGCGAGAGAAGGTAGAACCGGCAGAGTCACAATTATGAATGGAGAACTCTTCAAGAGTACTCGATTGCGATCTTTAGGCTCAAAGAGGAAGTTACGCCATAGCTAGTTCATGGTATTTGGAAGAAGGAAATACCATGGACCTCGAGGACTATCGCAAAGTTACTAATATCCTAAAGGAACTAGCAAATACTAACAACATGAAGTAGGGTGAATCTCGGGTTCAAGAACCCAGGAATAGAATACCTACTACTAAATGGCATCACATGATGGTTTCAAAAATAATGGCCAGAATCATCACACTGGGGATACAAAAGCATTGATAAATTGCCAGGTGACTTCCTAAACACCTAGGGTCATATTAATAGCTCCAACATCTACGCCGAGGCAACAAAGTACCTCAACTTAACGATTAGTCTGCTTATTCTGACCAAAAAGGACATCGGAAACGGAAGGAAAGGATTTGCAAATGCATCAGACTATTTAGAGACCTGGGATGACTCGGACAGCATAACGGCTGTAAATGCTCGAAATGATTTGAGACATCCTGCAAAAATGGTGGCATAACCACTCAACATCACAATATCAAGGTTCCGAGATCAACAGTTAACATACAGAAATAGTAGGGACTGAACTGGGGCTTAAATCCAACAATCTTAAAGGTCTATGGATTAGTAACACGTCATCCTGATAGATAGATGAGAAGCCTAGTTCTTAAACCCCGTAGAAGAGAAGAGGATGACTCAGATCAGAAGGCCATGAGATATAAGGAGTAAAAAGAGCCTTACGTTCCCTTCCACAATCAATTCCATTACATAGCTAAAGCATTTCTAGACACAACCCGACCGGTTTGGCTTGGTAAACCTCTGAGCAGTCGAGCTCGATACCAAAGCTGTCAGGACCCGATTCCAAGTCACATCGATCTAGCCGGTAACACCTCATATCACTTTGCGGCCTCACGCACGGTATTCCCACGGTGTCGCCTTACCATGGCCCGGGACCGTTATGCCTTTTGGCTCACGTATATGATAGTGTCGCTAGCATCCATATGATGAGAACCGGGCCAACATGGCTAGTCGTGAACCCAAAGCGGCACTAACCCATGGGGACAGGCATACATGAATCACATCGAGCATGTCGGTCATCAACGTGTGAATCCGGACTGTAGCACTAGGCTAACAGGACTCCGGTATCCCGGGCTGTAGCAGGCTAGGTAGGACTCCGAATATCACCGCGTGACATTTCCCCGAAGGGACATACATAGGAACGAAGTGATACACATGCCCGGCGATCAAGTGTCCAAAGCAGTAGTCTTTGGGCTAGCAGGACTCCGTTGAACCGGCAGAAGCGGACTACTATCGCTCAGGAAGCACTAGACTACATTTCCCCATATGAGAGGCTGCCAAGGATAAACAACTAGATTGTCGGATCCCACACATACCAAGCATTTCAAACATACACACAATATGTTCAATATGTGTAGATACAACATGGCATCACAACATAACTCTACGACTCAAATATTTATTCATTAGGCTCCGAGGAGCGAGATATTACAAACATGGGTCTCATGACCCAACACTCAGAGCATACAAGACAAAGCACAAGCGGACGCTTAATATGTCTGAGTACAGACATCTACAAATGGAAAAGACTTAGAAGCCTGACTATCTACTAGATCCTGCCAGGGCCACAAGATCGTAGCTGAGGTAACAAGCTAAACGTCGAAGTCCACGCGGAACTACTAGCGAGATCAAGTCTCTACGCAAAACATAAAATAGGCAAACGTGAGTACAATTGTACTCAGCAAGACTTACATCGTAACTAGCTACACATGCAACATTATCAACAAAGGGGTGGTGGAGTTTGACTGCAGCAAGCCAGCTTTGACTCAGTGGCTATCCTGAACTACGACTGCAAGTAACTCTTTTGGGGTGGCGCACACGAGTCCACATATTCACGATACCAATACACCACTATGGATCCGCTCCCATCTGCCTACGAGAACGCCATCCATAGCACTCACGCTTATCTTGCGAGTTTTAGAGTATCCACTTTCACTTGTCTATGAACTATGCAAGGGGTCCAAGTTTCCATATCCGAGGAATCCGTCTATTCGAATAGATAATGATAACCCTGCAGGTGTGTACTTCTTCACACACGCTCTCGCCACTTATCGCCCTGTACACGTCATGTACCTCGGAAACCTTCAAGCGGAAGCCGGGCAAGGGAGTCGGCCACGACCTGACTAACCACACAAGTCTCTCGTCCAGGTTTATCGCCTATTCGGGTTCCATCCGCAAGGAGATCCGGCCGGGGTGTCGCTCACGGCCCCAAACGATGTGTGCAGGGTTCCCAAGCCCATCTCGACGGATGGATCTACGCTTGGTACACCATGCCACGGTGCCTAGTCTTTCCCAAGCCCACCTGTACCGGGTGCCACTTGGTAGACTACTAACACTACCTACAAACACCAGAAACTAGTTGCAACTCCTGGACAGAGATCAAGTTGATTAATAAGTCGAGAGGGGTCGAGTTACGGAACCCAATGTGTGGTAGTAATTGTTCATGGATCACAAACACATAACTCAGTTCACGAGGACGATCGCAATGAGACAACCCACCATGTACTCCTACATGGCCTCTCACCGCTACCTTTACCAAATCGTGTTCACACACTTAGCTCTCAACAAGAGGGACATGTTCACCACATTCCAATTCATCCCCGATGAATCAGACCTGACTCAACTCTAAGCAGTAGCAGGCATGACAAACAAGCATGAATGAGTAGGCACATCAGGGCTCAAACAATTCCTACTCATGCTAGTGGGTTTCATCTATTTACCCTGGCAATGACAGGTCATGCAGAGGATAAAGGGGTTCAGCTACCGCAGCATGTAACAGTTGAAACGGTGTTGTCCTGATGCAGTAAAAGAGAGCAGGCGCGAGAGAGTGGGATTGTATCGGAATGAACAAGGGGTTTTGCTTGCCTGGCACTTCTGAAGATATTATAGTTCTTCATCGGTGTCATCGAACTCATCGTCGGAACCACGTCTATCGAGAGGGGACAAACACCGGCAACTGAGAAAGAACACAATCAATGCAATGCCACAATATGATGCATGATCATGACATGGCAATATGCTGTGATTTGAGCTAATGCATCTAGCTATGATTTAAATGAAGTTGGTTTGAATACAAGATTCAAATTCAAACTCCACATGTAATTATTTAAATGCCATTCATTTCATTTGTCCTAGACAGTAGCCATAAGTTGTTCTAACATGCATGAAAATGGTACAGATGGATAGATTGGATTTTTCTGATCATTTTTCATATATAATTTATCTCATTTGGAGTTACGTTGAATTTATATGAATTTTTGAAGTTTAGGACATTTTCTGGAATTTCCTGAATAAACTTAAATCCAGATAATCAATTACTACGACAGCGTGACATCACAGAGGCGTCAGCAGGGCTGACCAGGTCAAACCTGACGTGTGGGGGCCACACGTCAGTGACACTGGGGTTAACCCCGAGTCAAATCTGGGCTGATTAGCTTTGACTAAGCCCTGGGGCCCACTGGTCAGTCTCAGGGGGTAATTAGAGGGGGGGTTGAGGACTAATTAAGCCGCCACGTCAGCGCCCGCCGGAGTTGGCTGGCGGCGACCAAACCGTGCGGCGGGCGGTAAGCCACGAACGCAGCCACAAAGCGGCGGAAAAGCTGAGGACTACTAATCGGCAGCTCAGCTCGACCGCATCCACCGGGCATAGGGGAGGTTGCGGGACGGCGGAGCTCGCCGAGCAGGGCGCGGGCGCGGCCGGAGCTCGGTTGATGCGGGTTAGGCACCGCAGGGCACTAGGGGGCTGCGGTTAGGCGCGTTGGACTCGTGGGGTGTGGTGAGCTCGGTGGTAAGCTTGACGCGTGCTTGCACGGCCGTAGCTGATGGCGACATGGCCGGCGGCGAGGAGCAATCGGCTCCGATGGACACGGTGGCTAGAAGGCACGGACGAGCACGGGGAGAGAGGGGAAAGAAACAGGGGCTCACGGTGAGTTCGAAGAGCAGGTCGGCGTGCTCGGGGAGACGGCGGGGAGGGTGAATCGGACGGCGGTATTCGGCGGCCGTGGTCGGGGAAGAAGCCGCGACATCGCCTTGGGGCATCCGGGCTTCAGTGGGTCGACGTAGAGGGGCTTGGGGTCCGGGCGGAGCTCGGGGTAACGGCCACGATGCAAGGGAACGGCGGTGGGCGCAGCGGCGACGGTAGTGCTCGGTGGTAGCGTGCGAGAGAGCCAGAGGAGGAGAGGAGCGAGGGAGAGTGAGGGAGCCTGGAGGCGGGGTGCGTGGCGTCTCCAGGGGGGTCAAGGCGCAGGCAGGCAGCCTGGAGGTGGCGCGACGAGCGTCAGGCACGCAGCTGCTTCTCCTCCTGGCAGGAGGAGGAAGACAGCGCTGCCCCTGGTAGGCTGGGCCTGTTGGCTTGGCTGCCAGCTGGGCCGGCCAGGTAAGTGGCCCAGGTGGGCTTCCTCTCTTTGCTCCATTTCTATTTTATTTCTCTTTTCTATTTTCTGTAATTGTGTTTGGCTTTAATAAAAATGCCAGGGCATTTCCAAAAATCATGAAACTGCTCAATGTCACTGTTTGGAATATTTCCAACAACAAACATTTCAGTTTGTGATTATTCGAGCATTTAAAATATTATTTAGCAATTAAATGCCCAAATGCAAATACCATATGATTTAATTCAAAAATCCAGAATGGCCTAGAAAAATGTGCACCATTTTAGGGTGAGGTTCTAGACCAATCCAAAAATGATGAACTTTTCTGAAGGCATTTTGGGTTTATTGAGAATATTTTTATTTGAACCTAGTTGATTTGATCTGGTTCTAGGGTTTGAGCAATCCCCATTTCAACTTTCAAATAAATTAGACATGATGCAAGCAAAGTCAAGCAAGGGCTGATCTGGGGCTATGACATATGAGCAACAGAACCAGTATCAAATACCCAGGTGCTACTACGAGCATTAGTAAGGTACACATCAATAACATGTATATCAAATATACCTTTCACTTTGCCATCCTTCTTATCCGCCAAATACTTGGGGCAGTTCCGCTTCCAGTGACCAGTCCTTTTGCAGTAGAAGCACTCAGTCTCAGGCTTAGGTCCAGGCTTGGGCTTCTTCACTTGAGCAACAACTTGCTTGCCGTTCTTCTTGAAGTTCCCCTTCTTCCTTTTTCCCTTTTTCTTGAAACTACTGGTCTTGTTGACCATCAACACTTGATGCTCCTTCTTGATTTCTACCTCCGCAGACTTTAGCATCGCCAAAAGCTCAGGAATTGTCTTATCTCTCCCTTGCATATTATAGTTCATCACGAAGCTTTTGTAGCTTGGTGGCAGTGATTGAAGAACTCTGTCAATGACACTATCAACCGGAAGATTAACTCCCAGTTGAGTCAAGTGATTGTGGTACCCAGACATTCTGAGTATATGCTCACTGACAGAACTATTCTCCGAGCATTTGCTTGAAATATTAACTTCAAATCCTGGAACATCTCATATTCTCCATGACATTCAAAACATCATTGAAGTCCCGGTTCTAAGCCGTAAAGCATGGCACACTGAACTATCAAGTAGTCATCAACTTTTTTCTGCCAGGAGTTCACAACGTCTGGTGTTGCTCCTGCAGCGGGTCTTGCACCTAGCGGTGCTTCCTGGATGTAATTCTTCTGTGCAGCAATGAGGATAATCCTCAAGTTATGGACCCAGTCTGTGTAATTTCTACCATCATCTTTCAACTTAGCTTTCTCTAGGAACACATTAAAATTCAACAGAACAGTAGCACAGTCCATTTATCTACAACAATATAGACATGCAAAATACTATCAGGAATAGGAAAGGGGGGCCGAATCCTCCTTGGAGTAGGACTCCCCCCGCCATTGGGCGCGCCACCCTTGGCCAGCCTCCTCCTCCCTCCCTCCTTTATATACGTGGGGAGGGGGCACCCTCGAACACACAAGTTGATCTTTTAGCCGTGTGTGGTGCCCCCCTCCACAAAAACACACCTCGGTCATATTGTCGTAGTGCTTAGGCGAAGCCCTGCACCGGTAACTTCATCATCACCGTCACCACGCCATCGTGCTGAAGAAACTCTCCCTCGGCCTCAAGTGGATCAAGAGTTCAAGGGACGTCATCGATCTGAACGTGTGCAGATCGCGGAGGTGCCGTGCGTTCGGTATTTGGATGAGTTGGATCGCGAAGACATTCGACTACATCAACCGCGTTACTAAACGCTTCCGCCTTCGGTCTACGAGGGTACGTGGACACACTCTCCCCGCTCGTTGCTATGCTTCTCCTATATAGATCTTGTGTGATCGTAGGATTTTTTTGAAATACTACGTTCCCCAAATGGAGCAACCCTAGCAAAATCGCCATATGATATACGAAGCCATGGTCCATGCTTTTGAAGGCCACTGCAGTTGTATGCAAACATAGAGTCGCCATAATGCGACCTTCGTATTTTTTTCATCAACTCAATAATCATACACTTAATTTGAGGACTAAAACACTAATTTAAAATAATATTGCGTTACAAAGTTGTTACATAGGGATAGGAATTTTGATTAGCGGCGTTTTCATACTAACAAAGTGATGACTATTTACATCTTGGGGGAAGCACTAGTTGCTCCCCACCAAGACGACGGTGAATGCAGTGCATAGGGCACATGCATATGTGACGAGTCCGTTCGTCCTCTGCTGGCGGTGTGAAAGTCCGATGACCTCATCTTCCTCCTATTCTTGTCAAGGGTCATCGAGGTTGTAGACGGCTTTTTCAAGGGGCAAACCCCTATATTGCGTGTTTCTCTCCTCGAATTAAACCATATTGGCATGGACTCAGTGCCATTTGATGTGCTCCCGCTCCACCGCGAGCCTCCTCGTAGTGGAGCCATAGGGCAACATCCTCTCAAGAAATAGCCTCGGCTCAGCGACGGTCTGCTCGAAATTTCACCGAGGCAGACGGTCGATGTGTAGACAACATATCGCTCATCCCATGCCACATGCCCACGTTAACATTGAGGCAGCAAGGAGCACATGGTGGCCAATATGAGCTGCATGGGCGAGACCTCTCCTGCCCATATGGGATATGCTCATAGCCGTTCTTGACATCCCAAACAACTGTGTGTGCTTTGGGATTAGAACCTGGCCACTCATTAAGGATGGTAGAATCCTTCGCGTCACGCCGATCACACTCCTCCTCCTCGGTGATACCATGATTTACTGGTGTGGAGCACCTTACAGACATCATCATGTCAAGTGCCCCATCCTCAAGAGACACATGCATCTTCCACATCATACATGGAAAGGTGAATCTTCTCTTTACACATGTCTACTTGACTCTCTGAAGGACTGTATACTACTTGACCTGCCAACCATTTGCGGCTGTAGGTTTGAACCAAATGATGAACGTGCAGTGGAGGAGTTTGTGCAAAAGAGAGTGCACACACCATCCGCATGGGGAGCATAGAAGTGGAGAAAGAACCATGAAGACCAAGACTAGATTCTGGAAGCATCAATAGGTGTCCACATGAAGCCCAACAATCGAGGACCTTCCTGGACACCCCGTGCACACGGGCCTATGCCCTCAACCCACTCCCGTGCACATTGGGTGCTGCCTCTAGCTCTCTAGACACCCGGTGCACATGGGTCCCATGCCCACGACACCTCCTCGCACACGGGCGTGCGTGCATGCAGTTGTTGGGCATGACCCATGCATCTCCCCTTTTACTCCTCACTTACCCTTTCATACTTAAGACTATATATATAGGGTGGGTCTATTATGATAACACCCTTAAGAGTCTTATTCTGCTAACAAATTCGTTATTCTGCTAACACTCCAGGTAACCCAGTCAACCGACCCGACGCGAACTACACGCACAAAAAAAAACCACCCCACCAGCCCATCTCCCCCACTTCACCCTCGATCCCTCCACCTCCCTCCCGCTCCCCGTGCCCACGCCCCACCTCCAACCTTCTTCCTCCCCTGACGCGAACTGCAACCACCGCCCCTCCTGCCACCTTCCTCCGCGCCCGGAGCAACCCCGCCGCCGGCCATCGCTCCCCAGCCTACCTCGCACCGTCCCCGCCCCACCCGCGCCGTCCCACCCTCCCCTTCACCAGATCCGACGTGGCTGCGGCCCCTCCCGCGCTGTCCCACCCCCCTTTGCCAGATCCGACACGGCCGCGGCCCCTTCCGTGCCGCCCACCCTCCCTACGCCGGATCCGACGCGGCCACGACCCCTCCCCGCCGGATGCGAGCACCGCAACCTCCGACGAGGTCCCTCTCAATCCCACCAAACCACCAGATCGGCGCAAGGATCTAGCCCCGTTTGACCAGATCTGCCTCGATCCGCGGCTGTGCAGAAGGCAGAGGAGCTCGCCGGAGTTGCCTCCCCGCGAAAGATGGTAGCCTCGCGCCCCATGCACGTCCTCGGCCCGTGGTCGACGTGCTCCTCCTCCTTGCTCACCAGGTGACCCGTCCTCCTCTGCTCCTATAGGCACCAGGCCAGCCCGCCCTCGATGCTTGGCACCCCAATTGCTCTTCTGCTTCCCTCGATCTGCAGCATTGGCGAACCGGAGTCCGGTGGCGCATGGCGTGCGGTCCAGTGCGTTCGGCTTTGCAGTATATTCTCTTTCCCAATGGTGACCGCCCCCTTCAGCTCCTCTAATCTCCCGCCGTGCCTCCCCTCGCCCACCACATCACGCCGCTGCTTCTCGAAGCCCCGACACACCACCACTCGCTTTTCCAAAGGATCCACCGTGCCTACCCTTTTTTCTGGTGTGTTTAGTGTGGTGCAACTCACTCTTTTTGTTTCTGTAGCTCACTCTTTTCTTGTTTTGCAGCTCACTCTTTTTTCTTCTAGAAATCATTTGCAGTGCACTCAGTAAGAAAAATAAGAGAACATCGATGTTCATTTGAAGTTTGTTTTGTTGTTTATGGGAAACGCAGAGAGAAAAGGGTAGTAGGAATGGATGGTCACTTTATATAAGCAAGTCATTGCCTAGTGCAGTTCTGTTGGGTACCGCATTGTTGATTATGCTGTGTTCTAGATGGCCACGTGGCTCACTTTGTTCTCTCACATAGTTTACTATAGAACTCCTGTATGGTTCACTTGGTAATCCAAAAAAAAAACAGCTTGAAAAGCAGTTTACTTCTCATTACATGTGGTCTCACTTGCTTAGTCTCTGCGGTCCACTCGCCCGGTCTACACAAGTAAAAAATATTGAGTTTGAAAAAAACTCACACGGTTTACTTTTACTAGTGTCGCAGCCCGTTTACGATAGTCTTGAGGTTCACTTTTCATATTATTGCGGTTCACCAACGCTTGACATGAAGTGCACTCCACCTTTTTTGACAAAATTTATGTCCCACAGAAAAAAATCATGCAGTGCACTTATCCGTCTGATGAGGTTCACTTTCATAATATACGGTTGACCAACACTCGACATGAAGTGCACTCCAATTCGTTTGGAAAAATTTACGTCCCACAAAAAAAATCATGCAGTGCACTTGTCTGTCCGATGAAGTGCGGTTTTTAGTCTGAAGCAGTGCGCTTCACCTCGTTTGGGAAAATTTACGTCCCACAAAAAAGAAATCATGCAGTGCACTTGTCTGTCCAATGAAGTACGGTTTTTAGTCTAAATAAGTACGGTTTTCTGTCTGATGCAGTACGACCCATTTACAGTAGTCTCGAGGTTCACTTTTCATAGTATTGTGGTTCACCAACGCTCGACATGGAGTGCACCCCACCTCGTTTGGGAAAATTTACGTCCCACAAAAAAGAAAAATCATGCAGTGCACTTGTCCGTCTGATGAAGTGCGGGTTTTAGACTAAAGAAGTGCGGTTTGCTACCTCGTTTTGAAAAATTTATGTCCCACAAAAAAGAAATCATGCAGTGCACTTGTCTGTCTGATGAAGTGCGGGTTTTGGTCTAAAGAAGTGCGGTTTGCTACCTCGTTTGGGAAAATTTATGTCCCACATAAAAGAAATCATGCAGTGCACTTGTCGACCGGAAGAAGTGCGGTTTTTAGTCTGAAAGCAGTGCGATTTTCTGTCAGATGCAGTACATATGATGATTTTGGGTCGCGAAAAAACTGAGTGTTGTTATTTTGTTAAAATCAAAATTGCTCTTCAACCGTAAAGAATTAGAGAGAGTTATACATGAAAAAGTTGTGCCTCATAGATATCTTTCCAATGGTGTATAATTCGAATCATTTCGACCAGCGGTTTGCAAAAATTTCGCGAAAAACGGCCGCTGCCTTCCTTCGCCAGCCGCACGATTTTCAAAATTAACTAAAAACCGTAAGGAAACTCAAAAATATTCCAACATATGGAAGTTACGCCTTGTCCATAGCTTTCCAACGGCGTATCATACTCCTCGTTTCGGCAAATGGTTCAAAAACTGGAGCTAAAACAGTACCGAAAATTGAAAAAAGTCAAAAAACATAATTCCGTGATTTAGTAAATTTGAAACTGCTCTTAAACTGTAATGAATTAGAAAAAATAATAGATATGAAAAAGATGCACCTCGATGATATCGTTCCAACGGCGATCATTTGCTTTATTCCGACAAGCGGTTTAGAAAAAATCGCGAAAATATGCTTGCTGCCACTCGTCATTCGCCGCACCATTTTTGAAACTGCTCTTAAACCGAGAGGAATCTCGGAAAGTGTTCAACATGGCGAAGTTGTGCCTAATCCATAGCTTTTCAACAGTATATTATACGCCTCGTTCCGATAAACGGTTAAAAAAATAGTGCAAAAACAATACTGAAAAAACACTGCGTGCAGTTTTTACCGACACGAAGTTCACTAGTGTGTATTGGAGTGCCCTTGCTACAGAAAGTGCAGTGCACTTGCGTTGAGCGTGCAGTGTGGAAGTGTTATCAGAATAGTTATTCTGCTAATATTAGCAGAATAGACCGACTGTATATATATCCTCCCCCACCTTATATCTAGGGTTAGCTAATATAGAAGTCAAACCATAGAGCTTAGCTCATGTATCTCCCCTTGTGGAATTGCTCCTTCATGTAGATGGCTCCTGTAGGGGAGATGAATATGAGGATGACTCCATAGGAGTACTAAGACCTCCACTTATGAGGAGGATTCCTCCATGCAATTCAAGCACTTCTTGTCTTAGGACTTGGGAAAGAAATTTATCTTGTTGCATCTCTTTCCTTGAACGATTTAAATATATGATATATCTATGTGTGTTGATTTGAGTGTTTCCCTTATGTTTCCTCTCGATTCCCTCTATTCTTCCTCAAACCACCTCTAAGTCATGAAGATCGGGCCACCACAAGGTTTTCCCAGTATCATTTGGTATCATGAGCAAGGTTGCCAAAAATTGTAGCCCCTCTCCATCAACTTCTAGACTAATTGTATTTTTTCTTGCCTATTTAAAAAATCCCCACCAAAAATAGCCATACCCAGTTTCTTGTGATCTTTTGGATTTCATGTCAATTGGTTTGTTTTGACCCATGGACCTATTACAAAATTAGTTGATCTATCTTCCATGGATCATGATTTTTTTGCCACCCCGTGCACACGACCCCCCGATGTATTTATGGAGACCCTGTGCACACGCCCTGGACTCTGTGCACACACCCCTAGAAGAACCAACATCAGTCCACCGCTTTGGCCATAACTTCCACTCTTAGACACCGATTTGAGTGTTCATGGGCTCATTTTGAAGCTATTGATGGGCTCATTTGGAGGAACTACATTTGCACCAGGACACCTCCACCAACCATCGCACTCGTGTCATCGCTTCATCACTGGAGTGACCATTGGGTACCGTCTACATAAATGACCACCAAGTACACCGCTAACGTCTTCATCATAGACAACAACCACTTTATTATTTGACACCTTCAACCGGAAGCAAGGCCAGCCATTTCCAACTTCGTGAAATGTAAGTGTGAAGAAGGTATACATTCCATCATGAGCTTTGTATTCCCTTGCGATTGCCCTTTTGAGCCCTACCAATCTTTGTTAATACGTTTTCATACTGAGGCTAGCTATTTTAGTATTATAGGGCATCGTACACTTGAGCACCTTAGTGATATCTTCATCATATACATCATTGCAATCTTGAGCATCACATAGTAAGATCAAGATATTTACTTTGCACAACACTTGGTGTCTTGTGTATATTTTGGACATATCTTGTGATCGTTAGTATTTTGTATTGGCATAAGGAAAAAGGCAAAGGAAGAAAAAGGAAAAAAGAGAAAAAAGAAAGGAGAGAATGAGCAAAAGTTTATAAGCAAAAGAGAAAGGGAAATAGTGATGAGTGTAAAGGATACTTCATATAGGGAAACACCAAGTTTAATTGTGAGTATATAGAGTGGCGCCAAGTTACAAATCCATTTCCCTCTACGTGCAATAAAGCTAGCGTCTCTCCTTGTGTTTGTACAACACAAGCTTAGTCTTCGTTAGGACAATTTTTTTGCTCATCCCTTAGGTTGCACAAGCCCCGTTATCTTTACGCGTGTGTTCCTATTGTTTCCTTGTACATTGAGATCAACTTGCATTGCTTTGAGTTCATTTAGATTTTTTCAATCATTTCAATATATTGATCCACTTATTGCTTGATTTTGGTCCACTAACCTAACCTTCCCGAGCTCCACATATAGCCTTGTTGTGAGTTTGTAGGTGTGCGTTGGGGAACACTTATCAACACCATTTTCTCTACTGGTGCACATCGTTTGATCTTCGATCCTTTCATCCAAGGATTGGAGAAGGTAACTTGATATTGTTCTTTCCCTTTAGCCACTTACTATTTGCACTAGTGCCAACATGTATAGGGAGAGCGGAGCATTTGTGGAGGAACTTGCAGCAAAGTCTCAAAAGCTTCATCACCATCACTCTAGGAGAGAGTACCACACAAGAAATAGGTGAAGGAAATATGCCCTAGAGGCAATAATAAAGTTGTTATTTTATATTATATTTGGTTATTCATGATAAAGGTTTATTATTCATGCTAGAATTGTATTGATCGGAAACTTAAATACATGTGTGAATACATAAACAAATACCGTGTCCCTAGTAAGCCTCTACTAGACTAGCTCGTTGATCAAAGATGGTTAAGGTTTCCTAACCATAGACATGTGTTGTCCTTTGATAACGGGATCACACCATTAGGAGAATGATGTGATGGACAAGACCCATCCGTTATCTTAGCATAATGATCATTCAGTTCATTGCTTTCTTCATGTCAAACACATATTCCTTCGACTATGAGATTATGGAACTCCCGGATACCGGAGGAATACCTTGTGTGCTATCAAACGTCACAACTGGATGATCATAAAGATGGTCTACAGGTATCTCTGAAGGTGTTTTTTGAGTTGGCAAAGATCGAGATTAGGATTTGTCACTCCGAGTATCGGAGGGGTATCTCTAGGCTCTCTCGGTAATACACATCATAAGCTTGCAAGCAAATGACTAAGGAGTTAGTCACAACATGATGTATTACGGAACGAGTAAAGATACTTTCCAGTAACGAGATTGAACTAGGTATGAAGATACCAATAATCGAATCTCGGGAAAGTATCATACCGATGGACAAAGGGAATTACGTATGTTGTCAGAACGGTTCGACCAATAAAGATATTCGCAGAATATGTAGGAGCCAATGTGGGCATCCAGGTTCCGCTAACCAGAGAGGTGTCTCAGTCATGTCTACATAGTTCTCGAACCCATAGGGTCGGCACACTTAACATTCATTGACGATATAGTGTTATATGAGTTATGTGATTTGGTGACCGAATGTTGTTCAGAGTCCCGGATGAGATCACGAACATGACGAGGAGTCTCGAAATAGTCGAGAGGTAAAGATTGATATTTAGGACGATGGTATTCGGACACCGGAGGTGTTTCGGAGGGTACCAGGTACTTATCGGGTCACCGGAAAGGAGTTTCGGGCACCCTCGGCAAAGATATGGGCCTTATGGGCCAAGAGAGGGAACACACTAGCCCACAAGGGGCTGGTACGGCCCTATAATGGCCGGCCCTATGAGGAGGAGAAGGAAAGAGGGGAGGGAAAGGAAAGAGTGGAGCAGGACTCCCCCTTCCTTCCCTCTCCCCCTCTTTCCTCCCCCCTTGTTGATACAAGGAAAGGGGGGGGGGGGCGACCAGGGCAGGAGCCCTAGGGCCGGCCGGCCACCTATGTGGTGCACCAGGCTGCCTCCCCTCCCCCTCCCACCTATATATACGTGAGAGGGGGGGCGCCTCGCACACCCCAGATCAATTGTTAGCCGTGTGTGGCGCCCCCCTCCACCGTTTACACCCTCGGTCATATTTTTGTAGTGCTTAGGCGAAGCCCTGTGGAGATCACATCACCATCACCGTCACCATGGTGTCGTGCTGTCGTAACTCATCTACTACCTCGCCGTCTTGCTGGAACATGAAGGCGTAGGATGTCCCCCTGCTGAATGTGTGTAGAACGCGGAGGTGCCGTACGTTCGGTACTAGATCGGTTGGAGCGCGAAGAAAGTTCGACTACAACAATCGCGTTGTGAAACGCTTCCGCTTATGGTCTACGAGGTTAT
The DNA here is from genome assembly GCA_021605145.1 of Aegilops bicornis. Classification (NCBI taxonomy): domain Eukaryota; kingdom Viridiplantae; phylum Streptophyta; class Magnoliopsida; order Poales; family Poaceae; genus Aegilops; species Aegilops bicornis. The sequence continues at coordinate 512,754,134 of CM038674.1, forward strand.
GTAGACACACTCTCCCCCTCATTGCTATGCATCTCCATGGATAGATCATTGCGTGTGCGTAGAATTGTTTTTGTTTTCCATGCAACGATTCCCAACAGTGGCATCCGAGCCAACTCTATGCGTAGATGATATGTATGAGTAGAACACAAAGAGTTGTGGGAGGTGATAGTCATACTGCTTACCATCAACGTCTTATTTTGATTCGGCGGTATTGTGGGATGAAGCGGCCCAGACCAACCTTACATGTCCACGCACATGAGACCGGTTCCACCGACTGACAAGCAACTAGTTTTGCATAAAGGTGGCTAGCGGGTGTCTGTTTCTCCTACTTTAGTTGAATCTAATTTGACTATGGCCGGTCCTTGAAGAAGGTTAAAACAACAAACTTGAGGAAACACCGTTGTGGTTTTTTGCCATAGGTAAGAACCGTTGAGGGAGTTCCGGACTAGGGGGTGTCCGGATAGCCGAACTATCATCATCGGCCGGACTCCAAGACTATGAAGATACAAGATTGAAGACTTCGTCCCGTGTCCGGATGGGACTTTCCTTGGCGTGGAAGGCAAGCTTGGCGATACGGATATGTAGATCTCCTACCTTTGTAACCGACTCTATGTAACCCTAGCCCTCTCCGGTGTCTATATAAACCAGATGGCTTTAGTCCATAGGACGAACACCAATCATACCATAGGCTAGCTTCTAGGGTTTAGCCTCTTTGATCTCGTGGTAGATCCACTCTTGTAACACACATCATCAATATTAATCAAGCAGGATGTAGGGTTTTACCTCCATCAAGAGGGCCCGAACCTGGGTAAAACATCGTGTCCCTTGTCTCCTGTTACCATCCGCCTAGACGCACGCTTTGGGACCCCCTACCCGAGATCCGCCGGTTTGACACCGACATTGGTGCTTTCATTGAGAGTTCCTCCGTGTCGTCACCGATAGGCCCGATGGCTCCTTCGATCATCAACAACGACGCGGTCTGTGGTGAGACTTTTCTCCCGGACAGATCTTCGTGTTCGGGCGGCTTTGCATGCGGCCAATTCGCAGCCATCCGGAGCAGATCGAAAGCTACGCCCGCCGTCAGGTCAGATTTGGAAGTTTAAACTATACGGCCGATATCCGCGGAGACTTGATCTTCGACGGATTCGAGCCGCAGCCAAGCCGCCATTACATCGTCTCGATGGGCATGATCTAGCTCTGCAGCGAACAATTGCCTCGAGGCCGCACGAATCCGCTCGACCCTTAATCCGGAGCCGGATTCCCGATCGAGGACGAGTGGTTGGACACCGCCTCGGGGCTTTAATCCCTACGGCGATCGAGCGAACTCCATCCCTGTCGCTGCGAAGACCTCGACTCTGTGGTGCCGGACTCCTCTCCGGACCAACCCTCCGCGCCCTTGCCAATCGAATCCGATTGGGCGCCCGTTATGGAGTTCACGGCCGCGGACATCTTTCAGCACTCGCCCTTTGGCGACATCCTGAATTCACTAAAGTCTCTCTCTTTATCTGGAAAGCCCTGGCCAGACCACGGTTAGGAAGGTTGGGACACGGACGACGAAGAAATTCGACGCCCACCCACCACCAACTTCGTAGCCACTGTCGATAGCCTACACGACGTGCTCGACTTCGACTCCGAAGACATCGACGGTATGGACGACGATGTAGGAGACAACAATGAACCAGCACCTATAGGATGCTGGACAGCCTCATCCCATGATGTATACATGGTGGATACACCTAAAGGAAATGAAGACGAGGAGCAACGGGACGCTACGAAGGATAAATCCCTCGAAAAAGCAGTCAAAACGGCAACGTAAACGCCGAACAAAGTCCCGCCTCAACAAAGACCCAGCCATAGAGCAGGCGAACCGTGGACAACGAACAAGCTACCGAGCAATCGTCCGAACAAGACAACTTGGATAAACAATCTGTCCCCGGCAAAGACAACAGTCCGGACGATCTCACGCCGGACAAACTATTGGAGCAAAATGACCTCCAGAAAAGGCTCGTCGCCACTACGCGTAGCCTGAAAAAGCAGAAGCGGAAGCTCAAAACAGCGGAAGATGCACTCAGGATCAGATGGAGCAAAGTATTCAGCACCGCAGAAAGAAATGCAGCTGACGATCGCCCGAACAAAGAGCTACCGAAAAGAAAGCTACTGCCTGAATTGACGAGGAGGCCTTAGAGCCCCCACAATTAAAAAGTAATAAGGCCACCCGGTCGGATGGACGACCCCACGGCAAAAAGAGAGCGGTGAATAGCGCCGCACACAAGCCAATATGCGATCCGCATAAGGATTCACATCAAGAGGATGGCCCGATTAGGTCCATCTATGGGCCAAGAAAGCAGGCTCGTCAAAGCAATGCAATACGCCAAAATTCAAGATCATGGCACACCCAAATATAGGGCGCCGCACACCCCTATGTTTCACCGATGAGGTCTGGATCATGAATTTCCAGCGGGATTCAAACCCGTAAACATAGAGGCATAGGACGGAACAACAGACCCTGGAGTCTGGATCGAGGATTACATCCTCCACATACACATGACTAGAGGAGACGATCTCCACGCCATAAAATACTTACCCCCTTAAACTCAAAGGGCCAGCTCGGCATTGGCTTAAAAGCCTCCCCGAAAATACCATTGGAAGCTGGGGAGAGCTCGAGGATGCATTTCGGGCAAATTTTCAGGGGACTTATGTCCGCCCTCCGGATGCAGACGATCTAGTCACATAACTCAACAGCCCGGAGAGTCAGCCCGGAATTGGAACAGGTTCCTTACTAAAAGAACCAAATAGTCAACTGTCCGGACGCCAAGCCTTAGCAGCTTTCAAACACAACGTCCGAGACGAATGGCTCGCCAGACACCTCGCCAAGAAAAGCCAAGAACAATGGCCGCATTAACAAGCCTCATGACCCGCTATGCTAGGAGAGGACAGTGGCTGGCTAGATGCAGCACCAATGACCCGAGTACATCCGAAATCAGGGATGGAAATGGGAAATCACGACGCAGAAAAGATCGGTGCGAATAAGGAAAATGGCCCAAATAGTACGGGCGGTCAACGCCGGATTCAAAAGCTCTCGGCCGAACAACAAAACACTGCCCCTAAAGGATAATAAAGGATGAGCTATCCAACCTAAACAAGATTCTGGATAGACCGTGTCAAATACATGGTACCTCCGGAAGCCCGCAAACCATACCCACTGAGATTGTTGGGTCTTCAAGCAGTCCGGCCGACTTAACGCCGAACACAAGGGGCTCGACACACCAAGTGAAAGGGACGAAACCCAAAAGCACCACAAGCAGAGCCTCGGAAAACAAAAAACTTTCCCACAGGAGATCAAAACAGTAAACTCACTTCACGTGATCAAAAGGAAAAACAAAGCGGCGCCCCCTAAAAGGCGCGCCGCACACTGATTGTCAAAACCAATCACCTTTGACCTCATATCTGGAACGCAGGATGGACTGCCTTGATATTGGATCCTATAATCGACGGATTCCAATTTACACATGTCCTCATGGATGGCGGCAGTGACATAAACCTGATATATCAGGACACAATCCGCAGGATGGGGATAAACCAAACCAAAATTCGCCGTAGCAACACCTCCTTTAAAGGAGTATCGCTCGCCCATACGCCTCTGCACGGGCTCCATATCGCTAGAAGTTGTGTTTGGTTCATCCGACAACTTCCGTCGCGAAAGGTTACTCTTCCATGTTGCCCCGCTTAACAAGAGCCATCAAGCACTATTGGGACGCCAAGCTTTCGCCCGCTTTAACGCAATACCGCATTATGCATCTCTAACACTTAAAATGCCCGTCCACGCGGCATCATCTCGTTAAAAGGAAGTATTAAGTGTTACTCGAAAGCACGGAAGAAGGGGAGACTGCATCGACAGCTCCATAGCTATCCGCTCCACCGGGCAAAGAACCTGAAATTGGTCATTCAAACCCCGGACACGGCTAGACGAGTCCGGCGCCTACTAGCGGCATACCCCCATACGAGGGGCTACATGCATGTATAACAAGAGACAATAGAGCTCAATTTTATTCTTCGAACTGTACTCTGTTAATTTCATATTAAGTACATATTTCGCATGATCCTTTTTCTTTCAAACTAAGTTCCTCTCTTTTACAGATGAACAACGTGCTACACCCGTCCAGGATACGGCACAACGGAGACACAGGCGCAGACGTGCAGCAGGGACCCGTTGCAAGGGTTCTTTTGAGATTAAGACCTGCGTAAACCTTTTTTCACTGTCTCTTGTTGATATACATTCCTCCAGTTCCTTAATATAATCGAGGAGGAGGCTGGTGCTTTGGCATTGGCCGCACCAGAATTTTTATGCGTGCATTCGACACAAGGGGCTTAGGGCATTATTTTTCCCATTTTCATAAAAGACCGAATACCTTAGGGAGTATTCGGTGTCTCGAAGTTAGGCCTTATATGCATCAGCTCCGAATCATGTCTTTGGTCAAATGTTGGGTTGCCCGGCTCTGTGTTTTGCTGCCTTACGTTCCTGCTTTCACGGCTAACGCGGCACCAGGAGAACTATTGCGATTGTGCCCGGTTCGCCAAGCGAGCACCTCAAGAGAGAAAGCCGAAAACTGACTGTCATGATATAGCGAGAGACTGGTCAACCACCGATGACTCACAGGAATGTTTAGGATTCCTCCAAGATTAACGAAGGACCGGTTTCGGTCAGCACATACGCACTTTAATTCGAGAGTGCGGTGCCCCTGAGGGCTATATAGTAGCCCCACCCTCGAACTCCTATGGCTAAGTGAAAGTGATAAAGCATTATAGTTCGGTTGCCTGGTTTGCTACGCTATCACCTCCTTAACATGACCAAGACGTTGGATTAAGTGTGAAAAAGCGCTTTTTTTTGCAAACACCCCCGCACTATGTGCGTGGGGGCTGAAGCCATGGACTGCCATCTTTCAGGTTATATACACATATACATAAATGGCCGCACATGGAGTAGTTTACTACTTGAACGAACAAGTATAAAAAGCACTTATATTACATTGAAACATTGTTTTCACAAATCATACATGTCATTTAAACATAATATCCTTCGAGCACTGCGTCTCTATTAAACGAGAGCCCGGCAGGACTTCTTCAAAGTAGTGCTCGGCAGGTACTCGGCCTCTGTCCGAATCCTGGGATGCAACGTCAGTGGCCTTCATCTCTGCCCAGTATGTCTTGACACGGGCAAGAGCCATCCGCGCTCCCTCAATGCATGCCGACCGCTTCATTGCGTCGATATGCGACACCGCACCAAGAAACTGCTGCACTAAACCAAAATAGTTTCTTGGCCGGGTCCGTCCGGCCACAAGTGAGTCAAGACATGCTTCATGGCAAATCCGGACAATCGATTCAGCTCGGCCCATTCGCCAACCGATCGGTCACGGCAGAGGATGCTCCGGACTATGGAATTGCGACCAATATAGCTCTTCCTTCGTGCACCTTCCGGCCCCGGAAGTGCTCAACCGCTGGCCCACGCTTCGCCGCCAAGTCCAGATAAGCATCCTCACGAACTCCACAATTTATCCAACTGAGCATTCTTTGGATCTGTATATTTCTTCCATAGCAGAAACGGTTTTCCAGCCGCAATTGCCCCGGCCTGACTCAGCTCCTCCTTGGCAGCTCTCAAAGCCGATTGGGCATTCTTGGATTCGGTGGCGGCCTTCTTTAGGCCCTCTTGTTCCGCTGGACGTTCCTTTTCAAGAACCGCGCAGCGATCGGTAGTATTCCTTAACTTTTTGGCCATATCGGCCATCTCCTCTTTGCTTCGACAGTGAGCAGCCCGTTCAGCTTCTAGCTCTTCGGCCGCCTTTACAGCGGCCACATTACTAATTCTGGCTTGCTCTTTCGCTCGAGTGAGTTCTGCCCGCAGCTCCTCCACGGCAGCGACACCATCTGTATTAAGCATACAAACAATAAGACATGGGCGTCAAGCTCCCTTACAAGGTGTCCGCATAGAGGTCGCATACCTTGTGACTCGTCAAACCGTTTATTGACCAGCGATGTCCGCATCCGCCTCGTCAAGTTGCCGCTTTAGTTCGGCATATTCAGCAGTCCGGCTGGCCTCTGGACGCCCCGCCACCTGATAATGAGTGGCGATATGTAATAACTGAGAATTTGATCCTCGTCACATAGTCAATTTTGACAAGATACCAAGTCTCAGGGGCTACTATCTATACAGTACGCATTTTATATGCATAACTGCTGAAGGTACATCATTTTGCGTACCTCAAACCCCGCCAAGAAGCTTCGACGGCTTCATGCAATCCTCTCTCCGCGGATGCAATTCTTTCAATCACCGTACCCATTAGAGCATGGTGATCCTCTGAAATAGCCGCTCGCCCGAGCAGATCCTTTAGCTCCTCCGACTGCACGCCATTTGGCGCCGGACCTTCCGGCCCCACCGGACTTGGGGGAACCCTCCGCGACGACACCTCCGGGTCGTCCGCCTCACATGAGGGAGCGACATGTGGAGGCGTTTCGCTCTCCATCATCTCCGGAAGAAGATCCCCCGAAGACGAGCTCTACTGAGAAGGGCTGAAGTCCGAACTACAGGGTACGATTTCGGTTATCCTCATGAATAAATACAGGGATGTTCCTTATTTACAAGACCCCTTCTTTTTACTTACGGCTGGCTGGAGGGCTGATCCCCTTGGGGAAATAATGCGGCTGGGTTACTTCCCAGCGCTGGACTCTCTGCCGAAGATTCCCTTCCCCTCTTTGAGTCCTTGACCTCCGGATCTCCTGAAGCGGTCCTCTTCTCTCATCGGAAGGTGGGACTCTTAATCCCTCCTTCCTTGATAGCCTCCTTCGCAGAGGCAGTTTCTCCCCCGCTCCTCCCTTCGCCTTCTTCAAGAGGCGCGACCTTCAACATCTTGGTCAGCATGGGATCCGGCATGGTCTCAGGGAGGGGAGCCGAACACCTTATTAACTTCGCCTTGGCTATCCACTCCTGTTCGAGAAACGGCTCCTTTAAAGGGCATGTATACAAAATAATGAATGGACAGTTTGTCCGGTTACCGGACTACTTACTTGAGTATCTGGGCGATTGCAGCTTAGTCCTGCGTCCTCGGTCAAGTCCGGACGCTTCTCTTGTGATCCGAAGAACAGTTTATACATCTCCACGGGCGTCGTGCCCATAAAATTTTGGAGAGCTCGTGGTCCCTCCGGATTGAATTCCCACAAGCGGAGGGGCCAACGTTTGCAGGGCTGAAGGCGCCGGATCACCATAACCTGCGCCACTGCAACCAGATCGATCCCCCTTTCCTGGATGTCTCAAATATGGCTCGCAGCAGGAACGCCCTTGACGACCCCCCGCCGAGCCCCTTGTTGACCCATGATGCCACCACCGTGGTGGACTGAGCGGAAGGCGGGAGCGCCGCCCATTTGGTGCCCCCAGAGCGGTGATATAAAACCACTCCCGCTGCCACAAACCAAGCTCCTCTTGAAAGAGCCCTCGGGCCATGGAGCATCAGCACATTTGCTTATGACCGCCCCTCCACTCTGCTTGTTGCCCCTTGATCATCTTTGGCTCCACCTTGAAGGTCTTGAGCCACAATCCAAAGTGGGGGGTAATATGGAGGAAGGCCTCACATACGACAATGAATGACGAGATATGGAGGATGGACTCCGGATTCAAGTCATGGAAATCAAGCCCATAATAAAACATGAGCCCCCGCACAAAGAGATCTGTCGAGAAGCCTAAACCCCGAAGGAAGTGGGACACGAACACCACGTTCTCGCCGGGCTCAGGAGTGGGAATGACCTGCCCTGGAGCAGGTAGCCTATGCGAGATCTCGCCGGTCAGATACCTGGCGTCTCGCAGCTTTAGCACATCTTCTTCTGTGACGGAGGAAGACATCCATCGGCCGTGCTAGTCGGAGCTGGACATCGTCGAATGTCCGAAGCGCCTGAATCTGAAGCTTTGGGTGTTGGAACTCGAAGCGTGAGGCGAACTCGATGGAGGGTGTAAAAAGAAGAGGGCCTTGGTCTCATTATAAAGAGGTTGAATACCAAGAGCCCACCCCGTGGTTGATTAGGACTCGCCTTTGATAGAGGATGCATGCCAACGGGCACGGTTGGGTTACCCACGTTCGTATTGATGAGAATCCCGGAACAAGGGGGGCACAATCTATGCTTTGATAAGGCGTGCCAGGGAAACCGCCTCACTAAAACACGCTGAGGTGGAGCAGTAAAAAACGATTCACATAAAGGCCTGGCCGTGGTGTGATGTCACGCCGCGGAATACGTCAGCAGATCTGTGCAAAAATTATTCTCTCTACGGTGTTATGTGGAACTTGTTTTGCAGAGCCGGACACTATTCTTGTGTTCAAAACCTTCTATGAAATATTCGGAGGAGGAACCCGCCTCGCAATGCCGAAGACAATCAACGCGCCGCACTCGTCGTCATTGAAGCCTGGTTCAGGGGCTACTGAGGGAGTTCCGGACTAGGGGGTGTCCGGATAGCCGAACTGTCATCATCGGCCGGACTCCAAGACTATGAAGATACAAGATTGAAGACTTCGTCTCGTGTCCGGATGGGACTTTCCTTGGCGTGGAAGGCAAGCTTGGCGATACGGATATGTAGATCTCCTACCTTTGTAACCGACTCTGTGTAACCCTAGCCCTCTCCGGTGTCTATATAAACCGGATGGCTTTAGTCCATAGGACGAACAACAATCATACCATAGGCTAGCTTCTAGGGTTTAGCCTCTTTGATCTCGTGGTAGATCCACTCTTGTAACACACATCATCAATATTAATCAAGCAGGACGTAGGGCTTTACCTCCATCAAGAGGGCCCGAACCTGGGTAAAACATCGTGTCCCTTGTCTCCTGTTACCATCCGCCTAGACGCACAGTTCGGGACCCCCTACCCGAGATCCGCCGGTTTTGACACCGACAACCGTTCTTGCTAGAAGCCCGTAGCAGCCACGTAAACTTGCAACAACAAAGTAGAGAACGTCTAAATTGTTTTTGCAGGGCATGTTGTGATGTGATATGGTCAAGACATGATGTGATATATGTTATTGTATGTGATGATCATGTTTTGTAAATTATCGGCAACCGGCAGGAGCCTTATGGTTTTCTCTTTATTGTATGAAATGCAAACGCCATGTAATTGCTTTACTTTATCGGTATGCGTTAGCAATAGTTGTAGAAAGATAGTTGGTGAGACGACCACGACGCTATGATGGAGATCAAGGTGTCAAGCCGGTGATGATGGAGATCATGACTTTGCTTTGGAGATGGAGATCAAACGCACAAGATGATGATGGCCATATCATGTCACATATTTTGATTGCATGTGATGTTTATCTTTTATGCATCTTATTTTGCTTAGAACGGCGGTAGAATTATAAGATGATCCCTTCAATTAATTTCAAGATAAAAGTGTTCTCCCTGAGTATGCACCATTGCTACAGTTCGTCGTTTCGAGACACCACGCGATGATTGGGTGTGATAGACTCTACGTTCACATACAACGGGTGTAAGACAGTTTTGCACATGCATAATACTTGGGTTAAACTTGATGAGCCTAGCATGTACAGACATGGTCTTGGAACAATGGAGACCGAAAGGTCGAACGTGAATCATATAGTAGATATGATAAACATAGAGATGTTCACCATTGATGACTACCCCATATCACGTGATGATCGGACATGGTTTAGTTGATTTGGATCACGTATCACTTAGATGACTTGAGGGATGTCTATTTAAGTGGGAGTTCTTTAGTAATTTGATTAATTGAACTTAATTTATCATGAATTTAGTCTTAATAGTTTTTGCATATCTATGTTGCAGATCAATAGCTCGCAATATAGCTCCTCTATTTTTGATATGTTCCTAGAGAAAAATATGTTGAAAGATGATAGTAGCAGTGATGCGGACTGGGTTCGTGATATGAGGATTATCCTCATTGCTACACAAAAGAATTATGTCCTTGATGCACCGCTGGGTGTCAGACCAATTGCAGGAGCAGATGCAGACGTTATGAACGTCTGGCAAGCTCGATATGATGACTACTTAATAGTTTAGTGCACCATGCTTTACGGCTTAGAACCGGGACTTCAAAAACGTTTTGAACGCCACAGAGCATATGAGATGTTCCAAGAGCTGAAATGGATATTTCAGACTCATGCCTGTGTCGAGAGGTATGAGACCTCTGACAAGTACTTTTCCTACAAGATGGAGGAGAATAGCTCAACCAGTGAAGATGTGCTCAGAATGTGTGGGTACTACAATCGCTTGAATCAAGTGGGAGTTAATCTTCCAGATAAGATAGTGATTGGCAAAGTTCTCTAGTCACTATCACCAAGCTACTAGAACTTCGTGATGAACTATAATATGCAAGGGATGACGAAAATGATTCCTGAGCTCTTCGCGATGCTGAAATTGGTGATGGTAGAAATCAAGAAAGAGCATCAAGTGTTGATGGTTAACAAGACCACTAGTTTAAAAAAGGCAAGGGAAAGAGAGTGAGCTTCAAGAAGAATGGCAAGCAAGTTGCCGCTCCCATGAATAAGCCCAAAGCTAGACCCAAGCCTGAAACTGAGTGCCTCTACTGCAAAGGAAATGGTCACTGGAAACGGAACTGCCCCAAATACTTGGAGGATAGGAAGGATGGCAAAGTGAACAAAGGTATATTTGATACACATGTTATTGATGTGTACCTTACTAGTATTAGTAGTAGCCCTTGGGTATTTGATACCGGTTCAGTTGCTAAGGTTAGTAACTCAAAACAGGAGTTGCAGAATAAACAAAGACTAGTTAAGGGTGATGTGATGATGTGTGTTGGAAGTGATTCCAAGGTTGATAAGATCACCATGGCACACTCCCTCTACCTTCGAGTTTAGTGTTGAACCTAAAAAAATGTTATTTGGTATTTGCGTTGAGCATGAATATTATTTGATCATGTTTATTGCAATGCGGTTATTCATTTAAGTCAAAGAATAATTGTTGTTCTATTTACATGAATAAAACCTTTTATGGTCATACACCCAATGTGAATGGTTTATTCAATCTTGATCGTAGTGATACACATATTCATAATATTGATGCCAAAAGATGCAAAGTTGATAATTATAGTGCAACATACTTGTGGCACTGTCGTTTAGGTCATATTGGTGTAAAGCGCATGAAGTAACTCCATGCAGATGGGATTTTGGAATCACTTGATACTTGCGAACCATGCCTCATGGGAAAGATGACTAAAACTTCGTTCTCTAGAACAATGGAGCGAGCTAATGACTTATTGGAAATAATACATACCGATGTATGTGGTCCAATGAGTGTTGAAGCACGCGGCGGGTATTGTTATTTTCTGACATTCACAGATGATTTGAGTAGGTATGGGTATATATACTTGATGAAACCCAAGTCTGAAACATTTGAGAAGTTCAAAGAATTTCAGAATGAAGTGGAGAATCATCGTAACAAGAAAATAAAGTTTCTACGATCTGATCATGGAGGCAAATATTTGAGTTACGAGTTTGGCCTTCATTTAAAAAAATGTGGAATAGTTTCACAACTCACGCCACATGGAACATGATGTCGCTTGAAGCTACATTGGTATTTCCCCAAAGAGGAAGGGATTATGCAGCACATCGGTGGTAGGTATTTCCCTCAGATATGAAACCAAGGTTATCAAACCAGTAGGAGAACCAAGCAACACAACGTAAACAGCCCCTGCACACAAATAACAACCACTCACAACCCGATGTGTTAAAGGGGTTGTCAATCCCTTCCGGGGTACGGCGCCAGAAACGGTGCATGGACGGGAAAAAATTGTAATAGATTGATAGATCGAACGCCAAATAAAATAAATAGAAATAAAATGCAGCAAGGTATTTTTGTATTTTTGGTTTAGTAGATCTGAATAAAAATGCAAAGGAAAAAGGTAGATCGCAAAGGCAAATATATGAGAAAGAAGACCTGGGGGCCGTAGGTTTCACTAGTGGCTTCTCTCGAGAAAAATAGCAAACGGTGGGTAAACAAATTACTGGTGGGCAATTGATAGAACCTCAAATAATTATGATGATATGCAGGCAATGATCATTACATAGGCATCACGTCCAAGATTAGTAGACCGACTCCTGCCTGCATCTACTACTATTACTCCACACATCGACCACTATCCAGCATGCATCTAGTGTATTAAGTTCATGGAAAAATGGAGTAATGCAACAAGAACGATGACATGATGTAGACAACATCCGCTTATCTATGGAGGTGGATATAGATCCCATCTTTTTATTCCTTAGTAGCAAGGATACATACATGTCGGTTCCCTTTCTATCACTGGGATCAAGCACCGTAAGATCGAACCCACTACCGGGCACCTCTTCCCATTGCAAGATAAATAGATCAAGTTGGCCAAACAAAACCCAAATATCGGAGAAGAAATATGAGGCTGTAAGAGATCAGGCATATAAGAGATCAAAGAAACTCAAATAACTTTCATGGATATAAAAAGATATAACTGATCATAAACTCGAAGTTCATGAGATCCCAACAAACACATCACAAAAGAGTTACATCATATGGATCTCCAAGAGACCATTGTATTGAGAATTCAACGAGAGAGAGGAAGCCATCTAGCTACTAACTACGGACCTGAAGGTCTACAAAGAACTACTCACGCATCATCGGAGAGGCACCAATGGAAGTGGTGAACCCCTCCGTGATGGTGTCTAGATTGGATCTGGTGGTTCTGGACTCTACATCGGCTGGATGAATATTTCGTCGACTCCCCTAGGGTTCTGGGATTTTTGGGGTATTTATAGAGCAAAGAGGCGGTCCGTGGGGCACCCGAGGTGGGCACAACCCACCAGGACACGCCTGTGCCTCCTGGCACGCCCTGGTGGGTTGTCCCCTCCTCGGGTCTCCCCCCAGGTGCAACCAGGGTCCAACTTCTTCCATCTGGCCCATAAAAAATCATCATGCAGTTTCATGGCATTTGCACTTCGTCTGATATTGATATTCCGCGATGTAAGAAACATGGAAAAAACAACAACTGGCCCTTGGCACTATGTCAATAGGTTTGTACCAAAAAAAGGTATAAAATGACTATAAAATGATTATAAAACATCCAATTTTGATAATAAAACAGCATGGAACAATCAAAAATTATAGATACGTTGTAGACGTATCAGCATCCCCAAGCTTAACTCCTGCTCGTCCTCGAGTAGGTAAGTGATAAAAACAGAATTTTTGATGTGGAGTGCTGTTCATCAAGTCTTATCATATTCTTTTCTTCATAGCATGGACATTTGGACTTTTATGTGATTCAAAGCAATAGTCTAGTTTTGACGTAATGATTTAGACACTCAAGCATATCAACAAGCAACCATGTCTTTCAAAATATCAATGCTAAAATAAGTTATCCCTAGCCCATCATGCTCAAACATTGATCCATTCAAGAAACACACTCGAATATTAGCTACACCCAATTCTTAAGCACGATCATATTGCCTCCTAGTTGGTGCTTTTATAAGAGAAGATGGAGACTCAAATTCAAAATAAAAATTGCATAAAGTAAAAGAAAGGCCCTTCGTAGAGGGAAGTAGGGATTTGTAGAGGTGCCAGAGCTCAAAGCAAAAAAATTAGAGATGAAAACATTTTGGGAGGTGTATCCATCCCACCAGTGAAAACGACGTAGAGTTACAAACACTTTCCATGCTAGATATGCCATAGGCGGTTCCCAAACAGAAAATAAAGTTTATTCCTTTTTCCACCATTCTTTCACTTTCCATGGCTAGCCGTATCCACGGGTGCCCTCCTGATAACCCATAAGTATAGGGGATAAATTGTAGCCTCTTTTGATAAGTAAGAGTGTCAAACCCAACGAGGAGCTAAAGGTTGAACAAATATTCCCTCAAGTTCTATCGACCACCGATACAACTCTACGCACGCTTAACGTTCGCTTTACCTAAAACAAGTATGAAACTAGAAGTACTTTGTAAGTGTTGTTGGATAGGTTTGCAAGAAAATAAAGAGCACATAAATAAAAACTAGGGGCTGTTTAGATAAAGACACAATAAAGTTAGTATATCGAGTGTGGAAAAGTGGTGGTAGGAGTTGCGAAATTGTCCCTAAGCAATTGACTACTTTACTAGACCGATAGCAAGTTTTATGTGGGAGAGGCCACTGCTAGCATGTCATCCCTGACTTGGAATTCTATGCACTTATGACTGGAACTATTAGCAAGCATCCGCAACTACTAACGTTCATTAAGGTAAAACCCAACCATAGCATTAAGATATGTTGGTCCCCCTTCAATCCCGTATGCATCAATTTCTATGCTAGGCTGAAGCTTCTGTCACTCTTGCCCTCCAATACATAGTCCTATTAACATACAACTAACCCTATGGTGTGATCCACGCGCACACTAATATGATGGGCACCAAATTACAGCAACATAACCACAAGCAAATTAAAGAATCATAGCAATTCACCAATTACCAATAATACAACTAAAATCTACTCAGACATCATAGGATGGCAACACATCATTGGATAATAATATGAAGCATAAAGCACCATGTTCAAGTAGAGGGTACAGCGGGTTGCGGGAGAGTGGACCGCTGTAGATAGATGGGGGGAAGATGATGAAGATGTTGGTGAAGATGACAGAGGTGTTGGTGTAGATCACCGTCACACGATGATGGCCCCGACGGTGTTCCGGCGCCACCAGGAGAGAGGGCGAGATAGCCCCCCTTTTCTTCTTCCTTGACCTTCTCCCTAGATGGGAGAAGGGTTTCCCCTCTGGTCCATGGCCTCCATGGCGTGGGAGGGGCGAGAGCCCCTCCGAGATTGGATCTGTCTCTTTGTCTCTCTCTGTTTCTGCGCTCCCTGATTCTGCCCTTTCACCGTTTCTTATATTCCTGGAGATCCGTAACTCCGATTGGGCTGAAATTTGGACATGATTTTTATCCGGATATTGGCTTTATTGCGGCAAAAGAAGGGCACCAATCGCCTTATGGGGTGGCCACGAGGGCCCAGGGCGCGCCTGACCCCCTGGGGCGCGCCTCTCACCCTCGTGGGCCCCTCGGGCATCATCTCGCGTTGATTCCACTTCCCAAAATTCACATATATTCCAAAAAAATCTCCGTCAGTTTTTATCCCATTTGGACTCCGTTTGATATGGATTTTCTGTGAAACAAAAAACATGCAACAAACAGAATCGCACTCAATTTGGATCCATATGTTAGTCCCAAAAATAGTATAAAAAGTTGTCAAGTATATGAAAGTTATAGAATATTGGCATGGAACAATAAAAAATTATAGATACGACGGAGACGTATCAGCATCCCCAAGCTTAATTCCTGCTCGTCCTCGAGTAGGTAAATGATAAAAAAGATAATTTTTGATGTGGAATGCTACCTAGCATAATCTTGCTCATGTAATCTAATCATGGCATGAATATTAAGACACGAGTGATTCAAAGCAATAGTCTATCATTTGATATGAAGACAATAATACTTCAAGCATACTAATAAAGCAATCATGTCTTTTCAAAATAACATGGCCAAAGAAAGTTATCCCTAAAAAATCATATGGTCTGGCTATGCTCCATCTTCACCACACAAAATATTCAAATCATGCACAACCCGATGACAAGCCAAGCAATTGTTTCATACTTTTGACGTTCTCAAACCTTTTCAACTTTCACGCAATACATGAGCGTGAGCCATGGACATAGCACTATAGGTGGAATAGAATATGATGGTGGGGGTTGTGTGGAGAAGACAAAAAATGGAGAAAGTCTCACATCAACGCGGCTAATCAACGGGCTATGGAGATGCCCATCAATTGATGTCAATGCGAGGAGTAGGGATTGCCATGCAACGGATGCACTAAGAGGTATAAGTGTATGAAAGCTCAAACTGGAAACTAAGTGGGTGTGCATCCAACTTGCTTGCTCATGAAGACCTCGGGCGTTTGAGGAAGCCCATCATCGGAGTATGCAAGCCAAGTTCTATAATGAAAATTCCCACTAGTATATGAAAGTGATAACTCAAGAGACTCTCTATATGAAGAACATGGTGCTACTTTGAAGCACAAGTGTGGTAAAAGGATAGTAGCATTGCCCCTTCTCTCTTTTTCTCTCATTTGTTTCGGTGGACTTCTTTGGCCTCTTTTTTTATTTGGGCTTCTTTGGCCTCTTTTATTTCTTTAAAGTCCGGAGTCTCATCCCGACTTGTGGGGAATCATAGTCTCCATCATCCTTTCTTCACTGGGGCAATGCTCTAATAATGATGATCATCACACTTTTATTTACTTACAACTCAATATTACAACTCAATACTAGAGCAAAAATATGACTCTATATGAATGCCTCCGGCGGTGTACCGGGATGTGCAATGATCTACCGTAGCAAAGATATAAAAAAACGGACAAGCCATGAAAACGTCATGCTAGCTATCTTACGATCATGCAAAGCAATATGACAATGAATGCTCAAGTCATGTATATGATGATGACGGAAGTTGCATGGCAATATATCTCAGAATGTCTATGGAAATGCCATAATAGGTAGGTCTGGTGGCTGTTTTGAGGAAGATATAAGGAGGTTTATGTGTGATAGAGTGTATCGTATCATGGGGTTTGGATGCACCAGCGAAGTTTGCACCAACTCTTGAGGTGAGAAAGGGCAATGCACGGTACCGAAGAGGCTAGCAATGATGGAAAGGTGAGAGTGCGTGTAATCCATGGACTCAACATTAGTCATAAAGAACTCACATACTTATTGAAAAAATCTATTAGTCATCAAAACAAAGTACTACACACATGCTCCTAGGGGGATAGATTGGTAGGAAAAGACCATCGCTTGTCCCCGACCGCCACTCATAAGGAAGACAATCAATAAATACCTCATGCTCCAACTTTGTTACATAACGGTTCACCATACGTGCATGCTACAGGAATCACAAACTTCAACACAAGTATTTCTACAATCCACAACTACCCACTAGCATGACTCTAATATCACTATCTTTATATCGCAAAACTATTGCAAGGAATCAAACATATCATATTCAGTGATCTACAATTTATGTAGGATTTTATGACTAACCATGTGAATGACAAATTCATGTCATCTCTCTAAATAGATATAAGTGAAGCAAGAGAGTTTAAATTCTTTCTACAAAGATATGCCCACACTCTAAAAAATATAAGTGAAGCAAAAGATCATTCTACAAATGGCGGTTTTCTATGTGAAGAGAAACAGGCCATCCAAACTTCAAATGATATAAGTGAAGCACATGAAGCATTCTATAAAGCCATACTCAAAAGATTTAAGTGAAGTGCAATGATCATTCTATAAATAAACCATGGACTATCTCATACCAGCATGGTGCATAAAAGAAAAGTGAAAACTAAATGCAAAAGACGCTCCAAGATTTGCACATATCGCATGAACGAAACGAATCCGAAAACATACCGATACTTGTTGAAGAAAGATGGAATGCCTTCCGGGGCATCCCCAAGCTTAGACACTTGAGTCTCCTTGCATATTTACTTGTGGTGCCTTGGGCATCCCAAAGCTTGAGCTCTTCCCTCTCCTCCTTCTCACATTGAGACCTCCTCAATCTTCGAACACTTCATCCACACAAAACTCAACAGAAAGCTTGGTAAGATCCGTTAGTATAATAAAGAAAATCACTACTCTAAGTACTGTTGCAAACCAATTCATATTTTGTTTTTGCATTGTAGCTACTGTAATATAACTTTTCCATGGCTTAATCCACTGATATTAATCGATAGTTTCATCAAAACAAGCAAACTATGCATCAAAAACAGAATCTGTCTTAAACAGGACAGTCTGTAGTAATCTGAACATTAACCATACTTCTGGTACTCCAAAAATTCTGCCAAAATTAGGAAAAATAAAAAATTGTATATAAAGACAGTGCAAAAAGTTTCAGAACCGTTTGACGTTCTAGTAAAAAATGTAAAATCGCGCACTACAGCCAAAGTTTCTGTCTTGCACCGCACAAACCAACAAGCAATCTAAACATCCTAAAGGCAAACCTTGGCACATTATTTTTATAATACAATGGAATTGTACAAGGGGATAATTATTTTTGTTGAAAAGTTTCTGTAATTAAGATTCACAAAGTTTCCGTGAGCATGAACAAGGTTCAAGGAGCTCCCCCACTTCAACAATGCTTGTCTCTCTCACTTTCACTTTCCTTTTTGAAAAAGTTTTGGGTTCCCCTCTTTATTTTTTTTGTTTTAAAACTATATAAGAACACACAACAGAAATAAATGACTCTCTAAAACTTCCGGGTTGTCTCCCTGGCAGCGCTTTCTTTAAAGCCATTAAGCTAGGGAAATAATGCTCAAGTAATGGATCCACCCAGATCCCAAGGTATATCAAAGCCAATTTTAATTAACAATGATTTGTGATTTAGTAGTGAGCACAAAGTAACATATATCATGTAATGACGAAGTCCAACTCTCTTCCTATGCATCAGCATGTCATAAAAGAACAATTCATGCACTCAAAGTAAAGGCCAATGCATAGTATAAACAGTTTCTTGCAATTTATCATATTGGAAACATGGAGAGGCGGAGATGTAGTTCCTCTCTCATAATAATTGCAAGTAGGAGCAGCAAGCACATGCATATTATATATATCAAAATCATCATGTGTAGTAGTGAAACGCAACCCATCAATATAATCCTTAATAAGGGCAAACTTCTCCGACATAGTGTAGTTGGGAGAATTCAAAAAGATAATAGGACTATCATGCGTGGGTGCAATAGCAACAATTTCATGTTTAACAAAGGAACTATAGCAAGTTCATCTCCATAAGCATAGTTCATATTGGCATCTTGTCCACAAGCATATCAAGCATCATCAAAAAGGGATATTTCAAAAGAATCAACGGGATCAGAACAATCATCATAGCAATCATCCTTCGGTAAGCACAAAGGGAAATTAAACAATGTATGAGTTGAAGAGTTACTCTCATTAGAAGGTGGGCACCGGTAGCTAATCCGCTCTTCCTCCTTTTGTTCTTCGCTATCCTCATCATCTTTTTCATCCAATGAGCCCACAGTTTCATCAATTCCTTCTTCCATAGACTCCTACAAAATATTAGTCTCTTCTTGGACAGCGGAGGAGTCCTCAATATATGGTTTAACATAGGCATTAGAAGCATAATTATCATAACAATATTTAAGTATGGCAAAATTTTCAGATTTGTAAAGAGTAGCATCATACTTTCCAATCAAAGAAGCAATTTCATAAGCACCCTTAAAAGCAACAAATTCTTCAATTTGTTGAACATCATAGTAATTATAAACACCCTTAGCATACGAAGATACGATTCCATTATCACTAAACTCACATTGGTAGGGAAGGTATTTCTTAGGGTTTTCAGAACAGCAAGTAAAATCAAATATTTCACATAAATTCCAAGCATAGCACTGCAAACGATGAATTTGATCCAGTAAAAGTTTCCCTTTTTGAGATAAGAGGTGTCGCACATAACAAGCATGCTCATCTAAAGATTTGCCCTCAACTAAGCTAGTTGGGGTTTCAACACGAGCACAAAGGGATCGAAGATGATCCAAGTAAAAAGCTTCAGGAGTGTGATAGATTTTGAGTGGTTCTTCAACCATTGGTGTAGTAGGTACAACTAATTTTTTTTTCGTATTTTGCATTTCCTACCCATAACTAAAGTTAGAAAACAAGAGCACAAAAAAACTACTTAGTGATAAAGCAAACAAGCACACACAAGAATATTCACCACACGCTATAACTCCCCGGCAACGGCGCCAGAAAAAGGTCTTAATAACCCACAAGTATAGGGGATTAATTGTAGCCTCTTTCGATAAGTAAGAGTGAGGGAGTCCTGGACTAGGGGGTGTCCGGATAGCCGAACTATCATCTTTGGCCGGACTCCTGGACTATAAAGATACAAGATTGAAGACTTCGCCCCGTGTCTGGATAGGACTTTCCTTGGCGTGGAAGGCAAGCTTGGCGATACGAATATGTAGATTTCCTACCATTGTAACCAACTCTGTGTAACCCTAACCCTATCCGGTGTCTATATAAACTGGAGGGTTTTAGTCCGTAGGACGAACAACAATCATACCATAGGCTAGCTTCTAGGGTTTAGCCTCTCGATCTCGTGGTAGATCTACTCTTGTACTACCCATATCATCAATATTAATCAAGAAGGAGTAGGGTATTACCTCCATCGAGAGGGCCCGAACCTGGGTAAAAACATCGTGTCCCTTGTCTCCTGCTACCATCCGCCTAGACGCAGTTCGGGACCCCTACCCGAGATCCACCGGTTTTGACACCGACATTGGTGCTTTCATTGAGAGTTCCTACGTCGTCAACTATAGGCCTGATGGCTCCTTCAATCATCAAGAACGACGCAGTCCGGTGAGACTTTTCTCCCGGCAGATCTTTGTATTCGGCGGCTTTGCACCGCGGGCCAATTCGCTAGGCCATCTGGAGCAGATCGAAAGCTACGCCCTGGCCATCGGTCAGATTTGAAGCTTGAACTATACGGCCGATGTCCGTGGAGACTTGATCTTCGATGGATTCGAGCCAGCCGAGCGTGCCGCCTTGTCTCGATGGGTACGATCTAGCTCGCCCGGTGCCTCGAGGTCGCACGATGCCCGCTCCGACCCTTAATCCGGAGCCGGTTTCGCCAATCGAGGACAGTTGGTTGGACACCGCCTCGGGGGCTGAAATCTCTACGACGATTGAGCCGAACACCATCCCTGTCCTTTGCAAAGCTCGTGACTCAGTGTGCGGACTCCTTTCCGGACTCAACCTCCGGCGCCCCGCGGTCCGAATCCGGTAGGCGCCAGTTATGGAGTTCACCATCATGACATCTTTCAAAGACTCGCCCTTTGGCGATATCCTGAACTCATTAAAGTCTCTCTCTTTGTCAGGGGAGCCCATGCCGAACTACGGTCAGGAAGGTTGGGATTCGAACGACGAAGAAATTCAACGCCCACCCACCACCCACTTTGTAGCCACTGTCGATGACTTAATAGACATGCTCGACTTCGACTCCGAGGACATCGACGATATGGACGATGACGCCGGAGACGGCCAAGAACCAGCGCCCACAGGGCACTAGATGGCCACCTCAACTTACGATATATATATGGTGGACACACCTAAGGGAAGCGATAACGAGGAACGATTTAGACGCTGCGAAAAGAAAATTCCCTCGGGAAGCGGTCAAAGCGGCGGGCGTGGCGCCCGCTCAAAACCCCACCTCGACAAAGATAGCGCCCACACAGACCCAGCCATAGAGCAGGGTGAGCCGGCCGACGACGAACATGCCATTGAGCAACCATCCGAACAGGCCAACTTGGACAAACAACCCATCCCCGGCAAGGACAACAGTCCGGACGATCTCACGCCGGACACGTCATTGGATCAGAAGAACCTCCACAAAGAGCTCCTCGCTACCACGCGTAGCTTGAAAAAGCAGAAACAGAGACTCAGAACAGCGGAAGACGCACTCTGAATGAGATGGAGTAAATTACTCAACACTGCAGACAAATATGGCGACAGCCGCCAAGCAAAGAGCTACCCAAAGCGCAAACTACTGCCTGAATTCGATGAGGAGGCCATAGAGCCGCCACGATCAAAAAACAAAGAGGCCGCCGGGTCGGATAGACGACCACATGGCAAACGTAGAGCGGCAAGCGGCGCCGCACACAAGTCGGCACGTGATCCGCATAAGGATTCGCACCAAAAGGATGGCCTAGTTAGATCTATCTACGGGCCAAGGAAACAAGTTCTGGCGAGCAATACAACACGTCAAATATCCGAACATAACGACACACCCAAATACAGGGGCGCCGCGCACCCTCTATGTTTCACCGATGAGGTCCGGATCATGAATTTCAGTGGATTCAAGCCCGTAAACATAGAGGCATATGACGGAACGATGCACTCGAGTCTGGATTGAGGATTATATCCTCCACATACACATGGCGGAGGAGATGATCTCCACGCCATAAAATACCTACCCCTCAAGCTCAAAGGGCCAGCCCGGCATTGGCTTAAAAGTCTCCCCGAAAACACCATTGGTAGTTGGGAAGAGCTTGAGGATGCTTTTCGGGCCAATTTCTAGGGAACCTTTGTCCGACCTCCGGATGCAGACGATCTAAGTCACATAACCCAACAGCCCGGAGAGTCAGCTCGAAAATTCTGGAACAGGTTCCTCACCAAAAAGAACCAAATAGTCGACTGTCCGGACGTCAAAGCCTTAGCAGCTTTTAAACACAACGTCCGAGACGAATGGCTCGCCAGACACCTTGGCCAGGAAAAGCCAAGAACAATGGCCGCATTAGCAAGCCTCATGACCCGCTTTTGCGCGGGAGAGGATAGCTGGCTAGCAAGATGCAGTACCAGTGACCCAAGTACATCCGAAGTCAGGGATGGGAATGGGAAACCATGACGCAGCAAGGACCAATGCCGGATTAAGGGAAACGGTCCAAAGAGCGCGGCAGTCAACGCCGGATTCAAAAGCTCACGGCAGAACAATAAAAAACTGTCCCTTAAGGACAATAGCGATGAGCTATCCAACTTAAACAAAATCTTGGACAAGATATGC
This sequence comes from Aegilops bicornis, assembly GCA_021605145.1. Taxonomy (NCBI): domain Eukaryota; kingdom Viridiplantae; phylum Streptophyta; class Magnoliopsida; order Poales; family Poaceae; genus Aegilops; species Aegilops bicornis. The sequence goes on from CM038674.1 coordinate 512,776,770, forward strand.
CAAATCCACAGTACTCCGGGAAGCACGCAAACCATACCCACAGAGATTGTTGGGTCTTCAAGCAGTCCGGCAGACTCAACGCCGAACACAAGGGGCTCGACACACCAAGTGAGGATGATGACGAGCACCACAAGCAGAGCCCCGGAAAACAAAAGAATTTCCCACGAGAGGTCAATACAGTAAACTTACTTCAAGTAACAAAAGGGGAAAAACAGAGCGGCACCCATTGAATTACGCGCCGCACAATCTACCCTAGCGGAGTCCCAACACCGGTTGTCAAAACCAATTACCTTCGACCATCAGGACTACTCCGAAAGTATCCGGAACACAGGATGGACTGCCTTGATACTAGAACCTATAATCGACGGTCTTTAAATTACGCAAGTCCTAATGGACAGCGGCAGCGATTTAAACCTGCTATGTCAGGACACAATCCGCAACATGGGGATAAACCCAAACAGGATTAGCCATAGCAACACTTCCTTCCAAGGAATAATGCCAGGCACATATGCCCATTGTACGGGCTCCCTACTATTGGAAGTTATGTTGGCTCACCCGACAACTTCCGTCGGAAAAGTTGGTCTTCCACATCGCCCCATTTAAAAGTAGCCATCAAGCACTACTGGGACGCGAAGCTTTCGCTCGCTTTAACGCAATACCGCATTATGCATCTCTCAAACTTGAAATGCCTGGTCCACGAGGCATCATTTCATTAAAGGGAAGTTGCGCGTGTCCCTCAAGGAAAGAATGTGAGACTGCCTTAACAGCCTCACACTAATACGGCCTTGTTGGCCAAAAGCGTCTAAAGCAGGTCGTCCAGACCCCGGACACGGTTAGGCGAGTCCGGCATAAATAAACATGATGCTTACTAGCCGCTGCACTTCTTACAAGGGGCTCCACGCATGTACAACAAGAGACAATAAAGCTCAATTTTACTCATTTTTGAATCATACTCTATTTTATTTCCAATTACATTTTAGCGTGATCTTTTTCAAACTTAGTTCCTCTCTTTTACAGATGAACGCCGTGCTATACCCGTCCAGGATACAGCACAACGGAGACACAGGCGCAGACATGCAGCAGGGACCCGTTGCAAGGATTCTTTTCAGATTAAGACCCTGAGTAAACCTTTCACTGTCTCTTGTTGTTACTCAATCCCCGGTCTCTTATTATAACCGAGGAGGAGGCTGGCGTTTTGGCATCGGCCGCGTCAGAAGTTTGCACGTACCTGGACACCAGGGGCTTGTTACCAAGGGCATTGTTCGGCCCGCTTTATAAAAGACCGAATACCTTAGGGAGTGTTCGGCGTCTCGAGTTAGGCCTTATATGCATCAGCTCCGAATCATGTCTTTGGTCAAATGTTGGGTTTGCCCGGCTCCTGTGTTTTGCTGCCTTACGTTCCGTTCGCGGCACCAGGAGAACTACTGCGATTGTGCCCCAGTTCGGACGGGCGAGCACGTAGAGAAAGCCGAAAACTGACTGTCTTGATATAGCAAGAGACTGGTCAACCACTCGATTACTCACCGGAATGTTTAGAATTCCTCCGCATTAACGAAGGACCGTTTTCCGGTCAGGCACATACGCACCCCGAATTCGGGAGAGTGCGGTGCCCTGTGGGCTATATAGTAGCCCCACCATCGAACTCCTATGGCTAAGTGAAAGTGATAAAGCATTATAGTCCGGTTGCCTAGTTTGCCATGCTACCACCTCCTTTATAGGACCAAGACGTTGGATTAAGTGTGAAAGCACGACTACTTTGCAAACACCCCCGCACAATGTGCGTGGGGGCTAAGTCAAGACTGCCATCTTCGGGTTATATACATATATACATCAACGCGGCCGCAGACAGAGGTAGTTTACTACTTGAAGGCACAAGTATAAAAAGCTCTTACATTAAATTGAAACGTTGTTTCATAAAATTATACATGTCATTCAAACATAACATCCTTCAAGCATCGCGTCTCTATTAAACGAAGCGCGGAAGAACTTCCTCAAAATAGCGCTTGATCGGTACTCGGTTGCCGTCCGAATCTGGGGACTTAATATCGGTGGCCTTCATCTCAGCCCAAAGTATGCCTTGACACGGGCAAGAGCCATCCGCCCCCTCAATACACGCCGACCGCTTCATTGCGCCGATACGTGGTACCGCATCAAGGAACTGCTACACTAAGCCAAAATAACTCTTCTGGGGTCCGCCTGGCCACAAATGAGTCATGACATGCTTCATGGCAAGTCCGGATAATCGATTCAGCTCGGCCCATTCGGCCAACCGATCGGTCAATGGAAGAGGACGCTACGGACTATGGAATTGCGACCAAAATAGCTCTTCTCCTCTGTGCACCTTCTGGCCTCGGAAGTGCTCAATCGCGTCTGCAGCGCTCGCCGCTAAGTCCAGATAAGCATCCTCCGAACTCCACAACTTGTCCAACTGAGCATACTTTGGATCCGTATATTTCCTCCGCAGCAGAAAAGGTTTTCCGGCCGCAATATCCCGGCCCGACTCAGCTCCTCCTTGGCAGCTCTCATAGCGGAGCAGGCATCCTTGGATTCGGCGGTGGCCTTTTTCAGTCCTCTTGTTCCGCTTTGACGTTCTTTTTCAAGAACCTCACAGCGGTCGGTAGTATTCTTGATTTCAGGCCAAATCGGCCATTTCCTCTTTGCTTGGCAGTGAGCAGCCCGTTAAACTTTCAGCTCTTCGCCGCCTTTAAAGCGCCACATTACTCTTTCGGGCTTGCTCTTTAGCTCGAGCAAGTTCTGCCGGCAGCCTCTCCACAGCAGTGGCACTGTCTGCATCAAAGCATACAAGTAGTAAGTCATGGGCGTCAAGCTCCCTTACCAGGTGTCCGCGGAGAAGTCGCATACCTTGTGACTCGTCAAACCGCTTATTGACCAGCGCGATGTCCGCATCCGCCTCGTCAAGTTGCCGCTTTAGTTCGGCAAATTCATCAGTCCGGCTAGCCACCGGACGCCCCGCCACCTACATAGGAACGGCGACATGTTAGTACTGAGATTATGATCCTCGGCACGCTGTCAGTTGTGACAACATACCGAAGTCTCGTGGGCTATTATCTATACAGGCGCATTCTATATGCATAAGCGCCGAAGGTACATCATTTTTTCGTACCTCAAACCCCGTCGATAAACTTACGGCGGCTTCATGCAATCCGCTCTCGGCGGATGCAATTCTTTCAATTACCGTAGCCATTAGCGCACGGTGATCTTCTCGAGATATACGCTTCGCCCGGCAGGTCCTTCAATTCCTCCGACCCCACGCCCGGTTCGCCGGACCGTCCGGCCCGCCGACTTCGGGAAACTCTCCGTGGCGACACTTCAGGGTCGCCCGCCGCATGAAGGCGCGATAGGTGGAGGCGTTTGCTCTCTATCATCTCCGGACGAAGATCCTCAAGACGAGCTCACTGAGAAGGGCTGAGATCCGAACTACAAGGTACAATTTCGGTTACCTTGAAATAAATATGAGGATGTTCTTTATTCACAGGACCCCTTCTTTTTACTTACGGCTCATTGGAGGGCTGATCCCCTGGGAAATAGTGCTCTTGGGGTACTTCCCTACCGGACTTTCTGACGAAGACTTCTTTCCCATTTTGAGGCCTTGGCTTCCGGGTCTTCGGAAGCGGTCCTCTTCTCCCCTTGGAGGGGAGGATCCCTGATCCCCTCTTCCTTGAAAGCCTCCTTCACGGAGGCAGTTGCTTCCCTGCTCCCCCCTTCGCCTTCTTTAAAAGGCGCGGCCTTCAACATCTTGGTCAGCATGGGATCCGGCATGGTCTCTGGGAGGGGAGCCGGATACCTTATCAACTTTGCCTTGGCTATCCACTCCTGTTCAAGAAACGGCTCCCTTAAAGGTCAGTATTTTTGGTTTAGTAGATCTGAATAAAAATGCAAAGGAAAAAGGTAGATCGCAAAGGCAAATATATGAGAAAGAAGACCCGGGGGCCGTAGGTTTCACTAGTGGCTTCTCTCGAGAAAAATAGCAAACGGTGGGTAAACAAATTACTGTTGGGCAATTGATAGAACCTAAAATAATTATGACGATATCCAGGCAACGATCATTACATAGGCATTACGTCCAAGATTAGTAAACCGACTCCTGCCTACATCTACTACTATTACTCCACACATTGACTGCTATCCAGCATGCATCTAGTGTATTAAGTTCATGGAAAAATGGAGTAATGCAATAAGAATGATGAGATGATGTAGACAAGATCCGTTTATCTATCGCGGTAGATACAGATCCCATCTTTTTATCCGTAGTAGCAATGAAACATACGTGCCGGTTCCCTTTCTGTCACTGGGATCAAGCACCGTAAGATCGAACCCACTACCGGGCACCTCTTCCCATTGCAAGACAAATAGATCAAGTTGGCCAAACAAAACTCAAATATCGGAGAAGAAATACGAGGCTATAAGAGATCATGCATATAAGAGATCAAAGAAACTCAAATAACTTTCATGGATATAAAAAGATATAACTGATTATAAACTCAAGTTCATGAGATCCCAACAAACACACCGCAAAGAGTTACATCATATGGATCTCCAAGAGACCATTGTATTGATAATTCAGCGAGAGAGAGGAAGCCATCTAGCTACTAACTACGGACCCGAAGGTCTACAAAGAACTACTCACGCATCATCGGAGAGGCACCAATGGGAGTGGTGAACCTCTCCGTGATGGTGTCTAGATTGGATCTTGTGGTTCTGGACTCTGCGACGGTTCAGGGGGCACCCGAGGTGGGCACAACCCACCAGGGCACGCCTGGGCCTCCTGGTGGGTTGTACCCTCCTCGGGACTCCCCCCTAGGTGCAACCAGGGCCCAACTTCTTCCTTCTGGCCCATAAAAAATCATCATGGAGTTTCGTGGCATTTGGACTTTGTCTGATATTGATTTTCTGCGATGTAAAAAATATGGAAAAAACAGCAACTGGCACTTGGCACTATGTCAATAGGTTAGTACCAAAAAATGATATAAAATGATTATAAAACATCCAAGATTGATAATAAAACAGCATGGAACAATAAAAAATTATAGATACGCTGGAGACGTATCAGAACACCACAGTGTAATGGTGTGTCCGAACGTTGTAACCGTACTTTATTAGATATGATGTGATCTATGATGTCTCTTACCGATTTAGCACTATTATTTTGGAGTTATGCACTAGAGACAACCACATTCATGTTAAATAGGTCACCATCTAAATTCGTTGAGACGACACCGTATGAACTATGGTTTTGCAAGAAACCTAAGCTGTCGTTTGTTAAATTATGGGGATGTGATACTTACGTCAAAAGGCTTTAGCCTGATAAGCTCGAACTTAAATCAGAGAAGTGTGTCCTCATAGGATACCCTAAAGAAACTATTGGGTACACCTTCTACCACAGATCTGAAGGCAAGATCTTGGTCGCTAAGAATGGGTCCTTTCTAGAGAAAGAGTTTTCTCTCAAAAGAAGTGAGTGGGAGGAAAGTAGAATTCGATGAGGTAATTGTACCTTCACTCAAATTGGAGAGTAGCACATCAGAGAAGTCCGTTCCCGTGATGCCTACACCAACTAGAGAGGAAACTAATGATGATGATCATGAAGCTTCAGATCAAGTACTACTGGACTTCGTAGGTTGAACAGAGCACGTTCTGAAGGAAATATGCCCTAGAGGCAATAATAAAGTTGTTATTTATATTTCCTTATATCATGATAAATGTTTATTATTCATGCTTGAATTGTATTAACCAGAAACTTAGTACCTGTGTGAATACATAGACAAATGGAGTGTCCCTAGTATGCCTCTACTTGACTAGCTCATGAATCAAAGATGGTTAAGTTTCCTAGCCATAGACATGTGTTATCGTTTGATGAACGGGATCACATCATTAGAGAATGATGTTGTCGGTGTGGAACGACACCTATGGGATCACAAGAATCCCTACTACGGTTGCCGGGGCGCAGGGTTGCGAGGAGAGCAGGGCTAGTAGACAGCACAAGGATCGTTTACCCAAGTTCAGACCGGGAGGATGCATAAAACCCTAGGCCTGCTTTGGTGGGTGTATTTCTGAGAGTTCTTGAGCTCTCGAACTAGCTGTGGTCAGCGCGTGGTTCGAAAGAGCCGAATCCTTCTCCGGTATGCCATGGGCCTCCTTTTATAGTTGAAAGGGGTTGCCACAGTGACACACAGGAGGTGGAAAGGCGTACAGTGCCCTGAGCTTATCGCTCGTATTACAGGACAAGACACATTAAATGCGTAGCTTAGGTGTCCCCTTGCTTTATTGGGGACGGGGCCGAGGCCCGTCCCGTCCGTCGCCACTCCTCCTTGCTTCGACTCGTGCCTTGGCCAGCGACGCGTGCGGCGCCATGTAGGCAGGCAGGCAGCTGAGGTGGCGCGGTGGTGGAGTCTTCACGAAGATCTGCATGCCGCCACGTAGGCGCTTGACGAGTTGGCCTGGGAGCCTCATGTTGCCACGCAGGTGCCCGCCCAGCTGGTTGGGCTGGCAGCTGCAGGTGAATGGCGGTGGAAGCTTGGTTGGTGTGGACCTGGCGGTGGCCCTGCTGGTGTCCTTGGTGAGGGCCTTGCCGGGTTGCCCGACAAGGGTCTCGCCGTGGCGCGCTGTTGTCCCCGACAAGAGCCTTGCCGGGGGTCAGGTGGCCTTCCTCGGCAAGGATCTTGCCGAGGATCGTCGTCTTCTAATCCTCATCTGATCTTGAATATGTCTTCACAAAGATCTGCATGCCACCACAGGGGTGCCTTTCCGAGCCCTGGCCCCTCGTGGATGATGGCGTTGGGCACCGTGGGCTCAAGGGTGGCTCGCTCTGTTGGTGTGGGGTGAGCTGCCCCGGCAAGGGTCTTGCCAGGGGAACCTACTTCGTCCCTCTGCTCTTTGTGGTCTTGGCCTTGGCGTTGCCTTGATTGTCTTGGGCTTCGGTCTTACCTTGGCTCACCTCCCCTGTTCTGCTTGGTGTGGTCGTGGGCGTGGCTCTGACTGCCCGTGCATAGGTAAAGGGGTACAAAAGTGTGCCCCTCTTTTTGTACACCGACAAGAGCCCCGGGGCCTGGGCCACACATAACCGCGACACGTTGTTGGGTCAGGCCCAAAACGGTCTTGTGAGCGGTGGCGGTTTTTACCGCGGTAAGACTTTTCACGCGCTCCTCTTCCCACGACCCGCGCGCGCGGTGCGGCGTGGAGGGGCGTGTGTGACGTGGGCAGCATGCGTGGGGAGGTTTTCACACGCATGCGTCACATCGCAGTAAAGAGGCGGCTCGCGCCTTCCCCGTAAATAGAAGGAGGCGTGGAGGCGCGGCTCATTTACTGAACGGGGCCAGGGCGCGGTCTTCGAGGCGTCCACTCCCCACGATCACGGGGTGGGGAGTGGTCGGTTCGCCTCTCCCCTCGGTTCTGCACGTCCGCCACGCGTCCCCCATGCACTTGGGGTAGCATGCGGTAGGGGCGGGAAACCGGGTCGTCGCTGGTTGGGGCAGTGGGTCGGTCCCGATTCCGCGCCTCTGGTGGCTGGATTGGCGAGCAGGCGGCCGAGCCTGACCCGCTCCTTTATAAGGAGGGGAGGGGATGGCGTCCCGCACTCTTCTGTCATCTATCTCCTCTTGCTTCTGCTTCTTCCTTTCACTCGCCATGGAGAAAGGAAATCCTGGTCCTTCGATAGTGGCGGCGAGGGTCGCTGCTCGACAACGCGTCCCTCTTCCTCCTGAGCCCGCGGTGGTGGAGCCGGCCGCGAGGGGAAGGGGGAGGCGAGCAGGCAGAAGGTCACGGTGCTTTCGGGAAGAGGAGGACGGGGCGGCACGCCGGCTTCTCCCCCGCCAATGATGTCTTTCCTGATGGAAGGCCACGTCGAAGACCAGCCCCGCGAGTTCTTCATCAGGCTGCGCCGGCCTCCGCGTCGCCGTCTTCATCTTCCCGCCCCGTTTGCTCGGAAGATGGAGCGTGACCGGCCCCAATCCCTCAGATTGCACATGAGGGGTTGCGGGAACGGGGGCACGCGGGTCGACGTCGACTTCCCGGCTCCTCGAGTCATGTACCTCCGTCGTGGGTGGAAGATGTTCGCTCGCATCCACAGCCTGATGGCGGGGCTCGTCCTCTACTTCAAATTAATGGAGGATGGCCTACTCTCCGTCAAGGTCTTCGGAGAGTTCGGGACTCGCCTGAAGTCCTGCGTGGAGAGCTCCTTCGATGGAGATTCTGACGATGGAAGCTCTTCCTCGAGCGAAAGTGATGAGGAGGACAGCAGGGCGGATAGAGGGGCCGAGTCCGACTAGGCGTCGGACTTCGCCCGCGCTGGCGAGTGGCAGCGGCAGCATCTGCACTGGCCGCTCCTCGGAGCAGAGGTTTGCGGTGAGGGCCAGCTCCTTGAACTTCTTGGGGCCGTCTCCTTGGGCGGCTGGCATCGGGAGGCTGCGGAAGAGGAAGAGGGCGGGCGGCAAGGCCTTCAACTCGGAGTATGCGAGCATCGACGCCTTCATCGCGTATTGCCGGTCCTGCCGCCTCGTCTTCCAGCTCATTTCCTGGCACCGTCATCACCGGCCCGCCCGTGGGCGGACACCGAGGTGTTCTCTTGGTGCTTTCTGCTACTCGTAGCTCGCCTAGGCGCCCCTTTTGCCCTTTCTCCTCCTTGACCTGCCTCCTGAGGAGAGGGACAAGAAAGGGATTACCGACATCTTATCTCTTTTTTAGTTTGTAAGCCTGCGGGCCTTTGTTAAATTTAAAACTTGTAATCCCCTTGCTCATGTTTTTCATCTCGCACGAACTGTACCTGTATGGGATGTTTTTAATGAAAAAGGGGTGCTCGCCGGGTTTTTCGTTCATGGGTAAATCCCGTGACAAGGAGCGAATCCTTGTTATTGTTTAAGATAAATGTTTTTCGCCCGACAACAGGCATTGTCGTTCACCCACTCCACTCGACCGCTCTCGCTCTCTTGGCGGAGGCAGGGATGAAGTGGGCTTCAGGCTCCTCGTCCCACCTCCTTGCCGCCGCGACTATGACCAAATCCAGAGCCAGGAAATAATCCTTAGGTATAGGAAAAAGGGGAGCACGGGAGCCTAGAGATAAAAACGAGGTTTCACATACCCCAGTCCAGTTCTGAAATGCATGACAGAGGATAAAAGACTTATCTGGATCTGCAGCCCCTGGCAATCTCATCTTGCCGCGGTTGGATCCTTGTGCTTGCCCCCGCAAATCTGGTTTGCCGGGTCGGGTGCCGATCCGTTTCCTTCTTTCCGAGTAGCTCAGCAGAAGTGCTCATGTGCCCTGCGAACCAAAGGAGGACAAAAAAGGAACAGATAGACGCGCACTCGACCTCTAGGCTAGGGGTTAGTCGCCGCTAAGCACTAACAACCCTAACCAAGGAAGAGACTCGACCTGGCATGCATGCTATAACTTAGGGCGCTAGCGCTTCATTTATTTATGCTCAGGGTCTGCGCCTGGATTTGTACTAAGGGTCACATGCCTTGCCGGCAAAGCTTGTACAAAAGGTGGCTAGCCGGGAGGCCCGGCAAGCCGCGCCTTATGGGTAAAACTTGCGAAGACGCTCGATGTTCCAGGAGTTGCTCACTGGGACGACATCTTCGGTCTCCAGGCGGACTGCGCCAGGCCTAGTGACTCGTATTACCCGATAAGGGCCTTCCCACTTTGGCGTCAACTTGCTGGAATTCTTAGCCGGTGAGCAGCGAAGAACAAGGTCGCCTTCCTCACAGCTTCGGGCATGAACCTTGCGGCTATGTTAGCGGCGCAAGGCTTGCTGGTAGCGTGCCACTCTCACAGCCGCCCGAAGACGATCCTCCTCAAGGAGCGTTGCGTCATCTTGGCGCAACGGCTCTTGCTCAAGCTCATCATAAACGAGCACTTTCGAGGTGACCCGTATATGAGTTCCATGGGAGAATCGCTTCGCCTGTATACCAGGGCAAAAGGTGTCTGGCCGGTGGCTCGATTTGGCGTCGTCCTGATCGACCAAAGAACCGCCGGCAACTCATCAACCCAGCGCCTTCCGCTCTTGTGCAGCTTGTCAAAGGTCTTCGTTCTCAGGCCTCGCAACACTTCAGCATTTGCCCTCTCCGCTTGGCCGTTGCTCCGTGGATGTGCCACGGAAGCAAAACAGACCTTGCTGCCGAGGTCTTGGATGTACTGCATGAAGGTGTGGCTTGTGAACTGTGTGCCGTTGTCGGTGATGACTCTGTTTGGCACACCAAAACGGCAGACCAGTCCTTTGAAGAACTTGACGGCTGACTGAGCAGTCACCTTCCTCACTACTTCCACCTCCGGCCACTTTGTGAACTTGTCGATTGCAACGTACAAGTACTCAAAGCCCCCGACAGCGCGGGGGAAAGGGCCCAGTATATCGAGCCCCCAGACCGAGAATGGCCAGGAGAGAGGGATTGTTTGAAGGGCTTGGGCTAGTTGATGAAGCTTCTTTGAATGGAACTGGCACGCTTCACACTTGGTTACTAGTGCCGTCGCATCCTGGAGGGCGGTGGGCTGGAAGAAACCTTGCCGGAACGCCTTCCCGGCAAGGGCCCTCGACCCTATGTGGGAGCCACATATGCCTCCATGTATCTCCACCAACAGCTCCAGTCCTTCCTCCCGGGGGATGCACCTGAGTTTCACACCTTTCGGCCTTCTCCGGTACAGGACTTCATCGACGAACTGGTACAGGGCGGACCGACGGGCTATTTTCTCCGCTTCTTCCTGCTCCTTAGGAAGCTCCCCTGTTTGGAGGAATTGGACGGTATGTTGCGCCCATGCCGGAGCCTGGGGCTCGACGGCAAGGACCAAAGGCATCTCTTCCGCCATAGGAGCGGCTGTCTCTACGACCAGGGCTTGACGCCCTGCCAGAGCCAGTTGCTCTTGGCGAACTTCGGCGTCATGGCGGCACCCTTCTTTGGCAGCCCTGGGGCTCGATAGGAAAGTACTTGCCGGGACCTGATTTTCTCTGCTTGCTCTGCCCTGCTGATGGTTCGAGGAATGGTTGAGTTAACCGGAGCAAAAAGGTACCTGGTTCCACATGTAGCTTGAATGCGGCACGCTTTGACAGGTAATCGGCGATGTCGTTCTCCGCTCGGGGGACGTGCTCCGCCTGGATACCGTCAAAGCGTTCCTCCAGCTTCCTCACCTCATCTACATAAGCTTCCATCAATGGGCTCTGATAATCCTTGTTGACCTGCCTGACAACGAGTTGCGAGTCACCCCTGACGATGAGCTTCTTAACCCCGAGGTCTGCCGCGATCCTGAGACCGGCAAGCAATCCCTCGTACTCAGCGGTGTTGTTGGTGGACATCTCCACGGGAAGTACATCCGGATCACGTGCTTGAGGTGTTCTCCGGTGGGTGCGACGAGCAGCACACGGCACGGCGCCTTTGCAGCGAAAGCCCCATCAAAGTACATGATCCGATCGTGGTGCCGCTTCCTTGCCGGGGAGAGTGGTCTCTGGATTTCTTCATCAGCGCCGAGGTCCATTCTGCGATGAATTCCGCCAAGACTCTGCTTTCAATTGTCGAGGTACTTTCAAACTTTAAACCGAAGCTTGACAGCTCCAAGGCCCATTCCACAATCCTTACATTGCGTCCGGGTTGTGCAAAGATCCGTTGTAACAGGAGGCGGGTGACGATAGTGATCTCGTGGGCACGGAAGTAGCGGCAGCTTCCTCGAGGCCATAAGGAGGCAGAATAGCAATTTTTGCATGCCGGAATACCTAGCCCCTTGCAAGAGGGAGCTGACAAAGTAAACCGGGTGCTGCATCATCTTCTTCTTTGGCACCACTTCACTTGACTGCGCCGCTACCTGGCGCGCCAAAGATGTCGGTGTGGAACGACACCTATGGGATCACAAGAATCCCTATTACGGTTGCCGGGGCGCAGGGTTGCGAGGAGAGCAGGGCTAGTGGACAACACATGGACCGTTTACCCAGGTTCGGGCCGCGAGGATGCGTAAAACCCAAGTCCTGCTTTGGTGGGTGTATTTCTGAGAGTTCTTGAGCTCTCGAACTAGCTGTGGTCAGCGCGCGGTTCGAAAGAGCCGAATCCTTTTCCGGTATGCCATGGGCCTCCTTTTATAGTTGAAAGGGATTGCCACAGTGACACACGGGAGGTGGAAAGGCATACAGTGCCATGAGCTTATCGCTCGTATTACAGGACAAGACACATTAAATGCATAGCTTAGGTGTCCCCTTGCTTTATTGGGGACGGGGCCGAGGCCCGTCCCGTCCGTCGCCATCCTCCTTGCTCAAACACGCCGCCACAGCGGCTGCGTCGGCGCCATGTAGGCAGGCAGCAGCGGTGAGGCACGATGGTGGAGTCTTCACGAAGATCTGCATGCCGCCACGCAGCGCTTGACGAAGTTGGCTGGAGCTGCATGTTGCTATGCAGGTGCCCTCCCAGCTGGTTGGGCTAGCAGCTGCAGGTGAACGGCAGTGGAAGCTTGGTTGACGTGGACCTGGCGGTGGCCCTGCTGGCGTCCTTGGTGATGGCCTTGCCGGGGGCCCGGCAATGGTCTCGCCGTGGCGCGCTGTCGTCCCCGACAAGAGCCTTGCCGGGGGTCAGGTGGCCTTCCTCGGCAAGGATCTTGCCGAGAATTGCCGTCTTCTAATCCTCGTCTGATCTTGAATATGTCTTCACAAAGATCTGCATGCCACCACAGGGGTGACTTCTCGAGCCCTGGCCCCTCATGGATGATGGCGTTGGGGACCGTGGGCTCAAGGGTGGCTCGCTCTGTTGGTGTGGGGCGAGCTGCCCCGGCAAGGGTCTTGACGGGGGAACCTGCTTCGTCCCTCTGCTCTTTGTGGTCTTGGACTTGGCGTTGCCTTGATTATCTTGGGCTTTGGTCTTACCTTGGCTCACCTCCCCTGTTCTGCTTGGTGTGGTCGTCGGCGTGGCTCTGACTGCCCGTGCACAGGTAAAGGGGTACAAAAGCGTGCCCCTCTTTTTGTACATCGACAGATGTGATGGACAAGACCCATCCGTTAGCTTAGCATTATGATCGTTTAGTTTTATGGCTATTGCTTTCTTCATGACTTATACATGTTCCTCTGACTATGAGATTATGCAACTCCCGAATACCGGAGGAATACATTGTGTGCTATCAAACGTCACAACGTAACTGGGTGATTATAAAGATGCTCTACAGGTGTCTCCGAAGGTGGTTGTTGAGTTGGCATAGATCAAGATTTGGATTTGTCACTCCGTGTATCAGAGAGGTATCTTTGGGCCCTCTCGGTAATGCACAACACGATAAGCCTTGCAAGCATTGTGACTAATGAGTTAGTTGCGGGATGATGCATTACGGAACGAGTAAAGAGACTTGCCGACAACAACATTGAACTAGGTATGATGATACCGACGATCGAATCTCGGGCAAGTAACATACCGATGACAAAGGGAACAACATATGTTGTTATGCGGTTTGACCGATAAAGATCTTCGTAGAATATGTAGGAGCCAATATGAGCATCCAGGTTCCGCTATTGGTTATTGACCAGAGATATGTCTCGGTCATGTCTACATAGTTTTCGAACCCGTAGGGTCCGCACGCTTAACGTTCGACGATGATTTGTATTATGAGTTATGTGGTTTGATGACCTAAGTTTGTTCGGAGTCCCGGATGAGATCATAGACATGACCAGGAGTCTCGAAATGGTCGAGAGATAAAGATTGATATATTGGAGGGTTATATTGGGACACCGGAATGGTTCCGAAGTGTTTCGGGTATTTTTCGGAGTATCGGGAGGTTACCGGAACCCCCCGGGGAAGTAGTAGGCCTTAATGGGCTTTAGTGGAAAGGAGAGAAGGGCCTCAAGTGGTGGCCGCGTGCCCCCCCATGGCTGGTCCGAATTGGACTAGGAGGGGGCGGCGCCCCCCCCCCCCTCTTTCCTTCTCCCCTCTTTCTCCTTCCCTCTCTCCCCCTTGTTGGAATAGGAAAGGGGGAGGCGGCGAATCCTACTTGGACCGGGAGTGCAAGTAGGACTCCCCCCCTTGGCGCGCCCCCTCTAGGGCCAGCCTCCTCCTTCCCCCTGCTTTATATACGTGGGAGGGGGCACCCCAAAGATAACAAGAAGTCTTCTCTTAGCCATGTGCGGTGCCCCCCTCCACAGTTATACACCTTGGTCTTATCATTGTAGTGCTTAGGCAAAGCCCTGCGCCAATAAATTCATCATCACCACATGTTGTCGTGCTGACGAAACTCTCACTCATCCTCAACTAGATCAAGAGCTTGAGGGTCATCATAATGCTGAACGTGTGCTGAACACGGAGGTGCCATACGTTCGGTGCTTGGATCACTTGGACCGTGAAGACGTTCGACTACATCAACCGCATTACGAAATGCTTCCACTTTCGGTCTACGAGGGTACGTGGACACACTCTCCCCGCTCGTTACTATGCATCTCCTAGATAGATCTTGCGTGATGGTAGGAATTTTTTTGAAATACTGCGTTCCCCAACAATGGCATCAGAGCCAGGTCTATGTGTAGATGTTATATGCACGAGTAGAACACAATGAGTTGTGGGCGATAATAGTCATACTGCTTACCACGAACGTCTTACTTTGAATCGGCGGTATTGTTGGATGAAGCGGCCCGAACCGACATTACATGACTGCGTTCATGAGACTGGTTCTACCGACGTGCTTCGCACACAGGTGGCTCGTGGGTGTCTGTTCCTCCAACTTTAGTTGAATCGAGTTTGACTACGGCTGGTCCTTGTTGAAGGTTAAAACATCACACTTGACGAAAAATCGTTGTGGTTTTGATGTGTAGGTAAGAACGGTTCTTGCTAGAAGCCCGTAGTAGCCACGTTAAACTTGCAACAACAAAGTAGAGGACGTCTAACTTGTTTTTGCAGGGCAATGTTGTGATGTGATATGGTCAAGACGTGATGAGATATAAATTGTTGTATGAGATGATCATGTTTTGTAACCGTCATCGGCAACTGGCTGGAGCCTTATGGTTGTCGCTTTATTGTATGAAATGCAATCGCCATGTAATTGCTTTACTTTATCACCAAGTGATAGCGATAGTCGTAGAAGCAATAGTTGGCAAGACGACAACGATGCTACGATGGAGATCAAGGTGTCAAGCCGGTGATGATGGAGATCATGACGGTGCTTTGGAGATGGAGATCAAAGGCACAAGATGATGATGGCCATATCATGTCACATATTTTGATTGCATGTGATGTTTATCTTTTATGCATCTTATTTTGCTTAGTACGGCGGTAGCATTATAATATGATCCCTCACTAATTTCAAGGTACAAGTGTTCTCCCTGAGTATGCACCATTGCTACAGTTCGTCGTGCCGAGACACCACGTCATGATCGGATGTGATAAGCTCTACTTCACATACAACGGGTGCAAGCCAGTTTTGAACACGCAGAATACTCGGGTTAAACTTGACGAGCCTAGCATATGCAGATTTGGGCTCGGAACGCTGAGACTGGAAGGTTGAACGTGAATCATATAGTAGACATGATCAACATAGTGATGTTCACCATTGAAATCTACTTCATCTCACGTGATGATCGGACATGGTTTAGTTGATATGGATCATGTGATCATTTAGATGACTAGAGGGATGTCTATCTAAGTGGGAGTTCTTAAGTAATATGATTAATTGAACTATAATTTGTCATGAACTTAGTACCTGATAGTATTTTGCATATCTATGTTGTTGTAGGTCAATGGCCCGTGCTACCATTCCTTTGAATTTTAATGCGTTCCTAGAGAAAGCTAAGTTGAAAGATGATGGTAGCAACTACACGGACTGGGTCCGTAACTTGAGGATTATCCTCATTGCTGCACAGAAGAATTACGTCCTAGAAGCACCGCTAGGTGCAAGACCCGCTGCAGGAGCAACTCCGGACGTTATGAACGTCTGGCAGAGCAAAGCTGATGACTACTCGATAGTTCAGTGTGCCATGCTTTATGGCTTAGAATCGGGACTTCAACAATGTTTTGAACGTCATGGAGCATATGAGATGTTCCAGGAGTTCAAGTTAATATTTCAAGCAAATGCCCAAATTGAGAGATATGAAGTCTCCAATAAGTTCTATAGCTACAAAATGGAGGATAACAGTTCTGTCAGTGAACACATACTCAGAATGTCTGGGTACCACAACCACTTGACTCAACTGGGAGTTAATCTTCCTGATGATAGTATCATTGATAGAGTTCTTCAATCACTACCACCAAGCTACAAAGCTTCATGATGAACTATAATATGCAAGGGATGGATAAGACAATTCCTGAGCTCTTCGCGATGCTAAAGGCTGTGGAGGTAGAAATCAAGAAGGAGCATCAAGTGTTGATGGTTAACAAGACCACTAATTTCAAGAAAAAAGGCAAAGGGAAGGAGGGGAACTTCAAGAAGAACGGCAAGAAAGTTGCTGCTCAAGTGAAGAAGCCCAAGTCTGGACCTAAGCCTCAGATTGAGTGCTTCTACTGCAAAGGGACTGATCACTTGAAGCGGAACTGCCCCAAGTATTTGGCGGATAAGAAGGATGGCAAAGTGAAAGGTATATTTGATATACATGTTATTGATGTGTACCTTACTAATGCTCTTAGTAGCGCCTGGGTATTTGATACTGGTTCTGTTGCTCATATTTGCAACTTGAAACAGGGGCTACGGACTAGACGAAGATTGGCTAAGGACGACGTGACGATGCGCGTGGGAAATGGTTCCAAAGTCGATGTGATCGCCGTCGGCATGCTACCTCTACATCTATCATCTGGATTAGTTTTAGACCTGAATAATTGTTATTTGGTGCCAGTGTTGAGCATGAACATTATATCTGGATCTTGTTTGATGTGAGACGGTTATTCATTTAAATCAGAGAATAATGGTTGTTCTATTTATATGAGTAATATCTTTTGTGGTCATGCACCCTTGACGAGTGGTCTATTTCTGTTGGATCTTGATTGTAGTGATACACATATTCATAATATTGAAGCCAAAAGATGCAAAGTTAATAATGATAGTGCAACTTATTTGTGGCACTGCCGTTTAGGTCATATTGGTGTAAGGCGCATAAACAAACTCCATGTTGATGGGCTTTTTGAATCACTTGATTAGGAATCACTTGATACTTGCGAACTGTGCCTTATGGGCAAGATGACTAAAACTCCGTTCTCCGAAACAATGGAGCGAGCAACTAACTTATTGGAAATAATACATACTGATGTATGCGGTCCGATGAGTGTTTTTCGCGGCGGGTATCGTTATTTTCTGACCTTCACAGATGATTTGAGCAGATATGGGTATATCTACTTAATGAAACATAAGTCTGAAACATTTGAAAAGTTCAAAGAATTTCAGAGTGGAGTGGAAAATAATTGTAACAAGAAAAATAGACTTTCTATGATCTGATCATGGAGGAGAATATTTGAGTTATGAGTTTGGTCTTCATTTGAAACAATATGGAATAGTTTCGCAACTCACGCCACCTAGAACACCACATCGTAATGGTGTGTCCGAACGTCGTAACCGTACTTTATTAGATATGGTGCGATCTATGATGTCTCTTACTAATTTACCGCTATCAGTTTGGGGTTATGCTTTAGAGACGGCTGCATTCACATTAAATGGGGCACCATCTAAATCCGTTGAGACGACACCATATGAACTGTGGTTTGGCAAGAAACCTAAGCTGTCGTTTCTTAAAGTTTGGGGCTGCGATGCTTATGTGAAAAAGCTTCAACCTGATAAGCTCGAACCCAAATCGGAGAAATGTATCTTCATAGGATACCCAAAGGAGACTATTGGGAACACCTTCTATCACAGATCCGAAGGCAAGATATTCGTTGCTAAGAATGGATCCTTTCTAGAGAAGGAGTTTCTCTCAAAAGAAGTGAGTGGGAGGAAAGTAGAAATTGATGAGGTAATTGTACCTTCTCTCGAATTGGAAAGTAGTTCATCACAGAAATCAGTTCCAGTGATTCCTACACCAATTAGTAAGGAAGTTAATAATGATGATCATAAAACTTTAGATCAAGTTACTACCGAACCTCGTAGGTCAACCAGAGTAGGTTCCGCACTAGAGTGGTACGGTAATCCTATTCTGGACGTCATGTTACTAGACCATAACGAACCTACGAACTATGAGGAAGCGATGATGAGCCCAAATTCCACAAAATGGCTTGAGGCCATGAAATCTGAGATGGGATCCATGCATGAGAACAAAGTGTGGACTCTGGTTGACTTGCCCGATGATCAGCAAGCCATAGAGAATAAATGGATCTTCAAGAAGAAGACTGACGCTGACGGTAATGTTACTGTCGACAAAGCTTGACTTGTTGCGAAAGGTTTTCGACAAGTTCAAGGAGTTGACTACGATGAGACCTTCTCACCCGTAGCCATGCTTAAGTCTGTCCGAATCATGTTAGCAATTTCCGCATTTTATGATAATGAAATCTGGCAAATGGATGTCAAAACTACATTCCTTAATGGATATATTAAAGAAGAGTTGTATATGATGCAACCAGAAGGTTTTGTGCTAACAAAGTGTGCAAGCTCCAGCGATCCATTTATGGACTGGTGCAAGCCTCTCGGAGTTGGAATATACGTTTTGATAGTGTGATCAAAGCATATGGTTTTATGCATACTTTTGGAGAAGCCTGTATTTACAAGAAAGTGAGTGGGAGCTCTGTAGCATTTCTGATATTATATGTGGATGACATATTGTTGATCGGAAATGATATAAAATTTCTAGATAGCATAAAAGGATACTTGAATAAGAATTTTTCAATGAAAGACCTCGGTGAAGCTGCTTATATATTGGGCATTAAAATCTATAAAGATAGATCAAGACGCTTAATTGGACTTTCACAAAGCACATACCTTGATAAAATTTTGAAGAAGTTCAAAATGGATCAGTCAAAGAAAGGGTTCTTGCCTGTGCTACAAGGTGTGAAGTTGAGTGAGACTCAATGCCCGACCACTGCAGAAGGTAGAGAGAAAATGAAAGTCATTCTGTATGCTTTAGCCATAGGTTCTATCATGTATGCAATGCTGTGTACCAGACCTGATGTGTGCCTTGCTATAATTATATTAGGTAGGTACCAAAGTAATCCAGGAGTGGATCACTGGACAGCGGTCAAGAACATCCTGAAATACCTGGAAAGGACTAAGCATATGTTTCTCGTTTATGGAGGTGACAAAGAGCTCGTCGTAAATGGTTACGTCGATGCAAGCTTTGACTCTGATCCGGATGACTCTAGGTCGCAAACTTACATATTTATATTGAATGGTGGATTTGTTAGTTGGTGCATTTCCAAACAGAGCGTCGTGGCGGGATCTACGTGTGAAGCGGAGTACATAGCTGCTTCGGAAGCAGCAAATGAAGGAGTCTTGATGAAGGAGTTCGTATCCTATCTAGGTGTTATACCTAGTGCATCGGGTCCAATGAAAATCTTTTGTGACAATACTGGAGCAATTGCCTTGGCGAAGGAATCCGGATTTCACAAGAGAACCAAGCACATCAAGAGACGCTTCAATTCCATCCGTGATTTAGTCAAGGAGGGAGACATAGAAGTTTGCAAAATACATACGGATTTGAATGTTGCAGTCCCGTTGACTAAGCCTCTTCCACGAGCAAAACATGACCAGCACCAAGACTCCATGAGTATTAGAATCATTACTATGTAATCTAGATGATTGACTCTAGTCTAAGTGGGAGGCTGAAGGAAATATGCCCTAGAGGCAATAATAAAGTTGTTATTTATATTTCCTTATATCATGATAAATGTTTATTATTCATGCTAGAATTGTATTAACCGGAAACTTAGTACATGTGTTAATACATAGACAAACATAGTGTCCCTAGTATGCCTCTATTTGACTAGCTCGTTAATCAAAGATGGTTAAGTTTCCTAGCCATAGACATGTGTTGTCATTTGATGAACGAGATCACATCATCACAGAATGATGTGATGGACAAGACCCATCCATTAGCTTAGCATTATGATCGTTTAGTTTTATTGCTATTGCTTTCTTCATGACTTATACATGTTCCTCTGACTATGAGATTATGCAACTCCCGAATACCGGAGGAACAACTTGTGTGATATCAAACGTCACAACGTAACTGGGTGATTATAAAGATGCTCTACATGTGTCTCCGAAGGTGTTTGTTGAGCTAGCATAGTTCAAGATTAGGATTTGTCACTCCGATTGTCGGAGAGGTATATCTGGGCCCTCTCGGTAATGCACATCACCATAAGCCTTGTGATGTCTACTACACAACCTTCTTCTTGTAGACGTTGTTGGGCCTCCAAGTACAGAGTTTGTAGGACAGTAGCAAATTTCCCTCAAGTGGATGACCTAAGGTTTATCAATTCGTGGGAGGCGTAGGATGAAGATGGTCTCTCTCAAGCAACCCTACAACCAAATAACAAAGAGTCTCTTGTGTCCCCAGCACACCCAATACAATGGTAAATTGTATAGGTGCACTAGTTCGGCGAAGAGATGGTGATACAAGTGCAATATGGATGGTAGATATAGGTTTTTCTAAACTGAAAATATAAAAACAGCAAGGTAGCAACCGATAATAGTGAACGTAAACGGTATTGCAATGCTAGGAAACAAGGCCTAGGGTTCATACTTTCACTAGTGCAAGTTCTCTCAACAATAATAACATAATTGGATCATATAACTATCCATCAACATGCAACAAAGAGTCACTCCAAAGTCACTAATAGTGGAGAACAAACAAAGAGATTATGGTAGATGCGAAACCACCTCAAAGTTATTCTTTCCAATCAATCCGTTGGGCTATTCCTATAAGTGTCACAAACAGCCCTAGAGTTCGTACTAGAATAACACCTTAAGACAAAAATCATCCAAAACCCTAATGTCACCTAGATACTCCAATGTCACCTCAAGTATCTGTGGGCATGATTATACGAAATGCATCACACAATCTCAGATTCATCTATTCAACCAACACATAGAACCTCGAAGAGTGCCCAAAGTTTCTACCGGAGAATCACGACGAAAACGTGTGCCAAACCCTATGCATAGGTTCCCAATGTCACGAAACCCGCAAGTTGATCACGAAAACATACATCAAGTGGATCAATAGAATAACCCATTGTTACCACGGTTATCCCACTCAAGACATACATCAAGTGTTCTCAAATCTTTAAAGACTCAATCCGATAACATAACTTCAAGGGGAAAACTCAATTCATTACAAGAGAGTAGAGGGGGAGAAGAAACATGAGATCCAACTATAATAGCAAAGCTCGCGATACATCAAGATCGTGCCAAATCAAGAACACGAGAGAGAGAGATCAAACACATAGCTACTGGTACATACCCTCAGCCCCGAGGGTGAACTACTCCATCCTCGTCATGGAGAGCGCCGGGATGATGAAGATGGCCACGGTGAGGGTTCGCCCCTCAGTGGTCTTGAACAGGGTCCCGATTGGTTTTTGGTGGCTCTGGAGGCTTGCGTGGCGGAAATCCCGATCTAATCTCTGTTCTGGAAATTTTACGATACGTGGGTATATATGGGTGCAGGGAGTACGTCGGTGGAGCTACGGGGGCCCCACAAGACAGGGGGCACGCCCTAGGGGGTGGGCGCGCCCCCACCCTCGTGGGCACCTCCCGTATCTTCTGACGTGGAGTCCAAGTCCATCAGGTGGGTTTCCTTCCAAAAATAACTTCTCCAGTTGATTTCGTTCCGTTTTGACTCCGTCTGATATTCCTTTTCCTCGAAACACTGAAATAGGCATAAAACAGCAAATCTGGGCTGGGCCTCCGGTTAATAGGTTAGTCCCAAAAATAATATAAAAGTGGATAATGAAGCCCAATATTGCCTAAAACAGTAGATAATATAGCATGGAGCAATCAAAAATTATAGATACGTTGGAGACGTATCAAGCATCCCCAAGCTTAATTCACCTTTCGTCCTCGAGTAGGTAAATGATAAAAAAGATAATTTTTATTGTGGAATGCTAGTTGGCATAATTTCAATGTAATTCTTCTTACTTGTGATATGAATATTCAGATCCGAAAGATTCAAGACAAAAGTTCATATTGACATAAAAATAATAATACTTCAAGCATACTAATCAAAGTAATCATGTCTTCTCAAAATAGCATGGCAAAAGAAAGTTCATCCCTACAAAATCATATAGTTAGGCTATGCTTCATTTTCGTCACACAAAGATGTTCCCAACTTCTATACCCCGATGACAAGCCAAGCAATTGTTTCATACTTAAATAATCTCAAACTTTTTCAACCTTCACGCAATACATGAGCGTGAGCCATGGATATAGCACTATGGGTGGAATAGAATATGATGATGGGGATTGTGTGGAGAAGACAAAAGGAGAAAGTCACACATTGACGAGGATAATCAACGGGCTAAGGAGATGCCCATCAATTGATGTCAACATGAGGAGTAGGGATTGCCATGCAACGGATGCACTAGAGCTATAAATGAAATCTCAACAAAAGAAAACTAGTGGGTGTGCATCCAACTTGCTTGCTCACGAAGACCTAGGGCACTTGAGGAGGCCCATCGTTGGAATATACAAGCGAAGTTCTATAATGAAAAATTCCCACTAGTATATGAAAGTGACAACATATGAAACTCTATATGAAAAACATGGTGCTACTTTGAAGCACAATATATGAGACTCGCTATATGAAGAACATGGTGCTACTTTGAAGCACAAGTGTGGAAAAAAAGGATAGTAGCATTGCCCCTTTTTATTATTTTATTATTTTATTATTTTTTTGTTTTTTGGGCATTCTTTTTTTCTTTGGCCTTTCTCTTTTTTTTGGGACAATGCTCTATTAAATGATGATCATCACACTTCTATTGATTACAACATAAGGATTACAACTCGAAACTAGAACAAGATATGACTCTATATGAATGCCTCCTGCGGTGTACCGGGATGGTGCAATGAATCAAGAGTGACATGTATGAAAAATAATGCATGGTGGCTTTGCCACAAATACGATGTCAACTACATGATCATGCAATGGCAATATGACAAAAGTAAAGTATGTCATGATGATGAACGGAACGGTGGAAAGTTGCATGGCAATATATCTCGGAATGGCTATGGAAATGCCATAATAGGTAGGTATGGTGGCTGTTTTGAGGAAGATATAGGGAGGTTTATGTGTGATAGGCGTATCGTATCATGGGGTTTGGATGCACCGTGAAGTTTGCACCAACTCTCAAGATGAGAAAGGGCAATGCACGGCATCGAAGAGGCTAGCAAAGGCGGAAAGGTAAAAGTGCGTATAATCCATGGACTCAACATTAGTCAAAAGAACTCATACACTTATTGCAAAAATTTAGAAGTCATCAAAAATCAAGTACTACGCGCATGCTCCTAGGGGATAGATTGGTAGGAAAAGACCATCGCTCGTCCCCGACCGCCACTCATAAGGATGCACAAGCCAGGTACACTTCATGTTTCAAATTTGTTACACAACTTTAACCATAAGTGCATGCTACGGGACTTGCTAACTTAAACACAAGTATCTCTCAAATTCACAACTACTCAACTAGCATGACTCTAATATCACCATCTTCATATCTCAAAACAATCATCAAGCATCAAACTTCTCTTAGTATTCAACACACTCATAAGAATTCTTACAAATCTTGTATGCTTAGCATATTAGGATTATTTAAGCAAATTACCATGATATTTAAGACTCTAAAAATAATATAAGTGAAGTATGAGAGTTCATCTATTTCTTCAAAATAAAACTACCACCATGCTCTAAAAGATATAAGTGAAGCACTAGAGCAAATGACAACCTACTCCGAAAGATATGAGTGAAGATCAACGAGTAGTCGAATAATTATGTAACTATGTGAAGACTCTCCCATTTAATAATTTCATATCTTGATATTGTATTCAAACATCAATCAAAGCTAAAGAAAATAACATTGCAAGGATAGCACAACTCATGTGAAGAAGCAAAAACTTAGGTTCAACCGATACTAACCGATAGTTGTTGGAGAAGAAAGTTGGGATGCCTACCGGGGCATCCCCAAGCTTAGATGCTTGAGACTTATTGAAATATTATCTTGGGGTGCCTTGGGCATCCCCAAGCTTGAACTTTTGTGTCTCCTTAATTCCTCTCATATCATGGTTTCTCTTTTTATCAAAAGCTTCATTCACAACAAACTCAACAAGAACTCGTGAGATAGGTTAGTATAAACCAATGCAAAACCTTATCATTTTCTACTGTAACAAATCACTAACATTATTATTCAAAATTGCATACTAAATGCCTCTTCATATTTAATACTCCTATCCTTAAATAGAATCATTAAACAAGCAAACATATGCAAACAATGCAAACATAACAACAATCTGCCAAAACAGTACAGTCTGCAAAGAATGCAAGATTCATCATACTTCCCTAACTCCAAAAACTATGAACTAAAATTCCCACTGTAATAAATTTATGAGAGCTGTATATGCAAAAATTGCAACATTATATCATGCTCTGACTTTTCTGAGGAATTTTTGCAACAGCGGCAAACTTTCTGTTTTCAAACAGCAACATGTAAAGTAGCAAAATAAGCATGGCAAAGGCTATCCTTGACATTTTTATTGGAACTAAAGATGCAAAACATTATTCTAATTAACAGCAAGCAAAAACTAACAAAAGAAAATGACGCTCCAAGCAAAACACATATCATGTGGTGAATAAAAATATAGCTCCAAGTAAAGTTACCGATGAACGAAGATGAAAGAGGGGATGCCTTCCGGGGCATCCCCAATCTTAGGCTCTTGGTTGTCCTTGAATATTACCTTGGGGTGCCTTGGGAATCCCCAATCTTAGGCTCTTGCCACTCCTTATTCCGTAGTCCATCGAATCTTTACCCAAAACTTGAAAACTTCACAACACAAAACTTAACAGAAAACTCGTGAGCTCCGTCAGCGAAAGAAAACAAAACACCACTTCAAGGTACTGTAATGAACTCATTATTTATTTATATTGGTGTTAAACCTACTGTATTACAACTTCTCTATGGTTTATAAATTAGTTTACTAGCCATAAATTCATCAAAATAAGCAAACAACACAATGAAAACAGAATCTGTCAAAAACAGAACAGTCTGTAGTAATCTGTAACTAACACAAACTTCTGGAACTCCAAAAATTCTAAAATAAATTGGTTGACCAGAGTAATTTGTCTAGTAATCATCTTCAAAAAGAATAAACTAAATAGCACACTCCAGTAAAAAGTTATAGCTAATCTCGTGAGCGCTAAAGTTTCTGTTTTTTACAGCATGATCATAAAGACTTCACCCAAGTCTTCCCAAAGGTTCTACTTGGCACAAACACTAATTAAAACATAAAATCACATCTAAACAGAGGCTAGATGGATTATTTATTACTAAACAGAAGCAAAAATCAAGAAACTAAAATAAAATTGGGTTGCCTCCCAACAAGCGCTATCGTTTAACGCCCCTAGCTAGGCATGGTGATTTCAATGATGCTCACATAAAAGATAAGAATTGAAACATAAAGAGAGCATCATGAAGAATATGACTAGCACATTTAATTCTAACCCACTTCCTATGCATAGGGATTTTGTGAGCAAACAACTTATGGGAACAAGAATCAACTTGAATAGGAAGGTAAAACAAGCATAACTTCAAGATTTTAAGCACATAGAGAGGAAACTTTATATTATTGCAATTCCTACAAGCATATATTCCTCCCTCATAATAATTTTCAGTAGCATAATGAATGAATTCAACAATATTACCAGCACCTAAAGCATTATTTTCATGATGCATAAGCATAGAATTTTTATTACTCTCCACATAAGCAAATCTATTCTCATCAATAGTAGTGGGAGCAAACTCAACAAAATAACTATCGTGTGATTGAAAATTAAGATCAAGATGACAAGTTTCATGGTTATCATTATTCTTTAAAGCATACGTGTCATCACAATAATCATCATAGATAGGAGGCATGCTTTCATCATAGTAAATTTGCTCATCAAAGCTTGGGGGACAAAAAATATTGTCTTCATCAAACACAGCTTCCCCAAGCTTGTGGCTTTGCATATCATTAGCATCATGGGTATTCAAGGAATTCATAGTAACAACATTGCAATCATGCTCATCATTCATATATTTTATGCCAAGCATTCTATGTAATTCTTCTTCTAGCACTTGAGCACAATTTTAATTTCCATCATACTCACGAAAGACAGTAAAAAGATGAAGCGTATGAGACAAACTCAATTCCATTTTTTGGTAGTTTTCTTTTATTAACTAAACTAGTGATAAAACAAGAAACAAAAAGATTTGGTTGTAAGATCTAAACATATACCTTCACTTACCTAGCCTCTCCGGCAACGGCGCCAGAAAAGAGCTTGATGTCTACTACACAACCTTCTTCTTGTAGACGTTGTCGGGCCTCCAAGTGCAGAGGTTTGTAGGACAGTAGCAAATTTCCCTCAAGTGGATGACCTAAGGTTTATCAAACCGTGGGAGGCGAGGGACGAAGATGGTCTCTCTCAAGCAACCCTGCAACCAAATAACAAAGAGTCTCTTGTGTCCCCAACACACCCAATACAATGGTAAATTGTATAGGTGCACTAGTTCGGCGAAGAGATGTTGATACAAGTGCAATATGGATGGTAGACATAGGTTCTTGTAAACTGAAAATATAAAAACAGCAAGGTAGCAAGCGATAAAAGTGAGCGTAAACGGTATTGCAATGCTAGGAAACAAGGCCTAGGGTTCATACTTTCACTAGTGCAAGTTCTCTCAACAATAATAACATAATTGGATCATATAACTATCCCTCAACATGCAACAAAGAGTCACTCCAAAGTCACTAATAGTGGAGAACAAACAAAGAGATTATGGTAGGGTACGACACCACCTCAAAGTTATTCTTTCCAATCAATCCGTTGGGCTATTCCTATAAGTGTCACAAACAGCCCTAGAGTTCGTACTAGAATAACACCTTAAGACACAAATCAACCAAAACCCTAACGTCACCTAGATACTCCAATGTCACCTCAAGTATCCGTGGGCATGATTATACGATATGCATCACACAATCTCAGATTCATCTATTCAACCAACACATAGAACCTCGAAGAGTGCCCAAAGTTTCTACCGGAGAATCGCGATGAAAACGTGTGCCAACCCCTATGCATAGGTTCCCAATGTCACAAAACCCACAAGTTGATCACCACAACATACATCAAGTGGATCAATAGAATAACCCATTGTCACCACGGTTATCCCACGCAAGACATACATCAAGTGTTCTCAAATCTTTAAAGACTCAATCCGATAACATAACTTCTAGGGGAAAACTCAATTCATTACAAGAGAGTAGAGGGGGAGAAGAAACATAAGATCCAACTATAATAGCAAAGCTCATGATACATCAAGATCGTGCCAAATCAAGAACACGAGAGAGAGAGAGAGATCAAACACATAGCTACTGGTACATACCCTCAGCCCCGAGGGTGAACTACTGCCTCCTCGTCATGGAGAGCGCCGGGATGATGAAGATGGCCACCGGTGAGGGTTCCCCCCTCCGGCAGGGTGCCGGAACAGGGTCCCAATTGGTTTTTGGTGGCTCTGGAGGCTTGCGGCGGCGGAACTCCCGATCTAATCTCTGTTCTGGAAGTTTTACGATACGTGGGTATATATGGGTGCAGGGAGTACGTCGGTGGAGCTAAGGGGGCCCCACGAGGCAGGGGGCGCGCCCTAGGGGGTGGGCACGCCCCCACCCTCGTGAGCACCTCCCGTATCTTCTGACGTGGAGTCCAAGTCCATGAGGTGGGTTTCCTTCCAAAAATAACTTCTCCAGTTGATTTGGTTCCGTTTTGACTCCGTCTGATATTCCTTTTCCTCGAAACACTGAAATAGGCATAAAACAGCAAATCTGGGCTGGGCCTCCGGTTAATAGGTTAGTCCCAAAAATAATATAAAAGTGGATAATGAAGCCCAATATTGCCTAAAACAGTAGATAATATAGCATGGAGCAATCAAAAATTATAGATACGTTGGAGACGTATCACCTTGCAAGCATTGTGACTAATGAGTTAGTTGCGGGATGATGCATTACGAAACGAGTAAAGAGACTTGCCGGTAACGAGATTGAACTAGGTATGATGATACCGACGATCGAATCTCGGGCAAGTAACATACCGATGACAAAGGGAACAACATATGTTGTTATGCGATTTGACCGATAAAGATCTTAGTAGAATATGTAGCAGCCAATATGAGTATCCAGGTTCCGCTATTGGTTATTGACCAGAGATGTGTCTCGGTCATGTCTACATAGTTCTCGAACCCGTAGGGTTCACACGCTTAATGTTGAATGACGATTTGTGTTATGAGTTATGTGATTTGATGACCTTAGTTTGTTTGAAGTCCCGGATGAGATCACGGACATGACCAGGAGTCTCGAAATGGTCGCGAGATAAAGATCGATATATTGGAAGGTTATATTCGGACACCGGAATGGTTCTGAAGTGTTTGGGGTATTTTTGGGAGTACCGGGAGGTTACCAGAACCCCCAGGGGAAGTAGTGGGCCTTAATGGGCTTTAGTGGAAAGGAGAGAAGGGCCTCAAGGGGTGGCCGCGCGCCCCCCTCATGGCTGGTCCGAATTGGACTAGGAGGGGGCGCCCCCCTCTCTTTCCTTCTCCCCTCTTCCTCCTACCCTCGCTCCCCGTTGTTGGAATAGGAAAGGGGGGGATCCTACTTGGACTGGGAGTCCAAGTAGGACTCCCCCCTTGGTGCGCCCCCTCTAGGTCCGGCCTCCTCCTCCCCCTCCTTTATATACGTGGGAGGGGGCACCCCAAAGATAGCAAGAAGTCTTCTCTTAGCCATGTGCGGTGCCCCCCCACAGTTACACACCTCGGTCATTTCGTTGTAGTGCTTATGCGAAGCCCTGCAGTGGTAAGTTCATCATCACTGTCACCGCGCCGTCGTGCTAATGAAACTCTCCCTCGTCCTCAATTGGATCATGAGCTCGAGGGACGTCATCGTGCTGAACGTGTGCTGAACAGGGAGGTGTCGTATGTTCGGTGCTTGGATCGGTTGGATCGTGAAGATGTTCGACTACATCAACCGCATTATTAAACGCTTCCGCTTTCGGTCTACGAGGGTACGTGGACACACTCTCCCCGCTTGTTGCTATGCATCTCCTAGATAGATCTTGCGTGATCGTAGGAATTTTTTTTGAAATACTGCGTTCCCCAACACGTTCTACACCAGAGTGGTACGGTAATCCTGTCCAGGAAGTCATGTTATTAGACCATGGTGAACCTACGAACTATGAAGAAGCTATGACGAGCCCAGATTCTGATAAATGGCTTGAGGCCATTAAATGTGAGATAGGATCCATGTATGAGAACAAAGTGTGGACTTTGGTGGATTTGCCCAATGATCGGCAAGCCATTGAGAATAAATGGATTTTGAAGAGGAAGACGGACACTGATGGTAATATCACTATCTAGAAAGCTCGAATTGTCACAAAAGTGTTTTCGACAAGTTCAAGGGGTTGACTACAATGAGACTTTCTCACCTGTAGCGATGCTTAAGTCCGTCCGAATCATGTTAACAAGTTACTCCTTTGTGGCTCCTGTCCTGCTTTCAGCTCCTGCAACATGCATCATGCCTCGTGGAGGCGTTTAAACTTGTGTTTGGCGTTGTGAAAACAGTTATGGACTGTAATACTTGCTTTTGAATTCCTTGAGATTTGCGCTTTTCCTTCCTACTTGCTTATGTTCTACGCCGGTAGAGCCCGGCCCCGTGCATACCTCAGCCGCCGTTAGCCCCGACCGGAAACCAGGACGGGACCAAGGGGTGAGGGGCTACATGACAAGTTAGGCTCCTGAGTCGCGATGCTCAGGAGTCCCCCTTGGCGCATGAACAGCAAGTAGGGAGGTGAGATGTATGGGTGAATTTACCATTCTACGTCTGCAGAGCCCGGCCCCGCGCATACCTCAACCATCGTTAGCCTTTCGGAACTAAGGGGTGAGGGGCTACGTGACCAGTTAGGCTCCTGAGTCACGATGCTCAGGAGTCCCCCTTGACGTTCAAACGGCCTTCGTACCTTGGCTCCGCATGGGGAGGGACGTGCGACGAACCAGGCCCGAGGGGCCTGGCTGGGTGGCGTGCGTCTGGGCATGACCCAGGCGTAGCCCCCGTGCCCAGCCCCCTCGTGTGGCACACGATGAGGCCAGGC
Source organism: Aegilops bicornis (assembly GCA_021605145.1). Taxonomy (NCBI): domain Eukaryota; kingdom Viridiplantae; phylum Streptophyta; class Magnoliopsida; order Poales; family Poaceae; genus Aegilops; species Aegilops bicornis. The sequence goes on from CM038674.1 coordinate 512,807,000, forward strand.
ACTGAGCTCTGGGCTCCCTGAGGTTGTTGCGGCCGGGGGCCACGCTCAGTTGTTTATCACCAGCGCGGAGCATAGCGCTTTCGTATGTGTACGGGCATAGCCGCTCCTCGGCAGTGTCGTCAGCCAGCGTGGAGCATGGTGCTTCCACTGGTGCGTGGGAGGGGGCTCCCCTCCGGGAGGATCCCCCGGGGCGTGTACAGCCCCGCCCTGACACGTGGCTGACACGATAGGGCCTGACGAGGTGTATCTAGGCACCCGTGAGCCAGCGCGGAACTCATGAGGCCCTACCTCAAGGCGGGTTGCGCCTGGCACTGGGCCTTAACTTGTGATGTGTTCCTGCAAATTTGGTTAGATGTCGACGCTCTACGTCCTCGGGTCCCGGCCCTCGAGCGGGTCTCAGTCGTCGCTGGTATGCCAGGTCGCGATGCCGTGGACAAGGCCAGAGGGTGAGGGCTGGAGAGCCAGTAGGAGCCCATGAGTCGCGATGCTCAGGTACCCCCCCTTTAACGTGCAAGCGGCCGACATGAAGGAAGAACGGGTGCCATGGACAGGCACCAAATAACAATCATGTTGGGTCAAACGCACGACCCGTCAAATGCAAGAGGGGTACATGCCGCTGGGTCTGGCCCGAGTGGCTTGGGGATGATGCGGCCCGAGGGGCGCCCCCAATAAAGTAAGCTAGGAACATGAAGCAAAAGGGATACACGCCACAGGGACGGACCAACGCGGCCTGGGAATGATGCAGCCCTTGGGGGGGGGCGCTCCCAGCTGGAAATGAAACTCGAAGGATGTCACCTGATAACGTTGAAGACGAAGGGATGCTGAAGTAGCGAATGCCGTGGGCTGCGGAAGCCGATCTTCACGAGCCCCTAGGCCCAGGAGCCTCGGGAGGCTCCGGAGGCGCTGGTGGCTCCTCGCGGACCATCTCCATCTCCGCCAGGACTGCGGAACGCCTGGCATCTTGAGCCTCCAGGACGCTCCCTATGAGGCGCTGGCGTGTGGCAGCCGCGTTCAGCAAACCGTAAGACATGCGAACGTAGCTGTGGGGTGGACCTTAACAACGCCCCACGCGTGAGGGCCAGAGACGCTCCTGAGAGGCGGCTCGGTTCAGCCCTGGTATGTCGATGCAGACGCACAACCCACCATCCTCGCCTGGATGGGGAGCTACGGCGGGTAAGCGGCGGCTTCCACTCATGACTCTTGACTCCTGCAGCTCCTTAATGATCTGGCTGACGAACTCCTGAGGTTTTCGCCCTCCTCGCCTCGCTCCTTCCTGAGGGAAACGTGCTTTGAAACACGCTTCCAAGTGGTGCCCAAGCGCCTCCCTCGTGATCTTAGCAAGGTCGGTGGCCCCCCAGGAGAGAGCCCCTGAGCCTTGCTCGAGGAGGGCGTCGGGCGCGCCTTCCTATGCGACAGAAGGAGGTGCCCGCTGAACAGGCGCGGCCCCCGAGGGGCCTGTCTCCCGAGGGGCCGGGCCAGGTGATGTCTTCTTCTTCTTGGGAGCAGCCTCGGGGAGCCTCCCGCTCCTGCGATCTGGGTCTTCAAGTGACGCGGCTTGAAAAGCACGCTCCAGGGAGCACACTGCGTCCCTCTCTTCACAAGGCACCGTGATGACTCTGCCGCTTCCCGGCATCTTGAGGACGTTGTAGCCGTGATGAGTCACGGCCATGAATTTGGCCAGAGCTGGGTACCCGAGGATGGCATTGTATGGCAGGCAAATGTGGGCGACGTTGAAGTCGATGAGCTCGATCTTGATGGTTGTCGCGCGCCCCGAAGGTGACAAGGAGGCGGACCTGCCCAATCGGAACTGTGGAGCCATCGGTGACTCCGGAGAAAGGCTTGGTTGGCTGAAGCTGATTGTAAGGCACTTGGAGATTGTTGAATGTCTCTATGGACAGGACATTGAGCCCTGCTCCGCCATCGATGAGGGTCCTGATGACTTGCACGTTGCTGATGATTGGGGAACAAAGCATCGGGAGGACTCCGGCTGTGGCCGCGCACTTGAGTTGATCCACTGAGCTGAACGTGATGGCGCACGATGACCACCTGAGAGGGCGCGTGGCTTCGAGCTTGGGGAGGACAGCATTCACTTCGCGGGCGAACTGCTTGAAGATGCGCTTGGAGGCTAGGGCTTGAGCTCCGCCCAGGATGCAAGCGATTGCGTGCGGCTCCTGGAAGCCCCCAGCCCCCTCGTCCTGATGATGGTCTTCATTTCTCCTTGGCTGCGGTGGCAGTGGAGGGAGGCCTGCGTTGCCTTGCGGGCGATCCTCGCGAGGCTGATCCCTCCAGCCTCCCTCGCGAGGCTGATCCTGCCAGCGGTCCTCGCGAGGTCGGTCGCGCCACCCTTGGCGAGGGCCACGGTCTTCCCAGTGTCCTGCGTTTTTCCTCCTCCTCGGCCGTAGCCTCGATCGCTGCGGTCGGGGCGTCGACCGATTCACCCTTCTCGCACGGCTCTGAGTTCTCGGCGTTCGTTGGTGTTGTGGGTGTGGAGGTCGTGGTACACGCAGTACCGGCTGCCCTTGGAAGACTCAGGTTGATCCCTGCCTCGCTTGGTGTCTGGTTCTGCCGCGAGCACGGCAGCCCCCTTGCGCTTCACGTCCTTGACCTTGGGCTTCTTCTCTTCTGGGTCTACAGCCGGCAGCTCGAGGAGGGAAAGTCGTCCTTCCTCAGCCCTGGCGCACTTGGTCGCTAAGTTGAACAGCTCCAAGGACGTGCACAGGTCTTCATGCATCGCCAGCTCCTCCTTCATCTTGACGTCACGCACACCGTCGGAGAAGGCTAAGATGATGGCCTCCTCGGTCACCTTGGGAATCTTGAGGCGTGCGTTGTTGAAGCGCTGGATGTACTTCTGCAGGGTCTCTCCTGGCTGCTGCTTGATGCGGCGCATGTCGCTCACGGCAGGAGGCCGGTCGCGAGTGCCTTGGAAGTTGGTGATGAAGCGGGTGCGCATCTCGTCCCTGGAGGAGATCGTGCCAGGAGCCAGGTTCAGGAGCCAAGTGCGGGCACCCTCTTTGAGCGCCATGGAAAACCAGTTCGCCATGACCTTCTCGTCCTCGTTGGCGGCTTCGATGCCCAGCTCGTAGAGCTGGAGGAACTCCGCAGGGTCGATCGTGCCGTCGTAGGGAGGAGGCAGGTCTGGCTTGAACTTGTCGGGCCACGCGACACTGCGTAGCTCGGCGGTGAAGGCGCGGCAGCCTGCAGTGGCCACGGGAGGCCTTTGGTGACAAAGGGCTTGGTCTTGTGGGTCCCCATGCGCTGCCGCTGGGAGCGGCGCGGGGTCTTGGCGTGCCGGAGCAGGAGCGCGGTCGTGACAGGCCGGTGCAGGGAGCACTCGGGCAGCTTCCTGGGGGCGAGGGACCTCTTGACAGCTCTGCTCTTGCAGCGCTGGTGCCGGACGGAGTGGGTTCCACCCAGGGGCCACGCGCCTTCTTGAGGGGAAGGCGGTTGAGGCGTCCCCGGAGCTTCATCGCCCGCGCAAGGCGAGGCGCGGTGCAGTGAGAAGGACGGCGCGGGGGAGCCCCCTTCGGAGCGGACGAGCTCGGCGACGCGGTCGAGCCACTCCTCGTAGACGTCGTCGACGGGGCGGTAGCGCAGGAGCTCGTTTGCCGCGATGAGCGCGGCTCGAGCCTCCATGGGCGCGCGGAGCACGCGAGACGAAGAACCAGCTGGGGCGAGCGAAGGAGTAGCGGTACGACCGTCTCGCCTCACGGATGGATGCTGGGACGACGCTTGCTGCTCGTTCCCCGCCGGGCCGGTGGCGGCGTTGACGGCAGGCGATGGGGAACGGCGGGCGGCCGACGGTGGCTGCCTGGGCGACGCGGTGGCGAGAGAGCGGCGGGCGGGCCCGACGAGCGTCCATTATGGATGCGATGGGCGGCGAAGAACAGGGCGGCGGAAGACGGATTCCGTGCACCTACAGCGCGCCAAATGTCGGATTTCGGGTTCCGGCAGACCCTCTAGGTTCGAACTCTGGGGTGCACGCGGAGATCTCACCCCTACCTACCTGCACCTCGTCGCCTCGCAAGGATCTAAACTACACAAAGAGCAACACAAGGGACACAAGGTTTATACTGGTTCAGGCCACCATTGTGGTGTAATACCCTACTCCAGTGTGTGGTGTGGTGGATTGACTCAGGGGCTGATGATGAACAATACAAGAAAGAACAGCCTCGCGAGGGTCTGTTCTTGGCGGTCTGACAATTTAACTGCTAGGGGGGTTGGTCGCTCTCTCTCTCTCTCTCTCTCTCTCTCTCTCTCTAGATTGCTTGATCTCTAACTCTGTTCTGGATCCCGGATCCCCCTACCCCGTGGGAGGCAAGTCCTATTTATAGGCAGAGGCCCTGGGCCTCTTTTCAAATATTGAGCGGTGTCGGTGTCAAAACCGGCGGATCTCGGGTAGGGGGTCCCGAACTGTGCGTCTAGGCGGATGGTAACAGGAGACAAGGGACATGATGTTTTTACCCAGGTTCGGGCCCTCTCGATGGAGGTAATACCCTACTCCTGCTTGATTAATATTGATGATATGGGTAGCACAAGGGTAGATCTACCACGAGATCAAGGAGGCTAAACCCTAGAAGCTAGCCTATGGTATGATTGTTGTTCGTCCCCACGGACTAAAACCCTCCGGTTTATATAGACACCGGATAGGTTAGGGTTACACAGTCGGTTACAAAGGTAGGAGATCTACATATCCGTATCGCCAAGCTTGCCTTCCACGCCAAGGAGAGTCCCATCCGGACACGGGACGAAGTCTTCAATCTTGTATCTTCATAGTCTTGGAGTCCGGCCGTGATGATAGTTCGGCTATCCGGACACCCCCTAGTCCAGGACTCCCTCATTAGCCCCTGAACCAGGCTTCAATGACGACGAGTCCGGCGCGCATATTGTCTTCGGCATTGCAAGGCGGGTTCCTCCTCCGAACACTTCATAGAAGGTTTTGAACACCAACATAGTGTCCGGCTCTGCAAAACAAGTTCCACATAACCTGTAGAGAGAATAATTTTTGCACAGATCTGCTGACGTATTCCGCGGTGTGACATCACGCCCCGGCCAGGCCTTTATATGAATCGTTTTTTACCGTTCCACCTTAACACGTTTAGCGAGGCGGTTTCCTTGGCACGTCTTATCAAAGCATAGATCGTGCCCCCTTATTCCGGGATTCTCATCAATACGGATGTGGGTAACCCATCCACGCCATTGATTACGGCGCTTGGGAGATAAGCAAGTTTTACCAGGCTGGTGGGGGACGCATAGCTTCGTCCGTCCATATAAGGGGATAAGGATCCACCCTTTCACCTACGCCTTCTTCCTCCTTTGCTTATCCATTTCCGCGCACTTGAGCTCCAGCGCCCAAGTCCGCACATCCCACCTCAACCTTCTCCAACCATGTTAAGAGCGGGAGGCAGGTGGATGGCCTCCTCCGTCACGGAGCGGCACATCACAAGACTGCGGGAGGCTGGATATTTGTCCGGTGACATCGCGCACAGGCTGCCCGACGTGGGGCAGCTCATTCCAACTCCCAGGCCCCATGAGAGGGTGGTGTTTCTCCCCCACTTCCTCCGCGGACTAGGTATTCCACTTCACCCATTTGTCCGGGGGCTCATGTTCTACTACGGCCTGGACTTCCACGACCTGGCCCCGAATTTTATCCTCAACATCTCGGCGTTTATCGTTGTGTGCGAGGCCTTCCTCTGCATCCAGCCCCACTTCGGCCTATGGCTGAAGATCTTCAATGTTAGGCCGAAGGTAGTGGGCGGCCGTCAAGAGGAGTGCGGAGGTGCCATGGTTGGCAAGATGGCCAAAGTCCTATGGCTCGAGGGCACCTTTGTGGAGACAATAAAGGGCTGGCAATCGGGGTGGTTCTACATCACCGAGCCACACGACCCCGAATGGGTGGCGGCCCCCGAATTCAGATCTGGCTTCCCCACATGGCTCTCGTCATGGAAAGAGACGGGCCTGACATGGGGGAATTCGGAAGAGCTATCCGGACTCCAGACATGAGTCCGAAACCTGGTGGACAAGAATCTCAGGCTTGTCGACGTAATCCAGGTGATGCTCATCCGCCGGATTCTCCCATGCCAACAACGGGCCTTTAATTTGTGGGAGTTCGATCCGGCACAGCACCGAGCCTTGAGCCGGCTCTTCGACACTACGTACGAAGATGCCTGGAAGGTGCTGTTCAAGGGTGCTGAAGCCCCAACATCCGCTAACAAAGATCGCGGATACAGCTCGCGGCGTCAAGCCGGCGAGGTAAGTTATTTTACCCTTTACGGGACTCTTTTTTCATAGATTGACTCTATGTGGGATCTAAAACTCCCTAATCTTTGACAGGACTGGCTAAAGACGTCCGGAAAGATTAAGCTGTCCAAACTCCTTCTTTGGAAGACCCAGCGGACGCTCGATTGACGGGGCTGCTGGCCCCGGTACCCCATGTGGTGCCGGAGAAGGAGGCCAGGAAGGAGGCCACGGTAACTCAAAGGAGCTCCCGACGCCAGGTGCTGTCAGATTCTGAAGCAGAATCTTCTCCTGAGGACGAGGAGGAGGAAAAAGAAGCTTCTCCCCCAGTAGGGGAGGAGAAGAAAAGGAAGGCCGCCCCAACTGGGGAGGCCGGAGGGTCCAAGAAGGGAAGAACCCTTCCTCCGTACTTCTCCACCAACGTCGACGATGACGAGGAGGATTGGCCAACAAGGGCCAAGCCCCTAGCGAGATCGTAAGTGTTCGGATACCCATTGCTTTTTTATCATAGCATAGTGTTCTCTAATGCTGAACAATCATGCAGCCCGCCCAAAGACGAGTTCGCCACTTCGTCGAGCGGGTCCCTGAGTTCGTCGGAAATGGAGAGTACTTCACTTCCGACCGCCTCCTCACCTCACGCTTCTTGACGCCTTGGCGGTGGGGCCCCAAGGAGGCTTGGTCAAGAGGAGGTGGCGCAGGAGGCGCCACAAGGCAACCTCCCGGACTCCAGTAGCGTGGGGGCAAGACCCCAGGGGCTCTAAGCCTGACCCTTGTCCGGACTCCATGCCGGAACCTTCAGCGGTTCTGGAGTCCGGCAAGCGGTCCCTTCGCAAGAAGGGTAAGACGCTGGTGTCCTCCGTCCAACCGGAGGCACCGGATACCTTACTAGAGGCGCTTAACAGCGCCTCCATCGAGGAGGAGCACCACACTATTATGAGTGCGGTGATCCGGACAGTTCAGTCCGCCAAGAGCGGGCTGACCGAAGCCTGTACCAGCCTTCTAACAGGCTTTGAGGTAAGTTTAGAATATGTAAAAATATTACCGCATAGACAGTAGCCCCTGATGCTTAGTTCGGTGTTCGGAAAGAAAAGCCAAACTAAGGATCTAAAAAGAATACGCAGGAGTCTACCATAAGTGTGTCAATATGGGAATGCAGGCTCCGCTGCTGACCTCTGCCGCACTGACTGCGGAGGTCAATGCGTTGAAGCGGAGCCTCGAGAGGTCCAAGAACAAGCTCGGCCAAGCCAAGAAGCAACTCGAGGACAAGGAAGGTAAGTAGTACCTTATTAAAGAAATACCATATAAAAAGGTTTCGGTTGCAAAAAATAACAGGAATAACATGGGTACTGCAGGGGCCACGAACGAGGTGGCGACCCTGAAGGAAGCGTTGTCCGTGGCCGAAAACAAAGCGGCTACGGAACGTACCGAGCGAGAGAAGTGGGAGGCGCAGCTGGCCAAGGTATGGCAAGAGCTCCAAGCTCTCGTGGAAAAACACGAGAGTTTGGAGCGTGACTCGAAGACTCGAGAGTCCGAGCTCGCCTCGGCTCTTGAGAGTGCCAAAGCTGCTAAGGCCGAGGCCCAAAAAGCCCTCCAAGAAATTGATTCATTAAAGAAGATAGCGGCGGGTAAGGCATTCTTTATGAAAAGCAAGCATGTGAAAGTGAATTACCTATTACTTACCCTGATTCGGAGCTCTCCAGGAGCATTCGCAGATTTGCCCCGTAGTGTATCTGATGCTGCCGCATTCTACCGCGCCAAGGAGGGGAGCTCAATGGAAAAGGTGTTACGGTCTCGATATCTTTGAGGCGGACAACAGTGCCCTAAGCGACCAGTGAAGCAACTGGTCGAGCTCCACAAGGTCGCCGAACAGGCCATGAAGGGCACGATAAGCGGCTGTGGCCATTGGAAGCCATGCCTGGGAGCTACTTCGGGTTAGTGCAGCGGCTGGTGGACGCCTGTCCATGGATTGAGGTCATCAAGCGCTCCGTCTGCATTGAAGGTGTCCGTCGGGCCCTTGCCCGTGCTAAAGTGCACTGGGGCAAGCTGGATGCGGAGAAGCTTGTGACGGACGGGCCACCGAAGGGCAAGGAGCATCACACGCCCGAAATGTACTATGAGGGCCTCCTGAAGGGTGCCCGCCGAATAGCGGATGAGTGCTCCAAAGATGTAATTTTTGAATAGGCTCGCATTTGTTATCCTGTACGCTGAAAACTTGTCCATATGCGCTAAGCAACGCTTGTTAATTTAAAATATTACCTTCTGTGCGGCTGTGTATCAAATTTGAGAGATGGCAAGTCGTTGGCTTCAGCCCCCATGCCACGAGTCTTTGGGGTGTTCGGGATAAACTTGAGCTCTTGTTCCCATTCTTGGGTCCATCTAGGAGGCGCTCAACACAATGAACAAGGCAACCGGACTTATAATGCTTGAACACTCTCACTTAGCCATAGAATTCTATAATTTTAAATTTCGGCGAAGCCCCTAGTATTCGGAAGACCGAGTTCGGGGCGCTATCCACGCCTGGGCTGGACAATTCCGGTTCCTCGCTCTAAGCGGCATAAGTCTTTAGGGACCCGAAAAAACCTCTCGGACAGTGACCGGCTCTCGCCCTATCATGACGGTCAGTTTTAGCTTTCTCCACTGAGGTGCTCGACCCAGCTCAATCGGGCCACAATCGCATGATGGTTCTCCCGGTGCTACCTTAGCCGATATAACGGGCGTAAGGTACCAAAACACGGGAGCCGTGCAAACCCAACTATTGACCCAAGACATGATTCGGAGCCGATTCATATAATGCTATAAGTTCGGGGTGCCGCACTTGTGAAAGTGTTCGGACTTATCACACCATAATTTTGGGGTACTTAAGCCCCTGGTGTATTGGCCGTACCAAAGTGTACGGTTGCAGCATGTCATGAAATGAACATACGTATACATAAAGGAAGTAGAGCAGTAATAAGCAAGAGCTATGTATTGTTTATTCAAAAAGGTACTGCAATGAAAGCAGAACGATACAAATAGTGCGATAAGCAAGGGATGGGACTATCTAACATGTCTCCCTCCAGGGGTAAGCTGCGGGATGGTATGTAAAACAGGTATAATGCTCGTAATGGAGACCACCTGAACACTCGACGTGGCTTTCTGCTTCCCTGGCTGTTGCATCGTGAGTTCGGCGATTCTAGTGCCGGACATGACTTCTGAAAGACGGAGTCCTGAAAGTAAGAAAAAGGAAGAAAAAGGAAAAAATAAAAAGAATGACACAATCGGGAGCCCCTGGTGCGGTTGAGCCGCATTCCGGGCGTGTCGTGGTCGTGCCCCTCCCCTTATGCCCATGGTATCTCCAGAGCGTAGTTATGTACGCGTAGTACTGGCTTCGCAATTTCGCGAGGGCTGGGGTTGGGGCCGGATTGCTACGCGTGCTTGAATCGTGTCAGGCGGTCTTGTTGTAGGTTACTCCGGGCGCGCAGCGGTGTCCGGACGCTTAGTGGCCGGACTCGAGAATTGCTGTGAGAGGCTGCTTTGTACCTCCGCCGCGAGGACGCCGTGTGCTCCTCCGTTCAGAGAGAGCGTTCGGTGTTTCCATTGACCGTTATTACTCCTCGAGGGCCTGGCATCTTGAGCTTGAGGTATGCGTAGTGTGGCACCGCATTGAACTTTGCAAATGTGGTTCGTCCGAGCTGTGCATGATAGCCGCTGCGGAATGGGACGATGTCAAAGATTAACTCTTCACTTCGGAAGTTATCCGGGGATCCGAAGACCACTTAGAGTGTAACTGAGCCCGTACAACTGGCCTCTACACCCGATATGACGCCTTTAAAGGTCGTCTTTGTAGGTTTAATCCTTGAGGGGTCTATGCCCATTTTGCGCACTGTATCCTTATAAAGCAGGTTCAGGCTGCTACCGTCCATCAGGACTCGTTAGGTGAAATCCGTCAATAATTGGGTCAAGAACCAATGCGGCGAAACCGCCGTGACGAATGCTAGTGGGGTGGTCCCTTCGATCAAAGGTGATCGGGCAGGAAGACCATGGGTTGAACTTTGGGGCGACTGGCTCCATCGCATATACGTCCCTTAGTGCACCCTTCCGCTCCCTTTTGGGTATGTGGGTGCGTATATCATGTTCACCGTCCGCACTTGTGTAGGAAAACCCTTCTGCCCTCTATTGTTCGGCGGCCGGGGCTCTTCCTCGTCATCGCTATGCAGCCCCTTGTCATTGAGTTCGGCACTTAACTTGCCTGCTTTCTTGAACACCCAACAATCCCTGTTGGTGTGATCGGCTGGTTTCTCGGGGGTGCCATGTATCTGGCACAAGCGATCGAGTATTTGGTCCAAGTTGGACGGGCCCTGGGTATTTATTTTGAATGGCTTCTTCCGCTGACCGGGTTTAGAGCCTCTGAATCCGGCATTGACGGCCGTATCTTCGATATTATCACCGCACGCGGCGCTTTGTTCTTGTTGCGACGCGACCTGCCATTGCTGTCCTTGGTATCCGAACTATCAGGATGTTTGGCCAAGTTGTTGCTTCGAGCTAGCCAGCTGTCCTCTCCCGCACAAAGCGGGTCATGAGTGTTGTGAGGGCTGCCATGGATTTTGGCTTTTCCTGTCTAGGTGCCGGGCAAGCCACTCGTCGCGGATGTTATGTTTGAAGGCTGCAAGGGCCTCTGCATCCGGATAGTCAACGATTTGATTTTTCTTTGTTAGGAACTGTGTCCAGAATTGTCTGGCCGATTCTTCCAGGCTGCTGAATTATGTGGCTAAGGTCATCGGCGTCGGTGGTCGCGCGCATATGTGCCTGGAAGTTATCAAGGAATGCGGCTTCCGTGTCCTCCCAACAACCAATTGATTCTGGCGGCAAGCTGTTGAGCCAATGCCGAGCTGGTCCTTTAAGCTTGAGTGGGAGGTATTTGATGGCATGTAGATCATCACCGCGGGCCATGTGGATATGGAGGAGATAATCCTCGATCCGGACCGCAGGGTCTGTGGGTACCATCGTATGATTCGATGTTTACGGGTTTGAAACCCTCGTGGATTTGATGATCCATTACTTCATCCGTGAAGCATAGTGGGTGTGCGCGCCTCAGTATTGGGCTATATCACGGCGTAGCTCATATGAGCTTTGTCTCATCGTGTTCGCCCGGCCGAGTTTGCTGTATCCGGGGCGACGGTAATCATCCCGCGTTGTTGGGCGCCCACGCGATCCGTAGATCGATCTTGTATGTTTTGCCTTATCCTCCAATATATCTCGCAAGTCCGGCGCGTTTTCCAGTGCCTTGGTACTTTTTGAGCGGCGTCGGGGTATGGCTTGAGCGGAGGGCCGAGAGGCTTCTCTGTCGTGGCCACGGGCTGGCCGGTCTGCCATGTCGTGCGCTGGTGACTTCGGTGCTTCCTCCTCTGATCGAGGCAACGGCCTGCATTTGGGGTAGCTTTTGGAGGGGCGTTCGAGTTCATACTCTTCGGCTGCAAGGACTTCAGTCCATCTGTCAGCTAGCAGGTCTTGGTCAGCTCTAAGCTGTTGCTGCTTTTTCTTGAGGCTGCTTGCCGTGGCTAGAAGCCTGCGTTTGAAACGCTCTTGTTCAGCGGGATCCTCAGGCACGATAAATTCGTCGTCGTCAAGGCTTGCCTCATCTTCGGAGGGAGGCGCATAATTGTCGTCCTCAACCTCTTTTTCTGCCGCACTGTCGTGCGGACTTGCTTCTCCCTCCTCCTGCACTGAGTCCTGCTGGAGGTGGTTGTCTTCGGCACTGTCCGGGGTGTTATTATCTCCCGTGCAGGAATCACCGTTTTTATTGTGGCGGGATTTAGAGCGGCGCCGCTGACGTCGACGCTTCGGTTGCTTCTTGGAGAGGTCATCCTCCGTTGTTCCATCGCCGTTCCCATCTTTTGGGATGTCCACCATGTATATGTCATATGACGAGGTGGACTTCCAAAGGCCCTCGTAGGCGCTGGGTCTTGGTCGCCTCCGGCATCGCCGTCCATACCGTCGATGTCTTGAGTCGAAGTCGAGCATGTCGGTTAAATCATCGACAGTGGCTACAAAGTGGGTGGTGGGTGGGCGTTGAATTTCTTCGTTGTCCATATCCCAACCTTCCTGTCCGTAGTCCGGGCAGGGCTCTCCGGATAAAGAGAGAGACTTTAGTGAATTCAGGATGTCGCCAAAGGGCGAGTGTTGAAAGATGTCTGCGGCAGTGAACTCCATGACCGGCGCCCAATCGGATTCGATTGGCAGGGGCGCGGAGGGTTCGGAGTCTGGAGAGGAGTCCGGCACCCTGGAGTCGAGGTCTTAGCGAAGGACAGGGATGGAGTTCGGCTCAATCATCGTAGAGATTGTAGCCCCCGAGGCGGTGTCCAACCACCTGTCCGCGATAGGGGAATCCGGCTCCGGATTAAGGGTCGGAGCGGATGCAGGTGCGGCCTCCAAGGCACCGTTCGGCTGCAGAGCTAGATCGTGCCCATCGAGACAAAGGCGCACGCAGCGCTGCTCGAATCCGTCGAAGATCAAGTCTCCGCGGATATCGGCCGTATAGTTCAAACTTCCAAATCTGACCTGATGACCAGGGGCGTAGCTTTCGATCTGCTCATGATGGCCAAGCGAATTGGCCCGCAGTGTAAAGCCGCCGAATACGAAGATCTGTCCGGTGAGAAAAGTCTCATCCTGGACCGCGTCGTTGTTGATGATCGAAGGAGTCATCGGGCCTATCGGTGACGGCACAGAGGAACTTTCAATGAAAGCACCAATGTCGGTGTCAAAACCGGCGGATCTCGGGTAGGGGGTCCCGAACTGTGCGTCTAGGCGGATGGTAACAGGAGACAAGGGACACGATGTTTTTACCTGTGTTCGGGCCCTCTCGATGGAGGTAATACCCTACTCCCGCTTGATTAATATTGATGATATGGGTAGTACAAGAGTAGATCTACCACGAGATCAAGGAGGCTAAACCCTAGAAGCTAGCCTATGGTATGATTGTTGTTCGTCCCACGGACTAAAACCCTCCGGTTTATATAGACACCGGATAGGTTAGGGTTACACAGTCGGTTACAAAGGTAGGAGATCTACATATCTCAGACGCCAAGCTTGCCTTCCACGCCAAGGAAAGTCCCATCCAGACACGGGACGAAGTCTTCAATCTTGTATCTTCATAGTCTTGGAGTCCGGCCGTGATGATAGTTCGGCTATCCGGACACCCCCTAGTCCAGGACTCCCTCAAGCGGGAAGGGCGCCAACAATTGGCCATTTTGAAGGGGAACATCTAGTACACTTATCCTGACTAAAGTTGGTCCTCGACTGTCAAAGGCTCTGACGGTGACGCCGACTTGGGCTCCACGATGACCTCCTTCCTGCCGTTGCGACGCTCTTGATCTTGTTGCACCGAAATGGTTGCCTTTGCTTGATGCTCTCGCCTGCGCTTGCCTCCTTTGCACCAAAGAGGGAATGAGGACACTGCACGGGCTGGCGCCCTCCTGGCGCCCTTGGTCGTCATGACTTGCGTCATGGGCACCTCATGAGGTACCCCGTCTTGATCTCTCCGCCTCCTCACGAGCCAGCCTGACGAGGCCGTGCCTGAGGAAGCTTCCTGTCGTCCGACCCGCGAGGCTTGGCCCCTCACGAGGGTCTTGAGCTTGTGCTGATGAAGATAGGCCGTACTGGGCCACCCCTTGAGCTACGCCGGAGGCCGCAGGCAGGCAGGTCTGGGTACCCCCGTTTTCAGAACGCCGACAGTCAGCGGTGGCGACGTGGTTGGCGCTGTAGACATGGACGAGAGGGGTGTGGCCTCTGTTGGCCAGCACCAGGTCCAGCGCGGAGAGCCAGAGCCCTTCCCGCGGCGTCTCATCGCTGGGCGTGACGAGGCAAGACTCTACCACCCGTAGTGCCGATCCCGAGTACATATTGGTGTTGTTTCGTTCTGTGCGGGTGCGTGGTGCTAATTTGCTACGGGATGGAGGTGCACTTGATCCGCCAAAGCATAAATAAATACTCGTACAGAAGAGAAGACGAAGGTGCATGCATGCAGCCCGCCACGGCCGCCAGTTTGACAGGATCACATCTCTGATAGCGGATGGACCACGTGTCTAGAGGACCTCATCAACTACGAACGTTCTTTCTCTCGCGCGGGAAGCGTGACAGCGATTTTTTTATGGCGGCTGCTAGGCGTCATCCGCCTGCAAATCTCGCAATTAGCATCCTGCAAGACAGCCCTTGGATTTAATTATGCGCGGCCGTCGGATTCAAGCCACATGTTCACCGTTCCTACGAAGATCCCGTTGTCCTTCCCCGCGTTGCTGCAACGGTTTTCGTGGAAGCAAAATCCCCACCTCCTCTACAGCTCCTCTGCACCCGCCCGAGGCCAGGGCGAGGAGGAGATCCACGCCGCCAACGCCGCGTTGCCTCTACCACACCCGCCGCCAACACCGCACCGGCTCTACCATCGCCGCAGACGACGCAGCATCGCCTCAACCTCGCCGCCGTCGATGCATCAACGCTCCCGTACACCTTCCAATGCCATGGCAGCTCACCACATAGTTCGATCTATGTTATCGGCCGCCATGGGTCGAAGCTCCGGTGCTCCATCGAGCAGCATGCAGGCCAGATCGGCCCCGATTCTCGCCGGCGAGCCGATTCTCTGGTCTGCAGCTGCAAGGGAGCTCTGCAATCCTCCTGTGTTCTCTGCTGAAGCATCCCGGGCAAGCTCCTCAGAAGCTTGGGTAAGTTCCAAGATACTTGCTGGCATGAAGCATGATGTTGTTTTGATTCTGCCATGTTCATAATTTTGTATCTCTCGATCACCGTCCTCGAGAAAAAAATCTGATTATCAATTGCAGCATGTCTCCTTATGTTAACTTTCCAATTTCAGTTTAATAACTGCTCCAGCAATGTGCAGGGGAACAACTGAAAACTGTGTATACTTGCCCTTACACTTTCAGTTTTTTTTAAATGCAGCAAAAAAATGTTCAGGAGGGAGTCAACTGAAACCCATGTACAATTTGCTCCTTGCAGTTTCAGTTTAAGATTTGTAAAAACAGAAAATGTGCAACATGTGTGGTGAATGCTCCTAACAAAGTACAAAATCAAAGTTGAAAAAAAATCCCCAATATGAGCTTATTTGTAAGGCTAATGCTGCATTTCTTGTGAAAAAAAAATGAAGCACTAGTTCTATTTGACTATGTTGCATGCTTTAAGCAGTTGATCCTGTTGGACAAAGTTCCTTCACTAGAAAAATGTTAGATAGAAGATGTTGCATCTAGTAGGAAAAGCCAATTTGTATTACAAAACCCCAAAATCAACTTTATTACTTTGCTTGTAGCACTGTGATCATTGTATTAGAAGATGTTGAAGCATTTTATTTAGTATCATGGGTGTGAAACATATATGATGCTGCTTTCACTGACAAATGGATTTTATTAGAAGATGAAACAAATCTGATGTAAATACATGTTTTATGCTAGAAGCACTAGTTTCTTGCACATTCTACCTTTTCTTACTGACAATGTGATAACTTTTTTCTGTAACAACAAAAAATAGGTTGTTGGTGCTGGAGTTGGTGATGATGAGAGCTACATTATGGCGCAAATGTCTGCTGCTAATGGGGTCAGTATGGAAGGGATGATTAATGCTGCTGATGTGCAACAAGATATGGATGATGCAGATGATGATGCGATATCATCGCAACCACTTGTTCCATATGTGGGCATGACCTTTGATTCAGTTGACGATGCAAGGAAATTCTACAACACATATGCTTTCAGGCACGGGTTTGGAATCGAACATACGCTTCAAAAAAACAGTCGGCGAGAGGACCCACAAAGCTAATTAGCGGGACTTTCACATGTGTTCATGCACGACCTGATGGAAGCAAAAGTGAATCTGATAGCACTGCAGATAGTATTGCAACATGAGTCAAGCAACACTAGCAAACGCATACTGGACTTTGGATGAACATGGCTGACACAAGAAAAAGGAATAGGTTGCAACGTCACGATTGCAAGGCTCACATGATCGTTGGACTCGAGATAACCGATGGACCGTCCACATGCTTTCTGAAGACCATACACATACTCTGCTGAAACAGGAAGAGAAGGTTAGGTTTTACCGGTCTCATCGAAAGATCACGAGAAGACCTCCAAATGATAAGGACGTTGCATGAACGCATAACTTGTCAACCTCAGATTGCATGGGAATCCTTGGAGATTGTCACGGAGGTGATCAGAGGCGCCTTGGATATGTCAAAAGAGATGTTTCAAATGCACGGTCCGAGATGCGGCAAACCATGGCATTTCAGGACATGGCCATGACAGTCGAATACTTTGAGAGGCGGCAAGCTGAAAGCCCACAATTCTTCTATGCAACACAAGTGAATAAGGAGACAAATGCTGTAGAAGCATTGTTTTGGGTGGATGGAAGGACAAGAGCACTATACCTGAAGTACAAGGACTGTGTCTTTTTCGATACAACCTTTTGCACGAACAAATACAACATGCCTTTTTCTCCGATCGTTGGCATCAACAACCATCTTCAGACTATTGTCCTAGGTTGTGCATTGCTTCCAAATGAGCAAATTGAAACCTTCAAGTGGGTCTTTTCGGCAATGGTTGCTTGCGATGAACAACGAGTACCCAACAAACCTTATGACCGACCCGATTGCAAAGCAATGGAAACTGCAATTCGATGTGTTCCCTCACACAGTCCATAGGTGTTGCAAGTGGCATGTACAACGGAAGGCGTGAGAAACACAGGAGGTTGCTTACAAGGGATTCAATTTTGAGAAAGCTTTCTATGAATGCATCAATGAATCCGAGACAGTGGATGAATTTGAAGAAACATGGCAGCACATGCCGCATTGCTTCGAGTACACAGAGAATAGGCACTTACGTAACATGTGGGAATGCCACGGACATGGGCTCCTGCGTACTTCAAGAATGATTTCTTCCCTTTCACAAGCACAACCGAGGCGTCGGAAGGGCTGAATTCTTATTTCAAGACGTTAGTGCATCCACAAAACTCGGTTTTTACATTTGTAAGGCAGTATGAACTACTACAAGAAACAATGCTAGATCGTGAAGATAATGCTGCTTTCACTGGAGAAATGACAACAGCACCACTATGGGGAAAATACAAGATAGAGCGTCAAGCTGTTAACTTCTACACACGCAACGTCTTTGGCAAGTTCCAAGAGCAAGTGGCAGCATCTACAGCTTATATAATCAACCAAGTGCCGAATCTTGAGAAGGAAGGTATCATGTTTGAGCTTTACTCAAACTTGTATGATAATCCAAAGTTGTACCATGTGCATGCTGTGATAGAGGAGGGGCTGTACTCATGTAGCTGCCATTACTTTGAGATGAATGGTGTGCTTTGCTCACACATCATAAGGGTGATGATACAAATTAATGTGCAAGAAATTCCAAGTAGATAAATGCTGGAAAGGTGGTCCGAAGCAGCTACGACAAACATGGACACCTCTGGGAGGTTCCTTGAGTTTGGACTACCAGAAACAAACACTCTCAAGTACAACTCACTATGCAGAGATATGAATGCATTGGCAGCAGAAGCATGCTCAGTTGATCCAGCTTACAACTTCCCCGAGATGTAATAAAGCAGCTCTGGCCCATAATTGCTTCGATGAAAAAGATCAAATGTCCAGGGAAGAGGTGGTGCAGCAGCAAAGGCAACCCCCTCAAGCAAGTGCATTTAATGCTGCAAGCTGGAGCAAACCAACAATCATCAAGACCATCAGAAAATCCTGCTCGTGTGCCGAAGCTAGGTCGGCCAACAGAGCGAGCAAAAAGAAAAAAGACATTGTTGGAGCAGCGAGAAGATGAGCATAAGAAGAAGCTTCAGAAATAAGCCAAGAAAGAAAGCAAGAAAAAAGCCAAGAAAGAAAGCACGAAAAAAGACAATGTGGAGTCGTCAAGCAAGCCAAAACCTAGGAGGAAAGTTACTTGTTCATTTTGCAGTGAAGAAGAACACACTATCAAAACCTGCAAATCATTCCTCGAGTACAAGGCTATGATGGCTGCTAACCTTACAACAAAATGTCAGTTTTGCTCGAGGAAGGCCATACAATGCAGTCTTGCATTCAGTTTCAAGCTGCGATGGCGAAAGTGGAGCAACATGCTCAATAGTTAGTTTTTACTTCTGTAGTTGAATTCAAAGTACAAGAAAACAGTAGCAGTAACTTGAAAAGCTTATTTTCGAAGAAGACATATTTGTACTCTTTGTATGTACTGAATTTTGTTTGAACTTCACATGGATCATTTTGGAGTGGGGAGTGAAGAGAAATGAAACATTGATATTATGTTTGATATTATGTTTATATACAATTTCCAGTTATTATGTTTATATTTTGGAGTGGGAGCAATACATAATTTTTAACTTTACATAGATCATTGTGCTAAAAATAGTTTATATTGCTACTGCAAAAAGTGGGAGTGAAAAAGAAATGAAACATTGATATTATGTTTGCGCTAAAAAATCATCGCGGTCATGGAGGTACAACATTAACTTCAAGAACCAGAACAACGGCTGATCTTCTAGCATGTTGTCTTAAATCATATGCAGCAATTTCATTTTCCCAACTCTGATTAGCGAAATCCCCAACCATATTCTAGTGGCTGCACATACTTGCTGTAGTCCTGTGAAATGCTACTTGTGCGCGTTCGTACCACTGACATTGCCATGGCTGGAAGTTCTGTTCCAACTCAGTAATGCTGCTATGAAAACATTGCAAATGGCTGACTAAAGAGGAATAGATACAACTTATATAGATTACAAGTATCACCAGCAGTACACAAACTGGAAAGCTCGAAAGATGGATCAGCCGAAGCTTGTCTAACGACAGCGTCAAAGAATGTTGCCGGGCAACAGAAAACTACCACTTACTGATGATAAAAAATGTTCATTAGGCATTGTTTTAGAGCCTCTCCCAGGATTGGCAAAAAAAATACACAATTTTCAGTTATTAAAAAAGTGTGTTTCTCAAAATGTACTGATTGCTCAGAAGCATTCGACTAAAAAAATAGGTTGATTGCTTCAAGTAGTAGGACATACAAGCCGAAAAATACTTCTTCCAGCAACTATCACAAGCTGATCCTTTCGAAAAAAAGTCAATGTTTCATGAGCAGTTTTCTTTCCAGTAATTCCTCAAACGTATGATTGTCATAAAAATTATGATGCCAACAGGATGCTAGAAAACACACATGAAACAAAAAGATTTGCTTTACATGAAGTTTCATTTGACATAAAAGATAACATGACACACTACTGGCAAGCTACATTCCTAGGATTATCAAGTTGCATCTTCAAAACGCTGATGCGGTCGCCTTCTTGAATGCCTTCTTGAATGCACTATGATTCACCTACTTCAACACACTGTGATTTCCTTATGCACATCAGCAGGGCAGATCTTGTTCAGCGGATGGGAAAACAGCTTCGAAGCAATCGTCTTCCGCACATCAAGTATATTTTGCTTCATAAGAAAAAATGGTAAAAAAGAGTGCAAAAGTATATCAGACACGCAACACATGCCAAAAGTACCCCCCAAAAACATGATTATGAATTTTTACCTTCTTAAAATCTTTCATCCTAATGCCATCGAAATTTTCCAAGTACAGAGTTGCAAAAAGTCCACAATCAAAGCTGTTTTGTGATGCCATACAGAAAAATGTGTAGAAGATGGTTAAGATGGGTACAAAAAAGGACACGAAAGAACTACTATTATGGAGGGTGATGTTCATCGAAGCTTACTGAGTTGCCTGTTGTGGGTAGTCAAGCATCGGCCAGTCGGATTTGAAAGAAGATAGGTCCACTGTGAAAGCTGGCTCTTCTGAAGCAATCCTCTTGAAATTGGTAAACTAGAACAAATAGCAAAACATCAGCAAAAAAAGTTACAGGTGCTTTGTAAACCAACAAGTAAAAATGGAAGAAAATTTGCTACCACCACTAAAACTTCAGGTTATTGCTCTCTTTTTACATTAAATGAAACATTAATGAAACAAAGAAAACTACAAATAAAAGGATGAGATGTCACTTGCCAGATTCCTTGCAGTAATATCCAGTTTTCCATTATCCAATGAGTCAAACAAGTTAAACTCCTTGTGCAAGAGGTTAATGACACAAACAATCCAGTGGCCATCGCGGACAATGGTGAAGTAAAGCGAGAAAAAGCAGTAAATACAAGATAAAAGTGAATAAACTTGAAAGCAGCAAAAACTGAAGGAAACACATAAATTGATATAAAAAAGTGTTGGGTGCAGTCTTACTAGGTCAAAAACAGAAATCTGAAAATTTTGGCATGCCCTCCTCAGCTCTTTTGCACAAACACTTGGACCAAATACTTCTGGGTGGACAGAGAGTTGAAGCTGCAGCATATGTGGACGCAGCAAACACAAAATTAAGAAAAGGATGAATAGATATCTGCTGTAGTAGGGTACACACAAAAAAAACTTCAGAAAAAGTGATATCAATAAAAAGGATAGAAAGTAGATGGGAACTAACACTAATTAAAACAGAGAAAGCAAATTTCTTCTGCTTATTTGAAGACGACAACTGTTCAATGTTGAAGCTTTCAATGAATAATGACATGACTTGTAATGCCCTCGATGCGGCTATATCTCCCACGTGTCGAAGCACGACTTAGAGGCATAACCGCATTGAAAGCAATGTCGCAAGTGAGGTAATCTTCACACAACCCATGTAATACATAAGGGAAAGAGATACATAGTTGGCTTACAAATGCCACTTCACACAATACATAAATAAACATCCATCATCCAGATTACACTCAAGGTCCGACTACGGAACCAAAATAAAAGAAGATACCCCAAATGATAAACAGATCCCCGATCGTCCCAAGCTGAGCTCCACTCATCGATCATCGGGAAAACACACATAGTAACGACGACCACGTTCCTCGTCGAACTCCCACTTGAGCTCGGTTGCGCCACCTGACCGGCATCGTCGGCACTGCAACTGTTTTGGTAGAATCTGTGAGTCACGGGGACTCCGCAATCTCACACCCGCGAGATCAAGACTATTTAAGCTTATAGGAAGGACAAAGTTGTGAGGTGGAGCTGCAGCAAGTTTACTAGCATGTATGGTGGCTACATTCGCAAAAAGAGAGCGAGAAGAGAAGCGAGGCACGGTCGTGAAGCTAGTAGCGATCAAGAAGTGATCTGAACTACTTACGTCAAACATAACTCCAACATCGTGTTCACTTCCGGACTCCGCCGAGAAGAGACCATCACGGTTACACTTGATTGCTGTATTTTAATTAAGGTCAACTTCGGGTTTTCTACAACCGGACATCAACAAATTCCCATCTGCCTCATAACCGCGGGCACGGCTTTGAAAGATAATACCTGAAGGGGTGTCACAAATTAGCCAATTATAAGCTCTCTCTGTAAAAGTAGGATATTCCTTCTACCGGGAAGACCCGATCAGTCTCGTAATCCCGGACTACAAGACATTTCGACAGCAATAAAACAAGACCAGCAAGACCACCCGACTGTGCCGACAAATCCCGATAGGAGCTGCACATATCTCGTTCTCAGGGCACACCGGATAAGCTAAGCGTACAGGTACCGACGTAATCCAAGTTGCCAAGGAATGGTCCCAAGACGGTGCTCTAGTTTGGACCAACACTCGAAGGAGCACCGGCCCGGGGGGTAAATAAAGATGACCCTCGGGCTCGCGAAAACCGGGGAAAAAGGCTTAGGTGGCAAATGGTAAAACCAATGTTGGGCCTTCTTTGGAGGAGTCTTATTCAAAGCGAACTGTCAAGGGGGTCCCATAAATCACCCAACCGTGTAAGGAACGCGAAATCAAGGAACATAACACGGTATGACGGAAACTAGGGTGGCAAGAGTGGAACAAAACACGGGCATAAGGCCGAGCCTTCCACCCTTTACCAAATATATAGATGCATTAATTATAGCAGATATATTGTGATATCCCCAACAAGTAAACATGTTCCAACAAGGAACAACATCTCCATGTTCCAACAAGAACAAACTTCGTCTTCACCTGCAACTAACAACGCTATAAGAGGGGCTGAGCAAAGCGGTAACATAGCCAATCAACGGTTTGATAGGAAAGGATGGTTAGAGGTTTGACATGGCAATATGGGTGGCATGATAAGCAAGTGATAGGCATCGTAGCATAGGCATAGCAAAAGAGCGAGCATCTAGCAAGCAAACATAGAAGTGATTTCGAGGATAAGGTCATCTTGCCTGCAAAGTTCTCAGAGTTGTCGAAAGCTTGATCCTCGTAAGCGTTCTCAACAGGTTCCTCGTTCACGTACTCGTCTCCCGGCTCTACCCAAAGCAAGAACACAAACAATGGAAACACAATAAATCACGGTGCAATGCACAAGCAACATGATGAAATACATTGCATGATATGCGAGATGTGATATGCAATGCGTATTCGTGCTCGGAAGGAAAATGATGAACCAGGCATCAAATTGGCAAACCAAGTATGCTGCTGGAAAGGTGAGATGATTTCGGTTGAAATCGATATAAAGATCACCGGAATCGGATGCACGGTTTGCAAATGACAAGCAAAACAAGAGTGGCACAAATCTGTCGTCAACAGCATGATGCCACATAGCAAGCAACAATAAATTAAGCTACTGCACCCAACTGCACCTACAAAGCATATGACAGTGATTTACTCAAGATGCTTGGCAAAAGATGAACACTGAGCTACGGCTAAATCACACATTAACAGGTTCAAAAAAGAAATGCAAAAGTGCAAAATATATCAGCTTCACAGACTTAGAGAAAATACTGAATATGGCAGAATCAGCATCAGGAAGCAATGTTCGGAGCAAGCAAACAGCATGCTACAGGAACCTATAATAGCAAAACAAGGCATGGCATGAATCTACCCAAAGCATAGAACAAAAGTCCCTTAGTGACCATGAGCCAAAAGGGAACAGAAAATGCAATAGCACCCATGCCAATATAGCAAGTTTCGTTAACAGATTCAGCAAACAGGGCATGACATTGACAGAATTAAGTAGGCATCTTCGCGAGCTTGATACACTCACTACAGAGCATTACATGATAATCTAAGCATACATCCATCAAGAATACATGGCATAGAAGATATACATGGCAAGAACAACATCATAGCATTCACGGATCAACTACAACAACCTTGGCAAAATTGAATATGTAAACAATCTGCCAGGAAACATTTTATAGCAAAAGTAGAGCTCGATTGACTCAAGCTATGACACTCCATAATTGCACACAAGGGCATGGATGGATAGATAATAACCATATGTTCAAAACATCCTTACTGAAGTATCTCAAAATATGCATGGATCTCTCGGTAGCATCAAGTTAACATGGCATAAAAATATCAGCAAAACAGGGGCTGAAATCAGCAACATCATGAAGCCTAGTTTGCATGCTTGTGCTAGTCACCAAAGAGATCACAAAAATACATGGCATACACCCCTGTAAAGATGGCATGGCATATTACAAAACACATGTAGGACTCAAGTTCATAGGATGCACACATCAATCATGGCAAAAATGACAAAAGTGCATGTTCTGATAAGAATCTGAAACTAACATCACATAGCCCTCTTCTTACAGAATTTAGGGAATCAAGATGAGCTCAAATGAAAATGGTGCAATGAGAATGAACGATCTACTCATCGAGGCGAACATTTCGGTATGCTACACGCTTGAAACGGAGCCACGGGTGCAAAGTTATGGCATGAACAAAATGCAACAAAATTATGACAGAAAAATGACGAGGATTTCGGGGGAGGGGAAAGTCAACCCTTCGTGTATCTGAGATCCGGTGCGCGCGAACCGAGGCGAGGCCGGCGGCGGCTCGCCGGAGCGGCGCCGGAGGAGGGAGAGGCCGGAGGAGGGCCGGGCGGCGGGGGGCGACGGCGCTGCCGGGCGGGTCGGGGCCGAAGGCGCGCGGGCGGGACGGAGGGGCGACGGCGCTTGGTCGGCGGGGCCGGCCGCAGGCGACGGGCGGCAGGTCCGCGGGCGGCGGAGGATGCGAAGGCGCGACGGGCGCGAGGCGGCGGCGGCCGGATCCGGGGCCAGAGCGGGCCGAGCGGGTAAGCGGCGGGCGCGGCGGCGGTTACGTGGCGCGCCTGTTGGTCCGGGCGGCGGCGAGCTTTCCGCGCGATCGGACGGTCCGGCATGAGGAGCGGGCTAGGGTTTCGGATCCGTAAATTTTCGAGGAAGGCTATATTTATAGGTAGAAGGAGCTAGGAAGCTCCAAATGAGGTGCGGTTTTCGCCCACACGATCGTGATCGAACGATGGAGAGCATGGAAGTGACTTAGATGGGTTATTGGGCTGTTTTGAAGTGGTGTTGGGCTGCAACTTAAAAGAGGCCTTTGCGAGAGTGCGGTTAACCGTTGGAGTACCAAACGAGCTCCAAATGACCCGAAACTTGACAGGTGGTCTACGGGTGGTGTACCAAGGCCACTTGACAAACCTCGGTCCATTCCGAGAAAGTTTAGTACCCGCTCACGGAAAAATGTAAAAGGGGACGCCGGGGGACATAGGAGTGCCGGATTGCAAAATGGACAACGGGAAAAATGCTCGGATGCATGAGACGAACACGTATGCGAATGCGATGCACATGATGACATGATATGAAATGCATGACATGGACAAAATGCAAAAATGAAGAAAAACCCAACCACGGAGGGAATATCATATCACAATGCCGAAAATGGCAAGAGTTGGAGTTACAAATATGGAAAGTTACATCCGGGGTGTTACAACACTCCACCACTACAAGAGGATCTCGTCCCGAGATCTAGGACTGAAAGAACTCCGGATATTCGGAACGGAGGTGATCCTCGCGCTCCCAGGTGGCTTCTCGGTCGGAATGGTGTGACCACTTCACTTTCAGGAATTTGATTGACTTGTTGAAGTCTTGGCGCTTCGGTTTCTTCAAGAATAGCAGCAGGGGTGCTCATGATAAGAGAGATCTTCTTGGAGGTCAATCTCTTCGAAGTTGATAGTGCCCTCAGGAGTCTTGAAGCACTTGCGAAGCTGTGACACGTGAAACACATCGTGCACGTTCGCGAAGTTGGACGGGAGCTCAAGTTTATAGGCGAGATTGCCTCTTTTGCCAATGATCTTGAAAGGACCCACGTATCTAGGGGCAAGCTTCCCTTTGATACCGGGCTGACGAGTGCCTTTCATTGGCGAGACGCGGAGGTAGACATGGTCTCCGATTTCAAAAGCCACATCACGGTGCTTGTCATCATAATAGCTCTTTCCGGGCGCGATTGCGGCGGCTTTGAGATTCTCACGAATGACTTTGCACATTTCTTGGCTTCGTGATCAAGTCGTTGCCAAGAAGTTGGCGTTCACCTGTCTCGGACCAATTGAGAGGAGTACGGCACTTTACGCCATAGAGAATTTCGAATGGGGCCTTGCCCGAACTCGCTTGGAAGCTGTTGTTGTAGGAGAACTTCGGCATATGGATGACAATCTTCCCACTTCATACCGAAGGAAATGACACAAGCCACGAGCATATCTTCAAGTATTTGATTGACTCGCTCGAGTTGGCCACTTGTTTGAGGATGGAAAGCTGTCTTTGAAACGAATGTTGGTGCCCATGGCCTTGAAAAGAATCCCAAAACTTGGAGGTAAAGATGCTGCCACGGTCTGAAGAGATCAATTGTGGAATGCCGTGCAAGGAGACAATCCTGGATGTGTATAGCTCTGCCAACTGAGTTGTTGTGATGGATTCTTTGATAGGAAGAAAATGAGCCACTTTAGTAAGCTTGTCAATGACAACGAAGATAGCATCATTTCCACGCTTGGACTTAGGAAATCCAGTCACGAAGTCCATTTCAATATGATCAAACTTCCATTACGGAATAGCAAGAGGTTGGAGGAGACCAGCTGGTCGTTGGTGTTCTCGCTTTCACCCTTCTGCAGACATCACACTCATTCACGAATTGAGCAATTTCTCGCTTCATTCGAGTCCACCAATATGACTGCTTGAGGTCATGGTACATCTTCGTACTTCCAGGATGAATGGATAGAAGGGAATTGTGTGCTTTGTTCATAATGACTTTACGTAGATCACCCTTAGGAACCACAATCCGGTCCTCGAAGAAAAGAGTATCTTTGTCATCAATGTGGAAGCACTTGTACTTGGAAATGCCCTTGTCGATACCACGTTTCACCTTTTTCACCATGGTATCCAGGAGTTGGGCCTCACGAATCTGGTCTTCCAAAGTAGGAGAGACTATGAGGTTGGCAAGAAAGCCTTGAGGAACAACTTGAAGATTCAGCTTGCGGAAAGCTTCACAGAGATCCGGTTGGAAGGGCTTGAGGATTAAACTGCTGCGATAAGCCTTCCTGCTCAAAGCATCTGCAATCACATTGGCCTTGCCGGAGTATATTCAATACTTGGGTTGTACTCTTGAATCATTTCGACCCATCGAGTTTGCCTGAGGTTGAGGTTGGGTTGAGTGAAGATATACTTGAGACTCTTGTGATCGGTGAAAATGTCCACTTTCCTTCCCAACAAAAGATGTCTCCATGTTATCAATGCATGGACAACTGCCGTCAACTCAAGATCGTGAGTGGGGTAGTTCTTTTCGTTGGGCTTCAGCTGACGAGAGGTATAGGCCACAAATCTCTTCTCTTGCATTAACACAGCACCGAGACCTTGAAGAGAAGCATCAGAGAAAACTTCGAATGGCTTGGATTCATCGAGCGAGTCAAGACAGAGCTGTGACAAGTTTCTCTTTGAGAGTATTGAAAGCAACGTCACACTCGGGAGACCAGACATACTTCACATGCTTCGGAGGAGGTTGGAAAGAGGCTTTGCAATCTTAGAAAAATTCTCAACGAATCTTGACAATAGCTTGCAAGTCCAAGAAAATCGCTAAGCCGCTTGACATTCCGAGGAGGTTCCCAATTCACAGCTGCAGACACCTTCTCGGGGTTAACAGCGATGCCCTTGGCGGAGATGATATGACCAAGGTAAATAACTTCATCAAGCCAAAATTCACATTTGGAAAACTTCATAGAATTGATGCTCTCTCGAGCTTGTCGAGCACCAATCGCAAATGTTTGGCATGATCCTTCTTATTCTTGGAGAAGACCAAAATATCATCAAGATAGACCAAGACGAATTCATTGGTGTAGGGGTTGAAGATGAAGTTCATCATCCGAGAGAATGTTGGAGGAGCATTGTCAAGGCGAAAGACATGACAAAGTATATTCATAAGAACCAAAGCTTGTTCTGAATGTTGTCTTGGGAATATCTTGTTCACGAATGCGAATTTGATGATAACCCATATGAAGGTCAAGCTTGGAGAACACTTTAGCACCTTTGAGTTGCTCGAAAAGCTCATTGATGTTGGGAAGTGGATACTTGTTCTTGATAGTCTTCTTATTCAATGGACGGTAATCGACGCAAAGTCGGTCCGTGCCATCCTTCTTACTGGACAAAAAGAACACCACAACCCCAAGGAGATGAACTCGGTCCGATCAAACCAGACGCTCTTGTTCCTCGAGCTGCTTCTTCAATTCCTTCAGCTCATTAGGTCCAAGCTTGTATGGACGCTTGCAAACGGGTTCCGTGCTGTGCTCAAGATCGATAACGAATTCAAGCGGCCGATGAGGAGGCATTCCCGGAAGCTCTTACGGAAAGACATCTTGATACTCACAAACGACAGAATCGAGAGATAGCATCCAAATCGCCCTTCTCATTGAGAGAAAACAACCGAATGGTTTCATCACGAAGCGGCATAGATGATCACATCATTAGAAGAGTGAGTCAATTGAATTTCGGGCAGCACAATCAAGCTGAGCTTTGTCTTTGAGAAAGCCGATCCATCCCGAGAATTAGATCAATATCCGAGTCACCAAGGACAAATGGTTTAGATAGAAATCTATAGTCGCCCATCTTGATAGAAACATCCGGAATCATTG
Organism: Aegilops bicornis; assembly: GCA_021605145.1. Classification (NCBI taxonomy): domain Eukaryota; kingdom Viridiplantae; phylum Streptophyta; class Magnoliopsida; order Poales; family Poaceae; genus Aegilops; species Aegilops bicornis. The sequence continues at coordinate 512,835,165 of CM038674.1, forward strand.
TGGTAGCCCTCATAGAAGAGGCTGGAGAAACAACTCCCAAGGGTTTTTCCAACATCTCCGAAATGAAATCATGCTTTGCAACAAATGATCTAGACATGAAACAATGCGATGCACTGGTATCAAATAAAACTTTTGCAGGAATATCATTAACTAGAAGATTACCCATAATCACATCAGAAGAATCCTCTGCTTGCACTGCATTCATCATGTTCACCTTTGCAGACTTGGGATTATGCTTGACCACCGCATTCTTTGGAAGATCTCACAGGAGGAGGAGGCAAGGCGCCTTTGGTTGAAGCACTTGTTAGCATAGTGACCTTTCTGGCGACACTTGTTGCAAGTCACCTCGAGAGCGGACGGTGATAAGGAGCATTTGACCTTGGAGCTTGAGAATTAGACTTGTTACGATAGGCCTGGGTTGGGTGGGTGGGAAGATCCACGACCACCTGAGTTCTTCTGCTGATAAGGCTGGCGGAACGGAGGAGGAGGAAGGTAGAACTTCTGCTGCTTAGCTGCCACTTGAGAGGAAGAAGAAGACTGAATCTGCATCCCCGATTCTCTTCTTAGAAGCCTCACATTTGAGCTGGGCAGCTTCTTGCTTGATGCCATGTTGTAGAATTCATCATACTTTTACGGCTCAAAAAGCACGAGAGCTAATTGCAGATCTTCTCTGAGACCACCTCCGAATTGATAGATCATACTCTTTTCATCGGGGACGTCTTGCTTAGTGAAGCGGCGAGTTTCGAACTGGATATTGTATTGATACACGGACATGTTGCCTTGCTTGAGATTGCGGAACTCCTCACGCTTGCTCTCAACAACACTTTTCGGAATGTGGTGAGCTTTGAAGTCTCGGCGGAACTCATCCTGTAATTACACGACCTCCTCTGGAATTTTTGTATTGCTTGGTACCACTCAAAGCAGCTTGGTCCTTGAGTTGAAACGAAGCAAACTTGACAAAGTCCTCGTGTCGACATTGCTACATTCAAAATGTTTGCAGATGTCCACAAGCCAATCGTCGGCGTCTGTGGCCTCGACACGTAAACCGAAAGACTTCGCTGATTAGCGAGGAACTGATTGAGGGTAGCAAAGTGCGGCTGGTTGTTGCCTTGACCTTGATTCCCTTGGTTGCCTTGCCCTTGGGTACGCTCTTGCAAGAGTTGCAAAATCATCTGAGCATTGGCATTGGTGGCTGCCATGATAGCTTGCCATGCCTCCGGAGGCGGAGGTGGAGGTGGAGGGTTCTGACTCTCATCATTGCGATCCGGATTCAGACGCGTTGGCGGAGCCATCCTGAAGAGGGTGACATCCGTTAGCACTTTGATAGACAGATAGACAAGTTGAATCAACGGATAGAAATTGCAACATATAGTCTTCACAATAAACATTCGAACAAGGATGAACGAATGAATTCCAAAAGCTAACATCACACGTCCATTAAGGTGAGAAGCCACTTGATAAAGGGTTGATGAAAAAATAACAAGGTACTGTTGGAACAAATAAGTGGTAAGGATTACCCAATCGCAAACCAAATATCTGCGGGAAGAAATGCTAAGAGCTACTTGAATCCCACCTATAAACTCCTGAAACTTTACGGTTATGCAATCTGGTGTTGGGGATACAGGACACAAAATATATCACCCAAACTAACAATACCCAGATCCAAATTGTATCCATCCGTCAACACATAACCAAGAAACCTTCGGAAATCGTGTACCTCGACCTTCGAAAAGCATCCGTTATACGAGTCATGGCAATACTCCCGAGCTCGCCCCAGTACTGGGTTATCGGGGTTATCTCACCAACAACTGTACAAAAGATATTTTCGATGTCGGCAAAGCTCAGGTATTCCAGAACTGCAACGATAAAATTGTGACGACAACACCTCGGAGCTCAACTCCCCGAGACACTGCCATAACCCCTAAATGTCAGGAGGCACCAAGAACAATGTTCTCGTCACAAAACCATCGGAACGATTCCAAGATACCCGCGTGATCCTAAAAAAAATTAGTGAAATTTGAGGAGAGGAGAGTCAAAACTTCTACGTCAGGAGACCTGAACTACTTACGCAAAAGAGAGCGAGAAGAGAAGCGAGGCACGGTCGTGAAGCTAGTAGCGATCAAGAAGTGATCCTGAACTACTTACGTCAAACATAACTCCAACACCGTGTTCACTTCCCGGACTCCGCCGAGAAGAGACCATCACGGTTACACACGCGGTTGCTGTATTTTAATTAAGGTCAACTTCGGGTTTTCTACAACCGGACATCAACAAATTCCCATCTGCCTCATAACCGCGGGCACGGCTTTCGAAAGATAATACCCTGCAGGGGTGTCCCAACTTAGCCCATTATAAGCTCTCACGGTCAACGAAGGATATTCCTTCTACCGGAAGACCCGATCGATCTCGGAATCCCGGACTACAAGACATTTCGACAGCAATAAAACAAGACCAGCAAGACCACCCGCTGTGCCGACAAATCCCGATAGGAGCTGCACATATCTCGTTCTCAGGGCACACCGGATAAGCTAAGCGTACAGGTACCGACGTAATCCAAGTTGCCAAGGAATGGTCCCGCACGGTGCTCTAGTTTGGACCAACACTCGGAGGAGCACCGCCCGGGGTAAATAAAGATGACCCTCGGGCTCGCGAAAACCCGGGGAAAAGGCTTAGGTGGCAAATGGTAAAACCAATGTTGGGCCTTCTTTGGAGGAGTCTTATTCAAAGCGAACTGTCAAGGGGTCCCATAAATCACCCAACCGTGTAAGGAACGCGAAATCAAGGAACATAACACCGGTATGACGGAAACTAGGGTGGCAAGAGTGGAACAAAACACCAGGCATAAGGCCGAGCCTTCCACCCTTTACCAAATATATAGATGCATTAATTATAGCAGATATATTATGATATCCCCAACAAGTAAACATGTTCCAACAAGGAACAACATCTCCATGTTCCAACAAGAACAAACTTCGTCTTCACCTGCAACTAACAACGCTATAAGAGGGGCTGAGCAAAGCGGTAACATAGCCAATCAACGGTTTGATAGGAAAGGATGGTTAGAGGTTTGACATGGCAATATGGGTGGCATGATAAGCAAGTGATAGGCATCGTAGCATAGGCATAGCAAAGAAGCGAGCATCTAGCAAGCAAACATAGAAGTGATTTCGAGGATAAGGTCATCTTGCTCGCAAAGTTCTCGAGAGTTGTCGAAAGCTTGATCCTCGTAAGCGTTCTCAACAGGTTCCTCGTTCACGTACTGCCTCCCGGCTATACCCAAAGCAAGAACACAAACAATGGAACCACAATAAATCACGGTGCAATGCACAAGCAACATGATGCAAAACATGGCATGATATGCGAGATGTGATATGCAATGCGTATGCATGCTCCGGAAGGAAAATGATGAACCAGGCATCAACTTGGCAAACCAAGTATGCTGCTGGAAAGGTGAGATGATTTCGGTTGAAATCGATATAAAGATCACCGGAATCGGATGCACGGTTTGCAAATGACAAGCAAAACAAGAATGGCACAAATCTGTCGTCAACAGCATGATGCCACATAGCAAGCAACAATAAATTAAGCTACTGCACCCAACTGCACCTACAAAGCATATGACAGTGATTTACTCAAGATGCTTGGCAAAAGATGAACACTGAGCTACGGCTAAATCACACATTAACAGGTTCAAAAAAGAAATGCAAAAGTGCAAAATATATCAGCTTCACAGACTTAGAGAAAATACTGAATATGGCAGAATCAGCATCAGGAAGCAATGTTCGGAGCAAGCAAACAGCATGCTACAGGAACCTATAATAGCAAAACAAGGCATGGCATGAATCTACCCAAAGCATAGAACAAAAGTCCCTTAGTGACCATGAGCCAAAAGGGAACAGAAAATGCAATAGCACCCATGCCAATATAGCAAGTTTCGTTAACAGATTCAGCAAACAGGGCATGACATTGACAGAATTAAGTAGGCATCTTCGCGAGCTTGATGCACTCACTACAGAGCATTACATGATAATCTAAGCATACATCCATCAAGAATACATGGCATAGAAGATATACATGGCAAGAACAACATCATAGCATTCACGGATCAACTACAACAACCTTGGCAAAATTGAATATGTAAACAATCTGCCAGGAAACATTTTATAGCAAAAGTAGAGCTCGATTGACTCAAGCTATGACACTCCATAATTGCACACAAGGGCATGGATGGATATATAATAACCATATGTTCAAAACATCCTTACTGAAGTATCTCAAAATATGCATGGATCTCTCGGTAGCATCAAGTTAACATGGCATAAAAATATCAGCAAAACAGGGGCTGAAATCAGCAACATCATGAAGCCTAGTTTGCATGCTTGTGCTAGTCACCAAAGAGATCACAAAAATACATGGCATACACCCCTGTAAAGATGGCATGGCATATTACAAAACACATGTAGGACTCAAGTTTATAGGATGCACACATCAATCATGGCAAAAATGACAAAAGTGCATGTTCTGATAAGAATCTGAAACTAACATCACATAGCCCTCTTCTTACAGAATTTAGGGAATCAAGATGAGCTCAAATGAAAATGGTGCAATGAGAATGAACGATCTACTCATCGAGGCGAACATTTCGGTATGCTACACGCCCGAAACGGAGCCACGGGTGCAAAGTTATGGCATGAACAAAATGCAACAAAATTATGACAGAAAAATGACTAGAGGATTTCGGGGGAGGGGAAAGTCAACCCTTCGTGTATCTGAGATCCGGTGCGCGCGAACCGAGGCGAGGCCGGCGGCGGCTCGCCGGAGCGGCGCCGGAGGAGGGAGAGGCCGAGGAGGGCCGGGCGGCGCTGGGCGGGCGACGGGGCGGGTTTGCCAAGGCGGGGGCGGGCGGAGGGGCGAGGGGCGACGGCGCTGGTCGGCGGGCCGGCCGGCGAGGCGACGGGCGGCGAGGTCCGGCGGCGGCGGAGGAGAGGCGACGGGCGGGGAGGCGGCGGCGGCCGACCATGGCGAGCGGGCCGAGCGGTCGGCGGCGGCGGGCGCGGCGGCGTTACGTGGCGCGCCGCGTTGGTCCGGGCGGCGGGAGCTTCGCGCGGATCGGACGGTCCGGCGCAAGGGAGGAGCGGGCTAGGGTTTCGGGATCCAGAAATTTTCGGAGGGAAGGCTATATTTATAGGTAGAAGGAGCTAGGAAGCTCCAAATGAGGTGCGGTTTTCGCCCACACGATCGTGATCGAACGATGGAGAGCATGGAAGTGACTTAGATGGGTTATTGGGCTGTTTTGAAGTGGTGTTGGGCTGCAACTTAAAAGAGGCCTTTGCGAGAGTGCGGTTAACCGTTGGAGTACCAAACGAGCTCAAAATGACCGAAACTTGACAGGTGGTCTACGGGTGGTGTACCAAGGCCACTTGACAAACCTCGGTCCATTCCGAGAAAGTTTAGTACCCGCTCACGGAAAAATGTAAAAGGGGACGCCGGGGACATAGGAGTGCGGATTGCAAAATGGACAACGGAAAAATGCTCGGATGCATGAGACGAACACGTATGCGAATGCGATGCACATGATGACATGATATGAAATGCATGACATGGACAAAATGCAAAAATGAAGAAAAACCCAACCACGGAGGGAATATCATATCACAATGCCGAAAATGGCAAGAGTTGGAGTTACAAATATGGAAAGTTACATCCGGGTGTTACAACACTCCACCACTACAAGAGGATCTCGTCCGAGATCTAGGACTGAAAGAACTCCGGATATTCGAACGGAGGTGATCCTCGCGCTCCTGTGTGGCTTCTCGGTCGGAATGGTGTGACCACTTCACTTTCAGGAATTTGATTGACTTGTTGCGAGTCTTGCGCTCGGTTTCTTCAAGAATAGCAACGGGTGCTCATGATAAGAGAGATCTTCTTGGAGGTCAATCTCTTGAAGTTGATAGTGCGCTCGAGTCTTGAAGCACTTGGCGGTTGTGACACGTGAAACACATCGTGCACGTTCGCGAAGTTGGACGGGAGCTCAAGTTGATAGGCGAGATCGCCTCTTTTGCCAATGATCTTGAAAGGACCCACGTATCTAGGGGCAAGCTTCCCTTTGATACCGAAGCGACGAGTGCCTTTCATTGGCGAGACGCGGAGGTAGACATGGTCTCCGATTTCAAAAGCCACATCACGGTGCTTGTCATCATAATAGCTCTTCTGGCGCGATTGCGCGGCTTTGAGATTCTCACGAATGACTTTGCACATTTCTTCGGCTTCTGTGATCAAGTCGTTGCCAAGAAGTTGGCGTTCACTGTCTCGGACCAATTGAGAGGAGTACGGCACTTTACGCCATAGAGAATTTCGAATGGGGCCTTGCGAACTCGCTTGGAAGCTGTTGTTGTAGGAGAACTTCGGCATATGGATGACAATCTTCCCACTTCATACCGAAGGAAATGACACAAGCCACGAGCATATCTTCAAGTATTTGATTGACTCGCTCGAGTTGGCCACTTGTTTGAGGATGGAAAGCTGTCTTTGAAACGAATGTTGGTGCCCATGGCCTTACGAAAAGAATCCCAAAACTTGGAGGTAAAGATGCTGCCACGGTCAGAAGAGATCAATTGTGGAATGCCGTGCAAGGAGACAATCCTGGATGTGTATAGCTCTTAACTGAGCTGATGTGATGGATTCTTTGATAGGAAGAAAATGAGCCACTTTAGTAAGCTTGTCAATGACAACGAAGATAGCATCATTTCCACGCTTGGACTTAGGAAATCCAGTCACGAAGTCCATTTCAATATGATCAAACTTCCATTCTGGAATAGCAAGAGGTTGGAGGAGACCAGCTGGTCGTTGGTGTTCGCTTTCACCCTTCTGCAGACATCACACTCATTCACGAATTGAGCAATTTCTCGCTTCATTCGAGTCCACCAATATGACCGCTTGAGGTCATGGTACATCTTCGCATACTTCGGGATGAATGGATAGAAGGGAATTGTGTGCCTTGTTCATAATGACTTTACGTAGATCACCCTTAGGAACCACAATCCGGTCCTCGAAGAAAAGAGTATCTTTGTCATCAATGTGGAAGCACTTGTACTTGGAAATGCCCTTGTCGATACCACGTTTCACCTTTTTCACCATGGTATCCAGGAGTTGGGCCTCACGAATCTGGTCTTCCAAAGTAGGAGAGACTATGAGGTTGGCAAGAAAGCCTTGAGGAACAACTTGAAGATTCAGCTTGCGGAAAGCTTCACAGAGATCCGGTTGGAAGGGCTTGATAATTAAACTGTTGCAGTAAGCCTTTCTGCTCAAAGCATCTGCAATCACATTGGCCTTGCCCGGAGTATATTCAATACTTGGGTTGTACTCTTGAATCATTTCGACCCATCGAGTTTGCCTGAGGTTGAGGTTGGGTTGAGTGAAGATATACTTGAGACTGTTGTGATCGGTGAAAATGTCCACTTTCCTTCCCAACAAAAGATGTCTCCATGTTATCAATGCATGGACAATCGCCGTCAACTCAAGATCGTGAGTGGGGTAGTTCTTTCGTTGGGCTTCAAATGACGAGAGGTATAGGCCACAAATCTCTTCTCTTGCATTAACACAGCACCGAGACCTTGAAGAGAAGCATCGAGAAAACTTGAATGGCTTGGATTCATCAGAACGAGTCAAGACAGGAGCTGTGACAAGTTTCTCTTTGAGAGTATTGAAAGCAACATCACACTCAGGAGACCAGACATACTTCACATGCTTCTGGAGGAGGTTGGAAAGAGGCTTTGCAATCTTAGAAAAATTCTCAACGAATCTTCGGCAATAGCTTGCAAGTCCAAGAAAACTGCGAAGCTGCTTGACATTCTGAGGAGGTTCCCAATTCACAACTGCAGACACCTTCTCGGGGTTAACAGCGATGCCCTTGGCGGAGATGATATGACCAAGGTAAAGAACTTCATCAAGCCAAAATTCACATTTGGAAAACTTTGCATAGAATTGATGCTCTCGAGCTTGTCGAGCACCAATCGCAAATGTTTGGCATGATCCTTCTTATTCTTGGAGAAGACCAAAATATCATCAAGATAGACCAAGACGAATTCATTGGTGTAGGGGTTGAAGATGAAGTTCATCATCCGAGAGAATGTTGGAGGAGCATTGTCAAGGCCGAAAGACATGACAGTATATTCATAAGAACCAAAGCTTGTTCTGAATGTTGTCTTGGGAATATCTTGTTCACGAATGCGAATTTGATGATAACCCATATGAAGGTCAAGCTTGGAGAACACTTTAGCACCTTTGAGTTGCTCGAAAAGCTCATTGATGTTGGGAAGTGGATACTTGTTCTTGATAGTCTTCTTATTCAATGGACGGTAATCGACGCAAAGTCGGTCCGTGCCATCCTTCTTCTGGACAAAAAGAACACCACAACCCCAAGGAGATGAACTCGGTCTGATCAAACCCAGACGCTCTTGTTCCTCGAGCTGCTTCTTCAATTCCTTCAGCTCATTAGGTCCAAGCTTGTATGGACGCTTGCAAACGGGTTCCGTGCCAGGCTCAAGATCGATAACGAATTCAACTGGCCGATGAGGAGGCATTCCTGGAAGCTCTTCTGGAAAGACATCTTGATACTCACAAACGATGTGAATCGAGAGATAGCATCCAAATCGCCCTTCTCATTGAGAGAAAACAACCGAATGGTTTCATCACGAGCGGCATAGATGATCACATCATTAGAAGAGTGAGTCAATTGAATTTCCCTGGCAGCACAATCAAGCTGAGCTTTGTGCTGAGAAAGCCAGTCCATCCCGAGAATTAGATCAATATCCGAGTCACCAAGGACAAATGGTTTAGATAGAAATCTATAGTCGCCCATCTTGATAGAAACATCCGGAATCATTGTGGTAGCCCTCATAGAAGAGGCTGGAGAAACAACTCCCAAGGGTTTTTCCAACATCTCCGAAATGAAATCATGCTTTGCAACAAATGATCTAGACATGAAACAATGCGATGCAATCGGTATCAAATAAAACTTTTGCAGGAATATCATTAACTAGAAGATTACCCATAATCACATCAGAAGAATCCTCTGCTTGCACTGCATTCATCATGTTCACCTTTGCAGACTTGGGATTATGCTTGACCACTGCATTGCTGGAAGATCTCACAGGAGGAGGAGGCAGAAGGCGCCTTTGGTTGAAGCACTTGTTCGCATAGTGACCTTTCACGACACTTGTTGCAAGTCACCTCTGAGAGCGGACGGTGATAAGGAGCATTTGACCTTGGAGCTTGAGAAATAGACTTGTTCTGATAGCCAGGGTTGGGTGGGTGGGACGATCCACGACCACCTGAGTTCTTCTGCTGATAAGGCTGGCGGAACGGAGGAGGAGGAAGGTAGAACTTCACGCTTAGCTGCCACTTGAGAGGAAGAAGAAGACTGAACTGCATCCTGATTCTCTTCTTAGAAGCCTCACATTTGAGCTGGGCAGCTTCTTGCTTCAGTGCCATGTTGTAGAATTCATCATACTTTTCTGGCTCAAAAAGCACGAGAGCTAATTGCAGATCTTCTCTGAGACCACCTCTGAATTGATAGATCATACTCTTTTCATCAGGGACGTCTTGCTTAGTGAAGCGAGCGAGTTTCTGGAATTGGATATTGTATTGATACACAGACATTTTGCCTTGCTTGAGATTGCAGAACTCCTCACGCTTGCTCTCAACAACACTTTTCGGAATGTGGTGAGCTTTGAAGTCTCGGCGGAACTCATCCTGTAATTACACGACCTCCTCTGGAATTTTTGTATTGCTGGTACCACTCAGCAGCTTGGTCCTTGAGTTGAAACGAAGCAAACTTGACAAAGTCCTCAGGTCTGACATTGCTACATTCAAAATGTTTGCAGATGTCCACAAGCCAATCGTCGGCGTCTGTGGCCTCGACACAGAAACTGAAAGACTTCGGCTGATTAGCGAGGAACTGATTGAGGGTAGCAAAGTGCGGCTGGTTGTTGCCTTGACCTTGATTCCCTTGGTTGCCTTGCCCTTGGGTACGCTCTTGCAAGAGTTGCAAAATCATCTGAGCATTGGCATTGGTGGCTGCCATGATTGCTTGCCATGCCTCCGGAGGCGGAGGTGGAGGTGGAGGGTTCTGATCGACTCTCATCATTGCGATCCGGATTCAGACGTTGGCATGGAGCCATCTGAAGAGGGTGACATCCGTTAGCACTTTGATAGATGATAGACAAGTTGAATCAACAGATAGAAATTGCAACATATAGTCTTCACAATAAACATTAGAACAAGGATGAACGAATGAATTCCAAAAGCTAACATCACACGTCCATTAAGGTGAGAAGCCACTTGATAAAGGGTTGATGAAAAAATAACAAGGTACGATCGAACAAATAAGTGGTAAGGATTACCCAATCGCAAACCAAATATCTGCGGGAAGAAATGCTAAGAGCTACTTGAATCCCACCTATAAACTCCTGAAACTTTCTGGTTATGCAATCTGGTGTTGGGGATACAGGGGACACAAAATATATCACCCAAACTAACAATACCCAGATCCAGCTGTATCCATCCGTCAACACATAACCAAGAAACCTTCGGAAATCGTGTACCTCGACCTTCGAAAAGCATCCGTTATATGAGTCATGGCAATACTCCCGAGCTCGCCTCAAAGATCGGGTTATCGGGGTTATCTCACCAACAACTGTACAAAAGATATTTTCGATGTCGGCAAAGCTCGGTATTCCAGAATCGCAACGATAAAATTGTGACGACAACACCTCGTAGCTCAACTCCCCGAGACACGCCACAACCCCTAAATGTCAGGAGGCACCAAGAACAATGTTCTCGTCACAAAACCATCGGAACGATTCCAAGATACCTGCGAGATCCTAAAAAAATTAGTGAAATTTGAGGAGAGGAGAGTCAAAACTTCTACGTCAGGGGGCCTCACAAGAGCGACGAAGGGACTGGGGAGTAAAAAGAATCCTACTCTCCGATATATATAATCCTAAGACTCAAAACATTTTTGTTCTAGACTCAACAATGCCAGCAAACAATCAAGCAGGGGGCTCCTAAGTCGGGGATGGCTCTGATTACCAACTTGTAACGCCCTCGATGCGGCTATATCTCCCACGTGTCGAAGCACGACTTAGAGGCATAACCGCATTGAAAGCAATGTCGCAAGTGAGGTAATCTTCACACAACCCATGTAATACATAAGGGAAAGAGATACATAGTTGGCTTACAACGCCACTTCACACAATACATAAATAAACATCCATCATCCAGATTACACTCAAGGTCCGACTACGGAACCAAAATAAAAGAAGATACCCCAAATGCTAAACAGATCCCCGATCGTCCCAACTGGGCTCCACTCACGATCATCAGGAAAACACACATAGTAACGACCACGTTCCTCGTCGAACTCCCACTTGAGCTCGGTTGCGCCACCTGACCGGCATCGTCGGCACCGCAACTGTTTTGGTAGAATCTGTGAGTCACGGGGACTCAAAGCAATCTCACACCCGCGAGATCAAGACTATTTAAGCTTATAGGAAGGACAGAGTTGTGAGGTGGAGCTGCAGCAAGCGACTAGCATGTATGGTGACTACATTCGCAAAAGAGAGCGAGAAGAGAAGCGAGGCACGGTCGTGAAGCTAGTAGCGATCAAGAAGTGATCCTGAACTACTTACGTCAAACATAACTCCAACACCGTGTTCACTTCCCGGACTCCGCCGAGAAGAGACCATCACGGTTACACACGCGGTTGCTGTATTTTAATTAAGGTCAACTTCGGGTTTTCTACAACCGGACATCAACAAATTCCCATCGCCTCATAACTTGGGCACGGCTTTCGAAAGATAATACCTGCAGGGGTGTCCCAACTTAGCCCATTATAAGCTCTCACGGTCAACGAAGGATATTCCTTCTACTGAAGACCCGATCGATCTCGGAATCCCGGACTAGAAGACATTTCGACAAAGCAATAAAACAAGACCGGCAAGACCACCCGACTGTGCCGACAAATCCCGATAGGAGCTGCACATATCTCGTTCTCGTGGCACACCGGATAAGCTAAGCGTCTGCACCGACGTAATCCGAGTTGCCAAGGAATGGTCCCACACGGTGCTCTAGTTTGGACCAACACTCGAAGGAGCACTGGCCCGGGGGTAAATAAAGATGACCCTCGGGCTCGCGAAAACCCGGGGGAAAAGGCTTAGGTGGCAAATGGTAAAACCAATGTTGGGCCTTCTTTGGAGGAGTCTTATTCAAAGCGAACTGTCAAGGGGTCCCATAAATCACCCAACCGTGTAAGGAACGCGAAATCAAGGAACATAACACCGGTATGACGGAAACTAGGGTGGCAAGAGTGGAACAAAACACTGTGCATAAGGCCGAGCCTTCCACCCTTTACCAAATATATAGATGCATTAATTATAGCAGATATATTGTGATATCCCCAACAAGTAAACATGTTCCAACAAGGAACAACATCTCCATGTTCCAACAAGAACAAACTTCGTCTTCACCTGCAACTAACAACGCTATAAGAGGGCTGAGCAAAGCGGTAACATAGCCAATCAACGGTTTGATAGGAAAGGATGGTTAGAGGTTTGACATGGCAATATGGGTGGCATGATAAGCAAGTGATAGGCATCGTAGCATAGGCATAGCAAAAGAGCGAGCATCTAGCAAGCAAACATAGAAGTGATTTCGAGGATAAGGTCATCTTGCACCGCAAAGTTCTCGAGTTGTCGAAAGCTTGATCCTCGCTCGCGTACTCAACAGGTTCCTCGTTCACGTACTCGTCTCCCGGCTCTACCCAAAGCAAGAACACAAACAATGGAACCACAATAAATCACGGTGCAATGCACAAGCAACATGATGCAAAACATGGCATGATATGCGAGATGTGATATGCAATGCGTATGCGTGCTCCGGAAGGAAAATGATGAACCAGGCATCAACTTGGCAAACCAAGTATGCTGCTGGAAAGGTGAGATGATTTCGGTTGAAATCGATATAAAGATCACCGGAATCGGATGCACGGTTTGCAAATGACAAGCAAAACAAGAATGGCACAAATCTGTCGTCAACAGCATGATGCCACATAGCAAGCAACAATAAATTAAGCTACTGCACCCAACTGCACCTACAAAGCATATGACAGTGATTTACTCAAGATGCTTGGCAAAAGATGAACACTGAGCTACGGCTAAATCACACATTAACAGGTTCAAAAAAGAAATGCAAAAGTGCAAAATATATCAGCTTCACAGACTTAGAGAAAATACTGAATATGGCAGAATCAGCATCAGGAAGCAATGTTCGGAGCAAGCAAACAGCATGCTACAGGAACCTATAATAGCAAAACAAGGCATGGCATGAATCTACCCAAAGCATAGAACAAAAGTCCCTTAGTGACCATGAGCCAAAAGGGAACAGAAAATGCAATAGCACCCATGCCAATATAGCAAGTTTCGTTAACAGATTCAGCAAACAGGGCATGACATTGACAGAATTAAGTAGGCATCTTCGCGAGCTTGATGCACTCACTACAGAGCATTACATGATAATCTAAGCATACATCCATCAAGAAGACATGGCATAGAAGATATACATGGCAAGAACAACATCATAGCATTCACGGATCAACTACAACAACCTTGGCAAAATTGAATATGTAAACAATCTGCCAGGAAACATTTTATAGCAAAAGTAGAGCTCGATTGACTCAAGCTATGACACTCCATAATTGCACACAAGGGCATGGATGGATATATAATAACCATATGTTCAAAACATCCTTACTGAAGTATCTCAAAATATGCATGGATCTCGGTAGCATCAAGTTAACATGGCATAAAAATATCAGCAAAACAGGGGCTGAAATCAGCAACATCATGAAGCCTAGTTTGCATGCTTGTGCTAGTCACCAAAGAGATCACAAAAATACATGGCATACACCCATGTAAAGACGGCATGGCATATTACAAAACACATGTAGGACTCAAGTTCATAGGATGCCCACATCAATCATGGCAAAAATGACAAAAGTGCATGTTCTGATAAGAATCTGAAACTAACATCCCGTAGCCCTCTTCTAACAGCATTTAGGGCATCAAGATGAGCTCAAATGAAAATGACGCAATGAGGAGAAGTGATCTACTCATCGAGTCGAACATGACAGTACGCTGCACGCCCGAAACGGAACCACGGGTGCGAAGTTATGGCATGAACAAAATGCAACAAAATTATGACAGGAAAATGACAGGATTTCGGGGGAGGGGAAAGTCAACCCTTCGTGGATCTGAGATCCGGTGCGTGCGAACCGAGGCGAGGCCGGAGGCGGCTCGCCGGAGCGGCGCCGGAGGAGGGAGAGGCCGGAGGAGGGCCGGGCGGCGCGGCGACGGCGGCGGGTCGGGCGGGGTCCGAGGCGCGCGGCGGAGAGGGCAACGGCGCTGGTCGGCGGGCTGCCGGCCAGGCGACGGCGGCGAGGTCCGGCGGCGGCCGAGGCGGCGGAGGAGCGGGCGCGTTTCAGCGCGAGGCGGCGGCGGCCGGATGGGGCTGTGGAGCGGGCTGAGCGGGCCGGCGGCGGCGGGCGCGCGGCGTGCACGTGGCGCCGCATGGGTCCGGGCGGCGGCGGAGTTTCCGCGCGATCGGACGTGTCCGCTCATGGAGGGAAGCGGGGCTAGGGTTTCGGGATCCGGAAATTTTCGGAGGGGAGGCTATATTGATAGGTAGAAGGAGCTAGGAAGCTCCAAATAAGGTGCGGTTTTCGCCCACACGATTGTGATCAAACGACGGAGAGCATGGAAGTGACTTAGATGGGTTATTGGGCTGTTTTGAAGGGGTGTTGGGCTGCAACTTAAAAGAGGCCTTTCTTGAGAGTGCGGTTGACCGTTGGAGTACCAAACGAGCTCCAAATGACCCAAACTTGATGGTGGTCTACGGTGGTGTACCAAGGCCACTTGACAAACCTCAGTCCATTCCGAGAAAGTTTAGTATCCGCTCACGAAAAAAATGTAAAAGGGGACGCTGGGGACATAGGAGTGCGGATTGCAAAAGCGGACAACGGGGAAATGCTCGGATGCATGAGACGAACACGTATGCGAATGCGATGCACATGATGACATGATATGAAATGCATGACATGGAAAAAATGCAAAAATGAAGAAAAAACCCAACCACGGAGGGAATATCATATCAAAATGCCGAAAATGGCAAGAGTTGGAGTTACAAATATGGAAAGTTACATCCGGGGTGTTACATGACTTCACTACAAATATGAGCGCGTGGCTTCAACGACTTCTGGAAGTTCGTGTACGTAATGTGGAAATCACCAATCCTAATGAAAGGAGGCCTGCAAAGAATAAGGAAGAAAACCATAGTAGTGAGGACCGTTTGACAAAGATGAAAATGTATTAATACAAGATAACAAAAATGTTGGAAGCAAAATTCAGAAAAAGATGCCACTTACTCAACTTCCCCTCTCTTCATCTTCTTCATCTTGTACCTCTTCATGACATAGTGCTGGTACATTGCTTTCATGTTCGAATCTGTCTTTATTTTCTTGTACTTTGCTCCGGCTGACAGTGGACTCCCTACTCTTTTCTTGCTCTTGAGTTTGTTCTCATCCTTCCTCTTCAACTTCTCCTCGTCAAGGTTGGGGCTTGGTTCCCTGCTGCTAACTAGAACAACTGGCTCTTCTTGTGGCTTTGATGGTCCATCTGAAAAAAAGCCAGTAGAAAAATGATTTTACAGAAAAATGTTGCGATGAGAGTTTTGTTCAAAGATATAATACATGGCAGAGCATACCTGCAGCCCCACTTGATAATGGAGCCATGGAGATTGGTGTGACATCGTACACAGGAGCTTCTTATCCTCTTGATATTGCAGCCTGAGGAGTGACATCAAAAACACCACAAGACTTTGGTGTTGTGGCAGTGTTGCCATGAGTTGGAGCATTGGACTTCGGATCTTGACTTTGGACACTAATCCACCAATCGTACTCCTCGGTGCCCTCTTGGAACAGGCACATTGACGGCGCATCACTCCAATCTCCAGCCACGCTAGTGTGCACAGAGTCATTGCGCTCGATGAATTGGTCGCCATGCTCAATATCTTCACCACTAGACACTTTCTCCCTTGCATTCTCAAAACACTGTGCAGGGGGCTCACTGACAACAGAACTAGTTCGTGTGCCCATCTCAACCACATTGCCGCCATTAGACTCATGATCAATGCCGGTTGCATGGTTGCTTCGAGCTCCTTCACCCGGCTCAACCACCTTGTCTGTTGTTGGCTCATCTGCGACTTTCGTGATATAGCTTTCGTTGGCACATCCAAGATGATCTGACTTGTCTACATCATTGCTGCGAGGGGGTGGCACATCAAAACTAACATCCGTTGCTCCCTGATAACTTCGTGAAGCAGCGTCCACATCTTTGAGGAGTTGCCCCAAATGCTTGCAATGTATTGCTTGCAACACTTTCCCAAAAGAGCTTAGAGCCCCTTTTAACTCTGAAGAATAACATTTTGTTTGCTTGTCGTAGATTGCAGCCAGATGTGGTGGTAGCTGAAAAATGTGTGGAACAAATGATGGTCATCAGTATTGAAGCAACTTAACATATAATGGAACTAGAAGAAAGCAAATAGAAAAGTATTTAATAAAAATAAAGAACAGAAATAAAAACACAAAAAGAATAAGGAATAACCTCACCTCAAGCTCTACACCGAATGGTGTTGGGTTTTGAAGCCAATCATCCAGTGAACCGCACACATCTTCGTCTGTGCTTTTGCCATGTTCCGTTGGATTGTTACCACCTTCCGTAGGATTCTCTTCCTCAGCCACATCAGCTTGGTTGTCATTAATGTTGACATTTTCAGCCCCACAATCTTCAGTATGAACACAATCTGGGCTGTCCGAAACCTGTTGATCTTGATCAACTTCACTCCTATTGCCTACCGGGCCTTTGGCAGGCAATGATGCGTACTGTGTCTCCGATAGAAGGCGAAACTACATGACACAAAGTAAAAATAAAACAAAAAAGAATTAAAACCATTAGTACACAAACAACAGAAATAAAATAAGGAAAACACAAAAATGGGAAGAAACAATAATGCAATGGATGAGGAAGGTAAAAACACACAAAACTTACACGACACTTCCCGAATGAAGCTTTGCCCAAAGATAGCTTGTTCTTGTCCAATTCCAATACAAGATCAGTGTCCGTCTGATGTACGAAGCAAGCCCTTGGAAGAGAATAATTCAGCTAGTGCTCATTGATGGCAGCTTGTGGGAATATCAAATGGTCCATGTAAATAACCTGAATAAGAAAGACAAGAAATAATTTCTCAGACACAAAAAAGATAAAATGTGATTATGACAAACAAAGACATGTTGCGATAGATAGAAACAATCTAACAAGAAAAGAAAGTATACATAAGCATAGGGAAACAACCCCCAACCCAGAATGAAGAAGTAGCTTGTGATTTTATCTTGTCCTGACACTTCTTGACCTCCCTCATTGCAACACTTAAAACATGCTCATCCCAAGCGAATTCAGCAACCTTGTCCATTTCTTCAAGGCTTTTCAAGTACTCTAGGGGCACCATGTTTCCAGTGCTTGGAGTTAAAACGGTTGCAAGCGCCAAGAGCACCCATGATCTCTTCGTAGTATCGCCATCATCATTCCTTGCTCGGTGAAGCACATTCACTGTATGCGCAATTGGAGCCCTGCCATTCTTATGATAAATGTTGCGTAGCTCACACTGCTCGTGTCTCTTGAAAAGCTCAACTGGTTTGTTGCCTGATGGGATATTGAAAACCTTCTTCACCATGTCTCTAGTAAACACAATCACCTTAGTCCGACTCAGCCTGAAAACCCACAAATAAAAATGTATTCATTGGTTACTAACACAAACATAACCTAAGAAAGAAAAGAAAGTATATGTTGCAGACATGCATGATGCAGGAGAAAAAAAAAGAAATGAGGTGGGTGCAATACCTGAGCTCACGCTTTTCAGTGTCAATGTTCATAGTTAACCACTCCATCAGATCAGGTGGCGCTTTGAAATGAGAAATGGTCATCAGATCACCAAAGCCAGTTTCATTTATGTAGCTCCTCTTGGTGGGATTAAGTTTTGTCTTCGCAACTTCACGCAAACGTTTTGCTGCAAAACGTTGACTGAATGCAGTACCAGACTCCATTACTTCTTCGTCTGACATGTAGCTGCAGAAAATTACATGAAGCAAAAACACTATAAGATGGAAAAAAATCTTGTATATATGTAGAAATAAAACAAATAATAAGACACTGGCTGCACTGACTTTCATCTAAAACAACATAATTTAAACAACAAAATGCATCTAAACAAACAAAAAATGCAGCATAAACCTAATCTTTACTGACCAGATAGCATCATCACAAATTAGACCACTGAGAAATCTAGTCATCCAACTCTGAAAATCTCAACACCTACGACTACAACCCTGACCCCTACATCTAAAATCTCAACTATAAACCCTCCACTTTCAGCTAGACCCATCTACAAAGCTAGGTACACCCTCCTCTTTTAGCTAGATTATTATCCATATTATTATTTCAATTCTCAAGTATGTATATTGGCATAGTATGCTGGTATTTTGGAAGTTTATAGTTAAATAGGTGGTTTGCAGCAATATTCATCACATTTTGCACGTTTATTGTTAAAAATGTGGTTTGCAGCAAGTAAGTTGTAGAGAACAGACTTCATTCACCAGAGAGAAGTGTGATGAATATTTCTTGCATGATCGCTCTCTCGTACGCCTTGGTAGAGATGTTTTTCATGCAACAGAAGGCGTGGTCATTTGACACTCATGTTGTGTTAATATTTGTTACATGTTCTACAGACTCTTGAACTGGCTGCCAGACGAAGCTCCATGTCGAACTCTAAAAATCTCATCACCTACCACTACAACCTTTTCCCCAGCTCTAAAATCACAAGTATAAACCCTAGCTACAACATGGAACCAAATTAATCTGATGTACACAACAAAACCTAGGTGAAATGGGGATGAATTTGGGGACCTGGAGGGAGTAACGGCTCAACTGAAACCAAATTAATCTATGCTATGCATTCGGCCCGGATCTACTCGTCCAGCGTTGGGAACCACTGGGAATTAAGCTCTGAAGGGAGATCAATCAGGCGGGGGAGAAAAATGCTGCGAATTGCAGGCCACCATACCTCTCGTCCGCCGCCGCAAAAACAGGGGGGTCGTGTAGCTCGGCGTCGTGGCCGACGATGCTCGGCGCCGCCCGACGATGCTCGCCGCCGGTCGTCCCGGCAGCATCCAGTCCCCCCGCCACCGCCACGATCCTGGATCTCGGACTACCGCTGCGCCGTCGTCGAGCTAGAGATGGGGATGTGGATGGAAAGCGATGGAAGCAGGCAGGGGCACCGAGCTAACGGGTGGAAGCAAAAAATCACCTAGAACGCAGCGCGTCCACACACCTGGAAAGAACGCTCCGCACCGTTCGATGCCGCGCGATCCGACGGCGCGCGAGACGGTTGCTCAGCCGGCTGCGTGCATCCGGCTGCGAATAAGCGTTTTCCTTTTTTTATTCTATATTTTACAGATAGCTTACCACATGCGCGGACTAGTTGCATTACATAGCCTCCATCCTATTTTTATTCTTTATCTAGATCGGAAAAGGCAACATGCCATCTGTGACCATCTCAAGTAATGCAGGTTTAGCTAAAAATAGGATGAAGGCTATGTATAGCACTCCCTTCGTAAGTACTAATAATGTAAATGTTTTTATATTAGTTTATAGAGAAAGTACATGCTACTGTACAAAACCATATGGATTGGACATCGGACAAAGCGCAAGGTCGGGCGCTCGCGTTGATTGTCGGGCGGAGGGATAAGCACAAGTGGCACTGAGACGCGCGCCGCAAAGCCCGAGCGACCACGGCCACGGGATGGAGAGGCACAAACGATTTTCCGTAACTTCTCAAGGTTCAGTTGAATGTTATCCGGTCATGTGCCGATGTGGTTAGACCGAACTGGTTGCCGGGAGTATCCCAAAGGATGTGAAAGACGGTGATGTTGATGCACATGTGTCTACCTACCATGTTTGCCAAACATGATCCCATAAAAAGGAAAAAAATCTCGAATGAGATTCCGAACGCATTTGATTAAATAAAACGGCAACGTTAACCCTCAAAAAAAAAGGAAAAAAAATCTGTCAAAAATGAACCGAGGGATGTCACGACAAATTTATTGGTTCCCTAAGTGTTTGTCTTTGAATTTGACACCTTTTTTTGGTTGACATAGACGGAGTGCTAGATAACGTCACGCCTGACGCCACCCCTGAGAACACCCTTTGGTCATCATGCAAGAGAGCTTGCAAGCGTTCTGGATGTAAGTATCTGAGATTATTTATGAAGAAACAATCTAAATTTCTAAGGGCCTCTTTGATGCACAAGATTGTAAAAATGTAAGAATAAGAAAAAACACAAGATTTCTCCATCAATAAAAGGAAAAACACCAGATTGAAATGTCATACCCATTCAAAATCTACATGCCTTGTTTGTTTGTGTTGCAGCTCCCACAAATTCAGTTGTGGACTTGATGTTCTCGCAAAGCTGTTGTGCTGAGAAAGTTGCTGCGGTGAAGGTTAGCTATTTGGCAACGCAGCCATGGAAGCGACACGTGATTTGAGTTGTTATACTGGAAATAGCCTGAATGTGATTTCACATGAGGTATAAAAAGTTGCTTGTTTTCACTTCAGCTTTTTGTAGTCCAAAGCTTTCCCCCGAAAGCTGAAACAAATAGGGACATGCATCACTGGAAAAACAGAGGATTTTTTTTCAAAAGGTTGTACTGGATGATAAATTTACTATGATTTTTTTAGAGACACAATACAAACGCAGATACTCACGTACACGCACGTATACTCATCCCTGTGAATGCATGCCGTTGAAAGGATAGTGTCGGAGAACCTGAAATAAATCAAGAAAATATGTGAGCCATGTACCATGTCTTGGACTTAAACCTACGTGGGCTTGTTCCAGCACAGAAAACCTAATTATCTAAGTTAATCTTAGTTCACATTTCCTATGGAATACATTACTATTGATTCCTTAGGAAAAATTTTTATAAGATTATTGTCCCATCCCAAATCTGGAATGTTAAAATTTTAGTTAGTGTTAATTAAAAAAATGAAAATTTGCTAGTGATTGCTTGATCTTAGCTAGTTTTGACTGAGAGTTATTTGATTTTAGTAAATTATGGCTCAAAATAATTTTGGAATTATTGACAGCCCTAATTAGGGGTTATTTATAAAACCAAAATAGAGCTACCAAAATGTATGTGACTTGTATCGACTAATTTTGGGTTAAAATAATTTTGAAACCTCAAAGTTAAATTGGGAATTAAATTGCACCAGAAGAATTTAGCGAAGTTAGTATCCAAAAATAGGGTGACAATTCAATATTTAATTTGGACTGAAAAGTATTTTTCTTAAGTCCCAAATAAGATTTTGAGTTTGTGTTATTTTTCCCAAAACGATTGGACGGAATTTTATTTTGGAATCAATTCAAAATCAAAAAGGAACTATTTCAAACAGGGTTATAAATTTTATTTGGCAGGAAATCATTTTCCATAAGTCCTAAATATTAATCTGATCTTCTGTATTTTTTCTAAATGAATTTGGGGCATTTGGGTTTGTGAATCAAATTGAAATTCAAAAAGGAAAGAAAACAAAAATGGAAAAAGGAAAAGGGGAAATCCAAACCTAGCTAAGGGCCCAGCACATCTGCTTTCTCTCGCGCGTGCACCTGCAACCACCAAAGTAGGACGAAACCAGTAGTCGGGCAACGACCTCTCTATGTCCTCTCGCTATCATTTACAAAGTAGGCTCAAACCACATTCCAGCAAAAGGTACACCAACTACAGTGTCCAAAACCCTATTCCAAATGTAAAGAGCTCCAGTCCAGTAGATAGGAACCCTATTCCAATTCTTTTAAGTTTAGAAGAAAAGAATTTCCTTGTTGTTAGGAACTATGTGCATATTTTCCAATCATGGAAAGATTATAGTGAAGACAAACACAAATTTTACATCTTCCTCCAAACTTAAGTTAAATAATGTTATTCATGGTAATTATTGTCCAGCTTTCTGCTGATTGAGGACATCAATGATTTCCATTCTTTTAAATAGGCGATGAGCAGATATGCGTTGTGGCAGTATCAGTGTTACCTGCGAAAACCACACTTCGATAGAAAGTCTATAAAAAAAATTTGGGGAAGTCTCCTATGCTATATTTACAAGACATTGATTGGAATAATCTTGTTATGCACTAATCTCGTCCCAAGTGTGAGGTAATGTCTATGGTATCATATCATAATCTGAACTCCCACACTTCTACATGTGCCTTACCGATCTCTCTTGTAGGAAAACTACTTGAAGAAGAATAACTATTCTCAATGGACGAGATGATATCACAACTATGTTGCACTCTACATTGCTCTTGTTAGTACCTGTTGTCTTGTATTACTCTACTTACATTCACAGCTGGTTGATTATGTAACATCAGTGTGCATGCTAGCTTCATTATCCTCCATTTGCCCCAAATTATCATATCTATATTAACTCTTACAAAATGACATAATGTAGAATAATGCATATGAAGAAGCATAGGTCTGCATTGTTCTTGTAAGTACATGTCTTGTACCACTGTACTTACATTGGCAGCTAGTTGATTATGTAGAATCACTCTGCATCTTATCTTCCTCGTTCTCCATTTTCTCAAAATTATTATATCTGTATATACTCTTACCAAAATGTTAAATAAAAGGGATAAGTATATTTTTCGTCTCGAACTCTGGCGATAGTATATAAATCATCCCTTAACTCCGAAACCACTAAAACTCAGTCCCTCAACTATTTAAACAGGATAGTTTTCGTCCCTCGCGGCGCTTAAAATGGTTTTGGTATGACATTTGGACCCGTTTTTTGACTAAAACTGTTCATGTGGCCTGGTTTTGACTGAAAATGTGACAATAAATGTGCAATCTAGTTCATCATTCACTGTAAATGCGATAGTAAGTGTGCAGTAATATTCTGGATGTCTGCTTCAAGTTCAAATGTGACAGTAAATGTGCAGTCTAGTTCATCATTTACTGTCAATGTTACATCTGGTGCTGCAAGTTCTCAAGTTGGAGGAAATAAAAGAGCAAAGAAAGTCCCAGCAAAACTACTGTACTAGTGTACTTGTACTCATGTTTGTGGTTATCCCTTGTGGTTATGTCAGAGTTCATGTTTGTGGTTGCTTCTAAGACTAATCAGTACTATTTCTCATTTACTTCATTAGACATTGAGGTTTGCTTCTAAGACTAAATAGTACTATGTTTGTGGTTATGTCATACTATGAACAAGTGAACAATCTGCGATGCCTTCAATTTACACAATGGTCTAAAATCATGTGAACAATCTACTATGAATCCCATTCAGTTTACTGTTACCAAACTGGACACACATGCGACTGAGATGCTTTGAGAAAACCCAATTTTTCATAAATAACATAGGTCAGATTACATGGCAGTCAAAACCAGGCCACGAGGGCGCTTTTAGTCAAAATCGGGTCGACGTCATACCAAAACCACTTTAAGCGTCACGAGGGACAAAAAGTATCCGGTTTAAATAGTTGAGGGACTGAGTTTTAGTGATTTCGGAGTTGAGGGACGATTTCTATACTATCGCCAGACTTCGAGGACGAAAAATATACTTATCCCTAAATAAAACTAATGCTATTGAACAAGTTTATCTCTGTATTGCTCTTTTTGATTCCTTTTGCCTTGTATCGTTGTACTTACATTCATAGCTAGTTGATTATGTATTATCACTCTACATCTTAGCTCCATTATCCTCCATTGGTCAGTAGAGCGATGGCTAAAAAAGTTCATCGTACGCCACGATCAGTGCTCACTGGCCGATGATTTGGGAATAGGATTGGTATGTCCATTTTGCATCACGATTTCCTATTGTTATTTATATTGTTTTGGTCATTATTCCACCTTATGATGCAATTCTAATACCTTTTCTCTCTTAATTTGTAAGATTTACATAGAGAGGGAGATTACCCGCAGTTGGAATTCTGGACCTAAAAAGGCTACAACAGAGGTACCTATTCTACGGAACTCCAAATGACCTGAAACTTCACGGAGATTTTTCTATTGAATATATAAAAAGTATTGGAGCAAAGAAATACCATAGGAGGGCCACTAGCGGCTCACAAGGCAACAAGGAGCGGCCACCCCCCAAGCGCGCCCTGATGCCTTGTGGGTCCCACAGCTGGCCTCTGATACGTCCATTTTGCATCATGTTTTCCTATTGATATTTAATGCAATTTGGACTGTTATTTCACTTTATTATACAATTCTTATGCCTTTTGTCTCTTATTTTGCAAGTTTCACATGAAGAGGGAGATTGCCGGCAGCTTGAATTCTGGACCGGAAAGGGCTATATCAGATATACCTATACTGCACAACTCTAAATGGCCTGAAATTTTAAGGAGATTTATTTTGAAATTTACAAAAAACACTAGTGAAGGAATTGCCAGAGAGGGACCCACCAGGCAGCCACAAGCTTAGGGGCGCCCTACCCCCCAGGGCGCACCCCCCGAGCTTGTGGGGCCCATGGCAGGCCTCCGAAGCCCATCTCCTACTATATGATTGCATTTGACCTAGAAAAAACCATGAGGAAGGTTTCGGGACGAAGCGGCGCCGTCTCGAGGCGGAACCTGGGCAGGAGCACTTTTGCTCTCCGGCGGAGCGATTCCGTAGGGAAAACTTCCCTGCGTGAGGGGGAAATCGAAGCCATCAACATCACTCATGATCCTATCA
Source organism: Aegilops bicornis (assembly GCA_021605145.1). Taxonomy (NCBI): domain Eukaryota; kingdom Viridiplantae; phylum Streptophyta; class Magnoliopsida; order Poales; family Poaceae; genus Aegilops; species Aegilops bicornis. The sequence continues at coordinate 512,860,054 of CM038674.1, forward strand.
TCATGGGAGGACCAATATTCATCAACATCTTCACTAGCACCATCTCATCTCAAACCCTAGTTCATCTCTTGTATTCAATCTCTGCCTCAAAACCTCAGATTGGTACCTGTGGGTTGCTACTAGTGTTGATTACGTCTTGTAGTTGATGCTAGTTGGTTTATTTGGAAAAAGATTATATGTTCGTATCCTTAATGATATCCAATACCCCTTTGATCTTGAACATGAATATGATTTGTGAGTAGTTGTGACGCCCTCGATTCAATCGTACACTAATCATACACGTAGTAGTTGTGACGCCCTCGATTCAATCGTACACTAATCATACACGCAAATGTGTACGATCAAGATCAAGGACTCACGAGAAGATATCACAACACAACTCTAGACACAAATTAAAATAATACAAGCTTCATATTACAAGCCAGGGGCCTCGAGGGCTCGAATACATAAGCTCAAATACACAAGAGTCAGCGGAAGCAACAATATCTGAGTCTGAGACATGAGTTAGACAAGTTTGCCTTAAGAAGGCTAGCACAAAAGCAACATCGATTGAAAAGGCAAGGCCTCCTGCCTGGAGCCTCCTAACTATTCACGGTCGTCATGGCCTCCGTGTAGTAGTAAGCATCGGCGGTGGCATCTGCTCCTGGCTCGGCATCTGGTTGCATCAACCGGAAAGAAGAAGAAAGGGGGGAAAGGGGGAGCAAAGCAACCGTGAGTATTCATCCAAAGTACTCACAAGCAAGGAACTACACTACATATGCATCGGTATCAATGAAATGGGCTGTATATATGGACTGAACTGCAGAAATGCCAGAATAGAGGGGAGAACCTAGTCCTATTGAAGAATAGCATCTTCTGGAAACCACCATCTTGCAGCAACAGGAGGGAGTAGAGTAGCATAAAGTAAAGTAGTAGTAGTGTTATCAACCTCGACCAGAGATCCTTTCTCGACTCCCTGCAAGAAAGAAATCCCAGAGCCGTACTATCCATTTCTCATCACAATCCAATTCTCATCACAAGTATCCAGTTCTAGTTGTATCGATCGGGATACAACTCCAAGTGTCCATTACCGTAAGACAGGCTATCGATAGATGTTTTCTTCCCTGCAGGGGTGCACCAACTTACCCACCACACTCGATTAACTTCGGCCGGACGCACTTTCCTGGGTCATGCCCGGCCTCGGCCAAACAATACGCCGCAACCCGACCTAGGCTTAATAGAGAGGTCAGCACGCCGGACTAAACCTATGCCCCCAGGGGTCATGGGCCATCTCCCCGAGAACTCCTGCACATTGCGAACGCGGCCGGTGAGCAGACCTAGCTACCTCCTTCAACAAGGCAGGTGTTTGCGCAGTCCAACCCGGCACGCGCCGCTCAGTCACTGACGTCTATTAAGCTTCGGCTGATGTATATGACGCAGAACGCCCATACTATGCCCACGTGATGGTTAGTGCTATTAGGCCAGAGGCACCTCGGATAAAATATCCAAATCGTAGTGGATTAGGAACGCGCAGTAACAAGCAGAGACTCATGAAAGATGTGACCCCGTTGCCCCATCTCGAGGACTTGCGGCAAGGGCTAGGAATGCCCGGCCATGCCTCGTAATTATCTCGCGGGCACCCTCCAGGTCAACCCGACTCCTCATCACTCGCAAATATGCTCGCGCGGGTACCCCTCGGGGCCGACCCGTCTTTAGTAACAGGGTTTAGTGTAAATTCATAGTAACCATAGTAACCGTGTGTCCAAACATCAAGGGAAAACCCGAGGAATCACCCCCGGTGAACTCCACTCGATGTAATCATCAAGGTGAACGTAAGAGGAACCACCCCCGAGGTTCACACTTGAGGGGTTGCATGACAGAGTCGTATCGGAAATGGTTAAGGCGGAATCACCCCCGATGATCACGACCGAATAGCTACACTCTGAGGTTAACATCGGAAGTCTTTGTAGAGGTCTCACCCTCGGCACTCGATAGTAACCCAGTAGTGTCGAGCAACTAAGGGGAAAGTGATGTGCGGTGGCCGGGCCTGGTCTTCGATCCCGTTGATCGGGTCTTCAATGATGAAGCAGGGGCAACAAGGACAAGGTGGGGGGGGTCACTCATGGATCACTAACCAACCTATACTAAGCAGTTTAGGATAAGCAGGTAAGGTACAATGAGCATGGTACAAAAAGCAGGCTATGCATCAGAATAGGAGCAAACAATAACAGTGGCAAAAATCTAATGCAAGCATGAGAGAATGGAATAGGCGATATCGGGATGATCAAAGGGGGGGCTTGCCTGGTTGCTCTGGCAAGGATGGGTCACCGCCGACGTAGTCGATCACAGGGGCAGCATCGGTCTCGGGGTCTACCGGAGAGAAGAGGGGGAAGAAACAGTAAATATAAAGCAAACATAGCATCACAAAGCATAACGTGGCAATATGCTATGTCGGGTTTGACCTAACGCATGGCTACGCGATATAGGTGAAGGGGGAATTCAACCGGGAATGTAATCCCGGTTCCGGACCTGTGTCAGACAGATGACCGGAGGGGGAATGTTCCATGTTCAGATAGTTAGAGGCATCTGACAGGTAAACGGACTGCATATTCGGATTCGTCTCGTCGCTCTGAGCAACTTTCATGTAGAAAACATTTTCATCCGAGTTACGCTTTAATTTCAACGAATTTTCAAAGTTTTAAACATTTTCTGGAATTATTTAAATTAACAGAAATGAAATATGACGTCAACATGACATGGCGATGACATCAGCGGTCAACAGACGCACTGACCAGGGTAAACCTAACATGTGGGTCCAGTGGGACCCACATGTCAGCCTTTGTTAGCTTAACAGTGGATTAACTTAATATAACTAAGAAAATTAGGGGCGTGGGTCCCATATGTCAGTGAGTGATTAGGCTAACTAATTTCTTTTATTAAAAAAATGTTTGTTAAACCAATTAACAGAGGAGGGCCCACATGTCAGTGCTCAGGGCTGCCCGGTCAACATGTTGCGGTCAATCAGCCAACGGGCCCCCAGGACCCATCGGCGACCTGTGGGGGGGGCATCGAGCCACGTCGGCGTCGGCGCCGGAGAGAGCTCCGGCGACCAAATCCGTGGCCGCGCGTCGCCGGAGTCGTTTGGAAAATCGCCACCGGGGGCCGTTTCACGCGCGGCTACTCGCGTTCGAACGGGCGCAGGCTTGCGCGTCGAGCAGTGGGGGTGGCTTGGCTGAAAACGGCCGAAGACGGCGGTGGCGAGCGGCGGAGCGGACATCAGAGTTCGGGCGTCGATAGATCCAGAGCTAGGGGGTACGGGGAAGCACGGGCTCGTGCTCGTTGGGCTCCTGGGAGCACCAGGAGCTCGACCGTGGCCTCAGGCGGCGGTGACATCGACCACAGCGACGACCACAAGCTCGTCGGCGGTGAGCAGAGCACGGACGCGGCGGCAGCTAGCTACGGCACGCGTCGAGGCTAACGGAGGGGAGCAGGGGACGGAGAATCTCACCGAGCGGCACACGGAGGCCGGTGATAGGCTTAGTAGCAGCAGGAGTCGCCGGAGAGGAGGAAGATCGCCGGCGACCGAGGCAGAAGGGGGCGGGTCGATCCACGGCCTGCGGTGCTCCCCGGCTTGCGCTCGTAGACGGGGACGAGGCAGTCAACGATGTCGGAGCTGCTGGACAGGTCGGCGAGGCAAGGCAAGGTCGGTAGCCGCGGCTGCGATGGCGAGCGGTGACGGTCGCGTTCGGTGGTGGCGGAGAACGAGCAAGAGAGAGTGAGGGAGAGGGGCCGGTCGAGCTAGGGTTAGCGGGGGGTCGACGACGACCTTGTAGACGGCAGGGAGAGGCCGGATGGCTGCCGCGTGGCCATCCGCGGCCACGGACGCACGCCCGGCGGCCACCTTGTGCGGTGAGTAGTAGGAGTTAGGGGAAAGGCCCCCTAGTGGGCTGGGCTGGCTACTGCACGCGGCTGGGCCATAAGCACAGTAGCAGTTCGGCCTTTTCTTTGCTTTTTCGTATTTATTTATTTATTTTATTTTCTGTTTTCTTTTAACAGTAGCCTTTTGCATTTTCTTTTGCACTAATCACCTTTTGCAAAAATGTGCGACTCGTGAAAACAAATACTAGGGTTAGGGATGCATTGCCACCATAAGCATTGGGATTTATTTGAATCCATTTGGACTTTTCATAATTGGAATAGCATTTTAAAATGCCGGAATGGCACTATCTTAATTGTTATAGTCCATCTTGGCTTGGAAGTGATGTTGTTTTCCTTAACAATCATTTGGTATGGAATTTTGCCTAAATGATGAACTATTTTGCAGCAACTTTTGTGCAACTTCATATTTCACTTGCAAATTGAATTTGATTCCAAAGTGGGATTTCAAATGATATTTGAATCAAAGGTTATCAAGCACTGCTTAGCCAAGTGATTAGCTTAATCACATAGGATTACTGTAGCATGACACCGGGGGTGTTACAGTAGTTACTTTTGTTCTTGACGACATGGGAGAAGTCCGGTTATAAGTAATCATGTGAATTTGGTATTCATTCGATATTTTGATGATATGTATGTTGTTGCTTCCTTTAGTGGTGTCATGTGAACATCAACTACATGACACTTAACCATACTTGGGCCTAAGGGAAGGCATTTGGAGTAGTAATTAGATGATGGGTTGCTAGAGTGACAGAAGCTTAAACCCTAGTTTATGCGCTATTCCGTAAGGGGCTGATTTGGATCCATATGTTTCATGCTATGGTTAGAGTTATCTTAATGCTTCTTTCATAGTTGCGGATACTTGCGAGAGGGGGTAATCATAAGTGGGAGGATTGTTCAAGTAAGAACATCACCCAAGCACCGGTCCACCCACATATCAAATTATCAAAGTAGCGAACCAAACAAACATGATGAAAGTGACTAGATGAATTCCCATGTGTCCTCAAGAATGCTTTGCTTGCTATAAGAGAAAGTTTTGGCCTGTCCTTTGCTATAAAAAGGATTGAGCTACCTTGCTGCACCTTTGTTACTATTGCTACTTGTGATTTGTTACTAATTATCTTGCTAACAAACTATCTGTTACCGATAATTTCAGTGCTTGCAGAAAATACCTTGCTGATAACCGCTTGTTATTTCCTTCTGCTCCTCGTTGGGTTTGACACTCTTACTTATATAAAGGACTACGATTGATTCCCTATACTTGTGGGTCATCAAGACTCTTTTCTGACGCCGTTTCCGGGGAGTGAAGCGCCTTTGGTAAGTGGAGTTTGGTAAGGAAACACTTATATTATGTCCTGAAATTTACTTTCACTTGTCACTATGGAAAGTAATCCTTTAAGGGGTTTGTACGGGGTATCTTCACCTCATCCGGAAGCAATAAGAGTTGCTCCTCAACCTACTGAACCTACTGAAAATATTTATTATGAGATTCCTTTGGGTATGTTAGAGAAACTACTAGCTAATAGTTATGCAGGAGATAGAACTGTACATCATAATATGCACTTGATATATATATATATATATATGAAATTTGTGGATTGTTTAAGCTTGCAGGTTTATCCGAGGATGGAGTTAAGAAGAATGTATTCCCTTTATCTTTGCAGGGAAAGGCCTCGAGATAGTATAGGCTATTGGATGATACTAGAACATGGGACTGGAGCCGGTTGAAATTGGAATTTCATCAGAAGTTTATCCTATGCATCTGGTTCACCGTGATCGGAATTATATATAATTTTTTGCCTCGTGAAGGAGAAAGTATCGCTCAAGCTTGGGGGGTGAGGGAGTCCTGGACTAGGGGGTGTCCGGCTCGACGGACTATGACCTTTGGCCGGACTCCTGGACTATGAAGATACAAGATTGAAGACTTCGTCACGTGTCCGGATGGGACTTTCCTTGGCGTGGAAGGCAAGCTTGGCAGTACGGATATGTAGATCTCCTCCCATTGTAACCGACTACTGGTAACCCTAGCCCTCTCCGGTGTCTATATAAACGGAGGGTTTTAGATCCGTGAGACGACGACAATCATACCATAGGCTAGCTTCTAGGTTTAGCCTCTACGATCTCGTGGTAGATCTACTCTTGTACTACCCATATCATCAATATTAATCAAGCAGGAGTAGGGTTTTACCTCCATCGAGAGGGCCCGAACCTAGGTAAAAACATCGTGCCCCTTGTCTCCTATTACCATCCGCCTAGACGCACAGTTCGGGACCCCCTACCCGAGATCCGCCGGTTTTGACACAGACAATGGTGCTTTCATTGAGAGTTCCTCTGTGTCGTCATCTTTAGGCCCGATGGCTCCTCCGGTCATCAACAACAATGTGGTCCAGGGTGAGACTTTTCTCCCCGGACAGATCTTCGTATTCGGCGGCTTTGAACTGCGGGCCAATTCGCTTGGCCATCAGGAGCAGATCGAAAGCTATGCCCCTGGCCATCAGGTCAGATTTGGAAGTTTGAACTACACGGTCGACGTCCGCGGATACTTGATCTTCGACGGGTTCGAGCCACAGCCAAGCGCGCCGCACTGTCTCGATGGGCATGATCTAGCTACGCCACGAGCGATTGCCACGGAGGCCGCACCGGTGTCCGCTCCGACCCTTAGCTCGGAGCCAAGCTGCATGTCGAGGACGGGTGGTTGGACACCGCCTCGGGGCTGCAATCTCTACGGCGATCGAGCGAACACCATACCGATCCTTTGCGGCTTCGTGGCTCCAAGGTGTCGGACTCCTCTCCGGACTCCGAACCTTCCGCGCCCCTGCTAATCGAATCCGGTTGGGCGCCGATCATGGAGGCCACCGCCGCGGACATCTTTCAGCACTCTCCTTTCGGTGACATTATGAATTCACTAAGGTCTCTCTCTTTATCAGGAGAGCCCTGGCCGAACTATGGTCAGCAAGGTTGGGATGCGGACGACGAAGAAATTCAAAGCCCACCCACCACCCACTTTGTAGCCACTGTCGATGATTTAACCGACATGCTCAACTTCGACTCTGAAGACATCGACGGTATGGATGACGATGTAGGAGACGAACAGGAACCAGCGCCTACAAGGCACTGGAAGGCCACCTCGTCATATGACATATACATGGTGGACACCCAAAAGAAGGGAACGGCGATGGAACAACGGGGGATGACCCCTCTAGAAAACAGACTAAGCGCCGGCGTCAACGGCGCCGCTCTAAATCCCGCCACAGAAAAAACGGCGATTCCGGCACGGGAGATAATAACACCCCGGACAGTGCCGAAGACAATCCCCTCCAGCAGGATTCAGCACAGGAGGATGGAGAGGCTAGCCCTCATGAGAGAGCGGCAGACAGAGAGGTAGATGACGATAACTACATGCCTCCCTCCGAAGATGAGGCAAGCCTCAACGACGACGAATTTGTCGTGCCTGAGGATCCCGTCAAACAAGAGCGTTTCAAACGCAGGCTTATGGCTACGGTGAGCAGCCTCAAGAAAAAACAGCAACAGCTTAGAGCTGACCAAGACCTGCTAGTCGACAGATGGACTGATGTTCTTGCGGCCGAAGAGTACGAACTCGAACGCCCCTCCAAGAACTTCCCAAAACACAGGCTGCCACCCCGATTAGAGGAGGAAGCACAAAGACCTACATCACCAGCGCATGATGCGACTGATCGGCCACCTCGTGGCCGCGACAGAGAGGCCTCTCGGCCCTCCACTCAAGCCGCACCCTGGCGTCGCTCAAAGAATGCCAATGCACGTGGAAATGCGCAAGACCTGTGAGATATATTGGAGGACAGAGCAAGGCAAACAAGATCGATCTATGGATCGCGTGGGCGCTCCGCGACACGTGACGACAGCCGTCATGCCGGACATGATAAATTCGGCCGGGCCGAACACAGTAGACAAAGCTCATTTGAGCTACATCGTGACATAGCCCAATACAGAGGTGCCGCACACCCACTATGCTTCACAGATGAAGTAATGGATCATCAAATCCCCGAGGGTTTCAAACCCGTAAACATCGAATCATACGATGGCACAACGGATCCGGCGGTATGGATCGAGGATTATCTCCTTCACATTCACATGGCCCATGGCGATGATCTACACGCCATCAAATACCTCCCACTCAAGCTTAAAGGACCAGCTCGGCATTGGCTTAACAGCTTGCCGCCAGAATCAATTGGTTGTTGGGAGGACACGGAAGCCGCATTCCTCGACAACTTCCGGGGCACATATGTGCGACCACCACACGCCGACGACCTAAGCCACATAATTCAGCAGCGGAGGAATCGGCGGAACAATTACGGACACGGTTCCTAACCAAGAAAAATCAAATAGTCAACTGTCCGGATGCAGAGGCCCTTGCAGCCTTCAAGCATAACATCCGCGACAAGTGGCTTGCCCGGCACCTAGGACAGGAAAAGCCGAAATCCATGGCAGCCCTCACAACACTCATGACCCGCTTTTGTGCGGGAGAACACAGCTGGCTAGCTCGTAGTAATAACATGACCAAGAGCCCTGGTAATTCGGATACCAAGGACAACATTGGCGGTCGTCGCAACAAGCAAAAGCGCCCGCGTGCGGCGACAATGCCGAGGATCTGACGGTTAATGTCGGATTGAGGCTCTAAACCGGTCAGTGAAAAAGCCATTCAATAGAAATACTCCGGGCCCGTACAATTTGGTCAGAATACTCGATCGCTCGTGCGGATACACGGCACCCCGAAAACCAGCCAACCACACCAGCGAGGATTGCTTTGGGTGTTCAAGCAGCGAGCAAGTTAAACGCCGAAAACAATGACAAGGGGCTGCATAGCGATGACGAGGAGGAGCCCCACCGCCAAACAATAGGGGACGAAGGTTTCCCCCACAAATGCACGGACGGTGAACATGATATACGCAACCCACATACCCAAAAGGGAGCGGAAGCACTTTTCGAGGACGTATATGCGTTGGAGCCAGTCGCCCCAAAGTTCAACCCATGGTCCTCCTGCCCGATCACTTTTGATCGACAGGACCACCCCACTAGCATCCGCCATGGCGGATTCGCCGCATTGGTTTTAGACCCAATCATTGACGGATTTCACCTCACTAGAGTCCTTATGGACGGCGGCAATGACTGAACACGCTTTATCGGGATACGGTAGCGAAAAATGGGCATAGATCCTCAAGGATTAAACCCACAAAGAAGACCTTTAAAGGCGTCATACCAGGTGTAGAGGCCAAGCTATGCAGGCTCAGTTACACTTGAGGTGGTCTTGGATCCCAGATAACTTCGGGCGAGGAGTTAATCTTCGACATAGTCCCGTTCATGATGGCTATCATGCCTTTGCTCGGACGAACCGCATTTGCAAAGTTCAATGCGGTGCCGCTTCACGCATAACTCAAGCTCAAGATTCCGGGCCCTAGAGGAGTCATAACGGTCAAATGAAAAACCGAACGCTCTCTTCGGACGGAGGAGCATCTGGCTGACCCTCGCGGCGTAAGTACAAAGCAACTGTCAAGGCAATTCTCGATCCGCCATTAAGCGTCCGGACACCGTCAAGCGCGCCCGAGTAACCTACAACAAGACCACCTAGCACGTTCCAAGCATCGGCGTAGCAATGCGGCCCCAACTCCCTCGCGAAATTGCGAAACCGATTACTGGCAGACATAACTATGCTCTGGAAATACCATGGGCATAGGGGGAGGGGCACGACCACGGCACGCCCAAAATGCGGCTCAACCGCACAAGGTCGCTGTTCGAGAGGTTTTTCGAGTCCCTAAAGACTTATGCCGCTTAGAGCAAGGAGTCGGCTTTGTCCGGCCTAGGTGTGGATAGCACCCCGAACTCGGTCTTCCGAATACTAGGGGCTTCACCGAAATTTAAAATTATAGAATTCTATGGCTAAGTGAGAGTGTTCAAGCATTATAGTCTGATTGCCTTGTTCGTTGTGTTGAGCGCCTCCTCGAAGGACCCAATAATGGGAAAAAGAGCGCTCAAGTTTATCCGAACACCCCAAAGACTTTTCGCAAAGCATGGGGGCGAAGTTTAACGACTCGCCATCTCTCAAATTTTAATAAACGGCCGCCTGAAGGTAATATTTTAAATTCAAAAGCGTTGCTTAGCGCATATGAACAAGTTTTCAGCGTACATGATTACAAATACGAGTTTACTCAAAAATTACATCTTTGGAGCACTCATCCGCTATACGGCGGGCACCCTTCAGGACTCCCTCATAATACATCTCGGGCTTGCGGTGCTCCTTGCCCGGCGGTGGTCCGTCCGTCACAAGCTTCTCAGCGTCCATCTTGCCCAGTGCACTTTAGCACGGGCAAGGCCCTGAGCACCTTCGATGCATCTGGAGCGCTTGATGACTTCAAGCCTTGGACAGGCATCCACCGGCCGCCTTACCAGCCAGTAGCTCCTGTGCATGGCTTCCCTGACATCAGCCAGACTGCGAGACCCTTCATGGCCTGTTCGGCCACCTGATGGAGGTCGACCAGCTACTTCAGCTGGTCGCTCAAGGGCACCGGGTGTCCAGCCTCAAAGATCTTGAGACGAGAACACCTTCTCCGTCGAGCTCCCTCTTTGGCTCGGTAGAATCTGGCGACATCGGACCTGATCCAGTGGAAGATCTGTGAATGCTCCCGGAGAGCTCCGGACTCGGGTAAGTAACAAGTAATTCACTTTCGTGCTTGCTTTGCATAAAGAATGCCTTACCCGCCACTATCTTCTTCATCGCCTCAATTTCCTGGAGGGCTTTTTGGGCTTCGGCTTTGGCAGATTTGGCGCTCTCAAGCGCCGAGGCGAGCTCGGACTCTAGAGTCTTTGAGTCATGCTCCAAACTCTCGTGTTTTTCCACGAGAGCCTGGAGCTCTTGCTGCACCGCCGCCACCCGCGCCTCCTGCTTCTCTCGCTCGGTACGCTCCACGGCCGCATTGTTTTCGGCCTTGGATAGCGCTTCCTTCAGGGTCGCCACCTCGTTCGTGGCACCTGCATACCCACGTTGATCCTGTCATTTTTTGCAACCACATCTTTTTGTAACTTACATAAGGTATTACTTACCTTCCTTGTCCTTGAGCTGCTTCTTGGCAACGCCGAGCTTGTCCTCGGACCGCTCGAGGCTCTACTTCAATGCATTAACCTCTGCCGTCAGTGCGGCAGAGGTCAGCAGCACAACCTGCATTCCCATATTGACATACTTATGTTAGACTCCTGCGTATATCTTTTTGATCCTCAGTTCGGCTTTTATTTTCGAACACCAAACTGAGCATCAGGGGCTACTGTCTATGCGGTAATACTTTTACATATCTTAAATACATACCTCAAAGCCTGTTAGAAGGCTGGCACAGGCTTCGGTCATCCCGCTCTTGGCGGACTGAACCTTCTGGATCACCGCAATCATAATAGTGCGGTGCTCCTCGTCGATGGAGGCGCCGTTAAGCACCTCCAGCAGATTATCCGGTGCCTCCGGTTGGACGGAGGTCACCGGCGTTGTAGGCTTGCCCTTCTTAGTAGGGGGCCGCCTGCCGTATGCCGGAACCTTTGAAGGTTCCGGTGCGGTGTCTGGCCAAGGGCCGAACTTAGAGCCCTTTGGGGTTTTATCCCCTTTTCGCCTGGAGTCCGGGAGGTCGCCTTGCGGCGCCTCCAGGACCACCTCCTCCTGGCTTGGCCCCTTTTGGGATGCCACCTCGGCGTCATCCGCAGCGCGAGGAGAGGAGGCGGTCGGAAGTGAAGTGTTGTTCACGTCCGACGAACCCAGGGAACCGCTCGACGAAGCGTCGAGCCCGGCCTTGGGCGGACTGCATGATTATATCCGACGTCAGAAGGTACTGTGCAATAAAGGAACGCCATGAGTTATTCTGGTATCCGGATACTTACGATTTTGCCAGGGGCTTGGCCCTGGATGGCCACTCGTCTTCGCCGTCGTCGGCGTTGGTGGAAATAGTCCGGAGGAAGGGTCCTTCCTTCTTGGACCCTCCGCCCCAGTTAGGCGTCCTTCCTTTTTATTCCTCCCCCCGCTGGAGGGGGAGAGGCTTCTTCTTCCTCTCCTCGTCTTTGGAGGAGGAGTGCGCCTCGGAGTCACCGGACGATGAATCCAGCACCACCGGGCGCCGGGAACTCTTTCGAGTTCTCGTGGCCTCCTTCTTGGCCTTCTTCTCTGGCACCACGTAAGGTGCCGGGACCAGTAGCCCCGTCAAGCGGGCGTTTGCTGGATCTTCGGGCAAAGGAGCCGGACAGTCGATCTGTCCGGTCTTCTTCTGCCATTCCTGTCAAAGGAACGGGAGCTTAGATCCATCATAGAGTTAAACTATGAAAGACAAGTATCCCGTAAAGGGTAAAATAAGCTTACTACGCTGGCTTGTCGCTTCGCGCGGAATCCGCGATCCTCGGTGATGGGAGGGGGGACCTCGGCGCCCTTGATTAGCACCTTCCAGGCATCCTCGTGCGTTGTATCAAAGAGCCTGGTCAGAGTTTGGTGCTGGGCCGGGTTGAACTCCCATAAGTTAAAGGCCTGTCGTTGACACGAGAGGATCCGGCGGATGAGCATGACCTGGACTACGTTGACGAGTTTAACCTCTTTGTTCACCAGGTCTTGGACGCAGGATTGGAGTCCGGTCCGCTCTTCCGAATTGCCCCACGACAGGCCCGTTTCTTTCTAGGAGGTGAGCCTTGTAGGGAAGCCAGATCGGAGTTCGGGGGCCGCTGCCCATTTAGGGTCACGCGGCTCGGTGATGTAGAACCACCCCGATTACCACCCATTTATGGTCTCCACGAAGGAGCCCTCGAGCCAACGTTGGGCATCTTGCCCAACATGGCGCCTCCGCACTCCGCTTGTTGGCCGCCCACTACCTTCGGCTTGACATTGAAGGTCTTCAGCCATAAAGCCGAAGTGGGGCTTGATGCGGAGGAAAGCCTCGCACATGACGATAAACGCCGAGATGTTGAGGACGAAGTTCGGGGCCAGATCATGGAAATCCAGGCCGTAGTAGAACATGAGCCCCCGGACAAATGGGTGAAGTTGAAAACCTAGTCCGCGGAGGAAGTGGGTGAGGAACACCACCCTCTCATGGGGCCTGGGGGTGGGGATGAGCTGCCCCTTGTCTGGGAGCCGGTGCGCGATGTCGTTAGACAGGTATCCGGCCTCTCTCAACTTCTTGATGTGTCCCTCTATGACGGAGGAGACCATCCACTTGCCTCCCACTCCGGACATGACTGGAGAAGGTTGAGGCGGGGTGTGCGGACTTGGGCGCTGGAGCTCGAGTGCACGAAAAGGGATAAGCAAAGGAGGAAGAAGGCGTAGATAGAAAGGGTGGATCCTTATCCCCTTATATGGGCGGACGAAAACTGTGTGCCCCCACCAGCCTGGTAAAACTCGCTTATCTCCCAAGCGCCGTAAATTAATGGCACGGTTGGGTTACCCACGCCCGTATTGATGAGAATCCCAGAATAAGGGGACACGATCTCTACTTTGACAAGACGTGCCCAGGAAACCGCTTTGCTAAACGCGCTGAGGTGGGGCAGTAAAAATGATTCGAATAAAGGCTTGGCCGTGGTGTGATGACACGCTGCGAAATACGTCAGCAGATTGGATTTGTGTAAATATTATTCTCTCTACGGTGGTATGTGGAAATTATTTTGCGAGCGGACACTATCCTTGTGTTCAAAATCTTCTATGAAGTATTCGGAGGAGGAACACGCCTTGCAATGCCGAAGGCAATCGCACGCCGGACTCGTCGTCATTGAAGCCTGGTTCGGGGCTCTTGAGGAGTCTGGACTAGGGGTGTCCATTTGACGGACTATGACCTTTGGCGGACTGCTGGACTATGAAGATACAAGATTGAAGACTTCGTCCCGTGTCCGGATGGGACTTTCCTTGGCGTGGAAGGCAAGCTTGGCAATACGGATATGTAGATCTCCTCCCATTGTAACCGACTCTGTGTAACCCTAGCCCTCTTCGGTGTCTATATAAACCAGAGGGTTTTAGGTCCAAAGAACGAACGACAATCATACCATAGGCTAGCTTCTAGGGTTTAGCCTCTCTGATCTCGTGGTAGATCTACTCTTGTACTACCCATATCATCAATATTAATCAAGCAGGAGTAGGGTTTTACCTCCATCAAGAGGGCCCGAACCTGGGTTAAAACATCGTGTCCCTTGTCTCCTGTTACCATCCGCCTAGACGTACAGTTCGGGACCCCCTACCCGAGATCCGCCGGTTTTGACACCGACAGGGGGGCTTAAGTACATGATGCACACATGCCCCAATGATGAGTTCCCAAGAGAAATTATTATTCAGAATTTTTATGCTCGGCTTTCTCATAATGACCGGTCCATGCTCGATTATTCTTATACTAGTTCTTTTATGAAGAAAACTTTTGAATTCTAGTGGAATATCTTGGAAAGAATTAAACGCAACTCCGAAGATTGAGAGTTCGACAAAGGTAAAGAGTCAGGTATAAATCTTGAGTTTGATTGTGTTAAATCGTTTATGGAAACTGATGCTTTTCATAAGTTTAGTACTCAATATGGACTTGACTCTGAGATAGTAGCTACATTTTGTGAATCTTTTGCTGCTCATGTTGATCTCCCTAAGGCGAAGTGGTTTAAATATCATCCACCTATGAAAGAAAAAAACGAGGAACTAGTTATAAATAAAAATGAAACAATCATTTACAATGTTGATCCACTTGTGCGTACTGCTTATATTGAGAAACCTCCTTTTCCCGTTAGGATTAAGGAACATTCTAAAGCTACAACTATGGTTAATAAAAGTGATATTAGAACACATAGACCCTATGGAAAATTTTAGGTTGAACCTAATATTGTAGTGGTCAAATATCTCTTGGTTGATAATATTGATGGGCAGGTGCTACTTCTTGAGCTTGCGTTGGTTTTTCCCTTGAAGAGAAAAGGGTGATGCAGAAAAGTAGAGATAAGTATTTCCCTCAGTTAAGAACCAAGGTATCAATCCAGTAGGAGATACAAGCAAGTCTCCAATCTATGCACCTGCACAAACAATCAAACACTTGCACCCAATGCGATAAAGGGGTTGTCAGTCCCTTCACGGTCACTTGCAAAGGTGAGATCTGATAGAGATAAATATAAAAGATTACTAAAACGTAAAACAAAATAAAAGTAAATAAATTGCAGCAAGATATTTTTGGGTTTTTTGGTTTATAGATCTGAAAATATATGATGGAAAATAGACCCGGGGGCCATAGGTTTCACTAGAGGCTTCTCTCTTGAAGGGAAATAATACGGTGGGTGAACAAATTACCGTCGAGCAATTGATAGAAAAGAGCAAAGTTATGATGATATCCAAGGCAATTATTATGAATATAGGCATCACATCCGTGTCAAGTAGACCGACTCCTGCCTGCATCTACTATTATTACTCCACACATCGACCGCTATCCAGCATGCATCTAGAGTATTAAGTTCATAAAGAACGGAGTAACGCCTTAAGAAAGATGACATGATGTAGAGGGATAAACTCAAGAAATATGATGAAAACCCCATCTTTTTACCCTTGATGGCAACAATACGAAAATACGTGCCTCGCTACCCCTACTTTGTCGCTGGGTGAGGACACCGCAAGATTGAACCCAAAACTAAGCACCTCTCCTGTTGCAAGAAAAACCAATCTAGTTGGCCAAACCAAACCGATATTTCGAAGAGAAAAACTAAGATATCAAATCATGCATATAAGAATTCAGAGAAGATTCAAATAATATTCATAGATAATTTGATCATAAATCCATAATTCATCGGATCTGGACAAACACACCGCAAAAGAAGATTACATTGGATAGATCTCCAAGAACATCGAGGAGAACATTGTATTGAAGATCAAAGAGAGAGAAGAAGCCATCTAGCTACTAGCTATGGACCCGTAGGTCTGTGGTGAACTACTCACGCTTCATCGGAAGGGCAATAGAGTTGATGTAGATGCCCTTCGTGATCGAACACCCCTCCAGCAGGATGCCGAAAAAGGCCCCAAGATGGGATCTCACGAGAAGATCAGGTTACAGCGGAGGAAAAGTATTTTGGTGGACGCTTCTGGTGGTTTTGGAATATTTGAGGATTTACAGAGCTGAGAGGGAGGTCAGTGGACTCCCAGGGGGCCCACAAGCTAGGGGGCCACCCCTAGGGCGCGCCCTAAGGGCTTGTGGAGCCCTCAATACTCTTCTGATTTGGCCTCCAAGTTGTGTGGATGTCTTCTGGTCCAAGAAAAATCCTCGTGAAAGTTTCATTCCGTTTGGACTCCGTTTGATATTCCTTTTTTGTAAAACTCAAAAACAAGGAAAAACAGAAACTGGCACTAGGCTCTAGGTTAATAAGTTTGTCCCAAAAATAATATAAAATAGCATATTAATGCATATAAAACATCAAAAACAGATAATATAATAGCATGGAACAATCATAAATTATAGATATGTTGGAGACGTATCAGCAGGTTATTTATTTGTGTGATGGTGCTGCTTGAATTGCTAAACGAGTTAGAAACGAATGTGATATGCTAGATAAGAATAAATCCCTAGTGGGCATGTCTGTTGTTTCTGTTAAAATTGGAGATCATTGCTATCATGGTTTATGGGATATGGGTAGTAGTGTTAATGCTATTCCATTTACTCTATATCAAAAAATTATGAATGATATTGCACCTGCTGAGATTGAAGATATTGATGTTACTATTAAGCTAGCAAATAGAGATACTATTTCACCGCTTGGGATTGTTCGAGATGTTGACGTCTTGTGTGGTAAGATCAAATACCCTACTGATTTCTTAGTACTTGGTTCAAAACAAGATAATTTTTGTCCCATTATATTCGGTAGACCTTTTTTGAATACCGTCAATGCTGAAATTTATTGTGTTAAAGAGAAGGTTAGAGTTAAATTTGGTGATGTATCTCATGAGTTCAATTTATCTAAGTTTAATAGACAACCTCATGAAAAGGAATTGTCAAGTAAGGATGAAATTATTTGTCTTTATTCTATTGTTGCTCCTCCTACCGATCCTTTAGAACAATATTTGCTAGACCATGAAAACGATATGCATATGAATGAAAGGAATGAAATAAATGATATATTCTTCAAAGAAGCACCTATCCTTAAACATAACTTGCCCGTTGAAACTCTTGGGGACCCTCTTCCACCTAAGAGTGATCCCCTGTTTGAATTAAAACAATTACCTGATACACTGAGATATGCCTATCTTGATGGAAAGAAGATGCATCTTGTTATTATTAGTGCTAACCCTTCAGAGCATGAAGAAAAGAGATTACTAAAAACTCTGAAGAAGCACCATGCTGCTATTGGATATACTCTTGATGATCTTAAGGGCATTAGTCCCACACTATGTCAGCACAAGATTAATATGGAGCCCGATGCTAAGCCAGTTGTTGATCATCAACGACGATTGATCCTAAGATGAAGGATGTGGTAAGAACTGAAATATTAAAGCTTCTGGAAGCAGTTATAATTTATCCCATAGCTGATAGTAGATGGGTAAGTCATGTTCATTGTGTCCCTAAGAAAGGAGGCATTACCGATGTTCCTAATGATAAAAATGAACTTATCCCACAAAGAATTGTACCTAGTTATAAGATGGTAATTGATTTCAGGAAATTAAAAAAGCTGCTAGAAAAGATCATTACCCCTTGACTTTCATTGATCAAATGTTAGAGAGATTGTCTAACCATACACACTTTTGCTTTCTAGGTGGTCATTACGGTTTTTCTCAAATACCTGTATCACAAGATAGTCAAGAGAAAACGACTTTTACTTGTCTTTTTGGAACTTATACTTATAGACATATGCCTTTCGGTTTATGCAATGCACCTGCTACCTTTCAAAGATGTATGACTGCTATATTCTCTGATTTTTGTGAAAAGATGGTTGAGGTATTCATGGATGATTTTTCTATTTATGGGACTTCTTTTGATGATTGCTTGAGCAACCTTGATCGAGTTTTGCAGAGATGTGAAGAAACTAATCTTGTCTTGAATTGGGAGAAGTGCCACATGAATGAAGGTATTGTCCTTGGGCATAAACTTTCTAAAAGAGGTATTGAGGTGGATAAAGCCAAGGTTGATGCAATTGAGAAAATGCCATATCCTAAAGATATGAAAGGTATAAGAAGTTTTCTTGGTCATGTTGATTTCTATAGAAGGTTTATTAAAGACTTCTCTAAAATTTCTAGGCCTCTTAATAATCTTTTGCAAAAATATGTTCCATTTGTTTTTGATGACGATTGTGAAGAAGCCTTTGAAATACTTAAGAAAGCCTTAACCTCTGCACCTATTGTTCAACCACCTGATTGGAACTTGCCTTTTGAAATTATGCGTGATTCTAGTGACTATGTTATTGGTGCTATTTTAGGACAAAGAGTCGATAATAAATTGAATGTTATCCATTATGATTGTAAAACTCTAGGCAGTGCTCAAAGAAACTATGCTACTACTGAGAAATAATTTTTAGCCATTGTGTTTGCATGTGATAAATTCAGATCTTATATTGTTGATTCTAAAGTAATTGTTCACACTGATCATTCTGCTATTAAATATCTCATGGAAAAGAAAGATGCTAAACCTAAGCTGATTAGGTGGGTCCTTTTGTTACAAGAATTTGATTTGCATATTATTGATAGAAAGGGAGCCGAGAATCCCATAACTGGTACAATGGAAAATGTTCTTGATGACCCACTGCCTATTGATGATAGTTTTCCTGATGAACAATTAGTTGTTATAAATGCCTCTTGTAATACTCCTTGGTATGCAGACTATGCTAATTACATTGTTGCTAAATATATACCACCTAGTTTCACATACCAAGAAAAGAAAAAGTTCTTCTTTGATTTAAGACATTACTTTTGGGATAACCCACATCTATATAAAGAAGGGGCAGATGGTGTTATTAGTCGTTCTATACCTGAGCATGAACAGGAACAAATCCTACGGTAGTGTCATTCCGAGGCATATGGAGGACACCACGCTCGAGACAGAATTGCACATAAGGTATTACGGTCTGGTTTTTATTGGCCTATTCTCTACAAGTATGCACGTAAGTTCGTCCTTTGTTGTGATGAATGTCAAAGAATTGGTAATATTAGTAGATGTCAGGAAATGCCTGTGAATTATTCACTTGTTATTGAACACTTTGATGATTGGGGATTTGATTATATGGGACCTTTCCCTTCCTCTAATGGGTATACACATATTCTAGTTGATGTTGACTACATTACTAAGTGGGTAGAAGACATTGCAACTAGTAGTGTTGATCATAACACATCTATTAAAATGCTTAAATAAGTTATTTTCCCAAGGTTTGGAGTCCCTGGATATTTAATGACTGATAGTGGTTCACATTTTATTCATGGTGCATTCCGTAAACTCCTTGCTAAATATGATGTTAACCATACAATTGCATCACCATATCATCCTTATTCTAGTGGTCAAGTTGAATTGAGTAACAAAGAAATAAAGTTGATTTTGCAAAAGGTCGTTAGTAGATATAGAAAGAATTGGCCTAAGAAACTTGATGATGCATTGTGGGCATACAGAACTTCTTATAAAAATCCTATGGGTATGTCCCCTTATAAAATGGTCTATGGAAAAGCATGTCATTTACCTCTTGAGTTTGAACATAAATCTTATTAGGCAATTAAAGAACTTAATTATGATTTCAAACTTGCTGATGAAAAGAGGTTATTTGATATTAGTTCTCTAGATGAATGGAGGACACAAGCTTATGAAAATTCCAAGTTATTTAAATAAAAGTTAAAAGATGACATGATAAAAGAATTCAAAATGGGAACTCAAGGTAGGTGATCAAGTTTTATTATATAACTCTCGTTTAAGATTCTTTCCAGGAAAGCTTCTCTCTAAATGGGAAGACCATATATCATCGAAGAAGTTTATCGCTCCAGAGCTATCAAGATAAACAACGTCGATGGCACTAATCCGAGGGTGGTTAATGGGCAAAGTATTAAACATTATATTTCAGGTACACCCATTAATGTTGAAACCAATATTATTCGAACTATGACACCAGAAGAGCACATAGAGGCAACTTTGCAGAACGCTCCAAAACCCTAAAAAGTGTAGGACTGTGGAATGATAAGTAAAACGACTCCAAAAGTACCATAAAAGTACTTTTTGTTCGTTTCAGATTATTTAAAAATTTAGGAAAATAAGAAATAGTCCAGAAAGTGCACGAGGGAGCGACAAGTCTAGGGGCGCGCCCTACACCCCTTGGTGCGCCTCCCAGGCTTGTGGCGCCCTCGTGGACTTTCCCAACTCCATTTTTCTTCTCTATTGCTTGTCCTGTATGAAAAAAAACCATTATATATACTTCCTGATGCTTTGACCACCGTATCGCAAGATTCTCCTCTGTTCTTGTTTCGTGCTATTTTTCTCGCAGATCTGAGAATATGTCGTCCCAAGACTCAGATGGAGAGAGCTAGTTTCCCACTATATTGCAACCCAAGGATCTATGGAGATATGGATCCTTATGGTTGGTCCATGGGGGAAGAGCGAGATGTTGATTTGAGGGGAACGGGAGACACGAGTTCAAAAGAAGATCAACTAGGAGATATGAATGTGGAATTCAAGAAGTTGAGCCTCCCGAACACAGTAAATGAATCTAAGTTCCAATTTATCCCGTTTCGTCTTCTACAGTAAAACAAGAACATATTATGTGAAAGGGTATTAGAGCTCGAGCAAGAGGTCAGCAAGTTGAGGGAGGAAATTTGTATCCTCAAACGAAGGATGAGGACAAACCTACCACTTCATCATCACCACCATCATCGAAGAAGGGGACCTAAGTACACGGGTATGGGCACCACCCTTGGCTTGTGCCAAGCTTGGGGGAGGTGCATCTGTATTGTATCACCACCACTTTTATCATCACTATCTATTTTAGTTCAAGCCATAGTTATTTCTTGTTTTGGGAGAATAAAGTTTTAGTTTGATCTATTTTTGAGTGCTTGTTTAGTGATCTATCTATCTGATCGTGTGAGATTTATATAATAAAGAGTAGTTTGAGTTTTGACTTGCTTTTTTGTTTCAATCTAAGAAATGAAAAATAAATAATAAAAGAATGAAAAGATCATATGCCAATCCCATGGGGAGTAATGCTTCACATAAAGGAAGTATAGTAGATAAAATTTGTTGGAAGTTGGCAAACATAGCATTGGTAATTGGTGCGATCCATGAAAAAAGTAATGAAGGAAGAGAGGTCTCACATGTAAATATACTATCTTGGACATGTTTTATGATTGTGAGCCCCCATCAAAATATCTATCTCAACTAGTTGATGTTGGACAAGCAAGACAACATAATGAGTTGTGGTTGCTTATATTCACATAGAAGTTATATTGTCATGGATCCTCTAACATGTGGTGCTTGTCTAGGATCTTTTGATAGCCAAAAATTCACACTAAGTAGAGATACTACTTGTGCATCCAAAGCCCTTAAACCCAGTTTCATGCAATGAGAGTCCACCATATCTACCTATGGATTGAATAAGATCCTTCAAGTAAGTTGTCATCGGTGCATAAAGCAATAAAAATTGCTCCTAAATATGTATGATCTTTTATTGCTAGGGAAAATAAGCTTTGTACAATCTTGTGATGGTGAATAAATAAAAGCAATAGACTGCATAGTAAAGGTTGCTATCACAAGGGGCAATATAAAGTGACGTTCCTTTACATTAAGAGGTTGCACATTCAAAAACAAAAATCGCATGACAACTTCTGCTTCCCTCTGTGAAGGGCCTATCTTTTACTTTCATGTATTTATTTTTATGCAAGAGTCAATAATGTCCATCCCTATTCCTCTCTATGTACTCTTTAGTGGCAAGAATCATATGGTGGATATATCCAGATATATATATATATATATATATATATATATATATATATATATATCCCGTTGAATGTAAATGATCATGAGTTATTATTGTTGACATTACCCTTGAGGTAAATAAGTTGGGAGGCGAAACTATAAGCCCCTATCTTTATATGTGTCTGGTTGAAACTTTTGCTCTATAAATACGTGTCGGCGTTCTGGGAACGGGGGTCCCCAGACTTGCCTGCCTGCGGCCTGCGGCGTGGCTCAAGGGGTGGCCCATCACGACCCATCTTCATCAGCACAAGCTCAAGACCCTCGCAAGGGGCCAAGCCTCGCGGGGCGGACGAGAGGGAGCTTCCTCAGGCACGGCCTCGTCAGGTTGGCTCGCGAGGAGGCGCAGAGATCAAGGTAGGGTACCTCACGAGGTGCCCATGGGCGCCAGCCGGGCGCCAGCCGGGCGCCAGCCGGCGCAATGTCCTCCTTTCCTCTTTGGTGCAAAGGGAGCAAGCGCAGGCAAGGGTATCAAGCAAAGGCATCCGTTTCGGTGCAACAAGACCAAGACCGTCGCAACGGCAGGAAGGAAGTCATTGTGGAGCCCAAGCCGGCGTCACCACCAGAGCCTTTGACAGGCGAGGACCAACTTTAGTCGGGATAAGTGTACTAGATGTTCCCCTTCAAAATGTCCAATTGTTGGCGCCCTTCCGCTCAATATTTGGGGAGAGGCCAGGGCCTTTGCCTATAAATAGGACTAGCCACCCACAAGGTAGAGGCATCGAGAAATCTAGAGAGAGGATCCAGCATACGGGATCGGAGAGAGAGAGCGCGAACTCCTCCTAGAAGTTCATCGCACCAGCCAAACAGACCCTCGCGAGGCTGTTCTTCTTCGTATTGTTCATCATCGTCAGCCCAAGAGGCAATCCACCACACCACAAACTAGAGTAGGGTATTACACCACAATGGTGGCCCGAACTAGTATAAACCCTGTGTCTCTTGTGTTGTTCCTTTCATAGCTTAGATCTTAGCGAGGCGGCGAGGCGCAGGAAGGTAGAGGGTGAAATCTCCGCGCGCACCCTAGTGTTCGAACCTAGAGTGTCTGCCGGAACCCGAAATCCGACATTTGGCGCGCCAGGTAAGTGCGCGGAACTTGTCTTTGCCGCCTGTTCTTCGCCGACCACCGCATCCATGTCGACGCTTCGTCGGGCCAGCGAGGCGTCGAGCCGCCCTCGCTTCGCGTCGCCAGGCAGCCCCCGTCGGCGGCCGTCCCCGCCGTTCCCCGTCGCCTGCCGTCAACGCCGCCACCGGCCTGGCGGGGAACGAGCAGCAAGCATCGTCCCAGCACCCGTCCGTGAGGCGAGACGGCCGTACCGCTACTCCTTCGCTCGCCCCCGCTGGTTCTTCGTCCCGCGCGCTCCGCGCGCCCATGGAGGCTCGAGCTGCACTCATCGCGGCAAACGAGCTCCTACGCTACCGCCCTGTCGACGACGTCTACAAAGAGTGGCTCGACCGCGTCGACGACGTCTACAAAGAGTGGCTCAACCGCGTCGCCGAGCTCGTCCACGCCGCAGGGGGCTCCCCTGCGCCGTCCTTCTCGCTGCACCGCACCCCGCCCTGCGCGGGCGATGAAGCTCCGGGGGCGCCTCAGCCGCCTCCCCCTCAAGAAGGCGCCTTGGCCCCAAGGCGCGTGGCCCCTGGGCGGAACCCGCTCCGTCCGGCGCCAGCGCAGCCAGCGCAGAGCTGCCAAGAAGTCCCTCGCCCCCAAGAAGCTGCTCGAGTGCTCCCTGCACCGGCTCGTCTCGACCACGCTCCTGCTCCAGCACGCCAAGACCCCGTGCTGCTCCTAGCTGCAGCGCATGGGGACCCGCGAGACCAGGCTCTGCGTCACCAAAGGCCCCCCGTGGCCACGAGGCTATCAGCGCCTTCACCGCCGAGCTGCGCGGCGTCGCGTGGCCCGGCAAGTTCAAGCCAGACCTGCCTCCTCGCTACGACGGCACGGCCGACCCTGCGGAGTTCCTCCAGCTCTACGAGCTGGGCATCGAAGCTGCCAACGGGGACGAGAAAGTCATGCCGAACTGGTTTCCCATGGCACTCAAGGACGGAGCCCGCACCTGGCTCCTGAACCTGGCTCCCGGCACGATCTCCTCCTGGGACGAGATGCGCACCCGCTTCATCGCCAACTTATCAAGGTACTCGCGACCGGCCTCCTGCCGTGAGCGACATGCGCCGCATCAAGCAGCAGCCAGGGGAGACCTGCAGAAGTACATCGGCGCTTCAACAACGCACGCCTCAAGATTCCCAAGGTGACTCAGGAGGCCATCATCTCCGCCTTCTCCGACGGTGTGCGAGACGTCAAGATGAAGGAGGAGCTGGCGATGCATGAAGATCTGTGCACTTCCTTGGAGCTGTTCAACTTGGCAACCAAGTGCGCGGGGCTGAGGAAGGGCGCCTTTCCCTCCTCGAGCTCCCGGCCCTTGAGACGTAAGAGAAGAAATCCAAGGCCAAGGACGTGAAGCGCAAGGGGGCTGCCGTGCTCGCGGCAGAACAAGACACCAAGCGGGGTAGAGATCAGCCCGAGTCTTCCAAGGGCAGCCGGTATTGTGTGTACCACGACCTCCACACCCACAACACCAGCGAATGTCAAGAGCTTCGGGCCGTGCGAGAACGGAGGATCGGCCGATGCCCCGACCGCAACGATCGGGGCTACGGCCGAGGAGGAGGAGGAGGAAACGCAGGACACTGGGAAGACCGTGGCCCTCGCCAAGGGTGGCGCGACCGACCTCACGAGGATCGCTGGTAGGAGCAGCCTCGCGAGGGAGACTGGAGGGATCAGCCTCGCGAGGATCGCCCGCAAGGAAACGCAGGCCTCCCTCCTCTGCCGCCGCAGCCAAGGAGAAACGAGGACCATCATCGGGGCCGAGGGGCTGGGGGCTTCCGGGAGCCACGCGATCGCTTGCATCTGGGCGGAGCTCAAGCCTGACCTCTCAACGCATCTTCAAGCAGTTCGCCTATGAAGTGAATGCAGTCCTCCCCAAGCTCGAAGCCACGCGCCCTCTCGGTGGTCGGCATGCGCCATCACGTTCAGCTCAATGGATCAGCTCAAGTCTTGTGACCCACAGACGGAGTCCTCCCGATGCTTTGTTCTCCAATCATCAGCAACGTGCAAGTCACCAGGACCCTCATCGACGGCGGAGCAGAGCTCAATGTCCTGTCCGTAGAGACATTCAACAATCTCCAAGTGCCTTACAATCAACTTCAGCCAACCAAGCCTTTCTCCGGAGTAACCGATGGCTCCACGGTTCCGATTGGGCAGGTCCGCCTCCCTGTCACCTTCGGGGCGCGCGACAACTACCACACCGAGCTCATCGACTTAGATGTCTCCCACATTCGACTGCCATACAATGCCATCCTAGGGTACCCAGCTCTGGACAAGATCATGGCCGTGACTCATCACGGCTACAACATCCTCAAGATGCCAGGAAGCGGCGGAGTCATCACAGTGCCTTGTGAAGAGAGAGACGCAGTGTGCTCCCTGGAGCGAGCCTTTCAAGCCGCATTACTTGAAGACCCAGATCGCAGGAGCGTGAGGCTCCCTGAGACCGCTCCCAAGAAGAAGAA
Source organism: Aegilops bicornis (assembly GCA_021605145.1). Classification (NCBI taxonomy): domain Eukaryota; kingdom Viridiplantae; phylum Streptophyta; class Magnoliopsida; order Poales; family Poaceae; genus Aegilops; species Aegilops bicornis. Next base: position 512,885,445 of record CM038674.1, read on the forward strand.
GACATCGCCAGGCCTGACCCCTCAGGAGGCAGGCCCCTCAGGGTCTGCGCCTGCTCAGGGGGCACCGCCTGTCGCATAGGAAGAAGGCGGCGCGGCGCCCTCCTCAAGCAAGGCTCGGGGGCTCTCTCCTTGGAGGGCCACCGACCTCGCCAAAGTCACGAGGGAGGCGCTTGGGCACCCCTTGGAGGCATGCTTCAAAGCATGTTTCCCTCAGGAAGGAGCAAGGCAAGGAGGGCCAAACCCTCAGGAGTTCGTCAGTCAGATCACGCAGGAGTTGCAGGAGTCAAGAGTCATGAGTGGCAGCCGCCGCTTACCCGCCGTAGCTCCCCATCCAGCGAGGATGGTGGGCTGCGCGTCTGCATCGACTCCCGAGGCTCAACCGAGCCGCCTCTCGAGGCGCCTGGCCCTCACGCGTGGGGGCTGCGAAGGTCCACCCCACAGCTACGTTCGCATGCCCCACGGCTGCCCGAATGCGGCGCATGACGTACCAGCGCCTCATGAGGAGCACCACGAGGCTCAAGAGGCCAGGCGTTCCGCGATCTGGCGGAGATGGAGATGGTCCACGAGGAGCCACCGGCGCCTCGAGCCTCCCGAGGCTCCCCGGCACAGGGGCTCGTGAAGATCAGCTTCCATGACACCACGACGTCCGCTACTTAAACATCCCTTCGTCCCCAACGTTATCAGGTGACATCCTCCAAGTTTCATTTCCAGCTGGGAGCGCCCCCCATGGCTGCATCATTCCCAGGCCGTGTGGGTTCGTCCCTGCGGCGTGTATCCCTTTTACTTCATGTTCTTAGCTTACTTTGTTGGGGGCGCCCATCGGGCTGCATCATCCCAAGTCGCTCGGGCGAGACCAGTGATGTACGCCTTCCTGCATCTATCTAAATGAACTTGTTTCTTCGTGATTAACGTGCTTGACCTAGTTGCCTGCTCGACTAACACCAACTGATGGAGCTACCCCCCAGCGGCACGGAGCTTGCGCATGGGTCCGTCCCTGCAATGCCGATGAACCTGAACGGCCGAGCTCTGGCCGCGACAGCCCTGCACAGCGCCACCTCGTCAAGCCTTCAGTGCCTCGTCACCTCTCCAAAGCAACCCACAGCTGACTGTCGCTCGTCATAGCGGACTCTTGTTCTTTTTATGGTGAGCCTGCAGGATCCCTTCAAGGCGCAGCACCAGGCGAGGCCCTCGCGGCGTCTTCTTCACTCTCGCCCATGCGAACTGCTCGCACGTTAAAGGGCGGGTACCTGAGCATCGCGACTCATGGGCTCCTACTGGCTCTCCAGCCCTCACCCTCTGGCCTTGTCCACGGCATCGCGACCTGGCATACCAGCGACGGCTGAGACCCGCTCGAGGGCCGGGACCCGAGGACATAGAGCAGAAAGGGGAGCAAAGGCGAGAGGGGAGAGGCACGCGGGGACCTCGCCAGGCAACCCCTCTCCAGCCGATGCGCGGACCTAGTGCCGCACCAGGAAGCGGTTCCTAACTCTCGAGATAAGTCACCCCCTGGAAACACCAGCCACCGCAGCATCATCCCCGCACCCAATGCAATCCCGTGTTAGCAACGTCGTGCTCCTTTCTCACCGAACGATGGCTGCTTGAACGCTAAAGGGGACCTCCTGAGCATCACGACTCAGGGGCTCCTACTGGACCACGGGCCGCTCAACTCCTGCCCTTGACTATGGCATCGCGACCTGGCATACCAGCGACGGCTGAAGCCTGCCTTGGGACCGGGACCTGTCGGCGCAGAGCACCAAGCCCTCGTGAAGTTCGAAAGGAAGAACTAAGCTAAGACGGAATGAGCATCTCGCACTTCTTCATGGCAAGGACAATATTAACAAACAGAACCACAGGCACCTTACAAGCCCCCACGGGGCACGCTTTTTGATTCCTCGCAGGGAACAGATCCTAAAGAACGCTAACTACACGTGCCCCTGCAAGAGATGCCATCATCAACAGTGGGCCGGGCGCCGCGCCAACCTCATCCAGATCGAGGTCGGCGTGGCGGCTCGACGAGCCCGTCTGCTCCGAGAGCGGCGCAGGCTCGGGGGCTCGAGCTGTCGTCGCTCCTCTCCGGAGTCGCGAAGAGCTCGGCGGAGTCGCTGGACCCTCCGACGCCTCCGCCGCCTGAGGAGCCGCTGAGGGAGAAATCGGTGAGCCTGGTCCTTGCCGCAGCAGGGTCCCGACCACCTCTCTCAGGGCAGCACTCCAGCCGGTGTCCGTCCGCGTCGAAGACCTTGAAGAGCATCATGGAAGCGCCGTCGTACTCCAGGTGGATCGCGAGGGCGCCCCTCATCCTGCAGACCCGGCGATCTACTTGACCTCGAGTCATGAAGACCTTGCCGGGCGGCGACCGCGACCTCCGCTTGGTCACGAGGGTGTTGCAGCCGGCGTCTGCAACGAGCTCCAAGTATCCCCCCTGCGGCATCACGAAGGCGAAGGAGGAAGGAAGGCGGATCCAAGACTGAGGAGGCATGGCGGCGTGGAGCACAAACTCTTGGGAGGAGCCCTCTGCATGGACTCCAGGAGGGACAACGTGCACCGCCGTGACACGCCGACGCCGACGGCGGCGTCGGCCATGGCGCTCGGCATCAACTTCTGTAGGGCCCTCAAGGTGGGCGTACAAGGGCAAAGGGAACCCTGGCAGCGGCCGCTCGCACCAAGGCCTCGACACCTCCTGCCGGGCGCCATCATCTCGACAGCATAGGGCTAGCCGTTTCTTTGGCGGAAGCGGGTCGGGACCCTCTCGGGGAGCCTTTCCCTTCTCTTCCACGGAGAACCGGCGGATCGGAGCCATTGCAGCAAGGTGGAGTAAGGACGGAGAAGAAGGAGAAGCAAGAAGGGATGGACTGGAAGAACGCTGCGTCGTTCCGTACTTATAACCGGAGAAGGCCAACCGCCGACTTCCACGATCACACGTAATCATGACCCGCTTTGCATGCAGGGACTTGTCAATTCGTGCAGTCACCGAGGCGTCATGAGGGAGCAGGGCCGCCCACGTCCAATCAACCGCCACGCGGCACCGAAGGCCGCAGGCTGTTAGGGCCCGCGGCGCTTCACACTTGCCCCTTCGCTTCTCTGCTCAGCCAAGTCCGCGCGCGCCTTGGGCCCGGGGGCTACTATCGGCGTTTTGGGAACGGGGGTCCCCAGACTTGCCTGCCTGCGGCCTGTGGCGTGGCTCAAGGGGTGGCCCATCACAACCCATCTTCATCAGCACAAGCTCAAGACCCTCGCGAGGGGCCAAGCCTCGCGGGGCGGACGACAGGGAGCTTCCTCAGGCACAGCCTCGTCAGGTTGGCTCGCGAGGAGGCGGAGAGATCAAGGCGGGGTACCTCACGAGGTGCCCATGACGCAAGCCATGACGACCAAGGGCGCCAGGCGGGCGCCAGCCTGCTCAGTGTCCTCCTTTCCTCTTTGGTGCTAAGGGAGCAAGTGCAGGCAAGGGTATCAAGCAAAGGCATCCGTTTCGGTGCAACAAGACCAAGACCGTCACAACGGCAGGAAGGAAGTCCTTGTGGAGCCCAAGCCGGCGCCACCACCAGAGCCTTTGACAGGCGAGGACCAACTTTAGTCAGGATAAGTGTACTAGATGTTTCCCTTCAAAATGGCCAATTGTTGGCGCCCTTCCCGCTCAATATTTGGGGAGAGGCCCAGGGCCTTTGCCTATAAATAGGACTAGCCACCCACAAGGTAGAGGCATCGAGAAATCTAGAGAGAGAATCCAGCAGCTGGGATCGTGAGAGAGAGCGATCGAACTCCTCCTAGCAGTTCATCGCACCAGCCAAACAGACCCTCATGAGGCTGTTCTTCTTTGTATTGTTCATCATCGTCACCCAAGAGGCAATCCACCACACCACAAACTAGAGTAGGGTATTACACCACAATGGTGGCCCGAACTAGTATAAACCCTGTGTCTCTTGTGTTGTTCCTTTCATAGCTTAGATCTTAGCGAGGCAGCGAGGCACAGGAAGGTAGAGGGTGAAATCTCCACGCGCACCCCAGTGTTCGAACCTAGAGGGTCTGCTGGAACCCGAAATCCGACAATATGCCTTGAGTGCCAGGAATCATAGAAGACTAAATGATAGCTGAGTATGTGAACTTGCTAAACAAAGCTCTTACAGACTCTTTCTGAAAATATCATGGATTGTGATTGTTTCGATGACTGAAACCATAGTTTTTTTGTTTCCAATGAAGTCTATGTTTCATACTTTAGCTTGTGAATGAATTGTTACTTTAGCATGAGAAGTTTTATGATGATATATTATTGTTATGATAAATGACCATGATGCTTTCATGTTCGTATTCTGTTTTTATCAACACCTCTCTCTTTAAACATGTGGTCATGATTATCGATATCGGCTTTCGCTTGAGGACAAGCGAGGTCTAAGCTTGGGGGAGTTGATACGTCCATTTTGTGTAATTTTTTTCTATTGATATTTATTGCTATTTGGACTGTTATTTTACTTTATGATACAATTCTTCTGTTTTTCTCTCTTATTTTGCAAGTTTCACTTGAAGAGGGATATTGTCGGCAGCTGGAATTCTCGGCAGGAAAGGGCTATATCAGAGATACCTATTGTACACAACTCCAAATAACCTAGAATTTTACAAAGATTTGTTTTGGAATATATAAAAAATATTGGCAAAGGAATTACCAGAGGGGGACCCACCAGGAAGCCACAAGCCTGGTGGGCGCACCCAACCCCCCCAGGACGCGCCCCCCGAGCTTGTGGGGCCCTGATAGTCCTCCAAAGACCATCTTCTTGACGGAAATATGCCCTAGAGGCAATAATAAAGTTGTTATTTCATATTTCCTTATTCATGATAAAGGTTTATTATTCATGCTAGAATTGTATTGATCGAAAACTTAAGTACATGTGTGAATGCATAAACAAATACTGTGTTCCTAGTGAGCCTCTACTAGACCAACTCGTTGATCAAAGATGGTTAAGGTTTCCTGACCATGGACATGATTTGTCATTTGATAACGGGATCACATCATTGGGAGAATGATGTGATGGACAAGACCCAACCGTTAGCTTAGCATAATGATCGTTCAGTTTTATTGCTATTGTTTTCTTCATGTCAAATACATATTCCTTCGGCTATGAGATTATGCAACTCCCAGATACTGGAGGAATGCCTTGTGTGATATCAAACGTCACAACGTAACTAGGTGATTATAAAGATGCTCTACAGGAATCTCCGAAGGTGTTTGTTGAGTTGGCATATATCGAGATTAGGATTTATCACTCCGAGTATCGGAGAGGTATCTCTCGGCCCTCTCGGTAATACACATCATAAGCTTGCAAGCAAACGACTAAGGAGTTAGTCACAAGGTGATATATTACGGAACAAGCAAAGAGACTTGCCGGTAACGAAATTGAACTAGGTATGAAGATACCGACAATTGAATCTCGGGCAAGTAACATACCGATGGACAAAGGGAATTATGTATGTTGTCATAACGGTTCGACAGATAAAGATCTTCATAGGATATGTAGGAGCCAATATGGGAATCCAGGTTCCGCTATTGGTTATTGACCGGAGAGGTGTCGGTCATGTCTACATAGTTCTCGAACCCGTAGGGTCAGCATGCTTAATGTTCGATGATGATATAGTATTATATGAGTTATGTGATTGGGTGACCGAATGTTGTTCGGAGTCCCGGATGAGATCACGGACATGACAAGGAGTCTCGAAATGGTCTAGAGGTAAAGATTTATATATATAGGACGATGGTATTCGGACACCGGAAGTGTTCCGGAGGGTACCAGGTACATATCGGGTCACCGGAAGGGGTTCCGGGCAACCCCGGCAAAAGATATGGGCCTTATGGGCCAAGAGGGGAAACGCACCAGCCACAAGGGGCTGGTGCGCCCCCCATGTGGGCCGGCCTAGGATGAGAAGGAAAGAGTGGAATAGGATTCCCCCTTCCTTCCCTCTCCCCCCTCTTTCCTTCCACCTCCGATAAACATGGTAGGGGGGGCGCGGCCAAGGGCAGGAGCCCAAGTAGGATTCATACCTACTTGGGGCGACCCTTGGCCTCTCCCCTCTCCCTCCCACCTATATATATGAGGAGGGGGCGCCTAGCACACCCTAGACAATTGCCTAGCTATGTGCAGCGCCCCCCTCCACTATTTACACCCTCGGTCATATTTTGGTAGTGCTTAGGCGAAGCCCTGCGAGGATCACTTCACCATCATCGTCACCACGCTGTCGTGCTGACGGAACTCATCTACTACCTCTACGTCTTGTTGGATCAAGAAGGCGAGGGACATCACCGAGCTGAACGTATGCAGAACGCGGAGGTGTCATGCGTTCGGTACTTGATCGGTTGAACCGTGAAGAAGTTCGACTACATCAACCGCGTTGAGAAACGCTTCCGCTTACAGTCTATGAGGGTACGTAGACACACTCTCCCCCTCGTTGCTATGCATCTCCATGGATAGATCATTGCGTGTGCGTAGAATTTTTTTTGTTTTCCATGCAACGATTCCCAACACTTCTGCTATATGATGCCATTTGACCTAGGAAAAATCAAGAGGAAGTTTTCAGGACGAAGCGCCACTGTCTCGAGGCGGAACTTGGGCAGAAGCACTTTTGCTCTCCCACGGAGCGATTCCGCCGGGAAACTTGCCTCTGGGAGGGGGGAAATGAAGCCATCAACATCACCAACGATCCTCTCATCATGGGAGGACCAATCTTGATCAACATCTTCACCAGCACCATCTCATCTCAAACCCTAGTTCATCTCTTGTATTCAAACTTTGTCTCAGAACCTCGGATTGCTACCTGTGGGTTGCTAGTAGTGTTGATTACATCTTGTAGTTGATGCTAATTTGTTTATTTGGTGGAAGATTATATGTTCAGGTCCTTAATGATAGTCAATACTCCTCTGCTCTTAAACATTAATATGATTTATGAGTAGTTACTTTTGTTCTTTAGGATATGGGAGAAGTCCGATTATAAGTAATCGTGTGAATTTAGTATTCGTTCGATATTTTGATGATATGTATGTTGTTCCTTCCTTTAGTGGTGTCATGTGAATGTCGACTACATGACACTTCACCATACTTGAGCCTAAGGGACGGCATTGTGGAGTAGCAATTAGATGATGGGTTGCTAGAGTGGCAGATGGTTAAACCCTATTATATGCGCTATTCCATAAGGGGCTGTTTCGGATCCATTTGTTTCATGCTATGGTTAGATTTATCTTACTTCTTCTTTCGTAGTTGTGGATGCTTGCGAGAGGGGGTAATCATAAGTGGGAGGCTTGTTCAACTAAGAACTACACCGAAGCACAGGTCCACCCACACACCAAATTATCAAAGTAGCGAACGCGAATCAAACAAACATGATGAAAGTAACTAGATGAATTCCCATGTGCCCTAAATAATGCTTTGCTTGCTATAAGAGAAAGTTTCGGCATGTCCTTTGCTATAAAAAGGATTGGGCTACCTTGCTGCACCTTTTTTTACTATTGCTACTTGTCACTTGTTATGAATTATCTTGCTGTAAAAATATCCGTTATCGATAATTTCAGTGCTTGTAGAAAAACCTTGCTGAAAACTACTTGTCATTTCCTTCTGCTTCTTGTTGGGTTTGACACTCTTACTTATCGGAAGGACTGCGATTGATCCCCTATACTTGTGGGTCATCAGCCTCTGGTGCTCATCTTCTGCTATATGAGGGATTTTGATCTAGAAAAAAATAAGAGGAAGACTTTCAGGATGAAGCGCCACCGTCTCGAGGCGGAACCTGGGTAGGAGCACTTTTGCTCTCCGGTGGAGCGATTCCGCCAGGGATAGTTCCCTCCGGGAGGGGGAAATCGAAGCCATCGACATCACCAGTGATCCTCTCATCGTGGGAGGACCAATATTCGTCAACATCTTCACCATCACCATCTTATCTCAAACCCTAGTTCATCTCTTGTATTCAATCTTTCTCCCAAAACCTCAGATTGGTACGCGTGGGTTTCTAGTATTGTTGATTACATCTTGTAGTTGATGCTAGTTTGTTTATTTGGTGGAAGATTAAATGTTGAGATCCTCAAGCATATTCACTACACCTTTGATCTTGAACATGAATATGATTTGTGAGTAGTTACTTTTGTTCTTGAGGACATGGGAGATGTCTTGTTATAAGTAATCATGTGATGCTTGTATTCATTCAATATTTTGATGATATGTATGTTGTTGCTTCCTTTAGTGGTGTTATGTGAATGCCAACTACATGGCACTTCACCATACTTGGGCCTAAGGGAAGGCATTTTGGAGTAATAAGTAGATTATGGGTTGCTAGAGTGCGAGAAGCTTAAACTCTAGTTTATGAATTATTCCATAAGGGGCTGATTTGGATCGATATGTTTCATAATATGGTTAAATTTATCTTAATTTTTCTTTCGTAGTTGCGGATTGCTTGCAAGAGGGGGTAATCATAAGTGGGTTGCTTGTTAAAGTAAGAACAACATCCAAGCACCAGTCCACCCACATATCAAATTATCAAAGTAACAAATGCGAATCAATTAGACATGATGAAAGTGCCTACATGATAATTCCCATGTGTCCTCAAGAACGCTTTACTTTATATAAGTGAACTTTTAGGCTTGTCCTTCGCGATAAAAAGGATTGGGCCACTATGCTGCACTTTTATTACTATTTCTACATGTTACTTGTTATGAATTATCTTGCTACAAAACTATCTATCACTGCTACTTTCAGCACTTGTAGAGAATAGCTACTGAAAACCGCTTGTCATTTCCTTCTGCTCCTCGTTGGGTTCGACACTCTTACTTATAGAAAGGACTACGATTTATCCCCTATACTTGTGGGTCATCAATACTCTTTTCTGGCACCGCTGCCGGGGAGTGAAGCGCCTTTGGTAAGGAAACATTTATATTACATGCTGAAATTTTCTGTCACTTGTTACTACGGAAAATAATCCTTTGAGGGGTTTGTTCGGGGTATCTTCACCTCGACCGGAAGCAATAAGAGTTTCCCTCAACCTACTGAACCTACTAAAAATACTTATTATGAGAGTCCTTTGGGTATGTTAGAGAAACTGCAAGCTAATCCTTATGTAGGAGATGGAACGGTACATCTGATATGCACTTAATTTATTTGGATGAGATTTGTTGATTTTTTAAGCTTGCGGGTTTATCCGAGGATGGAGTTAAGAAGAAGGTATTCCCTTTATCTTTGGAGGGAAAGGCATTGACATGGTATAGGCTATTGGATGATATTGGAATATGGGATTGGAACTGGCTGGAATTGGAATTTCACCAAAAGTTTTATCCTATGCATCTAGTTCATTGTGATCAGAATTATATTTTTTTTTTGTCCTCGTGAAGGATAAAGTATCGCTCAAGCTTGGGGGAGGCTTAAGTACATGATGCACACATGCCCCAATCATGATATCTCAAGAGAAATTATTATTCAAAACTTTTATGCTCGGCTTTCTCATAATGATCAATCCATGCTCGATTCTTCTTCTAATAGTTCTTTTATGAAGAAAACTATTGAATTCAAATGGGGTCTTCTGGAAAGAATTAAACGCAACTCTGAAGATTGGGAACTCAACAAAGGTAAAGAGTCGGGTATAAAGCTTGAGTTTGGTTGTGTTAAATCTTTTATGGAAACTAATGCTTTTCATAAGTTTAGTACTAAATATGGAGTTGACTCTGAGAAAGTTGCTTCCTTTTGCGAATCTTTTGCTACTCATGTTGATCTCCCTAAGGAGAAGTGGTTTAAATTTCATCCACCTATTGAAGAAATGTTAGAGGAACCTGATAGATAAGATGGAACAATTATCTATAATGTTGATCCAGTTGTGCCTACGGCTTATATTGAGAAACCTCCTTTCCCTGTTAGGATTGAGGAACATGTTAAAGCTACAACTATGGTTAATAAAAGTAATACCAGAACACCTAGATCCTCTGAACAAATAAATGTAGAACCTAATATTGCTATGGTTAAGGATCGCTTGATAATATTTATGGGCACGTTATTTACTTTTGTGATGAAGCACCAGAATAGCTAAACCTGCTAGAAATGAACAAGATATGTTAGATAAGAATAATCTAGTAGTAGGCATGCCTGTTGTTTGCGTTAAAATTGGAGATCATTGCTATCATGGTTTATGTGATATGGGTGCTAGTGTGAGTGCTATTCCATTTACTTTATATCAAGAAATTATGAATGATATTGCACCTGCTGAGACTGAGGACATTGATGTTACTATTAAGCTTGCAAACAGAGATACCATTCCACCACTTGGTATTTTTCGAGATGTTGAAGTCTTGTGTGGTAAGATCAAATACCCTATTGATTTCTTAGTACTCGGTTCAGAACAAGATAATTTTTCCATTATATTTGGTAGTCATTTCTTGAATACCGTTAATGCTAAAATTGACTGTGTTAAAGAAAATGTTAGAGTTAATTTTGTTGATGTATCTCATCAGTTTACTTTCTCTAAGTTCCGTAGACAACCACATGAGACGGAATTGTCTAGTAAGGATGAAATTATTGGTCTTGCTTCTATTGTTGTTCCTCCTACCGATCCTTTAGAACAATACTTGCTAGACCATGAAAATGATATGCATATGAATGAAAGAAATGAAATAGATGAGTTATTCTTTAAACAAACACCTATCCTTAAGCATAATTTACCTGTTGAAACTCTTGGAGATCCTCTACCACCTAAGAGCGATCCTATGTTTGAATTAAATAAACTACCGCATACTTAAATATGCTTATCATGATGAAAAGAAGATATATCCTGTCATTATCAAAGCTAACCTTTCAGAGCATGAAGAAAAGAGGTTACTTAAAACTCCGAGGAAGCACCATGCTGCTATAGGATATACTCTTGGTGATCTTAAGTGCATTAGTCCCACCCTATGTCAGCACAAGATTAATATGGAGCCTGATGCTAAACACGTCATTGATCATCAACACCGTGTGAATCCTAAGATGAAGGATGTGGTAAGAACTGAAATATTAAAGCTTCTGGAAGCAGGTATAATTTATCCTATAGGTGATAGTAGATGGGTAAGCCTTGTTCATTGTGTTCCTAAGAAAGGAGATATAATCATTGTTCCTAATGATAAAAACGAACTTATCCCACAAAGAATTGCAACTGGTTATAGGATGGTAATTAATTTCTAGAAATTAAACAAAGCTACTAGAAAAGATCATTATCCCTTGCCTTTTATTGATCAAATGTTAGAAAGATTATCTAAGCATACAGATTTTTGTTTTCTAGATGGATATTTTGGTTTTCCTCAAATACATGTGTCAAAAGAAGATCAAGAGAACTACTTTTACTTTTCCTTTTGGAACTTATGCTTATAGATGTATGCCTTTTGGTTTATGCAATGCACCTGCTAACTTTCAAAGATGTATGACCGCTATATTCTCGGACTTCTCTAAAAAGATTGTTGAAGCATTCATGGATGATTTTTCTGTTTACGAGACTTCTTTTGATGATTGCTCAATCAACGTTGATTGAGTTTTGCAGAGATGTGAAGAAACTTATCTTGTCTTGAATTGGGGAAGCGTCACTTCATGGTAAACGAAGGGACAGTACTTGCGTGTAAAATCTCCAAACGAGGTATTGAAGTAGATAAAGCTAAAGTTGATGCAATTGAGAAAATACCATGCCCTAAAGATATTAAAGGTATCAGAAGATTCCTTGGTCATGCTGGTTTTTATAGGAGCTTCATTAATGATTTCTCTAAGATTTCAAGGCTACTAATTAATCTCCTTCAAAAGGATGTTCCATTTGTTTTTGATGATGATTGTGTAGAAGCCTTTGAAATACTTAAGAAAGCCTTAATTTCTGCACCTATTGTTCAACCACCTGATTGGAACTTGCCTTTTGAAATTACATGTGATATGCCAGTGACTATGCTATTGGTGTTGTCTTAGGTCAAAGAGTTGATAAGAAATTGAATGCCATTCATTATGCTAGTAAGACTCTAGACGATGCTCAAAGAAATTATGCTACTACCGAGAAAGAACTTTTAGCAGTTGTGTTTGCATGTGATAAATTCAGACCTTATATCATTGATTCTAAAGTTACTATTCACACTGGTCATGCTGCTATTAAATACCTTATGGAAAAGAAAGATGCTAAACCTAGACTAATTAGGTGGGTTCTTTTACTTCAAGTATTAGACTTGCATATTATTGATAGAAAAGGAGCTGAGAATCCTGGAGCAGATAATTTGTCTAGGATGGAAAATATTCTTGATGACCCACTGCCTATTGATGATAGATTTCCTAATGAGCAATTAGTTGTTATAAATGCTTCCCGTAATAATCCTTGGTATGCAGATTATGCTAATTACATTGTTGCAAAATATATACCACCTAGTTTCACATACCAACAAAAGAAAAATTTATTCTTCGATTTAAGACATTACTTTTGGGATGACCCACATTTATATAAAGGAGTAGATGGTGCTATTAGATGTTGTGTGCCTGAGCATACATAGGAACAAATCCTACGGAAGTGTCATTTTGAGGCATACGGAGGGCACCACGCTAGACACAGAACTGCACATAAGATATTACAATCTGATTTTTGTTGGCCTACTCTCTTCAAAGATGCATGTAAGTTTGTCCTTTCTTGTGATGAATGTCAAAGGATTGGTAATATTGGTAGACGTCAGGAAATTCCTATGAATTATTCAATTGTTATTGAACCTTTTGATATATGTGGTTTTGATTACATGGGACATTTTCCTTCTTCTAATGGGTATACTCATATTTTAGTTGTTGTTGATTACGTTACTAAGTGGGTAGAATCTATTCCAACTAGTAGTGTTGGTCATAGTACTTCTATTAAAATGCTTCAAGAAGTTATTTTCCCGAGGCTTGGGTCCCTACATATTTGATAACTAATGGTGGTTCACATTTTATTCATGGTGCATTCCGTAAACTTCTTGCTAAATATGATGTCAACCATAGAATTGCATCACCTTATCATCCTCAGTCTAGTGGCCAAGTTGAATTAAGCAATAGAGAAATAAAATTGATTTTGCAAAAGACCATTAATTGATCTAGAAAGAATTGATCTAAGAAACTTGGTGATGCATTATGGGCTTATAGAACTACTTATAAAAATCCTATGGGTATGTCTCATATAAAATGGTTTATAGAAAAGCATGTCATTTACCTCTTGAGTTAGAACATAAAGCGTATTGGGCAATTAAAGAACTTAATTATGATTTGAAACTTGCCGGTGAAAATAGGTTATTTGATATTAACTTGCTAGATGAATGGAGGACACAAGCTTATGAAAATGCCAAGTTGTTTAAAGAAAAGGTTAAAACATGGCATGACAACAGAATCCAAAAATAGGAATTTAAAGTAGGTGATCAGGTTCTATTATACAATTCTCGTTTCAGATTCTTTGCAGGAAAACTTCTCTCCAAATGGGAAGTACATATATCATCGAGCAATTTTATCACTCCGAGGCTATTAAGATCAATAATGCCAAAGGCACTAATCCGAGAGTGGTTAATGGCCAAATAATTAAACATTATATATTAGGTACGTCCATTAATGTTGAAACTAATATTATGCAAACTATGACATCGGAGAAATACATAAGAGAGACCTTTTGGAACACTCCAGAACCTTGAGAAGGAGTACGTATGTGATACGGTAAGTAAACCGACTCCAAAAATTCCGTAAAAATATTTCTGTTCATTTTGGAGTATTAGAAAAAAATACAAAAATAAGAACCAGTTGAGGGACCCACGAGGAGGTCACAAGGCAATAGGGCGCGCCGGGTTGCCTTGTGGGCCCATCACGTGCCTTCCCGACTCCGTTTTCTTCCAGAATACTTGTTTTCCAAGATAAAATTCTTTATATGAACTCCCCTATGTTTTGACCACGGCATCACAAGTTTCTCCTCTGTTCTTGTTACGGGATATTTTTCTGACAAGTCTAGATTGCCATGGCACCAGCAAGTTCATCAAAGGACAAGTTCTTCCAGAAGGTCCTCAACCCCTACGTTCTGAAGGTGATGAAACACCCTCATGCCATTGAGATGCGTGAGGGGGTGCTTCACATCCGAGATGTTCAAGAACCAAAGAGAACGGGAAGCGACGGGCTTGAAGCGGTGGAGCAGGAGATCTTCAAGTGCCAAGGGATGATGGAGCACGAACTCAGCGCTAACCACTCCATGGTCACATGATTCATTCGTGAGAAGGTGGACAACAAGGAAATTGGGGACGTCATCCTCAAGCTCAATGATCGGATCGATCATTTTCAGGCCCAAATTTATGACTTGCAAAACCAAAATTTGGAGTATGAAGCCAGGTTTAAAGGTATGAGTTTAGCTGCAAATTTCAGGACCCCAGAGACACGTTCATCTTTTTATGATGGGACAAGCCTACTACCTCATCTCCATCATCACCAAAGAAAGACACTTCAGTACATGGGTATGGGCACCACCCTTGGATTGCTCCAAGCTTGGGGGAGGTGCCCCAGTATCGTATCACCATCACCTTTTACCATCATTATCTATCTTAGTTCGATCCTTAGTTATTTCCTGATTTAGAAGAATTAAATTTTTGTAAAGTTTTTGCTTCGAGTGCTTGCTTTGTGTCCTATCTATGTAATCAAGTGTGAGACTTATATAATAAAGAGTAGTTTGAGTTTTGTTTCTTTACTTTCTTGTTTAAATCTCAATAACAGAAAGAAATAAAAGATCATATGCTAACCCCATGGGGAGTAATAACTTTACATAGAAGGAGTATGGTTGATAGAAGTTCTTCAGAATTCTTGATACATTGATACTTCTCGCCATCACCATTCTTTTCTTGGTCCTGTGTTGTTTCTAACCGGGATACCCCCAAATGGACTGTGATGTGAAAATTCAAAAGTTTAGCAACTCTATTGGCTTGAATTTAATGAACAATAAGTCCATTTGTAGTGTGTTGGTTGTTGAATTACCATCCTAACATTGGCATTTTCATCAGTGTTTAACTGTGGATGTTTTCCTCGACCATATGTCATTATATCATTTGGTCTCACCAATGCTATCATCTTGTTCACATAATTGTGGAAATCCATCTTTTTGGGAATCTCGATGAATTGTCGCTCAGCCCATCAGCCACCTTCTCATCTTCTCCGTGGTTCATGATGACATTTAAGCTAGTGTTGCAAACTTTTGAAAGCAATATCTTTGTGCCTAGCTCAAGCAGAATATGTTTGATGCAAGATGTGTCATCTCTAAGTTCGTGTGCATTTGATGCAAGTTGCCATCGTGAATATGAGAAAGTTTTGTTTCGCTTCCTCTAGAATCATCCCAATCAATCAGATTTGAATCTCGGGCAAATATGATGGTAGGAACACTTTCCAAGAATTATAACATGGGTCTTTATGTAACCCGGTAAGATGATGTCATGCCTGGCACACTTGGCCAGAGGACCTTTTGTTATAGTATCTTGTTCAGCAAGATTAGCCATTCTTCCATGAGGAAATTGTATTACTTATTTTATAAGTTGTTCCTGATGGATCCTTTGTGTATCCAGAAGTCCGACCTTTACCTAATGAACATGTCAATGCTACCTCGAAGCATGACTGTGGTATTCCGAACATCAAGAAGAACATGGGAGTGCAATGCTAAATGTGTCTTGATCAGTTATCCAAACCCTGTTGTATGGGTAACATCATGAATTCCCTTGCCCCTTTACCTAATTGTCATCTACTTGTTGTCCTATCATGGATATCATGCTCTGATTATCCTTGGGAAGGATACACTCCTAATACTTGTGTATAACCACATTTTCCTTGACATTGGTCTATTTAATCTGATAAAAATTTCCTTTTCATTGTTTTGTTTAACCTTTCTTGTGATTTAAATATCTAAGCAGAAATAATTCCCTGCTTATGTCAACACCTCGGGCGTACAACTCTGTCAGTACAACCATGTTACTATTGTTGATAACATACTGGTAACCACAGATGGATGAGAACATTGCCTATTGGTCCGCCTCGCATTACAAGAAGTAAAATGGTTTTCTTTGTAACCCGACCTTCGTACCGACGTTGTTCCAAACATAGCTGACTAACTTTCCTCTGACGTGCCTTGCTATCGTGACCGTGTAAGAGGTCACCGCCCTTCATACTTTTAACCGACACTAACCACAGTTCTACAGGATCGAAACCTAACTCTCCTGTACATCCCTGTTTCCAAGGTTAGTCCTCGCGCTTGGCTTTGTATGTAATTCAGGAGCCACCTTCCTAGAGATCTATTCTAGTATCAGATGCAATATTATTCTCTACTGCTTTGAACCCTTTTCACACTCTAGTTTTGGCATCGAACGATTGCCTAGCCACTTGAAGTTTTTATTATACCTCCTTACTTTGCTCTCGATTTGTTTCAGTTGTTCAACTCGAGAGATACCTTGTGCCTTTTTCCTGAGCTAATTACCGAATATTAGTCCTTGCAGACATCTGTCCCTGTAGTTCTCCCCATATCCTTTCGCAAATACGATGAAGATCTCGAAGAAAGGATGACGACTTCATCATGATGACCTGGAGCAAAGAAATGAAGACTTAACGCAAGGGATCAACTTCTTCAAGAAGAGCAACAAGCAACAAGAAGACTCGTTAGAAATTTGTAACCAATTACTCCCCCTTAAATCTACCTCTTAAATCTCGGGGCGAGATTCCTTGTAGTGGAGGAGATTTGTAACACCCTGATAATTAAGCTACAGTAATCCCATACTAATGGTGCCATGACATCACAATTAATTTTGCTAGATATCACTTTGATTCAAACTCAATTAAAATGCAAATTTAAATTAAATTTTTCAAAAGTAAAAATAAAAATGTTAGTTGGGTTGCAAATATTCACTAACAATTTTTCATGAAAGAATAAAAAAATTAGAATGTTAAAATGCCCCTAAGCTATTTTTAACTAACCAATAAATCTTTTAATTGAACCATTTCAATTTAAAAAAAATTGTAAACTGATCAAAATAATTTGCAACTTTTTATGCTAACTCAAAACCTTGTTAAATATTATTGTGCTAAATTGTACATTTAACTAAAATCGTTTGTTAGCTCAAATTAATATGAAACACCAAATAAGAGGTGCAATAGAAAAGGAAAAATACAAATAAAAAGAAAAGAGAAAAACCCCTGGGCCACTTGGCCCATCTGGCAAAACCGGCCCAGCCCACCCCCACTTACCTCCTTCCTCCCGCTACAGGAGAAGGAGGGGGGCCGTGGCAGCCATCAACGGCGCCTTGGCCGCGGTGGCAGCCATCGGTCGGCTCCCCCTCACCTACAAACCCCCCACGACATCCCCCTAACCCGCTCGCCCCGTTCCCTTCCCTCGCGCCCCCACCTCCTCTCCCTCGCTCCCCCGCATTGGAACTGCCCCTCCCCGACACCATCATCGTTCTCGTCCGTCGCCCTCACCTCCTCTCGGGACCTCCCCGAGCCTCACCGACCCCCCCTCTCTGCAACCGCAGTGAGCTCCACACCCATTTCCCCTCCCCCCCCTCTTTTCCCTTTCTGTCGCGGCTGACCCGCGCTCCGGCCGTCGCTCCCGGAGTCTCTTGGGCGCACGCTCTCCGTGCCCATGCATGCCTCCACACCATGCTCGCCTCGCCCTGGCCTTGTCCCTGCTCGCCGCGCCTTCCGCTTGCGCCCGCGTCGCCCCGCTCATCTGCTGCCACTGCTCTGCTGCAGCCCGGCCACCGCCACCGCTACCACTTGCTCCCTTGGCGCCACTGCGTTGCCCCCTGGCATGCAGCGCCCTCTGTGCCAGCGCCATGTGATATGTCTGCAACGTATCTATAATTTTTTATTGTTCCATGCTATTATATTATCTATCTTGGATGTTTTATATGTATTTTGGTACTAATTTATACCATATTTTGGGACTAACCTATTAACCTAGCGCCTAGTGCCAGTTGTTGTTTTTACCTTGTTTTTGACTTTTTCATAAAGGAATATCAAACAGAGTCCAAACGGAATAAAACTTTACGATGATTTTTCTTGGACCAGAAGACACCTACGTGACTTGGTGAGAGGGCCATGGGAGTCCTGAGGAGGCCACAAGCCCTCAGGGCGCTCCCCGGGTGGCGCCCCCTAGGCTTGTGGGCCCCTAGGAGGTCCTCTAACCCTAGTTCCACCTCTATATATTCTCAAATATTCCCCAAACATCAGAAGCATCCACAAAAATACTTTTCCACCGCCGCAAGCCTCTGTTCCCGTGAGATCCCATCTTGGGGCATTTTCCGACGATCTGCTGGAGGGGGATTCGATCATGGAGGCCCTCTACATCAAACTTGCTGCCCTACCGATGATGTGTGAGTAGTTTAGCACAGTCGTACGGGTTCATAGCTAGTAGCTAGATGGCTTCTTCTCTCTCCTTGATCTTCAATACAAAGTTCTCCTTGATGTCCTTGGAGTTCTATCCGAGGCAATCTTCTTTTGCGGTGTGTCTGTTCAGATCCGATGAATTGTGGATTTATGATCAGATTATCTATGAATATTATTTGAGTCTCCTCTGAATTCTTATATGCATGATTTGATAGCTTTGTATTTCTCTCTGATCTATCGATTTGGTTTGGCCAACTAGATTGGTTTTTCTTGCAGTGGCAGAGGTGCTTTGTGGTGGGTTCAATCTTGTGGTGTCCTCACCCAGTGACATAGTAGGGGTAGCGAGGCATGTATTGTATTATTGCCATTAAGGGTAAAAAGATGGTGTTTATATCGTATTGCTTGAGTTTATCCATCTACATCATGTCATCTTGCTTAATGCGTTACTATGTTCTTATGAACTTAATACTCTAGATGGAGGCAGGAGTCAGTCGATGTGTGGAGTAATAGTATTTGATGCAAGCAGGAGTCGGTTTACTTGTCACGGATGTGATACCTATATTCATGATCATTGCCTTATATATCTTCATAATTATGCGCTTTTCTATCAATTGCTCAATAGTAATTTGTTTACCCACCGTATGCTTTATTCAAGAGAGAAGCCTCTAGTGAAACCTATTGCCCCCAGGTCTATTTTCCATCATATATTTTCATATCTATAAAACCAAAAACACAAAAACACCTCGCTGATTTTATTTACTTTTATTTATCTTTTATATCTATCTCTATTAGATCTCACTCTTGCAAGTGACCGTGAAGGGATTGACAACCCCTTTTTCGTGTTGAGTGCAAGTGTTTGTTAGTTTGTGCAGTTGCATATATTGGAGACTTGCTTGTGCCTCCTACTGGATTGATACCTTGGTTCTTAACTGAGGGAAATACTTATCTCTACTTTGCTGCATCACCCTTTCCTATTCAAGGGAAAAATCAACGCAAGCTCAAGAAGTAGCACCATGCCGTTCCTGCTCCTGCCGGCCGTGCCCGCCCCTGCTCCTGCTCGAACCAGCTGCCGCCACCACGCCCCAGCCGCGTTGCTCCCCTACCACGCACCGCGCCTCCCTCAGATACTCGGCCAGGCCACAGTCGCGTCCGCTCCCCGCTAGTTGTTGCCCGGCCACTTGACCAAGACGGCGTGCGTGTCGTGATACACACCTGACCGGTTATTGTGTCGGTATCTTGACCATGTCTATATGACAGGTGTGCCCCGGCTCATTTAAACAAAAAATAAGAAGAAGAAGAACAAGAAAATAAAATAAAACTATAAACAAAAGAAAAGAAATACATAGTGAATTAATTATTTTGTTAATTAACATAATGTGCCTATGACAGGTGGGCCCCATCCGTTGTCCAGTCAACCCTTTCAGTGGGTCAACTGGGCCCCTTGGCCCCACTGTCAGCCACTGCTACAATTGCTGGGTACAAATCTGTGTACCCGTAGAAATTATCATTTATTGATTTTTTTTAATTAAGTTAAATTCAAATATTGCTAAAACTAGGTAAAATCATATAAATTAAACCGTAACTCAGATGAAAATAATTATATATGAAAGGTTCTCAAAAACATATAACAAACCTGTTTACGCTATCCGTATACCTGCCACACCCCTCTAACATAGCGAACATCGACATTTCCCCTTGGACTAATATACCGAAAGTCACCTGGAGCTGGGAAAACATTTCGGATGTTTTCCCTCTTCTTTTAAAATACCGGGATACAATAGAGCATTTCATCATCACATTTTGTCATGTCATTGCATCTGTGTTGCATTGCTTGCTCTGTTATTTATTATTTTCCCCCTCTTCCCTATTCTTTCGATAGACCCCGAGACTGCTGGTGGCACCCAGTACGACTACGACGTCGATGACCCTTCCTTCTCGGCAAAGCTTCCAGGCAAGCAAAACCCCCTTGATCATTCCGATTCCGCCTATTCTTTCCCTCTACTACTTGCATTACAGTAGTGTTACTGTTACTGTCTTACCGTTGATCCTATATTGTTGCATAGGTTGTCCTTGTTACTACTATTGATCCCTCAGAATATATATATTGGCACTATTCTGATCCCTCAGAATAGTTATTTGGATCACGCAACGCGTCACTGAGATCGGGCGAGCAAACAAAAAAAGCCCAAAAGCCCCGACCTCTTATCCTGTCGCCCACCTTCCCCCACTCCCGCGACCTCCAGCCGCCGCACACCTTGATCCGGCGGGCCTTCCGCCCCGCCTCCTTCCGGGCGCGACGCCGGCCCTGCCTCCTTCCGGGCGCGCCGCCGCCCCGGGTCCCGAAGCGCCTCCCGCCGCAGACGGCCCCGCCTCCTCCGACGCGAGGCCGCCGCCCCCACCTCCTCCTGGCAAGCGCGGCGGCGCCCCTCCCTCTGCTGGATCCTCCAGCCCCAACATCGCGCACTGCCACCCACCACCAGGATCCCGCACCACTGCCTCCGGGTCCGGCTGCCGCCCCGCCCCGCCCCTGGCCCTTTGGTCCGGCTGCTGCGCTTCCTCCGGCCTGATCCGGTCGCCGCGCCCCCAGGACTCGTCCTGACGTCGCCTGCTGCAACCAAGCTCCGGCGCGTGACCCGGCCGAACCCCCGATGCCGCCGGTATGTGATTTTAAGACACGCCATAGTTGCAATCCAAGGTCGCCGGCGCTGTTAGACTGGAGTTGGAAGGCAGTGTTGAAGTTTCTGGGCAGTTCAATGCTGCCCGTGCGGCCAATGCGCCGTCCGCTATGGCGCCGCGACCTGCCCTCCGGAGTGACCACCATCATAGCCTTCTCCCTCCGCACAAGAAGTCCATCGCCTCGCTCGTGGGCAGTCCGCGCGGGCAGCCATCTCTCATCGATTTGACTCATGGTCATCCAGCACAGCAGTTGCGTTTCAAGGCCGGCTACCTGATGAATCCTGCATGAAGTTATAGCAGGTTGACGTTGTTTCCTCTCTGGGAAGACATGGCACTGTTCGTGTGTGCTGTACGTGCATACGGGCATATCTAGCTCTATTTTTTGCGAGTGTGTAATGTGTTAGTTGATGTGTTAGTTGATGTGTTTCATTGATTTAGTCAACTATGTTTGCAAAATTTCTTTTTTCATAACTTGGTATGCATCAGTTTCAGAGACATGTGTTCAAGTGTACAACAATTTCCGCCTACAGAGGATAATGCTTGGCGTGAGAAACGCAATTGTTGTTGATCCAGCAAGATATGTGTGCGTGTGTGATTATGCATCATTTTTTCTTTAGTTCACATGGGGATCACATGAGAAGTCCAACTATTAAAAAGGAACAGAGTTCAGATATAGTAAAATGTGAAGGAACAGAGTTCAGAGTGCATGCGAGCATATGAAGCTATGTTTTCTTTGTTACTAGTACTATTCACTGTTCAATATTTCAATGTGAAGGAATTGTCACTGCAAGTATTTGATATACGTGCTAGTGTGGCTGTTTTGCTAGTCTAGAAACTCATTGAGGAAAGTGGGCGTAGTCTTGTTGTCTAGAGATGGCCAAGACTTGGGCGAGGTTCACGGCCTGGTTTCGCTTCGCAAGCAACTCTGCTCCCGCTTCACACGTAATCTCTGCAGCAGATGCTACTCTGAACATACACGTACAACTCATGTAAATAAATGAGAAGTCCGATTATTAAAAAGAACAGAGTTCGGATATAACAAAATGAGTAAAATTAGTGTAAACTAAAAAATGAGAAAAATGTGATGAATCAAAAATTTAAAAAATCAGATTTTTATCGTTCCTAAAGAATAAAATGAAGAAGTTCAAATTAAAATAAAAGGAGCAACTAAAAATTTAAAATAGAAATTTCTTGTTTATTAATAAACTATAAGTTCAAACTAAAATAACAAAGTGGTTTGATGTTTATTAAAAAAATATAGGATTTTACCTTTTTAAGAAACTCAAATATCTGTTATTATTAAAGTATCAACCACGAAGTTCAAATTGGATAAAAAAAGTCAGATTTAATGTATATCTAAAAATCAAAAAATCTTTACTGAAAAAAATTGTGAAGTTCAATTTGAAATAACATAAAAGTTCGAAGAATATAAAAAACTCAGATTTGTTGCAAGAAGTTCACCTGCACCCCCATGCACGGTTCAGTATTTACATTGCGGGACGTCCGACCTCCAATTACATGTTTTAAAACGACAAAAAAATGGTGTTCAACCTTCAATTGTATGTAATTCGACGTATACACAAAAATGTAACAGAAGTTCATAGTTAAAACAACGAGAAGTTCAAGTACTAGAAGTTCAATTTAGAAAAAACAATCATTTGATTTTCATCGTCTCAAAAAAACCCGAGAAGTTCAGTTTAAGGACCCCTAAGAATTGTTAATTTAAAAACTCAAATTTTCCTCGGGGCTAAACAAATAAAAATTGAGAAGTTCAAAATAAAAAAACAGAGAAGTTCGACGTATATAAAAAGCTCAGATTTTTTCTCTTTACTAAAGAATAAAATGAAGAACTTCAAATTAAAATAAAAAGAACAACTAAAAAAAGTTTACAAAGTGTTGATCTTTATTAAAAAATCTAGGATTTTCGCAGATATCCGTTTTTGTTAAATTTTCAATGATGAAGTTCATATTGAGAAGGTAGTCAAATTTGTTGTTTATTTAAAAATCAAAAACAATTCTTTACTCAAAAAATATAAAAAGTTGAAGTTCAAATTGAAATAACACAGAAGTTCAGAGTTTATTAAAAATTTACCTGTTCAAAAAATAAAAAACACAACGCCATTTTTTGCACTTTTAAAATCAACTCATAAATGGAAAAAATCGTTGCTAGAAGTTCAGGTGTTCTGTTCGGGGGAGTTCAAAAATTCTTGTGAGAGAGGTTGAACAAAAATACATGACATAAGTTCAAGATGAAAACAGCGGGAAGTTCAACTACCACACGAAATGCGTTTCAGATAGGAATATAAGAATAGAAAATAAAAAGCTTAAAAAGGTTTTGTTGCAAGAAGTTCATGTGCTACTCGCGGTGAAGTTCGAGATCTCTAATGTGAGTCGTCCGACCTTCGCCATATGTAAAAACAGTAAAAAGATGTTGTTTTACGATTCAAAAATATATTTTGAACTGCTAAGTAGTATGAAAACTCATCAACACAAAAAAGTTGTGTGTTTTTAATAGCTTTCCATCGGTATATAATTTGCTCAATTAGGGTAAGTGGTTTGAGAATTACGGGCGAAAAACATCACGTCAAAAAACAGAGTGAAGTTCAAACAGACATGCTCCAGAAGTTCAACTACTTCACGCAGTGCATTTCCGTTCACGATGAACGCATAAATCATGATCTCACCATTTTCTAATTTACCTCGAAACGACGGTAATATCATTTGTGTAAGTTCAAGTCCTTGGTCGGAGAAAGTTAAAAAAAATTATTGTGAGAGACGTTTGTACAAAAGGAATATTATTTGTGTAACACTAACGAATGGATAAGAAAATTACAAACAAAAATACGTCCCAGAACTTCAACGTGAAAACAGCAGGAAGTTTAACTACTACGCTAAATGAATTTCAGATGAAAAACTTTCAAAACCATGGCGAGTATGAAAAAATGATCAACACGGGAAAGTAGCGTGTTTACAGTAGCTTTCCATCGGTATATCACCCGCTCAATTCCCGTGAGTGGGATGGAAAGCTACGAGCAGTGGATGAAGAGCTACGAGCAAAAAAATCACGTGAAAAACAGAGTGAAGTTCAGGTACACGCACCGAGAAGTTCAGGTTCTTCACGCGGTGCATTTTCGAAGAATCTGTTTCACGGTAGAAGCAGAACGAATGATCCCGCCATTAAATTAATTGAAAACGGCTAGGAATCAGAGAAAACCATCAACATGAAAAAGTTTCGCATTTTCCGTAGCTTTTCAACGGTATATTATTTGCCCAATTCCGATAAAGTTTGTAGAAATTACCGCGAAAATACGTTTTTCGCCATTTTTAATATCAACTTAAAACAGTAAGGAATTGAGAGAAACAATACATACCAAAAAGTTTTGCATTTGGTCAAGCTTTCCAATGCCGTATCATTTGTTGCATTCGGACGCATGGTTAAAAAATTAGCTCAAAAATACTAACTCGGTAGGACTTGGACCATTTTCTAAATTACTCTTAAAACCATTCAAAATTAGAAAAATACTTTCAAGATGAAAAAGTAGCGCATTTTCATAAGCTTTCCAACGCCATATCATATGCCTCCATTGGATTAGCTGCTTAAAATGACATCGAAAAAACGAACTCAAATTGCTCGGTTTATTTAAATTTTACGCTTTTTTCAAATTACTTTTTAACCATAGGGAATTAGAAAAAACTTTCAACATGTGGAAGGAGCAGTTTTTGCAGCAGCTTTCCAACGCCATATTATATGCCTCATTCCGATAAACGGTTTAGAAATGCGATCGAAATTACGATTCACGTTTTTTGTGTGAAGAAAAAATGGTTTTCAAAACTGATCTTAAACCGCTTACATTTTGCGAAAAATTTAACTTGGGTCAAAATAATCGTGTCCATAGCTTTCCAACGCTATATAGCAAGCCCTATTGGGGCAATGTTGCGAGAAGTTCAACCTAGCACAGGGGGAAGTTCAGGTCGAACAACTCAGGCAGTAAAATCGCAAAAAACAAGAGTTCTTCAAGACCCGAGTGCCAAATCCACCTATGAGCGAGATTCCTATCTAAAACGAATATTTAGTTGCTAAACAGTTTCGAAATGCGATCGAAAATACGATCCACGTTTTTTGTATGAAGAAAAAACGGTTTTCAAAATTCCGATAAAGGTCGGGTTCGTATAGAGGGAAGTTCAGGCGCGTGTACAAACAAAAATACGTCACAGAAGTTCAACGTGAAAATAACATGAAGTTCAACTACTACGCTGAATGAATTTCAGATGAAAAACTTTCAAAATCGTCGCGAGTATGAAAAAATTATCAACACGGGAAAGTTGCGTGTTTACAAAGCCTTTCCATCGATATATCACCCGCTCAATTCCCGTGAGTGGGATGGAGAGCTACGAGCAGTGGATGAAGATCTACGAGCAAAAAAATCACGTGAAAAACAGAGTGAAGTTCAGGTACACGCACCGAGAAGTTCAGGTTCTTCACGCGGTGCATTTTCGAAGAATCTGTTTCGCGGTAGAGGCAGAACGAATGATCCCGCCGTTTTTGGAATTACTTGAAAACGGCTAAGAATCAGAGAAAACCATCAACATGAAAAAGTTTTGAATTTTCCGTAGCTTTTCAACGGTATATTATTTGCCCAATTCCAATAAAGTTCATAGAAATTACGGTGAAAATACGTTTTTCGCCATTTTCGAAACTGACTTAAAACCGTAAAGAATTGGGAGAAACAATACATACCAAAAAGTTTCGCATTTGTTCAAGCTTTCCAACGCCATATCATTTGCTGCATTCGGACGCACGGTTAAAAAATTAGCTTGAAAATACGAATTCGGTAGGACTTGGACCATTTTCTAATTTACTCTTAAACCATCCAAAATTAGAAAACAATTTCAAAATGAAAAAGTAGTGCATTTTCATAAGCTTTCCAACGCCATATCATATGCCTCCTTTGGATTAGCCGTTTAGAAATGACATCGAAACAACGAACTCAGCTGTTCGGTTTACGAAATTTTAGGTTTTTTCAAATTAATCTTTAACCATATGGAATTAGAAAAAACTTTCAACATGTGGAAGGAGTGGTTTTGCAGCAGCTTTCCAACGCCATATTATATGCCTCATTCCGATAAACGGTTTAGAATGCGATCAAAAATACGATTCACGTTTTTTGTCCGAAGAAAAAACGGTTTTTAAAACTGCTCTTAAACTGCTTATATTTTGCCAAAAATTTAAGTTGGGTCATGATATTGGTATCCATAGCTTTCCAACGATATATAGCAAGCCCTATTTGGGTAATGTTGCGGGAAGTTCAACCTAGTTCACAGAGAAGGTCAGGCGCGTTACTCAGGAAGTTCAGGTTGGGATCAGAATATTATTCTGATCCCGTGATCAGAATAGTGTTTATGTATATATATACAGACGGTCTATTCTGCTAATATTAGCAGAATAACTATTCTGCACACCACTTTTGCACTGCACGCTGAACGCAAGTGCACGTGTCATTCTTTGAACCAAGTGTGCTGCAGTACTCACACGAGTGAACTTCTCGTCGGAAAAAACTGCATGCGTTATTTTTTTGTTACTGTTTTCGCTCTAATTTTTTAACCTTTTAACGGAATGAGGCGTGTAATATATTGTTGAAAAGCTATGGATTAGGTGCAACTTCAACATGTTGAACACTTTTCGAGATTCCACACGGTTTAAGAGCAGTTTTGAAAATGGTGCGGCGGATGACGAGTGGCAGCGAGCGTTGTTTCGTGTTTTTTTTCTAAACCGCTTGTCGGAATGAAGCAAATGATACGCCACTGGATAGATATCATCGAGGTGCATCTTTTCCATATATAAATCTTACTCTAATTCGTTACGGTTTAAGAGCAGTTTCAAATTTACTAAATCGCGGAATTCTGTTTTTCAAGTTTTTTAAAATTTTCAGTACTATTTTCGCTCCAGTTTTTGAACCGTTTCTCGAAACGAGGCGTGTGATACGCCGTTGGAAAGCTATGAACGACGAACGACGGTTTTAAGCTACGAACGAGCAGTTTCATATGTTGAAATATTTTTGAGATTCCTTACGGTTTTAAATTAATTTTGAAAATCGTGCGACGGACGACGAGTGGCAGCGGCCGTTTTTCATAAAATTTTTGCAAACCGCTGGTCAGAATGATTCAAACGATACGCCGTTGGAAAGATATCGACGATAGGCAACTCTTTCATGTAGAACACTCTCTCTAATTCTTTACGGTTTAAGAGGAATTTCGAATTTACGTGGCGTGTGATACGCCGTTGGAAATGCGGACACTCTGTTTTTCGCGACACCCAAATCGACGTGGGTACTTCATCCAACTGAAAACCGCACTACAACGGACGAAAAACCGCACTGCATCGCACGGGTAAGAGAACTGCATGGTTTCTTTTATTCAAATGTAATTTTTTCAAGGACGCGAAAGTAGAGTGCACTTCACGTCGGGTGTAAATGAACCACAACACTATCAAGAAGTGAACCGCATTACTTTTTTCGCTTTCGTAACAATTTTTTTGCACTTACGGGATGAACAACATCATACGGCCGACCGCACTGCCTCGAAAGAATACCGCACTGCATTGGAAGGGCAAGCGAGCTGCATAATTTCTTTTATCGGACGTAATTTTTCTCCGACGAGTTTTTGTTGTCTTTTTTTCAACTTTTTTTATGAAAAAGAGTGGATCACGGTGCCGAGGGCAAGTGAGCCACAACCTATGTCAGGGTGAGCTACATAATTGTTTTGTCTTTTTATTTTTTTTGTAAATTCATCTAGACTACATGGTCAATATTAGTGAGCTACATTGTTAATGTTAGTGAGCTTCATCAATTTTTTCATGTGTTCATCTTCTCCTGCAAAATATAGTTTAACTAAATCGCATGTGTGTAATGCATCGGAGCAACCATGAACTTCATCGCTTTTTTGTTTTGTGAAGTGCACCGCCAAGGTTTTCTTAATAAACTGCATCGATGTCCATACAAATCTGCAAAAAAAAATCCTCCAAAATAATAGAAAGTGAACTCCTCTGTACATTTTTTTACAAAGTTAACTCCTTCGTACTATGCATTGTACTGCAATTCTGTCCACGAAAGAATGCATGTTCAGAGCAGTGCAAAACGCATCAAATTTCCTCCAATCAAAACAACAAAACCAGGGACAACAGAAAAAAAAAGCACACCAAGGCCATTGCACAGCCCATCCGAGCTGCACTCCAGGGCCATCTGAACCTCGCATGTATGAAAAATATGCAAGAACTGATGGATGGGACCTTCCATTTTCTGCAGGGATTCATTGTCTCATCTACTCGATAGGTTCAGTGGGTTCGCTGCTCGGCCGGGAGAGTCACACTGCAAGCGCCGCCCTGTCGCACTGCTTTGTGGGGGAGGATATTGAGCGGTAGCAGCTACTCGTTGTAGAACTCACTGGAGAGGATGAAGAGAACCCACCCATCACGAGATTGCACCAACAACATCGACACCATGGATGATGAACGGGAGCAGAACCATCTCTGATGCAGCACAAATGAATCCGTACTTTTCCTTGTTGCTGCACGCAACACAACACCAAGAAATTAAGAAGGCGATCCATCAAGCAAGACAGACATACAGATAAAGACACGCAACAATGGGAGGGAGCGAGCGATCGACCTGATCTGGCCGAGTCAGGCGTCGCGCAGCTTGGCGAAGCTCGTCCGCCATTGTAGCGACTTGTGAGAAAGAGAGAGCACTTGGCGCGTGTGCGGGGAGGGAGAGAGATGGGCTTGGGACTGGGTGGCGTGCTGCTTGCACCCACACTTTGGTCTGCATGGCGCCGGTGGGGCGTGCTGCGTGCACCCACGTATTGGACCGCATGGCACCGTCGGGGGAGGGGGTGCAGTTGATCTTCGATGGGTCAACACATCTGTCGGCGAACTGCACTGCGGAAGGGTGAATAGCACTGCACTGCATTGCACATCCGACCACGAGCCTTGTGCCACCGGACTGCAAGCACGATCGCGACATCCAGCCGCACCGTACTGACGCCCCAACAGAATAGCAGCGATGTGCCCAAGTGGAATCTGAAAGGCAAAAAAAAAACAATCGATGGGGATGATAGGACGCTCGAGCCCGGTGGCATGCGTGGCGCTGCGGGTCGACGATTTAGGGGAGGGCACCGCTGGTTGAGGACGCGGCTATGGAGGTAGAGGTGAGGGGGGCCGTGGTGGCCGCGAAATGCACAACCATGCGCCGCCGAACCGCACCGCGACCAAGCACTTCAAGTCTGGCGCCGAAGCTGCACGCTGTGGAAGGCCGAATCGCATGCGGGAGATCTCACGAGGGGAGGGGAAGTAGGACAACTCGTCGGGGGGATGGGGATCCCGCGCCATGGAGAAGACCGGGCGGTGGCGCATCATGGAGCTAACCGTTTTCATGAGCGTCGGGATGATGCCGAACTGCCCATCCGGAGAAGAGATGATGGTGGATCGCACCGGTTCCGTGTTGGTGGCGCCCCGGGGCGGCCAGGGCCCCACAGATCTGACGCAGGGGGGTGCTGGAAGGCAGCGGCGCTTCACGGTGGAAGGTGATTGCGGGCGGTGGTGGCGGAAGGAGGAGGAGATGCTTGGAGCGTGGGTCGAATGGAGGCGGCCGTGCTTGGCAGCGGCGTTGTGGAAGGCTGGAGCCGCGGGGCATCAGAAGGAGGAGTGGGGCGACAGGGGGGCCGCGGCCGCTCGGGATCCAGCACCTGCCGGGAAATTGGAGGCGCGTTTTGACCGGGGACACCTGAGTCCACCGCCTGAGCACCGTGCTCGTGGGGGTGGGGCTTGTGGGTGGTGGCGCTGGGCTCGGGGGCCTGGGTTTGCGGTCGGGAGGTGGGGCGTCGGTGAGAAGGTGGGTGGGGTTTGACCGGGGAAGAATGTCGGCATTTTGGGAACGGGGGTCCCCAGACTTGCCTGCCTGCGGCCTGCGGCGTGGCTCAAGGGGTGGCCCATCAAGGCCCATCTTCATCAGCACAAGCTCAAGACCCTCGCGAGGGGCCAAGCCTCGTGGGGCGGACAATAGGGGGCTTCCTCAGGCACGACCTCGTCAGGCTGGCTCGCGAGGAGGCGGAGAGATCAAGGCGGGGTCCCTCACGAGGTGCCCATGACGCAAGCCATGACGACCAGGCGCGCCAGTGGGCGCCCGGCCATGATGTCCTCATTTCCTCTTTGGTGCAAAGGGGGCAAGCGGAGGCGAGAGCATCAAGCAAAGGCATCCGTTTCGATGCAACAAGACAAAGATCGTCACAACGGCAGGAAGGAAGTCATCGTGGAGCCCAAGCCGGCGTCACCACCAGAGCCTTTGGCAGGCGAAGACCAACTTTAGTCAGGATAAGTGTACTAGATGTTCCCCTTCAAAATGGACAATTGTTGGCGCCCTTCCCGCTTAATATTTGGGAAGAGGCCTAGGGCCTTTGCCTATAAATAGGACTAGCCACCCACAGGGTAGAAGAGGCTGGATCCGGCGTCAAGAAATCAATCAGAGAGAGAGAGAGAGAGAGAGAGAGAGAGAGAAGCGACTGAACTCCCCCTAGCAGTTCATCGCACCAGCCAAGAGCAGACCCTCGCGAGGTTGTTCTTCCTTGTATTGTTCATCATCATCAGCCCCAGAGGCAATCCACCGCACCACAAACTAGAGTAGGGTATTACACCACAATGGTGGCCCGAACTAGTATAAACCCTGTGTCTCTTGTGTTGTTTCCTTCATAGTTCTAGATCCTAGCGAAGCGGCGAGGCGCAGGTGGGTAGAGGGCGATCTCCGTGCGCACCCGAGTGTTCGAACCTAGAGGGTCAGCCGGAACCCGAAATTCGACATTTGGCGCGCCAGGTAAGGGTGCGCCGGAATCCACCTTCTGCCACTTCGCGTCCCGTCGCATCATCATCATCATGTCCGGCGACCAGGGGCAACCCTGATCCCTGGGCGGCCTGGTCCGCCCATGCAGAGCCGCTCGCCCCGGGCGACCCCATGCCCCAGGCAGCTCGCGGTCCGCAGGGTGCTGCGGGCCGCGGGCGACGCGGACAGGCAACTACAGCTCTCACGCCATGGCAGGCACGGTCGGCGGCGAGGGCCTCCAACCACCGCGGCCACGACGCCATACACCCGACGGGAGCAGGCGAACTCAAGGGCCACTCTCACAGTGGCCCGAGAGCTACTGCAATGCAAAGGCCGAGGAGGGCGGCCGCGACGCGGCGTCGCTAGAGCGGGTGGCAGAGCTCCTGGGCTTCGCCGCCTCGGGGGCTCACCCCTTCTGCACCCAGCTCCCACCTCAGGTCCAGGGAGGCCTGCGCGGAGGCTCCACGCACCCCTGCGCAGCTCCAAGTGGACTCCAAGGCCACCCCAACGCCAGCCAGGCCGCCAGCACCGGGCCAGTAGCGGTGCTGCCTCCGCCCCCGGCCAGTGAAGAAGGACTCGTCACGACCCATGGCCCCAGTGGGCCGCCGCGCTACCACCCCCAGGTGGGCGCCTCAAGCAGAGCTGCATGGCACACGGAGCACTATGGCGCACCCTTCGGTATGGCGGCCCCAGAAGAGTACGTGCCCCACATGATGGACAAGGGCACGCGCATGAGGACGAACAAGGCTCGCTCCTCGGCCCAAGCTGGGGGGACAAGGCACCAGAAGCTAAGCTCTTCCAGGAGCCCCGGGAAGGCCCTGTCGGCCACGCTGGAAGCGACGATTATCGGGTACAGCTAATTCCTCAGGAGCAGGCATACGCTAACCATGGATCGCATGAGGTGCAGGTCGCCACAACGGGCGGCTGCCCCGCTCCAGCAGTTTCCTACCCCTCAGGAGGAGGGCACCGGGGGCTGCAGGAGAGGGGCCGAGATCCGGCATCACCACCGCGGCGTTTGGAGCAAGGCGTCCTCAGGAGGTAGGCCCTCTGCTGGGGAGGTGCCTCAGGGCCTGCCCCTGGCAGAGGACCCGTGGTCGTCGGGGGAACCGCTGGCGACCACTCTACCCCATCGGCGGCGTCCTGGTTTCCGGTCGTCGTCGGTGGCACTAGAGTGTGGCGCAAGGCGGGGCCCTCGTCTGGCGATATGAAGCAAGGCCGGTACCTGTGAAGAAGGCCCAGTGCATGTGAAGCTCGCCGCCCCGTGACACTCTCACGTAATAATGAGTGGGGTTGTACACGCCCCGGAGTCTCAGGGGTGCCGGCCTCAGGCCCTGGGGCTCCCTCCCATGCCCAGTGGCAGCACTTAGCTGCTACCGTTGGTGAGAAGACGTCCAAGACTAGACTAGGTGCCAAACGCGGCCTTTTTCTGCTTTCATTGCTTTTTCCCTTGGCTGTCGTTTTCCCCCGTTGGATTTAAGTTGGATTTGAGCTTGAGATTTGCTTGTGTCCAGGGAAGGGGTGTTTAGTCTCGTTCGAGCAATCTCTCGCGTTCTGGTTACCACTTTACCTCAGCTGCCTCCCCTCGTGAGCCCCTCGCGAGCCGGGTCAGGCCTAACTTGTGTGCAGCCCAAACTGTCGTCGCCGTGCCCTCTTAGGAGGTTTTTATTACAGGTCCTATGGGCTCGATCATGAGACACTCGAGACACCGCAGTCCTCCGCAGGCTATCTCAGGGCCCACACTGGTCGAAGGTAAACAAGCCAGCCAGCTCGTTGCAAAGCCAGCCACTTGGCGTAGGCGTACGGTGTCGGCGTTCTGGGAACGGGGGTCCCCAGACTTGCCTGCCTGCGGCCTGCGGCGTGGCTCAAAGGGGGACCCATCACGGCCCATCTTCATCAACACGAGCTCAAGACCCTCGCGAGGGGCCAAGCCTCGCGGGGCGGACGACAGGCAGCTTCCTCAGGCACGGCCTCATCAGGCCGGCTCGCGAGGAGGCGGAGAGATCAAGGCAGGGTACCTTACGAGGTGCCCATGACGCAAGCCATGACGACCAAGGGCGCCAGGCGGGCGCCAGCCGCGCAGTTTCCTCCTTTCCTCTTTGGTGCAAAGGGAGCAAGCGCAGGCGAGAGCATCAAGCAAAGGCATCCGTTTCGGTGCAACAAGACCAAAACCAGTCCAACAGCAGGAAGGAAGTCGTTGTGGAGCCCAAGCCGGCGTCATCACCAGAGCCTTTGACAGGCGAGGACCGACTTTAGTCAGGATAAGTGTACCAGATGTTCCCCTTCAAAATGGCCAATTGTTGGCGCCCTTCCCGCTCAATATTTGGGAAGAGGCCCAGGGCCTCTGCCTATAAATAGGACTAGCCACCCACAGGGTAGAGAAATCAAGAAAGGCAGCAAGAGAACAAACGAGAGAGAGAGAGAGAGAAGCGACTGAACTCCCCCTAGCAGTTCATCGCAGCAGCCAAGAACAGACCCTCGCGAGGCTGTTCTTCCTTGTATTGTTCATCACCATCAGCCCAAGAGGCAATCCACCACACCACAAACTAGAGTAGGGTATTACACCACAATGGTGGCCCGAACTAGTATAAACCCTGTGTCTCTTGTGCTGTTCCTTTCGTAGTTTAGATCCTAGAGAGGCGGCGGTGCGGTAGGTAGAGGGCGAGATTCCGCGCACCCCGTGTTCAAACCTCAAGGGTCTGCGGAACCCGAAATCCGACATTTGGCGCGCCCGGTAGGTGCGCCGAATTAAATCTTCCGCCCGGCTGTTCTCCGTCAACCCCGCGTCCATGTCGACGCTCGTCGGGCCAGCGCCGAGCACCGAGCCGCTCTCGCTTCTGCGTCACCAGACGGCTCCGTCGGCTGGCGCCCTCGTCGTTCCCGTCGCCGCCGTCAACACCGCCACCGGCCCGGCGAAACGAGCAAGCATTGTCCCAGTGATCCCTCCGTGAGGAAAGACGGCACTTGCTACCCCTCGCCGCCCAGCTGGTTCTTCGTCTCGCTGCGTTCCAGCGCGCCATGGAAAACTCGAGCTGCGCTCATCGCGGCAAACGAGCTCCTGCGCTACCGTCCAGTCGACAACATCTATGAAGAGTGGCTCGACCGCGTCGCCGAGCTCGTCCGTGCCGCAGGGGGCTCCCCCGTGCCGCCCGTCCCACTGCACCGCACCCCGCCCTGCTGGGCGATGAAACTCGGGCGCCTCGGCTGCCTCCCCCTCAAGAAGGCGCCCTGGCCCCAAGGCGCGTGGTCCCTGGGCGGAACCCGCTCCGTCCGGCACCAGCGCGGCAAGAGCAGAGCTGTCAGGAGGTCCCTCACCCGCAAGAAGCTGCATGAGTGCTCTCTGCTCCAGCTCGTCGCGACCACGCTCCTGCCCTGGCACGTCAAGACCCCGCGCTGCTCCCAGCTGCAGCGCATGGGGACCCGCAAGACCAAGCTCTTCGTCATCCAAGGCCTCCCGTGGCCACAGCAGGATGTCGTGCCTTCACCCCCAAGCTGCGCAGCGTCGCGTGGCCCGGCA
This sequence comes from Aegilops bicornis, assembly GCA_021605145.1. Classification (NCBI taxonomy): domain Eukaryota; kingdom Viridiplantae; phylum Streptophyta; class Magnoliopsida; order Poales; family Poaceae; genus Aegilops; species Aegilops bicornis. Next base: position 512,919,857 of record CM038674.1, read on the forward strand.
AGTTCAAGACGGACCTGCCTCCTCGCTACGACGGTACGGCCGACCCCGCAGAGTTCCTCCAGATTTACGAGCTGGGCATCTAAGCCGCCAACAAAGACGAGAAGGTCATGGCGAACTGGTTTCCCATGGCGCTCAAAGACGGGGCCTGCACCTGGCTCCTGAACCTGGCCCCGGGCATGATCTCCTCCTGGGACGAGATGCGTACCCGCTTCATCGCCAACTTCCAAGATACTCGTGACCAGCCACCCGCCGTGAGCGACATGCGTCGCATCAAGCAGCAGCCAGGGGAGACCCTGCAGAAATACATCTAGCGCTTCAACAACGCACGCCTCAAGATTCCCAAGGTGACCGAGGAGGCCATCATCTCCGCCTTCTCCGATGGTGTGCGCGACGTCAAGATGAAGGAGGAGCTGGCGATGTATGAAGACTTGTGCACTTCCTTGGAGCTGTTCAACTTGGCGACAAAGTGCGCTAGGGCCGAGGAAGGGCGTCTCTCCCTCCTCGAGCTGCCTGCCGCAGACCCAGAAGAGAAGAAATCCAAGGCCAAGGACGTGAAGCGCAAGGGGGCTGCCATGCTCGCGGCAGAACCGGACACCAAGCGGGACAGAGATCAACCCGAGTCTTCCAATGGCGGCCGGTACTGCGTGTACCACGACCTCCACACCCAAAACACCAGCGAATGTCAGGAACTCCGAGCCGTGCGAGAAGGGAGGATTGGCCGACGTCCCAACCGCAGCGACCTGGGCTACGGCCGAGGAGGTGGAAGGAACGCAGGACGCTGGGAAGACCGCGGCCCTCGCCAAGGATGGCACGACTAACCTCGCGAGGATCGCTAGCAAGACCCACCTCGCGAGGGAGGCTGGAGGGATCAGCCTCGCGAGGATCGCCCGCAAGGCAACGCAGGCCTCCCTCCTCTGCCATCGCAGCCAAGGAGAAATGAAGACCATCATCAGGACGAGGGGGCTGGGGGCTTCCAGGAGCCGCGCGCGATCGCCTGCATCCTGGGCGGAGCTCAAGCCCCAGCCTCTCAACGCATCTTCAAGCAGTTCGCCCATGAAGTGAATGCAGTCCTCCCCAAGCTCGAAGCCACACGCCCCCTCAGGTGGTCGGCGTGCACCATCACGTTCAGCTCAGCGGATCAGCTCAAGTGTGCGGCCACAGCCGGAGTCCTCCCGATGCTCTGTTCCCCAATCATCAGCAACGTGCTAGTCACCAAGACCCTCGTCGATGGCGGGGCAGGGCTCAACGTCCTGTCCGTGGAAACGTTCAACAATCTCCAAGTGCCTTACAATTAGCTCCAGCCAACCAAGCCTTTCTCTGGGGTCACCGACGGCTCCACGGTCTCGATCGGGCAGGTTCGCCTCCCTGTCACCTTCGGCGCACGCGACAACTACCGCACCGAGCTCATCGACTTCGACATCGCCCACATTCGCCTGCCATACAACGCCATCCTCGGGTACCCAGCGCTGGCCAAGTTCATGGTCGTAACCCACCACGGCTACAACGTCCTCAAGATGCCAGGAAGTGGCGGAGTCATCACGGTGCCCTGCGAAGAGAAAGACGCAGTGTGCTCCCTGGAGCGAGCCTTTCAGGCCGCATCATTGGAAGACCTGGATCGCGGAAGCGAGGCTTCGAGACCGCTCCCAAGAAGAAGAAGACATCGTCGGCCCGACCCCTCGGGAGGCAGGCCCCTCGGGGCCGCGCTGCTCAGGGGAACCTCCTTCTATCGCATAGGAAGCGCGCGGCGCCCTCCTCGAGCAGTGGCTCGGGGATCCCCCTGGAGGGCCACCGACCTTGCTAAGGTCACGAGGGAGGCGCTTGGGCACCACTTGGAGGCGTGTTTCGAAGCATGTTTCCCTCAAGAAGGAGCAAGGCAAGGAGGGCCAAACCCTCAGGAGTTCGTCAGCAAGATCGTTCAGGAGCTGCAAGAGTCAAGAGTCATGAGTGGCAGCCGCCGCTTACCTGTCATGGCTCCCCATCCAGGCGAGGATGGTGGGCTGCGCGTCTGCATCGACATACCAGGGCTCAACCGAGCCGCCTCTCAGGAGCGCCTCTGGCCCTCTCGCGTGGGGCACTGCGAAGGTCCACCCCACAGCTACGTTCGCATGCCTTACGACCTGCCGAATGCAGCCGCCACGTACCAGCGCCTCATGAGGGACATCCTGGAGGCTCAAGAGGCCGGGCGTTCCGCAGCCCAGGCGGAGATGGAGATGGTCCACAAGGAGCCACCAGCGCCTCCGGAGCTTCCCGAGGCCCCTGGGCCTGGGGGCTCATGAGGATCGGCTCCCGCAGCCCACCGAGTCTACTGCACCAACACCCTTTCGTCTTCAACGCTACCAGGTGACATCTTTCCAGTTCCATTTCCAGCTGGGAGCGCCCCCAGGGCTGCATTATTCCCAGGCCACGTGGGTCCGTCCCTGCGGCGTGTATCCCTTTTACTTCCTGTTCTTAGCTTAACTTGTTGGGGGCGCCCCTCGGGCTGCATCATCCCCAAGTCGCTCGGGTCCGATCGAGCGATGTTCGTCTTCTTTGCGCTTATCTAAATGGACTTGCTCCTTCGTGATTAACATGCTTGACCTAGTTGCCCGCTCGACTGACACCAACTGATGGAGCTGCTCCCTAACGGCACGGCGCTTGCGCATGGGTCTGTCCCTACAACGCCGACAAACCTGAATGGCTGAGCTCTGGCCGCGGCAGCCCCGCATAGCGCTACCTCGTCAAGCCTTCAGTGCCTCGTCACCCCTCCAGGGCAACCAACGGCTGATTGACGGTCGTGACGGTGAACTTTCGTTCCTTCTGTGATGAGCCCACAGGATCTCTTCAAGGAGCAGCGTCAGGCGAGGCCCCCACGGTGTCTCCTTCACTCTCACCCGCGAACCGCTTGCACGTTAAAGGGGGTGCACGAGCATCGCGACTCAGGGCTCCTACCGGCTCTCCGGACCTCACCGCCTTGCCCACGACATCGCGACCTGGCATACCAGCGACGGCTGAGACTCGCTCGAGGGCCGAGACCCGAGGACGTAGAGCAGAAAGGGGAGCAAAGGCGAGAAGGGAGGGACACGTGAGGACCTCGCCAAGCGACTCCTCGCCTGCCGATGCAAGGACCCGGCAACGCACCAGGAAGCGACTCCTGATTCTCGAGATAAGTCACCCTCCAGAAGAATTAACTAACACGGCACCGTCCCCTCACCAAACGCAATCCCGAGTTAGCAATGTCGATCTCCTTTCTCACCGAACGACGGCTACTTGAGTGCTAAGGGGGACCTCCTGAGCATCGCGACTCAGGGGCTCTTACCGGACCCCGGGCCGCTCACCTCCTGGCCTTGACCACGGCATCGCGACCTGGCATACCAGCGACGGCTGAAGCTTGCCTTGGGACTGTGACCAGTTGGCGCAGAGCATCAAGCCCTCGCGAGGTTCGAAAGGGAGAACTGAGCTAAGGCGGGATGAGCAACTCGCGCTGATTCACAACAAGGATCATATTAACAAACAGGGCCACAGGCACCTTACAAGCCCCCACGGGGCGCGCTTTTGATTCCTCGCAGGGAGCAGATCCTAAAGAACGCTAACTACACGCGCTCCTGCAAAAGACGCCATCATCAACAGTGGGCCGTCGGGCACCGGCGCCAACCCCATCCAAATCAGGGGCGGCGACGGCCTGCCGACCCCGCCCTGCTCCGAGAGCGGCGTAGGCTCGGGGGCTCGTAGCTGTCGTCGCTCGTCTCCGGAGTCGCCGAAGAGCTCGGCGGAGTCGCTAGATCCTCCGACGCCTCCACCGCCTGAGGAGCTGCCGAGAGAGCGGCCAGCGAGCCTAGCCCTCGCCACGGCAGAGCCTCGATCACCTCTCCCGAGGCAGCACTCCAGCCGGCGCCCTTCTGCATCGAAGACCTTGAAGAGCATGACCGAAGCGCCGTCGTACTCCAGGTGGATCGCGAGATCGCCCCTTGTCCTGCAGACCCGGGAAATCTTGCCCCAACCTCGGGTCATGAAGACCTCGCCCGGGGCAATGACCTCAACCTCTGCCCCGGTTGCGAGGGTGCCGCATCCGGCGTGCTGCAGCCAGAGCTCCAGGGGTCCTCCCCGCGGAATCGCGGAGGCGAAGAAGGGAGGAAGGCGAATCCAAGACCGAGGAGGCATGGCGGCATGGAGTAAGAACTCCCGGGAGGAACCCTCGGCGTGGACTCCATGAGGAACGACGCCAAGACCTTCGTGGACGCCGGGCGCCGACGGGCGTTGCCCGTGGCGTTCGCATCAACCCCTTGAGCCCTCGATCTGGCGAACAAGGGAAGCGGGAACCCGGTGGTGGCTGCCGCACTGTGGCCTCGGCACCACCTGGTGGGCATCCTCGTCCCGATGGCAGAGGGTTAGCGGTTTCTTCGACGGGAGCGGGTCAGGACCCTCTCGAGGAGCCTTTCCCTTCTCTGCCGCGGAGAACCGGCGGATCGGAGCCATTGTAGCAAGACGGAGCAAGAACTGGGAAGAAGAAGAAGCAAGCAGAAACGGACCAGAGGAGCGCTCATAGTTCCGTACTTAAAGCCAGAGGAGGCCAACCGCCGACCTCCACGATCGCAGGCAATCATGACCCGCTTTGCATGCAGGGACTTGTCAATTTGTGCGATTCTTTGGCGCCAGGGGAAGTGGAGATGCCCACGCTCAATCAACCGCCACGCTGGCGCCCAGGTCAGGCTGTTAGGGCCTCGCAGCTTCACACTTTCCCTTCGCCTCTCTGCCAGCCAAGTCCGGTGCGCCTTTGGGCCCGGGCTCTTGTCGGCGCTGCAGGGAACGGGGTCCCAGAATGCACTGCGGCCTCGTGGCGTGGCTCAAAGGGGGGCCCATCACGGCCCATCTTCATCAACACGAGCTCAAGACCCTCGCGGGGCGGACGACAGGGAGCTTCCTCAGGCACGGCCTCATCAGGCTGGCTCGCGAGGAGGCGAAGAGATCAAGGCGGGGTACCTCACGAGGTGCCCATGACGCAAGCCATGACGACCAAGGCGCCCGAGGCGAGCGCCACCAGCATGATGTCCTCCTTTCCTCTTTGGTGCAAAGGGAGCAAGCGCAGGAGAGAGCATCAAGCAAAGGCGTCCATTTCGTGCAACAAGACCAAGACCAGTCCAACGGCAGGAAGGAAGTCGCTAGGAGCCCAAGCGGCGTCATCACGAGAGCCTTTGACAGGCGAGGACCGACTTTAGTCAGGATAAGTGTACCAGATGTTCCCCTTCAAAATGGCCAATTGTTGGCGCCCTTCCCGCTCAATATTTGGGAAGAGGCCCAGGGCCTCTGCCTATAAATAGGACTAGCCACCCACAGGGTAGAGAAATCAAGAAAGGTAGCAAGAGAACAAACGAGAGAGAGAGAGAGAGAGAGAGAGAGAGAGAGAGAAGCAACTGAACTCCCCCTAGCAGTTCATCGCACCAGCCAAGAACAGACCCTCGCGAGGCTGTTCTTCCTTGTATTGTTCATCACCATCAGCCCAAGAGGCAATCCACCACACCACAAACTAGAGTAGGGTATTACACCACAATGGTGGCCCGAACTAGTATAAATCCTGTGTCTCTTGTGTTGTTCCTTTCGTAGTTTAGATCCTAGCGAGGCGGCGGGGTGCAGGTAGGTAGAGGGCGAGATTCCGCACGCACCCCAGTGTTCGAACCTCAAGGGTCTGCCGGAACCCAAAATACGACATACGGGTGATATCGCATCTACTAATACGCTGAATGCAAGTATTTTACATGAGGGGCTCCCCCTCCCAAAATGCTCTTACAACCTTCAGGGCAAAGCCCGAACTCTATTTGCGCAGGGTAACAAAGCAGGGACAACACGCGGTCAGTCGGATAAATCCCCCAATGCATCCTCGCGGGCACCTCCTGAATCGTCGCTGGTGTCGCTAGCCTCACCATCGCTCTCCATGTTGCCGTTAGCGGCGTCAGGGCCGTTCACCACGCCGCCCTCATCAGCAGCTATGACCACACCGTCGTTATTAGAAGCAAAGGCCCTGACGAGGGCATCCACGTTGTCCTCCACCCAGTGCGCCAGGTCGTCCCGAACGGCCTGGGGTACTGGGGCGATGGCAGCGTCGAAGTCAAAGTTGTGGTCCATGTTTCGAAGATGGCTGAAGACACGAGAAAAGGCGCGCCCGAGCAGGGCGCGGCTCCTCTCCTCCCCCAACCTGTTGGCTCTGACCGATCGCACCTCTAGCTGCGTCACCACGTCGGTGAAGAACTGAAGGTTGCCAGCATAGTTGACTGCGTGGGGCTCGCCGACAGACTCCTCGCAGATGTTACCCAAGGCCGTGTTGGCTCTCTCCCGGAGCGTGGTGAGCATGGGGCCATGCTCGTGCCCCAGGATCCGCCGCTGGCGTATCTCCTCCTCGTTCTGCCGTGCAACGGCCTCGGCCTCGTCCACCCGTTGACGGAGAAGAAGCGCCTCAGCGCAAGAGGTAGTCAGCTCGTCCTGCGCCACACCAAGGGCGGCCCAGGAAGCATCTTCCCGCCGCGTCACTTCATCCAGCTTGGCCCTCAGGGCGTCGGTCCTACCTTCAGCTTCGACCCGGATCAACCCCAGCCTCTCCTCAAACTCGCGCTCAAGGTTCAAGCGGGCCGTCGCCACCCGACGTCCGACCTCTTCCAGGACGCGGGCTTCCCGCGCAGCGACGTCATCCTCCACCTGCATCACCAAGCGCTCCCTCGTCTCCAGACGCTCAAGATCGCATGCGCGTTCGGCAGCTTCCAGCGTCAGTGCCTCCTCGCGCCTCTAGAGCTCTGCCTGGTCGACCGAAGCCACCTTCACTGACGCAAGGGCCGTCTCACGCAGCTCCACCTGCTGCTCCAGGGATTGGCACCGGGCCTGGATTTCTCGCGCCCGCTCCTCCGCCGCCTCACGCCGCCGGTCAGCCTCTCGGGCCTCCTCGACGACCCGGGAACGGGCCTCCCGAGAGGTCGCCAGCGACGCCTCGGCTTCCTCATTGTCGAGGTCATGCTGGTGGCGCGCAAGGGCAACAGCCGCCTTCAGCTTGCGCCTCTCTTCAGCCAGCGCAGCCCTCGGCCTCAAGGCGCGTGTCTTCGTCGTGAGCTCTTCACCAAGCAGGCTCACCGCGTCGGCCGCCTCCGAAGAAACCCTTGGCGAGCGCGGCGGCTCCCGGCGCCGAGCACGTCTTCGCGCCATCCGCCCCAAGTAAGGCGCCAAGGCCACGAATCAGCGCTCCCCTCGAAAGGGGGGCTGGGGCTGGTGCCTCGCGATGGCCGGGCATGCCTCGCCAGAGCCCGGCTGGAGCCAGCCCATCCCCAAATGAAGAGCGCAGGGCTGACCTTAGCCAATCGCCATCCACGACTGCACGAGAAGCCCAAGGCTGGCTATGCCCCGAGAAGGCTCACGAAGGAGGGTTGCGAGGCGCTGAGCTGAGCCGCGCGCCACAGGATGGCTCACCTCTCCCACCAGCCTCACCACAAGGGCTCGCTTGAGCTCGAGCGCTCGAAGACGGTGGAGAGGGCGAGGCCTGGGGGGATGGCTCCTCAGTCATCTCCGTGAGCTCGGCAGGAAGGGCCCTGCAGAGCAAGGATCAGCCAAAGCAACGGGAGGATCAGGAGCTAGGAAAGGGGAATGCTTACTCATCAATGGCGAAATACTTCCTGCGCTTCAGCAGGCGGCAAGGGTAATCGTCACCCAAGGCCTCCCTTCTTCTAGGAGAGCCTCGAAGTCCACGCGGAAGCGGCCCGGGAGTTGAGCGCAGGGGTCAGCCTGTGACGAGGAAGAAGCATCAAGGTGACCAGCGTCAGGGGCGTCGTCCTGATGCACGCCGACGGTCGCCTCACCAAGAAGGGTATCTGGGGCCTCAGGGGCCTCAACCACGGGCGCCTCGAGCGGCGGCTCAACCCCTCGAGTCGCAGCAGTACGGGCCTCAGGAGCTGCCCCCTCAGGAGTGCTGCCTCGCATCGTCATCCCGGCGGGGGCCCCCTCAGCCTCCAGCGGCCCGTGCCTCCCTGCTCCGCCACTCGAGGAAGGACCTCCGTGGGCGACTGGAAGGGCAGTCACCACCACTGGGTTCTTGCGAGGCCCCATGAGGCCTGCGGGGCACAGCCCCCATTCGTCGAAGCTGGGCATCTGATTCACAAAGTCGCCCCTGTTCAAGCAGAAGTACAGCAAAGCCCCCCTTGCCGGACGCTGCCGGGGGAAGGGTCCCCAGTCAAGACCAAGAGCACCTTCCTCAGCGCTTCAGGCGTCAGGTCCTCCTCCTGGAGTCTCATGCGATCTTCACGACCGCCGAAGGCCCACATCCGGCGGGAGTGACGCTGGAGAGGGGCAATGCGACATAACATGAACTCCTTCACCACCTTGGGCGCCGTTACGTCGAGCGCCCTTAGGAACGCGAAGCGACGCTGCATTTAAGATGAGCCGGGGCTCATGAGCGTCTCTGGCCCCACCTGAATTGGGGACAGCGGGAGATGTTGGCTGTGAAAGCAGGGGCTGGGTACCCCTGACGCCCACGCACCACCGCCAAGGAACCCAAAGCGCCGGGCTGAGGAAGGCTGAAAACAATCCCTGAAGTCGCTGTTTCTGGTGCGGCAATAAAGCTCACGCACCCCGAGCATTGGGTGGGGTCGACGAGGCTCAAAGAAAAGAAGTGACGCAACAAGGCAACTGAAGGAGGGATGCCCATCATCGCCTCACAGACAAAGGCGAAAACGGCAAGAAGAGTAATGGATTCAGGACCCAAATGCATCATATGGATCTAATAATGGGAAAGCATAGCGTTGAAGAAATTGGAAAAGGGGGGAACCAGTCCCGCCCACAGGGCGTCAGCAAAGTACCGGACCTCGGTGACTATTCTGTCGATGGAGAAGTAAGAGGCGGGCCAGGCCGTCGTCCTCCCGCACTCGTTGAAGATAGTGGCCAGAGCAGAGCTGACCTTGCCCAAGCCTTCTCGGTTGAATATGATCGACCAATCGACGGCAGGAGCCGCCGACGACGGCGAGCGAGGCGGAGGCACATGTTTCTTCCCTTTCCCCTTCTTCGCGGGAGCCTTGGCGACGGAAGGAGGGAGAATTCGAGATTGGATTGGAAGCAGAGGCTGGAGCTCGAGAGGAGGAAGAGCAGGGGACGGTCGAAGCAGCGAAAAGAGGGACGACTGTGTGCAACCACGGGTCCGCCTAGCTGGGCGCAAAATAAGGAGGCGTGGGGGAACAGTGCCGCCCACGTCCAATCAACCGCCACGCGGCGCCCGAGGCCGCAGGCTGTTAGGGGCTCAGCGCGCTTGCACTTGCCCTTCGCATCTCTGCTCAGCCAAGTCCAGCGCGCCTTGGGCCCGGGGGCTCTTGTCGGCGATTCTCGGGAACGGGGTCCCCAGACTTGCCTGCCTGCGGCCTGCGGCGTGGCTCAAGGGGTGGCCCATCAAGGCCCATCTTCATCAGCACAAGCTCAAGACCCTCGCGAGGGGCCAAGCCTCGCAGGGCAGACAACAAGGAGCTTCCTCAGGCATGGCCTCGTCAGGCTGGATCGCGAGGAGGCGGAGAGATCAAGGCGGGGTACCTCACGAGGTGCCCATGACACAAGCCATGACGACCAAAGGCGCCAGCCCGCGTAGTGTTCTCCTTTCCTCTTTGGTGCAAAGGGAGCAAGCGCAGGCGAGAGCATCAAGCAAAGGCATCCGTTTCGGTGCAACAAGACCAAGACCGTCGCAACGGCAGGAAGGAAGTCATTGTGGAGCCCAAGCCGGCGTCACCAGAGCCTTTGACAGGCGAGGACCAACTTTAGTCAGGATAAGTGTACTAGATGTTCCCCTTCAAAATGGCCAATTGTTGGCGCCCTTCCCGCTCAATATTTGAGAAGAGGCCCAGGGCCTTTGCCTATAAATAGGACTAGCCACCCACAGGGTAGAAGAGGCTGGATCCGGCGTCAAGAAATCAATCAGAGAGAGAGAGAGAGAAGCGACTGAACTCCCCCTAGCAGTTCATCGCACCAGCCAAGATCAGACCCTCGCGAGGCTGTTCTTCCTTGTATTGTTCATCATCATCAGCCCCAGAGGCAATCCACCACACCACAAACTAGAGTAGGGTATTACACCACAATGGTGGCCCGAACTAGTATAAACCCTGTGTCTCTTGTGTTGTTCCCTTCATAGTTCTAGATCCTAGCGAGGTGGCGAGGCGCAGGTGGGTAGAGGGCGAGATCTCCGCGCGCACCCCAGTGTTCGAACCTAAAGGGTCAGCCGGAACCCGAAATCCGACAAAGAAGGTGGGGTGGGGCGTGGGGCTGGAGGTTTTTTGTTTTGGTTTTTGCAGTTCGGTGGGTTCTAGCGCGCGTGGGGTTGCGGGGTGTTCGGATCAGGTGTTAGCAGAATAAGGGGTGGGTGTTAGCAGAATAAGGTCTGAAGGGGTGTTATTAGAATAGACCCACCCTATATATATATACATACATATATATATTTATATTTATATATATATATATGTATATATATATGTATATGTATATGATACATGATATGATTAAAGTTGGATCGGCTCGGAGAGTACCCGCTAGTGATTCTTTGCGGCGGAATGACATGGCAGGGTAGAGACCGTCTAGGAGATAGGTGGGCCTGGTCCCTGGTCGATGTCTGCGGTTACTTCAAAATAACACGCTTAACGAGATTGGGTATTTGATCTGAGTTGGCCTTTTCGCACTAACTGCCAAGTGGGATGCGTTATGGGCACTCAACGTCGTATGATTTCTCCTGAAAGCTTTCCAGATGTCATGGTTCAGAGATGCGGGTTGAGTGTTATTGCGGCTTGAACTACGTCAGTATTTTCCCAAAGAGGAAGGGATGATGCAACACAACTACGGTAGGTATTTCCCTTAGTGATGAGACCAAGGTTATCGAACCAGTAGGAGAACCACGCACCACTACGTGAACGACCCCTGCACACAAATAATAAATACTCACAACCCGACGTATTAAAGGGGCTGTCAATCCCTTTCGGGTAACGGCACCAGAAATTGGCAAGTTGACGAGATAAAAATATGATAGATTGGATAAATAGATCTCGAATAAACGCAAAATAAAATAAAGTACAACAAGGTATTTTTGTATTTTTGGATTCATAGATCTAAAAATAAAAGTAAATAAAAATGGATCGCAAAGGCAAATATAATAAAGAAGAGACCCGAGGCCGTAGGTTTCAATAGTGGCTTCTCTCGAGAAAAAAATAGCATATGGTGGGTAAACAAATTACTGTTGGGCAATTGATAGAACTTCAAATAATTATGATGATATCCAGGCAATGGTCATTATATAGGCATCACGTCCAATATTAGTAGACTGACTCCTGCCTGCATTTACTACTATTACTCCACACATCGACCGCTATCCAGCATGCATCTAGTGTATTAAGTTCATGGAGAAACGGAGTAATGCAATAAGAATGATGACATGATGTAGACAAGATCTATTTATGTAGAAATAGACTCCATCTTGTTATCTTAATAGCAACGATACATACATGTCGGTTCCCCTTCTGTCACTGGGATCAAGCACCGTACGATTGAACCCATCACAAAGCACCTCTTCCCATTGCAAGATAAATAGATCAAGTTGGCCAAACAAAACCCAAATATCGGAGAAGAAATACGAGGCTATAAGTAATCATGCATAAAAGAGATCAAAAGACTCAAATAACTTTCACGGATAAAAACATAGATCTGATCATAAACTCAAAGTTCATCGGATCCCAACAAACACACCACGAAAAGAGTTACATCAAATAGATCTTCAAGAGACCATTGTATTGAGAATCAAAAGAGAGAGAGGAAGCCATCTAGCTACTAACTACGGACCCGTAGGTCTACACTGAACTACTCACGCATCATCTAAGAGGCACCAATGGGGATGATGAACCCCTCCGTGATGGTGTCTAGATTGATCTGGTGGTTCTGGAACTTGCGACGGCTGGAATTGATTTTCATCGACTCCCTAGGGCTTCTAGAATATTGGGGTATTTATAGAGAAAAGAGGCGGTGCGGGAGGCCACCGAGGTGGGAACAACCCACCTGGGCGCGCCTGGGCCCCCAGGCGTGACCTGGTGGGTTGTGCTCCCCTCGGAGCACCCCTCAGGTCCTTCTCTGGCCCATCTAGTGTCTCGTGGTCCAAAAAAATCCACAAAAAGTTTTGCTGCGTTTGGACTCTGTTTGGTATTGATTTCCTGTGATGTAAAAAACAAGCAGAAAATAGCAACTGGCACTTGGCACTATGTCAACAGGTTAGTCCCAAAAAATGATATAAAATTGCTATAAAATGATTTGCTTTCGCAAGAACTTTTGGATCATACGCAGGAATGTGGCCCCAACATTTTTCAATCCAAATGGCATCGTGATATAACAGAAACACCCGAATGGGGTGATGAATGATGTTTTTATTTCATCAGGGCCGTGGTCGGATCTGGTGGTACCCGGAGTACACATCCAGAAATGATAACCGCTCACATCCAGCAGTAGAGTCTATTATCTGATCTATGCGAGGGAGAGGAAAACGATCTTTCAGGCAGACCCGATTGATATGCCTAAAATCTACGCACATCCAGAGAGACTTGTCTTTCTTCGGAACCATGATGACGTTGGCGAGCCACTCGGAATGGTACTCCTCTCGGATGAACTCGGCAGCTAGGAGCCGTGCTATTTCCTCCCCAATCGACTTGCGCTTCTCGGTTGAAGATCGCCGGAGATACTCTTTAACAGGCTTCGATGCCAAGTCGACATAGAGTATGTGCTCAGCGAGTTCCCTGGGAACACCCGGCATGTCAGAAGGCTTCCATGCGAAGATGTCCCAGTTCTCACGGAGGAGCTGGACAAGCGCGGACTCCTATTTGTTGTCCAGGGTGGTGGAGATGTTGGTCGGGGCACCATTCGGGTCCTCAGGATGGATGTGCACCGGCTTCGTCTCCCCTGCCGACTGGAAAGCAGATTCCACAGTCAGCTTCTTAGACTTCAAAAGTTCACTCAGGTCTGCCGCCTTCTTGTACTTGTCCAACTCGCCATCGCCATCTGCTCATCAGTGATCTGGGAGCCCTTCTAGAGGCACTCTTCGGCCAAATTCCGATTGCATGTGATAGTGATCACGCTTCTAGGCCCTGGCATCTTGAGTTTAAGATACGCGTAACATGGATGGGCCATGAAACGTGCGTAGGCGGGCCTACCCAGGATGGTGTGGTAAGCGCTTCTGAAGTCTACCACCTCGAAAGTTAGTCATTCCTTTCGGAAGTTCTTCTCTTCGCCGAATACGACGTCGAGAGCGATCTGGCCGAGTGACTTGGCCTTCTTCCCGGTGATTACCCCGTGGAACTGCATGTTGCTCTTGCTGAGCCGGGTCATCGGGATGCCCATCGCCTCTAAGGTGTCGATGTAGATGATGTTAAGCCCGCTGCCGCCGTCCATTAGGACTTTGCGCAAACGGACTCCTCCCACGATTGGATCTACCACCAAGGCCTGTCGCCCGGGGGTCGGTATGTGAGCCGGATGGTCCGACTGGTCGAACATTACCGGTGTCTTGGCCCAGTCAAGATATTTGGTGACAACCATGTTGACCTCTCGGTTGATCACCTTGAGGTGGCTCTTGCTTTCAACATCAGCAAAAATGATGAAGACATTCTCAACATTGAGGGTACCCAGAAGTACCTTTGCCTCCGTCTCGTCATCGTCATCTCTTTCTCCGGAAGAATCCTGCGGCATCTCTTGCTTCAGGAGTCAGCACTCCCGAGTGGTATGCTTGGGCAAGATCAAGTTACCTTCCTCATCCTTCTTCATGTGAATCTGGCAAGGCTGGTCGAGGATGTTGCTCTTCATGGTGACTTACTTCTTTCCCTTCCAATCCTTCTTCTGCTTTTGGGAGTTCTTTTTGCCTTGGCTGGCCAGAGCTATTGTCTCGGCATTTCCCCCAGCATCTGCTTTTTGCTTGTGCTTCTTGGCCTTGTTCACTAACTAATGTGTGTCGCCAGCTCGGCTCTTGTCGCTCCTTAGTCGGTCTTCCTCTTCACCATTGGCGTACCGGTTAGCTATATCCATAGCCCAACTGAGAGTCGGAGTCTCAGTGCGGCCGAACTTCATGTTCAGTTCCCGGTATCTGACTCCGGCCTTGAAGGCACATATTGCCTGGTGTTCGGTGACATTCTCCACTGTGTTATGCAGAGTGGTCCAACGCTGGATGTACTCCCGGAGAGTTTCATTCTGCTTTTGCACACAGTGTTGTAACTCGGTCAAACCTCATGCTCTCTTATATGTGCCTCCAAAGGTCTTGACAAAGACTTTCGTTAGGTCCTCCCAGCAAAAGATACTACTCAGCGGAAGCTGTGTCAGCCAGGACCGAGCAGAGCCTTCCAGCATCAGCGGCAAGTGCTTCATAGCTACGTTGTCATTGCCCCCGCCGATCTGGACGGCCACTCGGTAATCTTCCAACCAAATTTCAGGCTCAGATTCGCCGGTGAACTTGTTAATCCCCGTGGCCAACCGAAAGTTTTGCTGGGAATCTCAGCCGCTCGTACATAACGGTTGAAGCATTCAGGACCTGACGGTACAGAACCATTCAGCATGTCGTGCTCCAGGCCTTCTCACAGGGCCCGACACCTATCGACCAGGTTCTGAGCAAGGACGGATCTCCCATTGAATAGCGGGTCTCCAACGTCCCTCGACGGATGAGTATGACTCGGCCTGCGGTCACCGCCGTGTGTTCACCTGTCGTCGTAGGGCTGGCGCCCGTACACGACATCCCGAGGTGGAGGCATCAGTACATGATCGTAGTCGTCGTTACGCCGGGGCGACACGACTCGATCCCGTCTCCGGTCTTCGTGGTGGTCTCTGGAAGAGGAAGCGGCTCGGCGCCTGCCCGAGCCGAGTGGACTGTGAGCTGACTGGATGGTCTCCGCACGCACAGATGTGCTACGGATCTGGTCTCTGGACTGGGACACTATCACATTCTATGACACCACTGTCTTGAGGAGTGCCTGGATCTGATGAATCCCTTCCCGAACCGAAGAGCCAGAAGGCTGGATGGAATCTACGATCCGAGTGGCGGCTGCAAGAGTTTGTAATGGAGTACTAAGGACCTGATACTTATGAGGCTGATCACTCGAGTAGAGCCGACGCTTGTGCCGACTGGAACTAGGTTGACGGTGCTCGCGTTCCTCGATCTCCCTCTGAAGCTGCTCGAGGCGATCGCACTCGGCCAACGTAGCCAGGCGAGTCGCTCCATGGCCATCGCCTCAGGAGTTGTTCCGGTGATAGGGGTGTTCAGGAGTTGATCATTCCGGCGGCGGAGCTCGTCTCGCTGCTCCCAAGTGAGAGCATGAGGTACGTACGGCTCGTGACCCGGGAAACCGCCGTTGGTGTTTACGTGGGATGCACCCGCATGATCATCTTTGGGCTTCGGGTAGATCGGGGTTACGCGGTGTTCGGAGTTAACCGCCATAAGGATCTCGGCGCTCGACTCAATTCTCTCGGACTCGGACTCCTCTGAGGAATCACTGAGTGAACCGTCCGAGAGGTCGAGGGTGGGCTCATCGAACTCGATAGCCGCTACCTGTTCCGCTGTTGTTTGAGTGGTGACTGCGTGCTTGATCCAACGCTGCAGCCGTGAGCGCCCGGAGCGCTTGCGACGGCGTGCAACGGTGGGACGGACATACACACGGTATGGAGCCGAGGGCTGTCGAAGAAGGACTCCGCAGGAGGAGGCCCAGAAGTGCGTCGCGCCACGGGCGGGCAACGCCTCAACGTCCAGCGGGGCTTTGCGTAGCCACGCTAAGTCGTCGACGATGAAGGAGATGGTCCCAAAACGAATCTCGCTGCCGACTGAGATGATGAAGAAATCCACCTACACCGTGAAGTTTCGCTAGACGCCTAGCCCCAAGGTGGGCGCCAACTGTCGGGGTTATGATACTGACAATGTGTACTAGGGGTACGAATTAAGGGGCAGAGTCTAGCTACGACATAGCTGTAACACACGGTGTTTAACGAGTTCAAGCCCCTCACTCGGTGGAGATAAAAGCCCTACGTCTCGTGCCCTGAGGCTTGCTTTGATCTGATGGATGAGATTACTGAGTTGAACCTTGCCCGGCTATGAAGAGGGGTGTGGCTTATATAGAGTGTGTCGCAACCCATGTCTCCCACGTCGCCGGGGCCATTAATGCCATTGAATGAGGCGGTTACTAATGTAATGAGCCTATACTATAGTAGTTACATGTAATGGTAGTTATAACTCTATTTAGTGGACGACTTAGGATCACTCGACCGTTGCAGCTCCCATGATGTCTTCTCGTTTTGCGTGTCCGAGTGGTTGATCATCCGCCAAGTGACATGTGGTTGTCCGAGTGCTGCCGGTCTGTCCGAGTGATCCTCCTGAAGTGTGCATTCGGATGCTGGCATGGTTCAGGGACATACCTATGATGATGATGGGCCCAGGTGAGTCCCGAATGATGGGTCCATGACCCTACCTATAATAGGTGACCACATCAGCCACCCCCTGGCGTGCCCTGGTGGGTGGTGGGGCCGTCGGGGCTTCGCTGACCCTAATCCCGACGCTATAAAATCCTATTTTTCTAGAAAAAGAATAGGGGAGGAAGTTTCATCTCATTTCATGATACGGAGCCGCCGCCACCTCCTATTCTTCATCGGGAGGCCAGGTTTGGACCCCATTTGGGGCTCCGGAGAGGGGAATCTTCGGTCTTCGTCATCACCAACCCTCCTTCATCACCAATTCCATGATGATCCCCACCGAGAGTGAGTAATTCCTTCGTAGGCTCGCTGGTCGGTGAGGAGTTGGATGAGAGTCATCATGTAATCAAGTTAGTTTTGTTAGGGCCTGATCCCTAGTACCCACTATGTTCTGAGATTGATGTTGCTATGACTTTGCTATGCTTAATGCTTGTCACTAGGGCCCGAGTGCCATGAATTCAGATCTGAACCGTTTATGTTTTCACCATTATCTATGTTCTTGATCCGATCTTGCTAGTCATATGCACCTGCTATGTGTTATGATCCATAAACCCCAATGTGACAGTAATTGGGATACTTTTGGATGATGGCCGTAGTTTGAGGAGTTCATGTATTCACTATGTGGTAATACTTTGTTCCGGTTCTCTATTAAAAGGAGGCCTTAATATCCCTTAGTTTCCTTATGGACCCCGCTGCCACGGGAGGGTAGGACAAATGATGGCATACAAGTTCTTTTCCATAAGCACGTATGATTATTTACGGAATACATGCCTACATTATATCTATGAACTCAAGCTAGTTTTGTGTCGCCCTAGGTTATGACTGTTATGTGATGAATATCATCCAGCGAATTCACCGATCCAATGCGTACGAGTTTTCCACATATTGTTCTCGCTAAGTTACTATTGCTATTGCAACTGTTCCACCTGTTACTGCTGTTACTATTACCACTGTTACCGTTACTAGTACTATCAAACTATCATATTACTATGCTACTAATTACTTTGCTGCAGATATTTAACCTCCAGGTGTGGTTGAATTGACAACTCAACTGCTAATACTTACAAATATTCTTTGGCTCCCCTTGTGTCGAATCTATAAATTTGGGTTGAATACTCTGCCCTCAAAAACTGTTGTGATCCTCTATACTTGTGGGTTATCATGGACGTGTAGTCTTTGACGCCACGTGGATGTACTACTACGCGGAATCTCAAGAGACACGTAGTCAAAGGAGAAAGATGAGCGAAGTGACTATCCAGGAGACAGTGTTGCAGGCGGTCGAGAAAACTAGAGAAGAGACCACAACTGAGGCTGTCGAGGCAGCGGCAGGCTGCCTGCCGAATTGATTTTGCAGCTGCGTTTTCTTTCTTGGTTGCGGCTATTGTCCGGTGGTTGAAAGAAAATCCAATCGCAAAGGCAGATGATTTCCCCCTTCCTAGCTTCATCTGGAGCAACTCGGTGAACATAACAGCCGCACCTGCTCTCACGACTGCACCCGCCACTGCCACTCATAGCAGGCCATCCTCCATCTCTGGCATGCTCGGCGGTGCTTCGACATAGCTGAGCTGGATGCCCTCATGGTAATTATGCATCGCATCCTCATCAACATATCTAATCTTCCGTTTCCTTTTCCTTTTGGATCTCTGATGTCGCACACATGTCTTTGCAGGCCGACGATAATCCATTGCACCCTACTCTACCACATCAGCACCAATTAGTTGATGTGGGAAAGGGTATGATAATGAAGCCCAAGGATCGCTTGTTCCATGCCCGACAGATGCCCGGTGACACCTTTAGGGTTTTCGCGACTAGTGTGAAAGTGGGCTACGAGGGTTTGGCTGCTCCGCTATGAACCGGGGAGAGGATGACGAGAGCCCAGCGCTGCTAGGACAATGCAAGAATTGGTCAATGTTGTGGCTTAAGAATCTTCTTCGTGTGGAGGTGACTGGGAGCACACCAATGGCAACACCGATGCAAGGTATGACCACCCCACCTACGCAAATTACCACTGTCATACTGGGTGAGAGCGGACCACGCGAAGAAGGGGGTCCAACCGTTCAGTGGCTGATCACGTCGCCCCCGTGGATGAATATATGGATGATGACATGGAGGAGGATGATCCTCTCCACTACATCAATACCGGCTATGATGACGGAGCAATGATGAATCAGCCATATGACTCAGGCTATGACCACCGTGATGAGCATGAAGACCAGGATGCTAGGATACATGATGTTTTATCAGAGAAGGAACGTCCTTGGGTTGAGTGCAAGATGTCTCTATTCATGCAAACCTCCCAGGACACACCTTCAGATGCTGCCTCAACCCAGGGTCAACTAAACGAGCGTCGTGCAATGCTGAGCGCGACCACAATGGGGGCAGCGGCCAATGCGGGTCTGGGAGGCTCAATACATGTGTCAGGGAGAAGCAGAGGAAGAGAACAACAAAGAAAGGCCTTGCTGGCGCCAAAGCTTCTAGCTGACAGCCGCCTCTAGTGATCCAGGTTCAGGATAGTGTACCGATAAAAAATGCGTCATTTCTCCATGTCGCAAGAAACTCGATGCTACCGAAGGATGTGCTCGAGGGCATAACTGGGGATCTTAGGAGGATGCATGACTGTGTGCTATCGATAGAGAAGAGCCTTCTCCACTCAGAGAATCCAAGATACCCACTTTACGCAGTTGATGTGTCGGCTGCCAGGGGCTACGTCAACACTAGCCCCACGGACCTGTTCTTCCTGCGATTTGATTACATCTTCGAGACGGCTCGATTCTACGTACGCCTCCTTTATGCGCTACATCTGAACTCGCGGTAACGGACCCCTACTACATGCATGAGGGCTTCTTGGAAAATGACAAAGTGGAACATGAAGCTGCGACGAGGTACATAGAAGACTTCATGGTCGCGAATAAGAACAAGGAAACGATTCTCCTGTCGTATCATCCCTTGTAAGCCATTCGTGGATAGCCACTAGAACACATCCTTTCGTACATTTCAATCATTCCTTTTCACGTATGGAGGCTAATTTGAGGTATATTCCTTGTAAGCCACTAGAGATCACCTATTCCAAATGCTACCACCTGATCTGCACCATCCAGGTCAAAGCATAAATAAAATAAGGTGAGTATAGGAGTACTCGCTGTTAGAGTTATATTGATGATGGCCTTTGGCCTTCAGCATTCTAGCCTTTTGGAATCCCCTTGTACATGTATATATGGTGGCTTTATCCTCCCAGTAATACCAAGTTGCTATTTTTCTAACATGGTATCATGTCCCAGGTTTAGGGTCTCCACCGCACATTGCAACTCATGCTACTCTGATCGATATACTTTTTTAGTCTTCTCTCGATTTCTAGATCGAGGATACATGCGCCGTCTTCCGCCGATCATCTATACATCTTTGACCTCCTGGCTGCGTCCGACTGTCGGCCACTTGTGTATCTCCGTCCTCCCAGCCGTCGTCCGTTAGCCGCCTATGCATCTCCAATATGCACTTACACCAAAATAGTAACAAATGCCCAAGGCATCAATAAGGGTTGTTTTTGGACTATTTGAGCAGAAAGCAAGCTATACCCTAATGCACTACTCTAAGGTGAAGTGGAGTGACTAATGAGAAGTTGATGAGGGAGACTTAGAGAACCATCTGTCCTTAACCACCACAACAATACACCACTATTAACCCCTCCCCCTCGACGCACCCGCGAGGAAGCAATCCATGGCACTCACACTTATCATGGTAATTTTAGATTAGCTGTTAAATTTGTCTATGATCAAGCAATAATCTACAAGTTCTCCCTAACTAGGGACATGATTATTCAAATAGATTTAACCCTTCATGGGTGTACCAGTTTGCCCATACACATGTTGATCATCTCTTAATGCCAGCATGTTAAGTGTGCTACCATTGTATGCTAGTAGAGGGTTATCGACGAAGACACCTCCTGTGATGCCCGGATATTTAAGCTACAGTGAACCTCTGCTAATGATGCCACGTCACCTCGGTTACTGTTGCTAATCTCGCGTTGGATCAAAACTGTTCAAATTCAAATTTGAATTTTTGTCAAACATCAAAAAATTTCAAACATTAGAACTAAAATGTTCGGAGTGTGCCAATTAATGCTTAGGTATTTATGGTGAAGGAAATGCACTTTTACAAAATACCTAAATATTTTAAAATGAATTAAAACAGGAAAGGGAATAAATAAAAGGAAAAAAGAAAATACAAAACAAAAAACAGAAAAAGTAAAATAAAACAAAATAAACAAAAGATCACCCCTCCCCTGGGTCGTTCGGCCCACCGGGCCACCAGGCCGGCCCAACCCCCCTCCATATCCCCACCAGGGGGAAACCCTAACCCCCCCCCCCCCCCGACCACACACTTCCCACCTCCTCCCCCACGTCTCCCTCCCCCTCCCCGATCCAGATCGGGATCGGGGGAACGATCGCGCCCTCGGCGCTTGACGCCGCCGCCGTCCGTATCGCTACCTCGCCGGAGCCTTTCCGCCTCGACCTCGTCTCCTCCCCTCCGGCCTACCTACTCGCCTCCTCATCCCTCTCCTCGACGGAGCACCGTCCCCGTCCGCCTCGACCCCGCTGCCTGCATTCTATGCTCCCATGGGTGAGGCCTCATCCTCCCCTTCCCTCGCCTCACCGATGCCGATCATACAGACGCCAAGACCACCGCTTTCGGTCACGCTGCCGCCTTGCCGCTTCTTGACCGTGCAGCGTTGCCACGAAGCATACAGGCTGCTGTGGCGCTGCCGCCACCACCACTGCAGCCTTCGCCGCTTGCTCGTGCATGGCCGCATTTCGCGCTTGTTCGGCCGGTCGCGCGCCGCCACGGAGCGCTCCGCGCCGCCTCCGCTTTCGCCGCCCAATGACTCTTCCTCCTTTGCTTGTTGTTGCCCCTCGCCTCATAGCGCCGGGCCACACCCTACGCCAAGGCCACCGCAGCCGCCACCTTGCTCGGCATTGAAACCGCCGCTACTCCTTGCCGTCTTCCCCGAGCGCCTCAACGCGGGCATCGCGTCGCTTGCCGCCGCTTGGCCGCCAGCGGCTTCCTCGCCGCCTCGCCTGCAGACCGCCCATTCCTCAGCCACACTGCCGGCCACTCGCCCTAAGGCTGCCACCGGTGATGGCCATGGCCTCATCCCCTTCCGGGCGGGTGCCCAATCGGTCTCCCTGCCCCGCTCCGCCTGTTAGCCCGCTCGCCCGAACCCGCTGTGGCCCTTTGGCCCAACGACACGGGGGCCCCACGCCCATAACGTTTTTATTAAAAAAAGAATTAATATTAATATTAATTAACTAATTAAAGAATTAATTAACTTAATTAATCCTGATTAGATTAACTTAATCACTAATTAAACTAATTAACATGTTTAGTTAATCTTAGTCAATGACATGCGGACCCACACGTCAGTTTGACCCAGTCAACACCTCTGTTGACTGCTGACATCATGCTGATGCAATAAAGCTATCTTCGAATTAATTCAATAATAATAATTTAGAAATTGATTAAATCTTTATAAATTAATATAAAATAATATGTAGCTCGAATGAAAAATACTTTGTACATGAAAGTTGCTCAGAACGATGAGAGGAATCCGAATACGCAGCACGTTCGTCCACCACACATCCCTAGCATAGCAAACACGCAACTTCCCTCCTCCGGGTCATCTGTCCGAAAACGCGAAACACTGGGGATACTTTCCCGGATGTTTCCCCCCTTCGCCGGTATCACCTTCTGCCGCGTTAGGGCACACCTGGCACCGTTACTTGTCACGCCATGCATCGATATGCATCTGTTTGCATTGTATTCATTGTTTCTTCCCCCTCTTCTCTCCGGTAGACTACGAGACTGACGCCGCTGCTGGTGCCCCGATCGACTACGTTGTTGATGACCCCTCCTTGCCAGAGCAACCAGGCAAGCCCCTCCTTGATCACCAAATAACGCCTATTTCTTCTCTCTACTGCTTGCACTAGAGTAGTGTAGCATGTTACTGCTTTCGGTTAATCCTATTCTGCTTCATAGCATGTCATTGTTGCTACAGTTGTTACCCTTACCTGCATATAGGATGCTAGTATTCCATCAGTGGCCCTACATTCTTGTCCGTCTACCATGCTATACTATTGGGCCGTGATCACTCGGGAGGTGATCATGGGTTTGTACATACATACATACATACATATTATACAGATTACATGATGTGACTAAAGTCGGGTCGGCTCGTAGAGTACTCGCAAGTGATTTTTATGTGGGGGCTGAAAGGACAGGTGGATCCATCCCGGTAGTGGTGGGCCTAGGTTCCTGACAGCCCCCGACTGTTACTTTGTGGCGGAGCGACAGGGCAAGTTGAGACCACCTAGGTGAGAGCTGGGCCTGGCCCTCGTCGGCGTCCACGGTTACTTTAAAATAACACGCTTAACGAGATCTTGGTATTTGATCTGAGTTTGGCCACTGGCCTTTACGCACTAACCAACTACGCAGGAACGGTTATGGGCACTCGACGTCGTGGTATCAGCCGAAGCCTTCTTAACGTCAATGACTGAGCGGCGCGCGCCGGGTTGGACCGCGTAACGCAACTTCCTTTGTAATGGAGGTTGCTAGGTTTGCTCATCGGGCGCCCTCGCAACGTGCAGGTGTGCAATGGGCGATGGGCCGAGATCCCTGCGCGCTTAGGATTTAGACCGCGTGCTAACCTCTCTGTTGTGCCTAGGTGGGGTTGTGATGTGTTGATCTTCCGAGGCCGGGCATGACCCAGGAAAGTGTGTCCGGCCAGAGGGATCGAGCGTGTTGGGTTATGTGGTGCACCCCTGCAGGGAAGTTTATCTATTTGAATAGCCGTGTCCCTCGGTAAAAGGATGACCCGGGGTTATACCTTGACCTTATGACAACTAGAACCGGATACTTAATATAACATACCCTTCCAAGTGTTAGATATAACCCGGTGATCACTCTCACACAGGGCGACCAGGGGAGGATCGCCGGGTAGGATTATACTATGCAATGATACTTGGTGAACTTACCATCTACTCTCTTCTACATGCTGCAAGATGGAGGCTGCCAAAAGCGTAGTCTTCGACAGGACTAGCTATCCCCTTCTTATTCTGGCATTCTGCAATTCAGTCCACCGATATTGCCCCTTTACACAGATACCCATTCATATGTAGTGTAGATCCTTGCTTGCGAGTACTTTGGATGAGTACTCATGGTTGCTTTGCTCCTTCTTTTCCCCCTTTCACTACAAAAAAAAGACACATCCGTGACATTTTGGGCCGAACGAATTTTTTTTCTGTCATACATATGACACTTCTTTGACGATAATTGTGACAAAACCCGGTATCATCATAGATGTGGTGCGCTCCTACTTCTATGACAAAAAATCATGACATAAAATGGGCTTTTCGTCCTGGGCGGGCTGGAGACGCAGCTGCATGACATTCTTTGGGCCGTCCATGACGGAAAAAACCGTTGTAGAAGCGAGGGCGAGGAAAATTTCGGGGAGTTCCCGGTTATGGTGCGAGGTCGGGGGCCGAGCGATGCGCGTTTCTCTCGTACATGTACGCGTGTGTGTGCGAGGCGCTGGCTCTAACTGAACCCGAGCGAGGCGTTGGGCTTTAACTGAACCCGAGCGATTGCACTGGAGGCTACGCGTTACTGAACCCGAGCGATTGATCGATGGATGTTAACTGAACCCGATCGAGCGATTCCTTCGCTACTACTGCTAACTGTAGCCGATCGATGCTGCCTCTGTGATGAACAGTGAGTGTTGCCGGGGGGTTTGGATGAACAGTGAGCGGTGGTGTTTCCTCTGGATGAACAGGACCCCGTGGTGTGGTGGAGGGCTGGATGAATAGTAGATGGTGGAGGGGTGCCCGTGGAGGGGTGGTTGAACAGGACCCCGTGGTGTGGAGGGCTGGATGAACAGTAGACGGTGGAGGGGTGCCCGTGGAGGGGTGGTTGAACAGTAGTCGGTGGAGTAGTGCACGGTGGAGGCTGGATGAAGAGGAGACCGTGGAGGCTGGAGGAGGTCGACAGTAGCCCGTGGAGGCTGGAGGAGGTCGACGGTGGAGATGAATAGTATCCCGTGGAGTCCTGCTTTTGGCACGCCGCACCCTCCCGGCGAACAGGACCCTGCCGATCAGAAGCGCCCAAAGATAAGTCCGCTTTCGTCTGCTTTTGGCGCACGCCACACCCTCCCGATCAACAGGACCTCACGCACCGTAGGGGGTCCGTTTCGTCCGCTTTTGTGGTATGCCACACCCTCCCGATCAACAGGACCCCTGCTTCGACCGTAGGAGGTCCGCTTCCTCCGCTTTGCGGCACGCTGCACCCCTCCCGATCAACAGGACCCTGCTCAACGTAGGAGGTCCGCTTCCTCCGTTATGCAAGACGCCAGCCTCGCTTTCCATCGCTTGTTCCGCCCAAGCCCTCCCGGCGAACACGACCACGCATTCCGTTCCGACCCGGGCCGGTTGGCTCCCACGCGTTCCGGTGCCTCCCGATGAACACAACGCATTCCGTTGCCTCCCCATGAACACGACGCATTCCGTTGCCTCCCCATGAACACGACGACGACGCTGTTTCTCCGTTCCGACCCAGCCATGTACATGAGCCCTGGCCGTACGTATGCGCGAGTAGGCGTTCGAGACCCCGCCCGTATGTACACATACGTGGCCGTATTTTCTTTCTTGCACCCTGGCCGCCAGACGACGCGTGTACATGCTACGTGCGGCGCCTCTACTATGACACGACGTGCCTCTACTACGACACGTATGCGTGCCTCTACATCCACCAAAGATATATGTACGCATACCGTCGCGACCAGAATAACAACGCTACGTACGCTTCGACCAGGTGGGTCCCGACTGTCAGGCACTTCCTAGCCTGCGAAGATGTAGCTGGTGGGTCCCAGCAGTCAGGGGGGCGAATCGGGTTTTTTTTTGCCCAAACGCACTTCCTTGCGTGCGAAGATGTAGCTGGTGGGTCCCAGCAGTCAGGGGCAAATGTTTTTTTTTCGCAAAATACGGTGGCGCATCCGATGGGTCCCCGCTGTCAGGTGGAGGAATAATTATTTTGCACGTAATAAGGAGGCACTTCCTTGCTGCGGGTGGACCCGGTATTGCCGCCTCTCCACGCACGATCCACGTCCGATGGAAGCCGTTCCTTGACCACGTTGACCACGCTGCGTCGAGAGCACCAGCGCGGTGGACGACGGCGAGGCCTAGGAAGGGACGACGCGAGCCGGGAAGATGCGGCGATGGATGCCCACGCCAGAGAGGAGTACGAGGGTTCACTGGTTCGCTGCGGCGTGAGGCTGCCGTCGCCGCAGAATAGCAGGGGGTGTGGGTGAGTAGAGGGATGGCCTGGCCAGCGGTGGGAGTAGTAGGGGCGGTGAGGCCTCCGCCGCATCACAGCCGGCCACGGGAGGCAAGAGCACGAGGCACGACCGACGCTGGTTTGGGCGGCTGGAGCAAGAAGACCAAAGGTTGATGAAGCACTACGGCCGTTGGATGGACATCGTACGGTCACTGGAGCTAGAATCGTGCATATTGACCAAGTTTACAAAGCCCTCCGTCCCCGTCTACTTAGTAGGCCCACAAGTCAGCCTGCCACTATACTGGGTCCCAGCTAACAGGGGGAGTATTCATTTTTTTGTGCGTAATAAGGAGGCACTTCCTTGCATGCGAAGATATAGCTGGTGGGTCCGAGCCGCCGGGCGTGAATGCTTTTTTCGAAAAATACAGAGGCCCTTTCGATGGGTCCCTGATGTCAGGTGGAGGAATCATTATTTTGCGCGTAATAAGGAGGCATTTCCTTGCGTGCGGCCGTGGACCCAACTGTCGGCCTCTCCACGTACAGTCCCCTTTAGATGCATGTCAGTTGTTGACCACGTTGACCAGGCCGCGCCAAGAGCACCAGGGCGGTGGACGACGGCGAGTCCTAGGAAGGGAACGACACCGAGGCAGGGAAGACTCGGCAGTTGTTTCCCACGCGGAGGGGAGTACGACTGTACGAGGGTTTATTGGTTCATCTGCCGTCGCCGGAGAATAACAGCAGGTGTGGGTGAGTAGAGGGATGGCTAGGCCAGCGATGGGAGAATGCAAGGTTGAGGCCTGTGGCAAAGATAGCCGTCATGGGAGGAGGGAGCAGAGCAGTCCCTTGGCGCTTGTTTGAGCGGCTCGAGCAGAAGAGCAGAGATTGAAGAAGCATGACGGCCGTTGGATGCACATCCAACAAATAACGCCAGGCCAACCTTTTTAGGAAAGCCTCAAATCTATGGAAAACAGCATACATCCCATCTGCCATTATTTCTAATAATTTACAGCCCATTTGCTAATTCTTAAGGTTATTTTTGGAGCCCATATTCTTTTTGTTAGCATAACAGCCCATGTTGTGGCCACGGTTAAAAAATTATACGAAATTTTGCATATTTCGGTGCGGTCCGAACTGTTTTTAATCCTGAAATTTCGACTCATTCAAACTAATTTTAAAAATAAATGTATATAAATATAAAATCCAACAAATTCTCCATGCATAAAAGTTAATGTAATTTAAAATCTTGAAATGAAAAAAAGATATTTGAAACTAATTGCCGGTTTGATGTGTTTTAAAAATGTACAGCCCATTTCTCATTTCATTATCGATAGGCTATTTTCTCGGCCAAATTAATGAAGCTCTCCTCGTCTTGAAAGATTTGCAGCCCAACAAGCCCGACAAAGCCACTTACTTGGCAAATCACAAAAACTGGGTCAGGCCGTGGACCCGGTATCGGCACCTCTCCACGACAAAGATTCTTCTGATGGAAGTCGATCGTTGACCACATTGACCACGCCGCGCCGAGAGCACCAAGGCGGTGGATGACGGCGAGGCCTAGGAAGGGGACGACGCGGAGCCGGGGAAGACGCGGAAGTGGATGCCCACGCAGAGAGGAGTACGAGGGTTCACTAGTTCGGCTGCGGCGTGAGGCTGTCGTCGCCCATGAGAATAACAGGGGTGGGGGTGCGTAGAGGGATACCCCGAGCCAGCGGTGGGAATAGTAGGGGCGGTGAGGCCTCCGCGGCATCCCAGTCGGCCACGAGAGGCAGGAGCATCGCGGCAGGACCAGCCGCTTTGGGCGGCTGGAGCAAGAAGACCAGAGGTTGAAGAAGCACTATGGCCGTTGGATGGACATCGTACGGTCACTGGAGCTAGAATCGTTCATATTGACTAAGTTGACAAAGCCCTCCGCCCTCGTCAACTTAGTAGGCCCACAAGTCAGCCACCCACTATGGTGGGTCCCAGCCTAATGTGGTGTATTCATTTTTTGGTGCATAATAAGGAGGCACTTCCTTGCGTGCGAAGATATAGCTGGTGGGTCCGACCTGTCAGCGGGGGGAACGTTTTTTTTTCATGAAATACAGAAGCACTTCCCACGTACAGTGCGTAATAAGGAGGAACTTTCCTTGCGTGCGACCATGGACCTCGTGGGTCCCAGCTGTCAGGCTCTCCACATCTGATCCTCTTCCGATGACTCTCGTATGTTGACCACGCCAAGGCCGAAGCGCACCGAGGCGGTGGACGACGGCGAGGCCCTGCATCGAACGACCGGAGATGGGGAGGACGCGGTGGAGTCACAGATGGAGAGGAGAGGGAAACTTGACTGGTTCAAAAGGGGTGGGCCTACACTCGGCAGAGAATAATAGGAGGTGCGGAGTGGAGGGATGGCCTGGCCGTCGGCGGGGTAGCGTTTCGCTGAGGAGCGCAAAACAATGCCGCTGGACGCTGAAGGCTGGAGAAGGCGGTTCCGGCAGTGCTGGGGGAAGAAGACGAGAGATTGAAGAAGAATGTCGGCCGTTGGATATAAATCCAACGCCTACTTAGGCTTCGACCTAGTGGCCCACATGTCAGCCACTCCATTTGTTTTTTTAGTCCATTTGGTGGGCTGGGTGAAACAATGATGTAGCATCTATGCAGCCCATTTAAATCCCATTTGCATTTTTCCCGAAATCCGTGGACTTGCTGGGCTGGGTGAAAATATCATGTTGGGCTAGACGGAGAAACGTTATAAAAACATAAACACATGATTGCACGTCAGTAAAATCTTTGCAAGCTTATGTACGCAATCACTAGGAGTTAACTTGCCAAGTTATATATAAACAACTATTATTATTTTTTTGTAAGAACTTTCAACTTACGAAATAAAATATAATTTTAATTTGATGAGTTAATAGTACGTGGGGTATTATTATTTTTTAGGCTAGACATGGGACAGTTGAGTTGGTTCTAGAGGAAAGTACTGGGAGAAAACTCAGTTTACATCAAAAAAGAAAGTGGGAGAAACTTCAGAGACCTCTTTGGGTCCACATTCGAGGAGGAATATGTTGGGAGGAAGGAGATTCAAAGCACGGCAGCCGAGTGAACTAGTTTTTTTTACGAACAAGTGAACTAGTTTACATACATAAGCAAATAGCCACTAAAAAGCAATCAGGTTAATGGGTTGTTAAAAGAAATATTTCGGACAAAACAGATAATTACGACACATAGGCTAATGCATGAAACACTCAGATGATAAAGGTGCTTATAAAGAGATAAAGTACAACATCTAGACCTTCCCGCACGCTTGATCATGACGCTGCGGCTGTCCGTGTACTCGTCGATTACGGAAGCGGACACGCCTCATGTCCAAGATCTGCCTGTACATGTCGTAAGATGCGATGCGCCCTTGGACGCCAGAGGTTATGTAGGCTAGATTCAGAGGTACCTCCCACGTGTTCAGGTCATCTTCTTTCATGTTGGCGTATCGGGGATCGATGATGGTCTCGCCGAGGTCAACCACGGAGTCCTTCTCCGCCTCAAGGTCGATGATCTTGTATTGCTTCTGGATGTCGACAAGCTTATTGCACCAGATGGCCTAATCATCGCGTTCTTCCTTCTCTCCACCGTAGCGAAGGTGCAGTCGGTGCTGCCAATGAAACGGGTGAATGCTCCAGAACCTGGTGCAGCCATAGGACTGAGGCGAGGCAGAGCTTCACCGAGTCTGTATCGTTGGTGTACATCACATTCAACTTGGTGCAGCCATAGGACCTAACAAATAACTCAAAGGGGAACTCCTTGTCAAGTCCATATCCGCAGCTCACCCTCGGATTGCCATTGGAGTCTCTTCGAGTGAACGAGTGTGTAGGCGGTGGCAGCGATGCTTTTTCAGCTCTTGGGGAACTGGATTCAACAAGAAGCTGAGTGTGTACAAGCCTGGCGACAGCATTACTACCTCCCTCGTCCGCACGCCCGGCAGAAGATGCACCCTCGCCACACGCCGGTTCACGAATGGTCTGTATTGGTACTGTAATAACAGGAGTTAGTGGTCACTTTACTTAAATTTAATTAGCATTAATAGAAATTTATACTTAAAACAAGCAATGCATTCGCTCGTTCTATCAAAGGCCACAGGATCAACATGCACAACAATTAGAATTATTATTCTCGTGACGCATTACGATCGACAAGACATTTGTCGCACTTCCACAAAGATAATACTACCAAGTTTGAACTGTTTGTTATGGTTGTTGTCCTCTGCATCATCATGTCGTGTTTCCCTTTGCAAGATTCAGAACCAACAAATAAGATCCAAATAATAAGTACAACAAATATGCCTACACATCTCATTGATTCCCAACATGCAAGGTTCAGAACCAACAAATAAGATCCAGATAATAATTACAACAAAGATGCCTACACATCTCATTGATTCCCAGCTTGCAAGATTCAGAACCAACAAATAAGATTCAAATAATAAGTACAACAAAGATGCCTACACATCTCATCGATTCCCAGCTTGCAAGATTCAGAACCAACCCATTAGAGCGTTTTGATAAAGTGAATATCGGGAATAAATCCATCTTTTCTAGCCATGTCATACAATCGAAGAACTTGGCGAATGCTCTTGAACGTCACAACATCCAGAAGTTGAGTATTCCTGTTTGCACAAAGCATGTTTGCACAAAGACAAACAAGGAGACAGGAGAGCATGATTTCGCTTGAATAGCGGCCTCCTTGAACTCAACCTCTAGCTCTACTTGGATGAGGTCCGCCTGAGTTCCATGATTCAATTCATGCGCTTTTTTCATAGCTTCACCTGAAATGAAGCAAAGATTGCATCATTCAGCTAGCAAGAAGTACTTGCTCTTGTGAGTTGGCAGGTTCTTCTTTAGTAGTTGCATTAAAATTGAGGAACATTAAGGTTGGTTGTCTGGCTCATGTAAGGTGCAACTATAATTTTCTTATACTTTTGTGCAGTTCCACTAAAATAAAGTGCCATTGTGGTGATAGTGACGGCTCCATCTTGCAAAGGCTAATAAAATGTTGCACGAGATTACCCGCAGAACTTGACGGAGATTTTGGAAACTCCAATCACCATTTTGTGCAGTTCCACCAAAATTGAGAGATGTTGCCCACGTGACATTTTAGTTGAACTGCACAAGACACTCATTCCAAAAAAAAGTGTTTTGTGCAGTTCACCAAAAGGTCACAATAGCAACAAGGTGAAATGGATATCCCTATCTGCACAAAAAGATAGAAAGTAAACAGTTGTTGGTCAATAAGAATATACGAAACATATACAAAATGAAAAAAAAAGCATCTTAATTATGTTCATGGCAATCACGCAAGGACAAAGAGAAATTTTAAAAGCGTCGGCAATGCTTCATGTTACCGAAGCATTACGATCAACAATGAGATTCCTCAAATATGGAATTACTTTAATGGTGGCATTGCTTGTTTACCAGACACAGTAAATCAACAGCAGCTAAAGAGTTGGTTTAAGGGCATGGGACCATGGGGACACCAGGACACTCAGCAGCGTAAAGGAGCAACTTACTTATCATACTGGGGAAAACAGCAGGAGTGCCATTTGTAACACAGTTTAATTGCATCTTATCACTAGAGGCATTAGATTAACAATAACACTGGTTAGACATGTCCCTAACGTAAGCAATCGCTTCATTTTACATGCGCCCTTACATTAACAACAGCAAAAGGTTGGTATAAGGACATGCGACAAGGACGATCAAAGACAATGTACCTACAAGGAGGTATAATGTGGTGATGTCGAGTTTGTTCATGCTATGTGAGGGCAGCAAACCTAATCCTGGAGACCTTGTACTATGTGAGGGCAACAAATCTAATCCTGGAGACCTTTTACTATGTGAGGGCAGAAAATCTAATCCTGGAGACCTTTTACTATGTGAGGGCAGCACATCTAATCCTGGAGACCTTTTACTATGTGAGGGCAGCAAATCTAATCCTTGGACCTTTTACTATGTGAGGGCAGCAAATCTAATCCTGGGACTTTTTTACTATGTGAGGGCAGCAAATCTAATCCTGGAGACCTTTTACTATGTGATGGCAGCAAATCTAATCCTGGACATACTCTGTTGACTTGTCCACCAGCCGCCACTTTCTATCCTTTTTTCAACCAATAATAGATATGTTCCTTATCCAGCTTTGTACTGTGTTTTCCCATTATTTCCCTTTTCAACCAAGAGACCGGTTGGGTATCCGGTCTCTACTACTTTCACCATATTATTTCCTCTTTGAATCAAGTCCTAGATTCATGCTACAACTTTCCCCCCTTTCTTCTTTGTTTGAACAAAGCCCTAGATCGAATGCATGAAGTAGCTTTACCTCTAATAATACTAAAAATTTAGGTGGCTTTGGAAGAGCTGATGGGAGTAGAAAAAGATGCACATGCAGACACGTGGGGAGTTGGGGCAGTAGAGCAAGGCCGCTTTTGAAGAACTTATACCTGAGAGTCGCCGAGATGTCGGCGGCGGCAGGTCGGATCTGTGGACAATACGGCGGGGAGGAAGAAGGATCGGAGGACCTCCCGAGTCGGTGCTGTGTCGGAGAGAACGGCACGGGCAGAGGATCGGGCCCCTCCGGTAGTTGTGGGTTTCCTCCCTCGGTGGCGATGATCGCGTGAACGATGCACCTTTTAGTCCTCTACACACACCGGTGAAGTCTACTACGCAACCTTCTTCTTATAGACGTTGTTGGGCCTCCAAGTGCAGAGGTTTGTAGGACAGTAGCAAATTTCCCTCAAGTGGATGACCTAAGGTTTATCAATCCGTGGGAGGCGTAGGATGAAGATGGTCTCTCTCAAGCAACCCTGCAACCAAATAACAAAGAGTCTCTTGTGTCCCCAACACACCCAATACAATGGTAAATTGTATAGGTGCACTAGTTCGGCGAAGAGATGGTGATACAAGTGCAAAATATATGGTAGATAAAGGTATTTGTAATCTGAAAGTATAAAAACAGCAAGGTAAATAATGATAAAAGTGAGCGTAAACGGTATTGCAATGATAGGAAACAAGGCCTAGGGTTCATACTTTCACTAGTGCAAGTTCTCTCAACAATAATAACATAATTGGATCACATAACTATCCCTCAACATGCAACAAAGAGTCATTCCAAAGTCACTAATAGCGGAAAACAAACGAAGAGATTATGGTAGGGTACGAAACCACCCCAAAGTTATTCTTTTCAATCAATCCGTTGGGCTATTCCTATAAGTGTCACAAACAGCCCTAGAGTTCGTACTAGAATAACACCTTAAGATACAAATCAACCAAAACCCTAATGTAACCTAGATACTCCATTGTCACCTCAAGTATCCATGGGTATGATTATACGATATGCATCACACAATCTCAATTCATCTATTCAACCAACCAATAGAACCTCAAAGAGTGCCCAAAGTTTCTACCGGAGAATCACGACGAAAACGTGTGCCAACCCCTATGCATAGGTTCATGGGCGGAACCCGCAAGTTGATCACCAAAACATACATCAAGTGAATCACGTGATATCCCATTGTCACCACAGATACGCACGGCAAGACATACATCAAGTGTTCTCAAATCTTTAAAGACTCAATCCGATAAGATTACTTCTTTGGGAAAACTCACTTCATTACAAGATAGTAGTGGGGTAAAAGAAACATAAGATCCAACTATAATAGCATTGCTCGCGATACATCAAGATCGTGCCAAATCAAGAACACGAGAGAGAGAGAGAGAGAGATCAAACACATAGCTACTGGTACATACCCTCAGCCCCGAGGGTGAACTACTCCCTCATCATCATGGAGAGCGCCGGGATGATGAAGATGGCCACCGGTGAGGGTTCCCCCCCCCCGGCAGGGTGACGGAACAGGGTCTCGATTGGTTTTTAGTGGCTCTGGAGGTTTTGCGGCGGCGGAACTCCCGATCTAATCTCTGTTCTGGAAGTTTTACGATACGTAGGTATATATGGGTGCAGGGGGTACGTCGGTGGAGCTACGGGGGCCCCACGAGGCAGGGGGCGCGCCCCCCACCCTCGTGAGCACCTCCCTCATCTCCTGACATAGGGTCCAAGTCTATCTAGTAGGTTTCCTTCCAAAAATAACTTCTCCAGTTGATTTCATTCCGTTTTGACTGCTTTGATATTCCTTTTCTTGAAATCTTGAAATAGGCAAAAACAAAGAAATCTTGGCTAGGCCTCCGGTTAATAGGTTAGTCCCAAAAGTAATATAAAAGTGGATAATAAATCCCAATATTGCCCAAAACAGTAGATAATATAGCATGGATCAATCAATAATTATAGATACGTTGGAGACGTATCAAGCATCCCCAAGCTTAATTCCTGCTCGTCCTCGAGTAGATAAATGATAAAAAAGATAATTTTTGATGTGGAATGCTAGTTGGCATAATTTCATTGTAATTCTTCTTACTTGTGATATGAATATTCAGATCCGAAAGATTCAAGACAAAAGTTCATATTGACATAAAAATAATAATACTTCAAGCATACTAACAAAGCAATCATGTCTTCTCAAAATAACATGGCCAAAGAAAGTTATCCCTACAAAATCATATAGTCTGGCTATGCTCTATCTTCACCACACAAAATATTTAAATCATGCACAACCCCGATGACAAGCCAAGCAATTGTTTCATACTTTTGACATTCTCAAAAAATTTCAATCTTCACGCAATACATGAGCGTGAGCCATGGATATAGCATTATATGTGGAATAGAATGGTGGTTGTGGATAAGACAAAAAGGGGGAAGATAGTCTCACATCAACTAGGCGTATCAACGGGCTATGGAGATGCCCATCAATAGATATCAATGTGAGTGAGTAGGGATTGCCATGCAACGGATGCACTAGAGGTATAAGTATATAAAAGCTCAACAAAAGAAACTAATTGGGTGTGCATCCAACTCGCTTGCTCACGAAGACCTAGGGCATTTGAGGAAGCCCATCTTTGGAATATACAAGCCAAGTTCTATAATGAAAAATTCCCACTAGTATATGAAAGTGACAAAATGAGAGACTCTCTATCATGAAGATCTTGGTGCTACTTTGAAGCACAAGTGTGGTAAAAGGATAGTAGCATTGTCCCTTCTCTCTTTTTCTCTCATTTTTTTTATTTTTTATTTTTTTATTTGGGCCTTTTCTCTCTTTTTTATGGCCTCTTTTTTTCTTTTTTTTTTCTTTTTCGTCCGGGGTCTCATCCCGACTTATGGGGGAATCATAAACTCCATCATCCTTTCCTCACTTGGGACAATGCTCTAAAAATGATGATCATCACACTTTTATTTACTTACAACTCAACAATTACAACGCGATACTTAGAACAAAATATGACTCTATGGGTATGCCTCCGGCGGTGTACCGGGATATGCAATGATTCATGAGTGACATGTATGAAAGAATTATGAATGATGGCTTTGCCACAAATACGATGTCAACTACATGATCATGCTAAGCAATATGACAATGATGGAGCGTGTCATAATAAACGGAACGGTGGAAAGTTGCATGGCAATATATCTCGGAATGGCTATGGAAATGCCATGATAGGTAGGTATGGTGGCTGTTTTGAGGAAGGTATATGGTGGGTGTATGATACCCGCGAAAGGTGCGCGGTATTAGAAAGGCTATCAATGGTGGAATGATAAGAGTGCGTATAATCCATGGACTCAACATTAGTCATAAAGAACTCATATACTTATTGCAAAAATCTAGAAGTTATCAAAGCAAAGTATTACGCACATGCTCCTAGGGGGATAGATTGGTAGGAAAAGACCATTGCTCGTCCCCTAATCGACACTCATAAGGAAGACAATCAATAAATAAATCATGCTCCGACTTCATCACATAACGGTTCACCATACGTGCATGCTACGGGAATCACAAACTTTAACACAAGTATTCCTCAAATTCACAACTACTCAACTAGCATGACTCTAATATCACCATCTTCATATCTCAAAACAATTATCAAGCATCAAACTTTTCTTAGTATTCAACACACTCATAAGAATTCTTACAAATCTTGTATGCTTAGCATATTAGGATCATTTAAGCAAATTACCATGCTATTTAAGACTCTCAAAATAATATAAGTGAAGCATGAGAGTTCATATATTTCTCCAAAATAAAACTACCACCATGCTCTAAAAGATATAAGTGAAGTACTAGAGCAAACAACAAACTACTCCGAAAGATATAAGTGAAGATCAATGAGTAGTCGGATAATTATGCAACTATGTGAAGACTCTCCCATTTAAGAATTTCAGATCTTGGTATTTTATTAAAACAGCAAGCAAAGCTAAATAAAACTACATTGCAAGGATAGCACAACTCAGGTGAAGAAGCAAAAACTTAGGTTCAACCGATACTAACCGATAGGTGTTGAAGAAGAAAGGTGGGATGCCTACCGGGGCATCCCCAAGCTTAGATGCTTGAGACTTCTTGAAATATTATCTTGGGGTGCCTTGGGCATCCCCAAGCTTGAACTTTCGTGTCTCCTTAATTCCTCTCATACCATGGTTTCTCTTTCTATCAAAAGCTTCATTCACAACAAACTCAACAAGAACTCGTGAGATAGGTTAGTATAAACCAATGCAAAACCTTATCATTTTCTAATGTAACAAATCACTAAAATTATTATTCAACATTGCATACTAAATGCCTCTACATATTTAATAGCCCTATCCTCAAATAGAATCATTAAACAAGCAAACATATGCAAACAATGCAAACATAACAACAATCTACCAAACAAGACAGTCTGTAAAGAATGCAAGATTCATCATACTTACCTAACTCCAAAAATTATGAACTAAAATTCCCACTGTAATAAATTTATCAGAGCTCAATATGCAAAAAGATTCAACATTATACCACTCTCTGACGTTTCTAAGGAATTTTTGCAACAGCGGTAAACTTTCTGTTTTCAAACAGCAACATGCATACTTGCAAAATAAGCATGGCAAAGGCTATCCTTGACATTTTTATTGAAAGTAGAGATGCAAAACACTAATATAAATAACAGAAAGCAAATACTAACAAAATAAAATGACGCTCCAAGCAAATAACATATCATGTGGTGAATAAAAATATAGCTCCAAGTGAAGTTACCGATGAACGAAGACGAAAGAGGGGATGCCTTCCGGGGCATCCCCAAGCTTAGGCTCTTGGTTATCCTTGAATATTACCTTGGGGTGCCTTGGGCATCCCCAAGTTTAGGCTCTTTCCACTCCTTATTCCATAGTCCATCGAATCTTTACCTAAAACTTGAAAACTTCACAACACAAAACTTAACAGAAAACTCGTGAGCTCCGTTAGCGAAAGAAAACAAAACACCACTTCAAGAAACTGTAATGAACTCATTCTTTATTTATGATGGTGTTAACCCTACTTTATTCCAACTTCTCTATGGTTTATAAACTATTTTACTAACCATAGATTCATCAAAATAAGCAAACAACACGATGAAAACAGAATCTGTCAAAAAACAGAACAGTCTGTAGTAATCTGTAACTAACGCAAACTTCTGGAACTCCAAAAATTCTAAAATAAATTTGTGGACCTGAGGAATTTGTCTAGTAATCATCTGGCAAAATAATCAACTAAATATCACTTTCCAGTAAAAAGTTCTAGCTAATATCGTGAGCGCTAAAGTTTCTGTTTTTTACAGCATGATCATAAAGACTTCACCCAAGTCTTCCCAAAGGTTCTACTTGGCACAAACACTAATTAAAACATAAAACCACATCTAAACAGAAGGTATATCGATTATTTATTACTAAACAGAACCAAAAAGCAAGAAACTAAAATAAAATTGGGTTGCCTCCCAACAAGCGCTATCGTTTAACGCCCCTAGCTAGGCATGATGATTTCAATGATGCCCATATAAAAGATAAGAATTGAAACATAAAGAGAGCACTAAAAATTGTTTCCACATTAAAATAGTAATGTTCACAAAAAGGGTAATCATAATCATGACACGATTTATAAATATAATCGTCACTACTTTTTATAGCATAAGTTTCATCACAATAATCATCATAAGTAGCAACTTCGTTCTCATCATAATCGATTGAAACCTCTCCCAAGATAGTGGAATCACTAAATAAAGTTGACACTCTTCCAAATCCACTTTCATATTCATCACAATAAGATTCAACATCCTCCAAAATAGTGGGATCACTACTTCCTAAAGTTGACACTCTTCCAAACCCACTTTCATCAATATAATCATCATACGTAGGAGGCATGCTATCATCATAACAACTTTGCATATCAAAACTTGGGATGCTAAAAATATCATCTTCATTAAACATAGCATCCCCAAGCTTGGGACAAACATTAATTACAGCAAATATATTCTCAAATATATCATCCTCATCAAACATAGCTTCCCCAAGCTTTGGCCTTTTCATATCATAAGCATAATCACTCTCATCATTAATAGTATGGATAACACCAATAGTATAGCAATTATTATATTCTTCCAAACAAGTGCCGAAAAGATTCTCAAGATCATAATAAGTATCATTATATTCCCAATCATAATCATCACAACAAGCAATAGGCATAACGAGATCATCATCAAGTGTATCATCTTCATTTTCATGAGGCACGGCAATAATAGGAGCAACTTTATTTGGGAGAGATACCTTTTTACCTCTCTTCCTTTTTCTTTTCTTCTTCTTCACCACATCATGTGTGGATTCAATCCTCTTTTTGGAGCTCCTTATTAATGATATTGGTTGAATAGAAGGCTCCTCTTCGTTACCTGATTCATCATAAGAAATAATAGGAGGATATTAAAGTCTCTTCCCTTTCATTAGTATTCTCTTCATCTTCTATTTGTTTTCTTTTCTTTATCTAATTGGCAATATAAGGATTTTCAATGCAATTCAACGCACAATACATATAAATCTTTTCTAGATCAAAATCAAGAATTTTATCAAGATTAAATTTTGGAATACCCTCTGTTATAAATTTCATTTATTCATAACCCAAAAGAAGGCTAAGTTTTTTATGATGCTCAAGGGTAATCAAATTATCACAATATTTGGACACGACTTGATCATGAAACAAATAGCATTGGAGCTTTAAATGACCATGTTCATTGCAAAGTTCACAAGGGGCATGAAAAATATTGAATCTTTCAGCACATTCATCTAGCTCTTCTTGCAACATTTAGGTTTCTAAGTACTTATGCCTCTTGCAATATCTATCTTCCCTATTTGGTGTGTACTTACAAACCTAATGCACTCCAAAAAATTGACATGTTTATAGGAGACATTTTCATCATAACTAGTGCAATCATCATTAGCATCATGGATATTCAAAGAATTCGTACTAACAACATTGCAATCATGCTCATCATTCACATATTTAGTGCCAAATATTTTAATGCATTCTTCTTCTAACACTTTGGCACAATTTTCCTTTCCATCATACTCACGAAACATATTAAAAAAATGAAGCGTATGAGACAAACTCAATTCCATTTTTTTGTAGTTTTCTTTTATGAACTAGACTAGTGCTAAAACAAGAAACAAAAAGATTCGATTGCAAGATCTAAAGATATACCTTCAAGCACTAACCTCCCTGGCAACGGCGCCAGAAAAGAGCTTAGTTGACGGGGTGTGAGTGCCGCTTACCTAGCCTCCCGGCAACGGCGCTTAAAAGAGCTTGATGTCTACTACGCAACCTTCTTCTTGTAGACGTTGTTGGGCCTCCAAGTGCAGATGTTTGTAGGATAGTAGCAAATTTCCCTCAAGTGGATGACCTAAGGTTTATCAACTGTGGGAGGCGAGGGATGAAGATGGTCTCTCTCAAGTAACCCTGCAACCAAATAACAAAGAGTCTCTTGTGTCCCCAACACACCCAATACAATGGTAAATTGTATAGGTGCACTAGTTCGGCGAAGAGATGGTGATACAGGTGCAAAATAGATGGTAGATAAAGGCATTTGTAATCTGAAAATATAAAAACAGCAAGGTAACTAATGATAAAAGTGAGCGTAAACGGTATTGCAATGATAGGAAACAAGGCCTAGGGTTCATACTTTCACTAGTGCAAGTTCTCTCAACAATAATAACATAATTGGATCACATAACTATCCCTCAACATGCAACAAAGAGTCACTCCAAAG
Source organism: Aegilops bicornis (assembly GCA_021605145.1). NCBI lineage: Eukaryota > Viridiplantae > Streptophyta > Magnoliopsida > Poales > Poaceae > Aegilops > Aegilops bicornis. The sequence goes on from CM038674.1 coordinate 512,959,783, forward strand.
TCACTAATAGCGGAGAACAAACGAAGAGATTATGGTAGGGTACAAAACCACCTCAAAGTTATTCTTTCCGATCAATCCGCTGGGCTATTCCTATAAGTGTCACAAACAGCCCTAGAGTTCGTACTAGAATAACACCTTAAGATACAAATCAACCAAAACCCTAATGTCACCTAGATACTCCATTGTCACCTCAAGTATCCGTGGGTATGATTATACGATATGCATCACACAATCTCAATTCATCTATTCAACCAACCAATAGAACCTCAAAGAGTGCCCAAAGTTTCTACCGGAGAATCACGACGAAAATGTGTGCCAACCCCTATGCATAGGTTCATGGGCGGAACCCGCAAGTTGATCACCAAAACATACATCAAGTGAATCACGTGATATCCCATTGTCACCACAGATACGCACGGCAAGACATACATCAAGTGTTCTCAAATCTTTAAAGACTCAATCCGATAAGATTACTTCAAGGGGAAACTCAATTCATTACAAGAGAGTAGAGGGGGAGAAGAAACATAAGATCCAGCTATAATACCAAAGCTCGTGATACATCAAGATCGTGCCAAATCAAGAACACGAGAGAGAGAGAGATCAAACACATAGCTATCGGGTACATACCCTCAGCCCCGAGGGTGAACTACTCCCTCCTCATCATGGAGAGCGCCGGATGATGAAGATGGCCACCGGTGAGGGTTCCCCTCTCGGCAGGTGGTGCCTAACAGGTCCCGATTGGTTTTTGGTGGCTCTGGAGGTTTTGCAGCGGCGAAACTCCTGAGCTAATCTCTATTCTGGAAGTTTTACGATACGTAGGTATATATGGGTGTAGGGGGTACGTCGGTGGAGCTACGGGGGCCCCACGAGGCAGGGGGCGCGCCCTAGGGGGGTGGGTGCGGCCCCACCCTCGTGAGCACCTCCCTCATCTCCTGATGTAGGGTCCATGTCTATCTGGTAGGTTTCCTTCCAAAAATAACTTCTCCAGTTGATTTGGTTCCGTTTTGACTCCGTTTGATATTTCTTTTCTTCGAAATACTGAAATAGGCAAAAAAAACAGAAAATCTGGGCTGGGCCTCCGGTTAATAGGTTAGTCCCAAAAGTAATATAAAAGTGGATAATAATGCCCAATATTGCCCAAAGCAGTAGATAATATAGCATGGAGCAATCAAAAATTATAGATAAGTTGGAGACGTATCAACCGGCCGAAGGGATCCGGCCGGATCTGTGACCAGCAGTGAGCAGAGAGAAAATGTCGCTACCGCTGTCTTGTTTATATCCGGAGAGGATGAGAGAATGAAGAGAGCAACCCTAGTAAAGCAAGCGCTCAGGGCCCTGCATCCATATATAGTGGAGTGATTATATTTTTTTCTCTCCACAACAAGCGTTTCAATTTGTGTACGTGGCATTAAAGAAAAGAAACTCTCTATTTAAGGTGACTACTGTACGACTCCTACTTACTACTAGTAGTACTACAGTATTGTTCACTTGTGCTCCCTGCCCTCCATTCATTGAACAACCCACGGGTGAATAAACATAGAGTAATCTTGTATTTATATAAAACGAACAAGCTCGAACTATTTTCGCGTAGTTAAAAGTTGAGGGCGGGCTTTTCCCGCAAAGACGCACGGCAGCTTTTCGGTAGGCGGTTTGACAGAGAGGTGAGGAGGGTGAGCGAGTGGGCCATGCGATTTGATGGCAGCGTTTCTGCTGGAAAGACTTGTGATATGACCACTCACTATAGTCATGAATTCTGGCGCCCGACCGGGTGATGCCCCCTTCCGCTCAGCGCCTAACTGGGTGCATGACACGTCGACCCGGATGCTGGCTCTCCCACATGTCGGAGTAGTAAGAAGGAGCAAAGAATGATGCGGTATATACTAGTACTACACTACTCCCTCCGTTCCTAAATATAAGTCTTTGGAGAGATTTCACTATGGACCATATACGGAGAAAAATGAGTGAATCTACACATAAAATGCATCTATATACATCCGTATGTGGTCCACAGTGAAATAGTCTCTTTAAGAGGCTAAAGTTCCAAGCACCCCTAACGAAAGAGGGGCTAAAACTAGTCCTGAGACTAAAAAAAAATAGTCAGGGGTACCCCTACTAAAATGTGGATTAGTCCTCTCTCTCTCCTCATTTAACTCCTCTCCTTTAACACAGGCGAGTTCTGGATTGGAGGGTTTGGAGGATAATAAATGCTCATTAACTTGATTTTAGTCTCTTTAGTATTTGGATCCAAGCATGGGTGAGGCTATAGTCCCACTACTTTTAGTCATGGAACTAAAACGTATCCAAGCACCCTCCAAATCCGGCAGGAAATAGGGTCCAAAGTAGTCAAATGATTGAGATAGAGCATTTATTGTCAATCTAACCCCGCCATCCATACACCTCTTTGGTTTAGAGTTAGTTCAGGGTTAGAATCTAACTCTAACCTCTAACTGAGTTAGAGTTCTCCTCGTCTCAGTTCATCGCCATCATACTTTCCCCATTCCTGTGTTTTCAGTAACCTGTGAATCAAAGAGGCCTTTTTTTGCGGGAAAAATCAAAGAGGCCCTTAAACTGGTTTCGGTCCGGTCATTTTTTATAAACGTGTTATGTCCAAAATTAAATGAACGTGCTCCGGTTTCCATGAAAATAATCCGGTTTCATGTAGTAATTCATTCATTTATTTATTCTTCTGTGGGGGGTTTGCATGCAATTCGTGAGGTCTGAAATGTAAAGTACCCCGGCATATGCTCCGAGTCGTGCATGCACTACGACCCAGATGCTCTATGTCCCACATGTCGGCGAATGGGAGCACGTGGAAATAGCCTAGGAGTACATATAGGAGGATAAATGCATGAAATAATATGTACTGTGAAGCGTAGCCGCGGTTCGAAAAGGAGACCTAAAGTGATGACAGTTATAGGTCGCACGCACCCAACTAGTGGTACTAGACATACGGCTAATTTTTCCCTCAAAAAAAAAGAGGCACGAGTGCTCAGTACTCCTATTATGATAAACACGAGTCCCATATGACAACATCGTCCGTGCTACAGCTAGCTCTCCTCCCTTGTTTCTCTCTTCTAATTCTAAACTCGGCCGACGCCCGGTGGGCGGGATGGGTTTGCTCAACTGCGGCCCACCTCACAGTGTAACGTTACGAATGGAATAAAAATGCCATATACTCCCTCCGTTCATAAATATAAGCCTTTTTAGATACTATTTCAAATGGAATACAGCATACAGATGTATGTAGACATAGTTTAGAGTGTAGGTTCACTCATTTGGCTCCGTATGTAGTAGTCACTTGCTTTAATCTTTAGAAAGACTTATATTTGGGAACGGAGGGAGTACTATACTAATAAAACATTAAGGCCACGAGGCGATGCAGTGCTGGTTACAGGAGGCAAGAAGAAGAGATGCATCCATCGACGACGTCCACCTCCTCGACTCAGGGTGCCGGCCCACCGAACGGCGCCTAAGTAGCAGCGGCTTTCGTGGCCAGGTCGACGTGCTTCTGAACAATGGCGTCCAAAGATTCCAGCCGCTGGAAGAAGGCCAACGTCTTTCTGTCCTCGCTTGCCTTGTAGTGGCCTATGTAGATGATTTCCTCGTAGACGCGGATGTGCGGTCGACGGTTTCTTGCATGGCGAGGCGTTATGCGCGGAGCGGCCTCGAGGTGCACATTCTTCGTCGCGACCTCCGGCACCTGCGTGGCCACCAGGGCTTGAAAGAGTTCGTCACCATGGAGGCCAATGAGGGTGGCAGGCAATGAGGAGCCTGGGCGCGCGGGCTGGAGCAGTACGGCAAGGTCGTCCACACGCTTCTTGACGGCGGTAAACTTGCGGATGGAGTTTACCATCATGTCGTCCATGCGAGAGGTGAAGCCGGCATCAGCGAGGGCTATGATGCCTGCGGTCGCCAGCACCGTCTGGAAACGCTGCACGGTGCGGGGCCGTAGGCCGACGCCTTGGATGATTTGGCACAGCCGACTGCCGCTCGTGTCCATCGTCTCCATAGGTGCTTGTGGCTTCTGGTCACTTGGTCTTGGATTGGAGTGAGCAGTGTTGCGCAGAGACTTGGGAGTAGATGGATTGGAGTGGTGAGGCGCCTTTATTATATGAGAGTCCAAACACTATTGCATTCACATCGTGCTGGCTCTATTCTTCTTCTCGAATTAATTCCCTCTACATGTAATTGAGGATGCATCATTGACCGTTCAATGTCTCGGGAACCGCTACCCTCTCCCTCCTTAGCATTCAAGCACCTATGGACCCGTCGACGACGAGGTGCCTATGGTGACTTCATAAATTTCAAGATGATAGTGTTGTGCGTGTGTGCGTTCATAGGGGTGAGTGTATGCGCGTGTATATGAGCGCTATGTGCATCTTGTGTAAAAAAACGTAAATGTGTGTCAAAAAGAGACTAGTCAGTATACTCAATATTGTGCACCTCGGAGAGGAAAACGATAGAACTAGTACGTATTTATTTATGGTGCAGATTCACTCATTTTGCTCCATATGCACTCCATCTCAGTGTATTCTAGTCACTTGTTGAAATCTCTAGAAGGGCAAATACTCTTTTCTGGTTTACAGGGCTATACTAGCAAGTAGTTATGCATTACTAGTACAATAGTGGGCTCACATAGCAATTTTGTCTCATGCAAAAGCCTGGCTATATGCGTGCTCAATGTTCGCAATCGCAACGCTCGGTTTGCGCTTGGCTCTTCGCCTCTTCGAGAAGGCGAAAAATGATGTTACTACTCCTGCTTCTACAAAGGTCGAATCCATCGCTGCATGTCCGCCCACCGCGAAAGGGGACGGATAGCTTGTTGTATAAGTACTACTAAGCAAAAGCATGTCCTCGTTTGCGAGCAACCGCGCGCATGGGTGAGGGAGATGGCGTGTAGTAAAATCAAGCTTCTCCTCGTTGTACGAGTTGACGCGGCACATCATAGCACTGGCCCCACATGCTTGCCTCTAAACTTGGCTGAAAGACCCATGATGTACAATATATTTGCTGCAACCTCTAACACTTACCCACCACAAATTAAAATATATGTTGCCGTATGCATCGTTCTGATGCAGAGGCCGGGGAGTCCCCCCTTTAAAAAAACAAATTAAAATATATATTCCTGTCTTGACCAGATGAGCGTGCAAACTACAATCACCAGGGTGTCAGGTAGGGCCAGAAGACTATTTTAATTTTTTTTAAAAAACTTCGAGACGACCACATAGCATGGAGCCGACCCCAACGATTTTAAGCTTACAGGCACGGTACACGCTATCCTAGACTACTCTACACATGAAACTGACACACGAGCGTCCGGGCTGCGCTTGGCTCTTCGCGTCTTCGGGAAATCGAACAATGATGGAGTATTACTGCACTGGAGGAGTACTACATTATGCTTCTGGCCATCTGACACCGATTGAACTGCTGCATGTCCACCGCGTGCTGGAGGGAGAGCGTGTAGCGAAAGCTTCTCCTAGTCTTGCCAGCCACCATGCTCATGGGCGAGGGAGGGACGCTCCTGCCTTTGTGTGTATGACTGGTGGGCCTGACAGGTGTGTGGCCCACCTGTCATACAGCCAAAGGCAGGTGCAGTTAAGTCCGCGAGGGAGAGGATAATCAAACTTCTTGTTGATGTACGAGTTGACGCGACACATCAAAGCACTGCACTCGATATATTTCAATAATTTGCGTTTACCGATGCATTAATTACAACGCATGCATGCATGTCCTGACTCTCCTTTTGATACTTGCATGTGTTGATTTAATGCACCTTGAAGTAGTATAAAATATGTGACGGTAAAGCTTTGTAATACCCCGGCCCAAGTCGAGAGATGGTTGTGCACGAGGAGGGAGAGATCATGCAGACCGAACAGGACCCGACGATGGAGCTCTCTAAGGTCTCGATGGACCTCACCGTGCTCCACTGCCCCTTCTGCCTCCGCCCCTTGACGCCTCCAGTGTATGAGGTTCAAATACACCTCGTCCGTTCGACTGATTGAGCAAGGTGCATGTTTCTTGATTGATGTGATGTTTGATTGATTTCTGCAGTGCAAGGGAGGGCACGACTGCTGGATCGCCGCTTCGAGCGCCCGGGAACCAGCGGCGGTTCAAGGCGAAGCGCCGGGCGGTGGCTTCAACGTGCGGAACATGGCGGTGGACTCCGTCCTTTCGTCGGTGAGGGTGGAGTGCCTACACGAAGGTTGTGGGCTCTACGTCACTTACCACAAGCTCGCCGATCACCGGGCGTGTGTCGCTCGCGCCACCGCAAATGCCCGTGCCGTCTGCGACTCTGAAGGCCCACCGCCGGCGCTCTACCACCACATCAGCACCGCGCATCCCATGCCCGTGCACAGGATCCAGTACGGCAAGGTGCTCCAGCTGCAAGTGCCACTGTCAGAGCCACGGCTCCTGCTGTTCGCGGAGGAGGACCGCCGCGCGTTTTTCTTGGACGGCGGTGTGCTCGACATCGGCGCGCGTCTATCGCTGTCGGTCCATCCGTGCATCGAGCGGGGCATCCCCACCGCCGCACCACGTGGCTAAGTCAGGTGGGCGAACGGCCTGCCGGGGGAGCCCAAAGGCACGACCGATGCCGTCAAGGTGGAAATGGAGGTGACAAGAAGCAAGGATCCTGGCGACGTCGACGCGCAGGAGCTGACCTTCTTGACGGTTCCGCCCAAGCTGCTGGCCGGGGCTAAGCTTGTGTCCCTCCACATTCAGATTGACAAGCTCACGTCCTAAATGTTTCTACAGTGCCTTCTGTTTATCTTAGTAATATGCTAATATAGGGATTACCTTGGTTCTAGCGCGGATATTTGGCCTTTGTTGGCCTCTTGGGATGTTGCAATTTCAATCTGGTAGCTTTTAGTCCTTCGTGTTAGGCTTGAGTTGTACTGAACTTCTTGTGAATTGTGGTGGTTTTCAGTAATGAAAATCGGAAGGGGCAAACCCTTCTTTGATCAAAAAAAAAATTAATCGTCCTTATATATTCATCAGTCTTGCTATAAGTCGCAGTAGATGCTATATAGGTCCGTCGGATCTTACATCAAGATCCATGCTTTCAGATTTTCTTTTTTCTCTCTTAAATCTCAGTCGAATGAGACATAGCCACGCCATTAAACAGAGGCTCGGGCGCCATTAATGGAGACCTTGGGAGAGAGGTGGACGGCAGATGGAGGTCAAAAGGCTCTCCTCCTGATAAGGACACGCAGGGGTCTGATCGCACGCCTCTCGTACTCAAATAGCTACCCTGCACGGCGCCTCCTAGCTAATAAAAATGGGGACGCGTGGCGGCACGTAAATGGTACTAGTAAGTAGAACGCCCATGGTTTCAATAATACTTGTGTTTCCGATTGTAACGTGACAGCACTTGTTCCAAAATGACTTTGTTGATTGTTAATGTGTGCGCCGCAAATCGACCGCAAATTTACCACAATATGTTGGTGCCATGTCATGGCACCAAGCCAAGTTTCATTATTTTCATGCGTGTTTTGGATTTACAGGAATTAAAAAACCAAGTTTCTCAATGTTTCCAACCCAGCCACGACGCCCAGAATTTTGAATTTCATTCCCATTTCTTGCATGGAACCTAGAAATTTACCCGAGGACACACATGTGATTTTTCAACCAACTTTGGTGCACTGGAACATGTGCTTGTATTTAAAATTTGAATTATGCACACAAAGGTGACACGTTCCCTCCCAGAACCACGAGCCTTCTTGAGAGAAGCTCCGATTTGCAAGAAGCTTATACCAATATTTGTTCCTATTCGGCCAAAAAAAATTACCACGGCATGGTACTACCATGACATGACACCATGCCAAGTTTCATGATTTTAAAACCAAGTTTCTCAATGTTCTCGACCGAGCCACGATGCCCATATGTTTGAATTTTATTCTCATTTTTTGCATGGGACCTACTCCCTCCTTCCATCTATATAGGGCCTAATGTGTTTTTCAAGACAGCCTTTGACTATTGACAAGATTAATAGCACATGAGATGTATACTATGAAAATTATATTATTGGAAGCTCCTTTGACATACAAATTTGAAGGTATGCTTTGTGTAAGTTGCATATCATATATTATTGCTCTAACGTTTGGTCAAAGTTAGCCTCGAAAAACGAATTAGGACCTATATAGATGGAAGGAGGGAGTAGAAATTCACCCGAGGACACAAATGTGATTTTTCAACCAACTTTGGTGCACGGGAGCATGTGCTTGTAGTTCAAATTTGAATTATGCATATTAAATGACCAAAAACTCAATTAATGTGTAAATAAGGCCAAACGAAGCCGGAATAATTCCAAAATTTAACAGGGCACTCATGTAGTTCTATGTTGCCTTTGTAAATAAACTCAAGGGGGACAACATATATCGTTTCGCACTCAAAGGTGGCACGTTCCCTCTCAGAACCACGAGCCTTCTTGAGAGAAGTTCCGGTTTGCAAGAAGCTTATACCAAAAATTGTTCCTATTCGGCCAATTTTTTTACCACAACATGGTACTACCATGACATGACATCCATGCCAAGTTTCATGATTTTCAGACGTGTTTTGGATTTACAAGAATTTTAAAACCAAGTTTCTCAATGTTCTCGGCCGAGCCACGATGCCCAGATGTTTTAATTTTATTCTCATTTCTTGCATGGGACCTAGAAATTCACCCGAGGACACAAAATGTGATTTTTCAACGAACTTTGGTGCACGAGAGCATGTGCTTGTAGTTCAAATTTGACTTATGCACATTAAATGACCAAAGACTCAATTAATGTATAAAAAACGACAAACGAACCCGGAATAATTCCAAAATTTAACAGGGCACTAATGTAGTTCTATGTTGCCTTTGTTAAGAAACTCACGGGGGGCAGCGTATATCGCTTCACACTCAAAGGTGGCACGTTCCCTCTTAGAACCACGAGCTTCCAAATTGGCCCAATTGTTTACCACAACATGTTAGTGCCATGACATGACACCATGCCAAGTTTCATGATTTCCAAAGTAGTTTTGGATTTACATGAATTTAAAATCAAAGTTTCTCGATGTTCTCGGCCGAGTCATGATGCCCAGATGTTTGAATTTCATTCTCATTTCTTCCATGGGACCTAGAAATTCAACCAAGGACACACATGTGATTTTTTCAACCCACTTTATGACCGGAGCATGTGCATGCAATTCATATTTAGATTATGCACATTAAAAGTCCGAAACTCAATTAATGTATAAAAGGGCCAAATGAACCCAAAATAATTCCAAAATTTAACAGGCACTCATATAGTTCTATGTTGCCTCTGTAAATAAAATCAGGGGAGGCAGCGTATATCGTTTAGCACACCAAGGTGACACGTTCCCTCTCGGAACCACGAGGCTTGTTGAGAGAATCTCCGGTTTTGCAAGAGGCTTATACCAAAACTTGTCCCAATTCAGCCAAAAATTATACGTATGAAAACAGGGTTTAGATTATCCCAAACATCTCGCTACCTAGACCAATAATGTACTATGATTTGAATTCAACATAAAATGGATACAAATATTTGAATTGGAGAGCGTATGGTACATGTAGTTCATAGTGAAATATGATTACTGCTATATGTATGTTTTTTGTTATCAAGATAATATTTAAATTATTGTATAACTTGACAACAATCGTATTCAAATAAGGAAAATTGATTCAAATTTAGTCCCTATGGTATACGACAATATATATGTTGACATGGTGGAGTAAAATGTTCATATATGATGGAAGATCAAAATGTACGACTACATCAATTATAATCCGCAAGGTCACCTAACGATATATTCGAATTCAACATAACGTGGATTCAAAAATTGAAATTCGAGATCATGGCATCTCTAATCATATAAAAAGGGACATTACTCTTTATTTGGTGGGAATTAATTTTTTTTGTTGTTGTTGAGGGAAGTGCGAATCGATTTGGTGCTTGTGCAGGGTAATCTTGTTCTCCGATTTTTTTACATTTTCTTGTAGTTTTTCAATGGCATCTATAGCAATATAGTAAAAGGGGACATGACTCTCTTGTGTCTTGTATGAATTGTTTTTTACACGTTAAGTTTGTTCTGCGAACAAGGAATCCGCACCTTGTTATCCCGAAATTTTCAAGCTCGAGTATCTTTTGTCTCACCCGCTTTGAAACTCCCGCTTCTTCAACCCGGCCGCGCTTTGTTATCCCAAAATTTGACGGCGAGAACTCCCTCCTCATCCGAAATCGCTCCCGCAGCCCAGACACGCGAAATCCCCCTTCTACCCCTCAGCCGGAAATGAAGCTCCACGTCACGGTGTCAAAACCGGTGGGGGTACGCTGGTAACTTACCCTACATTTCAGACAAGCGCGTCCCTAAGCTTGGGTCCCCCCTCCCCTTCGCCCCCATTTGTACACCGAGGCCGCAAAAACCGCGAAACCCCACGCTCCTCCGTCGGCCTCCCGATCGCCGCCAAATGGAGACTCTTCTCCGACTACTCGTCCACCGCAACAGCTCGCCGTCCCTCATCCACCGCACCGGATGAGGATCCGTTGTCGATCTCGTCATCCCGCCGGATCAGCCGCCCCGTCCTCCACCTCCAAGGAGCTGCCCCAACGTTCGCCTCGTCTATCGCGCCACCTTAATTCCCACAGCGCCGTCTTGACCTGCCCCACCAGAACCGCAGCACCCTCACCAATTCCTCCGATGAAGCCGAGGCCAACTCGGCGCCACCAAGGAGGTTCTGCACTCACCGCTGCATTTTATATTTTATTTGATCTCACGGGGCTGCCGGTGCTCGATATCGAGCAGACATGGCTTGTCTCCATCGACGGTGCCGTCGCCGACCACATCATCCACGGCGTCTCTCCCCCATGTCGTTGCTTCCTCGGCGGCGACTTCCAAAACGGCACTAGCTGCAGCTGCTCCGGCTCTCGCTCGCGTTGCAGCTCTGTTCTTGCTGTCGGTCGCGCTGCTGCAATGCTCCTGCTTTCGTTCATGCTGCTGCTCTGCTCTTGCTCTCGCTTGCTTCTTTGCCACGACCTCCGGCAGCTACAGGGAGTTCTTTGCTTTAGCACTCGCTTCGTGCTCTTGCCACGACTTGCTCTCTGCTAGTGTGTTTCCTGCTCGAGCGTCTGCTGATTTAGATCACTACTTCTCTGCTACTAGTGCTCGAACGCCCTAAACATCTATTGCAATGCTCTGTTACTAGTTCAATCAGTTTCGACAATAAAATTCAGTTTCGACTGTGAAGTTCATTTTCTTTAGTTAAGTTCAGAGTGAACAGTACTTATAGCATCCGCTTGAGCTACTGTGGGCGCGGTGATGCGTTTACATCCGGCACTTTTTGGTGATGTATTTTACATCATCTATTGCAGATGATATTAGGGTCCCACTTCAGATTAACATTGTCTGTCTTCTCATGCTTCAGCCTCGTCGCCGTACACCTTAGCGGAGCTGCTCCAACGACGGAACCGTCCATCACAATGAGCGATACCCTCGGCGCCGCTTTCGAGGCCTCGGATCTTCTTCCCGCCTCTAACAGTCACACCAGCATCATCACCATCCTCCACGTCCAACCCAATGATGCTGAGGTCCACAAGGCTATGCCAAAGAGGTTGTACACTCGTCGCATCACTTTGTTTCTCCATTCCTCTGTTCTTCCAATTCATGTGAGCCAAACACCCATGTTGACTGAAATCCTATGTTTCCAAATGCTCTGTTTTGCACGTGCATTCCTATCCTATTCCTGTGTTTTTCCTGTCCCTGCGTTTATAGAATCCTCCAATTCTAAGGAGCCCTTACAGATTTACTTCATTTATCATATAGGCGTCAAAGAAAACTCTGTGTGCTATGTCCTGCTTCTGTCGTGCCGTCATCCACCCCACCTGAGGTGCACCATCAACAGAAGCATTCACTGCAGTAGAGAGCCCCCTTGCAGACTTCCTTTCGCCGCCTCAGATCATCTTCCCCGTTGCCGGCAGCCACGCCAACTGCATTACCATCATCGACTGAGCAGATGAACCTGAGGACTACGATTCGGAAGAGAGGTCGCATGATCTTCGTGTTTGCTTACATTATACATCGGTTATTATTACCTGCTATTTTATCGTTTAATCTTGAGTTTTGAATTGCCCATGGGTCTCATATCGAGCCAGCAACGAATAGTATATGTCTACTATCTGGTTCATCTAGGGTCTTCTATGTGGTTCATGTTGGGTGGGCAACAAACAATAGATGATCCATTGTCTATCATTCTAAACTGAAGCTATAATCTACCGGCTATCATTAGTTTTGGATCCATCCACTCGTTTGCTACCATCAGTCTTGATTTTTGCATGCACCCCTTAGGCCTTACAAAATCTAACTATTTTTTTATTATGCACGTCAGATATTGTACACAATCGTACTGAACATGTAGAGAAAAAGAGAAGACTGTTGCGTGCGAATATAATGTCATCAAAGGCTGGCTCCATGGTGGGCAAAGTGCCCCCCCTCCCGCATTTCCAAATTGTATTCCAGAGGAAGATAACTGTTTAGATGGAGATTCAGAAGGAGCCGACCACGCCTGTTTACCACCTGAGGTGTTTGCTCTGGTCATATCATGCATATGGCGCCTTGCATTTCTTACATTATACATCTTATATGGCATCATCTTAGTTTAGATTTGGTTTGTGTGAATGCCACATTTTTGGTTTCTATATCATACTCCCACCATTCCTAAATATTTGTCTTTTTAGAGATTTCAACAAGTGACTACATACGGAACAAAATGAGTGAATCTACACTCTAAAATATGTCTATATACATCCGTATGTGGTAGTCCATTTGAAGTCTCTAAAAGACAAATATTAAGGAACGGAGGAGTATATGGGAATTATGCAATGACATCTTCTTTAGCTACCATCATATCGTGAATCATGCAATGCCATCTGTTTAGCCAATCATCGTATATGTGAATTGTATCGTGCCATATTTTTTCCATAATGTATTCCATTTGTCAACAATGTTTATACATTCATCTACTCTTCTGTGCATCAGCCATTTGAGTCGGTCATGGGAAAATCTGGAGTGAAAACAAGGTCTTACGGCGGTCGATTGCTACTGTCGATGCAGATTTCTTCTTTGATTACAGATAGCTCCTCGAGGATGATTCAGAGAGAGATGACCATCGTATCCCCCGAGGTGCATGCTCTAACTTGGCTGGGTTATATTACTCATATCATGCATATGGTGTCTTGCATTGCCATGCCATCTCGCTTAGATTAGACATGTTTGGTGTGAATTCCTCCTGTTTGCTTTCTATATCAGATATGTGAATTATGCAATGCCATGTTTTTCAGCCAGTTATCATATATGTGAATTATGCACCGCCATGGAACAAGGTAGAGCAGGCAATGGTACCTGTTGAAGCATATATCTCGATGGTTACAGGGAGCTCCTCAGAGGAGGATTCAGAGACAGATGACCAGTCCTATATCCCACCTGAGGTGTATGCTCTAAGTTGCAATGTTTATATTTCTCATATGATGCATATCGTGTCTTGCATTGCTTAGTTTAGACACCATATGCACAATATTGAATTGTATCTGCTTAGTTTAGAGATCATACATGCAGTGCCACCGCTTAGTATATGAATCAATTATGTCAATTATATCATGCCATCCTGTATACTTAGACAACATGTATGTGAATTATTTCATCCCAACCTATTTTAGAAAGACATCATATAGTTTTGTCATGTCATCCTGTTTAGGTACTCATCATATGTTGAATTATGCCATTATATCCTGTTAAGTTATCCATCATATATCCGAAAGCTGTGTCATGCTATCATGTTGATTAGGCATCATATATGTGAAATTGTGTCATGTTGTCTGTTTGGTTAGACAACATATATGTGAATTACCACATCATCTATCATCATACGGTGTCCGTGACGTTCAATTTCTTTTCTTGTTTATCACCCATTTGAATTGGAGGGTGATGGCGGTATCTAAGGGAGCAAAACCCGTTCTTCACAAAAAGACGATGCTACCCGTCGATGCATATAGAACCATGGTTGTCTTGGCCCACAAACTAGCCCCACCACACATAATCGAGACTCTTCCAAATTGCACACTTACACCGTTGGGCAGAGAACCAGCTACAACCCATCTAACCACAATCCCAGCGGATAGTAACCCACTTATAGTTGACAAAGCACCATGTCCACCACAGAAGACCACCACAGCTAACCCAAACTCCACGTTTAAAGCAGAAGAGCAATTGTTCTCAGGTCAGATTCCGTAGCTATGGTCCATACTCCTTTGTTGTTGCATCACTGTATTTACTCATATCAACTACTTTCGAATTTGAAGGATCCAATTAAAACTCCAATGGCGCAACAGGTATGTTTTAAACCTATTTCTTTAATTGGATTGCTGTTCTAACTTCTTGCTCTATGTTGATTTCAGTTTAAGTTGTATAAACAGTTATGTTCTCATGTGATGCACATTACAAGTGTTGCCAATCTTTGTGTAGTTTCTCACACTTATATTACATCTATGTTGATGTGTCTTAAAAATATATGAGTTGAACTGTCTCTATCTTGATTAGGGAACATAAACTAGAATGATATGGACAATACGGTGACCATAGTACATAGATATATGTTTGTTTCATCTGTTATCCTATCCACCTTACTCTTGAACCGGTTTACCAAAATGAGTTTCATATACTACAAGCTAAACATGTGATGTGTCTGCTTGTTTCTCTTGTATTATGCAAACAGAATATTGGAGAAGAGCACCCCACTATGCAATGGTATAGAAAGTAATGCAGATAAGGTTCAAGATAGTGAGACAGCCCTGTTGGTCTCCAAGAAAGGTGATAAAAACGATCTTGTAGACAGTGAGAAAACCCCACAGTCCTGCGTTGATGTAGAGTTCGAGATTCTTGGCGATCACCGGGCACAAGCTCTTCAAACTTCTTGCTTGAATCACTTCGGCTTCTTCTGGTCCTCAGCTACAAGTCGAAAAGGCATCGGCCACCGTGCGGCAAGAAGCCAAAGGACTGAGGAAGTCCCTGCAGAATTCAGATGTGCACTTTCTTGTGCAATAGCGAGCGCTGGAGGATTTAAGCGCCAAACAAGAGAAAGTTAATAAGCTTGCTAAGCATCTTGCCAGCATTATGGGTACCCAGGATATTGTTTCTTGAACTCTTCTGAAGTGGTTTCAATTATGAACTTGTTTTGTTGCGGCGTTTATATGCTGCTTTGTTCCCTATATTTGCACTGGTGGCGAACTTTGATGCCCAGTGGATGTAATATGTGTAATAGACGTGATAGCCTAGCATAAGTTGCTTGCTTATTTATTTCCTTGTTGTCTTGTTTATTTGTTTGCTTGTAGTCAGTGCAGTTCTTTTTCCGCGGTGTGCTAGTGGCTGCAATAACCTATTTTTTAAAACTAGGCCACAATAACCATGGGCTAATATTCTTGTAGTGGCACTTTGGGCCTCCTACGGGCCATAGAAGCGATGGGCTTTCTACGGGCCGTAGAAAGCGATAAACCTTATGCGGGCCGTAGAAACAATGGGCCTTCTACGGGTCGTATCATCAATGGGCCTTATACGGGCTGTATGATCGATTGGCCAAACATGGGCCAATAACAGGTCGCATTATGGCTGTAAACGGGCTAGAGTTGGAATTGTCCGTTCATGGGCCGACCATAACGGGCCATCATTAATAGGCCGTATTCGATGACGCTATGAAAACGGCCCAGCGTATTAACGGACCACCAACGGGCCGACTGTAACCACGGGCTGAATTTGCCCCACAAGCAGAAAATGACAGTAACGGGCCGTAAGTAAACGAATGCTGGAAATGAGCCCAAGAATAAATGGGCTATGAGAAGGCTGAAAGATAACATGGGCTGGAAACGGCCCAACGGAATAACGGGTCGTCAATGGGTATAAAGTGATAACTTTTCATTACGGGCCAGTTTCACCACGGGCCGTTAATGGGTGTAAAGTGATACCTTTGTTCATTACGGGCGGTTTCACCACGGGCCGTTAATAGGCCAAGAGTTACATAGGGCCTCATATGGGCCGAAGACGTCATGGGCCCTACATGGGCCGGCGAAAACGGGCTGGAATCATATTGGATGGCCCGGATGACGCCATCGGGCCTAATTCGGATAGGGCATAACGGGCCTTGGGTTAGCGGGCTGTAAATGGGCTATATGCGAACAGGCCGTTAACAGGCTTTCCATGGGCCGGCCCACCACCTTTTGACCAAGTCAAACGGGCTGGCCTTTTCACAGGAATGGACCTCTGTAGGGCCGTGCCACATGTCGACGTATCATAGGCGCCTTCTGTCCAATGAGTGGATGACATCTGTCCCAACGATGGCCGACACATGTTTCCTCCAGCCAATGATGATTTTACACGTGGAAAATCCCCATTGGTCGGGGCTGTTAACGGGTTATCGGATCCAAAACCTGACCCGATAGCTTAACGTCGTTCCGTTACTGTTGATGCCACGTGTCTGTCACCCTTGACGAAAAGCACTTCGCGGACGTGATTTATCGTCATGGAAGTGCACACTTCCGTGATGATAATTTTGGTAATGTCATGGAACACTTCTCACGACAAAGACGGTATGACTATCTTGATTCTGTCATAAAATCGTCATGGATGTACATGCATGACAAAAAACGCGACCTACTGTGGCAAACAAGTATCATCACGGAAGTGTACTTTTTTTA
This sequence comes from Aegilops bicornis, assembly GCA_021605145.1. Classification (NCBI taxonomy): domain Eukaryota; kingdom Viridiplantae; phylum Streptophyta; class Magnoliopsida; order Poales; family Poaceae; genus Aegilops; species Aegilops bicornis. The sequence continues at coordinate 512,976,504 of CM038674.1, forward strand.
GTGTTTTCCTCTTCTTCTCGGGCGTCGCAACCAGATGTTGGAGCCCAGGAGCCAGACGCCCCCGTCGACGATGACCCCTACTACACCGAGGGAGCCTACTACTACGTGCAGGCCGCCGACAATGACCAGGAGTAGTTTAGGATGATCTCAGGCAGGAGGCCTGCGCCTCTTTTGATCTGTATCCCAGTTTGTGCTAGCCTTCTTATGGGAACTTGTTTACTTATGTCCGTACTTGGATATTGTTTGCTTCTGCTGACTCGTCTATGATCGAGCACTTGTATTCGAGCCCTCGAGGCCCCTGGCTTGCATTATGATGCTTGTATGAGTTATTTATGTTTTTAGAGTTGTGTTGTGATATCTTCTCGTGAGTCCCTGATCTTGATCGTACACGTTTGCGTGCATGATTAGTGTACGATTAAATGGGGGGCGTCACAAGTTGGTATCAGAGCCGATTGCCTATAGGAATCCCCCTTCCACACTCCTTGGCCGAAGTCGAGTCTAGACATTGCAAAACTTTTACTAACATGGTTGTGTGGCTTACGGGCCCACGTCACCATTGGGTGGTATTAGGATCTTTTATTCCTCTCTAGGACTCTGATCTCTCTTCTATTCGGGTTAAATGAATTTGCTAAACTTTAACATTAGGTTCTCATAACAACGTTCTCCCAGAGAGCCCCTTTATTACAGATGATCGTCTGCTGCACCAGAAGTATCCGAAGATACTCTCCGATGTTCTCTCGAGAATTCATGTCATCGGTTTTGCAATTCCCATCCATCGATAAACCCGTATGGATAACCACGTATACTCGCCATTCATACAATGTTTCCCAGTTGATCTTGTTACTACAAGATACCCCGAAATTATCTCTGTTGTTCCAAGAATACTTTGTGCATACTGCCTTGCAGTTCTTTGCCACCTGAATACCCCTACGGACAATTTCTTGCACTTATCGAGTATCCGCTCATCCCCAGTTGATTCACGTATTTCACAGAATTCTTCGAAATACAATTCGGTTTTCTGAAAATCCTCAGCAGCCTATTGCTCCTAAATTCCTCGCCTTCCTGCATTATGATCATTTCCATATTTCTAGTAATATCCGTTGACATCCTTTGTCACTATCATTTCGACTCCCTTGATTCAAAATGTCTGCGAATACTTGCAATCATCAATCCTTGGACATTATCTTCCCGACTCAGATGTCGTTTTAGATATGATCTGGTTCTCGCCCAATCTAGATTTGATCAGTTGTGCCCCTAAGTCTTTTCAACCTATCCATCCTTGATCAAAGCATCTGATTCTTAACGCCGATCTAGAAATCGCAATTTCTTGTATTTAAACATCGAATTATTCAGATGTTCCAATGATCCGATGTCTTTGTGTTCTTTCTTCCTCTGATTGAGTACCGATACTCACATCGGCTCTGTTGAGGACCGCCAAATCCATTGTTGGATTATTATTCGACGATGTCGTTCATATTCAATAACCTTGTGAGTCTTTCCTTGGATACATAATTCCTTTGGTAAATTGTATCTTATGCTTTTGTCAACCATGCTCTACTATCGGGCTTGTATTATCTACTCTTGAAGATTGTGGTATATGTTCCTAAGATGCCGCGATGGGTTGAACCCATGCCTTTATAATCTGTATGAACCCCGAGAGTTTTCACGAGTCATACTTATCTGGTATTTTGCCAGATAAAATTTCAACACTACAACTTCATCGAACGCGAGAATTGAATGTAAGATTATGCATTGAAGAAGTGGGAGTCGACCTTGAACTTTGTATTCATGCCCATGGACATGATGTAGATCTTATCATGGAAGCCTCTCCTAAATTAATTATTTTCCTAGTATAAGTTCATCTTATATATGAGATCTGGTCTTTTGCAATCATGGTTCCGGCCATATTGATATTATTTGATTCCATTTCTCAGGCAAGTGAAAACACTTGTCTTCTGCAGATCAATACATCTCTGCAACCCCTATGTCGATCTTCCTTCGAGTAATACCCTCCAGTATCTCGAGAATATCAAAGAACTGTGTGCTTCCAATGAGTCTTCATCTAATATTGCTTCTCACTGATTTCAGATTTCCCCCGGGTTCTGAGTTATTTCACTCGAGAACACCGATATGTGAATCGATTCCGCACTCCGATTCGATAAGTCTAAGTAATTTTCATTACTTGTGAGTTTAATAAAATAATCTTTCAAGTCATTCCTAGCCTGATCGGCTACATCATTATTGTGCTAATTTTAACTGTACTAGCTGGTCCTTCCCGGAGCACAAATTTCGACGGTGAGCTAATCTTACGTCGATCTTCCTCGTCATATCATTTCCCCTTGAACAGCAAACTTGATTTCGAGTTTGTGTAGTACCCATGGTTCTAATAAACCTTTTGCTTCATCATTCTTTTGACTTGATATCATCGCCGATCGATTACATCTTCATGAAATCTCTTGACAAATGTGTCATGATCATCATCAGCATTCTGAGCTCTTCCAGGATATCAATTGAATTCATGATGAGAAATACCATCCTTGCCCTCGATGATTGGTATTATCATCGACCACTTTATGCCTCCCGTTCAACACAAACTTGTCCGTGTTTTGTGTTATACCTTGAGTTCCTTGCTATCCAACATTTGCTCTTCTTTACCTTGGAGTATTACCATCTTTTATGCCAAGGATGCCGTGAGAATTTCACCACTTCTTAAGAAATTCTTGATATAGTAATACTTATCGCCATCTCCATTCATTTCTTGGTCTCCGTGTTGTTTCTAACCGGAATACCGGAAAATGGACTGTGAGGTGTAAAATTCAAAACTTCTAGCAACTCTATTGCTTGTAAGTTAATGAATGATAGTTTCATTCTTTGAGTATTGGTTATTGAATCACCATGCTAAACATTGATCATGCTACCTAAGCCCATATTATGGGTGCACCTTTCAACCAATGTTTAATTGTGTATGTTTTCCTCGAGCATACATCATTATACCATTTGATTTAACAAATGTTATATCCTTGTTCACATAATTGTGGAAATCCATCTTTTGTTAATCTCGATGAATTGTCGCTGAGTCCATCAGCCACCCCGTCACCCTCTCCTTGGTTTAATGATGAACTCTTGTTACAAAACTCGCTTCCATAGTTCATTTCCCGAGAATCTTACAATGTCATCTCGTCAAATTGTGTCGCACCCTTTCTTCTCAGGCATCCTAAGTCCGAGGTATCGTGACACCAATCAGATCTGAATCTCGGTCAGATATGATGGTTGGAGCATTTCCCAAGAGTCGTAGCATTGGTCTTTATATAACCCCGTAGGGTGATATCATGCCTAGCACACCTGGCCGGAGGACCTATTGTTATAGTTTCCTTCTAGCAAGGTTATCCATTCTTCCATGAGGAAATTGTAAGACTTATTCTATGAGTTGTTCCTGATGGATCCTTTGTGTCTACAAAGTCTGACCTTTACTTGACGACCATGCCATTGCTATCCCGAAGCATGACTGTGGTACTTCAAACATCCTTAAGAATATTTGAAGCCCAATGCTAAATGTTTCCTGCTCAATTATCCAAACACCGTTGTATGGGTAATGTCATGAAATTTCTCTCCCCTCACCTAGAGGGTTTTCTACATAATATCCTATCATGGTTATCATGCTCTGCTTGTCCTTGGGAAGGATATACCCCTGAAATATGTGTTTAAACACATTTTCCTTTCCATTGTTCTGTTTAATCTGATAATCATACTATCCTTTCCATTGTATTCTTTAACCTTTCCAGTAATCTGACTTAACTGAGCAGTGACATTTCCCTGCTTAGGTAAGCACCTTGTTGTACCACTCTGTCAGTAAGACCATGTTACTATTGTTGATGACATTCCGGTAGCCACCGATGGACGAGAACTTTGCCTATTGGTTCGCCTCGTTCAACGAGCAAAAAAATGGTTCTCTTCGTCCCTCGCCCTTGGTACCGACGTTGTTGCCGACATAACTGGCAGGCTACCCTCTGACATGCCTTGCTATCATGACCGTGCAAGATGTCACCGTTCCTCCTACTTTTAATCCACATGGTGGACCCAAAACCCACAGTTCCAAAGGATCGAAACCTGACTCTCTTGTACATCTCCTTGTTCCAAAGTTGTTCCTCGCGCGTGGTCTCGTATGTAATTCACGAGCCACCTTCCGAGAGATCATCAATTCTGGTATCAGACAGAATACTTATTCTCATTGCTTTGAACCGCTTTCACGCTCTATTTCAGGCATCGAACGATTGCCTGCCCGCTCAAAACCTCCCATGATACCTCCTTACTTTGCTCTCGATATTTTCTTAAGTTCCAATTTGAGAGTTACTTCTGCCACCTTCCTCGTTGTTATCGACCAGATAGTCGACCTCGCAGAGGTTTGTTCTCCCGGAATGCCCACCCTTTATGCTTTCGTAAGTACGATGGAGTTCCCGAAGAAGGATGTCGACTTCATCATGATGACATGAAGCAGAGAAATGAAGACATCAATGTGTTGGATCAGCCTCTTCGAGAAGAGCAAGCCAGAATGAGAAGACCCACTAGATTCGTTACCAAACCTTCCCCCCTTTCACTACCTCTTAAATCTCGGGACGAGATTTCTTGTAGTGGAGGAGAATTATGATGCCTGGATATTTAAACTACAGTGAACCTCTACTAATGATGCCACATCACCTCGGTTACTGTTGCTAATCTCGCGTTGGATCAAAACTGTTCAAATTCAAATTAAATTTTTTGTCAAACATAAAAAAAATTCAAACATTAAAACTAAAATGTTCGGAGTGTGCCAATTAATGCTTAGGTATTTATGGTGAAGCAAATACACTTTTATAGAAGGCCTAAATATTTTAAAATGAATTAAAATAGGAAAGGAAATAAATAAACGAAAAAAAGAAAATACAAAACAGAAAAAGTAAAAGAAAACAAAATAAACAAAAGATCCCCCCTCCCCTGGGCCGTTCGGCCCAACCGGGCCACCAGGCCGGCCCACCCCGGCCCAACCCCCCTCCATATCTCCACCAGGGGGAAACCCTACCCCCCCTCCCGACCGCACACTTCCTACCTCCTCCCCCACGTCTCCCTCCCCCTCCCCGATCCAGATCGGGATCGGGGGAACGACCGCGCCCTCGGTGCTCGACGCCGCCGCCGCCCGGATCGCTACCTCCCCGGAGCCTTTCCACCTCGACCTCGTCTCCTCCCCGCCGGCCTGCCTCCTCATCCCTCTCCTCGATGGAGCGTCGTCCCCGTCCGCCTCCTCGACCCTAGCTGCCCGTACCCTACGCTCCCGCGGTGAGGCCTCGTCCTCCCCCTTCCCTACCTCTACTCGATGCCGACCGCGCGCACGCGCACCACCGTTTCGGTCACGCCGTCGCCCCCTTGCCGCTCTTGACCGTGCCGCGTCACGAGCTACAGCAGCTGCTTCTTGTTGCGCGCGCTACCGCCACTACCAGCCTTTCGCCCGCTTCGTGCGTGGCACTGCGCCCTGCCGCCGGTGGCGCGCCCGCCAGGCGGTCCCGCGCCCTGCCTCCGCCCTCCGCTCGTGCCGCGGACTCCTCCCCTTTGCTGCTTGTATCGCAGCGCCACCGCCACCTTGCTCCTCAGCTGAAACCGCGCTGCTCCCTGCCGTCTTCCGGCGCCTCAATGCGGACACCTTGCGCCGTCGCTTCGCCGCCAGCCAGCTTCCACCGCCTCATACCGCCTGCCGTTCCCAGCGCGGTTGTCGGCGGCTACTCACCCTGAGGCTGCCACCGGCGGTGCCCGTAGCCTCGTCCCCTTCCGGGCGGGTGCCCAATTGGTCTCCCCGCCCCGCTCTGCCCGTTAGCCCGCTCGCCCGAACCCGCTGTGGCCCTTTGGCCCAATGACACGGGGGCCCACGCCCAGAATGGTTTTATTAAAAAAGAATTAATATTAATTAACTAATTAAGAATTAATTAACTTAATTAATCCTGATTAGATTAACCTAATCACTAATTAAACTAATTAGCCTGTTTAGTTAATCTCAGTCAATGACATGCGGACCCGCATGTTAGTTTGACCTAGTCAACACCTCTGTTGACTGCTGACATCATGATGACGTCCAGCTGATGCAATGAAGCTATTTTCGAATTAATTCAATAATAATAATTTAGAAATTGATTAAATCTTTATAAATTAATATAAAATAATCCGTAGCTCGGATGAAAATATTTGTACATGAAAGTTGCTCAGAACAACGAGACGAATCCGAATACGCAGCCCGTTCGTCCGACACACATCCCTAGAATAGAGAACACGCAACTTCCCTCCTCCGGTTCATCTGTACGAAAACGCGAAACACCGAGGATACTTTCCCGGATGTTTCCCCCCTTCGCCGGTATCACCTCCTGCCGCGTTAGGGCACACCTGGTACCGTTACTTGTCATGTCATGCATCGATTTGCATCTGTTTGCATTGTATTCATTGTTTCTTCCCCCTCTTCTCTCCGGTAGACTACGAGACTGACGCCGCTGCTGGTGCCCCGATCGACTACGTTGTTGACGACCCCTCCTTGCCAGAGCAACCAGGCAAGCCCCTCCTTGATCACCAGATATCGCCTATTCCTTCTCTCTACTGCTTGCACTAGAGTAGTGTAGCATGTTACTGCTTTCGGCTAATCCTATTCTGCTGCATAGCATGTCATTGTTGCTACAGTTGTTACCCTTACCTGCAATCCTAAATGCTTAGTAGGATGGTAATATTCCATCAGTGGCCCTACATTCTTGTCCGTCTACCATGCTATACTATTGGGCCGTGATCACTCGGGTGGTGATCACGAGTTTATACATACATACATACATATTATACAGATTACATGATGTGACTAAAGTCGGGTCGGCTCGTAGAGTACCTGCAAGTGATTTTGATGTGGGGGCTGAAAGGACAGGTGGCTCCATCCCGGTAGTGGTGGGCCTGGGTTCTGTGACCCCCTGTTACTTTGTGGCGGAGGCGGCAGGCGAGTTGAGACCACCTAGGTGAGAGGTGGGCCTAGCCTGGTCGGCGTCATGATTTTAAAATAACACGCTTAACGAGATCTTGGTATTTGATCTGAGTCTGGCCACTGGCCTTTACGCACTAACCAACTACGCGGGAACAGTTATGGGCACTCGACGTCGTGGTATCAGCCGAAGCCTTCTTGACGTTAGCGATTGAGCGGCGCGTGCCGGGATGGACCGTGTAACGCAACTTCCTTTGTAATGGAGATTGCTAGGTCTGCTCATCGGCCGCCCTCGCAACATGCAGGTGTGCAATGGGCGATGGGCCCAGACCCCTGCGCGCTTAGGATTTAGACTGGCGTGCTGACCTCTCTGTTGTGCCTAGGTGGGGCTGGGACGTGTTGATCTTCCGAGGCCGGGCATGACCCAGGAAAGTATGTCTGGCCAGAGGGATCGAGCGTGTTGGGTTACGTGGTGCACCCCTGCAGGGAAGTTTATATATTCGAATAGTCGTGTCCCTCGGTAAAAGGACGACCCGGAGTTGTACCTTGACCTTATGACAACTAGAACCGGATACTTAATAAAACACACCCTTCCAAGTGCCAGATATAACCCGATGATCGCTCTCACACAGGGCGACGAGGGGAGGATCGCCGGGTAGGATTATACTATGCGATGATACTTGGTGAACTTACCATCTATTCTCTTCTACATGCTGCAAGATGGAGGCTGCGAGCGTAGTCTTCGACAGGACTAGCTATCCCCCTCTTATTCTGGCATTCTGCAGTTCAGTCCACCAATATTGCCCCTTTACACAGATACCCATGCATATGTAGTGTAGATCCTTGCTTGCGAGTGCTTTGGATGAGTACTCACGGTTGCTTTGCTCCCTCTTTTCCCCATTTTCCTCTTCTTCTCGGATGTCGCAACCAGATGTTGGAGCCCAGGAGCCATACGCCCCCGTCGACGACGACCCCTACTACACCGAGGGTGCCTACTACTACGTGCAGGCCGCCGCCGACGACCAGGAGTAGTTTAGGAGGATCCCAGGCAGGAGGCCTGCGCCTCTTTCGATCTGTATCCCTGTTTGTGCTAGCCATCTTACGGCAACTTGTTTACTTATGTCTGTATTCAGATATTGTTTGCTTCCGCTGACTCGTCATGATCGAGCACTTGTATTCAAGCCCTCGAGGCCCCTGGCTTGTATTATGATGCTTGTATGACTTATTTATGTTTTTAGAGTTGTGTTGTGATATCTTCCCGTGAGTCCCTGATCTTGATCGTACACGTTTGCGTGCATGATTAGTGTACGATTGAATCGGGGGCGTCACACCTCCCCTATGTTGTAGTCCAGTCCATGGAGTCACCACCTGAGTTGTACCCGAATCGTGAGTCCGGCTAAGTCTCTGATATAGACCACAACACATGGCCAAAGCCCATCCCACAAGATGGTTAATTCACTTGACAAGTTGTGTCACACCTACATAAGACCAACAGTACCATATATCTCTTTCCTTCTGCAACTCACACTTCAAATGGAAAGCTATGTGACTTCTGGACTGGTTTGAGATAAGGTACTAGGCCAAGTGGTGGCCCATAACCCCTATGCGATTAGCACGCTCAATATTGAATCAAGATAATGAGAACTCGAGTCCTAATACTAATAATGGCTTAAGTGAAACAATCCACCATGTTCTCCAACATGGACCCTCACCTTCACCTTTAGTCGTGTTTAACCCAATTACCTTGTAATCCCACACATTCCACTTTACACGTTAATCTACCACTGTGATTCGCCACCAGGGTAAATCACAACACGACCACTAGCACAACATGACTAAGCATCGCACAAAAAGTAAGCGCGGTCAGCTAGCTAAGCACAAGCAACTCTTAATCATGCTAATTATACGAATAGGGAATATAGGGTTACAATAATCAGGTCATGCGAAGGATAGCATTAACTCTAACTACTGCTAACATAGTAAATAATGAATGCAAATATAGTAGGAGAATATACTACTATAAACTATAGAGAAATGGGATATCAACATGATCAAATGAGATTTTGCTTGACTACATGGGTTCTTTGGCACTGCTCAATCTTGCTTGTTGCTCTCGTCATCTCCGAAACCTATCCAAGAAACCAGAAACATTGGGGAAGAGCAAACGATACATCTACTACTACGTAAAGATATCAACACGATCATGATATGCAATGCATGACATGGAAAAGATTTGTTTTCAAAATTGACACGATGCAACAATTTACAAGTTAATTGAAGTTGAAATGCACTAACTATGACATCCCTAGCAACCACACCAACCAAGTGGGGGAGAAGTGGGCCATCATATGCGGCATTCGTCTCCTCCTCCTCGGTATCAGGGTTAGGTAGCGTGCTCGGACATTTCAGAGAAACCTTTAAGCAGTCGATCTCCATACATTTGAGCACCCCCAACAATAGACTCACTTCATTATCATTCTTCCCCATATAGACATTGTCATTCTTTAAGCTAGAAGAAATACGAGTATTTGAAAAGGAAAGAAAAGATTTCGCGGGTGAAGTACCTACCGTGGAGTCCAAATTGCGCTCAGCCTGGCGGCACATTGCCTTATACATAGTGTGCTCGTCGGTCAAAGAATAGCCTTTAACGAAGACGAAGTAACGGCTACTACATCGAAGGGGAGTGGACATCCCTTCAGACATAGCCATTGGTGCCTCTGAACGGACTGTAGGTGAAGTAGGAGCGACAACGGGTTCGATAGACGTTGAAGGCAAGGTTGCAGTAGGTGGAACACATGGTGCCGGTGGAGTGGCACTAGGTGACAGCGACGAAGACCACAACTTAGCTTGTGTAGGCCCACCAAACAAAGTGCAGTGGTGGACCGCAACAAAGGCGGGGGATGAACCAGCCCACCCATGCTCCGGCAAACCAAATTCTACGTAGGAATATGAATTCATTCGTACGAAGCAAATGATTCTTGAAAGAAAATTTTCCTATAGAAGTCTTGCAAAATTCCTGTAAACCAAAGGAAGCATTATAATTTTGGAGTTTCCAACTCAATTTTTATTTGGAATTTTTAGGTGTTTGAACTTGCATGTTAAAAGTCCACCGTAGAAAATCCTGGACCAGGATTCATATCAGATTTTGGAGAGATGGTTCCAACAGCTCAGACGGACCGCTTCGCTGGCAGCTCCGGGCGATCGAGGCAGCGATCCGCGCCCGCCCCGCTTCCAGTCTGGCGCTCTGGCTGCAATGGGAGAGGGGACGGCGGCGGCCACAGGGGCGTCCAGGCGAACGGCCGGGCCCGCCTCGGGCGCGGCTGGTTGGTCGGGGAGTCGGTTTTGGGCGTTGGCCGATGAGGATTCTGAGAGTGAAGAGGAGGCGGAGGAGGGCGCGGCGGCGGGGTCAACGGCGGGCGGCCGCTCGGCGTGCTCCATCGGCGACTTTGTTGCGCGCGCGGAGGAGCTTGGGGGCTCCTTCAAGGCCGGGCGCCGGCGTGCGTTTGCACTCGGTGGCCGTGGCACGAGGCGGTTTGCTCCCGCCGCGGGCAGGGGACCGCGTGCGGCTCCAAGCCGTTCGGGGCGGGGCAACACGGGCTCCGTGGACGCGGGTCTGCGCCTGCAGCTAGCTCGGCCAACCGCTTGAAGCGGTGGCGCTGTGGCGCCAGCGGATTCGGCGTTAGGCGTCCCTAGGGTTGAGGCGACTTGCCTGGGCGGTCTGGGCCGGGCCCAGAACTGGCGGCCCAACCACGCTGCAGCGAGTTTCTTGCGTCGGCCCGTTTGTATTTGTCTCGATTGGCGAGGCCCATCCCGAGGCCCAGCCCGGCCCACTGGAGGCAGCCCAGCCCACACTTGCCCAAGCCGCGCAGCCATATAAATGGCTCTGGCTGCCGCGCGGAACCCTAGATCCAGCTCTAGGTTTCCCAGCCACCGTTTCGGACGTGCGGCGTTTCGGCAACTCCGCCCGCTTCCTCTTCCCCACTCCATCCCCCCCCCCCCGCCTCTGCTGCGCTCGTTCGTGGAGGTGGTGTCGATGGGGTCCAAGTCCGACCGCCGGGGGGAGAAGCCGCCCATGGAGCCACCGCGGGACCGCAACCGCGACCGTGCCGACGACGAGGGCGGGTGGGGCCCGCCGCCCGCGTGGTGGCTCAAGGAGCAGGAGAGAAAGAAGAAGAAAAAGGAGGAGTACAAGAAGAAGGGACTCGAGCTCAAGCCCAAGGGTCAACTGGCCTCCCAGGGCGGCGACCGCGCCGGAGATCTGCATGCGAAGAAGCCGAAGCTCAAGCCTGCGGGGGCGGCGGCTTCCAAGCTTCCCCTCCCGCCCAGATCCGAGCTGCCTGGCTCCTCCAAGGGCACGGAGGAGGCGCCGATCCCAGTCGAAGACGCCGACGGCCCCGAGTGCTTCAAGTATGGCCGCTCCGGCCACTTCAGGCACGTGCTCTTTCCACTGTGTGGTGTCTGACAAGGAGGGCACACCTCGGCCTGATGCCCAACCCGCGGCAAGCCGCTGCTCCTGCAAACTATGGGGCATGCAATCTCCGGCGAAGGATTTTTCTGTCTTCAGTTCCCGGAGGACGCGCGGGAGGCGCCTCCACTCCTGCTGGGGGCCAACACGGTGGTGCTCTCCATGCCTTCTGGTGCGCTCTCGAGGGAGATCTTGGAGAAGGAGCTGCAGCATCTCTTTGAGGGCGCATGGGACTGGCAGATTGCCCCCCTTGAAGGCGGCGTGTTCTCGGTGGTGTTCCCGGACCCTGCAATGCTTCGGATGGCTACAAGGAGCGGCAAGCTCTTCCTGTCCCTCAACAATCTCATGGTGGACACCCGCGATGCGATCCTTGATGCCCCCAAAAGTTTGGAGATGACGGAGGTGTGGGTCAAGCTGGGTGGAGTCCCTGCAAAGCATCGGCTCATGGCGGCCACCACCATGCTCGGCCGCCCCCTGCAGGTTGATGAGGCGCCGCTGATCCGGCCCGGGCTAGTGCGCATGCGCTTTGCCTGCCGCAACTCTCGCAAGCTTCGTGGGATGGTCCAAATCTGGTTCAACAGCGACGGTTACAACATCTCCGTCGAGCCCGAGCTCACCCCGGCGCTACTGGAGGCGCCCGCTCTCCCTTATCCTCCCCCTCCTCCTCATGGCAAGGGCCCGGATGGGCCGAGGCGAGGCCGAGGCCAAGATGACGACCAAGAGCCCGAGGCGAGCATGGAGGACGACTCCATTGACACGGCGGCATGGGAGAAGCTGGGCATCACCGAGCAAGGAGGAGCGACAGCCCGCGGCAGCAGCCCAGGGCGGAGCAATCCCTGGCCGGAGAGTCGTCGGAGATGGACCTCTCCATCCTGAACCAGTACGGCTCCAACCTGGGTTCGGTCACGTCGCCTCCGGTGCGGCTGGAGGCAGTGGTGGCCCCCTCGCCGCTGGCGGAGCCACAGGGTGAGGCGCGCACCCCCATCGCGGTGTCGGAGGACTCGATGCCCCGCCCCTCGCTCTCTCCAATGCAAGGCGGTCGCAGCAGCGGCAAGCTCGGCGCGGTGAAGCAGCTCAAGAAGGTGGCGGTGCGAAAGGTGGGTGCGGAGGCGGGGAGTGCTACGGAGATCTTTGGGGCGCCGGCGACGCCGCGCCAGGCGGTGATGGCCCTGGCGGTTCCTGTCCCCGCCCGCTCTGCTTGCGCAGGAGATGTCCCAATCGGCGCCCATCCCGAAGGCCAAGCGCACCAAGGCTGTGGTGGAGGGGCAGGTTCCTCCCCTGCGGGTCAGTGCGCGCGCCAAGGGTGCCAAAGGCAACCTTCCTTCGCTCCAGCGCACCCAACTCCTACAAGCTCAGAAGAACTTGGAAACCTCAGGTAACCCCTTGCCTCGTTTTACGATCCTCGATTCATTTTCGGACGAACATATGGGTGAGGTTCTAGGAGAGAGCGGGGTGGAACCGATGGGCGAAGGTGGGGTGACCGAGCTCATCTCGTTGATTCGTGCTAAGGAGCAGGCGCAGGCAGCGCTGGCAGCGGCGGCTGCTCAACACGCGGAACGCCTGGCACTGGAGGCTAAGTCCTCGCAGGTGCGGTGATCCAGCCGAAGGATACGACAACGAGGTTGCCGTTCCCCCCTCGCCTCGCTGCGGCAAGGTGAGGCGCGTGGCCAAGGCGATCACCTCCAGGGGGGTGCGCCTTCGGAATCGTGTCATATAGATGCGGGCGCTCATTTGGAACATTCGTGGCTTCGGTCACGCGGGACGGCGCACCCAACTGAAGGAGTACATTAGGAAAGAGTCGATAGATATCGTAGGGCTCCAGGAAACAATCAAATCAGAGCTACGACATCAGGACATCCTAGCGATTGACCCCTTAGAGCGCTTTGTTTGGCATCATAGCCCAGCGCACAGCCACTCGGGTGGCATGTTGCTGGGTTTTTGTGGTGCCACTTACGAGGTACTGACATGGGAGGTTGGTACTTTCTTTCTTGCGGCCAGAATCCGTGTGCGAGTGTAAACCCGCGAGCTCGCGATCGGGTAAATCTCACGGACCAGCCGATCACTCCGCTCGGGCTGAGTTCTTGGGAGAACTGGAAGCCAAGGTGTTGGATCTTCTTCGCGCAGATCCCGCTCATGGTGGGAGGCGATTTTAACCTGATTCGGTCGGGCGTAGATAAAAACAATGACAACATTAACTGGTCAAGGGTGGCCATGTTCAACAACGCGATTGCGTCTATGGCACTTAGGGAAGTGGCCAGAACTGGGGCGAGATTTACTTGGACTAACAAGCAACTCGCCCCGGTGCGATCTATCCTGGATCGTGCCATCATGTCTCCGGACTAGGAAGTGGTGTTCCCATTGTGCTCGCTCCTTGCAGAAACAAGGATCGGTTCGGATCATGTACCTCTCATTCTATCTTCCGGGGAAGATAGAATCCAACGTAGCCCGCGCTTCTTTTTTGAAACCGCGTGGTTTGAGGTCCCAGATTTTGATGCCATCTTTAGGGAGAGATGGTTGCGGTGTGTCCAACTCGCTGGCCAGCAACGCGGCCCGATGGAGTTCTGGATCGCGGTGGGGGCCCGCCTCCGCGCAAGCCTAAAGGGGTGGGGCACGAACCAGGGGCGTGACGACAAGGTCCTCAGGGCGAAGGTGATGGCCGAAATCGCCCTCCTAGATGTCCAGGCGGACTTGCGACCATTCTACGAGAAGAATGGTATGGCCACGCCTTGAAGGACAAGTCGAAGCGTTCTTTGCAGGCGGAAGGAGGAATCGGAGGCGTGAGGAGGCCTCAAGTGGACGCTCAAAGGGATGCGAACACTAAGTATTTCCGCAGCGTGCGAACGGCCGGCCTTGAGCTCAATCCTTAGGCTGCCGATCGGGCGAAAGGCTGCTGCAGCAATCGGAGATCTCCCGCCACATCTATGACTTCTATATGAGTCCGATGGGGACGGAAGAGGCACAACGCGCGCGTTTGCGTGAGGATGTGTGGCTTCCGTCTCAACGGGTGTTAGATAGTGAGAACGAGGAGCTGGGGCTTGCATTCCTCCCTAAGGAAATCGACGACGCCCTGCTTAGCATGAAATCCGACACAGCCCCTGGCCCGGACGGGTGGCCGGTGGCGATGTTCAAGCATTTTTGGCCACTGCTACGTGGCCCTATTTTTGATGTGTGCAATGGTTTTATGCGCGGCTTTGTGGACATAGCTAGGCTTAACTATGGAGTGCTCTCGCTAATTCCGAAAGTGCCTGGCGCAGACAACATCCGTCAGTTCAGACCCATTGCACTCATTAATGTTCCGTTCAAAATATGCGCTAAAGGCTGTGCCACAAGACTCTCGCCGATCGCTCATCGCATAATTAGTCGCTCGCAGTCGGCGTTTATTCGCGGTAGGAACATTCTCGAGGGTCCGTTAGCCTTGCAAGAGACCCTGCACGAGCTTAGACGCACACACGAACCGGCGATCCTCTTGAAACTTGATTTCGAGAAAGCTTATGACCGCGTCAACTGGGATTTCCTCCGGCAGGTCCTCTCCAGTAGGGGATTCTCGCCGGTATGGGTCCATCGAGTCTTCGCTTGGTCTCGGGGCCAAAATGCGGTCTCGGTTAACGGAGAAGTAGGGAACTTCTTCAGGAACAAGCGTGGATTGCGCCAAGGCGACCCCATGTCACCGCTCTTGTTCAACTTCGTCGCCGACGCGCTGGCCGCCATGTTGTGAAAAGCCGGACGATACGCTTTGCAATACGCGGACGATACGCTTTTATTGTTCCAACCTGACCTGCATAGCATTGCTACGGTCAAAGCCATGCTCATTAGCTTCGAACTCATGTCGGGCCTTAAAATTAATTTCCACAAGTGCGAAGTGATGTCTATGGGCATGGACGCGCAGGATAGTAAGCGCGCTATGGACTTGCCGAATCGCAAGTTAGGCAAACTCCTGCCACGCATTTGGGTCTTTCGTTAGACGCGAAGCGTATCACAATCGACGGCTGGGCTCCGCTTTGGAGAAAGGTGGGAGGGCGGGTGTGCCCGTGGAGGGGAAAGTTCCTTTCCTCCGCGGCTAGGTTGATTCTCACGAATGCAAGCCTCTCCTCGCTGCCGCAATTCGCTATGGGGCTTTTCCTCTTGGCAGAAGGGGTTCATGCCAAGATGGACACACCGGTCCCGCTTTCTTTTGGGAAGGAGCGGTCCCTGCCGCAAATACCACATGGTTCGATGGGATGCGGTGTGCCGCCCAAGGCCCAGGGAGGGCTAGGGATCACGAACACCAGAATCCTCAACATCGTGCTGATGTGTAAGTGGATTCGGAAGCTGTCGCAGGGGGCGACGGGCCTGTGGGTGGATCTACTCCGATCTAAGTATTTCCCGTCTGGGAATATTTTCGAAGGAGTGGCGAGAGGTTCCCCCTTCTGGAATGACCTCCAAGCGGTGCGGCCGGCCTTCGCCCTGGGAGCCAAGTTCTCCATCGGCAACGGTCGTTCGGCCCGGTTTTGGTTGGATCACTGGGTGGGATCCCAACCCCTCTGGTCGGAATTCCAGGATCTATACATACAGGCGGTCAACCGGGAGATGAGCGTTGCTTTGGCGCTTGCCTCCTCACCCCCAGCGATTTGCTTCCATGAAGCTATCGGTACCGAACAAGCTCACCTAAGCGGAGTTGCTTAGTCTCATCGCTACCGGTTTTGCTTTCCTCGTCCGAGGACACCGTGTAGTGGTCTCGACCCCTTCCGGCAAGTTTTCGGTCAAATCTTTGTACCGGAAGTTGTGCGAGCCAGCCCGCCTTGTGCCGAAGGGTTTCTGGACTGCTCGCCTCGCGCTTCAGATTAAGGTGTTCTTTTGGCAGCTGTTTCGCAACAGACTGCCCACCTCGGCTAACGTGACCAAACGGAACGGCCCGTCGTCTGGTTTATGTGCGGTTTGTAACGTCGCGGAGGATGCGAACCACGTTTTCTTCCGCTGCCCGTTAGCTTGCTTTGCTTGGAGCGCGGTCCGCGCTGCAGCTAACACCTCCTGGAACCCGCGTTCTGCCACTGATCTAGCGGCCATCGTCGCGGCTACTAAAGGTGGCAACAACCGCGTGCTTTGGAGCTGTCTCGGAGCCTTGGCTTGGTCTCTTTGACTAACCAGGAACAAACTAGCAATCGAGGAAATCTTCCCAATGCACCCGGCTAACATCATCTATAAATGCAACCTTTTCTTGCAGCAGTGGAGTCCGTTGGTGAGGCGCAAGGATGCTGAGAAACTGAAGCATGCCTAAGACCGTCTGCGTCACGTCTACGTTTTGGCTAGGGAGCCTCTCGCCACTTCCCCGCCTGGATAGTGGCCCTTTTGCCCCGCGATCGAGCGAGCCTGCGTGCTCTAAGCTCTGGCTTGCCATGTAATCGTTGCAATGCGAACTTCGTTTGGTCCGGTCCTAAACTGCCGTGAACTTTGTGTTGGTGCCGGCCTTGAGTCTCCGTGCTCGTCCGTATGTTTCGAGTCTATGTCTGATACGCTACCTAGTTATGGGCTTTATTAATTTAAAGCCGGACGCGTCCAGCGTCTTCGTTCTAAAAAAAGAAAATCCTGGACATGCACACGGGCAAGAAGCGCCAGCAGCATCTCTGCACAGTGCGCACTGCCAAATCATAAATGGTTAATAAAGAGGAATGTCGTGCATAAAGACACCACTACTCCGGTAGTGTACGCACAGTAACTACGTACAGCTATCCTGTCATACATACGTACTCAGTTATTACTAGGGATACATACACGCACGGCGGCAGAGCAGGCAGTACTCGCTGCTACTGTCCGCTCGTTGCAGCAAGACCGTTCTCACATTCTCGAAAAAATAAAAAAGACCGTTCTCACGCACGGGCAGCAAAGCGTCCAAGGCGACATCACCCATCTGCGGACGAGAGAGAGAGACCAGCCGCTATGCTAAGGCCAACTTCACCGCGCGACCCTATCTTGTCTGTCTCCGTCCATTCGGGGTAAAATAAACAAACTGGGCGGCCCAGCGCGCGGGAGCAAACGAACTTTTGTTCGTTTCGTGCCCGCCTTCGACGCATCCCGGGCCCAAGTTTGTGCCGGTTTTGGGGTGAAACGGACAGCGCGCGGACGGGCGGGATGCGCGCGCTTGTCCTCCCCTGGCCCGCCTGTCTGTGGGAAAAACCAAAACCCACCACGCCCCATTTGGCGTCATTTCCTCCAAACCCTCCCACGTCCCTCCCGCCGCCCCCTCTCTTCCCCGTTCATGGCCGACGCCCAGCCGAATTCCGGCGGCCTGGTCGTCGACCCGCCCGGAAAGGTGAAGAAGAAGGCGGGCAAGGCGGCAAGGAAGCCGCGGTCGGAGTGCACGCCGGAGGAGATCGCCAGGTTGGACGCGGAAGCGACGAAGAAGAGGAGCCGGAGAGCGGTCGTCAAGGTCAATGCCGCCGCGGCCAAGTTCGCCGCCGAAGCGATAGCGAAGGAGGCCGCCGGCGCAAGAAGCGCCGACGAGAAGGAGGACATCGTCAACAAAGCGCACGCCCTCTTCATGCTTGGCATGGGCCGTCCGGCCGGTTTCACTATAGCGGCCGTCGGCGTGAAACCTGAGCTCGTCGGTCGCCCGGCTTCGCCTTGCCGATCGCCGACGTCGCGGACCACGCCCATCTCGCCCGGCTTTCCTCCGCCAAGGCACGACGGCCAGACCCGTTTCTTGGGGTCGCCGGACGTTGGCTTGTTCGCGTCGTCGACACCGCGCCCTGCGGCTGTCATCGACCTTAATGTCACGCCTGGGTCCAGCAGCGGCGGCCGGCCGTCCGTCGAGATGCAGAGCAACCAAGCACGGGCACCGTTCACGCGCACCGGGCCCCCCCCCCCCCCCCGGTGTTGTTTGACGGAATGCCAACAGCAACGGCACTGGTTGACGACCCCTTCTACAACCAGCAAATGGAGAACGTGATCTTCGAGGCTGGGCACGGACGTGCCTACGACCCCGGGGAGACCCAAAGTCAGGATGGCCATGCCTAGTACGTCCCCGATGAAGAGGCCGACGACCGTGACCATGGTGACTCGTGGCATGAAGACGATGACATCTATGTCGAAGGTGATGGTGATGAAGAAGAAGAAGAAGAAGAAGGCAATGACGTTGATATTAGTGGCGCGCCATTGTTCATCGACGAGCTGACCCAAAGAGCGGAAGCACAAAAGAAGAGGAAGAGCATTCGCACGAGTTCATACACACAAGATGAGGACAAGTTGATTTGCCAAGCTTAGATGGAGATTAGCCAAGATCCGAGGACCGGCGCGCAACAAAAGGGCATTGTTTTTTGGACGAGAGTCCACAAAATATTCCATGAAAGGAAGATGTTCGAGCCCTGCCAAATTTCAAGCAACCGTGGCATCGGCTCGATTCAAAAGAGATGGTTGTTCATCCAACAAGAATGCAACAAGTATCAAGCCACATTTGAGAGCGTTGAAGCACGGCCCGTGAGTGGTCTCGGCATTTGGGACACGATATGCTCTCCTCTTCCTAGCCCTTTCCTTGCTACGGCCGTGAGACTTCGGCCTTGTATATGTTTGCATGTTCACTTATTGTTGATCATGTGTTTTAGGCATTTCAATCTTTGGAGGCATTCAAGGCCCGACACAATGACAAGCCATTCACTCTTACGCATTGTTGGACGCTCATCAACAATTGCCCTAAGTTCAAGGACCAATACTGAGAACTACAAAGGAAGAGAGGATCAAGACGCCAAGTTCACGGGAGGTGGAGATGGCGAGGCGTTGAAGAGGCCGAGGGGCAAGACCAACTCCAAGGTTGATGACATATGTGATGCCTCATCCATGGCATTGCATGACACTTTGCATGGCATAATGTCTCAAAAGGATGTGAGGGACGAGAAGAAGCGACAAAGCAAGGACGAGCAAATGAAGCAATACCTAGACCTTCAAAGAAAGAAGCTTGAGATGGAGGAGGCGGCAAGAAGAGGAAGATCGACATGGAGGAGGCCGCCCGGCAAAGGCAGCTCGACATCGAAGCTCACAACGTCAAGGCCAGGCAGAGACAGCTCGACATCGAGACCACCAATGCCGCCACCAAAGCGAAGGAGGTGGCCCTTGCGATCATGAGCGTGGACTTGTCGAAGATGAGCGACAAGACGAGGGCCTTGTTCGAGGCCATGCAAAAGGAGATGCTCGACGCCGAAGGCCTGAACTAGGTCGCCCGATCGGCGTGGCCGTTCTTTTTAGAGGCTGGCATGGGTGCCGCCCGCCCGCTGGGCCGCTGGCAGTGTGCCAGCGAGAAAACATTCATTTTGGAGGCCGGCTGTGTTGCCGACGAGGACAACTCTTCATTTTGGAGGCTGGCTGTGTTGCCGGCCGCTGGCCGATGCCGCAATGGACGTGTAGGCCACTGGCTTTGTTGCCGGCGTGATGAACTGGGCCGTGAACTAGGGCTTGGCATTTAAAACGTTGCTCTTTTTTTAAATAGACGCGGATAGGATGGGGCAAACGGATGCGGCCGCGCGTTGGGCGCACGGCCACCGCATCTCAGAACACGTCCGGACACGACCTCAAATCCCTACCCAAACGGACAAAATTCGGACAAAAAGGACGTCCGTTTGAAGTGGCAGGGTGGAGTTGGCCTAACTCGGACGGGGGCAGCGCCTGCCTACGCTGCGTGGTCCTCTCCACTCCACATGTGCAGGGACACGCACGATCATCCTACACAGGGCTGCAGGATGATGCCCTCGCGTTCGCCTGAATGCTGAAGAGGGTGATGAGAGAACGGAAATCAGGCGCCAGATTTTGCGCTAATCCATGGCGGTGGTGCGCCGTCAGATGCCGGCACGGACCGGGCTTTTCGGGCCTTGTAGTAGGCAATCGTGACAGATCCTGAGATTTGACAGGAAATGAATCCAAGATTATGAAGCAGAGGCTACGCGGGCTACAGCCACAGATGTGCCTCGCGCAAAAGGAGAAAACAGCAACAGATGTACTGCTACAGAAACAAACAGCCGCTTCCTCTCTCCTCGCACGCCAACAGATGGAGAAAGCTAAAGGCCAGCCCTGGCCATACGGCCGCATGGTAAATGGAGTACTAAACTACAAGCAAACAGATTCGACATTGTAGCAATAAGTAGGTAGCAGGGCGTGCTGCAACCAACAGAGAGAAATGAATGAATAAGATTTACCTCTGCAACCGTGTCTGCGTGTGTCGAGCAAAGCGAAGCAAAGCACACCAGGCAGGCAGGCAGGCAGGTTCAGGTCTCTTCCCCGTCCGTCATCTTTAAACACACGCGGCAACAATCGCCACTGTTTCCTTTTTCCGGGTCCCGGAGCTGCCTCTGCTCGGCCCGCCTTCTTCCTCCCTCCCTCCCCAGCTCTGCCCCCTCTTCTTTCTCGCTTGCTTTCTGTCGCTCCACCGCCATCTTTCGCTTTCTCCCGCTGTTGACCAAAGGCGGCTCGAGCTGCTTAGCCGCAGGGTGCTGCCAGTGCCAAGGTTTCTTCTGCCCGATCTTTTTCCCGCGGCAATGGCGGGGGAGCTTGAGGGGAGGAGCTCCGGAACCAGAGGAGCCGAGCAGGTACGTACGTTGCAGCAAGCAACAAGTGTTCTCATCTTGCATCCTCTTCTGATTGTCTGCAAGCCCCAGACCTTCTCAAGTGATTCTTCTTTGGCCACTCGTAATTCACGGCATCCCTGTTAGCATAGACGGATCTGTTCTTCTTCTTCCTCGAGCATTTTCTTTTCCTGCTGTTTTTGGCCACCATTTTCACCACAGCCATCTGCATTTTCCTGGAAGAAAGAACACAGTGATCCGTTTCAGTCTCATAATATTTCGAAGCTCGAAACAGCTTGGGTTGTTCATTTCACAGTTTTCTTCCCTGGTTCCTTTTGTGTTCACTTATACTCCCCTCTGTAAAGAAATATAAGTGTTTAGATCACTAAAGTAGTGGTCTAAACACTCTTATATTTCTTTACGGAGGGAGTACTACAAGAAGTAGCAATGCTGCAGAAGACACATGCCATGAGTTTACGGTTACATGGTTTAATCTCTCACTTCTTTTCTTCAGGCCATTGTTGCTCTCAAGAAAGGCGCCCATCTACTCAAGTGCGGGAAGAGAGGGAAGCCCAGGTTCTGTCCGTTCAGGCTATCATGTGTGAGTAGGCTCTTTGGCACTACATAATACTACAAGATCAGAAAATTACATGTTCTTTCACTACCTTCATACAATCACCACTAGAAACCTGTATAATTCCCTCAAAATGAAAATAATATAGATGGCTGTGGTGCAGTGCTACAGATTTCTGATGGCTGGACGTACGGGAAATTAGATCAATCATGTTAAACTCAACAGTGAAAACATTTTTACACAATGCACTAGAGAACAAGTTTATTTACTTTTGAACTTTTTCTACAAACAGAAATTTCTCGCAATATTTATTAATAATTGAAATCAAACCGATACGGAAATAAGTCCACGTGAAACTCATATACCAAGGTAAATTATCGACGGTCAAGAAGTTGCTTTCGACTTCAAGTTCTTCACTATATCATCCCACTTCAGCAATGATCAACACCATTTAGTAACTTCTTCTGATTTACCCACCTGTCTCCATCAGTCCATAAGGTCCCCGTCTTCTTATCATGCTCCTTCACGCCTTGTTGCTGCTGACAAACAAACCACATGTAAATACCTTACAGTACATAATATATTTACAACCGCGCTATGAATAGATAACTCCAAATATAGCTTTCAGGATTGGTCATGCATTCTCTGTTGTCATACCAAGAATGCATTTTATAATTGCACTCAAACTTGTAACTGTAAACAGTTCAGGTATAGAAAAAATAAAAGGCATATCACAATAGCCCAACATAACTTTTTTTTTCCGGTTTGCAGGATGAAAAACTGCTAATATGGTACTCCAAAGAGAGGGAAAAAAGTCTGAGCTTGAGTTCTGTGTCGAGTGTGGTTCTCGGACAGAAAACAGTATGTGGTTTTCTTCCCCAAACATTTATTATTATGATTCAAGTACACAAAGGCATACATATTCTTAGAATGTCTGTATTTGCAGACAAATCTTTTGCGCTTGCATTGGCCAGAAAAGGAACATCACTCCTTGTCAGTCATATACAAGAATGGTGAATACTCACTGGACTTGGTATTTCCTACTAGGCCTGGAATTCTTGAGTTTAGAATCTCTTTGTTCCTCGTATAACTGCCTTTTCTAACATCTATTTACAATCATGTTTTCCCAGATTTGCAAAGACAAGGACCAAGCTGACTGCTGGTATCTAGGCCTAACAGCCTTGGTATCTGCTCTATATAGTCCTCTTCTTTTGGTTGATTCAACAAGCAGCCGTCGGATAAACAGTTGCACAAATAGCCCTCCTAGCTATATTCAGCAAAGGAATAGGCTATTTTCAGTAGATGACACAAGAAAGTTCACCCAGGTTGGAACCCATGCATGTCGTGATTTCTATGTGAAAACATGATTACTTTGTTCGAGTATGAGTTTACCATGACTTGTGACCTTTCCTAGATTACGCTTAGTAAAACTTTTGGTTTTCTGTTAATCAGCGGCCACCCACTGCTCGGCTCAGGAAATTGCGAAATTAATAACCAACATGTTAGGCAGTGTTACAATTCTGGCCATTTTGATAAATTATACTTTCCAAATATATAAATAATAATACAATCATTAGGTAACACCCAGACTAATGTAATGTCAAGTGGGTAATGATACACTTTGTGGAGCTGCATATATTTTCATAACTACTCCCTCCGTACATCCATTTGAGAGTCAAGTAATTCCAGACAGAGGAAGTACTCCCTCTGTAAACTAATATAAGATGTTTTAGGCCACTAAAATAGTGATCTAAAATGTCTTATATTAGTTTACAGAGGGAGTACTAAATAAGCCGATACATCTGATAGCTTATGAAAGACTGTAAATTGCCATGCCTTAGCCACTAGTATTTTCAAATTGTTATATTCAATTGATAGCTTATGGAAGTATCTATTTGTGAAGGTACACTCACTGTATGGCAGTCCTAGGTTGATACAGAACAAAGTATCGAAGAGCAGTCTGGATTGCTCAGAAGCATTCGTCACTCCAAGGCAGAGAACATGGTCAGACCTAGATTTTTACTTGGAAAGAATTACTCCTGAAATGGTAAATAGAGTTAAAAACAGTTTCATGGATATACCAGTGGCTGCAAAAATTCAGGAGGGAATTACCCAAATGCCTAAACTGAAAGCTTCTGAAGGATCACACATGGCATGTGGAATAGCTTCTCTGAAGGACATCTTTGCCTGGGGAGAAGTTCCAGGCAGTGTGTTGGAGAATGGAGATGCACCAAAAGATAATGTTTCACTTCCAAGGTTATTGAAGCCAACCCAGATTCTTGACGTGCAGAACGTCGCCTGTGGAGAGAAACATGCAGCAATAGTTACTAAGCAAGGGGAGGTCTTCTCTTGGGGAAAGGAGAGTGGTGGGATATTGGGACACAAAGTAAGTGTCAGTGTCTCCGAACCTACGATTATCGAATCTCTTACCTCTATCCCTATGAAGGCTATTGCATTTGGGGCAAAGCACACCTGTGCACTTGCAATTTCAGGAGAACTTTATGAGTGGGGTGAAGGGACTCACAGCTTGGGTCTGTGGGATGATCAGTGTCAAAGAAGCCAATGGTTCCCACGCAAACTGTTTGATCCTTTGGATGGCGTATCGGTTCTGAAGATCGCATGTGGCCAATGGCACACGGCTATCATATCCTCCTCTGGTCAACTGTTCACATATGGCGACGGAACATTTGGCGTTCTTGGACATGGCGACACGATGAGCATGGCTCGGCCCAAAGAAGTAGAGTCTCTGAAAGGGTTGAGAGCCAAGGCTGTGGCATGTGGGCCATGGCACACAGCTGCCATTGTGGAAATATTAGGCACTGTCAAGAGCAATGCTCCTAGTGGGAAGCTGTTCACTTGGGGTGATGCAGATAAAGGAAAGCTGGGTCATGCTGACAAAAAATCCAAGCTTGTACCGACTTGTGTCAAGCCACTCAATGATTCTGATTTTGCTCAGGTATCCTGTGCGAAGGCACTGACAGTCGTGCTTACAATAACAGGTGTTGTTTTCACCATTGGAAGCACGGAACATGGACAATTAGGCAACCGCCAATTGAGTGACACATCTATTTGTTCAGTTGAAGGGCCTCTCAAGACTGAGTTTGTCAGAGATATATCGTCAGGCTCTTCCCATGTTGCAGTTTTGACAATGAATGGAAAGGTGTATACCTGGGGCAAAGGCACAGAAGGTCAACTTGGTTTAGGTGACTATACTGACAGGAGCTCCCCAACTCTAGTGGAGTCCTTGGAAGATAAGCAAGTAGACAGTATAGCCTGCGGTTCCAATTTCACTCTTGCCGTTTGTTTACATAGGTCTATCTCAGGCAAGGATCAATCTGTATGCAGCAGTTGTCAGTTGTCTTTTACCTTTACAAGGAAGAAGCACAACTGCTACAACTGTGGTTCCATGTTCTGCAATTCCTGCAGCAGTAACAAGGTTTCAGGGGCAGCTCTTGGACCGGATAGGAGCAAAAGGTACCGTGTTTGCGATGTGTGTTTCACTCAACTGCAGAAGATTGAAGGACATGGCACACTAAGTTCACGATCAGCAATCCAGAAGGAGGAGGCATTTCCAACAGAAATAAGACCATATACACCAAAGTTGTCACGCATATTCAAGGAAGCAAATTCTATCATGGAAAAAATGACAACGTCACAGGGTTCGAATCAGAGAAATCAGGACTTGGCTGCACCGGTTCAACTGAAAACACAGAGATGGGGGCAAGTAGAGTGCCCCAGTCAATTTAAATGTGCACGAAACAACATTCCATGTCGTTCCATACCAAATAAACAAACAGTCGACGTTTCTCTTACACAGAGAATGCCTGAACCAGTGCCCCCAAAAGGTACCAGCTCTATGCCAGAAGCAGCTACTAATTTGAAAGAAGAATTAGATTCGACAGAGAATATATTACTAGGAGAAGTAAAACAGCTTCAAGCACAGGTAATTCATAGAGTATAATATTGTTTGCAATGTCAGATTTCTGTTGTCCTCCTTTTAAATGATACATTATATTTTCACTAACTATTAACTTATTTTTATTTAAAAATGGAAAGCATTGATCTTAATAATTATGTTGTTCTCATCTAAGCAGGTGACCACCCTAGCAGAGCAATGCCGGCATAGGAGCCTGAAGGTTCAAATGTACAAACAAAAAGTCGAGGAAACCTGGCTGATTATCATGAATGAAGCAGCAAAGTGCAAAGCTGCAAAAGAAATTATAAAGGTTTTAACCAATCAGGTATAACTCGTCAGTTCCCAACCTATTCAGAAACTGTGTGAGTATTTACGTAAAATAAGTTGTCGGGCGCAAATTGTGCAGAGGAATACTTTATCAAAGAAGATTGATTTAGCTGGTGGGCAATCATACAACTCCATAACTATACCTAGCCGCATCAACGATGGACAACCAGTAAAAGCAGAATTACCAGACCCACCAGACAAAAACCCTGTCACCGGCAAATTTCAACAGCTGAGCAGCATCAGGGATCACCATCAGCAAGTGGACAGGGAACGTACACAGTCTTCAAGCGCAGTTGTGGCAAAAGGCTCAGTCACGCATAGAAATGGCAGAAGAGCACCCAGTAACAGCAATACCTATGCCGGGGAAAATGATGCCACCATTCCTCCTGTTGATCCGAACGGCACTATCGAGCAAATCGAGCGCGGGGTGTATGTGACCGTTGTCACATCCCCCGGTGGAAACAAAGGCGTCAAGCGCATCCGGTTCAGGTAACTCCAAAAAAGCCTTTGATACACACACATTCCCTAGATAATTTACTTGTGTGATAATATGCTCTTTCGAACAATCCTACAGTCGGAAGCACTTTGGCGAGAAGGAAGCACAAAAATGGTGGGAAGCAAATGAGAGCAAGGTGTTTGCAAAGTACAGCAGCAGGAACAGATGAAAGAGTAACCAGCTGTAACAGCCGACTGACATTGTAAATGGCAATGGATTCCAAATACTCCCTCTGTTCACAAATATAAGATGTTCTAACCTTTTTGTGAATCCGATGTATATAGACACGTTTTAGTATGTTTGTTCCCTCATTTCAGTCCGTATGTAATCCATAATGAAATATCCAAAACATGTTTTTGCAAACCGAGGGAGTAGTAAATACACTGAAAGACGGTACTGTTCAGTAATGACAATACCTAGTGCCAAATAACATCATACATTATGGGACGGAGGGAGTACTAGGTAAGTAGGAGTAGGTCCCCATGGTTAACCCCTATATGATGTACAGAGGGTAGGTCTGAGTTGAGTTGGATTATGGTTATGATGCCTCCTCTTGAGTGATCCAATCATTCAGAACTCGGATGTAAGTTTGTAGTGTGGATTCATGGGTGTTGCCTTCCTGATCTGAGTCACATAGTGCGAGAGCAAAGACGTACCGGAACGGCTGGTTTTGAAGCTCCCCGTCTGCTAGCACATGTAGAAATGGCGACTTTGGCATGGCAAGGGTTCTCACTGAAGGTGTCCAGGCGCCTCCCAGTGACCCGCCTCAGTTGTCCTCCTCCCTGCTTCGGCAGCGCTCCGCGGCTACGCCTCCTCTCCGTCGCGTACCGCACCTGAGCCACTGCTGCTGCCGCGCTAGCCCTGTTGGTGCCGCCGCAACAACATTGTGCATAAGGCAGTACAAACTTCCAGGCAAAAAAATGTTCTACAAGACTAAACAGGTAGCTCGTCATAACTGGGAAGCTGATTGCTGTAGAAATACCTTGCAATTTATCTAAAAACATTTCCTGCAAAGAAGATGAATGCGCAGACCCAAGTCCAGGTATATTATGTTATACTTTAGATATACAGAGCATTCGACGTTTTTGTTCCTCTTCTGCCCATCATAGACTACAGAGTGATACAAGCCTGCCTAGCTTACAACATGTAGTTAACGAGATTCGTAGTTAAGACTATGACAACCCTCTCCCAGGCCCAGGTTGATACATGCAACAACACTGAACTCTGAGCCTCCCGATTTGGGGGAAAACTGCAGACACTCTGTAGAAAACAAAAACATGGATACTAATACAGATTCCGACTATATATATTCACGAGCAAGAACCAGAATTGCTCAATCTAATGTGGCTTCGAGCTGCTTCGGAGAAGTGCGACATACCGACAGGCAAAACCAGCAGGATGAGTGGTCGCTTCTTCCCACTGCAGATCACACCACCAGCTCAAGAGTCTAGAGCAAAACTAGCAAACATCTAAACTGTGAAGAGCGCGTCGAATCTTCGGCTGTCACAAGCACAGCCTCGTCAACTCACCGTCGGACTCCTCTCTGGGCGCCTCCGACCGCAGCGATTCGCTCTCGGCCGCGCATCTCTTGTATGGCATGAAACCTCTTTGCAGGCTGATCGAAACAGAGCTCTCGCACTTTGTTAACCGCGGCACAGGCGTTTTGTCGCTCTCGCTGCTGTTTCCTCTCCCTCGGGAGTCGGCAGCATCTGAATTATGCGCAGCTGATCCGGGGCCAGTGTTTGATCCTGTCCAGGATCCTTCCCTCTGCATGAACTTGTGGTGTGCGGTCTCTGAGCGATGGCGCTGGTGCTGATTTGGAGCCACGGCTTGCTGGTAGAACATTGCACCAGGCAGGGTGCCGAACCATGGCACCGCAGATTGTGTGGCGAAACCATCCGGTTGAGGAACAAAATACACAAACTGCTGCATGTTGCTCGGCCATGGATTCCATGAGCTTCCTTCTGTGGCACTGCCAGAAGGTAGGTTTCTGCTTCCTTGTGTGGTTGTATCGTCTGAAGCTTCAGTTCCAACATCCCCACCATTCTGCGGGTTGCCGGCGCTGGTATTCGGCTTCTGGAATGAATCATTCACCACGACTTTCTTGCCGAATAGCTTAAGGACCGATGTCGCTGATCCTGTACATGACCCCTCTTTGACATCACCATTTGCAGTGAACTCTGAAGCCTGAAATTGGCATTTCAGAAATGTGTTAGAATAGAAAGGTACCGGACGTGTTAAAGCAGATCATGTTAGGCAAATTTCACTGGGAGAATATCTAAAGTTTGCTTTCTTCGCAAAGTGATGTCAGTATTACTTGTTTAGGTCTCTGGTGTGTAGCCTTTATTCTCTTATTAAACCACTCATCCTTGTATTGCTGTATGAGGACCTGAGTGAAGCCAAACTCAGGTTGAAATTGGACTCTTTCTTCATAACTAATCTGATCCGTATTTTTTTAATGAGAGCATCTATGCAACTGCAATTTTCTTAGATTCGGTTAATTTCAACCACCTTTAGATCTATAGAGAGTATCGCCAATCATTTTAATCTCAAGGCAAACTGAAGTCTAAGATGATTGACTGAAATTTAAGGAATTTCAGGCGAGAGCGCATTAGTAATTATCTACTCCCTCCGTCCCAAAACATAAGACAGTTTTTTGACACTGATATTGAATGGCTTATGTTTTTGCCATAATATAATACTAAAATACCTTAGAAAAGAACACGGTACCTTAGTATTTGGCGACCCTCTGTCCACCGACGAGCCGTAGAGGGAGCCGGCGGCCGACGGAACCGGCGACCTGCTGCCGCTGGAGTTGTTGGAGAAGCGGCCACCCGAGGCCTCGACCCGCGACGCGGTGAGCACCGACGTCGGCGACCCTTCCTCCTGCTCGCCCATCCGCACGGGAGGCCTCTCCAGATGCGTGAGCCCCGGGGCGTGCTTACCTCCGGCCGCCGCGCCGTCGTCCGCTTTGCGCGGGTACGGGTGCGTCGGCTTCCTCTTCGGCCGCGGCGGGGGGATCTGGACCGCCGCCGTCGCCGTCGCGGCCGCGGCGCCCGAGCCGCTGCTGCTCCCCGACGACTCTCTGGTGACCTGCAGAGCACAAGGCGAATCCGGCGTCAGGAAAATCCGCGGCTGGTAAAACCGACGCCATCTGCTCGCGGCCCTCCCATGGATGATCCGTGACTTACTTTGGCAGCGAGTTCACGAATTAAAAAAAATCATGGCCGAGAGGTGAGATGAGAGAGTTGGTTAGATGGCGAGGGAAGGCGACCCGACCTTAGAGAAGAACTTCTGCGCGTGGCTCCGGATTTGCACCGCCGTCTTGGTGCCTATGTGCTCTGCGAGAGCGCGCACGGAGAAAGGGTGAGCGTGCGAAATCGGTTGCCTTGTACTACCACGGGCGCGCGATCGTTACCTTGTATGCGGCGCCAGGCGCGGCCGTGCAGCTGCAGGGCCTCCAGGAAGCGCTTGTGCTCTTCCTCGGTCCACTTCTCCCGCTGCTTCGTGATGGTGTACGGCTTGCGTGCCTGGTCGAGCAACAAATTCGTTTCCTTCGATTTAGGGGGGCGGTTGCAAGCACAAACACGCGGGTTTTGCGCAGGAAACTGCGGTACCTTTGGCACGTGGTCATCCCCTGATAAATCCATGTCGTGGGAACTCGGACGATCCCTGAGATGATCCGCGGTGCTTTCGTCTGTTGCCATGGCGTTCTCCTGTAAGCACGGAGCACGGAGAAGAAGAAGCATGAGCATCCATACTCTGCTTCTGATCGAGAGCACCATTTGAACTCGATCGCACCCTGAATAAGTATGGATGGATTACCTGCGTGCAGGCCATCTCCTGCCAGCGAGAACAAGATAATCACACCACCCAACGTCGCCACACCAAAAGCCAGGACCAGGACCAGGACGAGGTGCTCGTTGTCGATGGAGCGCGAGGAGGGGCAGGCAGGAGAAGCGAAGAGGCGAGAGACGAGAGGAGTCACGAGAGGAGGAGAGAGGAGTCGCATAAAAGAGAGGGGTACGTTACGTGGGTGGGCCCAGCGCGCTGGCGAGTGAGGGGACGGGAGAAAAAGAGCATGGAGGGGCGCGCCACGTCGGACGGGATTTTTCCATTTCCGCGGCGCCCTCGCGGAGAAAAATCAAAAAAATATAAACCCTGCGGTTTGAGCCGCTCGTTCTTGTGGCTGTGGCTCCTCCTCCGCTTCACTCGCTGTCATGTGCCGTTTGACACGGCGGGCGGGCGGCATCAGCGCCACCGTAAAACTTTGGCCTCGCACGCGTGCTCTCCTCTCATCTCCGCCTGGCTCGTGGCGCCTGCCTGCATGCAACGTGTGCTCGCTCGCTCGGCATGCACCGGGGAAAATCACAGGGCCGCCTTAACCATAGGGGTGCTCAATTCCGTCCGATCATTCGCCACATGCCGAAGCAGGCCATGGACACGCTCACTTCTCTCCTATCGCCACAAGAGGAAAAAAAGAAGCAGCGCTGCCGTTTTTAGACCATCGACGGCCTTCCTCTGCTCCCGAGGAAAATCCTAAGAAAAACCGCGGAAATATCCCAGCCACGAGATTTGTTGGGGCACATGCGCCCGTGACTGTGCGGGTGGACGGAGTAGAAAAATCGCGAGGGGATAACGAAAAGGGAGGGCAGGGTGATCTTTCCGTGCGCTTTATGACACGTCAGCCGGGCCCCAGCCGGCGTCGGGCCGCGGGGGCCCGACACGCGGCGCGGCTCTGGAAGTGGCAAGTGGGTTGGATAGGCGTGCCTTTCGCTCGCGCTCGCCGCAAATGGGCGGCTCCTGGCCACGAGCTCTCGGGTTGGCGCTACAAAAATCGCCCGAAACGTCCTGGCCATGTGTTTCCAGCGAGCCGCCAGTCGCCTCCTCCTGTAGTGTGGCGTGAGGCCGTGAATCGTGATCCATCCATCCACACACGCACGGGGACAGGGATAGGGACGGGGAGTGTGCGGGACCCGGCTCGGCTGGCTCTCGACGGCAGCGGAAGAAGAAGGTGGAAGAGGGGAAGGGCGACGTGGCCGGATAGGGTAAAGAAATGCGTCGTGCTTCCATGCGGAGCGGGCCTTGTTCAGTCCATGTCATCAGATTGTTGTTGGTAGTGCTTTTTTTTTCGAAAATATCAGATTTATTATAAAACTAGGACCATGCCCGTGCGTTGCAACGGGATATAAATTTCAGTATGTTAGCTTGTGATTGACTCAGTTTGTGTTGCAGTATCTACACGAATGCAAGAAAAAAAACAGTTTGTGCTCAGTCCATGCAACATTAAAAGTCCATCCAATAAATAATTTTTCTATCTGCAAAATCTCATGGTTCTTGAGTGCAAGACTTGCTTGGCAATGTTGCTCTTTCCCTATGCCTATCTGCTGCAAATTTTCATGACTATGCTTGCCAGTAGAAAATATGGAATTTAATGAAATGAAAACAACCAAAATATTTGAAAGCCAACCCTAGCAATTGTAACTAAAGAAGTGAAGTGCAGCGACTTCCACGAAGTTAATGTCACAAACAACATGCAAAGCTTCTTTTGACTATGCATCTCTACTCTCCACCATTTACAAAGAAATATGTTGTGTTCTAGCTAGCATGTACAAATTATTCAGGTTCCGTTCATTTGGTGTCACTAACCAATGGAGAAATATGTTTGGAGAGAAGAGGTGGGAGAGAAAGGCGCAGGCATCATTGCCTATGTAGTGTATTAATATAATAATTTAATCAGCCAACTTGCAAGTGCTAACATGCTGAAGGAAGGGATTAATCTATTGATAATTATTGTATGCATATAAGTGACATGAACATACAATCAGAGTTTCTTTTTGGGAACCTAAAGTCAAGCAGAACTCTCAAGCAGAATTCTGAGGCAATATAATTCCCAAAATCAAGCAGAACATACAATGCTTCAGAGGTAGTACAAGCTTGAAATATAATTCTCAGAAGAATCATGTTCTGTAAACTCTCAGGCAATAGACCGAAGAATAAATAGGGCAACATACAAACAAAGTTAGAGATAAAAATAGCAGGCTTTTGTAGAGTGCACAGAAACTTAATGCATACAAGGTCACTTAATATTTGTGCTAGCGAAGAGACCTTCAGGTGACTGAATATTTGTGCAACCTTCGTCATTTTTTAGAACATGGAATACAGGGTATCTTCAGCCTAATCATTTTAGTGGAATGATTGAGTGTTAATTGATGCATAAGAAAAGAACTGTCTAATGGTACGCGAATCACAGACAGCACGTGCATTGACTGAAGAAAACAGGAAATTGCACTACTGCCGATGAGTTGGGATGGCGTCGCAGCCGATAGCTATGCATCCCACTTGGGGGGCATAGCAAGGACGGTGCATAATGCTGTGTAGGTGCAGCGGCGGCCGACGACTAAACAGCCCACCCGTGTCTCCATTTGCATCGCCGGATGGGCATGATCCATGAGTATAATAGGAGCACTTACCTTGCTAGAGATCAGCCTTTGGCCCTCACGAGAGATCGCAACCAGCATAGATCCTGAACGCACCTTCAATGGCAGAGACAACAGACTTTGACACCCTAATTTGGAGTGGTGAATAATGAGGTTGATGCACGTATCAGACCAACATGATGGCGATGTTCATGGGAGACCTCCACCTCTGGGTCTACGTCGCCGGAGAGGGTTGACGGGCGGAGTGACTATGATCGTCCAACCGGGGCGAGCCGGCGAGGGAGCAAGTTGCCATGCCTCCTGTTTCCTGGTCGACGAGCCGGCGAGGGACTCAGATCGGATCCGAGGCAGAGGGCGATGCGTCCTGATTTGTTTTGATCATAGATGGTGGAGCAATCCGTTTTCTTAGGAAGGTGAACGAGGTGGCAAGAGTAATTAAGGAAGGAGGAGAAAAACCGGAGAGTGGGCCATCGTGGAAGCGAGGAGGAGATGGACGACGAAGGGCAACGTAAGAGGGGAAACGGAACACTACGTTTCTTTTAGGTAGTAGAGAATTCACTGAAAGTACAAACGCTCAGACTAATAAAAATTACATCGAGGACCATGGACGCCTGAACGGCCATTGTTGCCGAGCCGCCGACGCACCGATGTCACCCCTTCCATGCTGGAGCCGGCCTGACCTTGTCGACGACAGCTGGAAAGTCTTTGTGCACTTGCCCCTAAGGACAAGCGTTCGGGAGCCACAAACATCGCCATTTGAATCCTTGAATTGATCTGAAGAATCTGATAGCAAATCTCGCCGTTTGCGTATGCACGAAGAGCTTCAGAGAACATCAATACAGCTGTAATGCGTTGTGCTTCCATGCTTCAATAGAACATTGTCTATTATGCTTAGGGCTGTTTTGAAGAATAATAAGAAAATGTGGGAAGAATGCTTGCCTCATATTGAATTTGCTTATAATCGTTCGTTGCATTCTACTACTAAGATGTGCTTTTTTGAAATTGTGTATGGTTTCCTACCTCGTGCACCCATTGATTTGTTGCCTCTTCCATCTTCGGAGAAGGTTAATTTTGATGCTAAACAACATGCTAAATTGATCTTAAAAATGCACGAGTTAACTAAGGAAAACATTGAGCGTATGCTAAATATAAACTTGCTGGAGATAAGGGTAAAAAACATGTTGTGTTTGCACCTGGAGATCCTGTTTGGTTACATTTACGTAAGGATAGATTTCCTAATTTGCATAAATCAAAGCTAATGCCACGTGCTGATGATCCTTTTAAGGTGTTAGAGAAAATAAATGATAATGCATATAAACTTGAGTTGCCTGCAGATTTTGGGGTTAGTCCCACTTTTAACATTGCAGATTTGAAGCCTTATTTGGGTGAGGAAGATGAGCTTTCGTCGAGGACGACTTCATTTCAAGAAAGGGAGGATGATGAGGACATCAATATCATTGTTACACCTACAGCCCCTGCTGCTATACATACTGGTCCAATTACTAGAGCTCGCGCACGCCAATTAAATTATCATGTACTTTCGTTTCTTAGTAATGATTCTAACGTTCATGATGCTGCCTAAATTGGATACATCTGTTTTTCTTACAAATGAAGGGCCTGGCATGGATAAGAGGGATGAACACTGGAGCAAGACCAAGCATGGAGATGATGGCATGTGCAAGGGGAACAAGAACGGAGTTACAAGTGATGATTTCAGGACTTTGAAGCCACCATAAGGAGTGCATGAAGCCTTGTACGAAATATACAAGATGCCACTTCATAAATTTCGTCCAGAGGCTCTTCTAGGTGTCACGTCACCTTATTATTGGGCCAGGCCCATGTAATTTCGAAATACTTAAGTATAGGGTGTTTTTAGAGTCTCAGATATGTGGGGAAACAAGAGTTAGGGTTGGTTTGGACCCTCCTCCAACGGCCACGAAATTCCCTCTTCCTCCATATATACAGCCCTTAGGGCGTCGTTTAGACTTTGGGTTTTGTTTAGATTAAAGTTCGCCATAGCTGCAACTGCTGCATTTCGCTTTGTGTTCAACAAACAGACAAAGGCGTCACAGAACCCCACCTTGATCAATAAAGCTTTCCTCTTATATTCGTGATATCCAAATTGCAATCTTAGTTTCTTACTTGTTCTTCGTTTGCCTGCAGGAAACAGACCTTCGTGGTCAGGTTGATCGTGCACCGGCGTGGTCAATAACCTCTCGAAGTTGGTTTAGCGATTGCTAAGGCACGACGTCCTCGCACGTTCGTAGTCGGATCGCCAAAGTCGACTTCCTCCAAAATGATAGCCACCATCTCATCGAAAGACGGGACACCTCTGCCTCTATCAAGTGGTATCAGATTTCCAGGTTGCTCGGTGTGATTTTACAGTTTTTTGGTAGTTTAGATCGAGTCTGCTCTTCATATCTACAGTCCACGAAAAAGCCAAAAAAAATTAGGGTTAGCTCATCATATCCGAACCAATCTGAGCCTTTGCATAATCTTTTTAGGGTTTTGCATTGTTGAATTTGTGGTTGCATCGTCGTGTCTAGTTGCTGGTCTTAGTGTCTAGTTGTTGGGGAACGTAGTAATTTCAAAAAAATTCCTACGCACACGCAAGATCATGGTGATGCATAGCAATGAGAGGGGAGAGTGTTGTCCACGTACACTCGTAGACCAAAAGCAGAAGCGTTAGCACAACGCGGTTGATGTAGTCGTACGTCTTCACGATCCGACTGATCAAGTACCGAACGTACGGCACCTCCGAGTTCAGCACACGTTCAGCCCGATGACGTCCCTCGAACTCCGATCCAGCCGAGTGTTGAGGGAGAGTTTCGTTAGCACAACGGCGTGGTGACAATGTTGATGTTCTACCGACGCAGGACTTCGCCTAAGCACCGCTACAGTATTATCGAGGTGGACTATGGTGGAGGGGGACACCGCACATGGTTGGGAGATCAACTGATCAATGTTGTGTCTAGAGGTGCCCCCCTGCCCCCGTATATAAAGAAGAAAGGGGGGGTGCGACCGGCCAAGGGAGAGGGCGCGCCGGGAGGAGTCCTACTCCCACTGGGAGTAGGACTCCCCCCCTTTCCTAGTTGGATTAGGACTTGGCAGGGGGGAGGAGTGGAGGAGAAGAAGGAAGGGGGGTGCCGCCCCCCTCTCCTTGTCCTATTCGGACTGGGGGGGAGGGGTGCGCGGCCCAGCCCTAGCCGCTTCTCCTCTCTTCCACCTAGGCGCACTAAGGCCCATTAAGTTCCCGGGGGGTTCCGGTAACCTCCGGTACTCTAGAAAATCCGATTTCACCCGGAACACTTCCGATATCCAAACATAGGCTTCCAATATATCAATCTTCATGCCTCGACCATTTCGAGACTCCTTGTCATGTCCATGATCACATCCGGCACTCCGAACAACCTTCGGTACATCAAAACATATAAACTCATAATATAACTGTCATTGTAATGTTAAGCGTGCGGACCCTACGGGTTCGAGAACTATGTAGACATGACCGAGACATGTCTCCGATCAATAACCAATAGCGGAACCTGGATGCTCATATTGGCTCCCACATATTCTACGAAGATCTTTATCGGTCGACCGCATAACAACATACGTTGTTCCCTTTGTCATCGGTATGTTACTTGCCCGAGATTCGATCGTCGGTATCTCAATACCTAGTTCAATCTCGTTATCGCAAGTCTCTTTTCTCGCATTGTAATACATCATCCCGCAACTAACTCATTAGTTGGAATGCTTGCAAGGCTTAAGTGATGTGCATTACCGAGAGGGCAGAGATACCTCTCCGACAATCGGAGTGACAAATCCTAATCTCGAAATACGCCAACCCAACAAGTACCTTCGGAGACACCTGTAGAGCTCCTTTATAATCACCTAGTTACGTTGTGACATTTGGTAGCACACAAAGTGTTCCTCCGGTTAATGGGAGTTGCATAATCTCATAGTCATAGGAACATGTATAAGTCATGAAGAAAGCAATAGCAACATACTAAACGATTGTGTGCTAAGCTAACGGAATGGGTCATGTCAATCACATCATTCATCATTCTCCTAATGATGTGATCCCGTTAATCAAATGACAACTCATGTCTATGGCTAGGAAACATAACCATATTTGATCAACGAGCTATTCAAGTAGAGGCATACTAGTGACAATCTGTTTGTCTATGTATTCACACATGTATTATGTTTCGGTTAATACAATTCTAGCATGAAAAATAAACATTTATCATGATATAAGGAAATAAATAATAACTTTATTATTGCCTCTAGGGCATATTTCCTTCACTAGTCCTTTAGAGTTTCGAGTTCTGTTCACAAGTTGTCATGCCGCCGCCGCATCATCATCATCACCGCTACCATATACCACCATCATCGTCACCGCTGCCATATACCACCATCGTCATCACCGCTGCCATATACCACCATCATCATCACCACTGCCATATACCACATATCCACCGCCATCACGATAATCCGAGTCCACCTCCATCACAGATTCACCACCAGTCCGTGTTCCACCGCCCTACATATATCCGCCAGCAGTCCGAGTGTCCACCAGATTCATCTCCGCCACCAGTTCTAGTCCAAGTCCAATATTTGTTTCTTTGCTTTTGAGTTCCAGATCACACCATACTCCGAGTCGTGACAGAGAAGGACTCCCAAACTTCTGTGTTACCCACAATAGAAAAATAGTTCCAGTTTAAAAAAAACTAAGTGTGGGAAATTCTGGCTAGGCAGTTTTTAGACCATTTGTAGATTTTTTCGAAAAAAAATTGTTGCTGAGCAAAAAAAGAGGAAAAAAGTGCAAAAAAGAAGTGAAAACAACAAGAAAAAAATTCAGAGTGTGCTCCTCCCTTGTTTACGTGCAGCGCCGTGATTTTGTTAGTGTTCTAGGCTCGCGTGTCTAGCACGGTCTAGCCTAGGACCAGCACAGTACCGTCGTTGAGCGTTTATTCAACTTTGCATCTCTGAATTGATTATTGCTAACCCTTTTTGCTACCATATTCTAAGCCTTCCCATCTACACATGCATCTACGTTGTGCGTTTGACTCTCCATGGTAATCGCCCTATCCAAGCTTTGAGAGTTTTGACTACAACGGTTTCCGATCATCACCTGCTGCTTGGTAAGAACTGGTAAGAATTTGAGATTCGCTTGACGGATTTGTGACTGTCCACCACACCACCACCACCACCACTTCCTAGTAGTCTGTAGGATCATATTCTTGTGTGTTTCTATTGCTGCTAACCATGGCAGGATCACAGGCCGACGAGGCTGACTGGGAGAACATGATGAACAAAGAGTTACATGATAAGTTTCAGCAAATGATGAGTGGACAGGTGGAAGATGTGC
This sequence comes from Aegilops bicornis, assembly GCA_021605145.1. Taxonomy (NCBI): domain Eukaryota; kingdom Viridiplantae; phylum Streptophyta; class Magnoliopsida; order Poales; family Poaceae; genus Aegilops; species Aegilops bicornis. Next base: position 513,014,584 of record CM038674.1, read on the forward strand.
TAAATAGATTTGAAGAGGCCATGGAGAAGATAGATGGCATTGAGAAGGCGTTCAAAACAAAGCTCGATAACAAGTTTAATGAATTGCTCGCGCGTCTTCCACAACCACTGGCCACTGCACCTGTCGCACATCTACAACAACAACAACAACAACAACAACAACAACAACAACAACAACAACAACAACAACAACAACAACAACAACAACAACAACAACAACAACAACAACAACAACAACAACAACAACAACAACAACAACAACATCGCCTTGCAAATCAAGTGGGACGAGCACATCGTGTTCCCCTTGAGCCTGGTCAAACTTCTGGTGACGGTGTACCTACTGTTGATGCTTTTGTAGCTCCTGCTACTGCAGAGGTGGAGGATCATTACGAGGATGAGGTTGATCAAAATCAGAACTACGTGCAACCACCAGCACCACCACCACCAGGTCGTCCTCATGCATATCATCGCAATGGTAGGGCTGCACCACCACCTGAGGTACGAGATCATCATGACCATCTTCCTAAACTAAAGTTGAATATTCCACCATTTGAGGGTAGATATGTTCCTGATATATACCTTACTTGGGAGTTAGAAACTGAACAACGCTTTACATGTTTACAATATCCCGAGGAGAGACGTGTTCTGTTCTTGTTTGTGCTTTCACTAGTTTTGCATGTGTTTGGTGGTCTGAACATTGTAGATTATATCCTATTCCAGCACTTGGGCTGCTTTGAAAACTGCTATGCGTACTCGTTGGGTTCCACCATATTATCAACGTGAATTGCTTCAAAAATTTCAGCGTTTAAGACAAGGAAAAAATTATGTAGAAGAATATTATTAGGAATTACAAACTGGCATGATTAGATGTGGTATTGTTGAGGAGAACGAAGCTATGCTTGCATGCTTTATGGGTGGATTAAATAGAGACATTCAGACCATTCTAGAGTATAAGGAGTATAATAATATCGCTCGTTTATTCCATCTTGCTTGTAAAGCTGAACGTGAAGTGCAGATCGATGTGCATTGGCGCCGAAATAACTTTTCTCGCAAGTCGACTTTCATCATGGACACCACGTTCATCCTCTACTTCCATCGCACCAAAGACCTCCATCAAAGCCACCTCCAACCGTGATACAAGAAAGCAGGCACAACCACCACTATCTTCCAAGAGCGCACCTGTCGGGCTTGCACAGAGCTCTTCTTCTTCCATGGCATCAACAGGGCACACAAGTGATATTATTTGTCGTCGTTGTAAGGGAAGAGGACATTATGCGAGAGAATACAAATCTCAGCGTGTGATGATTGCTACTGAGGATGGTGGGTATGAGTCTGCTAGTGACTATGATGAGGAGATTTTGGCTCTTATTACATGTGAAGAACACGTTGGAGATGATTTTGATCATGAGACGCAATACATGGCTCCTGAAGACGCTGACAGGTATGAATGTTTAGTTGCTCAACGTATTTTGAGTGTGCAGGTCACACAAGCAGAGAAAAATCAGAGGCATAATTTGTTCCATACAAAGGGAGTTGTGAAGGAACGCTCGCTCAAGGCCATCATAGATGGAGGGAGCTGCAACAACTTGGCTAGCATGGAGATGGTGGAGAAGCTATCTCTCACCACGAGGCCACATCCACATCCTTACTACATCCAATGGTTCAACAACAACGGCAAGGTTAAGGTAACACGTACTATTTATGTGCATTTTAGTATCTCTACATATGCTGATTATGTTGATTGTGATGTGGTACCTATGCAAGCATGTTCCTTATTACTTGGTAGACCATGACAATTTGATAAAAATTATGTACACCATGGTAGAAACAATCAGTATACTCTTGTTCATAAGGATAAAAATATTACTTTGCTTCCTATGACTCCTGATTCAGTTTTGAAAGATGATATTAATAGAGCTAATAACGCAAAACAGGAGAAAAATAAGAGTGAAAATCAGATTGTGGCAAAAAAAATTGAGCAACAAATGAAGCCTAATAATAAACCATCTAGTGTTGCTTCTGAAATTAAATTGAGAAGTGCATGTTTACTTGCCACCAAATCTGATATTGATGATCTAGATTTCAACTAATCTGTTTGCTATGCTTTTTGTGTGCAAAGAGGCATTATTTTCTTTTGAGGATGTGCCTTCCTCTTTGCCTCCCGTTGTCACTAACATTTTGCAGGAGTTCGCTGACGTCTTTCCACAAGACGTGCCACCAGGATTAGCACCTATTCAAGGGATCGAGCATCAAATTGACTTAATTCCCGGTGCATCGCTACCCAATCGTGCACCATACCGTACCAATCCAGAGGAGACAAAGGATATTATGCGTCAAGTCCAGGAGCTACTCGACAAAGGTTATATACGCGAATCCCTTAGTCCCTGTGCTATTCCTATTATTCTAGTGCCGAAAAAGGATGGTACATCACGTATGTGTGTTGATTGTAGAGGCATTAATAATATTACTATTTATTATCGTCATCCTATTCTTAGGCTAGATGATATGCTTGATGAATTGAGTGGTCTACAATATTCTCCAAAGTTGATTTGCGTAGTGGATATCATCAAATTCGTATGAAATTGGGGGATGAATGGAAAACAACATTTAAAACTGTCACAGCCCTAGAGCTTGCTTGTAACTAGTGGCATTGCATCCATGCATCATGTTTAAATTCCTAAGAAAATTTGAAATGGGGATTGCCTAAACCCCTAGCACCAAAATAATGCAAATAGGTTCAACTTAAAAATATATTCAATGAACCAAATTGGTCTGCAAAAATGTTCATGATTATGGAAAAGGGTGAAAACCATATCCAGAGATGATGCATATTTTTCCAGGACATTTTGGATTTTTGAATAAACCATATTGTATTTGAATTGGGGCATTTAAATACTATTAATATTTTTTCAATGCTCCAACAATTCTGAAAATAGCTAAGGGCCTCTGTAATAATTCAGTTAATGCCCACAATTATTTTCAGGATTTATTAAAATGATTTGGTTTATAAACTAAATCAAAACAGAGCAAATAAATAGAAAAACAGAAAATAAGAGAGAGAGAGAAAACTCACTTGAACTTACCCTTCCAAATTTCACTCACAGCCACCCGACCGGCCCAAAGATCAGAGCTGGCCTACCCCACCTACCCCGCTGGCTGCCTCTTCCTCTGCCAAGAGGGCAGAGAGGCGTGGCGCTACCGAGAGCCCCTGCCACCTCCTCACACTGTTCACTGGAGGCACCCGAGGGTGCCACGCACTCCCCCCTAGACCCCCTGCACCTCTCCTCCCTCTCCCTCGAGCGCTCTTTCCTCCTCTTCCTTCCTCCACGGCCGAACGACCGAGCGCCGCCAAGAAACACCGCTGCCACAGCCACCCCTCGCCTCTATGCATCCTCGAGTTCACCGACCCCGTGGAGCTACCCACCCGAGGCACGCGACTGAGGAGGCCCCAATCGACCGGGCGTCGTTGCCCCCATCTCCGGTGCGGAGATCGCCGTCGTCGATTCACGGGCTCCAGCGCGTCCCCGAGCCAACCAATCTACCCAACTGACCCGCGGTGAGCCCCTGAGCGTCTCCCCTCTCCCCTTTTGCTCGCTTCCGTGCCGTAGCGCCATTTCTCGCCTGTGACCGAACGCGCCGCCGCCCAAGCTCGCCGGCGATGACGCTCCGGTGACCATTTGGTCCCGGGCATGCGTCCAACGTCCTCACCGCATCACGTAGGCCACCCCTAGCGCCTCAGCCCGCTTACTCGCACACCGCAACGCTGCCCGCACCCACGCCCGAACTCCGGCGGCCGCCTAGGTCGTCGCCGGCGCCGATTTCGGCCACCCCGACCCCAACTAACATCACCAAGAGCTGCGGGTTGCTCCCAGCTACCCGTAGACACCCTCCGCGACTCATTTGGTCGCCGAACGCCAAATCCACTCTCGCCGCGTCGGCTCGCCCGGTGACTAAACGCCAGTGTAGTTAGCGCTGACTTTGACCACGGGTGGGCCTGGTTGACTCTGTTGAGTCTATGGCGGTGGGGCCCAACCTCGTTAACTAATTAGGATTAGTTTTAATTAATATTTAGTTAAACTAATTACATCGACACGCTGGACCCATCGTCAGGTTTGACCGGACCGTGTCCCGTTGACCCGCTGATGTCACATCGACGTCAGCCGACGCAGTAATACCTTTTCTCGGATTTATTATAATTCGTGAAATTTTAAAATACCCCAAACTTCTAAAATTCATAGAAATTCAACCGTAACTCCAAATTAAATAATTTATATATGAAAAATGATCAGAAAAATATGAAGAATCTGTTTATGCCATGATCATGCATGTTTGAACAAGTTAACCTCACTGAATAGGATGAATCATGATTAGGGCAATTTATGAACTAGCATTTGGAGTTGGAGTTTAACCTTGTTTGAGTTCCACTTCAATTAACTTGGCTAGATATTGCATTAGGTGAATTCAGTACCTTAACATGACATGTAATTCATGTGAATGTGCATTGCATTGATTGTGTTCTCTCTTGTTTGCGGTAATTGTCCCTCTCAAGAGACGACGCATCTGGCGATGAATTCGATGACACCGATGAAGAACTATATTATCTTCTAAGTGCCGTGCAAGCAAAACCCCTTGTTCATTCCGATATAATCCCACTCTCTCGCTCCTGCTCCATTTTACTGCATTAGGACAACAATGATTCATGTGTTACTTGTCATGTAGCTGCACCTTTATCCTCTGCATGACTGTCATTCCACAAGAATTAGATGAAACCCACTAGCATGAGTAGGAGTTGTTTGAGCCCTGTTGTGCCTACTCATTCATGCTTGTTTGTCATGCCTGCCACCTGCTTAGAGTTGAGTCAGGTCTGATTCATCGGGAGTGAATCGGAGGTGTGTGAACATGTCCTACTGTGTGTGTGAGCTAAGTGTGTGAACACGATTTGGTAAAGGTAGCGGTGAGAGGCCATGTAGGAGTACATGGTGGGTTATCTCATTGAAGCCGTCCTCAGGAACTGAGTTCTGTGTTTGTGATCCATGAAACAGTTACTACCACACATTGGGATCCTTAATTGACTCTCTCAGCTTCTTAACCACCCTTGTCCTCATCCGAGTTGCAAGTAGTTTACGGTGTTTGTAGACATCTTTGGGGGCCGCACAACGCTGACCTTAGGGGTGGGTTGTGTTGCGGTAGGCACGCGGGTCTGGTGTACCGATTCGCCTGCTTGGTGTCTCGGAACCCCGCACACATCGTTCGGGCTGTATGGGAAACCTCGGCCGGACTTCATGGATGGAACCGAATAGGCGATAAACCTGGACTAGGGGCTTGAGTGTTTAGGTAGGCCGTGGCCGACACCCACGTTGGGCTTCCACTTGAAGGTTGCCGAGTACATGTCGTGTAATCGGCGGTAAGTGGTGAGAGCGTGTGTGAAGAAGTACACCCCTGCAGGTTAATATGATCTATTCAATAGCCGTGTCCGCGAAAAGGACTTACAGGTTGCCTATATCAGGTTCATAGACAAGTGAAAGTGGATACTCTAAAATGCGCAAGATAAGCGTGAGTGCTATGGATGGCGTTCTCGTGAGGGAGACGGAGCGGGTCCATAGTGGTGTATTGATATGGTGAATATGTGGACTCGTGCGCCACCTCAAAATAGTTACTTGCAAATGTAGTTTAGGATAGCCACCGAGTCAAAGCTGGCTTCTTTGTAGTCAAACTCCACCACCCCTTTGTTGATAATGATGCATATGTAGTTAGTTACGATGTAAGTCTTCTTTGAGTACAATTGTACTCACGTTTGCCTATTTTATGTTTTGCGAGAGACGCTGGTCTCACTAGTAGTTCCGCTTGGACTTGACGTTTAGCTTGTTACCTCAGCTACGATCTTGTGCCCTCGGCAGATCTCGGTAGATGGTCGGGCTTCTCGACCTTTTTCAATTATAGTTGTCGTACTTTCGAGACATGTTTAGCTTCCGCTTGTGCTTTGTCTTGTATGCTCTGAGTGTTGGGTCATGAGAACCATGTTTGTAATATCTCGCTCCTCGGAGCCTAATGAATAAATATTTGAGTTGTAGAGTTATGTTGTGATGCCATGTTGTATTTACACATATCGAGCATATTGTGTGTATGTTTGAAATGCTTGGTATGTGTGGGATCCGACAAACTAGTTGTTTATCCTTGGCAGGTCTCTCATATGGGAAATGTAGTCTCGTGCTCTCGAGCGATAGTAGTCCGCTTCTGCCCAGTTCACCGGAGTCCCGCTAGCCTAGCACTACCGCTTGGACACTTGATCGGCCGGCATGTGTTTCACTTCGTTCCTATGTCTATCCCTTCGGGAAATGTCACGGTGATATTCGAGTCCTGCCTTAGCCTGCTACAGCCCGGGATACCGGAGTCCTCATAGCCCAAAGGTTACAGCCCGAATTCATACGTTGATGACCGACATGCTCGATGTGATTCATGTATGCCTGTCCCCATGGGTTAAGCGCCGCTTTGGGTTCACGATTAGCCATGTCGGCCCGGTTCTTCGTCATATGGATGCTAGCGACACTATCATATCGTGAGCCAAAAGACGCAAACGGTCCCGGGCCATGGTAAGGCGACACCCGTGGGAATACCGTGCGTGAGGCCGCAAAGTGATATGAGGTGTTACCGGCTAGATCGATGTGACTTGGAATCGGGGTCCTGACAAAAACGAAGTTTGGATTATATGAGTGGTTAGTCATGCCTTTTGGGTTAACTAATGCACCTAGTACTTTCATGAGATTAATGAACGAAGTTTTACATGCTTTCACTGGACGATTTGTGGTAGTCTATTTTGATGATATACTGATTTATAGCAGATCTTTGGAGGAACATTTGGAACATTTACGTGCTGTTTTTATTGCTCTACGTGATGCACGTTTGTTTGGTAACCTTGGGAAGTGCACCTTTTGCACCGATCGAGTATCTTTTCTTGGCTATGTTGTTACTCCATAGGGAATTGAAGTTGATAAAGCCAAGATTGAAGCTATTAAGAGTTGGCCGCAGCCCAAAACGGTCACACGAGTGAGGAGTTTTCTTGGACTCGCTGGTTTTTATAGGCGTTTTGTGAGAGATTTTAGCACCATTGCTGCACCTCTCAATGAGCTTACAAAGAAGGATGTGCCTTTTGTTTGGGGTACCGCATAGGAAGAAGCCTTCACGGTATTGAAAGATAAGTTGACACATGCTCCTTTACTCCAACTTCCTGATTTTAATAAGACTTTTGAGCTTGAATGTGATGTTAGTGGAATTGGATTAGGAGGTGTGTTATTACAAGATGGCAAACCTGTTGCATACTTTTACGAAAAATTGAGTGGGCCTAGTCTGAACTATTCTACTTATGATAAAGAATTATATGCTCTTGTTCAGACTTTAGAAACATGGCAACATTATTTATGGCCCAAAGAATTTGTTATACATTATGATCATGAATCTTTGAAACATATTAAAAGTCAAGCCAAATTGAACCGTAGACATGCTAAATGGGTTGAATTCATTGAGACTTTCCCTTATGTCATTAAACACAAGAAGGGTAAAGAAAATGTTATTGTTGATGCATTGTCTCATCGTTATACGATGCTTTCACAACTTGCCTTTAAAATATTTGGTTTAGAGACCATCAAAGATCAATATGTGTATGATGCTGAATTTAAAGATGTATTGCAGAATTGTAAGGAAGGGAGAACTTGGAACAAGTTCGTCGTTAACGATGGATTTGTGTTTCGTGCTAACAAGCTATGCATTCCAGCTAGCTCCATTCGTCTTTTGTTGTTGCAGGAGGCACATGGAGGAGGATTGATGGGACACTTTGGCGTGAAGAAGACGGAGGATATACTTGCTACACATTTCTTTTGGCCAAAGATAAGACGAGATGTTGAGCGTTTTGTTGCTCGCTGCACTACATGTCAAAAAGCTAAGTCACGACTCAATCCTCGTGGTTTATATATGCATTTGCCTGTACCTAGTGTTCCTTGGGAGGATATATCTATGGACTTTGTTTTAGGTTTACCTCGAACAAAGAAGGAGAGGGATAGCATATTTGTTGTCGTGGATAGGTTCTCGGAAATGGCACACTTTATACCATGTCATAAAAGCGATGATGTTGTTAATGTTGCTGATCTGTTCTTTCGTGAAATTATTCACTTGCATGGTGTGCCAAATACTATTGTTTTAGATCGTGATACTAAATTTCTTAGCCACTTTTGGAGATGTTTATGGGCTAAGTTGGGGACTAAACTGCTTTTTAGTACTACTTGTCACCCCCAAACTGATGGACAAACTGAAATAGTCAATAGAACATTGTCTACTATGCTTAGGGCTGTTTTGAAGAATAATAAGAAAATGTGGGAAGAATGCTTGCCTCATATTGAATTTGCTTATAATCTTTCGTTGCATTCTACTACTAAGATGTGCCCTTTTGAAATTGTGTATGGTTTCCTACCTCGTGCACCCATTGATTTGTTGCCTCTTCCATCTTCGGAGAAGGTTAATTTTGATGCCAAACAACATGCTGAATTGATCTTAAAAATGCATGAGTTAACTAAGGAAAACATTGAGCGTATGAATGCTAAATATAAACTTGCTGGAGATAAGGGTAGAAAACATGTTGTGTTTGCACCTGGAGATCTTGTTTGGTTACATTTACGTAAGGATAGATTTCCTAATTTGCGTAAATCAAAGCTAATGCCACGTGTTGATGGTCCTTTTAAGGTGTTAGAGAAAATAAATGATAATGCATATAAACTTGAGTTGCCTGCAGATTTTGGGGTTAGTCCCACTTTTAACATTGCAGATTTGAAGCCTTATTTGGGTGAGGAAAATGAGCTTCCGTCGAGGACGACTTCATTTCAAGAAGGGGAGGATGATGAGGACATCAATACTATTGTTACACCCACAGCCCCTACTGCTATACATACTGGTCCAATTACTAGCGCTCGCGCACGCCAATTAAATTATCAGGTACTTTCGTTTCTTAGTAATGATTCTAATGTTCATGAGAATATGATGCTGCCTAAATTGGATAAATTTGTTTTTCTTACAAATGAAGGGCCTGGCATGGATATGAGGGATGAACACTGGAGCAAGACCAAGCATGGAGTTGATGCACTAGTAGAAAACAGGGCATTTGTCCTGGTTCGTAAGGGCCTTTAGTCCTGGTTCTTGAACCAGGACTAAAAGGTCGTTACTAATGCCTCCCACCTTTAGTCCCGGTTATTACACGAACCGGGACAGATGGGCATCCACGTGGCCGCTGCAGGCAGCCCAGGCAGGGGGGCCTTTGGTCCCGGTTGGTGACATAAACCGGGACCAAAAGGCTTCCACGCGTGAGCATTTCAAAGGGCTGGTGCTTTTGTTTTTGTTTTGAAGTGGGGGGTAGGGGTTTTGGGGTTAATTTAGGTGTTTGTGTTAGCTAGCTAATTAATAGACAGAATTGTCCTCTCTTATCTCCGTGCTTGAGTCGACACTACGTACTATATATATACGTATCTGAGAGGACTAGACACTCTAGCTAGCTAGTAAGCAAATGAAGGAAACAGAAGATCGTCATGAACATATGCATACAGAGAGAAGTGATATCGACCACCTCTCCTTCTCTGAGAGATTGGTCGAACAACAAGTTCTCGTATATCTATCCAACTCTACTGGCTACATATATACAATATAATTATCTCTTACAATATAATCTCCTAATTCCAAACAAACTAAGGGTCCACATGGTATTCTCCGTCTTTAGCGATCACGTGGTCAAGAAAAAATGCCGCCAATTCCTCTTGAATTGCTCGCATACGATCTGGTGGTAGTAGTTCATCCCGCATCCGAAACATCTAATTTGAAGAAGGGGTCAATACATATATATGAATAAATGAAACTGAACACAAATGATGATAATAAAATAAAATTATGAATATTATTATTTACGCACTTCATATTGTTTGTCGAGTAGCCCGCTCACAGTCGTGGTGGCGGATGGACTCGCAAATGTAGTATTCACAGTAATCATTCCCTTGTTCCTGCCACAACCACTTTACAAGGAATAGAGGTCAATCAAACTAATAATTAGCAAGCATGCTAAATGGTATTGATGAAACTAGCGCTTGAATCACTAGGAGATGCGTGGAACATGCTACTATAGTACTTACTTTCGGGTATCTAAATTGCAGCTTCTTGGCGGTCCCGAGTTTTTGAGGTGAATTTTTCCCAAACCCTGCCAGACAAAGAAAACAATTACTTGATATCACGAAATGAATAAAGTTGCCGATATGGTGCGATAATGATCGGTTTAACTTACTTCTCTAGAATTTCAGTCAAGTCCGCATACTCCGTGGGATCTTTTCGTCTCGAGTCTAAGACGGTTACTTGTCCCTGCTCAAGCTTAATCTCTAGCAGAATATAGTGGAACCTACACAAGCATGCATAACTCATCAATTACATTACTACAACCTCGACTAATAAGGGATGCACAAGACAGTAACACTCACTTGAATTCGTAAGGGAAGAGTATTATAGCTTTGTTTTGATTTAATACAAACGATGGTAGCAGCTTGGCCTCGGTATCTTTGGCATGAGATTTAACTATAAATGCATCTATGAGATTTGTGTTAATGAACCCAATATCACCGACTTGTCTTTTCTTCAATCCGGCGATCTTCAATCTGCATAATTAATATAGTGAGGATAATTAAAAATACATGCAATGAAAGAGCTGACCTATATATAGAGACTTAATTAATGACAGAAGTAGTACTACTTACAGGCAGTAGCAAGTGACCATTAATTTATCGAGTGCCTTTAGATTTAAAAACGCGAAGAACTCCTCAAATGGAACATTCAACTGTTCAATTCCAACGAGGTCATGCTCCTCTCTAACACCCAGCGTCAAAATATTCCTCCCCTCAAACTCTCTGCAGGTTTTCATGTACCAATTATGGAATATGAACATCATCGTTGTTAGAGATCTTTCATCTTTGACGAGAGGCTTCCCGTACACGTATCTGTGTTCGTCCGCCTCCAAGAAATCATAATGTACATCGTCGGACAGGTAATCTGCAGGATTGTTATAACCCGGCACCATCCCGCCCGGATCATTAGCGACGCTATCTTCGGACACCTAGAGCGGGGGGAGCAATTGGTTCGCTTGTTTGACGAGCTGGGCAATGTTTTTCCCAGCTCGTCGTTCTGCTAACCTTTGATCGATGACAAGATTTGCATCGCTTCGCTTGGACAAATGACTTTTCAAGGATGCGTTCGTAGTTGCCTTTCGGCGGAGACTTTGGTGGTTTCCTCAGGGCAGCCAGAGTACGCTTCACTTTCACTGGATCTATCTTCTCCTCCGGAGGTGGATGTTTCTTTGCTTTCACCCCTTCAAAGAAGTTCGTCACGTCGGCTCGCACGATCTTCGTGTTTTCCTCCAGGCTCCTCTCGTATGGTAACTTCTCTGGAGTCTTCAGAGAAGGACCGAATCTGTATTGCCTCCCGCCTCTGGCTGTACGGCTAGACGAAGGAGCAGACGGAGCGGTTGCGGCTGTCTTTTCTTTCTTACGAGGGGGAGGAGAAGGACTACAACGCGCCGGAGCAGCCGGGGCGGCGGCGGGTCTCTTCCGCCCTTGCTGGCGAGGCGGAGAAGGAGGAGGTTGCTGGCTGCTTGGGCGCTTCAAGGCAGCGGAGAAGGAGGCAGTGCCGCCACACGTCGGAGAAGGAGGCCGACTGCCTGATCGTCACTCATGGGAGGAGTAAGCAGTGGAGGAGGCGGAGTGCCCTGACTCGCCAGAGGAGGAGGAGGCGTCCAGTTCGGAAGCTTGATGAACTCCTTCCGCCATAGGCATGGAGTCTTCAGAGCATAACCCAGCCGAGTCTCCCCTTCACCGGTAGGGTGGTCAAGTTGGAGGTCCTTAAATCCCTCCGTTATTTCATCCACCGTCACCCTAGCATATCCTTCTGGAATCGGACGACAGTAAAAAGTTGCGCCGGGTTCAGAAGGTCGAACTTGGCCGACAGCCGCTATGCCTTTTAAGTTCTGCCATTGCGCCAGAAGGTGGCAATTTTGAGACTCCGTGATAAAATCCACGGGGTAGCTAGCAGGAGCCGTCAAGACATGCTCCGGCTGAAGCAGCTCGGTGGAAGCCACACTGCTTCTCCACTGAGATGGCGGGCTAGCTTCGGGGGAAGCTTCGGCAGGTCGTTTGTTGCGATCTGCTTCTCGTTCCTCTAGCCCTTGTACCCTTGCGTGCAGCGCTGCGATTAGCTATGCTCCACTTTCTTCCTCCTCTCACGGGTTTTGTAACCCCTGCGTCCGGAAAACCAACCTTCCACGGAATGGAGCTGGCGTGCCTCGTGTCCGTCCGGGGTGCTCGTGGATTCCCGAGGGCCATTGTGAGCTCGTCGTTCTCCCCGTCTCGAACGAACGTCCCTTGCTGCGCTGCATTGATATAGTGTCAAAGCCTCTTGATCGGTATTTTCAGTTGCTTTCGTCCGTCCAACGGCACTTCCACGATCTGAGGTCCAAGGTTTCGCCATGACCCGAAGAACCAAGTCCGACAATGGTGCAGCGGTTCATTGTCTCTGGTTCGATCTCTTTATCAAGCAGATCATTCTCAGCCTTGGCCCACTTAGGTCGGGCTTTGAGGTAGCCACCTGACCCCGTGCGATGGTGAAACTTCTTCTTCACAACATTTTTCTTGTTTGTCGCCGACATCTTCTTACTCTTTTCCGATGTCTTGTGGGCCACAAATGCGGGCCAGTGATCTCTGATCTTCTCATATTTGTCGATGAATTCTGGTGTCTTTTCTTTGTCGACAAACTTTTTCAGCTCTTTCCTCCACCTCCTGAATAGGCCTGCCATCTTCTTAAGAGCAAAAGACTTGATTAATTGCTCTATAATTGGCTTCTCCAGATCCTCCTCTGGCGGTAGGGTGAAATTTGCCTTCAGCTCAGTCCAGAGATCATCCTTCTGCATATCATTGACATAAGACACCTCAGGGTCTTCGTTCTTAGGCTTATACCATTGGTGGATGCTGATCGGGATCCTGTCCCTAACAAGAACCCGTGGCGAGCAGCAAATGCGTTCTTTGTAGGATGGGTTCAATCGGTTACGCCGTCAGCGCGATTGCTGTGATCTCAAAACCTTTCATCCGAGCTCAACTTTTTCTTCGGGCCTCGTCTCCTTACCGAAGTTGTGCTCGATCCGGAGGGCTAGAAAAAATAAGAAAGACGAGAGTTAATTAATATGTGTACATATACCAAAACAATGAATGCATCAATTAGCTAGTCAGCACATGCTTAACTAATATATATACCTGGCCAGACTTGGTTCGGTCACCGGAGCCGTCATCACGGTCTCCTTCTTACACCGTCATTGGGTCACCGGAGCCGTCCTCACGGTCTCCTTCTTGCACCGTCATTGGGTCACCGGAGCCATCATAATCATAGCCTACTTCTTCACCCTGTCCTTCCAGACCATCGGTGTCGTTCAGAAACGAGAAGACGGCATCACTTCCTTGTGCGATTATGTCCCCCAACAACGCTTCTTGTGCTTTGTCTCGGGGGGTGTCCATAGTTTCTACAAATATTTACAACATGGCAATTATTATTCAAACATGACAGATGGATATATTAGCTAGTGGCAAACGTAGAACTAGCTAGCTAATCACGATGAAGTAATCATATTAATTAGTGGCCTCGACGCTGCTTCTCTAGGGTTTGGGGTGGCCTCGAGAACGCTTCAAGGAGGGGGTAATATCGACAACGACGAGATACATACACGGGAAAATAATGTTATCGGGGAGGGGGTATATCGACCCCCCCCCCCCCACGTGTTGAAGTTATCGGGAGGGGTTTATATCGACAAGGACGAGATACGTACATGGGAAAACAATATTATCGGGGAGGGGGTATATCGACCCCCACCCACGTGTTGAAGTTATCGAGAAGGGGTATATCGACCCCCCCCCACACACACGTGTTGAAGTTATCGGGAGGGGTATATTGTCCCCCCCCCCCACGTGTTGAAGTTATAGGGAGAGGTATATCGACCCCCCCCTCGTGTTGAAGTTACCGGGAGGGGGTATATCGACCCCCCCACGTGTTGAAGTTATTGGGAGTTTATATCGACACGACATACGTACATGAAAATAATATTATCGGGAGGGGGTATATCGACCCCCCACGTGTTGAAGTTATCGGGAGGGTATATGGACGACGACAGACCCGATAAAACATTAGAAAACGAAGAAGAAATATAAAGAGGAGAAGAAGAAAGGAATGGAGGAGAAGATCGAAGAAAAAAAAAGAGGAGAAGAAGAAAGGAATAGAGGAGAAGAAGAAAAAATAGAAAATTATTCTATTTTTTCTTCTTCTCCTCTTCCTTTTCTTCCTCTCCTCTTCTTCTCCTCTTCCTTTTCTTCCTCTCCTCCTCTTCTCCTCTTCTCCTTTTTCCTCTTCTTATTTTCCTTTTTCCTCTCCTAAATATATAAAACTTTTTTAAAAATGAAACTAACCTAAAATGTACTAAATCAGAGAACATATATAGATAATCCTTTTCTAAATATATAAATCTAACTTTCGCATATATGAACATATATACTCAGAGAACATACAAACATATATACATTTTTATTAAAAAGCAAAATACAAATCATCATATATATGAAAAAAAATCTGAAAATAAGCAATATACACAATACATATACTCACATATATACATATATATATAATCTGAAAAAAACAAGCATGTAATATAAGGAAAAAAACAGGGGAGGGGCGCCGGCCGAACCAACGGAGGGGCAGCGGCGCGGGTTCTTGGCGAGGACGGCAACGAGGCAGGCGCGATTCGGCGGGCGAGGACGGCGACGGGCCTTCATGACGGCCAGCGAGGAAGGGCGGGGCAGGCGGCGGCGACGACGGCCGGGCAGGCAGCGACGCAGCGAAGCGGCGGCAGCGTCGGCGACGAAGCGGCAGCGGGCGGCGGACAGCGACCTCGGCTAGGGGAGGCGACAGCGGCGACGGGCGAGGCAAGGCGTCAAGGAGGCAGCAACTGGCGGCGTTGGAGAGAAGAATGGCGGGTGGGGAAATTTTCCAAGTGTTTGGTTATATAGGAAGGCTTTGGTCGGTTCGAGAACAAACCGGGACCAATGCCCTCTTTAGTCGGTTGGTGCCACCAACCGAACAAAGGCCTTTTTTCAGCCCAAAAGGGCGGGAAGCGGCGACCTTTGGTCGATTGGTGGCACCAACCGGGACTAAAGGGGGCATTGGTCCTGCTTGTGCCGCGAATCACATTAATGCACTTTTAGTCGGTTGGTGGCACCAACCGGACCAAAGGCCTTGTGCTAGAACTGCGCAGTGCGGTGGGATGTTTAGTCCCACCTCGCTAGCCGAGAGGGCTCGGCGGTGGTTTATAAGCGCTGCTGCTGACCACCGAGCTCCTCTCAAATCTTGAGCTACGGGCCTAAAGCAACTTATCACTGTGGGCCTCTTGGGCCTCTGTGGGGTGAATCTGGCTCATGGTAGGGTTTCTAGTCGATTCGGGCCGTGGGCGCCCGATGGGAGGCACTTTTTATTTTCTTTACTTATTGTTGCCATTTTTATTTTTTTTCCAGTTTTTTGTTTTGTTTTCTGCATTATTTATTTTCTTTTGTTTTTTGCTTTATTTTTTAATTCTTTTTGCTTTTAGTTTTAGAAAAATTATAAACTTTCTCTTAGTGCCATTAGTTTCCAAATTTGAAAACTTTTTTTGTTTTTTTGTTTTCTTTACTTATTGTTGCTATTTTTATTTTTTTTCCATTTTTTTGTTTTGTTTTCTGCATTTTTTTTGTTTTTTGCCTTATTTTTTTAATTCTTTTTGCTTTTAGTTCTAGAAAAATTATAAACTTTCTGTTAGTGCCATTAGTTTTCAAATTTGAAAACATTTTTTTTGTTTTTTTGTTTTCTTTACTTATTGTTGCTATTTTTATTTTATTTTTCCAGTTTTTTTGTTTTGTTTTCTACATTATTTATTTTCTTTTGTTTTTTGCTTTATTTTTTAGTTCTTTTTGCTTTTAGTTTTAGAAAAATTATAAACTTTCTTTTAGTGCCATTAGTTTTCAAATTTGAAAACATTTTCTTTGTTTTTTGTTTTCTTTCTTGCTTTATTTATTTTATTTTGTTTCTACTTACAACAAAATACTTATTGTTGCTATTTTTATTTTGTTTCCAGTTTTTGTTTTGTTTTTGCATTATTTATTTTCTTTTGTTTTTTGCTTTATTTTTTAATTCTTTTTTGCTTTTAGGTCAGCAAAATTATAAACTTTTGTTAGTGCCTTGGTTTTAGAAAAACTATAAAATTTACATTAGTGCCATTAGTTTTCAAATTTGAATTCTTTGAAATTTGTGTGAATCACAAGTTTGTGATTAACTTTACTAAAAATGAACATAGATGCCTATAGAAAATGCAGCTTAAAATCATAATAAATTTCTATGCGTTTCAGAGAACTTCTCTATGAATTTCGGTCAAATTCCCGGGATAGGGGCATCTATTTTCACTATGAGAGGAGCTCAACAAGACAGAGAGGGACGGGCTTAGAAACGGTGTGCGCGCCCTTGGTTGGCGAGGTGGGACTAAACTCTGGCCTTAACGAGGACCAACCCTTTAGTCCCGGTTTGTGGCACAAACCGGGACTAATGGTCATGGGCCAGGTGCGAGGCCCATTGGTCCCGGTTCGTCCCACCAACCAGGACCAAAGGGTCCAGACGAACCGGGACCAATGGCCAACGTGGCCCGGCCGGCCCCCGGGGCTCACGAACCGGGTCCAATGCCACCATGGGTCTCGGTTCTGGACTGAACCGGGACTAATGGGCTGACCCGGCTTGGACCATTGCCCCCTTTTTACTAGTGATGGCATGTGCAAGTGGAACAAGAACGGAGTTACAAGTGATGATTTCAGGACTTTGAAGCCACCATAAGGAGTGCATGAAGCCTTGGACGAAATATACAAGATGCCACTTCATAAATTTCGTCCAAAGGCTATTCTAGGTGTTGCGTCACCTTATTATTGGGCCAGGCCCATGTAATTTCGAAATACTTAAGTATAGGCTATTTTTAGAGCCCGTATGTGTGGGGAAACAAGAGTTAGGATTGGTTTCGAACCCCTCCTCCAAGGGCCATGAAATTCCCCCCCCCCCTCTTCCTCCATATATACAGCCCTTAGGGCGTCGTTCAGACTTTGGGTTTTGTTTAGATTAAAGTTCGCCATACCAAACTTCGCGTACTTCATTTGTGTTCAACGACCAGACAAAGGCATCACAAAACCCCACCTTAATCAATAAAGCTTTCCTCTTATATTTGCAATATCCAGATTGCAATCTTAGTTTCTTGCTTGTTCTTCGTTTGCCTGCAGGAAACAAACCTTCGTGGTCAGGTTGATCATGCTCCGGCGTGGTCAATAACCTCTCGGAGTTGGTTTAGCGATTGCTAAGGCGCGACGTCCTCGCACGTATGTAGTCGGATCTTCAAAGTCGACTTCCTCCAAAACGATAGCCACCGTCTCATGCAAAGATGGGACACCTTTGCCTCTATCAGTTTGGGGCCCCCTTTCCTTCTCCCCTCCTCCTCTTTCCTCCTTCTCCTAATAGGAATAGGAAAGGGGGGGGTGCAAACCTACTTGGAGTAGGATTGCCCCCCCTTGGGCGCGCCATAGAGAGGGCCGGCCCTCCCCTCCTCCACTCCTTTATATACGGGGGAGGGGGTCACCCCATAGACACACAAGTTGATTGTTTAGCCGTGTGCGGTACCCCCCTCCACCATATTCCACCCCGGTCATATAGTCGTAGTGCTTAGGCGAAGCCCTGCGTCGGTAACTTCATCATCACCGTCATCACGCCGTCGTGCTGAAGAAAATCTACCTCGACCTCAGCTGGATCTAGAGTTCGTGGGACATCACCGAGCTGAACGTGTGCAGATGGCGGAGGTGCCGTATCTTCAGTGCAAGGATCGGTCGGATCGTGAAGACGTACGACTACATCAACCGCGTTGTCATAACGCTTACGCTTACGGTCTACGAGGGTACATGGACAACACTCTCCCTCTCGTTGCTATGCATCACCTAGATAGATCTTGCGTGTGCGTAGGATTTTTTTTGAAATTAGTGCATTCCCCAACAATGGCATCCGAGCCAGGTTTATGCGTAGATATTATATGCACGAGTAGAACACAAAGAGTTGTGGGCGATAATAGTCATACTGCTTACCAGCATGTCATACTTTGATTCGGCGGTATTGTTGGATGAAGTGGCCCAGACCGACATTACGCGTATGCTTACGCGGGACTGGTTCTAACAGATGGCTAGTGGGTGTCTGTTTCTCTAACTTTAGTTGAATCGAGTGTGGCTACGCCCAGTCCTTGTTGATGGTTAAAACAACACACTTGACGAAAAATCATTGTGGTTTTTGATGCGTAGGTAAGAACGGTTCTTGCTAAGCTCGTAGAAGCCACGTAAAATTTACAACACCAAAGTAGAGGACGTCTAACTTGTTTTTGCAGGGCATGTTGTGATGTGATATGGTCAAGACATGATGCTATATTTTATTGTATGAGATGATCGTATTTTGTAACAGAGTTATCGGCAACTGGCAGGAGCCATATGGTTATCGCTATATTGTATGCAATGCAATCGCCATGTAATTATTTTTACTTTATCACTAAGCGGTAGCGATAGTCATAGAAACAATAGTTGGCGAGACGACAATGATGCTACGATGGAGATCAAGGTGTCGCGCTGGTGACGATGGTGATCATGACAGTGCTTTGGAGATGGAGATCAAAGGCACAAGATGATGATGGCCGTATCATATCACTTATATTGATTGCATGTAATGTTTATCCTTTATGCATCTTATTTTGCTTAGTTCGATGGTAGCAGTATAAGATGATCTCTCACTAAATTTCAAGGTATAAGTGTTCTTCCTGAGTATGCATCGTTGCTACAGTTCTTCGTGCTGAGACACCACGTGATGATCGGGTGTGATAAGCTCTACGTTCACATATAACGGGTGCAAGCCAGTTTTGCACATGCAGAATACTCGGGTTAAACTTGACGAGCCTAGCATATGCAGATATGGCCTCGAAACACTGAGACCGAAAGGTCGAGCGTGAATCATATAGTAGATATGATCAACATAAGATGTTCACCATTGAAAACCACTCCATCCTTCTAAACCATGTCCGATCATCACGTGATATGATGACGAAACTCTCCCTCGACCAGTTTGCCCCCCCCCCCTTTCCTTCTCCCCTCCTCCTCTTTCCTCCTTCTCCTAATAGGAATAGGAAAGGGGGGGGGGGTGCAAACCTACTTGGAGTAGGATTGCCCCCCCTTGGGCGCGCCATAGAGAGGGTCGGCCCTCCCCTCCTCCCCTCCTTTATATACGCAGGAGGGGGGCACCCCATAGACACACAAGTTGATTATTTAGCCGTGTGTGGTGCCCCCTCCACTATATTCCACCTCGGTCATATAGTCGTAGTGCTTAGGCGAAGCCCTGCGTCGGTAACTTCATCATCACGCCGTCATGCTGACGAAACTCTCCCTCGACCTTAGCTGGATCTAGAGTTTGTGGGACGTCAGTGAGCTGAACGTGTGCAGATCGCGGAGGTGCCGTATCTTTGGTGCCAGGATCGGTCGGAACCTGAAGACGTACGACTACATCAATCGCGTTGTCATAACGCTTCCGCTTACGGTCTTCGAGGGTACGTGGACAACATTCTCCCTTCTTATTGCTATGCATCACCTAGATAGATCTTGCGTGTGCGTAGGATTTTTTTAAGTTACTGTGTTCCCCAACAAGTCCATGGCGCTGGATTGGTCTATCTCGAATATTGACGAGGTGCAGAACACGGGGCCGGAGTGGCTCTTCACCTTGCTGGAACCTCTCCAGGAGACAACGCGCATGGTGGTGCTGATGATCATGTGGCGCTCGTGGCATATTTGTAATGAGATCACACATAACAAGGCTGCCCCGCCAACGGAAGCTTCATGTAGGTTCTGTCATGGTCTCATGGATATATAAATTCCCTCATATGCCTACAACAACATCCGCTTGGGGATATGGACAGCGAAAAAATGGTGCTTCAGATGCCTTCTACTAGTGCTAGAGATGCACTGGGCTGGGCTCAGGCGTTCAGGACTGGGATAAGCCAAAGTGGCAGCGTCCGCCGGCTGGGTGGACCAAGTTGAGCACCCACGGGAGCTATATGTATGACAGTGGAGCAGCTGGTTGTGGCATGGTGCTATGGAATGAAGCTGGAGGGATTATATTCACAGCTTGCAAAGAACTACGTACATGCATGCAATGATGGCCTTGAAGTTGAGCTTGCAAGGGTGCAAAAGGGCCTGGAGCTTGCGCGCCATAGGACTGGCCTCCCCATCCAGGTTGAGCTGTATTGCTCTGAGGCGGTAAACATGATAAACACCACCTCTAGTGATCGCTCGAGATATATGACCCTAGTGAACGAGATCAAGGATATGGTGTCAGACGACACAAGGGAGATTCTTATTACTCACGTTAGTCGTCGTTCGCAAAATAAGGTTAGGTTTAATTTCAGTACGGATGCAATTGTAAAACTTTGTATGGATGATTCTCCTCCTTAAGTAATGAAATCTCCCTTTATCCTGAAGAAAAAAAAGGGAGTGAGGCGGCTCCATGCCATGTGGGCCGTGGTTTGTTGAGTCACCGTGGATAGTTGGGTGCAAGTTGTATACATTGGTAGAAAAATACATGATTGCACGCATGCACGCCAATTACAAACTTGGCTAGTTTTGCATGCACATATTTCTCTCTTTTGGCAATTATTTCTCTTAAATCAAAGTGTAAAACTTCAATCTTTTTGCAGCACTCTATTCTACATGATGAACTCTACTAATGGAGTTCAATATTGAATATATTCTCTTTTTCATAAATTTCTAGCAATACGTGGGACCTACAATCATACAGCAGTACTTTGATAGATCAAAGTTATATTTGTCTCACATAGACGCAAACCAATTTAAGTAAGGAAAAAGATATTGGAGCATACATATACATGTGCATCATCCATTGAACATCCCTAAACATGGGTGAACTGATTGCTTTCTTACTAGGGTAGTTACACAATGCACTAGGGACAAAATGATATTTTTGCCTCACAGTTAACACCATTAGTGCCTAAAATAGACGGAAGTGTCATATTAGTAACAAAATTTATTTTTAGATGTCAAATAGGGTAGAAAAAATTATTTTGGGCCAAATAGGGAAGCAAATTTTAAAAAAGGACAAAATAAGGAATTATCTCTAGATTGCATGGATTAGAGGATTTGCATATAAGGAGGAAGACTCTGGACGTGGATATTTGAGGGGTGAGTGTGCACTATCAGTGAGCACGTCCGTATGGTTCTACCGACATTGGGGGCTCATATTAGGCGAGTCCAATTGTAGATGCTCTAACTCACTATCATAATGCCCACATGCGCTAAATCACCACTCGGTTTTTTCTAGAGTCACCACTCAGTTTTTTTTCTGAGGTGGCTTGGCTGGTTTCGCTAACCCACGACCAGTGCCAGCGGGAGGGCAAACCCTACATGGCGCCTGTAGAGCCCGTTATAGTGTTAACGGTACAGGGCGCACACCCCCTCCCCCGTGATGGGCCAGCCCATGTTCATCTTTTTCCTTTTGTAAAATGATGCAAAAGCAAAGCACTGAGAAGGATTCGCAACAATCGCTAACCACCCGAGCCAGTTGAGCTACGTCATCACGTAGAGCTACTTCCCTATTTTATTCTTCCTGTTTTTTCCTTTTCCTTTTCTTTTTATTTATTCTTGCTTGTTTTTATTCATTCCTTTTCTTTTACTAATTCGATATACAAAGTTCACCGGTTTTGTGGACGTTTTTTCAAATTCGATGAACTTTTTTCAAAATTGGTGAACATTTTTCAAATTCAACAAACTTTTTTCTGATTTGATTAACTTTTTTCAAATTTGGTGAACATCTTTTCAAAATCGGTGATTTCTCTACAAAAATCGGTGAACTGTTTCCAATTAGTGAACTTTTTTCAAATTTTGGTGAACTCTTTTTAAAGTTGATGAACTGTTTTCAAATTCGATGAGTTTTTTTTCCAGTTCGATAAACTTTTTTTCAAGTTTGTGAACCTTTTTCAAAACCGACAAAATTATTTTGAAAGTCAGTAAACTTTTTCCCAATTTCGATGAACTTTTTTTTCAAAATCAATGAACTTTATTAAATTTCGATGAACCTTTTTTAAAATTCATGAAATTTTTGAAATTTGCGATTTTTTTTTCTAAAATATTTGAACTTTTTTGGGATTCCAAGAACAGTTTTTTAATTCACATTTTTTGAAATTTGTTCACGGTTTTTGTGAACCTTTTTTGAAAAGTCAACGGTCTGTTGAACTGATCAACGGTCAACAACGACCGGTTAACATGAAACTGAGTAAAATGATTGAATCAGAAAAAACGAAACAAACCAACATCGTTTTTTTAACGGGCGATTAAAGGAACGAACCAGTGCTCCCACGTTTTATTTTGGGCCGGCCCATGACGGGAGCCACGTGAGCACCCGTTCTCATAACCGGCGCAGAAGGCGCCGGTTAGGAGCTCCATCGGGAGGACTTTTGGTCCAGTCCAAACCAAGCATCGATGGCTCTCCAAAGACACTAGCTCAGGGCCCAAACAACACGGCTTTATGACCGAGGAAAGTATCGTTTTCCCTCTCAAATCCTTTAGGCCTCGTTTGGCACAAAGGGATTTGGGAGGATTTCGGAGGAGGGGATTTGGGAGGATTTGGTGAATCCCTCCCTTCCACCCAATCCCCTCAAAACCCCTTAAATCCCCAAAACCCCTCCATCCCCAATCCTCTTCGTTTAAAATTTACATTTTGATAGGCGGGGTTTGCCAAATTGACATAATATGGTATAGAACATCTAAAAATTCAATCTTTACAATGTAACTAACTCCCTTATATCCTTGCTACGGAATTGTAAAGGCCACCTAATAAAAATGAGAAAAGTTGCTACAGGGGAATAATTTAGCTGTAGTTTTTCCCAGCAGCAACATAATTTTGCATGACTCGAAATCAATATATCATCACAACATCATAATTTATCATAACAACATGACTTGAAACCCAAATCCTGTGAATCATAATTTATCATGACAACATGATCTTTCGCAGCAACAACAATTCATCACAGCCCCAACATAATTTTGCAGCAAAGATAACACAACACAAGTACTTCTGGAATAGCTCAAGATCAGTTATAATTTCGCATACAGATATATCCATCTTTTGGTGTCATGATCATCTATCTTTGAGAATCTGAGAGAAAGTTATCCCTCCGACTTGTTTATTGTTGCTTCTTTTGGTGCTTGAGAACCTGATGAAACAAAAAGAGATGAATATTAGAGTGCCTTGAATAAATTATAACTATAAGTTTTGCTAGATGAACATTAGAGTGCCTTACGGAACATAAGTAGGCCTGTAGTACAGACAAGTTTCGAATAGAACAAGCAAGTAGTATTGTACTTGTAGTAGGAGCATTGTACTACTAGCAAGAAACAAGTTGTATATATTAAAGCAAAGTTTCCAGCAAGCAACATTAATTTAATTTTTCTTTATTTTCTTTTTGTAGGTGCTAACAAGCAAACAGGAGTACTCCAACAGTTTAATGGCATTTGTACACAAGATCAACAATTTTATTGAAGTTCGATACTACTCCTGATTTGTTCCAACAGCAAGCAAGCAAGGAGCAAGATCAAGCAGGCAAATTTGTACTCCTGATTTTCAGTGTACAATGGTATCAAATTTTCAGTGTAGACACTCCAGAGTAGCAAAGAAATTGTCCATGTACAAATTCATTTTACTCATTAGAAGCTGGGACAAGACCAAAGGCCACGCTCTCTTGATTATTCAAGTTTAACTTGACAGGGTGTTAGGACAAAGAACAATAATATTCCAAGAAAATCTCAATAGTCGCTGCTAATCAAAATGTCATTTTAGTTACCGAGATACTGATAATTTCCTTGATACCACAGCAACTATGTAAGCCACAACACCCATACAAATACATGAAAACATCGCCACACTTCGCCAACAGCAAACCGCCTGATGCCTATGTATGTGCAGGTTCGCCTCAAGGCACACAACCATGAGATGAACTATAGTGCGAGTTTTTTGCCAGGAGCTTCAGAGCACAAATAAGTTTAGACAGAATTGCCAGAGCTTTCTAGACAGGTTCAAACATGTAGACTAGACAGATTACATCATATGTAATAACTCGGCACCACCAAAAACCTTGGCAGATTTGATTTGATTTGTTAGCCGTACTACAACAAAATGAGGGAGTGCTAAATGATAGTGACACTAGGTTCATGAGATATTACATTATCAACTAGATAGATGTTCACAGGAGCAAGAACAACAATCTTAGTTTTCATGAAGTGGGGCAAAATGTCACAAGAGAAATGGAGTAAGGTAGCTTACCTTAAGCACGTTGAGTCAACTCGCCATTTCGCTCCGAAGAAACACTGCAAAGACTCTCTTCATCTTGGCGCGTAATTAAGAAAGATCTCACGGTTCTCAACACTTTTGAACACTTTGTAGGCAGTGGCTCGTTCATCGCGCGGATGTTTTCCATCTTGTGCAAAACAGCAATGCACTTGCTGATGGAGAATTCTTGGGCATTTTTTGCCCCGACCAATAGAGCAGACTCCTTCTCCGCTTGCTTTCGTTTGATCTCCACATATTGTGCCATCACTTCCACCATAGGATCATCACGCTTCTTACCCTTCTTTGATTCCTTCACATGCTTGTTGCTTGAAGTAGCAGCACCACCTCTTTGTGTAGCATCTCTTGAACCATCACTTGGGGCAGCACCTCTTGGACCATCACTTGGGGCAGCATCTCTAGGACCATCGTTTGGGGCAGCATCACTTGGACCATCACTTGGGGCGGCATCTCTTGGATCATCATACATGTGTAAATCATCACCATATTGATTCAGGTCAAAAGAGAAGGCAGTCTTCTCTCTTTCAACTTCGAGATCACCATCACTCACTTACGTAACCTCGCTTGATGTGAAATTGAAGTTACCTTCTCGCTATATGCCCCGCACAAACACCCAAGTTATCATTAAAGGCCACACAGTAATGAAATGAAAATTCATTATAAAGGACAACAAAAAGAGAGGAAATGAAAATCCATTCAACTCGGTAACTCACCATCATACAGATCACCAAGCTTATCGAGAGGGAAAGGGCTTATTCGGAACTTGGCTATTTGGCCACGATTGTATATATAAAAGAAATGATTTATCAAACTTAGACTGCTCAAAAATAAGATTGATTACAAAAGAATGGAATACAAGTCATCAAGTTTTGCAAAGACAAAATGCACTACACTAGAACTTACAGTCATCAAGTTTTGCCAAAGATTAGCGTCGCATCTATCATGTGTGTATGATAGTTCCAAATGACACCACTGCTTATGCGGGCATCCTTAAGAATTCTGTATTGACCTTTCAAGTCTTTTCTGTTTTTCATGAATCTGTGACTTTGTAAAATTTGTGTGGCCATATCTTT
Source organism: Aegilops bicornis (assembly GCA_021605145.1). Taxonomy (NCBI): domain Eukaryota; kingdom Viridiplantae; phylum Streptophyta; class Magnoliopsida; order Poales; family Poaceae; genus Aegilops; species Aegilops bicornis. Next base: position 513,040,196 of record CM038674.1, read on the forward strand.
CATGAAACAAATCCGCCATCCTATTCCATGCTTCAGTTGACCAACCATTTTGTCCTCGATGATATGGAGTGTTGTGCTCCTGAAGTATCTCCACTAAACCCTTCTCCAAAGCTGGGTTCCATTGAGCTCTTGGCTTTTTAACTACACCAACACAAATTTACATTGTTCAAACTTAATGCTCAACATGATAAGAGGAGTTACTATCATTCAATTTGAAAACAAATAGTGATGAACTATCATGAGCTAGCTAATATTCAAAATGAGAAATATTAAGTAGAACAATCACAAACATCAAAACTCCATCACAAGATCTGAGAAATGGAGATTAAGTAGACCAAATACCTCTTGGAGGTGTCTTTTTAATTTTGGGTGATGGCTTCTTGGCACCGTGTGAAGCTTTTCTCCCACTTGCTTTCATCACATTATACTTTGGAGACCCCTTTGGATACATATCTGCATTTCAACACACACTACATTATTAGATGATGAAGTTAATTAATATATATATATATATATATGTGATTAAAACACACACCATCATGTTGGCTATTCAGGATGGTATGCTTCCCACATTTGCATTGTTATTTCATCCCTTAGAGTGTTCCCTAAGTCATTGTTCCCATAGTTATTCTCGTCGCCATTCGGGAGATCAACAAAAACATTTGGCGCTATATTATCGGGCTGGTTGTCAAGCCAAGTCTCATCACCATTCTCCATTTTGATGATATTGTGAAGAACTGCGGCAAGTGGGAAGTTTCACTTGGTTCTCGATTGAATGCGGTGTGCCAACATGAAGAATTGGGAAGCGCTTCTTAAGAATTCCTAGAGACCTTTCCACATGGTTCCGTAGAACAGCATGCCGATGATTGAACAATTCCTGTGGTTTTGTGGTCGAGGGTGTCCATGACCAAATTCCTTCAAATGATACGGACACCCCGATAAGGTGCGAGAAATGACTGAGTGTTTGCATAACCCCATCAACTAGGTAAAACTTTCCCTCGGGTACTCTAAATCCTTTGCTAATTGCAGAATGAAGAACCCTCGCATCCGTAGCTGAACCCTCCCAACCACATGATATGAAAGTGAATCTCAGATCGAAGTCACAGGCAACCATAATATTATGACTCAAGGTACCCTTCCTATTCCGAAATGGAGCAGCAATTCCAGGTGTTGCCGTTATAGGGACATGTGACCCATCAATGGCTCCTAAACAGTTCTGGAAGCAAAGATTGCAGGTTAATAAAGAACTATAAGTTAGATAAGAAAAGAAATTGTGGAAGCGTTAAAAATGGAAACCTGGAAGTAAGGATAAAATCTTGTGTCGGTGGAGATTACTGGATGTGGCTCATCAATGTTCGGGGGCTTCAAAAATCGACTAGCTAAAATGGGGACGATGTTGAAGAACTTCGTTGATGTACTCATGAAATGTTTGTCCACTATGCTGAAATTCTAGTGAAGATCTTCATAAGATGCGTTGTGAGACACCATGTACAAGAAAAAGGCTAACTTCTCCTCCACCTTAATTCTTTTATCCGATATCGATTTTCTCTTCTAAGGTAAGATGCCAAAGCCGAAAGATACGTGGCTCCATCCTATAAGCTACTAGGCAATTCTTCACATGGCCTGTAAGGATATCATCAACCCGCTTCTTGCCATATAAGATGGAGCTATGTCGCTGAGTTCTCTCGATTGGCCCTCTACTACGCATTCGATGCAATACGGGCAGAATAAAGGACATCATATCTTCATCATCCTCGCTTCTCCTCTTCCTAATTCGATCGATAATCTCGGAGTTCATCTCAGCACTAAAACTAGAATCAGGAAGCAACAAATAAGAACTACATTTTAATGGTTTACTTGACTTGAAGCAAATTATTAATAAGACATACACACATAGTAAGACTACAAGAGCCATCAAGTAGGATATAGTACTTCGGTTAAGACATGATAGAAATAAGGTCAAGAGGCCAAAAATTTGGTGTATATTACCGAATTTAGGCGTGACAACTGGATCCCAAGATGGAGGCAACTCGTCCACCCCAACAAGAATCCAAGCAGCAGGCCTCTGTCAAAATAAGAACATACCAAAGAAAGCATGTAAGATGACACACAATCATTCATATATACTATAGAAACAAACATCCCTCTTGCATTGTTCCACCAACACTCACGGAGAATTAACCAAAAGTTACATCTTACGGGAAAAAGGCCAGCTCTTGATTCGGGGTTAAGGAGGCTGATGGTGGTTGAGCGTGGAAGAGGCTGCAAGGTCCATGGAGGGAGAACAAGTTAGCAAGGTCCATTACATAGTTCAATGGAAATGCTAGCTAGCTAGATAATAAATGAATGATGTAAATAAGAACCAATCTGCGTGATACCATCAATACAAGACCAAGTTAGCTAGCTAGCTAGAGGACAATTTGCTTCACCAAAAGTGCACAGAAATCAGACTTGTAACTTGTAGTCGATAAACAGGGAGGCAAGCAAGTAGTCTAGATCTCCACTGTTGTTTAGGAAATAACAGACCATAAGAAATGAACATCAGCTCTAGAACTTAAATCAAGAGCTAGACTAGAGTTAAATCAAGACCTACGTCAACGGTATTCAACGATATCTTCAAAAAGGTTAAAACCAGAACAAGAGAGCACTTCCACTGAGCAATTACGATCAACACACAGGAGCACTTGCTTCTGAAACATTTATTTGTACCGTCGTCTTCACCTCTCGATTGAAAACTTAGAAATATCCCAGGTTCAGGAAAACAGGGCACAAGCAACCGTAAAATAATTTATGTGTATCAGTGGCAAGCATGACAGACCCAAAACTAACCACATTACGAAACCTACCATCCTTAGGGCCAAATTACACAGGAATAAAGTAATCTACCAGATTATGAATGCCGCAGAAAAGTTCGACATGTTCCTGTACAGTCTAGTGTACAGGAACACCGATCTGGAACAACAAACAGAAGGAGTTGTTACAACAATCTGATTAAAATTCAGTAGAAACTTAACAAGCCTGATCAAATAAAAACTTTCCATTGGTACAACAATCTGTAGCTGGTACATCTCCTGACTTCAGTTGGCAGCCAATCATCTAATCTCCTGACTTCAGTTGACTTATTTTACATTGTTTGTACATCGACAACGAGCAGCAAGTAGCAAAGAAGCAAGCAGCAGCATCAAGAATTCAAGATAATTGATTCTTGGCTGAAGTCGAGAACAAGTCGGAGGAAAATCTATCGTTAATTCAGGCTATGAACAAGTCACACAACAGGAAGTGCGCATTTCTATTCCAGATTAGAGCTTCCCAAGAACATCCAACAAATTTCATTCATCACTAACACTTCGGATTCGACAAACGAGTCAAACACCAAGGTAACTACAAGCACCGGCCAAAAAACTAGCGATCTAAGAGGAGGTGAACTTGGTAGCGGCCTTGGTGCCCTCGAAGACGGCATGCTCGGGCCGAGCTCACGGGAGGACGAGCCAGCAGACCATGGCCGGGCGGATGGAGGAAACCTAGACGACGAGGAAAGGAGGGACGCGAGGCGAGGGCCTACCACCGGGGAGAAGGCCAAGTCTGGCGGAGGAGAATACGTCGGCGCCGAGGCGTCGGTCGGTGGCGTGTTGAGGAGTCGGGCGGCAGTATTGAGGAGGAGCCAGGCGGCGGCGTCTCCACCAAATCCTCGAGGGGGGGCTCGAGGGCTGAGAGCCGCGTGGAAAGGAGGGGTTCGGAGGGGGTTCGGAGGAATTGAGCCGTGAAAACCTTGTGTACCAAATGGGCCAACGGGGATTTGGGAGGATTCTGGGCCACACGAGGAAACTCGGCTGAAAACCCCTCCGATCCGCTTCTACCAAACGAGGCCTAAAGGATTTGAGGGGAGAAACGATACTTTCCTCTGACCACAGCACCAGTCGGCCCGGCCCGTCCTATATTTATTGTTTTTCCAAACAACGCAAGCCAATGTACACAAAACTAGGAATTTGTAAAAAAAATTGGGCGACGCTACGCGTCCTCCGGCAGATAATAGAAAAAGATCGATCCCCTGCCTGGCCATTGGATGGAGCTGCAGATGGCCGTCTGATCTACCCACTAACCATCTTTGCAATAAATGTTTTGTTGTAGTCCGCCCTCTGAAACAATCTGCTTGGTTCAATCACGCGGACAAGTAATTATTATTTTTGCAACAGATGCCATGTTGCGATTTTTTCTACAACTGAGGTCTTGTTGCAATTTTTTTACAGAAGTTGTTTGTAACAAATGTCTTGTTGCAGAATTTTTCGCAACAGAGATTTTGTTGCAGAAATTTTACAAAGCTTTTTTTGTAATAAGATCTTTATATGTTTCCGCAACAAGATCTCTGTTGCGAAAAAAGAATCTGCAACACACCCTTTGTTGCAGAAAAAAGGCAATTGCAACATGATTGGAGGAGGTTGATGAGAGTGTTCCGTACGATGGGATGCTTCTGGTTTTAAGAGATAAGACCGCATACGTGTAAGTGTGAGGGTCCAGGTAAGCACGTGGCAAGCAGAGCAGGCGGTGGACGAGCTCCCCAAAAGAATTCCTCACTCAAAAAAATACACCAAACCAGAGACCTCTGATTTTTGCCTAAAAAAGGAGACCTCCGATTTAAAAAAAACAAAAGAGAAAAATTCCTCACTCAAAAAAAGAAAAAAAAAATCCAGGACACCTCCTATACTGCATGGGAGCTCCTATTAGATGCTCTGTGCGTCAAAATACCACCCACCCGCACAAAGCGTTGCTACCTAGGACAGTCTAACTCGACACTATAATTACCAGTACTGTAGCAATTGGGTTTTACTCGGATTTTTTCTTCAAATTATCAACGTTTTTTCAATTAAAAAGTGAACCTTTTGAAAACGCAAACTATTTTAAAAGTCTGTACACATTTTTGAAAATTTGGCCACTTAAAGAAAATCATTGTCATTTTTGGAAATTGGGAATATTTATGAAAAGGGAAAACTTTGTTTTTGCCACTCTAGTTTTTACCAACTTTGCTTATGCCACTCTAGAATTTGACATCTCACTTTTGCCACTGTTAGCTTTTGATAATACATCACAAATGCCATTCCGTGGCAAAAATGATAATTTTTCATTTCACTTTTGCCACTCTTAGCATTTGACATGTATCACAATTGCCACTTGGAAAATTTTGTTTTTGCCACGGAAGGGCAAAAGTGATATATTGTCAAAAGCTAAGAGTGGCAAAAGTGAAATGTCAAATTCTAGAGTGGCATAAGCAAAGTGGGCAAAAACTAGAGTGGCAAAAACAAAGTTTTCCCTTATGAAAATGCAAACGTATTTTCAAAATTCGGAATATTTTTGAAAACGTGAACATATTTTCAAATTTCTACAAATTTTTATTTTTTGAATATGATATCAAATTTTTGAACAATTGGGACCAGAGGCTCGGTTTGTTCAAATTCATTTTGAAACATGTCCGGACGTTTGATGTTTAGGGTTGGATGGCTGACTTTCGTATCACTATCCGCGGACTCTTCCGGACATGTCTGTTTTCTATTCCCCTATATAGTGTGCGAATAACTTTGAAAGTTGGTCGTTGGATGAAGCCAATTCGATGGTACAGAGATGACAAATCCGAGCACTACTGACCACTGGATATTATCTACATTCCACCAGATTCTGTCACATGTACAATCTAAATGACTCCATGGTTGAACTTAAGCATAATGCACAAACCTCAAAACACAAGCACTTCTCCTTTATTCTAGAATCTTCCATATCTTAATTGCCCAAACTTTTTTAAATGAATTATCACTTTTTGTTTTTACTTTATGCTTTACAATGCACAATTCCATGAATCTTAAAATAGTTTTTTTATAAAACTAATTTATTTTGGATGAGATGAACTATAAGAATTAAATGAACATCTACATCATGCATATATGACTCAAAACTTACATGTTGTAATATGGTATTTATTCATAATTTGGTTACTAAATCTCACGCATGCAATGCACGTGTACCTTACTAGTAAGGATACGGTTGGAGATGCCCGTATGCAACAAAGCTTCTAAAAGTAACTCCAAAATGCCTTCGGAGGCCATCTCTTCCCCACGAGGAAGCATCTCTCCCTACACTGTCTTGGTGGCCTAAGAATAAAGTTTAGCCCTCTCTGAAGACTTATGTTTGCAAAAAAGAGAGAGAGAGAGAGGAAATTATCATTTTTGTGGGAGAAAACTAGCCAACATTTTTTCCCTAAAAAAAAAACATTTCCTGCACTACTGGATCTTTGCATCCGTGGCCGTGCCGTGAGCGGGCACCCAGACAAATGCCAAATTGTATATCCAGTCCGTGCGATCTTTCCGCCCGGATTCAACGGAAACGCAGCGCAGGCGCAGCAGAGCCAGGGAAGGGAAGGCCGCCGCAACCTTCGCTTGCTTTCCGCAAACGTGACCGCGAAGCCGCCGTGAAGTCGCCGCCGCCTCCTCGCTCCTCCAGCTCACTCTGGAGTCCCGAGGCCGCAACCGCAACAACTCTTACCCTCGCGGCCTCCGCCCATTTCAGCTCCATCGGCCGCGCCGCAACGCTTCCTGTCCAAGCCAAGCCGCGACGCCTCCGCCACTGCTAGCCCGCCTAGACCCCGTCGGAGCCTCAGGTAGATGCGAGAGAGGGCGCCTCCCGCGGCCGTGTGATGGGCAACACGTGCGGCGTCACCTTTAGATCCAAGTACTTCTCCAGCTTCCGCGGCGGGTCGCAGCGCCACGACTCGGGGTACGCGCCCGTCGCCACCGCCGCCGATGCCGACTCGCCGCCAGGCAAGCGGCCCTCGCGCCCGGCGGCCGTGGCCGACGCGGCCGCCCCGTCCCCCGCCGCCGGCATGCGCCGGGGCTCGCTCGCCCCCGCGGAGCTGACGGCCAACGTGCTCGGCCACCCCACCCCGAGCCTCCACGACCACTACCTGCTCGGGCGCAAGCTCGGGCAGGGGCAGTTCGGCACCACCTACCTCTGCACCGACCGCGCCACCGGGGCCGACTACGCCTGCAAGTCCATCGGCAAGCGCAAGCTCATCACCAAGGAGGACGTCGAGGATGTGCGCCGCGAGATCCAGATCATGCACCACCTCGCCGGTCACCGGAACGTCGTCGCCATCAAGGGCGCCTACGAGGACCAGGTCTACGTCCACATCGTCATGGAGCTCTGTGGCGGCGGCGAGCTCTTCGACCGCATCATACAGCGCGGGCATTACAGCGAGCGCAAGGCGGCCGAGCTCACGCGCATCGTTGTAGGAGTTGTCGAGGCGTGCCACTCGCTCGGGGTCATCCACAGGGATCTCAAACCTGAAAACTTCTTGCTGGCCAACAAGGATGACGACATGTCGCTTAAGGCCATCGACTTCGGCCTCTCCGTCTTCTTCAAGCCTGGTGAGACACTTCAGGCAACAAAACTTAACTTCCCTCCGCTGCTGCGGAACCCAAATGTTTCGTTGGTGGAATTGAGATCACAGCCACCCACAAGATATTACTACTCCCTCCGTTCCTAAATACTAATTGTCTTTCTAGAGATTTCAACAAGTGACTACATACAGAACAAAATGAGTGAATCTACACTCTAAAACATGTCTACATACATCCGTATGTTGTAGTCCATTTGAGATGGCTAGAAAGACAATTATTTGGGAACGGAGGGAGTACTATGGAGGCAAAAATTACAATTCAGTGTTACTTTGTTAAAAAATCAGGGTTATCTTGTAACTTCATCATTAGCAGCTTCTAAGGTGGTTTTCAGATGCAACAAATAGAAGCCACTTTAACCCCGTCTCCGGGGAAATATCTAGTGCTACCAAGCCTTAGATGCTACCATGATACGGGCTTTTGGGCCGTCGGATTTTCAGATCAGACGGCTCTCAATAGCTTTGCCACACTTGCAAAAAAGCCTCCGTGAAGTTCAAAAATTGCGCATAGGTCCAGCAGATCCAACATCTCCCGGATGCCATCTGATCTAAGAATCCGACGGCCCAGATGTTCGTATCACGGTAGCATTTAAGCGTCGGGAGCACTGGATACTCTCCCCCCCCCCCCCCCTGTTCCTACACTACTCTCTTGTCCTATATGTTCACTTTGTTAGTAGTAATGTGCATCTTATGGCCCAATTTTATTCATAATTATCTTATTGAAAATTCCTTTTACTGTTTTATTTTTTTCAGGTCAAGTTTTCACTGATGTTGTCGGAAGCCCTTACTATGTAGCTCCAGAAGTGTTGCGCAAACGTTATGGGCCAGAAGCTGATGTATGGACAGCTGGTGTAATTCTTTACATACTACTAAGTGGTGTACCACCATTCTGGGCAGGTAGAGCATTATGTTTTATTGTTAACATTACCAACTTTTTACTACTGCTCAATTTTCTGAATGTACTTATTGCAGAGACTCAGCAAGGAATATTTGATGCAGTATTGAAAGGCGTAATTGATTTTGATAGTGATCCCTGGCCTGTGATTTCTGATAGTGCAAAGGATCTCATAATGAGAATGTTGAATCCTCGCCCCGCAGAGCGTCTAACAGCACATGAAGTTCTATGTTAGTTACTTTCACCAGAACTCCAGATCTTGTTTCTTAATTCAGGTCCTTGGTTGAATATGTTCTGATACTTGTTCTGAGCAGTGTGCCCATCTCGTAGTGCCTCAAGACATATATCTGCACAAGCACAACATTGTTATGGTTGATAAGAAATAAGATTGCTTTCTGAAGATCCGTTTCTCACAGACTCATGGAAACCTCAATTTCTAAACTCTTGCAGTTAGTTGGGAATTTCTAACTTTCATCTTCATGGAATTGTTGTCAGATATGTACTAAAGAGTTATTATCTACTCCCTCCGTACCAAAATATAAGAAGCTTTTTGACGCTATGATAGTGTCAAAAAAAGTCTTATATTTTGATACAGAGGGAGTATTAGTTCATCTCATGCTTGTTTAAAAGGGGAAAACAAACCATTTAGTATGTAGAAAGCAGAGCAATATATATGTACAATACATGTACAATTGTGTAATAAATTTTATTCGCAAAAAAAAATTGTGTAATAAATTTGTAAAATAATATTTTTCTTACTTGTTCAGGTCACCCTTGGATTTGTGATCATGGAGTTGCTCCTGATCGTCCACTTGATCCAGCTGTCCTTTCTCGCATTAAGCAGTTCTCAGCAATGAATAAGTTAAAGAAGATGGCTTTGCGAGTGAGTTCCTTTAGCTGATCCTATAGTAATTAACCATGTGCAGCAGTGAAGTTACGTCCACTTGCTTTATAGTCGTTATAATGTTCATTGCTTTTTCTCATTTTGTGTTAACTTTATCATCACAAATATCCTTTATTACTGTTTCTACTGATGTATGTTTTAAAGAAATCAATTGGATTCTCTTGTCTTCTATTGCTTATTGTGACACCATATTTCACAACTAATGTACTGCCGTTACCCCCGAATTACCAGTCTGCTTTTTACTCAAGATAACTACTCTGTCTAGTGTACAATTAGTAATCTGGTCGTGCGACTCTTTTTGCATTTCATTTTGTTTTATCTTATGTGGCACAATTGCTTGGTTTTGTATTAACAAAGGATTTCCATTTATTCAGGTAATTGCTGAGAGCCTTTCAGAGGAGGAGATTGCAGGATTAAAAGAAATGTTTGAGGCAATGGACACAGACAATAGCGGTGCAATTACATATGATGAGCTGAAAGAAGGCATGCGAAAGTATGGTTCAACACTAAAAGATACTGAGATTCGTGATCTTATGGAAGCGGTAAGTTGGCTGAACATCAGTAGCATTGCTCACTTGGACTTGCTAGCTTAAGTACCTTTCCTTTTGTTTTTAGTTCTTCTATGAGGCATCTTAGCTGCTGACTATGAAAGGGCCATAATCTTTGGGCACTTGGTATTTGTGGGCCTGTCAGCTGAATAGGAAACATGCAATGCCATTAAATTATTCTGCTTCCCCAGTTTTTTTATGGTTTGCAGCTTGTGTGAGACTATTCTCAGCTTGAATGAATTGGATATAAATATCTTTATTGAAACTAGTTCGTTTAACTGATCTATTCCAGGACTTCGAAATTTAACTCACTTTTCTTACTTTATGTTTACCCGTCTGTCTTTGTGATCTACAGCTGAAATGTATTTTACTTAGAATACTCGATCATTTTATTTCCATGGAAAATGTGCTTATGTGCCTATGGTGCAACTTCAGTTCAGTTTTGTCTTAGCCGGGGCTCGACTCCAAAGCTTTTTCAAAAACTTGTTTAGCTCTTCAGATTTTACGCATTAGTCCTTACAAGTTTAAGGTACTGAAACTACAGGTCCTAGCTCCTGGCACCACAACTTTCTTGTCTGTTCCGTTAGTGCCCCTCTTTCATACCGAGCATAAATTTTATGATGTACTCCCTCTGTAAACTAATATAAGAGCGTTTAGATTACTAAAGTAGTGATCTAAACGCTCTTATATTAGTTTACGGAGGGAGTAGGATTTTAGAATCATCACTCCTAAAAGGAGTAACTTATGGCCTTACATGTTATTTGGTTTCATTTGAATAACTTCAGGCGGATGTGGACAACAGTGGAACCATCGATTATATAGAATTCATTGCTGCTACATTGCATCTCAATAAACTAGAGCGGGAGGAACATCTTGTGGCAGCCTTTTCTTATTTTGACAAGGATGGTAGTGGTTACATTACAGTGGACGAGCTCCAGCAAGCTTGCAAAGAGCATAACATGCCAGATGCTTTTCTTGATGACGTCATAATCGAAGCTGACCAGGATAATGTAAGTAAAATGAAGCTTATAGTGCCGCATACACTTATAATACTTTTAATGTTGAAAATTAGCTTGCATATGTTTCTATTAGTTTGTTATAACCCACACATGTAGTAGGGTGGGTATATGCTGAATTATAAGCAGCTGGAGTATCTATGGCCTTTAAATTGTGCTACATTCTATAGCTATCCTAGTCCTAGTTCCTAAAACAAGACTGTAATGCCTGGGTGCATAAACCTTCATAAGCTCTCTATTGAAAATGCCTACAGATGTAACTTGGGGCACAAATGCTCGCCAAATGATACATACATTTTTTTGGCATGCAATGATAGACAAGCACATCTGAACTGTAGAACCTTTGAACTTCGAAGCCCATATACAGTTTGTGTTGGTGCTTGTTCGCGACAGAGCTTTGATCTAATTGCGCTTGTCTGTCTCTTGTTCTCTAGGACGGTCGCATTGATTACGGAGAGTTTGTTGCCATGATGACAAAGGGCAATATGGGGGTTGGGAGGAGAACGATGAGAAACAGCCTGAATATAAGCATGACTGAATGAGACGCTGCTATACGGGACACTGCCTGCAATTTTTTTGTACGCTGTCAGTTGTACGTGTGGGCATTCTAATTGGTGGTCTTCTAAATCTAACTCCTGCTATTTCGTCCATGAAATGTATGGGGGAAATCTCCTATATCTTGCGTGAACTGGGAATGAAATGTTCATATAATCCAGTTGTGTTTCTATTGATTTCTGCAATGTTTCATTCAGAATTTAGTTTGGTTCATCATGTTCAAGTATTGTATCCCTATACATCGGGCGGACGGCCGGGTCATTGGCTGGTCATAACATCCCGACCTAGACGGGCTCCTCATACTGGCTCTATACGTCGGGCTGACCGGCAAAATCCTATATGACGCACTTTGCGTCAAGTTGTTGAGGCTTTGCATAGGATTCCGGAGCGAGCGGCGCGATCTGGGCTGGCCTGTTAGCGGTTAGCGTAGTTATGGTTTTGTCCGGTTTTGGGAACCTTCTAGAAGGTTCCGTGAGTAGTTTTTTTCTTTTTCCTGCCATTTTTGTGGCTGGTTTTTATTTAAATTTTTTTGTTTTGTTTTTTCTTTTCTGTTTCTTTTTTTATTTTCATTTTAGTTTTTATCTTTTCTGTTTCTTTCTTCTTTTTTATTTTCTTTCATTTTTCTGTTTCTTTTTTCCAAAAATGCGCAAATTTGAAAAAATTTAGATTTTAAAATTGTTTGAAAATTTGAAAATATGTTCGGGATTCTAAAAAAAATTGTGTTTTCAAAGAAAATGTTCACAAATTAGAAAAAAGGTTCCTGTTTTCAAAAAATATTCTCTGATTTTAAAAAAAATGTGTTTTCAAAATGTTCATAAAGTTGAAAATTTTCAGATTTTCAAAAAAATGTTTGTGTTTAAAAAATATTTGTAAATTTCAAAAAATGTTCACATTTTTCAAGATAATGTTCGCAATTCGAAAAAATGTGTGAGCTTTAAAATGTTCGCCATTCAAAAGTTTTGTTCACAGTTTCAAAAAAAAATTATAAAAGATGTTTTGTTTTTTCAAATTTGTTCACAATTTCTAGGAAATTTCGGGTTTAGGAAAACGTTCATGAATTTCAAAAAATGTTGACCTATTCAAAATTTGTTCACCATTTTAGAAAAATATTCATGTTTAAAAAATGTTCGAGGTTTCAACATTTTGTTCGCAATTTCAACAAATATTCTGATGTTTCAAATTTTGCTCACATTTCGGAAAAGGCGCACAATAAATTTTTTGTTCATGTTTGTTTTTAAAAGTTGCGTTTTATCTTTTTTGTTCTGAATTTAAAAAATGTTTCTGTTTTCTATTTTTGTTAAGAAAATTGTTCACTATCTCAGAAAATATTCGGAAATTTCAAAAAAATGTTCGTGTTTTTCATTATTTGTTTTTTTGAAAACATTAACTTTTGGAAAAACTGTTTGGGATTTGCAAAATTTGTTCGTGTTTTGTTTTTGAATCGGAATTACGAAACATCTTTAGTTTCCCAAAAAAATGGAATATAAAAGAACTATGGCTTTTCAAAACAGCTCGCAATCTTAAACCATGTTTTCAAAATGGTTTCCAAATCTCAACGCCGCTACGTATTCTTATAGCATTTTGCACCTTAATGTTCAGTTGGCCTCGTGTGGTGTGGTGGCTAACTGCTCATTGTCAGTGTGTGAGGGGTGCTTATTTTTGTGTCACGCGATAAGAAACGAAACAGCGAGCGGGTTGGTGGGCCGACCTAGTCGTGCGTCACCCATGTGCGTCCAACTCCTGTATGACGCAAAATGCGTCATATAGGAGGTCCCGGCCGGCACCACTCACATTCTACCCAAATTTAGGGAGGATATGGGGAGGTCCGGACGCGCTCAACGCGTTTGACATGTCGGATTAGGCCCATGCTGGCCCAGCCGACACAACATATATTCGTCCGTATCCGCATCCTGGATCAAACCCTAGCCAATCCAGTCAACTTGGTCAAACCCTAGCCAGTCCACGCCACTTGGCCCCAAATCTTCGTTCCGGTGATCTCCGACCTTCTCTAGGACATCGTCCCATGCGGGGACAAGGAGGCGATGGTCGTCCGCCGCTCACGGGAGGAGTGTGGCCGACCAAGGTCGAAGTTGATCAAGCGGGCATCCATTGCGTTGGCGTAATTGGCGCTCGAATCCGTCGGGGCTGGAGGCTCGAGGCACGTACCCTCTGCCTTGCCGGACGCGGTGAGGTCCTTTTGCCGCCCCATCTTCGGTGTGGAGGTGTATGAGTGTTGTAGGGACTGTTGTGCCTGTCGTGCGAAACAAAGGGCATGGGAGGCCGAGGCCCGCCTCGGTGCCGACGTGGCGGAGACGGAGGCGGTGACGCACACTTCCTTCGACGAGGAAGCCTTTCATGCCCACATCCTCCAAAAGCGACCAGAGGAGGAGCACACGCACCCTCGCTCGAGAGAAAAGTCGGTCGGTCCGTGCCATGGCCGGACCCCCCCCCCCCCACCCCAAAGAGGAGGAGGACAGTGATTAGTCGGGTAGCTCCGATGATGAGTAGATTTGCCTTGATCCATTTTGCGTCTTCGAGCGCCGTGGCAAAGATGCCAAGGGCACCGGCAAGGGCAAAAGCACCCGTGGATGATCTTTCTCCATAGGTAGTATGTAGGACATGCCAATTTTTGGTAGGCCGATGGCATGTATTGATGTAGTAGTCGGATGCTACATGTGGGATAATGTAGATGCATGTGGTTGTATGGATTTGGTACTCGGTGTTGGAAGCGGACATTTAATGAGTGACCGGTCACTCTCCACGGATGTTTACAGGAGGGGGGGATTGCTATGTTAAGATGTTTGAACTTGCGAACCCAAGGCCTGATACATTTTTAGCCAACCGTTGATGTGGTCTGTAATGCCAACATGCTTTCTAAGAAATTTTATCAATTCTGTAATGCCATGAGTTGGTTGTGGCATGCTATGGTCCTGTAATCAAGTTGCTCAATGGATGACAGAGAGTGCACGTACACAGAGGTTACATGTGGACGATGGAGATTTATAGGACTACCAATCGTTGGTGAAGTGGTTGTGGGGTGCGAAAACTTGCTTCTCTGCACCGCCTCTAGGGATGTGTTTGGTAGCCTGCATTAGGTCGGGCCAGACCCGCGCGGGATGAAAATGGGCTGTTTGGTAGCCTGCGTTCACTGTTTGTCCCGCATAGCACGAACCTCAAAGCACCTCTCAGTCAGGCCTGCTAGGAACGGCCGAATCGGCCGTTTCCAGCGAGCCAGGCTCGAGCGATGCAGGGGGGACGCTACGCCGCGTAGGGGAGGGAGATGGCGGGAGCGATGGCGCATCTCCGAAAAAGCGGCGGGACGAATTCGAGTGACCGCCCGCCGATACGGTCGCCCTATATATCGAGGGTCACCGTCGCGGCAAAACTCCCGCCACCATTTTCTCCCTCTCGAGCTTTCCCTCCGGCACGGATCCAGTTCGACGACGAGGTAAGCGGCGCATCTACTCCGGCGACCGGTTGACTGCGGCGGCCGGTCGACTCCTCCTCCTCAAAGATGTGCCAGGCACCTCCTCCGTGGCCGTTTCGATGGCCTCTGTAAGTTCAATCACCACCTCCTCTTTTCTAGTTCTAGCTAGATCTGTCCATGTGCTAAGGTTACGTTGTCCGATCCGTTTGACTATGATGGTGTAGTAGCTAGTTGTGATGGATTTGGAGGATGCTAGGGGTTTTTTCCATGTGGGCAAGTGTTGATAGTTAGTGGTCATGGATGAATCGGTGGTATGCGAGTGTGCAAGTGTTGAACAAGATCATCCATGTGTCCATAATTAGTGCTCTGTTCTCCATGATTAGTGCTCTGTTATGCTGTGGTATGCTTGTGCATGTGTTACTGCTAGTTTGATTTGTCCATGATGTAATGCTATTTCGATCTCTCCAAGATGTACTGCTAGTTCGATCTATCCATGATGTACTGCTAGTTCATACTGTCCACGTGTAGTGTCTTGTGGTGTTGATGACACTTACGTTTGTAGGACATGACCACGCAAGAGTTTAGTCAGGCCATCGTGCTACCCGAGAGCCAGTTCCCGCCATCCTACATCGAGGACTCCCAGCCTCCTCTGGAACAGATGCCTCTTGATTCAGAGGTTTTCGAGGTGCCACCTACGGTTCCTCCATTTGTGCTGGCTCAGCCCAATGTTATTGCTCATGTTGCTGCTGTAAAGGCAGCAACAAAGGAGAAGAAGATGGCAGGGGGAACATCATGAAATGGCAGTTGTTCCTCTCCACTTTTATGCTTAACAAGATGTGTGAGATCATAGCTAGTGGTGTGAGGACTGACAATGTCTTCAAGGAGGTGCACTTCAACCTTGTTGCAAAGCAGGTGTTCGACTTCTGTGGACAGGAGGTCACCTCGACCTAGGTGTACAACCACCTGAGAAAGTGGAGAGCGAGGTGGATCACCGCGTCCAAGCTGAGAGACCTCAACGGTGCTTCATGGGATGAGGACACCTGCTCGATCCTTCTGGAGGCACAGCACTACCAAGGCCACGTTGCGGTTAGCTCACAGACCATGCCATTCTAACAAACCAGCAGTTCAAGCCTATGAACCATTGCATACTAACTAATCTCTCTGCCCTGTTTCTTCTTAGGCTCACCCCAAGGACGCAGAGTTCCTCAACACCCATATACAGAAATACTACCAGATGCAGCATATATTCTCATTTGGGCTAGCAACCGGCAAGCATGCCATGGGCTCTGGTCAGCCGCTAGGCTCACCGATGCCGGAGTATCCAGACACCTAGGAGTCAGACACCATCAACATTGATCCTCTTGAGAAGGATGGTGAGCACGTTCCTGTGCTCGATAGGAAGAGGAAGCGGGCGGGCTTCATGGAGGATGAGATGAGCGTCTTCAACAGCATGACTGAGGCAGTGAAGGAGGTGCCACCGCAATCAGGGAGAGCAAGAGAGTGGACGTCCACCCTGATCTCTACGGCGTTGTCATGGAGTAGAAAGGCTTCAGCGCAGAGGCTCTCATGGTGGCTCTCAGCCACCTGCTGGACAACAAAGCCTAGGGATGTTGGGTTTGTTGCCATGGGAGCAGCCCACAGGTTGCTCCGGTTGAGGACCTGGCTGGGCAAGCACTACTACTAGTGTTTCTTCTGCTGATGGCGATGGCGTGCATGATCCTCGACGGCGATGGCAACAAGGACGACGATGACAATGTATATTTTGTGTAGTTCGGGCTTGATAACAATCTTATGATGGTGTGTATATTTTGGTGAGGTGGTATATACTAACCCCTCGCGGTGATCACAAACTTGCGGTGGTAGGATGACACCCTCTTTTGGATGTGGTGGTAGGATGACACCAAAGTAGTGCTAGGTTGAACTTGCTATGATCATGCATGCTTACTAATGCTCTTACGCTTCCAAAGTGCTTGCTCCTAGAGTTCTTCATTGCTTGTTGTTTGTGTGTTCCAATGCTTGTTGCTTGAACTTATTGCTCGTTTGCACTGCCAGGGAAGTGGTAAGTGGTGTTCGAAGGTAGGGTTCCAGGGGTTTACAGTTCATGGGAAGCTTGCAACAAACAAGTTTCAGGGTACAACGACAGCAACCGCAGAGGAGGGTTAAGACTAGGCAGGCAACAGAAGATGCTTACTCCAAGTATGTGCGAGAGCATTCATGCAGCAAGGTTGAGGTTGGCAAGAAGGTGGATCGACCGTTAGGGCTGGAGAACTTCATCATCTTCGTCCAGTTCATCGTCTTAGTTGTGTTGTGGCGTTGGTGTGCTCGGTGTGATCATGTGTAAGGTGTAGTAGTATTGGTAAGCTCACCAAGTAGGGTACAAGGTGAGCACAACTCTATGCTCGTATGTAACCAAACAACGTGCACCCGTGTGAGCACATACAATGCGAGCAACCAAACACGATGCGTATAGGCATCGTTACGATGAAGCGAGAGGATATGCAGACAACCAAACTAAGTGCAGATGTTGGTTTTTGGCCTGCATTTGCTCAGCCATGCCCAACTGGGACAAGTATGCAAATGGGCAAAAAACAATGCAGGTAACCAAACACTCCCTAGTGCTATGCATATCTGTACCATGCATGCCCATAGTGGGAGTGAATAGCATAAAACTAAAACTTTTCACGTTTAGGTTCTAAAAAACTATCGAAAATTTGTTTGTGACTGATACCTACCAAAATTGACGTCGCCTGTCTCAAAAAACCCAAATGGCCGGGTGTTTTACAATTTATCATGATTATGACAGGTAGGGCCCATGCGTAAGAGCTCTGATTGTTTGACCGTTAACTAATGTGGCATAAAAGCAATCAGGTCCTTGCCAAAAAATAAAAAGCAATCAGGTCCTGTATTATTTTTAGAAAAAGCAATCGGGTCCTCGCAAGATACCATCGCCATGACCGCCGCTGCCAAGAAGATCGCCATTGCCGCATCGCCGTCCTCCAGCCAGCTCGGCCGCCGACCACCTCGCCTCCTTTCCCACCCCATCGAGCACCGCCTCCACCTAGCGTCCGCCACGCCCGGTGCCGTGAGCTCACCTCCACACGCACGCGGCGTCCCGCCACAATCCTCCGCTGCGCTCTTACACCCTTTAATGCGCCCTACATCCACTAGGCGCATGGAGACCAGGCCGGACGCTCCACGGCGCGAGGCGAAAGACGGCTACCGGTGGCAGCGGAGCGCTGAAAAAGGGTGGCGCAAGGCAAATCGCCACCGGCGCCGCACACAACACTAGCAGCCAGCGCCAAGAATCGATGATCTCCACCACCGGTAGAACCAAAGAGCCCGCACCCGCTTTGCATGTGTCTGGAGCCAGAGGTGGTGTTGGTGGCGACGGCTAGTCCAAAAGGTTGTGTTGGCTGGCGAAGCTGAGGCGGCGATGGCCGACGGCGACTAGGAAGAAGTGCGGAAGGACACAACCGACATGGCATCACTCGGCGCCATGGGCCACCGGTGTGGCTCTGGCCATGGCCTCGCTGACGGTTCTCCGGTGTGCTTACAACGCAGGCGGCGTGGAGAGAGAGAAGAAGGGAGGAAGAGAGGAGGGGAGAAAATGAGAAAGAGACACTGACATGTGGGCCCCACGTGTAAGTTAACGGTTAAACAAACGGTTCATTTAGGTGCGGGTCCGACTTGTCATAATCGTGATTAATTGTAGAACACCTGCCATTTGGGTTTTTTCAACAATCAACCTTGATTTTGGTAGGTGTCAGTCACAAACAAATTTTCGATAGTTTTTTGAAACCCTAACGTGAAAAGTGGTAGTTTTATGCTATTTGTTGGGGAACGTAGTAATTTCAAAAAATTTCCTACGCACACGCAAGATCATGGTGATGCATAGCAACGAGAGGGGAGAGTGTTGTCTACGTACCCTCGTAGACCGAAGCGGAAGCGATCACAACATAGAGGAAGTAGTCAGACGTTCTCCTCGCGATCCAACCGATCCCAGCGCCGTTACTCCGGCGCCTCGAGTTCTTGGCACACGCGTTCAGCTCGGTGGCGCTCCTCGGGCTCCGATCCGGCAAAGCTCGGGAGAGAGAGTTCCACAAGACGACGGCGTGTTGACGATCTTGATGTTCTACCGACGCAGGCTTCGCCTAAGCACCGCCACGATATGACCGAGGTGGAATATAGTGGAGGGGGCACCGACACGGCTAAGAGATCCAAGAGATCAATTGTTGTGTCTTTGGTGCTAGCCCCGCCTCTATTTATATGTTGAGCCCCGGTCGAAACTTGGAGCAAAAGCCTCCTCAAAGTCGGTTTTGCCCGAAAGGCAAGAGTCCCACTCGGACTCCAGGACCAAACGCCACAAACCTTGGCGTGGCCCAGACGCCATGGGCCTCGGCGTCTAGCCCGAGGCCGCACGCCAGGTCTCCGGCGTTTGGCCCTCGGCCTCCGCAAAAACTCCTTTTGCACCAACCTAAAGCCTCATGGGCTTGACCCCTTGGCCTAAACATATCATCCAATATATGAATCTTTACGTCTCGACCATTTCGAGACTCCTCGTCATGTCCCCGATCTCATCCGGGACTCCGAACTCCTTCGGTACATCAAAACTCATAAACTCATAATATAACCGTCATCGAAACCTTAAGCATGCGGACCCTACGGGTTCGAGAACTATGTAGACATGACCTAGAACTATTCTCGGTCAATAACCAATAGCGGGACCTGGATGCCCATATTGGCTCCTACATATTCTACGAAGATCTTTATCGGTCAGACCGCATAACAACATCGTTGTTCCCTTTGTCATCGGTATGTTACTTGCCCGAGATTCGATCGTCGGTATCCAATACCTAGTTCAATCTCACATCGGCAAGTCTCTTTACTCGTTCCGTAATACATCATCTCACAGCTAACTCATTAGTTGTAATGCTTGCAAGGCTTAGTGATGTGTATTACCGAGAGGGCCCAGATACCTCTCCGACAATCGGAGTGACAAATCCTAATCTCGAAATACGCCAACCCAACATCTGCCTTTGGAGACACCTGTAGTACTCCTTTATAATCACCCGATTACGTTGTGACGTTTGGTAGTACCCAAAGTGTTCCTCCGTAAACGGAGTTGCATATTCTCATAGTTATAGGAACATGCATAAGTCATGGATAAAAGCAATAGCAACATACTAAACGATCGGGTGCTAAGCTAATGGAATGGGTCATGTCAATCAGATCATTCAACCAATGATGTGACCTTGTTAATCAAATGACAACTCCTTTGTCTATGGTTAGGAAACATAACCATCTTTGATTAACAAGCTAGTCTAGTAGAGGCATACTAGTGACACTCTGTTTGTCTATGTATTCACACATGTATTATGTTTCCGGTTAATACAATTCTAGCATGAATAATAAACATTTATCATGATATAAGGAAATAAATAATAACTTTATTATTGCCTCTAGGGCATATTTCCTTGATCTCCCACTTGCACTAGAGTCAATAATCTAGATCACATCACCATGTGATTAACATCGATAGTTCACATCATCATGTGATTAACACCCATAGTTCACATCGCCATGTGACCAACACCCAAAGGGTTTACTAGATTCAGTAATCTAGTTCACATCGCTATGTGATTAACACCCAAAGAGTACTAAGGTGTGATCATGTTTTGCTTGTGAGAGAATCTTAGTCAACGGGTCTTTCATATTCAGATCCGTTATGTATTTTGCAATTTTCTATGTCTACAATGCTCGCATTGCGGAGCTACTCTAGCTAATTGCTCCCACTTTCAATATGTATCTAGATCGAGACTTAGAGTCATCCAGATCGGTGTCAAAACTTGCATCGACGTAACCCTTTTTACTTAACCTTTTGTCACTTCCATAATCGAGAAACATATCCTTATTCCACTAAGGATAATTTTGACCGCTGTCCGATTGATCTACTCCTAGATCACTATTGTACTCCTTGCCAAACTTCGGTGTAGGGTATACAATAGATCTGGTACACAGACATGGCATACTTTATAGAACCTATGGCCAAGGCATAGGGAATGACTTTCATTCTCTTTCTATCTTCTGCCGTGGTCGGGTTTTGAGTCTTACTCAATTTCACACCTTGTAACAGGCAAGAACTCTTTCTTTGATGTTCCATTTTGAACTACTTCAAAATCTTATCAAGGTATGTACTCATTGAAAAAACTTATCAAGCGCCTTGATCTATCTCTATAGATCTTGATGCTCAATATGTAAGCAGCTTCACCGAGGTCTTTCTTTGAAAAACTCCTTTCAAACACTCCTTTATGCTTTGCAGAATAATTCTACATTATTTCCGATCTACAATATGTCATTCACATATACTTATCGAAATGTTGTAGTGCTCCCACTCACTTTCTAGTAATTACGGGCTTCACCGCAAGTCTCAGATAAAACTATATGCTATGATCAACTTATCAAAGCATGTATTCCAACTCCGAGATGCTTGCACCAGTCCATAATGGATCATCGAGCTTGCATATTTTGTTAGCACCTTTAGGATTTACAAAACCTTCTCGTTGCATCATATACAACTCTTCTTTAATAAATCCATTAAGGAATGCAGTTTTGTTTATCCATTTGCCAGATTTCATAAAATGCGGCAATTGCTAACATGATTCGGACAGACTTAAGCATAGATACGAGTGAGAAACTCTCATCGTAGTCAACATCTTGAACTTGTCGAAAACCTTTTGCGACAATTCTAGCTTTGTAGATGATAACACTACTATCGGCGTCCGTCTTCCTCTTGAAGATCCACTTGTTTTCTATTGCTTGCCGACCCTCGGGCAAGTCAACCAAAGTCCACACTTTGTTTTCATACATGGATCCCATCTCAGATTTCATGGCCTCAAGCCATTTTATGAATCTGGGCTCACCATCGCTTCTTCATAGTTCGTAGGTTCATCATGATCTAGTAGCATGACTTACGTAACAGGATTACCGCACCACTGCAGTGCGGATCTTACTCTGGTTGATCTACGAGGTTCTGTAGTAACTTGATCTGAAGTTTCATGATCAACATCATCAACTTCCTCACTATTTGGTGTAGATGTCGCAGAAACCGGTTTCTGTGATAAACTACTTTCAAATAAGGGAGAAGGTACAGTTACCTCATCAAGTTCTACTTTCCTCCCACTCACTTCTTTCGGGAGAAACTCCTTCTCTAGAAAGGATCCATTCTTGGCAACGAATGTCTTGCCTTTCGGATCTGTGATAGAAGGTGTACCCAACATTTTGGGTATCCTATGAAGACGCATTTCTCCGATTTGGGTTCGAGCTTATCAGGATGAAACTTTTTCACATAAGCATCGCAACTCCAAACTTCAAGAAACAACAACTTTGGTTTCTTGCCAAACCACGATTCATACGGTGTTGTCTCAACGGATTTAGATGGTGCCCTTTTTAACGTGAATGCAGCTGTCTCTAATGCATAGCCCCAAAACTATAACGGTAAATCGGTAAGAAACATCATAGTTGCACTATATCCAATAAAGTACGGTTATGATGTTCGGACACACCATTATGCTGTGGTGTTCGGTGGCATGAATTTGTGAAACTATTTCACATTGTTTTAATTGAAGACCAAACTCGTAACTCAAATATTTTACCTATGCGATCATATCGTAGAAACTTTTATTTTCTTGTTACGATGATTCTCCACTTCACTCTGAAATTCTTTGAGCTTTTCAAATGTTTCAGACTTATGTTTCATCAAGTAGATATACCCATATCTGCTCAAAAACATCTGTGAAGATCAAAAAATAATGATACTTGTCATGAGCCTTAATATTCATCGGACCACATACATCAGTATGTATGATTTCCAACAAATCTGTTGCTCGCTCCATTGTTCCGGAGAACGGAGTTTTAGTCATCTTGCCCATGAGGCATGGTTTGCAAGCATCAAGTGATTCATAATCAAGTGATTCCAAAAGCCCATCAGTATGGAGTTTATTTATGCGCTTTACACCAATATGACCTAAACGGCAGTGCCACAAATAAGTTGCACTATCATTATTAACTTTGCATCTTTTGGTTTCAATATTATGAATATGTGTATCACTACTATCGAGATCCAACAAATCATTTTTGTTGGTGTGTAACCATATAAGGTTTTATTCATGTAAACAGAACAACAATTTATTCTCTTACTTAAATGAATAACCGTATTGCAATAAACATGATCAAATCATATTCATGCTCAACACCAAATAACACTTATTTAGGTTCCACACTAATCCCGAAAGTATAGGGAGTGTGCGATGATGATCATATCAATCTTGGAACTACTTCCAACACTCATCGTCACTTCCCCTTCAACTAGTTTCTGTTCATTCTGCAACTCCCGTTTCAAGTTACTACTCTTAGCAACTGAACCAGTATCAAAAACCGAGGGGTTGCTGCGAACACCAGTAAAATACACATCAATAATCTGTATATCAAATATACCTTTGTTCACTTTGCCATCCTTCTTATCCGCCAAATACTTGGGGTAGTTCCGCTTCTAGTGACCAGTTCCATTGCAGCAAAAACATTTAGTCTCGTGCTTAGGTCCAGACTTGGGCTTCTTCACTCGTAGCGAGCAACTTGCTTGCCGTTCTTCTTGAAGTTCCCCTTCTTCCCTTTGCCCTTTTCCTTGAGACTAGTGGTCTTGTCAATCATCAACACTTGATGCTCTTTCTTGATTTCTACCTTCGTCGATTTCAACATCACGAAGAGCTCGGGAATCGTTTTCGTCATCCCTTGCATACTATAGTTCATCACGAAGTTCTAGTAACTTAGTGTTGGTGACTAGAGAATTCTGTCAATCACTATCTTATCTGGAAGATTAACTCCCACTTGATTCAAGCAATTGAAGTACCCAGACAATCTGAGAACATGCTCACTAGTTGAGGGATTCTCTTCCATCTTTTAGCTATAGAACTTGTTGGAGATTTCATATCTCTCAACTCGGGTATTTGCTTGAAATATTAACTTCAATTCCTGGAACATCTCATATGGTCCATGACGCTCAAAACGCCTTTGAAGTCCCGATTCTAAGCTGTTAAGTATGGTGCACTAAACTATCAAGTAGTCATAATATTGAGCTAGCCAAACGTTCATAACGCCTACATTTGCTCCTGCAATAGGTCATCACCTAGCGGTGCATTAAGGACATAATTCTTCAGGCAGCAATGAGGATAAACCTCAGATCACGGATCCAATCCGCATCATTGCTACTAACATTTTTCAATACAATTTTCTCTAGGAACACATATAAAAACATAGGGAAGCAACAACGCGAGCTATTGATCTACAACATAATTTGCAAAATACTACCAGGACTAAGTTCATGATAAATTAAAGTTCAATTAATCATATTACTTAAGAACTCCCACTTAGATAGACATCTCTCTAGTCATCTAAGTGATCACGTGATCCAAATCAACTAAACCATAACCGATCATCACGTGAGATGGAGTAGTTTTCAATGGTGAACATCTTATGTTGATCATATTTACTATATGATTCACGCCGACCTTTCGGTCTCCGTGTTCGAGGCCATATCCGCATATGCTAGGCTCGTCAAGTATAACCTGAGTATTCTGCGTGTGCAAACCGGCTTGCACCCGTTGTAGATGGACGAGAGCTTATCACACCCGATCATCACGTGGTGTCTCGGCACGACGAACTTTGGCAACGGTGCATACTCAGGGAGAACATTACTTGATAATTTTAGTGAGAGATCATCTTAAAATGCTACCGTCAATCAAAGCAAAATAAGATGCATAAAAGATAAACATCACATGCAATCAATATAAGTGATATGATATGGCCATCATCATCTTGTGCTTGTGATCTCCATCTCCGAAGCACCGTCGTGATCACCATCGCCACCGCGCGACACCTTGATCTCCATCGTAGCATCGTTGTCGCCACGCCATCTATTGCTTCTACGACTATCGCTACCGCTTAGTGATAAAGTAAAGCAATTACATGGCGTTGCATTTCATACAATAAAGCGACAACCATATGGCTCCACCGATTGCCGATAACCGGTTACAAAACATGATCATCTCATACAATAAAATATAGCATCACGTCTTGACCATATCACATCACAACATGCCCTGCAAAAACAAGTTAGACGTCCTCTACTTTGTTGTTGCAAATTTTACGTGGCTGCTATGGGCTTAAGTAAGAACCAATCTCACCTACGCATCAAGACCACAACGATACTTCGTCAATTAGACTCCGCTTTAACCTTCTCAAGGACCGGGCGTAGCTACACTCAGTTCAACTAAAGTGAGAGAGACAGACACCCGCCAGCCACCTTTAAGCACGAGTGCTCGTGAACGGTGAAACCAGTCTCGCGTAAGCGTCTGCGTAATGTCGGTCCGGGCCGCTTCATCTCACAATACCGCTGAACCAAAGTATGACATCTTTGGTAGGCGGTATGACTTGTATCGCCCACAACTCACTTGTGTTCTACTCGTGCAAAACATCAAACCACAAAAACCTAGGCTCGGATGCCCTTTGTTGGGGAACGTAGTAATTTCAAAAATTTCCTACGCACACGCAAGATCATGGTGATGCATAGCAACGAGAGGGAGAGTGTTGTCTACGTACCCTCGTGAGACCGGCGGAAGCGATCACAACATAGAGGAAGTAGTCGACGTTCTCCTCGCGATCCAACCGATCCCAGCGCCAGCATTCGGCGCCTCGAGTTCTTGGCACACGCTCAGCTCGGTGACGCTCCTCGAGCTCCGATCCGGCAAAGCTCCGGAGAGAGAGTTCCACAAGACGACGGCGTGTTGACGATCTTGATGTTCTATCGACGCAGGCTTCGCCTAAGCACCGCTTCTGATATGACCGAGGTGGAATATAGTGGAGGGGCACCAGACACGGCTAAGAGATCCAAGAGATCAATTGTTGTGTCTTTGGTGCTAGCCCTGCCTCTATTTATATGTTGAGCCCCGGTCGAAACTTGGAGCAAAAGCCTCCTCAAAGTCGGTTTTGCCGAAAGGCAAGAGTCCCACTTTCGGACTCCGGACCAAACGCCACAAACCTTGGCGTCGCCCAGACGCCATGGGCCTCGGCGTCTAGCCCAGGGCCGACGCCAGGTCTCCGGCGTTTGGCCCTCGGCCTCATAAAACTCCTTTTGCACCAACCTAAAGCCTCATGGGCTTGACCCCTTGGCCTAAACATATCATCCAATATATGAATCTTTACGTCTCGACCATTTCGAGACTCCTCGTCATGTCCCCGATCTCATCCGGGACTCAACTCCTTCGGTACATCAAAACTCATAAACTCATAATATAATCGCCATCGAAACCTTAAGCATGCGGACCCTACGGGTTCGAGAACTATGTAGACATGACCTAGAACTATTCTCGGTCAATAACCAATAGCGGGACCTGGATGCCCATATTGGCTCCTACATATTCTACGAAGATCTTTATCGGTCAGACCGCATAACAACATACGTTGTTCCCTTTGTCATCGGTATGTTACTTGCCCGAGATTCGATCGCCGGTATCCAATACCTAGTTCAATCTCACATCTTGGCAAGTCTCTTTTCTCGTTCCGTAATACATCATCTCACAGCTAACTCATTAGTTGTAATGCTTGCAAGGCTTAGTGATGTGTATTAACGAGAGGGCCCAGAGATACCTCTCCGACAATCGGAGTGACAAATCCTAATCTCGAAATACGCCAACCCAACATCCGCCTTTGGAGACACCTGTAGTACTCCTTTATAATCACCCGATTACGTTGTGACGCTTTGGTAGTACCAAAGTGTTCCTCCGGTAAACGGGAGTTGCATATTCTCATAGTTATAGGAACATGCATAAGTCATGGATAAAAGCAATAGCAACATACTAAACGATCGGGTGCTAAGCTAATGGAATGGGTCATGTCAATCAGATCATTCAACCAATGATGTGACCTTGTTAATCAAATGACAACTCCTTTGTCTATGGTTAGGAAACATAACCATCTTTGATTAACAAGCTAGTCTAGTAGAGGCATACTAGTGACACTCTGCTTTGTCTATGTATTCACACATGTATTATGTTTCCGGTTAATACAATTCTAGCATGAATAATAAACATTTATCATGATATAAGGAAATAAATAATAACTTTATTATTGCCTCTAGGGCATATTTCCTTCAGTCTCCCACTTGCACTAGAGTCAATAATCTAGATCACATCACCATGTGATTAACATCGATAGTTCACATCATCATGTGATTAACACCCATAGTTCACATCGCCATGTGACCAACACCCAAAGGGTTTACTAGATTCAGTAATCTAGTTCACATCGCTATGTGATTAACACCCAAAGAGTACTAAGGTGTGATCATGTTTTGCTTGTGAGAGAATCTTAGTCAACGGGTCTTTCATATTCAGATCCGTTATGTATTTTGCAATTTTCTATGTCTACAATGCTCGCACGGAGCTACTCTAGCTAATTGCTCCCACTTTCAATATGTATCTAGATCGAGACTTAGAGTCATCCAGATCGGTGTCAAAACTTGCATCGACGTAACCCTTTACACGAACCTTTGTCACTTCCATAATCGAGAAACATATCCTTATTCCACTAAGGATAATTTTGACCGCTGTCCAAAGGATCTACTCCTAGATCACTATTGTACCCCTTGCCAAACTCAAAGTGTAGGGTATACAATAGATCTGGTACACAAGATGGCATACTTTATAGAACCTATGGCCAAGGCATAGGGAATGACTTTCATTCTCTTTCTATCTTCCGCCGTGGTCGGGTTTTGAGTCTTACTCAATTTCACACCTTGTAACATGTGCAAGAACTCTTTCTTTGACTGTTCCATTTTGAACTACTTCAAAATCTTGTCAAGGTATGTACTCATTGAAAAAACTTATCAAGCGCCTTGATCTATCTCTATAGATCTTGATGCTCAATATGTAAGCAGCTTCACCGAGGTCTTTCTTTGAAAAACTCCTTTCAAACACTCCTTTATGCTTTGCAGAATAATTCTACATTATTTCCGATCTACAATATGTCATTCACATATACTTATCGAAATGTTGTAGTGCTCCCACTCACTTTCTAGTAATTACAGGCTTCACCGCAAGTCTCAGATAAAACTATATGCTATGATCAACTTATCAAAGCATGTATTCCAACTCGAGATGCTTGCACCAGTCCATAATGGATCATCGAGCTTGCATATTTTGTTAGCACCTTTAGGATTTACAAAACCTTCTGGTTGCATCATATACAACTCTTCTTTAATAAATCCATTAAGGAATGCAGTTTTGTTTATCCATTTGCCGGATTTCATAAAATGCGGCAATTTCTAACATGATTCAGACAGACTTAAGCATAGATACGAGTGAGAAACTCTCATCGTAGTCAACACCTTGAACTTGTCGAAAATCTTTTGCGACAATTTTAGCATTGTAGATAGTAACACTACTATCAGCGTCCGTCTTCCTCTTGAAGATCCACTTGTTTTCTATTGCTTGCCGACCCTCGGGCAAGTCAACCAAAGTCCACACTTTGTTTTCATACATGGATCCTATCTCAGATTTCATGGCCTCAAGCCATTTTATGGAATCTGGGCTCACCATCGCTTCTTCATAGTTCGTAGGTTCATCATGATCTAGTAGCATGACTTACGTAACAGGATTACCGTACCACCACTCACAGTGCGGATCTTACTCTGGTTGATCTACGAGGTTACGTAGTAACTTGATCTGAAGTTTCATGATCAACATCATCAACTTCCTCACTATTTGGTGTAGATGTCGCAGAAACCGGTTTCGTGGATAAACTACTTTCAAATAAGGGAGAAGGCGATTACCTCATCAAGTTCTACTTTCCTCCCACTCACTTCTTTCGGGAGAAACTCCTTCTCTAGAAAGGATCCATTCTTGGCAACGAATGTCTTGCCTTTCGGATCTGTGATAGAAGGTGTACCCAACATTTTGGGTATCCTATGAAGACGCATTTCTCCGATTTGGGTTCGAGCTTATCAGGATGAAACTTTTTCACATAAGCATCGCAACTCCAAACTTCAAGAAACAACAACTTTGGTTTCTTGCCAAACCACAGTTCATACGGTGTTGTCTCAACGGATTTAGATGGTGCCCTTTTTAACGTGAATGCAGCTGTCTCTAATGCATAGCCCCAAAACTATAACGGTAAATCGGTAAGAAACATCATAGTTGCACTATATCCAATAAAGTACGGTTATGATGTTCGGACACACCATTATGCTGTGGTGTTCCAGGTGGCATGAATTTGTGAAACTATTTCACATTGTTTTAATTGAAGACCAAACTCGTAACTCAAATATTTTACCTATGCGATCATATCGTAGAAACTTTTATTTTCTTGTTACGATGATTCTCCACTTCACTCTGAAATTCTTTGAGCTTTTCAAATGTTTCAGACTTATGTTTCATCAAGTAGATATACCCATATCTGCTCAAAAACATCTGTGAAGATCAAAAAATAATGATACTTGTCGCGAGCCTTAATATTCATCGGACCACATACATCGGTATGTATGATTTCCAACAAATCTGTTGCTCGCTCCATTGTTCCGAGAACGGAGTTTTAGTCATCTTGCCCATGAGGCATGGTTTGCAAGCATCAAGTGATTCATAATCAAGTGATTCCAAAAGCCCATCAAGATGGAGTTTATTTATGCGCTTTACACCAATATGACCTAAACGGCAAGGTGCCACAAATAAGTTGCACTATCATTATTAACTTTGCATCTTTTGGTTTCAATATTATGAATATGTGTATCACTACTATCGAGATCCAACAAATCATTTTTGTTGGTGTGTAACCATATAAGGTTTTATTCATGTAAATGTAACAACAATTTATTCTCTTACTTAAATGAATAACCGTATTGCAATAAACATGATCAAATCATATTCATGCTCAACACCAAATAACACTTATTTAGGTTCCACACTAATCCCGAAAGTATAGGGAGTGTGCGATGATGATCATATCAATCTTGGAACTACTTCCAACACTCATCGTCACTTCCCCTTCAACTAGTTTCTGTTCATTCTGCAACTCCTGCTTTCAAGTTACTACTCTTAGCAACCGAACCAAAGATCAAAACCGAGGGGTTGTCGAACACCGATAAAATACACATCAATAATCTGTATATCAAATATACCTTTGTTCACTTTGCCATCCTTCTTATCCGCCAAATACTTGGGGTAGTTCCGCTTCTAGTGACCAGTTCCATTGCAGCAAAAACATTTAGTCTCGTGCTTAGGTCCAGACTTGGGCTTCTTCACTCGAGCAGCAACTTGCTTGCCGCTCTTCTTGAAGTTCCCCTTCTTCCCTTTGCCCTTTTCCTTGAGACTAGTGGTCTTGTCAATCATCAACACTTGATGCTCTTTCTTGA
Source organism: Aegilops bicornis (assembly GCA_021605145.1). NCBI lineage: Eukaryota > Viridiplantae > Streptophyta > Magnoliopsida > Poales > Poaceae > Aegilops > Aegilops bicornis. Next base: position 513,070,436 of record CM038674.1, read on the forward strand.
TTTCTACCTTCACGATTTCAACATCACGAAGAGCTCGGGAATCGTTTTCGTCATCCCTTGCATACTATAGTTCATCACGAAGTTCTAGTAACTTAGTGTTGGTGACTAGAGAATTCTGTCAATCACTATCTTATCCGGAAGATTAACTCCCACTTGATTCAAGCAATTGAAGTACCTGCACAATCCGAGAACATGCTCACTAGTTGAGGGATTCTCTTCCATCTTTTAGCTATAGAACTTGTTGGAGATTTCATATCTCTCAACTCGGGTATTTGCTTGAAATATTAACTTCAATTCCTGGAACATCTCATATGGTCCATGACGTTCAAAACGTCTTTGAAGTCCCGAATCTAAGCTGTTAAGTATGGTGCACTAAACTATCAAGTAGTCATAATATTGAGCTAGCCAAACGTTCATAACGTCTACATTTGCTCCTGCAATAGGTCTGCTACCTAGCGGTGCATTAAGGACATAATTCTTACAGGCAGCAATGAGGATAAACCTCAGATCACGGATCCAATCCGCATCATTGCTACTAACATTTTTCAATACAATTTTCTCTAGGAACACATATAAAAACATAGGGAAGCAACAACGCGAGCTATTGATCTACAACATAATTTGCAAAATACTACCAGGACTAAGTTCATGATAAATTAAAGTTCAATTAATCATATTACTTAAGAACTCCCACTTAGATAGACATCTCTCTAGTCATCTAAGTGATCACGTGATCCAAATCAACTAAACCATAACCGATCATCACGTGAGATGGAGTAGTTTTCAATGGTGAACATCTTATGTTGATCATATTTACTATATGATTCACGCTCGACCTTTCGGTCTCCGTGTTCCGAGGCCATATCTGCATATGCTAGGCTCGTCAAGTATAACTCGAGTATTCTGCGTGTGCAAAACTGGCTTGCACCCGTTGTAGATGGACGAGAGCTTATCACACCCGATCATCACGTGGTGTCTCGCACGCATTTAACTTTGGCAACGGTGCATACTCAGGAGAACACTACTTGATAATTTTAGTGAGAGATCATCTTAAAATGCTACCGTCAATCAAAGCAAAATAAGATGCATAAAAGATAAACATCACATGCAATCAATATAAGTGATATGATATGGCCATCATCATCTTGTGCTTGTGATCTCCATCTCCGAAGCACCGTCGTGATCACCATCGTCATCGGCACGACACCTTGATCTCCATCGTAGCATCGTTGTCGTTTACGCCATCTATTGCTTCTACGACTATCGCTACCGCTTAGTGATAAAGTAAAGCAATTACATGGCGTTTGCATTTCATACAATAAAGCGACAACCATATGGCTCCAGCCAGTTGCCGATAACTTCGGTTACAAAACATGATCATCTCATACAATAAAATATAGCATCACGTCTTGACCATATCACATCACAACATGCCCTGCAAAAACAAGTTAGACGCCCTCTACTTTGTTGTTGCAAATTTTACGTGGCTGCTATGGTCTTAAGTAAGAACCAATCTCACCTACGCATCAAGACCATAACGATACTTCGCCAATTAGACTCCGCTTTTAACCTTCTCAAGGACCGGCGTAGCCACACTCGGTTCAACTAAAGTGAGAGAGACAGACACCCGCCAGCCACCTTTAAGCACGAGTGCTCAGAACGGTGAAACCAGTCTCGCAGAAGCTGCACGCGTAATGTCGGTCCGGCCGCTTCATCTCACAATACCGCTGAACCAAAGTATGACATGTCGGTAGGCAAGATGACTTGTATCGCCCACAACTCACTTGTGTTCTACTCGTGCAAAACATCAAACCACAAAAACCTAGGCTCGGATGCCACTGTTGGGAACGAGTAATTTCAAAAATTTCCTACGCACACGCAAGATCATGGTGATGCATAGCAACGAGAGGGGAGAGTGTTGTCTACGCCCTCGTGAGACCAAGCGAAGCGATCACAACATAGAGGAAGTAGTCAGACGTTCTCCTCGCGATCCAACCGATCCCAGCGCCCGTTACTCCGGGCGCCCGAGTTCTTGGCACACGCTCAGCTCGGTGACGCTCCTCAGTTCGATCCAAAGAAAGCTCCGGGAGAGAGAGTTCCACAAGACGACGGGCGTGTTGACGATCTTGATGTTCTATCGACGCAGGGCTTCGCCTAAGCACCGCTACGATATGACCGAGGTGGAATATAGTGGAGGGGCACCGCACACGGCTAAGAGATCCAAGAGATCAATTGTTGTGTCTTTGGTGCTAGCCCTGTCCCTCTATTTATATGTTGAGCCCCGGGGTCGAAACTTGGAGCAAAAGCCTCCTCAAAGTCGGTTTTGCCCGAAAGGCAAGAGTCCCACTCGGACTCCAGGACCAAACGCCACAAACCTTGGCGTCTGGCCCAGACGCCATGGGCCTCGGCGTCTAGCCCAAGGCCAGACGCCAGGGTCTCCGGCGTTTGGCCCCCTGGCCTCCGCAAAACTCCTTTTGCACCAACCTAAAGCCTCATGGGCTTGACCCCTTGGCCTAAACATATCATCCAATATATGAATCTTTACGTCTCGACCATTTCAAGACTCCTCGTCATGTCCCCGATCTCATCCGGGACTCCGAACTCCTTCGGTACATCAAAACTCATAAACTCATAATATAACTGTCATCGAAACCTTAAGCGTGCGGACCCTACGGGTTCGAGAACTATGTAGACATGACCTAGAACTATTCTCGGTCAATAACCAATAGCGGGACCTGGATGCCCATATTGGCTCCTACATATTCTACGAAGATCTTTATCGGTCAGACCGCATAACAACATACGTTGTTCCCTTTGTCATCGGTATGTTACTTGCCCGAGATTCGATCGTCGGTATCCAATACCTAGTTCAATCTCGTTCATCGGCAAGTCTCTTTACTCGTTCCGTAATACATCATCTCACAGCTAACTCATTAGTTGTAATGCTTGCAAGGCTTAGTGATGTGTATTACCGAGAGGGCCCAGAGATACCTCTCCGACAATCGGAGTGACAAATCCTAATCTCGAAATACGCCAACCCAACATCTGCCTTTGGAGACACCTATAGTACTCCTTTATAATCACCCGATTACGTTGTGACGCTTTGGTAGTACCCAAAGTGTTCCTCCGTAAACGGGAGTTGCATATTCTCATAGTTATAGGAACATGCATAAGTCATGGATAAAAGCAATAGCAACATACTAAACGATCGGGTGCTAAGCTAATGGAATGGATCATGTCAATCAGATCATTCAACCAATGATGTGACCTTGTTAATCAAATGACAACTCCTTTGTCTATGGTTAGGAAACATAACCATCTTTGATTAACAAGCTAGTCTAGTAGAGGCATACTAGTGACACTCTGTTTGTCTATGTATTCACACATGTATTATATTTCCGGTTAATACAATTCTAGCATGAATAATAAACATTTATCATGATATAAGGAAATAAATAATAACTTTATTATTGCCTCTAGGGCATATTTCCTTCACTATTCACTCCCATAGTGGCAAAGACTCTTTTGTTACCAATACCACGAGTGGGGCACATACTTACGTGGCTGACTAGGTGCGTCTGTTCGCCCTGTGATTCGTGCACTTCTGTGTACTATAAAATCATGAAAAACCACTTGTAACTGATATACGCTATGAATACATCGTAATATGGTCCATTATACATGTCGGTCTTGTACATATTCGTCGTATGTAATATTCTACTATTCCCTCTTTGACTACAACTGGACCTTATATGTTTACTTCTTTGCTTCCTGTTCATCCCCTTCCTTTTGTCTTTGTATTTTCAGTTTGTACAAACTCTTCTTCCTTTTCTACATCATCACTGTTGTGCCATTTTCTTTCATCCAATACTTTGTATTCTCTTCGCACTCACGTAATTTCTTTGCTTCGCTGCTTCACCTACTGTGGGTATTCTGTGCACTACCAGTATGGGATCTTTCCGAGCAGAGTTTGATGCATTAAAGTCGCAATTCTACAGATAATTTAATCTTTTACTTCTCTATTCTACTACTATTCTTGATTAATCATAGGCCGATCATACCTATCTCTCTTCCATTTTATCGATGCACGTTTGCCGTGCTCAGATCATTTGATGCAAGCTCTTGTTTACCATTTCACGTTTCTGCGGAGGACTTTGATATTACTAAGGTTCAATCATCACACGATTCTGAATCGACAACTGGGAACATGGTTGTCTTGCACAACAAACTTGTTTTAGCGATCCACAGATTCAGACATTTGCATATGTACCTTCCATCGATTCAGTGCCAATGGATATTTTAGTTCCTACACTGGGGTGGATATCGGAGCTGAAGAACAATAGCGCACCCCTACATGGCGCGCCAAATACCAGAAGTTGGGCTCCGGGGACCCAAAGGTTTGAACGCTGGGGTGAGCTTGTTCCTACACTTCGTCCTCTACCACAACTAACCACGGCGAAGCTACGGCGAGAGCGCACTAGCGGGAGCAGACCGGTGGCACAACAGTTTACCCAGGTTCGGGCCACCTTGCGGTGTAAAACCCTACTCCTGCTTGGTTGTGATTGCTATGGCGAGAGAGAGTACAAGGTTTGGGGTGGAGGAGGCGATCCTCTCTACAGCGGCACCCTGCTCTCCTTTTTATATCTACCTTGGTCCTCTTCCCTCGAAAACTCTGCGCGAAGGGTTGCCACACAACGGCAAGTTTGAAGGGCGACAGAGGCACAGGCAAAAGGTGGTCTCCGCCTACAAAGCTACCGTCCATGACACGCTGGTAGGCTCGAGAATGACCTCCGCCCTGCGCGCCTGCCGTCTTGGTCTTTTTTCACCAATCGGGCAACCTTTGGGGGTTGCTTCTGGAATTGGATTGCCGGCCTTGCTCCCTTAGCACAGAAGGGGAAAATCCTCTTCCTCCGCGCCTGCTGGCATGGCCTCTGCCGCCGTCCCTCGCCGCGCATGCCACCCACGTGATGGGCATGGGACCGCTCGACCGGGCCGAACATCACTCGCCTCACATGCCTCAGGGGGGTGCCTCGGAAGGCCGCCTCGCGAGGCTCTCGGTGAAGTCGCTGAGTCTTGCTTGCCCGCTCCCTGAGAAGGAGTCCTCAGGAGGCCAGGACCTCATGAGGGGTCTTGCTCGAGGTGCCCACCGATGGGCCACCTATTGGGCCTTCGCCATGCGCGGCACCCTGGGCCGAAGGCAGACGGGCCTGGATACCCTGGGTTCCATGGGGCCGACACCGTCAACCCGTGCGTAGCGACTGTGCGACAAGGGCGACGTCGGCTCATCCTTCACGCGACGGAGCCGCTGGTGGGATGCAGTCTCCTGCTTCACACGTCACCGATGTGGAGGCCGTTATTGCGCGGAGGGGACGCTGGCTCGTCCTTCACCTGCCGAAGTGGGGATGCCGGCTCCCGTTTAATGCGGACCCACGACGGGGACAGTGGCTTCTCCTTCATGCGTGTCGGCGACCATGGAGCCGGACCCATCTAATGGACGAATTCTTCGTCAGTTAGAGCTGCCTCCGAGAGGAGACGGGGCCGTTGATGCGGCTGGTCCTCCTTATTACCGGAGGAGCCCGCTACCGTGGATGCGGATGGTCCAGGTGAGCGAGGACGGCGACGCCACGGTCCGCCTGACGACGAACTTCCACCGTTGCCGCCTACCGGCGCGAAGAACCAGGACTTCGGCATCACCGCTGCGCTCGGAGAGGAGGAAGGGCTCGAAGAGGAGGAAGAGTTCAGCAAGGGGGGAGGGAGGGCGGTGCGGTGCTCATGATGGTGCGGTTCTGGCCGGTGCCGGAGCGCTGCTTAAATAGCCACGGCCAGGCCAGGCCAGGCGAAGGGGCCGGCCTTCTTCAATGCGGCGCAGTGGCCAGAGTTGGTTTCTGGGATGCGGCGTCTGCAATGAAGCAACGACGCTGCCCGAGAGGTCGCATCCATCTGCGCCGCCTTCTCGTCCAGTCAAATCGCGACATTGATGCCGACTGCTGCATGCTCTGGGCCGGCATGAATGCGGCGCGACGCATGAGATGAAAAGCGCGGGAAGGATGGGTAGGTGGTTTGGGTGGGCCAGGAAAGAGGGCTTGAGGAGTGGTCCGGACTCCCGCAAAGCCACCCACATTTGTCTCCGGTTTTCAAAAAAAATCATGTACGAACCATACTGCGGACCGATACAGACCTACGTTGGATGACTTTTGCTGTCCGGTCAGTGCGATCCAGACGCATGTGGGAGGTATGCGGGTGGCGTTGGAGCCGCCCTTAAGAGGGTTGACGGCTGGAGAGCTAGCCAAGAAGATCTCGCTGTTGCTTGAAGGCGCTTGATTTGGCAGTCCTATCCTGTTGTGGCTTCATATCAGCTGCACGGTGAACGGAGTCGTGGAAAGTGGAATTGTAGAGCTTGGACACTTTGGAGTGCCAGTCGGGGTCCGACGACCGGATGTACCCGGCGGTCCTCCTCTTGTAGTCCTCGAAGGGCAGCACCCCTGGCGGCGGAGCGCCTCCTCGTCGCGCAGCAGAAACCTGACCGCGTCGGCCTTGAGCTCGAGATGCCCGCGCACGCCGTCGCATGTGCAGTAGCCCGCGGCACGCTGGAAGGCGCCCAGCGCGCCCCGCAGGTCCTGCTGGTGCATGTAGAACTCGGCCTCCTCCAGCGCCTGCTTCACGTAAGCTACCTCGTTCTCGCCTGCACGCACGAACGGACGGACCAAAGATGTGTCAACCGTAAGTGACGTCGATCGATGATATGATACAGAGTCGGAGTACCATACATTGCTAGTTTAACCTATGATGATCAAAATTTTAACACAAAATGCGAGGACTACGTACGTTTGTCTTCGATCTCGTTGTAGCATTTGGCGGAGCGGAGGAGCGCGGTGGCCGCGCGCCGCTCGTCGCCCCGCCGGAGCTCGTACCTGGCCTGCTTGCCGAACCCCAGCGCGGCTTCTCTCCCTGGCAAGATGCATATCAATTATCAAATCAAACCCAGGTTACTAATCAAGGGGACGAGATGACAAGGAGTAGAACGTCGTACAGTTTAAGGCGAGGAGGTAGCAGAGGGCCGAGTCCCTGAGGTCCTTCCAGGTGGCGAAGACGGTCGCCTGGCAGCGGGCCCTGTTCCTCAACATGCGGCCGCGCGCCTCCAGAGCCGCCGGCCCTTGCCTCTCCTCCTCGAAGAATAGTATATCCTCCACGTTGTGCCGACGGGTCGACGTATGCTCCTCCTTCTTCTGCCCCTCGTTGTGCCGAGGGGTCGACATATGCTCCTCCTTTTCCTTCTGCCTCTCGTCGTGCCGTGGGATCCGTTCGTAGCCCCGGCGGCGAGCGGCGTGTCCGTCCAACAACGACGAAGCTGACGTGCCCATCACGGCGGATTGGATTGAGCTGTGGATGTTCTGCACCTTTCTTGGCGGGACGGGACTGTATATAGACCGAACCTACCAAACTACCAAAGGCTACCCGGCCGGGTCCTAGTCGGACGCGCAGTTGACCTTCCTCAGTACTAATTTCCTTGGCTCTTTTATTATTTTTCCCCGGAAGGAGCTTGTGTTGGAATTGATCCTGTGCTTTTGTATTTAACCAAGAAAAAGGGACAGAGTCTCCTCCCGTCACGATTTGTGCCACAAACTAAAAGAAGAGGTCATGTCCGAAGAGGACACGTACGGATTAAACTCCTACAGAAAGAAGTCCGTGTTTCATCCTTAAACTTTTCTGAAGAGTTTTTTTTTAAACATAACAAACTTTATTTCTCAAACAAAATGATCAAAAGAAGGGCATCATCAGAGCCACTTTACCTATCCCGCCATCGACTTGTGATCTTTCAGACCTGGGTGCCGAGTTCACCGAGGAAAAGGTCCGTGCAGCCATTAACGAGCTCCCAAGCGATAAAGCTCCGGGCCCTGACGGTTTCACCGGGATTTTTTTCAGGGAATGCTGGGACATAATAAAACCGGAAGTTATGCAAGTGATCAACAATTTTTCCAACCTGCACTAGCTCAACTCGGCCAACATAGCCCTTATCCCAAAAAAAGATGGCGCAGAAGACATATCCGATTTTAGACCCATCAGTCTCATTCATGCGATTGCAAAGATCATTGCTACGATGATGGCCACTTGACTTGCTCCTCACGTGAACGCGATTGCCTCCAATACACAAAGTGCATTCATAAAGAAAAGAAGCATCCACGACAACTTCATGTATGTTCGAAAATTGGCCCGTCGCTTTCATCGCACCAAATCCCAAACTTGCTTTTCAAGCTTGACATCAAGAAGTCTTTTGACTCGATTAGATGGGATTATCTTATGGATCTCTTGAGCCATCATCACTTCCCCGAGCCGTTATTCGGACTGGATCTCCGGCTCTTATCCACGGCCTCCTGAGTTTTGCTTAATGGGATTGCGGGCGACCCGATCAAGCACGGACATGGCCTTCGACAGGGGGGTCCTCTTTCCCCCATTCTTTTTGTCCTTGCTATTGATCCTCTTCATCACATCCTTGTCAAGGCTACTGAAAAACACAACCTCCACCCTCTACGTGGACAGCCTATCCGAGCATCCCTATACGCCGACGATGCGGCCATTTTTGTTGCGCCTATAAAGGAAGATATTCAATTCCTGGCTTCAACACTTCAATCCTCCGAGAAGGTCACAGGGCTTGTCACCAATTGCAACAAAAGTCTAGTCGCACCAATTCGCTGTGCCAACATTGACCTCGATGACATCCTGCGCAGGCATTCCCAGCGGTGCGGACCTCCTTCCCTATGCGGTATCTTGGTCTACCTCTGTCGGTCACGAGACTCAAGCGCATCCACTTCCAGTACCTCGAGGACAAGATTGCAGGCAAGCTTCCACCCTGGCCGTCTACGCACGTGGCTACCCAGACGCATTGTGTTGGTCAAAGCAGTCCTCACGACCATTGTGATTTATCACCTGATGCCCCATGAGCTCCCTGTAGAAGTAAGGAAGAAAATTGACAGCCTAAGGCGTGCATAGCTCTGGGCAGGTTGTGACAAGGTCTTTGGAGGCAAGTGCAAGGTGAATTGGGACCTCGTCTGCAAACCCAAGATATTTGGGAGTTTGGGTGTGCTCAATCTGGAGAACTTTGCGATCGCCCTTCAACTATGTTGGCTCTGGTTCAACTGGTCTGACCCTCCGAAGACTTGGGTGGGAATGGAAATGCCATGTTCTGACAGCGACAGAGATCTCTTTGCGGCGGCCACAACGGTGACACTAGGTGATGGTAATAAGGCAAAATTTTGGGAATCTCATGGCTGAATGGCCTTCGGCCCAAAGACATTGCACCTAAAACTTTTGAAATCTCCAAAAAGAAGACGTGTGTGGTTAGCAGGGCCCTTGACAACAAATTCTGGATTAGTCAAATTAACACTTCGCAGGGGCTCACTTTGGCCCATATCCAGGAATTTGCTGCTCTTTGGGAGATGATTGATGGTGTTACTCTCCACCTTGATAGAAAGGACACAATTTTGTGAAAGTTCACCTCCAGTGGCCAATACTCAGCCTCCACGGCATACATGGCTCAATTTGCGGGGTTGGTTCTCAGTAACACCATTGCTATAACGTGAAAGACTTGGGCGCCGCCTAAGTGCAAATTCTTTGCGTGGTTAATCCTGCAAAACCGTGTGTGGACTGCAGATCAGTTGGATCGGAGAGGGTGGCCAAATTGTGGCCTATGCCCTCTTTGCAAGCAAGCCTCGGAGACGGCCGCCCATCTCCTCTTTTAGTGTACATTCACCGCCTAAGTTTGGAATGAAGTTGTCAGCTGGCTCGGCATGCACGGACACTCGTCGATGGCTTGGCACCATGAAAGCTCTGTCCGCGATTGGTGGCTCCGTTCGGTGGAGGCTGGAGGCCACATCAAAAAGGCCACCACCTCGGTGATGATGCTTGTTTCTTGGGAAATATGGAAGGAGCGAAACACAAGAATATTTAGCAACACAGCCGCCTCGACCACCATTATCGTTGCAAGGATCAAAGAGGAGGCCTAGCTTTGGGCATTGGCGGGAGCGAATCATCTGAGTAGTCTCATGTCGCAAGAGTAGCTTTTTGTTTCTTTGCCGCTTTGCGGCTTATGTCTAAACCTTCTCCTTAATCAATGAAATCGGCAAGTCTTTTGCCTTGTTTCAGAAAAGATGATGGATAAGTCATTTACAGTAGAATGAGAAATAAAATCAGGGATTACGGAGTCCCAAAAATTAGACGTTTTTTCACTGAACGAGTTCCTTGCTAACTTATTGGCAACCTCATTTGCTTCTCGGAAGCAGTGTATATATGATACTTGCGCTGGATCCCGTGCTAACTCCTTGCATTCAAGCACAGGACACGTCCTAACTTTTCTAAAGAGTTTATTACTACTTTTTATCCTAAATCTTTTGCCGATAGAGAACAGTCAGTGAAGTTTGCCAAATATTAAGGCGACTACTAGGGATCATCTGACTGATGCTAGCATGACGTAAACCACCTCCCTGGTCGTTGGATGCGCCCCATCAGAACCCTCGCTCTTGTCTCATGGATCCCGCATTGCACACCTTCCACCAGCATCGGCAGCCAGCGCTACTACTGCCCCACTGCTACAAAACGGAAAGTCGGCCACCGCCGCACCCCATCTGCACTTGTTGCAGCTGTCGCCGTGACGTAGCCATCGCCAGTAGCCCTTGCAGTAAGGCTGGTTTGAAGTGCTGTTGATCGCAGCACCGCTAAAGTACATTGCAGCGAACGACTGTCGTCGATTCTATGGATGGTGGCCACCATTGACACTGCTACGACTCCCATTTTGTAGCAGGTCCAATGTGAAGGAAATATGCCCTAGAGGCAATAATAAAGTTATTATTTATTTCCTTATATCATGATAAATGTTTATTATTCATGCTAGAATTGTATTAACCGGAAACATAATACATGTGTGAATACATAGATGCATGTAATGTCACTAGTATGCCTCTACTTGACTAGCTCGTTAATCAAAGATGGTTATGTTTCCTAACCATAGACATGAGTTGTCATTTGATTAACGGGATCACATCATTAGGAGAATGATCTGATTGACATGACCCATTCCGTTAGCCTAGCACTTGATCGCTTAGTATGTTGCTATTGCTTTCTTCATGACTTATACATGTTCCTGTAACTATGAGATTATGCAACTCCTGCTTACCGGAGGAACACTTTGGGTGCTACCAAACGTCACAACATAACTGGGTGATTATAAAGGAGTACTACAGGTGTGTCTCCAAAGGTACATGTTGGGTTGGCGTATTTCGAGATTAGGTTTTGTCACTCCGATTGCCTGGAGAGGTATCTCTGGGCCTTCTCGGTAATACACATCACATAAGCCTTGTAAGCATTACAACTAATGAGTTAGTTGTGAGATGATGTATTACGGAACGAGTAAAGAGACTTACCAAGAACTAGATTGAACTAGGTATTGGATACCGACGATCGAATCTCGGGTAAGTAACATACCGATGACAAAGGGAACAACGATGTTGTTATGCGGTTTGACCGATAAAGATCTTCAGAGAATATGTAGGAACCAATATGGACATCCAGGTTCCGCTTATTGGTTATTGACCGAGAATGGTTCTAGGTCATGTCTACATAGTTCTCGAACCCGTAGGGTCCGCACGCTTAACGCTTCGATGGCACTTCATCATGAGTTTATAAGTTTTGATGTACCGAAGGTTGTTCGGAGTCCCGGATATGATCACGGACATGACGAGGAGTCTCGAAATGGTCGAGACATAAAGATTGATATATTGGAAGCCTATGTTTGGACTTCGGAAAGGTTCCGGATGAAAACAGGAAGTTACCGGAACACCGGGGGGTTACCGGAACCCCCCGGGGGGTCAATGGGCCTTGATGGGCCATAGGGAGAAGAGGAAGGGCTGGCCAGGGCAGGCCGCGCCTCCCCTCTAGTCCGAATAGGACAAGGAGAGGGGGCGCCTTCTCTCTTCCCTCCCCAATCCTATTCCAACTAGGGGGGGGAGTCCTACTCCCGATGGGAGTAGGACTCCTCCAGCGCCGCCTTTGGCTGGCCGCACTTCCTTTGCTCCTTTATATCTGAGGCAGGGGCACCCCATGACACACAAGTTGATCTACGGATCGTTCCTTAGCCGTGTGCGGTGCCCCCTCCACCATATTCCACTTCGGTCATATCGTCATGAGCTTAGGCGAAGCCTTGCGCCGGAGAAGTCATATCGTCGCGAGCTTAGGCGAAGCCCCGCCGCTGGAGCATCATCATCGCTACCACGCCGTCAGGTCGACGGAACTCATCCTCGACACTTTGCTTTGGATCGGAGTCCGGGATCGCCATCGAAATAACGCGTGCGTAACTCGGAGGTGCCAGACGCTCGGTACTTGGATCGGTCGAATCGTGAAGACGCATTTACTACACATCAACCGCGTTGTTATAACGCCCGCTTTCGGTCTCACGAGTGCGTGGACGACACTCTCCCCTCTCGTTGCTATGCCATCACCATGGTCTTGCGTGTGCGTAGGAAATTTTTGAAATCACCACGTTCCGCAACAAAGTGGTATCGAGCCTGGTTTTATGCGTTGATGTCATATGCACGAGTAGAATACAAGTGAGTTGTGGGCGATATAAGTCATACCGCTTACCAAAGATGTCATACTTTGGTTCAGCGGTATTGTGAGATGAAGCGCCCGGACCGACATTATGCGTGACGCTTACGCGAGACTGGTTTCACCGCCCGAGCACTCGTTGCTTAAAGGTGACCGCGGGTGTCTGTCTCTCTCACTTTAGTTGAACTGAGTGGCTACGCCCGGTCCTTGCGAAGGTTAAAACAACACCAACTTGACAAACTATCGTTGTGGTTTTGATGCGTAGGTAAGAACGGTTCTTGCTCAGCCCGTAGCAGCCACGTAAAACTTGCAACAACAAAGTAGAGGACGCCTAACTTGTTTTTGCAGGGCATGTTGTGATGTGATGTGGTCAAGACGTGATGCTATATTTGATTGTATGAGATGATCATGTTTTGTAACCGAAGTTATCGGCAATCGGCAGGAGCCATATGGTTGTCGCTTTATTGTATGAAATGCAACGCCATGTAATTGCTTTACTTTATCACTAAGCGGTAGCGATAGTCGAGAAGCAATAGTTGGCGAAACGACAAAGATGCTACGATGGAGATCAAGGTGTCGCTACCGGTGACGATGGTGATCATGACGGTGTTTCGGCGATGGAGATCACAAGCACAAGTTGATGATGACCATATCATATCACTTATATTGATTGCATGTGATGTTTATCCTTTATGCATCTTATCTTGCTTTGATTGACGGTAGCATTATAAGATGATCTCTCACTAAAATTATCAAGAAGTGTTCTCCCTGTGTATGCACCGCTATGCGAAAGTTCTTCGTGGCCGAGACACCACGTGATGATCGGGTGTGATAGGCTCTACGCTCAAATACAACGGTGCAAAACAGTTGCGCACGCAAAATACTCAAAGTTAAACTTGACGAGCCTAGCATATAACAGATATGGCCTCGAACACGGAGACCGAAAGGTCGAACGTGAATCATATAGTAGATATGATCAACATAGTGATGTTCACCATTGAAACTACTCCATCTCACGTGATGATCGGACATGGTTTAGTTAATTTGGATCACGTAATCACTTAGATGACTAGAGAGATGTCTGTCTAAGTGGGAGTTTATAATATTATAAATAAAACTTAAATATATCAACAACTTAGAAACTGATAGTATTTTGATTGTCTATGTTTACGTGAGATAGATGGCTCGTGGCCGTTGTTCCGTTGAATTTTAATGCGTTCCTTGAGAAAGCAAAGTTGAAAGATGATTGTAGCAATTACACGGACTGGGTCCAGAATTTGAGGATTATCCTCATTGCTGCATAGAAGAATTACGCCTGGAAGCACCGCTGGGTGCCGTGCCTGCCGCAGGAGCAACGCCAGAAGTTGTGAACGTCTGGCGAGCAACTCGATGACTACTCGATAGTTCGAGTGTGCCATGCTTTACGGCTTAGAACCGGTCTTCAACGACGTTTTGAACGCCATGGAGCATATGAGATGTTCCAGGAGTTGAAGTTAATATTTCAAGCAAATGCCCGGATTGAGAGATATGAAGTCTCCAATAAGTTCTATAGCTGCAAGATGGAGGAGAATAGTTCGTCGGTGAACATATACTCAAAATGTCTGGGTATAATAATCACTTGATTCAACCGGGAGTTACTCTTCCGGATGATAGTGTCATTGATGTAATTCTCCAATCATCGCCACCAAGCTACAAGAGCTTCGTGATGAACTATAATATGCAAGGGATGACCAAAACAATTCCCGAGCTCTTCGCAATGCTAAAAGTCATGGAGGTAGAAATCAAGAAAGAGCATCAAGTGTTGATGGTCAACAAGACCACTAGTTTCAAGAAAAAGGGCAAAGGAAAGAAGAAGGGGAACTTCAAAAGAACAGAAGAAAGTTGCTGCTCAAGAGAAGAAACCCAAGTCCGGACCTAAGCCTGAAATCGAGTGTTTTACCGCAAGCAACCGACACCGGAAGCGGAACTGCCTCAAGTATTTGGCGGATTTGAAGGTTGGAAAGGTGATCAAAGGTATATGCGATATTCATGTTATTGATGTGTACCTTACTAATACTCGCAGTAGTACTGGGTATTTGATACCGGGTTCTGCTGCTAATATTTGCAACTCAAACAGGAACTACGGATTGCGAAGATTGGCTAAGGACGAGGTGACGGCGCGCTGGGAAATGGTTCCAAAGTCGATGTGATCGCGGGTCGGCACGCTACCTCTACATCTACCATCGGGATTAGTTTTAGACCTAAATAATTGTAATTTGGTGACAGCGTTGAGCATGAACATTATATCTGGATCTTGTTTGATGCTAGACGGTTATTCATTTAAGACAGAGAATAATGGTTGTTCTATTTATATGAATAATATCTTTTATGGTCATGCACCCTTGAAGAGTGGTCTATTTTTATTGAATGTCGATAGTAGTAATACACATATTCATAGTGTTGAAACCAAAAGATGCAGAGTTGATAATGATAATGCAACTTATTTGTGGTAATCGCCGCTTGGGTCATATCGGTGTAAAACGCATGAAGAAACTCCATACCGATGGGCTTCGGAATCACTTGATTATGAATCATTTGGTACTTAAGTAACCATGCCTCATGGGCAAGATGACTAAAACGCCGTTCTCCTAACTATGGAGCGAGCAACTGATTTGTTGGAAATCATACATACCGATGTTTGTGGTCCAATGAATGTTGAGGCACGCATGGTATCGTTATTTTCTCACCTTCACAGATGATTTGAGCAGATATGGGTATATCTACTTAATGAAACACAAATCAAAACATTTGAAAAGTTCAAAGAATTTCAGAGTGAAGTGGAAAATCATCGTAACAAGAAAATAAAGTTTCTACGATCTGATCGTGGAGGAGAATATTTGAGTTACGAGTTTGGTTTACATTTGAAACAATGTGGAATAGTTTTCGCAACTCACGCCACCCGAACACCACAGAGAAATGGTGTGTCCGAACGTCAGAATCGTATTTTACTTGATATGGTGCGATCTATGATGTCTCTTACTGATTTACCGCTATCGCTTTGGGGATATGCTTTAGAGACGGCCGCATTCACGCTAAATAGGGCACCATCTAAACTGCTTGAGACGACACCGTATGAACTGTGGTTTGGCGAGAAACCAAAGTTGTCGTTTCTTAAAGTTTGGGGCTGCGATGCTTATGTAAAGAAACTTCAACCAGATAAGCTCGAAACCAAATTGGAGAAATGTGTCTTCATAGGATACCCAAAGGAGATCAAGGGTACACCTTCTATCACAGATCCAAGGCAAGATTTTCGTTGTTAATTCGGATCCTTTCTAGAGAAGGAGTTTCTCTAAAGAAGTGAGTGGGAGGAAAGTAGAACTTGATGAGATAATCAGATTCCGCTCCCTTATTGGAAAGTAGTTCATCACAAGAAACGGTTCCTCGTGACAACTACACCAATTGGTGAGGAAACTAATGATGTTGATCATGAAACTTCAAATCAAGTTGCATATTGAATCAGAGGGTCAAGCAGAATAAAATACGCACTGCAGTGGTACGGTAATCCTATTCGGAAGTCATGTTACTTGACCATGGCGAACCTACAAACTATGAAGAAGCGATGGTGAGCCCAGATTCGCGAAATGGCTGGAAGCCATGAAATCTGAGATGGGATCCATGTATGAGAACAAAGTATGGACTTTGGTTGACTTGCGGCGATGATCGGCAAGCCATTGAGAATAAATGGATCTTTAAGAAGAAGACCGACGCCGATGGTAATATAACTGTCTACAAAGCTCGACTTGTTGCAAAAGGTTTTCGACAAGTTCAAGGGGTTGACTATGATGAGACTTTCTCACCCGTAGCGATGCTTAAGTCTGTCTGAATCATGTTAGCAATTGCCGCATTTTATGATTATGAAATTTGGCAAATGGATGTAAAAACTGCATTCTTGAATGGATTTCTAGAAGAAGAGTTGTATATGATGCAACCAGAAGGTTTTGTTGATCCAAAAGGTGCTAACAAAGTGTGCAAGCTCCAAACGATCAATTTATGGTCTGGTGCAAACCTCTCGGAGTTGAATAAACGCTTTGATAGTGTGATCAAAGCATATGGTTTTATACAGACTTTTGGAGAAGCCTCAGTATTTACAAGAAAGTGAGTGGGAGCTCAGTAGCATTTCCGATATTATATGTGGACGACATATTATTGATTGGAAATGATATAGAATTTCTGGATAGCATAAAAGGATACTTGAATAAAAGTTTTTCAATGAAAGACCTCGGTGAAGCTGCTTATATATTGGGCATCAAGATCTATAGAGATAGATCAAGACGCTTAATTGGACTTTCACAAAGCACATACCTTGATAAAGTTTTGAAGAAGTTCAAAATGGATCAGGCAAAGAAAGGTTTTACCCAGACATAAGGTGTAAGATTGAGTCGACTCAATGCCCACCACAAAGCAGAAGATAGAGAGAAAATGAAAGATGTTCCCTATGCTTCAGCCCATAGGCTCTATCATGTATGCAATGCTGTGTACCAGACCGACGTATGCTTAGCTGTAAGCTTGGCAGGAAGGTACCAAAGTAATCCAGAGTGGATCACTAGACAGCGTCAAGAACATCCCGAAATACCCGAAAAGGACTAAGGATATGTTTCTCAGATATGGAGGTGACAAAGAGCTAGTCGTAAATGGTTACGCCGATGTAAGCTTTTGACACCGATCCGGACGATTCTAAATCGCAAACCGGATACGTGTTTTTGTTAAACGGTGGAGCCGTCATTGGTGCAGTTCTAAACAAAGCGCCGTGGCGGGATCTACATGTGAAGCGGAGTACATAGCTGCTTCGAAGCAAAGAAATGAAGGAGTCTCGATGAAAGAGTTCATTTCCGATCTAGGTGTCATACCTAGTGCATCGGGACCAATGAAGATCTTTTGTGACAATATCGGTGCAATTGCCTTGGCAAAGGAATCCAGATTTCACAAGAGGACAAAGCATATAAAAAGACGCTTCAACTCCATTCGGGACCAAGTCCAAGTGGGAGAAATAGAGATTTGCAAAATACATACAGATCTGAATGTTGCGCACCCATCGACTAAGCCTCTTCCACGTAGCAAAACATGATCAGCACCAAGAATCCATGGGTGTTAGAATCATTACTTGTGTAATCTAGATTATTGACTCTAGTGCAAGTGGGAGATCAAGGAAATATGCCCTAGAGGCAATAATAAAGTTATTATTTATTTCCTTATATCATGATAAATGTTTATTATTCATGCTAGAATTGTATTAACCGAAACATAATACATGTGTGAATACATAGACAAATGTAATGTCACTAGTATGCCTCTATTTGACTAGCTCGTTAATCAAAGATGGTTATGTTTCCTAACCATAGACATGAGTTGTCATTTGATTAACGGGATCACATCATTAGGAGAATGATCTCGATTGACATGACCCATTCCGTTAGCCTAGCACTTGATCGCTTAGTATGTTGCTATTGCTTTCTTCATGACTTATACATGTTCGTAACTATGAGATTATGCAACTCCTGCTTACCGGAGGAACACTTTGGGTGCTACCAAACATCACAACGAATCGGGTGATTATAAAGGAGTACTACAGTGTGTCTCCAAAGGTACATGTTGGGTTGGCGATTTCGAGATTAGGTTTTGTCATCCGATTGCTCTGGAGAGGTATCTTCGGCCTTCTCGGTAATACACATCACATAAGCCTTGCAAGCATTACAACTAATGAGTTAGTTGTGAGATGATGTATTACGGAACGAGTAAAGAGACTTACCAAAGAATCTAGATTGAACTAGGTATTGGATACCGACGATCGAATCTCGGGTAAGTAACATACCGATGACAAAGGGAACAACGTATGTTGTTATGCGGTTCGACCGATAAAGATCTTCAGAGAATATGTAGGAACCAATATGGACATCCAGGTTCCGCTTATTGGTTATTGACCGAGAATGGTTCTAGGTCATGTCTACATAGTTCTCGAACCCGTAGGGTCCGCACGCTTAACGCTTCGATGGCGCTTCATTATGAGTTTATAAGTTTTGATGTACCAAGGTTGTTCGGAGTCCCGGATATGATCACGACATGACGAGGAGTCTCAAAATGGTCGAGACATAAAGATTGATATATTGGAAGCCTATGTTTGGACTTCGGAAAGGTTCCGGATGAAAACAGAAGTTACCGAACACCGGGTTACTGAACCCCCGGGGTCAATGGGCCTTGATGGGCCATAGGAAGAAGAGGAAGGGCCGCCAGTGGCAGGCCGCTTCTCCCTCCTCTAGTCCGAATAGGACAAGGAGAGGGGGGGGGCGCCTCTCTCTCTTCCCTCCCCAATCCTATTCCAACTAGGGGGGGGAGTCCTACTCCCGTGGGAGTAGGACTCTCCAGCGCCGCCTTGGGCTGGCCGCACCCCCTTTGCTCCTTTATATACGGGGCAGGGGCACCCCATGACACACAAGTTGATCTACGGATCGTTCCTTAGCCGTGCGGTGCCCCTCCACCATATTCCACTTCGTCATATCGTCATGAGCTTAGGCGAAGCCCTCGCCGGAGAAGTCATATCGTCATGGAGCTTAGGCGAAGCCCCGCGCCGATGGAGCATCATCATCGTCACCACGCCGTCAGGTCGACGGAACTCATCCCGACACTTTGCCGGATCGGAGTCCGGGATCGCCATCGAGCTGAACGTGTGCGTAACTCGGAGGTGCCGACGCTCGGTACTTGGATCGGTCGGATCGTGAAGACGCACGACTACATCAACCGCGTTGTTATAACGCCCGCTTTCGGTCTCATTTAGTGGTGGGAGACACTCTCCCCTCTCGTTGCTATGCCATCACCATGGTCTTGCGTGTGCGTAGGAAATTTTTTGAAATCACTACGTTCCGCAACACAATGATGCTGCTGTGAAACACCGTCGTCGTTCGGGAGAGAGGGACTGCTGGAGCTTGTAGGCAGGGGGGTTGGTCGCCATTCTGCTGCATGGCAGCAGCATGCCCAGTGTTGTTGCACATGCATATGAGTTTTCCCTTGAATCTCATATTCACGAACCATAGATATACTATCATAGGAATATAAACATTAACTACAAATGTGAAAATAAACAATAACATTAGCTATTGCCTCTAGAGAATAATTCCAACACTTGGGTACCAACACGTTTCTCGCTTTGCGATAAGCCATGGCTGGTTGCTTACTTTTGCCTAATGACAAACTAAGAGTTTTGTGACAAGTCAAAAAATTAAAGGCTTGAAGAAATAGCATCAACATGCACAATGCCAAACCAATATAAGTACAACATCTGAATATGTGTTCCATGATTATTCAAAGTGCAAGTTATCGAGACATCATCCTATCGGTAGGTGGCCACATGATCTGAGGTACCACTAATACTTAAATGCCCCCTTCCCCACCACCCCACCCCCCACCGCCAAAAAAAATGTGAGACTCCTTTTGCAAAGGCCACATATTTTATCAACGGTTTAAATCACATGTAGGCAGGTATGAAGAGGTTGAGTCCTCCTCGTCAACGCCTTAAGTGCCAGTTGGCAAACATGCGCTCACAGGCCATGTCCAATTAGCCATGCTCACTCGTTTGGTCGGCTCACTTCGTTTTTTTGTCGCCTTCTGATACGTCTCCGTCGTATCTATAATTTTTTATTGTTCCATGCCAATATTCTACAACTTTTACATACTTTTGGCAACAATTTATATGATATTCTTGGACTAACATATTGATCCAGTGCCCAGTGCCAGTTCCTTTTTGTTGCATGTTTTTTGTTTCGCAAAAAATCCATATCAAACGGAGTCCAAATGGGATAAAAACTTACGGAGATTATTTTTGGACTATATGTGATTTTTGGGAAAAAGAATCAACACGAGACGATACTCGAGGGGCCCACAAGGGTGGAGGGCGCGCCCCTTGACCTTGTGGCCACCCCGTAAGGCGGTTGGTGCCCTTATCCTGGCGCAAGAAAAATAATATCCGGATAAAAATCGTGTTAAAATTTCAGCCCAATCGAAGTTACGTATCTCCGAGAATTTAATAACGGTGAAAGACCAGAATCTGGGAGCGCAGAAACACAAGCAAACAGAGAGAGAGAGAGAGAGAGAGATATCCAATCTCGGAGGGGCTCTCGCCCCTCCACCGCCATGGAGGCCATGGACCAGAGGGGAAACCCTTCTCTCATCTAGGGGGAGGGTCAAGGAAGAAGAAGAAGGGGGGCTCTCTCCCCCTCTCTTCGGGTGGCGCCGGAACACCGCCGGGGCCATCATCGTGACGGCGATCTACACCAACAACTTCGCCGCCGTCATCACCAACTCTCTCCCCCTCTATGCAGCGGTGTAACACCACTCCGCCCCGCTGTAATCTCTACTTGAACATGGTGCTCAATGCTATATATTATTTCCCAATGATGTATGGCTATCTTATTATGTTTGAGTATATCCGTTTTGTCCTATGGGTCTATTGATGATCGTGATTGGTTTGAGTTGCATGTTTTATTATTGGTGTTGTCCTATGGTGCTCTCCGTGTTGGGCAAGCGTGAGGGATCCCTGCTGTAGGGTTTGCAATATGTTCATGATTTGCTTATGGTGGGTGGCATGAGTGACAGAAGCACAAACCCGAGTAAGTAGGTTGTTTGCGTATGGGAACAAAGAGAACTTGATACTTTAATGCTACGGTTGGGTTTCACGTTAATGATCTTTAGTAGTTATGGATGTTTGCTAGAGTTCCAATCATAAGTGCATATGATCCAAGAAGACAAAGTATGTTAGCTTATGCCTCTCCCTCATATAAAACTGTAATAATGATTACCGGTCTAGTTTTCGATTGCCTCGGGACAAATAACTTTCTTGTGACAAAAACCTCTCTACTAAAACTCACTTAGTTGTGTCTTTATCTAAACAGCCCCTAGTTTTTATTTACGTGCTCTTTATTATTTTGCAAACCTATCCTACAACACCTACAAAGTACTTCTAGTTTCATACTTGTTCTAGGTAAAGTGAACGTTAAGCGTGCGTAGAGTTGTATCGGTGGTCGATAGAACTTGAGGGAATATTTGTTCTACCTTTAGCTTCTCGTTGGGTTTGACACTCTTATTTATCGAGAAAGGCTACAACTGATCCCCTATACTTGTGGGTTATCAAGACCTTTTTCTGGTGCCGTTGCCGGGGAGCAATAGCGTGGGGTGAATATTCTCGTGTGTGCTTGTTTGCTTTACCACTAAGTAATTTTTATTTTGTGCTCTTGTTTTCTATCTTTAGTTATGGGTAGGAAACGCAAAATACCAAAAGAATTAGTTGTACCTACAAAACCAACGGTTGAAGAACCACCCAAAATCTATCATACCACTGAAGCTTTCTACTTGGATCATCTTCGATCCCTATGTGCTCGTGCTGAAAACCCAACTAGCTTATTTGAGGGCAAATCTTTAGATGAGCATGCTTGTTATGTGCGACACCGCTTATCTCAAAAGGAAAACTTTTACTGGATAAAATTCATCGTTTGCAATGCTATGCATGGAATTTATGTGAAATGTATGATTTTACTTGTTGTTCTGAAGACCCTAAGAAACACCTTCCCTACCAATGTGAGTTTAGTGATAATGGAATCGTATCTTTGTATGCTAAGGGTGTTTATAATTACTATGATGTTCAACAAATTGAAGAATTTGTTGCTTTTAAGGGTGCTTATGAAATTGATTCTTTGGTTGAAAAGTATGATGCTACTCTTTACAAATCTGAAAATTTTGCCATACTTAATTATTGTTATGATAATTATGCTTCTAATGCCTATGTTAAACCATATATTGAGGACTCCTCCGCTGTCCAAGAAGAGAATAACATTTTGCAGGAGTCTATGGATGAAGAAATTGATGAAACTATGAGCTCATTGGATGAAAGAGATGATGAGGAGAGCGAAGAACAAAAGGAGGAAGAGCGGATTAGCTACCCGTGCCCACCTTCTAATGAGAGTAACCCTCCAACTCATATATTGTTTAATTTTCCTTCAGACTTATCAAGGATGATTGCTATGATAATTTCTATGACCCCGTTGATTCATTTGAAATATCCCTTTTTGATGAACTTGATAATTGCTATGCTTGTGGCCAAGATGCCAATATGAATTATGCTTATGGAGATGAACTTGTAGGCGAACGTAGTAATTTCAAAAGTTTCCTACGCACATGCAAGATCATGGTGATGCATAGCAACGAGAGGGGAGAGTGTGTCCACGTACCCTCGTAGACCGAAAGCGGAAGCGTTATGACAATGCGGTTGATGTAGTCGTACGTCTTCACGATCCGACCGATCCAAGTACAGAACGCACGGCACCTCCGAGTTCAGCACATGTTCAGCTCGATGACGTCCCACGAACTCCGATCCAGCAGAGCTTTGCGGGAGATTTTTGTCAGCACGGCGGCGTGATGATGGTGTTGATGATGCTACCGACGCAGGGCTTCGCCTAAGCACCGCTATGATATTACCGAGGTGGAATATGATGGAGGGGGGCACCACACACGGCTAAGAGATCAATGATCAATTGTTGTGTCTCCAAGGGGTGCCCTCCTCCCCGTATATAAAGGAGTGGAGGAGGGGGAGGGCCGGCCCTCTCTATGGCGCGCCCTAGGGGAGTCCTACTCCCACCGAGAGTAGGATTCCCCCTTTCCTAGTATAACTAGGAGCCCTTCCAAGTAGTAGGGGTAGGAGAGAAGGAAAGGGAAAAGAGAAGAGAAGGAAGGAGGGGGCGTCGCCCTCCCCCTAGTCCAATTCGGACTAAGCCTTGGGGGGGCGCGCAGCCTCCCCTCTCTCTTTCCCCTAAAGCCCAATAAGGCCCATATACTCCCAGGCGAATTCCCGTAACTCCCCGGTACTTCCAAAAATACCCAAATCACTCGGAACCTTTTTGATGTCCGAATATAGTCGTCCAATATATCAATCTTTACGTCTCGACCATTTCGAGACTTCTCGTCATGTCCCCGATCTCATTCGGGACTCCGAACTACCTTCGGTACATCAAAACATATAAACTCATAATACAAATCGTCACCGAACGTTAAGCGTGCGGACCCTACGGGTTCGAGAACTATGTAGACATGACCGAGACTCGTTTCCGGTCAATAACCAATAGCGGAACCTGGATGCTCATATTGGCTCCCACATATTCTATGAAGATCTTTATCGGTCAAACCGCATAACAACATACGTTGTTCCCTTTGTCATCGGTATGTTACTTTCCCGAGATTTGATCGTCGGTATCTCAATACCTAGTTCAATATCATTACCAGCAAGTCTCTTTTACTCGTTCTGTAATACATCATCCCGCAACTAACTCATTTGTTACAATGCTTGCAAGGCTTATAGTGATGTGCATTACCGAGAGGGCCCAGAGATACCTCTCCGACAATCGGAGTGACAAATCCTAATCTCGAAATACGCCAACTCAACAAGTACCTTCGGAGACACCTGTAGAGCACCTTTATAAGCACCCAATTACGTTAGACGTTTGGTAGCACACAAAGTGTTCCTCCGGTAAATGGGAGTTGCATAATCTCATAGTCATAGGAACATGTATGTCATGAAGAAAGCAATAGCAACATACTAAACGATCAAGTGCTGAGCTAACGGAATGGGTCAAGTCAATCACATCAATCTCCTAATGATGTGATCCCGTTAACCAAATGACAACTCATGTCCATGGCTAGGAAACTCAACGATCTTCGATTAACGAGCTAGTCAAGTAGAGGCATACTAGTGACACTATATTTGTCTATGTATTCACACATGTATTATGTTTCCGGTTAATACAATTCTAGCATGAATAATAAACATTTATCATGAAATAAGGAAATAAATAATAACTTTATTTTCGCCTCTAGGGCATATTTCCTTCAGTCCCCCACTTGCACTAGAGTCAATAATCTAGTTCACTTTGCCATGTGATTTAATATCAATAGTTCACATCTTTATGTGGTTAACACCCATAGTTCACATCGACATGTGACCAACACCCAAAGGGTTTTACTAGAGTCAGTAATCGAGTTCACATCGATATGTGATTAACACCCAAAGAGTACTAAGGTGTGATCATGTTTTGCTTGTGAGATAATTTTAGTCAACGGGTCTGTCACATTCAGATCCGTAAGTATTTTGCAAATTTCTATGTCTACAATGCTCTGCACGGAGCTACTCTAGCTAATATCTCCCACTTTCAATATATATCTAGATCAAGACTTAGAGTCATCTAGATCGGTGTCAAAGCTTGCATCGATGTAAATCTTTATGATGAACTCTTTATCACCTCCATAACCGAGAAATATTTCCTTATTCTACTAAGGATTATTTTGACCGATGTCCAGTGATCTACTCCTAGATCACTATTGTACCCTCTTACCAAACTCTTGGTGAGGTACACACTAGATCTGGTACACATCATGAAATACTTTATAGAACCTATGGCTGAGGCATAGTGAATGACTTTCATTCTCTTTCTATCTTATGCAGTGGTCGGGCTTTGAGTCTTACTCAATTTCATACCTTGTAACACAGGCAAGAACTCTTTCTTTGACTGTTCCATTTTGAACTACTTCAAAATCCTGTCAAGGTATGTACTCATTGAAAAAACTTATCAAGCATCTTGATCTATCTCTATAGATCTTGATGCTCAATATGTAAGTAGCTTCACCAAGGTCTTTCTTTGAAAAATTCCTTTCAAATACTCCTTTATGCTTTTCAGAAAATTCTACATTATTTCCGATCAACAATATGTCATTCACATATACTTATCAGAAAGGCTGTAGTGCTCCCACTCACTTTTGTAAATACAGGCTTCACCGTAAGTCTGTATAAAACTATATGCTTTGATCAACTTATCAAAGTGTATATTCCAACTTCGAGATGCTTGCACCAGTCCATAGATGGATCGCTGGAGCTTTGCACACTTTTTTTAGCACCTTTAGGATCGACAAATCCTTCTGGTTGCATCATATACAACTCTTCTTTTAAGAAATCCATTAAGGAATGCAGGTTTGACATCCATTTGCCAAATTTCTTAAAATGCGGCAATTGCTAACATGATTCGGACAGACTTTTTAAGCATCGATACACGTGAGAAAATCTCATTGTATTCAACATCTTGAACTTGTCGAAAACATTTTTGCGACAATTCGAGCTTTGTAGATAATAACACTACTATCAACGTCAGTTTTCCTCTTGAAGATCCATTTATTCTCAATGGCTTGCCGATCATTGGGCAATTCCACCAAAGTCCATACTTTGTTTTCATACATGGATCATATCTCAGATTTCATGGCCTCAAGCCATTTTGCGGAATCTGGGCTCATCATCGCTTCCTCATAGTTCGCAGGTTCGTCATGGTCTAGTAACATGACTTCGAGAACAGGATTATCGCATTCATTCAGTGCGGATCTTACTCTGGTTGACCTACGAGGTTTGGTAGTAACTTGATCTGAAGTTTCATGATCATCATCATTAACTTCCTCACTAATTCGTGTAGGCATCACTGGAACTGATTTCAGTGATGCGCTACTTTCCAATTTTGAGAGAAGATACAATTACCTCATCAAGTTCTACTTTCCTCCCACTCACTTCTTTCGAGAGAAACTCCTTCTCTAGAAAGGATCCATTCTCGGCAACGAATATCTTGCCTTCGGATCTGTGATAGAAGGTGTACCCAACAGTTTCTTTTGGGTATCCTATGAAGATTTACTTCTCTGATTTGGGTTCGAGCTTATCATGTTGAAATTGTTTCACATAAGCATCGCAGTCCCAAACTTTAAGAAACGACAGCTTAGGTCTCTCGCCAAACCACAGTTCATACGGTGTCATCTCCACGGATTTAGATGGTGCCCTATTTAACGTGAATGTAGATGTCTCTAATGCATAACGCCAAAACGATAGTGGTAGATCGGTAAGAGACATCATAGATCGCACCATATCTAATAAAGTACGATTATGACGTTTGGACACACCATTACACTGTGGTGTTCTGTATGGCGTGAGTAGTGAAACTATTTCACATTGTTTTAACTGAAGGCCATACTCGTTAACTCAAATATTTTATTTCTGCGATCATATCGTAGAAACTTTTATTTTCTTGTTACGATGATTCTCCACTTCACTCTGAAATTCTTTGAACTTTTCAAATGTTTCAGACTTGTATTTCATCAAGTAGATATACCCATATCTGATCAAATCATCTGTGAAGGTTAAAAAATAACGATACCCGCCATGTAGCCTCAACACTCATCGGACCGCATACATCAGTATGTATTATTTCCAACAAGTCAGTTGCTCGCTCCATTGTTCCGGAGAACGGAGTTTTAGTCATCTTGCCCACGAGGCATGGTTCGTACGCATCAAGTGATTCATAATCACATGATTCCAAAAGCCCATCAGCATGGAGTTTCTTCATGCGCTTTACACCAATATGACATAAACGGCAGTGCCACAAATAAGTTGCACTATCATTATTAACTTTGCATCTTTTGGCTTCAATATTATGAATATGTGTATCACTACAATCGAGATCCAACAAACCATTTTCATTGGGTGTATGACCATAGAAGGCTTTATTCATGTAAATGTAACAACAATTATTCTCTAATTTAAATGAATAACCGTATTGCAATAAACATGATCAAATCATATTCATGCTCAACGCAAACACCAAATAACATTTATTTAGGTTCAACACTAATCCCGAAAGTATAGGGAGTGTGCGATGATGAACATATCAATCTTGAAACTACTTCCAACACACATCGTCACTTCACCCCTAACTAGTTTATGTTCATTCTGCAACTCCCGTTTCGAGTTACTACTCTTAGCAAATGAACCAGTATCAAATACCAAGGGGTTGCTATAAACACTAGTAAAGTATACATCAATAACATGTATATCAAATATACCTTTGTTCACTTTGCCATCCTTCTTATCCGCCAAATACTTGGGGTAGTTCCGCTTCCAGTGACCAGTCCCTTTGTAGTAGAAGCACTTAGTCTCAGGCTTAGGTCCAGTCTTGGGCTTCTTCACTTGAGCAGCAACTTGCTTCCATTCTTCTTGAAGTTCCCCATCTTCCCTTTGCCCTTTTTCTTGAAACTAGTGATCTTGTCAACCATCAACACTTTGATGTTTTTCTTTGATTTCTACCTTCGCCAATTTTAGCATTGCGAAGAGCTTGGGAATTGTTTTCATCATCCCTTGCATATTATAGTTCATCACGAAGTTCTAGTAACTTGGTGATAGTGACTAGAGAACTTTGTCAATTACTATATTATCTGGAAGATTAACTCCCACTTGATTCAAGAAATTGTAGTACTCAGACAATCTGAGCACATGCTCACTGGTTGAGCTATTCTCCTCCATCTTGTAGGCAAAGTACTGTCAGAGGTCTCATACCTCTTGACACGGGCATGAGTATGAAATACCAATTTCAACTCTTGGAACATCTTATATGCTCCGTGGTGTTCAAAACATTTTTTAAGTCCCGGTTCTAAGCCGTAAAGCATGGTGCACTAAACTATCAAGTAGTCATCATACCGAGCTTTTGTCAAAACATTCATAACGTCTGCATTTGCTCCTGCAATAGGTCTGTCACCTAGCGGTGCATCAAGGACATAATTCTTCTGTGCAGCAACGAGGATAATCCTCAGATCATGGACCAAGTCCGCGTCATTGCTACTATCATCTTTCAATATATATTTCTCTAGGAACATATAAAAAAATAAACGGGGAGCTACATCGCGAGCTACTGATCTACAACATAGATATGCTAATACTACCAGGACTAAGTTCATGATAAATTAAAGTTCAATTAATCAAATTACTTAAAGAACTCCCACTTAGATAGACATCCCTCTAATCATCTAAGTGATCACGTGATCCATATCAACTAAACCATGTTCAATCATCACGTGAGATGGAGTAGCTTTCAATGGTGAACATCACTATGTTGATCATATCTACTATATGATTCACGCCGACCTTTCGGTCTCAGTGTTACGAGGCCATAGCGCATATGCTAGGCTCGTCAAGTTTAACCTGAGTATTCCGCGTGTGCAAAACTGTCTTGCACCCGTTGTATTTGAACGTAGAGCTTATCACACCTGATCATCACGTGGTGTCCCAGCACGAAGAACTTTCACAACGGTGATTACTCAGGGAGAATACTTATACCTTGAAATTTAGTGAGAGATCATCTTATAATGCTACCGTCGGGCTAAGCAAAATAAGATGCATGAAAGATAAACATCGCATGCAATCAATATATGTGACATGATATGGCCATCATCATCTTGTGCCTTTGATCTCCATCTCTAAAGCATCGTCATGATCTCCATCGTCACCGGCATGACACCATGATCTCCATCATCTTGATCTATATCAATGCGTCGTCACATGGTCGTCTCACCAGCTATTGCTTTTGCAACTATTGCTATCGCATAGCGATAAAGTAAAGCAATTACATGGCACTTGCATCTTATGCAATAAAGAGACAACCATAAGGCTTCTGCCAGTTGCCGATAACTTTAACAAAACATGATCATCTCATACAACAATTTATATCTCATCATGTCTTGACCATATCACATCACAACATGCCCAGCAAAAACAAGTTAGACGTCCTCTACTTTGTCGTTGCAAGTTTTACGTGACTGCTACGGGCTGAGCAAGAACCATTCTTACCTACGCATCAAAACCACAACGATATTTCATCAAGTTAGTGCTGTTTTAACCTTCACAAGGACCGGGCGTAGCCACACACGGTTCAACTAAAGTTGGAGAAACTGACACTCGCTAGTCACCTGTGTGCAAAGCACGGCGGTAAAACCAGTCTCGCGTAAGCGTACGCGTAATGTCGGTCCGGGCCGCTTCATCCAACAATACCGCCCAACCAAAGTATGACATGCTGGTAAGCAGTATGACTTGTATCACCCACAACTCACTTGTGTTCTACTCGTGCATATAACATCTATACATAAAACCTGGCTCGGATGCCACTGTAGGGGAACGTAGTAATTTCAAAAATTTCCTACGCACATGCAAGATCATGGTGATGCATAGAAACGAGAGGGGAGAGTGTCCACGTACCCTCGTAGACCAAAAGTGGAAGCGTTATGACAACGCGGTTGATGTAGTCTTTACATCTTCATGATCTGACCGATCCAAGTACCAAACGCACGGCACCTCCGAGTTCAGCACACGTTCAGCTCGATGACGTCCCACGAACTCTGATCCAGCAGAGCTTTGCGGGAGAGTTTCTTCAGAACGACGGCGTGATGACGGTGTTGATGATGCTACCGACGCAGGGCTTTGCCTAAGCACCGCTACGATATTACCGAGGTGGAATATGATGGAGAGGGGCACCACACACGGCTAAGAGATCAATGATCAATTGTTGTGTCTCCAAGGGGTGCCCCCCTCCCCGTATATAAAGGAGTGGAGGAGGGGGAGGGCCGGCCCTCTCTATGGCGCGCCCTAGGGGAGTCCTACTCCCACCGGGAGTAGGATTCCCCTTTCCTAGTAGAACTAGGAGCCCTTCCAAGTAGTAGGAGTAGGAGAGAAGGAAAGGAAAAGAGAAGAGAAGGAAGGAGGCGCCGCCTCCCCTAGTCCACCCGGACTAAGCCTTGGGGGTGCGCAGCCTCCTCTCTCTTCCCCTAAAGCCCAATAAGGCCCATATACTCCCGGCGAATTCTCAGAACTCCCGGTACTTCAAAAATACCGAATCACTCGGAACCTTTCCGATGTCCGAATATAGTCATCCAATATATCGATATTTATGTCTCGGCCATTTTGAGACTCCTCATCATGTCCCCGATCTTATCCGGGACTCCGAACTACCTTCGGTACATCAAAACACATAAACTCATAATACAAATCGTCACCGAACGTTAAGCATGCGTACCCTACGGGTTCGAGAACTATGTATACATGACCGAGACTTGTTTCCGGTCAATAACCAATAACGGAACCTGGATGCTCATATTGGCTCCCACATATTCTATGAAGATCTTTATCGGTCAAACCGCATAACAACATACGTTGTTCCCTTTGTCATCGATATGTTACTTGCCCGAGATTTGATCGTCGGTATCTCAATACCTAGTTCAATCTCGTTACCGGCAAGTCTCTTTTACTCGTTCCGTAATACATCATCCCGCAACTAACTCATTAGTTACAATGCTTGCAAGGCTTATAGTGATGTGCATTATCGGGAGGGCCCAGAGATACCTCTCCGACAATCGGAGTGACAAGTCCTAATCTCGAAATACGCCAACTCAACAAGTACCTTCGGAGACACACAGAGAGCACCTTTATAATCACCCGATTCACGTTGTGACGTTTGGTAGCACACAAAGTGTTCCTCCGGTAAACGGGAGTTCCATAATCTCATAGTCATAGGAACATGTATAAGTCATGAAGAAAGCAATAGCAACATATTAAACGATCGAGTGCTAAGCTAACGGAATGGGTCAAGTCAATCACATCATTTTCCTAATGATGTGATCCCATTAATCAAATGACAACTCATGTTCATGGCTAGGAAACTCAACCATCTTTGATTAACGAGCTAGTCAAGTAGAGGCATATTAGTGACACTATATTTGTCTATGTATTCACATATGTATTACGTTTCCGGTTAATACAATTCTAGCATGAATAATAAACATTTGTCATGAAATAAGGAAATAAATAATAACTTTATTATTGCTTCTAGGGCATATTTCCTTCAGAACTTGCTATAGTTCCTTATGTTAAGAATGAAATTGTTGTTATTGCACCCACACATGATAGTCCTATTATCTTTTTGAATTCTCCCAACTACACTATATCGGAGAAGTTTGTGCTTATTAAGGATTCTATTTATGGGTTGTGTTCTACTATTGCACATGATGATTTTGATAAATATAATATGCATGTGCTTGCTGCTCCTACTTGCAATTATTATGAGAGGGGAACTACATCTCCGCCTCTCTATGTTTCCAATACAATAAAATTGCAAGAAACTGTTTATACTATGCATTGGCCTTTACTTTGTGTGCATGAATTGTTCTTTTATGACATGCCAATGCATAGAAAGAGAGTTACACTTCGTCATTACTTGATATGTGTTACTTTGTGCTCACTACTAAATTACAAATCATTGTTAATTAAAATTGGCTTTGATATACCTTGGGATCCTGGTGGATCCATTACTTGAGCAATATATGCCTAGCTTAATGGCTTTAAAGAAAGCACTGCCAGGGAGACAACCCGGAAGTTTTAGAGAGTCATTTATTTCTGTTGTGTGCTTTTATAAAGTTTAAAAACAAAAAAAAATAAAGTGGGGAACCTAAATGTCGGTGTACTAGAGTAGGGGTACCCTAGTATCCCGAACTTCGCAGACGGGCGATTGCAAAGACCTCATGCAAGGCTTGCTGGTCACCGCCAAGATCCTCCGTGGTTCCTTTGGAGCCATTCAAGAACAAGGTATTTAACCAAGAAGACAAGGCCCGGCAAGAGGAGCTTGCCGGGAAGGCCACTCAAGGCACGCAGAAGACAAGACCCGGCAAGAGGAGCTTGCCGGAAGGCTCGAGAGCGGCAAGCCTCCGGACGCGACAAGGATTCAGCCGCAAGGCACTTGCCGCGGCAGTAACCTCTCTTCATCTCCGCTCCAGCTCATCCACCAACGTGTCTCCATGGGACCATTCCATGCGCAGCGTGTCAAGAGGCTGTGCAGCAAGCGAGGAGCAGCGATAAGCGGGCACGACAAGCTTGCCTTCGTGGCTAACGGTGGCGCTCTGACGGTCCCTCACAGACTTTGTTTAGGGCGACAGTGACGGGCATTTAATGCTTTTGTCCCTTGCCGTCGTGGTTAGGTAGAGTACACCGCATAATCGCTCAAGTAGGTGTACCAACTCGCTTTTTCCATTTGTACCCTCATCTACGTTGCCACCTGTCGGAGACCCCTTGAGCATATAAAAGGAGGCCCATGCGCAACGTAGAAAGGGTTCGGTTCAGTTCGATCCCAACGTAACCAGAGAACTCTCACGCTAGGTCTTGTAGCTCTCATCGCTCCCTAGCAAGAACACAATACAAATCAGACAAGCAGCAGTAGGAGTATTATCTCTCCGGAGAGCTCCGAAGCTGGGTAAAACTGCTCGTGTTAGCCGCCTCGATCCGCTCTTCAGGCGATCTCCGCCCTCCGAACCAAAGGGGCCTGGTCCGCCGCCCCATAGGTGTTCGTGGTCCGATCAGCCTCCCGACATCTTTGGCGCGCCCGGTAGGGCGCCGAGGCCGTGTGAACCTGATCCGCATCCACACGGCGGCATCTTCATCATCTTCAACATCTTCATCAACATGCCACCGAAGAAGAAAGCTTCGGCGTCAGCAGAGCCGTCCGCGTCGTACCCACCATCACCGGAGCAAACGGGTGGTGGAGCAGACGCGGGCGGAAGAACGGGCGCCGGCGAAGGAGTTCGTGATGCTGCCAAGTCCAAGGACAAGGCCGCGCAAACCTCGGCGTCCGCACATGCCCCACGCCCATCTCAGGAGATGCGGGACCAACAGCGTCATGGTATTCACAATACCATACGCTCGTTGGATCAAGACCGAGCTGGAGGATCTCGAGACCCTCAAGACCAGCGTGCATGCCAGCATGCTGGCACGAGCGAGGTACGGTCGCCTAGACAGGATGCTGCTCCTTCTAACATAGTTAGAAGTCCAAGCATATCCCGCTCCTCGCACCGTTCACCATTGCCACCCACTACTCCAGCAGAAGCTCTGGCGAGAGCTCAGCTACTCCTCGACTACCCTCCAACGGCCGACAAGGTCGACGAGTGGAGGGCCACCATACAGAGTCTCATCGGCTTTGCCAACGGCGACGCTCCGCGGCAACCAACTACATCATTGCCGCGGCAAGACGACAAGGCACGAGCCGGTGGCGACGAGACTTGTGGAGGTGCGACCACCATGCACTCTCCACCCCGAAGGCCAAGATCGCCGACTCGCCGGATCCACCTCGACAAATGACTCCGCTGCGTCGCCGGATCCACGAGCTCGCCGCGATCAGCGCCAAGTTCTTCATGAACGACAACAAGAAGACACTCGAGCTCGCGCCAGCGCCCGAAGAGAAGCGGCGTTAGTCGGACCAGCTGGGCCTTCTGTCGATATGCATGCGCCCGAGAGAACCGAGCGACTTGCCGTCTGTGATAGGTTGCCCTGCGTTCACTCGTGAGCTGCGGCAAGTCCAAAGGTGGCCCAAAGAAGAAGAACTTCAAGCGGGCGTGCGAAAAATGCGATGGCGGGGCGCATCCGTCGGAGTTCCTCAGCATCTACACCATCGCGGTGCAAGCTGCGGGGACGAGACGACAAGATCCTCGCCAACTACTTCCGCGGTACTCAAGCCCAACGTCAGTCTGGCTCATGCACTTGCCGGACAACTCCATATCTTCTTGGGCAGATCTATGCCATCAGATTGTTGGCGCCTTCACAGGCGGCCACAAGCCTCATGGCCAAGAAAGTGACCTTCATCTGCTCGCCCAGAAGGAAGGAGAGTCCCTGCGCAAGTTCATTCAGAGATTCAGCCGTGTGCACTACAACATCCCAGATGTCCACCCTGCCGCGGTGATCAGCGCGTTTCATCAGAACGTGCGGAACCGCGGGATGAGGGAGGAGATGGCGATGTGCAAAGTCAAGGACGTCAGTGAGCTGTATGCCTTGGCCGACAAGTGTGCACGTCTTTGAGGAAGGAGGAGACTCGGGAGAGAATCTGAAGCAGGATCGGCGGTGAGGAGACCGCCCCGGCAAAGAAGAGTCGGCGGCGGGGCAACAGGAAGAAGAAAGGCAGAGAAGTGCTAGCTGTTGAGCAGTCCGGCAACGGAGGTGGCGACAAGAACACCAAGGCTGGTGGCTCCGGCAAGGAGGTTGCCCCTGATGCCAACCACCAGTCGGTGGCGGCCGCCGACAAGCAGGACGGCTCCGGCAAGCAAGATCTTGCAAGATCCACCGCACCAAGGGCCACGACCTCCAGAGCTGCAAGAAGGTCGAGCAGCTTGTTGAGCAGCGAAGGCTGAGTACGAGCGGCGCGACAAGGAGAAGGCCAGGAAGGTCTTTGGAGGAGCCAAGAAGAAACACCCGGCCGGGAGGGCGCCATGGCAAGGCCAAGCAGCGGCAAGGAGACAGACCTCCAGCGGCGACAAGGATGAAGATGACGACGACGATGAAGATATGGAAGACGACGACGCCGATGAGCAGGAGTTTCAGAAAGCTACAGAGGTCCTCTGCGTTGACAGAGGTGCTTCCCTGCATACTTCCCACCGCCAACTCAAGCAGTGGATGCGGGAGGTCAATGCAGCGGAACCATCCGTAGAGTCACGCAAGCCCCTGAAGTGGTCCAGCACGCCTATCATCTTTGATATTGAGGACCACCACGATCGCATAAGCTGCGGTCGGGTGCTTGCCGATGTTGGTCTCACCAACTATCCGCAACCTCAAGGTCACTAAGATGCTAGTTGACGGCGGGCCGGCTTAAACCTGATCTCCTCCGGTGCTCCGAAGCTTCAGATCCTCGACAATGAGCTCGAAGAGACCGGCACATTCCAAGGAATCAATCCGGGAAGGAGCAAGCGAAGGGGAAGATCACGTTGTCGGTAACATTTGGCTGAAGCTGAACTTTAGGATCGAGAGGGTCACATTCGACGTTGTTGATTTCCCATTGCCTTACAATGGGATACTTGGCCGTCCAAAGACTCGCCAAGTTCATGGCAGCCTCTCATTATGCCTACAACTTACTCAAGATGCCAGGCCCGATAAGCATCATCTCATCCATGGCGACAAGAAGGATGCTCTTATCTGCGCCGACAAGATCTACCGGGATGCACGGCTGACATGATTGCAAGCCACTTGTCACCGAAGCTCCCCGGGGAAGAAGACCAAGTCCAAGTCCGGCAAGAGCTCGATGCCCACTCCGGCAAGCGCACCTCTT
Organism: Aegilops bicornis; assembly: GCA_021605145.1. Classification (NCBI taxonomy): domain Eukaryota; kingdom Viridiplantae; phylum Streptophyta; class Magnoliopsida; order Poales; family Poaceae; genus Aegilops; species Aegilops bicornis. Next base: position 513,106,027 of record CM038674.1, read on the forward strand.
GAGTGCTGCGCTACCGTCGAGGACGCACCATCAAGCTCCACCGGCAAGTGCAAGAAGGCGATGGCAGCTCCGCCAAAGACCAAGAAGGTGTCCGCCAAGGAGGACGGCACCGGTGGTACCTTCACCATCGGTGCCTCTCTCGACCCTAAATAGGAAGGCGCTCGTTGCTTTCCTCAAGGCGAATGTCGGCGTGTTTGCATGGCAACCGTCGACATCCCCGTGTTCCTGTGAAAGTAATTGAGCACCGCCTTGCCGTTTGTCCTCATCTTGTGACCCGTCAAGCAGAAAGTCGAGGAAGCAAGCGGTGGAGCGCCAAGAATTAATCGCAGAAGAGATCAAGAAACCGGAAGCAAAGAGGCCTTGTCGAGGAGTGCTCCATCCTACGTGGTTGGCCAATCCTGTAGTTGTGCGCAAGGCTAACGGGAAATGGAGACTTTGTATCGACTTTACAGATGTCAATAAAGCTTGTCCCAAAGATCCATTTCCTTTGCGGCGCATCGGCCAGATTGTTGACTCCACGGCTGGATGTGATTTGCTTTCATTTCTTGATGCATACTCAGGATATCATCAGATCTTCATGGCAGAAGAAGATGAAGAGAAAACCGCATTCATTACTCCATGTGGCACAAACTGTTTCATACGGATGCCTTTCGGTTTGAAAAATGCTGGTTCAATGTTTGCAAGAGTAGTCCATGACGCTTTTGAGCCGCAAATGCACAGAAATGTAGAAGCCTACATGGATGACATAGTGGTCAAGAGCAAGGACAAAGCAACTCTGGTTCAAGATTTGGATGAGACCTTTGCAAATCTGCGCAAGATCAACCTCAAGCTCAATCCCGAGAAGTGCGTGTTTGGAGTCCCTTCCGGCAAGCTTCTCGGGTTCTTCGTGTCTCAGCGGGGAATTGAAGCCAATCCCGACAAGATCAAGGCCATTGAGCAGATCGAAGCACCAAAGCGCGTCAAGGATGTACGAAGACTTGCCGGTTGCGTGGCTGCTCTCAGCAGGTTTATCTCTAGGTCTGCTGAGCGCGCCTTGCCATTTTTCAAAATTTTGAAAAAGGCAGGTCCAATGAAATGGACTCCCGAAGTGGATGCTGCGCTGCAGGACTTAAAGAGATACCTGTCCTCCACTCCAATACTTGTCGCACCTAAGCCACAAGAGAAGTTGCTGCTATATATAGCGGCAAACAATCAAGTGGTTAGTGCTGCGTTAGTAGCGGAGAGGGAGGCGGATGATGAGCTAGCAACCACGACAGACACATCCAGCGACAAGCAGGGGGATTCCCCGACAAGCTCTGGTCCCGACAAGGACGGATCTGCGCAGACACATGAGCAGATGCGAGAAAAAAAGGATGGTGCAGCGCCAGATTTACTTTGTCGGTTCCCTTCTACAGGGGCTAGGTCAAGGTACTACGGTGTGCGAAATTGCTTTCGGCCTCCTCATGGCCTCGAGAAAGCTGCGCCATTACTTTCGTGCACATGAGATCATAGTTGTCACTCGCTTTCCATCAAGAGGATCTTGCAAAATCCGAAGCGGCAGGCAGGATTGTCGAGTGGGCCTTTGGGCTATCAAGCTTTGGCCTCAAGTTTGAAAGCACTTCAACTATCCAAAGCAGAGCATTGGCAGAGTTCATAGCAGAATGGATGCCAACACCAGATGAAGAAATTCCAGAGACAAGCATTCCCGTCAAGGAGGCGAGCAAAGAGTGGCTGATGTACTTTGATGGTGCCTTCTCGCTGCAAGGCGCCGGTCTTGGCGTCGCTTGTCGCACCCAATCGGAGAGCACCTCAAGCACGTAGTCCAGATGCACTTTCCCAAGGAGCAAGCAACAAACAATACAGCAGTATGAAGGTTTGCTTGCCGGTCTCGAGATTGCAGAGACCTTGGGATTAAGAAGCTTATTGTCGTGGGTGACTCGCAGCTTGTCGTCCGCCAAGTGAACAAAGACTATCGAGTCCATTGATGGAAGCCTACGTTGATGAAGTGAGAAAGCTAGAAGAACACTTTGACGGCCTACAAATGGAACATGTTCCAAGAGTTCGTAATGATATTGCCGACGGCCTGTCAAAGTGTGCTGCACTTAAGTTGCCTGTGGAACCAGGGATTTTTGTGCTCAAGCTAACTCAACCAACCGTAACACCGTCAACTGGACAGAGCAAGAAGAGGAAGTTGATCTCTGGTGACTACTTTCCGGCAGAGCTTCCCGAAGCCGCCACCACGAAGGTCCCCAAGATCGACACCAACAGAGCTGAGGGGCAGTCTGCTCGGACAAGCCCCAGGGTTTGTTTCGTTGAAGCAGACGCTCCCGACAAGCTTTGCTTCGGCAAGCTTGCCGGGGAACGTCAAGCTCCGGCAGAGCCGCAGGTTCTTGCCGTGGAAGCTGATGTTCCCGCAGTAGCATATGTGCCTTTAGTCCTTGTTGTCGAGCCGCAAGCTCCAGCATGGGCGCAGCAGATTGTCCATTTCCTTCAGACAGGAGAGCTTCCCGAAGAGCAAGAAGAAGCGGAAAGAGTAGCCCGACAGTCAAGTATGTACCAGTTTATCGACAAAGACACCGTATGTAAGGAGACTCCACGGTGTGAAATTGAAGTGTATTCACCGGGAAGACGGACAAAAGCTGTTGGCAGAGATACACGGAGGCATATGTGGTCACCACATTGGCGCCAGAGCACTTGCCGGCAAAGCTTTCCGGCAAGGTTTCTTCTGGCCGACGGCCCTCCAGGATGCGACTGCACAAGTAACCAAATGTGAAGCGTGCCAGTTCCATTCCAAACAAATACACCAGCCAGCTCAAGCTCTCCAGACGATCCCTTTATCCTGGCCATTTTCGGTCTGGGGGCTCGACATCCTCGGCCCCTTCCCTCGAGCTGTCGGGGCTTTGAGTACTTATGCGTTGCAATCGACAAGTTCACAATGTGGCGGAAGTGGAAGCACTGAGGAAGGTGACAAAGACAACAAGATCAAGTTCTTGGTCGATTGTTTGCCGTTTCGAATCCCTAATAGGATCATCACCGACAACGGCACACAATTCTGAGTCGCACCTTCATGCAATACGCTCAAGATCTTGGCGCCAAGGTGCGCTTTGCTTCATTGCTCATCCGAGAAGCAACGGTCAAGCGAGAGAGGGCAAATGCTGAAGTGCTGCGCGGGCTCAAGACCAGAACTTTCGACAGGCTGCACAAGTGCGGAAGAAACTGGATTGAGGAGCTACCGGTGGTTCTTTGGTCGATCAGGACGACGCCAAATCGAGCCACTGGCCAGACACCTTTCGCTCTAGTCTATGGAGCAGAGGCAGTTCTCCCCACGGAACTCATATATGGATCGCCTCGAGTGCTCGCTTATGATGAGCTTGAGCAAGAGCAGCTGCGACAAGATGATGCGCTGCTCCTTGAGGAAGATCGTCTTCGTCAGACGAGCTGCTCGCTACAAAGAAGCTTTGTGTCGCTACCATAGCCGCAGTTAGTGCCGAAGCCTCGAGGAAGGCGACCTTGTTCTTCGCACGCTCAGTCCGCCAAGAATTCAAACAAGTTGACGCCTTGAAGTGGGAAGGCCCTTATCGGGTGAAACAAGTCACTAGGCCCGGCGCTGTCCGCCTTGAGACCGGAGATGGCATTCCGGTGAGCAACTCCTGGAACATTGAGCATCTTCGTAAGTTTTACTCAGAAGCGGCTGTCGGAACCTGTTCGGCAACCACCTTTTGTAATAAGTCTTGCCACTGTCGCATGTAATCCTTTGTCCAAAGCCGGGCGCAGACCCGTGCATCAAGAAAGCTCATGTGTTGCGCACAACTTGTCAAATTCATGCTTTCATCATTTTATTGCATGTTTTGGCTAACACTTTGTGCAGCACCCACACCCGGTAAGCAATATCGAGCCGCTAGGCTCCATAACTTTATTTTCTCTTCTTTCTCTTTTTTCAAAGAAAGGAAGGTTCCCTCGCGCACAAGTTAACCAGGGGGGAAGGAGAATATAATACTATGGACCAAGCGTTGCTCGAGGAAGTTTCGCCTTATCGGGAAGCAAACGACAGAAAAGCTAAGTTGCCCAAGTTCGAGCAATCAGTTCTTAAATTTTTAAGTTATCTTCCTCGAACGATAGTACTTTGTATGGAAAACCTATGCGCAGAGGAACCAACTTCATGGCTAGTCGCGCTTATCGTTGTTTCGAGTCCGCTCAACAACTTAAGTGAGCTGCAGCTAGTCGCGACAAGGTTGCTTGTCGGAGGCGACCTTGCCAAAGAAGTCGACGTTCGCACTCGGCATGCAAAGGTGCCTACACCGACAAGTTCCCTAAATGCGTAGGGCAAAAACGTACAAAGGAAGGAATCAAGTAAAGGAAATAACATTGCAATCATTGCCTAAGATAGAGTTATATTACAAAATAACTTGTCGCAGATCTAATAAATTGTTCTAAACATGATCAGCAGCGACAAGGGAAAGATAAAATTGGCGGCCTAGTCTACGCGGTCGCCATCAACCCGCTTGATCTTGTTCACCTTGTCCACAATGGGTGCGACAAGGGCTTTGAGCGCCTCCACATCGGCATCTGGCGGCAAGGATCTGAGGACGCCGTTTAGGTTGAGTCCTGGATTGCGGAAGGCCACCTTCATCAACACCTTCTGGAGGGCTCCTGCACAGATCTGGCGTGATTCCTCAGCCAGCTGCTTTGGGACCTCTTCCCGGAGTCGCTGGAGTCCCGTCACCATGCCCTTGAAGAATAAGCTAAGCTTGGCGCTGGGTTGGAGGTGCTCGTCGGAGGAGTATCCGAGATCCACCATCCCCAGCTCCATCAGCTCGTTGTGGATGTCGGCGGCAGTATCCACGAGACCTTCGGTCCAGTGCTCCACACTCTCCCTCAAGGCGCTCTGGGTGGCAACAGCATTCGCCAGCAGCTCCTCGTTGGCCTTGATCTGCCCCAACAGGCCCACTTCCCGCTTCTTGGCGCCGTCCAGTGTCTGCGTCAGAGTGGTCAGCTTCAGCTCAAGATCAGCCTTGGAATCCTTGGCGGCGTCGAGCTCCTTGCTCCTATCAGCGAGACGGCCCTGCAGCTCGCCAAGAGTGTAGGCGTCCTTCTCGCGCTTCGTGCTTGAGCGCAGCGAAGCTCCTCGCCGCTCTTCGAGATCGGCCTCCGGCGCGTCACCTTCGCCTCCAACTCTTTCTTGGCGGCCTCGGCGGCTGCGGCAGCATCCTTCGCTTCCTTAAGAGCCCCGCCAAGTGACTCCTCGCGCGCGACAAGCTCTTCCTCGTGGCTGTCCAGGTTGACCTTCCGCTGCGCCAGCTCGCTTTCCTGCGCGGACAGCTTCTCGGCGGCCAGCCGCTGCTCCTCCTCAGCTGCGGCCTTCTCGAGGATGAAGGTCGTACGCTCTTCTGCAAGGCGCTCCCGCTCTTCTGCTACGTTAGGAGAGTTTCTTGGTTGGCACCCGGAGCTCTTCTGCGCTTCTCCATGTTCCGCTCCGCCCTCGCGACAAGTGCTTCCGGGACTCCAACTTGGCTTGTCGGGCGGTAGAGTGACGGCAGCTTCTTCAAAGAATGCTCCTCCTCGAGACTTCGCCGATCTCGCTGCTTGGCGCGTCCACAGCGTCGGCCAATGAGGCGAGCAGCTCTCCGTCGAAGGTCTCTCCTTCGACCGGGCGCCTGAGCTCGACTCCCATGGGAGTTTGATGAAGACGCCCGTCGCGGCCTTCAAGTAAGGCGCTGGTGGGGCTCTTGAACTGACAACTGCAGCAATGGCCGAAGTCGGCGGTCGGTGTGGCGCTGGCGCTCCTGCGGCCTCGGGCCGTCGGTCTGTCATCGCCAGACCCCTCGCCCGGCTCTGCGGCAGCCTTCGGTGGCCTCCCTCGGCCGGCGAGCTTCGTCGGCCGGCCTCTTCTTCCTGACGGCGCCGTCGGTGTTGCCTTGGCGTCCTCCTCGCCGGCGACCTCGGTCTCCATCGGCTCTGTGGCGGACAAAGAAAGAAAGTCAAGCAAATATCCAAAGATAAAAACAGAAGAAAACAAGCCCAAGGGAAATTTTCGCGCAAGAGGATTACCTGCAATGGGATCTGCAGCCATGGTCTCGACCACTGGAGGATCACTGGTGTTGTCCCTTGCCGGAGGACGCTCCCTTGCCGGAGAATCCTCCCTTGGCGGCGCGTAGTCAAGGCATGAAATTTCGGGGCGGCTTCCGGGCCCTTCTGATGAGGCTGCTCTGCTCCTACGCAAACCAACAGTTAGATATCAATGAAGAAGGAGCACCCATGCACACCTAACAGTAAGGAGAAAACCGCATACTTACTCTGGGGGCTGTGCTGGGGGCTGCTCTAAGGAAGGGTTGCCGGGTCCGGCAAGGGGGTCTCAGATGCGCCTCCTGTTGCCACGGGTGGATCATCCTCAACGACGACCATCGGGTCTTGGCCCTCTTCGACGCTCTCTGGGCCAGCGTCCTGAAAAGGAAAGAGTTCAGAACGAAGCAAATCAGATTCAAGATGAAGCAACAAAATTGAAGAAATACAAGCACAATATTGAAGCTTACTCTTCTTCCTCCTCGGAGCTGAGCGCGGAGAAATCAAACTCGGCTCGCCTCGGTCGACGAGGCGGAGGAGTGGGCTCTCTTGGCCGCTTGGCGGAGACGTCGGCGGTGGCCTGGGAGGATCCCGCCCCGGTTGTCGCAGCAGCGTGGGGTGCTCCCGCGGCAACATCGCTTGTCGCGGTAGAGCGCGTTGCGCGGCGCTGCGGCTGTGGGCCCGTCTGCCGCCCCGTCTCGTCACCGGCCTTGCGGAGACGCCTCTTTGGCGGAGCTGGGGGCTCCGTTTGCGGCAAGCCGCTGGATGGTGGAGAAGCAGTGCCCTCGGCTGGTTCGCTCGACTCGGCCTCGGGTTCGGCAAGCTCCTCCTCACCGGCGAACTCCCTTCGCTCGGCAAGGCTTGCCGCCTCGGATGCGTCCGCCTCCTCCACGGTGTACCCGAAGACGCCAGCCGCAGGCTGCCGCCTCCTCCAGCCTGGTGGCAATGCGCACCATCTCTTCGTCGGTGGTGTCGCGGGTGAGCCTCTTCTGCTCGTCGGAGCGAATCGGCACTTCTTCCAAGCTATCGAAGAACTGCTGCACGATGTCGTCGGAAGGCTCTTGCCAGGTTGGAACGATCCCATGAGAATCGCACAACGGCATCATGGCGGATGGATGCGGTCGAGCGCAGAGTTGTTGCACAATGGGACGACCCCCCCTCGGCAACCTGAACCACTCGGGGTGATCGGGGTCATTCTTGAACAGCTCTAGCAGCATCGCATCCAACTCCAAGACGGTAAAATTCCAGTTCAGACCCGGGCGCAGCCGCATGATGTCCGCTGCGTTTTGGAACTCCCAAGCAGGCCTCCTCCTCTCCTGCAAAGGAGCGATGCGGCGGCGAAGGAAGTCTGCGCCAACTGCGCCTACGGTGAGTCCGGCAAGCCTGAGGCGCAAAATCCGGGTCACAGGTATCTTCAATCTAGCATCTTCCGGCGCCAAGCTGCTCCAATCGTTGCCACGCACTATTGGGGTTTGGCGCAGGGCAGTGAAGGGCTGCGGATTCTCCTCTACGATCCAACACCAGTTGGCTCTCCACTCCTCCCACTTGCTGCGGAACTCTCCTTCCAGATAGGCCTCCTTCTTGCCGACCCTGGAGACCCAAGCGATCCCTCCCAAGAAGCGGCTCTCCTCTCTCTCAACGCTGGGCATGAAGAAGTGGCGGAAGAGGGCTACGTTGGGGTGGATCCCGACAAAGTTTTCGCAAAGGTGTGCGAAAACTGCCATGGTCAAGACGGCGTTGAGGGTGAAATCAAGGAGGCGGAACCGTAGGTGTTCATAATGTCGCAAAAGAATTGGAAAAGGGCGGCAGAGCCCGCAATAGAAGAAAAGGGCAAAGAAAGGATACCCGGTTGGGGCTAATTCAAGCGGTGGTGGGGAGTACCTTGATGCGCGGATGCGCACGCGTCTCTGTCGACGGAAGAGGTAGAAGCCCTCCCTCGGCTCCTTTGCGTCGAGCTGGGGAGAAGATGGCCGCTCCTTTCACGGCGCATGAGCCGCTGCGCCTCGGCCGATTTCACGCCCTTCCCCTTGTCGGCTTTCGGAGCCATGGCGGAGGCGGTGGAGGAGGTCGACGGCGTTGAGTGTGCTTGTGGCGAAAGGGGGCGGAGCGCTGCTCTCTTCGCACTGGAGAAGAAGGGGGGAGCGGCGGTGGTTTTCAGGACAAGACAAAGCAATGGCGAGGTGGACGACCTGCCTCGCTTCCCCTGTTTATAAGGAGGGAGAGGGCGGACGCCCGCTTTTCTAATAAAGAAACCCCACGACCTCGCCCACGATCTCTCACACGACGCCACGTTCGATGCGTGCCGTTAGTGGGGGACGTGGTTGGTCCGGGGTGAGTTACTGGCGTGATCAAGGCCGTGTGACCGTGCTGTTTTGGGCCTGGCCCGACAGCGCTTCGGCACCGTGTGCGCCCAGGCCGGGGCTCTGTCGGTGTACTAGAGTAGGGTACCCTAGTATCCCGAACTTCGTGCAGGCGATTCTGACACCAGCGGCAAGGCTTGCTGGTCACCGCCAAGATCCTCCGTGGTTCCTTTGGAGCCATTCAAGAACAAGGTATTTAACCAAGAAGACAAGGCCCCGGCAAGAGGAGCTTGCCGGGAAGGCCACTCAAGGCACGCAGAAGACAAGACCCCGGCAAGAGGAGCTTGCCGGGAAGGCTCGGAGAGCGGCAAGCCTCCGGACGCGACAAGGAGTCAGCCGCGGCAAGGCACTTGCCGCGGCAGTAACCTCTCTTCATCTCCGCTCCACTCATCCACCAACGATGTCGCCATGGGACCATTCCATGCGCGCTGTCAAGAAGAGGGCTGCAGCCGGCAGGAGCAGCGATAAGCGACGCCGACAAGCTTGCCATCGTGGCGAACGGTGGCGCTCCCCGACGGTCCCTGTTGCCTTTGTTTAGGCGGCAGTGGACGGGCATTTAATGCTTTTGTCCCTTGCCGCCGTGGTTAGGTAGAGTACACTGTACACTGTTCAAGTAGGTGTACCAACTACTATTTTTCCATTTGTACCCTCATCTACGTTGCCACCTGTCGGAGACCCCTTGAGCATATAAAAGGAGGCCCATGCGCAACGTAGAAAGGGTTCGGTTCAGTTCGATCCCAACGTAACCAGAGAACTCTCACGCTAGGTCTTGTAGCTCTCATCGCTCCCTAGCAAGAACACAATACAAATCAGACAAGCAGCAGTAGGAGTATTATCTCTCCGGAGAGCTCCGTTGGGTAAAACTGCTCGTGTGCTTCGCCTCGATCCGCTCTTCGTGCGATCTCCGCCCCCCTCCGAACCAAAAGGGGCCTGGTCCGCCGGCCCCATAGGTGTTCGTGGGTCCGATCAGCCTCCCCGACACTAAAGCTTTTCAAAAAGAAAAGTGAAAGTGAGAAAGATGAACACCGTTGAAGTGGGGGATGTCCTTGAACTTTGTTCATGCCCATAGAAACTTTGTGAATCTTAATTACAGAAACTTCTCAACAAAACTAATTCTCCCCTTGTATAAATCCATTGTATTATAAAAATAATGTGCCAATATTTTCCTTTAGGATGTTTAGATTTCTTGTTTGGTTTGTGTAGTGCAAAAACAGAAACTTTGGCTGTAGCGCGTGAATTTTCATTTTTTTATTGGAACGTCGAATGTTTCTGAAACTTTTTGTACAATAGTGCTATGCAAAAAATTTATTTTGTCCTAATTTTTCAGAATTTTTGGAGTTCATAAGTATGGTAGATGTTCGGATTACTACAGACTGTCCTGTTTAAGAGAGATTCTGTTTTTGATGCATTATTTTGCTCGTTTTGATGAAACTATCGATTGTATCGGTGGTATAAGCCATGGAAAAGTTATATTACAATAGCTACAATGCAAAAATAAAATATGAATGAGTTTGCAACAGTACTTAAAGTGGTGATTTGTTTTATTATACTAACGGATCTCACGAGGGTTTTGTTCAGTTTTGTGTGATTGAAGTTTTCAAGTTTTGGGTGAGATCACGATGGATGAAGGAATAAGGAGTGGCAAGAGCCTAAGATTGTGGATGACTGAGGCACCTCAAGGTAATATTCAAGGACTCCCAAGCAACTAAGCTTGGGGCATCCCCTCTTTCTTCTAACGATCATCGGTAATTTTACTTCGAGCTATATTTTTATTCATCACATGATATGCGTAAATCTTGGAGCGTCGTGTGACTTTTTATTTCTCTTTTAGTAATGCACCATGCTGGTATGAGATAATACTTGATTGATTTATAGAATCCTTCATGCACTTCACTTATATCTTTTGAGTATGGATTTATGGAATGCTTCATTTGCTTCACTTATATCATTTGAAGTTTGGATTGCATATTTCTCTACACATAGAAAACCGCCATTTGTGGAATGCTCTTTTGCTTCACTTATATTTGTTAGAGCGTGGGCATATCTTTTGTAGAAAGAATTAAACTCTCTTACTTCACTTATATCTACTTAGAGAGTTGATAGGAATTGGTCATTCACCTGGTTAGTCATAAAATCCTACATAAAACTTGTAGATCACTGAATATGATATGTTTGATTCCTTGCAATAGTTTTGCGATATAAGGTGATATTAGAGTCATGCTAGTGAGTAATTGTGGATTGGTAGAAATACTTGTCTTAAGTTTTGTGATTCCCGAAGCATGCACGTATGGTGAACCGTTATGTGATGAAGTCGGAGCATGATTTATTTTTTGATTGTCTTCCTTATGAGTGGCGGTCGGGGACGAACGATGGTGTTTTCCTACCAATCTATCCCCCTAGGAGCATGCGTGTAGTACTTTGTTTTGATAGCTAATAGACTTTTGCAATAAGTATGTGAGTTCCTTATGACTAATGTTGAGTCCATGGATTATACGCACTCTCACCCTTCCATCATTGCTAGCCTCTTTGGTACCATGCATTGCCCTTTCTCACCTCGAGAGTCGGTGCAAACTTCACCGGTGCATCCAAACCCCGTGATATGATACGCTCTGTCACACATAAGCCTCCTTATATCTTCCTCAAAACAGCCACCATACCTATCTATCATGGCATTTTCATAGCCATTCCAAGATATATTGCCATGCAACTTCCATCATCATATACATGACTTGAGCATTCATTGTCATATTGCTTTGCATGATCGTAAGATAGCTAGCATGATGTTTACATGGCTTGTCATTTTTTGATGTCATTTGCTACGCTAGATCATTGCACATCCCGGTACACCACCGAAGGCATTCATATAGAGTCATATCTTTGTTCTAGTATCGAGTTGTAAGTAAAAAACATGTGATGATCATCATTATTAGAGCATTGTCCCAATGAGTAAAGGATGATAGAGACTATGATTCCCCCACAAGTCGGGATGAGACACTGGACTTTATGAAAAATAAAAGAGGCCAAAGAAGCCCAAATAAAAAAAGAGGCCAAAGAAGCCCACCAAAAAAAGAGAAAATAAAAAAATGAGAGAAAAAGAGAGAAGGGACAATGCTACTATCCTTTTACCACACTTGTGCTTCAAAGTAGCACCATGTTCTTCATAGAGAGAGTCTCCTGTGTTTTCGCTTTCATATACTAGTGGGAATTTTTCATTATAGAACTTGGCTTGTATATTCTGATGATGGGCTTCCTCAAATGCCCGAGGTCTTCATGAGCAAGAAAGTTGGATGCACACCCACTTAGTTTCATTTGTGAGCTTTCATACACTTATAGCTCTTAGTGCATCCGTTGCATGACAACCCCTACTCCTCGCATTGACATCAATTGATGGGCATCTCCATGGCCCGTTGATTAGCCGCGTCGATGTGAGACTTCCTTCCTTTTGGTCTTCTCCACACAACCCCCACCATCATATTCTTTCCACCTATAGTGCTATATCCGTGGCTCACGCTCATGTATTGTGTGAAAGTTGAGAAGGCTTGAGAACATTAAAAGTATGAAACAATTGCTTGGCTTGTCATCAGGGGTTGCGCATGATGAAATACTTTGTGTGATGAAGATGGAGCATAGCCAGAATATATGATTTTGTAGGGATAACTTTCTTTGGCCATGTTATTTTGAGAAAGACATGATTGCTTTATTAGTATGCTTGAAGTATTATTGTCTTTATGTCAAATGATAGATTATTGCTTTGAATAACTCGTGTATTAATATTCGTGCCATATTAGATTATATGATCAAGATTATGCTAGGTACCATTCCACATCAAAAATTATCTTTTTTATCATTTACCTACTCGAGGAAGAGCAGGAATTAAGCTTGGGGATGCTGATACGTCTCCGTCGTATCTATAGTTTTTGATTGTTCCATGCCAATATTCTATAGGTTTTACATACATTTGGCAACAATTTATATGATTTTCTTGGACTAACATAAAGATCCAGTGCCCAGTGCCAGTTCTTGTTTGTTGCATGTTTTTTGTTTCGCGGAAAATCCATATCAAATGGAGTGCAAACGGGATAAAAACTCACGGAGATTATTTTTGGAATATATGTGATTTTTGGGAAAAAGAATCAACGCGAGACGATGCTCAAGGGGCCTGACGAGGACATGTATTAGGGGTAGGGTAATAGGCCTGACCTAAAGACCTTACCCAAGGACACCGTACACTTTGTACTGGGCCCCTGGGCCAGATCGCCGTCCAGATGTACCGCAGCTTGAAAGTCACTCGGACGGCAACAACCACTCGGAGCACGGCACTCCACTCGACGAGCTCATTCCACTCGACCGTGTAACTGCTACGTCTTGAGCTTGCGTTGGTTTTCCCCGAAGAGGAGAGGATGATGCAGCATAGTAGCGTAAGTATTTCCCTCAGTTTTTGAGAACCAAGGTATCAATCCAGTAGGAGGCCCCGCGCAAGAAGTCCCTCAGACCTGCACAAAACGATAGCTACTCGCAACCAACGCGATTATGGTTGTCAATCCCTTCACGGTCACTTACGAGAGTGAGATCTGATAGAGATAATATTTTTGGTATTTTTGGTATAAAGATGCAAAGTGAAAAGTAAAATCAAAGCAAGTAAATAAAGTGATGGAGATTGATATGATGAGAATAGACTCGGGGGCCATAGGTTTCACTAGTGGCTTCTCTCAAGAGCATAGATATTCTACGGTGGGTGAACAAATTACTGTTGAGCAATTGACAGAATTGAGCATAGTTATGAGTATATCTAGGCAATGATCATGTATATAGACATCACGTCCGAGACAAGTAGATCGAAACGATTCTGCATCTACTACTATTACTCCACTCATCGACCGCTATCCAGCATGCATCTAGAGTATTAAGTTAAAAACAGAGTAACGCCTTAAGCAAGATGACATGATGTAGAGGAATAAATTCATGCAATATGATAAATACCCCATCTTGTTATCCTCGATGGCAACAATACAATACGTGCCTTGCAACCCCTTACATCACTAGGTAAGGACACCGCAAGATTGAACCCAAAGCTAAGCACTTCTCCCATTGCAAGAACTACCAATCTAGTTGGCCAAACCAAACGGATAATTCGAAGAGAGTTGCAAAGATAACTCAATCATACATAAAAGAATTCAGAGAAGAATCAAATATTTTCCATAGATAAGTTGGATCATAAACCCACAATTCATCGGTCTCAACAAACACACCGCAAAAAGAAGATTACATCGAATAGATCTCCACGAGAGAGGGGAGAACATTGTATTGAGATCCAAAAGAGAGAAGAAGCCATCTAGCTACTAGCTATGGACCCGAAGGTCTGAAGTAAACTACTCACACTTCATCGGAGGGGCTATGGTGTTGATGTTGAAGCCCTCCGTGGTGGATTCCCCTTCAGGCGGTGCTGCGGTACAGGCCCCAAGATGGGATCTCGTGGGTACAGTAGGTTGCGACGATGGAATTTGGTTTTTGGCTCTGTATCTAATCTGTTGAGAATGCGTGGTATATATAGGAGGAAGGAGTACGTCGGTGGAGCGTCAGGGGGGCCACGAGGCAGGGGGGCGCGCCCAGGGGGGAGGGCATGCCCCCGCCCTCGTGACCGCCTCTGGCACTTCTTGGAGTAGGGTCCAAGTCTCCTGGATCACGTTCTGTGAGAAGATCACATTCCCGAAGGTTTCATTCCGTTTGGACTCCGTTTGATATCCCGTTTCTTGAAACCTTTGAAATAGGCAAAAACAGCAATGCAGGTTGGGCCTCCGGTTAATAGGTTAGTCCCAAAAGTAATATAAAAGTGGAAAATAAAGCCCATTATAGTCCAAAACAATAGATAAAGTAGCATGGAGCAATCAAAATTATAGATACGTTGGAGACGTATCGAGGCATCCCAAGCTTAATTCACTTTCGTCCTCGAGTAGGTAAATGATAAAAAGATAATTTTGGATGCGGAGTGATACTTTGGCATAATTTCAATGTAAATCTTCTTAATTGTGATATGAATGTAAATCTTCTTAATTGTGATATGAATATTCAGATCCGAAAGATTCAAGACAAAAGTTCATATTGACATAAAAATAATAATACTTCAAGCATACTAATCAAAATAATTATGTCATCTCAAAATAACATGGCCAAAGAAAGTTCATCCCTACAAAATCATATAGTTAGGCTATGCTTCATTTTTGTCACACAAGGATGTTCCCAACTTCTATACCCCCGATGACAAGCCAAGCAATTGTTTCATACTTAAATAATCTCAAACTTTTTCAACCTTCACGCAATACATGAGCGTGAGCAATGGATATAGCACTATGGGTGGAATAGAGTATGATGATGGGGATTGTGTGGAGAAGACAGAAAAGGAGAAAGTCTCACATTGACGAGGATAATCAATGGGCTATGGAGATGCCCATCAATTGATGTCAACATGAGGAGTAGGGATTGCCATGCAACGGATGCACTAGAGCTATGAATGCTCAACAAAAGAAAACTAGTGGGTGTGCATCCAACTTGCTTGCTCATGAAGACCTAGGGCATTTTGAGGAAGCCCATCGAGGAATATACAAGCCAAGTTCTATAATGAAAAATTCCCACTAGTATAAAAAAGACAACTTATGAGACTCACTATATGAAAAACATGGTGCTACTTTGAAGCACAATATATGAGACTCACTACATGAAGAACAAGGTGCTACTTTGAAGCACAAAATATTAGACTTACTACATGAAGAACATGGTGCTACTTTGAAGCACGAGTGTGGAAAAAGAGATAGTAGCATTGCCCTTTTCTTTTTTTTCTTTTTTTTGGGCCTTTTTTTTATTTTTTATTTTGGCCTTTCTCTTTTTTTTTGGGCAATGCTCTAATAATGATGATCATCACACTTCTATTGATTACAACATAAGGATTACAACTCGAAACTAGAACAAGGTATGACTCTATATGAATGCCTCCGTGATGTGTATCGGGATGGTGCAATGAATCAAGAGTGACATGTATGAAAATAATGCATGGTGGCTTTGCCACAAATACGATGTCAACTACATGATCATGCAATGGCAATATGACAAAAGTAAAGTCTGTCATGATGATGGTGGAAGTTGCATGGCAATATATCTCGGAATGGCTATGGAAATGCCATAATAGGTAGGTGTGGTGGCTGTTTTGAGGAAGATATAAGGAGGTTTATGTGTGATAGAGCGTATCGTATCACGGGGTTTGGATGCACCGTGAAGTTTGCACCAACTCTCAATGTGAGAAAGGGCAATGCACGGCAATCAAGAGGCTAGCAATGGCGGAAAAGTAAGAGTGTGTATAATCCATGGACTCAACATTAGTCAAAAGAACTCATATACTTATTGCAAAAATTTAGAAGTCATCAAAAATCAAGTACTACGCGCATGCTCCTAGGGGGATAGATTGGTAGGAAAAGACCATCGCTCGTCCCCGACCGCCACTCATAAGGATGCACAAGCCAGGTACACTTCATGTTTCAAATTTCTTACATAAATTTAACCATACGTGCATGCTACAGGATTTGCTAACTTTAACCCAAGCATTTCTCAAATTCACAACTACTCAACTAGCACGACTTTGATATTATCACCTCCATATCTCAAAACAATTATCAAGCATCAAACTTATCTTAGTATTCAACGCACTCAAAAGAAAGTTTCACATATCTTGAATACCAAGTATATTAACATTAAGCAAATTACCATGCTATTAACGACTCTCAAAATAATCTAAGTGAAGCATGAGAGATCAAGTTTCTTTAAAACAAATCCACCACCGTGCTCTAAAAGATCTAAGTGAAGCACTAGAGCAAAAATTATCACGCTCAAAAAGATATAAGTGAAGTACTATGAGCAAACTATCAAGCTCAAAAGATATAAGTGAAGCACATAGAGTATTCTATCAAATTTCAATTCATATATGGCTCTCTCAAAAGGTGTGTACAGCAAGGATGATTGTGGTAAACTAACAAGCAAAGACTCAAATAATACAAGACGCTCCAAGCAAAACACATATCATGTTGGTGAATAAAAATATAGCTCCAAGTAAATTACCGATGGAAGTAGGCGAAAGAGGGATACCTTCCGGGCATCCCCAAGCTTTGACTTTTGGTGTCCTTGGATTATCTTGGGGGTGCCATGGGCATCCCCAAGCTTAGGCTCTTTCCACTCCTTGTTCCATAATCCATCAAAAGAATTCACCCAAAACTTGAAAACTTCACAACACAAAACTCAATAGAAATCTCGTGAGCTCCGTTAGAGAAAGAAAACAAAAGACTACTTTAAGGTACTGTAATGAACTCATTCTTTATTTATATTGGTGTTAAACCTACTGTATTCCAACTTCTCTATGGATCATAAGTTATTTTACTAGCCATAGATTCATCAAAATAAGCAAACAACACACACAAAACAGAATCTGTCAAAAACAGAACAGTCTGTAGTAATCTGTAACTAACGCAAACTTCTGGAACCCAAAAAATCCTACCAAAATTAGAAGACCTGGACAATTTTTCTATTGATCAGCAGCAATTGGAATCAATATTTTATCACGTTCTGGTAATTTTTAACAATTCGGGCACTGAGCACAAAGATTCTGGAAATTACAGCAAGATCAAATAACTATCATCCAAGAAGATCCAATAGGTTCAACTTGGCACAAACACTAATTAAAACATAAAAACACATCTAAACAGAGGCTAGATGGATTATTTATTCCTAAACAGAAGCAAAAACAAAGAAAACAAAAAATAAAATTGGGTTGCCTCCCAACAAGCGCTATCGTTTAACGCCCCTAGCTAGGCATAAAAGCAAGGATAGATCTAGGTATTGTCATCTTTGGTAGGCAATCCATAAGAGGCTCTCATGATAGATTAATATGGTAATTTTATTTTCTTTCTAGGGAAGTGTTCCATGCCCTTCTTTAAAGGGAATTGGAATCTAATATTTCCTTCCTTCATATCAATAATTGCACCAATCGTTCTAAGGAAAGGTCTACCAAGAATAATAGGACATGGAGGATTGCAATCTATATCAAGAACGATAAAATCTACGGGCACATAATTCCTATTTGCAACAATAAGAACATCATTAATTCTTCCCATAGGTTTTTAATAGTGGAATCCGCAAGATGCAAGTTTAGAGAGCAATCATCAAATTCACGGAAATCTAGCAAATCACACAAGGTTTTGGGAATAGTAGAGACACTAGCACCCAAATCACACAAAGCATGAAAATCATAATTTTTAATTTTAATTTTGATAGTAGGTTCCCACTCATCATGGAGTTTCCTAGGGATAGAAATTTTCAACTCAAGCTTTTCTTCATAAGATTGCATCAAGGCATCAACAATGTGTCCGGTAAAAGTCTTATTTTGACTATAAGCATGAGGAGAATTTAGCACGGATTGCAACAAGGAAATACAATCAATTAAAGAGCAATTTTCATAATTAAATTCCTTGAGATCCAATATAGTGGGTTTAGTAACATCTAGATTTCTATTTCTTTCATTCCCACTTTTATCAATTTCATCATTAAGATCTAAAAACTCCGAATTCTTAGAATGCCTTCTAGGTAAAGGAAGATCATATTCAGTTTCATCAAGATTCATATTGCAAAACAAAGATTTAATAGGGGACACATCGATAACTTTTAGATCTTCATCTTGATTTTCATAGGAATTAGAAGAACACGCTTTAATAAAGGCATCTTTGGAAGCACGCATCCTAACGGTTCTTTCCTTGCACTCATCAATGGAAATTCTCATGGCTTTGAGAGACTCATTGATATCATGATTAGGAGGAATAGATGTAAGCTTTAAAGAATCAATTTTGAGAGAAATTCTATCAACGTTCCTAGCCAAATCATCAACTTGAAGCAATTTCTCTTCAAGCAAAGCATTAAAATTATTTTGTGAATTCATAAACTCTTTAACACTACTCTCAAATTCAGAGGGCATCTTATTAAAATTTCCATAAGAGTTGTTGTAGGAATTTCCATAATTATTAGAAGGACTACTAGGATAAGGCCTAGGATTAAAATTCCCTCTATACGCATTGTTACCAAAATTATTCCTACCAACAAAATTCACATCCATAGATTCATTATTATTTTCAATCAAGGTAGACAAAGGCATATCATTAGGATCAGAAGAAACACTCTTAGTAAATAACTTCATAAGTTCATCCATCTTTCCACTCAAAACATTGATTTCTTCTATAGCATGCACTTTTTATTAGTAGATCTTTCAAGATGCCATTGAGAATAATTAACCATAATATTATCTAGGAGTTTAGTAGCATCTCCTAAAGTGATTTCCATAAAAGTGCCTCCCAAGGCCGAATCTAAAAGATTTCTAGAAGCAAAATTCAATCCGGCATAAATTTTTTGTATAATCATCCACAAGTTCAAACCATGAGTAGGACAATTACGTATCATTAATTTCATTCTCTCCCAAGCTTGTGCAACATGTTCATGATCAAGTTGCTTAAAATTCATAATATCGTTCCTAAGAGAGATAATCTTAGCGGGAGGAAAAGACTTAGAGATAAAAGCATCTTTGCACTTGTTCCAAGAATCAATACTATTTTAGGCAAGGATGAAAACCACGCTTTAGCACGATCTCTAGGCGAAAAAGGAAATAGCTTCAATTTAACGACATCATTATCGACATCTTTTTTCTTTTGCATATCACATAAATCAACGAAGCCATTCAGATGAGTAGCGACATCTTTGCTAGGAAGGCTCGCGAATTGATATTTCATAACAAGATTCAACAAAGCAGTATTGATTTCACAAGATTCGGTATTGGCAAGAGGAGCAATCGGAGTGCTAAGGAAATCATTATTATTGGTATTGGTGAAGTCACACAATTTGGTAGCATCTTGAGCCATCGCGACAAACAAGCAACCCAACACACGAGCAAACAAAAGGCAAAGGGAAAAAGAGGAGGAGATTGGGAAAGAGAGGGCAAATAAAACGGCAAGGGTGAAGTGGGGGAAAGGAAAACGAGAGGGAAATGGCAAATAATGTAATGCGAGAGATAGGGATTGTGATGGGTACTTGGTATGTTGACTTTTGTGTAGACCTCCCCGGCAACGGCGCCAGAAATGGCTCGTTGTCGGGAGTCCAAATCTTCACTTGACTTTGCGTAAGCCTCCCCGGCAACGGCACCAGAAATCCTTCTAGCTACGTCTTGAGCTTGCGTTGGTTTTCCCCGAAGAGGAGAGGATGATGCAGCACAGTAGCGTAAGTATTTCCCTCAGTTTTTGAGAACCAATGTATCAATCCAGTAGGAGGCCACGCGCAAGTCCCTCGTACCTGCACAAAACGATAGCTACTCGCAACCAACGCGATTAGGGGTTGTCAATCCCTTCACGGTCACTTACGAGAGTGAGATCTGATGGAGATAATATTTTTGGTATTTTTGGTATAAAGATGCAAAGTGAAAAGTAAAAGCAAAGCAAGTAAATAAAGTGATGGAGATTGATATGATGAGAATAGACCCGGGGGCCATAGGTTTCACTAGTGGCTTCTCTCAAGAGCATAGATATTCTACGGTGGGTGAACAAATTACTGTTGAGCAATTGATGAGAATTGAGCATAGTTATGAGTATATCTAGGCAATGATCATGTATATAGGCATCATGTCCGAGACAAGTAGATCGAAACGATTACGCATCTACTACTATTACTCCACTCATCGACCGCTATCCAAAGATGCATCTAGAGTATTAAGTTAAAAATAGAGTAACGCCTTAAGCAAGATGACATGATGTAGAGGAATAAATTCATGCAATATGATAAATACCCCATCTTGTTATCCTCGATGGCAACAATACAATACGTGTTGCAACCCCTTACATCACTAGGTAAGGACACCGCAAGATTGAACCCAAAGCTAAGCACTTCTCCCATTGCAAGAACTACCAATCTAGTTGGCCAAACCAAACGGATAATTCGAAGAGAGTTGCAAAGATAACTCAATCATACATAAAAGAATTCAGAGAAGAATCAAATATTTTCCATAGATAAGTTGGATCATAAACCCACAATTCATCGGTCTCAACAAACACACCGCAAAAAGAAGATTACATCGAATAGATCTCCACGAGAGAGGGGAGAACATTGTATTGAGATCCAAAAAGAGAGAAGAAGCCATCTAGCTACTACCTATGGACCCGAAGGTCTGAAGTAAACTACTCACACTTCATCGGAGGGGCTATGGTGTTGATGTAGAAGCCCTCCGTGGTGGATGCCCCCTCCGGCGGAGCTCCGGAACAGGCCCAGGATGGGATCTCATGGATACGGGAAGTTGCGACGGTGGAATTAGGCTTTTGGCTCCGTATCTGATCTGTTGGGGGTACGTAGGTATATATAGGAGGAAGGAGTACGTCGGTGGAGCGTCAGGGGGCCCACGAGGCGGGCGCGCCTGTGGGAGGCGCGCCCACCCTCGTGACCTCCTCTAGCACTTCTTGGAGTAGGGTCCAAGTCTCCTGGATCATGTTCGGCGAGAAGATCACGTTCGAAGGTTTCATTCCGTTTGGACTCCGTTTGATATTCCGCTTTCTTGAAACTCTTGAAATAGGCAAAAAACATCAATTCTGGCTGGGCCTCCGGTTAATAGGTTAGTCCCAAAAGTAATATAAAAGTGGAAAATAAAGCCCATTATAGTCCAAAACAATAGATAAAGTAGCATGGAGCAATCAAAAATTATAGATACGTTGGAGACATATCAGTAACTCACTCGGATATGCGAAGACCAATAGTCAGCATGACAGTTTTGTAGTGTGCATACATTATGGCATTGATGCTCCACCGTGTAACATAAGGGGTGAGGGGGTGGCGCACTCTATATAAGCCACCTCCACCACTAGACTAGGGGGGCTTCCACCTCTCTCTCTTTTCACCATTAGTCTGAGGACTTAGCTGCTCAGGCATGGGGATCCGTTCCTCTCTCTCACACACACACATTGTAATCTCCGGATATATATACTAAGATAAAACAAAGCCTCTCCGGAGCATGAGACGTATGGTTGTTATCTCCATCGTGAGAGGCCCGAACTCGCTAAAACCACCGCGTCACCCATATGCATCTCGATAGATCACGCTCCGTTACCCTATACCTTATTATTGTCGGAGTTGTTCCCACGACAGTTGGCGCCCACCATGGGGCATGGCATCTATCGAGCCATGATGCAAATTGTTTTTTCTTCAATCTTCAACAGCAATTCAACTACCATCACCAGAGAAATTGGCCGCTAGAGCTCTGGTCTTTGCGCCATTTGTACAAACAAAAGGACTAGGAAAGTATCCATTCGCCACTCGGTTGGTCACCTCATAACCACTCGGCCGCCCCGCGCGTCGCCATCGGTTGGTCACCTTATAACCACTCGACCGCCCCGCGCGTCGCCACTCGATTGGTCACCTCATAACCACTCGCCCGCTCCGCGCGTCGCCATAGGTTGGTCAACTCATAACCACTCGGCCGCCCCGCGCGTCGCCACTCGGTTGGTCACCTCATAACCACTCGGTCGCCCCGCGTGTCGCCATAGGTTGGTCACCTCATAACCACTCGGCCGCCTGCTGTCGCCATAGGTTGGTCACCTCATAACCACCCGGCCGCCTGGCCGCCACTCGGTTGGTCACCTCATAACCACCCGGCCGCCCCGCGCGTCGCCACTCGGTTGGTCACCTCATAACCACCCGGCCGCCCCGCGCGTCGCCACTCGGTTGGTCACCTCATAACCACTCGGCCGCCCCGCGCGTCGCCACTCGGTTGGTCACCTCATAACCACTCGGCCGCCTGGCCGCCATAGGTTGGTCACCTCATAACCACTCGGCCGCCCCGCGCGTCGCCACTCGGTTGGTCACCTCATAACCACTCGGTCGCCTCGCGCGTCGCCATAGGTTAGGCACCTCATAACCACTCGGCCACCCCGCGCGTTGCCACTCGGTTGGTCACCTCATAACCACTCGGCCGCCCCGCACGTTGCCCTCGGTTGGTCACCTCATAACCACTCGGCCGCTCCACGCGTCGCCACTCGGTTGGTCACCTCATCACCAATCGGCCGCCTCGTGCGTCGCCACTCAGTTGGACACATCTACATCAATCGGTCGCCCCTTGCATTGCCATCGGTTGAACACATCTTCACCACTTGGCCACTCGCGCGCCTTCATACAGCTAAGTCATTCTAGCACTACATTCTATTATTTCCCCGTGCCTGAGTATCCAGTAACTCACAAATCATGTTCACTCGGAGGCCACGCCACCGAGTGTGCCCCTGCGCTCGGTTTTTTATTTTCACATACTTGCTTAGTACTCACTCCTGAGTCCAACTTCTATTTTGACGCATAGGTCATTCACGAACACCATGTGTTCTTCATTTCGAGTTTGCATCAGTCCTCGGGGGTTGCAACTCAGTCGGAACACTACACTTTCGTTTTATTTGAGCCAGCACTCCAACATGTCCAGTTGGATCCTTCACTTCGTCAAGTTCGACTAGATCCTTCACTCTTTTAGAATCTTGTTGGTTTTGAACCAGCAAGCCCCTTGCACTCCCAGTGGGTGTCTATGGGTGTTATTTACACAAATCATTTCAGCACACATCAAATTTCCTCGAGAAATTATTTCGTTGGCTTGTGCCTTTTTTCTTACACAAGTTACGCGATCACTCGATGGCCCTATATGCCAACTTCGTAGCTGCTCGAACTCAGTCACCATACCAGTCCTAGCGCACCACAACACCGACCTTGTCGCTCTGTTGACTTCAAACACACCCGGCCAACCCCTCTGTGGAATCCACTTCATCGTATCAATGATATAGACCTCGTCAGGCATGAGACAGAAAGTCCCTTTTATAATCAAATTTCACACTTCACTCTTTTGCGAGTTTGCCTCTTTCGAGCATCACTCGGAAGCTTCTCCTCATATTTACCCGAGTCCGACTCGATGAATTGCAAATCATCCATTCAAAACTATATTTCTCGTATTCCGACATGTCCGTTGTCGAAGCACAGAAATACGCTGGGGGCTACGCCGCTTTCGGGGCTGCATCTCATTTGGAATGACACTCTCCTGAGTTGGCGAGTACTTCATCACAGTCAGATCCTTCACTTCAACAAGTGCATTCGATCCGCCACTTTGACAAGTTTTATAATCACCCAGACGCTCTGCACGCCATCTTCATTCCTACTCAGACTCAGTTGTCATGCCGGTCTTGTTGTGTCGCACAAACACTACAACGACCTCGTCGCTACATTAGCTTTGAAAGCATCTGGCTAACTCCTTCGAAGACCATTTCAGCCACTTGGCTGGACACGCTATCATCACTCGACCACCCCGCGCATCACCACTTGGCTGGACACGTGGTCCTTCACTCGGCCACCTCGCGCATCCTCACTCGGCCGCCCCGCGCATTGCCACTCAGTTGTGCACGTCTTCATCATTCGGCCACCTCGCACATCATGACTCGGGTGCTCTGCACGTTGCCACTCGGCTGTGCACGTCTTCGCCCCTTGGCCGCCTCACGCGTCACCCCCAACACGGGAACGACTAAGTACTCAATGATCAAACCTCATATCACACTCTGTAGCAAGCTTACCTCTTTCGAGCATCACTCGGGGGCTACGCACAGCCGTTGGCCATGCCGCCCTCAGGGGTTACGCCCATTCAATCAACCCATCGATCACATCAGGAATATCTCTCTGACCAGACATACAAGTGCCACCAAATTTTTCCTTGCAGTCAACATACCCCGATCAGTCGGGAAGCACGTCCACTCGAACAAATACCCATTTCATACAAAAGGGTGAAAATGAAGCTCCTCTACAGATACAATGTACTCTTACAAATACCCCTTTCACGCAAAATCTAACGGTCAATATAAGAAGTACTACTGGAACGATTACTCCCTGGAGTGTCCAGCTTTTTTCTACAGTCGGCAGTTTCAAAGCCGAATTCATTCACCGTGCCGAGAGCACGAAGATTCACCTGCTTGACCGAGTTCCAGGCTGAAGTTATTCCGTGTCGAGTGCACGAAGATCAGGCCGACTGACTCAGCTCCAGGCTGAGCTTATTTACCATGTCAAGCGTCAGAAGATGCATCTGATTGACTCAATTTCAGACTAAAAGATATTTACCGTGTCAACTGCATGGAGGTTTACCAGGAGACTTAAACCCTTCGCCCGACTCATCTTGTCCGATAGAGGTTCGGGGACTACACCCAGTGGGTGCACTCAGCACGCCCCAACTGGAAGAGAACTCAGAAAGAAACATTTTGCTCGACCTCCGAGTTAGAGAAGAACAAGTTCGATCAGTACCAGCTAAGAAGATTTTTAGTTCTCTCAGACCCCGCTTGTTGCCGCGATGACGGTGGTCTCGAGGACTACAAGATGGGTGCACTCAGCGTGCCCCCACCGGAGTAATCTCCACTCAAGACGGCTGACCGGTCAAGTGATGAACAACAACAAAAGACAGGCTCTAAGACTCCCGACCGCCTGCGCCGACGGCGATCCACGAGAACTACAGCCAATGGGTGCACTCAGCGTGCCCCCACTAGAATGGTATCCACTCGGAACGGTCCGCCCGGTCCGAGTGACGGCCAAACAACAACAAAAAAGACAAGCTCTAAGACTCCCGCCGACTGCCCGCAGTCGACGGCAGTCTCGGGGACTACACCCAGTGGGTGCACTCAGCGTGCCCCCACTGGAATGTATCCACTCGAAACAGTCCGCCCGGTCCGAGTGACGGCTAAACAACAAAAAAGACATGTTCCAGGCGTGAATTTGTCCGAGTGACGGCCAAACAACAAAAAAGACATGTTCCAGGCGTGAAGAAATTCCGAGTAATCAATTACTCGATGCAGGACCAGCTCCAAATCACTCCCAAAAAAATTGCTATAAGGTGAGTTCAACGCTCCTCCGCGGACCCGTTTGAGCTCATTTTACTCGGACACCATGCAGTCTGGAATCCGTCAAGGCAACATGCGGAGATAAGACATTTGGGTGACCAGAGGAAGTTCATAAGTGCCTCCGTAGCACTCGACTCATCCGAATTCACCTCGACTCGACCCGCTCAACCTCGACCGATTCGGGGGCTAATGACGAGGACATGTATTAGGGGTAGGGTAACAGACCTGACCTAAAGACCCTACCCATGGACATCGTACACTTTGTACTGGGCCCCTGGGCCAGATCGCCGTCCAGATGTACCGCAGCTTGAAAGTCACTCGGATGGCAACAACCACTCGGAGCACGGCACTCCACTCAACGAGCTCATTCCACTCGACCGTGTAACTCACTCGGATATGCGAAGACCAATAGTCAGCATGACATTTTTGTAGTGTGCAGGCATTATGGCATTGATGCTCCACTGTGTAACATAAGGGGTGAGGGGGTGGCGCACTCTATATAAGCCACCCACACCACTAGACTAGGGGGGCTTCCACCTCTCTCTCTTTTCAGCATTAGTCTCAGGACTTAGCTGCTCAGGCATGGGGATCCGTTCCTCTTTCTCACACACACATTGTAATCTCCGGATATATATACTCAGATAAAACAAAGCCTCTCCGGAGCACGAGACGTAGGGTTGTTATCTCCATCGTGAGAGGCCCGAACTCGCTAAAACCACCGTGTCACCCATATGCATCTCGATAGATCATGCTCCGTTACCCTATACCTTATTATTGTCGGAATCGTTCCCACGACAGGGCCCACAAGGGTGGAGGGCGCGCCCCAGGGGGTAGGGAGCACCCCTTGACCTTGTGGCCACCACGTAAGGCGGTTGGTGCCCTTCTTCTGGCGCAAGAAAGATAATATCCGGATAAAAATCGTATTAAAATTACAGCCCAATCGGAGTTACGGATTTCCGGGAATTTAAGAAATGGTGAAAGGCCAGAATCTGGGACCGCAGAAACAGAGAGAGATCCAATCTCGGAGGGGCTCTCGCCCCTCCGCCGCCATGGAGGCCATGGACCAAAGGGGAAACCCTTCTCCCATCTAGGGGGAGGGTCAAGGAAGAAGAAGAAGGAGGGGGCTCTCTCCCCCTCTCTTCCGGTGGCGCCGGAACACCGTCGGGGCCATCATCGTGACGACGATCTACACCAACAACTTCGCCGCCGTCATCACCAACTCTCTCCCCCTCTATGCAGCGGTGTAACACCCCTTCGCCCCGTTGTAATCTCTACTTGAACATGATGCTCAACGCTATATATTATTTCCCAATGATGTATGGCTATCTTATTATGTTTGAGTATATCCGTTTTGTCCTATGGGTCTATTGATGATCGTGATTGGTTTGAGTTACATGTTTTATTTATTGGTGTTGTCCTATGGTGCTCTCCGTGTCGGGCAAGCGTGAGGGATCCCTACTGTAGGGTTTGCAATATGTTCATGATTTGCTTATGGTGGGTGGCGTGAGTGGCAGAAGCACAGACCCGAGTAAGTAGGTTGTTTGTGTATGGGAACAAAGAGGACTTGATACTTTAATGCTATGTTTGAGTTTTACCTTAATGATTTTTAGTACTTACGGATGTTTGCTAGAGTTCCAATCATAAATGCATATGATTCAAGAAGAGAAAGTATGTTAGTTTATGCCTCTTCCTCATATAAAATTGCAATAATGATTACCGGTCTAGTTATAGATTGCTTCGGGAAAAATAACTTTCGTGTGACAAAAAGCTCTCTACTAAAACTAACTTAGTTGTGTCTTTATCAAACAGCCCATAGTATTTATTTACGTGCTCTTTATTATCTTGCAAACCTGTCCTACAACACCTACAAAGTATTTCTAGTTTCATACTTGTTCTAGGTAAAGTGAACGTTAAGCGTGCGTAGAGTTGTATCGGTGGTCGATAGAACTTGAGGTGATATTTGTTCTACCTTTAGCTCCTCATTGGGTTCGACAGTTTTATTTATCGAGAAAGGCTACAACTTATCCCCTATACTTGTGGGTTATCACCTTCTACTGCTACTATTGTACTGTCTTAGAAAAAACAAGTTTCCATAAAAAACAGTTGTCTGGTTCATGGATTTTGAAAAAGTTCAGAATTTAACAAGTGAATTTGAAAAATCATGAATTTAGAAAAATCATGATATATGAAAACAATAGCTAATCTGAAAAAGCGAATTCAAAAAAATTAATGAATCTAGAAAAAGTTTAGGAATTCAAAAAAAATCATGAATTCAAAAAAGTTCAAAAATTGAAAAAGTTCACGATATAGAAAAAGGAAAGGAAAAATGAAATAAAAATATAAAAAAGGATAATATGAAAAAAAACGAAAGCTTCAAGAAGCTTCCCAAAACCTGGATGAGCTTTCGCCAAAGACCATTACAAACAAACTTAGATGGGCCGGCCCATCACAAGGAAGGTGTAAGCTGCGTACAAATTGCCCACTTTTTGGTGTATTAAGCACCAAAGAGGATAGGATTTAGCGGAAAGGTTGTGGTGGAGGAGACCTCCGAGCCGGCGCCGACATGCCCGCATTTCTTGACTAATCCAACATCATGGCGATGTGATCCTTTGCCCATGGCGCACCTTGGTTCGCTCAGTCACGATTGACCAGTTGACCTGTTAACCATTGACTTTTCTAAAAATATAAAAAAAATCAAAATTGGAAAAAGGGGAAAAAGTTCAGATAGATGAAAAAATTCAAAGATTCCAAAGTTTACGAATTCAGAAGAAGTTTGTGGTGATTTTGGAAAAAGTTCATCAATTTTGAAAAAAAATCACTTGTTAATAAACTTCATCGAGTTTGCAGAAAAACTTCAAAAAATTGAAATAGTTCTTGGATTTAGAAAAATTGCGGATTTGAAAATTTTCATTTGATTTTGAAAAAAAGATCATGAATTTGGAAAAAAGAAAACCATTTGGGTTAAAAACGTATATTAGAAAAAAATTCACAGATTTTTGAGAAAATATTGTGGATATTGTAAAACTTCATCAATTTTGGAAAAAATCATGAATTTAAAAAAAGTTTACGTGTTTAAAAAATCATGAACTTGAAAGAATGTTTACAAATTTGAATGCTAAAAATTCACGCATATAAAAAATAAAAAATAAAAAATAAAAAAAAAGGAAAAGAAAAAACGAATAAAACCATTCCAAAAAGCCCAACCAAAAAACTGGTCTGGAAGCTTCCAGAAGCTTCACAAAACAGGGGAGAAATCTTCTTGATGGAGCGTACCATTAGAAATTGTAGGATGGGAGGGGGTGCATGCTCGATTGCGCAATACCCTTTATCGGGTGCTGAAGGGGCCAAATAGGTGCCAACATGGTGGAGCATGACACAAAAGCATATAGAGGCCAGCTAAGCAAAGTGTGAGCCATAAGTTGACCATTTGCTGCTAGTAGCCCAAATTAATTGTAAATCATATAAGGAAACTAGGAGAAATGGATGGGCTATGGCTCAGTATGGCCGACCTGACACTCCATCTCTATGTACATGGAATGTGCAATATTCCGAGATAAAAAGAAATCCCATATAGAATGTATATACACCCAAGAACCAAAGGTCTTTTTCCGATATCGCAGCTACATGCTTCTATACACACCTTATATTGAAGCATCTGGTAGAGGGGAAATCATCGCATTTCAGACGTTGCTGGCCCACTCACTCTGAAGTGACAATACTTGTTTTCAAGGACACTGAGACAAGGCATCGCGTTCGTGATGGACAACCGACTGTGGTTATTAGCTATATTTTCCATCTAAATGAAATGAAAGGGTGTCTTTTTGAGATGTTGACATTTGACTTCTACTCCCTATATAAACATATATAGGACGTTTTCAATTTTAAGCGTCTATATATTTGTGTGCAATTTTGAAGGTCTTTTTTCCGGAGAAAAATAGATTTTAGGTACAATTGAGGAAGTAGAATAGACAGTACGTCCATGGCATAAAACCTCTATTCCCTCATGGGGCCAACGGTGGCCAAGCGGTTGTTCTCCACAGTCGCCACACGGACCTCCCAAGCTCGAGAGCAAACCCAGGCCCGTGCGCTATCGTTGTACCCCCACTCCACTCCACTCCACTCCTAGGGCGCTCAAGCTCACACGCCACACCCATCATTGGTCATGGCGGAGTTGCGTTGCTAGTTGTGCTAGAGTGGTGGACGTGAGGGCAAGGGGAGGAAGATGTTGCGTTTTGCTTTGATCGAACGACCAGTCATGCGTTGATCGAATGGCTCTCCAGGCGGCTTAATACTGGAACAAATCAACCGGCGGATTTATAACAACACCCATTTTTTTGGAAACATAACAGACTTTATTTCTCAAACAAAATGATGGATAAGTCATTTACAGTAGAATGAGAAATAAAATCAAGGATTACAGAGTCCCAAAAATTAGACTTTTTTCACTGAACGAGTTCCTTGCTAACTCATTGGCGACCTCATTTGCTTCTCGGAAGCAGTGTATATATGAGTCTTGCACTAGATCCCGTGCTAACTCCTTAGATTCAAGCACAATACATGTCCTAACTATTCTAAAGAGTTTATTACTACTTTTCATCCTAAATATTTTGCCCATAAGAGAACAGCCGTGAACTTTTCCAAATAGTAAGGCGACTACTAGGGATCATTTGAGTGATGCTAGCATAAACTTAAACCACCTCCCTGGCCGTTCGATGTGCCCCATCAGAACCCTCGCTCTTGTCTCATAGATCCCGCATTGCACGCCTTCCACCAGCATCGGCAGCCAGCGCTGCTACTGCCCCGCTGGTACAAAACGGAAAGCCGGCCACCGGCCACCGGCATGGACACTTGTTGCAACTGTCGCCGTGACGTAGCCATCGTCAGTAGCCCTTGTAGTAAGGCCGACTTGCAGTGCTAACGATCGCAACACCGCTAAAGTACATTGCAGCGAACGACTGTCGTCAATTCTGTGGATGGTGGCCACCATTGACACTGCTACGACTCCCATTTTGCAGCAGGTCTGGTGATGCTGCTATGAAACACCGCCGTCGTTCCGGAGAGAGGGACTGCTGGAGCTTGTAGGCAGGCGGGCTGGTCGCCATTCTGCTGCATGGCAGCAGCATGTCCGGTGTTGTTGCATATGCATATGAGTTTCCCCCTGAATCTCATATTCACGAACTATAGCAATACTAGCATAGGAATATAAACATTAATTACAAATGTGAAAATAAACAATAACATTAGTTATTGCTTCTAGAGCATAATTCCAACACTTGGGTACCAACAGATCGTTTCTTGCCTTGCGATAAGCCATGACTAGTTGTTGCTTACTTTTGCCAAATATCCAGTTAGTTCTAATGACAAGCTAAGAGTTTTGTGACAAGTCAAAAAAGTAAAGGTTTGAAAAAATAGTATCAACATGCACAATACCAAACCAATATAAGTAGAGCATCCAAATATGTGTCCGGTGATTATTCAAAGTGCAAGTTATTGAGACATCATCCTAACAACAGGTGGCCACATGATTTGAGGTACCACTGATACTTAAATGCCCCCTCCCC
Source organism: Aegilops bicornis (assembly GCA_021605145.1). NCBI lineage: Eukaryota > Viridiplantae > Streptophyta > Magnoliopsida > Poales > Poaceae > Aegilops > Aegilops bicornis. Next base: position 513,136,945 of record CM038674.1, read on the forward strand.
ACCGCCAAAAAAAATGTGAGACTCCTTTTGCAAAGGCCACCTTTTTTATCAACGGTTTAAATCACGTGTAGGCAGGTATGGAGAGGTTGAGTCCTCCTCATCAGCGCCTTAAGTGCCAGTTGGCAAACAGGCGCTCACAGGCCTTGTCCCATTAGCCATGCTCACTTGTTCGTTCGGCTCACTTTTTTTTGTCGCCTTCTACTGATACTGTTGTAATGTCTTAAGAAAAAACAAGTTTCATTTCTTTAATCAAAAACAGTTGATTGGTTCGTGGATTTTGGAAAAGTTCGGAATTTAAAAAGTGAATTTGAAAAATCATGAATTCGGAAAAATCATGATATATGAAAAAAAGTTAGCTAATTTGTAAAAGGAAATTCAAAAAATTACTGAATCTAAAAAAGTTTAGGAATTCAAAAAATCATGAATTCAAAAAAATCACAAATTGAAAAATGTTCATGAATTTAAAAATGTTCACCAATTATAAAAAAGCAAAGTAAAAAATGAAATGAAAACATGAAAAAGGATAAAATAAAAAAAGCTCCAAGAAGCTTCCCAAAACCCAGATGAGCTTCCGCCATAGACCATTACAAACAAACTTACCTTAGATGGGCCGGCCCATCACAAAGAAGGTGTAAGCTGCGTACAGATTGCCCACTTTCTGGAGTATTAAGCGCCAAATAGGACAGGATTTAGCGGAAAGGTTGTGGTGGAGGAGACCTCCTAACTGGCGCCTTAAGCGAGCGCCGACACACCCGCATTTCTTGACTGATCCAACATCATCGATGTCATCGCTCGCCCATGGCGCACCTTGGTCCGCTCGGTCACGATTGCCCAGTTGACCAGTTAACCATTGACTTTTCTAGAAATATATAAAAAAATCAAAAATCGGAAAAGGGGAAAATTTCACATATTTGAAAAAAATCACAGATTCCAAAAGTTCACGAATTCAGAAAAAGTTTGTGCTGATTTTGGAAAAAGTTCATCAATTTCGAAAGGAAGTTCACGAGATAATAAACTTCATCGAATTTGCATAAAAATTTCAAAAAATTGAGAAAGTTCATGGATTTGAAAAAATCATTTGATTTCGAAAAATATCATGAATTTGGAAAAAGAAAACCATTCGGTTTAAAAAACCCATGGATTATAAAAAAATCGCAGATTTTTGAGAAAATATTGTGGATATGGTAAAACTTCACCAACTTTGGAAAAAATAGCATGAATTTGAAAAAAATTTACATGTTTAAAAAATCATGAACTTGAAAGAAAGTTCACAAATTTGAATAAAGTTTTCGAATTTGATAAAAATTCACGCATATAAAAAGAAAAAATAAACAAAAAGGAAAAAAAGGAAAAAAAATAAAAAAGAATAAAACCATTCCAAAAAGCCCAACCAAAAAACCGGTTTGGAAGCTTGCAGAAGCTTCACAAAACAGGGGATAAATCTTCTCGATGGAGCATATCATTAGAAATCTTAGGAAGGGAGGGGGTGTGCGCTCGTTTGCGCAATACCCTTTATCGGGCGCTGAAGGGGCCAAATAGGCGCCAACATGGTGGAGCATGACACAAAAGCATATAGGGGCCAGCTAAGCCCAAATTAATTGTAAATCATATGAGGAAGCTAGGAGAAATGGATAGGCTATGGCTCAGTATGGCCTGACACTCCATCTCTATGTACATGGAAGGTGCAATGTTTTGAGATAAAAACAAATCTCATATAGGATGTATATACACACCCATGAACCAAAGGTCTTTTCCCGACATCGCAACTACATGCCTGTATACACACCTTATATTGAAGCATCTGGTAGATGGGAAATCATTGCATTTCAGACGTTGCTGGGCCGACTCACTTTGAAGTGACAATGCTTGTTTGCAATGGACAACCGAGTGTGGCTATTGGCTTTATTTTCCATCTAAGTGAAATGACGGGATATTTATTTTATTTGAGATGTTGATATTTAACTTCTACTCCCTCTATAAACATATGTAGGACGTTTTTGCAGTTTAAGCATCCTATATTTGTGTAGAGGGAGTATATGAGATAAAATTTGAAGGTCTTTTTTTCTGGAAAAAAAATAGATTTTATGTACAATTGAGGATGTAGAATAGACCGTACGTCCGCGGGGGAGCTCCTATACGGCGCATTAAGCGCCGGTACAGGCAACTGGCGCCCACTGTCGCTATCTGGTGGGCTGGCCCAGGAACACGCAGAGAAAAAACTTCAAAAAACCTGCTCCAACAGAATTCGATCTCGCGCCGTTTAGTTACTATGCAGCGTGCCTAACCAGTACATCTACTACAACCTAGTGATTCATTACAGCGCGAGAGATTTAACAACAACACTAACCGCACTATTTCTGGTACAAACAATTTAGAAAGACGTTTTTTTGGAAAAGAAAAAAAATCGCGAATTGGAAAAAAGTTCATGTATTCAAAAACTTTCACCAAATTTTAAAAAAGATCAGCGTGTATTACATAAAATTTCATTGTATTAAGAAAAATGTTCATTGTATATTATGAAAATTGTTTACCTTTGCATATTAAAATGTTCGTTGTGTATCATAAAAATGTTCATCGTATATTATGTAATTTTTCAACGTTTTTACTAAATGTTGAATGCATATTCAAAAATTGTTCGACACATGTATTCATATTGTTTCAAAAATGTTCATTGTGTATTATTTAAAATGTTCGATGGATATAAAAGATGTTCAATGGATATAAAAAATGGATATATATATATATATATATATATTGATTTTTTCTATTTTGGTTTTGGTTATTCAATGAGTATACAATTGTTCACTATGTTTCTTAATTTTGTTCAGTATATATTACACAATGTTCAATGTGTATTCGCAAATTGTTCAATGTATTTTCACAAAATGTTCAGTACGTGTCCGAAAATTCGATGTATGGTGAACAATATTCAAATACACGTAGAACATTTTTTTAAATACGATGAACTCCTTTTGAATGCATGCTGAACAAATTTTCTATACATGATGAACATTTTTTATACACACCGAACATTTTTCAAAGTTCATCAAATTTGACAATAGTTCATCAATTTTGAAAAATGTTCATCAATTTTGAAAAATGGTCATCAATTTTGAAAGAAAGTTCATCGATATGAAATAAAATTACCAAATTGAAAAATAAATCTCGCGCTTAGCAGAAAAGAAAAAGAAAGAAAAAGAAAAGAAAAACAGAAAAAAAACTCTTTCCACGAAAACAGGAAATAGAAAATTGTTAAAAGCCTGTCAGTTAACACAAGGGTCTGTCTAACCATCAGACGTCTGAATTTCAATTTGGTTCAGGTTGCATTTTTGTCCAATGTCCAATTGACACGTGTGTCTGTTGTTTTTGGTTTCATACTGCATCTCGGGGAAAAATCATCTGATTTTACTGGGGTTCAGGTCGGATTCTCTCTTGGACTCTATTTCCACTTCTCCCGCAAAAAAAAAGGACTCTATTTCCACTTTACAGCGTCCCGCCTTCTTGGTTTTCAAACCCCTCAGCGCCGGCGCCATTAGCTGGATAAGCTGAACTTCATTTCAACTGAATTTTGGTACTGCACTTGTTCATTGTTGCACAACTGCTTGAATTTTCGGGATAAGAAAACTGAACGGCCCTGAGGAATAACATGTGAGGAGCAAAAAATGTCTGAATAGAACTAGTTAGGAGTCAGGACAACACTGATCGTCTCTCTTAGAACAAACCATGTGAAGTGAAGCTTGAGAGCTGAAAAGAAAACGTGTAGAATGTGCTGCTAAGGTCCCTTGGGAATGAAAAGAACAACACTGTATCTTAAAGATAGAGAAATGTACTAAGAAGAAAACTGAGAAAAATAAAGAGCACTGAACATGACTGAACAAAAAAGCACCTAATTGTTGAAAAACAAAGAACTTCATATTCACTACACAAAACGTAGTAATTTTCTTGACTCAGTCGCTGGAAGCAACGTGGCTTTCACCATGCTTGTTGGCGTCGTTGTAAAATTTTATCTCTGCATTTCCAGCATGTATCTGGTCATGGTAGGATTTCGACAGCACTGACACTCACTGGAAGTGGACATGGGCAGAGAGTGTCACTCGACTTCTCCCCTCTGACCATCTCCATCTCTGATGTTGACCGGCTAACTGATGAGCATGCGGCGCGGACTGCCAAAAGTAAATAGGAATGAGAAAGATAGATGAATAAAAATATTGCATACTAACTATAATAAGAAAATTATAATGGAGACTGAAAAGAGGAAGACTGAAACATGAACCGGGAAATGGAGAGTAACATCATAAGAAAAGAGGAAGACTGAAACATGAACCGGGAAATGGAGACTGAAAAGGAAAATTATAATGAAGAAAGAAAATGAAGACTAAAGTAAGACTGTGAAACTAAATATTGACTGAAAAATCCATTGTTTCCCCATCCTAGAGGGGCAAATATCCACTGCGCATAATCGATAATGTACCTACAGAAAAATGGGCTGAAGCACCATCAATACCAAGTTACCAACCCAAAAAGAAATGCTGTCATAGCCATCGATCTGAATAATCGTTGAACTATTACTCATATCCACCACTGATCAAAATCTGCATGCATGATGTGTTACAGTTTCTGAAAGTCTAGACCCCTAGAGGCCAAGACCCACATGACATCAGATTTTGGCTAAGAATCAGATAATGATCTACAGACTCACAATATCAGAATACATCATGTACTAAACGACCTAATGCTTGAGCTAAACTTAAAAAAAAAAGACATACGAAAAGGTCGTTGTCCTACTAGAGCCATACAAGCTGATAACCGAGGAACAAATAAAATGCCTTAAAAAGAAAAAAACTGAGTGAATATTCACTATCTCTCAATGTTGGGTGAAGACAGAAGAAGAACGAAACGCTGAAGAATGATGTTGAGATAATGATCAACTAAATGAAACAAGACTGAAACAGTAAACGAACGAAGAATGATACAAGCTTACAAACTGAGGACAAACAACCAGTGACTAAATGAAAGACATGGGAAAAACTGATGAGAAATAACTTAAAATGAGAAGACATAAAAAAGGTTAAATAATTCAAAAGGAGAGAAATTCAACTAACTGAAAATTTAACAAAACTAAATAGAATGATGGACAAAAACATGAGGGACTCAATAACTAAAATCTGAATAGTACGAATGAAATCACCAAAAAATGAAAAAATAAATAAAAAACTTGCTGCTGAATGAATGAACAGATAACTAATGCAACAATAATGGCACTAACTAAAAATGAGAGAAAATACTATGTGCACATGACAGAGAAAATACTATGTGCCTAAGACAATGAAGAATCACTTGGTTCTACACATCACAGAGAAAATACTATGTGCCTAAGACGAAGCAAGAAGAGAGTGAAAATAACAAAAACAAAGCGAATGGAGAGGGGCTTACTGAACATAATTTATGCCATTGGGTACTGACTGCAAGATCAAAATAAGAGTCTAGCAAAAGAAGTTGAAGACAGACTGAACAAGACCGAGAAAACTAAAGAGAGACTGGATATGAACAAATGAAGAAAGATTGAAATTAAGAATCTAAGTGACTAAGAAAGTGAGACCGAATAAAACGATGAGAAAAGGAAGAAATAAGAGCAACCGATGATACTGAGAACCAGAAAAGACAGAAAAATGAATGAGAAACTTGGGGAATTAGAGAAACTAAAAAAAACTGAAGGAATTAATAATCCAAGAGACTGAATAAAAGGATGAACAAAAAGAGAAATAAGAGCAACTGATGAAAGAGATAACTAGAGCAGACAGAAAAATGAATGAGAAACTTGCGGAATTAGAGAAACTGAAAAAACTGAAGGAGTTAAGAACCTAGGAGACTGAGAAAGAAGGACTGAATAAAAGGATGAGAAACGAAGAAATATGAGTAACTGATGAAAATACAAATGACTGAGACTGATCTTAGCACAAAAAATGGCTGATGACTGATCTGAAAACAGATTACATGAAAGACTATTGTTAAAATGATAACAAGGAATGTTATCTGATTTGAATGACTAATTACCTATAACTAATAGTGAGGACTGAGACTGAAATAACTTCAAATATTGAAGATTACTACTGAAAAAGAACAAACAGTGACCAAATAACTGAAGATTTAACAAATAACTGAAGAGAACTCAAGTAAAACACTTAGGGAACTGATCCTTGGGAATATTGATGCCTAAAAACTGAAAACTGAATTAACGATTGAAATAAATACATTAAAACAGAGTCAATGATCTACTAACAGAACTAAAAGTGAATCAACTTTAAAGCTGATAAAATGATATACTAAAAGAACTCAAACTGAACCTACTAAAAAGCTGAGACTAATAACTGAAAGACTGAATGAATGAACAGATAACTAATGCAACAATAATTACACTAACTAAAAATAATGATATAATAAACCAATCAAGAACAGAATGGTTTGACTGAAAATGATAAGACTGAAGAATGAAAGAACATGACCGACTATTACACCCACCATAATACAATTACAAACTGAATTGATAACTCAGATAGATGATGAAACAAATAATAAGAAAAAATAAATAGCGAGGAATGATATAACTGATCTAAAAGACTAATAACGGATGACTAATAGTGAGGACAGAGACCGAAATAACTTCAAATACTGAAGATTACTACAGAACATTTAGTGCTACACAGAAAACCTACATGAACAAAAAATTCCTCTACATGAACAGGGGACCTACCTTCCCATCTTTATCCCTATCCCATACAAATAGGAACTGAGAATGAAACCACAGATCTAAACTCCCCCAATCATTGAGCACCCGCACACAGAACCAACAAACAACAGCAAGCATCCTTGATATGATCATAGAGGAAATCGTGGGCGCAGACTAACCTCCTACGCCGGTGCCGGCAGCTCCTGGCCGCCTCACCCGGCTCCATCTCTACATGACGCATCTCTCTCCACCGCAGTAACAGGGGGGTCGGCCATGAAGACTAGAACCTGCAGGAACGAGAAGAAGTACCAGCGATGAGTCCGACTTGAGGTGCCCACCCGTACGCCGACGCCCACTCCAAGAACAGGTACAAGTACTGGAGCGCCGCCGCCCGCCGCCACGTGCGGCCCGACAGCTCGCTCCGACACCGCGGCGTGGAACGGGTCGTCCGGGAAGAAGGTCCCCCCTATCCCCTGAACGTGTCCATGAACAGCAGGAGCAGCAACTTACGACGCCGGTGTCAGCTGCTTCCCTTCCATGTCTCCCTCTCTCCAACGCTCTTCTCTCCAGACTGCTACTAGAAAGAAATGGAAAAATACCAGAAAAAACGGAAGCGGAATGAAGAACGGGATTGACCAGAAACAAACGCGGCAGAGGACACGGACACCTGAGCCAGCACGAATCATGGTGACTGATCGGACGGCCACAAAATTCGACCTGAAGCCAATTAAAAAACAGATGACTGTTTTTTAGTAAAAGTGTAACACAAATAGGTAGGTTAGCCGAGTGGTTTGGCAAGCGCGCCTGTAGTCGTGAGATCTCTGGTTCGAAACATGGTTCTCGTCAGAAAGTTTTTTGCATTTTCAAAAACAGAAAAAAGAAATGGGCCGGCCCAGTGCGGCGGGAGGGTGTGCGCCCGATTGCATCTATGCCTAAAACGAGCGCTTAAGGCGCCGTTTAGGATTTGCGCGTCCGCGCCGCAAAACCTCTATTCCCTCGTGGGGCCAACGATGGCCAAGCGGCTGTTCTCCACAGTCGCCACGCAGACCTCCCAAGCCCAGCCCCCTGCGCTCCCGTGCCGGTCAAGCTCACACGCCACACGCAGGCTCACGCAATTGTCGCCGCACGTTGACCTAGGCAGGCAGGCCGCAGGCGCAACGCGTTCGGAGCCTTGATTTGACTCCGAGCCCGAGCGGCATGGGCCAGCGGGGCACCCCCAGCGACGGATCGACGCACGACGACGACGTGCACCACCTGCTGTCCCTCCCCCCTCAATAATACACGAGCTCGCTCGCTCGCTCCCTCCATTTCCGTCCGGTCCCTCCCGGGCGGGCGATATGATTAACAAACCTGGGTGCGCGGGTCAAAATCGATCAGCCGCCCGCCCGATCGATCCAACCATCGAGTGGCTCAGGGCTCGACCGACCTATAATGCGGCAACACTGACAAGCAAATCGCACGCATGTCATGCGCCGATCCGCGCGCTCCAGGCGAAGCTTCCGCCCCGATCTTCCGGCGCCGTCGGCTGCGTGCGCTATCGTCAGGTCGCTTTTACCCGTCCGCGACGAAGCATCGGGTGATATTGATAACGTGCCCGAAGCTTCAAGAAGGGCCTCCTTCCTTCCTTCTTAATGCCACCTCCTGATGCCGACAGGACGTATTCTTTCATGTTTTTTCTCAACGTATCAGGGCTTACCGGACGGCAGTTTGGCAATGCCAGGTGCATGCAGTGTGCAAAAGGTGGTGAGAATATGCGACGACCTCAGAGAATTCTGCTACGTGCTAGTATTATTATTGGCACAATAAAGAAAGCAAGAGCTTGAGTGCCTGACTTCCCTGAGATTGGGATTGGGCTCCAGCCTGCACAGCCTACCCAAACCCACTAACTAGTACGTCGTCCACTGCGATTTATGGGCACAAAAGCGCCATGGAGGAACACACACTCATGGACGGGCATTACACTAGTATTATCTCTTGCGCCAAGCTAGATTGCTGATTTGACCAAGTGGCGCAGAGTGGCGCTACCATACTGGTTGACCCAAATAACAATGGTATCCAGTGTTCATGTGGCCCTTCCCTTTTGCTCGCTCGCCCGATGGACAAAATGCGTTCTTTCTGCTTTGCTACGAAACTGCCGGAGCATGTGCGCATTTGATTTGATGACATCCAGGGACTGCACTACTAGGTTTCGTAGTGCATCTGTTCCGGTCACCGGCCCGTTTCGACCAGTCAGGGAGAGGCTCACGGCGCAGGTGACTCCCTTTGCAGCGGAGAGGCAAGAGGCAGATGTATATTTTGGTCAGGAGTCGCATTCTTTGCGTGACTTTCTTTACTTACTTGCTATGCGGTACTAAGTTTGCCGAGGACCCGGGGCCTGTTTAGGCAAGGAGTGTGTTTGCCATTTCAAAAGGGCAAAAGAAGAAGAAAAGGAGGAGTGTGTTTGCCCATGTACCTTTCCTTTTCTGTTGTGTAGTATCTTTTAGCTTTAGCTGTTATAGGAGAGCGGGCTTCATTGATGGAATGGGAAGTATGATGCTAATTAAGATATGTGTTTATAAGGGAAGCACACAATACTTTTTTTGTGATCTTGTTTTCAGCGACCCCATTCTGACCAGTTCTAAGCATATTCGTGTTCTAGCAAAAGAAAATTGTAAGCATATTCCTAAAGACTCATAGGAGAGATTATTATTAGTAGTATTATTATGATTATTTATTATTATTATCTTGAGATTTTCATTATAGGAGGAAGCTCCTATAATTATCACCCATGAAGAACATGCCAAGGAGTGATCAAATGGCAGGGCACGACTCCATGGTTCTCAACTAATCCCTCCGATCCATACTACTTATCGCAACTTTAGTACAACTGCGACAAGTAATATGGATTGGAGGGGGTAAGATTTTTTTTAATCCAATGCAGGTGGAACTCCTATCTAGGCCGTTCAGTTTTACAAGAGATACATACTCTCACACTATAGGAATTTGTCTTTTCTGAATTAGACATTTTTGCTGAATTGCATGATTTTTGGAGCATGCTTCTTATCCTACATTACTTGGAGGTGATTTCAACCTTGTTAGGGAGGAAAGGGTCAAAAGTAATGGTAATGTTAATCCCCATTATGCCTTTTCTTTTTAATGATTGGGTCCACAGGTGGGGCCTCCTTGAGATTTCTATCTCTAATATGAGTTTCACTTGGTGCAATAACCAAAATTATCACATGTTTCTGGTATTGATAGTGTTCACTTATGTGGACCGGGATATCCATTTTCATCTTTCTTCACTTACTGCATTACCAGTGATCATACCCCTCTTGTGTTAGACACTCAAGCTAGGAGGGTCCTTTGCTCCCGAGTTATTTAAATTTAAGAAATGGTGGCTTTATCATCCTGATTTTGCTGGCATTGTTCATGATGTGTGGAATACACCTTCTAATGGTTCTTCTACCATTGATAATAGGCAATTTAAAACCAGGTTACTTAGAAAGAAGGTAAAAGGGTGGAGTATTAATATTGAGTCAGTCTCTAAAAAGAAGAATAAATATCTCCTGATGGAGTTTGATATTTTTGATGTGTTATATTTTTTGCAAAAGCTCTCTTGTGCGATGATGATAAAACTAGGATGAAAGACATCAAGAAAGAATTAGATGATATTAAAAAGAGTCTTGTAAGGAGTTAGAAATAATTCTTATTTCCAGTCTCTAGCAAATCATAGGCACAAGAAAAACATTAACATCCCTTGTGGGAGAAAATGGTCATGTCTTTGCACTCCAGAAATGTTGGATGTTGCTACTTTCTTTTACAAACATTTATTAGGTTTTGAGGCTAGACGTGATATTCATTTGGAACCCAATTTTTTGAATCCTGATGAACTTGTCACTGATGAAGAGAATCTTCTTTTGCAAAACCTTTATTTGAAGAGGATATTTAAAATACTATTATGGTCACTTATGCCCGTGGTGCACCTGGTCCTGATGGCCTCTCCTTTCTCTTTTAACAGACATTTTGAGATCTCGTTAAATTGGATTTTATGGCTGAAAGGGCAATCACGCCCTTAATATTTGATGTTCATGACAATATATATAGGGGCTAATTACGTTTACTTAGTGAATACATAGGTTTCTGTCCCCGTGGAAATTACATGCGTAGATGATAGACACCCCCCCTAATTGATTATGACTCAAGAACTGTGCAATAACGACGAGAAACAGAGCTTTTTTTATTTCATATCTTGAGTTATAGGGATCTCACACTATTAAGAGGGGATCGAAGCAGTCCTACAAAAGGATCATCACAAAACACATTCCACTCCAATCCTACAATATAGTCCAAAGCCATAAAACCTAACATGTCCCATCCCTCAATAGCCAAACATAACAATCTGACCAGACCATCTGGTTTGCTACAAGGACTGTCTAACTTGTCCCCCACATGAACTAGTAGCCAATTCTTCTAATCTGCACAAAGAGCCAGAAACTTTATCAGGGGTCTCCTTTGTCCGCGTTATTTGCTTGCTACCACAAAACATCAGTAGCTTTAGATTGTTGTCGGACATTTTCTTGCAGGGTTATAGAGCTCTCTTCCGTCTAGGTACCGGCTAGACTGTCAGAGCTACAAGCTGTACTGTCTGGCCAACTTTCTTCTGTTCTTCTCTAATTTACCCTACTGTATGTGCCTTTTCATCAATGGCCAAACTGTCCGAGTTCCTAGGTGGATAGTCCGCCTCGTGCATTTTCTGCCTCAAACGGCTAGTTCCTTTGGGACTATAATCCCCCCTCCCCCACCATCACCACTTCATGGAGGGGTTGACCAACACAGTAAAAGGCTCCATCTCCTTTCTCCTACACCATATCTTAGATCCCAGTGAGATTTATGAGAGTTCTTTAACGAGATTTCACCCATTGATAGACCCACTCATCCTCTGTATTTTGACCAAAGTAATTTGTGATTTGAGCATGAGTTTTCCCACTTGTGATCTTCGAAGGTTGAAGACTCCTAGGTGGTAGGAACCTTATCAACTTAGATTACTAGGTGGTAGGTGAAGGAAATATGCCCTAGAGGAAATAATAAAGTTATTATTTATTTCCTTATGTCATGATAAATGTTTATTATTCATGCTAGAATTGTATTATCCGGAAACATAATACTTGTGTGAATACATAGACAAACAGAGTGTCACTAGTATGCCTCTACTTGACTAGCTCGTTGATCAAAGATGGTTATGTTTCCTAACCATTGACATGAGTTGTCATTTGATTAACGGGATCACATCATTAGGAGAATGATGTGTTTGACTTGACCCATTCCGTTAGCTTAGCACTTTCGATCGTTTAGTATGTTGCTATTGCTTTCTTCATGACTTATACATGTTCCTATGACTATGAGATTATGCAACTCCGTTTTACCGGAGGAACACTTTGTGTTCTACCAAACGTCACAACGTAACTGGGTGATTATAAAGGTGCTCTACAGGTGTCTCCGAAGGTACTTGTTGGGTTGGCATATTTCGAGATTAGGATTTGTCACTCCGATTGTCGGAGAGGTATCTCTGGGCCCACTCGATAATGCACATCACTTAAGCCTTGCAAGCATTGCAACTAATGAGTTAGTTGCGGGAACGGAACGAGTAAAGAGACTTGACGGTAACGAGATTGAACTAGGTATTGAGATACTGACGATCGAATCTCGGGCAAGTAACATACCAATGACAAAGGGAACAACGTATGTTGTTATGCGGTCTGACCGATAAAGATCTTCATAGAATATGTGGGAGCCAATATGAGCATCCAGGTTCAGCTATTGGTTATTGACCGGAGACGTGTCTCGGTCATGTCTACATAGTTCTCGAACCCTTAGGGTCCGCACGCTTAAAGTTTCGATGACAGTTATATTATGAGTTTATATGTTTTGATGTACCGAAGGAGTTCGGAGTCTCGGATGAGATCGGGGACATGACGAGGAGTCTCAAAATGGTTGAGACATAAAGATCGATATATTGGACGACTATATTTGGACACCGGAAAGGCTCCGGGTGAGATTGGGACAATACCGGAGCTCCGGGAGGTTATCAGAACCCCCCGGGAGGTATATGGGCCTTATTGGGCCTTAGTGGAAAGGAGGGGAAAGGAGCAAGGGAGGCGCCCCAAGCCCAATCCGAATTGGGAGGGGCCGACCCCCTTCCTTCCTCCGTCCGTCCTCTGCCTTCCCTCTCCTACTCCTAATATGATATGGGGGAGTCCTACTCCCGGTGGGAGTTGGACTCCCCCCCTAGGGCGCGCCACCCCCCTTGGCCGGCCCCCTCCTCCACTCCTTTATATACGGAGGAGGGGGGCACCCCATAGGGACAACAATTGATCTCTTTATCTCATAGCCGTGTGCGGTGCCCCCCTCCACCATAGTTCTCCTCGATAATATTGTAGCGGTGCTTAGGCGAAGCCCTGCGACGGTAGAACATCAAGATCTTCACCACGCCCGTCGTCTTGGCCGGAACTCTTCGCGACACTTTGCTGGATCGGAGTCCGAGGAACGTCATCGAGCTGAACGGGTGAAAGAACTTCCGGAGGTGCCGTAGGTTTGATTGCTTGATCGGTCGGGCCATGAAGATGTATGACTACATCATCCGTTGTGTGCTAATGCTTCCGCTTTCGGTCTCACGAGTGCGTGGACACACTCTCCTCTCGTTGCTATGCATCGCCATGATCTTGCGCAGCGTAGGATTTTTTTGAAATTACTGCGTTTCCAGCGGTGGCATCCGAGCCTAGGTTTTATGCGTTGATGTTATATGCACGAGTAGAACACAAGTGAGTTGTGGGCGATACAAGTCATACTGCTTACCGACATGTCATACTTTGGTTGGGCGGTATTGTTGGATGAAGCGGCCCGGACCGACATTACAGCGTCAGACGCTTACGCGAGACTGGTTCTACCGACGTGCTTTGCACAATTGGTGGCGGAGTGTCGGTTTCTCCAACTTTAGTTGAATCGAGTGTGGCTACGCCCGGTCCTTGCGAAGGTTAAAACATCACCAACTTGACAAACTATCGTTGTGGTTTTGATGCGTAGGTAAGAACGGTTCTTGCTAAGCCCATAGCAGCCACGTAAAACTTGCAACAAAAAGTAGAGGATGTACAACTTGTTTTTGCAGGGCATGTTGTGATGTGATATGGTCAAGACATGATGCTAAATTTTATTGTATGAGATGATCATGTTTCGTAACCGAGTTATCGGCAACTGGCAGGAGCCATATGGTTGTCGCTTTATTGTATGCAATCCAATCGCCATGTAATGCTTTACTTTATCACTAAGCGGTAGCGATAGTCGTAGAAGCATAAGATTGGTGAGACGACAACGATACTACGATGGAGATCAAGGTGTCGCACCGGTGACGATGGCAATCATGGAGGTGCTTCGGAGATGGAGATCACAAGCACAAGATGATGATGGCCATATCATATTAGTTATATTGATCGCATGTGATGTTTATCTTTTATACATCTTATTTTGCTTAGTTCGACAATAGCTTTATAAGATGATCCCTTACTAAATTTCAAGATAAAAGTGTTCTCACTGAGTATGGACCGTTGCCAAAGTTCGTCATGCCCAGACACCACGTGATGATCGGGTGTGATAAGCTCTACGTCCATCTACAATGGGTGCAAGCCAGTTTTTGCACACGCAGAATACTCAGGTTAAACTTGACGAGCCTAGCATATGCAGATATATGGCCTCGAAACACTTTGAGACCGAAAGGTCGAAAGCGTGAATCATATAGTAGATATGATCAACATAGTGATGTTCACCATTGAAAACTACTCCATTTCACGTGATGATCGATTATGGTTTAGTTGATTTGGTTCACGTGATCACTTAGATGATTAGAGGGATGTTTATCTAAGAGGGAGTTCTTAAGTAATATGATTAATTGAACTTTAATTTATCATGAACTTAGTCCTGGTAGTATTAGCATATCTATGTTGTAGATCAATAGCTCGCGTTTAGCTCCCCTGTTTTATTTTTGATATGTTCCTAGAGAAAACTAAGTTGAAAAATGTTAGTAACAATGATGCGGATTGGATCCGTGATCTGAGGTTTATCCTCATCGTTGCATAGAAGAATTATGTCCTTAATGCACCGCTAGGTGACAGACCTATTGCAGGAGCGGAATCTGAGGCGCTATGAACGTTTGACTAGCTCAATATGATGACTACTTGATAGTTTAGTGCACCATGCTTAACAGCTTAGAATCGGGACTTCAAAGGCGTTTTGAACGTCATGGACCATATGAGATGTTCCAGGAGTTGAAGTTAATATTTCAAGCAAATACCCGAGTTGAGAGATACGAAGTCTCCAACAAGTTCTATAGCTAAAAGATGGAGGAGAATAGCTCAAGTAGTGAGCATGTGCTCAAATTGTCTGGGTACTACAATCGCTTGAATCAAGTGGGAGTTAATCTTCCAGATAAAATAGTGATTGACAGAATTCTCTAGTCACCATAACCAAGTTAGTAGAACTTCGTGATGTACTATAGTATGCAAGGGATGACAAAAACGATTTCCGAGCTTTTCATGATGATGAAATCGATGAAGGTAGAAATCAAGAAAAAGCATCAAGTGTTGATGGTTGACAAGACCACTAGTTTTAAGGAAAAGGGCAAAGGGAAGAAGGGGAACTTCAAGAAGAACGGCAAGAAAGTTGCTGCTCAAGTGAAGAAGCCCAAGTCTGGACCTAAGCCTGAGACTAAGTGCTTCTACTGCAAAGGGACTAGTCCTTTGGAAGCGGAACTGCCCCAAGTATTTGGCGGATAAGAAGGATGGCAAAGTGAACAAAGGTATATTTGATATACATATTATTGATGTGTGTTTTACTAGTGTTTATAGCAACCCCTCGGTATTTGATACTGGTTCAGTTGCTAAGAGTAGTAACTCGAAACAAGAGTTGCAGAATGAACAGAGACTAGTTAAGGGTGAAGTGACGATGTGTGCTGGAAGTGGTTCCAAGATTGATATGATCATCATCGCACACTCCCTATACTTTCGGGATTAGTGTTGAAACTAAATAAGTGTTATTTGGTCTTTACGTTGAGCATGAATATGATTTGATCATGTTTATTGCAATACAATTATTCATTTAAGATAGAGAATAATTGTTGTTCTGTTTACATGAATAAAACCTTATATGGTTACACACCCAATGAAAATGGTTCGTTGAATCTCGATCGTAGTGATACACATATTCATAATATTGAAGCCAAAAGATGCAAAGTTAATAATGATAGTGCAACTTATTAGTGGCACTGCCGTTTAGGTCATATTGGTGTAAACCGCATGAAGAAACTCCATGCTGATGGGATTTTGGAATCACTTGATTATGAATCACTTGATGCTTGCGAACCATGCCTTATGGGCAAGATGACTAAAACTCCGTTCTCCGGACAATGCAGCGAGCAACTGACTTATTGGAAATAATACATACTGATGTATGCGATCCAATGAATGTTGAGGCTCGCGGAGGGTATCGTTATTTTCTGACCTTCACAGATGATTTGAGCAGATATGGGTATATCTACTTGATGAAACATAAGTCTGAAACATTTGAAAAGTTCAAAGAATTTCAGAGTGAAGTGGAAAATCATCGTGACAAGAAAATAAAGTTTATGCGATCTGATCGCGGAGACAAATATTTGAGTTCTGAGTTTGGTCTTCAATTAAAATAATGTGGAATAGTTTCACAAATTTGTGCCACCTGGAACACCACAACATAATGGTGTGTCCGAGCGTCATAACTGCATTTTTTATTGGATATAGTGCAATCTATGATGTCTCTTACCGATTTACCACTATCGTTCTGGGGTTATGCATTAGATACAGCTGCATTCACATTAAATAGGGCACCATCTAATCCGTTGAGACGACACCGTATGAACTATGGTTTGGCAAGAAACCTGAGCTGTTTTTTCTTAAAGTTTGGGGTTGCGATGCTTATGTGAAAAAGTTTCATCCTGATAAGCTCAAATCCAAATCGGAAAAGTGTGTCTTCATAGGATACCCAAAAGTTACTATTGGGTACACCTTCTATCACAGATCCGAAGGCAAGATATTCGTTGCTGAGAATGGATCCTTTCTAGAGAAGGAGTTTCTCTCAAAAGAAGTGAGCGGGAGGAAAGTAGAACTTGATGAGGTAACTGTACCTGCTCCCTTATTGGAAAGTAGTTCATCACAGAAATCTGTTCCTGCGACTCCTACACCAATTAGTGAGGAAGCTAATGATGATGATCATGTAACTTCAGATCAAGTTACTACCGAACCTCGTAGGTCAAACCAGAGTGAGATCCGCACCAGAGTGGTACGGTAATCCTGTTCTGGAAGTCATGTTACTAGACCATGACGAACCTACGAACTATGAAGAAGCGATGGTGAGCCCAGATTCCAAAAAATGGCTTGAGGCCATGAAATCTGAGATGGGATCCATGTATGAGAACAAAGTACGGACTTTGATTGACTTGCCCAAATGATCGGCGAGCCATAGAGATTAAATGGATCTTCAAGAGGAAGACGGATGCTGATAGTAGTGTTACTTTCTACAAAGCTAGAATTGTCGCAAAAGGTTTTCGACAAGTTCAAGGTGTTGACTACGATGAGAGTTTCTCACTCGTATCTATGCTTAAGTCTGCCCGAATCATGTTTGCAATTGCCGCATTTTATGAAATCTGGCAAATGGATAAACAAAACTGCATTCCTTAATGGATTTATTAAAGAAGAGTTGTATATGATGCAATCAGAAGGTTTTGTCAATCCTAAAGGTGCTAACAAAATATGCAAGCTCCAGCGATCCATCTATGGACTGGTGCAAGCATCTCGGAGTTGGAATATATGCTTTGATAAGTTGATCAAAGGATATAGTTTTATACAGACTTGCGGTGAAGCCTGTATTTACAAAGAAAGTGAGTGGGAGCACTACAACATTTCTCATAAGTATATGTGAATGACATATTGTTGATCGGAAGTAATGTAGAATTATTCTGCAAAGCATAAAGGAGTGTTTGAAAGGAGTTTTTAAAAGAAAGACCTCAGTGAAGCTGCTTACATATTGAGCATAAAGATCTACAGAGATAGATCAAGACGCTTGATAAGTTTTTTCAATGAGTACATACCTTGACAAGATTTTGAAGTAGTTCAAAATGGAATAGTCAAAGAAAGAGTTCTTGCCTGTATTACAAGGTGTGAAATTGAGTAAGACTCAAAGCCCGACCACGGCAGAAGATAGAAAGAGAATGGAAGTCATTCCCTATGCCTTGGCCATAGGTTCTATAAAGTATGCAATGTTGTGTACCAGATCTATTGTATACCCTACACTGATTTTGGCAAGGGAGTACAATAGTGATCTAGGAGTAGATCACTGGACAGTGGTCAAAATTATCCTTAGTGGAATAAGGATATGTTTCTCGATTATGGAGGTGACAAAAATGTTCGTCGTAAAGAGTTACGTCGATGCAAATTTTGACACAGATCCAGATACTCTAAGCCTCAATCTGGATACATATTGAAAGTGGGAGCAATTAGCTAGAGTAGCTCCGTGCAGAGCATTGTTGACATAGAAATTTGCAAAATACATACAGATCTGAATGTGGCAGACCCGTTGACTAAAATTATCTCACAAGCAAAACATGATCACACCTTAGTACTCTTTGGGTGTTAATCACATAGCGATGTGAACTAGATTACTGACTCTAGTAAACCCTTTGGGTGTTGGTCACATGTCGATGTGAACTATGGGTGTTAACCACATAAAGATGTGAACTATTGATGTTAAATCACATGACGATGTAAACTAGATTATTGACTCTAGTGCAAGTGGGAGACTGAAGGAAATATGCCCTAGAGGCAATAATAAAGTTATTATTTATTTCCTTATATCATGATAAATGTTTATTATTCATGCTAGAATTGTATTAACGGAAAAATAATACTTGTGTGAATACATAGACAAGCAGTGTCACTAGTATGCCTCTACTTGACTAGCTCGTTGATCAAAGATGGTTATGTTTCCTAACCATTGACATGAGTTGTCATTTGATTAACGGCATCACATCATTAGGAGAATGATGTGATTGACTTGACCCATTCCGTTAGCTTAGCTTTTCGATCGTTTAGTATGTTGCTATTGCTTTCTTCATGACTTATACATGTTCCTATGACTATGAGATTATGCAACTCCGTTTACGGAGGAACACTTTGTGTGCTACCAAGCGTCTAGCGTGGCTGAGTGATTATAAAGGTGCTCTACAGGTGTCTCCGAAGGTACTTGTTGGGTTGGCGTATTTCGAGATTAGGATTTGTCACTCCGATTGTCGGAGAGGTATCTCTGGGCCCACTCGGTAATGCACATCACTTAAGCATTGCAACTAATGAGTTAGTTGCGGGCTGATGTATTACAGAATGAGTAAAGAGACTTGCCGGTAACGAGATTGAACTAGCTATTGAGATACTGGCGATCGAATCTCGGGCAAGTAACATACCGATGACAAAGGGAACAACATATGTTGTTATGCGGTCTGACCGATAAAGATCTTCGTAGAATATGTGGGAGCCAATATGAGCATCCAGGTTCCGCTATTGGTTATTGACGGAGGCGTGTCTCGGTCATGTCTACATAGTTCTCGAACCCGTAGGGTCCGCACATAAAGTTTCGATGTGATTATATTATGAGTTTATATGTTTTGATGTACCGTAGGAGTTGAGTCCGGATGAGATCGGCGACATGACGAGGAGTCTCGAAATGGTGAGAGACATAAATATCGATATATTGGGCGACTATATTTGGACACGGAAAGGTTCCGGTGAGATTGGGACAATCTAGGAGCTCCGGGAGGTTATCGAGAACTCCCGGGAGGTATATGGGCTTTATTGGGCCTTAGTGGAAAGGAGGGGAACGGAGCAAGGGAGGGGGCGCCCCACCCCTAAGCCCAATCCGAATTGGGAGGGGGGCCGGCCCCCCCTTTCCTTCCTCCCTCCTTCCTCTTCCTCCCCTCTCCTACTCCTAATAGGAAAAGGGGGAGTCCTACTCCGGGTGGGAGTTGGACTCCCCCCCTAGGGCACGCCACCCCCCTTGGCCGGCCCCCTCCTCCACTCCTTTATATACGGAGGAGGGGGAATCCCATAGGGACAACAATTGATCTCTTGATCTCTTAGCCGTGTGCGGTGCCCCCCTCCACCATAGTTCTCCTTGATAATATTGTAGCGGTGCTTAGGCGAAGCCCTGCGACGGTAGAACATCAAGATTGTCACCACGCCGTCGTGTTGACGAAACTCTTCCCCGACACTTTGCTGGATCGGAGTCCGGGGAACGTCATCGAGCTGAACGTGTGCAAGAACTCAGAGGTGCTGTAGTTTCGGTGCTTGATCGGTCGGGCCGTGAAGACATACAACTACATCATCCGCGTTGTGCTAACGCTTCCGCTTTCGGTCTACGAGGGTACGTGGACACACTCTACCCTCTCGTTGCTATGCATCACCATGATCTTACGTGTGCGTAGGAATTTTTTTGAAATCACTGCGTTCCCAACAGTAGGAGTCTTTGGTGAGGAATCAACTTGTGATTCACCCGTGTGAAGTTTGTGAAGCTTTGGAGGCTGCCTCAAGGTCTACCACTAGTAGTTGAGAATCGCATTGAGTGTGTTATCTCAAGGAGAATAGCATGAGCCTTCGTGGTAACACGCATCCCTCCAATGCCGATTAGCTTCCCTCAAAGGAAGTGAACTGTTGGGAAACGTAGTAATTTCAAAAAAATTCCTACGCACACGCAAGATCATGGTAATGCATAGAAACGAGAGGGGAGAGTTTCGAGGGAGAGTTCCGTCAGCATGACGGTGTGATGACGGTGATGACGATACTACCGACGCAGGGCTTCGCCTAAGCACCGCTACGATATGACCGAGGTGGATTATGGTGGAGGGGGGGCACCGCACACGGCTTGGAACAATCAACTTGTGTGTCTCTGGGGTGCCCCCCTGGCCACGTATATAAAGGAGTGGAGGAGGGAGGAGGGCCGGCCCTCTATGGCGCGCCCTGGAGGAGTCCTACTCCCACCGGGAGTAGGATTCCCCCCTTCCCTAGTTGGACTAGGAGAGAAGGAAGGGGGAGAGAGGGAGGAAGGAAAGGGGGGCGCCGCCCCCCTCCTAGTCCACCGGACCCGGAGGGAGAGAGGGCGCGGCCTGCCCTGGTCTCCTCTCTCTCTCTCTCTCCACTATGGCCTAATAAGGCCCATACACTTACCGGGGGGTTCCGGTAACCTCCCGGTAATCCGGTAAAATCCCGATTTCACCCGGAACTATTCCGATGTCCAAATATAGGCTTCCAATATATCGGTCTTTATGTCTCGACCATTTCGAGACTCCTCGTCATGTCCGTGATCATATCCGAGACTCCGAACTACCTTCGTTACATCAAAACACATAAACTCATAATACCGATCGTCACCGAACGTTAAGCGTGCGGACCCTACGGGTTCGAGAACTATGTAGATATGACCGAGACACATCTCCGGTCAATAACCAAAAGTGGAACCTGGATGCTCATATTGGCTCCTACATATTCTACGAAGATCTTTATCGGTCAAACCGCATAACAACATACGTTGTTCCCTTTGTCATCGGTATGTTACTTGCCCGAGATTCGATCATCGGTATCTCAATACCTAGTTCAATCTCGTTACCGGCAAGTCTCTTTACTCGTTCCGTAATAGTACATCATCCCGCAACTAACTCATTAGTTGCATTGCTTGCAAGGCTTATAGTGATGGGCATTACCAAGAGGGCCCAGAGATACCTCTCCGACAATCGGAGTGACAAATCCTAATCTTGATCTATGCCAACTCAACAAGTACCATTGGAGACACCTGTAGAGCACCTTTATAATTACCTAGTTAAGTTGTGACGTTTGGTAGCACACAAAGTGTTCCTCGGTATTCGGGAGTTGCATAATCTCATAGTCATAGGAACATGTATAAGTCGTGAAGAAAGCAATATCAACAAACTAAACGATCAAGTGCTAAGCTAGCGGAATGGGTCAAGTCAATCACATCAATCTATAATGACATGATCCTGTTAATCAAATGACAACTCATGTCTATGGTTAGGAAACATAACCTTATTTGATTCAACGAGCTAGTCAAGTAGAGGCATACTAGTGACACTATGTTTGTCTATGTATTCACACATGTACTAAGTTTCCGGTTAATACAACTAGCATGAATAATAAACATTTATCATGATATAAGGAAATATAAATAACAACTTTATTATTGCCTCTAGGGCATATTTCCTTCAGTCTCCCACTTGCACTAGAGTCAATAATCTAGATTACACAGTAATGATTCTAACACCCATGGAGTCTTGGTGCTGATCATGTTTTGCTCGTGAGAGAGGCTTAGTCAACGGTCTCGCAACATTCAGATCCATATGTATCTTGCAAATCTCTATGTCTCCCTCCTTGACTTGATCATGGATGGAATTGAAGCGTCTCTTGATGTGCTTGGTTCTCTTGTGAAATCTGGATTCCTTTGCCAAGGCAATTGCACCAAAGATTGTCACAAAAGATTTTCATTGGACCTGATGCACTAGGTATGACACCTAGATCGGATATGAACTCCTTCATCCAGACTCCTTCGTTTGCTGCTTCTGAAGCAGCTATGTACTCCGCTTCACATGTAGATCCCGCCACGACACTTTGTTTAGAACTGCACCAACTGACAGCTCCACCATTCAATATAAACACGTATCCGGTCTGTGACTTAAGAGTCATCCGGATCAGTGTCAAAGCTTGCATCGATGTAACCATTTATGACGAGCTCTTTGTCACCTCCATAAACGAGAAACATATCCTTAGTACTTTTCAGGTATTTCAGGATGTTCTTGACCGCTGTCCAGTGATCCACTCCTGGATTACTTGGGTACCTCCCTGCTAAATTAATAGCAAGGCACACATCAGGTCTGGTACACAACATTGCATACATGATAGAGCCTATGGCTGAAGCATAGGGAACACCTTTCATTTTCTCTCTATCTTCTGCAGTGGTCGGGCATTGAGTCTGACTCAACTTCACACCTTGTAACATAGGCAAGAACCCTTTCTTTGCTTGATCCATTTGCCAAATTTCAGGAATGCAGTTTTTACATCCATTTGCCAAATTTCATAATCATAAAATGCGGCAATTGCTAACATGATTCAGACGGACTTAAGCATCGCTACGGGTGAGAAGGTCTCATCGTAGTCAACTCCTTGAACTTGTCGAAAACCTTTCACAACAAGTCGAGCTTTGTACATAGTAACATTACCGTCAGCGTCAGTCTTCTTCTTCAAGATCCATTTATTCACGATGGCTTGCCGATCATCGGGCAAGTCAACCAAAGTCCACACTTTGTTCTCGTACATGGATCCCATCTCAGATATCATGGCCTCAAGCCATTTTGCGGAATCTGGGCTCGCCATGGTCAAGTAACATGACCTACAGAATAGGATTACCGTACCACTCTGGTGCGGATCTTACTCTGGTTGACCTACGAGGTTCGGTAGTAACTTGATCTGAAGTTATATGATCATCATCATTAGCTTCCTCACTAATTGGTGTAGGAGTCACAGGAACAGATTTCTATGATGAACTACTTTCCAATAAGTGAGCAGGTACAGTTACCTCATCAAGTTCTACTTTCCTCCCACTCACTTCTTTCGAGAGAAACTCCTTCTCTAGAAAGGATCCATTCTTAGCAACAAATATCTTGCCTTCAGATCTGTGATAGAAGGTGTACCCAACAGTCTCCTTTGGGTATCCTATGAAGACACATTTCTCCGATTTGGGTTTGAGCTTATCAGGTTGAAGCTTTTTCACATAAGCATCGCAGCCCCAAACTTTAAGAAACGACAACTTTGGTTTCTTGCCAAACCACAGTTCATAAGGCGTCGTCTCAATGGATTTAGATGGTGCCCTATTTAATGCGAATGCGTCCGTCTCTAAAGCATAACCCCAAAACGATAGCGGTAAATCAGTAAGAGACATCATAGATCGCACCATATCAAGTAAAGTACGATTATGACATTCGGACACACCATTATGCTGTGGTGTTCCGGGTGGCGTGAGTTGCAAGACTATTCCGCATTGTTTCAAATGAAGACCAAACTCGTAACTCAAATATTCTCCTCCACGATTAGATCATAGAAACTTTATTTTCTTGTTACGATGATTTTCCACTTCACTCTGAAATTCTTTGAACTTTTCAAATGTTTCAGACTTATGTTTCATCAAGTAGATATACCCATATCTGCTCAAATCATCTGTGAAGGTGAGAAAATAACGATACCCGCTGCAAGCCTCGACATTCATCGGACCACATACATCAGTATGTATGATTTCCAACAAATTTGTTGCTCGCTCCATTGTTCCGGAGAACGGCGTTTTTGTCATCTTGCCCATGAGGCATGGTTCGCAAGTACCAAGTGATTCATAATCAAGTGATTCCAAAAGTCCATCTGAATGGAGTTTCTTCATGCGCTTTACACCAATGTGACCTAAACGGCAGCGCCACAAATAAGTTGCACTATCATTATCAACTCTGCATCTTTTGGCTTTAATATTATGAATATGTGTATCACTACTATCGAGATTCAATATAAATAGATCAATCTTCAAGGGTGCATGACCATAAAAGATATTATTCATATAAATAGAACAACCATTATTCTCTGATTTAAATGAATAACCGTCTCGCATCAAACAAGATCCAGAAATAATGTTCATGCTCAACACTGGCACCAAATAACAATTATTCAGGTCTAAAACTAATCCCGAAGGTAGATGTAGAGGTAGTGTGCCGACCGCGATCACATCGACTTTGGAATCATTTCCCACGCGCATCGTCACCTCGTCCTTAGCCAATCTTCGCTTAATCCGTACTCCCTGTTTCGAGTTGCAAATATTAGCAATGTAACCAAAGTATCAAATACCAGTGCACTCTTTGGATCATTAGTAAGGTACACATCAATAACATGTATATCACATATACCTTTGTTCACCTTGCCATCCTTCTTATCCGCCACATACTTGGGGCAGTT
Source organism: Aegilops bicornis (assembly GCA_021605145.1). Lineage (NCBI taxonomy): Eukaryota > Viridiplantae > Streptophyta > Magnoliopsida > Poales > Poaceae > Aegilops > Aegilops bicornis. The sequence goes on from CM038674.1 coordinate 513,161,770, forward strand.
CCGCTTCCAGTGACCAGTCCCTTTGCAGTAGAAGCACTTAGTCTCAGGCTTAGGTCCAGACTTGGGTTTCTTCACTTGAGCAGCAACTTGCTTGCCATTATTCTTGAAGTTCCCCTTCTTCCCTTTAGCCTTTTTCTTGAAACTGGTGGTCTTGTTGACCATCAACACTTGATGCTCCTTCTTGATTTCTACCTCCGCAGCCTTTAGCATCGCGAAGAGCTCGGGAACTGTCTTATCCATCCCTTCCATATTATAGTTCAACACGAAGCTCTGGTAGTTTGGTGGTAGTGATTGAAGAATTCTGTCAATGACACTATCATCCGGAAGATTAACTCCCAGTTGAATCAAGTGATTGTTATACCCAGACATTCCGAGTATATGCTACTTGTGAACTATTCTCCTCCATCTTGCAGCTGTAGAACTTATTGGAGACTTCATATCTCTCAATCCGGGCATTTGCTTGAAATATTAACTTCAACTCTGGAACATCTCATATGCACCATGACGTTCAAAACGCGTCGTTGAAGTCCCGGTTCTAAGCTGTAAAGCATGGCACACCGAACTATCGAGTAGTCATCGGCTTTGCTCGCCAGACGTTCATAACATCTGGCGTTCCTCCTAGCTGGGTTTGGCACCTAGCGGTGCTTCCAGGACGTAATTCTTCTGTGCAGCAATGAGGATAATCCTCAAGTTACGGACCCAATCCGTGTAATTGCTACCATCATCTTTCAACTTTGCTTTCTCAAGCAACGCATTAAAATTCAACGGAACAACAGCACGGCCCATCTATCTACAACAACATAGACATGCAAAATACTATCAGGTACTAAGTTCATGATAAATTCGAGTTCAATTAATCAAATTACTTAAGGACTCCCACTTAGGTAGACATCCCTCTAATCATCTAAGTGATCACGTGATCCATATCAACTAAACCATGTCCGATCATCACGTGAGATGTAGTTTTCAATGGTGAACATCACTATGTTGATCATATCTACTATATGATTCACGCTCGACCTTTCGGTCTCAGTGTTCCGAGGCCATATCTGCATATTCTAGGCTCGTCAAGTTTAACCCGAGTATTCTGCATGTGCAAAACTGGCTTGCACCCGTTGTATGTGAACGTAGAGCTTATCAGACCCGATCATCACGTGGTGTCTCGGCACGACGAACTTTTGCAACGGTGCATACTGATAACCCACAAGTATAGGGGATCAATTGTAGCCTCTTTCGATAAGTAAGAGTGTCGAACCCAACGAGGAGCTAAAGGCATAAAAAATATTCCCTCAAGTTCTATCAACCACCGATACAACTCTACGCACGCTTAACGTTCGCTTTATCTAGAACAAGTATGAAACTAGAAATACTTTGTAGGTGTGTTCATAAAGGTTTGCAAGATAACAAAGAGCGAGTAAATAAAAGCTAGGGGCTGTTTAGATGAAGACACAACTACATTAGTTTTAGTAGAGAGCTTTTTGTTACGAGAAAGTTATTTGTCCCTAGGCAATCGATAGCTAGACCGGTAATCATTATTGCAATTTTATTTGAGGGAGAGGCATAACCTAACATACTTTCTCTACTTGGATCATATGCACTTATGATTGGAACTCTAGCAAGCATCCGCAACTACTAAAAGATCATTAAGGTAAAACCCAACCATAGCATTAAAGCATCAAGTCCTCTTTATCCCATACGCATAAACAACCTACTTACTCGGGTATGTGCTTCACACTCACGCCACCCACCATAAGCAAATCATGAACATATTGCAAACCCTACAACGGGAATCCCTCACGCTTGCGCGACACGGAGAGCACCATAGGACAACACCAATAATAAAACATGCAACTCAAACCAATCTTGATCATCAAATAGCCCATAGGACAAAATAGATCTACTCAAACATCATAGGAAGAGATTACAGCGGGTAAGAGAGAGTTTACACCACTGCATAGAGGTGGGAGAGTTGGTGATGATGGCGGTGAAGTTGTTGGTGAAGATTACGGTGATGATGATGGCCCCCGGTGGCACACCGGCGCCACCGGAAGCGAGGGGGAGAGAGCCCCCTCTTTCTTCTTCTTCCTTGACCTCCTCCCTATATGGGAGAAGGGTTTCCCCTCTGGTCCTTGGCCTCCATGGCGTGGGAGGGGCGAGAGCCCCTCCGAGATTGGATCTGTCTCTCTGCCTCTCTCTGTTTCTGCGTTAGGGATTACGCTTACGGCACCGTTTCTTTTATATCTGGAGATCCGTAACTCCGATTGGATTGAAACCTTCGCCCAAATCTTTTTCCAAAAATTAGCTTTCTTGTGGCCAAAGTAGAGCATCAACCGCCTTACGGGTGGCCCACGAGGGTCAGGGGCGCGCCTGCCTGGAGTGGGCATGGGCCCCACCCTTGTGGCCACCTCGGGCACCGTCTCGCGTTGATTTTACTTCCCAAAAATCACAAATATTCCAAAATAATTCTCCGTCCGTTTTATCCCATTTGGACTCCGTTTGATATAGGGTTTCGTGGAAACATAAAACATGCAACAAACAGAATCGGCACTTGAGCCTTTGGATCAATATGTTAGTCCCAAAAATAGTATAAAAAGTTGCCAAAAGTATATGAAAGTTGAATAATATTGGCATGGAACAATAAAAAATTATAGATACAACGAAGACGTATCACATACTCAGGGATAACACTTATACCTTGAAATTTAGTGAGAGATCATCTTATAATGCTATTGTCGATCTAAGCAAAATAAGATGCATAAAAGATAAACATCACATACAATCAATATAAGTGATATGATATGGCCATCATTATCTTGTGCCTTTGATCTCCATCTCCAAAGCACTGTCATGATCACCATCATCACAGGCGCGACACCTTGATCTCCATCGTAGCATCGTTGTCGTCTCGCCAACTATTGTTTGTACGACTATCGCTACCGCTTAGTGATAAAGTAAAAACAATTACAGGGTGATTGCATTGCATACAATAAAGCGACAACCATATGGCTCCTGCCAGTTGGTGATAACTCCGTTACAACACATGATCATCTCATACAATAAAATTTAGCATCATGTCTTGACCATATCACATCACAACATGCTCTGCAAAAACAAGTTAGACGTCCTCTACTTTGTTGTTGCAAGTTTTACGTGGCTGCTACGGGCTAAGCAAGAACCGTTCTTACCTACGCATCAAAACCACAATGATATTTCGTCAAGTATGTGTTGTTTTAACCTTCACAAGGACCGGGCGTAACCACACTCGATTCAACTAAAGTTGGAGAAACTGACACCCGCCAGCCACCTGTGTGTGAAGCATGCCGGTAGAACCAGTCTCGTGTAAGCGTACGCGTAATTTCGGTCCGGGCCGCTTCATCCAACAATACTGCCGAATCAAAGTATGACATGCTGGTAAGCAGTATGACTAGTATCGCCCACAAATCACTTGTGTTCTACTTGTGCATATAACATCTATGCATAAACCTGGCTCAGATGCCACTGTTGGGAAGCGTTGTAATTTCAAAAAAAATCCTACGCACACGCAAGATCACGGTGATGCATAGCAATGAGAGGGGAGAGTGTCGTCCACGTACCATCGTAGACCGTAAGCGGAAGCGTCATGACAACGCGGTTGATGTAGTCATACGTCTTCACGATCGACCGGTCCTAGTACCGAACGTACGGCACCTCCGCAATCAGCACACGTTCAGCTCGGTGACGTCCCACGAACTCATGATCCAGAAGAGCTTCGAGGGAGAGTTCCGTCAGCACGACGGCGTGATGACGATGATGATGATGCTACCGACGCAGGGCTTCTCCTAAGCACCGCTACGATATGACCGAGGTGGATTATGGTGGAGGGGGGGGGGGCACCGCACACGGCTTGGAACAATCAACTTGTGTGTCTCTGTGGTGCCCCCCTGGCCACATATATAAAGGAGTGGAGGAGGGGGGAGGGCCGACCCTCTGTGGCGCCCCTTCCCTAGTTGGACTAGGAGAGAAGGAAGGGGGAGAGAGGGAGGAAGGAAAAGGGGGCACCCCGTCCTAGTACAATTCGGACCAGAGGGAGAGGGCGCGCGCGGCCTGCCCTGGTCTCCTCTCTCTCTCTCTCCACTATAGCCCAATAAGGCCCATACACTTACCGGGGGGTTCCGATAACCTCCCGGTCCTCCGGTAAAATCCCGATTTCACCCAGAACTATTCTGATGTCCAAATATAGGCTTCCAATATATCGATCTTTATGTCTCATCCATTTCAAGACTGCTCATCATGTCCGTGATCATATCCGGGACTCCGAACTACCTTCGGTACATCAAAACACATAAACTCATAATACCGATCATCACCGAACGTTAAGCGTGCGGACCCTACGGGTTCGAGAACTATGTAGACTTGACCGTGACACATCTACGGTCAATAACCAATAGCGGAACCTGGATGCTCATATTGGATCCTACATATTCTACGAAGATCTTTATCGATCAAACCGCATAACAACATATGTTGTTCCCTTTGTCATCAGTATGTTACTTGCCCGAGATTCGATCGTCGGTATCTCAATATCTAGTTCAATCTCGTTACCGGCAAGTCTCTTTACTCGTTCCGTAATACATCATCCATAACTAACTCATTAGTTGCATTGCTTGCAAGGCTTATAGTGATGGGCATTACCGAGAGGGCCCAGAGATACCTCTCCGACAATCGCAGTGACAAATCCTAATATCGATCTATGCCAACTCAACAAGTACCATTGGAGACACCTGTAGAGCACCTTTATAATCACCCAGTTACGTTGTGACATTTGGTAGCACACAAAGTGTTCCTCCGGTATTCGAGAGTTGCTTAATCTCATAGTCATAGGAACATGTATAAGTCATGAAGAATGCAATAGCAACAAACTAAACGATCAAGTGCTAAGCTAACGGAATGGGTCAAGTCAATCACATCATTCTCTAATGATGTGATCCCGTTAATCAAAATAAACTCATGTCTATGGTTAGGAAACATAACCATATTTGATTCAACGAGCTAGTCAAGTAGAGGCATACTAGTGACACTATGTTTGTCTATGTATTCATACATGTACTAAGTTTCCGTTTAATACAACTAGCATGAATAATAAACATTTATCATGATAAAAGGAAATATAAATAACAACTTTATTATTGCCTCTAGGGCATATTTCCTTCATGAACACCCAGATACATCCTTGTCTTCATGTCGTCAATTATCCCTAATCCTAGATCCCTACTTGTGGTTTACTTTGTGTTGGGGAACGTAGCATGCAATTTAAAAAAAATCCTATGATCACGCAAGATCTATCTAGTCGATGCATAGCAACGAGAGGGGGAGATTGTGTCCACGTACCCTCGTGGACCAAAAGGGAAGCGTTAGGTTAACGCGATTGATGTAGTGGAACGTCTTCACGATCCAACCGATCTAGTACCGAACTTACGGCACCTTCGAGTTCAGCACACGTTCTGCTCGATGACGTCCCTCGAACTCTTGATCCAGCAGAGGGTCGAGGGAGAGTTTCGTCAGCACGATGGCTTGGTGACGGTGATGGTGATGTGATCCACGCAGGGCTTCGCCTAAGCACTACGACGCTATGGCCGAAGGAGTAAACTGTGGAGGGGGCACCGCACACGGCTAAGAGAATAAGTGTTGTGCTTTGGGGTGCCCCCTGCCCGCGTATATAAAGAACGGGAGGAGGAGGCCGGCCACCAAGGGGGCACGCCAAGGGGGGGGGGGGAGTCCTACTAGGATTCCACTCCTAGTAGGATTTGCCCCCCTTTTTTTCTTTCTCATTGGAGGGGAAAAGGGAAGGAGAGGGAGAGGGAGAGGGAGAGGGAGAGGGAAAGAGGAAATGGGGCCGTGCCCCTTGTCCAATTCAGACTCCCTTGGGGGGGGGGGTGCCACCCTGCTGGCTCTCCTCTCTTTCTCCCCTATTGCCCATAAAGGCCCATTACTTCCCGGGGGGTTCCGGTAACCCCTCGGTATTCCGATAAATATCCGAAACGTCCCGAAACCATTCTGATGTCCTAATACTATCGTCCAATATATCAATCTTTACCTCTCGACCATTTCGAGAATTGTCGTGGTTTCGTCACGGCAGATGTCCTAATGTGAGGACTTTGTCGTGGAGCCATCGCAACGTAGTTAGCTTAAAGGGGTTAAAGCGGGACAAAGGACACAAGGAGTTTATACTGGTTCGGCCCCTTGCGGTGAAGGTAAAGGCCTAATCCAGTTGATGTGGAATTGCTAGGGTTTCGATGACCAGGGAGCGAATACTCTTTGCTTGGCTCTCGAGTTGTTGTTTTTTTGTCCCTAAACCGCCGTCAGGTCGTCCCCTTATATACATGGGTTGACGCCCTACGGTCTACAGAGTCCCGGCCGGCTCATACAACGTGTCCGGCTCGGTGACTCATCTCATATGCCTTACAACACAAGTCATACATCATATGGCGGTTTACATCTACATGCCCTTCCGCCTTTGGGCCTTGGGCCTTCCTGTCAAATCTCCTCCGTAAAGCGCCATCTTCCATGTCTTCATAGGCTTCAGATATGAGTAAATAACTACGAGCATAACCCGGCCCCTCCTGGGCGGTTTATACTCACTAGTTATATCCCCAACATTAGGCCCCAGGTTGATTTGAACTTGTTCATGTCAATCTTCAACATTTTCTCGTAAGTCTTGTAACTCGCCATGACATCATCCTTGAAGATTATCGTAAACCGCCATGACGTCACCTACTATTAAAAACCATATATTCATCACTTATTTAATGAATCTCCGAAGATCGAGGCGACAACTCTGTCACATATCCAAATTTTAGGCTCCTCGATTCTCACGCCTGTCACCTATGACCTCGTCTTATAAATAGGACCGGGGGTCATTTTCACTTTTCCCCCTCGTGCCTCTTCACTTCATCTTCTTCCTCTCGTCGACCCAACGCTCAAGCTCAGCCGCCGCCGCCAAATCTTCATCCTCGACCTCAATTCCGACCGCTGCATCGCCCTGATCGTACCAGAGAATTGCGACGCCACTCCGCTGTTTCATCAATATCAGTAAGCCTGCCTCTCTTCCACTGTAGATCTGTTTTTAGGGTTTGAGCGTTCATTGGTGTTCATCGGTGCTCGTCAGTGTTCGTCACCACGCAGTGGTTCTTTGATTCAAATATCAGTATTCCACCTGTATAGCAATGGCTATAGTCCTTTTTTGTCCATCACTGCATCTTGCTTAAGTAGAAAATCACATATGAATCTCCATCAACTGCGCTGATTCCAATATTTAGATTTGAATATATTCTGATTTTCTGACACGCAGCAGATCGAAAATTTGTCATACCAATCTGTGAAACCTGTTTTTCATTACTTAGTCATCTTTCCAACTTCAGATCTGCACTTTCCATACTAGTATAGGCGGTTTAACTTTAGAAAATGATAATCCGCCAGGTACCATTAGTCCCCTCTTAAACCGCCAATTGATCATGTTGATAATTATGATGACACCAACCTCCAGTTTAACTCTTATGTACATTTCAACACCTGCTTTTTCACCCTTGACGGTTTATGCTTTATCATTCGTGAACCTTAAACCGGCATAAATATATATTTTTTCAGCTTGTCATAGCAATGGCCAAAACCTTTTATTCCTGCAATTGGGTTCCGTCCCGAGTTACCGAAGAAGAACTAAATGGATGCGTGGCCACTGGCACTTTATCAAAGAAAGAGGATATCCATTGGAGAGTCCCTGGTCCAGAAAATCCTCCTGAACCCAAGGATGGGGAAGTGGTTGTATTTGTTGACCATCTGAGTCGAGGGTTTAAATTGCCCGGATCGAAATTTTTCCGCGACGTGCTTGCTGCCTTCCAACTCCACCCTCAAGATATTGGACCAAACTCTGTGTCCAATATTTGCAATTCCCAAGTATTTTGCGAGGCCTATCTGCAAGAGGAGCCCACAGTTGAACTGTTTAAGGATTTTTTCTATTTGAACCGCCGTACAAAATTTACAGATGGACCCAATACTGAACTTGGCGGGGTTGCAATCCAGAAAAGGAAAGATGTTAGCTTCCCTCATGCCAAACACCATAGTCATCCCAAGGGTTGGAATCAAACTTCGTTCTACTGCCAAGACACATCTCCAGAGAACGAGAACCCTCTGCCAGGTTATCGTGCTCACTGGCTTAGCGATACACATCCGCTTCCTCAGAGACTTAGCGCAAAAGAATGGTCTAAATATGCACCACAACTTTCAAAGCTCAGGGCGTTTGTGGCAAACGGGTTGACAGGCATTGACTTCGTCCGCTGCTGGGTCTCCTGGAGTATACTGCCTTTAAGCCGTCGTACCGGTTTAATGTGTGAGTATTCAGGGGATGCCAAATATCCTCAACGACATATTGACATTCAACTAACTAATGCTGAGATCACTGAAAGCATCAAGAAAATGCTGGATGAACCGGTTGCTGATTGCACCAAAACAAGACTTAGTCCCTTCTATGCTCAGAATAAACCACCAGCGGTAAAAATTGCTCATCTGCCGCTTTAGCCTGTACTCTTAAATAACCCCTTACAACATTTTCAATATTTATAGGGTGATGATCCGTTTTGGAAGAGGAAGCTGCAGGATAAACCGGCGAAGACACCCGCGTCAAGACCAAGGGATCCAAGAAACCGGCCGAGAAGAAAACCGCCGAATCATCTGTCACTACTAGGGAAAACCCTAGCAGTAGCGCGGGTATTTTGCCTATCGATGGCAGCGGTGGTCGCGATCTTGATAAGGCGCTTCTGACTAACGTGTAGCGATGGCGCTGTGATCCACGCCATCTGCTATACATGGATAGCGATGGCGCTTCTTGAAGAGCGCTAATAATATACGCAACGCTTTTACGGAGAAGCGCTCTTTGGTAAGGCAGCGCCATCGCTAACTTTGTTCCCTCGCCATCGCTAGTTTTATTAGTTTTTTTCTGCATATTTGTTTTGTATTTGAATAGGCTTTATACAATAATCTTTAGCATATCATACACATACAAATGTAATCATAGCATATACATACAACTAGTCTCATCAAATCATGTCATCATCATAATCATCATCCAACACAAAGTGGTCTCTCGTCATCATCTCAAAAATAGCGATACAAGTCTCGATTACTTGCAACTACATCGTCATCCATCTAAACAATGATATACAGCGGAAGAGCTATCACTTTGAGTGAGAGCGGAACTATGCAGTACATGAGTTCGTATCCCTCTCTCGCATTAGCGTGAACCTAAACTAACTACTGCCTGTTGCTCGGAAACCGGAAATTGGTACACCTGGGCCTGACACTCCGGCCACTCGTCGTATATATAGTCCCAGCGTAGCACTTCTTCGCCATCGACGATCTATGCACCTACATCGTCACATGAGTCGATGATATGCAACATATATAGTTGAGCAATAGAAAGAGACAGACTTGGCAAAAATATAAGAAACATCAAATAAGCATAAATAAAAAAGTTGATCGTACCCAAAATGCCCTAACTAGAGTGATCATCGCTAGTTGACGAGGACGGTTTAATTACATCACAAATAAAGTTTCGTCGTGCATAACTCAAAGTTTCGTCATACAGAAAGTATGGACTAAACGGACACATTGTCATATATCGACAATCACTCCATGTCGTGCCATCCATCCAAGTCAGGGAGATAGTCCCCGAGCCTAGTGAAAGGCTTCAGGTCGAGACGCTGAGAGGCTACCCGTGTTCGGACGTCTTCCCGCGACATTTGTCCTTCTTCATAGAACATCCCTGTTTTTCCGACGAGCTCCTTCATGATGATTTGGGCAAGTTCACGCTGGATGTGATAGAACTCAGCTCGAAGTCGATGATCCTCGATATCTCCTACGTTCTTTGCCCATTGCAGAATATGGGCATCGCCGGATGTAGGTGACATGCAAAGGTTCTGGTGATCCCGTCTATACTCCAGCATGTGGTGTAGGGCATAGAATCCATCATTAAGAAAATCATTCGGTTGCTGGATGCAGTAGAAGTCGGTTTTATGGCTGAAGGCGGGCCTTCCGCCCCTTCTCTTCTTGTCCATGACCTCTCCACCCCGTGCGTCGTAGTAAAACATAGCACTGTCGAGAACATCCTTGATGTGGGTGTAATCCTTTTTGTTAATGTTCTTCGATGTGTCCAAGTAAAGAGCGTGGAAGTATCAGGGGTAGAGGATGATGAGGACGACGCGCCCGCCGCTGCGCAAAATAAGTACACCTCAAATTAATTAGCCTCCACCGTGCAAATGAATGATTGAAATCGAAGAAGGATATCCGCGTGGATGACTTACACGGGATGATAAGGCACGAGAATCGCCTCCTTGTCCTTATTGGCGAGCATGAAATTGACGATGTATTCCCTCGCGTATTCATGGTGCTTTGCGCAGACTCCCAAGAAGCTCTCGTGCATGAAGTACGGGTCAGCGACACAGGTATCTGCTCAACCCCGATGATGTAGTTCATGTACAAGGCATAAAGGCGGACAAACGTAAAATCCAGCTTCTTCACGTGAAACATGTCGAATATGTAATCGAATCGAAGGAAGAACTTCTCCGCTGGGAGTGTGTCGACGTACGATAATTGCCGTGGAACGTTAACCACGTAGAGTGGGTATCCTGGATCTTTCGAGGCGATGAGGCCTTTCTCTATCCGGAGCACATCGTCATGAAGTCTCCTTAGATCACCGAATCTGGCCCCTAGCGCTGTTGCAGGTAGGATTGGTTGACCGGGGATATGCCAATTATCCGCACCGGGGATATCTATACGGTCTTGAACCCGAGGCTGCTGAGGCGGCTGGATCATAGAATCAGCTTTTTTGCCTTTCCTCGATCTCTTCCTAGACTTCTTTACTACTGGAAGGTCGTCCATAATATGTTCAGCCTTCGGAGACGGCAATTCAGGCACCGACTCATGACGCTCAAACCCTGAGTAGGCGCCAGTATTGAGAAACTGTTGAGTGACATTGTCATCCTCATCCTCATCCATGGCGAGGTCATCAGCGACTAATGGAGCCTCTTCCTCACCCCGTCCGCTATCACCCAGCCCGACACCTGACGCTAATTGGGTAGGTGGGGTGTTGATGTTCATACCTTGCTGAGGCTGCGTGCTCGTGGGTGTGCTCCCGGCCGCCTCCAGACGAAGCAGACTCTTTGGCCACAACAGGACCCACCCATTGCAACAATCACCAAGCCGCCACGGGGTCTCGTCGTCATCCCCCACTTGTACTAGAGGAGGCAAATTCTCGTGGCCCGGTTTGACACTGGCCACAGAAACCTTGAAGATGTTCGGGGGGATCGGCCGGCTATGGAACAATGGTTCCTTCGGCTTCAATATCGTCTCCTTCCCCACGTCCACCTTCTGGTCGCCGATGGTGTACAATATGGTGCACGGGGTTTTTGTCAGCCTGCAAAGAAAAGTCAAGGGCGTCGAGGTCAGCCAAAGATGAAGCACCGCCGAGCACGTCCGGTGCCGGAGCAGTTGCGGAGCCGGTGCGGGAGCAGGTGCAGCTGCAGGTGCTGGTACAACGCTAGTCGAGCTGCTCCCCAAGAAGTCAGCAAGGGGAAAGTCCGCTACACTTTTTTCTGGATTTTGCCTGGTCCAACTGTAAACGGCCGGAACCAAGGAAGTAGACATATCAAAAACCACCTGTTTTGCGGCAGCTACCGCTGTTGCGACTGTCTGAGTTGATTTCTTCTCAACCGCAATCTCAACCTTCTTGTCGATGTTTTCTTCAGTTAACCTCCGTCTTTCCTTTCTCTCCTCTGTGGTCTCACGGTAAGTACTTCTTCCACGTGGCGCCGTCTCCGACACCGTGCACGCGTCCATACGGCGGTCGAGTCTCCACCGGGAGTCGTTTCAATATGTTCAACGCCCGGTTGAATGGAGTGTCCCACTTGGGCCTCGCCAATGCCTTAGATGGCGAGTCGCTTTAACCGCAATCTGTCTGTGCTCTCTCTGCAAAAGGCACAAGGATCATTTACAAATATGACTAACTTGCAGTCGAATTGATCAGAAACTAAAATTACCATCAGACTCATGAACTCCGTCATGACCGCGTTCGTCTCGAAAACCTTCTTCACTGGGTCCCAACGGTGTCGGGCCCTGAAGACTTCATGCTCCTGCGGGACGGTGAACTCCGCCAAGGGGTCTGGGATGCCCAGACTCGCGGCTTCTGTGTCCTCCTTGGCCCATTTGGACCTCTTCCTGCCGTAACCACGGCTTCCGAGGTGGTGGCTCCCAATGTTCCTCTCTTGAAGCCCCTTCATGTACTTAGAATTTTTTTGGCAGCTTTGGCCTTGCAAGCCACCTTGAATATTTGAAACTGCTCTTCCGTGATTGTCGGATTATCCTTTACAATCTTGGAGTAGGGTTCCTTCTTGTTGACGATCCGATATTTCACCCTTGTTTTCCAAGCGGCCAACGCGTCGCTAAACTTGGTCATGGCGTGTTTGTTTATCTTCTTCATTGCCAGGTCTTTATCTGGATCTTTATAATCCTTTTCATTCCGGCCCAAGAACAAGAATATCTGGTGCAACTTCTTTAGGAGGGTGGGCCTCATATTATCTATCTTCTGTAGTTTCTCATCGTTGATGGTGGCGGTTGTCCGTACGATGCAGCCTATTTGATTGCCATAGGACGCGCGCGCTTCCTCGGGCGCTTTTGGCTCAAAATTGCCGGCGTCCACCTCCGTGACCACCAGTCTAGTAGTCCTGAGCTTGTTAGCAAGCCGTTGCTTCTTTTCTTTCGGTTCTACACCGGCTCCGCTAGTCTCGGCGCCGGTCTCAGTCTCAGCACCAGTCTCGATGCCGGTCTCAGCCTCAGCGCCGGTCTCAGCCTCAGCGCCGGTCTCAGTCTCAGCACCGGTCTGCGTGTTGGTCTCAGTCCCCGGTGCCACCGTTCGGCCCAGCAATAACATCGGTTGATCGTCGGCAAGGCTCAAAAGTTCGTCTGCCGCCGCGTAGACGTCGTTGCAATCACCAGAACCCTGTCCTTCATCATTGCTAGCCATGTTTCCTACGATTAAATCTAGTCAATTAATTCTAGACCTAATAAAATGAATAATGACATAAAAAGGCCTATGTTTTGCAGGAACGTTGACTCCTTCCCGGTGCGGCAAATCCCGGGCACTCGATATGTCCTAGTTTGTAGCACAAGTCATGCCGAAATTCACGGAAAATTTCGGCATGACCTTTGCTAAAAAGTGGACTAATCGAGAACCTGAAATTTGCCGAAACAGAAATGAATCAACATTCCGGCAAAACATAGGCTACTCGGCTTCATTCCCTGGAAACAACAAAAGGCCACTTGGGCACAATCGAAACATGTGCAAACACAATTGAGGAATTTTCATATATCCTGACCACTTCAAATTTGCATGTCCTAGCATTTGACACTACAAGAAAATCTACACAAATCTCATGCTCTCTCAAACTCAATTCAAAAACCAAATATAGATTATATTTAGTTAACTACTGAACTAAACTTTACTCTAAACTAAACCCTACTGCCCTAATTAACATCTAGTTAAACAAACTCAATTCAAAAACTAAACCCTATTGAACTAATTAACATCAACATTATCTACTACTTAACATCTATTATTACCCTAACTAAAAAACATCAACATTATCTACTACTTAACATTATCTACTACTTAACACTAACATCTATTAACTAAAAAGGATGGGTGGGGGGCTTACAGAGAGGGGAGAGACGGTGGCAGGGAGGTGCTCGGCGACGGAGGTAGGGGTGGCGAGGGCGAGCTCGGGATCGGGAGGAGGCAGTCCTGGGCGGGCTCGGGGGCGGTGAGGTCGAGGGCGGCGGCGGTGAGGTCGAGGGAGGCAACAGTGAGGTCGAGGGCGGCCCGAGAGGCGGCGGAGGTGAGGTTGGGCGGCCTCGAGCGGCGGCGGTGAGGATGAGCGCGGCGTCGACGCCGGCAGGAGATGGTGGCGAGGTGGGGGCGACGACGAAGTGGGGGGGGGGGACGGCGGCGAAGTGGGGCGAGGGATTTGGGGGAGAAGTGGTGGCCGGGGGGAAACCGTTTTTGGTTTAAGTCAAAAATAACGGTAGCGCATTACAGAAAACTCGTTATAGCTAAGTTAGCTATAGCGCGTTTCAGCGAACGCGCTACTGCTACCTCTTGAGCACTGCGTTGGATTTCCCTGAAGAGGAGAGGATGATGCAGCAAAGTAGCGTAAGTATTTACCTCAGTTTTTGAGAACCAAGGTATCAATCCAGTAGGAGGCCACGCACAAGTCCCTCGTACCTACACAAACGATAGCTCCTCGCAACCAACGCGATTAGGGGTTGTCAATCCCTTCACGGTCACTTACGAGAGTGAGATCTGATAGATATGATAAATAATATTTTTGGTATTTTTGGTATAGAGATGCAAAGTAAAAAGTAAAAGGCAAAGTAAAAACAAAGCAAGTATTAAAGTGATGGAGATTTATATGATGAGAATAGACCCGGGGGCCATAGGTTTCACTAGTGGCTTCTCTCAAGAGCATAGATATTCTACGGTGGGTGAACAAATTACTGTTGAGCAATTGACATAATTGAGCATAGTTATGAGTATATCTAGGTATGATCATGTATATAGGCATCACGTCCAGGACAAGTAGACCAAAACGATTCTACATCTACTACTATTACTCCACTCATCGACCGCTATCCAGCATGCATCTAGAGTATTAAGTTAAAAACAGAGTAACGCCTTAAGCAAGGTGACATGATGTAGATGGATAAATTCATGCAATATGATAAAAACCCCATCTTGTTATCCTCGATGGCAACAATACACACGTGCCTTGCAACCCTTTACATCCTTTGGGTAAGGACACCGCAAGATTGAACCCAAAGCTAAACACTTCTCCCATTGCAAGAACTACCAATCTAGTTGGCCAAACCAAACGGATAATTCAAGAGACTTGCAAAGATAACCAATCATACATAAAAGAATTCAGAGAAGATTCAAATATTATTCGTAGATAAGCGGATCATAAACCCACAATTCATCGGTCTCAACAAACACACCGCAAAAAGAAGATTACATCGAATAGATCTCCACGAGGGGGAAAACATTGTATTGAGATCCAAAAAGAGAGAAGAAGCCATCTAGCTACTAGCTATGGACCCGAAGGTCTGAAGTAAACTACTCACACTTCATCGGAGAGGCTTTGATGATGATGTAGAAGCCCTCCATGGTGGTTGCCCCATACGGCGGAGCTCCGGAACAGGCCCCAAGATGGGATCTCGTGGATACAGGAAGTTGCGGCGGTGGAATTAGGTTTTTGGCTCCTGTTCTGATGTTTGGGGGTACGTAGGTATATATAGGAGGAAGGACTACGTCGTGGAGCAACAGGGGGCCCACGAGGCAGGGCGCGCCTAGGGCGCCCCACCTCGTGACCGCCTCTTCTGTGCCTTGGCGTAGGGTCCAAGTCTCCTGGATCACGTTCGGTGAGAAAATCACGTTTCCGAAGGTTTCATTCTGTTTGGACTCCGTTTGATATTTCGTTTCTTTGAAACACTAAAATAGGCAAAAAAACAGCAATTCTGGGCTGGGCCTCCGGTTAATAGATTAGTCCCAAAAATAATATGAAAGTGGAAAATAAAGCCCAATATTGTCCAAAACAGTAGATAAAGTAGCATGGAGCAATAAAAAATTATAGATACGTTGGAGACGTATCAGGCATCCCCAAGCTTAATTCCTGCTCGTCCTCGAGTAGGTAAATGATAAAAAGAGAATTTTTGATGCGGAGTGATACTTTAGCATAATTTCAATGTAAATCTTGTTAATTGTGGTATGAATATTCAGATCCGAAAGATTCAAGACAAAAGTTCATATTGACATAAAAATAATAATAATTCAAGCATACTAACTAAGCAATTATGTCTTCTCAAAATAACATGGCCAGAGAAAGTTATCCCTACAAAATCATATAGTCTGGCTATGCTCCATCTTCCCCACACAAAATATTTAAATCATGCACAACCCCGATGACAAGCCAAGCAATTGTTTCATACTTTGACATTTTCAAAACTTTTTCAATCTTCACGCAATACATGAGCATGAGCCGTGGATATAGCACTATATGTGGAATAGGATGGTGGTTGTGGAGAAGACAAAAAGAGGGAAGATAGTCTCACATCAACTAGGCGTATCAACGGGCTATGGAGATGCCCATCAATAGATATCAATGTGAGTGAGTAGGGATTGCCATGCAACGGATGCACTAGAGCTATAAGTATATGAAAGCTCAACAAAAGAAACTAAGTGGGTGTGCATCCAACTCGCTTGCTCACAAAGACCTAGGGCATTTGAGGAAGCCCATCATTGGAATATACAAGCCAAGTTCTATAATGAAAAATTCCCACTAGTATATGAAAGTGACAAAATGAGAGACTCTCTATCATGAAGATCTTGGTGCTACTTTGAAGCACAAGTGTGGTAAAAGGATAGTACATGGTCCCTTCTCTCTTTTTCTCTCATTTTTTTTATTCGGGCCTTTTCTCTTTTTATGGCCTCTTTTTTTCTTTTTTTATATTTTTCGTCCGGAGTCTCATCCCGACTTGTGGGGGAATCATGGTCTCCATCATCCTTTCCTCACTGGGACAATGCTCTAATAATGATGATCATCACACTTTTATTTACTTACAACTCAACAATTACAACTCGATTCTTAGAACAAAGTATGACTCTATATGAATGCCTCCGGTGGTGTACCGGGATATGCAATGAATCAAGAGTGACATGTATGAAAGAATTATGAATGGTGGCTTTGCCACAAATACGATGTCTACTACATGATCATGTTAGCAATATGACAATGATGAAGCGTGTCATAATAAACGGAACGGTGGAAAGTTGCATGGCAATATATCTCGAAATGGCTATGGAAATGCCATGATAGGTAGGTATGGTGGCTGTTTTGAGGAAAATATATGGTGGGTATATGATACCGGCGAAAAGTGAGCGGTATTAGAGAGGCTAGCAATGGTGGAAGGATGGGAAAAAGTGTGTATAATCCATGGACTCAACATTAGTCATAAAGAACTCATATACTTATTGCAAAAATCTACAAGTTATCGAAGCAAAGTATTACGCGCATGCTCCTAGGGGGATAGATTGGTAGGAAAAGACCATCACTCGTCCCCGACCGCCACTCATAAGGAAGACAATCAATAAATAAATCATGCTCCGAGTTCATCACATAACGGTTCACCATATGTGCATGCTACGGGAATCACAAACTTCAACACAAGTATTCTTTAAATTCACAACTACTCAACTAGCATGACTCTAATATCATCACCTTCATATCTCAAAACAATTATCAAGCATCAAACTTTTCTTAGTATTCAACGCACTCAAAAGAAAGTTTCACATATCTTGAATACCAAGTATATTAACATTAAGCAAATTACCATGCTATTAACGACTCTCAAAATAATCTAAGTGAAGCATGAGATATCAATAGTTTCTTTAAAACAAATCCACCACCATGCTCTAAAAGATCTAAGTGAAGCATTAGAGCAAAAATTATCATGCTCAAAAGATATAAGTGAAGCACTATGAACAAAACTATCAAGCTCAAAAGATATAAGTGAAGAACATAGAGTATTCTATCAAATTCCAATTTATGTATGGATCTCTCAAAAGGTGTGTACAACAAGGATGATTGTGGTAGACTAACAAGCAAAGACGCAAATAATACAAGACGCTCCAAGCAAAACACATATCATGTGGTGAATAAAAATATAGCCCCAAGTAAATTACCAATGGAAGTAGATTTAAAGAGGGATGCCTTCCGGGCATCCCCAAGCTTTGACTTTTTGGTGTCCTTGGATTATCTTGGGGGTGCCATGGGCATCCCCAAGATTAGGATCTTGCCACTCCTTGTTCCATAATCCATCAAAAGAATTTACCCAAAACTTGAAAACTTCACAACACAAAACTCAATAGAAATCTCGTGAGCTCTGTTAGAGAAAGAAAACAAAAGACTACTTTAAGGTACTGTAATGAACTCATTCTTTATTTATATTGGTGTTAAACCTAATTTATTCCAACTTCTCTATGGATTATAAGCTATTTTACTAGCCATAGATTCATCAAAATAAGCAAACAACACACGCAAAACAGAATGTGTCAAAAACAGAACAGTCTGTAGTAATCTATAACTAACGCAAACTTCTGAAAATCCAAAAATTCTACCAAAATTAGACGACCTAGAAAATTTGTTTATTGATCAGCAGAAATTGGAATCAGTATTTTATCTCGTTCTGGTGATTTTTAATAATTCAGGCACTGAGCGCAATGTTTCTGGAAATTACAGCAAGATCAAATAACTATCATCCAAGAAGATCCAATAGGTCTAGCTTGGCACAAACACTAATTAAAACATAAAACCACATATAAACAGAGTCTAGATGGATTATTTATTTCTAAACAGAAGCAAAAACAAAAATCTAAAAATAAAATTGGGTTGCCTCCCAACAAGCGCTATCGTTTAACACCCCTAGCTAGCCATTAAAATTTCAATGATGCTCACGTGAAAGACAAGAATTGAAGCATAAAGAGAGCATCATAAAACATGTGACAAACACACTTAAGTCTAACATAATTCCTATGCATGCGCATCTTATAGGCAAACAAATTATCAAGGCAAGCAAAAACTAGCATATGCAATGAAGCGGAAAGAAACAATAGCAATCTCAACATACCGAGAGGTAATTTAGCAACATGAAAATTTTTACAACCATATTTTCCTCTATCATAATAATTACATGTAGGATCATAAGCAAATTCAACAATATAGCTATCACAAAACATATTCTCAACACGATCCACATGCATGCAAAGTTGACACTCTTCCGAAATAGTGGGATTAATATTAACTAAAGTCATGACATCTCCAAACCCACTTTTATAAAAAACTTCATAAGATTGAACATTATCCAAATATGTGGGATCTAAAGTTAACACTCTTCCAAACCTACTTTCAATATTATTGCAAACAATATTATCAATCTCATATTCATCATGGGGATTAAATAAATTTTCAAGATCATAAGAAGAATCACCCCAATCATGATCATTGCAACAAGTAGTAGACATAGCAAAACTGGCATCCCCAAGCTTAGGGTTTTGCATATTATTAGAACAATTTACATCAATAGAATTTATAATAAAATCATTGCAATCATGCTTTTTATTCAAAGACCTATCATGAATCGTTTCGTAAAGTACTTTATCACAATTTTTAGATTCACGAAATTCAGGCAAAACCTCATAAAGATAATCTAGTGCACTCAAATCACTAGCAATAGGTTCATCATAATTGGATCTCTTAAAGAGATTAGAAAGTGGATGAGGATCCATAAACTCTTAGCAAGCGAAGATGCAAGCAAAAAGAAGGCACATGGAAACACAAGATTGAGCGGAGGAAGGCGAATAAAGCGGCAAGGGTGAAGTGGGGGAGAGGAAAACGAGAGGCAAATGGCAAATAATGTAATGCGAGAGATAGGGATTGTGATGGGTACTTGGTATGGTTGACTTTCTCTTGTGTGAGCCTCCCCGGCAACGGCGCTAGAAATTCTTCTTGCTACCTCTTGAGCACTGCGTTGGATTTCCCCGAAGAGGAGAGGATGATGCAGCAAAGTAGCATAAGTGTTTCCCTCAGTTTTTGAGAACCAAGGTATCAATCCATTAGGAGGCCACGCACAAGTCCCTCGTACATACACAAAACGATAGCTCCTCGCAACCAACGCGATTAGGGGTTGTCAATCCCTTCACGGTCACTTACGAGAGTGAGATCTGATAGATATGATAAATAATATTTTTGGTATTTTTGGTATAGAGATGCAAAGTAAAAAGTAAAAGGCAAAGTAAAAACAAAGTAAGTATTAAAGTGATGGAGATTGATATGATGAGAATAGACCCGGGGGCCATAGGTTTCACTAGTGGCTTCTCTCAAGAGCATAGATATTCTACGGTGGGTAAACAAATTACTGTTGAGCAATTGACAGAATTGAGCATAGTTATGAGTATATCTAGGTATGATCATGTATATAGGCATCACGTCCAAGACAAGTAGACCAAAACGATTACGCATCTACTACTATTACTCCACTCATCGACCGCTATCCGGCATGCATCTAGAGTATTAAGTTAAAAACAGAGTAACGCCTTGTAAGCAAGATGACATGATGTAGAGGATAAATTCATGCAATATGATAAAAACCCCATCTTGTTATCCTCGATGGCAACAATACAATACGTGCCTTGCAACCCTTTACATCCTTTGGGTAAGGACACCTCAAGATTGAACACAAAGCTAAACACTTCTCACATTGCAAGAACTACCAATCTTATTGGCCAAACCTACCGGATAATTCGAAGAGACTTGCAAAGATAACCAATCATACATAAAAGAATTCAGAGAAGATTCAAATATTATTCGTAGATAAGCTGGATCATAAACCCACAATTCATCGGTCTCAACAAACACACCGCAAAAGAAGATTACATCAAATAGATCTCCATGAGAGAGGGGGAAAACATTGTATTGAGATCCAAAAAGAGAGAAGAAGCCATCTAGCCACTAGCTATGGACCCGAAGGTCTGAAGTAAACTACTCACACTTCATCGGAGAGGCTTTGATGATGATGTAGAAGCCCTCCGTGGTGGATGCCCCCTCGTGAGCTCGGAACAGGCCCCAAGATGGGATCTCGTGGATGTGAGGAAGTTGTGGCGGTGGAATTAGGTTTTGGCTCCTATTACGATCGTTTGAAATGCGAGGTATATATAGGAGGAAGAAGTGCGTCGGTGGAGCAGGGGGCCCACGAGGCGGGGGCGCGCCCTAGGGGCGCCCCACCTCGTGACCGCCTCTTCGTGCCTTGGCGAGGGTCAAAGTCTCCGGATCACGTTCGGAGAGAAAATCACGTTTCGAAGGTTTCATTCCGTTTGGACTCCGTTTGATATTCCGCTTTCTTGAAACACTAAAATAGGCAAAAACAGCAATTGCAGGCTGGGCCTCCGGTTAATAGGTTAGTCCCAAAAATAATATAAAAGTTGAAAATAAAGCCCAGTATAGTCCAAAACAGTAGATAAAGTAGCATGGAGCAATCAAAAATTATAGATACGTTGGAGACGTATCAGCTACTGCTACGTCTTCATCATTTTTTCCCTTTTTGATTTATTTTTCTTTACATTATATATTTTTCCTTTCTCCTTTTTCTATTTCTTTCATTTTCATTTACTTTTCTATTCGTTTTTCATTTTATTTTATTTTCGTTAGCAGTAGCGCTTTACGCATAAACGCGCTGCTATAAGAATATTAGCGGTAGCGCTGTTTTTGTAAGATCACTACTACTATGTGTAGCCCATCGGCTTAGTGGTTGGAATTTTAGTAGTAGCGAGTTTTTGGTGAGGCGCACTACTGATATATATGCATCTGCAGCGCGCTTATTTTGCACGTGCTACTGCTGTCTAGCAGTAGCAGGCTTTTTTAACAAGCGCTACTGCTAAAGTTCTGTGTAACGTTTTCCCTAGTAGTGCAGGTTAAACATTGATGAAGATAATCCGGAGTCAGAGGTGGAACTTGATTCACTTGGCTCATTTTTCATACACCTTATTGACAATGATTGTTATCAGGATGACATGGACGCTAGCCATGCAAGTGACGCAGAGGTAATTATTCTCTCATCCGGTTCAGACCCTCTGCCCACACAGAAAACACGACAAGCAAGCCGAAAAATAAGATTTTCTCACCCCCTAGCTTACTTGGATCCAAACTTTCTTTTGAAGAAACAGCAACATGAAGCTCGCCGCACAACCCGGCATAGCGGCCATGTAGTTACTTCAGCCGGTTTATCAACACTCGATCCGAAGCGTCGATCAGAGGTCTCATATATTTCTGATACCTCTTATCCCAATGCGGGTTATTTCCGACAACCTCTTAATCCATCTGATTCAAACTATCAGGAACACCTCATTCATCATCTGGCGAGTGAACAGCTACACAACTCCCTCCCCTCAAGACTGTTCCTGGGTGAGCATATTAAACTTAACCCTTCATGTCGTGTACTTGCTTATTATACTAACCTTTATATCTGTTCCTTTCAGTGCCAAGGCCAGACCCAGCAAAAAGGCCAAACTGAATAAACCGGCTGATGATAACCCGACCATTGAAACGGAGAAGACCCCAGAACCATTGGAACCCAATGCTGATGCTATCTTGGATGATCCGCCACCTCAAGACCAGGATACTTTTGTTGAACAGACGGAAATAGATCTGATAAGTCATGTTGTTGATCCCCCAAGCCCAGCTAAAACGGCTGATAAACCGCCAAGTCCAGTCAAAGTTGCCGATGATAAAAACGGATGATGTTATGGTTACTGGATTTGGCTATACACCTCCAAGCAACCCCATTGCTCTATCCAAACACAGTGCCAAAGAGGAAATCTCTGTTGCCGACAAGGGTAAGTGGAAAGCAGACTTGGAGGCCTATGCCCACTTCAGCGCCCAAGATATCCATTCTGGTTTTTTAGACCGCCTATACACAAGCCGTGACTATGAAGCCGGTTTAGTGAACCTAATGAAGGAGCGATATGAGGTGAATACGGTTAACTCCGTATATTTTATTCTTCCTCCATATCTAGTTCATAAGATGAACACCAGTAGCCCCCAAGTGCCGGTTTATATTATTAATCTGAACCGGGACTTGTAGCATAACAATACTTCAATTTTGCTTGCGTAGCCCCCAAGGACCGGTTTATACCAGTAGGATGAACCGGTACCTTCTTGTCAGAAACCTCAGAAATTCTTGTTGAATACCTTTATAATCCATAACCTTGACTTGAGCAAATATGGATTAGCCCCCAAGTACCAAGGGTATAACTTGTTTATGCACTGGGGACTTTAAAATAACAGTTAATAAGACGCAATAGGCATTAGCCCCCAAGTGCCAAGTGTATAACTTGTTATGTGCTTGGGACTTCAAATATGCACTACCAACTCATTAAATGTCTCTTGCAGGCTGATCTTAGCAAAAAGGAAACTCAAATCGCCGACCTTCAAGAAAATATCAAGTCCCATAAGCGAAACTTCCAAGGCCAAAGAAGAGCTGACCAGCACTTTAACAGCCATGGAACAGCTGAAGGAAAGCTTTAAAAGCGAACGGGCAGGATGGGATGCTCAAAAAACAACTCTGCTAAAGCGGGCGGAGGACGCTGAAGCAGCCCTTAATCCGGTAGCAGAAGAACTGGCTGGCTTGAAGCGGCAAATCAATGCTATGACCACTACTGTCTTTGGTGAATACCCTCTTCAGAAGCTTTAAATAAGCAACAACCATGAAACTGCCGGTTTACTAATATGTTGACCATTGCAGGTAGCCGCGTTACTCATCTTAGCTCGGACATGCGCAAAAAACTGAAGGCTGCTTATACACTGATAGAGCAATTATATACCAGCGTTCAACGGGTCATCTGCGCAGCTTCACATAATAAACCGCCCCCAACTTTAATCAAGGAAACCTTGGAAAGGTTATCTATGATGCCTGCCCGGTTTGAGGAATTAAAAAAATCAGCTGCTAGGGCCGGTGCTCTTACTGCATTGACCCGGGCCAAGGCATGGATATCTGACCTTGATCCGGAGGATATTGGAAACGGCTATCCAAGCCAAAAAGAGGACGGGTCAGATTTTTATAATGACGACCTCAGGGCCCTAACAAGGGAAATGCGTCCACTGGCAAGCAAACTGGCTGAAGACACTGATTTGTCATTTTACCAGTCGATTTATGGCTCCAACAACAAACGGGTTAACGCACCAACTTATGATGTGCAAAATCTTATCCCACGAATCCGTAAGCATACCTACGCCCCTGATGTTGAACCGTCCACCCTTATGAGTCATGAAGCTGTCTTCCAAGCCTTAACTGGGATTGACTGGGCAACCATTGACTTCCAGCCACTGGGTGGAGAGGAGGAGGATGAAACGGCGCAGGATGATCCACAACCTTCAAGTCAGCCTGGTGAAGAATCATGATCCGAAGGCCGGTTTAGCTTCTGCACACTGCAATGCGTGTGATAAACAATTATCCTTTTGGGGCAGCAAAGCGCCTTGTAATAGGGTAGTTTAAATACTTGGTCTGCTATGCCATCGTGCATATTCACTTTGCATGACACCGTTAATCCGCCATGATTATGCTATGTCTGCTTATGATCCTTAGCAGTTTTAATCAACCTGTTTCTGCATACAACAAGTTTAAAGTGTCCTGTGAAATTAAATCACATCGTTGGTTTACCAACTTATTGTAGTAAGGGTGATAACCCAAATCTCGAGAGCTGATAACTCCTCCCATGTTTTGCTGGCTTAAAGTAAAGTCGTACTGGGTTATAATAAACACGGGATTATCTGTATATCATACTGGCCACTTGTAGTCGAAGCCAGACCGGGTCAACAAACACCGGATTATAATTGATCGTGCACTGACAACTTATAGTTGAAAGCCAAGCCAGGTCAATTGACACCGGTCATCTTGTAATTTTGTATTTGGCAACTCAAAAGACAGACCGAGTCAGTAAACACCGGATTAATATAAACGTCATCAAAATAAACCGCCAAAAGAAAGATTCAGAAGAAAACATGCAAAAAAGGCGAGGCTTTTCATGGGCTGCCAGGCCACTGAGTTAAACCATTTTACAAAGCCTTTATAAGATGGACCTCACATTAACCAATCGTCATTTTAACTATAACAAGTTCAGGGTCTTTATAAGATTGAGTTGTCAAACGTTCGACGAGTCGTACCAGGATTACCTGGTTGGAGTGGCTTACTTAAAAAAAGGTAGGATAACCCGGGGTTTTAGGTGAATACACCTGGCTTCCAAGCCTAGCTTTTATAACCTATTACAAGGTTATAGACCCTTTGTTCTTGTAGAAGCAAAGAGCCCCCGAGCAATATTTTGAGCTGTGCTCAATGGGTGCCTATGTTTGAGTTGTGCTTTTGCAACACTCTCTTTGGCCCCTTCTGACTTTGGGTAACTAACCCTCAATTTTATTTTATTTTTATAACCTTTGAGCCGGATCAATGGACAATCAGAATTCCGTTTTATAAATAGAAGCCCCCAAGTAATCAAAAGCTTTTTAAGGAAGAACAGCAGAGGCCCTGCTTTAGTAGGGATGCCGGTTTATTATATTGATCATAATATATACACTGTCAAGAATATGTACATAATAGGAGCCTATGGCTTAGGTGTAGTAGGGCCGAAGATGAGCTATATTCCACGGCCGGTGGGTCTCCTCCTCCGATTTACGTGAGTCTTTGTGCTCTCGAACATCGATAAGGTACGTAGTATGACCCGTTGTTCAGATTCTTCCTGGACACAAAGGGTCCTTCCCAAGGCGGGGACAACTTGTGCATGTCAGTCTGTTCCTGGATGAGCCGGAGCACCAGATCGCCTTCTTGAAAAGTTCTGGCTTTAACCCGGCGGCTGTGATAACATCGCAGATTTTGCTGGTAAATCGCCGAACGAGCTGCTGCAATGTCACGCTCCTCATCTAACAGATCAAGTGCTTCCTGTCGTGCCTTCTCATTGTCAGCTTCAACATAAGCCGCCACGCGAGGCGAGTCATGGCGGATGTCACTAGGGAGAACTGCCTCTGCTCCGTAAACCATGAAAAAGGTGTGTAACCCGTAGATCTATTGGGCATGGTATTGATGCTCCATAGCACAGAAGGTAACTCCTCCACCCAACAACCCTGCGTCCGTTGTAAAGGAACCATAAGGCGGGGCTTGATGCCTCTCAGGATATCTTGATTGGCTCTCTCCGCTTGACCATTAGATTGAGGATGAGCTACTGATGATACGTCAAGCCGGATGTGCTCATGTTGACAAAATTCTTTCATAGCACCCTTGGACAGATTAGTGCCATTATCAGTTATGATGTTGTGTGGAAAACCAAACCGGAAGATCACCTTCTTAATGAATTGAACCGCCATGGCTGCATCACACTTACTGACTGGCTCTGCCTCCACCCACTTAGTGAACTTATCAACCGCCACCAGAAGGTGGATCTTCTTATCCTTGGACCTCTTAAAGGGTCCAGCCATATCCAGCCCCCAAGTTGCAAACGGCCAAGTTATTGGAATCATCCTAAATTCCTGAGCCGAAACATGAGCGCGGCGTGAAAACTTCTGACAACCATCACACTTTTTGACCAAGTATTCAGCATCATCATGGGCCGTCAGCCAATAGAAGTCGCGACGAAAAGCTTTAGCCACTAGGGACTTTGACCCGGCGTGGTGACCACAATCTCCTTCGTGGATCTCATGCAAAATCTCACAGCCTTCTTCAGGAGATACGCAACGCTGAAATGCCCCTGTTACACTGCAATGATGCAATTCTCCGTTGACAATGGTCTTTGACTTGGATCGCCGGATTATCTGCCTGGCCAAAATTCATCCTCCGGTAGCTTGCCCCGGTTCATATACGCCAAATATGGGACCGTCCAATCTGGGATAACATGAAGAGACGCCACCAACTGAGCCTCCGGGTCAGGAACAGCCAAATCCTCCTCTGTAGGTAGCTTGACCGACGGGTTATGCAAAACATCCAGAAAAACATTGGGTGGCTCCGATTTACGTTGGGAACCCAAACGGCTCAAAGCGTCCGCCGCTTCGTTCTTTCGCCGGTCCACATGGTCAACCTGATAACCTTTGAAGTGCCCAGCCACAATATCCACCTCTCGTCGATACGCTGCCATGAGCGGATCCTTGGAATCCCAAGTACCAGACACTTGTTGAGCTACCAAATCCGAGTCCCCAAAGCACTTAACCCGGCTTAAATTCATCTCCTTAGCCATTCGAAGACCGTGAAGTAAGGCCTCATATTCAGCTGCATTATTAGTGCAAGGGAACATTAAACGGAGAACATAACAAAACTTATCACCTCGTGGGGAAGTTAACACGACTCCAATCCCCGAGCCCTCCAATTGCCTGGATCCAGCGAAATGAATAGTCCAATAAGTATGATCCGGCTTTTCCTCCGGCGCCTGTAACTCTGTCCAGTCATTGATGAAATCCACAAGCACTTGGGACTTGATCGCCGTAAGAGGCACATACTTTAACCCGTGAGGTCCAAGCTCAATGGCCCACTTGGCAACCCGGCCAGTTGCTTCCCTATTTTGGATTATATCTCCCAAAGCGGCAGAACTGACCACAGTGATGGGATGACCCTGAAAATACTGCTTAAGCTTCCGGCTCGCCATGAAAACCCCATACACCAGTTTCTGCCAATGTGGATACCTCTGTTTGGACTCAATAAGCACCTCACTGATATAATAAACCGGCCGTTGAACCGGATACTCCTTCCCAGCCTCCTTGCGCTCTACCACAATGGCCACACTGACAGCCCGGGCATTGGCAGCCACATAGAACAATAGCGGCTCTTTATCGACCGGAGCAGCAAGGACATGTGGCTCGGCTAACTGCTTCTTCAAGTCCTCAAACGCCGCATTAGCAGCATCACTCCAGACAAAGTTGTCTGTCTTTTTCATCATCTGATATAGAGGGATAGCCTTCTCTCCCAACTAGTTGATAAACCGGCTCAGCGCTGCAATACAACCCGCCAGACGTTGAACATTGTTGATACACGCCGGTTTAGCCAGAGATGTAATAGCTTTGATTTTTCCGGATTAGCTTCAGTGCCCCTGTTAGACACCAGAAAACCCAAGAGCTTGCCTGCCGGTACACCGAAAACACATTTGGCCGCATTAAGCATCATCTTATAAACCCGAAGATTATCAAAAGTTTCCTTCAAATCATCTATTAACGTCTCCTCCTTCCTGGACTTCACCACGATATCATCCACATAAGCATGAACGTTGCGCCCAATCTGATTATGAAGACAATTTCGCACGCGGCCGATAAGTCGCCTGGGCACTCTTGAGCCCAAAAGGCATAGACACATAGCAGAAGGCTCCAAAGGGAGTTATAAAAGCTGTTTTCTCCCGGTCCTTAACTGCCATCTTGATATGATGATAACTAGAATAAGCATCCAGAAAGCTTAGACACTCACAGCCCGCCGTAGCATCAATAGTTTGATCAATACGAGGGAGAGCAAAGGGATCAGCTAGACAAGCCTTGTTCAAATCTGTGTAATCCATACACATACGCCAAGTGCCGTTCTTCTTAAGTACTAGCACCGGGTTAGCTAACCACTCAGGGTGAAAAATCTCCACAATAAACCCTGCTGCCAAGAGCCGAGCTACCTCCTCACCAATGGCCTTGTGTCTTTCTTCATTGAAGCGGCGGATAAACTGCTTGACCGGTTTAAACTTGTGATTGATGTTAAGAGTGTGCTCAGCGAGTTCCCTCGGTACACCTGGCATGTCAGAAGGTTTCCATGCAAAGATGTCCTGGTTTTCACGGATTAACTCGATGAGTGCGCTTTCCTATTTCGGATCCAGGTTAGCGCTGATGCCAAACTGCTTGGATGAATCACCAGGAACAAAATCAACCAGCTTAGCCTCATCAGCCGATTTAAACTTCAAGGCCGGATCATGCTCTATAGTTGGCTTTTTCAAAGAAGTCATATCCGCCGGATCAACATTGTCCTTGTAGAACTTCAACTCCTCTGTTGCACAAACCGACTCAGCATAGGCCGCATCACCTTGTTCACATTCCAAAGCGATCTTACGGATCCCATGTACCGTGATGGTCCCCTTATGACCCGGCATCTTGAGATGCAGATAAACATAACAGGGCCTTGCCATGAATTTAGCATAACCGGCCGTCCAAACAGGGCATGATATGGGCTCTTGATTTTCACCACTTCAAAAGTCAATGTCTCTGATCTTGAATCATGATCATATACAAAAGCAACCTCGAGCTATCTTACCAACTGGATACGCCGATTTACTGTGCACCACACCATGGAAAAGCGGTATTTGACGGTTTAAGATTTTTATCATCAACCCCATGCGACGGAAGGTTTCATAATAAAGGATGTTGATACTGCTCCCTCCATCCATGAGCACCTTGGTGAACTTATACCCTCCAACCTGAGGCGCCACCACCAATGCCAGATGACCCGGATTATCAACCCGGGGCGGATGATGCTCTCGACTCCACACAATGGGTTGTTCAGAACAGCGTAAGTAACAGGGCACTGCCGGTTCAACGGAGTTCACTGCCCTTTTATGAAGCTTCTGATCGCGCTTGCATAGGCTAGTGGTGAAGACATGATACTGCCCACTACTCAACTGCTTCGGGTTGCTCTGGTAACCTGACTGCTGCTGTTGACTCCCCTGATGATTATAACCACCCTGGTTACCCTGGCTGCCTTGATTGCCATGTCCACTTTGATTACCTTGAAATCCTGAGCCAGAACTACCTCCGCCATAACCCGGCCCATGAGACCCGGGTCCTGAACCGCCAGACGGTCCATGATCATATTGGAAAAGATACGAGTTTTTGAACTCCCGCATAATAAAGCAATCCTTCTAGAGGTGCGTAGCTAGCCTTTCTCGCGTCCCGTGCCTTGGACAAGGCTGGTTTAACAGGCGCTCAAGATTGACACCTGATCCTCCACTCAGCGGGGATGGTTTACCCTTATGACGCTGACCATTATTCTGCGTACTGGTGTTAGCCACAAAATCTAAACTATTATCCGCTTTACGCTTACCGTTGTTTCCATGGCCCGCCGGGTTATGCTGCTGCCCTTTGGTGTTGCCACTCTTCTTTCCCTTTCCCGGCTTTTCATGGTCAGACTCGGGGTCCTTGATACTATCAGAGTCGGCATACTTAACCAGAGCCACCATAAGCGTTCCCATGTCATTGCAATGACGCTTGAGCCGTCCCAACTTCAGCTTCAGAGGCGTGAACCAGCAATTTCCCTCCATCGTTAAGACTGCGGTATCGGCATTGATGCGGTCCGATGAATGCAAGATTTCCGAAACCCGGCGCACCCAATGGCTTGTCGATTCACCTTCTCCTTGGACACAGGCGGCTAAGTCCACAATTAACATGGGCTGCTTGCACGTGTCCTTGAAATTCTGGATAAACTAGGCCTTTAACTCGGCCCATGACCCAATGGAGTTAGCTGGCAAACTTTTTAGCCAAGTGTGAGCTGTTCCTTCCAACATCATGGTGAAGTATTTAGCACATGCCGCATCATCTACATCCAGCATCTCCATCGCCATCTCATAGCTTTCGATCCATGACTCGGGGGGTAAGTCGGCAGTGTAATTGGGCACTTTACGAGGGCCCTTGAAATCCTTGGGCAGTGGCACATTGTGTAGAGCCGGGGCGAGACACGACACCCCCAAAGAACAGAAAGTAACACCTGGTTCCACTGAAGTTGTAGGTCGAACCGGAGTAAGCTGACGGGTCGCGTACTGCGCCGCTAACTCGGCTTCTCGACGTGCCCTACCGTGATCCACCACGTCCTGAGCATTAGCACCACCGCCCGCCGGGTTATGCCCTCGAGGGGGGTTACGGTTCCGCGCACTGCTTGATACAGCCGATTCATCTATATGCCTATGGTAACTCCGGCTTGGGCGGGGGTGGAATGAATCCTCTCGCGGCTGTACGAATAAGCCTGCTGCTGGGTCAAAGCTGTCTGAAGGAGCTCCCTAGCCCGTCGCGTCTCAACTGCCACGGGGGACTCGCCTTCGACTGGGAGGGCCTCCAATCGTGAAGCGGCGGTGACGTTATCCAAAGGGTTGGAGTAATGACCAGGAGGCATTGATAGGTGCTGTGACGGGACATTCTGCCAAGGCGGATCCATCGTGCGCGGCTGAACCGGCGCCCCGGTTCCAGGTGCCTCCACCCGGGTTTACCACTGGCTGGTTACTGGTTCCTGCTCCTGGCGTGTTAAAGAGATTCCTTGCCTCATAAACCGGAGGCAGGTGAGACCGGTACCTTCTCCTCATGACATCATTTGACGCTGCTCGATCCAACATAAGCCGGTAAGCTGTGCCTCCAACTCGGCCCGCTCTGCCGCCATCCTGGTCTCCTCAGCTGCCAGGTCTGCCTTGGCTTGAGTTATCTGATCCTTTACTTTCGCAACTTCCGCGTTATGCTCATCCTGATTCGCCGGATTAACTTCTTCCGTGTTGGAGCGGCAGCAGCTTTCTGCAGGAACGAATATGGAGATTACTTGGGGGCATCGGTCTTGGTAGTGCCTAATATGACTGATCCAACTGCCCTGGAAGCACTGGCTTGCCGGGAGGGTCTGTCCCTAGCCGCAGATCTTAATCTCTCAAATATCCATTTGGCTACTGATTGCCAGGGATTGGTGGAAGAAATCAAGAATGGATCCAATGCATTCCATGGTGCGATCATTCAGGAAATTCAAACTAGGATGATACCTTTTACAAGTTGCCTTTTCTCCTTTGAAAGTAGAACTTGTAATTTTGAGGCACATAGCCTCGCAAAGCACGCCTCTTCTCTAGGAGCTGGTAGACATATTTGGCTCGATCTTCCCTATGATCCAGTCAACATTCCTGTAAACATTTTGCAACAGAGTTAATAAAAAGCGTGTGTTTGCCTCAAAAAAAAATCAGCGCCGCCAAAGCGTCAAATAAGTCGGACAAAACCTGAGCCGGCGGCCGCTTGTGGCCTCCTCGCCTCGGCTGTGGCCACCGGCCGACCAGAGATCATCGCTGCGGCGGTCGAAGAGTGCTGCACTGGCTGCATACCAGCCATGAAGATCGCAACCCGGCTCCGTGGATCGAAGAGGTCCGGAATACTGTCGCCATTGGAACAGCCCCCAAACCGGCCGTCTTGCAGCTGATACAATGACTCGGTCTCTCCCGTAGATGACTCGTCATCAGAGTAAACGACGGTTCACCACCAGATGCCGATCTAACCTCAGATTCCACTCTGTGGATAACTCCCACGAAGGCATGCTTCATGGCAGACTGAACCCGGGCGGGTCTCGCACGCTGAGCCATTTCAACGATGTTGGTGCAGATGTCCGGCTCAGGACCCAGTTCGCCGATCTTGCCAATGAAAACGTGAATGCCGCTGAAGGAGACCCGGTACCCGTACTCAATTGAGTCGGCCTCGGGGCCCCAGCCTGCATCGTCGATGTAGAGCTTACCGCGACGACTCTTGGTCATCCGACCCACAGCGTATCCCTTGAGCCCTTCGAATTTGCCCTCTAAGAACTCGAAACCATCGTGGGATAGCCCCACGGTGGGCGCCAACTGTCGTGGTTTCGTCACGGTAGATGTCCTAATGTGAGGACGTTTTCGTGGAGCCATCACAATGTAGTTAGCTTAAAGGGGTTAAAGCGGGACAAAGGACACAATGAGTTTATACTGGTTCGGCCCCTTGCGGTGAAGGTAAAGGCCTAATCCAGTTGATGTGGAATTGCTAGGGTTTCGATGACCAGGGAGAGAATACGCTTTGCCTGGCTCTCGAGTTGTTGTTTTTTGTCCCTAAACCGCCGCCTGGTCGTCCCCTTATATATATGGGTTGACGCTCATGGGTTCTCAGAGTCCCGGCTCATACAACATGTCCGGCTCGGTGACTCATCTCATACGCCTTACAACACAAGTCATACATCATATGGCGGTTTACATCTACAGGCCCTAATCCGCCTTTGGGCCTTCCTGTCAAATCTCCTCTGTAAAGCGCCATCTTCCATGTCTTCATAGGCTTCAGATATGAGTAAATAACTATGAGCATAACCCGGCCCCTCCTGGGCGGTTTATACTCGCTAGTTTTATACCCAACAAGACTCCTCGTCATGTCCGTGATCTCATCCGGGACTCCGAACAATCTTCGGTCACCAAAACACATAACTCATAATACAAATCTTCATCGAACGTTAACCGTGCAGACCCTACGGGTTCGAGAACTATGTAGACATGACCGAAACACATCTCCGATCAATAACCAACAGCGGAACCTGGATGCTCATATTTGTTCCTACATATTCTACGAAGATCTTTATCGATCAAACCGCAATAACAACATACGTTATTCCCTTTGTCATCGGTATGTTACTTGCCCGAGATTCGATCGTCGGTATCCTCATACCTAGTTCAATCTCGTTACCGGCAAGTCTCTTTACTCGTTCCGTAATGCATCATCCCGCAACTAACTCATTAGTCACATTGCTTGCAAGGCTTATAGTGATGTGCATTACCGAGAGGGCCCAGAGATACCTCTCCGATACACGGTGTGACAAATCCTAATCTTGGTCTATGCCAACCCAACAAACACCTTCGGAGACACCTGTAGATCATATTTATAATCACCCAGTTATGTTGTGACGTTTGATAGCACACAAGGTGTTCCTCCGGTATTCGGGAGTTGCATAATCTCATAGTCAAAGGAATATGTATAAGTCATGAAGAAAGCAATAGCAATAAAACTTAACGATCATTATGCTAAGCTAACGGGTGGGTCTTGCCCATCACATCGTTCCCCTAATGATGTGATCCCGTTCATCGAATGACAACACATGTCTATGGTTAGGAAACTTAACCATGTTTGATTAACGAGCTAGTCTAGTAGAGGCTTACTAGGGACACTGTGTTTTCTCTATGTATCCACACATGTATCAAGTTTATGGTTAATACAATTCTAGCATGAATAATAAACATTTATCATGATATAAGGAAATATAAAATAACAACTTTATTATTGCCTTTAGGGCAGATTTCCTTCAGTCTCCCACTTGCACTAGAGTCAATAATCTAGTTCACATCGCCATGTGATTTAACACCAATAGTTCACATATTTATGTGATTAACATGCATAGTTTACATCGCCATGTGACCAGCACACAAAGGGTTTACTAGATTCAATAATCTATTTCACATTGCTACATGATTAACACACAAAGAGTACTAAGGTGTGATCATGTTTTGCTTGTGAGAGAGGTTTAGTCAACGGGTCTGGCACATTCAGATACGTGTGTATTTTGCAAATTTCTATGTCTACAATGCTCTGCGCGGAGCTACTCTAGCTAATTGCTCCCACTTTCAATATGCATCCAGATTGAGACTCAGAGTCATCTGGATCGGTGTGAAAGCTTTTATCGACATAACTCTTTACGACAAACTCTTTATCACCTCCATAACCGAGAAATATTTCCTTAGTCCTCTAAGGATAATTTTGACCGCTGTCTAGTGATCTACTCCTGGATCACTATTGTACCCCCCTTGCCAAATTCATGGCAAGGTACACAACAGGTTCGTTACACAACATGGCATACTTTATAGAACATATGGCTGAGGCATAGGGAATAACTTTCATTCTCTCTCTATCTTCTGCCGTGGTCGGGCTTTGAGTCTTACTCAACTTCACACCTTACAATACAGGCTAGAACTCCTTCTTTGACTGATCCATTTTGAACTCCTTCAAAATATTGTCAAGGTATGTACTCATTGAAAAATCTTATCAAGTGTCTTGATCTATCTCTATGGATCTTGATGCCCAATATGTAAGCAGCTTCACCGAGGTCTTCCATTGAAAAACTTTTACTCAAGTATCCTTTTATGCTATCCAGAAATTCTATATCATTTCCAATCAACAATATGTCATCCACATATAATATTAGAAATGCTACAGAGCTCCCACTCACTTTCTTGTAAATACAGGCTTCTTCGAAAGTTTGTATAAAACCATATGCTTTGATCACCTCATCAAAGCGTATATTCCAACTCCGAGATGCTTGCACCAGTCCATAAATTGCACACTTTGTTAGCACCTTTAAGATCGACAAAACCTTCTGGTTGCATCATATACAAATCATCTTTAAGAAATCCATTAAGGAATGCAGTTTTGACGTCCAATTGCCAGATTTCATAATCATAAAATGCGACAATTGCTAACATGATTCGGACAGACTTTAAGCATCGCTACGGGTGAGAAGGTCTCATCGTAGTCAACTCCTTGAACTTGGCAAAAACCTTTCACGCCAAGTCGAGCTTTGTAGACGGTAACATTACCATCAGCGTCAGTCTTCTTCTTGAAGATCCATTTATTCTCTATGGCTCGCCGATCGTCGGGCAAGTCAACCAAAGTCCACACTTTGTTCTCATACATGGATCCTATCTCAGATTTCATGGCCTCAAGCCATTTTGCGAAATCTGGGCTCATCATCGCTTCCTCAAACTTCGTAGGTTCGTCATGGTCTAGTAACATGACTTCCAGAACAGGATTGCCGTACCACTCTAGTGCGGAACGTGCTCTGGTTGACCTACGAGGTTCGGTAGTAACTTGATCCGAAGTTTCATGATCATTATCATTAGTTTCCTCACTAGTTGGTATAGGCATCACGGGAACGGTTTTCTGTGATGAGCTACTTTCCAATTTGAGAGAAGGTACAATTACCTCATCAAGTTCTACTTTCCTCCCACTCACTTCTTTCGAGAGAAAACTCCTTCTCTAGAAAGGATCCATTCTTAGCAACAAAGATCTTGCCTTCAGATCTGTGATAGAAGGTGTACCCAACAGTCTCTTTTGGGTATCCTATGAAGACGCACTTCTCCGATTTGGGTTCGAGCTTATCAGGCTGAAGCTTTTTCACATAAGCGTCGCAACCCCAAACTTTAAGAAACGATAGCTTAGGTTTCTTGCCAAACCATAGTTCATACGGTGTCGTCTGAACAATTTAGATGGTGCCCTTTTTAACGTGAATGCAGCTGTCTCTAATGCATAACCCCAAAATGATAGTGGTAAATCGGTAAGAGACATCATAGATCGCACCATATCTAATAAAGTACGGTCATGACGTTCAGACACACCATTACGCTGTGGTGTTCCAGGTGGTGTGAGTTGTGAAACTATTCCACATTGTTTTAAATGAAGGCCAAACTCGTAACTCAAATATTCACCTCCGTGATCAGATTGTAGAAACTTTATTTTCTTGTTACGATGATTCTCCACTTCACTGTGAAATTCTTTGAACTTTTCAAATGTTTCGGGCTTGTATTTCATCAAGTAGATATACCCATATCTGCTCAAATCATCTATGAAGGTTAGAAAATAACGATACCTGCCGTGAGCCTCAACACTCATCAGACCGCATACATTGGTATGTATTACTTCCAATAAGTCATTGGTTTGCTCCATTCTTTCGGAGAACGGAGTTTTAGTCATCTTGCCCATGAGGCATGGTTCGCAAGTATCAAATGATTCATAATCAAGTGATTCCAAAAGTCCATCTGCATGGACTTTCTTCATGCGCTTTACACCAATATGACCTAAACGGCAGTGCCACAAGTATGTTGCACTATCATTATCAACTTTGTATCTTTTGGCATCAATATTATGAATATGTGTATCACTACGATCGATATTCAATAAACCATTTACATTGGGTGTATGACCATAGAAGGTTTTATTCATGTAAACATAACAACAATTATTCTCTGACTTAAATGAATAACCGTATCCTAATAAACATGATCAAATCATATTCATGCTCAACGCAAACACCAAATAACATTTATTTAGGTTCAACACTAATCCCAAAAGTATAGGGAGTGTGCGATGATGATCATATCAATCTTGGAACCACTTGCAACACACATCGTCACTTCATCCTTAACTAGTCTCTGTTCATTCTGCAACTCTTGTTTTGAGTTACTAGTCTTAGCAACTGAACCGGTATCAAATACCCAGGGGTTGCTACGAACACTAGCAAAGTACACATCAATAATCTGTATATCAAATATACCTTTGTTCACTTTGCCATCCTTCTTATCCTGCCATGTATTCGGGGAACTTCCGCTTCTAGTGACCATTTCCTTTGCAGTAGAAGCACTCAGTTTCAGGCTTGGGTATAGTTTTGGGTTTGTTCATGGGAGTGGCAACTTGCTTGCCATTCTTCTTGAAGTTCCCTTTCTTTTCCTTTGCCCTTTTTCTTGAAACTAGTGGTCTTGTTAACCATCAACACTTGATGCTCTTTCTTGATTTCTACCTTCGCTCATTTCAGCATCGTGAAGAGCTCGGGAACCTTTTCCGTTATCCCTTGCACATTATAGTTCATCACGAAGTTCTAGTAGCTTGGTGATCGTGACTAGAGAATCTGTCAATCACTATCTTATCTGGAAGATTAACTCCCACTTGATTCAAGCGATTGTAGTGCCCAGACATTCTGAGCACATGCTCACTAGCTGAGCTATTCTCCTCCATCTTGTAGGCAAAGTATTTGTCAGAGGTCTCATACCTCCCGAGACGGGCATGAGTCTGAAATACCAATTTCAGCTCTTGGAACATCTCATATGCTCCGTGGCATTCAAAACGTTTTTGAAGTCCCGGTTCTAAGCTGTAAAGCATGGTGCACTAAACTATCAAGTAGTCATCATATCGAGCTTGCCAAACGTTCATAACGTCTGTATCTGCTGCTGCAATAGGTCTGTCACCTAGCGGTGCATTAAGGACATAATTCTTCTGTGCACCAATAAAGATAATCCTCAGATCACGGACCCACTCTGCGTCATTGCTACTATCATATTTCAACTTAGTTTTCTCTAGGAACATATCAAAAAACATAGGGGAGCTACAACGCGAGCTATTGATCTACAACATAATTTGCAGATACTATCAGGCCTAAGTTCATGATAAATTAAAGTTCAATTAATCAACTTAAGAACTCCCACTTAGATAGACATCCCTCAAGTCATCTAAATGATCACGTGATCCAAATCAACTAAACCATGTCCGATCATCACGTGAGATGGAGTAGTCTTCAATGGTGAACATCTCTATGTTGATCATATCTACTATATGATTCACGTTCGACCTTTCGGTCTCCAGTGTTCCGCGGCCATGTCTGTACATGCTAGGCTCATCAAGTTTAACCTGAGTATTCCGCATGTGCAAAACTGTCTTGCACCCGTTGTATGTGAACGTAGAGCCTATCACACCCGATCATCACGTGGTGTCTCAGCAAGAAGAACTTTCGCAATGGTGCATACTCAGGGAGAACACTTATACCTTGAAATTTAGTTAAGGGATCATCTTATAATGCTACCGCCATACTAAGCAAAATAAGATTCATATAAAAGATAAACATCACATGCAATCAAAATATGTGACATGATATGGCCATCTTCATCTTGTGCTTTTGATACCCATCTCCAAAGCATCGTCATGATCTCCATCGTCACCGGCTTGACACCTTGATCTCCATCGTAGCATCGTGGTCATCTCGCCAACTATTTCTTCTACAACTA
The DNA here is from genome assembly GCA_021605145.1 of Aegilops bicornis. Classification (NCBI taxonomy): domain Eukaryota; kingdom Viridiplantae; phylum Streptophyta; class Magnoliopsida; order Poales; family Poaceae; genus Aegilops; species Aegilops bicornis. The sequence continues at coordinate 513,200,012 of CM038674.1, forward strand.
TCGCTAACGCATAGTGATAAAGTAAAGCAATTACATGGCGATTGCATTTCATACAATAAAGCGACAACCATAAGGCTCCTGCCAGTTGCCGATAACTTCTACAAAACATGATCATATCATACAATAGCGTATATCACATCATGTCTTTACCATATCACATCACAACATGCCCTTCAAAAACAAGTTAGACGTCCTCTACTTTGTTGTTGCAAGTTTTACGTGGCTGCTACAGGCTTCTAGTAAGAACCATTCTTACCTACGCATCAAAATCACAACGATGTTTCATCAAGTGTGTTGTTTTAACCTTCAACAAGGAACGGCCGTAGTCAAATTTGATTCAACTAAAGTTGGAGAAATAAACACCCGCCAGCCACCTTTATGCAAAACAAGTTGCCTATCTGTCGGTGGAACCGGTCTCATGAATGTGGTCATGTAAGGTTGGTCCGGGCCGCTTCATCCAACAATACCGCCGAATAATAATAAGATGTTGGTGGTAAGCAGTATGACTATGATCGCCCACAACTCTTTGTGTTCTACTCGTGCATATCATCTACGCATAGACCTAGCTCGGATGCCACTGTTGGGGAACGTAGCATGCAATTTCAAAAAAATTCCTACGATCACGCAAGATATATCTAGGAGATGCATAGCAACAAGAGGGGGAGAGTGTGTCCACGTACCCTCGCAGACCGAAAGCGGAAGCCTTAGGTTAACTCGGTTGATGTAGTCAAATGTCTTCACGATCCAACCGATCTAGTACCGAACGTATGACAGCTCTGAGTTCAGCACACGTTCAGCTCGATGACATCCCTCAAACTCTTGATCCAGCAGAGGGTTGAGGGAGAGTTTTGTCAGCACGATGACATGGTGACAGTGATGGTGATGTGATCTGCGCAGGGCCTAAGCACTACGACGCTATGATCGGAGGAGTAAACTGTGGAGGGGGCACCGCACACGGCTAAGAGAATAACTATTGGGCTTTAGGGTGCCCCCTGCCCCCGTATATAAAGGAGGGGAGGAGGAGACCGACCACCAAGGGGGCGCGCCAAGGGGGGGAGTCCTACTAGGACTCCCACTCCTACTAGGATTCGCCCCTCCCCCCTTTGCCTTTCTCATCGGGGGAGAAAAGGGAAGGAGAGGGAGAGGGAGAGGGAAAGAGGAAAGGGTGCCGCGCCCCTTCCCCCTTGTCGAATTTGGACTCCCTTGGGGGCGCCACCCTGCGGGCTCTCCTCTCTTTCTCTCCTATTGCCCATCAAGGCCCATTACTTCCCCGGGGGGGTTCCGGTAACCCCTCGGTACTCCGATAAATATCTAAAATGTCCCGAAACCATTTCGGTGTCCAAATACTATCGTCCAATATATCAATCTTTACCTCTCGACCATTTCGAGACTCCTCGTCATGTCCGTGATCTTATCCAGGACTCCAAACAATCTTCGGTCAACAAAATACATAACTCATAATACAAATCGTCATCGAACGTTAAGCGTGCGGACCCTACGGGTTCGAGAACTATGTAGACATGACCGAGACACATCTCCGATCAATAACCAACATCGGAACCTGGATGCTCACTTTGGTTCCTACATATTCTACGAAGATCTTTATCGGTCAAACCGCAATAACAACATACATTATTCCCTTTGTCAACGATATGTTACTTGCCCGAGATTTGATCGTCGGTATCCTCATACCTAGTTCAATCTCGTGCCGGCAAGTATCGTTACTCGTTCCATAATGCATCATCCCGCAACTAACTCATTAGTCACATTGCTTGCAAGGCTTATTGTGATGTGCATTACCGAGAGGTCCCAGAGATACCTCTCCGATACACGCAGTGAAAAATCCTAATCTGATCTATGCCAACCCAACAAACACCTTTGGAGACACCTGTAGAGAATCTTTATAATCACCCAGTTACGTTATGACGTTTGGTAGCACACAAGGTGTTCCTCCGGTATTCGGGAGTTGCATAATCTCATAGTTAAAGGAATATGTATAAGTCATGAAGAAAGCAATAGCAATAAAACTTAACGATCATTATGCAAAGCTAACGGGTGGGTCTTGTCCATCACATCATTCTCCTAATGATGTGATCCCGTTCATCAAATGACAACACATGTCTATGGTTAGGAAACTTAACCATCTTTGATTAATGAGCTAGTCTAGTAGAGGCTTACTAGGGACACTGTGTTTTGTCTATGTATCCACACATGTATCAAGTTTCTGGTTAATACAATTCTAGCATGAATAATAAACATTAACCATGATATAAGGAAATATAAAATAACAACTTTATTATTGCCTCTAGGTCATATTTCCTTCACTTTGATCACTTGACCTTGCATTCATTGACTTGTTGATTCCATTAATATTGCTCTTGTTATCTCACGCTAGCAATTTCTTAGGCTCTCCTTTACATTCCACACTTGCCTAAGCTTGCTAATAATAAAATAAAATTTCTAATTGTACCTATTCACCCCCCCCCCCTCTAGGTCTATCTCGGTCCTTTCAATGACCCGTATTAAAGATTTTGAGGAAGGCAATCTTGGCATTTATAAGCTAACTTTTGAAATCATTACATTGATCCCAAAAGAACCTGATGCTAAAGAGATGAAGAAATTTCGTCCTATTATTCTTAGTAACTGTGTTGTAAATACTTTTACTAAAGCTAGGACTATTAAGGCTTCCCTTATCTGTGGCAAATTGATCTTTCTGAATCAAACTGCTTTTATTAAAGGGAGATTTACTTAGAAGTATTGTAATGGCACATGAACCTATTCATGAGATTCACATATCTGTGTCTAGTGGTCTAGTCTTGAAATTGGAATATGAGAAGGCCTATGAAAGAGTGAGTTGTGATTTCCTTGTGGAAATGCTCACTTCTAGAGATTTTGGCGATGAAGGGATTAAGTGGATTTGCAACACCCACTCTGAAGGTTCCTTTTGTGTCAGACTTATTGATACAAATGGGCCATATTTTATTGGAGGAAAAGGCTTGAAACAGAGTGATCCTCTTTCTCCCTTGCTATTTAATTTAGTTGCAGGTGTCTTATCTAAGACGCTTATAAAGTTGTGGACCACATTTTTATTGTTGGTTTGCTCCCTAAGATTATACCTGGTGGCATTGTTAGTCTTCAATGCGGTGATAACACGGTTCTGTTCTTGGATACTTCTACTGACCGTGATAGGAATATTAAATGGATTTTATCATGATTTGAGAAACTTTCTAGTTTGAGGATTATTTTTCAAAAAGGTGATATTCACACTATAATGTGGATAAGGATTTGTCTAACTATTTTTTGTTGCAAGATAGGTGATTTACCTTTCAAATATTTGAGGGCACCTTTGTATTTTAAAAATCTATGAAGATAGGATGTCCAACCAACAGTAGTAATATTTCATGTAGGGCAAGTTGGCTCTTTTGAGCACTTGTATTGATATTATCCCTGCATATCCTATGTCGAAGATCAAGTTCCCCAAATGGGCCATTAATTCCATTACTTCCAAATATCACATTTCTTTTGGGGTAATAAAAGCAATAAACAAATATCATTTGGCTAATTGGGGGCTTGTATCGAGGAAGAAAGTTTTTGGTGGTCTAGGTGTCCCTGATCTTAGAGATTTTAACCTGGCTCTTCTTGCTTCATGGGTTAAGAGATACTTTGATAGTCATCCCCTTGATTGGGAACATTGTTCTATTTTAAATATAACAATGCTTGTCCAAAATTGCTTTGGGCTAACCCAGGTGTTGGTTCTCCTTTTTTGGAAAAGTATCACTTAGGCTTCAATACGTCTCCAACGTATCTATAATTTTTTGATTGTTCTGTGCTATTATATTATCAATCTTGGATGTTTTATATGCATTTATATGCTATTTTATATCATTTTTGGGGACTAACCTATTAATCTAGTGCCCAATGCTAGTTCCTATTTTTTTTCTTGTTTTTGGCTTTTCAAAAAATCAATATCGAACGAAGTTTGAACGGAAAAAAAATCTTTGTATTAATTTTTTCTGGACCAGTGGGACCCTAGAAGCTTCGGGGGAGACCGGACAAGATAATAGAGAGCCACAAGCTCGAGGGGCGCGCCGTAGGGGGGTAGGCGCGCCTCGTGAGCTTGTGGGCCCCACGCATATCTGTTTGACCTAATTCCAGACCTATAAATTCCCAAATATTCCCAAACCAACAGAGAGCCACCCGAAACACTTTTTCCGCCGCCGCGAATTTCTGTTCTTTTTCCATCCCATCTGGAGGCCTTTTCCGGTACTCTGTCGGAGGGGGAATTGATCAGGGAGGACTTCTACATCATCCTTGCTGCCTTCCAATGATGCGTGAGTAGTTCACCAGAGTACTACGGGTCTATAGCTACTAGCTAGATGGCTACTTCTCTCTCTTTGATCTTCAATACAATGTTCTCCTCGGTGTTCTTGGAGTTATATCCAATGTAATCTTCTTTGGTGGCATGTTTGTTGGGATCCAATGAATTGTGGGTTTATGATCTAAATATTTATGAGAAGTAATTGAGTCTTTTCTGAACATTATTATGCTTGCTTTTTATAGTTTTGTATTTCTCTCCGATCTATCCATTTGGTTTGGCCAACTAGATTGGTTTACCTTCAGTGGGAGAGGTGCTTTGTAATGGGTTCAATCTTGCGGTGCTCTATATCCCAGTGACAGAAAGGGACAAGACACGTAGTTGTATTGTTGCCATTAAGGGTAAAACGATGGAGTTTATTCATATTAGTTGAGTTTACTATATCTACATCATGTCATCTTGCTTAAGGCATTACTCTGTTTTTATGAACTTAATACCGTAGATGCATGCTAGATAGCGGTTGATACGTCTCCAACGTATCTATAATTTATGAAGTATTCATGCTGTTTTATTATCATTATTGGATGTTTTACAATCATTTTATAGCAACTTTATATCATTTTTTGGGACTAACCTATTGACCCACTGCCAGTTGCTGTTTTTTGCTTGTTTTTTACATCGCAGGAAATCAATACCAAACGGAATCCAAACGCAACGGAACTCCACGGAGATTTTTATGGACCAGAAGGAACCCAATGGGCCAGAGCTGCACCTGGGGGTGCCCCGAGGGAGGCACAACCCACCAGGGCGCGCCCAGGTGGGTTGTGCCCACCTCGGTGCCCTCCCGCACCCCCTCTTTGCACTATAAATTCCCAAATATTCCGAAACCCATCGGGGTTAACCTAGATCAGAAGTTTTGCCGCCGCAAGGCCCTGTAGCCATCGAAAACCAATCTAGACCCTTTCTGGCACCCTGCCGGAAGGGGGAATCATCTCCGGTGGCCATCTTCATCATCCCGGCGGCCACCACGATGAGGAGGGAGTAGTCCACTGATACGTCTCCGTCGTATCTATAATTTTTTATTGTTCCATGCCAATATTATTCAACTTTCATATACTTTTGGCAACTTTTTATACTATTTTTGGGACTAACATATTGATCCCGTGCCCAGTGCCAGTTCCTATTTGTTGCATGTTTTATGTTTCGCAGAAACCCCATATCAAACGGAGTCCACACATGATAAATATGGACGGAGAATTATTTTGGAATATTTGTGATTTTTGGGAAGTAAAATCAACGCGAGACGGTGCCCGAGGTGGCCACGAGGGTGGGGCCCATGCCCACTCCAGGTGGGCGCCCCCCCCCCACCCTCGTGGGCCCCTCGTAAGGCGGTTGAGACTCTTCTTCGGCTGTAAGAAAGCTAATTTTTGGTAAAAAAATCACGGCGAATGTTGGGGACACAACTACTGAGTGTGAACCGCCCTGGAGGGGCCGGTTTACCCTCGTCCATGATTCAGGCCCACGGAGGAGGCCTGGAGCCCAGAGGCTAATTAAGGTCCATCTATGTAAACCGCCTTAGTATTGTAACTTGTGTTGTAAGTTAAGAAAGGAGAGACCGAGCCGGACGCTTGTATGAGCCGGATCGGGACTTCAGAGACCGGCCAAGGCCAACCCGTGTATATAAGGGGACGACCCGTGGCGGATTAGGGAGGGAGGATTCGAGGCTAAGGCAAAGCTATTGCTCCCTAGTCGCCAAATCATATCAATCACATCACAACCGGACGTAGGCTTTACCTTCATCGAAGGGCCGAACCAAAGTATAATTCCCGTGTCTTGTGTCCGCTTTAACCCTCTAGGTTAACCCGCACGATGGCCCTACGACTAAGTCCTTTCATGAGGACATCTGCCGTGACAATTCCACGACAGTTGGCGCCCACCGTGGGGCTATCGCACGATGGTTTGATGATCTTAGAGGGCAAGTTCGAAGGACTCGAAGGTTATGCGGTGGGCCGGATGACTAAGAGTCGCCAGCAAGCTCTACATCGACGATGCGGATCGGGGCCCCGAGGCCGGCTCGGTTGAGTACGGGTACCGGGTCCCCTTCGGCATACACGTGTTCATCGGCAAGATCGGCGAGCCAGGGCTCGGGCGGACGTCTGACCGACCTCGTCGAGACGGCTCGGGGCGAAGAAGAGTCCTGCCCGGCTAAACCGCGGTCGTGCATGTTTTCGTGGGAGTCATCCATGGAGGCTGCGAGACGGATCGGCATCCGGTGACGAAACTGTTGTCTACTCTGGCGACGAATCGTCGGCCGGAGAAACCGAGTCTCTATACCACCGCAAGATGGCGGATCGGGGCTGTTCCGACGGTGAGAGTATTCCGGACCCTTCGATCTACCCAACCGGGTTGGGATCTTCATGGCCGGTACGCAGGCGGCGCTTCACTCTTCGACCGCGGCGCCCCTGGTCGCCGGTTCAACGGCGGTGATGGCAGCCGGGGAGGGAGGCCCTGTGCGCCCGCCGGCTCAAGTTTTGTCAGAGCTTTTCGACGCGTTGGCTGTGCTCATGGCAGAGGCTAATCCGCTGGATCAGGACCTGCACAGCGCGGAGATTGCAAAGGTGAGAGAACAGATCACTAAAGCTAAAGCGGACTCGGCAACAAGGACGTGAGGTTGGCAGCGTGAGCGGGCCGCTTTGGATGCGCAGCTTATAGGCTCATGCGCCGGATCGTGAGCGCCACATGAAGTCATGAAAAGGAAGTATAGGTCCCGTTTACCTTCGGTTTTCGAGGGAAGAGAGCTTTTCAATACCCTGTGGGCAGGGACCAAGAACCCGCCGCCGGGCGGTAAACCGCCGGAAGCACTGGACAGCCGCACCGGTTCAGCCCGTGTGATGGATCTACCTCGCCATCATACCGGTGCGCCCAGACCGCAGACGCCTCGGTCACTACTCCAACCCGATGGATAACCTCGTGGCGGCTGCGGCACGGTTGGAGGCGATTCAATTGAAGGCGATTCACCACAGGCGGTAGAGACACGCCGGGTGAAGGAGCTCCTCGGGGCGGCCTGGCTCGCCAAGAAGTGTATTCATACGATCGGGATCGGATCCACTCCACCCCCCGCCCAAGCCGGAGCTATAGCCGACGCGTCGACGAACCGGCCGTGTCAAGCAATGCGCAGCGTGGTCCGCCTCGCGGCAACAATCCGGCGGGCGGCTTTGAGGATGCGCAAGTGGTAGTGGACCGCGCCAGGGCACGTAGGGAGGCCGACCATCTTCGAACCAGGGGTCACGTCTGGTTCTTTGGGGGTGCCTTGCCTCGTCCCCGCTTTACGTAACGTGCGCTTGCCCAAGGACTTCAAGGGGCCGCGCAAGGTGCCCAATTATACTGCCGATTTGGCTCGAGAAGCATGGATAGAAAGCTATGAGATGGCCATTGAGATGCTAGATGTGGATGAAGCCGCATGTGCGAAATACTTCACAATGATGTTGGAAGGAACGGCCGGACTTGGTTGAAAAATTTGCCGCCCAACTCTATCGGTTCGTGGACCCGATTGCGAACCCGATTCGCTCAAAATTTCAAAGACACTGTAAGCAGCCCATGTCCGTGGTGGATTTAGCAGCTTGTGTCCAGCGGAGGGAGAATCCACAACCCATTGGGTGCGCCAGCGTTTGGAAGTTTTGCATTCTTCGGACCGGATCAACCCCGATTCCGCGATCTTGACCTTGGAAGCCAATTGCGGTTCGAGCCATTGAAATTGAAGCTGGGCCGCATGAAGCATTTTTTGCCATGACATGGGCACTCTAATGGGCGTTTTGGTAAAGTACGCTGATTCCGATAATACCAAGGATCCCGAATCGAGGATGAAATGGGGAAGGGAAAGCAGAGCGGCAACTCCGGGGCCAGCAGGCATCATTCGGCAGCAATGGAGGGAACAAGCGTAAAGCGAACGGCAACATGGGCTTTGTGGCCAACACCAACGCGCAGGACAAGGGTCAGCGGCGTAGGGGTAGGCAATCAAACCGGGGCGGTCACAATCCGGATCGTTTGAATTTCGTATTAAATCAACCTTGTCCGAAGCATGGGACGAAGGAGGCACCGGCGAACCACCTTTGGAAGGATTGTTACATTATGCAGGAGTTCAAAAACTCCAACTCTTTCCGGTATGATCAAGGGCCCGGCGGCGGTTCGGGGTCCGCCCCGGGTTACGGTGGAGGAAATTCCGGCCCAGGATTCGGTGGTAATCCGGGCGGGCAAGGCAATCAGAATAATCAAAGTAATCAGAACAATCAGGACCAAGGGGGCTACAGTCAACAACGAACAAATCGGGTTATCAAAGTAACCCAAAGCAGTTGAACGGTGGATGCACCACGCCTTTACCACCAGATTGGACAGACGAGACCGAAAACTTTAAGCGGGCGGTCAAGATTGTTGAACTGCCGCGCCAGACACTGCGCTTGGTCCGAGCAACCGATCGTGTGGAGCAGAGAGGACCATCCTCCCGGTTTACAATCCGGGTCAGCTAGCCTGGTGGTGGCATCCTGTAGGAGGGTACAAGTTTACCAAGGTTCTTATGGATGGAGGAAGCAGCATCAACATCACGTACTACGAGACCTTCCGGCGTATGGGGTTGACGGATAGGCATCTTAGGCCATCCAAAGACAAGTTGTTTCACGGAGTGGTGCCTGCAAGTCGGCGTACCGGTCGGTAAGATAGCTCTGGAGGTGACCTTTGGGGACGAACATGACTCGCATCGTAAACATTGACATTTGAGGTGGTGAAAATTCAAAGCCCCTACCACGCCCTCTTTGGGCGGCCGGCTTATGCTAAATTTATGGCACGGCCCTGCTATGTTTACTTATAGCTGAAAATGTCGGGTCACAAAGGAACGATAACGGTTCATGGGAGCCGCCGGATCGCTTTGGAGTGCGAGGAAGGTGATGCGGCTTACGCAGAGTCGGTTTGTGCCACTGAGGAGCTAAAATATTATATAGACAATGTTGATCCGTGGATATGACCCCTTTGAAGAAGCCAACCACGGAGCATGATCCGGACTTGAAGTTCAAATCGGCGGCCGAGACGAAGCTTGTTGATTTTGTGCCCGGCGATTCGTCCAAGCAGTTCACCATCGGTGCCAACTTGGATCCTAAATAGGAAAGCGCGCCATCGAAGTTCATCCGTGAGAATCGGGACATTTTGCATGGAAGCCTTCCGACATGCCAGTGTACCGAGGGAACTCGCTGAGCACACTCTTAATGTTGACACAAAATACAAACCGGTAAAACAGTTTCTTCGACGGTTTAATGAGGAAAGGCGCAAGGCCATCGGAGAAGAAGTTGCTAGGCTCTTGGCAGCAGGGTTTATCGTTGAAGTCTTTCATCCAGAGTGGCTTGCCAATCCGGTGTTGGTTCTTAAGAAGAATGGCACTTGGCGCATGTGTGTGGATTACACAGATCTCAACAAAGCCATCCGGTGAGATCCTTTCGCCCTCCCGCATTGACCAGATTATTGATGCTACGGCGGGTTGTGAGCGTTTGAGCTTTTTGGATGCGTACTCCGGTTATCATCGATTAAGATGGCAGTTAAGGACCAGGAGAAGACAGCGTTTATCACCCCTTTGGAGCCTTCGCTATGTATCTATGCCTTTTGGACTCAAGAGCGCCCAAGCGACTTATCGGCGCTATGCTCAGAGTTGCTTGCACGACCAGATCGGCCGTAACATGCATGCTTATGTGGATGATATCGTGGTTAAGTCAAGGAAGAAAGAAACCTTGATTGAGGATCTAAAGGAAACCTTTGACAACTTGCGGGTGTACAAGATGATGCTCAACCCGGCCAAGTGTGTCTTTGGTGTTCCGGCAAGTTATTGGGTTTTCGTGTCCAACAGGGGATCAAGCTAATCCGGAAAAATTACGGCTATCACCTCCTTGGCTAAGCCAAAGTGCATCAATGACGCGTCCACCGGCAGGCCGGATTGCTGCGCTAAGTCGGTTTATCAGCCGTCTAGGCGAGAAAGCCATTCCTTTGTACCAGATGTTGAAGAAAACGGATCAGTTTGTCTGGAGTTCAGCCGCTGATGAAGCATTGGAGGACTTGAAGCGGCAGTTGGCCAACCCGCCGGTTCTAGCCGCCCCCATTGACAAAGAGCCGCTGCTGTTATATGTTGTCGCTAATGCCGTGGCGATTAAGCGTGGCCATCGTGGTGGAAGCGGAAGGAGGCAGGAAGGAGTATCCAGTTCAACGGCCGGTTTACTACATCAGCGAGGTCCTCATTGAGTCTAAGCAGAGATATCCGCATTGGCGTAAGCTGGTATACGGGTTTTTATGGCAAGTCGAAGCTAAAACAATATTTCCAAGGGCACCCCATCACAAAGGGTCGGGCCTGCCCCTTGGGCGATATCATACGTAACCGGAAGCGATCGGTCGGATTGCTAAGTGGGCTATAGAACTTGGGCCGCACGGTTTAAGGTATGTGCCTCGACGGCCGTCAGAAAATCTCGTGCACTTGTGGATTTCATTAATGATTGGACGGAGTTGCAAGTTACCAAGAGAAGCGGATCATACCTATTGGACCATCCACTTTGACGGGTCCGGCAATTGAGGGCTCGGGGGCTGGAGTCGTATTAACTTCCCCGCGAGGTGTCAAGTTCTGTTACGTTCTCCGCCTAATGTTCCCTTGTACTAACAATACAGCTGAGTATGAAGCTTTGCTCCATGGTCTCCGGATGGCTAAACAAATGAATCTCAGCCGGTTAAATGCTTCGTGACTCGGACTTGGTGGCTCGGCAAGTATCGTGTACTTGGGATTCCAAAGATCCACTCATGGCTGCATATCGTCGGGAGGTGGATGTTGTTGCAGGACATTTTAAAGGATATCGGTGGACCATGTGGATCGTCGGAAGAACGGCGGCTGATGCTTTAAGCCGGTGGGCTCTCAACGTAAGCGGTCCCGCCTAACGCCTTCCTTGATGTATCGCATAATCCGTCGCTTAAGCTTCTGATGAAATTGATTTGGCTATCCCTGATCCGGAGGCTCAATTGGTGGCGGCCCCGCATGTCATTCCGGATTGACGCTCCCTTATTTGGCATACATGAACCGGGCGAAGTTACCGTAAGATGAGACGTTGTCTGACAGATAGTTCGGCGGTCTAAGTCTATGACCATTGTTAATGGCGAGTTGCACCATTGCGGTGTGTCGTAGGCGTTTCAGCGTTGTGTGTCTCTGAAGAGGGCTGTGAGATATTGCGAGAGATCCATGAAGGGGATTGTGGTCACCACGCCGGTTCAAAGTCCTTGGTGGCCAAGGCGTTCCGCCATGGTTTCTATTGGTTGACTGCCCATGCTGATGCGGAGGATCTGGTCAGACGATGTGATGGTTGCCAAAAGTTCTCTAGGCGTGCTCATGTGCCAGCCCAATAATTGAGGATGATTCCAATTACTTGGCCGTTTGCAACTTGGGGGCTGGATGGGGTTGGACCTTTCAAGAGGTCCAAGGACAAAAAGACCCACCTGTTGGTGGCGGTTGATAAATTTACCAAGTGGGTTGAGGCAGAGCCTGTTAGCAAGTGTGATGCGGCCACGGCGGTTCAGTTCATCAAAAGGTGATTTTCCGGTTTGGGTTTCCACACAAGATCATCACGGACAATGGCACCAATTTGTCCAAAGGAGCTATGAAGGAATTTTGTGAACGAGAGCACATCCGCTTGATGTTTCTTCCGTAGCCCACCCGCAATCCAATGGTCAAGCGGAACGAGCTAATCAGGAGATCTTGAAAGGTATCAAACCCCGACTTATGGTCCCTTTAGAGAGGACGCCGGGTTGTTGGGTGGAAGAGCTACCATCGGTGATATGGAGTATAAATACTACCCCCAACCGATCCACTGGATACACGCCATTCTTTATGGTCTATGGAGCGGAGGCGGTCCTTCCCAGCGATATCCGTCCACGACTCGCCTCGAGTGGCAGCTTATGTTGAGGCAGATAGCGAGGCAGCACGGCAAGACGATTTGGATCGACCGGATGAAGAGCGCGATATGGCAGCTGCTCGTTCGGGCGGTTTACCAGCAGGATCTTCGTCGGTATCACAGCCGGCGGGTTAAAACCAGAGCCTTTCAGGAAGGAGACTTAGTGCTGCGGCTCATTCAATACCAGAAAGATATGCACAAGCTATCCCCACCTTGGGAGGGGCCTTTTGTGGTTAGCAAGAATCTATACAACGGGTCCTACTATCTGATTGATGTTCGAGAGCAAAAGGATTCACGCACATCAGAGGAGGAGACCAACAGGCCATGGAACATAGCTCATCTTCGGCCTTATTATACCTGAGCCATCGGCTCCACTTATGTACATATTAAGACAATGTATATATTATGAATAAAGGCAATAAACCGGATCCTAGGCTAAAGCGGGGTATCTGTTCTGTATCAAAGTCCGGTTTGGGTACATGGAAATGTTGTCGTGAAGCGGCCTCCGGTTTAACCCTTGGCTTTGCTTTTGTGAAATCTTTGTCACTTGGGGGCTTGGTCGTGTCCGAACCAATGCAATACCTCTTGGCAGGCGAAAGCCACCAGATCATTTGGGGGCTTGGTCGTGTCCGAACCAATGCAACACCTCTTGACAAAGCGAAAAGCCACCGGATCACTTGGGGACATGGTCACGTCTGAACCAACACGCCTCTTGGTCGGCCTAAGGCCATAGAATCACTTGGGGCTTGGTCGAACCCGAACCAATGCAATGCCACTTGATCGGCGTAATGCCACGATGTCGATTGGGGACTGGCTGACTTGAACCATCGCTACACCTTATAGGGAGCTTGGTCTGTCCGACCATGGTAATGCCATCCGATCGGACTCAATAAAGCTTCTTCTTGCAAACAGTCTTTGTTATTGTTTTTGTTTCCATGTGTTTTTTATGCACATAATTTGGCTTTTGTTTGTTGTCTTAAACCGACAAAACCTTCTTTCAACCGGATTCAAGTTTTCAGAATTTGGTCCGTTTTTTCCCGGCGATTGATTGTTCCGGTTTGATTTTGCTGTTAAACATCCCATTATGGAGTAACAGGGGCTTATCATACCGACACGATATTTACACGGTAAATCGGCATTATACCTACGAGGATTGTTCTCCTTTGACGGTGATGGTTTATAAAGCCTCCGCTTGAGATTGGCTAAAGCCACTGTGTGCCCGACATCGGCAGGTATGTTTGTATCACAAATTTTCTTATATAAATATATTGGCATCACAATCCGCCGAGGCTAAGCCGCCATGGCGGTTAAGAATTTGTGATTGCAGGCAAAATATGTTGAAGGATTCACTACTTCAAAACCAAAGTATCCGCACCGCCATGCAAAAGTTTACTGACCGAGGTTGTAATGACATTGTTCAAAACAAAGCATCGCTATCCTATTACAAAGCCTTTTGAGGCCCAGCGTTTCATGTGGAGTTATGCTTTGAAGCTTTGGAGGCGCCACCGGTTTGATTTAATTACGCCGCTTCGCCGGGTTGACGTGAGGTAGAGGGAGCGCGACGTCGGTTCAACTTCTTCTTCTTCCTCACCCAAAGCCGGAAGTCATTGGTAGACCAGTCAATCCGGGTTAAGGCACGAAGACAGCTTCTTCACTTATCACTCAGCCGGATCAACGTCGGGGCATAAGTGTGCTTACGGATTGGGGAACAAGGCTCGCACTTCGTGGATGACAAAATCCACCCGCTTGTTGTTGGCGTCATAAAAGGAGCGGTGAACCGTCGGGTTGGCCCGTCTGCCCGATTGACTTCGCCAATGACGCATTTCCTTTGTGATCCGCTTGTATGCGTCGTTATCAAAGGCTTCACCATTCTCTTGAGCACTGGGGAAACCTTTGGCTATGTCAGCCGGATCAAGATCTGCTATCCACGCCTTGGCGCGCGTCAGAGCCAGTAAGGTGCCAGCCCGAGCCGCGGATCGCTTCAACTCTTCAAGCTGCCCCGGAACCATGGACAACCGGTCCAGGGTTTCTCTGATCAGGGACGGCGCCCGTGTTGTCGTATGATGTAGCATGATGATGACTCATCGGGCGCCGGTATACAGCTGCTCAATCAGCGTATAAGCGGCCTTGAGCTTCTTCCGCACATCGAGCCCATATGTGCAATACGTTTTCTGCACGGTTTAAGACAACTCAAGATAAACCGCGGAAATATCAAAATTAAGATAGTCGGTGCATAGTTTCTTACCAAAGACGGCAGAGGTCATGGCATGCACTTGGCGCTTGAGTCGATAAGCTCTTCACCACCGGTTTAAGGGCTGCTTCGCTTCTTCCGCTTTTTTTCAAACCGCCTTCTCGGTGTCCCAGTTGGCTTGTTCGGATTTATACCACTCTTTCAGCTGTTCCATAGTGGCCAAGGCCGTTCTCAATTCGCCCTTGGCCTTAGTGGTTTCTGCTATTGAGTCTCAGATTGGCTCGCAGGTCTTTGAGTTGCACGCTTTCTTGCTCTATTTCATTCTGGTAACAAAGGAAGCATGTTAGGTGTCTCATTATCAAGTCCCAAGCTCAATATACATATTCACCTTGGCACTTGGGGCTAATGGCTAATTGATCTCAGTTTGCCATTTGGGTACGTAAATTAAGTTCGGTTTAACTATGCTAAGTCGAACCGACCCTTTGGGGGCTACTATACAGCTAAAGTACAGAAAGACATAATTCATTACCTCATAGCGGTCCTTCATCCGGTTTACTGCAGACCAGCTTCAAGGTCACGGCTGGAATAGAGCCGGTTCAGAAACCCGGAGTGCAGTTCTTGGGCAGAGAAGTGGTCGTAAGCTGACAGGTCTGTTTTTCCTTTATCTTTACTCACGGCGGCCGACTCACCCTTGGCACCATGTTTTGTTAAAGCGACTGGTTGGCTAGGAGCAGCGTAGCCAGTGCCTGTCACAATAACATCGTCATTTTCGGCGGTCTTCTTTGGGCTTGATGTTTGCTTACTCTGGCTCGGCGGTTCAACTGTTGCGACTCGCTCTATCAGCGGGTTTGGTGGAGCAGGCTGTGAAGTTTCCACTTGGACCTCCGGTTCGACTCCGGCGGATCAGCGATGTCGTCTTTGTACAACTCACGGAGCTATCTTTGGCGACTTCAGAATTTGCGTGGGTTGGTTCCGGGGTCTTTTACGGATCAGCATCCGATGAGGGTCAAGGGTTTTCGCTTTCTTACTCAAGCGAGCCTTGGTGCTGCAATATTCTAATTGGATTAAGGCAAATCAACCAAGGCAGTTGTAAATCGAACTAATGGACAGCGATTACATACCCCGCAGCAACTTTAAGCGGAGGCGCTATGCGTGGTTGATGAACCGCCAGAGGAGTTGGAAGAGGCACGATAATTCGGGTCGACGGATTGAGAGGACATCGGAAGAAACCTTTAAGGGATAACGTTTTCAGGAGAACAAGTCACCTTCGGGACGACGCTTCCGGGTTGGTGTATCTGGTAAACCGGAAGAGAGAATCTGTTGGCCACTGTGCCGGGTTGTGCGGCGCTCTTTAGCCTGCTGTGTCTTCAGATAAGCATAGGAATGAGATTTTTTCACTTTCCGAACGGCGCGACGAATTCTTTGAACCGGCACGAGGTCGGGGTCGGAAGAAAGAAGGATTACCTCAAAATGGTCGGCATGGCTGGCTTCGGCATCATCCTGGGAATTAAATTTGTCAGTGAAGGGAAGAATGAGAGGGATAAATCATAAGAAGAAACACAAGGAGGAAAGCCGGTTCTTTGCGGCTCCCTCGTAAGGATATCAAGTTTTACCTCAGCTTCAGATTCTTCTTCTTCCGGCGGATCAGAGGACCCGACGGTTTTCTTGCCAGCCTTTTTGATAGCCTTGGGCTTTATACGCGGAGCTCGGGCCGGTTTGGTCCGTCTCCAGAAGGAGCTGTCAGCCTGCGAGGTAGCAAGGATTAATGAATATCAACAAAATGTTAAAAGCCTGAAAAGCGGTGAGCAAAGTCTTACCGCAGGTGGCGGGTTGGCAACACAGAACGGAGCCAACCCGGTTAGGCTGCAGACGGAGATTGGTTCATCAAGCATCTTTTTTACAGCCTCTGTAACCTCAATTTCAGTTATTGGTAATTCGTGACGTCTTTGAGGGTCTTTGAGGCTGCCAGTATACTCGTGCATCAATCCGGGCCGGCGGCTTAAGGGCAAGATGCCCCAAGAAACCCAAAGCATCGCACAAGGTCCACACCAGTTAGTCCATTGGCCATTAGAGCCCGGAGTTTTATGATCCGAGGTGCAAAGTTCTTCCGTTCCGCGCGGTTAAGCGTGAAGGCAGCGGATGGTTGTTCTTGAGCCGGTGAGGACGGTAACCCGGCAAGGGATTTTCGCTAAGGTGGAGCGGTGTTCCGCAATAGAACCAGGTTTGGTTCCAATCCTTTGGATGGCTGTGGTGTTTGGCGTGAGGAAAGTCCGCTTCCTTCCTTTTCTGGATTGAAACGCCGCCTAGTTCTGTGTTGGGACCATCAGAAAGCTCCGTGCGGCGGTTCAAGTGAAAGAAATCACGGAATAGCACCACAGATGGTTCTTCCCAAGGTAGACTTCACGAAGACTTGGAAGTTGCATATGTTTGACACGAGTTCGGGCCGATATCCTGCGGATGGAGTTTCAAACTTGCGAGGACGCCCTGAAAATTTTTGAACCGGGCGGGCAGAATCCCGGTCTAAGTGCTGCATAAACACGATTACTTCACCCTCTTGTGGCTCGGAGGAAACTCGCCATCCGGAACACGCCGATGGAGGACATTTTTGGCGCTTAAACCGCCGGTGGTGACATAGCCGTTCAGTTGTGTTTCGGTGATTTTGGACCGGACCCAATTACAAGCTGAGAATTGAGGGGCCATTAGGAAGATTAAGCTGCGAAAGAAAGGAAGAGACGGTTTACCATTTAAACGGTTCAGGCATATCATACATTGTTAAACCGGTGATTCAGCATCCGGCTTCTGCTCCGGTTTAATCGAGGACTAATGGAGTGACGGATTAGCTGTCGAAAGTTAAACCGCCGAAAATGGCAGAGTTGAAAAGTCTACTAAGTATGGATGTAAACAGTTTTCACATACGAATGGAGGTAATCGAGATCTACCAAGCTCTAGTAAGAAAAACTTTACGACCTATGCAAACCTTCATAAAGAGCGGGAGGGTTCAGATATTCTAAACTCGAGGATCTGAACAAAAGGAAGGGTGCATAAAGAGTTCAATGGACGGCGGAGCGATCACTTATACAAGATGCACGGTATGGCTGAGGCGACGGCCATGGCGGAGCAAGTGAGAAGAAACTGATATGAACTGCGTGATGAACAGGATCTACAGATGGGATCTAGGGCTTGAGAGGAACCTTACTCGACGAGCGGAAACCGCGGAGGAGCGCCAAAACTCTAATACGGTCGTTGATGCAGCGCCCGGCGATGAAGCGTCGCTTCGAAGGTCGGGCGCGACGGCGGAGCTTCAGGGCTAGAGCGTCGCGAGGAAGGAGAAGAGCGGAAGAAGAAGAAGAAGAGAAAGGGGCGACCGGTCTATTTATAAGGGACCGGAGCAATCAACGGGCGCGAGAATCGAGGAGTCAAAAGCGGCGGACGGTGCAGCGGCCGCCTCGATTTCCGGGATAGCATTAAATGAAGGGAATCTTACTGTTTGGATTTCTTTATTAAAGAGGACGTCAAGGTGCCCTGACATGGAAATCGGAGGATGACGTCACGGCGGTTCAAGCGGATGGCGGTTTACAAAATATGAAAGGAAGAGTTTCCTGAAGGTGTTGAAGATTGACTTGAACCGTTCAGTCAACTGGGGCCTAATGTTGGGGACACAACCATCGAGTGTGAACCGCCTGGAGGGGCCGGTTTACCCTGCCCATGATTCAGGCCCACGGAGGAGGCACGGAGCCCAGAGGCGAATTAAGGTCCATCTATGTAAACCGCCTTAGTATTGTAACTTGTGTTGTAAGTTAAGAAGGAGAGACCGAGCCGACGCTTGTATGAGCCGGATCGGGACTCAGAGACCGCCAAGGCCAACCCGTGTATATAAGGGGATGACCCGGCGGATTAGGGATGGAGGATTCGAGGCTAAGGCAAAGCTATTGCTCCCTAGTCGCCAAATCATATCAATCACATCACAATCGGACGTAGGCTTTTACCTTCATCGAAGGGCCGAACCAAAGATAATTCCCGTGTCTTGTGTCCGCTTTAACCCCTCTAGGTTAACCCGTACGATGGCCCTACGACTAAGTCCTTTCATGAGGACATCTGCCGTGACAATTCCACGACAGCGAAGGTTTCAGCCCAATCGGAGTTACGGATCACCATATATATACGAAACGGTGAAAGGGCACCAGGGGAGAACGCAGAAACAGAGAGAGAGACAGAGAGACAGATCCAATCTCGGAGGGTCTCTCGCCCCTCCCACGCCATGGAGGCCAAGGACCAGAGGGGAAACCCTTCTCCCATCTAGGGAGGAGGTCAAGGAAGAAGAAGACGAAGGGCCCCTCCCCTTCTCTTTCGGTGGCGCCGGAACGCTACCGTGGCCATCATCATCACCGCAATCTTCACCAACAACTTCACCACCATCATCACCAACTCTTCCCCCCTCTATGCAGCGGTGTAACCTCTGTCTTACCCGCTGTAATCTCTACTTAAACATGGTGCTCAACGCTATATATTATTTCCCAATGATGTATGGCTATCCTATGATGTTTGAGTAGATCTGTTTTGTCCTATGGGTTATTTGATGATCAAGATTGGTTTAAGTTGCATGTTTTATTATTGGTGCTGTCCTATGGTGCTCTCCGTGTCATGCAAGCGTGAGGGATTCCCGCTGTAGGGTTCGCAATATGTTCATGTCTTGCTTATGGTGGGTGGCGTGAGTGACAGAAGCACATGTTGGGGAACGTAGTAATTTCAAAAAAAATCCTACGCACACGCAAGATCATGGTGATGCATAGCAACGAGAGGGGGGAGTGTTATCCACGTACCCTCGTAAAGCGAAAGCGGAAGTGTTATAACAACGCGGTTGATGTAGTCGTACGTCTTCATGGCCCGACCGATCAAGCACCGAAACCACGACACCTCTGAGTTCTAGCACACGTGCAGCTCGATGACGATCCCCGGACTCTGATCCAGCAAAGTGTCGAGGATGAGTTCCGTCAGCACGACGGCGTGGTGACGATCTTGTGTTCTACCGTCGCAGGGCATCGCCTAAGCACCGCTACAATATTATCGAGGAGAACTATGGTGGAGGGGGGCACCGCACACGGCTAAGGAACGATCACGAAGATCAACTTGTGTGTCATGGGGTGCCCCCTGCCCCCATATATAAAGGAGGGAGGGGGAGGTGCGGCCGGCCCCTAGGGTGCGCCTGGAGGAGTCCTACTCCCACCGGGAGTAGGACTCCCCCCTCTTGCCTTGTTGGAGAAGGAAAGGGGAAGGGAGAAAGAGGAAAGGGGGCGCGCGGCCTGCCCTGGCCGGCTCTCCTCTTCTCCCTTAGGGACCATGTAGGCCCATTAACCCCTGGGGGGGGGGGGTTCGGTAATCCCCCCGGTACTCCGGTAAAATCCCGATTTCACCTGGAACGATTCCGATATCCAAATATAGATTTCCAATATATCAATCTTTATGTCTCGGCCATTTCGAGACTCCTCGTCATGTCCGTGATCACATCCGGGACTCCGAACAACCTTCGGTACATCAAAACATATAAACTCATAATATAACTGTCATCGTAACGTTAAGCGTGGGGACCCTACGGGTTCGAGAACTATGTAGACATGACCTAGAACTGTTTCCGGTCAATAACCAATAGCGGAACCTGGATGCTCAAATTGGCTCCTACATCTTCTACGAAGATCTTTTATCGGTCAAACCGCATAACAACATACGTTGTTCCCTTTGTCGTCGGTATGTTACTTGCCCAAGATTCGATCGTCGGTATCTCAATACCTAGTTCAATCTCGTTACCGGCAAGTCTCTTTACTCGTTACGTAATGCATCATTCCGTAACTAACTCATTAGTTACATTGCTTGCAAGGCTTATAGTGATGTGCATTACCGAGAGGGCCCAGAGATACCTCTCCGACAATCGGAGTGACAAAACCTAATCTCGAAATATGCCAACTCAACATGTACCTTTGGAGACACCTGTAGAGCTCCTTTATAATCACCCAGTTACATTGTGATTGGTAGCACAAAAAGTGTTCCTCCGGTAAACGAGAGTTGCATAATCTCATAGTTATAGGAACTTGTATAAGTCATGAAGAAAGCAATAGCAATATACTAAACGATCAATTGCTAAGCTAACGGAATGGGTCAAGTCAATCACATCATTCTCCTAATGATGTGATCCCATTAATCAAATGACAACACATGTCTATGGTTAGGAAACATAACCATCTTTGATCAATGAGCTAGTCAAGTAGAGGCATACTAGTGACATTAAGTTTGTCTATGTATTCACACATGTATCATGTTTCCGGTTAATACAATTCTAGCATGAATAATAAACATTTATCATGATATGAGGAAATAAATAATAACTTTATTATTGCCTCTAGGGCATATTTCCTTCAGTCTCCCACTTGCACTAGAGTCAATAATCTAGTTCACATGGCCATGTGTTTTAACACCAATATTCATATCTGTATATGATTAACACCCATAGTTCACATCGTCATGTGACCAACACCCAAAGGGTTTACTAGGGTCAATAATCTAGTTCACATTGTTATGTGATTAACACCCAAAGAGTACTAAGGTGTCATCATGTTTTGCTGGTGAGAGAAGCTTAGTCAACGGGTCTGTCACATTCAGAGCCGTATGTATTTTGCAAATATTCTATGTCTACAATGCTCTGCACGGAGCTACTCTAGCTAATTGCTCCCACTTTCAATATGTATCCAGATTGAGACTTAGAGTCATCTGGATCGGTATAAAAAGCTTGCATCGATGTAACTCTTTATGACGGGCTCTTTTATCACTTCCATAATCGAGAAATATTTCCTTAGTCCTCACTAAGGATATTCTTGACCAATGTCCAGTGATCTACTCCTAGATCACCATTGTATTCCCTTACCAAATTCAGAACAAGGTATACAATAGGTCTGGTACATAGCATAGCATATTTTATAGAACCTATGACTGAGGCATAGGTAATGACTTTCATTCTCTTTTCTATTTTCTGCCGTGGTTGGGATTTGAGTCTTACTCAATTTCACACCTTTGCAACACAGGCAAGAACTCTTTCTTTGACTATTCCATTTTGAACTACTACAAAATCTTGACAAGGTATGTACTTATTGAAAAACTTATCAAGCGTCTTGATCTATCTCAATATATTTTGATGCTCAATATGTAAGTAGCTTTACTAAGGTCTTTCTTTTAAAGAACTCCTTCCAAATACTCCTTTATGCTTTCCAGAAAAATTCTACATCATTTCTGATCACCAATATGTTACACACATATATTTATCAGAAAGGCGGTAGTGCGCCCACTCACTTTATTGTAAATACAGGCTTCACCGCCAGTCTGTATAAAACTATATGCTTTGATCAACTTATCAAAGCGTATATTCCAACTCTGAGATGCTTGCACCAGTCCATAGATGGATTCTTTGGAGCTTGCACATTTTGTTAGCACCTTTAGGATTGACAAAACCTTCTGGTTGCATCATATATAACTCTTCTTTAAGAAAACCATTAAGGAATGCAGTTTTGACATCCATTTGCCAGATTTCATAAAATGTGGCAATTGCTAACATGATTCGGACAGACTTTAAGCATCGCTACAGTTGAGAAAATCTCATTGTAGACAACACCTTGAACTTGTCGAAAACCTTTTTGCGACAAGTCGAGCTTTGTAGATAGTAAAACTACTATCAGCATCTGTCTTCCTCTTGAAGATCCATTTATACAATATGGCTTGCTGATCATCGGCAACTCCACCAAAGTCCACACTTTGTTCTCATACATGGATCCCATCTCAGATTTCATGGCCTCAAGCCATTTCGTGGAATCTGGGCTCATCATCGCTTCCTCATAGTTCATAGGTTCATCATGGTCTAGTAACATGACTTCCAGAACAGGATTACCGTACCACTCTGGTGCGGACTGTACTTTGGAAGACCTACGAGGTTTTGTAGTAACTTAATCTGAAGTTTCATGATCATCATCATTAGCTTCCTCACTAATTGGTGTAGGAATCAGTGGAACTGATTTCTGTGATGAACTACTTTCCAATTCGGGAGAAGGTACAAATTACTTTATCAAGCTCTACTTTCCTCCCACTCACTTCTTTCGAGAGAAACTCCTTCTCTAGAAAGGATCCATTCTTAGCAACGAATGTTTTGCCTTCAGATCTGTGATAGAAGGTGTACCCAATAGTTTCCTTTGGGTATTCTATGAAGACGCACTTCTCCGACTTGGGTTCGAGCTTATCAGGTTGAAAACCTTTTTCATATAAGCATCGTAACTCCAAACTTTAAGAAATGACAGCTTAGGTTTACTGCTAAACCATATTTCATATGGTGTCATCTCAACGGATTTAGATGGTGCCCTATTTAAAGTGAATACAACTATCTCTAATGCATAACCCCAAAACGATAGTGGTAAACCGGTAAGATACATCATAGATTGCATCATATCCAATAAAGTGCGGTTACGACGTTCGGACACACCATTACGCTGGGTGTTCCATGTGGCGTGAACTGTGAAACTATTCCACATTGTTTAAAAAGAAGACCAACCTCGTAATTCAAATATTCGTCTCCGCGATCAGATCGTAGAAACTTTATTTTTCTTGTTACAATGATTTTCCACTTCACTCTGAAATTCTTTGAACTTTTCAAATGTTTCAGACTTATGTTTCATCAAGTCGATATACCCATATCTGCTCAAATCATCCGTGAAGGTCAGAAAATAACGATACACGCCGCGAGCCTTAACACTCATCGGATCACATACATCGTATGTATTATTTCCAATAAGTCAGTAGCTCGTTCCATTGTTCTGGGGAACGAAGTTTTAGTCATCTTGCCCAAAAGGCACGGTTCGCAAGCATCAAATGATTCATAACCAAGTGATCCCCAAAATCCATCTTTATGGAGTTTCTTCATGCGCTTTACACCGATATGACCCAAACGGCGATTACCACAAATAAGTTGCACTATCATTATTAACTTTGCATCTTTTGGCATCAATATTATGAATATGTGTATCACTACGATCGAGATCCAACAAACTATTTTCATTGGGTGTATAACCATTTGAAGGTTTTATTCATGTAAACAGAACAACAATTATTCTCTGACTTTAAATGAATAACCGTATTGCAATAAACATGATCAAATCATATTCATGCTCAACGCAAACGCCAAATAACATTTATTTAGGTTTAACACTAATCTCGAAAGTATAGGGAGTGTGTGATGATGATCATATCAATCTTGGAACTAATTCCAACACTCATCGTCACTTCCCCTTCAACTAGTCTCTGTTTATTCTGTAACGCCTGTTTCGAGTTACTAATCTTAGCAACCGAACAAGTATCAAACACTCAGGGGCTACTATAAACACTAGTAAGGCACACATCAATAACCCGTATATCAATTATACCCTTGTTCACTTTGCCATCCTTATTATCCACCAAATATTCAGGGCATTTTCGCTTCCAGTGACCATTTCCTTTGCAGTGTAAGCACTCAGTTTGTGCTTTGGTCCATCTTTGGTCTTCTTCACGGGAGTGACAACTTGTTTGCCATTCTACTTGAAGTTTCCCTTTATTTCCCTTTGCCCTTTTCTTGAAACTAGTGGTCTTGTCAATCATCAACACTTGATGCTCTTTCTTTATTTCTACCTTCGTTGATTTCAACATCACGAAGAGCTCAGGAATCATTTTCGTCATCCCTTGCATACTATAGTTCATCACGAAGTTCTAGTAACTTAGTGATGGTGACTAGAGAATTCTGTCAATCACTATCTTATCTGGAAGATTAACTCCCACTTGATTCAAGCGATTGAAGTACCAGACAATCTGAGCACATGCTCACTAGTTGAGCGATTCTCCTCCATCTTTTAGCTATAGAACTTGTTGGAGACTTCATATCTCTCAACTCGGGTATTTGCTGGAAATATTAACTTCAACTCCTGGAACATCTCATATGGTCCATGACGTTCAAAACGTCTTTGAAGTCCCGATTCTAAGCCGTTTAAGCATGGTGCACTAAACTATCGGTAGTCATCATTTTGAGCTAGCCAAACGTTCATAACGCCTGCATCCGCTCCTGCAATAGGTTTGTCACCTAGCGGTGCATCAAGGACATAATTCTTACAGGCAGCAATGAGGATAAACCTCAGATCACGGATCCAATCCGCATCATTGCTACTAACATCTTTCAACACAGTTTTCTCTAGGAACATATCAAAATAAACATATGAAAGCAACAACGCGAGCTATTGATCTACAATATAATTTGAAAAATACTACCAAGACTAAGTTCATGATAGATTTAAGTTCAATTAATCATATTACTTAAGAACTCCCACTTAGACAGACATCTCTCTAGTCATCTAAGTGATCACGTGATCCAAATCAACTAAACCATGTTCGATCATCACGTGAGATGAAGTAGTTTCAATGGTGAACATCACTATGTTGATCATATCTACTATATGATTCACGCTCGACCTTTCGGTCTCCGTGTTCCGAGGCCATATCTGTATATGCTAGGCTCTCCAAGTTTAACCTGAGTATTCCACGTGTGCAACTGTTTTGCACCCGTTGTATTTGAACGTAGAGCCTATCACACCCGATCATCACGTGGTGTCTCAGCACGAAGAACTTTCGCAACGGTGCATACTCATGGAGAACACTTCTTGATATTTAGTGAGAGATCATCTTAAAATGCTACCGTCAAACTAAGCAAAATAAGATGTATAAAATATAAACATCATGTGCAATCAAAATATGTGACATGATATGGCTATGATCATCTTGCGCCTTTGATCTCCATCTCCAAAGTACTGTCATGATCTCTATCGTCACCGGCACAACACCATGATCTCCATCATCTTGATCTATATCAATGTGTCGTCACATGGTCGTCTCGCCAACTATTGCTCTTGCAACTATTGCTATCGCATAGCGATAGAGTAAAGCAATTATTTGGCGCTTGCATCTTATGCAATAAAGAGACAACCATAAGGCTTCTGCCAGTTGTCGATAACTTCAACAAAACATGATCATCTCATACAACAATTTATATCTCATCACGTCTTGACCATATCACATCACAACAAGCCCTGCAAAAACATGTTAGACGTCCTCTACTTTGTTGTTGCAAGTTTTACGTGGCTGCTACGGGCCGAGCAAGAACCATTCTTACCTACGCATCAAAACCACAACGATATTTCGTCAAGTTAGTGATGTTTTAACCTTCTCAAGGACCGGGCGTATCCACACTCGGTTCAACTGAAGTTGTAGAAACTGACACCCGCTAGCCACCTCTGTGCAAAGCACGTCGGAAGAACCGGTCTCGCGTAAGCGTACGCGTAATGTCGGTCCGGGCCGCTTCATCCAACAATACCGCCGAACCAAAGTATGACATGATGGTAAGCAGTATGACTTGTATCGCCCACAACTCACTTGTGTTCTACTAGTGCATATAACATCTACGCATAAAACCAGGCTCGGATGCCACTGTTGGGGAACGAAGTAATTTCAAAAAAAATCCTACGCACACGCAAGATCATGGTGATGCATAGCAACGAGAGGGGAGAGTGTTGTCCATGTACCCTCGTAGACCGAAAGCGGAAGCGTTATAACAACGCGGTTGATGTAGTCAGACGTCTTCACGGCCCGACCGTCAAGCACCAAAACCACGGCACCTCGAGTTCTAGCACACGCTCAGCTCGATGACGATCCCGGACTCCAATCCAGCAAAGTGTCGGGATGAGTTCCACAAGACGACGGCGTGGTGACGATCTTGATGTTCTACCGTCGCAGGGCTTCGCCTAAGCACTGCTACAATATTATCGAGGAGAACTATGGTGGAGGGGGGCGCCGCACACGGCTAAGGAACAATCACGAAGATAAAACTTGTGTGTCATGGGGTGCCCCCTACCCCCGTATATAAACGAGGGAGGGGAGAGGTGCGGTCGGCCCCTAGGGGTGCGCCTGGAGGAGTCCTACTCCCACAGGGAGTAGGACTCCCCTCTGCCTTGTTGGAGAAGGAAAGGGAAGGGGAAAGAGGCAGGCGCCGCCCCCCTTCCTTGTCCTATTCGGACTAGGGGGGAGGGGGCGCGCGGCCTGCCCTGGCCGGCTCTCCTCTTCTCCCTTAGGGCCCATGTAGGCCCATTAACCCCCGGGGGGGTTCCGGTAACCCCCCGGTACTCCGGTAAAATCCCGATTTCACCCGGAACGATTCCGATATCCAAATATAGGCTTCCAATATATCAATCTTTATGTCTCGACCATTTCGAGACTCCTCGTCATGTCCGTGATCACATCCGGGACTCGGAACAACCTTAGGTACATAAAAACATATAAACTCATAATATAACTGTCATCGTAACATTAAGCGTGCAGACCCTACGGGTTCGAGAACTATGTAGACATGACCTAGAACTGTTTCCGGTCAATAACCAATAGCGGAATCTGGATGCTCATATTGGCTCCTACATATTCTACGAAGATCTTTTATTGGTCAAACCTCATAACAACATACGTTGTTCCCTTTGTCATCGGTATGTTACTTGCCCGAGATTCGATCGTCGGTATCTCAATACCTAGTTTAATCCCGTTACCAGCAAGTCTCTTTACTCGTTACGTAATGCATCATTCCGTAACTAACTCATTAGTTACATTGCTTGCAAGGCTTATAGTGATGTGCATTACCGAGAGGGCCCAGAGATACCTCCCCGACAATCGGAGTGACAAAACCTAATCTCGAAATATGCCAACTCAACATGTACCTTTGGAGACACTGTAGAGCTCCTTTATAATCACCCGATTCACGTTGTGACGTTTGGTAGCACACAAAGTGTTCCTCCAGTAAATGGGAGTTGCATAATCTCATAGTTATAGGAACTTGTATAAGTCATGAAGAAAGCAATAGCAATATACTAAACGATCAAGTGCTAAGCTAACGGAATGGGTCAAGTCAATCACATCATTCTCCTAATGATGTGATCCCATTAATCAAATGACAACACATGTCTATGGTTAGGAAACATAACCATCTTTGATCAATGAGCTAGTCAAGTAGAGGCATACTAGTGACATTAAGTTTGTCTATGTATTCACACATGTATCATGTTTCCGGTTAATACAATTATAGCATGAATAATAAACATTTATCATGATATGAGGAAATAAATAATAACTTTATTATTGCCTCTAGGGCATATTTCCTTCAAAGACAGTAAGTAAGTAGGTTGTTTGCGTATGGGATAAAGAGGACTTGATGCTTTAATGCTATGGTTGGGTTTTACCTTAATGATCTTTAGTAGTTGCGGATGCTTGCTAGAGTTCCAATCATAAGTGCATATGATCCAAGTAGAGAAATTATGTTAGCTTATGCCTCTCCCTCAAATAAAATTGCAATAATGATTACCGGTCTAGTTATCGATTGCCTAGGGACAAATAACTTTTCTCGTAACAAAAAGCTCTCTACTAAAAGTAACTTAGTTGTGTCTTCACCTAAACAGCCCCTACTTTTTATTTACACTCTCTTTATATTCTTGCAAACCTATCCAAAAACACCTACAAAGTACTTCTAGTTTCATACTTGTTTCCGGTAAAGCGAATGTCAAGTGTGAGTAGAGTTGTATCGGTGGTCGATAGAACTTGAGGGAATATTTGTTCTACCGTTAGCTCCTCATTGGGTTCGACACCCTTACTTATCGAAAGAGGCTACAGTTGATCCCCTATACTTGTGGGTTATCATCCACCCTCGGGGCTGAGGGTTTGTACCAGTAGCTATGTGTTTAATCTCTCTCTCTCTCTCGTGTTCTTGAGATGTCACGATCTTGATGTATCGCGGGCTTTGTTAATATAGTCGGATCATATGGTGTTTTCCCCTCTCTATCTTGTTGTGATGGATTGAGTTTTTTCCTTTGAGATTTCGTTGTTATCAGATTGAATACTTTTATGGATTTGAGAACACTTGATATATGGCTTGCAATTGAATACTCGTGATGACAATGGGGCATCGTATTGATTTTTCACCTTATATATGTTATGGACTCAACTCGTGGATTCCCGAGGTGACATTGGGGTAATCTATGCATAGGGGTTGATGCACGTTCTTGTCTTTGTTTCTCCGGTAGAAATCTTGGGGCACTCTTTGAAGTTCTTTGTGTTGGATTGAGTATTATGAATATGAATTTGCTTTGGTGTTATTTTAGTATGAACTCTAGGATAGATCGAACGGAAAGAATAGCTTTGTGTCATTTTAGTACGAACTCTTGAATAGAGCGAATGGAAAGAATAGCTTTGAGGTGGTTTCGTACCCTACAAACAATTTATTCTTATGTTCTCCGCTAGATAGGAACTTTGGAGTGATTCTTCATCGCACTTTGAGGGGTGGTTATATGATCCAATTATATTAGCATTGTGTAGAGGTTGCACTAGCGAAAGTACGGACTCTAGGCCTCATTTTCAACCATTGCAATACCGTTTTTTGTGACCGTTTACTATTTGCTACCTTGCTGTTTTTATTTATTAAGATTATAAAAATATATTTCTACTATCAATATTACACTTTTATCACCATCTCTTCGCCGAACTAGTGCACCTATACAATTTGCCATTGTATTGGGTGTGTTGGGGACACAAGAGATTTCTTATATTTGGTTGCAGGGTTGTTCGAGAGAGACCATCTTCATCCTAAACCTACCACGGATTGATAAACCTTAGGTCATCCATTTGAGGGAAAATTGCTACTGTCCTACAAAACTCTGCGCTTGGAGGCCCAACACGAGTCTACAAGAATAAAGTTGCGTAGTAGACATCAAGCTCTTTTCTGGCGTCGTTGCCGGGGAGGTTAGGTAAGCAGCACTCACACCCCGTCAACGAAGCTCTTTTCTGGCGCCGTTGCCGGGGAGGTGAGTGCATGAAGGTATATCTTTAGATCTTGCAATTTAATCTTTTAGTTTCTTGTTTTATCACTAGTTGGTTTATAAAAGAAAACTACAAAAAAATGGAATTGAGGTTGCATCATATTATTAACCATCTTTATAATATCTTTCTTGAAAACGATGGTTGGAAAATTGTGCTCAATTGTTAGAAGAAGAAGTAAATAAAATGTTTGGCACAAAATATTTGAATGATGAGCATGATTGCAATGTTGATAGTATGAATTCTTTGAATATCCATGATGCTAATGATATGCAAAGCCATAAGCTTGGGTATGCTATATTTGATGAATATGATATTTTTAGTCCCCCAAGTTTTGATGAGAAAATTTATTATGATGAAAGCATGCCTCCTATTTATGATGATTATATTGATGAAAGTGGATTCGGAGAGGTCATGACTTTATTTAGTGATACATCCACTATTTTGGAAGAGGTTTCAATTGACTATGACAATGAAATTGCTATCTATGATGATTATTATGACGACATCTATGCCATGAAGAGTGATAAATCTTCTATGCTTGTGCATTATGAAAAGAGTGATGTATGTAATGGTTATATTGTTGAATCCACTCATGATGTTTCTGAAAAATATTATGAGGAAGGAACTTATGCTCTTACATATCTCAATAATATTAAGTTCCTTCTCTATGTGTTGATTGTTTTGAAGTTGCACTTGTTTTGCCTTCCTATGGTAGTTGATTCTTGTTCCCATAAGTTGTTTGCTCACAAAATCCCTATGCGTAGGAATTGGGTTAGACCTAAATGTGCTAGTAATATGCTTCATGATGCTCTCTTTACATTTCAATTCTTGTCTTTTATGCGAGCATCAATGAAATCATCATGCCTAGCTAAAAGGCATTAAAGAAAAGCGCTTGTTGGGAGACAACCCAACACTTTTACCTACTGTTTTTGTGTTTTCACATGATTAGGCTATTGTACATTTTTCATTGCTGTTGTTTCAATAAAGTGCCAAGTAAAGCCTTTGGGATCATGTTTGGTGATAGTTGCTTTGATCTTGCTGAAAAACAAAAACTTTTGTGCTCACAAAAATAAGTCTCATTTTTGACAGAAGAGTTCTTTTGAGTTGATTCTTTTTGAAAAAGTTTAATATAAAAATTTCTCACGTGGTCCTAATTTTTTCATAATTTTTGGAGTAGCAGAAGTATGGTAGTTATCCAGATCACTATAGGTTGTTCTGTTTTTGACAGATTCTGTTTTCAATGCATAGTTTGCTTGTTTTCTGGTTTCTATGGCTTATATTGCTCAATATAAATCTTCTATATCTAAATAGGAGCCCCCCACTAGCTGATTTTCCTGGCCTCACAATCCTCCACATCACTACAAATGTGTTCACCCGTTTGATTGACTATGGGTGGCTAGATCTGCAGCTCACGAGTTGACCGTCCTCCCGCAGTCCATCCACATTTCTCTACCTTCCTCGGCTCCTCACATCCCAAAAAATGCACACCAACATAGCCTGATGCGCCTTCCCGTTCCACTTCCACTGCTCCTCCTTTAGTTCCCATCGAGTCCAGCCACCTCGCTCCGTCTTCTTGGCTTGCCTAACAAATATGCCTCCACTGCGAGACGCCTCCTCCAGTGCTCGCCAGTCCGTGCAAAATAGGCCGCCGCAACCACATGTAGCTGCGTCCAGCCACCGCGGGCGGCTGCCGCTGCCTAAGAAATATGCCAGTCCACTGCGAGACGCCTCCTCCGTTGGTTTTGGTGCTCCCGATTCCTGCTCGCGTCGCGGCCTCGCAGTCGCGAGGAGGAAGAGGAGGAAGAAGTCGACCCTCCTTGCATGGAAAGGCGGTCCAAGCTCACCCATGACCCCGCGGTCGAGCGCGGCAAGGCTATCGCGCCTGCCGGGCAGTCGCCAAACGTCCTCGGACGTCCTCTCCGGTGCCGACTGAAAAAGCGCCGAAGCAACCCCGAGCGACACCGTCGAAGCCGACAAAGTTTTTGCTAGAAGAAATTTGGTGAGGACCGCCCTTCTTCTCGCTGTTCCCCTCCACAAAATCCCATCTAAAATTTGTTGTTGCGTTGTGGCCCACAGGTATAGTTTTGCAGCCCTGATGGAGCCATACCGATGCCAAGTACTGACAAGGCTGCCTGATCCCAATCGAAATATTGCGTCTATCGCAAAGTACGTATGAGCAGGAAGATGAGGTTGGTCCTGTTCTTTATTTGTTCAGATCTACATGCCCACGCCTGAGTTGTTCGCCTGAAGGCGTATGTGTTTTGTAGTGGAAGAGATGCATATGTGTATTACTTACATGGCGTTACTTTTTTATTTTTCTAGCGATTGTTATATGGACCGGGGTCATGTACAAATTCTAGAATGTATGGATGTGGTGGTGCTGGATTTGTTTCATGGTGAATCTCAGGCAACCCTTCATCAAGCTTATCCATTACTTCTCACATTCCAACATCTTTCGCTAACTTTTGGGGTAAGAGGAGGCCATGGGTTTGCTTTGCTTTCTTTCCCATCCAGTATAGCTGACCAAATTGATTTGTTAATACTGAACCTGTGTTGTGTGATGTATCTTCCATGTATGTATTATGTGCTTCTTAATACCGATGGGGATTTCAACATCTGAAAATGTATGATGTAGGCAAATAGTTATTATGGCTTGCAAGGTTAACTTCTTGATTAATTGATACGGTTCGGCTTCTATAATGAAATTACAAGGTATACTTTTGCTTCACATTTTTTATGCCTAGGTACTATTTCTCATCTGCTGCCAACCATAGGTATTTCGCTTACATATGCATCAGCCTGTAGTTGTTGGTATAAATCACAGCGTTCAAATTATATTTGTTTGTAATATTTAACTATTTTCTGAAGTTTTAGCTGTCACCAATTACCTCTATTTGAGCAATTATTGCACCTTGGTTGGGCCGCAGGGATCCATGCCATCCAGAGAGGCGATGAATTGGCTACCGAGCGACCATACGACGCCTACTCTCTCTGCTGCATCTGTGATTCAGCATGAGTGTCTTCGGCTAGAATGAGAACATCACATAGTGTAATGGCAGCCAATCCCTTCCTTATTTTTTCTCAGCATGCCGTGCTCCAATTTAGTGTAGTGGATTTGAGGGGCTCCAGAGGTGATATGTCTTCAAATGCTACCTCATCACTTTTCATTTGTGGTGTTTCTTATAGTTGTTTCAGTAAGAGATCAATGGGAAACAACCATGTGTTTGGATAAGTTATTTATGTGAAAAGTTATCTACTAGGTAAACTTATCAGAAACTAATTCCATCAAATTACGTTCATGGCTTTCCCCGCTAAATTAGCATCTAGGTTGGGCTTTATTTCAGCCTGTACCCTAGATCAACACATTTCACATTTGTTGCCAACAGGAAAATTAGTTTCCATGTTTGTCTTTAAGTTTCATTGTGCATTCATAGATCTTCAAGTGCAGTACTAAGACATTTCTTGCTTATGATACTTCTTTACTTTCAGAAATGCCAAACTCGATAGCCTAACAATATGTACTTTTCAAATTCTTGCAATGATGAATATTGATCTTCTAATGTTCAATGATTTGTAGACTCTGGTGTTAAATGTCTCCTACTTCCTATTTCTGTTTGCAATTTAGTGTGCTGAAAATGCAGACTTGAAGCAGCGCAAGAAGATCATGAAAATGTGGTGTATAATTGTTGTACATATTCAAGGTGCTGCAATTTGTTCGTTTCATTTTTCATATCTTATAGATAGCTGTCGGTCTAGAGTGCCCATCATTTCTCTTAAGCTATTTGTCTCACTAATGTCCCGCAGCAACGCGCGGGGCATCACCTAGCTGTAGAAATGATAGGGTACAGTAGGCATTGTGTGGAAACAATTATGAATCTTGTCTTTGACAGTGCAAAAGTGAAACGTCTTGCTTTTTATCATACTAAGCTATCTCATGAAGTTTTGTTAAGTTTTGTGTGATTGAAGTTTTCAAGTTTAGGGTGAGATGTCGATATGAGGAGAATAAGGAGTGACAAGACCCTAAGCTTGGGGATGCCCAAGGTACCCCAAGGTAATATTTAAGGAAGATCCAAGCAACTAAGCTTGGGGATGCCCCGGAAGGCATCCTCTTTAAATCTCCAACATTATCGGTAACCTTACTTGGAGCTATGTTTTCATTCGTCACATGATATGTGTTTTGCTTGGAGCGTCAATTTATTTTGTTAGAATTTGCTTGCTTTTATTTAGAATAATGTTTTGCATCTTTTATTTCAATAAAAGTGGCATTGATAGCCTTTGCCATGCTTGTTTTGCAAGTATACATGTTGCTGTTTGAAAACAGAAAGTTTACCGCTGTTGCAAAAATTCCCTAGAAAAGTCAGAATGAGATAAAATGTTGACACTTTTTGCATAATAAGCTCTGATAAATTTTCTACAGTGTGGTATAATTTCATAATGTTTCGAGTTGAATAAGTATTGATACTCTTGCATTCTTTACAGACTGTACTGTTTTGGCAGATTGCTGTCATGTTTGCATATGTTTGCTTGTTTAATGATTCTATTTGAGGATAGGAGTATTAAATATGCAGAGGCATTTAGTATGAAATGTTGAATAATAATTTTAGTGATTTTCTACAGTATAGAATGATAAGGTTTTTGCATTGGTTTATACTAACTTATCTCACGAGTTCTTGTTGAGTTTTGTGTGGATGAAGTTTTTAAGATTTAGGGAAACCGTGATATAAAAGGAATTAAGGAGACACGAAAGCTCAAGCTTGGGGATGCCCAAGGCACCCCAAGATAATATTTCAAGAAGTCTCAAGCATCTAAGCTTGGGGATGCTCCGGTAGGCATCCCACCTTTCTTCTTTGGCAATTATCGGTTAGTATCGGTTGATCCTAAGTTTTTGCTTCTTCACATGATGTGTGCTATTCTTAGAATTGCATTTTATTCTGTTTTTGCTTGCTTTTTTAATAAAATACTTAGATCTGAAAGTTTTTAAATAAAATAGAGTCCTCAAATAGTTGCCTGGGAGGCTAAGTTAGCGGCATTCACACCCCGTCAACGAAGCTCTTTTCTATGGAATTACTCTTGTGCTTCACTTATATCCTATGAGTAAATTGTTGAATGAATTGAATGTCATGAAGTTGAAATCGTATCATGCCTAGTGGTAGCTTCACATTGGGTTTAGAAAGTGAAATCTTTTGAGGCTTGACAATCACAATATTGGTCATACAAGCAATTCATGAATAAATAGTATAAGGAAGAGAACTTTCACATGCAAATACACTATCTTGGAAATCTTTTGTGATTATGAGCCCCTATCCAAATATTAATCCCTCCATTCCTAAATATAGGGTGTATAGTTTTTGGCACGAAAATTAAAGAACGCACGTGGAGGGAAAACTTCACAAGTTTTGAAGTAGATTTCACACGACTAATTGACATGAAAAAATAGAGGAGCTTGCTTGATATAAGAAAATGTAATCAAATCCCTAAAAAAAATTATCCAAACGAGTGGTGCAATGCAATACACCTTATATTTTGGGGTTTTTCTCAAAAAACTATACACCATATATCAAGGACTATATGCCAAAATTTTTGACGTTGTACAAGGAAGACAACGCAATGGTTTATGCTTGTTCATATTCACATAGAAGTTATATTGTCATAGATCCTTCAACATGTGGTGCTTGCCCCCCATATTTGCTAGCCAAAAATTCCGCACCAAGTAGAGATACTACTTGTGCATCCAAAAACCCTTAAACCCAAATTTTATTTTCAAGAGTCCACCATACCTACCTAAGGATTGAGCAAGATCCTTCAAGTAAGTTGTCATCGGTGCAATAAGGCAATAAAAATTGCTTCTAAAAGGTGCGAGATCATTTAGTGTAAGAGGAAATTGAGCGTTGTACGAACTTGTGATGGTAAAGAATAAAAGCGGTAGACTACATAATAAAGGTTGCCATCACAAGGGGCAACATAACGTGACGTTCTTTTGCACTAAGGGGTTGAGCATACAAAAAAATAAGCGCATGGCAACCTCTTCTTCCCTCTGCGAAGGGACTATCTTTTAATTTTCAGTATTTATTTTTATGCAAAGAGTCAAAGTTATTCTCTCTATTCCTTTTTATTTTTCTCTTTTGGCAAGAATCATGTGGTGAGGAAAGATCTAGGCACATATGCCCAGTTGAATATGGGTAGCATGAGTTATTATTGTTGACATCACCCTTGAGGTGAATATGTTGGGAGGAAAAACAATAAGCCCCTATCTTTCTATGTGTCTGGTTGAAATGTTTTGCTCATGTATGCGGTGAGTGTTAGCAATCATAGAAGACTATATGATGGTTGAGTATGTGGAGCTCTTACTTAAACTCTGTTGAATAAGTTGAATTGCAATTGCTTGGTGACTAAGAACATAGGTTGTTGAGTTTCAAGAGAGTTCATTGTTTGAACCTTAACATGTGAATTGGTTGCTACCATAACATGAGAAGTTTTATAAGTAAGAATTGCTGTTATGATGCTAGGAAAAGTGATTGAAATTGTCATTGATCAAACTTGTGCACTTTGCTAGCATTCACACTTCATAAATTATTTCTTTTATCATCTACCTACTCGAGGACGAGTAGGAATTAAGCTTGGGGATGCTGATACGTCTCCAACGTATCTATAATTTATGAAGTATTCATGTTGTTTTATTAACATTCTTGGATGTTTTACAATATTTATAGCAACTTTATATCATTTTTGGGACTAACCTATTGACCCAATGCCCAAAGGTCAGCTTGCTTGTTTTTTTGCTTGTTTTTACATCGCAGGAAATCAATACCAAACGGAGTCCAAACGCAACGGAACTCCACGGAGATTTTTTATACACCAGAAGGAACGCAATGGGCCAGAGATACACCTGGGGGGTGCCCCGAGGGGGCACAACCCACCAGGGCGCGCCCAGGTGGGTTGTGCCCACCTCGGTGGCCTCCCGCACCCCCTCTTTGCACTATAAATTCCTAAATATTCCGAAACCCATCGGGGTTAACCTAGATCAGAAGTTCCGCCGCCGCAAGGCTCTATAGCCACCGAAAACCAATCTAGACCCTTTCCGGCACCCTGCCGGAAGGGGGAATCATCTCCGGTGGTCATCTTCATCATCCCATCGGCCACCACGATGAGGAGGGAGTAGTTCACCCTCGGGACTGAGGGTTTGTACCAGTAGCTATGTGTTTAATCTCTCTCTCTCTCTCGTGTTCTTGAGATGTCACGATCTTGATGTATCGCTGGCTTTGTTAATATAGTCGGATCATATGGTGTTTTCCCCTCTCTATCTTGCTGTGATGTATTGGGGTTTTCCCTTTAAGATTTCGTTGTTATCGGATTGGATACTTTTATGGATTTGAGAACACTTGATATATGTCTTGCGATTTAATACTCGTGGTGACAATGAGGTATCGTATTGATTCACTTGATATATGTTTTGGCACTCAACTCGCGGATTCTCGAGGTGACATTGGGGTAATCTATGCATAGGGGTTGATGCACGTTCTTGTCTTTGTTTCTCCGGTAGAAATCTTGGAGCACTCTTTGAAGTTCTTTTTGTTGGATTGAGTATTATGAATATAAATTTGCTTTGGTGTTATTTTAGTATGAACTCTAGGATAGATCGAACGGAAAGAATAGCTTTGTGTTATTTTAATACGAACTCTTGAATAGAGCGAACGGAAAGAATAGCTTTGAGGTGGTTTCGTACCCTACAAACAATTTATTCTTATGTACTCCACTAGATAGGAACTTTGGAGTGATTCTTCATCGCACTTTGAGGGGTGGTTATATGATCCAATTATATTAGCATTGTTGAGAGGTTGCACTAGCGAAAGTACGGACTCTAGGCCTCATTTTCAAGCATTGCAATACTGTTTTTGTGCCCGTTTACTATTTGCTACCTTGCTGTTTTTATTTATTCAGATTATAAAAATATATTTCTACTATCAATATTACACTTTTATCACCATCTCTTCGTCGAACTAGTGCACCTATACAATTTTCCATTGTATTGGGTGTGTTGGGACACAAGAGATTTCTTGTATTTGGTTGCAGGGTTGTTCGAGAGAGACTATCTTCATCCTACACCTCCAACGGATTGATAAACCTTAGGTCATCCACTTGAGGGAAAATTGCTACTGTCCTACAAAACTTTGCGCTTGAAGGCCCAACACGAGTCTACAAGAATAAAGTTGCGTAGTAGACATCAGCGGTCGATTTGTGGAGTAATAGTAGTAGACGCAGGCAGGAGTCGGTCTACTTGTCTCGGACGTGATGCCTATATACATGACAATTGCCTTGAATATCGTCATAACTATGCGCTTTTTTATCAATTGCCCAACAGTAATTTGTTCACCCACCATATGTTATGTGTTCAAGAGAGAAGCCTCTAGTGAAAACTATGGCCCCCGAGTCATATAAAAAATTCAAAATACCTTGCTGCAATTTTGTTTCTTTTATTTCTTTTGGTAATTTATCTATCTACCACTACGAGATTTGATCCTTGCAATTAACGAGTTCAAGGGGATTGACAACCCTCTTGCCCACGTTGGGTGCAAGTATTTGCTTTTATGTGTGCAGGTGATGTTCACGAGGCTTTGCGTGATTCTCCTATTGGTTCGATAAATCTTGGTTCTCACTGAGGAAAATACTTATCTCTACTGTACTGCATCTCCCCTCCTCTTCGGGGAAAATCCCAACGCATCTCACTAGTAGCAGGCTTTTGTGGCATCCAAGCCCTTTTATCTTCGTGAGTCAGTAATGGTTAGAGCATTGCCTTCTGGCACGTTGTTTGGATCGTGAACTGTTCCTTAAAAACTAGATTCTGTGTTTTTTTTTCATTTTTCAACAACAAGATTTCTTAATTGCCCAGGTGTGGGATGGTTCCTGATGCTTACTTTTAGAAGATGTGTTGATGATAGACTTTTCCTTTCTGGGGTGAATTAGTCTCTGTTATGCAAGACTTAGGCCATCTTCTGACAGTGATACTCCTGTGTGGATGCTTGAGACTTCTGACATCTATTCCGTTAAATCTTTTTACAACCTAATTAACTTTGGTGGGATTGGGTATAGCCTTGGGGATTCCATGAAGAAAATTGATGCCCCCCCTAGAAATCCATGTTTTATTATGGTTGATTACTAATAACAAGGCCCTCACCCAGGATAATCTAGCTAAACGTTGTGTCGAGGAAGATTTAACTTGTGTTTTTTGTGATGAGCTGGAAAGTACTCAACATATGTTCTTTGATTGTATAGCGGCATCTCATACTTGGCATCTGATTGCTAGTTCTCTTAACATTCCATATCCTGGTTCATTTGATGATTTATGTTGTCATTGGAAACATAAGAAATCGGTAGTGGTGATTAATATTGTTACCTTGTGGAGCTTATGGAATGTATGAAATGAGTTCGCCTTTCAAGGCCATGTTGGGATCCAAACTGCATTCTGGACAAGCTGAGCACATGTCTTCATCAATGAAAAATTATATCGACGGTGCTCAGTCTGCCCTTCTCGTGCGATATCTTCTGCTTCTCGATCATCACCGGGAGGAGTCGTTCAGGATCTCTTGGACCTAACCCTGCCATTGGATGCCACGGATGATCAACATAAGTAGATTGTTCGCCTCAACACCAACTAGTTTGCTTAAAATCTGCTAGGGTGTGATAGTGTTGATCCTTTTGTTTGCTATCTAGGTTGCATTCATAGGCTGTGGATGATGTGTTATGTGTGACTGTTGCTATGTTGGCACTTTGCGTTTGTAATTTGTCTGTTGCAGTACTGTAGTTGTAGCCGAGCGTTGTGAAACGGTTGAATGTTTATTGCCTCACCTTTTGATAAAAGTTGAGGCTGGGGGAAACCCCTTTCTTTTAAAAGAAATATCTTTTCTTTTCTTCTTAAACAAAATTACATTTAAACTTGAAACTTTACCTGTCAACGACACATGAGTACTGCGCTATGCATAAATTGTTTCAGATTTTTTTGGTGCAAAATAAATATATAAAAAGATAGGATTACGAATAAGATTTATCATTTAAGATATTTCCAAGCGCGTCCACAAGCTTCACCAAAGTTATACTCACGGGCAGTTTTCAGTATAGATGTCTTTTAGCAAATTCTTATGTCATTTCCTAGTTCCAATCGTGAGAAATAAGCAGAAAGTACCACCAAATTCACATTCCCAGTTCAAGCTAAGTGCATGTTTTTATAGCAACTTCCACATATGTACAAATAGGTTACAATCACAAATCCCCCCATCAAATATGTATGTACACACGCCTTCATGCTCAATTGTTCCCATTTCCAGAGTAGCCACACCTAAAAAGAATCAACACCCAGCAGGCCCCCAAACCAAGAGAAAGGTAAATAAGAAGCTAACCGGCGAGCTTATGCACCGGCTAATTTCCCTCAGCACACTTTTCCCTTGGCCTTTTGTCCAGAGTGCGCACGCCACTAATGCCGAGCTACAGCGACGTCAGCGGCACAGCGGCACCGCCTTGAGGAGCGCGTCGAGGCCGCCGGGCCGCGCGCCGCAGCGTCCGCTCCGCTCGCCGCGCGGCAGCTCGGCGACGAGCACCCGCCGGCACGACGGGCAGGAGGAGTGCGAGCGCAGCCAGGCGTCGACGCAGGGCGCGTGGAACGCGTGGCTGCACTGCGGCAGCACCCGCATGTGCTGGCCGTCCTCGAACTCGGCGAGGCAGATGGCGCACTCATCCGCCTCCGACGCCTCGCCGCCGTCGGCGGCGTACCTGACGGTGGGCAGCGCGCGCAGCACCTCCTTCTTGACGCCCCTGTTGGCGCCGGGCGGGGCGGCGTCCGCGGCCCGGGCCCAGCGGCGCGAGCACGCGCACCGCGCCACGAGGCCGAGGCCGAGGACGCAGACCAGCGCGCAGAGCAGGCCGGCGAGGATGAGGACCAGGTCCGAGTTGAGCGAGTCCTGCTGCGCGCCGGCGGCGATCGCCTCCTCAAGGAGCCTTCTTGCCGCCATGTCTGGGCACCGGGAGAGAGTTCACGAGCTTCGCCGCTGGCTTGCGCGGAGGAGTAGCTGGTCGTCGTAGCTCGGGGGAGGAAGAGTGGAAGAAGTGTGTGATGGGAGGCGCCGGGTCGCTGGCTTATATAGAGATGGTGTGGGGAGGCGATCGTCGGCTTTTGGTCTTGAGGAAAATGCGAAGAATGAGCACGGGCGGGTCGTAGGCCTAGTAGGCAGGTCAGTGGAGTGGTTCGTTTGGAAGTTGGAACTTGAAAGTGGATCCTCCTTTGCCCTTTGGGGTTCCAATACTTCGTCACTCGGTGCTGCCGCACGGCTTAATATGGTCCCGCGTAGTGCTCTCTTTTACCACATGTCTTAACAAGAGTCACTCGTCTAAGTGTGACTTCTTTTTTTAATCTTTTTACTAGGTCAACATAGTGTCATACATTTGAACAAACTATAAAGTTTTTTTTAATTGTAAGTAATCCATGTATACAAAATAGATATATATGCCTCTAAAAGCTCCTCTAAATGTATTTTTTGAAGAAAAAAAGAAGAAGAAGAAACACCGGCCTGTGCATCATATGACGCACCCAACCAAGCCAATGCCCATATGCTACTCGAGATTTCGAGTTTCAATTATGTC
The DNA here is from genome assembly GCA_021605145.1 of Aegilops bicornis. Lineage (NCBI taxonomy): Eukaryota > Viridiplantae > Streptophyta > Magnoliopsida > Poales > Poaceae > Aegilops > Aegilops bicornis. Next base: position 513,241,062 of record CM038674.1, read on the forward strand.
ATACACCACTTCTACGGTCAATTGACGGACATATTAGTCGTTGTAATAGTCGTACTTTATACTGCTACTAGAGAAAACAATGTTAAAACCTTGACTTATCCGAGCAGCCAAACCCATCTCTCAGCAACGGGGTTAGGGAGGGGACGGGTGGCCTGGTGTGGGGCCGCACGAGCAGCACTCCGGGTGTGGTGCACAGACTTTCGGTGTGCCGTTTGCTACCTGTCACTCAGCTACTGCCCGCCTCCACGTTCCCCTGCGTACTATTGACTTTTGGCGTTAGGTCGCTGGGTGGTCACGTTTCTAGCACAGACCTTCACCTCCGTTCTTTTCACGCCCTCGTATCCATTCCATGTGCGCACGATACGATCTGCGCTGCGCGGGTCGAAACGAAGCCGAAAGAGGTACGCGCAGGACATGGTAACAAGTGTCAGCATCCTGCGGGACGACGCGAGACAGTTGCCGCAAGTGGCGCCCATGAACCAAAGATGGCGCCTCGTCTTCTGCCGCTGCGGAGAAGGAATTTTTTGCTTCCGACGGCCGGAGACGCCCGCCCCGAGACCGGCGCTCGGGGGAGCTGCCGCTTTCAGTTTTGGAGCTAGCCGGTAGTGGCGAACCGACGCACCCACTCGGTTCGGCACATGGCTACAGTGCCTTTTCCGCGGCACTTAGGCCAACCCCACCGCGCGACCTCAAACGGATGTCCGTTTTGTCCGGATTCTGTCCGCTTGGGTTGAATTTAGGATCGCGTCTCGGGCCTCGGATCAAGTGGTCATGGCGCCAACAAGGCCGCATCCATTTGTCCCATCCCGTCTGCCAGACACTTTAAAAACTAAAAGCAACATTTCAAAGCCAAGCCCTAGTTCAGGGCCGGCGGCCCGGTTCATCACGGCGGCAACAGAGCGGTGACCTACACGTCCATCGCCGACAGCAGAGCGGTGCCGGCAACACAACCAGCCTCAAAATGAATAGTTGTCCTCGCCGGCAACATACGGCCGGTGACGGCAACACAACCCGGCCTCCAAAATGAATGTTTTCGCCAAGACACTACGGCCGCCCGACGGGCGGCGGCGGCACCCATGCCGACCTAAAAAGAACGGTCACGCCGATCGGACGACCTAGTTCAGGCCTTGGCGTCGAAAGCATCTCTTCGCTCGGCCTCGAACCAGCCTTCGTCTTGTCGCTCATCTTCGACAAGTCCACGCTCATGATCGCAAGGGCCACCTCCTTCGCTTTGGGGGCGGCATTGGTGGCCTCGATGTCGAGCTGCCTCTGCCTGGCCTTGACGTTGTCGGCCTCGATGTCGAGCTACCTTTGCCGGGCCGTCTCCTCCATGTCGAGCTGCCTTTGCCGGGCCGCCTCCTTCATGTCGATCTTCCTCCTCTTGGACGCCTCCTCCATCTCAAGCTTCTGTCTTTGAAGGTCTAGGTATTGCTTCATTTGCTCGTCCTTGCTTTGCCGCTTCTTCTCGTCCCTCACATCCTTTTGAGACATCATGCCATGCAAAGTCTCATGCAAGGCCATGGATGAGGCGTCACGTATGTCGTCCACCTTGGAGTTGGTCTTGCCCTCGCCTCTTCTTCAACGCCTCGCCATCTCCACCTCCGTGAACTTGGTCGTCTTCAGTCCTCTCTTCCTTTGTAGTTCACGGTATTGGTCCTTGAACTTAGGGCACATGTTGATGAGCGTCCAACAATGCGTAAGAGTGAATGGCTTGTCATTGTGCCGGGCCTTGAATGCCTCCAAAGATTAGAATGCCTACACAACATGATCAACAACAAGTGAACATGCAAACATATACACGGGTCAAGTCTCATGGCCGTAGCAAGGAAAGGGCTAGAAAGAGGAGATCATACCATGTCCCCAACGCCGAGACCACTTACGGGCCGTGCTTGAACGCTCTCAAATGCGGCGCAATACTTGTTGCACTCTTGTTGGATGAACAACCATCTTTTTTGAATCGAGCCGATGCCACGGTTGCTTGTAATTTGGAAGGGCTCGAACATCTTCCTTTCGTGGAATGTTTTGTGGACTCTCGTCCAAAAAACAATGCCCTTTTGTTGCGCGTCGGTCCTCGGATCTTGGCTAATCTCCATCCAAGCTTGGCAAATCAACTTGTCCTCATCTTGTGTATATGAACCCGTGCGAATGCTCTTCCTCTTCTTTTGTGCCTCCGCTCTTTGGGTGAGCTTGTCGATGAACAATGGCGCACCACTAATATCAAAGTCATTGCCTTCTTCTTCTTCATCATCACCTTCGACATAGATGTCATCGTCTTCATGCCACGAGTCACCATGGTCGTAGTCAGCACGGTCGTCGCCCCTTCATCGGGGATGTACTCGGCGCCATCCATCGACATTGGGTCTCATCGGGTCGAGGCACGGCCATGCCCACCGTCGAAGATCACGTCCTCCATGTAGCGGTTGTAGAAGGGTCGTCGACCGGCTGGCGTTGGGGTTGCATTTCGTCAAACAAGGCGGGGGCGGCATGGTGCCCGTGAACGGTGCCCGTGCTCGCTTTCTTAGCATCTCGACGGACGGCCGCCGCCGCTGGACCAGGCGTGATGTTCGGTCGATGACGGCCGCGGGCGCGTGTGGACGGCGCGAACAAGCCCACGTCCGGTGACCCCGAGAACGGGTCCGCCGTCGTGCCTTGGCGGAGGGAAGCGAGCGACATGGGCGCGGTGGCGCGACGTCGGCGGCCCAGCGGTCACGTGGGCCGAGGCGGCAAGCGAGCTGTGCTTCGCCGGACCGACGGCCGCGAGGAACCAGCGGGGCGGCCCATGCCAAGCATGAGGATGGCGTGCGCTTTGTTGACGAGGTCCTCCTTCGTCGGCTGACCTGCGCTTGTGACCTCCGGCCTCCTCCTCATGTTGGCGGCGAACTTGGCATGGCGGCATTGACCTTGACGACCGCTCTCCGTTCCCTCCTCCTCGTCGATTCCGCGTCCAACTTGGCGATCTCCTCCGTGCACTCCGACCGCGTCTTCCTTGACGCCTTCTTCTTCACCTTCTTGCGGGCGGGTCGTGGCGGCGCCGGAACCAATGGGCGTCGGTCATGGACGGGGAGAGAGGCGGCAGGGAAGGACGTGGGAGGGTTTGGGGCAAATGGCGCCAAATGGGCCGGGGGGGAGGGGGGTTGGTTTCTCCCACCGACAGGCGGGCCAGGGGAGGACAAGCGCGCGCGTCCCGCTCGTCCGCGCGCTTCCGTTTCACCCCAAACCGAGCGTAAATTTGGGCCGAGGATGGGTCGAAAACGGACGAAATCCGGACATTTGTCCGTTGAAGGCCGCGCGCTGGGTCGCCTCTTTTGTCCCTTTTACCGTAAACGGACGGAAGCGGACAGAATAAGGTCGCGCGGTGGAGTTGGCCTTATCACATGGTCGAGCCGCACGGGCGCAACCAACGGATCGCATGGCTTGGGTTGGGTGCACCACTCGGCCTCGGCGCGACGTGTAGGGGTCACGGGCTGGACACGACGAAAGCGATGTACTTTGAGCGACGGATGTTTGACTTTCGGGACTGAGGCCGCGCGCACGTTCTGTAGCCTTTGTTGGTGCACTTGTGCTTGCATTTCGGAGCGAGAGCAACAGTGTAGGCACCGCGCCTTTGTTTCTGTTGCGGCACCGATAATATCTTGGGCGCATGGATGCACATCTGCATGCGAAAGAGAAGAAGAACAGCGAATGTTGCACATTCATGAACACATGTCTTGCGAAAATGTACAGCCTTTTGAAATTTTCGAAAGCACCGTTTGAAAAGGGTACACGCATGTCAATAGGATTTCTCAAAAAAAAAAGCTCCTTGTGGAAAGCGTGCCATGCGGCTTCAAATTTAATATAGTTTGCAAGGTACAAAATCGACTGCCTTGTTGTATTCCAGAAAGGCACAGATGGAATAATATTAACAGCCGAACATTTGTACGGTTGTACAGTATGATATTGCTGATGGTTTTTTTTTAGATTTTAAAAACTGCTTGTATGTTTCCAATATTCGAAACAATGCATTGTGACAAGACAAATCGTCATACACACATGATTCATCCGCAACGCTATGGGAGCTTTTCACCTGCATGCGCAATAAACAAAACGATGATGAATTATGCCTCAAAGGAATTGGGTGCCATCGCATACCAAAAACCGTTATCAACAACCACTCCAGCTTTTGAAGAAAGGATCGATGAACACCCACCTTGCCTCGAGCAGTGTCATAGTCAGTATCGAAGGGACCGGCCCTCAAAAGACATTAGAGAATGACTAAAGGCTTGATCTACCATCAGAGTGCATGCATCGCTAGTGCCTTTTCTTCCTGGATAATTGGATTATGATTCCCATGATTAAAGTCACATATGCACACAGGTAGCTCTTGCTGGTTTTCAGCAAAGCCAAGCTGAAAAGAAGAAAACATATGATGCTCAATTATATTTGCATGCATGGTATCATATCCACCGAGATTTATTCCAAGGGACCAATCGTCCTGAACTTTGCACGGTGCGCTGGCTTCGGCCATGATAGGCACACCGCACAGGATCTCGTACCAGACTACCCGGAAAAAAGAACCTCGCACGAGCAGACGTGGTCTCGCTTCCAACACAAACAATGCCAGCCGGATTTTAGCACACGTGCTGCAGTTTGGCTCGCCGGATTTTCTCACCGTTGCCGCCCAGGTTCAGCACATGGTATCATTGCCGCTGAGGACCTGATGCCGCCACTGCAGCGGTGATCTTTTACCACCCAACGAAGGATGATCAGGTTCAGTGGCATTCAACAGTCTCAGGTAGGTATACAGTTTCGTCGTCCTTCGGCCACGGATATGTAGAATCAAAACATGTGCAAAAGCAACCGTCAGAGAGAAAGTGATCATGAGTGCAACTTTGGACAGAAGGTGTGATTTCGACTGAAAGAAAGCCCAGCGAGCTCCAAACATGTCAGAGCAGAGCATCGCGGATAAGACCCCGGTTTCGTGATAAGATAAGGTCTGTCTAACTGAAATGATGTGGTGTGGTGATTTCGCTCACTGTTTTCAAAGTGGACACCATCATCTGAGCAAGCGAAAGGAGGATGTGTGCGCCTGATGAGTAGCAGGTTACCTCCATCAACGACGCGCTCCGGAAGATTCATCAGAGCAGGGGACTGTCCTTGTTGTAGGAAAAGCAGAATAGGGTATTGATCGGTAGGCCTCATAGTCATATAGTCATAGCAATAACCAAATCCATTAGCCTACAGAGACAAGATTTGATATGAACACGGACCGTATCCATTAGTCTATAGCGACAAGACTGTACCTGCTTGACATAATAGCGAGATCATGATTGTGGCTGAGCGCTTGAGCATTTGTAGAGAAAAACATACATTTTGGACCCTGCACTTCACTTCAGGTGATCCTAGAAAAATCATCCAGAGCTTATAAAAATTACTGAACTTATATTTCAAAATATAGAATTTTTACCGGATATTCAATTTGGCTAGGGAGCACATGCTCCTGCGTGCCAGAAATGGATTTTACAAATGTCAAAAAAAATAATAGAAGTGTTCATTATCACATCCAAATGATATCTGCAAATTTCCAGGGGAAAAACTTAAGCATTTTGACCTGTGTTAAAAAAAAGTGGAACGCCAAATGTTACCTTCAAATGTTACACTTAATTTAGTTTTTTTTTCACCTACAAAGCACTGTTATCCCGTATCGCATGAAAATTGTCAAGCACACTTGCTACACTAACATGATACATCTACATAAAATATCAGATTTTTTTAATTTATTTACTATTTATTTTGATTTTACTGTTCATTAGGGAGCATATGCTTCCCAGAGTTAAGCGCTTGAGCATTTTGTAGGAAAAAAACATGCATTTAGGATCCTACACTACAGATGATCCAAGAAAATTATTCAAAGCTTATAAAACCTACTCCCTCCGATCCAAAAAAAAGTGTCACAATTTTGAACTAAGGTAAACTGCGACACTTTGTTTTGGAATCGGAGAGAGTACTTGATTACATTTGAAAATATAGAACCTTTTCATAATAAACTTCGAATTATTAGAACAAATATAAACTTTCACAAAAAAATGTGTGAAAAGAATAGGAAAATAAAAAAAACCAGGAAATTAGGTTTTTAATGTTTACCTTATATTTCAGAAAAATCTGAATTTTTTAGGTATTTAAACATCAATCTGATTCAGCTTGACCTATAATTTGGTAAATTTATGAGATCTATTTCTCTTAATTCTAGATCTAAAGTTGATCCACAATTATTTTATAGATTTTTTTTATCATGGAATATTTTTTAATTGCTAAATCTAAAGTTGATCCGCAATTATCTTTTAGAATTTTCAATCATGGGATTTTTTTTTTGCACTTGAGTTGAATTCATAGGATCAAACCAAATGAGAAATCATATTTTTTAAAAGAATGATATATGTAGAAAGTCGCAAATACAAATTTACCTCCTGTAGGACACGTGGTTTTACAGTTTCAGTGTTGTTGGTAGTCCTGGTTCTGTTTGCCTAAATGAAATCAAAGTTTACCGATAAGGAAAACTCTCATTCGAACGACTTAAATTTGAACTTCTTAAATTTGCATGATTCTACCAGCTACAATCTGTATATTTCCTTGCCTCAATGGGTTTGTGTTTAACAATTAATGACGTCAAAATAGCTAGCAGCCTAAAACACTTCTCTTTTGCATGACATACAATTTGTTTCCATTTTCTAGTGGATAGCAACTAAAATTCCTTCCTCGGTTCTGTCGGAAAAAAATTCCTTCCTCGGTATTTCGATTTTCTAGTGGATATCAACTGAGGTTCCTTCCTCGGTATTGAACCTCTTAATGCACATGATTTGGTAATATATGAAATACTCCCTCTGTACACTACTATTGAACTGCAAAAACGTCTTATAATTAGTGTACAGACTACAGAGGTAGTGGAACACAAGAATATGATAGGAACACATGTACAAACCAGAGCCTAGAAAGCACATAGGTTTTGTACACAACTCACAGAAAAACACATGGCACGAATAAGCACAGTGAAATAAAAGTCAAATGAATCAAGTGAGCCTCAATGCATTAGAAACAACTGGAATCCTATAAACACTGAAAATACCATTCCACCCCTCATACAGTCATTCTGCATGGTCATGGATAATACACTGGGAAGTCATAGCCAGTTCATCTTTTGCTGTGCCGATGCCTTCAACCCTTGAACTTGGAATGTTCCCTATTGATAATGTCACAAGTAACGAATTAAGATTCACCATCACGTTCTAAAAGTTCATTCTTGAACATTGCGACAATTATAAGGTTGCATCATGCTAGTTTTTAGATCATCAATAAGAGGAGAAAAAGGGCTTCCACTAAAAGGCAAGGAAACTATGTGTCAGGCTTCTGGAAATCATCAGTTAAGGTGATTTAAGTAGCCTTGATGGGCATGTGGTGCCTCAGAAGGACACCTTTCAATATTTGGGGTCAATGCTGCAGGAGGATGGGGGTATTGATGAAGACGTGAATCATCGAATCAAAGCCAGATGGATGAAGTGGCGCCAAGCTTCTGGCATTCTCTGTGACAAGAGTGCCACAAAAGCTAAAAAGCAAGTTCTAAAGGACGGCGGTTCGACCCGCAATGTTGTATGCCGCTGAGTGTTGGCCGACTAAAAGGCGACATGTTCAATAGTTACGTGTGGCGGAGATGCATATGTTGAGATGAATGTGTGGCCACACGAGGAAGGATCGAGTTCGGAATGATGATATACGTGATAGAGTTGGGGTAGCACCAATTGAAGAGAAGCTTGTCCAACATCGTCTGAGATGGTTTGGGCATATTCAACGCAGGCCTCCAGAAGCTCCAGTGCATAGCGGACGGCTAAAGCGTGCGGAGCATGTCAAGAGAGGTCAGGATAGACCGAATTTGACATGGGAGGAGTCCGTTAAGAGAGACCTGAAGGATTGGAGTATCACCAAAGAACTAGCTAATGGAAGCTTGCTATCCATGTGCCAGAGCCATGAGTTGGTCGCGAGATCTTATGGGTTTCACCTCTAGCCTACTCCAACTTGTTTGGGACTAAAGGCTTTGTTGTTGTTGTTGTTGTTGTTGTTGTTGTTGTATCCTGTGTCCAGATCACCTCTATTAGTGTCCCTCAGTTTGATTCTACAACTGTCTCTGTCGCAGTGCTTATCAAACAGATGAACGTATATATAACTGATGCAATTAAAAAAATTGCACATAAGGCTCTAGCTCCACTGTCAAATGGAAACTGGAGAATAGAAACAGCTTGCACCTTCGTGTTGGTTAGTTTTCCAAAGTAGAGGATGCATAACACTGATGAAGGCATCAACAGGCAGAGTCCTCAAGATATAATCTGGCTAAGCCGGGTCTTTCTCAAACAAAAGGTGGAGTTCCTCATGCACTGGTTTTTCCTGAAAGACAGTAAAATTGAATCTGAGAATCTTATTCGGTACTCCACTGGACAGTGTCTAATCAGTAATGTAAACAAGTTATTTTAGTTAAAACCATCCAAATTTGAGCCTTAAGTCCTACGTCAAACTTAAACTACCAATTGTGTCTTTCTCCTCTTTTTTAGAATCTACATTAGCAACTGTTGACCACCAGAGGCTAGAGTCAACTAGGGTATCGTCAAACTCATATGTAAATACAAGATCATAATCTGGTCTTGATAAAAACAGAGGATATAATAATGATGTAAACAAACCTTTCACGTACATTTTTCCTTCCAGTTGCCAACAAAATTCTCAGAAATTGACATGTTTGACTATACCACACCATTTGCATCCAAAAACATGTCTCACTGGTTTAACAATGAAAGACTGCATAAAGGAACCAAACATTATTAGACAAGAGTATATAATTGATCACATAGCATACTTTTTATCTACAAAAATCTCTTAACTTAATTCCAAGGTAGCATTATACCTGCAATTTTGCGGTACCCTCCATGAGAATGCCCCAGATTTTTTAAAGCTTGGTGGCATAGACATATAATCCCTCCAATCTTCCATGATGATTCTTAAATCATGAAGTTTGCTTTGCAATCCAATGCAACAGTTAGCATGCATTGTGCAAACCTCATTTAAATCTTTGCTTGGCTCACAAATACCACCAAAGTATGTAGTACTTAAAAACTTAATGGTTAATCCAATATCCATAATGTAAGGATCATGCTTAATAAAATTAAGTACATCCTGATCATGATAACCAGGGTATCTCAGTCGTGAAGAATACCAAAACTTGTAAAACTCTATGCTTTGATTGTTCGACTTCACATAATTGAACCCCCCATTAGCTATGTTTCTCAAGTCAGTTGCATTGCCTACATAATGATCACATGCAACCTGAAGATCTCCATCCGGATAAAAATATGGAAATGGATTGCGAAACCACATTATATCTGCATCCTGAAATGCATATAAGAGAAGCAAATCAGTTTATGCTTATCGATTTGACCTTTTCAAGTTCGCTATTTTTAGGAAAAGGGTACATCTTATTGTGTAGGACCTGTAGGTATCAAAGTAGAATATTAATGCAATAGAGCAGGAAGTAAAGTAAACATGGAAATTTACCGAGAAAATGAAGCTGTAACCTTTTTCAAGGACTAGGCGCAAGAAATCAAGCCTTTTCCACATCATCTCCAGATACCCAGCAGTCAGAAACCTCTTCTCTTGAGAAAAGTCCACATTACCGGTTACAAGAGCATAACAGTAGGTATGGATCTCAGTACATCGTCTATATGCTTTCCTGTCGAAGGCTATTATCACAAGGTGTTTCAGTAGTGAACTAGTTCTAACACCATGCCGGAAGCTATCAATGAAAAGATCTATAACTGAGCCTGGAGAAGACCATGCAGCATTAAGCGTCGTCAATATAATGGTCTTATTGTCCATAGAAGCCGCTTGTAGAACTTGCTCAAGTTTGAGATATTCACTGTCCTACAAGGATGGTTTTACATTAATTGTTACACCGAGAAAACAACTTATATGTTCTGCCTCAGAAAGCAATTCAATTTGGTAGCATATCAACCGCGTGCTAGACTGAAACACATTTCATCTGATGACGTAGTGCTAAAAAGGAAAGGCATCAGGCTAACCACTGACATAGCCCAAAGAATAAAATATTTCAATCGAAACAAGACAGGAATGATTAAAATAAGGAGGAAGGTTGACATTTCCCCAGGAAATGTACAATCATTTGAATACCACTATAAAGCACAAGGCTAATCATTTGACATGTTAGCTAGCAGTATTTCTCTCAGTGGAACAGATCCAACAAACAAATAAGCTTAGAATATTCATGATGCCATACAAATCAGCAGCTATAAGTGTATTCATTCACTCCTTAAGGTTTGCATATTTTGACATCAAAATTCATGTTCATGCCCACCAAATCAAATTGGTTGTTCCCATATATAGGACAGAGCAATTGCTTGATCAGTTGATTCTAAAGGCCAAACGCTAAAATTAGGGGTATTAGCAAAACAAATGAGGGCCGGATAACAGCATGCTAGCGGCCTAAGATATGCAATTCCACTATTCAATTTACAGAACTGAAAAGTAAGGCAGACGAGAGACTGGCAACATCAACGAGGAGGAGGTGGGGAAGCGGGAGGGGAGACGGAAGCACACCAGATCGTCGGCGGAAATGGGGTCGAGGTCGCGGTGCTCCTCGGCCTCGGGGACCACAACCGGAGCTCGTGGCGGGCCCCACTCCCTCGAGGGCCAGAGATCCAACAGGACCTGCACCGGCGGAGGCGCATTCGACACGACGGCTCGGTACAGCACGGCGCAGGGCAGCGCCACGGCCACGGCGAGGAGGAGCACCGACGCGGCTCTCCGGAACGCCGAGGCCGGGGCAGGAGGCGGCTTCGAGTGTCCGTACAGGCGGCGGAGGGAGGTCGCGGACGGCGGGGCCAGGGTTTGGCGTGAAGGCCTCGCCATTGCGGGTTACAAGAGCCGGCGGCGGTGTGCGCTGACTGCTGAGTCGGTTGCCCAGTGTGAAAGTGTTCCAGTGCAGCGCAACGGCCCTGGAAGGCGGAAAGAACTGGTGTCCGTAAACGAAACTCGAAAGCGTAAACCATATTTGCAACCGGCAATGCTACATTCACGGGCCTGTTACGGAGGATTTACGGAGTGCCTGCGACATGGCAAGGTTTTATTGGATTAAGGAAGGAGATTGGTCCCACCCATCTGAAAATCAGGGGTGAATGGTGGAGAGATTTTATAGTAAACCCCGTAACAGCCCCGTAACAGGCCCGTGTGTTTAGCATTTTTGATTTGCAACGGGGAGGCGCCTACGAGCGGCATGGAGTGGGGGAAAGTCTAAAATAAACCTTGAATTCGTACGCCAAGTCTGAATCAAACCTTGTACTTTAAATCCCTGAAATCAGCTCCCTGATCTTATTGATCCCGGTTAATTCCAACCTTATTTTTGTTTGGCGCAACAGGAAAACATCTGATCGCAGCCGGGATCACTTACTACTCTCGCTGACCACACTGGCCCACTTGTTATATAATACTACATCTCTAGTCAATAGTCATTTGCCTAAAAATATCTGTCGCTAGTCATTCTCTCTCTCATCTACACTACAGTTGCATCATCTTCCTCGGGGCGCGCGCGGAGGCAAACATCCAGACCGGACCCTCCACTCACTGGAGTAGCAATTGAGGATGTTGGGAAAATCAAAAACAATCACCAATTACCAGGAACCTAATGTTGTGGTAGAAATTCCGGTGAAGATGTGAAGATGGCTGGCGGCGAAAGTTTATGGTAGCGAGACGCTTCAGTTGAGCATGGTCGAAATTAATTGAGCGTCAAGCCGTCAGCGGAATTAGACTAAGAGCATCTTCAAATGCGTGCGAAATATTCGGCGCGCTGGATAAACCGCCAATTTGGCGCGCGAGAGGCCGTGCGACGCGCTCCAGCATACACGTGAAAGTTTGAGCGTGAAAAAGATGTGCGCGCAAGCACGGCAGTTTTGGCACGCGTCGCCAGCGCGCTGGTTAAAAGCCGCGCGCATGCGCCCACCGCCACTCTTTCCCTCCTGTCGCGCCTTCTTCCTCGCCTCCTCCAGCGCCCCGGGCGGCCTCGGTCGCAGATGAACTTCACCGACGTACGGACGCGCGAGCAGGTGCAGGAGCTCGCGCCTCCCCCGTGACTAATCAGCGACGAGGATTGCCGCCTCCTCATCGCTGAGGCGGACGAGCATGCCATGGCGGTGTAGCGCGAGCGCTTCCCGCAGGATGTCATCGCCGAGAACGAGTTCTGCGTGCAGAGGAGAGCGGAGCGAGCCGTGCGTCGGGCGGACAAGCATATGCGTGGAAGTAACAGGCGGAAGCCCAGATCAAGCTGGGACCTATGTCGACCTGGGACAATGAAGATCCTCAGTGACTTAATGCATTTATTTTTACTTGTGGTTTGGGGAACTATGCTATGAAATTTGAAGTTTTAAACTATGTGTTGTTTCATATGTTTTTCCGTATGTATTGTTTCAAAAAAAATCCAAGCGCGCGCTGGGTTTTACCACGCCTGGTGAAGCGCTATAGCGGGGCGCTAAATTTTGCACTGCCTGATAAAGCAACCATTTTCCTGCGCACGTTAAAATGTTATTTTGATGCTGTAAAAAAAATTAGCGGTGCCGCGCTACCGCGCACTCGCTGGAGATGCTCTAAGGCTGAAGGTAGAGGGGCGGTCCTCTTCCTCTCGCCGTCTGCGTGCTCTGGCAGTAGCTCGCGGATGCGCTTGCCGCGCTTGAGCCCAAGCCAGACTTGAACAATTTCTTCATGTGCTTCAAGGATGTCGTATGTGAGCTCAGAGTGCCTGCTGTGACTCGTAGCTTCAACGGCTCGTCTCATACATCTCCGTAGTAGTCTGGGCGCACAGGTTGCACGCTAGCGCACGAGCTCACCTTGCGCATGACAAAGAGATTAGAAAGAAGACAATGGAAAAAAGTCCATTTTGAACCCTGAATTTGTAAAGGTTCGACGAAACGAACCCTCAAATCGAAATCCTTGTCGATTACACCCTGAACTATGTAATCCCGGTCTGAAAAGAACCCTGGGCTCGTTTGCCAAACCGGGATTGTGGATGTGACCGGGATTGGGCTGCGCTGCGAGGTGCATGCGGGAAAAGACTGGGCCAGCCCAGTCCGGCCCATCTCGCTCTCCACGCACGGAAAAGTTTGCAAAAACAAAAACAAAAATTAGATTTTTTTAAGAATTTTGAAAAAATAATAATGGATTTAGTAAAAGTTCAACAATGTTGAAAACAATTAAATGGATTTTTTAAATTAAAAATCACGGATTTCCAGAAACATTGTGAAGTACGCAGGTTATTTTATACATAGGAAGCACCTCAAATGAAAAGGAAAAAATAATTTTTTATACAGTATGGACCGAAAAAATAGGGACGAAATTACATGACCAGAAAATCACGTTCCCTCAATATATTTTTATGTCTATTTTCTCATACACATCCACTGGTTTTGGTTTTTAACATATGATTAACATTCTTTTTTAGAAAACATATTTAATTTTTGGAATACATTGTATATATATTTTTAAATGTCCTATATTATACAAAGTTCATTGTGTGTTGCCAAAATGTTTATTGTATATTTAGGAAATGTTTTTGAACAGTTGTATATTACACAAATGTTCAACATATATTACAAATTGTTCAACATGTGTGTCCAGCAAGGACGCTGCTCGCCGGCGTTCGTTGATGTGGAGCTGTACTTCAATGCTTGGACGACGTCACCGCAGTAGCTCATGCCGTTGACGCACTAGCGTCCGTGTGATGTGTAAGTGCGTGCGTGCGTTATTCCATATGTGTGATCTAGCGGAGCTAGCACTGGCTGGCTGCATGCGTGAGCTAGCTCCAGATGGCCGCACGCGCGTCGTCGCTCCGGCTCACTCCATCTAGCTATGTGCCTGGCCGCTGTGATGTGCCTTGCGTGCCGCACTGCGTGAATAATTTGCTGCACTGTGTGAAATATTTCAAAAAAAGTTCATCGTTTTCAAAAAAGATTAACAAATTTAATAAAAAAGGAAAAAGAAAAATAAAAAGAAGAAGGAAAGAAAAGAAAGAAGAAAAAGGGAGCCACGCCGTGCACATTTTTTTGTTTTTAACTAAATAAAACTTAAGTGGGCCGGTCCAGCCAGGAGTTGGGTGTGCGCCCTTTAGAAATTTTTTTGAACAAAAAAAATTAAAATGGGCCAGCCCATCAAACGAATCCCAGTTTACACGATGCCAGGGTTTAATTTAGACCGGGATTGCATAGTTTAGGGTGCAATCGACCGGGATTTCGACATGGGGGTTCATTCCGCCTGACCAATACAAGTTCAAGGTTTAGATTAGACTTTTTCCAAGACAATGTGTGCCATGGTCGTTGGTGAGAAAAATGTCTAATCCAGGTCGGGATTGTCTTTTCCCGCTTCGACAAACATGTCCAGAATGGTGTAGGGTCGGGATTAACCGGGATCGATAAGGTTAGGGCGCTGATTTCAAGAATTAATTTGTTCAGGGTTTGATTCAAACTTAGACTACGAGTTTAAGGTTTATTTCAGACTTTTTCCCATGGAGTGCATGTGCATGTGTCGAACGGAGATGGAGCAAGAGCAACCCAGCAAGCCAATCGCGCCCGCACCGCCACGGCGGAGCGGCTGTGGCACACGTGACGCGATCTGCGTCTGGGCGCGGGATTTGCCAGATGCGCGCGCGCCACCGCATGCGAGGTGTCATATCGCCGCTCTATCTACCACCACGAACGCACGACGCAGGCAAAAGACAACCCGGGTATACGCCGCCCCTATGACTGCCAGGGACACCACGCACCGCCGGCCTCCATGGGGCCCACGCGTCAGCCACGGGAAGGTGCACAGATCGTCTCTGTGCTTTCTTTCTTCTTTTGTGAATGTCGACACGGGGGAGGGACGGAGGGACCGCAAGCCGTTGCATCTATCTAACCACCGGGAGGCGGGGCCAACGACCTTTGCTTCCCCTTGCCGCATGTTCCCCTCACGTCCTCCTCACCCTCTTCCACTCCTCACCGCTCATCGTCGTCGTCGTCGCGCTCGCTCTCCCTCGGAGCTCCCCGTGATTCCCCCGATGGACGTGCTGCCTGGCGAGCTGTGCTTCAAGATCTTCCACCTCCTCGATCACCAGTCCCTCGCCGCCGCTCCCCAAGGTTCGCTCGCTCGCCGCCTTCGATCACAACTCCTCCGTTACTTCTTATATATGTCGACATCCTACTCTACCAAAAGTCCTCCGTTGCTTCTTATGTTGCCATGACATCCTTCTTGATTCTTCCTCGGCAATCAAAAAGCCTCCGTTACTCCTTATGTTATCATGGCATTTCCTGTTCTTCTTCTGGAGCATAATTCAGGACTTGTGGTGGCCTGAATTGCCCCAACTGTCTAGTCTGCAGGAAGTGGAACGCGTTGACCTGCGACGACGAGCTGTGGCGCAAGCTGTTCGAGGACAGGTGGGGAGCGGATGCCACGGCCTTCTACGCGCCGGAGCCGGAGGGCGCCAAGCCCTGGAAGGACGTCTTCGTCGTGCAGGACCGATGCGACCGATACGGCCTGTAAGTTCTTCAACAAATACTGAGACTTCACCACATAGCTTACGTGAATGACTTCTACAGGTAGCATGAGAAGCTCATCCCGTCTGTTGTGTTGTCTCCAGGGGCGTCAGGATCATCAGGGAAGGAAACGACTACTACCTGATCTACCAAGGCGAGATCCAGAGCTACCTGGGCACGAGCTGCGACGCCAAGGACGCGCAGCCGCAGGGTGCTGAAGCCGAGAAGAGGCAGATATCTGACCGGATCCTCTTCTTCCTGGGGGACCTGGAGACTGCTTATGCGGACGCCAAGCGTGTCAAGACGTGACCGCATCGTTCAGAACCAAAACTGCTGAAATGTCTGTAAAATTCTTGTCCTTGTTTTGCATAGCTCGTGCATAAGGTTGTATCAGTCTACATACAGACATCCCATAGTGTTTCACCGTCGTATTCCTCATCTGGAAATTACAGTTCAGATGTTCACCTTTTACTAATCTTCTTGCAGTTATCAAACTGCAGATAATGTACGATACAGTTATTCAGTCGCTTATGCTTGTAGCAGTAATGAAACAATTGGTGAAGAGCTACAAATTAACGAGTTTCATTCGTCTTTAATCAAATGATATAACTCTACTTGTTCAGCCTCATATGGATACCAATCTCTGCTAATCAGGTGGATGTTTTACGCCACCGAACATACATACTCAAATGCCAACTAGTTAAATGGTAAAATTGGTGCAGGTGCAGAAACTCGATCATAACATGGGTAAGATTGTTTTACTGCTTGTTGCTTTGGTTGAATTAGCATTTGAGGGCAGCTCTTGCCATTTCCAGCGCTCCCTCGTAGGTCTTGTTCCCACCAATGAAGCCACTCATATGGATGAACACACAGCCAGGGATGCCGGTTTCCTTCGACAGTTCATCATCTCTCATGCCCCTCCACTTCTCTGGGAGAGCCTTTCGGCTCTCAAATCTGTCGGGTGCAACAGAGACGGCCTGCACTCGCCAGCCTTTGCTCCTCTCATCCTGCAGTTATGCAGACGAAGTCAACATATGTATGGAAATCTGGTGAAACAAGAAACATGCTACGAAGAAACTAGTCGAAACAAAAAAACATGCGAAGAAAGTACTCCCTCCGTTCCTAAATGTAAGTCTTTGTAGAGATTCCACTATGAACCACATACGGATGTATATAGATGCACTTTAGTGTGTAGATCCACTCATTTTGCTCCGTATCTAGTCCATAGTGAAATCTCTACAAAGACTTATATTTAGGAACGGATTTATATAGATGCATTTTAGTGTGTAGATCCACTCATTTTGCTCCAGTGAAATCTCTACAAAGACTTGTATTTAGGAACGGGAGGGAGTAGAACCCAGTGCTGGCTGCAAAACTGCCAGCACTACTACAACTTTAAAGCATTACACCACCTCTTTTCCAGATTAGCATTATTGGTGGCCACTATGCACAAGTGTACTCGCACTGTCGAAAGAAAACTGGAAGGGGACACATTTCTTACCTCATACAGCACATACTTGGTCAGAGGGTCAGTCTTCAGCTCCTCCTCTAGCTCAAATAGATGAAGTTTCCACTGCCATAATGGAGAAGCGTTCAGGTTACATACACTGGTACTTTTAGTATTATCACAGTACACTTCAACACGTCAGGCAGTTAATAATTAAACAAAGCGGTTGCTGAAATAAGTTTGGTTTAAGGTGGAAAACGCAAAAATATTGAGCACATTAAAGACTAAAATAACCAAATCAGGTATAACATTTGATCATTTCTGGCTTCGATGTGCATCAGAGACCAACAGTGCAAAACCACAGTTGTGCATAGGATGAAAATGGATATAGTCCAAAAACTACCAAGATCTTACCGGGCAGAATCTATCTAAAACCATGATTTCTCCACTTGGATCAACATTTCCTCTTGACAGCAAACACTCCATGACAATAGATCTTGCAGGTAGCCACGACTTAACATGAAAGCAGACACTCTGGCAATGAAAGCGAAAATATAGTCATACAAACAGGAGATGTTCTGCTTAGGGACTAATGGAATTTGGGACAACCCCATTTGGATAAAAAAGCAAGGATATAGCACACATAATTTAATAAGTCCTTAAGCAGTGCATGAACAAAACACATCAACTGACTAAACAGGCATAAGTCATACCTCCATAAACTCACTTCCGGCAAGTGCCATTGCCTTTTGAAACGCGGCATTTTCCTTCTCAGGTGATTGATCTGGATCAGTCCAGTCTGGATTAAGGCGTAACGCGTGAAGACAAGTGTGTATTGTTCACATACTTGGGGGTTTGCTCTGTGTCATATTGATTGATTCCATTATCGATTGCATCAAGTGCCTGTTACATAAAAGATATTGCTTCTTTGGCACATCATATTGTATTGGGTAATTAAGACAAATAGTAGACAAACAAACACGCTTGAATAAAATAAGGAAGGACAACAGGATTTGTCTCCGAAAATTGATGCCAGATGTCAATTCATGTACTGAGGTTCTCTACGCCTTATTAACTTGCAAACCATTGAGCGCAAGTATAGAACTTGTCAACTGATTGATAATGTAGGCCTATATTACCTCTTTTCTGCCTAGAAGAAACATCTCTGAACCACACAGCCAGCTACAAGCAGCCGACTGCAACCGTGTTTAGCCAACATACAGTGCATCTTTCCAACTGACTCCGATAAAGCCAAACCACATCTACATATGTTAAAGCTATCTACAGACTCTTAACACAGGAAACAGTTTCCCTAGAAAGTGTAGATTCTGGAACTCCCTCCCTCAGTATCCCTATGTTTACACAACCCTAAGCTCATAATTTTTTTTTAAACTAAGCTCACAAATTTCACAGCTGGTACTGCTGATTCCTAGTCAACAGTCATGCCCCTATCCTTAAATCAAAATTTCCGTATTAAAAAAGTACAGATATAAATTTCACGGCTGGTTATGAGTTTAGTTTCACACCTCAACAAAGCTTTTGTATATGGCAAGATACACGCGGTGAACATCTTCATGGTCCTCATTAAGCTGAAGCTCCTTTGCAATTATCTCCTTACCAAAATGCTGCAGTATAAAAAACAAATGATAAGCAAACCATCACTTCAACATTTGGGAGACAAAGTAGCAGTTAAAGTCGATAATTTGCAACATATAAACTTCGATGAACTAGCAAATTGTGAAAAGGCTCTGTGTACATATAAGGCGAGTGCTATGAAAATTCACAACATCCAGTAACATATCCCCAATGAATCCACCTAGTGATGTAGTGCGATTGGGACCCATTTGAGCAGATGTTGCCAATTTTATAACATAGCTTCTAATGGAAAAGAATTATTGTTTCAACACCTTCATCGTTTATGGGAAGTACCTTGTAAACAAGCCCAGCACTGCTAAGTTTCGTGTTAAAGCCATGTCCAAAGACCTCGTTGAAGCCCTTCTGGTGATGATCATAGCGATGCCGGCTGGAATCATAGACCCCACCAACGTCAAGCACGGCCTCCAGCGAATCAAGGATCTAGAGTGAAGTTCCAAAAGAAAAAGTAACATACAGATAAGCACATAATGGGATACAATAAATGACAGTGCATATTTTTAATATTTTTGCTGTATCATACACAAGCGGGATTTATAAGCAAATCATCCAACCAGATGAAGTGCAGCTGCCCACATTAAGACAACTTCATAGTCTCACCCAACACTAATGATAGAACTGACACAAACTGCAAACTAAAAAGGGCCATGAGATGTGAAATTATGCTATTATAGACACAAGAAGACATCTTAACTACATGGTACACTAAGCATGATCTGTGGACAAGATGGAGTTCATGACTTTCTGTACTAGATGATACTAGGAGTCCCGAGCACAAACAAACAAGGCATTCAGTATTTTTCTGTATCGTATACAAGTGGGATTTCGTAAGCAAATCAACCCAACCAGATGAAGTGCAGGCACGCACATTAAGACAACCTCATAGTCTCACCCAACAATAATTGTGGCACTGACACGAATTTATAAGCTAAAAAGGGCCAGGAGATGAGGAATCATGCTATTGTAGTCTATAGACAACAAAACATCGTAACTACAAGGCATACTTAGCATGAGATGTGGGCAAGATGGAGTTCATGACTTTCTGTACTACTACCTCCGTCCTGGTCTATTGACCCCCTTGGTATTTTGTGCCAAACTTTGATCATAGATTTAACTAAGAAAATAATAACACATGTCATAAAAAATTATATCGTTGGATTCGTATTTGAATATAGTTTCCAGTGATATTATTTCTTGTTACATGCATTAACATTTTATTAGTTAAATCTAAGGTCAAAACTGAGCACAAAATGCGAAGAGGACCATAAACCAGGACGGAGGTGGTAGAAGATAGGAGACTGTAGCACAGAAAAAAACACGACACTGCAGGGTTTCAGTTTACAGTTTCACATTCATACTGTCTTACAGAACTTATCCAGATGCAAAATTAAGTCCAATAATAATGAGTTAAAGCAGTATATCCAGGTATAACTGCAAGCTAATACATCCCTAAATTTTAGGAATCCTAGCAAGGAAGCGGTGCTCCCACAGATGTACACCTGCCCGAAACAATCACCAGGTAATTCGCTGAAACATTTCTTGCAGGAAATGGCGGGCCAATCGAGCCGGTGACGAAGCGACAGACCTGGGAGTCGCGGGTGCGGACGACGTCGGCGCCTGCGAACTGGGAGGTGAGGCGGATGAGGAAGCAGCCGAGCGCCTCGTCGCAGTGGAAGCTGCCGTTGTGGGTCCCCACGCGCCTGCCGTTGCCCGCGCCGTTGGAGGAGTCGGCGTCGCCGGCGGCGGACGAGTAGACCCTCAGGCGCTTGGGCGAGGCGGCGCCGGCGGCGGCGGCGGCGGCCATGGGGAAAGGGTTTAGGATTTGGGATCGCACGCGGGGAAGGAACGTGACGGCTCGCTGCGACAGCCTCCAGGAGCAGGCGGCGAGCATTATAATAGAGTCCTGCGGACGATGGGCTGCGGTGGCTTCGGGGTTGTGTGGAGATGTATAGGGTTTTGAGGAGGGGATTTTGGGCTTTTGGCAAGTCGGCCAGGCGCATTGCCCAACCCTTTCTTTTTTCCATTCGATGGCATTGGCCAGCTTCTTCTTTTTTTTTTCGGGATATTTCATGCCATGAGTGAGTTTCTAAAAAGAAGTAGGAGTACTGGATATTTTACCTTTTTTAGGGGATACTAGACCATGATGACGCACGTTGCTGCGCCCGCCCATGTTACGATAGAATGATGAAATATCATGTAAACTTTTGAAAATATAAAAGATATGAATTAAATTTGCATGACCTAACACGCATATTTTATATGACAAAGTAATGATGTCACCGGGAATAGAATTAGCCAGATGACTGCTCAGGTTTTTTAAATAAATAATGCATATGAAAGATGTGACGAAACAAATACAAGAATAGCTTTCTTTTAGCACCGAATACAAGAATAGCTGGGTGGCGCTGCTTTGGGGACACACGCATCTACGTTTTTTAGGCTACACATGCAGCTATGTTTTACGCTTCGTTCGCTAAAACCAGTTTACAGACCCAATAAACAATCGAGGCCCAGTTAACCATAGGTGGCGTAGATGGTTCTGCGGAGCAGCAGCCCAAACAAATGTAACGTGATCGCGATCCTACGGCTAGCAACGCCAAAGCGCTGTGGAGCCTCGTAGGTCTCTCAGTTTTACTGTTTTGTAATTTTACTTTTTTCTATTGCGAGTACTAGATATTTTATGTTTACAGGTTTTCGTGTTGTCAAACTAATTCAACGTTGTTACACGGTTATATTCATAATTCAGATTTCAGAATACGCTGACCATTAAGCTGACAACATGCTAAACTCTTTTCTTCCATACAACAACATTTCTTTCACTAGATATAATTCACCATACGTTGTAACGGGTGCGTAAATATTCTAGTAGTTAGGCCGTCATTTATCAGCCTATGTGTTTGTCTAAAAAAATTATCAGCCTATAATAATGTATAATAATTTGATTGTGTAAAAATAAGACTTTATTTGATAAGCACTTAAAGCATTTATTGTCTAACCAAAGAAAACGGTTTATTTGGTAAGTAGAATAAGAGGTAGGGCTGTTGAGGCGATTTTTAGGAAAAACAGTGTAAAAAATCATATATGGGGGGACACAAAAATCAGAAAGGGGATAAAGAGGGAGGGAGGGGAGGGGAGGGGGGGGGGGGGGAAGATAAGTACATAAGGTTGGACGAAGGATGAGCGGACGAAAGAGAGTGGTACGAGTGGAACAAGGACGCGTCGCATCATGTATTGAATGCCATCGTATAGAGCAGGAGGGATACGTACTGTTGAACATTCGGTAACTGCGCCGTTTGATATCCATGCCGTCACGGCACACCGCGCCTGCATGTCGTGTAATCATACTCGGTCCATGTTAATTAAGCAAAAATTATTTTCATTACGTGATAGTAATTCCTTCTGAATCACACACGGTCCATGTTGGGCATACACCTCTTGAACGTCCGCCCAATGTCCTCGAATCCGAAGTTTGTTCATGGCAAATTCAAGAAATGTTCACCTGCAAAGAAAAAATTCATGAAATGTTCGCAAATTTAAAATATATGCAGGTACTCTAGAAAAATGTTCAAGTATTAAAAAAATGTCCATGAATACAAAATATGTTCAAGTATTATAGAATTTTTTTAAGTATTCGAAAACAATGTTCGCGGAATCAAACTATGTTCAAGATTTTCAGAAAAATTCAAGTATTCAAAACAAATGTTTGTGAATTTGAGTATTGTTCACAAATTCGGAAATGTTCTCACATTAAAAATTTGTTCGCAGCAAATTAAAAAAATGTTCACATATTAGGAAGAGAGAGCAAAGCCCTCTCCCACGCCCGATAGGGCGACATGGGGAGCGATCTCGTGTCGTCGCCCCTTAGCCTTCCCCGCTTCCCTTTCCTTCCTCGTTGCCGCAAGAGGCTGGCACCGGGCAAGCCTAGGACACAATTAAGGAAGGGGTCGGCAGGGAGCTTGTTGTCGCGCTCGGTGGTGGGCGCTTGGATTAGATCCGCCTGATCCATCCGGCCGTTTGAAGGAGCTCTGTGTGGGCCAGCGGGTGTGGCGATCCGGGGTGATATCCTGGACCGGATCCGTCCGATCCTTCCGGCCGTTCGGAACACTGCGGGTGCCTGGCAGTCGGGTTCGCCCGCAGGTGCCTGATTTGGATCGGGACGCCTAGTAGCCTTCGTCCCGTGCTCGGCATGCCTCTCCGTGTGGATCTGGGTCACAAGACTTGCTGATCCTCGATGCGGTTTAAGCTGGAGGTGGGGGTTCATATTGGGAGAAATCCCTAGCCGGCCTTTCGGTGTGGCGGCCAGCAGCGCCCTAGGGCACCATTTTCTTGTCTATGGAGACGCTCGTCGGATCTGCTTCTACTTCCACCACGTCGTTTGTGTCCCGGATGAAAGCCCTAACCATGGTGGGCAGCTCTGGCGTCTTGGCATCGTTCCACCACACCATTTTTAAGGTGTCGATTGGGAGCTGCGTGGATGGCGGACCTTTGTTGGGTTGGCGTTGGCGGCGATGCGGATCGAGAGATGGTGCGACATCGTATCTACGCGTCGGCGACGCCGGATCTTGGCGACATGGTGCAGCGGAGTCTTGACGGCGCATGCATCTTGATGGACGGCGCCTGCAGTGGTGGTGCTCTCTGTCATCGTGGTGACATCGATGGCGATCACGACTAACAAAGTGAATCGTTGATCGCTCCTGCAGATGGGATGGCGGAAGATGGCGGCGGCGGATCGAGCATGCACATGCGGTGCTCGGTGCGGGTCGGCCCGGACGGGTGGTGCTCTCGGGCGATGCGGGGCAAATGCGTGAGGCTACCAGATTAGATAGCGTGTGTTCATGCGGTTCGGGCACATTATCAAGAGTGTAATGTTGCGACTTTTGTTTGTCGGATGAGTGGCTTTGGATTGATCCATGTATTCATGTTGTCAGACTCTGTTAAATAGTAATAAAGATGTATGCATCGATTGATGCAGAGACCGGGGTCATCGTCTAAATCACAGATTCAGAAAATGTATTCAAAATTTTAATGGTGAAATCAAATAATGTTCGATGTAAAAAATGTTCGCGAATACAAAAGAAGTTCGTGGCAAATTTAAAAATATTTGGGAATTCAAAATAAGTTCAAGTATTCTAGAAACAATTCAATAAAAGTTCGCGAATTCAACTATTGTTCACGAGTTAAAAAATGTTCAAGAATTGGAAATACGTTCGCAAATTCAAAAAATATTCACGAATTCGATAGATGTTCGCCGTAAATTCAAAAGTTGTTCATGAATTCAATAAATGTTCATGGATTCAATAAATGTTTGCGGAGAATTCAAAATATACTCACAAATCCAGAAATGTTCACATATTCAATAAATGTCTGTAAATTGAAAAAAAGAATCACATATCAGTTATCAGTTATCAGTTGGGCTAATCGGACGACACATGACGAGGACAAAATCATGCGCTTAAAATAGGCCGCCAGCACAAAACGGAGCTGGCCGCGTGTGCCAGCATCACGTAGACCATGTTACAGGTGCCGTGTTGGCCAGCGCAGTGCATCATTAAATCTATCTCGGATTCTCGGGCCCACTAATGTATATTGTATCGGATCTGCAGGAAACGGACGGCAAAAGATACCGTGAGCATGCGAGGACGAGAGCTCTTGTGTATTTTCGGGACGAAAGAACCCTATATTTTCTTAAAAAATTAGGAGAGATGCAATGACAACAGGGACTATATTCTTAATGTTCTACATTGTTGTAGTGGAGTATTATTTGCCTTGCATTGCATTTTAGTTTCTTGGTGAAGGACGAGGAGATTAAGCATGGCGGGAGTACTTCGACAAGCTGTTCAATGGGGAGAATGAGAGTTCTACCATTGAACTGGACGACTCCTTTGATGAGACCAGTATGCGTTTTGTGCGGCGAATCCAGGAGTCTGAGGTCAAGGAGGCTTTAAAAAGGATGAAAGGAGGCAAGGCGATGGGCCCTGATTGTATCCCCATTGAGGCGTGGAAAGGTCTCGAGGACATAGCGATAGTATGGCTAACCAAGCTTTTCAACCTCATTTTTCGGGCAAACAAGATGCGGAAGAACGGAGGCGGAGTATATTAGTACCAATCTTCAAGAACAAGGGGGATGTTCAGAGTTGTACTAATTACCGTGGAATTAAGCTGATGAGCCATACAATGAAGCTATGGGAGAGAGTCACTGAGCACCGCTTAAGAAGAATGACAAGCGTGACCAAAAATCAGTTTGGTTTCATGCCTGGAAGGTCGACCATGGAAGCCATTTTCTTGATACGACAACTTATGAAGAGATATAGGGAGCAAAAGAAGGACTTGCATATGGTGTTCATTGATTTGGAGAAGGCCTATGATAAGATACCGCTGAATGTCGTGTGGTGGGCCTTGGAGAAACACAAAGTCCCAGCAAAGTACATTACCCTCATCAAGGACATGTACGATAATGTTGTGACAAGTGTTCGAACAAGTGATGTCGACACTGATGACTTCCCGATTAAGATAGGACTGCATCAGGGGTCAGCTTTGAGCCCTTATCTTTTTGCATTGGTGATGGATGAGGTCACAAGGGATATACAAGGAGATATCCCATGGTGTATGCTCTTTGCAGATGATGTGGTGCTAGTTGACGATAGTCGGATGGGGGTAAATAGGAAGTTAGAGTTATGGAGACAAACCTTGGAATCGAAAGGGTTTAGGCTTAGTAGAACTAAAACCGAGTACATGATGTGCGGTTTCGATTACTACTAGGTGTGAGGAGGAGGAGGTTAGCCTTGATGGCGGGTGGTACCTCGTAAGGACACCTTCGGTATTTGGGGTCAATCTTTGCAGGAGGATGGGGGTATTGATGAAGATGTGAACCATCGAATCAAAGCCGGATGGATGAAGTGGCGCCAAGCTTACGGCATTCTCTGTGACAAGAGAGTGCCACAAAAGCTAAAAGGCAAGTTCTACAGACGGCGGTTCGACCAAGAATGTTGTATGGCCGAGTGTTGGCCGACTAAAAGGCGACATGTTCAACAGTTAGGTGTGGCGGAGATGCGTATGTTGAGATGGATGTGTGGCCACACGAGGAAGGATCGAGTCCGGAATGATGATATACGAGATAGAGTTGGGGTAGCACTGATTGAAGAGAAGCTTGTCCAACATCGTCTGAGATGGTTTGGGCATATTCAGCGCAGGCCTCCAGAAGCTCTAGTGCATAGTGGACCGCTAAAGCGCGCGGAGAATGTCAAGAGAGGGCGGGGTAGACCGGATTTGACATGGGAGGAGTCCGTTAAGAGAGACCTGAAGGATTGGAGTATCACCAAAGAGCTAGCTATGGACAGGGGTGCGTGGAAGCTTGCTATCCATGTGCCAGAGCCATGAGTTAGTTGCGAGATTGAGGGAGTCCTGGATTAGGGGGTGTCCGGATAGCCGGACTATGACCTTCGGCCGGACTCCTGGACTATGAAGATACAAGATTGAAGACTTCGTCCCGTGTCCGGATGGGACTTTCCTTGGCGTGGAAGGCAAGCTTGGCGATACGGATATGTAGATATCCTACCATTGTAACCGACTCTGTGTAACCCTAACCCTATTGGGTGCCTATATAAACCGGAGGGTTTTAGTCCATAGGACGAATAACAATCATACCATAGGCTAGCTTCTAGGGTTTAGCCTCTCTGATCTTGTGGTAGATCTACTCTTGTACTACCCATATCATCAATATTAATCAAGCGGGAGTAGGGTTTTACCTCCATCGAGAGGGCCCGAACCTGGGTAAAAACATCGTGTCCCTTGTCTCCTGTTACCATCCGCCTAGACGCACAGTTCGGGACCCCCTACCCGAGATCCGACGGTTTTGACACCGACATTGGTGCTTTCATTGAGAGTTCCTCTGTGTCGTTGTCTTTAGGCCCGATGGCTCCTCCGATCATCAACAACGATGCGCTCTAGGGTGAGACCTTTCTCCCCGGACAGATCTTCGTATTCGGCGACTTTGCACTGCGGGCCAATTCGCTTGGCCATCTGGAGCAGATTGAAGCTACGCCCCTGGCCATCAGGTCAGATTTGGAAGTTTGAACTACACGGCTGACATCCGCGGAGACTTGATCTTCGACGGGTTCGAGCCACCAAGCGCCCGCCTGTCCCGAGGGGCATGATCTATCTCGCCACGGACAAGGTCCCGGAGGTCAAGCACCAGAGTCCGCTCCGACCTTTAGCTCGGAGCCGACCGTGCCGATCGAGGATGGGTGGCTGGACACCACCTCGGGGGCTACGATCTCCACGGCGATTGAGCTGTACACCTACCCCGTCCTTTGCGAAGCTCGTGACTCCAAGGCGTCGGACTCCTCTCCGGACTCCGAGCCTTCCGCACCCCTGCCAATCGAATGCGATTGGGCGCCGATCATGGAATTCACTGCCACGGACATCTTCGGCACTTCGCCCTTTGGCGACATTCTGAATTCACTAAAGTCTCTCTCTTTATCGAGAGCCTGGCCGGATTATGATCGGGGAAGGTTGGGATGCGGACGACGAAGAAAATCAAAGCCCACCACCACCCACTTCAGAGCCACTGTCGATGATTTAACCGACATGCTCGACTTCGACTCCGAAGACATCTACGGTATGGACGACGATGCAGGAGATGACCAAGAACCAGCGCCCACAGGGCACTGGAAGGCCACCTCGTCATATGACATATACATGGTGGACATCCCAAAAGATGGGAATGACGATGGAACAACGGAGGATGACCCCTCCAAGAAACAACCTAAGCGCCGGCGTCGTGGCGCCGCTCTAAATCCGTCGCGGCAAAAGCGGTGATTCCAAAGACGGGAGATAATAAGACCCCAGACGGTCGAAGACAACCCTCCAAAGAAGATTCAGCGCAGGAGGATGGAGAAGCCATCCCTCATGAGAGAGCGACAGAAAAAGAGGTAGAGGATGATAACTACATACCTCCCTCCGAAGATGAGGCAAGCCTCGACGACGACGAATTTGTCGTGCCCGAGGATCCTGTCGAACAAGAGCGTTTCAAACGCAGGCTCATGGCCACGGCAAGCAGCCTCAAGAAAAAGCAGCAACAGCTTAGAGCTGACCAAGGTTTGCTAGCTGACAGATGGACTGAAGTCCTTGCGGCCGAAGAGTATGAACTTGAGCGCCCCTCCAAGAGCTACCCAAGGCGCAGGCTGCTACCCCGATTAGAGGAGGAAGCACCTAAACCTACATCACCGGTGCATGATATGGTTGACCGGCCACCTCGTGGCCGCGACAGAGAGGCCTCTCGGCCCTCAATTCAAGTCGCACCCCGTCACCGCTCAAAAAAATACAAAGGCACGGGGAAATGCGCCAGACCTGCGAGATATATTGGAGGACAAGGCAAGGCAGACAAGATCGATCTATGGATCACGTGGGCGCCCCACGACACGTGACGTTAACCGTCACGCCGGATATAGCAACTCCGCCGGGTCAACACGATGACAAAGCTCATTCGAGCTACGCCCCGATATAGCCCAATAGAGAGGCGCCAGACACCCGCTATGCTTCACAGATGAAGTGATGGATCATCAAATCTCGAGGGTTTCAAACCCGTAAACATTGAATCATACGATGGCACAACAGATCCTGCGGTTTGGATCGAGGACTATCTCCTTCACATCCACATGGCCCGCGGTGATGATCTACACGCCATCAAATACCTCCCGCTCAAGCTTAAAGGACCAGCCCAGCATTGGCTTAACAGCTTGCCAGCAGAGTCGATCGGTTGTTGGGAAGACCTGGAAGCCGCATTCCTCTCAACAATTTCCAGGGCACATATGTGCGACCACCAGACGCCGATGACCTAAGCCACATAATTCATCAGCCAGAGGAATCGGCCAGACAATTCTGGACACGGTTCCTAACCAAGAAAAATCAAATCGTCGATTGTCCGGATGTCGAGGCCCTTGCAGCCTTCAAACACAACATCCGCGACGAGTGGCTTGCGGCACCTAGGACAGGAAAAGCGAAATCCATGGCAGCCCTCACAACACTCATGACCCGCTTATGCTGGGAGAGGACAGCTGGCTAGCTCGTAGTAACAACATGACCAAGAGCCCTGGTAATTCGGATACCAAGGACAACAGTGGCAGGTCGCGTCGCAACAAGCACAAGCGCCGCATTAACGGTGATAATGCTGAGAATACGACAATCAATGCCGGATTCAGAGGCTCTAAACCCGTCGTGAAAAAAGCCATTTAAAAGAAATACTCCGCCCGGCCCAATTTGGACCGAATACTCGATCGCTCGTGCGGATACATGGCACTTCGAAAGCTACCAATCACACCAACAGGGATTGTTGGGTGTTCAAGCACGAGCAAGTTAAATGCCAAAAACAATGACAAGGGGCTGCATAGCGATGATGAGGAGGAGCCCGGCCGCCCGAACAATAGAGGGCGAAGGGCTTCCTTCGCAAGTGCGGACGGTGAACATGATATACGCAACCCACATACCCAAAAGGGAGCGGAAGCGTGCACTAAGGGACGATACGCTGATGGAGCCACGCCCAAAATTCAACCCATGGTCTTCCTTCCCGATCACTTTTGATCGAAGGGACCACCCCACTAGCATCCGCCATGGCGGATTCGCCGCATTGGTTCTAGACCCAATCATTGATGGATTTCACCTCACTAGAGTCCTAATGGACGGCGGCAGCCTGAACACTGCTTTATCGAGGATACAATGCGCAAAATGGGCATGCACCCATCAAGGATTAAACCCACAAAGACGACCTTCAAAGGCGTCATACCAGTGTAGAGGCCAACAGTACAGGCTCGATTACACTTGAAGTGGTCTTGGATCCCGGATAACTTCCGAGCGAGGAGTTAATCTTCGACATAGTCCCGTTCCGCGGCGACTATCATGCATCGCCGCATTTAACCGCATTTGCAAAGTTCAATGCGGTGCCGCACTCACGCATATCTCAAGCTCAAGATGCCAGGTCCTCGAGGAGTCATTACGGTCAATGGAAACACCGAACGCTCTCTCCGGACGGAGGAGCATACGGCGGCCCTCGCGGCGGAAGTGCAAAGTAGCCTCTTAAGGCAATTCTTAAGTCCGGCTATTAAACGTCCGGACACCGTCAAGCGCGCCCGGAGTAACCTACAACAAGACCGCCTGGCACATTCCGAGCACGCATAGCAATGTGGCCCAAGCCCCAGCCCTCGCGAAATCGCGAAACCAGTATTCTGGCATACATAATTACGCTCTGGAAATATCATGGGCATAGGGGAAGGGCACAACCACGGCATGCCTGCACGCGGCTCAACCACACCAGGGGCTCCCGATTGTGTCACTTTTTCTCTTTCTTTTACTTTCAGGACTCCATTCTCACGAAGCCCTGTCCGCATTAGAATCGCCCGAACACACGATGCAACAGCCAGGAAGCGTAAAGCTACGCCGAGTGTCGGTGGTCTCTTTACGAGCAATATATCTGTTTTACACAACATCCCGTGGCTTACCCCTGGAGGGAGACATGTTAAAAGTCTCGTCCCTTGCTTATCGCACTATTTGTATCATTCTGCTCTTACAGCAGCCCTTTTGAATAAACAATATATAGCTTCTGCCTATTATTGATTTCCCTTTTTTTATATATATGTTCATTTATGACATTGTGCAACCGTACACTTTGGTACGGGCAATACACCAGGGCTTAAGTACCCCATAACATGGTGTGATAAGTCCGAACACTTTCACAAGTGCGGCACCCGAACTTATAGCATTATATGCATCGACTCGAATCATGTATTGGGTCAATAGTTGGGTTTGCCCGGCTCCCATGTTTTGGTACCTTACGTTCCGTTATATCGGCTAAGGTAGAAGGCTGGGAGAACCATCTGCGATTGTGCCCCGATTGAGCTGGGTTAAGCACCTCGATGGATAAAGCTAAAACTGACCGTCATGATAGGGCGAGAGCCGGTCACTGTTCGAGAGGTTTTCGAGTCCCTAAAGACTTATGCCGCTTAGAGCGAGGAGTCGGCATTGTCCGACCTAGGCGTGGATAGCGCCCCGAACTCGGTCTTCCGAATACCAGGGGCTTCGCCAAAATTTAAAATTATAGAATTCTATGGCTAAGTGAGAGTGTTCAAGCATTATAGTCCGGTTGCCTTGTTCGTTGCGTTGAGCGCCTCCCTCGAAGGACCCAAGAATGGGAACAAGAGCGCTCAAGTTCATCCCGAACACCCCAGAACTCGTGGCATGGGGAAATTTGAAGCCAACGACTCGCCATCTCTCAAATTTAATACACGGCCGCATGAAGGTAATATTTTAAATTAAAAAGTGTTGCTTAGCGCATATGAACAAGTTTTCACAGACAGGATAACAAATGCGAGTCTACTCAAAAATTATATCTTTGGAGCATTCATCCGCTATAAGGCGTGCACCCTTCAGACGCCCTCATAATACATTTCAGGCTTGCGATGCTCCTTCTTCGGTGGTGGTCCGTCCTTCACAAGCTTCTCGGCGCCCATCTTGCCCCAAAGTGCACCTTAGCAAGGGCAAGGCCCTACGGGCACCTTCGATGCGCACGGAGTGCTTGATGACTTCAACCCATGGACAAAGGCGTCCACCACCACTCACCAGCCAAGTAGCTCCTGTGCATGCTTCCTTCGCCACAACCGAACTATGAGGCCCCTCATGGCCTGTTCGCCACCTTATGGAGCTCGACTCAGTTGCTTCAACTGGTCGCTTAAACACTGGATGTCCGGCCTCAAAGATATCGAGACCAGCACACCTTCTCCGTCGAGCTCCCCTCCTCGGCTCAGTAGAATGCGGTAGCGTCAGCCACACTGCGGGGCAGATCTGCGAATGCTCCTGGAGAGCTCCGGATTCGGGTAAGTAACAGATAATTCACTTTCACATGCTTGCTTTACATATAGAATGCCTTACCCGCCGCTATCTTTTTCATCGCCTCAATCTCCTGGAGGGCTTTTTGGGCTTCGGCCTTAGCGGCCTTGGCGCTCTCAAGGGCCGTGGCAAGCTCGGACTCCCGAGTCTTTGAGTCACGCTCCAAACTCTCGTGCTTTTCCACAAAAGCATGGAGCTCTTGCCGCACCTCCGCCACCAGCGCCTCCTGCTTTTCTCGCTCGGTGCGCTCCGCAGCCACATTACTTTCGGCCCAGGACACCGCCTCCTTCAGGGTCGCCACCTCGTTCGTGGCCCCTGCAATATTCATGTTATTCCTGTCATTTTTTGCAAACACATCTTTTAAATACTCCCATAAGGTATTACTTACCTTCCTTATCCTCGAGCTGCTTTTTGGCAAGTGCGAGCTCGTTCTCGGACTGCTCGAGGCTCTGCTTCAATGCACCAACCTCCGCATGATCGGTGGCAGAGGTCAAGCAGCCTGCATTCCCATATTGACATACTTATGTTAGACTCCTGTGTATATCTTTTTAGATCCTCGGTTCGGCCTTTTCTTTCCGAACACCAAACCGAGCATCGGGGCTACTCTGTCTATGCGGTAATATTTTTATACATACCTCAAAGCCTGTTAGAAGGCTGGCACATGCTTGATCGGCCCGCTCTTGGCGGATCGAACCTTCAGATCACCACACTCATAACAGTGCGGTGCTCCTCGTTGATGGAAGCGCTGTTAAGCGCCTCCATCAAATCATCCGGTGCCTCCGGTTGGACGGAGGTCGCCGGCGTCGCAGTCTTGCCCTTCTTATGAAGGGGTCGCTTGTCGGACTCCGGAACCACTGAAGGTTACGGTACGGAGTCCGGCGCAGGGCCAGACTTGAAGCCCTTCGGGGTTTTATCCCCTTTGAGCCCGGATTCCGGGAGGTCGCCTTGCGGCACCTCCATAGCCACCTCCTCCTCGCTGGGCCCCTTTTGGGACTCCACCCCGGCGTCGTCCGCGGCGGGAGGAGACGAAGCGGTTGGAAGTGAGGTGCTATTCACCTTCGACGAATCCAGGGAGCCGCTCGACGAATCATCGAGCCCATCCTTGGGCGGGCTGCATGGTTATATCCGGCATTATAGGATCTTTGTCACGACAAATGAAACGCCACGAAGTTATTACGGTGTCCGGACACTTACGATCTCGCTTAGGGGCTTGGCCCTTGGAGCCCACCCTCTTCACCGTCGTCGGCATTGGCGATGTAGTCCGGAGGAGGCTCCTTCCTTCTTGGACCCTTGGCCCCCGGTGGCGGCCTTCCTTTTCTTCTCTCCCCCCGCTGGGGGAGAGGCCTCTTTTTCCTCCTCCTCATCTTCGCGGGAGGAGTTCGCCTCAGCGCCATCGGACGATGAGTCCGATAATACCTGGCGCCGAGAGCTCCTTCGAGTTCCCGTGGCCTTCTTATTGGCCTTCTTTTCTGGCACCACGTGAGGTGCCAGAACCAGCAGCCCCGTCAATTGGGCGTCCGCTGGGTCTTCTGGCAAGGGAGCCGGACAGTCGATCTGTCCGGACGTCTTCAACCAGTCTGTCAAAGGTGAGGGAGATTTAGATCCCGCATAGAGTCAAACTATGAAAAAAGAGTCCCGTAAAGGGTAAAATAACTTACCTCGCTGGCTTGATGCTGCGAGCTGAATCCATGATCTTCCGTCGCGGATGCGGGAGCTTCGGCGCCCTTGAACAACACCTTCCAGGCATCTTCGTACGTAGTGTCGAAGAGTCGATTCAAGGTTCGGTGTTGTGCCGGATCAAACTCCCACAAATTGAAGTCCCGTTGCTGGCATGGGAGAATCCGGCAGATGAGCATCACCTGGATTACGTTGACAAGCTTGAGATTCTTTTACACCAGGTTTTGGACGCAGTTTGGAGTCCGGCCAGCTCTTCAATTGCCCCACGTCAGCCCGTCTCTTTCCATGAGGTGAGCCGTGTGGGAAGCCAGATCGAATTGGGGCCGCCGCCCATTTAGAGTCGCTGCTCGGTGATATAGAACCACCCCGATTGCCACCCATTTATGGTCTCCACAAAGGAGCCCTCGAGCCATAGGACGTTGGCCATCCCGCCCACCATGGCGCCTCCGCACTCCGGCTTGGCGGCCGCCCACTACCTTCGGCTTGACATTGAAGGTCTTCACCATAAGTCAAGTGGGGCTAGATGCAGAGGAAGGCCTCGCACACGAGATAAACGCCGAGATGTTGAGGATGAAATTCGGGGCGGATCGTGGGAAATCTAGGCCGTAGTAGAACATGAGCCCCGGACGAATGGGTGAAGTGGAAACCCTAGTCCATGGAGGAAGTGGGGAGGAACACCACCCTCTCATGGGGCCTGGGGTGGGGATGAGCTGCCCTCGTTGGGGAGCCTATGCGCGATGTCGCTGGACAAGTATCCGGCCTTCCGCAGCTTTTTGATGTGCCCTTCCGTGACGGAGGAGGCCATCCACTTGCCTCCCGCTCCGGACATAGTTGGAGAAGGTTGAGGTGGGATGTGTGGACTTAGGCGCTGGAGCTCGAGTGCGCGGAAATGGGTAAGCAAAGGAGGAAGAAGGCATGTGTGAAAAAGCGGATTCTTATCCCCTTATATGGACGGACAAAGCTATGCGTCCTCACCGGCCTGATAAAACTCGCTTATCTCCCAAGCGCCGTAATCAATGGCGCGGTTGGGTTAGAATCCCGGAATAAGGGGACACGATCTCTGCTTTGACAAGACGTGCCAAGGAAACCGCCTCGCTAACGCGCTGAGGTTGGGCAGTAAAAACGATTCGAATAAAGGCTTGGCCGTGGTGTGACGTCAAGCTGCGGGATACGTCGTGATTGAACTTGTGTAAATGTTATTCTCTCTACGGTGTTATGTGGAACTTATTTTGCAGAGCCGGACACTATCCTTGTGTTCAAAATCTTCTATGAAGTATTCGAAGGAGGAACCCGCCTTGCAATGCCGAAGACAATATGCGCGTCGGACCCGTCGTCATTGAAGCCTGGTTCAGGGGCTACTGAGGGAGTCCTGGATTAGGGGGTGTCCGGGATAAATGGGACTATGACCTTTGGCGGACTCTGGACTATGAAGATACAAGATTGAAGACTTCGTCCCGTGTCCGGATGGGACTTTCCTTGGCGTGGAAGGCAAGCTTGGCGATACGGATATGTAGATCTCCTACCATTGTAACCGACTCTGTGTAACCCTAACCCTATTCAGTGCCTATATAAACCGGAGGGTTTTAGTCCATAGGACGAATAACAATCATACCATAGGCTAGCTTCTAGGGTTTAGCCTCTCACGATCTCGTGGTAGATCTACTCTTGTACTACCCATATCATCAATATTAATCAAGCAGGAGTAGGGTTTTACCTCCATCAAGAGGGCCCGAACCTGGGTAAAAACATCATGTCCCTTGTCTCCTGTTACCATCCGCCTAGACGCACAGTTCGGGACCCCCTACCCGAGATCTGCCAGTTTTGACACCGACAAAGATCTTATGGGTTTCACCTCTAGCCTACCCCAACTTGTTTGGGACTAAAGGCTTTGTTCTTGTTGTTGTTGTTGTTGTTGTTGTTGTTGTTGTTGTTGTTGTTGTTGTTGTTGTTGTTGTTGTTGTTGTTGTTGTTGTTGTTGTTGTTGTTGTTGTTGTTGTTGTTGTTGTTGTTGTTGCTGTTGTTGTTACTTCTTTATTCTTTATTCTTTATTCTTTATTCTTTATTCTTTATTCTTTATTCTTTATTCTTTATTCTTTGTTATTCTTTATTCTTTATTCTTTGGTCTTCTTTATTCTTTATTCTTTATTCTTTATTCTTTGTTGGTGTTGGTGTTGCTGTTGTTGTTGTTGTTGTTGTTGTTGTTGTTGTTCTTGTTGTTGTTGTTGTTGTTGTTGTTGTTGTTGTTGTTGTTGTTGTTGTTGTTGTTGTTGTTGTTGTTGTTGTTGTTGTTGTTGTTGTTGTTGTTGTTGTTGTTGTTGTTGTTGTTGTTGTTGTTGTTGTATTATAGTTCGATCAATTGAGTCTGATGTTATCTACAATGGAAAAAAAATGTCCCATACCATAATGAGTCGAGGAAAGAAAATCCTAGAACATTTGTGCCCAAGAGGAAGGAAAGGATCAAACTGAAGTCACCGTTTTCATCTGCTCATCAAGTCATTAGTTGAAAACAAAGGCCTCAAAAGATCCAATGTTGCATTGAACATAAAGCAGTGGGATGATACATATTATACCACAAATCAAAGAATATAAAGTATAAAAATAAGTCCCTGGATTTCACAGGGAGGACCCGAACTGAGATATAGAAACACAATGGGGTCCCTAAGCAACTTCCACCTGTATTCCATCTTCCATCATTGGGATGAACTAGTTGGCGTGACAAGACCTCCATAGCAACATCATCTACCTGCCACCTCCAAACAAACCCTACTGAGAAAGGGCTTATAGGTGGACCCTAATGACTGGCGAGCGAGGTGGAGCACCCGCCGCTGTTATTATTCAAAAACAATTGTGGCGGGTGCCAGCGCCCCCCCCCCGTCACAGCTAAGGCCACTCCAGTGGCGGCCCCTAGTTTCTGCCCGTCACATGTAGGCTCTTCCAAATAAACCCACTGGCTTGACAGTGCAGTGGCGGGCGGCTGCATGTCACCCGCCATTGGTTCTCCCTTGTCTGTGGCGGGTGGTGTGCAACGCTTACCACAACTGTAGGTTGGCAAACCACGCCAAACACATCTAAATTTTGTTAATATTTGCGATGGCAGGCTCACTTATACGCCCGCCACAGCTATTCTGCTTCGCGCTAGGCGAACCGTCACACTCGGCCCACATATATTTTGGGTTTCCCCTCGTTCAATCACTCAGTCAGTTCCTCTTCCCCCTCTCCCCCTTCCACGTCGTCTTGCGCCTCGCCCGCCGTCGCCGTCGTGCCTCCGGCCCGCGCCACCGCTGGATCTGCTAGCCGGCCCGTCCTTCTCCGTGGCGGGCCGGATCTGCTCGTCGGTCGCCTCTGACATGCGACGCTGCAGGATTTGCTCATCATCATTCGCCTCGACCGCTGCTGCCGTCGTTCGACTCGACTGACCGCTACCATCATCCGCCTCGATCGCCGCTGCCATCGTCCGCCTCGACCACCACCGGCATCATCCGCCTCGACCGCCGCTACCAGTGTAATATTTGAAGGAAATATGCCCTAGAGGCAATAATAAAGTTATTATTTATTTCCTTATATCATGATAAATGTTTATTATTCATGCTAGAATTGTATTAACCGGAAACATAATACATGTGTGAATATATAGACAAACAGAATGTCACTAGTATGCCTCTACTAGACTAGCTTGTTGATCAAAGATGTTTATGTTTCCTAGCCATAGACATGAGTTGTCATTTGATTAACGAGATCACATCATTAGGAGAATGATGTGATTGACATGACCCATTCCGTTAGCTTAGCACACGATCGTTTAGTATGTTGCTGTTGCTTTCTTCATGACTTATACATGTTCCTATGACTATGAGATTATGCAACTTCCGTTTACCGGAGGAACACTTTGTGTGCTACCAAACGTCACAACGTAAATGGGTGATTATAAAGGTGCTCTACAGGTGTCTCCGAAGGTACATGTTGGGTTGGCGTATTTCGAGATTAGGATTTGCCACTCCGATTGTCGGAGAGGTATCTCTGGGCCCTCTCGATAATACACATCACTTAAGCCTTGCAAGCATTGCAACTAATGAGTTAGTTGCGGGATGATGTATTACGGAACGATTAAAGAGACTTGTCGGTAACGAGATTGAATTAGGTATTGAGATACCGACGATTGAATCTTGGGCAAGTAACATACCGATGACAAAGGGAACAACGTATGTTGTTATGCGGTCTGACCGATAAAGATCTTCGTAGAATATGTGGGAGCCAATATGAGCATCCAGGTTCCGCTATTGGTTATTGACCGGAGACATGTCCCGGTCATGTCTACATAGTTCTCGAACCCATAGGGTCCGCACGCTTAACGTTACGATGATAGTTTTATTATGAGTTTATATGTTTTGATGTACCGAAGGTTTTTCGGAGTACCGGATGTGATCACGGACATGAGGAGGAGTCTCGGAATAGTCGAGACATGAAGATTGATATATTAGACGACTATATTCGGACACCGGAAGTGTTCCGGAGAAGTTTTGGATAAAACCGGAGTGCCGGAGGGTTATCGAAAACCCCGGGGGAACTAATGGGCCTCGATGGGCCTTAGTGGAGAGAGAGAGAGAGGGGCGGCCTAGGGCAGGCCGCGCGCCCCTCCCCCTCTGGTCCGAATTGGACTAGAGAGGGGCGGCGCTCTTCCCTCTCCCTCTCCCTCTCCTTCGCTCCCCCTCTCCCATTAGGTGGAAACCTACTAGGACTTGGAGTCCTAGTAGGATTCCCCCTCTTGGGCGCGCCATAGAGGGCCGGCCGGCCTCCCCTTGCTCCTTTATATCACGGGGGGGGCACCCCAAAGACACAACAATTGATCTGCTTTGATCTCTTAGTGCAGTGCGGTGCCCCCCTCCACCATAGTCCACCTCGATAATACTGTAGCGGTGCTTAGGTGAAGCCCTGCGTCGATAGAACATCAACATCGTCACCACACCGTCGTGCTGACGAAACTCTCCCTCAACACTCGGCTGGATCGGAGTTTGAGGGATGTCATTGGGCTGAACGTGTGCTGAACTCGGAGGTGCCGTACGTTCGGTACTTAATCGGTCAGATCGTGAAGACGTACGACTACATCAACCGCGTTGTGCTAACGCTTTCGCTTTCGGTCTACGAGGGTACGTGGACAACACTCTCCCCTCTTGTTGCTATGCATCACCATGATCTAACGTGTGCGTAGGAAAATTTGAAATTACTACGTTCCCCAACAGTGGCATCCGAGCCAGGTTTTATGCGTAGATGTCATATGCACGAGTAGAACACAAGTGAGTTGTGGGCGATATAAGTCATACTGCTTACCAGCATGTCATACTTTGGTTCGGCGGTATTGTTGGATGAAGCGGCCCGGACCGACATTACGCCAGACGCTTTACGCGAGACTGGTTCTACCGATGTGCTTTGCACACGGTGGCTAAGCGGGTGTCAGTTTCTCCAACTTTAGTTGAATCGAGTGTGGCTACGCCCGGTCCTTGCGAAGGTTAAAACAACACCAACTTGACAAACTATCGTTGTGGTTTTTGATGCGTAGGTAAGAACGGTTCTTGCTAAGCCCGTAGCAGCCACGTAAAACTTGCAACAACAAAGTAGAGGACGTCTAACTTGTTTTTGCAGGGCATGTTGTGATGTGATATGGTCAAGATGTGATGCTATATTTTTATTGTATGAGATGTTCATGTTTTGTAACCGAGTTATCGGCAACTGGCAGGAGCCATATGGTTGTTGCTTTATTGTATGCAATGCAATCGCCCTGTAATGCTTTACTTTATCACTAAGCGGTAGCGATAGTCGTAGAAGCATAAGATTGGCGAGACGACAACGATGCTACGATGGAGATCAAGGTGTCGCTACCGGTGACGATGGTGATCATGGAGGTGCTTCGGAGATGGAGATCACAAGCACAAGATGATGATGGCCATATCATATCACTTATATTGATTGCATGTGATGTTTATCTTTTATGCATCTTATCTTTGATTAACGGTAGCATTATAAGATGATCTCTCACTAAATTTCAAGATAAAAGTGTTCTCCCTGAGTATGCACCGTTGCCAAAGTTCGTCGTGCCCAGACACCACGTGATGATCGGGTGTGATAAGCTCTACGTCCATCTACAACGGGTGCAAGCCAGTTTTGCACACACATAATACTCAGGTTAAACTTGACGAGCCTAGCATATGCAGATATGGCCTCGGAACACTGAGACCGAAAGGTCGAGCGTGAATCATATAGTAGATATGATCAACATAGTGATGTTCATCATTGAATGCTACTCCATTTCACATGATGATCGGTTATGGTTTAATTAATTTGGATCACGTAATCACTTAGAGGATTAGAGGGATGTCTTTCTAAGTGGGAGTTCTTAAGTAATATGAGTAATTGAACTTAAATTTATCATGAACTTAGTACCTGATAGTATCTTGCTTATCTATGTTTGATTGTAGATGGATGGCCCGTGCTGTTGTTCCGTTGAATTTTAATGTGTTCCTTGAGAAAGCAAAGTTGAAAGATGATGGTAGCAATTACACGGACTGGGTTCGTAACTTGAGGACTATCCTCATTGCTGCACAGAAGAATTACGTCCTGGAAGCACCGCTGGGTGCCAGGCCTGCTGCAGGAGCAACACTAGATGTTGAAAGGATCGATATGGTTGACTAGAGGGGGGGTGAATAGGCAACTAACAATTTTTAAGCTTTTCTTTACCAATAAACTTTGCAATAATATAGGTTGTCTAGATGTGCAACTATGTGAGCAACCTATATGATGCAATGACAACTAACACATAAGCAAGCAAGGATATAACACAAGGAGCTTGCAAAAGTAAAGGCACGAAATAACCAAGAGTGGAGCCGGTGGAGACGAGGATGTGTTACCGAAGTTCCTTCCTTCTAAGGGGAAGTACGTCTCTATTAGAGCGGTGTGGAGGCACAATGCTCCCCAAGAAGCCACTAGGGCCACCGTATTCTCCTCACGCCCTCACACAATGCAAGATGCCGTGAATCCACTATTGGTGCCCTTGATGGCGGCGACCGAACCTTTACAAACAAAGTTGGGGCAATCTCCACAACAATTGGAGGCTCCCAACAACACCACGAAGCTTCACCACGATGGAGTATGGCTTCGGGGTGACCTCAACCGTCTAGGGTGCTCAAGCACCCAAGAGTAACAAGATCCGCTAGGGATAAGAGAGGGAATCAAATTTCTCTTGGTGGAAGTGTAGATCGGGGCCTTCTCAACCAATCCCGAGCAAATCAACAAGTTTGATTGGCTAGGGAGAGAGATCGGGCAAAAGTGGAGCTTGGAGCAACAATGGAGCTTTGGGGGAAAGAGGTAGGTCAACTTTGGGGAAGAAGACACCTATATATAGTGAGGGAACCAATCCAACCGTTACCCCACTGAACAGCCACGCACAGAGCGGTACTACCGCGCAGGCGGTGATTACTGGCCCCACCCAGGCCCGCTGCACGTCTTGACGAGGAGGTCAGGGTCCTGGCCCCAGAGCGGTACTACCACGGGAGTAGGAGCGGTACTACCGCTTGGAGCGGTACTACCGCCACTACTGCCGCACTTAGTACCGTAAAACCCGACAGGAAGAACACCGGTCTCGAGTCGAGGCGGTAGTAGCCCGGAACCACTGCAGATTACGGTGAAGCTCATAAGCGGTACTACCGCTCGGGAGCAAGATTACCACTTGGGGAGCGGTACTACCGCTCTGGGAGCGGTACTACCGCTTGAGTGCTTCAGCGGTACTACCGCTGAGGACCCCGGTACTACCGCTGGGGCAGGTCAGGGCAGGCACAGGGGAGGGAAAGGCTGCTCCATCGAAGCGGAAGGAAAACATCGGGTGTGATACGGATGTGTACGTGTTGATTCCACCCTAGCCTTACCAGAGCGGATCCCCTCTTGATAGTACGGTGACTCCTACGAAACTAGTCCACCAGCAAAGAAACGAAGGAGCTACACCGTCTTGAATAACACATCGAGGGGAGGAAATCGTCTCGTGCCAATGGATGAATCTCTGAAAGAACTTAACGCACATGATTAGTCCGCAAAAGCATTGTCATCAATCACCAAAACATCTTGGGGATAAATATGCCCTTACAATCTCCCCCCTTTTTGGTGGATTGATGACAATACGGGATTTGCACAAACATGCGAGAATAGGACACGCGCAAAAAACCCACCGTCCTAAAATGTAGATGGGCTCCCCCTAGATGTGTGCTATCTAGATAAGTGCTTTGGACTGCACGGCACACACACTAGGATCAACGCTCCCCCTACATTTTAGAGACCGACAAATCACCTAAGCAGGGTATATGAGAGGAGCGTAGATAACTTAACATGATAAGCATGCAACTCATAAGCTAGATAGTGACATAGATAAAGATACTGGAAAGATAAGGTAGCATATGTCTCACACCATATGACGGGAACTTAGGTCTCATTGACACAAACCAAACAAAGCAAACTGCGAGGAAAGCACAAACACAGAAGACGGAAGGACACAAACACAAGGCACAAATCCCTAAACTCTCTCCCCCTTTGGCATCGAGACACCAAAAAGGAGAGGGAGTGTTGCTACGGCTCCAGGTGATAGCAAAAGAGGGACACACACATCAGATCTCAGCGGGAACATCTGCGCCACCGTCGTCAGTCCGGAAGTGCTCGGCATCAGAATCGGTCCATGGGCGGTCTTGCTGAATCCACTCCTCCTCCTCGAAGCTGGTCCTCGGACCCACTTTAATATAGCACCCAACCGACGATGAGCTCCTTGTGGCGACCTCGGGCCTTCTTCTCAGCCACATGAGTCATGTCTCGACCGTGAGACTCCATGCAGAACAACTTCTTCATCTTGAGCTTGAGCTTCTTTGCCCAAGAGGGCTCTGTCTCGTAAGGCACGTAGTCATCATCATCATCCTCGGCCTCGGTCTCCTCCTCGGTCTCCATGGCAGGCAGGCGAAGGAACTCCAGTCTTAGGGGCCCGAGTGCCCAGCTTATCCTTCTTCCTCGGACGCTTGATGTCGTGAGAAACCAACTCTCCGGTCTCCAAAGATCACCTTGGGATAGACACGAGCCTGTGCCTTCTCAATAAGCAGCATGATGAACGGACCATAAATCGGGCACTTGCGCTCGGAGATAGCGTATAACAGATTCAGACCACATAACATGAGAGATATCCAGGGACTCTCCGGTGTTACATTTCCTTCCGATTTGGCCGGAAGAGAAGCATGTCCACGAGATAGGAGTGAACCATATCCAGATTCCCGATACGAGGGAAAAGAGTCTCTCTGAAGACACGGTGAAGGATATCCAGAAAGGCAGGCAGCTCATAAGTTTCCTTCTTCGTCTCAGGGTTGATCCTCAAAGTGCAGTAGGGCCACAGAGCTTGCTTGTGAGTGGAGTTGGTGTTGCGGTGTGGGCGAAAGCCGACAGGAGACTCAAGTCCTAGATCTTGCACCCCAATCAAATCCATGAAAGCTTTCCACTTGACTGAAAGCAACTTGCCATTGGTCAACCAAGTCAGTGTCCTGTCCTCATCAGTCCCGAGATGAACCGTGGCATAGAATTGGGCCCCAATATCGGCATCAAAATCTTTGTTGAATTGCATGACCCCAAGAATGTTCATTGAGTGCACATCTGAAGAGCTTCACCAAAGTATTCAGGATCCTTCTCCATATGGTCGGTGTCGATGGAGTGCACGTTGACAAAGAGGTTCTTCTTGGCCTTGAGAACATCAAAGAAGATTGTGAACTGAAACCTGTTCCAGAACGGACGATTGACCAAAGAGGGATCTTGGTCAGCCTCATATGGGTTGCGCGACGCCTTGCCCGTAACTCCTTGGGTTGCATTTGCACGGTTTTGCCAGAGTGCTTCGGCTTGACACCAGTCTTCTTTTGGAGTTGAGGTGGAGGTGGAGCACTTGAGGAACCTCCGGCAGACTCAGTGGTGCGGTAACGCTTGGACGTGGCACGACCGTGGTTGACACGACGAGCTTGATGCCCAGGAACCTCATCACCTGGAACCACACACAAGAACACGCAAACAACCAGAAAGAACGAGCATAAGCCACAAAACACGAGCAAAAATATTACTGAGAGGTAAGAGCATTGGAAACTGGCAGATGGCCGTAGTCCCGCGACCTGCGAGCGGTAGTACCGCCCCAAGCGGTAGTACCGCTCCACAGAGAGCGGTAGTACCGCTCGAGACAGGGAAACAACAGTTTCCTACTACCGTGGTCAGATCCGGCACTACCGTCCTACCAAATTCAAACATACTCCAACCAAACATCAATCCAAACTGCCTAGAAGCTTTCTCCATCCTACTCAAGCCTAGATTTGGCCAAAAATCTAGAGATGCAACTACTATTGCCCCTAAGATGCTAGATTGGAAATCTAGACAAGAAGAAAGAGGGAACGGGGGCACACTGCATCCATGGCAAGAGGACA
Organism: Aegilops bicornis; assembly: GCA_021605145.1. Taxonomy (NCBI): domain Eukaryota; kingdom Viridiplantae; phylum Streptophyta; class Magnoliopsida; order Poales; family Poaceae; genus Aegilops; species Aegilops bicornis. Next base: position 513,284,771 of record CM038674.1, read on the forward strand.
AGGTGGGGATCGTCTCCACCGAAGGAAATGGAGAGGAACGCCCCGGAGAGGGAGATCCGCCAGAGCCCTCCCGCGGCGCCGGTTGCTGGAGAGAGGAACAGAGCGAGGGGGCGTGCGAATGGGTATGGGGGAGAAGAAAACTCCCCCTGCCCCTGATATAACCCCCTGCCCGCGCCTCACAGTGGTAGTACCGCGCTGGGAGGCGGTAGTACACTGGCCACCAGCCGGTAGTACCGGCCAAAGAACCAGATGGCCTCTAAACACACGGCTAAAGCACCAACGAGACGAGAAGGCAAGGCCAAGAAAAAGGAAAGACCAACAAGGCAACACACACACACTAACAACGGTCCAGAACCCACTCATTCAAAACAACCACACGAAAGCAAAGCGAGCTCTGGCCTCTCTCAAGAGAGGGCGGTGGCCGGAGCCACCTATGTTTGAGTCAATTGGTATGGCACCGTGAAGAATTATCCTTGGGCCCATGACCAAAACTCGTCTTTGAAGCAAAAGTACCATAAAAAATGGCTAATGTGAAAGAGTTGATCGTTTTATGCATAATGGGGGGAGGGAGAGTTCATTGACGAACAACACTCCCCTATGTCCATGCCTACACCTAAACTAGACACCAAGTTGAGTGAGGTGGGGTGTGCAAGGGTTCAAGTCACATTGCTCGAATCAATGATATTTAGCTCATGCCTTAACTTCATGAAATCTTGCTTCATCCAAGGGCTTCGTGAAAATATCAGCAAGGTTATCATGAGTGTTGACATACTTGAGCTCGATCTCCCCTCGCCTAATGTGATCCCGGATGAAATGATATCGAATATCAATATGCTTCGTCTTGAAGTGTTGCACCGGGTTGAGAGAAATCTTGATGGCACTTTCGTTGTCACACCAAAGAGGCACTTTGTCACAAATGACACCGTGTTCCTTTAAAGTTTGCCTCATCCATAAGAGTTGTGCACAACAACTACCGGCTGCCACATATTCCGCTTCGGTGGACGAGAGAGACACACAACTTTGCTTCTTGGAAGACCAACTCACCAAAGAGCACCCAAGAAATTGGCACCCTCCGGAAGTGGACTTCCTATCCACTTTGTCTCCCGCCCAATCGGAATCAGAAATCCTTCAAGCTAGAAGTTTGCTCATCTTGGGTACCATAAGCCAAAGTTTGGGGTATGAGCCAAATATCGAAAGATTCGCTTGACCGACACATAGTGACTTTCCATTGGTGAGTCTTGAAACCGTGCACACATCCCCACACTCAACATGATATCCGGTCTAGATGCACAAAGGTAAAGCAAGGAGCCAATCATGGAGCGATATACCTTTTAATCCACCGCTTTACCATTGGGATCAATGTCAAGTTGGCACTTGGTGGGCATTGGTGTAGTAGTCGGCTTGACATCACTTAGCTTGAATCTTTTTAGCATGTCTTGAGTGTATTTGGCTTGGTTGATGAAGGTTCCTTCTCTTCTTTGTTTGATATCAAAACCAAGGAAGAACTTCAACTCTCCCATCGAAGACATCTTGAACTTGGAGGTCATGAGAGCGGCAAATTCCTCATTGAAAGCTTTGTTAGGAGAACCAAAGATAATATCATCAACATATAGTTGGCATACAAACAACTCCCCTTTGACCTTCTTAGTAAAAAGAGTGGGATCGATTAGCCCCACCTCAAATCCACGATCTTGTAACAACTCGATAAGGTGGTAATACCACACACATGGGGCTTGTTTAAGGCCATAGAGTGCCTTATCGAGTTGATACACATGATCCGGGAAGTAGGGATCCTCGAACCCGGGGGGTTGCTTGACATAGACCAACTCATTAATAGGACCATTAAGAAAAACACTTTTCACATCCATTTGTTGCAACTTAAAGTTGTGATGGGAAGCATAAGCAATCAACAAACGTATGGATTCAAGACGAGCAACAGGAGCAAAGGTTTCACCGTAGTCGATACCCTCGACTTGGGAGTAGCCTTGTGCTACCAATCTTGCCTTGTTGCGAACGATGTTTCCATGAGCATCTTGCTTGTTCTTGAATATCCACTTGGTTCCAATGACGTTGTGGTCCCCCGATGGCCTTGGCACTAATATCCACACCTTGTTGTACTCGAAGTTGTTGAGTTCTTCATGCATGGCATTGAGCCAATCCAAGTCTTCGAGCGCCTCATAGACCTTTTGGGGTTCAACACAAGAGACAAACGCATGATGTTCACAATAGTTTGCTAATTGTCTACGAGTGCTTACCCCCTTTCTTAGGCTTCCAACCACATTTTCCATGAGATGGCCTTGGGTGGTGAGCTTGGAAGCAATCTTCGCGGCACGACGCTCTAATTCCTCCTCGGGTGTGGAAGGAGGAGGGTTAACTTGATTATCTTGAGTGCCGTCTTGAGCTGGTTCTAGATCTTGAGCTTGCTCATGATCTTGAACTTGCTCGAGGAAGAACTTGACCTTGGGCATCATTTAGAGGTTCACCACCATCTTGAGGTTGATCTTGCCCTTGGTCTTGTTCACGAGGTTGAGGGCCTTCACTTTGTTCTTCGGAAGCGAGTGGGTCTTGGGGAGGTGATGGCTCCACTCGAGTGGAGCATTGTCCTTCTCCTTCGGCCACAAGGGGTTCCTCAATGGGTAGAATATGACCAATACCCATTCTTCTTATGGCTTGGGGAGGAGTTTCATCACCTACATCACAAGTGCCACTTTGCTCCACTTGGGAGCCGTTATTTTCGTCAAACTCCACGTTACACGTCTCCTCAATGAGTCCGGTGGACTTGTTGAGGACACGGTAAGCATGAGAGTTTGTAGCATAACCAATGAATATGCCCTCATGAGCTCTAGCCTCAAATTTAGACAAACGAACACCTTTCTTGAGAATGAAACACTTACAACTGAACACCCGGAAGTACTTGAGGTTGGGCTTGTTGCCGGTGAGTATCTCATAAGGAGTCTTGTTCAAGCCTTTGCGGAGATAGAGCCGATTGGATGCATGACATGCGGTGTTGATGGCTTCGCCCAAAAGTTGTATGGAGACTTGAACTCCGCCATCATGGTCCTTGCCGCATCCATCAACGTCCGGTTCTTCCTCTACGCAACACCATTTTGTTGAGGGGTATATGGAGCAGCATATTGGTGCTTGATCCCTCATCACTAAGAAACTCATCCAAGGTGTAGTTCTTAAACTCGGTGCCGTTGTCACTTCTGATTGTCAAGATCTTTGCATTATGTTGACGTTGAGCTTCATTTGCAAAGTCGATGACGGTTTGTTGAGTCTCACTCTTCCTCTTGAAGAAGTATACCCAAGTGTATCTTGAATAATCATCCACAATAACCAAGCAATACTTTCTACCTCCAAGACTATCAAAAGATGGAGGCCCAAAGAGATCCATGTGAAGGAGCTCCAAGGGTCTCTTCGAGTAGATGATTGTCCTGGGACGGTGATCCTTCTCATGAAGCTATCCTTAAATACAAGCAATCGCAAGCACGATCTTTGGCAAAACTAACATTTGTTAGTCCACGGACATGGTCCCCCTTGAGAAGACTTTGCAAATATCTCATATTGACGTGGGCCAAACAGCGATGCCAAAGCCATCCCACGTCAAGTTTAGCCATTAGGCATGTCGCGGTCTTAGTGGGTCGCTCCGAAAAGTTAATCACATAGAGACCATTCTCGACATGCCCAACAAAGGCTACTTTAAGAGTCTTGCTCCACAAGAGGGCCACGGTATCATTGTCAAAGAAGGTAGCAAAACCCATGAGTGCAAGTTGACAAACGGAAAGCAAATTGTATGCAAGGGACTCAACAAGCATGACTTTCTCGATTGTTAGATCATGAGAAATGACAACCTTGCCAAGACCCAATACCTTAGAATGTGAGGCATCACCCCACTCAACATTGGTGGGCATAGATGGAATCTTTTGCACGTCCACCACCAAGTCCTTGCTTAGGTCATATGATTTGTTGCGCCACTATCGAGCAACCATGATCCCCACCCAAGCAAACACCTACAAGAGATCAATGCTTGGTTTTAGGTACCCATTTAGTAATGGGTCCTTTGATGTTAGTAACAAGGGTCTTAGGAACCCAAATAGACCATTCAATGTACTCATAAGGAGAACCAACGAATTTAGCATAAACATGTCCATCACTAGCACGGCACAACACATATGAGGGGTTAAAGTCGCCGCTTTGTTGGAGGGAATGCTTTTGCCCTTTTGGACGCCAACTCTCTTCCCTCTTTCTTTCTTCTCCTTAGGAGCACCCTCTCCCTCTTTCACAAAAGTTTGCTTGAGAGGAGGAGGACGTTTGGTCTTGTCGTTCTTCTTCTTCTTGCTCTTGGACTTGGGTGCAAACCCAATTCCTTCCTTGGCCACAACTTCCTTTTGATTGCTCAAAAGTTCGTTGAGGTTCTTCTCACCTTGAATGCATGTCACAAGGCCTTTCTCAAGTTGATCCTTCAATTTGGCATTCTCCTCCACAAGATGCACATGCTCACAACACGGGTTAGTAGCACAAGCATTATCAATTAATATCATGTGTGGGAATGTGGCCTTTTCCTTGGTTAGCTTAACTTGGAGTTGAGCATGAGACTCCTTGAGGTTAGCGTGAGCACCCTTCAAGACCTTGTGGGCCTTGTCAAGTATCTCAAACTCCTCTTTGAGTCTAGCATGATCAACCCCAAGTTTAGCCTTCTCGGAAGTTAACACATGAGACACAACAAGAGCATGATCAAGATCTTTCTTTAACTTAGCATGGTCATCGTTAGTGACTCCTCAAAAGTCAAACGATGCACACGCTCTTCCTCAAGAGCATTGGAGAGATCCGATATCTCATCGACATAGTCATGACTATGACCTTCCATCTTAGAGATGGTATCTTTGTGAGCCTCGATCATGTCATTGGCCTCACCAAGTTGTTACAAGATGGCAACATAATGCTTCTTGGACTTGCCCTTGAGCTTACTCATAAAAGACTCCAATTCATTCACTTCATCATTAGACCCATCATGTTCATCAATGCAATCCTCCGAGGAGGGATTAGTAATGATGGTAGTAGTGATGTTGGGGGTTACCTTGTTTGAAGCTTTAGCCATGAGGCACTTGGCGATGATGTTCTCGTTGGGTGAATCAAAGAGAGACGCCGGGGAGTAGTAGCAATGGCAACGGATGCCATGGCCATTGCTTCTCCGCTTTCATCATCATCGCCATCCTCTTGGTATTCTTCTTGAACCACCAACCCACGAGTGGGAGTCTTCTTTGTGAAGTTGTTCTTGTTGGGGAAGGACTTGGCTTTGTCTTTTCGGATGAACTTGCCACCATTGTCTTCCCGTTTCTCGTAAGGACAATCCGCAACGAAATGGCTCACATTGCCACAGTTGAAGCAAGTTCTAACTCGTTTCTTGCCCTTGACACCACTTGAGTTGTTCTTGTTGAAGTCGGGTCTTGTATTCTTCTTGCTCCGAAATTGTCTTGAAGCAAGAGCCATGTGCTCATGATGATCATATTTGGTGTCTTCGGGGTTGCTCTCCTCATCTTCCACTTCTTCCTCTTCTTCCATAATAACCTTGGCCTTCAACGCAAGGTTGGGCTTCTTTGCCCTTTGAGAACGGAGCACCGCATTGTCGGCGGTCTTGTCCAAGATGCTCATGGCAACGAACTCATCCAAAACTTCACTTGAGGTCATGGAGTGGAAGTCCGGTCTTTGACGGATGACAGAGGATATGGCCTTGTTGTAGGGCATCATGGCCTTGAGGAACTTGCGCTTGATCCAATTGTCATCTGTGTCCTTGCTTCCATGATCTCGGAGTGAGACCGCGAGTTTGGTCACTCTTCGAAAGAGCTCACGAGGTTCTTCATCTTCTTTCATTGCAAACTCATCGGCTTCATCTTGCACCACTTCATAGTTGGAGCGTTCAATGCTAGCACTTCCTCGATAGAGAGAAACAACACATTTCCATGCGTCTTTAGCCATGGCATGAGGTCGAAGACGAGGGAGATCTTTGGGAAGAATTGCATCTTGGATGATGAAGAGAGCACTCTCATTGAATTGATTATCCACGGCTTCTCGAGGGGTGAAGTTGCTTGGGTCATGAGGATAGAAACCTTCTTCAATGATTCTCCAAAGGTTAGTATTCACATGTTTTAAATGACGCCAGCGATAAACCCAAGAATCAAAATCTTCATGTTTCTCATACTTAGGAGGAGGACCGGCATGATTTAAATGAGTAGAGGGAATCGGCCCTCCATAAATTGGAGGTTCCACATGGGCAAAGATGCCAGTGCCATTTCTACCACTAGTAGAAGGACTCTTTTCATTGTTAGCTTCCCCTTGTCGGAGGTAGCATCCGTCACCTTGTTAGTGGGATCACCCACTTTCATAGGCGAGGTGGATGGTTTGAGTCCTTCGAGAAATTTAGTAAGCATGCTTTCAACCTTGGTCATCATGGAGTCTCTCAATGTGTCTAGAGCCACATTGAGATCCTCACGAGAGACCGAGGTTCCCCATCGCCAGAGAGCGAGATAGGATTCACACCGTAGTGCTCCTCCGCACCGTCTGTGGTGTCAACCATACTCTTCGGACGGCAAAGTCCTTAATAAAGAGACGAGGCTCTAATACCAATTGAAAGGATCGATATGGTTAACTAGAGGGGGGGGGGTGAATAAGCAATTAACAATTTTTAAGCTTTTCTTTACCAATTTAAACTTTGCAATAATATAGGTTGTCTAGATGTGCAACTATGTGAGCAACCTATATGATGCAATGAAAACTAACACATAAGCAAGCAAGGATATAACACAAGGAGCTTGCAAAAGTAAAGGCACGAAATAACCAAGAGTGGAGCCGGTGGAGACGAGGATGTGTTACCGAAGTTCCTTCCTTTTAAGGGGAAGTACGTCTCCGTTAGAGCGGTGTGGAGGCACAATGCTCCCCAAGAAGCCACTAGGGCCACCGTATTCTCCTCACGCCCTCACACAATGCGAGATGCCGTGAATCCACTATTGGTGCCCTTGACGGCGGCGACCAAACCTTTACAAACAAAGTTGGGGCAATCTCCACAACAATTGGAGGCTCCCAACAACACCACGAAGCTTCACCACGATGGAGTATGGCTTCGGGGTGACCTCAACCGTCTAGGGTGCTCAAGCACCCAAGAGTAACAAGATCCGCTAGGGCTAGGAGAGGAATCAAATTTCTCTTGGTGGAAGTGTAGATCGGGCCTTCTCAGCCAATCCCGAGCAAATCAACAAGTTTGATTGGCTAGGGAGAGAGATCGGGTGAAAGTGGAGCTTGGAGCAACAATGGAGCTTTGGGAGAAAGAGGTAGGTCAACTTTGGGGAAGAAGACACCTATATATAGCGAGGGAACCAATCCAACCTTTACCCCACTGAACAGCCACGCACAAAGCGGTACTACTGGCAGGGCGGTGATTACTGCTTAAGAGCGGTACTACCGCTCCTACCCAGTACTACTGGTCCGACGAGGAGGTCGTGGTCCTGGCCCAGAGCGGTACTACTGGGAGTAGGAGCGGTACTACCGCTTGAGCGGTACTACCGCCACCATCGCCAAGACTTAGTACCGTAAAACCCGACACGAAAAACACCGGTCTCGAGTCGAGGTGGTAGTAGCCGGAACCATCACAGATACGTTGAAGCCCTGCGGTACTACCGGGGAGCGGTACTACCGCTTGAGTAGCTGGCGTACTACCGAGGACCGCATACTACCGCTGGGGCAGGTCGAGGCGAGGCACATGGGAGGGAAAGGCTGCTCCATCGAAGCGGAAGGAAAACATCGGTGTGATATGATGTACGTGTTGATTCCACCCTAGCCTTACCAAAGAGGATCCCCTCTTGATAGTACGGTGACTCCTACGAAACTAGTCCACCAACAAAGAAACGAAGGAGCTACACCGTCTTGAATAACACAACGAGGGGAGGAAATCGCCTCGTGCCAATGGATGAATCTCTGAAAGAACTTAACGCACACGATTAGTCCGCAAAAGCATTGTCATCAATCACCAAAACATCTTGGGGATAAATATGCCCTTACAGATGTTATGAACGTCTGGCAGAGCAAAGCTGATGACTACTCAATAGTTCAGTGTGCCATGCTTTACGGCTTAGAACCGGGACTTCAACGATGTTTTGAACGCAATGTAGCATATGAGATGTTCCAGGAGTTGAAGTTAATATTTCAAGCAAATGCCCGGATTGAGAGATATGAAGTCTCCAATAAGTTCTATAGCTGCAAGATGGAGGAGAACAGTTCTGTCAGTGAGCATATACTCAAGATGTCTGGGTATAATAATCACTTGATTCAACTGGGAGTTAATCTTTCGGATGATAGCGTCATTGATAGAATTCTCCAATCACAGCCACCAAGCTACAAGAGCTTCGTGATGAACTATAACATGCAAGGGATGGATAAGATGATTCCCGAGCTCTTCGCAATGCTAAAGGATGCGGAGGTAGAAATCAAGAAGGAGCATCAAGTATTGATGGTCAACAAGACCACTAGTTTCAAGAAAATGGGCAAAGGGAAGAAGAAGGGGAACTTCAATAAGAACAACAAGCAAGTTTCTGCTCAGGAGAAGAAACCCAAGTCTAGACCTAAGCCTGAAACTGAGTGCTTATACTGCAAGCAGACTGGTCACTGGAAGCGGAACTGCCCCAAGTATTTGGCGGATAAGAAGGATGGCAAGGTGAACAAAGGTATATGTGATATACATGTTATTGATGTGTACCTTACTAGAGCTCGCAGTAGCACTTGGGTATTTGATACTGGTTACATTGCTAATATTTGCAACTCAAACAGGGACTACGGATTGCGAACACCGCCAAGGACGAGGTGACGATGCGCGTGGGAAATGGTTCCAAAGTCGATGTGATCGCGGTCAGCACGCTACCTCTACATCTACCTTCGGGATTAGTTTTAGACCAAAATAATTGTTATTTGGTGCCAGCGTTGAGCATGAACATTATATCTGGATCTTGTTTGATGCGAGACAGTTATTCATTTAAATCAGAGAATAATGGTTGTTCTATTTATATGAGTAATATCTTTTATGGTCATGCACCCTTGAAGAGTGGTCTATTTTGATGAATCTCAATAGTAGTGATACACATATTCATAATGTTGAAGCCAAAAGATGCAGAGTTGATAATGATAGTGCAACTTATTTGTGGCACTGCCGTTTAGGTCATATCGGTGTAAAGCACATGAAGAAACTCCATACTGATGGGCTTTTGGAACCTCTTGATTATGAATCACTTGGTACTTGCGAACCGTGCCTCATGGGCAAGATGACTAAAACACCGTTCTCCGGTACTATGGAGAGAGCAACAGATTTGTTGGAAATCATACATACAAATGCATGTGGTCCGATGAATGTTGAGGCTCGTGGCGGATATCTTTATTTTCTCACCTTCACAGATGATTTAAGCAGATATGGGTATATCTACTTGATGAAACATAAGTCTGAAACATTTGAAAAGTTCAAAGAATTTTAGAGTGAAGTTGAAAATCATCGTAACAAGAAAATAAAGTTTCTACGATCTGATCGTGGAGGAGAATATTTGAGTTACAAGTTTGGTCTACATTTGAAACAATGCGGAATAGTTTGGCAACTCACGCCACCTGGATCACCACAGCGTAATGGTGTGTCCGAACGTCATAATCGTACTTTCTTTGGATATGGTGCGATCTATGATGTCTCTTACTAATTTACCGCTATCATTTTGGGGTTATGCTTTAGAGACGGCCGCATTCACATTAAATAGGGCACCATCGAAATCCGTTGAGACGACGCCTTATGGACTGTGGTTTGGCAAGAAACCAAAGTTGTCATTTCTTAAAGTTTGGGGCTGCGATGCTTATGTGAAAAAGCTTCAACCTGATAAGCTCGAACCCAAATCGTAGAAATGTGTCTTCATAGGATACCCAAAGGAGACTGTTGGGTACACCTTCTATCACAGATCCGAAGGCAAGACATTTGTTGCTAAAAATGGATCCTTTCTAGAGAAGGAGTTTCTCTCGAAAGAAGTGAGTGGGAGGAAAGTAGAACTTGATGAGGTAACTGTACCTGCTCACTTATTGGAAAGTAGTTCATCACAGAAACCGGTTTCTGTGACACCTATGCCAATTAGTGAGGAAGTTAATGATGATGATCATAAAACTTCAGATCAAGTTGTTACTGAACCTCGTAGATCAACCAGTAAGATCCGCACTGCAGTGGTACGGTAATCCTGTTCTGGAAGTCATGCTACTAGATCATGATGAACCTACAAACTATGAAGAAGCGATGGTGAGCCCAGATTCCGCAAAATGGCTTGAAGCCATGAAATCTGAGATGGGATCCATGTATGAGAACAAAGTGTGGACTTTGGTTGACTTGTCCGATGATCAAGAAGAAGACTGACACTGACGGTAATATTACTGTCTAAAAAGCTCGACTTGTTGCAAAAGGTTTTCGACAAGTTCAAGGGATTGACTATGATGAGACCTTCTCACCCCTAGCGATGCTTAAGTCTGTCTGAATCATGTTAGTGTTTGCCGCATTTTATGATTATGAAATTTGGCAGATGGATGTCAAAACTGCATTCCTGAATGGATTTCTGGAAGAAGAGTTGTATATGATGCAACCAGAAGGTTTTGTCGATCCAAAGGGAGCTAACAAAGTGTGCAAGCTCCAAATGATCCATTTATGGACTGGTGCAAGCCTCTCGGAGTTGGAATAAACGCTTTGATAGTGTGATAAAAGCATTTGGTTTTGTACAGACTTTTGGAGAAGCCTGTATTTACAAGAAAGTGAGTGGGAGCTTTGTAGCATTTCTAATATTATATGTGGATGACATATTACAGATTGGAAATGATATAGAATTTCTGGATAGCATAAAGGGATACTTGAATAAGAGTTTTTCAATGAAAGACCTCGGTGAAGCTGCTTACATATTAGGCATTAAGATATATAGAGATAGATCAAGACGCTTAATTGGACTTTCACAAAGCACATACCTTGAAAAAGTTTTGAAGAAGTTCAAAATGGATCAAGCAAAGAAAGGGTTCTTGCCTGTGTTACAAGGTGTGAAGTTGAGTAAGACTCAATGCCCGACCGCTGCAGAAGATAGAGAGAAAATGAAAGATGTTCCCTATGCTTCAGCCATAGGCTCTATCATGTATGCAATGCTGTGTACCAGACCTGATGTGTGCCTTGCTATAAGTCTGGCAGGGAGGTACCAAAGTAATCCAGGAGTGGATCACTGGACATTGGTCAAAAACATCCTAAAGTACCTGAAAAGGACTAAGGATATGTTTCTCGTTTATGGAGGTGACAAAGAGCTCATCGTAAATGGTTACGTTGATGCAAGCTTTGACACTGACCCGGACGATTCTAAATCGCAAACCGGATACGTGTTTACATTGAACGGTGGAGCTGTCAGTTGGTGCAGTTCTAAACAAAGCATCATGGCGGGATCTACGTGTGAAGCGGAGTACATGGCTGCTTCGGAAGCAGCAAATGAAGGAGTCTGGATGAAGGAGTTCATATCCGATCTAAGTGTCATACCTAGTGCATCGGGTCCAATGAAAATCTTTTGTGACAATACTGGAGCAATTGCCTTGGCGAAGGAATCCAGATTACACAAGAGAACCAAGCACATCAAGAGACGCTTCAACTCCATCCGGGATCTAGTCCAGGTGGGAGACATAGAAATTTGCAAGATACATACGGATCTCGAATGTTGCAGACCGTTGACTAAGCCTCTTCCAGGAGCAAAACATGATTAGCACCAAGGCTCCATGGGTGTCGTAACCATTCTTGTGTAATCTAGATTATTGACTCTAGTGCAAGTGGGAGATCAAGGAAATATGCCCTAGAGGCAATAATAAAGTTATTATTTATTTCCTTATATCATGATAAATGTTTATTATTCATGCTAGAATTGTATTAGCCGGAAACATAATACATGTGTGAATATATAGACAGAGAGAGTGTCACTAGTATGCCTCTACTAGACTAGCTTTTTGATCAAAGATGGTTATGTTTCCTAGCCATAGACATGAGTTGTCATTTGATTAATGAGATCACATCATTAGGAGAATGATGTGATTGACATGACCCATTCCGTTAGCTTAGCACACTATCGTTTAGTATGTTGCTATTGCTTTCTTCATGACTTATACATGTTCCTATGACTATGAGATTATGCAACTCCCGTTTACCGGAGGAACACTTTGTGTGCTACCAAACGTCACAACGAATCGGGTGATTATAAAGGTGCTCTCTGGTGTCTCCGAAGGTACATGTTGGGTTGGCGTATTTCAAGAGTAGGATTTGTCACTCCGATTGTCGGAGAGGTATCTCTAGGCCCTCTCGGTAATACACATCACTTAAGCCTTGCAAGCATTGCAACTAATGAGTTAGTTGCGGGACGATGTATTACGGAACGAGTAAAGAGACTTGCCGGTAACGAGATACTAGGTATTGAGATACCGACGATCGAATCTCGCGCAAGTAACATACCGATGACAAAGGGAACAACATATGTTGTTATGCGGTCTGACCGATAAAGAACTTCGTATAATATGTGGGAGCCAATATGAGCATCCAGGTTCCGCTATTGATTATTGACCGGAGACATGTCTCGGTCATTTCTACATAGTTCTCGAACCCGTAGGGTCCGCACGCTTAACATTACGATGACAGTTTTATTATGAGTTTATATGTTTTGATGTACCGAAGGTTCTTCGGAGTCCCGGATGTGATCACGGACATGACGAGGAGTCTCGGAATGGCCGAGACATGAAGATTGATATATTGGACGACTATATTCGGACACCGGAAGTGTTCCGGAGAAGTTTCGGATAAAACCGGAGTGCCGGAGGGTTATCGGAAACAGGGGAACTAATGGGCCTCGATGGGCCTTAGTGGAGAGACAGAGGGCGGCCTAGGGCAGGCGCGCGCCTCCCCCTCTGGTCCGACTGGACTAGGAGGGGGCGGCGCCCTTCCCTCTCCCTCTCCCTCTCCTTCCTTCCCCCTCTCTCCTTTAGGGTGGAAACCTACTAGGACTTGGAGTCCTAGTAGGATTCCTCTTGGGGCGCCATAGAGGGCCGGGCCGGCCTCCCCTTTCTCCTTTATATGGGGGCAGGGGGCACCCCAAAGACACAACAATTGATCTGTTTGATCTCTTAGGCGTGTCGGTGCCCCTCCACCATAGTCCACCTCGATAACATCAGAAGCGGTGCTTAGGCGAAGCCTGCGCCGGTAGAACATCAACATCGTCACCACGCCATCGTCTTGTGAAACTCTCCCTCAACACTCGGCTGGATCGGAGTTCGAGGGACGCCATCGGGCTGAACGTGTGCTGAACTCGGAGGTGCCGACGCTCGGTACTTAATCGGTCGATCGTGAAGACGACGACTACATCAACCACGTTGTGCTAACGCACGCTTCGGGTCTATGAGGGTACGTGGACAACACTCTCCCCTCTCATTGCTACGCATCACCATGATCTTGCGTGTGCGTAGGAATTTTTTTGAAATTACTACGTTCCCCAACAATATTTTCGTGTTACCTTCTTTATTTCATAGAGAAATTTATAGACCTAGGATCAAAAGTAGGAACCCCATGGATAATAGAACAAAAATGCGATACTTTGTATGTAATAGAACAAAATGTAATACCTTTTGCTTTTCGGTAAAGATGAAATCTATAATGAAAGTGCATTTTCTTATGTTTAACAACTGCTTGGGCTTATTAGAGACTTGAAAATGAGTGCCAACATTTTGGTGAAACGTTGATTAACTTCCGTTTCATCAAATTTTTGGGACTCAATATATTCAATATTAAGCAAAGGTCCTGCCGAATTTTCGTGTTCTTCGGTGTTAGCTTCTTTATTTGAAGGGATGGGGTTGCATTCGGGTCACCGAACCATTTACAATTAATCACTGCTTCAAAATGATTATTAGGGACCATGAGGCGTAAGATCTGCAAGGTCTGCCAAAATTCATGTATGGACAGTCTTGAAACTGCAGTGCAGTTCAGGGTATTTTTGAGAAAGGGATTTCAAAAAATAGTGGTAACAGTCTTTAACTTGAATTTGTATTGAATTCTGATAATTTGTTTAACTGTTTTACTGACTTATTGTTGATTATTAACTACTGCATAGTGTGTCCCATGCAACATAAGGGAGGACTTCAATAATTCATATGACACGTGTTGTACTTTGAGGATGATGAGCCCGAATTCGAATTGGATTTGCGCAAAGGACAGAATAAAACCATCATATATGGTGATGGATGGGAGCAGTACATTGCAGCGAACAATTTTAAAGGAGGAGAACTCATAGCCTTTTCCTTAAAAGGAGAGGTGAACAGGTTAAGGACATTATATGTCGACAGCGATGATGATGACAATGACAAAGATGACCAGGATGATGAAGATGAAGATGACCAAGATGATCAGGATGATGAACATGACCAAGATGACCAGGATGATGAAGATGAATATGAGGACATCCAATATGAAGATGATGGTCCTATCCTTTCTGCAATTTTTTTTCTCAAAGGATGAAGAAGCTTACTCGGGATGAGAAAGCTAATGTAAAAGCGATGTTACCATCCTCTTTGGCCTTCTTGGGGAAGCCCTTTGTGCACCGTCTAACAAAACCAACATGATCAAAAAAGTTATGGTGAGATGTTTTATATTCTTTCATCTCTTTTTGGTCATAACCAAGTATGGTGAGATGTCTAACATTGCGTGCTTTCTATTTTCTCTTAATGATGGGGATTGGGGAGTTTAGAAGTTACCTTTGAAGATGTTTTCCAGTGGACATCCCACACAGCCAAGACCGATGGAGTAATCCATGGACCAAGAGGGCCTGTCATGAACGTCCAATACAAGATGGAATCTGACAGGCGCATATCATTCCATGAGTCCGGCTGGCGGGAGTTCATCAAGGAAAAGAAAGAACTAAGGGTGGACACCCTTGTGGTAATCACTATAAGGAAGAGCAACCGAAACGACTATCAGATGATGGTTGTTGTTGGCCATGTTTAGAACTAAGTCATGAATATATCAGCCGGAGAACTGTTAGTTAATTAATTAGTATGTTAAGATGAATGTGATACATTGATGTTTGTTTCTTAAGCCGAACAACTTTCAAGTGTTATTGAATTATTTGAGGGTTTGTTTTCGAAATGAATTTATTCTGCTTCAGTTATATTGAGAATCGTCCGTGCTCATCCCTTTTGCGGGGCAGAACGTCTGAACAACAACAACTATGGTGGTAGCTGTGGTGGGCAAATGAAGCAAGCTGTGGCAGGCATGAGAGAAATCCTGCCACTGGAAGCTACGTACCAGCGCCACTGATGGGCTTATAGCAGTGGCGGGCGGCCCTGAGAGCCTGGCTCGCCACTACTAGGCTTTTTGCACCCATCACTGCTGGGCATTCCTGCATTAGTGAAAAGATGAAACTTCCTCATGTCGAGGTGTTTTTCACAACATACCTAACAAAAATGCGGGAACTACAGTTTATTTGTATGCCAGTGAGACATAACTTTCAGTAGATGGACATGGGACACAGATTTTACCCTTGTTCGGGCCCTCGCGCGGTGAGTAAAAGCCCTAATTCTACTTGTCTAGAATTATATCACCAAGTGATTACAATGATCAAGTACAATGTGTGTTCATCGAGTTTGAGTGAACTCGACAAGTTGAGGGTGCACGATCTAGACGAGATGTCTCGATCGGATCTAGCTTGCTAGGCTAATTCGGTAAATCTTGGGCTTCGGGTGGTCTTGGCGTTTTGGAAATATGCCCTAGAGGCAATAATAAAATGGTTATTATTATATTTCCTTGTTCATGATAATTGTCCATTGTTCATGCTATAATTGTATTAATCGGAGACCATAATACATGTGTGAATACGTAGACCACAATATGTCCCTAGTAAGCCTCTAGTTGACTAGCTCGTTGATCAATAGATAGTTACGGTTTCCTGACCATGGATATTGGATGTCGTTGATAACGGGATCACATCATTAGGAGAATGATGTGATGGACAAGACCCAATCCTGAGCATAGCATAAGATCGTGTAGTTAAATGCGCTAAAGCTTTTCTAATGTCAAGTATCATTTCCTTATACCATGAGACTGTGCAACTCCGGATACCGTAGGAATGCTTTGAGTGTGCCAAACGTCACAACGTAATCGGGTGGCTATAAAGGTACACTCACGGGTATCTCCGAAAGTGTCTGTTGGGTTGTACGAATCAAGATCGGATTTGTCACTCCGTATGACCGAGAGGTATCTCTGGGCCCACTCGGTAATGCAGCATCATAATGAGCTCAATGTGACTAAGTAGTTAGTCACGGGATCATGCATTACGAACGAGTAAAGTGACTTGCCGTAACGAGATTGAACGAGGTATTGGGATACCGACGATCGAATCTCGGGCAAGTAACGTACCGATTGACAAAGGGAATTGTATACATGATTGATTGAATCCCCGACATCGTGGTTCATCCGATGAGATCATTATGGAACATGTGGGAGCCAACATGGGTATCCAGATCCCGCTGTTGGTTATTGGCCAGAGAGCTGTCTCGGTCATGTCTGCATGATTCCCGAACCCGTAGGGTCTATACACTTAAGGTTCGGTGACGCTAGAGTTGTTATGGGAATTAGTGTGCAGTTACCAAATGTTGTTCGGAGTCCCGGATGAGATCTCAGATGTCACAAGGAGTTCCGGAGTGGTCCGGAGGCAAATATTTATATATGGGAAGTCCTATTTTGGCCACCGGAAAATGTTTGAGATTTTTTGGTATTGCATCAGGAAGGTTCTAGAAGGTTCCGGAGTGGGGCCCACCTGCATGGGGGGACCCACATGAACGTGGGTAGTGGGGGCAAGGCCCCACATCCCTGGTCAAGGCGCACAAAGATCCCCCCTTAGAAGGAATAAGATCATATCCCGAACGGATAAGATCAAGATCCCTAAAAAAGGGGGATAACAATCGATGGGGAAGGGAAATGATGGGATTTCTTTCCCCCACCTTTGCCAATGCCCCAATGGACTTGGAGGGCAAGTAACCAGCCCCCTCCACCCCTATATATAGTGGGGAGGTGCATGGGAGCCGCACCCCCTTCCCCTGGCGCAACCCTCTCCCTCCCCAACACCTCCTCCTCCGTAGTAGTGCTTGGCGAAGCCCTGCCGGAGAACTGCAAGCTGCACCACCACACCGTCATGCTGCCGGAGCTCTCCCTCAACTTATCCTCTCCCCTTGCTGGATCAAGAAGGAGGAGACGTCCCCGGGCTGTACGTGTGTTGAACGCGGAGGCGCCTTTGTTCGGCGCTTAGATCAGAATCAACCGCGATCTGAATCGCTGCGAGTATGACTCCTTCATCCGCGTTCTTGTAACGCTTCCGCATCGCGATCTTCAAGGGTATGAAGATGCACCCCCTCTCTCTCGTTGCTAGTCTCTCCATAGATTGATCTTGGTGATGCGTAGAATTTTTTTAATTTCTGCAATGATCCCCAACAGTGGCATCATGAGCTAGGTCTATGCGTAGTTTCTATGCACGAGTAGAACACAAGTTGTTGTGGGCATCGATTTTGTAAATTTACTTGCCGTTACTAGTCTTATCTTGATTCGGCGGCATCGTGGGATGAAGCAACCCGGACCGACCTTACACGTACGCTTACGTGAGGCAGGTTCCACCGACTGACATGCACTAGTTGCATAAGGTGGCTAGCGAGTGTCTGTCTCTCCCACTTTAGTCAGATTGGATTCGATGAAAAGGGTCCTTATGAAGGGTAAATAGAAATTGGCATATCACGTTGTGGTTTTGGCGTAGGTAAGAAACGTTCTTGCTAGAAACCTATAGCAGCCACGTAAAAACTTGCAACAACAATTATAGGACGTCTAACTTGTTCTTGCAGCATATGTCGTGTGATGTGAAATGGCCAAAAGGATGTGATGAATGATATATGTAATGTATTAGATTGATCATGTTCTTGTAATAGGAATCGCGACTTGCATGTCGATGAGTATGACAACCGGCAGGAGCCATAGGAGTTGTCTTAATTTATTGTATGACCTGCGTGTCAATGAAAACGCCATGTAATTACTTTACTTTATTGCTAACCGTTAGCCATAGTAGTAGAAGTAACAGTTAGCGGGACAACTTCATGGAGACACTATGATGGAGATCATGGTGTCATGCCGATGACGATGATGATCATGGCGCCCCGAAGATGGAGATCAAAAGGAGAAAAATGATATTGCCCATATCATGTCACTATTTGATTGCATGTGATCTTTATCATGTTTTTACATCTTATTTGCTTAGAACGACGGTAGCATAAATAAGATGATCCCTCATAAAATTTCAAGAAAGTGTTCCCCCTAACTATGCACCGTTGCGAAAGTTCATTGTTTCGAAGCACCACATGATGATCGGCTGTGATAGATTCAAACGTTCGCATACAACGGGTGTAAGCCAGATTTACACATGCAAAACACTTAGGTTGACTTGACGAGCCTAGCATGTACAGACATGGCCTCGGAACACAAGAGACCGAAAGGTCGAATATGAGTCGTATAGTGGATACGATCAACATGAAGATGTTCACCGATGATGACTAGTCCGTCTCACGTGATGATCGGACACGGCCTAGTTGACTCGGATCATGTATCACTTAGATGACTAGAGGGATGTCTATCCGAGTGGGAGTTCATTATATAATTTGATTAGATGAACTTAATTATCATGAACATAGTCAAAAGGTCTTTGCAAATTATGTCGTAGCTCACGCTTTGGTTCTACTATTTTAGATATGTTCCTAGAGAAAATTTAGTTGAGAGTTGACAGTAGCAATTATGTGGACTGGGTCCATAAACTAAGGATTGTCCTCATTGCTGCGCAGAAGGATTATGTCCTTAATGCACCGCTTAGTGTGCTGAACCTCGAGCGTCGGTTGTGAATGTTGCGAACATTTGACATACACGTTTTGATGACTACATGATAGTTCAGTGCGTAATGCTAAATGGTTTAGAATTCAGGCACCAAAGACATTTTTGAAACATCGCAGAACATATGAGATGTTCCAAGGACTAAAATTGGGATTTCAGGCTAGTGCCCACGTCAAGAGGTATGATACCTCTGAGAAGTTTATTAAGCCTGCAAACTAAGGAGAAAAGCTCAATCGTTGAACATGTGCTCAGATTGTATGAGTACTACAATCTCTTGAATTGAGTGGGAGTTAATCTTCCAGATGAGATAGTGATGGTTCTCCAAAGTCACTGCCACCAAGCTGCTAGAGCTTCGTGATGAACTATAACATATCAGGGATAGATATGATGATCCTTGAGCTATTCGCGACACCGCAAAAGTAGAAATCAAATAGGAGCATCAATTGTTGATCGTTAGTAAAACCACTAGTTTCAAGAAGGGCAAGGGCAAGAAAGGGATACTTCATGAAACGACAAATCAGTTGCTGCTCTAGTGAAAAAACCCAAGGTTGAACCCAAACCCAAGACTAAGTGCTTCTGAAATAAGGGGAACGGTCATCAAGCGAGAACTACCCTAGATACTTGGTAGATGAGAAGGTCGGCAAGGCCGATAGAAGTATATTGGATATACATTATAATGTGTACTTTACTAGTACTCCTAGTCGCACTGTGGTATTAAAATACCGGTTCGGTTGCTAAGTGTTAGTAACTTTCGAAATAAAAAGCTACGGAATAAACGGTGACTAGCTGAAGGTGAGATGACGATATGTGTTGGAAGTGTTTCCAAGGTTGATGTGATCAAGCATCGCATGCTCCCTCTACCATCGAGATTGGTGTTAAACCTAAATAATTGTTATTTGGTGTTTGCGTTGAGCATAGACATGATTGGATTATGTTTATCGCAATACAGTTATTCATTTAAGGAGAATAATGGTTACTCTGTTTATTTGAATAATACCTTCAATGGTCTTGCACCTAAATGAATGGTTTATTGAATCTCGATCGTAGTGATACACATGTTCATGCCAAAAGATATAAGATAGTAATGATAGTACCACATACTTGTGGCACTGCCATTTGAGTCATATTGGTATAAAACGCATGAAGAAGCTCCATGTTGATGGATCTTTGGACTCACTTGTTTTTTTGAAAAGTTTGAGACATGCGAACCATGTCTATTGGTTTATATGCATGAAGAAACTCCATGCAGATGATTTTGAATCACTTTAGATATGCAAATCATACCACATGGGCAAGATGACTGAAAGGCCTCGTTTTCAGTAGATGAAACAAGAGAGCAACTTGTCAGAAGTAATACATTTGATGTGTGCAATCCAATGAGTGCTGAGGCACGCAGTGAATATCGTTATGCTCTTACTTCATAGATGATTTGAGTAGATTCTAAGTATATTTACTTGATGAAACACCAGTCTGAATTATTGAAAGGTTCAAGTAATTTTAGAGTGAAATTGAAGATCGTCGTGACAAGAAGATAAAATGTCTATGATATGATCATAGAGATGAATATCTGAGTTATGTGTTTGGTACACAATTAAGACATTGCGGAAATTGTTTCACAACTAATGCCGCCTGGAACACCATAGTGTGATGGTGTGTCCGAACATCATAGCTGCACCCTATTGGATGTGGTGCAAACCATGATATCTCTTATCGAATTACCACTATCGTTTATGGGTTAGGCATTAGAGACAACCGCATTCACTTTAAATAGGGCACCACGTAATTCCGTTGAGATGACACCGTATGAATTATGGTTTAGAGAAACCTAAGTTGTCATTTTTTAAAAGTTTGGGGCTGCGACGCTTATTTGAAAAGGGTTTATCCTAATAAGATCGAACCCAAAGCGGATAAATGCATCTTCATAGGACACCCAAAACAGTTGGGTATACCTCCTATTTCGGATCCGGAAGCAAAAGTGATTGTTTCTAGAAACGAGTCCTTTCTCGAGGAAAAGTTTCTCTCGAAAGAATTGGGTGGGAGGATGGCGGAGACTTGATGAGGTTATTGAACCGTCACTTCAACCAGTGTGTAGCAGGGCACATGAAGTTGTTCCTGTAGCGCCTACACCAATTTAAGTGGAAGCTGATGATAGTGATCATGAAACTTCAGATCAAGTCACTACCAAACCTCGTAGGTTGACAAGGATGCGTACTATTTCAGAGTGGTACGTAATCCTGTCTTGGAGGTCATGTTGCTAGACAACAATGAACCTACGAGCTATGGAGAAGCGATGGTGGGCCCGGATTCCGACAAATGGCTCGAGGCCATAAAATCTGAGAGGATGCATGTGTGAAAACAAAGTATAGACTTTGGAAGAACTACTTGATGGTCGTAAGGCTATTAGATACAGATGGATTTTAAAAGGAAGCCGGACAATGATGGTAAGTATCACCATTAAGAAAGCTCGACTTGTCATTAAGATGTTTTCCGACAAGTTCAAGGAGTTGACTATGGTGAGACTTTCTCACTCATAGCGATGCTAAGAGTCTGTTGGAATTGTATTAGCAGTTACTGCATTATTTATGAAATCTTGCAGATAGGATGTCAAAACATTGTTTCCTCGACAATTTTCTTGAGGAAAGATTGTATGTGATACAACCAGAAGGTTTTTGTCAATCCTAAAAGATGCTAACAAGTATGCAAAGCTCCAGCAATCCTTCTAAGGACTAGAGTAAGCATCTCGGAGTTGGAATATATGCTTTGATGAAATGATCAAAGATTTTGGGTTTATACAAAGTTTATGAGAAACTTGTATTTCCAAAGAAGTGAGTGGGAGCACTATACAATTTCTGATAAGTATATGTTGTTGACATATTCTTGATCAGAAATGATGTAGAATTTTTGGAAAGCATATAGGGTTATTTGAAAAGTGTTTTTCAATGGAAAACCTAGATTAAGCTACTTGAACATTGAGCATCAAGATCTATAAGGATAAATCAAAAAACGCTTTATAGTACTTTCAAATGAACACATACCGTGACAAGATTTTGAAGGAGTTCAAATAAGATCAGCAAAGAAGGAGTTCTTGGCTGTGTTATAAGGTGTGAGCATTGAGTGAGACTCAAGATCTGACCACGGCAGAAGAGAGAGAAAGGATGAAGGTCGTCCCCTATGCTTTAGACGTAGGCTCTACAGTATGCTATGTGTACCGCACCTGAAGTGTGCCTTGCCATGAGTCAATCAAGGGGTACAAGAGTGATCCAGGAATGGATCACATGACAACGGTCAAACTTATCCTTAGTAATTAGTGGACTAAGGAATTTTCTCGATTATGGAGGTGGTAAAAGAGTTCGTCGTAAAGGGTTACGTCGATGCAAAATTTGACACTAATCCGGATGACTCTGAGTAGTAAACCGGATTCGTATAGTAGAGCAGTTATTTGGAATAGCTCCAAGTAACACATGGTAGCTGCATCTACAAGATGACATAGATATTTGTAAAGCACACACAGATCTGAAAGGTTCAGACCCATTGACTAATAACCTCTCTCACAAGCGAGATATGATCAAACCCCATGGGTGTTGGATTCATTACAATGACATAGTGATGTGAACTAGATTACTGACTCTAGTGCAAGTGGGAGACTGTTGGAAATATGCCCTAGAGGCAATAATAAAATGGTTATTATTATATTTCCTTGTTCATGATAATTGTCTATTGTTCATGCTATAATTGTATTAACCGGAGACCGTAATACATGTGCGAATACCACAATATGTCCCTAGTAAGCCTCTAGTTGACTAGCTCGTTGATCAATAGATGGTTACGGTTTCTTGACCATGAACATTGGATGTTGTTGATAACGGGATAACATCATTAGGAGAATGATGTGATGGACAAGACCCAATCCTGAGCATAGCACAAGATCGTGTAGTTCGTCTGCTAAATCTTTCTAATGTCAAGTATCATTTCCTTAGACCATGAGATTGTGCAACTCCCGGATACCGTAGGAATGCTTTGGGTGTGCCAAACGTCACAGCATAACTGGGTGGCTATAAAGGTACACTACATGTATCTCTGAAAGTGTGCATTGGGTTGTACGAATCGAGATCGGGATTTGTCACTCCGTATGACGGAGAGGTATCTCCGGGCCCACTCGGTAATGCATCATCATAATGAGCTCAATGTGACTAAGTAGTTAGTCGCGGGATCATGCATTACGAAACGAGTAAAGTGACTTGCCGGTAACGAGATTGAACGAGGTATTGGGATACCGACGATCGAATCTCGGGCAAGTAACGTACCGATTGACAAAGGGAATTGTATACAGGATTGATTGAATCCCCGACATCGTGGTTCATCCGATGAGATCATCGTGGAACATGTGGGAGCCAACATGGGTATCCAGATCCCGCTGTTGGTTATTGGCCAGAGAGCTATCTCGGTCATGTCTGCATGATTCCCGAACCCGTAGGGTCTACACACTTAAGGTTCGGTGACGCTAGAGTTGTTATGGGAATTAGTGTGCAGTTACCGAATGTTGTTCGGAGTCCCGGATGAGATCCCGGACGTCACGAGGAGTTCCGTAATGGTCCGGAGGCAAAGATTTATATATGGGAAGTCCTATTTTGGCCACCGGAAAATGTTCGGGATTTTTCGATATTGCATCGGGAAGGTTCTAGAAGGTTCCGGAGTGGGGCCCACCTGCATGGAGGGACCGACATGAACGTGGGTAGTGGGAGCAAGGCCCCACACTCCTGGTCAAGGCGCGCACAAAGATCCCCCTTAGAAGGAATAAGATCATATCCCGAAGGGATAAGATCAAGATCCTAAAGAAGGGGATAACAATCGGTGGAGAAGGGAAATGATGGGATTTCTTTCCCCCACCTTTGCCAATGCCCCAATGGACTTGGAGGGCAAGTAACAAGCCCCCTCCACCCCTATATATAGTGGGGAGGCGCATGGGAGCCGCTCCCCCTTCCCCTGGCGCAACCCTCTCTATCCCCAACAACTCCTCCTTCTTCGTAGTGCTTGGCGAAGCCCTGCCGGAGAACTGCAAGCTCCACCACCACGCCGTCGTGCTGCCGGAGCTCTCCCTCAACTTCTCCTCTCCCCTTGCTGGATCAAGAAGGAGGAGACGTCCCCGGGCTGTACGTGTGTTGAAAACGCGGAGGCGCCGTTGTTCGGCGCTTAGATCGGAATCAACCGCGATCTGAATCGCTGCGAGTACGACTCCTTCATCCGTGTTCTTGTAACGCTTCCGCAACGCGATCTTCAAGGGTATGAAGATGCACTCCCCTCTCTCTCGTTGCTAGTCTCTCCATAGATTGATCTTGGTGATGCGTAGAATTTTTTTTAATTTCCGTAACGATCCCCAACATGGCGTTGATCGAACATGTCCCTATTCCACTTGGGTGGCCACATATTTTGTTGACTATTTACTGCAGGGCAAAAGCCACATGGTCCTTTATTCCCAAGATGTAACCATTACAGACATAAATTACAAGTATATAAACACACACACACACACACACACACACACACAGACACACACACACACACACACACACACATACCATGACTTACCTACAAGATGTAAGGTTAGGTGAAATCAGTCTAACTAATGTAAAGAAGAAATCTAGCTCATAAGGCCATCTTTGTATTTACATTTAGTCCTATTAATAAGCAGAGTTATGTCATGTATAAAATTCCTCCTCCAATAAGCAAAAGTGGGCCTTTCATTCCTAAAAACCTTGTCATTCCCGATGATCCAAATATGGGTGGCCACATATTTATTGGGGTCTTGGTAGGTTGTCTCTCCCACCAGCAACTTGTTCTCCTAGTTCATCTCGTCACCAGAGTCATGGTCACCTTGGGCTCCCTGGTAAGAAAACTGGGGTGGCCCATTTATAGAAGTCGATTCCCTGGGTGTGGGGCCCTCTTGTCATGACTTTTTGGGCTTTTAGCCTAAACATGGGTGGTGTTATAGGGTGAAGTGCAAAAATCGTCCCCCTGGGGAACCCCCCCCCCCCATCATCACTTGTGATGAAGTCGCAGGGATTGAGCGATCGTGTGGAGTTTCACTGAAGTTGCTCGGGCGCATATGTGGATGACAAGTAAAACATTAGCTCTTTTGTTGGATTAGAGTCATATTCATCGTGGGACGAGGAAATGCATTACTTATACATATTCCTCTTATCAAGCTAGTCTTTCACATGGTAGGGAGAGGCAAGACCTCATGTAAATTTGTGGTGCTCCGTGGCCGATACTCTATGAACCAAGACACGCTAGTTTAGCAGGCCGGTGTTACGGTGTGATTGGAACGTTGAAGGTTTAGCCAACCTAAAATTGCATGATAGTGATTGTAAACAAGGAAACATTGACAATAAAAGTAAGAAGATGCCCCTGCAAAAGCTCATTATGAAGGTAGACGCGGAGGGCCTCCTCAAGCTGACTAAAGAGAAAAAATGGTTTCTATAGGCTGCCTATTTATGCTGATGGTGCGTCATTTTTTGCCAACTCAGACGTTGATGAGATGTGTGCTATTGTTGAAATTCTGAGGTGCTTTAGTGATGCTAGTTGTATTCTTAACCAACCTGGAAAAAGACAAGAAAAAACTCAATTCATTGCCAAGTGGATGGTTTGCAAGATTGCCTCATTCACTTCCCAGCGTGGACAAGATCTTTCTCTTGCACCTTAGGAAGCTAAAAAAGAAAACGATGTCCAACCCCTTATTGATAAAATGGGGTCTAAGCTAGGAGGTTGGGAAAGTAGAAACGTCACCCATGCTGACAGAATTACTCTTGCACAATATGTTCTTGTTGCCATCGACATCTTCCATATGTTCATCCTCTTCCTACCCAACTCGTTGACAGGGACATGGTTTGTCACCCCAAGGAGCTTGACGGTCTCAGTATCCTCGGTCTTGCTAGATTTAGGAGCATGTTGTGCCTCTGTTGGCGGGGTTTCCTTGGACCACTCCGGACATGTCATGGGGTCCTAATGATGTGGATTTATTCAGAACAGTCACCACCGTCACTATTGGGGATAGTATGAAAGATATAACACTACCATTTTTTCAGTTAAAGCACGGGTCAAGGTGTTGTCGAATGAACATTGGATGCGCTCCATTAGAGTTGTCAATTCTACTCAGCACAAAGCTCGAAAATGTTCAATGCGAGCCACAACTAACTAGTGACTCCATCGTGCGGTCTGCTTCGTCCTCTTGCTAGTGGAGTACTTGGCAACAACACGTACCATCTGCAGTTTGTTGGCGCCATGGTGCCTTTCATGGTTAGAAAATTTTGGAACTATAAAGTTGAGCCCAAATGCAATAATTTCATGTGGCTGCTTCTTCACCAGAAGGCTCTTATGGCAGATCGGCTTGCCATCCATAGATAGACTTACGATTAGATTTGCAAGCTTTCTCTGACCGGTTACGAGACAGATGAGCATCCGGCGCGCGTGAGTGTTTTTCTCTTTTGACGTGTGGTGTATTGTTTCAATTTGGCTCTCTACCCCTTATGGGACGACAATACGTTTCAACTCCCTTAATGACTGGTGGAACATGGGAATTATTGTTCGGGATGCTATTTCTTTCGAACGGTTACATTTGTGTTTTGGAATATTTGGAAAGAAATGAATATGCGGATCTTCAACAACTCGTCACAAGCTTACATCGTCTAAGGAAGACCTTGAGCAGGTTTGGCTGGCATTTTTGCTGGAGATGTAGCCCTTTGTGTATTTTTTTTATTTTCTTTCCGCCTTTTCTCATGTAAATAATTCATTTAGTACTTTTTTTTTCTTTTCCCTGTCCTAATGAAATGGGTAGATCGCCTGGCTTTCCCGTAAAGAAACAAAACAATATAGATACAATAGACACAGGGTAGAAGAAAATGGCTCATAGGTTGTTCAAGTGGCCGTGATCTGAATCAGGAAGCAAACAAAAAGAGGAGCAAATTTCCTAGAAATTACAAACAAGTGGGAATATGGGCCCGTGATTAAAAAATGTGTATAGTACGCGGTAGTACCATTCCCGACGTGTAACTAGGATATATGCTCTTCCTCTGTCCGTACGTACGTAGGAGCTCACGCTCTTCTACAGGCACGCATGCAAGCTGAAACCGTGCAACGGCAAAGGCCTGATTGATGGTGGAGCCCTACTGTGGCTGCGGCCGCCGCACCTGGGGCGCGCTCTCTCTCCGCCGCCGCTGCCGCGACCGCCGCCGCCTGCGCCTGCGCCTTGGGGGAGTTTTGCTTCTTCCTCCGGTGTCTCGCCTTCTCCGTCTCGATTTGCTTCCTCCTACACTCCTCGCTGCAGAATGGCGTGTCCCCTCTGAACGGCCAAACGCATGGCGTGGGTGCACAGTGTCAATAACATTTCTCTTTGCAAGCAAGGCGTACGTAGGTTCTATCATCATGACGTGCGAGCGTGGTTGACCTGTACATGAAGATGTCGCCGGTGAGGCCTTTGTGGCAGCGGGAGCACTCGTTCAGGAAGTGGTGCGCCTCCCCCAGCTCCTCGTCGGGGACGACAAAGGTGACGGACGAGGGGTGGCGGTGTGCCTAGCCACCGCGGCTCCCTTCTCCGCCTTCACGCTGGCTCCGTCGCCGTCGCCGGCGGAGGGGTTCGGCCGGAGGGCCTGCGCGCTGCCGTCGGAAAAGACCGCCGCGAAGTCGGGGTTGCCGAACGCGTGGAAGTAGGATGCGTTGAACTCCATCGGCCCCGTCAGCTGGCACGCAACCTGCCGCCGGGTCGGGAGCCGAGGAAGGAGGCGAAGGAAACCTAGAAGACGCGCTCGAGAGAGACAAGAAGCCAACGGAGGCCGATTAATAGGCAAAGAGCTAACGGTTTTAACCGATTTAGCTTTAGCTTTGTTCTATGTTTCTAGGAGTAGGAGAACCACTCGATACACGCAGGTGGCCTTGATCTGGCCATGGAGAGCCAAAAAGGTAAAGTTGTGTCCTGGCATATGGGTCGTTTAGGTAGTATGTGCCATTAGCCCATTACCACGCACGTGTTTGTGTTTCCTTACATGAATCTAAAGATAGACACTAGTTTGCTGTTTATACAGCATGACACCCTGGATTTCCAGGAGATGCGTGAGTTATTTAAGCTCTTTTGCCGTGTTATCTGAGGTCGGTAGTAATGGATGAAAATGGCCTGTGGTTTCTTTGAGCTAGTTAGCTCATACTGTATAAACTAGATCATGAAGGAGCGCTTTGCCGCGCTTCGTCCATATAGACCAACAATGAAAATGGGTCTGGTATGGTCTATGGTTAGGTTTTTGGTGCCTTGAGATGGGGGCCGTCACCCCTTAATCCTATATAAGTATATCAATCTCGTAGCGTTTTCTTTGGGTTTTGTTTGAATTAAAATTTGCCATAGCTGCAAGTACGCCGTTTGTGTCCAAAGACCAGACACAGACGTTCATAGAACCCCAAACTTTCATCAATAAAGCTTTCATCTTAAATTGAAATATCCAGATTGCAGTCTTAGTTCTTGCTTGTTCTTCGTTTGCGTGCAGGAATTAGACATTCATGGTTAGGTTGACCGTACTCTGGCGTGGTCAATAATCTTTTGGAGTAGCTTTATTGATCGCTAAGGCGCGACGTCTTCGCACGTTTGTAGTTAGATCGTTAAAGTCTACTCCAACCAAAACGATAGTTAAGCCCTTGAATCAAACAGGTATTGATCGAAAGGCCAAGAAACATTGTCCCGGTCTATATAAAGAGAGGAAACCCTAACTTTTGAGGCAACCATCCATTATCATAAATCTGCCTCTCCCTTGGCAGTCATCAAGAGGGGAGAGGCTCCTCCATATATACCAGCACCATCTCCAAGGAAGAAGGGGGGGCAAGGGGACGCCCTCGCCGTGGCCGTCGTCGCCGCCTCCTTCACCTCGGGGCCGCACCTCTCCATCAACAACTCTCTCTCTTTCTCTCATGGTGATGGGTGAGTAGTCCTCCTTCTGAACTGATGGTATGTACTAGTAGCTATGTGTTCTCGAATGAGGCTGATGAGTAGCTATGTGCTCTCTCTCTCTCTCTCTCTCTCACTCTCATGTTCTTCAAAGTTTTAGATCTTGATTGTATCTTGACTTTGTTAATGGAGTTGGATCTTATGATGTCCCCCCTCTATTCTTTCTATGGTAAATTGAGTCTTGCTCCTCTATGAGTTTTTTTAATTGAATTGAATCTTTTGGATTTGAGATTACATGACGCATGTCTAGTATAACTTTTGGATATCTGTGGTGACAGGGTACTGTATGCATAAAAGGTTGGACAATAGCTATCATATTGTGTTGTGATAGTATAATTTCCGGGACTATCCGTGAGACATTGGGATGGTTCAATATATTAAGATTGGAAAGACGATTTTGAGGTGGTTTGCTGTTAGCACACATACGTGATCTCATCCTACTTTCTCTGACAAAGAGGGAACTTCGGAGTGATTCTTTACCACTTTTGAGGGCATATCATGTTGTTCAATTATGTTAATGATGTTCAGAGTTGGCACTAGTGAAAGTGTGAACTCTAGGCCTTATTTCCAAGCATTGAAACACCGTTTTCATTCACTTTTGTTACCTGTTACCTTGCTGCCCATATTTCTTCAGATTAGAAAAAGCTACTTCTACCATCAGTATTACACACCTATCATCATCTCGTCACCAAACTAGTGCACCTATACATCTATTGCATTAGGTTTGTTGGAAACACAAGATACCACTTGTATTTGATTGAAGGAGTGTTTGCGAGGGATCACTTTAATCCTACACTTCATGTGGATTGATAAACGTTAGGTCATCCACTTGAGGAAAATTTGTTGGTGTCCTACAAAACTGCGCTTAGAGGTCCAACGAAGTCTACAAGAGTAGAAGTTGCGTAGTAGACATCAAGCTATTTCTGGCATTGTTGCCAGGGAGGTGAGTGCTTGAAGTTATCTTCTTTAGATTTTGCAATTGAATCTT
The DNA here is from genome assembly GCA_021605145.1 of Aegilops bicornis. Classification (NCBI taxonomy): domain Eukaryota; kingdom Viridiplantae; phylum Streptophyta; class Magnoliopsida; order Poales; family Poaceae; genus Aegilops; species Aegilops bicornis. The sequence continues at coordinate 513,314,714 of CM038674.1, forward strand.
TTAGTTTTTGGTTCACTAGTTGGCTTATCAAAGAAAACTAAAGAGGAAATGACGATGAGTGCACTTGGTTATCTTTATAAAGTTTATCTTGAAGACATTGGATTAGAAAATGGTCTTGATGTATTCAAGTAAGAATTTAAAAAGGTGATTGATGTGAGTTCCTTGAATGTTAAGTATGATTGCAATGTTGTTAGTATGTATTCTATGAATATTAGTTATGCTAATGATATGCAAAGCTATAAGCTTGGGGATGACGTGTTTGATGAATATGAACTTTTTAGTCCTCCTACATTGGAGGAGAAAATTTATTATGATAAGAATATGTATCCTATTTATGATGATTACAATGATGAAAGAGGATTTGAAGAGGACATGACTTTAGATAGTGTTGATTCCACTACTTTGGAGAGTGTTAAATCTAATTTTAATATTGATCAAATTGGATTTGAAGAGGTCATGACTTTAGGTAGTGTTGATTCCATTACTTTGGAGGATGTCTCGATTGATTATTATGAGAACAAAGTTGCTCTCTATGATGATTGTTGTGATGACACATATGCTATAAACAATAATGATAATAAAACTTATATTTTGATGTTCAGCTGGGTTATGCCAATCAAGTATCATATGATAGTTATTTTGTTGAATTTTCTCCCACTACTCATGAGAAGAAACCTGCCTATTTGGAGAGTGACAATAATTTTATGCATGTCGATCATGAAAAGAATAATTTATGTGATAGTTATATTGCTGATTTTGTTCATGAAGCCACTAAAAATTATCATGAGAGAGGAAGACATGTCTTTATAGTTATATCTCAATAATTTCAAGTTCCTCTCTTTATGGTGAATGTTTTGAAATTGCACTTGATTTGCCTTCCTAGTGAATTATTTACTCCACCAGAGGGGATGCATGGCGTACAACAAGATGGGATGCATGGGCTTCATGCAAGCTCTTTTACAACCGATGGGGGGGAGCTCCTTTATAACCGACAGTGGGAAAATGAGCTCGGAGGAGGGGTGCGGGTGTCCTACCAACTTTAAACAGCGGGGACGGGAGGACTGGTGAAGGTTGAATACAAGCAGCCGAAGTAGGCTTCTTGGGTGGCATGCCAACATAAATGGTGGTAGACAAGAGGGCGGTGAGACAGTATGAATGCACAGAGGGTTCTAGAGTCGATCGGAGATACTTTTAGGGTGGGACCATGGTGCCGGAGTCTGACGCGGAGGACTCCTATACTCCCCCAAAGCTCTCCGCAAATTGGGAGCGGTTTGTGGGCTCTCGAACGTCCAGATCGGTTCAAATGGATTTGGTAAGCCATATTGGATGGCTAAAAGTGTCCAGACAGTCCGGTCCGAACATTTGCGGGCATTTAGGTGATCCACATTGGAGATGCCCTTGGCATTCCACAAGATTCTCTTTCAAGGAAAAAGTCTACTTGCTAGTGCTGGTCTTTGGATATTCTGAAGGTGGCCTGGACTTATATTTTGATGGAACAATTTTGCCTTTTTACTCCGCTTCGCAATTGAAAAGTGAGAGAGGAGTTGGTGTATTGTCGCACAAATCTCGATGCACGATGAACGTTATGGATAGGTCATGTACCCTCCAGTGCTGGTATAAAATCTGCACTTTTTGTGTGAAGGCTCACAAGACCTATGTGTACAAATCCTAAAAGACTCATATCCAAATTCAAAATACAGATTGAGAAACTAAAAAGGAAAATCCAAATTGGAATAGTGCCATATTTTTTTGGCACCCCTATTCATGTTGGATTTGTCTTTTATGTTTCTTGATGTGCGTTTTGAATTTAGATCTAAAATTTTTTAGGTGTTGTAAACACATGCCTTGTGCACCCTCATAAAAAAATTAGAAAATGAAAAATTGTTTAAATTTACCTTTTGAAATTAGAGATCAGGGGAGAACTTATGGGATGGTTTCACTTCAGGAAAGTATCAGGTGATGTCACCCAAGGCGATGGGGGTGTTGGATAGTAGAGAACATGACAGGGAGAAGATGTGACTTACAAGAACATGAGGGATTCCTTATGATCAATGTGGATGCTATGGGTTTGATGAGAACTCCCTTCTAGGTACATTTGTGTTGCCCCGTACCCCTTCATCTCACGAGGTGCACAAGACGCGATTAGGATTCCCTGCCTCCTGTCGGCATTGTCACCGGTCTGCTTCGTCTTCCGTGGCCTTGGGCGATGGAGGCATAATGGACCTCGACCCTTGTCGGTAGGAGGGCTCATGCTCCATTTTTAGGCGCGATGTTAGTTTGGTTAGGGTTCGCGTTCTGATCAGGAAGACGAGGTGGCGGCGGCTCCCTGAAAATGGAATAAGGTTCTCCCCGCACAACCCTCATTCTGGTGATGCATCTAGCGTCGTCGAAGGGCGTGTGAAGGCATGTCTCCGGTGAATCTCGTTGTATTCGGTTGGTTTTTGTCTTTGGCGGATCTGGTTGGATCCGGTCTTCGTTTGTCTGCTTTCGTGTGTCTACAGGTTGGATCTTTTCAATCTACGATTCTCTTGATCGACGACGATTGTTGTTCTGGTGCGATGGTCCTGTGTGGTCTCAGTAAATCTACGATTCTCTTGATCGACGATGATTGTTGTTCTTATGCGCTGGTCCAGTGGGAGCTTCGCACGACGACTTTCCGTCTGTCTACTACAATAAGATTTGTCTAGTTTCAGTAAAGGAGGGGCGATAAAAGCGACACGCCTTTGACTCGTCTCAATTCTTATAGTCGTCGTTAGATGGTTTATGGACCTAACTACCTCAACGGCTAATGAGTACTCCTACATCGGAAGGTTTCCCTTAAAAAAAACTCCCTACCAGGTGGTGTTGGGGTGGTGGCTCGCATAGCAGATTCAGAGGCGGGTGCAGTGAAAATGTTCCTTTTGCAGTTGATGCCGCGACTACTGAAGCACTTGCCATTCGATGTGGAGTAGCGTTGGCAAACCAACTGTATTCGATCGCATCATCCTTCAATCCGACTGCCTCCAGGCTGTTGAAACTCTTCAGGCGGGTGGCTTTTCCTCATCTACTAGAACATAAAGGCGCACGTTGTCGCGCCCGTACATCTACTGAAATAATTATATAAATATATTAGAAAAATCTGGACTAAAAACGAACATTTAGATGGTGGAGCATTATTGAAGTTTTCGTTATAAGTTGCAAAACTGACACGGGTGACAATCCCATCTAAATCAGCATTGGAACGTCAATGTACAAAAAAGTTTGTCTAAGCATCACATTTGCTAGCGTATTTAAATAAGTGGTGGAGATTCTCTGTGTGTCACACATTATCGTCCGTTGTAGCCTTGCCATAGTAGAGTGCAGATATAGGATGAAGAGGAACAAATGATGATGCAGTTGACCCGTATAAGTAGCCAAAAACAAACTGAGATCCACTGGAAAGTTGACGATTGACGGGTTTTTTTTGCGGGCTAACGGACTGACGGAGGAAAGGCAACAACCGGCCCACCTCCTGCACCATCACTAAGAATTGACTGTACCTCATCTCACGGCCGCACAGCCCACCGCAGCCCGGTTCATGAGAACGCCCAAAAAAAGGTCTGTGGAGCAGCGGCCCTTTTGACGTTCGCTCGGCCGGTTTCAGCGAGCAAATGAGGCGAACTGAGGCCCGAGGGATTGCTGCGGGGCGGTGAACTAATCTGAAGCATTCGTATACTTAATCGGACGGTTTAGCATTCCAAATCGCTGTGAGGAGGCATAGCTAGCCCAGTTTTACTGTTTAGCAATAAAGGCGCACGTTGTCGCGCCCGTACATCTACTGAAATAATTATATAAATATATTAGAAAAATCTGGACCAAAAACGAACATTTAGATGGTGGAGCATTATTGAAGTTTTCGGTATAAGTTGCAAAACTGACACGGGTGACAATGCCATCTAAATCAGCATTGGAACGTCAATGTACAAAATAGTTTGTCTTAGCATCACATTTGCTAGCGTATTTGAATAAGTGGTGGAGATTCTCTGTGTGTCACACATCATCGTCCGTTGTAGCCTTGCCATAGTAGAGTGCATATATAGGATGAAGAGGAACAAATGATGATGCAATTGACCCGTACAAGTAGCCAAAACAAACTGAGATCCACTGGAAAGTTGACGATTGACGGATTTTTTTTGCGGGCTAATGGACTGACGGAGGAAAGGCAACAACCGGCCCACCTCCTGCACCATCACTAAGAATTGACTGTACCTCACCTCACGGCCGCACAGCCCACCGCAGCCCGGTTCATGAGAACGCCCAAAAAAAGGTCTGTGGAGCAGCGGCCCTTTTGACGTTCGCTCGGCCGGTTTCAGTGAGCAAATGAGGCGAACGAGGCCCGAGGGATTGCTGCGGGGCGGTGAACTAATCTGAAGCATTCGTATACTTAATCAGACGGTTTAGCATTCCAAATTGCTGTGAGGAGGCATAGCTAGCCCAGTTTTACTGTTTAGCAATAAAGGCGCACGTTGTCGCGCCCGTACATCTACTGAAATAATTATATAAATATATTAGAAAAATCTGGACCAAAAACGAACATTTAGATGGTGGAGCATTATTGAAGTTTTCGATATAAGTTGCAAAACTGACACGGGTGACAATGCCATCTAAATCAGCATTGGAACGTCAATGTACAAAAAAGTTTGTCTAAGCATCACATTTGCTAGCGTATTTGAATAAGTGGTGGAGATTCTCTGTGTTGTCACACATCATCATCCGTTGTAGCCTTGTCATAGTAGAGTGCACATATAGGATGAAGAGGAACAAATGATGATGCAGTTGACCCGTATAAGTAGCCAAAACAAACTGAGATCCACTGGAAAGTTGACGATTGACGGGTTTTTTTTGCGGGCTAACGGACTGACGGAGGAAAGGCAGCAACCGGCGCACCTCCTGCACCATCACTAAGAATTGACTGTACCTCACCTCACGGCCGCACAGCCCACCGCAGCCCGGTTCATGAGAACGCCCAAAAAAAGGTCTGTGGAGCAGCGGCCCTTTTGACGTTCGCTCGGCCGGTTTCAGCGAGCAAATGAGGCGAACGAGGCCCGAGGGATTGCTGCGGGGCGGTGAACTAATCTGAAGCATTCGTATACTTAATCAGACGGTTTAGCATTCCAAATCGCTGTGAGGAGGCATAGCTAGCCCAGTTTTACTGTTTAGCAATGGCTGCTCCTCTCTTCGACGACATTTGTATTCAACCCTTCACCTTTAGTTCTGTCATGTATAGCTCTTGTAACATGGAGGCTAATTATCTAGCTCATTGTCTAGCTAGAGAAGCTGATGCTGATCCTGCTCTTGTTGACGATGTAAGCACTATTTAAGGAGCAATAGAGCAGCCATGATGGCATTCCTTTAGAAAAAAGGTAATCTTACATTCTTGGTTTACTATACTAAACAGACCCTGGTAAACCTCAAATGATTCGAACACACCCTCCATTTGATCACTGACAAAACCATTACAGGATAAAATTTTCGAACTTGCATAGCACTAAAAGATTGTGATTGGTAACCGCGGTACCATTCAACCGCTATATTTTTACCAGAAACACACAAAGAACGGCATACCTTTGAAACTGGGTATAACACAACGGAAATTATCTACATTTGTGGAAACTGCACAACATATTAGCTAGTATACAAATATACAGCAGTTTATAGTTCTAAATTCATACTGTCCACTTCATATGCCACTGTGCACTCCGCACAACTACAATCTGATAAGTTAAGGCATGCTTCCCTTTGGATAAACCAGGAGGGGCAAGTATAGTCATCCTGTCACTCATTACACTGGTGCGGCCTGATTAACTAGTCAGTGATGGGGATGACATTTCCCAGTGAAGCATTTGCTCGACAATCACATGGAGCAAGGCTTGCGAGTTTGTCCATTGCAAGCTTCACGATTTTGGTGTTTCCATTTTGTTTGGCAGCAGAACAAAGTAAAATCCAGGCTGAAGCACTAGATTCCGAAGGGACCACACTATCAATGAAATGCTCTGCTTCCTTGAACATACCAGAATGACCCAAAACCTCAATCATATGCGAGTAATGACCTTCTGAAGGTTCTATTTTGTAAACCTCGGTCATGGACACAAAGAACTGGAAGGCTTCACTTACAAGGCCGATTTCTGCACAGGCCTTCAGCACAGATAAGAATGCAATCGAAGTTGGTATTTTCTCTCTTCTTAACATCTGCACAAACAAGTCAATGGCTGTCTCTGGACAGCCATTTTCTAGATGAGCTATGATGATTGAGGTCCAAGTAGATGCACTCTTGTCAGACATATATCTGAAGGCATCCAATGCATTTTTGAGACTGCCGCAATTGGAGTACATGTCAATAAGGTGATTGCTGATGCATGGTTCAGAAGCAAGGCCACGCTTTGTAAGGTAGGCATGTGCTTGAAGCCCTTCACGAAGGAGTTCCAATTTTCCACAAGAATTCAAGATGTGTAATGCAGTTGGATAATCAAGAACCCCACCAGAACGTTGGATGACACACAAAAGATTAAGTACTCCAGCGTGATCATCACCTTGAGCAAAATCTTTAACCAGTGCTTCCCAAGAAATCTCACGGTTTGAGAGTGATAAGCACAGCTTAAGGGCCTGCTTGAACTGCCCTTCTCTTAAGTAGAAGCTTATAAGACTTTTCACAACAGAAGCATTGGTTCCATAACCAGTTCTGATGGAGTTGCCCTGGATCTCCATGCCACCTACGACATCTCCAAGAGCCACACATGCTGTAAGTACAGAGGTATAAGTGAACTCGTTAGGTTGCACATGCTCCAACTGCATCCTCCTGAACAAATGCATTGCTCTTTCAAATTGACCATTCAAGCAGTTGCCTGAGATTACCGCAGTCCATGCGGCTGTCCCTGGATCCTTGGTTCTTGAAAAGAGAACATGTGATTCATCCACAGAACCGCATTTAGCATACATGTCGACCAGTGAACTAGTGACAAAGGGATCTGAATTCATGTTGAACTTCAAAACATAGGCGTGTAACATCCTTCCTGTTGCTAAATCTTGATCAAAAGCGCACAACCTCAAACTAGTGGCCACAATAAAGTGATCCAGCTTTCCCTGGACCAGCAAATAGTATCTTAGCATTCTCAAGGGTAGCATACATTGTCCCTTATGAAGAGTAGCCCAATTGACATACATATCCATCAGAGCACTCATAACATGCTTATCTGAGTCTAGACCTGCTCTAATGAGGTAGCCATGTATTTCCCTTCCATAACCAAAAGCTCCTCTTCTGGTGACAACATGCAAAATGCTACCCAATGTAAACTCATCGCATTCCGAGCATTCAAACATCATAGCACGGAAGTGAGACAAAGCCTGATCATCACACATGTTATCTGCATAGCACTGGATGATGCTATTGGAAGAAACCAAATCCTTGTCATGCATATCATCAAACACCTTCTGCATCAGCTGTAGTTCCCTGGACCTCCCATAGAACTCGATCAGGCAGTTCTCCAAGAAGCCGCTTTTAGAGAATCCTGACTTGATGATGCAGCAATGCAGCTGGTGTCCCAAACTTCGATTGGCCAAACTAGAAGCTGCCCTGAGTGCAACTGACAGAGTGAACGCATCACATCCAATACTGGCATGGATCATTTCCACGAACAACATTAGCGCCTCGGTATGGCAGCCATTCTCAGTGTAGCCGCTGAGCATGGAGGTCCAAGAAACCAAATCAGGCGCGGCAATGCCATCGAACACCTTCTCAGCGCAACCCAGCGACTGGCAGCTCGCGTACATGGTAAGGAGGCCGTTTGCCACAAAGAGGTCAGAATCTACGTAGCCCATCTTCGCAGCGGCGCAGTGGACCTGCCTTCCAAATCTGAGGTTCCCGACTGCCGCGCAGGCGCGCAGCACGACTGAGAAGACGAACCCGTCCGGCCTCAGTGACCGCTCCATCATGCGCAGGAGCAGGACCAGCGCCTCGGAGGCGGGGCCGTGGGTGGCGTACCCGGACATGATAGCAGTCCAAGCGACGAGGGACCTGTCCCGCGGCGGCATTGCCTCGAACACCTGCCGCGCGGGCTGCATTCGGCCGGCGCGCGTATGGGCGCGAAGCAGCGAGTGCTGCGCTGTGGCGGAGGGGCGGTGGAGGCATCCGGTATGTTTTCCACGGATTTGTACGGGGTGGCTCTGGTGACGCCTCTGCAAATACAGGAAGAGCGCGGGAGCAAGGGAGGAGGGAGCGCCATTGGTGGCAGCTCCGTGAGCGGGGAGGATTCGAATGGAGTGGCCAGGAAGGGGAGCAGGATAAGGTGGGCGTCGCTGGAATCAAATGTATGAATCGCCCAGCATCTACGGCAGCTAATCCATTCTCCTGTACGTAGGACGTATCCGGCCGTTTATGGACAGTGACCGATCACCGTGGTTCAAGTTATTAGAGCAGACTCCGCATAATCGCAGACCCGCAAAACATGTTTACAGTTCATGAAAAAATGGTTTTACGAGCCGGCGTGAAGGACCGCAAAGGCAGACCCCGCAAACGAACCTCTATAAAAGAATATTCATGGATTATACTTTTTTACGGATCGGTTTTGCGGAGTCGCGGCTGCTCCTGAACGAGCTGCTCATGCTCAAACTGATCAACATAAAGTGGAAAGTGTAGCTCTTGCACCGCCGCAACGGTCCGCAAATATCAATACCACACCATAAAAATACAATAATCATCCACACAACAAAATAATTATTCAGAAAAAATATCAATACCAACACAATACAACAATCATCCACATTACAAATAATTATTCAAATCATCGAAGTAAACTAAATAATGCAATATAAAACTTGTCCCGAATACAAGTAACCCATGAATTAAATATAAATGAGTAGATAAATGAGTTTTGTTACTGTCCATCCCTTTGCCAATGATGCTCAATGAGATCCTCATGAAGCTGAAAGTGGGTGCTTACATTTTCAATCTCCTTGTATGTCTGAAGAAAAGCTCTAATGCGGTTAGGGTCTCTAACTGGTTTGACACGGCTACCCACATTGTCGTAGAAGAACTCCAAGTTCATGCCTCTCTCATCTTCGAGAATCATATTATGAAGGATAACACAACATGTCATGATGTTTTCAAGGTCCGCTTGTCCCAAAAATGAGTAGGACCACGAACAATGGCAAACCTAGATTGCAAAACCTCGAATGCTTTTTCAATGTCTTTTTGGGCTGCCTCTTGCACCCTTGCAAATTCATATTGTTTTCTAGTTTTGGATTCATTAATGCTCTTGACAAATGTGCACCAAGGAGGGTATATACCATCTGCAAGATAGTACCCCTTTGTGTATTCATGCCCATTGATAGTATAATTGCAAGCAGAAGCATCACCATTAGCAAGCCTAGCAAACAAATGAGACCGTTGCAACACATTGATATCATTGAGTGTGCCCGGCATACAAAAAAAGCAATGCCAAATTCATAAATCCTCGGATGCTATGGCCTCTAACACAATGGTTGCATCAGGAGACTTGCCACAATACATTCCTTGCCATGCCTTCGGGCAATTTTTCCAATTCCAATGCATACAGTCAATGCTATCTAGCATGCTAGACCAACCTCTCCTCTCATTAGATGCCATCATTTTTTTGTGTCATCCTTGTTGGGTGCCCGAAGATATTCAGGACCAAAGACACGGATGATCACTTTGGCAAACCTACGCACTAACTCAGTTGTGGTATCTTCACCAATACGAAGGTACTTATCGGCATAGTCAGCCAGAATGTCGTATGCAATTACCCGCATAGCTGCCGAGATTTTTTGATATGCACTAAATCCCTTCAAGCCCGCGGCATTTCTTCTTTGAGTAAAATACCGACAATTTGCCTCGCAAGCTTGAACAATTTTCACAAAGAGAGATCGACGCATTCGGTACCTTCTCTGGAAGAGGTGCGGTGGATATGTTGGATTCTCCGCGAAGTAGTCTTGCATCAACATCTCGTTCCCGAGATGACGATTTCGAGGAATGCAAAGACGGCCGACGGTCAGTCCTCGCCGCCTCTTTTGGTTCTCGTCTTCGTGCTCCTTCATGGGAAGGGCCATCACCAACATCTACTGCCGATAGTTTGCAAGTAGCGTCTCAACATCCGAGTTGTCCGAATCGGACGAATCGTCGAGCAAAAACTTCTCGCACGGGCTCAATTCCATCTACATGAACAAAAACCGCATGCCGCGTCAACCAATTAAGCATAGCGCTCGGCACAAAGCACAAGCAAACACTCACTAGCGGCTCGTGGCCGGTGGCTCTCCGGCGGTTCGGGGGGCGGGCGATCCCGGGCGGCGACTAGGGGCGGCTCGAGGCGGTCGATCCCGGCGGCGGCAGCGACGAAGCGGCTCGTGTCGCCAGATCCGGGGAGGGGGGGGGGGTGCAACGATTCGACAATAAAGTATATTGATTCTTTCTCAATAAACAAAGACTTTTTTCTGTAAATACCGCGTATTTGATTCCATTATCATTATCATATGATAATACTATATTTTATTATTTTATTTGTATATCGGTGATAGAGGGTGGGGGCGCCCCCGCGACGCGATTCCGCCCGCAGATTTGGCCGGAATCGTCGGCGGCGGACGGGTGGAACCAATGGCGGGCGGCGGTAGAAGGAGGTGGGGAAAGGGCGCGGGCTGAAATGTCCCTCCCACCAACCGCTTTCCTGGGATATGAGGCACCGCAGGGGCGAGGCGGAAACCTGCGTATTCGCGGGTTGGGGCCGAGATTTTGCCGCGCCCCAAAATTTTTTTTATGGGCCGGCCGCGTTTGCGGGGTCTGTTCGGACGGGATTTTCCGTGCCGACCCGCTTTTTACGGTTATTTTGTGGGTTACGGCTTTTTACGGGGTCTGCTAGAGATGCTCTTAGACCGGGTGGTGTCCGGCTAGAAATCGAAGATGGTAACCCTATGTAAAATCTTTTATATCTAAATAACTAGCCCCCCATTAACCTATTTTTCTCAACATGCAAGCATAATACCTCATCAAACAACATGCATTAGAAAGGCCCACCTCAACATTCAATGAGTCATAGGAAAAGATTCACCTTAACATGCAAACATGCATGATATATTTAGTAAATATTTACAAAAAGACAATAATCAAACACAATGAACCATATCTATTTTTAGTTTTAGCTCTTATATTATTTCTCCGAATATTCTTATTTCCATAAAATCAACAACTTTAAAATATATTGTAAAATATTCCCGCGACAACGTGCAAGGCATCATCTAGTTCATAGAACATTGAAAACCTACATAAGTACCATCTTCGCAAGTTCTGCCCTTAGGGCGCCTGCGGGATCCGTTCCCGTTGGCACAACTATCATGGCTGCTGGATCCGCTCCGGTCGGCAACAATTTATATACAGAGCAAATAACTAGACTCTAGCATCTTGCAATGTAATGTGAATTATCATACTAAGTTGTAGCTATGTTCATGACCTGCATCGGTAGCTATGTTCATGACCTGCATCATGCTGCATGTTGTATGAATTATGCTCACAACTAACGGGTGTGTTATGGACACACAATACAACCAAAAGGTTTTCTGCCTTTTTGTTTAAAACTTTAAGGCAGCAAAATCCTACTTCACAGACAGGCCCCGGGAAGTAGAAGGCCAACCTCGCATATCCATCTGAGCATGAACCAAATAAACAGAGGTGAGTATAGCATCTCAGTTTTACGATTTGGTTCGGCCTGGTTTTTCGAACTTTTTCCTGTAAATTTCGCATATTATTGAAGAAACATTTCTTAGGACTTCTGACTGCACCAGCGAAAGCATTGCCCGGATATCCTACAACGCTCGTATAAGTTGTGATAGTTCTAAAGATGTGTGTGTACTCTAAAAGAAGTGCTTCCTGTGGTCGCGGTTTAGACAAAGATCCTAATGCACTACGGTTGAGGTACTACGAAACAAAGTACGGTCTGATTGAAACAAGGCATAGGTACAGAAATCATTCGAAAAATAAAATGGCACTTTAGGGAATGCAAGTACTACTTGAATCATATTTGTTCATAACTTAAAGGGTGGACCGCCGCTTACATCCGGCCGCACCGATCCACCAGATTAACGGCACCTCGTGCCCATCTTCTTTTTCTGCCCCCGTCACAGGAAACAGGGGGCGGCATGCTACTAGATAAAAATAAAATAAAAAGAAAAGGACAACGACATAGCCGAAGACGACAAAGCCGGGGCAGGAGGGGAACTCACAACTCAGGCTTCCCTGAAGTCGTTTTCCTTTTCCTGCAGAAACAACGCCTCCGCGACATCGCCCACCACGCTGTCTGCCCTGCGATGGTCGTCCATATCGAGCTCCTCTAGCACGGCCTTTACCGGGAAGTGGGGAGAAACGTGGTGGACGCTCGCAAGGACATGGAGTGCCACCGCGCGCCCCGCCCGATCTACCTCTGCCTCCTGCGCCACCGCCTTCTCCGGGAGAAACTCTCCGAACCGCGCCGCCAGATGTTCGAAGAAGAACACAAGATGGTTCAACTTCCCTTCATCGAAGGCGCTGTAGGGGCCGAACCGTTGAAGACCGAGGACATCCATGTCTTCGTTCAGCCGCAGGTACACGTCGCGGAGCAACGCCACCCTCCCGTATGAAAAGAATAGCGCGCTACAGCAAAATAGCGCTGACCTCAAAATACGCAATTAGCGTGCTATATCGCGATATAGCGTGCTATTAGCGAGACATTGTACATTAGTATTTTTAGCGAGGCAATTCTCAATATGCTATAGCGTGCTATTAGCGACGCTATAGCGCGTTATTTTTTTCAGTGAGTGGTCGGCGTGGAGATTGGCGAAGAGCTGCTCCGCCTCCCGACGGCGGAGCAGCTCCGTCTCCACCCGGTCGCGCAACTCCGGGGTCTTGCTCTCTAGACAGAAGACAGAGAGAGATGCTGCTGAGAACCCTTCCGGAGCTCACAGATCTCTGCGTCCTTGCTGGTGAGGTTGGCGTGCATTTGCTCCCACTCATAGCGGCTGACCTCATACGCCATGGTGGAAGAAGAAAGGGGGTGACGACGACGGTAGGAAGGGACTCACGGGCTGGAAGGCTCGGGGGCTTGAAGGATGCAGTACGGGGCGAGTGGAAGAAGAAGGATGTGGGGGAACTGAGGCGAGGCGCCCCTCCAATCGACTCGAAGCAATCAACACGAGCGGCAGGCGTTTGGGTTCCCCAATGAGAACTTGAACGCCATCTGGTTACATCAACATTCGAAGTGGGGTTTAATGGTGGGAGGCATAATTGCTCTGAAATTGCTTCACACATGATACATATGAACTTAATTGCTTTCTCATCAGTATGAACCCCGAGGCGAACTAAAGATGAATAAGTACATGCAGGGTGTCGCATGTTGGGCTCAAAAGCTTTGATTCCTGCCCTTGGCGGGATTCCAGTGCCACATGTCATAACCATTGAGTATCTGATTAACCGGTCAACTAGTGGATGGTGCAAGTGGACTGGACCAAGCCCTTCGGCAAGCATTTTATGCATAAGACATGGGGGCCGGGGAACCGGATTCCCTAACATCTTCAAGGAATGTCACATAAGCTACAGTAACCGTGACATCACTTCTTTACATCCATATGGTTAAGCCTAAAATGATTATAATTAATTTGTAAATTACAAATTTACTGTATACATTTATAAAAACGAAATATGTATTTGGCAACCCTGTGCCCGATTGCAAAATCGCCACACCACCTTGATGCCGTCTATTTCAAATCCAGCACCGTCAGATTCAATCGCGTGGCCCTTTCCCCTTCGCTCGTCTTCCTCCCCGCACTGTCGCAGGTATCGTACTTGGCGTGAATTTGTCCCGCAAGGCATGCCGGCCTGAAGAGATGCTCTCAGACGTGCTGCCACCGTGTTCGACCTTCGCCGGGTCACGGCGGGACGATGGAGGACTCATGCACCGCGGTCCCCCGCTTCGCCGACATGCATGTGCGCCTGCTCGCCATGCGCCGTGACCTCGACGGGATGGGGCTCGACGCCGACACGCTCTGCCTCCCGTCGCACCTCTTCGATGGCCACGGCGGCGCCGAGGTATGCCTAGCTAGGACTAGAAACCCCCTCCCACCCCCTTGGATTTGTCACCAATGGCGGCCTAGCCGAGCGACCCTGTGGTCTGATGATTTGTGTTCATCCGGGTTGTCGCGTAGGTGTCTGACTACTGCCGAGAGATGCCACAAGTTCAGCAAGTCCATCTTGACCCCATTTCCGGTTGGCTGAGACCCTCAAAATCTCTCTCGCTCTCCAATTTCAGTGGCCACACATGCAGTGTTTCGAACGGACGCCAGCTTCAGAGTTTCAGAGAAAGACCAGAGCAATTGGAAACAGAGGATACAGTAGTATTTTGATTCTGAGCAACACATGCCCTTTCTTTTTTCAGTACAACGAATGCCTGAATTATGTTTCCAACGAATGCTAGTCTTTGGGCTAGCTAGCTGATATCTACCTGTTGCGTGCTGCTAGTTAGCAAATTCCACCTGTGCTCCTTCATGCTATTACTATCTGCTGCTATAATTTTCACGGAATTTGCTCCCAATCTTTCTTTTTTGGTAAGAAAAAAGCAGAAGTGGTTTCGAAAAGAATGATATTTTGTCAGGTAGTTATCTCTCTCACTTGCAGTAAACTGCCCCTTGAAAATGTTCCTCCATCACCGCAGTAAATTTGACTCTAATTTTTTTATTGAAAATACAACGCCGGTAATTTTCTCTGTAAATAGTTGATAATATATACACGACAGACTAGATAACTTGCACACAAACACCGCTGTAATTTTGAGTCACGAGTAAAAAATGTCGAAAACATACCTTCGATAAATTTCGTGTAAATAGCACGATAATATATGCACCATAGATTTGATAACTTACGTCTAAAGTACCGCAATATTTTTTTTCTTCGGTAGAAAAAAAGTTGTTGTAAATATACAATGGTAAATTTTGTGTACATAGCATGGTATTTTAAGAACCACAGACTTGTTAAACTGCCTATAAGACCATGATAACTTTTCGACCCCGGAAAAGAAATTGTTCAAACATACCCCCGCTTTAAAAAAAAACATGATAGTATAAGCAGCTCATAACAGATAACTTACATACAAACACCATGATAAATTTTGCCCTAGGAAAAAGTTGTTGGAAAATATACCCTCGCTAACTTATTTGTACATAATATGATAATATACGCCTCACAGACCTGATAACTTACGTCCAAACACCTTGGTAACTTTAACTAGGAGAATAATCATTGCAAATTACCCCCGGCAGCTTTTGTGCAGATAACAAGGTAATGTACGTCCAAACACCATGGTAATTCCTTGGATAGGGAAAGTTTTAGAGAATACTCGCGGTAATTCTATGTAAATAGTATGGTAATTCACGCACCGCGGACATGATAACTTACGTAAAAACACCGTGTTAACTTTTGACTCGGAGAAAAAGATGTTGGAACATACCCTGATAAATTGTGTGTATAACTTGTGTATGAACATCATGGTAACTTTTCTGATTTGGGGGTGTAAAAATTGTTGAAAACATACACGCAGTACCTTCTATGTGCCTAGCATGATGATTTACATACCGCAAACATGATACAAAACACCATAGTAAATTTGCCCAAGTGATTTTTTTATGAACACACGATAACTTCTGTCTACATAACGTGATAATTTACTCATCGCATATCTGATTACTTACGTACAAACACCATGATAATATTGACGCAGGGGGGATTGTTATAATTTAAGTACAAACAGAGAAAAGGCTATTGAGAAACATACCCCAAAAACTTGAGTAAGAAAAGCATGGCAACATTAAAATTTCGTACCTGATAGATTACCTGCAAACATCATGATTTTTGCATCTGAAAAGGAGTGAAGAGGACGCCCGGGTTTGTGAACCATGCAGAAAAAATAATAGAACTAGGGTGCATTGTTCTAAAACCCGTACAAGTGAGGCCGTTGGTCTGGATTTTCAGTTACTGATCAGTGCCTCTTTTGCTTATTCTCGTCTCAAGAAGATACAACTAATGTGTAAGTTGTACATAATCAGTTAAGCGGGCTAGTCCAGTTGGATGTTGCAGCTTAGTTATATATGAGAGGGTATGGGTTCGATTCCCCTTCCATGCCCTTTTTTTTTGCCTATTTTAAACTACAGACGCAAGAAAAATTGAAGAAGATGGGATCGAAGGAGGGAGGGCGGTCGCTCGGGAGGAGGTGGGATCGAACGGAGAAGAGTGGTGTGGTACTTTTAGCAATGTGGCACACGTGTGTCAAATATCACAGTCCTTACAAAAATTACATACAAACTAAATTTATAAAGTATTCATGCTGTTATATTATCATTTTTTGATGTTTTACAATCATTCTATAGCAACTTTATATCATTTTTTAGGACTGACCTATTGACTCAGTGCCCAGTGTCAATTGCTGTTTTTTGCTTGTATTTTACATCGCAGAAAATCAATATCAAACGGAGTCCAAACACCGCGAAACTTTTTGTGGATTTCTTATGGACCAGAAGACATCCAGTGGGTCAGAGAAGCACCTGGGGGTGCCCCGAGGGGGGCACAACCCACCAGGGCGCGCATGGGGGCCCAGGTGCGCCCAGGTGGGTTGTGCCCACCTCGGTGGCCTCCCGCACCCCCTCTTCGTCCTATAAATCGCCAAATATTCCAAAACCCCTGGGGGTAACCCTAGATTAGAAGTTCCGCCGCCACAAGGCTCTGTAGTCACGAGAAACCAATGTAGACCCCGTTCCGCCACCCTGCCGGTGGGGGGAATCATCACCGGTGGCCATCTTCATCATCCCGGCGGCCACCACGATGAGGAGGGAGTAGTCCACCCTCGGGGCTGAGGGTTTGTACCAGTAGCTATGTGTTTAATCTCTCTCTCTCTCTCTCTCTCTCTCTCTCTCTCGTGTTCTTGAGATGTCACGATCTTGACGTATCGTAGGCTTTGCTAGTATGCTCGGATCATATGATGTTTTCCCCTCTCTATCTTGTTGTGAATTGAGTTTTGCCTTTGAGATTTCATTTTATTGGATTGAATACTTTTTTGGATTTGAGAGCACTCGATATATGTCTTGCATATGAATAGTCGTGGTGACAATGGGTGTATCATATTGATTCACTTGATATGTGTTTTGGCACTCAAGTCGCGGATTCCCGAGGTGACATTGGGGTAATCTACGCATAGGGGTTGATGCACGTTCTCGTCTTTGTTTCTCCGGTAGAAATCTTGGGGCACTCTTTGAGGTTCTTTGTGTTGGATTGAGTATTATGAATATGAATTTTCTTTGGTGTTATTTTAGTACGAACTCTAGGATAGATTGATCGGAAAGAATAGCTTTGAGGTGGTTTCGTACCCTACAAACAATTTCTTCTTATATTCTCTGCTAGATAATAACTTTGTTGTGATTCTTCGTTGCACGTTTAGGGATAGTTATATGGTCCAATTAGATTAGCATTGTTGATGGATTGCACTAGCGAAAGTACAGACCCTAGGCCTTGTTTTTAAGCATTGCAATGCAATTTGTGCTCACTTTTGTTACTTGCTACCTTGTTGTTTTTTATTGTTCCTATTACAAAAATCAATATCTACCATCCGTATTACACTTTTATCACCATCTCTTCGCCGAATTAGTGTACCTATACAATTTGCCATTGTATTGGGTGTGTTGGGGACACAAGAAATTTCTTGTATTTGGTTGCAGGGTTGTTTGAGAGAGACCATCTTCATCCTACGCCTCTCACGGATTGATAAACCTTAGGTCATCCACTTGAGAGAAAATTGCTACTGTCCTACAAAACTCTGCGCTTGGAGGAGGCCCAACACGAGTCTACAAGAATAAAGTTGCATAGTAGACATCAAGCTCTTTTCTGGCATCGTTGCCTGGGAGGTGAGTCCATGAAGGTATATCTTTAGACCTTACAATTGAATCTTTTAGTTTCTTGTTTTATCACTAGTTTGGTTTATAAAAAGAAAACTAAAAAATGGAATTGAGGTTGCATCATATTATTGATCATCTCTATAATATCTTTCTTGAAAATGATGGATCGAAAAGTTGTGCTCAATTGTTAGAAGAAGAAGTCAATAAAATATTTGCCACAAAATATTTGAATGATGAGCATGATTGCAATGTTGTAGTATGAATTCTTTGAATATCCAAAATGCTAATGGTTATTGCACTAGTCATGAGAAAAATGTTTCTTATAAGCATGTCAATTTTTGTGGAGTGGAAAGACTTTGTGAAGACGTGCCTTATAAGGAAGATATATTTTGTAAGAAGCATAAGCATGATAGAACCAATTCTTTGCTCAAAGTGATAGATGAATTTGCTACAAAATGATGCTCTCTTTGTCCTATTACTTGTGAACTTTGCATTAAAGTTGGTCACCTTTATTTCCAATGCATGCTTTTCATGATCGAGTCTTGTCCAAATATTGCAATAACTTGATCACCCTTAATCTTTATAATGAACTTTGTATATTTTTGGGGAGTGAAGAATTGACACATAAAAATAGTTGGTTTGAAGTATTCATTCTCACGGGCGACATTGAAACTAAACTAAAGAATATAGAGATATATTTTGCATGGTAAATTGCAATGAGAATGCTTATATTGCCAACTATAGAAATATGGGAAAACCAATAGAATATAAAAGGAATACTAATGAAAGGGTAAAGATTTCCACTTTCCCTCCTATTGTCTCTCATATGGAATAGGTGGCGAGGAGGAGCTCCCTATTCAACCAATCTCATCAATAAGAAGCTTGATTTTTTTTTATTAAACCCACACATGATGTGGTGAAGAAGAAGAAAAGAAGAAAGAATAGAGGTAAAAAGGTATCTCTTCCAAATAATGTTTCTCCTATTATTTTTGTGCCTCATGAAAATGAATCAAAAATAATTGTGGAAGATGATGCACTTGATGATGATATTGCCTCTATGTCTTATAGCACAATGTCCGAGAGCACCATTGATGATGATATTTTATGCCTATTGCTTGTTGTGATTATTATGATTGGGAAGATGATGATACTTCTTATAATTTTGGAAATCTTTTTGGCACCAATTTGGGAAATTATGATAGCAATTGCTATACCGTTGGTGCTATTCATACTATTAATGATGAGAGTGATTATGCTTATGATATGCCAAGCCACAAGCTTGGGGATGCTATGTTTGATGAGAATGACATGTTTGAGAATTTATTTGTTGCAATTAATGTTTTCCCAAGCTTGGGGATGATATGCTCAATGAAGATGATCTTTTCGGTCCCCCTACTTCGAATGATCAAATTTGCTATGATGATTGCATGCCTCCTATCTATGATGAGAACAAAGTTGCTACTTATGATGATTATTGTGATGATACTTATATTATAAAAAGTAGTGATAATTATTGTCATAATTTTGAATATTCTTTTATTGAACATTACTCTCTTAATGTGGAAACAATTTTTAGTATTCGAGTTTCATATGATACTCCCACTATTGTGAATGAGAATAAAATTGCTTATATGGAGAGTAATAAATTTTCTATGCTTTTGGATCATGAAAACAATGCTTTATGTGATAGTTATATTGATGAACCTATTCATGATGCTACTGAAAATTATTATGAGGGAGGAACTTATGATTCATGATGCTCTTGTTATGTTTCAATCCTTATCTTTTATGCGAGCATCATTGAAATCATCGTGCCTACCTAAAAGGCATAAAAGAAAATCGCTTGTTGGGAGACAACCCAACACTTTTACCTACTGTTTTTGTGTGTTCACATGATTAAGCTACTATAGTAATAATGTTTTATTGCTTTTGTTTCAATAAAGTGCCAAGTAAAGCCTTTGGGATAGTGTGGATGATAGTTGACTTGAATCTGTGCAAAAACATAAACTTTTGCGCTTAGTCCAGGAAACTTAAAAATTCACTCGAACGTGCTTTTGATCTGAATTTTTTTACAGATGATTTAAATACAAATTACCTACGTTGTCCTAATTTTTCAGAATTTTAAGAGTTGCAGAAGTATGAGAACAATTCAGATCATTACAGGCTGTTCTGTTTTTGACAGATTCTGTTTTCAATGCATAGTTTGCTTATTTCCTAGTTTCTATGGCTTATATTGGTCAATATAAATTGTGGAAATGATATGCTATAGTACGAAATGTGTGGAAACAATTATGAATCTTGTCTTTGATAGTATCAAAGTGAAATGGTTTGATCTTTATCATACTAACCTATCTCACAAAGTTCCGTTAAGTTTTGTGTGATTGAAGTTTTCAAGTTTTTGGTGAGATGTCGATATGAGGAGAATAAGGAGTGGCAAGACCCTAAGCTTGGGGATGCCCAAGGCACCCCAAGTTAATATCCAAGGAATATACAAGCAACCAAGCTTGGGGATGCCCGGAAGGCATCCCCTCTTTCGTCTCCAACATTATTGGTAACCTTACTCGGAGCTATGTTTTCATTTGTCACAAGATTTGTGTTTTGCTTGGAGCGTCATTTTATTTTTCTAGGATTTGCTTGCTGTTATTTAGAATAATGTTTTGCATATTTATTTTTAATAAAAATGTCAAGGATAACCTTTACCATACTTATTTTGCAAGTCTACATGTTGCTATTTGAAAACAGAAAGTTTATCGGTGTTGAAAAAATTCCTAGAAAAGTTAGAATGTGATAAAATGTTGATTTTTTTTGCAAAATAAGCTCTGATAAATTTTGTACAGTGTGTTAAATTTTTAGAAATTTTTAAGTTGAATAAGTATGGATCCTCTTGCATTCTTTACAAACTGTACTGTTTTGGCAGATTGTTGTTATGTTTGCATTGTTTGCATATGTTTGCTTGTTTAATGATTATATTTGAGGATAGGAGTATTAAATATGCAGGTGAATTTAGTATGCAATGTTGAATAATAATTTTATTGATTTGCTACAATAGAGAATGATAAAGTTTTTGTATTGATTTATACTAACTTATCTCATGAGTTCTTGTCGAGTTTTGTGTGGATGAAGCTTTTGAGATTTAGGAAAACCTGATATGAGAGGAATGAAGAAGACACAAGAGCTCAAGCTTGGGGATGCCCAAGGCATCCCAAGTTAATATTCCAATAAGTCTCAAGCATCTAAGCTTGGGGATGCCCCGGTAGGCATCCCACCTTTCTTCATCAACAATTATCGGTTAGTATCGGTTGACCCTAAGTTTTTGCTTCTCCACATGATGTGTGCTATTGTTGGAATGTAATTTTATTTTGTTTTGCTTGCTGTTTTAATAAAATACTTAGATCTGAAAGTTTTTAAATAAAAGAGAGTACTCAAATAGCTACCTATTTACTTAACTACTCGCTTGATCTTCACTTGTATATTTTTGGAGTAGTTTGTCATTTACTCTCGTACTTCACTTATATCCTATGAGTAAATTGTTGAATAAATTGAATGTAATGAAGTTGAAATTATATGTTCATATCATGCCTAGTGGTAGCTTCACGTTGGGTTCAGAAAGTGAAACCTTTTGAAGCTTGACAATCACAATATTGGTCATACAAGCAATTCCTGAATGATTACTATAAGGAAGAGAACTTTCACATGCAAATACACTATATTGGAAACCTTTTATGATTGTGAGCCCCCATCAAAATATTATATGCCAAAATTGTTGACATTGGACAAGGAAGACAACGTAATGATTTATGTTGTTTCATATTCACATAGAAGTTATATTGTCATAGATCCTTCAACATGTGGTGCTTGCCCCCCATCTTTGCTAGCCAAAAATTCCGCACCAAGTAGAGATACTACTTGTGCATCCAAAAACCCTTAAACCCAAATCTTATTTTCAATAGTCCACCATACCTACCTAAGGATTGAGTAAGATCCTTCAAGTAAGTTGTCATCGGTGCAATAAGGCAATAAAAATTGCTTCTAAAAGTGTTAGATCATCTAGTGTAAGAGAAAATTGAGTGTTGTACGAACTTGTGATGGCAAAGAATAAAAGCGACAAACTTCATAATAAAGGTTGCTATCATAAAGGGCAATATAACGTGACGTTCTTTTGCACTAAGGGACTGAGCATACAAACAAAAAGCGCATGGCAACCTCTGCTTCCCTCTGTGAAGGGCCTATCTTTTACTTTTCAGTATTTACTTTTATGCAAGAGTCAAAGTTTTTCTCTCTATTCCTTTTTATTTTTCTCTTTTGGCAAGAATCATGTGGTGAGGAAAGATCTAGGCACATATGTCTAGTTGGATATGGGTAGCATGAGTTATTATTGTTGACATCACCCTTGAGGTGAATACGTTGGGAGGCGAAATTATAAGCCCCTCTCTTTCTATGTGTCCGGTTGAAACGTTTTGCTCATGTGTATGCGGTGAGTGTTAGCAATAATAGAAGACTATATGATGGTTGAGTATGTGGAGCTTTTACTTAGAATTTGTTGAATAAGTTGAATTGGAATTGCTTGGTGACTGAGAACATAGGTTGTTGAGTTTCAAGAGAATTCATTATTTGAACCTTAACATGTGAATTGGTTGCTACTTTATCATGAGAAGTTTTATGAGAAAGAATTGCTATTATGATGCTAGGAAAAGTGATTGAAATTATCATTGATCAAACTTGTGCACTTTTCTAGCATTCACACTTCATAAATTAGTTCTTTTATCATTTACCTACTCGAGGACGAGTAGGAATTAAGCTTGGGGATGCTGATACGTCTCCAACGTATCTATAATTTATGAAGTATTCATGCTGTTATATTATTTTTCTTGAATGTTTTACAATCATTTTATAGCAACTTTATATAATTTTTTGGGACTAACCTATTGACCCAATGCCCAGTGCTGGTTGCTATTTTTTGCTTGTTTTTTACATCGCAGGAAATCAATCAAACAGAGTCCAAACACCGCGAAACTGTTTTTGGATTTTTTATGGACCAGAAGACATCCAGTGGGCCAGAGAAGCACCTGGGGGGGTGCCCCGAGGGGGGTACAACCCACCAGGGCGCTCCTTGGGGCCCAGGCGCGCCCAGGTGGGTTGTGCCCACCTCGGTGGCCTCCCGCACCCCCTCTTCGTCCTATAAATCGCCAAATATTCCAAAACCCCTAGGGGTAACCCTAGATCAGAAGTTCCGTCGCCACAAGGCTCTGTAGCCACGAGAAACCAATCCAGACCCCGTTCCGCCACCCTGCCGAAGGGGGGAATCATCATCGATGGCGATCTTCATCATCCCGGCGGCCACCACGACGAGGAGGGAGTAGTCCACCCTCGAGGCTGAGGGTTTGTACCAGTAGCTATGTGTTTAATTTCTCTCTCTCTCTCTCTCTCTCTTGTGTTCTTGAGATGTCACGATCTTGTTGTATCGCAGGCTTTGTTAATATGGTTGGATCATATGATGTTTTCCCCTTATATCTTGTTGTGGATTGAGTTTTCCCTTTGAGATTTCGTTTTAACGGATTGAATACTTTTATGGATTTGAGAGCACTTGATATATGTCTTGCATATAAATACTCGCGGTGACAATGGGGTATCATGTTGCTTCACTTGATATGTTTTTGGCACTCAAGTCGCGGATTCCTGGGATGACATTGGGGTAATCTACGCATAGGGGTTGATGCATGTTCTGTCTTTGTTTCTCCGGTAGAAATCTTGAGGCACTCTTTGATGTTCTTGTGTTGGATTGAGTATTATGAATATGAATTTGCTTTGGTGTTATTTTATTACGAACTCTAGGATAGATTGATCGGAAAGAATAGCTTTGAGGTGGTTTCGTACCCTACAAACAATTTCTTCTTATATTCTCCGGTAGATAAGAACTTTGGAGTGATTCTTTGTTGCACGTTGAGGTATAGTTATATGATCCAATTAGATTAGCATTGTTGATAGATTGCACTAGTGAAAGTACGGACCCTAGGCCTTGTTTTTAAGCATTGCAATACCATTTGTGCTCACTTTTGGTTACTTGCTACCTTCCTGTTTTTTAATTTTCCTATTACAAAAATCAATATCTACCATCCATACTACACTTTGATCACCATCTCTTCACCGAACTAGTGCACCTATACAATTTGCCATTGTATTTGGTGTGTTGGGGACACAAGAGTTTTCTTGTATTTGGTTGCAGGTTTGTTTGAGAGACACCATCTTTAGCCTACGCCTCCCACGGATTGATAAACCTTAGGTCATCACTTGAGGGAAAACTGCTACTGTCCTACAAAACTCTGCGCTTGGAGGCCCAAGACGAGTCTACAAGAATAAAGTTGCGTAGTAGACATCAGTAGTACCTTAGCAACTACGCCATTGTGGTACCCCTTGAGATATAAAAGGAGGACTGGGCTATAGGGAAAAAAGGTTGGACACTTGGTAGAACACTAGGTTGAGCACACAACACTTCCCCTTCCCAAGAAGGACTTGTAGCTAGCTATCCACAAACGTAAACACACACAAAGCAGGAGTAAGGTATTACGCAACCATGCGCCCTGAACCTGGGTAAATCATCATGTCCATTTCATGTATTTTGGTAGTGTAGGTCGTCACCTTCGTGTCCCCTCCAAGAACAAGCTAAAGGATGTCTCCCGTCCATGGTGTCACGTGCATGTTCTGCACATGCCCGCCGACAATATCAGGGGGTATAAGTCATGTAGAAGTTAGAATACGGTAGGTATTATGCAAGGGAAGTTATGAATCTATTTATAACAATACCTAAAGTGGATGATGATGTTATTGTACTAACAGATCTCACGAGGTTTCTGTTGAGTTCTGTGTGCTGAAGTTTTCTAGTTTTGGGTGAGATCACGATGGTTGAAGGAATAAGGAGTGGCAAGACCCTAAGCTTGGGGATGCCCAAGACACCCCAAGGTTATATTCAAGGAAGACCCAAGTGTCTAAGCTTGGGGATGCCCCGTAAGGCATCCCCTCTTTCGTCTCTAATCCATCGGTAATATTACTCGGAGCTATATTTTATTCATCACATGATATGTGTTTTCCTTGGAGCATCATGTGATACAGTTTTATTTGTTTTCTTGTTTTCCACAATCATTTTTTGTTGGACACACCTATTAGGAGACACACACATTCATCATAATTTGTTAGAATGCTCTTTATGCTTCACTAATATCTTTTGAGTTAAGGCAGTTTTGCTCATGTGCTTCACTTGTATCCTTAGAGCATGATGATACTTATATTTTATAGAAATCATTTGCACTCTCATGCTTTTCTTATATATTTTTGAGAGTTAAATAGGAAGTGGTAATTTGCACGAGCTATATGTTTAGTCTAAAAATGATAGGTATAAAAGAGTGGTATAATAAAAAAATTCATTTAGATCACTGAATGTGAAGCGTATGATCAACGATATTGAAGTTATAATATGGAAGCTTACTAGTTAATAAACATTAGTTAGTAAAAATATCAGTGTTAAGGTTTGTGATTCACTATTTCATTAAAGTGGCAGTATTGGCATACCAGGGAAGTTTGAGCGCATTATATCCCTGATTTATATCCTTTGTGTTGTCCAGGGGGTGAGGTGCGCGCGTGATACATCTCCAATGTATCTATAATTTTTTATTGTTCCATGCTATGTATGATTTTCTGGGACTAACCTATTAACCCAGTGCCAAGTGCCAATTGCTATTTTTGCCTGTTTTTTGGTTTTCTAGGAAATCAGTACCAAACGGATTCCAAACGCTACGGAACTTTTCATGATTTTTTTAGATAAGAGAGGCCCTAGAAGCTTCGGGAGGAGGCCAGAAGGCGAAGGAGTAGACAGAAAGGCACTAGGGCACGCCCTTGGGGCCGCCCTAATTCTACCTCTATAAATTATCTAAAATCAGGAAACCAACAGTGAGCCACCCAAAATACTTTTTCTGCCGCCACAAGTTTCTGTTCTTCCGCGATCCCATCTGGAGGCCTTTTCCGGCACTCTGCCGGAGGGGGAATCGATCATGGAGGGCTTCTACATCAACCTTGTTGCCCTTCCGATGATGTGTGAGTAGTTACGACATACCTACGGGTCCATTGCTAGTAGCTAGATGGCTTTGAAAGTGCAACGAATCCCCGAGTGGTTTTGGTAATTAATAAGAACATATATGTCAGTGATCTTATGAACATTGATGGTAGATTTCAGAAAAGACCAGTGATTGGCATTGCAAGGACTAGTGTACGTGGACCCCTCAAAATGTCAAGGACAAGAATTGGCTACCCCAAGACTCTACATTTTTTTGGTTTAGTGATCCAAGATCACATTGAGTCCCTTAGGAAAGCCAATACCATTAAACGGGGATGAGGTATTGTTGATGAGGTTGTTGCTCAAGTGCTTAGTAGTATTGCTCCAAAAACTATCAATCACTTTCCCAAACACATATGTCCTGTCGGGCCCATGGATCCTAGTGTATCCAGGCCCATCTGCCTTCAGCCCAGGACGCGGCGCATGATGAAGGCCCTGTCGGAATCGGGGCTCTGGGAAACCAAAAGGTTCAAACTCTGGGGTGGGCTCCTTCTATCATTCCACCCTACCATCTCTACCTCACGATGATGCCGTGGCAAGCATGATTTAGGAAAGAAGAGCAGTGGCCACAACAGTTACCCAGGTTCAAGCCACCTGACGGTGTAAAACCCTACTCCTGCTTTGTTGGGATTGCTAGAGGGAGAGAATACAAGAGCTGGGCTCTAGTAGCCAAAATGGGTCCATCCCCTCTAAGGTGGCGCCCTGCCCTCTTCTTATATTGCCCTGGTCCTCTTCCCCCGAAAAAATGGCGGGAAGGGTTGCCACAATGGCCAGTTTGAAGGGGGACAAGATTTCAGCCTATCCTAACTAAAGGTGGTCTTCGCTTGCAAAGCCTTCATCCGTGACGCGCTGGTGGGCTCGGGAATGACATCTGCCCTGGTGCGTCCGTCGTCCTGGTCTTCTTTCACTGATCAGGAAACCTTTGGGGTTGCTGCTTTGCCTCCTTAACACAAAACGACTAATCCTCTCCATCTGCGTCGCCTGGTGCAACGCTTGCTGTCTTCTGCCATCGCGTGTGTCACCCACGTGGTGGGTGCGGACGAGCGAGGCTGAGTTGAATGCCCTCGAGTTGTCCGCCTCAGGGAGGAGCCTTAGGAGGCCGCCCCACGAGGCCCTTGGAGATGCCACTGCGACCTTGCCGCATGCCCGCCCTCCGGAGAGGGGGCTTTAGGAGACGAGCCCCTCGCGAGGAGTTCGATTCGTGATGTCTGCTGTCGGCCTCTTGCTGGGCCTCGCCATGCGCCATGCCCTGGGCCGAAGGAAGACGGGTCTGGATACCCTGGGATCCATGGTCCCGACAGTAGCCCCTGGGCCTGTGGCGCACATGCTCCCGCCAAGAGGGAGCGAAACGGCGCGGGCACCAGCCGCTAGCGGGCCAGTGATACGTCTCCAACGTATCTATAATTTTTTATTGCTCCATGCTACTTTATCTATTGTTTTGGACTATATTGGGCTTTATTTTCCACTTTTATATTATTTTTCGGACTAACCTATTAACCGGAGGCCCAACCCAGAATTGTTGTTTTTGCCTTTTTCAGTGTTCCGAAGAAACAGAATATCAAACGGAGTCCAAACGGAATGAAACCTTCGGAAACGTGATTTTCTCACCAAACGTGATCCAGGAGACTTGGACCCTACGCCAAGGCACCAGAGAGGCGGTCACGAGAGGGGGGGCGCGCCTCAGGGCGCCACTGCCTCGTGGCCCCTGTTGCTCCAATCGACGCATTCCTTCCTCCTATATATACCTACATACCCCCAAACGATCGTAGCAGAGCCAAAACCCAATTCCACCGCAACTTCCTCAGATCCACGAGATCCCATCTTGGGGCCTGTTCGAGCTCACGAGGGGGCATCCACCACGGAGGGCTTCTACATCAACACCATAGCCTCTCCGATGAAGTGTGAGTAGTTTACTTCAGACCTTCGGGTCCTGAGCTAGTAGCTAGATGGCTTCTTCTCTCTGTTTGGATCTCAATACAATGTTCTCCCCCTCTCTCGTGGAGATCTATTCGATGTAATCTTCTTTTTGCAGTGTGTTTGTTGAGACCGATGAATTGTGGGTTTATGATCCAGCTTACCTATGAATAATATTTGAATCTTCTCTGAATTCTTTTATGTATGATTGAGTTATCTTTGCAAGTCTCTTGAATTATCCGTTTGGTTTGGCCAACTAGATTGGTAGTTCTTGCAATGGGAGAAGTGCATGGCTTTGGGTTCAATCTTGCGGTGTCCTTACCCAAAGGATGTAAAGGGTTGCAAGGCACGTATTGTATTGTTGCCATCGAGGATAACAAGATGGGGTATTTATCATATTGCATGAATTTATTCCTCTACATCATGTCATCTTGCTTAAGGCGTTACTCGCTTTTTAACTTAATACTCTAGATGCATCTTTGGATAGCGGTCGATGAGTGGATTAATAGTAGTAGATGCGTAATCGTTTGATCTACTTGTCTCGGACGTGATGCCTATATACATGATCATACCTAGATATACTCATAACTATGCTCAATTACATCAATTGCTCAACAAGTAATTTGTTCACCCACCGTAGAATACTTATGCTCTTGAGAGAAGCCACTAGTGAAACCTATGGCCCCCGGGTCTATTCTCATCATATCAATCTCCATCAATTTTATACTTGCTTTGTTTTTACTTTGCCTTTACTTTTCACTTTGCATCTATATACCAAAAATACCAAAAATATTATCTCTATCAGATCTCACTCTCGTACGTGACCGTGAAGGGATTGACAACCCCTAATCGCGTTGGTTGCGAGTAGCTATCGTTTTGTGCAGGTACGAGGGACTTGTGCGTGGCCTCCTACTGGATTGATACCTTGGTTCTCAAAAACTGAGGGAAATACTTACGCTACTGTGCTGCATCATCCTCTCCTCTTCGGGGAAAACCAACGCAAGCTCAAGACATAGCAGCCAGTTGCGACGGGAGGCGCATGACGGAACATGGGATGCGCCCCACTTCTCCATGATGCCTCAGCAACTGCCCAGGCTGCCATAAAGCCTACCGCACAGGGCACAAGGCCATCATTGTTTCCCTTGCGCATCTCTACTTTCCAGCACCTGTTGAAGGCGAGGGGACGGGGACCACGCCTAGCTTGCGTGCTATATAAGGATGAGGGAAAGGCCTCCCTATCCACCTTCTTCATCCAAACTCTTCCTCCTCTCCTTGATCCAATTGAGCTCTTGCGGCGATGGAGAGAGGGAAAGGACGAGCACGCGCTTCCGCCGCAACGCCCAGGGTGCCATCGCGGGGGCGCTGGCGTCCTCCTGCTGCCGCCGACGTTGGGTCGAGTGGCTACGGGAGGGGGTCCCGAACTGTGTGTCTAAGGTCGATGGTAACAGGAGACAGGGGACACGATGTTTACCCAGGTTCATGCCCTCTCTATGGAGGTAATACCCTACTTCCTCCTTGATTGATCTTGATGAATGTGAGTATTACAAGAGTTGATCTACCACGAGATCGTAATGGCTAAAACCCTAGAAGTCTAGCCTGTATGATTATGATTGCCTCTACGGACTAAACCCTCCGGTTTATATAGACACCGGAGGGGACTAGGGTTGTACAAAGTCGGTTACAGAGAAAGGAATCTTCACATCCGAACGCCAAGCTTGCCATCCAAGCCAAGGAGAGTCCCATCCGGACACGAGAGAGAGTCTTCTGTCTTGTATCTTTGTCGGTGTCAAAACCGGTGGATCTCGGGTAGGGGGTCCCGAACAGTGCGTCTAAGGCAGATGGTAACAGGAGGCAGGGGACACGATGTTTACCCAGGTTCGAGCCCTCTCGATGGAGGTAATACCCTACTTCCTGCTTGATTGATCTTGATGATATGATTATTACAAGAGTTGATCTACCACGAGATCGTAGAGGCTAAACCCTAGAAGCTAGCCTATGGTATGATTGTTGTTGTCCCACGGACTAAACCCTCCGGTTTATATAGACACCAGAGGGGCTAGGGTTACGAGTCTGTTACAAGGGAGGAGATCTATATATCCGTATTGCCAAGCTTGCCTTCCACGCCAAGGAAAGTCCCATCCGGACACGGGACGAAGTCTTCAATCTTGTATCTTCATAGTCCAGCAGTCCGGCCAAAGGATATAGTCCGGCTGTCCGGATACCCCCTAATCCAGGGCTCCCTCAGTAGCCCCCGAACCAGGCTTCAATGACGATGAGCCCGGCACGCATATTGTTTTCGGCATTGCAAGGCGGGTTCTTCTCCAAATCCTGAATACCTGTTGAATAGTGTCTGGCTTCACATAAATGTTGTGCTTCTTGGCTTCCACGTCCATTAATGGCTGTCTTCCACGTGTCGAGCAAATGCGAGAAGCCGGGGCATTTTTACATTTGCCACCCTAGCTATGTGAGTAAACTGTCTATTAAAGAGACGGGGATTCTTAGATCCAAATCACACCATCCTTCCACGGCGAGCATTCATCGGAGCGCTCCCGAAAAAATCCATCCCAACATGGCCGGCCACCGCAACTCTTCATCTCGCTCCCGTAGCCCTAAGCCCGGAGATTGGAAGAAGTGTTCCGTCCCGCGCAGTCAATTAGTGGAGTTACAGACCCAGGGATTTCTCCCTCCGGCGTATATGGCCCCTGTTCGAGCCGGGCTCGCCACCTACAATGGCGGGGAGCAAGCGGAGAGCTTTCCCAACCCCTCCAAGGGGGAGCGGGTATGCCTCGTCCCTTATCTATTAAGGGGACTCAGATTTCCAATCCATCCGTTCCTCCGAGGGCTCCTGAAGTTTTACGGCCTCCATTTGCATAACTTCACCCCTGCTTCCATATTACACATCGCTGGTTATCTAGCCCTTTGTGAGCTGCGAAGCTCATTTCGCGCTATGGAAGAAGCTATTCTGCCTTGTGCGCCGTATACAGAGGGGGTCAATATATCAAGTGGGCGGAGCCGAAATATGGCGCATCGCCGGACGGATACCTGTCCGGTACCCGAAGAAGACGTCCAAGACTGGCCTTCGAGTGGTTTTATATGGAAGACGTCCCTCTTAGGATCCTATTCGGATTGGTCTTCCGAGTTCGACAATGCCCCTTTGAAGAAACGCTGAAGCCGGGCGCCCTCGGAGCCCTCGGAGGAACATAATGAGACGCCCTTTACGGATGGGCCGGCTAAAGGTGCTAGCTCAATCAGGACTGACAATAACCGAGGTTATGTCAATATGCATTATGCGGGGGAGGGGGGGGGGGTGCAGCCACTTCAATATCGAGGCCACCCCATGTGGCATTTCAATGGGGAAGATGATGCCACTCGCTGCGGGCGTAAGGGACCGGACTCAGTTGCTGCTCTAGCAAAAATTCTGTCCGATTTGTATAAGGGAGAGGAAGAGGAGTTCCTCTACATCAAGCCAGGGGATGGATTCTCCATGCACAATCCTCCAAGTTGGGTGAGCTGCCACTTTTTACTCCCATCCTTCCCGCATTCATCGTCATTCGTTTTTACCTTGCCGTTTCATGGCAGGAACTGCAAAAAGCTGTAAGGGAGGTCAACAGCCCACCTCCACAACCGGAGGATCCTGGCCGGCCTCGACCCCGGCCTCAAGAGGATCCGGACATATTTGTGGAGCTGATCGACAAGATATTCTATCAATTAAGCTGTGATAATGCCATGGTGGCCATTATAGCCGACTATCCCGGCTACTCCCGCCTCGCATGTAAGTAAAACCAGAGTCCCGTCTTCCAAGAAGGATCCCCTTTTATGCACTTCACCCATCGTACCTGTATGGTGTTTTACAGGGAAGGCCCTCGGGACGCCATGCCGAACCCGCGGTGACTCGCCAACAAGGGGCGCCGAAGCCGGGCCGGCTGAAAAGGAAGGCGATCCGGACTGAGACGCCGGCGCAGAGGTATGATACAAAACCTCGCTCCGTGGTTGTCGTCTTTAAAAACATAATAACACCCATGTTTCCTAGAAGGAAAAACGCTCGCCGGACTATATCCGGAGAGGTTGCCGATCACGCCTCCACCAGTCGGGCTCCAGGGCCGGACACAGAGGCGGAAGCTAACACGGGGCATGCGCCGGATGCTCCTCCTACAGAGGATGCGGATAAAATATCCGCTACAAATTCCGAAGTGGAGAGCACCATGAATCACAGGCGTCGCCGGGCCATACCCCGTGATGCTTGTTTCTCCCAAGAGGCATTTGATGCCTTCAACTCGGGAGACGCGTACATCCGTGCTGCTCAAAATGGTCTTGCCAGAGCCACAGACTAGTATGTAAAGGATATACGGGTAAGAAAATTTGATGATTATATATATCAGTAGCCCCTGAGACTTGAAATAGTTGGCACAACTGATTTAAGGATCATTATTGGTGCATGTCCTTACAGAGAAGAATACCCAATTGTCTCAAGAGCTGGAAGAGTGCAGGGCCCAGCTACGGGCCGCAGTTGCCGCATTGAAGGAGTCTGAGAAGGCCCCCTCTGGTAACACTTGTTTCAAATAATGATAGGTACCATATAGTATGCGGCATGCATGAAAATCTAACAACAGATATTGCAGATGACTCCGGAGTGAATCCGGATGAGCAACATGTCATACGGCAGCTAAACGCTGGCGAGCGCGTGCTTATGAAAGTTAGGCGGGAGAAAAACGATCTCCAAGATGCCAATACCTAGCTGAGCGTGGAGCTGAAGGATGTTTGAGCCCAGCTTGAGGACTCCGTGAAGGAGAATAAGCGGCTTCGACGCGGCATTTTCAGTAAGTGATTGAACGAACTTTTTAAAGAGTTCGGCGAAGAAGTCGGCTAACAGAGTTATGTCTGCAGGTATGCTGACGGGTCGTCCCGGGAGGAGATGCCCAGGTCTGCGGGTGATCTTCTACCAGAGCTCTCACAACTGCACGAACAAGTTTGACAGGTGATGCAGGGTATTGCCCAGGCCTTGTGGCCCTCTGTCTCCCTGCCAGGAGGCATTGGAGAGCTTGCAGAGAAGCTCAAGGGAGCGCGGCGGCGCTTCCGATTATGGAAGATATCGGCCTGCTGTCAAGGTGCCAGGGAAGCCTGGGCCATGGTGAAGACGCGGTATACCAAGGCTGACCCAAACCACATGGCCGAGGTCGTACCTGTGGGGCCCGATGGGAAAGAGATCCCCGTCAATTTGGTGTATGACCAAGTAGAATTAGCCGCAAAGTATTCCCAACAGGATTGTAGGCTAGACAACCTGTTGGATGGGATAGAAGAAGAATTTAGTCAGTCTAAGTGACTGTGCAATTGAAATGACATGTATAATGTCTCTAGCCGGATTGTAAATCATTTGTCATGGCGGACCTTTTCGCTTCGACCTCGGGACCCGATAGTGCGAGTGTATCCGAATACCCGCCGCTTATGTAAAACCGGGTATGCGTGGAAACCGCATTTAGGGGTCATAAGTGCTTGAATGCATAAGTACCCAACTAGCTATGTTATATTACATGGATAGTAAGAAACATCTTCCAGGAAGAATAGTTCTGTTAAGGGTTCCTTTCCCTGGGTACGCATGCCCTAATGTGAATGTCCGGACTGCGAGATGAGACGCAGGCAAAAAACATCTGGGGGCATGTATCGAAATAAATAAAAGTCATCTTTTGTTCACCGACCGAATATTCCCTTAAGAACGCTAGCTTTCGCTTCACCTACCGAGGTACACGTCCGACCCGACAAAGAATAATTGCAGAGGTGCTCTCCTTATGCCCCAGCCGAATTAATGTGAACGTAGGGCATAAATACAAGAGCCAGGCAACCCAGCTTGGCCAAAATTTAAGTCATATCGATGCATATAATGGCGAAAAAAGGTACATGCGGAAGAATAACACATGTGCGGGGCATGAAGCCCGGAAAAATAGTTATATTAAGCTTCTGTATAAGAAGCCCTGTGTATAATGAGCGCAGCTAGCGCGTTAATATTGTGTAGTCAAAACACAAGTTGGCCTTTTAAGGCCTTGAGGAGAAGGAAAAAGAAGAAAAAAAAGAGAGAAAAGACAGACAATGTATATGCGAAAAATGGACAGGGGTAAGGAGACGAACATAGAGTCCGACACTAGGCGTAGAATCTTCGGAGTCTGGCTGCGTTCCATGGGTTTGGCTCAAGTCGATTGTCCGATGCATCCCGCAGATGGTATGCTCCGCCGGTCAAAACTTGGTCAATAATGAAGGGACCTTCCCATTTGGGCTGAAGCTTGTTCTTTTTCTTCTCCGGCAGGCGTAGAACTAGATCGCCAACGTTATAAGTTTTGGCCCGTACTTCTCTGCTTTGGTATCTTCGAGCCTGTTGCTGATAGAATGCGGAACGGGCTTCTGCCACGTCACGCTCCTCCTCCAGGGCCTCCAAACTGTCCTGCCGATCAAGCTCGGCCTCTTTTTCTTCATACATGCGCACTCGAGGTGAGTCATGAATTATGTCATAGGGCAGAACCGCCTCTGCGCCGTACACCATAAAGAACGTTGTGTATCCGGTAGTGCGATTCGGCGTGGTCTGCAGCCCCCATAAGACGGAGTCAAGCTCCTCTACCCAGTGCGAGTTAGACTCCTTGAAGGACCGCACTAATCTGGGTTTGATGCCGCTCATGATAAGACCATTTGCTCGCTCGACTTGACCGTTAGTTTGCGGGTGATAGACAGAAGCATAATCGAGCTTGATGCCCATGTTGCTGCACCAAAGTTTTACCTCGTCGGCTGTAAAGTCCGTACCGTTGTCGGTAATGAAGCTGTGGGGGACGCCATAACGGTGTACAACCCCAGATATGAAGTCTATCACCGGTCCGGATTCGACCGTTTTAACGGGTTTGGCTTCTATCCATTTGGTGAATTCATCCACCATGACCAGTAAGTATTTTTTCTTATGGGTTCCCCCTTTAAGGGGTCCGACCATATCAATGAAGGAAATATGCCCTAGAGGCAATAATAAAGTTATTATTTATTTCCTTATATCATGATAAATGTTTATTATTCATGCTAGAATTGTATTAACCGGAAACATAATGCATGTGTGAATACATAGACAAACAGAGTGTCACTAGTATGCCTCTACTTGACTAGCTCGTTGATCAAAGATGGTTATGTTTCCTAGCCATAGACATGAGTTGTCATTTGATTAACGGGATCACATCATTAGGAGAATGATGTGATTGACATGATCCATTCCGTTAGCTTAGCACTCGATCGTTTAGTATGTTGCTATTGCTTTCTTTATGACTTATACATGTTCCTATGACTATGAGATTATGCAACTCCCGTTTACCGGAGGAACACTTTGTGTGCTACCAAACGTCACAACGTAACTGGGTGATTATAAAGGTGCTCTATAGGTGTCTCCAAAGGTACTTGTTGGGTTGGTGTATTTCGAGATTAGGATTTGTCACTCCGATTGTCGGAGAGGTATCTCTGGGCCCTCTCTGTAATGCACATCACTTAAGCCTTGCAAGCATTGCAACTAATGAGTTAGTTGCGGGATGATGTATTACGGAACGAGTAAAGAGACTTGCCGGTAACGAGATTGAACTAGGTATTGAGATACCGACGATCGAATCTCGGGCAAGTAACATACCGATGACAAAGGGAACAACATATGTTGTTATGCGGTCTGACCGATAAAAATCTTCATAGAATATGTGGGAGCCAATATGAGCATCCAGGTTCTGCTATTGGTTATTGACTAGAGATGTGTCTCGGTCATGTCAACATAGTTCTCGATCCCGTAGGGTCCGCACGCTTAACGTTTTGATGACAGTTATATTATGGGTTTATATGTTTTGATGTAGCGAAGGCTGTTCAGGGTCCCGGATGTGATCACGGACATGACGAGGAGTCTCTAAATGGCCGAGACATGAAGATTGATATATTGGAAACCTATGTTTGGATATCGGAAGTGTTCCGGGTGAAATCGGGATTTTACCGGAGTACCGGGAGGTTACTGGAAACCCCTGGGGACCTAATGGGCCTTAGTGGGCCTTGATGGAAGAGAGGAGTGGCGGCCAGGACAAGGGCCGCACCCCCTTCCCCCTAGTCCAAATAGGACAAGGAGAGGGGGGGCGGCGCCCCCTTCCTTCTTCTCCTCCACCTCTTTCCCCCTCTCTCTCTCCTAGTCCAACATGGAAAAAGGGGGGAGTCCTACTCCTCCTGGCGCGCCCTCTCTTCTGGCCGGCCGCACCCCCCTTGCTCCTTTATATACGGGGGCAGGGGGGCACCCTAGAGACAACAATTGATCTGTTTGATCTTTTAGCCGTGTGCGGTGCCCCCCTCCACCATAGTCCACCTCGATAATACTGTGGCGGTGCTTCGGCGAAGCCCTGCGTCGGTAGAACATCAACATCGTCACCACGCCGTCATGCTGAAGAAACTCTCCCTCAACACTCGGCTGGATCGGAGTTCGAGGGACGTCATCGGGCTGAACGTGTGCTGAACTCGGAGGTGCCGTACGTTCGGTACTTGATCGGTCGGATCGTGAAGACGTACGACTACATCAACCGCATTGTGCTAACGCTTCTGCTTTTGGTCTACGAGGGTACGTGGACAACACTCTCCCCTCTCGTTGCTATGCATCACCATGATCTTGCGTGTGCGTAGGAAATTTTTTGAAACTACTACTTTCCCCAATGCATCCGAGCCAGGTTTTATGCGTAGATGTCATATGCCCGAGTAGAACACAAGTGACTTGTGGGTGATATAAGTCATACTGATTGCGAGCATGTCATACTTTGGTTCGGCGGTATTGTTGGATGAAGCGGCCCGGACCGACATTACACGTACGCTTACGCGAGACTGGTTCTACCGACGTGCTTTGCACACAGGTGGCTGGCGGGTGTCAGTTTCTCCAACTTTAGTTGAACCGAGTGTGGCTACGCCCGGTCCTTGCGAAGGTTAAAACAGCACCAACTTGACAAACTATCGTTGTGGTTTTGATGCGTAGGTAAGAACGGTTCTTGCTAAAGCCCGTAGCAGCCACGTAAAATTTGCAACAATAAAGTAGAGGACGTCTAACTTGTTTTTGCAGGGCATGTGATGTGATATGGTCAAGACATGATGCTAAATTTTATTGTATGAGATGATCATGTTTTGTAACCGAGTTATCGGCAACTGGCAGGAGCCATATGGTTGTCGCTTTATTGTATGCAATGCAATCGCCCTGTAATGCTTTAATTTATCACTAAGCGGTAGCGATGGTCGTAGAAGAATAAGATTGGCGAGACGACAACAATGCTACGATGGAGATCAAGGTGTCGTGCCGGTGACGATGGTGATCATGACGGCGCTTCGGAGATGGAGATCACAAACGCAAGATGATGATGGCCATATCATATCACTTATATTGATTGCATGTGATGTTTATCTTTTATGCATCTTATCTTGCTTTGATTGACGGTAGCATTATAAGATGATCTCTTACTAAATTTCAAGATAAAAAGTGTTCTCCCTAAGTATGCACCGTTGCCAAAGTTCGTCGTGCCCAGACACCACGTGATGATCGGGTGTGATAAGCTCTACGTCCATATACAACGGGTGCAAGCCAGTTTTGCACACGCGGAATACTCAGATTAAACTTTACGAGCCTAGCATATGCAGATATGGCCTCGGAACACTGAGACCGAAAGGTCGAGCGTGAATCATATAGTAGATATGATCAACATAGTGATGTTCACCATTGAAAACTACATTCCACGTGATGATCGGTTATGGTTTAGTTGATTTGGATCACGTGATCGCTTAGAAGATTAGAGGGATGTCTTTCTAAGTGGGAGTTCTCAAGTAATATGATTAATTGAACTTAAATTTATCATGAACTTAGTACCTGATAGTATCTTGCTTGTCTATGTTGATTGTAGATAGATGGCCCATGCTGTTGTTCCCTTGAATTTTAATGCGTTCCTTGAGAAAGCAAAGTTGAAGGATGATGGTACCAATTACGCGGACTGGGTCTGTAACTTGAGGATTATCCTCATTGCTTGCACGTAAGAGTTACGCCCCGAAGCACCGCTAGGTGTACCACTGTACAAGAATCGCAGACATTGTGAATGCCTGGCAGTCACGTGTTGATGACTACTCGATAGTTCAATGTGCCATGCTTTACGGCTTAGAACCGGGACTTCAACGACGTTTTGAACGTGATGGAGCATATGAGATGTTCCAAAAGTTGAAGTTAATATTTCAAAAGAATGCCCGGATTGAGAGATATGAAGTCTCCAATAAGTTCTATAGTTGCAAGATGGAGGAGAATAGTTCTGTCAGTGAGCATATACTCAAGATGTCTGGGTACTGCAATCACTTGATTCAACTGGGAGTTAATCTTCCGGATGATAGCGTCGTTGACAGAATTCTCCAATCACTGCCACCAAGCTACAGGAGCTTCGTGATGAACTATAATATGCAAGGGATGGATAAGACAATTCCCGAGCTCTTCGCGATGCTAAAGGTTGCGGAGGTAGAAATCAAGAAGGAGCATCAATTGTTGATGGTCAATAAGACCACTAGTTTCAAGAAAAATGGAAAAGTTAAGAAGAATGGGAACTTCAAGAATAACAGCAAGCAAGTTGCTGCTCGGGAGAAGAAACCCAAGTCCGGACCTAAGCCCGAAACTGAGTGCTTCTACCGCAAGCGCATCGTCATCGAAGCGGAACCGCCCCAAGTATTAGGCGGATAAGAAGGATAGCAAGGTGAACAAAGGTATATGTGATATACATGTTATTGATGTGTACCTTACTAGAGCTCGCAGAGCACCTGGTATTTGATCCGGTTACATTGCTAATATTTGCAACTCGAAACAGGGACTACGGATTAAGCGAACACTCGGCAAGGACGAGGTGACGATGCGCGTGGGAAATGGTTCCAAAGCCGATGTGATCGCGGTCGGCTCGCTACCTCTACATCTACCTTCGGGATTAGTTTTAGACCTAAATAGTTGTTATTTGGTGCCAGCGTTGAGCATGAACATTATATCTGGATCGTGTTTAATGCGAGACGGTTATTCATTTAAATCAGAGAATAATGGTTGTTCTATTTATATGAGTAATATCTTTTATGGTCATGCACCCTTGAAGAGTGGTCTATTTTTGATGTATCTTGTTAGTAGTGATTCACTTATTCATAATGTTGAAGCCAAACGTTGCAGAGTTGATAATGATAGTGCAACTTATTTGTGGCACTGCCATTTAGGTCATATCTGTGTAAAGCGCATGAAGAAACTCCATACTGATGGACTTTTGGAACCACTTGATTATTAATCACTTGGTACTTGCGAACCGTGCCTTAAGGGCAAGATGACTAAAATGCCGTTCTCCGGTACTATGGAGAAAGCAACAGATTTGTTGGAAATCATACATACAGATGTATGTGGTCCGATGAATGTTGAGGCTCGTGGCGGATATCGTTATTTTCTCACCTTCACAGATGATTTAAGCAGATATGGTTATATCTACTTAATGAAGCATAAGTCTGAAACATTTGAAAAGTTCAAAGAATTTCAGAGTGAAGTTGAAAATCATCATAACAAGAAAATAAATTTTCTACGATCTGATCGTGGAGGAGAATATTTGAGTTATGAGTTTGGTCTACATTTGAAACAATGCAGAATAGGTTGGCAACTCACGCCACCCGGAACACCACAACGTAATGGTGTGTCCGAACGTCGTAATCGTACTTTACTAGATATGGTGCGATCTATGATGTCTCTTACTTATTTACCGCTATCGTTTTGGGGTTATGCTTTAGAGACGGCCGCATTCACGTTAAATAGGGCACCATCAAAATCCGTTGAGACGACGCCTTATGAACTTTGGTTTGGCAAGAAACCAAAGTTGTCCTTTCTTAAAGTTTGGGGCTGCGATGCTTATGTGAAAAAGCTTCAACCTGATAAGCTCGAACCCAAATCGGAAAAATGTGTCTTCATAGGATACCCAAAGGAGACAGTTGGGTACACCTTCTATCACAGATCCGAAGGCAAGTCATTCATTGGTAAGAATGGATCCTTTCTAGTGAAGGAGTTTCTCTCGAAAGAAGTGAGTGGGAGGAAAGTAGAACTTGATGAGGTAATCGTACTGCTCCCTTATTGGAAAGTAGCTCATCACGTAAATCTGTTCTGTGACGCCTACACCAATTAGTGAGGAAATTAATGATGATGATCATGGAACTTGAGATCAAGTTGTTCTTGAACCTCGTAGATCAACCGTAGAGTAAGATCCACACCAGAGTGGTACGACAATCCTGTTCTCGGAAGTCATGTTACTAGACCATGATGAACCTTTAACTATGAGGAAGCGATGGTGAGCCCAGATTCGCAAAATGGCTTGAGGCCATGAAATTTGAGATGGGATCCATGTATGAGAACAAAGTGTGGACTTTGGCTGACTTGCCCGATGATCGGCAAGCAATTGAGAATAAATGGATCTTCAAGAAGAAGACTGACACTGATGGTAACGTTACTGTCTACAAAGCTTGACTTGTTGCGAAAGGTTTTCGACAAGTTCAAGGGATTTACTACGATGAGACCTTCTCACCCGTAGCGATGCTTAAGTCTGTCCGAAGCATGTTAGCAATTGCCGCATTTTATGATTATGGAATATGGCAAATGGATGTCAAAACTGCATTCCTGAATGGATTTCTGAAAGAAGAGTTGTATATGATGCAACCGGAAGATTTTGTCGATCCAAAGGGAGCTAACAAAGTGTGCAAGGTCCAGCGATCCATTTATGGACTGGTGCAAGCCTCTCGGAGTTGGAATAAACGCTTTGATAGTGTGATCAAAGCATTTGGTTTTGTACAGACTTTTGGTGAAGCTCAGATTTACAAGAAAGTGAGTGGGAGCTCAGTAGCATTTACGATATTATATGTGGATGACATATTGCTGATCGGAAATGATATAGAATTTCGGGATAGCATAAAGGGATACTTGAATAAGAGTTTTTCAATGAAAGACCTCGGTGAAGCTGCTTATATATTGGGCATTAAGATCTATAGAGATAGATCAAGACGCTTAATTGGACTTCCACAAAGCACATACCTTGACAAAGTTTTGAAGAAGTTCAAAATGGATCAAGAAAAGAAAGGGTTCTTGCCTGTGTTACAAGGTGTGAAGTTGAGTAAGACTCAATGTCCGACCACTGCAGAAGATAGAGAGAAAATAAAGATGTTCCCTATGCTTCAGCCATAGGCTCTATCATGTATGCAATGCTGTGTACCAGAACTGATGTGTGCCTTGCTATAAGTCTAGCAGGGAGGTACCAAAGTAATCCAGGAGTGGATCACTGGACAGCGGTCAAGAACATCTTGAAATACCTGAAAAGGACTAAGGATATGTTTCTCGTTTATGGAGGTGACAAATAGCTCATCGTAAATGGTTACGTTGATGCAAGCTTTGACACTGATCCGGACGATTCTAAATCACAAACCGGATACGTGTTTACATTGAACGGTGGAGCCGTCAGTTGGTGCAGTTCTAAACAATGCGTCGTGGC
Source organism: Aegilops bicornis (assembly GCA_021605145.1). Lineage (NCBI taxonomy): Eukaryota > Viridiplantae > Streptophyta > Magnoliopsida > Poales > Poaceae > Aegilops > Aegilops bicornis. The sequence continues at coordinate 513,356,195 of CM038674.1, forward strand.
GGGATCTACGTGTGAAGCGGAGTACATAGCTGCTTTGGAAGCAGCAAATGAAGGAGTCTGGATGAAGGAGTTTATATCCGATCTAGGTGTCATACCTAGTGCATCGGGTCCAATGAAAATCTTTTGGTACAATACTGGTGCAATTGCCTTGGCGAAGGAATCCAGATTTCACAAGAGAACCAAGCACATCAAGAGACGCTTCAATTCCATCCGGGATTTGGTCCAGGTGGGAGACATAGAAATTTGCAAGATACATACGGATCTGAATGTTGTCAATTCGTTGACTAAGCCTCTTCCATGAGCAAAACATGATTAGCACCAAGGCTCCATGGGTGTTAGAATCATTACTATGTAATCTAGATTATTGACTCTAGTGCAAGTGGGATACTGAAGGTAATATGCCCTAGAGGCAATAATAAAGTTATTATTTATTTCCTTATATCATGATAAATGTTTATTATTCATGCTAGAATTGTATTAACCGGAAACATAATACATGTGTGAATACATAGACAAACAGAGTGTCACTAGTATGCCTCTATTTGACTAGCTCGTTGATCAAAGGTGGTTATGTTTCCTAGCCATAGACATGAGTTGTCATTTGATTAACGGGATCACATCATTAGGAGAATGATGTGATTGACATGACCCATTCCGTTAGCTTAGCACTCGATCGTTTAGTATGTTGCTATTGCTTTCTTCATGACTTATACATGTTCCTATGACTATGAGATTATGCAACTCCGTTTACGGAGCAACACTTTGTGTGCTACCAAACGTCACAACGTAATTGGGTGATTATAAAGGTGCTCTCTGTGTGTCTCCAAAGGTATTTGTTGGGTTGGCGATTTCGAGATTAGGATTTGTCACTCGATTGTCGGAGAGGTATCTCCGGGCCCTCTCGGTAATGCACATCACTTAAGCCTTGCAAGCATTGCAACTAATGAGTTAGTTATGGATGATGTATTACGGAACGAGTAAAGAGACTTGCTGGTAACGAGATTGAACTAGGTATTGAGATACCGACGATCGAATCTCGGGCAAGTAACATACCGATGACAAAGGGAACAACGTATGTTGTTATGCGGTCTGACCGATAAAGATCTTCGTAGAATATGTGGGAGACAATATGAGCATCCAGGTTCCGCTATTGGTTATTGACCGGAGATGTGTCTCGGTCATGTCTACATAGTTCTCGAACCCGTAGGTTCCGCACGTTTAACGTTTCGATGACAGTTATATTATGAGTTTATATGTTTTGATGTACTGAAGGTTGTTCGGAGTCCCGGATGTGATCACGGACATGACGAGGAGTTTTGAAATGGTTAAGACATGAAGATTGATATATTGGAAGTCTATGTATGGATATCGGAAGTGTTTCGGGTGAAATCGGGATTTTACCGGAGTACCGGGAGGTTACCGGAAACCCCCGGGGACTTAATGGGCCTTAGTGGGCCTTGGTGGAAGAGAGGAGAGGCGGCTAGGGCAAGGGCGGCGCCCCCTCCCCCTAGTCCGAATAAGACAAGGAGAGGGGGGGTGGGGGGCGACGCCCCCCCTTCCTTCTTCTCTTCCACCTCTTTGCCCCTCTCTCTCCTAGTCCAACATGGAAAAAGGGGGGAGTCCTACTCCCGGTAGGAGTAGGACTCCTCCTGGCAGGCCCTCTCTTCTGGCCGGCCGCACCCCCTTGCTCCTTTACATACGGGGGCAGGGGGGCACCCTAGAGACAACAATTGATCTGTTTGATCTTTTAGCCGTGTGCGGTGCCCCCCCTCCACCATAGTCCACCTCGATAATATTGTAGCTGTGCTTAGGCGAAGCCATGTGTCGGTAGAACATCAACATCATCACCACACCGTCATGCTGACGAAACTCTCCCTCAACACTCGGCTGGATCGGAGTTCGAGGGACGTCATCGGGCTGAACGTGTGCTGAACTCGGAGGTGCCGTACGTTCGGTACTTGATCTATCGGATCGTGAAGACGTACGACTACATCAACCACATTGTGCTAACGCTTCCGCTTTCGGTCTACGAGGGTACATTGACAACACTCTGCCCTCTCGTTGCTATGGATCACCATGATCTTGCTCGTGCGTAGGAATTTTTTTGAAATTACTACGTTCCCCAACAATCAAGCCCCCAGACCGCAAAGGGCCAGGTAATGGGGATTGTTTGGAGAGCGGTGGGCGACATATGGCTTTGGTTTGCAAAGAGCTGGCAACTGACGCAGCGTTGGACCAAGTCTTGTGCATCTGCCAGGGCCGTCGGCCAATAGAAACCTGTACGAAAGGCCTTGCTTACAAGGGCCCGGGTTGCGGCGTGGTGGCAGCCGAGTCCAGCATGGATTTCTGCCAAAAGCTTCCGCCCTTCCTCTTCGGAGATGCAGCTTTGAAGGACTCCGGTAGCGCTTTTCTTATAAAGCTCTCCCTCGTGAACCTTGTAGGCTTTAGATCGCCGCACTATACAGCGTGCCTCATTTTGGTCCTCGAGAAGTTCCTGCCTGGTTAGGTAGGCCAGGAATGGTTCTATCCACGGGGCGATGACGACCATTATTACGTGGGCTGAAGGTGTTATTTTAGTGGCAGAGCCTCCGATTATGTCAGAGTGTTCGGTATCTGGCGTTGGGGCCGGGTCCGGACTATTGTTAACGGTGGCCCCTTCCCATACCACGGATGGCTTAAACAACCTTTCCAAGAAGATGTTAGGTGGGACAGCGTCGCGCTTAGCGCTGATACAGGCGAGGATAACCGCTGCCTGATTGTTTTCCCGAGCCACATGGTGGAATTCGAGCCCCTCGAACCGATCTGACATCTTGAGGACGGCGTTGCGATAAGCCGCCATTTTCGGATTCTTGGCATTGAAGTCTCCATTTATTTGGGGTATTGCAAGGTTCGAGTCCCCACGCACCTCCAGGCGTCGAATTCCCATGGAAACTGCCATCCGAAGACCATGTAACAGGGCCTCGTATTCGGCTGCGTTTTTGGAGTCTGTGTACAGTATTTGGAGTACGTATTGGACTGTATCTCCGGTGGGGACGCCGTGACGACGCCAAATTTCTAGACCAGCCAGCATTTTAGAGCCGTCGAAGTGCATGATCCAATTGGAGTACGCGCCGTACTCTTTAGGGAGTTCGGCTTCTGTCCATTCGGTGACAAAATCGGCCAATACTTGCGACTTAATGGCTCACCGAGGTTTATATGTTATGTCGAACGGGAGGAGATCAATGGCCCATTTGGCAATCCGGCCGTGTCGTCGCGGTTGTTTATTATGTCGCTGAGTGGTACTTCCGAGGCCACTGTGATTGAACACTCTTGAAAGTAGTGTCTTAGTTTCCGGGATGCCATGAATACTGCATATGCTATCTTTTGATACTGCGGGTACCGTGATTTGTATGGAGTGAGGACAGTGGATACTTAATATACCGACTTTTGAAGTGGGAATTTATGTCCGTCCGTTTCTCGTTCGACGACGAGCATTGCGCTTACAACTTGATGAGTTGCCGCTATATATAGCAGCATTGGTTCACCGATGTTTGGCGCGGCCAGGATTGGGTTGGTGGCCAGGATGGCCTTTATGTCTTCCAGTCCGGCCGTGGCCGCGTCCGTCCACTCGAAGTGTTTGGTGCACCGAAGAAGGCGATAAAGGGGTAATGCCTTTTCTCCTAATCGGGAGATAAAGCGGCTTAAGGCCACCACACATCCAGTTAATTTATGGATTTGCTTGAGGTCAGTTGGGATAGCCAACTGTGACAGGGCTCGGATTTTAGCCGGATTTGCTTCAATTCCTCTACTAGAGACGATGAAGCCCAGGAGCTTTCCGGCGGGTACGCCGAAAACGCATTTTTCCGGATTGACCTTGATGTCGTATGTTTGGAGATTGTCGAACATGAGCCTCAATTCGTCTATTAAAGAGTCGACGTGTCTTGTTTTAACGACCACATCATCTACGTATGCCTCCACTGTTTTGCCGATCTGCTTTTCCAGACATGTCTGAATCATGCGTTGATACGTTCTTGCGGCGTTTTTTAGCCCGAAGGGCATTGTGTTGAAACAGAAGGGGCCGTATGGCGTGATAAATGCCGTTGCGGCTTGGTCGGACTCCGCCATCTTAATTTGGTGGTAGCTGGAGTATGCGTCGAGGAAGCACAATGAGTCATGTCCTGCGGTAGCATCGATAATTTGGTCGATGCGAGGGAGGGGGAAGGGATCCTTTGGGCAAGCCTTGTTGAGGTCCTTGAAATCGACACATAGGCGCCAGGATTTGTCCTTCTTTGGTACCATCACCAAGTTTGCTAGCCAGTCCGGATGTTTTACTTCTCTAATGAATCCGGCCTCTAATAACTTGGCTAGTTCCTCTCGCATGGCTTGTCTCTTAGGTTCAGAGAAACGCCAAAGAGTCTGCTTGACCGGCTTGAATCCCTTTAGAATGTTAAGGCTATGCTCGGCCAGCCTGCATGGGATTCCTGGCATATCTGAGGGATGCCAGGCAAATATGTCCCAATTCTCGCGCAGGAACTCCCGTAGTGCGGCGTCTACAACAGGGTTTAACTGTACCCCGATGGAGGCTGTTTTTGTAGGGTCCGTTGGGTGGACTTGGAATTTGACTATTTCATCCGCTGGTTTAAAAGAAGTGGATTTGGGTATTTTGTCAAGTATCACGTCGTCCCTGTCCACTGTGGAGCGTAGAGCAGTTAATTCCTCTGCCGCGAGGACTTCGGACAATGCCTCGAGGGCCAGCGCGACTATTTTGTTTTCGGCGCGGAGCGCTATGTCCGGATCACTAGCTAGAGTGATGATTCCATTGGGCCCGGGCATTTTGAGCTTCATGTACTCGTAATGGGGTATGGCTTGGAAGATCGTGAATGCCTCCCACCCTAAAAGGGCGTGGTATCCGCTACTGAACGGGGCCACTTGGAATGTAATTTCTTCGGACATATAATTCTCCGGGGTGCCGAATACCACATCTAGTGTGATTTTCCCAGCGCAGCGTGCCTCCCGACTAGGGATGATTCCTCTGAAGGTCGTGCTGCTTTGCTCAATGCGGTTTCTGTCTATTTCCATTTTTTGAAGAGTTTCCTCATAAATGATATTTAATCCGCTGCCGCCGTCCATGAGCACTTTAGTGAGCCGAAAGTTGTCCACAATTGGGCTAAGGACCAATGCGGCTCGGGCTGTTCGGAATTTAGGTTCGTCACTGGCATTGAAGGTGATAGCCGTGTCGCTCCATGGATTTATTGCTGCCACGTGGCAGACTTCGGCAAGGCTACGGAGTGCTCGCTTGCGCCTATTATTTGAGGCGAATGTCTCAAAGACTGTCAATACTGTATTGTTATCCACGGGATGGTGCTCTGCGGTGTTTGGAATGAGGAGATCCTCACCGCTCTTGGCCACCTGTCGGAGTACCCAACATGCTCTAAGGCTGTGTGTTTGTATGGTATCCGCTGTACTATGAATTTTGCAGGGCCCGTTAAGCCATCCCTCCAATACAGTTCCACGCCCTGTAGTGGGCTTTTGCTTCTTTGTAATTGAGTCGGGCGTCTTATGAGAGTGCACCCTTTTAATTCGGACTGGGTGTTTAGTCAGAGCCGGATTATCCCAGAATTTTGTTTCGGTTTTCCAGGCACTTTCCATCGCACAGTACTTCCGTACTATGGCCGCCAAGTCAGCGAAGCGTGCTATGTCACGGCGACTTATGGCGTTAAGGATTCCCTTGTCCGTGCAATTATTGCAGAAAAATGAGATTGCGTCTTCCTCGCGACAGTCCTTGACCTTGTTCATTACAAGGAGGAATCTGGCCCAATAATGATGTACTGTTTCCTGGGGCTCTTGCCTAATGTGGGAAAGATCATTTATCTGGGTGGGTGGGTGGATTTGAGTCCGAACCCTGACCCGATATGAGAAACCCAGGGGTAGAGGAGTTTCAGATCTTGGAAGTTCGGGCTCCGAGATGTTGCCCAATAAGTCCGCCCGCCGCTCGATTCTAGGTTCGTGGCTTGGGCAATGTCCTTCCAGAACGGGTATCCGGCTCGGAGAGCTCGGGAATACGGACATAGTTTGTCCTCAAGATAGAGGAAGAATCGCCGCATTGTTCCTCCACCACCGCTATCTGATGGGTGACCGGCGGATAGTTAATCTCCCTTTGGTCGGGTTTAAGCCCAATCCGATCATAGTCCATAGCGACTCCCAAAGCGGCGATGCGATTCAAGAGCTCGTTTAGCGAAGAGAGCTCCATTGGATTCATCTGCTCGGCAAGTTCCAAGCCAACGTGGAGGCTGTTTTTGATGACCCGAGAAGTCATCATCGGTGCAGCAGCCGAACGGGCGGTCATGATGAAGCCGCCTAGCCGGAGAGTTTGGCCGACAACCAGGGCTCCCCCAGAAGTGACGTTGTCCTTGACAACGAGACGAGGCATCCTTCCTTACGGTGACGGCACAGTGGAACTCTCAATGAAAGCACCAATGTCGGTGTCAAAACCGGCGGATCTCGGGTAGGGGGTCCCGAACCAATGCGTCTAAGGCGGATGGTAACAGGAGGCGGGGACACGATGTTTACCTGTGTTCGGGCCCTCTTGATGGAGGTAATACCCTACTTCGCTTGATTGATCTTGATAATATGAGTATTACAAGAGTTGATCTACCACGAGATCGTAGAGGCTAAACCCTAGAAGCTAGCCTATGGTATGATTGTTGTTGTCCTACGGACTAAACCCTCCGGTTTATATAGACACCAGAGGGGGCTAGGGTTACACAGAGTCAGTTACAAGGAAGGAAATCTACATATCCGTATTGCCAAGCTTGCCTTCCACGCCAAGGAGAGTCCCATCCGGACACGGGATGAAGTCTTCAATCTTGTATCTTCATAGTCCAACAGTCCGGCCAAAGGATATAGTACGGCTGTCCGGATACCCCCTAATCCAGGACTCCCTCAATCTTCACGGCCCATCAGTCCAGCCCACGTTACATAGTCCGGACGCCCGAGGACCCCTTAATCCAGGACTCCCTCAGTAGCCCCTGAACCAGGCTTCAATGACGAGGTGTCCGGCGCGCAGATTGTCTTCGGCATTGCAAGGCGGGTTCCTCCTCCAATTACTTCAAAGTATCCTTCGAACATGTCTGGCTCTGCAAAACAAGTACCACACACAACCGCAGAGAGTATAATATTACACGAGTCCAATCTGCTGACAACTTTTGTAGCGTGACATCACGTCCCTGCCCGGTCATTATTTCGAACCATTTTTTAGCCCCCCGCTCCATATTTCGAGATGCAGTTTTATTGGCACGTCTTGTCAAAGCAGAGATCCTGTCCCCTTATTGCGGGATTCTCATCAATACGGGCGTGGGTAATCCAACCGTGCCGCCTACACGGCCCTTGGGGAATAGGCGAGTGGGGAGGCGCTTGATATTCGCTGCATTTATAAGGAGATAAGGATTCATCCTCTTTCACCCACGCCCTCTCTCTCTCTGCCCCCAATTCTTGAGCTCCAGCGCCCAAGTTCTCATCCTTTCCGCCTAAAAAAAGCACTCCGATCATGTCTGGATCTGGAGCGCAGGGCAAGTGGATGGTCTCCTCCGTCAAGGAGAAGGACATCACCAAGCTCCGGGAGGCCGGATATTTGGCCAAGGAGGTCGCCCACCGGCTCCCGACCAAGGGACAGATCGTCCCTACCCCGTAGCCCCATGAGAGGGTAGTGTTCATCCCCCACTTTGTCTGCGGGCTGGGCTTTCCACTCCACCCATTCGTCCGTGGACTCATGTTCTACTACGGGCTGGATTTCCACGATCTGGCCCCAACTCCTTCCTCAACATCTCGGCATTTATTGTCGTGTGCGAGGCCTTCCTCCGCATCTCACCCCACCTGGGATTATGGCTGAAGATCTTCAATGTGAAGCCGAAGGTGGTGGATGGCCAACACACAGAGTGCGGAGGTGCCATGGTGAGCAAGATGCCCAACGTCATATGGCCCAAAGGTACTTTCGTGGAGACCGTTAAAGGGTGGCAACAGCAGTGGTTCTATGTCACAGAGCCCCGTGACACCACCTGGGCCGCGGCTCCCGAGTTCAGGTCCGGGGCCCTGATGCGGCTCACCTATGATGTCTACTATACAACCTTCTTCTTGTAGACGTTGTTGGGCCTGCAAGTGCACAGGTTTGTAGGACAGTAGCAAATTTCCCTCAAGTGGATGACATAAGGTTTATCAATCCGTGGGAGGCGTAGGATGAAGATGGTCTCTCTCAAACAACCCTGCAACCAAATAACAAAGTGTCTCTTGTGTCCCCAACACATCCAATACAATGGTAAATTGTATAGGTGCACTAGTTCGGCAAAGAGATGGTGATACTAGTACCTTCTCTCTTTTTCTCTCATTTTTTTATTTTTTTTATTTGGGCCTTTTCTCCTTTTTTTATGGCCTCTTTTTTTTCTTTTTTTCTTTTTCGTCCGGAGTCTCATCCCGACTTGTGGGGGAATCATAGTTTCCATCATCCTTTCCTCACTGGGACAATGCTCTAAAAAATGATGATCATCACACTTTTATTTTCTTACAACTCAAAAATTACAACTCGATTCTTAGAACAAAATATGACTCTATATGAATACCTCCGGCGGTGTACCGGGATGTGCAATGACTCATGAGTGACATGTATGAAATAATTATGAACGGTGGCTTTGCCACAAATATGATGCCAACTACACGATCATGCTAAGCAATATGACAATGATGGAGCATTTCATAATAAACGGAACGGTGGAAAGTTGCATGGCAATATATCTCGGAATGGCTATAGAAATGCCATGATAGGTAGGTATGGTGGCTGTTTTGAGGAAGGTATATGGTGGGTGTATGATACCATGAAAGGTGCGCGGTATTAGAGAGGCTAGCAATGGTGGAAGGGTGAGAGTGCGTATAATCCATGGACTCAACATTAGTCATAAAGAACTCATATACTTATTGCAAAAATCTACAAGTTATCAAAGCAAAGTATTACGCATGCTCCTAGGGGATATATTGGTAGGAAAAGACCATCGTCGTCCCCGACCGCCACTCATAAGGAAGACAATCAATAAATAAATCATGCTCCGACTTCATCACATAACGGTTCACCATAATGCATGCTACGGGAATCACAAACTTTAACACAAGTATCTCTCAAATTCACAACTACTCAACTAGCATGACTCTAATATCACTACTTCCATATCTCAAAACAATCATCAAGCATCAAACTTCTCTTAGTATTCAACACACTGATAAGAAAGTTTTTACTATTTTTGGATACCTAGCATATTAAGATTATTTAAGCAAATTACCATGCTATTTAAGACTCTCAAAATAATATAAGTTAATCATGAGAGTTCATCTATTTCTACAAAATAAATCCACCGCCGTGCTCTAAAAGATATAAGTGAAGTACTAGAGCAAATGACAAACTACTCCGAAATATAAGTGAAGATCAATGAGTAGTCGAATAATTATACAGCTAATGTGAAGACTCTCTGTCATTAAAGAATTTCAGATCTTGGTATTGTATTCAAACAGAAAGCAAAACAAAATAAAATGACATTGCAAGGATATCACAACTCATGTGAAGAAGCAAAGACTTAGGCTCAACCGATACTAACCGATAGTGGTTGAAGAAGAAAGGTGGGATGCCTACCGGGGCATCCCCAAGCTTAGATGCTTGAGACTTCTTGAAATATTATCTTGGGGTGCCTTGGGCATCACCAAGATTGAACTTTTGTGTCTCCTTAATTCCTCTCATATCATGGTTTCTCTTTTTATCAAAAGCTTCATTCACAACAAACTCAACAAGAACTCGTGAGATAGGTTAGTATAAACCAATGCAAAACCTTATCATTTTCTACTGTAACAAATCACTAACATTATTATTCAACATTTCATACTAAATGCCTCTGCATATTTAATACTCCTATCCTTAAATAGAATCATTAAACAAGCAAACATATGCAAACATAACAGCAATCTGCAAAAACAGTACAGTCTGTAAAGAATGCAAGATTCATCATACTTCCCTAACTCCAAAAATTATGAGAGAAAATTCCAACTGTAATAAATTTATCAGAGCTCAATATGAAAAAAGATTCAACATTATACCTTTCTCTGAATTTTCTAGAGAATTTTTGCAACAGCGGTAAACTTTCTGTTTTCAAACAGCAACATGTATACTAGCAAAATAAGCATGGCAAAGGCTATCCTTGACTTTTTTATTGAAACTAAAGATGAAAAACATAATTCTAAATAACAGCAAGCAAATACTAACAAGAGAAAATGACTCTCCAAGCAAAACACATATCATGTGGTGAATAAAAATATAGCTCCAAGTAAAGTTACCGATGAACGAAGATTTAAAGAGGGATGCCTTCCGGGGCATCCCCAAGCCTAGGCTCTTGGTTGTCCTTGAATATTACCTTGGGGTGCCTTGGTAATCCCCAAGCTTAGGCTCTTACCACTCCTTATTCCATAGTCCATCGAATCTTTACTCAAAACTTGAAAACTTCACAACACAAAACTTAATGTAAAACTTCGTGAGCTCCGTTAGCGAAAGAAAATAAAACACCACTTCAAGGTACTGTAATTAAGTCATTATTTATTTATATTGGTGTTAAACCTACTGTATTCCAACTTCTCTATGGTTTATAAACTATTTTACTAGCCATAGATTCATCAAAATAAGCAAACAACACACGAAAAACAGAATCTGTCAAAAACAGAACAGTCTGTAGTAATCTGTCACTAACGCAAACTTATGGAACTTCAAAAATTCTAAAATAAATTGGAAGACCTTAGGAATTTGTCTAGTAATCATCTGCAAAAAGAATCAACTAAATATCACTCTCCAGTAAAAAGTTGAAGCTAATCTCGTGAGCGCTAAATTTTCTGTTTTTTTTACAGCATGATCATAAAGACTTCACACAAGTCTTCCCAAAGGTTCTACTTGGCACAAACACTAATTAAAACATGAAACCACATCTAAACATAAGCTAGATGGATTATTTATTCCTAAACAGAACAAAAAATCAAGAAACTAAAATAAAATTGGGTTGCCTCCCAACAAGCGCTAACGTTTAAAGCCCCTAGCTAGGCATGATGATTTCACTGATGCTCACATAAAATATAAGAATTGAAACATAAACAGAGCATCATGAAGAATATGACTAGCACATTTAAGTCTAACCCACTTCCCATGCATAGGGATTTTGTGAGAAAACAACTTATGGGAACAATAATCAACAAGCATAGGAAGGTAAAACAAGCATATCTTCAAGATTTTCAACACATAGAGAGGAAACTTGACATTATTGCAATTCCTACAAGCATATATTCCTCCCTCATAATAATTTTCAGTAGCATCATGAATGAATTAAACAATATAACCAGCACCTAAATCATTCTTTTCATGATCTACAAGCATAGACATTTTATTACTCTCCACATAAGCAAAATTCTTCTCATTCGGAATAGTAGTGGGAGCAAACTCAACAAAATAACTATCATATGATTGAGAATTAAGATAAAGATGACAAGTTTCATGGTTATCATTATTCTTTAAAGCATACAGGTCATCACAATAATCATCATAGATAGGAGGCATGCTTTCATCATAGTAAATTTGCTCATCAAAGCTTGGGGGACAAAAAATATCATCTTCATCAAACATAGCTTCCCCAAGATTGTGGCTTTGCATATCATTAGCATCATGGATGTTCAAGGAGTTCATACTAAAACATTGCAATGATGCTCATCATTCAAATATTTAGTGCCAAATATTTTAATGCATTCTTCTTCTAGCACTTGAGCACAATTTTCCTTTCCATCATACTCACGAAAGATATTAAAAAGATGAAGCGTATGAGACAAACTCAATTCCATTTTTTTGTAATTTTATTTTATAAACTAAACTAGTGATAAAACAAGAAACTAAAAGACTTGATTGCAAGATCTAAAGATATACCTTCAAGCACTCACCTCCCCGGCAACGGCGCCAGAAAAGAGCTTGATGTCTACTATACAACCTTCTTCTCGTAGACGTTGTTGGGCCTGCAAGTGCACAGGTTTGTAGGACAGTAGCAAATTTCCCTCAAGTGGATGACCTAAGGTTTATAAATCCGTGGGAGGCGTAGGATGAAGATGGTCTCTCTCAAACAACCCTGCAACCAAATAACAAAGTGTCTCTTGTGTCCCCAACACACCCAATACAATGGTAAATTGTATAGGTGCACTAGTTCGGCGAAGAGATGGTGATACAAGTGCAATATGGATGGTAGATATAGGCTTTTGTAATCTGAAAATATAAAAACATCAAGGTAACTAATGATAAAAGTGAGCGTAAACGGTATTGCAATGATAGGAAACAAGGCCTAGGGTTCATAATTTCACTAGTGCAAGTTCTCTCAACAATAATAACATAGATAGATCATATAACAAGCCCTCAACATGCAACAAAGAGTCACTCCAAAGCCACTAATAGCGGAGAACAAATGTAGAGATTATGGTAGGGTACGAAACCACCTCAAAGTTATTCTTTCGGATCGATCTATTAAAGAGTTCGTACTAGAATACACCTTAAGACACAAATCAACCAAAACCCTAATGTCACCTAGATACTCCATTGTCACCTCAAGTATCCGTGGGCATGATTATATGATATGCATCACACAATATCAGATTCAACCAACCAACACAAAGTACTTCAAAGAGTGCCCCAAAGTTTCTACCGGAGAGTCAAGAAAACGTGTGCCAACCCCTATGCATAGGTTCATGGGCGGAACCCGCAAGTTGGTCACCAAAACATACGTCAAGTGGCACGTGATATCCCTTTGTCACCACAGATAAACACGGCAAGACATACATCAAGTGTTCTCAAATAAAGACTCAATCCGATAAGATAACTTTAAAGGGGAAACTCAATTCATCACAAGAGAGTAGAGGGGGAGAAACATCATAAGATCCAACTATAATAGCAAAGCTCACGATACATCAAGATCGTGCCATAGAGAGAACACGAGAAAGAGAGAGAGAGAGATCAAACACATAGCTACTGGTACATACCCTCAGCCCTGAGAGTGAACTACTCCCTCCTTGTCATGGAGAGCGCCGGGATGATGAAGATGGCCACCGGTGATGGATTCCCCCTCCGGGAAGGTGCCGGAACGGGCTCCCGAGAGGTTTTTGGTGGCTACAGAGGCTTGCGGCGGCGGAACTCCCGATCTATCTTGATATATGATGTTTTTAGGGTACGAGGGAATATATAGGCGAAAGAAGTCGGTCGGGAGGTGCTCGAGGGGCCCACGAGACAGGGGGCGCGCCCAGTAGGGGGGGGGTGCCCCCCTATCTCCTGGCGTCCTCGAGGATCTTCTGACGTGAACTCCAAGTCTCCAGGATGATATTCTTCCCAAAAATAACGCTGCCGAAGGTTTCATTCCGTTTGGACTCCGTTTGATATTCCTTTTCCTCGAAATACTAAAACAAGCAATAAAACAACAATATGGGCTGGGTCTCCGGTTAGTAGGTTAGTCCCAAAAGTAATATAAAAGTGTATAATAAAGCCCAATATTGCCCAAAACAGTAGATAATATAGCATGGAGCAATCAAAAATTATAGATACGTTGGAGACGTATCAACCTCCTGGCTAGAGAAGGGCCTGGACTGGGCCTCTTCGGACGAGCTGACAGCGCTGTAGATGCACATCAAGAGCATGGTCGACAAGAACATCAAGCTTGTCAATGTGATCCAGGTGGTGCTCTTTCGCCGGATCCTTCCATGCCAAAGCCGTACCTGCAATTTGTGGGAGTTCGATCCGGCCAAGCACCAGACCCTGCAACATTTCTTCAGCATTACGCACGAAGGTATTTGGAAGGTGCTCTTCAAGGCCGAAGGAGACTGAAGATTGTGGGTACAACCTGACCCACCCCGCCAGTCCGGTAAGTTTTTTCGTGTTTTCAAGGCGTATCCTTTACTTATATACTCAAGGAAAATGTCTGAGCTTCCCCATCTTACTTTTTTAGGGTTGGACAAAGAAGGTGGAGCTGGTCAAGTGGCCAGCTCCACTGCTCGAAGAACTATGAATTCCACTCCTGACGAAGATGCTGGTTCCAGCGCCCTACCAGGCGCCGGAGAAGAAGGCCAAGGGGACCAGAAGTGGCCTTCGCCACAAGGGCACTTCGGACGTGACGTCCGAAGATGCCGAGACCCATTCCTCACACGCCACCGATGACGAGGAGGAGGAAAAGGAGGAAGAAAGCCACTCCTCCCTGAGGGGGAAAGGAAGAAAAGGGCGGCCTCCACGCGTCTGGAGGCCGAAGCGTCCAAGAGGGGGAGAGCCTCCCTTGCGGACGACACCGCACCGGATACCAACAACAACTCGGAGTGGCGCCCCAGGGATAAGCCCCCGGCCGAATCGTAAGTATTCGAAGGCTCCGACGTACTTATATGTCCGACTCCGTTATCTCGTAATTCTAATGTGTTGAATCACGTGCTGTAATCCGGCCCACGACAGCTCCCAGCGCTCCTCATCGGGGGATTCGCTGGATCCAAAGGCTATGGACAACGATTCACTACCAGCGGCTTCCTTGAGGGAGTCCTGGACTAAGGGGTCCTCAGGCGTCCGGCCTGTTATCCATGGGCCGTACTGATCGGCTGTGAAGACATGAAGGCCGAAGACTGCATCGTGTCTGGATTGGACTCTACTTGGTGTGGAGGGCAAGCTTGGCGACCAACTATGAAGATTCCTTCTTATGTAACCGATGTAAACCCTAGATCCCCCCAGTGTCTATATAAACCGGAGGGGTTAGTCCGGAAAGGACACATTCATTACCATATACACATAGGCTAGACTTCTAGGGTTCAGCTATTACGATCTCGTGGTAGATCAACTCTTGTAATACTCATATTCATCAAGATCAATCAAGCAGGAAGTAGGGTATTACCTCCATAGAGAGGGCCCGAACCTGGGTAAACATCATGTCCCCCATCTCCTGTTACCATCGATCCTAGACGCACAGTTCGGGACCCCTTACCCGAGGTCCGCCGGTTTTGACACCCACCTTGGTGCTTTCATTGAGAGTTCCACTGTGCCGTCGCCAAGAGGGTTGATGGCTCGCCTTGTTCTCAAGGATAATATCATCTCCGGAGGAACCACGGCCCTGTGCCAAACCCTCCGGCTGGGCGGCTTCGTCATGACCGCGGGTCGGCCTTGCCGACGATGACCTCTCAAGTCATCGAAAATCGCCTCCGTGTTGATCCCGAATACTCCGCCCGGATGGATCCAACGGAGTTATCGTCATTGAACGAACTCCTGGATCGCATGGCCTCCTTAGGGGTCGCTACAGACTACGATCGGGTTGGGCTTAAACCCAACCAGAGAGAAATTAAAACTCCGCCGATCACCCACCAGACAGCGGTAGTCGAGGAGCGGAGCAACTCTTCTACTATACTAAAGATGAACTATGTCCGGATCTCCGATCTTGAAGGGCCGGATATTCTCCAGCAGAAAGGCATGTTCCGTCCCCCGAACATGGAGTTGTACGATTAGCCTAAAAATTCAGTCAATATCCCGGAGCCCGAACTGCCTGGGCCGATAGATCTTGAAACTCCGGATCCAAAATCGGGTCAGGGTTCGGATTTTGTTCCACCCACCCACCCGGACATAGAGGCTCTCATGAGCATCAAACGACAACCTCAGGAAACGGTCCACCACTTCTGGGCCAAATTCCTCCTTGTCAAAGATAAGGTAAAAGATTGCCGCGACGAAGACGCGATAGCAGCATTCTGCAACAACTGCGTGGACGAAGGTATCCTAAATGCTATCAATCGCCGCCGCATACTAAAGTTTGCTGACTTAACAACTATCGTACAAAAGTACAGCGCGATGGAAAGCACCTGGAAAATTCAGGCAGCTCGTTGGGAACCTTCGACGCCAACCCAACTCATCCTACGGGCGAAAAGATCGCACCCTCGCGGTGCGCCCAGCCGAACAGCCAAAAAACATAAACCCATTACACTGCACGACACCGTTCTGGAGGGATGGCTCAATGGCCCATGCAAAATACACACAACACCGGATACCGTGGCAACCCACAGCCTTAGAGCATGTTGGATACTCCGGCAGGTAGCCAAGAGCGGCGAGGACATCCTTATTAAGGACACCCCAGAACAGCACCCTCCAACAAACAACGATACTAGAGTATTGATAGTCTTCGAGACATTCGCTTCAAACAATAAGCGTAAAAGGGCACTGCGCCATCTCACCGAAGTTTGCCAGGTCGCC
This sequence comes from Aegilops bicornis, assembly GCA_021605145.1. Taxonomy (NCBI): domain Eukaryota; kingdom Viridiplantae; phylum Streptophyta; class Magnoliopsida; order Poales; family Poaceae; genus Aegilops; species Aegilops bicornis. The sequence goes on from CM038674.1 coordinate 513,372,474, forward strand.
ACAATTGACCCCTGGAACGACACGTCCATATACTTTAACGCAAGTGACGAACCCAAATACAGAACAGTCCGAGCGCCAGCCGCATTAGTCCTCAGTCCCATCATGGACGGTTTTCGACTTACAAAGTCCTCATGGACGGCGGCAGCGGACTAAACCTCATGTACGAGGACACGCTCCACAAGATGGAAATAGACAGGAGCCGCATCGAGAAAAGCAGCAAGACCTTTCGAGGTATCATTCCCAGTCGGGAAGCACGGTGTGCGGGAAAAATTACACTCGATGTGGTATTCGGCACGCCGGAGAATTATCGATCCGAAGAAATAACTTTCCAGGTGACCCCTTTCAACAGCGGATACCATGCCTTGTTAGGGCAAGAGGCCTTCATGCGCTTTCAAGCCATACCCCATATGGGTATATGAAGCTAAAAATGCCCGGGCCTAATGGAATAATCACCCTCGTCAGCGATCTGGATATAGCACTCCGTGCCGAGAACAAAACTGCATCCTTGGCCCTCGAGGCATTATCTAAGGCCCTTGTGGCTGAAGAATTAACCGCACGACGCTCCACTATGAAGAGAGACGATGTTATCCTGGACAAACGACCCAAATCTACCTCCTTCAAGCCAGCAGAAGAAACAGTCAAATTTCAGGTCCATCCAACAGACCCGAAGAAAACAACCTCTATCGGAGCGCAACTCAGCCCCTCAGTAGACGCACCACTGCGAGACTTCCTGCACGAAAACTGGGATATATCCACCTGGCACCCATCGGATATGCCAGGAATCCCATGTGAGTTGGCCGAACACAACCTCAACATACTAAAGGGATATAAGCTGGTCAAACAAACCCTGCGGTGCTTTTCCGAACCCAAACGACAAGCTATGGGAGAGGAGCTAGCCAAACTCATCGAGGCCGGATTCATCAAAGATATTAAACATCCGGACTGGCTGGCAAACTTGGTAATGGTACCAAAGAAGGATAAATCCTGGCGCCTATGCGTCGATTTCAAAGACATTAACAAGGCTTGCCCTAAAGATCCCTTCCCCTTCCTCGCATTGATCAAACTATTGATGCTACCGCAGGACATGACTCGCTATGCTTCCTCGATGCATATTCCGGATACCATCAAATCAAAATGAAGGAGTCCGATCAAGCTGCAACAGCATTCATTACACCATACGGGCCGTTTTGCTTCAACACCATGCCTTTCGGGCTCAAGAACGCCGGCGCCACTTGCCAGGGCATGATCCAAACATGCCTCGAGAAACATATCAGCAAGACAGTGGAGGCCTACGTGGACGACGTCATCATCAAAACTAGACACATCGAAACACTAATAGACGACTTGCGTCTAACATTCGACAACCTCCCCGCATACGACATCAAGCTTAACCCGGAAAAATGCGTCTTCAGCGTCCCCGCCGGTAAACTACTGGGCTTCATCGTTTCCAACTGAGGAATTGAAGCAAATCCAGCCAAAATCCAAGCTTTGTCGCAGTTGGCCACGCCAACCAAACTCAAACAGGTCCAAAAACTCGCCGAGTGTGTGGCAGCGTTAAGCCGCTTTATCTCTAGGTTGGGGGAAAAGGCACTGCCACTTTATCGCCTTCTTCGGCGCACCAATAACTTCGAATGGACAGACTCAGCAACAGCCGGACTGGAAGAAATAAAAGCCCTTTTGGCAAGCAACCCAATCCTGGCCGCGCCAAACGTCGGCGAACCAATGCTCCTATATATATCGGCAACACACTAGGTGGTGAGCGCCGTACTCGTCGTCGAACGAGAGCAGGGCGGACACAAATTTCTGCTCCAAAAGCCGGTATGCTACGTATCTACCGTCCTCACACCATACAAATCCCGGTACCCTCACTATCAAAAGATAGCATATGCAGTCTGCTACCTCTTGAACACTCCGTTGGTTTCCCCTTGAAGAGGAAAGGGTGATGCAGCAAAGTAGCGTAAGTATTTCCCTCAGTTTTTGAGAACCAAGGTATCAATCCAGTAGGAGGCCACGCACGAGTCCCTCGCACCTACAAAAACAAATAAATCCTCGCAACCAACGCGATAAGGGGTTGTCAATCCCTACACGGTCACTTACGAGAGTGAGATCTGATAGATATGATAAGATAATATTTTTGGTATTTTAATGATAAAGATGCAAAGTAAAATAAAAGGCAATAAAATAACTAAGTGTTGGAAGATTAATATGATGGAAAATAGACCCGGGGGCCATAGGTTTCACTAGTGGCTTCTCTCAAGAGCATAAGTATTTACGGTGGGTGAAAAATTACTGTTGAGCAATTGACATAATTGAGCATAGTTATGAGAATATCTAGGTATGATCATGTATATAGGCATCACGTACGAGACAAGTAGACTGACTCCCGCCTGCATCTACTACTATTACTCCACACATCGACCGCTATCCAGCATGCATCTAGAGTATTAAGTTCATAAGAACAGAGTAACGCTTTAAGCAAGATGACCTGATGTAGAGGGATAAACTCATGCAATATGATATAAACCCCATCTTGTTATCCTCGATGGCAACAATATAATACGTGCCTTGCTGCCCCTACTGTCACCGGGAAAGGACACCACAAGATTGCACCCAAAGCTAAGCACTTCTCCCATTGCAAGAAAGATCAATCTAGTAGGCCAAACCAATCTGATAATTCGAAGAGACTTGCAAAGATAACCAATCATACATAAAAGAATTCAGAGAAGATTCAAATATTGTTCATAGATAAAATTGATCATAAACCCACAATTCATCGGTCTCAACAAACACACAGGAAAAGAAGATTACATCAAATAGATCTCCACGATAGTGGTGGAGAACATTGTCTGGATATCCAAAAAGAGATAAGAAGCCATCTAGCAAATAACTATGGACCCGAAGGTCTGAGGTAAACTACTCACACATCATCGGAGAGGCTATGGTGTTGATGTAGAAGCCCTCCGAGATCGGTGCCCCCCCGTGAGCTCCTAACAGGCCCCAAGATGGGATCTCACGGCATGAAGGTTGCGGTGGTGGAATTAGGTTTTGGCTCATTATCCGTAGTTTGGGGTGCACGAGGTATATATAGGAGGAAGGAGTACATCGGTGGAGCAACCAGGGGCCCACCAGGGTGGAGGGCGCGCCAAGGGGGGGTAGGCGCCTACCTCGTGCCCTCTGGTTGATGTCTTGACGTAGGGTCCAATTCCTCTCGATCACGCTTTGTTCGAAAATCACGTTCCTCAAGGTTTCATTCCGTTTGGACTCGCTTGATATTCTTTTTCTGCGAAACTACTGAAATAGGCAAAAACAACAATTACGGGCTGGGCCTCCGGTTAATAGGTTAGTCCCAAAAATAATATAAAAGTGTATAATAAAGCCCAATAATGTCCGAAACAGAATATAATATAGCATGGAAAAATCAAAAATTATAGATACGTTGGAGACGTATCAAGCATCCCCAAGCTTAATTCCTGCTCGTCCTCGAGTAGGTAAATGGTAAAAACACAATTTTTGATGTGGAATGCTACTTGACATAATTTCAATGTAATTCTTCTTAATTGTGGTATGAATATTCAGATCCAAAAGATTCAAGATAAAAGTTCAGTATTGACATAAAAATAGTAATAAGCATACTAACTAAGCAATTATGTCTTCTCAAAATAACATGGCCAAAGAAAATAACCCTACAAAATCATATAGTGTGGCTATGCTCAATCTTCACCACACAAAATATTTAAATCATGCACAACCCCGATGACAAGCCAAGCAATTGTTTCATACTTTAGACGTTCTCAAACTTTTTCAATCTTCACGCAATACATGAGCATGAGCCATGGACATAGCACTATATGTGGAATAGAATGGTGCTTGTGGAGAAGAAAAAAGGAGAAGATAGTCTTACATCAACTAGGCGTATCAACGGGCTATGGAGATGCCCATCAATATATATCAATGTGAGTGAGTAGGGATTGCCATGCAACGGATGCACTAGAGCTATAAATATATGAAAGCTCAACAAAAGAAACTAAGTGGGTGTGCATCCAACTCGCCTGCTCACGAAGACCTAGGGCATTTTGAAGAAGCCCATCATTGGAATATACAAGCCAAGTTCTATAATGAAAAATTCCCACTAGTATATGAAAGTGATATCATAGGAGACTCTCTATCATGAAGATCATGGTGCTACTTTGAAGCACAAGTGTGGTAAAAGGATAGTAACATTGTCCCTTCTCTCTTTTTCTCTCGTTTTTTTATTTGGGCCTTTTCTTCTTTTTATGGCCTCTTTTTTTTTGTCCGGAGTCTCATCCCGACTTGTGGGGGAATCATAGTCTCCATCATCCTTTCCTCACTTGGGACAATGCTCTAAAAATGATGATTATCACACTTTTATTTACTTACAACTCAACAATTACAACTCAATACTTAGAACAAAATATGACTCTATGTGAATGCCTCCGGCGGTGTACCGGGATATGCAATGAATCAAGAGTGACATGTATGAAATAATTATGAACGGTGGCTTTGCCACAAATACAATGTCAACTACATGATCATGCGAAGCAATATGACAATGATGGAGCGTGTCATAGTAAACGGAACGTTGGTAAGTTGCATGGCAATATATCTCGGAATGGCTATGGAAATGCCATGATAGGTAGGTATGGTGGCTGTTTTGAGGAAGGTATATGGTGGGTATAAGATACCGGCGAAAAGTGCGCGGTATTAGAGAGGCTAGCAATGGTGGAAGGAGGAAAAGTGCGTATAATCCATGGACTCAACATTAGTCATAAAAAACTCATATACTTATTGCAAAAATCTACAAGTTATCAAAGCAAAGTATTACGTGCATGCTCCTAGGGGGATAGATTGGTAGGAAAAGACCATCGCTCGTCCCCGACCGCCACTCATAAGGAAGACAATCAATAAATAGATCATGCTCCGACTTCATCACATAACGGTTCACCATACGTGCATGCTACAGGAATCACAAACTTTAACACAAGTATTTCTCAAATTCAAAACTACTCAACTAGCATGACTCTAATATCACCATCTTCATATCTCAAAACAATTATCAAGCACCAAACTTCTCATAGTATTCAACACACTCATAAGAATTTCCCCTTTTTTCTTTACTAATCTTGAATGCCTATTATTGTTAAAGAAAACTACCATGCTGTTTTGTTGGACTCTAAAAATAATCTAAGTGAAGCATGAGAGAACAATAGTTTCTATAAAACAAATCCACCACCGTGCTCTAAAAGATATAAGTGACGCACTTGAGCAAAAACTATATAACTCAAAAGATATAAGTGAAGCACATAGAGTATTCTAACAATTTCCGAATCAAATGTATCTCTCTCAAAATGTGTGTACAGCAAGGATGATTGTGGTAAACTAACAAATAAAGACTCAAATAATACAAGATGCTCCAAGCAAAACACATATCATGTGGTGAATAAAAATATAGCTCCAAGTAAAGTTACCGATGGAAGTAGATGAAAGAGGGGATGCCTTCCGGGGCATCCCCAAGATTTAGCTTTTAGGTGTCCTTAGATTATCTTGGGGTGCCATGGGCATCCCCAAGCTTAGGCTCTTGCCACTCCTTGTTCCATAGTCCATCAAATCTTTCACCCAAAACTTGAAAACTTCACAACACAAAACTTAATAGAAAATCTCGTGAGCTCCGTTAGCGAAAGAAAACAAAAGACCACTTCAAGTTACTGTAATGAACTCATTGTTTATTTATATTGGTGTTAAACCTACTTTATTCAAACTTCTCTATGGTTTATAAACTATTTTACTATCCATAGATTCATCAAAATAAGCAAACAACACACGAAAAAACAGAATCTGTCAAAAACAGAGCAGTCTGTAGTAATTTGTAACTAACGCAAACTTCTAGAACTCCAAAAATTCAGCCAAAATAGGAAGACCTAGACAATTTTTTTATTGATCAGCATCAATTGGAATCAATATTTTATCACGTTCTGGTGATTTTTAACAATTATTTTCGTGAACAGAAAGTTTCTGGAATTTTCAGCAAGATCAAATAACTATCATCCAAGAAGATCCTATAGGTTTTACTTGGCACAAACACTAATTAAAACATAAAAATACATCTAACCAGAGGCTAGATCAAAGATTTATTCCTAAACAGAAGCAAAAAAGCAAAAAAAAAAAAAACTAAAAATAAAATTGGGTTGCCTCCCAACAAGCGCTATCGTTTAACGCCCCTAGCTAGGCATAAAAGCAAGGATAGATCGAGGTGTTGCCATCTTTGGTTTTAGGGGAGAAAAGAGCAAACTTGTTGTCTATGGAATTAATCTTTCTATTTTTATAAAGCATGTGGCTATTAATGGTAGAAGAAAGGTTAAGCACATTGCAGAAATTGGCATCTAGGCTAGCTTTTATTTTCTTTGATAGATTCGTTTTGGTAAGAGAGCAAAAGGGATGTGGATTCAACTTTCTCATTCATGGGGTGCCCAAATATAGTTTTCATCTTCTCATAGGTATCTATGGGGTCCCCTTCAAGAAAACCCTCTTCAAAAATAGAATCTAAAACTTGTTTGAACGAAGCGGGCAACCCAACATAAAAGCTTTTTAAGTAAACCTCCATTTGATATTGGGGTACATAGCTAGCCCGGATCCTTAACAACCTATCCCAAGCATCTTTCAAAGATTCATCGAGTAAATAACGAAAAATTCCATAATCATCTTCATCAAAATTATTAAGATTCTTATTGATAACTCCGGCAGGTTTTTCCATAGTATCTCTATTTATGAGTTTAGATAAAATAGCAGGATTGTCTAAAGTGCTAAAACTCGGGAGAGAAACCCCAACCCTTTTTGATTCTGACATGGAGAAAGGAAGGTGAGCGGAAAAGAGAGGGCGAATAAAACGGCAAGGGTGAAGTGGGGGAGAGGAAAATGAGAGGCAAATGGCAAATAACGTAATGCGGGAGATAAGGGTTTGTGATGGGTACTTGGTATGTTGACTTTTGCGTAGACCTCCCCAAGAACGGCGCCGTAAATCCTTCTTGCTACCTCTTGAGCACTGCGTTGGTTTTCCCTTGAAGAGGAAAGGATGATGCACCAAAGTAGCGTAAGTATTTCCCTCAGTTTTGAGAACCAAGGTATCAATCCAAGAGGGAGGCCACGCACGAGTCCCTCACACCTACACAAAATAAATCCTCGCAACCAACGCGATAAGGGGTTGTCAATCCCTACACGGTCACTTACTTAGAGTGAGATCTGATAGATATGATAAGATAATATTTTTGGTATTTTTATGATAAAGATGCAAAGTAAAATAAAAGGCAAAAAAAATAACTAAGTGTTGGAAGATTAATATGATGGAAAATAGACCCGGGGGCCATAGGTTTCACTAGTGGCTTCTCTCAAGAGCATAAATATTTACGGTGGGTGAAAAAATTACTGTTGAGCAATTGATGTAATTGAGCATAGTTATGAGAATATCTAGGTATGATCATGTATATAGGCATCACGTCCGAGACAAGTAGACCGACTCACCGCATCTACTACTATTACTCCACAAATCGACCGCTATCCAAAGCATGCATCTAGAGTATTAAGTTCATAAGAACAGAGTAACGCTTTAAGCAAGATGACATGATGTAGAGGGATAAACTCATGCAATATGATATAAACCCCATCTTGTTATTCTCGATGGCAACAATATAATACGTGCCTTGCTGCCCCTCATCACCGGAAAGGACACCACAAGATTGAACCCAAAGCTAAGCACTTCTCCCATTGCAAGAAAGATCAATCTAGTAGGCCAAACCAAACTGATAATTCGAAGAGACTTGCAAAGATAACCAATCATACATAAAAGAATTCAGAGAAGATTCAAATATTGTTCATAGATAAACTTGATCATAAACCCACACTTCATCGGTCTCAACAAACACATCGCAAAAGAAGATTATATCGAATAGATCTCTACAAGAGAGGGGGAGAACATTGTATTGAGATCCAAAAAGAGAGAAGAAGCCATCTAGCTAATAACTATGGACCCGAAGGTCTGAGGTAAACTACTCACACATCATTGGAGAGGCTATGGTGTTGATGTAGAAGCCCTCCATGACCGATGCCCCCTCCGACGGAGCTCCTAACAGGCCCCAAGATGGGATCTCACGGGTGCGAGAAGGTTGCGGCGGTGGAATTAGGTTTTGGCTCCAGATTCCGTAGTTTGGGGTAATGAGGTATATATAGGAGGAAAGAGTACGTCGGTGGAGCAACAGGGGGCCCACAAGGGTGGAGGGCGCGCCCAGGGGGGTAGGCGCACCCCTACCCCGTGCCCTCCTGGTTGATGTCTTGACGTAGGGTCCAAGTCCTCTAGATCACGTTCGTTCCAAAAACCACGTTCCCGAAGGTTTCATTCCGTTTGACTCCGTTTGATATTCTTTTTCTGCGAAACTCTGAAATAGGCAAAAAGCAGCAATTCTGGGTTGGGACTCCAGTTAATAGGTTATTCCCAAAAATAATGTAAAAGTGTATAATAAAGCCCAATAATGTCCAAAACAAAATATAATATAGCATGGAACAATAAAAAATTATAGATACATTGGAGACGTATCACAGTCTTTATGGCATCTCAAAAATTGCGACACTACTTTCAGGAGTGTTCAATCACAGTGGCTTCCGAAGTGCCCCTCAATGATATAATCAACAACCGGGATGCAACGGGCCGGATTGCCAAATGGGCTATTGAGCTCCTACCATTTGACAACACGTACAAACCACGTCGAGCCATCAAATCCCAGGTATTGGCTGACTTTCGTCGCTGAATGGACAGAGGCCGAACTCCCTAAAGAGTACGACGCATATTCCAACTGGGTTATGCACTTGACGGCTCCAAAATGTTGGCAGGACTAGGGGCAAGCGTCTTATTAATGTGCCCCACAGGAGATATCGTCCAGTACGTACTCCAAATATTATACACAGACTCCAACAACGCAGCCGAATACGAGGCCTTGCTACACGGCCTTCGGATGGCCATATCAATGGGCATACAACGCCTGGAGGTGCGCGAGGACTCAAACCTTGCAATATCCCAAATTAATGGAGAGTTTGATGCCAAAGATCCTAATATGGAAGCTTATCGCAATGCCGTCTTAAAGATGTCGGCTCGGTTCGAGGGGCTCGAATTTCATCACGTCGCCCGAGAAAGTAATTAGGCGACAGACGTCCTTGCTCGCATCGGCGCTAAGCGCGACCCTGTCCCACCTAACATCTTCCTCTAAAGGCTCTTTAAGCCATCCGTGGTGTGGCAAGGGGAAGACAACAACGACAGTCCCGTTCCGAACACAAACATAGACAGCGAACACGCCAATATCATCGGCGGCTCAGCCACCGAAATAACACCATCGGCCCACCTCATCATGGCAGTAATTGCCCCGTGGACCAAACCATTCTTGGCCTACTTTAATAGGAAGGAGCTCCCAGAAGATCAGAACGAGGCTCGCCGCATTGTCCGGCGTTTGAAGGCCTATAAAGTTCACGAAGGAGAGCTCTACAAGAAAAGCACTACCGGAGTCCTTCAAAGGTGTATCTCCGAGGAGGAGGGGCGACAACTCTTGGTAGAAATTCACGCCGGTCTCAGTGAGCACCACGCTGCAGCCTGGGAACTTATTAGCAAGGCCTTTCGGACAGGATTTTATTGGCCTACAGCCTGGGCAGACGCACAGGACCTTGTCCAGCGCTGCGTTGGATGCCAACTCTTCGCCAACCAAAGCCATATGCCCCCAACCTCCCTACAAACAATCCCTATCACATGGCCCTTTGTGGTCTCGGGCTTGGACATGGTTGGACCCCTTAAAGGGGGAAGTCATAAGAAAAAAATATCTGCTGGTCATGGTGGACAAATTCACCAAGTGGATAGAGGCTAGACCAGTTAAAACGGCCGAATCTGGACCGGTGATCGCATTTATATCCGATGTGGTGCACCATTATGGTGTACCACACAACATCATCACTGATAACAGTTCCAATTTCACAGATGATGAGGTAAAAACCTGGTGTGCTAATCTGGGCATTAAGCTCGATTACGCCTCTGTCTACCACTCGCAAACAAACGGTCAAGTCAAGCGATCAAATGGTATTATTATGAGCGGCATCAAACCCAGGCTAGTGCGGTCTTTGAAAGAATCAGACAAACACTGGGTCAAGGAGCTTGACTCTGTACTCTGGGGGCTGCGGACCATGCCCAAACGTACTACCGGATACACACCTTTCTTCATGGTGTACGGTGCAGAGGCTGTATTGCCCTGCGATATTATATATGACTCACCTCGAGTGCATATGTATGAAGAGAAAGAGGCCGAGTTGGATCGGCAGGATAGCCTAGATGCCCTGGAGGAGGAACGCGACATCGCCAAAGCCCGTTCAACATTTTATCAATAGCAGGCTCGAAGATATCAAAGGAGAGAAGTACGGGCTAAGACTTACAACGTTGGCGAACTCGTTCTACGCTTGCCGGAGAAGAAAAAGGACAAACTCAAGCCCAAATGGGAGGGTCAGTTCATAATTGACGAAGTTCTTACCGGAGGAGCGTACCGTCTTCATGAAGCATCAGACAATTGCCTAGAGCCGAACCCCTGGAACGTGGCAAGACTCCGAAGGTTCTATGCCTAGCGCCGAACTCTTTGTTAGTCTCCTTCTCCCCTATAGTTTCCATTAATTTTTCTCTCTCTTTTACACATTTTTTCGCTTTAAAGCTCTCATTCGGCTTGACCGAACACTGCTGACGTACACATCTTTACATATGTACGCCCATTATACCTGGGGGCTTCTTTAACAGAAGCTTGATGATATTATCTTCCGAGCGTCAAGCTCATCACACATACGCGTTTTCCCCGTATGTCTTTTCTTCACCATTATATGCATCGATATGACTTAAATTTTGGGCAAGCTGGGTTGCCTGGCTCCTGTGCTTACCACTACGTTCCCGATTGTTTGGCTAGGCGGTAAAGGGAGCACCTCTGCGATTGTTACTGCCGGGTCATCCGGATGTGTACCTCAGACTGGGTGAAGCCGAAAGCTAGCGTTCTTAAGGGAATATTCGTTCGGTGGATGAAAAATACTTTGCGCACTCACTCTATTACGAACCCCCAGAAGCTATACACACTGTGATTTTTACATCACAATTCGGACATGTCTACTAATACATGCACAACCAGGGAAAGGAACCCTTAACGGAACTATTCTCCCAGGAAGATGTTTCTCACAATCTCAATGTAATATAACATAACTAGCCGGATACAACTTTTCTATTCAAGCAACTATGACCCCTACGCCTAGTTTTCCAAGCATACCCCGGTCTATTCGACCACGAGGGTATTCGAAAACAGTCTGCACCATCGAGTCTGGAGGTTGAAGCGAAAAGGTCTGTGAAAGCACAAGTGCTCCCTAGGTGGTTTTGGTAATTAATGTCAACATATCTCTTATTGGACTAACACTTTTAACTAGTATGTTTCAGATAAATTCAACAATGAAGTGGCATGGACTAGAGGATGTGGAACCCCTTCAAGATGCTAAGGAGAAAAGGATTGGCTCAAGCTCCAAGCTCAAGACTCTACATTTTCTATTTTAGTGATCCAAGATCACATTGAGTCTATAGGAAAATCCAATACTATCAAGGAGGGATGAGGTGTTGCTTAATGAGGCTCTTGCTCAAAATGCTTAGTGATATGCTCCAAAGCCCTCAACCACTTTCTCACATCCACATATGACCTAAACCAAAAGCCAAACTCGGCCCCAACCGATTCCTTCTATTCGGCGCCACCGAGTTCAGATGTCATAGCCACTGCCACAAACCCTAGGCAAATTGGTCTCACCGATAGGGATCTCGGTCTCACCGAGATGGGATTGCAATCTCTCTGTATGGATCTATTACCAAAATCGGTCTCACCGTGTTTTCATAATCGGTCCTACTGAGATTGCAATATAAACTCTCTTCTTCCTTTTTGTAACATTTCGGTCTCACCGAAACGAGCGAATAGGTCCCATCGAGTTTACCTGACCAACTCTCTGGTTAGATTATTACTATAATCGGTCTCACCGAGTTTGTTTAATCGGTCTCACCGAGATTACGTTATGCCCTAACCTTAACCATATCGGTCCTACCGAGTTGCATGTCGGTCCCATCGAAAATCCTAACGGTCACTAGATTTGCTGATTCGGTCCGACCGAGTTTATGAATTCGGTCCCACCGAGTTTGGCAAGTTGTGTGTAACAGTTAGATTTTGTGTGGAGGCTATATATACCCCTCCACCTCCTCTTCGTTCGTGGAGAGAGCCATCAGAATGAACCTACACTTCCAACTTACATTTTCTGAGAGAGAACCACCTACACTTGTGTTGAGGCCAAGATATTCCATTCCTACCATACGAATCTTGATCTCTAGCCTTCCCCAAGTTTCTTTCCACTCAAATCTTCTTTCCACCAAATCCATATCCTGTGAGAGAGAGTTGAGTGTTGGGGAGACTATCATTTGAAGCACAAGAGCAAGGAGTTCATCATCAACACACCATTTGTTACTTCTTGGAGAGTGGTGTCTCCTAGGTTGGTTAGGTGTCACTTGGGAGCCTCCGACAAGATTGTGGAGTTGAACCAAGGAGTTTGTAAGGGCAAGGAGATCACCTACTTCGTGAAGATCTACTGCTAGTGAGACAAGTCCTTCGTGGGCGACGGCCATGGTAGGATAGACAAGGTTGCTTCTTCGTGGACCCTTCGTGGGTGGAGCCCTCCGTGGACTCGCGCAACCGTTACCCTTCGTGGGTTGAAGTCTGCATCAACGTGGATGTACGATAGCACCACCTATCGGAACCACGGATAAAAAATCTCCGTGTCTCCAAATTGCGTTTGCACACTCCAAACCCTTCCCTTAAATTCTTGCAAGTTGCATGCTTTACTTTCCTCTGCTCATATACTCTTTGCATGCTTGCCTGATATGTATTGTGTTTGTTAAATTTGTGCCAAAACTCCACTTCAACTTAAAGAAATAAAAACTGCAACTTTTGGTACTTAGTGTCTAATCACCCCCCTCTAGACACCTCTTCTCGATCCTTTCAATTGGTATCAGAGCCTTGGTTTCCATTGCCTTGGTTTAAACACCTTTGGAGGAAGATGGATGTGTCTACTTTGGGGAGTCTTAGACATAGAGTGCCTATACTTGATGGAGAGTATTTTTCACGAGTGGAAAAATGAGATGCTTGTGATTTTCAATGAATATCATTTGAACAAGTACATTACTAGCCCTTGTGCACCTCATATTGATTCCTTGCATCCCACACCCGAAGAGGATCTTGACATGATTCGAAATCTTAGAACTATCAATCTTATCATAAGAGGATTGCCCAAAAATTTGATTGCTAGTTTGCCTACTCTTGATTGTGCCTATACTATATGTAGATTTCTTGAGGAACGATTCCTAGACTATTCCTTGTATAATTTAGACGAAATTCTCCATAAGTCTATTGCCTTGAGTAAGATGAATTCTAGTGATCCTAGCTTTGGTGATTCTCTATTTGAGCTTACCAATCTCATGCATGCCATAGGAGATGTTGGGATCATTAGCAATATCATTTCCGAAGCTATTAGAATCCATAAAGACAATTATAGAAATGATCATTTGTCTAATGAACTACCCTCTCTAGGAATTGATCAATCACAAGATGATGCTGAACATGGATACTATGATAAGGATGATGATAGTGACTATGATCTTGATGATGCAATGAGACGCTTTGGTCTTATGGAAAACCATCACGGCTACATGGCCGGAGGAAAGGAATGGGTCCCTGATAGTGGATGTACCGATCATATGACCGGAGATAAAGATATGTTCTGTGAGCTTGCTGAAAACGACGGCCCTCAAAAGTATGTCACTTTTGGTGATAACTCAAAGGGTAAGGTGGTTGGTCTCGGTAAGGTGGCCATCTCACATGATAGCTACATACAAAATGTCATGCTCGCTGAATCTCTTGGGTACAATCTACTTTCAGTTTCTAGACTTGCTGATTTCGGTTTCAATGTCCTATTCACTGAAGTAGATTGCCAAGTGTTTCGTAGAGACAATCGTAAAATGGTCTTTACCGGTATAATGAGAGGTGATCTTTACATTGTTGATTTCACTAAAAAGGCTCAACCTAGAACTTGCTTAATTGCTAAATCTTCTAAGGGTTGGTTATGGCATAGACGACTAGGTCATGTGGGTATGCGAAATCTTGATAAGCTTATTAAAGGTGATCATATCCTTGGAGTAAAAGATGTCATATTCGACAAGGATAGACTTTGTATTGCTTGTCAAGCAGGGAAACAAGTTGGAGGAATTCATCGCGCGAAGAACATCATGACCACGAGAAGACCACTCGAGCTACTTCACATGGATCTCTTTGGTCCAAATGCCTACAAGAGTCTCGGTGGTAACTCATTTTGGACTAGTCATAGTTGATGATTTTTCAAGATTTACGTGGGTGTTCTTACTTGATGACAAATCTCAGGTCCAAAAGATCTTCAAAAACTTCTCTAGGAAGGCCCAAAATCAATTTGACTTGAAGATCAAGAAGGTTCAAAGTGACAACGGAACGGAGTTCAAGAACACAAATGTGGATACCTTTCTTGACGAAGAAGGGATTTCACATGAGTTCTCGGCTACGTACACACCTCAACAAAATGGAGTCGTTGAAAGGAAGAACCGGACTCTTATTGAGATGGCAAGAATGATGCTTGATGAGTACAAGACGCCAAAACACTTTTGGGCGGAAGCAGTTGAGACAGCTTGTCATGCAACAAATCGCTTGTATCTTCACAAGCTACTCGGCAAGACGACATATGAGCTCCTCACCGGTAACAAACCCCAAGTTGGATACTTTCGAGTATTTGGCTCAAAATGCTACATTCTTGATAAGAATCGTCGTTCTAAATTTTCTCCTAAATCTCATGAAGGTTTCCTACTTGGTTATGGCTCAAACTCTCACACTTACCGTGTCTACAACAATTTCACCCGAAAGGTTGAAGAGACGGTAGATGTGAATTTTGATGAATCTAACGGCTCGCAAGTAGAGCAATTGCCAATTGATGTAGGAGACAAAGACCCTTCGGAAGCAATCCAAGACTTGTCTATTGGCAAGATCCGTCCAACGGAGGTGAAGGAGAGTACCTCGTCCATCCAAGTGGAAGCTTCTACCTCACGACAAGGTGAACCAAGAATTGATATGGAAGCATCCACAAGTGGGACACACCAAGACAAAGAAAACGAGGAAGCACACCAAGATGAACATCAACAACCTCCTTCTCCACCACGACAAGAGAATGACAACGTCAACAATGAAGAAGGCCAAGAAGAAGAACAAGATGAAGAAGATGTTCCACCCCGAGCCAAGCCAAAGCTCCCACGAGTTCGAGCAAGAATCGCCAAAGATCATCCCGTCGAGCAAATCTACAATGATATCCAAACCGGGAGAATCACTCGCTCTAAAACTCGTTTAGCTAACTTTTTTGAACATTACTCATTCATCTATAGCATTGAACCTATGAAGGTTGAAGAAGCATTGGAAGATCCGGATTGGATAAATGCTATGCATGAAGAGCTACACAACTTTGAGAGAAATCAAGTATGGACATTGGTCGAGAAGCCCGACAACAACCACAAGATCATTGGTACCAAATGGGTGTTTCGCAACAAGCAAGATGAAGATGGTCAAGTCGTCTGCAACAAAGTACGCCTAGTCGCCCAAGGCTACACTCAAGTCGAATGTATGGACTATGGTGAGACATATGCTCCGTTGCTAGACTTGAGTCCATTCGCATCTTACTTGCTTATGCTAATCACCATGATATCACCTAGTACCAAATGGACATTAAAACTGCTTTTCTAAATGGTGAAATTGAGGAGGAAGTTAATGTTAAGAAACCTCCCGCTTTGTCAATCCTAAGAAACCTAATCATGTCTACAAACTTCACAAAGCTCTTTATGGTCTTAAACAAGCTCCTAGAGCGTGGTATAAATGCTTGACCAAGTTCCTTATTGAAAAAGGCTTTGAAATTGGAAAAATAGATTCAACTATTTTTACTAAAAGGGTTAATGGAGAACTATTTGTGTGCCAAATTTATGTCGATGATATTATATTTGGATCAACTAACCCTCATTTTAGTGAAAAGTTTGGAACGCTAATGTCGGAGAAGTTTGATATGTCGATGATGATGAGTGAACTCAAATTCTTTCTTGGTTTGCAAATCAAGCAAACTAAGGAAGGTACCTTTGTCTCTCAAACAAAGTACACCAAGGACTTATTCAAGAAGTTCAATATGCAAGAATGCAAAGGTATGACTACACCCATGCCTACTAGTGGGCATCTTGATTTAACCAAAGATGGTGAACCGGTTGATAAAAAGGTTTATCGCTCTATGATTGGTTCATTGTTATATCTATGTGCTTCACGTCCCGATATTATGCTAAGTGTGTGCATGTGTGCACGATATCAAGCCGCTCCTAAAGAATGTCATCTTAAGGCCGTGAAAAGGATAGTGAGATACTTAATCCATACACCAAATTTTGGCATTTGGTATCCAAAGAGGGCCTCCTTTGATCTTGTTGGCTACTCCGACTCGGACTATGCCGGTGACAAGTTTGATAGAAAGTCCACTTCGGGTACTTGTCAATTTCTTGGTAGATCTCTTGTGTCTTGGTCCTCCAAGAAACAAAACTCAGTATCCTTATCCACCGTCAAGCGGAATACATTACCCATTTGGATCATGTTGTGCTCAATTACTTTGGATGACCCAAACTCTTAAAGATTATGGGATATATGTGAAACATGTTCCATTGCTGTGTGATAATGAAAATGCTATTAAGATTGCTCACAATCCCGTGCAACATTCTCAAACTAAACATATTGAAGTTCGTCATCATTTCATTTGAGACCATGTTGCCAAAGGGGACATTAATCTTAAGCTTGTTCGCACTGATAAGCAATTAGCCGATATATTTACCAAACCACTTGATGAGAAAGTGTTTTGCAGGTTAAGAGGTGAATTGAACATCATTGATGCTTCAAACTTGGAGTAGGAACTTGATAACCCACAAGTGTAGGGGATCGCAACAGCTTTCGAGGGTAGAGTATTCAACCCAAATTTATTGATTCGACACAAGGGGAGCCAAAGAATATTCTCAAGTATTAGCAACTGAGTTGTCAGTTCAGCCACACCTGGATAACTTAATATCTGCAGCAAGGTATTTAGTAGCAAAGTAGTATGATAGTAGTGGTAACGACAACAAAAGAGTGATGAAAGCAAAAGAAATATTTTTGGTGTTTTGTAATGATTGTAACAGTAGCAATGGGAAAGCAAATAAGCGTAAACAAGTATATGGAAAACTTGTAGGCATTGGATCGGTGATGGATAATTATGCCGTATGCGGTTCATCATGTAACAGTCATAACATAGGGTGACACAGAACTAGCTCCAATTCATCAATGTAATGTAGGCATGTATTCCGAATATAGTCATACGTGCTCATGGAAAAGAACTTGCATGCCATCTTTTGTCCTACCCTCCCGTGGCAGCGGGGTCCTAATGGAAACTAAGGGATATTAAGGCCTCCTTTTAATAGAGAACCAAAACAAAGCATTAGCACTTAGTGAATACATGAACTCCTCAAACTATGGTCATCACCGGGAGTGGTCCCGATTATTGTCACTTCGGGGTTGCCGGATCATAACACATAGTAGGTGACTATAGACTTGCAAGATAGGATCAAGAACTCACATATATTCATAAAAACATAATAGGTTGATCTGAAATCATGGCACTCGGGCCCTAGTGACAAGCATTAAGCATAGCAACATCAATCTCAGAACATAGTGGATACTAGGGATCAAACCCTAACAAAACTAACTCGATTACATGATCGATCTCATCCAACCCATAACCGTCCCAAAGAAGTTTACGATGGAATTACTCACGCATCGGCGGTGAGCATCATGAAATTGGTGATGGAGGATGGTTGATGATGACGACGGTGATAAATCCCCCTCTCCGGAGCCCCGAACGGACTCCAGATCAGCCCTCCCGAGAGGTTTTAGGGCTTGGCGGCGGCTTCGTATCGTAAAACGCGATGATTTCTTCTCCTTTATTTTTTTCTCTCCGAAAGCAAATATATAGAGTTGGAGTTGGCGTCGGAGGAGCTCCAGGGGGCCCACGAGGTAGGGGGCGCGCCATAGGGGGGAGGCGCGCCCCCACCCTCGTGGACAGGGTGTGGCTCCCCTGGTCTTCATCTTTGGCAATGATTTATTATTATTTTTGACTAGATGTTCCGTGGAGTTTCAGGTCATTCCGAGAACTTTTGTTTTCTGCACATAAAACAACATCATGGCAATTCTGCTAAAAACAGCATCAGCCCGGGTTAGTTCCATCCAAATCATACAAGTTAGAGTCCAAAACAAGGGCAAAAGTGTTTGGAAAAGTAGATACGACAGAGACGTATCAACTCCCCCAAGCTTAAACCTTTGCTTTTTATTTTTCTCTTTCAGTTTATCAACTGAATTGCTTGTCCTCAAGCAATTCAGTTGATAAACTGAAAGACAAAAAGAAAAACTTTTACAAACTCTGTTTGCTCTTGTTGTTGTAAATATGTAAAGCCAGCATTCAGGTTTTCAGCAAAGATTATAACTAACCACATTTGCAATAATTCTCAGGTCTCATGTTTCTCATATCAATGGCATAATCAACTAGCGAGCCATAATAATAAATCTCGGATGACAACACTTTCTCAAAACAATCATAATATGATATAACAGGATGGTATCTCGCTAGCCCTTTCTGAGACCGCAAAACATAAATGCAGAGCACCTTTAAAGATCAAGGACTGACTAGACATTGTAATTCATGGTAAAAGAGATCCAATCATAGTCATACCCAATATGAATTAACAGTAATGGATGCAAATGACAGCTATGCTCTCCAGCTAGTGCTTTTAATAAGAGGGTGATGACTCAACATAAAAGTAAATAGATAGGCCCTTCGCAGAGGGAAGCAGGGATTTGTAGAGGTGCGAGCTTCGGTTTTGAAATAGAGATAAATAATATTTTGAGCGGTATACTTTCATTGTCAACATAACAACTAAGAGATGAGGATATCTTCCATGCTACTCACATTATAGGCAGTTCCCAAACAGAATGGTAAAGTTTATACTCCCCCTCCACTAACAAGCATCAATCCATGACTTTCTCGAAAGAACGAGTGTCTCCAACCAACATCAGGTCCTAGGGGGAGTTTTGTTTGCAATTATTTCAATTTAGTTTGCATAAAGCATGGGACTGGGCATCCCGGTAACCAGCCATGTTCTCGTGAGTGAGGAGCGGAGTCCACTCCTCTTGAGAAAAACCCGCCTAACATGGAAGATAAGGGCATCACTAGTTGATACATGAGCTATTCGAGCATACAAAACAGAATGTTTATTTGAAGGTTTAGAGTTTGGCACATACAAATTTACTTGGAACGGCAGGTAAATACCACATATAGGAAGGCATAGTGGACTCATCTGGAATAACTTTGAGGTTTAAAGTGATTGGATGCACAAGCAGTATTCCCGCTTAGTACAAGTGAAGGCTAGCAAAAGACTGGGAAGCGACCAACTAGAGAGCGACAACAGTCATGAACATGCACTAAAATTAATAAACATTGGATGCAAGCATGAGTAGGATATAATCCACCATGAACATAAATATCGTGAAGGCTATGTTGATTTGTTTGAACTACATGTGTGAACATGTGTCAAGTCAAGTCACTTAAATCATTCAAAGGAGGATACCACCCCATCATACCACATCACAACCATTTTAATACCATGTTGGCATGCAAGGTAAATCATTATAACTCATAGCTAATCAAGCATGGCATAAGCAACTATGATCTCTGATTGTCATTGCAAACATGTTTATTCATAATAAGCGGAATCAAGAACGATGAACTCATCATATTTAAAAAAACAAGAGAGGTCGAGTTCATACCAGCTTCGCTTATCCCAATCAATTCATCATATATCACCATTATTGCCTTTCACTTGCACGACCGAACGATGTGGATAATAATAAGAGTGCACGTGCATTGGACTAAGCTGGAATCTGCGAGCATTCAATAAGCCCAAAGAAAAGAGAGGAAATAAACCTATTTACACGGGAAAGCTCCCAACAAGCAAAAGAAGAACAAGAAATATTTTTGGGTTTTCTTTTTAATTATTACTAGTACAGCAGGAAAAGTAAACTAACTAGAAGCTACACTAATTTTTTTGTTTTTTCTTAAGGTTTATGTCGGAGTAATGGGCCACGGGTAGGCAGACCCGAGCCCCTGAACCTTTGAAAACATCAGGGCAGACTGCGCCCCTCAAGACCCCAAGACAAAGGGCCGCCTTCAGAGAGTCGGCAACAGAGTCGCCGACTGCCCCTCTAGGCCGAGTCCCGGAGACAGCCTCAGGACGAGCCGACTCCAAGCCAACGACCTCCAGTGAGGCCGGCTACAGGGAGTCGGCCCGCGACCCCAACCACCCCCTGCCTGAGCGACTACGAGCGGGATGGGATAAAGCTGCCTCGCGGCCCATCCCTGCCCCGCCCATAAAGGGCAGGTATGGCCACAGAGCCGCATCGACGGAGATCTCCGTCCGCACGGCAGACCGCTGCACGCTGCCCTCGACATCAGCCCGTGGGCAGATTCTCAGTATTCACGATGGCGTGTCTGCACGACGAAGACGTCTGGATTACCTTTGTCGGCGGGAGAATCAAGACGGCGAGAGCGCCCCAAAGACGGACCCGATGGAGTCGGCCTCCGGAGTCGGCCGCCCTCCCGCTGGGCTCCACGCGCCATTAACCGAACAAGACGGGGAATGGCAACTGTGATCGCCCGCCAGGCGGCGGCACTGTTGCCATGACCCCATGTCCAAGCTCGGGTCATGAGTAGCACGGCTCTGATGAATCTGCAATGGCAAGAATCGCCCGCGGGACAAGGGCTGTCGGCCCCATGTCAAGGCCGCCGACGGGCCCACTAGTCGGCGGGCCCTGTAAGTCGGCGGAGAAGACGACTTAGAGATCGACGGCTTGGACCCGCACTCCACCGGATTACCAGGTTTCGGGGTAGGCCTATATAAACCCCCCGGGGCACCCATGCAAAGGGTTGGAATCTAGTAGTTTTAGACACACATAGAGGGAGAGAAGAGCTAGCCGTGCCCTTCTCCTTCCTCACCCCGAACAGCTCAAGGAGCATCTTGTACTCATTTTGCCATAGTGATCATGCGGAGACCCCGCAGACCAGCAGTAGGGGTGTTATCTCCTCGGAGAGCCCTGAAGCTGGGTAAGATTCGCCAGCGTGCATGTCTTCGCCTCATCCTGCTTCTGTGCACCGCGACGTTCTACTCGCCTTCCATGATAAGCCATCCTTTGGCATATGTCGCAGCCAACCCCGACATTTGGCGCCCACCATGGGGCCTGGTGCACCGCCGTCCGGAGACCTGCTCTCGACGGGAACCCTCTTCCTCCCTGGCGAGCGCAGCCAGCCCGGCACGCCAGACGGAGTCTGCGCCGACGCGCTGCATGGCGCCGAGGTCGCCTGCGCGGCGAGCTGCCTCGCCGAACTTGTCGGCGAGGTTCGCCTCTCTGACGAGCCTGCATCCGACGCAGGCACGGACGGCCCCGAAAGCCTCCTCGCGGGCCTCCTCGAGCAGCTCCACGTCGCCGGCGAGCCTGCCGCCGACCTGGAGTCCGTAGGCTTCACCGACCCGATGCTGGTCGACTCCGACACTGCGTCGCTCGACGCGTTCCCCACCAACATGGTGGTCTACGACGAGCCTCTCCCTCGCGCGGAGAGCGGCGGGAGCACCGTCACAGAAGTACTCGTCATCGGTCACGGTGAGCCTTCCGGCGAGGGAGCTCATGACCCTCTCGACGCGGTTCTGCAAGACCTGACCGCCTCCATTCCGGAGGACGCCGACGCCGGAACGCTGGAGGCACGCCGCCTCCAGCTCCTCGTGGGCGCCACGAAGCCGGCAAGCATGAGACGCTTGTCGGAAGCCTATCGCCGAGATGGATCGCGTTGTGGCGGCGCCGCTCAATCGGGCCGAGCCGCCTAGGCGCGGTCCAGCAGCGCGGCGTGGCCATCGCCAGTCTGTTTGGGGCCAGTCGCCCTATGTACGCCACGCCCACGGAGAACAATCGCGCTGCCCAGGCGGCGGCGGACGAGCTGGATAACTTCAAGGGCGAGGAGCGCCGTCTGATGACGGAGCGAGTCCAGCAGCTCCTCGACGCGGCCGCCGTGCAAGACGAAGCCAGCTGCCGCACGGAGGCACCACAACGACAACACGGCGACTTGCCTCCTCGCCGAGATCAAGGCGCGACGTCTCGGATGCCGATTGGCGGTGTCCGCGGAAGAAAGAACAAGGTTCCGGCTGTCAGCCATAGCCGGACTCACATCTCCATCGAGCGCGATGAAGACGGCCGCCCAAGAGCAGTGGAGCGGCAGGACGACTATCAGCCTCCTCCTCCCCGCAGAGAAAGGCGAGTCTCCCCGCCACCCGTCGAGCATCCGACTCTCGGGACCGCCTTGGCCGAGAGGGAGTCGGAGAAAATGACGCCCGCCACCGGATCGAGCGACTCCACCGATCCCTGGCACTAGAAGAAGAAGACGAGTTGGGCCTGCCCTGTTTCGGACCTCGCATCCGAGACGAGCCCTTCCCCCGAGGATTCACACTCCCCCGAGACACACCCAAATACACCGGCTCCGTGAAGCCGGAGGACTGGCTGGTGGACTACTCCACGGCCGCCAGCATAGCGAACGGCAACAAGCGCGTTGCCGTAAAGTATGTTCCCCTCATGCTCCAGGGCACGGCCCAGACATGGTTGAACAGCTTGAAGCCCCGCATCATCAACAATTGGGTCGACTTCACCGAGGCCTTCGTCCGCAACTTCACGAGCACATACAAGCGACCTCCCAAGCCTCGTCAGCTGTCCTTGTGCGTGCAAGGCCCCAACGAGTTTACTCGCGACTACCTCATCTTGGGCGAGAGCTCGAATTCCTGCGAAGGAGTGCATGAGGTGCAGGCAATCGAGTACTTCACCGCCGGGTGCAGAGAAGGCACCCTCATCAAGCACAAGCTCCTTTGCGACGAGCCGGAGACCCTCGACGAGCTGCTGGTCATAGAAGACAAGTACGCCACAGCCGATTCCTCCATGAAGTCAGAGATCGAAGTCAGTGCGACTGGCAAAGTAGCTCCTCATGCTCCCAGAACTCCGGCTGGCGACGCCAGTCGGCGACAGCAGCAGAATGATCATCAGCGCAAGGCCCCGCAGCCGGTTCCAACAGCCGGCGGTGGCGGCGATCAAGACCAGCGCCGAGGGGCAGCCTCCCGCCAAGCGGCGTAAAGGCGGCAAGTCCAACTGGTTGCCGGCCTTCTCTTACGAAAGACTACTGGACGGACCTCGCAAGTTCCACAGCGCGAAGCCGCCAAATCACACCACCGGAAGTGCCAGCTCACCAGATCGCCAAGGAGACGGCCTTGCCCTCCTCACTTTCTTTGCCGCCGCCTCCACCGCCCAAAGAGCCGGTCGACCGGTCGGCGCAAGATAAGACGATTACCGGAAGAGCACGGGCGCCTAGGTCGTGGTTTACCAACAGGTGATGATCGCTGCAGCAGGCGGCAGCAGCAGGAAGAAGTGAACGCAGTAGCATCAAATACCCCATAATTCATGCACTGGTCCGAGAAACCCATTAGTTGGAGCCGTGCTGATCACCCAGAGGTGATGCCGAATCCGGGCTCCTACGCCCTGGTCTTGGGAGCCACCCTTGCCACGGATAGGCGGGCCTCTCGCTTCTCGCGAGTGCTGATAGACGGAGGCAGCAGCATCAACATCTGCATAAGGATACGATGGAGAAGCTAGGAATCAAGCAAAGACAGCTTCAAAGATAGTCGGACTGTGTTCCACGGAATTGTACCCGGCCTTTCCCGCTCACCGATTGGCAAGATTCTCGATAGACGCCCTCTTTGGGGACAAGGATCACTTTCGCCGAGAGCCAGTCTGGTTCAAGTGGTGGACCTCAAAGCCCCTACCATGCCTGCTGGCCGACCTGCCTTGGCCAAGTTCATGGCGGTCCCCCACTATGCCTACCTCAAGATAAAGATGCCGAGCTCCAAGGGGATTCTCGACCAGAGCCGGGCGACTACAGAAAGTCGTCACTTTGTCAGGTGAAAGCAGCCGGCTGGCCGAGTCCCTGGTGATCGCAGCCGAGAAGCGGCTCCTGGATCGGGTTGTGGCAGTTGCCGGCAAGCAACGAGAGATATCGCCCGACCCCAAGGAGTCAGAAGCTAAGGGCTCGTTCAAGCCGGCCAAAGAGACCAAGAAGATACCTTTGGACCCGGAGCACCCGGAGAGATACGCTGTCATAGGTGCGAACCTCGACAAAGAAATAGGAAGGGAGCTCGCCGATTTCCTCCGTGAGAATCGGGACATCTTCGCATGGTCCCCAAAGACATGCCAGTGTACCGACGGATTTCGCCGAGCACAAGTTACATGTCCGATCTGATGTGAAGCCCGTCAGCAGCCCTTGCGCTACTGTCAAGAGAAAAGAAGAGTTGTTGGAGAAGAGATAGCCCAGCTCCTCGCAGACGGTTTCATCATGGAAGTTTTCTTTCCAGAATGGTTGGCGAACCCGGTCTTGGTACTAAATAAGAACAAGCAGTGGCGGATGTGTATTGACTACACAAGCCTCAACAAAGCCTGCCCCAAGGACCCGCTTCGCTTTGCCAAGAATTGATCAGTGATAGACTCCACACCGATGCGAGCCGTTGAGCTTCCTAGATGCATATTCAGGATATCACCAGATCAAGCTGAACCCAGCCGACAGATTGAAGACTGCCTTCATCACGCCGCTTTGGAGCCTTCGCTACACCGAACATGACGCTCGGCTTGAGGAACACCGGGCGCCACCTTTCAGCGTTGCATGCGAAGTGCCTCCTCAAGCAGCTTGGCGAAAACACCCACGCTTACGTGGACGACGTGGTGGTGAAGACGGAGAAGCGAGGAACGCTGTTGGAAGACCTCAAAGAGACCTTTGAAAACCTGCTACCGATTCCAGATCAGGCTCAACCCAGAGAATGCGTCTTCGAGTACCACCGCCAGCTCCTTGGCTTCACAGTATCCGAACGCTGCATAGAGTGCAACCCCGTGAAGATCAAGGCGATCGAAAGGATGGAAGTACCCCGCCGATCGCTAGATGTGCGAAGTTCACCGCTGCTTGGCATCTATCACCGATTCATCACCGGTACGGGTGAGAAAGCTCTTCCTCTGTACCAGCTTATGAAGAAGACCACCTTCTTCGAATGGAACTCAAGGCGGATGAAGCTTTTCTCCGCTTGAAGAGAATGCCGACTACTCCCCAAAGGTCTTTGGCGGCTCGACTCCAAAGGAGCCCATGCTCCTCAGATATTGCCGTCACCGAGGGTAGTCAAGATACCATTGTAGTTGAACGCAAGGAGGAAGGCAAGGCGCTACCTGTCCAGAGACCAGTGTATTACCTGAGCGAGGTACTGTCGACCTCCAAGAAGAACTACCCCCACTACCAGAAGATGTGTTACGGCGTGCACTTTGCCGCCAAGAAGTTGAAGCCTTACTTTCAAGAGCATCCAATCACCGTGGTTTGCACAGCCCCACTAGCAGAGATCATCTAAGCCGAGATGCTTCAGCCGAGTGGCCAAATGGGCCATAGAGTTGGCCCCTACACCATCTTTACCAGCCCCGCACCGCCATCAAGTCACAAGCACCGGCCGACTTCCTCGCCGATTGACTCAAAGACCGCCGCCAAATACCTTGACTCCACCCATTGGCGGATGCACTTTGATGGCTCCAAGATGCGCACCGCTTGGGAGCCGGCGTGGTCCTCACTTCCCCTAAGGCGACAAGCTCAAGGCACGCTACCGCAGATCCATTTCGCCGCCTCCAACAACGCCGCTGAATACGAGGCGCTCATCCACGGGTTCGACTTGCCAAAGAGCTTGGCATTCGCGGATCCCGTGCTATGGCGACTCGACTTGGTGGTCCAATGACATCCGGCATCGACGCCAAGGATGCAAATATGGCGAGCTACCGCTTTCTGGTACAGCAGCTGAGTGGATATTTTGAGGGATGCGAATTCCTCCACGTGCCAAGAAACGACAACGACCAAGCAGATGCCCTGGCAAGAATCGGTTCCACCCGTCAGGCAATACCATCCGGCGTCGCCCTTCAGCGCCTTCTCAAGCCATCTGTCAAACCGTCACCAGAGTCAGACTCCATTTTTGTGCCGGCTCCCCCTGAAGAAGTCGGATCCGACTCCAAAGCCTCAGCAGACGGCACAAGAATCCTTGCAGACGCCCCTAAAAACGCGGCAGTCGAAGCCGGCCCAGGGACTTCAGAACCCGGCCCGGGGACCGCGTCGACCATTGCGAAGACTCCAAAGATTTCGTCAGGGATCGCTTAGTCGGCCCGGGGACTTCTTCAACCCAAAGAAGTCGCTGCAGACTCAACCCGCCTCCCCAGCCGCCCTCGGCCCAAGTAGCAAGATCGGCAATCGAAGAAATAGCAGCACCCTCATGGGCTCAGCCCATCCCGAAGTTCTTAGTAAGCGGAGAGCTACCAACTGATGAAACCTTGGCTCGGCAAGTGCAACGCCGAGCGGCAGCCTACACTATAGTCAATAGAGAGCTGGTCAGCGCGTCACGGTGTCTACCAACACAAGGCCGAATCGTGAAAGCAAGGCCAAGCAATCCTTGAAGACATCCATCGTATGAAAAGGCCATCATGCAGCCTCAAGAGCACTCGTCGCCAAAGCCTTCCGACACGGTTTCTTCTGGCCAACTTCCCTAGAAGAGGCCAAGGAATTAGTTCAAAAATGCAAGGGGTGCTAGGTGTTCCGCTCCAAGCCGCTTCAGCCGGCTTCAGTGCTCAAGACTATCCCCATCGCCTGGCCCTTTGCTGTTTGGGGCTTGGACATGGTGGGACCATTCAAGACGGCACGAGGTGGCCTAACTCACTTACTTGTCGCGGTGGACAAGTTCACCAAGTGGATAGAACCAAAACCCATCGTCAAGAAGTTGAATGGTCCTACGACAGTGACTTTCATCGCCGACATCACGACTCGGTATGGCGTACCACACAGCGTCATCACCGACAACGGCACAAATTTCGCCAAAGGCGCCCTGGCCCGTTTCTGCTGACGCAGGCATCCGGCCGGACATAGCGTCCGTTGCCCATCCGCGATCAAACGGCCAGGTGGAGCGAGCGAACGGCCTCATCCTCGTTCGCATCAAGCCTCGATCGGGTCGAACCAACTGGAGCGTTTGGCCGGCTGGCTTGAGGAGTTACCGGTAGATCCTGCACGGAGTCTGCGCCGCTAATACAACAAGAAGGTTCAGCATCTACCAGCAGAGCCTGCGCCGCTACTACAACACGAAGGTCAAGCCAAGATCATTCCTAGAGGGCGACTTTGTGCTCCGGCTGATCCAGCGAACAGCCGGCCAGCACAAGCTGTCGGCGCCTTGGGAAGGCCCATTCATCATCAAGAAAGTGTCTGGGCAACGACTCCTACTACTGATCGACGCCGAAGCCCGAAAGCACGCCAAGATGGACGACTCCGCAAGGAGACGGAGCGGCCATGGAATGCGAATCTCCTCCAAGATTTTATAGTTGATGCGATTATGTACCACGCTACCCTTTTGTGTTTGAAATACCAAGACTCGGGCCCTCGAGACGAGCTCGGGGACTGCCCTCTTTTGTTATCTGTATGATAAGAGTTATGCCTTTGAGTATGTTACCCTTTGATTATGCTGTTTGGCACCGGGCTCGACTAGTCAGCCCGGGGACTCGCCGCCTTTGAGCTATGAAGTGCTTCCTGAAGTCAGACAAGTAGCGTGCGGTGCCTAAGCCGTCTCCTGTCAGAAGCATTTCATGAGCTTGTTATTTTGGTGGGCGGGGAGTAAGATAGAGTGGGCGCCACACGAAAAAATGGCTAAGGACCCAAAGCATAAACATTTTTTAAAACGGCTACCAGCGCGTTTCGTGAAACCGACTCTTAAGAAGCCGGGCTTGCCGCTTTTCACCCAACTTGCTTAAACAACTCTAAAAATGGACAAGTACTTGCCTTCTCAAAGTAGCCAAGCACTTGACCTAGACGGCAATCATAGAGCGGTTGCCCGACGGGCAAGGCGGCATCTAAGGGAAGGCGGCAAAGGAAAAGCCACAAGAGCAATAAGCAAGGAAACATAAAATTAGAATAATATTTACACAAACTTAGGCCCTTGGCCGGATCTTCGAACAGAGGTTCAGAATACACCCCGCAGGTGGAATTGTGCAAATTAACAAAGTTCTTTCAAAAGACTAGCAAACAGATAAAATAAAGGCAAGGCGGCGACCTAAGAAGCAGCGGATGGGGTTGGAAGGCCGGAGGCGGTGGCGGCGTCAGGCGCCGGGGTGGCTGGCTGAACGGTCTCGGCTTGATCGTCTCTGGCAGCAGCTGGCCCAGATGGGCGCGGCTCGTCGGGGAGGCGCTGGTCGAGCCGAGGCATGTCCGCCCGCTCCGCCTTCCGGGCGCCTCCATGCCGTCTCCGTCCTCCGCCTGCCGTCTTCATCCTCGGCGCTGAGTCGATCACCTCCGCTGAAGTCCTCGCCAGAGTCCGGGTTCATCTCAACCACTCCGGCGGTGCTTTCCCCACCGTCTTCAGCCCGCCAGGACGAAGACACTGCGTGTACATGTAGTCGGCGATCGCCGCCAAGACGCCGACGAGGGCGTCCTCGCGCCAGCAGCTCCGCTGGGCTTGGCCGAACGCTGCTACCGGCCAGTCGGTCGAGACTCGGATACCACGCTTGATTTAACTCTGTGGCTCGGCGAGCTCCAGCCCGAGCCGCTGAGCCCTTCCAAGCCTCAAGATGGCCAGCCGCGACCTCCGGCCGGCCGGGCGGTCAGCTGGGAGTGCGCAGAACCGGCATGTCCGGCAGTGCAGCAATCGCCTGGGCACCGACACGCTGAAGACGGCGCAGCATCCGATGTGCCGGCCGCAGACGAGCCTCAATGCTCAGGAGCTGCTCGTCAAGGGTCCGGGGGGCGTTGGCTGCGATCTCAGCGCCACCCGCCCTCCGCGCCTCGCGCTCGGCCTCGATGGCCTGATTGGCCGCCTGCGTGTGACCAGGGAAGAAGTCTGCCAAGAAGAAGAAGAAGCAAGTCAGAAAAAACAGGAGCCGGCTTAACCCATAGTCGGCAACCCAAAAGAGAAAGTAAAGCAAACTTACCATCGACGATATCTTCGATTTCATGGAAGCCGGAGGTCACCGCGCTTCCTGCCGGGTCCAGTGCAGCGCCGCTCTCAAATTCAGCCAGAGCGGCCTCTTTCTTCTCCGCCTCACCTGCGCCTTTGAGAAGCTCCTCTGCTCCGCCACCGGCTCTGCGTAGCCAGCAGGTCGCGCTCTGCGGCGAGCTTGCCACACTCCTCCTCTTTGGCGCGCAAAGCGGTCTCGGCCGTACCCAGCTGCCCCCGCAGAGCGGCGTTGGACTCTGAAGAATAAAAAGAAGAAGGATGCAAAGTCGTCAGTTAAGAAGGTCGCCAGGAAGATCCGGCCCGGCTGCGCAGTAGTCACCCCGAATCTCGGGGACTACAGCCCGCGGGTGCGCCAGCGCGCCCCCGCGAAGAAGAAAACTCACCTCGGCTCCTCGCCAGGTCAGCACCCCGCTTGTTCAGTTCTTCAACATTGCGGTTGAAGGCGAGCGCTGAGGTTGTGATACTCTGTAACAAGAATTCCAGACATAGGTAAAAAACTTGGAAGTAAGCAAATAAAGTTCGGACGCCTGCTCAGCAGCGGACCAAAACTGGAGACTACACCCAGCAGGCCGCGCGCCTTTCACAGAGAAGAGCAAGAGAAAATTCGGAAACAAAACATACCCGCACGGCGGATCGCGATGCCAGGTGCGCCTTGGAAAGGTTCTGGAGGGGATCGCCTTCAGCCCGCAGCTTCGCTTGGACGTCCAGGAGCGCCGTGTTCAGCGGGACCGTGCCGCCTCCTCGCACCCACCCAACGGGCGCGGCGCTTGTCGCCTCGGCCGTGGATGGCCGAGTCAAGCCGGCACCGGTTCTCAAGGCGGGCGCTGGCGCCGAGGTCGCCTTCTCAAGACGGCGCCACCGGGCGAAGCGACTTGAAGAAGCAATGCCACGGCCTCGTCGTCGGTCGGCGGCACAAAGCGGTCCGCCACTGTTTGCCTCGCGATCTTGGATCGGAGGCGGGCGGAGGTGGCGCGCCAGCCCGGGCCAAGAGACCTCGCCGCCTTCCCTCCTCGCGACGGGGACCTCACCACCGAGTCCCTCCGACTGCCCGTGAACTCCGGCGGTGGTGGCGCTGAGCTCAGCGGAGTGACGAGTAGCGCCGACCGAAGGCGCGGCCTCCTCGGCTCGCTTTTTGCTGCAGCGGCAGCCGACCGCCTTCTCGGCCTCCGCTGCCTCCCGACGGGCGGCCTCCTCCTCGTCGCGCTTCTCCTGCGCATTCTGCTCTGTTGCCTCGAGGGCGGCCGCAGGTCAACCCACGACTATTGGCGGACGCCTCCGCCGACCCCATGACAGAGGCGGCGGCAACCCTCTCCAAGATGAGGGGAGCCCTGATAAGAAAAAAGGACATGAGAAGACTCGGACAAGACGGACCAGAAGAAAACAAGACAGAATAAAAAATACTTACGCGGAGACCAGCGATGGCTTCTTCACTTCCTTGCGGAAGCGGTTAGCCTTCGCGACCGCCTCTTCGCGTTGAGTCGCGGCCGCTCCTGAATTTCTTGGCACGGCCGCTATTGACTCGGCCCGGCCCAGCGCCTCTTCGCGCCGCCTCGACCACCCAAGGCAGCGGAGGAGCTTGCGCCTGGATGGCCGACTTTCTGCTGGCGGCGGGGGGCGACTTCCTTCTCGACGTCATCATCGGGCCAGTCGGCAAAGGTGGCCGAAGGCCTGAAGTCGTCGGCCCCTCCCCCTCCCTCGGCGTCGGCCTCCATCGCCGCCACACCCAAGTCGGGGTCGTCGGTGTCGCTCTCCGCCCGGTCGGGGACGAATTCACGAGCCGGGTTCATGGCGCCGGGCCGAAGGCGGCATGAGAGGATTCTGAGTCAGAAAAAACCAAGGAAAATTAGAGCCGGATCCGGCTGAAGAAGGAAACGGAGAAGCAAGAGACGACTTACCTACGGTGGGGGATTGGCGCACGAGTACGGCTCCTTGCCGAACTGCCATTCCTCCGTGAGGCCGCAGTTCGCCAAGAAGTTCACCGTGTCCACTACCTCCGCGTCGGGCATGTCCTTGGAGCATAGCCGGCTGGGGTCCCGGCGGCCGCTCATCTGACAGATCAGATGAGGTCGGCCTTGAAGAGGGAGAACTCGGCGCGCCACGGCGGCGGCCAACAAGTCTGCCCTGGGCCAGGCCCTCCGATCAGTATCATCACGCTGGAGTCAGCGACGGGCGGCGTTACTCGCGGAGTCAGCGTCTGCCCTATAGGACCACCGGCGGGTCGGCTCATTCGCCGCCCATGTAGGGCGGCAAGTTGACCTGGCCGCCGGGCGACGTTCTTGACGAGAAGTATGAACGCTGCCACATCTTCACCGACTTGATGAGGGAGATGGCAGGAAAAGGGTTCTCGGGCAATCAACTCCTCTTGGCGATGAACGTACCGCACAGAGCCGGCACGCGAGCGATGTGGGTCCCGAGCTTCGCTTGGAAGAATTCCCCCCACAGCTCGATGGTGGGGAGAACTCCGAGAAAACCTTCGCATAAGGATGCGAAGGCGGCCAACAGCACCACCGTGTTGGGGGTGAGGTGGTGCGGCTGGAGCCCGAAGAACTCCAAGAACGCTGGAAGAAGCCGCTCGCCGGCAGCCCTAGCCCGCGCATGAGGTGCGAGCGAAAATCACCCGCTCGCCCTCCTTCGGCGCCGGCGTGATTTCGCCCTCCGGCGCGGCGCGGGTCCGCACTAGGTGGCTACCGGGGATGCGGCACGTTTGATGAAGGAATTCGATGATGTCGTCGTCGATGATGGAGTTGCCCCACACGCCGAGGGCCTTGGGTGGGAGGCGCGGCGGCGGATGAGGAGCTCATCTCCACGGCGCGGCGAGGCTCGGCGCCGTGGAGCGAGGAAGAAAACGAGGCTCGGCGCGGTGGAGCAAGGAAGAAGACGAGGCAGGGAGCGGGGATGAGAGAGTGCGCGTGCGTCACCGCCCCTCCCCCCGCCTACTTATAGGCACCTAGGCTGCGAAGCCGAGGGGGCGGGCGTGGGATTAACCGCGCCACGCCCCACGCCCCCACGATTTAACACACGACGCTATCGCGCGATAACGGCGTGAAAAGCCTAACCGCCGCACGCACCGCGGCGGATCTGGCGCGCGAACTGCACGGTAGTGGCAGGCCCCGCCTGACGGGCCTGTCTTGTCACGCGCGTGGGCTGGCAGACTGGCCCTGCCGCGTGGCGTCGTGTGGCGGGCCCGCAGCGGGCGGCTGCCGGGAAGCTTATCAGGCACGCCGCCCGGATCCCGCTGCGACCTTCGAAACCTTTGAAGAGCAAGACGGCCCCTGCAAGGCCGACTCCAGCTAGTCGGCTCAAGATGGAGACGGCGGGCGAGTCCGAGTCTTCTACCAAAGGGATGAAGCTGTCGAGGCTCCTCGACAAGCTGCCCTCGAGCCTCACCAGCTTCGGGACCATCGTCGGAGTAATGGGCCACGGGTAGGCAGACCCGAGCCCTGAACCTTTCAAAACATCGGGCAGACTGCACCCTCAATACCCCAAGACAAAGGGCCGCCAGAGAGTCGGCAACAGAGTCGCCGATCGCCCCTCTAGGCCGAGTCCCGAGACGGCCTCGGGGCGAGCCGACTCCAAGCCCGGCCGACCTCGGTGAGGCCGGCCATGTGAGTCGGCCCGCGACCCCAACCACCTCTTGCCTGAGCAACTACGAGCGGGATGGGATAAAGCCACCTCGCGGCCCATCCCTCGCCCATACATAAAGGGCAGGTATGGCGAAGAGCGCCTGCATCGACGGAGATCTCCGTCCGGCACGGCACTGTTGCCACGCCGGCCCTGACATCAGCCCCGTGGGCAGATTCCTGTATCCACGATGGCGTGTCTGTACGACCCGAAGACGTCTGGACCCGCCTGTCGGCGGGAGAACCGAAGACGGCGAGAGCGCCCCAAAGACGGACCTGATGGAGTCGGCCTCCGGGAGTCGGCCGGCCCCTCCCGTGGGCTCCACGCACCATTAACCAGACAAGACGGGGAATGGCAGCGATGATCGCCGCGGCGGCTGCTGCCATGACCCCATGTCCAACTTCGCGTCATTAGTAGCAGCTACGATAATCTACAGCCGGCAAGACCCACATGGCGGACAAGGGCTGTCGGCCCCATCTTTGAGCCGTCGGCGACAGGCCCACTAGTCGGCGGGCCCCAAGTCGGCGGAGAAGACGGCGACTTAGAGATCGACGGCTTGGACCCGCACAGTCGGATTACCGTTGTACCCCGGGGTAGGCCTATATAAACCCCCCTGTGGCACCCATGCAAAGGGTTGGAATCTAGTAGTTTTAGACACACGCATAGAGGGAGAGAAGAGCTAGCCGTGCCCTTCTCCTTCCTCACCCCGAACAGCTCAAGGAGCATCTTGTACTCACTTTGCCATAGTGATCATGCGGAGACCCCGCAGAGCAGCAGTAGGGGTGTTAATTCCTCGGAGAGCCCTGAAGCTGGGTAAGATTCACCGGCGTGCATGTCTTCGCCTCATCCCGTTCCCAGGCACCGGAGACGTTCTACCCACCCCTTCCATGATAAGCCATCCTTTGGCATATGTCGCACCCAACCCCCGACAGTTTATTAAACACACAAGAAGAAAGCAGGAAAAAGAAAATAAACTAGCATGGATATTAAAGTGAAAGAGTATGAGCACCGACATTTAGTAATGAGTGTGTGAACATAAATGTAATGTCGGTGGGAAATACGATTTCCCCAAGCTTAGGCTTTTGCCTAAGTTGGTTCATTGCCGAGGATGGCTGGCGGATACCCGTAGGTGTAGCCGGGGTCAGATTTGTGATGCAGCGGCTATCGCCTCCTGAGCTGCAAGATGGCGCCGAGCTGCCTCCGCTCTCCTCTCGTACTCATCCGCCTCCTCTCGGTAATATCATGTCTTCCTTTGTCTGCGAGAATCAAAGAAGACAGGAGCAGGAAGAGTATGTCTGAGACAACACGCCATTTATCAAAGATTAGTCGATATAAGAGAGGTGATTCAGCCTCTCGACAAACTGGTGCGAAGCCATAGAGTTATAATCTAAATATGCGGAGGTAACTCCATATCACCCTCACGTAACGTCTACCTCAAGAAAGTTTGCTAAGCGGGTTGCATAAATTCCTCCAAAGAAATCTCCATTATATCTATTATGATGCAACCTCACGTATACAATGGCTCTATATGATAAGACTGGTCTCCCAACACAGCACTCCTGAGAATTCTAAGGTCAAGGACACACATATGACATGCTTCATCCTTACCAGTTATGCATCTACCTATGAAGAGAGCAAAATAATGTATAGCAGGAAAGTGAATGCTCCCTATGGTAGCTTGTGTTACATAGATTCTCCCACAGTTATACTAGCAAGAAAGTTTCTAAATTCAGATTTACGTGGATCAATAATACTACCCCTTTGTGGAAGTTTGCAGGCAAAAGTAAAATCCTCTAAGTCCATGGTATAAGATTTGTCATAAAGATCAAACATAACTGAAGGAGAATTACGCGAAGATGAAAATTCAAACCTCCTCACAAATGAGCTAGTGAGATCATGATACTGTGGGCATTTGTCTATGTCAAAGTCCACAAGATCGGCGTTACGCAAATATGCGTTAAATTCTTCTTTGATTCCTGCATGATCCATAAAATTTTCCGAAGGCCACTCACAAGGCCGCACTAGGGCGTCTCTTGGTGGTTCCTCGTCAGCATCACGCATAGCAAGCCTGGGGCCTTGCTTCCTTAAAGAACCACCTTGGAACATCTTCCTAAACATATTGTTTTCTCTGAAAAATTTCTGAAATTTTTAGTAACTTCAAACAAAAGTGAACCAACTTCAATAAAATTGATAGCAACTACTCCTACAAGTGCCTAGAGCCTATATCAAGCATTAGAACTACTCGGAACCATATAAATTTGACATGCAAGCTCAAGAACATGGTCACCTATGCAACACAAATTTGCAAAGAATAAAGCACTAGAACAAAAACTAATTGGACGAATGGAGGAGTCACATACCAAGGAACAATCTCCCCAAGCAGTTTGGTGGGAGGTGCTTTGAGAAAGGAGATCGAAAATCGCAGCAAGGTGAGCTGAAACTCGTGCTTGAACGAGATATTCATGTTTGTGGGAGGAAGAATAAGAGGATGGGTGCAGGAATAAGTGGAGGAGGGCCACCATGGGCCCACGAGGCAGGGGGCGCGCCCAGGGGGGGTAGGGCGCGCCCTCCACCCTCGTGGCCAGGTGGCAGCTCCCCCCGTGGTAATTTTTGCACCATAAATCCTCAAATATTCCCAAAAAATCATATTAAATTGGCATGGCATTTGGAGGACTTTTATTTTCAGGGTATTTTATATTGCACAGATAAATCAGGAAATAGACAGAAAATACTATTTTTACTTTATTTGAACTAAATAAAAGAAAGTATAAAGAGGGTACAGAAGGTTGTGCCTTCTAGTTTCATCCGTCTCATGATCATCAAAAGGAATCCACTAACAAGGTTGATCAAGTCTTGTTAACAAATTCATTCCGAATAACATGGAACCGGAGAAATTTCGAATAACACTATGTTACCTCAATTGGGATATGCACATCACCTATAATAAGAATATCATATTTCTTCTTGACAGTAGGAAGAGGAAATTCAAAACCTCCAAATATAATCGATGGAATTTTTCCAATAGAATTGATACTATGAACTTGAGGTTGTTTCCTTGGAAAGTGTACCGTATGCTCATTACCATTAACATGAAAAGTGACATTGCCTTTGGTGCAATCAATAACAGCCCCTGCAGTATTCATAAAAGGTCTTCCAAGAATAATAGTCATACTATCGTCCTCGGGAATATCAAGAATAACAAAGTCCGTTAAAATAGTAACGTCTGCAACCACAACAGGCACATCCTCACAAATACCGACAGGTATAGCAGTTGATTTATCAGCCATTTGCAAAGATATTTCAGTAGGTGTCAACTTATTCAAATCAAGTCTATGATATAAAGAGAGTGGCATAACACTAGCAATCGGCTCCAAGATCGAGATAAAGCGCTTTTAACATAATTTCTTTTAATGGAGCATGGTATAGTGGGTACTCCTGGATCTCCAAGTTTCTTTGGTATTCCACCCTTAAAAGTATAATTAGCAAGCATGGTGGAAATTTCAGCTTCCAGTATCTTTCTTTTATTAGTAATGATATCCTTCATATACTTAGCATAAGGATTTGTTTTGAGCACATCAGTTAATCGCATATGCAAAAAAGATAGGTCAAATCATTTCAGCAAAGCGCTCAAAATCCTCCTCATCCTTTTTCTTGGATGGTTTGGGAGGAAAAGGCATGGGTTTCTGAACCCATGGTTCTCTTTCTTTACCATGTTTCCTAGCAACAAAATCTCTCTTATCATAACGTTGATTCTTTGATTGTGGGTTATCAAGATCAACAGTAGGTTCAACTTCTACATCATTATCATTACTAGGTTGAGCATCGTCATGAACAACATCATTAACATTTTTGCTAGGTTCATGTTCATTACCAGATTGTGTCTCAGCACCAGAAATAGATATATCATTTGGATTCTCAGGTGGTTCAGCAATAGGTTCACTAGAAGTTTGCAAAGTTCTATCGTTTTTCTTTTTCTTCCTTTTAGAAGAAGTAGGCACATAAATATTATTTCTCTGAGAATCTTGCTCAATTCTCTTAGGGTGGCCTTCAGGATACAAAGGTTCCTGAGTCATTCTACCAGTTCTAGTAGCCAGTCTAACAACATAATCATTTTTCTTACTATTCATTTCATTGAGAAATTCTTTTTGAGCCTTAAGTACTTGTTCTACTTGAGTGGTAACCATAGAAGCATGTTTGCTAACAAGTTTAAGTTCACCTCTAATATTAGCCATATAATCAACCAAGTGTTTAATCATACTAGATCATCAAGGCGCGCGTTACTGCCCCCGCTAATCTTGTTGACATCTAATGTAGGAAAGAGAAATATTTGAAATGATTTGTGTAGTTATAAATATCTGAGAAATTTGCACCATGTACTTTCTTGTGCTTTACACGAATTGTAGACAGACAGTTGCATCTAAAAACTGAATTTCAGGTACCCAAATACACAAGAATTCAAGATACAAAAATTGATCAAAACCTACTACCATTTTACTTATTATATAGCTGACACCAATTATGGAAGAGCATCTTGCATTCTGTACCTAGTGAGACCTTCTTGTAGGTGCTTCCATGTGCTATTCGAATGTCTTACTTCACTCCAACTCTTTTTTCAAATAGTAGCAATCAACTTTTAAAACAGCAGTAGCTTAAAACGCTCTGCAAATTAAGCTATCATATGTTATTTGTAATAACAACTAAGTACCTTTTCTTTCCTAAATAGAATTTTCAGTTTATGCAATATGGCTCGACTGCTTAGTGCTTATGTTATTTCTCTTGTGTATTTCCTATGAATAAATATTCTCTAAAATGGAAATGATTATTTGATCATGGGGGAAGGGTGTGTGTTCCTACCAATCAAGCACAACATAATCTCTTTAGGGTTGTTCCTGCTCATTGGTTTAATCAATTGTGTCAATCAGTTACTCCAGTTTGTAAGCTAAATTCTTCGAACTAGAAGTTCCTTATCTTGCAACCTGAGGACATTGAGTAGAATTTCTGTTAACTTTGCGATTATATAAGACTGTAAAGTCGCAATGCAGGGCGAATAATTTGATAATAATAAGGACAACCTAACCAAATCATGGCCCAACAGCACATCCTCATCTCCACTTCATCCAATGATTGGTCCCAAAGCTACGGTGGATTCACATGTACCTCAAGCCTGATACACAAATAACGTGGGATTTAGGTGGAGATTAATAGAGGCGTGGTGTTCAGGGTAGGAGAGGTGAGTTATGGAAGCGTTGTACAGGAGCTCATCATCAGCAGTTCTCGAGCACGGAGGTGATGAAGAGGACATCGAGGTTGCTGAGTGTGGCAAGACGAACATGCCCGCGGTTGTGAGGATTGAGGTGGTGGTCCATAGATTGCAGATGACTGAATTATATTCCCGGATCGAACAGGTCTTCACTCTTCACCAATCATCACCTCCTTCGAAGGGCGCGGTGGTGAGGCAGTTCTCGTGGCTCTGTTTCCGGCTGGGCGGTGGATGCAGCACAACCGCGGCGCTGTAAATCACGGTGTAGTAAACTCTGTCCCGACATCGTCGGTGCCATCGCTCAGGGCATCCACATTCCACAATCGACGCTACTTCTTGAGGTCGCACACTCTGTTGCTGGGCGGAGGCTGGGGAAGCCATGGACGCCACATCAGGAAAGGAGTGTGGCACGCGCGGCAACCCGTGGGTGGGCCCCCTTCTTCTCGCTTGCCTGTACATTGTCGCCATTGGCGCCGCCTGCGAGCGAGCAAGGATTTTTCAGTGGCGCGCGCCGCTGGCTTGGACAAGAATTGGTGCATCTAGGAGACGGGTGTGAGATGAGAACGCACACGGGCTGGGA
This sequence comes from Aegilops bicornis, assembly GCA_021605145.1. Lineage (NCBI taxonomy): Eukaryota > Viridiplantae > Streptophyta > Magnoliopsida > Poales > Poaceae > Aegilops > Aegilops bicornis. Next base: position 513,411,288 of record CM038674.1, read on the forward strand.
GTATCCCTCGGCAAGGCGGCGTATGCCTTTGACCGCCGCCAATCTGCCCGACGAAGGAGAAACTTCGTAGCTCGGTCTGAGGAGCAGCGGCCCGATTGCGGAGAGTGGAGCACGCGCTTGGGAGCTCCTTATTTTGATCTGGTACGTTGGTGAGTTCCATCCGACGGTCAAGTTTCTCAAATCACTGTGGAGGGTCATAGGTGGCTGTGTTATACTGTTTAGTAATAAGCATTTTGTTTTAATTGTCTACCAAAATAAGCATTAAAATTTTCTTGTTTGACAATAAAATTATCAAACTCATCCAAACATTGTCTAGCAGACTTATAGTGAGGAATATCACCTTCATAAAATCTATAGAGAGAATTTACCTTTACTACCTGTGTCGGGTTATCAAGACCATGTGTTTCTTCAATAGGTAATGGATTAAGATCATATGTTTCTTCAACAGGCGGTAAATTAAGACCATGTATTTCTTCAACAGGAGGTAAATTCTTAACATCTTCAGCTTTAATACCTTTTTCTTTCATAGATTTCTTTGCCTCTTGCATATCTTCAGGACTGAGAAATAGAACACCCCTCTTCTTCAGAGTTGGTTTAGGAATAGGCTCAGTAGTTGGAGCAGGAGATGGCTCAGGAAGTGCCCAATTATTTTCATTTGTCAACATATTATTCAATAGAATTTCAGCCTCATCCGGTGTTCTTTCCCTGAAAACTGAACCAACACAACTATCCAGGTAATCTCTGGAAGCATCGGTTAGTCCGTTATAAAAGATATCAAGTATTTCATTTTTCTTAAGAGGATGATCAGGCAAAGCATTAAGTAACTTGAGAAGCCTCCCCCAAGCTTGTGGGAGACTCACTTCTTGAATTTGCACAAAGTTGTATATTTCCTTTAAAGCAGCTTGTTTCTTATGAGCAGGGAAATATTTAGCAGAGAAGTAATAAATCATATCCTGGGGACTACGCACACAACCAGGACCTAGAGAATTAAACCATATCTTAGCATCACCCTTTAATTAGAACGGAAATATTTTAAGGATATAAAAGTAGCGAGATCTCTCATCATTAGTGAATAGGGTGGCTATATCATTTAATTTAGTAAGATGTGCCACAACCGCTTTGATTCATAGCCATGAAAAGGATCAGATTCAACCAAAGTAATTATATCAGGATCAACAGAGAATTCATAATCCTTATCGGGAACACAAATAGGTGAAGTAGCAAAAGCAGGGTCAGGTTTCGTTCTATCTCTAAGAGATTCTTTACTCCATTTAACTAATAGCCTCTTAAGTTCATTTCTATCTTTGCAGGAAAAAATAGCTGCAGAAGCTTCCGTATCAAAAACATAACCCTCAGGAATAACATGCATATCTTCATCATCAATTTCATCAACATTATCAGTTTCAATAATTTCTTTCTCTCTAGCCCTAGCAATTTTTTCATCAAGAAATTCACTAAGGGGCACAATAGTATCAAGCATAGAAGTAGTTTCATCATAAGTATCATGCATAGCAGAAGTGGCATCATCAATAACATGCGACATATCAGAACGAATAGCAGAAGCAGGTTTAGGTGTCGCAAGCTTACTCATAAATGAAGGTGAATCAAGTGCAGAGCTAGATGGCAGTTCCTTACCTCCCCTCGTAGTTGAGGGATAAATTTTCGTCTTAGCGTCTTTCAAATTCTTCATAGTGTCCAGCAGATATAAATCCCAAGTGACTCAAAGAATAGAACTATGCTCCTCGGCAACAGCGCCAGAAATTAGTCTTGATAACCCACAAGTGTAGGGGATCGCAACAACTTTCAAGGGTAGAGTATTCAACCCAAATTCATTGGTTCGACACAAGGGGAGCCAAAGAATATTCTCAAGTATTAGAAACTGAGTTGTCAGTTCAGCCACACCTGGATAACTTAATATCTGCAGCAAGGTATTTAGTAGCAAAGTAGTATGATAGTAGTGGTAACGGTAACAAAAGAGTGATGAAAGCAAAAGTAACATTTTTGGTGTTTTGTAATGATTGTAACAGTAGCAATGGGAAAGTAAATAAGCGTAAACCAGTATATGGAAAACTCGTAGGCATTGGATCGGTGATGGATAATTATGCCGGATGCGGTTCATCATGTAACAATCATTACATAGGGTGACACAGAACTAGCTCCAATTCATCAATGTAATGTAAGCATGTATTCCGAATATAGTCATACGTGCTTATGGAAAAGAACTTGCATGACATCTTTTGTCCTACCCTCCCGTGGCAGCGGGGTCCTAATGGAAACTAAGGGATATTAAGGCCTCCTTTTAATAGAAAACCGGAACAAAGCATTAGCACTTAGTGAATACATGAACACCTCAAACTATGGTCATCACCGGGAGTGGTCCCGATTATTGTAAATTAGTGGTTCATGGATCATAAAACATAGTAGGTGACTATAGACTTGCAAGATATGATCAAGAACTCACATATATTCATAAAAACATAATAGGTTCAGATCTGAAATCATGGCACTCGGGCCCTAGTGACAAGCATTAAGCATAGCAACATTAATCTCAGAACATAGTGGATACTAGGGATCAAACCCTAACAAAACTAACTCGATTACATGATAGATCTCATCCAACCCATCACCGGCCCAGCAAGCTTCACGATGGAATTACTCACGCACGACGGTGAGCATCATGAAATTGGTGATGGAGGATGGTTGATGATGACTTGACGATTTAATCCCCTCTCCGGAGCCCCGAACGGACTCCAGATCAGCCCTCCCGAGAGGTTTTAGGGCTTGGCGGCGGCTCCGTATCGTAAAACGCGATGATTTCTTCTCCTTTATTTTTTTCTCTGTGAAAGCAAATATATAGAGTTGGAGTTGGCGTCGGAGGAGCTCCAGGGGGGCCCACGAGGTAGGGGGCGCGCCCTAGGGGGGGAGGCGCACCCCCACCCTCGTGGACAGGGTGTGGGCCCCCCTGGTCTTTGGCAAGGTTTATTATTTTTGACTAGATGTTCCGTGGAGTTTCAGGTCATTCCGAGAACTTTTGTTTTCTGCACATAAAACAACGTCATGGCAATTCTGCTGAAAACAACGTCAGTCCGGGTTAGTTCCATCCAAATCATACAAGTTAGAGTCCAAAACAAGGGCAAAAGTGTTTGGAAAAGTAGATACGACGGAGACGTATCAGAACTCCATTTGATACATGCAAGGCATGAGCCAATGACTAATCCTTGATATTTCTCTTATGTTGACTATCTCATGTCTTGGATATATTTGCACCTTGCATGTTATCTAACCCGTGTAGGTACTTGGATGAATCTAAATATATGAGATTGCAACTCACTCACTTCTTGAGCAATTTCTATATCACCAAGTCTCTACACAATGGTGGATGAAGACAAGGAAGCACACAACCATTCAAACATATCCTTTGACAAATTCTATGTTGAGTTTCATGATTGTCATTTTGGATACACAAGTGCTCTTCCTTGCAAAAACTAACCCATGTAGGTAGATGAACTCAAACTCCAAGTGGTGCTCCCAACTCTTGATGAGCTACATCAACCTTGAGCAACCCACACAAGTTTAACTACATGACCATGATCAACTCCACCACCCAAGGTATGTTATTCCATCTTAGAGAAGCTTTACTCCAAGTCATGAGTCAAAGCAACTCGACAAGATGTGAATACATCAAAAGGCTTAAACGAAAAATGGTAACCCCATTTTGAGCTTAAAACGATGAGTATGACCAAAGATCAAGTGACCTCACTTGATTCCTAAGTCAATAAACTCTAACATAGGTGACTTTGTCGCCGACCAATTCTAGATGAAGTTCTCTTGTGTTCCTTTCTATGCTCTTGCATTTGTCTCATGCATATTTGTTTCCCTCTTCAAAAAAAACTTCATCTAGACTTCTTTTTTAGTTTCTTCTCTTTTATTTTCTGTTCTGCATTTTCTGCATCCAATTCATTGAAAATCTTTCAGTTAATTCCTTGCAAATCCTTGTGATATCTTACTTGTCTAGTGAGCTGAGGTGACAAGTGTTTTATCTGTAATGAACTCGATCTCACCGGTATGATGCTTTCGGTCCAACCGAATCCTCTCGGTACAACCGAACCATACAACTAGGTGTCACCGATCTCACTATAGGAAAGACATCTTGCCACTTGTTTCTGCATTCTTTTTGATCCAGCTTCACTCAATGAATCTTGTCCTCGACCAGCATCCTATTCAACTTGCTGCTTTGTTCAATGACTCAAGGACCAAACCCATCATGACAAAAATCCAAAAGAACCCTTCTTGGAAATTGATGTCAAAGGGGGAGACAGAGATCACATCAAAGCTTAATCATATCTATAGGGGGAGAGAATACTCAAGGGAAGAAAGAGTAATCATCAAGGAACCCAGATGCTTGGGGTTCAAGAGGAGAGAAGTCACATGTCTTCAAGAGGGGAAAGACATGTTCATATTTGCTCATTTGCATTAACTCTGTTTATTTCCTTTGAGCTTTGTTTTTGCTCTGATTTTCTGTTCCCTATCTTCTCCCAGTATCCCATGCTAGATCTGTGGGGAGCAAGACATCTAAGGGAAGGAAATCCTTGAATTTATTGCACATCTTTACCTTTGGGGACATGTCTATATCCAATGTGGTACTTAGTACTCACTCTACATGCCATCCCAGTCTTGGTACTCTTGTGGTTTCTTTTGTTTGCTCTGGCCAGTAGGTGTATCTGTGTTATCTAACCTTGTTTACACAGGTTCATACCATCCTAAGCCAACTTAAGACCACAAGGTAAGTATATGCACCACAGTCATGTGAATGAGAAATTCTTGCTGATGTACATACTGTTTGCAAGAAGGACTCATGAGCATGAAGGTACATTTCTCATATACACATCATTTGCTCTGATGCATATAGCCAAGATACATGTAACACATTGCTTACTCTGTCATGGATATGCATTCACATGCTCCTATATTCCATATTCACATGATCTCATACATGTACGGGGAGCCTATGCATATTACATGTCTTTCCAAAGCTTTACTTACTATTCTCTATATCTTTATCTAAAGCTTTGATGTATGTTGTCATCAATTACCAAAAAGGAGGAGACTGAAAGCACAAGTGCTCCCTAGGTGGTTTTGGTAATTAATGTCAACATATCTCTTGTTGGACTAACACTTTTACCTAGTATGTTTCAGATAAGTTCAACAATGAAGTGGCATGGACTAGAGGATGTGGAACCCCTTCTAGATGCTAAGGAGAAAAGGATTGGCTCAAGCTCCAAGCTCAAGACTCTACATTTTCTATTTTAGTGATCCAAGATGACATTGAGTCTATAGCAAAAGCCAATACTATCAAGGAGGGATGAGGTGTTGCTTACTGAGGCTCTTGCTCAAAATGCTTAGTGATATGCTCCAAAGCCCTCAACCACTTTCTCACATCCACATATGACCTAAACCAAAAGTCAAACTCGGCCCCAACCGATTCCTTCTAGCCGACGCCACCGAGTTCAGATGTCATAGCCACTGCCACAAACCCTAGGCAAATCGGTTTCAGCGATAGGGATCTCGGTCTCACCGAGATGGGATTGCAATCTCTCTGTATGGATCTATTACCAAAATCAGTATCACCGAGTTTGCATAATCGGTCCTACCGAGATTGCAATGTAAACTCTCTGCTTCCTTTTTGTAACATTTCGGTCTCACCGAAACGAGCGAGTCGGTCTCACTGAGTTTGTGAAATCGGTCTCACCGAGATTACGTTATGCCCTAACCTTAACCATATCGGTCCTACCGAGTTGCATGTCGGTCCCACCGAAAATCCTAACGGCCACTAGATTTGCTGATTCGGTCCAACCGAGTTTATCAATTCGGTCCCACCGAGTTTGGCAAGTTGTGTGTAACGGTTATATTTTGTGTGGAGGTTATATATACCCCTCCACCTCCTCTTCATTCGTGGAGAGAGCCATCAGAATGAACCTACACTTCCAACTTACATTTCTCGAGAGAGAACCACCTACACTTGTGTTGAGGCCAAGATATTCCATTCCTACCATACGAATCTTGATCTCTAGCCTTCCCCAACTTGCTTTCCACTCAATTCTTCTTTCCACCAAATCCATATCCTGTGAGAGAGAGTTGAGTGTTGGGGAGACTATCATTTGAAGCACAAGAGCAAGGAGCTCATCATCAACACATCATTTGTTACTTCTTGGAGAGTGGTGTCTCCTAGATTGGCTAGGTGTCACTTGGGAGCCTCCGACAAGATTGTGGAGTTGAACCAAGGAGTTTGTAAGGGCAAGGAGATCGCCTACTTCATGAAGATCTACCGCTAGTGAGGCAAGTCCTTCGTGGGTGACGGCCATGGTGGGATAGACAAGGTTGCTTCTTCGTGGACCCTTCGTGGGTGGAGCCCTCCGTGGACTCGCTAACCATTACCCTTCGTGGGTTGAAGTCTCCATCAACGTGGATGTACGATAGCACCACCTATCGGAACCACGGATAAAAAATCTCCGTGTCTCCAAATTGCGTTTGCACACTCCAAACCCTTCCCTTTACATTCTTGCAAGTTGCATGCTTTACTTTTCGCTGCTCATATACTCTTTGCATGCTTGCTTGATGTGTATTGTGTTTGTTAAACTTGTGCCAAAACTCCACTTCAACTTAAAGAAATAAAACACTTCAACTTTTGGTACTTAGTGTCTAATCACCCCCCCCCCTCTAGACACCTCTTCTTGATCCTTTCAGTCTGCCATGACAAATGCTATACAATTCAGCTAGAATTACATAGGGTAAGGAAAGTACATAGTCACTGGGACTCAAACACTTCCTTCTCTATACCGTCTAACAGGCGGTCTAACTTACAATCCTGTTGGGAATATTTGGTGGCCACCTCTACTTGGTCATACACTAAACCAACAGGAATTTCTTCCCCATACGACCCTAGCGGTCCGACCCGAGCCATGTGATTAGGATCAAGCTTGGTATGTTGGCGACCCGAGCCATGTGATTAAACTCCACTTCCTCAATGAATCTTCAAGCGGAAGCCTGGCGAGGGAGTCGGCCACGACCGGACTAACCACACCAGTCTCCAGTCCAGGTTTATGCCTATTCGGGTTCCATCCGCAAGGAGATCCGACCGGGGTGTCGCTCACGGCCCCAAACGATGTGTGCAGGGTTCCCAAGCCCACCTCGACAGATGGATCTATGCTTGGTACACCGTGGCACGGTGCCTAGTCTGTCCCAAGCCCACCTGTAACGGGTACTACTTGGTAGACTACTAACACTACCTACAAACACCAGAAACTAGTTGCAACTCCTGGACAGAGATCATGTTGATTAATAAGTCAAGAGAGCTTGGAGCGCCCGGAGCCCAATGTGTGGTAGTAACTGTTCATGGATCACAAACACAGAACTCAGTTCCTGAGGACGGCTGCAATGAGACAACCCACCATGTACTCCTACATGGCCTCTCACCGCTACCTTTACCGAATCGTGTTCACACACTTAGCTCTCAACAGTAGGACATGTTCACCACATTCGAATTCATCCCCGATGAATCAGACCTGACTCAACTCTAAGCAATAGCAGGCATGACAAAATAGCATGAATGAGTAGGCACATCAGGGCTCAAACAACTCCTACTCATGCTTGTGGGTTTCATCTATTTACTGTGGCAATGACAGGTCATGTAGAGGAAAGGGGTTCAGCTACCGCAGCATGTAACAGTTGAAACATTATTGTCCTAATGTAATAAAAGAGAGCAGGAGCAAGAGAGTGGGATTGTATCGGAATGAACAAGGGGATTTTGCTTGCCTGGCACTTTTGAAGATGGTATAGCTCATCATCGGTGTCATCAAACTCATTGTCGGAACATACATCTACTGAGGGGGAAACAACCACCGACTAGCAAAGAAGGAACACATTCAATGCAATGCACATTCACATGAATGACATGACATGTTAAGATACTAAATTCACCTAATGCAATATCTAGCCAAGTTAATTGAAGTGGAACTCAAAGAAGAACAAATTCCAACTCCAAATGTGATTTCAAATTGCCCTAATCATCATTTGTCCTATTCAGTGAGGTTAACTTGTTCAAACATGCATGATCACGGCATAAACAGATTCTTCATATTTTTCTGATCATTTTTCATATATAAATTATTTCATTCTGAGCTACGGTTGAATTTCTATGATTTTTGGAAGTTCAAATCATTTTCTGGATTTTCTGGTTATTTAGAATTAAACAAAATCCAGTAAATGATTTACTGCGCCAGCATGACATCACGCTGACATCAGCAGTCAATGAAGCGGTCCAGGTCAAACCTGACCAGTGGGGCCCACTGGTCAATGACCCAGTGGTTAACAGAGCTAGTTAGTGGTTAAACTAAACTTAACTAAAAGTGTCAGCAGGCCTAGGCCCACATGTCATAGACACATGGGGGTCAAACCCTGGTCAAACGGGGTCAACCCCACCGGAGTTGTCTCGCGGCTCGTCGCCGACGAGGCCAGGGACGGCGGAGGGCTTCGGAAATCTCCCACGGGCGATGGTTTTGGGCGTGGGGAGGATCTGCGAAGAGCTGCTACTCGCGCGCAGCTGATGGAGCAGATGGCGGGAGCTGGGTTGGCCGTAGACGACCGCGGTGAGCTCAAAGGCGGTGGTCGGAGCTTGGAAGTTGGCATTTTCGGTGCTTCGGTGCACGGCAGAAGCAACATGTGATGGTTTTGGGATCCTGGCGTTGCACTAAGCACGGTGGTGTGCTCGGTCGCGGCCCTAGGTGACAGTGGCCATGGGCGGTGACATGAACGGCGGCGAAGAGCTCTCGGCTCCAACGGGCATCAGCGTTAGAGGAAGGAAACGAGCTAGGGGAGAAGGGGGATCGACGCACTGGCTCACAGCGGATTCGAAGGAGTCACCAGAGAGCTCGGGGATGCACTGAGGACGACGATTCGGCGACGACGATCTCCGGCGCCCGACGATGAACACGACGACGTCGGCAATGTTGCGGGGCTCCCTGGCTTGCGTGAGTAGGTGCGGAGCTTCAGGACGACGTGGCGGCGATGAGGGATACGCCGGGGAGGCGAGGCGGTGGCTCAGGGCGCGGTAACGGTGAGGGGCGGCGACGGGCACGCTCGATGGTGGGGAAGAGAGCAAGACAGGGGAGGGGAGAGAGAGCAGCGAGTGAGGGAGAGGAGAGAGGGGTCTCGGGGCGTCTCCGTGGCGTCGTGAGGATGTTGGGGAGTCTGCCACCGCGAAGCAGGAGGTGGAGGCCTCCGTGTGCGCGCGTGCTACTTCGCCTCTGCCTACTGGGAGAGGTTGAAGACAGATGCTCTGCCACGGTGGGCTGGACTGGTGCAGCTGGGCCGGCTACAGGTAAGTGGCCCAGGTATGGGTCTTTTCTTTTTCTCTTTTCTAATTTATTTTGTTTTCTATTTTTCCGCTTTATGTTTGCAAATAAAATACAAACCAAAACACTTTGGTTAATTCTGTAAATTTTTGTGAGGAATATTTGAATTATTTTCAAACCATACAATAAATTTCAGAATATTTGGAGCAACCAATATTCAATGGTAACTTTTAAACTCCAACTCAAATACCATAATGATTTAATTCAATGACCAAAATGTCCTGGAAAAATATGCATCATCTCTGGTAGAGGCTTTCACCTTTTTCCATAAATAATGAAAATTTTAAAAGGATATTTTGAGGTCATTGAAAATATTTTGGTTGAACCTATTTGAATTGCATTTGTGCTAGGGTTTATCAATCCTCATTTCAAATTTCTTAAATTTAAACATGATGACATGAATGCTTTCATGCAACTAGTTACAAGCAAATCTAGGGCCGTGACAGATTTATGCACATATAGTAAGGAAAATTGGTGTTGAATCGTCAAGGATCAAACCCAAAAATACCACATTCAAAGGGGTAATCCCAGGCGTTGAATACCACCGCTTGGGCAGCCTTACCCTGGAAGTAGTGTTTAGATCTCTGGACAACTTCCGCAGTGAAGACTTGATCTTCGACATTATCACTTTTCACAGCGGCGATCACGCCCTAATAGGCTGGGCGACATTGACTCGGTTCAACGCCATCCCCCATTACGCCTATCTAAAGTTAAAGATGCACAGACCAAGGGGCGTCATCACAGTCAATGGCAATATGTAGCATTCACTACGGACCGAGGAACATATTGCGGCTCTGGCAGTCGAAAATCAAACAGGTGCCGAAGTACCAGCCCGCCATCAAAACACGAGAGGCAAGTAAACGAGACCGTGCCCTGTCTCCACTCAAGGAGCCAATCTACGCTAGACGTAAATTGGGATAAACCCCCCATAGCATGCCCACCCCAACCGCAGACTACGTGCCTCGCTAGCACAACTTCACACTCAAAATACCATGGGAAGCTATGGGGCCTAAGCACCAAGTGTTCGGTTCAACCGCACTACAAACAAATACGTCCCCGGACGTCGAATGGGTACAACCGCATTAAGCCAAAACAACACGACAACCTCTCATGGCTCCTGGTCAAGAGCCCGTTGTCTGATAACCACCCCCTCCACGCAGTTCTTCTTCCCAACAGAAGTAAAGACGCAGATGTGCAACACGGCACAATAGGGGCATCAACCCAAGCATCAAGGCCCTGAGTAAACCTTTCATCTGTAAACACTTTTTTCTTTTTCACACAAAGTACCTATAATAGAGGTTTCGGCAGTTCAAATTGTACGGCTAGACGTCATGAGCTCATCGGAAATAAAGCAAACCTTTTACGGTTCTCTTATAGTTATCTATGCCGCACCGTTTTTCCTACTATTCGACTCTGCATAAACTAGTTTAACACATATTTTCTCTATTATGCAATCGAGTAATAGACCGGGGGCTTGACCGCTCGCCCTATGCATCAAATCCGGCACCCTTTTCTATGTGTTCGGCGTCTCAGATATTGCATTATATGAATCAGTTCTGAATTATGTCTTGGGTCAATAGTTGGGTTGCCCCGCTCCTGTGCTTACCTTCTTATGTTCCGCCTGTTCAGCTAAGAAGGTAAAGGGAGAACCACTGCAATTGTGCTTCCATCTAGCCCGGTCAAGTACCTCAGTGGAGAAAGCCGAAAACTGACTATCATAATAAGCGAGAACTAGTCGGCGATCCGATGACAAGTCTTAAAATCCCTGGAGATTACACCGTGTAATACGAAGGGTTTGTCTTCAAGCAAACCAAGTTATACAGGTATATACCTCGGATCTCCCGAATATCAGAACACACTGGGGGCTAGTCACCAGCCCCCGTAGTCAAGCTCCTATGCCTAAGTAAGAGTAATAAAACCGCATTGTCCGATTGCCTCGTCTCCCCCCTGCACTACCGCCTTCGGGCACTGAGACGTTGGCTAAGGGTCACAGTGCGGAGGACGAAACACCCCTCATAGCATCTACGTGGGGGCTGAAGCTGACGACTGGTAACTTTCAGAATAAAACAGCCGCACAGGAGTCAAAATAACATCAAACACATGCAAGTATGATAAACCATACAAAACAAACGCATTATATAGCATATGGTTCAACCATAGTTTAATGCATGATGGCAAGATCACTCGAGGAGTACATCCTTCAAACACTGGGCCTGTACTGCCCGAGCACTGTCCAACAACGAAAAAATACTGCTCGGGGTGCCTGTGCTCCTTTCTAGTGGGCGGAGGTCCGTTGGCCATCTTGACCGGCTTAATCTTCTGCCAGTGCACCATAGTCTTTGAGAACGCCATCCGAGCCCCTCGATGCACACAGAGCGCTTAACAACATCAACCAGGGAGGCAACGTCATGTAGCTTCTACAGCAAGCTGAAATAGCTGCTCGGTATTGGCTCTGAGGGCCACAGCCGGACACAGAGGTCCTTCATGGCCGGCTCCACCGTCCGATGCAACTCCATTAGTTGCTTCATTTGGTTTCTTAGGAGGGGAGGGTGCTCGGGTGCCTGGAACAGTGCCCAGAACAACATGTGTTCGGTATCACCCCCCGAGCTACATAGTTCCTCGCCGCATCCGCCGCACTCCTCGGGAGCTCCGCAAATGCACCTGCGGAATGCCAGGCTCGTTTGAGCAACGTGAATCCGTGGCCGCCAAAGACACTCTGCAGTAAGTATGGCTTACCATCTGCAATTTGACTTACTCGACGGAGCTCCTTTCGGGCGCCCCGTGTCTCCGTCCTCGCCTCCTGGATCTTTGTCTTTATCTTCGACACCCCGGTGGCATGATCCTTATTCTTCTTCTCAAGGTCCTCAATGATGGCATCCTTAAGGTCCTTCTGCACTTCGGCCACTCTGGTCTCGTGCTTCTCACGGTCGGTTTTCACCGACATGAGTTCGGCGCCTGCTCGCTTTGCTGTTGACTTCTATGCGGCCGCTTCTTCCTTGGCCTTCCTCAGCTCGGCCTTGACGCCCTCGACCTTCGGGGCGACAGCTTCAATCATCATCAATCATCTCTCGCTTAGGGATAATCTCAAATACCTTGCTTGACAAGGAAAATCCGAAGAACTAAGTCTCGAACGGACTGACCTTGTGCTTCGTTAAACCGCTTGTTAATGAGGTCAAGCTCCTCATCAGAGCTTTTGAGCTTCCGATTCATCTCGGCCAGCTCCGCGGTATTGGCAGCAGCCACCAACGCCGAAGCATGTAACAATAAAATGAACACCTCATTCAAACTCCCGGTTCAACGATTTTCGATCCTCTGCCAGGTTTTCTTTCTTTCAATCCTGACAGAGTCTCGGGGGCTGCTACATACAAGGACTACTCAAATTTTGTTCAAAAAATACATTTTCACAAAAGGAGCATTACATCGCTTACCTCAAAGCCTATTAGGAGGCCACCGAAAGCTTCTTTCAGTCCGCTGTTAAGGGACCAAATGCTTTGCAAAACCGCATCCATCAGGGCATGGTGTTCCGCGACCATGGAGGAGCTATTCACGCTCGGCCACCCAGCCGCAACCCAGTCTCCGCTGTTCGATGCAGGCGGCGGGGCCCCGGCTCCCCTTTCGGTGGTGGGCGGATTCGACGTCTCCGGGGGACTTGGGGGCTCCGGAACCGTCTCTCGGGAGGGCCAGGATGGGTCGTGCTCCCCCTCCTGGTCTTCGGCGGCCGAAGTATTAGCCTCGGCCATGATGACATCGCCGCCTCCTCCCGTGTTTGGGCCGGGGGGGGGGGGTGATATGTCTCTGTCATATCTATAATTTTTTATTGTTTCATGCCAATATTATCCAACTTTTATACACTTTTGGCAACATTTTATATGATTTATTTCGACTAACATATTGATCCAGTGCCCAGTGCCAGTTCCTGTTTGTTGCATGTTTTTTGTTTCACAGAAAATCCATATCAAACAAAGTCCAAATGCAATAAAAATTTATGGAGAATTATTTTGGAATATTTGTGAATTTTGGAAGGTGGAATTAGTGTAAACGGGGGCCCACAGGTCCCAAGATACACCAGGGCGCGCCAGGGCGTGCCGGGCGCGCCCAGGTGTCTTATGCCCTCCTTGTAAGGCGGTTGGGGCCCTTCTTCTGACGAAAGAAAGATAATTTATGGGAAAAAATCATGTAAATATTTCAGCGCAATCGGAGTTACGGATCTCAAGTAATTTAAGAAATGGTGAAGGGCCAGATCTGGGGAACGCGAAACATAAGAGAACATAGAGACAGATCCAATCTCGAAGGGGCTCTCGCCCCTCCGCCGCCATGGAGGCCATGGACCCGAGGGAGAACTCTCCTCCCATCTAGGGGGAGGCCAAGGAATAAGGAGAAGGAGGGGGGTCTCTCCCCGTCTCTCTTAGTGGCACCGGAGTGTCGCCGGGGCAAGGATCGTGACGGAAACCTACATCAACAATCTTGCTACCGTCAACACCAACTTTCTCCCCCTCTATGCAGTGGTGTAACACCTCTTCTCCCCGCTGTAATCTCTACTTAAACATGGTGCTCAATACTATATATTATTTCCCAATGATATGTGGTTATCCTATGATGTTTGAGTAGATCCGTTTTGTCCTATGGGTTAATCGTGATCTTGGTTGGTATGATTGTATATTTTATTTATGGTGCTGTCCTACGGTGCCCTCCGTCTCGCACAAACGTGAGGGGTCCCCGCTCTAGGGTCTTACAATAATTCATGGTTTGCTTATTGTTGGTGTTGCAGGGGTGACAGCAGCCTAAACGCGGATAAGTGGGTTATGGCGTATGGAAGTAAAGAGGACTTGATACTTAATGATATGGTAGGGTTCATGACCTTAATGATCTTTAGTAGTTGCGGGTGCTTGCTAGGGGTCCAATCATAAGTGCATATGATCCAAGTAGAGAAAGTATGTTAGCTCATGCCTCTCCCTCATATAAAATTACAAGAATGATTACCGGTACTTGTTATCGATTGCCTAGGGACAAATGACTTTCTTGTTGACAAAAGCTATCTACTTTTATTACCTTGCAATTTCTTCATAGTTTTATTCTCGCAAAGTACTCTTAGTTTTATTCTTGCTAAATAGTTTCATACTTGTTCTACGTAAAGCAAACGTCAAGTATGCATAGAGTTGTATCGGTGGTCGATAGAACATGAGGGATTATTTGTTCAACCTTTAGCTCCTCGTTGGGTTTGACACTCTTATTTATCGAAGAAGGCTACGAAAGATCCCCTATACTTGTGGGTTATCAGGGGATCCTTCGGGATAACACCTCCCTAGTCTCGCCGATGGCCGGAGGAGGAGTGGAGTGTGACGCGTTTCCACTCTCCACTAGATCGGCTGGCGGAGAGGTCCCCTCTGAAACCTGGTCAGTGGGCAGGTCGCGTGGCGGGCTGTAACATAAAATGCGTGTATGCTATAAGTAATATACTAGCAGAACCAGCGCCTGAAGAGTCTTTGGATTCTCACCTTTCGGCGTGGGGCTTGACCCTTGGGGCCCTCTTCGGGACCTCATTGGATGTTGCGGACTCCTTATCGGAATCCAAGCTGTCATCAATCATGACCAATTTAGCCCTGCTCCTCTTCTTCAGGGCATGGGGAGGCTGCTCTTCCTTAGCGTCGGCCGACGCCGCCCTCTTCCTGGTATGGGAAGAGTCGTTCTCCTCCTCCTCCTCATCTTCCTACCCCCCCCCCCCCCCCTCGTGTGTGGAGGGAGCTTGGGTGTCCTGAGACTTGGTGTCCGGATGGACTCTTGGGAGGAAGCCCTCTCTGGCCTCCCTCGTCTCGTCCTTATTCTTCCTCTCTCTCTTCTTTGGCGGCTTGTAGGGTGCCATGGCCAGCATCTACTCTAGTAGGGCCGACCTCGGGTCTTCCTGCAGTGGGGCCGGGCTATCCATCTGCACGACCTTCTTGAGCCAGCCCTGTGGAAGCGACATGAAGAGGGTCAGGAACCTAGCATAAATACAAGTATCTGGACATATAACGGGTATAATTTCATTACCTCCTTAGGGGGGGTTGTCGGTGTCGAGACCGATGTCCTCCTCCTTGATCGGCCACGCCTTCTGCGGCTTAAACAACACTTTCCACAGTTTCTCGTGGGTGGTGCCGTAGAAGCGCTACACGGTGACATGGGCTTCGGGCTTCCAGGACCACATTAGGGTGGCCTGGAGTTGGCAAGGTAGGAGGAGGCGGTGGAGCATAACCTGGACCATGTTGGTCAGCTTAGCACCCGCCTTTATCATGTTGGAGACGTGCTTCTGCAGCGCCTCCACCTCAGTAGTAGACCCCCAGTCAAGGCCCTTCTTGGTCCACGAGGTTAGCCTCGTAGGAAGTCCGGATATGAATCCTATAACCGCCGCCCATGCCTCATCATGGGCCTCTGTGACTTAAAACCATTCCTTCTGCCAGACTTTGATAGTATCTATAAACGTACCCTCCGGCCACCGACCTGGGTGAACCTGTGATACGTCTCCAATGTATCTATAATTTTTGATTGTTTCATGCTGTTATATTATCATTCTTGGATGTTTAATAATCATTTTATATCATTTTCTGGTACTAACCTATTGACATAGTGCCATGTGCCAGTTACTGTTTTTTGCATGTTTTTACATCGCAGGAAATCAATACCAAACGGAGTCCAAATGCAGCGAAACATTTTGTGGATTTTTTTTGGACCAGAAGACATCCAGTGGGCCAGAGAAGCGCCTGGGGGGCGGTGCTCTCAGGGGAGCAGAACCTACCAGGGCGCGCTTGGAGGCCCAGGCGCACCCTGGTGGGTTGTGCCCACCTCAGGTGCCCCCTAAACCGCCTCTTTGCTCTATAAATACCCCAATATTCCAGAAACCCTAAGGGAGTCGACGAAATTTTATTCCAGCCGCCGCAAGTTCCAGAATCACCAGATCCAATCTAGACACCATCATGGAGGGGTGTATCATGTCCATTGGTGCCTCTCCGACGATGCTTGAGTAGTTCTTTGTAGACCTGCGGGTCCGTAGTTAGTAGCTAGATGGCTTCCTCTCTCTCGTTTGATTCTCAATACAATGGTCTCTTGGAGATCCATATGATGTAACTCTTTTTGCGGTGTGTTTGTTGGGATCCGATGAACTTTGAGTTTATGATCAGATCTATCTTTATATCCATGAAAGTTATTTGAGTCTTCTTTGATCTCTTATATGCATGATTGCTTATAGCCTCGTATTTCTTCTCCGGTATTTGGGTTTTCTTTGAGCAACTTGATCTATTTATCTTGCAATGGGAAGAGGTGCTTTGTAGTGGGTTCGATCTTACGGTGCTTGATACCAGTGACAGAAAGGGATCTGACACGTATGTATCGTTGCTACTATGGATAAAACGATGGGGTCTATTTCTACATAAATAGATCATGTCTACATCAGGTCATCGTTCTTATTGCATTACTCCGTTTTTCCATGAACTTAATACACTAGATGCATGCTGGATAGAAGTCGATGTGTGGAGTAATAGTAGTAGATGCAGGCAGGAGTAGGTCTACTAATCTTGGATGTGATGCCTATATAATGATCATTGCCTGGATATCGTCTTGATTATTTGAAGTTCTATCAATTTCCCAACAGTAATTTGTTGACCCAACATTTGCTATTTTTCTCAAAACCTACGGCCCCCGGGTCTCTTCTTTATTATATTTTCCTTTGCAATCTATTTTCCTTTGATTTTATTTTCAGATCTATTAAGACAAAAATACAAAAATATCTTGCTGCACTTTATTTTATTTGGCGTTTGATCTACCAATATTTACAACTCTCTCACGTCCGTTTGCCAATTTCTGGCGCCATTCCCGAAAGGGATTGACAACCCCTTTAATACGCCGGGTTGCGAGTATTTGTTATTTGTGTGGAGGTGCTATTCATGTAGTGTTGCGTGGTTCTCCTACTAGCTCGATAACCATGGTATCATCATTGAGAGAAATACCTACCGTTGCTGTGCTGCTTCATCCCTTCCTCTTTGGGGAAATACCGACGTAGTTCAAGCAAACATCACAAGGTATTTTTGGCAATGTTGCCGGGGAGACATCATCAACATCTACCAGGTTCCTAATCACAAATATCATCTCCTTACAATTTACATTATTTGCCATTTGCCTCTCGTTTTCCTCTCCTCCACTTCACAAAAATTTGCCTTTTTCTTTGCCTTTGTTCGTTTGTCTTTTTGTCGCCATGGACGACTCAAAAGGGCTAAGGGTTATCTTCCGAGTTTTAGTACCTTCGACAACCCCTCTGTCCTTTGTAAGATCATAAACAATGACGCTACAGAAAGGCTTTCCGAGGTTGCTAAGGAAAATTTTAACAATTTTGGTGAGGATGATCCCAGAATTTTTCGTTATTTGCTTGATGAGTCTTTGAATGATGCTTGGGATGGGCTGTTGAAAATTTGAGCTAGCTATGTGCCCTAATATCAGATTGAGATATACATTAAAAGCTTTTATATTGGTTTACCTCTTTCTTTTAAGAAAGTTTTGGATTCTATTTTTGAAAATGATTTTCTTGGAGGGGATGCCATTGATACTTATGAGAAGATGAAAACTATATTTGGGCAGCCCAAGGGGGGAAATGTTGAATCAATTGCTCTTATGTGCTTTTATCAAAAGGAAATAATTAACGAGATGAAGGGTAGTTTAGATTTCAAATTTTCGTAACATGCTTAATCTTTCTTCTGCTATTAATGGCCATGTGCTTTCAAAAAATAGAAAGATAAATGCCTTAGATAAGAAATTTTCCCTTTGCTTCCAAAAGGTCAAAGATGACAAAACTTAGACCATTTGCTTTATGCCTAGCTAGGGGCGTAAAACGATAGCGCTTGTTGGGAGGCAACCCAATGAATAAAATTTATTTTTGCCTTTTGCTTTCTGTTCTTGAGTGTCTGCACAATTATGCTACTGTTATGATAGTGTTTTTTGTGTTTTAGTTAGTGTTTGTGCCAAGCTAAGCCTTTAGGATCATGTTGGGTGATAGTTGTTTTGATCTTGTTGAAAAACAGAAACTTTTGCACTCAATTTTTTTTAAAAAAATCACAGAACGTGCTTTTGCTCTGATTTTTTTACACAAGATTGATATACAAATTTCTCACGTTGTCCTAATTTTTCAGAATTTTTGGATTTACAGAAGTAGTCGAAATATTCAGATTGCTACAGACTGTTCTGTTTTCTTTGCGTCGTGTGATTGTTTTAATGATTCTATGGTTTTCTTTTAAGAGTTTTTGCCATATAAAAGTTGGAATACAGTAGATATAATGCAAGAATGAAATATGAATTAGTAGTGATTTTTGTTCTTATACTAATGGATCTCACAAAGGTTTTGTTGAGTTTTGTGTGATTGAAGTTTTCAAGTTTTGAGTGATGTTACGATGGATGAAGGAATAAGGAGTAAGAAGAGCCTAAGCTTGGAGATGCCCATGGCACCCCAACTATTATCCAAAGAGAAGCAATAAACTAAGCTTGGGGATGCCCCGAGTGGCATGCCCTCTTTCTTCTAACGACCATCGGTATTTTACTCGAAGCTATATTTTTATTCGTCACATACTATGAGTTTTTCTTGGAGCGTCTTGTATGATATGAGTCTTTGCTTGTTTTGCTTTGTGTTTTAAGTCATCAATCCTTGCTGGACACACCTATTTGAGAGATCCAAAACTATGCCATGACTTGTTAGAATTGCTCTCTATGCTTCACTTTAATTTTTATGAGCTATGGAATTGCTCTAGTGCTTCACTTATATCTTTTTGAGCATGGTGTGCTTTAGTATTTTTGAAGAAATTCTCTCTTTCTTCACTTAGATTAATTTCAGAGAAAGAAATATTATGCTCATGATATTCACTTATATTTGTTTGAGCTTATCAAAAGCAACACATGAAAATTAGTTCCAAAGTGTAGATATCCAAGAAGGATATAATAAAAACTTTCATCAAGATCATTGGAAAACATAAACTTTATTCCTTGTAATAGTTTTGAGATATGATGATGTGACATGTGAGTCATGTTGATGAGTAATTGTGCTTTAGTAATAATGTTGGTGTTAATGTTTGTGATTCCCCGTGCAAGCACGAAAGTCAATAGTCATGCAATGAAATTACATCCTACTTGTGGTGCATTATTTTGTGTTAATTATGCCCAATGCTCGCTTATGAGATTATTAGTTTCTTGGTTGGTCGCTTCTCAATCTTTTGCTAGCCTTAATTTTGCACTAAGTATGATCACTACGTGTGCATCCAAAATCCTTTAAACCAGTTTTTGCCAGATGAGTCCACTATACCCTACCTATATGCGGTATTTCCGTGTCGTTCTCAATAAATTTGTAGGTGCCATCTCTATTTTTCAAAATAAATTTCCTTTTGTGTGCTCGTCTTGCTTTCATGAGGAGGTGAGGGGGCCTATATTTTCCATGCTAGATGTGTTATTCTCACGATGAGTGTTTATTCACTTGTCATTGCATGAGAGTAAGGAAAAGGTATTAGGGATGCCCAGTCCCGAAATGAAAAATGAATTTACTTTATGTTGTCAAATAATAAATTCCTTGGAAGGTGTTGGTATGGAAGGCAACCATGGATTCGGCTAGCCATGGAAAGTGAAAGTATGGTGGAAAAAGGAATAAACTTTATTTTCTGTTTGGGAACCGCCTATGATATATCTAAGCATGAAAAGTGTGGGGAACTCTAAGTTTTTTTGTTGGTGGGTAAAGTATACCTCCCAAAATGTTTCTATCTCTAAGTTATTCGGTTTGAGCTCTGGCAGCTCTACAAATCCCTACTTCCCTCTGCGAAGGGCCTTTCTTTTAATTTATGCAATTTCTAATTTTAATTTGAGTCTGCATCTTCTCTTATAAAGCACCAACTAAGGGGCACTATGATCATATTTGAGCATTGGGTGTAGCCAATATACGATTGTGTTTCATGAATGGACCAATGATTGAGCATAGTGGGCGAGGGACACTACAAAAAAATACAGTTCCGTGATGATACAGGTTTGTCACAGTAGGTCACGTTTTTTGTCATGCATGTACATCCATGACAAATTTATGATAGAATCAAGATAGTCATACGCATCGTCAGAGAAGTGTTCCATGACATTACCAAAATTATCATCACGGAAGTGTCCACTTCCATGATGATAAATTGCGCGTCACAGAAGTGCTTTCGTCAAGGGTGACCGACACATGGCATCCACCGTAACGGAACGCCGTTAAGCTGTCGGGGCAGATTTTGGATCCGATAACCCGTTAACAGCCCTGACCAATGGGAAATTTCCATGTGTAAAATTCTGATTGGCCGAAGGGAACAACTGTCGGCTCGTCGATGGGCGGATGTCGCCCGTCCATTGGAGGAGACATGCCTATGATACGTCGACACGTGGCTGGGCCCAACAGAGGCCCGTATAGGTTAAAAAGGCCGGCCCAGTCAAAGGCCCATAGAACTTAATCAGGTACTAGTGGGCCAGCCCAATAACAGCCTGCTTAATAAAGGCCCATTTATGGCCCGAAGCCAGATCTGGCCCGTTAATTGTTCGCCCAATATTTGGGCCCATTTACGGCCCAAAGCCAGATTTGGCCCGTTAATTGTTCGCCCAATATTTGGGTCGATTTGCGGCCTGAAGCCAGATCTGGCCCGTTAATTGTTTGCTGAATATTTGGGCCCAACTACAGCCCAGTGACTTTCGGCCTGTTAGAGGCCTGATGTAGACATGGGCCCATTTCAGCCCGATGTGACTTTCGGCCTGGGAATGGCCCGTGCTGCCCATGGGCCATATATGGTCCGACGGGACATCGGGCCCACTAACGGCCCGTGCTAAAGGTGGCAACAGTTAAGCCCAACGTGACTTTGGCCTGTTAAAGGCCTGTCGCGTAATTCGTCCCGTCGATGCCTGTACTAAGCTTTTGGCCTCTTACAGGCCCATGATATCAGTGGGCCAACTAAGGCCTGAGATATGTTTCGGCCTGGTAACGGCCCGTGAGCTAACTGGGCCCAAAACGGCTTGGTCTACATTTCGGCCTGTTGAAGGCCCGTCGACGACTAGGGAAAATTGAGGCCCAACATGCATTTTGGCCTGCTAAAGGCCTGTGGTTTCATATCGGCCGTAACAGGCCAGTACAATGTTCAGCCTGTTAATGGCCCAACGCTACCTGGGCCAAACTAAGTTACTGGTCGACAAAAGGCCCAACTAAAATATAGGCCGGTGTAAGTTTGGGCCTGGCGCAATGTGTGAAGGCCCCAATCATTCGGGCCCAAGAAAGACGTAGGCCGGCCCAATTGTGTCGCTAAAAACCTGGCCCGTTAGAGTCGAATGTTTCAGTCCGGTTGACTACATCTGATTTTTTTCAGATAGCGAATGATGGCAGTAACTAGTAGGAATTAAGAACAAACCTACTCTATACAATAAAGAAATTACGGCATAGTAACTAAGAATAAACCTACACTATACAATAAAGGATTTAACGTATATTACATCCACTGGGCATCGAAGTTCGCCACCAGTGATCATAAAGCGCAACAGAAAAGCAGATTACAAAAACTGGGCACCATTGCAGCGTAGCAAAATAATACTGAACCGAGACCACTTCCAAGACAGTTTAAGAAAGGTTAGCCTTATGGGGAACTGCTAAGAAGCTGCCGATCAAGGCCGTGAGACCGCCTAGCATGTCATTCATAGCTTCCAGGTGTAGCTGTTTAGCGATGAGGTTCTCATTGGTGTTCTCCGCAATCTTTCTTAGAGATAGGACTTCAAGTCGAAGTTGAGTTGTAGAATGCCTTTCTGCTAGAACTTGGGACTGAAGAAGTCGAACTGATTCAGACAACGAATTCTGTGAGCTTGTCTGACTGTTAGTCTCAAGTAACTTGAACACCGAATCAGGACAAGACTTTGGGGTTGTCTCGCTATCTTCTAGATGTTTTGCCTTCTTTGCTGCAATATATGTTGTGTTTGTCTCACAGCCTTTCAGCAGACTTGTGCATGCCATCGGGCATATCACCTGAAACAAAGCGAGAGAGATGACAGGTTTGCACGTGTATAAACAAAGATGATAACTGCTCATCAATTCTATCCAATTTCAAATGAGAAAATAAAGAGTAAGTTCAAAATATCAATAGCATAATTTGGCATTGTTAATAATGCGGGAGCTTCACCACACTACTTTGGATTACCATGTCAACATAACAAGCATAGATGAAGGGCAAAGAAAATCATTGTATCTATTTTGGATAATGTGCATGGCATGTTGTTCATATCATCACCACATCAAGAAGATAAAACAGGAGATGACAAGGTGCAAACGTGGGCTGCTTCACCACACAATCGGATTATAGATCCACAAAAACAAGCATACACATAGGGAGTATTAAGTAATGTGCATGGTATGAATAAGGAATTTGGTTTTACAAGTAAAACTTAGAACTTACGGTTCTTACGAACATGCATTTTGGTAGAAACAACAAACTAAACAGCAGTAAACGATAGAGAGTATGAGAAAATTAAACAGCAGTTGAGGATAAAGGCTTTAGAAGGACTGACTTACATTAACAGTTAACACCAGCTTTATAATGCCCTTCTCCATGTCAAGGGAAGGATAACTGAAGAATTTCAGCACAGAATGTTCTTCATAAGCATTGCATGTACTCTAAATTTTGTAGAGAGTAATTATAGATATGATAATACTGGAAGGGATAGAGGATAATGAAGATAAGATGAAGATTGATGCTACATAATCAACTGCCAATCCCTGGAAGTAGCTGTTAATGTAAGTACAGTGATACACCATGTTCAGTCCTTACAAGAGGACTGCAGAGCTAAACCTCTTCAAAAGCATTGGGTTGATTCTAAATTTATATAAGAGTCCATACAGATCTTATAATGTCCACCAAATGGACGATTACGAGGGTAACATGTGCAATGATGCTACATAATCAAATAGCTATAAAGTAAGTATGGTCATACATGGCAAGAGGTACTCACAAGAGCAATGCGATTAATGCGATAGTTGCGAGATTCTGTGGTCCCTTGAGAACGGATGTTCTTCTGCTAACAGTTTTCGTACAAGTGAGACATTAAGGCAAATGCAGAAATGTAGTCCAAATTGTGATGTGATATCATAGAAAGTACCTTATGCTACAGCCGAGACCAATGTGTAACAGGATTATTCCAGTCACCGTCGGATAAATGTAGCACCGGAGACTTTACAGAAATTTCGTTCAGAGGCTTGCCATCGAAGTGCGCTTGCCTCAGGTAGGAACGATACTTCATCAACGGGTGCTTGAAAAGCGCAACGAACCCTTGCTCGTCATCAAAATCCAGTTTGCTCCTCGCCTATTTAAAAGAATGAAATCTTGTGTCTTCTGTCAGCAGAAACATATTCAGTAATGACCATGAATAACATTAGTACATTACCTACGCGTAACTTGCGGAGGAAGACTGGAAATTGTTCTGTGTCTGCAGTATAATCTTTCCATGAAGGAAAGATGCGCACAAAGTTCCTGACAACAACATAAGCTTCGTCTTCTAAACTGGGAAGAAATGGAGCAGGGGCCCTATTTGCTGCAATTGGGGCTCTCCTTTGGTTCGAAAAGGGATTTGGCAACTGGATTCGTGTACTCTTTCTGGAATGGGGGTTTTGCGTCAGACAAATTGGTGCTATGTCAATCGGCATAATCATACTGCTTTGCTGCAGCTTGGGGTCTGCTGAGTTGGGGCATCGTAAATGACCAAAGGTAGTAGGGCTAGAGTATGCTAGAGTTGGGGTATTTTGTGGGTCATGTGATATTGCAACTACACCTAATGGGCTATTTGATTTATCAGGTGCCACTACCTTTTCCAAATACTTTGCTTGCGCTCCTCCATGATCAGCAATCGCCCTCTTCCTTTTGAACGTCTGATACACAAGAACAACATTTGAATGGATAAATATGGTATGATGACAGATGGAATATGTACTGAAAATGGATAGGAAGGGCGTATTCACATACACGATGTGTAAACTAAGCTAATGGCAGTTCAACAAAGTAGAAGCAATGCAAAGCATCAGTTGCAAGATATGTGCGAGCAATGTAACCTTGGAAAGTTAGAGCAAGTACCTTGATGGGTGAATAAGATAGGGCATCTTCCTCTGACTCCTCCACTAGGGAGCTACATTGACTTAGGTCTCCCTCTAGCTCAGAATCATTGTTAGGATCATATACTGAGCATGAATCTGTAGGTGGAGAGCGTTTGCATTCCATTGCATCCAGACTTGATTTAAGTCCCTTAATGCCAAGTTTGATAGCCATGGCATTGTTCTGCTTTATTATTTTCATGCGCGCAAGCTTATAATCATTATGATGCTGTTCAGAATCTGAGATTCATGAAAACATAAAAAGTAGTCAGATTATCTATGGAATGCATTGCGGATTCAACTCGGAGAGTGTCTCCCTATAAACCCCTACATATGCAAAGTTCACCTCCCCAACCGTGGCCGACGAGACCACACACGTAAATACAAACCCCTTATGTCTCTATAACAGTGTGCACACATTTCAAAACTAAAGTAGGAACATTAGAATCATATGAAATTCGTATTTGAACAAATAAACTAAGCAATTATGAGTGGCGTAATGTTTAGCTTCAAGGGTGGAGTGTTGGTAGTGCCACACAAAGCAAGTAGGCAGATTGTATTCCATGTAAAAGATCGAAACCTATGTAAAAGCTGGAAATGACACTTTCTTTCTATACAATGCAGTGTTCGTTACCCACACATGTTGGAAGAGATCACATAGAGAAATACTATTCACTCATGTCTACGGTTCCAGTATTTATAAAAAGGGTGGTCCACCCTAAAAGAATATTGACAACAAATATGACAAGGCAAGCATAGATGTAGTGAATCAATCATTTACTTGTGAACTTATTAGGACAAGTATGCGTAATTGTAATCGCAAAGAAGAGACCGTCCAAAATCTGAATGAAGAAGTTTTTCTAGCACTTATTGTTTGCAACTAATCGACGTGAATAATTGGATATTATATTGAATGAGTAAGAAAGACAAGTAAAATTGTCAACAAACCTGGCTTGCAGTAGTAATCTGGGTCAATGTCACTACGACCAACAATCCAAAATGACTAGTTTCTGTTTTGAGGGCCGGAATTTTGAAAATCCTGTGAACTTTAGAGGTACTAAAGATTACCGAAATACATGTGAACCATTAAGTGTAGGTAGCACTGAGCACACAACAAACCCTAATGACAGTCCTGCCTAATGAGTAATGAATCAATTAGAAAATGGGTGATGAGGAGTGGTCACGAGTGTTGAGGACGTATCTCGGGATAAATAGGGTTGGCTTGGTGGGTGCTGCACGCCCGAGCCCCGAACGGACTGGGAAGGTAGGCACGGCGGCGCGCCGGCAGCGGTGACGCTGTTGGGCGAAGCGGCTCCTCGGCCTCTGTTAGTCCGCGTCTCCTCCTAGAGTCATGCCGTCCGGGACGGCAAGTCGCCAGCGAGTAGGCAAAGCGGTCAAGTAGTAGAGATCGGAAGCGCACAATGTAATGAGGGGAATCGGGGCTGGACGACCCAAAATCATGTGGTGGGCCGCCCATCGTGGGCACCTGAGAGATACACACTGAGCGGCGAACATGCATTTTGGAAACTAATTTAGGAACATTTAGCTAACCAATTAAACAACTCGCTTTTAATGATATCGATTCAGTATTTGAACAACTAAGCTTTTTAGCTTGATGGTCGGAGCAGTGTTATTATGACACGAAGCACGATTCTCGATCGTATAGTTATCATAAAAGGGGGAAACTCTAAGCATATTTTTTTTAGCAAAAGAGGGTTTCCCCTCCGATTTCTATTAAAGAAACTACCACGGAACCAACATGATCAATTAAACCCTAAGCATGATCAATTAAACCGTATTATGGCTATGCCATGGCAGATTTGAAGTCGCAAACCGGAGAAATGATATTTAGCATCCATTGTTTGCTTCGAACTAAGAACTAAATCCTAAGAGCTGAAAAGAAAGTAGAGTAACCAAGTTAAGATCTATTTTCTGGTTGAGATCAAAAAGTTGAGGAGATATGAAGTACCACCTCTCTTGCGGCGCCGTGTAGGCATCAGGAGTGCAATGGCTGTCGGTGGCGTTGAAGCAGATCTGCGACGGTAGACAGGTGCATCGGGGGATAAGTCCCGTTGCGGTGGAAGAGAAGGTCGTGTGAGCGGACCCGGCAAAGAGGACGACGTCGCCAATGAAGCAAGAGGACGCGATGCAAGGCTATTGGTCCGTCGCCGTGGATGAGAAATGACCATCTCTAGCAGTGGACAACGCGTTCTTGGTAGGCGCTCCGGCATGGGGGAGGGCGGTGGCGATTTATGTGGTGGAGGACAGCAGCGATGTATGGGGTGGCGGACGGAGGCTGGTGTGGGGATGGGGTGTTCTAGCGCGGACGGTGTATGAATGGGAAAATGGAGGGAGAGGTACGGGGAACCATGTTTTTGGGACGCTACCGTCTGAAATATGGGAAAGTTACGAACTTAGCCCCCGTTTAAAATTTGGACGTCTCGTCGGTTGGGGATAGGACGGTAATCTCGCATCTCGCGAATATTTTCCCAAAGTGATTTCGGGCGAGGAGAGGGTGGTTGGCACCCATGGTTGGCGCCCACGGTGAATGAACGGGGCTAACAGGTAGGGCGGTTGTGTCACGTCTGAGTGAAGTTACAAACATGCCCCTATTGAAAATATTTTCCTACATCGATTTCGTTCGAGTAGAGTTTGTTTTGCCGACCACCGTGTATGAATGGGGAAATGGAGGGAGAAACGGAGGTCTTTCGAACGAGCTTGAATCAAATGTGTTTTGCCGCCCATGTTTTGCACCCACCATGTCGGAATGGGTTCAGAGGCGATCGTGTCACGTCTACTTGAAGTTAGTAACCTACCCCTATTGAGAGCAGTGGAAATCGGGCCGATGGATTGTCTGTGTAAGGGGTAGGCAGTAATTTCCATCTCCCAAACACTTGGCTTCGGGCAGACGACATGGGAGTGGACATTTTGCCGCTTCTTTCGAATTTTGGGACAATAAGCATCCACATTTACCCTGGCAACTAAATTCGAATCCATTTTGTATTCCTATACGAATCTTTATAAATCATTCTATGTGTTTTTATATATCTTCAAAAGCACGACAAAGATGTATTCCACTATCAAATATGTATATGATTTACAAATGTGGATACTCGAATTCAGAAGCTAGAATCCAGTTTAAGGTGAATTCGAATATTTGGAACACTTTATGTCCAACTCAAATGTCACACGCAGCATAATGTGTACTCCCATTTAGATATGTACACAAGCGATGTATCAAGATTCAAATACCGAGTCAATCAACCAATAATGTACACAACTAACTAGAATATAAACACTTATATAGTATATGGATCAATAATATCAACTAACATACATAAGCCAGACCCTTTGTACTTTTTTTGGCTACAACAACATCCTTTTTTAGCCAAAGATCTTGGCCCTTTCCGATGCGCGTGCGCTTTTCTTCCATCTATACTACTACTATTGCTGAATGCACATTCAGCCCGTTTCGCATATTTGTAGGTCTGGCACAGCAATCCAAATGAAATGTCTGCGAGTCTTATCAATTAATACAGACTTGTGCTCAAATAAAATTACAAACCAAAAAAACAATTATTACATGATCTCTAAAACAAATGGTTTGATTGATTACATGAACAGACAACACAAAGGTTATTCAACTATGGAAAGAACATTTCACTTATGATTTACCAAGTAGGAATTTAATTTCCTTTTTTCCTTCAGGACCTTAACAATCTGGTCAGTCTCAGCTTGCTTCGTTTTGAAATCCACCAAATATTTAATGGCTGTCTTGAGTACTGCTTGTGATTGTGCTGTTTACTTCCTCAACATGTCAACTTCATCTCTAAGTGCGTATGTAATCCCTTTCTACCACTAGTTTAGCCTCTAGAGCATCAGAAGTTGGCAATTCATAATGCACGATTGGGCCGGTGCCACTGCTGTGGGATGATGCAACGTCCATGGGGACCTCACTCTTTGATCTTGGGCTAACCTATTTTGCCATTAAAGTTCCGATTGGATTCAAAAAAGTTGAAGTTAGCAAAACATCTCAACTGGGAGTTATAACAAAGAAACCGCTTAAACAAACAAGGAATTAAAGAGTTTCAATTGGATCTGAAAAGTAGTTATTAACATCATTGTAACCCACTGTTGCAGCAGCAATGCAGTTAAACAAACAAGTAGATATTTAAGTTAAGACAAACAGGTAATTCTTAACAGTAAGTATCAAACACATAGATAGGCGCAGTCCACAATATGGTTAACAGGCTGTGCCATTTTGTAATCAGTAGCAAACTAAATTAAGCCAAGCAATGTAATTGAACAATTTTGCAATAAGTGGCTAACTAAAATTCCAAGAAGCAGGTAACTGAACTTACGGTAGTTCTTTGTACAGGCACACTGCAACTTCTTTTTCGCTTACAAGGTTGTACGAAGGAGTCCATGGCATCAATTGCTTGGATACGCAGTCCCAATACTTCTTTCTTCCCACACTGCATGGGTAAGTCGGATGGTTAATCTGGTAAGATGGTGCGTCCTTGATATGTTATACGAGGACGTGTAGTCAGACTAGTTGTAGCCAAACACATCACTAATCGGCTTTTATCAGTATATTTCATGCTATTACTTTTGGAATATCGAGATCTAAGAAATCTAAAATTGTATGAAAAGACTGGAATCCTTCACATTATTGGCGAACTCAGTTCATAGAAACAAGCAATTCAACCATTCTGTGGGTAAAACAAAAGCGCCACTGGAATATTTTTCACTATCCAATCATACATGCAAAAAACGGGCGACGCCACCATAGGGGCTGGTATGGGCGGCCGCCTCAGGTGGCTGGAAAGGGTGCACCTAGTTTGAGTCGTCCAGGTTGGCCCACGCTAGTTTTGTTCGTCCCAACGCACGAGAAGACAATGCAAAAAATGAAGAAAAATGTTTCAATTTGGATGGGCCAATAACATAAGTGCAAGGCAGGCCCTATAGCAGGCTCGCGTCCCAAACGAGCGCCTCCCATATCGATCGACAACAGGAAAAATCCCAATTCATTCGCTCCAGCCTCTAGTCTGGTTCGCTCCTAACCTAGCCGCACCGGACAGTATCGACACAACACTTCCTCGCGCCCTCGTTGGAGGGCGGTCGCTGGGCTTCAAGCGAACGGAAGGACAAGAAGATGAAGATCCAACCCTGGGTGTAGCCTGCGTGGGAGGCAGCAGCGGCAGCACAGGCATGGCATCGAGCTTGCGCAAACGGACAGTCGCAGCTTGCAAGAGTAGCATGCGCAATAGTTAAACCTGACGGTGTTGTAAAAATGCTTGTATGTAGGGAATCTATTAGAAAATGAAACCAATTTCTACTTATTTTGTAACTCCCCCAATCAATACTGAACTGACTGAATTTGATGTATCTAATCAAGTTTCCGGTGCAAACATACAAGTTCATGTTGTTCTTGAGCCTGAAGTGTCTAATGAATGTATCTCTTGATGAAGGATTTGATGCAAACATTTTACATGCTCCCGGTGATGAACATATAGTGTCTAATGAGGGATCTAATGCAAGCATTTTGCAAGCTCATTGAAGGATTTAGTGTCTAATGATGATCTACTATGTTGAGAGAGACAGATATTTGCAGGCATTGACGACAAGCAAATTATAGTGCATTTTCATAGCTTGAGGAAACATCGAGGCCATCTACCAGAAAGTCCCCGTATCATGACAACATAGCATAAATACTTTTCTAATCTGTTGTTTGAAACTATTGGCATACTTGTGCAGGATAGATATATTGATATGCAGTTTGTGCATTGGTTATACGTGCAATTACACTTTAATATTTTCAGCCGTGAGAACGAATAATTCAAGGTGCATGCACCATGTTTGTAGTCCTTGTACACCATGTTGCATTTTGTGTTTTTTGGTGCTTGCATCATTCAGTGTTTATAATCTGAACTACTTTGGATCATTAGCTAGTTTTCAAAGTGCATGTAGCTTCACATTTCTCAAGTTATGTTGATTTAGAGTGCAAGTGCCTTCGTATTTTTTAAGTTAAATATTCGCCTGGTAACTTGAATTCGTGGATCAGCCAACGCACACAAATCATACACGAATGCCAAGACAAATTAAATGAAATGCAGGGACTTACGCTAGCTCGTTGTATGTGCTCATCGCAGCTCTGCTTGCGCTTAGGATGTTCCATGTACAAGTCCATGTTACCACTTGCTTGGATGTGCAGGCCTTGTGCTCCTTGCATCCCCCTCTGCATTTTTGACATGGCGAATGGTTGATCAAATAACAGGAATCGACCTTGATGTTGTACCGGAGGACAAATACTTACAAGGTTATACGGGTGTGCAGGATGTGTACCAGATCCCGTAGCGCCATCATGCTTCGCTAAAAAATGGATTTGCTTGTTTCAGATGATATATCCAAAAGAAATAAGAGTTAAAGTCAGAGTTGCATAGGCGTGTAAGCTAAGAGAGCAGTGAAAGGATATCCAAACATCGTCGGAACAGTGCACAAGGAAGTGATGTGTGGATACCTAGTTCGGGCCGGCGTTTGGGCATGCTCGCCTAGCTAGAGTGCGGGTCACTTCAGAGCCGTTGAGGGTGATGCGCTGGCGTTGGCTGGCCGCACACGAATGCAGATCTTGAGTGGCAGCGGAGCGCTACGATGCGGTAGACGAGACCGTTGGTGAAGCCCCAACGGCCTCAGGGGGCGGAGGTGTGACGATGTTCTCGGCGAAGTAGCCCCGGTGAGCTGGGAGACGGCATCGGTGAAGCGCACCTGATGCGGTGGAACTCGGTGTCTGTGAGGCACGTCGGTTGCGGCAGCCGCCGTTGTCGGTGGACCACCCGGTGCAGTAGACGAGGGCGTAGATGAGGCAGCTCCGGTGCGGTGGTGAAGCACGAGCGTCGTCTTCGTCGTCGTCGTCCGGCACAGAGGTGGGGAACGGTGGGGAAAGAGACGAGACGAGGGGCGATTCGAGGGTTGGCGGCGAATTAGGGATTTGAGCAATCTGGGCGCAGAAAGGGACGGTGGAGAAGAGAGATTTTGCAGGGCTGGAATTGGGGCCGCCAGATATTTCAATCCGAAACGTAGAAGCGCGAACTTATATTGTCGTCGTCCTTTTTGGGGGGGGGGGTGGGTGGCTGGGTGCTACGCGTCCGTCCGACACACGCGACCACCCCGACAGGACTATGCTGGTGTTTTAAGGCACCTGCCTTTTTGTCCATGACATGTGGGCCCAACAGGTTGCTGGCCCACATGTCAGTCACCAAAAGGCAGTTGCCTTTAAGGCAATCAAGCAGGCCCACCCGACATGACTCGGGTCCGCTCGGTGCCCCTACATTTGAGAATGCAAACGAATCTTCTTTCATTTGCAAACGAATCTGTATGTATTACCATGGCCGTGTTTTGCTTGCAATAATTAGTCATTCGAAACGAGATACTCCATCCGTTCACTTTTGTAAGTCGTTTCAGACAACTTAAAATGAACTGTTTTGCACATTGTGCAGAAATGTCTTCAAGGTCTTATAAAAGTGAACAGAGGGAGTACTATAAATAAATTAATGAGGAGTTATTTGAAAAAATCAAAACGGTACCCACGCTTAACATGGATTAGAGTGTGTGTCACATAATTAGTTATTTGAATTAGAGTGTGTGTCACGTAGTTAGATTTTTGAATTAGAGTGTGTGTCACGTAGCGATCTCAAATTCTAACGTGGATTTCGCATTTCACTGTATCCACGCTACTTTTCTAATACAAATTCATATGTATATGATGAACACCATGGTAGTGAGAAAACTTTTGGATGGATTCAAACATATGACCTACAAAATAGCACAACAAATTGAGTCAGTGTCAACTTTTCAAAACTTAGTATGGCACGAATTCGAAAAAATTACCCGTATGCCTGGTCCTCGGTTCTAATCTTACAATGTACACCGAAGTGAAACATCGATATTAAGTCTCGTATTATGTACATTCAAATGTTTTTTTTAGCCACCCCCCCCCCCCCCCGCAGAAACGCTACATACTTCCTGTATCGGTCAATCTTCCTCTCCGAACCACCTTAGGAAGCTATCGGTTTCCAACACACGTTCATTCTTTCTCTCCATGTTTCGATCTCTAGTCTCTCAACTACACAGCCCGTTTTTCCACTCTGTTACCAAATGTATTTACCTCACACACCCGCCATTGCACCCCATGCCGAGCTCTCTCTCTCTCCCCCCTCTCCCTCTCACCCTCTCGCGCTAAATACATGCATTGCCTATCTAGCCCCCCAACCTCTCGTGCGCACGCAAGCACGTTGTATATCTAGGTCACTCCCGCGAAACTGTCTCACTCTTTCTTCCGCACGGCGGGCCACACTCGCTCAATCTCGCTCTCTTTATCTGAGTCTCGTTTAACCTCGTTTTCTTTCACACACAAATGATATATCTCCCTCTTCGGGCCTCGATCGACATGCGCACGCAAGCACGTTGTATATCTAGGTCACTCCCGCGAAACTGTCTCACTCTTTCTTCCGCACGGCGGGCCACACTCGCTCAATCTCGCTCTCTTTATCTGAGTCTCGTTTAACCTCGTTTTCTTTCACACAAATGATATATCTCCTCTTCGGCCTCGATCTACACACTCTATACTCTCTCATGCAGATTGTTTATCTAGGTCAGTCCATCCAAGCCGCTGCCACTCTTTCGACCTCATGGTGGGCCATGCTCACTCAATCTCTCTCTCTCTCCGTTTGTCTCGATTGACCTCGCTCTTTCTCGTACAAAAACGATATATCACCATGTTTGAGCCCAATTCGACCTATTCACATTGTATATTCTCTCACGCACATCGTCTATCTAGGTCACTCTCTCCAACCCGTCTCACTCTTTCGATCGCATGGCGACCCTATGTGATCGGTTGACCTTGCTTCCTCCCACGCACAAAATATATCTACACGTCTGTGGATCGGATCATCTCTCAAGCTCTATCTTACAGCCCTCACCCTTGCCAAAAGCTCAATCGGACAATATCTCTCCAGAGCATATATATTTGTTCAATGAATGTCGGACCACACTCACTTTGTCTCTCTATCTATATGTCTCTCGATTGACCTTGCTTTCTCACACCGTATCTTCCACGCGTTGAAGCTACTACAGCTCCATCCGTCGCAAAGCCGGAGCTATTTACATTAAGTAGGGCACTCCAACCTTGGATTAATTTGTGTAGGCATTTATTCCGTCGGTTTAGATTGTATTTTCGTAGCATTCGGCCCACAACTACTCCAAACACCATTGCAACCCACGCAACTCCCCTAGTTGATTTCCCTCTGGCTCGGTCATCGCTCTCTCGCACGTCCTTTCTCGCCTTCAACATCGCACCATGGTATTATTGAAAAACTATGTTGTTCTCTTTAATTATTATAAATAACCTACAAAACTACACATCGATAGTCCACTTGGAATGGAACAAATTTCGACCCACAAATTAAAGTGCTACAAACTACACAATCGAGGGGCCCACATGTCATGAAACAAATTTGGACCCATATACAAATTAAAAATAAAGGATGAGGATCGAACATGCGACCGGGCCTTCAAGCCACACGTCAATAGGCAACATACGTAGAATAGCAATGTTTGTTGTACCCCCTTTGTTCACATAATGTTTTTATATTACCGCAGCCTAATTAATGGATAACATGTAATATTATTTTTAGTTCTATTCGCTTTCACTTACTGGTGGGTTCCATGTGTGCTCTCTCTCTCTCCTCCCCTTCTGCGTTTAGACGCATGGGCAAACAGGAAGAAAACGCGGGCGATGTTGCCGTTGACCATATCTGGACGCGTTCACAAGTCACGGCACCAGTTTCACGTACTAGCAGCACTAGTCAGTGTGTACGTGCAATGCACGTTAATTTGGAAGTATATGAAGTGCATGTGGATATTAACTAATAGGATATTATTTGCGTGTTGTCATGTGATTAGCACTACTTTTGGCATGAAATTAACTGCATGCTAAACATGTTGAGCGCTCGACATTGAAGCGGTCTAGGTCGTTGGATGACAAGGAATACATGTGGCATGATGACGTTTTATATTTAATTTGATACGGCTCTAGCAGAACATTCAATCGATCAAATCATACATTTCGTTCAGTCTGACTCCGACTTTAAATTATACGATGATCGATATAAAATAAACTAAAATGATAAACGTTCGGATTTTAAGCATGGCGATCCAAACGTTTTTCATGGCAAATTTAGATTACGCGGCGGCGGCGGGGGCGACTCATGGTGGGAAGCGGCTCCTCTGCCGTGCTATGTGTGTCGTCGGGCCACTGACCGACGGCGACGTCTGCATCTTGCGCCGTTGTTGGCGTACTCCTGGACGTTGGCCTAGCTTCTAGGAAGGACAAAATGTTCTGGACTTCAGAGCGAGTCAACTGGCAGGAGGAGGCGACTGGCGTTGGTGCAAGGAAGCGGTCGACGGCGGCCATCCATGCCGTTGAGGGGGGCACTGGGACCCGCGCGGGGACATGCGCTGTCAACGGCGCGGCGGAGACATTCGTGTGCATGGGCACCAAAGACGGGCGCCAAGACATCGGTGCATCGCGCAGGCGCAGGTGCTGGCACCGCACCGCACGGCAGCGCCGTCTGCACGCGCAGGCGCATGCGCTGGCAAGTGCACGGGCGCGTGAAAGTCGGCGGGTACCTCGTGGAACCCCGTGGCATCAAGCTCGGCGATAATGTGCGGCTCCCAGCCCATCGATTGCCCGCGAGGGATGGGCGCTGGCGCGATCGGGCTACGGGAGCCAGAATGGGAGCGGGGACAGGCGCAACGTCTTCCCATAAGGCCAGTTCAAGCTCGTCCCAAAGCGCCTTATGTTCTTGAGACTCCGGCTGGGTGTCTTCCTCAGGAAACTGGAACACTAAGGGCAGACCATAGTGATGCGGCATGGCGTACGTTTAGGTCAGGCTAGTTGGAGGTAGACGACAGGAGAATCGGAGAGGAAGAGAGAGGATTGTATTGATACCAGGTAGTGCGGGGTTGATTTTAAACTGTGGGGCCGACGACATTAAAAGTGGGAGCTGTTGGGACGACGGTGGGCGGCAGAGCCTGGTCCAAGAGCTCGCCTCCTGGTGAGTCTGCGCAACGGTCTGCTCGCACGCCTCCCGTCGACTCACACGCTTGCTGGGACGGCACCTACCGATGAGAAGCGGGGACTCATGGCGGCACGTAAACACCCACGATTTCAATAGTGAAAGCGTTCGCCTTAACGTGACAGGTCTTTGTTCCAAAATACCTTGGCTCTTCATTTGTGCAACTTGTCATAAGCAGCTTGTCTCGAATTGAAGAAAAAACTTACGAAGTAATATTTTTGCCATATCACGTGACCATGCTCGGTTTCAAGAATTTATGCTCACTTTTGGATTTTCTGAAATTTAATATCCAGGATTGAAACAATATCATAACCTGCATCATGCAATAAATTTTCAAGCCGTACATCTGTACTGTTGTATTTCTTAAGAAAGGATTTGGTCAAACATTTTGCTTAGTTAGACTTCAGACAAGTTATATATGCAGAGTAAAAGGATAATCCATCCTTACCAGTGCATTGCCTGATATATTAACTCAAGTACTAGGCACGAACAAACATGCTCAATTATGTGCTCATCCTGGTGTAGTAGTAGTACTAGGCAATGCAGTTGACGGGTGACCTTGACGAGCGGCGACCGAGGGAATTGAACCGTGCTCGGCACGGTAGGTAACATTGTCTAGTTACTAAAGCATCCCTCTGTTGTTCATCGGTAGTCATTATGGACCGGGGACATGAGGGGAATTTCCTAGGGCTGGAATTCTGGCCGCCAGATATTTCGACTTGAAACACCGAGGCTCGACTGGTTGGGGTTGCCTAATGTGCGTACCACGCACCCCAATCAAGGACACACGAGCCCGATTTTTTAAGGATCAACACGAGCCAAGGTCTGGCTGATGCGCCGTTGGGTCCTACCATTCGAGAATCTGAAAGGAACCTTTTAAATTGCCGAACGAATCTATGTGTATTAGAATACCCGTATTTTCCTTGCAAATACTAATCTCAACGTGGTAATTTATTTTATGACGAGTTGTTGAATTAGAGTGAGTTTGTGATATAGTGATCTCAACGTGGATTTCACATTTCATGGTATCCCTAGCAAGTTTTCCAATGCAGATTCTAATTTAAAAGATGAACAATACGGAGGTGAGAAAACTTTGTATGTATCAAGCATATGACCACACACACACAGAGAGAGACACACACGCACGAACACAACAACAATCCAATAAGTATAGTGCATCTATTTTTCCAAACCATGCATGTATGACACGAATTCAAAATTACTCCTTGTATTCCTAAATACTAGTCTTTTAGAGAGTTCAACAAGTGACTACATACTGAGCAAAATGAGTGAATCTAGACTCTAAAATATGTCTATATACATCCGTATGTGCCGGTCCATTTGAAGCCTCTAAAAGACTAATATTTAGGAACGAAGGAAGTAAAATGTAAGACATCCATGGTCCTCAGTTCAATATTTAAAATGAACATGAAACTGAAACATGAATATTAAGTCTAGTACTACAAAGACATGCAAATGTTGTGTTTAGGCGGAGCTATGATTGCCTGGGGTCAACCCCTTGACCTTAGATAAAATTGTGGAGCTACATTTAGGGTTGTTTAGATTATATTTGTCCCCACCCTCCCAACCGCCGATGTGCACCCCCACCCCTCCTCCCCGGGAGAATATCATGTGCCCCATACCTTAGATGCTATATGCCGTCTGAGTTGCTTGGAGCTTGTAGATCTGAGATATAGCAGCTCACATGATGTGTCTTAATATTTTTGCAGGAAACCTTGATGAGTTTGAGAATTGCACACAATTTTTACAAACACTACTTGGATGCCCTTTGATCCCATATCCAACGACCTCGAAGCTCGTATCACTGTAGCATCTAAGATGAAGGAGGACATCATATTCTCCTGTATTTAAGAATATCATGTGCTACCACACCTTAGATGCTTTGGTGATACAAGCTCTTCGGAGGCGTTGGATTTGTGACCCAACACCTCCTCGGTGGTTCGAATGGTTTTTGCGTAAAAGCCCCAAAAGAGTTCGACCACCGCTTACAAGCACAAAGATCGCTTTCGAGATGCCATTGGATCTCAGATCAAACGACCTCCAAGCTTGTATCACCGTAGCATCCAAGCTGCGATAGCACCTTATGTTTTATCGCATGAGAGAGTATGAGGTGCTCCCGCACCGTAGATTCTTTGGTGATACGAGTTCACTGAGATCTAACGGCCCATAGTAGGAGGTTTGAATGTTTTTGCAATATACGGCTGATAGAGTTTGGGAAATGCGCAGAAAGTACAAGTACTACGCATGTGCCATATGATCACTGATCATACAACCTAGACGCTCATATCACCGTAGCGGGTAATTAAGCTACGGGGAGCACCTAATATGAGCACCGGGGAGCCGTTGGATCGAACATGCAGCGGCACACACGAGGCCCGAATGTTTTATTTGCAAAAAAAAAACCTTTGGAGAGTTTGGAAATTGCGCATAATTACAAAGACTACTCCCAAGCCATTGGATCTCACTTCCAACGGTGTAAAAACTCGAATAACCATAGTATCTAAGCTGCGGGGTGGATGTGATATTCTATGCCGCTGTCATTTTTGTTCATAAATTTGCAAAATACGTGTAACTCATGCCGTTACTTGTCTAACCGCGCAACGTGTTTGTTCAAAAAAACCATCCTACACTGAAATATCGAAACAACACACGGGGGTCCCACTTGTCATTAATCAAATTTGGACCTAAAACTAACAAATCTGAAAGACGAGATTCGTACTGGCAACCTGGACTAAAAAGCGTAAGTCGATAGCCTGAAAAAATGAACGGTTGTTGGCTTTGTCCCATAACTTGATTTTATACAGTACTTGCGTTGAGTAGAGTAGAGGCAGTGCCTCGTCAACACGTGCATGACCGTTGTCTCACTTACTGGTGGGTCCCAGGTCTGCGATCTCAATCTCTCTTCTCTCCATCGTCTAACCTTTGCACGGGAAGACACGAAGAGTGGCGCTAGCTTGCCGTGGTGTTATTACAACTGAAAAAAGCTTGGAAAATAGAAGAATTGCCCAGAACAAGAGACGTTGTGGCTGGTCGAGACCGAGCTAACCACATCTATCCTCCGTGCCACGTTTGCATGATGAAGCTGTGTGGCTAGTGGGGTGTTTTCGACCGACTGGCTGGGTCCCGAGGTCGAACCATAGGTACTACGTCTGATACAATATATTTTTACATGCACATCTTTCCTCCGTGCCGAAACGTGGCACACCCTACCGTGCGGTTTCGGGGTCCTCTCGGGTGGTGCACGCATATATTCTTCCTGACGTGGGACGCCCTACCGTGCGTTTTCTGGGTCCTCCTCGGTCGTAGCGCCGAAGCAAGTAAATGAGTCGTCAAATCACGAAAGACCACCTTTCCCGCCGAGTACATCAGTGAAGCACGGTGGCTAGCTAGTTGGGCTAGTTCAACTTATTAGCTAGGCCGCCGCCACATTTGTTTTTTAACCTTTTTATCTACTTGCCGGCATGTAAATTTAAATATCCACCATGGCGTTGCTTCGGTGTTTGGGTGTGGCAGGATTTTTAATTTTTGATTGACCGAGCAGGCTCGGCAGGATTTTAAATTTTGTGATTGACGGAGGCGGTAGCGGCAGCAATTAGTCACGATGACTCCGCTGTAAAACCCTTTGCTCACGATGTGAGAAGTCGTCGACTGGTGTTTTACCATGGTGAAAACCAAAAGATTCCCCGCTCCCTCCGCCTTCCCGTAGATTGCATTGCCTTTCAGCCGTTTCGCCCCCTTTGCTTCCTCTCCCCATTGCTTCTACCTGGTGCCATGGCGGCGCAGCAAATCACGGAGTCCGAGGTGAGGCGCCTGACACAGGAGCTCCATGCCAAGGATGCGGAGCTCAGGGCCAAGGACGTGGAGCTCCGTGAGCTCAAGGAGGAGAGGAGTGCCATGCTCCTCCGTTATGTGCGGGAGTTCACGGAGCTTCAAAAGCGGCAGGCGTCCACCACAAAGATGCTCAAGGCGTCGGCGGCATTGCTGCAGAAGGCGGGAGATACGATAGGCCGTTAGGGGAGCCGGCTGGAGCGTGAGCGGGCCGATCGTGACGAGGTCCTGGATCGCCTCAGCCGCTTGGTGAACCAAGTTGCCACGCACGTGTTGGGGCTGCGCGATGCCTACCGTCGTGCCAGCGCGACGATGCCGGCCGTCGGGCTAAACCCGTTCGACCACCCAGTCAACTTCAACGAGCTGCGGCTTCCTGACCTGGTCTCCTTCTTCACCTATATCTCTGAGGAGCTGAGCCGTCTCC
The DNA here is from genome assembly GCA_021605145.1 of Aegilops bicornis. Taxonomy (NCBI): domain Eukaryota; kingdom Viridiplantae; phylum Streptophyta; class Magnoliopsida; order Poales; family Poaceae; genus Aegilops; species Aegilops bicornis. The sequence goes on from CM038674.1 coordinate 513,451,236, forward strand.
GCGCGATGGTGGGGGCTGGGCTGGACAAGGAGGGGTTGTGGGATGCCGTCGCCGTTGTCGGGCGAGTCCTTTCAGGGCTCCGTCGCCGGAATCCTTTCATGCCATTGGACGCCGTCTTTGACGAGCTGGCTCCCGTCGACCGGGAGCGGGCTCTGCGGGCGGTTGCACCCTGCATCACCAACGTTGTACGCCTCGAGAAGCAGAGGGACTTTTGTGGTGTTTAGGTGCCATCTGCATGGGCATGTCCATGTCTCGGCGCAACATGACCGTTGGATAAAACTCAGACGGTGCAGATCAGTCATGGTAGCACAAAGCGTGTGGGTGTGTTTGGTTGCATTCTCATCTCAATATAGTTGTTTCTTCTTCGTGTATTTTTTCAACCTACTATTGTGGACTCCTGCACCCTTCATGCACTCTGCCAAACACCCAAAAGTGGGTCGAGAAGGGAACTTTTGCTCCCATCCCGTGCACCCTTCATACACCCTGCCTAACACTATTCGTGCTTCATATGGTTCATGTTTCGTGGAGTACTGTAGCACCATACTCTCCGTGCGCTGTGGACCTATTTCTGTTAACATTGATCTCACCGTTCATTCTCGACCGGACAGTCGACAAAGCGGTACTATGTTACATATAGGAGTAGTTGACATGCGCACAACATCATTTGTTATCGTCATATCTTACTACACTAGCAACAAGATTGTGTAGTACTGACGTATGAACCACTGCACATGCCTAGTAGTAGGAGCACTGTGTATGTTCAAGTGGCTGCCATGTTTCGCACTCCTCCGTCGTAAGAGTGGAAACGCTTGCTGTAATCATTTTTTTCTTCAGAAAGAAAAATAGTGGACACGCTCTACCGTGCAGATCCTCCTCCAGCCATGCACTGAATTACTCACTTTCGCCGATGTGTGGGACAGCCAGCACCTGGGTCCACCAGCCATGCACTACATTACTCCGTAGTAGAGTGACTGTAGACTACCCCGATCGAACCGCCGCAGTAATGCCCAATGAGCCGTCAAATAACAAAACCCCCTCCTTTCCAGCAGTAAGTTGGACGGACCAAGCAACCATCATTTCACTCTTCTCTCTTAGCCTCCTCTATTGAAGAAAACCCCCACTCGCTTCGCCTCTCCCTCATCTTGTTCCTCCTTTCACTCTTCTCTCTAAGCTTCCTCTCTTGGATGGACGCCGGAGCACCGGCCGACGTGATGTCTATGGATCTGGCCAAAACCGTCGAGGCTCATGGTGCGAAGTAGCGCAAGCACCCCGCTGAGACTACCGTAGACAAGCTCAAAGCCATCGCCCTATCCAAGCTCCCCTCTCCGGGATCCCTCATTAAGCAAGTCCAGGTAATGTCTGTTGTTGACGATCTTTTTCTCGATCTTGATCGTGTTTTTTCATCTAACACGCAGTACTAGTACTGGTAGTACAAGTTTCTGGGTGATCTTGCATGTGATTTTAGTGTGCCAAATGACGGTTATAAATTCCTCTTTTGACCAAAACATGCGAGAGGTTGACACTGATTTCTTATAGATTACTTTCAACTTCTCCCTCATCCCAAATTTCTTGTCTTAGATTTTTCTAGATACGGATGTATACGATACTAAATGTGACTAGATACATCCGTATCTAGACAAATCTAAGACAAGAATTTTGGGACGGAGGGAGTACTTTATGAACATCAATGCTACCTTTTAAGACCTCTCCCAATGCATTGGTGCTAAAGTGGGGTGCTAAGTGCATTAAAATGCATAGCAACTAATGTCCCTAATGCATCGGTGCTTAGGTTTGGTAGCTAAGACTTCTCTATTTAATTGTTTAGTAATAGAACTCCTTCATGTATTGGTTGGTAGTCTTTTTGTATAGGTTCACGTGCTTAGCATTGGTTCTTGTTGGGGTCACCATAATCCTCTCTCTCCTCTTTAATTGCTTTGCCACATCATTTTTCTGCCTATGTGGCATCCTTAGCACCTGTACACCGTGGAGCACTGGGAAGGGCCTAAGAGGGTATATTTGCCTCAGTAACTTGTGTTATGGATATTGCATGTAATCCCTCTTCTCTCATGCCTTTGAAGACATGTTCTAGTGTCTTTGTTCACTCATTTCTGTGCGTATATGTAGTCATATATGGAGTTTACTATCGAAAATCATCTTATATTTCTGAACGGAGGTAGTAATAAAATATGGTTTCTGTTTGAATTAGAAACAGGTCCGCGGTGGAGATGAAGTTCTCAAAGTCATGCCGTGTGAACTGGAAGACCTGATGACGAGTTCTACTGCTGAACCATCCAGCTGTTGTGTCCTTGTCGCCACATGTCCTGAACTAGTGTTTTCCTGTAGCATTGTTGTCAGGCGTGTTCTCGAGGCTGTACTTGACCACAACAATTTCCTGGTTGTGCCTTCGATTACGAAGGGTGTGGTTCTTGTAAAGCTTCCCAACAAATCTGATGCGGCCTATCTTCATCATCATGTTTATGAGTGGAAAGACCACTCTGTTAGGTTCTCCAAGGTTGACAAGATGGTGATGGTGCATGTAGACATATCACACGAAGTCCATGGCCTAGTCAGTTATGCGGGTTTCATCCCCTAGGTCGGTGGCAAGAAATAGTCTGCAGAGTTTAGTTAGTGCAACTTTGCTTGTCTTTAGTAAGTACTATTGTTCAATACTTGATTTCTGTTTGTGAACTCTGTATTGTTTATTAGTACTCCTGCTTTTGGTGTGTGGTCAGTCCTGAGAACGGTCTATGTTAATGTCTGTCCTCTCAATTCAGTCTGTATATTTTGAAGTATCGAGATCATATTTTTTGTGAGGACGGTTTATCAATTATGGTTACACTCCAATATCTGTATGCATTGCAGGGTTTATCGCACCCACCAGGATTTCCAGTCCCATGGATGTTCGGTCCATACGATTTGTCACGACCTTTGGACTGTCCTGCTTGTGGGAGTAGGCGGGGCCCCTGCATGCCACGCGTAGTTGGACGATCAATCTTTTGTTTAGTACTTCAACATAGTGATTTCCTGGTCAGGATTCGCTCGTGTCACATCAAGTAAATCTTATTGATTTACTATCTAAATCTTATTGATTTAATGTCATGTTTTCTTTCTTTTCCTGCAATTTTACGATGCAGGTTTTGCCATGTCACATTCATCACAGAATAAACCGTTTGGTTTGCTCTACGATGGCTATTTTTGCAGGTTTCACTTCATATGTCGTGGTCGATGCTTGAAGTCACTATCCATCACTTATATTCTTTGGAAAAAATTGGATCAATCTGTTGTCTGAGTACAAGCTGAATCCCTATGATGAACTGCAGTTTGGTTTAACAAAAACGCCACAATTAGTCCTTCTCGCGTTTAAAAGAAATGAAGAAAAAAACTGGATCATGGTCACAGATCCTAGTCAAGTTAGAAAGCTGATCATAGCAGACCAAACACGATCGACGTTGTCTCACACAGATCGATCACCGGCTCTAGCACCTTTGGCAATGGCAGCTTCGATCCCGATCGGTGAGGATTGGGCACCGACCGCGTCGGTGATCGGTCCCGATCTACCGGAGGATCAGGCATCGACACCGGTACCTGCTCCGACACCGGCACCAGCTCTACAAGGAGCACCATCTCCGACAGCAGCATCGGCTTCGGCACCTGCACCAACACTTGCACTTGCATCTGATCTGGCCCGTGCAGTTGCACCGGCAACAGACTGGGCTGCAGTTCACACTTCATATAACAAAGTCCTTACAAAAACCGACATGTCCACCTTCTTGGTAAGCATTGACCGCCCAAGTGCTTCGTTCTTTTTTCTTTCCATGTTGTTTCACATGATTCACTGTGTTGATCTAACTGTTTGGGTATGTCTTCTTGTTTGCAAACAAAGAATTCCTAGAGCAACGAGGGAGTCGTTCAACAATCCGGGCGACCGCAGCCTAGTTTCTCTTACCATGTGCAGCCTTGGTGTGAATGAACCTGCTCAATATACCGTAAGTACAAAGGATGGTCGCATGATGATTGATGCTAAAGGATGGTCAAGGTTCAAATCTAAATCATATCTTGCGGTAGGGGATGATGTCAAAATCGAACTTTCTCGGCAAGGAGAGCTGGTCCAAATCAACTTTGAAATTCTTCAAAGAGCAAAGACGCAATGTAAAATGAACTGATCTATCCTCCGAGAGATTTTGATGTAATAATCTGGCATGGTGAAACAAGTGTCTTGTGTGTATAAGTAGTACGACAATATTATTTATCACATGGTATATCGTTGATAGAATTGCAACTCTGATTGCTGGTTAGGAACTCTCGTTCGATTTCATTCCAACAGCTGCCGTGCTTTATTCAATTTTGTGTATTCTCCTTGCGACAACATCTAAAACCAGCGCCGTACCGATCGCTTGCAATATAAAAAGCGCTGACGTAGAACACATGGGCCCCCAAACATGCAGGGTCGGCCTGCGGCCCAAAGTCCAGAACCGTGAGCCTATCTGAGTATTATATTCTCAGCTGAACCCCTATAAAAAAAGCTGAACCCCCATAATGCCCGTGCATTGCAGAGGGAGTATATTTCTCGGCAAGGTGAGCATGTGATATAAAAGATTTGTATATTTCTTTACAGAGGGAGTATCTCTCTGTCAAAAAATATATTTATGTGTAACTAGTTACTCATGTCTTTCTACTTCCTTTCGCTGATATGTGGGGCAACCGCAACGGGTCCACGTGCCATATGCACAAATTAGAGTGCACAACTTGAGTAGACACACCCTGGTCGTGGCGCGCGATAATGCCCAATGAGCCGTCAAATCACAACCCCCACCTTTCCAAATTTTAAGCAGTAAGTCGGACAGAATAAGCGGCAATATTTCACCGGGCTTGAATCCCTTTGTCCCTCGCTCGCTTGTTCAGAGAAAACCCCCTCTCGGCGATTGCATAGGGTTTTCTCATGGAGAACCAGGTACGAATTCTTCATCCATCCCCGATAAATCCAAGTCCCTTGGTCGCAGGTAATCCTAGGATGGCAGCCGCCGCCATTCATGCATTTTTCTTCCTACTGAATCTAGTGTGTTTCATTTGCAGTGCACAAAGTGCGAGTACCCTACAGGTTTCTGCGCCCTCGGCGAGACGCCACACTTGTTCATTCTCATCCTAACAAAACATTTTGAAACGCGCACAGTATGTTCCTAGAATCCTCTTTTCTATCCGGGAGGGTGGGTTTTTTTGAACATGTTGTGTTCTCATATTAATTTTCCTGCAGTGTATTATTTGCTCTGCCAGAACACATGTACTCAAGATGCTCGGCCTTGCCATAACTGAATACACTATTTTAATGCTCACAGTGAAGACAAGCCATGGATATAAGTTACGAGTTGGGTTCATGAACCAAGAAGATCGCTGCTTTTTTTATGGCCGAACTTGGATAAACTTTCTCAAGTGTTACAGACTGAAAGTTGGCGCGCGAATGTTGATGGAAATAGCAGAACCTGGTCTCATCTTCACTGCGATCTTCCACCCCGACGTCATTCCAATTGTTCATCCATGTTAGTTTTGTATCTGGTTCTTGCTTGTTGCCTCGATTACTACTTAATCCACCTATTACATCTAACTAATCACAATTTAACTTTAGAAGTAGCAACGAATCTCTCACGAAGTTGCTACTTCTAACTAATATTTTCTTATAATTGGTGGCACGTGTAGGTTTTTTTCAGAGTTAAGCGATACGCTCAATTGTTACTCTGTAATAACTCGGCTATTACTAATGGTACTGAAGTTGACTGGATCGACATCCACAAGTTCCTACACTTTATTGATCGTCTTGAGGTCCTTGTGGGGCGTTTAAATGGTGGAAGGCCACGTGGGATATGTGTTCCACTGCTGCACTTGTTGAACATGTCCAACTGTGTCGAGAAACTTATGGTACGAGCTGTTTTGTGTTATATATGTTGTTCATAAACTATTGCTTATACACAGTTTTACAGCTGTGATCTTCTTGAAACAGGAACTGCCGAGTTCTATTGTTCCTATACAGATGCCTGACCATGGTCGGGTCAGACTTGCGCTTGGTCACAACATAATGTTTATGTCGACCTACTCAATTCCCCTTGGAGGTGAAAAGATACTTATTCATGGGTGGTCTCAAATAATGAAGGCCCCGTCCATCTTGGAGAATAGGATGAAGATTATGTTCATGCTTTTCCATGGCTCTAAAGCGAATATCATGTTTATTGACCACGTTGCGAGATGAAGCCGCTTTCAGAAGGTTGTGGATGCGCGGGGTGGCGCCTGGGCCTTGTCCTGGGGCTTGGCGGCCTCACCCTTGGTTACTGTAGGCAAAGTAGCACTGTTCGAGGCATGCTTTGTACGGTTGAACCTGTATAAGTACTCATACTGCTTTCAGCTTTGGTTGTTAACTGCCCCTGCTGGTTTCAGTTAAGGTTGTTAAGTACTCCTGCTGCTTTTACAGTCTGTCGTGTTTCTTCAGTTCTATCTTCCTCCAGCCGCCAAAACCAAACCAGCGCCGGCGGGGACGCCTGCTTCCGCCTCCCACGGCTGGCTGCGCCTCAGCGCACGCATCGCCGCCACACCGTCTGCTAAATTGTTAACGCCGACATCCTCCGCGCGCTTTGGTGCGCTCGCCGCGGAGCCGCCCTCTCGCGTTGTCAACATGGTCAACAAACAACAGGAATCGGCAGAAGTACGTGGAGAGGATGACAGTAGGGGCCCACCACGTCAGCGTATGGAAAAATAAAATGCTTCCTCCTTGTGTTTTCCTGACATCTAGGACCCACGACATTGTGAGCGTATATAGTCAATAGACAAGAGAACAACACAAGATCGGCTGACACCTGGGACGTAGCTACTCGAGAAGTATTTTTTTGTTTGGTATTGTTGAGACGGAGCAGGGTTTGAACTGGGCTGTGGCCCGTCTAGCCTAGGCTTATATTTTATGTTCACCATGTGACCAGCCCAGCTATTTTTCTTTGTGAAAATGAGCCCAATTTATTTTTTGTGAAGAATACCCAATCCAGGCCTACTTATTTTTCTACGCCCTGATGGGCTGCAACTCTTTCAAGACGCCTGCAAATCTTGAAAGTAATATGAAATGGGTTGTAAATATAAAAACAAATGACAAATTGGCAATTACTTTACAATTTCTGATTTTTTTTCACATTTTCAGATTCCTATTTCACTGGGCATTAACCTAATTTAAATATCTCTTCAAAGTACTTTAAATCTGACTCGACATTTCGGTATTAAAAATAGTTTGGAACCCACAGAAATATGCGAAATTGGCCCTTGCCAACCAAAAAATGACTGCAATAAATTGCATAAGAAGTTGCCATGAGCTATATATAAATTATTAAAAAAGAGGGAGTGGTGCGACTTGTAGGCCTGTTTAGTTGACGCGTATGCAAGATTTTTTAGTTATTATATACGTCAACAAACAATTCTAGCAGACGTAATCGTTGGATGTCAATCCAACGGCCGTCATGTTTCTTCAATCTCCGATCTTCTTGCTCCGGCCGTAAGCGGCCGGCGGGACCGCTACTCCCGCCTCCGTGGCCGGCTGTCTTATGGAGGCCTCGGCGCCCCTACTACTCCCACCGCTGGCTGTGGCATCCTCTACTCACCCACACCCCTGTTATTCAGCCGACGGCAGCCTCACACCGCGGCCGAACCGGTGAACCCTCATTCTCCTCCGCTGGGCTTCCACCGCCAAGATCTTCGCCGGCTCCGCGTTGTCCCCTTCCTAGGCCTCGCCGTCGTCCACCGACGTGGTGCTCTCGGCGCGGCGTGGTCAATGTGGTCAAGGACCAAATTCCATCGGAAGAGTATCAGACGTGGAGAGGCCGATACCGGGTCCACGGTAGCCGCAAGGAAGTGCCTCCTTATCACGCTGAAAATAATTATTCCTCCACCGACAGCGAGGGACCCACCGGACGGGCCACGGTATTTCACGAAAAAACGTTTGCCCACATTGCTGGGACCCACAGTGACGAACCCTTTGTATTTCGTGAAAAAACGTTCCCCATTGTTAGCTCGGACCCACCGGAAGTGCCTCCTTATTACGCACAAAAAATGAATACCCACTTAGTTGGGACCCACCTTGGTGGAGGCTGACTTAATGGGGCTACTAAGTTGACTCGGACGGATGCCTTTGTCAACTTTAGTCAATATATGAACGATTCTAGCTCCGATGGTATGCGATGTCCGTCCAACGGCCATAGTGCTTCTTCAACCTCTGGTCTTCTTGCTCCGGCCGCCCAAAGCAGCCCGGTCATGCCGCTTCCCCGCCGCCCGTGGCCGGCTGTGATGCCGCAGAGGCCTCAGCGCCCCCTACTACTCTCACCGCTGACCAGGCCATCCCTCTACGCACCCACACCCCCTGTTATTATGCGGCGACGGCAGCCTCACACCGCAGCCGAGCGAGTGAACCCTCATACTCCTCTACGTGTGGGCATCCACTGCCGCGTTTTCCCTGGCTCCGTGTCGTCCCCTTCCTAGGCCTCGCCGTCGTCCACCGCCCTGGTGCTCTCGGCGCGGCGTGGTCAACGTGGTCAAGGAATGGCTTCCATCGGACATGGACTGTACATGGTGAGGCTGACAGCTGGGTCCACGGCCGCAACAAGGAAGTGCCTCCTTATTACGCGGAAAATAATGATTCCTCCACCTGACAGTTGGGACCCACCGGAGGGGCCACTGTATTTCATGGAAAACACGTTTCCCCCTGACTGCTGGGACCCACCAGCTTCATCTTCGCACGCAAGGAAGTGCATCCGGGCAAAAAAAACGATTCACCCCCTGACTGCTGGGACCCACCAGCTACACCTTCGCACGCAAGGAAGTGCGTCCGGGCAAAAAAAATGATTCGCCCCCCTGACTACTGGGACCCACCGGCTACATCTTCGCACGCAAGGAAATGCGTCCAGGCAAAAAAAACGATTTGCCCCCTGACTGTTGGGACCCACCAGCTACATCTTCGCACGCAAGGAAGTGCACGGTCGGGACCCACCTGGTCGAAGCGTACGTAGCATTGTCATTCTGGTCGCGAACGTGTACGTACATACTGGTCGTTGTAGAGGCGCGCACGTGTCGTACTAGAGGCGCGCACGTAGCATGTACACGTACGTACATCGGCCAGGGTGCAAGAACGAAAATACGGCCACGTATGTGTACATACGGGCGGGGTCTTGAACGCCTACTCGCGCATACGTACTGCCAGGGCTCGTGGACATGGCTAGGTCCGAACAAAGAAACAGCATAGTCATCGTGTTCATGGGGAGGCAATGGAGTGCGTCATGTTCATGGGGAGGCAACGGAATGCGTCGTGTTCATCGGGAGGCAACGGAACGCGTGGGAGCCAACCGGCTGGGTCGGAACAAAATGCGTGGTCATGTTCATCGGGAGGGCTTGGACGGAACAGGCGATGGAAACGAGGCATGGCGTACCACCCAACGGAGGAAATGGACCTCCTACGTTCGGAACGGGGTCCTGTTGATCGGGAGGGGTGTGGCGTACCGCAAAACGGTGGAAACGGGGGTCCTGTTGATCGGGAGGGGTGTGGCGTACCGCAAAACGGACGAAACGGACCTCCTATGGTCGAAACGGGGGACCTGTTGATCGGGAGGGGTGTGGCGTACCGCAAAACGGACGAAACAGACTTGTGTTGGAGTGCTACGGGTGAAACGGGGGTCTTGTTCATCGGGAGGGGTGTGGCGTACTGCAAAACGGGACTCCACGGGATATTGTTCATCTCCACCATCAACCTCCTCCAGCCTCCACGGGCTACCGTCGACCTCCTCCAGCCTCCACGGGCTCCTGTTCATCCAGCCTCCACCGGCTACTGTTCAACCACCCCTCCACCGTCTACTGTTCATCCAACCCTCCACACCACGAGGTCCTGTTCAACCACCCCTCAAAGGGCACCCCACCATCGTCTACTGTTCATCCAGCCCTCCACACCACGGGGTCCAGTTCAACCACCCCTCCATCGTCTATTGTTCATCCAGCCCTCCACCACACCAACGGGTCCTGTTCATCCAGAGGCAAACGCTACCGCTCACTATTCATCCAATCCCCCCCCCCCCCCCCGCGCAACTCTCACTGTTCATCCCAGAGGTAGCATCGATTGGCTTCAGTTAGCAGCAGTAGCGAAGGAATCGCTCGATCGAGTTCAGTTAATAGCCATCGATCGATCGCTCGGGTTCAGTAACCCGTAGCTGCAAGTCTGTCGCCGGGTTCAGTTAGAGCCCAACGCCTCGCTCGGGTTTAGTTAGAGCCAACGCCTCGTACACACGCGCGTACGTGTATGAGGGAAACACGCATCTCTCGGCCCCCGACCTCCCACCATAACCGGCAACTCCCCAAAATTTTCCTCCCCCTCGCTTCTACCACGGTTTTTTTCGTCATGGACGGCCCAAAGAATGTCATGCAGCTGCGTCTCCGGCCCACCCAGGACGAAAAGCCCATTTTCTGTCATGATTTTTTGTCATAGAAGTAGGAGCCCACCACATCTATGATGATACCGGGTTTTGTCACAATTATCGTCATACAAGTGTCATATGTATGACAAATTTTTTTTCGTTCGGCCCAAAATGTCACATATGTGTCTTTCTTTTGTAGTGGGATAACTTATTTTAGTGCTGATATTTTGAAAGACATGGTTGCTTGTTGATATGCTTGAGTATTGAAATTCTCATGTCAAAACTAGACTACTGCTTTGAACCATATAAAAGTCCAAATGTCCATGCTATAAAGAAAAGAATATGTGATGAACATGTTAGGCAGCATTCCACATCAAAAGTTCTATTTTTATCATGTACCTACTCGAGGACGAGCAGGAATTAAGCTTGGGGATGCTGAGACGTCTCCAACGTATCCATAATTTTTGGTTGTTCCATACTGTTATATTATCATTCTTGGATGTTTTACAATCATTTTATAGATAATTTATATCATTTTTAGGGACTAACCTATTGACATAGTGCCCAGTGCCAGTTGGTGTTTTTTTGCTTGTTTTTTACTTCGCAGGAATCAATACCAAACAGAGTCCAAACGTAGCAAAACTTTTTGTGGATATCGTCATGATTATTTCAATTTCTATCAATTTCCCAAAAGTAATTTTTTCACCTACCGTTTGCTATTTTTCTCGAGAGAAGCCACTAGTGAAACCTACGGCCCCCGGGTCTCTTCTTTATTATATTTTCCTTTGAGATCTATTTTCCTTTGCTTTAATTTCAGATCTATTAAACCAAAAATACAAAAATACCTTGCTGCACTTTATTTTATTTGGTGTTCGATCTACCAATATTTACAACTCTCTCACATCCGTTTGCCAATTTCTGGTGCCGTTGCCCGAAAGGGATTGACAACCCCTTTAATACGTCGGGTTGTGAGTATTTGTTATTTGTGTGCAGGTGCTGTTCACGTAGTGTTTCTTGGTTCTCCTACTGGTTTGATAACCTTGGTATCATCAGGGAAATACCTACCATTGCTATGCTGCATCATCCCTTCCTCTTTGGGGAAATACCGACGTAGTTCAAGCAAACATCAGCCTACTGACCATCGCTCCCCCGCAGTCCTCCTGCTGGCCGTCGACGATCTTCGGCTTGACGTTCACTGGTACAACGACGTGCTATACAAACGGTTTTAACCCCTTTCCACGACGGCATTTGGAACCGTCGCCAAGTGAGTGTGGGCGATAGGGGGGATCCTTTCCACACGACCCAGAAACCGTCGGGGATAGGCCCTCCTGTGACACCAAATGAGCTTGTGTGCGATCGGGCGAGGCATTGAAAACCAATCATTCTCGTAGGTATGTACATCCCACACGGTGAATCCGAGAAAAACATTTCCGTAGGTATGTACATCCCACACGGTGAATCCCAGAAAACCATTTCCGTAGGTATGTATATCACACACAGTTCTTTGTGTGGAAAATGTTTGTGCAAGGTGGCCTAACGCAAACAGTTCGCTGCCGGAAGCCGTGTGTGATTGTTAGTTGATCGAACTTGTCTACTTCCTAGAAACCATGCGGGTTGTTTGAGTTCATCAATCAGGGTGCTGTCTGAGTAAACGTCTGCAATAGAAAACCCCAATAAGCAGGGTAATTAGCCTATTATTGATAATCCAGGTACTAATCAAACTGATATTTCTTATAAAACACACCAGATATTTCATATCCATAGCAACCAGGATTTCATAATTTAATTACATCAGATAGCTTCGGCACTCAGTTACGCCATTACACAACAGCACCAAGTTTCACATGCAGCATCAAAAACATTTGGAAAGTAGCATCATACATGGTAAATAGACAGATGAATCATATCTGGGAAACTGGAGAAGCGAAAGGCAAATATTGAGCCTTCAGTGATGTTGAATGTCCTTGCAACTTTAGGCCAGTGGCTATGGATAATTGCCCGCCCAACCTTCGTCCTCTTCAACAAGACTTCAATATTGTACCGTGGGTGTTGAATGAATACCTTCCTCACCTCTTGACCATGCAGGTGGTTTGAGAGATAATCTATGGTGAACTGCTTTGAAAAGTACTGAAAACAAAGCTATGCATAAATCGCTGTTATAAATTTTGGAATGGCGCAAGGGGTAAAAACAAGGTAAAAGAGTTAGTACCATCCTATAGTTGACTGATGTCTTCTTCGTTGTGCAAACAAATAACTTGTTGTTATTCGTCACAAGTTTCTTCATCTTAAAAATCTTTTTGAGTTTCTTGACTTGACTGATATTCATGGACATCTCATTTCCCCATATGCAAAATGGGTCGAACGTGGGTCTAAGCCTCTGACAGTAGGACCTACATGTGCAAGACCAAATTGTAAGAAACCTAAATATTAGAATGATTCCTGCAACTGCACAATAATGTGCTATTAGCCAAAGGACCCTGCTTGAACAAACCTCGATGGTAAAACCGCATATCTCCCATTGTTTCCTGCAACACACATAAGCAAGATCTTGATCGGAGTTAAGCGAGAGTTGCCATACTATCGATAGAATATGTATTGAGTACAGCCAAATTCGATTGGTGTCACATGCATAACAATACAAAATTGTACCCACCGCAAATGGAAATCAAATTGCGTAACTGAACCAAACAGTTAAATGGACAGACAGACCAATTGAACCAAAATAGTTAACTGAGCACGACATTGCAAAATAGAAACATGTACTAGAAGATAAGACAGTTAACAAAACAAAGAATGCTTGAGAACAGTACTATGAAATGTAGCAATTATTGGACCAAAGTATTAACTGAACATTACATTTTAGAGGACTAAACTGTTAACTGAACATCAGATTGCATATTAACATTATAGAGGACAAATCACTAGAAGGCACTGGCGATTGCCTCAAGAAAACAACATGAACTGTATTTTAAAGTAGACAACCACGTGGCGGTGTTGACGGTGGCCTCGAAGACGAGGTGCTCCTCCAAGATCTGGCGGTCGACATGCATGGCATCCATACTGACCTCATGCACGCGTGCAGCTACATGCTACTAACCTCCATGTTATACTGCTCGCGAAATGGCTGTGGGCGGTGCTTAATTGGAGGAGTGGGGCAGTGATTTCGGTGGAAGGTGTCGCGCCGTTGGTCGGGGCATGTGGGACGGGAAAGGAGGAGGATGGTGTGGGTGGGGTGTGGATTACCTGACCATATCTACGAGGCCACGCAGCAAGAAGAAGGGTCGGCGGCGAGGAGGCCGCACGGCAAGAAGAAGGGTCGCCGGCGAGGAGGCGGCGCTTTAAGAAGAAGGGTCGCCGGCGAGGAGGCAATGCTGCAAGAAGAAGGGTAGTCCGCGAGGAGGTGGCGCTGCAAGAAGAAGGGTCGCCGGCAAGGAGGCTGAGCTGCCAGTAAGCAGCTGTGAAGGTTTGAACTTGGAAAGCAAGGAGTAACAGTGGAAATGTGGATTTTTGTGGGAGGGAGGGGGTGGGGAGATAGACATTTCCGCGGTGGCAAAAAAATTTCGCTCGGTGCCGCAAGAAACTGGCGCGCAAGTGTAGTTCAAGCGGGGGCGATGGACTATAGACGACGAGGCCTCTTGCGTAAGCCAGACAAGATAGTGCGCCAAGATATTTTATATTGCATCCCACACGATTCTTTCTAGTAAACTGTTTGTGGTATACCTTATTTATTCATTATGTTTTGAAAGACAAAATGGTGTTACGGAGGGAAAGGATGGTGTTTGAATTGCAAGAACATTTACGTACCGTGAACATGCAACTAGTACATGAGTGTCGTGTTTAAATTTGGAGTTATTCCGTGTTCATTTGGCCTTTTTATGCATTAATTGAGTTTCTGAGCATTTAATGTGCATAATTCAAATTTGAACTACAAGCACATGCTCCAATGCACCAAAGTTTGTTGAAAAATCACATGTGTGTCTTTGGGTGAATTTATAGGTCCCATGCAAGAAATGAGAATGAAATTCAAACATGTGGGTGTCGTGGCTCGGTCGGAAAGATTGAGAAACTTGGTTTTTTAATTCCTGTAAAAGAAAAACACGCCTGAAAATCATGAAACTTGGCATGGTGTCATGACATGGCATCAACATGCTGCGGTAATTTTTTTGGCCGAATTGGGACAAGCTTTGGTGTAAGCTTCCTGCAAACCGGAGCTTCCCTCAAGAAGGCTCGTGGTTCCGAGAGGGAACTTGTCACCTCTGTGTGCGAAACGACATACGTACACTGCCTTCTCCCGCCTTAATTTTTTTACACAGTCAGATTAGACCAAATAGAAGTACCGTGCTAAATTTTCGAATTATTCCGGGTTTGTTTGGCCTTTTTTTATACATTAATTGAGTTTCTGCGCATTTAATATGCATAATTAAAATTTGAACTACAAGCACATGCTCAAGTGCACCAAAGTTGGTTGAAAAATCACAAGTGTGTCCTTGGGTGTATTTCTAGGTCCCTTGCAAGAAATGGGAATGAAATTCAAACATCTGGGCGTCATGGCTCGGCCGGGAGGATTGAGAAACTTGCTTTTTTTAATTCCTGTAAATCCAAAACACGCTTGAAAATCATGAAACTTGGCATGGTGTCATGACATGGCACCAACATGCTTCGGTAATTTTTTTGGCCGAATTAAGACAAGCTTTGGTGTAAGCTTCTTGCAAACCGGAGCTTTCCTCAAGAAGGCTCGTGGTTCCGAGAGGGAACTTGTCACCTCCGTGTGCGAAATGACATACGTACACTGCCTTCTCCCGGCTTAATTTTTTTACGCAGGCAGATTAGACCAAATAGAAGTATCGTGCTAAAATTTTGAATTATTTCAGGTTCGTTTGGCCTTTTTTATACATTAATTGGGTTTCTGCACATTTAATGTGCATAATTCAAATTTGAACTACAAGCACATGCTCTAGTGCACCAAACTTGGTTGAAAAATCACATTTGTGTCCTTGGGTGAATTTCAAGATCCCATGCAAGAAATGGGAATGAAATTCAAACATCTGGGCGTAGTGGCACGACCGGAAAGATTGAGAAACTTGGGTTTTTAATTCCTGTGAATCCAAAACACGCCAGGAAATCATGAAACTATGCATGGTGTCATGACATGGCACCAACATGCTGTGGTAATTTTTTTGGCCGAATTGAGACAAGCTTTGGTGTAAGCTTCTTGCAAACCGGAGCTTCCCTCAAGAAGGCTCGTGGTTCCGAGAGGGAACGTGTCACCTCCATGTGCGAAACGACAAACGTACACTGTCTTCTCTCGCCTTAATTTTTTTACGTAGGCAGATTAGACCAAATAGAAGTATCGTGCTAAAATTTGGAATTATTCCAGATTCGTTTGCCCTTTTTTATACATTAATTGAGTTTCTGCGCATTTAATGTGTATAATTCAAATTTGAACTACAAGCACATGCTCCAGTGCACCAAATTGGTTGAAATTTCACATGTGTGTCCTTGGGTGAATTTTTAGGTCCCATGCTAGAAATGTGAATTAAATTCAAATAGTTGTGCATCGTGGCTCGGCCGGAAATATTGAGAAACTTGGTTTTTTAATTCCTGCAAATTTAGAACACGCCTGAAAATCATGAAACTTGGCATGGTGTCATGACATGGCACCAACATGCTGCGGTAATTTTTTTGGCCGAATTGGGACAAGCTTTGGTGTAAGCTTCTTGCGAACCGGAGCTTCCCTCAAGAAGGCTCATGGTTCCGAGAGGGAACGTGTCACCTCCGTCGGCGAAACGACATACGTACACTGCCTTCTCCCGCCTTAATTTTTTAGACAGGCAGATTAGACCAAATATAAGTATCATGCTAAATTTGGGAATTATTTCAGGTTCGTTTGGCCTTTTTTATACATTAATTGAGTTTCTGGGCATTTAATGTGCATCATTCAAATTTGAACTACAAGCACATGCTCCAGTGCACCAAAGTTGGTTGGAAAAGCACATGTGTGTCCTTCGGTGAATTTTCAGGTGTCATGCAAGAAATGGTAATGAAATTCAAACATCTGGGCGTCGTTTCTCGGCCGGAAAGATTGAGAAACTTGGTTTTTTAATTCCTGTAAATCCAAAACACGCCTGAAAATCATGAAACTTGGCATGGTGTCATGACATGGCACCAACATGTTGTGGTAATTTTTCTGTCCGATTTGCGAAGGCGCACACATTAACAATCAACAAAGTCATTTTGGAACAAGTGTTGTCACGTTACAAATCGGAAACACAACTATTATTGAAACCGTGGGCGTTCTACTTACCAATTACGTGCCGCCACGCTTACCCTTTTCTTATTGGCTAGGAGGTGTCGTGCGGGGTAGCTCTTTGAGTACGAGAGGTGTGCGATCAGATCCCTGCGCGTGCTCATCGGGAGGAGAGCCCTTTGACCGCTACCCGTCGTGCACCTCCCTCCCAACGTCTCCATTAATGGCACCTGAGCCGCTGTTCTACGGCGTGGCTATATGTCTCACCGGACTGAGATTTAAGAGAGAAAAATGAAAATCTGAAAAGAAAGTTTTGCACGGATCTTGATGTAAGATCCGACGGACCTATATAGCATCGACTGCGACTTATAGCAAGCATGATGAATATAAGGACGATGACAGTGGATAATAATTGTCTTACATATTTAGGAACATAATTAAAAAAAGCCACATGCGGCAACACCCGAAATACACAAGGGCAAAAGAAGAAGGAAGACAATGATCTGGCTCGCTGATCTCTACTTTCTTGATGCGTTGCTGCAGGCCGCAGGAACTAGTCTCCGCGGCGAGCATCGATGAGCTATTTCTTGTCCTCAACATGCTTCTTGAGAGCATCCACGGATTCCTCCACCAGCGTTCTACGCTCGATGCACGGCATGGCATTCTCGTCCATAAGTTTCTCGACGATGACGCCAGTCCTCTTCAACAAGGCAGTGGTCTACTCCTGCTGCTCCACACTTCCGACGATCTTCACCCTCAGTAGGTCGCGCTCAGCCCGGAGTTTCGCATTGCTCTCATTTATTTGCCGGATGACGCCGGTAGCCTGTTCAAAAGAGGCTTTCATGTCCTCCTGCAACCTCATCCAGCTGGAGATCTGATCCATCTGGCTATGAATGATCGCATGCATGCGCCTGTAAGAGTCCTCGCCTGCCCGTGAGACATTTTTCCAGGCTGCCGCGATGCGGGAGGACATCTCTGCTGCATTCACGGTGTGGCAGGACATCTCTTCTGCTTCCGTGGCGTGGCCGGACCAGTCTGCCGCATCGACGGTGCGGCGGGACCTGCGTGCTGCTTCGGCGGCGCGGCGGGACCTCTGTGCTGCTACGGCCGCGCGGCGGGACATGCCGGCTGCGTTCGCGGCGAGGCGGGACATCTCTCGTGCTTCCGCTTCCATGCTCGCATCTCCCTGGTGGCAATCTCTCGACCCAGAACTCACGCTGGCAATGGCAGACGCAAGGGAACGATGATGAATGACTTGTTTGTTTTTGTGGATGAGGAGTTGAGGAGGAATGTGCAGTCATCTTGGAGTAGTAGTAGTCATAACCGAGTAGTAATACGCTCCTAAGTGGGAAACCGTTTAGGTTTTGATCGGTGTGAACAGGTTTGCAATTTGGAATGTGACGGGACGCATGCTCAAAATTTACGGACGGTTATAAGTGTGGCACTATTCCCGGATGGCGTAACATGGGCACGTACGCCTTCTCGGCCGCGTACGTGGCATTTGCACCATAGGGTGCACCGCAATTGGCAATGTCAGCACATGTCTTGTTCCAACAACCGTGCGCGCTCGTTATTACCATCGCGCACGCTTTTTTTAAATTAGAATGTGTGTGCCCGTCTAGCGCACACACGTTGATCTATCTAACTATTCCAGTTTGTTGTGGCTAATCGCAAACAGCTCATCCGTGTGAAGTGTATGCCATCAATCGCAGACACTTTGATCTGGCTGACCCATTTTTGTTCTATTGCCTAATAGCAAACAGTTAATCCTTCTGAAGTGAATGCCCTCAATCGCACACACCTTTATCTAGCTGCCCGTCTAAGGGTCTCTGATCGTAGTGTCGCGTTAGCAACATCTTGCAGTAGTGGTTGAAGACTTTCAACCACATGCCGAAGTGTAGCCGGACCCGAAGAAAGGCCTCAAAAATAGTGATAAAGGCCAAGATGTGCAGGAAGGAATTCGGGGCTAGATCATGGAAATCTAGCCCGTAGAAGAACATGAGCCCCCTTACAAAGGGAAGCCCAGACATCGAACAGTGGGGGACGAACACCACCCTCTCCCCTAGTTGGGGCGTGGGGATGACTTGGCCTTCCTCTGGGGCTCGGTGAACGATGTTTGCTGAAAGGTAGCCCGCATGCTCCAGGTCCTCAATGTCGTCGTTGTTGACGGTGGAGGCCTCCCACTTGCCTTTCGCTTAAGATCCGGCCATTGCCGAGTTCGGGCAGGAAGTCTCTAAGGAAAGTTGGATCAGGGCGCTGAAGCTTTGTAGGTTGGGGAAAGCTGTGGCAAAAGGAAGAAGGCGTAAGGGGATACCTGTGGCTGTTCCCTTTTTATGAGCATAGTTTTCATAGCAATATTTAAGTATGTCAAAAAAATTAGATTTGTAGAGAGTAATATCATACTTTTCAATCAAAGAAGCAACTTCATAAGCACCCTTAAAAGCAACAAATTCTTCAATTTGTTCGATATCATAGTAACTGTAAACACCCTTTTCATAAGAAGATAAGATTTCATCATCATTAAACTCACATAGGTAGGGAAGGTGTTTTTAGGGTTCTTAGAGCAACAAGTAACAAAGTTCACAAAGATTCCAAGCAAAACATAGCAAGCAATTTATTTGATATCATAAGAGTCTCACTTTTTCAGACAAACTATGACGCACAAAATGAGAAAATGGAAGAAGGCAAATAAAAAGGCAAATATTTTTTATTTTTTGAAAATCTTTTTAGAATTGGGGAAGAGGAAAATGAGAGGCAAATGGCGAATAATGTAATGCAAGAAATGAGAGTTTATGATGGGTACTTGGTAGGCTTGATGTAGACCTCCCCGACAACGGCGGTAGAAATTCTTCCTGCCACTTCTTGAGCTTGCGTTGTTTTTTCCCTTGAAGAGGAATGGTGATGCAGCAAAGTGGAGATAAGTATTTCCCTCAGTTATAGAATCAAGGTATCAATCTAGTAGGAGGTACAAGCAAGTCCCCAATCGATGCACCTGCACAAACAATCAAACACTTGCACCCAACGTGATAAAGGGGTTGTCAATCCCTTCACGGTCAATTGCAAAGGTGAGATCTGATAGAGATAGATAGAACAAAAAGGTAACTAAATATTTTTGGGTTTTTGGTTCATAGATCTGAAAATAAAAGATTGCAAAATAGTAGATCAGAAACAAGTATGATGGAAAATAGACCCGGGGGCCATGGGTTTCACTAGAGGCTTCTCTCATGAAGGCAAATAATACAGTGGGTGAACAAATTACTGTCGAGCAATTGATATAAAAACTCAAAGTTATGACGATATCCAAGGAAATGATTATGAAATATAGGCATCACGTCTGTGTCAAGTAGACCGACTCCTGCCTGCATCTACCACTATTACTCCACACATCGACCGCTATCTAGCATGCATCTAGAGTATTAAGTTCTTAAAGAACGGAGTAACACCATAAGTAAGATGACATGATGTAGAGGAATTAACTCAAGCAATATGATGAAAAAACCATCTTTTGTCCTTGATGGCAACAATTCAATACGTGTCTCGCTACCCCTACTTTGTCACTTGGTGAAATCACGCAAGATTGAACCCAAAGCTAAGCACCTCTCCCATTTCAAGAAAAACCAATCTAGTTGGCCAAACCAAACCGATAATTCGAAGAGAAATACAAAGATATCAAATCATGCATATAAGAATTCAGAGAAGATTCAAATAATATTCATGGACAAGCTGATCATAAATCCACAATTCGCCGGATCTCGACAAACACACAACAAAAGAATATTACATCAGATAGATCTCCAAGAACAGCGAGGAGAACATGGTATTGAGAATCAAAGAGAAAGAAGAAGCCATCTAGCTACTAGCTATGGACCCGTAGGTTTGAGGTAAACTACTCACGTTTCATCGGTAGGGCAATAGAGTTGATGTAGAAGCCCTCCATGATCAAATCCCCCTCCGGCAGGGCAAACCAAGTGATACAGGTATATACCTCGGATCTCCCGAATATCACAACACACTGGGGCTAGTCACCAGCCCCCGTAGTCAAGCTCCTATGCCTAAGTAAGAGTAATAAAACCGCATTGTCCGATTGCCTCATCTCCCCCTGCACCGCCGCCTTCGGGCACCGCGACGTTGGCTAAGGGTCACACTGCGGAGGACGAAACATCCCTCATAGCATCTACGTGGGGGCTGAAGCTGACGACTGGTAACTTTCAGAATAAAACAGCCGCACAGGAGTCAAAATAACATCAAACACATGCAAGTATGATAAACCATACAAAACAAACACATTATATAGCATATGGTTCAACCGTAGTTTAATACATGATGGCAAGATCACTCGAGGAGTACATCCTTCAAACACTGGGCCTGTACTGCCCGAGCACCGTCCAACGAAGAAAAAATACTGCTCGGGGCGCCTGTGCTCCTTTCTACTGGGCGGAGGTCTATTGGCCATCTTGACCGGCTTAATCTTCTGCCAGTGCACCATAGTCTTTGAGAACACCATCCGAGCCCCTCGAAACACACATAGTGCTTAACAACATCAACCAGGGAGGCAGCATCATGTAGCTTCTACAGCAAGCCGAAATAGCTGCTCGGTATTGGCTCCAAGGGCTACAGCCGGACACAGAGGTCCTTCATGGCTGGCTCACCGTCCGATGCAGCTCCATTAGTTGCTTCATTTGGTTGCTTAGGAGGGGAGGGTGCTCGGTTGCCTGGAACTGCACCTAGAACAACATGTGTTCGGTATCATCCCCCGAGCTGTATAGTGCCTTGGCACATCCGGCGCACTCCTCGGGAGCTCCGCAAATGCACCTGCGGAATGCCAGACTCGTTTGAGCAACGCGAATCCGTGGCCGCCAAAGAGTCTCGGGGGCTACTACATACAAGGACTACTCAAATTTTGTTCACAAAATACATTTTCACAAAAGGAGCATTACATCGCTTACCACAAAGCCTATTAGGAGGCCACCGAAAGCTTCTTTCAGTCTGCTGTTAAGGGACCAAATGCTTTGCAAAACCGCATCCATCAGGGCATGGTGTTCCGCGACCATGGAGGAGCTATTCACGTCCGGCCACCGAGCCGCAACCCAGTCTTCGTTGTTCGGTGCAGGCGGCGGGGCCCCGGCTCCCCTTTCGGAGGTGGGCGGATTCGACGTCTCCGGGGGACTTGGGGGCTCCAGAACCGTCCTCGGGAGGGCCAGGATGGGCCGAGCTCCCCCTCCCGGTCTTCGGCGGCCGAAGTATTAGCCTCGGCCATGACGACATCGCCGCCTCCTCCCGTGTTTGGGCCGGGGGGGGGGGTGATACGTCTCCGTCGTATCTATAATTTTTGATTGTTTCATGCCAATATTATCCAACTTTTATACACTTTTGGCAACATTTTATATGATTTATTTCGACTAACATGTTGATCCGATTGCCCGATGCCGATTCTGTTTGTTGCATGTTTTTGTTTCACAGAAAATCCATATCAAACAAAGTCCAAATGCAATAAAAATTTACGGAGAATTATTTTTGGAATATTTGTGAATTTTGGAAGGTGGAATCAATGTAAATGGGGGCCCATAGGCCCCAAGATACACCAGGGAGCGCCAGGGGGTGCCCGGCGTGCCCAGGTGTCTTATGCCCTCCTTGTATGGCGGTTGGGGCCCTTCTTCTAGCGAAAGAATGACAATTTGTGGGAAAAATCATGTAAATATTTCAGCGCAATCAGAGTTATGGATCTCAAGGAATTTAAGAAACAGTGAAGGGCCAGATCTAGGGAATGCGAAACATAAGAGAACAGAGAGACAGATCCAATCTCGAAGGGGCTCTCGCCCCTCCGCCGCCATGGAGGCCATGGACCAGAGGGAGAACTCTCCTCCCATCTAGGGGGAGGCGAAGGAATAAGAAGAAGGAGGGGGTCTCTCCCCCTCTCTCTCAGTGGCACCGGAGTGCTGCCGGGGCAAGGATCGTGACGGCGATCTACATCAACAATCTTGCTACCATCAACACCAACTTTCTCCCCCTCTATGCAGCGGTGTAACACCTCTTCTCCCCGCTGTAATCTCTACTTAAACATGGTGCTCAACACTATATATTATTTCCCAATGATATGTGGTTATCCTATGATGTTTGAGTAGATCCGTTTTGTCCTATGGGTTAATCGTGATCTTGGTTGGTATGATTGTATATTTTATTTATGGTGCTGTCCTACGGTGCCCTCCGTGTCGCACAAACGTGAGGGGTCCCTGTTGTAGGGTCTTGCAATATGTTCATGGTTTGCTTATTGTCGGTGTTGCCAGGGTGACAGCAGCCTAAACGCGGATAAGTGGGTTATGGTGTATGGGAGTAAAGAGGACTTGGTACTTAATGATATGGTTGGGTTCACGACCTTAATGATCTTTAGTAGTTGCAGATGCTTGCTAGGGTTCCAATCATAAGTGCATATGATCCAAGTAGAGAAAGTATGTTATCTCATGCCTCTCCCTCATAAAAATTACAAGAATGATTACCGGTACTTGTTATCAATTGCCTAGGGACAAATGACTTTCTTGTTGACAAAAGCTATCTACTTTTATTACCTTGAAATTTCTTCGTACATTTATTCTCGCAAAGTACTCTTAGTTTTATTCTTGCAAAGTAGTTTCATACTTGTTCTAGGTAAAGCAAACGTCAAGTATGCATAGAGTTGTATCGGGGGTCGATAGAACTTGAGGGATTATTTGTTCAACCTTTAGCTCCTCATTGGGTTTGACACACTTATTTATCGAAGAAGGCTATAAACGATCCCCTATACTTGGGGGTTATCAAGGGATCCTTCGGGATAACACCTCCCTAGTCTCCCCGATGGCCGGAGGAGGAGTGGAGTGTGATGCGTTTCCACTCTCCGCTAGATCGGCTAGTGGAAGGTCCCCTTTGAAACCTTGTCAGTGGGTAGGTCGCGCGGCGGGCTGTAGCATAAAATGCATGTATGCTATAAGTAATATACTAGCAGAACCAGCGCCTGAAGAGTCTTTGGATTCTCACCTTTCGCCGCGGGGCTTGACCCTTGGGGCCCTCTCCGGGACCTCGTCGGATGTTGCGGACTCCTTATCAGAATCCGAGCTGTCATCAATCATGACCAATTTGGCCCTGCTCCTCTTCTTCAGGGCATGGGGAGGCTGCTCCTCCTCATCGTCGGCCAACGCCCCCCTCTTCTTGGTACGGGAAGAGTCTCTCTCCTCCTCCTCCTCATCTTCCTACCCCCCCCCCCCTCGTGTGTGGACGGAGTTGGGTGTCCCAAGACTTGGTGTCCGGATGGACTCTTTGGCGGAGGCCCTCTCTGGCCTCCCTCGTCTCGTCCTTATTCTTCCTTTCTCTCTTCTCTGGTGGATTCTAGGGTGCCACGGCCAGTATCTCCTCTAGTAGGGCTGATCTGGGGTCTTCCTGATGTGGGACCGGGCTATCCATCTGCACGACCTTCTTGAGCCAGCCTTGTGGAAGCGACAGGAAGAGGGTTAGGACCCTAGCATAAATACAAGTATCTGGACATATAACGGGTATAATTTCATTACCTCCTTAGGGGGGTTGTCGGTGTCGAGACCGATGTCCTCCTCCTTGGTCGGCCACGCCTTCTGCGGCTTAAACAACACTTTCCATGGTTTCTCATGGGCGGTGCCATAGAAGTGTTGCACGGTGACATGGCCTTCGGGCTTCCAGGACCACATTAGGGTGGCCTGGAGTTGGCAAGGTAGGAGGCGGCGGTGTAGCATAACCTGGACCATGTTGGTCAGCTTAGCACCCGCCTTTATCATGTTGGAGACGTGCTTCTGCAGCGCCTCCACCTCAGTAGTAGACCCCCAGTCAAGGCCCTTCTTGGTCCACGAGGTTAGCCTCGCAGGAGGTCCGGATATGAATTCTAGAACCGCCGCCCATGCCTCATCATCGGGCTCTATGACGTAAAACCATTCCTTCTGCCAGATTTTGATAGTATCTATAAACGTACCCTCCGGCCACCGACCCGGGTGAGCCCGTGATACGTATCCAGTGTATCTATAATTTTTGATTGTTTCATGCTGTTATATTATCATTCTTGGATGTTTAATAATCATTTTATATCATTTTCTGGTACTAACCGATTGACATAGTGCCACGTGCCACTTGCTATTTTTTGCATGTTTTTTACATCGCACAAAATCAATACCAAACGGAGTCCAAACGCAACGAAAATTTTTGTGGATTTTTTTGGACCAGAAGACATCCAGTGGGCTAGAGAAGCGCCTAGGGGGGTGCTCCGAGCTGAGCACAACCTACCAGGGCGCGCCTGGAGGCCCAGGCGCGCCCTGGTGGGTTGTGCCCACCTCAGGTGCCCCCGGAACCGCCTCTTTGCTCTATAAATACCCCTAATATTCAAGAAACCCTAAGGGAGTCAGCGAAATTTTATTCCAGCTGCAGCAAGTTCCAGAACCACCAGATCCAATCTAGACACCATCACGGAGGGGTGCATCATGTCCATTGGTGCCTCTCCGACGATGCGTGAGTAGTTCTTTGTAGACCTACGGGTCCGTAGTTAGTAGCTAGATGGCTTACTCTCTCTCGTTTGATTCTCAATACAATGGTCTCTTGGAGATCCATATGATGTAACTCTTTTTGCAGTGTGTTTGTTGGGATCCGATGAACTTTGATTTATGATCAGATCTATCTTTTTATCCATGAAAGTTATTTGAGTCTTCTTTGATCTCTTATGTGCATGATTGCTTATAGCCTCGTATTTCTTCTCCGATATTTGGGTTTTGTTTGGCCAACTTGATCTATTTATCTTGCAATGGGAAGAGGTGCTTTGTAGTGGGTTCGATCTTACGATTGCTTGATCCCAAAGGATGTAAAGGGAACCGACACGTATGTATCGTTGCTACTAAGGATAAAATGATGGGGTCTATTTCTACATAAATAGATCTTGTCTACATCATGTCATCGTTCTTATTGCATTACTCTGTTTTTCCATGAACTTAATACACTAGATGCATCTTTGGATAGCAGTCGATGTGTGGAGTAATAGTAGTAGATGCAGGCAGGAGTCGGTCTACTAATCTTGGACGTGATGCCTATATAAGGATCATTGGCTGGATATCGTCATGATTATTTGAAGTTCTATAAATTTCCCAACAGTAATTTGTTGACCCACCGTTTGCTATTTTTCTCGAGAGAAGCCACTAGTGAAACCTACGGCCCCCGGGTCTCTTCTTTATTATATTTTCCTTTGCGATTTATTTTCCTTTGCTTTTATTTTCAGATCTATTAAGACAAAAATACAAAAAATACCTTGCTGCACTTTATTTTATTTGGCGTTCGATCTACCAATATTTACAACTCTCTCACGTCCGTTTGCCAATTTCTTGCGCCATTTCCCGAAAGGGATTGACAACCCCTTTAATACGTTGGGTTGCGAGTATTTGTTATTTGTGTGCAGCTGCTATTCATGTAGTGTTGCGTGGTTCTCCTACTAGCTCGATAACCTTGGTCTCATCATTGAGAGAAATACCTGCCATTGCTGTGCTGCTTCATCCCTTCCTCTTTGGGGAAATACCGACGTAGTTCAAGCAAACATCAAAAGGTATTTCTGGCGCCGTTGCCGGGGAGACATCATCAACATCTACTAGGTTCCTAATCACAAATCTCATCTCCTTGTGATTTACATTATTTGCCATTTGCCTCTCGTTTTCCTCTCCCCCACTTCACAAAAATTTGCCTTTGTTCATTTGTCTTTTTGTCGCCATGGCCGACTCAAAAGAGCTAAGGGTTCTCTTTCGAGTTTTAGTACCTTGGACAACCCCTCTGTCCTTTGTAAGCTCATAAACAATGATGCTACAGAAAGGCTTTCCGAGGTTGCTAAGGAAAATTTTAACAATTTTGGTGAGGATGATCCCGGACTTTTTTGTTATTTGCTTGATGAGTCTTTGAAAGATGCTTGGGATAGGCTGTTGAAAATTTTAGCTAGCTATGTGCCCCAATATCAGATTGAGATATACATTAAAAGCTTCTATATTGGTTTACCTCTTTCTTTTAAGAAAGTTTTGGATTCTATTTCTGAAAATGATTTTCTTGGAGGGGATGCCATTGATACTTCTGATAAGATGAAAACTATATTTGGGCAGCCCAAGGGGAAAAATGTTGAATCAATTGCTCTTATGTGCTTTTATCAAAAGGAAATAATCAACGAGATGAAGGGTAGTTTAGATTCAAATATTCCTAACATGCTTAATCTTTGTTCTGCTATTAATGGCCATGTTCTTTCACAAAATAGAAAGATAAATTCCTTAGATAAGAAATTTTTCCTTTGCTTCCAAAAGGACAAAGATGACAAAACTTAGAGCATTTGCTTTATGCCTAGCTAGGGGCGTAAAACGATAGCGCTTGTTGGGAGGCAACCCAATGAATAAAATTTATTTTTGCCTTTTGCTTTCTGTTCTTGAGTGTTTGCATAATTATGCTACTATTATGATAGTGTTTTTTGTGTTTTAATTAGTGTTTGTGCCAAGCTAAGCCTTTAGGATCATGTTGGGTGATAGTTGTTTTGATCTTGTTGAAAAATAGAAACTTTTGCACTCAGAATTTTTTTTCAAAAATCACAGAACATGCTTTTGCTCTTAATTTTTTACACGAGATCGACATACGAATTTCTCACGTTGTCTTAATTTTTCAGAATTTTTGGATTTACAGAAGTATTCGAAATATTCAGATTGCTACAGACCATTCTGTTTTTGACAAATTCTGTTTTCTTTGTGTTGTGTGCTTGTTATAATGATTCTATGGTTTTCTTTAAAGAGTTTTTTCCATATAAAAGTTGGAATACAGTAGATATAATGCAAGAATGAAATATGAATTAGTACTGATTTTCTTTCTTATACTAATGGATCTCACAAAGGTTTTGTTGAGTTTTGTGTGATTGAAGTTTTCAAGTTTTAGATGTTACGATGGATGAAGGAATAAGGAGTAAGAAGAGCCTAAGATTGGAGATGCCCATGGCATCCCAAGCTATTATCCAAATAGAAGCAAGAAACTAAGCTTGGGGATGGCCCAAATGGCATCCCCCTTTCTTCTAACGTCCATCGGTATTTTACTCAAAGCTATATTTTTATTCGTCACATACTATGAGTTTTTCTTGGAGCATCTTGTATGATATGAGTCTTTGCTTGTTTTGCTTTGTGTTTTAAGTCATCAATCCTTGCTGGACACACCAATTTGAGAGAGCCAAAACTATGCCATGACTTGTTAGAATTGCTCTCTATGCTTCACTTTAATTTTATGAGCTATGGAATTGCTCTAGTGCTTCACTTATATCTTTTTGAGCACGGTGTGCTTTAGTATTTTTGAAGAAATTCTCTCTTGCTTCACTTAGATTAATTTCAGAGAAAGAAATATTATGCTCATGATATTCACTTATATTTGTTTGAGCTTATCAAAAGCAACACATGAAAATTAGTTCCAAAGTGATAGATATCCAAGAAGGATTTAATAAAAACTTTCATTAAGATCATTGGAAAACATAAACTTGATTCCTTGTAATAGTTTTGAGATATGATGATGTGACATGTGAGTCATGTTGATGAGTAATTGTGCTTTAGTAAGAATGTTGGTGTTAAGGTTTGTGATTCCCTATGCAAGCACGAAAGTCAGTAGTCATGCAATGAAATTACATCCTACTTGTGGTGCATTATTTGGTGTTAATTATGCTTAATGCTCGCTTATGAGATTATTAGTTTCTTGGTTGGTCGCTTCTCAATCTTTTGCTAGCCGTAATTTTGCACTAAGTATGATCACTATGTGTGCATCCAAAATCCTTTAAACCAGTTTTTGCCACATGAGTCCACTATACCCTACCTATATGCGGTATTTCCGTGCCGTTCTCAATAAATTTGTAGGTGCCATCTCTATTTTTCAAAATAAATTTCCCTTTTGTGTGCTCGTACCGCCCGCGAGGCGGTGAGGGGGGCCTATATTTTCCATGCTAGATGTGTTATTCTCACGATGAGTGTTTATTCACTTGTCATTGCACGAGAGTAAGGCAAAGGTATTAGGGATGCCCAGTCCCGAAATGAAAAAATGAATTTACTTTATGTTGTCAAATAATAAATTCCTTGGAAAGTGTTGGTATGGAAGGCAACCGTGGATTCGGCTAGCCAAGGATTGTGAAAGTCTGGTGGAAAAAGGAATAAACTTTATTTTCTGTTTGGGAACCGCCTATGATATATCTAAGCATGGAAAGTGTGTGGAACTCTAAGTCGTTTTTGTTGGTGGGTAAAGTATACCTCCCAAAATGTTTTTATCTCTAAGTTTTTCGCTTTGAGCTCTAGCACCTCTACAAATCCCTACTTCCCTCTACGAAGGGCCATCCTTTTAATTTATGCAATTTTTATTTTTAATTTGAGTCTCCATCTTCTCTACTAAAGCACCAACTAATGGGCACTATGATCGTACTTGAGCATTGGGTGTAGGTAATATACGAGTGTGTTTCATGAATGGATCAATGATTGAGCATAATGGGCTAGGAATAACTTATTTTAGCGTTGATATTTTGGAAGACATGGTTGCTTGTTGATATGCTTGAGTATTGAAATTCTCATGTCAAAACTAGACTACTACTTTGAACCATATAAAAGTCCAAATGTCCATGCTATAAAGAATAGAATATGTGATGAACATGTTAGGCAGCAGTCCACATCAAAAATTCTATTTTATCATGTACCTACTCGAGGACGAGCAGGAATTAAGCTTGGGGATGCTGAGACGTCTCCAACGTATCTACAATTTTTTTATTGTTCCATACTATTATATTATCATTCTTGGATGTTTTACAATCATTTTATAGCAACTTTATATCATTTTTTGGGACTAACCTATTGACATAGTGCCTAGTGCGAGTTGCTGTTTTTTTGCTTGTTTTTTACTTCGCAGGAATCAATACCAAACGGAGTCCAAACGTAGCAAAACTTTTTGTGGATATCGTCATGATTATTTGAAGTTCTATCAATTTCCCAAAAGTAATTTGTTTACCTACCGTTTGCTATTTTTCTCGAGAGAAGCCACTAGTGAAACCTACGGCCCCCGGGTCTCTTCTTTATTATATTTTCCTTTGAGATCTATTTTCCTTTGCTTTTATTTCAGATCTATTAAACCAAAAATACAACAATACCTTTCTGCGCTTTATTTTATTTGGTGTTCGATCTACCAATATTTACAACTCTCTCACGTTCGTTTGCCAATTTCTGGTGCTGTTGCCCGAAAGGGATTGACAACCCCTTTAATACGTCGGGTTGCGAGTATTTGTTATTTGTGTGTAGGTGCTGTTCACGTAGTGTTGCGTGGTTCTCCTACTGGTTCGATAACCTTGGTCTCATCAGGGAAATACCTACCATTGCTGTGCTGCATCATCCCTTCCTCTTTGGGGAAATACCGACGTAGTTCAAGTAAACATCAGCCTGTTGACCATCGCTCCCCTGCAGTCCTCCTGCTGGCCATCGATGATCTTCGGCTTGACGTTCACTGGTACAATGACGTGCTATACAAAAGGTTTTTAACCCCTTTCCACGACGGTATTTGGAACCATCGCCAAGTGAGTGTGGGCGATGGGGGGTCCTTCCAACATGACCCAGAAACCGTCGGGGATAGGCCCTCCTGTGACACCAAATGAGCTTGTGTGCGATCGGGCGAGGCATCGAAACCCAATCATTTTCGTAGGTATGTACATCCCACACGGTGAATCCTAGAAAAACATTTCCGTAGGTATGTATGTCACACATAGTTCTTTGTGTGGAAATGTTTGTGCAAGGTGGCCTAACGCAAACAGTTCGCTGCGGGAAGCCGTGTGTGATTGTTAGTTGATTGAACACGTCTACTTTCTAGAAACCGTGTGGGTTGTTTGAGTTCATCAATCACGGTGTTGTCTGAGTAACCGTCTGCAATAGGAAACCCCAATAAGCAAGGTAATTATCCTATTATTGATAATCCATGTACTAATCAAACTGATATTTCTTATAAAACACACCAGATATTTCATGTCCGTAGCAACCAGAATTTCATAATCGAATTACATCTGATAGCTTCGGCACTCAGTTACGCCATTACACAGCAGCACCAAGTTTCACAATCAGCATAAAAAAACTTTGGAAAGTAGCTTCATACACGATAAATAGATAGACGAATCTCATCTAGGAAACTGCAGAAGTGAAAGGCAAATATTGAGCCTTCAGTGATGTTGAATGTCCTTGCAACTTTAGGCCATTGGCTATGGATAATTGCCTACCCAACCATCGTCCTCTTCAGCAAGACTTCAATATTGTACCGTGGGTTTTGAATGAATACCTTCCTCGCCTCTTGACCATGAAGGTGGTTTGAGAGGTAATCATCAGTGAACTGCTTTGAAAAGTACTGAAAACAAAGCTATGCATAAATCACTGTTAAATTTTTTGAAATGGCGCAAGGGGTAAAAACAAGGTAAAAGAGTTAGTACCATCGTATAGTTGACTGATGTCTTCTTCATTGTGCAAACAAATATCTTGCTATTATTCGTCACAAGTTTCTTCATCTTAACAATCTTTCTGAGTTTCTTGACTTGACTGATATTCATGGACATCTCATTTCCCCATATGCAAAATGGATCGAACAGTGGGTCTAAGCCTCTGACAGTAGGACCTACATGTGCAAGACCAAATTGTAAGAAACCTAAATATTAGAATGATTCCTGCTTGAACAAACCTCGATGGTAAACCACAATATCTCCCATTGTTTCCCTGCAATACACATAAGGAAGATCTTGATCAGGTTAACTGAGAGTTGCCATACTATCAGTAGAATATGTTGTGAGTACAGCCAAATTCGATTGGTGTCACATGCATGACAATACAAAATTGTACCCACAGCAAATGAAAATCAAATTGCAGAACTGAACCAAACAGTTAAATGGACAACAGACCAAATGAACCAAAATAGTTAACTGAGCACGACATTGCAGAATAGAAACATGTACTAGAAGATAAGACAGTTAACAAAACAAAGAATGCTTGAGAACAGTACTACCAATATAGCAATTGTTGGACCAAAGTGTTAACTGAACATTACATTTCAGAGGACTAAACTATTAACTGAATATCAAATTGCATATTAACATTATAGAGGACAAAACACTAGAAGGCACTGGCGATGGCCTCGAGAAAACAGCATGAACTATATTTTAAAGTAGACAACCGCGTGGCGGTGTCGACGTGGCCTCGAAGACGAGGTGGTCCTCCAAGATCTGGCGGTCGACACGCATGGCAGCCATAGCGATCTCGTGCGCGCATGCGGCCACATGCTACTAAGCTCCATGTTATACTGCGTGCAAAATGGCTGTGGGCGGTGCTTAATTGGAGGGGGGCAGTGATTTCGGCGGAATGTGTCGCGCCGTCGGTCGGGGCACGTGGGACGGGAAAGGAGGAGGATGGTGTGGGTGGGGTGTGGATTACCTGACCATATCGACGAGGCTGCGCAACAAGAAGAAGGGTCGGCGGCGAGGAGGCCGCACAGCAAGAAGAAGGGTCGCCGGCGAGGAGGCAGTGCTGCAAGAAGAAGGGTAGCCAGTGAGGAGGCGGCGCTGCAAGAAGAAGGGTAGTCCGCAAGGAGGTGGCGCTGCAAGAAGAACGGTTGCCGGCAAGGAGGCTAAGCTGCCAGTAAGCAACAGTGAAGGTTTGAACTTGGAAAGCAAGGAGGAACAGTGGAAATGTGGCTTTTTGTGGGAGGGAGGGGGCGGGGAGATAGATATTTGCGTGGTGGCAAAAACATTTCGCTTGGTGCCGCAAGAAACTGGCGCGCAAGTGTGGTTCAAGCGGCGGCGGTGGACTATAGACGACGAGGCTTCCTGCGTAAGCCAGACAAGATGGTGCGCCAAGATATTTTATATCGCATCCCACACAATTCTTTCTAGTAAACTGTTTGTGGTATACTTGATTCTTCCATTATGTTTTGAAAGACAAAATGGTATTACGGAGGGAAAGGATGGTGTTTGAATTGCTAGAACATTTACGTACAGTGAACATGCAAGTAGTACATGAGTGTCGTGTTTAAATTTGGAATTATTCCGGGTTCATTTGGCCTTTTTATGCATTAATTGAGTTTCTAGGCATTTAATGTGCATAATTCAAATTTGAACTACAAGCACATGCTCCAATGCACCAAAGTTTGTTGAAAAATCACATGTGTGTCTTTGGGTGAATTTATAGGTCCCATGCAAGAAATGGGAATGAAATTCAAACATGTGGGCATCGTGGCTCGGTCGGAAAGATTGAGAAACTTGGTTTTTAATCCTTGTAAATCCAAAACACGCCTGAAAATAATGAAACTTGGCATGGTGTCATGACATGGCACCAACATGCTGCGGTAATTTTTTTGGCCGAATTGGGACAAGCTTTGGTGTAAGCTTCTTGCAAACCGGAGCTTCCCTCAAGAAGGCTCGTGGTTCCGAGAGGGAACTTGTCACCTCCGTGTGCGAAACGACATACGTACACTGCCTTCTCCCGGCTTAATTTTTTTACACAGTCAGATTAGACCAAATAGAAGTATCATGCTAAATTTTGGAATTATTATGGGTTCGTTAGGCCTTTTTTATACATTAATTAAGCTCTTATGCATTTAATGTGCATAATTCAAATTTGAACTCCAAGCACATGCTCCAGTGCAACAAAGTTGGTCAAAAAATCACATGTGTGTCCTTGGGTGAATTTCTAGGTCCCATGCAAGAAATGAGAATGAAATTCAAATATGTGGGCGTCGTGGCTCGGTCGGAAAGATTGAGAAACTTGGTTTTTCAATTCCTGTAAATCCAAAACACGCCTGAAAATCATGGAACTTGGCAGGGTGTCATGACATGGCACCAACATGCTGCGGTAATTTTTTTGGCCGAATTGGGACAAGCTTTGGTGTAAGCTTCTTGCAAACCGGAGCTTCCCTCAAGAAGGCTCGTCATTCCAAGAGGGAACTTGTCACCTCCATGTGCGGAACGACATACTTACGCTGCCTTCTCCCGGCTTAATTTTTTTTACACATGCAGATTAGACCAAATAGAAGTATCGTGCTAAATTTTGAAATTATTTCGGGTTCGTTTGGCCTTTTTTATACATTAATTGAGTTTCTGGGCATTTAATGTGCATAATTCAAATTTGAACTACAAGCACATGCTCCAGTGCAACAAAGTTGGTTGAAAAATCACAAGTGTATCCTTGGGTGAATTTCTAGGTCCCATGCAAGAAATGAGAATGAAATTCAAACATCTGGGCATTGTGGCTCGGCTGGAAAGATTGAGAAACTTGGTTTTTTTAATTCCTGTAAATCCAAAACACGCTTGAAAATCATGAAACTTGGCATGGTGTCATGACATGGCACCAACATGCTTCGGTAATTTTTTTGGCCGAATTGGAACAAGCTTTGGTGTAAGCTTCTTGCAAACCGGAGCTTTCCTCAAGAAGGCTCGTGGTTCCGAGAGGGAACTTGTCACCTCCGTGTGCGAAATGACATACGTACACTGCCTTCTCCCGGCTTAATTTTTTTACACAGGCAGATTAGACCAAATAGAAGTATCTGCCAAATTTTGGAATTATTTTGGGTTCGTTTGGCCTTTTTTATACATTAATTGAGTTTCTATGCATTTAATGTGCATAATTCAAATTTGAACTACAAGCACATGCTCCAGTGCACCAAAGTTGGTTGAAAAATCACATGTGTGTCCTTGGGTGAATTTCTAGGTCCCATGCAAGAAATGGGAATGAAATTCAAACATCCGGGCGTAGTGGCTTGGCCGGAAAGATTGAGAAACTTGGTTTTTTAATTCCTGTAAATCCAAAACACGGTGGAAAATCATGAAACTTGGCATGGTGTCAGGACATGGCACCAACATGCTGCGGTAATTTTTTGGCCGAATTGAGACAAGATTTGGTGTGAGCTTCTTGAAAACCGGAGCTTCCCTCAAGAAGGCTCGTGGTTCCGACAGGGAACATGTCACCTCCGTGTGTGAAACGACATACGTACACTGCCTTCTCCCACCTTAATTTTTTTGGACAGGCAGATTAGACCAAATAGAAGTATCGTGCTAAATTCTGGAATTATTCCGGGTTCGTTTGGCCTTTTTTATACATTAATTGAGTTTCTGCACATTTAATGTGTATAATTCAAATTTGAACTACAAGCACATGCTCCAGTGCACCAAAGTTGGTTGAAAAATCACATGTGTGTCCTTGGGTGAATTTCTAGGTCCCATGCAAGAAATGGGAATGAAATTCAAACATCTGGGCGTAGTGGCTCGGCCGGAAAGACTGAGAAACTTGGGTTTTTAATTCCTGTAAATCCAAAACACGCCGGAAAATCATGAAACATGGCATGGTGTCATGACATGGGACCAACATGCTGCATTAATTTTTTTGGCCGAATTGAGACAAGCTTTGGTGTAAGCTTCTTGCAAACCGGAGCTTCCCTCAAGAAGGCTCGTGGTTCCGAGAGGGTACGTGTCACCTCCGTGTGCGAAACGACATACGTACACTGCCTCTCACGCCTTAAGTTTTTTACAAAGGCAGATTAGACCAAATAGAAGTATCGTGCTAATTTTTGGAATTATTCCGGGTTCGTTTGGCCTTTTTTATACATTAATTGAGTTTCTGCGCATTTAATGTGTATAATTAAAATTTGAACTACAAGCACATGCTCCAGTGCACCAAAGTTGGTTGAAAAATCACATGTCTGTCCTTGGGTGAATTTCTAGGTCCCATGCAAGAATTGGGAATGAAATTCAAACATTTGTGCATCGTGGGTCGGACGGAAATATTGAGAAACTTGGTTTTTTAATTCCTGTAAATCCAAAACACGCCTGAAAATCATGAAACTTAGCATGGTGTCATGACATGGCACCAATATGCTGCGGTAATTTTTTTGGCCGAATTGGGACAAGCTTTGGTGTAAGCTTCTTGCAAACCGGAGCTTCCCTCAAGAAGGCTCATGGTTCCGAGAAGGAACGTGTCACCTCCGTGTGCGAAACGACATACGTACACTGCCTTCTCCCGCGTTAATTTTTTAGACAGGCAGATTATACCAAATAGAAGTATCGTGCTAAATTTTGGAATTATTTCGGGTTCGTTTGGCCTTTTTATATATTAATTGAGGTTCTGGGCATTTAATGTGCATAATTCAAATTTGAACTCCAAGCACATGCTCCAGTGCACCAAAGTTGGTTGAAAAATCACATGTGTGTCCTTGGGTGAATTTCTAGGTCTCATGCAAGAGATGGGAATGAGATTCAAATATTTGGGCATCGTGGCTCGGCCGGAAAGATTGAGAAACTTGGTTTTTTAATTCCTGTAAATCCAAAACACGCCTGAAAATCATGAAACTTGGCATGGTGTCATGACATGGCACCAACATGTTGTGGTAATTTTTCTATCCGATTTGCGAAGGCGCACACATTAACAATCAACAAAGTAATTTTGGAACAAGTGTTGTCACGTTACAAATTGGAAAATCAAGTATTATTGAAACCGTGGGCGTTCTACTTACCAATTACGTGCCGCCACGCTTCCCCTTTTCTTATTGGCTAGGAGGTGTCGTGCGGGGTAGCTATTTGAGTACGAGAGGTATGCGATCAGACCCCTGCGCGTGCTCATTGGGAGGAGAGCCCTTTGACCGCTAACCATCGCGCACCTCCCTCCAAATGTCTCCATTAATGGTGCCCGAGCACCTATTCTACGTCGTG
This sequence comes from Aegilops bicornis, assembly GCA_021605145.1. Lineage (NCBI taxonomy): Eukaryota > Viridiplantae > Streptophyta > Magnoliopsida > Poales > Poaceae > Aegilops > Aegilops bicornis. The sequence goes on from CM038674.1 coordinate 513,487,627, forward strand.
GCTATATGTCTCATTGGACTGAGATTTAAGACAGAAAAATGAAAATCTGAAAAGAAAGTTTTGCACGGATCTTGATGTAAGATCCGACGGACCTATATAGCATCGACTGCGACTTATAACAAGCATGATGAATATAAGGACGATGACAGTGGATAATAATTGTCTTACATATTTAGGGTCATAATTAAAAAAAGCCACATGCGGCAACGCCCGAAATACACAAGGGCAAAAGAAGAAGGAAGACAATGATCTGGCTCGTTGATCTCTACTTTCTTGATGCGTTGCTCCAGACTGCGGGAACTAGTCTCTGCGGCGAGCGGCGATGAGCTATTTCTTGTCCTCAACATGCTGCTTGAGAGCATCCACGGATTCCTCCACCAGCCTTCTGCGCTCGATGCGCAGCATGGCATTCTCGTCCATAAGTTTCTCGACGATGACACCGGTCCTCTTCAACAAGGCAGTGGTCTCCTCCTGCTGCTCCACACTTATGACGATCTTCACCCTCAATAGGTCCCGCTCGGCCCGGAGCTTCGCATTGCTCTCATTTAGTTGCCGGATGACGCCGGTAGCTTGTTCAAAAGAGTCATTCATGTCGTCCTGCAACCTCGCCCAGCTGGAGATCTGATCCATCTGGCTATGGAAGATCGCATGCATGCGCCTGTAAGTGTCCTCGCCTGCCCGCGAGACATTTTCCCAGGCTGCTGTGGCGCGGGAGGACATCTCTGCTGCATTCACGGTGCGGTGGGACATCTCTTCTGCTTCCTCGGCGCGGCCGAACAAGTCTGCTGCATCGATGGCGCGGCGGGACCTGCGTGCTGTTTCGGCGGCGCGGCGGGACCTCTGTGCTACTACGGCCGCGCGGCGGGACATGTCGGTTGCGTTCGCAGTGAGGTGGGCATCTCTCGTGCTTCCGCTTCCATGCTCGCACCTCCCTGGTGGCAATCTCTCGACAAAGAACTCACGCTGGCCATGGCAGACGCAAGGGAACGATGATGAATGACTTGTTTGTTTTTGTGGATGAGGAGTTGAGGAGGAATGTGCAATCATCTTGGAGTAGTAGTATTTATAACCGAGTAATGTCACGGCTCCTAAGTGGGAAACCGTTTAGGTTTTGATCGATGTGAACAGGTTTGCAATTTGGAATGTGATGGGACGCATGCTCAAAATTTACTGACGGTTATAAGTGCGGTACTATTCCCAGAAGGCGTAACGTGGGCACGTACGCCTTCTCGGTCGCGTACGTGGCATTTGCGCCATAGGTGCACCACAATAGACAATGTTAGCACATGTCTTGTTCCAACAACCGTACGCGCTCGTTATTACCATCACGCACGCTTATTTTAATTAGAATGTGTGTGCCTGTCTAGCGCACACACATTGATCTATCTAACTATTTCAGTTTGTTGTGGCTAATCGCAAACAGCTCATCCGTGTGAAGTGTATGCCATCAATCGCAGAAACTTTAATCTGGCTGACCCGTTTTTGTTCTGTTGCCTAATCGCAAACAGTTACTCCTTCTGAAGTGTATGCCCTCAATCGCACACACCTTTATCTAGCTGCCCGTTTCTATTTGTCATCCTCATCACAAACAATTCATCCGAGTGAACCGTATGATGTATATCACACACGCCTTCATCTAGCTGCCCGTTTCTTTTGTTCCTCCTCATCGCAAACAGTTAATTCAACTGAACCGCATGCCCTGCATTGCACACGCAACTAAAATCTGAACCGTGTTTGAGGCATCCTCCATCGCAAATGTTCTGCACCTTTTTTGACGGTTATTTTACACCACCATTTGCGATTATGGCATCGCACACAGTTTCATCTAAGGGTCTCTGATCGTAGCGTCGCATTAGTAGCATCCTACAGAAGTGGTTGAAGACTTTCAACCACAGGCCGAAGTGTAGCCGGACCCGAAGAAAGGCCTCGCAAATAGTGATGAAGGCCAAGATGTGCAGGAAGGAATTCGGGGCTAGATCATGGAAATCTAGCCCGTAGAAGCACATGAGCCCCCTTACAAAGGGATGGAGGGTGAAGCCCAGACATCGAATGAAGTGGGAGACGAACACCACCCTCTCCCCTGGTTGGGGCGTGGGGATGACTTGGCCTTCCTCTGGGGCTCGGTGAACGATGTTCACTGAAAGGTAGCCCGCATGCTCCAGGTCCTCAATGTTGTCGTTGTTGACGGTGGAGGCCTCCCACTTGCCCTTCGCTTAAGATCCGGCCATTGCCGAGTTCAGGGCAGGAAGTCTCTGAGGAAAGTTGGATCGGGGCGCTGAAGCTTTGTAGGTTGGGGAAAGCTGTGGCGGAAGGAAGAAGAAGGCGTAAGGGGATAACTATGGCTGTTCTCTTTTTATGAGCATAGTTTTCATAGCAATATTTAAGTATGTCAAAAAAATTAGATTTGTAGAGAGTAATATCATACTTTTCAATCAAAGAAGCAACTTCATAAGCGCCCTTAAAAGCAACAAATTCTTCAATTTGTTCGATATCATAGTAATTGTAAACACCCTTTTCATAAGAAGATAAGATTTCATCATCATTAGACTCACATAGGTAGGGAAGGTTTTTTTTAGGGTTCTTAAAGCAACAAGTAACAAAGTTCACAAAAATTCCAAGCATAACATAGCAAACAATTTATTTGATTCCATAAGAGTCTCACTTTTTCAGACAAACGGTGACACACAAAATGAGAAAATGGAAGAAGGCAAATAAAAAGGCAAATATTTTTGTATTTTTCTGAAAATCGTTTTAAGTGGGGGAGTGGAAAATGAGAGGCAAATGGTGAATAATGTAATGCAAGAGATGAGAGTTTATGATGGGTACTTGGTAGGCTTGATGTAGACCTCCCCGGCAACGGCGCTAGAAATTCTTCCTGCCACTTCTTGAGCTTGCGTTGTTTTTTCCCTTGAAGAGGAAGGGTGATGCAGCAAAGTGGAGATAAGTATTTCCCTCAGTTAGAGAATCAAGGTATCAATCCTGTAGGAGGTACAAGCAAGTCCCCAATCGATGCACCTGCACAAACAATCAAACACTTGCACCCAACGCGATAAAGGGTTTGACAATCCCTTCACGGTCAATTGCAAAGGTGAGATCTGATAGAGATAGATAGAACAAAAAGGTAACTAAATATTTTTGGGTTTTTGGTTCATAGATCTTAAAATAAAAGATTGAAAAATAGTAGATCAGAAACAAGTATGATGGAAAATTTACCCGGGGGCCATGGGTTTCACTAGAGGCTTCTCTCATGACGGCACATAATACAGTGGGTGAACAAATTACTGTCGAGCTATTGATAGAAAAGCGCAAAATTATGACAATATCCAAGGAAATGATTATGAAATATAGGCATCACGTCTGTGTCTAGTAGACCGACTCCTGCCTGCATCTACTACTATTACTCCACACATCGACCGCTATCTAGCATGCATCTAGAGTATTAAGTTCATAAAGAATGGAGTAACGCCTTAAGTAAGATGACATGATGTAGAGGAATTAACTCAAGCAATATGGCAACAATTCAATACGTGTCTCGCTACCCCTACTTTTTCACTGAGGGAAATCACGCAAGATTGAACCCCAAGCTAAGCACCTCTCCCATTGCAAGAAAAACTAATCTAGTTGGCCTAACAAAACCTATAATTCGAAGAGAAATACAAAGATATCAAATCATGCATGTTGTGGGGAACAACAGTGTCGGTGTCAAAACCGGCAGATCTCGGGTAGGGGGTCCCGAACTGTGCGTCTAAGGATCGAAGGTAACAGGAGACAGGGACAAGATGTTTACCTAGGTTCGGGCCCTCTTAATGGAGGTTATACCCTACTTCCTGCTTGATTGACTTTGATGAGTATAGGGATTACAAGAGTTGATCTACCTCGAGATCATAATGGCTAAACCCTAGATGTCTAGCCTGTATGATTATGATTGCCTCGACGGACTAAACCCTCCGATTTATATAGACATCGGAGGGGCCTAGGGTAGTACAGAGTCGGTTTACAGAGAAAGGAATCTTCATATCCGAACGCCAAGCTTGCCATCCACGCAAAGGAGAGTCCCATTCGGACACGGGGGAAAGCCTTCCGTCTTGTATCTTCACGGCCCATCAGTTCGGCCCACGTCACATAGCCCGGACGCCCGGGGACCCCCTAATCCAGGACTCCCTCAATAGACCCTGAATGTCGGTGTACTAGAGTAGGGGTACCCTAGTATCCCGAACTTGTGCATGGGCAGTTGCAGCCCTCCGCGGCAAGGCTTACCGGGTGACCGCCAAGGTCCTCCGTGGTTCCTTTGGAGCCATTCAAGAACAAAGTATTCAAGCCAAGGAGACAAGGCCCGGCAAGAGGAGCTTGCCGGGAAGGCCACCCAAGGCACCTAGGAGACAAGGCCCCGGCAAGAGGAGCTTCTTTGGGAAGGCCCGATGAGCGACAAGCTTCCGGACGCGACAAGAAAACAACATGGCAAAGGCGCTTGCATGGCAGACCACTACTCTGTACTGCGCTCCAGCACATCCACTAACGTGTCGCATACAGGACCTTTCTGTGCACGCCAGCGTGGCAAGAGGCCGTGTGGCCAGCCGGAGCTGTGGCAAGCGGCGGACAAGATTGCCGTTGTGGCAAGCGGTGGCGCCCGACGGTCCCTTTCTGCCTTTATTAGGGCGACATAGACGGGCATTTAATGCCTTTGTCCCCGCCGCCGTGGTTAGGTATGATACCTTTGTACAAGTAGCTGTACCAACCACTCCTTTTCCATTTTTACCCTTGTCTACGTTGCCACCTGTCGGACACCCCTTTAGCATATAAAAGGAGGCCCATGTGCAACGTAGGGAGGGGTTGGAGAGGTTCGAAGCCAGAAAACACTCACGCTCGGTCTTGCTAGCAGCTTGTGTGTACTGTAGCACTCAGCGCTCCTGAGCAAGAACTCAATACACTCAGACATGCAAAGAAAGAGGGAGTGTTATCTCTCCGGAGAGCTCTGAAGCTGGGTAAACTGCTCGTGTGCTTCGCCTCGATCTGCTCTTCGTGCGACCTCTGCCCCCCGCCGAACCGAAAGGGGCTTGGTCCGCCGGTCCCATAGGTGTTCGTGGGCCAGATCAGCCTCCCCGACATCTTTGGCGCGCCAGGTAGGGGGCGTCGAGATTGTGTGAACCTGATCCGGCGTCCACACGAGCTAGATCTTCATCATTTTCATCGACATGCCACCGAAGAAGAAGGCTTCGGCGGCAGATGTTCCGTCCGCGTTGAACCCACCACCACCGGAGCAAACGGGTGGTGGGGTAGACGCCGGCGGAAGAATGGACGTCGATGGGGGAGCCCACGGTGCTGCCAAGTCCAAGGACAAGGCTGCGCAGACCTCGGTGTCTGTACATGCACCGCGCCCGTCTCAGGAGGCGCGGGGCCGACAGCGTCATGGTATTCACAACGCCATACGCTCGTTGGACCAAGATCGAGCTGGTGGATCTCGGGATGCTCAAGACCAGCATGCACACCAACATCTTTGGCCTTGGCGAAGCGAGGCATCTCTGGGCGGGATCTGCTCCTTCTAACATAGTTAGAAGTCCGAGCATATCCGCTCCTCGTGCCGTTCGCCATCGCCGCCCACCACTCCAGCGAAGCTTTGGCGAGAGCTCAAGCTGCTCTTGGATTACCCTCCAACAGCCGACAAGGTCGATGAATGGAGGGCCACCATTCAGAGTCTCATCGGCTTTGCCAACGGCGACGCTCCGCGGCAGCCGAGTGCATCGCTGCCGCGGCAGGACTGCCAAGCACGAGCCGGTGGCGACGAAACTGGTGGGGGTGCAACCACCATGCACTCTCCACCCCGAAGGCCAAGATCGCCGACTTGCCGGATCCACCTCGACAGCGACTCCACCGCGTCATCAGATCCACGAGCTTGTCGTGATCAGCGCCAAGTTCTTCACGAACGACAGCAAGAAGACGCTCGAACTCGCATCGAGCACCGAAGAGAAGCGCGGCGTCAATCCGACCAGCGCGCTGGGCCCTCTGTCGACATGCATGCGCCAGGGGAACCAGGCGACTTGCCGTCTGTAGGTTGCCCTATGTTCACTCGTGAGCTGCGGCAAGTCCAGTGGCCCAGCAAGAAGAATTTCAAGCCAGACGTACCAGAGAAGTACGACGGCAAGACGCATCCGTCGAAGGTCCCCAAGATCAACACCAAGAGTGCTGAGGAGCAGTCTGCTCCGACAAGCCCTAGGGTTTGTTTCGTTGAAGCAGACGCTCCCGACAAGTTTTGCTCCGGCAAGCTTGCCGGGGAACGTCAAGCTCCGGCTGAGCCGCAGGTTCTCGCCATAGAAGCGGATGTTCCCGCAGCAGCAGATGTGCCTTTAGTCCTTGTTGTCGAGCCGCAAGCTCCAAAGATGGGCACAAAGCAGATTGTTCATTTCCTTGACAGAGAACTTCTCGAAGAGCAAGAGGAAGCGGAAAGAGTAGCCCGGCAGTCAAGTATGTACCAGTTTGTCGACAACACACTGCATGTAAGAAGACTCAACGGTGTGAAATTGAAGTGTATTCACCGGAAGATGGACAAAAGCTGTTGGCAGAGATACATGGAGGCATATGTGGTCTCCACATTGGCGCGAGCACTTGCCGACAAAGCGTTCCGGCAAGGTTTCTTTGGCCGATAGCCCTCGAGGATGCAACTGCACAAGTAACCAAGTGTGAAGCGTGCCAGTTCCATTCCAAGCAGATACACCAGCCAGCTCAAGCTCTCCAGACGATCCCTTTATCCTGGCCATTTTCGGTTTGGGGGCTCGACATCCTCGGCCCCTTTCCCCGAGCTGTCGGGGGCTTTGAGTACTTGTACATTGCAATCGACAAGTTCACAAAGTGGCCGGAAGTGGAAGCAGTGAGGAAGGTGACAGCACAGTCAGCAGTCAAGTTCTTCAGGTCGATTGTTTGCCGTTTCGGAATCCCTAACAGGATCATCACCGACAACGGCACACAATTCACGAGCCGCACCTTCATGCAGTACGTCCAAGATCTTGGCGCCAAGGTCTGCTTCGCACATTGCTCATCCGAGAAGTAACGGTCAAGCGGAGAGGGCAAATCTTTGAAGTCTTTGCGCGGGCTCAAGACCAGGACTTTCGACAGGCTGCACAAGTGCGGAAAGAACTGGATTGAGGAGCTGCCGGTGGTTCTTTGGTCGATCAGGACACGCCAAATCGAGCCACTGGCCAGACACCTTTCGCTCTAGTCAATGGAGCAGAGGCAGTTCTCCCCACGGAACTCGTATACGGATCACCTCGAGTGCTCGCTTATGATGAGCTTGAGAAAGAGCAGTTGCAACAAGATGACGCGCTCCTCCTTGAGGAGGATCGTCTTTAGGCTGCTGTACGAGCTGCCTGATACCAGCAAGCTTTGCGCCGCTACCATAGCCGCAAAGTTAATGCCAGAAGTCTCGAGGAAGGCGACCTTGTTCTTCGGCGCATTCAGTCTGCCAAGAATTCCAACAAGTTGACGCCGAAGTGGGAAGGCCCTTACCGGGTGAAACGAGTCACTAGGCCAGGCGTTGTCCGCCTTGAGACCGAAGATGGCATTCCGGTGAGCAACTCCTGGAACATTGAGCATCTTCGTAAGTTTTACCCGTAGGGCGCGGTTGCCGGAACCTGTTCCGGCAACCACCTTTTGTACAAGTCTTGCCGATGTTGCAATTAATCCTTTGTACAAAGCCGCGCGCAGACCCCGTGCATAGCACCTACCCCCGGTAAGCAATAACGAGCCATAAGGCTCCATATCTTTATTTTCTCTTCTTTCTCTTTCTCAAAGAAAGGAAGGTTCCCTCGCCCACAAGTTTGCCGGGGAAAGGAGAAGATAATGGTGTGGACCAAGCGTCGCTCAAGGAAGTGGTGTGGACCAAGCGTCGCTCAAGGAAGTCTAGCCTTACCGGAAGCAAGCGATGTAAAAGCTAAGTTGCTAAAGTTTGAGCAATCAGTTTTAAAATTTTTAAGTTATCTTCCTCGAACGACCGTACTTTGTATGGAAAACCTATGCGGAGGAACCAACTCGTAGCTAGTTGCGCCCTTACTTTGTTTCGAGTCTGCTCAACAACTTAAGTGAGCTGCGACTAGTTGCGACAAGGTTTCTTGTCGGTAGCAACACCGCTTGACAGTCTTTGACGTCTCACTTTTCGGCGCTCATGACCAGTGCCTGCTGACCGACAAGTTCCCTAAAAGCGTAGGGCCAAAACATACAAAGGAAGGAACCAAGTAAAGGAAATAACATAGCAATTGCTACCCGAAATAGAGTTATATTACAAGATAGCTTGTCGCAGCTCTAATAGATTGTTCTCATAACATGACCAGCAGCGGCAAGAAAAAGAGAAAGCGGGCAGCCTAATCTACGCGATCGCCCTCAACCCTCTTGATCCCGCTCACCCTGTCCACGATGGGTGCGACAAGGGTCTTGGTAGCTTCCACATCGGCATCCGGCGGCAAGGACTTGAGGGCGTTGGTGAGGTTGAGGCCTGGGTTGCGGAAGGCCACCTTCATCGGCACCTTTTGAAGCGCGCTCAGCAGATCTGGCGACTCCTCGGCCAGCTGCTTTGGGATTTCTTCCGGAGTCATTTGGAGGGCCGTCACGCCCTTGAAGAACAAGCTGAGCTTGGCGCTGGGTCGGAGGTGCTCATCGGAGGAATATCCAAGATCCTCCATCCCCAGCTGCGCCAGCTCCCTGTCGATGGCTGTAGCAACATCCACGAGACCCAGGCCGCGCGTGCCCGTGCCCTGTTTTGGGCCTGGCCCAACAGCGCCCGGCACCGTGTGTGGCCCAGGCCCGGGGGCTCCTGTCGGTGTACTAGAGTAGGGGTACCCTAGTATCCCGAACTTGTGCACGGGCAGTTGCAGCCCTCCGCGGCAAGGCTTACCAGGTGACCGCCAAGGTCCTCCGTGGTTCCTTTGGAGCCATTCAAGAACAAAGTATTCAAGCCAAGGAGACAAGGCCCGGCAAGAGGAGCTTGCGGGAAGGCCACCCAAGGCACCTAGGAGACAAGGCCCGGCAAGAGGAGCTTGCGGAAAGGCCCGATGAGCGACAAGCTTCCGGACGCGACAAGACAACAACATGGCAAGGCGCTTGCCATGCATACCACCACTGTACTGCGCTCCGGCACATCCACTAACATGTCACCACAGGACCTTTCCAGCGCTGGCGAGAGGCTGTGACCAGCGGTCTTGTGGCAAGTGGCGGCTGACAAGATTGCCATCGTGGCAAGCGGTGGCGCCCGACGGTCCCTTTCTTCATCGTTAGGGCGGCGTAGACAGGCATTTAATGCCTTTGTCCCCTGCCGTGGTTAGGTATGATACCTTTGTACAAGTAGTTGTACCAACCACTCCTTTTCCATTTTTACCCTTGTCTACGTTGCCACCTGTCAGAGACCCCTTTAGCATATAAAAGGAGGCCCATGCGCAACGTAGGGAGGGGTTGGAGAGGTTCGAAGCCAGAAAACACTCACGCTCGGTCTCGCTAGCAGCTTGTGTGTACTGTAGCACTCAGCGCTCCTGAGCAAGAACTCAATACACTTTCAGGACATGCAAAGAAAGAGGAGTGTTATCTCTCCGGAGAGCTCCGAAGCTGGGTAAACTGCTCGTGTGCTTCGCCTCGATCTGCTCTTCGTGTGACCTCTGCCCCCCGCCGAACCAAAAGGTGCACGGTCCGCCGGTCCCATAGGTGTTCGTGGGCCAGATCAGCCTCCCCGACACTGAACCAGGCTTCAATGACGATATGTCTGACGCGCAGATTGTCTTCGGCATTGCAAGGCAGGTTCCTTCTCCAAACACTTCAAGGTAGTTGACCAACAAGAACTATATCCGGCTCTGTTTAACAGTTACAACCCAGTACCACAAGGGCACAATACTTAATCAAAAAACATGATATGTCTTTATTGACAGTTTTGCTAGCGAGACATTATGTGTGGCCTCTTCATTATCTCGAATCGTTCTTGAATCTCCCGTTTCGCATTTCGAGACGCAGCCTGTGGCGACACGTCTTGTCAAAGCAGAGATCATGTCCCCTTATTACGGGATTCTCATCAATACGGGCTTGGGAAATCCAACCGTGCTGTTCGCACGACCCCTTGGGAATAGGCGAGCCTTAAGGCTTGTGGGGGGACACTTGATATTCGCTGCCTTTATAAGGAGATAAAGATCCACATTTTTACCCCACGCCTTCTTCTTACTCAGCCCATTCGCCCCTTGAGCTCCAGCGCCCAAGCTTCAATCCTTTCTATCCCCTGCAAACATTCCAGCCATGTCCGGATCTGGAGCGCATGGCAAATGGATGGCCTCCTCTGTCACAGAGGGGAACATCCAGGAGCTCCGGGAAGCGGGGTACCTAGCCAAGGAAATCGCCCATCGGCTTGCCATCAAAAAGAAGATCGTCCCTACTCCGAAGCCCAATGAGAGAGTAGTATTCATCCCCCATTTCCTTCACGGACTAAGATTTCCCCTTCATCCTTTCGTCCGTGGTCTCATGTTTTACTACGAGCTAGATTTCCATGACCTAGCCCCGAATTCCTTCCTCAACATTTTGGCGTTCATCGTCGTATGCGAGGCATTCCTCTACATTCCCCCCACTTCGGCCTATGGCTCAAGGTCTTCAATGTGAAGCCGAAAGTGGTGGATGGCCAACATGCGGAGTGCGGTGGTGCCATGGTGAGCAAGCTTCCCAACGTCACCTAGCCTAAGGGTACCTTCATGGAAACCGTGAGGGGATGGCAGTAGGAGTGGTTCTATGTCACGGAACCCCATGACTCCACATGGGCCGCTCCTTCTGAGTTCAAGTCCGGGCCTCCAATGCGGCTGACATCTTGGCTCAACAAGGGCCTGGACTGGGTGTCATCCGACGAGGTGATGATGCTGCAGAAGCGCATCAAGAATATGGTAGACAAGAATACCAGTCTTGCCAGCGTGATCCAGGTAATGCTCTTTCGCGCGGATTCTCCCCTGCCAACGCCGGACTCTATATATGTGGGAGTTCGACCCGGCTAGTCCCCTGTCCCTGCAGAGGTTCTTCGGCATGAAGCACGAAGACATGTGGAAGCTGCTCTTCAAGACCCAAAAGACGTGGCTGAGAACGACCGAAGACCTTGGCCTCGACTGCACTCACGCAGCGACTCCCGTAAGTTTTTTGATAACCTTATTTTGTAAATCCAAGGAGCATACTAAGCTTTCTATTCTTCCCACAGGGCTGGATGAAGAAGGCAGAGTGGATTCACTGTCCAACTCCGCTACCCGAGGACCCAGTCATTCCTCTGTTGACGAGGATGCTGGTCCCGGCGCCATATCAGGCGCCGGAAAAGAAGAAAAAGAAGAAGAGCAAGGAGGCCAAGGGTGGCCTCCACCGTACAGGTGCTTCGGACGTAGTGTCCAAAGACACCAACACTCTCTCCTCTCATGACAAAGATGAGGAGGAGGAGGAAGAGAGCAATTCCCCCCTTAAGGTGAAAGAAGAAAAGGGCGGCTTCGGTGGATCTAGATACGGAGGCGTCCAAGAAAGGGTGAATCTCCCTTACGGATGATTCGGAGACGGACGCCGATGACATCCACGAGTGGCGCTCCAGGCCGGATCGCAAGTATTCAAAGGTACTGTATATATATCCGTTTTTTCACCTTGTGGTTTTAACACGTTGAATTGCATGTTGCAGTCCAGCTCGTGAGCTCCCCCAGCGATCCGCATCACTACAAAAAAAAGACACATCCGTGACATTTTGGGCCGAACGAAATTTTTTTTCTGTCATACATATGACACTTCTATGACGATAATTGTGACAAAACCCGATATCATCATAGATGTGGTGGGCTCCTACTTCTATGACAAAAAATCATGACAGAAAATGGGCTTTTCGTCCTGGGCGGGCCGGAGACGCAGTTGCATGACATTATTTGTTCCGTTCATGACGGAAAAAACCGTGGTAGAAGCGAGGGTGAGGAAAATTTCGGGGAGTTCCCGGTTACGGTGGGAGGTCGGGGGCCGAGCAATGTGCGTTTCTCTCGTACACGTCTGCAGCGTGTGCGAGGCGTTGGCTCTAATCGAACCCGAGCAAGGCATTGGGCTCTAATCGAACCCGGCGATTACCGCTGCGAACTACGCAGCATCGAGCCCGAGTATCGATCGATGGCTGTTAACTGAACCCGATCGAGCGATTCCTTCGCTACTCCTGCTAACTGAAGCCGATCGATTGGATGAACAGTGAGTGTTGCGGGGGGGGGGGGGGGGTTGGATTAACAGTGAGCGGTGGCGTTGCCTCAGGATGAACTGGACCCCGTGGTGTGGAGGGCTGGATGAACAATAGACGGTGGAGAGGTGCCCGTGGAGGGGTGGTTGAACAGGACCCCGTGGTGTGGTGGAGGGCTGGATGAAAAGTAAACGATGGATGGGGTGCCCGTGGAGGGGTGGTTGAATAGGACCCCATGGTGTGGAGGGCTGGATGAACAGTAGATGATGGAGGGGTGCCCGTGGAGGGGTGGTTGAACAGTAGCCGGTGGAGTAGCGCGCGGTGGAGGCTGGATGAACAGGAGCCCGTGGAGGCTGGAGGAGGTCGACGGTGGAGATGAACAATATCCCGTGGAGTCCCGTTTTGCGGTACGCCACACTCTCGATGAACAGGACCCCCGTTTCGACCTAGGTGGTCGGTTTCGTCCGTTTTGCAGTACGCCACACCCCTCCCGATCAACAGGACCCCCGTTTCGACCATAGGAGATCCGTTTCGTCCTTTTTGCGATACGCCACACCCCTCCCGATCAACAGGACCCCTGTTTCAACCATAGGAGGTCCGTTTCCTCCGTTTCACGGTAAGCCAGACCCCTCCCAATCAACAGGACCCCGTTCCGAACATAGGAGGTACGTTTCCTCCGTTGTACGGTACGCAAGGCATTGTTTCCATCGCCTGTTCCGTCCAAGCCCTCCCGATGAACACGACCACGCATTCCGTTCCGACCCAGCCGGTTGGCTCCCACGCATTACATTGCCTCCCGATGAACACGACGCATTCCATTGCCTCCCCATGAACACGACGCATTCCGTTGCCTCCCCATGAACACGACGATGACACTGTTTCTCCATTCCGACCCAGCCATGTCAACGAGCCCTCGCCGTACGTATGCGCGAGTAGGCGTTCGAGACCCCGCCTGTATGTACACATACGTGGCCGTATTTTCTTTCTTGCACCCTGGCGGCTATGCGTGCGTGTACATGCTACGTGCGGGCCTCTACTACGACTGCGTCGCGGCGCCTCTACTACGACGCGTGCGGCGCCTCTACATCGACCGGTATGTACGTACCGTTCGCGACCAGAATGACAACACTACGTGCGCCGACCAGGTGGGTCCCGATCGCCGACACTTCCTTACTGCGAAGATGTAGCTGGTGGGTCCAGCGGTCGGCGAATCATTTTTTGCTGGGCGCACTTCCTTGCGTGCGAAGATGTAGCCGGTGGGTCCCAGCAGTCAGGGGGGCGAATCGTTTTTTGCCCGGACGCACTTCCTTGCGTGCGAAGGTGTAGCTGGTGGGTCCCAGCAGTCAGGGGGGCGAATCGTTTTTTTTTGCCCGAACGCACTTCCTTGCGTGCGAAGATGAAGCTGGTGGGTCCCAGCAGTCAGGGGGAAACATTTTTTCCATGAAATACAGTGGCCTGTCCGATGGGTCCCAGCTGTCAGGTGGAGGAATCATTATTTTCCGTGTAATAAGGAGGCACTTCCTTGCTGCGGCCGTGGACCCGGCTGTCAGCCTCTCCACGTCCGATGGAAGTCGTTCCTTGACCACATTGACCAGGCCGCGCCGAGAGCACCACGGCGGTGGACGACGGCGAGGCCTAGGAAGGGGGCGACACGGAGCCGGGGAAGATGCGGCAGTGGAAGCCCGCGCGGAGAGGAGTACGAGGGTTCACTGGTTCGGCTGTGGTGTGAGGCTGCCGTCGCCGCAGGGCCTGGCCAGCGGTGGGAATAGTAGGGGGCGTTGAGGCCTCCACGGCAACCTGACCGGCCATGGGAGGCAGGAGCATGCGGCACGACCGGGCGCTGCTTTGGTAATTTGGAGCAAGAAGACCAGAGGTTGAAGAAGCACTACGGCCATTGGATGGACATCGTACGGTCACTAGAGCTAGAATCGTTCATATTGACTAAGTTGACAAAGCCCTCTGTCCCCGTCAACTTAGTTGGCCCACAAGTCATCCTCCAACTATGGTGGGTCCCAGCTAGCAGGGGGAATTCATTTTTTTTGTGCATAATAAGGAGGCACTTCCTTGCGTGCGAAGATATAGCTGGTAGGTCCGACATGTCAGCGAGGGGAACGTTTTTTTCATGAAATACAGAGGCCCTTTCGGTGGGTCCCAGCTGTCAGGTGGAGGAATCATTATTTTGCGCGTACAGTCCACGGCCGATGGATGTCATTCGTTGACCATGTTGACCAGGCCGCGCCGAGAGCACCATGGCGGTGGACGACGGCGAGGCCTAGGAAGGAGCGACATGGAGCCGGGAAGACTCAGCAATGGTTGCCCATGCGGTGGGAGTCTGAGGTTCTTGGTCATTTGCCGTCGCCGGAAAATAACAGGAGGTGTGGGTGAGTTGAGGAATGGCCTGTCCAGCAATGAAGTAGGGTGGGGTGGTGCGGCCTGTGCGGCAGCACAGCCGGACATGGGAGGCGGGAGCAGGCAGTCCCACCGGAGCTGGTTTGGGCGGTTGGAGCAAGAAGATCGGATATTGAAGAAGCATCACGGCCGTTGGATTAACATCCAACGGTCACTGCTGCTAGAATCGTTTGTGGACTAAGTTGACAAAGCCAAAGTACATGTCAACCTAGTAGACCCACAAGTAAGCCTCCAAATCTGTCCCGAACAGCATACAACCCGAAATTTCTAGCCAGATTCAAATTAATTTTAAATCTAAATATACCTTAATTTAAATTCAATGAAATTTTATCCGCACAAAAACAATGAAATTTAAAATATCAAAATCCGAAAGAAAACAATATTTTGGAATTAATTCCCTGTTTGCTGTATTTTTTCATTTTACAACCCATTTATTATTACTTATAGCCCATTTCTTATTACTTATAGTCCATTTTCTGGGCAAAATGCATCCCTCCTCATCTTGAAAGATTTCCGGCCCAGCAGGGCGTACAAAAGCAAGTAGGCCTACGTTGGTTATTCTGTAAAAAAACAAAATAGCTGGCTAGCCATTTTCAGAAAGGAAAAAAATAAACTGGGCTGGTCATGTGCTAAACATATGAAACAAAAGCCCGGGCTAGAAGGGCCACGAGTCCCACACAACCTAGTTGATACCCTTCTCCGTCCCGAAAAAACAAAATTACTGCGCGCGCTGCTGGGTCCCTACTGTCATCCTCACCATGTACAGTCATCTCCTTATTCCTCTCGGTTGTTGACCATGTTGACAACACGGAGGAAACTCCATGGCGGCGAACCAAGGCGGAGGGCGATGGTGAGGCCTCGGACGGGAGCGAACAGGAGCAGGGAAGATCACAGCCAGCCATGGGAGGCGGGAGGCGGCGGTCCACTTGGCGCTGGTTTGACTTTGGCGGCTCGAGGAAGAAGAGACTAAAGAAACGCGACAGACGTTGAATGTCAATCCAACGGTCAAGGTTGGCACAATCATTTGTTGACTAAGCGAACACCAAGTAGCATACTTTTATATATATAGGAAGAAAACTACAAGGAAAGTGCGTTCGTCTGTCGTCCTCCTCACAGGGAACGTTCGCCACATAAGTGACTAGCACCCTTGGTTTTCAACCGAGAGGTCTTGGGTTCGAGTCCCAGGAACTCTCAATTTTGTCCTCCTTGCTTCCTCGCAAAAGGGAAAGAAAATCAAAGACTTGGGAAGGCATCTGAGAACAAGCTAGTGTACCCGATAAAGAGGCGTTGCGAGTTTTAGAAAAAGAAAAGGCGTGCACCGTAGCTAGTTCGAATCCAAACCTAGACTATGACTATATATGGTGCTATGCTACTACGCAAGTAATGAAACCGACATATCCAACGTTCGCTTCTCCTCTCATGCTTACTCGCCTAGCATCGGAAGCTCGCCGCGGCAACCATGTCCGCTGGCTGCTCGTCCACACTGCTCTTGACGAGTAACAACCGAATATCGCCAAGTCGCCACCCGTGCCATTGCCTATGGGTCTCATCACACCCCGCCGCAGCACCGCAGCCGATTGCTCATAGCAACCCGCTGCCCGTTGGTGTGGTGCCTGCTGCAAAATCACGCAGAGTCATCCGTCGCGCCTCAACCACAATCCGCAACCTGGCGAGTCTTCTACAAATGCCCGAATCATGGGGTAATAATATGTTTAAGTGTTGTTTTGCTGCTTTCGATTCTTGACTTTTTAATAGTTTGGTTGATGATCTTCCAATTTGATTCGTGCGAAAGGGAAGATCCGTGTGATTTGTATTTACGGGAAGTTGCTAATGTGGGGAATGCAACTATGCTGATTATTTGGTTAGCCGAGGAATCCCAATACCACGAGGTTGGGGTGTTGGACAAATGGCGGAAGGAACGACGGAAGAAGAAGATCTGAGTAGAAGGTTAAAGATGCAGTTAAATACGATCATGGCCAAGCAACAGCTGCTGAACGGCCTTGACAGCAATGGGGAT
Source organism: Aegilops bicornis (assembly GCA_021605145.1). Classification (NCBI taxonomy): domain Eukaryota; kingdom Viridiplantae; phylum Streptophyta; class Magnoliopsida; order Poales; family Poaceae; genus Aegilops; species Aegilops bicornis. The sequence continues at coordinate 513,504,237 of CM038674.1, forward strand.
ATGAAAGAGCTTGTGAAGATAATGGGAAAAATCGATGTGCTCTATAGGATGATTGTCTCTTTATTTGCAGTGTATGTAACACTCGTGATGTATTCAGTGGCTACGACATGAGCACTTTGCTGAAACTAGTAATGATTGAAACCTGTGTAGCAGGCTGGGTGTAGTGTTCTGAACATCTAATGATTGCTATTAACGGAAATCAGGGGATATCAACTTTTGCTCATATAAATAAATAAATAGCAGAGGCCCTGTCGGGTCAGCTTTGTTCTCATTCGAAGACGTCGAGCAAATTGCAGTCCAACAGCAAACTATGCCATCAAATTCAAGTTTCACAGCCAAATATGAGTACAACTAAACAACAACGTCATCATGTTTTAGTTGTCATACAATCACCAAACACAAATCAGCATACATAACAAGTGATGTTCTCACAGCAAAATACTAAACAACATGTTCATCAGGTCTCAGTTGTCATAGCAAACACAATTTGACATAGTAGATAAAAAAACGTCTTCTGACAGGCAAATACGACAAAAGCAATGTAATCATCATCCGCAGCAGCAGCGTCAACATCTTTGCCATGTGTATTAGTCTGAATCGTAATTCCCCATGGTGTCATCTTCTTCTTCGTCCTCAACGTCCTCGAACGTTGGCTTCTTCTTGATCAACTCTTGTAGGTCCACAACACGACAGGCAATCTTTTTGCCGCCATCATTGACGTGATGGTTCTCAAAGATATTAGGAACATCTGTGTTATCTTGTACATCAGGAGCAGTGTAAGCATCATCTTGTTGTGCAACTTCATTAAACGAATTCCTCTGCTCAAACGTTTGCAATACTCTCCAGTCATCGCTACATGCAAATGTGTCTTCCATGAAAAATATCTGTGTTGCTTGATTTGCCAAAATAAAAGGCTCGTTGATGCAGTACGCCGCCTTGACATTGATGGATTTGAAATAATCATCAGCTCTGGGGTTTGCGATCACGGAAAATAGGTTATACCAACGACAAAGACTGTAACCACACACCGATGATCCTCAAAACTGGAGATATACTGCAACTGAACAATGTCTATTATGTTAGCATACATTTCAGTTGTCTCTTTGTCATACGTATCCGTGCTCATGATGGCACTGTTTTGTACCGCCTTTTTTTCCTTTTAAACTAGGTGCTTCGCCCCATCAAAAAAAAATTTGTTGCTTCGCGCGATCCATCGACACTACTACTAGTAATCCGGTAATCCCGACTAAAACGGCGCGGCCGGGTCTTTTCCAGCGATATCTTTGGGAGGTTGGCTTAGTTGGGTTTTTTAGGATGATTAATGCCACACCTACGTAATCCCAGTTACGTAATTAATGTAATGTGAAATGTGTGAGCTGTTGATTGTAGATTTGGGGGAGGGAGGGGCCCACCACCATGAAAATCAGGGGAGGAGAGAGAGAGGCAATTTACGTTAACCCTTTCGTAGGTTCCATAGATGTAGAAAGATGTGAAATGCGTGAATGTGTAGTGGACGTACTATTGGAGTGCCTAAGATAATTTGTGTATGTATAGACCCTACGTGTTTATTTTACTTCGCATGTTAGATTTGTCTCGGTTCAATAAAAAGCAGAGTTGGTGATGATGGTGTGCCTGTAATCCTGCAATATAGGCCGTCCGATCTATATCAAATGGATAGGAAGGAAACTATGACAATTTACCCGCACTCCTCTCCACATTTGCAGATAAGGCTTTCCCTCGTTCATCCTTTTCTCCCACAAGATCTTGATCTTCCGTGCAACGCACGGGCATCTTGCTAGTACTCCTACAATATGTATATAATTGTGAAGGTTCATATACACCGGCCGAGATTAATGCAAACACGGCATATTTTCATTACATTTTGAACTTTTATAGGATAGAAAAATAAATGAAACCCGGCCCTAAACCTATTCTACGGCGGCGACCGGCATCCTCCATCTGCGATCTCTATGTACGGGGGCGGGGTTCAAGACCCGTGAAGTGAAGGTGCGGTCTCCGGCGAGGAAGAGTAGAACACGGGATACGGACCGGCCAGTTGGCACACCATGCCCTGCCGCCTCCCATGCCCTACTCATCCTCGGAGGAGTCCCCGACCTCGGCGGTGCCGGACGTTGGACAGCGGCAAGTAGGACGCGTGGCTGACGATGCTCCCGTCGTCGGCCGCCAGCATGGCCACCGCTTGTGTGGTCACGTCCACATCCGGCTACACCGCTATTGCGTCGCGAGAGGCGACTTGAGCGAGGGCGGCGACCTCGAGCTTCATCCCCGAAGACAAGCTCTCCCGCAGAGTGTTCGCACTTGCGGTCATGGTGGATGTGGTGCCAGGTAGGAGGACGATGCGCTATGGTGTGGAGGTTAGCTGGGCGTTGCCGCTTTAAGTAGCGCATTCAGGTGATGCCAAGCGTCCGGGCTCGTCATTAAGTCACCGGAGTTGGTTCCTCGGGCACCGAGCCTCTTAACGACGACATATGGGCGGACGGCATGAATGCGGGCAGCTGGCGCCGGCAAGGAACACACCACGCGACGGCGCGAGGGACGAGGGTTTTGGTGTGCCAGGGTAGTTAGCTGCGGTCGTGGTAACGTTGGAGATGCCCTTTGCTCACATGCGATCCCCGCATGTCATAGAAAAAGCAAGATGACCCGCCATGGTCTCAGGTCCAAAGGATGCAGTGGCCGCGCTACACCACTCCGCGGACGCGTCGCGGCGCCCCATGCATCCTCGACGAGCCGGGTGTTGGGGTGTGTTTGGATTGTGGCCAAAGTGCACCTTACCCAAATTTAGGTCATGACCCAAATATTGGTCTTTGTTTGGATGGTTGCCATTTTTTTGGCATGCTAATGAACTCTAGCCAACTCTAGTTCATTTTTCTTGCAAATGTCGGCCAAATCATGGGCAACCAATACCTCAACCAAAATTTTGGTCATGACCCAAAGATTGGTCTTTGTTTGGATGGTTGCCATTTCTTTGGCATGCCAATGAACTCTAGCCAACTCTAGTTCATTTTTCTTGCCAATGTCGGCCAAATCATGGGCAACCAATACCTCAACCAAAATTTTGGCTACCCAATGCTTTGATGGGGCAACCTTGGGCACAAACCAAACATACCGTTGGTCGTGCCACAACACTAACGCCACCCTCGGCACACTGAAACCGACCGTGTCTAGCGACAATATGAGCGTGTCGCGCATAGCGGACGCCGTGTCCAGAGGCGGTGCTGGAGCTGCCCCCCGTTGTTGGCCCCAACGACCCACATGAACGGTTGTCGGTGGCGAGGAGGTCGTGGGCCAGCTCCTCCATTGGACTAGTCTGTGCTACGTTGTCCCGACGGGTGTGCCCCACATGCCGGTTTCCCTGTTTTCCCGGCCATATTCGAGCGTCAGTGCTCCGCTTGCGCATTAGGCCTTTCACTATGTAGGCCAAGCGAGACAACTTATTGCTTATTTAAGCCGTTCAAGTATAATCATGTGGCGTTTGCTTATTTCTCTTTCCTCTCCAACCCTCTTCTCCATCGATCATGTCGCCATCCAGTCGAGTCCATCCTCCCGCGTGCCTCATTTGAACATTCCGCCGAGTATCATTCGCATGTACCCACCCTAGTCCTCTTTCAATAGATCTCTGGACCCCGAGATGAAATCGAGAGGGAATGAGTGGGGGCATGTGATACCTAAGGCGGATTCAAAAATTTTAACCGGTGATCATAGCATCCGCAAATCATATATAAAGAAAGGGTACTCAATGTTCGTTTCATTTTTGAACGTACAATATACTCCCTCCTATCCTTTCTAGTTTACATATAAGTTTTATGTGTAGTGAAAGTATCTCTACTTTGATCAAAAAGGTATCAACATTCAACAACGCCCAATCAATATTGTTAGATTCGTACGTACTCCTAGATTTGTACTCGAGATGGTTTCCAATTTGACTATTGACAATATTAATAGTACATGAGATGTATAATGTGAAAATTATATCATTGGAAACTCCTTTCACATACGAATTTGAATGTATGCTTTGTGTAAGTTGCATGTCATAAATTATTACTCTAACATTTGGTCAAAGTTACCCTCGAAAAACGCATTAGACCCTGTATGCTTTGTGTAAGCTGCATGTCATATATTATTGCTCTAACATTTGTGTACGTTGCATGTCATATATTATTACTCTAACATTTGGTCAAAGTAGTATAGTGGAAGTGGATCCTCTGACGTAGGTATCCCTGCCTTACCCTCCCTTTCGGACACTTATTGGCGGACCCCATGCTTGCTAGGCCCCGCATGTCAGTTACTCAATGGGTTCAGCCACGTCAGGGGATCCTCATCCGTAGTATACTCCCTTTGTTTTTATTTACTCCGCATAAAACGGAGGGAGTGGTGGTATAATAAATGTCGCGGAGGGGGGAGGGGGAGGGACATCGGTTTGCTCTCAACTGCGGTCCCACAAGCGAGCGAAAACGCAAGACGAAGCGCGTTCCATTCAGTGAGCGACGTGGAGGGTCCAGCGTGTCGGGCTGCAACGTGAACGCGACAAGAGAAATGAACAGTCAAAACCGATTGACTGGTCGTCACCTGAACCACTATTCACACCAGAACCTTTGCTGCTCGGCCTACGCCAGCCACTGCCCTAAAACCACACCAAATCTCCAGCCCATTCCCCACCTTCGATCCCTAGCCCGCATCAAGAGTCCCCTAGTTCGCCGGAAAGCCATGAGTGCGCTGCAAGATCACTTACTACAAGATGTCGACGCCGAGCGCCGCGCGCAAAAATCGCAGCGGGCGGTCGGCGCCATTGCACTCCGTTCCCAAGCTCGCTTTGCGGCGGGCCAATCCCGAAGTTCTTCCGGAGCCAAGCTACGAGGAGGAGGAAGCCGATCAATGTTCATGGCGGAGGTCGCGGCGCGAAGGCCCCGATGGGTATGAGACGATGGGCGTCGACTTCGTGCCGGCGTCCGAGTCCCCCATGGTGCAGGCGGACCAGCGGTTCAACATGGCGATACTAAAGGAGGACCGGGAGGCAGAGGCTCAACTCGACGCGGAGCGTGCGCATGCCGCTGCCATCGAGGCTCTCCTGCAGGCAGAACCATATGTCGTGGATGTGAACTGAGCGGCGGAGGCTCAACTTGAGGCGGAGCGCGCGGATGCCGCTGCCATCGAGGCCCTCCTGCAGGCGGAAATGGACATCCTGGACTTGAACCGGGTGGCAGAGGCTCGACTCGATGCAGAGCGCGCGGATGCCGCTCTCATCGATGCCCTCCTGCAGGCGGAACCGGACGTCCTGGACTTGAACCGGGCGGCGGAGGCTCCACTCGACGCGGAGCGCATGGATGCCGCTGCCATCGAGGCCCTCCTGCAGGCAGAACCGGACGTCCTCGACTTGAACTGGGTTGTGCTCTTGTCCGTGCAGAGCGCCCGCACGCTCCGCTTGAACGAGTAGCTGGAGGCCAAGGACAACCACGGTGCAGAGACACACATTGGCAGCGACGGCTGGTTTGCGCCGGCAGCCAAAGACGACGAGGTCGTCTCTTTCCGCGAGCAGTGATAGTTTTTCTTTATGTTGTTGTTTTTATGGATCTTTTGCTGTGTAAAAACATATATTTGTTATGCAAGTCGCCTGACTTGGGTCAGTCTACTATTTCAGGCAGTTGGATGAATATCCTACGTCTCCTAACCCTTCTTTCCTTCTTCCTCAACTCTTCTTCTTCCCCAACAGACCACCGCACGAGCCGTGCGGATACTCCCCAACATGCGGTTGGATAAACAGACTCTATGAACGAAAATTATGTGTCAGCGATAGGATGGCTGAGTTTGGTTTGTTCACATGCGATAGCACGTGTCAGTGAGGGTGCGTTCCCTTGGTTGGGTTTGCGGCGTGAGGGAGCGATTGTGTGAGGGTGCCGATGCGACCGCAGCGTGCGGGAAGCGACCGTGTGTGAGGTGCGGTGCAACCGTGATGCGCAAGTGTACCTCTTTCTCATTTTGAAAACTTTAGGCAAGCTTGGCAAAAATGTGTGGCGAAGTTTGGCAATGCAAGGCCTAGACCCAAACAGGATAAGTACGTACGTACTAGGAGTACTAGTGTTAAAAAAGAAAGGCGGGGTTTTCCTTCGCGGGATTTGTCGGGGATATACCCCGCGGTATGGCCCGGCTGGACTTGTAAACCGGCGGATGGTTAAGACAGATGGCTAAGACAGACGGTAAACCGACGAGTGTTAAACCAGCAGAGTTAAGACAGATGGTAGAACCGGCAGGTGTTAAGACAATGTTAAACCGGCAGACAATGTTAAACCGACCGACAATGTTAAACCGGCAGACAATGTTAAACCGGCAGACAAAGTTAAACCGGCAAACAGTGATAACTGGGTTGTCAGGGGTTATGAATCCCGAGATGTTATGAAGCCCAAGATGTTAAGAAGCCCATGAAGATAAGTTAGAATAGTTAAGTCTTAAGTCCGAGTTGGACTCTACATGTAACCCGCCTCTTCAACATATATAAGGAGGGGTAGGGCTCCCCAAAGAGGGAGAAGCTACAAGCAAGAAGAAACAATCTTAGGGCTAGACACAAAGAGGAGAGCCGGTTCTGGCGACTCCCTCTTGATGATAATGAGATCTAGCCTCAAACAGCATGTAGGGTTTTTACCAGATGATGTTTCCCGGGGCCCGAAGCTGTCTAAATCCCTGTCTTGTGTTGCGTCTCTCGATTCCGCTCAACCCCTCTCAAGCTACCACATAGATGCGTTGGCCTCGCGACTAAGTCCTGACACTAAGGATATCTGCCGTGACAATTCCACGACAGTTGGCGCCCACCATGGGGCCGGCGCACGGTGGTGTTGAGTTCTTGGAGGGATTTTTTCTCAGGGTTCGAGAAGTTGATAATTTTCTGGTGAAGAAGAGCCGGTCAAGATCTACATCAACTCCATGTTCATTGATCAAGATTAAAAAAGTTTGAATCAGCCTTCACGGTCAAGATGTTTGGAGATCAAAAGAAACTAGGGGTCTGTGAGCGTCATCACACGCGGCCGGTCGATCTACCTATCTGAGCGGGGTTGATTTCCATCAAACAGTCAGTACAATCCGGCGAGACCGGGACCGACTCAGAGTACGCCGCTATTCAAATTGTCGATTCCTACCGCGAGAGCCGGTGTGCATGATGCAAATCAAATCCCGATGCTGCTACTTCATTGTTGTGACTATGCGCTATGTCCAAAACATCAAATCAGGGTCAGTACTAGTGGCCGGTTTAGTACTCACGTGAAGGCATTAGAAAATCTTGATACGCCAATCAATTGGAGTCACCACGGCCTGCTCCAAACCACCGTGGTCGGAGCTGCCCTTTTCTCGCATGCCGAAGACACTTTACTGCTCAGAGCTTCGCCTCCCCCAAGTCGCCGTAAACCGGATGCTACTTCCCCAGATCTGCTAACCTGCTGACCGCGTTGTCGCTAAGCCGCCAGTTGTGTGACCCGCCTCGGCTGCACTTCAGTTTTTGTCAAGTCACCGGCTTCTGCAGTGGGTCGCCGGTCCGGGGCCTCCTCAAACCGCCGTCCGACCTTGCCACCATCTTGGTTCGTTCCGCTGCTGAGGGCTTGTTTATGCGTCAGGATGCTATTTTTACTCGCAGTCTGTGACCACAACCCGGAGGGAGAGGTCAACACAGATAGATTCATCTCCGCCTCGGTTTCAGCCTCAAGTCGCCTTCCGCCGCCGAAGCATCATCAAGTCAACGCCTGTGAGCCGCTGGCCTCTGCTCTATCAGTCCGCCGAGATCGAGGCGCCTCTGCTCCGCCGCTGAACCGCCTGTTTATCAAACCGCCGGGTGTTAATCCGCCACCCGCGCTGAATCGCCCTTAAGCCGCCGCGAGCATCCCTTGCCGTGCCCGAGCAGAGAACCGCAGAACCGCCGCCTCCGTTGTACCCGGCTCGGCCACCTCGAGGAGCCGCCGCAGTGGATTTAACTCGTGGCCGCCCCCGTCGAAACGCCGCGCCTCGCTGGTTACCTCCGCCGCCGAACCTTTCCTCGAAAGCCAGCATTGGGCTGCCTGCTGCCTGTGAATCGCCCGCTGTTGCAGCTCACTTTCAACTCGCCGACCGTCGTCAAGTTGCAGCGGCCGGTCCGTTTCTACTGCAAGGCTGGTGCCATACTCGCCTCCGTGGCCTCGTCAAGCCGGCCGTGGTTGAGCTGCCCTGGTCGGCGTGTCAAACCACCGTCTACCTCCACGGCCGCTTCCCGCCGTGAACCGCGCCTTGGAGACCCGCCACAGTTTTCTACCTCACCCGGCCTCGCCGAGCCGCCTTGTAGGCCGCGGCCCTGTCTCCTCCGGTCTCCGGTGAGCTGCCGCTCCGCCACTACGAGTTGCTGCTACCGTGGCCTCCACCAGCCTCTGCTGAGCCACGGCTGCTCCCCTCTCTTCCACTGTGCCTCCGAGCGACTCGAGCTGGTCAAACCGCCCGGATTTGGAGCCGCCGCCGTCGATTCATCGTTCGACCCGCCTCCGAGCCACGCGAGCTGGTCAAACCGCCCTGATTCAGATCCTCGCCAACCGTGCCTCGACTGCTGCGGTCGCCTCCGCCGTCAGGGTCATCCCCGCAGCCGCGCCAACATGGCACACTGGTCCCGGACTTCACTGTTTCGGTTGTGGCCTTGCCTTCGTGGCCGGTTTTTTGCTGCATATTGCTGCCGCTCTAAATCGCTGTCGACAAAGTCGCCTCGCCTCCGCTGTTGTTGAACCACCCATAGCCTCTGCTTCTGTGGATTGGCCCTTGACGAGGTTCGTTGACCCGCTCGACTCACCGCTTGCCTGCGGGCTCCAACCCGCCGCCAGTCTCCTAAACCGCCGGGCGGTTTACCCCGCTTCAGCGTCAAATCCTCTGTTAACTCACCGGGTTGGTTGCCATGATAGCGGTGAAATAAGCGCCTTCGCAGGAGATAAGGACATACTGCCAGGGTTGACGTGCAAACTGCATCTAGTGACCCTGTGGCTGCCTGCCGTATGAGGAACAATTGCAATCTCCTGATCGATAAAACCAGAGGTTATTACATGTGTCATGGATAGTCCGTCCGAAGAAAGATCATAGAGACAAAGAGGAAAAAGCAGGCATGCAGAAGTTGTACCAGCGCTCGCAACGCACTCGATACATGCTGGACACACACTAAATTGTTAACCCGGGAGTCCGGTTTGCATGGACACATCAGGATATCCGGCGGACCCAGTTATTTAAATTTGGTTTGTGCCATCAGTGTCATCTGACAGAAAATGCCAGGTGATATCCATCTAAGTATATTTTATCAGCAAATATTGTTTTTGTAAAAAGAACAATTACTTTGTCTATATATTTTTAAATATGCAGGTCAACGATTCATAGTTTGCTGTTGGACGGGTGTGCGCAAGCCGCCGCCCGTGCAGTTTGATCTATATCCAACTCGCTACGATCACGCCCGTGATTGACTGGCCATCCACACGGCTTATTGCGTCTGTGATTGACTCACCCGTCCGCGCCGGCTTACAACGCCGCGGCCGATTCATCTCTTCGAGCCACCTCTGATGTTGCGGTTATTTTTTCCGTCCGTCTCCCGCGGCCCGGTCTACATCAACGTACCGAGCCGCACTTGTCCGCATGAGCTATTTATTGAGTATGAACAAATCACAGCTTGGGTAGCCCGGTATTCTTCCAACAAATTGGAAACAAATTATCATTCAGCCGCAGTCTGCATTGGATGGATCAATGGATGTACGCACAAATCACTGCCACTACAGGTTGGTCAACTTCAAATAGCTAGTTGCAGGAACCATTGGCCGAGTTGCTGACACGGCTCATACGGGATCATCTATAATCCGCCACAGTCACCTCAACCTTCTGTGGATTTACATTGCGTTATTAACACCGATGATATATACCTTCTGTTATGGTAAAGTACGGAGAATCTCAAGACAACTCCTTGAGTCATCTTAAGATTCGGGGGCTACGATGATATGATGCAGCAAATCTTGCCAGTTTCAGCAAATTGAAGTGCCCCAGGATGTTGAAGGGAAACCCGGTCCCGGAGGCTGCTGTTATATTGATGAAAATTTAAAGGCCGCCAGAAATATTCCGGCTCACAATGATGTTTCCGGTTTATAGTCCAGTTTAAGGGGAATCCCGTCTCCCAAAACAAAGCTGAAGCCCTTAGTATCTGGTTCAAATCCAGTTTAAAAATGTCCGGTTCAAAAAGGAATTAACTTCTCGCAAGTCCGAGTTTAAAGGCCTCAAAAAATTTCCGGCTAAAAATGAAGATTCCGGTTTAATATCCGGTTCAAGGGAAAGAAGTCTCCCACAAAGCTTTGAAGCTCTCAATATCCGGTTTAATGTCCGGTTCAAGAAGGATTTATCTCTTGCAAAAAGTTAAAGGGTGCCAAAGAGGACGTGCTGCCATGATGCGCGGTTCAAACATGGGTATCATGCCTTATTGGCTTATCATATTATTGATCACTTGGGGGCTTGGTCATGTCTGAACCATAGTCACACTTCTTGATCAGCGCAATGCCACAGTATCACTTGGGGGCTTTGGTCATGTCCGAACCATAGCAACGCCATTTGGTAGGCAAAAAGCCACAGCATCACTTGGGGACTTGATCATGTCTGAACCATAGTCACGCCTCTTGATCGGCCTAGTGCCATAGCATCACTTGGGGGCTTTGGTCGAACCCGAACCATCGCTACAGCTCTTGATCGGCGTAATGCCAACGCATTATTTGGGGACCTGGCTGACTTGAACCATAGCTACACCTTTTTGGGGGCATGGTCTTGTCCGACCAAGGTAATGCCACTTGATCGGCTCAAAGCCTCATTTGGAATGGTTTTATCTTTGCCTTTGCTTCTGTTTTTCTTTTGATAAAATATTTTTTCTGTTACGTTTTCACCCAACATTATTAAATCCGGTTCAACTGTCAGTTACAGATTGACGGAACACAATTAATCATAATCCGGAGACTATCAGCCCGGTTTGGTTTCGACTATAAGTCGCCAGTATATATTTGGATTGCGCCATTGGAATCATGCGCTCATAAATCATTGGATTATATTATTCAAATCTTCAAATAGCCAACATGGCTGGATTTTATTATGCTTATCAGTAACCAGTACTATGATTAAGGATTTCAAAGTCGCTTTAGCGCAATGGCTATTATATTATCAATGGATATGATTTATTTTATAATCGAAGGAATAGTCCCAAGTCGCTGCAAGCTTACGACCCGGTACTTGGGGGCTACATTATTCAACTTAAGATTATATCAAATATGCAAGTCTCATGTCGTTGCAAGCATGCACCATGACACTTGGGGGCTAATGCAAAGTCATTCTTATTAGTCTTATTGAAGACCCGACTCATCACATTTTAAATGAGCCGGCCCTTGGGGGCTACCAATTGCTCCTGTCAACAATTCAAGGTACACAAATTTTTATCTATTATTGAAGGATCCACTGCTCAGTTGGTAAAGCACAAAGCTCTCAACCTTGTGGACGTGGGTTCACGCCCCATGATGGGAGTTACATAATATAATGTTATTCTCAATGAAGTATATATAAAGTCCCAGCTCAATATTTTCTTACTGAGCCGGCCCTTGGGGGCTATACGTTGTTGTTACATTCTACATGATCATATTTTCAAAAGTCCCTGCTCATTATTTGCATAATGACCTGGAACTTGGGGGCTACACTGGTTGAAGTTTTTATGAGCATCAGGAAATTACAAGTCCCAGGTTGCTGCAAGCATGACAACCCGACACTTGGGGGCTGCATATGTGGAACACTCAGTTCTGGCTATTGATTGAGATGAACAACCTGGATTTCTTCAAGCTTGTGACATTCATATTGAAGCAAATCTTAAGCTGTTACTACGTAACCTTCTTAAGATTTGAGGGCTACAAGTGATAGGCATATAAGAGGTATATTTTCTAAAGCTGATGTTAACAAACAGTTATGATCCGGTACCATCAATATTTGTAAACCAGCAAGTTCTACGTCCTTAAACCGGCTGAAGATCAGATGAGTATTTCAAGGACCAATATTGTTTTTAAGCATTGGGAGCTGAATCAAAGGAGTTATTCTTCACAATATATTGTCTATGAGAAACCAATGTCAGCAAATTGATTATGAAGCTGGCCTATTAAACCGGATTTTCTAGAAGAAGGAAGTGACAAGGACTTAAGGATGATCAGGATCAGTTTAACATGGATAAATCCAAATTAAACTGGGGCTAATGTCGGAGATATACCCCGCGGTATGGCCCGGCTGGAGTTGTAAACCGGCTGAGACTTGGTAAACCGGCGGACGGTTAAGACAGATGGCTAAGACAGACGGTAAACCGGCGAGTGTTAAACCGGCTGAGTTAAGACAGATGGTAGCACCGGCAGGTGTTAAGACAATGTTAAACCGGCAGAAAATGTTAAACCGATAGACAATGTTAAACCGGCAGACAATGTTAAACCGGCAGACAATGTTAAACCGGCAGACAATGTTAAACCGGCAAACAGTGATAACTGGGTTGTCAGGGGTTATGAATCCTGAGATTTTATGAAGCCCAAGATGTTAAGAAGCCCATGAAGATAAGTTAGAATAGTTAAGTCTTAAGTTCGAGTTGGACTCTACACGTAACCCGCCTCTTCAACATATATAAGGAGAGGTAGGGCTCCCCAAAGAGGGAGAAGCTACAAGCAAGAAGAAACAATCTTAGGTCTAGACACAAAGAGGAGAGCCGGTTCTGGCGACTCCTCGTGATGATAATGAGACCTAGCCTCAAACAACATGTAGGGTTTCTTTGGATGATGTTTCCCGGGGCCCGAAGCTGTCTAAATCCCTGTCTTGTGTTGCGTCTCTCGATTTCGCTCAACCCCTCTCAAGCTACCACATAGATGCGTTGGCCTCGCGATTAAGTCCTGACACTAAGGATATCTGTCGTGACAATTCCACGACAGGATTTAATCGATACAAATCCTTGTTTCACGTGTCAATTAATGCATATTTTTTCCCCAAAGACCAAAGAGCTAACCATCTCACCCCACATCGCTTGATTAATGCAGCGCCATGCAAACCAACCTTCTCACTTCCGCATGCATGCAGGGGATGTTAATGTCCTTGGTTGCTAAACCCATCAATTTTACATCAATTAGTGTTAGTGCCCTTTGCAAATTGTAATTTTGATATACTGGCCTTGTGTACAAAAAAATGGAGGTAGTAACTATATTTGACTTCCTTCCCCATTGCGGTGACGTTGACGATATCTTTTTTTTGGTTGTTTGGCGAAGTGTGTTCGACGGAGAACACCATTGAGGGAGACCACGGTAAGTCGTTCGCAAGTGCCGCCTGCAAGCCGAGACAACCACCTTATTTGCATCCAGGAAGTCCTTTACTGGTACTACTAGGAATACTAGTGCGGTGAGATGGCTTCTCGAAGAAGTCGATGGAGAAATGGAGTCAGCAAAAAGTGAAATGATGGTTGCTTCGTCCGTGCTTTTCTGATTTGATGCCTCACTGCTTTGTGATTTGTGATAGAAGGGACAGGGGAGTAGACTCTGTGCTCTATACTATACTACATGCGTCCAAGCATGGGAGAAGGAGGAGAGACGTTGCATTTTTCTATTCCTTCAATAATCAATCAGGGAGCTTCGGTTCCATCTTTTTGGCTTTGGCAACACCGTCCACAATGGTTCCTACGATGCCCAAAAGCTATTTTCACATTTGGCTAGACATTGTGGATGCCCTTAACCATACCACTTGGTTTTGCTCCTGTGTGCTATCTATACAAATCTCAATTATATTGATCTAAAAAATTATAGAATCAAGATTAGTAAAAAGGAGGTGATTTTGCAACGCGGATGGCGGGGGACGTTTCTTATTTGAGCAATGCTACATCCACGTAATGGTTTACGTAAAGTTACGAACTAATGTGATGTGGGACTACTTGATTGGATTAAAGGAGAGGATTAGGCCCACCCCACCTGAAAATTAGGGGGGGGGCATATATAGATTAGATGGAAATTATACATAGCAGCTACGTAGCCCTTTGTAAGTCTAGGATTAGGCTTCTTGTTTTCGGAGGACGTTATCCTGGCGGTTTGCTAACATGCGGTCCCACGTGTCAGTGCTTTACCAAGCCGATCCGCATCCCACATGAGGCAGTGTTGGGGAACGTAGTAATTTCAAAAAAATTCCTACACACACGCAAGATCATGGTGATGCATAGCAACGAGAGGGGAGAGTGTGTCCACGTACCCTCGTAGACCGAAAGCGGGAGCGTTATATCAACGCGGTTGATGTATTCGTACGTCTTCACGGCCCGACCGATCAAGCACCGAAACTACGGCACCTCCGAGTTCTAGCACACGTTCAGCTCGATGACGTCCCCCGTACTCCGATCCAGCAGAGTGTCGAGGGAGAGTTCCGTCAGCACGACGGCGTGGTGACGATGATGATGTTCTACCGACGCAGGGCTTCGCCTAAGCACCGCTACGATATTATCGAGGTGGATTATCGTGGAGGGGGGCACCGCACACGGCTAAGAGATCCAAGGGATCAATTGTTGTGTCTCCAAGGGGTGCCCCCTCCCCGTATATAAAGGAGTGGAGGAGGGGAGGGCGGCCCTCTCTCTATGGCGCGCCCTAGGGGAGTCCTACTCCCACCCGAGTAGGATTCCCTTTCCTAGTAGAACTAGGAGCCCTTCCAAGTAGAAGGAGTAGGAGAGAAGAAAAGGGAAGGGAGAAGGAGAAGGAAGGAAGGGGGCGCCCCCCTCCCTAGTCCAATTCGGACTAGTCCATGGGGAGGGGTGCGGCCACCCTTTGGGGCCTTTCTCTCCTTTCCCGTATGGTCCATTAAGGCCCAATACGAATTCCTGTAACTCTCCGGTACTCTGAAAAATACCCGAATCATTCGGAACCTTTCCGATGTCCGAATATAGTCATCCAATATATCGATCTTTGCGTCTCAATCGTTTCGAGACTCCTCGTCATGTCCCCGATCTCATCCGGGACTCCGAACTCCTTTGGTACATCAAAACTCATAAAATCATAATATAACTGTCATCGAAACCTTAAGCGTGCGGATCCTACGGGTTCGAGAACTATGTAGACATGACCGAGACACATTACCGGTCAATAACCAATAGCGGAACCTGGATGCTCATATTGGCTCCTACATATTCTATGAAGATCTTTATCGGTCAAACTGCATAACAACATACGTTGTTCCCTTTGTCATCTGTATGTTACTTGCTCAAGATTCGGTCGTCGGTATTTCAATACCTAGTTCAATCTCGTTACTGGCAAGTCTCTTTACTCTTTATGTAATGCATCATCCTACAACTAACTCATTAGTCACATTGCTTGCAAGGCTTATAGTGATGTGCGTTACTGAGAGGGCCCAGAGATACCTCTCCGACAACCGGAGCGACAAATCCTAATCTCGAAATATGCCAACCCAACATGTACCTTCAGAGACACCTGTAGAGCACCTTTACAATCACCCAGTTACTTGTGACGTTTGGTAGCACACAAAGTGTTCCTCCGGTAAACGGGAGTTGCATAATCTCATAGTCACAGGAACATGTATAAGTCATGAAGAAAGCAATAGCAACATACTAAACGATCGTGTGCTAAGCTAACGGAAATGGGTCATGTCAATCACATCATTCTCCTAATGATGTGATCCCGTTAATCAAATGACAACCCATGTCTATGGCTAGGAAACATAACCATCTTTGATCAACGAGCTAGTCTAGTAGAGGCATACTAGTGACACTCTGTTTGTCTATATATTCACACATGTATTATGTTTCCGGTTAATACAATTTTAGCATTAATAATAAACATTTATCATGAAATAAGGAAATAAATAATAACTTTATTATTGCCTCTAGGGCATATTTCCTTCAGTCTCCCACTTGCACTAGAGTCAATAATCTAGTTCACATCGCCATGTGATTTAACACCAATATTCATATCTGTATATGATTAATACCTATAGTTCACATCGTCATGTGACCAACACCCAAAGGGTTTACTATAGTTAATAATCTAGTTCACATCGCTATGTGATTAACACCCAAAGAGTACTAAGGTGTGATCATGTTTTGCTCGTGAGAGAAGCTTAGTCAACGGGTCTGTCACATTCAGAGCCGTATGTATTTTGCAAATATTCTATGTCTATGATGCTCTGTACGGAGCTACTCTAGCTAATTGCTCCCACTTTCAATATGTATCCAGATTAAGACTTAGAGTCATCTGGATCAGTGTCAAATCTTGCATCGACATAACCCTTTACGACGAACCTCTTGTCACCTCCATAATCGAGAAACATATCCTTATTCCACTAAGGATAATTTTGACCAATGTCCAGTGATCTACTCCTAGATCACTATTGCACTCCCTTGCCAAACCAGGGAAGAGTATACAATGGGTCTGGTCCATAGCATGGCATACTTCTATAGAACCTATGACTGAGGCATAGGGAATGACTTTCATTCTCTTTCTATTTTCTGCCGTGGTCGGGATTTGCGTCTTACTAAATTTCACACCTTTGCAACACAGGCAAGAACTCTTTCTTTGACTGTTCCATTTCGAACTACTTCAAAATCTTGTCAAGGTATGTACTCATTGAAAATCTTATCAAGTGTCTTGATCTATCTCAATAGATCTTGATGCTCAATATGTAAGTAGCTTTACTGAGGTCTTTCTTTTAAAGAAATCCTTTCAAACACTTCTTTATGCTTTCGGAAAAATTCTACACCATTTCTGATCAACAATATGTCACTCACATATACTTATCAGAAAGGCTGTAGTGCTCCCACTCACTTTATTGTAAATACAGGCTTCACTGCAAGTCCGTATAAAACTATATGCTTTGATCAACTTATCAAAGCGTATATTTCAACTCTGAGATGCTTGCACCAGTCCATAGATGGATCGCTGGAGCTTGCACATTTTGTTAGCACCTTTAGGATTGACAAAACCTTCTGGTTGCATCATATACAACACTTCTTTAAGAAAACCATTAAGGAATGTAGTTTTGACATTGCCAGATTTCATAAAATGTGGCAATTGCTAACACGATTCGGACAGACTTTTAAGCATCGATACGAGTGAGAAAATCTCATTGTATTCAATACCTTGAACTTTGTCAAAAACCTTTTTCGACAAGTCTAGCTTTGTAGATAGTAACACTACTATCAGCATCCGTCTTCCTCTTGAAGATCCATTTATTCTTAATGACTCACCGATCATCGGGCAAGTCAATCAAAGTCCACACTTTGTTCTCATACATGGATCCCATCTCAGATTTCATGGCTTTAAGCCATTTCGCAGAATCTAGGCTCATCATCGCTTCCTCATAGTTCATAGGTTCATCATGGTCTAGTAACATGACTTCTAGAATAGGATCACCGTACCACTCTGGTGCGGACCGTACTTTGGAAGACCTACGAGTTTCTGTAATAACTTGATCTGAAGTTTCGTGATCATCATCATTAACTTACTCACTAATTGGTGTAAGAATCACTGGAACTTATTTCTGTGATGAACTACTTCCCAATTCGGGACAAGGTACAATTACCTTATCAAGTTCTACTTTCCTCCCACTCACTTCTTTCGAGAGAAACTTCTTCTCTAGAAAGGATCCATTTTTAGCAAACGAATATCTTGCCTTCGGATCTGTGATAGAAGGTGTACCCAATAGTTTCCTTTGGGTATTTTATGAAGACGCACTTCTCCGATTTGGGTTTGAGATTATCAGGATGAAACTTTTTCACATAAGCATCGGAACCCCAAACTTTAAGAAACGACAACTTGGGTTTCTTGCCAAACCACAGTTCATAAGGTGTCATCTCAACGGATTTAGATGGTGCCCTATTTAACATGAATGCAGCTGTCTCTAATGCATAACCCCAAAACGATATTGGTAAATCGGTAAGAGACATCATTGATCGCACCATATCAAATAAAGTGCGGTTATGACGTTCGGACACACCGTTACGCTGTGGTGTTCCAGGTGGCATGAGTTTGTGAAACTATTCCACATTGTTTTAACTGAAGGCCAAACTCGTAACTCAAATATTCATCTACACGATCAGATCGCAGAAACTTTATTTTCTTGCTATGATGATTTTACACTTCACTCTGAAATTCTTTGAACCTTTCAACTATTTCAGACTTATGTTTCATCAAGTAGATATACTCATATCTTCTCAAATCATCTGTGAAGGTCAGAAAATAACGATACCCGCCACGAGCATCAACACTCATTGGACCGCATACATCGGTATGTATTATTTCCAACAAGTCAGTAGCTCGTTCCATTGTTCCGAATAATGGAGCTTTAGTCATCTTGCCCAAAAGGCACGGTTCGCAAGCATCAAATGATTCATAGCCAAGTGATTCCGAAAATCCATCTTTATGGAGTTTCTCCATGCGCTTTACACCAATATGACCCAAACGGCAGTGCCACAAATAAGTTGCACTATCATTATTAACTTTGCATCTTTTGGCATCAATATTATGAATATGTGTATCACTATGATCGAGATCCAACAAACTATTTTCATTGGGTGTATGACCATTGAAGGTTTTGTTCATGTAAACAGAACAACAATTATTCTCTGACTTTAAATGAATAACCGTATTGCAAACATGATCAAATCATATTCATGCTCAATGCAAATGCCAAATAACATTTATTTAGGTTTAACACTAATCCCGAAAGTATAGGGAGTGTGTGATGATGATTATATCAATCTTGGAACCACTTCCAACACTCATCGTCACTTCCCCTTCAACTAGTCTCTGTTTATTCTGTAACTCCTGTTTCGAGTTACTAATCTAAGCAACCGAACAAGTATCAAATACTCAGGGGCTACTATAAACACTAGTAAGGCACACATCAATAACCTGTATATCAATATACCCTTGTTCACTTTGCCATCCTTCTTATCCACCAAATATTCAGGGTATTTCCGCTTCCAGTGACCATTTCCTTTGCAGTGTAAGCACTTAGTTTTAGGCTTTGGTCCAGCTTTGAGCTTCTTCACGGGAGTGACAACTTGCTTGCCATTCTACTTGAAGTTTCCCTTTCTTTTCCTTTGCCCTTTTCTTGAAACTAGTGGTCTTTTCAATCATCAACACTTAATGCTCTTTCTTGATTTCTACCTTCGTTGATTTCAACATCGCGAAGAGCTCAGGAATCGTTTTCGTCATCCTTTGCATACTATAGTTCATCACGAAGTTCTACTAACTTGGTGATGGTGACTAGAGAACTCTGTCAATCACTATCTTATATGGAATATTAACTCCCACTTGATTCAAGCAATTGTAGTACCCAGACAATCTGAGCACATGCTCACTAGTTGAGCGATTCTCTTCCATCTTTTAGCTATAGAACTTGTTGGAGATTTCATATCTCTTAACTCGGGTATTTGCTTGAAATATTAACTTCAACCCCTAGAACATCTTATATGGTCCATGACGTTCAAAACATCTTTGAAGTCCCGATTCTAAGCCGTTAAGCATGGTGCACTAAACTATCAAGTAGTCATCATTTTTGAGCTAGCGAAACGTTCATAACGTCTGCATCTGCTCCTGCAATAGGTCCATCACCTAGTGGTGCATAAAGGGCATAATTCTTCTGTGCAGCAATGAGGACAATCCTCAGATCACGGATCCAATCCGCATCATTGCTACTAATATTTTTCAACATAGTTTTCTCTAGGAACATATCAAAATAAACATATGAAAGCAACAACGCGAGCTGTTGATCTACAACATAATTTGCAAAATACTACCAGGACTAAGTTCATGATAAATTTAAGTTCAATTAATCATATTACTTAAGAACTCCCACTTAGATAGACATCTCTCTAGTCATCTAAGTGATCACGTGATCCAAATCAACTAAACCATGTCCGATCATCACGTGAGATGGAGTAGTTTTCAATGGTGAACATCACTATGTTGATCATATCTACTATATGATTCACGTTCGACCTTTCGGTCTCTGTGTTCCGAGGCCATATCTGCATATGTTAGGCTCGTCAAGTTTAACCTGAGTATTCTGCGTGTGCAAAACTGGCTTGCATCCGTTGTAGATGGACGTAGAGCTTATCGCACCCGATCATACTCAGGGAGAACACTTCTTGATAATTAGTGAGAGATCATCTTAAAATGCTACCGTCAATCAAAGCAAGATAAGATGCATAAAGGATAAACATCACATGCAATCAATATAAGTGATATGATATGGCCATCATCATCTTATGCTTGTGATCTCCATCTCCGAAGCACCGTCGTGATCACCATCGTCACCGGCGCGACACCTTGATCTCCATCGTAGCATCATTGTCGTTTACGCTGTCTATTGCTTCTACGACTATCGCTACCGCTTAGTGATAAAGTAAAGCAATTACACGGCGTTTGCATTGCATACAATAAAGCGACAACCATATGGCTCCTGCCAGTTGTCGATAACTCGGTTACAAAACATGATCATCTCATACAATAAAATATAGCATCACATCTTGACCATATCACATCACAACATGCCCTGCAAAAACAAGTTAGACGTCCTCTACTTTATTGTTGCAAGTTTTACGTGGCTGCTACGGGCTGAGCAAGAACCGTTCTTACCTACGCATCAAAACCACAACGATAGTTCGTCAAGTTAGTGTTGTTTTAACCTTCTCAAGGACCGGGCGTAGCCACACTCGGTTCAACTAAAGTTGGAGAAACTGACACCCGCCAGCCACCTGTGTCCAAAGCACATCGGTAGAACCAGTCTCGCGTAAGCGTACGCGTAATGTCGGTCTGGGCCGCTTCATCCAACAATACCGCCGTACCAAAGTATGACATGCTGGTAAGCAGTATGACTTGTATCGCCCACAACTCACTTGTGTTCTACTCGTGCATATAACATCAACACATAAAAACCTGGCTCTAATACCACAGTTGGGGAACATAGTAATTTCAAAAAAATTCCTACACACACGCAAGATCATGGTGATGCATAGCAACGAGAGGGGAGAGTGTGTCCACGTACCCTCGTAGACCGAAAGCGGAAGCGTTATATCAACGCGGTTGATGTAGTCGTACGTCTTCACGGCCCGACCGATCAAGCCCCGAAATTACGACACCTCCGAGTTCTAGCACACGTTCAGCTCGATGACGTCCCCCGTACTCCGATCCAGCAGAGTGTCGAGGGAGAGTTCCGTCAGCACGACAGCGTGGTGACGATGATGATGTTCTACCGACGCAGGGCTTCGCCTAAGCACCGCTACGATATTATCGAGGTGAATTATCGTGGAGGGGGGCACCGCACACGGCTAAGAGATCCAAGGTATCAATTGTTGTGTCTCCAAGGGGTGCCCCCTCCCCGTATATAAAGGAGTGGAGGAGGGGGAGGGCCGGCCCTCGATCTATGGCGCGCCCTAGGGGAGTCCTACTCCCACCGGGAGTATGATTTCCCCTTTCCTAGCAGAATTAGGAGCCCTTCCAAGTAGAAGGAGTAGGAGAGAAGGAAAGGGAGGGAGAAGGAGAAGGAAGGAAGGGGGCGCCCCCCCTCCCTTGTCCAATTCGGAGTAGTCCATGGGGAGGGGTGCGGCCACCCTTTGGGGCCTTTCTCTCCTTTCCTGTATGGCCCATTAAGGCCTAATACGAATTCCCGTAACTCTCCGGTACTCCGAAAAATACCCGAATCACTCGGAACCTTTCCGATGTCCGAATATAGTCGTCCAATATATCGATCTTTACGTCTCGACCATTTCGAGACTCCTCGTCATGTCCCCGATCTCATCCAGGACTCCGAAATCCTTCGGTACATCAAAACTCATAAACTTATAATATAAGCATCGCCGAAACCTTAAGCGTGCGGACCCTACGGGTTCGAGAACTATGTAGACATGACCGAGACACGTTACCGGTCAATAACCAATAGCGGAACCAGGATGCTCATATTGGCTTCTACATATTTTACGAGGATCTTTATCGGTCAAACCGCATAACAACATACGTTGTTCCCTTTGTCATCGGTATGTTACTTGCCCGAGATTCGATCGTCGGTATCTCAATACCTAGTTCAATCTCGTTACCGGCAAGTCTCTTTACTCGTTATGTAATGCATCATCCCGCAACTAACTCATTAGTCACATTGCTTGCAAGGCTTATAGTGATGTTCATTACCGAGAGGGCCTAGAGATACCTCTCCGACAACCGAAGTGACAAATCCTAATCTCGAAATACGCCAACCCAACATGTACCTTCAGAGACACCTGTAGAGCACCTTTATAATCACCCAGTTACGTTGTGACGTTTGGTAGCACACAAAGTGTTCCTCCGGTAAACGGGAGTTGCATAATCTCATAGTCATAGGAATATGTATAAGTCATGAAGAAAGCAATAGCAACATACTAAACGATCGTGTGCTAAGATAACGGAATGGGTCATGTCAATCACATCATTCTCCTAATGATGTGATCCCGTTAATCAAATGACAACCCATGTCTATGGCTAGGAAACATAACCATCTTTGATCAACGAGCTAGTCTAGTAGAGGCATACTAGTGACACTCTGTTTGTCTATATATTCACACATGTATTATGTTTCCGGTTAATACAATTCTAACATGAATAATAAAATTTATCATGAAATAAGGAAATAAATAATAACTTTGTTATTGCCTCTAGGGCATATTTCCTTCAGGCAGAACAACGGCAGAAGCAACACGTGGTTAAGTTGAAGAAGATGAGGGAGAAGCGTATTCAGCAACTAGTGAAATGATGGTTGCTTCGTCCCTCCAACTTAACTGCGGGAAAGGTGCAACTTTGTGATTTGACGCCTCATTGCTCATTACTACATCGGCGCCATGACTGGGGTGCTTCACCCCGGCTACTCTGCACTATATTCCCGTATGGCACGTGGACCCGGTAGCTTGATGTCCTACATGTCGGTGAAAGGGACTAGAAGATTTATGAAACCGGGTGCTCCACTCTTACAACGGAGGAGTAGACGACACGACGGCCCAGTGAACTGTCACTTGTACTGTATAGTACTATAGTTTTGCTGTTTTCATTTATCCATCGATACAAACCCGATTAAACAGAAAGGGCGGATTTTTCCAGCGGTAGAGGATACTGGCCATACATTTCAAAGGCAATTTTAATGTATGCAAACTGAATAATTATAAGTAACAATATGATATCTAGTAAAACTAAGAACACATATGATTTATTGTGTTAGAATGTAGTAGTAGTCCTGTATTGCATAGTTGTTAGATGTAACATGCGAGAACGTGTAGAGATGTAGTTTTGGAGGGCCTACAGAGATAAAAGCGTAATACAGTCACCGAACTTCAGAATAAGCTGATTACGGTCACTATATACGTTTTGCGGTTATTATACGGTCACTTGCTCACATATCAGCATCGGATTGCACTCTGTTGACCGGCTAAATAGTCCGCGTGGTGCCATATTGACTAGTTAAATTGACCATGTTCCTTGTGGGTCCCACCTGTCAGTTCACATAGGCAAAAGGTCAGATAAACACAAATTTACGCAGGCGCGACAAGGCTACAACCCGTGCGCGGGAATCACCTGGTTGTGTATGTATGCAGCCGAGGGCCTGATGTGTGCGCATGCACGTGTAGGTTGAGCACTTGAGCGTGAGAGTGTGTGTTGGTCATGTGGTGTACTGGTGTGTGCATGCATGCATGCGTGTGTGCGTGTGAGTGTTGCGTGCATGCGTGGCTGCGTGTGTATGTGTGAGTGTTGCGTGCGTGTGTGGGTGCATGTGTTTCTGTGGAGTGTTGCGTGTATGCAGTTCGTGTGCATGAGTGCGCGCGTGTGTGTATAATCACCACACCAGCTTCTGTGTGTTAAAACAGACGGCTCAGCATACCAATACAAGGCCACCTTGTGTGCTATGCCCGCGGTCATGACTTCGAACCACCGTCCAAATAATTTTTTTGTCGTTTGTTTTCATTCTTACTAGCAAGATGCCCGTGCGTTGCACGTAACATCAAGATGCATTTGTATGACTTGTTTATCTTGTGAGAGAAAAGGATTAACGAGGGAAGGCCTTATTTGCAAATGTGGAGACGTGTGTGGGTACCTTTTTGCTAAATTGCCATAGTTTCTTTCCTATCCGTCAGATATAAATCGGATGTCCTATATTGCAGGATGGCAGGCACACCATCATCATCAACTCTGTTTTTTATAAGAGTGTATTTTATGTATTTTATAAGAGTGTAGATGCAGAGTAGATACAAGTCCATATGTGGGCACGATGGTAGTGAGATAATGTGATGCAACACTAGAGGTGCCATGTGGAGCGTTTAACTGGTCAACTAGTCATGTCATGAGCAAATATAGAGTTGTACGGTGAGCCCGTGACTGTATAATAACCACTAAACGTAAATGGTGACCGTAATGAGTGGATTCTGAAGTCCAATGTATGTATCGTGCTTTCGCTTCAAATACAATGATCGTCATTGCATATATCGCGAGAGAAAGATGAAACATGCATGAATTTTTGGGGGGCTTACTTTTAGAGGACATGGAGATAGTTTTGTGTGCATACGTGGAAAGGGCGTACAGGGGGGTATGCGATGGAGAGAGAGATGCTCTTCGTTTCTCTTTATTATGAATAATTGTATATAGTATAAAAATATACAAATTCACAGTGCGAAATAAATATCATTGTGGGCACCATGCAATGCAAATTAGTGTTCGTACTCCTCCATATAACTTTGTAATGTTGTATATATGTAGAAACTCTAAAATAATTTTTTGGCCACAGTTTATTCCAAAGGAATGTTGTATGCGAAATAAACGTGAAGAGAGGGCTTTTTAGATCAACGGGGTACTTGATGTAACATGTGTGAATGTCTAGTTGATGCATTTGGCGGGGCCTAGAGAGGTATGTGTGTGTATTACGTATTTGAGAGAGGCATGGATAGAGGGGCCGACGGGGGGGCGTGGGAGAGATAGCACGAGGAATGAGAGTGGTCTAGAGAGAGAGACGAATATGACGTCACGACAAGAGATTCCATTCCCTTGAGTGTGTATATGCAAGGGGGGAGCGAATAGAGGCACCAGGAGAAATTTTCTGTGTGTGTGGTGTTTGTGTTGGTATGTGTGGGTGTGAGAAGATAATGAGACGTGGGGGCAGAGGGTGTGTCACCGCGTGAGGTCCGGTGGGTCGAGGTGAGGCCCTTCGTTTGGTTCCGTCATGCGCTACATTGGTTGGCCCGTGACGCATTTAGGAAGACCCATGGATGACTAGTCGTACAAGAGAAAGATAGCAGAATTGTGAAGGACTCTGTGTCCACTGAAAAAGCCGGCTAGGATTTGTAACCCTAGGTTCTCGGACTAAGGTAACCCCTTTATCTCTGATATTACTATTAATCCAACCTAACTTTAAGGGGCATCCTACAGAATGCTCTGCTAGAATCATACTCGTCGATTAGGAAGAGAGGTGTGAGACAATGCGTGAGAGACAGGCGTAAAGATAATGTGCGTACATGAGACACGTAGGCATGTCGATGTACATAGAAAGGGTCGATGAGGGTTGTGCGTGTGTATGTTTGCGAGAGGAAGAATGCTTGTGATAAAGGTTAGTGAAAATAGTTGTAAATGGTTACGAGAGGGAGGGAGGGTTATATCTAGAGCATGTGTGCGAGAAAGACACCTCGGGAGAGAGTGTTTGAGCATGTGTGAGAGACCACCGATGGAGAGTGAAACTACACGTAAAAGACTGCTCTACACATTGATTAAAGATATAAATTGTATCCAAATATTAGGATGGGATCATGATATTTGCAATTAGCGTAAGGAGCGGTCATTGATCCATCGGACATCTAGATTCTATCGAATTTGAGCATGTCTATGTTATTATTCGACACAATTGATCCACATAGTTAGTATTTTGAACTCCAGACAATGCATCGCTTTAGCAATCGAATATAAACGTGAGTATAGTTCATGTTGTGTGTGTAAATCACATTATACATACAAAAGTTACACAATGGACATTATAAATAGCTACCTATGAACTAGCATGCATTTGAATTATAACTTAAGGTGGTTTAAAAAATCGAATTCAACATCAAGTCCATTCAATTATTTGAATTCGATATCATGGCATTTGTAAACCATACCTAAATTATGGGGGCACCAATCTTTGCTCTGATTGTGTACATAATAGCATATGTAGTCGTGTACAAAATAGATTCAAATTTAGCTCCTCCATTCCGAAATAATCGTAGTTATAGGATTTTCAAGTGTCAAAATTTCAAAAAGAAGCGGATAATTTAATGAGGTTTTCAAATATACAAGGTCAAATATAACATTGTCTATTTAGGTCAATCCTCATAGTTCAAGAGTACTTTAAACGTGAATGCTTGTGTTTCAAAATTTCGAACGAAGCGCCAAAAGAGCCTCTACTCGCCCGAAACCGCGTGAGACCAATGTTTGGTAGTACAAAGAAATTACTTTTCTAATAACTCCGACCAGTGAAACCTACCGGCCCGATGTCCAAAGGTCTAAACTGGGGTGGGTTTGTAGCTTCATCTAGACGCCACACAACCGCATCCGAAAAACATTCAAACACAATGGCCGCCAAGGCACACATGCACGCGGCCGAAATCGCTCCCGCCCACTATTTGGGACACCTGGGATTACCATCCTACCCCCGACCCACAGTAGGTCCGAAATTTAAGAGGGGGGCAAAGTTTGTACTTTCCCCAAATTTCAAACAAGCGTGTCCCATCTTCTGTTCAAAAAAGCCAAAAACAAGCGCGTCCCAGGCCGAAACATGGTTCCCCCTCCCCCCGCCCACCCGTCCTATTCCCCATTAGTACTCCGTGGGCGCCAAAACTACCTCTCCACCAGCCACGAAACCCCGGCGTCCTCCGTCCGCCACCCCATCCCACCGATCAACCGCCGCCCTCCTCCATCACGCCGGAGCCGATACCCCGATGTCGTCGTCCACCGCAACCTCAACCGCAACACCCTCCACGGCTAGTAGTTGAAGCCGAGGCCGAGCCGTCCGTACCCGAGCCAGTTCAACCACGCCGTCCTGCGCCTCACCGCTGCCGCTCCAACTTCACCACCCTCCACCGCACCGGAGCAGTTCCTGCTACGCCGTCGTTTGCCGCCTCGGATCTGCTTCCCCTCCGCCGACATACGGCCACGGCAACATAGTCAACAATTTGGTCATGGGTTCGTCCAAGCCTGCACCCTCCAGAACATCGGTTTCCCCGGTAAAAAGAAGAAGATCGCCGCGACATGTGGAGGTGACCACACCGGCAACCGAAAAAGGTACTCCTCTTCCCTTATTCGTGCAAATCTTATGTCTCTTCTTGCACGGTATTCATCCTACAGAAGACACTAGTTGACCGCTTATTCTTGATACCAGATGTTCCTAGTAACTCGCGATGCACAAGGTTTCTCCTCATATACTATTTCACCTTAGCTAGAGGTCCGTCGCCCCCCTGAATTTCAATTTCTGGCGATTGATTCCCAATTAATGGAAGCATTCCCGGCGTAATGCTAAATCGCCTATTACGCCCGGGGAAGCAGCAACAGTGTTTATCTTAGGGGTGTGTGCGGCCTAGAGCTCTTGGCGCCAATCTGGAGGTCGGCCGGGATTAAAGGGATGGCGTGTGGCGCTGCCAAGCTGCAGCGATGGTGTGAGGTCTATGGGAGGGCGGGCGGCGGAGGCGAGTGCAGGCTGGTGGTCGCTGGAGGTTCGAGAAAGATCGTCCAACAGTGTTGGCGGGAGGTAGACGAAGGACATCTGCCCGTTCCTTATAGATCGGACGGTTCATTAAAAATCGGTGACCTATTTATTTTCAGTCATTGTTATCTTAGATATGACCACATGTGGTGGTGTCTTTGGAGGAGTAACTGCATTTCCTGTGCTCATATATTACAAAATCATACGGAGTAGAATCTAATTTTGTTTGCCATGCAATGTTGTAGAGCTATCATATGTCTCTTGTCATTTATTTTTCAGCCACCTGCTATCTGCTACTTTTACAGTGCACTAGTTCTGCACACACTTCACCCATACTCTCACTATTGTGTTTTTATGCAAGGGTATTTCAGACTCTGCTGCGATGAGAGAAGCCAAAAAGAAAAGAGAGAAGTCACTCCAGCTTTGTGTGTGGCTGGGCAAGACACGTTACAACGCTATAAAGGGTGCAGTGTCAGCAGATGGAGGCAGTGAATAGCTCGAGTTGATGACCTCGCTCGCAATGAACCACCATCCCAGGTGCTTGCTTTTACTTCGCGGTGTCATATGTGGTTGCATGTTCCACATGGTGTCTAGCTTGTATTCGAAAGGCCAAAGTCCGTAAGATAAGGAAAGATGTTTTTTTACATGAACCACCATCCCGTGAGCACCAGAAGACAAATAGCTAGTCAGGGCACTGGCCGAGCCAGTGACAAGCCCAGCAAAGATAGGCATCACCTGGAAGCCAACTAAAAAGTTGTGATGGTGGCGAAGCAGCCCGCCTCCTACCAGGCTCTCAGGTCCTAGATGATCATGCTCACCACTCCAGCCGGATGTCTAGCTTGTATTGCTTCCAATTTGGTTAAATTGCGTCTGCTTAGCTTACACATTTTACCTTTGAATATGAAATGCCTTTCTGGTTATGGTACATACTAGTACATCTGTGTATTAACCATGTTCTTACATCAAACTAATGTTCTTGTGTATCCCTCATCAATCACTTATGACGAGGAAGGCAGGCAAGGGGACTACTCCTCATTTAAAGAATGCAGCGTCAGCCTCCCGCCATGATTCTCAAGAAACAGAAATGCTAGATGAAGATATTGAACGTAGCTCTATAGTTGATTACAGCACTTCCCCTACACTAGCATCGTAGGTGCTTGCTCTAACTTGGCAGCGTGATATGTGGTTGCATGTTGCATATGGTGTCTAGATTGTAATTCTTCCAATCTGGTTAAACTGCATGTGCTACTCTGCTTAGCTTATACATTATACCTGTTAATGTGACATGCCTTCCTGTATTTAGTACATAGTACATATGTCTATTAAGCATGTCCTTACATAAAACTATTTTTTTTTGTATCCCGCATCAATCAACATGATGAGACACCTTTAGTATATGTAGTGCGATATTAGTTGCATCTTTGCGCTGCTTCTAATTTGTTGAAATTCCATTTATGATGGGATGCTTTTAACTTGGCAGAGTCATATTTGTTGCATCTTTCATGTGGTATCTAGCTTGCATTGCTTCTTATTTGCTGGAATGGTTTCTGCTTAGTTTACACAAACAGTTGTGAACATGCCATGCCGTCATGTTTTTCGTACATATTCCATCCTGGTATCATGTGTTTGCCTTACATCAAAGTAGTGATTGTCAGTATCATGCATGAATGAGTTCTGAAGAGAGTATTTTATTGCTTTTTCTCGTCGGTTTTACTTGATAATTAAAAATCAGTAAAGCGGAAGGAAGTTAGCAAGGTAGCGGATAAAGGTGCTCCTTCGAGCGGAGGGCCTCTGATTTCTACTCCTCCACACCCCCAAGATGATTTCCAAGACAACACATGCATAGACACTCAACAAAGCTGTGTTTATGATGAGCATGTCTCCCCTAGTGCAACATCACCGGTGCTCCCTCTAACTTGGCAATCGTTATATGTGGTTGCATGTTATGTGTGATGTCTAGCTTGTATTGCTTCTAATTTTGTTGAATTCCATCTGCTTACTTTTACACATTATACTTGAATAAGACACGTGTTCCTGTTTATAGAACATACAATATCATCCTATCACACCATGTTCTTACATCAAATTACTACTGTTGTGTAACCTGCAACAATCACTTATCATAAGACACGTTTGACTTCGGAGTGTGATATAGGTTACATCTGACATTCTTTTCTAGCTTGTACTACTAATTTGTTGAAATGTCACTTATGACGAGACAGTTTTAACTTGGTAGAGTGACATTCGTTGCATCTTTCATATGGTGTTTAGCTTTCATTGCTTCTAATTTGTTGAAATGCCTTCTCCTTAGTTTACACATCATAAGTGGTGAATATGCAATGTTGTGAATATGCAATGGCACTAATGACGAGAGACCTCTAACATGGTAGTGTGATGTTGTTTGCATCTTGCATATGATTTATTTCTTGTACCGCTTCACATTTGTTTAAACGCCATTTATGATGAGACACTGTTAACTTGGCAGAGCGATATTTGTAGCATCTTTCATATGGTGTCTACCTTCCATTGCATTTCTTCTAATTTGGTGAAATGTCTTCTTCTTAGTTTACACATCATAGTTCTGGTTATCTCTTCCGTCTTGTTTTTCGTACATATTACATCCTCCTATCATGTGGTTGTCTAACATCAAAGTTCAGTTAAATGCATCACGCATCAATTTGTTACGAAGAACTAAATTGTTATTCGTTTTTCTTGTCGGCTTGACTTAACATGGCACAGAGAAAGAGGAAGAAAGACAGAATGGCAGGGAATGAGAAGCGGATGAATCCTGCAGATTCTGCTGGTACTGATGGTGCAATAAAAGGTCAAAGTCCAGCAGAAAATTCTACAAACACGGCATCTCATGCTACACGAGTTGCAAAAAAGCTAAACAAAAACAAATAGGTGCCACCAAACAAGCAGAGACAACCCTAGTTCTTGCAACACCTACCACAGTACTACCAGCTGCACGACTTACTGCGTAAATGCGTCAATCGAAGCTAGCAGCATGTTCCCAAGGTCCCTTGCCACTGACACTACTTCCCAAGCACTCTTGACACAAGACGAGTTGGCAATATCAGATGAACCTTGTGAGCTTCAACAGCAAGAAGGTAGTTCTTTGGAGTCAAGTTACTGATTGCATGCTTCTTTATATGTAGTCTCACAGTTTGATGTACACTAACACTTCCTATGTTTGTTGTTGGACTAGCACCTAGGCAGAAGAGGAAACAAACATTAGGGATAATGCTCGATAGGTTAACAAAATCTAGAGGAGGAAGAGTTGAGATCCATTTTGAGGCAGGTTTAAAAAGGCCACGTGATGCTACAGAGTCAGCCAAGTTAGTATCAGAGGCAGCGGTTGCTGTTAGGTGTCATGTACGTATCCTCCCAACATGGATTCAGTACAGGAATGACAAAGACGAAACCTAGTTCAACACCTTCCTCGACCATTTATCTGTAAGTATGGTTATGTATGGAAACTAGTAATATCGTCTTGCTCTGTCCAATACTTTCTAGGTTGCTGATAATGAGACTCCAATACTTTTCAATAGATGAGGTTCAAGTTGGATAGCCAAGATGATGCAACCAGACAAGCTTGAACCCATGTTTTCAAGTCTTTCTGCTGACGATGTCGGTGTAACTTGAGGAAAACTCACTTTGAAGGCAAGGCTAACAGTGAACTTGCCCAAACATGTCCAGTGGAAAATATATCTGATGAAGAATGGAGAGGCCTCGTTAAACACTGGTCCGATCCGAAGTATCAGGTACATTATATATATGTCATCAAATCACATGTTGAAGTCCTATTTACGCATGTGCCACACAAATCTATCTTCTTGTAGGTGAACTGATCAAAGAACAAGGCCAACCATATGAAAGTGAAATTCCAACATACGACGGGATCTCGTAGCTATATTGCACGCAGCGAGGCTCTTGTAATTAGCTGCTGTTTCACTCTTTTCATTGTACCATATTATCAGATCTATATTGACTTGTTCCAAATGCAGAGGAAAGCCCGCAAGGACCAAAAAGTACCTGAACCAAATGTTGTGGAAATCTTCAAGGACATCACACCAGCAAAAAGAAGGGCATGACTACACCAGCCAAAGCCGCTGGTGTAAGTCCTTAATCCTCACGACTTTTAACTACTACTTACTCTGACTTGTGCCTTGAACTGCATGGTTTGCAGCCAATGTCTATTACTCTTTTCAATTTTATACACAATTGTCTTAGGGTATCATTGCACCTTACAAGGTTTAAAAGAGAGGAGTGATGTTCCTTTGATCTTGACCTGTAATCTAGTTCCGTGTTGGACTTGCCCACACAACGTTACAATTGTCTGTTTGTCTGTTCTTAGTTGTTTTGTGATATGAATGATGTCATACTATGCTTACCGTATTATAAACTTCATCTCTTTATCCTTAGCCCTCAATACAATGTGAAGAAATAGACAATACATTAGCGATGGTACCTGGTCATATGTTTGGAACCTGGTTTATTATGTGCTTTGCAATAAAATACAACTATTATTTTACATGGATTCACCAGAATAAGTTCTGTATATAGAACAAAGCTATTTTGTTTGGTTTTGCTGCCTCCTTAATATCTTCTGTTCTGGTACTACTAATGTAAAACCTCAACTTTTCAGCGAGCTATGGAAAAAATGGTGGAACCGCCACCTTCAGAAGGTGGCGAGGCAACTATAACCGCAATGTCAGCTCTTCTGCGGTGGTCGATACACAATCCACTAACTTGATTGCCAAAAGCACGTTCCTGCGTAATACTGGGTTGGTTGTTAAGGCAATATCGTCCAAACTGCCTCATGATCAAGATATGCAAGCTCAAAGCAATGTTGTATCTGTGCTCCAGACACAAGTCCATTCCCTAACAGAGACCCTTTGTGAAACAAGGACAAACATTGCTCAATGTCGCTAAGATATGCATGGTTTTGAAACCAGACTATCGACATTTGCTATGTTATTCGAGAGCCTAGGGAAATGAAGGCGGGGTTATGGTGCTCCATCGGACAATACATCATGAAAACGTAATCGGTCAAATGAACTGAGCCGAACTTACGGTGGTGCATTTATACGCTAGACTGTTAAGTTTTATGCCAACCTTCCTTTTGTTATATAGTTGTAATTTGTTTTGGTGCGATACAAAATTTATCCTTAACGCAGCCACCTTGAAGAAAACAACAAGCCATTTTGGTATAGTGTAGGGTGTTCCCTATATTTGCCTTTGAGGCGATCTTTGATGCCGAGTGGATGTAATCTGTGTAATCGCTTTAATAGCCTAGCATTAGTTTCGCCTTATTTATTTCCTAGTCTTCTTTTCCCTGGTTTGCTAGTGGCCGCAACTACCATGGGCCATATACGGGCCGTAGGATCCATGGGTCTCCTACGGGCCGTCGATAAATGGGCCTGTAATCGGTGGGCCTCGGGCCGTCGGATAAATGGGTCTA
Source organism: Aegilops bicornis (assembly GCA_021605145.1). NCBI lineage: Eukaryota > Viridiplantae > Streptophyta > Magnoliopsida > Poales > Poaceae > Aegilops > Aegilops bicornis. Next base: position 513,537,460 of record CM038674.1, read on the forward strand.
CATGGGCCGTAATAGGGTGTAATTGGTATCGGCCCAGCATGATAACATGTCGTTAACAGGCCGTAGGACAGCAAAGGCTTAATTCTGTCACAGGCATAACAGGTCATTAATGGGCCAGAATATAGGACAGTCTGGAAATGGCGCAACGGGTTAACAGGCCAGAAACGGGCCGACTCTTGCCATGGGCCAAATTTGGCCCATTAGGGTAACAGGCCAGTAACGGGCCGACTCTTGCCATGGGCCGAATTTGGCCCATTAGGGGAATTGCCCAGTAACGGGCCGACTCTTGACATGGGCCGTAGTTGGCCCATTAGGGGAACAGCCAAGAACGGGCGGAAGTAATCGAGGGCCCAAAAGGAGCCCAAGAACGTATGGGCCGTAAATAGGCGAAAGTTAACACGGGTGAAACGGCCCATGTAAATCACGGGCCGTTAACGGGTACAAAGAAAATTACTGTTCATTATGGGCTAGAGTCACCGTGGGCCTGTAAAGGGCCGAAAGATACGAAGGCCTCATATGGGTCGAAAGACGTCGTGGGCCATACATGGGCCGAAAGTGAAATGGGCTGGTGTTATATTCGATGGCTCACATGACATTGTTGGGCCGATTTCCTTTAGGGCCTAACGGGCCGTGAGTTAGCGGGCCGTAAAATGGGCTATTTGCGAAGAGACCGTTAACAGGCTTTTCATGGGCCAGCCCGTTAACTTTTGAACAAGTCAAACGGGCCGGCTTTGTAAGCTAAATGGGCTAGTGGTGGGCCGTGGCACGTGTCGACATATCATAGGCGCCTTATCCGACCCAATCGACGGTGACACGTGTTTCGTCCTTCCAATTAGAATTTTACACGTGGAAATTTCCCATTGGTCGGGGCTGTTAACGGGTTATCGGATCCAAAACCCGACCCGATAGCTTAACGGCGTTCCGTTACGGTGGATGTCACGTGTAGGTCACCCTTGACGAAAGCACTTCTGTGACGCGCGATTTATCGTCATGGAAGTGGACACTTCTGTCGTGGTTTTGTCACGGCAAATGTCCTAGGTGAGGACTTAGTCGTGAGGCCAACGCATCTATGTGGTAGCTTGATAGGGGTTGAGCTGAATCAAGAGACGCAACACAAGACAAGGGTTTAGACAGCTTCGGGCCCCGGGAAACATCATCCGGTAACAACCCTACATGCTGTTTGTGGCCAGGTCTCATTATCATCATGAGGGAGTCGTCGTAAACCGGCTCTTTGTGTCTAGCCCTAGAGATTGTTTTTTCTTGCTTCTGCCTCTTTAGGGAGCCCTGCCCCTCCTTATATATGTTGAAGGGGCAGGTTACATGACTAGTCCTAGTAGGATTAGGATTGTTCTATTACAATTGGAGTCCTAGTATTGCTTCCTTTATAAGGGAATATTCCTTATGCCTTTCCTTGTAAACCGGCCCACCATAGTATGAACCGGCCTTCTGGGCCTTGGGCCTTCTCATCCGTCTGACCCGCCTGCCGGGTCACCAGTGAGTGACTAATGTTCGGGCGGCTTTACAAATGAAACAACAAGTATCAGCCGGGTCTCAAGTAAACCGCCAAGTCCGGCCGGTTTATACTTTCGGCCGGTTTACGCCGCGGGGTATATCCCCGACAACTTCCGTGATGATAATTTTGGCAATGTCATGGAACACTTCTACGATAGCATGGGTATGACTATCTTGATTCTGTCATAAATTTTTCATGGATGTACATGCATGCCAGAAAACGCGACCTACTGTGACAAACACGTATCATCACGGAAGTGTATTTTTTGTAGTGCATCTTCTAGGAATTCGCTGGGTCCGAACATGATGGAGAGCGAGTCACCTCCGCCAGCCTCCCCCCACTGCTACGGATAACACCGAGGTGTTGTCCCGAAGGACCCTTCCAGGTCAGGGAGAGGTGCAGGAAGCTGCCAAGACGACGCCAAAGGGTGATACCCCTCCTGCCGAAACCATGTGGGAACTGACCCCCATGGAGACTGGAGACGGGGGCCATGTCCAATTTGGCCCCCAACCAAATTTCATTCCGGAGACCCACACGACTGCGGAGTCAGATGAGCAGCCTCCTTCAAAATAAGGGGCCGCGCCCACTCCACTAGCAACCTCTGTCAATCCGGAGGCGCCCGACACTCTGGTGGGAGAGCTTCAGAGCGCTGCCATTGTGGAAGAACATCGTACCCGTATTGGTATGGTGGTTGAAAAGGTTTGTTCCGCTAATAGTGGATTGAACAAGGCCTACACTAGCCTTCTGAGAGGCTTTGAGGTATGTGATATAATGCCTTTTAGCTATAGAAGAGGAATGCCTATGTATAGATAGTAGCCCCTGAGACTCTGTTCGGTGTTCGCAAAGAAAGGCCGAACTGAGGATCTAATAACTCGCATCGGAGACTAACATACATATCTATTTGAACAAATAGGCTGCGATGCAGGCGTCAGCTTCCCATGCCGCCGAAGCGTCTGAGCTGAGGCGGAAGTTAGAGGCAAAGCAAGGTATGTGATACTGAAACACGTCTAAAATGATATCAACTCTGATTTTTTTATCTGAATGAGTTTTATAATTATGCTCATAGCTGACGTGTCTAAGGTCGAGACCCTCAAGAGCGCGCTGGCCGAATCCAAGAAGGGGGCGGAGGAGGAACGAGCCACCCACCTGAAACATGAATCAAGGGTGGAGGAAGTCCAGCAAGAGCTCAAGGATGCTATAAGCAAATGTGAGTCCTTAGAGCGCAAGATTTCGGATCAAATTTCCGAACTTGCTAGGGCCCTCCAAAGTGCACAGGAGGCCCAGGTTAAAGCCCAAGGCGCCCTCCTGGAGATCCAAGAGGCAAAACAGATCGCGACTGGTAAGGCCTTTAATATGCAGAGCAAATTTTTCAGGAGAAGGTACATCTTACTGACCCGGGTTTGGAGTTCTCCAGGAGCATTTGCGGATTTTCCCTGGAGTGTTGCTGATGCTACGGAGTTCTTCCGAGCCGAAGAGGGGAGCTCAACGGAGAAGTTGTTCTGGTCGCAGTACCTTGCACTAGACCATCCAGTGCCCCTCGGCGATCAGCTGAAACAGTTGACCGAACTGCATAAGATGGCCGGATTGGCCATGAGGGATTTTATAATCCATCTTTGGCCTGCCGAAACCATACCCAGCTGTTACTTCGGGCTCGTGAAGCGGCTGGTCAATGCCTTCCCCCGGCTTGAAGCCGTAAAGCGGTCGGTCTGGATCGAAGGTGCGCGGATGGCCTTCGCCCGTGTCAAAGTGCAGTGGGCGAAGACGAATGACATCAAGCTCGCAACCGAGGGACCGCTCGCAGGCAAAGAGCACCGCAAGCCGGAGCGGTATTTCGATGACGTCCTGGAGGGATCCCGCATTGTAGAGGGTCAGTGTTCGAAGGACATCATTTTTGAATGAATATATCCATGTTGACCAATCTTTGTATTATGAAACAAGGCTTGTATGTGATATATTGCTTATTTTACTTTAAAATGTATCCTCATGTGCGGCCGTTTGCGGTATGTGAGGGTTGGCCAGTCGTCGACTTCAGCCCCTTCGTAGGTAGTATGAGGGTGTTTGGGATAGCATCTAAACACACTTGACCCAACGAATTGGTCCTTCAAGGAGGTGTTAGTGCAGCAAACCTGGCAATCGGACTATGTGGCTTTATCACTCTCACTTAGCCATAGGAGTTTGACAATGGGAGTGTAGGCGCAACCTCTAGGATTATTCGATTATCCGAACTTGGGTGCTGTAAATGCCCGACCGGATGAAGGCCGGTCTGTCGCATGATGCGGAAAAAATTGCAAAAGATTTATACTTAGTCACCGAATAGCTGACCAGCTCTCGCTGCATCATGACAGTCAGTTTTCGGCTTTCTCTACTGAGGTGTTTGTCCGGATGAACCAGAAACACAATCGCAGTAGTTCTCCCTTTACTACCTTGGCCAAACAAGCGGAACGTAAGGCAGTAACCACAGGAGCCGGACAACCCAACTATTGACCAAAGACATGATTCGGAGCCGATGCATATAATGGTATATTCGGGACGCCGAATTGTACTATTAAAGTGTTCGGAGTTATTTTATGTTTAAGAAATGTACGTGGCTCAATAGAGCCCTTGGCGATTTAAGTCATACCGAGGTGTACATGTCAATCGGATGAAAAAAATATGGAAATGCAGATTAAGAAATAAACCAGTGCCGTATAGGTTGGGCTAGAAACTGTTTCCATTATAGTCTGATTTATACGTCAAAACATATTTGTACAAATAATGCGATAAGCAACAAGGCTATTTTACATGCCGAGCATAAGGAAAAGCCGTGTACGGGTCCTGAAAACGGACGAGGTGATCTTTAAAGACCCTTTAGGTACTCTGCCACGCGTCTACGCTGCTTTTCTCCTTGGCGTGTTATCCTTTGAAAGGATCAACGAGCGGGTTTTCATAATGGGCCCAGAAAAGGGCCCTTGGTACCGTCAAAAGGTGATGTGGGTTGCAAGGAACCTGGAAAAATAAAAATAAGAGAAAAAGGAAATATGAGGGTCCGGATAGGGTCTAGCCGTATTGTGGACTTTATCTTTACTATGCCTCCATCTTTGCCCATGGTATCTTTAGTGCATAGTTATGTACGCGTGGTACATATGCCGCAATTCGGTTGGGGTTGAGACGGAGGCCGAATTGCTAATCGAGGTCCTGACGAGTTGTACTTTCGTGTTGCGGGGTAGTCCGGACTCGTTTGAGAGTGTTCGGGGGCTTGGCCACCGATGTAATAGTTGGCTTGATAAGGCCGCCTTGTACCTCCACTGCCAGGGCCGCGGTGTGCTCCTCAGTACGGAGGGAGTGTTCCATGTTTCCATTGACTGTTATGACACCACGTGGTCTGGGCATCTTGAGTTTTAGATATGCATAGTGTGGGACCGCGTTAAAGTGAGCGAACATGGTAGCCACAGCGGAAAGGGACGATGTCAAAGATCAAGTCTTTGCTTTGGAAGTTGTCCAGAGAACCGAAGACGGCCTCCAATGTGACTGAGCCTGTGCAGCGGGCCTGCCTCTGCACCAGGTACTACTCCCATAAAGGTAGTCTTGGTGGGCTTGATTCTTGACAGATCAATGCCCATCTTGCAGACTGTGTCCTGATAAAGCAGGTTAAGGCTGCTACCGCCGTCCATGAGGACTCACGTAAGGTGGAATCCATCAATAATTGGGTCGAGGACCAGTGCGGCCGAACCTCCGTGACGAATGCTGGTCGGATGTTCTCTGCGATCGAAAGTGATCGGACAGACTGACCATGGGTTGAACTTTGGGGCGACTGGCTCTGTTGCATAGACGTCCCTTAGTGCGCGCTTGCGCTCCCGCTTGGGGATGTGAGTAACATATATCATATTCACCGTTTTGACCTCGGGGGGAAATTTCTTCTGTCCCCCTGTGTTCAGTGGACGAGGCTCCTCGTCATCCTCCTCGCTGGGCGACCCTTTTTCCTTATGTTCGGTATTTAACTTACCGACCTGTTTAAAGACCCAACAATCTGTTGGTATGATTGGCAGGCTTGTCGGGGGTGCCATGAATTTGGCAGGGTTGATCGAGTATTCGGTCCAAGCTAGATGGACCGCCTTTGTTTCTTTTGAATGGCCTCTTCCGCAGACCAGACTTGGGGCCACTGAATCCGGTGTTGACCGCCATATCTTCGGTATTGTCATTGCTGCTTTGACGCTTGTGTTTGTTGCGTCGGGGCCTGCCGTTGCCGTTTCTGACTTCGGAAGTGCCAGGGTCACTGGTACTGTTGTTGTTACGAGCTAACCAGCTATCTTTGCCCGCGCAAAAGCGGGTCATGAGTGCTGTAAGGGCTGCCATGGACTTCGTCTTTTCTTGGCCGAGGTGTCAGACGAGCCATTCGTCATGGATGCTATGATTAAAGGCTGCTAGGGCTTCAGCGTCCGGACAGTCGACCATCTGGTTCTTTTTTATTAGGAACCTGGTCCACAATTTTCTGGCCGACTCTCCGGGCACCTGGGCTATGTGACCGAGGTCATCGACATCGGGAGGCCGGATATACATGCCTTGGAAGTTGTCTCTAAAGGCGTCTTCTTCCCAGCTTTCAATAGAGTTTCTGGGAGGCTGTTTAACCAGTGTCGAGCTGGTCCCTTAAGTTTTAATGGGCGGTATTAGATGGCATGTAGATCATCCATGTGAATGTGAAGAAGAAAATCTTTGATCCATACCACGGGATCTGTTGTGCCATCGTATGATTCGATGTTCACAGGTTTAAACCCTTCTGGGAACTGGTGCTCCATTACCTCATCTGTAAAGCATAGGGGGTATGTGGCGCCTCTGTATCAGGCCATGTCACGACGCAGTTCGAATGAAGTCTATATGCGGTTTTCGGCCCAGGCGTGGTTATGCTTGTCGCGCCAGGCTTGATAGCTATCTTCTCGCACCGGGGCACGCCCCCGTGATCCATAGATTGATCTGGTCTGACCGGCTCTATTTTCCAGGTCCTGTCTTAGGTCATAGGTGTATTCCCGAGCTGTTGTTTCTCTGCCTTTACGGCGAGGTGGTTGCTACCTCTTGAGCATGCATTGGTTTTCCCTTGAAGAGGAAAGGGTGATGCAACAAAATAGTGTAAGTATTTCCCTCAGTTTTTGAGAACCAAGGTATCAATCAAGTAGGAGACAACGCGCAAGTCACCTAGTACCTGCACAAACAATCAAGAACCTTGCAACCAACGCAATAAAGGGGTTTTCAATCCCTTCATGGCCACTCGCAAAAGTGAGATCTAATAAAGATAGTAAAGTAAATATTTTTGGTATTTTTGTTGTATAGTTTGGAAAGTAAAGATTGCAAAATAGTAAACGAGATCCGATGTAAATAAAGGAGATGCAATATAATAAGAAAGAGACCCGAGGGCCATAGGTTTCACTAGTGGCTTCTCTCAAGATAGCATTTATTACGGTGGGTGAACAAATTACTGCCGAGCAAGTGATAAAAAAGAGCGTAGCTAGTTATGAAGATATCTAAGGCAATGATCATGAATATAGGCATCACGTCTGTGTCAAGTAGACCGAAACGATTCTGCATCTACTACTATTACTCCACACATCGACTGCTATCCAGCATGCATCTAGAGTATTAAGTTCATAAGAACAAAGTAACACATTGAGCAAGATGACATGATATAGAGGGATAAACTCAAGCAATATGATATAAACCCCATCTTTTTATCCTCGATGGCAACAATACAACACGTGCCTTGCTACCCCTACTATCACTAGGAAAGGACACCGCAAGATTGAACCCAAAGCTAAGCACTTCTCCCATTGCAAGAAAGATCAATCTAGTAGGCCAAACTAAACCGATAATTCAAAGAGACTTGCAAAGATATCAAATCATGCATATAAGAATTCAGAGAAGAACCAAATAATATTTATAGATAATCAAGTCCATAAATCCACAATTCATCGGATCTCGGCAAACACACCACAAGAGAGTATTACATCGCATAGATCTCCAAGAACATCGAGGAGAATTTTTATTGAGAATCAAAGAGAGAGAAGAAGCCATCTAGCTAATAACTATGGAACCGAAGGTTTGTGGTAAACTACTCACGCTTCAACGGAGAGGCTATGGTGTTGATGTAGAAGCCCTCCATGATTGATTCCCCGTCTGGCAGATCGCCGGAAAAGGCCCCAAGATGGGATCTAATGGGTACAGAAGGTTGCGGCGGTGGAAAAGTGGTTTCGTGGCTCCCCCTGATGGTTTTAGGGTATAAGAGTATATATAGGCGAAAGAAGCACATCGGTGGAGCTACGAGGGGCCCACGAGGGTGGGGGCACGCCCTCCTACCTCGTGGCCACCTCGTGGCCACCTCGTGGCGTTCCAGACTTCAACTCTAAGTCTTCTGGATTGCCTTCGGTCCAAGAAAGATCATCGCGAAGGTTTCATTCCGTTTGGATTCCGTTTGATATTCCTTTTCTATGAAACACTGAAATAGGCAAAAAAATAGAAACTGGCACTGGGCCTCCGGTTAATAGGTTAGTCCCAAAAATAATATGAAAGAGCATATTAAAGCCCATTAAACATCTTAAACAGATAATATAATAGCATGGAACAATAAAAAATTATAGATACGTTGGAGACGTATCATTGGTGCGGGTGGTGTTCGGCTTGAGTTGTCGTTCTGTCCCGGCCTTGTGGTGGTCGGTCAGGTCAATCAGCAGTGTTACGGCACTGGTGGTATGGGCCTGAGCGCCTCATCGTCGAATTGGGGTAGCAGCTTGCGCTTCGGTCTTAGTTGGGCGTTCGAGGCCGTATTCTTCGGCTGCAAGGACGTTAGTCCATCTGTCATTGCGTAGCTTTTTATCAGCTTGAAGTTGCTGATGTTTCTTTTTCAGGCTTCTTGTAGTGGCTATTAGGCGGCGCTTAAAGCGCTCTTGTTCAAGAGGTTCCTCTGGCACGATGAAATCTTCGTCGCCGAGGCTCACGTCGTCCTCGGAGAGTGGTAGATAGTTGCTATCCGCCAAGTCCTCGTTCCCTGCTGGCTCGCCAGGGTGAACTTGTCCGTCCTCCCTATCATCGTGCTCGGATATTGGTTCGATGGGGAATTCTTGGTCTTCGGCGTTCTCCGGAGTATTATTGTCCCGGTGCCAGTATTTCTATCTTTTCCGCGACGCGATTTAGAGTGGTGCCGCTGAGGTCGACGCTTTGGTGGTATCTCAGGAGGTTCATCATCGACTGTATCCTTCTCATCATCGTCGTCCCCTTCTTTAGGTGTGTCCACCATGTACACGTCATATGAGGAAGTGGCCGTCCAGCGTCCGGTGAACGGCAGGTTTTGGGCCTGCTCCTCTCCGGCATCGTCGTCCATACTGTTGATGTCTTCAGAGGCGTAATCGAGCATGCCGCCTAAACCCTCGGCGGTGGCTATGAAGTGGGTGGTGGGTGCGAAGTAAAATTCCCTGCACTCAGCCCCTAGTCTGGGCTGGGCGCAATTCGCAAGTGATTCCTCTATGATGGCAAGGGATCGTATTAAGTCCAAAGCCTCGTTTAAGAGTGAGGTTTGGAAGGGGAAGCGAGAGTCCGTGGAGTTGTGCAGGACAAAAGTTCCCTGGCTGAGCTCACATGACGCGGACTTCGAGGGTTCGGAGCTAGTGTCTGGAGAAGAGTCCGGATTTATGATGATAGAGGGAGCCTGACGTAACTCCGGGCCTGCCGGTGATGCTATCCCCTCCGGTTCTCCAGTATCGAGCTCTATGGCTGCAGGGAGTCCTGCGGGCTCTAAACTCCCATCTTCGGACCTGGTGACGTGCTCCGGATCTAAGGCCAGAGCGGTGGTTGGGGCTGTGAACCCTTGGAAGATCAAGTCTCCTCGGATATCAGCGACATAGTTCAGATTTCCAAAACTGATATGATGACCAGGGGCATAGCTGTCGATCTGCTCTAGGTGGCCAACCGAGTTGGCCCGCAGTGCGAAGCCGCCGAATACAAAAATTTGGCCGGGGAGAAAAATCTCCTTCACGGCAGCATTGTCGTAGCTGATCGATGGAGCCATCGAGCCTTTCGACGACATCACCGTGGAACTCTCAATGAAAGCACCAATGTTGGTGTCAAAACTGGCAGATCTCGGGTAGGGGGTCCCGAACTGTGCGTCTAAGGATCAAAGGGAACATGAGACAGGGACACGATGTTTACCTAGGTTCGGGCCCTCTTAATGGAGGTAATACCCTACTTCCTGCTTGATTGACTTTGATGAGTATAGGGGTTACAAGAGTTTATCTACCTCGAGATCGTAATGGCTAAACCCTAGATGTCTAGCCTGTATGATTATGATTGCCTCTACGGACTAAACCCTCCGGTTTATATAGACACCGGAGGGGCCTAGGGTAGTACAGAGTCGGTTTACAGAGAAAGGAATCTTCATATCCAAATGCCAAGCTTGCCATCCACACAAAGGAGAGTCACATCCGAACACGGGGGAAAGCCTTCCGTCTTGTATCTTCACGGCCCATCAGTCCGGCCCACGTCACATAGCCCGGACGCCTAGGGACCCCCTAATCCAGGACTCCCTCACACGGCCACCTATGGGACCAAATGCCCCTTGCTGGTTCGGCAGGGGGGATGTCACATTGCACAAAGAGTAGAAGAGCGTGGCCAGCATGACAGAGATCACGCGGGCAATTTTACCCAGGTTTGGGCCACCGCGAGGCGTAAAACCCTACTCCTGCTTTGGTGGATTGATGGTGGAAGAGTGGTGGCGGAGCCTAGTACACTTGCCCAGCAGGGGCGCCAGTGGCTACGCGCATATGAATGTGCGGGTGTCCAATCTTCTAACCCTTTCTACAGTTGCCATGGGCCTCCTTTTATAGATAAAGGGGTCACCACAATGGCAAAGTAGTCATTATGCACTGATAAGATAGCAAACAGTGCTATCATACCTAACTCTGCAGGCTGACAGGGCGCATTAGATGCACCGCTCAACGTCACATTGTTGCTTGCCCGGCAAGCCTTGCCGGGCTTGTCTTGCCAGCTCCACGCCTGCTCGCTTACACGTCGTGGGACGGGAGTTGTCTGTAGGTATTTCCTGTAGAAAGAGGCCGCCATGTGGCTAATGGCTGCCACTTAATCACTTTGCAGCTTGACACCGCACTGATTGACGACGTGAGTCGTGGCGGAGTGGTTGGGTGAGGTGGTTTTTGCTTCCATGAGTCCCGGCAGGCCCTGCCGAGACGTCATAGACATTTCCTTCCGAGGGAGCCCCTGTCCTTGCCAGGCTCATCTGACCGGCTAGGGAGGCTTTTCTCCTGGTGGTATCTTGCTTCTCTGGCTTGATCTTGGTCCTCTTGATCTGCATGCTAGTCATTTGATGATCTTGGTCTCTTGTTCTCTGGCATGGCCTGGTGCCGTAATCTTGTTCCCATGCTTGTGCACAGTCTATGCAACAGACCCAGGGTTTTTTGCATCGACAATGCATATACGAATTCATAAAAGATTCAAATAATATTCGTAGATACGCTGATCATAAGTCCATAATTCATCGGATCTCGACAAACACACCGCAAAAGAATATTACATCGAGGAGAACATGGTGTTGAGAATCAAACAGAGAGAAGAAGCCATCTAGCTACTAGCTATGGACCCGTAGGTCTGAGGTAAACTACTCATGCTCATCGGTAGGGCAATAGAGTTGATGTAGAAGCCCTCCGTGATCGAATACCCCTCCGGTAGAGTACCGGAAAAGGCCTCCGGGTGGGATCGCGGAATCCAAGTCCTTTGGGTGTCTTTGGGTCCAAGAAAAATCATCGTAAAGTTTTATTCTGTTTGAACTCCGTTTGGTATTCCTTTTCTGCGAAACTCAAAAAAGGAAAAAACAGAAACTGGCACTGGGCTCTAGGTTGATAAGTTAGTCCAAAAAATAATATAAAATAGCATAAAACTGCATATAAAACATCCAAAACAGATAATATAATAGCATGGAACAATAAAAAAATATAAATACGTTGGAGACGTATCATATATGTGACCGACCGTGACCCTTCGCCGGAAGTTTTCAGGCAAGGGAACTATTCATATTCTAATGGTTGACCTTCGAGGCTAAGTAATGACGACTACTCGGATTCCGGATATAACCCGGTCAAGCACATGGCCAAACTCTGCTGAAATGACTCTTTGAAGGATTTGGCTGAGAGGGGTCATTCCGTACATACAAAGAGAGGAGAACTCACCCCGCAAACCGGAGACCTTAGAAATACGGTTGTTGTACACCGGCATTGGAGGTTAGTTCGGGGGCTACTGAGGGAGTCATGGACTAGGGGTCATCGGGCTGTCAGCCAATCTCTCATGGGCCGTACAGTTGGGCCACACTACAGTTGCTGGAAAGCCGGACTATCGGGCGACGTCGTATCAAGACAGGAGATCTTTGGTACCTTGGTGTGTACTCCAAGTCAAGATAGAAGATTCGACATGTTTCTCCTTTTGTTGTAACAGACATACGTAACCCTAGCACCCCTGGTGTCTATATAAACCATAAGGTTTTAGTCCGTAGGGGCTAGAAGAAGAACCATCATTCTACTAGCCTAGGATTCAGTTCATCTGGTCTCGTTGGAAATCGACTCTGTAATCCTCATATACACAAGCAATATAATCAAGCCGGGCGTAGGGTTTTACCTCTTAGAGAGGGCCTAAACCTGCGTAAACATCGTGTCCCACATCCCTTGTTCTCCATTGATCCAAGGTCCACAGCTCGGAACCCCCTACCCGAGATCCGCCGGTTTTGACACCGACACCATACATGCCCCAGATTTGGGCTAGGTTTAAGGGGCGTCACGCAGTCTGGACGTCCACTATCAGTTTAGGGAGCTGATGCGTCAATTTTGCATCATGCTTTTATATCGATATTTATTGCATTGTGGGCTGTTATTACACATTATGTCATAATACTTATGCCTATTCTCTCTTATTTTACAAGGTTTACATAAGGAGGGAGAATGCCAGTAATTTGGAATTCTGGGCTAGAAAAGGAGCAAATATTAGAGACCTATTCTGCACAACTCCGAAAGTCCTGAAACTCCACGAAAGTTATTTTTGGAAATAATAAAAAATAATGAGCGGAAGAAATACGTCAGGGGGCCTCCACCTATCCACAAGGGTGGGGGGCGCCCTACCCCCTGGGCGCGCCCCCTGCCTCGCGGGCCCCCTATTGGCCCTCCGGTGCCCATCTTCTGCTATATGAAGTCTTTCTTCCGAAGAAAAATCATAAGCAAGCTTTCGGGACGAGACTCCGCCGCCACGAGGCGGAACCTTGGCGGAACCAATCTAGGGCTCCGGCAGAGCTGTTCTGCCGGGGACACTTCCATACGGGAGGGGGAAATCATCCCCATCGTCATCACCAACGCTCCTCTCATTAGGAGAGGGCAATCTCCATCAACATCTTCACCAGCACCATCTCCTCTCAAACCCTAGTTCATCTCTTGTATCCAATTCTTATCCCTAAGTCTGGGATTGGTACCTGTAGGTTTCTAATAGTGTTGATTACTTCTTGTAATGCTAGTTGGTTTATTTGGTGGAAGATCATATGTTCAGATCCTTTATGCATATTAATACCCCTCTGATTATGAACATGAATATGCTTTGTGAGTAGTTATGTTTGTTCCTAAGGACATGGGAGAAGTCTTGCTATTAGTAGTCATGTGAATTTGGTATTAGATTCGATATTTTGATGAGATGTATGTTGTCTCTCCTCTAGTGGTGTTATGTGAACGTCGACTACGTAACACTTCACCATTAATTGGGCCTAGAGGAAGGCATTGGGAAGTAATAAGTAGATGATGGGTTGCTAGAGTGACAGAAGCTTAAACCCTAGTTTATGCGTTGCTTCGTAAGGGGCTGATTTGGATCCATATGTTTCATGCTATGGTTAGGTTTACCTTAACACTTTTGTTGTAGTTGCGTATGCTTGCAATAGAGGTTAATCATAAGTGGGATGCTTGTCGAAGTAAGGACAGAACCCACGCACCGGTCCACCCACATATCAAATTATCAAAGTACCGAACGCGAATCATATGAACGTGATGAAAACTAGCTAGACGATAATTCCCATGTGTCCTCAGGAGAGCTTTTCTTTATATTATCACAAAACTATCTGTTACTTTTTTTACAAGAAAACAAAAAGGATTGGGCCACCTTGCTGCACTTTATTTACTTTTGTTACTTGTTGCTCGTTACAATTTATCTTATCACAAAACTATCTATTACCTATTATTTCAGTGCTTGCAGAGAATACCTTGCTGAAAACCGCTTATCATTTCCTTCTGCTCCTCGTTTGGTTCGACACTCTTACTGTCGGGGAGGCTGATCGTACCCACGAACACCTATGGGGCCGGTGGACCAGGCCCCTTTGTGGTTCGGAGGGGGGCGGAGATCGCACGAAGAGCGGATCGAGGCGAGGCACACGAGCAGTTTACCCAGCTTCGGAGCTCTCCGGAGAGATAAAACTCCTACTGCTGCTTGTTTGATGTATTGTGTTCTTGCTAGGGAGCAATGCGAGCTACAAAACCTAGCGTGAGCGTATCTGGTCTCTGGTGAGTCGAATGAACCGAAGCTCGAACCGAACCCCTTCTACGTTGCGCATGGGCCTCCTTTTATATGCTCAAGGGTCTCCGGCGGTGGCAACATAGGCGAGGGTACAAATGTAAAAACAGGAGTTGGTACACCTACTCGAACAGTGTACGATGCAAAATACCTAACTCGACGGCAAGGGACAAAAGCAATAAATTCCCGTCGGTGTCGCCCGAAACGATTACAGAGACCGTCAGGTGCGCCTCCGCTCGCCACGATGGCAAGCTTGTCAGCGCCGCTTATCGCTGCTCTCCGCTGGCTGCACAGCCTCTCGACACGCGTGCATGGAATGGTCCCATGGCGACACGTTGCTTGATGAGCTGGAGCGGAGATGGAGAGAGGTTGCTTGCCGCAAAGCGCCTTTGCCGCCGAATCCTTGTTGCGCCCGGAGGCTTGTCGCGCTCGAGCCTTCCCGGCAAGCTCCTCTTGCGGGGCCTTGTCTTCTGCATGCCTTGAGTGGCCTTCCCGACAAGCTCCTCTTGCGGGGCCTTGTCTTCTTAATCAAATACTTTGTTCTTGAATGGCTCCAAAGGAGCCACGGAGGATCTTGGCGGTGGCGAGGCAAACCTCGCCGCTGGTGTCAGAATCTGTCTGCGGCACGAGCACGGGATACTAGGGTACCCCTACTCTAGTACACCGACAGAGCCCCGGCTGGGCAGACATTTGCCGAGCGCTGTCGGGCCAGGCCCAAAACAGTGCACGGTCACACGCGGCCTCGACCACGTCGCAACTCGCCCCGGACCCACCACGACCCCCACTAACGGCACACACCGAACGTGGCGTCGTGCGAGAGATCGTGGGCATGGTCGTGGGGGTTTCTTTATTAGGAAAATCGAACGTCCGCCCCTCCCCTCTTTATAAGCGGAGGAAACAGGGGCAGGCCGTCCACTCCGCCATTGCTGTCTTGTCAAGAAAACCACCGCCGCTCCCCCCTTCTTCTCCGGTGCGAAGAGAGCAGCGCTCCGCCCCCTTTCGCCCCAAGCGCGCTCACCGCCGTCGGCCTCCTCCGCCGCCCTCGCCATGGCTCCGAAAGCCGACAAGGAGAAGGGCGTCAAGTCGGCCGAGCAAGAGCGGCTCAAGGCGCTGCGCAAGGAGCGGGCCATCTTCCCCCCGCAGCTCGGCGCAAGGGAGCTGCTGGATGTCTTCTACCTCTGTTGGTCGACGGAGACGCGTGCGCCTCCGCGCACGCAGGTACGCCCCGCCGCCGCTTCTGAGTTGGCCCCAACAGGGTACCTTTTTCGCCCTTTTCTTCTATTGCGGGCTTTGCCCGCCTTTTTCCGGAAGTTCTTCTGCGACATCATGAACACCTTTGGCCTCCGCCTCCTTGATTTCACCCCAACGCCGTCTTGACCATGGCAGTTTTCGGCATCTTTGCGAAAACTTTGTCGGAGTCCACCCAAATGTGGCACTCTTCCGCCACTTCTTCGTGCCCAGCGTCGAGAGAGGAGAGCCACTTGCCGGGAGGGATAGCTTGGGTCTCCAGGATCGGCAAGAAAGAGGCCTACCTGGAAGGAGAGTTCCGCAACAAGTGGGAGGAGTGGAGAGCCAATTGGTGTTGGGTTGTAGAGGAAACCCGCAGCCCTTCACCGCCGTGCGCCAAACCCCAATAATGCGCGGCAGAGATTGGAGTAACTTGGCGCCGGAGGATGCGAAGTTGAAGATAGCCGTGACCCAGATTTTGCGCCTCAGGCTTGCCGGACTAACCGTAGGCGCAGTTGGTGCAGACTTCCTTCGCCGCTGCATCGCTCCCTTGCAGGAAAGGAGGAGGCCTGCTTGGGAGTTCCAAAATGCGGCATACATTATGAGGCTTCGCCCGGGCCTGAACTGGAACTTCACCGTCTTGGAGCTGGATGCGATGCTGCTCGAGCTCTTCAAGAACGACCCCGACCACCCTGAGTGGTTTAGGTTGCCGAGGGGGGTCGTCCCATTGTGCAACAACTCGGCGCTCGACCGCATCCGCGCCATGATGCCGTTGCCAGCGACTCCCACGGATCGTCCCAACCTGGCAGGAGCCCCCGACGAGGTCGTGCAGCAGTTCTTCGACGACTTGGAAGAAGTGCCGATCCGCTCCGGCAAGCGAAAAAGGCTCACCCGCGACACCACCGATGAGGAGATGGCGCGGATTGCCACCAGGTGGAGGAGGCGGCAGGCCGCCAGCTGGAGCCTTCGGGTACACCGTGGAAGAGGCGGACGCTGCGAAGGCGGCAAGCCTTGCCGAGCGAGGGGAGATCGCCGGCGAGGATGAGCTTGTCGAGCCCGAGGCCGGGTCGAGTGGACCCGCCGAGGGCGCTTCTTCTCCACCACCCAGCGACTTGCCGCTGGTGAGCCCCGGCTCCGCCCGAAGAGGCGTCCGCAAGGCTGAGACGAGTCGGGCGGCAGATCGCCCATAGCAGCAGCGCCACACGCGCTTCACCGCGGCAAGCGAGGTTGCCAGGAGCGCCACACTGCCGCGACAACCGGGCGGGATCTTCTCGAGCCACCGCCGACGCCCGTAAGCGGCCAAGAGAGCCCACTCCCCGCCTAGTCGCACTGGAGGCGAGCTGGAGTTTGACTTCTCCGCCAGCTCCGAGGAGGAAGGCGAAGAGTAAGCTCTTGAGATTGTGCTTGTATTTCTTCAATTTTATTGCTTCGTCTTGAATCTGATAGGCTTCGTTCTGGACTCTTTCCTTTTCAGGACGCTGGCCCAGAGAGTGTCAAAGAGGGCCAAGATCCCGACGCCGTCGTTGAGGACGATTCTCCTGCGGCAACAGGGACGCGTCCGAGACCCCCTTGCCGGACCCGGCAACCCTTCCTCAGAGCAGCCCCCAGCACAGCCCCCAGAGTAAGTGTGCAGTTTTCTTCTTACTATTAGGCGTGCAGGGGTGCCCCTTCTTTGTTGGTTTCTGATTGTTTGCTTGTGTAGGAGCAGAGCAGCCTCATCAGGAGGGCTCGGAAGCCGCCCCCGAGATCTTGTCTGCTGCCACTACGCCGCCAAGGGAGGAATCTCCGACAAGGGAGCGCCCTCCGACAAGGGAGGCCACTCCGGCAAGGTAGGCTACCCGGCAAGGGACAGCGCCGATGACCCTCCGGTGGTGAAGCCATGGTCAGCGGATCCCGTTGCAGGTAATTTCCTTACGAAAAATTTCCCTTGGGCTTGCTTTCTTTTGTTTCTCTTTTGAACATTTGCTTGATTGCTCTTTCTTCGTCTGACGCAGAGCCGATGGAGGTCAAGGCCGCCGGCGAGGAGGAAGCGCGCGGCAACACCGACGAGGCCGCCGTCGAGGAAGAAGAGGTCGTTGTTGTGGAAGAAGAGACCGTCGCCGACGAGCCTGTTGGAGAGAAGGCCGCCGAGGCTGTCGACGCAGCAGCTGGCGAGGGGTCGGGCGATCGTACTGACAGCCCTGAGGCCGCAGGAGCACCAGGCGCTACACC
This sequence comes from Aegilops bicornis, assembly GCA_021605145.1. Classification (NCBI taxonomy): domain Eukaryota; kingdom Viridiplantae; phylum Streptophyta; class Magnoliopsida; order Poales; family Poaceae; genus Aegilops; species Aegilops bicornis. The sequence continues at coordinate 513,554,972 of CM038674.1, forward strand.
GACAGCCGACTCCCCGCCGCTTTGCGTCCAGCCGAGGAGCCCCAGCCGGCGCCTACGAAGGCCGGCGAGGTGTCTTCATCAAGCTCCCACGGGAACCGAGCTCAGGCGCCGGTCGAGGAGAGACCTTCAATGGCGAGCTACTCGCCTCCATTGGCTGGCAGCTGGTGGGCCGCGCCAAGCAGCAGCCCGGCGAAGTCTGAGGAGGAGCAGCTGCTTGAAGAAGCTCTTTGTCGCTCTACGCGCCCGACAAGCCGTTGGAGACCCGGAAGCACTTGTCGCGAGGGCAGGAGCGGACATGGAGAAGCCTTGAGAGGAGCTTCGAGCGCCAACCAAGAAGCTCTCCGCGACGTAGCGTAAGCGCTGGGCAACTTGCGTAAGAGCGCATCGCCTTTATCCTTGAGAAGGCCGCGGTGAGGAGCAGCGGCTGGCTGCCGAGAAGCTCACCGCGCAGGAAAGCGAGTTGGCGCGGCGGAAGGTCAACCTGGACAGCCACGAAGAGGACCTTGCCGCTGCGAGGAGTCACTTACGGGCGCTTCAGAAGCGAAGGATGCTGCCGCAGCCGCCGAGGCCGCCAAGGAAGAGCTGAAGGCGGAGGTGGCACAGCTGGAGGCCAGCCTCAAGAAGAGCGGCGAAGAGCTTGCCGCGCTCAAGCATGAGCGTGAGAAGGACGCCTACACCCTTGGCGAGCTGCAGAGTCGTCTCGCTGATAGAGGCAAGGAGCTCGACGCCGCCAAGGATTCCAAGGCGGATCTTGAGCTGAAGCTGACCACCCCGACGCAGACGTTGGACGGCGCCAGAAAGCGGGAGGTGGGCTTGTTGGAGGCGATCAAGGCCAAGGAGGAGCTGCTAGCGAATGCTGCCTCCATCCAGAGCACCTTGAGGGAGAGCGTGGAGCACTGGGCTGAAGGTCTTGTGGACACTGCCGCCGACATCCACAACGAGCTGATGGAGCTGGGGATGGCGAACCTTGCATACTCCTCCGACGAGCATCTCCAACCTAGCGCCAAACTCAGTTTATTCTTCAAAGGCGTGGTGACGGGTCTCCGGCGACTCCGGGAGGAGGTCCCGAAGCAGCTGGCCGAGGAATCACGCCAGATCTGCGAGAGCCCTCGAGAAGGTGTTGATAAAGGTGGCCTTCCGCAATCCGGGCCTCAACCTTAACGGCGTCCTCAGATCCTTGCCGCCAGATGCCAACGTGGAGGAGCTCAAAGCCCTTGTCGCACCCATTGTGGACAAGGTGAGCAAGATCAAGCGGATCGATGGCGACCGCGTAGACTAGGCCGCCAATTTCATCTTTCCCTTGTCGCCATCGATCATGTTTAGAACACTTTGTTAGATCAGCGACAAGTTATTTTGTAATATACTCTATCTTAGGCGATCAATGCAACGTTATTTCCTCTACTTGATTCCTTCCTTTGTATGCGTTTACGCTTTACGCATTTGGGGGACTTGTCGGTGCGGGCACTTTTGCCGAGCGCCGAGTGCGGAACATCAATGACTTCTGGCGGTGCCGCCTCCGACAAGCAACCTTGTCGCGACTAGCTGCAGCTCACTTAAGTTGCTGAGCGGACTCGAAACAAAGTAAGGGCGCGACTAGCCGCGAGTTGGTTCCTCTGCGCGCAGGTTTTCCATACAAAGTACTATCGTTCGAGGAAGATAACTTAAAAAAATTAAAAATTGATTGCTCAAACTTTGGCAACTTAGCTTTTACATCTCTTGCTTCCCGATGAGATGAAACTTCCTCGAGCGGTGCACGGTCCATAGTATTATCTCCTCCTTCCCCTGGTTAACTTGTGCGCGAGAGTCTTCCTTTCTTTGAGAAAAGAAAGAAGAGGAAATAACGTTATGGAGCCCAAATGACTCGATTTTGCTTACCGGTGTGGTTGCTGCAGAAAGTGTTAGCCAAAAATGCAATAAAATGATGAAAGCATGAATTTGACAAGTTGCGCGCAACACATGAGCTTTACTAATGCACGGGTCTGCATACGGCTTTGTACAAAGGATTACATGCAACAGCGGCAAGACTTGTACAAATGGTGGTTGCCGGAACAGGTTCCGGCAACCGCGCCCTACGGGAAAAACTTACGAAGATGCTCAATGTTCTACGAATTGCTCACCGGAATGCCATCTTCGGTCTCAAGGCGGACAGCGCCAAAGCCTAGTGACTCGTTTCACCCGATAAGGGCCTTCCCACTTCAAGGCCAACTTGTTTGAATTCTTGGCGGACTGAACACGTCGAAGAACAAGGTCGCCTTTCCTCGAGACTTCGGCACTAACTCTGCGGCTATGGTAGCGACGCAAAGCTTGTCAGAAGCGAGCAGCTCGCGACAATGACTGAAAGGCGATCCTCCTCAAGGAGCAGCGTCATCTTGTCGCGGCTGCTCTTGCTCAAGCTCATCATAAGCGAGCACTCGAGGCGATCCGTAGACACGAAGTTCCGTGGGGAGAACTGCCTCTGCTCCATAGGCTAGAGCAAAGGTGTCCGGCCGGTGGCTCGATTTGGCGTCGCTCGATCGACCAAAGAACTACCGGCAGCTCCTCGATCCAGTTTCTTCCGCGACTTGTGCAGCCCGTCGAAAGTTCTGGTCTTGAGCTCTGCAAGAAGACTTCAAAGATTTGCCCTCTCTCGCTTGACCGTTGCTTCTCGGGTAAGCAACGGAAGCAAAGCAGACCTTGGCGCCAAGATCTTGGACGCATCGCATGAAGGTGCGACTCAGAAATTGTGTGCCGTTGTCGGTGATGATCCCGTTAGGGATTCGAAACGGCAAACAATCGACCGAAGAACTTGATCGCCGACCGTGCCGTCACCTTCCTCATCGCTTCCACTTCCGGCCACTTTGTGAACTTGTCGATGGCGACGTACAAGTACTCAAATCCCCGACAGCTCGGGAAGGGGCCGAGGATGTCGAGCCCCTGCATCAAAATGGCCAGGATAAAGGGATCGCCCGGAGAGCTTGAGCCGGGCTGGTGTATCTGTTTGGAATGGAACTGCACGCTTCACACTTGGTTACTTGTGCGATTGCATCCCGGAGGGCTGTCGGCGGAAGAAACCTTGCCGGAAAGCTTTGCGGCAAGTGCTCTTCTTGCGCCAATGTGGTGACCACATATGCCTCCGTGTATCTCTCGCCAACAGCCATCCATCTTCCCGGAATACACTTCAATTTCACACCGTTGAGTCTTCTTACATACGGTATCTTTGTCGACAAACTGGTACATACTTGTTGCCGGGCTACTCTTTCCGCTTCTTCTTGCTCTTGGGAAGTTCTCCTGTCTGAAGGAAATGTACAATCTGCTGCGCCCATGCTGGAGCTTGCGGCTGGACAACAAGGACCAAAGGCACATCTGTTGCTGCGGGAACATCAGCTTCTACGGCAAGAACCTGCGGCTCTGCCGGAGCTTGATGCTCCCCGACAAGCTTGTCGGAGCAAAACTTGTCGGGAGCGTCTGCTTCAACGAAACAAACCCTAAGGCTTGTCGGAGCAGACTGCCCCTTAGCACTGTTGGTGTTGATCTTGGGGACCTTCACAACGACGGCTTTGGGAAGCTCTGCCGGAAAGTAGTCACCAAAGATCAACTTCCTCTTCTTGCTTTGTCCAGTTGATGGTGTTACGGTTGGCTGAGTCAGCTTGAGCACGAAAATCCCTGGTTCCATTGTGCAACTTAAGTGCGGCGCACTTTGGCGAACCGTCGGCAATATCATTACGAGCTCTTGGAACATGTTCCATTTGCAGCCGTCAAAGTGCTCTTCTAGCTTCCTCACTTCATCAACGTATGCCTCCATCAACCGACTCACGGTAATCTTTGTTCACTTGGCAGACGACAAGCTGCAAGTCACCCATGACAATAAGCTTTTTGATCCCAAGGTCCACTGCGATCCTGAGACCGGCAAGCAAACCTTCATACTCTGCAGTATTGTTTGTTGCTTGCTCCTTGGGAAAGTGCATCTGGACTACGTACTTGAGGTGCTCTCCGGTGGGTGTGATAAGCAGCACGCCGGCACCGGCGCCTTGCAGCGAGAAGGCACCATCAAAGTACATCAACCACTCTTTGCTTGCTTCCTTGACGGGAATGCTCGTCTCCGGAATCTCTTCATCTGGCGTTGGCGTCCATTCTGCTATGAATTCTGCCAATGCCTCGCTTTGGATAGTTGATGTGCTTTCAAACTTGAGACCAAAGCTTGGCGGTTCCAATGCCCACTCGACAATCCTGCCCGTTGCTTACGGATTCGCGGTATCCTCTTCAGCGGAAAGCGAGTGACAACTGTGATCTCATGTGCTTGGAAGTAATGGCGCAGCTTTCTCGAGGCCATGAGGAGGCCGAAAAGCAATTTATGCACGCCAGAGTACCTCGATCTAGCCCCCTGCAGGAGGGAACTGATAAAGTAGACTGGGCGCTGCACCATCCTTTTACGCATCTGGTCATGCTTCTGCGTGGATTCGTCCTTGTCGGGACTAGAGCTTGTCGTGAAGCCCCCACCTTGTCGCTGGATGTGCTTGCTGTGGTTCTTTGGCTCATCATCCGCCTCCCTCTCCGCTACTAACGCAGCACTAACCACTTGATTGGTTGCTGCTATATATAGCAGCAACTTCTCTTGTGGCTTAGGTGCGACAAGTGTTGGAGTGGAGGACAGGTATCTCTCCAAGTCCTGCAGCGCAGCCTCCACTTCGGGAGTCCATTTCATTGGACCTGCCTTTTTCAAAATTTTGAAAAACAGCAGGGCGCGTTCAGCAGACCTAGAAATAAACCTGCTGAGAGCAGCCACGCAACCGGCAAGTCTTCGTACATCCTTGACGCGCTTTGGTGCTTCAATCTGATCAATGGCCTTGATCTTGTCGGGATTAGATTCAATCCCTCGTTGAGACCACGAAGAACCGAGAAGCTTGCGGAAGGGACTCCAAACACGCACTTCTCGGGGTTGAGCTTGAGGTTGATCTTGCGCAGATTTGCAAAGGTCTCGCCCAAATCTTGAACCAGAGTTGCTTTGTCCTTGCTTTTGACCACTATGTCATCCATGTAGGCCTCTACATTTACGTGCATTTGCGGCTCAAAAGCCGTCATGGACTACCCTTGCAAATGTTGAACCAGCATTCTTCAAACCGAAAGGCATCCGTATGAAAACGAGGGTGCCACATGGTGTAATGAATGCGGTCTTTTCCTCATCTTCTTCAGCCATGAAGATCTGATGGTATCTCGAGTATGCATCAAGAAACGAAAGCAAATCACATCCAGCCGTGGAGTCGACAATCTGGTCAATGCGCGGCAAGGGAAATGGATCTTTGGGACAAGCTTTATTAACATCCGTGAAGTCAATACAAAGTCTCCATTTTCCATTTGCTTTATGCGACTACTGTGATTGGCCAACCACGTGGGATGGAGCACTCCTCGACAAGGCCTGCCGCTTCCGGTTTCTTGATCTCTTCGCTATGAATTCTTGGCGCTCCTTTGCTTGCTTCGACTTTTTGCTTGACGGGCCGTGCATCGGGACAAACGGCGGCGGTGCTCAATCACTTTCACAGGAACACCGGGATGTCAAACGGTTGCCATGCAAACACGCCGACATTCGCCTCGCAGAAAGCAACGAGCGCCTTCCTATTTAGGGCCGAGAGAGGCACTGATGGTAAAGGTACCACTAGTGCCGTCCTCCTTGGCGGGCACCTTCTTGGTCTTTGGCGGAGCTACCATCTTCTTGCACTTGCCGGTGGAGCTCGATGGTGCGTCCTCGACGGTAGCGCAGCACTCCGAAGAGGTGCGCTTGCCGGAGTGAGCATCAGAGCCCTTGTTGGACTTGGACTTCGTCTTCTTCCCCCCGGGAGCTTCAGCGGCAAGTGTTTGGCAATCTGTCGCGGCTGCTGCATCCCAGTAGATCTTGTCGGCACAGATAAGGGCATCCTTCTTGTCGCCATGGACAGAGATGACGCTTATCGGGCCTGGCATCTTGAGTAAGTTGTAGGCGTAGTGGGAGGCTGCCATGAACTTGGCGAGTCTTTGGGCGGCCGAGTATCCCATTGTAAGGCAACGGGAAATCAGCAACGTCGAATGTGACCCTCTCGGTCCTAAAGTTCAGCTCGCTGCCAAATGTTACCGCAACGTAATCTTCCCCTTGGCTTGCTCCTTCCCGGATTGATTCCTTGGAAAGTGCGGTCTCTTCGAGCTCATTGTCGAGGATTTGAAGCTTACGGAGCACCGGAGGAGATCAGATTCAAGCCGGCCCGCCGTCAACTAGCATTTTGGTGACCTTGAGGTTGCGGATGGTTGGTGAGACCAACATCGGCAAGCACCGACCGCATGATTATGCGATCGGGGTGGTCCTCAATATCAAAAATGATAGGCGTCTTTGGACCACTTGAGAGGCTGCGTGACTCACAGATGGTTCCGCTGCATTGACCTCCGCATCCATTGCTTGAGTTGGCGGTGGGAGGTATGCAGGGAAGCACCTCACAACGCAGAGGACCTCTGTGGCTTTCTGAAACTCCTGCTCATCAGCGTAAATGCGTCTTCCATATCTTCGTCGTCGTCATCATCTTCATCCTTGTCGCGGCCGCGGGAGGTCTGTCTCCTTGCCGTTGCTTGGCCTTGCCGCGGCGTCCTCCCGGCCGGGACGTTTCTTGCTTGCTCCCCCAGCACCTTCCTGGGCCTTCTCCTTGCCGCGCCGCTCGTACTCAGCTCTCTGCTGTTCGACAAGCTGCTCGACCTTCTTGCAGCTCTGGAGGTCGTGGCCCTTGGTGCGGTGGATCTTGCAGTACTGCTTGCCGGAGCCGTCCTGCTTGTCGGTGGCCGTCACCGGTGGGTGGTTAGCGTCGGCAACCTCCTTGCCGGAGCCACCAGCCTTGGCGTTCTTGTCGCCACCTCCGTTGCCGGACTGCTCAACAGCTAGCACTTCTCTACCTTTCTTCTTCCTGTTGCCTCGCCACGGCCTTTCTTTGCCGGGCGGTCTCCTCACTGTCAGATCCTGCTTCCGCATTCTCTCCTGGGAGTCTCCTCCCTTCCTCAGCGCGTGCACACTTGTCGGCCAAGGCGTACAGCTCACTGACGTCCTTGACTTTGCACATCGCCATCTCCTCCCTCATCATGCGGTTCCGCACATTCTGATGAAATGCGCTGATCACCGCGGCAGGGTGGACGTCTGGGATGTTGTAGTGCACACGGCTGAATCTCTGAATGAACTTGCGTAGGGACTCTCCTTCCTTACGGCGGCAGATGAAGGTCGCTCTCTTGGCCATGAGGCTTGTGGCCACCTGTGAAGGCGCCAACAAACTGATGGCAAAGATCTGCCCAAGAGGATATGGAGCTGTCCGGCAAGTGCATGAGCCAAGATCTGACGTTGGGCTTGAGCACGAGCGGGAAGTAATTGGCGAGGATCTTGTCGTCCCGTCCCCCCGCAGCCTGCACCGCGATGGTGTAGATGCTGAGGAACTCCGACGGATGCGTCCTGCCATCATACTTCTCCGGCACGTCTGGTTTGAAGTTTTTCTGGCTGGGCCACTGGACTTGCCGCAGCTCACGAGTGAACGCAGGGCAACCTACCGCGTACGGCAAGTCGCCTGGCTCCTCCGGCGCGCGCATGTCAACAGAAGGCCCAGCGCGCTTGTCGGACTGACGTCGCGCTTCTCTCCGGCGCTCGATGCGAGTTCGAGCGTCCTCTTGTTGTCGCTCATGAAGAACTTGGCGCTGATCGCGGCGAGCTCGCGGATCCAACGACGCGGTGGAGTCGCTGTCGAGGTGGATCCGGTGAGTCGGCGATCTTGGCCTTCGTGGCGGAGAGTGCACGGTGGTTGCACCTCCAACAGTCTCATCGCCACCGGCTCGTGCCTTGTCGTCTCGCCGCGGCAACGATGGCGTTGGTTGCCGCGGAGCATCGCCGTTGGCAAAGCCGATGAGGCTCTGGATAGTGGCCCTCCACTCGTCGACCGTGTCGGCCGTTGGAGGTAGTCGAGCAGGTGAGCTCTCGCCAGAGCTTCTGCTGGAGTAGTGGGTGGCATTGGCGAGCAGTGCGAGGCGGGATATGCTCGGACTTCTAACCACGTTAGAAGGATCAGCACCCGTCCGGCGACCGTATCTCACTCGATGCCAGCATGTTGGCGCGCATGCTGGTCTTGAGGGTCTCGATCCAGCGAGCGTATGGCATTGTGAACGCCATGACGTTGTTGGTCCCGCGTCTCTGAGATGGGCGCGGGGGATGCGTGAACGCCGAGGTTTGCGGGCCTTGTCCTTGGACTTGGCAACGTCGCGGACACCTTCGTCGGCGCCGTTCCTTCGCCGCGTCTGCCCCACCACCCGTTTGCTGCGGTGAGGGTGGGTACGACGCGGACTCTCTGCTGCCGCGAAGCCTTCTTCTTCGGTGGCATGTTGAGGAAGATGTTGAGGACGCTGCTCGTGTGAACGTCGGATCAGATTCACATGGCCTCGGCGCCCCTACAGGGCGCGCCAAAGATGTCGGGGATGCTGATCGTACCCACGTACACCTATGGGGCAGGCTGACCAGTCCCCTTTGTGGTTCGGAGGGGGCGGAGATCGCGAAAAGAGCGGATCGAGGCGAGGCACACGAGCAGTTTACCCAGCTTCGGAGCTCTCCGGAGAGATAAAACTCCTACTGCTGCTTGTTTGATGTATTGTGTTCTTGCTAGGGAGCAATGCGAGCTACAAAACCTAGTGTGAGCGTATCTGGTCTCTGGTGAGTCGAATGAACCGAAGCTCAAACCGAACCCCTTCTACGTTGCGCATGGGCCTCCTTTTATATGCTCAAGGGGTCTCCGACAGGTGGCAACATAGGCGAGGGTACAAATGTAAAAACAGGAGTTGGTACACCTACTCGAACAAAGATATCTGATGCAAAATACCTAACTCTGACGGCAAGGGACAAAAGCAATAAATGCCCGTCGGTGTCGCCCAACGATTACAGAGACCGTCAGTGCGCCTCCGCCGCCACGATGGCAAGCTTGTCGTGCCGCTTATCGCTGCTCTCCGCTGGCTGCCTGACCTCTCGACAGCGCTGCATGGAATGGTCCCATGGCGACATGTTGCTTGATGAGCTGGAGCGGAGATGGAGAGAGGTTGCTTGCTGCGGCAAGCGCCTTGCCGCGGCCGAATCCTTGTCGCGCCCGGAGGCTTGTCGCGCTCCGAGCCTTCCCGGCAAGCTCCTCTTGCCGGGGCCTTGTCTTCTGCATGCCTTGAGTGGCCTTCCCGACAAGCTCCTCTTGCCGGGGCCTTGTCTTCTTAATCAAATACTTTGTTCTTGAATGGCTCCAAAGGAGCCACGGAGGATCTTGGCGTGTGACGAGGCAAACCTCGCTGAGGTGCTGCAAGAATCGTCGTGCAGTAGCACGGGATACTAGGGTACCCCTACTCTAGTACACCGACACTTACTTATCAAAAGGACTACGATAGATCCCCTATACTTGTGGGTCATCAAGACTATTTTTTGGCGTTGTTGCCGGGGAGTGAAGCGCCTTTGGTAGGTGGAATTTGGTAAGGAAAAATTTATATAGTGTGCTGAAATTTACTGTCACTCGTTACTATGGAAAGTAATCCTCTGAGGGGCTTGTTCGGGGTATCTTCAACCCGACCAGTAGAGCAAAGAGTTGCTCCTCAACCTTCTGAACCTACTGAAGATGAAAATGTCTACTTCGAATTTCCTTCGGTTATGTTAGAAAAACTGCTAGCTAATCCTTTTGCAGGAGATCGAACAATGCATCCTGAAGAGCACCTAATCTATGTGGATGAAGTTTGTGGATTATTTAAGCTTGCAGGTATACCCGATGATGTCATTAAGAAGAAGGTCTTCCCTTTATCTTTGAAGGGAGATGCATTGGCATGGTATAGGCTATGTGATGATACGGGGGCATGGAACTACAAACGATCGAAATTGGAATTTCATCAGGAGTTTTATCCTATGCATCTTGTTCATCGTGATCACAGTTATATATATAATTTTTGGCCTCACGAAGGAGAAAGCATCGCTCAAGCTTGGGAGAGGCTTAAATCAATGTTATATTCATGCCCCAATCATGAGCTTCCAAGAGAAATAATTATTCAAAGTTTTTATGCTCAGCTTTCTGATAACAATCGCACCATGCTCGATACTTCTTGTGTTGGCTCTTTTATGATGAAGACTAATGAATTCAAATGGGATTTATTAGATAGAATTAAACGCAACTCTAAAGATTGGGACCTCGATGAAGGTAAGGAGTCAGGTATGACACCTAAGTATGATTGTGTTAAACCTTTTATGGATACCGATGTTTTCCGTAAATTTAGCACTAAATATGGACTTGACTCTGAGATAATAGCCTCTCTCTGTGAATCTTTTGCTGCTCATATTGATCTCCCTAAGGAGAAATTGTTTAAATATCATCCTCCCATAGAAGTAAAAGTAGCCGCACCTATTAAAGTTGAAGAAAAGACTATCACTTATAATGATCCTATTGTTCCTACTACTTATGTTAAGAAACCACCTTTCCCTGTTAGAATAAAGGATCATGCTAAAGCATCAACTGTGGCTTGTAAAAGCAATATTAGAACCTACACACCTCATGAGCAAGTTAAAGTTGAACCTAATATTGCTATTGTCTGATAATATTGATGGGCATGTTATTCATTTCCGTGATGAAACTGCTAGAATTGCCAAACCTTGTGCTAAAGATAAACATAGACCTGTGGTAGGCATGCTTGTTATTTCTGTTATAATAGGAGATCATTGTTATCATGACTTATGTGACATGGGTGCTAGTGCTAGTGCAATACCTATTGACTTAAATAAATAAATTATGCATGATATTGCACCTACTGAGTTAGAAGATATTGATGTCACAATTAAACTTGCCAATAGCGATACTATTTCACCCATGGGAATTGTTAGAGATGTTGAAGTCTTGTGTGGGAAAACTAAATATCCTGCTGATTTTCTTGTTCTTTGTTCCCCACAAGATAGCTATTGTCCCATTATATTTGGTAGACCCTTCTTGAACACTGTTAATGCTAAGATAGATTGCGAAAAGGATGTTGTTACTATTGGTTTGGGTGATATGTCTCATGAGTTTAATTTCTCTACATTTAGGAGACAACACCGTGAAGAGGAATTGCCTAGTAAGGATGAAATTATTGGTCTTGCTTCTATTGTCGTACCTCCTAGAGATCCTTTAGAACAATATTTGCTAGACCATGAAAATGATATGTTTATGAATGAAAGAAGGGAAATAGATGAAGTATTACGTAAGCAGGAACCCATCTGAAACACAATTTGCTGTTGAAATCCTAGGATCCTCCTCCACCCAAGGGTGATCCCATGTATGAGCTTAAACCGTTACCTGATACTCTTAAATATGCTTATCTTGATGAGAAAAAGATATATCCTGTTATTATTAGTGCTAACCTTTGAGAGCATGAAGAAGAGAGATTATTGAAAACTCTGAAGAAGCACCGCGCAGCTATTGGATATACTCTTGATGATCTTAAGGGCATTAGTCCCACTCTATGTCAACATAAAATAAATTTGGAGAAAGATGCCAAACTAGTTTGTGATCATCAACGACGGCTGAATCCTAAGATGAAAGAAGTGGTAAGAAAGGAAATACTAAAGCTCCTTGAGGCAGGTATAATTTATCCCGTTCTTTGATAGTCGATTGGGTAAGTCATGTCCATTGTGTCCCTAAGAAGGGAGGTATTATTGTCGTTCCTAATGATAAAGATGAATTGATTACACAAAGAATTATTATAGGTTATAGGATGGTAATTGATTTCCGCAAATTGAATAAGGCTACTAAAGAAGATCATTACCCCTTACCTTTTATTGATCAAATGCTAGAAAGATTATCCAAACATACACATTTTTGCTTTCTAGATGGTTATTCTGGTTTCTCTCAAATACCTGTGTCAGCCGATGATCAATCAAAGACCACTTTTACTTGCCCTTTCAGTACTTTTGCTTATAGACGTATGCCTTTTGGTTTATGTAATGCACCTGCTACCTTTCAAAGATGCATGGTGGCTATATTCTCTGACTTTTGTGAAAAGATTTGTGAGGTTTTCATGGACGATTTCTCCATTTATGGATCCTCTTTTGATGATTGCTTGAGCAACCTTGATCGAGTTTTGTAGAGATGTGAAGAAACTAACCTTGTCTTGAATTGGAGAAGTGCCACTTAATGGTTAATGAAGGTATCGTCTTGGGGCATAAAGTTTCTAAAAGAGGTATTGAAGTTGATAAAGCCAAGGTTGATGCTATTGAAAAGATGCCATGTCCCAAGGACATCAAAGGTATAATAAGTTTCCTTGGTCACGCTGATTTTTATAGGAGGTTCATTAAGGACTTCTCAAAAATTTCTTGGCCTCTGACTAATTTATTACAAAAAGATATACCATTTGTCTTGGATGATGATTGTGTAGAAGCATTTGAAATACTTAAGAAAACCTTGATCTCTGCACCTATTGTTCAGCCACCTGATTCGAATTTACCTTTTGAAATTATGTGTGATGCTAGTGATTATCCTCTAGGGGCTATTCTAGGGCAAAGAGTTGATAAGAAATTAAATGTTATCCAATATGCTAGCAAAACTATATACAATGCTCAAAGAAATTATGCTACTACTGAGAAAGAATTCTTAGCAGTTGTATTTGCTTGTGGTAAGTTCAGACCTTATATTGTTGATTCTAAAGTAACTATTCACACTGATCATGCTGCTAATAAAAATCTTATGGAAAAGAAAGATGCTAAACCTAGACTCATTAGATGGTTTCTCTTGCTACAAGAATTTGATTTGCATATTATTGATAGAAAGGGAGCTGAGAACCCCGTTACAGACAACTTGTCTAGGTTAGAAAATGTTCTTGATGACCCACTACCTATCGATGATAGCTTTCCTGATGAGCAATTAAATGTCATAAATACATCTCATACTTCTTCATGGTATGCTGATTATGCTAATTACATCGGATCTAAATTCATACCACCTAGTTTCACATACCAGCAAAAGAAAAAGTTTTTCTATGATTTGAGACATTACTTCTGGGATGACCCACATCTTTATAAAGAAGGAGTAGATGGTGTTATTAGACGTTGTGTACCTGAGCATGAACAGGAACAGATCCTACGCAAGTGTCACTCCGAGGCTTATGGAGGACACCATGCTGGAGACAGAACTGCACATAAGGTATTGCAATCCGGTTTTTATTGGCCTACTCTCTTCAAGGATGCCCGTAATTTGTTTTATCTTGTGATGAATGTCAAAGAATTGATAATATTAGTAGACGTCAAGAAATGCATATGAATTCTTCACTTGTTATTGAACCATTTGATGTTTGGGGCTTTGATTATATGGGACCTTTTCCTGCCTCCAATGGATACACACATATTTTAGTTGCTGTTGATTACGTTACTAAGTGGGTAGAAGCTATTCCAACTAGTAGTGATGATCATAACACCTCTATTAAAATGCTTAAAGAAGTTATTTTTCCGAGGTTTGGAGTCCCTAGATATTTAATGACTGATGGTGGTTCACATTTTATTCATGGTGCTTTTCGTAAAATGCTTGCTAAGTATGATGTTAATCATAGAATTGCATCTCCTTATCACCCTTGATCTAGTGGTCAAGTAGAATTGAGCAATAGAGAGCTCAAATTAATTTTGCAAAAGACTATTAATAGATCTAGAAAGAATTGGTCCAAGAAACTTGATGATGCATTATGGGCCTACAAAACCGCATATAAAAATCCTATGGGCATGTCTCCGTATAAAATGGTTTATGGAAAAGCATGTCACTTACCTCTCGAACTAGAACATAAGGCACATTGGGCTATTAAAGAGCTCAATTATGATTTCAAACTTGTCGGTGAGAAGAGGTTATTCGACATTAGCTCACTTGATAAACGGAGAACCCAAGCATATGAGAATGCCAAGTTGTTTAAAGAAAAAGTTAAAAGATGGCATGACAAAAGGATACAAAAGCGTGAGTTTAATGTAGGTGATTATGTATTGCTATACAACTCTCGTTGAAGATTTTTTGCAGGGAAACTTCTCTCTAGATGGGAAGGCCCTTACGTTATCGAGGAGGTCTATCGTTCTGGTGCCATAAAAATCAATAACTTCGGAGGCACAAATCCGAAGGTGGTGAACGGTAAAAGAATTAAACATTATATCTCAGGTAATCCTATAAATGTGGAAACCAATGTTATTGAAACCATAACCCCGGAGGAATACATAAGGGACACTTTCCGAAACGTTTCAGACTCCGAAAAGGAATAGGTATGTGGTACGGTAAGTAAACCGACTCCAAAATAGTTCTAATGGCAAATTTTCTCTGTTTTGGAATATTTAGAAAAATAAAAAAATAAGAAGCAGTCTGGGAAGGACACGAGGCCTCCACGAGGGTGGAGGGCGCGCCCTAACCTACTGGGCACGCCCCCTGCCTCGTGGGCACCTCGTGCGCTCTCCGGACTCCGTTTTCTTGCACGTTATGTATTTTGGTCGGTAAAAATTCATTATATAATCTCCCGAAGGTTTTGACCTCCGTATCACGCAAATATCTCATGTCTTTGTTTCGAGCTATCCTGCTGCAGATTAGAGAAACATGTCGTCCCAGGATTCGGAAGGATAAAGCTATGTGGCTGATTACCTTGCAGATCCTAAGGTCTATGGGGATGTGGAGCATTGTGGTTGGACTATGGAAGAAGAAGAGGACTATGAGCCCAATAGAAAGGAGGAGACGAGCTCAGATGAAGATGAAGTCCCATTACCTCAACCTGGGGACATGCATGTGGAGTTCAAAAAGTCAAGCCTCCCTGATAAAGAAAAGAAATTTAAGATCGAGTTTATCCCTTTTCGTGTCTTGCAGGAAAACAAGCAGGAATTATGCAAAAAGATATTAAGCCTGGAGCAGGAGATTGATGACTTGAGGGGTCAAAATTCTGTCCTCAAGTGCAAATTAAGGAAGAATACTACGCCATCAACTAAACCATCATCTTCTTCTTCAACAAAGGAGACATAATCACATGGGTATGGGCACTCCCCTTGGCAACTGCCAAGCTTGGGGGAGATGCCCCGGTATCGTATCACCATCACACTCATATCTTTACCATTTTTCTTAGTTCGATCCTTTTAGTAGTATCTTGATTTAGTAGAATAAAGTTTTTAGTATGATCTAGTTTTTGAGTTTTGATTTATGATCCCTCTATGTAATCGAGTCCGTGAGCTATATATAATAAAGATTAGTGTTGAGTCAAGGACTTGATTATCTTGCTATGATCTTGAGGGAATAAAATAAAAACAAAAGAATAAAAAGAAACAAAGAGATCATATTGATCTTATTGAGAGTAATGACTTCACATAGAAAGAGTATGATGATTAAAATTTGTTGAGAGTTGATAAACATAGCCTTGGTCATCGTTGCAATTAACAGGAAGTAATAAAGAAAGAGAGGTTTCACATATAAATATACTATCTTGGACATCTTTTATGATTGGGAGCACTCATTAAAATATGACATGCTAAAGAGTTGATGTTGGACAAGGAAGACAACGTAATGGGTTACGTTTTCTTATATCTGAGATAAATTATATTGTCATGGATCTTCCAACATGTTGAGCTTGCCTTTCCCCTCATGCTAGCCAAATTCTTTGCACCAAGTAGAGATACTACTTGTGCTTCCAAAAACCCTTAAACCAGTTTTGCCATGAGAGTCCACCATACCTACCTATGGATTGAGTAAGATCCTTCAAGTAAGTTGTCATCGGTGCAAGCAATCAAAATTGCTCTCTAAATATGTATGATTGATTGGTGTGGAGGAAATAAGCTTTATACGATCTTGTGATGTGGAAGAAATAAAAGCGACAGACTGCATAATAAAGGTTCATATCACAAGTGGCAATATAAAGTGACGTTCTTTCGCATTAAGATTTTGTGCATTCAACCCTGAAAGTGCATGGCAACCTCTGCTTCCCTCTGCGAAGGGCCTATCTTTTATTATTATCTTCTACCTTATGCAAGAGTCATGGTAATCTTCACCTTTCCTTTTTACATTTTTATCCTTTGGCAAGCACAGGATGTTGGAAAGATCCTTATTGGATGTCGGTTAGCATGAATTATTATTGTTGACATTATCCTTGAGGTAAAAGGTTGGGAGGCGAAACTATAAGCCCCTATCTTTCTCTGTGTCTGACTAAAACTCCGTAACCACAAGTATTGCGTGAGTGTTAGCAATTATGAAAGACTAAATGATAGTTGAGTATGTGGACTTGCTAGAAAGCTCTGACATATAATCTTTCTGATGTTATGATAAATTGCAATTGCTCCAATGACTGAGATTATAGTTTGTTAGTTCTCAATAAAGTTTCTGATTCATACTTTGCATTGTGAATAGATTATTATTTGAGCATAAGAAATCATATGACAATATCCATATATGTTGCTGTTATGAGAACAATCATGATGCCCTCATGTCCGTATTTTATTTTATCGACACCTTAACCTCTAAACATGTGGACATGTTTATCGTTATCGGCTTTCGCTTGAGGACAAGAGAGGTCTAATCTTGGGGGAGTTGATACGTCCATTTTGCATCATGCTTTTATATCGATATTTATTGCATCATGGTTGTTATTACACATTATGTTATAATACTTATGCCTATTCTCTCTTATTTTACAAGGTTTACATAAGGAGGAGAATGCGGCATTTGGAATGCAGAAATTTGGAAAAGGAGAAAATATTAGGGACCTATTCTGCACAACTCCAAAAGTCCTAAAACTCCATGAAAGTTATCTTTGGAAATAATAAAAAATAATGAGCAGAAGAAATACGTCAGGGGGGCCTCCACCTGTCCACGAGGGTGGGGCGCGCCCCTACCCTCTGGCGCCCCACGCCTCGTGGGCCCCCTGTTGGCCCTCCGGTGCCCATCTTCTGCTATATGAAATCTTTCGTCCAAAGAAAAATCATAAGCAAGCTTTCGGGACGAGACTCCGCCGCCACGAGGCGGAACCTTGGGCCACGAGGCGGAACTAGGGCTCCGGCAGAGCTGTTCTGCAGGGGACACTTCCCTCCGGGAGGGGGAAATCATCGCCATCGTCATCACCAACGCTCCTCTCATCGGGAGAGGGAAATCCCCATCAACATCTTCACCAGCACCATCTCCTCTCAAACCCTAGTTCATCTCTTGTATCCAATTCTTGTCCCTAAGTCTAGGATTGGTACCTGTAGGTTGCTACTAGTATTGATTACTCCTTGTAGTTGATGCTAGTTGGTTTATTTGGTGGAAGATCATATGTTCAGATCCTTTATGCATATTAATACCCCTCTGACTATGAACATGAATATTCTTTGTGAGTAGTTACGTTTGTTCTGAGGACATGGGAGAAGTCTTGCTATTAGTAGTCATGTGAATTTGGTATTAGATTCGATATTTTGATGAGATGTATGTTGTCTCTCCTCTAGTGGTGTTATGTGAACGTCGACTACATAACACTTCACCATTAATTGGGCCTAGAGGAAGGCATTGGGAAGTAATAAGTAGATGATGGGTTGCTAGAGTGTGAAGCTTAAACCCTAGTTTATGCGTTGCTTCGTAAGGGGCTGATTTGGATCCATATGTTTCATGCTATGGTTAGGTTTACCTTAATACTTTTGTTGTAGTTGCGGATGCTTGCAATAGAGGTTAATCATAAGTGGGATGCTTGTCCAAGTAAGGACAGCACCCAAGCACCGGTCCACCCACATATCAAATTATCAAAGTATCGAACGCGAATCATATGAACGTGATGAAAACTAGCTTGGCGATAATTCCCATGTGTCCTCGGGAGTGCTTTTCTTTATATAAGAGTTTGTCCAGGCTTGTCCTTTGCTAAAAAAAAGGATTGGGCCACCTTGCTGCACTTTATTTACTTTTGTTACTTGTTGCTCGTTACAATTTATCTTATCACAAAACTATCTGTTACCTATTATTTCAAAGGTGCTTGCAGAGAATACCTTGCTGAAAACCGCTTATCATTTCCTTCTGCTCCTCGTTGGGTTCGACACTCTTACTTACCGAAAGGACTACGATAGATCCCCTATACTTGTGGGTCATCAGGAGCCCGATTAGGTCATGATTTTCCGACCGAGCACTAACTGGATCATCCGTGCGGTTAGTTTGGGGAGCCCTGTTGTAGATGCTCTTAGAGAATCTATGACCGGGCTCCTCAAAAGTGATGCCCCAATGTCCGTGGGCCTCATCGATACGTCTCCAATGCATCTATAATTTCTTATTGTTCCATGCTATTACAGTATCAATCTTGGATGTTTTATATGCAATTATATATCATTTTTTGGGACTAAACTATTAACTTAATGTCCATTGCCAGTTGTTGTTTTTTGCTTGTTTTTGGCTTTTCAAAAAATCAGTACCAAGAAGAGTCCAAACACAAGAAACACTTTGACGTTTTTTCTGGACCAAGAAAAACCCTAGAAGGTCCGAGAGAAGACCAGAAGAGCCACGAGGGAGCGACAAGCTTGCTAGGCGTGCCCCGGGATTGTGGACTCCTCTTGGCACCTCTTGACCTAATAATGCCTCTATAAATTATCAAATATTCCCAATATACCAGAGAGCCACCCAAAACACTTTTTCTGCCGCTGCATGTCTCTGTTCTTCCGCGATCCCATCTGGAGGCCTTTTCTGGTACTCTGTCGGAGGGGGAATCGATCACGGAGGGCATCTACATCAACCTTGTTGTCCTTCTGATGATGCGTGAGTAGTTTATCACAGACCCATGGGTCCATAGCTAGTAGCTATATGACTTCTTCTCTCTCTCTGATCTTCAATACCATGTTCTCCTCGATCTTCTTGGAGTTCTATTCGATGTAATCTTCTTTTGCGGTGTGTTTGTTGGGATATTCTGAATTGTGGGTTTATGATCTGCATATTCATGACAAATATTTGAGTCTTCTCTAAATTTATTTATGCATGGTTATTATAGCTTTGTATTTCTCTCCGATCTATCTATTTGGTTTGGCCAACTAGATTGATTTATCTTGAAATGGGAGAGGTGCTTTGTGATGGGTTCAATCTTGCGGTGCTCTATCCTAGTGACTAAAAGGGAACAAACACGTATTTTTATTCTTTTTATAAGGATAAAACGATGGGGTTTATTCACATTTCTTGAATTACCTTGTCTATATCATGTGATCTTGTTTAAGGCGTTACTCTATTTTTATTAACTTAATATCATAGATGCATGCTGGATAGCAGTCGATGGGTGGTGTCGGCGTCCTAGGAACGGGGGTCCCCAGACTTGCCTGCCTGCGGACCACGACGTGGCTACACCAGCGGCCCTGTACGGCCCATCTTCACCAGCAGATACTCAAGACCCTCGCGAGGGGCTAATCCTCGCGAGGCGGACGACGCAAGACCTCCTCGGGGGCAGCCTCACCAGGCCGACTCGCGAGGGGCAGAGAGATCAAGGCAAGGGGCACCTCGCGAGGTTCCTGTGACGCAAGCCATGACGACCAAGGCCAGGCGGGCGCCAGCGCGTGCAGTGTCCTTGTTTCCTCTTTGGTGCTAAAGAGGCAAGCGCGGGCGAGGAGTCCCGAGGCATCAGGCAAAGCTTGCCATATCAGTGCAACGAGACCAAGACAAGAAGGACGACAGGACGGAGGTCACCATGGAGCCCAAGACGGTGTCACCACCAGAGCCTTTGGCAGGCGAAGACCACCTTTAGTCAGGATAACTTGTACTAGTTGTCTCCCTTCGAATTTGGTCGTTGTGGCATCCCTTCCCGCTCAATATTTGGGAAGAGGGCCAGGGCCTCTATAAATAGGGCTAGCCACCATCCCAGCAAAGGGGGATCGATTGGAGACACACACTAGCTCACCAAGCACAAGAGCACCTCTACTCAGGAGGCTGTTCTTCCCCTTGTAACTGTTCATCTATAGCACAAGAGGCAATCCACCACACCACACTGGAGTAGGGTATAACACCACATCGGTGGCCCGAACCAGTATAAACTCCCGTGTCTCTCGTTCATTGGGTTCGTCGAGCTAGGGCTTGCGATTGTTGCGAGAGCAGAGCTAGGGAGAGAGAGATCTTCGTGCGCACCCCAGTGTTCGAACCTCAAGGGTTTGCCGGAACCCGAAATCCGACATTTGCCGCGCTAGGTAGGGGTGCGCCGAAGCTTTCCTTCCGCCAGCCCGCGTCCCATCGCTTCATCGCATCCGTGGTGGACGCTCGTACCGCGCCGAGCGCCGGGCCGCTCTCGCCGCCCGCATCGCTCAGACAGCTCCTGTCGGCGGGCCTCCCCGTTGCTCCCCGTCACCCACCGCCAACGCCGCCACCGGCCCAGCCGGGAACAAGCAGCAAGCATCCTCGTTGCGCCCCTCTGTGCGGTGGGACGGCCGCACCGCCACTCCGTCGCTGACCCCGGCCGGCTCATCGTCTCACGCTCGTCGCGCACCTACAGACGCGCAGGCCGCGCTACTCTTGGCACGCGAGCTCCTGTACTACCGCCCAGTCGACGACCTCTATGAGGACTGGCTGGACCACATCGCCGAGCTCGTCAGCGCCGCGGAGGGCTCCCCCGCGCCACCCCTCTCGCTGCCTCGCCCTCCGCCAGCTGCGGGCGACGTGGCTCACGGAGCGCCACCACCACCTCTGCACCAAGACGGTGCTCTGGCGACAAGGCGCCCCCCCCCCCCCCCGTGTGACCCACCGCGTCGGGCGCTCGCGCGAGAAGAAGGAAGCTGCCAAGAAGTTCCCCGGCCGCAAGAGAATGCTCCCGCGATCCCAGTGCCACCACGACAAGACCGCGTGACGCCTGCAGTGGCGGTGCGCGGGCACCAAGGGCAGGCTCCGCATCAGCAAAGGGCCCAAGTGGCCACGGCTGGCTGGCGCGCCTTCACCCCTGAGCTGTGTAGCATCGCCTGGCTGGGCAAGTTCAAGCCAGAACTACATCCTCGCTACGATGGCACCCCCGACCCCGCGGAGTTCCTGTAGCTCTACGCACTGAGCATCGAGGCGGCCAACAGCGATAAAAAAGTCATGGAGAACTGGTTCCCCATGGCACTCAAGGACGGCGCTCGCTCGTGGCTCCTAAACCTACCCCCCGGCTCGATCTCCTCCTGGGATGAGATGCACGACCGCTTCGTCGCCAACTTCCAGGGCACTCGCGACCACCCGCCGGCCGCGGGTGACCTGCGCCGCATCAAGCAGCAGCCATGGGAGACTCTGTAAAAGTACATCTAGTGCTTCAAGAACGTTCGTCTCAAGATCCCCAAGGTGACAGACGAGGCCATCATTTTGGTGTTTTCTGATGGTGTCCGCGACGTCAAGATGAAGGAGGATCTCGCCATCCACAAGGAGCTATGCACCGCTTTGGAGCTGTTCAACCTGGCGACCAAGTGCGCAAGAGCTGAGGAGGGGCGCCTTTCCCTCCTCGAGCTCCCAGCTAGCGACCCGGAGGAGAAGAAAGCCAAGGCCAAGGACGTGAAGCGCAAGGGAGTAGCCATACTCGCGGCGGAGCTGGATATGAAGCGCGGCCGGGACCATCCCGAGTCGTCCAAGAGCAGCCGGCCGTTCTGCGCCTTCCACAACGTACACAGCCACAACACGAACGACTGTTAAGAGCTCAGGGCCATTCGAGATGGACGCTTCGGTCGACGCCCCGAGCGCAACGACCGGGGCTACGGACAAGGAGGAGGACGAGGCGGAGGACGCTGGCATGATTGCGGCCCCCGCCAGGAGTGGCGCGACCGGCCTCACAAGGACCGCTGGCAGGACCAGCTTTGTGAGGGCGCCTGTAGAGATCAGCCTCGTGAGGACCGCCCTCAGGGCAACGCTGGTCTTCCTCCGCTGCCGCCACCACCAAGAAGGTACGACGACCACCATCAAGACGAGGGGGCTGGGGGCTTCCAGGAACCGCGTGCTATCGCCTGCATCTTGGGCGGAGCTCAGGCCCTAGCATCTCAGTGTATCTTCAAGCAGTTTGCTCGCGAGGTGAACGCAGCCCTTCCCAGGCTTCAGGCCACACGCCTGCTTAGGTGGTCCAAGAGCGCCATCACTTTCAGCTCGACAGACCGGCAAAAGTGTGTGGCAACTGCTGGCGCCCTCCCGATGCTCTACTCACCCATCATCAGCAACGTACAAGTCACCAACACCCTCATCGACGGCGGCGTGGGGCTTAATGTCCTATCCGTCGAGACGTTCGACAGCCTCCAAGTGCCATACGACTAGCTTCAGCCCACCAAGCCCTTCTTAGGAGTGACTGACGGCTACACCACCCCGATAGGGCATGTCCGCCTCCCTGTCACCTTCGGACAACGCGACAACTACCGCATCGAGCTCATCGACTTCAACGTCGCTCACATCCGTCTTCCGTACACTGCCATCCTCAGGTATCCGGCCCTGGCCAAGTTCATGGCGGTGACCGACCACGGCTACAACGTCCTCAAGATTCCAGGAAGTGGCAGGATCATCACCGTCCCCTGCGAAGAAAGAGATGTGGTGTGCTCCCTCGAGCGCGTCTTCCAAGCTGCAGCAACCGAAGACCCCGACAATGATGGTGCACAATACCCCCCCTGAGGCCATCCCCAAGAAGAAGAAGCAGCTACTCCGCACAGGGCCTCAGGGGAGCGGCGCCTCTAGCGGTGCCACATCAGGATCGGCGCCCACGCCTAGGGCACCTCCCTCCCTTGCGTAGGAAGGCGCGCCCGGCGCACTCCTCGGGCAGGGCTCAGGGGCTCTCTTCTGGAGGGCCTCAGACCTAGCCAACATCACCAGGGAGGCGCTCGAGCACCGCGTGGAGGCATGCTTTGCGGCACGTTTCCCTCGGGAAGACACAAGGCGAGGAGCGCCCGGTGCTCAGGAGTTCATCACCAAGACCACTCAGGGAGCTTCAGGATGCAAGAGCCATGCGCGGCGACCGCTGCCCACCTGGCATAGCTCCCCATCTAGGCGAGGATGGTGGGATGCGAGTCTGCATCGACATCCCAGGGCTCAAGAGGGCCGCATCTGAGGAGCACTTCTGGCCTTCGCGCGTGGGATGCTGCGAGGGCCCACCTCACAGCTATGTTCGCATGCCATTCGGCCTGTCGAGCATGGCGGCCGCCTACCAACCCAACCTGCGGAGAGTCCTCGCGACCCAGGAGGCCAGGCATCATGCGGTCCTGGCGGAGCTGGAGACGGTCCTCAAGGAACCGCCTAGACCCCCAGAGCCTCCCGAGACTCAGGGCCCCGGTGGCTCGTTAGGAGCAACCCCTTCGCCACACATCCTCAGTTACCCCAACATCCCTTCGACAACGGAACCAGGTGACATTTTCCAAGTTTATTCAACTGGGAGCGCCCCTTGGGCTGCATCATTCCCAGACCGCGTGGGCCTGTCCCTGCGGCGTGCATCCTTTAATGTCTTTAGCTTATTCTGCTGGGGGCGCCCCTCGGGCTGGATCATCCCCAGGCCGCTCGGGTCCGACCCAGTGGCATATATCGTTCTTGCATTTACCAAAGCTAGTTCGCTTTCCATGCATAATCTACCTGTGGTTATCACCTGCTTGATTGTCACCCACCACGGGAGCTACTCACGCTGGCACGACGCTTGTGCTCGAGTCCGTCCCTACAACGTCAACAAATCTGAGCGGTCGAGCTCTGACTCGCGGCACGCCCCATGCACATCACCTCACCAGGCCCTCGGTGCCTTCATCCTTTTGTGGAGCGACCAGCAGCAGACCGGCAATCATAGTGGCAACCTGTGTCCCTCCTCACGCTAACCTGCAGGAACCTCCTCGGGATAACAGCAGGCGGTACCATAGGCTCCCTCT
Source organism: Aegilops bicornis (assembly GCA_021605145.1). NCBI lineage: Eukaryota > Viridiplantae > Streptophyta > Magnoliopsida > Poales > Poaceae > Aegilops > Aegilops bicornis. The sequence continues at coordinate 513,578,736 of CM038674.1, forward strand.
TCTCCCATGCGATTCTCTTGCGCGTTAAAAGGGGGGCTCCTGAGCATCACGACTCAAGAGCTCTTACTGGCTCTCCAGCCCTCACCCCCTGGCCTTGACCACGGGATCGCGACCTGGCATACCAGTGGCGGCTGAGCTCGCTCGGGGGCTGGGACCTCAGGACGTAGAGTCCACAGAAGAGAGTGGAGAAGAGGGGGAGGCTCGCAAGGGCCTCACCTGGCTAAATTACAGCCGCCGACGCACTAGTTTGGTGCAGCACGAGGAACCAGCTCCGAACTACCAAGATAAGTTTCACGCCCGGGTCAACCAAGAGCTTCGGCATAGGATTCTCACTTGTTGCAGCCTCGTTATGGCAATGTAGCCTCCCTTTCCCGCCTCTCAGTGGCTACTTGCGCGCTAAAGGGGACCTCTTGAGCATCGCGCTCTAGGAGCTCTTATTGGACCTCGGGCCGCTCACCTCCTGGCCTTGACCACGGCCTCGCGACCTGGCATACCAGCGACGACTACAGCCTGCCTTGGGACCGGGACCTGTCGGCGTAGAGCACCAAGCTGCCACGGGGTTGGAAAGGGGAGACCGAGCCGAAACAGTGCATGCATTTGCAAATTTTCATAATAATGGTAATATCAACAAAAGACATTACAGACCCTTTACACGCCCCCACGGGGTCCATCTCGATTCCTCACATGGAGCAAAAGAAGGGAGAAGAAGAGAGTGGAGCAGGAAGAGAAGACCGACGGGGGCTCCGCCCCCTCCTCATTTATAGCAGGAGAAGGCCAACCGGCGATCCCCACGATCACATGTAATGATGATTTTTCTCCGCATGCAGCAGGGACTTGTCATGTCGGGCAGTTGCCGAGGCCGCAGGCTGTTAGGGCCCGCGGCGCTCCGCACTTGCCCTTTGGATTCGCCTCGAAGCCAAGTCCGACCACGCCTTGGGCCCGGGGGCTACTGTCGGTGTCCTGAGGACGGGAGTCCCCAGACTTGCCTGCCTGCGGCCCACGGCGTGGCTCCACCAGTGGCCATGTACGGCCCATCTTCACCAGCAGACACTCAAGACCCTCGCGAGGGGCCAAGCCTCGCGAGGCGGACGACGCAAGACCTCCTCGGGGGCAGCCTCACCAGGCCGGCTCGCGAGGGGCGGAGAGATCAAGGCAAGGGGCACCTCGTGAGGTTCCTGTGACGCAAGCCATGACGACCAAGGCCAGGCGGGCGCCAGCACACGCAGTGTCCTCATTTCCTCTTTGGTGCTAAAGAGGCAAGCGCAGGCGAGGAGTCCCGAGGCATCAGGCAAAGCTTGGCATATCAGTGCAACGAGACCAAGACCAGCAGGACGGCAGGATGGAGGTCACCGTGGAGCCCAAAACAACATCACCACCAGAGCCTTTGGCAGCGTAGACCACCTTTAGACAGGATAACTTGTACTAGTTGTCTCCCTTTGAATTTGGCCGTTTTGGCACCCCTTCCTGCTCAATATTTGGGAAGAGGACCAGGGCCTCTATAAATAGGGCTAGCCACCATCCCAGCAAAGGGGTATCGATTGGAGATATACAGTAGCTCACCAAGCACAAGAGCGCCTCTCCTCAGGAGGCTGTTCTTCCCCTTGTAACTTTTCATCCATAGCCCAAGAGGCAATCCACCACACCACACTGGAGTAGGGTATTACACCACATCGGTGCCTCGAACCAGTATAAACTCCCGTGTCTCTCGTTCGTTGGGTTCGTCGAGCTAGGCCTTGCGAGTGTTGTGAGAGTGGAGCTAGGGAGAGAAAGATCTTCGTGCGCACCCCAGTGTTCGAACCTCAAGGGTTTGCCGGAACCCGAACTCCGACGGGTGGAGTAATAGTAGTAGATGCAGGCAGGAGTCAGTCTAGTTGTCTTGGACGTGATGCCTACATACATGATCATTGACTTGAATATCGTCGTAACTATGCGCTATTCTATCAATCACCAAACAGTAATGTGTTTTCCCACCGTATGCTATGAGTTCGAGAGAGAAGCCTCTAGTGAAACTATGTCCCCCGGGCCTACTTTTATCATATATAAAATCCAAAATACCTTGTTGCAATTTTATTTCCTTTCTTTTAATTTGCAATTTACTTTATCTATCTACCAGTACAAGATTGGATCCTTACAAATAACCGTCAAGGGGATTGGCAACCCTCTTGGTTGTGTTGGGTGCAAGTATTTGCTTTTGTGTGTGCAGGTACTGCCAACGAGCTTCTATGTGGTTCTCCTACTGAATTGATAACCTTGGTTCTTAACATAGGTAAATACTTATCTTTACTCTACTGCATCATCCTCTCATCTTCAAGGAAATACCAACGTAGCTCACAAGTAGCAGGAAGAATTTCTGGCGCCGTTGCCGGTGAGACATCAACAAAACCTATCAAGTACCTTCGCATAAACTATCATCTACTTGTTCTAATTTTCATTTTCCTTTTTATTTGCATTTGCTTCTTGTTTCATCTCCCCCACTTCTAAAACAATTCTATAAAAAACACAATTTTTTATTTGCATGTTCGCTTGCTTTGCTATGTCTCAAGAAAACATCAAGTTGTGTGTTTTTTCCAATACTAATAATAATGACTTTATTAGTACTCCAATTGCTCCACCCGCCCTTAATCCGGAGTCATGTGATATTAGTGCTGCTTTGCTAAATCTTGTTATGAAAAAACAATTTTGTAGTAGTCCTAATGAAAATGTTGCATCACATCTTAACACATTCGTTGAGTTATGTGATATGCGAAAGAAAAAAGTTATGGATAATGATATTGTCAAATCTAAATTATTTCGGTTCTCACTACGAGATCATGCTAAAACTTAGTTTTCATCCTTGCCTCGAAATAGTAGTGATTTTTGGGATAAGTGTAAGGATGCTTTTATTGCCAAGTATTTTCCTCACGCTAAAATTGTTTCTCTTAGAAATCAGATTATGCCTAGTATTTTACGTAATTTTCCACAGCCTAAGCACAGTCCATGTTATTTGTCGTGCATCAGTCGTTTGATACTCGGCATATGTTGAGGTAAGCGAATACCTGTGTTTATACACTCGACTTTCAATCAACCACACAACGACATGTGATTTCCCTATAGTGTATTGCAACTCTTGGAGAAACGTTTTTGGTCCAATGCCTTATTCTAGGTCAGATGTTGAAGATGGTCTATAGTTCCATCTTTTTACATTAAATAGAACAATGCACGTGTGTTACAACGGGATATAAATATTTGAGTAATTTATCTTGTGATTTAACTGTCAATAATAATGCAATTGTGTAAATAAATGTTCATCAAATTCTGACCATGAATTACCTTATATTTGATTATAAATTTGGTAAGTAAATTAAAGTGAAATTGGTTCAAAAGGTAAGTACATTAAGGTGATTGATTATCATATACTAAGAAGGTTGGACGAAGGGGTGGTGGGAAGAAAGGTGAAATGGAAACCTTACATTCTTTTTAAGTAGTAGAGATAAGTTTGGTAAGTAAATTAAAGTGAAATTGGTTCAAAAGGTAAGTACATTAAGGTGATTGATTATCATATACTAAGAAGGTTGGACGAAGGGGTGGTGGGAAGAAAGGTGAAATGGAAACCTTACATTCTTTTTAAGTAGTAGAGATAAAATTATTTCTCTTAGAAATCAGATTATGCCTGGTATTTTGCATAATTTTCCACAACCTAAGCGGAATCCATGTTGTTTGTCGTGCATCATTCGTTTGATACTCGGCGTATGTGGAGGTAAGCGAATACCTGTGTTCATACACTCGACTTTCAATCAGCACACAGCAACATGTGATTTCCCTATAGTGTATTGCAGCTCTTGGTGAAACATTTTTGGTCAAAATGCCTTATTCTAGGTCAGATGTTGAAGATGGTCTATAGTTCCATCTTTTTACATTAACTAGAACAATGAACGTGCGTTATGACGGGATATAAATATTTGAGTAATTTATCTTGTGATTTAACTGTAAATAATAATGAAATTGTGTAAATAAATGTTCATCAAATTCTGACAGTGAATTACCTCATATTTTGATTATAAGTTTGGTAAGTAAATTAAAGTGAAATTAGTTCAAAAGGTAAGTAAATTAAGGTGATTGATTATCATATACTTAGAAGGTTGGACGAAGGGGTGGTGGGAAGAAAGGTGAAATGGGAACCTTACATTCTTTTTAAGTAGTAGAGAAGAGATTTTTCTTCACACCACCTCTTCGTCCATCCTCTCATCCTTCATCGATTTATCGATCTAAACCATCTTTTGGTTTGAACAACTTAATCATTGGTAATCCAATAAAGAAGACCAAGCTATGATATGTCAATAAATTCACGGGCTATAAATAAATACTTTCGTATGATAAACCTGGTACCGGTCAGAGATCCTTGGCAACGTATGATTGATACGTCTCCAACGTATCTATAATTTATGAAGTATTCATGCTATTATATTATCCTTCTAGGATGTTTTATATGCATTTATATGCTATTTTATATGATTTTTGGGACTAACCTATTAACCTAGAGCCCAGTGCCAAATTCTAATTTTTTTTCCTTGTTTTTGAGTTTTACAGAAAAGGAATACCAAACAGAGTCCAATTGACGTGCCAATTTTTGACGATTTTTGATGGACCAAAAGAAGACCCCGGAGCAAAAAAGTTGGGCCAGAAGAGTCCCGGGCCGTCCACGAGGTGGGGGCGCGCCCACCCCCCCTTGGAGCGTGGGCCTGCCTCATGGACGACTCGGGAACCTCCTGGACGTGAAACCTACGCAAAAAAAATCCTATAAATAAAGAAACCTCCAAAAAACAGAATAGATCGGGAGTTCCGCCGCCGCAGGCCTCTATAGCCACCAAAAACCAATCGGGACCCTGTTCCGGCACCCTGCCGGAGGGGGGATCCCTCACCGGTGGCCATCTTCATCATCCCGGCGCTCTCCATGACGAGGAGGGAGTAGGTCACCCTCGGGGCTGAGGGTATGTACCAGTAGCTATGTGTTTGATCTCTCTATCTCTCTCGTGTTCTTGAGGTGGTACGATCTTGACGTATTGCGAGCTTTGCTATTATAGTTGGATCTTATGATGTTTCTCCCCCTCTCCCCTCTTGTAATGGATTGAGTTTTCCCTTTGAAGTTATCTTATCGAATTGAGTCTTTAAGGATTTGAGAACACTTGATGTATGTCTTGCCGTGCTTATCTGTGGTGACAACGGGATATCACATGATTCACTTGATGTATGTTTTGGTGATCAACTTGTGTGTTCCGTGACCTCGTGAACTTATGCATAGGGTTTGGCACACGTTTTCGTCTTGACTCTCCTTTAGAAACTTTGGGGCACTCTTTGAAGTACTTTGTGTTGGTTTGAATAGATGAATCTGATTGTGTGATGCATATCGTATAATCATACCCACGGATACTTGAGGTGACATAGGAGTATCTAGGTGACATTAGGGTTTTGGTTGATTTGTGTCTTAAGGTGTTATTCTAGTACGAACTCTATGATAGATCGAACGGAAAGAATAGCTTCATGTTATTTTACTACGGACTCTTGAATAGATCGATCAGAAAGGATAACTTTGAGGTGGTTTCGTACCCTACCATAATCTCTTCGTTTGTTCTCCGCTATTAGTGACTTTGGAGTGACTCTTTGTTGCATATTGAGGGATAGTTATATGATCCAATTATGTTATTATTGTTGAGAGAACTTGCACTGGTGAAAGTATGAACCCTAGGCCTTGTTTCAACGCATTGCAATACCGTTTACGTTCACTTTTACCATTAGTTACCTTGCTGTTTTTATAATTTCAGATTACAAAAACCTATATCTACCATCCATATTGCACTTGTATCACCATCTCTTCGCCGAACTAATGCACCTATACAATTTACCATTGTATTGGGTGTGTTGGGGACACAAGAGACTCTTTGTTATCTGGTTGCAAGGTTGTTTGAGAGAGACCTTCTTCATCCTACACCTCCCACGTATTGATAAACCTTAGGTCATCCACTTGAGGAAAATTTGCTACTGTCCTACAAACCTCTGCACTTGGAGGCCCAACAATGTCTACAAGAAGAAGGTTGCATAGTAGACATCAAGCTCTTTTCTGGCGCCGTTGCCGGGGAGGTGAGTGCTTGAAGGTATATCTTTAGATCTTGCAATCGAATCTTTTAGTTTCTTGTTTTATCACTAGTTTAGTCCATAAATGAAAACTACAAAAAAATGGAACTAAGGGTGCCTCATATGCTTCATCTTTTTATTATCGTTCATGAGAATAAGGATTCCGATAATTGTGCTCAATTTCTAGAGGAAGAATGCATTAAAATGTTTGGCACCAAATCTTTGAATGATGAGCATGATTGCAATGTTGTTAGTATGAATTCCTTGAATATCCATGATGCTAATGATATGCAAAGCCACAAGCTTGGGGAAGCTATGTTTGATGAAGATGATATTTTTTGTCCCCCAAGTTTGGATGAGCAAATTTATTATGATGAAAGCATGCCTCCTATTTATGATGATTATATTGATCAAAGTGGATTTGGAGAGATCATGACTTTATTTAGTGACGAATCCACTATTTCAGAAGAGGTTCCAATTGATTATGAGAATAAAGTTGCTCTCTATGATGATTATTGTGATGAAATGTATGCTATAAAGAATAATTATAACCATGAAACTTGTCATCATGATTTTAGTTTTCAATTGGATTATGCCGCACATGATAGTTATTTTGTTGAGTTTGCTCCCACTACTATTGATGATAATAAATTTGGTTATGTGGAGAGTAGTAAATTTTATATGCTTGTAGATCATGAAAAGAATACTTTATGTGATGGTTATATTGTTGAATTCATTCATGATGCTACTGAAAATTATTATGAGGGAGGAACATATGCTTGTAGGAATTGCAACAATATCAAGTTTCCTCTCTATGTGTTAAAAGTTTTGAAGTTATGGTTGTTTTGCCTTCCTATGCTAGTTGATTATTGTTCCCATAAGTTGTTTGCTCACAAAATCCCTATGCATAGGAAGTGGGTTAGACTTAAATGTGCTAGTCATATTCTTCATGATGCTCCCTTTATGTCTCAATTCCAATATTTTATGTGAGCATCATTGAAATCATCATGCCTAGCTAGCGGCGTTAAACGTTAGCGCTTGTTGGGATGCAACCCAATTATATTTTTGTTCCTTGCTTTTTGTTCCTGATTAGTATAAAATAAATCATATAGCCTCTGGTTAGATGTGGTTTTATGTTTTAATCAGTGTTTGTGCCAAGTAAGACCTATAGGATGTTCTTGGATGATAATTATTTGATCTTGCTGAAAAAGACAGAAACTTTCTGCTCACGAAAACAATTGTCAAAATTCACCAGAAAGTGATAAAATACTGATTCTAATTGCAGTAGATCAATAATCAACTTATCAAGGTCGTCCTATTTTGGCAGAGTTTTATGAGTTCCAGAAGTTTGCGTTTGATACAGATTACTACAGACTGTTCTATTTTTGACAGATTCTGTTTTCTATGTGTTGTTTGCTTATTTTGATGAATCTATGAGTAGTATCGGAGGGTACGAACCATATAGAAGTTGGAATACAGTAGATATTACACCAATATGAATTTAGAATGAGTTCACAACAGTACCTAAGTGGTGATTTATTTTCTTATACTAACGGAGCTTACGAGTTTTCTGTTAAGTTTTGTGTTGTGAAGTTTTCAAGTTTTGGGTAAAGATTTGATGGACTATGGAATAAGGAGTGGCAAGAGCCTAAGATTGGGGATGCACAAGGCACCCCAAGGCAATATTCAAGTACAACCAAGAGCCTAAGCTTGGGGATGCCCCGGATGGCATCCCCTCTTTCGTGTTCGTTCATCGGTAACTTTACTTGGAGCTATATTTTTATTCACCACATGATATGTGTTTTGCTTGGAGCGTCATTTTATTTTGTTAGTATTTGCTTGATGTTATTTAGAACAATGTTTTTCATCTCTATTTTCAATAAAAATTTCAAGGATGGCCTTTACCATGCTTATTTTGCAAGTATACATGTTGCTGTTTTAAAACAGAAAGTTTACCGCTGTTGCAAAAATTCCCTAGAAAAGTAAGAATATGATAAAATGTTGAAACCTTTTGCATAATAAGCTCTGATAAATGTACTACAGTGGGAATTTTCTTTCATAATTTTTGGAGCTAGGGAAGTATGGATCTTGCTGCATTCTTTACAGGCTGTCCTATTTTGGCAGATTGCTGTTATGTTTGCATTGTTTGCATATGTTTGCTTGTTTAATGATTCTATTTGAGGGTAGGAGTATTAAATATGTAGAGGCATTTAGTATGTAATGTTGAATAATAATTTTATTGATTTGTTACAGTATAGTATGATAAGTTTTTTGCATTGGTTTATACTAACTTATCTCACGAGTTCTTGTTGAGTTTGCTGTTGATGAAGCTTTCGGGATTTAGGAAACCGTGATATGAGAGGAATTAAGGATACAGAAAAGCTCAAGCTTGGGGATGCCCTAGGCAGCCCAAGATAATATTTCAAGAAGTCTCAAGCATCTAAGCTTGGGGATGCCCCGTTAGGCATCCCACCTTTCTTCTTTAACAATTATCGGTTAGTATCGGTTGAGCCTAAGTTTTTGCTTCTTCACATGATGAGTGCTATCCTTGAAATGTCGTTTTATTTTGGTTTGCTTGCTGTTTGAATAAAATACCAAGATCTGAAATTCTTAAATGAGAGAGAGTCTTCACATAGCTACATAATTATTTAACTACTCATTTATCTTCACTTATATTTTTGGAGTAGTTTGCCATTTACTCATGTGCTTCACTTATATCCTATGAGTAAATGGTTGAATGATTTGAATATCATAAATCTGAAATTATATATGTTTCATATGCCTTTCCCATGGGGAGTAATGCCTTCACATATAAGAAGTAGAGGTGGTAAATTTATTGAAGGTTAGCAAATATTGTATTGGTCACTTGAACAATTCATGAAAGAATATTGAAGGAAGAGAGATTTCACATATAAATATAGTATCTTGGACATCTTCTATGATTGTGAGCCCCATTAATTATTTTCAAACTTGAGCAAATTAGTTGAACTTGGACAAGGAAGACAACATAATGAGTTATGCTTGGGTATATTTGTATAGAAGTTATATTGTTATGGATCCTCTAACATGTGGTGCTTGCTATTTAGAATCCTTTGCTAGCCAAAATATCTGTACTAAGTGGGAATAATGCTTGTGCATCCAAATTCCTTGAACCAAGTTTCTTCCATGAGTGTCCACCATATCTACCTATATGCTATATTTACTTGCCGTTCCAAGTAAATTTGCATGTGCCAAACTCTAAACCTTCAAATAATAATCTGTTACGTATGCCTGAATTGCTCATTTAGCGACTAGGGGCTGTCAGTATCTTCCATGCAAGGTGGGTTATTCTCACGATGAGTGAACTCCGCTCATCATTCATGAGAAAATGGTTGGTAACTGGGATGCCTAGTCCTATGATCAAAAGATCAAAAACAAAATCGCAAATAATTTAAGCAAAACTCCCCCAGGAATGTTGATAGTTGGACGGCACCCGTTGTTTCGGACAAGCCGTGGAGTGTGAATGTTGGTGGAGGGGTGAAAGGATCGATATAGTTGACTAGAGGGGGGGGGATGAATAGGCAACTAACAATTTTTAGATTTTCTTTACCAAATTAAACTTTGCATCAAAGTAGGTTGTCTAGATATGCAACTAGGTGGACAACCTATATGATGCAACAACCATAAGCACACAAGCAAGCAAAGGATATAACACAAATAGGCTTGCACAAGTAAAGGGAAGAGATAACCAAGAGCGGAGCCGGTGGAGATGAGGATGTGTCACTGAAGTTCCTTCCTTTTGAGGGGAAGTACGTCTCCGTTAGAGCGGTGTGGAGGCACAATGCTCCCCAAGAAGCCACTAGGGCCACCGTATTCTCCTCACGCCCTCACAGAATGCGAGATGTCGTGATTCCACTATTGGTGCCCTTGAAGGCGGCGACCGGACCTTTACAAACAAGGTTGGGGCAATCTCCACAACTTAATTGGAGGCTCCCAACAACAACACGAAGCTTCACCACAATGGACTATGGCTCCGCGGTGACCTCAACCATCTAGGGTGCTCAAACACCCAAGAGTAACAAGCTCCGCTAGGGATTAGTGGGGGGAATCAAATTTCTCTTGGTGGAAGTGTAGATCGGGGCCTTCTCAACCAATCCCGAGCAAATCAACAAGTTTGATTGGCTAGGGAGAGAGATCGGCGAAAATGGAGCTTGGAGCAACGATTGGAGCTTTTGGGGGAAGAGGTAAGTCAACTTTGGGGAAGAAGACCCCCTTATATAGTGGGGGGAACAATCCAACCGTTACCCCCCAAAGCAGCCCCGCAGAGGGCGGTACTACCGCAGGAGGCAGCGGTACTACCGCTGGGCTCAGAGGTACTATCGCTCCCCCTAGCGGTACTGCTGCGCAGTCTGGAAGGCAGGGGAGAAAGGAACCTGTTGGTGTCAAAACCGGCGGATCTCGGGTAGGGGGTCCCGAACTGTGCGTCTAGGCGGATGGTAACAGGAGACAAGGGACACGATGTTTTTACCCAGGTTCGGGCCCTCTCGATGGAGGTAAAACCCTACTCCTGCTTGATTAATATTGATGATATGGGTAGTACAAGAGTGGATCTATCACGAGATCAGAGAGGCTAAACCCTAGAAGCTAGCCTACGGTATGATTGTTGTTCGTCCTACGGACTAAAACCCTCCGGTTTATATAGACACCGGATAGGGTTAGGCTTACACACAGTCGGTTACAACGGTAGGAGATCTACATATCCGTATCGCCAAGCTTGCCTTCCACGCCAAGGAAAGTCCCATCCGGACACGGGACGAAGTCTTCAATCTTGTATCTTCATATTCCAGGAGTCCGGCCAACGGTGATAGTTCGGCTATCCGGACACCCCTAATCCAGGACTCCTCAAGAGCCCCGAACCAGGCTTCAATGACGACGAGTCCGGCGCGCATATTGTCTTCGGCATTGCAAGGCGGGTTCCTCCTCCGAATACTTCATAGAATATTTTGAACACAAGGATCGTGTCCGGCTCTGCAAAACAAGTTCCACATACCACCGTAGAGAGAATAACCTTCGCAGTCTGCTGGCGGCGTATTCCGGCGTGACATCACACCACGGCCAGGCCTTTATACGAATCGTTTTACTTGTTCCACCTCGGTAGCGTTTAGCGAGGCGGTTTCCTTGGCACGTCTTATCAGAGTGGAGACGTGCCCCCTTATTCCGGGATTCCCATCAATACGGACGTGGGTAACCCAACCGCGCCATTGATTACGGCGCTTGGGAGATAGGCGAGTTTTACCAGGCTGGCGAGGGACGCATAGCTTCGTCCGTCCATATAAGGGGATAAGGATCCACCTTTTAACCTACGCCTTCTTCCTCCTTTGCTCATCCATTTCACAAGACTCGAGCTCCAGCGCCCAAGTCCGCACATCCCTCCTCAACCTTCTCCAGCCATGTCCGGAGCGGGAGGCAAGTGGATGGTCTCCTCCGTCACGGAGGGACAAGTCAAAAAGCTGCGGAAGGCTGGATACTTGTCCAGCGACATCGCGCACCGGCTCCCCGAAGAGGGGCAGCTCATTCCCACTCCCAGGCCCCATGAGAGGGTGGTGTTCCTCACCCAGTTCCTCCGCGGACTAGGTTTTCCACTTCACCCATTTGTCCGGGGGCTCATGTTCTACTACGGCCTGGATTTCCAATATCTGGCCCCGAATTTCATCCTCAACATCTCGGCGTTCATCATCGTGTGCGAGGCCTTTCTCTGCATCCAGCCCTACTTCGGCTTATGGCTGAAGACCTTCAATGTCAAGCCGAAGATAGTGGGTGGCCGCCAAGCGGAGTGCGGAGGTGCCATGGTTGGCAAGATGGCCAAAGTCCTATGGCTCGAGGGCTCCTTTATGGAGACCGTGAAGGGGTGGCAATCGGGGTGGTTCTACATCACCGAGCCGTGCAACTCTCAATGGGCGGTGGTCCCCGAATTCCGATCTGGCTTCCCCACACGGCTCACATCATGGAAAGAGACGGGCCTGATGTGGGGTGATTCGGAAGAGTTGTCCGGACTCCAAACCTGCGTCCGAAACCTGGTGGACAAGAATCTCAAGCTTGTCAACTTAATCTAGGTGATGCTCATCCGCCGGATTCTCCCATGCCAGCAACGGGCCTTCAATTTGTGGGAGTTTGGTCCGGCACATCACCGAACCTTGAGCCGACTCTTCGACACTACGTACGAAGATGCCTGGAAGGTGCTGTTCAAAGGGCACCGAAGCTCCCGCATCCGCTACCGAAGATCACGGATTCAGCTCCCAGCGTCAAGCCAGCGAGGTAAGTTATTTTACCTTTTATGGGACTCTTTTTTCATAGTTTGACTCCATGCGGGATCTAAAACTCCCTAACCTTTGACAGGACTGCCTGAAGACGTCCGGACAGATTGACTGTCCGGCCCCCTTGCCAGAAGACCCGGACGCCTTGATTAGCCAGAGGCTGCTGGCTCCGGCACCTCACGTGGTGCCGGAGAAGAAGGCCAAGAAGAAGGCCACGGGGACTCGAAGGAGCGCCCGACGCCAGGTGTTGTCGGACTCATCATCCGACAACTCTGAGGCGGAATCCTCCCCTGAGGACGAGGAGGAGGAAAAAGAAGCCTCTCCCCCAGCAGGGGGAGAGAAGAAAAGGAAGGCCGCCTGACCGGGGAGGCCGGAGGTCCAAGAAAGGAAGGACCCTTCCTCAGGACTTCTCCACCAACACCGACAACGACGAGGAGGAGTGGCCACCAAGGGCCAAGCCTGGCGAGATCGTAAGTGCCGGAGTCCGGAATATCTCATGACTTATTATTTGTCGCATAGTGTCTTCTAACTCCGAATATAACCATGTAGCCCGCCCAAGGACGAGCTCGCCGCTTCGTCGAGCGGCTCCCTGGATTCGTCGGATGTGAATAGCACTTCACTTCCGACCGCCTCCTCTCCTCGTGATGCAGACGACACCGTGGTGGAGTCCCAAAAGGGGCCCAGCCAGGAGGAGGTGGTCTGGAGGCGCCAAGAAGGTGACCTCCCGGACTCCGGCGCAAAGGGGCAAGACCCAAGAGGGCTCTAAGTCCGGCCTGTCTTTGGACTCCGTGTGAGAACCTTCTGGTTTGAAGTCCGGCAAGCGGCCCCTTCGTAAGAAGGGCAAGATTGTGACGCCGGTGACCTCCATCCATCCGGAGGAACCGGATAGCTTGCTGGAGGCTCTTAACTGCGCCTCCATCGACGAGGAGCACCGCACTGTTATGAGTGTGGTGATCCAGAAAGTTCAGTCCGCCAAGAGCGGGCTGACTGAAGCCTGTACCAGCCTTCTAACAGGCTTTGAGGTAAGTTTAGAATATGTAAAAAATATTACCGCATAGACAGTAGCCTCGATGCTTAGTTCGGTGTTGGAAAGAAAAGCCGGACTGAGGATCTAAAAAGATATCTGTGAGAGTCTAACATAAGTATGTCAATATGGGAATGCAGGCTATTCTTGACCTCTGCCAGACTTGTTGCGGAGGTCAATGCATTGAAGCGAGCCTCGAGCGGTCCGAGAACGAGCTCGGCCTTGCCAAGAAGCAGCTCGAGGACAAGGAAGGTAAGTAATACCTTATTAAAGTAATACCTTATAGAAAGGATTTGGTTGCAAAAATGACAGGACTAACGTGGGTATTGTAGGGACCATGAACGAGGTGGCGACCCTGAAGGAGGCGGTGTCCACGGCCGAAAGCAAAGCGGCCGCGGAGCGCACCGAGCGAGAGAAGCAGGAGGCGCGGGTGGCGGAGGTGCGGCAAGAGCTCTAGGCTCTCGTGAAAAAACATGAGAGTTTGGCGCGTGACTCGAAGACTCGAGAGTCCGAGCTCGCCTCGGCTCTTGAGAGTGCCAAAGCCGCTAAGGCCGAAGCCCAAAAAGCCCTCCAGGAAATTGAATCATTAAAGAAGATAGCGGCGGGTAAGGCATTCTTTATGCAAAGCAAGCATGTGAGAAGTGAATTATCTATTACTTACCCAAATCCGGAGCTCTCCAGGAGCATTCGCAGATCTGCCCCGTAGTGTGTCTGATGTTGCCGCGTTCTACCGCGCCGAGGAGGGGAGCTCGACGGAAAAGGTGTTCTGGTCTCGATATCGAGGCGGACATTCGGTGCCCCTGAGCGACCAGCTGAAGCAGCTGGTCGAGCTCCACAAGGTCGCCGAACAGACCATGAAGGGCCTCATAGTTCGGCTGTGGCCTACGGAAGCCATGGCTGGGAGCTACTTCGGGCTAGTGTGGCGGCTGGTGGACTCCTGTCCATGGATTGAAGTCATCAAGCGCTCCGTCTGATTGAAGGTGCCTGTCAGGCCCTTGCCCGTGCTAAAGTGCACTGGGGAAAGATGGATGCTGAGAAGCTTGTGACGGACGGGCCACCGCCGGGCAAGGGGCATCGCAAGCCCGAAATGTACTATGAGGGCGTCCTGAAGGGTGCCCGCTTTATAGCGGGTGAATGCTCCAAAGATGTAATTTTGAATAGACTCGCATTTGTTATCCTCAGACGCTGAAAACATGTTCATATGCGCTAAGCAACGCTTGTGAATTTAAAATATTACCTTATGTGCGGTCGTTTATCAAATTTGAGAGATGGCGATCGTTGGCTTCAACCCCCATACCCACAGTCTTTGGGGTGTTCGGGATAAACTTGAGCGCTCTTGTTCCCATTCTTGGGTCCTTCGAGGAGGCGCTCAGCAATTGAACAAGGCAACCGGACTATAGTGCTTAAACACTCTCACTTAGCCATAGAATTCTATAATTTTAAATTTAGTGAAGCCCCTAGTATTCGGAAGACCGAGTTTGGGGCGCTATCCATGCCTTGGCCGGACAATGCCGACTCCTCGCTCTAAGCGGCATAAGTCTTTAGGGACCCGAAAAAACCTCTCGAACAGTGACCGGCTGTCGCCCTATCATGACGGTCAGTTTTAGCTTTCTCCACTGAGGTGCTAAACCCAGCTCAACCGGGGCACAATCGCAGTGGTTCTCCCAGCGCTACCTTAGCCGATATAACGGAAAGTAAGGTACCAAAACATGGGAGCCGGCCAAACCCAACTATTGACCCAAGACATGATTCGGAGCCGATGCATATAATGCTATAAGTTCGGGTGCTGCACTTGTGAAAGTGTTCGGACTTATCACACCATATTTTGGGGTGCTTAAGCCCACAGTGTATTAGTAGTACCAAAAGTGTACGAGTGCAACATGTCATGAATGAATGTATATATAGATAAAGAAAGGAGTGCAATAATAGGCAAAAGCTATGTATTGTTTATTCAAAAAGGTACTGCAATGAAAGCAAAACAATACAAATAGTGCGATAAGCAAGGGATGTGACTATTTAACATGTCCCCCTCCAGGGGTAAGCTGCGGGATGGTATGTAAAACAGGTATAATGCTCATAGTAGAGACCACCTGGACACTCGACGTAGCTTTACGCTTCCTGACTGTTGCATCGTGAGTTCGGCAATTCTAGTGCCGGGCGGGGCTTACGGAAAACGGAGTCCCGAAAGTAAGAGAAAAGAAGAAAGAAAAGAATGACACAATCGGAGCCCACAGTGCGGTTGAGCCGCGTGCAGGCGTGCCGTGGTCGTGCCCTCCCCTTATGCCCATGGTATCTCCGGAGCGTAGTTATGTACGCGTAATCTGGCTTCGCAATTTCGCGAGGGCTGGGGTTGGGGCGGATTACTCTGGCGATGCTCGGATCGTGCCAGCGGTCTTGTTGTAGGTTACTCGGTAGCGCTTGATGGTGTCCGGACGTTTACTAGCCGGACTCGAGAATTGCTGTGAGAGGCTGCTTTGTACCTCCGCCGCTAGGGCGGCCGTATGCTCCTCCGTTCGGAGAGAGCGTTTGGTGTTTCCATTGACCGTGATTACTCCTCGAGGGCCTGGCATCTTGAGCTTGAGGTATGCGTAGTGCGGCACCGCATTGAACTTTGCAAATGAGGTTCGTCCAAGCAGTGCGTGATAGCCGCTGCGAAACGGGACTATGTCGAAGATCAACTCTTTGCTTCGGAAGTTATCCGGGGATCCGAAGACCACTTCGAGTGTAACTGAGCCTGTACAATTGGCCTCTACACCTGGTATGACGCCTTTAAAAGTCATCTTTGTGGGTTTA
Organism: Aegilops bicornis; assembly: GCA_021605145.1. Lineage (NCBI taxonomy): Eukaryota > Viridiplantae > Streptophyta > Magnoliopsida > Poales > Poaceae > Aegilops > Aegilops bicornis. Next base: position 513,594,954 of record CM038674.1, read on the forward strand.
ATCCTTGAGGGGTCTATGCCCATTTTGCGCACTGTATCCTGATAGAGCAGGTTCAGGCTGCTACCGCCGTCCATCAGGACTCTAGTGAGGTGAAATCCATCGATGATTGGGTCAAGAACCAATGCGGCGAATCCGCCGTGGCGGATGCTAGTGGGGTGGTCCCTTCGATCAATGGTGATCGGGCAGGAGGACCATGGGTTGAACTTTAGGCGTGGCTCCATCGCATATCGTCCCTTAGTGCACGCTTCCGCTCCCTTTTGGGTATGTGGGTTGCGTATATCATGTTCACCGTCCGCACTTGTGGGGGGAAGCCCTTCTGTCCTCTATTGTTCGGCGGCCGGGGCTCCTCCTCGTCATCGCTATGCAGCCCCTTGTCATTGAGTTCGGCATTTAACTTTCCTGCCTGTTTGAAAACCCAACAATCCCTGTTGGTGTGGTTGGCTGGTTTTTCGGGGGTGCCATGTATTTGGTATGAGCGATCGAGTATTCGGTGCAGATTGGATGGGCCCTGAGTATTTCTTTTGAACGGCTTTTTCCGCTGACCGTGTTTTGAGCCTCTGAATCCAGCATTGACTGCCGTATCTTCAGCATTATCGCCGTTAATGCGGTGCTTGTGCTTGTTGCGACGCGACCTGCCATTGCCGTCCTTGGTATCCGAACTACCAGGGTTTTTGGTCAAGTTGTTACTATGAGCTAGCCAGGTGTCCTCTCCCGCGCAAAAGCGGGTCATGAGTGTTGTGAGGGCTGCCATGGATTTTGGCTTTTCCTGTCCTAGGTGCCGGGCAAGCCACTCGTCGCGGATGTTATGTTTGAAGGCTGCAAGGGCCTCTGCATCCGGCGATCAACGATTTGATTTTTCTTGGTTAGGAACCGTGTCCGTAATTGTCGGCCGATTCTTACGGCTGCTGAATTATGTGGCTGAGGTCATCGGCGTCTGGTGGTCGCACATATGTGCCCTGGAAGTTATCAAGGAATGCGGCTTCCAGGTCCTTCCAACAACCAATTGATTCTGCTGGCAAGCTCTTAAGCCAATGCCGGGCTGGTCCTTTAAGCTTGAGTGGGAGGTATTTGATGGCGTGTAGATCATCACCGCGGGCCATGTGGATATGGAGGAGGTAGTCCTCGATCCAAACCGCAGGATCTGTTATGCCATCGTATGATTCGATGTTTACGGGTTTGAAACCCTCGGGGATTTTTATGATCCATCACTTCGTCTATGAAGCATAGTGGGTGTGCGGCGCCTCTGTATTGAGCTATATCACGACGCAGCTCAAATGAGCTTTGTCTATTGTGTTCGGCCCGGCCGGAATTGATGTATCCGGCGTGACCGTTATCATCGCGTGTCATGAGGCGCCCACGCGATCCGTAGATCGATCTTGTTTGCCTTGCCTTGTCCTCCAATATGTCTCGCAGGTCTGGCGCGTTTCCCCGTGCCTTGGTACTTTTCGAGCGACGCCGGGGTGCGGCTTGAATGGAGGGCCTAGAGGCCTCTCTGTCATGACCCGCAGGGTGGCTGGTCGGCCGCATCATGCGCTGGTGATGTAGGTTTGGGTGCTTCCTCCTCTAATTTGGGTAGCAGCCTGCGTTTTGGGTATCTCTTGGAGGGGCGTTCAAGTTCGTACTATTCGGCTGCAAGGATTTCTGTCCATCTGTCAGCTAGCAAGTCTTGGTCAGTTCTAAGCTGCTGCTGCTTTTTCTTGAGGCTGCTTGCCGTGGCCATAAGCCCGCGTTTGAAACGCTCCTGTTCGGCGGGATCCTTAGGCACGACAAATTAAATTCGTCAGTCGAGGCTTGCCTCATCTTGAGGAGGGAGGCATATAATTATCGTCCTCCACCTTCCTCTGCCGCTCTATCATGAGGGCTGGCTTCTCCCTCCTCTGTCTGAATCCTGCCGGAGGAGGTTGTCTTCAACCTTTGTCAGGGGTGTTATTATCTCCGTGCGGAATCACCATTTCTTTGTGGCAGGATTTAGAGCGGCGCTTGTGGCCGGCGCTTGGCTGTTTCTTGGAGGGTCATCCTCCATTTGTTCCATCGCCGTTCCCATCTTTTGGGATGTCCACCATGTATATGTCGTATGTGAGGTGGCCTTCGATTGCCTGTGGCGCTGGTTCTTGGTCGTCTCCAGCATCGTCGTCCATACCGTCGATGTCTTCGGAGTCAAAGTCGAGCATGTCGGTTAAATCATCAAAAGTGGCTACAAAGTGGGTGGTGGGTGGGTGTTGAATTTCTTCGTCGTCCGCATCCCAACCTTCCTGACCTTAGTCCGGCCAGGGCTCTCCTGATAAAGAGAGAGACTTTAGTTAATTCAGGATGTCGCCAAAGGGCGAGTGCTGAAAGATGTCTGCGGCAGTGAACTCCATAACCGGCGCCCAATTGGATTCGATTGGCAGGGGCGTGGAGGGTTCGGAGTCCGGAGAGGAGTCCGTCACCTTGGAGTCATGGTCTTCGCAAAGGACGGGGATGGAGTTCGGCTCAATCGCCGTAGAGATCATAGCCCCCGAGGCGGTGTCCAGCCACTCGTCCTCGATCGGCGGAGTCGGCTCCGAGCTAAGGGTCGGAGCGGGCGCGTGCTTGACCTCGAGGGCACTGTTCGTGGCAGAGCTAGATGGTGCCCATCGAGGCGATCTTGGCGTGCTTAGCTATATGGCTCGAATCCGTCGAAGATCAAGTCTCCGCGGATGTCGGCCGTGTAGTTCAAACTCCCAAATCTGACACGATGGCGGGCGTAGCTTCGATCTGCCCGGATGGCCAAGTGAATTGGCCCATGATGCAAAGCCGCCGAATACGAAGATCTGTCCTGGGAGAAAAGTCTCACCCTGGACCGCGTCGTTGTTGATGATCGAAGGAGCCATCGGGCCTAAGGATGACGACACAGAGGAACTCTCAATGAAAGCACCAATGTCGGTGTCAAAACCGGCGGATCTCGGGTAGGGGGTCCCGAACTGTGCATCTAGGCGGATGGTAACAGGAGACAAGGGACACGATGTTTTACCCAGGTTCGGGCCCTCTCGATGGAGGTAAAACCCTACTCCGCTTGATTAATATTGATGATATGGGTAGTACAAGAGTGGATCTATCACGAGATCGGAGAGGCTAAACCCTAGAAGCTAGCCTATGGTATGATTGTTGTTAGATCCCACGGACTAAAACCCTCCGGTTTATATAGACACCGGATAGGGTTAGTGTTACACAGAGTCGGTTACAACGGTAGGAGATCTACATATTCGTATCGCCAAGCTTGCCTTCCACGCCAAGGAAAGTCCCATCTGGACACGGGACGAAGTCTTCAATCTTGTATCTTCATAGTCCAGGAGTCCGGACAATGGTGATAGTTCGGCTATCCGGACACCCCCTAATCCAGGACTCCCTCAGAACCCGAGCGGTACTGCCGCGGTGGTAGGGCGGTACTACCGCTCATGAGCGGTACTGCCGCTGCATAGTACCGCACAATCCGACACAAGAATCGACCCCCTCGAATCGACGCGGTAGGGGCCTGGTACCGCAGCGGTACTACGGCTGAGGACCCACCGGCGGTACTACCGCTGCGGAGCGGTACTGCCGCCTGTGACCCCTAAGCGGTATTGCCGCTGGGTACCGCGGTACTACCGCTGGGACCAGACAAAGCCCAAAGAAGGAGGGAAGAGCTCTCCATTGAAGCGGATAGGCTCAGAGGGTGTGAAAAGGATGTGTACGTGTTGATTCCACCCTAGCCTTACCAAAGCAGACCCCCTCTTGATAGTACGGTGCCCAATACGAAACTCGTCCATCGAAAAAGAAACGAAAGAGCTACACCGTCTTGAATGACACTCCGAGGGAAAGAAATCGTCTCGTGCCAAAGATGGATCTACGAAATGCTCAAGGCACATGATTAGTCTGCAAACATGTTGTCATCAATCACCAAAACCACATCGAGAGAGATATGCCTTAACAATCTCCCCCTTTTTGGTGGAATGATGACAACCAGGGATTTGCACAAGGATAAGACATGAAAGTAAAGATACTTAGGACTACAAAATATAGACGGGCTCCCCCTGAATGTGTGCACCTAGAAAGAAGTGCCTTTGGAATGCATGAGGCACACACTAGGATCAACACTCCCCCTATATTTTATAGTCCAACAACCTAAGCAAAGGATATATGAGAGTAGGGTAAGTATAACAAGATAAGCATGCAACTCATAAGATACCAAGGTACTAGATAGACATAGATAAGATAAAGATAAGGTAGCATATGTCTCACACCATATGTGTAGAACTTAGGTCTCACGGGCATAAAACCAAACAAAGCAAAGAAAACAGCGAACACAAAACACAAAGACACTCTCGCAACACGGCAATGACACAAATCCCTGAAACTCTCTCCCCCTTTGGCATCGAGACACCAAAAGGGCAGAGAGCGATGCTACGGCTCCAGGTGATAGCAAGCTGAGGATCACGAGCATCACATCCCTGCGGGATCGTCTGCACCGCCGTCATCGGTCGGGAACTGCTCGGCGTCTGAATCGGTCCACGGGCAATGCTGCTGAATCCACTCCTCTTCCTCAGTGATCTGACCCTCCGACCCACTGACAACGGTCGCACCCAGCTGACGCATGAGCTCCTTGTGACACCCCCTGGCCTTCTTCTCCGCCACATGAGTCATGTACTGACCATGAGACTCCATGCAGAAGAGCTTCTTCATCTTGTGCTTGAGCTTCTTTGCCCAAGAGGGCTCTGTCCCGAGAAAGGCTCATAGTCCTCATCGGCCTCGGCCCGCCCTCGGTCTCCATGTCGGCTGACAATAGATGGATCCCGGATTTAGGAGCAGGGGTGCCCCAATTGTCCTTCTTCCTCAGACGCTTGATCTCATGAGAAACCAAATCTCCAGTTTCCAGCACAACCTTGGGATAGACACGTTCCCAAGCCTTCTCAATGAGCAGCATGATGAACGAACCATAGATCGGGCACTTGCGCTCAGAAATGGCAGTAAGAAGCTTAGACCACATAACATGAGAAATGTCCAGGGACTCGCTAGTGTTTGCTTCCTTCTCATCTTTGGCGGAAGAGAAGCATGTCCACGAGATAGGAGTGGACCATATCCAGATTCGATCACGAGGGAAGAGGGTCTCTCGAAAGACATGATGAAGGATGTCCAGAAAGGTAGACAACTCATAGGTTTCCTTCTGAGTCACAGGGTTAACCTTCACAGAAGAGTAGGACCAGAGGGCTTGCTTGTGAGTGGAGTTTGCATTGCGGTGAGGGAGGAAGCCGACAGGAGTCTCAAGCCCATGATCTTCCACCTCAAGTAACTCCATGAAGGCCTTCCACTTGATAGAAAGCAACTTGCCATTTGTCATCCAAGTCAGAGTCCTTTCTGCATCAGTCCCAAGATGGACAGTGGCATAGAATTGAGTCACCAAATCAGCATCGAAATCCTTGTTGAACTGCATGATCCTAAGAATGTTCAGCTGATAACACATCTGAAGAGCTTCACCAAAGTACTCAGGGTCCTTTTCCATGGCATCCGTGTCGATGGAGCGAACATCAACATAGAGATTCTTCTTGGCTTTGATCACATCAAATAAGATGGCAAACTGAAAGCGGTTCCAGAACGGACGGTTGATCAAATTGGGTTCTTGGGCTTCCTCATAGGAGTTACGGCGACGCCTTTCCCAGAACTCCTTGGCAGTCATCTCAGTCATAGTCTTGCCCCTTGGCTTTGGCCTATTGGCAGGTTTCTTCTGGAGTTGAGGCGGAGGTGGCGCACTAGAGGAAGCACCCGCAGGCGGTGGTGGAGCACTGGAGGAACCACCTGCTGACTCAGAAGTGTGGTAGCGCTTTGAAGATGCACGGCCGGGGTTGATACGGCGGGCCTGCTGCTCAGGAAGATCATCACCTGGAACCAAACACACGAGCAACAGAAACAACACGAAAGAAAGAGCATAAGCCACCAAACGAAACAACATGGATCAAGGTGTGGTAGGAAATGATGGAACTGGGCATCCGGCGGTAGTACCGCAACCTACCCGCGGTAGTACCGCTCGCGCGGCAGTACCGCTCAAGATGAGCGGTAGTACCGCTCAAGATGGGGAACGGCGGTTCCCTACTGCCGTGGACAGATCCGGCACTACCGGGATGCCAAGTTCAAAAATTAATCCTACCAAATATCAATCCAAAGGGCCTAGTAGCTATCTCCATCCTACTCAAGCCTCTTCATAGCCAAAAACGAGAAAACAATGCCTATTGCCCCTAAGAACTAGATGCAAGATCTAGGCAAAGAGAAAACGGGAACGGGGGCAATACAAGCATCCATGGCTGGAGGACGTGGTGGGGAACGACTCCACCGGAGGAAATGGAGAGGAACGGCCCGAAAACGGCCGCCGGCCGGAGCCCTCCCGCGGCGAGACGTCGCTGGAGCAACGAGGAAGACGAGCGAGTGGAGGCGAATGGGTATGGGGAAGAAAATAACTCCCCCTGCCCCGATATAACCCCCATCGCCCGCCCCACAGTGATAGTACTGCTGGTGTGTACGGTAGTACCGCTTGATGCTCACAAGCGGTAGTACCGTGCACACAGCGGTAGTACCGCTCAGCCGCAAGAAGGACTAGGCAAAAATGGCTTAGCTCAAGAAAGGAAACCGAGACAAAAAACAAAGAACCAACACACACACACACACACAAAACCAACACAAAGGGAACGAGAACACATACTTCTCCCAGAGAGGGCGGTGGCCGAGGCAACCTATGTTTGAGTTCATTGGTATGGCGCTGCAAAGATTTTAACCTTGGGCCCATGACCAACACTCATATTTGAAACACAAGTACCATCGAAAATGGCTAATGTGAAAGATTTTGATCAATTTATGCATTATGGGGGGAGGGAAAGTTCATTGAGAGAACAATACTCCCCCTATGTCCATGCCTACATCTAAACTAGACAACAGTTGAGTGTGGTGGGGTGTGCAAGGGTTCAAGTCACATTGCTCGAATCAATGATATTTACCTCATGCCTTAACTCGTGAAATCTTGCTTCATCCAAAGGCTTCGTGAAGATATCAGCAAGGTTATCATGAATGTTGACATAGTTGAGCTTGATCTCCCCTCGCCTAATACGATCCCGGATAAAGTGATACCGAATCTCAATATGCTTCGTCTTGAAGTGTTGCACCGGGTTAAGAGAAATCTTGATGGCACTTTCATTGTCACACCAAAGAGGCACTTTGTCACAATTGACACCGTAATCCTTTAAAGTTTTCCTCATCCATAAGAGTTGTGCACAACAACTACCGGCCGCCACATACTCCGCTTCGGTGGACGGGAGAGACACACAACTTTGCTTCTTGGAAGACCAACTCACCAAAGAGCAACCAAGAAATTGGCACCCTCCCGAAGTGAACTTCCTATCCACTTTGTCTCCTGCCCAATCAGAGTCCGAATATCCGACAAGCTTGAAGTTTGCTCCTCTTGGGTACCATAAGCCAAAGTTTGGGGTATGAGCCAAATATCGAAAGATTCGCTTGACCGCCACAAAGTGGCTTTTCTTACGTGCGGCTTGAAACCGTGCACAAATCCCCACACTCAACATGATATCCGGTCTAGATGCACAAAGGTAAAGCAAGGAGCCGATCCTGGAGCGATATACCTTTTGATCCACCGCTTTACCATTGTGATCAATGTCAAGTTGGCACTTGGTGGGCATTGGTGTGGGAGCCGGCTTTACATCACTTAGCTTGAATCTCTTGATCATGTCTTGAGTGTATTTGGCTTGGTTGATGAAGGTTGCTTCTCTTCTTTGCTTCACTTCAAATCCGAGGAAGAACTTCAACTCTCCCATGGAAGACATCTTGAACTTTGAGGTCATGAGATTGGCAAATTCCTCATTGAAAGCTTTGTTAGGGGAACCAAAGATAATATCATCAATATATAGTTGGCACACAAACAACTCCCCTTTGACCTTCTTAGTAAAAAGAGTGGGGTCGATTAGCCCAACTTCAAATCCCCAATCTTGTAGAAACTCGGTAAGGTGGTCATACCACGCACGTGGGGCTTGTTTAAGGCCATAGAGTGCCTTATCGAGTTGATACACATGATCGGGAAAGTAGGGACCCTCGAACCCGGGGGGTTGTTTGACGTAAACCAACTCATTAATGGGACCATTAATAAAAGCACTCTTCACATCCATTTGTTGCAACTTAAAGTTATTATGATAATCATATGCAATTAACATGCGAATGGACTCAAGGCGAGCAACGGGAGCAAAGGTTTCACCGTAGTCGATACCTCGACTTGGGAGTAGCCTTGTGCCACCAAACGAGCCTTGTTGCGAATGATAGTTCCATGAGCATCTTGCCTGTTCTTGAATATCCACTTGGTTCCAATGACATTATGGTTCCCGGTTGGCCTTGGCACCAATCTCCACACCTTGTTGTGCTCGAAGTTGTTGAGTTCTTCATGCATCGCATTGAGCCAATCCGGATCCTCGAGAGCTTCATAAACCTTTTGGGGTTCCACACAAGAGACAAACGCATGATGTTCACAATAGTTTGCTAATTGTCTACGAGTGCTTACCCCCTTGGTTAAGCTTCCAAGCACATTCTCCATGATGTGTACTTTGGTGGTGAGCTTGGAAGCAATCTTAGCGGCACGACGCTCCAATTCCTCCTCGGAAGTGAGATGAGAAGAGGAAACTTGATCATCTTGTACGACGTCTTGAGCTTGTTCTTCATCTTGAGCTTGCTCTTGATCTTGAGCTTGCTCGGAGGTGATAACTTGACCTTGGGCATCATGTGGTGGTTCACCACCATCTTGAGAGTGATCTTGCCCTTGATCATGTGGTTGGTGATGGCTCCACTTGAGTGGGGCATTGTCCTTATCCTTCGGCCACAAGGGGTTCCTCAATGGGTAGGATAAAACCAACAACCATTCTTCTTATGGCTTGAGGAGGAATTTCATCACCTACATCACAAGTGCCACTTTGCTCCACTTGGGAGCCGTTATTCTCATCAAACTCCACGTTACACGTCTCCTCAATAAGTCCCGTGGATTTATTGATGACACGGTAAGAATGAGAGTTTGTAGCATAACCAACAAATATGCCCTCATAAGCTCTAGCCTCAAATTTAGACAACCGAACACCTTTCTTGAGAATGAAACACTTAAACCCGAACACCCGAAAATACTTGAGGTTGGGCTTGTTACCGGTGAGTATCTCATATGGAGTCTTGTTCAAACCCTTGCGGAGGTAGAGCCGATTTGATGCATGACACACGGTGTTGACGGCTTCAGCCCAAAAGTTGTATGGAGACTTGAACTCCGCCATCATGGTCCTTGCCGCATCCATCAACGTCCGGTTCTTCCTCTCCGCAACACCGTTTTGTTGAGGGGTGTAAGGTGCGGAATATTGATGCTTGATTCCCTCATCACTAAGAAACTCATCCAAGGTGTAGTTCTTGAACTCGGTGCCGTTGTCACTTCTTATTGTCAAGATCTTTGCATTGTGTTGACGTTGGGCTTCATTTGCAAAGTCAATGACGGTTTGTTGGGTCTCGGTCTTCCTCTTTAAGAAATACACCCAAGTGTATCTTGAATAGTCATCCACAATCACCAAGAAATACTTCCTACCCCCTAGACTATCAAAGGATGGAGGCCCAAAGAGATCCAAATGAAGGAGCTCCAAAGGCCTCTTCGAGTAAATGATAGTCGTGGGCGGGTGAGCCTTCTCATGTAGTTTCCCTTCGATACAAGCGCAAGCACGATCTTTAGCAAAGCTAACATTTGTTAGTCCACGGACATGGTCCCCCTTGAGAAGACTTTGCAAAGATCTCATATTGACATGGGCAAGGCGGCGATGCCAAAGCCATCCCACGTCAACTTTAGCCATTAGGCATGTCACGGTCTTAGTGGGTCGCTCCGTAAAGTTAATCACATAGTGAAAGTGCGTTATATCGACTAGAGGGGGGGTGAATAGGCGATTTTTATGAATTCTTCACTGAGGAATTTGCCGGTGAGGAAATTCCTTAACGAAGAACTATTAGCAGCGGAATAAGTACTCAGAAGTAAGCATAACAGAATACACGCATGGTCATCATGATGAAATGAAGACTAGCATGCAGTCTGAGAAGCGTAATCACAGGATAACACAAGATGAAGACAAAAAGATGAAGAAATTGAACTGAGGAAATTGAGAAAGTCTTGATCAAAGTCTTCAAACACAGATATGAACAAACACTCAACACAAGAATGAGGAAATGAAAGGGTTGAGGAAATAGAACCGATTAGGTTGGTGAAGACAATGATTTGGTAGACCAGTTCCAAGCTGCTGTCTCAGTTATGCGTCTGGTTGGAAGCGGTGAGTATTTAAACTCGAGGACACGATCCGGACACCCGATCGCTGAAAGCACGCAGCTCAGGACACCAAGTCCTCAACGTATTCTCCTTGAACTAAGGTCACGCATGAGACCTCGTCCAATCACTTTCGTGGTAAGTCTTGAGCGACTTCCAAACCTTCACAGACTTGGTCACTCGGCGATCCACAATTCCTCTTGGATGCTCTAGACCATGACGCCTAACCGTCTGGAAGAAGCACAGTCTTCAAAGCTAACAAGCGTCGGATCCACGCAGGATCAATTTCTTCAGTGATGCTCAATCACTTTGGGTTTGTAGGGGTTTGGTTTTGGGGTTTTTCCTCACTTGATGATTTTCGCTCAAAGTCTCCGGAGGATGGGTTGCTCTCAAATGACAAGTGTCAAGTTCTCTCGGAGCAGCCAACCAGCTAGTGGTTGTAGGGTGACTATTTATAGCCTAGGGAGCAGCCCGACATGATAAGACATAAATGCCCTTCAATGATATGACCGTTAAGTGGATAAGATATTTTGGGACAGGTAGCGCCAAGAAGACAAAGAATCTGTCGAAAATTTGAATCTCAAATTCCTCGGGGCTATCATGTTCCTCACTTGTGTAGGCAATCCGACCTTTGGCGAATTCCTAACTCCTCGGTCAGACCAAATTCCTCGGCGACGGAAGAACTTCGTCTACATCCTTTGAAGAAATTGACTGAACTGTATGAGATTTCCAAAGGCTTCACTCGAAGGGATTGGTAGGTGTAGGATTTTGAGTTGAGCATCACATGGAAATTTTCCTTAGTATTTCCTCGACCCCCTTTATCAGTACGGTGTTTCCTATGACTCAAGAAAGAGAAAATGAAACTACGAAAACAAAAGTCTTCGCGCTTCATGTTCCTCAAATGAATACCAAGTCTTCAAGGTCACACCAATTTCTTCACTTTCAAAGTCTTCAGAAAGTCTTCAGAATATCAAAGTCTTCAGTCGAAGAACATCATTTTTAGGGGTCGACTTTCTCTGTAAATATCAAACTCCTCATAGACTTATAGACCTGTGTACACTCACAAGCGCATTAGTTCCTTAACCTATAAGTCTTCAATCCACCAAAATCACTAAGGGCACTAGATGCACTTACAATCTCCCCTTTTGGTGATTGATGACAATATAGGTTAAGTTTTCAACGAGGATAAACATATGAAGTGTAAATACTGATAATGAGGAATTTGATTGCAAGATATAGAAGAACTCCCCACGAAGATGTGCATAGTGAGGAATTTGCTTTTGAGGCAATGCACATTTGAAGAGTTGAATCATGGAGATCTCCCCCTATATCTTGTAATTCATACACGCATTTGACATATAATATGAAGAATTTGAAATGCATGATGAAATATGGTGCTTGATGTAATTCACATGCGTGCGATAACATTAATGAGGAACAAGCATGCAAAATAACGCATCAAGAGTATAAGAGCTCAAGAAGCTCAAGAGAATCAGAGCATAGTGCAAGAGCACAGTGCATCAAAAGTATCAAAGCACCATCGGGTTTAAGATTACAACTCGATCCAATAAAAGATTCAGAAGAACGAGAGTTGTAACTTAACACAAATAAATTGTTGTATATGGGCAATAAAATAGACCCGCTTGAAGACTAACTCAAATTTCTCCCCCTTTGTCATCGAATGACCAAAAGGATCGAAACTGAGGACTAACGTTCCTGAAGAATTTCAAGTTGAAGAAGGAGCGCCCGGCGTTGTTGGGGTCGGTTGTTGTAGTAGGACTGCAGCGGTGTCGTCCAAGTCTTCATTTTCATCGGTGTCGTAGCGATGAAGAATAGGAGCTGGCCACCAAGGAACGAACTTTGACCTTCTTGTATTTCTTCGGAGGAGGTGCAGACCAGTCAAATTCTTCCTTGAGTCCTATTGTCGTCAGTTCTTCCGCACTGACATGTGAAAGAACAGCCCATGTGCGTTTGAAGGTTTCATGAAGGTAGTAGTGGTTTTTCTTCACTGCATTGTGTGTTGAGGTCATGTTGTGAAGAATTGAACCAAACTGACGCTTGACCCATTTATGATTGCGATCAACCTTCTGATGAAGGCGAGGAGTAACTCACGATCAGTCATCACCACAGGTGCGATAGCTTGAGGACTTTGCTTGGTGAGGTATTTCTTGGCGAGTCATGTGTGGCGAGTCATCATTGGTGGAGTAGGATGCTGCTTTCTGGCTGTCCATCCAATGGACGAATGCCTTCATCGATCACAGTGATAGCCTTGCCCTTGTCATCGGCTGAGGTAAATGTCCGTTTGAGGACTTCAATCGGGGCAAGTAGGCTGCAGTGGTTGTAGTATCGACCTTGTAATTGAGTGAAGACCTTGTCCTGATGAATCTCATTATCCAAGGCGCATAAGGCTTCAGCTCAAATGGTGACATAGCAATGTTTGACAGAGTCCTCATGAAGAAATCATGGAAGTTGACGGGAACGCCATGGATGATGTTGAAAAGCATATTCTTCATGATGCCAACGACTTCATCATCCGAGTCGTGGCCTTTGATAGGACTCATTGTCTTCCTCAGAATCCGATAGACAGTCCGAGGCACATACAATAATTCCTTGACGAGGAATTTGGTTCTTGGGGCCTGCCTTGGCTTCAAAGGCTTCATCAGCACTTGCATATAGTGATTTGAAAGTTCTGGTTCGTTGTAGATACAACGAGCACCATCAAGTGGAGGACTGAGTGGTAGGGCACGAAGCAATTCAGTTGCTGGTGCCTTGTAGTGAGTATTTTCAGACATCCAATCTAATACCCATGAGTTCACGTCTTCAGCGTCTCGGATGATGTGCAGCGTTGCATAGAATTGAAGAATGAGTTCTTCATTCCAGTCACAGATATCAGTGTAGAAATTCAGAAGTCTTGCGTCGTGAAGAACAACGAGGGCGGCTCAAAAGCGAGCGGAGACTCCATGTCCACATGAGGAATATGAGCATGATCGAAGACTTTGTCTTTGTTGAAGAGCACCGAGGAATAGAAGTTGGCTTGGCTGGCGGTCGTAAGCGCCTCTTCCTTATGCGAGCAGAATCATATGGATTATAGTTAGTGAAGAATACGTGCTCGGCAAAGAAATCTTCAGCCTTGAACTTTTGTTTGCTTGAGAACGGATTCTTTTGCTTGGGCAGAGGGGTGTCGGTGAGTTGCATCACCACCTCAGGAATCATGAGCTCGGGTTCTTGGTGAGGAATTTCTTGTTCCTCAACAGGTCTTGATCGAGGTCGACACCGGTGAGTTCATCAGCACTAGTGGCTGGAATTTCTTCATGCCTGAGCAAGTGGGTTGAGTTTCTTGAGTCCATTTGAGCTGTTGGTGCGAGGGGCCCGAGGAATCTGTTGGAGCAGGGTGAAGAGAGGAGTATTGGGATGCTGAATTTCCCAAAAGTCATCATTCATCACAGGTGTGGTGCACCCAATATCCACATCTTCATCTTCAATTTCCTCAACACCGGCCTCTTCATTGTGGCTGAGGCATAGGTGAGGAAATGGCTGGGGTTGAAGGGATTGCGTCCACTTCAATTTCTTCATCAATCTGCCTTTCGACGAAGCGGCGAGAATGATGTTCTTCATCAGATCCGATTGGGATCTCATAGTCTTCTCCAAAAGGAACAAGGTCCTTTGATGGCATGGAGGAGATTGGAACAACATCAATTGGATTTTCAAAGGAGCTCGTCATTGGCTTCATTTTCTTCGCAGCCGAAGAATTTGACGCAGCTGATGCCTTCCTTTTCTTCACAGCAGCTCGTTCTGCAGCCTTGGTTTTCTTCACATCAGAGGCAGATGGAAGAATTTGAGTTGGTGTTGGCGCAGGAGGAGCTGAGGAATCTGGTTGAATTTCCTCGGTATGGCCCGATGCAGTTGTCTGACTTCTTCGATTTCTTGAGCACCACTAGTGGATGCCCTGGCAATTTCTTCAGCGGCTGGAATGGGATCATCAGCCCTGGAACTAGCATTTTCATCAGCAGCCTGAACTTCATCAGCGGTGCTGGCGTGATCTTCAGTCGGCTGAGCTGAGGCTTCAGCCTAAGGAATTTCATGTTGCGTTGGGGCAGCAACATTGGTGAATTTCTTCGTCAGGTTGAGGAATCTGACCTTGGCTCCTTGCCAATCAGCATAATAAGAATCAAAGTTTTCTTTGAGGTCTTGAATTTCAGTCTGGACCTTGAGAAGTTCCTCGGTGTCATTTTGACAACGTTTTTCTTGAGAACTTCTCCTTTACGTATTGAGCCTTCTTGATCTCTCTTGCCTTTTCAAACTTCCATTTCTCTTCAGCGATGAAATGGGTCAACATATGACTTTGTCCAGGGTCGGATGAAAATCAGGCATAGGGGTGTTTGGATCCTTGTGCGGAGATCAATATAATCGAGGATTTTCCTCGGATCCAACAAAGCGATGTACAGATGTGCCTTTGGCTCTAGCGGCCCTTTCTTGGCGATCTTTGATGATTTCCGCAAGTTCATCATTAGAAGCTTCATCATCAGAAGGCACATGGAATGCAATATGTTTCTTCTTTGGACTTGGCCGAGGACCTCGTCCAGCTGTTGCTTTGGTCTTCAGCAGAGTCGGGCCAGATGATGAAATTGGTGTTCCGAGGAACTTCTTTGAAACTCCAGAGGCAATAGAGAAACCAGCAGTCCTTTGACATGTAGCGGATGCACAGAGGCGAGGACTTTGAAGGAGCTATTGAGGACTTTGGTGGAGCTGTAGCAGTGTGAGGAATTTGCCTTGAGGGCGCTGCTGAGGAACTTGGCCGTGAGGGCGCTGATGGTGAAGCACTTGGCTTATGAGCAGGCTTTCTTTGGCATGGATTTCCTCGGTTTGACCGAGGCCTTAGTAGCAGTAGCAGTGGCAGAATCCTCATTGAATTTCTTCACTGCCTCCTTGGCTTGTCTTGCCAATTTAGCTTGGCGCTTAGCCCATTCTTCAGGAAAGTCCTCACCACGTTTGATGCTTGTGGGATCAGCTACTTGGCGGTGCCAATGGAGCTCTTGGGCATGGAGGATTGAGAGCGAATTTCTTCATGTACTTTGGAGTCACATATCTGTATTCCCTCCATTCCCTTGCCCATCTCCGTTCAATCTTACGAATGCGCACCTTGCGCTGATTTTGTTTTCTTTGCCAAATTTTGCTTCATCGGTGTGCAATAGTCAGCATAAATTTCCTCAGGGATCTCAAAAGCAGTCATAACCTCAGGTTTCTTTCCTCCTTTCTGTGGCTTCTTACCGTCTGTCATATTCTTCAGTTGAGGAAATTGAACAATTGAGTTCTCTGAAGAGGTATGCAGTTTTTCTTCGAGGAACGCTGCAAATGAGTTAATTTGATGAGAACCTAGTGATTCAACAACAGACATGAGTACCTGTGAACAAAGTACAGGTGCGAGGAATTTGGAGAGGTCATATGCGTTCTGAGAAGGTTTTTCGAAAAGAACAAGTTTTGAGGAATTTGACCGGATGTGCCTTGAAGGATTTTACTAAGCATTCTTGTCTTAGGTTCCAAAGTTGTATAGATCGAAGATCCACACAATTAGGGAATCTTGAAGAAAATGATTGCTTAGAAAAACAGTTCAAGATCATATGATGTGTGAGGTGTTCATATGTGTGAAGATTTGAAGAATAAACACCTTTGAAGATTTTCAGGAAAGCTTGAGAATCAAAGAGAGTAATAAAAGTAACTTTTAATTACCCAAAATGAAGAACATGACGAACTGAGAAGAACGGATGGGAAGTTCGTCAGGTTAGATATTCCTTGCCCTAACTCGGCGGAGGAAGACAACTACGGCGGCGGCGGAGTGAGGATTTCCTTGATCGGCTTGAAATCGTCGGCGAAGAGGTCGAGGCAATGAAGCTCTTCCTCACCGGCTGACGATGGAGAAGCGGCGGCGCTTAGGGTTTGAGGAGCTCGGCGGGAAAGAGAGGTCGGCGGAGTAAAAGAAGTGAGGATGGAGAGAGGGTATTTATAGGCGGTGAAAACTGTTGGCCGAAGATTTAGGACGAACATGCCTGACCATTCTCCTTCTCACGACATGTGTCACCCACGTCTTTGTGAAGTGGAGATCGTGTACGATCGTGGGTGAGTAAAATAATGCATCATGGGATGCGAGCGGTTAAATGGCAAAACCGAAAATTTGGATAAGATCAGTTTTAAAGTTCCGTTCGCAATTTCTTGGTGACAAGGACACGATGAAGATTTTGAACGAGTTTCAAATAGAACGCACATGAAGAATTTGTGAATAAATTGGGTTGAGTATAGCATAGAGGGGAAGGGTCCGATCACATTCACTTAGCGAAAAAGCGACTTGAAGAAATAGCCATAAGTGAATCTCAGTAGAGGACATAAACCCATATATATATGTATTGCCAATGAAGAAAAAGCAGCGGAAGCAGTGAAGATTTTGCAAAGTTGAAGAATTTGAAAAACTGAAGAATTTCAAAAGCGAGGAAAAACTCAAATTGAAGATTTTCAACTTTGGTGGTGGCGTGACCCACCGTATAAGAATTATGATTTCGGACACAGCGTACAATTGTCGAGGGTTACGAGAATCAAATTCTTCATTAATTTCTTCACACTTAGAGTGTTATTCTTCATTGATTGAAGAAAAAGTTTCTTCATGTGTTGCACATCTAATTCATCAATTTTGCGTAAGTGTTAGGATGTGTGTCTTTTTCAAAGAACATACGAAGATTCTAAGAAATTTAGCTCACACCGCAACTTGCTAAATCTCTTCTCATCCAAGGGCTTAGTGAAGATATCGGCTAGCTGTTCTTCACCTTCACGTGCTTTCGATGGAGATGTCGCCCTTCAACACATGATCATGAAGAAAATGATGACGAATTTGAATGTGCTTTGTCTTCGAGTCTTTGGACTGGGTTGTGAGCAATCTTGATGGCACTCTCATTGTCATGATGAGAGGCACATTCTTCACGTTGATGCCGTAGTCCTTGAGAGTCTGCTTCATCCACGGCAATTGAGCACAACACGAGCCAGCTGACAATGTATTCAGCTTCCATGATGAGATGGTAATCTGTGATTCTGTTTCTTCGAGGACCAATGGACCAAAAGATCGTCCGAGGAAATGACAAGTACCGGATGTTGACTTGCGGTCCACGCGATCACCGGCATAGTCGAGTCGAGAATATCCAATGAGATCAAAAGTAGAGCCCTTGGGGTGCCATAATCCTAGTGTTGGTGTGTGAGCTAGATATCGAAGAATATGCTTCATGACCTTATGGTGTGATTCCTTCGGTGTAGCTTGAAATCGGGCACACATGCAAAGACTAAGCATTATATCTGGCCTAGATGCACATAAGAACAATAAAGAACCAATCATGGAGCGGTATACCTTGTGATCAAAGTCAATACCATTTTCATCAGTGCATAGATGGCCATTTGTGGGCATAGGAATTTTGATGCCTTTGCAATCTTGCATGCCAAATTTCTTCAGGACATCTTTGAGGTATTTCTCTGAGATATGAATATGACATTGTGTTGTTAGATGAATTTGAAGACCTAAGAAGAATTTCAACTCTCCCATCATAGACATTTGATATTCTTCACTCATCATATAGGCAAATTCATCACTATAACGTTGGTCAAGATCTGACCAAAGATAATATCATCAACATATATTTGGCACACAAAAAGATCACCAACATAAGAAATAGTAAATAGAGTAGGGTCGAGTGAACCGGGTGTGAAGCCATTCTTCACAAAGAATTCCTTCAATGTATCATACCACGCTTGAGGGCTTGCTTAAGGCCATAGAGGGCCTTATTAAGTCTGAAGACTTTGTCGAGGATTCTTTGGATCTTCAAAACACGGGGTTGAGCAACATATACTTCTTCCTCAATCTTACCATTGAGGAATGCACTTTTCACATCCATTTGATATAAGATAATATCATGATGATTAGCATAAGCAAGTAATATGCGAATAGCCTCAAGTCTAGCAACAGGTGCAAAAGTTTCATCGAAGTCAATTCCTTCAACCTGTGTGTAGCCTTGAGCTACCAGTCGTGCCTTATTCCTTACCACAAGACTATTTTCATCTTGCTTGTTGCGGAAGATCCACTTTGTGCCATTGATATTATGCTTGCCAGGATCTGGACGTTTGACGGTTCGAGACATTGTTGAGCTCGGCCCGATGTAATTCTTCTTGCATAGCCTTTGAATCCACTCCGGCTCGAAATGCTTCATCTACCTTAGTGGGCTCTGTGATAGAGACAAAAGCATAGTGCCCACAAAAGTTAGATAAATGTGAATCTTTTGAGCGTGTGAGAGGACCTAGCGCTTCAATGTCATCGATGATCTTCTCCACTTGCACTTCTTTTGCAACGCGAGGATGAGCTGGTTGTCGTCGAGGAATTTGATCATTTTCCTCAGCACCATTGTCTTGACATTATCTTGGTGCATCAGCTCGATGTTCTTCGCGTCTGAGAATGAATTCTTGAGCAGTTTCTTGATGGGAATGACATCCTCGGTTGCCTTGAACTTGATAGAATCCTCGGTGCTTTGGTTCATCTAACACAGAAGGTAGGTGCTCTCTTTGCGAGCCATTAGTTTCATCGAACCGCACATCTGATGTCAACAATCTTGTGAAGAGCGATGTTGAAGACTCTGTAGGTGTGCGAGTCCTTTCCGTAACCAAGCGTAAAACCTTCATGTGCTTACGGTGCAAATTTAGAATTGTGATGAGGATCTCTAATCCAGCATTTAGCAATCGAAGACTTTGAAATAACTTACATTGGGTTTCTTGTCGTTGAGGAGTTCATAGGCAATCTTCTTGAAGAATTTGTGAAGATATACTCTATTGATGATGTGGCACGCAGTATCAATTGCATCAATCCAAAAACGACTAGGCGTTTTGTATTCATCAAGCATAGTGCGAGCCATCTCAACAAGGGTTCTGTTCTTGCGCTCCACGACGCCATTTCTTTGAGGAGTATAAGGAGCAGATAACTCATGAGTAATACCAAGTTCATCAAGATAGGCATCAAGACCGGAATTCTTGAACTCGGTTCCATTGTCACTCTCGATGTGTTTGATCTTCACACCAAAGTTAGTTGAAGCCCTCGAGGAAAATCGTTTGAAGACTTCACGCACTTGATTTTTGTAAGTAACAATGTGTACCCATGTGTAACGAGAGTAATCATCAACAATAACAAAGCCATATAGAGATGCATCATTAACGACGGTGAGTAATGATTGGGACCAAAGAGGTCCATGTGAAGCAATTCGAAGGGACAAGTAGTGGTCATGATAGTCTTCATTTGGATGCTTGGCCTTGGTCATTTTTCCAGCTTCACAGGCTCGCATAAATGATCCTTGAGGAATTTGACATTCTCAATGCCAATGACATGCTTCTTCTTTGCAAGCGTGTGCAAATTCCTCATGCCTGCGTGACCAAGTCGCGCCGATGCCATAGCCAGCCTTACGAAGCTTTTGCAAGTAGACACACGGCTGGTTGTGGTCTGTAGAGAAATCAACAATATACAAGTCTCCTCTCCTAAAGCCTTGAAGACTTTGGAATTGTCGACTTCCATAATCACAACACAATGATACTTGCCAAAGATAACAACCATATCAAGATCACAAAGCATTGAGGCCGACATGAGGTTGTATCCTAAGGACTCAACAAGCATGACTTTGTCCATGTGTATGTCCTTAGAGATCGCAACCTTACCAAGACCCAATACCCGACTTTTGCCTTTGTCGGCCAAAGATGATATGCTTCAGATGTGACGGTGATAAGGAGCATCCATCAATAGATTATTGTCACAGTCATGTGATTTGTACATCCACTATCGAGAACCCACTCGGTGGCTTTGGTTGATCATCCTGCGGATGAATTAGTACAACTTACGATCTCATATACTTCATCGGTGAAGAATATGATATCAAGTTCATCGAGATGAATTTCATCGGTCGGTATTAATAGATAAGCGGTATGAGGGCGTGTGAAATGAAAGTTCATTTCATCATGATTAGCCTGCGTCCTTCGGGCATTTTTTCAGGTCCCCAAAGAAATTCTTGAGACGTTAAGGCACGTGCGGAGACCTGACCCTGCAGAAGAGATTAGTTCTTTTCTTCACCACCCACATCTGAAGGGGTGGCAAAGAGTTCATCACTCTGCGAGCACCATACGAGAATGGTGGCATAGAAGCCAAACCATTTCGTTTCACATAAGAGGGGTTAGGGTAAGCATATGAATAAGCGAGAGAAATTCTTCGAGGACTTATGAACATATTGGTTTGAAGAATAATGCACATATTCATAGCCCTTAGCTCTACTCTGCGAAACAGAGTTGTTAGCACGATGATAATCATATGAGGACTTTGATCCTTTTGAGGAATCTGATCCACGTGAGGAATTTGGTCCGTATGAGGACTTGGATCCATATGAAGAATTTGGTCCATATGAAGAATTTGATCTGGGGTTCATATTCTTCACAGGTGGTGTCATGAGGACACTCACCTGAAGACTTTCAAGGCATTTCTTGGGAACCCAGATTTTCTTCATAGGGGAACCGTTCCTGCAGTTAGTGCCAACATATCTAGCAAATACTTCACCATTCTGATTTTTGAATAGTTGGAGTCAAATGACTCATCAGAAGAATGAGGAGATTCACATGTAAAGCCAGATAAGTTAGATGGATCAACTGGAGGTCCCTTTGCAGCAACCCATGAGGTTTTGGGATACTGCTCAGGTTTCCAATATGTTCCATCGGCATTCAGTTTCCTCTCAAAGGCAATACCCTCTTTCCTAGGGTTTCTGTTGAGGATCTGCTTTTAAGCACATCACAAAGAGTCTGATGCCCTTTGAGGCTTTTTGTACATGTCTGTCATGTACAATTCCTTGACCACTGCATCGTCGGTGATACTAGCAATGTCCTCGAGATGAGGAATTAGTGATAGCAGAGGCAAGTGAAGAATTTGTAACAGTTGAAGCATTTGAACATCCGGTGAAGAATTAAGCGATTCATGTTCAATGCACTTTAAGCATGGAGGAACAAATTCTTCCTGAGAAGTGCTGATTTGTTGAGCAAGTAATGAATCGCGCTCCTTCTGAAGATCTTCATAACTCACTCTTAGCTTCTCAAGATCTTGCTTTCTTTGAAGAAATTCATAAGAAATTTTTTCATGATCAGATAAGAGAGTGTTATGATGACTTTGAAGGTTATCAAACCTAGACTGAAGTCTCTGAAGATTTTCAGTCAGGGCTTTAGTGCGATCCATTTCTTCACCTAACATATCATCACTTTTACCTAACATGTTTTGAACCTTTTCCAAGGCATGTTGTTGTTTGGTGGCAATACAAACAAGCTTGGTATAGCTAGGTTCAATATCATCATCAGATTCATTGACACTATATTCGGATGAGGAACATTCGGTTACCTTGTCACCCTTTGCCATGAGACATGATGCAGAAGATGATGATTCTGGTTCGAAAGTCATCGTTTTGAGAGATTCCTTGAAGTCCTCAAACCAAGGATCATGACGGGTTCGATGACCTTCATAGTCATCGGAGATTCGGTCCTAGATAAGCTTCACATTGCAAAGATGCATAATGCGCTTGAATTCATCTCTAGATAGGCAGGAGCAGATGATATCCTTCGCCATGATGTCAAATCGAGTGTACTTGCGAATATCATCTGCGTTCGCCGTCTTGCATAGATCAGTAAGACCAATCTCAGTGACGGTCCACAGCTTCATTGTCCATTGCCATGAGGCTTCCTCATCATGGCCTTCCACTTGGGATAATCATGACCGCCAAAGATAGGGCATGTCACTTTCTTCATACATGCGGTCGACATAACTAAAACTCCGGTGGTTAAACCAAAATCACACGTAACAAGGAGTACCTTGCTCGATACCAATTGAAAGTCGTTATATCGACTAGAGGGGGTGAATAGGCGATTTTTATGAATTCTTCAACGAGGAATTTCTGGTGAGGAAATTCCTTAACGAAGAACTATTAGCAGCGGAATAAGTACTCGAAGTAAGCATAACAGAATACGCATGGTCATGATGATGAAATGAAGACTAGCACAGTCTGTAAAGCGTAATCACGAGGATAACACAAGATGAAGACAAGCGGTGAACAAATTGGTGAGGAAATTGAGAAAGTCTTTAGTCAAAGTCTTCAAACAGAGATATGAACAAACACTCAACACGGTAATGAGGAAATGAAAGAGTTGAGGAAATAGAACCGATTAGGTTGGTGAAGACAATGATTTGGTAGACCGGTTCCAAGCTGCTTTGTCTCGGTTATGCGATACGGTTGGAGCGGTGAGTATTTAAACTCGAGGACACACAGATCCGGACACCCGATCGGCGAGCACGCAACTTCGATACACCAAGTCCTCACCGTATTCTCCTTGAACTAAGGTCACGCAGAGACCTCGTCCAATCACTCGTGGTAAGCCTTGAGCAACTTCCAAACCTTCACAGACTTGGTCACTCGGCGATCCACAATTCCTCTTGGATGCTTCTAGACCATGACGCCTAACCGTCTGGAAGAAGCACAGTCTTCAAAGGTAACAAGCGTCGGATCCACGCAGGATCAATTTCTTCAGTGATGCTCAATCACTTTGGGTTTGTAGGGGTTTGGTTTTGGGGTTTTTCCTCACTTGATGATTTTCGCTCAAAGTCTTCGGAGGATGTGTTGCTCTCAAATGACAAGTGTCAAGTTCTCTCGGAGCGTCCAACCAGCTAGTGGTTGTAGGGGGCGGCTATTTATAGCCTAGGGAGCAGCCCGACATGATAAGACATAAATGCCCTTCAATGACATGACCGTTAAGTGGATAAGATATTTTGGGACAGCTGGCCTTGACAAGCAGCGATCGGAAATTTGAATCTCAAATTCCTCGGGGCTATCATGTTCCTTCTTGTGTAGGCAATCCGCCTTTGGCGAATTCCTAACTCCTCGGTCGGACCAAATTCCTCGTGACGGTAAGAACTTCGTCTACATCCTTTGAAGAAATTGGTGAAGCGTATGAGATTTCCAAAGGCTTCACTCGAAGAGATTGGTAGGTGTAGGATTTTGAGTTGAGCATCACATGGAAATTTTTCCTTAGTATTTCCTCGACCCCCTTTATCAAGATCTGGTGTTTCCTATGACTCAAGAAAGAGAAAATGAAACTACGAAAACAAAAGTCTTGGCGCTTCATGTTCCTCAAATGAATACCAAGTCTTCAAGGTCACACCAATTTCTTCACTTTCAAAGTCTTGAGAAAGTCTTGAGAATATCAAAGTCTTGATCGAAGAACTTCATTTTTAGAATTCGACTTTCTCTGTAAATATCAAACTCCTCATAGACTTATAGACCTGTGTACACTCACAAACGCATTAGTTCCTTAACCTATAAGTCTTCAATCCACCAAAATCACTAAGGGGCACTAGATGCACTTACACATAGGGACCATTCTCGACATGCCCAACAAAGGCTACTTTAAGTGTCTTGCTCCACAAGAGGGCCACGGTATCAATATCAAAGAAAGCGGCAAAACCCATGATTGTAAGTTGACAAACGGAAAGTAAATTGTATGCGAGGGACTCAACAAGCATGACCTTCTCGATCGTGAGATCATGAGAAATGACAACCTTGCCGAGTCCCAGTACCTTAGAAGATGAGGCATCACCCCACTCGACATTGGTGGGCATAGATGGAGTCTTGAGTACGTCCACCACCAAGTCCTTGCTTCCGTTCATATGACTCGTAGCTCCACTATCGAACAACCATGATCCCCCACCGGAAGCAAACACCTACAAGAGATCAATTCTTGGTTTTAGGTACCCATTTTGTAATGGGTCCTTTGATGTTAGTAACAAGGGTCTTAGGAACCCAAATAGACCATTCAATGTACTCATAAGGAGAACCAACAAATTTGGCATAAACATGCCCATCACTAGCACGACATAACACATAAGAAGGGTTAAAGTCGCCGGCTTTGTTGGGAGGGGTGGCATTGCCCTTCTTGACGCCACCACCCTTCGCATTGTTCTTCTTCTCCTTGGAAGCACTGAGGGAGTCCTAGATTAGGGGGTGTCTGGATGGCCGGACTATGACCTTTGGCCGGACTCCTGGACTATGAAGATACAAGATTGAAGACTTCGTCCCGTGTCCGGATGGAACTTTCCTTAGCGTGGAAGGTAAGCTTGGCGATACGGATATGTAGATCTCCTCCCATTTGTAACTGACTCTATGTAACCCTAACCCTCTCCGGTGTCTATATAAACCGGAGGGTTTTAGTCCGTAGGACGAACAACAATCATACCATAGGCTAGCTTCTAGGGTTTAGCATCTACGATCTCGTGGTAGATCTACTCTTGTACTAACCATATCATCAATATTAATCAAGCAGGAGTAGGGTTTTACCTCCATCGAGAGGGCCCGAACCTGGATAAAAACATCGTGTCCCTTGTCTCCTGTTACCATCCGCCTAGACGCACAATTCGGGACCCCCTACCCGAGATCTGCCGGTTTGACACCGACATTGGTGCTTTCATTGAGAGTTCCTCTGTACGTCATCTTTAGGCCCGATGGCTCCTCGATAAATCAACAACGATGCGGTCCAGGCGAGACTTTTCTCCCGGACAGATCTTCAGATTCGGCGGCTTTGCTGCGGGCCAATTAAGCAGCCATCTGGAAGCAGATCGAAAGCTACGCCCCTGGTCATCAGGTCAGATTTGGAAGTTTGAACTACGGCCGGCGTCCGCGGAGACTTGATCTTGACGGGTTCGAGCCACAGCCAAGCGCGCCACACTGTCATGATGGGCATGATCTAGCTCTGCCGCCGAACAGTGTCCTGGAGGCCGCACTAGTGTCCGCTCCGACCCTTAGCTCGGAGCCGACTGCGTCAATCGAGGACGGGTGGCTGGACACCGCCTCGGGGGCTGCAATCTCTACGGCGATCGAGCTGAACACCATACCTGTCGCTGCGGCTTCGTGACTCAAGGTGCCGGACTCCTCTCCGGACTCCGAACCTTCCGCGCCCCTGCCAATCGAATCCGATTGGGCGCAGATCATGGAGTTCACCACCGTGGACATCTTTCAGCACTCTCCTTTTGGCGACATTCTGAATTCACTAAAGTCTCTCTCTTTATCAGGAGAGCCCTGGCCGGACTATGGTCAGCAAGGTTGGGATGCGGACGACGAAGAAATTCGAAGCCCACCCACCAACCACTTCGTAGCCATTGTCGATGACTTAAACGACATGCTCGACTTCGACTCTGATGACATCTATGGTATGGACGCCGATGCAGGAGACGACCAAGAACCAGCGCCTACAGGGCATTGGAAGGCCACCTCATCGTATGACATATACATGGTGGATACCCAAAAGAAGGGAACGGCGATGGAACAACGGAGGATGACCCCTCCAAGAAGAAGCCTAAGCGCCGGCGTCAGAGGCGCCGCTCTAAATCCCGCCAAAGCAAAAACGACGATTCCGGCACGGGAGATAATAACACCGGACGGTGCGAAGACAATCCCTCCGGCAGGGATTCAGCGCTTGAGGATGGAGAAGCCAGCCCTCATGAGAGAGCGGCAGACAGAGAGGTAGAGGATGATAATTACATGCCTCCCTCCGAAGACGAGGCAAGCCTCGACGACGATGAATTTATCGTGCCTGAGGATCCCGTCGAACAAGAGCGTTTCAAATGCAGGCTTATGGCCACGGCGAGCAGCCTCAAGAAAATACTGCAACAGCTCAGAGCTGACCAAGAGTTGCTAGCCGACAGATGGACTGAAGTCCTCGCAGCTGAAGAGTACGAACTCGAACGCCCCTCCAAGAGCTACCCAAAACGCAGGCTGCTACCCCGATTAGAGGAGGAAGCACCTAGACCTATATCACCAGCGCATGATGCGGCCGACCAGCCACCTCGTGGCCGCGACAAAGAGGCCTCTCGGCCCTCCACTCAAGCCGCACCCTAGCGTCGCTCGAAGAATACCAAGGCACGGGGAAATGCGCCAGACCTGCGAGATATATTGGAGGACAGGGCAAGGCAAACAAGATCGATCTATGGATCGCGTGGGCGCCTACGACACGTGGCGACAACCGTCATGCGGATATGGTAAATCCGGCGGGCCGTTCTGATGAGACAAAGCTCATTTGAGCTATGTCATGATATAATATGTAGGCGCCAAGACACCCACTATGCTTCACAGATGAAGTAATGGATCATCAAATCCCCGAGGGTTTCAAACCCGTAAACATCGAATCATACGATGGCACAACAGACCCTGCGGTATGGGTCAAGGACTATCTCCTTCATATCCACATGGCCGGCGGGGATGATCTACACGCCATCAAATACCTCCCACTAAAGCTTAAAGGACCAGCTTGGCATTGGCTTAACAGCTTGCCAACAGAGTCAATTGGCTGTTGGGAGGACCTGGAAGCCGCATTCCTCGACAATTTCCAGGGCACTTATGTGCGACCACCAGACCCCGATGACCTAAGCCACATAATTCAGCAGCCAGAGGAATCCTCCAAACAATTCTGGACAGGGTTCCTAACCAAGAAAAATCAAATAGTCGATTGTCCGGACGCAGAGGCCCTTGCAGCCTTCAAGCATAACATCCGTGACAAGTGGCTTGCCCGGCACCTAGGACAGGAAAAGCCGAAATCCATGGCATCCCTCACAACACTCATGACCCGCTTTTGCGTGGGAGAAGACAGCTGGCTAGCTCGTAGTAATAACATGACCAAGAGCCCTGGTAATTCGGATACCAAGGACAGCATTGGCAGGTCGGCGTCGCAACAAGCAAAAGCGCGCATTACGGCGACAATGCCGAGGATCTGACGATTAATGCCGGATTTAGAGGCTCTAAACCCGGTCAGCGGAAAAATCCATTCAAAAGAAATACTCCGGGCCCGTCCAATTTGGACCGAATACTCGATCGCTCGTGCCAGATACACGACACCCCCGAAAAACCAGCCAACCACACCAACAGGGATTGTTGTTCAAGCAGGCAGGCAAGTTAAACACCGAAAACAATGACAAGGGGCTGCATAGCAATGACGAGGAGGAGCCCCGCCACCGAACAATAGGGGATGAAGGGCTTCCCCACAAGTGCGGACGGTAAACATGATATCATAACCCACAGACCCAAAAGGGAGCGGAAGCGTGCACTCAGGGACGTATATGCGTTGGAGCCAGTCGCCCCAAAGTTCAACCCATGGTCCTCCTGCCCGATCACTTTTGATCGAAGGGATCACCCCACTAGCATCCGCCACGGCGGATTTTCCGCATTGGTTCTAGACCCAATCATTGATAGATTTCACCTCACTAGAGTCCTTATGGACGGTGGCAGCAGCCTAAACCTACTTTATCAGGATACAGTGCGAAAAATGGGCATAGATCCCTCAAGGATTAAACCCACAAAGACGACCTTTAAAGGCATCATACCAGGTGTAGAAGCCAGCTGTGCCGGCTCAGTTACACTCGAAGTGGTCTTCGGATCCCCGAATAATTTCCGAAGCGATGAGTTAATCTTCGACATAGTCCCGTTCCGCAGTGGCTATCACGCACTGGTCGGACGAACCGCATTTGCAAAGTTCAATGTGGTGCCGCACTACGCATACCTCAAGCTCAAGACGCTAGGCCCTCGAGGAGTCATTACGGTCAATGGAAACACCGAGCGCTCTCTCCGAACGGAGGAGCATACGGCGGCCCTCGCGGCAGAAGTACTAAGCAGCCTCTCAAGGCAATTCTCCCGTCCGGCCATTAAACGTCCGGACACCGTCAAGCGCGCCCGGAGTAACCTACAACAAGACCGCCTGGCACGTTCCGAGCACGCGTAGCAATGTGGCCCCAACCCCAGCCTTCGCGAAATTGCGAAACCAGTACTACGCGTGCATAATTACGCTCTGGAAATACCATGGGCACAGGGGGAGGGGCACGGCCACGGCATGCCCAAAATGCGGCTCAACCGCACGAGGGGCTCCCGATTTTGTCATTCTCTTTTTTTCCTCCTTTCAGGACTCCGCTCTACGGAAGGCCTGTCCGGCAGTACAATCGCCGAACACACGATGCAACAGCCAGGGAGGCAGAAAACTACGTCGAGTGTCCAGGTGGTCTCTATAACGAGCAGTATACTTGTTTCACATATCATCCCGCAGCTCGCCCCTGGAGGGGGACATGTTAAATAGTCCCATCTCTTGCTTATCGCACTATTTGCATCGTTCTGCTTTTACCGCAGACATTTCGAATAAACAATACACAGCTTTTCTCTATTATTGCATTCCTTTTTTTATATGTTCAGTTATGACATTATGCAACCGTACACTTTGGTACAGCCCATACACCAGGGGCTTACGTACCCCAGAATATGGTGTGAGAAGTCCGAACACTCTCAGGAGTGCAGCACCCCGAACTTATAGCATTATATGCATCGGCTCTGAATCATGACTTGGGTCAATAGTTGGGTTTGCCCGGCTCCCATGTTTTGGTACCTTACGTTCCGTTATATCGGCTAAGGTAGCACTGGGAGAACCACTGCGATTGTGCCCCGGTTGAGCTGGGCTAAGCACCTCGGTGGAGAAAGCTAAAACTGACTGTCATGATAGGGCGAGAGTTGGTCGCTGTTCGAGAGGTTTTGAGTCCCTAAAGACTTATGCCGCTTAGAGAGGAGTCGGCTTTGTCCGGCCTAGGCGTGGATAAGCGCCCGAACTTCGTCTTGAATACTAGGGGCTTCACGAAATTTAAAATTATAGAATTCTATGGCTAAGTGAGAGTGTTCAAGCATTATAGTCCGATTGTCTTGTTCGTTGTGTTGGCGCCTCCCTCGAAGGACCCAATAATGGGAAAAAAGCGCTCAAGTTTATCCGAACACCTGACACTTTCATGGCATGGGGAAATGAAGCCGACGACTCGCCATCTCTCAATTTTAATAAGCGGCCGCTGAAGGTAATATTTTAAATTCAAAAGCGTTGCTTAGCGCATATGAACAAGTTTTCAGCGTACAGGATCACAAAATGCGAGTTTACTAAAAAATTACTTCTTTGGAGCACTCATCCGCTATAAGGTGGGCACCCTTCAGGACGCCCTCATAATACATCTCGGGCTTGCGACACTCCTTGCCCGGCAGTGGTCCGTCCGTCATAAGCTTCTCAGCATCCATCTTGCCCCAGTGCACTTTAGCACGGGCAAGGGCCCTACGAGCACCTTCGATGCATACGGAGCGCTTGATGACTTCAAGCCATGGACAGGCATCCACCAGCCGCCTCACGAGCCCGAAGTAGCTTCCAGGCATGGCTTCCCCAGGCCATAGCCGGACTATGAGACCCTTCATGGCCTGTTCGGCCACCTTATGGAGCTCGACCAGCTGCTTCAGCTGGTCGCTCAAGGGCACCGGTGTCCGGCCTCAGCATACTGAGACCAGACCACCTTCTCCGTCGAGCTCCCCTCTTCGGCTCGGTAGAATGCGGCGGCGTCGGACACACTCCGGGGAAGAACTACGAATGCTCCTGGAGAGCCCCGGACTCGGGTAAGTAACAAGTAATTCACTTTCACATGCTTGCTTTTCATAAAGAATGCCTTACCCGCCGCTATCTTCTTCATCGCCTCAATTTCCTGGAGGGCTTTTTGGGCTTCAGCCTTGGCATATTTGGCGCTCTCAAGCGCCGAGGAGAGCTCGGACTCTCGAGTCTTTGAGTCAAGCTCCAAACTCTCGTGTTTTTTCACGAGAGCCTGGAGCTCTTGCTGCACCTGCGCCACCCGCGCCTCTTGCTTTTCTCGCTGGGTACTCTCCACGGCCGCATTTTCTTCGGCCTTGGATAGCGCTTCCTTCAGGGTCGCCACCTCGGCTATGGCCCCTGCAATACTCACGTTGGTCCTGTCATTTTTTTTGCAACCACATCTTTTTTATATACTTACATAATGTATTACTTACCTTCCTTGTCCTCGAGCTGCTTCTTGGCAAGGCCGAGCTCATTCTCGGACTGCTCGAGGCTCTGCTTCAATGCATCGACCTCCATGATCCGGTCGGCAGAGGTCAAGAGCACAACCTGCATTCCCATATTGACATACTTATGTTAGACTCCTGCGTATATCTTTTTGATCCTCGATTCGGCTTTTCTTTCCGAACACCAAAGCTGAGCATCGAGACTCTTGTCTATCACGGTAATATTTTTACATATCTTAAATACATACCTCAAAGCCTGTTAGAAGGCTGGCACACGCTTCGGTCAGCCCGCTCTTGGCGGACTGAACCTTCTGGATCACCACACTCATAGTAGTGCGGTGCTCCTCGTCGATGGAGGCGTCGTTAAGCACCTTCAACAAATTATCCGGTGCCTCCGGCTGGACGGAGGTCACCGGCGTCGTAGGCTTGCCCTTCTTACGTGGGGGCCGCCTGCCGGACTCCAGAACCACTAAAGGTGCCGGTGCGGAGTCCGGCCCGGGGCTAGACTTAGAGCCCTTTGGGGTTTTATCCCCTTTTCGCCTGGAGTCCGGGAGGTTGCCTTGTGGCGCCTCTAGGACCACCTCCTCCTGGCTTGGCCCCTTTTGGGACTCCACCTCGGCATCATCCGCAGCGCGAGGAGAGGAGGCGGCCGGAAGTGAAGTGCTATTCACATCCGATGAACCCGAGGAGCCGCTCATTGAAGCGTCGGCCCGGCCTTGGGCGGACTGCATGATTATATTCGGCGTCGGAAGGTCTTGTGCAATGAAGGGCGCCATGAGTTACTCACGGTGTCCGGATACTTACGATTTCGCGAGGCTTGGCCTGGGTGGCCATTGTTCTTCGCCGTCGTCGGCGTCGGTGGAAGTAGTCGAGGAGGTCCTTCCCTTCTTGGACACTCCGGCCCCCCCAGTTGGGGCGGCCTTCCTTTTCTTCTCTCCCCCCGCTGGGGGAGAGGCCTCTCTTTCCCCCTCCTCATCTTCACAGGAGGAGTCCACCTCGAAGTCATCGGACGATGAGTCCGACACAACCTGGCGCCGGGAACTCCTTCGAGTTCCCGTGGCCTTCTTCTTGGCCTTCTTCTCCGGCACCACATAAGGTGCCGGAACCCGGCTCCGTCAGCGGGCATCCGCTGGGTCTTCGGCAAGGGAGCCGGACGGTCAATCTGCGGACGTCCTCTGCCAATCTGTCAAAAGGTAAGGGAGTTTAGATCCGCATAGAGTCAAACTATGAAAAACAAGTGTCCCGTAAAGGGCAAAATAGCTTAACGCGTTGGCTTGATGCTGCGCGCTAAATCCGCGATCCTCGGTAGCGGATGAGGGAGCCTCGGCGCCCTTGAACAACACCTTCCAGGCATCTTTGTATGTAGTGTCGAATAGCCTGCTCAGGGTTTGGTGCTGTGCCGGATCAAACTCCCACAAGCTGAAAGACCGTTGTTGGCACGGGAGGATCCGGCGGATGAGCATGACCTGGACTACGTTGACGAGTTTGAGCTTCTTGCTCACCAGGTTTTGGGCCTTGAGGTTTGGAGTCCGGACAGCTCCTCCGAATTACCCCACGACAAGCTCGTCTCTTTCCGGGAGGTGAGCCGTGTAGGGAAGCGGTCCGGAATTTGGGGGCGCTGCCCATTCAGTCCGCACGCGGCTCGGTGATGTAGAACCACCCCGATTGCCACCCCTTTATGGTCTCCACAAAGGAGCCCTCGAGCCATGTAACATTGGGCATCTTGCCCACCATGGTGCCTCCGCACTCCGCTTGGCGTCCGCCCACTACCTTCGGTTTGACATTGAAGGTCTTCAGCCATAAGCCAAAGTGGGGCTGGATGTAGAGGAAGGCCTCGCACACGACGATGAACGTCGAGATACTGAGGATGAAGTTCGGGGCCAGATCGTGGATATTCAGGCCGTAGTAGAACACGAGTCCCCAGAAAAATGGGTGAAGTGGGAAACCTAGTCCGCGAAGGAAGTGGGTGAGGAACACCACCCTCTCATGGGGCCTGGGGGTGGGGATGAGCTGCCCCTTGTCGGGAAGCCGGTGCGCGATGTCATTGGACAAGTATCCGGCCTTCCTCAGATTTTTAATGTGCCCCTCTGTGACGGAGGAGGCTATCCACTTGCCTCCCGCTCCGGACATGACTGGAGAAGGTTGAGGCGGGATGTGCGGACTTGGGCGATGGAGCTCGAGTGCACGAAAATGGATAAGCCAAGGAGGAAGAAGGCGTAGATGGAAAAGGTGGATCCTTATCCCCTTATATGGGCGGACGAAACTATGTGCCCCCGCCAGCCTGGTAAAACTCGTTTATCTCCCAAGCGCCATAAATTAATGGCACGGTTGGGTTACCCACGCCCGTATTGATGAGAATCCCGGAATAAGGGGACACGATCTCTGATTCAACAAGACGTGCCAAGGAAACCGCCTTGCTAAGTGCGCTGAGGTGGGACAGTAAAAATGATTCGAATAAAGGCTTGGCCATGGTGTGATGTCACGCTCTGAAATCGTCGATGGGTGGATTTGTGTAAATATTATTCTCTCTACGGTGGTATGTGGAAATTATTTTGCGAGCGGACACTATCCTTGTGTTCAAAATCTTCTATGAAGTATTCGAGGAGGAACCCGCCTTGCAATGCCACAGACAATCTGTGCACGGACTCGTCGTCATTGAAGCCTGGTTAGGGGAGCTCTTGAGGGAGTCTGGATTAGGGGTGTCCGGATGGCGGACTATGACCTTTGGCGGACTCTGGACTATGAAGATACAAGATTGAAGACTTCGTCCGTGTCCGGATGGGACTTTCCTTGGCGTGGAAGGCAAGCTTGGCGTCTGGATATGTAGATCTCCTCCCATATGTAATCGACTCTATGTAACCCTAACCCTCTCCGGTGTCTATATAAACCGGAGGGTTTTAGTCCGTGGGGCGAACAACAATCATACCATAGGCTAGCTTCTAGGGTTTAGCCTCTCTGATCTCGTGGTAGATCTACTCTTGTACTACCCATATCATCAATATTAATCAAGCAGGAGTAGGGTTTTACCTCCATCGAGAGGGCCCGAACCTGGGTAAATATCGTGTCCCTTGTCTCCTGTTACCATCCGCCTAGACGCACAGTTCGGGACCCCTACCCGAGCTCCGCCGGTTTTGACACCGACAAGCACCTGTCGGATTTCGGGTTCCGGCAGACCCTCTAGGTTCGAACTCTGGGGTGCGCGCAGAGATCTCTCCTCCTACCTACCTGCACCTTGTCGCCTCGCTAGGATCTAAACTACCAAAAGAACAACACAAGAGACACAAGGTTTATACTGGTTCCGTCCACCATTGTGGTGTAACACCCTACTCCAGTGTGTGGTGTGGTGGATTGCCTCTTGGGCTGATGATGAACAGTACAAGGAAGAACAGCCTCGCGAGGGTCTGTTCTTGGCCGGTGCGATGAACTGCTAGGGGGAGTTCAGTCGCACCCTCTCTCTCTCTCTCTCTCTGCGATTGATTTCTCGATGCCTCTACCCTGTGGGTGGCTAGTCCTATTTATAGGCACAGGCCCTGGGCCTCTTCCCAAATATTGAGCGGGAAGGGCGCCAACAATTGACCATTTTGTAGGGGAACATCTAGTACACCTATCCTGACTAAAGTTGGTCCTCGCCTGTCAAAGGCTCTGGTGGTGGCCTTGGCTTGGGCTCCACGATGACTTCCTTCCGCCCGTTCTGACGGTCTTGGTCTTGTTGCACCAAAATGGATGCCTTTGCTAGATGCTCTCGCTGCGCTTGCCCCTTTGCACCAAAGAGGAAATGAGGGACCTGCTTGGTGGCGCCCTTTGGCGCCCTTGGTGCGTCATGGCTTGCGTCATGGGCACCTCATGAGGTACCTCGCCTTGATCTCTCCGCCTCCTCGCGAGCCCGGCTGGACGAGGCCGTGCACGAGGAAGCTTCTGTCGTCTGCCCAGGCTTGGCCTCGCGATGGTCTTGAGCTTGTCTTGATGAAGATGGGCGTCTTGGGCCACCCCTTGAGCCACGTCGCGGGCTGCAGGCGAGCAAGTCTGGGTACCCCATTCCCGAACACCGACAGTAGCCCCGGGCCCAAGGCGGCGCTGGACTTGGCTGAAGCAGAAGCGAAGGGGCAAGTGCGGCGCTGCGACCCCTAACGACTCTGCGGCCTTAGGCGCCAGCGTGGCGGTTGGTTCGGCGATGGGTGTATCCACTTCCCCACGGCGCCTCGACAAGCGCATGAATTGACAAGTCCACGCATGCAAAGCGGGTCATGATTACTGCGATCGTGGAGGTCGACGGTTGGCCTTCCACGGCTATAAGTGCGGAGCAGCGCGTGCCCTTCAAGCCCATCTCTTCTTGCTTCTCCTTCTTCTCCATGGCTCCGCTGAAGAGGTTCTCGGCCGCGGAGAAAGGAAAGGCCCGCCAGGTAGAGCCCGACTCTCCTCCGGCCAAGCGCGGTCGAGGCCGTCCTCGCAAGCACCCTGTGGTTCCCGTAGCGGCTCCCCGTGGCCATGGAGGCGATCTCCTGCGCAATGACGGGCGTCAGGCCGTTGATGCGGGGCGCGCCACGGCCTCACGACCCCCTAGGCCATGCTTCCACTCGGCGGAGGTGCTGCCGAAGTTCGTCGTGTGGTCGGTGGAGCCGACCAGCACCCGGCTCCGGCATCCCTGCTTCTTCTTTGGTGAACTCCCGGCCGGCGCCCCAGGCAGCCTCTGGCTCCAGGCGAACGGTTGCTGCAGCCGGGCCTCCACAGGCTTTCTTTGGAGGTCTCCATGGCCGGGAGTGTGGCCTGACCAGCGGCTGGCAAGCGTTTGCCAGCGGCGTGGTCTGAGCCGGCGGTGCACCCTGGACTTCAAGTTCGACGGCAATGCCACCCTCTACGTGAGGGTGTTCGGGGAAGATGGTCGCCGCGCTGGGTGCTGCGCCGAGGACGACGACCGCGGCCGTGAGCCTAGCCCCGGCGACGATGAAGACGGCAGCGCACGCGTGATCAGCGGTGCTCGGGGTTCGTCGAGCTTTGGCGTCTCTTCTTCGGACAGCGGCTCCTCTAGCGATGGCCACGACCAGCCCCCGCGCTGCCGCGCCCGCCTGGAGGGAGTTAGCGGGTCTGCCCGCCGTCGTGCCTCGGTGAAGCGCGAGAGGGAGTCCGCCTCAGCTCCGGAGGCAGTCTGGGCTCTCACTGCGAGTTGGTGTAGGGCGAGTCACGCCTGTTTTGTTCTTTTCCTTTTCCTGCGCAAGGAGACAGTAGTGTAGGGCCCCGCGGGGGCGTGCTTGGACTATTGCTGTTAATTATCGTACTGTTTCCGCTATTTCGGTATTATGCTTTTATGCCACACGCCTGCGCGTAGAAATTACTTAGCTTGGGGGGGGGCTGTCGTGGCCTGCGCTTCCCGAGGCCGAGGCCTTGTCGAACGCTTCATGTCCTGCAAAGGTTAGTCTGGAGAGGTAGCTCCCGGCCTTAGCTGTGGAGGCGACCGACCCAGGTCCTGTGTTCGCGTCGCGGTGCCCGTGGGGCACGGACTGGAGGGGTGCTCTTGTAGTGGACCTGGGTAGGGAAGCCTCGAACGATAAGGGCAGAAAACACTCGCGAGGGTGCCCGTGCTGCTCCCTCGCGAGACTCGCACGAGAGAAATCGAGGCAGGAGAGAAAACAAGGCAGAGAGTCACAAGCCAAAGACGGCAACAACTTCAATAAAACTTCAAATGGGAATGAACAAGCCAATTGCAGAAAGCAAATGAGAAAAGCCGCGTCCAGCACCTAATCTAGTCTTCGAGGTCTTCTCACCAGCGCAGAGCTAAGTGCTGCCACTAGGCGTGGGAGGGAGCCCCAGGGCCTGAGGCCGGCGCTCCTGAGACTCCGGGGCGTGTACATCCCCAACTCATTATTACGTGAGAGTGTCATGGGCGGTGAGCTTCACAGGCATTGGCCTTCTTCACAGGCTCCAGGCCTTTCTCAGAGGAATAAACTTCACAGGCGTTTGCCTTCTTCACAGGCACCGGGCCTTTCATAGATAGATAAGCTTCACAGGCATTCGCCTTCTTCACACGCACTGGGCCTTTTTCCAAAACGCAGCACTTCACAGGCATTCGCCTTCTTCACAGGCTCTGGGCCTTCTCCCGAAATGCAACGCTTCACAGGCATTCGCCTTCTTCACAGGCACCGGGCCTTCTCCCGAAACGCAACGCTTCACAGGCATTCACCTTCTTCACAGGATCTGGGCCTTTTTAGGGGTAAAACCTCCTTAGGTGCTGGATGTTCCACGCATTCTGGACGGGCACCCCCTCCACGAGTCTCCAAGCCTTGTGAGCCGAACTGGAAACATGAACAACCTTGGGCCGGGCCCTCCCACATGGGAGAGAGCTTATGCAGTCCCTCCACGGAGAGAACCCGCCTGAGCACGAGGTCCCCTACCTCAAGAGTTCTGGGGCGGATGTTGCGGCAGTGGTATCGTTGCAGTGC
Organism: Aegilops bicornis; assembly: GCA_021605145.1. Lineage (NCBI taxonomy): Eukaryota > Viridiplantae > Streptophyta > Magnoliopsida > Poales > Poaceae > Aegilops > Aegilops bicornis. The sequence continues at coordinate 513,631,655 of CM038674.1, forward strand.
TTGTTGGTACCTCGCCGCTCGTAACGCGGCTTCTCGACGATGCTCCTCCCCCAGCACGAGGTCCGTCCCCCGCATGGCGTCCTGCTGCGCCTCGTCGAACGCCAGGACCCGTGCGGAACGACGTCTGACCTTGTGAGGGAGGATCGCTTCAGCTCCATAGACCAGGAAGAACGGGGTCTCGCCAGTTGGCTTGGTCGCGGTCGTGCGGATGGACCACAACACGGACTGAAGCTCGTCGTACCAACCTCTGCCGCAGGCCTCCAGCTTCTTCTTGAATGTCCTGGTCTTGAGGCCTCTTAGGACCTCCGCGTTGGCCTGACCGTTGCTCCGTGGGTGCGCTACTGAAGCGTAGCATACCTGCATCCCAAGGTTAGCATGGTATGTTTTGAAGAGGTTACTGGTGAACTGCGAACCATTGTCGGTGATGATGCGGTTCGGCACACCGAATTGGCTCACGATGCCCTTGATGAACTTGACCGCAGAACCTGCGGGGATGGTGCGGACGGCTTCCACTTCAGCCCACTTGGTGAACTTGTCCACGACGACATAGATGTAGCGATAGCCCCCTGGCGCCCAAGGAAATGGGCCCAGGATATCCAGCCCCCAGACTGCGAATGGCCACAAGAGGGGTAAAGTTTGCAGACCTCCCGCCGACTGATGGATCTGCTTGGCGTGGAATTGGCAGGCCTCGCAAGCCTTCACCAGTTCAACGGCATCATTGAGCGCAGTGTGCCAATAGAACCCGCTGCGGAACGCCTTGCCAACGAGGGTCCCTGATGATGAATGATGCCCACAGTCTCCACCGTGTATATGCTGCCGGTTCCTTCCCTTGCTCCACGGAGATGCGGTGTAGGGACACATCATTTGGTCGCTTCGGTAGAGCTCTCCATCCACGATGCAAGATATCTTGTGGCTTGCCGCGCCACACGCTCCGCTTCCTCTTCCTTCTCCGGCAAGGTCCCTTGCGTCAAGTAGCTCCGGAGCTCTGTGATCCAGCACCCCTCCTGAGGCTCCAGCGTCAAGAGCAGGCGCGCTCCTGAGGCCGGGCCACAGACCAGGGCTCTGGAGGCTGGTGGCTGGGGGAGCTCCTCCCGAGGCTGCACCGTGCTTGACAGCGATGGCGTGGCCGAGAGCTTGAAGAGCCGCTCCTCGAAGACGCCAGGCTCCTGAGGTAGCCGCCTAGATGCCCGTTTGGCGATGTCGTCGGCCTCCTGATTGGTGCCACGGGGCACATGCTGCAACTCCAGCCCCCAGAACTGCTTCTCCATCCTGCGGACCTCCGCGAGGTAGGCTTCCATGTGCTCATCCCTCGGCTCGTATACCTTGTTGGAGAAGTTGACGAGGAGTTGCGAATCACCCTTGATGGTAAGGCGCTTCACTCCTAGGGCAGCTGCGGCCTTCAGGCCTGCTATCAGGCCTTCATATTCTGCTATGTTGTTGGAGACCTTTTATCCGTCTTTGGAAAGCGAGCTGCAGCGTCAATAAAGCTTGTCTTGAGTAGGAGATATAAGCACTGCACCAGCCCCCGTGTCGTGCCTGGAGAACGCCCCGTTGAAGTACATGACCCAACCGTCCGGCGCCTCGCTTCCCGGGGAGAGGGATCGATCCTCATCAGCCTTGAGGCCCGGCGCCTCCATCCATTCCGCCATGAAATCCGCCAATGCGCCCCCCTTGATGACTCTGGTTGTGCTGAATTCGAGCTGAAATGCTTGTAGTTCGATGTTCCACTCAGCGACTCTTCCAGCTGGGTTGGGGCTCCTGAGCACCCTTTCCAAAGTGCTGTTGAGACAACCTTGATGGGGTGGCCACGAAAATGATGCCGCATGACTTAGCGAGGCCACCAATAAGCGAGGAGGAGTTTACGAGGCATGGGGTACCGTGCCCTCACGTCACCTGCACATCTTGTCTTGTGAAGTACACAGGGTGTTCAAGGAGGTTGGGAGTGCTGGTGTCGATGGCGCCCTCCGGAGGCCGTGGCGCCTCCTGAGACAGTGGAGCCTCCAGCGGCTGGTCGTCAGGGGGAGGGGTCTCTTCTGTCCCAAGTGCGTTTCCCTATGGCGACTGATCCTTCTCGGCTGTGGTAGTGGTCTCTGTGAGTCCTCCTTGATCCTGCTTCGCCTTGACCCGGGCAGCTGCCGCGGCTTTGGTCCAACGCTCCTCCCTAACCGCCACCAGGGCTGTGCTGGCGGAGTAGAGTAGGGAGTGGCTGCAAGGTAGAGCACCAGCGGTTCTTGAGGGCGCGGGGCCACCATTACCAGAGGGCTGGTTAGGTACCTCTTGAGATCCTGGAACGCCTTGTCGGCCTCTTCTGTCCATTCAAAGGGCCCCTTTTTCTTCATCAGCTAGAAGAAAGGCAGCGCTCGCTCCCCCAACTTGGAGATGAAGCGTCCTAGTGCGGTCACGCGCCCAGTGAGCTTCTGCATTTCTCTGAGGGTCTTTGGCCTTGACCTTTTCTGGGTTAGCCTCGATGCCTCGGTGGGACACGAGGAAGCCCAAGAGCTTGCCCGAGGGGACCCCAAACACACACTTCTCCGGGTTGAGCCCTTGAGTTCACCGTGTTGAAGCTTCATGAAGGTTTCCTCCAGGTCTTGTATCAGGGTTCTGGCTTCCCTAGACTTCACCACAATGTCATCGTCGTAAGCCTCAATATTCTTCCCGAGCTACGGGCCCAAGGTGATGTGCATCAACCGCTGAAAGGTTGCCCCCGCATTGCGCAGCCCGAACGGCATGCATGTGTAGCAGTACACCCCACACGGGGTCAGGAAAGCCGTTTTTTCCACATCTTCTACCGCCATGTTGATCTGGTAATACCCAGAGAAGGCATCCAAGAAACATAACAGGTCGCACTCGGCGGTGGAATCGACGATCTGATCGATGCGAGGGAGCGGGAATGGATCTTGCGGGCAGGCTTTGTTGAGGTTGGTGAAGTCGACACATATGCATTCCTTTCCCCCTTTCTTTAGCACGACAACCGGGTTGGCCAACCAATCCGGGTATTGGACCTCGCGAATGACCCCTGTAGCTTCTAACTTGCGGGTCTCTTGGACGATGAAAGCCTGCTTTTCAGTGGACTTCCGCCTTGCCTTCTGCTTCACGGGGCGTACGTTGGGGCACACGTTGAGGTGGTGCTTGATTACGCCTCTCGGGATCCCTGCCAACTGATCTGGTTCCCATGCGAACACCTTCATGTTTGCTCGTAGGAACTTGACCAGGGCCTCCTCCTGCTCGGGCTCGAGGTTGGCGCCTATCGTGAAGGTGGAGTTAGTGGATCCGTCCTCGTCGACCAGTATCTGCTTGGTTTCTGCCTTGTCTTCGGTGAACAGCTGCTTCTTCTTGGTAGGCGCCGCCCCCTTGGGCTCAGGGGCGTCTGAGTCGGCGGGCTGTGCCGACGCTGCAGCCTTGAAGACGTGCTTGAGTACCTGCAACGCATCCCCGGTGTCTCCGAACACGGTGAGGACGCCGTTGCTCCCGGGCATCTTCATGAGGTTGTACGCTGGGTGAGTCGCAACCATGAATATGGCTAGTGCTGGATAGCCGAGGATGACGTTGTATGGGAGGCCGATGGGAGCGATGTCAAAGTCGATCAGCTCCGTGCGGAAGTTGTCGTAGGTGCCGAAGGTTACCGGGAGACGGATCTGCCCTGAGGAGCTGGATGAACCGCCCGATGCCCAAGAAGGGCCGGCTGGGCTGAAGCCGCTCCGGCGGTATGTGGAGGAGGCTGAAGGCTTCAACCGAGAGCATGCTGAGGCCCGCGTCGCCGTCGATGAGAGTCCTGGTGACGGCCACCTGACAGATGGTGGGGGTGCCAGCATTGGGAGCGCGCCCGAGCAGGCTGAGTTGGAGGGGTGATCCTCCGAGCTGAAGGCCAGATCGGCCTTGGGCGTCGACCGACTTGGGGGAGCCCCCTGCTGCGTGGAGGCAGTGCCGACCTGGCGGACGAATGGCTTGACGTGGCGGCCAGAGGGTGGTGCCTGCGAGCCGCCCAGGAGAGCCGCGACGACCGGGGGTGTCGGCGCAGCGTGCTGAGCGAGGATGAGGTTGCGCAGCTCTTCCCAAGAGGCCACGGACGCCGCTGGCAGGTGGAGCAGCCACATGCGCGGGGCGTCGGTGAGGGCCATGGGAAGCCAGTTAGCCATGACCATGCTGTCGCCTCCTGCTTCGAGGATGGCCTCCTCACGACGCCAGAGGAAGGCCAGCGGATCAGTTGTTATGCCGTTATAGCGGCGTCTCCGGCTTGAACTTGTCCAGCCACACTTTTGTCGCAAAGGCTGGGGCCAAGGCTTGAGCCCCTGGCCTTGTTGGCGCCAGCTACCGGAGTGGCGCGCGCTGCCCATCGCAGGGCGAGCCGCGGTATCAGCGGAGAGCGGGTCGGTGGAAGGGGAAGCTCCGGCGCACCCCTACCTGGCGCGCCAAATGTCGGATTTCGGGTTCTGGCAGACCCTCTAGGTTCGAACTCTGGGGTGCGCACGGAGATCTCGCCTCCTACCTACCTGCACCTCGTCGCCTTGCTAGGATCTAAACTACCAAAAGAACAACACAAGAGACACAAGGTTTATACTGGTTCGGGCCACCATTGTGGTGTAAAACCCTACTCCCAGGTGTGTGGTGTGGTGGATTGCCTCTTGGGCTGATGATGAACAGTACAAGGAAGAACAGCCTCGCGAGGGTCTGTTCTTGGCCGGTGCGATGAACTGCTAGGGGGAGTTCAGTCGCACCCTCTCTCTCTCTCTGCGATTGATTTCTCGATGCCTCTAACCTGTGGGTGGCTAGTCCTATTTATAGGCAGAGGCCCTAGGTCTCTTCCCAAATATTGAGCGGGAAGGGCGCCAACAATTGGCCATTTTGAAGGGGAACATCTAGTACACTTATCCTGACTAAAGTTGGTCCTCGCCTGTCAAAGGCTCTCGTGGTGACGCCGGCTTGGGCTCCACGATGACTTCCTTCCTGCCGTTGCGACGGTCTTGTTCTTGTTGCACCGAAACGGATGCCTTTGCTAGATGCTCTCGCCCGCGCTTGCCCCATTTGCACCAAAGAGGAAATGAGGACCTTCTGCGGCTGGCGCTACTGGCGCCCTTGGTAAATCATGGCTTGCGTCATGGGCACTTTGTAAGGTACCCGCCTTGATCTCTCCGCCTCCTCATGAGCCAGCTGACGAGGCCGTGCTCGAGGAAGCTTCACGTCGTCCGCCCATGAGGATTGGCCCCTCGCGAGGGTCTTGAGCTTGTGCTTATGAAGATGGGCCATGCTGGGCCACCCCTTGAGCCACGCCGCAGGCCGCAGGAAGGCAAGTCTGGGTACCCCCGTTCCCAGAATGCCGACAACACCCTCTCCCTCTTTCACAAAAGTTTGCTTGAGGGGACGAGGTTGTTTAGTCTTGTCATTCTTGTTCTTGTCCTTTGGCTTGGGTGTGAACCCAATCCCCTCCTTGGCCACAACTTCATTTTGATTTCTCAAAAGGTTGTTGAGGTTCTTCTCACCTTGTATGCATGACACAAGGCCTTTCCCAAGTTGCTCCTTCAACTTAGCATTTTCCTCAACAAGATGCACATGCTCACAACACGGGTTAGTAGCATTTGCATTATCAATTTAAACCATATGAGGAAAAGTGGCTTTCTCCTTAGTTAGCTTCACTTGGAGTTGATCATGAGACTCCTTGAGGCTAGCATGAATACCTTTCAAGGCCTTGTGAGCCTTGTCAAGTATATCAAACTCCTCCTTGAGTCTAGCAAGATCAACCCCAAGTTTGACCTTCTCGTAATTTTTTAGCACACGAGAAACAACAAGAGCATGATCAAGATCTTTCTTTAATTTAGCATGATCATCATTGTGTGACTCCTCAAGAGCCAAACGAAGACCACGCTCTTCCTCAAGAGCATTGGAAAGATCCGAAATCTCATCGGCATAGTCTCGACTATGCCCCTCCATCTTAGAGATGGTATCTTCGTGAGCCTCGATCATGTCATTGTCTTCACCAAGTTGTTCCAAGAGAGCAACGAAGTGCTTCTTGGATTTACCCTTGGGTTTACCCATAAAGGATTCAAACTCATTCTCCTCCACCTTAGATCCCTCATGTTCATCAATGCAATCCGTCAAAGAAGGATGATCAATGAAGGTAGTTTTGATGTCGGGGGTTACCTTGTTGGTGGCCTTAGCCATGAGGCACTTGGCGATGATGCTCTCATTAGGAGAAACAAAGAGAGACACCCGTGGAGTCGTTGCAATGGCAACGGAGGCCATGGGAACCGACCCACCATCTTCACCATCATCATCATCTTCATTGTACTCTTCTTGTAACACCAACGCCTTGTGAGGAGTCTTCTTGGTGAAGTTGCTCTTGTTGGGGAAAGACTTGGCCTTGTCCTTTTGGATGAGCTTTCCACCGTTGTCTTACCTCTTCTCATAAGGGCACTCCGCAACAAAGTGACTCACATTGCCACAATTATAGCAAGTTCTCACACGTTGCTTGACCTTAGCGCCACTTGAGTTGCTTTTGTTGAAGTTGGGCCTTGAGTTCTTCTTGTTCCAAAATTTCCTAGACGCAAGGGTCATGTGTTCATGATAGTCATACTTTGTATCTTCGGGGTTGCTCTCCTCTTCTTCCTCTTCTTCAACACAAACCTTGGCCTTCAATGCAAGGTTGGGCTTCTTTGCTCTTTGAGAGCCGGCACCGCATTGTCAGCGGTCTTGTCCAATATGCTCATAGCCACAAACTCATCCAACACCTCACATGAGGTCAAGGTGTGGAAGTCTGGCCTTTGACGAATGACGGAGGACATGGCCTTGTGGTAAGTCATCATTGCCTTGAGGAATTTACGCTTGATCCAATTGTCATCTTGTCCTTGCTCCCATGATCTCGGAGTGAAACCGCGATTTTGGTTACTCTCCGATAAAGCTCGCGAGGTTCTTCATCCTCTTTCGTTGCAAACTCGTCGGCTTCATCTTGCACCACTTCATAGTTGGAGTGTTGAATGCTTGCGCTTCCTCGGAAGAGGGACACAACTTGGAGCCATGCATCTTTGGCCATGGCATAGGGCCGGAGGTGAGGAAGATCTTCGGGTGGAATTGCATCTTGGATGATGAAGAGAGCATTCTCATTGAATTGATTATCCGCAGCTTCTCTAGGAGTGAAGTTGCTTCGGTCGTGCGGATAAAAACCTTCTTCAATGATTCTCCAAAGATTAGTATTCACATGATTTAAATGACGCTTAAAACGATAGACCCAAGAATCAAAATCCTCCCTTTTATCAATCTTGGGGGGAGGACCGGCATGATTCAAGTGAGTAGAAGGAATCGGTCCACCATAGACAGGTGGAGGTTCCACATGGGCAAATATGTCGGTGCCATTCTTACCGCTATAAGAAGGAGCTTTCTCACTAGTAGCTTTCCCCTTGTCGGGGTTAGCATCCGTCACCTTGTTAGCGGGATCACCCACTTTCAACGGTGCGGTGGAAATTTTAAGCCCTTCTATGAATTTATTAAACATGCTTTCAACCTCGGTCGTCATGGAGGTCTTCAATGTGTCCAAAGCCACATTGAATTCCTCACGAGAGATCGCGGTTTCCCCATCGGCCATAGTCGAGATTGGATTCACACCGGAGTGCTCCTCCGTTCCATCTACGATGTCAACCATACTCTTCGGACGACAAAGTTCTTAATAAAGAGATGAGGCTCTGATACCAATTGAAAGGATCGATATAGTTGACTAGAGGGGGTGAATAGGCAACTAACAATTTTTAGCTTTTCTTTACCAAATTAAACTTTGCATCAAAGTAGGTTGTCTAGATATGCGACTAGGTGTACAACATATATGATGCAACAACCATAATAACACAAGCAAGAAAAGGATATAACACAAATAGGCTTGCACAAGTAAAGGGAAGAGATAACCAAGAGCGGAGCCGGTGGGGACGAGGATGTGTTACCGAAGTTCCTTCCTTTTGAGGGGAAGTACGTCTCTGTTAGAGCGGTGTGGAGGCACAATGGTCCCCAAGAAGCCACTAGGGCCACCGTATTCTCCTCACGCCCTCACACAATGCGAGATGCCGTGATTCCACTATTGGTGCCCTCGAAGGCGGCGACCGGACCTTTACAAACAAGGTTGGGGCAATCTCCACAACTTAATTGGAGGCTCCCAATGACACCACGAAGCTTCACCACAATGGACTATGGCTCCACGGTGACCTCAACCGTCTAGGGTTCTCAAAGACCCAAGAGTAACAAGATCCGCTAGGGATTAGTGTGGGGAATCAAATTTCTCTTGGTGGAAGTGTAGATCGGGGCCTTCTCAACCAATCCCGAGCAAATAAACAAGTTTGATTGGCTAGGGAGAGAGATCGGGCAAAAATGGAGCTTGGAGCAACAATGGAGCTTTTGGGGGAAGAGGTAAGTCAACTTTGGGGAAGAAGACCCCCTTATATAGTGGGCGGAATAATCCAACCGTTACCCCCCAAAGCAGTCCCGTAGAGGGCGGTACTACCGCTAGGCTCAGTGGTACTACCGCTCCCCCTGACGGTACTGTCGTGCAGTCTGGAAGGCAGGGGACGAAGGGACCCGAGCGGTACTGCCGCGGTGGTAGGGCGGTACTACCGCTCATGAGCGGTACTGCCGCTCTACTGCCGCTGCATAGTACCGCACAATCCGACACAAGAATCGACCCCCTCGAATCGACGCGGTAGGGGCCCACTGGCGGTACTACCGCTGCGGAGTGGTACTGCCGCCTGTGACCCCTAAGCGGTACTACCGCTGGGACCAGACGAAGCCCAAAGAAGGAGGCAAGAGGTCTCCATTGAAGCGGAAAGGCTCAGAGGCTGTGGAAAGGATGTGTACGTGTTGATTCCACCCTAGCCTTACCAAAGCGGACCCCCTCTTGATAGTACGGTGCCCTCTACGAAACTAGTCTACCGAAAAAGAAATGAAAGAGCTACACCGTCTTGAATGACACTCCGAGGGAAATAAATCGTCTCGTGCCAAAGATGGATGTAACGCCCCGGATTCGATGCGCCAGGTGTCTGCCAGTTATTCGTCGTTGTTGCCATGTCATTTGCCTGCGTGTTGCATTTTGTCATGTCATCATGTGCATCTCATTTTGCATACGTGTTTGTCTCATGCATCCGAGCATTTTCCCCGTTGTCCGTTTTGCAATCCGGCACTCCTATGTCCCCCGGCGCCCCCTTTTGCCTCTTTTCCTGAGCGGGTGTTAAACGGTCTCGGAATGGACCGAGGTTTGCCAAGCGGCCTTGGTATACCACCGGTAGACCGCCTGTCAAGTTTCGGGTCATTTGGAGGTCGTTTGATACTCCAACGGTTAACCGGGTAACCGTAAAAGCCTCCTTCTCTTTGCAGCCCAACACCCCTTCCAAAGTGGCCCAAAACCCATCAAACTCCTCTCCATGCTCTCGGTCGTTCGATGACGACCGTGTGGGCGAAAACCGCACTCTATTTGGACTCTCCTAGCTTCCTCTACCTATAAATATGTGCTCTCCCCGAAATCCCGCAGTCCAAACCCTAGCCCCGCTCCTCCCGCGCCACCGGACGTGTCCACCCCGCCGCCGGACGTGTCCGCCGCCGCCTCTACGTCGCCCCGACCAATCAGACGGTGCCACGTCACCCCGCCGCCGCTCCCGGCCAGTGGCATCGCGCCACGTCGCCCTCGCCCGCGCCCTCTCTCTCTCCGCGGCCGCTTGTAAAAGCCAGCCGGGCCATGACCCGCATCGCCGCCCGCCTTGCGTGGCGTCGCCGCCTCGCGCCGTCTCCTCGCGTCGCCGCCTCCGACCATCCATGGCGTCCTCCGCCCGCCTCCTCGCGCGCCTGCCCGGCGACCGCCGCCGCCCGGCACCGCGCCCTACGCCGCCGTTCGCCGTCCCCGGCAGCGCATCTCCAGCGCCCACCGCCCGGCGCCCTCCTCTCCGGCCGGCCAGCTCGTCCCCGTCCTCCTCCGACCTCCTCCTCTGCAGCTCCGGCGAGCCGCTGCCCGCCTCGGCTTCCGCGCGGCCGGATCCAGATCGGATCTGAGAAACCCGAAGGTTGACTTTTCCCCTCCGAAATTCTGCCAAGTCCCAAATATTTTGCATTATCATGCCATTTTCATCGCATCATAACTTGCTGCATACTGCTCCGTTTCGTGCGTGTAATATGTCAAATTGTTTTCCTCGATGAGTAATTAATTTCATACCATTGCATCATGTCCATTGGAGTCCATCTTGATGCCAGAATCATCGTTGCAAACGTGCTATATGATGTTAACCTGCTGAAACTGTTATAACTTGATGATTTGTCATTTTTGTTGCATTTGATGTGTGCATCCTATGAGCATGAGCTCTACATGTGTGTTGATATATGTCATTCCATCTTTACAGTGGTGCCATCTATTTATTTTTGTGATTCTTGTAGTGAGTGCATCAAGCTTGTTAAGTAGGGTACTTGCTGTTACTGTTTTGCTAGTCTGAATCTGCTATATCATGATGCTATGTTAAACTGCTGCTACAAGTCATTCTATGCATAATCTGGAGATGTTCACTAAGGATGTTTTGTTATACATGTCTTGCTCTATCCATTCATGCCCCTGGTTGCATTTGTAGCCTGCCGTAACTTGTTGTAAGCTTGCTCCAAATTTGCTTAATAATGTTGCTGTCAGCCTGTTAACATTAAGTTCAATGTTGCCTTGATTGTTGTTAGTGATCCATGTACCCTATGAACTTGCTCTTGCCATTATTAGCTTCATAAACATGTCTTCTTACTGTGAGTTGCCTTGCAATGCCATTTATTGCTCTGTAGTGAGTGGTTCAAGCTCACCAACATGCCTACTTATTGTTGTTCCTGCCATGTATGAATCTGTAATATTACTTGCCATGTTTACATGGGAGCTATCATATTTTCTGATCCTTTTTGGCTCATGGTCAGTAAGGGACTTTTGTTCTATGCAACTAGTAGATTCAGGCCATGCCTTTGTTTGCCATGTTAAGTTCCTTTAACATGTTGGTTCATGGCTCTAAACATTGCAACCTGATGTTATTTCTGCCATGTCCTGTAAATTCTGCTAAGTCTGTGAACCTGATATTATATGCAATCTTGCCATGTCTTTTTGAGCATGTTCTAGTTGTTTCTGGAGATAGCTCAGTGTTCATGTTTTGTAATGCTTTACCTGTACTTCATGTCCATGCCTTTTGTTTTCACGTTGAGATGATGTAGCATAGTGTTTTGGTACTTGCCATATGCCTAGTTGCTATTTTGGACAGCTTGTCCTTTTAACTTGTATAGGGTGTATGTGTTGATCCGTTGCTCTGTTTTGAGTGTGCTCTATATGAAACTTGCTTAGCATTGCATGTAGCTTCATATTATCATGTTGCATCCTTGTTTTGAGGTGTTTGCCTGATGTTTGTATGCATTTTGCATCAGTGTCATGCTTATCTTGTTTTGCTCATATCTTCTAGGCCGTAGCTCCGAATCTAATGAACTTTATATGTAACTTGACTAGAATTTCATGTAGATCATCGTGGTGCATCTTAACTTTCTGTTTAACAACTTGAACATAAGGTTTATTCAGATCTGGAACAATTTCGAAATTTGCATATGAGGACTTACCAGAATTGTTCTATGTCGTTTCCGGCCTCATTTAAACTTGCTTTGATGTGTTGTTCTTGTTTGCATCATCTCTTGCCATGAGTAGCTTCATGTAGCTTGTCATGCATCATGCTTGATTGTGCATCATGTCTTGTTCATGTGTGGTGTGTTTACCATGTTGTGTGCTTCTTCTCGTTAGTTCCCGTTTCGTTGCGATCGTGAGGATTCGTTCGTCTATGCTTGGTTCGTCTTCGTGGTTTCATCTTCTTCATGGACTCGTTCTTCTTCCTTGCGGGATTTCAGGCAAGATGACCGTCACCTTGGATCTCATTACTATCATTGCTATGCTAGTTGCTTCGTTCTTCGCTATGCTGCGCTACCTATCACTTGATGCTCAAGCCTCCCAAATTGCCATGAACCTATAACCTTTGTCACCCTTCCTAGCAAACCATTGCTTGGCTATGTTACCGCTTTTGCTCAGCCCCTCTTATAGCGTTGCTAGTTGCAGGTGAAGTTGAAGAGTGCTCCATGGTGGACAGGTTTATGTTGGGATATCACAATATCTCTTATATTATTAATGCATCTATATATTTGGTAAAGGGTGGAATGCTCGGCCTTATGCCTGGTGTTTTGTTCCACTCTTGCCGCCCCTAGTTTCCGTCATATCGGTATTATGTTCCCGGATTTTGCGTCCCTAACGCGGTCGGGTGATTTATGGGACCCCCTTGACAGTTCGCTCTGAATAAGACTCCTCCAGCAAGGCCCAACATTGGTTTTACCATTTGCCTCACCACCACCTATTTTTTCCTTGGGAGTAATTAACCCAAGGGTCATCTTTATTTTAGCCCCCGCCAATGCTTGTCTAAGTGTTGGTCGAACTAGAGCCCTTTAGGCGCCTCCTCGGGGAAACTCGAGGCCTGGTTTTAGTTTTACGTACTGCTCATCCGGTCGTGGCCTGAGACGAGATACGCGCGGCTACTATCAGGATGTCGGCACACCGGAGGTCTTGCTGGTCTTGTTTTATTACTGTCGAAATGTCTTGTAGCCGGGATTCCGAGACTGATCGGGTCTTCCCGGGGAGAAGGAATATCCTTCGTTGATCGCGAGAGCTTATCATGGGCTAAGTTGGGACACCCCTGCAGGGTATAAACTTTCGAGAGCCGTGCATGGTATGTGGCAGATGGGAATTTGTTAATATCCGGTTGTAGTAAACTTGAAGTAAACTCTTCTAAAATACACCAACTGTATGCGTAACCGTGAGTGTCTCTTTTCGGGGTTGATCGAGAGGAGAACACGGTTTCTGGGTTATGTCTGACATAAGTAGGAGTTCAGGATCACTTCTTGATCATTACTAGTTGACGACCATTCCTTTGTTTCTCTTCTCGCTCTCATTTGCGTATGTTAGCCACCATATATGCTTAGTCGCTGCTGCAACCTCACCACTTTATCCCTTCCTTACCCATTAAGCTTTGCTAGTCTTGATACCCATGGTAATGGGATTGCTGATTCCTCGTGGCTCACAGGATTACTACAACAGCTTGCAGGTGTACAGGTTTTGCGATGATCATGACGCGAGAGTGGTGTGTGCTTGTTTTGGAGTTCTTCTTCGCTTCTTCTTCGATCGGGGATAGGTTCCTGTGTCGGCAGCTGGGCTAAAGGTGGTGGATATTGTTTGAGTTTCTGTTTATGTTTCATCCATAGGCGGATGTTGATCTTGTATGTTGTATTGTTGTATTCATGCAACATTGTATGTAATGTATGTATCCCCATCTATTATGTAATGTTGATGTAATGATATCCACCTTGCAAAAGCGTCTTCAAGATGCGCTTCTATCCTTGGTGGGACCTTCGCGTTCCTTTAGGATAGGGTCGCATCTTGGGTGTGACAATGGATCTCTGAAATACTCAAGGCACATGATTAGTCCGCAAACATGTTGTCATCAATCACCAAAATCACATCGAGAGAGATATGCCTTAACAAGGGGGAGTAAAAAATTTACCTTTCTACGTGGGAGCCGCCTATGATGTATCTAGTATGGAAGATATTGGGAACTCTTGGTCGTTCTGTTGACAATGAAAGCATACCTCTCAAAATTATTTTCATCTCTATTTTTGCTTCGAGCTCTCGCACCTCTGCAAATCACTGCTTCCCTCTGCGAAGGGCCTATCTTTTACTTTTATGCAAGAGTCAGTAGTATTCCTTCTCATTCCAACCCACTCTTTAGTTGGCAAGCATCATGTGATGGAAAGATCTAAGCATATATGGCCATTCGAATATATTTGAGCATGAATTATTATTGTTGACATTATCCTTGAGGTAAAAGGCTGGGAGGCGGAACATTAAGCCCCTATCTTTCTCTGTGTTCGATTAATACTATTTGTTCTAAAAATATGCTTTGAGTGGTCGCAATCATGGAAGACTATATGATAGTTGAGTATGTGGAATTTGCTAAATCAAAGCTCTTACATATACCCTTCATGAAAATAAGATGAATTGCAATTGTTTGATGACTGAGAACATAGTTTGTTAGTTTTCAAGAAAGGTTATGATCTATGATTTAACATGTGAATAGCTTGTTACTTGATCATGAAAAGTTTTATGAGTTGAGCTACTGTTACGACATATAATGATGCTAGAAAAGGTGATTGAAATTATCATTGATCAAGCTTGTGCACCTGCTAGCATACACACTTCATAAATTATTTCTTTTATCATTTACCTACTCGAGGACAAGCAGGAATTAAGCTTGGGGATGTTGAAACGTCTCCAACGTATCTATAATTTATGAAGTATTCATGCTATTATATTATCCTTCTAGGATGTTTTATATGCATTTATATGCTATTTTATATGATTTTTGGGACTAACCTATTAACCTAGAGCCCAGTGCCAGTTTCTATTTTTTCCTTGTTTTTGAGTTCTACAGAAAAGGAATACCAGACGGAGTCCAATTGACGTGCCAATTTTTGACGATTTTTTATGGACCAAAAGAAGACCCCGGAGCAAAAAAGTTGGGCCAGAAGAGTCCCGGGCCGTCCACAAGGGTGGGGGCGCGCCCACACCCTTGGGCGCACGGGCCTGCCTTGTGGACGACTCGGGAACCTCCTTGACGTGAGACCTACACCAAAAATTCCTATAAATACAGAAACCTCTAGAAAACAGAATAGATCGGGAGTTCTGCCGCCGCAAGCCTCTGCAGCCACAAAAAACCAATCGGGACCCTGTTCCGGCACCCTGCCGGAGGGGGGGGGGGTACCCTTACCGGTGGCCATCTTCATCATCCCGGCGCTCTCCATGACGAGGAGGGAGTAGTTCACCCTCGGGGCTGAGGGTATGTACCAGTAGCTATGTGTTTGATCTCTCTCTCTCTCTCGTGTTCTTGAGGTGGTACGATCTTGATGTATCGCGAGGTTTGTTATTCTAGTTGGATCTTATGATGTTTCTCCCCCTCTCCTCTCTTGTAATGGGTTGAGTTTTCCCTTTGAAGTTATCTTATCGGACTGAGTCTTTAAGGATTTGAGAACACTTGATGTATGTATTGCCGTGCTTATCTGTGGTGACAATGGGATATCACGTGATTCACTTGATGTATGTTTTGGAGATCAACTTGCGGGTTCCGTGACCTCGTGAACTTATGCATAGGGGTTGGCACACGTTTTCATCTTGACTCTCCGGTAGAAACTTTGGGGCACTCTTTGAAGTACTTTGTGTTGGTTTGAGTAGATGAATCTGAGATTGTGTGATGCATATCGTATAATCATACGCACGGATACTTGAGGTGACATTGGAGTATCTAGGTGACATTAGGGTTTTGGTTGATTTGTGTCTTAAGGTGTTATTCTAGTACGAACTCTCTGATAGATCCAACGGAAAGAATAGCTTCATGTTATTTTACTACGGACTCTTGAATAGATCGATCAGAAAGGATAACTTTGAGGTGGTTTCGTACCCTACCATAATCTCTTCGTTTGTTCTCCGCTATTAGTGACTTTGGAGTGAATCTTTGTTGCATATTGAGGGATAGTTATATGATCCAATTATGTTATTATTGTTGAGAGAACTTGCACTAGTCAAAGTATGAACCCTGTGCCTTGTTTCAACGCATTGCAATACCGTTTATGTTCACTTTTACCATTAGTTACCTTGCTGTTTTTATAATTTCAGATTAAAAAAAACTATATCTACCATCCATATTGCACTTGTATCACCATCTCTTCGCCGAACTAGTGCACCTATACAATTTACCATTGTATTGGGTGTGTTGGGGACACAAGAAACTCTTTGTTATTTGGTTGCTTGGTTGTTTGAGACAGACCATCTTCATTCTACACCTCCCACGGATTGATAAACCTTAGGTCATCCACTTGAGGGTAATGTGCTACTGTCCTACAAACCTCTGCACTTGGAGGCCCAACAACGTCTACAAGAAGAAGGTTGCGTAGTAGACATCAATGATCACTGAAAAGTGTGTTAATACAAACAAATAATTTTAAGCTAAACCTTTACATGATTAAACTTTAGTTTCTTTGCATGTTTTGTCGGTGTACTAAAGTAGGGGCGCTCCTTTGTACCCCTTTACTTATGCACAGACAGTCAGAGTCGCGCCCACGGCCATGCTAAGCAGGGCAGAGGAGGGAAACCGGGAAGAAGCCAAAGCACAAGACGGCCAAGGCAACACCAAGACCAGGAACACAAGACAACAAAGGGGCGAGGTGGAGTCCCCCGGCAAGAGCCTTGCCAAGGCAGCTTGCCCAAAACCAACAGAGTGAGCCACCCTTGAGCCCATGGGCGCCAACCCAACTAACTACATTGCAACTAGGGCTCGAGAGGCACCTCCGTGGTGGCATGCAGATCTTTGTCAAGATCATAAACTCACAAGATCAGATGAGAACCAGAAGACGGCGACCCTCGGCGGGATCCTAGCCGAGGAGATTCCTAGCCGAGGAGATCCACAAGACCCCTGCCAAACGCCTTGCCGGGGACGACTGCGACGCCACGGTAAGACCCTTGCCGAGCCCCCAGCAAGACCCTTGCTGAGGGCGCCAGCAGGGCCACTACCAGGCCCGCACCAGCCAAGGCTCCACCGCCATTCGCATGCGGCTGCCAGCCCAACCAGCTAGGCAGGCACCCGCGTGGCAACACGCAACTTCCAGACCAACTCACCAAGCACCTGCGTGGTGGCATGCAAATCTTCATGAAGACCCTGCCACCGCGCCACCTCAGCAGCCTGCCTGCCTACATGGCATTGCACGCATCGCTGGCCTGGGTGCATGTCGAAGCGAGACAGAGCGGCGATGGACGGGATGGGCCTTGTTCCCGTCCCCGTAAAGCTAATGGACACCTAAGTAGGGCATTTAATGCACTTTGTCGCGTAATGCCGTGCGATAAGCTCGCGCACTGTAGGCCTTTCCACCTCCTGTGTGCCACTGTGGCAACCCCTTTTCCCTATAAAAGGAGGCCCGAGGCGACCAGGAGAGGGATTCGCCTTTTTTGAACTACATAGCCACCGTAGCTTGTTCGAAAGCTCAGGAACTCTCAATACATCCACCAAAGCAGGACTAGGGTTTTACGCATCCTCGCGGCCTGAACCTGGGTAAACGATCTTTGTGCTGGCTCCTGGACCTGCCCTTTTCACAACCCCGCGCCCGCTGACCGTAGAAGGGATTCCAGTGATCCCATAGGTGTCGTTCCCACCGACATCTTTGGCGTGCCAGGTAGGGGGCGCACTTGTGAGAATCTGTTCTAGCAGTTAGCCTAGCAGTTCTTCATCGCCATGGATCCCAAGAAGAAGACGATCATGGCGATCGACTCGTCGGGAGCCGAGCGGCCCGGGGTAGTGCGGGCGAGTAGCGGGCTGGTCGCGGACAGAACCCGAGCCGCGGCCGGGCGAGCACCAGCATTGCCCCGGTAGTTAGAGCCTGGCGAGCGGTGTCGTTCGTGCGCCAGACGACAAGCCGCACGCTGCCAGATCCAAAGACGGGGCTGGGCCCCTCGCAGGCGGCGCGGGGCCCTTCAGGGGCGTCGCTATGCCCCCTACGGGTGGCGCAGCGACCTCCAAGACGCCCACCCCGGCGCCCATAGTGCGCTCTTCCCATGGTGTGCGCGACGAGCAGCGTCACCATGCCGGTGACCTTGGGCACCGCCATGGGAAGAGCCCTATGCATCGTCCGTGGGACGAAGGAGTCCAGCATGCCCGCCGAAGTGCTGGGGAAAATGGCACGCATCCACTAGGCCGTGATAGCGCTCCTTCTAACATGGTTGGAAGTCGAAGCGCGCCATAGTCCACGCAGCTGTTGCCACCACCCACACCAGTAGAAGCTTTGGCGCGCGCGCAACTGCTCCTCAACTTTCCTCCTACTATGGAGAAGCTCTACGAGTGGAGAGCCACCATCCGGATCCTCGTTGCCGTTGCCAATAAATATGATCCGCGACCGACGGGGCCCTTGGGCCGGCGCTCCAATGAACCACCACATGCCAGCGGTGGTAGAACCGGGGGAGCTTCAGCCACAGTACACTCTCCTCCCCCGCGCCAGTTGTCGTCGGTGCCGTTCCGTCATGATGACGCATGTGATAAGATTTCCATAGCGTCGTCCGACCCACGGACCCACCACGACCAGCGTTATGTTCTTCCAGAACGAGCTCATGAAAATGCTCGAACCACTATCGAGCACCGGCATGATACACGCCACCAGTCGGATAAGCGGGCGGGACCCGCTATAGACCACCCAGCACCGGGGGCTCCAGCGGCCTACCTTACGAGGTGGGTTGCCCAGCCTTTACCCGTGAGCTGCGGCAGTTCCAGTGGCCGTCCCACCGCACATTCAAGCCCGATTTCGGCGATAAGTACAATGGCAAAACCCATCTGTCAGAGTTCCTCAGCATCTACACCATAGCGATGCAAGCTGCCGGAGCTCGCGACGACAAGGTGCTTGCCAATTACTTCCCATTGGCACTGAAGCCCAACGTCATGTCTTGGTTGATGCACTTGCCGGCGGATTCCATCTCTTCTTGGTCGAATATGTGCCATGAGTTTGTTGGTGCCTTCACCGGTGGCCACCAGGCTCATGGCCAGGCCAGTGCTCTACATATCATTCCCCAGAAGGAAGGGGAAATGCTGCGCAAGTACATCTAGAGGTTTAGTCGGGTGCAGTACAACATCCCCGACGTTCATCCCGCTGACGTGATTAGCACGTTCCATCAGAACGTGCCCAACCGCAAGATGCGCGAAGAGCTGGCGATGAACAAGGTTAGGGATGTGGCCGAACTTTATGTTCTGGCCGATAGGTGCGCCCGGGCTGAAGAGGGAAGGAAGTACCCCTGCGAGGACGCCGGCGTGGAAACCGACTCTACTGACGAAGACACTGCCGTCCCCCGACGAAGAAGGGCCGGCGTCGCAACAGGAAACACAAGGGCCAGACCGTGCTTGCTGTCGAGGGATCCGACAGCACCGGCGCCGCCAAGAAGGCCAAGGCAGACGACCCCGACAAGGAAATTGCTGGGTGCGCTGCTTGCCGGGCCTTGGTGGCTGCAGACAAGCCGGGGGGCTCCGACAAGCAGTATTGCAAGATCCATCGCACCAAGGGCCACGACCTCCAGAACTGCAGATAGGTCGAGCTGCTTGCCAAAAAGCAAAAGGCCGAGTATGAGAGGCGGGATAAGGAGAAGGGCCAGGATGATGCCGAAGGATCCGGCAAGAAGCGTGGCGGGCAAGGAGGCCGCCGCGGCAAGGATAACCAGCAAGAGAGGCCCGCTCGGGGCCGCGACAAGAAGCAGGAAGATGATGATCATGATGAGGACGACGAGTCCAGCGAGCAAGAGTTTCAGAAGGCTATGGAGGCCATGTGCGTCGATGGTGGCGCCTCGCTGCACACTTCTCACCACCAGCTCAAGCAGTGGGCGCGTGGGATTACAGTAGCAGAGTCGTCGTTCGACCCTCAAAAGCCACTGAAGTGGTCCAGCACGCCCCTCATCTTTGATGCCAAGGACCACCCTGACCGCACAACTGTGGTCGGGAGTTTGCCATTGTTGGTCTCGCCAACGATATGCAACCTCAAGGTGAACAAGTTGTTGGTTGACGGCGGGGCCGGCCTGAACTTGATCTCGCCCGTCATGATCAAAAGGCTGCAAATTCCTGATGGAGACCTCGAGGAAACGGGTACATTTCAAGGGGTCAATCCGGGAAGGATCCAGCCGAAGGGGAAGGTCACATTGCCCGTGACGTTTGGAGGTGAGTTGAACTACAGGACGGAGAGGATCATCTTCGACGTGGCCAAGATCCCCTTGCCCTACAACAGGATCCTCGGCCGCCCGGCACTAGCCAAGCTCATGGCGGCGTCGCACTACGCCTATAACACGCTGAAGATGCCTGGGCCGTTGACCATCATCACCGTCCCCTCCGGCAAGAAGGACGCGTTGATCTGCGCTGACCAACTCTATCAAGAAGCAGTTGCAGCAGCTGCCACCAAGGCACTTGCTCCTGCCGTTGAAGCCCCGTGAGGGAAGAAGAAGACCGGCAAGACCTCTCGCACCCACTCCGACAAGCGCACCTCTTCGGAGTGTTGTGCTACCGTTGAGGACGTGCCCGAGAGCTCTACTGGCAAGAGCAAGAGATCCAGAGCTGCACCACCAGAGACCAAGAGGGTGTCCATCAGGGAGGATGGCACGCGAGGGGCTTTCACCATAAGCTCTACCCTCGACAACAAATAGGAAAGCACGCTCGTCACTTTCCTGTGGGCAAATGTCGATGTGTTTGTGTGGCAAGCATCCGACATCCCCGGCGTTCCCAGGGAAGTGATTGAGCACCACCTTGCTGTCTGTCCCCATGCGCGACCCGTCAAGCAGAAGGTCAGGAAGCAATCTCTGGAATGATAGGAGTTCATCACAGAGGAGATCAGGAAATAGGAAGCGGCAGGTTTGGTGAGAGGGAGTGCTCCATCCGACGTGGTTGGCCAATCCGGTGGTGGTGCGCAAGGCAAATGGGAAGTGGAGGTTGTGTATTGACTACACATATATCAATAAGGCTTGTCCCAAGGACCCCTTCCCATAGCCGCGCATCGAACAAATTGTTGACTCCACGGCCGGGTGTGATCTCTTATCATTCCTCGACGCCTACTCGGGCTACCACTAGATCTTCATGACAAGAGAAGATGAAGAGAAGACAACATTTATCACCCCATGTGGCACGTATTGCTTTTTACGGATACCTTTCAGGTTGAAGAGTGCTGGCTCTACATTCGCAAGGGCGGTCCAGATTGGTTTTGAGCCCCAGCTACATAGAAATATGGAAGCTTATATGGATGACATAGTTGTCAAAACCAAGGACAAGGCGACCCTTGTACAAGACTTAGAAGAGACGTTTGCCAACCTACGCAAGATCAACCTCAAGCTGAACCCTGAGAAGTGTATCTTTGGCGTCCCGTCAGGAAAACTTCTCAGGTTCTTTGTGTCGCAGCGTGGGATCGAGGCAAACCCAGACAAGATCAAGGCTATTGAGAAGATTGAGGCACCCAAGCGGATCAAGGATGTCCGCCGGCTCACTGGTTGCGTTGCCGCCATGAGCTGATTCATCTCCAAGTCCACTGAGCATGCCCTTCCCTTTGTAAAAATCTTGAAGAAGGCAGGCCCAAAGGAGTGGACCCCAGAGGCCGAGGCGGCGTTGCAGGATCTGAAGAAATACCTTTCCTCCATGCCAATACTGGTTGCGCTTAAACCACAAGAGTCGTTGCTGCTGTATCTGGCGGCAACGAATCAAGTGGTCAGCTCCGCACTAGTGGCGCAGAGGGAGGTTGACGAAGGGGCAGTGGCAACGGCAGGACCGGCGGATGGCAAGCCAGAGATTCCCCTGGCAGGGCCTGGTGCCGGCGAGGCAATGCCCCCGGCAGAGGCTGACGCCATCGGGGTAGTGCCCGCGCAGCCAAGTGAAGTGGTGTAGAAGAAGAAGATGATGCAACACCCGGTTTACTTCGTCAGCTCCCTCTTGCAGGGGGCCAGGTCAAGGTACTCCGGTGTGCAGAAATTGCTCTTCGGCCTCCATATGGCCTCGAGGAAGCTGTGTCATTACTTCCAAGCCCACGAGATCACTGTCGTCACCCGCCTCCCGTTGCAACGGATACTACACAACCCAGATGCAACTGGAAGGATTGTGGAGTGGGCCCTGGAGTTGTCAAGCTTTGGGTTGAAGTTTGAAAGTACTTCGACAATCCAAAGCAGAGTCTTCACAGAGTTCGTTGTAGAATGGACCTCAACGCCCGACGAAGAAATCCAGGAGACAGCCCTCCCCGACAAGGAAGCAAGTCACGACTGGGTCATGTACTTTGATGGGGCTTTCTCGCTGCAAGGCGCCGGTGCCAGTGTGCTACTTGTCGCGCCCACCGGAGAGCACCTCAAGTATGTGATCCAGATGCACTTTCCCAGGGAGATGTCCACAAACAACACTGCTGAGTACGAGGGGCTGCTTGCTGGTCTCAGGATCGCGACAGACCTCGGGGTGAAGAAGCCTATCGTCATGGGTGATTCGCAGCTTGTCGTCAGACAAGTCAACAAAGATTATCAGAGTCCGTTGATGGAGGCCTACATAGATGAGGTGAGGAAGCTGGAGGAGCGCTTCGACGGTATACAAGTGGAGCACGTTCCCCAAGCGGAGAACAACATCGCTGACTACATGTCAAAACGCGCTGCATTCAAGCTACGTGTGGAACCAGGTACCTTTTTGCTTTGATTAACTCAACCATCCGTCGAACCATCAATGGATCATAACAAGCGAAGGAAATCAGGCCCCGACAAGTACTTTCCGGCCGAGCCCCCAAGGGCCGGCAAAGGGTGTTATGCGGCGGATTCCCGAGCCCGCCGAGGGCGGCTGCTCGGCAGTGGGCGCCAAGCCCTGGCCGTAGAGACGGCTGCCCCCATGGCGGAAGAGATGCCTTTGGTCCTTGCCGTCGAGCCCCAGGCTCCGGCATGGGCACAACATACCGTCCGTTTCCTCCAGACAGGGGAACTTCCTGAGGAGCAGGAAGAAGCGGAAAAAGTAGCCCGTCAGTCTTCCCTGTACCAGTTCATCGATGACATCCTGTACAGAGAAAGACCGAACGGTGTGAAATTGAAGTGCATCCCCCGGGAGGAAGGACTGGAGCTGTTGGGAGAGATACATGGAGGCATATGTGGCTTCCACATAGGGTCGAGGGCCCTTGCCGGCAAGGCATTCTGCCAAGGCTTCTTCTGGCCCACCGCCCTCCAGGATGCGACGACACTAGTAACCAGGTGTGAAGTGTGCCAGTTCCTTTCGAAGAAGCTTCATCAACCAGCTCAAGCCCTTCAAACAATCCCTCTCTCCTGGCCGTTTTCGGTCTGGGGGCTCGACATACTGGGCCCTTTCCCTCGCGCTGTCGGGGGCTTTGAGTACTTGTACGTTGCAATCGACAAGTTCACAAAGTGGCCGGAGGTGGAGGCAGTGAGGAAGGTTACCGCACAGTCAGCCGTCAAGTTCTTCAAGGGGCTAGTTTGCCATTTTGGTGTACCAAATAGAGTCATCACCGACAACGACACGCAGTTCACAAGCCACCCCTTCACGCAATACATCCAAGACCTCGGTAGCAAGGTCTGTTTTGCTTCCGTGGCACACCCACGGAGCAACGGCCAGGCGGAGAGGGCAAATGCTGAAGTGTTGCGAGGCCTAAGGACGAAGACTTTTGACAAGCTGCACAAGAGTGGAAGGCGCTGGATTGATGAGTTGCCGTTGGTTCTTTGGTCGATCAGAATGACACCAAATCGAGCCACCGGCCAGACCCCCTTTGCCCTGGTTTACGGGGCAGAAGCAGTTCTCCCCACGGAACTCACATACGGGTCACCTCGAGTGCTCGCTTATGACGAGCTTGAGCAAGAGCAATTGCGGCAAGATGACGCAACGCTCCTTGAGGAAGATCGTCTTTGGTCGGCTGTGAGTGCATCATGCTACCAGCAAGCCTTGCGCCGCTACCATAGCTACAAGGTTCATGCCCGAAGCTTTGATGAAGGCGACCTTGTTCTTCGGCGCGTTCAGTCGGCCAAGAATTCCAACAAGTTGACACCAAAGTGGGAAGGCCCTTATCGGGTAATACGAGTCACCAGGCCTGGCACAGTCTGCTTGGAGACTGAAGATGCTGTCCCAATGAGCAATTCCTGGAACATCGAACATCTTTGCAAATTCTACCCATAAGGCGCGGCTTGCCGGGCCTCCCGGCAAGCCACCTTTTGTTCAAGCTTTGCCGATGAGGCATGTAACCCTCTGTACAAAGCCAGGCGCAGACCCTGAGCATAAATAAATGAAGCGCTGGCGTCCTAAGTTATAGCATGCATGCTAGGTTAAGTCTCTCCCTCGGTTAGGGTTGATAGTGCTTAGCAGCGACTAACCCCTAGCCTAGAGGTTGAGTGTGCGTCTTTCTGTTCTCTTTGGTTCGCAGGGCACACTAACACTTCTGCTGAGCCGCTTAGGAAAAAAGAGAACGAACTGGCGCTCCTACCCTGGCAGGCCAAGACTGCCGGGGGCTGAAGATACAAGGATCCAACCACGGCAAGCCAAGGTTGCCGGGGGCTGCGGGTTCAGATAAGTCTTTCATCCCCCTGTTATGCGTTTCCATATAGAACTGGGACATGTGAAACCTCGTTCTTTTTCTTAAAACCACCGCGCTCCCCCTTTCCTGTACCCAAGATCTACCTCCTGGGTCAGAATTTGGTTGTAGTCACGGTGGCGAGGAGATGAACGAGGGTCCTAACTCTACATCGCTCCTGCCTCCGCCAAAAGCGCGAGGATGGTCGACTGAAGTAGGGAGACGGCAATGCCTGTTGCTGGGCGACAATGTTTATTTTTAAAAATAACAAGGATTCATCCTTGGCATGGGCCTCACTCACGCACAAAGAACCCGGCAAGCACCCTTTTTCATTAAAAACATCCCATACAGGTACAGTTCATACGGAATTAAAAACATGAGCAAGGGGATTACAAGTCTTAAAATTAACAAGTGCCCGCAGGCTTACAAACTAAAAAGAGATAAGGTGCCCATAATCCCTTTCTTGTCCCTCTCCTCAGAAGGTAGAACAAGGCGGTAGGAGGGCAAAAAGAGCGCCTAGGCAAGGTACGAGGATTAGAAGGCACCAAGAGAACATCTTGGTGCCGGGAAAGGAGCTGGAAGACAAGGCAGCAGGCCGGCAATACACGACGAAGGCGTCGGTGCCCGCGTACTCCGACTCAACGGCAGCCACCCGCCTTCTTCGCCTTCTCCGGCCCTCCTACGCCAGCTGCCCAAGGAGACGACGGGGAGTGCCCCGATGGAGAGCTTGGTGAGGAAGGCCTTGATCTCCACGCAACACTTCAGGCGAGTTCCAAGATATCCGAAGACCTTGACGGAGAGCAGGCCGCCCTCCATTAACTTGAAGTAGAGGACGAGCCCCACCGTCAGGCTATGGATGCGAGCACATGTCTTCCATCCGCGACGGAGGTACATAACATGAGGAGCGGGGAAGTCGACGTCGACCCGCGTGTCGCCGGTCCTGCAGCCCCTCATGTGCAATCTGAGGGTCTGGGGCGGATCGAGCTCCATTTCCTGAGCAAAGGGAGTGGGGAGACGGAGACGACGACGCGGTGGTCGGTGCAGCCTAATGAAGAACTCGCGGGGCTGGTCCCTGACGTGACCCTCCGCGTCGGGAGGCACCGCTGGCGGAGGCACGACCATCGTGCCACCTCTTCCCCCTCTCCCCCGACCACCGCGGCGACCTCGGCCACAACCCCTCCCCCTTCCTCTCGTGGCCGGCTCCGCCGTCACGGGCTCGTGGGAAGGAGGGACACGCTGACGAGCAGCGACCCTTGCCGCCATCATCGAAGGGCCAGCACCTCCTCTCGCCATGGCAGGTGGAAGAAAGGAGCAAAGGTGGAGGAGGATGGATACTGGAGGAATGTGGGATGACGCCCTCCCTCCCCCTCCTTATAAAGGGGCAGGGTCGAGACTCGATGGCCCCACTCAGCCAATCCAGCCATCGGAGGCGCAGGGAATCAGGACCGACCCGTTGCCCCAATCAGCGACCACCCGGTTTCCCGCCTCCATCACCTGCCACTTGCATGGAGGACGCGTGGCAGGCGAGCAGGATCGTAAGAACGGGTGAAGCGACCATTCCCCGCCCCGTGATTATGGGGCATGAGCGCCTTGAAGACTGCGACCCGAGTCCACCCAGTAGATGAGCCGCGCCTCCTTGCCTCCCTCTTTTTATGGGGAAGGCGCGAGCCGCCTCTTTACCATGATGTGACGCACGCATCCGGAAACATGACCCCCACATCACGCACGCCCCTCCACGCCGCGCGTTCAATGCGGGTCGTGGGGAGGCGTAGCGGGCGAAAAATTACTACGGTAAAATCTTGCCCCGACTGCCCGCGCACCGTTCTGGGCCTGGACCAACAACGTGTCGCGCTTATGTGTGGCCCAGGCCCGGGGGCTCCTGTCGGTGTACTAAAGTTGGGGCACTCCTTTGTACTCCTTTACTTATGCACGGACAGTCAGAGCCGAGCCCACGGCCACGCTAAGCAGGGCAGAGGAGGGAAACCGGGAAGAAGCCAAAGCACAAGACGGCCAAGGCAACACCAAGACCAGGAACACAAGACAACAAAGGGGCGAGGTGGAGCCCCTGGCAAGGCCCTTGCCGGGGCGGCCTCCGCGACCCCAGCAAGAGCCTTGCCGAGGCAGCTTGCCCAACACCAATAGAGTGAGCCACCCTTGAGCCCACGGGTTCCAACCCAACCAACTACATTGGAACTAGGGCTCGAGAGGCAACTCCGTGGTGGCATGCAGATCTTTGTCAAGATCATAAACTCACAAGGTCAGATGAGAACCAGAAGACGGCGACCCTCGGCGGGATCCTTGCAAGCGCCTTGCCGGGGACGACTGTGACGCCACGGCAAGACCCTAGCCTCCCCCCGGCAAGACCCTTGCCGAGGGCGCCAGTAGGGCCACTGCCAGGCCCGCACCAGCCAAGGCTCCACCGCCATTCGCATGCGGCTGCCAGCCCAACCAGCTGGGCAGGCACCCGCGTAGCAACACACGGCTTCCAGACCAACTCAGCAAGCACCTGCGTGGTGGCATGCAGATCTTTGTGAAGACCCTGCCACCGCGCCACCTCAGCAGCCAGCCTGCCTACATGGCACCGCACGCATCGCTGGCCTGGGCGCGCGTCGAAGCGAGACGGAGCAACGACGGACGGGACGGGCCTCGTTCTCGTCCCCGATAAAGCTAATGGACACCTAAGTAGCGCATTTAATGCACTTTGTCTCGTAATTCCATGCGATAAGCTCGCGCACTGTAGGCCTTTCCACCTCCTGTGTGCCACTGTGGCAACCCCTTTTCCCTATAAAAGGAGGCCCGAGGCAACCAGGAGAGGGATTCAGCTTTTTTGAACTACACTGCCACCGTAGCTAGTTCGAAAGCTCAGGAACTCTCAATACATCCACCAAAGCAGGACTAGGGTTTTACGCATCTGTCGTGTCAAATCCGGCGGATCTCGGGTAGGGGGTCCCGAACTGTATGTCTAAGGTGGATGGTAATAGGAGGCGGGGGACATGATGTTTACCCAGGTTCGGGCCCTCTCGATGGAGGTAATACCCTACTTCCTGCTTGATTGATCTTGATGATATGATTATTACAAGAGTTGATCTACCACGAGATCGTAGAGGCTAAACCCTAGAAGCTAGCCTATGGTATGATTGTTGTTGTCGTACGGACTAAACCCTCCGGTTTATATAGACACCGAAGGGGGCTAGGGTTACACAGAGTCGGTTACAAGGGAGGAGATCTACATATCCGTATTGCCAAGCTTGCCTTCCAAACCAAGGAGAGTCCCATCCGGACACGGGACGGAGTCTTCAATCTTGTGTCTTCATAGTCCAACAATCCGGCTAAAGTATATAGTCCGGCTGTCCGAGGACCCCCTAATCCAGGACTCCCTGAGTAGCCCCTGAACCAGGCTTCAATGACGATGAGTCCGGCGTGCAGATCGTCTTCGGCATTGCAAGGCGGGTTCCTCCTCCGAATATTCCATAGAAGATTTTGAACACAAGGACAGTGTCCAGCTCTGCAAAACAAATTTCACATACCACCGTAGAGTGAATAATATTTCCACAAATCTAATCTGCCGACAGCTTTCTTAACGTGACGTTCTGCCGTGATCTGGTCATGACGAACCGTTTTTTCCAAGCCTGCCATTGCACCTGTTGCGAGGCGGCATTGTTGGCACGTCTTGTCGAAGCAGAGATCGTGTCCCTCCTTTCACGGGATTCTCATCAATACAAGTGTGGGTAACCCAATCTCGCCCGCTGGTAAGACTCCTCGATTTTAGGCAAGTTCCAGATGGTCGTGCGGAGGGCGCTTGATATTCACCCTCTTTATAATGGAGTCAAGGCCTGCCCTTTTCTTCTTGCGCTCGATCTTTCCTTTCTCCCACCTCGAATCCCAGCACCCAAGGCGGAGGCCAAGCGCTTCGGACCTTCAATCATGTCCGGATCCAACCTTCAAGGCCGGTGGGTGGCCTCCTCCGTCACATAGGTGGACATCAAGAAGCTAAGAGAAGCCAGGTATCTGACCGCCGAAATCTCGCACAGGCTGCCTGCTCAAGGGCAGGTCATCCCCACTCCCGAACCCAATGAGAGCGTCATATTTGTTTCCCACTTCCTCCGAGGGCTTGGCTTTAGTCTTGATCCCTTTGTTAGAGGGACTATGTTCTATTACGGGCTCGATTTCCATGATCTGGCTCCAAATTCCATCCTTCACATCTCGTCGTTTATCGTCGTGTGTGAGGCCTTCCTCCGCATCACCCCACACTTCGGCTTATGGCTCAAGACCTTCAATGTGAAGCCGAAGTTGATCGATGGGCAACACGCAGAGTGCGGAGGCGCCATAATAAGCAAAGGCGTCGATGCTCCATGGCAAAAGGGATCCTTCCCCGAGATGTCCAACTTATGGCAGCGGGAGTGTTTTTACATCACGGCTCCCCGAAGTACTAAGTGGGTAGCTGCCCATGCCTTCCGTTTGGGCCCTCCTCCACAACTGGTGGCATGGGTCAATAAGGGGCTGGACTGGGGGCCGGCTAATGATGTGCCGACATTGTAGAGTCGCACCTGGGATCTCCTCAAGAGAGATGTCAGCCTTGTCAAAGTAATGCAAGTCATGCTAGTTCGTCGGGTCCTGCCATGCCAACGTCTCTCTCCGTATGTGGGAGTTCAACCCGGAAGGACCGCAAACCATTCAGCAATTCTTCGGCGTGATGCTCGAAGAGATGTACAGATTGTTCTTCGGATCACGAATAAAGTGTCCGGACACCACCGAGGATGCAGGACTAAACTGCAATCGTCCAGAGACCCAAGTAATTCTTCAGCCGAACATACTGTCTCTTTATTTATCACAACATCATTCTGAAAAGTCGGTCTTTGACGAGGACTGGATAAAAAGGCGAAGATGATCATGTGTTCGGCACCCCTTCCCGAAGGCTCACCGGATCATGTACTAGCTAGGATGCTTGAGCTTGCGCCTTATCAAGCGCCATCAAGGGAAGGTAAAGGGAGGAACAAAGAAGCAGAAAGCGAGCCTCACTCATTATTCATCCAAACCGGGGGAATTAGTGCCTCCGTGAAGGAGGATAACCGGGGAGAAGAATCTAAAATTCCCTCTCCCCAAGGAAGGAAGAGGGCCGCCTCTGAAGACTTGGAAACAATGGTTTCCAAACAAGGGAAGAAACCTTTGTCAGGGGCCCCACCCCGGAGGGCATCCTTACCAGACCGGTGCTCAGAAGGGGACCAGCCCTCCACCAAGCTGTAAGTAAACAAAGGCACTTTATAGTAAATATATCTTACTTTATTTCCGAGGACAATAACCGAGACGTATGTCTTGTAGTTCGGATCGTAGCCCTTCTCGACAGAGTTCGTCTTCGGGGGATCTTCTTCCGGAGATGATGGAGAGCGAAACGCCTCCCCATGCCTCCCCGCCTCATGAGGCGGACGACCCAGAGGTGTCGTCACGAAGGATTTCTCCAGATCCACCAAGGGTAGAAGGTAACCCTTCGGCCTCCCGAAGTCCAGAGTATTCGGCTCCTAAGGGGAGCAACAGAAAGAGTCCGGGACTGTCCGGTGCGCGACCAGACGCACTGATGAATCTTCTGGAGCAAGCGGCTATCTCAGAAGTGCATCGTACGCTAATGGGTACGGTGGTTTAGAGGATTTCATCCGTCGAAAGCGGGTTGCATGAAGCTTTTATGAGCCTGCTGAGAGGCTTTGAGGTACGCAAAGTAATATGTATATTTTGACGGTACCGCACATGCTAGTTGTGCCCTATGCAGATAGTAGCCCCTTAGACTCTGGTTGCTGTTGAAAAAGGCGGCAAACAGAGGATCATAGTCCCAGGTAATAACTGTGCTGCTTTCATGTGCAGGCGGCTGAGGGTCCGGTGGCTAGCCGGACTGGTGAGTTTGCCGAACTGAAGCGGCAACTAGATGCGGCGGATGCCGACATCGTGCTTGTAAACAGGCGGCTTGACGAGGCACATGCTATGTATTCTCTGGTGGTCAACATATATTAAGAGGAGCATGATGCTAGTATCTATAATATGTTGTGACTGCAGATGGAGCTGCCGCTGTGGAGACCCTTCGGGCGGAACTTGCCCGAGCCAAGGAACAAGCCAGGAGGAGTGATGCGACCGCCCTGAAGGCGGTTGAAGAGTTAAGAGCGAACAGGCTGCGCATTGCCAGAGCAAAGAGAAAATGGCCAAGATGGTTGTTGAGTTGAAAGATGCCGCCAACTGTTATGAGCTTCTTGAAAGGGAAAGTCAAATGAAGATGGCGGACCTGGATAAAGCCATGGTAGCAGTCAAGGAAACCCGCTCTAAAATCAGAGCAGCGAAGGAGGAGCTACGTCAAGCCGGAGATATCACGGCTGGGAAGCCCTTTTTGTTGCGGACAAAGTTCAGAGATCCTAAGTATGCCCTTCTGGATCAATTATGGAGTTCTGCGGACGCATACTTGGATTTGGCAGCGAGTGCTGCTGATGTGACCAAGTTTTTCGAAGATCAAAAGGATCACGAAGTGGAAAAGTTGTTCTGATCGCAGTTCAATGCTCCAGCGCGTCCGCTGCTATTAAATGAGCAAATGGCCGAGTGGGCCGAGCTCCATAGGTTGTCCGGACTTACCATGAGGTCTGTCGTGGATCGTCTTTGGCCGGAAGGACCAAGGCCGAATAGTTGTTTTGGTCTAGTGCAACGATTCCTTGGTGTTGTGCCGCATATCGACGCTGTAAAGAGGTCGGCGTGCATAGAGGGTGCGCGGATGGCTCTTGCCCGTGTCAAGACATACTGGGCAAAGATGGAATCCACCGCTATTGCAACGCAGAATCCGGCCGTAGGCCAGGTTTCGGCCGAGCATTATTTTGAAGAAGTCCTAGAAGGTGCTCATTTAATATAGGCTCAGTGCTCGAAGAGTGTCATGTTCGAGTGACATGTATCCCGATTGTAAGAACAATGCTATTTGAATTATAAAGGCTGTGTTTATAGTTTTGCCTGAAAGTATTATCATGCCTCCTGTGCGGTCTTAATCTAAAAAGAAACCTTTGAGCGGGGCCCTGCTGCACGTCTGCGCCTGTGTCTCCGTTTTGCCGTATCCTGGAAGGGTGTAGCACGATTGTCATCTGTAAAAGAGAACAACTTAGATGAAAGTCTTCGTGCGAAAAACTGATTATTCTCATTAAAATTCAATCTAAATGAGGTAAAGCCGAACTATAGTCCTTTTTACATGCGGGAAGCCTCTGGTACCGCCTATGGGGGTATATCCATCAAACTAGTCTCAGGTTTATCTAAGCTGTTACAGCTAGTGGTGCGCCAGACTCGTCTTGCCGTGTCTGCGGTCTTGACGACCGACCATTTATTCTGGTTGGAAAGGCCATTTAGTGTTCGGCTGCTAAAGCCGCCACACGTTCTTCCGCGCGTAAGGAACGCTCAGTGTTTCTGCTAACTATGATGATGCCACGTGGACCGGGCATCTTAAGCTTAAGAGAAGCATAATGCGGTACTGCATTAAAAGGAGCACAGGTCGCTCTTCCGAGTAGTGCTTGATAGCCGCTGCGGTATGGAGCGATGTCGAAGGTTAACTTTTCACTTCGGAAGTTGTCGGGAGAACCGAATACAACCTCTAGTACTAGAGAGCCCGTACAGCGGGCCTCTGGGCATGGTATTACTCCTTTAAAGATAGTATTGCTTTGGCTGATTTTTGTCGGGTCTATCCCCATTTTGCAGATTGTGTCCTGATATATCAGATTAAGACTACTGCCACCGTCCATGAGGACTTGGGGTGAGATGGTATCCGTCGATTATTGGGTCTAGCACCAAGGCAGCCAATCCTCCGTGCCGGATACTAGTCGGGTGATCCATACGATCAAAAGTGATCGAGCAGGCCGACCAAGGGTTGAACTTAGGGGTGACGGGCTCTACGGCGCATATGTCTCGGAGTGCGTGTTTGCTCCTTCTTTTTGTTACGTGAATCATGTTCACTGTTTTGACCTCTGGTGGGAATTTTTTCTGTCCCCCAGTGTTTTGCGGGCGAGGCTCATCCTCGTCTTCACTTGGTGTCTCCCTCCCCTTGTGTTCGGCGTTTAGCTTGCCGGCGTGCTTGAAGACCCTGCATTCTCTGTGGGTGTTATTTGCAGGTTTCACTACCAAAAAAAGACACATCCGTGACATTTTGGGCCGAACGAAAAAAATTGTCATACATATGACACATCTATGACGATAATTGTGACAAAAACCGGTATCATCATAGATGTGGTGGGCTCCTACTTCTATGACAAAAAATGGGCTTTTCATCCTGGGCGGGCCGGAGACCAGCTGCATGACATTCTTTGGGCCGTCCATGACAGAAAAAATCGTGGTAGAAGCGAGGGCGAGGAAAATTTCCGGGAGTTCCCGGTTACGATGGGAGGTCGGGGCCGAGCGATGTGCGTTTCTCTCGTGCCAGCGTTACTGCAGCGTGTGCGAGGTGTTGGCTCTAATCGAACCCGAGCGAGGCATTGGGCTCTAATCGAACTGGCGATTGCCTTTGTAGGGCTACGCGTTACTAAACCCGAGCGATCGATCGATGGTTGTTAACTAAACCCGATTGAACGATTCGCCGCCATCGCTGCTAATCGGGCCCGAAGCCCGATCGATTGAATGAATAGTGAGCGTTGCGGGGGTGAGCGATGGCGGTGGCGTTGGCTCTGGATGAACAGGACCCGTGGTGTGGAGGGCTGGATGAGCGATTATACGGTGGAGGGGTGCCCATGGAGGGTGGTTGAACAGGACCTCAGCGGTGTGGTGGAGGGCTGGATGAGCGATGAAGCGGTGGAGGGGTGCCCATGGAGGGTGGTTGAATAGGACCCCGTGGTGTAGAGGGCTGGATGAACAGTGAAGCGGTGGAGGGGTGCCTGTGGAGGGGTGGTTGAGCGATGGCCGGTGGAGTAGCGTGCGGTGGAGGCTGGATGAACAGGAGCCCGTGGAGGCTGGAGGAGGTCGATGGTAGCCCGTGGAGGCTGGAGGAGGTCGACGGTAGCCCGTGGAGGCTGGAGGAGGTCGACGGTGGAGATGAACAGTATCCCGTGGAGTCCCGTTTGGCGGTACGCCACACCCCTCCCGATGAACAGGACCCCTGTTTCGACCGTAGGAGGTCCGTTTCGTCCGTTCTACGGTATGCCACACCCCTCCCGATCAACAGGACCCCCGTTTCGACCATAGGAGGTCCGTTTCGTCCTTTTTGCGGTACGCCACACCCCTCCCAATCAGCAGGACCACCGTTTCGACCGTAGGAGGTCCGTTTCCTCCGCTTTTGGCGATGACGCGGACCTCTCTGATCAGCGAGGATCCTGCTCGAACGTAGGAGGTCCGTTTCCTCCATTGTGTGGTACGCCAGGCCTCGTTTCCATCGCCTATTCCGGCCAAGCCCTCCCGATGAACATGACCACGCATTCTGTTCCGACCCAGCCGGTTGGCTCCCACAAGTTTTGTTGCCTCCCGATGAACACGACACATTTCGTTGCCTTCTCATGAACACGACGCATTCCGTTGCCTCCCCATGAACACGGCGACGACGCTGTTTCTCTGTTCCCACCCAGCCATGTCAACGAGCCGTCGCCATACGTATGCGCGAGTAGGCGTTCGAGACCCCGCCCGTATGTACACATACGTGGCCATATTTTCTTTCTTGCACCCTGGCCGATGTACGTACGTGTACATGCTACGTGCGCGCCTCTACTACGACACGTGCACACCTCTACTACGACACGTGCGCGCCTCTACATCGACCATTATGTACATACACATTCGCGACCAGAATGACAACGCTACGTACGATTCGACCAGGTGGGTCCCGTATCGCCGTGCACTTCCTTACTGCGAAGATGTAGCTGGTGGGTCCCAGCGGTCCGGGGGGTGAATCATTTTTTTTATGCCCGGATGCACTTCCTTTAAATGCGAAGATGTAGCCGGTGGGTCCCAGCGGTCGGGCGAATCGTTTTTGCTGGACGCACTTCCTTGCGTGCGAAGGTGTAGTTGGTGGGTCCCAGCAGTCAGGGGGGCGAATCGTTTTATTTGCCCGGACACACTTCCTTGTGTGCGAAGATGAAGCTGGTGGGTCCCAGCAGTCAGGGGGAAACGTCTTTTCCGCGAAATACAGTGGCCCGTCTGGTGGGTCCCAGCTGTCAGGTGGAGGAATCATTATTTTCCGCGTAATAAGGAGGCACTTCCTTGCTGCGGTCGTGCACCTAGCTGGCAGCCTCTCCACGTACAGTCCACGTCCGATGGAAGTCGTTCCTTGACCATGTTGATCAGGCTGCGCCGAGAGCACCACGGCGGTGGACGACTGCGAGGCCTAGGAAGGGGACGACGCGGAGCCGGGGAAGACGCGGTAGTGGAAGCCCGCGCGGAGAGGAGTATGAGGGTTCACTGGTTCGGCTGCGGTGTGAGGCTGCCTTCACCGCAAGGCCTGGCCAGCGGTGGGAATAGTAGGGGGCGGTGAGGCCTCCGGCAGACAGCCCGACCCACGGGAGGCAGGAGCATGCGGCACGACCGGCGCTGCTTTGAGAGGCTGGAGCAAGAAGACCAGAGGTTTAAGAAGCAGTATGGCCATTGGATGGACATCGTACGGTCACTAGAGCTAGAATCGTTCATATTGACTAAGTTGACAAAGCCCTCCGTCCCCGTCAACTTACTTGGCACACAAGTCATCCTCCCACTACATCCTCCCACTATGGTGGGTCCCAGCTAGCAGGGGGTATTCATTTTTTTGTGCGTAATAAGGAGGCACTTCCTTGCGTGCGAAGATATAGCTGGTGGGTCCGACATGTCATCGGGGGGAACATTTTTTTCGCGAAATACAGAGGCCCTTCCGGTGGGTCCCGGCTGTCAGGTGGAGGAATCATTATTTTGCGCATACAGTCCACGGCCGATGGATGTCGTTCATTGACCACGTTGACCAGGCCGCGCCGAGAGCACCATGGCGGCGCTGAGGCCTAGGAAGGGAATGACACGGAGCCAGGCTAGACTCGGCAATGGTTGCCCACGGTAGGGGAGTCTGAGGTTCTTGGTCCATTCTTTGTCGCCGGAAAATAACAGGAGGTGTGGGTGAGTAGAGGAATGGCCTGGCCAGCAATGAAGTAGGGTGGGGTGGTGCGGCCTGTGCGGCAGCACAGCCGGCCACGGGAGGCGGGAGCAGGCAGTCCCACCGGAGCTGGTTTGGGCGGCTGGAGCAAGAAGATCAGATATTGAAGAAGCAGCACGGCCGTTGGATTAACATCCAACGGTCACTGCTACTAGAATCGTTTGTGGACTAAGTTGACAAAGCCAAAGTACACGTCAACCTAGTAGACCCACAAGTCAGCCTCCAAATCTGTCCCAAACAGCATACAGCCCGAAATTTCTAGTTAGATTCAAATTAATTTTAAATCTAAATATACCTTAATTTAAATTCAATGAAACTTTACCCGCACAAAAACAATGAAATTTAAAATATCAAAATCCGAAAGAAAATAGTATTTTGGAACTAATTGCTTGTTTGCTGTATTTTTTCATTTTACAGCCCATTTATTATTACTTGTGGCCCATTTCTTATTACTTATAGCCCATTTTCTGGGCAAAATGCATCCCTCCTTGTCTTGAAAGATTTCAAGTAGGCCTACGTTGGTTATTCTGCAAAAAACAAAATAGTTGGCTCGCCATTTTCATAAAGGAAAAAAACAAACTGGGCTGGTCATGTGCTAAACATATGAAATAAAAGCCTGGGCTAGACGGGCCACGGGTCCAACGCTTGATTGATACCCTTCTCCGTCCCAAAAAACAAAATTATCAGCAGCTCTTTGGGTCCCTCTTGTCATCCTCACCATGTACGGTCATCTCCTAATTCCTCTCGGTTGTTGACCATGTTGACAACACCGGAGGGCAACACCATGGCCCAGCGAACCAAAGGCGGAGGGCGATGGTGGCCTCGGACGGGAACGAATAGGAGTCGGGGAAGATCATAGCCAGCCGTGGGAGGCAGGAGCAGGCGGTCCCGCCGGCGCTGGTTTGGCTTTGGCGGCTCGAGGAAGAAGAGACTGAAGAAATGCGACAGACGTTGAATGTCAATCCAACGGTCAAGGTTGGCTGTCGTTTGTTGACTAAGCGGACACCAAGTAGCATAATTTTTTATATATAGGAAGAAAACTGCGAGGAAAATGCATTCGTCTACCGTCCTCCTCACAGGGAACGTTCGCCACAGAAGTGACTAGCACCCTTGGTTTTCAACCGAGAGGTCTTGGGTTAGAGTCCCAGGAACTCTCAATTTTGTCCTCCTTCCTTCCTCGCAAAAAAAGGGAAAGAAAATCAAAGACTTGGGAAGGCGTACATAACAAGCTAGTGTACCAGTAAAGAGACGTTGCCGAGTTTTAGAAAAAAGAAAGACGTGCTCCTGTAGCTGGTTCGAATCAAAACCTAGACTATGACTGTATATGGTGATATGTTACATTGCAAGTAATGAAACTGACATATCCAACGTTCACTTCTCCTCTTCTCTACTTATTCTGCCTAGCATCAGACGCTCTGGCCACAGCAACCATGTCCGCTGGCTGCTCGTCCACCTGCTCTTCAGCAGGCAGCAACCAGATATGCGCCAAGTCGCCACCCGTACCATCGCATGTGGGTCTCATAACACCATCGCCGGCACGCGCACCATAGCCGATTGCTCATAGCAACCCGCTGTCGTTGGTGTGGTGCCACTGCTGCAAATCACGCAGAGTCATCCGTCGCGTCTCAACCACAATCCGCAATCCTGGCCGAGCCTTCTACAAATGCCCGAATCATGGGGTAATAATATGTTTAAGTGTTGTTCTGCTGCTTTCAGTTGTTGATTTTTTTAATAGTTTGGTTGATGATCTTCCAATTTGATTTGTGCAGAAAAGGGAAGATTCGTGTGATTTGTATTTCTGGGAAGTTGCTAATGTGGGGGAATGCAACTACGCTGATTATTTGGTTAGCCGAGGAATCCCAATACCAGCAGGTTGGGGTGTTGGACAAGTATCTAAAGGAACGACGGAAGAGGAAGATGCAGAGCAGAAGTTTAAAGATGTAGTTCCTCTGATCATGGCCAAGCAATAGCTGCTGAACGGCCTTGACATCAATGAGGAGATGAAAGAGCTTGTGAAGATAATGGGAAAAATCAATGTGCTCTGTAGGATGATTGTCTCTTTATTTGAAGTGTATATAGCACTCGTCATGTATTCAGTGGCTACGACATGAGCACTTTGCTGAAACTAGTAATGAATGAAACCCATGTAGCAGGCTGGGCGTAGTGTTGTGAACATCTAATGATTTCTATTAACGGAAATCAGGGGGTATCCCCTTTTGCTCATATAAATAAATAAATAGCAGAGGCCCGGTCGGGTCAGCTTTGTTCTCATTCGAAGACGTCGAGCAAATTGCAGTCCAACAGCAAACTATGTCATCAAATTCAAGTTTCACAGTGAAATATGAGTACAACTAAACAACAATGTCATCATGTTTTAGTTGTCATACAATCACCAAACACAAATCCGCATACATAACGTGATGTTCTCACAGCAAAATACTAAACAACATGTTCATCAGGTTTCAGTTGTCATAGCAAACACAATTTCACATAGTAGATAAAAAAACGTCTTCGACGTGCAAATACGACAAAAGCAATGTAATCATCATCCGCAGCAGCAGCGTCAACATCTTCGCATGTGTATCATTCTGAATCGTAATTCCCCACGGTGTCATCTTCTTCTTCGTCCTCAACGTCCTCGAACATTGGCTTCTTCTTGATCAACTCTTGTATGTCCACAAAGACGACAGTGCAATCTTTTCGTCGGCGTCATTGGCGTGATGGTTCTCAAAGATATTAGGAACATATGTGTTATCTTGTACATCGTGAGCAGTGTAAGCATAATCTTGTTGTGCAACTTCATTAAACGAATTCCTCTGCTCAAACCTTTGCAATACTCTCCAGTCATCGCTACGTGCAAATGTGTCTTCCAAGAAAAATATCGGTGTTGCTTGATTTTCCAAAATAAAAGGCTCATTGGTCTGGTAAGCCGCCTTGACATTGATGGATTTGAAATAATCATCAGCTTTGGGTTTTGCGATCCTGGAAAACAGGTTATACCAAGGACAGCACAGCAGAACCACACACCGATGATCCTCGAAACTGGAGACATACTGCAGTTGAGCAATGTCTGTTTTGTTAGCTTACATTTCAGTTGTCTCTTTGTCATAAGTATCCGTGCTCATGATGGCACTGTTTTGTGTCATCCTGCCTTCGTCTCGTGCAAGGGTGTTGTAGCGCACATCTCCAACAACGCAAGATTCATAATGTCTTACCTGAGTATCAGGACACATTGCTAGTGTGTAAAGGGCATCATCAACTACCTGCCCATCCTCCCGCATCTTCTTAACCTATGGTTAGAAAATAGACAAGCTGATCATCTTATGTACTCAATATATTAAAAAAACTGACAGTGCACTACAAAAGCTTACATGGTTCTTGAACCATTTCGCAAATCCTGCCATAACCAGTTTGTCAATGTTTCTTGAATTTTGCGGTAGTAACTCCTCTTTGTAGATGCTGCACAACATAGTGATCGCGTCAAACATCTAAATATATAAGAATGTGATGCAAGTTTATTAGATTACGATGTATAAGCTGCAGTATTGCACTTACTTGATATAAGGTAGTATCTCGTGACGGTTATTCTACATATACCAAACGTTTTTGTCAAAATCTCTAGGTTTGTACTCTTGTAGACTCTTCCCTATAACTCGAACAGAATAATCGAAAACATTGAGCCCGAGATTGTCTTCACCCACCTCTTTGCTAAGTTGATCAGCTGTTTCAATGTATTTTGAGCAGAATGTTAACGCTTTTGTAGCAATGTAGGCCTCTGCAATGGAACCCTCAGGTCTAGCTCTGTTCCTAACATAGCCCTTGAAAGTGCCTAGCCGCCTTTCAATAGGGTACATCCAGCCATACTGTACTGGACCTCTAAGTAGTGCCTCATCAGGTAGATGAACAGCCAAATGCACCATCACATCAAAGAAGGCTGGAGGATATATCGTCTCAAGGTCGCATAGGATAGTTGGTATCTTGTCTCTAAGACGCTCTAAAGAATCTATCCTGATATTCCGACTGTAGATTTCCCTGAAGAATTGTCCCAACTCTGCAACTGCTCTGTATAAGTCAGGGCGGCCCAATCCTCTAAGGATAACAAGTAAAACCCTTTGGAGTAGGACGTGGCAGTCATGTTTTCAACCCTTGTACCTTGTTTCCATCTGCACTGACTCTCCTTTCAAGGTTGGAAGCAAATCCATGTGGGAATCTCACACATGACAGGACCTCGTAGAATTCTTTTCTTTTTACCTTGTCCAAGGCATTACAGTGGTGCCATATCCCGTGGTTTACCTTCATCTTGCACCTGCAAATCCTTTACGATACCAGTGTGTCAAATCAATCCTAGATTTTAAGGTATCTTTCGTCTTGCCTTCAATATTAAGAAGTGTGCCGATAATGCTGTCACATATATTTTTCTTGATGTGCATCACATAAAGATTATGCCACAGATCCAAATATTTCCAATACTCCAAGTCCCATAAAGTGGACGTGCGGGTAAACAATAATCTCTCTTCTACCCTGCCACGCTTCCTTTTCCCGCTACCATTACTAGGATGGTTTCCTGGTGTAATATGCCCGACCTTCTCTAATTCCACTTGCAACTCATCCGCGGTGAGCCTATTTGGTGCATCACGGTT
This sequence comes from Aegilops bicornis, assembly GCA_021605145.1. Lineage (NCBI taxonomy): Eukaryota > Viridiplantae > Streptophyta > Magnoliopsida > Poales > Poaceae > Aegilops > Aegilops bicornis. The sequence goes on from CM038674.1 coordinate 513,671,534, forward strand.
TTCATGCTTTGCATTGAACACATGTATTCAGTATTTTCTAGGATGCGGCTTGTCCTTGGCAAGGAAACGACGGTGTCCAATGTAACAGATCTTGCTAAGTATTGCGTATGACAGCGGATTCGTGTCACAACGAACAGATGCATTGTAACCATGTGTCGTTCGCCCTGAGATAGTGCCCAAAGCCAGATAATCATGGATGCTCCAAATTATAATAGCACGCAGAAAGAAATCAGCTGGTGGGCTGCTATATAGGTCTCGAGTGAGAACACCCTTCCATAGCTGTTGAAGTTCCTCCACAAGAGGCTCCATGAACAAATCAAAATCCTTTCCAGGACTTTTTGGACTGGGATGAGCAAGGCCATCATGTAGTTTGATTCTTTGGTGCAGACATTTGGAGGCATGTTGTAAGGATAACAAGCACGGCCACATGCTATATGTGGCGCTCACGTACAAGCCCAGGTTAAATCCATCTGAAGCTAAGCCAAGTCTAATGTTTCGGGTCGTGACAAACTCTTTGTGTTTATCATTGAAGCTTTTCCACTCACTACCATGAGATGGATGGCTCATTACATTCTGATCTCTGTACTCCTGGTTCCTAGAATGCCACAGTACATCCTCTCTTGTTTCAGCATCATGAAACAACCTCTGCAATCTTGGTGTAATAGAAAAATGTCTAAGAACATTATGAGGAATCCTCTTCACAGCATCGCCATCTTTCCATCTTGATGATTTGCATTTCGAGCATTCACTTAAGTTGGCATAATCCTTCCGGAACATAACACAATTATTCTTACAAACATGGATAATATCATATCCAATTCCAACTGCACGAAGGAAATTCTTCATTTTATTGTAGGTGTGTGGCAGCTCAGACGCATTTGGGAAAGATTTGCGGAAAGCAGCCAACATCGCATCGAATGATTTGTTGGTCATCCGCTCAGATGTCTTCACCTGAAGAAAGGTGACCATAGCTGAGAATACTTATAGCTTAGTTCCTGGGGTGACAGCAACGTTGCGTTGTTCCAACATGCGGGCCCACCGTTTTTCTTTTGCAGGTGAAAGTTTGCGGAATGCATGAGCATTTAGTAGCATTGTTTCAATGTTGGTCAAACTCACTGGCTCCGCCACCACCATCTCCTCCTCCTCTTCCACCTGAGCATCAGGCAGATCAAGATGATGATCTGCTGCTTCCAGTAGTCAATAACATTGATGTTCACAGCTTCACCATGATGAACCCATCTAGTATATGTGACTGACATCCCATACAAGTGTAGATGATTTTGCACAGTTGACTGGGGTCTTGTAACTGAATTCATACAACTGCTACACGGGCAGAGCACATCTGATTTCGGACCACCGTACTCAGGTCTGATAAAGTTCATGAAGTTGTCAACTCCCTCGACATATGCAGCGGAGAATCTTCGAGCAGAAGTTATCCAAGTCCTGTCCATCTGTTAGACATACAAATTAGTTCTTCTACTAGATATTACAGGAAAAACATATATGCTTTTTTATGAAGTACAGAAGAAATACCTAGGTCGATGTATAAAGCTATGGCAAGATATTTGGATGAGCAGATCTAAGTAACAAAATATATGTAAAGCTAATTCAACAAACAGATTTAAGTGCCAAATTATGGCAGGCTGTTTCAGCAGTCAATGAGGCCGAGCACACAGCCATCGAACTATCGAAGGCCATCGCAGCAACAAAGATCGAGTATAAAATGGTGTAGAGCTATTTCACCTAACAGATTGGCTACTAGACGATGGCAATCTACGTCACAATAAATATATGGCAGGATATTTTAGCAACTAATCGGCCTTGGCATGCCATCTCAACTAAGCAGATTGAGTACAGAACAGGGCAAGGAAGCTTCTTAAGCAGAGCATATTGACACTAAATTACTTCGGCAAACAGTGAGATTAACATCGTCTATCAACTAACATTCAGCGCTACACCGACATGAACGGGGCCTCAGTCTAGAATGCGCGTACCATGGGAGAAGCTGACCGCCGTGCGTCTCCACCTGACGTCGCCCGGTGATGGCGGTCTTGACCGCCGTCGCCTCCACAAGAACGTAGCTAGAGGTGGCGGTAGCGGCTAGAGGACGGCGATTCACGAGAGCGTCTTGTGGGGCGAGAGGATCGCTGAACCGCGGCGCTGACGTATCGGCACGGCAGGGAGAGCGGCTTTGGCGGAGCGAATGGAGTGGAGGGTGATAGGGGGGAGGGGGTTTGGGGAATATTATTGGCTAGTTGGGCGAAGGGCTGTTGAATTGGATTTGGGGGGAATTTTTGGGTGTGGGGGGGGGGGGGGGGAGGATTTTCGCGCGGTGGGCGGGGGGAGTTTGGCGCATGGTCGGTTTCACCAAGTGCAGTCCCACGTGTCAGTGAAGAGGCAAGCCGAAGCGCGTTCCGTTTGCGTGAGCCGTGTGCAGGACCGAATGTGTGTGGGGTGCAATGCGACCGCGACAGGAGTGCTGTCCCCTCAAAAAAAAATTGTTGCTTCGCGCGATCCATCGATACTACTACTAGTAATCCGGTAATCCCAACTAAAACGGCGTGGCCGGGTCTTTTCCCACGCGATATGCTGGGAGGTTGGCTTAGTTGGGTTTTTTAGGACGACTAATGCTACACCTACGTAATTAGCGTAATGTGAAACGTGTGAGCTGTTGATTGTAGATTGGGGGAGGGAGGGGCCCACCACCATGAAAATCATGGGAGGAGAGAGAGAGAGGCAATTTACGTTAACCCTTTCATAGGTTCCCGTAGATGTAGAAAGATGTGAAATGCGTGAATGTGTAGTGGACGTACTATTGGAGTGTCTAAGATAATTTGTGTATGTATAGACCCTATGTGTTTATTTTACTTCGCATGTTAGATTTGTCTCGGTTCAATAAAAAGCAGAGTTGGTGATGATGGTGTGCCTGTCATCCTGCAATATAGGCCATCTGATCTATATCTAACGGATAGGAAGGAAACTATGACAATTTACCCGCACTCCTGTCCACATTTGTAGATAAGGCTTTCCCTCGTTCATCCTTTTCTCCCACAAGCTCTTGATCTTCCGTGCAACGCACGGGCATCTTGCTAGTACTCCTACAATATGTATATTATTGTGAAAGTTCATATACACCGGTCGAGATTAATGCAAACACGGCAGATTTTCATTACATTTCGAAATTTTATAGGACAGAAAAATAAAAGAAACCCGACCCTAAACCTATTCTACGGCAGCGACAAGCGTCCTCCATCTGCAATCTCTATATGCAGGCGAGGTTCAAGACCCGTGAAGTGAAGGTGCGGTCTCCGGCAAGGAAGAGTAGAACACGGGATACAGACCGGCCAGTTGGCACACCATGCCCTGCCGCCTTCCATGCCCTACTCATCCTCGGAGGAGTCCCCGGCCTCGGCGGTGCCGGACGTTGGACGGCGGCAAGTAGGACGCGTGGCTGACGGTGCTCCTGTTGTCGGCTGCCAGCGTGGCCACCGCTTGTTCGGTTGCGTCCGCGTCCGGCTACGCCGCTATTGCATCGCGAGAGGTGACTTGAGGGAGGGCGGCGACATCGAGCTTCATCCCCGAAGACAAGCTCTCTCGCAGAGCGTTCGCACTTGCGGTCATGGCGGATGTGGTGCCAGGTAGGAGGACGATGCGCTATGGTGTCGAGGTTAGCTGGGTGTTGCCTCTTTAAATAGCGCATTCCGGTGATGCCAAGCGTCCGTGTGCGTGCCGGAGTTGGTTCCTCGGGCACCGAGCCTCTTAACGACGACATACGAACGGACGGCATGAATGTGGGCAGCTGGCGCCGGCTGGGAACGCACCACGCGACGGCGCGAGGGACGAGGGCTTTGGTGTGCCAGGGTATTCAGCTGCGGTCGTGGCAACGTTGGAGATGCCCTTTGCTCACATGCGATCCCCGCATGTCATTGAAAAAGCAAGACGACCCGCCATGGTTTCAGGTCCAAAGGATGCAGTTGGCCGCGCTACACCACTCCGCGGACGTGTCGCGGCGCCCCGTGCATCCTCGACGAGCCGGGTGTTGGGGTGTGTTTGGATTGTGGCCAAAGTGCACCTTACCCAAATTTTGGTCATGACCCAAAGATTGGTCTTTGTTTCGATGGTTGCCATTTTTTGGCATGCCAATGAACTCTAGCCAACTCTAGTTCATTTTCTTGCCAATGTCGGCCAAATCATGGGCAACCAATACCTGAACCACAATTTTGGTCATGACCCAAAGATTGGTCTTTGTTTGGATGGTTGCCATTTCTTTGGCATGCCAATGAACTCTAGCCAACTCTAGTTCATTTTTCTTGCCAATGTCGGCCAAATCATGGGCAACCAATACCTCAACCAAAATTTTGGCTACCCAATGCTTTGATGGGGCAACCTTGGGCACAAACCAAACATACCGTTGGTCGTGCCACAACACTAATGCCACCCTCGGCACACTGAAACCGACTGTGTCTAGCGACAATATGAGCGTGTCGCTCACCAAGAACGCCGTGTCCAGAGGCGGTGCTGGAGCTGCCCCCCGTTGTTGGCCCCAACGACCCACATGAACGGTTATCGGTGGCGAGGAGGTCGTGGGCCAGCTCCTCCATTGGACTAGTCTGCGCTACGTCGTCCCGAGGGTGTGCCCCACATGTCGGTTTCCCTGTTTTCCCGGCCATATTCGAGCGTCAGTGCTCCGCGTTGCGCATTAGGCCTTTCACTATGTAGGCCAAGCGAGACAACTTATTGTTTATTTAAGCCGTTCAAGTATAATCATGTGGCGTTTGCTTATTTCTCATTCCTCTCCAACCCTCTTCTCAATCGATCATGTTGCCCTCCATCGAGTCCATCCTCCCGCATGCCTCATTTGAACATTCCGCCGAGTATCATTCGCATGTACCCACCCTAGTCCTCTTTCAATAGATCTCCGGACCCCGAGATGAAATCGAGAGGGAATGAGTGGGGGTATGTGATACCTAAGGCGGATTCAAAAATTTTAACCAGTGATCATAGCATCCGCAAATCATATATAAAGGGTATTCAATGTTTGTTTCATTTTTGAACGTACAATATACTCCTTCCTATCCTTTCTAGTTTACATATAAGTTTTATGTGTAGTCAAAGTATCTCTACTTTGATCAAAAAGGTATCAACATTCAACAACGCCCAATCAATATTGTTAGATTCGTACATACTCCTAGATTTGTACTCGAGATGGTTTCCAATTTGACTATTGACAAGATTAATAGTACATGAGATGTATAATGTGAAAATTTTATCATTGGAAACTCCTTTCACATACGAATTTGACCGTATGCTTTGTGTAAGTTGCATGCCATATATTATTACTCTAACATTTGGTCAAAGTTAGCCTCGAAAAACGCATTAGACCATGTATGCTTTGTGTAAGTTGCATGTCATATATTATTACTCCAACATTTGTGTAAGTTGCATGTCATATATTATTACTCTGACATTTGGTCAAAGTAGTATAGTGGAAGTGGATCCTCTGACGTAGGTATCCCTGCCTTACCCTCCCTTTCGGTCACTTACAGGCGGACCCCATGCTTGCTAAGCCCCGCATGTCAGTTACTCAATGGGTTCGGCCACGTCAGGGGATCCTCATCCGCAGTATACTCCCTTTGTTTTTTATTTACTCTGCATAAAACGGAGGGAGTGGTGGTATAATAAATGACGCAGCGGGGAGGGGAGGGGCGTCGGTTTGCTCTCAGCTGCGGTCCCTGGCGGCAGCGCAAGGCAAGCGCATTCCATTCGGTTAGCGGCGTGGAGGGTCCAACGTGCGGGCTGCAGCGAAGCGTGACAAGAGCGATGTCTGATCAAAACCGATTGACCGGTCGTCATCGGAACCACTATTCACACCAAAAACCTTTCGGCGCCGCTTCACGCCAGCCACTGCCCTAAAACCACACCAAATCTCTAATCTATTCCCCCACCTTTCGATCCCCTAGCCCACATCAAGCGTCCCTTAGTTCGCCGGAAAGCCATGGTGCGCCGCAAGATCACTTACTACAAGATGCTGATGCCGGAGCGCCACGCAGAAATCGCGGCGGCCGTCGGCGCCACAGACCTCCGTTCCCAAGCTCGCTTTGCGGCGGGCCAATCCCGAGTTCTCTGGAGCCAAGCTACGAGGAGGAGGAAGCCGATCCAATGTTCATGGCGGAGGTCGCGGCGCAGAAGGCCCCGATGGGTATGAGGCGATGGGCGTCGACTTCGTGCGGCGTCAAAGTCCCCCATGGTGCAAAGCGGACCAGCGGTTCAACATGGCGATACTAAAGGAGGACCCGGAGGCGGAGGCTCAACTTCGGCAGCGCTGGCGCATGCCGCTGCCATCGAGGCTCTCATACTGGCGGAACCGGATGTCGTGGATGTGAACCGGCGGCGGAGGCTCAACTTGAGGTGGAGCGCGGATGCGCTGCCATCGAGGCTCTCCTGTAGGCGGAACCGGACGTCCTGGACTTGAACCGGGCGGCAGAGGCTCGATTCGATGCAGAGCGCGCGGATGCCGCTCTCGTCAACGCCCTCCTGCAGGCGGAACCGGACGTCCTGGACTTGAACCGGGCGGCGGAGGCTCGACTCAACGCGGAGCACGCGGATGCCGCTGCCATCGAGGCCCTCCTGCAGGCGGAACCGGACATCCTCGACTTGAACCGGGCTGTGCTCTCGTCCATGCAGAGCGCCCGCACGCTCCCCTTGAACGAGTAGCTGGAGGCCGAGGACAACCACGGTGCGGAGACACACGTCGGCGGCTGACAGGCTGGTTGTGTTGGCAGCCAAAGACGACGAGGCCGTCTCTTTCATGACGATGATAGTTTTTCTTTATGTTGTTGTTTTTATGGATCTTTTGCTGTGTAAAAACATATATTTGTTATGCAAGTCGCTTGAGTTGGGTCAGTCTACCATTTCAGGCGGTTGGATGAATATCCTACGTCTCCTAACCCTTCTTTCCTTCTTCCACCTCTTCTTCTTCCCCAACAGACCACCGCACGGGCCGTACGGATACTCCCCAACATGCAGTTGGATAAACATACTCTATGAACGAAAATTATGTGTCATGATAGGATGGCTGAGTTTGGTTTGTTCACATGCGACGTAATATGTCGATGAGTCGTTCCCTTGGTTGGGTTTGCGGCATGCAGGAGGGACTGTGTGAGGGTGCAGTGCGACCGCAGTGTGCAGGAACGACCGTGTGAGGGTGCAGTGCGACCGCGACAGCCTTGCGCAAGTGTACCTCCTTCTCATTTTGAAAACTTTAGGCAAGTTTGGCAAAAATGTGTGAGTGTTGTGTGGATGCAGTTCGTGTGCATGCGTGCGTGTGTGTATAATCACCACACCAGCTCTTGTGTGTTAAAACAGACGGCTCAACATACCAATACAAGGCCACCTTGTGTATTTGTGCCCATGGTCATGACTTGAAACACCGTCCAAATATTTTTTTGTCGTTTGTTTTCATTCTTACTAGCAAGATGCCGTCGTTGCCGCGTAACATCGAGATGCATTTGTATGACTTGTTTATCTTGTGAGAGAAAAGGATTAACGAGGAAGGCCTTATTTGCAAATGTGGAGAGGTGTGTGGGTACCATTTTGCAAAATTGCCATAGTTTCTTTCCTATTAAATGGGATATAAATCGGACGGCCTATATTGCAGGATGGCGGGCACACCATCATCACCAACTATGTTTTTTTATAAGAGTGTATTTTATGTATTTTATAAGAGTGTAGATGTAGAGTAGATACAAGTCGACGGGTGGGCACGATGGTAGTGAGATAATGTGATGCAACACTAGAGGTGCCACATGGAGCGTTTAACTGGTCAACTAGTCATGTCATGAGCAAATCTGAGTTGTACGGTGAGCCCGTGATCGTATAATAACCACTAAACGTAAATGGTGACCGTAATGAGTGGATTCTGAAGTCCAATGTACGTATCATGCTTTCGCTTCAAATACAATGATCGTCATTGCATATATCGCGAGAGAAAGATGAAACATGCGTGAATTTTCTGGGGGCTTACTTTTAGAGGACCTGGAGATAGTTTTGTGTACATATGTGAAAGGGGCGTACATGGGGGGTATGCGATGGAGAGAGAGATGCTCTTCGTTTCTCTTTATTATGTCTAACTTTGTATATAGTATAAAAATATACAAATTCACGGTCTTGAGAATAAATATCATTGTGGGCACCATGCAATGCAAATTAGCGTTCGTACTCCTCCATATAACTTTGTAATGTTGTATATATGTAGAAACTCTAAAATAATTTTTGGCCACACTTTATTCAAAAGGAATGTTGTATGCGAAATAAGCGTGAAGAAAGGGCTTTTTAGATCAGCAGAGTGCGTGATGTAACATGTGTGAATGTGTAGTTGATGCATTTGGCGGGGCCTAGAGAGGTATGTGTGTGTATTACATATTCGAGAGAGGCATGGATAGAGGGGCCGATGGGGGCGTGAGAGAGATAGCACGAGAAATGAGAGTGGTCTAGAGAGAGAGAGATGAATATGACGTCACGACAAGAGATTCCATTCCCTTGAGTGTGTATATGCAAGGGGGGAGGGAATAGAGGCACCAGGAGAATTTTTTGTGTGTGTGGTGTTTGTGTTGGTATGTGTGGGTGTGAGAAGATAATGAGACGTGGGGGCAGAGGGTGTGTCACCGCGTGAGGTCCGGTGGGTCGAGGTGAGGCCCTTTGTTCGGTTCCGTCCTGCGCCACATTGGTCGGCCCGTGAAGCATTTAGGAAGACCCATGGATGACTAGTCGTACAAGACGAAGATAGCAGAATTGTGAAGGACTCTGTGTCCACTGACAAAGACGGCTAGGATTTGTAACCCTAGGTTCTCAGACTGAGGTACCCCCTTTATCTCTGATATTACTATTCATCCAACCTAACTTTAAGGGGCATCCTACAGAATGCTCTGCTAGAATCATAATCGTCGATTAGGAAGAGAGGTGTGAGACAATGCGTGAGAGACAGTATTAAAAGATAATATGCGTACATGAGACACGTAGGCAGGTCCATTTATATAGAAAGGGTCGATGAGGATTGTGCGTGTGTATGTTTGTGAGAAGAAGAGTGCTTGTGATAAAGGTTAGAGAAAACAGTTGTAAATGGTTACGAGAGGGAGGGAGGGTTATATCTAGAGCATGTGTGCGAGAAAGACACCTCGGGAGAGAGTGTGTGAGCATGTGTGAGAGACCACCGATGGAGAGTGAAACTACACATAAAAGACTGCTCTACACATTGATTAAAGATTTAAATTGTATCCAAATATTAGGATGGTATCATGATATTTGCAATTCGCGTAAGGAGCGGTCATTGATCCATCAGACATCTAGATTCTATCAAATTTGAGCATGACTATGTTATTATTCGACACAATTGATCCACATAGTTAGTATTTTGAACTCCAGACAATGCATCGCTTTAGCAATCGAATATAAACATGAGTATAGTTCATGTTGTGTGTGTAAAGCACATTATACGTACGAAAGTTACACAATGACATTATAAATAGCTACCTATGAACTAGCATACATTTGAATTCAACTTACGGCGTGTTCGGTAGCTCTCTTGCTTCTCAAATCCTCACTCCACGCACGGAGCCCAGCCGAACGCGTCCGCTCCTGGCTTTTGGACTGAGAAGCTGGCTAATATGCTAGTGCAAATTCGAAGGAGTCACGGAGTTGAGAAAACCGAGCTCTACTGGCCCGAAGCGAGATTTGCTTGAAATTACATCTGCTGCCACCGCCAAGTGTACCGGCAGTTCGGCCGCGACCCTCATCCTACCCACGGCGACAGGACTTTCGCGTTCCTCTCGACAGGATCTCCATTCTTTTTGCCAGTGAAGCCGCAAGGATCCCGTGTCGCAAGGCCAGCCGCGAGCGAGCTGGTTCCCGCCGTCCCGCCCTCTGCCGTGACCAGCCAAGTCGCACCCGGCGTCACGCTCCCGCGCCTCCAGCGGCCAGCGCCCGCCGCCAGCGCAATGGCATGGTGGCGTGCACCTCCGGGCCGAGATCTGCCGAGACAAAGACCGAAGGGCGCCCTCGTAACCTACTCCGTCAAGACCCTCATGAGACCACCGCCACCCTCATCCCCTACCACCTCCTTGAGCATGAGCTTGTCGGTTGCCTCCGGTCTCCGGAGCATCTCCCGAGCAGAAGAAGAAAGGGAAAAGTGTCTCAGCCGCTAAATGGGCTTGTGTCCTAATGGGCCACGGGCTATAAGTGGGCTTCGGCCTTCTCTAGCTGCCGAAGCGAAGCTCTCGAGCCGAACGATCTGGCAACTCCAAGATTTTTACCAGAAGCTGGCTGTTGTTTGGGGCCGAGGATTTGAGGAGTTTGGAGCCGTGGAGAGCTACCGAACACGCCCTTAAGGTGGTTAAAAAAATCGAATTCAACATGAAGTTCATTCAATTATTTGAATTTGACATCATGGCATTTGTAAACCATACCTAAATTATGGGGGCACCAATCTTTGCTCTGATTGTGTACATAATAGCATATGTAGTCGTGTACAAAATAGTCGTAGTTATAGGATTTTCAAGTGTCAAAATTTCAAAAAGAAGCGGATAATTTAATGAGGTTTTCAAACATACAAGGTCAAATATACCGTTGTCTATTTAGGTCAATCCTCATAGTTCAAGAGTACTCTAAACGTGAATGCTTGTGTTTCAAAATTTGAGCAGGCGCCAAAAGAGCCTCTACTACTTGAAACGCGTGAGACCAATGTTTGGTAGTACAAGGAAATTACTTTTCTAATAAATCCGACCCGTGAAACCTACCGGCCCGACATCCAAAGGTCTAAACTGGGGTAGGTTTGTAGCTTCATCTAGACGCCACGCAACCGCATCCGAAAAACATTCATACACAATGGCCGCCTAAGCACACATGCATGTGACGAAATCGCTTCCGCCCACTATTTGGGACACCGGGGATTACCATCCTACCCACGACCCATGATGGGTCCGAACTTTAAGAGGGGAGCAAAGTTTGTACTTTCCCCAAATTTCAAACAAGCGCGTCCCATCTTCTGTTCAAAAAAGCCAAAAACAAGCGCGTCCCAGACCGAAACATGGTTCTCCCCTCCCCCCCGCCCACCCGTCCTATTTCCCATTCGTACTCCGTGGGCACCAAAACTACCTCTCCACCAGTCGCGAAACCCCGGCGTCCTCCGTCCGCCACCCCATCTCACCCATCAACCGCCGCCCTCCTCCATCATGCCGGAGCCGATACCCCGACATCGTCGTCCACCGCAACCTCAACCTCTACGCCCTCCATGGCTAGTGGTTGAAGCCGAGGCCGAGCCGTCTGCATGCGGAGCAGTTCAACCACGCCGTCCTGCGCCTCACACCGCTGCCGCTCCAACCCGCCACCCTCCACCGCACGGAGCTGTTCCTGCACGCCCGTCGCCCGCTGCCTCGGATCTGCTTCCCCTCCGCCGACATCGGCCACGGCAACCTGATCAACAATTTGGCCATGAGTTCGTCCAAGCCTGCACCCTCGAACATCGGTTTCCCGGTAAAAAGAAGAAGATCGTCGCGACATGTGGAGGTGACCACACGGCAACGAAAAAAAAGGTACTCCTCTTCCCTTATTCGTGCAAATCTTACATCTCTACTTGCACGGTATTCATCCCACAGAAGACACTAGTTGACCGCTTCTTCTTGATACTAGTGTTCCTAGTAACTCGCGATGTACAAGGTTTCTCCTCATATACTATTTCACCTTAGCTAGAGGTCCGTCGCCCCCCTGAATTTCAATTTCTGTCCAGTTGATTCCCAATTAACGGAAGCATTCCCCAGCGTAATAGGCACTAGTACGCCTATTACGCCGGGGAAGCAACGCCTTGGTGTTTATCTTAGGGGCGTGTGAGGCCTAGAGCTACTGGCACCTGATCTGGAGGTCGGGCGGGATTAAAGGGATGGCGTGGGGGCGCTGCCAAGCACGGCGGTGGTGTGAGGTCAATGGGAGGGCGGGGCGACGGAGGCAGGGGTCTGGGCCGGTGGTCGCTGGTGGTTCGAGAAAGATCATCAATAGTGACTGGCGGGAGTAGACGAAGGCCATATGCACGTTCCTTATAGATCGGACGGTTCATTAAAAAAATCGACTGACCTATTTATTTTCAGTCAACTGTTATCTTAGATATGACCACATGTGGTGGTGTGCTGGAGGAATACCTGCATTTCTTGTGCTCATATATTACAAAATCATACGGATTAGAATCTAATTTTGTTTTCCATGCAATGTTGTAGAGCTATCATATGTCTCCCATCATTTTTTTCAGCCACCTACTATCTACTACTGTTACAGTGCACTAGTTCTGCACACACTTCACCCTTACTCTCACTATTGTGTTTTTATGCAAGGGTATTTCAGACTCTCCTGCCATGAGAGAAGCCAAAAAGAAAAGAGAGAAGTTGCTCTAGCTTCGTGTGCGGCTCAGCAAGACACGTTACAACGCTATAAAGGGTGCAGTGTCGTGAGATGGAGGCGATGGCGTAGCTCTGGAGTTGATGACCTCGCTGCTTAATGAACCACCATCCCAGGTGCTTGCTTTAACTTCGCCGTGTCATATGTGGTTGCATGTTCCATATGGTGTCTAGCTTGTATTCGAAAGGCCGAAGTCGGTAAGATAAGGAAAGATATTGTTTTTACATGAACCACCATCCCGTGAGCACCAGAAGACAAATAGCTAGTCGGGGGCCTTTGGCCGAGTCGGTGACAAGCCCGGCAAAGATAGGCATCACACAGAAGCCAACTCAAAAGCTGCGATGGTGGCGAAGCAGCCCGCCTCCCACCAGGCTCTCAGGTCCTAGATGATCATGCTCACCACTCCAGCCGGATGTCTAGCTTGTATTGCTTCCAATTTGGTTAAATTGCATCTGCTTAGCTTACACATTATACCTTTGAACATGACATGCCTTTCTGTTTTTGGTACATACTAGTACATGTGTGTATTAACCATGTTCTTACATCAAACTAATGTTCTTAGTATCCCTCATCAATCACTTATGACAAGGCAGGCAGGCAAGGGGACTACTCCTCATTTAAAGAATGCAGCGTCAACCTCCCGACATGATTCTCAAGAAACAGAAATGCTAGATGAAGATAGTGAACGCAGCTCTGTAGTTGATTACTGACATTTCCCTACACCAACATCGCAGGTGCTTGATCTAACTTGGCGTGATATGTGGTTGCATGTTGCATATGGTGTCTAGATTGTAATTCTTCCAATCTGGTTAAACTGCATGTGCTAGTCTGCTTAGCTTATACATTATACCTGTTAATTTGACATGCCTTCCTGTATTTAGTACATAGTACATCTGTATATTAAGCATGTCCATACATAAAACTATTGTTTTTTGTATCCCGCATCAATCAACATGACGAGACACCTTTAGTATATGAAGTGCGATATTAGTTGCATCTTTCATATGATTTATAGCATGCGCTACTTCTAATTTGTTAAAATTCCATTTATGATGGGACGCTTTTAACTTGGCAGAGTCATATTGGTTGCATCTTTCATGTGGTGTCTAGCTTGCATTGCTTATTATTTCTTTGGAATGGTTTACCTTAATTTACACAAACAGTTGTGAACATGCCATACCGTCCTGTTTTTCGTACATATTCCATCCTGGTATCAAGTGTTTGCCTTACATCAAAGTAGTGCTTGTCAGTATCATGCATGAATGAGTTCTGAAGAGAGTATTTTATTGCTTTTCCTTGTCGGTTTTACTTGACAATTCAAAATGAATAAAGCGGAAGGAAGTTAGCAAGGCAGCGGATAAAGGTGCTCCTTCCGAACGGAGGGCCTCTCTGATTTCTACTCCTCCACACCCCTAAGATGATTTCCTAGACAACACATGCATAGACACTCAACAAAGTTGTGTTTATGATGAGCACGTCTCCCCTAGTGTAGCATCACCGGTGCTCCCTCTAACTTGGCACTATTATATGTGGTTGCATGTTATGTGTGATGTCTAGCTTGTATTGCTTCTAATTTTGTTGAATTCCAACTGCTTACTTTACACATTATACTTGAATAAGACACATGTTCCTGTTTCTAGAACATACAATATCATCTATCACACCATGTTCTTACATCAAATTACTACTGTTGTGTAACCTCTGACGATCACTTATCATAAGACATGTTTGACTTGAGTGTGATATAGGTTACATCTCACATTCTTTTCTAGCTTGTACTACTAATTTGTTGAAATGGCACTTATGCTTGAGACAGTTTTAACTTGTTAGAGTGATATTCGTTGCATCTTTCATATGGTGTCTAGCTTTCATTGCTTCTAATTTGTTGAAATGCCTTCTCCTTAGATTACACATCATAAGCTGTGAATATGCAATGCTGTGAATATGCAATGGCACTAATGACGAGAGACCTCTAACATGGTAGTGTGATGTTGTTTGCATGTTGCATATGATTTATTTCTTATCTTTGCTTCACATTTGTTTAAACGCCATTTATGACGAGACACCGTTAACTTAGCGGGGCGATATTTGTAGCATCTTTCATATGGTGTCTACCTTCCATTGCATTGCTTCTAATTTGGTGAAATGTCTTTTCTTAGTTTACACATCATAGTTACGGTTATCTCTTCCGTCCTGTTTTCATACATATTACATCCTCTTATCATGTGGTTGTCTAACATCAAAGTTCGGTTAAATGCGCATCACGCATCAATTTATTACGAATAACTAAATTGTTATTCATTTTTCTTGTCGACTTGACTTAACATGGCACGAGAAAGAGGAAGAAACACAGAATGGCGGGGAATGAGAAGCGGATGAATCCTGCAGATTCTGCGATGCGATGGTGCAATAGAAGGTCAAAGTCCAGCAGAAAATTCTACAAACACGGCATCCCATGCTACACGAGTTGCAAAAAAAGCCAAACAGAAACAAATAGCTGCCACCAAACAAGAAGAGGCAACCCTAGTTCTTGCAACACCTACCACATTACTACCAGTTGCACGACTTAGTCGTGCGTCAACTGAGCTAGCTGCACGTGCCCAAGCTCCCTTGCCACCTGACACTACTTCCCAAGCACTCTTAACACAAGACGAGTTGGCAATATCAGATGAACCTTGTGAGCTTCAATAGCAAGAAGGTAGTTGCTGGAGTCAAGTTATAGTTGCATGCTTCTTTACATGTAGTCTCACAGTTTGATGTACACTAACACTTCCTATGTTTGTTGTTGGACTAGCACCTAGGCGCAAGAGGAAACAAACATCATGGATAATGCTTAATAGGTTAACTAAATCTAGATGAGGAAGAATGGAGATCCGTTTTGAGGCAGGTTTAAAAAGGCCACGTGATGCTACAGAGTCAACCAAGTTAGTATCAGAGGCAGCGGTTGTTGTTAGGTGTCATGTATGTATCCTCCCAACATGGATTGATCTGAGAATGACAAAAGCGAAACCAGTTCAACACCTTCCTCGACCATTTATCTGTAAGTATGGTTATGTATGGAAACTAGTAATATCGTCTTGCTCTGTCCAATACTTTCTAGGTTGCTGATAATGAGACTCCCATAATTTTCAACAGATGAGGTTCAAGTTGGATAGCCAAGATGATGCAACCAGACAAGCTTGCACCCATGTTTCCAAGTCTGTTCTGCGACAGTATTGGTATAACTTGAGGAAAACTCACTTTGAAGGCAAGGCTAACAGTGAACTTACCCAAACATCTCCAGTGGAAAATATATCTGATGAAGACTGGAGAGACCTCGTTAAACACTGGTCTGATCCGAAGTATCAGGTACATTATATATATGTCATGAGATCACATGTTGAAGTCCTATTGACGCATGTGCCACACAAATATATCTTCTTGTAGGTGAACTGTTCAAAGAACAAGGCCAACCGTATGAAAGTGGAATTCCAACAGACGACAGGATCTCGTAGCTATATTGCACACTGCGAGGCTCTTGTAATTAGCTGTTGTTTCACTCTTTTCGTTGTACCATATTATCATATCTATATTGACTTGTTCCAAATACAGTGGAAAGCCCGCAAGGACCAAAAAGTACCTGAACCAAATGTTGTGGAAATCTTCAAGGACCTGTCTCACCAGCAAGAAGAAGGGCATTACTACACAGTCGAGGCATTTGTTGTAAGTCCTTAATCCTCATGCCTTTTAACTACTACTTACTCTGACTTGTGCCTTGAACTGCATGGTTTGCAGCCAATGTCTATTACTCTTTTCAATTTTATATGCAATTGTCTTAGCGTATCATTGCACCTTACAAGGTTTAAAAGAGAGGAGTGATGTTCCTTTGATCTAGACCTGTAATCTAGTTCCGTGCTGGACTTGCCCACAGAACGTTACAATTGTCTGTTTGTCTGTTCTCAATTTTTTTGTGATATGAATGATGTCATACTATGCATACCGTATTATAAACTTCGTCTCTTTATCCTTAGCCCTCAATACAATGTGAAGAAATAGACAATACATTAGCGATGGTACATGGTCATATGTTTGGAACCTGGTTTTATTATGTACTTTGCAAAAAAAAATACAGCTATTATTCTACATGGATTCACCAGAATAAGTTCTGTATATAGAACAAAGCTATTTTGTTTGGTTTTGCTGCCTCCTTAATATCTTCTGTTCTGGTACTACTAATGTAAAACCTCAACTTTTCAGCGAGCTATGTAAAAAATGGTGGAACAGCCACCTACGAAGGTGGCGAGGCAACTATAACCGCAATGTCGGCTCTTCTGCGGTGGGTCGATACTGTCCACTAACGATTGCCAAAAGCACGTTCTGCGTATCTTTGGGTTGGTTGTTAAGGCAATATCGTCCAAAGCGCCTCATGATCAAGATATGCAAGCTCAAAGCATTGTTGTATCTGCGCTCGAGACACAAGTCCATTCCCTAACAGAGACCCTTTGTGAAACAAGGAGAAACATTGCTCAATGTTGTCCAAGATATGCATGGTTTTGAAACCGGACTATCGAGACATTTTCTATGTTGTTCGAGCCTAGGGAAATGAAGGTGAGGGTTATGGTGCTCCATCGGACAATCTTGCATGAAAAGCGTAGCTTGATCGGGTCAAATGAATGAGCTTCGAACTACGGTGGTGCATATATCTACTAGACTGTTAAGTTTTATGCCAACCTTTCCTTTCGTTATATAGTTGTAATTTGTTTTGGTGCGATACAAAATTTATTCTTAACGTGCAGCCACCGGCTGAAGAAAACAGCAAGCCATTTTTGTATAGTGTAGGGTGTTCCCTATATTTGCACTGGTGGTGATCTTTGATGCCGAGTGGATGTAATCTGTGCAATCGCCTTAATAGCCTAGCGTTAGTTTCAGCCTTATTTATTTCCTAGTCTTCTTTTTCCCTGGTTTGCTAGTGGTCGCAACTACCATTGGCCATATACGGGCCGTAGGATCCATGGGTCTCTTACGGGCCGTAGATAAATGGGCCTGTAATCGGTGGGCCTCGGGCCGTCGGACAAATGGGTCTACATGGGCCGTAAATCGGGCGTAATTGGTATCGGCCCAGCACGGTAACAGGCCGTTAACAGGCCGTAGGACAGCAAAGGCTTAATTCTGTCACATGCATAATGGGTCGTTAATGGGCCAGAATATAGGATGAAATGGAAAGCGGTATAGCGGGATAACAGGCGAAATGGGCCGACTCTTGCCATGGGCGAATTTGGCCCATTAGGGTAACTATGCCGATGTGGTGACTCTTGCCATGGGCGAATTTGGCCCATTAGGGAACAGCCCGATGAACGGGCGACTCTTGTCATGGGCGAATTTGGCCCATTAGGGAACAGCCGATAACGGGCCGGAATGTCGAGGGCCGAAAAGGAGCCCAAGAACGTATGGGCCGTCAATAGGCCGAAAGCTAAAACGGGCTGGAAATGGCCCATGTAAATCACGAGCCGTTAACGGGTATAAAGAAAATTACTGTTCATTATGGGCTAGAGTCACTGTGGGCCTGTAAAGGGCCAAAAGATACGAAGGCCTCATATGGGCCGAAAGACATCATGTGCCATACATGGGCCGAAAGTGAAATGGGCTGGTGTTATATTCGACGGCCCAGATGACGTTGTTGGGCCGATTTCCTTTAGGTCCTAATGGGTCGTGACTTAACGTGCCGTAAAATGGGCTATTCTTGAAGAGGCATTAGCGGCTTTTCATGGGCCAGCCGTTAACTTTGACCAAGTCAAGCGGGCGGCTTTGTAAGCTAAATGGGCGATGGTGGGCCGTGGCGCGTGTCGACATATCATAGGCGCCTATCGACCCAGCAGCGGTGACCGTGTTTCGTCCGGCCAATAAGAATTTTACCGTGGAAATTTCCCATTGGTCGGGTACATTAACGGGTTATCAGATCCAAAACCCGACCCGATAGCTTAACGGTGTTCCGTTACGGTGGATGCCACATGTCGGTCACCCTTGACGAAAGCACTTCTATGACGCGCGATTTATCATCATGGAAGTGGACACTTCCATGATGATAATTTTGGCATTACGGTGGATGCCACATGTCGGTCACCCTTGACGAAAGCACTTCTATGACGCGCGATTTATCATCATGGAAGTGGACACTTCCATGATGATAATTTTGGCAATGTCATGGAACACTTCTACGACAGCACAGGTATAACTATCTTGATTCTGTCATAAATTTGTCATGGATGTACATGCATGACAGAAAACGTGACCTACTGTGACAAACACGTATCATCACGGAAATGTATTTTTTTTGTAGTGTTTATCGGAGGTGCCATGAATCTGACATAATTTGTCTAGAATCTTGTATAGGCTGGACGGTCCATCTCTGCTGCCTTTGAAAGGCTTTTTCCGTTGACCGGGTCGAGAGCCCCTAAATCCGGCGTTTACCGCCGTGTTGCCTGGGCTGTCTTCGTTATTTCGACGCTTGCTTTTCTTTGCGTCGTGGTTTTCCATTGCCATCCACGACTTCGGATGTGCACGGAGTCGCTGGTGCTACTACGGGCCAGCCAGCTATCTTCGCCAGCATAAAAGCGGGTCATAAAACTTATTAGGGCTGCCATTGTCCTCGGTTTTTCTTGGCCGAGGTGTCTGGCGAAACCATTCGTCTCGAATATTTGTGTTTGAAAGTTGCTAAGGCTTCAGCGTCCGGGCAGTCGACGATTTGGTTCTTCTTAGTGAGAAATTTGTTCCAAAGCATTCGGGCTGACTCTTCGGGCTGTTGAATTATATGACTTAAATCGTCTACATCCGGAGGTCGGACATAGGTCCCTTGAAAGTTAACCCTAAAAGCATCCTCAAGCTCCTCCCAACTTGCAATTGAATTTTCAGGGAGGCTCTTCAGCCAGTGCCGAGCTGGTCCTTTCAGCTTGAGGGCCAAGTACTTGATGGCGTGGAGATCGTTTCCGCGAGCCATATGGATATGGAGGATGAAGCCCTCAATCCAGACCCGGGGTCTGCTCGTTCCGTAAATCGTCGCCTCTATGTTCACGGGTTTGAATCCCTCTGGAAATTCGTGATCCAGCACCTCATCGTGAAACATAGGGGGTGCACGGCACCCCTGTATTTGGATGTGTCATGGCGTTCTGACGGTTGTAGTGTTCGATTTTGATTCTATGCTGGAGCGCGCTTCCTAGATCCGTAGATGGATCTGGTCACGCTGGCTTTTTGATGCAAGTCCTCGCGTGAATCGTGTGCTGACTTATGTGCGGCCTCGTTAGCCGCCCTATCGCGGCCACGAGGTGGTCGATCCGACCGGTCGGGCGTTTTATTTTTCGGCTGTGTAGGCTCTAAGGCCTCATCATCGAATTCAGGCAACAACGTACGCTTTAGATAGCTCTTTGTGTGGTGACTGCCACCGTACTTTTATTCAGTGTCGAGCACTTCGTTCCATCTACTGTTGAGTGTATTCTGTGCGGCCTTAAGCCTTTGCTTCTGCTTCTTCACACTCCTCGCAGTGGCAATAAGCCTTCTACGGAGGTTCTCTTGTTCCAAGTGCCTTTCCGGGATGATGTGTGCATCGTCGTCCAGACTGTTTTCCTCTCCGGAGAGAGGTTGATGAGCTTTATCCTCGGTGTCGCCGTGATCGGACATCGGCTCCATACTATGTTCGCCGCCCGCTGGTTCATCCTGCTCTATCATTGGGTCCGTGTGGTCGTTGCTTCCTCTAGGGTCGACGAGGTATAATTTTTTCTTGCGCTATTGTCGGTGTTGCAGGAGCAGGGGTCCCAGGACTTGCACTGCTGACTGTGGCGTGGCTCAAGTGGGGGCCAGCCGCGGCAGCTTCATCAGCTCAAGCTCAAGACCCTCGCGAGGGGCCAAGCCTCGCGGGGCGGACGATAGGAACCTTCCTTAGGAGCAGCCACGTCAGGCAGGCTTACGAGGAGGCGGAGAGATCAAGGCATGGTACCTCAGGAGGGTGCCCCGTGACGCAAGCCATGACGATCGAGACCAGGCGGGCGGCGCCGCTCTTGATGTCCTCATTTCCCCTTTGGTGCAAAGGAGGCAAGCCGCAGGCCAAGGCATCGAGCAAAGGTTGCGACTTGATTGCAACAAGACCAAGACCAGCAGAGCGGAAGGAAGAAGGTCATCGTGGAGCCCAGGACGGCGTCACCGTCAGAGCCTTTGGTAGCCGAAGACCAACTTTAATCAGGATAAGTGTACTAGATGTTCCCCTTCAAAATGGCCAATTGTTGGCGCCCTTCCTGCTCATTATTTGGGAAGAGGCCCAGGGCCTCCCTCTATAAATAGGACTAGCCACCACAGAGAGAGAGGGGCCGGGTTGAACCTACGAGAGAGAGAGAGAGAAGGCTGGACTCACCCAAGCAGTCCATCGCTTTTGACTCAAGAACAACCCCTCGCGAGGTTGTTCTTCCTTTGTACTGTTCATCATCAGCCACTGAGGCAATCCACCACAACACACACTGGAGTAGGTTATTACACCACAACGGTGGCCCGAACCAGTATAAACCTTGTGTCTCTTGTGCTGTTCTTCGTTCATAGTTTAGATCCCTTGCAAACCATCAACACGTGAGCTGGTAGGTGAAAGATCTCCACGCACACCCCAGTGTTCGAACCTCAAGGGTCTGCCAGAACCCGAAATCCGACATTTGGCGCGCCAGGTAAGGGTGCGCCGGAATCCTTCCTCCGCCGCCTCGCATTCTGTTGCCTCGTCGTTCGATGTCAAGCGACCCGTCAGCCAACGCCGACCGCTGGGCGGCGTGGCCCGCCCATGCCGTGCCGCCAGCTCAGGGCGACCTCAACCTTGCACCTCAGGCAGCTCACGCTCCACAAGGCGCTACGGGGCACGGGCAACGCGGCCAGACGCCGCCAGCCCTCACGCTGCGACAAGTGCGGTCAGCGGCCAGAGCCTCAAGCCACGCCACCACGGCGCGCACACCCGGCGAGGAAGCGGCGAACTCGGGGCAGCGCTCACGGTGGCGAGAGGGCGGCCGCGACGTGCTATTGGAGCGAGTGGCCGAGCTCCTGGATGCCGCCGGCTCGGGAGCACCTCCTTTCTGCGTCCGGCTGCCACCTCTGGCCCAGAGCGTGCCATATGGTGGCCCCATGCGCGCCCATGCAACCTCAAGCGGGCTCCGGGGCCTACGGCACCAACGGCGGCGGCACCAAGCGGCAAGCCGCGCAGACCCCATCTCCGGCCGGCGAAGGAGCGCATGCCGTAACCTTTAGCCTCGGTGGACCACCGCGCCACCACTCTCAAGACAATGCTCCGGGCCGGACTACGTGGCATATGGGGCACTACAGTGAGACCTACGGGGCAGCGTCCCCAGAAGCTTATGTGCCCCGCATGATGGATCAAGAGGCGCGGGAAAGAAGACCATGGCTCATTCCTTGGGCCAAGCTGGGCGAGGAGACACCACAAGCTGAGCTCTTTCGGGGAACCCCAAGAGGGCCTCGGCGACCAGCGGTGGCGGCAACTATCTATCTGCATTAATTCCTCAGGAGCAAGCTTATGCTAACCATGTGCCGCAGGAGGTACAGGTCGCCGCAACAGGTGGCGGCCCCAACACTCCTCCTACCCCTCAGGAGGAGGGCACCGGGGGCTGCAGGAGAGGGGCCGAGATACGGGTTCGTCCCAGCGGCACTTGGCGCAAGATGTTCTTAGGAGGTAGGCCCTCTGCCGGGGAGGTGCCTCAGGGCCTGCCCCCGGCAGAGGACCCGTGGTCGTCGGGGGAACCGCTGGCGACCGCTCTACCCCATTGGCGTCGTCCTTGGTCTCCGGCCGCCGTCAGTGGCGGTAGAGTGTGGCGCAAAGGCGGGGCCCTCATCTGGCGATATGAAGCAAGGCGGTACTGTGAAGAAGGCCAGTGCCTATGAAGCTTCGCCGCCCGTGACACTCTCACGTAATAATGAGTGGGGCTGTACACGCCCGGAGTCTCGAGGCCCGGCCTCAGGCCCTGGGGCTCCCTCCCACGCCCAGTGGCAGCACTTAGCTCCGCGCTAGTGAGAAGACGTCGAAGACTAGACTAGGTGCCGGACGCGGCCTTTTGTTTTCTTTTTGCCTTTTCCTCTGTTGACAAGTTTCTTCGATTTGAATTTAAGTTGGATTTGAGTTCGAGCCTTGCGTGCGTTTGGGGAAGGGGTGTTTAGTCTCATTCGAGCAACCTCTCGTGTTCTGGTTTCGGCTTTGCGTCCAAAGCTAGCGTCAGCTGCCTCCCCTCGTGAGCCCCTCGCGAGCCGGGCCGGGCCAACCGCCTCCACAGCTCGGACGGCTGTCGCCACACCCTCTCTGGAGGTTCTTTTAGCAGGATCAATGGGATCACCCAGAAGACACATATGGCGCTATGGCCCCCACAGCCCCGCTCTGGGCTCACTAGGGTCAAAAGGTAAACGAGCCAGCTGACCCACCACCGGGCCGGCCGTTAAACTCACACGTTGCGTTAAGATTACCAGGGCATTTACCGCAAACCTTTACATGAGGGGCTTCCCCTCCCAAAATTCTCTCACCGTCTTCAGGGCCAAGCCCGAACCTCTTTCATGCAGGGTAAACAACGATGACAAGCAATCAATTGGACGTGTCGCTCGCCGCGCCTTCTCACCTCCGGAGGCGTCGATGGCATCGCTAACATCATCGCCGCCACCAACGCCTCCGAAACCACCAGGACCGTCCACCACGCCGACTTCATCGGCGGCCACGATCACGCCGTCATCATCAGACGTGAAGGCCCTGACAAGGTCGTCCACGTGATCCTCCACCCATTGCGCCAGGTCGCCCCGGACGGCTATGGGCACCGGTGCGATAAGCGGCATCGAAGTAAGTGGGGATCCACATCCCGCGAGATGGCGAAGACACGGGAGAAAGCGCGCGAGCAAGGCTTAGCTCCTCTCCTCGGCGAGCCAGCGAGACCTCTCGGCGCGGTTCTCCGGAAGCGTCACCACGTTAGCAAAATCTTTGGAGGTTCTTTGGCATAGTTGGTCTCGTCACGGCTCCTCGGTGGCGGCCTCGCAAATATTGCCCGAGGTCGCGTTAGCCCGTTCCACAGCGTCCGGAGCATGGGGGCATGCTCCTGCTCCAGGCTCCCGCCGCCAAGCGAATCTCGTCCTCGTTACTGCCGTCACGATGGCCTCGGCGCCATCAATCCTCTGTCGGAGAAGAAGCAGCTCGGCGCGCGAGGAGGTCAGCTCTGCCTGCACTGTGCAAAGGGCGGCTGCGGAGGAGTCCGCACCCCGCGTCACTTCATCTAGTTTGGCCTTGAGAGCCGCGGTCCAGCCCTCAGCTTCGGCCCTGACCAGCTCCAACCTCAACTCATACTGGCGCTCGAGGCCTAAGCGAGCTTCCGCTACGCGGCGGTCGATCTCTTCTTGGGTGGGGCTTCGCGCGCGGCGACATCGTCCTCCGCATGAGCCACCAGGCGCTCCCTCGTCTCCAACCGCTCAAGGTCGGGGATGCGCTCGGCGGCCTCCAGCGTCAGCGCTTCCTCGCGCTTCTGGAGCTCCGCCTGGTCGACGGAAGCCTCCTTCAGCGACACAAGTTCAGCATGGCGCAACTCCACCTGCTGCTCCAGAGAGTTGCTCCAAGCTTGGAGCTCCCACGCACGCTCCTCCGCGTCCCTGCGCCGCCGATCTGCTTCCAGCGCCTCCTCGACGGCTCGAGAGCAAGCCTCTCGCGAGGCCGCCAGTGACGCCTCAGCCTTCGCATTGTCAAGATCATGCTGGTGACGTGCGAGGGCAATGGCTACCTTCAGCTTGCGCCTCTCCTCAGCAAGGCGCAAACCTTCCGCCTCAAGACGCGCATCTTCGCCGGCGAGCTCCGCCCCGAGCCGGTTCACCACGGCCGTCGCCCCATGGAGAAATTCTTGATGAAGGGTGCGGCGTTCATGAGCACGCCTGAGCACGTCTTCTGCGTCCCCCTCTGCTGCTGGTGTATGCGGGGGCAGGCGTCGCCTCCTCCCTTGAGGCGGGGGCTGGCACCCCAACAGTCACCGGACGGGCCTCGCCAGGAGCAGGGCCTGGCTCCGGTCCGTCCCCAAAAGAAGAGCTCAAGATCGACTTCAACCAATCACCGTCCACGATCAAGGAAGGAGCATGGGGCAAGCTGGCTGTGCCCCAGGAGAACTCGTGAAGGGAAGACAGCAGGCGCGCAGGCTCGGGACTCTCAGTTGAACGAGTCACCTCTCCGGCCGGCTGAGTGATAAGGGCGCCGCTTGAACCCGGCGCACCAAGGACCAGCAATGATGACGGAGCTTGGGGAGATGGCTCCTTGGCCGTCTCCGCGAATTCGGCAGGAAGGGCCCTGAAAGGCCACGGTCAGCTGCAAGAACCGAGAGGTAGAAGAGAAGAGAGAAAAAAAAATACTTAGTCGTCCGTGGCAAAGTACCTCCTGCACTTCAGCAAGCGGCAAGGGCGATTGTCACCGCCCGAGGCCTCCTTCCTCTTGCGGAGGGCCACGAAGTCTACGCGGAACCGGCCTAAGCGCTCGGCGCAGGGGTCGGTTTGTGGCATGGAGGAGGCGGCAAGGTGATCAGCGCCAATGGGACCAGCCTGGGGGGTGCCACCAGGCGCCGCCTCATGGGGGACGACCGGGGCCTCGGGAGCCCCAACCTCGGGAGCCGAAGGCCGCGACTCCTCACCCATCACCATTTTGGAACGAGCTCCTGGAGATGCCGCCCTCAGGGCTCCGTACGGCGTCACCACCTCAACGTCGTCCCCTTCAACTCCTGACGTTTCTCGTCTCCCTGCACCATCACCTGAGATGTGGCCACTTTGGGCGACCGGAAGAGCGACCACGGCAACTGGGTTCTCGCGAGGCCCCCTGAGGCCAGCCAGGTGCAGCCCCCACTCGTCAAAACTGGGCATCTTCTTCACGAAATTCGCCCTGCCCGAACAAAGATACAAGAGGGCACCATCATGTCGAAGGCTGCCTGGGGAAGGATCGCCAACCAGGACCCTGAGCACTGTCCTCAGCACTTCAGTCGCTAGGTCCCCCTCCTAAAGTTGCAAGCGGTCTTTGTGCCCCGCAAAGTCCCACATCCGATGAGAGTGGTGCTGGAGAGGAGCAATGCGACACCGAAGGAACTCCTTCACCACCTTGGGCGCCCTCACGTTGAGCGCCCTCAAGCTCTCGAAGCGACGCCACACGAATGCAAGCCGGGTGTCCGCGAGCGTCTCATGACCCCAGCCTGAGTTGGGAACAGCAGGCAAGGTAGGATGCGAGAGCAGGGGGCTGGGCACCCCAACGTCCACGTAAAACCACCGCTCTCTAAACTTAGCCTCAGGGGGAGGGAGTCCGAAATCTATCCCCGAAGCAGCCGTCTCTAGCACCGGAAGGAAGCTCACACACCCCAAGCATTGAGTAGGATTACTCAGGCGCAAAGAGAAGAAATGACGCATCAGGGCAACGAAAGGAGGGATGCCCACCATTGCCTCACAGACAAAGGCGAAGACAGCCAGGAGGGTAATGGACTTAGGCCCGAGATGCATCATGTGGATCTGATAGTGGGAGAGCACCGCATTGAAGAAAGCGGAGAAGGGGGGAACCAGACCCGCCCATAGGGCATCAGCGAAGAACCGTACCTCCGTGACAATCCTTTCGAAGGAGGCGTGGGACGCAGGCCATGCCGTGGTCCTGACGCACTCGTTGAAGACGGTGGCAAGAGCAGAGCGGATCTTGCCCAAGGCCTCGGGGTTGAGTATGATAGATCGATCGACGGCGGGGGCCACCGCCGGAGGCGAGCGGGACGAAGGCGCGGGCTTCCTCACCTTTTCCTTCTTCATTGGCGCCATAGCGACAGGAAGGCTGAGAGTTCGAGTTGGATTAAGGGCGAAAGTTGGAGCCAGAGGAAGAAGGAAGGGCCGGGAGTGCACGGACGGCGAAAGGGGAATGGCTGTGTGCAACCCCGGGTCCGCTTAGCCGGGCGTGTAATGAGGCATCATGGGGAAGCGGAGACGCCCACGACCAATCAATCGCCACGCGGCGCACAAGGCCGCAGGCTGTTGTGGCCCGCAGCGCTTCGCACTTGCCCCTTTGCTTCTCTGCTAAGCCAAGTCCGGGCATGCCTTGGGCCCGCGGGCTACTGTCGGTGTTCTGGGAACGGTGGTCCCCAGACTTGCCTGCCTGCGGCCTGCGGCGTGGCTGAAGTGGGGGCTCAGTGCGGCCCAGCTTCATCAGATCAAGCTCAAGACCCTCGCGAGGGGCCAAGCCTCGCGGGGCGGACGACAGGAACCCTCCTTAGGAGCAGCCTCGTCAGGCAGGCTCACGAGGAGGCGGAGAGATCAAGGCAGGGTACCTCACGAGGGTGCCGCGTGACGCAAGCTGACGGTGTCCTGGACTAGGGGTACTCACCACGTCATCTCCCGATCTGTTAGATTAGCCCGAGGACCCCCATGGCCGTAAACTCATGGGCCAGTCCGGACAGCTGCCGCATACAAGGAAGATTCCACAAGACTTGGCGATCAAGACAAGGACTCCTCCCCACCGGCGTATTCGGCTAGGACTCTTGTTATCCTAGGCCTCTCGTGCATTATATAAACCGAGGCCAGGCTAGTCAATAGAGGAGAGACAACAACAATCATACCATAGGCTAGCTTCTAGGGTTTAGCATCTCTGATCTCGTGGTAGATCTACTCTTGTACTACCCATATCATCAATATTAATCAAGCAGGAGTAGGGTTTTACCTCCATCGAGATGGCCCGAACCTGGGTAAAAACATCGTGTCCCTTGTCTCTTGTTACCATCTGCCTATACGCACAGTTCGGGACCCCCTACCCTAGATCCGCCGGTTTTGACACCGACATTGGTGCTTTCATTGAGAGTTCCGCTGTGTGTTCGGCAAAAGGTCGATGGCTCGCCTGCAGATCAACTGCGACTTCGGCATCTTTGTCACCAGCTCGACTGGTCACCTTGGTTCGACCAAGGACTATGCCCTATCTCTGATCGTCATGTTCGGATGAGGGCCTTCATCAACATCAGCTCCGATCTCTATCAAGATCATGGAGGAAACATCCAGGGAGCCCGCGGGCTCAACGTCAACATTGCCCTCAGGCGACCGTGCTGTTTTTTTGGACAGCGAACTTGTATCCGCCGTAACCGCCTCCTCGAGCGTCGGTTTGACGGTTGCTTCAGTGGAATAGTGCGGAATTACGTCTGCAACAGCCATGCTAAATTTCGTCGAGTTCCGATGGAGGAATCTCCGACAATCTACGATATACCGGAGCCTGTCAAATCTGGACGAGAATCTGGACGAGTTTAGGGCGTGGTGTCCAGCTTCTAGCTCGGACCTCCTTTGGAAGATCCAACCGTTGATCGACTGCGGAATTCCTATATCTACCACCCCTCAAAATTTCAGCTTGATCCAACCGTCCAAACTCCGGGAACCTTCCGATTAGTGCATCCCTTTCCGGATCTGTTTTCTGCGCGAAAACAAATCCGGCCCGAGTTCGGCCTTTTTACGAACGGGATTTCGGACATCCTTTTTGAAGGAAGTTTTGTATGGGGTATTGTGTTTTGTTCCCGAACACATCCTACTAACTTTAAAATCTTTTGAACATGATCTTCAACATCATGCTGGTGTCAAACCAGTCCGGCAATATTGCTTCACGGCTGCCGACCTGCGCTAGACACATCGTCACTTTGTTGAGCCGAGCTCAACTTCTTCGGATCATCATCTCGGCAAGCCGAACAAGAGTCCGGAATCGCGAAGGTTAAATCATCACCAACATCGCCGCCCCACGGATTACACGGAGCGGGCATACCGGCATCGCCGCACGGTTGCTTCATCAAGCCGGCATCGACCACGTCATGACCTGCATCGGCAGGGCCGCACTATTGCTTCTTCAAGCTGGTGTCCATCACGCCGACCTACTTCAACATCTCGGCTGGACCGGGGGCTTGGCCATCTCTTCATCAACCTACTCCGGACACTTCGGTGTCACTAGCCGACCAGCTCTGTCACGTTAGCTGGATCGAGGGCTTTGCCTCGGCGGGCCAACCTTTGCCAGCATTGACATGCCGTCGTTTTATCGCCCATCAGGCAATGGGTGAGCGGACCGAGTCCTAATTTTGAGAATCACCTTCTTTCGAATTGCTACAACAAATAAACCAGGTCTATCAAATGGTGGCCGCATTAAAGACAGTCGCATTGTGGTTCGGTCAGTTTCCGTACATAGTCCGGCGAACGCCGCATCCGGAGCTCGGACCGACCTTTGAGAATTCAGGCTTTGCCACGCCTTTACCGCATCATGCCGACGCCCTGCATCGACATTGACTTTGGCGCCAGGCCATATTTTTTTATTACTCACTTTACATAAATTATTTATTATGCAATGATTTTTTTAATTATCATTATTACTATTATCTCCGGTTTGCACCATTTTTTGTGCACAGGAAAATGATCCGGGGACTTCGGCGTCACTCTGCGATGCTGCATTGACCGTGCTATGTCACCACTTGATGTCGAGCTCTCCGCTCCGCCACCTCGGGACCGGCTTGGGGGATGGAACCTTGTCCCGTATCAAGCTCGGACCACGTCATCAATACCGAACACATTAACCAGCTAAGTCGCTTTTAATGCTCAAAGCTTTAATTTCTAACTTGTGTTCGGTTCGACCAAGCATTATACTTTTTTGGAAAAATGTTGCTTGTAAAAAGAATTTCTTGTCCAAACTTTGTTTGTGACGCATAAATTCAAATACCCAATTCATTTGGGGCTTCCTTCATGAAGCTTTTCCTCTTGCATATGATTATACTTGTACGGCTTTGTTCCTTGTTCGTGTATTACGCCACAATATGCACCATATTGACTTAAGCGATTTGCAAGCTGGGTTGCCTCGCTCCTGTTTTTACCCTCACGTTCCCGATTGTTCGGCTAGGGAGTAAAGGGAGCACCTCTGCGATTATCACGATCGGGTCATCCGAGCCGGACCTCGACTGGGTGAATCCGAAAGCTAAGCGCTCTTATAGTTTTCAATGATGGTCGACACAACGGAACTCATGAGTACAAAAAATCTATTGCACAAGTCTCATAATAACAATGAGCACCGAAGAAAGGTATCGCTAGTACTATTTTCTTCAAAGATGCTTCTTACACTTCGCAGTAATATAGCATAAGTTCCTTTGAAAGCGGCGCTTTATGTCTTTCTGACCTTATGGCCTGATTGCTGGTTATTGGAAACACCATCAATATTCTCGATAGATGGAGTACATAACACTTTTTGGTCCTTGACCAAAGAGGGAGAAAGCCGACGATCGGTTAAGACGCTGCGTTAAAGTTCGGTTGAACATAGATATGATATAAGTACTTCGGTACATGCAATCATTCTTTTACCCAAGTCACTTGGGGGCTCTTAAATTTATATGAGCCGTTTTATGATAAGTGTTCTTCTTCTTAGTCGTTGCAAAGCTTTATTATTATTATCTATCACTCCTTTTGCGACACGAGCGTGTGGTCACTAGCCAGGGAGCCTAATTTCTCTCTCAAAGTCGCTAGAGTTTAGTTTGCTAAACTGGCCTAACGAGAAGTACTCCGCCCTCGGGATAGGAGGTTGAAGCCGTAGGCTGACCCGCTTGAAGTCTTGAGATAGGATGTATCATGCTAAAGCACGACAGAAGCACTTCTTTTGCTAAGGCCAATTTTCGGATCGGCACCGAACACTTGATCTTGTTCGGACGTCAAGTTTTTACTAACGTTTTTTGGTTTTCCAAGCTTATGGCACTTTTTAAACTATTTGTGTGTTTTCAGCACAAGTCTCGCAGTGCAACGCCGGACACCTTTAGAGATTCGGCAAAAACATTCTCGGATATTGCTATATATGCATCGGTTTCGAATTGTGTCTTCGCCAATAGTTGGGTTGCCGGCTCCTGCACTTGCCTCCTACGTTCCGCTTTGTTCGGCTAGGTGTGCAAAGGAGAACCATCGATTGTGCTTCCAGCTCACATGGTTAAGCACCTCGGTGGAGAAAGCCGAAACCGATTTGTCACAATAAGCGTAAACTGGTCAGCGATCCGATGGCGGTGTTAAACGACGGGCCATTCATAACAATGCGAAGTGTTTACGGCTTGACCTCGATCGTCCGAACACTACCGGGGCTATTAACTGGCCTCCCAAACTAAATCCTCGATATTTTACTCTTACATTAGAGCTGAGGTTTCATGATCATGCTTAGCATGACAACCCAAAGAAAGGAACCGATAGCGGGACTATTTTCTTTGGAAGACATTTCTTCTGTTAAACAGTAATATAACATATCTCTCTGCGTACCTTTGTTTATAAAACCGTATGGCCAGATTGCCTTGTTTGTTGTAAATCTTTTCCCTCATAAAGGCTTTATAAAGTAGGACAAACACTCCTCGGCTATTGGCCGAGGAGGTGGAAGCCGATGGTCGGTCAACAAAGTGTTGTACAATGCGGATCAGAGCATTAATGACGTAAAGTACTTGGATACATAGAGTCATTACACATAATTTGTGATTTTACTATGGATATCAATCCTTAATTCGGCCACCCGTGCCTGCATTAAGGCTCGGGGCTACTGGGCTTCGGGCTTATTATTTACAAATATTAAAGGGGCACATCGATCCCCTGATCTGGTATTGCCACCCGACCAGTGTCTCGGGGCTCTTGCATTGCCTGTCCAATGCGAGAAAATTTTAAGTGTAATACTGATCTTGAGGAGATTTTGATCCTCGGGTTGGTCGGTCGCACCCAACCTGAGTCTTGAGGACTGAGCACGCCGCTTTTGTGTCTCAAGTATTACGCCGAGCTAGGACTTGATCCTTAGACCGATTTTGCAAATCAACACGAGTCTCGGTGGCTCTGAGGATCAGCGGTCTTATGTCATCCTTCAGGTGCATCTCGGGTTTTAGACCGATACACACCTTGAGGGCTACTGGCTATATATCTCGGCAGAGAATAAATTGCACCAAACGAAAATATTGACAAAAATCGGCCCGCACTCCGGTGGTTCACCACCTCAGAAGCAGTATGGCATAAAGCTCGAGCACCAGTGGCTAGCTCCATAGAGGGCATTTCCGGCATTAAGCTCGGCTAAACTCCTACAAACTTCTTTTGAACCAAGGTGATTTACGACACCTCGGATACAGTCCGGTGTTGGAGCTCGGTTACATAGTCCGGCGTTGGAGATCGGATACATAGTCCGGCGTTGGATCTCGGATACAGTCCGGCATTGGAGCTTGGATACATAGTCCGGTGTTGGAGCTCGGATACATTCCGGCGTTAGAGCTGGGAAGCGGTCTGGCGTTGGTGCTCGGCTACAAAAGATACTTCCAATGCAGTCCGGCGTTGGAGCTCGGACGCAAGAGGACGCCGCCGCCCGGGAACAACTTCAACCCCCGAGGTGTGGCATAAAAATAACAAGGCATTGATAAAGGCCGGAAACTTAAAGGGGCTCCTCGGATACCCAACGTGTAAACTCGTCGAATGCATTTCGGCGATCCTCAAGATCGAAGATGAGAAGATTTGTTGAAATAGTTTTCAAGACCGACGACTGAAGATGAAGAACGGTTCAGAAGAATCGAGGAGCGTCCCTAAACTTGAAGACCGGTTCGGGGGGCTACGGACGGTGTCCTGGACTAGGGGGTACTCACCACGTCATCTCCCGATCTGTTAGATTCGGTCGAGGACCCCCATGGCCACATACTCATGGGCCAGTCCGGACAGCTGCCGCATACAAGGAAGATTCCACAAGACTTGGCGATCAAGACAAGAACTCCTCCCCACGGGCGTATTCGGCTAGGACTCTTGTTGTCCTAGGCCTCTCGTGCATTATATAAACCGAGGCCAGGCTAGTCGATAGAGGAGAGACAACAACAATCTGTTGGGGAACATAGCAGAAATTCAAAAATTTCCTATGTGTCACCAAGATCTATCTAAGGAGAAACCAGCAACGAGGGGAAGGAGAGTGCATCTGCATACCCTTGTAGATCGCTAAGCGGAAGCGTTCAAGAGAACGGGGTTGAAGGAGTCGTACTCGTCGTGATCCAAATCATCGGAGATCCTAGTGACAAACGGACGGCACCTCCGCGTTCAACACACGTACAGCCCGGTGACGTCTCCCACGCCTTGATCCAGCAAGGAGAGAGGGAGAGGTTGAGGAAGACTCTGTCCAGCAGAATCACAACGGCGTGGTGGTGATGGAGGAGCGTGGCAATCCAGCAGGGCTTCGCCAAGCACCGCGAGAGAGGAGAAGGGAGAGAGGTAGGGCTGCGCCAAGAGGGAGAGAAACTCATCGTTTAGGCAGCCCCCAGACCTCATGTATTTATAGGAAATGATACTTGACATTATAAAAGCTTTAGCATACGAACTACGATCTTTGTGCTAGGCTTAGGATTGGGTCTTGTCCATCACATCATTCTTCTAATGATGTGATCCCTTTATCAACGACATCTAATGTCCATGGTCAGGAAACCGTAACCATCTATTGATCAATGAGCTAGTCAAGTAGAGGCTTACTAGGGACATGGTGTTGTCTATGTACCCACACATGTATCTGAGTTTCCTATCAATACAATTATAGCATGGATAATAAACGATTATCATGAACAAGGAAATATAATAATAACTAATTTATTATTGCCTCTAGGGCATATTTCCAACAGTCTCCCACTTGCACTAGAGTCAATAATCTAGTTCACATCGCCATGTGATTAACACTCATAGGTCACATCGCCATGTGACCAACATCCAAAGAGTTCACTCGTGTCATTAAACTAGTTCACATCATCATGTGATTAAAAGTCAATGAGTTCTGGGGTTTGATCATGTTTTGCTTGTGAGAGAGGTCTTAGTCAACGGTGCGCAACATTCAGATCCGTATGTACTTCGCAATTCTATGTCATATTGTAAATGCTGCTTCCACGCTCCACTTGGAGCTATTCCAAATGGTTGCTCCACTATACGTATCCGGTTTGCTACTCAGAGTCATTCGGATAGGTGTTAAAGCTTGCATCGACGTAACCCTTTACATCGAACTCTTTATCACCTCCATAATTGAGAAACATATCCTTATTCCTCTAAGGATAATTTTGAATGCTATCTGGTGATCCACTCCTTGATCACCTTTGTACCCTCTTGCCAGACATGTGGCAAGGCACACATCAGGTGCGGTACTTAGCATAGCATACTGTATAGCCTACATCTAAAGCATAGGGGACGACCTTCGTCCATTCTCTCTTTTCTGCCGTGGTCGATCTTTAAGTCTTAACTTCATACCTTACATCTCAGGCAAGAACTCTTCTTTGACTGATCCATCTTGAACACCTTCAAGATCATGTCAAGGTATATGCTCATTTGAAAGTATCATTAAGCGTTTTTGATCTATCCTCATAGATCTTGATGCTCAATGTTCAAGGAGCTTTAATCTAGGTTTTCACTTGAAAAACACTTTTCAAATAACCCTATATGCATTCCTGAAATTCTACATCATTTCTAATCAACAATGTGTCAACAACATATACTCATCAGAAATTCTATAGTGCTCCCACTCACTTCTTTGGAAATACAAGTTTCTCATAAACTTTGTACAAACCCAAAATCTTTGATCATCTCATCAAAGTGTACATTCCAACCCCGAGATGCTTACTCCAGTCCTTAGAAGGATTGCTGGAGCTTTGCATACCTTTTAGCATCCTTAGGATCGACAAAACCTTTCTGATTGTATCGCATACAACCTTTCCTTATGAAAAGTGGTAAGGAAACTCATCTTGACATCCATCTGCCAGATTTCATAAATGCAGCTAATGCTAACATGATTCCGACGGACTTAAGCATCGCTACGGATGAGAAAATCTCATCGTAGTCAACTCCTTGAACTTGTGAAAAAACTCTTCGCCACAAGTCGAGCTTCATAGACGGTGACATTACCGTCCACGTCCGTCTTCTTCTTAAAGATCCATTTATCTTAATGGCTTGCCGATCATCGGGCAAGTCCACCAAAGTCCATGCTTTCTTCTGATACATGGATCCTATCTCGGATTTCATGGCTTCTAACCATTTGTCGGAATTTGGGCCCACCATTGCTTCTCCATAGCTCATAGGTTCATTGTTGTCTAGCAACATGACCTTCAAGACAGGATTACCGTACCATTCTGAAGTAGTACGCATCCTTGTCACCCTACGAGGTACGGCAGTGACTTGATCCGAAACTTCATGATCACTATCATAAGCTTCTACTTCAATTGGTGTAGGTGCCACAGGAACAACTTCATGTGCCCTGCTACACACTAATTGTAGTGATGGTTCAATCACCATATCAAGTCTCCACCATCCTCCCACTCAACTTTTCGAGACAAACTTTTCCTCGAGAAAGGACCCGGTTCAAGAAACAATCCCTATTGCTTTCGGATCTGAATTAGGAGGTATACCCAACTGTTTTGGGTGTCCTATGAAGATGAATTTTATCCGCTTTGGGTTCGAGCTTATCAACCTGAAACCTTTTTCACATAAGCGTCGCAGCCCCAAACTTTTAAGAAACGACAACTTAGCTTTTTTCAAACCATAGTTCAAACGGTGTCGTCTCAACGGAATTACGTGGTGCCCTATTAAAGTGAGTGCGGTTGTCTCTAATGCCTAACCCATGAACGATAGTGGTAATTAGATAAGAGACATCATGGTACACACCATATCTAATAGGGTGCAACTATGATGTTCGGACACACCATCACACTATGGTGTTCCAGCGGTATTAATTGTGAAACAATTTCCACAATGTCTTAATAAGCGTACAAAGCTCAGAACTCAGATACTCATCTCTATGATCATATCATAGACATTTTATCCTCTTGTCACGATGATCTTTAACTTCACTCTGAAATTACTTGAACCATTCAATAATTCAGACTTGTGTTTCATCAAGTAAATACACTCGATATCTAATTAAATCATCCGTGAAGTAAGAACATAACGATATTCATCGCATGCCTCAAAGCACTCATTGCCTTTGCACACATCAAAATGTGTTACTTCAACAAGTTGCTATCTTGTTCCATCTTACTGAAACCGAGGCTTTTCAGTCATCTTGCCCATGTGGTATGATTTGCATATCTCAAGTGATTCAAAATCAAGTGAGTCCAAACAATCCATGTGCATGGAGTTTCATCATCCGTATACACCAATAGACATGGTTTGCATGTCTCAAACTTTTCAAAAACGAGTGAGTCCAAAGATCCATCAACATGGAGCTTCTTCATGCGTTTTATACCAATATGACTTACATGGCGATTGCCACAAGTAAGTGGTACTATCATTACTATCTTATACCTTTGGCATGAAAATGTGTATCACTACGATCGAGATTCAATAAACCATTCATTTAGGTGCAAGACCATCGAAGGTATTATTCAAATAAATAGAGTAACCATTATTCTCCTTAAATGAATAGCCGTATTGTGATAGACCTAATCCAATCATGTCTATGCTCAACGCAAACACCAAATGACAATTATTCTGGTTTAATACTAATCTTGATGGTAGAGGGAGCGTGCGATGTTTGATCACACCAACTGGGAAACACTTCCAACACATATCGTCGGCTCACCTTTAGCTAGTCTCCGTTTATTCCGTAGCTTTTATTTCGAGTTGCTAACACTTAGCAACCGAACCGATATCTAATACCCTGGTGCTACTAGGAGTACTAGTAAAGTACACATTAACATAATGTATATCCAATATACTTCTATCGACCTTGCCAGCCTTCTCATCTAACAAGTATCTAGGGTGGTTCCGCTTCTGTGTCCGTTCCTCTTATTACAGAAGCACTTAGTCTCAGGTTTGGGTCCAACCTTGGGTTTCTTTACTGGAGCAGCAACTGATTTGCCGTTTCATGAAGTACCCCTCCTTGCCTTTGCCCTTCTTGAAACTAGTGGTTTCACTAACCATCAACAATTGATGCTCCTTCTTGATTTCTACATTCGCGGTGTCAAACATTGCGAATAGCTCAAGGACCATCATATCTATCCCTGATATGTTATAGTTCATCACGAACCTTCTAGCAGCTTGGTGGCAATGTCTTTGGAGAAACATCACTATCTCATCTGGAAGATTAACTCCCACTCGATTCAAGTGATTGTTGTACCGAGACAATCTGAGCACAAGCTCAACGATTGAGCTTTTCTCCCTTAGTTTGCAGGCCAAGAAAATCGTCGGAGGTCTTATACCTCTTGACTTGGGCACGAGCCTGAAATCCCAATTTCAGCCCTCGAATCATCTCATATGTTCCGCGACGTTTCGAAAAACGTCTTTGGTGCCTCAACTCTAAACCATTTAATATTACCGAACTATCACGTAGTCATCAAAACGTGTGTGTCAGATGTTCGCAACATCCACAGACCACGTTCGATGTTCAACACACTGAGCGGTGCATTAAGGACATAAGCTTTCTTACATCACATAATCGCCATCGCCAACTTTCAACTATATTTTCTCTAGGAACATATCTAAACAGTGGAACTAAAGCGCGAGCTTACGACATAATTTGCAAGGGGCTTTTGACTATGTTCAGGATAATTAAGTTCATCTTATGAACTCCCACTCAGATAGACATCCCTCTAGTCATCGAAGTGATTACATGATCCGAGTCAACTAGGCCGTGTCCGATCATCACGTGAGACGGACTAGTCATCATCGGTGAACATCCTCATGTTGATTGTATCCTCCATACGACTCATGCTCGACCTTTCGGTCTCTTGTGTTCCGAGACCATGTCTGTACATGCTAGGCTCGTCAAGTTAACCTAAGTGTTTCGCGTGTGTAAATCTGGCTTACACCCGTTGTATGTGAACGTAAGAATCTATCACACCCGATCATCACGTGGTGCTCAAAGCATTTAACTTTACATAGCGGTGCGCAGTTAGGGGGCACACTTTCTTGAAATTGTAATGAGGGATCATCTTATTTACTACCGTCGTTCTAAGCAAATAAGATGCATAAACATGATAAACATCACATGCAATCCAATAGTGACATGATATGGCCAATATCATTTTGCTCCTTTTGATCTCCATCTTCGGGCTCCATGCTCATCATCGTCACCGGCATGACACCATGATCTCCATCATCATGATCTCCATCATCGTGTCTCCAGGAAGTTGTCTCGCCAACTTATTACTTCTACTACTATGGCTACCGTTAGCAATAAAGTAAAGTAATTACATGGCGTTTGTTCAATGACACGCAGGTCATACAATAAATAAAGACAACTCCTATGGCTCCTACCGGTTGTCATACTCATCGACATGCAAGTCGTGATTCCTATTACAAGAACATGATCAATCTCATACATCACATA
Organism: Aegilops bicornis; assembly: GCA_021605145.1. NCBI lineage: Eukaryota > Viridiplantae > Streptophyta > Magnoliopsida > Poales > Poaceae > Aegilops > Aegilops bicornis. The sequence goes on from CM038674.1 coordinate 513,709,287, forward strand.
TCATTCATCACATTCTTCTTGGCCATATCACATCACATAACATACCCTGCAAAAACAAGTTAGACGTCCTCTAATTGTTGTTGCATGTTTTACGTGGCTGCTATGGGTTTCTAGCAAGGACGTTTCTTACCTACGCAAAACCACAACGTGATATGCCAATTGCTATTTACCCTTCACAAGGACCCTTTTCATCGAATCCGTTCCAACTAAACTGGGAGGCGGCACCCGCTAGCCACCTTATGCACCAAGTGCATGTCGATCAGTGGAACCTGTCTCACGTAAGAGTACGTGTAAGGTCGGTCCGGGCCGCTTCATCCCACAATACCGTTGAAACAAGATTGGACTAGTAACGGTAAGCATATTGAACATCATCAACGCCCACAACTACTTTGTGTTCTACTCGTGCAAAGAATCTACGCAATAGACCTAGCTCTGATGCCCTTTGTTGGGGAACGTGGCGAAATTCAAAATTTTCCTACGTGTCACCAAGATCTATCTAAGGAGAAACCAGCAGCGAGGGAAGGAGATTGCATCTACATTCCCTTGTAGATCGCTATGCGGAAGAGTTCAATAGAACGGTGTTGAAGGTGTCGTACTAGTCGTGATACATATCACCGGAGATCCTAGTGCCGAACGGACGGCACCTCCGCTGTTCAACACACGTACAGCCCGGTGACGTCTCCCACGCCTTGATCCAGCAAGGAGAGAGGGAGAGGTTGAGGAAGACTCCGTCCAGCAGCAGCACAACGGCATGGTGGTGATGGAGGAGCGTGGCAATCCAGCAAGGCTTCGCCAAGCACCGCGAGAGAAGAGAAGGGAGAGAGGTAGGGCTGCGCCAAGAGGGAGAGAAACTCATCGTTTAGGCAGCCCCCAGACCATATGTATTTATAGGGGAAGGGGAGGGGGCTGCGCCCCCTCTAGGGTTCCCTCCCCAAGGGTGGCGACAGCCCCCAGATGCCATCTGGGTGGCGGCGAGGGGAGAGAGGAGGCGGCGCTGGGGTGGGCCTTAGGGCCCATCTGCCTAGGGTTTGCCCCTCCCACTCTTCCTCGCGCCTTGGGCCCCTTGTGGGGGCGCACCAGCCCACACAGGGCTGGTCCCTCCCACACTTGGCCCATGCAGCCCTCCGGGGTTGGTGGCCCCACTTGGTGGACCCAGGGACCCTCCCGGTGGTCTCGGTACGTTACCGATAAAACCCGAAACTTTTCCGGTGACCAAAACAGGACTTCCCATATATAAATCTTTACCTCCGGACCATTCCGGAACTCCTCGTGACGTCCGGGATCTCATCTAGGACTCCGAACAACATTCGGTAACCACATACAAACTTCCTTTATAACCCTAAGCGCCATCGAACCTTATGTGTAGACCCTTCGGGTTCGGGAACCATGCAGACATGACCGAGTCGTTCTCCGATCAATAACCAACAGCGGGATCTGGATACCCATGTTGGCTCCCACATGTTCCACGATGATCTCATCGGATGAACCACGATGTCAAGGACTCAATCGATCCCGTATACAATTCCCTTTGTCTAGCGGTATTGTACTTGCCCGAGATTCGATCGTCGGTATCCCGATACCTTGTTCAATCTCGTTACCGGCAAGTCTCTTTACTCGTTCCGTAACACATCATCCCGTGATCAACCCCTTGGTCACATTGTGCACATTATGATGATGTCCTACCGAGTGGGCCCAGAGATACCTCTCCGTTTACACGGGTGACAAATCGATGTCGATTCGTGCTAACCCAATGACACTTTCGGAGATACCTGTAGTGCACCTTTATAGCCACCCGATTCGTTGTGACGTTTGGTACACCCAAAGCATTCCTACGGTATCCGGGAGTTGCACAATCTCATGGTCGAAGGAAATGATACTTGACATTAGAAAAGCTTTACCATACGAACTACGATCTTTGTGCTAGGCTTAGGATTGGGTCTTGTCAATCACATCATTCTTCTAATGATGTGATCCCGTTATCAACGACATCTAATGTCCATGGTCAGGAAACCGTAACCATCTATTGATCAACGAGCTAGTCAAGTAGAGGCTTACTAGGGACATGGTGTTGTCTATGTACCCACACATGTATCTGAGTTTCCTATCAATACAATTATAGCATGGATAATAAACGATTATCATGAACAAGGAAATATAATAATAACTAATTTATTATTGCCTCTAGGGCATATTTCCAACACAATCATACCATAGGCTAGCTTCTAGGGTTTAGCCTCTCTGATCTCGTGGTAGATCTACTCTTGTACTACCCATATCATCAATATTAATCAAGCAGGAGTAGGGTTTTACCTCCATCGAGAGGGCCCGAACCTGGGTAAAAACATTGTATCCCTTGTCTCCTGTTACCATCCACCTAGAAGCACAGTTCGAGGACCCCCTACCCGAGATCCGCCGGTTTTGACACCGACACAAGCCATGACGATCGAGACCAAAGAGGCGCCAGGCGGCGCCCGGCTACAAGATCATCCTCATTTCCCCTTTGGTGCAAAGGAGGCAAGCACAGGCCAAGGCATCAGGCAAAGTTTGCCACTTCAGTGCAACAAGACCAAGACCAGTAGAGCGGCAGGAAGGAGGTCATTGTGGAGCCCAGGACGGCGTCACCGTCAGAGCCTTTGGCAGCCGAAGACCAACCTTAGTCAGGATAAGTGTACTAGATGTTCCCCTTCAAAGCCAATTGTTGGCGCCCTTCCCGCTCATTATTTGGGAAGAGGCCCAGGGCCTCCCTCTATAAATAGGACTAGCCACCACAGAGAGAGGGACGGGTTGAACCTACCAGAGAGAGAGAGAGAAGCGACTGGACTCACCCAAGCAGTCCATCGCACCAGCTCAAGAACAGCCCCTCGCGAGGCTGTTCTTCCTTTCTACTGTTCATCATCAGCCCCTGAGGCAATCCACCACACCACACACTGGAGTAGGGTATTACACCACAACTGTGGCCTGAACCAGTATAAACATTGTATCTCTTGTGCTGTTCTTCATTCATAGTTTAGATCCCTTGCAAACCATCAACGAGTGAGCTGGTAGGGGAAAGATCTCCGCACACACCCCATTGTTCGAACCTCAAGGGTCTGCCGGAACCCAAAATCTGACAGCTGTTATCGCTGTTTTTGCCGAGGCGGGATTTGGAGCGGCGCCTACGCCTTCGCTTTTGTTGCTTCTCGAGGGAACTATCCTTCGCTGCATCCTTCCATTCCTCGTCATTGTTTTCTTTGGGTGTATTCACTATATATATCGTGTGATGAAGTGGCTGCCAGCGCCCTATGGGCGGTGGTTCCTGTTCTTCTCCTGCATCGTCGTCCATACCGTCGATGTCTTCAAAGTCGAAATCGAGCATGTCGGTTAAGTCATCGACAGTGGCTATTAAGTGGGTGGTAGGTGGGGAACGAATTTCTTCGTCGTCCACCTCCTATTCGAGCTGGACATAGTTCGGCCATGGGCCTCCTGACAAGGAGAGAGACCTTAATGAATTTAGCACATTGCCAAAAGGCGAATGCTGAAAGATATCCGCGGAGGTAAACTCCATGATCGGCGCCCAATCAGATTCGATAGGCATGGAAGCAGGCGGTTCGGGGCCTGTGGCCGGGGACGAATCCGAGGATCCGACGACACAGGTCTCATAGGAGGTGAAGTCAGTATTCGGCTCTATCGCCACTGAGTGTGTGGCCTCCAAGGCGGGGTCCATCCACCCGTCCTCGAATGGCGCAATCGACTCCGGATCTATGGCTGGAGTAGCCATAGGTGTGATCTCCCGAACACCGTCCGGCGGGCAGAGCTAAGTCGTGCTCGTCGTGACTGTGCGACGCACCTGACATGGGCTCGAATCCGTCAAAGATCAAGTCTCCGCGGATGTCGGCAGTGTAGTTTAAATTTCCAAACCTGACACGACGGCCGGGCGTAGCTCTCGATCTGCTCCAGATGGCCAAGCGAGTTGGCCCGCAGTAGGAAGCCGCCGAATATGAAGATCTGTCCGGGGAGGAAAACCTCACCCTGGATCGCATCGTTGTTGATGATCGAAGGAGCCATCAAGCCTTTATCGCGATGGCACAGTGGAACTCTCAATGAAAGCACCAATGTAGGTCTCAAAACCGGCGGATCTCGGGTAGGGGGTCCCGAACTGTGCATCTAAGGCGGATGGTAACAGGAGGCGAGGGACACGATGTTTACCCAGGTTCGGGCCCTCTCGATGGAGGTAATACCCTACTTCCTGCTTGATTGATCTTGATGATATGAGTATTACAAGAGTTGATCTACCACGAGATCGTAGAGGCTAAACCCTAGAAGCTAGCCTATGGTATGATTGTTGTTGTCCTATAGACTAAACCCTCCGGTTTATATAGACACCGGAGGGGGCTAGGGTTACACAGAGTCGGTTACAAGGGACGAGATCTACATATTCGTATTGCCAAGCTTGCGTTCCACGCCAAGGAGAGTCACATCCGGACACGGGACGGAGTCTTCAATCTTGTGTCTTCATAGTCCAACAATCCGGCTAAACTATATAGTCCGGCTGTCCGAGGACCCCCTAATCCAGGACTCCCTTAGCATCCTGGTGGCCCGAACCTGGGTAAACGATCTTTGTGCTAGCTCCTGGACCTTCTCTTCTCACGACCCCGTGGCCGCCGACCGTAGAAGGGATTCCAGTGATCCCATAGGTGTCGTTGCCACTGACATGTTCCTATAAGAAAATGCAGCCTACATGAATATAATTTAAACTGGCTGAATATTATTTCATAAAGAAAATGGTTAGAGCAGTGAAGCTTGAAAATAGACACTTGTCCTACACGTGTTCTGCATATTGTAATTCTGATAAAGCCAAGTGCAAACCTGAACTTACGAAAATAATATTAGTTTGAAAACATCCCGGAATGTAAGTTTACTAAAATGAATGTCAGTTTAGCTCAAAGCTACAAATAGTATAATTCACACAAGAAAACTAAGCACAAAAAGATATATAATGCAGCTATATATGAATGTCACTTCAAGGTTGGCTGCAACCAATAGAAAATTAAAACAAACATGACTAATTATATCCTCCCTTTGTATCAAAATATACAATGTTTTATTTGTCGATAGTAGATACTATCGAGGATATTGCTATTGGCTATCGGTTGCATAAGTAATAAAAAAGTTGCACATCAAGATTATTTGTTCTCTCCTAGTTATTCTGTTGTCAAATAAATTTCTTCTCATGATCGATGCACACAAGAGGCCTTATATAGCTCTGAGTACCTATGAAGCAAACAATAAAATCAGTAAAACTGACTCATATTACTATGTCATGTATAAAGATTGAAACTATTAACTTTCAACTAGTTCCAACCATAAAATCTGGCATCATAGTTACGGAGCTTATCTGCGTGCATCAAACAACGCTGATGGTAGGGCAGCATTGCATCTATGAATAAGAGAACAGTCACAAAGCTAATGCTAAACCTCCCAGATGAATCGGTATAGGAAATATCAGACATATCCAACAAACAGAGAGGCAACATGAGGCACTGAAGTGGAAGAAGAGTTTGTATATTTGCACTGATGCATATACAGTTCACATAGACTTTAGTTTCCATCAGATGACATTAGCTTGGTAAATGAACTTGCTTCATAGCTAAATAGTTTGCCGACAAAAATAGAACTCAGGTCTCCTGGACCATTTGGTAATCACATGATCAGTAAACAGGAAAACTCATTCCAAACAATCTATCCTAAAACTAATTAATGATTAATTAGGACCAAATACAAAGAGGACTGCCATCATGTGCATGATAGATGTTTGCACATATATCATTATTTTCTCACAAAGCAAGTAGTACGGCTGCTGTGGCTGTAGATGTACCCAATTTAGTAATCCTTTTATCTTTAGCTGTACCAACTTTAGAAATTTGTCATGTAACTTATTGGAACAACTCGGCAAGTGAAAACAACCTTTTATCTTTAGCTGTACCAAATATAGAAATCATATGTTAGCCCTGACATTTTGTAGTCACTTCCCTCACAATCAATAAGTTCATCGGGATCTTGCATCCAAAATGAAAGATATAAACTATTATATTTCTTATAAGAGAAGATACAATTTTTGTATTAGTCAGTTCCATAAAACTATACAACCACAAAAATTTCAAACAGGAGGAGGTGATAGACTCGTGAGTATCATTTTGGTTCACATAGAAAAATAGGAATTTGCAAATAGGAAAAAGTTTATCTATACATATCAACATGGTTATATATCAGTATTAGTATTTGTCCAAATCATGACATTTGCTGCTAGCATTAAGCCGACCTAATGTTCATTGTTGCTAAATCTTGTTGCCATTCATTCAATTTCAGTGCAAGTAGCAAGCAGCCAAGCACACGCGTAACACTTTAGCAGAGCAAGCATAGAGAAAAAAGAATGGAGAGTCTACCTGCAGGCTGTAGCAGTTGGAGCATGGAGGCGGCTGTCAGAATGCATGAAACTTTGCAAAACGATTGGCCATACAAAGGTGGCCACATTTATTCCTTCAAGTCCGCCTTGAGCTGAGTATCAGAAATCACTTAAATCAAATAAAAAAGACAGAGGTGCTCTGAACCCAAATCTTTTCTTCATCAACATAAACAAACATTGGTAAATAGAGCAATCTTACATCATATAAAAAATAAATTAAGATATTATAAGCAACTAGATAATAGCGCTATAAAGTGCAGCAAGCTAACAAAATTTAGTTTAGAATATATGCTAGCAAAATAGACATGTACCAGCTCTCTAATGATAACAGAAAAAAGAGATACAACCATCTTTCCTAGATGTATATATCTAGCAATGAAAATCATTCTTACTGTTACTATAAGAAGGAACCAGTTTTAGTACTCATAACTAAGATATGATTCTGGCAATCTATCCAATACCAGTAATCTCTGATTTTCAGCTTATCCGGAACATTCTTAAAACAATAAGTTGTACAAAAAACAGCAACACACTACACTACGTAGGTGATACGTCTCCAACGTATCTATAATTTTTTTATTGTTCCATGATGTTGTATTATCATTCTTGGATGTTTTACAATCATTTTATAGAAAATTTATATCATTTTTGGGACTAACCCATTGACATAGTGCCCAGTGCCAGTTGCTGTTTTTTTGCTTGTTTTTACTTCGCAGGAAATCAATACCGAAGGGAGTCCAAACACAGCAAAACTTTTTGGTGATTTTTTCTGGACCAGAAGACGCCTGTTGGGCCAAAGAAGTACCAGAGGGGGGCTCCGAGGGGAGCACAACCCACCTCGGCGCGCCTGGGGGCCAAGCATGCCCTGGTGGGTTGTGCCCACCTCGGTCGCCTCCCGCACCGCCTCTTTGCTCTATAAATACTGCCAATATTCCAGAAAACCTAGGGGAGTCGACGAAAATCAATTCCAGCCGCCGCAAGTTCCAGAAACCACACATCCAATCTAGGCACCATCACGGAGGGGTTCATCATCCTCATTGGTGCATCTCCGATGATGCATGACTAGTTCATTATAGACCTACGGGTCCGTAGTTAGTAGCTAGATGGCTTCCTCTCTCTCTTTTGATTCTCAATACAATTGTCTCTTGGAGATCTATTTGATGTAACTCTTTTTGTAGTGTGTTTGTTGGGATCCGATGAACTTTGAGTTTATCATCAGATATATGTTTTTTATCCATGAAAGTTATTTGAGTCTTTTGATCTCTTATATGCATGATTGTAGACTCGTATTTCTTCTTCGAATCTTTGGTTTAGTTAGGCCGACTAGATCGATTTTTCTTGCCATGGGAAGAGGTGCTTTGTTATGGTTTCGATCTTACGGTGCTTGATCCCAGTAACAGAAGGGGAACCGACAAGTATGTATCATTGCCATTAAGGATAACAAGATGGGGTCTATTTCTACATAAATAGATATTGTCTACACCATGTCATCGTTCTTATTGCATTACTCCGTTTCTCCATGAACTTAATACACTACATGCATGTTGGATAGCAGTCGATGTGTGGAGTAATAGTAGTAGATGCAGGCAGGAGTCGGTCTACTAATCTTGGACGTGATGCCCATATAATGATCATTGCCTGGATATTGTCATGATTATTTGAAGTTCTATCAATTGCCCAGCAGTAATTTGTTTACCCACCGTATGCTATTTTTCTTGAGAGAAGCCACTAGTGAAATCTACGGCCCCGGGGTCTCTTCTTTATTATATTTGCCTTCGAGGTCTATTTTCATTCGCTTTAATTTTCATATCTATATTATCAAAAACCCAAAAATAACTTGCCAAATTTTATTTTATTTTATTTGCATCTATCAATCTACTACAATTTTATCCCATCAAGTTGACAATTTCTGGCACTGTTACCCGAAAGGGATTGACAACCCCTTTTACACGTTGGGTTGAAATTATTTGTTCTTTGTGTGCAGGTGCTGTTTACGTGATGTTGTGTGGTTCTCCTACTGGTTTGATAACCTTGATCTCATCACAGAGGGAAATACATACCGTTGCTGTGCTGCATCACCCCTTCCTCTTTGGGGAAATACCGACATAGTTCGAGCAAATATAAAAATGAATTTCTGGCGACGTTGCCGGGGAGACATCATCAACATCCACTGGGTTCCTAATCACAAATCTCATCTCCTTGAAATGTACATTATTTTCCATTTGCCTCTCGTTTTCCTCTCCCCCACTTTACAAAAATTTGCCGTTTTATTCGCCCTCTTTTTCGTTCGCTGCTACGTCTTGAGCTTGCGTTGGTTTTCCTCGAAGAGGAGAGGGTGATGCAGAGAAGTGTAGCGTAAGTATTTCCCTCAGTTTTGAGAACCAAGGTATCAATCCAGTAGGAGGCTCCCCAGAAGTCCCACGCACCTACACCAACAAACTGAGAACTCGCAACCAACGCAATAAAGGGGTTGTCAATCCTTCACGGCCATTTGCAAAAGTGAGATCTAATAAAGATAGTATGATAAGATAAATATATTTTTGGTATTTTATAATATAGATGCAAAAAGTAAAGATGCAAATATAAGTAGATTGGAAGTAAATATGATAAGAGATAGACACGGGGGCCATAGGTTTCACTAGTGGCTTCTCTCAAGATAGCATAAGTATTACAGTGGGTGAACAAATTACTGTCGAGCAATTGATAGAAAAGTGCATAGTTATGAGATTATCTAGGCATGATCATGTATATACGCATCACGTCCATAACAAGTAGACCGACTCCTGCCTGCATCTACTATATTACTCCACACATCGACCGCTATCCAGCATGCATCTAGAGTATTAAGTTCATAAGAACAGAGTAACGCATTAAGCAAGATGACATGATGTAGATGGATAAACTCATGCAATATGATATAAACCCCATCTTGTTATCCTCGATGGCAACAATACAATAAGTGCCTTGCAACCCTTTCTCACATCGGGTAAGGACACCGCAAGATTGAACCCAAAGCTAAGCACTTCTCCCATGGTAAGAAAGATCAATCTAGTAGGCCAAACCAAACTGATAATTCGTAGAGACTTGCAAAGATAACTTAATCATACATAAAAGAATTCAGAGAAGATTCAAATATTATTCATAGATAAACTTGATCATAAACCCACAATTCATTGGATCTCGACAAACACACCGCAAAAAAGAGATTACATCGAATAGATCTCCACAAGAGAAGGGGAGAACATTGTATTGAGATCCAAAAAGAGAGAAGAAGCCATCTAGCTAATAACTATGGACCCGTGAGGTCTGTGGTAAACTACTCACAACTCATCGGAGGGGCAAGGATGTTGATGTAGAGGCCCTCCGTGCTTGATCCCCTCCCGTGAGTGCGCCGAAGGCTCCAAGATGGGATCTCGTGGATCTGAAGGTTACTGTGGTGCAAATTGTGTTTCGTGGTGCCCCGGATGTTTTCGGGCACGAGGGTATATATAGGAAGAAGAAGTACGTCGGTGCACGCCCAAGGGGCCCACGAGACAGTGGCGCCCTATAGGGGGCGCCCACCTATCTCGTGGAGGCTCGGTTGCTTCTTGACTTGCACTCCAAGTTCTACGGATCACGTTCGCAAGAAAATCACGTTCCCAAAGGTTTCATTCCGTTTGGACTCCGTTTGATATTCCTTTTCTTCGAAATACTGAAATAGGCAAAAAACAGCAATTCTGGGCTGGGCCTCCGATTAATAGGTTAGTCCCAAAAGTAATATAAAAGTGGAAAATAAAGCCCAATAAAGCCTAAAACAGTAGATAAAGTAGCATGGAGCAATCAAAAATTATAGATACATTGGAGACGTATCATTCGCTGTTTTCTCGTCAGATATGTCTTTGCGTGCATTCTTGTTTGCCTAGCCATGATGCCTCAAAGAAAATATTATGATGTTCCTTATCCCAATATTTCGATTGAAACTGGGAAAAGTACTAAGGAATATTTGACTACACAATTTGAGCACAATAAATATTTTACCAAAGAACTCAAGGAACACTCTGTTGTGCTGGAAGCTATAACTAAACAACTTGATGATATTAGTAGAGAAGTTTGCAATCTCCAATCTAAGTATGCTTTTGCTGAAAGTCTGCTAGGTAAAATATCCGATGCACAAGCTACCCTAGTAAATCAAATGGCCGCTAAACCAATCTCGCTAGAAGATAAAAGTGATGAAGATCTTATAATGATTGGTGTTTCTTCTATTGATTCTTTGTTTAGTAAAATTAAGATTGATAATAAAGGGACTGAAGAAGAGTCAACATTAGCTAGAAGGCGTCCCGATAATTCGGAGGGTGAAAATCTTGGTGAGAAAATTATTGATTGTATTTCTCTTTGATTGATTGTATTTCTTTATTGCAATCCATGATGAATTCACCCCATGCTTATGAACAAAATAAAGCTTTTACTAAACATATTGTTGATGCTATGATGAAAGCTTTAGAAGAAAAGTTCGAATTAGAGGTTTCAATTCCTAGAAAATCACATGATGAATGGGAACCTACTATCAAAGTCAAGATAAAAAATTATGAGTGTTTTGCTTTATGTGACCTGGGTGCTAATGTTTCTACAATTCCGAAATCTTTATGTGATGTGGTTGGTCTTACAGATATTGAAGAATGTTTCTAAATTTGCACTTGGCGGATTCTACTATTAAAAAGCCTATGGGAAGAATTAATGATGTTCTTATTCTTGCAAATAGGAATTGTGTGCCCATAGGTTTTATTGTTCTTGATATTGATTCCAATCCATCTTGTCCAATTATTCTTGGTAGAGCGTTTTTACGTACTATTGGTGTTGTGATTGATATGAAAGAAGGCAATATTAAATTTCAATTTCCGCTAAGGAAGGGTATGGAAAACTTCCCTAGAACTAGAATTAGGCCACCATATGAATCAATCATGTGGTCATCTTATGGATCTAGAAATAAAGATGACAACACTTAGATCCTTGCTTTATGCCTAGCTAGGGGCGTAAAACGATAGCGCTTGTTGTGAGGCAACCCAATGAATAAAATTTATTTTTGTCTTTTTATTTCTGTTCTTGAGTGTTTGCACAATTATGTTACTGTTATGATAGTGTTTTTCATGCTTAATTTAGTGTTTGTGCCAATCAAAGCCTTTGGGATCATGTTGGGTAATAGTTGATTTGATCTTGTCAAAAAACAGAAACTTTTGCGCTCAGAAAAATAATTTTCATAAATCACAGAAACGTTCTTTTGCTCTGAATATTTTACACAAGATTGAAATACAATTTTTTCATGTTTTTCTAATTTTTCAGAATTTTTGGAGTTACATAAGTATTCAAAATATTAGGATTACTACAAATTGTTCCGTTTTTGACAGATTCTGTTTTCTTTGCGTTGTGTGCTTGTTTTGATTATTCTATGGTTTCCTTTGAGGATTTTTTGCCATAAAAATTGGAATACAGTAGATATAATGCAAAAATAATATATGAATGGGTTTGCGACATTACTTATAGTATTGATTTTCTTTATTATACTAACGGATCTCACGAAAGTTTTGTTCGGTTTTGCGTGATTGAACTTTTCATGTTTTGGGTGATATCGCGATGGATGAAGGAATAAGGATTAGCAAAAGGCTAAGCTTGGGGATGCCCGAGGCACCCCAACATAACATTCAAGAAATATCAAGCAACTAAGCTTGGGGATGCCCCCGACTGGCATCCCCTCTTTCTTCTAACAATCATCGGTATTTTACTTGGAACTATATTTCTATTCATCACATATTATGAGTTTTGCTTGGAGCGTCTTGTATGATATGAGTCTTTGCTTGTTTTTCTTTTTATTTTAAGTCATGAATCCTGGCTGGACACACCTATTTGAGAGAGCCAAAATTATGCTATGACTTGTTAGAATTTCACTCAAATCTTTTTGAGCTTTGGAATTGCTCTATTCTTCACTTATATCTTTTTTAGCACGGTGTGCTTTATTATTTTTGAAGAAATGCTCTCATGCTTCACTTAGATTTATTTGAGAGTTAGTAAATTTTTTAAGAAATTCTCTTTTGCTTCACTTCAATTATTTTGAGAGAAGAAAATTTTATGCTCATGTTCTTCACTTAGATTTGTTTGAGCTATCAAAAGCAACATATGAAATTAGTCCCAAAGTGATAGATATTCAAGAGGGATATAATAAAAACTTTCATGAACATCATTGGACAAAATAAACTCGATTCCTTGTAATAGTTTTGAGATATGATGATAGCGATATGTGAGTCATGTTGATGAGTAATTATGTTTTAGTAAGAATATTGGTGTTAAGTTTTTTGATTCCCTATGCAAGCACGAAAGTCAATAGTTATGCAATGAAATTCCATCCTACTTGTGGTGCATTATTCGATGTTAGTTATGCCTAATGCTCGCTTATGAGATTTTTCATTTCTTGGTTTGATGTTTCCCAATCTTTTGCTAGCCTTCACTTGCACTAAGTATAATCACTACTTGTGCATCCAAAATCCTTAAACCCAGTTTTGCCTTATAAGTCCACTATACCTACCTATATGCGGTATTTCCGTGCCGTTCTAAGCAAATTTGCATGTGCCATCTCTAATTTTGAAAATAAATTTCTCTTTTATGTGCTCGTACCACTCATGAAACGGTAGGGGGCGGCTGATATTTTTCCATGTTAGATGTGTTATTCTCAAGATGAGTGTTATTCACTTGTCATTGCACGAGAGTACGACAAAGGTATTAGGAATTCCCAGTCCCGAAATGAAAAATAAATTTACTTTATGTTGTCAAATAATAAATTCCTTGGAAAGTGTTGGTATGGACAGTACCCGTGGTGTAACATCCCAATTTTAAATTTGGATGTTATACGTAGGTCATCATATGCATATCATATTTTATTTTGCATTTTGGTTGTGATCCTAGAAATCTTAAGCAACTCAAGGACCTAAGGAGAGAGTTGGCGATTTCATTTATTTTCATATTTGAATTTTCTCAAATTTGAAAAGAGGATCAATTTGATTTTAATATTTTTTCCAAAAATTTCCAATAATTAAAAATAAAAGAGAGAAGATAATATGACTTCTTGGAAATAAAAGAGGAATATTGGAGGAAATTTTTTTAAATCAAATAAATATTTTATTCGGATTTTTTCTTGGAAATATTTGAATTAGAAAAATATGCATTATTTTCAAAATTGCATTTTAGGCCAGAAAAATGTTCACTTTGTTCTAAATATTTTATTTAGATGGTGGAAATTGTTTTGGCATTTTTAGATTCTTTTTATTTTTTTATTAGGATTTTTCTTCGGTGGAGTTTAATTTTAAAAAAAGTTTCTCCCAACTGAGCCAAAGGCCCAGCCGAGTCGGGCCGCCGCTGCCTTCCCCGCGCGGGAGTCGCGCCGCCGCCGGACTCCGCCTCCCGCCGCCGCCTTTGCCCCTCCCGAGCAGCCCCTCTCTTTATATACCCCCGCCACCGCTCTCCTCCCACCCGAGCCGCCACCGCCGCATGCGCCGCCACCGCTTGTTGCCGCCCACGCCACCCGCTGCCCCTGCTGCTCGCTACCACCGCCGCGCCGATGCCGCCACCCGCGATGCCCCGCCGCCTCACTATTTCCGCGCCGCCGCCATTCTTTTTTCGACGAACCGGTAAAAACCGCCGCCGTTGCCCGGTTTTTTTTGGGTTTTCGTTTGGATCGATTAGATCGGTTTTTTCTGGTTTCGCTAATTAGCAAACGTACGCCTGAACGCCTCTATTCGCGGACGCGTTCATTCGTTAGTCTCTGATAACGAACGTTCGTTCGTTACTCTTTTTCTTTTTATTTTATTTTCGGCCAGGGACCTATCCACGATTATTTTATCACAAATTAACCCCTGATCTTCATACCCTCGCAAATTTTTAACCGTCCCTCCAAATCCAGTCAAACCAATGCCAAATTCTTCGTCTCGAATCCCTCTTTCTAGTTAATCAACTTGAACATGGTTTTGACAAATTAAAATTTGGTTTCAAGCAAATTTGAATTTGAACTTCTTTTGGTCGTAGTTTGAGTTTCATAGCTCTGAATGGAGTTATTCTTTTTGCAAATTGAAGCTCTTTAGTTGCACTTTCAGTTTGGACTTTCTCATCTGAGTTTTACCCTTGCATCTATGATTGAGTGCTTATGTGTGCTATTGTTTGTTTGCGGTAGAATTTCTGGAGTGCGAAGCGTGCTACTACGAGTCACTATGGTTTGCAGATCGTCGGCAAGGCAAGTAGCAATTTGATCATACCCCATATATTACCTAGTTTTTATGCATTAGTTCCAATCCTCAAACATTGCATGAGTAGGATCTGATTAACATGTAGGTTTTGGGAAGTAGATGATGAGGTAGAACCTATTGCCCTTTATATCAAACCCTGGGAGTTACTTCTACGTTATGCTTATACTGCTATGCTATGATCGTAGATGTGGATTGGTTGAGTGTATCTATGATAGATGTTAGAGTTATTAATAATGGTTAACTTAAGGTGGCTACTTTAATACACATCTGGGTAAATTGGTTGCGGGCACCTAGAGAATCCAGTGTTGTCCTAGGATATCCCGGAGTACCTGTGTGATCATCCTATGGTTTGCCACCCAGTCTCAAAGGGATCATAAGATTATTGATGCTAGAAACTTCCGTGTGCAGCCACAAGCCATTATAGGCTCTGGCATAGTTGAGTATGTTGCGTGACCTCTTTCAGTGGTAGGCTAGCAGATGTAGGGGATGTAGGTGGTACTGTCTACCCAGAGTAAAGAGTTAACGCTTCTGAAAGACTGTGTCTCGGTCATCCGTTTCTCAAACACCATGTAGTGCGAGAAATCCAACGGAGGAGATCGAGTCTTGTGGGGAAAAGTGCGCAAACCTCTGTAGAGTGTACAAACTAATCATGGTTAGCCGTGTTCCCTGTTATGGACATCTTGAGTATCTGGTTCTGGAATTATTGATTTGATCTCATCACACTTAATTTAATTTGTTGGGTTACTGATATTGTTTTAATTGGGATTGAGTTGGAGGAACCTTCTCCTATGTTTATCAACCAACTTTGTAGTTAAATAAAATATATTCCTTTGTAGTAGGGAAAAATTGGCTTTGCGCAAAAATATGATAACCATAGAGCCTCCACCAGCCATATATGCAAATAGTGTTCATTACTCTACAGTGTTATTTTATCAGCATATTCCATGTGCTGACTCATTTCGGGCTGCAACGTATTATGTTCCAGACTTTTCACATGAAGAGTAAGGTGCACTAGGTCGTTGTCGTGCACTCAGCTATGTCGTTGGAGTTGATGGACTCATTTACCTTCTATGCTTCCGCAGTTATCTTATTTAGATGGCCTTAAGCCATATTATTGTAATAAGTTCTCTTCTTGAGACATTCGTTGTAATAAGTTTGTGATTGCACTCTATTATAAATCCTTCGAGTACTGTGTGTGTCAGCATTACCGATCCAGGGATGAAACTTATGCACAGAGATATGACCATCTGAGGTCGGATCGCTACACGTGTATTCGGTTAGCCGTGGAATGTGAAAGTATGGTGGAAAAAGGAATAAACTTTATTTTCTGTTTGGGAACCACCTATGATATATCTAGCATGTAAAGTATTTGAAACCACTCGATCGCTTTTTGTTGACAGGAAAGGCATGCCACCCAAAATGTGTTTATCTCTATCTTTTTCGCTTTGAGCTCTGGCACCTCTACAAATCCCTACTTCCCTCCGCGAAGGGCATTTCTATTTACTTTATGCAATTTTTATTTTTGCTTGAGTCTCCATATTCTCTTATAAGCACCAACTAAGGGGCACTATGATCGTACTTGAGCATTGGGTGTAGCTAATATGCGAGTGCGTTTCATGAATGGATCAATGATTGAGCATAATGGGCTAGGGATAACTTGCTTTAGTGTTGTTATTTTGAAAGACATGGTTTCTTGTTGATATGCTTGAGTATTGAAGTCTTGATGTCAAAACTAGACTATTGCTTTGAACCATATAAAAGTCCAAATGTCCATGCTACAAAGAAAATAATATGTGATGAACATGTTAGGCAGCATTCCACATCAAAATTTCTGTTTTTATAATTTACCTACTCGAGGATGAGCATGAATTAAGCTTGGGGATGCTGATACGTCTCCAACGTATCTATAATTTTTGATTGTTCCATACTGTTATATTATCATTCTTCGATGTTTTACAATCATTTTATAGCAACTTTATATCATTTTTCGGGACTAACCTATTGACATAGTGCCTAGTGCCAGTTGCTGTTTTTTTGCTTGTTTTTTACTTCGCAGGAAATTGATACGTCTCCGTCGTATCTACTTTTCCAAACACTTTTGACCTTGTTTTGGACTCTAACTTGCATGATTTGAATGGAACTAACCCGGACTGACGCTGTTTTCAGCAGAATTGCCATGGTGTTATTTTTGTTCAGAAATAAAAGTTCTCGGAATGACCTGAAAATCAACGGAGATTATTTTTGGAAATAATAAAAAATAATGGTGAAATAATCAAGGTCAAGGGGCCCACACCCTATCCACGAGGGTGGGGGCGCGCCTGCCCCCCTGGGCGCCCCATGCCTCGTGGGCCCCCTGGAGCTCCACCGACCTCAATGCCAACTCTATATATTCACGTTCGAGGAGAAAAAAATCAAAGAGAAGGATTCATCGCGTTTTACGATACGGAGCTGCCGCCAAGCCCTAATCTCTCTCGGGAGGGCTGATCTGGAGTCCGTTCGGGGCTCCGGAGAGGGGAATCCGTCGCCATCGTCATCATCAACCATCCTCCATCACCAATTTCATGATGCTCACCGCCGATGCGTGAGTAATTCCATCGTAGGCTTGTTGGACGGTGATGGGTTGGATGATATTTATCATGTAATCGAGTTAGTTTTGTTAGGGTTTGATCCCTAGTATCCACTATGTTCTGAGATTGATGTTGCTATGAATTTGCTATGCTTAATGCTTGTCACTAGGGCCCGAGTGCCATGATTTCCGATCTGAACCTATTATGTTTTCATGAATATATGTGAGTTCTTCATCCTATCTTGCAAGTCTATAGTCACCTAATATGTGTTATGATCCAGCAACCCCGAAGTGACAATAATCGGAACCACTCCCGGTAATGACCGTAGTTTGAGGAGTTCATGTATTCACTATGTGTTAATGCTTTGGTCTGGTACTCTATTAAAAGGAGGCCTTAATATCCCTTAGTTTCCAATAGGACCCCGCTGCCACGGGAGGGTAGGACAAAAGATGTCATGCAAGTTCTTTTCCATAAGCACGTATGACTATATTCGGAATACATGCCTACATTACATTGATGAATTGGAGCTAGTTCTATGTCACCATATGTTATAACTGTTGCATGAATAATTGCATCCGGCATAATTCTCCATCACCGATCCAATGCCTATGAGCTTTTCATATATTGTTCTTCGCTTATTTACTTTTCCGTTGCTACTGTTACATTTGCTACAGAACTATCACTGTTACTTTTGCCACCGTTACCGTTACTTCCATACTACTTTGCTACTAGGTACTTTGCTGAAGATACTAAGTTATCTAGGTGTGGTTGAATTGACAAATCAACTGCTAATACTTGAGAATATTCTTTGGCTCCCTTTATGTCGAATCAATAAATTTGGGTTGAATGCTCTACCCTCGAAAACTGTTGTGATCCCCTATACTTGTGGGTTATCATGACTATTTTCTGGCGCCGTTGCCTGGGAGCATAGCTCTATTCTTTGAGTCACTTGGGATTAATATCTTCTGGTCACTATGAGGAACTTGAAAGACGAAAAAACCAAAATTTATCCCTCAACTATGAGGGGAGGTAAGGAACTGCCATCTAGCTCTGCACTTGATTCACCTTCTATTTTGAGTAAGCTTGTGACACCTAAACCTGCTTCTGCTATTAATTCTGATATGTCGCATGTTATTGATGATGCCACTTCTCCTATGCATGATACTTATGATGAAACTACTTCTATGCTTGATACTACTGTGCCACTAGGTGAATTTCTTGATGAACAACTTGCTAGGGCTAGAGAGAATGAAATTATTGAAACTAATAATATTGATGAAAGTGATGATGAAGATTCTCCCCCTAAATATAAATTGCCTATTGTGCCTAAGGGTTATGTTATGGATGAAGAAACTGCTAGAGACTTTCTTGCTTGCAATGATAGGAGTTATCTTAAGAAATTATTAGCTAAGCTGAAAGAAAAAACTCTGAATTCTAGAATGAAATATGATCCTGCTTATGCTACTTCACCTATCTTTATTACTGATAAGGAATATGATTTCTCTGTTGATACTGATATAATTACCTTGGTTGAATCCGGTCCTTTTTATGGCTATGAATCTGAAACTGTTGTGGCACATCTTACTAAATTAGATGATATAGCCACCCTGTTCACTAATGATGAGAAAACTCGCTATTATTATATCCTTAAATTATTTCCATTCTCATTAAAGGGTGATGCTAAGATATGGTTTAATTCTCTTGATCCTGGTTGTGTGCGTAGTCCCCATGATATGATTTATTACTTCTCTGCTAAATATTTCCCCGCTCATAAGAAACAAGCTGCTTTAAGGGATATATATAATTTTGTGCAAATTGAAGAAGAGAATCTCCCACAAGCTTGGGGAGGCTTCTCCAATTACTTAATGCTTTGCCTGATCATCCTCTCAAGAAAAATGAAATACTTGATATCTTTTATAATGGACTAACTGATGCTTCCAGAGACCACCTGGATAGTTGTGCTGGTTGTGTTTTCAGGGAAAGAATAGTTTATCAAGCTGAAATCCTATTGAATAATATGTTGACTAATGAAAATAATTGGACACTTCCTGAACCAACTCCAAAGCCTCCTAAGAAAAGGAGTATTCTATTTCTCAGTCCTGAAGACATGCAAGAGGCAAAGAAATCTATGAAGGAAAAAGGTATTAAAGCTGAAGATGTTATGAATTCACCGCCTGTTGAAGAAATACATGGTCTTAATTTACCGCCTATTGAAGAAACACATGTCTTGATAACCCGACACAGGTAGTAAGCGTAAATTCTCTCTATAGATATGATAAAGCTGAAATCCCTCCTACTAAGTTTGTTAGCCAATGTTTGGATGATTTTGATAACTTTATGGTTAAGCAAGAAAACTTCAATGCTTATTTTGGTAGAGAATTAAAACGAAATGCTTATATGATTGAACACTGGGTGATTATATGTCTAGAGTTAAAGGTGAACTTAAACTCATTAGCAAACATGCTTCTATGGTTACCACTCAACTAGAACAAGTACTTAAAGCTCAGAATGATTTGCTCAATGAATTGAATAGTAAGAATAATGACTTTGTTGTTAGAGTTGCAACTAGAGGGGGTAAAGTGACTCAGGAACCTTTGTATCCTCAAAGTCACCCTAAGAGAATTGAGCAAGAAATAATGTTGATGCACCTAGTCCTTCTAAAAACAAGAAAAAGAAAAATGATAGGACTTTGCATGCTTCTAGTGAACTTGTTGTAGACACACCTGAGAATCCTAATGATATTTCTATTTACGATCTTTGAAACACAATCTGGTGATGAACATGAACCTAGTGATAATGTTAATAATGATGTTCATGTTGATGCCCAACCTAGTAATAACAATGATGTAGAAATTGAACCTGCTGTTGATCTCGATAACCCACAATCAAAGAATCAACGTTGTGATAAGAGAGACTTTGTTGCTAGGAAGCACGGTAGAGAAAGAGAACCATGGGTTCAGAAACCCATGCCTTTTTCCTCCCAAACCATCCAAGAAAAAGGATGATGAGGATTTTCAGCGCTTTGCTGAAATGATTAGACCTATCTTTTTGCGTATGCGTTTGACTGATATGCTTAAAATGAATCCTTATGCCAAGTACATGAAGGATATTGTTACAAATAAGAGAAAGATACCGTAAAATGAAATTTCCACCATGCTTGCGAATTATACTTTTAAAGGTGTAATACCTAAGAAACTAGGAGATCCAGGAGTACCAATGTCAGTGTGGAACGACACCTATGGGATCAAAAGATTCCCTACTACGGTTGCCGGGGTGCAGGGTTGCGAGGAGAGCAGGGCTAGTAGACAGCACAAGGATCGTTTACCTAGTTTTGGGCCGCGAGGATGCGTAAAACCCTAGTCCTGCTTTGTGGTTGTATTGATGAGAGTTTTTGAGCTCTCGAACTAGATGTGGTCAGTGCGTGGTTCGAAAGAGCCGAATACTCCTCCAGTATGCCATGGGCCTCCTATTATAGTTGAAAGGGGCTGCCACAGGACACTCAGGAGGTGGAAAGGCGTCAAGGCCCTCGAGCTTATCGTCAGACACAGGACAAGACACATTTAATGCGTAGCTTAGGTGTCCCCTTGCTTTATCAGGGACGGGAGAGAGGCCTGTCCCGTCCGTCGTCGCTCCTCCTCGCTTCGACACGCGCCTTGGCCAGGGATGCGTGCGGTGCCCCCTAGGCAGGCAGGTAGCTGAGGTGGCGCGGTGGTGGAGCCTTCACAAAGATCTGCATGCCGCCACGCAGGCGCTCGATGAGTTGGCCTGGGAGCTGCATGTTGCCACGCAGGTGCTCACCCAGCTGGTTGGGCTGGCAGCTGCATGTGAACAGCGATGGAAGCTTGGTTGACGTGTGCTTGGCGGTGGCCCTGCTGGCGTTCTTGGCGAGGGCCTTGCCGGGTGGCCCGGCAAGGCTCTTGCCATGGCGCGCTGTCGTCCCCGGCAAGGGCCTTGCCGGGGGTCTGGTGGCCTTCCTCGGCAAGGATATTACCAAGGATCGTCGTCTTCTAATCCTCATCTGATCTTGAATATGTCTTCACAAAGATCTGCATGCTACCACAGAGGCACCTTCCTGAGCCCTGGACCCACGTGGATGGTGGCGTTGGGGACCGTGTGTTGGGGAACGTAGTAATTTCAAAAAAATTCCTACGCACACGCAAGATCATGGTGATACATAGCAACGAGAGGGGAGAGTGTTGTCCATGTACCCTCGTAGACCAAAAGCGGAAGCGTTATATCAACGCGGTTGATGTAGTCGTACGTCTTCACAGCCCGACCGATCAAGCACCGAAACTACGGCACCTCCAAGTTCTAGCACACGTTGAGCTCGATGACGATCCCTGGACTCCGATCCAGCAAATTTTCGGGGATGAGTTCCGTCAGCACGACGGCGTGGTGATGGTGATGATGTTCTACCGACGCAGGGCTTCGCCTAAGCACCGCTACGATATGACCGAGGTGGAATATGGTGAAGGGGGGCACCGCACACGGCTAAGAACGATCACAAAGATCAACTTGTGTGTCTATGGGGTGCCCCCCTCCTCCGTATATAAAGGGGTAGAGGAGGAGGGGGCCAGCCAAGGGGAGAGGCGCGCCCTAGGGGGGGCAATCCTACTCCAAGTAGGTTTGGCTCCCCTTTCCTATTAGGAGTAGGAGAGGGAAGGAAGAGAGGGGAGGGAAGAAGGAAAGGGGGGCCGGGCCCCCTCCCAATTCAAATTGGTCTTGGGTGGGGCACGCCCCCACCGTTGCTCCTTCTCCCTCCTTTCCACTAAGGCCCAATAAGGCCCATATACCTACCGGGGGGTTCCGGTAAGCTCCCGGAGCTCCGGTATAGTCCCAATCTCACCCGGAACCTTTCAGGTGTCCAAATACAGCCGTCCAATATATCAATCTTTATGTATCGACCATTTCGAGACTCCTCGTCATGTCCATGATCACATCCGCGACTCCGAACTACCTTCGGTACATCAAAAACCATAAACTCATAATATAAGTGTCATCGTAACGTTAAGCGTGCGGACCCTACGGGTTCGAGAACTATGTAGACATGACCTAGAACTGTTTCCGGTCAATAACCAATAGCGGAACCTGGATGCTCATATTGGGTCCTGCATATTCTACGAAGATCTTTATCGGTCAAACCGCATAACAACATACGTTTTTCCCTTTGTCATCGGTATGTTACTTTCCCGAGATTCGATCGTCGGTATCTCAATACCTATATCAATCTAGTTACCGGCAAGTCTCTTTACTCATTATGTAATGCATCATCCCGCAACTAACTCATTAGTCACATTGCTTGCAAGGCTTATAGTGCTGTATTTCTCCATGACTTATACATCATCCCGCAACTAACTCATTAGTTGCAATGCTTGCAAGGCTTAAGTGATGTGCATTACCGAGAGGGCCCAGAGATACCTCTCCGACAATCGGAGTGACAAATCCTAATCTCGAAATACGCCAACCCAACATGTACCTTCGGAGACACATGTAGAGCACCTTTATAATCACCCAGTTACATTGTGACGTTTGGTAGCACACAAAGTGTTCCTCCGGTAAACGGGAGTTGCAAAATCTCATAGTCATAGGAACCTGTATAAGTCATGGAGAAAAGAATAGCAACATACTAAACGATCGAGTGCTAAGCTAACGGAATGGGTCTTGTCAATCACATCATTCTCCTAATGATGTGATCCTGTTAATCAAATGACAACTCATGTCTATGGTTAGGAAACTTAACCATCTTTGATTTACGAGCTAGTCAAGTAGAGGCATACTAGTGACACTATGTTTGTCTATGTATTCACACATGTATCATGTTTCCGGTAATACAATTCTAGCATGAATAATAAACATTTATCATGATATGAGGAAATAAATAATAACTTTATTATTGCCTCTAGGGCATATTTCCTTCAGTCTCCCACTTGCACTAGAGTCAATAATCTAGATTACACAGTAATGATTCTAACATCCATGGAGTCTTGGTGCTGATCATGTTTTTCTCGTGGAAGAGGCTTAGTCAACGGGTCTGCAACATTCATATCCGTATGTATCTTGCAAATTTCTATGTCTCCCACTTGGACTTGGTCCTGGATGGAATTGAAGCGTCTCTTGATGTGCTTGGTCCTCTTGTGAAATCTGGATTCCAATGCCAAGGCAATTACACCAGTATTGTCACAGAAGATCTTCATTGGTCCCGATGCACTAGGTATGACACCTAGATCAGAAATGAACTCCTTCATCCAGACTCCTTCATTTGCTGCTTCCAAAGCAGCTATGTACTCCGCTTCGCATGTAGATCCCGCTACGACGCTTCGTTTAGAAATGCACCAACTGACAACTCCACTGTTTAATATAAACACGTATCCGATTTGCGATTTAGAATAGTCGGGATCAGTGTCAAAGCTTGCATCGACGCAACCATTTACGACTAGCTCTTTGTCACCTCCATAAACGAGAAACATATCCTTAGTCCTTTTCAGGTATTTCAGGATGTTCTTGACCGTTGTCCAGTGATCCACTCCTGGATTACTCTGGCACCTCCCTGCTAAACTAATAGCAAGGCACACATCAGGTCTGGTACACAACATTGCATACACGATAGAGCCTATGGCTGAAGCATAGGGAACTCCTTTCATTTTCTCTCTATCTTCTGTAGTGGTCGGGCATTCAGTCTGACTCAACTTCACACCTTGTAATACAGGCAAGAATCCTTTCTTTGCCTGATCCATTTTGAAATTTTTCAAAACTTTATCAAGGTATGTGCTTTGTGAAAGTCCAATCAAGTGTCTTGATCTATCTCTATAGATCTTGATGCCCAATATGTAAACAGCTTCACCGAGGTCTTTCATCGAAATTTTTTTATTCAAGTATCCCTTTATGGTATCCAGAAATTCTATATCATTTCCAATTAACAATATGTCATCTACATATAATATCAGAAATTCTACAGAGCTCCCACTCACTTTCTTGTAAATACAGGCTTCTCCAAAAGTCTGTATAAAACCATATGCTTTGATCACACTATCAAAGCATTTATTCCAACTATGAGAGGCTTGCACCAGTCCATAAATGGATCGCTGGAGCTTGCACACTTTGTTAGCTCACTTAGGATCGACAAAACCTTCTGGTTGCATCACATACAACTCTTGTTCCAGAAATCCATTCAAGAATGCAGTTTTGACATCCATCTGCCATATTTCATAATCATAAAATGCGGCAATCGCTAACATGATTCGGATAGACTTAAGCATCGCTACGGGTGAGAAGGTCTCATCGTAGTCAACCCCTTGAACTTGTCGAAAACCTTTTGCAACAAGTCGAGCTTTGTAGACAGTAACATTACCGTCAGCGTCAGTCTTCTTCTTGAAGATCCATTTATAGTCTATTGCTTGTCGATCATCGGGCAAGTCAACCAAAGTCCACACTTTGTTCTCATACATGGATCCCATCTCAGATTTCATGGCTTCAAGCCATTTTGCGGAATCTGGGCTCACCATCGCTTCTTCATACTTCATAGGTTCACCATGATCTAGTAGCATGACTTCCAGAATAGGATTGTCGTACCACTCTGGTTGATCTACGAAGTTCAGTAACAACTTGATCTGAAGTTTCATGATAATCATCATTAACTTCCTCACTAATTGGTGTAGGTGTCACAGAAACTGGTTTTTGTGACGAACTACTTTCCAATAAGGGAGTTGGTACTGTTACCTCATCAAGTTCTACTTTCCTCCCACTCACTTCTTTCGAGAGAAACTCCTTTCTAGAAAGGATCCTTTATTTGCAACCAATGTCTTGCCTTCGGATTTGTGATAGAAGGTGTACCCAACTGTCTCCATTGGGTATCCTATGAAGACACATTTTTTCGATTTGGGTTTGAGCTTATCAGGTTGAAGCTTTTTCACATAAGCATCGCAGCCACAAACTTTCAGAAACGACAACTTTGGTTTCTTGCCAAACCTTAGTTCATAAGGAGTCGTCTCAACAGATTTTGATGGTGCCCTATTTAATGTGAATGCGGCCGTCTCTAAAGCATAACCCCAAAATGATAGTTGTAAATCGGTAAGAGACATCATAGATCGCACCATATCTAGTAAAGTACGATTACGACGTTCGGACACACCATTACGCTGTGGTGTTCCGGGTGGCGTGAGTGTAAACTATTCCGCATTGTTTCAAATGTAGACCAAACTCGTAACTCAAATATTCTCCTCCACGATCAGATCGTAGAAACTTTATTTTCCTGTTACGATGATTTTCAACTTCACTCTGAAATTCTTTGAACTTTTCAAATGTTTCAGACTTATGCTTCATTAAGTAGATATAACCATATTTGCTTAAATCATCTATGAAGGTGAGAAAATAACGATATCCGCCACGAGCCTCAACATTCATCGGACCGCATACATCTGTATGTATGATTTCCAACAAATCTGTTGCTCTCTCCATAGTACCGGAGAACGGCGTTTTAGTCATCTTGCCCATAAGGCACGGTTCGCAAGTACCAAGTGATTCATAATCAAGTGGTTCCAAAAGTCCATCAGTATGGAGTTTCTTCATTCTCTTTACACAGATATGACCTAAACAACAGTGCCACAAATAAGTTGCACTATCATTATCAACTCTACATCTTTTGGCTTCAACATTATGAATATGTGTATCACTACTACCGAGATTCATCAAAAATAGACCACTCTTCAAGGGTGCATGACCATAAAAGATATTACTCATATAAATAGAACAACCATTATTCTCTGATTTAAATGAATAACCGTCTCGCATTAAACACGATCCAGATATAATGATCATGCTCAACGCTGGCACCAAATAACAATTATTTAGGTCTAAAACTAATCCCGAAGTGTAGCGACCAGACCCGAATGGATCTAGTGCTCTGTGCTCAGTGTCATTCTGGATCAAGAATGTCGACACCACACGATACTTCGAAGGATTTATAGCAGAGTAGCAATCACACACTTATTACATCGTTGTCCACAAGGGAACTTAATACAATAATATGGCTTAAGGCCATCTAACAATAACAGCGGAAGGCTTGGAAGACAAGTGAGTCCATCAACTCCATCAGCATCACTGAGTATAGAACCACGACCTAACACCTTACTCGTCGTCTGAAAAGTCTGCAACGTGAAAGTTGCAGCCCGAAAACGGGTCAGCACATGGAATATGCTGGCAATGTAACACATAGAGAGTAATGAAGCAACAAGCCTATACTACATGCATATATGGCTGGTGGTAAGGCTCTACAGTTACATTTGTGCATAAAGCTGGTTTTTCCCTACATCAAAGGAATAATTTTATTTAACTATCATGGTGGTTGTTAAACATTGAGAATGGTTGACAGCATCCTCAATCCCAATTAAAAGTACTCATTAAAACCCAATAACTTAATTATTAGAAGTAACATGTTGAGATTCACATGATATTCAAGTACTAGATACTCAAGATGTCCATAACCGGGGACATGGCAAATCATGATTAGTTTATACACTCTGCAGAGGTTTGCGCACTTTTACCCACAAGACTCTAAAGACTCCGCTTGGTTATCGCACTACATGTTGATTGAGAAACGGATGAACGAGACATAGTCTTTCGTAAGCGCTTAGCACCTTACATGTGGGTAGACCGTACCAACCTACATCCCCTACATCAGCTAGCCTACCCGTAAGAGTTCGCACAACTTAGTCAACTACGCCAGAGCCCATAATTGGCTTGTGGCTGCACACGGAAGTTTCCAGTTTGAATAATCTTATGATCCCTTAGAGCACGGGTGGCGGTCAGAAGAAATCTGAGCAAGTCTCGATAGAAACCAGGTGCCTCAATCCACCCAGATGTGTGTTTAGGTTGCCACCTTAGATAAACCTTAATTAACAATCTCACATCTGTCATGGATATCACTCACCCAATCCACGTCTACTAGCATAGCATAGCATGGCATAATTAAGCAAACGTAGAAGTAACTCCCAAGGGTTTGATAATAAAACAGGTAATAGGTACTACCTCAATCTACTTCCCATCCCACAATTTAATTAGATCCTAACCATGCAAGTGTTTGAGGGTTTGATCTAATGCAATAAAACTGGGTATGAGAAGAGTATGATCAAAGTGTTACTTGCCTTGCTGATGATCCGCGAGTCCTAGAGATTCGAAGTAACAAGCGGCGCACTCCGGGTGATCTAACGAGACAAACAACAAGCATACAATAAGTACTCATCTAATGCACGGGAAATCTCGAATAAAAGATCTAACCAGATAGTTCAACTTAAGAACCCTGGTTGCAAAAGAATCGAATCAAATAAAGCATCGAAAGTCGGAACTCGAGAGAGAACGACCCGGTTTAGCAAATCTGAAACTAAGTCAAAATTTTACAGTAGCAAAACTCTGTGTAAGTAGGTTAGTCGGAACGGCGGTTTCGTAACGAAACTCCAGGCTCTTGATTCACCTGATTCCGATAAACGTGCAAGAAATAAAGCAGATTTGAAAATCGGTTCGGAAATCGAATCTGAAAATTAACGGATTAAATCCGATTAAAAGAAAACGCATTTAACGGATTAAATAACGGACGTTCGTTAATAGAACTAATCCAACGAACACGTTCATTGACACGCACGGGTCGGTGACCGTACACTAAATACGAAAACCGAACAACACACTCACACCCATCTAGGTTTTTGAAACAAAAAACCGAACATCGTCAAAAAAACCAGATCGGGAAAACCGGATCGGGCGGGGCGGCGGCGGCTACCTCCGGTGGCCACGGCGGGGTTCACGGGGCTCCGGGCGAGGGGGTGGCGGGGTCGTGAGGGGCGGCGAGGGCGGCGGGTTCGGCCGGCGAGGAACGGCGGCGGCAAGGCCCTGGCGACGGCGGGGCTCGGCTGGCTCGGGTGAGGGCGGCGGGTGAGAGAGGGGGGGGCGGCGTATAAATAGTTTGGGGGGGTTCGCCGCTTGGGAGGGGGCAAGCCGGGCCGGGCGGAGGCGGACTCGGCGGCGGGGCGACAGGCGGGCGGGCATGGAGATCACAAGGAGGAGAGAGGAGGTGGGCGGCCGGGCCGGGCGCTGGTTGGGCCGGGCTGGGCCTTGGCCTGTGGGGGCGCGATTTTTTTTATTCAAAACAAAACAAAACGGATTAAAAAAAAATACCAAACGAACTCCGATTTTAATAAAATAAATTTTCCCCGACTCCTAAAAATGAGTCGAACAAAATGAACTTTAAAAACGGCAAACATGCATATATTTTTAAAATGCTCACTTTTGCCTAAGCAAAATAAATCTTCCAAATCCAAATTTTGATTTATTTATAATATCTTCATTTTTCCTAAATATTGGGAAAGTCATATTATTCCCTCTCTTAAGTTTTTTATAGGAAAAACTTTATGAAGATAATTAAATAAATCCAATGATCCTATTTTCAAGATTTGAGAAATCCCAAATATGAAAATAATGAAACTTCCAACTCTCTCCGAGGGTCCTTGAGTTGCGTGAAATTTTCTAGGATCGGAAAATGCGAGAAAAATATGATATGCATGATGACCTAATGTATAACATACCAAATTGAAAATTTGGGATGTTACAAACCTACCCCCTTAAGATGAATCTCGCCCTCGAGATTCGGGTTGGCTAGAAAATAGGTGAGGGTGGTCCTTGAGCAAAACTTCCTCTCTTTCCCGGTGGCTTCATCCTCATTGTGGTGGCTCCAATCGAACTTTGCAAAACTTGATAACTTTGCTGCGGGTAACTCTGCTGGCATAATCGAGAATCTTAACCGGTTTTTCCTCATTTGTCAAGTCATCCTTCAACTGAATTGCTTCGGTGGCACTTGTGTCTCTTAACGGTACCTCTCGCTATCTCGGGTGACATTTCTTCAATCGAGAAACATGGAATACGTCATGAACTCCTCGACAGTCCTTCCGGTAATTCCAACTTATAAGCAACTTCTCCCATGCGTTGCAAAATCTTATACGGTCCAACGAAACGGGTGCTAACTTTCCTTTAACTCCAAAACGCTTAACTCCTCAAGCGGGATACTCGAGATATACTGTCTCCAACTTCATACTCAATCGCTTTGGCGCTTGGAATCGGCATAGCTCTTTTGCTCGGACTGGGCTACCTTGAGCCTGTCTCGAATCAACTTAACTTTCTGTTCAGGACTCCTTAATCAAATCTGGTCCAAACAATCGACGATCTCGGTTTAGTCCCATAATAACGGTGTCCTGCACCTCCTTCCATACAGAGCCTCGAAAGGTGCCATCTTCAAGCTGGTTTGGTAACTGTTGTTGTAGGAAAATTCTGCATACGGCAAATTATCATCCCAGCTAGATCCATAATCTAGGGCACAAGCTCTCAGCATGTCCTCCAAAATCTGATTGACTCTCTCGGTCTGTCCATCGATGCTGTGGGTGGAAAGCTCATCTTTGAATTCCAATCGGGTTCCCAATGTTTCGTGTAACCTGGTTCCAAAATTTCGAGGTAAACCGGGTTCCTCTATCTCGACACGATGCTCCTCGAACTCCGTGTAAGCACACAATTCTGGTCATGTATATCTTTGCCAACTTAGCACTGCTAGAGGTGGTCTTGACTGGAATAAAATGAGCTACCTTTGTCAAACGGTCGACTATAACCCAAATTGAGTCATATCCTGAACGAGTCTTTGGCAATCCTGTGATAAAATCCATGCCTAGTTTATCCCACTTCCATTCGGGTATCGGCAATGGCTGCAACAATCCTGCTGGCTTCGATGTTCTCGCCTTTACTTTCGACATACATCGCAAATCGCTACATACTCCGCAATATCCTTCTTCATTCCGGTCCACGGAAAGTATTCTTCAAATCCAAATACTTCTTGGTATTTCCTGGTGAATCGAATAGGGTGAATCATGAGCTTCTTGTAAAATCAACTTCACGATCTACGGGTCATTGGGCACATAAACACGGTCTTCAAACCATAGGGTATCATGCTCATCCTCACGGAATCCTTTAGCTTTTCCTTTGCTCATTTTGTCCTTTATAGAGGCAACTTCCTTATCTCGCCTTTTGGGCTTCTTCCGATTTTGTCCATCAGCGTTGACTGAATTTCCAATGCTGCTACATAGCCTCTCGGAACTATTTCCAAACATAGCTCTCGAAGGTCCTCGGCTAACTCATTGGGTATTCCTCCCATCATTAGGGTATTGACGTGGCTCTTACGGCTCAATGCGTCTGCTACGACATTAGCCTTTCCGGGGTGATAGTGCAATCTCATGTCATAATCCTTGATAAGCTCTAACCATCTCCTTTGTCTGAGATTCAATTCCTTATGTGTGAAAATGTACTTCAAACTCTTGTGATCCGTATATACTTCACAATGATTTCCAATGAGAAAATGTCTCCACGTCTTCAAGGCATGCACAACGGCTGCTAGCTCCAAATCATGAGTGGCATAATTCAACTCATGGGGCTTAAGTTGTCGTGAAGCATACGAAACAACTCTTCCTTCCTGCATAAGCATTGCTCCAAGTCCTCGACGTGAAGCGCCGCAATACACCTCATAATCCTTAGTCCGATTCGGCAATATCAAAACTGGTGAGGTAACCAATCTTTTCTTCAACTCCTGAAAACTTGCCTCACAGTCCTTAGTCCATATAAATTTGTTTTCCTTCTTCAACAATTCTGTCATAGGCTTAGCAATTTTGAGAAATTCTCAATGAATCTTCGGTAGTATCCTGCGAGTCCAAGGAAACTCCGTATCTCTCCAACTGTCGTTGGTGCTTCCCATTTGGTTACGGTCTCAACTTTTGTGGGGTCAACTGCTATTCCTTCTCCGGATATAACATGTCCGAGAAATCCAACTTCCTTTAGCCAAAACTCACATTTGCTGAACTTGGCATACAACTGGTGTTCCCTCGGTTTCTCCAAAACCAATCGCAAATGTTCCTTGTGTTCCTCTTCATTCTTCGAGAAAATCAAAATGTCATCAATGAACACCACGACGAACTTATCCAAAAACTCCATAAACACTTTGTTCATCAGGTTCATGAAATAGGCTGGTGCGTTAGTCAGTCAAATGACATAACGGTATACTCATATAGTCCATATCTCGTGGTGAATGCTGTCTTGGGTATGTCCTGCTCCCGAATCTTCAATCGATGGTACCACGATCGCAAGTCGATCTTGGAAAACACCTTGGCTCCTTGCAAGCGATCAAACAGATCATTTATCATAGGTAGTGGGTACTTGTTCTTGATTGTTACTTCATTCAATCCACGATAATCAACAACCATTCTTAACGATCCATCCTTCTTCTCCACTAGCAAACGGGTGATCCCCAAGGTGAAGAACTTGGGCGTATAAAACCTTTGTCCAATAGTTCCTTAATCTGCTTCTTGATTTCCGCCAAATCCTATGCCGCATCCTCAGACGGTCGCCGATATCGGGCCTGTTCTCGCAACA
The DNA here is from genome assembly GCA_021605145.1 of Aegilops bicornis. Classification (NCBI taxonomy): domain Eukaryota; kingdom Viridiplantae; phylum Streptophyta; class Magnoliopsida; order Poales; family Poaceae; genus Aegilops; species Aegilops bicornis. Next base: position 513,741,008 of record CM038674.1, read on the forward strand.
GCTCGATCAAAAACTCAATGTCTCTATCCGGTGGCATTCACGGCAACTCTTAGGAAATACATCAGGATAATCCTTCACCATCGGTACTTCTTCCTGCACCACCCCGATAAGCAATTAACTTGCGCTCTTCTCGCTCGTGCCGTGATACATACTTAATCCTTCTTCCTTCTGGTGTGGTGAGCAAAATTGACTTGGTGGTGCAATCTATGTTTCCTCCATACCTTGATAACCAATCCATACCTAATATCACATCCAATCCTTGGGATTCCAGAACTAATAGGTATGAGGGGAAAACATAGAGTCCAATCCTTAATGGCGGTCGATCACACCATTTACTAGCCATGTACACTCCGGGTGAGGTTACTAGCATGGGTGACCTAAGGGCTTGGGTTGGTAACTTGTACTTATCCACAAATCCCCTTGATATGTATGAGTGCGATGCACCAAAGATGTCGAAAAAGAACAAGCTGCAGTAAATGACTTAACCAAAAACTTACCGATTACAAAGATCGGGCTGATCTTCAACCTCCTCCACTTCAATGTGGTTCACCTGTCCCCTGTTGAAAGGGTTGGGTTTCTTTCAGAGCTTCCATTGCCATTTCCATTACGGCCTATACGGGCAGTCATTGGCATAATGCCCAGTCTTACGGCACTTAAAGCAAGTAATATGACTCAGGTCTACTTTGGATGGTGTTGACGGGTTGGTGCGATTCTCGTCTGCTGCTTCCTCCATTCCTGCTCCCATTCTTGGTGCTATTATGGTTATGCTAATTACCTCCTCCATGGGTATCTGAAACTGAATTCTGACTTAGGGGTATAATGAGGTTTCTGCTGAGCTCCAGAGTTATACTTCCCTTGCCCATACTTCCGCTTACGGTTCACAATTTGTCGCCGCTTTCCTTCAATCATGAGGGCTCGGTCTACTAACTCCTGGTAGTTATTGAAACTGGCTACCATCAACGGCATGCTGAACTCATCATTCAGTCCTTCTAGAAACTTCTCCTGTTTAGCTACATCGGTAGCAACGTCATCTGGGGCATAACGTGCTAATTTACTAAAGTCATCCACGTACTGGCCAACAGTCCTTCCTCCTTGGCGTAAGTTGTGAAACTCACGCTTCTTCATGGCCATAGCTCCGGCTGAAACATGGGCAAGGTCTGAAAAGCTTGCTGAAATTGATCCCTTGTGATGGTGTCTACAGGTGGTAAGTGGCTGTGAAATTCTCCCACCATGTTGCGGGTCCTTCAAGCTGATGTGCCGCAAACTTCACTGCTCTCCATCCGTGCATCCTGCAGTGGTCAGCTCCCTTCCTATCTTATGGAGCCACCATCTGCTACAATTGGCTCGGTGCTCTCGGAATACACCGCGGATTTAATCTAAGGAAACGAGTCGATGATCCGCAGTGGTGGTGGTGGTGGGTTGTTGTTGTTGTTGCCTCGGTTACGCACCAATGTTTGAATCAGGGTATTCTCGCTGCCGGATCAGTTGGGTGATCTCTGGCGGGAAAACGAATCCGGGTCGCGTCCTGGAGGCATCCGATGGGTTTAGAAAAGACGAGAATTTAGAATAGAATGAGGTCTAAGGGGAATCACTACCCAAATGCACATGAGCAAATACACACAAAATCACTTCATTCAATCAAACAGGGGCTTACAACGATCTAACTATCGCAAAAGTGCGTGTACTATAATGTTTACATGGGAGGGGAAATACTACTAATATGTGGGGACTTCTACTAATTTGAACCGTGGAAGACTCCATAATGTCTGCTCTCGCTTCGCCTTCAAAGTCGGGTTCACTTGGATCCGAATCGGTGTCGTCGATGTTGATGTAGTCGCTTGGGCAATCGACATACTGGTCTTCATTCCCGAGCGCCAACTTCTTCTAGAGTTCTTCAATCTCGTACTTAAGATCGTTATTGTGTCTTGCTAGAGCTACGATCTCGTCCATATAGTCCTTGCGAGTTGTCTTTAGTTCTTCTTCAAGTTCGATGATCCTTCCTTTGCATTCTCGCAACTCCAACATATCGTTAGACATCCGGTTCTCCGGCGCCGAATGTGCTGGTTTAACTCCTGGATGAACGCTGCAATGGATCTATCCTTCTTGGTGCTGACGAGGTCCCATTTGTTATCTCGGCGTCCGCAAATCTGGTAGATAGTGTCCTTGAGGTCTTCTTGATAAACTTCTCCAATGCGTCCCATGGTGATGTGAGCTGCCATGCTCTTTCCCAGACTCCAAGTTGGTGCACCGAAAACACTATCTATAGGCTTGGTGATTGGGGCGAATGTCCTTCTTGAACGTGAGCTTGAATCTTCCAAAGCTCCTCTTCAGCAGAGTGGCGTTGAAAGTCCGGTGAAGCTTGGTAGTCCAATGTTCAGGTACTTGGTAACTTCCTTCAAGTGAAATCCAAAAGGTGTGCCTTCATCCGGTTGGGTGTACTTGATCTTCGCATCCGTCATCCTAAAGAGAGTAGAAAAGATGAGGAGTTAGAAAATGGGAAGAGAGTAGTGATCTATGGCTTTATCTTAGTGGTCGTGTCCTCACGGTCGGCGTGTGCTCGATACCATTCTCTCAGAGCGACCAGACCGAATGGATCTAGTGCTTTCTGTGCTCGGTGTCATCCTCGGATCAAGAATGCCGACACCACACAAGATTTCAAGGATTTATAGCAGAGTAGCAATCACACACTTATTACATCGTTGTCCACAAGGGAACTTAATACAATAATATGGCTTAAGGCCATCTAACAATAACAGCGGAAGGCTTGGAAGACAAGTGAGTCCATCAACTCCATCGGCATCACTGAGTATAGAACCACAACCTAACACCTTACTCGTCAATGCGAAAAGTCTGCAATGTGAAAGTTGCAGCCAAAACGGGTCAAGACATGGAATATGCCGCAATGTAACACATAGAGAGTAATGAAGCAACAAGCCTATACTACATGCATATATGGCTGGTGGTAAGGCTCTCACGGTTACATTTTTGCATAAAGCTGGTTTTTCCCTACATCAAAGGAATAATTTTATTTAACTATCATGGTGGTTGTTAAACATTGAGAATGGTTGACAGCATCCTCAATCCCAATTAAAAGTACTCATTAAAACCCAATAACTTAATTATTAGAAGTAACATGTTGAGATTCACATGATATTCAAGTACTAGATACTCAAGATATCCATAACCGGGGACACGACAAATCATGATTAGTTTATACACTCTGCAGAGGTTTCATGACTTTTCCCCACATTAAGACTCGATCGCCTCCGCTTGGTTCTCGTGACTACATGGTGTTTGAGAAACGGATGACCGAGACATAGTCTTTCGTAAGCGCTTAGCACCTTACATGTGGGTAGACCGTACCAACCTACATCCCCTACATCGCCTAGCCTACCCGTAAGAGTTCGCACAACTTAGTCAACTACGCCAGAGCCCATAATTGGCTTGTGGCTGCACACGGAAGTTTCCAGTTTGAATAATCTTATGATCCCTTAGAGCCCGGGTGGCGGTCCAAGAAATACAGTAAGTCTGATAGAAACCAGTGCCTCAATCCACCCAGATGTGTGTTTAGGTTGCCACCTTAGATAAACCTTAATTAACAATCTCACATCCGTCATGGATATCACTCACCCAATCCACGCCTACTAGCATAGCATAGCATGGCATAATTAAGCAAACGTAGAAGTAACTCCCAAGGGTTTGATAATAAAACAGGTAATAGGTACTACCTCAATCTACTTCCCATCCCACAATTTAATTAGATCCTAACCATGCAAGTGTTTGAGGGTTTGATCTAATGCAATAAAACTGGGTATGAGAAGAGTATGATCAAAGTGTTACTTGCCTTGCTGATGATCCGCGAGTCCTAGAGATTCGAAGTAACAAGCGGCGACTCCGGTGATCTAACGTAGACAAACAACAAGCATACAATAAGTACTCATCTAATGCACGGGAAATCTCGAATAAAAGATCTAACCAGATAGTTCAACTTAAGAACCCTGGTTGCAAAAGAATCGAATCAAATAAAGCATCGAAAGTCGGAACTTCGAGAGAGAACGACCGGTTTAGCAAATCTGAAACTAAGTCAAAATTTTACAGTAGCAAAACTCTGTGTAAGTAGGTTAGTCGAACGGCGGTTTCAGAACGAAACTCCAGCGCTTGAATCACCCGATTCCGATAAACGAGCAAGAAATAAAACAGATTTGAAAATCGGATCGAAATCGAATCAAAAAATAATGGATTAAATCCGATTAAAAGAAAACGACGAACGGATTAAATAACGGACGTTCGTTAACAGAACTAATCCAACGAACACGTTCATTGAAACGAACGGGTCGGTGAACGTTCACTAAATAAGAAAACCGAAAAAAAAAACAATAAAAACCATCTAGGTTTTTGAAAAAAACCGAACATCTTCAAAAAAAAATGGATCGGGAAAACCGGATCGGGCGGGGCGGCGGCGGCTACCTTCCGGCCACGGCGGCCCAGGCGGGGCTCGGGCGGCGAGGGGGTGGCGGGGGCCAGGAGGCGGCGAGGGCGGCGAGGTTCAGCGTCGAGGAACGGCGGCGGCGGGCGCCCTTGGCGGCGGCGGGCTCCTGGTCGGGCTCGGGTGAGGGCGGGCGGCGGTGAGAGAGACGGGGGGCGGTATAAATAGGTTGGGGGTTCACGGCTTGGGAGGGGGCAAGCCGGGCCGGGCGGAGGCGGACTCGGGCGGCGGGCGTGGCGGCGGGAGATCACATGAGGGGAGAGGGAGGTGGGTGGCGGCCGGGCCGGGCGGGCTGGCCGGCTGGCCTTGGCCCAAAGCGATTTTTTTATTTAAAACAAAACAAAACGAATTAGAAAAATACCAAACGAACTCCGATTTTAATAAAATAAATTTTCCCCGACTCCTAAAAATGAGTCGAACAAAATGAACTTTAAAAACGGCAAACATGCATATATTTTTAAAATGCTCATTTTTGCCTAAGCAAAATAAATCTTCGAAATCCAAATTTTGATTTATTTATAATATCTTCATTTTTCCTAAATATTGGGAAAGTCATATTATTCTCTCTCTTAAGTTTTTTATAGGAAAAACTTTATGAAGATAATTAAATAAATCCAATGATCCTATTTTCAAGATTTGAGAAATCCCAAATATGAAAATAATGAAACTTCCAACTCTCTCCGAGGGTCCTTGAGTTGCGTGAAATTTTCTTGGATCGGAAAATGCAAGAAAAATATGATATGCATGATGACCTAATGTATAACATACCAAATTGAAAATTTGGGATGTTACACGAAGGTAGATGTAGAGGTAGCATGCCGACCGTGATCAAATCGACTTTGGAACCATTTCCCACGCGCATCGTCACCTCGTCCTTGCCCAGTGTTCGCTTAATCCGTAGTCCCCTGCTTCGAGTTGCAAATATTAGCAATGTAACCAAGATCAAATACCAGTGCTACTGCGAGCTCTAGTAAGGTACACATCAATAACATGTATATCACATATACCTTTGTTCACCATGCCATCCTTCTTATCCGCCAAATACTTGGGGCGGTTCCGCTTCCAGTGACCAGTTTGCTTGCAGTAGAAGCACTCAGTTTCAGGCTTAGGTCAAGACTTGGGTTTCTTCTCCTGAGCAGCAACTTGCTTGCTGTTCTTCTTGAAGTCCCTCTTCTTCTTCCCTTTGCCTGTTTTCTTGAAACTAGTGGTCTTGTTGACCATCAACATTTGATGCTCCTTCTTGATTTCTACCTCCGCAGCCTTTAGCATTGCGAAGAGCTCGGGAATTGTCTTTTCCATCCCTTGCATATTATAGTTCATCATGAAGCTCTTGTAGCTTGGTGGCAGTGATTGGAGAATTCTGTCAATGACGCTATCATCCGGAAGATTAACTCCTAGTTGAATCAAGTGATTATTGTACCCAGACATTTTGAGTATATGCTCACTGACATAACTATTCTCATACATCTTGCAGCTATAGAACTTATTGGAGACTTCATATCTCTCAATCCGGGAATTTGCTTGAAATATTAACTTCAACTCCTGGAACATCTCATATGCTCCATGAAGTTCAAAACGTCGTTGAAGACCCGGTTCTAAACCGTAAAGCATGGCACACTGAACTATTGAGTAGTCATCAGCTTTGCTCTGCCAACATTCATAACATCTGGCGTTGCTCCTGCAGCAGGCCTGGCACCCAGTGGTGCTTCCAGGACATAATTCTTCTGTGCAGCAATGAGGATAATCCTCAAGTTATGGACCCAGTCCGTGTAATTGCTACCATCATCTTTCAACTTTGCTTTCTCAAGGAACGCATTAAAATTCAACGGAACAACAAAGACGAGCCATCTATCTACAACAAACATAGACAAGCAAAATACTATCAGTACTAAGTTCATGATAAATTTAAGTTCAATTAATCATATTACTTAAGAACTCCCACTTAGACAGACATCTCTCTAGTCATCTAAGTGATCATGTGATCCAAATCAACTAAACCATGTCCGATCATCACGTGAGATGGAGTAGTTTTCAATGGTGAACATCACTATGTTGATCATATCTATTATATGATTCACGCTCGACCTTTCGGTCTCCGTGTTCCGAGGCCATATCTGCATATGCTAGGCTCGTCAAGTTTAACCTGAGTATTCCGCGTGTGCAAAACTGGCTTGCACCCATTGTAGATGGACGTAGAGATTATCACACTCGATCATCACGTGCTGTCTGGGCACGACGAACTTTGGCGACGGTGCATAGTCAGGGAGAACACTTCTTGATAATTAGTGAGAGATCATCTTAAAATGCTACCGTCAATCAAAGCAAGATAAGATGCATAAAGGATAAACATCAGATTGCAATCAATATAAGTGATATGACATGGCCATCATCATCTTGTGCTTGTGATCTCCATCTCCGAAGCACCGTCATGATCACCATCGTCACCGGTGCGACACTTTGATCTCCATCGTAGCATTGTTGTCGTCTCGCCAACTATTGCTTCTACGACTATCGCTATCGCTTAGTGATAAAGTAAAGCAATTACAGGGCGATTGCATTTCATACAATAAAGCGACAACCATATGGCTCCCGCCGATTGCCGATAACTCGGTTACAAAACATGATCATCTCATACAAAAATATAGCATCACGTCTTGACCATATCACATCACAACATGCCCTGCAAAAACAAGTTAGACGCCCTCTACTTTGTTGTTGCAAATTTTACGTGGCTGCTACAGGCTGAGCAAGAACCGTTCTTACATACGCATCAAAACCACAACGATAGTGCGTCAAGTTAGTGGTGTTTTAACCTTCTCAAGGACCGGGCGTAGCCACACTCGGTTCAAGTAAAGTTGGAGAAACTGACACCCGCTAGCCACCTTTGTGCAAAGCACGTCGGGAGAACCAGTCTCGCATAAGCGTACACGCAATGTCGGTCTGGGCCGCTTCGTCCAACAATACCGCCGAACCAAAGTATGACATGCTGGTAAGCAGTATGACTTGTATCGCCCACAACTCACTTCTGTTCTACTCGTGCATATAACATCAACGCATAAAACCTGGCTCTGATACCACTGTTGGGAAACGTAGTAATTTCAAAAAAATTCCTATGCACACGCAAGATCTTGGTGATCCATAGCAACGAGAGGGGAGAGTGTTGTCCACATACCCTCGTAGACCTAAAGCGGAAGCGTTATATCAACGCGGTTGATGTAGTCGTACGTCTTCACGGCCCGACCGATCAAGCACCGAAACTACGGCACCTCCGAGTTCTAGCACACGTTCAACTCGATGATGATCCCCGGACTCCGATCCAGCAAAGTGTCGGGGATGAGTTCCATCAGCACGACGGCGTGGCGACGGTGATGATGTTCTACCGATGCAGGGCTTCTCCTAAGTACCGCTACGTTATGACCGAGGTGGAATATGGTGAAGGGGGGCACCGCACACGGCTAAGAAAGATCACAAAGATCAACTTGTGTGTCTATGGGGTACCCCCCTCCTCCGTATATAAAGGAGGAGAGGAGGAGGGGGCCGGCCAAGGGGAGAGGCGCGCCCTAGTAGGGGAAATCCTACTCCAAGTAGGTTTGGCCCCCCTTTCCTATTAGGGGTAGGAGAGGGAAGGAAGAGAGGGGAGGGAAGAAGGAAAGGAGGGCCGGCCCACCTCCCAATTCGGATTGGGCTTGGGGGGCGCCCCCTCCTTTGCTCCTTCTCCCTCCTTTCCACTAAGGCCCAATAAGGCCCATATACCTACCGGGGGGTTCCGGTAACCTCCCGGAGCTCCGGTATAGTCCCAATCTCACCTGAAACCTTTCCGGTGTCCAAATACAGCCGTCCAATATATCAATCTTTATGTCTCGACCATTTCGAGACTCCTCGTCATGTCCGTGATCACATTCGGGACTCCGAACTACCTTAGGTACATCAAAAATCATAAACTCATAATATAACTGTCATCGTAACGTTAAGCGTGCGGACCCTACGGGTTCGAGAACTATGTAGACATGACCTAGAACTGTTTCCGGTCAATAACCAATAGCAGAACCTAGATGCTCATATTGACTCCTACATATTCTACGAAGATCTTTATCGGTCAAACCGCATAACAACATACATTGTTCCCTTTGTCATCGGTATGTTACTTGCCCGAGATTCGATCGTCGGTATCTCAATACCTATATCAATCTAGTTACCGGCAAGTCTCTTTACTCGTTATGTAATGCATCATCCCGCAACTAACTCATTAGTCACATTGCTTGCAAGGCTTATAGTGATGTGCATTACCGAGAGGTCCCAGAGATACCTCTCCGACAATCGGAGTGACAAATCCTAATCTCGAAATACGCCAACTCAACATGTACCTTCGGAGACACCTGTAGAGCACCTTTATAATCACCTAGTTATGTTGTGACGTTTGGTAGCACACAAAGTGTTCCTCGGTAAACGGGAGTTGCATAATCTCATAGTCGTAGGAACATGTATAAGTCATGAAGAAAAGCAATAGCAACATACTAAACAATCGAGTGCTAAGCTAACGGAATGGGTCATGGCAATCACATCATTCTCCTAATGATGTGATCCCGTTAATCAAATGACAACTTATGTATATGGTTAGGAAACTTAACCATCTTTGATTTACGAGCTAGTCAAGTAGAGGCATACTAGTGACACTATGTTTGTCTATGTATTCACACATGTATCATGTTTCCGGGTAATACAATTCTAGCATGAATAATAAACATTTATCATGATATGAGGAAATCTTATATTTACTAATTGGAGGCACCATCCAAGCCACTACGTTAATCCTTAGAAACCAAAAATAACAGCCGTTAATCTGACTTTCAACCATCTTGGGGCGTTGGATGAAACAAGCGTGCCTCTTATATTTACTAATTGGAGGCACCATCCGAGCCACTACGTTAATCCTTAGAAACCAAAAATAACAGCCGTTAATCTGACTTTCAACCATCTTGGGGCGTTGGATGAAACAAGCATGCCCCCTCTCCCACGAGAGACTCCTAATATGTTTTTCTTCTATAAAGAGACTCCAGATTGTTACGCTCCCTATCGTAAGGAAACAATTACTCCTGACGTCGCCTCCACTTTTGCCGTGGCCATCGTTGGTTGGCCATGAGATCCTCATCTCCATACTCCTCCACTTTCTCATCAATCATCAGTTGTCGAAAATCATCTATGTGTTGCAATCCATCGCAGCTTCTCCTATCTCCACTTCATACGAGCAACGGTACAATTAAATCAGCAAGTTGACAAGGATCATGTTGACAAGGATCATTGTCAGCAAGTTGTTGTTGGATCTGATGCTAGCAAGTAATCGACTAATCAGTTCTGACTTCTAAATCAATTTGTGCTCCGCCCGCACAATCAAGCATCCTCAAGAACCACAACGCCCGTCTTCTCATCTATAGAACACTGGCCCAGATTGAATTGACTTGATGCAGGCGTACACCATGGTCTGGAGAACCTCCACATTGGTGTGCTTGCCGGCCTCTCCCATCGCGAGCGTGCACCACTGCTCTACATGGGCCTTAGACTTGATGGACTTGACATGGCCTCCATGCAAGACTTCCGGGCGCTGGTCTTGGCAACCTCCGATTGATGCGAAGTACTTAATTGCTTCAAATTAACTGTCATGAGTACGCCTCATGTGCCCACGCATGACAAGACAGATCGATCTTTTCTTCAAGAAGATGGGACAGATTGATCTATGGGATCACAAATTGATGCAAGATTGTAGCACGATCAAAACCTGGAAGCTACAGAGATTCGTCGCTTCTTGCCGGAAAAGAAGATTAGGGTTAGCTGCATAGTCTATTGGATCATACCTTTTCTTCGATCTATTCCATTGTGGATAAAAGACTGAAATTAAGAAGGCGAAAGAGCTGTCCGTGATATCCAGTGGACACCTTGACACGGACGTGCACCCTGTGCTGAACAGTCTTGAAGCGGAACTTCACCCCCCGGCTGCAGGACGCAGCCTTGCCTGTCTGCACACTAGCCTTGGACGCAGGTGCATGGAAGGATGTGATGAAGGACTGCACGCCTGCTTCGTGTAGGCGTGTGGAGGGATGAGACGCCAGCCTGTAGACTGGTGTCGGCCAAGGTTGCCAGGAAGGACGAAGCTGCAGGCTGCATTCTGGCCTCTGTATGTACTGCAAGGCTCATACCACAATAGCGCCTATGGCCGTGAAGACCTCATGAATGCACGTACAGCTATGGAAGATACGTTGGACACAACCTGTAATCACGTGCACACTCAATGGTATGGCTTCTTTAATTAGTTTTCTCCACCATCCCAAGCTCCTTTTCTTATTTTACCACAAAATCTTAAAATTAGAAGACATCAGATCATAATGAGATATCCTCTTAGTTCAGAAAAAAACACATCTGATTATAATATTTTCAATGTGAGACATTAGTGATAAAGCGGAAGCTACAAGGAGAAATTTATTTATAATGGAAAATAAATGCTTTGATTGGTATTTAGAGCTACAAAGAGTAATTTTTTATAATAGAACTATATATATTTCTGCTTTCAAACCAAGCATATGCCAAGATGGGAGCAGCCTGTTTTATGTTTTATTACAGATGAATAAGTAGATTAATATTTTCATCTTTTAGAACATTGGTCTTATTTTATACACAGTTGGAAAAGAGTTCGCCACTTGGAGGCTATGCACATAGTAGATGATTCATATGTACAGAAATAATGAGGTCGTTGGTCAATTCATGAAAACCTGCTTGAACCATAAAATATGTTTTCTGGATGAGTAAGATTGTGCAAATTTTTATTCATCTAGCTATAGTTTGATCAATCTTTGAATTATGGTTCCCTTTCCATATATATAATGGAAGCTGTACCTAAAATTCAAATGCATATTAATGTGTGCGTATATCAGTACGAAAACTGATACATTTTTTTTTTGCGGGTGAAAACTGATACATTTATTTTAAACTGATACATTTTTTTTGCGGGTGGAAAACTGATACATTTATTTTCTCCCATCGAGGCGTTATAGCTATTCATTTATCCTTAGTTCCTATCTCAGAAATCACAGTATCTCTGCTGCAATAGGATGTCTACCTAATTATCTATTTATTGGAAGCACCTTAATCCTCACGAGACAGAAAAAATACTCTATTGTATATATCTAAAGGATATTTTGAGCCCTTGGATCTATTGTTTGAAATTATTTTTCTATTTCACGCGGTACATTCAAGTTTATGAGTAAAAAGAGCATGCATTGAAAATAAGGGTGTGCTATATATCACAAAACAAGAATACATATACGTTGTGTCACAATTCACTATAACATGTTATGCACATATATAACCTAATTACAATTTTTATGAAGGTATCCAACTCCTTCGGTCCATGCCTAATGAAGAAATACATTTTGCACGAATATTTAATTACAAATACTAAAATAGTATGATAATTATTTTCCAATATTTCTAAATCATATAAGTTTTCACATGTAATAATGTACTAGCCCGTGCAGGTGCACGGGTTGATGACTAGTAAATAATAACTTTATTATTGCCTCTAGGGCATATTTCCTTCACCGTGGGCTCAAGGGTGGCTCTCTCTGTTGGTGTGGGGCGAGCTGCCCCGGCAAGAGTCTTGCCGGGGCTGCTGAGGCTGCCCCCGGCAAGGGTCTTGCCGGGGGAACCTGCTTCGTCCCTCTGCTCTTTGTGGTCTTGGTCTTGGCGTTGCTCTAATCATCTTGGGCTTCGGTCTTACCTTGGCTCACCTCCCCTGCTCTGCTTATCATGACCGTAGGCGCGGCTCCGACTACCCGTGCATAGGTAGAGGGGTACAAAATGCACCTCTCTTTTTGTACACCTACAGGAGCCCTCGGACCTGGGCCACTCATAAGCACGACATGTTGTTGGGTCAGGCCCAAAATGGTGCGCGGGCAGGCGGGGCGATTTTTACCGCGGTATAACTTTTCGCGCGCTGCGCTTCCCACGATCCCCGCGCTCGGCGCGGCGTGGAGGGGTGTGCGTGACATGGGCGGCATGCGTGGGGTGGTTTCCGCACGTATGCGTCACATCGCAGTAAAGAGGCTGCTCGCGCCTTCCCCGTAAAAAGAGGGAGGCGTGGAGGCGCTGCTCATTTACCGAATGGGGCCGGGCCGCGGTCTTTAAGGCGTCCACTCCCCACGATCACGGGGTGGGGAGATGTCGCTTCTCCCGTCCCCTCAGTTCTGCATGTCCGCCACGCGTCCTTCATGCGCCTGGGGTGGCAAGCGGTGGAGGTGGGAAACCGAGCCTTTGCAGGTTGGGGCAGCGGGTCGGTCCTGATTCCCTGCGCCTCCAGTGGGTGGATTGGCCGAGCGGGGCGCCCGAGCCCCGACCCCGCCCCTTTATAAAGAGGGGGAAGGGGGGATGGCGTCCCGCATTCTCTTGTCATCTATCTCTTCTTGCTTCTACTTCTTCCTTTCACTCGCCATGGAGAAAGGGAACCTGGGTCCTTCGACGGTGGCGGCGAGGGTCGCCGCTCGATAGCGCGGCCCTCCTCCTCCTGAGCCCGTGGTGGTGGAACCGGCAAAGAGGGGAAGGGGGAGAGGCCATGGGCGAGGCCGGGGCAGAGGTCGTAGTGCTCGGGGAAGAGGAGGACGGGGCGGTGCGCTGGCTTTGCCCCCGCCAATGGTGCCTTTCCCGATGGAATGCCATGTCCGAGACCAGCCCCGCGAGTTCTTCATCAGGCTGCGCTGACCTCCGTGTCGTCGTCTCCGTCTTCCTGCCCCGTTCGCTCGGGAGATGGAGCGTGACCGACCCCAATCCCTCATATTGCACATGAAGGGTTCTGGGAATGGGGGCACGTGGGTCGACGTCGACTTCTCGGCTCCTCGGGTCATGTACCTCCGTCGTGGGTGGAAGATGTTCGCTCGCATTTACAGCATGATGGCGGGGCTCGTCCTCTACTTCAAATTAATGGAGGACGGCCTGCTCTCCGTCAAGGTCTTCGGGGAGTTCGGAACTCGCCTGAAGTGCTGCGTGGAGAGCTCCTCTGATGGAGATTCTGGCGATGGAAGCTCTTCCTCGAACGAAAGTGACGAGGAGGACAGCAGTGCAGATGGCGGGTACGAGTCTGACTAGGCATCGGACGCCCCGCGCCTGGGCGGGTGCGGCAGCAGCAAAGATTCGCACTGACGCTCCTGCAGAGGTTTGCCGGGGGCGGGGCCAACTCCTTGAACTTCGTCTCCTTGGGCGGCTGGCGTCGGGAGGCTGCGGAAGAGAAAGAGGGCCGGCGGCAAGGTCGTCAACTCGGAGTACGCGGGCACCGAAGCCTTCATCGCTGTATTGCCGGTCCCGCCGTCTCGCCTTCCAAATTTCCTTTCCCGCAAGATCATCACCAGCCCACCTGGGCGGCCACCGAGGTGTTCTCTTGGTGCTTTCGCTGCTCAGAGCTCGCCTAGGCGCCCCTTTTTCCCTTTCGCCTCCTTGACCTGCCTCCTGAGGAGAGGGACAAGAAAGGGATTACGGGCATCTTATCTCTTTTCTAGTTTGTAAGCCTACAGGCCTTCGTTAAATTTAGAACTTGTAATCCCCTTGCTCATGTTTTTCATCTCGCACGAACTGTACCTGTATGGGATGTTTTTAATGAAAAAGGGATGCTTGCCGGGTTTTTCGTTCGTGGGTAAATCCCGTGACAAGGAGTGAATCCTTGTTATTTTTTAAGATAAACGTCTTTTGCCCGGCAACAGGCCTTGCCGTCCCCCCACTCCATCCGACTGTTCACGCGCTCTCGGCGGAGGCAAGGATGAGGTGGGCTTTTAGGCTCCTCGTTCTACCTCCTTGCCGCCGCGGCTACAACCACATCCGGACCCAGGAAATAATCCTTAGGTATAGGAAAAAGGGGAGCACGACAGCCTAGAGATAAAAACGAGGTTTCACATACCCCAGTCCGGTTCCGAAATGCATGACAGAGGATAAAAGACTTATCTGGGTCTACAGCCCACGGTGATCTCATCTTTCCGCGGTTGGATCCTAGTGCTTGCAGCCCCCAGCAACTCTAGTTTGCCGGGGTCGGGGCGCGGGTCTGTTTCCTTCTTTCCAAGTAGCTCAACAGAAGTGCTCATGTGCCCTACGAACCAAAGGAGGACATAAAAGGAACAAATAGACACGCACTCGACCTCTATGCTAGGGGTTAGTCGCTGCTAAGCACTATCAACCCTAACCAAGGAAGAGACTCGACCTAGCATGCATGCTATGACTTAGGGCGCTAGCGCTTCATTTATTTATGCTCAGGGTCTGTGCCTGGATTTATACAAAGGGTCACATGCCTTGTTGGCAAAGCTTGTACAAAAGGTGGCTTGCCGGGAGGCCCGACAAGCCGCGCCTTATGGGTAAAACTTGCAAAGATGCTCGATGTTCCAGGAGTTGCTCACTGGGACGGCATCTTCGGTCTCTAGGCGGACTGCACCGGGCCTGGTGACTCGTATTACCTCATAAGGGCCCTCCCACTTCGGCGTCAACTTGTCGGTATTCTTGGCCGACTGAACGCGCCGAAGAACAAGGTCGCCTTCCTCAAAGCTTCGGGCATGAACCTTGCGGCTATGGTAGGGGCGCAAGGCTTGCTGGTAGCGCGCTGCTCTCACAACCGCCCGAAGACGATCTTCCTCAAGGAGCGTCGTGTCATCTTGGCGCAACTGCTCTTGCTCAAGCTCATCATAAGCGAGAACTCGAGGTGACCCGTATATGAGTTCCGTGGGGAGAACTGCTTCGCCCAGAGACCGTGGAAAAAGATGTCCGGCCGGTGGCTCGACGGCATCGTCCTGATCGACCAAAGAACCGCCGGCAATTCATCAATCCAGCGCCTTCCACTCTTGCGCAGCTTGTCAAAAGTATTTGTCGTTTGGCCTCGCAACACTTCAGCATTTTCCCTCTCCGCTTGGCCGTTGCTCCGTGGGTGTGCCACGGAAGCAAAACAGACCTTGCTGCCGAGGTCTTGAACGTATGGCATGAAGGTGTGGCTCGAGAACTGGGTGCCGTTGTCGGTGATGACTCTGTTTGGCACACCAAAACGGCAGACCAGTCCCTTGAAAAACTTGATAGCTGACTGAGCAGTCACATTTCTCACTGCTTCCACATCCGGCCACTTTGTGAACTTGTCGATTGCACCGTACAAGTACTCAAAGCCCCCGACAGCGCGGGGGAAAGGGCCTAGTATATCGAGCCCCCATATCGAGAATGTCCAGGAGAGAGGGATTGTTTGAAGGGCTTGAGCTGGTTTGTGAAGCTTCTTTGAATGGAACTGACACGCTTCACACTTGGTTACTAGTGCCGTTGCATCCTGGAGAGCGGTGGGCCAGAAGAAACCTTGCCGGAATGCCTTCCCGGCAAGGGCCCTCAACCCTATGTGGGAGCCACATATGCCTCCATGTATCTCTGCCAACAGCTCCAGCCCTTCCTCCCGGGGGATGAACTTCAATTTCACACCGTTTGGTCTTCTCATGTACAGGACATCATCGACGAACTGGTACAGGGCGGACCGACGGGCTACTTTTTCCGCTTCTTTCTGCTCCTCAGGAAGCTCCCCTGTTTGGAGGAAATGGACAGTATGCTGCGCCCATGCCGGAGCTTGGGGCTCGACGGCAAGGACCAAAGGCATTTTTTCCGCCATGGGAGCGGTTGTCTCTACGGCCAGGGCTTGACGCCCTGCCGGAGCCAGTTGCTCTTGGGCAGGTTCAGCGTCCATGGCAGCACCCTTGCCGGCGGCCCCAGGGGGCTCGGTAGGAAAGTACTTGCCGGGACCTGACTTCCTCCGCTTGTTCTGCCCCGTTGATGGCTCGACGGATGGTTGAGTTAACCGGAGCAAAAAGGTACCTGGTTCCACAGGTAGCTTGAATGCAGCACGCTTTGACAGGTAATCGGCGATGTCGTTCTCCATTCGGGGGACGTGCTCCGCTTGAATACCGTCAAAGCGCTCCTCCAGCTTCCTCACCTCATCTATGTAGGCCTCCATCAATGGGCTCTGTTATGCCTTGTTGACCTGCCTAACAACAAGCTTCAAGTCACCCCTGACGATGAGCTTCTTAACCCTGAGGTCTGCCGTGATCCTGAGGCCGGCAAGCAATCCCTCGTACTCAGCAGTGTTGTTGGTGGACATCTCCCTGGGGAAGTGCATCTGGATCACGTACTTGAGGTGCTCTCTGGTGGGCGCGACGAGCGTAACACCGCACCGCGCCTTTGCAGCGAGAAAGCCCCATCAAAGTACATGATCCAACAAGGTTCCGCTTCCTTGCCGGGGAGAGTGGTCTCCTGGATTTCTTCGTCAGGCATTGAGGTCCATTCTGCAATGAACTCCGCAAAGACTCTGCTCTGGATTGTCGAGGTACTTCCAAACTTCAAACCGAAACTTGATAGCTCCAAGGCCCATTCCACAATCCTTCCGGTTGCATCTGGGTTATGTAGTATCCGTTGCAACGGGAGGCAGGTGACGACAGTGATCTCGTGAGCTTGTAAGTAATGACGCAGCTTCCTCTATGCCATAAGGAGGCCGAAGAGCAATTTTTGCACACCGGAATACCTCGACCTAGCCCCCTGCAAGAGGGAGCTGACAAAGTAAACCGGGTGCTGCATCATTTTCTTCTTCTGCACCACTTCACTCGACTGCGTGGGCATTGCCTTGGTGGCATTAGACTCTACCGGGGGTCGCGCCTTGCCGGCACCAGGCCCTGCCGGGGGAATCTTTGGCTTGCCATCCGCTGGTTCTGCCATCATCACTGCCTCCTCGTCGACCTCCCTCTGTGCCACCAGTCCGGCGCTTACCACTTGATTCGTCGCCGCCAGATATAGCAGCAACGGCTCTTGTGGTTTAGGCGCAACCAGTATTGGCGTGGAGGAAAGGTATTTCTTCAGATCTTGCAATGCTGCCTCGGCTTCTGGGTCCACTCCATTGGGCCCGCCTTCTTCAAGACTTTGAAGAAAGGAAGGGCACGCTCAGCGGACTTCGAGATGAACCGGCTCATGGCAGCGACGTAGCCGGTGAGCCGAAGCACATCTTTAATCCGCTTGGGCGCCTCAATCTGCTCAGTAGCCTTGATTTTGTCTGGGTTTGCCTTGATCCCACACTGTGACACAAAGAACCCGAGAAGCTTGCCGGACGGAACACCGAAGACACACTTCTCAGGGTTCAGCTTGAGGTTGATCTTGCGCAGGTTGACAAACGTCTCTTCCAGATCTTGCACAAGAGTTGGCCCGTGTCGGTGTCAAAACCGGCGGATCTCGGGTAGGGGGTCCCGAACTGTGCGTCTAGGCGGATGGTAACAGGAGACAAGGGACACGATGTTTTTACCCAGGTTCGGGCCCTCTCGATGGAGGTAAAACCCTACTCCGCTTGATTAATATTGATGATATGGGTAGTACAAGAGTAGATCTACCATGAGATCGAGAGGCTAAACCCTAGAAGCTAGCCTATGGTATGATTGTTGTTCGTCCCCACGGACTAAAACCCTTCAGCTTTATATAGACACCGGAGAGGGCTAGGGTTACACAGAGTCGGTTACAATAGGAGGAGATCTACATATCCGTATCGCCAAGCTTGCCTTCCACGCCAAGGAAAGTCCCATCCGGACACGGGACGAAGTCTTCAATCTTGTATCTTCATAGTCCAGGAGTCTGGCTGAAGGTTATAGTTCGGCTATCCGGACACCTCCTAATCCAGGACTCCCTCAGTAGCCCCCGAACCAGGCTTCAATGAGATGAGTCCGGCGCGCAGATTTGTCTTCGGCATTGCAAGGCGGGTTCTTCTCCAAATTCCGTGTACCTATTGAATAGTGTCCGGCTTCTCGTGAATATTGTGCTCCTTGGCTTCCACGCCCAATAATGGTCGTCTTCCATGTGTCAAACGAATGCGAAAAGCCAGGGTGTTTTTACTTTTACCCCCTAGCTGCGCAAATAAGCTGCCTTATAAGAGAGACGAGGATTTAGATCCGAATCACACCATCTTCCCTTCGCGAGCATTCATCGGAGCGCATCTGACAGAGATCCACTCCATCATGGCCAGTCGACGCAGCTCCTCCTCTCGCCCTCCCAGTCCTCAGCCTGGAGGTTGGGAGAGATGTTCCGTCCCGCACAGCGAGCTAGTGACGCACCAAACCAAGGGATTCCTTCCCCCATCCTTTATGGTCCTAGTTCGAGCCAGACTCGCCACCTATAATGGCGGAAAGCAGGCGGAGAGCGTCCCCAATCCCTCCAAAGGAGAGCGGGTATGCCTTATCCCTTATTTAATAAGAGGGCTCGGATTTCCAATTCATCCGTTTCTCCGGGCCTCGGAGTTCTATGGCCTCCAAATGCACAACCTTACGCCTGCCTCCATATTGCATATTGCGGGCTTCAGAGTCTTTGGCGAGCTGTTCTCAAGGCCGAGGCTCATTTCAAGGCCGTGGAAGAAGTTGTTCGCCTTGTGCCCCTGCTCTCGTGAGGGGTCGATATATCAAGTGGGCGGAGCCGAACTATGGCGCATCGCCGGACCGGATTTCTATCTGGAACCCCAAGCAAGGCGTCCAAGACCGGCCTTCGTAATGGTTTTATATAGAAGATGTCCTCCGCCGGACCGCTCAGACGGCCTCCCGAGTTCAATAATGCTCCCTTGAAGAAGCGCCTAAGCTGGCGTCCATGGAGCCCTAAGAGGGAAAATGGCAAGGACGTCCTCTACCTGATGAGCCGGATAAGGTTGTTAGCTCATTCCGGACTGACCATGATCGGGGTCATGGCCACATGCATTATGCGGGGGGTGTAGCCGCTTCACTATAGAGGCCACCCCATGTGGGATTTCAACGGGGAGGATTGAGCCACCCGCTGCGGCCGTAAGGGGCCGAGATCGGTTGCTGCTCTGACGAAGGCCTTGTCCGCATTGTACAAGGGAGAAGAGGAGGAGTTCCTCCGCATCAATCCACAGAACGGATTTTCTATGTACAATCCTCCAACCTGGGTAAGCGGACACTTCTTTTTGCCCATCTGTTCCATATTCCCATAGTTAAGTACCTTATCTTGTGATTTCGACGCAGGAATTGCGCCGGGCCGTAAAGGATATAAGCAGCCCTCCTCCACAACCCGAGGATCCAGAACGGTCCCTCGATCCGGCCTCCCAAGAGGATCCGGACATCTCCGTGCAGTTGATCGATGGGGTATTTTACCAACTGAGCATCGACAATGCCTTGGTCGCCATTACGGCCGATTACCCCGGAATACTTCCCGCCTCATAGGTAACTGAGACCGAAGTCCCAATACTTTGAAAATGATCCATCAGTGCTTATTTTTAATCACCGTATATCAATGGTGTTTTGCAGGGGGAGCCCTTGAGGCGGGAGGCCGAGCCTGCGGTGGCTAGCCAACAAGGGGCAGCAAGGCCCAGCAGGCTAAAAAGAAGTGCGGTCCGGATTGAGACGCCGGTGCAACGGTATGGCGTGCCATCTTATTCCTAGGTTTTATTCCCGGAAGGTATACTAACGCTCGTGCTCCCTTCAGGAAAAAGAGCGCTCGTCGGACTATATCCGGCGAGGTTGCCAATCGAGCCTCCACCAGCCAGGCTCCAGAGCCAGTCGAAGCGGAGGCGAACACGAGGCGCAAGGCCGGACACTCCTCCGACAGAGGATGCCGACGGACTATCTGCCACAAATTCCGAAGTGGAGAGTGCCATGAATCACAGGCGCCGCCGGACTGTTCTTCGTGACGCATGTTTCTCCCCAGAGGCATTGGATGCCTTCAATTCGGGAGATGCGCACCTCCGTGCCGCTCAAAATGGTCTAGCCAGAGCCACAGAGCAGTATGTGAAAGACATACGGGTGAGAAAATTTGACAATTATATATACCAAAGAGCCTCGAGACTTGAAATAGTTAGAATAACTGATTTAAGGATCATTTGTTATGCATGATCTTACAAAAATAATACCCAACTGTCCCAGAGCTGGAAGAGTGCAAAGCCCAACTTGAGGCCGCACTAGTCACCGCAGCACTACTAGGAAAAGGCCTACTAATGGCGCATCAGTTTTGTTTACTAATGGCGCATCATCAGCGCGCCATTAGTATCACGCTACTAGTATTTTTTACTAATGGCGCACTGTGACGCCCCCGATTTAATCGTACACTAATCATGCACGCAAACGCAATGGCGAAGATCGTGGACTCACGGAAGATATCACAACCAACTCTAAAAACATAAATAAGTCATACAAGCATCATAATACAAGCCAGGGGCCTCGAGGGCTCGAATACAAGTGCTCGATCATAGACGAAGTCAGCGAAGCAAAAATATCTCGAGTACGGACATAAGTTAAACAAGTTTGCCTTAAGAAGGCTAGCACAAACCGGGATACAGATCGAAGAGGCGCAGCCTCCTGCTCGGGATCCTCCTAACTACTCCTCGGTCGCCGCCGTGGGCTGCACGTAGTAGTAGGCACCTCCGGTGTAGTAGTCGCCATCGACGGTATGCGTCGCTCCCGGCTCCATTGTGCAGTCGCAGCAATCGGGTAGAGATAGGGGAAAAGGGGGAACAAGGCAACCGTGAGTACTCATCCAAAGTACTCGCAAGCAAGGAGCTACACTACATATGCATGGATATATGTGTAAAGGGCCATATCGGTGGACTGAACTGCAGAATGCCAGAATAAGAGGGGATAGCTAATCCTGTTGAAGACTACGCTTCTGGCAGCCTCCGTCTTGCAAAGATGTAGAAGAGAGTAGATCAAGTCCTCCAAGTAGCATCGTGATAGCAATAATCCTACCCGCAATCCTCTTCTCGTAGCCACATTAGAGAGCGACCACCGAAGTTGTATCCGCACTTGGAAGGGTGTGTTTTATTAAGTATCCGGTTCTAGTTGTCATAAGGTCAAGGTACAACTCCAAGTCGTCATATGTTACCAAGATCACGGCTATTCAATAGATTAACTTCGCAGGGTGCACCACATAACCCAACACGCCGATCCCATTTGGCCGGACACACTTTTCTCGGGTCATGCCCGCCGCGGAAGATCAACACGCCGCAGCCTCGACCTAGGCCAACAGAGCGGTCAAGACGCCGGTCTAGACCTAAGCGCCAGGGTCCGGCCCATCGCCCTTAGCACACCTGCATGTTGCGAACGCGGCCGGAAGCAGACCTAGCAACCTCCATTACAAAGGAAGTCACGTTACGCGGTCCAATCCGGCGCGCGCCGCTCAGTCGCTGACATCACAAAGGCTTCGGCTGATACCACGACATCGACTGCCCATATCTTTCCCATGTAGTTGGTTAGTGCGTATAGACCAAATGGCCAGACTCAGATCAAATACCAAGAACTCGTTTAGCGTGTTAAGTATCCGTGAACGCCGAACAGGGCCAGGCCCACCTCTCTCCTAGGCGGCCTCAACATGCCCTGTCGCTCCGCCACAAAGATCCATCCAGAGGGCCTTCGGGACAAAGGTCCTTTCAGCCCCCAATCTGTGAATCACTGGCGGGTACTCCTCGAGCCGACCCGACTTTAATCACCACATGAATCATGTATAAAGTATATAGTATATACCCGTGATCACCTCCCGAGTGATCACAGCCCGATAGTATAGCACAGCAGACGGACAAGAATGTAGGGCCACTGATGGAATACTAGCATCCTATACTAAGTATGTAGGATTGCAGGTAAAGGTAACAACAGTAGTAGCAAGGACAGGCTATGCATCAGGATAGGAATAACGAAAGCAGTAACATGCTGCACTACTCTAATGCAATTAGTATAGAGGAGAGTAGGCGATATCTGGTGATCAAGGGGGCACTTGCCTGGTTGCTCTTGCAAGAGAGAGGGTTCGTCAACTCCGTAGTCGAACTGGGCAGCAGCAGCGTCGGCCTCGGTGTCTAGCGGAAGAAGAGGGGGAAGAAACAATGGATATTTAAGCAAACAGATGCATGACGATGCATGACAAAGCAAAGCGTGATGCTAGGCGTGCCCTAACGCGGTATGTGATGATACCGGTGAAGGGGGGAAAGTATCCCCGGGGTTCCGCGTTTTCGGAAAAAGGAGCCGGAGGGGGAAAGTTGCGAGTTTGATATGTTAGGGGTGTGTGGCGGATGAACGGGCTGCGTATCCGAATCGTCGCTGCTCGAGCAACTTTCATGTTGAAAATAATTTAATCCGAAAGTTACGGATTAAAGGTTATGATTTTCTAAAGATTTTATTAATTTCTGGAATTTAATTATTTATTTAAATAAATTGAATTAGATTTATGACATCGCGATGATGTCATGTCGACGCTGCCAGCCAATGTGGTTGATCGGTCAACCTGACCAAAGGGCCCCACCGGTCGCTGACACATTTTAATTTAACAGATTAATTAAATTAATCAAAATTAATTAGTGGGTGGGCCCCATTGTCATACTAATTAATTAACTAATTAACAAAGAGTTAATTAATCATTAGGTTAATTAATCTTAATTGGTTAATTTAATCAGAATTAATTAAGTTAATTAATTAATTATTTTTATTACTTATTATCATATTTTATTTTATAATTTTCTTTTAATTCTTTAATTCTTTTTTTAACTAAAACACTCTGGGCTGGGCCCCATGTCATTGGCCCCAGAGGCCTTGCGGGTTTCGGGCGCTACGGGGCGGGTGGTGGTTTTGAGCATGACCCATCGGGCAAGACGCCTAGGGCGCTGGCGACGAGGCCGAGGCCGGGCGGCCACCGGAGGGGAAACACCGACGGGGGGGAGCAGCAAGGCGCCACCGACAACGCGGGCCGGCAGGAGCTGCCCGTGCAGCGGCGAGCAAAGGGGGCGGACGAGGGCGCGCGGGAGCAACGACGACCGCTCTATGAGCGCGGGGCGACGAGCGCGTGGGTCGACAAGGCCCTGGTCGACGACGTCGAGGTGGCGGGGCGCCGCCTCTGGGTCGGGGAGGCGACGAAGAGGCGGGCGATGGGGAGCACCGGCGACGACGGGGCGGTGAGGTGCGACGGGGATGGCTACGTGCACCGACGGGGTCGGGGACACGGTTGCCCCGATCTCGATCCAGACGAGGTGGGGAGAGGAGGACGAGGCGCGGGGGAAGAGGGGAAGCGTCGTCTTGGCGAAGCACGCATCGCAGCGTGGCTGGGCGGTGAGCGGTCATGGCGCGATTAGGGCGAGCCTCGCGCTGCCAGCGGTCTAACCCGGTGAGCGGGGGAGGCCATGGTGAGCGTGGGGGAGGAGAAGAGGGAAGCCGTGGCCGTGGCCTCACCGTGCGGAGTAGGGTCGATGCAATGGGCTCGGGGAAGGTTGGGGGGGACGACGTGGACGAGCGGCGGAGCGGGAGGCAGTCCGGCGGGGGAGGGCGAAGCAGGCCGGCGAGGGGTGGAGCTCCGGGCGCCGACGTCGGCGTCGACGTGCAGGGGCGAGGGGATCGGGAGTCCTCCCGATCCAGATCCAGCGGGGGGGTGGAGTGGTGCGAGTGGGGGTGGTTAGGTTAGGGTTTGGGTGAGGGAGTGGATAAGGGGGGAGTGGGTGGCCGGCTGGGCCGGTTTGGGCCTGCCCGTTGGGCGGTGGTCGAATGGGCCGCCAGTTGGTCGGCTGGCCCGGGGGGTTCTTTTCCTTTTCCTCTTTTTGTTTGTTTGTTTGTTTTCTGTTTTCTTTTATTATTTCTTTCTTTTCTCGCTTAAATCATTTTAAACCATTTAGCCATTTTATAAAAAGGTGTTTGTTGCATCATAATTACCCTTGTAATATTCGGCAACCACCGAACATTTTTGTTTTGACTTTTGAAAACTTTGGGTGTTTGTCGCTAATTCATTTTTGAATTTACAATGTTTTTGAACTACCCTTAGTTAGCAACCACTACAAGAAATGTGTTAATACATGACGGATCCTAACTGTCACAATTGTGTGCATAGCCGTCATGTTAGGGCATCCATGACAGATTCTTAATTCGTCATGTATATCGCGTCATAATTTAGCCACCATGCACTCCTTGACGGATCGCCAAATCCGTCATGGATCCATGACGGTTCTTGACAGTCACACTTACTATTCGGTAACGGTGTTAACCATGAATTCCACATCATCATCTGACATGGCGGCCAACGTGGATCTGACATGGCAGCCCAAGTGTTTAGAATTTTGGCCCAATAATTTCGTTATCGCCTTTGTGATAAATGGCCCAAATAAAGTTCTGGCCCATGTTGTAATTAGCCCACACAGGGTTTGCTCACTGTGTATATACTTTTACCAAATCTGCTACCAATTAGTTTGTGTCAATTCAGATTTTGAGCCCATAAGTTGTTTTTAGATTTCTGCTCATATCATCAAATAAAAATAAATTTTGCTAAAAAAATTCAAATAAAAGAAATTACATCCAAGAGCAAAGGCAAAACAGACCACTAAAAACAGAAATTACAAAGGAAAAACAAATTACATCTAGGAGCAAAGGCAAAACAGCTAAAAACAAAAATTACAAAGGGACATTTGCAACGAAGGCCACATCCCCCCACTCCATCTCCGTCCATCGCTCGCTGAAGATTGGCGTGACTCGGTGTCCTTGATGGTGGCCCTCCTCGCCGTTTTAGCTCGATTTTGTGCCGCTTCGCACATCGATGCACGGGCGCCGGATGGTGATTACATGCAGTGGCCGCATCAAAGATCCATTGCCATGGGACCTCGAGCCCCAGTCCCTGTTGCCCTGGGATCTCGTCGTCCAAGCTACAGTAACACTGACACGACCTGAATAAAGGGCATCGACGCCTGGATCAGGCCGGCGGGGAGGAAAGCGGCAGAGGAGGCTAGAGGTGAGGGAAGGGATGGCCTCTTCCTGATCCACCCATGGTTGCCGTCGACTCACGGATCTCGACGGGATCCGGCTGGGGGTGAGGACACCGCGGCGACGCGGTGTGTCCGCAGGGAGCGTGGCCAGTTGAGGAGGAGATATGCATGGCGGGGAGGCGTCGGGAGAGGAGGATGTGTGCTGGCGGCCATCTACGGCGGCGGGAGGCTGCGGGCGCGTCCCCGCCGCCGCCGGAGGTGGTGAAGGCGGTGGTGGGGGCGATGTGGCGAAGTGCAAGGCTGGCTGCGCGCAAGGGCGCGCAGCTCCAGGAGGGCGGCCGCCTCGGGCTCGCCTGGGACGGCGTCGGCGGCTCCTAATGAAGCGACGAGCAACCCGCCATGCCGGCCGGCCGCCTCGGCGTCGGCCTCACTCCACTCCACGAGAGGAGGCGTCCGAGGAGGAGATAGGCACGGGCGGGGAGGCGCCGGCGAGAAGCCAGGGTGGGAGGAGGTGGGTACGGCGGGCTGGAGAGGGTGCTGGTGTTCGGGTTCCGGCGGCATGGGGGGCGCTTGTGCAGCGGCGAGATTTGGGGGAATCGGATAGGATTTCTCTGGAAGAAGGCAGCGCGTGGGTGGGGGAACACACTAGAAAGAGGGGGAGGTTTGGTAGCCATTGGATCTTAGAGTATCAGACGGCTTGGAATAGCGATCCGTGGGACGGTATGGTCAACCAATCAGAGTGCGAGTTTTCCCTCACACTGGATTGCCACATCAGCAGGAGTAGTTCGATTCTCCTAGAAAAACAGCAGCAGGCCGTGACGGTTTGGACGACTTATTGAAAAAACAAAGGTAAATTTGACAACTCGTTCTATGAGCTTCTCCTCACGAACCGTGATGGTCAACTAAGATTATGTTTATTCCCATCTAGATGAAGTTAACAAACTATATTCATATTTTTTCGAGTAAACATCACATATTTATATATACTTGTTATATACGAGTGTAAATTCTTTATGTCCGCAATCTTTCAAACCATGATTTTTTGACTAACTCATATTAAAATATTCAAATAGGTGAGAGGCATGTGTTCTCATTTTTCACCTAAAACTTACACTTTAAATTTATTATCAAAAGCAAAATGTTCGAATGCACATTTAGTCAGGATGGTAGCATAGTTATCACGCGCTAGTCTCTTAACCTAAGAGGGATTGGGATAAAGCCCCATTTGCGTTTCTTTTTATTGAAAATTGAAATCTACAGTCTCCATAAAAAAATACATATGGGCTTCGCGGAGTTTCTGGGCACATTCACATCTTGCTAATCAATGACGGTTTCCGTGACGGATGAGGAAAAGCCGTCATCGACTATGACGGATTCTAAGAACGTCACCAGAAATCTGTCATGGATTAACAGGTTTCTTGTAGTGAACAGTAACATAGATGACATGGCATCATCAAGAGAGTTTTACTGTAGCCTAATTATCCGGGCGTTACACGCACTAGTGGTGCGCCATTAGTATCTGGTATACTAATGGTGCACCACTGGTGCGGCATTAGTATAGGCCACGGTGCGCCATTAGTATAGGCCACTGGTGCGCCATTAGTATTTTTGAATTTTGAAGGCGGGAAAATAGTAGTGGCGCACCGTCTAACCCCCACCGTGCGCCATTGCTATTTTTGAATTTTGAATTTGGATCTGGATCGCGATTTTTTTTGCCCATTTTTGCTCGTTTTTTTGCACGATATTATTTCAAATTTTGTTCCCGTTTTTGGATCTTGTACGTTCTTTTGCCGGAGAGGAGTTCGCCGGAGAGGAGTTCACCGGAGAGGAGGAGGAGGTCGCTGGAGAGGAGTTCACCGGAGCATGGGAGAGGAGGAAGGAGAAACCATGAGGGGATGGGAGGAGAGGAGGGAGGAGGAGCTCACCAGAGAGGAGGGAGGAGGAGCTCACCGGAGATGAGGGAGGAGGAGCTCACCGGAGAGGAGGGAGGAGAAACCGTGAGGGGAGGGAAGGGGAGGAGAGGAGAGGAGAGGAGAGGAGGGAGGAGGAGGTCGCCGGAGAGGAGGAGGAGGTCGCCGGAGAGGAGGAGGAGGAGGAGGTTGCCGGAGAGGAGGAGGAGAAGGTCGCCGGAGAGGAGGAGGGTAGTATGGTGGAGGAGAGAAGGGAAGATGGAGTGGAGGAGTGGAGGAGAGGTGGAGTGGAGGAGAAGAATGAAGAGGTAAGGAGGAGAGGACACGCCCAGCCATATATACGACATAGTAATGGCGCACCATGGGCAGGTGCGCCATTACTATTTTTTTATTTTTTTATTTATTTTGAATTTTGAAGGCGGGAAGATACTAATGGCGCACAATGGGCAGGTGCGCCATTAGTAATTTTTTATTTTTTTTGATTTATTTTGAATTTTGAAGGCGGGAAGATAGTAATGGCGCACCATGGGCAGGTGCGCCATTAGTAAGTTTGAATTTTTTTGCCTCTCCAGATCTTAAAAGCCCCGTATCTTTTTTCTGTTAGGTTTTGAGGATTTTGAAAATGTTTAACGGGTTCCCCGTTAAATTCGGATGTAACTTTTCAAGTAGATGATTTTTCATATAAAAACTTTTTCATCCGAGTTCGTATGCAAAAGTTATGCCCATTTTTACAAATTTCTAGAGATTTTGCAAAAAAATCGAAAATTCATGTTTGTAAATTTTGCTAACAACTAGACCACATATCACATGGGAATCTTATTTTCTTTTATTTTTTGACATTTCTATCATTTTATTTTATTTTATTTTTTGAAACTGAAAAGGCGGTCCATGTGGGGGTGCATTCGGGGAATGTTTGGGTTAATTACTAATGGCACACCGTGGGATGGTGCGCCATTACTAGTTCAACTAGTAATGGCGCACTACTCCCACGGTGCGCCATTAGTAGTTTTGAAAAAATTAAAAAAATTTACTAATGGCGCACCGTGGGATGTGGTGCGCCATTAGTATTTGCACACTAATGGCGCACCAACACATGATGCGCCATTAGTATTTAGTAATGGAGCACCACATGTACAGTGCGCCATTAGTGTCCATCCCATCTATAGCCCTTTTCCTAGTAGTGAGGGGAGGCCAAGGAGACCCCCTCTGGTAATATACGCTTCGAAAGATAAGTATGTTATGGAGTGCGGCGTGTGTGTAAATCTGACAATATCATTGCAGATGGCGCCGGAGTAGATCCGGACAAGCAACAACTCTTGCGTCGGTTAAAGGCCGGGGAGAGCGTGCTTACGAGGGTGAGGCAGGAGAAGAATAATCTCCAAGATGCCAACACCCAGTTGGGCGAGGAACTAAAGGATGTTCGTGCCCAGCCGTCGGACTCCGTGAAGGAGAATCGACGGCTTCGACGCGGCATTTTTAGTAAGTGCTTGAACGAAATTTGAAAAAGAGTTCGGCGAGGAAGTCGACTAACAGAGTTATGTCTGTAGGTATGCTCACAGGTCGTCCTGCAGAGGAAATGCCCGGTTCTATGGGTGACCATCTTCCCGAAGTTTACAACTGCATTTAACGAGTTCGGCAGGTGATGCAAGGCGTCGCCCAGGCCTTGTGGCCATCTATCTCCCTGCCCGAAGGCCTTGGAGAGCTTGCAGAGAGGCTTAAGGGAGCGCGACGGTGCTTTCGATTATGGAAGATATCGGCCTGCCGTCAAGGCGCCAGGGAGGCCTGGGCCAAGGTGAAGACGCGGTACACGAAGGCTGACCCAAACCACATGGCCGAGGTCGGACCTGTGGGGCCCGATGGGAAGGAGATCCTGTGAGTTTAGTGTACGGCCAAGTAGAATTGGCCACAAAGTATTCTAACAGGACTGTAAACTAGACAACCTATTAGATGGTATTGAGGAGGAATACACCCAGTCAAATTGACTATGTAATTGAAGATGACATGTAAAAATGCCTTCTAGCCGGATTGTAGATCGCTTGTCATGGCGGACCTTTTCGCTTCAACCTCGGGACCCTATAGTCCGAGTGTGTCCGAATACCCTCACGGTTATGTAAGAACCGGGCATGCGTGGAGACCAAAGGCGAGGGGTCATTAGTGCTTGAATGCATAAGTGCCCAACTAGTTATGTTATATTACATGGTTAGTAAGAAACATCTTCCAGGAGAATAGTTCCACGGGTTCCTTTCTCGGGAGGCATGCCTTAAAGTGCATGTCCGGACTGCGAAAAAAGTAAAAGCATCTGGGGCAGATAAATAAATAAGTGAGAAATCATCTTTAGTTCATCGACCGAATATTCCCTTAAGAACGCTTAGCTTTCGGCTTCACCCAGTCCGAGGTACACATCCGGTGACCCGGCAAGAATAATCGCAGAGGTGCTCCCTTTACCACCTAGCCGAACAATCGGGAACGTATGGGTAAGCACAGGAGCCAGACAACCCAGCTTGGCCAAAACTTAAGTCATATCGATGCATGTAATGGTGAATAAAAGGTACATGCGGAAGCGTTACACATGTGTTAGGCATAAAGCTCGTACAAATAAGCTTCTGTTAAAGAAGCCCCCAGGTATAATGAGCACGGATAGCGCGTCAAGTGTGTGCGAACAATGCGTGAACGAGCCTTTAAAGGTTGTAAGAGAAAAAGAGGGGGAAGGAGAGAAATAGAAGACAACTAATGTGTAAAAAATAGACAGAGGAAGGAGACGAACTCAGAATCCGGCGCTAGGCGCAGAATCTTCGGAGACGGGCTACGTTCCATGGGTTCGGCTCGAGTCGGTTATCCGATGCATCTCGCAGACGGTACGCTCCACGGGTCAGTACTTGGTCGATAATAAAGGGACCTTCCCATTTGGGCTTGAGTTTGTCCTTTTTCTTGTCTCGTAGGCGAGAACTAACTCGCCAACATTGTAAGTTTTGGCCTGCATTCTCGCTTTGATATCTTCGAGCCTGCTGTTGATAGAATGGGGAACGGGCTTTTGCCACGTCACGCTCCTCCTCCAAGGCGTCCAAACTGTCCTACCGATCGAGCTCGGCTTCTCTTTCATGCGCACGCGAGGTGAGTCATGAATTATGTCGCGGGGCAGAACTGCCTCTGCGCCGTATACCATAAAGAATGGTGTGAATCCGGTGGTGCGATTTGGCGTGGTCCGCAGCCCCCAGAGTACGGATTCGAGCTCCTCTACCCAGTGCGTGTTAGATTCCTTTAGGGACCGCACTAATCTGGGTTTGATGCCGCTCATGATTAGACCATTTGCTCGCTCGAGTTGACCGTTAGTTTGAGGGTGATAGACTGAAGCATAGTCGAGCTTGATGCCCATGTTTTTGCACCAGAGTTTGACCTCGTCGGCTATGAAGTTCGTGGCTGCTATCGCGATGATGCCGTGGGGGACGCCGTAATGGTGTACGACTTCGATATGAAGTCTATCACCGTCCGTATTCTACCGTCTTAACAGGCTTGGCCTCTATCCATTTGGTGAATTTATCCACCATGACCAGTAGGTATTTTTGCTTGTGGGTTCCTCCTTTAAGGGGTCCAACCATGTCAAGCCCTGCACTGCGAAGGGCCAGGTGATGGGTATAGTTTCGAGGGCGATGAGTGGCATGTGGCTTTGATTAGCAAAGAGCTGGCAACCGACGCATCGTTGGACTAAGTCCTGAGCATCTGCCCGGGCCGTCAGCCAATAAAATCATGTACGGAAGGCCTTGCTTACAAGGGCCCGGGCTGCGGCATGGTGCCCGCCAAGTCTGGCATGAATTTCAGCCAGAAGATTTCGCCCTTCCTCTTCGGAGATACACCTTTGAAGGACTCCGGTCGTGCTTTTCTTATAAAGCTCTCCCTCATGGACTTTATAGGCTTTAGATCGCCGCACTATGCAGCGTGCCTCGTTTTGGTCCTAGGGAAGTTCCTGCCTGGTTAGGTAGGCTAGGAACGGTTCCGTCCACGGGGCAGTGACTGTCATTATTACGTGCGCTGAAGATGTTACTTCGTTGGCAGAGCCTCCAGTTGTGTCATAATGTTTGGTGTTAGGCAGTGTTGTTGGGTCCGGGCTATTATTTTCGGACTCCCCTTCCCATACTATGGATGGCTTGAACAGCTTCTCTAAGAAGATATTGGGGGGGACGGCATCGCGCTTTGCTCCAATGCGTGCCAAGACGTCTGCTGCCTGATTGTTTTCTTGAGCTATATGGTGAAATTCGAGCCCTTCGAACGAGCTGACATTTTTAGGACGGCGTTGCGATAAGCTGCCATTTTCGGATCCTTGGCATCAAAGTCTCCATTTATTTGGGATATCGCGAGGTTCGAATCCTCGCGCACCTCTAGGCGTTGAATGCCCATGGATACTGCCATCCGGAGACCATGTAGAAGGGCCTCGTATTCGGCTGCGTTGTTGGAGTCCGTATACATTATCTGGAGTACGTATTGAACTGTATCTCCTGTTGGGGACGTCAGAACGACTACAACCCCTAGACCAGCCAACATTTTGGAGCCGTCGAAGTGCATGATCCAGTTGGAATATGTGCCGTATTCTTTAGAGAGTTCGGCTTCCGTCCATTCAGCGACGAAGTCGGCAAAAACTTGCGACTTAATGGCTCGCCGTGGCTTATAGGTTATGTCGAACGGGAGGAGCTCAATGGCCCATTTGGCAATCCGGCCCGTCGTGTCGCGGTTGTTTATAATGTCGTTAAGAGGTACTTCAGAGGCTACTGTTATCAAACACTCTTGAAAGTAGTGTCGCAGCTTCCGGATGCCATAAACACCGCGTACGCTATCTTTTGATAATGCGGATACCGTGACTTGCATGGAGTGAGGACAGTGGACACGTAGTAAACTGGTTTTTGAAGGGGAAACTTGTGTCCGTCCGTTTCTCGTTTGACAAAGAGCACCGCGCTTACAACTTGATGAGTTGCGGCGATATATAATAGCATTGGTTCGCCCATGTTGGGCGCGGCCAGGACCGGGTTTGTTGCCTATATGGATTTTATTTCTTCGAGTCTGGCCATGGCGGCATTCGTCCACTCAAAGTGTTCGGTGCGCCGGAGGAGGCGATAGAGGGGTAATGCCTTTTCTCCCAAATGGGAGATAAAGCGGCTTAGAGCCGTCACGCATCCAGTCATTTTTTGTATTTGTTTGAGGTACTTTGGGATATCCAAGTGTGACAGAGCTCGGATCTTGGCTGGGTTTGCTTCAATTCCTCTACCGGATACAATGAAGCCCAAGAGCTTTCCAAATTGGTACGCCAAAACGCATTTTTCCGGTTAAGCTTGATGTCATATGTTCGAAGATTATCGAATGTGAGCCTCAAGTCGTCTACTAGAGTTTCGACATGCTTGGTTTTGACGACCACATCATCTACGTATGCCTCCATTGTTTTGCCGATCTGGTTTGCCAGACATGTCTGAATCATGCGCTGATATGTTGCGCCGGCGTTTTTGAGCCCGAAGGGCATTGTGTTGAAGCAGAATGGGCCGTATGGGGTGATAAATGCCGTTGCGGCTTGGTCGGGCTCTGCCATCTTGATTTGATGATAGCCGGAGTATGCGTCGAGGAAACACAGTGAATCGGTGTCCTGCGGTAGCGTCGATAATTTGATCGATGCGGGGGAGGGGGAAGGGATCCTTTGGGCAAGCCTTGTTGAGGTCCTTGAAATCGACGCATAGGCGCCAGGATTTGTCCTTATTTGGTACCATCACCAGGTTGGCTAGCCAGTCCGGATGTTTTATATCTCTGATGAATCCGGCCTCCAATAGATTGGCTAGCTCCTCTCCCATGGCTTGTCTCTTAGGTTCGGAGAAACGCCGAAGAGCCTGTTTGACTGGCTTGAATCCTTTTAGGATGTTTAGGCTGTGCTCGGCCATCCGGCGTGGGATTCCTGGCATGTCTGAAGGGTACCAGGCAAAAATGTCCCAATTTTCACATAGGAATTCTCGTAGTGCGGCGTCTACATCAGGGTTTAATTGTGCCCCGATGGAGGCCGTTTTTGTAGGGTCCGTTGGGTGGACTTGGAATTTGACTATTTTGTCCGTTGGTTTAAAGGAGGTGGACTTAGATCTTTTATCGAGTATCACATCGTCCCTGTTCACCGTGGAGCGCAGCGCAGTCAGTTCCTCGGCCGCTAGGGCTTCGGATAGTGCCTCAAGGGCTAGTGCGGTTGTCTTATTTTCAGCGCGGAGTGCTATGCCCGGGTCACTAGCAAGAGTGGTTATTCCGGTGGGCCCGGGCATTTTGAGCTTCATGTACCCGTAATGGGGTATAGCTTGAAAAATTGTGAATGCCTCTCGCCCTAATAGAGCGTGGTATCCGCTGCTGAACGGGGCCACTTGGAACGTGACCTCCTCGGACCTGTAATTATCCGGCGTGCGAACACCACATCCAAAGGTGATTTTTCTGCGGCAAAGACGCTTCCCGACCGGGTATTATTCCTCTAAAGGTTGTGCTGCTTCGCTCAATGCGGCTCCAGTCTATTTCCATTTTTCGAAGGGTTTGCTCATAAATGAGGTTCAATCCGCTGCCACCGTCCATGAGTACCTTGGTAAGGCGAAAGCCGTCCACTATTGGACTGAGGACCAATGCTGCTGGTGCTCGAGCTGTTCGGAATTTAGGTTCATCACTGGCATTAAAGGTAATAGCCGTGTCACTCCATGGATTTATTGTTCCAACTTGGTAGACTTCGGCAAGGCTGCGGACTGTTCGTTTTCGCATATTGTTTGATGCGAAAGTCTCAAGATCATTATCTTGCATCGTATACTGGCTGGTGCTCTGTGGATGCTTTGGGGTTAGAAGCTCTTCGCCACTTTTGGCCACTGCCGGAGTATCCAACATGCTCTAAGGCTATGAGTTGGTGCGGCGCCCTCTGTACTATGAATTTTACAGGGTCCGTTGAGCCATCCCTCCAGTACGGTTCCATGCCCCGTAGGGGTTTTTTGTTTTTTGGTGTTTAACCTGGTGATTGGCGATAATGCACCCTTTTATTTTGGACTGGGTTTGTATTCAGGGCCGGATTATCCCAAAATCTTAATTCGGTTTTCCAGGCGCTTTCCATCGCACAGTACTTTTGTACTATGGACGCCAAGTCAACAAAGCGTGTAATTTCATGGCGACCTATGGCGTTGAGGATTCCCTTGTCCATGCAATTATTGCAGAAGAATGAAATTGTGTCTTCCTCGCGGCAGTCCTTTATCATGTTCATAACCAGGAGGAATCTGGCCCAGTAATGATGTACTATTTCCTCGGGCTCTTGCCTAATTTTGGATAGATCGCCTATGTTCGGGTCGGTGGGTGGAATTAGATCCGAAACCTCACCCAATCTGAGGCTCAAGGGCCAAGGAGTTTCCGAACTCGGAAGCTTGGATTCTTGGATGTTGTCCAATGAATCTAGCCCGTTGCCTGATTCTAAGTTCAGGTCTTGAGTGTCGTCCTACCCTCCGCGGGTATCCGGCTTGGAGGGATCGGGAATCTGGACATAGCTAGTCATTAAGATAGATGAAGGGTCGCCACATTGTTCCTCCACCACAGCAACGTGATGGGTGACCTGGGGAGAGTAAATCTCTCTCAGATCGGGTTTAGGCCCAATCCGATCGTAGTCTGTAGCGACTCCCAGGGCGGCGATGCGATCCAAGAGCTCATTTAAAGAAGAGAGCTCCGTCGGATCTAACTGCTTGGCGAGTTCCGAGTTGACGTGAAGATTGCTTTTGATGACCCGAGAAGTCATCGTCGGCGCGGCGGCCGAACAGGCGGTCATAAGAAAACCGCCTAGCCGGAGAGTTTGGCCGATAGCCAAAGCTCCTTTAGCAATAGTGTCGTCTTTAAAAAAGGGATGAGGCATCCTTCCTGACGGCGACGGCACAGCGGAACTCTCGATGAAAGAACCAATGTCGGTGTCAAAACCGGCGGATCTCGGGTAGGGGGTCCCGAACTGTGCGTCTAGGCGGATGGTAACAGGAGACAAGGGACACGATGTTTTTACCCAGGTTCGGGCCCTCTCGATGGAGGTAAAACCCTACTCCTGCTTGATTAATATTGATGATATGGGTATTACAAGAGTAGATCTACCACGAGATCAGAGAGGCTAAAACCTAGAAGCTAGCCTATGGTATGATTGTTGTTCGTCCTACGGACTAAAACCCTGCGGCTTATATAGACACCGGAGAGGGCTAGGGTTACACAGAGTCGGTTACAATAGGAGGAGATCTACATATCCGTATCGCCAAGCTTGCCTTCCACGCCAAGGAAAGTCCCATCCAGACACGGGACGGAGTCTTCAATCTTGTATCTTCATAGTCCAGGAGTCCGGCCGAAGGTTATAGTTCGGCTATCCGGACACCCCCTAATCCGGGACTCCATGAGCCCGTCTTTGGTTTTGACCACTATGTCATCCATGTACGCCTCCATATTTCTATGGAGCTGAGGCTCAAAACCAATCTAGACTGCTCTTGCAAATGTTGAGCCAGCGCTCTTCAACCCGAAAGGCATCCATAAAAAGCAATACGTGCCACATGGGGTGATGAACGCTGTCTTTTCTTCATCTTCATCCTCTCTGGTCATGAAGATCTGGTGGTAGCCTGAGTAGGCGTCGAGGAATGATAACAGATCACACCCGACTATGGAGTTAACAATCTGGTCGATGCGCGGCAACGGGAAGGGGTCCTTAGGACAAGCCTTATTAATATTTGTGTAATCAATACACAGCCTCCACTTCCCATTTGCCTTGCGCACCACTACCGGATTGGCCAACCACGTCGGGTGGAGCACTCCTCTCACCAAACCTGCCGCTTCCAACTTCCTGATCTCCTCTGTGATGAACTCCTGCCTCTCCGAGCCTGTTTCGGCCTTCGCTTGACGGCCGGCGTAAAGGCACAGCTAGGTGGTTCTCAATCACCTCCCTGGGAACAACGGGGATGTCGGACGCTTGCCCTGCAAATACATCGACATTTGCCTGCAGGAAAGTGACGAGTGCGCCTTCCTATTTGCTGTTGAGGGTGGATCCTATGGTGAAGGCCCCTCCCGTGCCATCCTCCCCGACGGGCACCTTCTTGGTTCGCGGCGGCTCGGCTCTGGATTTCTTGCTCTTGTCGGTAGAGCTCTCTGGCACGTCCTCAACGGCAGCACAACACTCCGAGGAGGTGCGCTTGCCGGAATGGGTGCGAGAGGTCTTGTCGGGCTCCTTCTTCCCTCCCGGGCCTTCAGCGGCAGGAGCAGGTGCCTTGGTGGCAGCTGCTGCAACTGCCTCCCGGTAGAGCTGGTCGGCGCAAATCAGCGCGTCTTTTTTGTCGGAGGGGACGGAGATGACGGTCAATGGCCCGGGCATCTTTATCATGTTCTAGGCATAGTGTGATGCCGCCATGAACTTGGCTAGTGCCGGGCGGCCGAGGATCCCATTGTAGGGCAAGGGGATCTCGGCCACGTCGAAGACGATCCTCTCCGTCCTGTGGTTCAACTCTCCTCCAAATGCCACGGGCAGTGTGACCTTTCCTTTCGGCTGGATCCTCCCCGGATTGACCCCTTGAAATGTGCCCGTTTCCTCAAGGTCTCCATCAGGGATTTGCAACCTTTTGATCACTACAGGCTAGATCAGGTTTAGGCCGGCCCCGCCGTCAACCAACATCTTGTTCACCCTGAGGTTGCGTATCGTTGGTAAGACCAACAATGGCAAACACCCAACCGCAGTAGTGCTATCAGGGTGATCCTCGGCGGCAAAGATGAGGGGCGTGCTAGACCACTTCAGCGGCTTCTGTGTGCCGAACAACGGCTCTGCTGCTGTAATCTCACGTGCCCACTACTTGAGCTGGCAGTGAGAGGTATGCAGCGAGGCGCCGCCATCGACGCACATGGCCTATGTAGCCTTCTGGAACCCTTGCTCACCAGACCCGTCGTCCTCGTCGTGATCATCATCTTCTTGTTTCTTGTCACGGCCCTGGGCGGGCCTCTCTTGCTGGTTGTCCTTGCCGGGGCAGCCTCCTTGGCCGCCACGCTTCTTGCCGGATCCTCGACCGCCCTGGTCCTTCTCCTTGTCCCGCCTCAGACTCAGCCTTTTGCTTCTCAGCAAGCAGCTCGACTTGTCGGCAGTTCTGGAGGTCGTGGGCCTTGGTGCGGTGGATCTTGCAGTATTGTTTGCCGGAGCTTCCTGGCTTGTCGGTAGCCGCCAAGGCCCGGCAGGCGGCACACCCGGCAATCTCCTTACCAGGGGCGTCTGCCCTGACCATCTTGCTGGCACAGGTATCGTCAGATCCCTCAACGGCAAGCACGGCCTTGCCTTTGCGTTTCTTGTTGCGACGCCGGCCTTCTTCGTCGGGGTGGCGGCGTCTTCATCGGTAGAGTCGGTTTCCGTGCCGGCGTCTTTGTCGGGGTACTTCCTTCCCTCTTCAGCCCGGGCACACCTATCGGCCAGAACATAGAGCTCGGTCACATCCTTAACCTTGGTCATTGCCAGCTCCTCGCGCATCTTGCGATTGCGCATGTTCTGGTGGAACACGCTAATCACAGCAGCGGGATGAACGTCGGGGATGTTGTTCTGCACCTGGCTGAATCTCTGGATGTACCTGCGCAGGGTTTCCCCTTCCTTCTGGGGAATGATTTGCAGATCGCTGGCCTGGCCATGAGCTTGGTGGCCTCCTGTGAAGGCGCCAATGAACTCATGGCACAGATCCGACCAGGAAGAAATGGAATCCACCGGCAAGTGCATCAACCAAGACATCACATTGGGCTTGAGCGCCGCGGAAACAGCTTGAAGCACCTTTGTCGTCATGAAGCTCCAAAGCACGCATCACGATGGTGTAGATGCTGAGGAACTCGGACGGATGGGTCTTGCCAGTGTACTTCTCGCCAACGTCGGGCTTGAACGTGCGGTGGGACGGCCACTGGAACTGCCGGAGCTCACGGGTAAAGGCCGGGCAGCCCACTGATACGTATCCAACGTATCTATAATTTTTTATTGTTCCATGCTATTATATTACCCCTTTTGGATATTTATGGGCTTTATTTTACACATTTATATCATTTTTGGGACTAACCTACTAACCGGAGGCCCATCCCATATTGCTGATTTTTTTGCCTATTTCAGTATTTCGAAGAAAAAGGAATATCAAACGGAGTCCAAACGGAATGAAACCTTCGGGGGCGTGATTTTTGGAACAAACGTGATCCAGATGACTTGGAGTGCAAGTCAAGAAGCAGCCGAGGCCTCCACGAGATAGGAGGGCGCCCCCCCCCCCCTATAGGGCACGCCCCCCTGTCTCGTGGGCCCCTCGGGCGGCCACCGATGCACTTCTTCCTCCTATATATACCTACGTACCCCGAAAACATCCAGGGGCACCACGAAACACAATTTCCACCACCGTAACCTTTTGTATCCACGAGATCTCATCTTGGAGCCTTCGCCGGCACTCTGCCGGAGGGGGAATCAACCACGGAGGGCCTCTACATCAACATCCTTGCCCCTCCGATGAGTTGTGAGTAGTTTACCACAGACCTACGGGGCCATAGTTATTAGCTAGATGGCTTCTTCTCTCTTTTTGGATCTCAATACAATGTTCTCCCCCTCTCTTGTGGAGATCTATTCGATGTAAACTCTTTTTGCGTGTGTTTGTCGAGATCCGATGAATTGTGGGTTTATGATCAAGTTTATCTATGAATAATATTTGAATTTTCTCTGAATTCTTTTATGTGTGATTAATTTATCTTTGCAAGTCTCTTCGAATTATCAGTTTGGTTTGGCCTACTAGATTGGTCTTTCTTGCCATGGGAGAAGTGCTTAGCTTTGGGTTCAATCTTGCGGTGTCCTTACCCATGTGATGTAAAGGGTTGCAAGGCATGTATTGTATTGTTGCCATCGAGGATAACAAGATGGGGTTTATCTCATATTGCATGAGTTTATCCCTCTACATCATGTCATCTTGCTTAATGCGTTACTCTGTTCTTATGAACTTAATACTCTAGATGCATGCTGGATAGCGGTCGATATGTGGAGTAATAGTAGTAGATGCAGGCAGGAGTCGGTCTACTTGTTATGGACGTGATGCCTATATACATGATCATGCCTAGATAATCTCATAACTATGCGCTTTTCTATCAATTGCTCGACAAAGAATTTGTTCACCCACCGTAATACTTATGCTATCTTGAGAGAAGCCACTAGTGAAACCTATGGCCCCCGGGTCTATCTCTTATCATATTTGCATCTTTAGTTTTTGCATCTATATTATAAAATACCAAAAATATATTTATCTTATCATACTATCTTTATTAGATCTCACTTTCATGAAGTGGCCGTGAAGGGATTGACAACCCCTTTATTGTGTTGGTTGCGAGTTCTCGCTTGTTTGTGTAGGTGCGTGGGATTTTGAGGAGCCTCCCTCTTGGATTGATACTTTGGTTCTCAAAACTGAGGGAAATACTTACGCTACACTTGCTGCATCACCCTCTCCTCTTCGAGGAAAACCAGCATAAGCTCAAGACGTAGTAAGAAGGATTTATGGCGCCCGTTGTCGGGAGGTCTTCGCTCAAGTCAAGACATACCAAGTACCCATCACAAACCCATCTCCCTCGCATTTACATTATTTTCCATTTGCCTCTCGTTTTCCTCTCCCCCACTTCACCATTGCCGTTTTATTCGCCCTCTCTTTCCCATTCTCCTCCTCTCTTTTCGCTTGCCTTTTTCTGTTTTCTTGTGTCTTGGATTACTTGTTGCCATGGTGCAAGATAATACCAAATTGTGTGACTTCTCGAATACCAACAATAATGATTTCCTTAGTACTCCGATTGCTCCTATTAATGATGTTGAGTCTTGTGAAATCAATATCGCTCTGCTGAATCTTGTTATGAAAGATCAATTCGCCAGCCTTCCTAGCGAAGATGTCGCTACTCATCTAAACAATTTTGTTGATTTGTGTGATATGCAAAAGAAGAAAGATACGGATAACAATATTGTCAAATTGAAGTTATTTCTGTTTTCACTTAGAGATCATGCTAAAGTTTGGTTTTCGTCTTTGCCTAAGAATAGTATTGATTCTTGGAACAAGTGCAAAGATGCTTTTATCTCTAAGTATTTTCCTCCGCTAAGATCATCACTCTTAGGAGCGATATTATGAATTTTAAACAACTTGATCATGAGCATGTTGCCCAATCTTGGGAAAGAATGAAATTGATGCTTCAGAATTGCCCTACTCATGTTTTGAATTTATGGATGATCATACAAAAATTTATGCCGGTTTGAACTTTGCTTCTAGAAATCTCTTAGATTCAGCCATGGGAGGCACCTTTATGGAAATCACGTTAGGAGATGCTACAAAACTTCTTGATAATATTATGGCTAATTATTCTCAATGGCACACCGAAAGATCTTCTAGTAAAAAAGTGCATGCTATAGAAGAAATCAA
The DNA here is from genome assembly GCA_021605145.1 of Aegilops bicornis. Lineage (NCBI taxonomy): Eukaryota > Viridiplantae > Streptophyta > Magnoliopsida > Poales > Poaceae > Aegilops > Aegilops bicornis. The sequence continues at coordinate 513,781,568 of CM038674.1, forward strand.
TATTTTGAGTGGAAAGATGGATGAACTTATGAAGATGTTTGCTACTAAAAATACTCTTGATCCCAATGATATGCCTTTGTCTTCCTTCATTGAGAATAATAATGAATCTATGGATGTGAATTTTTTTGGTAGGAATAGTTTCGGAAACAATGCTTATAGAATTTTTTTTAATACTAGACCGTTCCCTAGTAATCCCTCTAATAATTATGGAAATTCCTACAATAATTCTTATGGTAATTTTAATAAGATGCCCTCTGATTTTGAGAATAGTGTGAAATAATTTATGATTTCTTAAAAGAATTTTAATGCTTTGCTTGAAGAAAAATTGCTCAAAGTTGATGATTTGGCTAGGAACGTTGATAGACTTTCGCTTGATGTTGATTCTCTTAAAATTAGATCTTCCCCTCCTAAGCATGATATCAATGAGTCTCTCAAAAATGAGAATTTTCATTGACGAGTGCAAGGAAAGAACCGCTAGATTGCGTGCTAAAAAAGAAATCTTTATAAAAGCGTGTTCTTCTAGATTACATGAAAATAATGATGAGGATCTTAAAGTTATTGATGCGTCTCCGATTAGATCTATGTTTTGCAATATGAATTTTGATGATTATGGGACTGATGATGAATCAACTTTGCCTAGAAGGCGTCCCAAGAATTCGGAGTCTTTAGATCTTAAATTTGGTAAAAGTGAGTGAGGGAGTCCTGGATTAGGGGGTGTCCGGATAGCCGAAATATCACCGTTTGCCGGACTCCTGGACTATGAAGATACAAGATTGAAGACTTCGTCCCGTGTCCGGATGGGACTTTCCTTGGCGTGGAAGGCAAGGTTGGCGACTGGATATGTAGATCTCCTACCATTGTAACCGACTCAGTGTAACCCTAACCCTATCCGGTGTCTATATAAACCGGAGGGTTTTAGTCCGTAGGGATCTAACAACAATCATACCATAGGCTAGCTTCTAGGGTTTATCCTCTACGATCTCGTGGTAGATCCACTCTTGTACTACCCATATCATCAATATTAATCAAGCAGGAGTAGGGTTTTACCTCCATCGAGAGGGCCCGAACCTGGGTAAAACATCGTGTCCCTTGTCTCCTGTTACCATCCGCCTAGACGCACAGTTCGGGACCCCCTACCCGAGATCCGCCGGTTTTGACACCGACATTGGTGCTTTCATTGAGAGTTCCTTTGTTTCGTCATCTTTAGGCCCGATGGCTCCTTCGATCATCAACAACGACGTGGTCCAGGGTGAGACATTTCTCCCCGGACAGTTCTTCGTATTCGGCGGCTTTGCACTAAGGGCCAATTCACTTGGCCATCTGGAGCAGATCGAAAGCTACGCCCCTGGCCATCAGGTCAGGTTTGGGAGTTTGAACTCACGGCCGACATCCGCGGAGACATGATCTTCGACGGATTCGAGCCACAGCTAAGCGCCGCACTGTCTCGATGGGAACGATCTAGCTCTGCCGCTGAATATTGCCCCGAGGCCGCGATCAGCCGTCTGCCCACCCTTAGCTCGGAGCCGACTCCGCCGATCGAGGACGAGTGGCTGGACACCGCCTCGGGGCTACGATCTCTACGGCGATTGAGCCAACACCATCTCCGTCCTTTGTGAATCCTGTGACTCCAAGGTGCCGGACTCCTCTCCGGACTCGAACCTCCAGCGCCCGGCCAATCGAATCCGATTGGGCCGGTCATGGAGTTCACTATCATGGACATCTTTCAAAGACTCGCCCTTTGGCGACATCCTGAATTCACTAAAGTCTCTCTTTATCAGAGAGCCCTGGCGGACTCACGGTCGGGAAGGTTGGGATGCGGACGACGAAGAAATTCAATGCCCACCCACCACCCAGTTTGTAGCCGTGTCGATGATTTAACCGACATGCTCGACTTCGACTCAAGACATCGACGGTATGGACGACGATGTCGGAGACGACCAAGAACCAGCGCCATGAGGGCGGAAGGCCACCTCGTCATACGACATATACATGGTGGACATCCCAAAAGATGGGAATGGCGATGGAACAGCGGAGGATGACCCCTCCAAGAAACAGCCCAAGCGCCGGCGTCAGCGGCGCCGCTCTAAATCCTGCCACATCAAAAACAGTGATTCTGACACGGGAGATAATAACACCCCGGACAGTGCCGAAGACAACCCCCTCCAGCAGGATTCAGCATAGGAGGAGGGAGAAGCCAGCCCTCATGATAGAGCGGCAGACAGGGAGGTGGAGGACGATAATTATATGCCTCCCTCAAGATGAGGCAAGCCTCGGCGACGGCAATTTGTCATGCCCGAGGATCCCGGCCAACAGGAGCTGCTTTCAAACGCAGGCTTATGGCCACGGCAAGCAGCCTCAAGAAAAAGCAGCACCGACTTAGAGCTGACCAAGACTTGCTAGGCAGCGGATGGATCAAGTCCTTGCAGCCAAGAGTACAAACTCGAACGCCTCCAAGAGATACCCAAAACGCAGGCTGCTACCCCAATTAGAGGAAGCAGCACCCAAACCTACATCACCAGCGCATGATGCGGCCGACCGGCCACTCCGTGGTCGTGACAGAGAGGCCTCTAGACCCTCCATTCAAGTCGCACCCCAGCGTCACTCGAAAAGTACCAAGGCACGGGGAAACGCGCCAGACCTGCAAGACATATTGGAGGACAAGGCAAGGCAAACAAGATCGATCTACGGATCACGTGGGCGCCCCACGACACGCGACGATAACCGTCACGCCGGATACAGCAATTCTGGTCGGGCCGAACACAGTAGACAAAGCTCATTTGAGCTGCGTCGTGATATAGCTCAATACAGAGGCGCCGCACACCCACTATGCTTCACAGACAAAGTGATGGATCATCAAATCCCCGAGGGTTTCAAACCCGTAAACATTGAATCATACGATGGCACAACAGATCCTGCGGTTTGGATCGAGGACTACATCCTCCATATCCACATGGCACGCGGTGATGATCTACACGCCATCAAATAGCTCCCACTCAAGCTTAAAGGACCAGCTCGGCATTGGCTTAACAGCCTGCCAGCAGAATCAATTGGTTGTTGGGAGGACCTGGAAGCCGCATTCCTTGATAACTTCCATGGCACATATGTGCGACCACCAGACGCCGATGGCCTCAGCCACATAATTCAGCAGCCAGAAGAATCGGCCAGACATTCTGGACACGGTTCCTAACCAAGAAAAATCAAATCGTTGACTGTCCGGATGCAGAGGCCCTTGCAGCCTTCAAACATAACATCCGTGACGAGTGGCTTGCCCGGCACCTAGGACAGGAAAAGCCGAAATCCATGGCAGCCCTCACAACACTCATGACCCGCTTTTGGCGCTGGAGAGGACAGCTATTAGCTCAGAGTAAAAGACTTGACCAAAAACCCTGGTAGTTCAGATACCAAGGACAATAATGGCAGGTCGCGTCGCAACAAGCACAAGCGCCGCATTAACGGCGATTATGCTGAAGATACGGCAGCCAATGCCGGATTCAGAGGCTCTAAACCCGGTCAGCGGAAAAAGTCATTCAAAAGAAATACTCAGGGCCCGTTCAATCTGGACCGAATACTCGATCGCTCGTGCCAAATACATGGCACCCCCGAAAAACTAGCCAACCACACCAATAGGGATTCTTGGGTCTTCAAACAGGCAGGCAAGTTAAATGTCAAACTCAGACAAGGGGCTGCATAGCAATGATGAGGAGGAGCCCCGGCCGCCGAACAATAGAGGACAGAAGGGCTTCCCCCCACAAGTGCGGACGGTGAACATGATATACGCAACCCACATACCTAAAAGGGAGCGGAAGCATGCACTAAGGGACGTATATGTGATGGAGCCAGTCGCCCCAAAGTTCAACCCATGGTCCTCCTGCCCGATCACCTTCGATCGAAGGGACCACCCCACTAGCATCCGCCACGGCGGATTCGCCGCATTGGTTCTCGACCCAGTCATCGACGGATTCCACCTCACTAGAGTCCTGATGGACGGCGGTAGTAGCCTGAACCTGCTCTATCAGGATACAGTGCACAAAATGGGCATAGACCCCTCAAGGATTAAACCCACAAAGACGACCTTTAAAGGCGTCATACCAGGTGTAGAGGCCAATTGTACAGGCTCGCTTACACTCGAAGTGGTCTTGGATCCCGGATAACTTCCGGCGAAGAGTTAATCTTCGACATAGTCCCGCTCAAGAGCGGCTATCACGACCGCTTGGACAAACCGCATTTGCAAAGTTCAATGCGGTACCGCACTACGCTGCACCTCAAGCTCAAGATGCCAGCCCTCGAGGAGTAATCACGGTCAATGGAAACACCGAACGCTCTCTCTCGAACGGAGGAGCACACGGCGGCCCTCGTGGGCGGAGGTGCAAAGCAGCCTCTCACAGCAATTCTCGAGTCCGGCTATTAAACGTCCGGACACCGCTAAGCCGCGACGGAGTAACCTACAACAAGACTGCACGCACGATCCGAGCATCGCCAGAGAAATCCGGCCCCAACCCCAGCCCTCGCGAAATTGTGAAGCCAGATTACGCTGCATACATAACTACGCCCGGAGATACCATGGGCATAAGGGGAGGGCACGACCACGGCATGCCTGCACGCGGCTCAACCGCACTGTGGGCTCCCGATTGTGTCGTTGTTTTTCTTTCTTCTTTTTTCTTACTTTCAGGACTCCGTTTTCCAGAAGCCCTGTCCGGCACTAGAATTGCCGAACTCACGATGCAACAGCCAGGGAAGCAGAAAGCTACGCCGAGTGTCCATGTGGTCTCTACTACGAGCATTATACCTGTTTTACATACCATCCCGCAGCTTACCCCTGGAGGGGGACATGCTAAATAGTCACATCCCTTGCTTATCGCACTATTTGTATCGTCCTGCTTTCATTGCAGTACCTTTTTGAATAAACAATACATAGCTTTTGCCTATCATTGCACTCCTTTATTTATCTATATATATGTTCATTCATGACACGTTACACCCGTACACTTTGGTACGGCTAATACACCAGGGGCTTCAGAACCCCAAAGATATGGTGTGATAAGTCCGAACACTTTCACAAGTGCGGCACCCCGAACTTATAGCATTATATGCATCGGCTCCGAATCATGTCTTGGGTCAATAGTTGGGTTGCCCGGCTCCCATGTTTTGGTACCTTACGTTCCGTTATATCGGCTAAGGTAGCGCTGGGAGAACCACTGCGACTGTGCCCTGGTTGAGCTGGGTTGAGCACCTCAGTGGAGAAAGCTAAAACTAACCGTCATGATAGGGCGAGAGTCGGCCGTTGTTCAAGAGGTTTTTTCGGGTCCCTAAAGACTTATGCTGCTTAGAGCGAGGAGTCGGCATTGTCCGGCCAAGGCATGGATAGCGCCCCGAACTCGGTCTTCCGAATACTAGGGGCTTCGCCGGAATTTAAAATTATAGAATTCTATAGCTAAGTGAGAGTGTTCAAGCACTATAGTCCGGTTGCCTTGTTCGTTGCATTGAGCGCCTCCCTCGAAGGACCCAAGAATGGGAACAAGAGCGCTCAATTTTATCCCGAACACCCCAAAGACTGTGTGGCATGGGGGCTGAAGCCAACGACTTGCCATCTCTCAAATTTGATAAACGGCCGCATGAAGGTAATATTTTAAATTCACAAGCGTTGCTTAGCGATATGAACAAGTTTTCAGCGACAGGATAACAAATGCGAGTCTATTCAAAATTACATCTTTGGAGCATTCCCCGCTTATAAGGCGGGCACCTTCAGACGCCCTCATAGTACATTTCGGGCTTGCGATGCTCCTTGCCCAGCGGTGGCCCGTCCGTCCACAAGCTTATTAGCATCTAGCTTGCCCCAAAGTGCACTTTAGCACGGGCAAGGGGCCCGACGGGCACCTTCAATGCAGACGGAGCGCTTGATGACTTCAATCCATGGACAAAGGCCCACCAGCTCGCACTAGCTCAAGTAGCTCCTGTGCATGGCTTCCTTAGGCCACAGCCGAATTATGAGGCCCTTCATGGCCTGCTCGGCGACCTTGTGGAGCTTGACCAGCTGCTTCAGCTGGTCGCTCAGGGGCACCGGATGTCCGGCCTCAGCATACTGAGACCAGAATACCTTTTCTGTTGAGCTCCCCTCCTCGGCGCGGTAGAAAGCGGCAGCATCAGACACACTACGGGGCAGATCTGCGAATGCTCCTGGAGAGCTCCGGATTCGGGTAAGTAATAGATAATTCACTTTCACATGCTTGCTTTGCATAAAGAATGCCTTACCCGCCGCTATCTTCTTTAATGATTCAATTTCCTGGAGGGCTTTTTGGGCTTTGGCCTTAGCGGCTTTGGCACTCTCAAGAGCCGAGGCGAGCTCGGACTCTCGAGTCTTCGAGTCACGCTCCAAACTCTCGTGTTTTTTCACGAGAGTCTGGAGCTCTTGCCGCACCTCCGCCACCCGCGCCTCCTGCTTCTCTCGCTCGGTGCGTTCCGCGGCCGCTTTGCTTTCGGCCGTGGACACCACTTCCTTCAGGGTCGCCACCTCGTTCGTGGCCCCTACAATGCCCACGTTAGTCCTGTCATTTTTGCAACCAAATCCTTTCTATAAGGTATTACTTACCTTCCTTGTCCTCGAGCTGCTTCTTGGCAAGGCCGAGCTCGTTCTCGGACCGCTCGAGGCTCTACTTCAATGCATTGACCTCCGCAGTCAGTGCGGCAGAGGTCAGCAGCGCAGCCTGAATTCCCATATTGACATACTTATGTTAGACTCCTGCGTATATCTTTTTAGATCCTCAGTCCAGTTTTTCTTTCCGAACACCGAACTAAGCATCAGGGGCTACTGTCTATGCGGTAATATTTTTACATATTCTAAACTTACCTCAAAGCCTGTTAGAAGGCTGGTAGTAAAGCTTCAGCTTAGCCCGCTCTTGGCGGACTCGAACTTTCTAGATCACCACACTCATAACAGATGCGGTGCTCCTCGTCGATGGAGGCGCCGTTAAGCGCCTCAAGCAAGCTATCCGGTGCCTTCGGATGGACGGAGGTCACCGGGCGTCAGTAGTCTTGCCCTTCTTACGAAGGGGCGCTTGCGGACTTCGGAACCGAAAGGTTCGAGACGGAGTCCGCACAGGGCGGACTTAGAGCCCTCCGGGTTTCGCCTTTGCGCCGAGTCCGGAGGTCGCCTATGGAACCTCCAGACCACCTCCTCCTGGTGGGACCTTTTGGGACTCCACCGCGGTGTCGTCTGCGTCCACGAGGAGAGGAGGCGATCGGAAGTGAAGTGCTATTCACATCCGACGAATCCAGGGAGCCGCTCGACGGCGGGCGAGCCTGCCCCTGGGCGGGCTACATGGTTATATTCGGCGTTAGAAGACACTATGCGACAAATAAAAAGTCATGAGCTATTCCGAGTGCGGACACTTACGATCTCGCCAGGGCTTGGCCCTTGGTGGCCACTCCTCCTCGTCATTGTCGGCGTTGGTGGAGAAGTCGGAGGAAGGGTCCTTCCTTTCTTGGACCCTCCGGCCCCCGGTCCGGGGTGGCCTTCCTTTTCTCTCCTTCACTGGGAGAGGCTTTTTCCTCCTCCTCGCCTCGGGGAGGATTCCGCCGTAGTCGTTGGACGATGAGTCCGACAAAGACATGGCGCCGGAGCTCCTTCGAGTTCCCGTGGCTTTCTTTCTGGCCTTCTTCTCGGCACCACGTGAGGTGCCGGAGCCAGCAGCCTCACTAATCCCAAGGGCGTCACTGGGTCTTCGGCAAGGGGGCGGATAAATAATCTGTCTGCACGTCTTCACCAGATCCTTGCAAAGGTTAGGGAGTTTTAGATCCGCATAGAGTCAAACTATGAAAAAGAGTCCCATAAAGGGTAAAATAACTTACCTCGCTGGCTTGACGTCATGAGCTGAATCCGCGATCTTCGGTAGCGGATGCGGGAGCTTCGGCGCCCTTGAACAGCACTTCCAGGCATCTTTGTACGTAGTGTCGAAGAGCCGGCTCAAGGTTCGGTGCTGTGCCGGATCAAACTCCCACAAATTGAAGGCCCGTTGATGGCATGGGAGAATCCGGTGGATGAGCATCACCTGGATTACGTTGACAAGCTTGAGATTCTTGTCCTAGGTTGCGGACGCAGGTTTGGAGTCCGGACAGCTCTTCCGAATCACCCACGCCCGCCCGTCTCTTTCCATGATGTGAGCCGTGGGGAAGCTAGATCGAATTGGGGCCGCCGCCCATTGAGAGTCGCTGCTCGGTGATGTAGAACCACCCCGGTTGCCACCCTTCACGGTCTCCACAAAGGAGCCCTCGAGCCATAGGACTTTGGCCATCTTGCCAACCATGGCACCTCCGCTTTTCTGCTTGGCGGCCGCCCACTACCTTCGGCTTGACATTGAAGGTCTTCACCATAAGTCAAGTGGGGCTGGATGCAGAGAAAGGTTTCGCATACCCATTTATAAACGTCGAGAAGTTGAGGATGAAGTTCGGGGCCAGATCGTGGAAATCCAGACCGTAGTAGAACATGAGCCCCCAGACAAATGGGTAAGTGGAAAACCTAGTCCACGGAGGAAGTGGGTGAGGAACACCACCCTCTCATGGGGCCTGGGGGTGGGAATGAGCTGCCCCTTGTCGGGGAGCCGACACGCGATGTCGCCGGACAAGTATCCGGCTTTCCGCAGCTTTTTGATGTGCCCCTCCGTGATGGAGGAGGCCATCCACTTGCCTCCCGCTCCGGACATAGTTGGAGAAGGTTGAGGTGGGATGTGCGGACTTGGGCGCTGGAGCTCGAAAAGGGAAATGGATGAGCAAAGGAGGAAGAAGGGGTAGGTTAAAGGTGGATCCTTATCCTTATATGGACGGATGAAGCTATGTGTCCCCGCCACCGGTAAAACTTCGCTTATCTCCCAAGCGCCGTAATCAATGGCGCGGTTGGGTTACCCATGTCCGTATTGCTGGGAATCCCGGAATAAGGGGGCACGATCTCCGCTCTGATAAGACGTGCCAAGGAAACCACCTCGCTAAACACGCTAAGGTGGAACAGTAAAACGATTAGTATAAAGGCCTGGCCGTGGTGTGATGTCATGCCGCGGAATACGTCAGCAGATCTGTGCAAGGGTTATTCTCTCTACGGTGGTATGTGGAACTCGTTTTGCAGAGCCGGACACTATCCTTGTGTTCAAAATCTTCTATGAAGAATTCGGAGGAGGAACTCGCCTTGCAATGCTGAAGACAATAGGCGCGCCAGATTCGTCGTCATTGAAGCCTGGTTCAGGGGCTACTGAGGGAGTCCTGGATTAGGGGATGTCCGGATAGCCGAACTATCACCGTTGGCCAGACTCCTGGACTATGAAGATACAAGATTGAAGACTTCGTCCCGTGTCCGGACGGGACTTTCCTTAGTGTGGAAGGCAAGGTTGGCGATACGGATATGTAGATCTCCTACCATTGTAACCGACTCTGTGTAACCCTAACCCTATCCGGTGTCTATATAAACCGGAGGGTTTTAGTCCGTAGGACGAACAACAATCATACCATAGGCTAGCTTCTAGGGTTTAGCCTCTCTGGTCTCGTGGTAGATCCACTCTTGTACTACCCATATCATCAATATTAATCAAGCAGGAGTAGGGTTTTACCTCCATCGAGAGGGCCCGAACCTGGGTAAAAACATCGTGTCCCTTGTCTCCTGTTACCATCCGCCTAGACGCACAGTTCGGGACCCCCTACCCGAGATCCGCCGGTTTTGACACCAACAGTGAGATTGGAGAATCCTCAACTTCTAATAATGTTGAACCTACTATCTCGGATTTCAAGGAATTTGATTATGATAATTGTTCTTTAAAAGGTTGTATTTCCTTGTTGCAATCCGTTGTTAATTCTCCCCATGCTTATAGTCAAAACAAAGCTTTTACCAAACATATTGTTGATGCCTTGATGCAATCTTATGATGAAAAACTTAATTTGGAAGTTTCTATACCTAGAAAACTTAATGATGAGTGGGAACCTACAATAAAGATTAGAATTAAAGATTATGAGTGTTTTGCTTTGTGTGCTTTGGGTGCTAGTGATTCCACGATTCCGAAAACTTTATGTGATATTCTAGGTTTCCATGATCTTGATGATTGTTCTTTAAATTTGCACCTATGGATTCCACAATTAAAAAGCCTATGGGAAGGATCAATGATGTTCTTATTGTTCCAAATATAAATTTGGTGCCCGTAGATTTTATCGTTCTTGATATAGATTTCAATCTTTCTTGCCCTATTATTCTTGGTAGACCTTTCCTTAGAACGATTGGTGCGATTATTGATATGAAGGAAGGGAATATTAGATTCCAATTTCCATTAAAGAAATGCATGGAGAACTTTCCAAGAAAGAAAGTAAAATTACCTTATGAATCTATCATGCGTGCTACTTATGAGTTTAGTGCCAAAGATGGCACTCGTTAGATCTATCCTCGCTTTTATGCCTAGCTAGGGGCGTTAAACGATAGTGCTAGTTGGGAGGCAACCCAATTTTCTTTGTGTTTTTTGTTCTTTCTTATGTTTAGGAATAAATAATCCATCTACCTTCTGTTTATATGTGGTTTTATGTTTTAATTAGTGTTTGTGCCAAGTTAAACCTACAAGATCTTCTTGGATGATAGTTATTTGATCTTGCTGTACTTTCCAGAAACTTCCGGTTCACGAAAACAATTGTTAAAAATCACCAGGACGTGATAAAATAGTGATTCCAATTGCTTATGATCAATAAACAAATTGCCTATGTCGTCCTATTTTGGCTGAATTTTTTGAGTTCCAGAAGTTTGCGTTAGTTACAGATTACTACAGACTGTTCTGTTTTTGACAGATTCTGTTTTTCGTGTGTGTTTGCTTATTTTGATGAATCTATGGCCAATAAAATAATTTATAATACATAGAGAAGTTGGAATACAGTAGGTTTAACACCAATTTAAATAAATAATGAGTTCATTGCAGTACCTTATGTGGTGGTTTTGTTTTCTTTCACTAACGGAGCTTATAAGATTTCCTGTTGAGTTTTGTGTTGTGAAGTTTTCAAGTTTTGGGTAAAGCTTTTATGGACTATGGAATAAAGGGTGGCAAGAGCCTAAGCTTGGGGATGCCCATGGCACCCCAAGATATTCAAGAATAGCCAAAAGCCTAAGCTTGGGGATGCCCTGGAAGGCATCCCCTCTTTCATCTTCGTTCATTGGTAACTTTACTTGGAGCTATATTTTTATTCACCACATGATAAGTGTTTTGCTTGGAGCGTCATGTATTATATTAGTCTTTGCTTTTTAGTTTACCACAATCATCCTTTCTGTACACACCTTTTGGGAGAAGCCTATTTGATTAGAATTTGCTAGAATACTCTATGTGCTTCACTTATATCTTTTGAGCTTGATAGTATTTGCTCTAGTGCTTCACTTATATCTTTTAGAGCACGGTGGTATCTTAATTTTGAAGAAATTGCTAGTATCTCATGCTTCACTTATATTATTTTGAGAGTCTTTTAGAACAGCATGGTATTTGCTATGGTCATAAAATTGGTCCTAGAATGGTAGGCATCCAAGTTGGGTATAATAAAAACTATCATAGGAAGTGGATTGGATGCTATGATCAACTTGATACTTGATAATTGTTTTGAGATATGGAGGTAGTGATATTAAAGTCATGCTAGTTGGGTGATTATGAATTTGAAGAATGCTTGTGTTGAAGTTAGCAAGTCCCGTAGCATGCACGTATGGTTAAAGTTGTGTAACAAATTTGAAACATGAATTGTACTGCTTGTGCATCCTTATGAGTGGAGGTCGGGACGAGCGATGGTCTTTTCCTACCAATCTATCCCCTAGGAGCATGCGCGTACTACTTGATTTTTGATGACTTCTAAATTTTTGCAATAAGTATATGAGTTCTTTTGACTAATGTTGAGTCCATGGATTATACGCACTTTTACCTTTCCGCCTTTGCTAGCCTCTTCGGTACCGTGCATTTCCCTTTCTCACCTTGAGAGTTGGTGCAAACTTCGCTGGTGCATCCAAACCCTGTGATACGATACGCTCTATCACACATAAACCTCCCTATATCTTCCTCAAAACAGCCACCATACCTACCTATTATGGCATTTCCATAGCCATTCCGAGATATATTGCCATGCAACTTTCCACCGTTCCGCTCATCATCATCATGACATACTTTACTTTTGTCATATTGCCATTGCATGATCATGTAGTTGACATTGTATTTGTGGCAAACCCACCATGCATTATTTTTCATACATGTCACTCTTGATTCATTGCACCATCCCAGACATCACGGAGGCATTCATATAGAGTCATATCTTGTTCTAGTTTCGAGTTGTAATCCTTATGTTGTAATCAATAGAAGTGTGATGACCATCATTATTAGAGCATTACACAATCAAAAAAAATAAAGAAAGGCCAAAAGGAAAAAAAAAGAAAGGCCCAAAAAAAAGAAAATAAATAAAAAGGGCAATGTTACTATCTCTTTTTCCACACTTGTGCTTCAAAGTAGCACCATGTTTTTCATATAGTGTGTCTCATAAGTTGTCTTTTTCATACTAGTGGGAATTTTTCATTATAGAACTTGGCTTGTATATTCCTACAATGGGATTCCTCAAATGCCCTAGGTCTTCATGAGAAATCAAGTTGGATGCACACCCACTAGTTTTCTTTTGTTGAGCATTTATTTATAGCTCTAGTGCATCCGTTGCATGGCAATCCCTACTCCTCATGTTGACATCAATTGATGGGCATCTCCATAGCCCGTTGATTATCCTCGTCCATGTGAGACTTTCTCCATTTTTGTCTTCTCCACACAATCCCCATCATCATATTCTATTCCACCCATAGTGCTATATCCATGGCTCATGCTCATGTATTGTGTGAAGGTTGAAAAAGTTTGAGATTATTTAAGTATGAAAAAATTGCTTGGCTTGTCATCGGGGGTATAGAATTTGGGAACATCTTTGTGTGACCAAAATGAAGCATAGCCTAACTATATAATTTTGTAGGGATGAACTTTCTTTTGCCATGCTATTTTGAGAAGACATGCTTACTTTGATTAGTATGTTTGAAGTATTACTATTTCTTTTATCAATATGAACTTTTATTTTGTATTCATTTGGATCTGAACATTCATTCCACAATAAAGAAAATTACATTATGAATTATGCTAGGTAGCATTCCACATCAAAAAATTTCTTTTTTATCGTTTACCTACTCGAGGACGAGCAGGAATTAAGCTTGGGGATGCTTGATACGTCTCCAACGTATCTATAATTTTTTATTCTTCCATGCTATTATATTACCCCTTTTGGATGTTTATGGGCTTTATTTTACACATTTATATCATTTTTGGGATTAACCTACTAACCGGAGGCCCAGCCCATATTGCTGTTTTTTTTGCCTATTTCAGTATTTTGAAGAAAAGGAATACCAAGCGGAGTCCAACCGGAATGAAACCTTCGGGAGCGTGATTTTTGGAACAAACATGATCCAGAGGACTTGGAGTGCAAGTCAAGAAGCAGTCGAGGCCTCCACGAGATAGGAGGGCGCCCCCCCCCCTATAGGGCGCGCCCCCCAGTCTCGTGGGCCCCTCGGCTGACCATCGACGCATTTCTTCCTCCTATATATACCTACGCACTCGAAAACATCCAGGGCACCACGAAACACAATTTCCACCACTGCATTCTTCCTCAGATCCATGAGATCTCATCTTGGAGCCTTCACCAAGACTTCCACCGGAGGGGGAATCAACCATGGAGGGCCTCTACATCAACATCCTTGCCCCTCCGATGAGTTGTGAGTAGTTTACCACAGACCTACGGGTCCATAGTTATTAGCTAGATGGCTTCTTCTCTCTTTTTGCATCTCAATACAATGTTCTCCCCCTCTCTTGTGGAGATCTATTCGATGTAAACTCTTTTTGCGGTGTGTTTGTCGAGATCCGATGAATTGTCGGTTTATGATCAAGTTTATCTATAAATAATATTTGAATCTTCTCTGGATTCTTTTATGTGTGATTAAGTTATATTTGCAAGTCTCTTTGAATTATCAGTTTGGTTTGGCCTACTAGATTGGTCTTTCTTGCCATGGGAGAAGTGCTTAGCTTTGGGTTCAATCTTGCGGTGTCCTTACCCAGTGACAGAAAGGGTTGCAAGGCCCGTATTGTATTGTTGCCATCGAGGATAACAAGATGGGGTTTATATCATATTGCATGAGTTTATCCCTCTACATCATGTCATCTTGCTTAATGCGTTACTCTGTTCTTATGAACTTAATACTCTAGATGCATGCTTTGGATAGCGGTCGATGTGTGGAGTAATAGTAGTAGATGCAGGCAGTGAGTCGGTCTACTTGTTATAGACGTGATGCCTATATACATGATCATGCCTAGATAATCTCATAACTATGCGCTTTTCTATCAATTGCTCGACAGTAATTTGTTCACCCACCGTAATACTTATGCTATCTTGAGAGAAGCCACTAGTGAAACCTATGGCCCCCGGGTCTATCTCTTATCATATTTGCATCTTTAGTTTTTGCATCTATATTATAAAATACCAAAAATATATTTATCTTATCATACTATCTTTATTAGATCTCACTTTCGCAAGTGGCCGTGAAGGGATTGACAACCCCTTTATTGCGTTGGTTGCGAGTTCTCAGTTTGTTTGTGTAGGTGCGTGGGACTTTTGAGGAGCCTCCTACTGGATTGATACCATGGTTCTCAAAACTGAGGGAAATACTTACGCTACATTGATACATCACCCTCTCCTCTTCGAGGAAAACCAACGCAAGCTCAATACGTAGCACCCACCTCGTAAGGTAGGCCGCCAGGGCCCCTAGGTGCCGGGTGGTCCATAGCGGGTCCCGCCCGCTTGTCCGACTAGCGGCGCGTTTCGCGCCGGCGCTTGACGGTGGTTCGAGCGTCTTCGCGAGCGCTTTCCCGAAGGACCTGGCGCTGGTCGTGGAGGGTCCGCGGGTCGAACGACGCTATGGAGATGTTATCACAAACGTCGTCACGACGGGCCGACGCCCGCGGCGGCTGGCGAGGAGGAGGAGAGTGCACCGTGGCCGCAGCTCCCCCGGCACTCCCAGCGCCAGCATGTGGTGGCTCGGTGGAGCACCGACAGGAGGGCCCCACTTGTCGAAGATCGTCTTTGTTTGCGACGGCGACGAGGCTCCGGATGGTGGCCCTCCACTCGTCGAGCTTCTTCGCAGCAGGAGGGAAGTCGAGGAGCAGTTGTGCGTGCGCCAAAGCTTCCGCTGGCGTGGGCGGCGGCGACAGCTGCGTGGATCGCGGCGCGCTTCGACTTCTAACTACGTTAGAAGGAGCTCCGTTACGACCCAGCGGCTGCGTGCCATTTCCGCCAGCGCTTCGGCGAGCGTGCTGAACCCCTTCATCTTGCGGGTGACGCACAGGGCTCTTCCCACGGCGGTGCCCAGGGTCACCAACGTGGTGACGCTGCTCGGCGCGCACACCATGGGAAGAGCGCGCGGTGGTCGCCGGTGTGAGCGTCTTGGAGGTCGCTGCGCCGTCCGGAGGTGGCACAACGACACCCCTGGAGGGCCCCGCGCCGCCTGCAGGGGGCCCGGCTCCGTCTTTTGATCTGGCGACGTGCGGCCGGTCGTTTGGCGCGCGAACGACGCTGCTCGCCAGGCTCTGACTGCCTGGGCGAGGCTGGTGCTCACGGACCGCTGCCTGGGTCCTGTCTACGACCGGTCCGCTGCTCGTCCGCACCAGCACGGGCCGTTCGGCTCCCAACGAGCCGACCGCCGTGGCCGTCTTCTTCTTAGGGGCCATGGCGACGAAGAACTGCAAGGCTAACTACCAGACCAGATTCTCACAATTGCACCCCCTACCTGGCGTGCCAAGGATGTCGGTGTGGAACGACACCTATGGGATCACAAGAATCCCTACTACGGTTGCCGGGGCGCAGGGTTGCGAGGAGAGCAGGGCTAGTAGAAAGCACAGGGATCGTTTACCCAGGTTCAGGCCGCGAGGATGCATAAAACCCTAGTCCTGCTTTGGTGGGTGTATTTCTGAGAGTTCTTGAGCTCTAGAACTAGTTGTGGTCAGTGCGTGGCTCGAAAGAGCCGAATCCTCCTCCAGTATGCCATGGGCCTCCTTTTATAGTTGAAAGGGGCTGCCACAGTGACACGCAGGAGGTGGAAAGGCGTCTGATGCCACTGAGCTTATCGCCAGACATAAAGACAAGACGCATTTAAGGTGTAGCTTAGGTGTCCCCTTGCTTTATCGGGGACGGGGGCGAGGCCCGTCCTGTCCGTCGCCGCTCCTCCTCACTTCGACACGCGCCTCGGCCAAGGATGCGTGCGGTGCCATGTAGGCAGGCAGGCAGTTGAGGTGGCGCGGTGGTGGAGCCTTCACAAAGATCTGCATGCCGCCACGCAGGCGCTCGATGATTTGACCTGGGAGCTGCATGTTGCCACGCAGGTGCCCACCCAGCTGGTTGGGCTGGCAGCTGCATGTGAACGGTGGTGGAAGCTTGGCTGACGTGGGCTTGGCGGTGGCCCTGCTGGCATTCTTGGCGAGGGCCTTGCCGGGTGGCCCGGCAAGGGTCTTGCCGTGGCCTTGTCGTCCCCAAAGAAGGGCCTTCTTTGGGGGTCTGGTGGCCTTCCTCGGCAAGGATCTTGCCGAGGATCGTCGTCTTTTTCTAATCCTCATCTAATCTTGAATATGTCTTCACAAAGATCTGCATGCTACCACAGAGGCGCCTACCCGAGCCCTGGCCCCATGTGGATGGTGGCGTTGGGGACCATGGGCTCAAGGGTGGCTCGCTCTATTGGTGTGGGGCGAGCTGCCTCGGCAAGGGTCTTGCCGGGGCTACTGAGGCTGCCCCCGGAAAGGGTCTTGCCGGGGGAACCTGCTTCGTCCCTCTGCTCTTTTTGGTCTTGGTCTTGGCGTTACTCTAATCATCTTGGGCTTCGGTCTTACCTTGGCTCACCTCCCCTATTCTGATTATCGTGACCGTTGACGCGGCTCCGACTGCCCGTGCACAGGTAGAGGGGTACAAAAACGCACCCCTCTTTTTGTACACCGACAAGTAACTATACCATGCTCCATTAAAAGAAACTATGTTAAAACTGCTTTATGTGATCTTGGAGCCGGTGTTAGTGTTATGCCTCTCTGTTTATATCATAGACTTGATTTGAATAAGTTGACACCTACTGAAATATCTTTGCAAATGGCTGATAAATTAACTGCTATACCTGTTGGTATTTGTGAGGATGTGCCTGTTGTGGTTGCAAACGTTACTATCTTAATAGACTTCGTTATTCTTGATATTCCCGAGGACAATAGTATGTCTATTATTCTTGGAAGACCCTTTTTGAATACTGCAGGGGCTGTTATTGATTGCAACAAAGGCAATGCCACTTTTCATGTTAATGGAAATGAGCATACGGTACACTTTCCGAGGAAACAACCTCAAGTCCACAAAGATCAATTCTATTGGAAAAATTCCATCAATTATTATTGGAGGTTTTGAATTTCCTCTTCCTACTGTCAAGAAGAAATATGATATTCTTATTGTAGGGGATGTGCATATCCCCGTTGAGGTAACATAGTGTTACTCGAAATTTCTCCGGTTCCATGTTATTCGAAATGAGTTTGTTAACAAGACCTGATCAACCTTGTTAGTGGATTCCTTTTGATGAGCATGAGATGGATGAAGTTAGAAAGCACAACCTTCTGTACCCTCCTTTTACTTTCTGTTATTTAGATTAAATAAAGCAAAAATAGTATTTTCTGTCTGTTTTCCGATTTATCCGTGAAATAAAAAAATACCCCAAAAACAGAAGTTCTCCAAATGCCCCGAAAATGAAATATGATTTTTTTAGAATATTTGAGAATATCTGGCACTGAGAACACAGCAGGGGGAGCAAGCACCTGGCCACGAGGGTCCAAGGCGCGCCCCCTGCCTCGTGGGCCCATGGTAGCTCCCCTCCACTTACTCCAGCCATCGCACACTCCTTCTTCCTCCCAAAAAAATCACCAACCAGCTCAAGCATGAGTTCTAGCTCATTTTGCTGTGATTTTCAATCTCCTTGCTCAAAGCTCCACTCACAAAACTACTTTGGGGGATTGTTCTTTGGTATGTGACTCCTCCAATGGTCCAATTAGTTTTTGTTATAGTGCTTTATTCATTGCAATTTTTTGCTGCTTAGGTGACCCCATTCTTGAGCTTGCATGTCAAATTTATATGGTCCCAAGTAATCCTAATGCATCATATAGTCTCTAGGCACTTGTGGGAGTAGTTGCTATCAATTTTGTTGAGTTTGGTTCACTTTTATTTGAAGTTACTAAAAATTTCAGAAATTTTCAGAAAATGATGAAGATATTTTTGAGGGGCTCTTCGAGCGGAAGCTCGAAGGATAAGCCAAGTGAAGAAGACGAGAGGCCCAAATATAATCTCCCTTGCACCGTGGAGGTTCGACCGTGTGAATGGCCTTGTGATGATTTCTTGAGAGCAGCCGGGATTTATGATGATTTTTATGAGTTGACTGAGAATGCAGGCCTCACCGACTTCCTCCGCGACCAACGCGAACAGTATATCCTACTCACTAATATTTTTGTGCAAAATTTTCATTTCCATTCTAGGAGGTCACCACCTTCGCTGGATTTCTATTTATATGATGAGTATAAGGAGATGTCCCTCTATGAATTTTGTGAGGTCTGCAAGTTTCCCTTTTCGGGCAGCGTAGAGGAACCACATCGTAACAATGTGGAGGGGTTTATTGATACAATTGCTATAGGGGAAACGAATAAGGTTTCCTGTTCTACATTACTTTGCAATATTTGCTAGTAGATGCTTAATTGGCCGCGGAAACTGTGGCAACCTTAGTGCCCCTGATATTGTTATTTTGTGCCATGCCTTGTTCCGTGATGACACATTTAGTATGGGCGCTATTGTTGCAAAGCGGTTAAATCTTAACCGTACTAATGGCCCCATCTTGGGAGGCATCTTCTCCTCGCGCCTCACTGCATACTTTAACATACCTATTAGGCATTATGAGAAAGAAGAAAAGTTGTTGCCTCCTGTTTTTTCTAGACTACAAGATTATGGTTGCACATGATTTCATTGTTAAGAACAAGAAAAAGGAGCTTAACTATAGACTGATATTTGATAAAAATCACCCTGAGACTATTACTTTCCCTGCTCCTTCCTTGTTTGAATTATCTGCAGGCAAGTACCTGGTTCTGCTGGAGGCCATTCATGCCTACCGAAACCCCCCATCAGCTACAGAGCCAGAGCCGGAACCACAATTTGATCCTTCATGACAGTCTGTTTACCAGTGGTATCCAGAGGAGATTGCCAACCAGTGGCAATCCAAGGCTCCTTCTCAGTACGACCCCAACTACAACTTTGATCCATGGGCCTAGACCAACTTAGGCCAAAAGCCTAAGCTTGGGGGAGTACGTATTTCTCACCGACATTACATTCATATTCACACACTCATGCTAGTTGTCGGTGTTCATACTTTTTCATTGTACTATCCATGCTAGTTTATTTTTCTTTTTCTCGCTTTCTTCTTGTTTGTTTGATAAACCTTAAGAAAAACCAAAAAAATTAGTTGTAGCTTTTAGCTAGTTTACTTTCCATGTTTGTAGTAGTAATAATTAAAAGAAAACCCAAAAAGATTTCTCGTTCTTCTTTTTGCTTGTTGGGAGCTTTCCCGTGTAAATAGTTTTATTTCTTTTCTTTTCTTTGGGGGTCGAGAGGAGAAGACCATAATGAAAATGCTTAAGTGGCTCTTATATGCATTATTGTTGATTTACCAAGAGCCCATATTATCTTGTCTTCTCCTTTGTATGGAATGCCTGCATATTCTAGCTTAGTCCAATGCACGTGCACTATTATTATTATTCACATCATTCGGTCGTGCAAGTGAAAGGCAATAATGACGATATATGATGGACTGATTGAGATGAGAGAAGCTGGTATGAACTCGACCTCTCTTGTTTTTGTAAATATGATTAGTTCATCGTTCCCGATTCAGCCTATTATGAATAAACATATTTGCAATGACAATTAAAGATTATAGTGGTTTATAATGGTTTACCTTGCGTGCCAACATGATATTAAAATGGTTGTGATGTGGTATGATAGGGTGGTATCCTCCTTTGAATGATTCAAGTGACTGGACTTGGCACATGTTCACACATGTAGTTGAAACAAATCAACATAGCCTCCACAATATTTATGTTCATGGTGGATTATATCCTACTCAAGCTTGCACTCAATGTTTTAATTTTAATGCATGTTCATGACTGTTGTCGCTCTCTAGTTGGTCGCTTCCCAGTCATTTTCTAGCCTTCACTTGTACTAAGCGGGAATACTGCTTGTGCATCCAATCCCTTAAACCCCAATGTTATTCCATATGAGTCCAATATACCTTCCTATATATGCGGTATCTACCTGCCGTTGCAAGTAAATTTGTATGTGCCAAACTCTAAACCTTCAAATGAAATTCTGTTTTGTATGCTCGAATAGCTCATGTGTCAACTAGGGCTATCTATATCTTCCATGCTAGGCGGGTTATTCTCAAGAGGAGTGGACTCCGCTCCTCACTCACGAGAAAATGGCTGGTCACCCGGATGCCCACTCCCATGCTTTATGCAAATCAAATCAAAATAATTGCAAACAAAACTCCCCCGGGACTCTTGTTAGTTGGAGGCACTCGTTGTTTCGAGCAAGCCACGGATTGATGCTTGTTGGTGGAGGGGGAGTATAAACGTTACCATTCTGTTTGGGAACCGCCTATAATGTGAGTAGCATGGAAGATATCAAGATCTCTCGGTTGTTATGTTGACAATGAAAGTATGCCACTCAAAATATTATTTATCTCTATTTCAAAAACCGAGCTCTAGCACCTCTACAAATCCCTGCTTCCCTCTGCCTGGGGCTTATCTATTTACTTTTATGTTGAGTCATCACGCTCTTATTAAAAAGCACCAGCTGGAGAGCACCGATGTCATTTGCATCCATTACTATTAATTTATATTGAGTATGACTATGATTGGATCTCTTTTAACATTAATTACAATGTTTAGCCAGTCCTTGATCATCAGAGGTGCTCTGCATTTATGTTTTGCGGTCTCAGAAAGGGCTAGCGATATACCATCTTGTTATATCATATCATGATTGTTTTGAGAAAGTGTTGTCATCCGAGATTTATTATTATTGCTCGCTAGTTGATTATGCCAATGACATGAGTAAACATGAGACCTAAGTGTTATTGTGAATATGGTTAGTCATAATCTTTCTTTGAAAACTTGAATGCTGGCTTTACATATTTACAACAACAAGAGCAAACAGAGTTTTTAAAAGTTTTTCTTTATCACTTTCAGTTTATCAACTGAATTGCTTGAGGACAAGCAAAGGTTTAATCTTGGGGTAGTTGATACGTCTCCGTCGTATCTACTTTTCCAAACACCTTTGCCCTTGTTTTGGACTCTAACTTGCATGATTTGAATGGAACTAACCCGGACCGACGCTGTTTTCTGCAGAATTGCCATGATGTTATTTTTGTGCAGAAATAAAAGTTCTTGGAATGACCTGAAAATCAACGGAGATTATTTTTGGAAATAATAAAAAATACTGGCGAAAGAATCATGGTCAGGGGGCCCACACCCTATCCACGAGGGTGGGGGGCGCGCCTGCCCTCCCTGGGCGCGCCCCCTGCCTCGTGGGCCCCCTGGAGCTCCACCGACCTCAACTTCAACTCTATATATTCACGTTCGGGGAAAAAATCAGAGAGAAGGATTCATCACGTTTTACGATACGGAGCCGCCGCCAAGCCCTAATCTCTCTTGGGAGGGCTGATCTGGAGTCCATTCGGGGCTCCGGGGAGGGGAATCCGTCGCCATCGTCATCATCAACCATCCTCCATCACCAATTTCATGATGCTCACCGCCGTTCGTGAGTAATTCCATCGTAGGCTTGCTGGACGGTGATGGGTTGGATGAGATTTATCATGTAATCGAGTTAGTTTTGTTTGGGTTTGATCCTAGTATCCACTATGTTACGAGATTGATGTTGCTATGACTTTTCTATGCTTAATGCTTGTCACTAGGGCCCGAGTGACATGATTTCAGATCTGAACCTATTATGTTTTCATGAATATATGTGAGTTCTTGATCCTATCTTGCAAGGCTATAGTCAACTACTATGTGTTATGATCCGGCAACCCCGAAGTGACAATAATCGGAACCACTCCCGGTGATGACCTTAATATCCCTTAGTTTGAGGAGTTCATGTATTCACTATGTGTTAATGCTTTGGTCCGGTACTCTATTAAAAGGAGGCCTTAATATCCCTTAGTTTCCAATAGGACCCCGCTACCACGGGAGGGTAGGACAAAAGATGTCATGCAAGTTCTTTTCCATAAGCATGTGCGACTATATTCGAAATACATGCCTACATTACATTGATGAATTGGAGCTAGTTCTGTGTCACCCTATGTTATAACTGTTGCATGAATAATCGCATCCGGCATAATTCTCCATCACCGATCCAATGCCTACGAGCTTTTCATATATTGTTCTTCGCTTATTTACTTTTCTGTTGCTACTTTTACAATTGCTACAAAATTATCACTGTTACTTTTGCCACCGTTACCCTTACTTCCATACTACTTTGCTACTAGATACTTTGCTGCAGATACTAAGTTAACCAGGTGTGGTTGAATTGACAACTCAACTGCTAATACTTGAGAATATTCTTCGGCTCCCTTTGTGTCGAATCAATAAATTTGGGTTGAATACTCTACCCTCGAAAACTGTTGCGATCCCCTATACTTGTGGGTTATCAGAAATCAATACCAAACGGAGTCCAAACATAGCGAAAATTTTTGGAGATTTTTTTGGACCAGAAGACACCTGTTGGGCCAAAGAAGTACCAGAGGGGGGCTCTGAGGGGAGCACAACCCACCTGGGCGCGCGTGGGGGCCCAGGCGCGCCTTGCTGGGTTCTGCCCACCTCGGCCGCCTCCCGCACCGCCTCTTTGCTCTATAAATACCCCAATATTCCAGAAACCCTAGGGGAGTCGATGAAAATCAATTCAGCCGCCACAAGTTCCAGAAACCACAGATCCAATCTAGACACCATCACAGAGGGGTTCATCATCCTCATTGGTGCCTCTCCGATGATGCGTGAGTAGTTCATTGTAGACCTACGGGTCCGTAGTTAGTAGCTAGATGGCTTCCTCTCTCTCTTTTAATTCTCAATACAATTGTCTCTTTGAGATCTATTTGATGTAACTCTTTTTGCTGCGTGTTTATTGCGATCCGATGAGCTTTGAGTTTATTATCAGATCTATGTTTTTTATCCATGGAAGTTATTTGAGTCTTTTGATCTCTTATATGCATGATTGCTTATAGCCTCGTATTTCTTCTTTGAATCTTTGGTTTAGTTAGGCCGACTAGATCGATTTTTCTTGCCATGGGAAGAGGTGCTTTGTGATGTGTTTGATCTTACGGTGCTTGATCCCAGTGACAGAAGGGGAACCGGAACGTATGTATCGTTGCCAATAAGGATAACAAGATGGAGTATATTTCTACATAAATAGATCTTGTCTAGATCATGTCATCGTTCTTATTGCATTACTCCATTTCTCCATGAACTTAATACACTAGATGCATGTTGGATGGCGGTCGATGTGTGGAGTAATAGTAGTAGATGCAGGCAGGAGTCGGTCTACTAATCATCTACGTGATGCCTATATAATGATAATTGCCTGGATATCTTCATGATTATTTGAAGCTCTATCAATTTCCCAGCAGTAATTTGTTTACCCACCGTATGCTATTTTTCATGAGAGAAGCCACTAGTGAAATCTACGGCCCCCGGGTCTCTTCTTTATTATATTTGCCTTCGACATCTCTATTTTCATTCGCTTTTATTTTCATATCTATATTTCCAAAGACCCAAAAATACTTTGCTGCACTTTATTTTATTCGCGGTCTATTTATCCAATCTATTACAACTTTTTCCCGTCCACGTGTCAATTTTTGGTGCGTTACCCGAAAGGGATTGACAACCCCTTTAACACGTCGGATTGCAAGTATTTGTTCTTTGTGTGCAGGAGCTATTTACGTGGTGTTGCGTGGTTATCCTACTGGTTCGATAACCTTGGTCTCATCACTGAGGGAAATACCTTCCGTTGCTGTGCTGGATCACTCCTTCCTCTTTGGGGAAATACTGACGTAGTTCAAGCAAACATCAATAGGCATGTGCGATGAGACCCCAAACTGGTAAGCTGGAGAACTGTAAATGCAAACTGGGTAAATAAAGTTATCTAGCGTAGAGAATTATCATTTGCTCCAATGGTAATTTTTCATTAACGCACAATCAGGAATGATGATACAATGATAGGAAGAAACAAGTAGTTATAAGAAAATATCGTCTATGCTGGCCACATGGCATGATCTTTCTAATTAAACCAAACCTCCAAAATCATGTCAACACAGAGGAGCTCCATAATACAAAAAGAACTTTCTACTCCAAATGGGTTATCTGAATGAATAACTGTCAACATGGGAGTGGCACATAGAGCAGAGGTTGTCTACACAGCAGTTTCCTGAAACACAAATAGGTCATATGATAAAAAGTTCTCCGTCGACACACTCAAGTATATACTACAAAATGCCGGAGTAAATATACACACGTAGGATAGACTGCCCATGTACTTCAGCATATACAGCAAAATGGGTGACTAACTATATAGACGTAGGATAAACTATCCACATGGCAGAATGTAGAGTTTCTTTCACAAACACAAGTAGTGCATAGAGTCAGAGCTGCATACGACTGACAGTGAAGCGAGAAGAACAAATATGTTTTACCTTTTAATCACTCATATAAGATATGGAACAACATGTATAGCACATTAAATACTGAAAATTAGTTGTAATTCGAGTATTTGACATTAGATAAACTGGTCATTTGTAAAGTAACACTATGTATCAAACAAACTAATAGGCAAATAGAATTAGCAGCTATCTCACCTTGAAATATAGAATATTTCACTTCATTGACCCTTTGTTATGCTCAAGCTTATAGTAGAGCTAACCTTCCTCCAGATGAGTACATATCAACATCAAGACCACCACATCAGATACTCCTAAACTGAAAGCAAAGTAGTATATCAGTCAATCTTATTATGTTCCCATTCCCTATACTATGCTAAATATCACAGGTAAACATTTGAATGAAAAAAAGATGCACTTTCTGAGCAGCTTAATTCTCATGGCACTGGCATATCGCAACACACATGATTTCAGTCGAGTGGCTTTCAGGCCACTTCCATTCAGTAAAATAAGAGGGAATTGAGCTTCAAATCTAAGAGAGGGGGGAGATGACCTATAGGTAATCAGCAATCAGTACGATGACATCCTTGATGGCGCCCTCTGGTACCTAGTGGTGGTTGCATCTTGCGCTCTCTCGTCCCTGGTGGTCATCCACCATAATAATCCCTTTGGATGGTTCATCTTCTCTTCTCGCATGTTGCTGAACATGGATAGCCATGTCATCATCACCTTATGGAAAATGTAAATAGAAAATGTAGATCACAAAACAGGGTAGCTTTGTATAGGACAATCATCTTACAGAAACAAAGTCAAGCTTAATTTTGTAGTTGTAAATAGTACTAGGGCCTTACCAAAGCAGGCAATCTGTATTGCATTAACATGGGTTCATGCCTAATTAGGTTTAAGGAGGTACTTGCATTATCACCCTGAACCCAGAGTTAGCATAGATTTTATACCTACATCTACATATAATGGCAGGCTAGCAACAGTAGGGTGCTTTAATTGGATAAATACATCAAATTATACAGAACTAAAATCAACCTCGTCTCTTTGAACCACATATGATTAGAGGAAAGGCCATAGGGGAAGAACCAAAAGTTAGCATAGAATTTATAGATACATGTAATTGTAGCAGTAGGGTGCTATGCTATTGGTGGTGTCCTTTTTATATATATGCTCACTGCTTAGCTGACATAATAAAAGGAGAAGATCAGAAGGGTATAATAGTTATGAGGCTATAACAGTTATTAAACAGCGTGTGGGGCTCACTAGAAAAAATTGACCGAGTTTTTGTAGGAGAAATACAAAGAAAATCTGAAATTGAAAATATACACTTAAAAGAGTGGCCGAGATCAATTTTCTACATAACACGGTGAAACATCGTGGATGTCGCTATAGCGGGGTGATTAGGCGCTTTAAAATAATTACGGTCTAGGCTTCACTACTAGGGAAAAGCCTAGCAGTATCGCGGGTTTTAGGTATATCAGTAGCATGGGGCCCCGCGCTACTAATACAGAGCTATAGCTAACATGTGTCAGTAGCGCGTGTCGACCCACCCTACTACTATACATGGCTAGCAGCAGCAAGCTTTAGTCAAAAGTGCTACGGCTAATAGTTGTAGCGCTTTTAACTAGGGCGCGCTACTGGTAAGAGCGTGCTACTACTAACTTTATTCCCCTCGCTACTGTTAATTTTATTAGTTTTTTTCTACATATTTGTTTTGTATTTGAACCAGCTTTATACAATAATATTTAGCGTATCATACACATACAAATGTAATCATGGCATATACATACAAATAGTCTCATCAAATCATGTCATCATCATAATCATCATCCAACATAAAGTGGTCTCCCGTCATCATCTCGAAAATTGTGATACAAGTCTCGATTACTTGCAACTACATCGTCATCCATCTAAGCAATGATATATATGAGAAGATCTATCACTATGAGCGAGAGCGGAACTATGCAGTACATGAGTCTGTATCCCTCTCTCGCACTAGCGTGAACCTAAACTAACTATTGGCTATCGCTCGGAAACCGGAAACCGGTACACCTGGCCCTGACACTCCAGCCACTCGTCGTATACTCCTAGCACGTCTTCGTCATCGGTTATCTATGCACCTGCATCGTCACATGATTCGGTGATATGCAACATATATAGTTGAGCAACAGAAAGAGACAGACTTGGCAAAAATAGAAGCAACATATCATAAGAATAAATAACAAAGTTCATCGTACCCAAAATGCCCTAACTAGAGTGATCTTCGCTAGTTGAGGAGGACGGTTTAATTACATCACAAATAAAGTTTCGTCGTGCATAACTCAAAGCTTCGTCATTCAGAAAGTATAGACTAAACGGACACGTTGTCATTTATCGACAATCACTCCAATATGCCGTGCCATCCATCCAAGTCAGGGAGATAGTCCCCGAGCTTAGTGAAAGGCTTCAGATCAAGACGCTGAGCGGCTATGCGTGTTCGGACGTCTTCCCACGACATTTGCCCTTCCTCGTAGAACAACCCTGTTTTTTTGAGGACATCCTTCATGATGATTTGGGCAAGTTCACGCTGGATGTGATAGAACTCAGCTCAAAGTCGACGATCCGGGATATCTCCTACGTTCTTTGCCCATTGCAAAATATGGGCATCATCGGATGTAGGTGACATGCGAAGGTTCTGCTGATCCTGTCTATACTCCAGCATGTGGTGGAGGACATAGAATCCATCACTAAGAGTATCACTCGGTTGCTGGATGCAGCAGACGTCGGTCTTATGGCCGAAGGCGGGCCTGCCGTTCCTTTTCTTCTTGGTCTCGGCCTCTCCACCCCGTACGCCATAGAAAAAGATAGCACTGTCGAGAACAGACTTGATGTGGGTGTAATCCTTTTTTGCATATTCTTCGATGAGTCCAAGTAAAGAATGTGGGAGAATCGGGGGTAAAGGATGATGAGGACGGCAGGCCCGTGGCTGCGTAAAATAAGTACACCTCAAATTAATAACCTCCACCGTGCAAATGAATGATTCAAATCGAAGGAAGCATATCCGCGCGGATGACTTACATGGGATGATAAGGCACGAGAATCGTCTCCTTGTCCTTATTGGAAACCATGAAATCGACGACGTAGTCCCTCGCATATTCCCGGTGTTCTGCGCAGACTGCCAAGAAGCCCTCGTGCATGAAGTACGGGTCAGCGACACAGATATAAGGTATCTCCTCAATCCCGGTGATGTAGTTCATGTACAAGGCATAAAGGTGGACAAACGTAAATCCAGCTTCTTCAGGTGAAACATGTCGAAGATGTAATCAAATCGAAGGAAGAACTTCTCCGCGGGGAATGTGTCGACGTACGACCTTTACCGCGGCACGTTAACCACGTAGAGTGGGTATCCTGGATTTTCCGAGGCGATTAGGCTTTTCTCTCTCTGCAGCACATCGTCATGAAGTCTCCTTAGATCGCCGATATGGCATCTACCGCTGCCTTATTAGGTAGGATTGCTTCACCCGGGATATGGTATTTCTCCGCACCGATGATCATAGGAGCGCCTTTGTTGCCTTTCCTAGCTCTCTTCCTATGCTAATTTGGTGTTGGAAGGTCGTCTATAATATGTTCAGCCTCTGGAGGAGGCAATTCAGGCACCGACTCATGACGCTCAAACCCTGAATACTCATACTGCTGAGCCATCAATTCTCCGTCATCATAGGCGCCAGTATTGAGATACTGTTGAGTGTCATCGTCATCGTCATCCTCATCTATGGCAACGTCATCAGCGACTAATGGAGCCTCTTCCTCACCCCGTCGCTGTCACCCAGCACGACAGGCGACGCTAATTGGGTAGGTGGGGTGTTGATGTTCATACCTTGCTGAGGCTGCGTGGTCGTGGGTGTGCTCCCGGCCGCCTCCAGACGAAGAAGACTCTTTGGACACAATAGGACCCACCCCTTGCAATCGCCAAGCCGCCGTGGGGTCTCGTCGTCATCCCCCCTAGTACCGGAGGAGCCAAATTCTCGTGGCCCAGTTTGACACTGGCCACGGAAACCTTGAAAACGTCAGGGGGGGTCGGCCGGCTGTGGAACAATTGTTCTTTCGGCTTCATTATCGTCGCCTTCCCCACATCCACCTTCTGGTCTCTTATGGTGTACAATATGGTGCATGGGGTTACGTTGGCCTGCAAAGACATGTCTGCGACGTGAGACATCCGAAAGGCAATGGAAATGGGAGATTATACATTTATTGAAGAGGGTCGGTGTGACAGGTACCGTGAGGGAGTCGAGCTCAGCCAAAGAAAAAGCACCGCCGAGCACACCCGAGATGAAGGACGGGCTGCTATGAGCAGGTGCGGGAGCCGGTGCAGGAGCAAGTGCTAGTGCTGGTGCAGGTGCTGGTGCAATGCTAGTCGAGCTGCTCCCGAAGAAGTCGGCAAGGGGAAAGTCTGCTGCATTTTTATTTCAATTTTGCCTACTCCAACTGACGACGGCCGGAACCAAGACACCACACGAATCTGCAATTGCTAGTTTTGCGGCAGCTACCACTGTTGCGAATGTCTCGGCCGATTTCTTTTCAACCGCAAGCGCAACCTTCTTGTCGATGTTTTCATCATTTAACCTCCGTCTTTCCTTTCTCTCCTCCGTGGTATCACGTTAGTACTTCTTCCACGTGGCGCCATCTCCGACGCCGTGCACGCGTCCATACGATGGCCGAGTGTCCACCGGGAGTCGTTTCAATATGTTCAAGGCCCGATTGAATGGGGTGTCCCACTTGGGCCTCGCCAACAACTCAGACGGCGAGTCGCTTTCAGCCGCAATCCTGTGCTGGTCTCTCTACAAAAGGAACAAGGATCGTTTACAAATATGACTAAACGTGCAGTCGAATTGATCAGAAACTAAAATTACCAGCAGTCTCATGAACTCCGTCGTGACCGGGTCCGTCTCGAAAACCTTCTTGACTGGGTCCCAATGGTACCGGGCCCTGAGGACGTCACGCTCCTGCGGGACGGTGAAGTCCGCCAAGGGGTGTGGGATGCCCAGACTTTCGCGTTTCGCATCCTCCTTGGCCCATATGGACCTCTTCCCCGCGTAACCATGGCTTCCGAGGTGGTGGCAACCCGTGTTCCTCTCTTGAAGCCCCTTCATGTACTTCGACTGGCAGCTTCGGCATCGCAAGCCACCTTGAATATTTCAAACTACTCTTCCGTGATTGTCGAATTATCCTTTATAATCTCGGAGTAGGGTTCCTTTTTGTTGAGGATCCGATGTTTCACCCTTACTTTCTAGGTGGCCAACGCATCGCTAAACTTGCTCATGGCGTGTTTGTTTATCTTCTTCATTGCCGAGTCTTTATCTGGATCAGAATATTTCCTTTCATCCCGACCCGGGAACAAGAATACCTGGTGCAGCTTCTTTAGGATGGAGGACCTCATATTTTCTATCTTGTTTAGTTTCTCATCGTTGATGGTGGTGATTGTCCGTGCGATGCAGCCTATTTGGTTGCCGTAGCACGATCGCGCTTCCTCAGGCTCTTTTGGCTCAAAATTATCGTCGTCCACCTCAGTGACCACCAGTCTAGTAGTGATGAGCTGGTTTGGGCATCGACATCTCCTCTTCGGTTTTGGTTCTATACCGGCTCCGCCAGTCTCAGTGCTGGTCTCGGCGCTGGTCTCGATGTCGGTCTCGGATGTGACAGGTGGGCCCAGCAATAACAACCGTTGATCGTCGGCAAGGTTCATAAATTCGTCTGCCGCAAGGTAGACGTCTTCGCAATCACCAGAACCCTGTCCTTCATCGTTGCTAGCCATGTTTCCTACGATTAAATCTAGTTAATTAATTCTAGACCTAATAAAATGAATAATGACATAAAAAAGGCCTACGTTTTGCAGGAACGTTGATTCCTTCCTGGTGCAGCAAATCCCGGGCACTCAATATGTCCTAGTTTGTAGCACAAGTCATGCCGAAATTCACGGAAAATTTTGGCATGACCTTTGCTAAAAAGTGGACAAACCGAGCATCTGAAATTTGCCAGAACAGAAATGAATCAACATTCCGGCAAAACATAGGCCATTCGGCTTCATTTCCTGGAAACAACAAAAGGCCAATTGGGCACTGATACATCTCCAACGTATCTATAATTTTTGATTGTTCCTTGCTGTTTTATTATCAATCTTGGATGTTTTATAATCATTTTATATCATTTTTTGGTACTAACCTATTGACATAGTGCCAAGTGTCAGTTGTTGTTTTTCCATGTTTTTTACATCGCAGGAAATCAATATCAAACGGAGTCCAAATGCCACGAAACTCCACGATGATTTTTTATGGGCCAGAAGGAAGGCAATGGGCCCTGGTTGCACCTGGGGGGTGCCCCGAGGGGGGAAAAACCCACCAGGGCGTGCTAGGAGGCCCTGGCGCGCCCTGGTGGGTTGTGCCCACCTCGGGTGCCCCCCGGACCGCATCTTTGCCCTATAAATACTCCAAAAATCCCAGAACCCTAGAAGCATCGACGAAGTATTCATCCAGCCGCCGCAGAGTCCAGAACCATCAGATCCAATCTAGACACCATCTCGGATGGGGTTCACCACCTCCATTGGTGCCTCTCCGATGATGCGTGAGTAGTTCTTTATAGACCTTCGGGTCCGTAGTTAGTAGCTAGATGGCTTTCTCTCTCTTGCCGAATTCTCAATACAATGGTCTCTTGGAGATCCATATGATGTAACTCTTTTTGCGATGTGTTTGTTGGGATCTGATGAACTTCGAGTTTATGATCAGTTATATCTTTTTATATCCATGAAAGTTATTTGAGTTTCTTTGATCTCTTATATGCATGATCTCTTACAGACTCGTATTTCTTCTCTGATATTTGGGTTTTGTTTGGCCAACTTGATCTATTTATCTTGCAATGGGAAGAGGTGCCCGGTAGTGGGTTCGATCTTACAGTGCTTGATCCCAGTGACAGAAAGGGAACCGACATGTATGTATCGTTGCTACTAAGGATAAGAAGACGGGATCTATATCTAACGCCATAGATAAATGGATCGTGTCTACATCATGTCATCGTTCTTATTGCATTACTCCATTTTCCATGAACTTAATACACTAGACGCATGCTGGAGAGCAGTCGATGTGTGGAGTAATAGTAGTAGATGCAGCCAGGAGTCGATGTACTAATCTTGGACGTGATGCCTATGTAATGATCATTGCCTAGATATCTTCATGAGTATTTGAAGTTCTATCAATTGCCCAGCAGTAATTTATTTACACACCGTTTGCTATCTTTTTCGAGAGAAGCCACTAGTGAAACCTACGGCCCCCGGGTCTTCCTTCTCATATCTTTGCTTTGCGATCTATTTTATTTCCTCTTTTTATTCAGATCTATTAAACAAAAAATACAAAAATACTTTACTGCACTTTATTTATTTGTGATCTACTATTTCAATCTACTACAATTTATTTCTCGTCCACGCACCGTTTGAGGCGTCGTACCCTGAAAGGGATTGACAACCCCTTTAACACGTCGGGTTGCGAGGTGTTGTTATTTGTGTGCAGGGGCTGTTTAAGTTGTGTTGCTTGGTTCTCCTACTGGTTCGATAATCTTGGTTTCATATCTGAGGGAAATACCTACCGCCACTGTGGTGCATCATCCCTTCCTCTTTGGGGAAATACCGACGTAGCTTCAAGCGACATCAAAATGAATTTCTGGCGCTGTTGCCGGGGAGGATCTTCAACATAACCAGGTTCCTAATCACAAATATCATCTCCTTGCAATTTACATTAGTTGCCATTTGCCTGTCATTTTCCTCTCCCCCCACTTCACAAAAAATTGCCGTTTTATTCGCCTCTCTTTTTCCGTTCGCAGTTTTCTTGCCGGATCTGTTTTTGAGTGCAATCTTGTTGTGTAGTCATCATGACACAATAGAACACCTAGTTATGTGATTTATCAAATACCAACAACAATCATTTATTGGCACTCCTCTTGCTCCTCCCGCCACTAGTGCGGAGACTTGTGATATTAATACTGCTTTGCTGAATCTTGTTACGAAAGACCAATTTTCCGGTACTCCTAATGAGGATGTCGCATCCCATCTTAATACCTTCGTTGAATTATGCGATATGCAAAATAAAAAAGATGTGGACAATGATGTGGTCAAGATGAAATTATTACCGTTTTCTTTGTGTGATTCTGCAAAAATTTGTTTCTCTTGTTTGCCTCGCAATGGTATTGATTCTTGGAATAAGTGCAAAGATGCTTCTATCACTAAGTATTTTCCGCCCGCAAAAATTATTTCCCTTAGAACCCAGATCATGAATTTCAAGCAACTTGAACATGAGCATGTTGCACAATCTTGGGAAAGGATGAAAATGATGCTAAGGAATTGCCCAACTCATGGGTTAAATCTTTGGATGATCATACAAAAGTTTTACGCGGGGTTGAATTTTGTTTCTCGTAAACTTTTAGATTCCGCCGCTGGTTGAACTTTTATGAAAATTACTTTGGGTGAAGCCACCAAATTGCTTGATAATATCATGGCAAATTATTCACAATGGCATACCAAAAGAGCTGCTACTAGTACAAAAGTTAATTCGGTTGAAGAAATTTCTTCTTTGAGTGAAAAAGTTGATGCTCTTCTGAAATTGGCTGCTAGTAAAAGTGCTCCTATTGATTTTAATGATATGCCTTTGTCTACTTTGATTGAGCAAAATAGTGATGTCATTGATGTGAATTTTATTTCTCGCAATAATTTCAACAACAATGCTTATAGAGGAAATTTTAATCCTAGGCCTTTTCCTAGTAATTCCTCTAATAATTATGGTATTTCCTATGAAAATCAATCTTAAAATAATAATAGGAATACCTCTGATCTTGAGAATAATACTAAAGAATTTATCAACACAAAAAAAGTTTTCAACACTTCAATAGAAGAAAAGTTGAATAAGATTGATGATTTGTCTAGAAGTGTCGATAGAATTGCTCATGATGTGGAAAATCTCAAGATGAAAATGTTTGTGTCTAAACTTGATGAATCAATTAAATCTCTTTATGTTTCTATGTATGAAAGTAAGAAAAGAACTGCTATGCTTAGAGCTAAAAGAGAATTCTTAGAGAAAGCTTTTTATAGTGATTATTATTGCAAAAATGATGAAGATCTTAAAATGATTGGTGTCTCTTCTATTGATTACTTGTTTAGTAAATTTAAGAATGATGAAAAGGGGACTGGAGAAGAGTCAACTTTAGGTAGAAGGCATCCCAATATTTCTGAGGGTGAAAATCTTGTGGAGAAAATTGATGAAACTAGGTTTGGAGAGGTCAAAACTTTAGCTAGTGATGTGCCCACTCTTTTGGATTACAAAGACTTTAATTATGATAGTTTCTCTTTGATTGATTGTATTTCTTTGTTGCAATCCATGCTAAATTCACCCCATGCTTATGAAGAAAACAAAGCTTTTACTAAACATATTGTTGATGCTATGATGAAAGCTCTTGAAGAAAAATTGGAATTAGAAGTATCAATTCCTAGAAAATTGCATGATGAGTGGGAACGTACTACCAAAGTCAAGATTAACAATTATGAGTGTTTTGCTTTGTGTGACTTGGGTGCTAGTGTTTCTACAATTCCGAAATCTTTATGTGATGTGCTTGGTCTTACTAATCTTGAAGAATGTTCTTTGAATTTGCACTTGGCGGATTCTACTATTAAAAAGCCTATGTGAAGAATTAATGATGTACTTATTCTTGCAAATAGGAATTATGTGCCCATAGATTTTATTGTTCTTGATATTGATTGCAATCCGTCTTGTCCTATTATTCTTGGTAGACCGTTTTTACGCACTATCGGTGTCGTGATTGATATGAAAGAAGGCAATATCAAGTTCCAATTTCCTTTGAGGAAGGGTATGGAAAACTTTCCTAGAACAAAAATCAGGCCACCTTATGAATCAATCATGAGGGCATCTTATGGATCTCGAACCAAAGATGACAAAACTTAGATCCTTGCCTTATGCCTAGCTAAGGGTGTAAAACTATAGCTCTTGTTGGGAGGAAACCCAATGAATAAAATTTTATTTTTGCTTTTTGCTTTCTATTCTTGAGTTTTAGCACAATTATGCTACTACTATGATTGTGTTTTTTGTGTTTTAATTAGTGTTTGTCCCAAGTTGAACCAATAGGATCTTCTTGGGCGATAGTTGTTTGATCTTGCTGAAAAAGACAGAAACTTTGCGCTCACGAAAAAAATTCTCATTTTTTATCAGAAAGAGATTTTGCCCTGATTCTTTTTGCAGAAGATTAATGTACAAATTATCCAGGTTGTCCAATTTTTGTAGAATTTGTGGAGTTACATAAGTATTCGCTAAAGTCAGATTACTACAGACTATTCTGTTTTGACTGATTCTGTTTTCTTTGTGTTGTTTGCTTATTTTGAGGGCTCTATGGTTTTCTTTGTTGAGTTTTTCCATAGAAAAGTTGGAATATAGTAGATATAATACAAAAACAAAATATGAATTTGTTTGAAACAACACTTATAGTAGTAGTTTGCTTTCTTATACCAACGGATCTCACGAAGTTCTGTTGAGTTTTGTGTGATTGAAGTTTTCAAGTTTTGGGTTATCCTACGATGGATGAAGGAAGGATTTAAGAGCCTAAGCTTGGAGATGTCCCGGCATCCCAAGCTATTATCCAAGAATGAGCAACCAACTAAGCTTGGGGATGCCTCCGAGTGGCATCCCCGCTTTCTTCCAACAACTATCGGTATTTTACTCGAGGCTATATTTTTATTCGTCACATGATATGTGTTTTGCGTGGAGCGTCTTGTATGATATGTGTCTTTGCTGGTTTTATTTTCTGTTTTAAGTCATCAATCCTTGCTGGACACACCTATTTGAGAGATCGAAAATTATATCATGACTTGTTAGAATTGCTCTCTGTGCTTCACTTAAATCTTTTATGAGCTAGGACTTGCTCTAGTGCTTCACTTATATCTTTTTGAGCACGGTGTGCTTAGTATTTTTGAGGAAATACTCTCTTGCTTCACTTAGATTTATTTGAGAGTTAGTAAAATTTTGAAGAAATTCTCTCTTGCTTCACTTAAATTATTTTGAGAAAAAGAAAAGGGACAATTCCATTTCTCCCCCTAACTTGAACCCACACCTGGCATTTACCCCTAAATTTTGAGTATGCTCAAAAATACCCCTCTTCCGTCAAAGCTTCTTATAGAAATACCCTTCCGTACCATTTCCATGTGGTCAAAGGTGTTTGACAGATTGCGGGACATTTTCTAGCCAGTTTTACCCATCTACGTGTATGACACTTACAGGTGGGACCTACCTTAGAAAAAATAAAAGGAAAAAACTCTATCTATCTCTATCTCACCCCCTCTCTCACTTACAGGTGGACCCGCCAAAAAATAAAAGAAAAAATAAAAACTTTATTCGCTCTTACCTCTCTGTGTCTCTCTGAAAGTGCAACTATCCCTAGGTGGTTTTAGTAATTCATAACAACATATAGCTCATTGAGCTAATGCTATTCCAAGACAAATATTTCAGGAAAGCTCAATGAATGGCATGGCATGGATGATGAAAGTGGATCCCTCAAAATATTAAGGACAAAGGATTGGCTCAAGATCAAAAGCTCAAGACTCTACATTTTACATTTTAGTGATCCAAGATCACATTGAGTCTATAGGAAAAGCCAATACTATCAAGGAGGGATGAGGTGTTGCTTAATGAGCCTCTTGCTTCAAGTGCTTAGTGATATGCTCCAAAAACTCTCAACTACTTTCTCACATCCACATATGACCTAAACCTAAAGTAAAAATCAGTCCTACCGATTCTTTCTATCCGGTGCCACCGAGTTCAAATGTCATAGCCACTGCCACAAACCCTAGGCAAATCGGTCTCACCGATAGGGATCTCGGTCTCACCGAGATGGGATTGTAATCTCTGTTTCCTTTCGTAACATTTCGGTCTAACCGAAGTGAGCGATCGGTCCCACCGAGATTGCAATGTAAACTCTCTGTTTCCCTTCCGTAACATTTCGGTCTCACCGAAAAGAGCGAATCGGTCCCACCGAGTTTACCTGACCAACTCTCTGGCTAGCTTATTACCAAAATCGGTCCTACCGAGTTTGTGTAATCGGTCTCACCGAGATTACGTTATGCCCTAACCCTAACCATATCGGTCCTACCGAGTTGCATGTCGGTCCCACCGAAATCACTAACGGTCACTAGGTTTACTGAATCGGTCCGACCGAGTTTGTTAATTCGGTCCCACCGAGTTTGGTAAATTGTGTGTAACGGTTAGATTTTGTGTGGAGGCTATATATACCCCTCTACCTCCTCTTCATTCGCGAAGAGAGCCATCAGAACAAACCTACACTTCCAACTTACCAGTTCTGAGAGAGAACCACCTACTCATGTGTTGAGGCCAATATATTCCATTTCTACCATATGAATCTTGATCTCTAGCCTTCCCCAAGTTTCTTTCCACTCAAATCTTCTTTCCACCAGATCCAAATCCTATGAGAGAGAGTTGAGTGTTGGGGAGACTATCATTTGAAGCACAAGAGCAAGGAGTTCATCATCAATACACCATTTGTTACTTCTTGGAGAGTGGTGTCTCCTAGATT
Organism: Aegilops bicornis; assembly: GCA_021605145.1. Classification (NCBI taxonomy): domain Eukaryota; kingdom Viridiplantae; phylum Streptophyta; class Magnoliopsida; order Poales; family Poaceae; genus Aegilops; species Aegilops bicornis. Next base: position 513,818,991 of record CM038674.1, read on the forward strand.
GGCTAGGTGTCACTTGGGAGCCTCCGACAAGATTGTGGAGTTGAACCAAGGAGTTTGTAAGGGCAAGGAGATCGCCTACTTCGTGAAGATCTACCGCTAGTGAGGCAAGTCCTTCGTGGGCGACGGCCATGGTGGGATAGACAAGGTTGCTTCTTCGTGGACCCTTCGTGGGTGGAGCCCTCCGTGCACTTGCGCAACCGTTACCCTTCGTGGGTTGAAGTCACCATCAACGTGGATGTACGATAGCACCACCTATCGGAACCACGAAAAAAAAAATCCGTGTCTCCAATTGTGTTTGAATCCTCCAAACCCTTCCCTTTACATTCTTGCAAGTTGCATGCTTTAAATTCTGCTGCTCATATACTCTTTGCATGCTTGCTGTAATTGTGTGAAGATTGCTTGACTTGTGCAGAGATAGCTAAAATCTGCCAAAGTCTAAAATTGGGAAAAGGTTAAGTTTTTAATTGGTCAAGTAGTCTAATCACCCCCTTCTAGACATACTTCAAGGTCCTACAAGTGGTATCATAGCTTTGGTCTCCATTTGCTTTGATTTCCATAGCTTTTGGTGGTCATAGCCTTGGTTTCACAACCTAGGAGAGTATGGCGTCTAGCGAGGGAAATTATCATCGTAGAGGTCCTTAATTTGATGGCACTAATTTTGCTAGTTGGAAGCATAAGATGAAAATGCATATTCTCGGACATAACCCCGCCGTTTGGGCTATTGTGTGTATTGGCTTGCAAGGTGAATTCTTTGATGGGAGAGAACCAAACTGTGAAGCTAGTGCGGATGAATTGAAGATGTTGCAATACAACGCTCAAGCTTGTGATATCCTCTTCAATGGCTTGTGCCCCGAAGAATTCAACAAAATCAGCCGTCTTGAGAATGCAAAGGAAATTTGGGATACTTTGCTTGATATGCATGAAGGTACCGACTCCGTCAAGGAATTCAAGTTGGATGTGCTCCAAAGTCAGCTTGACAAGTTCAAAATGAAGGATGGTGAAGGTGTCGCTGAAATGTACTCTAGGCTTGTTCTTATCACAAATGATATTGCCGGCTTAGGAAGTGAAGAGATGACCGACAGATTCATCATCAAGAAGATCCTAAGAGCATTGGATGGAAAATATGATACCGTGTGCACATTGATCCAAATGATGCCAAATTACAAAGATCTCAAGCCAACGGAAGTCATTGTAAGAATTGTTTCTCATGAGATGTCACTCAAGGATAAGGAGGAACTTCACAACAAGTCAAGTGGTGCTTACAAAGCCTCATGTGAAGCACCCACATCATCAAGTGAGAAACAAACCTTCAATGGAGAATTGAGCTTAGTGGTGAAGAACTTCAACAAATTCTACAAGAGTAGAAGCAAAGAAAGAAGCTATAAGTCAAGGTCCTACAATGACAAAAGATCTTCTAGTCGAGAGCGCAATTGCTACAATTGTGGGAGACCTGGACACTATTCCAATGAGTGTACGACACCCTACAAAAGAAGAGAAGATTCTCCAAAAAGAAGAAGTAGAAGAGAAGAATCACCACCAAGAGAGAGAAGGAGTAGAGATGATCGTTATGAACTGTAACATCCCAAAATTCTAAATTTTGGAATGTTATATTAAATAAATAACTATGCTTGTTGTCTGATTGTTTGTCTAATTGATTGAGTGAAATTGAGTGGAACTTGAAACTTTTGAAAGTTGAATGAGAGGGAATGAGATGACTTTCCCAAAACTTTTCCCTTTGCCTTTTGGATCCCCATGAACTCAAGTTCATTCCAACACCAAACCCTAGAGTGAAGATGACATGACTTCTTCCATTTTGAAAAGAAAAGGGTTTTGGAAAAAGATTTGAATTTCATTTGGGAATATTTCAAATTCAAAGCTTTATGCAACTCAATGATTTTCATGAGGGAAGATAAAATGACTTCTTCAATTATATGAAATATGAGTTGGAAGTTAAAAGTATCAAGTTGAAAGTCATTTGAAAGTGTCTTGAAACCCCTTTCAAAAAATTGAGTTTTGGTATTTGAATTCAAATTTTGGCAAGTGGAATTCATTTCAAAACTATGCCTGACAACTACTTGAAAAAAATATGAGAGGAGTAACATGACACTCCAAATATGTCAGAAGAAAACAATGCCAAAAGTTTTGGATTCAAATCTGAATTTTATTTGACTTTGAAAAAATGAATTTTTATAAAGTTTGGATTTTGCCTTTGGAAAAATGTTCAAATGATAGGAATATTCCCTGATCATTTTGGTATATATATACCCTATATAAAATATTTATAGTTATTGTTTTAATTCTGTTTTTGTTTTATTAAAAAACCCAGCGCCACCAAAGCCACCCTGTGCCCAGCCCACAAGACCCTTCACCCGGCCCGGCCACTGCCGGCTGGCGCCACACGACCGAGCCGCCCAGGCCTCTCCCTCCTCCTCCTCGAATCCCTTCGGCGATGGCCGCCTCCCACCCCACCCTCCTCTCTCATCGACAGCCCGCCCCATCGTCTACCCCTCTCCCACGCCACGCCGTCGCCGACGCGGATCGCCGGATCCCGAAGGATCCGGGATGCCGATTCCTCCCCGATCGCCTTCCTTCCCGACGAGGCCCCGCCCTTATAAAACCCGTGCTCGCACCCCATTCCCCCCTAGCCCTCGCCGGAGCTCCCTCCTCTCTCTCACGCTGCTGGAGCCGGACCTCCCGCCGCCATTTCCGCCGCCGGCCGCCTACACCTCCCGACCCCACCGAGACCACCTCCGGACTCCCTCGCCGACCACACCTCCCGTGCCTCGCCGAGCTCTAGAGCCACCGGAGCACCGTCGCCGCCGATCACCCGAACGCCACCGCCGCCTCGAGCTCGCTACCGGCCGGCTCACCACCCCGATCTCCCCGACCCCTCCAAGCTTCCCGAGCTCCCCGCACCTCCTGTGCCACACCCCGACCTCCCCGACGCCTTGGAGCCCTCGCCCGCACTCTCGCCGCCCGCCGCCGCCGCCGTCGGGCCTTGTAAGTCACCGGAGACCCTCCCCGTCCGATGCACGATGAACGGCCTAGATTAGAACTCAAGGGGTATTTCTTTATAAAAACCTTGATTCGGCCGGTTTAGTTTACGGTTTATTTAGTTAGGTTTTTATTTATTAGGGCGGCCCGTTTTAGTTTAACCCTAGGGCCCTTTAGGCTATATTACGCTCAGGGCACAGTTTAGGCCCATTAGGCCTTTTTTTCTTTTATTTTTGTTTTTCTGTTTTAACAGAATAGTTTCTGTTTTGAAAAATTCATATCTTTTATTCTGTTTATTATTTTTAGATGATTATTTTTTTGTTGGTTTGCAAATTTTCTATAGTTTCTGTAGAATATATATTTAGCTATGTTAAAATTAATTAAAATTGCTTTAATTTAGTTTTAGTCGGAATAGTAAATCTGATATAACTTGAGTTAGAAAAATTATTTTTGGATGATTCTTTTGTCCCAACTTTATTTTGACATTGCCAAACCATAGAAATTAATTTGGGTATTTTAGGATTAATAAATAATTAGTTTTAAGCAGAATCTTGTTAATTCTAATTAATTAGCTAGCTACTGCTTTTCCTATTAATTTAATTAGTAAATAAATTTATTTTTAACATGTTATTGATTATTCTAGGATAGTTTCTGTCACTTTATAGGATGAACTTTTATTTATAATAAATAAAAGTTTTATTTTATTTTCCTTAATAGAAATTGAATTAGGCCTAATAGGAGTTTTATAATAGCTTTTAAATTAATTCTTTTTGCTCCTAGTTGCTTAGTGACTTCTTTTCTGTTAAGTTAACCTAAAACCATGGATAGGTTATGTTAGAAAATTTTTGTTATATAAAACTAGTTTTAGTTGTTGCTTGAAGTAGGACAACTATGAATGGGTTTTCTTTGAGTTTTTCCTATGAGTTTTGATTTGTTTGTTTTGGTTTGTTATGTTACTTTTGTTATGCTATTATGTTATGTGATCCTAGCTATGTGCTTATTATAGTTATTGTTTGCCTCGGTAGAGTTTCCGGAGTGCGAAGATTGCTACTACGAATCCCTAGTTTTCGAAGATCGTCAACAAGGCAAGTTCACTTTGACCATTGCTTTCATACCTATGTTTTTATTGCATTTAGTGGCATCCTTGCAACCACACCTCAGTAGTGTTATTGAATCCTTGTAGTTGAGTAGTATGCATGAGGTAGGAACCCATCACCTGTTACCAAGCCCGGACGTTTTATTTAAATGCTACGCTATAGTAGACGGGTTTGGTATGAGTGTTCGGGAGTGGTGTGAGAAAGGAGGACTCTACGTCAATGACGACAACTCCATGATGGCATCTGCAAGGATCTGCATCTTCAAGGCCTCAAGACTTCAAGACTCGAGACAAGAATTCAATACACACTACTGGGTGAAGGACGGTTGTGGGCACCTGGAGAAACCAGTGGTTGGCCGGGATGCATGGAGAAGCGCCATGACATCTTATGGAAAGCTTCACCTGCACTCCAAAGAGACGGAAGAATACTTCATGCCCGAAGCTTACCTGCAACCGCAAGTCATTATGGGCTCTGGCTTGGTTGACCTTAGTTGTGACTCTGGCTGGGACGGTACTAGCAGATGTAGAACTACGGTAGGATGGGATGAGTAACGGATGCTGGTCGAGGAACTCTTCGAAGACCATGTTTGATCGTCTTGTTCTCAAACACCCTGAAGTGCGAGAACGTAAAAAGAGGGCTCGAATCTTGCGGGTAAAGTGTACAAACCTCTGCAGAGGGTTTTAAACCTAATCGATTAGCCGTGTCCCCGGTTACGGACAATTTGAGCATCTGGACTTGGATCTATCTCGAACTCTCAACACCGGATTGATAACTTAATTGTGGGCAACATATGATGATTTTGGGCTATGAGACATCGGTTGGCGGAACCATGTCATGATAGAAAACTCCATAGTACAGACTTCATTTATTCCTTTGATGTAGGGAAAATAAAACCAGCTTTTACGCAAACAAAACTCGAATCTGAGCTATAAAGCCATATTGCATATAGTATAGTTTTATCATCTGCTTTCTCATATTGTGATCTTGCGGTACATTCAATGTCTTGACCTACACGGCTGCAACGTATCATGTTGCAGATATTTCCTCGACGAGAAAGAGTACGGTACAGTGGTTACGGTCTACACTCAACCTGCCGATGGCGTTGATGGGACTCCACACCCGTTTGATTGTTTCATTGAGTATTATGAGGTATATATCAGTTTTACGTTATTTATGCATGTGATTGCACTTTGATATATACATTGATGTACTGTGTGTGCCAAAGATATCGATCCGTGGATGGCACAAAGAACACGTAGGCTTGACTGCCCGAGGTCGGGTCGCTACATGAACGAAGACCCTCACGGAGAAACAAGGATTCGGAAAGGAAGGACAAGTCATCAAAGAGCTACACAAAACGACGACATCAAGCTCATGTTGGTGAATGGGTATCCGGCTCCGACTCCTACAATCACTCCGAGAGAAGCTATCACTCCGACTCCGAATATACTCAAGATGAAGGTGTTGCCGGTCTAGCACTTGTGTCAACCAACTCCTACGACATATTTGATTCACCAAATGAAGGAATTGGAAGATGCTTCATGGCCAAAGGTCCTAAGGTAACACACCCCGAGTATGTTGATTTTAATAGTGATGAAGATGACTTGTTAGGTGATGATGATTTACTTATTGACAACTCTAGTGATGAATACTATGATGAAACGTCAATTAATCATGCTAATCAAGATAAAACGAATGACAATGATAAGGAGAAGATTGAGCTTCTAACTAAAGAACTAAACACTCTTAAGTTATCTCATGAAACTATCTTCGAAGATCATCGAGAACTTTTAAGGGCTCATGAGAAGTTACGCTTTGAAAAGCTCAATCTTGAGCAAGAGCATGAGTTCTTAAAGGCAATCAATGATGATCTCCCTAAGAAAAGTTTTTCTTACATTGCCAAGCGTTTACTCTTATCTACTTACATGCCTCAAGTCAAGTCTAGTAACAAGAACAAGAAGGATTCTTCCTCTAGTAGTAACAATAATAATGCTAAATCCAATATTGTTGCTTCTAGTAGCTCTCTTGATTCCACTAATGATTCTCTTAGCCAAGTTACACTTGAGCAAGAAAATAGCTTATTGAAGGGAATTATAGAGAAAGGTGTATACAAGAGCCTTGCCGAGAGTAAGCAATTCGAGGAAATTGTACGCAAGCAAGGAAGGCACGGAAGAATCAAGGTGTTGGTTTTGAACGAAAGTTCAATGCCAATGGAGTTGAGTGGGAAGAAGATCAATACCCCAAGACGAAGTTTGTTCCTCAACAAGAGAAGTATGATCCTACTTCCTTCAAGGGAACACAAGCACAAGATGATCTTCCACCACAAGACCACATGAACAAAGGCAAGGACAAGCTTCAGGAGGAGATTGATGCATTTGAAGAAGCACCTAAGGCCTTGGTCAAGTGGGTTCCCAAGACTACGTCAAGTTCTACTTCATCAAGTACAACTACAACTCCAAGGATTCCCATCAAGATGATGTGGATCCCGAAGAAGAAGAACTAGAGAGTTCTTGAGGGTGACTCCGCCAACATTCTTCACTCATATCATTATGGCAAGGACAAGTGCAATCAACTTCCATATCCTGCACTAGTTCAAGGATTCACAAACCCTCATGATTGGTAAGGCAAGGGACAAGGTAACCTAATGTTTTCATGGAGATCATCTTGTGTGTGCATCACTCTATGTCTATGGATATTCTTGTTTGTTCCTTGTGGGACTAACCCATGTAGGTATTGAAAGTGCAACTCACTCCAAAGGATTGCTCCAAATGATCTACATCAACATTGAGCATCCACATCTTCAACACCTACATGAAGTCATCATCGACAAAACCCAAGGTTAGTTCGTCCCTCTAAGGGGGGATCTCACATCTAGGGGGAGCTTAACTCTAACAATTGAGTCAAAGCAACTCTAATGATGTGAACACATCAATGCATTATGTAAAAGTGGTAACCCCACTTGAGCTTAAACGATGAGTATGACCTATGATCAAATGTTCTCATTTGACTCCTAAGTCAATATACTCATATATAGATGACCTAGTCATCGCCAATTGTTTGATAGATGCTAGAATTGGTTGTGCATGCTTTGCCACATATTTCATTTGTCATTTTATTGTGTGAGCATGTTGGTTGCATATTTTACTCATTCGAGGACATCCACTTGTTGTTTTGATTGATTGGTTTCTTTTTCTTTGGCCAAGTGGATGGACAAGAATGCCTAAGAACCTTCTCTAGCTATCTATGCTTTTCTCGTCTCAAACTCTATTCATGCTACATCACAAAATTTAATCAAGTCAGATTCGAACCACTCTGTGTGAGGAGCACTCGGAGTCCCCGATTCGTCATAGACTTAAACTTCCAAAACTTCTTTGTGCTTTTCGGTCTGACCGATTCCTCCATTTCGGTCATACCGAGATCACTAAGTCGATCTAGGTTTTCAATCTTGGTGCAACCGTTTTGAACTTTTCAGTCACACCGAGTTGCTGTAACTGTCAAAAGTTATGCATCTCGGTGCCACCAAATTGTTCCACTCGGTCACACCGACAGTGTCGGGATATATATTCACATGGGCAAAAATTTGGAAAACTTTCTCCAAACCTCTTCGCCCGCGCATAGCTCGCTCTGCCTTCTAGGTCTCCGGATCGTCGACTTCGTCGCCAGCCACCTCATGTCGCTGGTCTCCGCCACCGTCAACGGATTTCTTCTCCGCTGTTGCCGCCGTAGCGAGTTCATCGCCGAACTAGGGTATGAACTCGATCACAGTGCTATCCTTGTATGATTCTCAGCACATTGTGTTCATTATGATTCTTGCCACGATTGAAACACCTCTATCCAGTCAAAACAATCCTTAGAATAGATGCGATTTGAAAATTTAGGGTTAGGTTTCCGCCGAAACCATCTTGGTCCCACCGAGTTGAAAAACTCGGTCCCACCGATTCGGCTAACGCCATTGCACTAGTAACTCTCGGTCTGACCGAGAATTGCTAACCAGTGTGACCGATTTTAGAACTTTGTGAAACCCTAGCAGTCTCGGCGACACCGAACTGTGACTCGGTCTGACCGAGTTCACTAGTTTAGGTTCCAAAACTGCTTCGGTATCACCAAGTTAGAAAATCGGTTGATCCGAAATGCTTTCTGTGGAAAACTAAAACTAAGTTTTTGAATCATTCTTTTGCAAAAATCTCTGCATTTTGTGATGCTCATCCACTCCATCTCATCTATAACTATTCACAGGGTCAGTAGTCAGTGGTTGCAGCATGTCAGACCAAAGTGACAGCCAGAACAAGTCAGAGGAGCAGATTCAGATGAGTGAGGGCACTAGTCCCTCTAGCAGCTCAGATGAGGGAAGCAGAAGCACTCCCAAAGAATTTTCCCAAAGCTGCCACCAGGACAAGGAAAAGAGAACCTCGAGAATCCGAGGATGAGGATTATGTGGCGAGAAGATGAGGCCATTTCAAAGAAGAAAGTGCTCAAGAAGGAGTATAGCTCACCTGCAGTTAAGCTGTGGTGAAGATCAAAAGGCCAGCAGAAGACAACCCATGTCTAAAGCGAGCCTCCACTCAAGCATCTTTAGAATCCCAACCCAAAGAGCCTGCTGCAGAAGGAAAGAAAAGGAAGGAAAGGGTCAAGAAGACCATGGCCAGAGTGATTGGAAAGCCTTCCATGATGGAAGAAGAAGAAGAAGAAGAGGTCGTTGCACCAGCACCCAAGGCACAGAAGCTGATGGGTGATGCTATAAAGTCAGGGGCTGCAACATCAAAGCCCAAAGAAGCACCCAAAGCTGCCTCCAAGCCCAAGAGTGCACCTAAGAGGAATACCAGGAGTATACCAGCTGCTGAAAAGAACAAGGCCCCAGTGCCTAATGTTGCTGCTGAGGAAGATGATGAAGGACAACTCCTAAGGAAGCTCAAACCCAAGATTCCAGACCACAATGATGCTCATCTTGTGGCTGAGAACATGAAGATCAGGAGAAGACTCAGGGTTGAGGCTATGGAGAGAGTCAGATCCATATGCCACCAGGAGAAGGACTACTGTTGATTACATGTTCCACACAAAGGAACAGCAGGATTTCTATGAGACAATCTTGTTGGACAAGAAGACTATAGTGTGTGATATGAGGTGGGTCGACTGGACCTACATAAAGGAGAATGAGGAACATTACCCAGGAGTATATGATAGCTTCAGTGCGTGTGGAGTTGCAGACTTTGTTGGGCAGAAGCTCACAAACTGGAATGATGAGCTCATTATGCAATTCTACTCCACAGCACATTTCTATCCAGATGGCAGGATAGTTTGGATGTCTGAAGGTACGAGATACCAATCAACTATTGAGGAATGGGCCAATCTGATCAATGCCCCAAAGGAGAGTGAAGATGAATTGGACGTCTATGCCAAGAAAAAGATGGATCACAATTCTATGTCACATATGTACAAGGAGATCCCAGACAAAGCTCTTGAGACTTTCAAGTTTGGGTTAGTCCATTTTCTTCTGTCAAGGCTGCCAACGATCAACTGGATCCTAAGGCACACTCTTTTGCCCAAGTCAAGTGACCACAACATGATCAGAGGACATGCAATTAATTTGCTACACATCTTTGATGTGCCACAGAAATTCAAGGTCATGAGCCCCATGGTTGAGACTATCAACATGACAACAGCAGACCAAAAGAGAAGTTGTGGATATGCCCCACAAATTTAGGAGTTGATTAACTCAAAGATGGGCACAGGAAAGTATCTGTTGGATAAGGAACACTTTGTTCTCTATCCATACTTTGAGGACAATCAAGTTGTGATGAATGAGAATGAACCATCATCAGTACAAGCTCAAGAGAAGAAGGAGAAAGCAAAGAAAGAGAAGGCTGCCAAGATGCCAACTCAAGAGGAGGCATCTGAGTACTTTTTGAAGAGCAAGCAGGACCAGCTTGGTTACTTGATAGCATCGACTCGGAGGATTGAGAAGGGGTTGGCCACCCTAACTCAAAACCAGGAGAGCCTGGAAAGGATCATGGAACAAAAATTCTATGATTTAGATGTCAAAGTAACTGAGATTGATCGGGTTGTGGAGCAGCTACAGGATGACATGCAGGAGAGGAAGGGCAGGACAACCATCGATGCATTTGCAGAGTGCCTCGAGCTCAGAGACCAGCTGCAGAGCCAAGTGATGACACCAGAGTCACTTCATCTGCACCAGACTACAGCTCAAGTGCAACCAGCTCCAAAGACCAACTCCTTCAGCTCCATCCACATCAACTGAAGTCTTCGTCCAAGGAGCCATCTCTACGCCACCAACTGAAGACCAAGCCCGAGAGACGATATAGTACCATGCATTTTCTAGGAACTTTTTGGTAACTTTTTGCCAAAGGGGGAGAAAAATTTATAGATCATAGGCTTCAAGAGAGAGAGTTTGCTTTTGTTCTCTCTTGTCTTCTTGGTTGAACTTTGTTTGCTTTTGATTGCTTGAGATACTATGCTATTATCTGTGACACATTGATGATCATGTATTTGATCATAAGCTACACTTATGCTTGTTAGATGATATTATCTTACTTATCCTTATATGATCATTCACTTTGCTTGGTGATGAGTGCATGTATTCAATCTTTATTACTTTGAGCGCTCCACCAAGATGTATGTGACATGGAAGAGTAACCCATGAGCCTAATTCCTTGTGCATTTGCAGTCCAAAGCAAATATTAAACTATGCACAAATTTAGAGGGAGCTCTTACTTATCACATACTTCTCAAAGCGACAATGTTTTTCAATCTTATTATCATTTGTTGAAGCTTTGATCTATATGTTGTCATCAATTACCGAAAAGGGGGAGATTGAAAGTGCAACTATCCCTAGGTGGTTTTGGTAATTCATAACAACATATAGCTCATTGAGCCAATGCTATTCCAAGACAAATATTTCAGGAAAGCTCAATGAATGGCATGGCGTGGATGATGAAAGTGGATCCCTCAAAATATTAAGGACAAAGGATTGGCTCAAGCTCAAAAGCTCAAGACTCTACATTTTACATTTTAGTGATCCAAGATCACATTGAGTCTATAGGAAAAGCAAATACTATCAAGGAGGGATGAGGTGTTGCTTAATGAGCCTCTTGCTTCAAGTGCTTAGTGATATGCTCCAAAAACCCTCAACTACTTTCTCACATCCACATATGACCTAAACCTAAAGTCAAAATCGGTCCTACCAATTCTTTCTATCCGCGCCACCGAGTTCAAATGTCATAGCCATCGCCACAAACCCTAGGCAAATCGGTCTCACCGATAGGGATCTCGATCTCACCGAAATGGGATTGTAATCTCTCGGTTTCCTTCAGAACGTTTCGGTCTAACCGAAGTGAGCGATCGGTCCCACCGAGATTGCAATGTAAACTCTCTGTTTCCCTTTCGTAACATTTCGGTCTCACCGAAAAGAGCGAATCGGTCCCACCGAGTTTACCTGACCAACTCTCCGGCTAGCTTATTACCAAAATCGGTCCTGCCGAGTTTGTGTAATCGGTCTCACCGAGATTACGTTATGCCCTAACCCTAACCATATCGGTCCTACTGAGTTGCATGTCGGTCCCACCGAAATCACTAACGGTCACTAGGTTTACTGAATCGGTCCGACCGAGTTTGTTGTTTCGGTCCCACCGAGTTTGGTAAATTGTGTGTAACGATTAGATTTTGTGTGGAGGCTATATATACCCCTCCACCTCCTCTTCATTCGCGAAGAGAGCCATCAGAACAAACCTACACTTCAAACTTACCAGTTCTGAGAGAGAACCACCTACTCATGTGTTGAGGCCAAGATATTCCATGTCTACCATATGAATCTTGATCTCCAGCCTTCCCCAAGTTGCTTTCCACTCAAATCTTCTTTCCACCAGATCCAAATCCTATGAGAGAGAGTTGAGTGTTGGGGAGACTATCATTTGAAGCACAAGAGCACGGAGTTCATCATCAACATACCATTTGTTACTTATTGAGAGTGGTGTCTCCTAGATCGGCTAGGTGTCACTTGGGAGCCTCCGACAAGATTGTGGAGTTGAACCAAGGAGTTTGTAAGGACAAGGAGATCGCCTACTTCGTGAAGATCTATCGCTAGTGAGGCAAGTCCTTCGTGGGCGACGGCCATGGTGGGATAGACAAGGTTGCTTCTTCATGGACCCTTCGTGGGTGGAGCCCTCCGTGGACTCACAAGAACTGCTAACCTTCGTGGGTTGAAGTCTCCATCAACGTGGATGTACGATAGCACCACCTATCGGAACCACGACAAAAACATCCGTGTCTCCAATTGCGTTTGAATCCTCCAAACCCTTCCCTTTACATTCTTGTAAGTTGCATGCTTTAAATTCCGCTGCTCATATACTCTTTGCATGCTTGCTTGAATTGTGTGAAGATTGCTTGACTTGTGCAAAGATAGCTAAAATCTGCCAAAGTCTAAAATTGGGAAAAGGTTAAGTTTTTAATTGGTTAAGTAGTCTAATCACCCCCCCCCTCTAGACATACTTCAAGGTCCTACACTCTCTCTCGCTCACCTCCGATAAAGGGCTAACAGCAGCATTTACAATGGCCAGCATTAGGCTCGCTGTCGTGGTCCCGCTGCGCCAAAGGCCACGTAATCATCCATCGATTGACCACTTGTTTGGCGTGAGGACAGACACGGAACCAAAGCACTCGACGGAACTCAAGACACGGTTCATGTCGTCGCCGCATCGTCTCACGCACGCGTGACCAACGACAACCTCAAGCCTCTGTAGCATGCCCATTAGATCGAGCACTTCCTGATTTGTTTTCCAGCAGGACGAATCAAACCGAGGCACCCGAAATCGACGGCTCACTCGTCGTCTTCCCCAACTCCGGTGGAGTGCGGCCGCTGCCCTATCTCCTCTACCCATAAATCTAGGAGGATTCCCCGAAGTTACTTAGCTCCAAGACAACCTCCCGAATGTCCTGGTGAGCCCTCAAGCTTCCCTGCATCCCCGAAAACCTCCCCCCATGAGCGCCGCCCGTCGCCGCCGCTCAAGCTCACCGTTGCCCATCGCCCGGCCACCCCACAGTCTCGGGCCACCCCAGTCCAGTTCGTCTTCATGCCCGCAGCCTCGCAGGGCCACTCTAAAGCCCATAGACCTCTGTGGCATCCTCCCGTTCCGTCGTACGTCGTCGTTGTACCTTCATGCATGCGCCAGCGTTTAGTCGCTGTTGTTAACAAAGGTATTTAGGCTAACCCTCCAGGTAAGTGTTCAACTGACCCATGGGCCCTTTACTAACTATAAAACAGTTAGAAAGAATGACATGTGGGCCTCCAAAATCTAATTTGACCAGTCCCTGTTGACTGGTCTAACTTTGACTTAGTTTATTTTTTCTTTACCTAAATGTGGACTAGTACCACCCAGGGGCATTTTGGACAAAGCACATGGTCAAACCCCTTTGACCTAACAGAAACGCCGCCGAGGGGTATTTCTACAACACCACCTAGCGGAAGAGGGGTATTTTTGAGCATACTCGAAATTTAGGGGTAAATGCCAGGTGTGGGTTCAAGTTAGGGGGAGAAATGGAATTGTCCCAAAAGAAAATTTGTTATGCTCATGATCTTCACTTATATTTGTTTGAGCTTATGAAAAGCAACACATGAAAATTAGTCCCAAAGTGATAGATATCAAAGAAAGATTAAGTAAAAAATGTCATGAAGATCATTGGACAAAATAAACTTGATTCTTAGTAATAGTTTTGAGATATGATGATGTGATATGTGAGTTATGTTGATGAGTAATTGTGCTTTAGTAAGAATATTGGTGTTAAGGTTTGTGATTCCCTATGCATGCACGAAAGTCAATAATCATGCGATGAAAATAATATCCTACTTGTGGTGCATTATTCGGTGTTAATTATGCTTAATGCTTGCTTATGAGATTATTCGTTTCTTGGTTGGTCGCTTCTCAATCTTTTTGCTAGCCTTCATTTTGCACTAAGTATGACCACTACTTGTGCATCCAAAATCCTTTAAACCGGTTTTGCCACATGAGTCCACTATATCTACCTATATGCGGTATTATTTTGCCATTCTAAGCAAATTTGCATGTGCCATCTCTAATTTTCAAAATAAACTTCTCTTTTGTGTGTTTGTTTCGCTCGCGGAACGGTACCGGGTGGCTAATATTTTCCATGCTGGATGTGTTATTCTCACGATGAGTGTTTATTCACTTGTGATTGCACGAGTGTAAGGCAAAGGTTTTAGGGCTTCCCAGTCCCAAAATGCAAAAATGAATTTACTTTATGTTGTCAAGTAATAGATTCTTTGTAAAGTGTTGGTATGGAGGGCAACCATGGATACAGCTAGCCATGGAAAGTGGAAGAATGGTGGAAAAAGGAATAAACTTTATTTTCTGTTTGGGAACCGCCTATGGCATATCTAGCATGGAAAGTGTTCGGAACTTTGAATCGTCTTCGTTGGTGGGATGGATAGACCTCCCAAAATGCTTTTATCTCTAATTTTTTGCTTTAAGCTCTGGCACCTCTACAAATCCCTACTTCCCTCTGCAAAGGGCCTTTCTTTCACTTTATGAAATTTTTATTTTTGAGTCTCTATCTTCTTTTATAAAGCACCAACTAGGAGGCAATATGATCGTACTTAAGTATTGGGTGTAGTTAATATTTGAGTGTGTTTCATGAATGGATCAATGTTTGAGCATGATAGGCTAGGGATAACTTATTTTAGCGTTGATATTTTGAAAGACATAGTTGCTTGTTAATATGCTTGAGTATCTAAATCATTATGTCAAAACTATACTATTGCTTTGAATCACATAAAAGTCCAAATGTCCATGCTACAAAGAAAAGAATATGATATGACTTGATGAACAGCACTCCACATCAAAAATTCTGTTTTTATCACTTACCTACTCGAGGACGAGTAGGAGTTAAGCTTGGGGATGCTGATACGTCTCCAACGTATCTATAATTTTTTTATTGTTCCATGTTGTTTTATTATCAATCTTGGATGTTTTATAATCATTTTACAGTCATTTCATATCATTTTTTGGTACTAACCTATTGACATAGTGAGAAGTGCCAGTTGCTGTTTTTTCCATGTTTTTTACATCGCAGGAAATCAATATCAAACGGAGTCCAAATGCCACGAAACTCCACGATGATTTTTTATGGGCCTAAAGGAAGGCAATGGGCCCTGGTTGCACCTGGGGGTGCCCTGAGGGGGGCACAACCCACTAGGGCGCGCCAGGAGGCCCTGGCGTGCCCTGGTGGGTTGTGCCACCTCGAGTGCCCCCCAGACTGCCTATTTGCTTTATAAATACCCCAAAAATCCCAGAGCCCTAGAAGCGTCAACGAAATATTCATCCAGCCGCCGTAGAGTCCAAAACCACCAGATCCAATCTAGACAACATCTCGGATGGGGTTCACCACCTCCATTGGTGCCTCTCCGATGATGCATGAGTAGTTCTTTGTAGACCTTCGGGTCCGTAGTTAATAGCTAGATGGCTTTCTCTCTCTCGCTGAATTCTCAATACAATGGTCTCTTGAAGATCCATATGATGTAACTCTTTTTGCGGTGTGTTTGTTGGGATCTGATGAACATCGAGTTTATGATCAGTTATATCTTTTTATATCCATGAAAGTTATTTGAGTTTCTTTGATCTCTTATATGCATGATCTCTTATAGCCTCGTATTTCTTCTCCGATATTTGGGTTTTGTTTAGCCAGCTTGATCTATTTATGTTGCAATGGGAAGAGGTGCCTGGTAGTGGGTTCAATCTTACGGTGCTTGATCCCAGTGACAGAAAGGGAACCAACACGTATGTATTGTTGCTACTAAGATTAAAAAGATGGGATCTATATCTACCAGCAAAGATAAACGGATCTTGTCTACATCATGTCATCGTTCTTATTGCATTACTCCGTCTTTCCATGAACTTAATACACTAGATGCATGCTGGATAGCGGTCGATGTGTGGAGTAATAGTAGTAGATGCAGGCAGGAGTCGGTCTACTAATCTTGGACGTGATGCCTATATAATGATCATTGCCTAGATATCGTCATGAGTATTTAAAGTTTTATCAATTGCCCAACAGTAATTTGTTTACCCACCGTTTGCTATCTCTTTCGAGAGAAGCCACTATTGAAACCTACGGCCACCGGGTCTTCCTTCTCATATATTTGCTTTGTGATCTATTTTATTTGCTCTTTTTATTCAGATCTATTAAACAAAAATAAAAAATACTTTGCTGCACTTTCTTTATTTGTGATATATTATTTCAATCTACTACAATTTATTTCCCGTCCACACACCGTTTGAGGCGTCGTACCCCGAAAGGGATTGACAACCTCTTTAACACGTCGGGTTGCGAGGTGTTGTTATTTGTGTGTAGGGTTTGTTTACTTTGTGTTGCTTGGTTCTCCTACTGGTAACCTTGGTTTCATATCTGAGGGAAATACCTACCGCCGCTGTGCTGCATCATCCCTTCCTCTTTGGGGAAATACCGACGTAGCTTCAAGCAACATCAGGCACAATCGAACCACTTCAATGAAATGGAATATGCAAATGAACATCAATGACATATATCATATAACATCAATTCTGATTTTGTTTATAGCTAAATGCCATAGCTACTGCTTTTTTAGCTAAATGCTTTTGTTTTTTGTTTATAGCTAAAAGTCTAGGAAGGGATCATATTTAAAATACAACTTGCCTAAATTATTTTATTTAAAAAATAGTGGTCTTTTCAAAAAAATCAAAAACTTTTGCAAAATGACCTCACTAAACACTTCTTTGCCTAGGACAGAACCCAAATTTTGTTCTAGCTATTCCTCTCTCTCACACACACATTATTTTCTCTAACCCTTCTCTGCCTAGGACAGTACCCAATTAAATTGCAAAGGAACTCCATTTTCTCTAACCCTTCTAACCTAATACTCTAAACTAAATTTTTGCTCTAACCTAGTCAACCTAGTTAACCTAGCTTGTTAACCTAACGAACCTAATTAACCTAGCTAGTTAACCTAGTTAGTTAACCTAGCTAGTTAACTTAGTTTACCTAGATAATTAACCTAATTAAACTAGTTAACCTAGCTAGTTCTCTGTCAAAGCTCTAACTAAATTTTTGCACTAACCTAGATAATTAACCTAATTAAACTAGTTAACCTAGCTAGCTAGTTCTCTGTCCAATGTTTGTGCTATGCATGAGAGAGAGAGGAAAGGTGGGGGCTTACAGAGGATGGCTTCGATGGTGGCGAGGGAGGCAGGGGCGTCTCCGGTGACGACGAGTGTGGCTATGGTGGCGAGGGGCAGGGGCGTCTCCGGTGACGACGAGTGTGGCTATGGTGGCGAGGGGCAGGGGCATCGAGGGTGGCTCCGGTGGCGTTGATGAGGCCGCGCGGCTCCGGTGGCGTTGGGGCCGGCTCCAGGGGCATCAATGTCGGCAGGAGACATTCTACAAAACACGCTGTTCTACAAAACACGCTACTGCTATAGCTATTTATTTTCCTTTTCTTTTCTTATTTCATTTTCCCTTTCTATAGCGGGGTCCAGAAAACGTGCTGCTGCTATAGTATCTATAGCGACTGTTATGAACAAATGCTACTGCTATGCCTTTCTCTTTTATTTTTATTTTTATTTTTCTTTACATTTCATTTTTTTTCCTTTATCCCTTTTCTATTTCTTTCATTTTCATTTACTTTTCTATTTGTTTTTAATTTATTTTCTTATCATTAGCAGTAGCGCTCTTCACTGAAAACACGCTGCTACAATTATCTTAGCGGTACTGCGGTTTCCAGAAGGTCGCTACTACTATTGGTAGCATGTCGGCTTAGTAGTGGGAATTTTAGTAGTAGCGCATTTCCCAGAAGAAGCGCTACCGCTACACTCGTATCTGTAGCGTTGTTCACGTGCACGCGCTACTGCTAAGTAGCAGCAGCACCCCATTTTAACCAGCGCTACTGCTAAAGTTCTGTGTATAAGGTTTTCCCTAGTAGTGCTTGAACAAATGTGGAATAAACCTAGCGGTTATTTTTTCAAGCACAAAACCTACAACAACTAGGCTCACCCATGTGCACCAACAACTTATGCTAAGTAAGATAAACAACTAGGTGATAGCAAGATATATGACAAGAAACAATATGGCTATCACAAAGTAAAGTGCATAAGTAAAGGGCTTGAGTAAGAGATAACCGAGGCACGCGGAGACGACGATGTATCCCGAAGTTCACACCCTTGCGGATGCTCATATCCGTTTGGAGCGGTGTGGAGGCACAATGCTCCGCAAGAAGCCACAAGGGCCACCGTAATCTCCTCACGCCCTCGCACAATGCAAGATGCCGTGATTCCACTAAGGGACCCTTGAGGGCGGTCACCAAACCCGTAAAAATGGCAACCCTTGAGGGCAGTCACCGAACCCGTACACTTTGGAAACCCTTGGGGGCGGTCACTGGAACCCGTCAAATTGCTCGGGGTGATCTCCACAACCTAATTAGAGACCCCGACGATTGCTTGGAGCTTTACACCACAATGATTGAGCTCTAAACACCACCAAACGTTTAGGGCACCCAAGCACCCAAGAGGAACAAGCTCAAGGGTACCCAGCACCCAAGAGTAATAAGCTTCTCAACTTGTAACTTCCATGTATCATCGTGGAGAACTCAAACCGATTCACCAAATGTAATGGCAAGGGCACACTGAGTGCCCAAGTCCTTCTCTCCCAAATCCCACCAAAGCAACTAATGCTAGGGAGGAAAGTACGAGGAAGAACAAGAAGGAGAACACCAAGAACTCCAAGATCTAGATCCAAGGGGTTCCCCTCACATAGAGGAGAAAGTGAACGGTGGAAATGTGGATCTAGATCTCCTCTCCCCCCCCCCAAAAAAAACTAGCAAGAATCCATGGTGGGATTGAGAGATAGCAAGCTCGAAGAAGGTCGACAATGGGGGAAGAATATGAGCTCAAGGGCTAAGGTTTATTGGGGAAGAAGACCCCCTTTTATAGGTGGGGAAAATCCAACCGTTATGCTCAGAGCCCGCACATAGAGGTACTGCCGCTCATGGGAGCGGTACTACCGCTAGGGCGGTGGAAGCCCTTTGAAAAACAATAGCGAGGAGGAAAAATGCCAGTAGAACCGCCGGAGCGGTACTACTGCTCGTCCTCACGGCACTACTGCTAGGGGTAGCAGTACTACCGCTAAGGGTAACGATACTACTGCTTGCGAGCGGTACTAAAAATGTACATCCGTGTCTACCACCACTTGACTTAATACGACATTTTGGCCCGGAGCGGAAGTAGGCGCGGTAGTACCACTCTGGCGCGGTAGTAAAAAATTACATCCCCTCCAAGCGGTAGTAGCCGCGGTAGTACCGCTTCAGCCTCTTAAGGGCACCAAAACTGCCACAGCTTCTGCAAACGGACTCCGAATTCAACGAAACCAAGTTTGTTGGAAAGATAACGACATGGGCTAACACAATCTTGGTATAAATAACAATAAGAATCAAATGAGAAAAGGCCCATAAGAAAATGGTGAGAACCCTTCCTCGAATAAGACCGGTAAAACCTCCAACACCGAAAACGAAATAGAAGAAGCATATGAAATCCATTTTCGACGTACTAGAGCTTGTCATTGAGGTAACCACAAGCTCTAAAACATAAAAATAAAATACAAATAAGAATCAAGAAAGATGACGCAAGGATGCAATGGTTTGAGCTCTCGACAAACGATACGTTCAAGCTACTCACTTGAGAGCCTCCCTTGATAGTACGACTATCGATCCTATAACCCGGTCTCCAGACTATCACCATGAGACCGGTAAAATAGAAAACCTATCAAGGGAAAACCTTTGCCTTGCACAAAGTCCACTTGAGCTAGATGATGACGATCTTGACTCCCTCAAGTTGGACCACCTTTCGTTATTATGTTGGCTCGATGAAGGCTAGTTGATTGCTCCCCCATACTCCACTATGGTGAGGCACTCTTCGGCACACCTTCACAAGTCCATTCTCACCATAATGGATGGCAAGCTACAAGCATGATTTCTTTGTGATGCTCACTTGAACTTGCACAACACAACCTTGATTTGATGTCATCCTCCATGGGTTGTATGTGATCTTTCTCTTGACGGAAGCCCATGGAAGCAAACCTAACTCCACAGAGAACTCTCACAAAGACCATGAGTTAGTACACAAAGCGCAATGGACAATGCTTACCTGAAAGTGCGTTAAGTCGACTAAAGGGGGGTGAATAGGCGATTTTTAAAAATTCATCACTGAGTGATTTCAAGCTGAGGAAATTGCTAAGAACCGAACTCCTTAGCAGCGGAATAAGTACTTAGATGCATGCATAACATAACAATAGCATAGTCATCATGATGAAATGAAACATACACAGAGCACGAGTAGCGTGTAAACAGGATAAGCAGGCTAAAGACAAAGTGACTGAAGAATTAGGATTGAGGAAATAGAGAAAGTCATCAGTCTATGTCTTCAAAAAGTAACGATCAAATTCATCAACACATGAATGAGGAAATGAAAGGGTTGAGGAAATAGAACCAGTAGCTTGGTGAAGACGATAATTGGTAGACCAGTTCCAACTGATGTGACAGTTGTACGTATGGTTGGAGCGGCTAGGTATTTAAACCTGAGGACACACAGTCCCAGACACACAGTCCTCACCGTATTCTCCTTGAGCTAAAGTCACACAGACATCGCCCAATCACTCGTGGTAATTCTTCAGGTGACTTCCAAACCTTCACAAACTCGGTCACTCGGCAATCCACAATTTCCTCTTGGATGCTCTAGACCATGAAGCCTAACTGTCTGGAGGATGCACAGTCCTCAAAGGTATGAACCGTCGGCTCCACACATGAACAATCTCTTCAATGATGCTCAATCACTTTGGGTTTTTGTAGGTGTTTGGATTTGGGTTTTCCTCACTGATGATTTTCGCTCAAAGTCCTCGGAGGATGGGATACTCACAATGACAAGTGTCAGTTTCTCTCGGAGCAGCCAACCAGCTAGTGGTTGTAGGGGCGGATATTTATAGCCTAAGGAGCAGCCTGACATGATAAGAAATAAATGCCCTTCAATGATATGAATGTTAGGTGGGTAGATATTTTGGGACAGCTGGCGCGTAGCACAGCAATGGTCGGAAATTCGAGTATCAAATTCCTCAGGGCTATCATGTTCCTCACTTGTAGGCAATCCGCACTGGCGAATTCCTAACTCCTCGGTCAAAACAAATTCCTCAGAGAACAGAAGATCTTTGTCTCTGTCACTGAAGAAGTTGACTAAACTGTATGAGATTTCCAATGGCTTTACTCGAAAGGATTGGGTAGGTGTAGGATTTTGAGATGAGCATCACTTGGAAACTTCTCCTTAGTTTTACCTCGACCCCCTTTAACAGTACGGTGTTTCTTATGACTCAAGAAAGAGAAAATGAAAGTACAAAAACAAAAGTCTTCACGCTTCATAATCCTCACATGAATATCAAGTCTTCATGGTCACACCAATTTCTTCACTTTCAAAGACTTCAAGAAAACCAAAGTCTTCAGCTGAAGACATCCATTTTTAGGGGTCGACTTTCATCGTAAATATCAAACTCCTCATATACTTATAGACCTTTGTACACTCACAAACTCATTAGAACCTTAACCTATAAGTCTTCAATACACCAAAATCACTAAGGGGCACTAGATGCACTTACATTACCAACCATGAGATCACTTGATCCCACTCGGTGTATCTTCTACGCTTTGTGTGATGATCAACTTGAATCACTCTTTGTACTTAGTCTTGATCAACCTTGACTCTCTCCAACTCTCTTCATTTGGATGATCTCTTGAAGGTAAACATGAATGATCACACAATCTTCTTCTTCAAGACATGCTTGCAATAAGCTCAATACTCACATGACCAATCTATGGATAATTCCTTAATAGCACCTTGGTCAACTCGTAAACTCCTTGAAACCAACACGTGGACTTCAAGAAATGCCTATGGACAAATCCTTCAAATATAACTCAATGCAACCATTAGTCCATAGAGAATGTCATCAATTACCAAAACCACACATGTGGGCACCGTATGTCCTTTCAATCTCCCCCATTTTGGTAATTGATGACAATCACTTTCAAGAGAGTTTATATAAGGAATTATGCATCACCATGCAATGCAACAACCAATAATGCATGCGTATGAGATGCAAATGTTTAGGAACAAAACCAAAGCACGAAGATGCATGCGTATGAGATGCAAATGTTTAGGAACAAAACCAAAGCAAGAAGAAATAACTCTCTAAACTTCTCCACAAAACTCTCTGAAACTTCTCCCCCATTGGCATCGATTGCCAAAATGGGCGAAAAGATTAGAAGACAAATATAAATTGTGGTCCTCCATAAATTGTGTATTTCTCAACAAGAGAGTGGAATGCAATACACAAATCCAAAGGTAAATACTTGGAGGAAGACAAACTATATTGAGGCACAAATATTGCTAAGGAATGATATGCCACAAAGGCATAACAAAGAGAGACACAAGCAATCAAGCAATCAAAAGATACCAATTGAAGCAAGCAATCAGAGGATATCAATTGAACCAACTAGACTGAAGATCCTATGAGCCACATGAATAAAGGATATTAAGATATTACGAGTGTTCTAAAGAAACTAGAGAAGCTCCCCATGATTTGTGCACAAATAAGAATTTTTGTATTTGGATACAAAGTGCACAAAATAGGATCATAGCTCCCCAAAAATGAATAGAAACTTACAACAAGTGCAAGTGATCATATAGGAAACAAAGCCTAGCACTTGAAACAAACACATGGTTGAGCAACATGTAAACAACACAACTTGAGAAAAGGCTCAACCAACATGATATGTGTGAGTCATGGCAAAGCACTTGAGAAGACCAATACAAGGATGAGCTTAAGCATCAACATAGTCTTGAATAAATGAGATACAAGGTGCATGACATGTCCTTCCCAAACACACACACAAAAAGGAAAATAGATTCACAAGCTTACTAGAATGAAAATGAATAACCAAAGCTTGTGACAACCCATGGTGAAGATAGAAAAAGAAGGCTTCATCAAGATGAGGGATTCCAATTAAGATGGCAAAGCCTCGTCAAGACAAGCATGAGGAAAATAATCTTCACCACACAAGAGTGCATCAAGATGCAACAAGATAAGACAAGCACTCAAGGAAAAAGCTTTCACATAGCCACCAAGGAAATAAACAAGAGAAAGGAACGATGGATGTGAAAGAAAGGGATATCAACTAGATATGCAACTTCTCTCAAGTGTATAAGATTCTAGGCAGATGAAGATCATGATGATATCAATCCACAAAGAAGGATGTACACACAAAATAGTTACAAGAAGGAAAGAACAAGATATCCACAAGGAAGTCATAAGTATACCAATAAGATATTTGCTTGAAAGCTTAGCACAACTAGCAACAAGAGATCATTATTGATATGCTTTGAAAAAGGAAACAAGTATCACAGGATGGAATTAATATCATGCCAAGAAGCAACCTACACGAGGTTGAATGCAAGAAAAGAATGCATGAATAGATACTTCTTACCGAGATATCATTGGAAGGATGTAGAAGAAACCAATTGAAGGTAGTAGATATTAGTTCATTGAGCATCCTAGCTTGACTCCAATAAGCACAAGGTGACACCACCTTCCTTGTGAGCGAGCCGAGCATCCAATGCATCTCCAATTGTTCCTAGAACAATAACACAAACAAAATGGTACCCAAACTCATTGGGACCAAAGAATTAGAGAACTAACATTATACAGGACAAACTCCACATAAATATGTGCATATAGATATGAAAAATAATTGCATGCACATCTCATCCAATTTGAGACTTGGTGGAGTTTCCCCTATATATTGGGTCAAAGAAAGAAAGCATGCCAAAGAAACTACATGAAGTTAATATGCATGCTCAAGACTTCAAGGACCAAATCAACACATGGTTGATAGGATCCCAAAAGAAAAGATACCAAGTGAAAATAAGATACTCAAAGAAGAACTTATCACTTGAAGGATACCAAATACAAGATACATAAAGGAATGAGATATCCATTGATACACACACAAAAAAGAAGATATCAAACTCCCAAAAGAGAGGATGGTAACAAACAAACCAAGCCCTCTACAAAGTTTCATGATGGCACAAAGTACAAAAAAGAAATGGCTTGCCTTAGACCAACGCACACTTGATATGGATCACAAGATGAGCATTCTAAGAAAAATAGGATAGCTCCCCCAAGTGATGTACATTATAGAGAATTTGCATTTGAATACAAAATTCTTAAGATTGGGATCGCCACTTTCACTATATCAACAAAACACTAGACAAGCTCAAGAAATTAAAAAGATCCATAAGTGGTATGGAATACAATGGAAGTTGACACAATCCAATGCAAGAGATAAGGCAAATAAAACAAAAGGCCAATGTAAAGATGATCAAATATTTCTACCACATAAATGATTACCAATTGTCAAGAGACAACAAGTATTTGGAAATAATTCCCGGTGGTAGATTTCAAAGATATCCATCATCATCTTCACACCAAACACAAAAGCAAATTGCAACTTGTTGAGCTAACATGCCACCTAGGGACAAGATAATTTACAATATCAATTCTAGGTGACAATATCTCAAATGTACATATTTTCTATGCTTGTAATTTGCACATAGCACATTACTCCCCCATAATGTGATACCAAAGAAAACTGGACAAGAGGCAATAAGAATCCAACAAGAGATAATTAATGGACTATTTAGAATTTGAATTTCTCATGAGAAGACATACCACATAGCGACTAGATAAACTTGTAATATCAATACTAGATAGTATTCCTCATGTACACGCATTTATAGGATTTTGTGGTGCACAAGGCACATCACTCCCGCGCAATGGGATATTCCATTAATCTCTCACAAGAGCCAACTAAGATACAAACAAGATGCACAAGGGCTCAACGTACGACACACATGTACATGATGTGCAAACCAACATACACATACTTGATTACTCAAGATAAGCAACTTGAAGACACAACATATACAAACACATGCAAGGGACAAAACCAAAACATGCAAAGGTGCAAGTAACTTTCAATGTAAACAATTTAAGTACAAGTTACCGCAAGGAGGCACATTGGATATAAGATAGAAACTTGATAACCCAATTGACTTGGCTTGAGACAATAAGAATGATGAAGTCCCCTTAATTCTTCATGATGTAGCCAAGTCTCCAATGCCCTCCAACAACACCTATTGATCAAGTTTGAGCTAGTTGGTCCCCAACTAAGTTGGGTCCTAAGAGGTTAGTCACAATAGGCTTGGCAACCTAAATGGTTCTTTTCTTGACACCACTTTGTGTACCAACAAACTTGGCAAACACATTGCCAACCTTATCCTTACAAAGAGAATATACATCATATATTAGAATAGGGTTGGATAAGGTACCATTCTTGCACGAAGAAGCTACGTGACCTTTCTCACGACATAGGTAGCAACGTCTACTCTTAACTTTCTTCTCACTTGATTTCTCAACTTGAGAAGCATTAGCTTGAGTCATCTTGGGAAGAGGCCTTTGTTCAACTTGAGGTTGAGCATGGGAATGAACTTGCGGCCACTTCCCTTGTTGCTTGTCACTTATGGCCTTCTTCTTCAATGGGCAAGATCTAACATGATGCCCTTCAACTTTGCACATTAAGCAAATAATCTTGGCCGAATTCTTGACTTGTTTTTGGCCCTTTTCTTGTTCATCTTGGACTTCTTCTTCTTATTGGAGTTGAATCCAAGTCCACCTTTGTCATTGGGGGATTTTTGCACACTCAAGATATTGTTGATTGTGGACTTCCCTTCATGACTATTTTCCAAGTCTTTCTTCAAGGAAGTGACTTGGGCCTTGAGCTCTTTGATTTCCTCTACATGGTTAGTATCAACACAAGTACTAGAGGAAGTATAAGCTTCATCGTTAGAGCAACAAGGCAAGGAAAGCAATTCATCACAAGATGTAGCAACATTATGAGTGGATGAATTACGAGGACTAGCACATGGCAATATAGCATTTAGACTTGAAATAGTGCTAGTATCCACATGAGGCTCACTAAATGTTACCTTAGTCATCATAGCCTCATGAGCTATCTTTAGCACATTATGGGATACTAGAAGATCATCATGAGAGCTTTTCATGACTTTCTTCCAATTTCCCATAATTGCTAGATAGCAATGCAAGTTGAGCCCTTAGCTCAACATTCTCCTTCAAAATGGATGCTTCACAAGAAATAGAGTTAGTAGCACTAGCATCATCACTGAAAACAAGAGGAGAAGGCAATTTTGCAAGCTCTTTTGAATATGAAGCTTTAAGTTGAGCATGAGACTCGGTGAGTTTGATGATATCACTCTTAATGACTCTTGAGCCATTTTTGAGGTGCCCAAAGTCCTCAAGGAGTTTATCATGTGCAACTTCAAGCTTCTCATTTTTAGTTTCAAAATCATTGTCCACCTCAAGAGCTATATCATGAGATTCCTTCACTCTAGACAATTATAGAGCAAAAGTCTCCTCAAGAGATTCTTTGGTGGTTTATTCAAGTTCAAGAGCTTGGGAGAGGTCCGCAATCTCATTAGCGTAATCACGCTCATGACCTTCCATTTTCTCAGTGGTGACCTCATGCTCCTCGAGATGAGATTCCAACTCCTCAATATATTTATTGCCCTCAATGGCAATGGACATGATTTCCATGAAGTTGGAACAAGCAATTTTATTTTTATGAAGAGCTTTAAAAACCATTTCCCCCTTAATTTTTAAGGAGGCAACATTATCACTCTCTTCATCATTATCCTCATCATTATTAGCATTAACATCATCATCAAGAGACATATTGGGGTTCAAAGTAGGAGATACCTTTGAAGCCTTAGCCATAAGGCAAAAAGCAATAGATGACGATGTAGGATCCCTTGAAGCACCGTTCAAGACCACATCTAGTTCCATGGAGTGTTGGGTTTCCTCTACATTGTTAGCACAAAAAATCAAGGGAATACATGCATTTTTATCATGGCAACAAGATATAGCAAGCATATCATCATGAGATTTAGTCAAGAAATTTCTACATGATATGCACGGACTCTCAACACAAGCATGTGAAACATTTGGAGTGCTCAAAGTGCTAAAGTCCAAAGATGAAGCATTGCCATAAGAAAGTGATGAGGGATAATCAACAATAAGCCCACTATCATCATTGCAATGAACACCACTACTCACCATGTCATTACCTTGTGGCAAACCACCTGTAGGTGAAGTAGAAGAAGTTTAGAATACTATATGACCGGAGGTGGAGGGAGGAAAATTATCTGTCACGCCCAATATGCGATACTATCCTAAAGTGACTCGAAGGTCCCACCAAGGATAGAACCGCATATTGAAACGCTTTTGCAAGGTGGATATCATTACATCAACATTACATAATAGATGGGGATACATTCAAGACATACAATGTCACATGAATACAACAATACAACATACAAGATCAACATCCGACAACGGATGAATCATAAACAGAAACTCAAACAATATCCACCCTGCTAGCCCAGGCTGCCGACCTGGAACCTATCCCCTGATCGAAGAAGCAGAAGAAGAACTCAAGACAAGCAAGCATCGCTCCCGTGTCATGATCATCGCACAACCTGTACACCTGGCAATCGATGGTGTAGTAATCATGAGCCACGAGGACTCAGCAATCCCATTACCATGGGTATCAAGACTAGCAAAGCTTAAGTAGGAAAGGAAGGGATAAAGTGGTGAGGTTGCAGCAGCGACTAAGCATATATGGTGGCTAACCAACGCAAATAAGAGCGAGAAGAGAGCAAGCGGAACGGTCGTGAAGCTAACAATGATCAAGAAGTGATCCTGAACTCCTACTTACGTCAGACATAACCCAGAAACCGTATTCTCCTCTCGATCAACCCCGAAAAGTGACACTCACGGTTACGCACACGGTTGGTGTATTTTAGAAGAGTTTACTTCAAGTTTACTACAACCGGATATTAACAAATTCCCATCTACCACATAACCGCGGGCACGGCTCTCGAAAGTTCAAACCCTGCAGGGGTGTCCCAACTTAGCCCATGATAAGCTCTCGCGATCAACGAAGGATATTCCTTCTCCCGGAAGACCGGTCGATCTCGGAATCCGGCTACAAGACATTTCGACAGTAATAAAACAAGACCAGCAAAGCCGCCCGATCTTGGCAATCCCGATAGGAGCTGCACATATCTCGTTCTTAGGGCAACACCGGATAAGCGAAGCGTCTGGTGCGACGTAACCCAAGTTGCCAAGGGATGGTCCCATACGGTGCTCTAGTTTGGACCAACACTTAGACAAGCATTGGCACGGGGGCTAAATAAAGATGACCCTTGGGTTAATTACTCCCAAGGGAAAGTAGGTGGTGGTGAGGCAAATGGTAAAACCAAGGTTGGGCCTTCTTTGGAGGAGTCTTATTCAAAGCGAACTGTCAAGGGGTCCCATAAATCACCCAATCGCGTTAGGGACGCAAAATCCGGGAACATCATACCGATATGACGGAAACTAGGGCGGCAAGAGTGGAACAAAACACCAGGCATAAGGCCGAGCCTTCCACCCTTTACCAAATATATAGATGCATTAATTAAATAAGAGATATTGTGATATCCCAACTGTACATAATCCAACATGGAGCAATCTTCATCTTCACCTGCAACTAGCAACGCTATAAGAGGGGCTGAGCAAAGCGGTAACATAGCCAATCAACGGTTTGCTAGGAAGGGTGTCAAAGGTTAGAGGTTCATGGCAATTTGGGAGGCTTGAGCAGCAAGTGATAGGTAGCGCAGCGTAGCGAAAGAACGAAGAAACTAGCATAGCAATGATACTAATGAGATCCAAGGTGACGGTCGTCTTGCCTGAAATCCCGCTAGGAAGAAGAACGAGTCCATGAAGAAGATGAAGCCATGAAGACGAACCAAGCGTAGACGAACGAATACTCACGATCGCAACGAAACGGGAACTATTGAGAAGAAGCACACACCATGGTAAACACATCACACATGAACAAGGCATGATGCACAACAAGCATGATGCATGACACGGCTACATGAAGCTACTCATGGCAAGGGATGATGCAAACAAGAGCAACACATCAAGGCAAGTTTAAATGAGACCGGAAACAACATATAACAATTCCGGTAAGTCCTCATATGCAAATTTCGAAATTGGTACAGAGCTGAATAACTTTATGTTCAAGTTGTTAAACAGCAATTTAAAATGCACCAAGATGATCTACACGAAATTCTACTCAAGTTACATATAAAGTTCATTTAATTCGGAGCTACGGCCTAGAAGATACGAGCAAAACAAGTTAAGCATGGCATTGATGCAAAATACATACAAACATCAAGCAAACACCTCAAAACATGGATGCAACATGATAATATGAAATTTCATGCAATTCTAAGCAAGTTTCACATAGAGCACATTCAAAACGGAGCAACGGTTCAACACATACACATGAAACAAGTTATAGCAACAATCTGTCCAAAACAGCAACTAGGCATATTACAAGCATCAAAACAATATGCTACAGCACCCTAACATAAAAACAAAAGGCATGGACGTGATGTACAGGTAAATCATGACAAAACATGAACACTGAGCTAACTCCAGAAATCACTAGAACATGCTCAAACACACATGGCAAGATTGCAATTAATAACAGTTTCAGACTAGCAAAAATAACATCAGGTTGCAATGTTTAGAGCTATCCAACAACATGTTACAGGAACTTATAATGGCAAACAAAGACATGGCATGAATCTACTAAACCCATATAACAAAAGTCCTTTAGTGACCATGAGCCAAAAAGGATCAGAAGATATGGTGGCGCCCATGTAAACATGGCAAGTTATAATACAGAGACATGGCATGAATCTACTAAACCCATATAACAAAAGTCCTTTAGTGACCATGAGCCAAAAAGGATCAGAAGATATGGTGGCACCCATGTAAACATGGCAAGTTATAATACAGATTCATACATGGCAGGAACAACAATAAGTAGGCATGTTGGTGAGCTTGAACCACTCACAACAGAGCAATACATGGCATTACAAGGTAACCAACAGTAAAAAGGCATGTTTATGAAGCTAAGAATGGCAAGAGCAAGTTCATAGAGTGCATGGATCACTAACAACAATCATGGCAACATTGAACTTAATGTTAACAGGCTGACAGAAACATTATTTAGCAATTTGAGAGCAAGATTACAATACGTTACAGCAGACTATAATTGCAACAAAGGGCATGGATGGATAGAGAAAGACATGTTTAACAAAAGATCCTTAGTGAACATCTCCAGATTATGCATAGAATGACTTGTAGCAGCAGGCTTACATAGCATCATAATATAACAGAATCAGCCTAGCAAAACAGAAACAGCAAGTACCCTACTTAACAAGCTCGATGCACTCACTACAAGACCCACAAAAATCCATCGATGACACCACTGGGAATATGGAATGAGATAATACAAAACACATGTAGACATCAACCTCATAGGATGCACACATCAATCATGGCAAAAATGACAAATCACCAAGTTATACCAGTTTCAGCAGATTAACATCACATAACACTCTTGCAACGAAGATTCAGGCATCAAGATGAACTCAAAAGAAAATGATGCAATGGAACAAAATGAAGTACTCATCGAGAAGAACAATTTGATATATTACACGCACGAAACGGAGCTACGGATGCAGAGTTATGACGCGATGAAAATGCAACAAAATATAGCAGATGCAAAAGACTTGGAAGAAATCTGGACCTCCAGATCTATGGTTCCTCGCGGCACCTTGAACCGAGGCGGCCGGAGTCTCGCGGAGACGGCCGGGGAGGTCGGAGGAGGCGGCCCGCCTGGATCTCGCGGATCCGGCCGGTGGCGTAGCAGAGGAGGCGGCGCCACGACGGTGAGGCGACGAGGGCGCCGGGCGGGCCGGACATTGGCGGCGGAGCTCGCTCCGGCCGGCAAGGGGCGGCGGTGGCGAAGGAGGCGCTGGGCGGCGCGTTTCCCCACGCTGGACGAGGGCTAAGGTGGCGGCCGGGCGGCATCGGGAGAAGGCGGAGGCGTGGCGAGGCGCGGCGAGGCGACCGGCGATCGGCGGGCGGCGCAGGCGCTGCACGGGCGGCGCCGGCGCGGGCGCGGGCGGCGGCCGGGTTGGGCGGCGGCCGGCGCGGGATCGGCCTGGGCCCGGATGGCTCATGGCCGCGGGCGGCGGTGGGCGGCGGAGCGCCACGTGGCGGCTTCGGATTAGGCGCGGCGGCGGCGCTGACGTGTCCGCACGGGTGGACACGTCCGTGGCAGGGAGGAGGAAGAGGCTAGGGTTAGGGGGGAATCATCCGCGAATTTCGGGGGAGAGGGCATATTTATAGATTCTGGGAGCTAGGAGAGTCCAAATGAGGTGCGGTTTTCGCCCACATGATCGTGATCGAACGACCGAGAGCATGGAGGGGGTTAGGATGGGTTTTGGGCCACTTTGGAAGGGGTGTTGGGCTGCACATAAAAGAGGCTTTACGGTTACCCAGTTAACCGTTGGAGTATCAAACGGCCTCCAAATGGCACGAAACTTGACAGGCGGTCTACCAGTGCTATACCAAGGCCGCTTGGCAAACCTCGGTCCATTCCGAGACTGTTTAACACCCGCACACGAAAAGAGGTAAAAGGGGGCGCCGGGGGACATAGGAGTGCCGGATTGCAAAACGGACAACGGGGAAAATGCTCGGATGCATGAGACGAACACGTATGTCAATGCGATGCACATAATGACATGACATGAAATGCAGATGATGACATGGCAAAGTGCAACACGCAAGCACATGACATGGCAAGGACGGCAAATAACTGGCGGACACCTGGCGCATCGAATCCGGGCGTTACATTATCCTCACAAATCTTGGACACACCATATTTATCTTTAAGCTTTGTCCACAACTCATGAGCATCCCGAAACGGCATGAGTTGAAATATAACTACATTGCTCAAAGCATCAAAAAGCACATTAGAAGCTTGAGCATTGATATAAGAGTTTTTCTCATCCTCTATAGATAATCTTTTAGGATCCTTCGGAGGAGAAAAAACCCATATCTACACTTCGCACTAAACATGGGTTAGTGGCCCGAAAATGATTAGCATGCGAATAACCCAAACATCAAATTTTGTGCCATCGAAACTAAGAGTGTCAGAGAACCCTAATCCCCAAGTCGACATCCTTACTCTCTAGGCGGTTAAGCCTCACAAAGAGAATCCAAGCTCTGATAGCAATTGAAAGATCGTGGATGTCGCCTAGAGGGGGGGGGGTGAATAGGCGCTTTAAAATAATTACGGTCTAGGATTGAACAAATGCGGAATAAACCTAGTGGTTAATTTGTCAAGAACAAAACCTACAACAACTAGGCTCACCTATGTGCACCAACAACTTATGCTAAGCAAGATAAACAACTAGGTGATAGCAAGATATATGACAAGAAACAATATGGCTATCACAAAGTAAAGTGCATAAGTAAAGGGCTCGGGTAAGAGATAACTGAGGCACGTAGAGATGACGATGTATCCCGAAGTACACACCCTTGCAGATGCTAATCTCCGTTTGGAGCAGTGTGGAGGCACAATGCTCCCCAAGAAGCCACTAGGTCCACCATAATCTCCACACGCCCTCGCACAATGCAAGATGCCGTGATTCCACTAAGGGACCCTTGAGGGCGGTCACCGAACACGTACAAATGGCAACCCTTGAGGGCGGTCACCAAACCCGTACAAATGGCAACCCTTGAGGGCAGTCACCGAACCCGTACACTTTGGAAACCCTTGGGGGCGGTCACTGGAACCCGTCAAATTGCTCGGGGTGATCTCCACAACCTAATTGGAGACCCCGACGATTGCCTGGAGCTTTACACCACATTGATTGAGCTCCAAACACCACCAAACGTTTAGGGCACCCAAGCACCCAAGAGGAACAAGCTCAAGGGTACCAAGCATCCAAGAGTAATAAGCTTCTCAACTTGTAACTTCCATGTATCATCGTGGAGAACTCAAACCGATTCACCAAATGTAATGGCAAGGGCACACTGAGTGCCCAAGTCCTTCTCTCCCAAATCCCACCAAAGCAACTAATGCTAGGGAGGAAAGTACGAGGAAGAACAAGAAGGAGAACACCAAGAAATCCAAGATCTAGATCCAAGGGGTTCCCCTCACATAGAGGAGAAAGTGATTGGTGGAAATGTGGATCTAGATCTCCTCTCTCTTTCCCCCAAAAAACTAGCAAGAATCCATGGAGGGATTGAGAGGTAGCAAGCTCGAAGAAGGCCAAAAATGGGGGATGAACACGAGCGCAAGGGATAGGGTTCATGGGAGCGGTACTACCGCTAGGGCGGTGGAAGCCCTGTGAAAAACAACAACGAGGAGGCAAAAGGCCATTAGAATCGCCGGAGCGGTACTACCGCTCGTCCTCACGGTACTACTGCTAGGGGTAGCGGTACTACCGCTAAGGGTAGCGGTACTACTGCTTGCGAGCGGTACTAAAAAAGTACATCCGTGCCTACCACCGCTGGACTTAATACGAGATTTTGCTCTGGAGCGGAAGTAGCCGCGGTAGTACCGCTCTGGAGCGGTAGTAAAAAATTACACCCCCTCCAAGCGGTAGTAGCCGCGGTTGTACCGCCGCAGCCTTTTAAGGGCACCAAAACTGCCACAACTTCTGCAAACGGACTCCGTATTCAACAAAACCAAGTTTGTTGGAAAGCTAACGACATGGGCTAACACAATCTTGATAGAAATAACAATAAGAAGCAAATGATAAAGGCCCATAAGAAAATGGTGAGAACCCTTCCTTGAATAAGACCGGTAAAACCTCCAACACCGAAAACGCAATAGAAGAAGCATATGAAATCCGTTTTTTATGTACTAGAGGTTGTCACGAAGATAACCGCAAGCTCTAAACCTCAAAATAAAATACAAATAAGAATCAAGAAAGATGATGCAAGGATGCAATGGTTTGATCTCTCGACAAACGATACAATCAAGCTACTCACTTGAGAGCCCCCCTTGATAGTACGGCTATCGATCCTATAACCCGGTCTCCAAACTATCACCATGAGACCGGTAAAATAGAAAACCTATCAAGGGAAAACCTTTGCCTTGCACGAAGTCCACTTGAGCTAGATGATGACGATCTTGATTCCCTCAAGTTGGACCACCTTTCGTGATTGCGTTGGCTCGATGAAGGCTAGTTGATTGCTCCCCCATACTCCACTATGGGCGAGTCACTCTTCGGCACACCTTCACAAGTCCATTGTCACCATAATGAACGGCAAGCTACAAGCATGATTTCTTTGTGAGGCTCCACTTGAACTTGCACAACACAACATTGATTTGATGTCATCCTCCATGGGGTTTATGTGATCTTCCTGTTGACGCAAGCCCATGGAAGCAAACCTAACCCCACATAGAACTCTCACAAAGACCATGGGTTAGTACACAAAGCGCAATGGACAATGTTTACCAAATCGTGAGATCACTTGATCCCACTCGGTGTATCTTCTACGCTTTATGTGATGATCAACTTGAATCACTCTCTATACTTAGTCTTGATCAACCTTCAATCTTTCCAACTCTCCTCATTTGGATGATGTCTTGAAGGTAAACATGAATGATCACACAATCTTCTTCTTAAAGACATGCTTGCAATAAGCTCAATACTCACATGACCAATTTTTGGATAATTCCTTAATAGCCCCTTGGTCAACTCATAAACTCCTTGAAACCAACACATGCACTTCAAGAAATGCCTATGGACAAATCCTTCAAATATAACTCAATGTAACCATAGTCCATAGAGAATGTCATCAATTACCAAAACCACACATGGGGGCACCGCATGTCCTTTCACACGGCGGATGCAATTTCATAAGAGGCAGCAAAACCATGTAATGCAAATAGGCTGTGTATTTTGGGATGTATAGAGCAAAACAATTTTGTCCTTGTTGATTTGATCATACAAAAAATTAATTGTGGTTCATCAGTGACACCAAAGCATGAAAAGTATTACTAATCAGTAGCACATGTAAGAGGTGGGTGCAAGCTACCTCTAAAGATCCATTACCAGTTAAGTTACTACTAAATCTATTATACAACGGAAACACTCATCAAGAACAGTTGTCATCCCAATGCCCATCATAAAATAAATAAATTCTTTGAAAGGATTTGATATACATAGTCAACCTCTTAATGGGTAAGATACCATCATTTACTTTAGTGAAATAATGTTCAGCATTTCACACTGAATTATAAGATAACATATTGTGCCAGAGATGAAGTAGACACTTTTAGACAATGGAGAGATTGTGAACGAAACATTAAACATTCATGATTATAGAAAGTGTGGTCTTTTATGAGAATTATAATGTACTTGCTCGAAGTTTCCATATATTGTATATCCTTTACATCCTAGCCTGTGTTGACCGATTTAGTCAGTAGTTCTTTTGAAAGCTAGGAATATGTAGTAGCTTATTAGTACGTTTCTTTTTGATGCAGTGGTCATGCTCGCTGCAGCAGGCATCAAGGCCGTCGCAGGGCTCCTCCCCTCCATAGCCATCCAGAAGCTAGAAATCATCACATAACCGATTCCCCGGATCAGGTCAATTCATCTATTTCCAAATATGTTGTATTTTGGAAGATAAATAGGTTTCACATAGTCCTTTGACTTATCAGAACCTTCCAACTGAATGCATCATTACTTAGTCATGTACATGACAGTACATCATAGACCATCAACAATTTACAATGATTAGCCGGTAATATGCAGGACAACACAACTACGAACGTTGTACAAGGAGATTGTGCATGAATGGATTCACATATTAGAAATCACAAAAACACACAGGATTTAAAAAGATTTCGCCGATTGTTTAGTGTTTAATTTTAGAACATGACACCTGAGATAAAACAACAGTACCCTAGTGCACACGCCTCCTAGACATCATCCGATCACACTTGCTAGCAGTCATGCACTCGTGTAACCAACATGTATATCTACAGATGTTCTCCATTTGTCAAATCTTGTTATAGTAAATGTCCTAAAGCTGAACATATTTGAAGCACATACAACCATTTGACTGATCAGTTCTCATGCGAATGCCTAATAATGATCTTAGAATTATTATAGTTCAGTTTGATTCTAATTTATATACCTAAGCCAGCCAACTATGCAAGGGCAACAACGGACAATTCAGAACTTCAGGTGGTGCTTACTGTATCATTGATATAGCATTGCATCTGGTTAGAATCAACAAATAAATGTATATGCTCGCAAGTACCATTCCCAGGGATAAAATAAACAATCCCTTACTGAATTATGCTTATACAAATAGCCATTAATATGTATATAACCTTTACTAAATATATGTATTTAGTTAGTTTTTTTAGCCATCATGCTCAAAGGTTCTAAACATGTCTTATATATCAATTAGACTTGCAATTAGATAGCAAACCGGAGCAAGCAAACAAACTAACTAAAACTAAAACTAAAATATTGGCATGAGCTCAGAAAAATGGATTAGAACCGAGAGAGAGAGAGAGAGAGAGAGAGAGAGAGATCCAGGTACTCCTTCCAACTTGCTCCTGCCTAATCAAAACATGGGATTTGATCTTTGATTAGTTCTATGGAGAAGACCGGACTTTAGAAGTAACCAGAAACTGAAAAGAATCAACAATTGAGTCGTTGCATGGAGCCGGGATGGAAATCAGTACCTGCAGCTTGGGTGCTTTGGATTGAAATAGCACAACTGCAGATGAAAATTACAAGATGCAATCATCAATAAGGCTCATGAAAACAGGTAAACATAACTCCAATACATGTAGTCATGATGACATGTGAAAACTACAAGAACACCAACCATAACGTCCATCGTCATTACACCGCCAATATCGTACGTAACAAAGATCACAAAGCCAAGAAAACCTGTTAAGATGTCCATCAAAGACATGAGTTTAATAATTAAATAAATGGCTGAAATTCACCAAACTGATATATGGTTTGGTGATGAAAAAATAGTAATAAATATATGTTCTAAAGGCATAATATCAGAAAATGTTAAAGTTGTATTAGGTTGTGTTCCCCTATATAACAGTTACATGTATCAGCTGCACAACAAAGTGGGTAGGCATCTATTAAGAATATAGGATAATGACATGTATTTGTAAATCATAGAGAGATGTTTTGTCGATTACATCTTTCCAATGGGTTCACACTCATGCAACACAGAAAGAAGGAAGATTCTAACAAAGTAAAACATACGCTGAAAACCAATCCAGCTGTAGCCTATATACAGTATTGTGGTGTGGTCGCCGACCTCCTCCACCAGGCCGGCTACCACAGTGGAAGCTGTAGTCCCACCTTAAATAACAAGAGAAAAAGAGTAGGATCACACAATCGATGAGTTCATTTGTCAAAACAACAGAAAATGTACCCAAAGTGGGTGGTGTCCATGCTCATCACAACCTGAAATATAGCGTCACATGAAGCCTCAACCACTCCAACAACCTTGCCTATGAAAGGTACACAAGCATCAAGCACGAATGGTCACCAAAATATTCAAACTACCGCTTCATGCCCACAAGGTAATCAACATTTTGGGGCTGCTAAAAAATTGCAGAGACCTGAAGAAGTAAAATTCAACTTTTGACACCCTATCAAACAAGCACCCCATACTGGAACATGCCGCCTGAAATCCAGCTCCTCGTCCACCCCGCCGTACTCTCCCTCTGCCTCATTCACCTTCCCGTGGTCGGGTGCGGAACAGGTCGGATCTACCCAAGGAAGCAGCGGTACATGAGAGGAGAGTAGCTAGCATTTACATTGTTGCAAGCTATGGACTTGCAGGATGGGGAAGGAAGGAAGAGGGCACACCTTGGCCTTATAGGTCCTACAGCACGTCGGGAGGGAGCCTCCTAGTCCGCGGCTCCCCCATGTGGCACGCCAAGGCGTGGAAGGGGGTGGAAGGAGGCGGAGGTGGAGCCTGGCCAGCAACGCCGACGGCCACCAAGCAGCCACACCGCGGACCTACACCGGCTAGGGTTCTCCACGGGGTAGAACTACGAGGTGGCGGTGGAGGTGATTAGAGAGGGAGGGACGAGAGAGCCGTGTCTGGCGACCTGGCCCCGCGACTGATGGACGCTGGCATTGGCCACATGTCGACACAGCCGTCGGCCCATCGGGCAACGCAACACCCGACCACAGCGAGTGCCAGCGCCAGCGCCGTCATCTCCGCGGGCTTGGAAGGAGAGGGGCGGTGGCGGCTGCGGAGAAGCGACGCGACCGGCGGCCTGCACACTCCTCCCAGCGGTGGAGAGGGTAGAGCACGGTGGTGGAAAGCTCGGCGAAGAGGGAGGGGCGAGAGCTCGTCGTGGGTTGTGGTAGTGGAGGGGAGGGGCGCGATGGGGAGTGGAGGAGAGAGGCCCGCGGGGATTGGGCAGCGGCTAGGGTTCGAGACCGGCGCACACTGTCCCACCCCTATTGGTATTGGATATTTTCCCACCCAGGAGAAATGTCGGAAATGCCCTTGGCGGACTCTGGGAATTACTTGCGGTGGCACGAGATCTTTAGCCAGGGAGTGGGACTATTCATTTCTAAGGGGCGATCACTCAATCCGACGGCGCAGGTGATCCGGGTGCTCCATCTGACGGCCGAAAACGCACCAGGAAACATATCCGACGGCCGAGAGTCGCTAAACTCTGAGAGAGCTCGGTGGGTGCTTCGTTTCTTCTTTTTGGATGTACCTACAGAAAATCTATACTTTACAACCAAAACATATTTTCATTTTTTTCTATTTGTTTTGCATCAAGATTTGTCCCGCATGGTCCTCCCATTGTGTCATGGAAAAAATATTTTTGCCTATAGTTTTCTGAAAAAAAACAAGTAAACCAATACCCAGCAGAGAAAAACAAGTAAACCAATTAATGGCTTTTTTATCCGTTTTTTTTTGCATGGTTTTTTTATCCGTTTCATAGACCGCATTTGTTGGCACTCACGGGCATGAGAAGGAGCAGCCACACCGCCAGCGGAGTGAAGTCTAATTTAAATCTTGAAGTCGTAGAGCTCATCGGAAATGAACCTTCACCTTTGAATCCCTGAAGTCTGTACCCTCTACTTATTGTTCCCGGTCAATCTCGACCCTAAACCTGTTTAGACCAATTTGGTATGTTGGGAAAAGAACTATCCTGGCCGGGATCACGCTATAGTCTCACTGACTGCATGGGGCCACTTGTCATGTTCATCTTCCCTTCTCTGATCCTTATATCCATGCCGATACGGGTGCCTCCGCACGTGGGGTCGTCGTCCCGTCGACCGCCGTGCCATGGAGCTGCCTCCTCTAAGCCGTCTGTGGCCGTGAGTCGCTGCCCCGTACAAGCGTCGATACGCTCTGGCGCAGGGCCCTTTGCCGTTGGCTGCCGGAGCAAGCCAAGACAGCGGAGGCGAAGCGTCAGCGCGCCGCGGCGAGGAGGCCATGCCGGTGTCTTGCAGGCTGGAGTGTGTGTTGTGCGTGCGATGGCCGTGGAAGTGCCTCACCTCCATCGCCGCCTACGACAGCGAGACATGGCCGCCCGCATCACCCGCTGGCTTCGAGCCTGTCCCCGTCCCGCGCATCTGCCAGATCAGCCATCTGCGATTTGGACCTCTCCAACCCCAACCTCATGTCGGCTGCTCGCGGCTACTTCCAAATCTACTGAGACGGCGTCTGCAACTGCAAGTGCACCACGCCACCACCTACGCCGACGTCTACGTCGACCGCTGCCGCAACGAGGTCGTCCTCGCCGTCCGCGGCCTCAACCTCACCCACAACGCTGATTATAACCTCTTGCGTTGTAATTCGATGCGTCCTAGATCTAGATGGACAGCAAGCTGACGGTGGCTACACGCTGTAACGCAAACTACATGGAGACGAGTCGTTCCATTAATTCCTTCCTTGCAGTCTCGATGGGCA
Source organism: Aegilops bicornis (assembly GCA_021605145.1). NCBI lineage: Eukaryota > Viridiplantae > Streptophyta > Magnoliopsida > Poales > Poaceae > Aegilops > Aegilops bicornis. The sequence goes on from CM038674.1 coordinate 513,859,163, forward strand.
ACAAGCTCGGGATGCAGATGTTGGACGGCGTCTATGTGCACGAAGTGCTGATCAAGGCGGCCTAATTCAAACTGGAGATGGAGACAGAGGCGCTACGGGACCTGCTCCGCCTGCCAGGGCGCGACTACAAGCTCGTCTTCGCAGGGCACTCGCTCGCCTCCGGCACCGCGACACTCATGACGGTGCTTGTGGTGAACGCCTGCAGCGGCACCAGGGCGCGTACAGACACTACACACCCTCGTCCATGAATGAGCCCGAGGCCGACACTGGTCGCCGTTCCACCGCCTCCATTGATTTTGATTTCACGAGAGAGGGCGGAGGGATTGGGGATGGAGGATGAACATGACATGTGGGGTATGAAAGTAAGTGAGAGTAGACTTTGATCCCGGGCGGGATCAATCATTTTCCGGTGCGCCAAACAGGCTGAGGGTTGAGATTGAGCAGGATCAATGAGTACGGGGTATAGACTTCATGGATTTGAAGATGAGGGTTCATTTTTTACGACCTCTACAACCACAGGGTTAAAAATAGACTTCGCTCCCGCCAGCGCTGCCGACGGAGGCGGCACGGAACACCGCGCACCGGTGCGATGCGATCCGACATGTGCGAGCGTGTGCCGAGCCCTCACGTGTGCCCCCCGAACAACCAGCAGCCTGCCTCTGCATGCTACCGGGAAATAATTCGGCGTGCTTAGATGTCGTAACGTGTCAAGAATCTCGCGCCCGGAGGAACTCCCAATACTAGCAAGTGTGCTCTTTGTTTACGGGCCCCCGAGGCCGCCTAGAACGATTCTCTCGCCCTCGGAGCGTGCAATGTGCCCACATGGTTTGCAACTTGCGAGCATCAGCCATATCAAAATCTAATCGCCCAGCCAACAATTTCGTTGTTCTTTATCGGAAAAACAATTTCGTTGTTTTGCTAAGACTAGTATATTGCGCGGTGCTTTTGGTTGCGAGTGAAGTTTGGACCTTTGGCCGGTTTGTTAACTCCAAAGTCCACTTTGATAAGTGCTCCGATGGCGCTTTTAGGTGCGAGCAAAGTGTAGTCGTGCAATGTTGCGGATTCCGATGGTGGTGTGCCCTCCGTACAAATCACACGGGCTTTGCCCCGGTCTTGCTTCTAACCCGTCCAGTCCAATCAAAGGGGACTTTTCAGCTAAATCACAGTGCTGGATTGTTGTTGAGAAATTATGTGCTATTCTCACTCGTCAGTATCCTGATACGAAGTATTTTCAATTGAACTCGTGGAACGCGTGAAGTGACATGTATGTATTCTTTTGCAGAAAATCGACATATATGTGATATATATGTCCGCCAGGCTGCTAGCTTAACAACACTGCAATGATTTGCAAAAAAATAAATTAAAATAAAATAATAACACTTCAGTGGACATGAATAAATACGGTTATATACTTTTTAGTGTAGAATAATACGAATAATACGGCTAGATGATACGGCCCTCCAGTGCGTATACAACGACCACGAGTTTTGGCATGTTCGTTGAGTGAAAAAAAAACACGAAATCCAGTCTGGACATGAAGGTGACACATGAGAGGGAATAATGGTTGGATTTCTTCAACTTGGTGGTACAGTTACTCGTTGCAAACCTGTCCCCCTGTAAATTCATCATGCATGTGACACGGAACTAATAAGTGCATTAAAAAATAATAGTATTTCAACATCAGACCGGACACAATCGCCATGGATGGTTGCCTCGGTGATCTTATTTCTTCCATGCCAAAATTTTGGACTACATGGGGATCGCACACAAGGAAGAAAGCATGTTAATCACACGTATAATGAGCGTTCCAGACGAGACCGTCTTGTTTTGCCTCCAAGAACTGTATTCCAATAGGGAATATAACCAGCTCCCTCAAGCTGCTCATGTCACGTCGGTCCGCATACATCCACAATCCTGAAGCTTATATGGATGGAGGAGTGTCGAGCACAGTAGGCCATTTGATCCATGGACGCTTCTACCGAGCCCAGACGGGCACTCTGTGCGGGCTCTGCCGCTGCGACTGCTGCTCCGTCGTCGTCGTGGCCGCGGACTTCTTGGATCTCTTCTCCGCCGCCTCGTCGGTGTCGATCTGCTGCTGCCGGCACTCCTCGCTGCAGAACGGGGTGTCGCCTCTGCGCCAGCAAAGAATCACGTTTACACATGCCACCACCACAGTCAAACCCAGAGCATGACGGCGTAAGATGTTTACCTGTACATGAAGATGTCCTTGTTTCCAGCGATTGTCCGCCCGCACCGGAAGCAGGCGTCGAGGTAGTGGTGGCCGAGCTCGCCGGCGTCGTCGCGGGACCCGCGCCGGGGCCTCGGCGACGGCGAGCTCCGGCTGCGGGGGGAGGAGTGCACGACGGGGAGGAACCCTCTATGGACAATTTCAGAGGTCTCCAAGGAGCTGGGGAAGTAGTAGAAGTCCTCCATTTCCTGGCTCGGTTGGTGTTCGTCTAGCTCCCTCCTTGTTGCTGAGTTCGTTGGGACTTGGGAGGAAGGAGGAGGTGGTGGAGTTTGGCGGGGAGAGGAGCGCGGGATATAAAGGGGCGCATGGCAGGGGAAGTGTGTGCTTTTCGTTTTGGACCCTCGGTTTCGTGCGGGATCCCGGCGTGATCCTGACATCCTGCACGGCTGCATAGTTGGAGTAGTTTTTTTTTCTTCGAGTATATCAAACACCTAGATGCACGTACGCCTACCCTATGGCGGAGACAATACATTACATGCCATGCACATGCACATAATTTAGTGTGTTTATAAACTGATGAAAAACATAAAAGCATGAAATCATTTGTAACACCGCAATACATTATATACAATATATATTGTATAAGTGAACTTTGCATAAGAAAAAAAATGCACCAACATTCTATGTGTGCCTTTCTTAAACATATGTGAATAGTACAAGTAGCTAAACCATCATTTGGAGTATGGGGGCATTGTTGTTTGATTTCTTTTAACGTTCAAAGAACCATCTCGATCTTAATTTTGTCCAACGGCATCCGGGCAAGGTGGAGACGGTGCGAAAGGCCGAGCATTGCGCTTCATTCCAAAATCTACCAAGAAACTAGCATGACAACCAAATATATCACTAATGGCTCACATTTGTGATGATGGCTAACTGCCAATTTTCTCACGGCAGTGTGGGTTCCTCACATGGTAGGAGTTCAAGACCCCAACCCGTTCATCCATATTCCCCAGATGTGCATCGAGTTATGGCAACTAAAGGGTAGGTGAGCCTCGTACTCATGAACTTGCTTGCATATGGGCATAAACCACAGTATGGACACCTGGGCTATCAACTTTTATACCCCTCTTATAGATGAGGAGCCAAGCAAAATTACTTTCAGCGGGACCCAAGCCTTTAGCACGGTGCGGTACAATGTGGAATCCTTGTTACCGAGGAATTGAGTGAAATATGTTGAATTTGCTAATATTCCCATAGTACCATGGCCCTCGAGCAGATGGGTTCAGTAGTGTTGTGGGCCAACTGAACTGATTAACCCACGATTAACCCGCTACATAAGTCGAGTTTTAATTTGATGTGCTCAACCGTTAGCCCACTGTACATTCTGATGTTGGCGATTGGCCGCGTCCTACAAATAACGCACCATTTCTTCTCTAAGATCTTAAAAATAAGGGACATGCTGTTTCTATCTTCAGCTTGGAGTCATGCAGCCCTGTTGTTGTTATTGTTTTGGAGCTACCTTGGTTTATTCTCGTTAGGGCATGTAAATTGGTTGATAAAACTGTCTTTTTTATCTATATTCCATGTCATTTAGAGAATACAAAAGAACATGTTATATAATGGATTAACTTTTAGTATTATTATATCTAGCAATCAATGTTTACATGCTCATAAAATTATGGGGTCATTTAAATTGAACTAAGAATGTGTAGCTAAGAGAGGACATATTGTACAACTAAGAAAAATGTTATACATTTTCTTAATTATGATATTATCTCTTATATAAGAGAAGATAAAAATCATTTATTTTATTTCTCAGTATTCCAACCCGAATTCATCCTACGTGGCGAGGCGTTACTAATTACTATATTGTACGCGCTTTTACTTTTTTGTGCATGGGTAGGGTCAGTGGCCGATCCACCATTAGGGCGAGCAGGGGTGGCTGCCCCGTGTCTCCGGCAACAGAGCATGGTACCTCCCTTGAACATCGACCAGCGGGCGCGGCATCATCTAGCTCCATTATTACTCGTCGCCCTGGCAAATTTTGATTTCTGGGCCCGCCATGGGCTGGGTGACAACAGGGAGACTGTTTGAGTGTTTGTTTAATGAACGAATACAAAGTGAGATCAGCATTGTTAGTGCTTTCGGCCTAGTACTTTCATGCTAGTACTGATGCAATCTCGTTAAATGAAAAAAAATATGTGAATGAATAGTGACAAAAGGAGCGCTTAATTTAATATGGTAATACAAAAAATAAGACATCAAGAATCATAGAAATTTTATGCCCTGGTGATGTGTTCATCCTCCATCGCCCCTTTCTGAAAAGGGACAAACCAATGATGGAACAAGAACTAAATAAAGCTGGAGGTTCTGCTAAAAGCCGGGAAGTGCCAATATACAAGAGGTCGATCCTTGTAGGAGAACAATAAAAAGGTGGTTAAGCAACTGGTTCAAGTTGCAACAAATCTAGAGCTTGGCTGCTTTGGGTGCTTATGTGGCTAATCGGGTGGCTGAGCAAAAGCAGGCGCATATATGGTGGCATGGTCCGCCGATGTTATAAGTGATCTCATATTATAACGAGCAGCACAACCGGCCTCATGGGCTCGAGCTCTTCATATTCTATGTGTTTTCCCCCCTTCTCGTAGTTATTGCTGTTTTGATTACTATTACTGGTAAGCAAACCGTTCAAGTACGTTTAGTATTTGAGTAATTTGGCTTCTGGAACTCAGTCGGCTCCTTGTCTTGTTGCGGTTATGTACATCACGCATGCATCTAAACAACGCATACGTGGTGGTTTTCGCAAAAAAAAAGAAAACGTGTAAGCGGTAGCATTTGCAATTGGCATGCTTGCATTGCTTGATCTTTTACCAATGTTGTTGAACTAGTGTGCAAATTGCAGGTTAAAAATTTACGGTAATATGTCAGTGAGGGTTTAGTCAAACATGTTGTGTCAACCATGTCATATAGAAAGGGATTTCATCAAGGTCAAACACTCGGGGGGTAGCTCTCTGAAATTTAACTTCTAGTACATGTATTGATCAGCAACTTGGTGAATTACACGGGACCATGGAGACTGACCTTGGAAACGGGGTGATTTTTGCCTTTGCCGTACGCAAGGATTAGCCATGGAAATAGTAAGAACGCCAAGGTTGCATACACAAGTGCATTTTCTCGATGGACTTATGAGCAAGATGCACCATTATTGTATCACTGTTCACTAGTATAATATAATGAATACAGTGCTTGTACATTATACAAAGGACATGTCCGTGTCTTTTATTTTATTTATTTGTTTTGATTGGGAGGACATATCCCTGTCGATTGGTCATTTTCATGACACCAAATACATTGCGGTGCCTTCCCAAACTTAAAAATGCTCACTCACTATACAAATACTACTCCTACATAAAATGTAGTTGAGCACATTATTCAGAGAGAAACCGGGCCCCGGTACCGTCATACGAAGACGCACCAGCTTGCATCTTTTCTTAGATTTCATCAGCTTGCACGCGTTTGTTCGGGTCGGCTACAGTGTTTATGGGCGTCTCCTTCGTCGGGCCACTTCATTTTTACAGTTGCCGTTTTACGGACGAAACGAGTTGGGACAGCGGGCCGGCATGGGCTGCGACGTTGTGGTGGGACTTGGTTAGATTGCCTACAGGTTGCAGCAAGTAGCATGTCATGCTAGACGAGACCGAGAGTAGCAGCTGTGTCTTGATGAATGGTGATGGCCAATCCAATCTAAGCTAAGGTCGAATATATGTTCATCAATGAACACACAGCCTATAACTTAGACGCGCGAGCAAAACATGTGCTCCATGTCTTGCCACGATGCAAGATAACTGGACATCCCTATATATTTCGGGCCCTAGACATCTGGAACGTCCGCTGTTTTCCTCTTCTTTAGGTACGTAGGAAGTAGTAGGATGGTCCGATCGCTTCTGTTAGGGTACGTACGTACGTAGCTGTTTCGCTCCATAACCATAACCATATCCTCTCGAAGCCTCGAACTAGCTAGCTCCACCGCCGTGGCGCGCAGTTGCTGACGGCGCACAGCCAAGGTTATCGATTCCATGTCACTACTTTGATTTCAGCAACGATCGTTCTCGAGCAAGCCAGCCACCGTGTAATGAGGACACTTGCCTTTAGGCTTTACTAGCAAGTCTCGAACTGTCTTTTCGCAACTATATACGGGACGGCCGCATCACATGGTTAGGCGCGCAAACACAAACAGTGCTGATGCAACAGGGATCGATCGTTCCATCGTCACCCGACGCTTTGTCTTTTCCCTTTTCTCCTCTAATATTTCTAAGTTAAAAGCACGTACGAAGTGTACCTCTCTCTTTCGTTCTCTCCGCCTTTCCCTTGTCGGGAACCCGGCGGTGCGTTGCCAGGTACCGCCGTGTGATTCGCTTCGCATACGGCGACCAATCAGGTCGACGCTTCGGGCGCGCTTATTGCATAGGTTATGGTTAGGCCAACTCCACTCCGCCACCCTAAACGGACGTTCGTTTTGTCCGGTTTCTATTCGTTTGGGTATGGATTTGGGGTCGTGTCCGGGTCTGTTCTGCGATGCGGTGGCCATGCCTCCAGCGCGCGGACTCATCCGGGCCGCATCCTGTCGACGTATTATTTCTTTGCAAGTCCTTAACTTTATTTCATCATTCGTTTAAGCACTTGATGAACACCCATCCGGGATGTTCCGGCGTTGTAGACACGCGACCATCCTTGGGCAGTGGTCGCACTTAATGAGTGACAACGGTGCGCTGGCGAGCTTTTGGGCAAGCACCGAGCCCGGCCGACCGCCATTCGTGTATCTGTCGGCGGACCACCGACGGTGCAGATCCGAGCGGCTACAGGAGGAGCCACTGCCTGCATGTGGCCTTGCCAGGGCCTTCCGGCGAGGTGCCCGGCTAGTCCATGGTGCGGCCCGGTCTCCCACAGCCGGCCGAGCTCAAGACCGACCGGATACGCCCCAAAACCGGCCGGCGGGTGCGCAAACCAGGTGGCCGTGGTTGGGTAGCTCGACGGCGCCGAGGGGAAGGGGTTGGGGAGCTCGCGTCCGAACTGCACGGCTGCAATGGCAGCGGCGGCGGCAGCGAGGGAAAGAGTGGGGAAGAGTGGAGGAGTGCGGAGGAGGGAGGGGGCCGGATAGAAAAAGGCCCGCCTTGTGCCACCGACGGGCGGGCCAGGGGAGGACACGCGCAGACGACCCGCGCGTCCGCGTGGTGTCCGTTTCATCCCAAAAACGGCGCAAATTTAAATCACGGATGAGTCGAAAGCGGACACAAAACGGACAAAAATCCATTTGCTCCCGCGTGCTGGACCGTCTCTTTTGTCCCTTTTACCCCAAACGAACAGGGCCAGACAGGATAGGGTCGCGCGGCGGAGTTGGCCTTAGGTGGTAGCCGGCATTGGATTGACATCGAGCCTGTACGAATCTGCAACCTTAATGAACAAATCGACGAGGGAGTGCGGCCGCGCGCGTGCTGCTACCGTCTGCGTGTCTCCAGATGAGCGGGTTACCGGCTGCGCGACGACGACACGAAACAAGCAGCGTACCTAGAAGCCTTTAATATGCGCAGGGACACGCTCACGCATGCCTTTATCAGCGTTTCTGTCGCTCTTGTCTTCCGGTAATCACAGCGCGACACTGCGACAGCTTACCGCTTTTCTCAAAACCAAACGTTACAAAGACGTCAGATCTGTAAACCACCTACGGGCGACTATAATCACTCGAACGAGCGAAAGCCATGCCATCATCATAGCCCCTCTCGCATTAGAGTTGGATTTTTTTTATTTTAGTAGATACTTAAAAAATTGTCGTGCTAAACCTCCAAAGAATATGGTACGGAGCGCGGGTGGTCGGCGTCGAGTGGTGGCGGCGCGCTGGCGTTGGGCGTGGCAGCGCAGAGGCGGGTGTTGATGGCGGATGAGCTGGTACGGAGCGCCGACGCGGTGGGCTTCGTGGTTTCGCCACCGCAGCGGCGGCACTGGATCTAGTCGATCCGTCGTCACTGCTGTTGGTGGCGGTTGCCTCGCCGGTAGGGTTGCTTCGTCGCCATGGAAGGCTGTCCACCTCGGATGGTGGTGTACAAGGCTAGGAGGGCCGGCATGTCACCTCTCCTTGGTCTGAGGGGACGCCGCCTCGAGTTTGATGTCGATCTGTTTTGGCGCACGTCTCTGTAGCTAGATTTGGAGGCACAGCCGCAGGCTGGTGTTGCCATCTCCCGTGCGACGTGGTCTCGGCCGGTGTGTTGGTGGCGGCGTGTTGCTTGAGGGGCCCGCGCCTACCCAAATCTGGGGCAGGGCGGGGGCTGTTGAGCCAGAGCCGAGGCCCCGGCCAGGGGTGCCATGGTCGTCGTCATCCACTCGTGGCCGGAGTCCTCGTCGCCATGCTGTCCTTCCTGGGTCGGTCTCGTGTTGGCAGGACGGAAGGCTCCGGTGGGGACTGTGGTGTGCTATATCTTGCCGGCGTATTCATGTCGGTCGACAGTGATTTGTGGTCTCATGGACGCCGCGGCGGCGGCCTCGAGTGGTGGTCCACCTGATTGGCTTCTACAGCAGGCATCTGGTGGCGGTGATGGGTACATGTTCTTGGCCGTGTTGATGGTAGGAGATTTAGCGTGGGTGACCTTGGTGTCGGCAGTGCCTTGGCGGCGGTGATTCACAAATTGGGCTCTGGAGGCCTTGTTTGATGACGACATCTCTTCCCTCGGGGTGGGTTGGTGCTAGATTCTTTGGTGTGACTCGGTTGAGAGGCTCCGGGCTAAAGCCATGTGCTCCGGCGCCAGTGGCGGCAATGCCTGAGGGTGTCGCATCCCTCTTGGGGGCATTACTGCGGGTACCTCTCTCCAAGTCAGAGCTTCGGGTGAAAACCCTTGACCATTCCTTCGCTCCCTACGGCGATGATGCGCAACGTCGCCTCCCTCCTATGGGTGTCGTCGTGGATCCCATGTATCTCGGAGCGCCGCATTCTCTTTGGCGGGCATTTTCGGATCATGGCATGAAGTTTCTTTGACTCTAGTGTGGGTGGTCGCTCTTGTCCCCTATTCCTTTACACAGTCCTAGTTCGTGCCTTTCCTATTCCGCGTATGTCCGCATGCAAGCTCGAGCTCCACGATCCGGAGTGGAAGGGCTGGGGGGCCTCTCCGGCGGCAGACTGGCATGAGTGGCACAATGAGGTCCGACGATTTTCCCTGGTGGCGAGTTCAATCTCCTTGTCGGAAGTCTAGGTTCTTTGTGTCTGGGTGCAGAGGCTTCTATTTTCATGTTTCCTTTTTTATCTGCTTTGTAAGAGGTTCGCCTCATCACTATGTATCGGTTTTGTTGCGTGCCTTTATTTATAAAGCATGGCGGAAGCCTTTTTGGATAAAGGATCAGCGTATCAGAACAACAATCATTGCCAATGAAGAGAAGCGTATGTCAGAAGGATCCAACACAGTGGCGGCGCTGGGGGTCTTCCTAGGACTTCCCTAGAATACCCAAGAATTTCGCGTCAAAAAAATTACTACATATAGTATGTATACGCTATACGGTAGAATCTGGAAATAGACCACGGCAGCTGCGCACATGACCAGACATGAGCGACTCGGCGTCTGGTTACGCGAGCGACTCCATGCCTCCCTTCCCCGATTATTTTTTTGACATCCCCTCCCTCCCTCGACTGCTCCAAGCCCGATCCAATCGATCCCCTTCCCTAACCTAGTTGCTAGCTCCCTCCCCCGATTCATCCTCCCCTAGATTCGGCTCCGACGGCCAGGCTGGCCCTCTCCTGCCTCCCTCGCCCCTCGGACCTCAGTCCCCTCCCCTACGCACTCCGGTCGGCCCTCTCTGGCTCTCCCTCCCCCGTCGGCCTGTCCTCGCCCATTCTCCTTTCGGCTTCCACAGCTGTGGCTCTGCCGCTGGGCTCCGCCAGGCGCCAGTCCGCCTCCGGCCTCCCCTGCTCCTCGAACTCGGCCCAAGTAGGCGCCCATCGTGGCAGTGGGCTAACACCCTTCCCCTCACCTCCACCCCGGTCTACTGAAGGTATTGTTTCCCTCGGTTTTATAAACAAATTTGTAGCTTTTTTCAGTGATTGCTTGTAAACTGAAATTGAATTGCTTGTTTGTCCAATGTTCACCAGTCCATGCCACATTGCCACTGATGTTACTTTGTTTATGTGATTGTGATGTAGATGAGAAAGAAGGATGTTAGCTTATTTGAATTGTGGGACAAATCTTCAAAGGCAAGAAAATTATCTTCTACATCCACACCAAGTCCTCTTCCCATTGAGGTTGAGAGCAATCTGCAGCTAGCACTAGTGCAAACACATGATGAAGCTCCGCAACCGGAGAGGGAGAGAGGCTCCCTGAGGGAGTCCTGGATTAGGGGGTGTCCGGATGGCCGGACTATAACCTTTGGCCGGACTCCTGGACTATGAAGATATAAGATTGAAGACTTCGTCCCGTGTCCGGATGGGACTTTCCTTGGCGTGGAAGGCAAGCTTGGCGTCACGGATATTTAGATTTCCTCTCTTTGTAACCGACTCACTGTAACCCTAGCCATCTCCGGTGTATATATAAACCGGAGGGTTTTAGTCAGTAGGACGAACAACAATAATACCATAGGCTAGCTTCTAGGGTTTAGCATCCTAGATCTCGTGGTAGATCTACTCTTGTACTACCCATATCATCAATATTAATCAAGCAGGAGTAGGGTTTTACCTCCATCGAGAGGGCCCGAACCTGGGTAAAAACATCTTGTCCTTTGTCTCCTGTTACCATCCGCCTAGACGCACGATTCGGGACCCCTACCGAGATCCGTCGGTTTTGACACCGACATTGGTGCTTTAATTGAGAGTTCCTTCCGCGTTGCCGCCATCAGGAAGGATGCCTCATCCCGTCTTTAAAGATGACACTGTTGCTAAAGGAGCTTTGGCTATCGGCCAAACTCTCCGGCTAGGCGGTTTTCTTATGACCGCCTGTTCGGCCGCCGCACCGACGATGACTCCTCGGGTCGTCGAAAGCAATCTTCACGTCAACTCGGAACTCGCCAAGCAGTTAGATCCGACGGAGCTCTCTTCCTTAAATGAGCTCCTGGACCGCATCGCCGCTCTGGGAGTCGCTACAGACTACGATCAGATTGGGCCTAAACCCGATCTGAGAGAGATTAACTCTCCCCAGGTCACCCATCACGTTGTTGTGGTGGAGGAACAATGCAGCGACCCTTCATCTATCTTAAGGACTAGCTATGTCCGGATTCCTGATCCCTCCAAGCCGGATACCCGCGGAGGGGAGGACGTCACTCAAGACCTGAACTTAGAGTCAGGCAACGGGCTAGATTCATTGGACAACATCCAAGAATCCAAACTTCCGAGTTCGGAAACTCCTTGGCCCTTGAGTCTCAGATTGGGTGAGGTTTCGGATTTCATTCCACCCACCCACCTGAACATATGCGATCTATCCAAAATTAGGCAAGAGCCCGAGGAAACAAAGACATCATTATCGGGCGATTCCTCCTGGTTATGAACAGGATAAAGGACTGCCGCGAGGAAGACGCAATTTCATTCTTCTGCAATAATTGCACGGACAAGGGAATCCTCAACGCCATAGGTCGCCGTGAAATTACATGATTTGCTGACTTGGCGTCCATAGTACGAAAGTACCGTGCGATGGAAAGCGCCTGGAAAACCGAAGTAAGATTTTGGGACAATCCGGCCCTGAATACAAACCCAGCCCGAAATAAGAGGGTGCATTATCGCCAGTCACCCGGGTTAAACACCAAAAAACAAAAAACCCCTACAGGGCATGGAACCGTACTGGAGGGATGGCTCAATGGACCCTGTAAAATTCATAGTACAGAGGGCGCCACACCAACTCATAGCCTTAGAGCATGTTGGATACTCCGGCAGGTGGCCAAAAGTGGCGAAGAGCTTCTAACCCCAGAATCCACAGAGCACCAGCCCAGGGATACCAAAGACGGTATTAACAGGTCTTCGAGACTTTCGCATCAAATAATACGCGGAAATGAACACTCCGCAGCCTTGCCGAAGTCTACCAAGTAGCAACGATAAACCCATGGAGTGACACGGCTATTACCTTTAATGCCAGTGATGAACCCAAATTCCGAACAGCCCGAGCACCAGCCGCATTGGTCTTCAGTCCAATAGTGGACGACTTTCGCCTTACCAAGGTACTCATGGACGGTGGCAGCGGATTGAACCTCATTTACGAGGAAACCCTTCGAAAAATGGAAATAGACTGGAGCCGCATTGAACGAAGCAGCACAACCTTTAGAGGAATAATCCCGGTCGGGAAGTGTGTCAGACAGGTAAAATCACACTGGATGTGGTGTTCGGCACGCCGGATAATTACAGGTCTGAGGAGGTCACGTTCGAAGTGGCCCCGTTCAGCAGCGGATACCACGCTCTATTGGGGCGAGAGGCATTCACAATTTTTCAAGCTATACCCCATTACGGGTACATGAAGCTCAAAATGCCCGGGCCCAACTGAATCATCACTCTTGCTAGTGACCGGACATAGCACTCCGCTACCGAAAATAAGACAGCCAGACTGGCCCTTGAGGCACTACCCGAAGCCCTAGCGGCCGAGGAACTGATTGCGCTCCACGGTGAACAGGGACGACGTGATACTCGATAAAAGATCCAAGTCCACCTCCTTTAAACCGCGGACGAAATAGTCAAATTCCAAGTCCATCCAACGGACCCTACAAAACGGCCTCCATCGGGTGCAATTAAACCCTGGTGTAGACGCCAGACTACGAGAATTCCTACGCCGAAAATTGGGACATTTTTGCTCGGCACCCTTCAGACATGCCAGAATCCCACGCCGGCTGGCCGAGCAGCCTAAACATCCTAAAAGGATTCAAGCCAGTCAAGCAGGCTCTTCGGTGTTTCTCCGAACCTAAGAGATAAGCCATGGGAGAGGAGCTAGCCAAACTATTGGAGGCCGGATTCATCAGAGATATAAACATCCAGACTGGCTAGCAAACCTGGTGATGGTACCAAAGAAGGACAAATCCTGACGCCTATGCGTCGATTTCAAGGACCTCAACAAGGGTTGCCAAAAGGATCCCTTCCCCCTCCCCCGCATCGATCAAATTATCGACGGTATCGCAGGACACGATTCATTGTGTTTCCTCGACGCATACTCCGGCTACCATCAAATTAAGATGGCAGAGCTGACCAAGCCATAACGGCATTCATCACCCCATACGGCCATTCTGCTTCAACACAATGCCCTTCGGGCTCAAAACGCCGGCGCAACATATCGGTAGCATGATTCAGACATGTCTGGCAAACCAGATCGGCAAAACAGTGGAGGCATACGTAGATGATGTGGTCGTCAAAACCAAGCATGTCGAAACTGTAGTAGACGACTTGAGTCTCACATTCGATAACCTCCGAACATATGACATCAAGCTTAACCCGAAAAAATACGTTTTCGGCGTACCAGCCGGAAAGCTCTTGGGCTTCATTGTATCCGGTAGAGGAATTGAAGCAAACCCAGCCAAGATCCGAGCTCTGTCACAATTGGATATCCAAAAGGACCTCAAACAAATACAAAAATTTCTTTGGATGCGTGGCGGCTCTAAGCCGCTTTATCTCCCGCTTGGGAGAAAAGGCATTACCCTTTATCGCCTCCTCCGCACCGAACACTTCGAGTGGACGGATGCCGCCACGGCCGGACTCGAAGAAATAAAAGCCATATTGGCAACAAAACCGGTCCTGGCCGCGCCTAACATGGGCGAACCAATGCTATTATACATCGCGACAACTCATCAAGTTGTAAGCGTGGTGCTCGTTGTTGAACGAGAAACGGACGGACACAAGTTCCCCCTTCAAAAACCAGTTTACTACGTGTCCACTATCCTCACTCCATGCAATCACGGTATCCGCATTATCAAAAGATAGCGTAAGCGGTGTTTATGGCATCCCGGAAGCTGCGACACTACTTTCAAGAGTGTTCGATAACAGTAGCCTCTGAAGTACCTCTTAACGACATTATAAACAACCGCAAAGCGACGGGCCGGATTGCCAAATGGGCCATTGAGCTCCTCCCGTTCGACATAACCTATAAGCCACGGCGAGCTATTAAGTCGCAAGTTTTGGCCGACTTCGTCGCCAAATGGACTGAAGCCGAACTCCCTAAAGAGTATGGCACATATTCCAATTGGATCATGCACTTCGACGGCTCCAAAATGTTGGCTGGTGCAGAAATTGGCGTTGTTCGACGTCCCCAACAGGAGAATATGATTCAATACGTACTCGAGATAATGTATACGACTCCAACAACGCGGCCGAATCTGAGGCCCTTCTACATGGTCTCCGGATGGCGGTATCCATGGGCATTCAACGCCTAGAGGTGCGCGTTGATTCGAACCTCGCGATATCCCAAATAAATGGAGACTTTGATGCCAAGGATCTGAAAATGGCAGCTTATCGCAACGCCGTCCTAAAAATGTCAGCTCGGTTCGAAGGGCTCGAATTTCACCATATAGCTCAGGAAGACAATCAGCAACAGAGACGTCTTGGCACGACATTGGCGCAAAGCGCGATGCCGTCCCCAATATCTTCTTAGAGAGGTTGTTCAAGCCATCCGTATTATGGGAAGGAGTCCGGAAATAACAGCCCGGACCCAACCGACCGCCTCGACACCAACATTACGACACAACCGGAGGCTCGCCAACTAAGTAACATCTTCACCCACATAATAATGGCAGTCATTGCCCGTGGGCTTAAACCATTCCTAGCCTACCTAACCAGGCAGGAACTTCCCGAGGACCAAAATAAGGCACGCTGCATAGTGCGGCGATCTAAAGCCTATAAAGTCCATGAGGGAGAGGTTTATAAGAAAAGCACCACCGGAGTCCTTCAAAGGTATATCTCCGAAGAGGAAGGGCGGAATCTTCTGGCTGAAATTCATGCCGGACTCGGCGGGCACCACGTTGCAGCCCGGGCCCTTGTAAGCAAGGCCTTCCGTACAGGATTTTACTGGCCGACGGCCCCGACAGATGCTCAGGACTTAGTCCAACGATGCGTCGGTTGCCAGCTCTTTGCTAACCAAAGCCATATGCCACCCACCGCCTCCAAACTATACCCATCACACGCCCTTGGCGGTCCGGGGCTTGACATGGTAGGACCCTTAAAGGAGGAACCCACAAGCAAAAATACCTACTGGTCATGGTGGATAAATTCACCAAATGGATAGAGGCCAAGCCTGTTAAGACGGCTGAATCCGGACCGGTGATAGACTTCATATCAGGGGTCGTATACCGTTATGGCGCCCCCCACAGCATCATCACTGATAACGACACGAACTTTACGGCCGACGAGGTCAAACTCTGGTGCAAAAACATGGGCATCAAGCTCGACTATGCTTCAGTCTATCACCCACAAACAAACGGTCAAGTCGGCGAGCAAATGGTCTAATCATGAGCGGCATCAAACCCAGATTAGTGCGGTCCCTCAAGGAATCTAACACGCCTTTGGGTAGAGGAGCTTCGACTCCGTACTACGGGGGCTGCGGACCACGCCGAATCGCACAACCGGATTCACACCATTCTTTATGGTATACGGCGCAGAGGCAGTTCTGCCCTGCGACATAATTCATGACTCACCTCGCGTGCGCATGTACGAAGAAAGAGAAGCCAAACTCGATCGGCAGGATAGTTTGGACGCCTTGGAGGAGGAGCGTGACGTGGCAAAAGCTCGTTCCGCATTCTATCAACAACAGGCTCGAAGATATCAAAGCAGAGCAGTACGGGCCAAAACTTACAATGTTGCCGAGTTAGTTCTACGCCTGCCGGACAAGAAAAAGGACAAACTCGAGCCCAAATGGGAAGGTCGCTTTATTATTGACAAAATCCTGACTGGTGGAGCGTACCGTCTGCGAGATGCATCGGATAACCGACTCGAGCCGAACCCATGGAACGCAGCCCGTCTCCGAAGATTCTACGCCTAGCGCCGGACTCTGTGTTCGTCTCCTTCCTTTGTCTATTTTTTTACACATTAACTGTCTTACATTTCTCTCCTTCTCCCTCCCTTCCCCTTACAACCTTAAGGGCTTGTTCGCACCTTTGTTCAAGACTTTAACCTGGCGGCGCTATCCGCGCTCATTATACAGGGGCTTCTTTAATGTGAAGCTTATTTATCTGGGCTTCACGCCCAACACATGTGTCACACTTCCGCATGTACCTTTTATTCACCATTATATGTATCGATATGACTTAAGTTTTGGCCAAGCTGGGTTGCCTGGCTCCTGTGCTTACCCCTACGTTCCCGATTGTTCGGCTAGGTGGTAAAGGGAGCACCTCTGCGATTGTTCTTACTGCCGGGTCAGCGGATGTGTACCACAGACCGGGTGAAGCCGAAAGCTAAGCGTTCTTAAGGGAATATTGATTCGGTGAACTAAAAGATGATTTCTCACTTGTTTATTTACCTGCCCCAGATGCTTTTCTCGCTTTTTTTCATAGTCCGGACATGCACTTTAGGGCATGCCTCCCGAGAAAGGAACCCCTAACGGAACTACTCTCCCTGGAAGATGCTTCTTACTAACCATGTAATATAACATAACTAGTTGGGCACTTGTCTGTTCAAGCAATAATGACCCCTACGCCTGGTCTCCATGCATGCCCCGGTTCTTATATAACCGAGACGGTATTTGGACACACTCCGGACTATCGGGTCCCGAGGTCGAAGCGAAAAGGTCCGCCATGACAAACGATCTACAATCCGGCTAGAAGGCATTTTACACGTTATCTTAAATTACATAGTCAATTTGACTGAGCATATTCCTCTTCAATACCATCCAACAGGCTGTCTAGTTTACAGCCCTATTGGGAATATTTGGCGGCCAACTCTACTTGGCCGTACACTAAGCTCACAGGGATCTCCTTGCCATCGGCCCCCACAGGTCTGACCTCGGCCATGTGGTTTGGGTCAGCCTTCGTGTACCGCGTCTTCACCATGGCCCAGGCCTCCCTGGTGCCTTGACGGCAGGCCGATATCTTCCATAATCGGAAGCGCAGCCGCGCTCCCTTAAGCCTCTTTGCAAGCTCTCCAAGGCCTTCGGGCATGGAGACAGATGGCCACAAGGCCTGGGCGACGCCTTTCATCACCTGCCGAACTCGTTCATGCAGTTGTACGAGCTCGGGAAGAAGGTCACTCGTAGAATCGGGCATTTCCTCTGCAGGACAATCTGTGAGCATACCTACAGACATAACTCTGTTAGTCGACTTCCTCGCCGAACTCTTTTTCAAAGTTCGTTCAAACACTTACTAAAAATGCCGCTTCGAAGTCGTCGATTCTCCTTCACGGAGTCCGACAGCTGGGCAAGAACATCCTTTAGTTCCTCGCCCAGCTGGGTGTTGGCATCTTGGAGATTATTCTTCTCCTGCCTCACCCTCGTAAGCACGCTCTCGCCGGCCTTTAAACGACGCAAGAGTTGTTGCTTGTCCGGATCTACTCCGGCGCCATCTGCTATGATATTGTCAGATTTGCACACACGCCGCACTTCACAACATACTTATCTTTCGAAGCGTATATTACGGAGGGGTCTCCTTGGCCTCCCGGGGAACTAATCTTGACCTCAAGTTGGTCTTTGCACTCTTCCAGCTCTCAGGATAGTTGGGTATTCTTTTTTGTAAGATCCTGCATAACAAATGATCCTTAAATCAGTTATTCTAACTGTTTCAAGTCTCGGGGGCTACTGACATACATAACCATGAAATTTTCTCACCCGTATGTCTTTCACATACTGCCCCGTGGCTCTGGCTAGACCATTTTGAGCGGCACGGAGGTACGCATCTCCCGAATTGAAGGCATCCAATGCCTCTTGGGAGAAACAAGCGTCACGAAGAACTGTCCGGTGACGCCTGTGATTCATGGCACTCTCCACCTCGGAATTGGTGGCGGACAGTCTGTCCGCATCCTCTGTCGGAGGAGCGTCCGACGCACGCCTCGTGTTCGCCTCTGCTTCCGGACCTAGCTTTGGAGCCTGGCTGGTGGAGGCTCGATTGGCAATCTCTCGGGATATAGTCCGACGAGCCCTCTTTTTCCTAAAAAAAGGAGAGCACGGGCGTTAGTATGCATCGTAAGAATAATACCTTGGAATAAGGCAGCACGCCTTACTGCTGCGCCTGTGCCTTGACCCGGACTGCGTGTCTCTTTAGCCTACCGCCCTCGCGGTCCCTCAGCTTAGTCGCGCGAGCTCGACATTCCGCCTCGAGATCCTCCCTTGAAACACCATTGGTATACGGTGATAAAAATAAGCACGGATGGATCATCTTGAAGTATTAGGACTTCGGTCTCGATTACTTGTGAGGCGGAAGCGATCCGGGATAATCGGCTGTAATAGCCACCAAGGCATTGTCGATGCTCAGTTGGTGAAATACCCCATCGATCAGCTCCACGGATATGTCCGGATCCTCTTGGGAGGGTGGATCGAGGGACCGTTCCGGATCCTCGGGTTGTGGAGGAGGGCTGTTTATATCCTTTACGGCCCGGCGCAATTTTTGCGTCGAAATCACAAGATAAGGTACTTAACTATGGGAATATGGAACGGATGGGCAAAAAGAAGTGTCCGCTTACCCAGCTTGGAGGATTGTTCATAGAAAATCCGCCCTGTGGATTGACGCGAAGGAACTCCTCCTCCTCTCCCTTGTACAATGCAGACAAGATCTTCGTCAGAGCGGCAACCGATCTCGGCCCCTTACGGCCGCAGCGGGTGGCATCATCCTCCTTGTTGAAATCCCACATGGGGTGGCCTCTATACTGAAGCGGCTGCAACCCCCGCATAATGCATGTGACCATGACCCCGATCATGGTCAGTCCGGAATGAGCAAACAACCTTATCCCTCTGAGGGCTCCGTGGACGCCAGCTTAGGCGCTTCTTCAAAGGAGCATTATTGAACTCGGGGAGGCCGATCCGAACAGGGTCCGGCAGAGGGACATCTTCTATATAAAACCATTCTGAAGGCCAGTCTTCGGACGCCTTCCTTGGGGTTCCGGATAGATATCCGGTCCCGCCGATGCGCCATAGTTCGGCTCCGCCCACTTGATATATCGACCCCTCCTGAGAATGGGGCACAAGGAAGAACAGCTTCTTCCACAACGCAAAATGAGCCTCGATGCCCAAAAATAGCTCGCAAAGGGCTACGAAGCCCGCAATATGCAATATGGAGGCAGACATAAGGTTGTGCAACTGGAGGCCATAGAACTCCAGGAGCCCCAGGAGAAACGGATGAATTGGAAATCCGAGCCCTCTTATCAGATAAGGGGCAAGGCATACCCGCTCTCCTTTGGAGGGACTAGGGACGCTCTCCGCTTGCTCTCCGCAATTATAGGTGGCAAGTCCGGCTCGAACCGGGACCATGAAGGCTGGGGGAAGGAATCCCTTGGTTTGGAGCGTCACTAGCTCATTGTCTTGAGACGAAACATCTCTCCCAGCCTCCAGGCTGAGGGCTGGGAGGGCGAGAGGAGGATCTGCGTCGACTGGTCATGATGGAATGGATCTCTGTCAGATGCGCTCCGATGAATGCTCGCGAAGGGAAGATGGTGTGATTCGGATCTAAATCCTCGTCTCTTTTATAGGCAGCTCATTTGCGTAACTAGGGGGGTAAATGTAAAAACACCCTGGCTTTTCGCATTCGTTTGACACATGGAAGACGGCCATTATTGGGCGTGGAAGCCAAGGAGCGCAATATTCACGAGAAGCTGGACACTATTCAACAGGTACACAGAATTTGGAGAAGAACCCGCCTTGCAATGCCGAAGACAATCTGCGCGCCGGACTCATCGTCATTGAATCCAGGTTCAGGGGCTACTGAGGGAGTCCTGGATTAGGGGGTGTTCGGATGGCCGGACTATAACCTTTGTTCGGACTCCTGGACTATGAAGATACAAGATTGAAGACTTCGTCCGATATGCGGATGGGACTTTCCTTGGCGTGGAAGGCAAGCTTGGCGATCTGGATATGTAGATCTCCTCCCATTGTAACCGACTCTGTAACCCTAGCCCTCTCCGGTGTTTATATAAACCGGAGGGTTTTAATCAGTAGGACGAACAACAATCATACCATAGGCTAGCTTCTAGGGTTTAGCCTCTACGATCTCGTGGTAGATCTACTCTTGTACTACCCATATCATCAATATTAATCAAGCAGGAGTAGGGTTTTACCTCCATCGAGAGGGCCCTAACCTGAGTAAAAACATCGTGTCCCTTGTCTCCTGTTACCATCCGCCTAGACGCACAGTTCGGGACCCCCTACCCGAGATCCGCCGGTTTTGACACCGACACTCCCCGACCCGAATTGTAGAAGATGATGAAGCGGTTGATGAAGATGATGAATCAGTTCCCCTATTCGAAGTAGATTTGGCAGCTCTGAAACGTGATCCCGGCAATCGAGTTCCCATATCTTCGTATCATGTCAATGACGAGGATAGAGTTATAAGGAGATACATTGACTTGGGAGCTTGTCAACCAAAGGATCATAAGTTTGAGATCAGAGATTTTAGTGGACATCCCCGTATCTTTTGCCCTACTTGGTTTAAGGATCATAAGTCGCTTGAGTATAGTGTGAAAGAAGACGTTGCTTTTTGCTTTGTTTGTTACTTGTTCAAGGATAAAACAAAAAGTCCCGGAGGAGATGTGTTTGTGAATGGCGGGTTTAACAATTGGAACATGAAAGCAAGATTGAAGAGGCATATTGGTGCTGTTAGTAGTGCTCATGCTGAAGCTCAAGAAAAATATGATATGTTCACTACACCTACTGTTGGGGAACGTAGTAATTTCAAAAAAATTCCTACGCACACATAAGATCATGATGGCGCATAGCAACGAGAGGGGAGAGTGTTGTCCACGTACCCTCGTAGACCGAAAGCGGAAGCATTAGCACAACGCGGTTGATGTAGTCGTACGTCTTCATGATCCGACCGATCAAGTACCGAGCATACGACACCTCCGAGTTCAGCACACGTTCAGCCCGATGGCGTCCCTCAAACTCCGATCCAGCCGAGTGTTGAGGAGAGTTTCACAAGACGATGGCGGGGTGACGATGATCATGTTCTACCGACGCAGGGCTTCGCCTAAGCATCGCTACAGTATTATCGAGGTGGACTATGGTGGAGGGGGGCACAACACCCACGGCTAAAAGATCAAACGATCAATTGTTGTGTCTCCAAGGGGTGCCCCCCTCCCCGTATATAAAAGAGTGGAGGAGGGGGAGGGCCGGCCCTCTCTATGGCGCGCCCTAGGAGGAGTCCTACTCCCACCGGGAGTAGGATTCCCCACCTTCCAAGTAGTAGGAGTAGGAGTCAAGAAAAGGAGAGAGAGAAGAGAAGGAAGGAGGCGCAGCCTCCCCTAGTCAATTCGGACTAGGCCTTGGGGCGGGCGCAGCCGCTCCTCTCTCTTTCCCCTAAAGCCCAATAAGGCCCATATACTCCCCGGCGAATTCCCATAACTCTCCGGTACTCTGAAAAATACCCGAATCACTCGGAACCTTTCCGATGTCCGAATATAGTCGTCCAATATATCGATCTTTACGTCTTGACCATTTCGAGACTCCTCTTCATGTCCCCAATCTCATCCAGGACTCTGAACTACATTCGGTACATCAAAACACATAAACTCATAATATAACCATCATCGAACTTTAAGCGTGCGGACCCTACGGGTTCGAGAACAATGTAGACATGACCGAGACACGTATCCGGTCAATAACCAATAGCGGATCCTCGATGCTCATATTGGCTCCCACATATTCTACAAAGATCTTTATCGGTCAAACCGCATAACAACATACGTTAATCCTTTTGTCATCGGTATGTTACTTTCCCGAGATTCGATTGTCGGTATCTCAATACCTAGTTCAATCTTGTTACCGACAAGTCTCTTTACTTGTTCCGTAATACATCATCCCGCAACTAACTCATTAGTTACAATGCTTGCAAGGCTTATAGTGATGTGCATTACTGAGTGGGCCCAGAGATACCTCTCCGACAATCGGAGTGACAAATCCTAATCTCGAAATACGCCAACCCAACAAGTACCTTGGAGACACCAGAGAGCACCTTTATAATCACCCAGTTACATTGTGACGTTTGGTAGCACACAAAGTGTTCCTCCGGTAAACGGGGGTTGCATAATCTCATAGTCATAGGAACATGTATAAGTCATGAAGAAAGCAATATCAACATACTAAACGATCGTGTGCTAAGCTAACGGAATGGGTCAAGCCAATCACATCATTCTCCTAATGATGTGATCCCGTTAATCAAATGACAACTCATGTCTATGGCTAAGAAACTCAACCATCTTTGATTAACGAGCTAGTCAAGTAGAGGCATACCAATGACACTATATTTGTCTATGTATTCACACATGTATCAAGTTTCCGGTTAATACAATTCTAGCATGAATAATAAACATTTATCATGAAATAAGGAAATAAATAATAACTTTATTATTGCCTCTAGGGCATATTTCCTTCAGTCTCCCACTGGCACTAGAGTCAATAATCTAGTTCACATCGCCATGTGATTTAACACCAATAGTTCACATCACCATGTGATTAACACCCATAGTTCACATCCTCATGTGACCAACACCCAAAGGGTTTACTAGAGTCAATAATCTAGTTCACATCGCTATGTGATTAACACCCAAAGAGTACTAAGGTGTGATCATGTTTTCCTTGTGAGAGAAGTTTAGTCAACGGGTCTGCCACATTCAGAGCCGTATGTATTTTGCAAATATTCTATGCCTACAATACTCTGCACGGAGCTACTCTAGCTAATTGCTCCCACTTTCAGTATGTATCTAGACCGAGACTTAGAGTCATCTAGATTAGTGTCAAAACTTGCATCGACGTAACCCTTTACAACGAACCTTTTGTCACTTCCATAATCGATAAACATATCCTTATTCCACTAAGGATAATTTTGATCATTGTCGATGATCTACTCCTAGATCACTATTGTACTCCTCCTTGCCAAACTTCGATTGGTAGGTATGCAATAGATCTGGTACACGGCATGGCATACTTTATAGAACCAATGGCTGAGGCATAGGGAATGACTTTCATTCTCTTTCTATCTTCCGCCGTGGTCGGGCTTTGAGTCTTACTCAATTTCACACCTTGTAACACAGTGCAAGAAACTCTTTCTTTGACTGTTCCATTTTGAACTACTTCAAAATCTTGTCAAGGTATGTACTCATTGAAAACACTTATCAAGCGTCTTGATCTATCTCTATAGATCTTGATGCTCAATATGTAAGCAGCTTCACCGAGGTCCTTCTTTGAAAAAACTCCTTTTAAATACTCCTTTATGCTTTGCAGAATAATTCTACATTATTTCTGATTAACAATATGTCATTCACATATACTTATCAGAAATGCTGTAGTGCTCCCACTCACTTTCTTGTAAATACAGGCTTCACCGCAAGTCTGTATAAAACTATATGCTTTGATCAACTTATCAAAGCGTATATTCCAACTCTGAGATGCTTTCACCAGTCCATAGATAGATCGCTGGAGCTTGCATATTTTGCTAGCACCTTTAGGATTGACAAAACCTTCTGGTTGCATCATATACAACCTTTCTTGAATAAATCCATTAAGGAATGCAGTTTTGTTTATCCATTTGCCAGATTTCATAAAATGCGGCAGTTGCTAACATGATTCGGACAGACTTAAGCATAGATACGAGTGAGTAACACTCATCGTAGTCAACACCTTGAACTTGTTTTAAACCTTTTGCGACAATTCTAGCTATGTAGATAGTAACACTACTATCAGCGTCCGTCTTCCTCTTGAAGATCCGTTTAATTTCAATGGCTCGCCGATCATTGGGCAAGTCAATCAAAGTCCATACTTTGTTCTCATACATGGATCCCATCTCAGATTTCATGACCTCAAGCCATTTTGCGGAATCTGGGCTCATCATCGCTTCCTCATAGTTCGTAGGTTCGTCATGGTCAAGTAACATGACCTCCAGAACAGGATGACCGTACCACTCTGGTGCAGATCTTACTCTGGTTGACCTACGAGATTCGGTAGTAACTTGATCTGAAGTTTCATGATCATCATCATTAGCTTCCTCATTAATTGGTGTAGGTGTCACAGGAACCGGTTTCTGTGATGAACTACTTTCCAATAAGGGAGCAGGTACAGTTACCTCATCAAGTTCTACTTTCCTCCCACTCACTTCTGTCGAGAGAAACTCCTTCTCCAGAAAGATTTCAAATTTAGCAACAAAAGTCTTGCCTTCGGATCTGTGATAGAAGGTGTACCCAACAATCTCCTTTGGGTATCCTATGAAGACACATTTCTCCGATTTGGGTTCGAGCTTATCAGGTTGAAGCTTTTTCACATAAGCATCACAGCCCCAAACTTTAAGAAACGACAACTTTGGTTTCTTGCCAAACCACAGTTCATAAGGCGTCGTCTCAACGGATTTTGATGGTGCCCTATTTAGCGTGAATGCGGTTGTCTCTAATGCATAACCCCAAAACGATAGTGGTAGATCGGTAAGACACATCATAGATCGCACCATATCTAATAAAGTACGGTTACGACGTTCGGACACACCATTACACTGTGGTGTTCCAGGTGGCATGAGTAGTGAGACTATTTCACATTGATTTAACTGAAGGCCAAATTCGTAAATCAAATATTTTACCTCTGTGATCATATCGTAGAAACTTTTATTTTCTTGTTACGATGATTCTCCACTTGACTCTGAAATTCGTTGAACTTTTCAAATGTTTCAGACTTGTGTTTCATCATGTAGATATACCCATATCTGCTCAAATCATCTATGAAGGTCAAAAAATAACGATACTTGCCGCGAGCCTTAACACTCATCAGACCGCATACATCAGTATGTATTATTATTAATAAGTCAGTTGCTCGCTCCATTGTTCCGGAGAACGGTGTTTTAGTCATCTTGCCCATGAGGTATGGTTCGCAAGCATCAAGTGATTCATAATCAAGTGATTCCAAAAGCCCATCGGCATGGAGTTTCTTCATGCGCTTTACACCAATATGACCTAAACGGCAGTGCCACAAATAAGTTGCACTATCATTATTAACTTTGCATCTTTTGGCTTCAATATTATGAATTTGTGTATCTCTACGATCGAGATCCAACAAACCATTTTCATTGGGTGTATAACCATAGAAGGTTTTTATTCATGTAAACAGAACAACAATTATTTTGTAACTTAAATGAATAACCGTATTGCAATAAACATGATCAAATCAAATTCATGTTCAACGCAAACACCAAATAATACTTATTTAGGTTCAACACTAATCCCGAAAATATAGGGAGTGTGCGATGATGATCATATCAATCTTGGAACTACTTCCAACACACATCGTCACCTCCGCCTTTTACTTAGTTTCTGTTTATTCTGCAACTCCCATTTCGAGTTACTACTCTTAGCAACTGAACCAGTATCAAATGCCGAGGGGTTGCTATAAACACTAGTAAAGTACACATCAATAACATGTTTATCCAATATACCTTTGTTCACTTTGCCATCCTTCTTATCCGCCAAATACTTGGGGTAGTTCCGCTTCAAAGGACCAGTCCCTTTGCGGTAGAAGCACTTAGTCTCGTGCTTAGGACCAGACTTGGGCTTTTTCACTTGAGCAGCAACTTGCTTGCCGTTCTTCTTGAAGTTCCTCTTCTTCCCTTTGACCTTTTCTTGAAACTAGTGATCTTGTTAACCATCAACACTTGATGCTCTTTCTTGATTTCTACCTTCGTCGACTTCAGCATCACGAAGAGCTTGGGAATCGTTTCCGTTATCCCTTGCATATTATAATTCATCATGAAGTTCTAGTAACTTGGTGATAGTGACTAGAGAACTTTGTCAATTACTATCTTATCTGGAAGATTAACTCCCACTTGATTCAAGCAATTGTAGTACCCAGACAATCTGAGCACATGCTCACTGGTTGAGCTATTCTCCTCCATCTTGTAGGCAAAGTACTGTCAGAGGTCTCATACCTCTTGACACGGGCATGAGTATGAAATACCAATTTCAACTATTGGAACATCTTATATGCTCCGTGGCGTTCAAAACATTTTTGAAGTCCCGGTTCTAAGTCGTAAAGCATGGTGCACTAAACTATCAAGTAGTCATCATACCGAGCTTTGCCAAATGTTCATAACATCTGCATCTGCTCCTGCAATAGGTTCGTCACCTAGCGATGCATCAAGGACATAATTCTTCTGTGCAGCAATGAGGATAATCCTCAGATCACGGATCCAATCCGCATCATTGCTACTAACATCTTTCAACTTAGTTTTCTCTAGGAACATATCAAAATAAAACAGGGAGCCAAACACGAGCTATTGATCTACAACATAGATATGCTAATACTACAAGGACTAAGTTCATGATAAATTAAAGTTCAATTAATCATATTACTTAAGAACTCCCACTTAGAAAGAACTCCCAGTTAGATAGACATCCCTCTAATCTTCTAAATGATCACGTGATCCATATCAACTAAACCATGTCCGATCATCACGTGAGATGGAGTAGTTTCAATGGTGAACATCACTATGTTGATCATATCTACTATATGATTCACGCTCGACCTTTCGGTCTCAGTGTTCCGAGGCCATATCTGTTATAAGCTAGGCTCGTCAAGTTTAACCTGAGTATTCGCGTGTGCAACTGTTTTGCACCCGTTGTATTTGAACGTAGAGCCTATCACACCCGATCATCACGTGGTGTCTCAGCACGAAGAACTTTCGCAATGGTGCATACTCAGGGAGAACACTTATACCTTGATAATTTAGTGAGGGATCATCTTATAAAGCTACCGTCGAACTAAGCAAAACAAGATGTATAAAATATAAACATCACATGCAATCAAAATATGTGACATGATATGGCCATCATCATCTTGTGCCTTTGATCTCCATCTCCAAAGCATCGTCATGATTTCAATCGTCATCGGCATGACACTATGATCTCCATCATCTTGATCTATATCCGTGTGTCGTCACATGGTCGTCTCGCCAACTATTGCTCTTGCAACTATTGCTATCGCATAGCGATAAAGTAAAGCAATTATTTGGCGCTTGCATCTTATGCAATAAAGAGACAACCATAAGGCTTTTGCCAGTTGCCGATAACTTCAACAAAACATGATCATCTTATACAACAACTTATATCTCATCACTTCTTGACCATATCACATCACAACATGCCCTGCAAAAATAAGTTAGACGTCCTCTACTTTGTTGTTGCAAGTTTTACGTGGGTGGTACGGGCTGAGCAAGAACCGTTCTTACCTACGTATCAAAACCACAACGATAGTTCTTCAAGTTAGTGCTGTTTTAACCTTCTCAAGGACCGGGCGTAGCCACACTCGGTTCAACTAAAGTTGGAGAAACTGACACCTGCTAGTCACCTGTGTGCATATCACGGCGGTAAAACCAGTCTCGCGTAAGCATACGCGTAATGTCGGTCCGGGCCGCTTCATCCAACAATATCGCCGAACCAAAGTATGACATGCTGGTAAGCAGTATGACTTATATCGCCCACAACTCATTTGTGTTCTACTCATGCGTATAACATCTACGCAAAAAAAATTCTCTGATGCCACTATTGGGGAACGTAGTAATTTCAAAAAAATTCCTACGCACACACAAGATTATGGTGATGCATAGAAACGAGAGGGGAGAGTGTTGTCCACGTACCCTCGTGGACCGAAAGCGGAAGCGTTTGCACAACGCGGTTGATATAGTCGTACATCTTCACGATTCGACCGATCAAGTACCGAACGCACGGCACCTCCGAGTTCAGCACACGTTCAGCCCGATGACGTCCCTCGAACTCCGATCCAGCCGAGTGTTGAGGGAGAGTTTTGTCGACGACGGGCGTGGTGACGATGATGATGTTCTACCGACGCAGGCTTGGCGTAAGCACCGCCACAAGATTATCGAGGTGGACTATGATGGAGGGGGGCACCGCACACGGCTAAAAGATCAAACGATCAATTGTTGTGTCTCCAAGGGGTGCCCCCCTCCCCGTATATAAAGGAGTGGAGGAGGGGGAGGGCCGGCCCTCTCTATGGCGCGCCCTAGGAGGAGTCCTACTCCCACCGGGAGTAGGATTCCCCACCTTCCAAATAGTAGGAGTAGGAGTCAAGGGAAGGAGAGAGAGAAGAGAAGGAAGGAGGGTGTGCAGCCCCTCCCCCTAGTCCAATTCGGACTAGGCCTTGGTGGGCGCGCAGCCTCTCCTCTCTCTTTCCCCTAAGGCCCAATAAGGCCCATATACTCCCCGGCGAATTCCCGTTACTCTCCGGTACTCCGAAAAATACCCGAATCACTCGGAACCTTTCCGATGTCCGAATATAGTCGTCCAATATATCGATCTTTACGTCTCGACCATTTCGAGACTCTTCGTCATGTCCCCGATCTCATCCAGTACTCAGAACTACCTTCGGTACATCAAAACACATAAACTCATAATATAACCATCATCAAACTTTAAGCGTGCGGACCCTACGGGTTCGAGAACAATGTAGACATGACCGGGACACGTCTCCGGTCAATAACCAATTGCGGAACCTGGATGCTCATATTGGCTCCCACATATTCTACGAAGATCTTTATCGGTCAAACCGCAGAACAATATACGTTGTTCCTTTTGTCATCAGTATGTTACTTGCCCGAGATTCGATTGTCGGTATCTCAATACCTAGTTCAATCTCGTTACCGGCAAGTCTCTTTACTCGTTCCATAATACACCATCCCGCAACTAACTCATTAGTTACAATGCTTGCAAGGCTTATAGTGATGTGCATTACTGAGTGGGCCCAGAGATACCTCTCCAGAGCAATCGGAGTGACAAATCCTAATCTCGAAATACGCCAACCCAACAAGTACCTTCAGAGACACCTGTAGAGCACCGTTATAATCACCCAGTTACGTTGTGACGTTTGGTAGCACACAAAGTGTTCCTTCGGTAAACGGGAGTTGTATAATCTCATAGTCATAGGAACATGTATAAGTCATGAAGAAAGCAATAGCAACATACTAAACGATTGTGTGCTAAGCTAACGGAATGGGTCAAGTCAATCACATCATTCTCCTAATGATGTGATCCCGTTAATCAAATGACAACTCAGGTCCATGGCTAGGAAACTCAACCATCTTTGATTAACGAGCTAGTCAAGTAGAGGCATACTAGTGACACTACGTTTGTCTATGTATTCGCACATGTATCAAGTTTCCGGTTAATACAATTCTAGCATGAATAATAAACATTTATCATGAAATAAGGAAATAAATAATAACTTTATTATTGCCTCTAGGGCATATTTACTTCACCTACAACATCAATTAGGGAGTCCATTGCTTCAAACACCACACAATACAAGGTTCTATATAAGCTCTGTGTGACATGGACACTCAAGTGTTTGAGATTCCTATTGCACCAAGGTTTGGCATTTAGAGGGCATGATGAAAGTGATGACTTGCTAAATAAAGGAAATTTCCTAGAGCTTTTAAATTGGCTAGTAGGAAAGTTTGAAGAGGTTGATAGGGTCGTTCTAAAGAATGCTCCACAAAACTGTAAGATGACTTGCCATGATATACAACAAGAGTTGATCAAATGTTGTGCCCAGCTGACTACTAAACTAGTCATTGACGATCTTGATGGTGAACACTTTGCAATACTTGCAGATGAGTCTAGTGATGTGTACCAGAATGAACAACTAGTTGTTTGATTGTGTTATGTGGATAAGAAAGGAAGGACAATTGTCAGATTTCTTGGTCTTGCCCATGTTGAAGACACCTCCTCTTTGACACCTAAAGTTGCAATTGAGGACATGCTTATGACATACAATTTGATATTTGCAATGGTCCATGGGCACGGATATGACAAGGCTAGTAATATGAAAGGTAATGCCAATGGCCTGAAGAAACTAATTATGGATGAGTCTCCTTATGCCTACTATGTCCATTGTTTTGCCCATCAACTACAATTAACTCTTGTTGCTGTTGCAAAGGAGAGTGGTGATTGTAATTGGTTCTTTTAACAGTTGGCATGTTTGCTGAATGTTCTAGGCTATTCTTGTAAGAAGATGAGAGTGCTTCGAATAGCTCAAGCTGATGAACTTATTTTTGCATTAGAGTTGGAAGAAGTAGAAACCGGGACGAGATTGATCAAGAAATGGGTATTGGAAGGCCATGTGATACTCATTGGGGCTCTCACTACAAGACTGTTAACCATTTTATCTCTATGTATCCCGCAATAAGGCGTGTTCTCATCAAGATTGCAAAAGAGTATAACGGCAGAGAGGCAGTAGCAGCAATGACTATGTTGACATCATTTCAGACATTTGAATTTGTTTTCATGGCACAGTTGATGCAAGAACTATTTGAATACACAACTGACTTGAGTTGAGATTTACAAAAGAAAGATCAAGATATTGTTAATGCTATGGAGATTGTTGATCTCACAAAACTACACTTGCAATGCTTGCGAGAAAATGAAGGGTGGAATGATTTTGTTCAGAATGTCACTTCTTTTTTGTAAAGCACAAGATCAAAAGTTGTTGACATAGAGGCTCCTTACTATCCTGCTGGGAGACCAAGAAGAGGGTTCCTTAATGGCGCAAGGAATTATCATCGCTTCAAGGTTGCAATATTTGTGGGTGTCATTGATAGGCAACTTCAAGAGCTTGATGCAAGATTTGATGAGGTAAACACTGAACTACTTACTTGCATGGCAGCATTCAGTCCACGTGATTCATTTGCTGCTTATGATAAAGAGAAGTCAGTTAGGCTTGCTAGAAAGTTTAATGCTAAGGATTTCACAAATGATGAATTGTCAAGACTTCCATGGAAATTAAGCATGTACATTTATCATGTGCGTATGGATAAAAGGTTTAGCAATTTGAAGAATCTATGTGAGCTTTCATATTTGATGGTTGAGACCAGAAAGAATGAACAATATTATATTGTTTACAAACTTCTTAAGTTGGTGCTCATTCTTCCGGTAGCTACTGCTAGCGTTGAGAGGGTATTTTCTTCAATGAAATACGTGAAGAATTCGCTATGAAACAAAATGGGTGATGAATATTTGAACAATTGCTTGGTTACATTTGTTGATAGAGAATTCTTCAAGCAAGTTAAAGATGAGGATGCCATAAATCTCTTCCGAAAAGGGGACCGTAAAGTTATATTGTAATTTTCTTTGTTGTTTGTAATCTTTCTTAATTGTAAGAGGTATTGCCACAATGATATTTTGCTACTATTATCAATGTATGGTCATTGCGTAATTGATGTTGCCATCTTAATGTACATCTATTGTTCTACTATATTGCTTTGGCAAAAAAAAATACAAGAATACACAGGAGCAATTTCCTGGCTCCGCCATTGATCCAACATGTAGACAAACGAACGCAGACAAACGAAGACGACATCCAAACAGATCCACCAAAGATTAACAATGACCGAATCAGGCGAGATCCACCAGGGACACACATCCAAAGGCCCTCTGACGATACTAGACACACCCTCAGATGGCAGTTAGATGGGGAGAACCTTATTTCCTCTTCAGGGAGCCGCCGTCATCTCGTCTTCCTGGGAGTCACTAGAGGGGAGGAGGAAAACACTTCAACGTGGACTTCTAATGGCTCAATCATAGTTTTGCACCTCCTCCGTTCCTAAATATAAGTCTTTTTAGATATTTTAATATAGACTACATACGGATGTATATAGACGCATTTTAGAGTGTAGATTCACTCATTTTGCTTTGTATGTAGTCCATATTAGAATGTCTAAAAAGACTTATATTTAGGAACGGAGGGAGTAGAATTCAAGGGATATGACTTTTTGGCTCCGAAAACGGGAGCTCCTACCAATTTTTAAGACAAATGTAACTTTAAATTAACAAAAACCATCAACTGACTATGATTAAACATGAGCATTTATAGGAAAAGGCAACTAAACGGTAAAGATACAGGGTGTCGAAATAACTTACAACCAAAAGGTCAAACAAACAAACAAAAAACAAGCTATGGAAACCCGGCTAAGACACCAAGACTGGAACGTCTTGAATAGTAGCCACCAACAGCAGGAAGATGAAGATAATGGAAGGAGTTGCCACAATCGGAAGAATGCATCAACAATTAGTCAAAACAAGGCAGAGTTAGATCACTGCCGGTGTAAAATTTGGCAGACCCCTGGATAAGGTGTCGCACCTAGCAGGATGGGCTAGATGGGAAACAGACGACAAAATTACCCAGGTTTGTGCCATCTCTCTGGAGGTAAAACCCAACTCTCCTACTCGATTGTGCTGATGGATGGTGTGTATAGAGTACAAGTATGAATTATAGGTACACCGAGGGAGTCACACTAAAAAGTGTTGAGATGCCCGTCGGGTAGCCTAGCCTCACCCTATTACACTACAAAAAAATACACTTCCGTGATGATACATGTTTGTCACAGTAGGTCGCATTTTTTGTCATGCATGTACATCCATGACAAATTTATGACAGAATCAAGATAGTCATACCTGTGCTATCGTAGAAGTGTTCCATGACATTACCAAAATTATCATCACGGAAGTGTCCACTTCCATGACGATAAATCGCGCGTCACAGAAGTGCTTTTGTCAAGGGTGACTGACACGTGGCATCCACCGTAACGGAACACCATTAAGCTATCGGGTCAGGTTTTGGATCCGATAACACGTAACAGCCAGGACCAATGGGGATTTTCCACGTGTAAAATTCTGATTGGCTGACGGAAAAACGTGTCAGCTCCGCGTTGGCACAAGTGTCACTCATCCAATGGGCGAGATGTGACTATGATATGCTGACCGTGGACCGGCCCAAAAGTGGGCCATAAAGTTTAAATGGGTCGGCCCAACTAAAGGCCCACAAGATTTTGCGGTCCATAATGGGCCAGCCTAGCAAAAGGCCCACGAGATTTTTCGTATCATAATGGGCCAGTCTAGCTAAAGGCCCACGAGATTTTGCGGGACATAATGGGCCGGCCCAGCTAAAGGCCCGCGAGATTTTGCGGACCATAATGGGCCGACCTAGATAAATGCCCAACATTCTTAGTTAAGGCTCGTATGGCTAGTGTCAAATTGGCCCGTCAACGGCCTGTCCTAAACTTGTCATCATCGCGGCCATGATCACTTCTGGCCCGTTAACAGTCCGCTAAGTATATGGGCCGAATTACGGCCCGGTGTATTTCTGGCCTATTAAATGTCCTGCTTCATTTGGGCCCATTTACAGGCCATTGAAAATTTTGGCCCATAAACGACCGTGAAGGATTTGGGTCATATTCGGCCATGTCTGACATTCGATCTGTTAGCGGCCCGCCATAGATTTGGGCCACTTTCGGCCTGTTGTGATTTTTGGCCTGTTAACGTCAGACGAAATCCATGGGCCATATGTGGCCCAACGTCACATCGGTCCCATTAACGACCCATATAAAATTGACGATAATCTAGCCCGACCGAACTTCCGGCCTGTTAAAGGCCCGTGTATTAGGTCGGCGCATTTACGGCCCGTCCAAATTTCGGCCTATGAAATATCCGCATCGTAAATGGGCCCAATCTCACTTTCGGTCTTTTAAAGGCCCATCTTTTTTATTGGCTCACAATATTTACACCTTTAAACGGCCTATTGTTACTGAGGGCCCAAATTATGTTTAGGCCTATTAAAGGCCCACTATGGGCACAGGCCTACCAGAAAAATATGAAATCTTATGCTGATTTAGGCCCAGATATTTTTAGTGGGCTACATGCAAATTTCGCCCCATAATCGTTTTTAGCCCAATTGGAATGGGTCAATTTAATGTTGGCATGTTGGGCTCCTATGAAGCTTTCGGCCGAATACATTACTAAGATAAACCTACACTATACAAAAATAGCGTCGTAATTATTGCAGCCTTTGGTAGCAACATAAATGCTGTATCACAACAAAAGGCCTATTGGCATAAAGTTTACAGTCCTTGCAGATAAAATCACCATCAGATGTATAGAAGCACATATCACTTGACCTGAGTGCTAATGTTTCAGGCTATAGAATCTGATGGAGCAGCATGATCTTCACCTTTTTTCCGCCATTGCTCTTGAACAACGAAGCGAATGTCTGATAGTCTGGTTTCAAAACCATCCATATCTTGACGACATTTGTCAACTACTATTCTTGTTTCCAAAACGGTGTCCATTAGGGATTGGACTTGTGTCTGGAACACAAATATATCGCTCTGTCTAGCAGGAAGATTTCGTTCAGTTGGCGATTTGTACGAGGTTACCTTGATAACCAACCCAGAATTACGCAGGAAGGTGCTTTTTGCACTGTTAGTGGAGAGATACTGACGCACTGCAGCAAGAGGTGACATTGTGCCTGTGGTAGCCTCGTCACCTTTAGGTGGTTGTGCTGTTCAATCATTTTTTCCATAGCTTCCTGAAAGTTTGAACTTGTAGATTAGTGTACCAGATAAGTTACTAATGAGATAAAAACAAACAAAGTAGGTTACACGTTTATACATAACTTATTTTGGTGAACTACTGTAATACATTAGCATGTATTGTAGTGCCAACTACATAATAAAATCACTTTCGAAACATATGTCCATGTAGCATGCCTACTGTATTGTCTATTTCCTCACATTCGTTGACATCTAAGGATAAAGAGACATGGTTTAAAGTAGGATGAACATAGTATGACATCATTCATATCATGGGCAAACAGATATAAAACAAACAAGCTATTTTATCATTGTGTGCGCACGTGAACATAACAACCAGAATACAGATCAAGACCAAAAGAATATCCTTCATCTCTTCTAAACCATGTAAGGTGAAATGATACGTTAAGATAACTGTGTATAAAAGTGAACAGAGTAACTGACATTGGCTACAAACCAAGTAGTTAAATGAACACATCACGCATTCAATCAGTTCAAAGGCGGGAGGAGTAAGGACTTACAACAACGGCTTGAACTCGGTGTGCTCATGCCCTTCATCTTGCTTTGGTGTGGCAATCCTTGAAGATTTGCACTGCATTCGGTCCGAGTTCTTTTTGGTCCGCATGTGCTTTCCTACGTATTTGGAACAAGTCAATATAGATACGATAATATGGCATAGAAAAAAGAAGGAAGTAGCAGCTATTTACATGAGCCTCGCAGTGTGCAATATAGCTACGAGGTCCTGTTGTCTGTTGGAATTTCACTTTAGAACGGTTGGTCTTGTTCTTCAAACAGTTAGCCTTGAAGAAGATACACTTGTAAGGCACATACATAAATACAAGTTCAATATGTGGTCTGATCAGATACATATAGCCTACCTGATACTTTGGATCAGACCAGTGTTTAACGAGGGCTGTCCAGTCTTCATCTGTAATATATTCCACTGGAGATGTTTGGGCGATTTCATTGTTAGCCTTGCCTTCAAAGTGAGATTTTCTAAGGTGGTGCCGATACTGTCGCAGAGCAGACTGAAAAACATGAGTGCATGCTTGTTTAGTTGCATCATCTTTTGGATCCAACTTGAACCTCATCTGTTCAAAAAAAAAAGGGACAGAGCAAGACAATATTACTAATTGCGATGAATAACATTACTTACGGATAAATGGTTAAGGAAGGTGTTAAACTGGGTATTGTCTTTCTCATTCCTGTACTGGATCCATGTTGGGAGGATACGTGCATGACACCTAACGGCAACAAATGCCTCCTCGATACTAACTTGGTGACTCTGTAGCATCACGTGGCCTTTTTAAACCTGCCTCAAAATGGATCTCCATTCTTCCTCCTTTAGATTTTGTTAATCTGTCAAGCATTATCCCTGATGTCTGTTTCCGCTTGCGTCGTGGTGCTAGTTCAACAACGGATATGGAAAGTGTTAGTGTACATCAAACTGTGAGAGTACATATAAATGAGCATGCAAGTGCAACTTGACTCGGTCAGGTACCGTCTTGGTGTTGATGCTCATGAGGTTCATCTGATCTTGCCAAGTCCTGTTGTGTCAGCAGTGCTTCGGAAGTAGTGTTAGGTGTGAAGGCAGCTCCAAAACTGGCCAGTTTCGGAGCAAGCGAACGAGTAACTCGTTGAGATGCGGGTATAGTTGAAGCGGATGCTGCAGCTAGTGGAGTAGGTGATACTGTGTTTGTAGATTTAGCCGGTGGACTTGGACCTTCTACTGCACTATAAGTACCAGCAGAATCTAGACGGCCGATCCTTTTCCATTTCACCCGACGACTAACACCACTCCCTACTATATTATTTTCCTTGCTCTTTTCTTACTTTGCCATGTCAAGCTGTACCCACAACACAAAAGAATAAAATCGCTCTTCAGAACTCATTGATGCATGATACAGACAAGCAATACTTTGATGTAAGACTACCGTATGAGGATGGAATATGTAAGGAAAACATGACGACATGACATATTCACAGCTCCGATGTGTAAACTAAGAAGAAGGATTTTCAAGAAAATAGAAGTGATGCAAGATAGACACCATATGAAAGATGAAACCAATATTACTCTGCCAAGTTAAAGGTGTCTTGTCATAAGTGGGCAATTCGAAAAATTAGAAGCAGTACAACGTAGAAATCAATGCAAGATGCAACCACTATCAAACTGCCATGTTAAAAGTGTCCAATCATGAGTGAGTGATGCGGGATACACAACAATAGTACTTTGATGTAAGAACAAGGTATGATAGATAGATGCAATGTATTCTAGACACAGAACGCCATGTCATATGCACATGTATAACGTATGAACTCAGAAGGTGCAATTTAATCAAAATAGAAGAAATACATGCTAGATAACATATGCAACATGAAACCAATTATCACACTGTCAACTTAGAGCAAGCACCTATGATGGAGTACGGGAGATGAACTCATCATGTAGACTTGGGGCTTCAACTTCATTAGCAGTAGCATTGGAAAATCTAGAGAGTCTCTGTATGCGCTTAAAAGTGAGGACCACCAACATCCCCTAACTTACTCTTTTCCTTCCTATTTTACGATATTGCCTTATGAAGTCAAAACCACAAGAAGATGAATAAAATTAGCTCTGCATAACTGGTCGATGCATGATACAGACGAACACTACTTTGATGTAAGGCAAGCGCAGGATAGGAGGATGGAATATATACAAAAAAAGACAGTGTTTCATATTCACACGTACGATAGGAGGATGGAATATGTATGAAAAAACAGTAAGCGGAAGGCATTTCAACAAAATTAGAAGAAATGAAAGCTAGGCACCATATGAACATGCAACCAACATCACTCTATCAGGTAAAAAGTGTCTCGTCGTAAGTGCCATTTCAAGAAATTAGAAGCAGTACAAGCTAGAAGACAATGCAAGATGCAACCTACATCACAGTCCCAAGTTAAATGTGTCTTATGGGTAAGTGATCGTTGCAGGTATAAGTTGTAAGCTACACAGATGCAATTCAACATAATCAAGCAATACAAACTAGACATCATACGGAAAACGCAACCACATATAACAGTTCCAAGTTAGGGCAAGCACCTGTGATGGTGGAATAGGGGAGATGTGCTCATCATGTACACGTATGTTCTAGAAACAAGAACACGTGTCATATTCACAGGCATTATGTGTAAAGTAAGCAGATGCAATTCAACAAAGTTAGAAGCAATATAATCTAGACACCATACGCAACATGCAACCACATATAATAGTGCCAAGTTAGAGCAAGCACCTATGATGGTGGAGTAGGGGAGATGTGCTCATCATCTACACAACTACGTTGACTGTCTAGCCTAGCGTTGTCTTGCTAATCTTGTTGGGACGATGGCGGAGTAGAATCTATAGAGAACCTCCATTTCAGTTGCTCAGAAGGACCACCATCATCCAATGCCTTGCCAATTTCCTTCAGCTTTATTGATTTTTCATTGTGGAGTCAAACCGACAAGAAAAAAGAATATAATTCGCTCTTCAGAACTCATTCATGCATGATACCGATTTAACACTACTCGATGAAAGGCAAAGTCATGATATGAGGATGGAATATGTACAAAAAAATGGACGGCTTGACATATTCACACCTATGATGTGGTAACTAAGCAGAAGGCACTTCAACAAATTAGAAGCACTGCAAACTAGACACCATATGAAAGGTGCAATCAATATCACTCTGCCAAGTTAAAACTATCTCGTCATAGGTGGCGTTCATCAAAATAGAGGGAATACATGCTAGAAATCATATTCAAGACGCAAACCAATATCACCCTGCCAACTTATAGGTGTTCCATCATAAGTGACTGATGCATGATACACAATAAGAGTAGTTTCATGTAAGAACATGGTGTGATAGACAGATATAGTATGTACCAAAAACAGGAAAGCATGTCATATTCACACG
Organism: Aegilops bicornis; assembly: GCA_021605145.1. Lineage (NCBI taxonomy): Eukaryota > Viridiplantae > Streptophyta > Magnoliopsida > Poales > Poaceae > Aegilops > Aegilops bicornis. The sequence goes on from CM038674.1 coordinate 513,897,749, forward strand.
TATCATGTCTAAGCTAAGCAAATGTAGTTTACACTAATTAGGAGCAATACAAGCTAGACACAACATGCAACCAGATATCACACTGCCAAGTTAGAGCAAGCACCTTGGATGGTGCAGTAGGGGATCGGGGAATTGGACCTTGTAATGCACTATCAGTACAAGGAGAATCGGTACAGATGCTCCGTTTATGTTGCTGCAGAGGACCACCATCATCGCCTTCCTTACTCTTTTCCTTCTTCTTTCTTGATTTTGCCTTGTCAAGTCAAACCCACAAGAAAAAGGAATAAAATTTTCTCTTCAGAACTCATTGATGCACGATACTTACGAACACTACTCTGATGAAAGGCAAAGTCATGATACGAGGATGGAATATGTACGAAAAAATGGACGACTTGGCATATCCACACCTATGATGTGGTAACTAAGCAGAAGGCACTTCAACAAATTAGAAGCACTGCAAACTAGACACCATATGAAAGGTGCAATAAATATCACTCTGCCAAGTTAAAACTGTCTCGTCATAGGTGGCGTTCATCAAACTAGAAGCAACAGATGCTAGAAATCATATTCAAGATGCAAACCAATATCACACTGCCAACTTAAAGGTGTTCCGTCATAAGTGACTGATGCAGGATACACAAGAAGAGTAGTTTCATGTAAGAACATGGTGTGATAGACATATATAGTATGTACCAAAAAAGGAAAGCGTGTCATGTTCACATGTATCATGTGTAAGCTAAGCAAATGCAGTTTACACTAATTAGGAGCAATACAAGCTAGACACCATATGCAACATGCAACCAGATATCACACTACCAAGTTAGAGCAAGCACCTTGGATGGTGCAGTAGGGGAGCGGAGACTTGGACCTTGTAATGCACTATCAAGACAAGGAGAATCGGTGCAGATGCTCCGTTTACGTTGCTGCAGAGGACCACCATCATCGCCTTCCTTACTCTTTTCCTTCCTCTTTCTTGATTTTGCCTTGTCAAGTCAAACCCACAAGAAAAAGGAATAAAATTTGCTCTTCAGAACTCATTGATGCACGATACTGACGAACACTACTCTAATGAAAGGCAAAGTCATGATACGAGGACGGAATATGTAAAAAAAAATGGACGGCTTGACATATTCACACCTATGATGTGGTAACTAAGCAGAAGGCGCTTCAACAAATTAGAATCACTGCAAACTAGACACCATATGAAAGGTGCAATAAATATCACTCTGCCAAGTTAAAACTGTCTCGGCCATAGGTGGCGTTCATCAAACTAGAAGCAATAGATGCTAGAAATCATATTCAAGACGCAAACCAATATCACACTGCCAACTTAAAGGTGTTCCATCATAAGTGACTGATGTAGGATACACAAGAAGAGTAGTTTCATGTAAGAACATGGTGTGATAGACAAATATAGTATGTACCAAAAACAGGAAAGCGTTTCATATTCACATGTATCATGTGTAAGCTAAGCAAATGCAGTTTACACTAATTAGGAGCAATACAAGCTAGACACCATATACAACATGCAACCAGATATCACACTACCAAGTTAGAGCAGGCACCTTGGATGGTGCAGTAGGGGAGCGGAGACTTGGACCTTGTAATGCACTATCAGTACAAGGAGAATCGGTACAAATGCTCCGTTTACGTTGCTGCAGAGGACCACCATCATCGCCTTCCTTACTCTTTTCCTTCCTCTTTCTTGATTTTGCCTTGTCAAGTCAAACCCACAAGAAAAAGGAATAAAATTTGCTCTTCGTAACTCATTGATGCACGACATCGATTTAACACTACTCTAATGAAAGGCAAAGTCATGACACGAGGATGGAATATGTACAAAAAAATGGACGGCTTGACATATTCACACCTATGATGTGGTAACTAAGCAGAAGGCACTTCAACAAATTAGAATCACTGCAAACTAGACACCATATGAAAGGTGCAATAAATATCACTCTGCCAAGTTAAAACTGTCTCGTCATAGGTGGCGTTCATCAAACTAGAAGCAATAGATGCTAGAAATCATATTCAAGACGCAAACCAATATCACACTGCCAACTTAAAGGTGTTCCATCATAAGTGACTGATGTAGGATACACAAGAAGAGTAGTTTCATGTAAGAACATGGTGTGATAGACAAATATAGTATGTACCAAAAACAGGAAAGCGTGTCATATTCACATGTATCATGTGTAAGCTAAGCAAATGCAGTTTACACTAATTAGGAGCAATACAAGCTAGACACCATATGCAACATGCAACCAGATATCACACTACCAAGTTAGAGCAAGCACCTTGGATGGTGCAGTAGGGGAGCGGAGACTTGGACCTTGTAATGCACTATCAATACAAGGAGAATCGGTACAGATGCTCCATTTACGTTGCTGCAGAGGACCACCGTCATCGCCTTCCTTACTCTTTTCCTTCCTCTTTCTTGATTTTGCCTTGTCAAGTCAAACCCACAAGAAAAAGGAATAAAATTTGCTCTTCAGAACTCATTGATGCATGATACTTACGGACACTACTTTCATGTAAGGCAGCCGTGTGATAGGAGGATGGAATATGTATGAAAAATAGGACAACATGACATATTGACATGTATGATGTATAAAGTGTAAACTAAGCACAAGGTGCTTGAACTTGTTAGAAGCAATGCAAGCTAGAAACCATATGAAAGATGAAACCAATATCACTCTGCCAAATTAAAAGGGTGCCCTAACAAATGTATTTGACCAAATTAGAAGCAATACATGGCAACATGCTAGAAATAATATGCAATGCAACGAATAAAGGTGAATCATCATAAGTGATTGATGCAGGATACATAAGAGAGGTAGTTTCATGTAAGAACAAGGTTAACACATAGATGTAGTGTGTACCAAAAATAGGAAGGCATGTCATATTCACAGGTATAATGTGTAAACTAAGGAGATGCAATTTAACCTAATTAGAAGCATTACAAGATAGACACCGCTTGCAACATGCAACCACATATCACCTTTGAAGTTAGAGCAAGCACCTGTTATGGTGGTGTGGGGGAATTGTGGTCATCAACTAGAGAGCTACGTTGACTATCTTCATTTAGCCTTGCTGTTTCTTGAGAATCATGTGGGGAGGATGACACTGCACTCTTTAAACGAGTATGGCGTCTCACAGTAAACCACCCAGGTGACTGTCTTATCATACGTGATTGACAAGGGATACGAAAGAGCATTAGTACGAACATGGTTAATAGACATATGTAGTACTCCCTCCGTTCGGAATTACTTGTCACAAAATGGATGCATCTACAACTAAAATACATCTAGATACATTCATTTCTTGGACGGGTAATTCCGAACGGAGGGAGTATGTATCAAAAATAGGAAGGCATGTCATTATCAAAGGTATAATGTGTAAAGTAAGTTGATGCAATTTAACCAAATTGGAAGCAATACAAGCTAGACACCATATGCAACATGCAACCACATTTGACGGCGTGAAGTTAAAGCAAGCATCTGGGATGGTTCTGTGTGGCGATTGAGATCATCAACTTCAGAGCTACGTTTACTGTCTCTAACTGCTGACACTGCATCCTTTAGAGTGCTAAAACGCTTAGTGCTTATCTTCGAATTACACTGGAGCGACTTCTGTCTTTTCTTTTCAGCATTCATCAACATTGCGTCAGAGTCTGAAATACCCATGCATAAAAAACAATAGTGTGAGTATGGGTGAAGTGTGTGCACAATTAGTACAGTGTAAAGGTAGCAGATAGCAGGTCGGTGAGAAATAAATGACGGGAGACATATGATAGCTCTGCAACAAGCATGGCACACTAAATTACTACAGGATTCTATGAAAATAACATTCGACTAAAAACAAGTAGGTCAGTACATTTTTTCTGCATCGTCCGATGTACAAAGAATGGGCAGATTGCCTTGATCTACCTCCAGCCAGTCAGTGTTGACGATCTTCCTCGAAACGGCAGCGACCATCGGCCCAGTCCCCTGCCTACTCCCTCCCCTCGACCTCACTGCACCGCCATGCTTGGCACCGCCCCCCGGCAATCCGTTCAAGCCCCGCGACCTCCAGATCGGGCGCAAGCAGCTCCTGCGCCCCAGACCCCTATGATAGACACCGATGCGCCGCTTCCTCGTTTAACAGGCGGACTAGGTGCTCCGCGCGCCTAAGCGGGTGCTGCTTCTTTCAATTGCGGTTTGACTGACCCTAAATTGAAATCCAAAGGGCTAGACTCTTGACCTCTAGCAAAGGTGAAATAGTAAAGGAGGAAACCTTGTGCATTTAGTATCACGAAGAAGATGCGATGAAGAAGCGCTCAACTAGTTTCTTTCGTGGGATGAATACGGTGTGAGCAGAGACGTAAGGTTTGCACGAATAAGGGAAGAGGAGTACCTCTTTCTATTGGCAGTGCTGTGTCCTCCTTCTATTTTTCCAACAATCTTCTTGTGGTTCACTAGAAATGAGAAGTTGTGGAGGACGGTGCAGCCTTGGACAAACCCATGGCCAAGTTGTTGAGTGTGGTGCGGTGGCCATCTGTCGGCGGCGGGGAAGCAGATCGGAGGCGGCGAACGACACAGAAGCGGAACAGCTCCGGCGGTGGACGGTTGCGGCAAAGGAGCGGCAATGATGAGGCGCAGGACGGCGTGGTCGGAGTGGTTCTGCACGGCGCATCGGGCCGGCATCGTGGAGGCAGCTCTACCTCGGCTTCAGCTGCTAAGTCCTTGAGGACATTGTGGTTGCGGTTGCGTTGGACGACGACGTCGGGGTACCAGCTCCGGCATGATGGAGGAGGGCGGCGGTTGATTGGGCGCTATGGGGTGGAGGACGGAGGAGGCTGGGGTTTCGCGGTTGTTGGAGAGGGCGTTTTGGCGCCCACGGAGTATGAATGGGGAAACGGAAGGAGGCGGGTAACTAAGGGGGGACAATGTTTCGGTTTGGGACGTGCTTGTTTAAAATTTGGGGAAAGTTACAAACTTTGCCCCCATCTAAAATTTCGGACATATTGCGGGTTGGGGGTAGGACAGTAATCTCAGGTGTCCCAAATGTGGGAGGGATAGATTTCGGACGAGCGCATGGGTGTTTAGGTGCCCACGGTGTATGAATGCTTCTCGGAGGCGGTTGAGACTGGCGTCTTGGTGAAGTTACAAACCTACCCCGGTTTAGACCTTTGGACATCGGGCCGATAGGCTACACGGGCCAGAGTCAGGACAGTAATTTCCTACCACCAAACATTAGTCTCGCGCGGTTTCGGGTGACCAGAGGCCTATTTGGCGCTTCGTTCAATATTTGGGAGCAGAAGCATTAACGTTTTCGGTTCTCTTGAATTGAACATTCAGGATTTGTCAAACTTCACAAATCTTTACTCTTGAAAATCCTAAAGCTACGATTATTTTGGAATGGAGGTGGTACATTTGAATATATATTGTACACGAGTATATATTAAAAAATATGCAACTTACCTCAGTTAATGCATGGTTTCAGATATAATCTCCTTGGTTGCAAAAAAAATTAGACATGCGTATGAATATATAGAGCATGTTCAAACGCACAACAAAGATTGATGCCCCCTTTTACATCTGATTTACAAATGCCATTATCTCTGGTTCAAATAGATGAATGCACTTCCTATGAATTCAAATCTTCGAAACCCCCTTTATGTTGAATTCGACATGTATTCTATTTCGTAGCTAGCAATTTGGAATGTATCCATGCATGTGACAAATGTATAAAGTGCTTCACACTAACAACATGGAGTGCACTAATTAATGTTTATATATGAATTGCAAAAGCATCCATTGCCTGTATATCAAACCATTCTCACTCTATGGATCGATAATATGAAATAAACACATGCACATGCTAGAATTCAATAGAGTATGGGTGTCTGATAGACCGATTTTCGTCCATACACAATTTGCAAAATTCATGATCTCATCCAAATATAATAATGCCATTTATATTTTAATTTAATATGTAGAACTGCCTTTTACATGTAGATGCACTATGCCTCGGCCCGTTCTCACAAACGTGCTATATATCTCTCTCTATCTACCGCATAAGTGCACACAATTTATATGCATCAGCATTTCGCTTAAACACATGCTCACAATCTCTCTCGGGGTGTCGGGGAGTCTCACGCACATGCTCTCTCTGTATCTCTCTCTCTCTTTCTAACTACTATGTACCACTCTTTTCACTAATGTCAGTTGGAAAACACTATTTCTCTCACATGCATATATACACACGCACGGTCTCTACTAGCCCTCTATACGCACATATATGTGCCTACGTGTCTCCAACACACACATTATCTTTAGGCCTCTCTCGCACACACTGCCCCCCCAGTAGTTGGCAGATATGATTCCATCATATCATTCGGCAGGATATCCCTGACTGTTAGGCTGGATGGTAATACGAGGCAAAGTTTTACCCTAGTTCAGACCTTGCAGTTGAGGAAAAAGCCTACTCCTGGTACTGTATAGTAGTGATAGGGGTGTGTACAAAGTACACGTGAATACTGTGCATTGTGCGTGTGTATACTATCGATTTAACTAGCCCCAAGCTTCTATAACATACTGGGGGCCTAGGGTTACAAATCATATATAGTCGGCTTATCACGGTGGGGATAGAGTCCTCCGCGACTGGTAGCTAGCTTCGTGTTGTACGGAGTCCTCCACATGGGTTCGTGATAACGCTGCCCTCGATCCAACCTGTGTGGCGCAGGATGGAACCGGCCCATGAGTCCTCATGTTGACCCACCACAACTAGAAATGATGTGCCCACCACATCACACATGCAATCAGCCACTAAGAAAATAAGCATATACAATAATACAATGTTATACATGAAAGTTAATTGCATGGTGCATCCAAAAATATTTGTTCTGCATTGTGAATGTTTATATATTCTCCTAAAATATTAGTCACGGGAAAGACAAAACGAAGGGCATATCTCTCCTTGTCTCCATCAGACATCCCCTCTTTCTACACCACTTTCACGTACGCGCACAAACTATCTCTCGGCCCTCTAAAAGTATGCATGCCCACGACACATTCACGCATGACGGTCACTGTATTTCAAGATAAAGCACTATACGGTCACTAGAGTTCAGAATTGCTCATTACGGTCACCGTATACATTATCGTGGTGATCATACGGTATCTAGCTTACAATACGTCTCCATATTTTCTCAATGACACTAACGGACTTTGCATTTGATGCGTGCTCCGTATTTTGTTGACAACACTTACGGTCATTGTATTTGAAGCGAAAGCACGATATGGTCACTGGACTTCAGAATAAGCTCATCACGGTCGCCACATACATTTTGTCGTGCTAACCAACATGTGGTTGGATGGTTAGGAGGACAGTGGTTTCTCGAGCCCACCAGGGTTAAAGTCCCGGTGCTCGCATTTATCCTGGTTTAATTTCAGTATTTTCCGGCGATGTGCGTTCGGTGGGAGGAGACGTTCCACTCGACTACGAGGCACCTATGGTAACTTTGTAAAATCTCAAGATCATATGCTGGCCCACTCTCTCGAAGGTGCTCATAGGGGTAGGGTCTGCGTGTGTGCGCTTATAGCGATGAGTGCTTGCGCGTAAATATGAGCCCTTGCGTCTGTACCGTGTTAAAAAATACATGTCATGATTATACGGTCACTGGCTCACCTGTACAACTCCGTATTTTTTTGATGACATAATCAATTGACCAGTCAAACGTTCCACGTGGCGCAACTAGTGTTGCACCATCGGGCGCCAGAATCGTGGGGGTCCACCTGTCAGCCCGTATATGAAAGAAAGAAATGGTAGTTTGAGTCTGTACCGTGTTAATAAAATACATTTTAGGGTGATCATACGGTCACTGGCTCACCATACAGCTCCGTAATTTGTTGATGACACGATCAATTGACCAGTCAAACGGTCCACATTCAGCAACGCACATTACCATAGGGCCCACCCGTCAGCGTGTATATGAAGGACAGACAGGGTAATAAATTAGTGGTCGGTGGGTACCCGATGTCGTGAGACCTCTGGTTGGTAGTCGCCGGCGGTGGGGGGGCGCGTTGATTGGGCGGTGGGGTGGGGATCGCCGGAGAAAAAGGTCGGCACGGGGGGGGGGGGGGCCTAGAGGGATGGCCGGTGCGGCGGCGGACCAGCGGTGAGGAGTGGTTTCGGGGTGGGCGGGGCGGCGCGGGCCGGCGGTTCGGCCGGTGGTGGCTGGCGGCTTAGGGGGGTGGAGTTTGATGATAAACTGCAGGCCCTTGATTTCGTATCCAACGGCTGGAAAATCTAATGACCATAGATGAAAAAGTCACCGATCGACGTGTAGCCTCACCAGACGCACATTACGCACGCACGCAAGACACGCATGCATGCAGGCGTGCAACACTGACACGTACACATAACGAACACATGCACGCATGCAGGCGTGCAACACTAATGCGTACACATGCACTCACGAACACACGCACGTACGCACACATGCATGCAACACTGAAACATACCCTTGCACGCATGCAACACTCGCACGCCTGCATGCACACATCACACGACGCAAGACACACGCTCAACCTATACGTGCATGCACCCTTTGTTAAGGACATGGATTGTTACGGGTATTAATCAATTTTATCTGTGATAAGCAGAACATTGATGTTTGTAGCGGTCTTTATGAATCACCGCGTATTGAACGGGCTATCAACATAGTAGGCTTATCTACATGAAAAGGATGACGTCACGCTCAATTAACAATCATCGGTTTATGAAATGCCCGCTTCTGACCGCCCTGGCCCACCAAAGGTTCCTTTGCTGTGCGCTACCTGCATTGGGTCACTGACATGCAGGCCATGTACCCAAAGACCCCACACGTCAGTGGAAGAACGACGTGCTATCCTACATCAGAGTCAAGGGTGCCACTCGCTGCACGCCCGGCTGAACACGCCTCCTTGCCGCATTCAAACGCCTCCATGAAACCCGCCCGTGTGGAAGCCGAGAAACCCACTCTGGACGCACGTCCGTTCATGACCGGGCCGACATTAAACGCAACGCTGGCCGAGCTCCTCTCGTCCGCCGTCTATTTAATCTCCTATTTAAACGAGGCCAAACGCCGGCCAAGAATCGCACACCTCCTCCGCTCTCCTATCTCCTCCTTCACCATTTTGTCCACTCTTACAATGGCTTACGAAGAGTAGTTATTCCGCATCCAAGCCAGCTAGGTGGCCCGCCGAGCCTGCCAGATACGAGCTATGCAGCTCGCTGGTCAACCTCCCTCCCCTCGCCTGACAGAGACAGTTGCCGCCTCAAGACGGCGCGCGGTTCAACAAATCGCCTCTCCAGGCCAGCTCGACGAGGAGCGGCGCACGGGCGTCGTTGCGCCGTCCACGCCGCCGCCTCGTACCGCATCTCCCGTTTCTGTGGCCGAGACTCCCATGCCGGCGGCCGCGCCATGCACTAAAAAAAGATACATCCGTGACATTTTGGGCCGAACGAATTTTTTTTCTGTCATACATATGACACTTACTATGACGATAATTGTGACAAAACCCGGTATCATCATCCTACTTCTATGACAAAAAATCATGACAGAAAATGGGCTTTTCGTCCTGGGCGGGCCGGAGACGCAGCTGCATGACATTCTTTGGGCCGTCCATGACGGAAAAAACCATGGTAGAAGCAAGGGGGAGGAAAATTTCGAGGAGTTGCCTGTTACGGTGGGAGGTCAGGGCCGAGCGATGCGCATTTCTCTCGTACATGTACGCGCCTGTGTGCGAGGCGTTGGCTCTAACTGAACCCGAGCGAGGCGTTGGGCTCTAACTGAACCCGAGCGATCGATCGATGGCTGTTAACTGAACCCGATGGAGCAATTCCTTCACTACTGCTGCTAACTGAAGCCGATCGATTGGATGAACAGTGAGCGTTGCGCGGGGGGGGGGGGGGGGGTTGGATGAACAGTGAGCGGTGGCGTTGCCTCTGGATGAACAGGACCCCGTGGTGTGGAGGGCTGGATGAACAGTAGACGATGGAGGGGCGGCCGTGGAGGGGTGGTTGAACAGGACCCCGTGGTGTGGAGGGCTAGATGAACAGTAGACGGTGGAGGGGTGCCCGTGGAGGGGTGGTTGAACAGTAGCCGGTGGAGTAGCGCGCGGTGGAGACTGGATGAACAGGAGCCCGTGGAGGCTGGAGGAGGTCGACGGTGGAGATGAACAGTATCCCGTGGAGTCCCGTTTTGCGGTACGCCACACCCTCCTGGCGAACAGGACCCTGCCGACCGTAGCGCCCAACACAAGTCCGCTTCTTCCGCTTTATGGCACGCCACACCTTCCCCGATCAACAGGACCCCGTTTGACCGTAGGGAGGTCCGCTTTTCGTCTGCTTTGCGGTACGTCCACACCCTCCCGATCAACAAGACCCTGTTGACCATAGGAGGTCCGCTTCTCTGCTTTTGTGGTACGCCACACCTCCCGACATCAGGACCCCTGTTTGGACCGTGAGCAGGTCCGCTTCCTCCGCTTTTGCGGCACGCTGACCCTCCCGGCGAACATGATCCCGCTTTCAAACGTGGCGGTCGAACACAAGGCCGCTTTCCTCCGTTAGCGGCACGCCAGCCTCGCTTACATCACCTGTTCCGGCCCAAGCCCTCCCAATGAACACGACCACGCATTCCATTCCGACCCAGCCGGGTTGGCTCCCACGCCGCCTGCTGCCTCCCGATGAACACGATGCATTCAGTTGCCTCCCCATGAACACGACGCATTCCGTTGCCTCCCCATGAACACGACGACGACGCTGTTTCTCCGTTCCGACCCATCCATGTACGTAAGCGCGAGTAGGCGTTCGAGACCCTGCCCGTATGTACGTACATGGCTGTATTTTCTTTCTTGCACCCTCGCCAATGTACGTACGTATACATGCTACGTGCGCGCCTCTACTACGACACGTGCGCGCCTCTACTATGACACGTGCGCGCCTCTACAACGACCAGTATGTACGTACACGTTCGCGACTAGAATGACAACGCTACGTACGCTTCGACGAGGTGGGTCCCGACTGTCAGGCACTTCCTTGCCTGCGGAGATGTAGCTGGTGAGTCCCAGCAGTCAGGGGGGCGAATCGTTTTTTTTGCCCGGACGCACTTGCTTGCTGTGAAGATGTAGATGGTGGGTCCCAGCAGTCAGGGGGGCGAATCTTTTTTTTTGCCAGGACGCACTTCCTTGCGTGCGAAGGTGTCGCTGGTGGGTCGTCAGGGGGGCGAATTGTTTTGGTTTTTTGCCCGAACGCACTTCCTTGCGTGCGAAGATGTAGCTGGTGGGTCCCAGCAGTCAGGGGGAAACGTTTTTTTCGCGAAATACAGTGGCCCATCCGATGGGTCCCAGCTGTCAGGTGGAGGAATCATTATTTTCCGCGTAATAAGGAGGCACTTCCTTGCTGCGGCCGTGGACCCAGCTGTCGGCCTCTCCACGTACAGTCCACGTCCGATGGAAGTCGTTCCTTGACCACGTTGACCACGCCGCGCCGAGAGCACCACGGTGGTGGACGACGGCGAGGCCTAGGAAGGGGACGACGGGGAGCCGGGGAAGACGCGGTAGTGGAAGCCCGCGCAGAGAGGAGTACGAGGGTTCACTGGTTCGGCTGTGGTGTGAGGCTGCCGTCGCCGCAGGGCCTGGCCAGCGGTGGGAATAGTAGGGGGCGGTGAGGCCTCCGTGGCAGCACAGCCGGCCACGGGAGGCAGGAGCATGCGGCACGACCAGTGCTGCTTTGGGCGGCTGGAGCAAGAAGACCAGAGGTTGAAGAAGCACTACGGCCGTTGGATGGACATCGGACGGTCACTGGATCTAGAATCGTTCATATTGACTAAAGTTGACAAAGATCCCCGTCCCATTCAACTTAGTAGGCCCACAAGTCAGCCTCCCACCATGGTGGGTCCCAGCTAGCAAGGGGAGTATTCATTTTTTGTGCGTAATAAGGAGGCACTTCCGGTGGATCCGAGCTGACAGCACGGGGAACGTTTTTTCGTGAAATACGCTGGCTCGTCCGGTGGGTCCCATCAGTTAGGGGGAAACGTTTTTTTCATGAAATAAGGTGGCCCGTCCGGTGGGTCCCTGCTGTTAGGTGGAGGAATAATTATTTTGCGCGTAATAAGGAGGCACTTCCTTGCGGCCGCCTGGACCCAGCTGTTAGCCTCTCCACGTACAGTACTCTTCCGATGGAAGTCGGTCGTTGACCACATTGACCACGCCGCGCCGAGAGCACCAGGGCGGTGGTCTGGACGACGACGATGCGGAGCTGAGGAAGACGCAGCAGTGGTAGCCCGCGCGGAGAGGAGTACGAGGGTTCACTGGTTTGGCTGCGGCGTGAGGCTGCTGTCGCCGTAGAATAACAGGGGGTGTGGGTGAGTAGAGGGATACCCTGGGCTAGCGGTGGGAGTAGTAGGGGGCAGTGAGGCCTCCGCGGCATCACAACCGGCCACGAGAGGCGTGAGCACGCGACACGACCGGCCGCTTTGGGCGGCCGGAGCAAGAAGACCAAAGGTTGAAGAAGCACTATGGCGTTGGATGGACATCGTGACGGTCCTTGGAGCTAGAATCGTTCATATTGACTAAGTTGATAAAGCCCTCCGTCCCGTCAACTTACTTGGCCCATTAAGTCATCCTCCCACTATGGTGGGTCCTAGCAGGTGGGTATTCATTTTTTGTGCGTAATAAGGAGGCACTTCATTGCGCATTTAAGATATAGCTGGTGGGTCCGACATGTCACCGGGGGAACGTTTTTTCACGAAATACTGAGGCCCTTCCGGTGGGTCCCAAATGTCGGTGGAGGAATCATTATTTTATACAGACAGTCCACGACCGATGGATGTCGTTCGTTGACCATGTTGACCAGGCCACGCCGAGAGCACCATGGCGGCGATTTACGGGCGAGGCCTAGGAAGGGAACGCCACGGAGCCGGGGAAGACTCGGCAATGGTTGCCCACGCAGTGGGGAGTACGAGGGTTTACCGGTCCGGCTGCCGTTGCCGAAAAATAACAGGAGGTGTGGGTGAGTAGAGGAATGGCCTGGCCAGCAATGAAGTAGGGTGGGGCGGTGCGGCCTGCGGCGGCAAAGACAACCGGCCACGGGAGGCGGAGCAGGCAGTCCCACCGAGCTGGTTTGGGCAGCTGGAGCAAGAAGATCGAGATATTGAAGAAGAAGACAGCCGTTGGATTAACATCCAACGGTCACTACTGCTAGAATCGTTTGTGGACTAAGTTGACAAAGCCAAAGTACACGTCAACCTAGTAGACCCACAAGTCAGCCTCCAAATCTGTCCCAAACAACATACATCCCGAATTTCTAACCAGATTCAAATTAATTTTAAATCTAAATATACCTTAATTTAAATTCAATGAAATTTTACCTGCACAAAAAAAAATGAAATTTAAAATATCAAAATCCGAAAGAAAACAATATTTGGGAACTAATTGCCTGTTTGCTGTTTTTTTTTCATTTTACAGCCCATTTATTATTACTTATAGCCCATTTCTTATTACTTATAGCCCATTTATTATTACTTATAACCCATTTCTTATTACTTATAGCCCATGTTCGGGAAAAATGCATCCCTCCTCGCCTTGAAAGATTTCCGCCCAAAGAGGGCGAGAAAAGCATGTAGGCCTATGTTGGTTATTCTACAAAAACAAATTAGCTGGCTAGCCATTTTTCGTAAAGGAAAAACAAACTGGGCTGGTCATGTGCTAAACATATGAAATAAAAGCCTGGGCTAGACGGGCCACGGGTCCCGCGACAACCCAGCTTGATACCCTTCTCCGTCCCTAAAAACAAAATTACTGCAGCTACTTGGGTCCCCTCATCATCCTCACCATGTACAGTCGTCTCCTTATTCCTCTCGGTTGTTGACCATGTTGACAACACCGGAGGGCAGCACCGCGGCGAGCGAACCAAGGCGGAGGACAATGGTGAGGCCTCGGACGGGAAGGAACAGGAGCCGGGGAAGATCACAGCCAGCCGTGGGAGGCGGGAGCAGGCGGTCCCGCCGGCGCTGGTTTGGCTTTGGTGGCTCGAGGAAGAAGAGACTGAAGAAACGTGACAAACGTTGAATGTCAATCGAACGGTCAAGGTTGGCACAATCATTTTTTGACTAACCGGACACCAAGTAGCATACTTTTTTATATATAGGAAGAAAACTGTGAGGAAAATGCGTTCGTCTGCCGTCCTCCTCACAGGGAACGTTCGCCACATAAGTGACTAGCACCCTTAATTTTCAACCGAGAGGTCTTGGGTTCGAGTCCGAGGAACTCTCAATTCTGTCCTCCTTCCTTCCTCGCAAAAAAGGGAAAGAAAATCAAAGACTTGGGAAGGCGTACATAACAAGCTAGTGTACCAGTAAAGAGACGTTGCCGAGTTTTAGAAAAAAGAAAGACGTGCTCCTGTAGCTGGTTCGAATCCAAACCTGGACTATGACTATATATGGTGCTATGCTACTCTGCAAGTAACAAAACTGACATATCCAACATTCGCTTCTCCTCTTCTCTACTTACTCTGCCTAGCATCGAAGCTCGCCGCAAAGAACCATGTCCGCCGGCTGCTCATCCACCGCTTCTTCAGCAGGAAACAACCAGATATGTGCCAAGTCGCCACCCGCATTCATCGCTTATGGGTCTCATCACACCCCTCAAGGCATGCAAGCATCGCAGCCGATTGCTCATCGCAACTCACCGTCGTTGGTGTGGTGCCACTTCTGCAAATCATGCAGAGTCATCCACCGCGTCTCAACCACAATCCTCAACCCTGGCCGAGTCTTCTACAAATGCCCGAATCATGGGGTAATAATATGTTTAAGTGTTGTTCTGCTGCTTTCAGTTGCTGATTTTTTTAATAGTTTAGTTGATGATCTTCCAGTTTGATTCGTGCAGAAAAGGGAAGATTTGTGTGATTTGTATTTCTGGGAAGTTGCTAATGTGGGGGAATGCAACTACGCTGATTATTTGGTTAGCCGAGGAATCCCAATACCAGCAGGTTGGGGTGTTGGACAAGTAACTGAAGGAACGGCAGAAGAGGAAGATGCAGAGCAGAAGGTTAAAGATGCAGTTCCTCTGATCATGGCCAAGCAACAGCTGTTGAACGGCCTTGACATCAATGAGGAGATGAAAGAGCTTGTGAAGATAATGGGCAAAATCGATGTGCTCTATAGGATGATTGTCTCTTTATTTGCAGTGTATGTAGCACTCGTGATGTATTCAGTGGCTACGACATGAGCACTTTGCTGAAACTAGTAATGAATGAAACCTGTGTAGCAGTCAGTAGTGTTGTGAACACCTAATGATTTCTATTAACGGAAATCAGGGGTATCCCCTTTGCTCATATAAATAAATAAATAGCAGAGGCCCCGTCGGTCAGCTTTGTTCTCATTCAAGACGTCGAGCAAATTGCAGTCCAACAACAAACTATGTCATCAAATTCAAGTTTCATACCAAATATGAGTACAACTAAACAACAATGTCATCATGTTTTAGTTGTCATACAATCACCAAACACAAATCAGCATACATAACAAGTGATGTTCTCACAAAGCAAATACTAAACAACATGTTCATCGTGTTTCAGTTGTCATAGCAAACACAATTTCACATAGTAGATAAAAAACGTCTTCCGACAGTGCAAATACGACAAAAGCAATGTAATCATCATCCGCAGCAGCAAAGATCAACATCTTCGCCATGTGTATCAGTCTGAATCGTAATTCCCCACGGTGTCATCTTCTTCTTCGTCCTCAACGTTCTCGAACGTTGGCTTCTTCTTGATCAATTCTTGTATGTCCACAGCACGACAGGCAATCTTTTCGGCGGCATCATCGACGTGATGGTTCTCAAAGATATTAGGAACATCTGTGTTATCTTGTACATCAGGAGCAGTGTAGGCATCATCTTGTTGTGCAACTTCATTAAACGAATTCCTCTGCTCAAACCTTTGCAATACTCTCCAGTCATCGCTACGTGCAAATGTG
The DNA here is from genome assembly GCA_021605145.1 of Aegilops bicornis. Classification (NCBI taxonomy): domain Eukaryota; kingdom Viridiplantae; phylum Streptophyta; class Magnoliopsida; order Poales; family Poaceae; genus Aegilops; species Aegilops bicornis. The sequence goes on from CM038674.1 coordinate 513,913,752, forward strand.
TCTTCCACGAAAAATATCTGTGTTGCTTGATTTGCCAAAATAAAAGGCTCGTTGGTCTGGTACGCCGCCTTGACATTGATGGATTTGAAATAATCATCAGCTCTGGGTTTTGCGATCCTGGAAAACATGTTATACCAACGACAGCACAACAGAACCACACACCGATGATCCTCGAAACTGGAGATATACTGCAACTGAACAATGTCTGTTATGTTAGCATACATTTAAGTTGTCTGTTTCTGATACATATCCGTGCTCATGATGGCACAATTTTGTGTCTTCCTGCCTTCGTCCCGTGCAAGGGTGTTGTAGCGCACATCTCCAACAACACAAGATTCATAATGTCTAACCCGAGTATCGTGGACCCATTGCTAGTGAGTAAAGGGCATCATCAATCGCCTGCCCATCCTGCCGCATCTTCTTAACCTATGGTTAGAAAATAGACAAGCTAATCATCTTATGTACTCAATATATTAAAAAAGCGACAATTGCACTTCAAAAGCTTACATGGTTCTTGAACCATTTCGCAAGTCCTGCCATAACTAGTTTGTCAATGTTTCTTGGATTTTGCGGCAGTAACTCCTCTTTGTAGATGCTGCACAACATAGTGATCGTGTCAAACATCTAAATATATAAGAATGTGCGGCAAGTTTAGTAGATTACGATGTATAAGCTGCAGATCGCACTTACTTGATATAAGGTAGTATCTCGTGATGGTTATTCAACACATATCAAACCATTTTGTCCAAATCTTTAGGTTTGTCCTCTTGTCGACTCTTCCTCGTAACTCCAATGTAATAATCGAAAACATTGAGCCTGGGATTGTCTTCACCCACCTCTTTGCTAAGTCGATCAATTGTTTCAATGTATTTTGAGCGTAATGTCGAAGCTTCAGAGCAATGTAGGCCTCTGCAATGGAACCCTTGGGTCTAGATCTGTTCCTAACATAGCCCTTGAAAGTGCATAGCCGCCTTTCAATAGGGTACATCCATCCATACTGTACTGGACCTCTAAGTAGTGCCTCATCAGGTAGATGAACAACCAAATTCACCATCATATCAAAGAAGGCTGGAGGATATATCTTCTCAAGGTCGCATAGGATAGTTGGTATCTTGTCTCTAAGACGCTCCAAAGCATCTATCCTGATATTTCTCTCGCAGAGTTCCTCAAGAATTGTCCCAACTCAAGAATCGCTCAGATAAGTCAGGCGGCCCAACCCTCTAAGGATAACAGTAAAACCCTTTGAAGTAGGACGTGGCAGTCATGAGTTTTCAACCCTTGTACCTTGTTTCCATCTCAGACCGACTCTCCTTTCAGAGTTGGAAGCAAATCCATGTGGGAATCTCACACGTGATGTGACCTCGCAGAATTCTTTTTCTTTTACCTTGTCCAAGACGCATATACCGGTGCCATATCCCGTGGTTTACTTTCATCTTGCACCGCAAATCCTTTCCGATACCTGTGTGTGTCAAATGTATCCTAGATTTTAAGGTATCTTTCGTCTTGCCTTCAATGTTAAGAAGTGTGCCGATAATGCTGTCACATATATTTTTCTCGATGTGCATCACATCAAGATTATGCCGCAAATCCAAATCTTTCCAATACTCCAAGTCCCACAAAGTGGACCTGCGGGTAAACAATAATCTCTCTTCTACCGTACACGCTTCCTTTTCCCGCTACCATTACCGTGGATGGTTTCCTGGTGTAATATGCCCGACCTTCTCTAATTCCACTTGCAACTCATCGGCGGTGAGACTCTTTGGCGCATCACGGGTTTCATGCTTTGCATTGAACACATGTCTTCGGTATTTTCTAGGATGCGGCTTGTCCTTGGCAAGGAAACGACGGTGTCCAATGTAACAAATCTTGCTAAGTATTGCGTATGACAGCGGATTCCTGTAACAGCGAACACATGCATTGTAACCATGTGTCGTTCGCCCTGACATAGTGTACAAAGCCGAATAATCATGGATGCACCAAATTACAACAGCACGCAGAAAGAAATCAGCTGCTGGGCTGCTATATAGGTCTCGAGTGAGAACACCCTTCCATAGCTGTTGAAGTTCCTCCACAAGAGGCTCCATGAACAAATCAAAATCCTTTCCAGGACTTTTTGGACCTGGGATGAGCAAGGCCATCATGTAGTTTGATTCTTTGGTGCAGAAATTTGGAGGCATGTTGTAAGGGATAACAAGCACTGGCCACATGCTATATGTGGCGCCTCGTGGCCAAATGGGTTAAATCCATCGAAGCTAAGCCAAGTCTAATGTTTCTCGGTCAAGAAAGAAACTCTTTGTGTTTATCATTGAAGCTTTTCCACTCACTACCATGAGATGGATGGCTCATTACATTCGATCTCTCAGATTCTGGTTCCTAGAATGCCATAGTACATCCTCTCTTGTTTCAAAGCATCATGAAACAACCTCTGCAATCTTGGTGTAATTGGAAAATGTCTCGAACATTATGAGGAACCCTCTTCACAAAGCATCACCATCTTTCCATCTTGACGATTTGCATTTCGGGCATTCACTTAAGTTGGCATAGTCCTTCCTAATGTAACACAATTATTCTTACAAACATGGATCATATCATATCCAATTCCAACCGCACGAAGGAAATTCTTCATTTTACCGTAGGTGTGTGGCAGCTCGTGACGCATCTGGGAAAGATTTGGGGAAAGCAGCCAACATTGCATCGAATGATTTGTTGGTCATCCGCCGTATGTCTTCACCAAGAAAGGTGACCATAGCTGAGAATACCGTGACTTATTTCACAGGGGTGACAACGCGTTGCATTGTTCCAACATGCGGGCCTGCCATTTTCTTCGCAGTGAAAGTTCACGGAATGCATGAGCATTTCGTAGCATTGTTTCAATGTTGGTCAAACTCACTGCTCCGCCACCACCACCTCCTCCTCCTCTTCCACCGAGCATCAGTCGATCAAGATGGTGATCTGCTGCTTCCACGTAGTCAATAACATTGACGCTCACAACTTCACCATGATGAACCCACCTAGTATATGTGACCGACATCCCATACAAGTGTAGATGATTTTGCATGCTTGATCGGGGTCTTGTAACTGAATTCATACAACTGCTACGCGGGCAGAGCACATCTGATTTTGGACCACCGTACTCAGCTCTGATAAAGTTCATGAAGTTTTCAACCCCTCGACATATGCAGCGGAGAATCTTCGAGCAGAAGTTATCCAAGTACTGTCCATCTGTTAGACATACAAATTAGTTCTTCTACTAGATATTACAGGAAAACATATATGCTTTTTTATGAAGTCCAAAAAAAATACCTAGGTCGATGTTTAAAGCTATGGCAAGATGTTTGGACGAGCAGATCTATGTAACGAAATATATGTAAGGCTAATTCAGCAAACAAATTTGAGTGCTAAATTATGGCAGGCTGTTTCAGTAGTTAATGAGGCCGAGCACACAGCCATCGAACTACCGAAGGCCATCACAGCAACAAAGATCGAGTATAAAATGGTGTAGAGCTATTTCACCTAACAGATTGGCTACTAGACCATGGCAATCTACATCGCAATAAATATATGGCAGGATATTTTAGCAACTAATCAGCCTTGGCATGCCATCTCAGCTAAGCAGATTGAGTGCAGAATAGGGCAAGGAAGCTTCTTAAGCAGAGCATATTGAAAGTAAACTACTTCGGCAAATAGTGAGATTAACAACGTCTATCAGGTAACATTCAGCGCTACACCAACATGAACGGGGCCTCAGTCTAGAATGCGCGTACCATGGGAGAAGCTAACCGCCGTATGCCTCCACACCTAACGCCGCCACGGGTGGCGGCGCCGACCGCCAGGCGCCTCCACAAGAACGTAGCTGAGGTGGCGGCGCTGGCTAGAGGACGACATACCACGAGAGTGTACTGTGGGAGCGAGAGGATCGCCAGGCCCCTCGATGAATCATGGGCGCGACGACGACACAAGTGGGAGGGCGGCTTTGGCGGAGTGAATGGAGTGGAGGGGGATGGGGGGAGGGGGGTTTGGGGAATTTTTGGCCGAAGGGCGGTTGAATCGAATTTGGGGGGAATTTTTGTGTGTGTGTGTGCGTGTGGGGGGGGGGGGGGGTTTCACGCGGAGGGCGGGGGAGTTTGGCGCATGGTCGGTTTCTCCAAGTGCAATCCCACGTGTCAGTGAAGAGGCAAGCCGAAGCGCGTTCCATTTGCGTGAGCCGTGTGTAGGACCGAACGTGTGTGGTGTGCAATGCGACCGCGACCGGAGTGCTGTGAGTGTACCACCTTTTTTCCTTTTAAACTAGGTGCTTTGCCCCCTCAAAAAAATGTTGCTTCGCGCGATCCATCGATACTACTACTAGTAGTCCGGTAATCCCGACTAAAATGGCACGGCCGGGTCTTGCCCCGTGCGATATGCTGGGAGGTTGGCTTTGTTGGGTTTTTTAGATTTGTCTCGGTTCAATAAAAAGCAGAGTTGGTGATGATGGTGTGCCTGTCATCCTGCAGTATAGGCCGTCCGATCTATATCTAACGGATAGGAAGGAAACTATGACAATTTACCCGCACTCCTCTCCACATTTGCAGATAAGGCTTTCCCTCGTTCATCCTTTTCTCACACAAGATCTTGATCTTCCGTGCAATGCACGGGCATCTTGCTAGTACTCCTACAATATGTATATTATTGTGAAAGTTCATATACACCGGCCGAGATTAATGCAAACACGACAGATTTTCATTACATTTCGAACTTTTATAGGACAGAAAAATAAAAGAAACCCTACCCTAAACCTATTATACGGCGGAGACCGACGTCCTCCATCTGCGATCTCTATGTACGGGGGCGGGGTTCAAGACCCGTGAAGTGAAGGTGCGGTCTCCGGCGAGGAAGAGTAGAACACGGGATACGGACCGGCCAGTTGGCACACCATGCCCTGCCGCCTCCCATGCCCTACTCATCCTCGGAGGAGTCCCCGACCTTACAGGTGCCGGACGTTGGACGGCGGCAAGTAGGATGCGTGGCTGACGGTGCTCCCGTCGTCGGCCGCCAGCGTGGTCACCGCTTGTGCGGTCGCGTCTACGTCCGACTACGCCGCTATTGCGTCGCGAGAGGCCACTTGAGCGAGGGCGGCGACCTCGAGCTTCATCCCCGAAGACAAGCTCTCCCGCAGAGCGTTCGCACTTGCGGTCATAGCGGATGTGGTGCTGTAGGAGGACGATGCGCTATGGTGTGGAGGTTAGCTGGGCGTTGCCACTTTAAGTAGCGCTTTCCGGTGAGGCCAAGTGTCCGGTGCGCCATTAAGTCGCCGGAGTTGGTTCCTCGGCACCGAGCCTCTTAACAACGACATACGAATCGGACGACATGAATGCGGCAGCCGGGCGCCGGTTGGGAATGCACCGCGCCACGCGTGAGGGACGAGGGCTTTGGTGTGCCAGGTAGTCACCTGCGGTCGTGGCAATGTTGGAGATGCCCTTTGGCGCAAATGCGATCCCCTCATGTCATTGAAAAAGCAAGACGACCCGCATGGTCTCAGTCCACAGGATGCGCTTGGCGCTACCACACCACTCCGCTGGACGCATCGCGCCCCGTGCATCCTCGACGAGCCGGGTGTTGGGGTGTGTTTGGATTGTGGCCAAAGTGCACCTTACCAAAATTTTGGTCATGACCCAAAGATTGGTCTTTGTTTGGATGGTTGCCATTTCTTTGGCATGCCAATGAACTCTAGCCAACTCTAGTTCATTTTTCTTGCCAGTGTCAGCCAAATCATGGGCAACCAATACCTCAACCAAAATTTTGGCTACCCAATGCTTTGATGAGGAAACCTTGGGCACAAATCAAACATACCGTTGGTCGTGCCACAGCACTAACGCCACCCTCGGCACACTGAAACCGACCGCGTCTATCGACGATATGAGCGTGTCGCTCACCGCGGTCGCCGTGTCCAGAGGCGGTGTTGGAGCTGCGCCCCGTTGTTGGCCCCAACGACCCACATGAACGGTTGTCGGTGGCGAGGAGGTGGTGGGCCAGCTCCTCCATTGGACTAGTCTGCGCTATGTCGGTTTCCCTGTTTTCCCGTCCATATTCGAGCGTCAGTGCTCCGCGTTGCGCATTAGGCCTTTCACTATGTAGGCCAAGCGAGACAAGTTATTGTTTATTTGAGCCACTCACGTGTAATCATGTGGCGTTTGCTTATTTCTCATTCCTCTCCAACCCTCTTCTCCATCGATCATGTCGCCTCCAAATGAGTCCATCCTCCCGCATGCCTCATTTGAACATTCCGCCGAGTATCATTCACATGTACCCACCCTAGTCCTCTTTCAATAGATCTCCGGACCACGAGATGAAATCGAGAGGGAAACGAAAGGGGCACGTGATACCTCAGGCGGATTCAAAATTTTGAACCGGTGATCATAGCATCCGCAAATCATATATAAAGGATATTCAATGTTCGTTTCGTTTTTGAACATACAATATACTCCCTCCTATCCTTTATACTTTACATACTCCCTCCGTCTAGGTGAGTAAGTCATCTTAGGCTGTGCACCGTGACCAAGGAGGAGAGAAAAACGAGAGACATTAATGTCTATTTGCTAATTAATAGTATTGCATGCAATGAACTAACCACTGCATGTCGTGTTTGATAGTCTCAAGTCATTAAAAGCATGCACACTCTCATCTCTTATTGGTTGATATGTCAAGAAACAAGAAATGAGGTAGAAGTTAATGCACCGCGCCTAAGTGTTTTGGGATTATTTGGTTTTCGTAAGATGACTTAGACACCTAGACGAAGGGAATATAAGTTTTATGTGTAGTCAAAGTATCTCTACTATGATAAAAAAGGTATCAACATTCAACAACGCCCAATCAATATTGTTAGATTCGTACGTACTCCTAGATTTGTACTCTAGATGGTTTCCAATTTGACTATTGACAAGATTAATAGTACTCCTTTCACATAGGTGAGTAAGTCATCTTAGGCTATGCACCGTGACCAAGGAGGAGGGAAAATGAGAGACATTAATGTTTATTTTCTAATTAATAGTATTGCATGCAATGAACTAACTAATCGCATGTCATGTTTGATAGTCACAGTCATTAAAAGCATGCACACCCTCATCTCTTATTGGTTCATATGTCAAGAAACAAGAAACGAGGTAGAAGTTAATGCACCACGCCTACGTGTTTTGGGATTATTTGGTTTTTGTAAGATGACTTACACACCTAGACGGAGGGAGTACATGAGATGTATAATGTGAAAATTATATCATTGGGAACTCCTTTCACATACGAAATTGACCATATGCTTTGTGTAAGTTGCATGTCATATATTATTACTCTAACATTTGGTCAAAGTTAGCCTCGAAAAGCGCATTAGACCCTGTATGCTTTGTGTAAGTTGCATGTCATATATTATTACTCTACCATTTGTGTAAGTTGCATGTCATATATTATTACTCTAACATTTGGTCAAAGTAGTATACTGGAAGTGGATCCTCTGACGTAGGGTATCCCCGCCTTACCCTCCCTTTCGGTCACTTATCGGCAGACCCCATGCTTGCTAGGGCCCCGCATGTCGGGCCATTTAATGGGTTCGCCACGTCAGGGATCCTCATCCGTAGTATACTCCTCTATTTTTATTTACTCCGCATAAAACGGAGGGAGTGGTGGTATAATAAATGACGCGGGCGGGGGAGGGGGAGGGACGTCGGTTTGCTCTCAACTGCGGTCCCACAAGCGAGCGAAAACGCAAGACAAAGTGCGTTCCATTCGATGAGCGACATGGAGGGTCCAGCGTGCCGGGCTGCAACGCGAACGCGACAAGAGCGATGTACAGTCAAAACCGATTAACCGGTCGTCACCGGAACCACTATTCACACCAAAACCTTCGCTGCTCGGCCTACGCCAGCCACTGCCCTAAAACAACACCAAATCTCCAGCCCATTCCCCCACCTTTCGATCCCCTAGCCCGCATCAAGCGTCCCCTAGTTCGCCAGAAAGCCATGGTGCGCCACAAGATCACTTACTATAAGATGCTGACACCGGAGCGCCGCGCAGAAATCTTGGCGGCGGTCGGCGCCACAGACCTCCGTTCCCAAGCTCGCTTTGCGGTGGGCCAATCCCCGAGTTCTCTGGAGCCAAACTACGAGGAGGAGGAAGCCGATCCAATGTTCATTGTGGAGGTCACGGCGCAGAAGGCCCCCTATGGGTATGAGACGATGGACGTCGACTTCGTGCCGGCGTCCGAGTCCCCCATGGTGCAGGCAGACCAGCGGTTCAACATGGCGATACTAAAGGAGGACCGGTAGGCAGAGGCTCAACTTGACGCGGAGAGCGCGCATGCCGCTGCCATCGAGGTTCTCCTGCAGGCGGAACCGGATGTCGTGGATGTGAATCGGGCGGCGGAGGCTCAACTTGAGGCGGAGCGCGCGGATGCCGCTGCCATCGAGGCCCTCCTGCAGCGTAAACCGGACGCCCCGGACATGAACCGGGCGGCAGAGGCTCGACTTCGACGCAGAGCACGCGGATGCCGCTCTCATCGACGCCCTCCTGCAGCGGAACCGAAGTCTGGACTTGAACCGGGCGGCGGAGGCTCGACTTCGGCGCGAGCGCGGATGCTTGCCGCCATCGAGGCCCTCCGCAGCGGAACCGGACGTCCTCGACTTGAACCGGGCTGTGCTCTCGCCCATGCAGAAGCGCCTAAGACGCCCGCTTGAACGAGTAGCTGGAGGTCGAGGACAACCACGGTGTGGAGACACACGTCGGCAGCGACGGCTGGTTCAAGCGGCAGCCAAAGACGACGAGGCCGCCTCTTTGCGTGAAAGCAAAGGATAGTTTTTCTTTATGTTGTTGTTTTTATGGATCTTTTGCTGTGTAAAAACATATTATTTGTTATGCAAGTCGCCTCGACTTGGTCCGCCTACCATTTCAAAGCGGTTGGATGAATATCCCACGCCTCCTAACCCTTCTTTCCTTCTTCCTCACCTCTTCTTTTCCCCAACAGACCATCACCGCACGGGCCGTCACGGATACTCCCCAACATGCGGTTGGATAAACATACTCTATGAACGAAAATTATGTGTCAGCGATAGGATGGCTGAGTTTGATTTGTTCGCATGCGACAACACGTGTCAGTGAGGGTTCGTTCCCTTGGTTGGGTTTGCGGCGTGCAGGAGCGATTGTGTGAGGGTGCGGTGCACTGCCAAGGCAAGGTGAGCGACTGCCGTGTGAGGGTGCGGTGCGACATGACAGTACCGTCATAAGTGTACCTCCTTCTCATTTTGAAAACTTTAGGCAAGATTGGCAAAAATGTGTGGCGAAGTTTGGCAATGCAAGGCCTAGACCCAAACAAGATAAGTACGTACGTACTAGGAGTACTAGTGTTAAAAAATAAAGGCGAGATTTTCCTTCACGGGATTTAATCGATACAAATCCTCGTTTCACGTGTCAATTAATGCGTATTTTTTTCTCGAAAGACCAAAGAGCTAACCATCTCACTCCTCATCGCTTGATTAATGCAGCGCCATGCAAACGAACCTTCTCACTTCCGCATGCATGCAGGGGATATTAATGTCCTTGGTTGCTAACCCCATCAATTTTGCCTCGATTTGTGTTAGTGGCCCTTTGCAAATTGTAATTTTGATATACTGGCCTTGTGTACAAAAAAATGGAGGTAGTAACTATATTTGAATTCCTTGCCCATTGCGGTGACGTCGACGACTTTTTTTTTGTGGTTTGGTGAAGTGCGTTCGACGGAGAACACCATTGAGGTAGACTACGGTAAGTAGTTCGCAAGTGCCGCCTGCAAGCCGAGACAACCGCCTTATTTGCATACAGGAAGTCCTTTACTAGTACCACTACTAGGAGTACTAGTGCGGTGAGATGGTTTCTCGAAGAAGACCATGGAGAACCGGAGTCAGCGAAGAGTGAAATGATAGTTGCTTCGTCCGTGCTTTGTGATTTGACGCCTCACTGCTTTGTGATTTGTAATAGAAGGGACAGGGGATAAGACTCTGTGCTCTATACTGTACTACATGCATCCAAGCATGGGAGAAAGAGGAGAGACGTTGCATTTTTCTATTCCTTCAATCAATCAATCAGGGAGCTTCGGTTCCATCTTTTTGGCTCTGGCAACACCGTCCACAATGGTTCCCACGATGCCAAAAGTGTCGGGGGTTGGGTGCGACATATGCCAAAGGATGGCTTGTCATGGTGGGGGCGAGTAGAACATCGTCGGTGCCTGGAAACGGGATGAGGCGAAGGCATGCACGCCGGCGAATCTTACCCAGCTTCAGGGCTCTCCGTGGAGATAACACCCCTACTGCTGCTCTGCGGGGTCTCCGCATGATCACTATGGCAAAGTGGGTACAAGGTTGCTCCTTGAGCTGTTCGGGTGAGGAAGGAGAAGGGCACGGCTAGCTCTTCTCTTCCCTCTATGTGTGTCTAAAACTACTGGGGTCCAACCTCTTGCATGGGTGCCCCGGGGGGGTTATATAGGCCTACCCCTGTGGGGGTACAATGGTAATGTCTGGCCGGGCGCGGGTCCCAGCCGTCTGTCTCTTAGGTCGCCTTCTTCTCCGCCGACTTCTGGGGCCCGCAGACTAGCGGGCCCCGCCGACGGCCCGTCATGGGTCGATAGGCCCTGTCCGCCGCGGACGGGTCTTGCCGGCTGCGGATTACTGTAGCCGCACCTCTAATGACGCCAGCTTGGTCATGGGGTCATGGCGACAACGCCGCCGCCTAGCGGGCGATCACTGTTGCCATTCCCTGTCTCGTCTAGTTAATAGCGTGCGGGCCCGTGGGAGGGGCCAGCCGACTCCTGGGGGCCGACTCCCAACGGGTCTGTCTTCCAGCGCTCTCGCCGACTCCTGCACCCCCGCCGATAGGCGGGTCCCGCCGCCTCTGGGTCGTACAGACAGGCCGTCGTGGGTGCTGTGGATTCGCCCGGGGCCTTATGTCGTGGCCGGCATGGCAAGGTTGCCACGGGACGGAGATCTCCGTCAAGACGGCGGCTGTGGCTATGCTCGCCTCGTGAACAGGCGGTGGATGGGCCAGACAGCCGCCACACCGCCCCGCCCGTGATTGCGTGGGTAGGAGGTGGTTGGAGTCGCTGGCCGACTCCTCTTAGCCGGCTTTCTCGGAAGCCGCCAGTTGGGAGTCGGCTCATCTCAAGCCGTCTCGATTCGGCTGGAGGGGCGGTCGGCGGCTCGCCGTCGACTCTCGTAAGCGGCTCTTCGTCTCGGGGTCTTGAGGGCCGCAGTCTGCCCCGATGTTTTGAAAGGTACAGGGGCTCGGGTTTGCCTACCCGTGGCCCATTACTCCGACAGTAGTCCCCGAAGCTGGTGAGGCGCCGAGGGAAACATATCGAGGAGCCTCAACAGTTTCATCCCTCCGGTGGAAGAATCTAGGCTTGGCTCGCCGTCTTTCTCTTGGGCCAACTAGCTGGAGTCGGTCTCGTAGGAGGCCGTCTTGCTCCTCAAAGGGTTTGAAGGTCATGGCGGGATCCGGGCAGCGTGCCTGATAAGCTTCCAGGCAGCTGCCCGTCAGCGGGTCGCGCATAGAACGCCACGCCGGGTGGCGGGCCTGCCCACCCACGCGCGTGACGAGACAGGCCCGTCAGGCGGGGCCCGCCACTACCGCACCTCGGTGCACGGGCGGATCCGTTGCGGCCGCGCGGGCGGTTGGGTTCCCCACGTCGTTACTGCGCGCAGTAACTTCGTGGGTTAAATCGTGGGGGCGTGGGGTATTGGGCGCAATTAATCCCACGCCCACCCCATCGGCTTCTCAGCACAGGCGCCTATAAGTAGGCGAGAGGAGGGGGGCGGCGACGCACGCGCACCCATATCCCCGCTTCCCCGCTTCCTCTTGCTCCTTCTCCTCCTTGCTTCGTCTTCCTCTTGCCTCCGCCGCGCCGAACCACGCCACGCCGCGGAGATGAGCTCCTCCTCCGCCGCTGCGCCTCCTGCCGCGCGCTCCGGCGTGTGGGACGGCTCCGAAGTGGACGACGACATAATCGAGTTCCTCCGCCAGACGCGCCGCATCCCCGGCAAAAACCTAGTGCGGACCCGCGCCGCGCCGGCGGGCGAAATAACGCCGGCGCCGGAGGAGGGCGAGCGGGTCATATTCCGCTCGCACCTCATGCGCGGACTAGGGCTGCCGGCGAGCGGCTTCTTCCGTGCCTTCCTGAAGTTCCACGGGCTCCAGCCGCACCACCTCACTCCGAATACAGTGGTGCTGCTGGCCGCCTTCGCCTCCTTGTGCGAAGGCTTCCTTGGCGTTCTCCCCACCATCGAGCTGTGGGGGGAATTCTTCCAGGCCAAGCACAGCACACACGTCGCCGGCGTGCCGACTCTGTGCGGCACCTTCATCGCGATGCGGAGGCCGGTGGCCGACAACCCCTTCCCTGCCATCCCGCTGATCAAGTTGGTGAAGATGTGGCATCGCTCCTACTTTTACGTGAAGAATGTCGCTCCAGAAGGCGACTGGGTCAACCTGCCGCCTTACGGAGCCAGCAAGTTGGTGGGGCGGCTCCCCAGCTGGTCCCATCGGGCCAGGACGCTGACTCCTGCAGGCGCCGTCGCTGTCAGCTGACTCCGTCTTGGCGCGATCGGAGAACTGGCCCGGGGCCGACTTCTTGGCCGCCGTGGCGCGCCGAAGTCCTTCCGCTCCAAGGCCGACCTCATCTGACCGCCGATGAGCGGCCACCGGGACCTTGATCGGCTGTGCTCAAGGACATGCCCCACGCGGAGGTGGCGGACACGGTGAACTTCTGGGCGAACTGCAGTCTCACGGCGGAATGGCAGTTCGGCAAGGAGCCAGATCGCTGGCCAACCCCCGCTGTGGTAAGTCATCCCTCTTGCTCTTCATTTTCTTTTCAGCCGAATCGACTCGATTTTCTTTTGGTTTTTCCAAGTCGAACCCCTCATGCAGCCCTCACCGGCACTACGGGCCGGCCTGTGAGTTCGCCCCGACCGGGCGGAGAGCGACGTGGATGACCCCGACTTGGGGGTGGCGGCGGCGGAGGCCGACGCCAAGGAGGGGAGGAGGAGGGTCGACTTCAGGCCCTCGGCGACCTTCGCCGACTGGCCTGAAGATGACGGTGAGAGGGAAGTCGTCCCCCGCCGCCAACCGAATGTCGGCCATCCAGGCGTGAGTTCCTCCGCCGGATTGGGTGGTCGAGGCAACGCGAAGAAGCGCCGGGCCGGGCCGAGCTTGCAAGGCGGCCGGGCGAAGAAGTTCAGGGGGACGGCCGCCGCGACCCAGCGAGAAGAGGCGGTCGCAAAGGCTAACCGCTTTCGCAAGGAAGTGAAGAAGCCGCCGCTGGTCTCTGCGTAAGTGCTTCTTACTTTGTCTTGTTTTCTTCTGGTTCGTCTTGTCCAAATCTTTTATATGTCTTCTTCGCATCAGGACTCCTCTCACCGTGGAGAGGGTCGCCGCTGCCTCCGTCATGGGGTCAGCAGAGACGTCCGCCAATACTCGGCGGATTGACCCTGCCGCCGACCTCCGGGAGGCGACGGAGTGGAACACGCAGGAGAAGCGCGACGAGGAGGAGGCCGCCCGCCTGGAGAAAGCGGAGGCCGAGAAGGCGGCAGCTTCCGCCCAGAAGAGGCTGTAGGAGGCCGAAGCCGCCGTCGCAGCCAAGAGGCGAGACGAGGAGGCCACGCGCTGGGCCGGGCGCTGCTCGTCACCGGCTGAGCTCTGCCCGCCGCCTTGAGTTCACGGGCAGACGGAGGGAGCCGCAGCGAAGTTCCCCGTCATGGAGAGGGAAGGCGGCGAGGCGTGCTGCCGGGCACGGCTGCAGCCGCTTCGCCGCCCGCCGCCGTCCCGAGAGCTGCGAGGTAAACAGCCGGCGGACTCGCCTGTGCCGCCGACTGACGATGAAGCTGTGGCGAGGCTGCTCCTTCAAGTCGCCTCGCCAGCGCGCCGCCGTCTTGAGAAGGCGACTTCGGCGCCGCGCCCTTTGGGGACCGGCGCCGCCAGCTCGGCCATTCCAGACGCCGAGGTGACAAGCGCCGCGCCCGTTGGGTGGGTGCGAGGAGGCAGCACTGGTCCGCTGAACATGGCGCTTCTGGAAGTCCAGGCGAAGCTGCGAGCTGAGGGCGACACCATCCAGAACTGCACCAAGGCGCACTTGGCGTCGCGAGCCGTCGTGCGGGTATGTTTCTTCTTTAAGTTTTTTCTTGTTCTTCTCCGTGGAGGCACGCCAGCGCACCCACTGGGTGTAGTCCCCGAGTTTCGGGCCGGCTGCTGAGCAGGCGGCTCGGAACTCTATCTGTCAATTTCCAAATTTTTACCTTTGTCTGAAATTCTTATCGCAGGAGTATCACAACCTCCACGCCACTGCCTTCAACCGCAACGTTGAGGAGCTGGGCAAGCGGACTGCCGACTTGTCGAGGCGCCGAGGTGAGTCTTCTTTCTTCTTCGGGCGTACTGGCGCACTGGGCTGTAGTCCCCGAGATTTGGGCCGATCGCCGAAAGGCCGTCGGATCTTCTGGCGACCTTCTTAGTTGACGACTTAACGCCTTTTTTTCTTTTATTCTTCGTGAGGCTAACGCTACTCTTCGACGGCAGCTGGGCAGCCGACACCGCCTCGCTGCGTCGAGGGGAGGAGTGCAAGAAGCTCGCCGCAGAGCGCGACTCTGCCGCTACTGGGCGGAGCAGAGGGAACTGCTTAAGGCGGCGCAAGACGAGGCGGAGAAGAGAGAGGCTGCTCTCCTGGCCGAGTTCGAGAGTGAGCGCTCCTCCTGGACCGACAAGGAAGCACTGCTGACCTCCGGCTTCCATGAAATCGAGGACATCGTCAACGGTGAGTTTTTTTTACTTTCTTCCGTTGGGCCGCCGACTATAGGTCAGGCCGACTCCTGGTTTTTTGACTTGCTTCTTTTTCGTCTTGGCAGACTTCTTCCCCGGCCATACGCAGGCGGCCAATCAAGCCATCGAGGCTGATCGCGGGCGCCTTGAAGGGGCGCAGTGGTGCCGAGATCGCTGCCAACGCCCCGGACCTTGACGAGTAGCTCCGAGCATTGAGGCTCGTCCACGGCACGATCGGATGTCAAGGCCGCTTCAGGCCGCGTCTGCGCCTGTAGCGATCGCTGCCCCGTGGCCGGACATGCTTGCTTCACAGACTCAGCGGACTGCCGACTTTGCCGGAGGTCGCGGCTGGCCGCCTTGAGGCTCGGAAGGTTCCGCGTTCGGCCGGAGCGCGCCGGGCCTTGGAATTCGTCAAGGCGTGGTATCCAGGGCTGGATCTGGACCGGCTGGCCGCGTTCCGGTCACAGGCCCAGGCGGAGCTGCTGGCTGCGGAAGACACCCTCGTCGAGCGTGCGGCGGCGATCGCCGACTACACGAACACCAGCGTCTTTGTCCCTGAGCGGGCTGAGGACAGCGGGGAGGCGCCGCCGGAGTGGTTCGGGATGAACCTGGATTATGACGAGGACTCGCGCGGAGGTGATCGGCTCTAGGGCCGAGGAGGAAGGCGAGGCGGAGGACGGAGATGAGATGGAGGCGCGAGAAGACGGAGCGGGCGACCAGCCTCAGCTCGACCGCGCCCAAGAACGAGCGCGCCCGTCTGCCGGGTTGCCGCCGGAAGATGATCAAGCCGAGATCGCCCCCGGCCGCCTCAGGCGCCGACGCCTTGCCTCCTCCGCCCCGAACCTGGCTCTGCCGCTTCCTAGGCTGCTGTCTCGCCTTTATTTTATCTGCTTTGATAGTCTTTGAAAAAACTTGTTAATTCACACAATTCCACCCGCGGGGTGTATTTTGAACCTCTGCCCGAAGATCCGGCCAAGGGCCTATGCTGTGTAGATATTATCCTAATTTTATCTTTCCTTGCTCATTGCTCTTATGGCTTTTTCCTTTGCCGCCTTCCCTTGGTCGCCGCCTTGCCTGGCTTGGACAACCGCTCATGGGATCGCTGCTGGGATCAAGTGCTTGGCTACTCTTGGGAAGGCAAGTACTTGGCCATTTTTAGAGTCTTTTAAACAAGTTGAATAGAAAGCAGCCAGCCGACTACTTAAGAGTTGGTTTTTGCAAAAAGGTGGAAGCCGCTTTAAGCTATGTTTATGCTTTGGGTCGTTAGCCATTTTTCGTGTGGGCGCTCGTTCTTCCTTACTCCTGCCCACCAAACAGTCGCTCATGAAGTTGCGGCTTCGACAGAGACGGCTTAGGCACCGCGACGTTACTTGTCCGATCAGGAAGCATTTCATAGCCCATATGGTGAGTCCCGGCCGACTAGTCGAGCCCGGTGCCAAACAACATAACATAGAGTAACATACTCGAAGGCATAATTCTTATCATACAGATAACAAAAGAGGGCAGTCCTCAAGTTCGTCTCGGGGGGCCCGAAGTCTTGGTACTTTAAACACAAAAGGTAGCGTGGTACATACTTGCATCAATCAGAAAATCTTCGGAGAAGATTCAGATTCCATGGCCATTCCGTCTCTTTGCCGGAGTCGTCCCTCTTGCGTGCTCGGAGCTTCGAAAGGCCGACGTAGTAGGAGTCGTTGCCAAGACTTTGCTGATAATGAATGGGCCTTCCCAAAGGCGCCCGACGGCTTGTCTTTGGCGGTACATTCGCTACATCGGCCCGGAGCACAAGGTCGCCCTCTTGGAATGATCTTGGCTTGACCTTCTTGTTGTAGTAACGGCGCAGGCTCTGCTGGTAGATGCTGGACCGGCTGAGTGCCAACAGCCGGCCTTCTTCTCCGCCGACTTCTGGGGCCCGCAGACTAGCGGGCCCCGCCGACGGCCCGTCATGGGTCGACAGGCCCTGTCCGCCGCGGACGGGTCTTGCCGGCTGTGGATTACTGTAGCCGCACCTCTAATGACGCCTTGACTTGGTCATGGGGTCATGGCGGCGCGCGCCGCTGGCGGGCGATCACTGTTGCCATTCCCTGTCTCGTCTGGTTAATGGCGTGCGGGCCCGTGGGAGGGGCCAGCCGACTCCTGGGGCTCGACTCCCAACGGGTCCGTCTTCCAGCGCTCTCGCCGACTCCTGCACCCCTGCCAACAGGCGGGTCCCGCCGCCTCTAGGTCGTACAGACAGGCCGTCGTGGGTACAGGGATCTGCCCGGGGGGCTGATGTCGAGGGCAGCGTGGCAACAAGGCGTCGGACGGAGATCTCCATCAAGACAGCTGTGGCACAGGCCATGCCCGCCCTTCGTGAGCAGGGCAGGGGATGGGTCACAAGTGCCACACCCCCGGCCCCACCCATGATTGTGTGGGTAGGAGGTGGCTGGAGTCGCGGGCCGACTCCCCTTAGCCGGCTTCTCCGGAAGCCGCTAGTTGGGAGTCGGCTCATCTCAAAGCCGTCTCTGGGATTCGGCTGGGAGGGGCAGTCGGCGGCTCTGCCGTCGACTCTCAGAAGGCGGCTCTTCGTCTCGGGGTCTTGAGGGGCGCAGTCTGCCCCGATGTTTTGAAAGGTCCAGGGGCTCGGGTTTGCCTACCCGTGGCCCATTACTCCGACAAAAAGCTATTTTCACATTTGGCTACACATTGTGGATGCCCTTAACTGTACCACTTGGTTTTGCTCCTGTGTGCTATCTATAGAAATCTCAATTATATTGATCTAAAAAATTATAGAATCAAAGATTAGTAAAAAGGAGGTGATTTGGCCGCGCGGATGGCGGGGGAGGTTTCTTATTTTTTGGAGGAGGTTGTCCTGGCGGTTTGCTAACATGCGGTCCCACGTGTCAGTGCTTTACCAAGCTGATCCGCATCCCACGTGAGGCAGAACAACGGCAGAAGCAACACGTGGTTATGTTGAAGAAGATGAGGGAGAAGCGGATTCAACAACGAGTGAAATGATGGTTTCTTCGTCTCTCGAACTTCTTTTTTTAGCATTATTACTTCGTCCCTTCAAATTAACCGCGGGAAATGTGCAGCTTTGTGATTTGACGCCTCATTGCTCATTACTACGCCGACGCCATGGTAGGGTGCTTCACCGCTGCTCGCATCTGTATTCGGTATGGCATGTGGACCCGGTAGCTTGATGTCCCACATGTCGGGCGAAAGGGACTAGAAGATTTATGAAAGCGAAGCGCCCACTCTTACGACGGAGGAGTAGGCGACCTGACGGCGAAAGTGAACTGTCACTTGTACTGTATAGTACTATAGTTTTGCTGTTTCGCACGATCCATCGATACAAACCCGATTAAACAGGAAAGGGCGGGATCTTTCCCGTGCGGCAGATGATATTGGCCATACATTTCAAAGGCAATTTTAATGTATGCAAACTGAATAATTATAAGTAACAATATGATATCTAGTAAAACTAAAAACACATATGATTTATTGTGTTAGAGTGTAGTAGTAGTGCTGTATTCCATAGTTAACATGCGAGAACGTGTAGAGATGTAGTTTTGGAGGGCCTACAGAGAGAAAAGCGTATCTGGTCACCGAACTTGAGAATAAGCTGATTACGGTCACTATATACATTTTGCGGTGATTATCTGGTCACTTGCTCACGCTCAGCATCGGATTGCACTCTGTTGACCGCCAAATAGTCTCGCATGGCGCCATGTTGACTAGTTAAATTGACCATGTTCCTTGTGGGTCCCACCTATCAGTTCGCATAGGGAAAAGGTCGAGATAAACACAAATTTACGGTAGCGACAAGGCTCCAACCCATGCACGGGAATCACCTGGTTGTGTATGTATGCTGCTGTGTGGCATGATGTGTGCGCATGCACGTGTAGGTTGAGCACTTGAGCGTGAGAGTGTGTGTTGGTCGTGTGGTGTACTGGTGTGTGCATGCATGCGTGCGTGTGTGCGTGTGAGTGTTGCGTGCGTGCGTGGCTGCGTGTGTACGTGTGAGTGTTGCATGCGTGCGTGGGTGCATGTGTTTGTGTGAGTGTTGCATGGATGGAGTTCGTGTGCATGCGTGCGTGTGTGTATAATCACCACACCAGATCCCGTGTGTTAAAACAGACGGCTCAGCATACCAATACAAGGCCACCTTGTCCGCTGTGCCCGCTGTGCCCGCTGTCATGACTTCGAACCACCGTCAAAATATTGTTTTGTCGTTTGTTTTCATTCTTACAAGCAAGATGCCCGTGCGTTGCACGTAACATCAAGATGCATTTGTATGACTTGTTTATCTTGTGAGAGAAAAGGATGAACGAGGAAGGCCTTATTTGCAAATGTGGAGAGGTGTGTGGGTACCTTTTTGCAAAATTGCCATAGTTTCTTTCCTATCCGTCGAGATATAAATCGGACGACCTATATTCTTGAGGATGGCAGGCACACCATCATCACCAACTCTGTTTTTATAAGAGTGCATTTTATGTATTTTATAATAGTGTAGATGTAGAGTAGATACAAGTCGGCCAATTGTGTGGGCACGATGTTAGTGAGATAATGTGATGCAACACTAGAGGTGCCACGTGGAGCGTTTAACTGGTCAACTAGTCATGTCATGAGCAAATACAAAGTTGTACGGTGAGCCCGTGACTATATAATAACCACTAAACGTAAACGGTGACCGTAATGAGTGGATTATGAAGTCCAATGTATGTATCGTGCTTTCGCTTCAAATAGAATGATCATCATTGCATATATCGCGAGAGAAAGATGAAACACGCGTGAATTTTCTGGGGCTTACTTTTAGAGGACACGGAGATAGTTTTGTGTGCATACGTGAAAGGGGCGATGTGGGGGTATGCGATGGGGAGAGATGCTCTTCGTTTCTCTTTATTATGACTAACTTTGTATATAGCATAAAAATATACAAATTCACAGTGTGAAATAAAATCATTGTGGGCACCATGCAACGCAAATTAGCGTTCGTACTCCTCCATATAACTTTGTAATGTTGTATATATGTAGAAAATCTAAAATAATTTTTTGGCCACACTTTATTCAAAAGGAATGTTGTATGTGAAATAAACATGAAGAGAGGGATTTTTAGATCAATGGGGTACATGATGTAACATGTGTGAATGTGTAGTTGATGCATTTGGCGGGGCCTAGAGAGGTATGTGTGTGTATTACGTATTCGAGAGAGGCATTGATAGAGGGGCCGGCGGGGCGTGGGAGAGATAGCACGAGAAATGAGAGTGGTCTAGAGAGAGATACGAATATGACGTGACGACAAGAGATTCCATTCCCTTGTGTGTGTATATGCAAGGGGGAGGGAATAGAGGCACCAGGAGAAATTTTCTGTGTGTGTGGTGTTTGTGTTGGTATGTGTGGGTGTGAGAAGATAATGAAACGTGGGAGTAGAGGGTGTGTCACCGCGTGAGGTCCGGTGTGTCGAGGTGAGGCCCTTCGTTCGGTTCCGTCCTGCGCCACATTGGTCGGCCCATGACACATTTAGGAAGACCCATGGATGACTAGTCATACAAGACAAAAATAGCAGAATTGTGAAGGACTCTGTGTCCACTGACAAAGCCGGCTAGGATTTGTAACCCTAGGTTCCTGGACTAAGGTAACCCCTTTATCTCTGATATTACTATTCATCAAACCTAACTTTAAGGGGCATCCTACAAAATGCTCTGCTAGAATCATACTAAATCGATTAGGAAGAGAGGTGTGAGATAATGTGTGAGAGGCAGTAAAGATAATGTGCGTACATGAGACACGTAGGCAGGTCCATGTATATAGAAAGGGTCGATGAGGATAGTGCGTGTGTATATTTGCGAGAGGAAGAGTGCTTGTGATAAAGGTTAGTGAAAACAGTTGTAAATGGTTACGAGAGGGAGGGAGGGTTATATCTAGAGCATGTGTGCGAGAAAGACACCTCGCGAGAGAGTGTGTGAGCATGTGTGAGAGACCACCGATGGAGAGTGAAACTACACGTAAAAGACTGCTCTACGCATTGATTAAAGATATAAATTGTATCCAAATATTAGGATGGGATCATGATATTTGCAATTCGCGTAAGGAGCGGTCATTGATCCATCAGACATCTAGATTCTATCGAATTTGAGCATGTCTATGTTATTATTCGACACAATTGATCCACATAGTTAGTATTTCGAACTCCAGACAATGCATCACTTTAGCAATCGAATATAAACGTGAGTATAGTTCATGTTGTGTGTGTAAAGCACATTATACATACGGAAGTTACACAATGGACATTTATAAATAGCTACTTATGAACTAGAATACATTTGAATTCAACCTAAGGTGGTTTAAAAAAATTGAATTCAACATGAAGTCCATTCAATTATTTGAATTTGATATGATGGCATTTGTAAACCATACCTAAACTATGGGGGTACCAATCTTTGCTCTGATTTTGTACATTATAGCATATGTAGTCGTGTACAAAATAGATTCAAATTTAGCTCCTCCATTCCAAAATAATCGTAGTTATAGGATTTTCAAGTGTCAAAATTTCAAAAGGAAGCGGATAATTTAATGAGGTTTTGAAACATACAAGGTCAAATATAACGTTGTCTATTTAGGTCAATCCTCATAGTTCAAGAGTACTCTAAACGTGAATGCTTGTGTTTCAAAATTTCGAATGAAGGCGAAAAAGAGCCTCTAGTCGCTTGAAACCGCGTGAGACCAATGTTTGGTAGTACAAGGAAATTAATTTTCTAATAACTTCGACTGTGAAACCTACATTTACGTCCCAAAAGGTCTAAACCGGGGTAGGTTTGTAGCTTCATCTAGATGCCATGCAACCGCCTCGAAAAACATTCATACACAATGGCCGCCTAAGCACACATGCTGGCGAAATCGCCTCCGCCCACTATTTGGGACACTGGGATTACCATCCTACCCCGACCCATGATGGGTCTGAAATTTCAGAGGGGGCAAAGTTTGTACTTTACCCAAATTTCAAACAAGCGCGTCCCATCTTCTGTTCAAAAAGCCAAAAACAAGCGCGTCCCAGACCGAAACATGTTTCCCCCCCACCCGTCCGATTCCCCATTCGTACTCCGTGAGCGCCAAAACTACCTCTCCACCAGCCGCGAAACCCCGGCATCCTCCGTCTGCCACCCCATCCCACCCATCAACCGCCGCCCTCCTCCATCACGCCGGAGCCGATACCTCGACGTCGTCGTCCACCACAACCTCAACCGCAACGCCCTCCACGGCTAGTAGTTGAAGCCGAGGCCGAGCCGTCCGTACCCGAGACAGTTCAACCACGCCATCCTGCGCCTCACCGCTGCCGCTCCAACTTCGCCACCCTCTACCGCAACAGAGCTATTCCTGCTACGCTGTCCTTTGCCGCCTCGGATCTGCTTTCCCTCCGCTGACATACAGCCACAACAACACAGTCAACAATTTGGCCATGGGTTCGTCCAAGCCTGCACCCTCCAGAACATCGGTTTCCCCGGTAAAAAGAAGAAGATCGCCGCGACATGTGGAGGTGACCACACCGCAACGAAGAAGGTACTCCTCTTCCCTTATTCGTACCAAATCTTACGTCTCTGCTTGCATGGTATTCATCCCACGTAAGACAATAGTTGACCGCTTCTTCTTGATACTAGATGTTCCTAGTAACTCGCGATGCACAAGGTTTCTCCTCATATACTATTTCACCTTAGCTAGATGTCCGTCGCCCTCCTGAATTTCAATTCCTGTTAGTTGATTCCCAATTAACGGAAGCATTCCCCAGCGTAACAGGCGCTAGTATGACTATTACGCTGGGGAAGCAGCGCCTTGGGGTTTATCTTAGGGGCGTCTGCGGCCTAGAGCTACTGGCGCCCGATCTGGAGGTTGGCCGGGATTAAAGGGATGGCTTGGGGGCGCTGCCAAGCACGGCGGTGGTGTGAGGTCGATGGGAGGGCGGGGCGGCGGAGGCACGGGTCTAGGCCGGTGGTCGCTGGCGGTTCGAGAAAGATCGTCAACAGTGACTGGCGGGAGGTAGACGAAGGCCATATGCCCATTCCATATAGATCAGACGGTTCATTAAAAAAATCAACTGACCTATTTATTTTCAGTCGACTGTTATCTTAGATATGACCACATGTGGTGGTGTGCTGGAGGAGTACCTGCATTTCCTGTGCTCATATATTACAAAATCATATGGAGTAGAATCTAATTTTGTTTGCCATGCAATGTTGTAGAGCTATCATATGTCTCCTGTCATTTATTTTTCAGTCACCGCTATACGCTACTTTTACAGTGCACTAGTTCTGCACACACTTCATCCATACTCTCACTATTGTGTTTTTATGCAAGGGTATTTCAGAGTCTGCCGAAAGGGAAGCAAAAAAGAAAAGAGACAAGTCGTGCCAGCTTTCTACACGGCTAGGCGCGACATGTTACAGCGCTTTAAAGGGTGCAGTGTCAACAGATGGAGACGGTAAACGTTGCTCTGGAGTTGATGACCTCGCTCGCAATGAACCACCATCCCAGGTGCTTGCTTTAACATTGTCGTGTCATATGTGGTTGCATGTTCCATATGGTGTCTAGCTTGTATTCGAAAGGCCGAAGTCGGTCTTTGTTAAGATAAGGAAATATATTTTTTACATGAACCACCATCCCGTGAGCACCAGAAGACAAATAGCTAGTCGTGGCATCGGCCGAGCCGATGACAAGCCCAAAGAAAGACAGGCATCACACGGAGCCAACTAAAAGCCGCGATGGTGGCGAAGCAGCCCGCCTCCCACCGTGCTCTCGTGTCCTAGATGATCATGTTCACCACTCCAGCCGGATGTCTAGCTTGTATTGCTTCCAATTGGTTAAATTGCATCTGCTTAGCTTACACATTATACCTTTGAATATAACATGCCTTTCTATTTTTGGTACATCCTAATACATCTGTGTATTAGCCATGTTCTTACATCAAACTAATGTTCTTGTGTATCCCTCATCAATCACTTATGACGAGGCAGGCAGGCAAGGGGACTACTCCTCATTTAAGGAATGGCGCTTGACCTCCCGACATGATTCTCAAGAAACATAAATGCTAGATGAAGATAGTGAACGTAGCTCCGTAGTTGATTACAGCATTTCCCCTACACTAGCATCGCAGGTGCTTGCTCTAACTTGGCAGCGTGATATGTGGTTGCATGTTGCATATGGTGTCTAGATTGTAATTCTTCCAATCTGGTTAAACTGCATGTGCTACCGCTTAGCTTATACTCCCGTAAATGTGACATTATACTGTTAATGTGACATGCCTTCCTGTATTTAGTACATAGTACATCTGTCTATTAAGCATGTCCTTACATAAAACTATTGTTTTTTGTATCCCGCATCAATCAATATGTGAGACACCTTTAGTATATGTAGTGCGATATTAGTTGCATCTTTCATATGATTTATAGCATGCGCTGCTTCTAATTTGTTGAAATTCCATTTATGATGGGACACTTTTAACTTGGCAGAGTCATATTGGTTGCATCTTTCATGTGGTGTCTAGCTTGCATTGCTTCTTATTTGCTGGAATGGTTTCTGCTTAGTTTACGCAAATAGTTGTGAACATGCCATGCAGTCCTGTTTTTCGTACATATTCCACCCTGGTATCATGTGTTTGCCTTACATCAAAGTAGTGATTGTCAGTATCATGCATGAATGAGTTCTGAAGATAGAATTTTATTGCTTTTTCTTGTCAGTTTAACTTGACAATTCAAAATCAATAAAGCGGAAGGAAGTTAGCAAGGGAGCGGATAAAGGTGCTCCTTCCAAACGGAGGGCCTCTACAGTTTCTACTCCTCCACACCCCCAAGATGATTTCCAAGACAACACATGCATAGACACTCAACAAAGCTGTGCTTATGATGAGCACGTCTCCCCTAGTGCAGCATCACTAGTGCTCCCTCAAACTTGGCACTGTTATATGTGGTTGCATGTTATGTGTGATGTCTAGCTTGTATTGCTTCTAATTTTTTGAATTCCATCTGCTTACTTTACACATTATACTTGAATAAGACACGTGTTCCTGTTTCTAGAACATACAATATCTGTCTATCACACCATGTTCTTACATCAAATTACTACTGTTGTGGAACCTGCAACAATCACTTATCATAAGACACGTTTGACTTCGGAGTGTGATATAGGTTACATCTCACATTCTTTTCTAGCTTGTACTACTAATTTGTTGAAATAGCACTTATGACGAGACAGTTTTAACTTGGTAGAGTGATTATCGTTGCATCTTTCATATGGTGTCTAGCTTTCATTGCTTCTAATTTGTTGAAATGCCTTCTCCTTAGTTTACACATCATAAGCTGTGAATATGCAATGCTGTGAATATGCAATGGCACTAATGACGAGAGACCTCTAACATGGTAGTGTGATGTATTTTGCATCTTGCATATGATTTATTTCTTGTCTTGCTTCACATTTGTTTAAACGCCCGATTATGCTTTGAGACACCGTTATTAACTTGGCGGTAGCGATATTTGTAGCATCTTTCATATGGTGTCTACCTTCCATTGCATTGCTTCTAATTTGGTGAAATGTCTTCTTCTTAGTTTACATATCATAGTTCTGGTTATCTCTTTCCCCTGTTTTTCATACATATTACATCCTCCTATCATGTGGTTGTCTAACATCAAAGTTCAGTTCGTTAAATGCATCACGCATCAATTTGTTACGAAGAACTAAATTGTTATTCGCTTTTTCTTGTCGGCTTGACTTATCATGGCACGTAGAAAGAGGAAGAAACACAGAATGGCAGGTGGAGTGAGAAGCGGATGAATCCTGCAGATTCTAATCGGCAATCGATGGTGCAATAGAAGGTGAAAGTCCAGCGGAAAATTCTACAAACACGACATCCCATGCTACACGAGCTGCAAAAAAAGCCAAACAGAAACAAATAGCTGCCACCAAACAAGAGAGACAGCCCTAGTTCTTGCAACACCTACCACAATACTACACTGCACGACATACTCGTCGTCAAGGCCAACTAGCAAGCACGTTCCCAAGCCCCTTGCCACTGACACTACTTCCCAAGCACTCTTGACACAAGACGAGTTGGCAATATCAGATGAACCTTGTGAGCTTCAACAGCAATAAGGTAGTTCTTTGGAGTCAAGTTACAATTGCATGCTTCTTTATATGTAGTCTCACGCTTTGATGTAAACTAACACTTCCTATGTTCGTTGTTGGACTAGCACCTAGGCGCAAGAGGAAACAAACATCAGGGATAATGCTCGATAGGTTAACTAAATCTAGAGGAGGAAGAATGGAGATCCGTTTTGAGGCAGGTTAAAAAAGGCCACGTGATGCTACAGAGTTAGCCAAGTTAGTATCAGAGGCAGCGGTTGCCGTTAGGTGTCATGTATGTATCCTCCCAACATGGATTCAGTACGGGAATGACAAAGACGATACCCAGTTCAACACCTTCCTCGACCATTTATCTGTAAGTATGGTTATGTATGGTAACTAGTACTATCGTCTTGCTCTGTCCCATACTTTCTGGGTTGCTGATAATGAGACTCCCATAATTTTCAACAGATGAGGTTCAAGTTGGATAGACAAGATGATGCAACCAGACAAGCTTGCACCCATGTTTTCAAGTTCCGCTCTGCGACAAGATGTCGGTATAACTTGGAGCAAAACTCACTTTGAAGGCAAGGCTAACAGTGAACTTTCCCAAACATCTCCAATGGAAAATATATTGGATGAAGACCGGAGGGCCTTGTTAAACACCGGGTTTGATCCAAGTATCGTGTACATTATATATATGTGATCAGATCACATGTTGAAGTCCTATTGACGCATGTGCCACACAAATCTATCTTCTTGTAGGTGAACTTTTCAAAGAACAAGGCCAACCGCATTTAAAGTGAAATTCCAACAGACGACAGGATCTCGTAGCTATATTGCACACTACGAGGCTCTTGTAATTAGTCATTGTTTCACTCTTTTCGATGTACCATATTATCAGATCTATATTGACTTGTTCTAAATGCGAGGAAAGCCCGCAAGGACCAAAAGTGCCTGAACCAAATGCTGTGGAAATCTTCAAGGACTGTCACACCAAAGAAGAAGAAGGAAATGACTACACCAAATCAAAGCCGCTGTTGTAAGTCCTTAACCCTCATGCCTTTTAACTACTACTTACTCGACTTGTGCCTTGAATCGCATGGTTTGCAGCCAATGTCTATTACTCTTTTCAATTTTATACACAATTGTCTTAGCGTATCATTGCACCTTACAAGGTTTAAAAGGGAGGAGTGATGTTCCTTTGATCTTGACCCGTAATCTAGTTCCGTCTTGGACTTGCCCACACAATGTTACAATTGCTGTTTATGCATTCTCGCTTGTTTTGTGATATGAATGATGTCATACTATTCTTACCGTATTATGAACTTCATCTCTTTATCCTTAGCCCTCAATACAATGTGAAGAAATAGACAATACATTAGCGATGGTACATGGTCATATGTTTGGAACCTGGTTTTATTATGTACTTTGCAATAAAATACAACTAATATTTTACATGGGTTCACCAGAATAAGTTTTGTATATAGACCAAAGCTATTTTGTTTGGTTTTGCTGCCTCCTTAATATCTTCTGTTCTGGTACTACTAATGTAAAATCTCAAATTTTCAGCAAGCTATGGAAAAATATGGTGAAACCGCCACCTTCTAAAGGTGGCGAGGCAACTATAACCGCAATGTCAGCTCTTGCTGCAATGGGTCAGTACCTGTCCACTAATAGTGCCAAAAGCACGTTCCCGCGTAATACTGGGTTGGTTGTTAAGGCAATATCGTCCAAACTGCCTCATGATCAAGATATGAAAGCTCAAAGCAATGTTGTATCTGTGCTCCAGACACAAGTCTATTCCCTAACAGAGGCCCTTTGTGAAACAAGGAGAAACATTGCTCAATGTCGTCAAGATATGCATGGTTTTGAACCCAGACTATCAGACATTTGCTATGTTGTTCAGGAGCCTAGGGGAAATAAAGGCGAGGGTTATGGTGCTCCATCGGACAATACAACATGAAAATGTAATAGTCAGGTCAAATGAACCGAGCTTCTGAACTTCTGGTGGTGCATTTATCTGCTAGACTGTTAAGTTTTATGCCAACCTTCCTTTTGTTATATAGTTGTAATTTGTTTTGGTGCGATACAAAATTTATTCTTAACGTGCCGCCACCGGCTGAAGAAAACAACAAGCCATTTTTGTATAGTGTAGGGTGTTCCCTATATTTGCATTGTGGCGATCTTTGATGCCGAGTGGATGTAATCTGTGCAATCGCCTTAATAGCCTAGCGTTAGTTTTGACCTTATTTATTTCCTAGTCTTCTTTTTCCCTGGTTTTCTAGTGGCCGCAACTACCCATGGGCCATATACGGGTTGTAGGATCCATGGGTCTCCTACGGGCCGTCGATAAATGGGCCTGTAATCTGTGGGCCTCGGGACGTCGATAAATGGGCTTGTAATCGTTGGGCCTCAGGCCGTCGGATAAATGGGTCTACATGGGCCGTAATCGGGCATAATTGGTATCGGCCCAGCACGGTAACGGGTCGTTAACAGGCCGTAGGACTGCAAAAGCTTAATTTTGTCACAGGCATTACGGGTCGTTAATGGGCCAGAATATAGGACGGGCTGGCCAGAAACGGGCCGACTCTTGCCATGGGCCAAATTTGGCCCATTAGGGTAACAGGCCAGTAACGGGCCGACTCTTGCCATGGGCCGAATTTGGCCCATTTGGGGAACATGCCATTAACGGCCCGACTTTTTCCATGGGCCGAATTTGGCCCATTAGGGGAACAGGCTAGTAACGGGCCGGAAGTAATCGAGGGCCGAAAAGGAGCCCAAGAACGTCTGGGCCGTCAATAGGCCGAAAGCTAACACGGGCTGGAAACGGCCCATGTAAATCACGGGTCGTTAACGGGTACAAAGAAAATTACTATTCATTATGGGCTAGAGTCACCGTGGGCCTGTAAAGGGCCGAAAGATCTGAAAGGCCTCATATGGGCCGAAAGACGCCGTGGGCAATACATGTGCCGAAAGTGAAATGGGCTGGTGTTATATTCGACGGCCCACATGACGTTGTTGGGCCGATTTCCTTTAGTGCCTAATGGGCCGTGAGTTAACGAGCCGTAAAATGGGCTATTTGCGAAGAGACCGTTAACATGCTTTTCATGGGCCAGCCCGTTAACTTTTGACCAAGTCAAACGGGCCGGCTTTGTAAGCTAAATGGGCTAGTGGTGGGCCGTGGCACGCGTCGACATATCATAGGCGCCTATCTCGACCCAATCGACGGTGACACGTGTTTCGTCCGCCAATAAGAATTTTACACGTGGAAATGTCCCATTGGTCAGGGCTGTTAACGAGTTATCGGATCCAAAACCCGACCCGATAGCTTAACGGCGTTCCGTTACGGTGGATGCCACGTGTCGGTCACCCTTGACGAAAGCACTTCCGTGACGCGCGATTTATCGTCATGGAAGTGGACACTTCCGTGATGATAATTTTGGTAGTGTCATGGAACACTTCTACGACAGCACATGTATGACTATCTTGATTCTATCATAAATTTGTCATGGATGTACATACATGACAAATAACGCGACCTACTGTGACAAACACGTATCATCACGGAAGTTTATTTTTTTTGTAGTGATGCAAGCAGCGACAGAAGCCGGGTGCGCGGAGAGCGAGGAGTCGGTGGCGAGCACCTCCGCGTCCGCCGCCATCATCGAGGAGAAGTAGAACATGGGAGGCCGCCGCCGCTTGGGTCCCATGAAGGCCACCACGGAGGTGATGCCGGCGTACATAGTAGGTGTCTTGCCGGATCTTTTTCTTGCGAGGACCTTCGTCGACCCCGGATATACCTCCGAGGCTCCCGGAAGTTCGGTGATCGTGCTGCCGGACATGGGGAACACAAATTGATCGGCGGGTGACCATTTAGGCCAGGTATTATATACCTGTGCTGTCTAGAACTAGCACCGTGTAGTTCATTTGAATGTAATGAAATCCTTCATGTTTGTATGAAAATCCGGTATCTTATATGATTTCCATCGTTGTTTATATGAAATATCACCGTGTTTGCGTGAATTTCGTCCGGTTGGTTGACTTGTTGTCATAATGTGTGCGACTATGGTTGGATGGCGTAATTTGCGGGTCGTCGGCCGATCTGCGGGCGGCTCGGGCGGCGTGGTGGGACAAAAGGAACACAGCTCGTGCGAGCTCGTCTCCAACGTGCGCGCTGGAGCATGCATGAGAACCCGAGCCATTCCTCGTTTATCGGTGGCAAAGGCACCGGTGGACAAAAGGGTCACCAATATTTTGGCTACCTCCGGCAAGATCCAAATAGCCCCTCCCAACAGATTCAAATCCCTCGTTCACCGTCGAATTTTGCCATGTGTTGTTTTCATGGACTAGCAAGATGCGAGTGCATTGCACTGGACATCAGGATGCATTTTTTTTTACAAAACACCTGTTGTGATTGACCCATGTAGGAGTTATCCCATTTTGTAAAAACTAATGATCGCTCGAGAATTTTATCGGATAGATGGTATCTCGAGAATTTTATCGGACTCCATTTTTGGATACAAGGCCACAAACCCATATTACAGGTACCAAGGCAAAAATTAATGTCTTCTAACTCAATGTTGCAAGCCACCTTGTTTCCTTGTTTGCCGTGTAAATTAATGTGTATTCCTCTCTTTCATGCACATCAAGCCAATGCTCACACTTCCGCATGCATGAAAGGGATAATTAATGTCCTCCTTTGCTAGTAGTACTACGAGGCAAACACGATTAATATTGCATCGATTAGTGTTAGTGGCCTTGTATATCTGCAAATTGTAATTTTGATAGTGGCCTTGTATATAAAAATGGAGGGAGAAAGATGAGAGATAAGGTGAGGAGGAGTGGGGCGTGGTGGTGACTGGTGGTCGGACTGGGTGGAGGCATGGGGATGGATGGCGCATTATGTCTAGGTTTGTATCTCTATAGTCCCTCTCACACACACCCACGTAGGTGGGGGACATGCACGAAGAGAAGAGGTGCACGCATGGCGCACGTACTCCCATCTCTTTCCCAACCACACCCACGCGGGTACACGGTGGAGCTCATTTCTGTACGAAAAGGCAGCCCACGTGGTAACTTGACACGTGTACTGGTTGTCCACTAGATGGAGGGAGGATCGTCTACCACTGGTGAACAAACAAATTGCGACTTGATGCATTATGTTAAAAAGAGGCAAACCATTTGGGGCCTACCTTAGAGGCAAGGCTCTATACACTGGAGTACTTTTGATGTGTCCCGTCAACTCGTAGAACGAGGAGAAGCTTGCTTAGTACGCCGTCTCCCCCTCGCACATGCGCGGTGGCTCGCAGGATGAGGTGAAGCTTGCTTACTACGCCTTACGCCCGCTCCCTTGCCCACGCGCGCGGTGGCTCGCAGGACGAGGAGAAAATTTTACTAGTACTCCCTCCGTTTACTCCTCGTCCCGACTACCTTGGTTACAGAGATTATCATATTGTTTGGAATATATATGTCCTTTAGTACTCCCTCCATGTACTTATACAAGGCCACTATAAAAAAATACATTTTGCATCTTTACAAGGCCACAAATAGTAATCGAGACAAAAGTTACTACTCCCTCCTTTCCAGTTAATTGCTCAATTTCAAAATCTCTCCAACCAAGGTAGACGGTGAGTGGTCGAATTAATTTCGTCCTCCTAATTTGCACAAGTAATTAGTACGCTCGTTTTTCTCAAGAAGTTATGTTTACCGAGGCATTAATTAGAACGAATGCATGAATGACCACTAAATTTCCATGAACTTGTACATGCATTGGTGAGTTTTCTCTTGACACTGCTTGCATCGGGTGATCTAACGCACCTCAAAATCCAACATGTGATGGTACTACTACTAGTAGTAGAATTGAGACTTACAAACCGGAGAAACGAATGTTTTGTAGATGATCCCTATAAACCCTAGTGGGTACGTACTCCGTAAAATCAGATTTTCCCAAAACTAAGTCGCTCAACCTTTCTTTGCTTGTTTCCCTTCCTGCCTCCTTGCCTCGAACAGACTATGCCAAACTCCCCTGACTGCCACGCGGGAAAAGACCCGCCCTCGCCTTTTTTAGTCCGGGTTTGTATCGATGGATCGCGCAAAGCAGCAAAAACCCAAGCCGTGTCTTGTACTCCTCCGTCGACGCTCGCTTTCATGAATTATTAACTTCCTGTCACCGACATGTGCGACATATAGCAATCGGGTCGACGTGTCAAGCACCAAATAATAGTGTAGAATAGCAGGGGGACGCACCCCAGTCGTACCGCCCCAGTAGTAGTAGTAATGAGCAATGAGACGTCAAATCACAATGCCGCACCTTCCCAGACGGACACGCACATCACCTTGGTACATCATGACACGTGGGACCGCATGACAGGCCATGCTCCCCCGCCGATCGCTCGGTAAAATCACCTCATTTTTACTACTATACTTCCTCCGTATGGGTTCACATGGCATGCACATCGTTCTAGGTTGAGAATTTAACTGGCTATATATGTGATGAACAGTATATGTTTAGAAACTACATCCGCTTAATAATCCAATGATATACTTTTTGTGAAATAGTAACTCAGATTTAGTTAGTCAAATGGACTACCTAGAACTACGTGCATGCCCTATAAACCGAGACGTCTAAAAAATGAGACGGAGAGGGTAGTTCAGTACGTATGTTTTTAGATCAATATAGTCGGGATTCACCAAGGAGTAAAACCAAGTGGTAGGCTGCACCTGTCGTGTTGGCGTAGCGACTCAAGCAGGGTCAGTCCACACACAAAATTGCGACACACTTAACAGGACCCCTTTGGCCGACATGTGGCTCATCCACCGTCTTGTTCAACGTGCAATGCACCAAATTACAGTTCGGAGCAGCGGTTGGAATTGGAGGCACCCTGGTCGTAGCGCCGCAGTAGTAGAAAATGAGCGATGAGGGGTCAAATCACAAAGCCCCACCTTTCCCGCATTAAGCTGGACAGAAGAAGCAACCATCATTTCACTCTAGGGCACAAGAGCATAAAGAAAAGAGAAAACTAGTGATGTGTGCGGGAGCTATCTAGGGCACCCTAGGGTAGGGGTCTCCACTACAGATCATTTTTTCGAAAGCGCCTCCACTAGAAATCTGCTTATCCCTCGTCCTCTTGAAGAAAACCGATGATGCATGCGGCGGTAGGGTTTGTAGGAGTACTACTAGGGCGTTCGGGGCCACGTCGTAGTAAACGGAGAGGGATTGAGTTTGAGTCGATGCCTTAAATATGTGTGGGCCGCTTGGTTTTAGGGGAACGAGGCAGCATTTTGGGTTCGGGGACCAGTGGAGATATAGTACGTACAAAAAATTGTGGACGTAGGTTCGACCGAAAGGCAATGATGCATGGGCCCTACATTTTGATATACCCGGGGCCGCATGAAATTTGCTACTCTACTCAAAACTAGTAAGGTACACATGCATTGAACACATGAGATTTTGAAACCAAATTATGAATAAATACACACTATAGCATGTAAAGCTTTGAGTCATATATGCAAGATGTAGATGTTCGTTTGTTCTTATAGTTCATCTCATTCAAAATCAATTAGTTTTATAAAAATGTTAAGATTCATGGGGTTGTGCATTGTAAATCATAAAGTAAAAAACAAATAATGGCATTTTATTTAGAAAAAAAATCTATTATGATACGGAAGTTTCTAGAACAAAGGAGAAGTGCATGTGTTTTGAGGTTTGTGCATTATGCTTAAGTTCAACCATGGAGTCTTCTAAATTGTACGTGTGGCAGATCTGGTGGAATGTTGATGATATCCAATGGCCAGTAGTTCTCAGATTTGCCATCTCTGCACTGTCGGATTAGCTTCATCCAGCGACCATCTTTCAAGTTATTCGCACACTATATAGTTCTTGTGCCATAGTTGCATGTCTTGGAAAAAAGCTACTAGAGGGTTGTACTAGCTATTTAGGAATATAAGATGTATACATGGAAGTTGTAGGGAAAGAGATGACATGGAGTATCTCAATTACTATGAGTAGGGATTGGAAAAGAGATGTCATTTGGTTGACATCATAGGAACTTTTCTATTGAATCTAGAGATGACATGTATCTCAATTCCTATGAGGAGGGATCAGAAAAGAGATGTAATTTGGTTCATATCATAGGAACTTTTCTATTGAATATACGCTAATGTTTATTTTCCTTTGAAATTATGGGAGTATAGGAATCCATTCATATGAACCAAGTGGCTCTAAGGCTATAGAAATGATATCATATTTATTTCCTTTGAAATGTGGAGTATATGAATCTATTCCTATGAACCAATTGGCTCTAAAGGAAAAAATCCTATAAAAATCATATCATATAGAGTTCCTATGATATTCCTCCACACCAAAGAATGGTTGAAATTGCTGCAGGTGATACGATGGTCTTTCTTTGTAGACTCCTCCACCATCTTTATAGGTACCTCTCGAAGATGAATTAAATGATATATACAGGGTATTCTACATGTGCAATTTGGTACACGAATACTCGGCTAAAGTTTGCGAGGTTCGAATTCTCAATAAAGCTATATGCACTGCATTTCGGAACGGAGGGAGCATACGACAGTTGGATGGACATCGTAAATTATTAGAAATAATGGCAGATGGGTTGTATGATGTTTTCCACATATTTGAGGCTTTCCTAAAAAAAGGTTGACACACAAGCAGTGACTATTGGATGTCCATCCAACGTCCGTCGTGCTTCTTCAATCTCTGCTCTTCCTGCTCCGGCCGCTCAAACAAGCGCCGGCGGGACTGCCTGCTCCCTCCTCCTTGCGGCCGGTGTCTTTGCCACAGCCTCACCGCCCCATCTTACTCCCATCGCTGGCCTAGCCATCCCTCTACTCACCCACACCTGCTGTTATTCTCCGGTGATGGCAGACGAATCAGTAAACCCTCGTACAGTCATACTCCGCTCCGCGTGGGAAACAACTGCCGAGTCTTCCCTGGCTCCGTGTCGTTCCCTTCCTAGGCCTCGCCGTCGTCCACCGCCCTGGTGCTCTCGGCGCGGCCTGGTCAACATGGTTAACGACCGACATGCATCTGAAGTGGACTGTACGTGGAGAGGCTGACAGCTGGGTCCACGGCCGCATGCAAGGAAATGCCTCCTTATTACGCGCAAAATAATGATTCCTCCATGTGACATGTGGGACCCACCGAAAGGGCCTCTGTATTTTGCAAAAAAAAACGTTACCGCCGCTGACAGCTTGGACCCACCAGCTATATCTTCGCACGCGAGGAAGTGCCTCCTTATTACGCACAAAAAAATGAATACTCCCCCTGCTAGCTGGGACCCAGAACAGTGGCAGGCTGACTTGTGGGCCTACTAAGTTGACGGGGACGGAGGGCTTTGTCAACTTAGTCAATATGTACGATTATAGCTCCAAAGGATCAGACGATGTCCATCCAACGGCCGTAGTGCTTCTTCAACCTCTGGTCTTCTTGCTCCAGCCGTCCAAAGCAGCGCCGGTCGTGCCTTACGCTCCTGCCTCCCGTGGCCGGCTGCGATGTGGCGGAGGCCTCACCGCCTCCTACTACTCCCACCGCTGGCCAGGCCATCCCTCTACTCACCCACACCCCCTGTTATTCTGCGGCGACAGCAACCTCACACTGCACCGAACCAGTGAACCCTCATACTCCTCTATGTGTGGGCATCCACTGCCGCGTCTTCCCCGGCTCTGCATCGTCCCCTTCCTAGGCCTCACCGTCGTCCACCGCCCTGGTGCTCTTGGCGTGGTGTGGTCAACGTGCTCAAGGAACGGCTTCCATCAGATGTGGACTGTACGTGGAGAGGCAGACAACTGGGTCCACGGCCACAGCAAGGAAGTGCCTCCTTATTACACGCAAAATAATTATTCCTCCACCTGACAGCGGGGACCCACCGGACGGGCCACCATATTTCACGAAAAAAACGTTTCCCCCTGACTGCTGGGACCCACCAGCTACATCTTTGCACACAAGGAAGTGCCTGACATTCGGGACCCTCCTGGTCGAATCGTACGTAGCGTTGTCATTCTGGTCGCGGACGTGTACGTACATACTGGTCGATGTAGAGGCATGCACGTGTCGTAGTAGAGGCGCACACGTAGCATGTACACGTACGTACAGCGGCCACGGTGCAAGAAAGTAAACACGGCCACGTACGTACATATGGGCGGGGTCTCGAACGCCTACTCGCGCGTACATACGGCCTGGGCTCGTGTACATGGCTGGGTCGGAAAGGAGAAACAACGTCGTCGTCGTGTTCATGGGGAGCCAACGGAATGCGCGTATTCATTGGGAGGAATCGGAACGCGTGGGAGCCAACCAGCTTGGACGGAACATCCGATGGAAACGAGGCCTGGCGTACCGCAGAACGGAGGAAATGGCCTTGTGTTCGACCAGCCACGTTCCAAACGGGATCCTGTTCATCGGGAGGGGTCTGGCGTACCGCAAAATGGAGGAAACGGACCTCCTTCGGTCGAATCGGGGGTCCTGTTGATCGGGAGGGGTGTGGCGTACCGCAAAACGGAGGAAACGGACTTGTGTTGGAGCGCTACAGTCGAAACAGGGGTCCTGTTGATCAGGAGGGGTGTGGCGTACTACAAAACGGGACTCCACGGGATACTGTTCATCTCCACCGTCGACCCCCTCCAGCCTCCACGGGCTACTGTTCATCCACCGTCCACCTCCTCCAGCCTCCACCTGCGACTGTTCATCCACGAGCTCCTGTTCATCCAGCCTCCACCGCCCGCTACTCCACCGGCTACTGTTCAACCAGCCCTCTCCACGGGCTCCTGTTCAACCTCCACGGATATTGTTCATCCTGCCCTCCACCGTCTACTGTTCATCCTGCCCTCCACGGGGTGGTCCTATTCATCCTGCCCTCCACGGGGTCCTATTCATCCAGCCCCAACCGGCTCGAACGATCGGGGTACTGCTCATCCATAGGCAACACAACGGGGTCCTGTTCATCCACCCCCACCAGGAACTGTTCATCCAAATCCCCCCGCAGCGCTCACTGTTCATCAAGACGCATCATCGATCGGCTTCAGTTAGCAGTAGTAGCGAAGGAATCGCTCGATTGGGTTCAGTTAATAGCCATCAGTCGATCGCTCGGGTTCAATAACACGTAGCCTGCAGTGCAATCGCTCGGGTTCAGTTAGAGCCCGATGCCTAACTCGGGTTCAGTTAGAGCCCAATGCCTCGCACACACGCGCGTACGTACGAGAGAAACGCGCATCGCTCGGCCCCCGACCACCCACCATAACCGGGGACTCCCCGATATTTTCCGCGCCCTCGCTTCTACCATGGTTTTTTCCGTCATGGACGGCCCAAAGAATGTCATGCAGCTGCGTCTCCGGCCCGCCCAGGACAAAAAGCCCATTTTCTGTCATGATTTTTTGTCATAGAAGTAGGACCCCACCACATCTATGATGATACCGGGTTCTGTCACAATTATCGTCGTAGAAGTGTCATAAGTATGACAGAAAAGATTTTCGTTCGGCCCAAAATGTCACAGATGTGTCTTTTTTTTAGTGTTAAGAGGAATGGGGCCTAGAGTGACAAAGGGACCTAATCGAGTATGATGGTTGAGAAGTCTTCCTGGATCTTTGGGTGGACATGTCTTGGACGGCAAGCCAGATTCTTCCCTCTGGGGTCCCACGGGCATGATAGCAAGCCAGTGCCGTATAGCAGCACTGGAGGCTTTTGGCCAACTAACGAGTCCAATTTCCTACCACTTTTTATCTTGATTTTTGTGGTATAGACGTAGGTTTTCTCAGAAGTTTATCAAGTTCATGCATGTCTTTTATTTGTTTTCACCAGGATTCCATCCGTACGAACTTTTAAGGTTATAGTAGAAAATTACAAGAATATGGGATAAAAATCACGTCAATTTTTATGTGATAGAAACCTACCATATGAAGCCACAAGCAAAGGGGAGGAAAACTAGCCGCATAGGGGGATCGAGAGGAGACGATAACGTGTGGTACTAGGGTGAGCGCTCGTACCAGCGATTGTTGATGTTACGGAAAACCGACAATACCCTCGGCAAGGTGGCGAGCGTGGCCAGAAGTGAGAGAAGGGAGTTCGCATAAGGTGGTTACGCAGGATCGACCCCTCATGGTGAGGTAATACCATACATCAAGCTTTGTATTTTGTATAGATTGTGTAGCACCTCGTTCGCCTCACCACCCGCAACCATGATTTGGAGGCCTTCGTGGCAGATAAGTCTCTGGTACCATAGGGAGTGCTAGGATGGAGGTTGTCGGGAACCGAGCCTGTTCCAATGCTGACCAATGACGGGCGCATCCTGCATCAATAGTTTTTCATCCGCGAACTAGGCTTCCTGGTGCACGATTGCTTGTATCTGCATTGGTATTTCCCCAAAGAGGAGAGGATGATGAAGCACATCAATGGTAGGTATTTCCCTCAGTTATGAAAACAGGGTTATCAATCCAGTAGGAGAACCAAGCAACACTATGTAAATGGCACCTGCACACAAAGAACAAATACTTGCAACTCGACGCGTAAGAGGGGTTGTCAATCCCTCCTCGGCGATGAGATAGATAAAATATTAGTGGATTGGATAAATAGATCTTGCAAAAACACAAAATAAAACAAATAAAGAAAAAGTGCAGCAAGGTATTTTGGGTTTTTGGAATAATAGATCTGAAAACAATATGATAGAAAATAGAACCGGGGGCCGTAGATTTCACTAGTGGCTTCTCTCGAGAAAATAGCATATAGTGGGTATACAAATTACTGTTGGGCAATTGATAGAAGAGCAAATAATTATGACGATATCCAAGGCAATGATTATGTATATAGGCATCACATCCAAGATTAGTAGACCGTATCTACTACTATTACTCCACTCATTGAACGCTATCCAGCATGCATCTACTGTATTAAGTTCATGGAGAAACGGGAAATGGAGTATTGCAATAAGAATGATGACATGATGTAGACAAGATCTATTCATGTACGAATAGACCCCATCTTTTTATCCTTAATAGCAATGATACATGCGTGCCTCGCTACCCCTTCTGTCACTGGGTGGGGACACTGCAAGATCGAACCCATCACAAAGCACCTCTTCCCATTGCAAGAAAAAGCAATCTAGTTGGCCTAACGAAACTAAAGTTTCTGGAGAAGAACTACGAGGCTATAACAATCATGCATATAAGAGATCAAAGAAGACTCAAATAATATTCATGGATATATCTAATCATAAACTCGCAATTCAACGGATCCCAACAAGCACACCGCAAAAAGTCATTACATCAAATAGATCGCCAAGAACATCGAGGAGAACATTGTATTAAGAATCAAAAAGAGAGAAGAAGCCATCTAGCTACTGCCTACGGACCCGTAGGTCAATGGTGAACAACTCACGCATCATCGGAGGAGCACCAATGAGGACGATGAACCCCTTCGTGATCGTGTTCCCCTCTGGCAAGGTGCCGGAATAGGATTCTAGATTGGATCTCGTGGTTCTGGAACTTACGACTGCTGTAATTATGTTTTGTTGACTGCCCTAGGGTTTCTGGAATATTTGGATACTTATGAGCTGAGAGGCGGTGAAAAGGACCTCTGTGGGGCCCACCACACACCTGGGCACGCCAGGTGTCGGTGTAAAAACCGGCCGATCTCGGGTAGGGGGTCCCGAACTGTGCATCTGAGGATCAAAGGTAACAGGAGACAAAGGGAACACGATGTTTACCTAGGTTTGGGCCCTCTTAATGGAGTTAAAACCCTACTTCCTGCTTGATTGACTTTGATGAGTATAGGGGTTACAAGAGTTGATCTACCTCGAGATCGTAATGGCTAAACCCTAGATGTCTAGCCTATATGAACTATGATAACCTCTACAGACTCAACCCTCTGGTTTATA
Source organism: Aegilops bicornis (assembly GCA_021605145.1). Classification (NCBI taxonomy): domain Eukaryota; kingdom Viridiplantae; phylum Streptophyta; class Magnoliopsida; order Poales; family Poaceae; genus Aegilops; species Aegilops bicornis. Next base: position 513,953,522 of record CM038674.1, read on the forward strand.
TAGACACCGGAGGGGCCTCGGGTTGTGTCGAGTCGGTTTACAGAGGAAGGAAACTATACATCCGGACGCCAAACTTGCCAGCCATGCAAAGGAGAGTCCTATCCGGACACGGGGGAAGGCCTTCTACCTTGTATCTTGATGGCCCATTAGTCCGGCCCATATCACATTGTCCGGACACCCGAGGACCCCTTGAGGGAGTCCTGGATTAGGGTGTCCTCGGACAGCCGGACTATGTACTTCTGCCGGACTTTTGGACTATGAAGATACAAGATTGAAGACTTCGTCCCGTGTCCGGATGGGACTCTCCTTTGCGTGGAAGGCAAGCTTGGCAATTCGGATATGTAGATATCCTCCCTTGTAACCGACTCTGTGTAACCCTAGCCCCCTCTGGTGTCTATATAAACCGGAGGATTTAGTCCGTAGGACAACAACAATCATAATCATAGGCTAGCTTCTAGGGTTTAGCCCCTACAATCTCGTGGTAGATCAACTCTTGTAATACTCATGTCATCAAGATCAATCAAGCAGGAAGTAGGGTATTACCTCCATCGAGAGGGCCCCAACCTGGGTAAACATTGTGTCCCCCGCCTCTTGTTACCATACGCCTTAGACACATAGTTCGGGACCCCCTACCCGAGATCCGCCGGTTTTGACACCGACATTGGTGCTTTCATTGAGAGTTCCACTGTGCCGTCATGATAAAGGCTTGATGGCTCCTTCGATCATCGGCAACGATGTGCTCCAGGGTGAGGTTTTACTCCCCGGACAGATCTACGTATTCGGCGGCTTTGTACTGCGGGCCAACTCGCTTGTCCATCTACAGCAGATCGAGAGCTACGCCCCTGGCCGTCAGGTCATGTTTGGAAACTTAAACTACACTGCCGACATCCGCGGAGACTTGATCTTCGACGGATTCGAGCCTATGTCAGGTGCGCCGCACAGTCACGACAAGCATGACTTAACTCTATCGTCGGACGGTGTTCGGGAGATCACACCTATGGCTACTCCGGCCCTCAATCCGGAGCAGATGGCACCGTACGAGGATGGGTGGATGGACCCCGCCACGGAGGCCGCACACTCAGCGGCGATAGAGCCGAATACTGACTTCACCTCCTACGACACCTGTGTTACCGGATCCTTGGATTCGTCCCCGGCCACGTGCTCCGAACCGCCTGCGTCCGTGCCTAGCGAATCTGATTGGGCACCGATCATGGAGTTTACCTCTGCGGATATTTTCCAGCATTCACCCTTGGGCGACATGCTAGATTCTTTAAAATCTCTCTCCTTGTCAGGAGACCCCCGGCCGAACTATGTCCGACTCGAGTGGGAAACGGACGACGAAGAAATTCGGACCCCACCCACCACCCACTTAATAGCCACTGTCGACGATTTAACCGACATGCTCGATTTCGACTCCGAAGACATCGACGGTGTGGACAACGATGTAGGAGAGGAACAGGAACTACCGCCCACGGGGCGCTGGACTGCCACCTCATCATACGATATATAGATGGTGGACACCCCCAAATAAAACAACGACGAGGAACGGGAAGAAGCAGCGAAGGACAGTTCCCACGAGAAGGAACCAAAACGACGCCGTAGGCGCCGCTCCAAACCCCACCACGGCAAAAACAGCGGTAACAGCGCAAGAAAGAATAATACCCCGGACGACTCCAGAGGAAATGACGACCACACAGACCCAGCGACAGAGCAGGATGAACCAGCGGACAGCGAACACAATACGGAGCCGCTGTCCGACAACGGTGACGCCGAGGGTAAAGCTAATCAACCTGTCTCCGGAGAGGAGAACAGTCCGGACGACGATACACACATCATCCCGGAAAGGCACTTGGAGCAAGATAACCTCCATAGAAGGCTTCTTGCCACCGCGAGGAGTCTAAAGAAGCAGAAGCAAAGGCTTAAGGCCGCACAGAATACACTCAACACTAGATGGAACAAAGTGCTCAACACTGCAGAAAAGTACGATGGCAGTCGCCACACAAAGAGCTATCCAAAGCGCAAGCTGCTGCCTGAATTCGATGGTGAGGCTTTAGAGCCTATACAGTCAAAAAATAAAACGGCCGATCAGTCGGATCGACCACCCCATGGCCGCGATAGGGCGGCTAACGATGTCGGTATGACCAGGTCCATCTATGGATCTAGGAAGCGCGCTCCGGCATAGAATCAAAATCGAGCACTACAACCGTCAGAATCTCATGACACATCCAAATACAGGGGTGCCGTGCACCCCCTATGCTTCACCGATGAGGTGCTGGATCACGAATTTCCAGAGGGATTTAAACCCGTGAACATAGAGGCGTACAACGGAACGACAGACCATGGGGTCTGGATCGAGGACTTTATCCTTCATATCCATATGGCTCGTGGAGATGATCTCCACGCCATCAAATACTTGCCCTCAAGTTGAAAGGACCAGCTCGGCACTGGCTGAAGAGCCTCCCCGAAGACTCAATTGGAAGTTGGGAAGAGCTTGAGGATGCTTTCAGGGCTAATTTTCAAGGGACCTATGTCCGGCCTCCAGATGCAGACGATTTAAGTCATATAATTCAATAGCCCGGAGAGTTAGCCCGAAAGCTTTGGAATAGATTCCTCACTAAGAAGAATCAAACAGTCGACTGCCTGGACGCTGAAGCCTTAGCGGCTTTCAAACATAGTGTCTGGGACGAATGGCTCGCCAGACACCTCGGCCAGGAAAAACCGAGGACAATGGCTGCCTTAACAAGCCTTATGACCCGCTTTTGCGCGGGCGAAGATAGTTAGCTGGCCCGTAGCGGCACCGGCGACCCAGGCACATCCGAAGTCAAGGATTGTAATGGGAAACCTCGACGCCATAAAATCAAGCGTCGAAGCAATGAAGACAGCTCAGACAACACGGTGGTAAATGCCGGATTCAGGGGCTCTCAACCCGGTCAACGGAAAAAGCCATTTAAAGACAGCCGAGATGGACCATCCAGCCTAAACAAGGTTCAAGATAGATTATGTTAGCTTCATGGCACCTCCGACAAACCTGCAAATCACACCAACAGAGAATGCTGGGTCTTCAAGCAAGCCGGCAAGCTAAACGCCGAGTACAAGGGGAGGGAGACACCAAGTGAAGACGAGGATGAGCCTTGCCGGCAAAACACTGGGGGACAGAAAAAATTCCCACCAGAGGTCAAAACAGCGAACATGATTCACGTAAGAAGAGGAGGAGCAAACGCACACTCCGAGATGTATGCGCCGTGGAGCCCGTCACCCCCAAGTTCAACGCTTGGTCGGCCTACCCGGTCACTTTCGATCGCAGGGATCACCCGACTAGTGTCCGACACAAAGGATCTGCTGCCTTGGTGCTAGACCCAATAATTAACGGATACCATCTCACCCGAGTCCTTATGGACGGCGACAGTAGTCTCAATCCGATATATCAGGACACAGTCCGCAAAATGGGGATAGACCCGACAAGAATTAACCAAAGCAATACTACCTTTAAAGGAGTAATACCAGGCCCAGAGGCCCGCTGCACGGGCTCTCTAGTACTAGAGGTTGTATTCGGTTCTCCCGACAACTTCCGAAGTGAAAAGTTAACCTTCGACATCGCTCCATTCTGAAGCAGCTATCAAGCACTACTCGGAAGAACGACATTTGCTCGTTTTAACGCAGTACCGCATTATGCTTATCTTAAGGTTAAGATGTCCGGTCCACGTGGCACCATCATAGTTAGCAGAAACACAGAGTGTTCCTTGCGTATGGAAGAATGTGTGGCGTCTTTAGCAGCCGAACACTAACTGGCCTCTCCAACCAGAATAAATGATCTGTTGTCAAGACCACGGACACGGCTAGACGAGTCCGGCGCAACACTGGTTGTAACAGCTCAGATAAACCTGAGATTGGGTTGATGGATATATCCCCATAAGTGGCGCTAGGGGCTTCCCGCATGTAAAAAGAACTAAAGTTCGGGTTGACCTTATTTAGATAGAATTTTAATGGTTTATTAAGAATAACCAATATTTCGCATGAATAATTTCACCTGAGTTTTTCTCTTTTATAGATGATAATCGTGCTACACCCTTCCAGGATACGGCACAACGGAGACACAGACGCAGACGTGCAGCAGGGCCCCGCTCAAAGGTTTCTTTTTAGATTAAGACCCTGTGTAAACCTTTCTTACTGTCTCTTGTTGCTTCACACCCTCCGGATGCTAAACACAACCGAGAGGGATGCTGGAGTTATTGGCATTTCGCCACGTCAGACTAATGCACGTACCTAGAAATTCAGGGTTCATTATCAAGGGCGTTACTCAGCCTGGTATATGTTGTAAAGACCGAATACCTTAGGGAGTGTTCGATGTCGCGAGTTTGGCCTTATATGCATCAGCTCCGAATGATGTCTTTGGTCAATAGTTGGGTTTTCCTAGCTCCCGTGTTTTGCTACCTTACGTTCCGCTCTATCGGCTAAGGTGGCACCGGGAGAACTACTGCGATTGTGCCCTGGTTCATCTGGACGAGCACATCAATTGAGAAAGCCGAAAACTGACTGTCATGATAAAGCGCGAGACTGGTCAACCACTCAATGACTCATCGGAATCTTCGCAATTCCTCCACATTAACGAAGGACCGGTTTCCTGGTCATGTATGTACGCGCACCGTATCCGGCTAGACGCGGAAGTACCAGGGGCTATACCGTCAAACTCCTATGGCTAAGTGAAAGTGTTAAAGCAATATAGTCCGATTGCCTTGTTCGCCGCGCTATCACCTCCTTAATGGACCAATACGTTGGATCAAGTGTGAATACGCGCTTTTCCGAACACCCCCGCATTATATGCGTGGGCTCTGAAGCCGACGACTGAAAACTTTTAGGTTATATACATACATAAACGGCCGCACAGGAGGCATCATAATACTTTCAGGCAAAAGTATAAACACAGCCTTTATAATCCTAATAGCATTGTTTTTACAATCAGGTTACATGTCACTAGAACATGATACTCTTGAGAATCGAGCCTCTATTAAACGGCGCCTTTCTAGGACTTCTTCAAAATAGTGCTCGGCGATGCTGCCTACGGCGAACTGCGGTCGCATAATAGCGATGGCCTCCATCTCTGCCCACTATGTCTTAACACGGGCAAGAGCCATCCGCGCACCCTCTATGCACGCCGACCTCTTTGCAGCGTCGATATGCGGCACAACACCAAGGAATCGTTGCACTAAACAAAAATAACTATTCGGCCTTGGTCCTTCCGGCCAAAGATGATCCACGACAGACCTCATAGCAAGCCCGGAAAACCTATGGAGCTTAGCCCACTCGGCCATTTGCTCATTTAACAGCAGCGGACGCGTTGGAGCACTGAACTACGACCAGAACAACTTCTCCACTTCATGATCTTTTTGATCTTTGAAAACTTCGATCGCATCAAAGACTTCGCTGCCAAGTCCAAGTACGCGTCTGCAGCACTCCATAATTGATCCAGAGGGGCATACTTCGGATCTCCGAACTTCGCCCACAACAAAAAGGGCTTCCCAGCCGTGATATCTCCATCTTGACGAAGCTCCTCCTTCGTTGCTCTGATTTTAGAGCGTGTCTCCTTGGCTGCTACCATGGCTTTCTTCAGGTCCGTCACTTTCACTTGGCTTTCCTTTTCAAGAAGCTCATACCGGTCGGCGGCATCCTTCAGCTCAACAGCCATCTTGGCTATTTTATCATCGCTCTGGCGATGAGCAGCCTGTTCGGCTCTTAATTCTTCGACCACCTTTAGCGCGGCCGCATCACTTCTCAAGGCTTGTTCCTTGGCTCGGGCAAGCTCCGCCAGAAGGGTCTCCACGGCGGCAGCTCCATCTGCAGTCACAACATATTATAGATACTAGCATCATGCTCCTCTTAAATATCTGTTAACCACCGGAGAATACATACCATGTGCCTCGTCAAGCCGCTTGTTTACAAGCACGATGTCGGCATATGCCGCATCAAGTTGCCGCTTAAGTTCGGCAAACTCACCAGTCCGGCTAGTCAACGGACCCTCAGCCGCCTGCACATGAAAACCACATGATCATCACCTAGGACTATGATCCTCTGTTTGCCGCCTTTAGGACGGCAACCAGAGTCTCAGGGGCTACTATCTGTATAGGGCACACCTAGCGTGCGCGGTACCGTCAAAATATATATTACTTTGCGTACCTCAATGCCTTTTAGCACGCTCATATAAGCTTCATGCAACCCACTTTTGGCGGAGGAAATCCTCTCAACCACCATACTCATTAAAGTACGATGCGCCTCTGAGATAGCCTGTTGCTCCAGAAGACCCATCAGTACGTCCGGTTGTGCACTGGACAACCCCGGACTCTTTCTATTGCTCTTCTTAGGAGCCGAATCCTCCGGACTTCGGGTGGCCGAAGGGTTACCTTCCGGCCTTGGCGGATCAGGAGAAATCCTCCATGACGACACCTCAGGGTTGTCCGCCTAATGAGGTGGGGAGACAGGGGGAGGCGTTTCGCTCTCCATTATCTCCGGAAGAAGATCCCCCGAAGACGAACTCTGCCGAGAAGGGCTACGATCCGAACTGCAAGACATACGTCTCGATTATTGTCCTCGAAGATGAAGCATGATATATTTACCAAAAGTACTCTAGTTCACTTACAACTCGGTGGAGGGCTGATCCCCTTGCGAGCACTGTGGGGTAAGGACGCTCTCTGGGGCAGGGCCTTCTGGTGAAGGTTTCTTCCCTCGTTTGGAAACTTTTGTTTCCAAGTCTTCATAGGCGGTCCTTTTCCTTCCTTGGGGAGAGGGAATTTCAGATTCTTCTCCCCGGTTATCCTCCTTCGTGGAGACACTAATTCCCCCGGTTTGGATGAGTAATGAGCGAGGCCCAGTTTCGTCTTCTTTATTCCTCCCTTTATCTTCCCCCGATGGCGCTTGATAAGGTGTGAGCTCAAGCATCCTTGCTAGTACAGGATCCGGTGAGCCCTCGGGAAGGGGGGCCGAACACATGATCATATTCGCCTTTTTTATCCAGTCCTCGTCAAAGAGCGATTTTTCAGAATGGTGTTGTGACAAATTAAAAGACATCTTGTTTGGCCGCAGAATTACTTACGTGGGTATCTGGACGATTGCAGTTTAGACCCGCATCCTCGGTGGTGTCCGCACACTTTATTCGTGATCCGAAGAATAATCCATATATCTCTTCGAGCATCACGCCGAAGAATTGCTGAATAGTTCGCGGTCCTTCTGGGTTGAACTCCCACATACAGAGAGGTCGACGTTGGCATGGCAGGACCCGACGAACTAGCATGACTTGCATTACCTTGACAAGGCCGACATCTCTCTTGAGGAGATCTCGGATGCGGCTCTGCAATGTCGGCACGTCATTAACTGGCCCCCAGTCCAGCCCCTTCCAGTTGTGGCGGGGGGCCCGAACAGAAGGCGGGGGCAGCTGCCCACTTAGTACTTTGGGGAGCCGTGATGTAAAACCACTCCCGCTGCCATAAGTTGGACATCTCCGGGAAGGAACCCTTTGGCCATGGAGCATCGGCGCCTTTGCTTATTATGGCACCTCCGCATTCTGCGTATCGTAAATCGATCATCTTCGGCTTCACATTGAAGGTCTTGAGCCATAAGCCGAAGTGTCGGGTGATGCAGAGAAAGGCCTCACACACGACGATGAACGACGAGATTTGAAGGATGGAATCCGGAGCCAGATCATGGAAATCGAGCATGTAATAGAACATAAGCCCTCTAACAAAGGGACCAAGACTAAAACCTAGCCCTCGGAGGAAGTGGCAAACAAATTTGACACTCTCGTTGTGTTCGGGAGTAGGGATGACCTACCCTAGAGCAGGCAGCCTGTGCGAGATTTCGGCGGTCAGATACCTGGCTTGTCTTAGCTTCTTAATGTCCTCCTCTGTGACAGAGGAGGCTATCCACCGGCCTTGAAGGTTGGATCCGGAGATGATTGAAGGTCCGAACCGCTTAGCCGGAGCCTCGGGTGTTGGAATTCGAGGTGGGGGAATGGAAGGATCGAGCGCGAGAAGAAAAGGACATGCCTTGGCCCCTTTATAAAGAGGGTGAATATCAAGCATCCTCCGCGTGACCGTTTGGAACTTGCCTAAAATCGAGGAGTCATACCCACGGGCACGATTGGGTTACCCACACCCGTATTGATGAGAATCCCGTGATAAATGGAACATGATCTCTGCTTCGACAAGACGTGCCAATAAAACCGTCTCGCAACACGTGTAGTGGCAGGCTGGGAAGAACGGTTCGTCATGACCAGACCACGGCAGAACGTCACGCTATGAAAAGTTGTCAGCAGATTAGATTTGTGGAATATTATACTCTCTACGGTGGTATGTGGAATTTGTTTTGCAGAGCCGGACACGATCCTTGTGTTCAAAATCTTCTATGGAGTGTTCGGAGGAGGAACCCGCCTTGCAATGCCGAAGACAATCTGTGCGCCGGACTCATCGTCATTGAAGCCTGGTTCAGGGGCTACTGAAGGAGTCCTGGATTAGGGGGTCCTCGGACAGCCAGACTATGTACTTCTGCTGGACTGTTGGACTATGAAGATACAAGATTGAAGACTTCGTCCCGTGTCCGGATGGGACTCTCCTTTGCGTGGAAGGCAAGCTTGGCAATTTGGATATGTAGATCTCCTCCCTTTCAACCGACTCTGTGTAACCCTAGCCCCCTCCGGTGTCTATATAAACCAGAGGATTTAGTCCGTAGAACAACAACAATCATAATCATAGGCTAGCTTCTAGGGTTTAGCCTCTACAATCTCGTGGTAGATCAACTCTTGTAATACTCATATCATCAAGATCAATCAAGCAGGAAGTATGGTATTACCTCCATCGAGAGGGCCCGAACCTAGGTAAACAATGTCTCCCCCGCCTCCTGTTACCATCCGCCTTAGACGCACAGTTCGGGACCCCCTACCCGAGACCCGCCAGCTTTGACACCGACACCCCTTAATCCAGGACTCCCTCAGTAGCCCATGAACTAGTATTCAATGACGATGTGTTCGGCACGCAGATTGTCTTCAGCATTACGAGGCGGGTTCCTCCTCCGAATACTTCAAAGCAATCTTCTGTATAAAAGAACTGTATCTGGCTCTGTATAACAGTCACAACCCTCAACCACAAAGGCAAAATACTTAATCAGAATAATGTCTATCAACTGACATCTGGCCTCTTTATCATTTTGAACTGTTTTTTGGTATCCCGCTTCGCGTTTAGAGGCGCGAACTCTATTGACACGTCTTGTCAAAGCAAAGATCGTGTCCACTTATCGCGGGATCCTCATCAATACGGGTCTGGGTAATCCAACAGTGCCATCCGCACGACCCCTTGGGAACAGGCAAGTTTTAAGGTCGAGGGGGGGGGGTGCTCTTGGTATTCACTTCCTAGATAAGTGGATAAAGGTCCATATTTTTACCCCACGCCCTCTTCCTTCTCCTGTTTCCCTATCCTCAAGCTCCATCGCCCAAGCTTCAATCTTTCCCACCGCCACCAATCTCTCCAACAATGTCTGGATCCGGCTCACAAGGCAAGTGGGTGGCCTCGTCCGTCACGGAGAAGGACGTCAAGGAGCTCCGGGAGGCGGGGTACCTGACTACGGACGTCGCGCACAGGCTCCCTGCCAGGAAGCAAGTCATCCCCACTCCGGAGCCCAGAGAAAGGGTTGTGTTCATCCTCCGCGGGCTAGGGTATCCTCTCCACCTCTTTGTCCGCGGCCTCATGTTCTACTATGTGATAGATTTTCATGAGCTAGCCCCAAATTCCTTCCTCCACATCTCGGCTATTGTCGTCGTGTGCGAGGCACTTATCCGCATCCCCCACACTTTGGCCTATGGCTCAAGGTCTTCAACGTGAAGACGAAGGTGGTTGACGGGCAGCATGCAGACTGCGGAGGCGACATGGTGAGCAAACTCCCCAACACCACTTCGCCTAAAGGGGCTTTCAGGGAAACCGTCAAGGTGTAGTAGCAGGAGTGGTTCTACATCACTGAACCCCGCGGCGCCAGATGGGCGACCACTCCTGAATTCAGATCCGGGCCCCCTATGTGGCTCGCGTTGTGGACCAACAAGGGTCTGGACTGGGAGTCGACCACAGAAGTGATGACGCTGCAAAAGCGCATCAAAAATATGATAGGCCAGAACACCAGTCTCACTAACGTGATTCAGGTGATGCTCTTCTGCCGGATACTCCCCTGCCAAGTCCAGCCTCTCCACATCTGGGAGTTCAATCCGGAAGGTTCACGGACCCTTCAGCGCTTCTTCAGCACAACGCACGAAGAGATCTGGAAGCTGCTCTTCAAAGAATAGATGACGTGCCACAGAAGACCTACGACATCGGCCTCGACAGTGCGAATCTAGCCACTGCGGTAAGTATTTTGTTTCCGGATAATTTTGGTTCATAACTCAAAGGGTATACTGAGTTTTCCATTCCGCATTTAGGGCTGGACAGCAAAGGCGGAGCAGATCAAGTGTCCGGCTCCGTTACCTGAAGACCCAGCCACTCCTTTGCTAACGAGGATGCTGGTCCCGGCGCCGTATCAGGCGCCGGAGAAGAAGGCCAAGAAGAAGAGCAAGGAGACCAAAGGCGGCCTCCGCCGTAAAGGTGCTTCGAACGTAGTGGCTAGAGAGACCGAAGCTCTCTCCTCCCACGAGGGAGATGAAGATGAAGAGGAGGAGGAAGAGGCAGAAACCGATTCTTCCCTTAAGGGGAGGAAGAAGAAAAGGGCGACCTCCGCAGACTCGGAGGCGGAGGCGTCAAAGAGGTGGAAGATATCCCTCTCGGATGGTTCGTATTCGGATGCCGAAGCCATTCCCAAGCGACTCCCCAGGGCGAAGCCCCTGGCCACATTGTATGTATCCAAGGTTACCTCATATATATCCGGTCTTTTATGTTTTCTATATAACATATTATGTTGTGTGTTTCACTCCAGCTCGCGACCTCCCCCAACAATCGTCATCTGAGGGGAACTCTCTAGCACTAGATATGGTGGAGAGAGAGACGCCTCCATGAGCCTCTCCACCAACCACCGTGGATGACACCGATGTGTTGTCCTGAGGGTCCTCTCCGGGCCACGGAGAGGTGAGGGAGGCTGCCAAGACGGCGCCAGAGGGTAATGCCTCGGCTGCCGAGAACATGGGGGTGCAACCCCCATGGAGACTGACGACGGGGGCCCTGACCAGTCTGGCCCCCAGCCGAACATTATTCCGGAGACCCTTGCAGCTGCGGAATCTAGCGAGCAAACCCCTTCAAAGGGGGGGGGGAGCGCCAACTCCGACGGTGACCTCCACTAATCCGGAGGCGCCGAATACTCTGGTGGAGGCGTTGCGGCGTGCTGCCATCATGGAGGAGCAACGCACCCTGATGGGTGTAGTGGTTGAGAAGGTTCAATCCACCAAGAGAGGGCTGAGTGAAACCTTCACCAGCCTGTTAACAGGCTTTGAGGTATGCGATGTAATATTCCTAGCCGCTTTTCATATGAAAAAATATGCCCGTATAGAGATAGTAGCCCCTGAGACTCTGTTCTGTTTTGAAAAACGGCCGAACTGAGGATCAAGCAATAATCGTAGGAGGTAATGTACTTTGTATATTCGATAAACATGCTTCCCTGTTGGCGGCGACCACCCAGGCCGCTGAAGTTTCCAAACTCAAGCGGAAGCTGAAGCTGGCCGATGATGATATCGACCGCATTACCAAGCGGTTTGATGAGGTGCAAGGTATGTTTAAAAGATTGCTTACACGCCTGAAGTGATATGCAAATGCGGAGTTTAATCATTCACTGCCATGATCATGATTGCAGGCAGTGCGGCCGAGGTCGAGACCCTCAAGAGCACCCTTGCCCAAGCCAAGGAGCAGGGAAGGGTGAGCAAAGCGGCCACTGATAAAGCAGATGCGGGTTTAAAGAACGAACAGGTCACCCGCCGCCAGCACGAGGAGAGGGTGACCGAGGTGGAGCAGGAGCTCAAGGATGCCATCGGCAAGTGCGAAGCCTTGGCCCAAGCGGTCGATCTCAACAAGGCTCTCCAGGAAGCCAAGGAGGCACGGACCGAGTCCCGGGCGGCTCATGAGGAGATCCGGTAGGCCGAATAGATAGCGGCTGGTAAGCCCTTTCTTTTGCAGAGTATATTTGGCGGTCAAAGATATGCCTTGCTCACCCGGCTGTGGAGTTCTCCAGACGCATTTGTGGATCTTTCGAAGAGTGCTACCAACGCCGCGCAATTCTTCCAGGCCCAGGAGGGGCACACGACGGAGAAGCTCTTCTAGTCACAGTTTCTGGCGCCGGAGCGTCCGACGTTATTAAACAACCAGATGATGCAATGGGCAGAGCTGCATAGGGTGTCCGGATTGGTCATGAAGGACGTCATTGTGCGGCTATGGCCAACCGAACCCATTCCTAGCAGCTACTTTGGCCTGGTGCAGCAACTCGCCGATGCACTGCCCCGAGTGGAAGCTGTGAAGCGCTCGGCGGGCATAGAGGGTGAGCGGATGGCCTTTTCCTGTGTCAAGATGCACTGGGCAAAGATGAAGGCCACCGTCGTGGCGACCGAGGTCCCACCCGAAGGCAAGGACCACCGCAAGCCGGAGCGTTATTTTGACGATGTCCTGGAGGGTGCCCGATTAGTAGAGGGCCAATGCTCAAAGGATATCAAGTTTGAGTGAATGTATCTGAGCTGTCCACATGTTGTTTTATGAACCAAGGCTTTGTAATATATTTATGCCTTTATCTAAAATTACTTTCCTCATGTGCGACTGTTATTTATTTATTTTTTATTGTGAAAGTTTGCCAGTCGTGGGCTTCAGCCCACACGTAGATGCTATGGGGGTGTTCGAGATAACGCGCCGTTACGCTTGACCCAACGTCTTGGTCGGTAAAGGAGGTGTTTGCACAACGAACCAAGCAATCAGACTATGCGGCTTTACCACTTTTACTTAGCCGTAGGAGTTTGACAGTGGGACTAAGTACTAGCCCCTGGTGCGTGTGGCTATCCTAACTGGGATGCCTTAGACGCGTGACCAGACGAAGCCTAGTCCTTCGTATAATACGGAAGAAATCGCAAGAGATTTATAACAAGTCGCCGAATCGCCGACCAGCTCTCGCCATATCATGACAGTCAGTTTTCGGCTTTCTCTACTGAGGTGTTTGACCAGACGAACCAGAAACACAATCGCAGTAGTTCTCCCTTTACTACCCTAGCCGAACTAGAAAAACATAAGGTAGTAATCACATGAGCTAGGAAAGCCAACTATTGACCAAAGACATGATTTGGAGCTGATGCATATAATGCCAAATTCAGGACGCCGAAGTATACTCTAGAAGTGTTCAGATTTTTTGAAAATATATGTGGCCGAATAGAGCCCCTGGCACTTAGGCCGTACCAAAGTATATATGGCAATCTGGCGCGAAGGGGGGATACAGATTATGAAATAAACCAATACCGAACAAGGGTTAGTAAAAAATTGTTTCCCTTATGATCTGATTGATACGTTAAAACGTGCTAGTAAAAATAATGCCATAAACATCAAGGCTATTTTACATGCCGAGAATTTGCAAACAAGGGAAAGTTGTATACAGGGCCTAAAAAGAGAAAGGTAGTCTTGAAGATCCCCTGGACAACCTGCCACACGTCTGCGCCGCTTTTCGCCTTGGTGCAAGATCCTTTGGGAGGAGCAATCGATGATCGTTTATAAAAAGGGGCCTAGAAAAGGGCCCTTGTACGACCATGAAGTTATTAGGTTTTAACGAATCTGTAATATGAGAGGAAAAAAGAGGGAAAAATGTTTAAGGTCCGAATAGGGTCGAGCCGCACTATGAACCTCGTCCGCAAAGTGCCTCCGTCGTTTCCCAAGGTATTTTAAGTGCGTAGTTATGCACACGCAGTACATATGCCGCGGTTAGATGGGGCGATTGACGGAGGCGGAACTGCTAGTCCAGCTCTGGATTGACCAAGCTTTCGTTCTGCAGGGTTGGCAGGACTCGTTTGATAGTGTCCGGAGGCTTGATGGCCGATGAGGTGTTCGGCTTGATGCGGCCGCTCTGTACCTCGGCTGCAAGGGCCGAGGTGTGCTCCTCAGTACGGAGGGAGCGCTCAATGTTTCCATTGACTATAATAACACCGCGGGGTCCAGGCATTTTGAGCTTTAAATAAGCATAATGCGGGACTGCATTGAAGTGGGCGAAGGCGGTACGTGCGAGCACTGCGTGATAACCACTGCGGAAGGGGATGATGTCGAATATCAAGTCTTCGCTTTGGAAGTTGTCCGGCGAACCAAAGACTACTTCATATGCTAATGAACCCGTGCAGCGGGCTTCGACGTTGGGTATCACTCCTTTAAAGGTGGTGTTACTAGGCTTGATTCTTGATGGGTCGATACCCATTTTATGAACAGTGTCTTGATAAATCAGGTTAAGACTGCTGCCGCCGTCCATAAGGACTTGAGTGATATGGAATCCATCGATAATTGTATCGAGGACCAGAGCTGCCGAACCTCCATGACGGATACTGGTCGGTTGGTCCCTGCGATCGAAGGTGATCGGACAAGCCGACCACGGGTTGAATTTAGGGGCGACAGGCTCTACGGCGTAGACGTCCCTCAGCGCGCGTTTGTGCTCCCTCTTGGGGATATGGGTGACATAGATCATATTCATTGTTTTCACCTCAGGGGAAATTTATTTTGTCCCCCTGTGTTCAGTTGGCGGGGCTCCTCATCGTCCTCGCTCGGTGGCCCTTTCCACTTATGTTCGGTATTTAACTTACCGGCCTGTTTAAAGACCCAACAGTTTCTGTTGGAATGATTGGCAGGCTTGTCAGGGGTGCCATGAAGCTGGGAAAGCCGATCAAGTATTTTGTCCAAATTGGATGGACCATCTTTATTTCCTTTGAACGGCTTCTTCCGCTGACCGGATTTAGAGCCACTGAATCCGGCGTTAACCGCTGGGTCTCCAGTTTCTTCATTGTTGTTTCGACGCTTGTGTTTGTTGTGTCGTGGCCTGCTGTTGCCATCTCTGGCTTCGGAAGTGCCAGGGTCGCTGGTACAGTTGCTTCTACGAGTCAACCAGCTATCTTCTCCCGCACAGAAGCGGGTCATGAGTGCGGTAAGAGCTGCCATGAACTTCGGCTTTTCCTGACCGAGGTGTCTGGCGAGCCACTCGTCGTGGACGCTATGTTTAAAGGCCGCAAGGGCTTCGGCGTCCGAACAGTCGGTGATTTGGTTCTTTTTAATTAAGAACCTAGTCCAGAGTTTGCGGGCTGACTCTCCGGGTTGCTGGACTATATGACTAAGGTCATCGGCATCCGGAGGCCGGACATAGGTACCTTGGAAGTTGTCACGAAATGCATCCTCCAAATCCTCCCAGCTGCCGATAGAGTTCTCTGGGAGGCTATTAACCAGTGTCGTGCTGGTCCTTTTAGCTTTAGGGGGAGGTATTTAATGGCATGGAGATCGTCACCGCGAGCCATGTGAATATGGAGAAGAAAGTCTTCAATCCATACCACGGGATCTGTCGTTCCATCGTATGATTCAATGTTCACGGGTTTAAACCCTTCTAGGAATTGGTGCTGCATTACCTCATCAGTGAAGCATAAGGGGTGTGCGGTGCCTCTGTATCGGGCGACGTCACGACGGAGTTCAGACGATATCCGTGTTCGATTTTCATCCCAGGTGAGATTATGCTTATCGCGCCAGGCTTGATGGACGTCATCTTGCGTTGGAGCACGCCCCCTTGATCCATAGATTGATCTGGCCTGACCGGCTCTATTGTCCAGGTCCTGGCGTAAGTCGTAGGTGTAGCCTGGAGCCGCTACCTCCTTGCCTCGATGGCGAGCTGGTGCGGGCTGGTGTTCGGCGTAAGTAGCCGCTTTGTCTCGCCCATGTGGTGGCCGGTCTGATTCATCAGCACGATTATATCTTGACGGTATTGGCTCTAAGGCCTCGTCATCAAATTGTGGCAGTAGCCGACGCTTCGGATAGCTCTTTGTTGGTTGCTCGAGGCCATACAACTCGGCAGCAAGGACCTGGGTCCATCTGTCGTTGAGCGTATCCTGTTCGGCTTGAAGCTATTGCTGTTTCTTTTTAGGCGCCTCGCAGTTGCGATGAGCTGTCGATTAAAGCGCTCTTGTTCGAGGGGTTCCTCTGGCAGGATGAAGTCTTCGTTGCCGAGGCTGACATCCTCCTCGGATATCGGTAGATAGTTATTCCCTCCATAAAGTAATATAAGAGCGTTTAGAATACTAAAATAGTGATCTAAACAATCTTATATTAGTTTATAGAGGGAGCACTATCCTCTAAATCCTCATTCCCGACTGGCTCGTCGGGGTTAACTTGTCCCTCCTCCCATTCATCCTGCTCGGACGCAGGCTCGGCGGGGTCTTCGAGATCTTTGGCATCGTCCGGAGTATTGTTGTCTCCGGTGCCGGTGTTGCTTTCCTTTTCCTGGCACGATTTTGAGCGGCGCCGCTGACGTTGATGTTTCGTTGGTGCCTCGACGGGCCTATCCTCGCTTGGATCCTTCCTGCCGTCGTCGTCATCCTTTTTAGGTGTATCCACCATATACACATCATATGTGGAGGTGGCCGTCCAATGCCCGGTAAAGGGTGGGACTTGGCCTGGTTTGTCTCCGGCATCGTCGTCCATGTCGTCGATGTCTTCAGAGGCGTAGTCGAGCATGTCGGTTAAGGCTTCGACAGTGGCTACCAAGTGGGTGGTGGGTGGGATGCAAAATTCCCTGTGTTCAACCCCTAGTTCAGGCTGGGCGTGGTTCAGAAGCGATACTTACATAATGGTGAGGGATTGCAAAGTCCAAGGCCTCGCTTAAGAACGAAGGCCGGACGGGGAACCAACCATCTGCGGGGCTGGGCATGGCAGATTCTACCAGGCTGTGTTTACTAGAAGCAGACCTTGAGAATTTAGAGTTGGCATTCAGAGGCGAGTTCGGCTCTCCGATGACGGGGAGAGTCTTTTCTGACTCCAGGCTCGCCGAAGACATAGTTGCCTCTGGGTCTCCGGAAAAGAGCTCCGTAGTAGGAGACAGTCCGACGGGTTTCAAACACCTATCTTCGGATGAAGTGATCGGCTTTGGATCTAAGGCCAAGGAAGGGATGGTAGTTGGTCTTTGACAGGTGCCTAACGACGGATCCGATGGGTTTCCTTCTTGAAGATGAGGAATAGTGGTCGAGTCCGTGAACCCTTCGAAGATCAAGTCTCCTAGGATGTCGGCGACGTAATTCAGGCTCCCGAATCTGATCTGATGACCAGGGGCATAGTTGTCGATCTGTTCAAGGTGACCAATTGAATTGGCACGCAGAGCGAAGCCGCCAAACACAAAAAGTAGACCGGGAAGGAGGGTTTCCCTGGGAACAACATCATTGTTGATGAACGAACGACCCATCAAACCTTCTGTCGACGACACAGTGGAACTCTCAATGAAAGCACCAATGTCGGTGTCATAACCAGGCAATCTCGGCTAGGGGGTCCTGAACTATGCGTCTGAGGATCGAAGGTAACAAGAGACAAAGGGAACACGATGTTTACCCAGGTTTGGGCCCTCTTAGTGGAGGTAAAACCCTACTTCCTGCTTGATTGACTTTGATGAGTATAGGGGTTACAATAGTTGATCTACCTCGAGATCATAATGGCTAAACCCTAGATGTCTAGCCTATATGAATTCTGATATCCTCTACAGACTAAACCCTCCGGTTTATATAGATACCGGAGGGGCCTAGGATTGTAAAGAGTAGGTTTACAGAGGAAGGAAACTATACATCTGGACATCAAACTTGCCATCCATGCAAAGGAGAGTCCTATCTGGACACGTGGGAAGGCCTTCTACCTTGTATCTTGATGGCCCATCAGCCTGGCCCGTATCACATAGCACGGACACCCGAGGACCCCTTAATCCAGGACTCCCTCACCAGGGGCCTCTGGCGCGCCCTGGTGGGTTGTGGTCCCTACGGGCCTTCCCTCGTGCACTTCCTTGGCTCCCAAGTTGTCTGTTGGGCAAAAAAAATCTCCAAAAACTTTTGATGCGTCTGGACTCCGTTTGATATGGATATTCTGTGAAGTAAAAAACAAGCAAAAAAATTAGCAACTGGCACTGGGCACTATGTCAATAGGTTAGTCCCAAAAAAATGATATGAAGTTTCTATAAAATGAATATAAAACATCCAAGAACAATAATATAACAACATGGAAGAATAAAAAATTATAGATACGTTGGAGACATATCAGCATCCCCAAGCTTAATTCCTGCTCGTCCTTGAGTAGAGAAATAATTAAAACAGAATATTTGATGTGGAATGTTGCCTAACATGTTCATCACATATTATTTTCTTTTGTAGCATGTACATTTGGACTTTTTGATGATTCAAAGAAATAGTATAATTTTGACATGAAGACTTCAATACTCCAGCATATCAATCATAACCCACAAGTATAGGGGATCGCAATAGTTTTCGAGGGTGGAGTATTCAACCCAAATTTATAGATTCGACACAAGGGGAGCCAAAGAATATTTGTTAGTATTTGCAGTTGGGTTGAAAATTCAACCACAGTTGGATATTAAATATTTGCAGCAAGATGATCAGTAGCACAGTAATATGATGGTTTGATAGCAGTGGTAACAGTAATAGTAACGGTAACAACGATGGTACTAATTTTGTAGCAGTTGTGACAATAGCAATAGCAATAGTAACTTCGGAAGAAAAATATGTGGAAAACTTGTAGGCATTGGATCAGTGAATTCTTTGGATGATATTCATCATATAATAGTCGTAACCTTGGGCGACACAGAACTAGCTCCAGTTCATAAATATAATGTAGGCATGTATTCCGTAAATAGTCATACATGCTTATGGAAAAGAACTTGCATGAAATCTTTTGTCATACCCTCCCATGGCAGCGGGGTCCATAAGGAAACTAAGGGATATTAAGGCCTCCTTTTAATAAAGAACCAGAACACAACATTAACACATAGTGAATACATGAACTCCTCAAACTACGATCATCACCAAAAAGTATCCCAATTATTGTCACCCTGTGGTTTACGGATCATAACACGTAATAGGTGCATATGACTTCCAAGATCAGATCAATAACATAGATATAATGGTGGAAACATAAACGGTTCAGATCTAAAAACTTGACACTTGGGTCCTAGTGACAAGCATTAAGCATGGCAAAGTCATAGCAACATCAATCTCAGAACATAGTGGGTACTAGGGATCAAGCCCTAATAAAACTAATTTTATTACATGATGAATCTCATCCAACTCCTCACCGACTAGCGAGCCTACGAAGAAATTACTCACTCCCGGTGGGGAGTGTCATGTAATGAACGATAATGATAAGGAGAAGATTGAGCGTCTAACCAAAGAACTAAACACTCTTAAGTTAGCTCATGAAACTATCTTCGAAGATCATCGAGAACTTTTAAGGGCTCATGAGAAGTTACGCTTTGAAAAGCTCAATCTTGAGCAAGAGCATGAGTTCCTAAAAGCGATCAATGATGATCTCCATAAGAAAAGTTCTTCTTATATTGCCAAGCGTTTACTCTTATCTACTTACTTGCCTCAAGTCAAGTCTAGCAACAAGAACAAGAAAGATTCTTCTTCTAGTAGTAACAATAACAATGCTAAATCCAATATTGTTGCTTCTAGCAGCTCTCTTGATTCCACTAATGATTCTCTTAGCCAAGCTACACTTGAGCAAGAAAACAACTTATTGAAGGGAATTATAGAGAAAGGCGTATACAAGAGCCTTGCCGGGAGTAAGAAATTTGAGGAAATTGTACGCAAGCAAGGAAGGCACCGGACGAATCAAGGTGTTGGTTTTGAACGAAAGTTCAATGCCAATGGAGTTGAGTGGGAAGAAGATCAATACCCTAAGACGAAGCTTGTTCCTCAACAAGAGAAGTATGATCCTACTTCCTTCAAGGGAACACAAGCACAAGATGATCTTCCACCACAAGACCACAAGAACAAGGGCAAGGACAAGCTTCAAGAGGAGATTGATGCATTTGAAGAAGCACCTAAAGCCTTGGTCAAGTGGGTTCCCAAGACTACATCAAGTTCTACTTCATCAAGCACAACTACTACACCAAGGATTCCCATCAAGATAATGTGGATCCCGAAGAAAAAGAACTAGAGAGTTCTTGAGGGTGACTCCGCCAACATTCTTCACTCATATCATTATGGCAAGGACAAGTGCAATCAACTTCCATATCTTGCACTAGTTCAAGGAGTCAAAAAACCCTCATGTTGGTAAGGCAAGGGACAAGGTAACCTAAAGCTTTCATGGACATCATTTTGTGTGTGCATCACTCTATGTCTATGGATATTCTTGTTTGTTCCTTGTGGGACAAACCCATGTAGGTATTGAAAGTGCAACTCACTAAAAAGGATTGCTCCAAAAGATCTACATCAACATTAAGCATCCACATCTTCAACACCTACATGAAGTCATCATCGACAAAACCCAAGGTTAGTTTATCCCTCTAAGGGGGGATCTCACATCTAGGGGAGCTTAACTCTAAGAATTGAGTCAAAGCAACTCTAATGATGTGAACACATAAATGCTTTATGTAAAAGTGGTAACCCCACTTGAGCTTAAGCGATGAGTATGACCTATGATCAAATGTTTTCATTTGACTCCTAAGTCAATATACTCATATATAGATGACCTAGTCATCGCCAATTGTTTGATAGATGCTAGAATTGGTTGTGCATGCTTTGTCACATATTTCATTAATCATTTTATTGTGTGAGCATGTTGGTTCCATATTTTACTCATTCGAGGAAATTCACTTGTTGTTTTGTTTGATTGGTTTCTTTATCTTTGGCCAAGTGGATGGACAAGAATGTCTAAGAACCTTCTCTAGCTATCTATGCTTTTCTCGTCTCAAACTCTATTCATGCTACATCACAAAAATTGATCAAGTCAGATTCGAACCACACTGTGCGAGGAGCACTCGGAGTCCCCGATTCGTCATAGACTTAAATTTCCAAAACTTCTTTGTGATTTTTGGTCCGACCGATTCCTCCATTTCGGTCATACCGAGATCACTAAGTCGATCTAGGTTTTCAATCTCGGTGCAACCGATTTGAACTTTTCGGTCACACCGAGTTGCCAGAATGCTTGTTGACAGTTATGCATCTCGGTGCCACCGAGTTGTTCCACTCGGTCACACCGATAGTGTCGGGCTATATATTCTCACGGGCAAATTTTGGAAAACTTTCTCCGAAACTCCTCGCCCGCGCATAGCTCTCTCTGCCTACTAGGTCTACAGATCATTGACTTCGTCGCCAGCCGCCTCCTGTCGCTGGTCTCCGCCGCCGTCAACGGAATTCTTCTCCGCCGTTGCCGCCGTAGCGAGTTCACGCCGAACTAGGGTATGAACTCGATCACAGTGCTATCCTCGTCTAATTCTTAGCACATTGTGTTCACAATGCATCTTGCCACGATTGAAACACCTCTATCCAGTCAAAACAATCCTTAGAATAGTTGTGATTCGAAAATTTAGGGTTAGAGTTTCATTTGAAACCATCTCGGACCCACCGAGTTGAAAAACTCGGTCCCACCGATTTGGCTAATGCCATTGCACTAGTAAGTCTCGGTCTGACCGAGAATTACAAATCGGTGTGACTGATTTTAGAACTTTGTGAAACCCTGGCAATCTCGGTGCCGCAAACCGTGACTCGATGCGACCGAGTTCACTAGTTTAGGATCCAAAATCGCTTCGGTATCACCGAGTTTGAAAATCGGTAGATCCGAAATGCTTTCTATGGAAACTAAAACTAAGTTTTTTGAATCATTCGTTTGCAAAAAAGCTCTGCATTTTGTGATTCTCATCCACTCTACCTCATCTATAACTATTCATAGGGTCAGCAGTCAGTGAGTGCAGCATGTCAGACCAAAGTGACTGCCAGAATAGGTCAGAAGAGTAGATTCACATGAGTGAGGGCACTAGTCCCTCTAGTAGCTCAGATGAGGGGAGCAGAAGCACTCCCAGTAATTTGCCCAAGGCTGCCACAAGGACAAGGAAGAAGAAGACCTCAGAGTCTGAGGATGAAGATTATGTGGCAGTTGAGGATGAGGCCAGTTCAAAGAAGAAAGTGCTCAAGAAGGAGTACAACTCAACAGCAGTTAAGCCTGGAATGAAGATCAAAAGGCCAGCAGGTAGACAACCAATGTCCAAAGCCAGAGTCTCCACTCAAGCTTCTTTGGAATCCCAACCCAAAGAACATGCTGCTGCTGAAGGAAAGAAAAGGAAACAAAGGGTCAAGAAGACCATGGTCAGAGTGATAGGGAAACCATCTATGATGGAGGAAGAAGAAGTAGAAGAGGTTCTTGAACCGCACCCAAGGCACAAAAGCTGATGGGTGATGCCATAAAATCAGGGGCTGCAACTTCAAAGCCCAAAGCTGCCCCTAAGCCCAAGAGTGCGCCAAAGAGGAATACCAGGAGTATACCAGCAGCTGAGAAGAACAAGGTCCCAATGCCTGAAGTTGATGCTAAGGAAGATGAAGAAGGGAAGGTCCTAAGGAAGCTCAAGCCCAAGATCCCAGACCACAATGATGCTCATCCTGTGGCTGAGAACATGAAGATCAGGAGAGATCAAGGGTTGAGGATATGGAGAGAGTCAGATCCATATGCCACCAGGAGAAGGACTGCTGTAGATTATAGGTTCCACACCAAGGAGCAGCGAGACTTCTATGAGACCATCTTATTGGATAAGAAGCCCATAGTTTGTGATATGAGGTTGGTCCACTGGACCTACATTCAGGAGAATGCAGAACACTATCCTGGAGTGTATGACAGCTTCATTATGCAATTCTACTCCACAGCACATTTCTTTCCAGATGGCAGGATAGTTTGGATGTCTGAAGGAACGAGATATCAGTCAACCATAGAGGAATGGGCAAGTCTGATCAATTCCCCCAAGGAAAGTGAAGATGACTTGGACATTTATGCCAAGAAGAAGATGGGTCACAACTCAATGTCACAGATGTACAAGGAGATCCTAGATGATGCACTTGAAACTTTCAAGTTTGGATCAGTTCATTTTCTTCTGTCAGGGCTGCCTACAATCAACTGGATCCTAAGGCACACTCTGTTGCCCAAATCAGGTGACCACAACATGATCAGAGGGCATGCAATCAATTTTCTTCACATATTTGATGTGCCTCAGAAATTCAAGGTCATGAGCCTCATAGTTGAAACTATCAAGAGGACAGCAGCAGACCAGAAGAGGAGCTGTGGATATGCCCCACAGATTCAGTAGTTCATAAACTCAAAGATGGGCGCAGGGAAGTATCTGTTGGATAAGGAACACATGGTTCTCTATCCTGACTTTGAGGACAATCAAGTTGTCATGACTGAGAATGAACCATCATCAGTACAAGCGCAAGAGAAGAAGGAGAAAGCAAGGAAAGAGAAGGCTGCCAAGATGCCAACTCAAGCAGAGGCATCCGACATCGTCTGAAGAACAAGCAGGAGCAGCTTGGTTACTTGATAGCATCAACTCTGTGGATTGAGAAGGGGTTGGCCACCCTAACTCAAAACCAGGAGAGCCTGGAAAGAATCATGGAACAAAAATTCTATGATCTTGATGTCAAGGTAACTGAGATTGATCACTGTGGAGCAGCTACAGGATGACATGCAGGAGAGGAAAGGCAGAACAACGACTGATGCATTTGCCAGAGTGCCACGAGCTCAGAGATCAGCTGCAGAGCCAGTCACCAGAGTCACTTCATCAACTCCAGCTACAGCTCCAGCGCAACCAGCTCGAGAACCAACTCTTTCAGCTCCTTCCACATCTACTGATGCTTTCATCCTTGGAGTTCTATCTAGACCACCTCCAGAAGACCAAGTCTGAGAGACGATATAGTCCTATGCATTTTCTAGGAACTTTTTGGTAACTTGTTGCCAAAGGGGGAGAAAAAAGTATAGATCATAGGCTTCGAGAGAGAGAGAGAGAGATTTGCTTTTATTATCTCTTGTCTTCTTGGTTGAACTTCGTTTTCTTTGATTGCTTGAGATACTATGCTTTTACCCGTGAGACATTGATGATCATGTGTTTGATCATAAGCTACACTTATGCTTGCTATGTTATTATCTTACTTATCCTTATATGATCATTCACTGTGCTTGGTGATGAGTGCATGTATTCAATCTTTATTATTTTTAGCGCTCCACAAAGATGTATGTGACATGGAAGAGTAACCCATGAGCCTAATTCCTTGTGCATTTGCAGTCCAAAGAAAATTTTAAAATATGCACAAATTTAAGTGGGGCTCTTGCTTATCACATACTTCTCAAAGCGACGATGTTTTTCAATCTTATTATCATTTCTCGAAGCTTTGATCTATATGTTGTCATCAATTACCAAAAAGGGGGAGATTTAAAGTGCAACTATCCCTAGGTGGTTTTGGTAATTCATAACAACATATAGCTCATTGAGCTAATGCTATTCCAAGACAAATATTTCAGGAAAGCTCAATGATTGGCATGACATGGATGATGAAAGTGGATCCTCAAAATATTAAGGACAAAGGATTGGCTCAAGCTCAAAAGCTCAAGACTCTACATTTTACATTTTAGTGATCCAAGATCACATTGAGTCTATAGGAAAAGCCAATACTATCAAGGAGGGATGAGGTGTTGCTTAATGAGCCTCTTGCTTCATGTGCTTCTGATATGCTCCAAAACCCTCCACTACTTTCCCACATCCACATATGACCCAAACCTAAAGTCAAACTCGGCCCTACCGATTCTTTCTATCTGGCGCCACCGAGTTCAAATGTCATAGCCACTGCCACAAACCCTAGGCAAATCGGTTTCACCGATAGGGATCTCGGTCTCACTGAGATGGCATTGTAATCTCTCTGTTTCCCTTTGTAACGTTTCGGTCTAACCGAAGTGAGCGATCGGTCCCACCGAGGTTGCAATGTAAACTCTTTGTTTCCCTTTCGTAACTTTTCGGTCTCACCTAAAGAGCGAATCGGTCCACCGAGTTTACATGACCAACTCTCTGGTTAGCTAATTACCAAAATCGGTCTCACCGAGTTTATGTAATCGGTCTCACCGAGATTATGTTATGCCCTAACCCTAACCATATCGGTCCTACCGAGTTGCATGTCAGTCCCACCGAAAACCCTAACGGTCCCTAGGTTTACTAAATCGGTCCGACTGAGTTTTATGATTCGGTCCCACCGAGTTTGGTAAATTGTGTGTAACGGTTAGATTTTGTGTGGAGGCTATATATACCCCCCACCTCCTCTTCATTCGTGGAGAGAGCCATCAGAACAAACCTACACTTCCAACTTACCAGTTCGAGAGAGAACCACCTACTCATGTGTTGAGGCCAAGATATTCCATTCCAACCATATGAATCTTGATCTCTAGCCTTCCCCAAGTTGCTTTCCATTCAAATCTTCTTTCCACCAAATCCAAATCCTGTGAGAGAGAGTTGAGTGTTGGGGAGACTATCATTTGAAGCACAAGAGCAAGGAGTTCATCATCAACACACCATTTGTTACTTCTTGGAGAGTGGTATCTCCTAGATTGGCTAGGTGTCACTAGGGAGCCTCCGACAAGATTGTGGAGTTGAACCAAGGAGTTTCTAAGGGCAAGGAGATCGCCTTACTCGTGAAGATCTACCGCTAGTGAGGCAAGTCCTTCGTGGGCGACAGCCATGGTGGGATAGACAAGGTTGCTTCTTCGTGGACCCTTCATGGGTGGAGCCCTCCGTGGACTCATGCAATCGTTACCCTTCGTGGGTTTAAGTCTCCATCAACGTGGATGTACGATAGCACCACCTATCAGAACCACGACAAAAACATTCGTGTCTCCAATTGCGTTTGAATTCTCCAAACCCTTCCCTTTACATTCTTGCAAGTTGCATGCTTTATTTTCCGCTGCCTATATACTCTTTGCATGCTTGCTTGAATTGCGTGAAGATTGCTTGACTTGCTCGAAGATAGCTAAAATCTGCCGAAGTCTAAAATTAAGGTTAAGTTTTTAATTGGTCAAGTAGTCTAATCACCCCCCCTCTAGACATACTTCAAGGTCCTACACCGGGTTAGTTTCATTAGAATCATGCAAATTAGAGTCCAAAACAAGAGAAAAGTCGTTAGGAAAAGTAGATACGATGGAGAGGTATCAACTCCCCCAAGATTAACCCATTGCTTGTCCTCATGCAATTCAGTTGACAAACTGAAAGTGATAAAGAAAAACTTTTACGAACTCTTTTGTTCTTGTCTACATAAACATGCTTAAATAGCACCGAGGTTTCTAGGAAAGATCATGACTAACGATGTCAACAATAACTCTTAAACATTATATTAACTAATATCAATGGCATAATCAACTAGCAAGAAATAATAAAATATCTCAAATGCCAACACTTTGTCAAATCAATGATGATTTATGGCAATAGTGGTATCTCGCTAGCCCTTTCTGAGACCGCAAAACATGAATGCACATCACCTCCAAAGTTCCAGCAGTGACTAAACATTGTAATTCATGGTAGAAAATATCCAGTCATGATGCATTCGACATTAACTATACACAATGCATGAGGATGACAATAGTGCTCCCAGGTCTGGCGCTTGTTTGAGAAGGTAATGACTCAACATAAAAGTAAATAGATAGACCCTTCGCATAGGGAAGAAGAGATTTGCCGAGGAGCCAGAGCTCAAGGCTTAAATGAGAGATAAATATAATTGTGGGAGGTACACCCTTCCTGTCAACGTTACGACCAAGAGTTATCAATATCTTCCATGCTGGAAAAATTAGCGGCCGTTCCCAAGCGATAAAAGTAAAGGTTTACCCCCCTCCACCAATAAACACACTCCATGGCTAGCCGAATCCATGGGTACAGTACATACCAACAACAGTCTTGGGGGAGTTTGATGTCGGTTGAACTACGTCGATATTTCCCCAAAGAGGAAGGGATGATGCAGCACATCTATGGTAGGTATTTCCCTTAGTTATGAAACCAAGGTATCAATCCAGTAGGAGAACCAAGCGACAATATGTAAACGGTACCTGCACACAAAGAACAAATACTTGCAACCCGACGCTTATGAGGGATTGTCAATCCCTCTTAGGTGTAACAGCGTAGGAAATAGATCTCGAATAAACGTGAAATAAAAGATGCAAATACAATATGCAGCAAAGTATTTTTAGGTTTTTGGAATGATATATCTGAAAAGAAAATCAAATAAAAATAGATCTCAAAGGCAAATAATAGATTGGAAAGCAAATATGATAAATAATAAACCCAGGGGCCGTAGATTTCACTAGTGGCTTCTCTCAATAAATAGCACACGGTGAGTGAACAAATTACTGTTGGGCAATTGATAGAACCTCAAATAATTATGACGATATACATGCAATGATCAATATATAGGCATCACATCTAAGATTAGTAGACCGACTCCTGCCTGCATCTACTACTATTACTCCACACATCGACCGCTATCCAGCATGCATCTAGTGTATTAAGTTCATGAAGAAACAGAGTAATGCAATAAGAACGATGACATGATGTAGACAAGAACTATTTATGTAGGAATATACCCCATCTTGTTATCCTTAATAGAAACGATCAATACGTGTCTTGCTGCCCCTTCTATCACTGGGAAAGAACATCGCACGACCAAACCCATCACAAAGCACCTCTTCCCATGGCAAGAAAAATCGATCTAGTCGGCCTAACTAAACCAAAGATTCGAAGAAGAAATATGAGTCTATAAATAATCATGCATATAAGAGATCAAAACTGAAATAACTTTCGTGGATAAAATAGATATGATGATAAACTCAAAGTTCATCGGATCCCAACAAACACACCGCAAAAAGCGTTACATCAAATAGATCTCCAAGAGACCATTGTATTGAGAATCAAAAGTGAGAGAGGAAGCCATCTAGCTACTGCCTACGGACCCATATGCCTACAATGAACTACCCATGCATCATCGGAGAGGCACCAATGAGGATGATGAACCCCTCTGTGATGGTGTCTAGATTAGATCTTGTGGTTCTGGAACTTGTGACGTCTGGAATTGTGTTTCGTCGACTCCCCTAGGGTTTCTAGAATATTTGTGTATTTATAGGGCGAAAAGGCGGTGCAGGAGGCACCGAGGTGGGCACAACCCACCAGGGCGCGCCTGGGCCCCAGACGCGCCCAGGGGGGTTGTACCCCATAGGGGCACCCCTCTGGTACTTCTTTGGCCCATGTTGTTCCTTCTGGTCCATAAAAATTCTCCAAAACATTTCGCTGTGTTTGGACTCCGTTTGCTATTGATTTTTTGTGATGTAAAAAACAAGAAAAAAATAGCAACTGACAGTGGGCACTATGTCAGTAGGTTAGTCCCAAAAAATGATATAAAGTTGCTATAAAATGATTGTAAAACATCCAAGAATGATAATATAACAGCATGGAACAATCAATAAAATATAGATACGTTGGAGACGTATTAGCATCCCCAAGCTTAATGCCTTCTCGTCCTCGAGTAGGTAAATGATAAAAACAGAATTTTTGATGTGGAATGTTGCTTAACATGTTCATCACATATTCGTTTCTTTTGTAGCGTGGACATTTGGACTTTTATATGATTCAAAGCAATAGTCTAGTTTTGACTTGAAGATTTCAATACTCAAGCGTATCAACAAGAAACCATGTCTTTCAAAACATTAACACTGAAGAAAGTTATCCTTAGCCCATCATGTTCAATCATTGATCCATTCATGAAACACACTCGCATATTAGCTGCATCCAATGCTCAAGTAAGATCATAGTGCCCCTTAGTTGGTGCTTTATAAGAGAAGATGGAGACTCAAATAAAAATAAAAATTGCATAAAGTAAATAGAAAGGCCCTTCGCAGAGGGAAGTTGGGATTTGTAGAGGTGCCAGAGCTCAAAGCATAAATTGAGAGATAATGTTTTTTTGAGAGGCATACTTTTCCCGTCAACGAAAACGACCGAAGTAATTCCCAACACTTTCCATACTAGATATATCATAGGCGGTTCCCAAACAGAAAATAAATTTTATTCCTTTTTCCACCATTCTTTCATATTCCACGGCTAGCCGTATCCACGGGTACCATCCATACCAACGCTTTCTAGTGATTTATTATTTGACAACATAAAGTAAATTTCTTTTTCATTTCGGGACTGGGCATCCCTAATACCGCCGCACTCTCGTGCAATGACAAGTTAATGAACACTCATATCTTGAGAATAACACATCTAGCATGGAAAATATTATCCACCCCCTACCGCTTCATGAGCGGTACGAGCACACAAGAAGGAAATTTATTTTGAAAATTAGAGATGGCACATACAAATTTGCTTAGAACGGCATGGAAATACCGCATATAGGTAGGTATGGTGGACTCATATGTTAAAACTGGGTTTAAGGATTTTGGATGCAAAAGTAGTATTTCTACTTAGTACAAGTGGAGGCTAGCAAATAGATTGAGAAGCATCCAACCAAGAAACGAAAAATCACATAAGCGAGCATTAAGCATAACTAACACCGAATAATACACCACAAGTGGGATATATTTTCATTGAATAACTATTGACATTTGTGCTTGCATAAAGAATCACAAACCTTAACACCAATATTCTTACTAAATCATAATTACTCACCAACATGACTCAAATATCACTATCATATCGCAAAACTGTTACAAAGAATCAAATTTATTTTGTCCAATGATCTACATGAAAGTTTTTATTATATCCCCCTTGAATATCTATCACTTTGGTAGTAGTTTCATATGTTGCTTTTGATAAACTCAAACAAATTTTAGTGAAGAAACATGAGCATAAAAATTTTCTTCTCTCAAAATAATATAAGTGAAGCATGAGAGAATATCTTCAAAAAATTACTAACTCTCAAATAAATCTAAGTGAAGCATGAGAGCATTTCTACAAAGATATTAAAGCACACCGTCCTCAAAAACATATAAGTGAAGCACTAGAGCAATTCCGTAGCTCAAAAAATTTAAGTGAGGCACTAGAGCAATTCTAACAAATCATAGCATAATTTTGGCTCTCCCAAGTAGGTGTGTTCAGCAAGGATAGATGACACAAACTAAAAATCAAAACAAGAAAAGACTCATATAATACAAGATGCTACAAGAAAAACTCATGATATGTGACAAATAAAAATATAGCTCCAAGTAAAATACTGATGGTCGTTAGAAGAAAGAGGGGATGCCTTCTGGGGCATCCCCAAGCTTAGTTGCTTGCTTCTCTTTGGATAATAACTTGGGGTGCCAAGGGGCATCCCCAAGCTTAGGTTCTTCCTACTCCTTATTCCTTCATCCATTGTGATCTCACCCAAAACTTGAAAACTTCAATCATACAAAACTGAACAAAACCTTCGTGAGATCCGTTAGCATAACAAAACAATCGCCACTCTAAGTATTGTTGCAAACCCATTCATATTTTATTTTTTCATTATACCTAATGTATGCCAACTTTACCATGGCTTATACCATCCAATAAAAACCATAGATTCATCAAAATAAGCACACAACGCAAATAAAACAAAATCTGCCCAAAACAGAACAGTTTGTAGCAATCTGAAAACTTCAGATACTTCTGTAACTCCAAAAATTATGAAAAATTAGAACAGCTTGGGAAATTTGTATATAAATCTTGTGTGATAATTTCAGAATTTAATCACGCTTCTTTGATTTATTAAAATTATTTTACTGGGTGCAAAAGTTTCTGTTTTTCAACAAGATCAAATCAACTATCACCCAACATGATCCCAAAGGCTTTACTTGGCACAGACACTAATTAAAACATGTAAAAACATAGTAATAACAGTATCATAATTTTGCAAACACTCAAGAACAGAAAGAAAAAGGCAAAAATAAAATATATTCATTGGGTTGCCTCCCAACAAGCGCTATCGTTTTATGCCCCTAGCTGGCATAATGCATAGATTCAAGTATTGTCATCTTTTGTTCTAGATCCATAGGATGCCCTCATGATTGATTCATATGGTGGCCTAATTCTTGTTCTAGGGAAGTGTTCCATACCCTTTCTTAGTGGAAACTGATATTTAATATTCCCTTCTTTCATATCAATCACGACACCTATAGTGCCCAAGAACGGTCTACCATGTATGATACGACAAGACGGATTGCAATCAATATCAAGAACAATGAAATCTATGGGCACATAATTACTAGTTGCAAGAATAAGAACATCATTAATTCTTCCCATAGGCTTTTTAATAGTAGAATCCGCCAAGTGCAAATTAAGAGAACATTCTTCAATATCGATAAGACCAAGCACATCACATTAAGATTTTGGAATTGTGGAAACACTAGCACCCAAATCACATAAAGAAAAACACTCATAATTTTTAATCTTTACTATGATAGTACGTTCCCATTCATCATGTAACTTTCTAGGAATTGAAATATCTAATTCCATGTAACATCCCAAAATTCTAAATTTTGGAATGTTATATTAAATAAATAATTCTGATTGTTTGTTTGATTGTTGAGTGATTGCTTGTGTCAAATTGAGTGAAATTTGAATCTTTCTGAAAGTTGAATGAGAGGGAATGAAATGACTTTTCCCAAACTTCCACCTTGCATTTATGATCTCCATGAATTCAAATTCATTTCATCACAAAAACCTAGAGTGAAGATGATATGACTCTTCCATTTAAATAAATGAAAAGCATTTTGAAAAGATTTGAATTCCATCTGAAAATATTTCAAATTCAGAAGCTTTATGCAACTCAATGATTTTCATGAGAGAAGATAAAATGACTTCTTCAAATGATATGAAATAGAGTTGGAAGTGGTTTGAAATTCAAATTCAAAACCATTTAGGAGTTATTTGGGTTTTATTCAAATTATTTTTCTCCAAAAATAAATTATTTGGAAATTGGGGTAAAATGATTCCCTATAATATAAAATTGGAGGAAAGTAAATTTGAAATCATTCTGGTGTTTTAAAAAATGATTTTTATTGGGTTTTCTATAGACAACAGCATTGTTTGACTTTTATGAATTTTTGTGTACCTTATTTGTACATGAAAATATGTTCATGTTTTAGTATTTACTTTTCTAAAAATTTTGGTATATAATATGTCTATATAAAAGTCTTATTGTTTTTCCTTTATTTTCTTGTGTGTGCTTATTTCAAAAAAAAACGGCCGAAGCCAGCAGTGCCCAGTCCGAGGCCCATCTCTCTCTCTCTCTCCCTCGGCCCACCTATGCGCCAGGCTGGCCCAGCAGCTCACCCGCGCCGAAACCCCTTCGCACCGCCCGCTCGCTCT
Source organism: Aegilops bicornis (assembly GCA_021605145.1). Lineage (NCBI taxonomy): Eukaryota > Viridiplantae > Streptophyta > Magnoliopsida > Poales > Poaceae > Aegilops > Aegilops bicornis. The sequence goes on from CM038674.1 coordinate 513,985,838, forward strand.
CCGCTCTCCCTCTCTCACTGACCGCCGGGTCCCACCGCCCGATCGCTCCACCCGCACCTTCCTCTTCTTCCTCCCCACGCCAGAACCACCGCCGCCGCCGCCGGAATCCCGAAGATCTCGGGATCATCTCCCCGATTCGCCCCCTCCTCCCAGTCGACCCCGCCCCTATGCATACCGCTCCCCTCACCCCGTTCCGCCCCTTCCCGACCCCGAAACCCTCTCCGCTCGCCGCCATTGCTCGCCGGAGCCGAGTGCCCCAGCAGCGCCATTGCAGCCCCACCGAAGCTACTCCGACCTCGCCGCCTCGAGACCACCTCCGGACTCCCCTCGCTCGTCCGCATCTCCCCGTGCCCTCGCCCGAGCCCGAAACCCAGCGGAGCACCGTCATCCGCCGACGCCTGAACGCCACCGCCGCCTCAACCTCATCGCCGTCCTCCTCTGACGTCCCCGAGCTCACCGCCGACCACCATCGTTATCGCCGTTGTCTTTCGCATCGCCTGGGCGTCTTCACCGTCGTCTAGTATCACCGGAGGCCTCGCCTGCATCGTCCCCGAGCCGCCACCGCCGCCGACGACCTCGCCGGAGCTCGCCCCACCACGGTGAGCCATTCTCCACCGTCCGATCTAGAACCTACGGCCTAGATTAGATCACACTAAGGGTTAGGTTTTATTTAGATTAGATCGGTTTTAGTTGGTTTTAGTCCGGTTTATTTCCTTGTTTAGTTAGACTGGCCGATCGGTTTATTTTCTGTTAACCTCGGGCACGCATTAGTTATATGTCGCCTGAGCGTTAGATAGGCCCGTTAGCGCGTTATTTTTTTTTTCCTTAGTTTTATTTTTCGTTTCTATTTTAAAAACAGAAAATGTTTCAATTTCAGATTTCTTATAACTTTTATATTTTAGATCCAAATTGAGTGATTCTTTTTGCATTGTGTCACAAATTTGCTTAAGTTTCTGTTGGTGTACTTAGGTTTCAAATTTGAATAGTTTAGATTTGAATTTGATGAAATTTGTTCAAATCACTAATTTGGTCATATTTTGAGTTTTACAAAGTATTTTTGATTGATTCCTTTTGCTACTGTTTTATTATGGTTTTGTCTATCCAGTAGCATATACTTCTTTATTTTTTACTTTATTTTTAAATTAGGTTTTTGGCAAAACAGTACTGTTTTAGTTATAGTTTTGTTTTAGTCTTTTCTTTATTGTTTTTATTAGTTTTAAATTATTTATTTTTGTCACTTTTGACAAATTTAGTTTTGTTTCTGTTAGTAAACCAAAGAAAATCTTGGTTTTATTTTAAAAGTTTATTTTATTTAGTTTCGTATGAAAACTTGTCTAGGTCATAGTTAGTGTTTCATAAAAGCTTTTTATTTGTTTCTTTTTGCTATTAAAAGTTTATGAAAAATACTTTCTGTTAAAATTAGCTGTTTTATATTTTCTTTTCAGATTATTTATTATGTTGGTATTTTCTTTGTTGTTAAATTTTACATAGGATAAAACTATTTCTGTGTTATGTCTTAGAGTTTTCTTTAGTAGTTTTGTTGTGTAGTTTTCCTTTGTTTTTATTTGGTGTCCCTTGATTTGCATTTTTATTTGTTGGTTTTATTATGAGTGTTAGAATTGTTTGCTAGTGTGTTTGCTTATGTGAATGCTATGTTTGACTATATAGATCTTCAACGGAGTGACGAATAGTTCTACCAAGTCATTATTCGAGAGGTTTCCTATCTTCATCAACTTACCAGGCAAGTTCACTTTGACCATGTTTTTCATACCTATGTGTTTTATTGCATCTAGTGTCATCTTCACAACAAATCCCTCCAGTAGTGATATTGAATCCTTGTAGTTGAGTAGTATGCATGAGGTAGGAACCCATCACCCTGTTACCAAGCCCGGACGTTATTTATTTTAATGCTACGCTATAGTAGACGGGGTTGGTATGAGTGCTCGGGAGTGGTGTGAGAATGGAGGATCTACGTCAATGACGACAACTCCATGATGGAATCTGCAAGGACTGCATCTTCAAGGCCTCAAGACTTCAAGTCTCGAGACAAGAATTCAATACACACTCTTTGGGTGAAGGACGGTTGTGGGCACCTGGAGAAACCGGTGGATGGTCATGGCGACCCGACCCAAAATCGGTCAAGTCTACGTGTAGCTGTACCATCCCAAGATCATCTTTGGCACACACACAATTACATTGAAGAAAGTATTCAAAGTTCAATCACACCTGAATTTATTACACGATTCTCATATCGAGTCTTTATTACAATAGAATAAATTGGCCAAGGCCAACTCATGAGAATAAACTAAATAAAGCTGAAGGCGCATACACGAATAGCGAGTCCATCCGACTCCACAGTGGCAATCGCCAAGCGTGGATCGTAGCCTCACTCCTGATCGGAAAACTCCTCTGCAACATAAGACGTTGCAGCCGTGTAGGTCAACATTTTGAATATGCCGGCAAGTCAAAGAGAGAACAACAATAAAATTACTAACACTATATGCAATTTGGCTGTGGGGCTCTAAGTTTCATTGTTTTGCTAAAACGCAAGTTTTCCCTACAACAAGGACTTGTTTGCAAATACTACAAAATGTTGGTAGTTATTGAGATGGTTCCGCCAACCAATGTCTCATTCCCAATTATTAAATAACCCCTCAATTAATTTATTAAGTTCGGTGTTGAGATATCCAAATACTCCAAGTTCCAGAGGCTCAAATTGTCCGTGAATCGGGACACGGCTAACCGATTAGATCTTCACTCTGCAGAGGTTTGCGCACTTTACCCGCAAGAATCATTCCTCCTTTTAAGTCTTCGCACTTCCTGGTGTTTGAATACGGACGAACGAAACAGGGTCTTAGAAGAGTTCCTCTGGCCACCGCGGTGCCCATCCAATCCTAGCGTTCTTCTACATCTCGTAGCACCGTCCGGCCAGAGTCACGCCTAGGGTCGACCAAGCCAGAGCCCATAATGGCTTGCGGCTGCATGGTAAGCTTCAGTCAAAGGGGTATCCATCTGTCTCTTCGTGGCTGGGTGAAGCTTTCCGCAAGATGTCATGGCGCTTCTCCATGCATCCTGGCCAGCCGCTGGTTTCTCCAGGGTGCCCGTCAACCGTCCTCCACCCAGTAGTGAATTTTGAAGTCCGTCTTGAGCTTGAAGTCATGGGGTTGTCATCATCTTGACTCTCATATCTCCATTATGAATCACTCAACCAACCCCGTCTACGAGCATAGCAAAAATAAACTACTTCGCCCGGGCCATGGTAACAAGGGAATTGGTTTCATCCTACCTCATGATACTACTCAAGAACATAACTTAAAAATTCTCCTACTGCATGCATGGTGGGGAGGTATAATTCTAATGCAATAAAATCATAGGTATTGTAAAAGAAAACATGATCAAATGACTTGCCTGGCTGACGGTCTTCGAAAGCTAGGGACTCGTGATAGCAGGCTTCGCACTCCGGAAATTCTACCGAAGCAAACAATAATCATATAAGCATACAAACATACAATCACTTAACATAACAGCATGCTAACATAAAACACACAAAACAATCGAACCAACACCAAAGAAAACTCGAAGAAATCCAAGCCAACAACCACGAAAACTAATCTAAAATAAACTATAACATAGCTAAAATAAAATTATTTACTAAATAAAACAATAGGAAAACAGTAGCTAGTTAAATAAACAAGAACACATGATTACGACTAAAACTATTTTTTTATTAAATCTAAAATACCCAAATGAATTCCTACTGCTAGGCAAAGTCAAAACAAAGCAGTGACACAAAGAATCACTAAAATAAAATAATCCTAACTCATTTTATAGCAGAAATACTAATCTGTCTAAAACTAAATTAAAACAATTTCTAATAATTTAAACATGGTCAAACATATTTTCTGCAGAAACTTCAACAAATTTTCAAACTAACAAAAAAAGAATCAATTAAAAATATTAAGTAACCTAAAAGATATGGATTTTACAAAACTGAAACTATTCTGTTAAAAACAGAAACGAAAAAAATATAACTAAAAAGAAAACTAGCGCTAACGGGCCTATCTAACGCTCAGGCGTCATATAACTACTGCGTGCCCGCGGTTAACAGAAAATTAACCGATCGGGCCGGTCTAACTAAACCGCTAACTAAACCAAATAAAATCGTAACTTAAACCGGCCTTTTTAAAATAAAACCTACCCCTTCGTAGATCTAATCTAGGCCCTAGATTTTAGATCGGACGGTGGTGAGGGGTTCCGGCGGCTTACCACGGTGGCGACGACGGCAACGGATGATGGCGGCTCGGGCGGCGACGGCGCGGTGGCTCCGGTGGTCGGGGACGACGGCGGAGACGTCCGGCGGGTGTGGACGAGCGAGGGGAGTCCGGAGGTGGTGTCGTTGGAGCTCGGGCGGGTCGGAGTAGCTCGGTGGGGCGGCAATGGCGCGGCGGGGGCGCTCGGCTCCGGCGAGCGATTGCGGCGAGGGGAGAGGGTTTCGGGGGTCGGGGAGGGGCGGAACGGGGTGAGGGGGTCGGTATTTATAGGGGGGGTCGACTTGGAGGAGGGGGCGAATCGGGGAGACGATCCCGGGATCTCCGGGATTCCGGCGGCGGCGGCGGTTGTGCTGGCGTGGGCGAGGGGAAAGAGACGGGGCGGGCCCGGGGTGTCAGCGAGAGAGGGGGAGAGGTGAGCGAGCGGGCGACCGCGGGGGAGGGGTTTCGGGCGCGGCGGCTCGGGCGCTTGCTGGGCTGGTGGGCTGCCTCACTGGCTGGGCCGGGTTATTCGGCCGGGCGCTGGGGTTTTTTTTTTGAATTAGGGAGAGGAGGGAATATATAAATAATATATATTTTTATATATGACATATATATATCAAAATTATCAGGGGAATTTATCCTACAATTTGAACATTTTTCCAGGGGCAATACTCAAACTTTAAAAAAGAAATTCTAGAAATCCCAAATAAAATCAGATTTGAATTCAAACTTTTTGGCAACATTTTTCATCTGACATTTTTGGAGTGTCATGTTTACTCCTCTCATACTTTTTCTCAAGTATTTGTCAGGCATGGTTTTGAAATAAATTTCAACTGCCAATTTGAATTCAAATTCCAACAAACTCAAAAGCCTCTGAAATAAATCAAATGTCACTCAATTCAAACAATAATGCATAGATGCTTAGCTATAATTGTAAAACATTCCAAATGGGAAATTTGGGATGTTACAATGGCCGGGATGCATGGAGAAGCGCCATGAAATCTTGCGGAAAGCTTCACCCAGACTCAAAGAGATGGAAGAATACTTCATGCCCGGAAGCTTACCTGTGCAACCGCAAGTCACTATGGGCTCTGGCTTGGTTGACCTTAGTGGTGAATCTGGCTGGGACGGTGCTAGCAGATGTAGAACTATGGTAGGATTGGATGAGCACCGGACAGTGGTCAGAGGAACTCTTCGGAAGACCATGTTTCGGTCATCTTGTTCTCAAACACCCTGAAGTGCGAGAACGTAAAAAGAGGGATCGAATCTTGCGGGTAAAGTGTACAAACCTCTGTTGAGGGTTAAACCTAATCGATTAGCCGTGTCCCCGGTTACGGACAATTTGAGCATCTAGACTTGGATCTATCTCGGAACTCTCAACATCGGATTGATAACTTAATTGTGGGCAACTTATTATCATTTTGAGCTATGAGACATCGGTTGGCGGAACCATGTCATGATAGAAAACTCCATAGTACAGACTTCATTTATTCCTTTGATGTAGGGAAAATAAATCAACTTTTACGCAAACAAAACTCAGACACAGAGCCACAAAGCCATATTGCATATAGTATAGTTTTATCATATGTTTTCTCATGTTGTGATCTTGCCGGTACATTCAATGTACTGACCTACACGGCTGCAACATATCATGTTGCAGATACTTACTTCCGACGAGTAAGAGTATGGTACAGGGTTACGGTCTACACTCAACCTGCCGATGGCGTTGATGGGACTCCATACCCGACTATTTGTTTCCGCTGTGACTTATGAGGTATATATCAGTTTACGTTATTGATACATGTGATTGCACTTTGATATATACATTGATGTCTTGTGTGTGCCAAAGATACTGATCCAGTGGATGGCATGTACACACGAGACTTGATAAATGCGAGGTCGGGTCGCTACATTCCAACTTTTCTTCTAAAGCTTTCATCATGGCATCTACGATATGTTTAGTAAAAGCTTTATTTTTTTCACTAGCATGGGGTGAATTTATCATGGATTCAACAAAGAAATAAAATCAATCAAAGAACAATTATCATAATTAAAGTCTTTGTAATCCAAAAGAGTGGGCACATCACTAGTAAAAGTTTTGACCTCTCCAAACCCCCTTTTATCAATTTTATCAACAAGATTTTCACCCTCCGAATTATCGGGATGCCATCTAGCTAAAGTTGACTCTTCTTTATTCCCTTTTTCATCAACCTTAATTTTACTAAGAAAATAATCAATAGAAGAAAAACACCAATCATTTTAAGATCTTCATCATTTTCATGAAAGCAATCACTAGAAAACGCTCGTTCTAAAAATTCTGTTTTAGCTCTAAGCATAGCGGTTCTTTTCTTACCTTCATCCGTAGAAACATATAAAGATTTAATTCATCAACCTTGGGCACAAAAAATTTCAACTTGAGATTTTCTACGTCATGAGAAATTCTATCAATGCTTCTAGACATATCATCAATCTTATTGATTTTTCTTCTACCGTCGAATTGAAAGCTTTTTGAGCATTGATAAATTCTTTAATATTATTCTCAAGATCAGAGGTGTTCCAATTATTATTTGAAGAAGAATTACCATAATTATTAGTGGAATTTCCAAGGAAAGTCCTAAGATTAAAATTACCTCTATAAGCATTGTTATTAAAATTGTTTCGCGAGATAAAATTCACATCTACGACATTACTATTTATCTCAACCAAAGTAGACAAAGGCACATAATTGAAATCAATAGGATCATTTTTATTAGCTACCAACTTCATACGAGCATCAACTTTTTCACTCAAAGTAGAAATATCTTCAATAGAATTAACCTTCTTACTAGGTGGTGCTCTTTCAGCATGCAATTGTGAAAAATTAGCGATCATATTATTAAGCAATTTAGTAGCTTCACCCAAAGTAATTTGCATAAAAATGCCTCCCGTGGCGAAATGTTAAAAATTTCTATAAACAAAATTCAATCCCGCATAAAAAAATTGTATGATCATCCAAATATTTAACCATGAGTAGGACAATTTCTTAGCATCAATTTCATTCTTTCCCAAGATTGCGCAACATGTTCATGCTCAGGTTGCTTAAAATTCATGATTTGTGTCCTAAGGGAAATAATTTTTGCGAGCGGAAAATATTTAGTAAAAAAAGCATCTTTGCACTTATCCCAAGAATCGATACTATTGTGAGGCAAAGAACAAAACCAAATTTTCGCACGATCTAGCAAAGAAAATGAAAATAACTTCAACTTCACAATATCATTGTCCACATATTTTTTCTTTTGCATATCACATAATTCTACGAATGTGTTTAGATGGGACGTGGGATCCTCATTAGGAGTACCGAAAAATTGATCTTTCATAACAAGATTCAGCAAAGCGGCATTAATATCACAAGACTTCGCACTAGTGGGAGGAGGACAAATCGGAGTGCTAATAAAATCATTATTGTTGGTATTGGAAAAATCACACAACCTGGTATTTTCTTGATACATCATGACTACGAAAACAAGATTGCACAAAAAAAACTGATCTGACGAGAAAACGAGGAACGAAAAAGAGGACGAATAAAACGGAAAATATTGTGAAGTGGGGGAGATGAAAACGAGAGGCAAATGTGAAATAATGTAAATTGCAAGGAGATGAGATTTGTGATTAGGATCCTGATAGATGTTGATGATATCTCCCCAGCAACGGCGCCAGAAATTCCTTTTGATGTCGCTTGAACTATGTCGGTATTTCCCCAAAGAGGAAGGGATGATGCAGCACAACTATGGTAGGTATTTCCGTTAGTTATGAAACCAAGGTATCAATCCAGCAGGAGAACAAAGCAACACTATGTAAACTGTGCCTGGACACAAAGAACGAATACTTACAACCCGACGCTTCTGAGGGGTTATCAATCCCTCTTACGGGTAACGGTGTAGGAAATTGTTAAGTTGACGGGATAAAAATTGTGTAGATTGGATAAAATAGATCTTGAATAAACATGAAATAAAAGATGCAAATAAAATATACAGAAAAGTATTTTCGGGTTTTGGAATAATATATCTGAAAATAAAAGCAAATAAAAATAGATCTCAAAGGCAAATAATATACGGAAAGAAAATATGATAAAGAATAGACCCGGGGGCGGTAGATTTCACTAGTGACTTCTCTCAAGAAATAGCACACAGTGGGTGAATAAATTACTGTTGGGCAATTGATGGAACCTCAAATACTTACGACGATATCCAGGCAATGATCAATATATAGGCATCACGTCCAAGATTAGTAGACCGACTCCTGCCTGCATCTACTACTATTACTCCACACATCGACCGCTATCTAGCATGCATGTAGTGTATTAAGATCATGGAGAAACGGAGTAATGCAATAAGAATGATTTCATGATGTAGACAAGATCTATTCATGTAGGAATAGACCACATCTTGGTATCCTTAATAGCAACGATCAATATGTGTCTTGCTTCCCCTTCTGTCACTGGGAAAGAACACCGCACGACCGAACCCATCACAAAGTACCTCTTCCCATGGCAAGAAAATTTGATCTAGTCAGCCTAACTAAACCAAAGATTCGAAGAGGCAATACGGGGCTATAATTAATCATGCATATAAAAGATCAAAAGTCAAATAACTTTCATGGATAAAATAGATCTGATCTTAAACTCAAAGTTCATCGGATCCCAACAAACACAGTGCAAAAAGAGTTATGTCAAATAGATCTCCAAGAGACCATTGTATTGAGAAACAGAAGAGAGAGAGAGGAAGCTATCTAGCTACTGCCTACGGACCCATAGGTCTACAATGAACTACTCACGCATCATCGGAGAGGCACCAATGAGGCTGATGAACCCCTCCGTGATGGTATCTATATTGGATCTCGTGGTTTTGGAACTTGCAGTGGATGGAATTGTGTTTCGTCGACTCCCCTAGGGTTTCTGGATTATTTTGGTATTTATAGGGCGAAGAGGCGGTGCAGGAGGCCGCCGAGGTGGGCAACCCACCAGGGCGCACCTGGGCCCCCAGGCACGCATAGGTGGGTCGTGTCCCCCTCGGGGCACCCCTCTGGCACTTATTTGGCCCATGTTGTTCCTTCTGGTCCATAAAAATTCTCCAAAAAGTTTTGCTGCATTTGGACTCCGTTCGGTATTGATTTTCTGCGATGTAAAAAACAAGCAAAAAACAGCAAGTGGCACTAGGCACTAGGTCAATAGGTTAGTCCCAAAAAATGATATAAAGTTGCTATAAAATAATTGTAAAACATCCAAGAATGATAATATAACAGCACAGAACAATAAAAAATTATAGATACGTTGGAGACGTATCAGATATTTGTTTAATTTTTTGCAATTTTTGATTTCTGGACTGGGCATCCCTATTACCGGCCCCTCTCATGCAAGATCGAGTGAATAAACACTCATGATGAGAATAAACTGCTTAGCATGGAAGATACTGACCACCCCCTGTCGCTCCATGAGCGGTCCAGGTATACCAAAACAGATGTTCATTTGAAATTTTAGAGGTGGCACATGTAAATTTACTTGGAACGGCAGGGTAATACTGCATATAGGCAGATATAGTGGACTCATCTGGAATAACTTTGGTTTAAGGATTTCAATGCACAAGCAGTATTCCCGCTTAGTACAGGCGAAGGCTAGCAAATAGATTGAGAAGCGGCCAGCTAGAGAGCAAAAACGGTCATGATCATACATTATGAATAATCAACATTGAATACTAGAATGAGTAGGATATAAACACCATGAACATAAATATTGTGGATGCTATGTTGGTTTTGAGTCAAGTACACGCGTAAACATGTGCCAAGTCAAGCCAGTTGAAACATTCATAGGAGGGTACCATATCATCATACTACATCACAATCATTTTAATGCTTGTTGATACCTAAGATAAATCATTATCCACTCCTAGGTACTTAAGCATGCCATGAGAAACTCTAATCGCTAATTGTCATTGCAAACATGTTTGATCATAATATGTTGAATCATGGATACTGAGTTAAACATATTTACAAAAACAAAAACAAGTTGAGTTCATACCCGCTTTCCCCTGCCACAGTCACTTCATCAAATATCGTCATTATTGCCTTTCACTTGCACGACCGAATGATATGCAAATAATAGTGCAAGACGGCCGTGGACTAAGCTGGAATCTGCAACATTTTATTTAAAAGCAAAAGACAAGGTAATATGGGCTCTTTGTTAGATCAACGATAATGCATATGAGAGGCACTCAACATTTTCATCGTGGTCTTCTCTTTGGTACGACTCAATAAAAGAAAACAATTTCAGAGAAACACACTGAAATATTTTTGGAGTTTTTAGTTTTTCTCGAAGAAAGCAAATTAAAGAAGGAAAAACAAAAAGGGGAAAACTATTTACACGGGAAAGCTCCCAACAAGCAAAAGAAGAATCGAGAAATGTTTTTGGGTTTTCTTTTAATACTACAAATAATTTAAACTAGAACGAAAAACCGAAAAGAAGCGAGAAATATTTTTGGGATTTCTCAAGGTTTTTCAAACACACAAGAAGAAAGTAAGAAAATAGATCTAGCATGGATAATACAATGAAAAAGTGTGGACACCGACAACTGGAATGAAATGTGTGAACATGAATATAATATTGATGGTAATACGTACTCCCCCAAGCCTAGGCTTTTGGCCTAGCTTGGTAATCACCATCTATAGCCTGGATAATAATCTTAGTGATAGCCCACGGAGGCTCTTGGTGTAGCCTCCTTAGCCTGTATGGACCCCACAACCGCCGCATTGTGCTCGCGGGCCTCGCTTTCAAGAACGTAATATCTTCTTTTACTGTGAGAATCAAATAGAGCAGGTGCAGGGAAAACAACAGGTACAATGTGATCCTTATTGAACATCAAGTTATAAGTATAATTAGTGGGTTTGCCTTTAAGGAACTTATGGCGCTTCAAGGCCTCAAAGTCTAAGTACTGGGTAGGTAGAATGGGATCTTTAGGCAAAGGTGACACACCCAGCTCCTTAGCTACGCAGGAGGCGTAAACCCCACCATAAAAGTGAGCTCTTTCAGCCTTGCGTTGCAATCTCCGTGCAACGATTGCTCCAAGATTATAACATTTAATTCTGGTCAGAGCTGTGTGCATGAGGCTCAAGTCTGGGGCACATAGTGTACTACAATCCTTCTTGCCCACGATGCATTTGCCATTAAAGAGTGCAAAGTAATTAATTGATGGGAAATGAATACTTTTTATTCTACCCTGTGTCACTCCTCTATCCTCGCCGTAGTAAAGATTAATAAAAAATGACTCATACTCGGATTTGGTGGTTCGTCTAGCGAACCCGATATGGAATTTTGCACGCATCACAGAACACTTCTAAAGGCATGGTAAATGGATGATCATAAAGATTAAACTCTAGACTCACGAGGAAAATATTTAAATTTCTTTGTGAACGTTTCTGTAAGGTTGAGGTGTTGAATGCACTCATCTGCGATGAAGGGAGCGAGCTCGGTGTTGTGAACATATTTATCAAATTCCTCCTTGATACCTGCACCTACCATGAACTCGTTACACGGCCATAGGCATGATTTGGTAGCGGCATCCCGCATCAAAATTGCACTTGGCTCAACATAAGACCGTCGTATCAAGCCACTACTCGATGATGCCTCCGAGGACCTCCTCCTCGAAGAAATCCTTCCAAAAATGTACATTTTATTCACGTACAAAATTTTGTCAGCAAAACTTCGCATGATTTATAGCAACTACTCACAAGGATGCCTAGAGGCTATATAAAGCATTCAAACTACTTAGAAATTTAAAATTCAACATGCAAGCCCATTTGTAGCTAATTATTTGAAATATAAAAAACTAAAACAAAAACTAATTGGAGCAATGTAGGAGCCACATACCAAGTAGCAATCCCCGAAAACAGTTTCGGAAACGGAGCTTGGAGCAAAGAGATCGAAATCTACGGGTTTGAGAGCAAGAACACGAGAGAGAGAGAGAGAGAGAGAGAGAGAGAGAGAGAGAGTAAGAGTGATTTTTTTTCTGGAGGTAGGAGGTGACAAGGGCTAAAGAGATAAGCAAGGGAACCCACATGGGGCCCACCATCCACCAAGGCGCGCCTGGGGTGGCCGGCGCGCCCTGGTGTCTCGTGGGCACCAGGGGCACCCCCTTCTGTTATTTGTGTCAGATATTCTCAAATATTCAGAAAAAATCATGTTAAAATTTCAGGCCATTCTGAGCACTTCTATTTTTGACCACTTTTTTATTGCACTGGAAAACTCAGAAAACAGAATAAACATGGCATTTTATTTTATTTAACTAAGAAAAGTAGAAAACACAAAGTAGGGATAGATGGTTGTGCCTACTAAATTCATCGACCACGTACCTCTCAAAAATCATCCATTAACCAGGTTGATCAAGTCTTATTAACAACCATTTTCAATTAGCATAAAACCGTAGAACTTTCATAAAAACATTAATTTACCTCAATGGGGATATGCATATCCCCAACAATAAGTATTTCATATTTCATTTTGGCTGTAGGTAAAGCGAGTCGCAAATTTCCAATGGTAATTGTTGGAGATTTTTCAATAACATTAATACCATTCACTTGAAATTGTTTCTTCGGGAAGTGCACTGTACGCTCATCACCACTGATATGAAAAGTGACTTTTCTTTTAATGCAATCAATAACAGCCCCTGCAGAATTCAAAAAGGGTCTGCCAAGGATAATGGAGATGTTGTCATCCTCGGGCATCTCAAGTATAAGAAAGTCTGTTAAGATAGTAACATTTGCAACAACAACACGCACATCCTCACTAATACCGATAGGTATGGCAGTTGATTTGTCAGCCATTTGCAATGATATCTCAGCAGGTGTGAGTTTATTCAAATCAAGTCTTTTGTATAAATAGAAAGGCATAACACTAACACCAACTCCTAAATCACACAAAGCAATTTTGACATAATTTCTTTTGATGGAGCAAGGTATAGTTGGTATTCCCAGATCCCAAGTTTTTTAGGTACTCCATCCTTAAAATAATAGTTAGCAAGCATGGTGGAGATTTCCGCTTCAGGTATATAATTCTGAACCTATGGTTCTCTTTCTTTACCATGTTTTCTAGCAACAAAGTCTCTTTTGTCATATCTTTTATTTTTAGGTCGTGGGTTATCAAAATAAACAACAGGTTCTATCCCAACATCATTATCTAGTTCCTTATCATTGTGTGGTTGAGTATCTTCTTGAACATCATCATGTTTTCCTCCTCTAGTTGCTACTCTAACAGCATAATCATTCATATTATTATTCATTTCACTAACTTATTCTCTTTGAGATTTAGCAACTTGTTCTAGCTGAGTTTGAACCATAGAGGCGTGTTTCCCTACACTAACATCATTAGTGATTCTAAATAACAAGTCACTCAAGCGAGCAATCATATCAGAATTATGTTTTAGTTGTTTCATAACATTTCCATTGAAGTGATCTTGTTTCGTAATGTAGTTGTCAAATTCATATAGGAATTGGCTAAGATGTTTATTATAGGGGATGCCACCTTCATCAAACTTTAATAAAGAATTTACCTCTACCACCTGTGGTGGTGGCTAATCAAGTCCATGTATTTCTTCAATAGGTGGTAAATTCTAACGTCTTTAGCTTTAATACCTTTTTCCTTCATACATTTCTTTGCCTCTTGCATATCTTCAGGACTGATATATCAGATACCCCTGTTATTTAGAGTGGGTTTAGGCGGTGATTCAGGAAGAATCCAATCATCACAATTCTTTAATATACTATTCCTCAGCTTGTTCAACAGTTCATTCCCTGAAAACACAACCAGCAAAACTATCTAGGAAGTCCCTGGAAGCATCGGTTAGTCCATTATAGAATATATCAAGTGTTTCATTTTTCTTAAGAGGATGATCAGGCAAAGCATTGAGCAATTGGAGAAGCCTCCCCAATCTTGTGGGAGACTCTCTTCCTCAATTTGCACAAAGTTAAATATTTCCTGTAAGACAGCTTGTTTCTTATGAGCAGGAAAATATTTTTTAGAGAATTAATAGATCATATCCTAGGGACTACGCACACAACCAGGAGCAACAATGTTGTACCATATCTTAGCATCACCCTTTAATGAGAACATAAATAACTTAAGAATATAGTAGTAGCAAATTTTCTCATCATGAGCAAATAGGTTGGCTATATCATTTAATTTAGTAAGATGTGCCACAATAGTTTCAGTTTCATAGCCATGAAAAGGATCAGATTCAACCAAAGTAATTAACTCGGGGTTGATAGAGAATTCATAATCCTTATCAGTAACAAAGATAGGTGAAGTAGCAAACTTAGGATCACATTTCATTCTAGCATTCAAAGATTTTTCTTTCAATTTGCATAATAATTTCTTAAGATCATCTCTACCATTGCAAGCAAGAAAGTCTCTAGCCACCACTTCTTCCATAACATAACCCTCAGGTGTTTTAGGAATTTCAAATCTATGAGAGGTAGGTCTAATAGGTGTTTCATAATCCTTAGTTTCAAAGACTTCATCAGTTTCAATAATTTCATCAGTTTCAACAATTTCAATATCCTTAGCTCTAGCAATTTGGTCATCAAGAAATTCACCTAATGGCACATTATCATCAAGCAAAGTACTAGCATCATAATAAGCATCATTCATAGAAGAAGTAGCATCATCAATAACTTGCGACATATCAGGATTAATAGAATGTGGTGGTGTTGCAAGTTTACTCAAAACGGAAGGTGAATCAAGTACAGAGCTAGATGGCAATTCCTTACCTCCCCTCGTCTTAGTGGGAATGATCTTGGTTCTTGGATCTTCCAGATTCCTCATAGTGCTAAATAGATATAAATCCCAAGTGACTCAACAAATATAGCTATGCTCCCCGGCAAGGGTGCCAGAAAAAGGTCTTGATAACCCACAAGTATAGGGGGTCGCAACAATTTTTGAGGGTAGAGTATTCAACCCAAATTTATAGATTCATCACAAGGGGAGCCAAAGAATATTTGTAAGTATTAGCAGTTGAGTTGCCAATTCAACCACACCTGGAGATTAAATATCTGCAGCAAGATGATCAGTACGATAATATGATGGTTACGATAGCAGCGGTAAATGTAAAAAGTTCTGAATAAAGATGATAGTAATAATTTTGTAGCAGTTGTGACAGTAGCAATAACAATAGTAACTTAGCAAGAACAATATGTTAAAAATTTGTAGGCATTGGATCGGTGAATTCGTTGGATGATATTCGTCATATAACAGTCATAACCTAGGGCGACACAGAACTAGCTCAAGTTCATAAATATAATGTAGGAATGTATTCCGTAATTAGTCATATGTGCTTATGGAAAAGAACTTGCATGAAATCTTTTGTCCTACCCTCCTGTGGCAGCAAGGTCCATAAGGAAACTAAGGGATATTAAGGCCTTCTTTTAAGAGAGAACCGGAACATAGCTTTAACACATAGTGAATACATGAACTCCTCAAACTACGGTCATCACCAGAAAGTATCCCAATTACTGTCACCCTGGGTTTACGGATCATAACACGTAATAGGTGCATATGACTTGCAAGATCGAATCTAGAACATAGATATAATCATGAAAACACAAACGGTTAAGGTCTGATATCATGGCACTCGGCCCCTAGTGCCAAGCATTAAGTATGGCAAAGTCATAGCAACATCATTCTCAGAACATAGTGTACACTAGGGATCAAGCCCTAACAAAACTAACTAGATTACATGATGAATCTCATCCAACTCCTCACCGACCAGCGAGCCGATGACGAAATTACTCAACTCACTCCCAGTGGGGAGCATCATGGAATTGGTGACGAAGGAGGGTTGGCGATGACGAAGACCAAAGATTCCCCTCTTCGGAGCCCCAAACAGGCTCCAGATCTGGCCTCCTGATGAAGAACAAGAGGTGGCGGCGGCTCCGTATCGTAAAACCTGATGAAACTTCCTCTTTGATTTTTTCAGGGAAAGTAGGATTTTATAGCATCAGAGTTAGGGTTAGCAGAGCCCCGAGGGCCCCACCATCCACCAGGGCACGTCAGGGGGGTGTCGCGCCCTGGTGTCGCGTGGCTCCTAGCCCCCCCTCCAGTGGGTCTTGGCTCCATTACTTATTATATATTCTAAAATAATTCTCCAAAAAGTTTCTTCCAATTCCGAGAACTTTTATTTCTGCACAAAAACACCATGGTAGTTCTACTAAAAACAACGTCAACGAAACGGCCGAGTAGTTCACAATACTTTCCACGCTAGATACATCATAGGCGGTTCCCAAACAGAAAATAAAGTTTATTCCTTTTGCCACCATTCTTTCACAATCCATGGCTAGTCGTATACACGGGTGCCTTCCATACCAACACTTTCCAAGGAATTTTTTATTTGACAACATAAAGTAATTTTTTTCACTTCGGGTCTGGGCATCCCTATTACCGCCACACTCTCATGCAATGACAAGTGAATAAACTCTCATCTTGAGAATACCACATGTAGCATGGAAAATATTTGCCACCCCTGCCGCTTCATGGGCGGTACAGGCACAAAAAAGGAAACTCATTTTGAAAATTATAGTTGGCACATACAAATTTACTTGTAACGACACAGAAATACCGCATATTGGTAGGTATGGTGGACTCATATGGCATAACTGGTGAGGGAGTCCTGGACTAGGGGGTGTCCGGATAGCCGAACTATCATCTTTGGCCGGACTCCTGGACTATGAAGATACAAGATTGAAGACTTCGTCCCGTGTCCGGATAGGACTTTCCTTGGCGTGGAAGGCAAGCTTGGCGATACGGATATGTAGATCTCCTACCATTGTAACCGACTCTGTAACCCTAACCCTATTCGGTGTCTATATAAACCGAAGGGTTTTAGTCCGTAGGGGACGAACAACAATCATACCATAGGCTAGCTTCTAGGGTTTAGCCTCTACGATCTCGTGGTAGATCTACTCTTGTACTACCCATATCATCAATATTAATCAAGCAGGGGTAGGGTATTACCTCCATCGAGAGGGCCCGAACCTGGGGAAAAACATCGTGTCCCTTGTCTCTGTTGCCATCCGCCTAGACGCACAGTTCGGGACCCCCTACCCGAGATCCGCCGGTTTTGACACCGACATTGGTGCTTTCATTGAGAGTTCCTCTATGCCGTCGCCGTCAGGAAGGATGCCTCATCCCGTCTTTAAAGACGGTACTATCGCCAAAGGAGCCTTGTCCATTGGTCAGACTCTTCGGCTAGGTGGTTTTCTTATGACCGCCAATTCAGCCACCGCGCCGACGATGACTTCTCGGGTCATCGAAACCAATCTTCACGTTAACTCGGAACTTGCCGAGCAGTTAGATCCGATCGAGTTCTCCTCCATAAACGAGCTCTTGGATCGCATCGCATACAGGAGTCGCCACAGACTACGACCAGATCGGGCCTAAAACCGATCTGAGAGAGATCAACTCTCCGCAGGCTACCTATCATGTTGCTGTGATAGAGGAGCAGTACGGCGATTCTTCTTCTATCTTAAGGACTAGCTACGTCCGGATTCCTGATCCCTCCATGTCGGATTCCCGCAGAGGGACGGATGTCGATCAAGCCCTGAACTTAAAGTCAGGCGGTGGGTTGGATTCATTGGATAGCATTCAAAAATCCAAACTTCCAAGTTCGGAAACTTCTCGGCCCCTGAGTCTTCAATTGGACGGGGTTCCGGATCTAGTTCCACCCGCCCACCCAAACATTAGCGATCTATCCCGAATTCGGCAAGAGCCCGCTAAAACAGTACATCATTACTGGGCCAGATTCCTCCTGGTTATGGACAGGATAAAGGACTGCCGAGAGGAGGACGCAATCTCACTTTTTTGCAATAATTGCACGGACAAGGGAATCCTAAACGCCATAAGTCGCCGTGAAATCACACGCTTTGCTGACTTGGTGATCATAGTACAAAAGTACTGTGCGGTGGAGAGTGCTTGGAAAACCGAAAGTAAATTTTGGGATAATCCGCCCGAATACAGCCCTAGTCCGAAATAAAAGGGTGCATCATCACCAAACACCTGGGTTAAACATCAAAAAACAAAAACCCCCTAAAGTGTACGGAACCCTACTGGAGGGTTGGCTAAACGGACCCTGCAAAATTCATAGCACAGAGGGCGCCACTCCAACTCATAGCCTTTGAGCATGTTGGATACTACGGCAGGTGGCCAAAAGTGGCGAAGAGCTTATAGCCTCAGAATCCCAGCCCAGCAACGCCAGTACGGTGTTAACAGTCTTGGAGACTTTCGCATCAAATAACATGCGGAAACGAACATTCCGCAACCTTGCCGAAGTCTACCAAGTAGCAACAATAAATCCATGGAGTGACACGGCTATTACCTTTAATGCCAAAGTGATTTAACCCAAATTCCGAACAGCCCGAGCACCAGCTGCATTGGTCCTCAGTCCAATAGTGGACGGCTTTCGCCTTACTAAGGTACTCATGGATGGCGGCAGTGGACTAAACCTCATTTATGAGGAAACCCTCCGAAAAATGGAAATAGACTGGAACCGCATTGAGCGAAGCAGCACAACCTTTAGAGGAATAATCCCTAGCCGGGAAGCATGTTGCACAGGAAAAATCACACTGGACGTAGTGTTCGGCTCGCCGGACAATTACAGGTCCGAGGAGGTCACGTTTCAAGTGGCCCCGTTCAGCAGCGGATATCACGCTTTATTAGGGCGAGAGGCATTCACAATTTTTCAAGCTATATCCCATTATGGGTACATGAATCTTAAAATGCCCGTACCTAACGGAATCATCACTCTCGCTAGTGATCCGAACATAGCACTCCGCGCCGAAAACAAGACAGCCGCACTAGCCCTCAAGGCACTATCCGAAGCCCTAGCGGCCGAGGAACTCACTGCGATGCGCTCCACGGTGAAGGGGACGATGTGATACTTGATAAAAGATCCAAGTCCACCTCTTTTAAGCCAGCGGATGAAATAGTCAAATTCCAAGTCCACCCAACGGACCTGCAAAGATGGCCTCCATCGGGCACAATTAAACCACGATGTAGACGCCGCACTACGAGAATTTCTACGAGAAAACTGGGACATTTTTGCCTGGCACCCTTCAGACATGCCAGGAATCCCACGTCAGCTGGCCGAGCACAGCCTAAATACCCTAAAAGGATTCAAGCCAGTTAAAAAGGCTCTTCGGCGCTTTTCCGAACCCAAGAGACAGGCCATGGGAGAGGAGCTAGCCAAACTTCTGGAAGCCAGATTCATTAGAGATATAAACCATCCGGACTGGCTAGCAAACCTGGTGATGGTACCAAAGAAGGATAAATCCTGGCGCCTATGTGTTGATTTCAAAGACCTTAATAAGGCTTGCCCAAAGGATCCCTTCCCCCTCCCTCGCATTGATCAAATTATCGACGCTTCTGCAGGACACAACTCATTGTGCTTCCTCGACGCGTACTCCGGCTACCACCAAATCAAGATGGCGGAGCCAGACCAAGCCGCAACAGCATTCATCACTCCATACGACCCATTCTGCTTCAACACAATGCCCTTCGGGCTCAAAAACGCTGGCGCAACATATCAGCGCATGATTCAGACATGTCTGGCAAACCAGATCGGCAAAACAATGGAAGCATATGTAGATGACGTGGTCGTCAAATCCAAGCATGTCGAAACTCTAATAGACGACTTGAGGCTCACATTCGACAATCTCCGAAAATATGACATTAAGCTCAATCCGGAAAAATGCGTCTTCAGTGTTCCAGCCGGAAAGCTCTTGGGCTTCATTGTGTCCGATAGAGGAATTGAAGAAAACCCAGCCAAGATCCGAGCTCTGTCACAATTGGATATTCCAAAAGACCTCAAACAAATACAAAAATTATTTGGATGCGAGCGGCTCTAAGCCGCTTTATTTCCCGTTTGGGAGAAAAGGCGTTACCCTTTACCGCCTCCTCCGTGCACGAACACTTCGAGTGGAGGGATGCCGCCACGGCCGGACTTGAAGAAATAAAAGCCATATTGGCAACAAATCCGGTCCTGGCCGCGCCCAACATGGGCGAACCAATGCTATTATATATCGCCGAAACACATCACGTTGTCAGCGCGGTGCTCGCCGTCGAACGAGAAACGGACGGACACAGGTTCCCTCTTCAAAAACTGGTTTACTTTGTGTCCACTGTCCTAACTCCATGCAAGTCCCGGTACCCACATTATCAAAAGACAGCATATGCGGTGTTCATGGCATCCCGGAAGCTGCGACACTACTTTCAAGAGTGTTCTATAACGGTAGCCTCCGAAGTACCTCTTAACGACATTATAAACAACCGCGACGCGACGTCCGGATTGCTAAATGTGCCATAGAGCTCCTTCCATTCGACATAACCTATAAGCCACGACGAGCTATTAAGTCGCAGGTTTTGGCCGACTTCGTGGCCGAATGGACCGAAGCCAAACTCCCTAAAGAGTACGGCGCATACTCCAATTGGATCATGCACTTTGACGGCTCCAAAATTTTGGCCGGCCTGGGTTGGCGTCGACGGCGTCCCCAACCGGGGACACAGTCCAATACGTCCTTCAGATAATGTATATGGACTCCAACAACGCAGCCGAATACGAGGCCCTTCTGCACGGCCTCCGGATGGCAGTCTCCATGGGAATTAAACACCTACAGGTGCGCGAGGATCCGATCCTCGCGATATCTCAAATAAACAGAGACTTTGATGCCAAAGATCCGAAAATGGCAGCGTACCGCAATGCAGTCCTAAAAATGTCAGCACGGTTCGAAGGGCTCGAATTTCATCATATAGCCCGGGATAACAACCAGGCAGCGGACGTATTGGCACGCATCGACGCAAAACGCGATGCCGTCCCGCCCAACATCTTCCTGGAATGGCTGTTCAAGCCATCCGTACTATGGGAAGGGGAGTCCGGAAATAACAATCCGGACCCAACCGCCTTTGCGACACCAAACACTCTGACACAATCGGAGGTTCTGCCAACGAGATAACACCCTCCGCCCACGAAATAATGGCGGTTATCGCCCCGTGGAGGGAACCATTCCTAGCCTACCTAACTAGGCAGGAACTCCCCGAAGACCAAAATGAGGCTCGCTGCATAGTACGGCGATCCAAAGCCTATAAAGTCCATGAGGGAGAGCTCCATAAGAAAAGCACAACAGGAGTCCTTCAAAGGTGTATCTCCGAAGAGGAAGGGCGAAACCTCCTGGCTCAAATTCATGCCGGCCTGGGTGGGCACCACGCCGCAGCCCGGGCCCTTGTAGGCAAGGCCTTCCGTACAGGATTTTATTGGCCGACGGCCCGGGCAGATCAAGGATTTAGTCCAACCATGCGTTGGTTGCCAGCTTTTGCTAACCAAAGCCACATGCCACCCACCGCCCTCAAAACTATACCCATCACCTAGCCGTCATGATGCAGGGGCTTGACATGGTTGGAACCCTTAAGGAGGAACCCACAAGCAAAAATACCTATTGGTCATGGTGGATAAATTCACCAAATGGATAGAGGCCAAGCTCGTTAAAGCGGCGAATCCGGGCGGTGATAGACTTCATATCAGGGGTAGTGCACCGTTCACGGCGCCCCACGGTATCATCGCGATAACGGCACCAACTTCACGGTCGATGAGGTCAAATTATGGTGCAAAAACATGGGCATCAAGCTCGATTACGCCTCAGTCTATCACCCTCAAACCAACGGTCAAGTCGAGCGAGCAAACGGTCTAATCTTGAGCGGCATTAAACCTAGACTAGTGCAGTCCCTCAAGGAATCTAACACGCACTGGGTTGAGGAGCTCGACTCCGTACTCTGGGGGCTGCGGACCACGCCGAATCTTACTACCGGATTCACACCATTTTTTATGGTGTACGACGCAGAGGCAGTCTTGCACTGCGACATAATTCATGACTC
Organism: Aegilops bicornis; assembly: GCA_021605145.1. Taxonomy (NCBI): domain Eukaryota; kingdom Viridiplantae; phylum Streptophyta; class Magnoliopsida; order Poales; family Poaceae; genus Aegilops; species Aegilops bicornis. The sequence continues at coordinate 514,008,026 of CM038674.1, forward strand.
ACCTCGCGTGCACATGTATGAAGAAAGAGAAGCCGAGCTCGATCGGCAGGACAGTTTGGACGCATTGGAGGTGGAGCGCGACGTGGCAAAAGCTCGTTCCGCATTTTATCAACAGCAGGCTCGAAGATATCAAAGCAGGGAAGTACAGGCCAAAGCTTACAACGTTGGCGAACTAGTTCTACGCCTGCCGGACAAGAAAAAGGACAAACTCAAGCCCAAATGGGAAGGTCCCTTCATCATCGACCAGGTCCGGACCGGCGGAGCATACCGTCTACGAAACGCATCGGATAGCCGACTCGAGCTGAACCCATGGAACGCAGCCTGTCTACGAAGATTCTACACAAAAGCGCCAGACTCCGAGTTCGTCTCCTTCCTCCGTCCACATTTTCTATTTTTGCTGTCTTTTATTTCTCTCCTTCCTCCTCCTTCTTCTTGAAGCCTTTAGAGGCTCGTTTGTGCTTTGTTCGCACATACTTGATGCGCTGTCCGCGCTCATTATACCTGGGGCTTCTTTAACAGAAGCTTATTTATACGGGCTTCATGCCCAACACATGTGTCAAACTTCCGCATGTACCTTTTACTCACCATTATATGCATCGATATGACTTAAGTTTTGGCCAAGCTAGGTTGCTCGGCTCCTGTGCTTACCCCTCGTTCCCGATTGTTCGGCTAGGTGGTAAAGGGAGCACCTCTGCGATTGTTACTGCCGGGTCAGCCGGATGTGTACCTCAGACTGGGTGAAGCCGAAAGCTAGCATTCTTAAGGGAATACTCGGTCGGTGAACTGAAAGATGATTTTTAACTATTTATCCATCTGCCCCCAGATGATTTTCAGCTTTCTTAGCAATTTGGACATGCACTTTAGGGCATGCCTCCCAGGGAAAGGAACCCTTAACGAAACTATTCTCCCTGGAAGATGTTTCTTACTATCCATGTAATATAACATAACTAGTTGGGCACTTGTGCGATACAACAATAATGACCCCTACGCCTTGTCTCCATGCATGCCCGGTTCTTACATAACCGCGAGGGTATTCGGACACACTCCGGACTATTGGGTCCCGAGGTCGGCTTAAAAGGTCCGCTATGACAAACGATTTACAATACGGCTAGAAGACATTTTTCATGTCATATTCAATTACATAGTCAACTCGACTAATTGTATTCCTCCTCAATGCCATCTAATAGGCAATCTAATTTACAATCTTGCTGGGAATACTTGGCGGCCAATTCTACTTGGCCGTACACTAAGCTTACTGAGGATCTCCTTCCCATCAGGCCCCACAGGTCCGACCTCGGCCATGTGGTTTGGGTCAGCCTTCGTGTACCGCGTCTTTTCCATGGCCCAAGCCTCCCTGGCGCCTTGATGGCAGGCCGATATCTTCCATAGTCGAAAGCGCCGCTGTGCTTCTTGAAACCGCTCTGCCAGCTCCCCAATGCCTTCGGGCAGGGAGATAGATGGCCACAAGGCCTGGGCGACGCCTTTCATCACCTGCCGAACTCGTTCGTGCAGCTGACGTAGTTCGGGAAGAAGATCACCCGAAGAACTGGGCATCTCCTCCTCGTGACGACACTGTGAGCAAACCTACATACATGTTTATGTTAGTCGCCTTCCTCACCGAACTCTTTCAAAGTTCGTTTAAGCACTCTTGAAAATGCCGTTTAAGCCGTCGATTCTCCTTTCTTGAGTCGGACAACCGGGCATGAACATCCTTTAGTTCCTCACCCGGTTGGGTGTTGGCATCTTGGAGGTTATTTTTCTCCTGCCGCACCCTCGTAAGCACGCTCTCGCCGCCTTTAGCTGGCGCAGAGCTGTTGCTTGTCCGGATCCATCCGGCGCTATCTCGCAATGTTAATGTCGATTTATGCACACGCCGCACTTTGCGAAACTACTTCTACTTTGAAGGGCATATATTACGGAGGGAGTCTTCATGGCTTCCTCGTCAGCGACTTGATCTTGACCTCAAGTTGGGCCTTGCAATCTTCAAGCTCCTGGGACAAACGGGTATTCTTTTTGGTAAGAACCTGCATTCCAAATGATCCTTAAATCAGTTATCGAAACTATTTTAAGTCTAGGGGGCTACTGGCATATATAGCTATCAAAATTCCTTACCCGTATGTCTTTCACATACTGCTCCGTGGCTCTGGCTAGGCCATCTTGAGCGGCACGGAGGTGCGCTTCTCCCGAACTAAAGGCGTCCAACGCCTCTTGGGAGAAACATGCGTCACGTAGAATAGTCCGTCGGCGCATATGATTCATGGCGCTCTCCACCTCTGACTTGGTGGCGGACAGTGTGTCGGCATCCTCCGTTGGAGGAGCATCCGACGACGCCCGTGTTTGTACCCCTTCGGACTCGGCTTTTGAGCCTGGTTGGGGAGGTCCGATTAGCAACTTCTTCGGACTCGGTCCGTGGCGCTCTTTCCTGAAAAAACCACGAGCGTCAGTGTGACTCCCAGGAACCTCTCCTGAAAACACGATGGCACATCATACCGTTGCGGCGACGTCTCGAGTCGTACCGCACTTCTTTTCCACCTGCTGGGCCAAGCTGCCCCTTGTTGGACGGCCGCGGCAGGCTCGGCTTCCCATTCTGAAGGCAGTCCCTGCGAAACAACATCAAGTATGTGGTGATTAGAAGTAAAGCACGGGTGGGTCATGGTGTCCGGACTTCGGTCACGGTTACCTGGGAGGCCGGAAATAATCCGGGGTAGTCGGCCGTAATGGCAACCAGAGCATTGTCGATGCTAAGTTGGTGGAACACCCCGTCGATCAGCTCCACCTTTATATTCGGGTCCTCTTCGGAGGCCGGATCGAGGGACCGTTCCGGATCCTCGGGTTGTGGGGGCGGGCTGTGTATCTTCTCCACGGCCCGGTGCAGTTCCTGCGTAGAAACCATGAAATGAGATATTTTACCACGGGAACATGGATCGGACAGGCCACTAAGGTATTTGCTTACCCAACTTCGAGGATTATTCGAAGAAAACCCGTTCAGTGGACTGACGCGGAGAAAATCCTCCTCTTCCCCTTTGTACATGGCGGACAAGGTCTTCACCAGTTCGGTGACTGATCCCGGCCCTTTGCGGCCATGGCGGGTGGCATCGTCCTCCCCGTTGAAGTCCCACATGGGGTGGCCCCTATATTGGAGCGGCTGCACTCCCCTCATAATGCAGATTGCCATGAATCCAATCATGGTCAATCCGGCATGAGCCAGTAATCTTATTCGGCTCATCAAGTAAAGGACGTCCCGGTCATTTTCCCTCTGGGGGCTCCATGGCGCCCGGCTTAGGCGTTCTTCAGAGGAGGCGTTGCTAAAATCCGGAAGGCCGATCTGAACAGGATCCGGCGTGGGGCGTCCTCCATGTAAAACCATTCCGAGGCGGTCCTCGGACGCCTTCTTTGGGGTTCCGGATAAGTATCCGGTCCCGGCGATGCGCCATAGTTCGGCTCCACCCACTTGATATATTGACCCTTCGTGAGAACGAGGCACAAGGCAGAACAATCTCTTCCACAGAGCTAAATGGGCCTCAACGCCCGTAAACAGCTCGCATAAAGGGCCACAAAGCCCGCTATATGCAAGATGGAGGCAGGCGTAAGGTTGTGCAAATTGGAGGTCAGAACTCGAAGCCCGGAGAAACGGATGGATTGGAAATCCGAGTCCTCTCATTAGGTAAGAGATGAAGCATACCCGCTCTCTCTTAGAGGGATCGGGGACGCTCTCCGCCTGCTTCCCGCCCTTATAAGTGGCGAGTCCGGAACACACCGGAACCATGAAGGCCGGGGGAAGGAATCCCTTGGTTTGGAGCACCACCAATTCGCTGTGCGGGACTGAGCATCTCCCCCAATCTCCGGGCTGAGGGCTGGGAGCGCGAGAGGAGGAGCCGCGTCGGCATCCATGGTGGAGTGGGTTTTTGTCAAAGGCGCTCGATGAAGGCTCGCGAAGGGAGGATGGTGTGATCCGGATCTGGATCCCGTCTCTTTTATAGACGGCTCATTTGCCTGACAAGGGGGTAAATGTAAAGATACCCTGACTTTTCACAATCGTTTGACACGTGTAAGATGGCAAATAATTGGCGTGGAAGCCTAGAAGCGCGATATTCACAAGAAAGCCGTACACTATACAAAACATGATTCTGAGGGGAACCCGCCTTGCAATGCCGAAGACAATCAACACGCCGGACTTATCATCATTGAAGCCTGGTTCGGAGACTCTTGAGGAGTCCTGGACTAGGGGGTGTCCGGATAGCCGAACTATCATCTTTGGCCGGACTTCTGGACTATGAAGATACAAGATTGAAGACTTCGTCCCGTGTCCGGATAGGACTTTCCTTGGCGTGGAAGGCGAGCTTGGCGATACAGATATGTAGATCTCCTACCATTGTAACCGACTCTATGTAACCCTAACCCTATTCGGTGTCTATATAAACCGAATTGTTTTAGTCCGTAGGACGAACAACAATCATACCATAGGCTAGCTTCTAGGGTTTAGCCTCTCTGATCTAGTGGTAGGTCTACTCTTCTACTACCCATATCATCATTATTAATCAAGCAGGAGTAGGGTATTACCTCCATCGAGAGGGCCTGAACCTGGGTAAAAACATCGTGTCCCTTGTCTCCTGTTACCATCCGCCTAGACGCACAGTTCGGGACCCCCTACCCGAGATCCGCCGGTTTTGACACCGACAACTGGTTTAAGGATTTTGGATGCACAAGTAGTATTCCCACTTAGTGAAAATGGAGGCTAGCAAGTAGAGTGAGAAGCAACCAACCAAGAAACAAAAATTCTCATAAACGAGCATTAAGCATAACTAACACCGAATAATGCATCACTAGTAGGATGTAATTTCATTGCATAACTATTGACTTAGGTGTTTGCATAGGGAATCACAAACCTTAACACCAATATTCTTACTAAAGCTTAATTACTCAGCAACATGACTCACATTTTACTATCATCATATCTGAAAACTATTGAGAAGAATCAAGTTTATAATGTCCAATGATCTTCATGAAAGTTTTTATTATATCCCTGTTGGATATCTATCACTTTGGGACTAAATTTATGTATTACCGTTGCTTATAACAAGCTCAAATAAATTTAACTGAGGAACACAAGCATAAAAAATTTCATCTCTGAAAATAATATAAGTGAAGGATGAGAGAATTTCTTCAAAAAATTACTAACTCCCAAATTAATCTAAATGAAGCATGAGAGTATTTCTTCAAAAATTAAAGCACCACCATGCTCAAAAAGATATAAGTGACGCACTAGAGCAATTTCATAGCTCAAATTTTTTTAAGTGAAGCACATAGAGAAATTCTAACAAAGCATAGCATAATTATGGCTCTCTCAAATAGGTGTGTCCAGGAAGGATGATTGCTACAAACTAGAAACCAAAACAAGCAAAGACTCATACAATACAAGACGACCCAAGCAAAATTCACGATATGTGACGAATAAAAATATAGCTCTAAGTAAAATTACCGATGGTCGTTAGAAGAAAGAGGGGATGCCTTCCGGGGCATCCCCAAGCTTAGTTGATTTTTTCTCCTTCAATATTAACTTGGGGTGTCATGGACATCCCCAAGCTTAGGCTCTTTTCACTCCTTATTCCTTCATCCATTGTGATCTCACCTAAAACATGAAAACTTCAATCACACAAAACTTAACAAAACCTTCGTGAGATCCGTTAGTATAACAAAGAAAATCACCACTTTAAGTACTGTTGCAAACCTATTCATATTTTATTATTGCATTATACCTACTGTATTCTAAATTTACCATGGATTATACCCCCCGATACAATTCATAGATTCATCAACATAAGCACACAATGCAGCCAAAACAGAATAGTTTGTAGTAATCTGGACTTTCACCATACTTATGTCTGGGCCAAGCTCCACGACATCTCTCTCACTGACGTCCCCGACCGCATCCATTGATGGTGGACGCAGAATGGCGCGTCCTCCACCAAGTCGTGCTACCTTGCCCTATTCTCTGGATCGACTATCGAGCCTGAAACGCATCTGACTTGGAAATCATGGGCGCTGCTGCGGGTCAAGATCTTCTTATGGCTTGCGTACTAGGGGCGGTGCTGGATGGCGGATAGACTGGCACGATGTGGTATCCTGCATGCCCCCTTTGTCTCCTGTGTGACCAAGAACCAGAGAAAATGCAACACGTGCTAGCGGGCTACTCCTTCACCCGACAAGTTTGGCATGAGATCCTGTTGTGGCGCCAATCCACCACCAACCTACCGTCTCTGGAATCAGAATTCCGTGATTGGTTCACCACTTCTATTCGGGGTTCCCGACGAACTCACAATGAGGCCTTGCAACTCTCTTCATCCTCACAGCTTGGAGGCTTTGGAAACACCGCAAAGGATGTGTATTCAAGAACGACCGACCTTCAATTACGCGAATCGTCGAGCTGATCAAAGAAGACGCTAGACCATGGGCTCGCACCGGGGCCAGGGGACTTGGCCACCTCATCGGTGAGAGTTAGGGTACTTTCTTAGGATCGTGCATGCCTTAGCTTGGATGCGCATGTGTGTCTCGCTCACCCGGCTGTCGTGTGTGTGCTTGCGAGCTCACATGTGTAATTGCAACAATCTTTTTCATCTATCAATGCAATCATATGCAAGCCTTTTGTGTATTCGCGAAAAAAATGTAACTCAAAAAATTATGAAAAATTAGGACGATGTAGAATTTTTTTATATCAATCTTGTGTAAAATATTCAGAAACTTTCGTCACTTCTATGATTTTTCAAAATTCTGCTACAAGAGGAAAAAGTTTTGTTTTCCAACAGGATCAAATCAACCATCACCCAACATAATCCCAAAGGCTTTAATTGGCAGAAAAAATAAATAAAACATAAAAACACAATCATAGCAGTATCATAATTATGTGAACACACATAACAGAAAGAAAAAGGCAAAAAATAAATTTTATTCATTTGGTTGCTGATAACCCACAAGTATAGGGGATCACAATAGTTTTCGAGGGTAGAGTATTCAACCCAAATTTATATATTTGACACAAGGGGAGCCAAACAATATTTGCAAGTATTAGTAGTTGAGATGTCAATTCAAACACACCTGGAGATTAAATATGTGCAGCAAGGTGATCAGTAGCACGATAATATGATAGTTTGATAGTGGTAGTAATGATAGAAGTGGTAACAGTAACAACAGTAACAGTTGTAACAGTAGCAATAGCAATAGTAACTTAGCAAGAACAATATGTGTAAAACTCGTACGCATTGGATCGTTGAATTCGTTGGATGATATTCATCATATAACAGTCATAACGTAGGGCGACACAGAACTAGCTCCAGTTCATAAATATAATGTAGGCATGTATTTCGTAAAAACTCATACGTGCTTATGGAAAAGAACTTGCATGACATCTTTTGTCCTACCCTCCCGTGGCAGCGGGGTCCATGAGAGCATATCTAGTAGACCCCGCAAAACACGTTTGCAGTTCGCGGAGAAACGGCTTTGTGGGCCGAAGCGGGCGAGGGCAGAGTCAGACCCCGCAAACAGACCTGGATAAAAGGATATTCGCAGTAGATGCTATTTTACGGGTCGACTACACTGGGTTTGCTAGAGCACCGCCACTTGGACCTGCAAATCGTAAAACCCCAATTGCGCGAATTTGACAGCAATTCTGATAAATGAGTTCAAGTTAAAACAATAAAACATAGTTGGCGCACAAATAAAATCATAGTTTTGTAGGACAAATGCAAAAGGACTTGCAAACGACCAAGTATGTCGCTCTTCACTCTGCACCACCTCCATCGAGGTCATCACTGCCCCTAAATCCACCACTGGCACTTGTTCCAACTCCGGCACCGAAATCACCGGCGGGCGCGCTGAATGCATTGGCGATGTTGGTTCCTAAGCCCGATGAGAAACCATCACCGACACTGTATCACACATCGGCCAAAGCAAGCATCCTCCTCTTCAAGATTTCTCTCCTTGCAATACCATGCCATTCTTTGGTGAGGTCGTCCATGTCATTGCGGTTCATTTTCATGATCCTATTCTCTTTCGCAAGAAGCTTGACATGGCTTTGTTCTCGGCGGCATGTGCTCTTCTCTCCTCAAAGGCCGCCTTGCGCAACCCCTTGTCCTTGAGCAATTGCCACTTCTGTTGATTCTCTTGTGCCTTCTTCTCGGCCAACTCTTTCTTTGCCCCCAAGGTCTTCGCTAACGTCAACTCATTTGATTGCACCATGGCATCTATTTTGTACCTCAAGTTCGATGCCTCGTCTTCCCTCTTGATCTTCTCCTTCGTCTTCTTATCACCATCGGGCTTGTTCAAGTTTATTGGGCCATCATCATCCTCATCTTCATCCATGTTCGTAAGTGCACCTCTCTTCGGTGGGGATTCCTTGTCAATCAACTTCTGATCCGTCTCCAATGTATCTATAATTTATGAAGTATACATGCTGTTATTTCATCATTCTTGGGTGTTTTACAATCATTTTATAGCAACTTTATATCATTTTTTGGGACTAACCTATTGACCCAGTGCCAGTTGCTGTTTTTTTGCTTGTTTTTTACATAGCAGGAAATCAGTACCAAACGGAGCCCAAACGCAACGAAACTCCACAGAGATTTTTTATGGACCAGAATGAACCCAATGGGCTAGAGCTGCACCTGGGGGGTGCCCCGAGTGGGGCACAAACCACTGTAGCCGCTTAGGCCCTCAGCGATGCCTGTGGGTTGTGCCCCCCTCGGTGGCCTCCCGCACCCCCTCTTTGCACTATAAATTCCCAAATATTCCGAAACCCTTTGGTGTTACCCTAGATCAAAAGTTCCGCCACCGCAGGGCTCCATAGCCACCGAAAACCAATCTAGACCCGTTCCGGCACCCTACCGGAGGGGGGGAATCATCTCCGGTGGCCATCTTCATCATCCTGGCGGCCACCACGATGAGGAGGGAGTAGTCCACCCTCGGGGCTGTGGGTTTGCACTAGTAGCTATGTGTTTGATCTCTCTCTCTCTCTCTCTCTCTCTCTCTCTCTCGTGATCTATATCATGGGCTTTGTTAATATAGTCGGATCATATGATGTTTCTCCCCTCTATACTCTTGTTATGATGAATTGAATCTTTACCCTTCAAAGTTTTGTCTTGTCGTATTGAATATTCAGAGATGAGAACACATGATATATGTCTTGCAATATGAATAATTGAGGTGACAATGAGGTATCCTATTGATTCACTTGATATGTGTGATGGCATTCAACTCGCGGATTAGTGATATTGGGGTAATCTATGCATAGGGGTTGATGCACGTTTTTCTCTGATGGAAACTTTGGGGTCTCTTTATGGTTCTTTGTGTGGATTGAGTATTATGAATATGAATTTGCTTTGGTGTTATTCTAGATGAACTCTAGGATAGATCAAACAGAAAAATAGCTTTGTGTTATTTTAGTACGAACTCTTGAATAGATCGAATGGAAAGAATAGCTTTGAGGTAGTTTTGTGCCCTACAAACAATTCCTATCTTTTGTTCTCCGCTAATAGGAACTCGGGAGTGATTCTTTATTGCACTTTGAGGGATAATCATATGATCCAACTATGTTAGCATTGTTGAGAGGTTGCACTAGCGAAAGTACGGACCCTGGGCCTCATTTTTAAGCATTGCAACACCATTTTTGTGCCGTTTACTACTTGCTACCTTGCTGTTTTTATTTATTCAGATTATAAAAATATATTTCTACCATCAATATTACACTTTTATCACCATATCTTTGCCGAACTAGTGCACCTATACAATTTGCCATTGTATTGGGTGTGTTGGGGACACAAGAGATTTCTTGTATTTGGTTGCCGGGTTGTTCGAGAGAGACCATATTCACCCTACACCTCCCACGGATTGATAAACCTTAGTTCATCCACTTGAGGGAAAATTGCTACTGTCCTACAAAACTCTGCGCTTGGAGGTCCAACATGAGTCTACAAGAATAAAGTTGCCTAGTAGACATCAACTTCCACTTCTCGCACTCTTTGAGCATATCCCAACAATGCTCTAGCTTAAAAAATTGCCTTCAGAAGCTTCCATGTCTTTGTATCTTTGTTGGGAAATTTCGTCCTACATAATTTAAACAAAGTCAAATGATGCAATTATTTCATATGATGCAATATGATGTGCACAACTTGGGATGTGAAAACGAACTCACATAGTCGGATTCCACGGTTCCACTTGGAGGTGGATTGCGTACTTGTTCCAAGCAAGTTACCCAACGGCTGCAAATCGCCTTGATTATGTCCCAACGCCCTTGGAGCGACCGAAATGTCCATGGCTTCCAATTGGGATGCTTGGCCATCATGCAGAAGTATTGATCTGGCGGAGTAATGGGCCACGGGTAGGCTAACCCAAAGCCCAGAACCTTTCAAGACATCGGGGCTGACTGCGCCCCTCAAGACGCCAAGATGAATAGCCGTCTTCTGGAGGCCGGCTGGAGGAACAGCCGGCTGCCCATAAACGGCCGAGTCCTGGAGGTGAGGTCAAGACAAGCCGACTCCTATCTGGCGGCTTCTAGAGAAGCCGGCCCCGAGGAGTCGGCCCGCGACAACAACAAAGCCCATGCCCTCATCAGAGGGGACGGGACGGGGAATGGCTATAGTGTAGCCCATCCCCTCCCCCTTTCCAGGCAAGCGTGGCCACAGTGCACAGTATCGGTGGAGATCTCCGCCCGGTGCAGCACTGTTGCCATGCCATCCCTGACATCATCACAAGCAGGCGGAGTCCTGTTCCCACGACGGCTTGTCGGTACGGCCCAAGGATGGAGGGCCCCACCAATGAACGAGAGCCCAGAAGAGGTGACCGCCCCACCAGTCGGACCCGAGGGAGGTCTGCCCCTAGGAGTTGGCCCGCCCCTTCCTCGGGACCCACGCGCCATTAACTAGACGAGACACGGAGTGGCTACAGTGATCGCCCGCCAGGCGGCGGACCTTTAACCACGGCCCCCTGACCAAGCCTGCATCATTAGAAACACAGCTACTGATCAAGAATGACAAGACACGAGAGCGGCGGGGGACTGTCACCCGTACCCAACGGTCGGCGGGACCCACCAGCGGCGGGCCCTAGCGATCGACGGAGAAGCCGGGCGGCCAAAGAGATCGACGCCAGTGCCCAAGGTTCGACGGATTACCATTGTACCCCTGGGCAGTAGGCTTATATAAACCCCCCAGGGCGCCCATGCAAAGGGTTCCCAACCAGTTAGAACTAGACGAGACCATAGAGGAAGGAGAGAGCTAGCCTCGCCTTCTCCTACCTCTAGCATACAGCTCAAGGAGCACCTTTGTATTCACTTGTGCCTTAGTGATCATGCAGAGACCCCGCAGAGCAGGACTAGGGGTGTTATCTCCTAGGAGAGCCCTGAACCTGGGTAAAGTACGCCAGCGTTCGTGTCTATGCCTCATCCTGTTTCCGGGCACCGGCGACGATCTACTCGCTCCCACCATGATAAGCCATCCATTGGCATATGTCGCACCCAACCCCCGACATTTGGCTCCCACCGTGGGGCGAGGTGCACCGTCGTCCGGAGACCTGTTCTGGACGGGAACCCTTTTCCTCCCTGGCGAGCACAGCCAGCCTGGCACGCCAGACGGAGTCTGTGCCGACGCGCTGCATGGCGCTGAGGTCGCCTGCGCGGCAAGTTTCCTCGCTGATCTCATTGGCGAGGTCCACCTCTCCGACGAGCCTGCGTCCGAAGCGGGCACAGACAGCCCTTAGAGCCACCTCACGGGCCTCCTCGATCAACTCCTCGTCACCAGCAAGCTAGTTGTGGACCTGGAGTCTGTAGGCTCCACCGACCCGATGTTTGTCGACTCCGACACTGCGTCGCTTGACACGTTTCCCACCAACATGGTGGTCTACGACGAGCCGCTCCCTCGCGCGGAGAGCTGCCGAAGCACCGTCACGGAGGTGCTTGTCATCGGTCACGGCGAGCACTCCGGCGGAGGTGCTCGCGACCCACTCGACGCGGCACTGCAAGACCCGACGGCGCCCATCCCAGATGACACCGACGCCGAGATGCTGGAAGCACGACGCATCGAGCTCGTCGAGGGCGCCAAGAGGCTAGCCAGCATGAGACGCGTGTCGGAAGCCTACCAGCGCGAGATGGACCACGCTGTGGGCGGCACGCCGGCTCTAGCTGGGCCCAGCCGCCTTGGCACGGTCCAGCAGCGCGGCGTGGCCATCGCCAACCTGTTCGGGGCAGATCACCCCGTCTACGCCACGCCTGCGGAAAATATCCGAGCTGCCCAGGCGGCAGCAGAAGAGCTGGACAAGTTCGAGGGCGAAGAACATCGCCAGATGGCGGAGCGCGTCCAGTGGCTCCTCGACGGGGCTGCCGAGAAGCACGAGGCCGGCTTCCGCACCGAGGGGCCACACCGGCAAAACGATGATCTGCCTCCCCGCCGAGATCATGGCGCGGCATCTCGAACGCCGACTGGTGGCGTCCGCAAAAGAAGAGACAAGGAGCCGACTACCAGCCGCAGTCGGACTCGTGTCACCATAGTGTGCGACCAAGACGGCCGCCCGAGAGCAGTGGAACGGCGGGATGACTGTCCGCCTCCTCCCCCTCGCAGGGAAAGGCGCGTCTCCCCGGCGCCTGTTGATCACTCGAAACTCGGCGACCGCCTTGGCCGCCGAGAGGGAGTCAGAGAGAACGATGCCCGCCACCGGATCGACCGTCTCCATCGGTCCCTGGCGCTAGAAGAAGAAAATGAGTTGGGTCCACCGTGTTTCAGCCCCTGCATTCAAGATGAGCCCTTCCCCGAAGGGTTCACGCTCCCAAGAGACACACCCAAATACACCTGCTCCCTGAAGCCGGAGACTGGCTCGTCGACTACTCCACAGTCGTCAGCATAGCAAACGGCAACAAGCGCGTTGTTGTGAAATACGTTAACTCATGCTCCACGGCACAACCCCGACATGGCTGAACAGTCTGAAGCCCCGGAGCATCAACAGCTGGGTCGACTTCACCGACGCCTTCGTCCACAACTTCACCAGCACGTACAAGCGGCCGCCCAAGCCCCGCCCGCTCTCATTGTGCGTGCAAGGCCCCAACGAGTCGACTCGTGACTACCTCAGGCGCTGGGCCGAGCGCCGCAACTCCTGCGAGGGCATGCACGAGGTGCAGGCCATTGAATACTTCACCGCCGGGTGCAGAGAAGGCACCCTCCTCAAGCACCGACTCCTCTGCGACGAGCCGACGACCCTTGACGAGCTGCTGATCATAGCGGACAAATACGCCAGGGCCAACTCCTCCATGAAGGCAGAGATCCAAGTTGATGCATCTGGCAAAGTGGCCCCTCGGGCTCCTCGAACCCCGGCTGGTGACACCAGTCAGCGTCAACAAAAGAACGATCACAAGCGCAAGGCTATGCAGCCGGCTTCCACCAGCCGCCAGGTGGCGACAGTCGAAGACCAGCAGCCGGAAGGGCAGCCTCCTTCCAAACGCCAGAAGGGCGGCAAGCCCAATTGGCTGCCTGCTTTCTCATATGAGCAGACTCTGGATGCACCCTGCAAATTCCATAGTGGTGCGAAGCCATCCAACCACACTACTCGGAAGTGACCTTGGCTCACCAAGATCGCCAAGGGAGACAGCCTCTTGCCTCCCCCTCCTGCTGGGCAGCCGCCTCCTCCTCCGCCCCAGCAGCCGGCGGTCAGACCAGTCGGAGCCATACAAGACGAGTATCCAGAAGAGCAAAAAGCTTATGTCGTGTTCACTAGCGTGGCCGATGACCGATGCAGCAGACGGCTGCAGCAACAAGAAGTGAATGCGGTAGCATCAGAGAGCATAGAGTTCATGCATTGGTCTGAGAAGCCCATCAGCTGGAGCAGAGCCGACCACCCGGAGGTGATGCCCAATCCCGGCTCCTATGCCCTGGTTTTGGATGCCACCTTTGCCACAGATAGGCGAGCTGCTCGCTTCTCCCGAGTTCTGATAGATGGCGGCAGCAGCATCAACATCCTGTACAAAGATACCATGGAGAAGTTAGGAATCAAACAAAGGCAGCTTCAGTCCAGGCGGACTGTATTCCATGGCATAGTTCCTGGCCTTTCCTGCTCACCAATCGGCAAGATCCAGATAGACATCCTCTTTGGAGACAAGGATCACTTCCGCCGAGAGCCAGTTTGGTTTGAGGTGGTGGACCTTGAGAGCCCATACCATGCACTACTTGGCCGGCCTGCTCTGGCCAAGTTCATGGCGGTCCCCCACTATGCCTACCTCAAGATGAAGATGCCGAGTTCCAAGGGGATTCTGACCATAGCCGGCGACTACAAGAAGTCATCCGCCTGCGCAGCTGAGAGCAGTCGGTTGGCCGAGTCCCTCGTGATCGCAGCTGAGAAGCGGCTCCTTGACCGGGTTGTGGCGATGGCAGGCAAGCAGCCAGAGATGTCGCCCGATCCCAAGGAGTCGGAAGCTGAAGGCTTGTTCAAGCCGGCCAAAGAGACAAAGAAGATACCCTTGGACCCGGAGCACCCAGAGAGGTACGCTATCGTAGGTGCAAACCTCGACAGCAAATTGGAAGGCGAGTGTCGGTGTCAAAACCGGCGGATATCGGGTAGGGGGTCCCGAACTGTGCGTCTAGGTGGATGGTAACAAGAGACGAGGGACACGATGTTTTTACCCAGGTTCGGGACCTCTCGATGGAGGTAATACCCTACTCCTGCTTGATTAATATTGATGATATGGGTAGTACAAGAGTAGATCTACCACGAGATCAAGGAGGCTAAACCCTAGAAGCTAGCCTATTGTATGATTGTTGTTATGTCCTACGGACTAAAACCCTCCGGTTTATATAGACACCGGATAGGTTAGGGTTACATAGAGTCGGTTACAATGGTAGGAGATCTACATATCCGTATCGCCAAGCTTGCCTTCCACGCCAAGGAAAGTCCCATTCGGACACGGGACGAAGTCTTCAATCTTGTATCTTCATAGTCTTGGAGTCCGGCCATGATGATAGTTCGGCTATCCGGACACCCCCTAGTCCAGGACTCCCTCAGCAAGCTCGTCGATTTCCTTCGTGAGAATCGGGACATCTTTGTATGGTCCCCAAAGACATGCCAGGTGTTCCGACGGATTTCGCCGAGCACAAGTTACATGTCTGGTCTAATGCCAAGCCAGTCAGGCAGCCTTTGCGCCGCCTGTCATAAGAGAAGAGAAGAGTCGTTGGAGAAGAGATAGCCCGGCTGCTGGCACCCGGCTTCATCATGGAAGTGTTCTTTCCAGAGTGGCTGGCCAACCCAGTCCTCGTGCTGAAGAAAAACAAGCAATGGTGTATGTGTATTGATTACACCAGCCTCAACAAAGTATGCCCCAAGGACCGGTTCGCTTTGCCGAGGATCGACCAAGTGATAGACTCCACAGACGGATGCAAGCTGTTGAGTTTTTTGGATGCATATTCAGGATATCACCAGATCAAGCTGAACCCGGCCGACAGACTGAAGACCGTCTTCATCACACCATTTGGAGCCTTCTGCTACATGACCATGATGTTCGGCTTGTGGAATGTCGGTGCCACGTTTCAACGTTGCATGCAGAAGTGCCTCCTCAAGCAACTCGGCAGAAACACCCATGTTTACGTGGACGATGTGGTGGTGAAGACGGAGAAGCATGGAACGCTGCTAGAAGACCTCAAGGAGACCTTTGAGAACTTGCGCCGATTTCGAATCAAGTTCAACCCAGAGAAATGTGTCTTCGGAGTACCAGCGGGCCAGCTTCTTGGATTCCTGGTCTCAGAACGCGGCATAGAGTGCAACCCTGTGAAGATCAAGGCCATCGAGAGGATGGAAGTACCCACCCGACTGCTAGATGTGCAGAAGTTCACTAGCTGTTTGGCATCCATCAGCCGATTCATCAGTCGGCTGGGCGAGAAGGCCCTTCCCCTGTACCAGCTCATGAAGAAAACCACCTTTTTCGAGTGGAACGACAAGGCTGATGAAGCTTTTCTCCAGCTCAAAAAGATGTTGACTACTCCACCTGTCCTGGCGGCTCCGACTCCTAAGGAGCCCATGCTCCTCTACATCGCCGCCACTAGCCGAGTGGTCAGCACCGTCATTGTGGTAGAGCGCAAGGAGCAAGGCAAGGCACTATCAGTCCAGAGACCGGTGTATTACCTGAGCGAACTGCTGTCGGCCTCCAAGCGAAGCTACCCCCACTACCAAAAGATGTGCTATGGCGTGCATTTTGCTGCCAACAAATTGAAGCCGTATTTCCAAGAGCACCCAATCACTATGGTCTGCACAGCTCCACTCGCCGAGATCATTGGAAGCCGAGATGCTTCGAGCCGAGTGGCCAAATGGGCCATAGATATGGCCCCCTACACCATCTGACCAGCCTCGCACCGCATCAAGTCACAAGCGCTGGCCGACTTCCTCGTCGACGGGGCCGAGACCCAGTACCTGCCGCCAGCGCCCAACTCCACCCATTGGCGGATGCATTTTGATGGTTCCAAGATGCGCACCAGTTTGGGAGCCGGCATCGTCCTCACCTCTCCCAAAGGAGACAAGCTCAAATATGTGTTGCAAATCCATTTTGCCGCATCCAACAATGTCGCCGAATACGAGGCACTCATTCACGGGCTTCGGCTTGCGAAAGAGCTCGACATTCACCGGGTCCTGTGTTATGGTGACTCAGACTTGGTGGTCCAGCAGTCGTCAGGCGACTGGGGCACCCAAGATGCAAAAATGGCGACCTGCCGCTTCATCGTACAGCAACTCAGTGGATATTTTGAAGGGTGCGAGTTTCTCCATGTGCCAAGAAACGACAACGAGCAAGCAGACGCCTTGGCAAGAATCGGCTCCACCCGTCAAGCAATACCGACAGGCGTCGCCCTTCAACGCCTCCTCAAGCCGTCTGTCAAGCCATTGCCAGAGTCGTATTCTATCTTCGTGTCGGCTCCTCCTGAAGCAGTTGGATCCGACTTGAGAGATCCAGCAGCCGGCACAAGAATTCTGGCAGGCGGCCTGGGGGCCGCGGCATTCGCACCCGGCTCGGGGACTTCAGAACCCGTCCCGGGGACTGCGGTGACCAGCCCGGCAATTTCAGAGCCCGGCCCAGGGACTGCACAAATCGGCCCGGGGACTTTATCGACCCAGCAAGCGGCTGCCAACTCCAACTGCCGCCTCCAGGCCCAACCGCCCTCGTCCAAGTTGCAGTCCTGACAGTCGCAGAAGTCGCAGCACCTTCTTGGGCCCAGCCCATCCTCAATTACCTGGTGAACAAAGAGCTACCGTCTGATGAGATCTCGGCCCGGGAAGTGCAACGCCGGGCAGTAGCATACACCATAGTCAACAGAGAGCTTGTGAGGCGCAGTGTCACTGGTTTCTACTAGCGCTGCGTGGAGCTGGACCAAGGCCGAGCAATTCTCAAAGACATCCATCAAGGCGAGTGTGGCCACCATGCGGCTTCAAGAGCACTTGTCACCAAAGCTTTCCGCCATGTTTTTTTCTGGCCGACTACTCTAGAAGACGCCAAGGACTTGGTCCAAAAATGCAAAGGCTGCCAGAAGTTCCGTTCCAAGCCACATCAGCCGGCTTCTGTGCTAAAGACTATCCCCATTGTCTGGCCCTTTGCTGTCTGGGGTCTAGACATGGTGGGACCATTCAAGACGGTGCGAGGCGGCATGACTCATCTGCTTGTCGCGGTGGACAAGTTCACCAAGTGTATAGAAGAAAAACCAATCAAGAAGCCGAATGGTCCAACAGCTATAACTTTCATCTCCGACATCACCATCCGGTACAGCATACCGCACATCATCGTCACCGATAATGGCACAAACTTTGCCAAAGGCGCCTTGGCCCGTTTCTGTGCGTGCAGGGCATCCGACTGGACCTAGCGTCCATTGCCCATCGGTAGCCAAACGGCCAGGTGGAGCGAGCGAACGGCCTCATCTTGTCCGGCATCAAGCCTCGACTGGCCGAGCCTCTGGAACGTTCGGCCGGCTGTTGGCTCGACGAACTACCAGCCGTCCTCTGGAGCCTGCGCACAACTCCAAACAAGTCAACCGGCTTCACACCTTTCTTCCTCGTCTACGGTGCTGAAGCTGTCATCCCAATAGACATAGAATTCGACTCCCCTCGAGTCACCATGTACACCGAAGAGGTGGCAGCAGAAGCACGTCAAGACGGTGTCGATCTGCTGGAAGAGGGTCGGCTATTGGCACTCGGCCGGTCCAGCATCTGCCAGCAGAGCCTATGTCGATACTACAATCGGAAGGTCAAGCTGAGATCTTTCCAAGAAGGAGACCTTATGCTCCGGCTGATCCAGCGAACAGCCGGCCAGCACAAGGTCTCAGCGCCTTGGGAAGGCCCCTTCATCATCAGCAAAGTGTTGGAAAACAACTCCTACTACCTGATCGACGCTCAGAAGCCTCGAGCACGCAAGAGGGACGGCTCTGGCAAGGAGACGGAGCGGCCATGGAATGCAAATCTCCTCCGAAGATTTTACAGTTAATGCACTATGTACCACACTACCTTTTGTATTAACGTACGAAGACTCCGGGTCTCCCGAGAAGAGCTCGGGGACTGCCCTCTTTTATCTATATGATAAGAATTATGCCTATGAGTATGTTATTTTTTGTTATGCCGCTTGGCACCGGGTTCGACTACTCGGCCCGGGGACTTGCCGCCTGGAGCTATGAAATGCTTCCTGTAGCCGGACAAGTAATGTTTGGCACTTAAGCCGTCTCTTGCCACAAGCCGCAGCTCGCAGAGTGACTGTCTGGTGGGCAGGAGCAAGGTAGAAAGGGTGCCCACATGAAAAATGGCTAAGGACTCAAAGCATGTGCATAGTTTAAGCCAGTTTCCAGCCTTTTACGACCGACCGTTGAGCAGCAGGCCTGCCGTTTTCTACTCAACTTGCTAAAGAACTCTAAACGGCTAAGTACTTGCCTTCCCAAAAGTAGCTAAGTACTTGACCCAAAGAACGATCCAGAGCGGCTGTTTGGCTGGCAAGACGACAACCAGGGGAAGGCGGCAAAGGAAAAAGCCAAAGAGCAATAAGCAAGAAAAGATAGAACTCGGAAAAATATTTACATAGCAAAGGCCCTTGGCCGATCTTCAACAAAGTTCAAGATACACCCCGCGGGTGGAATTGTGCAAAATTAACAAGTTCATCGAGACTGATAGACAGGCGAAGTAAAAGATAAAGTGGCGGCCTAGGAAGCAGCAGAAGGGTTCGGAGGATCGGAGGAGTCAGACATGCCAGTTGCCGGAGCGGCCGGCTGGTCGGTCTCTTCTTGATTGCCTCCGGAGGCAACTAGCTTGGTCGAGCGCGGCTCGTTGCTGGAGGCACAGTCGAGTTGAGGCTGGCCGTCAGCTCCGACCTCTGGCGCCTCCTCTTCGTCTCTCTCTTCTGCCTCACCTTCTTCCTCGCCGCTGGAGTCGATCACCTCCGTCGAGTCCTCGCCGTCTTCCGGGTTCAGCCCGAACCATTCCGATGGCGCCTCGGCGCCATTCTCAGCCCGCTCCGGGACGAAGATGCTGGTGTCGGTGCACTCGGCGATTGACGCCGCGCGCTTGATGAGATCATCTTCCACGACTTCCAACTCCTCCTGAGCTTCTAGCCGGAACGTGGCTAGCTGGGCTAGACTCATCCCAGGGTACCACGCCTTGACGAACTCCAAGGCCCGGTGCGCTCTAGCCCGGGCCGAAGAGTCCTTCCACGCCTCAAGACGGTTGGTCGCTACCTCGAGCCAGTCGGTAGTCCAACCGGGAGTGCACGGTGCCGGCATGTCCGGCCACAGGGCGGCAATCGCCTGGGCACCGACACGCTGAAGCCGGTGCAACATCCGATGAGCCGGCCGAAGACGGGCCTCGATGCTCAGGATCTGCTCGCTAAGGGTTCGGGGGCGTCGGCTGCGATCTTTGCACCGTCCACCCTCCGCCTTCTCGATCAGCTTTGATTGCCTGGTTGGCAGCATCCGAGTGGCCAGGGAAGAAGTCTACCAAGACAGAAAGCGAAGAACAAAATTAAAGACTAGAAGCCGACTCGACTAGCAGCCGGCTGCTCAAAGAAGGACAAATGAGAGAGGCTCACCATCGACTATATCATCGATCTCGTGGAAGCCGGAAGTCAGCATCGCCTCCTTGTCAGTCCAGGAGGAGCGTTCGCTCGCGAACTCAGCAAGGAGGCCGGTCTCCTTGTCCTCCGCCTCCTTCTGGGCCTTCTTGAGGAGCTCCTTCTGCTCTGCCAGCCAGTGTGACCAATGGTCGCTCTTTAGCCAGCTTGCTGCACTCCTCCTCCTTGGCGCGTAGTGCGGTGTTGGCTTCGCCCAGCTATTGCTGCAAGGTGGCGTTGGCCTCTGCGGAAGAAAGAAGAAAACAAGGTGTTAGTTGCCAACAAAGAAGAACAGTCGCCGAGGAGATCCGGCCCGACTGGTCAGCAGTCGGCCCGAATCTCGGGGACTATAGCCCTCGGGTGCGCCAGCGCGCCCCCGCGAAAAAAGGAGTCATCAACAGAAAGAATAATAGTGGCCGGGCAGATCCGGCCTGACTGCTCAGCAGTCGGCACGAATCTCAGGACTACAGCCCACGGGTGCGCCAGCGCGCCCCCGTAGATAAAGAAGAGGACTTACTCCGGCTTTCCGACAAGTCGGCAGTCCGATGAGCCAGCTCCTGGACGTTGGAGTTGAAGGCGGTCACGCGAAGATTGTGGTAGTCGTGTGACAAAAATTTCTGATAATTGTTAGTGCTTGGAACTCGCCGATTAGAGTTACGAGTCACCGCTTTGCCGGCCCGAAACTCGGGATTACACTCAGCAGTGGTGGCGCCGCTTCACCGAGAAGCACAAGAAATGTATAAAGAAGAAGGAAACGCACCCGAACGGCCTCTCGCAATGCCAGATGCGCCTTGTTGCAGTTCCTGATGGCCTCGCCCTCGGCTCAGATATTTGCTTGGACGTCCAAAAGGCCCGGTTCAACGGGCCCGTCCCGCCTCCCCGCACCCACCCAGTGGGCGTGGCGCTCATCGCCTCGGTGTCCAGGATCGAGGAGCTCGCGGCGCCAGTCTCCAGCGGGCGCGGCGCCGAAGCCGCCTTTGCAAGTCGGCGACGCGTCGGTGTACCGACCTCAAGAATCAGGCCCGTCACCACCTCGTCTTTAGTTGGCGGCACCGGCGGGTCCGACGGCTGCCCGCCTTGCGCGTTCCCGGATGGCGGCGGTGGCGGCACGATCACGTCCGGCATGGCGGTGTCGCTGCCGTCCCTCTCGATGACCGGGTTCTCGCCGCAGGCCTCGATAGTCTGCGCCGTGAACTCCGGAGGTGGCGGCCCAGAGTTCAGAGGAATGACGAAAACCGCCGACTGGCGGTGCGCGGCTTCTTCAGCCTGCTTCTTCGCCGCGTCGGCGGCCTCGGCCTCCGCCAGCTTCTTCAGGGCGGCGGCCTCCGCCTTCTCCAGGACGGCGGCTTTCTGCTCTTCGCGTACTTCTCGTGTGTTCCGTTCCCTCGCCTCCCGGAGGTCGGTGGCGGGGTCGATCCGCCGAGTGGTGGCGGAAGTCTCCGCCGACCCCACGATGGAGGCGGCAGCCACCTTCTCAAGAGAGAGGGGAGCCCTGACAAAGGGAAATAAACAAAGAAACTCAGGCAAGGTCAAACGAAGAAAAGATGAAGGCGCAAACGGAAGGTAGCACTTACGCAAAAACCAGCTGCGGCGTCTTCACCTCCTTGCGGAAGTGGTTAGCCTTCGTGGCCGCTTCGTCCCGCTTGGTCGCCGCGACCGAACCCTTGGGCTTCTTCGGCCGACTGCCGAATAAGCTCGGCGCGACCCTGCATTTCTCCGCGCCGCCTTGGGCGTCCGGTGCGGCAGAAGAGCTCGCGCCCGGCTGGCCGGCTCCTGGCTGGTGGCGCGGGGCGACTTCCCCGCCGTTGTCGTCAGGCCAATCCTCGAGGCTGGCTCCAAGCTCGAGCCGCGTGCTTTGCCGCCTCCTCCCTCGGCATCGTCCTCCAAGGCCGCCACCCCCAAGTCGGGGTCGTCCACGTCGCTCTCCGCCCGGTCGGGGAGGAATTCACGGTCCAGCCCCGCGGTGCCGGCTGCTGGCTGGAGGAGGGAGCGCTAATCAAAGGCTGATTGGTCGGACTGGACAAGACGGACTCAAGAGTCAGGGAAAAAAGAAAAAGACAACTTACCATGGGCGGAGGGCCGGCGCGTGAATACGGCTCCTTGCCAAACTGCCACTCTTCCGTGAGCTCGTAGTTCGCAAGATAGTTCACCATGTAGGCCACCTCTCCGTGAGGCATCTCCTTGGTGCACAGCCGACTCGGGTCCTGATGTCCGCTCATCTGGCAGATCATGTGAGGGCAGCCCTGGAACGGGAGCACTCGGCGCGCCATGAAGGCGGCCAGCAAATCAGGCCCGGTCAGGCCCTCCTACTGCGTTAGCACTCGGAGCCACGCGATGGCAGCGGCTCCAGCAGGCGTCAGCATCCTGGCCCGGTACGACCAGTTGGGCTGCCTTCCAGCTGGCGGGCCGGCTGCGTAAGCCGACAAGTTGACCCAGTCGCCCTCCCCAAAGATTCTCTTCACGTAGAAGTACGACCGCTGCCACATCTTCACCGACTTTATCAGCGTGATGGGGGGAAACGGATTATCGGCCCCCGACCTCCGCAACGCGATGAACGCACCGCACTGGGCCGGCACGCCTGTGACGTGAGCACCGAGCTTGGTGTAGAAGAACTCCCCCCAGAGCTCGATAGTGGGGAGGACGGTGAGGAAGCCTTCGCACAGGGTGACGAAGGCGGACAGCAGCACCACCGTGTTCGGGGTGAGGTGGTGCGGATGGAGACCGTAGAATTCGAGGAAGGGTCGAAAGAAGTTGCTCGCCGGCAAACCAAGACCCCGCAGGCAGTGCAAGCGGAATACGACCCGCTCGCCCTCCACCGGCGCCGTCGAGATTTCTCTCTTCGGCGCGAGGCGGAACCTCACGAAATCCTTGCCGGGAAGCCGCCGCGTCTTGCGGAGGAAATCGACATGGTCGTCGTGAACTTCGGAGCCGTCCCACGCTCTGGAGTGCGCCGTGGGGGGCGCGGGGGAGGAAGATGACCTCATCTGGAGCGAAGCGCCACGGTGCTCAGCGTGGCGTGGAGGCGTGACGGCGAGAGGAAGAAGAAAGAGGAGGCAGTTTGGAGGAGGGGTGCGCGTGCTCTGCCGCCCCCTCCTCTGCCTACTTATAGGCCTATGGGCTACGAAGCCGAGGGGGCGAACGGGAGATTTACTACGCCCACTACCCCACGCCCCCACTTTTATCGCGCGAGTTACTGCGCGCAGTAACTCCGCGGGAACCTCAACCACCCACCTCGGCCGAAGCGGATCCGCTCGTGTGCCGAGGCGTGGTAGTGGCGGGCCCCTCCTGCAGGCGTGTCCCGTCGCCGCGTGGGTGGGCAGACTGGCCCGGCCGCTCACTGCCACGTGACAGGCCTGAAGCGGGCGGTGGCCTGGAAGCTTAGCTAGCACGGTGCTTGGATCCCGCCAAGGCGTTCAAATTTTTTGGACAAGTCAGATTGGGCGAGTCCGACTCCAACCAGTCAGCCTGGCAGAAGGCGGACAAGGCTCTACCTCAAACCCTGGGAGAAGGAAACTGCTGAGGCTCCTCGACCAATCACCCACGGTGCCTCACCAGCTTCTGGGACTACTGTCGGAGTAATGGGCCACGGGTAGGCTAACCTGAAGCCCAGAACCTTTCAAGACATCGGGGCTGACTGCGCCCCTGAAGACACCAAGATGAAGAGCCGTCTTCTGGAGGTCGGCTGGAGGAACAGCCGGCTGCCATAAACAGCCGAGTCCTGGATGCGAGGTCAAGACAAGCCGACTCCTATCTGGCGGCTTCTAGAGAAGCCGGCCCCGAGGAGTCGGCCCGCGATAACAACAAAGCCCATGCCCTCATCAGAGGGGACGGGACAGGGAATGGCTATAGTGTAGCCCATCCCCTCCCCCTTTCCAGGCAAGCATGGCCACAGTACACCGTACCGGCGGAGATCTCCGCCCGGTGCAGCACTGTTGCCATGCCATCCCTGACATCATCACAAGCAGGCGGAGTCCTGTTCCCATGACGGCCTCTCGGTACGGCCCAAGGAAGGCGAGCCCCACCAGTCAGCGAGAGCCCAGAAGACGGCGACCGCCCCACCAGTCGGACCCGAGGGAGGTCGGCCCCTAGGAGTCGGCCCGCCCCTTCCTCGGGACCCACGCGCCATTAACCAGACAAGACACAGAGTGGCTACAGTGATCGCCCGCCAGGCGGCGGACCTTTAACCACGGCCCCCTGACCAAGCCTGCATCATTAGAAACACAGCTACAGTGATCAGCAGCTGACAAGACCTGAGAGCGGCAGGGACGGCCTGTCAGCCCCGTACCCAACCAGTCGGCGGGACCCACCAGGCGGCGGGCCCTAGCAGTCGACGGAGAAGCCGGCGGCCAAAGAGACCGACGGCCAGGCCCAGTGCCCAGACGGATTACCATTGTACCCCTGGGGAGTAGGCTTATATAAACCCCCCCAGGGCGCCCATGCAAAGGGTTCCCAACCTGTTAGAACTAGACCAGACCATAGAGGAAGGAGATAGCTAGCCTCGCCTTCTCCTACCTCTAGCATACAGCTCAAGGAGCACCTTTGTATTCACTTGTGCCTTAGTGATCATGCGGAGACCCCGTAGAGCAGGACTAGGGGTGTTATCTCCTAGGAGAACCCCGAACCTGGGTAAAGTACGTCGGCGTTCGTGTCTACGCCTCATGCCGTTTCCGGGCACCGGCGACGTTCTACTCGCTCCCACCATGATAAGCCATCCATTGGCATATGTCGCACCCAACCCCCGACATGATCTTCGTTCTTTTCCAATATCTCTTAGAGGTTTGATATGTACCCATGCAAGCATCAGGAGAGACCACACTCCAAGCCTTGATCAAGATTTGATCTTCCAAGATTGTGTAGTTCTTCGACCTCATGCTTTTTCTTTCTTGCGCTTCCTCATACATACCCTCGTCTACCTCCTCCACCTCATCTTCACCACCATGATCATCCACGCCACCCTTTGTTTCATTGTAATTGAAATCCACACAAAAACAGGGCGAATAAAACGACAAAATTTTCTGAAGTGGGGGAGAGGAAAACGAGAAGCAAATGGCAAATAATATAAAATTGCAATGAGATGAGATTTGTGATTAGGAACCTGGTGTATGTTGTTGATGTCTCCCCGGCAACGACGCCAGGAATTACTTTTGATGTTTGCTAGAACTACGTCGGTATTTCCCCAAATAGGAAGGGATGATGCAGCACATCAAGGTAGGTATTTCCCTCAATGATGAGACCAAGGTTATCGAACCAGTAGGAGAACCAAGCAACACTAAGTAAACAACACCTGCACACAGGAAACAAATACTCCCAACCTGACGTGTTAAAGGGTTGTCAATCCCTTTCGGGTAACGTCGCTAGAAATTGGCAAACGGACGTGAGAGTGTTGTAATAATTGATATATCGAACGCCAAATGAAATAAAGTGCAGCAAGGTTTTTTTATACTTTTGGTTTAGTAGATCTGAAAAGAAAGGCAAAGGAAAATAGATCGCAAAGGCGAATATATTAAAGAAGAGGCTCGGGGCCGTAGATTTCACTAGTGGCTTCTCTCGAGAAAAATAGCAAACGGTGGGGGAACAAATTACTGTTGGGAAATTGATAGAACTTAAAATAATCATGACGATATCCTCGCAATGATCATTATATAGGCATCACGTCCAAGATTAGTAGACCGACTCCTGCCTGCATCTACTACTATTACTCCACACATCGACCGCTATCCAGCATGCATTTAGTGTATTAAGTTCATGGAGAAACAGAGTAATGCAAGAAGAATGATGACATGATGATGTAGACAAGATCTATTTATGTAGAAATAGACCCCATCTTCTTATCCTTAATGGCAACGATACATACGTTTCGGTTCCCCTTCTGTCACTGGGATGAACCACCGTAAGATCGAACCCATCACAAAGCACCTATTCCCATTGCAGGATAAATAAAATCGAGTTGGCCAAACAAAACCCAAATACCAGGTTTCTGGGTGAGCAGCCCCCCAGCCCCTCCTCTCTGTTGGCCCAGCTAGATTCGGCCCTGTTATGTTTTTTTTACCATCTGCGATTTTGTCTATTATCCAGAGACCGCAGTTTTACAGAATAGACCCTCATGTTCATGCATTTATATCTCACAAACCATGCATCAGAATTTAATAAACTATATATGTAATATGCTCAGTTTTTCATGTACTTTCATAATATGCCACTTTCATCCATGTTAAAATGCTTAAACTTGCTGTTTGTTTGAATTTTCTCAAGTGCCATGCTAAAATGATTTATTTTATAACTAAATGACTGTAGCTCGGTTTTGAATAAACTTTATATGTAAATGGGGTGGAAAAATGCCTAGTTTAACATGGTGCACTTTATTTTGCTGTTTAACAACATTAAAATATGGTTTAGGGCAGAACAGTACCAAATTCGAAATATGCACATGGGGATTTTCCGGAATTGTTGTTTGTTGTTCCGGCCTCATTTAAACTTGCCTAGATAGGTAGTTTTCATATGCTTCACCTCTTGCCATGTTTAACAAAATTTAACATTATTTGGTAGCTTAAACGAGATTAAACTAAATATGTCAATGTGGTGTTTCGTCAATATGCAACTCGTTGCATATTGAGCTCCACTTAACTTGTAGCATTGTTTGTTGCACTTTGCCATGCCATGCCTCATTAAACTGGACATGCATCATACTTGTTTGTGCATCGTGCCATGTTTATGCTTGTGCATTTACCATGTTGTTTGTTTCTTTTCGGTGTTGCTTCTTTGTTCCAGTAATGTTGCGATTGTGAGGATTCGTTCGACTACTTCCGTTCGTCTTCTTCATGGACTCGTTCTTCTTCCTAGCGGGATTTCGGGCAAGAGGACCGTCACCTTGGATCTCATTACTATCATTGCTATGCTAATTGCTTCGTTCTATCGCTATGACGCGTTACCTACCACTTGCTTATCAAGCCTCCCAAATTGCCATGAACCTCTAACCTTTGTCACCCTTCCTAGCAAACCGTTGTTTGGCTATGTTACCGGTTTTGCTCAGCCCCTCTTATAGCGTTGCTAGTTGCAGGTGAAGATGAAGATTGCTCCATGTTGGATTATGTTTATGTTTATGTTGGGATATCACAATATCTCTTATATTATTAATTCATCTATACACTTGGTAAAGGGTGGAAGGCTTGGCCTTATGCCTGGTGTTTTGTTCCACTCTTGCCGCCCTAGTTTCCGTCATATCGGTATTATGTTCCCGGATTTTGCGTTCCTAACGCAGTTGGGTGATTTATGGGACCCCCTTGACAGTTCGCTTTGAATAAAACTCCTTCAGCAAGGCCCAACCTTGGTTTTACATTTGCCTCACCTAAGCCTTTTTCCCTTGGGAGTCGCGCTCCCGAGGGTCATCTTTATTTTACCCCCCCCGGGCCAGTGCTCCTCTGAGTGCTGGTCCAAACCGAGCGATGTCCGGCGCCCCCTGGGCAACCAGGGTCTATGCCAACCCGTCGTCTTGCTCATCCGGTGTGCCCTGAGAACGAGATATGTGCAGCTCCTATCGGGATTTGTCGGCACATTCGGGCCGCTTTGCTGGTCTTGTTTTACCATTGTCGAAATGTCTTGTAAACCGGGATTCCGAGACTGATCGGGTCTTCCCGGGAGAAGGAATATCCTTCGTTGATCGCGAGAGCTTATCATGGGCTAAGTTGGGACACCCCTGCTGGGTTTAAACTTTTGAAAGCCGTGCCCGCGGTTATGTGGCAGATGGGAATTTGTTAATGTCCGGTTGTAGTACACTTGAACTAAACTCTTCTAAAATACACCAACCGTGTGCGTAACCGTAAGTGTCTCTTTTCGGGGCTGATCGAGAGGAGAACACGGTTTCTGGGTTATGTCTGCGTAAGTAGGAGTTCAGGATCACTTCTTAATCATTACTAGTTGACGACCGCTTGCTTTGCTTCTCTTCTCGCTCTTATTTGCGTAAGTTAGCCACCATACATTGCTTAGCCGCTGCTGCAACCTCACCACTTTACCCCTTCCTTTCCCATTAAGCTTTGCTAGTCTTGATACCCATTGTAATGGGATTGCTGAGTCCTCATGGCTCACAGATTACTACACCAACAGTTGCAGGTACAGTTTATGCGACGATCATGACGCGAGAGCGATGTTTACTTGTTTTGGAGTTCTTCTTCTGCTTCTTCGATCAGGGGATAGGTCCCAGGTTGGCAGCCTGGGATAGCATGGTGAATATTGTTTGAGTTTCTGTTTATGTTTCATCCGTAGTCGGATGTTTATCTTATGTATGATGTATTGTTGTATTCATGTGACATTGTATGTCTTGGATGTATCCCCACTATTATGTAATGTTGATGTAATGATATCCACCTTGCAAAAGCGTCTTCAAGATGCGCTTCTATCCTTGGTGGGACCTTCGAGTTCCTTTAGGATAGGGTCGCATCTTGGGCGTGACAAGTACGAGGCTATAAGCAATCATGCATATAAGATATCAAAGAAGACTCAAATAACTTTGATGGATAAAATGATAGACCTGATCATAAACTCAAAGTTCATCCCATCCCAACAAACACACCGCAAAAAGAGTTACATCATATGGATCTCCAAGAGACCATTGTATTGAGAATCATAAGAGAGAGAGAGGAAGCCATCTAGCTACTAACTACAGACCCGCAGGTCTACAAAGAACTACTCATGCATCATCGGAGAGGCACCAATGGGCATAATGAACCCCTCCATGATGGTGTCTAGATTGGATCTGGTGGTTCTGGACTCTGCGGTGGCTGGAATTGATTTTCGTCGACTCTCCTAGGGTTTCTGGAATATTGGGGTATTTATAGAACAAAGAGGCGGTGCAGGGGGCACCCGAGGTGGGCACAACCCACCTGGGCGCGCCTGGACCTCCATGCGCACCCTGGTAGGTTGTGCTCCCCTCGGAGCACCCTCGAGGTGCTTCTCTGGCCCACTGGATGTCTTCTAGTCCAAAAAAATCCACAAAATGTTTCGCTGCGTTTGGACTCCGTTTGGTATTGATTTCCTACGATGTAAAAAACATGCAAAAATAGCAACTGGCACTTGTCAATAGGTTATTACCAATAAATGATATAAAATGATTATAAAAATCCAAGAATGATAATATAACAACATGGAACAATCAAAAAATAGAGATATGTTGGAGACGTATCACGGTGGCGGGGCAACGGCGGCCGAGGAGGGGGAAGCAGGTACGGGCCCGCAGAAACTTCCCTCACACCAAATCTCATTGCGGATAGGGGGCGAGCTTGGGTCGGCCTCCCACCCCGTGAATCTAAAGGTTGAGGGCTAACTTTTGCCGCGGCCCACAAATATTTTTACAGGTCGGACGCATTTGCGGGTCTGTTAGGGCGGGATTTTCCACGCCGACCCACATTTTAGCTATTATTTTGTGGGTCGGGGCTTTTTACGGGGTCTGCTAGAGATGATATAAGGAAACTAAAGGATATTAAGGCCACCTTTTGATAGAGAACTGGAACAAAGCATTAACACATAGTGAATACATGAACTCCTCAAACTACGCTCATCATCGGAAAGTATCCCAATTGTTGTCACCTTGGGGTTTACAGATCATAACACATAATAGGTGCATATGACTTGCCAGATCGGATCAAGAACATAGATATTATGGTGAAAACATAAACGGTTCAGATCTGAAATCATGGCACTTGGGCCCTAGTGACAAGCATTAAGCATGGCAAAGTCATAACAACATCAATCTCAGAACATAGACGATACTAGGGATCAAGCCCTAACAAAACTAACTCGATTACATGATGAATCTCATCCAACTCCACACCGACCAGCGAGCCTACGGAGGAATTACTCACTCCCGGTGGGAGCTCCATGGAATTGGTGATGAAGGAGGGTTGGTGATGACGAAGGCTGAAGATTCCCCTCTCCGGAATCCTCAAACAGGCTCCAGTTCTGGCCTCTTGATGAAGAACAAAAGGTGGCGGCGGCTCCGTATGATGAAACACGATGAAACCTTCTCTCTTATTTTCTTTGGAAAAATAGGATTTTATAGCGTCGGAATTAGGGTCAGAGGGGCCATGAGAGCCCCACAACCCACCAAGGTGCGCCTGGAGGGGGTGGCGCGCCCTGCTGTGTCGTGGTTAGCCAAGTCACCCCCTCCGATGGTTCTTGATTCTAGTATTTTTTATATATTCTGAAATAATTACCTTAAAAGTTTCATCCAATTCCGAGAACTTTTACTTCTGCACAAAACAACACCTTGGTAGTTCTACTGAAAACAGTGTCAGATCGGGTTAGTTTTATTCAAATCATGCAAATTGGAGTCCAAAACAAGAGCAAAAGCATTAGGAACAATAGATACGATGGAGACGTATCAGTTGCCTCCCAACAAGCGCTATCGTTTTATGCCCCTAGCTAGGCATAATGCATAGATTGAAGTATTTTCATCTTTGGTTTTTGATCCATAGGTTGCCCTCATGATTGATTCATATCAATCACAGCACCTATAGTACGTAAAAATGGTCTACCAAGTATAGTTGGACAGGATGGATTGCAATCAACATCAAAACCAATAAAATGTATGGGCACATAGTTCCTATTTGCAAGAATAAGAACATCATTAATTCTTCCCAAAGGCTTTTTAATTGTAGAATCCTCCAAGTGTAAATTAAGAGAACATTCTTCCATATTGGTAAGACCAAGCATATCACATAGAGATTTTGGAATTGTGGAAATACTGGCACCCAAATCACATAAAGCAAAGCACTCATAATTTTTTGTCTTGACTTTAATGGTAGGCCCCCATTCATCATGCAATTTTCTAGGAATTGAAATCTCTAACTCCAACTTTTCTTCTAAAGCTTTTAGCATGGCATCCACAATATGTTTAGTAAAAGCTTTATTTTGTTCATAAGCGTTGGGTGAATTTATCATGGATTGCAACAAAGAAATTGTCGAGGAGGCTGATCGTACCCACGGACACCTATGGGGCCGGCGGACCAGGCCCCTTGTGGTTCGGAGGGGGGCGGAGATCGCACGAAGAGCGGATCGAGGCGAGGCACACGAGCAGTTTACCCAGACGGAGCTCTCCGGAGAGATAAAACTCCTCTGCTGCTTATCCGATGTATTGTGTTCTTGCTAGGGAGCAATGCAAGCTACAAAACCTAAGCGTGAGTGTATCCGGTCTCGAGTGAGTCGAATGAACCGAACCAACCGAACCCTTTCTACGCTATGCATGGGCCTCCTTTTATATGCTCAAGGGTCTCCGGCGGTGGCAACATAGGCGGGGTACAAATGTAAAACAGGAGTTGGTACACCTACCGAACAAAGGTACAAGGTAAAAATACCTAACTCTGACGGCAAGGGACAAAAGCAATAAATGCCCGTCAGTGTCGCCCAAACAGTGCAACAGAGACCGTCAGGTGCGCCTCCGCTCGCCACGATGGCAAGCTTGTCAGCGCCACTTATCGCTGCTCTCCGCTGGCTGCACAGCCTCTTGACACGCGTGCGTGGAATGTTCCCATGGCGACACGTTGCGGGATGAGCTGGAGCGGAGAGGGAGAGGGGTTGCTTGCCACGGCAAGCGCCTTGCCGCGGCCGAATCCTTGTCGCGTCCAGAGGCTTGTCGCGCTCCGGGCCTTCCCGGCAAGCTCCTCTTGCCGGGGCCTTGTCTTCCGCATGCCTGGAGTGGCCTTCCCGACAAGCTCCTCTTGCCGGGGCCTTGTCTTCTTAATCAAATACTTTGTTCTTGAATGGCTCCAAAGGAGCCACGGAGGATCTTGGTGGTGGCGAGGCAAACCTTGCCGCTGGTGTCAGAATCGTCTGCGTGCACGAGCACGAGATACTAGGGTACCCCTACTCTAGTACACCGACAGAGCCCCGGCCTGGGCAGACACGGTGCCGAAGCGCTGTCGGGCCAGGCCCAAAACAGTGCACGGTCACACGCGGCCTCGACCACGCCGCAAATCGCCCGGACCCACCACGATCCCCACTAACGGCACGCAGCGGACGTGGCGTCAGGCGAAGATCGTGGGCGCGGTCGTGGGGGTTTCTTTATTAGTATAAGCGAACGTCCGCCCCTCCCCTCTTTATAAGCGGAGGAAACAGGGCAGGCCGTCCACTCTGCCATCGCTGTCTTGTCAAGAAAACCACCGCCGCCCTCTTCTTCTCCGGCGGCGAAGAGCAGCGCCCGCCTTTCGCCACAAGCGCGTTCATTGCCCGTCGGCCTCCTCCGCCGCCCTCGCCATGGCTTCGAAGCCGACAAGGAGAAGGGCGTCAAGTCGGCCGAGGCGCAGCGGCTCGCGGCGCTGCGCAAGAGCGGGCCATCTTCCCCGCAGCTCGGGCGCAAGGGAGCTGCGGACGTCTTCTACCTCTTTTGGTCGACGGAGACGCGTGCGCATCCGCCAAGACGAGGGTACTCCCCGCCCGCCTCTGATTTGGCACCAACAGGGTACCCCTTTTTCGCCTTTTCTTCTATTGCGGGATTTGCCCGCTTTTTCCGGAAGTTCTTCTGCGACATCATGAACACGTTTGGCCTCCGCCTCCTTGATTTCACCCCAACGCCGTCTTGACCATGGCAGTTTTCGCGCATTTGTGCGAAAACTTTGTCGGAGTCCACCCAAATGTGGCACTCTTCCGCCATTTCTTTGTGCCCCGCGTCGAGAGAGGAGAGCCACTTGCCGGAGGGATAGCCTGGGTCTCTAGGATCGGCAAGAAAGAGGCCTACCTGGAAGGAGAGTTCCGCAACAAGTGGGAGGAGTGGAGGGCCAATTGGTGTTGGGTCGTAGAGGAGAACCCGCAGCCCTTCACCGTCGTGCGCCAAACCCCAATAGTGCGCGGCAGGGATTGGAGTAACTTGGCGCCAGAGGATGCGAAGTTGAAGATAGCCGTGACCGGATTTTGCGCCTCGGGCTTGCCGGGTTAACCGTGAGGCGCGATTGGCGCAGATTTCCTTCGCCGCAGACGCTTCCCTTGCAGGAGAGGAGGAGGCCTGCTTGGGAGTTCGAGAATGCGGCAGACATCATGAGGTTGCGCCTGGTCTGAATCGGAACTTCACCGTATTGGAGCTGGACGCGATGCTGCTCGAGCTGTTCAAGAACGACCCGACCACCACGAGTGGTTTAGGTTGCCGCTGGGGTCGCCCCTTTGTGCAACAACTCGGTGCTCGACCGCATCCGCGCCATGATGCCGCCAGCGACTCCCATGGGATCGTCCCAACTCGGCAGGAACCCCGACGAGGTCGTGCAGCAATTCTTCGACGATTTGGAAGAAGTGCCGATCCGCTCCGACGAAAGCGTAGGCTCACCCGCGACATCACCGATGAGGAGATGGCGCGGATTGCCACCAGGGTGGAGGAGGCGGCAGCAGCCGCTGCTGCTGGAGCCTTCGGGTTCATCGTGGAGGAGGCGGACGCTGCGAAGGCGGCAAGCCTTGCCGAGCGAGGGGAGCTCGTCGGCGAGGACGAGCTTGTCGAGCCCGAGGCCGGGTCGAGCGGACCCGCCGAGGGCGCTTCTTCTCCACCACCCAGCGACTTGCCGCCAGCGGAGCCCCCGGCTCCTCCAAAGAGGCGTCTCCGCAAGGTTGGAGACGAGTCGGGGCGGCAGACCGGCCCACAGCAGCAGCGCCGCGCGACGCGCTCCACCGCGGCAAGCGAGGTTGCCGCGGGAGCGCCCCACACTGCTGCGACAACTGGGGCGGGATCTTCTCAGGCCACCGCCGACGCCTCCACCAAGCGGCCAAGAGAGCCCACTCCCCCGCCTCGTCGCACCGGAGGTGAGCCGGAGTTTGACTTCTCCGTGCTCAGCTCCGAGGAGGAAGGCGAAGAGTAAGCTCTTGAGATTTGTGCTTGTATTTCTTCAATTTTATTGCTCCATCTTGAATCTGATTTGCTTCGTTCTGGACTCTTTCCTTTTCAGGACGCTGGCCCAGAGAGCGTCGAAGAGGGCCAAGATCCCGACGGTCGTCGTTGAGGATGATTCCCCCGTGGCAACAGGGGACGCGTCTGAGACTCCCTTGCCGGACCCAGCAACCCTTCCTCAGAGCAGCCCCCAGAGTAAGTGTGCAGTTTTCTCCTTACTATTAGGTGCGCAAGGGTGCCCTTTCTTCGTTGATACTGTTGTTTGCTTGTGTAGGAGCAGAGCAGCCTCATCGGGAGGGCTCGGAAGCCGCCCCGAGATCCTGTCTGCTGCCACGCCCGCCAAGGGAGGAATCTCCGGCAAGGGAGCGCCCTCCAGACAAGGGAGGCCATTCCGGCAAGGGAGGCTACCCGGCAAGGGACAGCGCCAGTGACCCTCCAGTGGTCGAGGCCATGGCTGCGGATCCCGTTGCAGTGTAATTTCCTTACGAAAATTTCCCTTGGGCTTGCTTTCTTTTGTTTCTCTTTTGAACATCTGCTTGACTGCTCTTTCTTCGTCCCGACGCAGAGCCGATGGAGGTCGAGGCCGCCGGGCGAGGAGGAAACGCTAAGGCAACACCGACGAGCCCGCCGTCCCGAGGAAGAAGAGGTCGTTGTTGTGGAAGAAGAGGCCGTCACCGGCAGGCTGTTGGTGAGGAGGCAACGAGGCTGCCGACGCAGAGGCCGGGCGAGGGGTCGGGCGATCGTGACCGACGGCCCTCGAGGCCGCAGGAGCGCCAAGCGCTACACCGACAATGACTTCGCCATCAAGGCGGGCGGCAGTTCCGAGGAGCCCCAGCCCGCGCCTACCAAGGCCGGGCGATATGCCTTTTCATCAAGCTCCCACAGGAACCGAAGCTCCAGGCGCCGGTCGAGGAGAGACCTTCGACGGCGAAGCTACTCACCTCACTGGCCGACTGGTGGACGCGCCAAGCAGCAGCGGCGGCGAGTCTGAGGAGGAGCAGCTGTTGAAGAAGCTGCTGTCGCTCTACCGCGCCCGACAGGCCAAGTTGGAGACCCGGGAAGCACTTGTCGCGAGGGCAGGAGCGGACATGGAGAAGCGCGCAGAGGAGCTCCGGAGCGCCAACCAAGAAGCTCTCCGCGACTTAGCGAAGTGGGGGCAACTTGCAGAGGCGCACGGCCTTCATCCTTGAGAAGGCCGCAGCTGAGGAGGAGTAGCGGCTGGCTGCCGAGAAGCTCTCCGCGCAGGAAAGTGAGCTAGCGCAGCGGAAGGTCAACCTGGACAGCCACGAAGAAGACCTTGCCGCGCGCGAGGAGTCACTTGGCGGGGCGCTTCAGGAAGCGAAGGATGCTGCCGCAGCCGCCGAGGCCGCCAAGGAAGAGCTGAAGGCGAAGGTGGCACAGTTGGAGGCCGATCTCAAGAAGAGCGGCGAAGAGCTTGCAGCTCAAGCGTGAGCGTGAGAAGGACGCTTACACCCTTGGCGAGCTGCAGAGTCGTCTCGGCCGATAGAGGCAAGGAGCTCGGCGCCGCCAAGGATTCAAAGCGGATCTTGAGCTGAAGCTGACCACCCTGACGCAGACGTTGGACGGCGCCAGAGAGCGGGAGGTGGGCTTGTTGGAGGCGATCAAGGCCAAGGAGGAGCTGCTGGCGAATGCTGCCTCCATCCAGAGCACCTTGAGGGAGAGCGTGGAGCACTGGGTGAAGGTCTTGTGGACACCGCCGCCGACATTCACAACGAGCTGATGGAGCTGGGGATGGCGGACCTTGCATACTCCTCCGACGAGCATCTCCAACCCAGCGCCAAACTCAGCTTATTCTTCAAGGGCGTGGTGATGGGTCTCCAGCGACTCCAAGAAGAGGTCCCGAAGCAGCTGGCCGAGGAATCGCGCCAGATCTGTGCAGGAGCCCTCGAGAAGGTGTTGATAAAGGTGGCCTTCCGCAAGCCGGGCCTCAACCTTAACGGCGTCCTCAGATCCTTGCCGCCAGATGCCAACGTGGAGGAGCTCAAAGCCCTTGTCGCACCCATTGTGGACAAGGTGAACAAGATCAAGTGGATTGAGGGCGACCGCGTAGACTAGGCCGCCAACTTTATCTTTCCCTTGTCGCTGCTGATCATGTTTAGAACACTTTGTTAGATCAGCGACAAGTTATTTTGTAATATACTCTATCTTAGGCGATCAATGCAACGTTATTTCCTCTACTTGATTCCTTCCTTTGTACGTTTCCGCCTTACGCATTTGGGGGACTTGCCGGTGCGGGCACTTTTGTCATGCGGCTGAGTGCGGAACGTCAAGACCTTCTTGGCGATGCCGCCTCCGACAAGCAACCTTGTCACGACTAGCCGCAGCTCACTTAAGTTGTTGAGCGGACTCGAAACAAAGTAAGGGCGCGACTAGCCTGTGAGTCGGTTCCTCTGCGCACAGGTTTTCCATACAAAGTACTATCGTTCGAGGAAGAGAACTTAAAAATTTAAAAATTGATTGCTCAAACTTTGGCAACTTAGCTTTTCTGTCTCTTGCTTCCCAGTGAGGTGAAATTTCCTCGAGCGGTGCCTGGTCCATAGTATTATCTCCTCCTCCCCCCCTGGTTAACTTGTGCGCGAGGGAGCCTTCCTTTCTTTGAGAAATGAGAAAGAAGAGGAAATAAAGTTATGGAGCCTAGCGGCTCGATTTTGCTTACCAGGTGTGGTTGCTGCACAAAGTGTTAGCCAAAACATGCAATAAAATGATGAAAGCATGAATTTGACAAGTTGTGCGCAACACATATGAGCTTTACTGATGCACGGGGTCTGCGCCCGGCTTAGTACAAAGGATTACATGCAACAGCGGCAAGACTTGTACAAAAGGTGGTTGCCGAACGGAGTTCCGCAACCGCGCCCTATGGGTAAAACTTACGAAGATGCTCAATGTTCCAGGAGTTGCTCACCGGAATGCCATCTTCGGTCTCAAGGCGGACATCACCAGGCCTAGTGACTCGTTTCACCCGATAAGGGCCCTCCCACTTCAGCGTCAACTTGTTTGAATTCTTGGCGGACTGAACGCGCCGAAGAACAAGGTCGCCTTCCTCGAGACTTCTGGCACTAACCCTGCGGCTATGGTAGCGACGCAGAGCTTGCTGGTAGCGAGCAGCTCGCACAGCGGCCTGAAGACGATCCTCCTCAAGGAGCAGCGCGTCATCTTGTCGCAGCTGCTCTTGCTCAAGCTCATCGTAAGCGAGCACTCGAGGCGATCCGTATACGAGTTCTGTGGGGAGAACTGCCTCTGCTCCATAGACTAGAGCGAAAGGTGTATGCGGCGGTGGCTCGATTTGGCGTCGTCTGATCGACCAAAGAACCACCGGCAGCTCCTCGATCTAGTTTCTTCCACACTTGTGCAGCTTTGTCGAAAGTTACGGTCTTGAGCCGCGCAAGAGCACTTCAAAGATTGGCCCTCTTCGCTTGACCGTTGCTTCTCGGGTGAGCAACGAAGCAAAGCAGACCTTGGCGCCAAGATCTTGGACGTCTTGCATGAAGGTGCGACTCATAAA
The DNA here is from genome assembly GCA_021605145.1 of Aegilops bicornis. NCBI lineage: Eukaryota > Viridiplantae > Streptophyta > Magnoliopsida > Poales > Poaceae > Aegilops > Aegilops bicornis. The sequence continues at coordinate 514,045,487 of CM038674.1, forward strand.
TTGTGTGCCGTTGTTGGTGATGATCCTGTTAGGGATTCGAAGCGGCAAACAATCGACTGAAGAACTTGACTGCTGTTGTCTTGTCACCTTCCTCACTTCTTCCTTTGCCGCCACTTTGTGAACTTGTCGATGGCGGCGTACAAGTACTCAAAGCCCCGACAGCTTCGGGGAAGGGCCGAGGATGTCGAGCCCCGGACCGAAAATGGCGGGATAAAGGGATCGTCTGGAGAGCTTGAGCTGGCTGGTGTATCTGTTTGGGATGGAACTGCACGCTTCACACTTGGTTACTTGTGCAGTTGCATCACGGAGGGCTGTCGGCGGAAGAAACCTTTAGGAAAGCTTTGTCGGCAAGTGCTCTTGGCGCCAATGTGGTGACCACATCTGCCTCCATGTATCTCCTTAGCAACTTACATCCGGCTTCCACAGGAATACACTTCAATTTCACACCGTTGAGTCTTCTTACATGCAGTATCTTTGTCGACAAACTGGTACATACTTGACTGCCGGGCTACTCTTTCCGCTTCTTCTTGCTCTTGGAAGTTCTCCTATCTGAAGGAAATGGACAATCTGCTGCGCCCATCTTTGGAGCTTGCGGCTCGACAACAAGGACCAAAGGCACATCTGCTGCTGCGGGAACATCAGCTTCTCACGGCAAGAACCTGCGGCTCTGCGGAGCTTGATGCTCCCGACAAGCTTGCAGGAGCAAAACTTGTCGGAGCGTGCGCTTCAACGAAACAAACCCTAAGGTTTGTCGGAGCAGACCGCCTCAAAGCCTTGCTGGTGTTGATCTTGGGGACCTTCAACGACGGCCGGGAAGCTCTGCTGGAAAGTAGTCACCAGAGATCAACTTCCTCTTCTTGCTTTGTCCAGTTGATGGTGTTACGGTTGGTTGAGTCGCTTGAGCACGAAAATCCCTGGTTCCACGTGTAACTTAAGTGCAGCGCACTTTGGCGAACCGTCGGCAATATCATTACGAGCTCTTGGAACATGTTCCACTTGTAGGCCGTCAAAGTGCTCTTCTAGCTTCCTCACTTCATCGGCGTAGGCTTCCATCAACGGACTCGTGTCTGTGTTCACTTGGCGGACGACAAGCTGCGAGTCACCCACGACAATAAGCTTTTGATCCCAAGGGCTACTGCGATCCTGAGACCTGCAAGCAAACCTTCATACTCTGCAGTATTGTTTGTTGCTTGCTCCTTGGGAAAGTGCATCTGGACTACGTACTTGAGGTGCTCTCCGGTGGGTGCGATAAGCGACGCCGCACCGGCGCCTTTGCAGCGAGAAGGCACCATCAAAGTACATCAACCACTCTTTGCTTGCTTCCTTGACGGGAATGCTCGTCTCCGGAATCTCTTCATCCGGCGTTGGCGTCCATTCTGCTATGAATTCTGCCAATGCTCTGCTTTGGATAGTCGATGTGCTTTCAAACTTGATACCAAAGCTTGACAGTTCCAATGCCCACTCGACAATCCTGCTGTCCCTTACGGATTCTGCGGTATCCTCTTCAACGGAAAGCGGTGACAACTATGATCTCATGTGCTTGGAAGTAATGGCGCGGCTTTCTCGAGGCCATGAGGAGGCCGAAAAGCAATTTCTGCACACCGTAGTACCTCGACCTAGCCCCTGCAGGAGGGAATCGACAAAGTAGGTAGGCGCTGCACCATCCTTTTACGCATCTGGTCATGTAATCTGCGCGCGATTCATCCTTGTCGGGACCAGAGCTTGTCGGCGAAGCCCCGCTTGTCGCTGGATGTGCTTGCCGTGGTTCTTTGGCTCGTCATCCGCCTCCCTCTCCGCTACTAACGCAGCACTAACCACTTGATTGGTTGCCGCTATATATAGCAGCAACTTCTCTTGTGGCCTAGGTGCGACAAGTGTTGGGCCGGAGGACAGGTATCTCTTCAAGTCTCGCAGCGCAGCCTCCGCTCGGGAGTCCATTTCATTGGACCTGCCTTTTTCAAAATCTTGAAAAAGCGGCGGTATGCGTTCAGCAGACCTAGAAATAAACCTGCTGAGAGCAGCCACGCAACCGACAAGTCTTCGTAAATCCTTGACGCGCTTTGGTGCTTCAATCTGCTCAATGTCCTTGATCTTGTCGGGATTAGCTTCAATCCCTTGTTGAGACACGAAGAACCCGAGAAGCTTGCCGGAAGGGACTCCAAACACGCACTTCTCGGGGTTGAGCTTGAGGTTGATCTTGCGCAGATTTGCAAAGGTCTCGTCCAAATCTTGAACCAGAGTTGCTTTGTCCTTGCTTTTGACCACTATGTCATCCATGTAGGCTTCTACATTTCTGTGCATTTGCGGCTCAAAAGCGTCATGGACTACCCTTGCAAATGTTGAACCAGCATTCTTCAAACCAAAAGGCATCCGTATGAAACAGTATGTGCCACATGGTGTAATGAATGCGGTCTTCTCCTCATCTTCTTCAGCCATGAAGATCTGATGGTATCTCGAGTATGCATCAAGAAACGAAAGCAAATCACATCCAGCCGTGGAGTCGACAATCTGGTCGATGCACGGCAAGGGAAATGGATCTTTGGGACAAGCTTTATTAACATCCGTGAAGTCAATACAAAGTCTCCATTTTCCATTTGCTTTGGGCACGACTACAGGATTGGCCAACCATGTAGGATGGAGCACTCCTCTGACAAGGCCTGCTGCTTCCAGTTTCTTGATCTCTTCTGCTATGAATTCTTAGCGCTCCACTGCTTGCTTCGACTTTTTGCTTGACGGGCGCAAGATGAGGACAAGCGGCCAGGCGGTGCTCAATCACTTTCACAGGAACACCGGGGATGTCGACGGTTGCCATGCAAACACGCCGACATTCGCATGAGGAAAGCAACGAGCGCCTTCCTATTTAGGGTCGAGAGAGGCACTGATGGTGAAGGTACCACCAGTGCCGTCCTCCTTGGCGGGCACCTTCTTTGTCTTTGGCGGAGCCACCATCTTCTTGCACTTGCTGGTGGAGCTCGATGGTGCGTCCTCGACGGTAGCGCAGCACTCCGAAGAGGTGCGCTTGCCGGAGTGAGCATCAGGGCCCTTGCTGGACTTGGACTTCGTCTTCTTACCCCCGGGAGCTTCAGCGGCAAGTGTCTGGCAATCTGTCGCGGCTGCTGCGTCCCGGTAGATCTTGTCGGCACAGACAAGGGCATCCTTCTTGTCGCCATGGACAGAGATGACGCTTACCGGGCCTGGCATCTTGAGTAGGTTGTAGGCGTAGTGAGAGGCTGCCATGAACTTGGCGAGTCTTTGGACGGCCAAGTATCCCATTGTAAGGCAACGGGAAGTCGGCAATGTCGAATGTGACCCTCTCAGTCCTAAAGTTCAGCTCGCTGCCAAATGTTACCGGCAACGTAATCTTCCCCTTCGGCTTGCTCCTTCCCGGATTGATTCCTTGGAAGGTACTGGTCTCTTCGAGCTCGCTGTCAGGGATTTGAAGCTTCTGGAGCACCGCGGAGGAGATCAGATTCAAGCCGGCCCCGCCGTCAACTAGCATTTTGGTTACCTTGAGGTTGCGGATGGTTGGTGAGACCAACATCGGCAAGCACCCGACCGCAGTTATGCGATCAGGGTGGTCCTCAATATAAAAAATGATAGGCGTGCGGACCACTTGAGGCTTGCGTGACTCTACGGATGGTTCCGCTGCATTGACCTCCGCATCCATTGCTTGAGTTGGCGGTGGGAGGTATGCAGGGAAGCTTACCTCCGTCAACGCAGAGGACCTCTATGGCTTTACGAAACTCCTGCTCATCGGCGTCGCTGCGTCTTCCATATCTTCGTCGTCGTCATCATCTTCATCCTTGTCGCGGCCGCGGGAGGTCTGTCTCCTTGCTTTGCTTGGCCTTGCATGGCGTCCTCCCCGGCCGGGATGTTTCTTGCTTGCTCCCCCAGCACCTTACTGGGCCTTCTCCTTGTCGCGCCGCTCGTACTCAGCCCTTTGCTGTTCGACAAGCTGCTCGACCTTCTTGCAGCTCTGGAGGTCGTAGCCCTTGGTGTGGTGGATCTTGCAGTACTGCTTGCCGGAGCTGTCCTGCTTGTCGGCGGCCGCCACCGACGGGTGGTTGGCGTCAGCGGCAACCTCTTTGCCGGAGCCACCAGACTTGGCGTTCTTGTCGCCACCTCCGTTGCCGGACTGCTCAACAGCTAGCACTTCCCTACCTTTCTTCTTCATGTTGCCTCGCCGCCGGCCCTTCTTTGCCGGGTGGTGTCCTCACTGTCGATCCTGCTTCCGCATTCTCTCTGGAGTCTCCTCCCTTCCTCGGTAGCGTGCACACTTGTCGGCCAAGGCGTACAGCTCACCGACGTCCTTGACTTTGCACATCGCCATCTCCTCCTCATCCTGCGGTTCCGCACATTACGATGAAATGCGCTGATCACCACGGCAGGTGGACGTGCAGGATGTTGTAGTGCACACGGCTGAATCTTTGAATGAATTTGCGCAGGGACTCTCCTTCCTTCTGGGCGAGCAAATGAAGGTCACTCTCTTGGCCATGAGGTTTGTGGCCGCCTGTGAAGGCGCCATCAAACTGATGGCACAGATCTGCCCAAGAGGATATGGAGCTGTCCGGCAAGTGCATGAGCCAAGATCGGCGTTGGGCTTGAGCACGGCGGGAAGTAGTTGGCGAGGATCTTGTCGTCCCGCCCCCGCAGCCTGCACCGCGATGGTGTAGATGCTAAGGAACTCCGACGGATGCGCCCCGCCATCATACTTCTCCGCACATCTGGTTTGAAGTTTTTACGGCTGGGCCGCTTTGGACTTGCCGCAGCTCACGGGTGAACGCAGGGCAACCTACCGCGTACGGCAAGTCGCCTGGCTCCTCCGGCGCGCGCATGTCAACAGAAGGCCCAGCGCGCTTGTCGGACTAACTTCGCGCTTCTCTTCGGTGCTCGATGTGAGTTCGAGCGTCCTCTTGTTGTCGCTCGTGAAGAACTTGGCGCTGATCGCGGCGAGCTCGCGGATCTGACGATGCGGTGGAGTCGCTGTCGAGGTGGATCCGGTGAGTCGGCGATCTTGGCCTTCGTTGCGGAGAGTGCACGGTGGTTGCACCTCCGACAGTCTCGTCGCCACCGGCTCGTGCCTTGTCGTCTCGCCGCGGCAATCATGGCGTTGGTTGCCGCGGAGCGTCGCCGTTGGCAAAGCCGATGAGGCTCTGGATAGTGGCCCTCCACTCGTCGACCTTGTCGGCCGTTGGAGGGTAGTCGAGGAGCAGCTGAACTCTCGCCAGAGCTTCTGCTGAAGTAGTGGGTGTCATTGGCGAACGGTGCGAGGAGCGGGATATGCTCGGACTTCTAACTACGTTAGAAGGAGCAGCACCCCGTCCGGGCGACCGTATCTCACTCGTGCCAGCATGTTGGCGCGCATGCTGGTCTTGAGGGTCTCGATCCAACGAACGCATGGCGTTGTGAATGCCATGACGTTGTTGGTCCCGCGTCTCCTGAGATGGGCGCGGGGGATGTGCGGAAGCCGAGGTTTGCGGGGCCTTGTCCTTGGACTTGGCAACGTCGCGAACACCTTCGTCGGCGCCCGTTCCTCCGCCAGCGTCTGCCCCACCACCCGCTTGCTGCGGTGAGGGTGGGTACGACGCGGACGGCTCTGCTGCCGCCGAAACCTTCTTCTTCGGTGGCATGTCGAGGAAGATGTTGATGACGCTGCTCGTGTGAACGCCGGATCAGATTCACACGGCCTCGATGCCCCTACCGGCGCGCCAAAGATGTCGGGAGGCTGATCGTACCACGGACACCTATGGGGCCGGGCGGACCAGGCCCCTTGTGGTTCGGAGGGGGCGGAGATCGCCTGAAGAGCGGATCGAGGAGAGGCACACGAGCAGTTTACCCAGCCGAGCTCTCCGGAGAGATAAAACTCCTACTGCTGCTTATCTGATGTATTGTGTTCTTGCTAGGGAGCAATGCAAGCTACAAAACCTAGCGTGAGTGTATCTGGTCTCGAGTGAGTCGAATGAACTGAACCAACCGAACCCTTTCTACGTTGCGCATGGGCCTCCTTTCATATGCTCAAGGGGTCTCCGACAGGTGGCAACATAGGCGGGGGTACAAATGTAAAAACAGGAGTTGGTACACCTACCGAGCAAAGGTAGTGCAAAATACCTAACTCTGACGGCAAGGGACAAAAGCAATAAATGCCCGTCAGTGTCGCCCAAACAGTGCAACAGAGACCGTCAGGTGCACCTCCGCTCGCCACGATGGCAAGCTTGTCAGCGCCGCTTATCGCTGCTCTCCGTTGGCTGCACAGCCTCTTGACACGCGTGCGTGGAATGTTCCCATGGCGACACGTTGCGGGATGATCTGGAGCGGAGAGGGAGAGGGGTTGCTTGCTGCGGCAAGCGCCTTGCCGCGGCCGAATCCTTCTCGCGTCCAGAGGCTTGTCGCGCTCCGGGCCTTCCCGGCAAGCTCCTCTTGCCGGGGCCTTGTCTTCCGCATGCACAGGTGGCCTTCCCGACAAGCTCCTCTTGCCGGGCCTTGTCTTCTTAATCAAATACTTTGTTCTTGAATGGCTCCAAAGGAGCCACGGAGGATCTTAGCGGTGGCGAGGCAAACCTTGCTGCTGGGTGTCAAGAATCGTCTGCGTGCATCTAGTACGGGATACTAGGGTACCCCTACTCTAGTACGCCGATAGAAATACAGTCAATCAAAGAGCAATTATAATAATTAAAGTCTTTGTAATCCAAAAGTGTGGGCACATCACTAGTTAAAGTTCTGACCTCTCCAAACCAACTTTTATCAATTTTTACAACAAGATTTTCACCCTCCAAATTATGGGGAAGCCTTCTAGATAAAATTGACTCGTCTTCAGTCCTCTTTTCATCAAGTTTAATATTACTAAACAAAGAATCAATAGAAGAAACACCAATCATCTTAAGATCCTCATCATTATTATGAAAGCAATCGGTAGAAAACACTCTTTAAAATTCTCTTTTAGCTCTAAGCATAGCGGTTCTTTTCTTACTTTCATCCATTGAAACATATAAAGCTTTAATTGATACATTAATATCAATGTTGGGTGGAAAAATTTTAATCTTGAGATTTTCTACATCATGTGAAATTCTATCAATGCTTCTAGACATATCATCAAGTTTACCCAATTTTTCTTCTATCTTAGTGTTGAAAACTTTTTGAGCATTGATAAATTCGTTAATAATACTCTCAATATCAGAGTGATTCCTATTAGGTAAGAATAATTACCATAGGAATTGCCATAATTACTAGAGGAATTTTCAGGAAAAGGCCTATGACTAAAATTACCTCTATAAGAATTTTTATTAAAGTTGTTTTGCGAGACAAAATTCACATCTACGGGATCAATATTTTTCCCAATCAAAGTAGATAAAGGCACATCACTAGGATCAATAGAAGCATTTTTACTAGCAACCAATTTCATGAGAGCATCAACTTTTTCACTCAAAGTACTAATTTCTTCAACTGAGTTAACTGTTTTACTAGTAGGTGCTCTTTCGGTATGCCATTGTGAATAATTTGCCATAATATTATCAAGCAATTTAGTAGCTTCACCCAAAATAATTTCCATAAAAGTACCTCTTGCGGCGGAACCTAAAAGATTTCTCGAAACAAAATTCAATCCTGCATAAAAAATTGTATGATCATCCAAAGATTTAAACCATGAGTAGGAAAATTTCTTAGCATCAATTTCATTCTTTCCCAAGATTGTGCAACATGTTCATATTCAGTTTGCTTAAATTTCATGATTTGATTTCTAAGGGAAATAATTTTCGGGGGCAGAAAATACTTAATAATAAAAGCATCTTTGGAGTTATTCCAAGAATCGATACTATTGCGATGCAAAGAAAAAACCAAAATTTTGCACGATCCCGAAAGGAAAAAGGAAGTAATTTCAACTTCACAATATCATTGTCCACATCATTTTTATTTTTCATATCACATAATTAAACAAAAGTGTTTAGATGGGATGCGGCATCCTCATAAAAGGATACAACAAAGCGGAATTAATATCATAAGACTACGCACTAGCGGCGGGAGGAGCAATCGGAGTACTAATAAAATCATTATTAGTAGTATTGTATTAAATCACACAATTTGGTAATTTCTTGAGACATCGTGAGGCAAACAAGATCACGCGCAAACAAAAGATCGAACGAGAAAAAAAAAAGCTAATGGAAAAGAAGGCAAATAAAAAGGCAAATTTTTTTGTGAAGTGGGGGAGATGAAAACGGGAGGCAAATGAAAAATAATGTTAATTGCAAGGAGATGAGATTTTGATTAGGAACCTGATAGATGTTGATGATGTCTCCCCGGTAATGGCACCAGAAATTCTTCCTGATTGCTAGTATCTGCATTGCTATTTCCCCGAAGAGGAGAGGATCATGCAGCACAACAACAGTAAGTATTTCCCTCAGTTATGAAACCAAGGTTATCAATCCAGTAGAAGAACCAAGCAACACTATGTAAACGGTACCTGCACACAGAGAACAAATACTTGCAACCCAACGTGTAAGAGAGGTTGTCAATCCTTCCTCGGTGTTGAGATAGATAAAATTGTGGTAGATTGGATAAATAGATCTTGCAAAAACTCAAAATTAAAAAATAAAGAAAAAGTGCAGCAAGGTATTTTTGCGTTTTTGGGAAAATTGATCTGAAAAAAACATGATAGAAAACAGACTCGGGGGCCGTAGATTTCACTAGTGGCTGCTCTCGAGAAAATAACATACTGTGGGTAAACAAATCGCTTTTGGGCAAGTGATAGAAGAGCAAATGATTATGATGATATCCATGGCAATGATCATGTATATAGGCATCACGTCCAAGATTAGTAGACCAACTCCTTCCTGCATCTACTACTATTACTCCACACATCAACCGCTATCCAGCATGCATCTAGTGTATTATGTTCATGGAGAAACGGAGTAATGCAATAAGAATGATGACATGATGTAGTCAAGATCTATTCATGTAAGAATAGAACAGGGTTTTAATCCATAATAGCAATGATATATGCGTGCCTCGCTACCCCTTCTGTCACTGGGTGAGGACACCGCAAGATCGAACCCATCACAAAGCACCTCTTCCCATTGCTAGTAAAATCAATCTAGTTGGCCTAACTAAACCAAAGTTTCGAAGAAGAAATATGAGGCTATAACAATCATGCATATATGAGGTCCAAGAAGACTGAAGTAATATTCATGGATAGATCTGATCATAAAATCGCAATTCGTCGCATCCCAACAAACACACCGCAAAAGTCATTACATCAAATAGATCTCCAAGAACATAGAGGAGAACATTGTATTGAGAATCAAAAAGAGAGAAGAAGCCATCTAGCTACTGCCTACAGACCCGTAGGTCTATGGTCAACTACTCACGCATCATCGGAGGAGCACCAATAAGGATGATGAACCCGTTCGTGATCGTGTTGCCCTCTAGCAAGGTCCAATAATAGGGCTCTAAATTGGATCTCGTGGTTCTGGAACTTGCGGCGGACGGAATTGTGTTCCGTTGACTTCCCTAGGTTTCTGGAATATTTGGGTATTTATAGAGCTGAGAGGCGGTGGAAAGGACCTCCATGGTCCCCACCACCCACCTAGGCGCTAGGGGCCTCTGGCATGCCCTGGTGGGTTGGGCCCCACGGGCCTTCCCTCGTGCACTTCCTTGGCTCCCAAGTTGTCTTCTGGGTGGAAAAAATCTCCAAAAAGTTTCGCTGCGTTTGGACTCCGTTTGATATGGATATTCCGTGAAGTAAAAAACAAGCAAAAATCATCAACTGGCACTGGGCACTATGTCAATAGGTTAGTCCCAAAAAATGATATAAAGTTGCTATAAAATGAATATAAAACATCCAAGAATGATAATATAACAGCATGGAACAATTAAAATTATAGATACATTTGGACGTATCAGTGCACAATGCACTACATCTTGTTTTGGTTTGCGTGACTTGGATTCTCCTATCTATATCATTCCTTATAGACTTTATGATAAGATCTACGATGATATATTTCCCTATGTTTTGGAACCAACTCACAAGATTATTAAGCTAGCTAATAAAACGGATATGGAACCCGTTGGTATCCTTCGGAATGTCAATGTCATTTTTGGTTCATTCAGTTACCATATAGATATATTTGTCGTGGGAATCTCGGAAGGTGATCACTGGCTCATAGTATATGGGAGAGCTTTCTTGAACGTTTCAGGAGCATATCCATACCATTACTCTCAAGTTCGGGCAAGAAAGACTTGAATTTCCTTTTTCAACAATCAGGAGCAAACCTTACCTCAAAGAACCCAAGGAGGAAGAAGGGAAAATTAAAGCTCAGCTACCAACTATTCACAATAGTACTTCCAAATATGAACTAGAGAGAAGCTTAGTAAAGCAAGAAATCTGAGTTGAAAATCATGAAAAAGAAGAGCTTGACCAGATTATGGATGCAAGTCTATTGGTAGATCCTCTCATTAATGAAGTTTATGAATGGAAGGGAGATGAGGAACTTCCACCTCGGGATATCAAACCTTTACCAGAGGGCCTAAGGTAGGAATTTCTTGACGATACGGAAAGAGTCCTTGTTATTATAAATGCTAACTTTTAGGAAAAGAAGAAAGACTTGTGAAGGTGCTGAGAGGACATCGTAAAGCTTCGAGATAATCACTTAAATAAATATAAGTGTAGGATCGAAAGTATGTCTAGAGGGGGGGTGATTAGACTACTTGAGCAAATAAAAATCTAGCCTTTTCCCAATTTTAATTCTTGGCAGATTTTGGCAACTTAGCACAAGTCAAGCAATCAACCTACACATGCAACTCTAAGAGTATAGCAGCGGAATGTAAAACAATTGCATATGAAGCTAAAGGGAGGAGTTTGGAGGGAGCAAACGCAATGTAAACACGGAGGTTTTTTATCCATGGTTCCAATATATAGGTGGTGCTATCGTACATCCACGTTGATGGAGACTTCAACCCACGAAGGGTAACAGTTGCACGAGTCCACGGAGGGCTCCACACACTAAGGGTCCACGAAGAAGCAACCTTGTCTATCCCACCATGGCCGTCGCCCATGAAGGACTTGCCTCACTAGGGTAGATCTTCACGAAGTTGGCGATCTCCTTGCGCTTACAAACTCCTTGGTTCAACTCCACAATCTTTACGGAGGCTCCCAAGTGACACCTAGCCAATCTAGGAGGCACCACTCTCCAAGAGGTAATAGATGGTGTGTTGATGATGAACTCCTTGCTCTTGTGTTTCAAATGATAGTCTCCCCAACACTCAACTCTCTTTCATAGGATTGGATTTGGTGGAAAGATGATTTGAGTTGAAAGCAACTTGGGGAAGGCTAGAGATCAAGATTTATGTGGCCGGAATGGAATATCTTGACCTCAACACAAGTGTAGGTGGTACTCTCTCAGAAATTGTATGTTGGAAGTGTAGGCATGTTCTGATGGCTCTCTCCACAAATGAAGAGTGGGTAGAGGGGTATATATAGCCTCCACACAAAAACTAACCGTTACACACAAATCACCAAACTCGGTGGGACCGAATTAGAAAACTCGGTCGGACCGATTTAGTTCAAAATGTGAACGTTTGGATTTTCAGTGGGACTGACATGTCAACTCGGTGGGACTGATGTCACTAGGGTTAGGGTATAACGTAATCTCGGCGAGACCGATTACACAAACTCGGTAGGACCGATTTTGGTAATAAGCTAACCAGAGAGTTGGTTAGGCAAACTCGGTGGGACCGATTCGCTCATCTCGGTTGGACCGAAACGTTACGAAGGGAAACAGAGAGTTTGCATTGCAATATCGGTGGGACCGATGGTTCATCTTGGTTGGACCGAAATGTTACGAAGGGAAACAGAGAGATTACAATCCCACCTGGATGAGACCGAGATCCCTATCGGTGAGACTGAAAAGACTATGGTTTGTGGCAGTGTCTATGTCAACAGAACTCAGTGGCGCCGGATAGATCAAATCGGTGGGGCCGAGTTTGACTTTTGGTTTGGGACATAAGTGGATATGATAAAGTAGTTGAGGGTTTTTGGAGCATATCACCAAGCATTTGGAGGAAGAAACTCATTAAGCAATACCTCACCCCCTCTTAATAGTATTGGCTTTTCCTATGGACTCAATGTGATCTTGGATCACTAAAAACAAAATGTAGAGTCATTGCTTTGAGCTTGAGCCAATCCTTTTGTCCTTAGCATTTTCAGGGGTCCACTTTCTTAACCCATGCCATGCCAATCATTGAGCTTTCCTGAAATATTTATCTTGAAATAGCATTAGCTCAATGAGCTATATGTTGTTAGGAATTACCAAAACCACCCAGGGATAGTTGCACTTTCAATCTGCCCCTTTTTGGTAATTGATGACAACATATAGATCAAAGCTTCGACAAATGATCATAAGATTGAATAACATCGTCGCTTTGAGAAGTATGTGATAAGCAAGAGCTCCCCCTAAATTTGTGCATTATTTAAAATATGCTTTTGAATGCAAATGCACAATCGATTAGGATCATGGGTTACTCTTCCATGTCACATACATGTTGGTGGAGCACTCAAAATGATAGAAATTGAAAGCATGCACTCATCACCAAGCAAGTGAATGATCATATAAAGATATAATAGATAGTATCAACAAACAAGCATTAAGGGTAGCATATGATCAAACACATGATCAAACAAGTATCTCACAAGGGCATAAAGTATCTCACACAAGCACACAATAGAGAAGTTCAACCAAAATAGCAAGAGAGATAAAAAAGCAACACTCTCTCTCGAAGCCTATGATCTATACATTTTTCTCTCCCTTTGGCAACAAGTTACCAAAAAGTTCAAAAAATCATAGTGCTAAACGTCTCTCAGGCTTGATCTTCGGGAGGTGGTGTAGATAGAACTCCGAGGACGAAGGCATCTGTTGATGTAGTGGGAGCTGGTGGAGTGCCTGCTGGAGGTGGAACTGGAGCTGTAGCTACTGGTGCTGATGTTGTAGCTCTACAATCTCTCACTGGTACTACAGCAGGCCTCTGTCCTCTAGGCACTCACTCAAATGCACCAGTAGTTGCCTTGCCTTTCTTCTCTTCTGCTTCCTCCTGAAGCTGCTCAACTGTTGTTTGAATCTCAGTTACCTTCAGATCAAGATCATAAATTTTGGTTTCTATGATCCTGTCCAAGCTCTCCTGGTTTTGAGTCGGTGGCCAAGCCCTTCTCAATCCTCAGTGTCGACTGGATCAGATATGCAAGTTGATCTTGCTTGCTCTTCAGGAAAACTTGAGATGCCTCTTCAACACTTGGCATCTTGGCAGCTTTCTCAGCCTTTGCTTTGGCTCTCTTCTCCTGTGCTTGAACGGATGTGGGGTCTTCCTCATTCATCACGACAGTGTTGTCTTCAAAATCAGGATGCAAAGGAAGGTGCTCCTTGTCCAACAGATATGTTCCTGTGCCCATCTTGGAGTTGATGAGCTCCTGAATGTGTGGAGCATACCCACAACTTCTCTTCTGATCAGCAGCTGTCCTCTTGATTGTTTCTACAATCAAACTCATAACCTTGAACTTCTGAGGCACATCAAACAAGTGTAGCAAATTGATAGCATGTCCTCTAATCATCACGCGATCTCGAGACTTGGGTAGCAATGTGTGCCTAAGGATCCAGTTGATTGTAGGCAGACCAGACAACAAGAAGTGTATAGATCCAAGCTTGTGAGTCTCCAAAGCTTTATCTGGGATCTCTCTATACATGTGTGCCATAGTGTTGTGGTCTTTCTTCTTGGTGGCATACACATCCAAGTCATCTTCATGTTCTTCAGGGGCGTTGATCAGCTTGGCCCATGCTTCAACTGTGGATTGGTACCTAGTACATTCTGGCATCCAAACTATCTTCCCATCTGGGTAAAAGTGAGCAGTGGAGTAAAACTGCATGATCAGCTCATCATTCCATTTTGTCACTCGAGCCACAAATTTATCAACTCCACTTGATTTGAAGCTGTCATAAACTCCTGGAAAGTGATCTTCATTCTCTTTGATGAATTCCCAATCCACCCATCTCATGTCACATACAATGGGCTTCTTGTCAAGCTAAATGGTTTCATAGAAATCTAGTTGTTCCTTTGTGTGAAACATGTACTCAACTGCTGTCCTCCTCCTCACAGCATAAGGATCAGACTGTCTCCACAGTCTCAGTCATGCATCCTTTCTGATGTGCATGTCCTCTTCCACTGGATGAGCATCCTTGTGGTCAGGGATCTTGGGCTTGAACTTCCTCAAAACAAGTGAATCATCTTCTTCTTCTTTAGCTTCAAGCACTGGTGCCTTGTTCTTTTCATTAGCAGGTATACTTCTGGTGTTTCTCTTGGGCTTTGGGGGCTTCTGAGTTTGAGCTGTGGGAGCAGACTTGGGATTTGATGGAGCAGCCCCTGATCTGATTGCATCTCCCATAAGCTTCTGAGCTTTGGGTGCTGGTGCAGCATCCTCTTCCTCTTCATCATCTGATCTCACCATTGAGGACTTTCCAAGAACTTTAGCTATTGTAGTTCTTGCCCTCCTCTTCTTCTTGTCCTCACCAGCTGCTTCTTCTTCAGATTCAGTGGTGAACTTCATAGTTTCTCCTGTTGCAACCTTCCTTGGCTTTGACATTGGCACTCTTCTTGCTTGAGCCTTTGTTTTCATTCCAAGCATTGTTGCAGCAGCCGTGCCATACTCCTTTTTCAGCACCTTTTTCCTTGAAGTGGCCTCATCCTCAACAGCTACATAATCCTCATCCTCGGAATCTGAGGTTCTGTTCTCCCTTGTCCTGGTGGCTGCCTTTGGCAAGTTACTGGGTATGCTCCTGCTGCCCTCATCATACCTGCTAGAGGGACTAGTGCCTTCACTCATTTGAGCCTGCTCTTCAGACTTGTTCTAGCTATCACTTTGATCAGACATCTCTGCAAACTATCTGACAGCAGACCCTGTGAATGGATGTAGATGAGGTAGAGTGGATGAGCATCACAAAGTGCAGATTTTTTGCAAAACACATGACTTAAAAACTTAGTTTTAGTTCTTCACAGAAAGCATTTAGGAACTACCGATTTGTAAACTCGGTGATACCAAAGTAGCTTTTGGAACCTAAACTAGTGAACTCGGTCAGACCAAGTCACAGTTCGGTGGCACCAAGACTACTAGGGTTTCACAGAGAATCGAACTCGGTCACACCAATTTGCAATTTTCGGTCAGACCGAAAACGCATGCGCAATGGCCTAAGCCAAATTGGTGAGACCAATTTCTACAACTCGGTCGGTCCGATATGAGTTCAGCGGAGACCTAACCCTAAATTTTCAAATTAGATCTAATCTACGGGATGTTTTCGCTGGACAGGATGATTTCATATGTGGCAAGAATCATGGCAAAGCAATGTGCTACGAATAGGAGTTAAGGAATAGCACAACGATCAAGTTCATACCCTAATTCGGCGGTGAACTTGCTACGACGGCAACGGCGGGGCAGATTGCCATTGACGGCGGCAGAGACCAGCAGCGGGAGGTCGCTGGCGGCGAGAGGACGATCCAGAGACCCGAGGAGGCAGCAGGTCACGCGCGGGTGAAAGGTTTTGGAAAAAATTCCAAAATTTGACCCGTCAGTATATATAACCGGGGTGACCGAGTGGAACAACTCGGTGGCACCAAGATGCAAAACTGTGAGCAGTCACTGCAACTCGATGTGACCGAAAAGTTCTAATCGGTTGCACCGAGATTGAAAACCTAGATCAACTTAGTGATCTCAGTATGACCGAAAAGGGTGAATCGGTCAGACCGAAATGCACAAAGAGGTTTTGGAAGTTTAGGTCTATGACGAATCAGGGACTTCGAGTGCTCCTCACACAGAGTGGTTCGAATCTAACTTGATCAAACTTTGTGATGTAGCATGAATAGAGTTTGAGATGAGGAAAGCATAGATATCTAGAGGGAGTTCTCAGGCATTCTTGTCCATCCATTTGGCAAAAGAGAAAAAGCCAAACAATCAAAGCAACAAATGGATGTCCTCGAATGAGTAAAATATGCATCCAACATGCTCACACAATAAAATGACAAATGAAATATGTGAAAAAGCATGCACAAACACTCAATCATCCATCAAGCAATTTGGCGATGACTAGGTCATCTATATATGAGTATATTTACTTAGGAGTCAAATGAGAACATTTGATCATAGGTCATACTCATCGTTTAAGCACAAGTGGGATTACCACTTTTACATAAAGCATTGTTGTGCCCACACCACTAGAGTTGCTTTAGCTCAGTTGATTAGAGTAAAGCTCCTCCTAGATGTGATATCCCCCCTAAGAGGGATGAACTAACCTTGGGTTTTTTCGATGATGACTTCATGTAGGTGTTGAAGATGTGGACGCTCAATGTTGACGTAGATCATTCGGAGCAATCCATTGGAGTGAGTTGCACTTTCAATACCTACACGGGTTAGTCCCACAAGGAACAAGCAAGGATATCCATAGACATAGAGTGATGTTCACACAAGATGATGTCCATGAAAGCATTAGGTTACCTTGTCCCTTGTCTTACCAACAAGAGGGTTTGTGATTCCTTGAACTAGTGCAAGATATGGAAGTTGTTTGCAATTGTCATTGCCAAAATGATAAGAGTGAAGTATGTTGGCAAAGTCACCCTCAAGAACTCTCTAGTTCTTCTTCTTCGGGATCCACACCATCTTGATGGGAATCCTTGGAGTTGTAGTCGTACTTGATGAAGTAGAACTTGATGTAGTCTTGGGAACCCACTTGATCAAGGCCATAGGAGCTTCTTCCAATGCATCAATATCCTCTTGAAGCTTGTCCTTGCCTTTTTGCTTGTGGTCTTGTGGTGGAAGATCATCTTGAGCTTGTGTTCCTTGGAAAGAAGTAGGATCATACTTCTCTTGTTGAGGAACAAACTTCGTCTTGGGGTATTGATCTTCTTCGCATTCAACTCCATTGGTATTGAACTTTCGTTCAAAACCAACACCTTGATTCTTCCGGTGTCTTCCTTGCTTGCGTACAATTTCCTCAAATTTCTTACTTCCGACAAGACTCTTGTAAACACCTTTCTCTATAATTCCCTTCAATAAGCTATTTTCTTGCTCAAGTGTAACTTGGCCAAGAGAATCATTAGTGGAATCAAGAGAACTACTAATATTGGATTTTGCATGATTGTTGTTACTACTAGAGGAAGAATCTTTCTTGTTCTTGTTGCTAGATTTAACTTGTGGCATGTAAGTAGACAAGAGTAAACACTTGGCAATGTAAGAAGAACTTTTCTTGCGAAGATCATCATTGATTGCTTTTAAGAACACATGCTATTGCTCAAGGTTGAGCTTTTCAAAGCGTAGCTTCTCATGAGTCTTTAAAAGTTCTCGATGATCTTCCAAGGTAGTTTCATAAGCTAACTTAAGAGTGTTTAGGTCTTTAGTTAGACGCTCAATCTCCTTATCATCGTCATTCGTTTTATCTTGATTATCATGATTAATAGCAAGTTCATCATAGTTTTCATAACTAGAGTTGTCAACAAGTAAATCATCATCTCCTAGCAAATTATCTTCATCACTATTGAAATCAACATACTCGAGGTGTGTTACCTTTGGACCTTTAGCCATAAAGCATCTCCCAATTCCTTCATTTGGTGAGTCAAATATGTCGTAGGAGTTGGTTGTCACAAGTGCTAGTCCGGCAACACCTTCATCTTGAGTATATTCGGAGTCGGAGTGATAACTTCTTTCGGAGTGATGGTCGGAGTCGGAAACGGATACCCATTCACCAACATGAGCTTGATGTCTTCTTTTTGTGTAGCTCCTAGATGACTTGTTCTTCCTCTCCGAATCCTTGCTTCTCCGAGAGGGTCTTTGTTCATAACGATCATCTCTACTCCTTCTCTCTCTTGGCGGTGATTCTTCTCTCCTACTCCTTCTTTTGGGAGAATCTTCTCTTCTTTTGTAGGGAGCCATACACTCATTGGAATAGTGTCCGGGTCTTCCACAATTGTAGCAATTACGCTCACGACTAGAAGATCTTTTGTCATTGTAGGACCTTGACTTGGAACTTCTTTCCTTGCTTCTACTCTTGTAGAACTTGTTGAAGTTCTTCACCATTAGGCTCAATTCTTCATTGAAGGTTTGTTTCTCACTTGATGATGTGGGAGCATCACATGAGGCTTTGTAAGCACCACTTGACTTGTTGTGGAGCTCTTATCCTCGAGTCACATCTCATGAGCAACAATTCTTCCAATGACTTCCGTTGGCTTGAGATCTTTGTAATTCGGCATCATTTGGATCAATGTGCACACAGTATCATATTTTCCATCCAAGGCTCTTAGGATCTTCTTGATGATGAATCTATCGGTCAAATCTTCACTTCCTAAGCCGGCAATCTCATTTGTGATGAGAGCAAGCCTAGAGTACATTTCAGCGACACCTTCACCATCCTTCATTTTGAACTTGTCAAGTTGACTTTGAAGCACATCCAATTTGGATTCCTTGACGGAGTCGGTACCTTCGTGCATATCAATCAAAGTATCCCAAATTTCCTTTGCATTCTCAAGACGGCTGATTTTGTTGAATTCTTTGGTGCACAATCCGTTGAAGAGAATATCACAAGCTTGAGCATTGTATTGCAGCATCTTCAACTCTTCCGTGGTAGCTTCACGATTCGGTTCTCTCCCATCAAAGAATTCACCTTGCAAGCCAATACACACAATAGCCCAAACGGCGGGGTTATGTCCAAGAATATGCATCTTCATCTTATACTTCCAACTAGCAAAATTAGTACCATCAAAGTAAGGACCTCTACCGTGGTTATTTCCCTCGCTAGACGCCATACTCTCCTAGGTTGTGAAACCAAGGCTATGACCACCAAATTCTATGGAAATCAAAGCAAATGGAGACCAAAGCTCTGATGCCACTTGTAGGATCGAAAGTATGTCTAGAGGTGGGGGGTGATTAGACTACTTAACCAAATAAAAATATAGCCTTTTCCCAATTTTAATTCTTGGCAGATTTTAGCAACTTAGCAAAGGTCAAGCAATCAACCTACACAAGCAATTCTAAGAGTATAGCAGTGGAATGTAAAACAATTGCATATGAAGGTAAAGGGAGGAGTTTGGAGGGAGAAAACGCAATGTAGACACGGAAATATATTATCCGTGGTTCTGATAGGTGGTGCTATCGTACATCCACATTGATGGAGACTTCAACCCATGAAGGGCAATGGTTGCGCGAGTCCACGAAAGGTAACGGTTGCGCGAGTCCACGGAGGGCTCCACCCACGAAGGGTCCACGAAGAAGCAACCTTGTCTATCCCACCATGGCCGTCGCCCACGAAGGACTTGCCTCACTAGGGTAGATCTTCACGAAGTAGATGATCTCCTTGCCCTTACAAACTCCCTGGTTCAACTCCACAATCTTGACGGAGGCTCCCATGTGACACCTAGACAATCTAGGAGACACCACTGTACAAGAGGTAATAGATGGTGTGTTGATGATGAACTCTTTGCTCTTGTGCTTCCAATGATAGTCTCCCCAACACTCAACTCTCTTTCATAGGATTGGATTTGGTGGAAAGATGATTTGAGTGGAAAGCAACTTGGGGAAGGCTAGAGGTCAAGATTTATGTGGTTGGAATGGAATATCTTGACCTCAACACACGTGTAGGTTGTTCTCTCTCAGAAATTGTATGTTGGAAGTGTAGGCATGTTCTGATGGCTCTCTCCACGAATGAAGAGTGGGTGGAGGGGTATATATAGCCTCCACACAAAATCTAACCATTACACACAAATCACCAAACTCGGTGGGACCGAATCAGAAAACTCAGTCGGACTGATTTAGTTCAAAATGTGAACGTTAGGATTTTCAGTTGGACTGACATGTCAACTCGGTGGGACCGATGTCATTAGGGTTAGGGCATAACGTAATCTCGGTGAGACCGATTACACAAACTCGGTAGGACCGATTTTGGTAATAAGTTAACCAGAGATTTGGTCAGGCAAAATTGGTGGGACCGATTCGCTCATCTCGGTTGGACCAAAACATTAGGAAGGGAAACAGAGAGTTTGCATTCCAATCTTGGTGGGACCGATCGCTCGGTTGGACCGAAACGTTACGAAGGGAAACAGAGAGATTACAATCCCATCTCGGTGAGACCGAGATCCCTATCGATGAGACCAAAAAGACTAGGGTTTGTGGTAGTGGCTATGTCAAGAGAACTCGGTGGCGCTGGGTAGATCAAATCGGTGGGCCGAGTTTGACTTTTGTTTTGGGACATAAGTGGATATGAGAAAGTAGTTGAGGGTTTTTGGAGCATATCGCTAAGCATATTGAGCAAGAAACACATTAAGCAACACCTCACCCCCTCTTAATAGTATTGGCTTTTCCTATGGACTCAATGTGATCTTGGATCACTAAAATTAAAATCTAGAGTCTTGTGCTTTGATCTTGAGCCAATCCTTTTGTCCTTAGCATTTTGAAGGGTCCACTTTGTTAACCCATGCCATACCAATCATTGAGCTTTCCCGAAAATTTTATCTTGAAATAGCATTAGCTCAATGAGCTATATGTTGTTAGGAATTACCAAAACCACCCAGGTATAGTTGCACTTTGAATAAGCTGTAAGACCATCCATATATATGCATAAGGTACCCATAGAAGAGCGATCAAAACCAGTTATGAAAAGTCAACAGAGGCTAAACCTTATATAAAAGATGTGGTAAGAAAAGAGGTAATTTGTTTACTAGATGCTAGTATTTTACGATACACTATACAGGGGCGGCCCATATGCCGGGAAGCCCTTTGTTGGTCTGGCCTCAAGACCTGAAAGGCATGGCTGCAGGCTAGGCCCATCGGCCGATAGGAGGCCCGACTCTAGATAATTACCATCTTGGCGTACAAGCCAAGGTCCTCTCGAGACGATATCTATTAGGGATCATGTAAACCCTAGACCCCATCCCCCATTTACAAGGCAGGGCTAGAGGTAGATCGAACAACACCTGAGCAATCAATACCTCCAATCTGTAACCCCCTCACATGAGGTGTTTCCACCATCAATGAAAAATAAATAATAAGTAGAGTATTTCCTCAACCATGAGGTCCCAAACCGGGATAAACCCTCGTGTGTGATCCCCTCTGGTATATCTAGACGCGCTCTCAAGCCTACTTAGGACACTGACGGTTTCGGTAGCCGGTTGGCCATGGCCCGAGGGGTTGCGCCGGCTGGAGACCGACTCTAGGCCAGTGTTTCATCTTCAGCTCTCCCACCTTCACCATGAACAGGGCAGGGCAGATCCACATTGATGGCATGCAAGACACATAAGATTGTCGAGAAAAACTCATAGGACTATCCAATTAGTTATCCTTCCCAACGTGTCATTTCTGTCACACACAAATTGTCACAGGTCTTGCACGAATTAACTGTGTGGAAACCTGCACGGATTAGTATTGTTCTGGAACACAGATATACCATAAGGGTATTTGAAGTTGGTTGCAGACGGTAGAATTTATAGAGCTTGGAAGTAAAGGGCATAAAAGTAAGATGCTGGAAATAAATGGTTGGTTGGACTGCGGTAGAGAGGTTAGGCTTCAGGAAACTTCGGGTCATGATGTACATCAAGTGTGTCAGTGCGGCGGTAATACAGTTACATTTTCATGTGATTCTTCTTCATCGGTTATATGTTCGGCAGGTGGTTCACCCTTGAGCGGTCGAACTCCTCCATGCAGGGATCCTTATCATCTATTGCCTTGCATCAACGTTCATGTATACATGGTCGTTTCAATAATTAAGGTACTGAGACCGGACCAACGCTTTAAGTGTTCTAAATTCCTGTTCTCCTCATATCGTCTTTGCTCCTCGTAGATACCAACATGTGTCACCTGGAGGTCACAAATTTGCTGAAACATGTGTGTTACTTGTATAGGTATATAGATCATGATGCATGGACCCTTAAATTGGACAACACACATTGTGCTCACCATATATTAATGACTTAATTATTAATCATAGTAGTAGCTTCACAATTAATGACATATAGAATGGGTATAAAAGAATCTCATCAATACCCTACGTCTCCCATGCCTATGGGGGATCACTCACGCATGAGAGGGGAAGAACCAATATACACATATATTAAACAGAGAGATATCCTATTGATAGAAGCACAAAGATCCACAATAGTATGAAATTTCATTTCGATCTCAATCTCTGAAAGGCACTAACCTAGTTTCACACCCTAGTCTTACAAATGGGTACAACGCTCTCAATGGTGATGTTGTCGATGAATGATTGAAAGTGGGGGAGAAGTCTAGAATGAATCTAAGTGATGCTCTTCTCTCCCAGAGCGCTTCTCTCTTCTTCATATGTGGAGTTCTCCTATGTGTGGTGTCTGGTTTCCTCTTACTAACCCCCCTTCCATGAAAGTTGTCGGTGGTCATAAGAGGGAGGCAGTGGCGTCTGATACGAGTGCTGGTACGAGCTCTCATGCTTGTACCACACACCGTCTTCTTCTCTAGTGCGCCCAAATCAACAATTGACCATAAGGAAAGTTGCTCCAATTTTCTGCATGGACTTGGGTATTGATTGATTTCCTTCCAAAAGTATATAATCCATCACATCAAGTAGGAAAACAAGTTTTTTTGTTCTTGAAGGATTAGCGTTAGTAAAACAGCGAGAACCGGCAAAAGCACTTCAGAAAACAAATAAATACCCATAAGCAAAACAAAGGGGCATGTTTCTCCTTAGTAGCAGCAAGACATGATTGATTCTTACCTAGTTCCTGCATTTCCAGGTCTAGTACAAGTTGAAGCAGATGGAGAAGATGTACTAGTTCATGTACATGGTGGTGAAATACTGACAATGGAGTGGTTGGATTTCCCCAAAGAGTAAGGGTGAAGTAGCACAACAATAGAAATTGTTTGCCTTAGTTAAGAACCAAGGTTTATAAAATCAGTAGGAGGCACCAATGATAACAACAGTTCTAGCACCTTCACCTAAACAAATAAATTGTTTGCACCCAACAAAGGCAAGAGGGTTGTCAATCCCCTTGTTCTTGCTAGTTACAAGATTAAAAGTAAATAGTGATAGGGCAAAGTGGCAAGAAAGTAAAAGAAAAAAGTACAACTATAGGAGTTTTTGTATTGATGGAAAATAGACACAGGGGCCATAGGTTCATGATACGTCTTCAAAGTATCTATAATTTTTTTGTTGTTCCATGCTATTATATTATCATTCTTGGATGTTTTATAATAATTTTATAGTCAATTTATATAATTTTTTTGGAACTAACCTATTGACATCGTGCCAAGTGCCAATTGTTGTTTTTCGCATGTTTTTTACATCGCGGGAAATCAATACCAAACGGAGTCCAAACGTAGCGAAACTTTTTGTCGATTTATTTTGGACAAGAAGACATCTAGTGGGCTGAAGAAGCCCTGGTGGGTTCTGCCCACCTTGGGTGCCCCCCGGACCGGCTCTTTACTCTATAAATACCCCAATATTCCAGAAACCCTAGGGGAGTCGACGAAAATCAATTCCAGCCGCCGCAAGTTCCAGAACCACAGATCCAATCTAGACACCATCACGGAGGGGTTCATCATGTCCATTGGTGCCTCTCCGATGATGCGTGCGTAGTTCTTTGTAGACCAACGGGTCTGTAGTTAGTAGCTAGATGGCTACCTCTCTCATTTGATTCTCAATACAATGGTCTCTTGGAGATCCGTATGACGTAACTCTTTTTGCGGTGGCTTTGTTGGGATCCCGTGAACTTTGAGTTTATGATCAGATCTATCTTTTTTTCCATGAAAGTTATTAGAGTCTTATTTGATCTCTTATATGCATGATTGATTATAGCCTCATATTTCTTCTCCGATATTTGGGTTTTGTTTGGCCACCTTGATCTATTTATCTTGCAATGGGAAGAGGTGCTTTGTGATGGGTTCGATCTTACGGTGCTTGATCCCAAAGGATGTAAGGGGAACCGACACGTATGTATCGTTGCTATTAAGGATAACAAGATGGGGTCTATTTTTAGATAAATACATCTTGTCTACATCATGTCAACGTTCTTATTGCTTTACTCCATTTCTCCAGGAACTTAATACACTAGATGCATGCTGGATAGCGGTCGATGTGTGGAGTGATATTAGTAGGTGCAGGCAGGAGTCAGTCTACTAATCTTGGACGTGATGCCTATATAATGATCATTGCCTGGATATCGTCATGATTATTTGAAGTTCTATCAATTGCCCAACAGTAATTTGTTCACCCAACGTTTGCTATTTTTCTCGAGAGAAGCCACTAGTGAAACCTACGGCCCCCGGGTCTCTTATTTAATATATTTGCCTTTGCGATCTTATTTCCTTTGCTTTTATTTTCAGATCTATTAAACCAAAAAATACAAAAATACCTTGCTGCACTTTATTTTATTTGGCGTTTGATCTATCAATCTACTACAATTTATTCACGTCCGTTTGCCAATTTCTGGCGCCATTACCCGAAAGGGATTGACAACCCCTTTAATACGCCGGGTTGTGAGTATTTGTTATTTGTGTGCAGGTGTTGTTTACGTAGTGTTGCTTGGTTCTCCTACTGGTTCGATAACCTTGGTCTCATCAATGAGGGAAATAACTACCGTCGCTGTTCTAGCAGACATCAATTCACTAGGGGCATCTCTCTCAAAAGCATGTAGTGGCATGGTAGAAAAATTACTGTTGGGCAATTGATAGAATAACGCAAATTATAACTATGATCAATCATGGCATAATCGCACATAGGCATTATGTCAGTGATAAGTAGACTGTAATCGAACTGCATCTACTACTATTCCCCCACCCCAAGACCGCTATCCAGCATGCATCTAAAATAATTGTGGTCATAAGAAACAAAGTAACGCAATAAGAAAGATTGCATAATGTAGACATGAAGAGATCAATCAATATGAGCAAACCCTGTCGTTTTATCCTTAGTGGCAACAACACAATACGTGCATTTTTCCTTTCTGTCACTGGACATGATCACCACAAGATTGAACCCACTACAAAGAACCACTCCCGTTGAAGATAAATCAATCAGACTTTGTCAAAGTAGATGGATAGATCGGTGAGGAATATGAAGCATCAAATTACGCAGCAAAGAAACTTAAAAATATTCATATAAATCCAATGAACAATCTGATCATAAATCCATAGTTCATCATATCCCAGCAAACACACCACTAGAATTACATCAGATGGATCTCCAAAGAGATCATTGTATTGAAGATCAAGAGAGAGAGAACGAGAGATCTAGCTACTACTATGGATCCATAGGTCCTGAAAAAACTACTCACACATCATCATGGAGGCGGCGAGGTTGATCAAGATGGCCTACTCAATGATTCTGCCCCCCCCCCCATCCGATAGAATGCTAGAAAAGAGCTCCAGATGGGGCCGCTTCGGAACAAAGGCTTGCGGCGGCGATAAAAATTGTTTCAGGTCTTGCTTCGAGGGTTTCAAAATATATGGGTATTTATAGGCTAAGAATTAGGGCAAACAGAGCACCAAGAGGCCCATAAGCCACCATGGCGTGCCCTACCCCCAGGGCGTGCCCCACTGGCTTGTGGCCCCCTCGTGCTTCTTCTTGCCTCCTCCCAAAGCTCCTAGGGTCTCTTATATTTCAGAAAAAATCGTCAAACAGTTTCGTCGTGTTTGGATTTTTGTACCTATCGATTTTCTGTAAACTAAAAAACATGCAAAAAAAACAGGAACTAGCACTAGGCACTAAATTAATAGGTTGGTCTATAAAATAACATATAAATCATACAAATGTGATAGTATAATAGCATTCAACAATAAAAAATTATTGATACGTTTGAGAAGTGTCATGGCGTAGATGAAGAAGATGCTCCCCAATAGTAGCAAGAGTATCACTACTAGAATTAGGGAATTTGTCATCAGCCTGTTCTTTGCCGTCTGCTAGCCGATGGCAAAGAGGGTCTTTGCCGTCCGCTTTCAAAACGCAGATGGCTCAAAACTGGCTGGGGGCAAATATACAGTTTGCCATCTGCCATTTCTTTGTCGTCCGCCAGCGGACGACAAAGGTCCAGAAGGTAGACGGCATAGAGCCTAGCTGGGCCCCACTGGACTCAGCGATGGGTTAGGTCAGACGGACGGGCTGGATGCCATCCGCCAGCTCTTTGTCGTCTGCCTTCTAGACCTTTGCCGTCCGCCAGCAGACGGCAAAGAAAATGACCTAGCTAACGGACGTTCCCCCCGGCCCCACCCCACTAGCTAGTCTCTTTGCCGTCTGCTAGCACATGGCAAAGAGCGAACTAACTAAAATGATCAGCCCCGCCCCACCCCATCTCTCTCTGCCTCCCTCTCTCTCCCCCCTCACCTCACAGGCATGCCGCCTCTGTGGCCCCACCGCAGGCCCGCGCCACCCCTGGAGCCCGAGGCGCCGCTGCCAGCCGCCGAGCCCGCCTCCGCTGATGCCCCGCCCGCCCCACCCAATGGACCCAGTCATGGCCGCCCAACCCTTCCCATCGCCAGGGCCATGCCGCCTTGCCGCTGGAGCCGCACCGCGCCGCGCCGCCCCTCCTTGTGGCCTTCCTCCACCCCCCCCCCTCCATGGGCCGTCCTCAACGGAGCTAGCTAGGTGAGTTCTTGTGCTCTTTTTCTGTTTTTTTAGATTTAGTTTATTTAATTTCGTTTAGTTCAGGTTTAGGTTTAGGTTTAGATTTAGTTTAGTTTAGGTTTAGTTTAGGTTTAGTTTAGTTTTTCTGTTTTTTAAGAATAAACAACAAAGATGAAAAGAAAGTAAAAGAAGAAGAGGAAGAAGAAGAAGATGATGATGATGAAAAAAGGAAGTAAAAAAAGTAAAAGAAGGTCGAGGGTCGAGGCATCGATTGTCGATGAGGGGTCGAGGGTCGTCGAGGGGTCAAGGTGTCGAGGGTCGAGGGGTCGAGGGTCTAGGGGTCGAGGATCTAGGTGTCGTGGGTCGAGGGGTCGATTTTCGAAGATCTCCGAGGGGTCGACGGTCGAGGGTCGAGGGTCGTCGAGGGGTTGAGGAACGAGAAGTGCGAATCAATTTTTTTACAACTTGGCGGTGGCATCCTATTGCAAATATTTAGTTAGGTTGATGGCAAAAACAAGACTGCTATGTTACCCATCTTTGGATTTCAATGTGCAGTTGTTTCGTCACTGTGAGGGTCTGGTGTTCGACGAGGACCGCCCCTTCATTCGTGGGACAAATGATATCTCCTCCTCCCCTCTCGATTATTTGCTCTTTTCCGGTGTTCGTGCCGATGAAACTTGCTAGCTATTGGTGTCTTCAATCATCAATATGCGTGACAAGTATGCGTCTCTCATTCGAAAGGGTTACAGTTATAAATATGGATGCATTTGCATATTTATAACTGTGATTCTTTCGAATTGTCCAACGTTATCCACGGACAACCCATGTATGTGTAGATTGGGTTTGTTTTCTGATATGCTCTGCTCCGGATCCGACGTATAAATTTTGTCAGTGCCTCCATGTTGTTCTCTGGGTACACATCCTCTCTGGTTATTGCAGAGACGTGTATCAGGAGAACAGTGAGGAGGTGCTGCCAAAGATCTTTCCTCCGGGCTTATTTAATCCAATGCAACACTTGATTTTGCATCTCCTGACCGAGGCTAGATTGGGGGGGGGGGGCGCAAAATCGTTGGTGCTACGCAACTGAGAGGATGCAGAAGACGCTCCAAGCAAAATGTAAAAATAAACGTAGAATTGAAGCATTGATGGCCGATGCCATCATTACTGAGGAGGCGACAAACTTCGTGACTGCACACTAAGAAGCCAAAAATCGTCATTTGCATAATCCGAAGCCTTAGTACAATGATGGCGACCCTAAAAAAGGTGGATCGAACCTCAGCCTATTCAAAGGGAATCGTGCACCAGCCGGTGCTTCGAAACCAATATCATTGGATGTCGAAGAATGGCGGACAATTTCGTTGTATATCTTCAGCAACCTAACAGAAGTGCGGCCATACATCGAGTAAGTTCTCGCAGTACATTGTTTCGCAACTTCTAATTCCTTTTAACTGCACTTATTCCCGGATATTTGATACAGTCGATACGTCGCCAAATTCTCGGATGGAGTGGAGATCGAAAAGGAATCCATCAAATAGTACGAGCTTCTGGCAAAGCAAGGAGGCGGTTTTCCCGATTTCATCTCTTGGTTCAAACAAAAGGTAATTTCCATTAGACCATTCTCATTTCTTCATCTAATTTGCGGCTAATGCAACAATCCTTTCGTATTAAACTTGTACACTAACTCAGAGTCTATGGACACCGAATTGAGACAAGTCGCTAATGGTTTTGACTATAAGGTCCTTTCATTTGACAAATACGGCATAAACGGGTATCACTTTCGTACCTTCGGCAAAGAGCTATCTATGGCCGACCAAAACTCTACAAATAGTTTTGTCTCTGCTATCGGCGATGGAGGTACCGAGTATTATGGGAGAATTCAAGCAATTTATGAACTTCTATTCTATGGTGAAAATCCACCAAACGTCGTAGTCTTCAAATGTTATTGGTTCTAGCCGAAGGAGACTAGAAGGACTCATGAACATATAGGTCTAGTCAAAATCAAACAAAGCACCCATTTAGATGTTCCCGCTTTCTATATTACGGCTCAACAGTCGACCCAAATTTTCTATCTACCATGGGCCTGCCAAACCGATCCAAATCTGAATGGTTGGGATGTCGTTTATGAAGTGCCGCCACGTGTTAGATCACGTCCCCCCAATGAAGAGGATTATGAACCTCACATTAACCCAGACACATATGAAGGTGGATTCTTCCAAGAAACACGTCTTTCCAAAAAGCGCTTCAAGAAACGCTCAACTTCACCCCAGAACATTGAAGTAGACAACAATAGTAAATCCGACTTCACCCCTGAGCCGGAACAAGAAGAGCCGGAAAAATGAGAGGTTACTGCTGTAGATGACTTATCAATGATTGACCGATTACATAAAGGTGGCCTTCCACATCTTGATGCTGCTGAACCCGATGAGCACGTCATTCATGATAGTGATGATAATGATGCATTTATTGATCCTGGAGCATTTATTGAACCCGACAATCAAGATTATTATTAGTTCATGTCAGTTATTCAATTTGTATTATATACATATATATTGTTATTTCATGTAAGGTATTCAATTTTTTTATGTTGTACTTG
Organism: Aegilops bicornis; assembly: GCA_021605145.1. Classification (NCBI taxonomy): domain Eukaryota; kingdom Viridiplantae; phylum Streptophyta; class Magnoliopsida; order Poales; family Poaceae; genus Aegilops; species Aegilops bicornis. The sequence continues at coordinate 514,074,674 of CM038674.1, forward strand.
ATTTATATAGTTACTTGTATGATTGTATGATTTATATAGTTACTTGTATAATTTTATTACTTGTATGCTTGTTTGTTATACATAGTGCCATGGTCTTGATATCCGTCCCAGTCGGCCCTCGTCTGGTTTATGATCCGGATGTGGTATATTCTCTTTTATAACTATTTGTTGAATTTCGCATTTATGCCAATTATGGCCATGAAGTTGACATAGAGATATTTTTACTAGGAGTTATGTGAACCGGAAATTGCAACTGACCCTCTTGTCGGGAACTTAAATTTAGTTGAAAAAGAAAATGAGTATTTGAAAGAAAAAATGAAAAGAATTGAAAAAGAGATGATGAAATTGGAGTTGTATGTTGCCGATGTCGTCAATGATCACAAGATCAAGATGGATGTAATGCGCTTGAAGATTAGTAAGATTAGAAAATATGCCATTGATAATGATGCTTGGTATCATTATTCTGTTGGATCAATGGTTACCTTAGTTGCGATCTTGATCACATTTGTTGTGATGACGATAAGTTTTCTCTAGTGTTTTGCTTAACAAATGCATACTTAGCTTCGTACATGCTTATTAGCCCAATTATGCCACATACTTAGCTTATTTTCCCCAAAAAAAGACGTACTTAGATAATTATCCTCCAAAATGACATAATTAGCTTATTAGTTCATTTATGACATACTTAGCTTATTCATTTAAAAAATGGCATAATAACCTTGTTTCTCTCATAAATGTCATATACTTAGTTTATTTTCCTCCAAAATGGCATAATTACCTAAGTTAGATCAAGAATGAGCTATACTTACTTAAGTTGGCTCAAAAATGGCATCATCACCTAGGTTAGCATAGAAATGACCTATACTTTCCTTATTTTCCTCCAAATTGACATAATAAGCTTAGTTATCTCAAAAATGGCATAATTACCTAAGTTAGCTCTAAAATGACACAAATAAAGAATGAAAAGAAGAAAAGCAAGGAAGAGGAGAAAAAGAAATAATACAAGAAGAAAGAGAAGAAAAAGAAAGAATAAAAGAAGAAGAATTGGAATGAGATGGAAAAGGATAAAAAGATAGAAAAGAAGAAAGATGAGAAAAGAAGAAGAAGAAAATATGTTCTTATTCTTCCTTTTTCTCTTTTATCTTTTTCTCCGTCTTCTACTCCTTATTCTCATTCTTCTTCTTCGTTTTGTTCTTCTTCTAGTCTTCTTCTTCTTCTTCTTCTTCTAGTCTTCTTCTTCTTCTAACTTTCTTACTCCCATTTTTGCAGGTTTGATTCACTTCATGGAAGCAACATTTTTGGACTGCTAGTTTTTAGTTTTTGTTTTCATTTGTATTGATGAACAATTGCAAACTATGTATGTACATATGGATGAACTCTCCGTGAAACTATGTATGTTGCATTGATCTACTGCTAATGTTCTGTTGCATTGATGCACTGCTAGATGTTGGATACATGGGCTATGTTTGAGGTTGAAACTATATATAAATATATCATATATGTCTTTTGAAACTGGAGGGATATAATAGAAAACAGAAAAAACAGTAACAATGCAGGCACTTTGCCGTCTGCCACCAACGGCAAAGGGTTTTTTGCCGTCCGGCATAGACAACAAAGAGACCACGTGGCAGCAACCTGTGCCACCTGGGAGCTGGCCCATTTGGTCACTTTGTCGTCTATGGTAGACGGCAAAGGCTGGAGAGGTTTGCCGTCGGCGGCAGACGGCAAAGAGCTGGGTGGAATGACGCGTCTGCTGACGTCACAAGGCAGACGACAAAGGGGAGGGCAAGTTTGCCGTCAGCTGGCGGACCGCAAGGCCTCCCGTTAGACACCTAATGTGGCTAACGTCTATTCTTTGCTGTCAACGTTCTTTGCCATCTGCCACCAACGGCAAAGGGATCTTTGCCGCCCGCTGGCAAAAAGCAGACGACAAATGAGCCGTTTACCGTTACTTACTTTGCCGGGCATGTTTGCCTTTCGCGGCTGATGAAAAAGACCTTTGTCGTCCGCTTTCCGGTCCTTTGCCGTCTACCATGGCAGACGACAAATCAGCTGATTCCTGTAGTGTATGATGCCAAAGTTTATGATCTAGATCAGCATGAAGCACTAGCACCAGATCCAACGTGGGTGGAATTCCTTCCAGCAGGTATCCCTCAGATCAATACATGGTGTTACTATATGACGGTTTAGAACATGAGTGTTTTACAGATGCAACAAATGATGAGTACAAAAAGGAGTGAAAAATGGCTATGCGACAACAAATGTATTCCTTTGCATAATAATCATACTTATGAGGTGATGAAGTTGCCCAAGGGCACGAATTTTTTTGAAGAACAAGTGGATCTACGAAATCAAGCAAGAAGAACACACACCACACCCAAGGTACAAGGCCAGACTAGATAGAAAAGGATTCTGCTAGAGAAGCGGCATTGACTATGATGAGATCATTTCTCCAGTTGAAGATGACATCCATTAGAGTAATCCTTGGTGCGGTAGCAAGTCTTAACTTGGAGGTTGCGCAAATGGATGTCAAGACAACATTCCTTCATGGTGAGTTTGAGGACGAAATCCACATGAAGCATCCTGAGGTGTTTCTTGTGAAAGTCAAAGAAGACTATGGTGGCCTTTGTTTGCCTATAGATAGCGATTCTCGGATTCTAGCCCATCTAAAATTGCATTATCAAACAAACAGTCAGATTCCTACTAGAGCTTTGTAGAATCAATTCTGGAAAATGCATGTCGGCGTCCTGGGAATGGTGGTCCCCAGACTTGCCTGCTTGTGGCCCACGGCATGGCTCCACCAGCGGCCCCGTACGGCCCATCTTCATCAGCTAACGCTGAAGACCCTCGCGAGGCGGACGACGCATGACCTCCTCGGGGGTGGCCTCACCAGGCTGGCTCGTGAGGGGCGGATAGATCAAGGCGAGGGGCACCTTGCAAGGTTTCTGTGATGCAAGCCATGACGACCAAGGCCAGCCCGTTGCCAGGCGGGCGCAATGCGCAGTGTCCTTGTTTCCCCTTTGGTGCTAAAGAGGCAAGTGCAGGCGCGGAGTCCTGAGGCATCAAGCAAAGGTTCCCATATCGGTGCAACAAGACCAAGACCAGTAGGACGGCAGGACGGAGGTCACCATGGAGCCCAAGATGGCGTCACCACCAGAGCCTTTGGCAGGCGAAGACCACCTTAAGTCAGGATAACTTGTACTAGTTATCTCCCTTGAAATTTGGCCATTGTTGGATACCTTCCCGCCTACATTTGGGGAGAGGACCAGGGCCTGTATAAATAGGACTAGCCACCACAGTAGGAAAGGACGGATCCGAGACCATTCAGATCATCCTCACCCACACAAGCTCGCCAAGCACAAGAGCACCTCTCCTCAGGAGGTTGTTCTTCCATTGTAACTACTCATCCTCAGCCCAAGGGGCAATCCACCACACCACACTGGAGTAGGGTATTACACCACATCGGTGGCCCAAACCAGTATAGACCTTGTGTCTCTCGTCTGTGAATTCGACGCGCTGAGCTTTGAGATCACGGTGAGGGCGTGAGCTAGGGGGAGTTGAGATCTTCATGCGCACCCCAGAGTTCGAACCTCAAGGGTTTTGCCGGAACCCTAAATCTGACATTTGGCGAGCCAGGTAGCGGTGCATCGGAGCCTCTCTTTTCGTCGATCCATGCTCCGCCGCCTCCGCGCCTTGTCCCCATGGCCAGCGTTGCTCCCTAGGCTGGGATGGCGGGCGCCCAAGATAGCGCCGGGGGGCTCAGGGCCTTTACCCCCGCCTTGCGACAGGTACGATGGCCATCCAAGTTCAAGCCGGAGATGCCTCCGCGTTACGACGGCGCGGCGGACCCGTCAGCCTTCTTGCTGGCATATGAAGAGGTCGTCCTGAAGGTTGGGGGCGATGACAAGGCCATGGCCAACTGGCTTCCCAGGGCCCTCGCTTGTGCACCGCGCGCCTGGCTGCTCGCCCTCCCAGGATCCTCGGTGGAATCTTGGGAGGAGCTGCGCGGCCTCTTCGCCGCGCGCTTCGCAGCACCGGTGCCCCTCGCTGTCTCGGCCCTCCTCGGCGGCTCGCAAGCACCGCCCTCAGACTGTCACAGCAAGACATTCTTTCGCCAGATTAGCGCCGCTTCCGTGCGGCAGGGAGCTCCCCCGGGTTGCGGGGCACCGAAGGCCGACCTGACCTTCGACTCGGGGGATCACCCTGTTACCACCGTCGGCTCGGGCATGCTCCCAAAGCTTTGCACGCCCACCATCTGCAGCGTAGCTGTCACCAAGACCCTTATCGACGGCGGCGCCAGCCTCAATGTGCTCTCTTTGGAAGCTTTTAGCCTTCTTCACGTATCGCTCGAGTGGCTCCGCCCCACCAAGCCCGTCTCCGGGGTCGGCGGCGGCTCCACCAGCCCCCCTCGGGCAGATCCGTGTTCTCGTGACCTTCGGCACCCGCGACAACTACCGCACCGAGCTGGTCGACTTTGACGTCGCCCACATTAGCCTCCCGTACAACGCCATCCTCGGGTACCCAGCTCTGGCTCAGTTTATGGCGGCGACCCATCCGGCCTACAACCTCATGAAGATGCCGTGGAGCAAGGACGTCCTCACCGTAGTTGGAGATGCCAAGGAGGATCTTGTGGCGCTCAGGCTCGCCCTCAAAATTGCAGCGGCAGCACGGCCGGCCGACGAGGCCACCCCTGGAGTTAAGGAGGCTGCGCCAGAAAGGAAGAAGCAGTTTTTCACTCAAAATCAGGCAGAAACCAAGCAGGTGCCGGTCGAGGAAGATGGGTCCTCAGGAGCCACCTTCACCATAGGCTCTAACCTCGACCCGGATCAGGAGGAGGCGTTGGTGAGGTTCCTTCGCGCGAACAAGGATGTATTCTCCTGGGAACCCACGCAGCTAGTGGGGGTCCCAAGAGGGGTGATCGAGCATCACTTGAGGATGTGCCCTAATGTGCGCCCTGTGAAGCAGAAGGCGCGGCGACAGTCCACAGAAAAGCAATCCTTCATCGTCCAGGAAACCCGCAAGCTGGAGGCAGCGGATGTCATCCGCGAGGTTCGGTACCCTGAGTGGCTGGCTAACCCCGTCGTTGTACAGAAGAAAGGAGGGAAGGAGCACATGTGTGTCGACTTCACCAACCTCAAGAAGGCCTTCCCCCAGGACCCATTCCCACTTCCGCGCATCGACCAGATTTTTGACTCCACCACCAAGTGCAACCTGCTATGCTTCCTGGATGCGTTTTCAGGCTATCACCAGATCAAGATGGCAGTAGAGGATGTGGAGAAGAAGGCCTTCCTGACCCCGTGTGGGGTGTACTGCTACACTTGCATGCCGTTCAGGCTGCACAACGCCGGTGCGACCTTCCAACGGCTGATGCACATCGCCCTGGGTCAGCAGCTCGGGAGGAACGCAGAAGCTTATGTCGACGACATTGTGGTAAAGTATCGGGAGGCAAGAACTTTGATTCAGGACCTGGAGGAAACCTTCGCAAGCTTGCGCTAGGTGGACATGCGGCTCAACCCAGAGAAGTGCATGTTTGAAGTCCCCTCCGGCAAGCTGCTGGGCTTCCTCGTGTCCCACAAGGGGATTGAGGCTAACCCGAAGAAGGTCAAGGCGATAGAAGACATGAGCCCACAAAAAACTCTCAAGGAGATGCAGAAGCTTGCCGGCTGCGTGACCTCGCTGGGGCGCTTCATCTCCAAGCTGGGAGAGCGTGCCCTACCATTCTTCAAGCTGATGTAGAAGAAGGGCCCGTCCGAGTGGACCCCGGAGGCTGACCAAGCATTTCAAGACCTCAAGAGATACGTGACCAGCCCTCCGGTGATGGTGGTGCCCCGCCCTCTCGAGCCCCTGGTGCTTTACCTCGCTGCCACTCCCTACTCCGCCAGCGCAGCTCTAGTGGACGTATGGGAAGAGCGCCATGCCAAGGATACGTTGCGCCATGCCGGGGCGATACAAGACCCGAAGGGCACCGCAAGGGCTACAACAACGACAACGGATGACCAGGCCCAGCAAGACGACATCCTTGGGCCTGCCAAGGCCCCGATGAGCGACTAGGCTCTAGGGGCTCCATCACCTCATGAGGCGCCTCAACCTCCAATAGACGTAGGCCCCGTCGACGCTCCCGCCCTCGTCGAGCACCCAGTGTATTTTCTCAGCACGGTACTGCGGGATGCAAGGGCACGATACCCCATGCCTCAAAAGCTCTTGCTCGCGTTCTTGGTGGCCTCACGTAAACTGTGGCACGAGTTCCAAGGTCACCCAATCAAGGGGTCTCGGCCTACCCGCTGTAGAGGGTACTCAAGAGCCCCAACGCTGCCTGAAGAGTCGCCAAATGGAACATCGAGCTGCAGGCAGTCCAGCTAGAGTGCAGCACAACAAGGGTTATCAAGGGAGCTGCGCTCGCCGACTTCGTGGCAGAATGGACGGACGCCCCGGGGCTTGAAGCAGGCGAGGACCGATCCCTTTCGCCGGGAAGTGAAACGCTAGATGGCTGGGTTATGTATTTCGATGGCGCGTTCGCACGCCAGGGCATAGGGGCTGGAGCAGTGCTCTTCTCGCCCACTCAGTACAAGCTCTGCTACGCCGTGCAGCTCAGCTTCCAGCAGGGCGAGAAGGTCTCCAACAACATCACGGAGTACGAAGGCCTCATAGCTGGCCTTAAGGCGGCGGTGGCCTTGGGGATGAAGCGCCTCACCATCAGGGGCAACTCACAGCTAATCGTCAACTTCTCCAACAAGGTATATGAGCCAAGGGACGAGCAGATGGAGGCATACGTCGCGGAGGTACACAAAATGGAAAAGCAGTTCTTGGGCCTAGAATTGCAGCGCGTGCCCCGTGGCACCAACAAGGAGGCCGATGACATCGCCAAAAGGGCATCCAAGCAACGACCCCAAGAGCCTGGCGTCTTTGAGGAGTGGCTCTTCAAGCCATCGGCAGCACCTCCACCTTCTAGACCAGCGCCGCCTCGGGAGGAGCTCCCACAACCACCAGCCTTGGGAGCCCCGGCCCGCGGCCCGACTGTCGGTGTCAAAACCGGCGGATCTTGGGTAGGGGGTCCCGAACTGTGCGTCTAGGCGGATGGTAACAGGAGACAAGGGACACGATGTTTTTACCCAGGTTCGGGCCCTCTCGATGGAGGTAATACCCTACTCCTGCTTGATTAATATTGACGATATGGGTAGTACAAGAGTAGATCTACCACGAGATCAGAGAGGCTAAACCCTACAAGCTATCCTATGGTATGATTGTTCTTTCTATCGACTAGCATGGCCTCGGTTTATATAATGCACCAGAGGCCTAGGATAACAAGAGTCCTAGCCGAATACGCCGGCGGGGGAGGAGTCCTTGTCTTGATCGCCAAGTCTTGTGGAATCTTCCTTGTATGCGGCAACTGTCCGGACTGGCCCATGAGTATACGGCCATGGGGATCCTCGGCCCAATCCAATTGATCAAGAGACGACGTGGTGAGTACCCCCTAGTCCAGGACACCGTCAGTAGCCCCCTGAACCGGTCTTCAAGTTGGGGACGCTCCTCGATTCTTCCGAACTGTTCTTCATCTTCGGTGGTCGGTCTTGAAAACTGGTTCAACAGATCTTCTCATCTTCAATCTTGATGATCGCCGAAGTGCATCCGAAGAGTTTACACGTCAGGTATCCGAGGAGCCCTTTAAATTTCCGGCCTTTATCCATGCCTTGTTATTTTTATGCCACGCCTCGGGTTTGAAGTTATTCCCGGGAGGCAGTGTCCTCTTGCATCCGAGCTCTAACGCCGGACTGCATTCGAGGTATCTTTTGCAGCCGAGCACCAACGCCGGACTGCTTCCCAGCTCTATCGCCGGACTATGTATCCGAGCTCCAACGCCGGACGGTATCCGAGCTCCAACGCCGGACTATGTATCCGAGCTCCAACGCCGGACTGTATCCGAGGTGTCGTAAATCACCTTGGTTCAAATAAGTTTGAAGGAGTTTAGCCGAGCTTAATGCCGGAAATGCCCTCTATGGAGCCAGCCACTAGCGTCCGAGCTTTATGCCGGACTGCTTCCGAGGTGGTGCACCAACCCGAATGTGGGCCGATTTTTCTCAATATTTTTGATTGGTGCAATTTATTCCCTGCCGAGATACATAGCCAGTAGCCCACAAGGTGTGTATCGGTCTAAAACCCGAGATGCACCTGAAGGATGACGTAAGACCGCTGATCCAAGTAGCCGCTGAGACTCAGGTTGATTTGCAAAATCGGCCTGAGGATCAAGTCCTAGCTCGGCAGAATACTTCGGGACACAAAAAGCGGCGTGCTCAGTCCTCGAGACTTGGGTTGGGTGCGGCCGACCAACCTGAGGATCAAAATCTCCTCGAAAACTGTATTGCACTTAAAATTTTCTACATAGAACAGGCAATGCAGTAGCCCCCAAGACACTGGTCGGGTGGCAACACCAGATCAGGGGATTGATGTGCCCCTTTAATATTTGTAAATAATAAGCCCGAAGCCCAGTAGCCCCCGAGCCTTAATGCAGGCACGGGTGGCCCAATTAAGGATCGATATCCATAGTAAAATCACAAATTATGTGTAATGACTCAATGTATCCAAGTACTTTATGTCATTAATGCTCGGATCCGCATTGTACAAAACTTTGTTGACCGACCATCGGCTTCAACCTCCTCGGTCAGTAGCCGAGGAGTGTTTGTCCTACTTTATAAAGCCTTTATGAGGGCAAAGATTTATGACAAACAAGGCAATATGGCCATACGGTTTTATAAACAAAGGTACGCAGAGAGATATGTTATATTACTGTTTAATGTAAGAAATGTCTTCCAAAGAAAATAGTCCCGCTTATCGGTTCCTTTCTTTGGGTTGTCATGCTAAGCATGATCATGAAACCTCAGCTCTAATGTAAGAGCAAAATATTGAGGATTTAGTTTGGGAGGCCGATTACTAGCCCCGGTAGTGTTCGGCGATCGGGTCAAGCCGGAAACACTTCGCCAATTTTATGAATGGCCCGTCATTTAATATAGTCATCGGATCACTGACCAGTTTACACCTATTGTGACCAGTCGGTTTCGGCTTTCTCCATCGAGGTGCTTGACCATGCGAGCTGGAAGCACAATCGCAGTGGTTCTCCTTTGCACACCTAGCCGAACAAAGCGGAACGTAGGAGGCAAGCGCAGGAGCCGGGCAACCCAACTATTGAATCAAGACATAATTCAAACCGATGCATATATAGCAATATCCGAGAATGTTTTTGCGAATCTCTAAAGGTGTCCGGCGTTGCAGATCATGAGACTTGTGCTGAAAACACACAAATAGTTTAAAAGCGCCAAAAGCTTGGAAAACCAAAAAATGTCAGTAAAAACATGACGTCCGAACAAGATCAAGTGTTCGGTGCCAATCCGAAAATTGGACTTTAAAAAAAAGTGCTTCTGTCGTGCTTTAACATGACACATCCTATCTCAACACTTCAAGCGGTTCAGCCTACGGCTTCAGTCTCCCATCCCGAAGGCGGAGTACTTCTCATTAGGCCAGTTTAGAAAACTAAACTCTAGCGGTTTTGAGAGAGAAATTAGGCTCCCCGGCTAGTGACCGCACACTCATGTCGAAAAAAGGAGTGATAAATAATAAAAAAACTTTGCAACGACTAATAAGAAAAACACTTATTATAAAACAGCTCAAATAAACGTAAGAGCCCCCAAGTGACTTGGGTAAAAGAATGATTCTATGTACCGAAGTACTTATATCATATCTATGTTCAACCGAACTTTAAACGCGTCTTAACCGACCGTCGGCTTCTCCCTCTTCGGTCAAGGACTGAAAAGTGTTACGTACTCCATCTGTCGAGAATATCGACGGTGTTTCCAATAACCGTGCAATCAGGTCATAAGGCTGTAATGCATAAAGCGCCGCTTAGGGAACTTATGCTATATTATCGATAAAGTGTAAGAAGCATCTTGAAGAAAATAGTACCCCACCGATACCTTTCTTCGGTGCTCATTGTTAATATGAGACTTGTGCAATAGATTTTTTGACTCATGAGTTCCGTTGTGTGCCGACCATGATTGAAAACAATAAGAGCGCTAGCTTTCGGCTTCACCTAGTCTAAGGTTAGAGCTCGAAGGACCCGGTCGTGACAATCGCAGAGGTGCTCCCTTTACTCCCTAGCTGAACAATCGGGAACGTAGGGGTAAGCACAGGAGCCAGGCAACCCAGCTTGCAAATCGCTTAAGTCAATATGGTGCATATTGTGGCGTAATACATGAACAAGGAACGAAGCCGTACAAGTATAATCATATGAAAGAGGAAAAGCTTCATGAATGAAGCCCCCAAATGAATTGGGTATTTGAATTTGCGTGTCACAAACAAAGTTTGGACAAGGAAAAATTTTACAAGCAACTTTTTCCCAAAAAAGTATAATGCTTGGTCAAGCCGAACACAAGTTAAAAATTTAAAACTTTGAGCATGAAAGCGACTTAGCTGGTTAATATGTTCGGTATTGATGACGCGGTCCGAGCTTGATACGGGACAAGGTTCCATCCCCCAAGCTGGTCCCGAGGTGGCGGAGCCAAGAGCTCGGCACTCCGAAGTAGTGACATAGCACGGTCAATGCCGGCCGGCAGAGTGATGCTGAGGTCATCGGCATGGGGTAATGAAGTGTTGATGAAGCCCCCCGTCCAGCCGAGGTGACGCCAAAGGATATAGTCCGGCTGGATCATTTTACTGTGCACAAAAAATAGTGCAAACCAGAGATAATAGTAATAATGATAATTAAAAAAATCGTTGCATAATAAATAATTTATGCAAAGTGAGTAATAAAAGAAATATGGCCTGGCGCCAAAGTCAATGTCGATGCAGGGCGTGATGCGGTAAAGGCGTGGCAAAGTCTGAATTCACAGGTCGGTCCGAGCTCCGGATGCGGCGTTCGCCGGACTATGTACGGAAACTGACCGAACCACCATGCGACTGTTGTTAATGCGGCCATCATTTCATAGACCTGTGTACATAAACCAGAGTAATAATTCCTTGGGAAAAATGCACCCAAACAAGCAAAAAAATACTGGGATTAATAGCACCTGGTTTATTTGTTGTAGCAATCCGAAGGAAGGTGATTCCCAAAATTGGGACTCGATCCACGCACCCATTGCCTGATGGGCGATAAAACGACGGCATGGCAATGCTAGCAAAGGTTGGCTCGCCGAGGCAAAGCCCTCGGTCCAGCTAACGTGACGGAGTTGGTCGGCTAGCGACGCCGAAGCGTCCGGAGTAGGTTGATGAAGAGATGGCGAAGCCCCCGGTCCAGCCAAGATGTCGAAGTAGGTCGGCGTGATGGACGCCAGCTTGAAGAAGCAATAGTGCGGCCCTGCCGATGCAGGTCGTGACGTGGTCGATGCCGGCTTGATGAAGCGACCGTGCGGTGATGCCGGTATGCCCGCTCCGTCTAATCCGTGGGGCGGCGATGTTGGTGATGATTTATCCTTCGTGATGACGGACTCTTGTTCGGCTTGCCGAGATGATGATCCGAAGTAGTTGGGCTCGGCTCAACAAAGTGACGACGTGTCTAGCGTAGGTCGGCAGCCGTGGCGCAATACTGCCGGACTGGTTTGACACCAGCATGGTATTGAAGATCATGTTCAAAAGTTTTTAAAGTTAGTGGGATGTGTTCGGGAACAAAACACAATACCCCATACAAAACTTCCTTCAAAAAGGATGTCCGAAATCCCGTTCGTAAAAAGGACGAACTCGGGTCGGATTTGTTTTCGCGCAGAAAACAGATCCGAAAAGTGATGCACTAATCGGAAGGTTCCCGGAGTTTGGACTGTCGGATCGAGCTGAAATTTTGAGGGGTTGTAGATATTGGAATTACGCATTCGATCAACGGTTGGATCTTCCAAAGGAGGTCCGAGCTAGAAGCTGTACACCACGCCCTAAACTCGTCCGGATTCTCGTCCAGATTCAATGGGGCTCCGGTATATCGGAGATTGCCGGAGATTCCTCCATCTGAACTCGATGAAATTTTCCAGGGTTGTTGCAGACTCAATTCCGCACAATTCCACCGAAGCAATCATTAAAACGACGCTTGAGGAGGTGGTGGCAGCGGACACAAGTCCGATGTCCAGAAAAATAGTACGGTCGCCCGAGGGCAATGTTGACGTTGAGTCCCCGGGCTCCCTGGATGATTCCTCCATGATCTTGATAGAGATCGGAGTTGATGTTGATGAAGGCCCTCATCCGAACATGGGGGGATTGGATGATTTGCCCCACTTTACAAGGGGTTGGATGATTTGCCCTGTGATTGTCTCAATGACAGTGGCCCCGGGCCCCACCTAGTAGCCTCTTAGGGGGGGGGCAAATTATCCAATGAAGAAGTAAAGTGGGGCAAAAGATCCAATTTCTCTCCGAACATGACGATCGGAGGTAGGGCGCAGTCCTTGGTCGAACCAAGGTGACCAGTCGAGCTGGTGACGAAGATGCCGAGGTCGCAGTTGATCTGCAGGCGAGCCATCGACCTTTTGCCGAACACACAGCGGAACTCTCAATGGAAGCACCAATGTCGGTGTCAAAACCGGCGGATCTCAGGTAGGGGGTCCCGAACTATGTGTCTAGGCGGATGGTAACAGGAGACAAGGGACACGATGTTTTTACCCAGGTTCGGGCCCTCTCGATGGAGGTAATACCCTACTCCTGCTTGATTAATATTGATGATATGGGTAGTACAAGAGTAGATCTACCACGAGATCAGAGAGGCTAAACCCTAGAAGCTAGCCTATGGTATGATTGTTCTTTCTATCGACTAGCCTGGCCTCGGTTTATATAATGCACCAGAGGCCTAGGATAACAAGAGTCCTAGCCGAATACGCCGGTGGGGGAGGAGTCCTTGTCTTGATCGCCAAGTCTTGTGGAATCTTCCTTGTATGCGGCAACTGTCCGGACTGGCCCGTGAGTATACAGCCATGGGGATCCTCGGCCCAATCCAACTGATCGGGAGACGACATGGTGAGTACCCCCTAGTCCAGGACACCGTCACCGACCTCGGGAGCGCGCCTACTCCTGGCGCTCGAGCCTCATGAGGGGTGTTGGACCAAGGAGTTCATGGAATACCTGACGCAAGGAACGCTGCCGTAGAAGGAGGAGGACGCGGAGTGCGTGGCCCGGCAGGCCACAGCGTACGGCATCCAAGACGGTGAGTTGTACAGGAAGCGGCCAAATGACGTTTCCTTGCATTGTATCTCCAGGGAACAGGGGATCGAGTTGCTAGCTGACATACGGCGGAGACTGCGGACACCACTTGTTGTCACGAACCCTCGTCGGCAACGCGTTCCGTAGCAAGTTCTACTGGCCTACGGCACTCAACGACGCGGTTGAGCTGGTGAAGTCCTGCGAGGCCTGTCAGTTCCAGACTAATCAGATCCATCAGCCATCTCAGGGCCTCCAGACCATCCCGCTCTCGTGGCCGTTCGCGGTCTGGGGGCTGGATATCTTAGGCCCGTTCCCTCGAGTGCTTGGGGGCTATCGCTACATCTACATCGCCATCGACAAGTTCACCAAATGGGCGAAGGTAGAAGCCGCCGCACCATCCTGGCCGGATCTACGGTCAAGTTCATCAAGGATCTCGTGAGCCGGTTCGGCGTCCCTAATCACATCATCACCGACAACGGCTCGCAGTTCACTAGCAATCTTTTCAAGACATATTGTGCTAACCTTGGAACATAGACCTGCTATGCTTCGGTGGCGCACCCTAGGAGCAATGGTCACGTCGAGCGCGCTAACGCGGAGGTCCTGAGAATCCTCAAGATCAGGACCTTCAAGAAGAAGCTCCAGTCTGTGCTGTGGTCCATCCGCACCACCGCCAGCAAGCCAACAGGCGAGGCCCCGTTCTTCCTCGTCTATGGAGCAGAAGCGGTCCTCCCTCATGAGGTCAAGCATCTCTCCGCACGGGCCCTGGCGTTTGATGAGGTATAGCAGGACGCCATGCAGGGGATGGAACTCGTGTTGGGGAAGGAACGCCACCGTGATGCTACGCTCCGAGCGGCAAGATACCAGCAGGCGCTGCGGCGGTATCACTGCCACAGCGTCCGCTCCAGGACGCTTGAGGTGGGTGACCTTGTCGTAAGGCGGGTGCTCTCCAGGGAAGGGCTACATAAGCTCTCGCCCATGTGGGAGGGCTCGTTTAGGGTCACCCATGTCTCCACGCCTGGCGCCATGCACCAGGAGACGCAGGACGGGGTCCCCATCTAGAACGCCTGGAACATCCAGCACCTCCGGAAGTTCTACCCATCAAGCAAGGCCCAGCGCCTGTGAAGCAAGGCCCGGCGCCTGTGAAGCAAGGCCCAGTGCCTGTGAAGGTCTCCGCTCGTGACACTCTCACGTAATAATGAGTGGGGTTGTACACGCCCCGGAGTCTCAGGAGTGCCGCCCTCGGGCCTCTGGGGCTCCCTCCTATGTCCTAGTGGTAGCACTTAGCTCCGCGCTGGTGAGAAGACTAGACTAGGTGCCGGACGCGGCTTTTCATTTGCTTTCCGTAGTTGGCTTGCCCCTCTTTAATGGAAATTTGCTTTCTGGTGTTCTTGTCGGCTTGGTTCCATCGCCTTTTGCCTCCATTTTTCCCTTGGTTCCTTGTTTTGACCCGTACTCTCCCTCGCATGCCTCGCGAGGGGGCTGGACAGGTGAGCTCATGAGCGTTTTTCCTGTTCTTCGCGAGGCACCCTCGCTCGAGCTAGCATGCTAGCGCACTTCTCCCAATCCGTTCCCCTCGGGTACCGCGATGCGAAGTGCTGGGCCAAGGCCGTTCGCGCCTGCGACCAGGGCTTGGAAGAATAAGAGTTTCTGAACAAATTTTCTGCTGTTCCTAGATGCCTACCAAGCCAAGGAGGTCCCGCCAGGTACTGGGAAATGCGCGCCCCGCGAGGCGGGAACTACCTCACACACGCCAAGCTAAGTTACCTCCACACGCTTACACAAATACTGCAACACGACACATGAATGACAAACACAACATTAGCGACTTGGAAATCATGGTTCGTTGCATGCCCTCGCAGGGCCCCAATACTCGTTTCTTTTTCTTAATCCAGGAAGAAAGGAAAGGATAAAACAAAAGTGGTGCGCGTCCCTGCGGCGGCCCGCGAGGATAGGCCCTTGGCGTTGTCCCGAACTCAGTGAGACCCCTCCTCATGCTTCACTGGGGCGCGGCGACGAGACGACCTGCTGGTGCCCTCGAAGCGGGCACGGCCGCGTGGCGGCTAGTCATAGCCGCCGCTGCTGGAGCTGTCGCCGGAAGAAGAATCGCCATAGTTGGACGAGTCATGGCTGGCGCCGAGGACAAGCCCGCCTTGACCCTCATCATGACCGTCGCCAAGGCTGAGCACCTCACCACCATCGTTGTCCTCAGGGCAGCACCCGACGCGGCGACCATCTTCCTTCGTACTTGAAGTGGAGGGTGCATCGCCTGCCCAGGCCTCGCGCGCAGGCAAATGTCTGCCAGCCGCGGGCCAGGCCCGCGTCGCCCGCAATGGAGACCTCCACCACGACCCACGAAGCCTTGCTGTAGCAGCCGTCATCCTGCAGCCAGAGACCGCCTGGACCCGTGGCCGGCAGCTCACCGGCGAAGAAGCGGGGGAGCTGAAGCCAGGTGCCAGCCGGGTTCTCCGACCATACGACGAACTCTGGCAGCACCTCCGCGGAGTGGAAGCACGGCCGGGGAGGCTGCACGACCATGGCGCGCCTCCCTTCATCGACAGGGCTACCATGACTGGGCGACTCCACCACACGAAGAGGCGCCGCTGCCGCGACGGGCCACGGCGGGGGTCGCGCGCGCTTATGGGCGGCCGCGCCCCCTCTTGGGCGGCGGTGAGTTGGGCCCCTCCTGGCGGGCTTTCCCCTTCTCTACGGCCGAGAACCTCTTTGCAGGCGCCATGGGTGTCGCTGCTACCAATGAAGCAAGGGAGAAGAAGCAATCGGAGCAGGAAGTGATTAGCGACGGGTGCTTCGCCCCCTCCTCATTTATAGCGGGAGAAGGCCAACCGGCGACCCCCACAATCACAGGTAATGATGATTTTTCTCTGCATGCAGCAGGGACTCATCAAGTCGGGCAGTTGCCGAGGCAGCGTGGGGAAGCGGAGACGCTCACGTCTCGTCAATCACCACGTGTCAACCGAGGCCGCAGGCTGTTGGGCCATGCGGCTCTCCGCACTTGCCCCTTGGCTTCGCCTTGAAGCCAAGTCTGAACATTCCTTGGGCCCGAGGGCTACTATTGGCGTCCACCAGCGTCCCTGTATGGCCCATATTCGTCAGCCAACGCTCAAGACCCCCGCGAGGGGCCAAGCCTCGCGAGGCGGACGACGCAAGACCTCCTTGGGGGAGGCCTCACCAGGCTGGCTCACGAGGGACGGAGAGATCAAGGCGAGGGGCACCTCGCGAGGTTTCTGTGACGCAAGCCATGACGACCAGGGCCAGGCGGGCGCCAGGCAGGCGCAACGCGCGCAATGTCCTCGTTTCCTCTTTGGTGCTAAAGAGGCAAGCGCAGGCGCGGAGTCTCGAGGCATCAACACTACAAAAAAAATACACTTCCGTGATGATACGTGTTTGTCACAGTAGGTCGCGTTTTTTGTCATGCATGTACATCCATGACAAATTTATGACAAAATCAAAATAGTCATACATGTGCTATCGTATAAGTGTTCCATGACACTACCAAAATTATCATCACGGAAGTGTCCACTTCCATGATGATAAATCGCGCGTCACAGAAGTGCTTTCGTCAAGGGTGACTGACACGTGGCATCCACCGTAACGGAACGCCGTTAAGCTATCGGGTCGGGTTTTGGACCCGATAACCCGTTAATAGCCCCGACCAATGGGAAATTTCCATGTGTAAAATTCTTATTGGCCGGACGAAACAATGTCACCGTCGCTGGGTCGAGATAGGCGCCTATGATACGTCGACACGTGGTACAGCCCAACAGAGGCCCATTCTCGTGAAAAGGCCGCCCGCTTGACTTGGTCAAAGGTGGCGTCGGCCCATGGAAAGCCTATTAATGGCCTGTTCGCATATAGCCCATTTACAGCCTGCTAACCCAAGGCCAGTTACGCCCTACCCGAATTAGGCCCAGTAGCGTCATTTGGGCCATCCAATATGATTCCAGCCCATTTTCACTTCTGGCCCATGTATGGCCCATGACGTCTTTCGGCCCATATGAGGCCCTTTGTATCTCTTGGCCCATTAGCAGCCCGTCTTTAAATCGGCCCGTAATGAACAAAGGTATTACTTTACACCCATTAACGGCCCGTGGTGAAACTGGCCCGTAATGAACAGTGTATCACTTTATACCCATTAACGGCCGTTATTCCGTTGGGCTGTTTCCAGCCCAAGTTAACTTTCGGCCTTCTGTGGGCCCATTTATTCTTGGGCTCATTTGCAGCATTCGGTTACTTACGGCCCGTTATTGTCATTTTCTGCTTGTGGGACAAATTCAGCCCGTCGTTACAGTCAGCCCGTTTGTGGACCGTTAGTCTGTTGGGCCATTTTCATTGCGTCATCAAATACGGCCTATTAACGGCCCTTTATGGTCGGCCCATAAAACATATGATTTCCAATAAAGGCCCGTCTACGGCCCATTAAAGGCCCGTACAAGACCCATAAATGAGTCGGCGGCCCATGGATCCTACGAGACGTACAAGGCCCATGGATCCTACAAGACATAGAAGGCCCATGGATCCGACGGCCCGTGAAGGGCCATGGTCGGGCGAGTTGGCCCCCGTTCGAACAATAAAGCATATTTAAAGAATTATCCTAGTCAATACTATCACCTCTAAAAATCATAGACTGTTACAACAAAGAGATCAAGGCATAGAAAGGTAGAATAATCCTACACTATACAATAAAGAAATTACAGCCGATAATACCCACTGGGCATTATGGTTCGGCACAGGTGATAATAAAGCATACACAAACAGCAAATTACATACACTGGGCAAATACAGCTCATACATCATGGACGCGCATCAACTTAACTCCATTTGAACTATAATCTCTTCAGAAAATAGGATTGCCGGACTCAGATAGCACAAATTTCAGTCCGCAAAATCTCCAATTCCTTCATGGTTACCTCGGTGTCTTGTTTCATTTTTTGACTCCTGCATCTAATACCGCATGTCCAGTCTCAACTTGTTGATTATACGTTGACAATCATGTACACGTTGTCTTGCCACCTCTAGTTGATGCTCGAGAACATCAACACATTCCAATTCCAATCCATAATCATTCGGTAACGGCCATGCCGCACTTCTCGCAGATCTTTGTGTTGATGTCACTTCATCTTGAAATGTTTCTGTAAGTACACATGACTAGGGCAAAAATATAGTTACAACAATGAAGCGAACAAGACACTATTTTGTACTACATGGCAAAACAGGACTAACAATAATGTTACACATCACTTTAAAAAAAGGTTACACGTCATGAAGCATAAGCAGGTGATATTTTAAAAGTTATAAAAAAGATAGTCTGTGCAGCCTGCATACAGAAATCCCTCTTAGCTCACCAGAGGAGCATGATGTTGGGGCCCAATCGAAACCACAGACAAGTTACAAATTTAGACAAAGACGCTATTATAAGTAAGCAAGCAGTTGGCCATTCTGTGCCTCAATTAAAGTCTTAGGGAGCATAATGAACATCAGAGGGTTCCATACAAACATACTACAGCAAGCAAAACTATGCAATCATTAGTGTAGTATAAACTAGATTGTGAGCCTCATGCAATAATAGTTGGTTAATAGACTTCAAAGCTTCAGGCACACTTCGGCAGAGTAATTAAATGGTAAGGCCTTTAATTATGTCAACTAATAGTGATACAAGTACCAAACATCGTGCATGATTATTTGGGCATCTCATTAATCGAGGACAAATAAAGCAATTGAAAAGAGAAAATTAACTATGCTTGAAACAAACAAGGAATTGAACTGTTGAGTTGCATACAAAGGACTTCCTTAGCAGGTTGAAGAGGCTCAAAGCAGCTCCTACTTCTCTTGCAAGGCTCTTTCCTAACATCTTGTACTTGGAAATCCTCAATCCTATCTTCATTGCACCCCCTCTGCAAGGTGACACAAACTAGTTACTCGTCTCCTTGGAAGATAAATATGCATATTTTCCAGTCTGTGAACACAAAAGGATGAGATTATAACAAAACAACACCACATAATGAAACATGTCGCATATCTTGCAATTGCACACAATGAAATGAGCATTTACTATGTCTGCACTATGTAAAAACTAGGCATACCTTCGAACTGGTTCTCCAGGTAATCTTGGAGAGCCTACTGTAGTGTACAGCCAAACCTTTATGTCACCTATGAGTTAGAAATGGCCCCACTACAGCAGCCCTTAGTGTTTAAATCGTTGACAAGCTCTGTTAGAGTGTTAGGTCAAGAACAACAAGTAATCAAAGCAAACAGTCCTAGTATGGCTGGCTGATGCAAACAAGCAATTGAATAGATGTGTGCAAATCTTACATATCAAGAAAAGAAGCAAAGAAGGAGGCTTAAAGACCATCACTTGACTGACCAGATTTAAGGGGCATTTAAACATCATGTGCAACGTAAGAACTAACATAAATATTGCATATTCCAGATTCTACAATGGGATGCACATGTATTAGGTTATGCCATGTATGATGATGCCTAAATGTACGGATAACAGGCATGAGTGATTCATCATTGCACGCACAATTGAATTGCAGGTTAAGGGCCAGTTCGATTCCGTCTTTTCAGGGCATATTTTCAAAATAAGCCATAAAAGATGTAAAGAAGTCATTTTTTGAGTTATGGGCTTGGGCTTAACTAATTTCGCTTTGGAGGGGGGTGTTTTGGGTAGAACCTCACTAAAAATAGAACGGAAGGGGAATAGTGAAATGACGCTGTTGTCTGCCTATATTACACTCAAAATGCAACTGCTGACGCCCGTGCCACACCTGACCCTCAAATAAAAACAAACACGCAAGCATTCATTGCCCTTCCCGCTTGCATCTCCTCTCCCCTTTCCCTCTACCTCGATCCCCTGCCTACAACACTAGGGTTCCTCCAAATGAGCCGTCGCCATCGGGTCCCATCTGCCCGGTCCTCGACGCGATGCTATGTCCAGCTAGGCTACATGGCCGTGGTAGGGGCAAATCTCCCGGCTGCTCCTCCCTCTTGCGCCGCCTCATTCTCATGGTCTCCAAAGCTGCTTCCACTGTGGTTCGTCTAACGCACTACTCCGGTAGTGCTGCACAACTATGGTTGATGCCACACCGCGCGTAAGGCACCTTATTCCCCTCCTCCTCCCGTGCCATGGCCTTGAGGTGCTATTGAAGGATGAGCTCATCCAACAAGGTGAGGATCTCCTCCGATTTTTGCCAAATTTTCATTTCGATCCACTATACGATGAATTGCTATGAGCTGTCGCTATATGATGCATTGCTATGAGCTGCTCCTCGCTGCCGCTATATGATGAATTGCTATGACCTGTTCTGCTGTATGATGAGTTGTTATGAGCTACCGCTGCCGCTATATGATGAATTGCTATGAGCTGCCGCTGCCGTCAGATGATGAGTTTCTACAAGCTGCTCCTCGCCGCTATATGATGAATTGCTATGAGCTGCTCCTGCCGCTGCTATATGATGAATTTCTATGAGCTGCTCCTCGCTGCTGCTATATGATGAATTGCTATGAGCTGCTGCTGGTATATGATGAATTGCGCATCGCTATCTTTGTATGATGAGTTGCTATGAGCTCTTCTTTGCTTCTATATGATGCTTTCAGTGGTGCTGCTATACGATAATAACCAGTCACTTGGACCATCGAATTTTAATAAATAATTGTTCTTCATTTAAATGTGGGTCATGCGTTCTTCGTTTAAATTAGGCAATGTGATCTCTATGGAAAACATTGACCAAAGTAGATTGTGCCAAGTAGATGGTATCTTTGTATTTGCATTTTGAGCAAATAGTGATGGTCTGTTTTCCTATCATATTAATTACTGCACAGGGTTCATTTGTGATGTTTGCAAGTCAAATTAATTTTCATATGGGCAGCAAATTGAAAAAAAATATAATGCAATCTAGACTTTCCACTGATCATACCAAAGATAAGTTGAAAACGCAATGAAAAGAACTGGTTGGCTTATTACCTGGAGCTTATATTCACAGGTGCTTATTTTCTTAGGATAACTCGTAATAACTGTCCCTAAGAAACTTGGCTAATAGAACTGGGATACAAATAACATGTCACGATGATTGCAATGGAGGAGTGACGTACCATAGCACACTGTATAGGCTCACCGCTGCCTCTCCTTTTTTTGCGATGTTCCATGAAATTGCCACATACATCTTGTAATTTTTCATTGTGTAACCCTATCTGCAAGTCGACACGGCTAATTTCAGACATCTCTACATGATAATACATTGCATATCCCTTGCGCATATTTAAACCACCAATTAACGATTGTTTGCGTACCATAAACTAGCCATGACTCTGTATGCTGGACTAGCAGGCACTCTAAGGGAGCCTAATGTAGTGCACTGGAATTCCTACATGCCACCTACGATTTTGTGTAATGTATCGCCCTGTTCCTAAATATATGTCTTTATAGAGATTCCAAAGATGGACCATATACAGATGTATATAGATGCATTTTCGAGTGTAGATTCACTCATTTTGCTCCGTATGTAGCCTATAGTGGAATCTCTAGAAAGACTTATATTTCGAAACGGAGGTACGAGGTAGTATCATGTATGACATCTACATATCTAATTTAGCAGCCAGTAGTAGAAATCATTGTCTACACAAAGGGATTACTGGTCGAAAATCCTAGCAAAGCACACTGGCAGGCACAGAACAATACAAGAGAGAGAGAGAGAGACGCGCTTACAAGATCATAGCAATGCCTCAGTCCAGGATCTTGGTTGGCCAAGCTGTTAGATCCAGAAGAAACATCGTCCTTGTAGTTTTTGCCAGCTGCATAACAGGTAACAGTGACCGGTTAGTATATTTTAAGTACATCGGGCAGGTGATGCTGGACGGTTTAAAGGTGACAAGTACCTAGGCCGTGGCGGGTGCTTGGCATCTCTCCAGACGGTGGGAATCAGGTTAGAAACGTCGTGGGTGATGATGCTGCGCTGGCTGTAGGGGTCCGGTAAGGAGATCTAGAACCGTCGAGTAGGGTGTTTGTGGAGTGGCTCCGATAGGGTGGACTGCGGTGTGGGCAAAGCGGATCTGTGGCCGTGGACGAGGGCGTAGGTGAAGCTACTCCGGTGGTTGGGTTAAGCATGGTCTCGATGACGCGGATCTGCGGCCGTGGACGAGGCGTCAGAAGCTGCTCTGGTGGTTGGGTTAAGGATGGTGTCGACGATGCCGATCTGCGGCCATGGACGGGGCGTCAGAAGCTGCTCCGGTGGTTGTGTTAAGGATGGTGTCGACGATGTAGATCTGCGGTCGTGGACGGGGCGTCAGAAGCTGCTCCGGTGATTGGGTTAAGGGTGGTGTCGACGATGCGGATCTGCGGCCGTGGATGGGGCGTCATAAGCTGCTCCGGTAGGTTGGATGAGGGTGCGAGGAAGCGGATCCGAGGCCGTGGACTTGTGAATTGGCAAAGCTCTCCCGATAGGGTTGAGAATGGTATAGGCGAAGCTACTCCAGTAGGGTTGACGATGGTGTCGGCGAAGCGGCTCCGGTAGGGTTGAGGAAGGTGTCGGCGAAGCGGCTCCGGTAGGGTTGAGGAAGGTGTCGGCGAAGAGCATCAGAGGCCGTCGACGGGAGCGTCGGTGGGGCGGCTCCGGGGGGTGTGGACGAAGCGTCTCCGGTGGGGAGTACGAATGAGCCACTGCAGATGCACGGTGGTTGACGAGAGTACCGGTGAAGCAGATCCGGCGCCGTGGACAAGGCCGACACTGAATGGACTGTGGTACAGTGGTGGATGAGCAGTCTACTTATTTCTAGGGGAGGTGGGAGGGGTAGATGCGGCCGCAGAAGCAGATCTGGCGAGGTGGACGCCGCTGGCAGTGAATGGGCTATGGTACGGTGGATGAGCAGTCTAGGGTTTCGAGAGGGAGGGAGAAGGCGATGAAGTACGGACGGCGTGATGTAAGATGCTCTGCTGCTGTGGAGTTAGTCGCTTTTATGGAGGGGAGAGGAAATGGGGTGTCGTGTAGTGGGGAACCGAAGTTGCCAAAGCAGCCCGACCTATCATGTAGATGAGGGCGGTATTGTAATTGTTGGTCTCCGTGCACCAAGGACAAAAGGGGATTTCGCATGCTAAAGACTAAGGTGGCGGAAATTTTAGAAGGAGGCGGGAGATTTTGTTACCATGGATCGCTCAGATCCAGTTTCAACTAATTTTGGACCATGCTAGCGGGAAGGTCATGCTAGACTGTACACGGGCACGCACAAGAAGCTAATAATCGTGTGAAGTCCACCCCTGAAAAAAAGACAATAACTCGGGATGATGCGCCGAGAACTTGGACGTTCACACGGGCGCGGCCAATCGTACGGGTGTAGTGGCGCATTCACAAAAAAAGGGATCAAACACTCAGCCTATGTATTTCTCGTGTAAATAGATAATTTAGTGCCATTGGTTATTTACTTTAAACATAATGCATTGACGTGTTAGTGTAGAGGCGCACAAAAAGAAATGGATATTGTAGTCAGCTACTTAAAAGTGTTACCTCATATGATTACATAGCCTCCATTTCATAAATTATGCATTCGCTGAATTCATATATGAATATTACATATATTACTTCAAAATAGAAACTTAAATCATCCACGACTAATGAATTTGAATGCAAGAGTAACAATGGTGCATATACATGATAGTTACATTGGTTGTTTGAAGAAACATCACTGTAACTTTGGTATGCACAACTGAAAAGGTTTATTTAAATAGAAAAAAATGTGATATGTGAGAGTCCAATCTTCATAGCGTTGAATCAATATTGTACCTTTGGCCACGATACGAAGTAGATATTGACTTATGTTCAAGCGATGCACGTCCACCATCGCTAGATAGTGATACGTGAATGAATTGTGCAATCTCTCTCACACGCATGCATATCTCATTTCCCTGTGGGCATCGGAATCACACACACGCACTTCGTGTATTTCTCCCCCTGCGTCAGGGTTAAATTCGCCTTTTCTACCCTGGCCCTACAAGTCTCTCACACGTAAACACACACGCTCTCTATGTCTAACACGCCCACCCCTTTAATTCCGCCCCACCCACAGCCACTAATGTCTCAAAGTATAATAATGTCTCTCACACATATGCTATCTACCTATCCCTTAATATAGCTAGATATGTGTCACACAAACTCCTTCTCCCTACTAGCAAGATGCCCATGCGTTGCACGGAACATCAAGATGCATTTGTATGATAAGTTTATCTAGTGAGAGAAAAGGATGAATGAGGAAATGCCTTATTTGCAAATGCGGAGAGGGGTGTGGGTATCTTTTTGCAAAATTGCCATAGTTTCCTTCCTGTCCGTCGGATATAAATCGGATGGCCTATATTGCTGGTTGGCAGGAACACCATCATCACCATCTCTGTTGTATTATAAGAGTTTAGATATGTGAGTGTCACTGCCCCCCCCCCACACACACACCCACACTTCCCAACACCGAAGGAGTAGGGTGACACATCGATCTTGATACAAATCTATCGACTGGCTTCTCTCTCAATTATACACACACACACACTACCCGGCACGAAGGAGTAGGGTGGCACATCGATCTTGATAATAATCTATCTACTCCTCTTTCAAACACACACACACACACACACACACACACACACACACACTCGCTAGTTGTACCTCTGTGCCTACCGTGCACACTCTCGATATGTCTTTCTCTCCCTCCCCCCCCCCCCCAACAATGACAGCAGAAGGGTGACAACTCGATCTGATTGTAATGTGTCAATTGGTTTCTCTCTCAAACATTGTGTCTCGGTGCCTCGCTCGGTAGCCCCCTCGATATGTAGACTTCTCGCGCGCGCACAGCTGTAGTGACGATGATGCTGAACTCAGTGTGCCTTGTTTTTACCGGCCTCATGTGATAGTTTTCACCCTGCTTTCTGTTAATTAAGAAGGCAACCTTTTCTTTGTTACTACTAGTGAATCTGAAATCATTCGGGGCAGACATAAAATATATCACTTCAACCCAATTATCGCAGCAACTATTTTAAAAGAAATTAGTTAGCTGTTCGCATGCTGTACGGAACATCAAGATGCATTTGTATGAGTAGTTTATCTTGTGAGAGAAAAGGTTGAACGAGGGAAGGCCTTATTTGCGAACGTGGAGAGACGTGTGGGTATATTTTTGCAAAATTTTCTTAGTTTCTTTTCTATCCGTTAGATATAAATCCGATGGCCTATATTGCAGGATGGCACGCACACCATCATCACCAACTCTGTTTTCTACTCCCTCCGTCCGAAAATACTTGTCATCAAAATGGATAAAAAGAGATGTATCTAAAACTAAAATATGTCTAGATACATTTCCTTTTATCCATTTTGATGACAAGTATTTCCGGACGGAGGGAGTATTTGTCTTTTTAGAGATTTCAACAAGTGACTATGACCGGACCTTACCAACATACTCAAAAAAGTAGTCCATAATTTTGATGTTACCCTCTTTTATTGGCGGTGTAGTTCCATCTGGATACATCATAAATAAATCAATGACAAATCTGACCCCATCCTGAAAAGACATACAGAGCAAAATGAGTGAATCTACACTCTAAAATATGTCTACATACACATCCGTATGTGGTAGTCCATTTGAAATATGAAAAAGACAAATATTTAGGAACGAATGGAGTATATATAAGAGTAGACATGGAGATATATCTCCAGCATGATCTACAACAAAAATGTGCTGGGCTGGTTAGCGCCGGATGCTCGCGATGACATGAGTTCGAATTCTGTCTTGTAAATTTATATTTTTATGTTATATATTACTCTACTTATTTAATATATACTTCTTTCGCTACTGTACTGATAGTGGAACCCACAGAGTACTTAGAATACAAGATTAAAGATGGACTTGTTTCTTTTTAACTTTCAGACGGTTGTAGCCACCCTGCAAGTCACGTGTACACTGTACATGCAATTAACTTTTTATAGAGGGACAATCATACACGCAATTAACTCAAATGTTTTGGATGTCACTATATTATTTCCAGCATAAAGAGCATCTCCAACGGCAGCCGACAAATTTCCTCCCGCTTCCTTAAGCGAAGGACGACATCAAACGCCAGTGTCATACATTTTTACAACTCTAACTAACCAGATGAAATTCATTCAAACACGGACTGATTTCATATAAGCATGAAGGATTTCGTATAAAAAAGCCGGATCTTCATATAAACATGATGGATTTCATTACATTTACATTAACTAAGAGGTGTCAATCCGGCTCTCTTGTATAATTAATACTCCCTCCGTCCGGAAATACTTGTCCTAGAAATGGATGTATCTAGACTTATTTTAGTTCTAAATGGTCGCCATGATCCCTTTGTCTTCCTCATGTACGTCAGACACTTGCGGGGTCGACGAAGGTCCTCGGAAGAGACGAAGTAGCAAAGAAACCACCTGAATCCGCGGTCGTCACCTCGGCGGTGGCCTTCATGGGTCCCAAGTGGCGGCGGCCTCCCGTGTTCTACTTCTCCTTGATGATGGCAGCGGACACGGAGAAGTTGGCCTCCGACTCATCACTCTCCACGCACCCGGCTTCTGTCTCTGCCTGCATGGCGCTGCCGCGGGCACGGGAGGCTCGCCCACAGACACGGGAGGCGCGGCCACCACAGACACTGGTGGCGCGGTACGACGCGGCAGCGACAACGCGCGTACAGGCGTGCTCGCCGCCATGCCGGCGTGGAGCAACTCGCCACTCCTCATCGAGCTGAATCGAGCGGCGAAGTTGCTGAACCACGGCTCGCTTAGCGGCAATCGGCTCCGCCGGCCAAGCAAGGTTGGTGAAGCATCGAGCGGCCTCGCCCGTATCAGGAAGGCTCGGCGGGCCACCCAGCCGTGTAATATGCCAGAGAACGGCTCATCGGAAACCATCGGAAGAGTGGAGAAAATGGTGAAGGAGGAGATGGGGGAGCGGCGGGGGGGGGGGTGCGATTCTTGCCCGCTGTCAGTCTGGCCTCGTGTAAATAGAGGGCAGACGGTAGGAGCTTGGCCAGCGTCTGGCCTCGTTTAAACTGAGGGCGGACGGGAGGAGCTCGACCGGTGTTGCGTTTAATTCCGGCCCGCTCATGAACGGACGTGTGGCCGGAGTAGGATTCTCGGTTTGCATGCGGGTTTAATGGAGGGGTTTAATGGAGGCGTCGGGCGTGCAGCGGGCGGTGCAGTACTATTCGATTTGACAACAGTAATGAGCTGTCAAATCACAAAGGCCCTCGCCTCTCGTGAAACTGACCGAGCTAGACTGCCCCGCCCTCTAGCCTTTTAAAAAATGTATATACTCCACTTTGTGCAGTAGTATCGATGGATTGCGCCATGGAGCAAAACTTGAAATTAAAAAAAAGGTGGTACATATAGAGAGCGCTCGTCGCCAAATTATGCATATAGTACTATTAAAAAGGCTTGTCACAATAATGGTTTCCAGCACAAGTGCACAACCCAGCCCTCAAATAAAACTAAACACCCAGGAATTCTTTGACAAAACTAAGCACCCTGAAATTCTTTGACAACTAAACTACTAGCTATATGATGTTGGCCATATATATTGTATGTATATAATGTGAATAAACGAGTGGTAGTACTATACCAACTAAAAGATGAAATGTATGAAATACTAGTATGTACGTACTGAAGAGTTAAAGTAACAAGAAGAAACATAACATAGTTCTCATTGGGGCTCAAAGACAACACACCCCTCAAGTTAAATTAAGCACACCTGAAATTAAACTTTGCAACTATTCCGTAGAGGGCACCGCATTAGAACCACCATGAGCAACGACATCGCCACCTTACTCGGAGTCCTCGTCCATGTCCTCGACTTCGTCCTTGTCCCTCTTCCTCTTGGCCAATACTTCTTTGCTTGAACCGCACACTTGGCTGTTGCTCTTCATCCAACCCTTGTAGATATTGAAGCAAAGGTAGCCATCCATTGCAGCGTAGTGGATGTAGTCTATATCTAGTACATTCCGCTGCCATGCATGACGATGAAAGTTGTATGGAGGTTTCTCCAGTTATTTAAGGATGAACCATGGCTCCTGCCAGGGTCAGCATTGAAGGCTGACGAGAGGACACCAGCCGATTCTTCTGGAGGTCGAAGGTGTTGCCTACAACGAGGCCTATCCGACGCAGGACTTTTTTGTCGTTACCAAAGTCTACAGTAACGAATTTGAGTAGGTTGCTCTCGAGGAACTCCTTAAAATCCTGGCACTCAACGTCGGCATGGCATATGTGGTAGACCAAGCCTTAAGTCATGCACGCAAACCTGAATAACGGCGGGCTTCTTCCTCTCTTCGTCCTTTAGATCCTTCTCTCGTCCCAGGAGTATGGTGTACCCAACATCTAGCCCAGCGACCCAATCATCATCTGAGTCTTCGAACATGCGTCCGAAGTGAGAAAGGCATCTTTTCACCGTCGCGGAAGAACGGGTGTAGATGACGTCGAACTCATCGCTGGTGATTGTTCTAACCTTGTACTCACCGCCGATCGGGGAGATTTGGACGCCATGGATTTGGGAGGAGGGTTAGGATTATTGGAACTGCCGTAATGTGAATGGACGGGACGACTAGGAGCGAACCGCCATAGTATTGAAGGACGTGCAGGGACGAGTAGGAGTGAACTGCCAGCGTGTGAGCGGCAGGGTAGTGGCTTTCCATTCTCCCATGATACGGGCTTCCAAGAGCCCTTGGATCTGAGATTGAACAGTTGCATGGCGTGATTCTAGACCTATGGGTGAATATCCTATCCTGGAGGGTTATTCTGCAAATTTCCAGCAACTTAGCATGCGACCGTTTGATCTCAGATCCAAGGGCTGCCAGCAGCCCGTATCATGTTTGCGCCTACCACGCATCGTCAGATCGTCAAGGTCGCGCTTCTTGGAGATTTAACACGGTGTGTTAGGCTATCCGATGTTGGCATGTCATACATAGTCATCACATAGTCCCTCATACTACAACAAGGTTTTGGCTATAAGGTTGGCTATAAATGTATTTTTTACTTCTCTCTATCTCTTTCTTCATATTTTCCTCCGTCCCATAATATAAGAACGCTTTTACACTAGTGTAGTGCCAAAACGTTCTTATATTATGGGACACAGTGAGTACTCAGATTTATTGCATTCGCCAAGGAGTGACCTCTTCCAATGAAATGGTGTTGCTAAGTTTGCTTCATTTAATTAGCTATAGACTCAAAATTGTCTTTTCACCTAGGTACACGCGCTTAACACCATTTCTTCCTTGGGTCACCAAACTAGTCTCTCTCTTCTTGATTAACTTGCCACATCAGACTTTATGCCTATGTGGCAAGCTTAAGCACCTATAGGAGCAAGTAAGTACAATAGTGTGCTTTACGTGGCATTTTTTGCATATGTGGAGGAAAGAGAGGCAAGGAAAAAGTGGAGAAGTGGGCTCTCATGCAAGAACCAGCCTCTACTACATGGTGGAGCATTGGGAGAGGCACCTGTATGGAGGTGGTCAGGAATCGGGAGACTCACGCCGGTCGTAGCGCCACAGTTAAAATGATAATGGAAAGTCAAATCATGGGGCCCCACCTGTCCAGCAAGAATCGCTGTCAAATCACACAGCCCTCACGCTTGCAGCAGCCTACTCCCTCGCCTTCTCGCGTCTCTGCCGAACCGACTAGGCCGAATCGCCCGCCTACCGCTGAGGGAGAAGCTCAAGAAGATACTCCCTCCGTCTAGATGACCAAGGTGGAGAGGAAAACGAGAGAACTTAATTTTTAGTATTTGCTAAGGCTGGTTGTAATGGTACTAGCCTTAGCAATTTTGATGAGGTGTCATAGAATTAAATGAAGAAAGAGAGAGAGTTGAGTACTATGTGTCATACATGGCAAAAAATAAAGTACTACATGATACTAATATATGATACATGGCGCATGAGTACTAAGTATTATTAATACAGTTTTGCTAGAACTCATCCGGAGTAGATGAGATATAATTTGGTCTCATTCATCTTTTATAGCCATTGGATGTGATGCTATATAAGATG
Organism: Aegilops bicornis; assembly: GCA_021605145.1. NCBI lineage: Eukaryota > Viridiplantae > Streptophyta > Magnoliopsida > Poales > Poaceae > Aegilops > Aegilops bicornis. The sequence goes on from CM038674.1 coordinate 514,104,870, forward strand.
CGTGTGTGCTGACTTGGGTTGTATTTGTTCTTGTGCAATGAACTGACCACTGCATGTCATGTTTGATAGTCTCAAGTCATTAAAAGCATACAAGCCCCACATCTCTTCTTGGTTGATTCCTCTATTTGTGTCAAAAAATAAGAAACAACTGAGAGTTAGTGCACCACACCTATGTGTTTACTATTGGTTTTCGTAAGATGACTTAATACTCACCTAGACGGAGGGAGTATTCGATTTGACAGTGGGCGGCGCAGTTCCCGATACGGCTTTAATGTAGACGAGGGAGGGAGTAGCGGTTCCCGATATGTTGAACGACCAATGCATCCTCCTTCAATTAATGCATGAGGGAAGTAATGGGAGGAGCTCTGGAAAAAGAGGCTGCACGATGTGAATGCAATGCAGTTTGCCCTCATTGCCCTCATATAAAGGCGCCCCTCCATTCCAATGCATCTACCACATCGTACGCACCTAAGCATTTGCCTAAGCACCTACACTAAGCGCAAACGAGCTCACTCTAGACCCATGGCGGCGATGCGCGTGAGCGGCCAGCGGCTGCGCCAGATGGTCCACGACGCCTCGCGGCATGGCGCCGAGGATCGCCTCCAGACGGTGTTGGAGACCAGCTGGTGGATGGCCGCCATCGACGCCTAACCACGACTCTCGCTTGACCAGATGATCGTTGCCACCAGCAACAAGTTCACCGTCCTCAAGAAGCTCGCGGACGACATCGCCAGATTCTCCAGCCCAGCGCCCGGGCTCCTCATTGCCTGCCACCCTAATCGGCCTCCATGGTCGGAACCTCTTTCAAGCACTGGTGGCCCTGCGACTGCCCACCGACGCCACGAAGAATGTCCACCTGGAGGTCGCGCTCGCCGTGAGGCGCCTCACTGTGCAAGAATTCGTCGACCTACACATCCACGTGTACGAGCAAATCATGTACATAGGTATCTACAAGGCCAGTGAGGACACTACGATGTTGGCCTTCCTCAACCGGCTAGAAGCCTTGGATGCCTCTGCTGAGAAGCACCTCGACCTCGCCCAAAAGCCACCGGTCCTTAGCCGTCGGTCGGTGGCCCGGCGCACTAAGTTGAGGAGGATGAGGTCGTACGTTCGTGGATCCATCTTTCTTCTTGCCTTCTGTAACCACCACTGCGATCGCATCATCGTGGCCTTAATTCTTATTGTGCTGTTGCATTCTCGCTCCAAATCAATACCGACATGTGTGATCCCTTTGCTTAATTATATGCATCACTGTAACAAGTACTCCATCCGTCAATTTATAAGTTGTGCTTACCTTTTCCATCAACTTCGTGCAACACGCGGGCATCTTGCTAGAAACACTAGAATATGTCTATATAATCCGTATGTGATAGTCCATTTGAAATCTCAAAAAATACAAATTTTAGGTACGGAGGGAGTAATATATTAGGAGTATCAAAACAATAGTGATTTCTTTCAAGTTTGTGAACAAATACTACTATTCTACTACTTTGGAACCGTCGCAACGCGCGGGCACATTGCTGGTAAAAGTAAAGGGCCTACCGCGTTCACATCGCACCTCCACACGCCCGGGAATCGGGAGTACAACACGGCCCGTCCGGCACGACACATAGCTTAGGGAAGGCATGTTGCCTAGCATTTTCACTTTCATGTGGGACCGCCATTAAGCAAACCGACACCACGCCCGCCGCCGAGTTGGAAAACAGAAACAAGGGGAAGATCTAGTTGTAGCACGGAAGCCAAGAAATTTGGTGTCAGACGGGGCTCGTTGATAGATTAGGAGCATTCCGTACTAGTACTACTCGTACTAGTACCAATTTTGTACTCCTAGTACTATATTACTAATACTACCACTATACAACTAGTAGGTACATGCACGGCACAACATCGTAGGAGCAAAAAACGGGAAGACCTTGTTTTGGGTGATTTATCTTTTTTTCAATCAACGTAGTAAGAATAATATGATGTGGGGGGCACCCATGAAGCTTATGTGGCTTGGTTGCATGGCTACGGAAGGTTAGAGAAAAATAAATAGATAATGTGTTTTGAGTGCAGTCCTCTAAATTGATATACTTTGGATCCGTTGCAACTTACCGACACATATATTTCTATACCCGCTTTATAGTGTGTGAATAACTTTGATTGTTGGTCGTTGGATGTAGCCAATCCGACGGTACAAAGATGGCAAATCCGAGCACTCTTGGCCGTTGGATATCATCCACCAGATTCGCCACATGTATAATCTAGAAGACTCCATGGTTGAACTTAATTCATGAATAACTTTGCCACAACTAAGCTTAGGCAAAGTTATTAGTTCTTCAAAATGAGAGCCACAAGTTGGCAAGCCTAAGGGAATCTTGCCACATTTTGTGTGTGTATGTCATGTGGGGACTTAGTGTGGCTTGCCTAAGGTGTGGCTTGAACCAAACACTCACCTAAGTTAATCAAACTTGCCTAACCTTACATTCCACCAGATTTTGCCACATGTTATAATCCAGAAAGCTCCACATGTAGAAGCATAATGCACAAACCACCAGAATCTCATGCGTGCAATGCACGTGTACCTTACTAGTACTAGTTGGTAGTAGTAAGAAACAAATTCTAGTTTTGGCACGAGCTCAGATCAAGGGAGCACCACAAGGCTCGCCACAGAGTTACATTTCCTCTCAGGCCCACGGACCGAACTTCAAAGGGCTTAGTGCCCGTTTATGAGTCAATGACATGCGGACCTTAAATGCGGCTGGCCCACATGTCATTCTCATGGTGGTGGCGTGGATCGCGACTCACTCGTTCGAGATGAACCGGCCGGTGGTGGCGTGGCCGTGACAAGGGTGCCACAGCTGGGCGTCAGGGCGTTACGAGGCGTAGATGGCCACACCGGCGGGTACTACCTGTAGTACATAAGTAATCCAGCTGAGGATTGATGCCCGGGACAAAATGTGTCACAGCCGCTGGATGAAAATTAGATGGTGCGGGAGTACGGATCGGAGCACAGCAGCGGAGCAGGCAAACCGCGTCCAATCGGGTGTGTCTGTGGTAGAAAGTTGATGGTCGCCATAGTTCAGCTGGCCTGCATGTCATGCACACAAAGGCAGAGGAGTGGTGGGGCTGAGAGGGATGAGGGGCACGTCGGGGGGATGATAATCCCCTGACACGAACAATCCTACCATTACATCATCGACATGTGGGACCCATAAGCGTGGGTCCCACCGCCGCTGAAGGAAAGGCAGGGCAAGGCAGTGATAGCCACGTCAGAGGATCCATGTCCACGTCGGGGGACATCGTGCCATGGGTTGGAGCGGCGTCGTGGGAATCGCGTGCGGGTGGCAGTGGTAGAAACAAGAAACGTGATGGTCGCCGTGGTTCAACTTCCATGGACAAGCTGTCATGTCTGCTGACACATGTATATCAAAACTAGAGTTTTTATATTTCAAGCACGTGAACAAGTATTATTCTACTACTTTGGATCCATTGCAACGCACGGGCCAAAGACATTGGTAGTAGTAGTTTCCATCTCTATCTCTAGAGGCCTTCCCTCGCTCATCCTTTTCTCTCACAAGATAAACTACTCATACAAATGCATCTTGATGTTCCGTGGAACGCACGAGGATGTTTCCTTGGGGGTCTCTCCAGCGCGGCGTGGCCGTAGTTGCAAGTTGACGCCTCTTGAGATGCCGACGTTGAGGGGCACTCGGATTTCCTTCGATGAGCAGGTAAGATGAGTTTGATCACGTTGTGAATGCATTCTAAAGACTAGTTCCGTGTCCATTTCTTAATTCTCCCCCTGCCCACTATTTCACAGGTTAGGCTAAGTGCGAGTGGAGATTGGCTTGCATATGTACGGGAGGGTACCAACATCAATTTGCACAACATTTACAATGGTGAAGCCGTTCCCGTAGAACCTTTGTCCAAGATTGGGATCAGCCATGCAACGGGCCACCGCATGAATTGGTACGATGGAACCACGGTGAGATTGAATAAGATAGCACAAACCTTGCACATGGCGGTCAAAGGCGGACCATGCTGTCTGCGGCCGATTTGTTGCCGTACGAGTAGGAAGACGTTGTGCTCCTTTCTAACCGCATCTTCGCGGTGACAAACCAGGGGACTTATTTTGTATGGGACAGATCCTACGATATAATCCCTCTCTCCCAGTTTATTTGTTTTGAATCTTTTCGTTTTATAAGTTTCAAATTAAAATTTAGAGCTCTCCATCACATGTTGAGATTACAATGTCCATTAAATCGTTGCGTGCACGTATAGTAAAGAAACAAATCTGGAGTTTTCCACGAGTTCGTGCTGCAGGAGCACCACAAGCCCTGGCGCGGGAGTTACATTTCCCTCTCAGGGCCGTCGGGACTGAGCTTCAGCGCCTTACTAGACCTACCTTTGAGCCAATAACATGTGGACCCGATAGGTGACTGGTCCACATGTAATGCTCCCGTAGGCAGAGGGGCAGTGAGGCCATGAGCGGTGAGCCGCAGGTCGGGGGATGTGTGGTTTCATTGGTTCGAGCGGCGTCGTGGGAATCACGGGTGGCTGTGGTAGAAACTTGATGCTTGCCGCATTTTAGGTGGCCCACATGTCATGCACACAGAGGCAGAGGGGCGGTGCGGCTGAGAGGGGTGAGGCGCACATCGGGGGTCGTGGCGCCGTGGGTTGGAGAGGCGTCGTGGGAATTGCGAGATGAAACGTGATGGTCGTCGTAGTCGAACTTCCATGGACAAGCTGTCATGTCTACGGACACATGCACTGCATACCTATCACTGGAAGGAGTAGCAGAGAAAGCTATATATGCGGATAAATAGTTCCTTATAGTCAAGCGGACCCATGCTACTACTCTGTTCCAAAGACATGCACACCATCGAAATAGTCCATCTATATCAATATACACCGAGAGGGAATAATTTTTTTTACAAGAGAGGAAATAGTTCATCCATCAATAATGCCCTCCTGCTGGTGCAGCCTTTTCTTCTTCTTCTTCTTATTCTTGTTCTTCTTCTTCTTCTTCTTCTTCTTCTTCTTCTTCTTCTTCTTCTTCTTCTTCTTGTTCTTGTTCTCATTCTCTGTCGGAGACGGGTTCGCAACAAGCTCTTTGGACCGTGCAGCTATCTCAAAACTCACACGGGCATCGAGGGCAGCATATTTTATCCGCTCGTACGTCAAGGGATAATTCTCCCATCCAGGCGACCTTAATGCCACCGTCTCATCACCCTTTTGAACATTTGTACCGAGCACAAAATTTGCTACGTCGAATAGGGATGGTGTCTGTTTATCACAATCTTCTACAGGAATTTTGATTCTAGTTTGTAGGTCAGCGATGCTTTTCAAATCAAGGTTGTACGACTCCAACTTCTGTTTGTCCCCTTCGATGGCTGCCCCATAGAAGTATACGTCCTCCCGAGAAAATAAATCGTGAAGCTCACCCGGTATGGAGGGCGAGTGTATGATGTGGTACACCAAAACATCATCTTCGAGGCACAGCTGAAGGATGGCGGCGCACTGGATCTTCCCAGGGGCACGCTCCGTGTACTCCGTGTCGAGACCGATGACTCTCGTCTCTACCTTTTCGAGGGAGTTGGATACATTGTAGATCCACTTCTGAACAACCCTTGGGTGGACGGTGACGGTGGAAACTATGCGCATCGAGCCTTCGACGAGGACATGTTGGACGCTAAAAACCTGCATCTCGATCTCTTTCGCCATTTGGAACCGCTGGAATGGAGGGCTATGGTTTGGAGAATTAGGATTAGATGGCTAGTATAACTTAAGTAGTAGATGATTATTTAAAGAGGTTAAAACAATGTGAACGCAGTGGGGTTTGGATGCAAATGAAGACGAAGGGGAGGTGAAGAAGCCGAGGAGAATCGGTTCCTGATGGAGAAGTAAATGGGAGAAGTGGTGTGCAGGCAGTTGATTAGACGGCTAGGTAGACTAAACGAAAAGGCTATGCGGGTAGATCGATGAGTCGCACTGTTCGCAGTATCGTGCTCATCCTTCCCGATAGGTGGGACCTATGCAAACAGATAAAAAATGTGTCGTAGTTTTTTTGAGCAAGTGAGTGGGAGACACAACATTCTCTCGGTTAAGGAATACTCCTCCGCTCGGTGAGTATAAGTCACCTTATGAAAATCAGGTTTTCCCAAAACCTTTAGGCGTGGAGCATTAACTTCCTCGCCGATCCCTCCCAAATTTCATTAGCCGTTGTTCTTCCTTCGCCGCTGCGTTCTACCTTTCCATTTTTCCTCTTCTCAAGTGTGGAACGATCTGCATGCCGTCCTTGATGCACCAGAACGACCACTGCATGCATCGCGGCAGGCCGTTGATTGGGCATGCACGAGAATTTGGTTCTGCTTGCAATATGGATGATACCTGAACGATGAAGTGACCAGGCATGCTAGCACGAGAGACCTATTTCCGCTATACCATATTGGAGTACTCATGTTCCTACTACTACTACTAGTAGTAGTAGTACAACTGTGGTACACTTGATGGTCAAAATACTATTCATCCGATCCTCACAGTGAAGTGACAACACCCTGCGCCTGACACTAGTCCAGGCGGCGTGTTGGGGTTACCAAAGTCAGCCTCACCTCTGCAATCGGCCCGTCTGTCACCACCATCAGACAAAGACATTGGCGCCTCGCCTCGTCTCCCTCTCCGCTCCCATAGCACCACTCCATCTCCATCTCTTTATCCGTCTTCGTCTCCTCTCCATCTCACTGTGCCCCCATGTACCGTCGCCTCACTCGCCTCCCCCAGTACCACTATTCCCTCGCTAGCCGCTCCCGACATCCTTATCCCCCGTAAATCAAGCCCCCATCCAAACTCCACCATGGCCGAACGCGAACCGCGCAGCATCCATATGAGCCACGATTGGAGCAATCTCCCCAGTGACATCCTCAACCTTTGTTGTTCGTGTATGGATATGTTGAGCGCCCTGCGGCTGGCTGCATGCTCGAGGGATATGCACACGGCCATCATCGAAGCAAGGCCTAAGCTTTTCAAGACACCCTGCTTGCTGCTATCTGGTCATGCGAGATTGGCTCACCATGATATGGAGGCGTGCATGATGCCCCTTGACTTCAATCCGATCTCCATTAGTCGAAACTTCTTTGCAGGTATGTAGTGAGTCGCCGTACATCATTTCCCTCGACATCGATCCGATCACCATCACCTGAAACTTCTTGGCAGGTATGTACTGGGTCGGCATGAACTCCCACTGGATGGCTGCCTTCAGAGAAGACGGTAAAAAGTTGGTGCTCGTGAACTTCCAGACCTCCCATGAGATTATCCTTCCTCCGTTGGATTGTATAGAGTATTACCATCGCGGTCCAAGTCATCTAGATTACTACGCCGCTTGGACGGACCTTGTTTTGCAGAAGATTGTAATCTGCCAAGTGCCCACACGACATGCGAATTACGCAGACTTCAAGCTAATTGCCTTGTTCGACAGCGGACTCGCCTATCTTTATTCCAGTGCCTTCTTTAGCTGGAGACAACTCGGCTCGCAGTGGATCATCGTCAAAGCTGATACACACTTCTGTGATGCTATTGAACACAATGGCATCATCTACACGATCGACAAAGCAGATGGAACCACGTATTGCTGGGACGGTGCGTGTAAGTTGTTTCCGTCTCATGTTAATGATGACACCATGACACTGTTTGAACTTTTTGTGATGATTGGCATATCCCTGTTTGAGCAGAATTTGAGTAGAACTATGGCAATGTATTAGAGACCCCGTAAATCAGCTATATTTGGAATGAGTTGATTCATGCGATTGTTACCATGTCATTACAGCCAATTTGTACCCTGAATAATCAAACAGTTAGGAATATATGGATATTATCCTTATTTTACAGTAATCTATATACTACTACTAAATACGAGTGTGTATCAATGGCCATGTTAGTTTCCTCATTTTCATGATGTAGAAACATGCACCACACTGTTGGTTTCATCTAACCATACATTAGGGAAGTGAATGTGCATATGGAGAACTCTATATTTTGAAGTAGTGAAATCCTGCAATGCTTACCATGTGTACATACCTATATTCGCTTCTTCAAAGAATCAATGGCTAGAATAATATCCTCACAAAAATTTTGCCCATAGAACACGAGTATATAACAATGCATGGTCTGTTAGTTACCTTGAAGAATTTGTTTGTGAGGACAGAACATGATTACTCCCTCCGTTCCCAAATATTTTTCTTTCTAGAGATTTTAACAAGTGACTACATACGGAGCTTAAATGAGTGAATCTACATCAGAAAATATGTCTACATACATCAGTATGTTGTGTCTATTTGAAATGCCTAGAAAGACAAATATTTGGGAACGGAGGGAGTACATAACATGCATAACATGGTAGTTTCCTGTGAAGAATCGATTATTGTAGATAACATGAGTATAACCATGCATGGCACTTCTATATTTTTGAACCCAAAGATACATTTCCTGTATTTTCCTCCCAGCCCAACAGAGACATATCAATGATGTTTCTTGCATTATCCTACTCATACTCAACAATGCTGATCTTACATTAACAATGCCTGTCCTTTTTGATATGATGCAGTGTCCCTACAGTTACTGCCCTTTGAAATCACACCACCTTTGCCAAAAACAGGGAAGCACAATTGGTTCCTCGCTCGATCAGACGACAACAAAAGACTAATGATCATTCGGACACATGAGCCGGAAAAGTTATATTGCAAAAACCCCACTGTATACAAGCACCGTGTAATACGTGAGTATCCGGACAGTGGCTGTTACGTCTATGAGGAGGATACCAGCTTGTTGGGGCCTTTAGGATTTTTTAGTTGGAGGCGGGTAAACAACCTTGGTTCACACTCTCTTTCTCGGACTCAATTATCCGATTAACTGTGAGATCACCGTTGGCAAGGACCTTGATGGCAGAGAGGCTCTGTTTTCTATGGAAAACCGTGTCTACACGGCGAGCCCTAGGAGTTCGGGAGCAAACTCCCCTGATTGTCAACGATACAACCTGCAGCCAAAAGAAGGTGAGAATGACAAAGGCATCCGGATTAACTTTGATCCTTGGATGTCTCAATTACAACAGCAAAGTGATGTGGTTCAAGCCTTCAGGTTGATAGGTAATTGGGCTGTTTCATCGAAAGGGTGGAGTACTGGTGTCTCCGGATCACTGGTCGCTGAAGCGGGGCCGCAAATTATGATGGTGTTGGATCATATCTTCGAATGACTTTGTTGTCTTTGCTGCTGGTTCTGGATGGGTAGTTCTTTCTTTTGTTATGCATATTCCTTGTCATTTGGTCATCCTTGTCTATGTCACTCTTACTATGTAATATTTTCTTTTGTTTATAATGTCATTCTTGTCTGGATCACGAGAGTCTGAGCGCTGCAGATGGGTGCGTTTTGGTGGTGTAGCAAGACTTCTTATGAACTATCATGTCTTCTTTGTTTATGTCAAGAGTAGTCACTAGTCGGTGTTTGAATGTTGTATATATCGCTGATTCGAACTGTTTATTGTCTCAAACTACTTGTGGGCTAAATGAGGGCATCACCATTCTCCAAAGGTTCAGAGTATATCTCCTTTTTCAAGATATATAATTTGAGCTCAAGATTCTTTTCGATGATGTACACTTGTTTGGGCCAGTGAGGTGTCGTTGAATATGGGCCGAGTAGTAACGCAATGCCAAACATGTCAATTATGACTCTCAGGCCAGGCTCTCAAAAGACCCTGAAAAAAAGGCCGGGCTCTCCAAAAAAGAAAGAATAAGGACTTTTAGGCCGACATGTGGGCGCCACCGGTGTTTTTGTGTGCTTGCGCGCCGAGAGCATATTGGCGCGTGCTCAAAATTCATGCTACCTTTTCGTCCCCAGTCTCCCGCCCCTCCGCCACCTCTAGAATCTCGATTCCTACTCCTGTTCCCCCAAATCCCCCTCATGCATGTACTCCCTGTACTTAAGCGCACTATCATGTCGCCGGTCAACGCGGATCTCCGAGCCAGAGATCCTGAGGTCCGTCCTGCTTTCGGTTGCTGCATGCTGTCGCTCAACAGTGGCATGGTGGCGCTTGACGACTAGTTTGCCAGCAATGTGCTGATGGTAACCATCAACAGCGACCAGCCTCCCGTCTCGCAAGACGACCTTGTCAAAGCTCTTGGCATTGCGCACGACATCCAAATAAGTGACTTGCTCGTCGAAGTCTGTCCGCCACCGGCTGATTTCTTTGTCAGGTTCCGGACAATTTTGACTGCAGTCGTGTGTTCGAATCTTCCCGGCGTTTGTTCTGCGATGGCGCGCTGGTGAGCTTTCATTGGTGGCACCCAGGATGGGGCTCGGTGCCCTCTAAGCTTGAGTTTTTAACAAAGCTTACCTTCCACGGCATGCCTCGACGTGCTTGGAACAACGAGTCCATGAACGAGCTTATCAACGACCTTGGAGGTGAGCTTGTAAGTATGTTTGTTCCTCCAGACAGCTGGGCTCTGACAGTTATGGCATGGATGAAGAAGCAGTCCACCATACCGAAGGTGATTGGTGTTGAGATACTGGTGCAGGAACCGAGGTTGTACTATTCGTCGCCACCAAGGCCGCCGCGGACCACGTTAGGGATGTACCTGTATCAAGTGTTCGTGCATGTCGAAGAAGTGGTCAATCCATCAATCGAAGTCCTGCCGCCGCTGGTGCTGTGGTCCGTCGACAACGCCCATTACAGAGTCAACGTTAGAGTTTCCCGTGTTGCTCGGAACGATGGATGGCATAGGTCCTACTCCATCGCTGGGCGGAGGCCATCGCTTCTTTGGGAGAAGAGGCAGGCTGGCTGCCCGGATGTGCTCTAATTTGAGGTAACAACTGAATCTTGTCGATACTAGTTAAATCCAAGCTATGGGTGTGAAGCACTGATATGCCAGTACATTTGATTGTGACCTGTTCTAATTTTGTACCTGAACTTTTTTTAGAAAGGGTTGTACGTCAACTTAATGTGCTAGCAGAACTTATTGTGTTGTCTGTTTTTTTTTCTTTGCACAACATTCAAGATATTTCCCCGTCATTGATAAAGATGATGAACCGTTATGTACGACTTCGTTGGTTTCAACATAGCCCTTCCCGTAGCGATCCACTACTTCCATCCTGATTGTGCACCAAGTGAAATTTTTGTATGCAAGTTCAAAGGTGCTATGATGTTCTACATGACCGTGTCAACTATATAAGTTTTTACCGAGCATCAAGAATGCATATGGCTGAACGATGTATTTACTGAGCATCGACCGATGGATCTCTCTCTCTATCTCTCTCTCTCACACACACACACACGCATTACGCATTAACGCACAAGTGGGACCCGTTGAATTATTTATTTGCTCGTGACAGCTTTTAATTAGGTTCCAATGTAATCTAACTTTTTTCTTAAGTTATTAATCAAGCTCAGTGACTTCAAAAAGTTGTACAGAAGCCTTGTTTGGGCCTTTCCGGCGTCGCTGAATGTGGGTTGAGTAACCATGTTAGGTTGTACTGTACTACACATGCCTTTTTTTAACATCAGCAATGCAACTGGGCCTACAGTTGTACAATATCCGGGTCAACTTGTTATTCTCCGCCCCGCTGGGCTGTAAACTTTCCTAGGAGGTATGCATTAGGCTTAACAAGAAAATGGACTTTAAGAAATAATAAGTGGGATGTAATTATAATAAATGGACAGTTACTATGCACGAAACACGTAATTAATTTGAAAAATATATTATTTTTGAAATTATATTTAACCTGCTAGAAATTTCGGATAAAAATATTTTGGATCCCATCAAAATGTGGGAATTTGTTTTGAATTATGTTTTGAGCGGTTGTTTGAAATTATTAATCATTGTCCTAGCTAGAAGTTGGGTTGTACTTTTAACAAACTGCAAATGGGCTGTAGTAAATTCCATTAGAATTAAAAAATGGGATGTACATTCTTACAAATCGCAAATGGGCTATATGTTCTCTACCAAATCCGAGCTGTGGGCCTACTAAGTTGACGCGTACCGAGGGCTTTGTCAACTTAGTCAATATAAACGATTCTAGTTGCAGTGATCGTAAGATGTCCATCCAACGGTCGTAGTGCTTCTTCAACCTCTGGTCTTCTTGCTCCAGCCACCCAAAGCAGCCGGTCGTGGTTATGTGGTTCTCGCCTCGCGTGGCCGGGTTGTGATGCATGGAGGCCTCACCGCCTGCATTACTCCCACCGCTGGCCGTGCCATCCCTCTACTCACCTACACCCTCGTTATTCTGGGCGACGCAGCCTCACACCGCAGCCAACCAGTGAACCTCAGACTCATCTCCGCTGGCTTCCGCTGCCACGTTTTCTCCGGCTCGCGTCGCCCCTTCCTAGGCCTCATTGCCGTCCGCACCACCGCCCTGGTGCTCTCGGCGCGGCGTGGTCAACATGGTCAACTACCGACTTCCATCGGAAGAGTACTGTACGTGGAGAGGCTGACAGCTGGGTCCAGGCGGCCGCAAGGAAGTGCCTCCTTATTACGCGCAAAATAATTATTCCTCCACCTGACAGCAGGGACCCACCAGACGGGCCACCTTATTTCGTGAAAAACGCTTTCCTCGATCGCTGGGACACACCGGACGGCCAACAGATTTCGCAAAAAAACGCCCCCTCCTCATTGCCAGCGGACCCACCGGAAGTGCCTCCTTATTACGCACAAAGAAAATGAATACTCCCCCTGCTAGCTGGGACCCACCATGGCGGGTGGCTGACTTGTGGGCCTACTAAGTAGACTGGGACGAGGGCCTTTGTCAACTTTAGTCAATCTGAACGATTCTAGCTCGAGTGACCGTACGATGTCCATCCAACGGCCGTAGTGCTTCTTCAACCTCTGGTCTTCTTGCTCCAGCCGCCCAAAGCAGCGCCAGCCGTGCAAGATGCTCCTCGCCTCCGTGGCGGGTCCAGGCCGCCATGGAGGCCTCACCGCTTCTACTATTCCCATCATTGCCAGGCCTCGCGGCGATGGCAGCCTCACACCGCAACCGAACCGCTTAACCTCAGATTCTCTCCGCTGGATTCCATCGCCACGTCTTCCTCGACTTCGCCGTCCCCTTCCTAGGCCTCGCCGTCATCCACCGCCATGGTGCTCTCGGCGCGGCGTGGTCAACGTGGTCAAGGAACGACTTCCATCAGACGTGGACTGTACGTGGAGAGGATGACAGCTGGGTCCACGGCCGCAGCAAGGAAGTGCCTCCTTATTACGCGGAAAATAATGATTACTCCACCGATACCGGGACCGACCGGACGGGCCATCGTATTTCGTGAAAAACATTTTCCCCGATCGCCGGGACCCACCAGCTACACCTTCGCACGCAAGGAAGTGCGCCCCGCAAAAAACGATTCGCCGACCGCTGGGACCCACCGGCTACATCTTCGCACGCAAGGAAGTGCGCCCGGAAAAAAAAAGATTCGCCGACCGCCGGGACCCACCAGCTACATCTTCGCAGTAAGGAAGTGCTCGATACCGGACCCACCCGGTCAAGCGCACGTAGTGTTGTCATTACGTCGCGAACGGTAATGCATATAGTGGTCGGCGTAGAGGCACGCACGCGTCGTAGTAGAGGCGCCGCACGTAGCATGTACACGCACGCCCATCGCCAGTGGTGCAAGAAAGAAAATACAGCCACGTATGTGTACATACGGGCGGGTCTCAACACCTACCGCGCAGACACGCACGGGCGAGGGCTTGTTGACATGGCTGGGTCGGAACGGATAAACAGCGTCGTTGTCGTGTTCATCGGGAGGAAACGGAATGCGTCGTGTTCATGGGGAGGCAACGGAATGCGTCGTGTTCATCAGGAGGCAACGGAATGCGTGGGAGCCAACCGGCTGGGTCGGAACGGAATGCGTGGTCGTGTTCATCGGGAGGGCTTGGACAGGACAGGCGATGGAAACGAGGCTTGGCGTACCGCACAACGGAGGAAACAGACCTCCTACATTCGGAACGGGGTCTTGTTGATCGGGAGGGGTCTGGCGTACTGCAAAACGGAGGAAACGGACCTCCTATGGTCGAAACAGGGGTCCTGTTGATCGGGAGGGGTGTGGCGTACCGCAAAACGGACCAAACGGACCTCCTACGGTCGAAACGGGGGTCCTGTTGATCGGGAGGGGTGTGGCGTACAGCAAAATGGATGAAACGGGGGTCCTGTTCATCGGGAGGTGTGTGGCATACCGCAAAACGGGACTCCACGGGATACTGTTCATCTCCACCGTCGACTTCCTCCAGCCTCCACGGGCTACCGTCGACCTCCTCCAGCCTCCACGGGCTACCGTCGACCTCCTCCAGCCTCCACGGGCTCCTGTTCATCCAGCCTCCACCGCACGCTACTCCGCCGGCTACCGCTCAACCACCACTCCACCGCTTCACTGCTCATCCAGCCCTCCACACCACGGGTCCTGTTCAACCACCCCTCCACGAGCACCCCTCCACCGTCTACTGTTCATCCAGCCCTCCACACCACAGGGTCCTTTTCAACCACCCCTCCATGGCACCCCTCCACTGTCTACAGTTCATCCAGCCCTCCACCACACCACAGGGTCCTGTTCATCCAGAGGCAACGCCACCGCCAATCGCTTATCCAACCCCCCCACAACGCCATCAGACATCCCAGAGGCAGCATCTATCGGCTTTAGTTAGCAGCAGAGCGGCGAATCGCTTGATCGGGTTCATGAACAGCCATCGATCGACCGCCGGGTTCGTGAACGCAGCCCGTGTTGCAATCGCCGGGTTCGATTAGAGCCCAACGCCTCGCTTGGGTTCGGGCCAGAGCTAACGCCGCACACACGCCACAGACGTCGTGTACGAGAGAAACGCGGATCGCTCGGCCCCCGACCTCCCACCGTAACCGGGAACTCCCCGAAATTTTCCTCCCCCTCGCTTCTACCACGGTTTTTCCGTCATGGACGGCCCAAAGAATGTCATGCAGCTACGTCTCTAGCCCGCCCAGGACAAAAAGCCCAATTTCTGTCATGACTTTTTGTCATAGAAGTAGGAGCCCACCACATCTATGATGATATCGGGTTTTGTCACAATTATCGTCATAGAAGTGTCATATGTATGACAGAAAAAAAATTTGTTTGGCCCAAAATGTCACGGATGTGTCTTTTTTTTGTAGTGCAAGCAAAGGTTTCAATATCGGTGCAAGAAGACCAAGACCACCAGGACGGCAGGATGGAGGTCACCGTGGAGCCCAAGACGGTGTCACCAATAGAGCCTTTGGCAGGCGAAGACCACCTTTAGTCAGGATAACTTGTACTAGTTATCTCCCTTCAAATTTTGCCGTTGTTGGATCCCTTCCCGCCTACATTTGGGGAGAGGACCAGGGCCTCTATAAATAGGACTAGCCACCATAGTAGGAAAGGACGGATTCGAGACCATTCAGATCATCCTCACCCACACAAGCTCGCCAAGCACAAGACCACCTCTCCTCAGGCGGCTGTTCTTCCCTTGTAACTGTTCATCCTCAGCCCAAGGGGCAATCCAACAAACCACACTGGAGTAGGATATTACACCACATCGGTGGCCCGAACCAGATAAACCTTGTGTCTCTCGTATGTGAGTTTGACGCACTGAGCTTTGAGATCGCGGTGAGGGAGTGAGGTAGGGGGAGGAGAGATATTCGTGCGCACCCAGAGTTCGAACCTCCAGGGTTTTGCCAGAACCCTAAATCCGACAATGCAGTAGACCCGCCTGGAAGCCAGGATTAGCAATTTTCCTGATTCCCAAGTTGTCACTTGCCCCCTTTAAGTATAGGCCAACTTATCACTGTTATTACGATAGAAATGACATTGTGTCCCCAACCGAACTTCTTCCACCAACCGCATCCCCAACCTATGGATCCCGATCCATTCTTGTTCCTATTTCTTCCAACCTTGATCGACAATCTCTTTTACAATTCTGGCTTTCACTTTTCCGTTGCAATCAATCTTCCATGGAGTAGTTTCATTGGGGGCCAATATATTTTTGTATTTAGGTGTGCACGTACTTATCATTGGATGCTTAGTAAACTTCTATTGGTTTGATAAACCTTAAAGTCTTCTCCTTTGAAAGAAAAATTGTTGCTTCCTACAAACACTTGCAATTGGGTCCCAACACCTTCCTAATTAAGAGCAAGCAATTGTAAACAAGCCAAAAAGAACGGTGAGTTGGAGACAAGCCGACAAAAATTATGGGCCATACAAGGGCCAAAATAACCCTAAGTCTCGATACACAGGGAAAGACTTTGAATGGGCCGAAATCAAGACAAAAGGCCCACGGGTCGGTAATGGACCAAATCCTCACGGCTTGTTAGTTGATCACTCGCAAGTAGGCAATTAACGGGTTCTCCATGGGATAGGACCAGAGTTTTAACCAAGCTTTCGACTGTGCTAGCCTTTTTAGCTTAATGGACATCCAATGGATTGGTTGACATGTGTCATCCTGGGAAAGATGTATGTGGGTGCTCCCTCTTGAGCACTGCATTGGTTTTCCCTTGAAGAGGAAAGGGTGATGCAGTAAAGCAGCGTAAGTATTTCCCTCAGTTTTTGAGAACCAAGGTATCAATCCAAAGAGGAGGCCACGACGAGTCCCTCACACCTACACAAACAAATAAAATCCTCGCAACCAACGCAATAAAGGGGTTGTCAATCCCTTCACGGTCACTTACGAAAGTGAGATCCGATAGATATGATAAGATAATATTTTGGTATTTTATGATAAAGATGCAAAGTAAAGAAAGCAAAATAAAAAACAGCGCGTAAATAGCTTGTTGACGGGAGATTAAATATGATGGAAAATAGACCCGGGGGCCATAGGTTTCACTAGTGGCTTCTCTCGAGAGCATAAGTATTACGTGGGTAAACAAATTACTGTTGAGCAATTGACATAATTGAGCATAGTTATGCGAATATCTAGGTATGATCATGTATAAAGGCATCACGTCCACGACAAGTAGACCGACCCCTGCCTGCATCTACTACTATTACTTCACACATCGACCGCTATCCAGCATTCATCTAGAGTATTAAGTTCAAAAGAACAGAGTAACGCTTTAAGTAAGATGACATGATGTAGAGGGATAAACTAATGAAATAAGATATAAACCCCATCTTGTTATCCTCGATGGCAAAAATACAATACGTGCCTTGCTGCCCCATCACACTGGGAAAGGACACCGCAAGATTGAACCCAAAGCTAAGCACTTCTCCCATTGCAAGAAAGATCAATCTAGTAGGCCAAACCAAACTGATAATTCGAAGAGACTTACAAAGATAACCAATCATACATAAAAGAATTCAGAGAAGATTCAAATATTGTTCATAGATAAACTTCATCATAAACCCACAATTCATCGGTCTCAACAAACACACCACAAAAGAAGATTACATCGAATAGATCTCCACAAGAGAGGGGGAGAACATTGTATTGATATCCAAAAAGAGAGAAGAAGCCATCTAGCTAATAACTATGGACCCGAACTGTTGGGGAAGGTAGTAATTTCAAAAAAATTCCTACGCACACACAGGATCATGGTGATGCATAGCAACGAGAGAGGAGAGTGTTGTCCACGTACCCTCATAGACCGAAAGCGGAAGCGTTAGCACAACGCGGTTGATGTAGTCGTACGTCTTCACGATCCGACCGATCAAGCACCGAACGCACGGTACCTCCGAGTTCAGCACACGTTCAGCTTGATGACGTCCCTCGAACTCCGATCCAGCCGAGCTTTAAGAAAGATCAATCTACCGACGCAGGGCTTCGCCTAAGCACCGCTACGATATTATCGAGGTGGATTATGGTGGAGGGGGCACCACACACGGCTAAGAGATCAAGAGATCAATTGTTGTGTCTGTGGGGTACCCCCTCCTCCGTATATAAAGGGGGGAGGAAGAGGGGGCCGGCCAAGGGGAGGAGGCACACCCAAGGGGGGCAATCCTACTCCAAGTAGGTTTTGCCCCCCTTTCCTATTCCAACTATAGTGGATCAGAATATTGTGCATTCTTGAAAACCATAAAAATAGGCTTAATGAAACGATCTGCAAAAGGCCATGCCCTAGAAAATAAAAAGGTCAAATTGTTGGGCCAGGCCCATGTAGCTAAACAAAACTAACAGAAAAAATATACAGCAAAAATGCTGAATTGTTGGGCTTGGCCCATGTAAAGCATCGAATTGGACCGGGCTGAATCTTGTCAACAACCTTTTCAATTGGTCGCAATTTGCCACGTCAAGTTGCCACGTCTGATCCGATGTGGCCTGGGCAGACAGCCAGTGACGAAAACAAAAGGTCATGGGTTCAACGACCTTTTGTTTTGGTCGTAAACGAATACGACCTTATCCAGAAGAAGGTCGTTAATTTCAGTTTACGACCGCCAGCTTTTGACCATCTATTTTTGGTCACAAAAAGGTCCCAAATGAAAAACAATGGCCTTTCAGTGACCAATACTGGTGGTCACAAGTTGACATATTTCTTGGAGTGTAGGAGAAGGGGGAAGGAGGACGTGGAGAGAAGGAACGAGAAGGGGAGCCGCCGCCCCCTTCCCTTTCCCAATTCGGATTGGGGCAAGGGGGGCCGCGCGCCACCTCCTGGCCGCCTCTCCTCTTCCACCACTTGGGCCCGTAAGGCCCAATAACCCCCCCCCCCCGGGGGGGGGTCCGTTAACACCCCGATACTCCGGTATATATCCGATAACCCCCGGAACAATTCCGGTGTCTGATATAGTCATCCAATATATAAATATTCATGTCTCAAACATTTCGATACTTCTCGTCATGTTCGTGATCATATCCGGGACTCCGAACTTCCTTCGGTACATCAAAACACATAAACTCAAAATATAACCGTCATCAAACTTTAAGCGTGCGGAACCTACGGGTTCGAGAACTATGTAGACATGACCGAGACACGTCTCCGGTCAATAACCAATAGCGGAACCTGGATGCTCATATTGGTTCCCACATATTCTACGAAGATCTTTATCGGTCGCATCAAGATAACAACATACGTTGTTCCCTTTGTCATCGGTATGTTACTTGCCCGAGATTCGATCGTCGGTATCTCAATACCGTGTTCAATATCGTTACCGGCAAGTCTCTTTACTCGTTCTGTAATACATCATCCCGCAACTAACTCATTAGTTGCAATGCTTGCAAGGCTTATAGTGATGTGCATTACCGAGTGGGCCCAGAGATACCTCTCCGACAATCGGAGTGACAAAATCCTAATCTCGAAATACGCCAACCCAACAAGTACCTTCTGAGACACCTGTAGAGCACCTTTATAATCACCCGATTCACGTTGTGGACGTTTGGTAGCACACAAAGTGTTCCTTCGGTAAACGGGAGTTGCATAATCTCATAGTCATAGGAACATGTATAAGTCATGAAGAAAGAAATAGAAGAATTCTAAACGATCGTGTGCTAAGCTAACGGAATGGGTCAAGTCAATCACATCATTCTCCTAATGATGTGATCCCGTTAATCAAATGACAACTCATGTCAATGGCTAGGAAACATAACCATCTTTGATCAACGAGCTAGTCAAGTAGAGGCCTACTAGTGACACTCTGTTTGTCTATGTATTCACACAAGTATTTTGTTCCGGTTAACACAATTCTAGCATGAATAATAAACATTTATCATGATATAAGAAAATAAATAATAACTTTATTATTGCCTCTAGGGCATATTTCCTTCAGTCTCTCACTTGCACTAGAGTCAATAATCTAGTTCACACCATTGGAGCCTTGGTGCTGATCATGTTTTGCTCGTGGAAGAGGCTTAGTCAACGGGTCTGCAACATTCAGATCCGTATGTATCTTGCAAATTTCTATGTCTCCCACGTGGACTAGATCCCAGATGGAGTTGAAGCGTCTCTTGATGTGCTTGGTTCTCTTGTGAAATCTAGATTCCTTTGCCAAGGCAATTGCACCAGTATTGTCATAAAAGATTTTCATTGGACCCGATTCACTAGGTATGACACCTAGATCGGATAAGAACTCCTTCATCCAGACTCCTTCATTTGCTGCTTCCGAAGCAGCTCTGTACTCCGCTTCACACGTAGATCCCGCCACAACGCTTTGTTTAGAGCTGCACCAACTGACAGCTCCACCGTTCAATGTAAACACGTATCCAGTTTGCGATTTAGAATCATCCGGATTAGTGTCAAAGCTTGCGTCGACGTAACCATTTATGACTAGCTCTTTGTCACCTCCATAAACGAGAAACATATCTTTAGTCATTTTCAGGTATTTCAGGATGTTCTTCACCGCTGTCCAGTGATCCATTCCTGGATTACTTTGGTACCTCCCTGCTAAACTTATAGCAAGGCACACATCAGGTCTGGTACACAGCGTTACATACACGATAGAGCCTATGGCTGAAGCATAGGGAACATCTTTCATCTTCTCTCTATCTTCTGAAGTGGTCGGGCATTGAGTCTTACTCAACTTCACACCTTGTAACACGTGCAAGAACCCTTTCTTTGCTTGATCCATTTTGAACTTCTTGAAACTTTGTCAAGGTATGTGCTTTGTGAAAGTCTAATTAAGCGTCTTGATCTATCTCTATAGATCTTGATGCCCAATATAAACGCAGCTTCACCGAGGTCCTTCATTTAAAAACTCTTATTCAAGTATCCCTTTATGCTATCCAGAAATTCTATATCATTTCCAATCAGCAATATGTCGTCCACATATAATATCAGAAATGCTATAGAGATCCCACTCACTTTATTGTAAATACAGGCTTCTCCAAAAGTCTGTATAAAACCAAATGCTTTGCTCACACTATCAAAGCGTTTATTCCAACTCCGAGAGGCTTGCACCAGTCCATAAATGGATCGCTGGAGCTTGCACACTTTGTTAGTTCCCTTTGGGTCGACAAAACCTTCCGGCTGCATCATATACAACTCTTCTTCTAGAAATCCATTCAGCAATGCAGTTTTGACACCCATTTGCCAAATTTTATAATCATAAAATGCGGCAATTGCTAACATGATTCAGACAGACTTAAGCATCGCTACGGGTGAGAAAGTCTCATCGTAGTCAATCCCTTGAACTTGTCGAAAACCTTTCGCAACAAGTCGAGCTTTATAGATAGTAACATTACCGCCAACGTCAGTCTTCTTCTTGAAGATCCATTTATTCTCAATGGCTTGCCGATCATCGGCAAGTCAACCAAAGTCCACACTTTGTTTTCATACATGGATCCCATCTCAGATTTCATGGCCTCAAGACATTTGCGGAATCTGGGCTCACCATCGCTTCTTCATAGTTCTTAGGTTTGTCATGGTCTAGTAACATAACCTCCAGAACAAGATTACCGTACCACTCTGGTGCGGATCTTACTCTGGTTGACCTACGAGGTTCAGTAACAACAAGATCTGAACTTTCATAATCATCATCATTAACTTCCTCACTAATTGGTGTAGGTGTCACAGGAACCGGTTTCTATGATGAACTACTTTCCAATAAGGGAGCAGGTACAGTTACCTCATCAAGTTATACTTTCCTCCCACTCACTTCTTTTGAGAGAAACTCCTTCTCTAGAAAGGATCCAAATTTAGCAACAAAAGTCTTGCCTTCAGATCTTGATAGAAGATGTACCCAACAGTTTCCTTTGGGTATCCTATGAAGACACATTTCTCCGATTTGGGCTCGAGCTTATCAGGTTGAAGCTTTCTCACATAAGCATCGCAGCCCCAAACTTTAAGAAACAACAACTTTGGTTTCTTGCCAAACCACAGTTCATAAAGCATCGTCTCAACGGATTTCCTTGGTGCCCTATTTAACGTGAATGCAGCCGTCTCTAAAGCATAGCCCCAAAACGATGGCGGTAAATCAGTAAGAGACATCATATATCGCACCATATCTAGTAAAGTACGATTACCACGTTCGGACACACCATTACGCTGTGGTGTTCCGGTTGGCATGAGTTGCGAAACTATTTCACATTGTTTCAAATGAAGACCAAACTTGTAACTCAAATATTCTCCTGCATGATCAGATCGTAGAAACTTTATTTTCTTGTTACGATAATTTTCAACTTCACTATGAAATTCTTTGAACTTTTCAAATGTTTCAGACTTATGTTTCATTAAGTAGATATACCCATATCTGCTTAAATCATCTATGAAGTTGAGAAAATCACGATACCCGCCACGAGCCTCAACATTCATCGGTCCACATACATATGTATGTATGATTTCCAACAAATATGTTGCTCGCTCCATAGTTCCGGAGAACGGCGTTTTAGTCATCTTGCCAATGAGGCACGGTTCGCAAGTACCAAGTGATTCATAATCAAGTGGTTCCAAAAGTCCATCAGTATGGAATTTCTTTATGCGCTTTTCACCAATATGACCTAAACGGCAGTGCCACAAATAAGTTGCACTATCATTATCAACTCTGCATCTTTTGGCTTCAATATTATGAATATGTGTATCACTACTATCGAGATTCAACAAAAATGGACGACTCTTCAAGGGTGCATGACCATAAAAGATATTACTCATATAAAGTGAACAACCATTATTCTCTGATTTAAATAAATAACCGTCTCGCATCAAACAAGATCCAGATATAATGTTCATGCTCAACGCTGGCACCAAATAACAATTATTCAGGTCTAAAACTAATCCCGAAGGTAGATGTAGAGGTAGCGTGCCGACCGCGATCACATCGACTTTGGAACAATTTCCCACGCGCATTGTCACCTCGTCCTTAGCCAATATTCGCTTAATCCGTAGTCCCCGTTTCGAGTTGCAAATATTAGCAATGTAACCAGTATCAAATACCTGTGTGCTATCATGAGCATTAGTAAGGTACGCCAAGAACATGTATATCACATATACCTTTGTTCACCTTGCCATCCTTCTTATCCGCCAAATACTTGGGGCAGTTCCGCTTCCAAAGGACCACTGTTTGGCAAGAGAAGCACTCGGTCTTAGGCTTAGGTCCAGACTTGGGTTTCTTCTCCTGAGCAGGAACTTGTTTGTTGTTCTTCTTGAAGTTCCCCTTCTTCTTCCCTTTGCCCTTTTTCTTGAAACTGGTGGTCTTGTTGACCATCAACACTTGATGCTCCTTTTTGATTTCTACCTCCGCAGCTTTTAGCATTGCGAAGAGCTCGGGAATCGCCTTATCCATCCCTTGCATGTTATAGTTCATCACGAAGCTCTTGTTGCTTGGTGGCAGTGATTGACGAATTTCACAATGACGCTTATCATCCGGAAGATTAACTCCCAGCTTGAATCAAGTGATTGTTATACCTGCACATTACGAGTATATGATCACCGATGTAACTATTCTCCTCCATCTTACAGCTGTAGAATTTATTGGAGACTTCATATCTCTCAATCCAGGCATTTGCTTGAAATATTAACTTCAACTCCTGAAACATCTCATATGTTCCATGACGTTCAAAACATTGTTGAAGTCCCGGTTCTAAGCCGTAAAGCATGGCACACTGAACTATCGAGTAGTCATCAGCTTTTGCTCGCCAGACGCTCATAACATCCGGTGTTGCTCCCGCGAAGGTCTGGCACCTAGCGGTGCTTCCAGGACGTAATTCTTCTGTGCAGCAATGAGGATAACCCTCAAGTTACGGACCCAGTCCGTGTAATTGCTACCATCATCTTTCAACTTTTCTTTCTCAAGGAACGTATTAAAATTCAACGGAACAACAGCACGGGCCATCTATCTACAATCAACATAGACAAGCAAAATACTATCAGGTAGTAAGTTCATGATAAATTTAAATTCAATTAATCATATTACTTAAGAACTCTCACTCAGATAGACGTCCCTCTAATCCTCTAAGTGATCACGTGATCCAAATGAACTAAACCATGTCCGATCATCACGTGAGATGGAGTAGTTTCAATGGTAAACATCACTATGTTGATCATATCTACTATATGATTAATGCTCGACCTTTCGGTCTCAGTGTTCCGAGGCCATATCTGCATATGCTAGGTTCGTCAAGTTTAACCGGAGTATTCCGTGTGTGCAACTGTTTTGCACCCATTGTATTTGAATGTAGAGCCTATCACACCCGATCGTAACGTGGTGTCTCAGCACGAAGAACTTTCGCAACGGTGCATACTCAGGGAGAACACTTATACCTTGATAATTTAGTGAGAGATCATCTTATAATGCTATCGTCAATCAAAGCAAGATAAGATGCACAAAAGATAAACATCACATGCAATCAATATTAGTGATATGATATGGCCATCATCATCTTGTGCTTGTGATCTCCATCTCCGAAGCACCGTCATGATCACCATCGCCACCGGGCGCGACACCTTGATCTCCATCGTAGCATCGTTGTCGTCTCGCCAACTTATGCTTCTCGACTATTGCTACCGCTTAGTGATAAAGTAAAGCATTACAGTATGCATTGCATTGCATACAATAAAGTGACAACCATATGGCTCCTGCCAGTTGCCGATAACTCGGTTACAAAACATGATCATCTCATACAATAAAATATAGCATCATGCCTTGACCATATCACATCACAACATGCCCTGCAAAAACAAGTTAGACGTCCTCTACTTTGTTGCTGCAAGTTGTACGTGGCTGCTACGGGCTGAGCAAGAACCGTTCTTACCTACGCATCAAAACCACAACGATATTTTTTCAGGTTAGTGCTGTTTTAACCTTCTCAAGGACCAGGCGGAGCCACACTCGGTTCAACTAAAGTTGGAGAAACTGACACCCGCCAGCCACCTGTGTGCAAAGCACGTCGGTAGAACCAGTCTCGCGTAAGCGTACGCGTAATGTCGGTCCGGGCCGCTTCATCCAACAATATCGCCGGACCAAAGTATGACATGATGGTAAGCAGTATGACTTGTATCACCCACAAATCACTTGTGTTCTACTCGTGCATATAACATCTACGCATAAAACCTGGCTCGGATGCCACTATTGGGGAACGTAGTAATTTCAAAAAAATTCCTACGCACACAGAGGATCATGGTGATTCATAGCAATGAGAGGGGAGAGTGTTGTCCACGTAACCTCGTAGACCGAAAGTGGAAGCGTTAGCACAACGCGGTTGATGTAGTCGTACGTCTTCACGATCCAACAGATCAAGTATCGAACGCACGACACCTCCGAGTTCAGCACACGTTCAGCTCGATGACATCCCTCGAACTCCGATCCAGCCGAGCTTTGAGGGAGAGTTCTGTCAGGACGTCGGCATGGTGACGATGATGATGTTCTACCGACGCAGGGCTTCGCCTAAGCACCACTACAATATTATCGAGGTGGATTATGGTGGAGGGGGGCACCGCACATGGCTAAGAGATCAAGCGATCAATTGTTATGTCTATGGGGTGCTCCCCTCCTCCGTATATAAAGGGGGGAGGAAGAGGGGGCTGGCCAAGGGGAGGAGGCGCGCCCAGGGGGGGCAATCCTACTCCAAGTAGGTTTTGCCCCCCTTTCCTATTCCATCTAGGAGAAGGGGGAAGGAGGAGGTGGAGAGAAGGAAGGAGAAGGGGGCTGCCGCCCCCTTCCCTTTCCCAATTCAGATTGGGGCAAGGGTGAGGGAGTCCTGGATTAGGGGGTCCTCGGACAGCCGGACTATATCCTTTGGCTGGACTGTTGGACTATGAAGATACAAGATTGAAGACTTCGTCCCGTCTCCGGATGGGACTTTCCTTGGCATGGATATGTAGATCTCCTCCCTTGTAACCGACTCTATGTAACCCTAGCCCCCTCCGTGTCTATATAAACCAGAGGGTTTAGTCCGTAGGACAACAATAATCATACCATATGCTAGTTTCTAGGGTTTAGCCTCTACGATCTCGTGGTAGATCAACTCTTGTAATACTCATATCATCAAGATCAATCAAGAAGGAAGTAGGGTATTACCTCCATCGAGAGGGCTCGAACCTGGGTAAACATCATGTCCCCCGCCTCCTGTTACCATCCGCCTTAAACGCAGTTCGGGACCCCCTGCCCGAGATCCGCTGGTTTTGACACCGACATTGGTGCTTTCATTGGGAGTTCCACTGTGCCGCCATCATAGGGCTGGATGGCTCGTCTCGTTGTCAAGGATAACATCACCTCTGGGGGAGCCCTGGCTGTAGGCCAAACTCTCCGACTAGGCGGCTTCTTCATGATCGCCCGTTCGGCCGCGGCGCCAACTATGACTTCTCGGGTCATAAAAAACAACCTCCACGTCGGCTCGGGATTCACCGAGCAGATGGATCCAATGGAGCTCTCCTCCTTGAACGAGCTCTTGGATCGCATTGCTTCCCTGGGAGTCGATATGGACTATGATCGGATAGGGCTTAAACCCGACCAGAGGGAGATTAACTCTCCGCCAGTCACCCATCAGATAGTGGTGGTGGAGGAACAATGCAGCGATTCCTCCTGTATCTTGAGGATGAACTATGTCCGGATTCCCGAGATCCCCGAGCCGGATACTCGTCTACGGGAGGACATGGCCCAAGCTCTGAACCTAGAATCAGACAGCGGGCCAGACCTATTGGGCAACATCCTGGAGCTCGAACTTCTACGATCGGAAACTCCTCCGCCCCTGGGTCTCAGATCGGGTCAAGGTTCGGACTTAAATCCACCCACCCAGATATAAGCGAGCTTTCCCACATTAGACAAGAGCCCCAGGAGACAGTACATCACTATTGGGCCAGATTCCTCCTTGTAATGAACAAGGTCAAGGACTGTCGCGAGGAAGACGCGATTTCATTCTTCTGCAATAATTGCACGGACAAGGGAATCCTCAAAGCCATAAGTCACCGTGACATAGCACACTTTGCTGATGGCAGCCATAGTATAGAAGTACTGTGCGATGGAAAGCGCCTGGAAAACCCAAACAAAATTCTGGGATCCTCTGGCTCTCACAAAACCCCCGTCCGAACTAAAAGGGTGTACTCTTGTAAGTCACCCGATCCAATTACAAAGACACAAAAGCCCACTATAGGGCGCGAAACTGTATTGGAGGGATGGCTTAACGGGCCATGCAAAATTCAAAGTATAGCGGATACCATGCCAACACACAACTTTAGAGCATGTTGGGTACTCTGGCGGGTGGCCAAGAGCGGTGAGCACCATCCCGCGGAAAACAGCAATACAGTGTTGACAGTCTTCGAGACCTTCGCCTCAAATAATATGCGTAAGCGAGCACTCCGTAGCCTTGCCGAAGTCTGCCACATAGCAGCAATATATCCATAGAGTGATACGGCTATCACCTTCAATGCCAGTGACGAACCTAAATTCCGAACAGCCCGAGCACCAGCCGCCTTGGTCCTTAATCCAATTGTGGACGGCTTCTGGCTTACTAAAGTGCTCATGGACGGCGGCAGCGGATTAAACCTCATCTATGAAGAAACTCTTAGCAAAATGGAAATAGACAGGAGCCGCATTGAGCAAAGCAGCACGACCTTCAGAGGAATCATCCCTAGTCGGGAGGCACGCTGCGCGGGAAAAATCACACTAGACGTGGTATTCGGCACGCTGGAGAATTATAGGTCCGAAGAAATCACATTCCAAGTGGCCCCGTTCAGTAGCGGATACCACGCCCTTTTAGGGCAGGAGGCATTCACGATCTTCCAAGCTATACCCCATTACGGGTACATGAAGCTCAAAATGCCCGGGTCCAATGGAATCATCACTCTAGCTAGTGATCCGGACATAGCACTCCGCGCCAAGAATAAAACCTCCGCACTAGCCCTCGAGGCATTATCCTAAGCCCTCGCTGTCGAAGAACTGACGGCGCTGCGCTCCACAGTGGACAGGGATGACATGATACTCGACAAAAGATCCAAATCCACCTCTTTTAAACCAGCGGATGAAATAGTCAAATTCCAAGTCCACCCAACGGACCCTACCAAAACAGCATCCATCGGGGCACAATTAAACCCCACAGTAGACGCCGCACTACGGGAGTTCTTGCGCGAAAATTGGGACATCTTCGCCTGACATCCTTCAGACATGCCAGGAATCCCATGCAGGTTGGCCGAGCATAGCCTTACCGTTCTAAAGGGGTTCAAGCTGGTGAAGCAGACTCTTCGGCGTTTCTCTGAACCTAAGCGACAAGCCATGGGAGAAGAGCTAGCCAAGTTACTGGAGGCCGGATTCATCCGAGAAATAAAATATCCGGACTGGCTAGCAAACCTGGTGATGGTACCAAAGAAGGACAAATCTTGGCGCCTATGTATCGACTTCAATTACCTTAACAAGGCTTGCCCCAAGGATCCCTTCCCCCTCCCTCGCATCAATCAAATTATTGACGCTACTGCAGGACACGACTCATTGTGTTTCCTTGACGCATACTCCGGATACCATCAAATTAAGATGGCGGAGTCCGATCCAGCCGCATCGGAATTTATCACTCCATACGGCCCCTTCTGTTTAAACACCATGCCTTTCGGGCTAAAAAACGCCGGTGCAACCTATCAACGCATGATTCAGACATGCTTGGAGACACAGATCAGCAAAACAGTGGAGGCACACGTAGACGACGTGGTCATTAAAACTAGACATGTTGAATCCTTAATAGACGACTTGAGGCTCACGTTCGACAATCTCCGAACATACGACATTAAGCTCAATCCAGAGAAATGTGTCTTCGGCGTGCCCACCGGAAAGCTCTTAGGCTTCATCGTCTCCAACAGAGGAATCGAAGCAAATCCGGCTAAAATCAGAGCTCTGTCACAGTTGGCCATCCCAACAGACCTCAAGCAAATCCAGAAACTATCTGGATGCGTGCCTGCCTTAAGCCGCTTCATCTCCCGATTAGGAGAGAAGGCACTGCCTCTTTATCGCCTTCTTCGATGCACTGAACACTTCGAGTGGATGGATGTGGCCACGACCGGACTAGAGGAAATAAAAGCCATTTTGGCCACAAACCCAATCTTGGCGCACCAAATGCCGGCGAACCAATGATGTTATATATAGCGGAACACACCAAGTTGTAAGTGCAGTGCTCGTCGTCGAACGAGAGACGGAAGGACATAAGTTCCCGCTTCAAAATCCGGTATACTATGTATCCACTGTCCTCACTCCATGCAAATCACGGTACCCACATTATCAAAAGATAGCATACGCGGTCTTCATGGCATCCCGGAAACTACGACACTACTTTCAAGAGTGTTCAATTACGGTGGCCTCTGAAGTACCACTCAACGACATAATAAACAACCGCGAGGCCACGAGACGGATTGTTAAATGGGCTATTGAGCTCCTCCCGTTCAACATAATATACAAACCACGGCGAGCCATTAAGTCACAAGTACTGGCTGATTTCGCCGAATGACGATGTGTTTAACTCCCTAAAGAGTACGGCGCATACTCCAATTGGATCATGCACTTTGATGGCTCTAAAATGCTGGATGGTCTGGGGGCTAGTGTCGTCCTGACATCCCCCTCCGGAGATACAGTCCAATACGTGATCCAAATACTATACATAGACTCCAACAATGCAAAGGTAATCACGAGGCCTGTTACATGGTCTCCGGATGGCAGTCTCCATGGGCATTCAACGCCTAGAGGTGCGTGGGGATTCAAACCTCGCAATATCTCAAATAAATGGAGACTTCGATGCCAAGGATCCAAAAATGGCGGCTTATCGCAACGCCATCCTCAAAATGTCAGCTCGGTTCGAGGGGCTTGAATTCCACCATGTGGTCCAGGAAAACAATCAGGCGGCAGATATCCTTGCCTGCATCGGCGCTAAGTGCGACCCGGTCCCACCTAATATCTTCTTGGAAAGGCTGTTTAAGCCATCGGTGGTATGGGAAGGAGAGACCGGAAATAATAGTCCGGACCCGGACACAACGCCAGATCCCGAACACCCTGACGTAATCGGAGGCTCTACCACCGAAACAACACGTTCCGCCCACGTGATTATGGCTGTCATTGCCCCATGGACAGAAACCTTCTTGTCCTACCTAACTAGGCAGGAACTACCTGAGGACCCAAACGAGGCACGTTGCATTGTGCGGCGGTCTAAAGCCTACAATGTCCACGAGGGAGAGCTTTATAAAAAAAGAACTACCGGAGACCTTCAAAGGTGCATCTCCGAAGAAGAAGGACGACAACTTTTGGCAGAAATTCATGCTGGACTTGGTGGCCACCACACCGCAGCCCGGGCCCTTGTAAGCAAGGCCTTCTGTACAGGTTTTTACTGGCCGACTGCCCGAGCAGACTCACAGGATCTCGTTCAACGATGCGTCGGTTGCCAGCTTTTTGCAATCAAAGCCATATGCCGCATACCGCTCTCCAAACAATCCCCATCACGGCCCTTTGCGGTCTGGGGGCTTGATATGGTCGGACCCCTCAAAGGGGGAAGCCATAAGAAAAAAAAATACTTATGGGTCATGGTGGATAAATTCACCAAATGGATAGAAGCCAAACCTGTTAAAATGGCCGACTCCGGACCAGTGATATACTTCATATCCGGGGTTGTACACCGTTACGGCGTCCCCCACAGCATCATCACCGATAACAGCTTGAACTTTACCGCCGACGAGGTAAAAATTTGGTGCAGCAACATGGGCATTAAGCTCGATTATGCTTCTGTCTATCACCCACAAACTAACGGTCAAGTCGAGCGAGCAAATGGTCTTATCATGAGCGGCATTAAACCCAGATTAGTGCGATCCTTAAAGGAATCAGATACGCACTTGTCGGTGTTCTGGGAACGGGGGTCCCCAGACTTTGCTGCCTGCTGTGTAACGCCCCGGATACAACTTTCCATATTCATAACTCCAAATCTTGCCATTTCCGGCGATGCGATATGTTATTTCCTCCGTGGTTGGGTTTTGTCTGTTGTTTTGCATTGTGTTCATGTCATGCATCTCATCTCATAGCATCATGCGCATTGCATCTGCATGTTTTCATAAAACTCGTAACCGGTCGCAGTTGCCCTTTCTCTCTTTGCCTCCGTTGTCATTTTGTCAGGCCCCTTGTCCTCGTTGACCTCCTCGGGCCGCTTTGCCTTCGTTGGTCGTTCCAGTCCAACCGAGTTTTGTTCCCCTCTTATTTGTCTGCCTACGCAACCTCTCTGCACAACCACCGACCCTCTCTTGCGTGCGTCCGAAAACTGCCCCGAACCCGAACCGCCACCATCACCGCTGCATTCAGATCATCTCCTAACATATATAAAACATCTCCGTTTTCTTATTTGGACTCCCTAACCCATTTATCATGGACCGCCCGATCGCGATCGGAGGATCCAAATCATCCCCTTTCGTGTATATTTATAAACCACCTACTTACTAAATCAGTTCAAACCCTAGCCTAACCCTATTCCCCTCCTCCCTCCACACATCCAGTCGGCCCAGCTTGCTCTGCCCCAGCCCAGCACCGAGCCAGCCCAAGTGCTGTGGTGAGAAACCAAGCCCACTCGAGATTCAGCCCGCATACATTTTTTTCCTGCGTTGGACGAATTATCTATTTATCCAGAGACTGCAGTTTTACAGAATAGACCCTCATGTTCATGCATTTATATCTCACAAACTGTGCATTGGATTAAAATGTGTTATATATGTAAAATGCTTAGAATTTCATTTAGTTTCACATTATGCCACTTTCATCCAGGTTTAAAATGTTTAAAATTCTGTTTGTTTAAATTTGCTTAAATGCCATGCTAAAATGATTTATTTCATAACTAAATAACCGTAGCTCGGTTTTAAATAAACTTTATATGTAAATGGGGTGGAAAAATGCCTAGTTTAACATGGTGCACTTTATTTTGCTGTTTAACAACAATAAAATGTGATTTAGGGCAGAACCGTACCAAATCTAATATGCATATGGGGATTTTCCGGAATTGTTGTTTGTTGTTCCGGCCTCATTTAAATTTGCCTAAATAGTTAGTTTACTTATGCCTCACCTCTTGCCATGTTTAACAACATTTAATATTGTTGAGTAGCTTATAACGAGATCAAACTAAATAATTGCATGTGGTGTTTTGCCAAAATGCAACTCGTTGCATATTGAGCTCCACTTATCTTGTAGTATTGTTTGTTGCACTTTGTCATGCCATGCCTCTTTAAACTGGACATGCATCATACTTGATTGTGCATCATGCCATGTTTATGCTTGTGCATTTACCATGTTGTTTATTTCTTTCTGGTGTTGCTTCTTAGTTCCAGTAAATGTTGCGATTGTGAGGATTCGTTCGACTAGTCCCGTTCATCTTCTTCATGGACTCGTTCTTCTTCCTAGCGGGATTTCAGGCAAGATGACCATCACCTTGGATCTCATTACTATCATTGCTATGCTAGTTGCTTCGTTCTATCGCTATGCTGCGTTACCTACCACTTGCTGCTCAAGCCTCCCAAATTGCATGATAGCCCCTAACCGTTGTCACCCTTCCTAGCAAACCGTTGTTTGGCTATGTTACCGCTTTTGCTCAGCCCCTCTTATAGCGTTGCTAGTTGCAGGTGAAGATGAAGATTGCTAAATGTTAGATTATGTTTATGTTGGGATATCACAATATCTCTTATATTATTAATGCATCTATATATTTGGTAAAGGGTGGAAGGCTCGGCCTTATGCATGGTGTTTTGTTCCACTCTTGCCGCCCTAGTTTCCGGCCATATCGGTTTTATGTTCCCGGATTTTGCGCCCCTAACGTGGTTGGGTGATTTATGGGACCCCTTGACAATTCGCTTTGAATAAAACTCCTCCAAAGAAGGCCCAACCTTGGTTTTACCATTTGCCTCACCACCACCTATTCCCTTTCCCTTGGGTCGGCCAACCCGAGGGTCATCGTTATTTTAGCCCCCCCGGGCCAATGCTTCTCTAAGTGTTGGCCCGAAACGAGCAGCATCAAGGGCCACCTTGGGGAAACTTGAGGGTTGGTTTTACTCAGAGGATGTCTCATCCGGTGTTGCCCTGAGAACTAGATATGTGCAGCTCCTATCGGGATTGTCGGCGCATCGGGCGGTCTTGCTGGTCTTGTTTTACCATTGTCGAAATGTCTTGTAAACCAGGATTCCGAGTCTGATCGGGTCTTCCTAGGAGAAGGAATATCCTTTGTTGATCGCGAGAGCTTATCATGGGCTAAGTTGGGACACCCCTGCAGGGTATAAACTTTCGAGAGCCGTGCTCGCAGTTATGTGGCAGATGGGAATTTGTAAATATCCGGTTGTAGTAAACTTGAAGTAAACTCTTCTAAAATACACCAACTGCAGGTGAATCGTAGTGAGTGTCTCTTTTTCGGGTTGATCGAGAGGAGAACACGGTTTTTGGGTTATGTTTTACGTAAGTAGGAGTTCAGGATCACTTCTTGATCATTGCTAGCTTCACGACCGTTCCGTTTGCTTCTCTTCTCGCTCTTATTTGCGTATGTTAGTCACCATATCTTGCTTAGCCGCTGCTGCAACCTCACCACTTTACCCCTTCCTTTCCCATTAATAAGCTTTGCTAGTCTTGTTAGCCATGGTAATGGGATTGCTGAGTCCTCATGGCTCACAGATTACTACACCAACAGTTGCAGGTACAGGTTATGCGATGATCATGACGCGAGAGTGATGTTTGCTTGTTTTGGAGTTCTTCTTCTACTTCTTCTTCGATCAGGGGATAGGTTCCAGGTCGGCAGCCTGGGCTAGCAGGGTGGATGTCGTTTGAGTTTTTGTTTGTGTTTCATCCGTAGTCGGATGGTGCTCTTATGTAAGATGATGTTTCATTCGTGTGGCATTGTATGCCTTTTGTATGTATGCCCATCTATTATGTAATGTTAATGTAATGATATCCACCATGCAAAAGCGTTTCAATATGCGGTTCTATCCTTGGTGGGACCTTCGAGTCTCTTTAGGATAGTATCGCATATTGGGCGTGACATGCGGCCTGCGGCGTGGCTCAAAGGGGGGCCCAGCACGGCCCATCTTCATCAACACAAGCTCAAGACCCTCGCGAGGGGCCAAGCCTCGCGGGGCGGACGACAGGGAGCTTCCTCAGGCACGGCCTCATCAGGCTGGCTCACGAGGAGGCGGAGAGATCAAGGCGGGGTACCTCACGAGGTGCCCATGACGCAAGCCATGACGACCAAGGGCGCCAAAGTGGGCGCCAGCCAGCCAGCTGTGTCCTCCTTTCCTCTTTGGTGCAAAGGGAGCAAGCACAAAGTAGAGCACCAAGCAAAGGCCTCCATTTCGTGCAACAAGACCAAGACCAGCCCAACGGCAGGAAGGAAGTCATTGTGGAGCCCAAGCCAAGGCGTCACCACGAGCCTTTGACAGGCGAGGACCAAGTTTAGTCAGGATAAGTGTACCAGATGTTCCCCTTCAAAATGGCCAATTGTTGGCGCCCTTCCCGCTCAATATTTGGGAAGAGGCCCAGGGCCTCCGCCTATAAATAGTACTAGCCTCCCACAGGGTAGAGAGAGCTTGATCCCGAATCCAAGAACAGAGCTGGAGGCCAAGCAATCTAGAGAGAGAGAGAGAGAGAGAGAGAGAGAGAGAGCGACTTAACTCCTCCAAGCAGTTCATCGCCCCGGCCAAGAACAGACCCTCGCGAGGTTGTTCTTCCTTGTATTGTTCATTGCCATCAGCCCACGAGGCAATCGACCACACCACAAACTACAGTAGGGTATTACACCATAATGGTGGCCCGAACTAGTATAAACCTTGCTTCTCTTGTGTTGTTACTTTTGTAGTTTAGATCCTAGCGAGGCGGCGGGGTGCAGTTAGGTAGAGGGCGAGATCTCTGCGTGCTCCCCAGTGTTCGAACCTCAAGGGTCTGCCGGAACCCGAAATCTGACATTTGGCGCGCCAGGTAGGGGTGCGCCGGGATCCACCTCCTGCCGCTTCGCGGTCCCAACAAGATCGTCATCACCATGTCCGCGACCAGCAGTAACCCCGTCCCTCGGGCGGCTTGGCCCGCCCACGCAGAGCCGCCGCAAGCGACCCCATGCCCTGTGCAGCTAAGTCGCAGGTGCTGCGGGCCGCGGGCGACGCGGACAGGCTTCGACAGCTCTCACGCCGCGGTAGGCACGGTCGCAGCGAGGGCCTCCAACCACGCCGCGACGTCGTACACCCGCCGGGAGCAGGCGAACTCGAGGGCCGTGCTCACGGTGGCCCAGGAGCTACTGCAGTGCAAAGGTGTGAAGGCGGCCGCGACATGCTGCTAGTGCGGGTGGCAGAGCTCCTGGGCTTTGCCGCCTCGGGGGCTCACCCCTTCTGCACCCAGCTCCCACCTCAGGTCCAGGGCGGCCCGCGCGGGAGCTCCACACGCGGCTGCGGGCTCCAAGGCTACTCCAACACCAGCGATGCTGTCAGCACCAGGCCAGTGGCAGCGCTGCCTCCGCTCCCGGCCCGCGAAGAAGGACTCGCCGCGACCCACGGCCCCAGTGGGCCGCCGCGCTACCACCCCCAGGTGGGCGCCTCAAGCAGAGCTGCATGGCACACGGAGCACTATGGCGTGGCCTTCGGGATGACAGCCCCAGAAGAATACATGCCCCACATGATGGACCAAGGGCACCAGCATGAGGGCGAACAAGGCTTGCTCCTCAGCCCAAGCTGGGGGGACGAGGTGACAGAAGCTGAGCTCTTCCAGGAGCCCCATGAAGGCCCCACCGGCCACGCTGGAAGCGACGATTATCGGGTACCGCTAATTCCTCAGGGGCAGGCATACGCTAATCATGAATCACAGGAGGTGCAGGTCGCCACAGAGAACGGGTTGCCCGCTCCCTCAGCCTCTCCTACCCTCGTGAGGAGGGCGCTGGGCTGCATGAGAGGAGCCGAGATCCGCATCACCACCGCGGTGTTCGGAGCAAGGCGTTCTCCCGGAGGTAGGCCCTCTGGCTGGGAGGTGCCTCAGGCCTGCCTCGGCGGAGGACCCGTGGTCGCCGGGGAACGGCTGGCGACCGCTCTACTCCATCGGCGGCGCCCTGGTTTCCGGTCGTCGTTGCTGGCACTAGAGTGCGGCGCAAGGCGGGCCCTCGTCTGGCGATATGAAGCAAGGCCGGTACTGTGAAGAAGGCCCAAGGTTCGTGGAAGATCGCCGCCCCGTGACACTCTCAAGTAATAATGAGTGGGGCTATACACGCCCCGGAGTCTCAGGGGTGCCGGCCTCAGGCCCTGGGGCTCCCTCCCACGTCCAGTGGCAGCACTTAGCTCCGCGCTGGTGAGAAGACGTCCAAGACTAGACTAGGTGCCTGACGCGGCCTTTTTCTGCTTTCAATGCTTTTCCCTTTGGTTGTCACTTTCCCCCGCTAGATTTAAGTTGGATTCGGATTTGAGATTTGCGTGTGTTTGGGGAAGGGGATTGAGGGAGTCCCGGGTTAGGGGGTGTCCGGATAGACGGACTATCATCGCGGCCGGACTCCTGGACTATGAAGATACAAGATTGAAGACTTCGTCCCGTGTCCAGATGGGACTTTCCTTGGCATGGAAGGCAAGCTTGGCGATACAGATACGTAGATCTCCTACCATTGTAACTAACTCTGTGTAACCCTAACCTATCCGGTGTCTACATAAACCGGAGGGTTTTAGTCCGTAGGACGAACAACAATCATACCATAGGCTAGCTTCTAGGGTTTAGCCTCCTTGATCTCGTGGTAGATCTACTCTTGTACTACCCATATCATCAATATTAATCAAGCAGGAGTAGGGTATTACCTCCATCGAGAGGGCCCAAACCTGGATAAAAACATCGTGTCCCTTGTCTCCTGTTACCATCCGCCTAGATGCACAGTTCGGGACCCCCTACTCGAGATCCGCCGGTTTTGACACCGACATTGGTGCTTTCATTGAGAGTTCCGCTGTGCCGTCGCCATCAGGTAGGATGCCTCATATCGTCTTTAAAGACGATACTATCGCCAAAGAAGCCTTGGCCCCTGGTCAGAGTCTTCGGCTAGGCGGTTTTCTCATGACCACTAGTTCGGCCGCCGCGCCGACGGTGACCTCTCGAGTCATCGAAACCAATCTCCATGTTAGTTCGAACTTGTCAACAGTTAGATCCGATCGAGCTCTCCTCTATAAACGAGCTCTTGGATCACATCGCCGCTCGGAGTCGCCATAGACACGACTCAGATCGGGCCTAAAACCGATCTCGAGAGAGATCAACTCTCCCTGTGCTACCCATCATGTTGCTGTGATAGAGGAGCAATGCGGCGATTCTTCTTCTACCTTAAGGACTAGCTACGTACGGATCCCCGATCCCTCCACGCCGGATTCCCGCGGAGGGACGGATGTCGATCAAGCCCTGAACCTAAAGTCAGGCGGCGGGTTGGACTCATTGGATAACACTCAAAAATCCAAACTTCCGAGTTCGGAAACTTCTCGCCCTCGAGTCCTAAATTGGACGTGGTTCCGGATCTAGTTCCACCCGCCCACCCAAACATTAGCGATCTCTCTCGAATTCGCAAGAGCCCGCTGAAACAAAGACATCATTATTGGGTGATTCCTCCTGGTTATGAACAGGATAAAGGACTGCCGAGAGGAGGACGCAATCCCAATTTTCTACAAGAATTGCACGGACAAGGGAATCCTAAACGCCATAAGTCGTAGCGAAATTACACGCTTTGCTGACTTGGTGACCATAGTACAAAAGTACTGTGCGATGGAGAGCGCCTGGAAAACCGAAAGTAAATTTTGGGATAATCCAGCCCCGAGTACATCCCTCGTCCGAAACAAAAGGG
The DNA here is from genome assembly GCA_021605145.1 of Aegilops bicornis. Lineage (NCBI taxonomy): Eukaryota > Viridiplantae > Streptophyta > Magnoliopsida > Poales > Poaceae > Aegilops > Aegilops bicornis. The sequence goes on from CM038674.1 coordinate 514,142,477, forward strand.
TGCTTCACTATCAAGCACCAGGATTAAATACCAAAAAACCAAAACCCCCTAAAGGGTACGGAACCGTACTGGAGGGTTGGCTAAACGGACCCTGCAAAATTCATAGCACAGAAGGTGCCACTCCAACTCGTAGCCTTCGAGCATGTTGGATACTACGGCAGGTGGCCAAAAGTGGCGAAGAGCTTCTAGCTTTAGAACCCCAGCCCAGCAACACCAGTTCGGTGTTAACAGTCTTCGAGACATTCGCATCAAATAACATGCGAAAACGAACACTCCGCAACCTGGCCGAAGTCTACCAAGTAGCAACAATAAATCCTTGGAGTGACACGGCTATTACCTTTAATGCCAAAGGATTTAACCTAAATTCTGAACAGCCCGAGCACCACCGCATTGGTCCTCGGCCCGATAGTGGACGGCTTTCGCCTTTACTAAGGTACTCATGGATGGCGGCAGCGGACTAAACCTCATCTATGAGGAAACCCTCCGAAAAATGGAAATAGACTGGAACCGCATTGAGCGAAGCAGCACAACCTTTAGAGGAATAATCCCTAGCCGGGAAGCATGCTGCACAGGAAAAATCACACTTGATGTAGTGTTTGGCTCGCCGGACAATTACAGGTCCGAGGAGGTCACATATCAAGTGGCCCCGTTCAACAACGGATACCATGCTTTATTAGGACGAGAGGCATTCACAATTTTTCAAGCTATACCCCATTACGGGTACATGAAGCTTAAAATGCCCGGACCTAACGGAATCATCACTCGCTAGTGATCCGAACATAGCACTCCGCGCCGAAAACAAGACAGCCGTACTAGCCCTCGAGGCACTATCCAAGCCCTAGCGTCAAGAACTCATCATGCGCGCTCCACGGTGAACAGGGACGATGTGATACTTGATAAAAGATCCAAGTCCACCTCTTTAAACCAGCGGATGAAATAGTCAAATTCCAAGTCCACCCAACGGATTCGCAAAGACGGCCTCCATTGGGGTACAATTAGACCCCAATGTAGACGCCAGACTACGAGAATTTCTCACGAGAAAAGCTGGGACATCTTTGCTCGGCACCCTTCAGACATGCCAGGAATCCCACGTCGGCTGGTCGAGCACAGCCTGAATATCCTAAAAGGATTCAAGCCAGTCAAACAGGCTCTTCGGCGCTTTTCCGAACCCAAGAGACATGCCATGGGAGAGGAGCTAGCCAATCTTTTGGAGGCCAGATTCATCAAAGATATAAAACATCCGGACTGGCTAGCAAACCTGGAGATGGTACCAAAGAAGGATAAATCCTGGCACCTATGTGTCGATTTTAAAGACCTTAACAAGGCTTGCCCAAAGGATCCCTTCCCCCTCCCCCGAATTGATCAAATTATTGACGCTACAGCAGGGCACGACTCATTGTGCTTCCTCGACGCTGCATCTCGGCTTCCACCAAATCAAGATGGCGGAGCCGCACCAAGCTACAACAGCATTTATTACTCCATACGGCCCGCTCGCTTCAACACAATGCCCTTTGGGCTCAAAACGCCGGCGCAACATATCAGCGCATGATTCGTACATGTCCGCAAATCAGATCGGCAAAACAGTGGAAGATATGTAGATGACGTGGTCGCCAAAACCAAGCACGTCGAAACTCTAGTAGATGACCTGAGGCTCACATTCGATAATCTTCGAAATACGACATCAAGCTCAATCCAGAAAAATGCATCTTCGGCGTTCCAGCCGGAAAGCTCCTGGGCTTCATTCTGTCCGGTAGAGGAATTGAAGCAAATCCAGCCAAGATCTGAGCTCTGTCACAATTGGATATTCCAAAAAACCTCAAACAAATACAAAAATTGATGGGATGCGTAGCGGCTCTAAGCCGCTTTATTTACCGATTGGGAGAAAAGGCGTTACCTCTTTACCGCCTCCTCCGGCGCACCGAACACTTCGAGTGGACGGAGGCCGCCATGGCCGGACTCGAAGAAATAAAGGCCATTTTGGCAACAAACCCGGTCCTGGCCACGCCCAACGTGGGCGAACCAATGCTATTATATATCGCCGCAACACATCAAGTTGTTAGCGCGGTGCTCGTTGTCGAACGAGCAACGGACGGACACCGGTTCCCTCTTCAAAAACCGGTTTACTATGTGTCCACTGTCCTAACTCCATGCAAGTCCCGGTACCCACACTATCAAAAGATAGCATACGCAGTGTTCATGGCATCCCGGAAGCTGCGACACTACTTTCAAGAGTGTTCGATAACGGTGGCCTCCGAAGTACCCCTTAATGACATTATAAACAACCGCGATGCAACGGGCCGGATTGCTAAATGGGCCATAGAGCTGCTTCCATTCGACATAACCTACAAGCCACGATGAGCTATCAAGTCGCAGGTTTTGGCCGACTTCGTGGCCGAATGGACCGAAGCCGAACTCCCTAAAGAGTACGGCGCATACTCCAATTGGATTATGCACTTTGACGGCTCCAAAATGTTGGCCGGCCTGGGGGTTGGTGTCGTCCTGACATCCCCAACCGGGGACACAGTCCAATACGTACTTTAGATAATGTATACGGACTCCAACAATGCAGCCGAATATGAGGCCCTTCTGCACGGCCTCCCGATGGCAGTCTCCATGGGCATTCAACGCCTAGAGGTGCGCGGGGATTCGAACCTCGCAATATCTCAAATAAACGGAGACTTTGATGCCAAAGATCCGAAAATGGCAGCATACCGCAATGCGGTCCTAAAATGTCAAGACGCTCAAGGGCTCGAATTTCATCATATAGCCCGGGATAACAACCAGGCGGCGGATATATTGGCACGCATCGGTGAAAAACGCGAAGCCGTCCCACCCCATATCTTTCTGGAACGGCTGTTCAAGCCATCCGTACTATGGGAAGGGGAGTCCGACAATCACAATCCGGACCCAACCGCACTGCCTGACGCCGAACACTTTGACACAACCGGAGGGTCTGCCCCCGAAATAACACCCTCCGCCCACGAAATAATGGCGGTTATCGCCCCGTGGACGGAACCATTCTTAGCCTACCTAACTAGGCAGGAACTCCCCGAAGACCAAAATGAGGCTCGCTGCATAGTACGGCGATCTAAAGCCTATAAAGTCCATGAGGGAGAGCTTTATAAGAAAAGCACTACTGGAGTCCTTCAAAGGTGTATCTCCGAAGAGGAAGGGCGAAACCTCCTGGCTGAAATTCATGCCGGACTGGGTGGGCACCACGCCGCAGCCCGGGCCCTTGTAGGCAAGGCCTTTCGTACAGGATTTTATTGGCCGACGGCCCGCGCAGATGCACAGGACTTAGTCCAACGATGCGTCGGTTGCCAGCTTTTTGCTAACCAAAGCCACATGCCACCCACCGCCCTTAAAACTATACCTATCACCGGCCGTCATGATCCGGGGGCTTGACATGGTTGGACCCCTTAAGGGAGGAACCCACAAGCAAAAATACCTATTGGTCATGGTGGATAAATTCACCAAATGGATAGAGGCCAAGCCTGTTAAAACGGCCGAATCCGGACCGGTGATAGACATCATATCAGGGGTAGTGCACCGTTACGGTGTCCCCCATAGTATCATCACTGATAACGGCACCAACTTCACGGATGATGAGGTCAAAGAATGGTGCAAAAACAAGGGCATCAAGCTCGATTACGCCTCAGTTTACCACCCTCAAACCAATAGCCAAGTCGAACGAGCAAATGGTTTAATCATGAGCGGCATTTATCCCAGACTAGTGCGCTCCCTCAAGGAATCTAACACGCACTGGGTTGAGGAGCTCGACTCCGTACTCTGGGGGCTGCGGACCACGCCAAATCGTACTACCGGATTCACACCATTCTTTATGGTGTACGGCATGCAGGCGATCTTGCCTGCGACATAATACATAACTCAGCTCAAGGCGCATGTACGAAGAAAGAGAAGCCGAGCTCGATCGGCAGGACAATTTGGACGATTGGAGGAGGAGCTTAACGTGGCAAAGGCTCGTTCCGCTGCTTTTATCAACAAAGAGCTCAAGATATCAAAGCAGGGAAGCACGGGCCAAAGCTTATAACGCTGGCGAACTAGTTCTATGCCTCACGGACAAGAAAAAGGACAAACTCAAGCCCAAATGGGAAGGTCCCTTCATCATCGACCAGGTCCTGACCGGCGGAGCATACCGTCTGCGAAGCGCGTCGGACAACCAACTCGAGCCGAACCCATGGAACGCAGCCCGTCTGTGAAGATTCTACGCCTAAGTGCCGGACTCCAAGTTCGTCTCCTTCCTCCGTCCACATTTTTTTATTTTTGTTGTCTTTTATTTCTCTCCTTCCTCCTCCTTTTTTTTACAGCCTCTAGAGGCTCGTTTGCGCTTTGTTCGTATATATTTGACGCGCTGTACGCACTCATTATACCTGGGGACTTCTTCACTAGAAGCCTATTCTATACGGGCTTCATGCCCAACACATGCGTTAAACTTCCGCATGTACCTTTTATTCACCATTATATGCATCGATATGACTTATGTTTTGGCCAAGCTGGGTTGCCTGGCTCCTGTGCTTACCCCTACGTTCCCGATTGTTCGGCTAGGTGGTAAAGGGAGCACCTCTGCAATTGTTACTGCCGGGTCAGCCAGATGTGTACCTCAGACTGGGTGAAGCCGAAAGCTAGCGTTCTTAAGGGAATATTCGGTCGGTCAACTGAAAGATGATTTTTAATTATTTAACCATCTGCCCCCAGATGATTTTCTGCTTTCATAGCAGCTTTGACATGCACTTTAGGGCATGCACCCCAGCGAAAGGAACCCATAACATAACTATTCTCCCTGGAAGATGTTTCTTACTACCCATGTAATATAACATAACTAGTTGGGCACTTGTCTGATACAGCAACAATGACCCCTACACCTTGTCTCCATGCATACCCCGGTTCTTATATAACCACGAAGGTATTCGGACACACTCCGGACTGTTGGGTCCGGAGGTCGAAGCGAAAAGGTCCACTATGACAAACGATCTATAATCCGGCTAGAAGATATTTTTTCATGTCATATTTTTACATAGTCAACTCGACTCATTGTATTCCTCCTCAATGCCATCTAATAGGCTATCTAATTTACAATCTTGCTGGGAATACTTTTCTGCCAATTCTACTTGGTCGCACACTAAGCTTACAGGGATCTCCATCCCATCCGGCCCCACAGGTCCGACCTCGGCCATGTGGTTTGGGTCAGCCTTCGTGTACCACGTCTTCACCATGGCCCAGGCCTCCCTGGCGCCTTGACGGCAGGCTGATATCTTCCATAGCCGGAAGCACCGCCGTGCTCCTTGAAGCCGCTCTGCCAGCTCCCTAATGCCTTCGGGCAGGGAGATAGATGGCCACAAGGCCTGGCCGATGCTTTTCATCACCTGCCGGACTCGTTCATGCAGCTAACGCAGTTCGGGAAGAAGATCGCCCGAAGAACTGGGCATCTCCTCCTTAGGACGACCTGTGAGCAAACCTACATACATGTTTATGTTAGTCGCCTTCCTCGCCGAACTCTTTCAAAGTTCGTTCAAGCACTTACTGAAAATTCCGCGACGAAGCCGCCGATTCTCCTTTACGGAGTCGCATAACCGGGCACGAACATCCTTTAGTTCCTCCCCAGCTTGGTGTTGGCGTCTTGGAGGTTATTTTTCTCTGCCGCACCTTTGTAAGCACGCCTCGCCGCCTTTAGCTGGCGTAAGAGCTGTTGTTTGTCCGGATCTAGTCCGCGCCATCTGCAACATTTTGTCGATTTACAAACATGCCGCACTTCATAAACTATTTATCTTGAAGCATATATTACGGAGGGGGTCTCTGTAGCTCCCCTCAGGCGGCTAGTGCGGCCTCAAGTTGGGCCTTGCACTCTTCAAGCTCTGGACAGTCGGGTATTCTTTCTATAAGATCCTCAAGATAACAAATGATCCTTAAATCAGTTATTCTAACTATTTTAAGTCTCGGGGCTACTTGGCATATATAATCACAAATTTCCTTACCCGTATGTCCTTTACATACTGCTCCATGGCTCGCTAGACCATCTCGAAGCGGCACGGAGGTGCGCATCTCCCGAATCGAAGGCATTCAAGGCCTCTTGGGAGAAACACGTCCACGAAGAATTGTCCGTGGCGCCTGTGATTCAAGGCGCTCTCCACCTCGGAGTTGGTGGCGGACAACCTGTCGGCATCCTCTGTCGGAGGAGCATCCGACGCACGTCTCATGCTCGCCTCAGCCTCCGGACCCGGCTTTGAAGCCTGGCCGGTGAAGGTTCGATTGGCAACCTCTCCGGACTCAGTCCGGCGAGCGCTCTTTTTCCTGAAAAGAGCGCCAGCGTTAGTACGCCTTCCAAGAATCAATCCTGGAAGTATGGTGACATGCCATACCGTTGCGGCGGAGTTTCGAACCGAACCGCACTTCTTTTTAGCCTGTGGGGCCGCACTGCCCTCTGTTGGCCAGCCGCCGCGGGCTCGGCTTCCTGCCTCGAAGGCGCCCCCTGCTTAACACCATTCGTATACGGTGATCAAAGATAAGCATGGATGGGTCATTATCAGGGTTTTGGGATCTCGGTCTCTGTTACCTGTGAGGTTGGAAGTATTCCGGAGTAATCAGCCGTAATGGCAACCAAAGCATTGTCGATGCTAAGTTGATAAAACACCCCGTCGATCAACTCCACCTGTATATCTGGATCCTCTTCGGAGGTCGGATCGAGGGACCGCTCCGGATCCTCGGGTTGTGGGGGCGGGCTGTGTATCTTCTCCACAGTCCGGGGCAGTTCCTGCGCAAAAAACCATGAAATGAGATATTTAACCACGGGAACATGGATCGGACAGGTCACAAAGATGTTTGCTTACCCAGCTTCGAGGATTATTCGAAGAAAACTCCTTCAGTGGATTGACGCGGAGGAAATCCTCCTCCTCTCCTTTATACATGGCAGATAAGATCTTCACCAGTTCGGTGACCGATCCCGGCCCTTTGCGGCCGTGGCAGGTGGCATCGTCCTCCCCGTTGAAGTCCCACATGGGGTGGCCCCTGTATTGGAGCGGCTGCACTCCCCTCATAATGCAGATTGCCATGACTCCAATCATGGTCAATCCGGCATGAGCCAATAATCTTATCCGGCTCATCAAATAGAGGACATCCCGGTCATTTTCTCTCTGGGGGCTCCGAGGGCGCCAGCTTAGGCGCTTCTTCAGAGGAGCGTTGCTGAACTCTGGAAGGCCGATCCGAACAGGATCTGGCAGCGGGACATCCTCCACATAAAACCATTCCAAAGGCCAGTCTTCGAACGCCTTTGGGGTTCTGGATAGGTATCCGGTCCCGGCGATGCGCCACAGGTCGGCTCCACCCACTTGATATATTGACCCCTCATGAGAACGGGGTACTAGGCAGAATATCCTCTTCCACAACCCGAAATGAGACTCGACGCCCAAGAATAGCTCGCAGAGGGCCTCGAAGCCCGCAATGTGCAAAATGGAGGCAGGCGTAAGGTGGTGCACTGGAGGCCGAGAACTCCAAGAGCCCCGGAGAAACGGATGGATTGGAAATCCGAGTCCTCTTACTAGATAAGAGATGAAGCATACCCGCTCTCCTTTAGAGGGATCGGGGACACTCTCCGCTTGCTTTCCGCCCTTGTAGGTGGCGAGTCCGACTCGAACCGGAACCATGAAGGCCGGGGGAAGAAATCCCTTGGCTTGGAGTATAACTAGCTCGCTATGCGGGACTGAGTATCTCTCCCAATTTCTAGGCTGAGGGCTGGGAGCACGAGAGGAGGAGTCGCGTCGACTGTCCAAGATGGAATGGGCTTTGGTCAGGGGCGCTCCGATGAAAGCTCGCAAGGGAGGGATGGTGACTCAGATCAAGATCCTCGCCCCTTTTATAGGCAGCTCATTTGCGCGGCTAGGGCGGTAAATGTAAAAATACCCTGGCTTTCCGCATTCATTCAAACACGTGGAAGATGGCCTTTATTGGGCGTAAAAGCCAAGGAGCGCAACATTTATCAGAAACTGGACCCAATTCGACAAGTATATGGAATTTGGAGAAGAACCCGCCTCGCAATGCCGAAGAAAATCAACGCGCCGACTCATTGTCATTGAATCCTGGTTCGGGGGCTACTGAGGGAGTCCCGGATTAGGGGGTGTCCGGATAGCCGGACTATCATCGCGGCCGGACTCTTGGACTACGAAGATACAAGATTGAAGACTTCGTCCCGTGTCCAGATGGGACTTTCCTTGGCGTGGAAGGCAAGCTTGGCGATACGGATACGTAGATCTCCTTCCATTGTAACCGACTCTGTGTAACCCTAACCTATCCGGTGTCTATATAAACCGGAGGGTTTTAGTCCGTAGGACGAACAACAATCATACCATCGGCTAGCTTCTAGGGTTTAGCCTCCTTGATCTCGTGGTAGATCTACTCTTGTACTACCCATATCATCAATATTAATCAAGCAGGACTAGGGTATTACCTCCATCGAGAGGGCCCGAACCTGGGTAAAAACATCGTGTCCCTTGTCTCCTGTTACCATCCGCCTAGACACACAGTTCGGGACCCCCTAACCGAGATCCGCCGGTTTTGACACCGACAGGGACGCTCAGTCTCGTTCGAGCAATCTCTCGCGTTCCGGTTTCCGCTTTGCCTGAGCTACCTCCCCTCGTGAGCCCCTCGCGAGCCGGGTTGGGCCTAGCTTGCGTGCAGCCCAGACTGCCGCCGCCGCATCCTCTCAGGAGGTTTTTACTGCAGATCCTACGGGTTCAATCAGGAGACACCTCAAGGGCGGCCCGAGAAGCATCGGCCCGCCGTGTCACTTCCTCTTGCTTGGCCCTCAAGGAAGAGGTCCTACCTTCAGCCTCAGCTCGGATCAATCCCAGCCTCTCCTCGAACTCACGCTCAAGGTTCAAGCGCGCTGTCGCCACCCGACGTCTGACCTCCTCCAGGACACGGGCTTCCCGCGCAGCGACATCATCCTCCGCCTGCGTTACCAAGCGCTCCCTTGCTTCCAGGCGCTCATACTGTAGCGCGTTGGCGGCTTCCAGCGTGAGAGCCTCCTCACGCTTCGGAGCTCATTGGTCGCTCGAGGCCACCTTCATCGACGCAAGGGCCGCCTCGGCGTAGCTCCACCTGCTCCTCCAGTGAGCGGCATCGGGCCAGGAGTTCCCGCGCCCGCTCCTCCGCCGCCTCTCGTCGCCGGTCAGCTTCCCGAGCCTCCTCGACGGCCCGAGAACGGACCTCCCGAGAGGCCGCCAGCGACGCCTTGGCCTCCCCATTGTCAAGATCACGCTGATGGCGCGCAAGGGCGACAGCCGCCTTCAGCTCGCGCCTCTCCACAGCTAGGCGAAGGACCTCGGCCTCAAGGCGCGCGTCTTCATCAGCGAGCTCTTCACCAAGCAGGCTCACCGCGTCAGCCGCCCTCCGAAGAAACCCTTGGCGAAGAGCGCGACGCTCCCGGGCACGCTCAAGTACATCTTCCACACCATCATCCGCCCCAAGCGAGCGCCGGGGGCCACGCACCAGCACTCCCCCTCCGGGCAGGGGGCTGGGGGCTGGCGCCCTCGCCACGGCCGGGCACGCCTCGCCAGAAGCCCGGCCAGGAGCCAGCCCATCCCCTAAAAAAGAGCGCAGGGAATACCTCAGCCAATCACGGTCGACGACCAGACGAGAAGCCCACGGCAGGCTGGCTATGCCACGAGAAGGCTCGCGAAGGAGGGTCGCGAGGCGCGCGGGGCCGCGATGCGCCTCAGGATGGTTCGTCTCTCCGACCGGCCTCACCACGAGGGCTCTGCTGCTCGGAGTGCTCGAAGACGGTGGAGAGGGCGGAGCCAAGGGGGACGGCTCCTCAACCATCTCCGTGAGCTTGGCGGGAAGGGCCCAGCAGAGCGAGGATCAGTAAAAGCAACAGAAGGATCAGGAGTTAGAAAAGGGGAAGGCTTACTCATCGGTGGCGAAGTACTTCCTACGCTTCAGCAGGCGACAAGGGTAATCGTCACCCAAGGCCTCCCTTCTCTTCCGGAGAGCCTCAAAGTCCACGCGGAAGCGACCCAAGAGCTGAGCGCAGGGGTCAGCCTGCGACGAGGAAGGAGTGTCAAGGCGACCCGCGTCGGGGGCGTCTACCTGATGCACGCCGCCGGTCACCTCACCAAGAAGGGTAACTGGGCCCCCAGGGTCCCCAGCCGCAGGCACTGCGGGTAGCTGCTCGCCACCCCCAGCCGCGGCAGCCTGGGCCTCAGGAGCTGCTCCCTCAAGAGTGCCGCCTGGCGCCGTCACCCCGACGGAGGCCCCCTCGGCCTCCGGCGGCCCATGTCTCCCTGCTCCGCCACTTGAGGAAGAGCCGCCGTGGCCGACTGAAAGGGCGTCCACCACCACTGGGTTCTCGCGAGGCCCCCGGGGGCCAGCTGGGCGCAGCCCCCATTCGTCGAAGACGGGCATCTGATTTACAAAGTCGCCCCTGTTCGGGCAGAGGTACAACAAGGCCCCCCCTTGCCGGATGCTGCCAGGGGTGGGGTCCCCAGTCAAGACCAAGAGCACCTTCCTCAGTGCTTCAGGCGTCAGGTCCTCTTCCTGGAGCCTCATACGGTCTTCACGCCCGCTGAAGGCCCACATCCGGCGAGTGTGACATTGGAGAGGGGCAACAGGGCATAGCAGGAACTCCTTCACCACCTTGGGCGCCGTCACGCCGAGCTCCCTCAAGAACGCAAAGCGGCGCCAGACGAAGACGAGCCGGGAACTCATGAGCGTCTCCTGGCCCCATCCTGAATTGGGGACAGTAGGTGAAGATGGCTCCGACAGCAGGGGGCTGGGCACCCCTACGTCCACGTACAGCCACCGCTCGTGGAACCCACGCGCGGGCGGAGGAAGGCTGAAGTCAATCCATGAAGCCACTGTTTCAGGTGCAGCAATGAAGCTCACACACCCCGAACATTGGGTGGGGACAACAAGGCGCAGAGAGAAGAAGTGGCGCAGCAAGGCAACTGAGGGAAGGATGCCCATCATCGCCTCGCAAACAAAGGCGAAGATCAAGAAGAACGATGATGGATTCGGGACCCAAATGCATCACATGGATCCGATAGTGGGAGAGCACAGCATTGAATAAATCGTCGAAAAGGGGGAACCAGCCCCGCCTACGTGGTGTCGGCAAAATACCGGACCTCGGTGATTATCCTGTCGATGGAGAAGTGGGACGTGGGCCAGGCCGTCGTCCGCCCGCATTCGTTGAAGATGGTGGCCAAAGCTGAGCTGACCTTGCCCAGGCCCTCTCGATTGAGTATGATCGACCGATCGACGGCGGGGGCCGCCGGCGACGGCGAGCGAGGCGGAGGAATGGGCTTCTTCCCTCTTCCCTTCTTCGTCGGAGCCATGGCAACGGAAGGGGCGGGGAGTTCGAGATTGGATTGGGAGCAGAAGCTGGAGTTCGAGAGGAGGAAGAGTGGGGGACGGTCGAGCAGCGAAAAGGGGAGCGGTTGTGTGTGGCTACAAGTCCGCCTACAAAGGCACAAAAAAAGAAGGCGACGGGGAACAGTTCCGCCCACGTCCAAACAACCGCCACCTTGGCGCCCAAGGCCGCATGAGCTGTTGGGGCGCTCGCTCTGCCCCTTCGCCTCTGCTTGGCCAAGCCCGGCGCGCCTTGGGCCGGGGGCTCAGAGGCGTTCAGGAACAGGGGTCCCTAGACTTGCAGCATGCGGCCTGCGGCCTGGCTCAAAGGGGGGCCCAGCGCGGCCCATCTTCATCAACACAAGCTCAAGACCCTCGCGAGGGGCCAAGCCTCGCGGGGCGGACGACATGGAGCTTCCTCAGGCACGACCTCATCAGGATGGCTCGCGAGGAGGCGGAGAGATCAAGGCGGGTACCTCACGAGGTGCCCATGACGCAAGCCATGACGCACCAAGGGTGCAGTGAGGGCGCCCGGCCCGGCAGTGTTCTCCTTTCCTCTTTGGTGCAAAGGGAGCAAGCGCAGCGAGAGCATCAAGCAAAGGCGCCCATTTTGGTGCAACAAGACCAAGACCAGCCCAACGGCAGGAAGGAAGTCATTGTGGAGCCCAAGCCAAGGCCACCACTCAGAGCCTTTGACAGACGAGGACCAACTTTAGTCAGGATAAGTGTACCAGATGTTCCCGTTCAAAATGGCCAATTGCTGGCGCCCTTCCCGCTCAATATTTGGGAAGAGGCCCAGTGCCTCCGCCTATAAATAGGACTAGCCTCCCACAGGGTAGAGAGAGCTTGATCCCGAATCCGAGAATAGAGCTGGAGGCCAAGCAATCTAGAGAGAGAGAGAGAGAGAGAGAGAGAGAGAGACTGAACTCCTCCAAGCACTTCATCGCCACGGCCAAGAACAGACCCTCGCGAGGCTGTTCTTCCTTGTATTGTTCAACGCCATCAGCCCAAGAGGCAATCCACCACACCACAAACTAGAGTAGGGTATTACACCACAATGGTGTCCCGAACTAGTATAAACCTTTATGCCTCTTGTGTTGTTCCTTTCGTAGTTTAGATCCTAGCGAGGCGGCGGGGTGCAGGTAGGTCGAGGGCGAGATCTCCGCGCACACCCCAGTGTTTGAACCTCAAGGGTCTGCCAGAACCCGAAATCCGACAACACTGGGTAGAGGAGCTCGACTCCGTACTATGGGGGCTCCGGACCATGTCGAATCGCACTACCGGATACGCACTGTTTTTATGGTGTACGGCGCAGAGGCGGTACTGCCCTGCGACATCATTCATGACTCGCCTTGAGTGCGCATGTATGAAGAGAAAGAAGCCGAGCTTGATTGGCAGGACAGTTTGGACGCCCTGGAGGAGGAGCGTGACATGGCAAAAGCCCGTTCCGCATTTTATCAGCAACAGGCTCGCAGGTATCAAAGCAGAGAAGTACAGGCCAAAACTTATAACATCGGCGAACTCGTTCTACGCCTACCGGAGAATAAAAAGAACAAGCTCAAGCCCAAATGGGAAGGTCCCTTCATTATTGACCAAGTTCTGACCGGTGGAGCGTACCGTCTGCGGGATGCATCGGACAATCGACTCGAGCTAAACCCATGCATGGAACGTAGCCAGACTCCAAAGGTTCTACGCCTAGTGCCGGACTCTATGTTCGTCTCCTTACCTTCGTCAGTTTTTTATATATCCGTTATCTGTCTTCTCTTTCTTTCTTTCTTCCCCTTTCCTTCAAGGCCTTAAAAGGCTAAAATGTGTCTTAACTACACAATCTTGACGCGCTAGCCGCGCTCATTATACCTGGGGGCTTCTTATACAGAAGCTTAATATAACTATTTTCCGGGCTCTATGCCCCCACACATGTGTTATTCTTCCACATGTACCTTTTTTCGCCATTATATGCATCTGTATGACTTAAGTTTTGGCCAATCTGGGTTGCCTGGCTCTTGTGTTTATGCCCTGCGTTCCCGTTAATTCGGCTAGGGCATAAGGGGAGCACCTCTGCGATTGTTACTGCCGGGTCAGCCGGATGTGTACCTCAGACTGGGTGAAGCCGAAAGCTTGCGTTCTTAAGGGAATATTCGGTCGGTGAAAAAAGATGACCTTTATTTATTGTAATACATGCCCCCAGATGTTTATATCCCACGTCTCTTTTCGTAGCTCGGACATGCACATTAGGGCATGCGTACCCAGGGAAAGGAACCCTTAACGAAACTATTCTCCCTGGAAGATGTTTCTTACTATCCATGTAATATAACATAGCTAGTTGGGTACTTGTCTGTTCAAGCACTTATGACCCCTACGCTGGTTTCCACGCTGCACTCGGTTTTTACATAACTGAGCGGGTATTCGGATAAACTCCGGACTGTCGGGTCCAGAGGTCAAAGCGAAAAGGTCCGCCATGAAAAATGATTTATAATCCGGCTAGGGACAATACATGTCACTTGAAGTACACAGTCACTTAGACTGACTAAATTCCTCTTCTATACCATCCAACAGGCTGTCTAGCCTACAATCTTGTTGGGAATACTCTGCGGCTAATTCTACCTGATCATACACTAAACTGAGGGGGATCTCTTTCCCATCAGACCCCACAGGTCCGACCTCGGCCATGTGGTTCGGGTCAGCCTTGGTATATCGCGTCTTCACCATGGCCCAGGCTTCCCTTGCACCTTGTCGACATGCTGATATCTTCCATAATTGGAAGCGCCGCCGCGCTCCCTTGAGCTTCTCTACAAGCTCCCCAATGCCTCCTGGCAGGGAGACGGATGGCCACAAGGCTTGGGCAATGCCCTGCACCACCTGCCGAACTTGTTCGTGCAGTTGTGAGAGCTCTCGCAGAAGATCACCCGCAGACCCAGGCATCTCCTCCGCGGGACGACCCGTCAGCATACCTGCAGATATAACTCTGTCAGCCGGTTTCTTCGCCAAACTCTTTAAAAGTTTGCTCAAGCACTTATTGAAAATGCCGCGTCGAAGCCTCTTATTCTCCTTTACGGAGTCAGCAAGCTGGGCTTGAACATCTTTCAGTTCCACGCCCAGCAGGATATTGGCGTCTTGGAGATCGTTTTTCTCCCACCTAACCCGTGTAAGCATGCGCTCGCCAGCCTTTAGCTGTCGTTGAGCATGCGGCTCATCCCTATCACGACCGCCGGATTCACTCCGGAGTCATCTGCATAATCTATTGTTAGATTTGCATGCATGCCGCATACTACCTGGTACATGTCATTCTTTGCAATATAAATAAGTGTTACTAGATGGGGCCTTCTCGGACTCCTTTACTGTGGCAATTGCGGCCTGAAGCTGGGCTTTGCACTCCTCCAGCTCTTGAGACAATCAGGTATTCTTCTCCGTAAGAACCTATGCAAACAATGATCCTTAAATCAGTTGTGCCAACTGTTTCAAGTCTCAGGGGCTATTGATATACATAATTATTAGATTTTCTTACCCGTATATCCTTTACATACTGGTCCGTGGCTTTGGAAAGACCATTTTGGGCAGCTTGGATGTACGCGTCTCCTGAGTTTAAGGCATCTAACGCCTCTTGGGAGAAACAAGCGTCGCGGAGTACGGCCCGGCGACGCCTGTGGTTCATGGCACTCTCCACTTAGGAATTTGTAGCGGACAGCCTATCCGCATCCTCTGTAGGAGGAACATACGGTGTTGGTCCCATGTTAGCATCCGCCTCTAAGTCTGGCTCTGGAGCCCGGTTGGTGGAGGCGTGGCCGGCAACCTTTCCAGATATAGTCCGGCGAGCGTTTTTCCTACTAGGAAACATGGACGTTATTATATTTTAAAAGACGACAACCATGGAGCGGGGTTCTTTTTCATACCTCTCATGACGGCCCTCGCCCCGACCGCCTTCCTTTTAAGCCTACCTGGCTTCGGTGCACCTTGTTGGTGAGTCACTTCGGGATCGGCATGGCGTCCCAAGGGCCTTCCCTGTAAGACACCATATGTGTGCGGTAGGTGAAGTGCAGGAAAAGGGATCCTTCTTGAAAGTTGGGACTCCGGTTTTACTTACCTGCGATGCAGGGAGTAGTCCAGGATAATCGGCTATGATGGCCACCATGGCATCGTCGTAGCTCAATTGATAGAATGTCCTGTCAATAAGCTCCACAAATGTGTATGGATCCTCTTCAAGTCCGGGGTCGAGGGCTCGGTCAGGGTCCTGTGGTTGTGGAGGCGGGCTGTGGACCTCCCTCACAGCTTTTCGTAGTTCCTGCTATGAAATAGCAAGGTAAATATTTATTACAAAGAATGCGGGAAGGTCTGGAGTAAAAGGTAGCAGCTCACCCAGTTCGGGGGGTTGTACATGGAGAATCCATCCCGTGGCTTGATACGGATGAACTCCTCTTCCTCTCCTTTATATAAATCGGACAATATTTTCGCTAGAGCATCGAAAGAGTCCGGACCTTTACGACCGCAGCGGGTGGCATCGTCTTCTACATTGAAGTACCACATGGGTTGTCCCTGATATTGAAGTGGCTGCACCCCCGCATTATACATATTGACATAACCTCGATTATTGCCAATCCTGATTTGGCCAGCGTTTGTATCCGGCCTATCAGGTAAAGGACCTCTCTGTTATCTTCCTCCAGGGGGCTCCGAGGGGGCCAGCTGCGGCGTTTCTTCAAAGGGCCGCTATTAAACTTAGGAAGGCCCATCCGAACAGGGTCCGGAAGGGGGATGTCCTCCATATAAAACCACTCCGAAGGCCAGTCTTTGGATGTCTTCTTCGGAGTACCGGACAGGTACCCAGTCCCGGCGATGCGCCATATCTCGGCTCTGCCCACTTGATATATCGACCCCTCTTGTGTATGGGGTACGAGGCAGAATAGCCTCTTCGATAGCTCGAAATGAGCTTTACAGCCCAAAAACAGCTCGCAAAGGGCGACATAGCCTGCGATGTGTAATATGGAGGCAGGAGTAAAATTATGCAGCTGGAGGCCGTAGAACTCCAGGAGCCCGCGAAGGAACGGATGGATTGGAAATCCGAGTCCCCTTAACAAGTACAGGACAAGGCATACCCGCTCCCCCATCGACGGGTTGGGAAGGCTCTCCGCTTGTTCCCGCCATTGTAAGTGGCTAGTACAGCTCGGACAGGGACCATATACGCAGAAGGAAGAAACCCCTGGGTCTGTAACTCTACTAACAGTCTGTGGGAAACAGAACACTTCTTCCAGTTGCTTGGCTTTGGGCTACGGGAGCGAGATGAGGAGCTGCGACGACCGGCCATGATAGGATGGATTTTTTCGGGCGCGCTCCAATGGATACTCGTTGAGGGAGGATGGTGTGATCTGGATCTAAGGATTCCCGGTCCCTTAAATAGAAGATTTACTCACATGGTTAGGGTGGCAAGTGCAAAAATGCCCCGACTTCTCGCATTCGCTTGACACGTGGAGGATAGCCATGATTAGACACGGAAGCCGAGGGGTCCAACATTCATGGGAAGCCGGACATTACTCGACATGTACTCAGAATTTGGAGAAGAACCCGCCTTGCAATGCTGAAGACAATCTGCGTGCCGGACTCATCGTCATTGAAGCCTGGTTCGGGGGCTACTGAGGGAGTCCTAGATTAGGGGGTCCTCGGACAGCCGGACTATATCCTTTGGCCGGACTGTTGGACTATGAAGATACAAGATTGAAGACTTTGTCCCGTGTCCGGATGGGGCTTTCCTTGGCATGGAAGGCAAGCTTGGCAATACGGATATGTAGATCTCCTCCCTTGTAACCGACTCTGTGTAACCCAGGCCCCTCCGGTGTCTATATAAACCAGAGGGTTTAGTCCGTAGGACAACAACAATCATACCATAGGCTAGCTTCTAGGGTTTAGCCTCTACAATCTCGTGGTAGACCAACTCTTGTAATACTCATATCATCAAGATCAATCAAGCAGGAAGTAGGGTATTACCTCCATCGAGAGGGCCCGAACCTGGGTAAACATCGTGTCCCCCGCCTCCTGTTACCATCCGCCTTAGACGCACAGTTCGGGACCCCCTACCCGAGATCCGCCGGTATTGACACCGACAAGGGGGGCCGCGCGCCGCCTCCTGGCCGCCTCTCCTCTTCCACCACTTGGGCCCATAAGGCCCAATAACCCCCGGGGGGTTCCGGTAACCCCCCGGTACTCCGGTATATATCCCATAACCCCCGGAACTATTCCGGTGTCCGAATATAGTCGTCCAATATATGAATCTTCATGTCTTGAACATTTTGAGACTCCTCGTCATGTCCGTGATCACATCTGGGACTCCGAACTTCTTTCGGTACATCAAAACACATAAACTCATAATATAACTGTCATCAAACTTTAAGCGTGCGGATCCTACGGGTTCGAGAACTATGTAGACATGACCGAGACACGTCTCCGGTGAATAACCAATAGCGGAACCTGGATGCTCATTTTGGTTCCCACATATTCTACGAAGATCTTTATCGGTTAGACCGCATAACAACATACGTTGTTCGCTTTGTCATCAGTATGTTACTTGCCCGAGATTCGATCGTCGGTATCTTAATACCTAGTTCAATCTCGTTACCGGAAAGTCTCTTTACTCGTTCTGTAATACATCATCCCACAACTGACTCATTAGTTGCAATGCTTGCAAGGCTTATAGTGATGTGCATTACCGAGTGCGCCCAGAGATACCTCTCCGACAATCGGAGTGACAAAATCTTAATCTCGAAACATGCCAACCCAACAATTACCTTCAGAGACACCTGTAGAGCACCTTTATAATCACCCAGTTACATTGTGACGTTTGGTAGCACACAAAGTGTTCCTCCGGTAAACGGGAGTTGCATAATATCATAGTCATAGGAACATGTATAAGTCATGAAGAAAGCAATAGCAGAATACTAAACGGTCATGTGCTAAGCTACCGGAATGGTTCAATTCAATCACATCATTCTTCTAATGATGTGATCCCGTTAATCAAATGACAACTCATGTCAATGGCTAGGAAACATGACCATCTTTGATCAACGAGCTAGTCAAGTAGAGGCATACTAGTGACACTCTGTTTGTCTATGTATTCGCACAAGTATTAAGTTTCCGGTTAATAAAATTCTAGCCTGAATAATAAACATTTATCATGATATAAGGAAATAAGTAATAACTTTATTATTGCCTCTAGGGCATATTTCCTTCACGAAGGTCTGAGGTAAACTACTCACACATCATCGGAGAGGCTATAGTGTTGATGTAGAAGCCCTCCGTGATCAATGCCCCCTCCGGCGGAGCTCCGGAAAAGGCCCCAAGATAGGATCTCATTGGTACAGAAGGTTGCGGCGGTGGAATTAGGTTTTTGGCTCCGTATCTTGTAGTGTGGGGGTACGTAGGTATATATAGGAGGAAGAAGTACGTCAGTGGAGCAATGTGGGCCCCACGAGGGTGGAGGGCGCGCCCAGGAGGGTTGGCGCGTCCCCCTACCTCGTGCCCTCCCGGTTGCTTTCTTGACGTAGGGTCCAAGTCCTCTGGATCACGTTCATTCCAAAAATCACGTCCCCGAAGGTTTCATTCCGTTTGGACTCCGTTTGATATTCTTTTTCTGCGAAACTCTGAAATAGGCAAAAAACGACAAGAATTTGGGCCTCCGGTTAATAGGTTAGTCCCAAAAATAATATAAAAGTGTATAATAAAGCCCATTAATGTCCAAAACAGAATATAATATAGCATGGAACAATAAAAAATTATAGATACGCTGGAGACGTATCAAGCATCCCTAAGCTTAATTCCTGCCCGTCCTCGAGTAGGTAAATGATAAAAACAGAATTTTTGATGTGGAATGCTACTTGGCATACTTTCAATGTAATTCTCTTAATTGTGGTATGAATATTCAGATCCGAAAGATTCAAGACAAAAGTTTAATATTGACATAAAAATAATAATACTTCAGGCATACCAACTAAGCAATTATGTCTTCTCAACATAACAAGGCCAAAGAAAGTTATCTGTACAAAATCATATAGTCTGGCTAAGCTCTATCTTCATGTAACATGCCAAATTTTGAATTTGGAATGTTATACATAGATCATCATTTGCATATCATATTTTATTGCATTTAGGTTTGATCCTAGAAATTTCACGCAACTCAAGGACCCATGGAGAGAGTTGGAGATTTCGTTATTTTTCTTATTTGAGTTTTCTCAAATTTTGAAAAAAGGGATCATTTGATTTTATTTATTTTATCTTCAATTGTTTCTATTATACAAATATGAGAGAGGGAATAAAATGACTTTCCCAAAATAAAGAAATATTGAAGGTTTAATAAAAAATCAAATAAGATTTTATTTTGGAGTTTATCGCTATTTTATTCGAATTTAGAAAAAATTGCGTGTTTTCAAAACTGCATTTTAGGGCCAAGAAAATGTTCACCTTGTTCTAAATATTTCGTTTAGGCTGTGAAATTTTATTTTGGCATTTTTAGAATTTTATTTTATTTTCGACAATTTTTCTTGTTTCATGGAAATTAAAAAACGCCTCAAGACCCGGATTAGGTCAAGGCCCCAGCCGGGCTGCCTGGCCAAGGCCATTGCCTTCTCGCTTCTGGATTGGGAACGGAGTCCCAATCACCGCCGCCGCCTGAGTCCGGGAGGACTCCGCCTCCCCACCCCCTCCCGCAAGCCACCGCCGCCTCCCCTTTAAAAAGACCGGGCCCCTCGAGCCCCAAGCCACCGTCGCCGCCTTGTTGCACTCCTTGCCACCATGATCGCTCGCCCGCCGCCAAGGGCCGTCGCCGCCGTTGCTGGCGCCTGCCGCCGCCCGCCCGCCACCCCAAGCCGCATAACCCCGGGACGCCTTGGGACCTTGGGAGCCGAGCCGAGGTAGCCGCCTGTCGGTGTCAAAACCGACGGATCTCGGTAGGGGGTCCCGAACTGAGCGTCTAGGCGGATGGGAACAGGAGACCAGGGCCCCGATGTTTAGACCCAGGCTCAGGCCCTCTCGATGGAGGTAAAACCCTACTCCTGCTCGATTAATATTGATGATATGGGTAGTACAAGAGTAGATCTACCACGAGATCAGAGAGGCTAAACCTAGAAGCAAGCCTATGGTATGATTGTTGTTCGTCCTACGGACTAAAACCCTCCGGTTTATATAGACACTGGAGAGGGCTAGGGTTACACAGAGTCGGTTACAATGGGAGGAGATCTACATATCCATATCGCCAAGCTTGCTTCCACGCCAAGGAAAGTCCCATCCGGACACGGGACTAAGTCTTCGATCTTGTATCTTCATAGTCCAGGAGTCCGGCCAAAGGTTAAAGTCCGGCTATCCGGACACCCCCTAATCCAGGACTCCCTCAGTAGCCCCTGAACCAGGCTTCAATGACGATGAGTCCAGACGCATAAATTGTCTTGGCATTGCAAGGCGGGTTCCTCCTCGAATACTTCATAGAAGATTTTGAACACAAGGATAGTGTCCGCTCGCAAAATAAGTTCCACATACCACCGTAGAGAGAATAATATTTACACAAATCCAATCACCGACGTATTCCGCAGAGTGACATCACCTGCAATGAAGCCTTTATTCGAATCGTTTCTTGTCCCACCTCGTCATTTAGCGAGGCAGTTTCCTTGGCACGCGTCTTGTCGGGCAGAGATCGTGTCCCCTTATTCCGGGATTCTCATCAATACGGGCGTGGGTAACCCAACCGTGCCATTAATTACGGCGCTTGGGAGATAAGCGAGTTTTACCAGGCTGGTGGGGGTACATAGTTTCGTCGCCCATATAAGGGATAAGGATCCACCTTTTTCATCTACGCCTTCTTCCTCCTTCGCTTATCCATTTCCGCGCACTCGAGCTCCAGCTCCCAAGTCCGCACTTCCCACCTCAACCTTCTCTAGCCATGTCCGGAGCGGGAGGCAAGTGGATGGCCTCCTCCGTCACGGAGGGGCACATCAAAAAGTTGAGGAAAGTCGGATACTTGTCCAACGACATTACGCACCGGCTTCCAGA
Source organism: Aegilops bicornis (assembly GCA_021605145.1). Classification (NCBI taxonomy): domain Eukaryota; kingdom Viridiplantae; phylum Streptophyta; class Magnoliopsida; order Poales; family Poaceae; genus Aegilops; species Aegilops bicornis. The sequence continues at coordinate 514,163,855 of CM038674.1, forward strand.
CGAGGGGCAGCTCATCCCCACCCCCAGGCCCCATGAGAGGGTGGTGTTCCTCCCCCATTTCCTTCGCGGACTGGGCTTCCCACTCGACCCATTTGTCCGGGGCTCATGTTCTATTACGGCCTGGATTTCCATGATCTGGCCCAGAACTTCATCCTCAACATCTCGGCGTTTATCGTCGTGTGCGAGGCCTTCCTCCGCATCAAGCCCCACTTCGGCTTATGGCTGAAGACCTTCAATGTCAAGCCGAAGATAGTGGGCGGCCAGACAAGCCGGAGTGCGGAGGCGCCATGGTGGGCAAGATGCCCAACGTTATATGGCTCGAGGGCTCCTTCGTGGAAACCATCAAAGGGTGGCAATCGGGGTGGTTCTACATCACCGAGCCGCGTGACCCTGAATGGGCAGCGGCCCCCGAATTCCAATCTGGCATCCGCACACGGCTCACCTCCTGGAAAGAGAAGGGCCTGTCGTGGTGAAATTCGGGAGAGCTGACCGGACTCCAAACCTGCGTCCAAAACCTGGTGGACAAGAAGGTTAAACTTGTCAACGTAGTCCAGGTCATGCTCATCCGCCGGATCCTCCCGTGTCAATGACGGGCTTTTAACTTGTGGGAGTTCGACCCGGCCCAGCACCAAACTCTGACCAGGCTCTTTGACACAACGCACGAGGATGCCTGGAAGGTGCTATTCAAGGGCGCCGAGGTTTCCCCTCCCATTACCGAGGAATGCGGATTCTGCGTGAAGCGCCAAGCCAGCGTAGTAAGCTTGTTTTACCCTTTCTGGGATACTTGTTTTTCATAGTTTGACTCTATGCAGGATCTAAGCTCCCGTTCCTTTGACAAGATTGGAAGAAGAAGACCGGACAGATCGACTGTCCGGCTCCTTTGCCCGAAGGCCCAGCAGATGCCCGCTTGGCGAAGCTGCTGGTCCCGGCACCTTACGTGGTGCCGGCGAAGAAGGCCAAGAAGAAAGCCACAGGAACTTGAAAGAGTTCCCGGTGCCTGGTGGTATCGGACTCATCGTCCGATGACTCCGAGGCGGACTCCTCCCACGAAAACGAGGAGGAGGAAAGAGAGGTCTCTCCCCCAGCGGGGGAAGAGAAGAAAAGGAAGGTCGCCCCAACTGGGGGGCCGGAGGGTCCAAGAAAGGAAGGACCCTTCCTCCGGACTACTCCACCAACACCGACGACGGCGAAGAGGAGTGGCCATCCAGGGCCAAGCCCCTGGCAAAATCGTAAGTATCCAGATAACAGAATAACTCATGGCGTTCCTTTATTGCACAGTATCTTCTGACGCAGAATATAATCATGCAGTCCGCCCACGGCCCAGCTCGACGCTTCGTCGAGCGGCTCCCTGGATTCGTCGGATGTGAATAGTCTTTCACTTCCGACTGCTACCTCCCCTCGTCCTACGGACGATGCCGAGGTGGAGTCCTAAAAGGGTCCAAGCTAGGAGGAGGTGGTCCTGGAGGTGCCGCAAGGCGACCTCCCGGACTCCAGGTGCAAAGGGGATAAAACCCCAAAGGGCTCTAAGTCCGGCCCCGGGCCGGACTCCGGACCGGAACCTTCAAGGTTCCGGAGTCCGCAGCGCCCCTAGTCGGAAGGGCAAGTTTACGACGCCGGTGACCTCCGTCCCAACCGGAGGCACGGATAATTCTTGGAGGTGCTTAACAGCGCCTCCATCGACGAGGAGCACCGCACTATTATGAGTGCGGTGATCCGAAGGTTCGATCCGCCAAGAGCGGGCTGATCAAGTTCGTGCTGCCGCCTAACAGGCTTTGAGGTATGTATTTAAGATATGTAAAAATATTACCGCATAGATAGTAGCCCCTGATGCTCAGTTTGGTGTTCGGAAAGAAAAGCCGAACTGAGGATCTAAAAGATATACGCAGGAGTCTAACATAAGTATGTCAATATGGGAATGCAGGCTGCGCTGCTGACCTCTGCCAGACCGATCATGGAGGTCGATGCATTGAAGCAAAGCCTCGAGCGGTGTCCGAGAACGATCTCGGCCTTGCCAAGAAGCAGCTCGAGGACAAGGAAGGTAAGTAATACCTTATGTAAGTATATAAAAAGATGTGGTTGCAAAAATGACAGGACCAACGTGAGTATTACAGGGCCACAACCGAGGTGGCGACCACGAAGGAAGCGTTGTCCAAGGTCAAGACAATGCGGCCGTGGAGCGCACCGAGCGAGAAAAGCAGGAGGCGCGGGTGGCGGAGGTGCAGCAAGAGCTCCAGGATCTCGTGGAAAAACACGAGAGTTTGGAGCTTGACTCAAAGACTCGAGATTCCGAGCTCGCCTCGGTCCTTGAGAGCGCCAAATCTGCCAAGGCGAAGCCCAAAAACCCTCCAGGAAATTGAGGCGATGAAGAAGATAGTGGCGGGTAAGGCATTCTTTATGCAAAGCAAGCACGTGAAAGTGAATTACTTGTTACTTACCCGAGTCCGGAGCTCTCCAGGAGTGTCACGCCCAAGATGCGACCCTATCCAAAAGGAACTCGAAGGTCCCACCAAGGATAGAAGCGCATCTTGAAGACGCTTTTGCAAGGTGGATATCATTACATCAACATTACATAATAGTGGGGATACATACATAAGGCACAAATGCCACAAGAATACATCAACATCATATACAAGAGATCAACATCCGACTACGGATGAAACATTAACAGAGGCTCAAACGACATCCACCCTGCTAGCCCAGGCTGCCGACCTGGAACCTATCCCCTGATCGAAGAAGCAGAAGAAGAACTCCAAAACAAGCACACATCGCACTCGCGTCATGATCATCGCATAACCTGTACAAGAATCTGTTGTGTAGTAATCTGTGAGCCACGAGGACTCAGCAATCCCATTACCATGGGTATCAAGACTAGCAAAGCTTAATGGGAAAGGAAGGGGTAAAGTGGTGAGGTTGCAACAACGACTAAGCATATATGGTGTCTAACCAATGCAAATAAGAGCGAGAAGAGAGCAAGCGGAACGGTCGTGAAGCTAGCAATGATCAAGAAGTGATCCTGAACTCCTACTTACGTCAAACATAACCCAAGAAACCGTGTTCTCCTCTCGATCAACCCCGAAAAGAGACACTCACGGTTACGCACACGGTTGGTGTATTTTAGAAGATTTTACTTCAAGTTTACTACAACTGGACATTAACAAATTCCCATCTGCCACATAACATGAGCACGGCTTTGAAAGTTTAAACCTGCAGGGTGTCCCAACTTAGCCCATGATAAGCTCTCGCGATCAACGAAGGATATTCCTTCTCCCCGGGAAGACCCGATCAGTCTCGGAATCCCGGCTACAAGACATTTCGACAGTAATAAAACAAGACCAGCAAAGCCGCCCGAATGTGCTGACAAATCCCAATAGGAGCTGCACATATCTCGTTCTCGGGGCACAGCGGAAGAGCAAGACGACGGGTTGGCATAGACCCTGGTTGCCCAGGGGGCGCCGGACATCGCTCGGTTTGGACCAGCACTCGAAGGAGAACTAGCCCGGGGGGGCTAAAATAAAGATGACCCTCCGGCTTCGGAAACCCAATGGAAATAAAAGGGCATAAGTGAGGCAAATGGTAAAACCAATGTTGGGCCTTGCTGGAGGAGTCTTATTCAAAGCGAACTGTCAAGGGGGTCCTCCTCCGGCCGGATCTCGCCGGATCCAACGCGGGACGGCGAGGAGGCGGCACCGGAGGGCACCGGCGCGGGGCCGGGAAGGCGCGGGCGGCGCGCGGCAGGCCGGGAGGAGCTGGGCGGCGAGGTCCGCGGAGGGCAAGGGCGCTGGCCGGACGCTGGGCGGCCGTGAGGGCGCGGCGGGCGGGAGCCGGGCGGCGGAGGCCGCCGGGCGGGCGGATCGGGCGAGACGGCAGGGAGCGGCGCGGGCGCGGCTTGTGTGGTCGGGCCCAGCAAGAGCCTTTAGGCGGGCCGACCATGGGCCGGGCGGGCCGCGACGGCGGGCGGAGGAGAGAGAGGAGGGCGCGGCTGAGGTGGCGAAGGCGGGTTGGCTGCGGGCGGCGGCGGGGTAACGTGGCGCAAGCGGGTTGGCTGGGGTGAGGTGGAGGCTGGACATGTCCGGCGGGGCCCGGATGTGTCCGGCTGCGGGATGAGGACGAAGCTAGGGTTTCGGGGGGATTTGATCCGCAAATTTCGGGGGAGGGGGCTATTTGTAGGTAGAGGGAGTTAGGAGAGTCCAAATGAGGTGCGGTTTTCGCCCACACGATCGTGATCGAATGACCGAGAGCATGGCGGGGAGTTAGATGGGTTTTGGGCCACTTTGAAAGGGGTGTTGGGCTGCAAAGAGAAGGGGGCTTTTACGGTTACCCGGTTAACCGTTGGAGTATCAAACGACCTCCGAATGACACGAAACTTGACAGGCGGTCTACCGGTGGTATACCAAGGCCGCTTGGCAAACCTCGGGCCATTCCGAGAAAGTTTAACACCCACTCACAACAAGAGACAAAAGGGGGACGCCGGGGAACATAGGAGTGCCGGATTGCAAAACGGACAACGGGGAAAATGCTCGGATGCATGAGACGAACATGTATGCAAATGTGATGCACATGATGACATGATATGAAATGCAGATGATGACATGGAAAAGTGCAACATGCAAGCAAATGACATGGCAACGACGGCGAATAACTAGCAGATACCTGGCGCATCGAATCCGGGGCGTTACAAGGAGCATTCGCAGATCTTCCCCGCAGTGTCTCCGAAGCTGCTGCATTCTACCGAGCCGAGGAGGGGAACTCGACGGAGAAGGTGTTCTGGTCCCGGTATGTTGAGGCCGGACACCCGGTGCCCTTGAGCGACCAGCTGAAGCAGCTGGTCGAGCTCCATAAGGTGGCTGAATAGGCCATGAAGGGCCTTATAGTCCTGCTATGGCCTGGGGAGGTCATGCCTGGGAGCTACTTTGGGCTGGTGAGGCGGCTGGCGGATGCCTGTCCATGGCTTGAAGTCATCAAGCGCTCCGTATGCATCGAAGGCGCCCGTAGGGCCCTTGCCCGTGTTAAAGTGCACTGGGGCAAGATGGATGCTGAGAAGTTTGGTGATGATGGGCCACTGGAGGGCAAGGAGCATCGCAAGCCCGAGATGTATTATGAGGGTGTCCTGAAGGGTGCCCGCCTTATGGCGGATGAATGTTCCAAGGATGTAATTTATGAGTAAACTCGCTCGTGTTATCCTGTGCGCTGAAAACTTGTTCATATGCGCTAAGCAACGCTTTTTGAATTTAAAATATTTCCTTCTGTGCGGGCGTTTATTAAATCTGAGAGATGGCGAGTCGTCGGCTTCTGCCCCCATGCTACGAGTGCTGGGGTGTTCGGGATAAACCTGAGCGCTCTTGTTCCCATTCTTGGGTGCTTCGAGGGAGGCGCTCAGCACAACGAACAAGGCAATCTGACTATAATGCTCTATCACTCTCACTTAGCCATAGAATTCTATAATTTTAAATTTCGGCGAAGCCCCTAGTATTCGGAAGACCGAGTTCGGGGCGCTATCCACGCCTAGGCCGGACAAAGCCGGCTCCTCGCTCTAAGCGGCATAAGTCTTTAGGGACTCGAAACCTCTCGAACAGCGACGAGCTCTCGCCCTATCATGACGGTCAGTTTTAGCTTTCTCTACTGAGGTGCTTAACCCATCTCAACCGGGGCACAATCGCAGTAGTTCTCCCAGCGCTACCTTAGCCGATATAATGGAACATAAGGTACCAAAACATGGGAGCCGGGCTAACCCAACTATTTACCCAAGACATGATTCGGAGCCGATGCATATAATGCTATAAGTTCGGGGTGCCGCACTCGTGAGAGTGTTCGGACTTCTCACACCATTTTCTGGGGTACTTAAGCCCCTGGTGTATTGGCCGTACCAAAGTGTACGGTTTCATAATGTCATAACTGAACATATTCACATAAAAAAGGAATGCAATAATAGACAAAAGCTATGTATTGTTTAGTTGAAAAGGTTGCCGTAAAAGCAGAACGATACAAATAGTGCGATAAGCAAGAGATGGGACTATTTGACATGTCCCCCTCCAGGGGCGAGCTGCGGGATGATATGTGAAACAAGTATACTGCTCGTTATAGAGACCACCTGGACACTCGACGAAGCTTTCTGCCTCCCTGGCTGTTGCATCGTGTGTTTGGCGATTGTACTTCCGGATAGGCCTTCCGGAGAGTGGAGTCCTGAAAGTAAGAAAAAAAGGAATGACCAAATCAGGAGCCCCTAGTGCGGTTGAGCCGCATTTTGGGCATGCCGTGGTTGTGCCCCTCCCCTTATGCCCATGGTATTTCCAGAGCGTAATTATGTACGCGTAGTACTAGATTCGCGATTTCACGAGGGCTGGGGTTGGGGCCGCATTGCTACGCTTTCTCGGAACGTGCCAGGCGGTCTTGTTGTAGGTTACTCCGGGCGCGCTTGACGGTGTCCGAACGTTTAATAGCCGGACTGGAGAATTGCCTTGAGAGGCTACTTTGTACTTCCGCTGCGAGGGCCTCCGTATGCTCCTCTGTTCGGAGAGAGCGTTCGGTGTCTTCACTGACTGTAATGACTCCTCGAGGGCCTAGCATCTTGAGCTTGAGGTATGCACAGTGCGGCACTGCATTGAACTTTGCAAATGCGGTTTGTCCGAGCAAAGGCGTGATAGCCATCATGAACGGGACTATGTCGAAGATTAACTCCTCGCTCGGAAATTATCCGGGATTCAAGACCACCTCAAGTGTAATTGAGCCTGTACAGTTGGCCTCTACACCTGGTATGACGCCTTTAAAGGTCGTCTTTGTGGGTTTAATCCTTGAGGGATCTATGCCCAATTTTCGCACTGCATCCTGATAAAGCAGGTTTAGGCTGCTGCCGCCGTCCATAAGGACTCTAGTGATGTGAAATCCGTCAATGATTGGGTCTAGAACCAATGCGGCGAATCCGCCATGGCAGATGCTAGTGGGGTTGTCCCTTCGATCAAAAGTGATCGGGCAGGAGGAGTGAGGGAGTCCTGCATTAGGGGGTGTCCGGATAGTCGGACTATAGCCTTCCGCCGGACTCCTGGACTATGAAGATACAAGATTGAAGACTTCGTCCCGTGTCCGGATGGGACTTTCCTTGGCGTGGAAGGCAAGCTTGGCGATACGGATATGTAGATCTCCTACCATTGTAACCGACTCTGTGTAACCCTAACCCTATTCGGTGCCTATATAAACCGGAGGGTTTTAGTCCGTAGGACGAACAACAATCATGCCATAGGCTAGATTCTAGGGTTTAGCCTCTCTGATCTCGTGGTAGATCTAGTCTTGTACTACCCATATCATCAATATTAATCAAGCAGGAGTATGGTTTTACCTCCATCGAGAGGGACCAAACCTGGGTAAAAACATCATGTCCCTTGTCTCCTGTTACCATCCGCCTAGACGCACAGTTCGGGACCCCCTACCCGAGATCCGCCGGTTTTGACACTGACATTGGTGCTTTCATTGAGAGTTCCTATGTGTCGTCGTCTTTAGGCCCGATGGTTCCTCCGATCATCAACAACGATGTGCTCCAGGGTGAGACTTTTCTCCCCGGACAGATCTTCGTGTTCGGGGCTTTGCACTGCGGGCCAATTCGCTTGGCCATCTGGAGTAGATTGAAAGTTTGAACTACACGATTGACATCCGCGGAGACTTGATCTTCGACGGGTTCGAGCCACAGCCACGCGCGCCGCACTGTCCCGAAGGGCAGGATCTATCTCTGCCGCCGGACAAAGGTCTCCGGAGGTCAAGACAGTAGTCCGCCTCCGACCTTTTTAGCTCGTGAGCCCACTGCGTTAATCGAGGATGGGTGGCTGGACACCACCTCGAGGGCTGCAATCTCCATAGCGATTGAGCCGTACACCTACCCCGTCCTTTCCAAAGCTCGTGACTCCAAGGCGCCGGACTCCTCTCCAGACTCCGAGCCCTCCGCGCCCCCGCTAATCAAATTCGATTGGATGCCGATCATGGAATTCACTACCACGGACATCTTTCAGCACTCGCCCTTTGGTGATATCCTGAATTCAATAAAGTCTCTCTCTTTATCAGGAGAGCCCTGGCCGGATTATGGTCAGGAAGGTTGGGATGCGAACGACGAAGAAATTCAAAGCCCACCCACCACCCACTTCGTAGCCACTATCGATGATTTAACCGACATGCTCGACTTCGACTCCGAAGACATCGACGGTATGGACGATGATGTAGGGGAGGAGCATGAACCAGCACCTATAGGGCACTGGAGAACCACCTCATCTCACGATGTATACATGGTGGACACACCTAAAGGATCGCTCCATCGAAAAGCAGACAAAACGGCGACGTAAGCGCCACTCAAAGTCCCGCCTCGACAAAGAGAACAGCCATACAGACCCAGCCATAGAGCAGTGTGAACCGGTGGACGACGCACATGCTACCGAGCAACTGTCCGAACAGGACAATCTGGATAAACAACCCGTCCCCGGCGAAGATAACAGTCCGGACGAACTCAGGCCGGACAAGTTGCTGGAGCAGAAGAACCTCCACAAAAGGCTCGTCGCCACAAAGACGTAGCCTGAAAAAGCAGAAGCGGAAGCTCAAAACAGCGGAAGATGCACTCAGGATCAGATGGAGCAAAGTACTCAATACCGCAGACAAATACGGCAACAGTCGCCAAACAAAGAGCTACCCAAAGAGAAAACTACTGCTCGAATTTGATGAGGAGGCCGTAGAGCCCCCACAATCAAAAACCAAGGAGGCCACCCGGTCGGATGGACGACCCCATGGCGAACAGAGAGCGGCAAACGGCGCCGCACACTAGCCGGCATGCGAACCGTACAAGGATTCGCATCAAAAGGATGGCCCAGTTAGATCTATCTACGGGCCAAGAAAGCAAGCTCTCGGAAGCAAGGCAACACATCAAGTATCCGAACATCACGGTACACCTAAATATAGGGGTGCCGCACACCCCCTATGTTTCACCGATGAGGTGCTGGATCATGAATTTCCAGCAGGATTCAAGCCCGTAAACATAGAGGCATACGACGGAACAACAGACCCTGGAGTCTGGATTGAGGATTACATCCTCCATATACACATGGCTAGAGGAGATGATCTCCACGCCATAAAATACTTACCCCTCAAGCTCAAAGGGCCAGCCCCGCATTGGCTTAAAAGCCTTCCCGGAAACACCATTGGAAGTTGGGAAGAACTCGAGGATGCCTTTCGGGCAAATTGTCAAGGGACCTATGTCCGACCTCCGGATGCCGACGATTTAAGTCACATAGCTCAACAGCAAGGAGAGTCAGCCCGGAAATTTTGGAACAGATTCCTTACTAAAAAGAACCAAATAGTCGAATGCCCGGACGCCGAAGCCTTAGCAGCTTTCAAACACAACGTCCGAGACGAATGGCTCGCCAGACACCTCGGCCAAGAAAAGCCAAGAACAATGGCCGCATTAACAAGCGTCATGACCCGCTTTTGCGCGGGAGAGGATAGCTGGCTAGCAAGGTGCAGCACCAGCGACCCAAGTACATCCGAAGTCAGGGATGGAAACGGGAAACCACGACGCAGCAAGGACCAGCGTCGGACTAAGGGAAACAGCCTGAAGAGCACGGGAGTCAACGCCGGATTCAAAAGCTCTCGGAAGAATCATAAAAAGCTACCCCTTAAGGATAACAGGGATGAGTTCTCTAACTTAAACAAAATCATGGACAAGATATGCCAAATCCACAGTACTCCCGGAAGCCTGCAAACCACACCCACAGAGATTGTTGGGTCATCAAGCAGTCCGGCAAACTCAACGCCGAACACAAGGGGCTCGACACACCAAGCAAGGACAATGACGAACCCCAAAAGCAGAGCACCGGAAAACAAAAGAATTTCCGACAAGAAATCAAAACAGTGAACTCAATTCACGTGATAAAAGGGAAAAACAGAGCGGCACCCATAGAGGTACGCGCCATACGGTCTATCACAGAGGAGTCCGGCCACTGGTTGTTCAGACCAATCACCTTTGACCATCGGGATTACTCTAGAAGTATACGGCATGCAGGTTGGACTGCCTTGATATTATATCCTATAATTGGCGGACTCCAATTTTCACAAGTCCTAATGGACGGCGGTAGTGATCTAAACCTGCTATATCAGGACACAATCCGCAATATGGGGATAGACCCAACCAAATTTCACCACAGCAACACTTCCTTTCAAGGGGTAATGCCATGCCCATTGTACGGGCTCTCTACTGCTGGAAGTTGTGTTCGGCTCACCCGACAACTTCCGCCGCGAAAAGTTAACATTCCACCTCGCCCCATTTACAAGTAGCTATCGAGCACTATTGGGACGCGAAGCTTTCGCCCGCTTTAACGCAATACCGCATTATGCATCCCTTACACTTAAAATGCCCGGTCCACGTGGCATCATCTCATTAAAGGGAAACATCGAGGGTTCCTCGAGTCTGGAAAATTGTGCGGATGCCTTGACAGCCCCACAATAAACTGGCCTCACCAATACAAGCTCTTAGACAGGTCGGCCAGACCCCGGACACGGCTGGACGAGTCCGGTGTAAACATACAAGGGCTTGCTAGACGCATACCTCCGTACAAGGGGCTCCGCGCATCCACAACAAGAGACAATAAAGCTCAATTTTGTTCATTCTTCGAATTGTACTTTGTTTATATAATATAACGTACATTTTCGCATGATCTTTTTCAACTAAGTTCCTCTCTTTTCCAGATGAACACTGTGCTACACCCGTCCGGATACGGCACAACGGAGACACAGGCGCAGACGTGCAGTAGGGACCCGTTGCAAGGATTCTTTTCAGATTAAGACCCTGCATAAACCTTTTTTACTGTCTCTTGTTGACACACATCCCCTGGTTTCTTGTTATAACCAAGGAGGAGGCTGGCGTTTTGGCATAGGCCACGTCAGAATTTCACGCGTACCTGGACACCAGGGGCTTTTTACCAAGGGCGATTGTTCGACCCGTTTTCATAAAGACCGAATACCTTAGGGAGTGTTCGGCGTCTCGAGTTAGGCCTTATATGCATCAGCTCCCAATCATGTCTTTGGTCAAATGTTGGGTTTGCCCGCCTCCTATGTTTTGCTTCTTTACGTTCCGCTCTATCGGCTAATGAGGCACTAGGAGAACTACTGCGATTGTGCCCCCGGTTCGGCCAGGGGAGCACCTCAGTAGAGAAAGCCGAAAACTGACTGTCATGATATAGCATGAGACTGGTCAACCACTCGGTGACCCGCTGGAATCTTTAGAATTCCTCCGCATTGATGAAGGGCCGTTTCCCGGCCAGGCACATACACGCCCCGAATTCGGTTGAGCACGGTGCCCCTAGGGGCAATATAGTAGCCCCACTGTCGAACTCCTATGGCTAAGTGAAAGTGATAAAGCATTATAGTCCGGTTGCCTAGTTTGCTGCGCTATCACCTCCTTTGTGGGACCAAGACGTTGGATCAAGTGTCAAAATGCATTTTCTGCAAACACCCCCGCATTATATGCATGGGGGCTGAAGCCAAAGACTGCCATCTTTCAGGTTATATACACATATACATTAACAGCCGCACAGGAGGTATCTTTAATTCTTGAAAGCACAAGTATAAAAAAGCTTTTATTCCATCGAAACATTGTTTCACAATAATACATGTTATTCGAACATAATATCATTCAAGCACTGCGTCTCTATTAAACAAGCGCCCTGAAGAACTTCCGGAAAATAGTGCTCGACATCGGTGGCCTTCATCTTCGCCCAGTATGTCTTGACACGGGCAAGAGCCATCCGCGCACCCTCTATGCATGCTGACCGCCTCATTGCTTTGATATGCGGCACCGCACCAAGGAACTGCTGCACCAAGCCAAAATAACTCTTCGGCTCGGGCCTTTTCGGCCACAAATAAGTCACGGCATTCTTCATGGCAAGTCCGGACAACCTATTCAGCTCCACCCATTCGGCCAAACAATCGGTTAATGGAAGTGGACGCTCTGGACTATGGAACTGCGACCAAAAAAGCTCTTCCATCTCGTGATCCTTTTGATCTCCGAAGTGTTTGGCCGCGTCCGCGGCACTCGCCGCCAAGTCCAGATAAGCATCCCCACTACTCCACAGCCGGTCCAACAGAGCATATTTAGAATCCGTGAACTTCCTACGCAGCAGAAAGGGCTTTCATGTTGCGATATCTCCGGCCTGACGTAGCTCCTCCTTCATAGCTCTCATCGTAGAGCGAGCATCCTTGGCCTCGGTGGTGGCCTTCTTCAGGTCCTCTTGCTCCGCTCGACCTTCTTTTTCAAGAAGCTCGCAGCGGTCGGTAGCATTCTTCAACTTCACGGCCATCTCGGCCATTTCGTCCTTGCTTCAGTAGTGAGCAGCCTGTTTGGCTTTTAGCTCTTCGGCCGCCTTTAAGGCAGCCGCATCACTTTTCCTGGCCTGTTCCTTGGCTCGGGCAAGCTCCGCCCGAAGATTCTCCATGGCAGCGACACCATCTGCATCAAGCATACATGTTGTAAGGCACGGGCATTAAGATCCCTTACTAGGTGTCCGCGAAGAAACTACATACCTTGTGACTCGTCCAGCCGCTTGTTGACAAGCACGATGTCGGCATCCGCCACGTCAAGTTGTCGCTTGAGTTCGGCAAATTCATCAGTCCGGCTAGCCATCGGACGCCCTGCCACCTACATAGGAAGGGCGACATATTATATCTGGGATTATGATCCTCGGCACGCTGTCATTATTGACAATGCACCAAGTCTCAGGGGCTACTATCTACACGGGGTGCATCTTATATATGCGGAACCGTCAAAAGGTACATCATTGCACGTACCTCAAAACCCGTCAGTAAACTCCTGGCGGCCTCGTACAACCCGCTTTCCGCGGACGAAATCTTTTCAATCACCGTACCCATCAATGCACGGTGATCTTCTGAGATAGACACTTGCCCTGGCAGATCCTTCAACTCCTCCGACCGTGCACCAGGAGGTGCTGGACTCGTCTGATGGCCTTTTTCGAAGGCCGGACACGGAGGGCTCCGGGGGGCTCTACGATCGCACTCCACCCCTGCCGGATTCGGGGAAACCCTCCACGACGACACCTCGGGATCGTCCGCCTCGCTAGGCGGTACGACAGGGGGAGGCGTTCTGCTCTCCATCATCTCCGGACGAACATCCCCCGAAGACGAGCTCTGCTGAGAAGGGCTGAGATCCGAACTACAAGGTAAAATTTCGGTCATCTTTAGAAATTAAACAGGGATGTCTTTTATTTTATAAACTCCCCTCTCTACTTACGGCTCGCTGGAGGGCTGATCTCCTTGGGGAAACAATGTGGCCGAGGCATCTTCCGGCGCAGGACCCTCTGGCGAAGATTTCTTCCCACGCTTTGAGGCCTTGGTCTCCGGGTCTCCGGAGGCGGTCCTCTTCTCCCCTTGGATGGAAGAATTATCGATCCCTCCTTTCTTGATAACCTCCTTCACGGAGGCAGTAGCTTCCTTGTTCCCCCCTTCGCCTTCTTCTAAAGGCACAGCCTCCAGCATCTTGGTTAACACGGGATCCGGCGTGGTCTCGTGGAGGGCGGACACACGACCAGTTTTGCTTTTGCTATCCACTCTGTGTAAGGGACAACTCTTTAAGGGAAATTCTATGATAAATATACGGATAAGCGTGTCCTGCACGAGAGTACTTACTTGAGCATCCGGCGATTGCAGCTCAGACCTGCGTCCTCGGTCAAGTCCGGACACATTGCTTGTGATCTCAAGAACAGTTTGTACATCTCCACGGGCGCTATGCCCATGAAGTGTTGAAGATCTCGTGGTCCCTCCGGATTGAACTCCCACAAAGCGGAGGGGTGGCGCTTGTGGCAGGATGCGATTTAATCAGCATGACCTGCATTACTATGACAAGATTGATCTCTCTCTCTAGGAGGTCTCGAATACGGCCCTGCAACAAGGGCATGTCCTTGGATGGCCCCCAGTCAAGCCCTTTATTGACCCAAGACGCCAGCCGCGGTGGAGGACCCGAGCGAAAGGCGGGTGGTGCCACCCATTTGGTGCCCCTGGGAGCTGTGATATAAAACCACTCTTGTTGCCACAGACTGAGCTCCTTTTGAAAAGAGCCCTCGGGCCATGGAGCGTCAAGATTCTTACTTATAACAGCCCCTCCAAGACTCGCCTGCCTGTTGCCCCTTGATCATCTTCGGCTCCACCTTGAAGGTTTTGAGCCACAATCCGAAGTGTGGGGTAATGCGGAGGAAGGCTTCACATACGACGATGAACGACGAGATGTGGAGGATGGACTCCGGATCCAAGTCGTGAAATTCCAGCCCGTAATAAAACATGAGCCCCCTCACGAAGGGGTCCATCGGGAAACTTAGTCCCCGAAGGAAGTGAGACGTGAACACCATGCTTTCACCGGGCTTGGGAGTGGGAATAACCTGCCCTTGAGCAGGCAGCCTATGCGAGATTTCGCCGGTTAGATACCTGGCATCTCTTAGCTTTAGGACGTCTTCTTCCGTGACGGAGGAAGGCATCCACCGACCTTGGAGGTCGGAGCCGGACATCATCGAAGGTCCGCGCTGAATCTGGAGCTTTGGATGTTGGAACTCGAAGCAAGGGGCGGAATCGATGGAGATTGTGAAAAAGGAGCGGGGCCTTGGTCTCTTTATAAAGAGGTTGAATACCAGGAGCCCTCCCCGTGACCGTTTGGGACTCGCCTTTGATAGAGGAGGCGTGCCAACGGGCACGATTGGGTTACCCACGCCCGTATTGATGAGAATCCCGGAATAAGGGGACACGATCTCTGATTTGACAAGACGTGCCAAGGAAACCGCCTCGCTAAACGTGCTGAGGTTGGACAGTAAAAATGAATATAGGCCTGGCCGTGGTGTGATGTCACGCTGCGGAATACGTCAGCAGATTGAACTTGTATAAATGTTATTCTCTCTACGGTGGTATGTGGAACTTATTTTGTAGAGCCGGACACTATCCTGGTGTTCAAAATCTTCTATGAAGTATTCGGAGGAGGAACCCGCCTTCCAATGCCGAAGAAAATATGCGCGCCGGACCCGTCGTCATTGAAGCCTGGTTCAGGGGCTACTGAGGAAGTCCTGGATTAAGGGGTGTCCGGATAGCCGGACTATAGCCTTCGGCCGGACTCCTAGACTATGAAGATACAAGATTGAAGACTTCATCCCGTGTCCGGATGGGACTTTCCTTGGCGTGGAAGGAAAGCTTGGCGATATGGATATGTAGATCTCCTACCATTGTAACCGACTCTGTGTAACCCTAACCCTATTCGGTGCCTATATAAACCGGAGGGTTTTAGTCCGTAGGGCTGTCACATCCCCAGTTCTGGTCTGCTCTGGGTTAGCTAGTCTTGTGTTGTATCATGTTTAAATTTCTCTTAAGTTGAAATGGGGATTGCTCAAACCCTAGCACCAGATCAAATCAACTAGGTTCAAATAAAAATATTCTCAATGAACCCAAAATGACCTTCAGAAAAGTTCATAATTTTTGAATTTGTTTAAAACCTCTGCAAAAAATGGTGCACATATCTCTAGGCCATTCCTGGATTTTTAAATTAATTCAGAAGTATTTGAATTTGGACATTTAAATCTTATAAATATTTTTAAATGTCCAAATAATCCTGAAAGTACTTGGGGGCTATTGGAAATAATTAAATAGTGCCCACAATTTTTGTCAGGATTTTACAAAATGAGTTAGTATTTTTACTAATTCAAAACAGATCAAAATAAATAGAAAACTGTAACAGAATTAGAAAAAGAGAGAGAGAAGGACTCACCTGGGCCACTTACCTGGCAGCCCACCTGGCCAGGCCACCTGGCGACCCAGTTGGCTGGCCCAGCCCAGCCAGCGCTGCCTGCTTCTTCAACCTTCTGCCAGAAGGAGAAGCAGGTGCGTGGCGAGCGTGCAGCCGAACGCGGCCACCTCCTGCCTCCCCCTCATGCCACGGAGACGCCCGACGCCTCCCCTCACTTTCCCCTTGCTCTCTAGCTCTCCCGCCCTCTCCTCTGATCCCTCACTCACGCCCGCGCGGAGCTTGTCGCCGCCGCCCGCTGTTGCCGCGTCCACCGCCAACCCCTCGCCTCGTAGTTCCTTCTGCATCGCCTCCATGCCATTGTCTTCAACCTCGGGCGCCGCCGATCGCCGACTCCCATTCTCCGTCTTCAGCGCCTCCCCGAGCCCGCTGACCCTCTCTCTGTCCACCCTCTGAGCTGCTGCATCCTCCCCCTCTATTTCCTCTGCCGTTCATGCGCCCTAGCTAGCTCCACCACCCTGCCCGAAATCTTGCTCGCCGCCGGCCATGTCACCGCCATGGCTAGAGCCCGCAAACGTCGCGTCTGAGCATGTTTTCGTCTCTCGCTGCGTTCAGGGAACCTGTAACACCTACGCACTCGTCCTCCCGTGCACCGTAGCACGCTGTCCATCTTCACCGAACTCCGGCCGCAGCCACGATCTCGACTCCGGCGAACTCGCTCCACCCCAGCTCCTCCCACTTGCACTACCAGATGCGCGCGACCCCCAGCTACGCGTTGCACCAATCCGCTGTCCAAATGGTCGCCTGTGGGCGAAACCCGATGCGCTCCGCCGCCACTGACCTCGCCGGCGACGAGCCGTCGGCCTAATCCCGATTTAGTTAGCACTAATGACCCAGCTAAACCACCCCTAGTGCAACTGCCATGTGGGCCCTGTGCCTGTTTAGTTTAATTTAATTTTCTGTTTAGATTAGTTCATAACCCACTAGGACCCACACGCCCAACACGTCAGCATTGACCTTGCTGACGCGGCCGTTGACTGGTCCCACTTGCCATCCACCCAAACCAGCCCTGTTACATTGACCCGTGGGTCCCAGCCGTCAGGTTTGACTCTGGGCGACCCTGTTGACCAGCTGACGTCACAGTGACGCAATAACTCCTTTTTCTGGATTTATTCTTATCCAGGAAATTCCAAAAAATAGTGCTAACTTCTAAAAATCATATAAATTCAACCATAACTCAGAATGAAATAATTTATATCTGAAAAATGATAAAAAAAAATCCAATCTATCCATCTGTACTTTTTTCATGCATGTTAGAACAACCTATAGCTGCTATTTAGGACAAATCATATAAAGGGCATTTAAACCATCACATATGGAGTTTGAATTTGAATCTTTGATTCAAATCAACTTCATTTAACCTGTTACTAGTTGCATTAGCTCAAATCACAGCATATTGACATGTCATGATCATGCATCATATTGTGCATTGCATTGATTGTGTTCCTCCTTGTTTGCCGGTGTTTGTCCCCTCTCAGTAGACGACGTACCGACGATGAGTTCGATGACACCGATGAAGAACTATATTATCTTCAAAAGTGCCAGGCAAGCAAAACCCCCTTGTTCATTCTGATACAATCCCACTCTCTCGCTCCTGCTCTCTTTTACTGCATTAGGACAACAACGTTTCATCTGCTACTTGCTGCAGTAGTTGAACCCCTTTATCCTCTGCATGACCTGTCATTGCCATAGTAAATAGATGAAACCCACTAGCATGAGTAGGAGTTGTTTGAGCCCTGATGTGCCTACTCATTCATGCTTGTTTGTCATGCCTGCCATCGCTTAGAGTTGAGTCAGGTCTGATTCATCGGGGATGAATTGGAGGTGTGTGAACATGTCCTACTATGCGTGAGCTAAGTGTGTGAACACGATTTGGTAAAGGTAGCGGTGAGAGGCCATGTAGGAGTACATGGTGGGTTGTCTCATTGAAACCGTCCTCGGGAACTGTGTTCAGTGTTTGCGATCCATGAACAGTTACTACCACACATTGGGCTCCGGGCGCTCCAAGCTCTCTCGCTTATTAATCAACTTGATCTCTGTCCAGGAGTTGCAACTAGTTTCTGGTGTTTGTAGGTTGTGTTAGTAGTCTACCAAGTGGCACCCGGTACAGGTGGGCTTGGGACAGACTAGGCACCGTGGCCGGGTATGCCAAGCGTCGCCTGCTTGGTGGGCTTGGAACCTCAGACACATCGCTTGGGGCCGTGAGCGACACCCCGGCCGGATCTCCTTGCGGATGGAACCCGAATAGGCGATAAATCTAGATGAGAGACTTGTGTGGTTAGTCAGGTCGTGGCCGACACCCTCGCTGGGCTTCCGCTTGAAGGTTGCCGAGTACATGTCGTGTAAATGGCGATAAGTGGTGAGAGCGTGTGTGAAGAAGTACACCCCTGTAGGGTTAATATGATCTATTCGAATAGCCATGTCTGCGGAAAAGGACTTCTGGGTTGCCTGTACAGTTCATAGACAAGTGAAAGTGGATACTCTAAAACTCGCAAGATAAGCGTGAGTGCTATGGATGGCGTTCTCGTAGGTAGACAGGAGCGGATCCATAGTGGTGTATTGGTATGGTGAATATGTGGACTCGTGTGCGCCACCTCAAAAGAGTTACTTGCAGTCGTAGTTCAGGATAGCCACCGAGTCAAAGCTGGCTTGCTGCAGTTTAACTCCACCACCCCTTTGTTGATACCGATGCATATGTAGTTAGTTCTGATGTAAGTCTTGCTGGGTACATTTGTACTCACGTTTTCCTATTTTATGTTTTGCAGAGAGACTTCGGTCTTGCTAGTAGTTCCGTGTGGACTTCTACATTTAGCTTGATACCTCAGCTAGGATCTTGTGCCCTCGGCAGGATCTGGTAGATAGTCAGGCTTCTAAGCCTTTTTCATTTGTAGATGTCTGTACTCAGACATGTTAAGCTTCCGCGTGTGCTTTGTCTTGTATGCTCTGAATGTTGGGTCATGAGACCCATGTTTGTAATAACTTGCTCCTCGGAGCCTATTGAATAAATACTTGAGTCGTAGAGTTATGTTGTGATGCCATGTTGTATTTACACATATCGAGCATATTGTGTGTATGATTGAAATGCTTGGTATGTGTGGGATCCGACAACCTAGTTGTTTATCCTTGGTAGCCTCTTTTACGGGGAAATGTAGTCTTGTGCTTCCATGAGCCATAGTAGTCCACTACAGCCGGGTTCACCGGAGTCCTCGCTAGCCCAAAGACTACTGCCTCCGGAACACTTTATCGACGGCATGTGATTCACTTGCTCGTGGTTCTGTCCCTTCGGGAAATGTCACGCGGTGACATCCGAGTCCTGCTTAGCCTGCTACACCCCGGGTTCCTGAGTCCTGTTTGCCAAAGTGCTACAGCCCGGATTCACATGTCACGACCGACATGCTCGAAGTTGATTCATGTATGCCTGTCCCCATGGGTTAGTGCCGCTTTGGGTTCACGACTAGCCATGTCGGGCCGGGTTCTCTGTCATATGGATGCTAGCGACACTGTCATATACGTGAGCCGAAAGGTGCAAACGGTCCCGGGCCATGGTAAGGCAACACCCGTGGGAATACCGTGTGTGAGGCCGCAAAGTGATATGAGGTGTTCCCGGCTAGATCGATGTGACTTGG
This sequence comes from Aegilops bicornis, assembly GCA_021605145.1. Classification (NCBI taxonomy): domain Eukaryota; kingdom Viridiplantae; phylum Streptophyta; class Magnoliopsida; order Poales; family Poaceae; genus Aegilops; species Aegilops bicornis. Next base: position 514,183,292 of record CM038674.1, read on the forward strand.
AATCGGGGTCCTGACAAGGACGAACAACCATCATACCATAGGCTAGCTTCTAGGGTTTAGCCTCTCTGATCTCGTGGTAGATCTACTCTTGTACTACCCATATCATCAATATTAATCAAGCAGGAGTAGGGTTTTACCTCCATCGAGAGGGCCCGAACCTGGGTAAAAACATCATGTCCCATGTCTCCTATTACCATCCACCTAGATGCACAGTTCGGGACCCCCTACCCGAGATCCGCCGGTTTTGACACCGACAAGGACCATTGGTTGAACTTTGCGGCGACTGGCTCCAGCGCATATACGTCCCTGAGTGCACGCTTCTGCTCCCTTTTGGGTATGTGGGTTGCGTATATCATGTTCACCGTCCGCACTTGTGGGGGGAAGCCCTTTTGTCCCCTATTGTTTGGCGGCCGGGGCTGCTCCTCGTCATCGCTATGCAGCCCCTTGTCACTGTTTTTGGCATTTAACTTGCCTGCCTGCTTGAACACCCAACAATCCATGTTGGTGTGATTGGCTGGTTTTTCGGGGGTGCCGTGTCTCTGGCACGAGCGATCGAGTATTCGGTCCAAACTGGACAGGCCCGGAGTATTTCTTTTAAATGGCTTTTTCCGCTGACCGGGTTTAGAGCCTCTGAATCCGGCATTAACTGCCGTATCCTCAGCATTGTCGCTGCTAATACGGCGCTTGTGCTTGTTGCGACGCGACCTGCCATTGCTGTCCTTGGTATCCGAATTACCAGGGCTCTTGGTCATGTTATTACTATGAGCTAGCCAGCTGTCTTCTCCCGCGCAAAAGCGGGTCATGAGTGTTGTGAGGGCTGCCATGGATTTCGGCTTTTCCTGTCCTAGGTGCCGGGCAAGCCACTCGTCACGGATGTTATGTTTGAAGGCTGCGAGGGCCTCTGCGTCCGGATAGTCGACTATTTGATTTTTCTTGGTTAGGAACCGTGTCCAGAATTGTCTGGCCGATTCCTCTGGCTGCTGAATTATGTGGCTTAGGTCATCTGCGTCTGGTGGTCGCACAAAGGTGCCCTGGAAATTGTCAAGGAATGCGGCTTCCAGTTCCTCCCAGCAACCAATTGACTCTGTTGGCAAGCTGTTAAGCCAATGCCAAGCTGGTCCTTTAAGCTTGAGTGGGAGGTATTTGATGGCGTGTAGATCATCACCGCGGGCCATGTGGATATGAAGAAGATAATCCTCGATCCATACCGCAGGATCTGTTGTGCCATCGTATGATTCGATGTTTACGGGTTTGAAACCCTCGGGGATTTGATGATCCATTACTTCATCCGTGAAGCATAGTGGGTGTGCGGCGCCTCAGATCGGGCTATATCACCACGTAGCTCAAATGAGCTTTGTTCATCAGGTTCGCCTTTACCGGATTTGCCATATCCGGCATGACGGTTATCGTCACGTGTCGTGGGGCACCCACGCGATCCGTAGATCGATCTTTTTTGCCTTGCCTTGTCCTCCAATATATCTCGCAGGTCTGGCGCATTTCCCCGTGCCTTGGTATTCGTTGAGCGACGCCGGGGTGCGGCTTGAGTGGAGGGCCGAGAGGCCTCTCTGTCGCGGCCACGAGGTGGCCGGTCGGCCGCGTCGTGCGCTAGTGATGTAGGTTTAGGTGCTTCCTCCTCTAATTGGGGTAGCAGCCTGCGCTTTGGGTAGCTCTTGGAGGGGCATTCCAGTTCGTACTCTTCGGCCGCAAGGACTTCAGTCCATCTGTCGGCTAGCAAGTCTTGGTCAGCTCTAAGTTGTTGCTGTTTTTTCTTGAGGCTGCTCACCATGGCCATAAGCCTGCGTTTGAAACGCTCTTGTTCGACGGGATCCTCAGGCATGACAGATTCGTCGTCGTCAAGGCTTGCCTCGTCTTCGGAGGGAGGCATGTAATTATTGTCCTCTACCTCTCTGTCTGCCGCTCTCTCATGGGGGCTGGCTTCTCCATCCTCCTGTGCTGAATCCTGTTGGAGGGGATTGTCGTCGGCACTGTTCGAGGTGTTATTATCTCCCGTGCCGGAATCGCCGTTTTTGCTTTGGCGGGATTTAGAGCAGCACCGCTGACGCCAGCGCTTAGGCTGCATCTTGGAGGGGTCATCCTCTGTTGTTCCATCGCCCTTCCCTTCTTTTGGGGTGTCCACCATGTATATGTCATACGATGAGCTGGCCTTCCAGTGCCCTATAGGCGCTGGTTCTTGGTCGTCTCCTGCATCGGCATCCATACCGTCGATGTCTTCGGAGTCGAAGTCGAGCATGTCGGTTAAATCATCGACAGTGGCTACGAAGTGGGTGGTGGGTGGGCTTTGAATTTCTTCGTCGTCCGCATTCCAACCTTGCCGACCATAGTCCGGCCAGGGCTCTCCTGATAAAGAGAGAGACTTTAGTGAATTCGGAATGTCGCCGAAGGGCGAGTGTTGAAAAATGTCCGCGGGCGGCGAACTCCATGATCGGGCGCCCAATCGGATTCGATCGGCAGGGCGTGGAAGGTTCGGAGTCCGGAGAGGAGTCCGCACCTCGAGTCACGGGCTTCGCAGAGGAAAAGGCTGGTGTTCGCTCGATCGCCAGAGAGATTGCAGCCCCGAGGCGGTGTCCAAAGCAACCCGTCCCCCGATTGGCATATCGGCTCCGAGCTAAGGGTCGAGCGGACACGGTGCGGCCTCCGTGGCAATCGCTCGGCGTTAGAGCTAGATCATGCCCATCGTGATGCGGGCGCTTTCGGTTGTGACTTCAACCCGTCGAAGATCAAGTCTCCGCGGATGTCACCGTGTAGTTCAAACTTCCAAATCTGACACGATGGCCAGGGGCATAGCTTTCGATCTGCTCCAGATGGCTGCTTAATTGCCCGCATGCAAAGCCGCCGAATACGAAGATCTGTCCGGGGAGAAAATCTCACCCTGGACCGCATCATTGTTGATGATCGAAGGAGCCATCGGACCTAAAGGTGACGGCACAGAGGAACTCTTAATGAAAGCACCAATGTCGGTGTCAAAACCGGCGGATCTCGTGTAGGGGGTCCCGAACTGTGCGTCTAGGCGGATGGTAACAGGAGACAAGGGACACGATGTTTTTACCTGTGTTCGGGCCCTCTCGATGGAGGTAAAACCCTACTCCGCCGATTAATATTGATGATATGGGTAGTACAAGAGTAGATCTACCACGAGATCGAGATGCTAAACCCTAGAAGCTAGCCTATGGTATGATTGTTGTTCGTCCTACGGACTAAAACCCTCCGGTTTATATAGACACTGGAGAGGGCTAGGGTTACACAGAGTCGGTTACAATGGGAGGAGATCTAGATATCTGTGTCGCCAAGCTTGCCTTCCACGCCAAGGAAAGTCCCATCCGGACACGGGACGAAGTCTTCGATCTTGTATCCTCATAGTCCAGGAGTCCGGCCAAAGGTTATAGTCCGGCTATCCGGACACCCCCTAATCCAGGACTCCCTCACGCCCCGTCGCCCGGTTTTCTAAAGAAAACCGATCCGGTTTTTTTAAAACCCTAGGTTTTCGTTTTTTGCTTGCTTTTTATCGGTTTAATTATTTAGCGAGCGTTCGCTCGTTCGTTCGTTTTGACGAAAGATTTTTGTCATTTAGTTTCCGTTAACGAACGTTCGTTTGTTAGCCTGTTCGTCCATTTTTCTTTTTCTCGGTTTTTCCGCGATTATTTCTGATCGCGATTTCTGATCCGATTTTCTATCTAGTATAACTTTTCGCTCGTTTATCGGAATCAGGCGATTCAAGCGCCTAGAGTTTCGTCTCGAAACCGTCCGATTAATCAACTCAAACAAGTTTTTGCCTCTGCAAAATTTTACTTAGGTACAGAGTAGTAAACGAAGCTTGTTTCTTTCGTCGTTTGACTTTCGTTGCTTCGTTCGATTTGATTCTTTTTGCAAACCGGAATTCTTAAGTTGAACTATCTGGTTAGATCTCTTATTTGAGTTTTACCTGTGCATTAGATGAATACTTATTGTATGCTTGTTTTTTTGCGATAGAGTACCCGGAGTGTGCTGCTTGCTACTTGGAATCGCTAGGTTTCACGGATCATCAGCAAGGCAAGTAACACTTTGATCATATCCCTTTTCATACCCAGTTTTTATGCATTAGATCAATCCTCAAACATTGCATGATTAGGATCTAATTAAATTGTGGGTTTTGGGAAAGTAGATGAGGTAGTACCTGTAAGTGCATCTAGTGCCACCCCTAGTTGGTTTTGGAGTATTGACGACAAATGTGGTTGAGGGACTAATGCGTTTGTGAGAATTGCAGGATAACACAGGTGGTGTCCCCCATTGATTCGGTTTACCTACCGGAGATGAACCCTAAAAATTTATGAAGACATTGACGACAATGGTGGCATGTGAAGATATTCACATTGAAGACTATGACATGAGAAGACATTGAGTGAAGACTATGGAGCGCGAAGACTGTGTCGTTTCGTTGTTTATTTTTCTTCTTTGTTGAGTCGTAGGAACCACCGTACTGTTAAGTGGGGTCCAAGTGATCATAGTCGAATGATCAAGTGATGCTCAACCCAAATCCTATGTCTTCGACGAAGACAATGAGAGCAAAACTTATCCAGAGCTGGATGAGCCAGCTTTGCTTGTAGCCCAAGTAAAGTTGCCGTGTGTGTTTGAAATCTGACCGTTGGAACACGTGTCGGTTCCTTAGTGACCTGGGTCATTTCGGACATAACAGGTCGGGTTGCCTAGTGGCTATAAATAGCCCACCCCTACACCATAAATTGGTGGCTGCTTAGAGTTAGTGCACGGCTTTTGTCGCTTTGAGAGCAACCCACCTCAAGCCTTTGAGAGAGAGAAATCCTTGTGAGGACAAAGCCCAAACACCCAGAGCCAAAGAGTGTTAGGCATCATCAAGTCTTTACGTGTGTGTGACCTAAAGACTTATTACACTTGAGGACCGTGAATCCTCCACCGGTTAGGCGTCTGCTCGAGCATCCAAGAGTCATTGTGGATTGCCGGTGAACGCAGTCTATGAAGGTTCGAAAGTCTACCTTGAAGACTTACCAGAGTGATTGGGCGATGACTGTGTGTCCTTAGCTCAAGGGGAATCAGGTGAAGACGCGGTCTTCTGAGTTGAATCTCAGCCTCCCTAACCAGATGTACAGTTGTCACAGCAACTGGAACTGGTCCAACAAATTATGTGTCTTCAACAAGTGACTGGTTCTATCTTCTCCCTCTCTTTACTTAGAGTTTGTCTTTGTGAAGTCATTGCCTATCTATCATACCTATATGACTTCATTGCTTGACTACTTTTGTTGATTGGCTTCTCACTTTCTTCCATCTTGATCCTACTACCAAGCTGCTATTAGTCTTTTACTTTCACGTTATTGCATACTTGACTATGTTTTGCTTGTTGTAGTTTATCTTCCGCTACATATCAATTAGGTCATTTCTATTGTTTGTCTTCGAAACATCCATGTTTTGAAGACTTGCCTAAAAATCGCCTATTCACCCCCCTCTAGTCGATAACTAGCACTTTCAATTGGTATCAGAGCAAGGTACTCCCTTGTTCTCAGGTGATTTGGTTTAACCACCTGGAGTTTTAGCTATGTCGACTGCAGGGATAATCAAAGTCTCCGCTGCTTGTCCCGTGTTTGATGGAACTGACTATCCCTACTAGAAGAATAAGATGTGCATGCATCTTGAAGCCATTGATGTCGACCTCTGGTATGTCGTCAAGAACGGGGTTCCCAAAACTGGTGAAGGTGTCACCCCTGCTGATGTCAAGAAGTTCATTCAACTAGACTCTACTGCAAAGAACATCATCTGTGGTCATCGACCAAAGGACAAGATGGCCGCAGTGAGTGCTCTCGAAACATCGAAGCTAGTCTCTGATGGCTATCCAAGGTCAACGGCATGCGTCTCAACCCGGAGAGATCAAAGGATCAGTGTTCTTCGCAACCTCTTCAACCGCTTCAAGAGAAACGACAATGAAAATGTCCAGCTCACGTTTGATCGCCTCACTGACATCACAAATGAGCTTCATGCTCTCAGCGCCACTGAGATCACCAAGCATGAAATCGTCAAGACACTACTGAGATCACTTGACAGCTCTTTTGACACCCCTGCCCTCATGATACAAGAACGCCCTGACTTCAAGACACTCGATCCGTCTGATATACTTGAGAGGCTCAACACACATGAGTTCCAGCTTTCTGAGAAAAGAGATATCTATTGCCCCAACTATGGCCGAACTCGCGCTTTGAAGGCAAAAGTTGTTTCCTCATTTGAAGAAGAATCTGACTGCGGTTCTGATGATCCTGAAGACATTGGAAAGGAACTTGCTATGCTTGTGAAGAAGTTCCAGAAGTTCATTAGGAAGAAAGGCTTCAGAAAGTCTTCACGATCCAGCTCAAGAAATGATGAAGCTTCCACTCATGACTACAAGAAGAGAACATGTCACAAGTGCAAGAAAACTGGACACTATATATCCGAAAGTGTCCACAAAGGGGACAATGAGAAGAAGAAGAAGAAGAAGAGCAAGGAATATGATTACGATGACAAGAAGAAGAAGAAATCTTCAAAGTCTTCTTCCAAATCCTCATCTAAGTCTTCATCGCATAAGAAGAGCTCATCTGGCAAGGCTCGTGCTTTTGTTGGCAAGGAAATGGATTCAGAGGAGGAGTCTGCTTCTGAGGAGGTGGAGGTGGAGTCTGAAGAGGAGTCCAATCCTAGCATTGCAAGTCTGGCTTTAGCCACAGCCTATGTTGCTAAGTCCATCTTCAACACTAAAGACAATGACTTCCACACTAACGCTGAAGCTGATGACAAGGACGACCCTGCTCCCACCTACTGCTTCATGGCACGTGGTGCCAAGGTAAAATCACGTGATGCTTACTTTCAAACATCAAGTGAAGATGACTCTGATTGTGAATCCAAACCCAGCTACAAAAAACTTGCTAAAATTGCAACCGAACAACAAAGAGCTATGGAACCTACTCAAAAACTGTTAGACAAAAGCGATGACCTGTTGGACACAGAAATGACACGTTCACAGTCCTTAGTTGAAGACATTAAAAATCTTCATGCTAAGTAGCAAGAACTTGAAAGTCATCATGAAACGCTCTCAACTACTCATGAAAAGCTCTCCTATGACTATCTTCAAAGGAAGCAAGAGCTTGAGAAATTGAGAGCGGCTCATGAAGATCTTCAAAAAGAGAATGAGTCACTTCGCGATCAACAGATCAGTTCCGGCCAGATGAATTTGAACCACCATGTCTAAAATGTCTTGAGCGTGATATCGCTACCTCTGTTGCTGAATGTTCAACTGCTGCCACTGTTGCATTATCTTCAACTACTAATGTGGTAACTAACCCCTCTGCGGAGGATACCACTGCTATTGCTGATGAAAATGCTAGGTTGAAGACATTGCTTGAAACAGGGATGTATAAAAGTGCGAAAAGGCATCGACACTTTGCGATGTCCTCAAAAGCAGATTCTCGAATCAAACCCTAGGAAAGAGGGTGTTGGGTTCGAGAGGAAAATGAATGTTGATGGTTCCTCTTTGGAAGCCCGAGCAAGATCCGAAACCACATGGGTTGCTGCAAAGGGACCTTCAAAGGATCGATCCACCTTATCCGGCTTTACTTGTGCTAACCCTATTATCATTGATGAATCCTTTGATGAAAACTATAAGCTGTTCAAGAATCGAATGGTGAAGTGTTTGCCGTGTATATTGGTACTAACTGCAGGAATGGACCACCTATGAAGAAGTCTGGTTCCCAAAAGTTGTCTTGAGAATCTTCCAGTTGAATGTCATCATGACACCGCTTAGGAAGAAGACAAACCCTGCACCTAAGGCGCCATATGGTCCAAAGGCTTCATACAGACAGAGGACTCACCGAGTCACCCTAACGCCAATGTTTTGCAGGAAACTGTACTCAAATTTATGAATATGAGCGTGTGTCTTCAAACCGCTATGTTCATAGAACTAAGAACTTTTTCGCTTATTCATACGAAAGTATCATTCATCTCCTGCAAGGCTATTTGCTAGGGCTCCAAAGCCGAAATTCTCAGATGCTGCACTTAGACTCGTTGTTTCTAAGCCACCCTCAAGATGTGGGTGGTTAAGAAGAATTAACTCTCTTTTGGAGGAAAGGGTCTCCACCGAAAAATCAAAGGCGTCGATGCTATTGCAGGGGGACCTAAAACATCTTGTAGGGCACAAGATCAAATGCCCAAATGGTCTCACTATGTATTTTGTTCTGAATCGTTTGCCATTCATCCTATCAGTCCTAATCTTGATTTAAGCTTCAATAATCCACTTGCCTGTCAAATGTTTATGCTTCACAATGCTCTTGGTGAAGCCTATCCCCCTAACTGTACTGTAGGGTATGACACCTCATGCTTCAGAATGGATTATGGACAGTGGATGCACTAATCATATGACCGGTGATCGAAGTCTTCTCATGGACTCAATCAGACGTCCATCGGACAAGAGTCACATCACATTCTTGACACCGGTAAAAGCAAGGTATTGGGTCTAGGTAGAGTTGCAATCTCAAAGGATCAACACATGGATAAAGTGATGCTTGTTGAATCCCTTGGTTTCAACTTGATGTCTGCATCTCAATGCTTTGTGACTTGAACATGATTGTGATATTCGGAAAATATCGTTGCCTTGTACTAATGGAATCGACAAGTCTCTAGTCTTTGAAGGGTATAGGAAAGATGATCTATACATGGTAGATTTCTCACAGGTCCACAGCTTGCCGTATGTCTTCTTGCAAAAGCTTCGCACGTCGGCTCGCATCGGAGGCTGGGGCATGCTGGCATGAGGAACTTACACACACTCGCCAAGAAGAAGCATGTCATAGGCATCGAAGGTGTCAAGTTCAAGAAGGATCATTTGTGTAGTGCCTGCGAAGCTGGAAAGATGACTAGGAAAAGCACCCCTCGAAGACAATCATGACGACATCTTAACCCTTCGAGCTGTTACACATGGATTTGTTTGGCCCTACTCATTACTCTACCCTCACAACAACTGCTTGTCTCTATGGCTTCGTCATTGTTGATGACTACTCAAGATACACATGGGTGCTCATAATTCTCCGGTGCATCAAGTGCAAGATGTCTTCAGACGCTTCGCTAATCGAGCAATGAACAATTATGGCGCCAAGATCAAGCATATCAAGTGATAACGGCACCGCATTCAAGAACACCGGACTTGATCTTTATCTGGATACCATGGGAATCACTCATGAGTTCTCCGCTCCCTACACACCTCGGCAAAGAAATGGCATCGTGGAGCGCAGGAATGTAACCTCATTGAGATGGCTCGAACAATGCTCGACGAGTACAAGACACCAAAAAGTTACGGCCCGAAGCTATGACTACAAAGATGTCACGCCATCAACCGTGTTTATATCCATAAGCTTCGAACAAAACATCCTATGAGCTCCTTCATCGCAAGAAGCCAAATGTCGCCTACTTCAGAGTATTTGGGGCTAAGTGCTGGATCAAGGATCCCGATCACAAGTCAAAATTTGAACCCAAAGCTCACGAAGGCTTCATGCTCCGATTCTGAAAGGACTCGCACTCCTACGTAGTCTTCAACCTTTATCTCTACAAAATCGCCGAAACTGTAGACGTGCGATTTCATGAAACCAATGGTTCACAAAGAGAGTTCCTGCCAAGTACACTAGACGAAGCTCCGCCAAATAATCTATCAAGCTGATGGGAACCGGTGAAATCATGCCTTCAAGCACAGCTGAAGAAGAACTTATCATTTCGCACCTAACCAAACCGAAGACAATGCTCACTGAAGACAATCCTCCCAATGATGACGGTGATCAAGAAGAGGAAAGTCTTCGGCCCATTCATCCTCGAAAGGTAAAATGAAGTACAAATTGAGAAGATAATCGATAGCATCAATGCACCTGGTCCGCTTACTCGCTCAAGAGCAACACAGCTAGCAAATTTCTGTGGGCACTTTTCTTTTGTGTCAATATCAGAACCCAAGAAAGTTGCTGAAGCCTTTATGGAATCAGAATGGATACAAGCTATGCAAGAAGAACTTCAACAGTTCAAGCTAAACAATGTTTGGGAACTTGTCAAGCGCCTTGACCCTCGCAAGCATAACATTATTGGCACCAAATGGATATATCGAAACAAGCAAGATGAACATGGTCAAGTCGTCAGAAACAAAGCACGGCTTGTGGCTCAAGGATATACTCAAGTTGAAGGAATTGACTTCGATGAAACATTTGCTCCTGTAGCTAGGCTTGAAGCTATTCGCATACTACTAGCCTATGCTAACCACCACAACATCTTGCTATATCAAATGGATGTGAAGAGTGCATTTCTCAACGGCAAGATTGAAGAAGAAGTATATGTCGCTTCAACCACCGGCTTTGAAGATCCAAAACATCCCGATATGGTGTACAAGCTAAATAAAGCACCGTATGGCCTCAAACAAGCTCCTCGCTACCGGTATGATACGATCAAAGACTTTCTGAAGAGCAAAGGCTTCAAACCTGGATCCCTTGATCCCACACTCTTCACGAAGACATATGATGGTGAACTGTTTGTATGCCAAATATATGTGGATGACATTATCTTCGGTTGCACCAACCAGAAGTATAGTGATGAATTTGGATACATGATGCAAAACAATATCAGATGTCCATGATGGGAGAGCTCAAGTTCTTCCTTGGTCTTCAAATTCACAAGAAAGGAATGGCATCTTTATATCTCAAGAAAAATACCTCCAAGATTGTCTGAAAAAGTTTGGAATGCAAGAGTACAAAGGATACACGACGCCAATGCCAACCAAACACCATCTGGGTCCCGACGACAATGGTAAAGAGTTTGATCAAAAGGTATACCGCTCCATGATTGGTTCCTTACTTTACCTATGTGCATCTAGGCCAGAAATTATGCTTAGTGTTTGCATGTGTGCTCGATTCCAAGCGGCACCAAAGAATCGCATCACTTAGCTGTGAAGCGAATTCTTCGATATGTGGCTCACACCCCAACACTCGGATTATGGTATCCAAAGGGCACACAATTTGATTTGGTTGGATTTTCGGATGCTTATTATGCTGGTGACAAGGTGGATCGCAAGTCTACATCAGGCACATGTCACTTTCTGGGACGATCACTTGTCTGTTGGTCTTCAAAGAAGCAGAACTGTGTATCACTCTCAACTGCTGAATCTGAATACATTACTGCTGGATCTTGTTGTGCTCAGCTTCTATGGATGAAGCAAACTCCCAAGGACTACGACATCAATCTGAAATAAGTACCTCTCTTCTGCGACAATGAAAGCGCCATCAAGATTGCCAACAATCCAGTCCAGCACTCGAAGACAAAACACATTGAAATTAGTCATCATTTTCTCAGGGATCATGTCATGAAGAAAGATATTGACATCATTCACGTCAACACTGAAGAGCAATTGGCAGATATCTTCACTAAGCCCTTGGATGAGAAAAGGTTTTGCAAGTTACGGTATGAGCTAAATATCTTGGAATCCTCAAATGTCCTGTGATCAAGCACACATCCTAACACTTATGCATGTTGATGACTTAGATGTGCAACACACGAAGTAAAGTATATCTTCAATCAATGAAGAGTTACATTCTGAGTGTGAATACATTAACATGGAATTTGACTTCGGAGCGCCACGATAATTGTGCGCCGTGTCTGGGTCTAATACTTCCTATACGGTGGGTAAAGCTACCACCAAATTTTCTTCACTATGTTGATTTGGTTGCTATCTGATATATATATATATATATATATATATATATATATATATATATATATATATATATATATATTGTTCTGTCCTCTACAACATTCACTTATAGCTATGTCTTCCAAGTTGAATCTTTTGAACTAACTGAATGTGATCGGACCCTAATCTCTCTATGCTTTCTATCTCAAACTCTATCTGTCCAAATCATATGCATTGTATTGAAACTGTCGAATGTATTCTCTGCGGCCTTGTCAGCAGAAGACACAGAGACAAACTTTAAGTCTGTTTTAAATTATTCATCCTTACTGTTGAAATCGGGAGACGCCGGAACGACCATCCGACAAACCTGGCGGGCGTGGGAATGTGGAACAACTCAGAGTATGTTGCATGCTTGCCACGTGCCCCTCAGATGTGAACCGCCAGGGGCACCTCCGTAATTGCACTGTGCCGCACACCTCCTTATAAATACATGTCGCCTGCCATAAAGAAAATCTTCTTCCACCTCTCCACCTCGTCAAAACCCTAGCGCCACAGCTAGCTCTCGACGACCCCGGCGACGAAGCGCTTAGCTGCCGCAACTTCTCCAACGCCGTCCTCACGCCGGCCGCGGGCATCATCCTCTCCGCCGCCGCCGTAGGTGTCCTCCGTCGCCAAGTTAGGGCACGGTGGATTGAACTGCTCGGCCTCCTTTTCTTCCCGTCTAGCAGTTCTTCGAGTGGTAAATATAACTCTATTTTTACCATCCTTTTGATCCTCAAAGATTCATCCTTCTTACCAAAATTGGTTTCTGCCTATAAAATGTTAGATCTATTCTGTCTGCATCTCATACATCCTAGTATATTCACTTAAGCTTCACAACTAGTTAGATTCCTCACTTGTACTTATTCACGGATTCGCATAAATGGAACCAACTCTCAACAGATAAGTGAATGTCTTCGCATCATGAGGTCAATGTCTTCAAACAGATTTATCTTCAAAATCTTCCGAGAATGCATATGACCTCTTCCCTTCCCTCGCATCTCTAATGTCACACAGTACATGTCCGTGGGAGAATCCCTTGGTTCTCATAGTGCGCATTCGCTTGCGTATCGCTTACTGCATCAAATTAACTCTCCCAAAGACAGTTCATGTTTGTCCAGCAAACGCAAGCCTTTGAAGCCTTTGAACGTATTGAAGCCATTCAGTTTGAAGTTCATGGCTGCAGATAAATCAGTCAGGAAGGGCGGCAGACAGCATCGTGGGGGAACCTCAAAAGATCTGCCTGATGACCTTGCAGAGCTTTACAAGACAGATCCCGAAGAGAATTACAATCAACAAGAAGACGCGAATCCAATGGATTCATCGATATTTGGCTGAACAATGGTTCAAGTACAATTTCGTGACCCAGGAATATGCCGAGAAGAATGCTATCAGAAGCCCTTGGGGTGATATTCTCTTTCGAGGCCTTCCACCCAAGAACATGGCTGAAGCTATTGCACAAGGTTTCTATCCTTGTATGGTCCGTGGACCTCAGCCGGAGAATGCCGACCCAACGTCATTTTTCTGGTGTCGTGACGATAATCTCTTCAAGCGCAACTTCCAGCACGCAAAGGCTTCGGCCAAGGAAAACAAGAAGTCAATGGGATTAGACTTCAACCCTTGTCCCTCTGCTCCCCGTGCTGACGGCTCACGTGATGCTGAACCCAATGTCATCGGTCCCTTTTCAAACCTTGATGGTCTCATCACTTACATCTTGGTCAAAGGTGCCAAAGTGGATCACTCTGATGACGATGCTGAGTCTGATGAAGCCCCAGCTCCTTCTCCTGCTCCTGCTCCAAAGCCGCAGAAGCAAAAGAAAGTCAAGGCTTCAAAGTCACCGCTCCTCCAAAAGCTTCACGTGTGAAGCCATCGGCTTCGCACCTCCACGAAGCCGGTGTGCAGTCTGAAGATCAATCCCAGATCTCTAAGAAGACGGAGAAGAGAAAGAAAATTGTCAAGAATACTGAATCGACAATCGACTTCGCTGCCATTCTGCGTGAAGAGCACATTGATCTGTCTAGTGATGAAGATCTTGCAGATGATGCTCTTGAGCAACTTATCAAGAGCAGAGAAGAAGAAGAAATCTTCAACAATTTGCCTCTCTTTGATGTGGCAATCATCCATCACTTCATTGATGAGTGGTTTGACACCCCAAACATCAGTTTGAAGATTTGCAACTTCCTATTGGCCTCAGCGTCTCCTTCAATGGAGCCATTGCTTCTGAGCTAGCTCTTGCTCAGCGCATTGTTGAACTGAAGCATAAGATTGACTATGAGAAGGCTCAGTTCAAGAAGCATATGGCTGCACTCAGCGTGCAAGATGTCAAAAACTTCAAGGTCATGTTGCACGAGCTCAAAGAAGCCTTTCTCAAGAAGCGTGAAGAGGCCAGAGGTTCTCGTGAGCGCATGAAGAGTCTGGCTGACAAGTGTGTGCTAGCCTACAATGAGGCTGAGAAGCGCAAGGCTCTTGGTCGTCCTGGCATTGACCCCGGAATGGCTGCAAAGAGGAAGAAGTCTTCAACTGACCAAGCTGCACCTTCAAGGCAAGAAGAACCCCGCATAGTCTTCCCAAGAAGCATGACTGGCTCGAAGCCAAATGTCAGTTCAACCACTTCTAAACAGAAGAAGACGAGGGCTGCCGAGGCTGAAGCCAGAAAAAGGAAACTTCCTGAAGCTTCTGATGCTGCTCCCTCCAAGAAGAAGCTTAAGACCAAGAAGAATCGGGCTACTCCCACAGAGCCCTTGGTTGTTGAACCCATTTCAGTGGTTCGTCCTGCATCTGCAACCCAAGAACTACGTGATGATCGTTCATGAGCCTGCTTCCACAGAGGCTCCTGAAGTGAAGAGATTCCAGCAGTTGATCCCATCACTGCTGAAGACATTGGTCACCATGACAATGTTGCAGATGATGAAGTTCTTCATCAAATTGAATACAATGTGGTATCATCGCATGTTCGTACGAACAGCGAAATCATCAGCATTGGTCATCCTCTGACGCCAATTGCTCAGGATGCTTCATGGGCTGATCGCCCGCAACAAGAAGACTCCCCTAGTACTCCCCAACATCAAGTCACTCCCCAACAACAACAACAAGTATAAGAGGAAGACTTTGAGGCCCAGACAACCCCATCTCCAAAGGCGTCGCCAGCATTTCGCAGGCTTTGCAAAGGTCAAAGGCCTCAAGTACCTCTCTCGAGCGTTCCAGAAGGAGAAGTGCACCATCAACCTGTTGCACGTCAAGTGTTTTCGAAGCCACTCCAATCGTGGAATGTCTCCGAGTCCGAAGCCAAAGCTGCTGAAGACAAACCGGCTGCATCTGTCGAAGACACCCAAGAAGAAGAAGAACGTGTCCCTAGACCCCCTGTAATTGAAGAAGTTATTCCTGATATCAACGTGCCAGTGCCCGACCCTCCAGCTCCTCAAGTGGAGGTTGAAAACATTGAGGCTGCCACCTCCAACACTAATGAAGCCAATGACGTGGTCATGGCTGAAGCAAATGTGGAGCCTG
Source organism: Aegilops bicornis (assembly GCA_021605145.1). Lineage (NCBI taxonomy): Eukaryota > Viridiplantae > Streptophyta > Magnoliopsida > Poales > Poaceae > Aegilops > Aegilops bicornis. The sequence goes on from CM038674.1 coordinate 514,198,533, forward strand.
CACCAACAGCTCCTGAAGCCAATGAAGGAAATGTGCTTGAAGCCAATGAGGCAACTACTCCTGAAGCATCTGTTGAGCAGCCTGAAGCCTCAGTTGTTGCCATCGCCCAGCCCGCCACCAAGGCCCTACACAATTGAGCAAGCATACAACTATGGTCAGCTCATCACAAAGAAGATGGCCTGCTCGTCCCTCCGCCTCATGCCTCGGGTCCTCGGTTTGAATATCATATTGCGATAGGACTCAGTCCGGTCGAAGCCAACACCGCCAAGGTTTCCAGGCACTGCCACCTCTACAGATTCTTTCAATGCAAATGGCTTCAAAGCCCACAACACTTTCTTTGACATAGCAAAGAACCCCTACACAAGGCCAAGGATATCATCTGACCGTTTCTGGAGCTATCAGCAACGAAGCTATTACTCCTGCGTTCTGGAGCTATCATATGATCAAGGGCACATTTTCCCTCACATGCGCCTCGACACTGAAGCCATTGCCGGACTCCCGTGCTTAGAAGAAGCACTTGATTGCTTTAGTGATGCAGGTCTGCTCGGCTTCGTCACAGACAAACACTGGAATGAAGAGCTTGTGCTTCAATTCTATGCTACCCTCCACATCCGCGGCTACTACAGAGATACGAAGACATGGGTTCTCGAGTGGATGACAGGAAATGTTCATCATGAAGCCAAAGATCTTGATGTCATTGAGCTCACAGGCCTACCCACTCCCGGAGAGCTGTTTGAACCTGGTTGTCAAATCCACCGCGATGCACTGGAGAGCATATTTCATAAGCCAGAGCCCAACATGAGTCAGATGTTGAGCATGATGAAGCCACTGCCACATGACGCTGAATACCCTCAGGACTTCTTTGTTGATGACCTTGAGTATCCGCCGCATAATATATCACATCATCAAAGCTAACTCTATGGCCTATCAAAGGGCATTCATCATCTGCAAAACTTGAAGGAGCAATGAAGACATTGGTCTTTTACATCCTCAATGGAATCAGCTTCAATACGCAAGAATTCTTCATCCGACAATTGGCTACGTCTGGATCTGATCAGTTTGGTCTGAAATTTTATGCTCCATGGGTCATGCGCCTCATCAAGATGCACTCTGCTATCAACTATCAGCCCTTCCGCCGCAATCATCCGATCTTTCTACCAGAGGTTGATATGTCGCTTGAAGCCATATACCCCGAGCCCGCCAAAACGCCACTTTGTCTTCGTAATGCAGATCACCATAGCTTCTTCTCAACCCATGGAAGGCGCCCCAGCAGTATCTCGTGTCTATCATCCGCTGGGAACACACGTCACGCCTCGCCTCGCTGGATGAAGCTACTGAGAGCACTATTGCACAATGGCCTCAGAAGCGCTCTCGCGTCCTAAATGATCGAGAACTTCTTGTAGCGCTGCATCAAAAACAAGATAAGCATCACTCCTGGCTCAAGCGACAAATGCAAAGCCTCTTGGTGGACGTCAATCGCATTCAAAACCTTGCCACCAAGAATGCTTTTGTCACTCACGAGACCTTTCGGCGATCATGGAAGAGTTTGACCCTGCTGAGTGCTGAAGCAGATCTTCAAGACGATGGCTTCACTGAACGCTTGAAGTTTGACTCCACTCGTCCACGTAATGCAGTCCCACGATTTAACTCCATCACTTGAGGACTCTGACTATTCTTCCTCTGCGGCAACTGTCAATGCCAGAGTGATCGCTCATGAAGCCGATGCTACTTCACCGCCCCCTACTTCTGCACGCATCGACACTACACCAAGCTCGTCTGCACCACCAACCAACAACGACAACCCTACTGCATCATCTACTTCTGAAGAGGACGAGTAGATGCTCTATGTCTTCAAACTTTTTTGGTCCTAACTGACAAAAGGGGGAGAAGCATATGAGTATGATAGTCTTCAAGCGGGTTCATAAGGGCGGTTGAATAATATTTTGCCTAGTGTTTACAACTCTCGCTTTTGATACATTTGGTTCTTTGAGTTGTAACACTTAAACTCGATGGTCGTCTGCTACTTGTTTTCTTTACTGTGATGCGGTGATAAATTCCGCATGTGCGATGATAACTTCCGCACTTTGATCAGTCTGCAGACGTCCATTTTTCATTATGCATGTCATTCTCTTAGTTATATCATTTCATGCATGATGAATTATCTTCATAAGTTGAAGAGGATCTCCACAAGTACAACCTGCCATGTGCATTTGCATTCCAAAAGCAAACTACTTATATGCACATCTTCGTGGGGAGCCTTTGCCACTTATGAAGACAATTCCTATCCTTTACAATTTCACATATTTTATCCCATTGAAAACTTCAACCAGTTTGTCATCAATCACCAAAAAGGGGGAGATTGTAAGTGCATCTAGTGCCACCCCTAGTTGGTTTTGGAGTATTGACGACAAATGTGGTTGAGGGACTAATGCGTTTGTGAGAATTGCAGGATAACGCAGGTGGTGTCCCCCATTGATTCGGTTTACCTACCGGAGATGACCCCTAAAACTGTATGAAGACATTGACGACAATGGTGGCATGTGAAGATATTCACATTGAAGACTATGACATGAGAAGACATTGAGTGAAGACTATGGAGCGCGAAGACTGTGTCGTTTCGTTGTTTCTTTTTCTTCTTTGTTGAGTCATAGGAACCACTGTACTGTTAAGTGGGGTCCAAGTGATCATAGTCAATATGACTGAAGTGATGGTCAACCCAAATCCTATGTCTTCGAGCGAAGACAATGAGAGCAAAACTTATCCAGAGCTGGATGAGTCAGCTTTGCTTGTAGCCCAAGTAAAGTTGCCGTGTGTGTTTGAAATCTGACCGTTGGAACACGTGTCAGTTCCTGAGTGACCTGTGGTCATTTCTGACATAAAAGGTCGGCTTGCCTAGTGGCTATAAATAGCCCACCCCCTACACCAAAAATTGGTGGATGCTCAGATTTAGTGAACTGCTTTTTTCGATTGAGAGCAACCCACCTCAAGCCTTTGAGAGAGAGAAATCCTTGTGAGGACAAAGCCCAAACACCCAGAGCCAAAGAGTGTTAGGCATCATCAAGTCTTTCCGTCTGTGTGACTCAAGACTTATTACACTTGAGGACTGTGAATCCTCCAGCCGGTTAGGGCGTCGCGTTCGAGCATCCAAGAGTTATTGTGGATTGCCGGTGAACGCGTCTGTGAAGGTTCGGAAGTCTACCTTGAAGACTTACCAGAGTGATTGGGCGAGGACTGTGTGTCCTTAGCTCAAGGGAATAATGTGAAGACGCGGTCTTCCGAGTTGAATCTCAGCCTCCCTAACCAGATGTACAGTTGTCACAGCAACTGGAACTGGTCCAACAAATCCTGTGTCTTCAACAAGTGACTGGTTCTATCTTCTCCCTCTCTTTACTTAGAGTTTGCCTTTGTGAAGTCATTGCCTATCTATCATACCTATATGACTTCATTTCTTGACTACTTTTGTTGATTGGCTTCTCACTTTCTTCCATGTAGATCCTACTACCAAGCTGCTATTAGTCTTGTACTTTCACGTTATTGCATACTTGACTATGGTTTGCTTGTTGTAGTTTATCTTCCGTTGCATATCAATTAGGTCATTTCTATTGTTTGTCTTTGAAACATCCATGTTTTGAAGACTTTCCTAAAAATCGCCTATTCACCCCCGCCTCTAGTCGATAACTAGCACTTTCAGTACCTATTACCTGTTTTATTATCAAACCCTTGGGAGTTACTTCTACGTTTGCTTATTATGCCATGCTATGCTAGTAGACGTGGATTGGGTGAGTGTTTCCATGACAGATGTGAGATTGTTATTTAATGGTTTATTTAAGGTGGCACCTTAAACACACATCTGGGTGGATTAAGGTACCTGGGTATTCCAGATTGCCTGTTTTTGGACCGCCACCTGTGCTCAAAGGGATCATGACATTATTCATGCTAGAAACTTCCGTGTGCAGCCATAAGCTACTATGGGCTCTAGCATAGTTGATTAAGTCGTGCGAACTCTTATAGTGGTAGACTAGCAGATGTAGAGGGATGTAGGTGTAACTGTCTCACCTGCTCGTAAGGTGCTAGCGCTTCTGAAAGACTATGTCTCGGTCATCCGTTTCTCAAACACCTTGTAGTGCGAGAATCCCAACGGAGGAGATCGAGTCTTGTGGGGAAAACTGCGCAAACCTCTGCAGAGTGTATAAACTAATTATTGTTAGCCGTGTCCCCGATTATGGACATCTTGAGTATCTAGTACTTGGATTATCATGTGAATCTCATCATGTTACTTTAATTAATATTGTTGGGTTTAATGATGATGCTTAATTGGGATTGAGAATGCTGTCAACCATTCTCAATGTTTAACAACCACCATGATAGTTAAATAAAATGTATTCCTTTGCAGTAGGGAAAAAATTGCTTTACGCAAAACTGTAACCATAGAGCTTTCCACCAGCCATATATGCATGTAGTATAGCATTACTCTTTCATATTACTCTCTATGTGTTACCTTGCCAGCATATTCCATGTGCTGACCCGTTTTCGGGCTGCAATGTTCATGTTGCAGACTTTCCAGACAACGAGTAAGGTGCCTTAGGTCGTGGTTCTATACTCAGTGATGCCGTTGGAGTTGACGGACTCGCTTATCTTCCAAGCCTTCCACTGTTATCGTTATTAGATGGCCTTAAGCCATATTTATTGTAATAAGTTCTCTTTTGAGACATTCGATGTAATAAGTGTGTGTTTAGTACTCTGTTATAATTCCTTCGAGTAATGCGTGTCGTAATTCATCGATCTAGGGATGGTAATCGATGCACAGAGGTCGACCGCTTTGAGGTCCGGTCGCTACAAGATGGTATCGAGCACAGTCGATCAGAGGACATGGCCACTAAGCTAAATCGCTAGATCACTACTCTTTCTTCTCATTTCTGGCTCCTCATCTTTTCTACTCTTTTAGGATGGCCGATGCAAGGAACAAGTTCATGTACCCGGATGATGATACACCCTTTGGACGTCACTTGAAGGAAGTCACTAGATACCTGAACATCGGAGTACCAAGCTGCACCGAGACCTACAACGCCACTTTACCCAAAGAGGAGCGCTGGATGATTCAAGTTCAAGTTCCAGGAAGGACGTTCGCGCCAGTCACGGAGCCCATAGAGTTTTCCTTTGATGCACCAACCTGCAATCTAGGATAGAGCATGGCAGCCCACATCACTATGGGATGTATTGGATAAGTTTACCGCAATGATCTCAAGGATACAATCTACCAGATTTGTGGGCGCCGAGATGAGAAATGGGAGATGATCAGCACCAGGAAGGATAGATCAATCGCAGCTTTTATCCAGGAGTTAAACCAGCACATCCGACGCCAGGAGAACCAGATGTGCGCAGGCATGATGGATCTGCAGAAGGCCTTGGCCAGGATCACGGAGCTAGAGGAAGAACTCAAGGCTACACGTGAAGATTACATGGAAGGAATCGAAGTGCTAGTGGAGAAGAATGACGACCTAATGAGGAAGCTAGGAGTTTGTCGGTGTTCTAGGAACGGGGGTCCCCAGACTTGCCTGCCTGCGGCATGGCTCGAAGGAGGCCCAGCACGGCCGATCTTCATCAACGCAAGCTCAAGACCCTCGCGAGGGGCCAAGCCTCATGGGGCGGATGACGAGGAGCTTCCTCAGGCACGACCTCGTTAGGCTAGCTCATGAGGAGGTGGAGAGTTCAAGGCAGGGTACCTCGCGAGGTGCCCATGACGCAAGCCATGACGACCAAGGGCGCCAGTCGGGCGCCAGTCGGGCGCCAGCCCGCGCAGTGTCCTCCTTTCCTCTTTGGTGCAAAGGGAGCAAGCGCAGGCGAGAGCATCAAGCAAAGGCATCCGTTTTGGTGCAACAAGACCAAGACCAGCCCCCAACGGCTGGAAGGGAGTCATCGTGGAGCCCAAGCAAAGGCCATCACCAGAGCCTTTGGCAGGCGAGGACCAACTTTAGTCAGGCTAAGTGTACCCGTTGTTCCCCTTCAAAATGGCCAATTGTTGGCGCCCTTCCCGCTCAAAATTTGGGAAGAGGCCCAGGGCCTTCGCCTATAAATAGGAGTAGCCACCCCCAGGGCCGGAGATCCGGGATCCGAATCCTCATCAAGAAACCAGTAGCTAGGGCGACTGAACCGCACCTAGCAGTTCATCGCACCCGCCAAGAACAGACCCTCGCGAGGCTGTTCTTCCTTGTATTGTTCCTCATCATCCACCACACCACACACTGGAGTAGGGTATTACACCACAATGGTGGCCTGAACCAGTATAAATCTCGTGTCTCTTGCGCTGTTCCGTTTAGTATTTTAGGTCCCAGCGATTAGGCGAGGTGCGAGATGGTGGAGGGTTGGATCTCCGCGCGCACCCCAGTGCTCAAGCCTCAAGGGTCTGCCGGAACCCGAAATCCGACATTTGGCGCGCCAGGTAGGGGTGCGCCGGAATCTGCCTTTCGTCGCCTCGTTCTTCCCCGACCACCGCATCCATCTTCGGCGCCTGCCGGGCTGGGCTGAAGCGCCGAGCCGCTTCGCCTCCCATGTTGCCCAGACAGCTCCGTCGGCGCGGCGCCCTCGTTGTTCCCCATCACCGCCGTCCAACACCGCCATCGCCCGGCGGGAACGAGCAGCAAGCATCGCCCTAGCACCCGCCCATGAGGCTGGACGGCCGCATCATGACGCCTTTCGCCACCCCGCTGGTTCTTCGCCACGCGTGCCTCAAGGCCATGGAGGCCCGAGCTGCACTCATCGCGGCAAACGAAGCTCCTGCGCTACCGCTGGCCGACGACGTTTACGAAGAATGGCTCGACCGAAGTCGCCGAAGCTCGTCAAGGCTGCAGAGGCGCCCGCACCGTCCGTCTCGCTGCACGCGCGCGCGCTTCGCTGGGCGATGAAGCTCTGGGCGCCACCGCCTCCTCCTCAAGAAGGCGCCCTGGCCCCAAGGCGCGCGGCCCCTGGGCGGAACCCGCTCCGCCAGGCGCCGGCGGGGCAAGAGCAGAGCTGTCAAGAAGCTCCTCGCCCACGAGAAGCTGCCCGAAAGCTCCCGCCCAAAGACGCCAGACCCTGCGCTGCCCCCAGCCTTGGCGCGCAGGGAGGCCCTCAAGACCAAGCTCTCTGTCGTCCGAGGCCCCCCGCGGCCACAGCGGGCTGCCGCGCCTTCACCTCCGATCTGCGCAGCGTCGCGTGGCCCGCCAAGTTCAAGCAAGACCTGCCTCCTCGCTACGACGGCACAGCCGACCCTACGGAGTTCCTCCAGCTCTACGAGCTAGGCATCGAGGCTGCCAACGGGGATGAAAAGGTCATGGCGAACTGTTTTCCCATGGCGCTCAAGGACGGAGCCCGCACCTGGCTCCTGACCGCCCCGTGCACGATGTCTTCTGTGCCGAGATGCGCACTCCGCTTCATCGCCAACTTCCGTGGTACTCACGATCGCCACCCACCGTGAGCGACATGCGCCCGAATCGAGCAGCAGCTGTGGAAACCCCGCAAAAGTACATCCAGCGCTTCAACAACGCACGCCTCAAGATCCCTGTGGTAACGGAGGAGGCCATCATCTCTGCCTTCTCCGACGGGCGCGGCGCGACGTCAAGATGAAGGAGGAGCTGGCGATGCATGAAGATCTATGCACCTCCTTGGAGCTGTTCAACTTAGCGACCAAGTGCGCCAGGCTGAGGAGGGCGCCTCTCCTCCTCGAGCTGCCCGCGCGATCCCGAAGAAAAGAAGTCCAAGGCCAAGGACGTGAAGCGCAAGGGGGCTGCCATACTCACGGCCGAACCGGACACCAAGCAAAGCAGAGATCAGCCCGAGTCCTCCAAGGGCTCCGGGCCGTGCGCGAAGGAAGGGTCGGCAGACGCCCCGAGCGCAGCGACTGGGGCTACAACTGAGGAGGAGGAAGGAATGCAGGACGCTGGGAAGACCGCGGCCCGCGCCAAGGGTGGCGCGACCAACCTCGCGAGGACCGTTGGCAAGACCCGCCTCGCGAGGGAGGCTGGAGGGATCAGCCTCGCGAGGACCGCCCGTAGGGGAACGAAGGCCTCCCTCCGCTGCCGCTGCAGCCAAGGAGAATTGAGGACCGTCATCAGGACGAGGGGGCTGGGGGCTTCCAGGAACCGCGTGCTATCGCCTGCATCCTGGGCGGAGCTCAAGTCCCAGCCTCTCAGCGCATCTTCAAGAAGTTCGCCTGCGAGGTGAATGTAGTCCTCCCCAAGCTCGAGGTCGCGCGTCCTCTCAGGTGGTCGGCGTGCGCCATCACGTTCAGCTCAGCGGATCAGGTCAAGTGCGCGGCCACAGCCGGAGTTCTCCCGATGCTTTGTTCCCCAATCATCAGCAACGTGTTGGTCACCAAGACCCTCATCGACGGCGGGGCAGGACTCAACGTCCTGTCCGTGGAAACATTCAACAATCTTCAAGTGCCTTACAGTCAGCTTCAGCCAACCAAGCCTTTCTCTGGAGTCACCGACGACTCCACGGTCCCGATCGGGCAGGTCCGCCTTCCTGTCACCTTCGGGGCTCGCGACAACTACCACGCCGAGCTCATCGACTTCGACATCGCCCACATTCACCTGTCGTACAACGCCATCCTCGGGTACCCGGCGCTGGCCAAATTCATGGTCAGAACTCCACCACGGCTACAACGTCCTCAAGATGCCAGGAAGCGGCGGGGTCATCATGGTGCCCTGTGAAGAGAGAGACGCAGTATGCTCCCTGGAGCGAGCCTTTTAGGCCGCATCGCTAGAAGACCCGGACCACAACAGCAGGAGGCCTCCCGAGGCTGCACCCAAGAAGAAGAAGACATCGACCGGCCCGGCTCCTCAAGAGGCAGGCCCCTCAGGGCCCGCGCCCGGCCAGGGGGAGCCTCCTTCCATCGCATAGGAAAGAGCGCCCAGCGCCCTCCTCAGTCCGGGCTCGAGGGCTCTCCCCTGGAGGGCCGCCGACCTCGCCAAGGTCACGAGGGAGGCGCTTGGGCACCACGTGGAGGCGTGCCAAGCACGCTTCCCGCAAAGGTGAGCAATGCAAGGAGGGCCGAACCCTAAGGAGTTCGTCAGCAAGGCCATTCAGGAGCTACAGGAGTCAAGGGTCATGAGGGGCAGCCGCCGCCTACCCGCTGTGGCCCCCATCCAGGCGAGGATTATGGGTTGCGCGTCTGCATCGACATACCAGGGCTCAACCGAGCCGCGTCTCAAGAGCGCCTCTGGCCCTCGCGAGTGGGACGTTTCCAGGGCCCGCCCCACAGCTACGTGCGCATGCCTCACGGCCTGCCAAACGCGGTTGCTGCGCACCAGTATCGCATGAGGGCCATCCTGGAGGCTCGAGAGGTCAGGCACGCCGCAGCCCTGGCGGAGATGAAGATGGCCCCCGAAGAGCCGCCAGCGCCTCCGGATCCTCCCGAGGCCCCCGGGCCTGGGGGCTCGTGAGGATCGGCTCCCGCAGCCCACCGAGTCTGCTACACCAACACCCCTTCGTCCCCAACATCACCAGGTGACATCTTTAAGTTTTGTTCCGGCTAGGAGCGCGTCAGGTCAAGATTATTCCTGTGCCGCGTGGGTCCGTCCCTCGCGGCATGAATCCTTTAATTTCATGTCATTAGCCTATCCTCGTTGGGGGCGCCTGGCTGCATCATCCCCAAGCCGCTCGGGCCTGTCCCAGCGGCATGTATCCTTCTTACATTTTCCTTAGGATTATGCTCTCGCTCCATCATGCTCGTTATTTGGTGCCTTTTCCTGGGTGACGGAATCTTGCACGTTAAAGGGGGGTGCCTGAGCATCGCGACTCAGGGCTCCTACCGGCTCTCCAGCCCTCACCCTCTGCTCCGACGGGTCCTCTCCAGGGAGGGACTGCATAGGCTCTCTCCCATGTGGGAGGGCCCGTTCAAGGTTGTTCATGTTTCCAGGCCTGGCTCCGCGCGCTTGGAGACTCAAGAGGGAGTACCTATACAGAACGCGTGGAACATCCAGCACCTCTGAAGGTTTTACCCCTAAAAAGGCCCAGTGCCTGTGAAGAAGGCGAATGCCTGTGACGCTCATTCTTTTTGGAAAAGGCCCGGTGCCTGTGAAGAAGGCGAATGCCTGTGAAGCTCATTCTTTTTGGAAAAGGCCCAGAGCCTGTGAAGAAGGCGAACGCCTGTGAAGCTGTCGTGTTCTGGAAAGGGCCCGGAGCCCGTGAAAAGGGCCAACGCCTGTGAAGCTTGCTTCCCAGAAGAAAGGCCTAGAGCCTGTGAAGAAGGCGAACGCCTGTGAAGCTGTCGCGTTCTGGAAAGGGCCCGGAGCCCGTGAAGGATGCTTCCCAGAAGAAAGGCCTAGAGCCTGTGAAGAAGGCGAACGCGTGTGAAGCTGTCGCATTCTGGAAAGGGCCTGGAGCCCGTGAAGAGGGCCAACACCCGTGAAGCTTGCTTCCCAGAAGAAAGGCCCAGAGCCTGTGAAGAAGGCGAACACCTATGAAGCTGTCGCGTTCTGGAAAGGGCCCGGAGCCCGTGAAGAGGGCCAACGCCCGTGAAGCTTGCTTCCCAGAAGAAAGGCCCAGAGCCTGTGAAGAAGGCGAACGCCTGTGAAGCTGTCGCGTTCTAGAAAGGGCCCGGAGCCCGTGAAGAGGGCCAACGCCCGTGAAGCTCGCTTCCCGTAAGAAAGGCCCGAGCTCGTGAAGAGGGCCAACGCCTGTGAAGCTCGCCGCCCGTGACACTCTCACGTAATAATGAGTTGGGGCTGTACACGCCCCGGAGTCTCAGGAGTGCCGACCTCAGGCCCTGGGGCTCCCTCCCACGCCCAGTGGCAGCACTTAGCTCTGTGCTATTGAGAAGACGTCGAAGACTAGACTAGGTGCTGGACGCGGCTTTTTCATTTTCTTTCTGCAGTTGACTAGTTATTCCCATTTGGAGTTTTTATCGAAACTATCGCCCTCTTTTGGTCTGTGGTTCGTCGATCTTTTTCTCTCTCCTACCTTGATTTCTCTTGCGTGGGGACTCGCGAGGAAGAAGTATCGGGAGCCCCCGCGAGCGTTCCTGCCCCTATCGCTCAAGTTTTCACGGCCCTGGTCCACACCGAGCACCCTCCGACCATGCCTCACGGGCAGCACAACGCCAACATGGGGCTGGATCGGTCGCCTCATGCCACGGCTGGAGTTCACTTGCGAATGGGCGCATAAATGTAAAGGAACAAGACGTGGATAAGAAAAGCAGTACAATAATTAACGGCGTTAACCTAAACGCGCCCCCATGGGGCCACACATTGTTGCCTTTTTGCGCAGGAGAGACAAGAAAGGATAGACTGGAAGGGCGCGCGCCGTTCCGTACTGATAGCCGGCGAAGGCCAACCGTCGGCCTCCATGATCACCGGTAACGATGACCGACTATGCATGCAGGGACTTGTCGGATCCGGGTGGTTACCGAGGCATCATGGGGAAGCAGTGCGCACACATCCAATCAACCGCCACGCGTCGCCCAAGGCCGCAGGCTGTTAGGGCCCGCGACGCTTCGCACTTGCCCTTTCGCCTCTCTGCTCGGCCAAGTTCGGGCGCGCCGTGAGCCCGGGGGCTACTGTCGGCGTTCTGGGAACGGGGGTCCCCAGACTTGCCTGCCTATGGCCTGCGTCGTGGCTCGAAGGAGGCCTAGCACGGCCGATCTTCATCAACGCAAGCTCAAGACCCTCGCGAGGGGCCAAGCCTCGCGGGGCGGACGACGAGGAGCTTCCTCAGGCACGGCCTCGTCAGGCTGGCTCATGAGGAGGCGGAGAGTTCAAGGCAGGGTACCTTGCGAGGTGCCCATGACGCAAGCCATGACGACCGAGGGCGCTGGGCCGGGCGCCACCGCTGCAGTTGTCCTCCTTTCCTCTTTGGTGCAAAGGGAGCAAGCGCAGGTGAGAGCATCAAGCAAAGGCATCCGTTTTGGTGCAACAAGACCAAGACCAGCCCCCAACGGCTGGAAGGGAGTCATCGTGGAGCCCAAGCAGGCGTCATCACCAGAGCCTTTGGCAGGCGAGGACCAACTTTAGTCAGGATAAGTGTACCTGTTGTTCCCCTTCAAAATGGCCAATTGTTGGCGCCCTTCCCGCTCAATATTTGGGAAGAGGCCCAGGGCCTTCGCCTATAGATAGGAGTAGCCACCCACAGGGCAGGAGATCCGGGATCCGAATCCTCATCAAGAAACCAGTAGCTAGGGCGACTGAACCCCACCTAGCAGTTCATCGCACCCGCCAAGAACAGACCCTCGCGAGGCTGTTCTTCCTTGTATTGTTCCTCATCAGCCTAAGAGGCAATCCACCACACCACACACTGGAGTAGGGTATTACACCACAATGGTGGCCTGAACCAGTATAAATCTCGTGTCTCTTGCGTTGTTCCATTTAGTAGTTTAGGTCCCAGCGATTCGGCGAGGTGCGAGACGGTGGAGGGTTGGATCTCCGCACGCACCCCAGTGTTCGAACCTCAAGGGTCTGCCGGAACCCAAAATCCGACAGAGTTTTCATGGGAGACCCCGCACCAGGAAGAGAAGACGACGATTCCACTTGCCTGAATAACTATATCATCATTGACGACACCGACTCGGACCCCGACGACAGTGATGATGACTATGTTAATGAAGCTTGAGCGGATATCATGGAGTCTTCATCGGAGCAGTTTTTCTATTTGACCACCATAACAGTAGTATTATTCCCCCCCCCCCCCCCCCATTATATCTAGTATAGTCCGAGCACTTTTGTAACGATAGATAGACCGTTGTATATCTTTATTTGAATTGATTGGAGTGATATTTGTTTGCATTTGTATCATGTGCATATGGGTAGTGTTTTCTCACTAGACCACATTCCATTCTATACTCTCATCTTCTCTAACACCCTCAGATGCCTCTGAGAGGCGACACCGGATTTGTTTTCCCACCGGAGATCACTCAGTTGATTCAGAAGCAGAATGCCTTGATGCAAGCACTAGTACAGAACCAAGGCAACAATAACAACAACAACAACAACAACAACAACAACAACAACAACAACAACAACAACAACAACAACAACAACAACAACAACAACAAAAACCCACCACCACCACCACCTGTTGACCATTTGACTTGTTTCTTGAGGCTAAATCCACGGTGTTTTCCAAAGAGCACCGAGCCGATTGTTGCAGATGATTGGCTCCGCAAGGTTGGAAGGGAGCTGGCCACTGCAGGATGCACAGATGCGGAAAGAGTGCATTTTGCCGCACATCAGCTTGATATACCCGCAGCATCATGGTGGGAGAATTACACAGCCACACACCCTATTGACACTGTCACATGGGACCAGTTTCAGCAAGCTTTCCGTACTGCCCATGTTTCAGCAGGAGCTATGGCCATGAAGAAGCGTGAGTTTCACAACTTACGCCAAGGAGGACGCACAGTAGGCCAGTATGTGGAGGACTTTAGTTAGTTAGCACGTTATGCCCCAGATGACGTTGCTGCAGATGCAACTAAGCAAGAGAAGTTTCTGGAAGGACTGAATGATGAGCTGAGCATGCAGATGTTGGTAGAAACTTAAAACAACTACCAGGAGTTGGTAGATCAAGCTCTTATGATTGAAGGGAAGCAGCAACAAATTGAAAACCGCAAGAGGAAGTATGGTCAAGGAAAGTAAAATTCTGGAGCTCAGCAGAAGCTGCGCTTTACTCCGAAACCGGGAGGACAATTTCAGCATACCCATGGAGGAGGTAGCTCGCACAATCATAATGGCTCCAAGAATGGTAACGGGAATGGAGGAACCAACTGACAAAACCGCACCAACCCGTCAACCCCAGCCAAGAGAGACCTGAGCCAAGTCACTTGCTTTAAGTGTCAGAAGACTGGACATTATGCCAATGAATGTCCTGAAGCCCAGAATGGAAATGGCAATTGAAGCGTTGGGAAGAAGCCGAACCCTTTCAACAGGGGACAGGTGAACCACGTTAACGTGGAGGAAGTTGAAGCCCAGCCAGATGTAGTAATAGGTAAATTTTTGGTTAAGACATTTACTGCAATCGTTCTTTTTGGTACTGGTGCATCGCATTCATACATATCACGGGGATTTGTGGATAAGTATAAACTACCCACCAAGGTTCTTAGAACACCTATGTTAGTAAGCTCACCAGGAGCGGAGTATATGGCCAGCCGAGGATGTTTTCAAGTGCCATTGATTATAGGTAGGCATGTTTTCCCCTCGGATTTAATCATTCTAGAATCGCAAGGTTTGGTCGTGATTCTAGGCATGGATTGGCTATCGATGTATGGAGGAAACATCGATTGCGCCAGTAAGTCGATTTTACTTACCACCCCAGAAGGAAGAAGGATTAAGTATGTATCACGGCATGAGCCAAATAGGACACAAGTAAATTCCTTATCAGGAGTTGTGCAGGAGGAAGTACCAGTGGTGAAGGATTTCCCTGATGTATTTCCAGAAGAGTTGCCAGGCATGCCACCAGATAGAGACATTGAGTTTTTGATTGAGCTTTTGCCAGGCACAGGGCCGATATCTAAGAGACCGTATCGGATGCCGACACAAGATTTGGAAGAAATTAAGAAGCAGATTAAGGAGTTACTGGATAAAGGTTTTATTCGCCCAAGTTCTTCGCCTTGGGGATCGCCAGTACGTCTAGTGGAGAAGAAGGATGGATCATTGAGAATGGTTGTGGATTATCGAGGATTGAATGAAGTGACCATTAAGAAAGTACCCGTTGCCGATGATCAATGATTTATTTGACCAATTACAAGGAGCTAAGGTATTCTCCAAGATCGATTTGCGATCAGGATACCATAAATTGAAGATTCGAGAGCAGGATATACCCAAGACGGCTTTTACCACCAGGTATGGACTGTAATAGTATACCGTTATGTCATTTGGTCTGACTAACGCACCTGCCTATTTCATGAACATGATGAACAAGGTGTTTATGGAGTTTTCGGATAAGTTCATTGTGGTGTTCATTGATGATATTTTGGTTTACTCGAAGAATGAAGAAGAGCATAAGGAGCATTTGCGTTTAGTACTTGAGAAGCTCAGAGAACATCAGTTATATGCCAAGTTCAGCAAATGTGAGTTTTGGTTGAAGGAAGTTGGATTCCTCGGACACGTTATATCAGGAGAAGGTATAGCAGTAGATCCCACCAAGGTTGTCACTGTGAAAAACTGGGAAGCACCAACGATAGTTGGAGAGGTCCGGAGCTTCCTTGGACTGGCAGGATACTATCGGAGATTCATTGAGAATTTATCGAAGATTGTGAAGCCTATGACGGAGTTATTAAAGAAGGATACCAAGTTCAATTGGACTGAAGAATGTGTGGCTAGTTTCCAGGAGTTGAAGATACGTTTGGTTACATCATCAATGTTGATTCTACCAGATCAGCGCAAGGATTATGAGGTGTATTGCGACGCTTCACGTCGAGGACTTGGAGCAGTACTTATGCAGGAGGGAAGAGTTGTTTCGTATGCCTCACGACAGCTTAAGCCCCATGAGTTGAATTATGCTACTCATGATTTGGAGTTAGCAGCCGTGGTACATGCATTGAATACTTGGAGACATTTTCTCATTGGAAACCATTGTGAGGTGTACACGGATCACAAGAGTTTGAAGTACATCTTCACGCAGAAGGAGTTGAATCTCAGGCAAAGGAGATGGTTGGAGCTCATCAAGGACTATGATATGAGATTGCATTATCACCCCGGAAAGGCTAACGTAGTAGGCGATGCGTTGAGCCGCAAGAGCCATGTCAACACACTCATGACCGGAGATTTACCAAAGGAGTTAGCCGAGGATCTTCGGGAGATATGTTTAGAGATAGTTCCGAGAGGCTATGTAGCAGCATTGGAGATTCAGTCTACTTTGATGGATAAGATCAGAGAAGCTCAGAGGACTGACAAGGAGGTTGCCTCAATAAAGGAGAAAATGAGCAAGGGAAAAGCTAAGGGATTTTATGAGGATGAACACGATACCTTATGGTTTGAGGACCGCGTTTACGTGCCTAATGATCCGGAGATCAGGAAGTTAATTTTGCAAGAGGCTCATGACTCGCCGTACTCGATTCACCCAGGAAATACCAAGATGTATTTGGATTTGAAGGACACTTTCTGGTGGACCGGAATGAACAAGGATATTGCGGAGTATGTAGCAGTTTGTGATGTATGTCAGAGAGTGAAGGCAGAGCATCAGAAGCCAGCAGGACTATTACAGCCACTGCCGATACCCGAATGGAAGTGGGAAAATTAGGCATGGATTTTATCATAGGATTGCCCAGGACTCGTTCAGGCTATGACTCGATTTGGGTTGTAGTTGATCGCTTGACGAAGATAGCTCATTTCATCCCAGTGAAGACCACTTACAGTAGTACCAGGTTGGCTAAGATATACATGACTAGGATCGTATGTCTGCATGGAGTTCGGAGGAGCATCGTATCAGATAGAGGAACCCAGTTTACCTCAAAGTTTTGGAATCAGTTGCATGAAACTTTGGGTACCAGACTAGAGTTCAGTACAACTTTTCATCCGCAGACATATGGACATGCCATGAGAGTCAATCAGATTTTGGAGGATAGGCTGAGAGCTTGTGCACTAGATTATGGATCTAGTTGGGACGACAATTTGTCGTATGCAGAGTTCTCTTACAACAACAGTTATCAATCCAGTTTGAAGATGGCCCCTTTCGAAGCCTTGTACAGAAGGAAGTGCAGAACCCCGCTGTTGTGGGATGAGTTTGGAGACCGCCAGTTGTTTGGAGCAGATTTGATTAAGGAGTCTGAACAGAAGGTCAAGTTGATTCGTGATAGGCTCAAGGTAGCCCAGTCTAGGCAGAAGAGCTATGCAGATTCAAAACGCAAGGAGACAGTTTACGAAATCGGAGATAGAGTCTATCTTCGAGTATATCCACTTCGAGGAGTTAAAGGAAAATTAGCGCCACGTTTTGTGGGACCATACAAAGTTTTGGAGCGCATAGGAGAAGTTGCTTACAAGTTGGAATTGCCCGAAGGATTGTCAGTAGTTCATGACGTGTTTCGCGTTTCCCAGTTGAAGAAGTGCCACGCAGAGATGGCCGATATACCGCTGAGGGTTACTGTGCCGCTGGAAGCGATTCAGTTGGATAATGATTTGACCTATGAGGAGAAACCAGTCAAAATTCTCGAGTATGCCAGCCGAGTCACCCGCAGCAAGGTTATTAAGTTTTGCAAAGTCCAGTGGAGCCACCACACCGAGGATGAAGCCACCTGGGAGCGAAAGGAATATCTGCTGAAGGACCACCCTCAGCTATTTCCTAGCCAACCCGAATCTCGAGGGCGAGATTCATCTTAAGGGGCGTAGGTTTCTAACATCCCAAATTTACAATTTGGAATGTTATACATAGATCATCATTTGCATATCATATTTTATTGCATTTTGGTTTGATCCTAGAAATTTCACTCAACTCAAGGACCCACGGAGAGAGTTGGAGATTTCGTTATTTTTCTTATTTGAGTTTTCTCAAATTTTGAAAAAAAAGGGATCATCTGATTTTATTTATTTTATCTTCAATTATTTCTAGTATACAAATATGAGAGAGGGAATAAAATGACTTTCCCAAAATAAAGAAATATTGAAGGTTTAATAAAAAATCAAATTGGATTTTATTTTTGAGTTTATCGCTATTTTATTCAAATTTAGGAAAAATTGCACGTTTTCAAAACTGCATTTTAGGGCCAAGAAAATGTTCACCTCGTTCTAAATATTTCGTTTAGGCGGTGAAAAATTATTTTAGCATTTTTAGAATTTTATTTAATTTTCTAGAATTTTTCTTGTTTAGTGAATTTTTTTAAAAAACTCCCTCAAGACCGGGCTGAAGGCCCGGCCAGTCCAAGCTCCTGCGCCGTCTCCCGCTCTGGTTTGGACTCCGTTTGGTATTCCTTTTCTACAAAACTCAAAAACAGGGAAAAACAGGAACTGGCACTAGGCTCTAGGTTAATAGGTTAGTCCCAAAAATAATATAAAATAGCATATTTGTCGTGGATTTGTCACGGCAGATGTCCTAGTGAGAGGACATAGTCGTGAGGCCAACACATCTATGTGGTAGCTTGAGAGGGGTTGATTGGAATCGAGAAACGCAACACAAGACAAGGTTTAGACAGCTTAGGGCCCGGGAAACATCATCCGGTAACAACCCAGATGTTGTTTGTGGCTAAGTCTCATTATACTCATTAGGGAGTCGCCTTATCTCGGGCTCTCCTAGTTGAGTCTAGTCTTAGAGATTATTATCCTTATATAAGTTGAAGGGGCGGGTTACATGTAGAGTCCAACTCGGATTAAGACTTGAAACATTATGACTTCTCTTCACGGGCTTCTCTCCATGGGCTTCTCACCACAGGTTTCTTAACGTCTTGGGCTTCTTAACTCTAGGCGACTCATTTTCATGGCTAAGTACTTGTCGGGTTATAACTGTCTGCCGGCTTACAATCTGGCTTATAACTGTCCACCGGCTTACAATCTGGCTTATAACTGTCCACTTGCTTACAATCTGGCTTATAACTGTCCGCCGGCTTACAATCTGGCTTATAACTGTCCGCCGGCTTACAATCTGTCGGCTTACAATCTGACTTATAATTTGCCGGGTCACCAATGAGTCACCAGGCTCGGGTGGTTTACCAATGAAATAACAGGTCCCAGTCGGGTCATAACTCCGGCCGGGTCACACCGTGGGGTATATCCCCAACATTAGCCCCCAGTTTAATTTGGATTTATCCATGTTAAATTGATCCTATAAACAAAATACAAGAACAAATTTGACAGATTGTGCTCCGGGTTAAAAAATTATTGTAAGCCGGCACCTGATCATCCTTAAGTACTTGTCATTTCCTTCTTCTATAAAATCCAGGTCAATAGGCCAGCTGTCGGATTTCGGCTTCCGGCAGACCCTTGAGGTTCGAACACTGGGGTGCGCGCGGGGATCTCGCCCTCTACCTACCTGGACCCTGCCGCCTCGCTAGGATCTAAACTATGAAAGGAACAACACAAGAGACGCAAGGTTTATACTAGTTCGGGCCACCATTGTGGTGTAACACCCTACTCTAGTTTGTGGTGTGGTGGATTGCCTCTTGGGCTGATGGCGATGAACAATACAAGGAAGAAAAGCCTCGCGAGGGTCTGTTCTTGGCCGGGGCGATGAACTGCTTGGAGGAGTTCAGTCGCTCTCTCTCTCTCTCTCTCTCTCTCTCTCTAGATTGCTTGGCCTCCAGCTCTGTTCTGGATCCTGGATCAAGCTCTCTCTACCCTATGGGAGGCTAGTCCTATTTATAGGCAGAGGCCCTCGGCCTCTTTTCAAATATTGAGCGGGAAGGGCACCAACAATTGGCCATTTTTAAGGGGAACATCTGGTACACTTATCCTGACTAAAGTTGGTCCTCGCCTGTCAAAGGCTCTGGTGGTGACGCCGGCTTGGGCTCCACAATGACTTCCTTCCTGTCGTTGGGCTCGTCTTGGTCTTGTTGCACCGAAATGGATGCCTTTGCTTGATGCTCTCGCCTGCGCTTGCTCCCTTTGCACCAAAGAGGAAAGGAGGACACTACGCAGGTTGGCGCCCGCCTGGCGCCCTTGGTAAATCATGGCTTGCGTCATGGGCACCTTGTGAGGTACCCCGCCTTGATCTCTCCGCCTCCTCGAGCCAGCCTGATGAGGCCGTGCTCGAGGAAGCTCCTCGTCGCCCCGCCTCATGAGGCTTGGCCCCTCGCGAGGGTCTTGAGCTTGTGTTGATGAAGATGGGCCGTGCTGGGCCCCCCTTTGAGCCACGCCGCAGGCCGCAGGCAGGCAAGTCTGGGGACCCCCGTTCCCAGAACGCCGACAGTAGCCCCCGGGCCCAAGGCGCGCCCGGGCTTGGCCGAGCAGAGAGGCAAAGGGGCAAGTGCGAAGCGCCGCGGGCCCTAACAGCCTGCGGCCTTGGGCGCCGCGTGGCGGTTGATTGGACGTGGGCGTCTCCACTTCCCCACGACGCCTCGGCAACTGCACGAATTGACAAGTCCCTGCATGCAAAGCGGGTCATGATTACCTGCGATCTGGAGGTCGGCGGTTGGCCTCCCCGGCTTTAAATGCGGAACGGTGAGCGCTCCTCTGGTCCGTTTCTTCTTGCATCTCCTTCTTCCCGGTCCTTGCACCGTCTTGCTGCAATGGCTCCGATCCGCCGGTTCTCCGCGGCAGAGAAGGGAAAGGCTCCCAGAGAGGGTCCTGACCCGCTTCCGCCGAAGAAATGGCTAGCCCTCTGCCATCGGAATGAGGGTGCCCACCAGGTGGTGTCGAGGCCCTGGTGCGAGCGGCCACCACCAGGGTTCCCGCTTACCTTGTACGCCCACATCGAGGGCTATGAAGGAGTTGATGCCGAACGCCACGGGCGACGCCGCCGTCGGTGCCGGCGGGTCACGAAGGTGTGTGTCGTTTCCCCTGGAGTCCACGCCGAGGGCTCCTCCCGAGAGTTCGTGCTCCACGCCGCCATGTCTCCTCGGTCTTGGATTCGCCTTCCTCCCTTTTTCGCCTCCGCGATTCCATGGGAGGATCCTCGAGCTCTGGCTGCGGCATGCATGCGGCACCCTTCTTGGCGCAAGGCGAGAGGTTGCGGTCGTTGCCCCGGGTGAGGTCTTCATGACTCGAGGCTGGGGCGAGATCGCCCGGTTCTGCAGGACAAGGGGCGCCCTCGCGATCCACCTGGAGTACGACGACGCCTCGTTCATGCTCTTCAAGGTCTTCGATGCGGAAGGGCACCGGCTGGAGTGCTGCCCCGGGAGAGGTGATCGAGGCCCTGCCGCGGCAAGGGCTAGGCTCGCCGACCGATCCCTCGGTAGCTCCTTAGGCGGTGAGGCGTCGGAGGATCCGGCAACTCTGTCGAGTTCTTCACGACTCCGGAGACGAGCGACGACAGCTACGAGCCCCGAGCCTGCGCCGCTCTCGGAGCAGGGCGGGCTCGTCAGGCCGTCGCCGGCTCTGATCTAGATGGGGTTGGCCCCGGTGCTCGACGGCCCACTGTTGATGATGGCGTCTTTTGCAGGGGCGCGTGTAGTTAGCATTCTTTAGGATCTGCTCCATGCGAGGAATCAAAAGCGCGCCCCGTGGGGGCTTGTAAGGTGCCTGTGGTCCTGTTTGTTAATATGATCCTTGCCGTGAAGCAGTGCGAGTTGCTCATCCGTCTTAGCTCAGTTCTCCCTTTCGAACCTTGCGAGGGCTCGATGCTCTGAGCCGACAGGTCCCAGTCCCAAGGCAGGCTTCAGCCATCGCTGGTATGCCAGGTCGCGATGCCGTGGTCAAGGCCAGGAGGTGAGCAGCCCGAGGTCCGGTAAGAGCCCCTGAGTCGTGATGCTCAAGAGGTCCCCCTTAGTGCTCAAGCAGCCATCATTCAGTGAGAAAGGAGAGCGACGTTCCTAACACGGGATTGCGTTGGGTGAGGGGATGGTGCCGTGTTAGTTAGTGCTATCGGGGGGTGACTTATCTCGAGAATCAGGAGCCGCTTCCTGGAGTGTTGCCGGGTCCGTGCATCGGCAGGCGAGGGGTCGCTTGGCGAGGTCCTCGCGCGTCCCTCCCCTCTCGCCTTTGCTCCCCTTTCTGCTCTACGTCCTCGGGTCCCGGCCCTCGAGCGAGTCTCAGCCGTCGCTGGTATGCCAGGTCGCGATGCCGTGGTCAAGGCCAGAGGGTGAGGGATGGAGAGCCAGTAGGAGCCCTGAGTCGTGATGCTCAGGCACCCCACCTTTAACGTGCAAGCGGTACGCGCGGATGAGAGTGAAGGAGACACCGTGGGGGCCTCGCCTGACGCTGCTCCTTAAAGAGATCCTGCAGGCTCATCACAGAAAGAACGAAAGTTCGTCGTGACAACCGAAAGTCAGCCGTTAGTTGCCCCGGAGGGGTGACGAGGCACTGAAGGCTTGACGAGGTGGCGCTATGCGGGGCTGCCGCGGCCAGAGCTCAGCCATTCAGGTTTGTCGGTGTTGCAGGGACGGACCCATGCGCAAGCGTCGTGCCGTTAGGGAGCAGCTCCATCAGTTGGTGTCAGTTGAGTGGGCAACTAGGTCAAGCATGTTAATCACGAAGGAGCAGGTCCATTTAGATAAGCGCAAAGAATACGAACATCACCGGGTCAGACCCGAGCGACCTGGGGATGATGCAGCCCGAGGGGCACCCCCAACAAGATAAGCTAGGAACATGAAGTAAAATGGATATACGCCGCAGGGACAGACCCACGCGGCCTGGGAATAATGCAGCCCTGGGGGGCGCTCCCAGCTGGAAATGAAACTTGAAGACGAAAGGGTGTTGGTGCAGCAGACTCGGTGGGCTGCAGGAGCCGATCCTCATGAGCCCCCAGGCTCAGGGGCCTCGGGAGGCTCCGGAGGCGCTGGTGGCTCCTCGTGGACCATCTCCATCTCTGCCAGGGCTGCGGAACGCCTGGCCTCTTGAGCCTCCAGGATGCTCCTCATGAGGCGCTGGCGCGCGGCAGCCGCGTTCGGCAAGCTGTAAGGCATGCGAACGTAGCTGTGGGGTGGACCTTTGCAGCGCCCCACGCGAGAGGGCCAGAGGCGCTCCTGAGAGGCGGTTCGGTTGAGCCCTGGTATGTCGATGCAGACGTGCAGCCCACCATCCTCGCCTGGATGGGGAGCTACGGTAGGTAAGCGGCGGCTGCCACTCATGACTCTTGACTCCTGCAGCTCCTGAATGATCTTGCTGACGAACTCCTGAGGGTTTGTCCCTCCTTGCCTTGATCCTCCTTCAGGGAAACGCGCTTCGAAACACGCCTCCAAGTGGTGCCCAAGCGCCTCCCTCGTGACCTTAGCAAGGTCGGTGGCCCTCCAGGGGGGAGCCCCCGAGCCCTGCCTGAGGAGGGCGCCGGGCGCGCTTTCCTATGCGATAGAAGGAGGTTCCCCCTGAGCAGGCGCGGACCCTGAGGGGCCTGCCTCTTGAGGGGCCGGGCCGGACGATGTCTTCTTCTTCTTGGGGGCGGTCTCGGGAAGCCTCCTGCTTCCGCGATCCGGGTCTTCCAGTGATGCGGCCTGAAAGGCTCGCTCCAGGGAGCACACCGCGTCTTTCTCTTTGCAGTGCACCATGATGACTCCGCCACTTCCTGGCATCTTGAGGATGTTGTAGCTGTGGTGGGTTACGGCCATGAACTTGGCCAGCGCCGGGTACCCGAGGATGGCGTTGTATGGCAGGCGAATGTGGGCGACGTCAAAGTCGATGAGCTCGGTGCGGTGGTTGTCGCGCCCGAAGGTGACAGGAGGCGAACCTGCCCAATCGGGACCGTGGAGCCGTCGGTGACCCCAAGAGAAAGGCTTGGTCGGTGAAGCTGATTGTAAGGCACTTGGAGATAGTTGAGCGTTTCCACAGACGGGGCGTTGAGCCCCGCCCGCCATCGATGAGGGTCTTGGTGACTAGCACGTTGCTGATGATTGGGGAGCAAAGCATCGGGAGGACTCCGGCTGTGGCCGAACACTTGAGTTCATCCGTTGAGCTGAACGTGATGGCGCACGCCATCCACCTGAGGGGGCGTGTGGCTTCGAGCTTGGGGCGGACTGCATTCACTTCGCGGGCGAACTGCTTGAAGATGCGTTGAGAGGCTGGGGCTTGAGCTCCGCCCAGGATGCTGCGATCGCTTGGCGGCTCTGGAAGCCCCCACCCCCTCGCCCCGATGATGGTCTTCATTTCTCCTTGGCTGCGGCGGGCAGAGGAGGGAGGACTGCGTTGCCTTGCGGGCGATCCTCGCGAGGCTGATCCCTCCAGCCTCCCTCACGAGGCGGGTCCCGCCAGCGATCCTTGCGAGGTTGGTCACGCCACCCTAGCTTGGCGAGGGCCGCGGTCTTCCCAGTGTCCTGTGTTCCTTCCTCCTCCTCTGCCGTAGCCCCGGTCGCTGCAGTCGGGACGTCGGCCAATCCTCCATTCTCGCACGGCTCGGAGCTCTTGAAATTCGTTGGTGTTGTGGGTGTGGAGGTCGTGGTACACGCAGTACCGGCTGCCCTTGGAAGACTCGGGCTGATCTCTGCCCCGCTTGGTGTCCGGTTCCGCCGTGAGTACGACAGCCCCCTTGCGCTTCACATCCTTGGCCTTGGGTTTCTTCTCTTCTGGGTCTGCGGCAGGCAGCTCGAGGAGGGAGAGACGCCCTTCCTCGGCCCTGGCGCACTTGATCGCCAAGTTGAACAGCTCCAAGGAAGTGCACAAGTCGTCATGCATCGCCAGCTCCTCCTTCATCTTGACATCGCGCACACCGTCGGAGAAGGCGGAGATGATGGCCTCCTCGAGATGATGGCCTCCTCGGTCACCTTGGGAATCTTGAGGCGTGCGTTGTTGAAGTGCTAGATGTATTTCTGCAGGGTCTCCCCTGGTTGCTGCTTGATGCAACGCATGTCGCTCACGGCGGGTGGCCGGTCACGAGTACCTTGGAAGTTGGCGATGAAGCGGGTGCGCATCTCGTCCCAGGAGGAAATCGTGCCTGGAGCCAGGTTCAGAGCAGTGCGGGCCCGTCCTGAGCGCCATGGGAAACCAGTTCGCCATGACCTTCTCGTCTCCGTTGGCGGCTTCGATGCCCAGCTCGTAGAGCTGGAGGAACTCTGTGGGGTCGGCCATACCGTCATAGCGAGGAGGCAGGTCGGGCTTGAACTTGCCGGGCCACGCGACACTGCGCAGCTCGGTGGTGAAGGCACGGCAGCCTGCTGTGGCCACGGGAGGCCTTGGGTGACGAAGAGCTTGGTCTTGCGGGTCCCCATGTGCTGCAGCTGGGAGCAAGGGTCATGACGCGTCTTTGGAAGCAGAGGCGTGGTCGCGACGAGCTGGAGCGGGGAGCACTCGGGCAGCTTCTTGCGGGCGAGGGACTTCCTGGCAGCTCTGCTCTTGCCGCGCTGGCGCCGGACGGAGCGGGTTCCGCCCAGGGACAACGCGCCTTGGGGCCAGGGCGCCTTCTTGAGGGGGAGGCAGCCAAGGCGCCCCCGGAGCTTCGTCGCCCGTGTAGGGCGGGGTGCGGTGTAGCGGGACGGATGGCGCGGGTGAGCCCCCTGCGGCACGGACGAGCTCGGCGACGCGGTCGAGCCACTCTTCGTAGACGTCATCGACAGGACGGTAGCGCGCGAGCTCATTTGCCGCGATGAGCGCAGTTCGAGCCTCCATGGGCGCGCGGAATGCACGAGACGAAGAACCAGCCGGGGCGAGTGAGGGGGTAGCAGTGCGGCCGTCTTGCCTCACGGAGGGATGCTGGGACGATGCTTGCTGCTCATTCCCCACCGGGCCGGTGGCGGCGTTGATGGCAGGCGACGGGGAATGACGAGGGCGCCCACCGACGGGGGCCGTCTGGGCGACGCGGGAAGCGAGGGCGGCTCGGTGCTCGGCGCGGGCCCGACGAGCATCAGACATGGATGCGGTGGTCGACGGAGAACAGGGCGGCGGAAGACGAATTCCGGCGCACCCCTACCTGGCGCGCCAAATGTTGGATTTCGGGTTCCGGCAGACCCTTGAGGTTCGAACACTGGGGTGCGCGCGAAGATCTCGCCCTCTACCTACCTGCACCCCGCTGCCTCGCTAGGATCTAAACTACGAAAGGAACAACACAAGAGACGCAAGGTTATACTAGTTCGGGCCACCATTGTGGTGTAATACCCTACTCTAGTTTGTGGTGTGGTGGATTGCCTCTTGGGCTGATGGCGATGAACAATACAAGGAAGAACAGCCTCGCGAGGGTCTGTTCTTGGCCGGGGCGATGAACTGCTTGGAGGAGTTCAGTCGCTCTCTCTCTCTCTCTCTCTCTCTCTCTAGATTGCTTGGCCTCGGCTACTGCTCGGATCCTGGATCAAGCTCTCTCTACCCTGTGGGAGGCTAGTCCTATTTATAGGCAGAGGCCCTCGGCCTCTTTTCAAATATTGAGCGGGAAGGGCGCCAACAATTGGCCATTTTTAAGGGGAACATCTGGTACACTTATCCTGACTAAAGTTGGTCCTCGCCTGTCAGAGGCTCTGGTGGTGACGCCGGCTTGGGCTCCACAATGACTTCCTTCCTGTCGTTGGGCTCGTCTTGGTCTTGTTGCACCGAAATGGATGCCTTTGCTTGATGCTCTCGCCTGCGCTTGCTCCCTTTGCACCAAAGAGGAAAGGAGGATACTACGCAGGCTGGCGCCCGCCTGGCGCCCTTGGTCGTCATGGCTTGCGTCATGGGCACCTCGTGAGGTACCCCGTCTTGATCTCTCCGCCTCTTCGCGAGCCAGCCTGATGAGGCCGTGCCTGAGGAAGCTCCCTGTCGTCCGCCCCGCGAGGCTTGGCCCCTCGCGAGGTTCTTGAGATTGTGTTGATGAAGATGGGCCGTGCTGGGCCCCCCTTTGAGCCATGCCGCAACCCGACACCAGCCTCATACTCAATTTGCTGACGTTGGTTTCTCACAGAGAAATATTGTGAAGAATAATTCATTTGACTCAGCTCCCAATGCTTAACAAAAATATTAATCTTTTGAAATACTCATCTTATCTTCAGTCGGCTTGAAGATGTAAAACTTGCCGGTTTGTGAATATTGATGGCACCGGGTCATAATTTTTGCTAAGATCAAGCTTGAAAATGTACCTCCTTATATGCATATCACCTGTAGCCCCCAAGTCTTAAGAAGGGAGCATAGTAACAGCTTAAGACTTGCTTCAATAAAAATGTCACAACCTTGAAGAAATCCAGGTTGTTCTTCACAGTCACCAGTCATAAACTGAATGTTCCACATATGTAGCCCCCAAGTGTCGGGTTGTCATGCTTGCAGCAACCTGGGACTTGTAATTGCCTTATGCTCATAAAAACTTCAACCAGTGTAGCCCCCAAGGGCCGGGTCATTATGCAATAATGAGCAGGTACTTTGTAGATATGATTATGTAGACTTGAACAGCAATGTGTCGCCCCCAAGGGTCGGCTCAGCAAGACAATACTGAGCTGGGACTTTATATATATACTTCATTGAAAATAACATCATATGATATAACCCCCACTATGGGGCTCGAACCCACGTCCACAAGGTTAAGAGCTTTGTACTCTACCAACTGAGCAGTAGACCCTTTAATATAATGGATTAAAGCTTGTGTACCTTGAATTTTTGACAAGAGCAATTGGTAGCCCCCAAGGGCTGGCTCACTACGATGTGATGAGTTGCGTATTCAATAAGGCAAGTAAAAAATGACTTTGCATTAGCCCCCAAGTGACATGGTACATGCTGGCAGTGACATGGGACTTGCATATTTGATGTAATCTCAAGTTGAATAATGTAGCCCCCAAGTGTCAGGTCGTAAGCCTGCAGCGACTCGGGACTATTCCTTCCATTGTAGAATAAATCATATCCATTGATAAATAATAGCAATTGCGCTGAAGCCACTTCGAAAATCTTAACCATAATACTGGTTACTGATAACCATAATAAAAATCCAGCCATGTTGGCTATTAAAGATTTGTATAATATAACCCGGTTTGAAAACCAGTTCCTGCACACAAACAAATCACAAGTGCCCTGGCGGTTTACCGCGGGGCGAGTCATGATGCCCAGTATAAATCCACTGGTGACCATAGAGGTCCATAACCAGGGTAGGCGTAATTTCCCAAATATGAGACATAATCAGGGTTGCTTGGCCCGACTTGTAAAAACCATATGGTAAGAAAAAGAGGTGATCCAAATCCAAAATAGATAAAATAAAAACCCAGAAAAAACATGAGGATTTCATAGGCCGCCAAGCCAAAATATCGTCTTCAATGAAACTAGCATGATAGCCGCTGGAGTATTCACGCTTTCTGTGAGCCGGCTCTCACATGACCCAATCGACATTTTAACCTGGATAAGTTCAGGGTCTTTAAAAGATTAACTTATCGAGAGTATGGCGGGGTCGGAGTAACATCGTGCAAAACAGGCCGGTCTAACCAAGTTTCAAGGAAGGTGGCTTATCAACCTGAGCTTCTCCTTGCGTTCTGTAAGCCGGCTCTTTCATGACCCGATCAATGTTGTAACCTTGACAAGTTCAGGGTCTCATTTAAGATATTGACTTGTTAAGAACAGGGCGGGTCATCTAGGATTACCTGGTTGAAGAGCATCTTGGATACAGGCCGGATAACTCAGATTTTTGGTGAGTACACCTGGCATCCATGCCAATCAAAAGGGTGAATATAGCTGTGTTCATTGAATAGGAAGCCCCCAAATGATATATTTCTAAACTGTGCTCAGCGGGTACCTATGTTTGAGATGTGTTCTGCCTTCAACTCTCTTTGGTCCCTGTAACTCGGGCATCATGCCCCCAAGTGATTGTAATGAGGCATGTAAGCCGGAGCAAAGGGTAGTCACAGCTATACTCAATGAGCAAGAAGCCCCCAAGTGACCATAATAAGATGAGCCCATAAGGAAGGATACCCATGTTTGAACCGTGCATCATGGCAGCAAGTTCTCTTTGGCAACCTTTAATTTTTCTGAGAACTCGAACTTGCGAGAGATGAATTCTTTTGAACCAGAATTTTAAACCGGATATGGATAGTTTCAAAGCTTTGTGAGAGGCAAATTTACCTTGAGCCAGATTTTAACCCGGATATTGAGAGCTTTAGCGCTTTGTGGGAGACAGATTTCCCTTGAGCCGGAATCCTTCTTTTTAAGGTGGAAATTTTCTGACGGCCTTTAAATATTTGCCAATAAGACAGTAGCCTCCGCGGTCGGGTTATCTTTCCTTTCAACGTCCTGGGGTTCTTGAATTTGCTGAATCTGGCAAGACTTGCTGAGTCATACCATTGTAGCCCCCGAGTCTTAAGATGACTCAAGGAGTTGGCTTGAGACTCTCCATACTTGACCGTGATGTAAACCGGCATATAATTGAACAGCAGAACGCTGGAATTTGTTGAAGCTGGAGGAGAGTTGATGATCTTCGCAACACTCATTATATACTCCCGGTATGAATCATTCTATAAAATCCATGATATGATGGTCACCTTTGCAGTAGACAATTTGTCCTGCATAAAAAAACATCGCAAGCAAGAGTGTCGTGGAATTGTCACGGCAGATGTCCTAGTGAGAGGACTTAGTTGTGAGGCCAACGCATCTATGTGGTAGCTTGATAGGGGTTGATTGGAATTGAGAGACGCAACACAAGACAAGGATTAGACAGCTCCGGGCCCCGGGAAACATCATCCGGTAACAACCCTACATGCTGTTTGTGGCTAGGTCTCATTATACTCATGAGGGAGTCGCCGTATCTCCGGCTCTCCTAGTTGAGTCTAGCCTTAGATATTATTTTCCTGTCCCTCTCAGGGTGCCCTGCCCCTCCTTATATAAGTTGAAGGGGCGGGTTACATGTAGAGTCCAACTCGGATTAAGACTTAAACTATTCTGACTTCTCTTCACACTACAAAAATAGACACATCCGTGACATTTTGGGCCGAACGAAAAACATTTCCTGTCATACTTATGACACTTCTATGACGATAATTGTGACAAAACCCGGTATCATCATAGATGTGGTGGGGTCCTACTTCTATGACAAAAAATCATGACAGAAAATGGGCTTTTCGTCCTGGGCGGGCCGGAGACGCAGCTGCATGACATTCTTTGGGCCGTCCATGACGGAAAAAACCATGGTAGAAGCGAGGGCGCAGAAAATATGGGGGAGTCCCCGATTACGGTGGGTGGTCGTGGGCCGAGCGATGCGCGTTTCTCTCGTACATACATACATGCGTGTGTGCGAGGCGTTGGACTCTAACAGAACCCTGTAAGTGCATCTAGTGCCCCTTAGTGATTTTGGTGTATTGAAGACTTATAGGTTAACGGACTAATGAGTTTATGAGTGTACACAGGTCTATAAGTCTATGAGAGTTTGATATTTACAGAGAAAGTCGACCCCTAAAAATGCAGTTCTTCGACTGAAGACTTTGGATTTCTGAAGACTTTCTGAAGACTTTGAAAGTGAAGAAACTGGTGTGACCTTGAAGACTTGGTATTCATTTGAGGAACATGAAGCGTGAAGACTTTCATTTTCATAGTTTCATTTTCTCTTTATTGAGTCATAGCAAACACCGTACTGATAAAGGGGGTCGAGGAAATACTAAGGAAAAATTTCCAAGTGATGCTCAACTCAAAATCCTACACCTACCAATCCCCTCGAGTGAAGCCATTGGAAATATCATACAGTTCAGTCAATTTCTTTAGTGACAGAGACGAAGTTCTTCTAGTCGCTGAGGAATTTGTTCTGACTGAGGAGTTAGGAATTCGCCAGTGCGGATTGCATACACAGTGAGGAACATGATAGCCCTGAGGAATTTGAGCCTCAAATTTCCGACCGTTGCTGTGCTATGCGCCAGCTGTCCCAAAATATCTACCCACCTAACGGTCATATCATTGAAGGGCATTTATGTCTTATCATGTCGGGCTGCTCCCTAGGCTATAAATAGCCGCCCCCTACAACCACTAGGTGGTTGACTTCTTCGAGAAAAACTGACACTTGTCATTTGAGAGAATCCCATCCTCCGAGGACTTTGAGCGAAAATCATCGAGTGAGGAAAAACCCAAACCCAAACACCTACAAACACAAAGTGATTGAGCATCACTGAAGACATTGATCCTGTGTGGATCCGATGCTTGTTACCTTTGAAGAATGTGCTTCTTCCAGACGGTTAGTAGAGCATCCAAGAGGAATTGTGGATCGCCGAGTGACCGAGTTTGTGAAGGTTCGGAAGTCGCCTGAAGACTTACCATGAGTGATTGGGCGAGGTCTGTGTGACCTTAGCTCAAGGAGAATACGGTGAGGACTGTATGTCCGGGACTGTGTGTCCGGGACTGTGTGTCCTCAGGTTTAAATACCTAGCTGCTCCAACCAGATGTACAACTGAGACAGCAGTTGGAGCTGGTCTACCAAATCATTGTCTTCACCAAGCCAACTGGTTCTATTTCCTCAACTCTTTCATTTCCTCATTACTGTGTTGTGTGCTTGTCATATCTGTGTTTGAAGACTTTGACTGGAGACTTTCTCAATTTCCTCAGTTCAAATTGTTCAGTCTGTTTGTCTTCATCCTGTGTTATCCTGTGATTACACTTTCTGTACTCTGTGCTTGTCTTCATTTCATCATGATGACTACGCTTGTATTCTATTGTGTTTACTTTTGAGTACTTATTTCTGCTGCAAGTAGTTCTTCGCTAAGGAATTTCCTCACGACAAATTCCTCAGTGAATAATTCATAAAAATTGCCTATTCACCCCCCTCTAGTCGATATAACGCACTTTCAATTGGTATCAGAGCAAGGTACTCCCTTGTTCTGTGTGATTTTGGTTTAACCGCCTGGAGTTTTAGTTATGTCGACCACGGGAATGAAGATTGTGTCAAGCCCCATCTTTGACGGTCACGAGTATCCCAAGTGGAAGGCCATGATGAAGAAGCGCCTCATGGCGATGAACATCAAACTATGGACCATCACTGAGATTGGTCTTACCGATCTGTGCAAGATGGCAGAAGCTGATGACATTCGCAAGTACACTCTTCTCAACCTCACGGCGAAGGACGTCATCCGCTCTGTCTCTCTCAAAATCAGTTCAGAACGTCATGCATCTCGATCATGTGAAGCTTATCTGGGACCATCTCTCTGAGGTCTATGAAGGTCATCGAACCCGTCATGATCCTTGGTTTGAGGACTTCAAGGAATCTATCAAAGCGATGACATTCGAACCAGAATCATCATCCTCTTCATCATGCCTCATGGCAAAAAGTGCTGAGGGAACTGAATGCTACCTATTCGAGTCTAGTGATGATGAATCAGGTGATCAATTTGGACCCAGCTATGTCAAACTTGCTTCCCTTGCCACTAAACAACAAAGAGCTTTGGAAAAAGTTCAATACATGCTAAATAAGAGCGATGATATGTTGGGTGAAGAAATGGATCGCACTAAAACCTTGACTGAAAATCTTCAGAGACTTCAGACCAGGTTTGACAACCTTCAAGGTCATCATAACACTCTCTTATCTAATCATGAGAAGCTTTCTTATGAATTTCTTCAAAGAAAGCAAGATCTTGAGAAGCTGAGAGTGAGTTATGAATATCTTCAAAAGGAGCGCGATTCATTACTTGCTCAACAAATCAGCGCTGCTCAGGAAGAATTTGTTCCTCCATGTTTGAAATGCATTGAGCGTGAATCTGCTAATTCTTCACCTGAATGTTGAAATGCTACTAATGCTACAAATTCATCACCTGCCTCTGTTATCACTAATTCCCCATCTGAGGACATTGCTAGTATCACTGACGATGCAGGGCTGAACGAATTGTACATGACAGACATGTACTAAAGCCTCAAAGGGCATCAGACTCTTTGTGATATGCTTAAAAAACAGATCCTCAACAGGAACCCTAGGAAAGAGGGTATTGCCTTTGAGAGGAAACTCAATGCTGATGGTACATATTGGAAGCCTGAGCAGTACCCCAAAACCTCATGGGTTGCTGCAAAGGGACCTCCAGTTGATCCATCTAATCTATCTAGCTTTACATGTGAATCTTATAATTCTTCTGATGAGTCATTTGACTCCAACTATAAACTGTTCAAAAATTAGAATGGTGAAGTATTCGCTAGATATGTTGGCACTAACTGCGGGAACGGTTCCCCTATGAAGAAAATCTGGGTTCCCAAAAGGTGCCTTGAAAGTCTTCAGGTGAATGTCCTCATGACACCACCTGTGAAGAATAGGAACCCCATATCAAATTCTTCATATGGATCCAAGTCCTCATACGGACCAGATTCCTCACGTGGATCATATTCCTCAAAAGGATCAAAGTCCTCATATGAATATCATCATGCTAACAACTCTGATTCGCAGGGAAGAGCTAAGGGCTATGAATATGAGCATTATTCTTCTAATCATTATGTTCATAAGTCCTTGAAGAATTTCTCTGCTTATTTATATGCTTACCCTAACTCCTCTTATGTGAAACGAAATGGATTGGCTTCTATGCCACCTTTCTCGTATGGAGCTCGCAGAGTGATGAAATCTTTGCCACCCCTTCAGATGTGGGTGGTGAAGAAAAACAACTAATCTCTTCTGCAGGGTCAGGTCTCCAGACGTGCGTAAACGTCTGAAGAATTTGCTGGAGACCTGAAAAATGCCTGAAAGGACGCAGGCTAATCATGAAGAAATGAACTTTCATTTCTCATGTCCTCATACTGCTTTATCTGTTGCATTGCTTGATGAAATTGATCTGATGAATTGATGTCATATTCTTCACTGATGAAGTATATGAAGTTCGTAAGCTGCACTAATTCATCTGCAGGATGATCAACCCAAAGCCACTGAGTGGGTCCTCGATAGTGGATGTACAAATCACATGACTGGTGACAAGAATCGATTGATGGATGCTCCCTTATCACCATCGTGATCTCAAGCATATCATCTTTGCCGACAAAGGCAAAAGTCGTATTGGGTCTAGGTAAGGTTGCGATCACAAACGATCGACACATGGACAAAGCCATGCTTGTCGAGTCCTTAGGATACAACCTCATGTCTGTCTCAATGCTTTTGTGATCTTGATATGGTTGTTGTCTTTGGCAAGTATCGTTGTGTTGTGGTTATGGAAGCTGACAATTCCAAAGTCTTCGAAGGCTTCAGGAGAGGAGACTTGTATATTGTTGATTTCTCTACAGGACCGCAACCAGCCGTGTGCCTACTTGCAAAAGCTTCAGAAGGCTGGCTATGGCATCAACGACTTGGTCACGCAGGCATGAGGAATTTGCACACGCTTGCAAATAAGAAGCATGTCATTGGCATTGAGAATGTCAAATTCCTCAAGGATCACTTATGCGAAGCCTGTGAAGCTGGAAAGATGACCAAGGCTAAGCATCCAGCAAAGACTATCATGACCACCACTCGACCATTTGAATTGCTTCACATGGATCTCTTCGGTCCTAATCATTACTCATCAGTCACTAATGATGCATCTCTATATGGTCTTGTTATTGTTGATGATTACTCTCGTTACACATGGGTACACATTGTTACTTACAAACATGAAGTGCAGGAAGTCTTCAAACGATTTTCCTCGAGGGTTTTGACCAACTTTGGTGTGAAGATCAAGCACATCAGAAGTGATAATGGAACTGAGTTCAAGAATTCTGGTCTCGATGACTATCTTGATGAACTTGGTATTACTCATGAGTTATCTGCTCCTTATACTCCTCAGCAAAATGGCGTCGTGGAGCGCAAGAACAGAACTCTTGTTGAGATGGCTCGCACTATGCTTGATGAATACAAAACACCTCGTCACTTCTGGATTGAGGCAATTTATACTGCGTGCCACATCATCAACATGGTATATCTTCACAAATTCTTCAAGAAGACTGCCTATGAACTCCTCACTGACAAGAAACCCAATGTGAGTTATTTCAAAGTCTTCGGTGCAAAATGTTGGATTAGAGATCCTCATCACAATGCTAAATTTGCACCGAAAGCACATGAAGGTTTTATGCCTGGTTACGGAAAGGAATCGCACACCTACAGAGTCTTCAACAACGTTCTTCACAAGGTTGTTGAAACTGTAGATGTGCGGTTTGATGAAACTAATGGCTCGCAAAGAGAGCACCTACCTTCTGTGATAGATGAACCAGCACCTGAGGATTCTATCAAGTTCAAGGCTACTGAGGATGTCATTCCTACCGAAGAATCTGCTGAAGAATTCATTCCAGAACGTGAAGAACGTCGAGCTGATGCACCTGAGGAAAATGCTGAAGAAAATGGTGTTGAAGAAAATGGTGCTGAAGAAAATGATGATCAAATTCCTCGACGACAACCAGCTCATCCTCGCGTTGCAAAAGAAGTGCAAGTGGAGAAGATCATCAATGACATTAGAGCACCAGGTCCTCTCACACGCTCAAAAGCTTCACATTTATCTAACTTTTGTGGGCACTATGCTTTTGTCTCTATTACAGAGCCCACTAAGGTAGATGAAGCATTCCTGGAGCCTGAGTGGATTCAGGCCATGCAAGAGGAATTACATCAATTCGAGCTCAACAAAGTCTGGGAACTGGTCAAACGTCCATATCCTCGCAAGCACAATATCATTGGCACAAAGTGGATCTACCGCAACAAGCAAGATGAAAATGGCCTTGTGGTGAGGAACAAGGCACGACTCGTAGCTCAAGGCTACACAGAAGATCCAAAGCATCTTGACAAAGTCTTCAGACTCAATAAGGCCCTCTATGTCCTCAAGCAGGCCCCTCGGGCGTGGTATATTACTTTGAAGGAATTCCTCATGAAGAAAGGCTTCAAACCCGGTTCACTCGACCCTACTCTTTTCACTAAATCTTATGATGGTGAACTGTTTGTGTGCCAAATATATGTTGATGATATTATCTTTGGCTATACTGACCAACGTTACAGTGATGAATTTGCCTATATGATGAGTGAAGAATATAAAATATCTATGATGGGAGATTTGAAATTCTTCTTAGGTCTTCAAATTCGTCAACAACGCAATGGCATATTCATATCTCAGGAGAAATACCTCAAGGATGTACTGAGGAAATTCGGCATGCAAGATTGCAAAGGCGTCAAAATTCCTATGCCCACAAATGGCCATCAATGCACTGATGAGAATGGTATTGACTTCGATCATAAGGTATATCGCTCCATGATTGGTTCTTTATTGTACTTATGTGCATCTAGGCCAGATATAACGCTTAGTATTTGCATGTGTGCCCGATTTCAAGCTACACTGAAGGAATCACACCATAAGGCTGTGAAGCATATTCTTCGATATCTAGCTCACACACCAACACTTGGATTATGGTACCCCAAGGGCTCGGCTTTTGATCTCATTGGATATTCTCGACTCGACTATGCCGGTGATCGTGTGGACCGCAAGTCAACATCTGGTACATGTCATGTCCTCGGACGATCTTTGGTTTGTTGGTCCTCGAAACAGAATCACAGATCTCTGCTTCATCTCTGAAGCTGAGTACATTACTGCTGGTTCTTGCTGTGCTCAATTGCTATGGATGAAGCAAACTCTCAAGGAGTACGGCGTCAATGTGAAGAATGTGCCTCTCCTCTGTGACAATGAGAGCGCCATCAAGATTGCTCACAACCCAGTTCAGCACTCGAAGACAAAGCACATTCAGATTCGTCATCATTTTCTTCGTCATCATGTGTTGAAGGGCGACATTTCTATTGAGCATGTGAAGATTGAAGAACAGCTAGCCGATATCTTCATAAAGCCCTTGGATGAGAAGAGATTCAGCAAGTTGCGGTGTGAGGTTAATATATTAGAGCCTTCGAATGTTCTTTGAAAAGGACACTCATCCTAACACTTATGCAAAATTGATGACTTAGATGTGCAACACATGAAGAAACGTTTTTCTTCAATCAATGAAGAATAACACTCTAAGTGTGAAGAAATTAATGAACAATTTGATTCTCAGAACCCTACGACAATTGTACATGGTGTCTGAAATCATCATTCTTATACGGTGGGTCACGCCACCACCAAAAGTTGAAAATCTTCAGTTTGAGTTTTTCCTCAGTTTTGAAATTCCTCAGTTCTTCAAATTCTTCAACTTTAAAAATCTTCACTGTTTCCTTCGTCTTTCTTCATTGGCTATATATATATATATATATATATATATATATATATATATATATATATATATATATATATATATATATATATATATATATGAGTTTACGTCCACTACAAAGCATTCACTTATGGCTAATTCTTCAAGTTACGTTTTCTGCTAAGTGAATGTGATCGGTCCCATCCCCCTCTATGCTAAACTCAACCCAATCTATTCACAAATTCTTCATGTGCGTTCTATTTGAAACTCGTTCAAAATCTTCACTCTGTCCTTGTCAGCTGAAGAATTTGCGAACGGAACTTTTAACTTATCTTATCCAATTTTCAGCTTTGCCGCTCAAACCGTTCCGCATCCCATGATAGACTTATCTATTCACCCATGATCTAACACGATCTCCACTTTTTAG
This sequence comes from Aegilops bicornis, assembly GCA_021605145.1. Taxonomy (NCBI): domain Eukaryota; kingdom Viridiplantae; phylum Streptophyta; class Magnoliopsida; order Poales; family Poaceae; genus Aegilops; species Aegilops bicornis. Next base: position 514,235,445 of record CM038674.1, read on the forward strand.
TTTGTGGGTGACACATGTCATGCGAATGAGAAGGGTCAGGGGCACGCTCGTCCAAAATCTTCGGGCGAACAGTTTTTCACCGTGGCTATAAATACCCTATCGGTGTCAAAATCGGCGGATCTCGGGTAGGGGGTCCCGAACTGTGCGTCTAGGCGGATGGTAACAGGAGACAAGGGACACGATGTTTTTACCCAGGTTCGGGCCCTCTCGATGGAGGTAAAACCCTACTCCTGCTTGATTAATATTGATGATATGGGTAGTACAAGAGTGGATCTACCACGATATCAGACAGGCTAAACCCTAGAGGCTAGCCTATGGTATGATTGTTGTACGTCCTACGGACTAAAACCCTCCGGTTTATATAGACACCGGATAGGGTTAGGGTTACACAGAGTCGATTACAATGGTAGGAGATCTACATATCCGTATCGCCAAGCTTGCCTTCCATGCCAAGGAAAGTCCCATCCGGACACGGGACGAAGTCTTCAATCTTGTATCTTCATAGTCCAGGAGTCCGGCCAACGGTGATAGTTTAGCTATTCGGACACCCCCTAATCCAGGACTCCCTCAGTAGCCCCTGAACCAGGCTTCAATGACGACGAGTCCGGCACGCATATTATCTTCGGCATTGCAAGGCGGGTTCCTCCTCCGAATACTTCATAGAAGATTTTGAACACAAGGATAGTGTCCGGCTCTGCAAAACAAGTTCCACATACTACCGTAGAGATAGTAACCTTTGCACAGATCTGGCCGACGTATTCATGGCGTGACATCACACCACAGCCAGGCCTTTATACGAATCGTTTTTACTGTTCCACCTCAGCGCGTCTAGCGAGGCGGTTTCCTTGGCACGTCTTATCAGAGCGGAGATCGTGCCCCCTTATTCCGGTATTCCCATCAATATGGACGTGGGTAACTCAACCGCGCCATTGATTACGGCGCTTGGGAGATAAGCGAGTTTTACCAGGCTGGCGGGGGACGCATAGCTTCGTCCGTCCATATAAGGGGATAATGATCCACCTTTTCACCTACGCCTTCTTCTTCCTTTGCTCTTCCATTTCCGCGCACTCGAGCTCCAGCGCCCAAGTCCGCACATCCCACCTCAACCTTCTCCAACTATGTCCGGAGCGGGAGGCAAGTGGATGGCCTCCTCCGTCACGGAGGGGCACATCAAAAAGCTGCGGAAGGCTGGATACATGTCCAGCGACATCGCAAGACCGCCACTGACGAGGGCAGCTCTTTCCCACTCCCAGGCCCCATGAGAGGGTGGTGTACCTCACCCACTTCCTCCGCGGTCTAGGTTTTCCACTTCACCCATTTGTCCGGGGGCTCATGTTCTACTACGGCCTGGATTTCCATGATCTGGCCCCGAACTTCATCCTCAACATCTCGGCGTTTATCGTCGTGTGCGAGGCCTTCCTCTGCATCCAGCCCCACTTTGGCTTATGGCTGAAGACCTTCAATGTCAAGCCGAAGGTAGTGGGCGGGCGCCAAGTCTTGGAGGTGCCATGGTTGGCAAGATGGCCAAAGTCCTATGGCTCGAGGGCTTCTTTGTGGAGACCATAAAGGGGTGGCAATCGGGGTGGTTCTACATCACCGAGCCGCGCGACTCTCAATGGGCCGCGGCCCCCGAATTCCGATCTGGCTTCCCAACACAGCTCACATCATGGAAAGAGACGGGCCTGACGTGGGTGATTCGGACGAGCTGTCCGGACTCCAAACCTGCGTCCGAAACCTGGTGGACAAGAATCTCAGGCTTGTCAACGTAATCCAGGTGATGCTCATCCGCCGGATTCTCCCATGCCAACAACGGGCCTTCAAATTGTGGGAGTTCGATCCGGCACAGCACCAAACTCCGAAAAGGCTCTTCGACACTACGTACGAAGATGCCTGGAAGGTGCTATTCAAGGGCACTGAAGCTCCCACATCCGCTACCGAAGATCGCGGATTCAGGTCGCAGCGTCAAGCCAGCGAGGCAAGTTATTTTACCCTTTATGGGACTCTTTTTTCATAGTTGAGTTTATGCGGGATCTAAAACTCCCTAACCTTTGACAGGACTGGCTGAAGATGTCCGGACAGATTAACTGTCCGGCCCCCTTGCCAGAAGATCCAGCGGACGCCCGATTGACACGGCTGCTGGCTCTGGCACCTCACGTGGTGACGAAGAAGAAGGCCAAGAAGAAGGCCACGGGAACTCGGAGGAGCTCCCGACGCCAGGTGCTGTCGGACTCATCATCCGACGACTCAGAGGCGGAATCCTCCCCTGAGGAAGAGGAGGAGGAAAAGGAAGCCTCTCCCCCAGCGGGGGGTGAGAAGAAAAGGAAGGCCGCCCCGACTGGGGAGGCCGGAGGGTCCAAGAAAGGAAAGACCCTTCTTTCGGACTTCTCTACCAACGCCGACAACGACGAGGAGGAGTGGCCAACAAGGGCCAAGCCCCTGGCGAGATCGTAAGTGTCCGGACTCCGGAATAATTCATGACTTTTTATCTGTCGCACAGTGTCTTCTAACGCCGAATATGACCATGTAGCCCGCCCAGGGCAGGCTCGCCGCCGTCGGCGGCTCCCTGGGTTCGTCGGATGTGAATAGCACTTCACTTCCGACCGCCTCCTCTCCTCGTGTCGCCGATGACACCGCGGTGGAGTCCCAAAAGGGGCCCATCCAGGAGGAGGTGGTCCTGGGGGCACCGCAAGTCGACCTCCCGGACTCTGGGCGCGAAGGGGGCGAGACCCTAGAGGGCTCTAAGTCCGGCCCTTTGCCGGACTCTGTACCGGAACCTTCAGTGGTTCCGAAGTCCGGCAAGCGGCCCCTTCGTAAGAAGGGCGATACTGCGATGCCGGTGACCTCCGTCCATCCGGAGGCACCGCATAGCTTGCTGGAGGCGCTTAACGGCGCCTCCATCGACGAGGAGCACCGCACTGTTATGAGTGTGGTGATCCAGAAAGTTCAGTCTGCCAAGAGCGGGCAGACTGAAGCCTGTACCAAGGCACTGGCTCCGAGCTAAGGGTCAGAGCGGATGCTTGTGCGGCCTCCAGGGCACTGTTCGGCGGCAGAGCTAGATCGTGCCCATCGAGACAGTGCGGCGTGCTTGGCTGTGCCTCGAATCCGTCGAAGATCAAGTCTCCGCGGATGTCGGCCGTGTAGTTCAAACTCCCAAATCTGACACGATGGCCAGGGGCGTAGCTTCGATCTGCTCGGATGGCCAATTGAATTGGCCCGCAGTGCAAAGCCGCCGAACACGAAGATCTGTCCGGGGAGAAAAGTCTGACCCTGGACCGCGTCGTTGTTGATGATCGAAGGAGCCATCGGGCCTAAAGATGACGACACAGAGGAACTCTCAATGTACCAGCCTTCTAACAGGCTTTGAGGTAAGTTTAGAATATGTAAAAAATATTACCGCATAGACAGAAGCCCATGATGCTTAGTTCGTTGTTCCGAAAGAAAAGCCGGACTGAGGATCTAAAAAGATATACGCAGGAGTCTAACATAAGTATGTCAATATGGGAATGCAGGTTGCGATGTTGACCTCTGCCGCACTGACTGCGGAGGTCAATGCATTGAAGCAGAGCCTCGAGCGGTCCGAGAACGAGCTTGGCCTTGCCAAGAAGCAGCTCGAGGACAAGGAAGGTAAGTAATACCTTATTAAAGAAATACCTTATAGAAAGGATTTGGTTGCTAAAATGACAGGACTAACATGGGTATTGTAGGGGTCACGAACGAGGTGGCGACCCTGAAGGAAGCGGTATCCGCGACCAAAAGCAAAGCGGCCGCGGAGCGCACCGAGCGAGAGAAGCAGGAGGCGCGGGTGGCGGAGGTGCGGCAAGAGCTCCAGGATCTCATGAAAAAACACGAGAGTTTGGAGCGTGACTCGAAGACTCGAGAGTCCGAGCTCGCCTCGGCTCTTGAGAGTGCCAAAGCCGCTAAGGCCGAAGCCCAAAAAGCCCTCCAAGAAATTGAATCATTAAACAAGATAGCGGCGGGTAAGGCATTCTTTATGCAAAGCAAGCATGTGAAAGTGAATTACCTATTACTTACCTGAATCCGGAGCTCTCCAGGAGCGTTCGTAGATCTGCCCTGTAGTGTGTCTGATGCTGCCGCGTTCTACCGTGCCAAGGAGGGGAGCTCGACGGAAAAGGTGTTCTGGTCTCGATATCGAGGCGGACATCCGGTGCCCCTGAGCGACCAGCTGAAGCAGCTGGTCGACCTCCACAAGGTCGCCGAATAGGCCATGAAGGGCCTCATAATTCGGCTACGGCCATTGGAAGCCATGCCTGGGAGCTACTTCGGGCTAGTGCGGCGGCTGGTGGGCCTTTGTCCATGGATTGAAGTCATCAAGCACTCCGTCTGCATTGAAGGTGCCCGTCGGGCCCTTGCCCGTGCTAAAGTGCACTGGGGCAAGCTGGATGCTGAGAAGCTTGTGAGGGACGGGCCACCGAAGGGCAAGGAGCATTGCAAGCCCGAAATGTACTATGAGGGCGTCATGAAGGGTGCCCGCCTTATAGCGGGTGAATGCTCCAAAGATGTAATTTTTGAATAGACTCGCATGTGTTATCCTGTGCGTTGAAAACTTGTTCATATGCGCTAAGAAACGCTTGTGAATTTAAAATATTACCTTCTGTGCGGCCGTTTATCAAATTTGAGAGATGGCAAGTCGTTGGCTTCAGCCCCCATGCCACAGTCTTTGGGGTGTTCGGGATAAACTTGAGCGCTCTTGTTCCCATTCTTGGGTCCTTCGAGGGAGGCGCTCAACGCAACGAACAAGGCAACCGGACTTATAGTGCTTGAACACTCTCACTTAGCCATAGAATTCTATAATTTTAAATTTCGGCGAAGCCCCTAGTATTCGGAAGACCGAGTTCGGGGCGCTGTCCACACCTTGGCCGGACAATGCTGACTCCTTGCTCTAAGCGGCATAAGTCTTTAGGGACCCGAAAAAAACCTCTCGAACAGCGACCGGCTCTCGCCCTATCATGACGGTCAGTTTTAGCTTTCTCCACTGAGGTGCTCAACCCAGCTCAAGCTGGGGCACAATCGCATGATGGTTCTCCCAAAGGCTACCTTAGCTGATATAATCTAAACGTAAGGTACCAAAACATGGGAGCCGGGCAAACCCAACTATTGACCCAAGACATGATTCGGAGCCGATGCATATAATGCTATAAGTTCGGGGTGCCGCACTTGTGAAAGTGTTCGGACTTACCACACCATATTTTTGGGGTACTTAAGCCCCTAGTGTATTGGCCGTACCAAAGTGTACGGGTGCAACATGTCATGAATGAACATATATATAGATAAAGAAAGGAGTGCAATAATAGGCAAAACCTATGTATTGTTTATTCAAAAAGGTACTGCAATGAAAGCAGAACGATACAAATAGTGCGATAAGCAAGGGATGGGACTATTTAACATGTCCCCTCGAGGTAAGCTGCGGGATGGTATGTAAAACAGGTATAATGCTCGTAGTAGATCCCACTTGGACACTCGACGTAGCTTTCTGCTTCCCTGGCTGTTGCATCGTGAGTTCGGCAATTCTAGTGCCGGACAGGGCTTCTGGAAAACGGAGTCCTGAAAGTAAGAGAAAAGAAAAAAAGAATGACACAATCGGGAGCCCCTGGTGCGGTTGAGCCGCGTGCAGGCGTGCCGTGGACGTGCCCCTCCCCTTATGCCCATGGTATCTCTAGAGCGTAGTTATGTACGCGTAGTACTGGCTTCGCAATTTCGCGAGGGCTGGGGTTGGGGCCGGATTGCTACGCGTGCTCGGATCACGCCAGGCGGTCTTGTTGTAGGTAACTCTAGGCGCGCTTGACGGTGTCCGGACGTTTAGTGGCTGGACTCGAGAATTGTTGTGAGAGGTTCGGAGAGAGCGTTCGGTGTTTCCATTGACCGTGATTACTCCTCGAGGGCCTGGCATCTTGAGCTTGAGGTATGCGTAGTGCGGCACCGCATTGAACTTTGCAAATGCGGTTCGTCCGAGCAATGTGTGATAGCCACTGCAGAACGGGACTATGTCGAAGATTAACTCTTCGCTTCGGAAGTTATCCGGGGATCCGAAGACCACTTCGAGTGTAACTGAGCCTGTACAATTGACCTCTACACCTGGTATGACGCCTTTAAAGGTCATCTTTGTGGGTTAATCCTTGAGGGGTCTATGCCCATTTTGCGCACTGTATCCTGATAGAGCAGGTTCAGGATGCTACCGCCGTCCATCAGGACTCTAGTGAGGTGAAATCCGTCAATGATTGGGTCAAGAACCAATGCGGCGAATCCGTCGTGGCGCATGCTAGTGGGGTGGTCCCTTTGATCAAAGGTGATCGGGCAGGAGGACCATGGGTTGAACTTTGGGGCGACTGGCTCCATCGCATATATGTCCCTTAGCGCATGCTTCCGCTCCCTTTTGGGTATGTGGGTTGCGTATATCATGTTCACCGTCCGCACTTGTGGGGGGAAACCCTTCTGTCCTCTATTGTTCGGCGGCCGGGGCTCCTCCTCGTCATCGCTATGCAGCCCCTTTTCATTGAGTTTGGCATTTAACTTGCCTGGCTGTTTGAAGACCCAACAATCCCTGTTGGTGTGGTTGGCTGGTTTTTCGGGGGTGCCATGTATTTGGCACGAGCGATCGAGTATTCGGTCCAGATTGGACGGGCCCTGAGTATTTCTTTTGAACGGCTTCTTCCGCTGACCGGGTTTAGAGCCTCTGAATCCGGCATTGACTGCCGTATCTTCAGCATTATCGCCGTTAATGCGGCGCTTGTGCTTGTTTCGACGCGACCTGCCATTGCTGTCCTTGGTATCCGAACTACCAGGGTTTTTGGTCAAGTTGTTACTACGAGCTAGCCAGCTGTCCTCTCCCGCGCAAAAGCGGGTCATGAGCGTTCTGAGGGCTGCCATGGATTTCGGTTTTTCCTGTCCTAGGTGCTGGGCAAGCCACTCATCGCGGATGTTATGTTTGAAGGCTGCAATGGCCTCTACATCCGGACAATCAACGATTTAATTTTTCTTGGTTAGGAACCGTGTCCAGAATTGTCTGGCTGATTCTTCTGGCTGCTGAATTATGTGGCTGAGGTCATCGGCGTCTGGTGGTCGCACATATGTGCCCTGGAAGTTATCAAGGAATGCGGCTTCCAGGTCCTCTCTGCTGGCTAGCTGTTAAGCCAATGCCGAGCTGGTCCTTTAAGCTTGAGTGGGAGATATTTGATGGCGTGTAGATCATCACCGCGGGCCATGTGGATATGGAGGAGGTAGTCCTCGATCCAAACCGCAGGATCTTTTGTGCCATCGTATGATTCGATGTTTACGGGTTTGAAACCCTCGGGGATTTGATGATCCATCACTTCGTCTGTGAAGCATAGTGGGTGTGCGGCGCCTCTGTATTGACCTATATCACGACGCAGCTCAAATGAGCTTTGTCTGCTGTGTTCGGCACGTCCGGAATTGTTGTATCCGGCGTGAGGGTTAACATCACGTATCGTGGGGTGCCCACGCGACCCGTAGATCGATCTTGTTTGCCTTGCCTTGTCCTCCAATATGTCTCGTAGGTCTGGCGAGTTTCCCCGTGCCTTGGTATTTTTCGAGGGACGCCGGGGTGCGGCTTGAATGGAGGGTCTAGAGGCCTCTCATCGCTGACCCGCAGGGGTGGCGGTCGGCCGCATCATGCGCTGGTGATGTAGGTTTGGGTGTTGCTTCCTCTAATTGGGGTAGCAGCCTGCGTTTTGGGTATTTCTTGGAGGGGCGTTCGAGTTCGTACTCTTCGGCTGCAAGGACTTCAGTCCATCTGTCAGCTAGCAAGTCTTGGTTAGCTCTAAGCTGCTGCTGCTTTTTCTTGAGGCTGCTTGTCGTGGCCATAAGCCTGCGTTTGAAACGCTCCTGTTCGGCGGGATCCTCAGGCACGACAAAATCGTCGTTGTCGAGGCTTGCCTCATCTTCGGAGGGAGGAATATAATTATCGTCCTCCACCTCTCTGCCTGCCGCTCTATCATGAGGGCTGGCTACTCCCTCCTCCTGTGCTGAATCCTGCTGGAGGGGGTTGTCTTCACCGTCCGGGTGTTATTATCTCCCGTGCGGAATCACCGTTTCTTTGTGGCGGGATTTAGAGCGACGCCGCTGACGCCGGCGCTTGGGCTGCTTCTTTGAGGGGTCATCCTCCATTGTTCCATCGTCGTTCCCATCTTTTGGGATGTCCACCATGTATATGTCGTATGACGAGGTGGCCTTCCAGTGCCCTATAGGCGCTGGTTCTTGGTCGTCTCCAGCATCGTCGTCCAGACCGTCGATGTCTTCGGAGTCGAAGTCGAGCATGTCGGTTAAATCATCGACAGTGGCTACAAAGTGGGTGGTGGGTGGGCGTTGAATTTCTTCGTCGTCCGCATCCCAACCTTCCTGACCGTAGTGAGGCCAGGGCTCTCCTGATAAAGAGAGAGACTTTAGTGAATTCAGGATGTCACCAAAGGGCGAGTGCTGAAAGATGTCCGCGGTAGTGAACTCCATAACCGGCGCCCAATCGGATTCGATTGGTAGGGGCGCGGAGGGTTCGGAGTCCGGAGAGGAGTCCGGCACCTTAGAGTCACTGTCTTCATAAAGGACAGGGATGTAGTTCGGCTCAATCATCGTAGAGATTGTAGCCCCCGAGGCGGTGTCCAACCACTCGTCCTCGATCGGCGGAGTCGGCTCCGAGCTAAGGGTCGGAGCGGATGCTGGTGCAGCCTCCAGGGCACTGTTCGGCGGCAGAGCTAGATCATGCCCATCGAGACAGTGCGGCGCGCTTGGCTGTGGCTCGAATCCGTCGAAGATCAAGTCTCCGCGGATGTCGGCCGTGTAGTTCAAACTCGCAAATCTGACCTGATGGCCAGGGGCGTAGCTTTCGATCTGCTACAGATGGCCAAGTGAATTGGCCGCAGCAAAAGCCGCCGAACACGAAGATCTGTCCCGGGAGAAAAGTCTCACCCTGGACCGCATCGTTGTTGATGATCGAAGGAGCCATCGGGCCTAAAGATGACGACACAGAGGAACTCTCAATGAAAGCACCAATGTCGGTGTCAAAACCGGCGAATCTCGGGTAGGGGGTCCCGAACTGTGCGTCTAGGCGGATGGTAACAGGAGACAAGGGACACGATGTTTTACCCATGTTCGGGCCCTCTCGATGGAGGTAAAACCCTACTCCTGCTTGATTAATATTGATGATATGGGTAGTACAAGAGTGGATCTACCACGAGATCAGAGAGGCTAAACCCTAGAGGCTAGCCTATGGTATGATATTTGTTCGTCCTACGGACTAAAACCCTCCGGTTTATATAGACATCGGATACGGTTAGGGTTACACAGAGTCGGTTACAATGGTAGGAGATCTACATATCCCTATCGCCAAGCTTGCCTTCCACGCCAAGGAAAGTCCCATCCGGACACGGGACGAAGAATTCAATCTTGTATCTTCATAGTCGAGGAGTCCGGCCAACGGTACTAGTTCGGCTATCCGGACACCCCCTAATCCAGGACTCCCTCATACCCCCTCTCCCCTTCCTCACTTCCTTTACTCCGCTCAACCTCTCTCTCCCGCTCGAGCTTCTCAAACCCTAGCGCCACCGCTACTTCATCGTCGCCGGTGAGGAAGAGCGTCACTGCCTCGACCTCGTCGCCGTTGTACTCGCGCCGGCCACAGAAATCTTCACACCGCCACCGCCGTAGCTGTCTTCCTCCGCCGAGTTAGGGCATGGAAGATCTGCACAGACGAACTTCACTTATCCATCTCATAGTTCATTGTGTTCTCCATTCAGGGTAAATTAAAAGTCACATTAACTGCCCTCTTTGATTCAAATAATTTCTACAAAATCTTCAAAGGTGTTTTTCTTCAAATCCTCACACACTAAACACCTCACATGTCATATATTCTTGATTCCTTTCTCTAAGCATCATTTTTCTTCAAGATTCCTCAATATTGTGTGGATCTTCGATCTATACAACTCTGGAACCTAAGACGAAGAACGCTTAGTGAAATTCTTCAAGACTCATCTGGTCAAATTCCTCAAACTTGTTCTTTTTGAAAAACCTTCTGAGAACGCATATGACCTCTCCAAATTCCTCGCAACTATACTGCTCACGGTACTCATGTCATTGCTGAATCACTAGGTTCTCATCAACTTAACTCATTTGCAGCGTTCCTCGAAGAAAAGTTGCATACTTCTTCAGAGAATTCGATTGTTCAAATTCCTCTTTGAGATCCCTGATGACATATACAAAGACTATTGCACTCCTGATGAGGCCAAGTTTGGTAAGGAGAACAAAAATCAGCGCAAGGTGTGCATCCAGAGGATAGAAAGGAGATGGGCAAGAGAATTGAGGGAGTACAGGTATGTAACTCCAAAGTACATGAAGAAATTCGCACTCAACCCTCCATGCCCAAGACCTCCATTGGCACCAGACCAAGAAGCAGATCCCACCAGCCTCAAGCGCGGTGAGGATTATCCTGATGAATGGGCCAAGCGCCAGGCCCAACCGACTAGACAAGCCAAAGAAGCAGTGAGGAAATTCAATGAAGACTCTGCTGCTCCTGCTGCTGAGGCCTCTGTCAAGCCGAAGAAATCTATGGCAATGAAGCCTGCACATAAGCCAAGTGCTTCACCCACAGTGCCCTCAAAGCCAAGTTCCTCAGCAATGCCCTCACGGCCAGAATCTTCAAAGCCCTCAAGGCCAATTCCTCATGCTGCTCCAGCTCCTCTAAAGTCCTCAGCACATGCACATCTTGACACGTGCCAAAGGACTACAGGCATCTCTATTGCCTCAGGAGTTTCAGCTAGTTCCTCAGCTACACCAAATTCTTCAACGGGACCCTCTCTGCTAAAGACAAAGGCCACTGCTGGACGAGGTCCTCGCCCTAGTCCTCAGAAGAAACAGGTAGCCTTCCTAGTGCCGTCTGAACAAGACGAAGCTGATGATGAAGAACTTGCTGAGATCATCAGAGATAGGCAAGTCAGGGCCGCTAGAGCCAAAGGCACAAATGTGCCTCTGCTTTTGGATCCAATGTTGATCCTCGACTATATTGATCTCTGGCACAAGGACCAAAACACTCCTATGCCTGATTTCAATTTGACTCCTGGCCAAAGTCACATGCTGACCCATTTCATCCAAGAAGAAAAATTGAAATTTGAGAAGGCCAAGCAGATCAAGAAAGCACAGTATAGGAAAGAAAAGTTTCTGAAGAACAACGTTGTATCTATGACAACTGATGAACTTGTAAAGATCCAGTCTGAAATCAAAGCCCTCAGCAATGACTTCAATGCTTACTATGCTGATTGGCAAGGAGCCAAAGTCAGGTTTGTTAAACTGACTGAGAAGTTCACCTCCAATGTTGCAGCCCCATCACAACAAGAAATTCCTCAGGCAACTGCATCTGCTTGATCAAGAACATGCCAACACTGTCGATGACTTTCAGGCTGCTGAAGAAAATGTGAGTTCCAGGGTTGATGATTGCATTCCAGCCGCTGAAGAAATTGCCAGGGCATCCACTAGTGGTGCGCCTGAAGAACATGAAGAGGCCAGGGCAACTGCATCAGTTGCGCCTAAAGAAAATCAACCACAATCATCTACTCCTCCTGCGCCTACACCAACTCCAATCCTTCCATCTGCATCAGATGTGAAGAAGACTAAGGCTGCAGAGCGTGTAGCCGTGAAGAAAAGGAAAGCATCAGCTACTTCAGATTCTTCAGCTCGGAAGAAAATGAAGCCTATGACTAGTTCATTTGCAAATCCCATTGATGATGTTCCGATCTCTACCGTGCCATCAAAGGAAATCGTCCCTTTTGATGAAGAATATGTGATCCCTAGCGGATCTGATGAAGAAAATCCTTCTGCTGCTTCGTCAGAGCAGATGGATGAAGAAATTGAAGTGGATGAAATCCCTTCAACTCCTGTTGTTTCCTCGCCTATGCCTCAGTTCACTGCCGAAGAGGCCGGCGTTGAAGAAATAGAAGATGAAGACGTGGACATTGGGAGAACTACTGCATTGATGAATGATGACTTTTGGGAAAGTCAGCACCCCCAATTCTCCACTCTTCACACCGTTATAGCAAATCCCTCAGTCCCCTGCACAAACTGTTCAAATGGGCTCTGAAGAAACTCACCCCACTTCATCTGTACGTGAAGAAATTCCAGCCACTAGTGCTGAAGAAACTGCTGCTGCTGAACATCTGAAGACGCAGACTGCCACTGAAGAGGAACCAGAAATTCCTCAGCCTGAAGAACCTGAGATTGTGATTCCTGAGGTTGTGATGCAACTCACTGACACTCCTCTGCCCAAGCCAAAGGATCCATTCTCAAGGAAGAACAAGTTCAAGGCTGAAGATTTGTTCGGCGAGCATGTATTCTTCACTGACTACAACCCCTATGACTCTGCTCGCATAAGGAAGAGGCGTTTCTGGACGGCCAGCCAGGCTAATTTCTATTCCTCAGTGCTGTTCAACAAAGACAAAGTCTTCGATCATGCGCACATTCCTCACGTGGATATGGAATCTCTGCCGTGCTTCAAACCAGTCCTAAGTGTTCTTCATGACGATGGACTATTAAATTTCTGCACTGACATATGTGATTGGAGTGAAGAACTCAGTCTTCAATTTTATGCAACGCTGCACATCACAGGAGATTCTTAAGATGTGAATTCATGGGTGCTGGACTGGATGTCTGAAAACACTCACTACAAGGCACCAGCTACTAAATTGCTTCGTGCCTTACCACCCAGTCCTCCCCTTGAAGCTGCTCGTTGCGTCTACAGTGAACCTGAGCTTACAAATCACTACATGCAAGTTCTGATGAAGCCTTTGAAGCCAGGTCAGGCCCCACGAACCAAATTCCTCGTGAAGGAATTAATATATGTGCCTCGGACTGTCTATCGCATTTTGATGAAGACATTGAGTCCAATCAAGGGCCACGACTCGAATGAAGAAGAAGTCGTTGGCATCATGAAGAATCTGCTTTTCAACATCATTCATGGCGTTCCTGTCAACTTCCATGATTTCTTCATGAGGACTCTGGACAATATCGCTATGTCACCATTTGAGCTGAAGCCTTATGCACCTTGGATTATGAGATTCATCAGAACAAGGTCTTCACTCAACTACAAAGCTGATACTCCGAACCACTACAGCTACTTGCCTCTGATTGAAGTCCTCAAACGAACATATTCCTCAGCTGATGACAAGGGCAAGGCCGCTGCTATTATAGATGAAGGCATTCGTCCATTGGATGGTCAATTTTGCAAGGCTGCATCCTACTCAACCAATGACGACTCTGCCACCCATGACTCTGCCGCCAACACAGCCAAGCAAAATCCTCAAGCCACAGCACCCAGGGTGATGACTGATCGTGAGCTTCTCCTCAGTCTTCATCAGAAGGTTGATCGCAATCATAAATGGGTCAAGCGTCAGTTTGGTTCAATTCTTCACAACATGACCTCAACCCACAATGCAGTGAAGAAAAACCAATACTACCTCCATGAAACCTTCAACCGTACCTGGGCTGTTTTGTCTCATGTCTACAGCAAAGAAGATCTGAAGAAAAACGGTCTCAAGGAAGACTTTAACTGGTCTGCACCTCCACCGAAGAAATACAAGAAGGTCAAGGTTCCTTCCTTGGTGGACAGCTCCTATTCTTCATCACGAGACACCGATGAACATGAAGACTTGGACGACACTGCGGCAGGCCCAACAACCGACCCCAACAACGCTGACGCTCTTTCATCAACTTGATATTCTTCAGGGGCGTTAATCCTCAATTTTGATCCTTTTGGTCATTCAATGAGAAAGGGGGAGAAATTTGAGTTAGTCTTCAAGCGGGTATATTATATGGGCGTTGTTTTTGCTAAGTTACAACTCTCGTTCTTCTGATGACTTTGCTGGATCGAGTTGTAAACTTGAACTCTATGGTGACCTGATACTTTTGTTGTGTTCTTCTTCATGCTTATTCCTCGTTAATGTTAATGCACGCATGCTGAATTACATCAGTCACCATATTTCATCATGCATTTCAAATTCTTCATACTATATGTCAAATGCGTGTATGAATTACAAGATATAGTGGGAGATCTCCATGATTCAACTCTTCAAGTGTGCATTGCCTCAAAAGCAAATTTCTCACTATGCACATCTTCAGGGGGAGTTCTTCTATATCTTGCAATCAAATTCCTCAATATCAGTATTTACACTTCATATGTTTATCCCCGTTGAAAACTTAACCTATATTGTCATCAATCACAAAAAAGGGGGAGATTGTAAGTGCATCTAGTGCCCCTTAGTGATTTTGGTGTATTGAAGACTTATAGGTTAAGGGACTAATGAGTTTATGAGTGTACACAGGTCTATAAGTCTATGAGGAGTTTGATATTTACAGAGAAAGTCAAGCCCTAAAAATGAAGTTCTCCGACTGAAGACTTTGGATTGCTGAAGACTTTTTGAACACTTTGAAAGTGAAGAAATTGGTGTGACCTTGAAGACTTGGTATTCATTTGAGGAACATGAAGCGTGAAGACTTTTGTTTTTGTAGTTTCATTTTCTCTTTGTTGAGTCATAGGAAACACCATACTGACAAAGGGGGTCGAGGAAATACTAAGGAAAAATTTCCAAGTGATGCTCAACTCAAAATCCTACCCCTACCAATCCCCTCGAGTGAAGCCATTGGAAATCTCATACAGTTCAGTCAATTTCTTCAAAGGATGTGAGACGAAGTTCTTCCGCCCTTTGAGGAATTTGTTCTTCTTGAGGAGTTAGGAATTCACCAAAGTGCAGATTGCCTACAGTGAGGAGGAACATGATAGCCCCGAGGAATTTGAGCCTCAAATTTCCGACCAGATTCTTGTGCTATGCGCCAGCTGTCCCAAAATATCTACCCTCCTAACGGTCATTTCATTGAAGGGCATTTATGTCTTATCATGTTGGGCTGCTCCCTAGGCTATAAATAGCCGCCCCCTACAACCACTAGCTGGTCGGCTGTTCCGAGAGAAACTGACACTTGTCATTTGAGAGCATCCCATCCTCCGAGGACTTTGAGCGAAAATCATCGAGTGAGGAAAAACCCAAACCCAAACACCTACAAACCCAAAGTGATTGAGCATCAATGAAGAGATTGATCCTGTGTGGATCCAACGCTTGTTACCTTTGA
Organism: Aegilops bicornis; assembly: GCA_021605145.1. Classification (NCBI taxonomy): domain Eukaryota; kingdom Viridiplantae; phylum Streptophyta; class Magnoliopsida; order Poales; family Poaceae; genus Aegilops; species Aegilops bicornis. The sequence goes on from CM038674.1 coordinate 514,250,580, forward strand.
AGATTGTGCTTCTTCCAGACGGTTAGGCGTCATGGTCTAGAGCATCCAAGAGGAATTGTGGATCGCCGAGTGACCGAGTTTGTGAAGGTTCGGAAGTCACCTGAAGACTTACCACAAGTGATTGGGCGAGGTCTGTGTGACCTTACCTCAAGGAGAATGCGGTGAGGACTATGTGTCCGGGACTGTGTGTCCTCAGGTTTAAATACCTAGCCACTCCAACCAGATGTACAACTGAGACAGCAGCTGGAACTGGTCTACCAAATCATTGTCTTCACCAAGCCAACTGGTTCTATTTTCTCAACTCTTTCATTTCCTCATTACTGTGTTGTGTGCTTGTCATATCTGTGTTTGAAGACTTTGACTGAAGACTTTCTCAATTTCCTCAGTTCAATTTCTTCAGTCTGTTTGTCTTCATCCCGTGTTATCCTGTGATTACGCTTTCTGTACTCTGTGCTTGTCCTCATTTCATCATGATGACTATGCTTGTATTCTGTTGTGTTTACTTTTTAGTACTTATTCCGCTGCAAGTAGTTCTTCGCTTAGGAATTTCCTCACCGGAAAATTCCTCAGTGAAGAATTCATAAAAATCGCCTATTCACCCCCCTCTAGTCGATATAACGCACTTTCAAACCCGAGCGAGGCGTTGGGCTCTAACTGAACCCGAGCGATTGCACTATAGGCTACGCGTTACTAAACCCGAGCAATTGATTGATGGCTGTTAACTGAACCTGATCGAGCGGTTCCTTCGCTACTGCTACTAACTGAAGCCGATCGATGTTGCCTCTGGATGAAAAGTGAGCTTTGCTGGGGGGGGGGGGTTGGATGAACAGTTCCCGGTGGGGGTGGATGAACAGAACCCCGTGGCGTTGCCTCTGGATGAACAGTGAGTGTTGCTGGGGGGTTTGGATGAACAGTTCCCGATGGGGGTGGATGAACATGACCTCGATCATTCGAGCCGGTTGGGGCTGGATGAACAGGACCCCGTGGAGGGCAGGATGAACAGGACCACCCCGTGGATGGCAGGGTGAACAATAGATGGTGGAGGGCTGGATGAAAAGTAGCCCGTGGAGGGGTGGTTGAACAGGAGCCCATGGAGAGGGCTGGTTGAACAGTAGCCGGTAGAGTAGCACGTGGTGGAGGCTGGATGAACAGGAGCCCGTGGATGAATAGTCGCAGGTGGAGGCTGGAGGAGGTCGATGGTGGATGAATAGTAGCCCGTGGAGGCTGGAGGGGGTCGACGGTGGAGATGAACAGTATCCCGTGGAGTCGCGGTTTTGCGGTACGCCACAGCCCTCCCGATGAACAGGACCCCTGTTTCGACCGTAGCGCTCCAACACAAGTCCGTTTCCTCCGTTTTGCCGTATGCCACACCCCTCTCGATCAACAGGACCCCCATTTCGAACGTAGGAGATCCGTTTCCTCTGTTTTGCGGTACGCCAGACCACTCCCGATGAACAGGATCCCGTTTCGAACGTGTCGGTCGAACACAAGGTCGTTTCATCCGTTCTGCGGTACGCCAGGCCTCGTCTCCATCGGTTGTTCCGTCCAATCCCTCCCGATGAACACGACGACGCATTCCGTTCTGACCCAGCTGGTTGGCTCCCCATGAACACGACGATGAGGCTATTTCTCCATTCCGACCCAGCCATGTACACGAGCCCTGGCCGTACGTATGCGCGAGTAGGCGTTCGAGACCATGCCCGTATGTACGTACGTGGCCATATTTTCTTTCTTGCACACTGGCCGCTGTTACATGCTACGTGCGAGCCTCTACTACGACACGTGCGCGCCTCTACATCGACCAGTATGTACGTATGATACGTCTCCAACGTATCTATAACTTTTGATTGTTCCATGCTATTATATTATGTGTTTTGGATGTTTATGGGCTTTATTATCCACTTTTATATTACTTTTGGGACTAACCTATTGACCCAGAGCCTAGTGCTAGTTCCTGTTTTTTCCCTTGTTTCAGTGTTTCGAAGAAAAGTAATTTCAAATGGAGTCGAAACGGAATGAAACCAACTGGAGAAGTTATTTTTGGAAGGAAAGCTACCGTAGAGACTTGGAGTCCACGTCAAAGAAGCAACGAGGAAGCCAAGAGGTAGAGGGGCGCGCCCTCCACCCTCGTGGGCCCCTTGTGGCTCCCCTGACGTACTTCTTCCTCCTAAATACCCATATACCCTAAAAACTTCGAAGAACATAATAGATCGGGAGTTCCGCCGCCGCAAGCCTCCAGAGCCACGAAAAACCAATCGGGACCCTGTTCCGGCACCCTGCCGAAGGGGGGAACCCTCACCGGTGGCCATCTTCATCATCCCGGTGCTCTCCATGATGAGGAGGGAGTAGTTCACCCTCGGGGCTGAGGGTATGTACCAGTAGCTATGTGTTTGATCTCTCTCTCTCTCGTGTTCTTGATTTGGCACGATCTTGATGTATCGCGAGCTTTGCTATTATAGTTGGATCTTATGTTTCTACTCCCCCTCTACTCTCTTGTAATGGATTGAGTTTTCCCCCTTGAAGTAATCTTATCGGATCGAGTCATTAATTACTTGAGAACACTTGATGTATGTCTTGCCGTGCGTATCTGTGGTGACAATGGGATATCACGTGATTCACTTGATGTATGTTTTGGTGATCAACTTGCGGGTTCCGCCCAAGAACCTATGCATAGGGGTTGGCTGCGTTTCGTCTTGATTCTCCGGTAGAAACTTTGGGGCACTCTTTGAGGTTCTATGTGTTGGTTGAATACATGAATCTGAGATTTTGTGATGCATATCATATAATCATACCCATGGATACTTGAGGAGACATTGGAGTATCTAGGTGACATTAGGCTTTTGGTTGATTTGTATCTTAAGGTGTTATTCTAGTACGAACTCTAGGGCTGTTTGTCACACTTATAGGAATAGCCCAACGGATTGATTGGAAAGAATAACTTTGAGGTGGTTTCGTACCCTACCATAATCTCTTCGTCTGTTCTCCGCTATTAGTGACTTTGGAGTGACTCTTTGTTGCATGTTGAGGGATAGTTATATGATCCAACTATGTTATTATTGTTGAGAGAACTTGCACTAGTGAAAGTATAAACCCTAGGCCTTGTTTCCTAGCATCGCAATACCGTTTACGCTCACTTTTACCACTTGCTACCTTGCTGTTTTTATATTTTCAGATTACAAAACCTATATCTACCATCCATATTGCACTTGTATCACCATCTCTTCGAACTAGTGCACCTATAAAATTTACCATTGTATTGGGTGTGTTGGGGACACAAGAGACTCTTTGTTATTTGGTTGTAGGGTTGCTTGAGAGAGACCATCTTCATCCTACGCCTCCCACGGATTGATAGACCTTAGGTCATCCACTTGAAGGAAATTTTCTACTGTCCTACAAACCTCTGCACTTGGAGGCCCAACAACGTCTACAAGAAGAAGGTTGAGTAGTAGACATCAACGTACACATTCGCGACCAGAATGACAACGCTACGTACGCTTCGACCAGGTGGGTCCTGACTGTCAGGCACTTCCTTGCCTGCGAAGATGTAGCTGGTGGGTCCCAGCAGTCAGGGGGGCGAATCGTTTTTTTGCCCGGACGCACTTCCTTGCGTGCGAAGATGTAGCTGGTGGGTCCCAGCAGTTAGGGGGGAAATATTTTTTTTGCGAAATACGGTGGCCCGTCCGGTGGGTCCCCGCTGTTAGGTGGAGGAATAATTATTTTGCGCGTAATGAGGAGGCACTTCCTTGCTGCGGCCGTGGACCCAACTGTCAGCCTCTCCACGTATATTCCACGTCCGATGGAAGCCGTTCTTCGACCACATTGACCACGCCGCGCCGAGAGCACCAGGGCGGTGGACGACGGCGAGGCCTAGGAAGGGGACGATGCGGAGCCGGGGAAGACGCAGCAGTGGAAGCCCACGCGGAGAGGAGTACGAGGGTTCACCGGTTTGGCTGCGGTGTGAGGCTGCCGTTTCCGCAGGGCCTCGCCGGCGGTAGGAATAGTAGGGGGCGGTGAGGCCTCCGCGGCAGCATAGCCGGCCACGGGAGGCAGGAACATGCGTCACGACCGGCGCTGCTTTGGGTGGCTGGAGCAACAAGACCAGAGGTTGAAGAAGCACTACGACCGTTGGATGGACATCGTACGGTCACTGGAGCTAGAATCGTGCATGTTGACTAACTTGACAAAGCCCTCCGTCCTCGTCAACTTAGTAGGCCCACAAGTCAGCCTGCCACTATAGTGGGTCCCAGCTAGCAGGGGGAGTATTCATTTTTTGTGCGTAATAAGGAGGCACTTCCTTGCGTGCGAAGATATAGCTGGTGGGTCCAAGCTGTCAGCGGCGGTAACGTTTTTTCGTGAAATACAGAGGCCCTTTCGGTGGGTCCCAGATGTTAGGTGGAGGAATCATTATTTTGCGCGTAATAAGGAGGCATTTCCTTGCGTGCGGCCGTGGACCCAGATATCAGCCTCTCCACATACAGTCCACTTCAGATGCATGTCGGCTGTGGACCCAGCTATCAGCCTCTCCACATACAGTCCACTTCCGATGGACGTCGTTCATTGACCAAGTTGACCAGGCCGCGCCGAGAGCACAAGGGCGGTGGATGATGGCGAGGCATAGGAAGGGAACGACACGGAGGTAGGGAAGACGCGGCAGTTGTTTCCCACGCGGAGGGGAGTACGACCGTACGAGGGTTTACTGGTTCGTCTGCCGTCGCCGGAGAATAACAGCAGGTGTGGGTGAGTAGAGGGATGGCTAGGCCAGCGATGGGAGTACGGTGGGGCGGTGAGGCCTGCGCGGCAGCATAGCCGGCCGCGGGAGGAGGGAGCAGGTAGTCCCGCCGGCGCTTGTTTGAGCGGCTGGAGCAGGAAAAGCAGAGATTGAAGAAGCACGACAGCCGTTGGATGGACATCCAATAGTCACTGCTCTCGTGTACATTATTTCTAATAATGTACAACCCATTTGCTAATTTCTAAGAATTTTTTTGGAGCCCATCTTCTTTTTGTTAGCATTACACCCCATATTGTGGCCACGGTTAAAAAGTATCTGAATTTTTGCATATTTCAAAAGCGGTCAACTATTTTTAATCCCGAAATATCGATTCACATTCAAACTATTTTGAAAAATAATTTATATAAATATAAAATCCAAATAATTGTCCACGCATAAAAATCAATGGAATTTAAAATCTTGTAATGAAAAAAATTGAAACTAATTCCCGGTTTGATTTGTTTTAAAAATTTACAGCCCATTTCTCGGCAAACCGAATGAAACTCTCCTCGTCTTGAAAGATTTGCAGCCCAGCAGGGCTGATAACGCAAGTAGGCCATGTTGGGTATTTCTTTAAAAAAAAGAGACGGGCTAGCCATTTTCATCAAGAAAAAAACACAACTGGGCTCATGATGTGGTAAACACAAACAAAACCCTAGCTTGACGGGCCACAGCCCCAGCACAGCCTCGTGTTGTTACTCTGATCCGTCGCTAAAACTAGTATAAATAACAACTGCTTGTTCCTCAAAAAAAATAAACTATGTGACCTGCTGGTTCCCTGGTGTCAGCCGCTCGTAGTGTAATTCTCTCGTTTATTGACTACGTTGACAATGGCGTGAGCCCCAGATGTCCAACCATTAGGAGGAACCATATTTTTGGGCTTGTAATATAGAGGCACTTGCTTGCATACTGCCATGATGCTGGTGGGTCCCTACTGTCATCCTCTCCACGTACAGTCATCTCCTTGTTCCTCTCGGTTGTTGACGATGTTGACAACGCAATAGGGCGGCGCACCGCGCACCGCGAGCAAACCAAGGCCGCAAGGCGAAGGAGGACGGCAAGGCCTCGGACGGAACGAACAGGAGTTGTGGAAGATGCGCCGGTCCAGTCGCACACGGTGGGGAGTACGAGGGTTGACTGGTTCAGGTGCGGCTGCGTGTTGGGGCTAACGTCGCCGGAGAATAACAGGACATGTGGGGAATAGAGGGAGGGACTGGCCAACGTTGGAGGGTACGTACGGTAGGGCGGCGGAGGCGCTGCCAGCCATGGGAGGCGGGAGCAGGCAGAGCCGATGGGGTGGTTTGGTTTGGGTGGCTGGAGGAAGAAGAAGACAATAGATAGAAGATACACGATAGATGTTGGATGTCAATCCAACGGCTGGTAGGCAGAACCGTTTGTTAACTGGCTAGTAAGTCGACACCACCTTGGATAGGCTATTTCCTCGCGGGTTCCAAATGTCATAATCCAAATCTGTCACGGTCATGTAGCCCTTCCTATGAAAACTTACAGCCCATTTGATGTGCTAGTTGGAAATAAGTTTGTGGGTCCTGGTGGGGGCTAATCACTTGGCTTCTGTAATGCACAGTGAGCTCAAGCAGCCGGCGAGAGTGATGTTATTTCCCTTGGTTGGGATTTGTTATTTGTTACAATATTTCACTCTAAATTAAATGACTGGCAAGCCATTTGCCTTGCTTCAAAGAAAATATGTCAGTCACAGCCGAGTTGAAAAGGGCAAGAACATCTAACTCCAGCTTACAAACTGTACAAAAGCACGAGGGTTAATTGTTCATCAGGTTTACAAAAAAACCCAGGTCGAAAAGGCAACAACATCTAACTCCAACACTGTTTTGGCAGTCACAGTCAAATGGATCGGTCAGGTCCATAGAATGAACATCCTGGGTCATAAAATTTACTGGATTATGACCACAATATGTTGTAAGTAGAAGCCTGGCATGTTCAGAAGCTCTTTTGCCCACCTGAAACTCCTTTTTTTGCTCTTCCACATACCCATCTGTCAAAACCATGCTGCTGATAAACTTAAGCCTGATGGACAATATTAACCTTGCATTCAGTAGGAAGAATGTGATGAATCTAGTGTTTGCACGGTTGGCTACATATCGTTCTAGCGTTATTGTCTTCAATCGAATCTCATGAGAAGTGAGAAAATCCCGATTCTTACGAATCCACCGATTGGTTATAACTTTCTCACCCCGTCCTGTTGCCTAAATAGACATGAAGATTGAAAGCAGTTAAGGTTTAAAAAAAGGAGTGTCGAAAGAGCAACAACTGAACGGTTAATTCTTGTACACTATATGCGGGCTTCCAATGTGCGTGAAATTATCACCTTTATATACAACTTCTCCAGACATGGAAAGCATTGCAGCAAGCCGATAATCTTGTTCAGATCAAAACTAATCATTTGGATATATAAGATCTTGACAGAATCTAGCACCATTGATAGGCCATTCATGGAGAAACTCTTCATTGAGCATACAACATAATATTAGTACAAAATGTGTACTCCAAGATGACATATAACTTATGCGCAAAAATTTAAAATGCAGCTTATGGTTACAAGTGTAGATGATAATGTAAAGTACCTGAAGAACTGTGGAGCCAAACACCATATTGAAATGAGCACAAAGATCATGTATTACACCCAAGGTCTCCAGTTTAGGCGCAGAGAGTACGGTTATTTGCAACGGTGAATAACTAGAATCAATGATCAACCTTTGAAGTGAAGAGGCATCTTGGATGATGAGCTGCCTTCCGTCAAAACAAATTCCAATTCTTACAAGGTTAGGCGACTTTATTTGGAGACAACCGATTCTAACTGTGAAAACAAGCACCAAGCACTCCAGGGCAGGGCAACTGGAGTGGATGATTCTGTGGAATGAGGCCTCCAATATACGAACCCGCACAAGTGAAAGTTCCTTCAGAAATGGGAGTCGAAGGTTTAGTACCAGATTGTCTGGTAGGTCGCACAACGCAAAGGTGGCGGTGTGGAGAGAGGAGGAAAACCGCGAGATGGACATCGGTGCTGAGGGCACAGGTAGATGGCGTTCGGTATCTGGTAGGTGATTTCCAGGGGAATAGTAGAACTCAAGTAGCTGTAGTTCTGTGAATTCAGGGGATTTCAGCCAGGCGTCCACCATGCAGGGCATGGTATGCTTGCTCAGGTAGCATGACGGGATGCAGAGGCTTTGAACGGAGCCCTGGTGGGAGGAGATGATGGCTCTGGGGATTTCAAAATCATTGAAGAGAGATAGCTGACGATAGTCGAGATTAAGGGGCACGACGCGTCATAGAGGGAGCCACCGAATTGAGAGGACTTGGGTGTGGCAGCAATCCTTGGTGGGGATAAGCGAGATGATCTCCCCAAGGATGGTGTCCAGGAGATCGCTGATGCAGTCCACCCGAGATTCTACGGGTTCCTGGGATCCGGCAGGGGCGGGCCGCTGCTTCTCTCCGCGCTGCCGGGTGGGGGACCTACAACAGGCGTCACCGCTGGCGGGAGCCTCATCTTCTTGGCGCTGGGGTCAGCCGACTCCATTTTCCTCGAGGGCGTCGCGTCGAGCGAACGGATTTGTGCAGAGTAACGAATGACGAGCCTAGTTGTAGTGCGAGTGAAGAAGAAGGGGAGCTGGGGTTTTTCTGTAGTAGTGAGGAAGAAGGGGAGCTGGGGTTTTCTGTAGGAGTGAGGTGAGGAATTTGGGGGTACGAGTGGAGCGAGCTGACATGAGGTGGGTGGGAGTGAGGAGGAAGAATAAACACCCAGGTTTTCTTGGGGCGCGGTGTGCTGGGTGTGGGTAGCGCCTCTCATTCAATAAATATATGGACTTTTGAATTGATTTTACTATTTACTAAGGTGGATGGGCTGTTTTGTCTTGGGCCCAGAGAAACAATTATTACTAGTACAGTGGATACAATACCGCTTCTGGCTCCTCCTAGGTCATCGAAACGTCTCCCTCTACTGAATGCTGTTATACTTTTGTTCACCGACATGCAGGCCATGCAGCGCGTGGGCCCAAATGTCATCCACCAAATTAGAAGGCAGTCTGCAGGCGGAGAGTCACCCCGGTCATAGCGCGACAATAACGAGCCGTCGTATCACAAAACCCCACCTCCACACAGTCTAAGTTTGACGGACGAAACAACCATCATTTCACTCTTCACTGAATCCCTTCTCCCTCACCGTCTTCAAGAAAGGCAACACACGCATCTGCCATTGTTCTTCTCTCCCAATGAAGGGAAGGTAAGAGGATCCGTGATGTTGGTATATTTTTGTTCAGAGAAAAAAAAGAACTTTTGCAAAGCAGTAACCAATCCTCACTCTCCTTTTTGTTTCATTGTCATTGCAATTGTGTTTTCCTTTCAGTGGTCTCTTAGTATTTGTCAGTTTCATGATGGACCAAGGAGAACCAAGCAAAGATCTGCCGATATTGGAGCAGACGCGGGAGGCTGATCCCCATGAGACAGAGAGCTCCAAGAAGATGGAGGCAGCCACCGAGCCGACCCCAGATACGCTCACAGCCACTACTGAGATGGTCAATGCCCCATTTGAGGTTACAGCCCCCGTGGCACTACAGGAGCAGTTTTCCCCCTTCGAGGATGTGTCCCCCTCCTGCCGAGCTGCCCAAGGTGATTTTCTTCTTTGCCGATCTCGATTGTGGTTTTTCATCTAAGTATGTGGTGATGAATAATGCAAAATTTTATGAGCTTCGATTCCATGCTATACATAGTGGTTGAAATAACTTGTGTTTCTTATGCTGGAAAGTAATTCGTAGTTTGTTTCTGTTTCAATTAGAGCCCTGATGTAGACAAGGATTGTGTGGTTGTACATGTCACTCGCTATGAGGCGGATGACCTGAATATACGCACTGGGAAAATGGAGTTTTTAGGTTGTTGGATCCTGGAAGCCATTTGCGCTTATACCAATGAAGAGTTGTATTCCAGCCTCACTGTTGTCAGGCGTGTTGTCTAGGTTGTACTGAAGCACAAGCAGGTCAAAGCTACTCCTTCGTTTGTGAGGCATACTGTTCTTGTCAAGCTTACGCAGGAAGATGACGTGGCATGCCTCCACAAACAAGTTTATGAGTGGCAAGGCCACAAGGTTTTCTTCATGAAGGTTCATAGGATTGAGCTACTGTCGGACATCCTCAATGATGTTCATGGCAAGGTCCGTCTTGTGTCCAGCCCAAATTAGATATAGGCATGAAATACTTGCCCCAGCTAGTGTTTAATAGTATTTTGGATTCTGTCTAATTATTCGAACCTTGCTTGTTATCGAGCCCTCTAGGGCTAGTACTCTGTTTGAATCCGTCTATGGGAACTGCTGCTACTTTTGTGTGCCCGTGAATCATCGTAATTGTTGCCGAAACAGATGCGTCCTCACTAGTTTTATCATATGAGCAGTGTGTGTTTTGATGAAATAGAGTACTCGTTCGAGAATTGTGCGCCGACGTATACATAAGTACTTGTAAACACTGTTGGTGCTACCCCACTTTTAAGCAGTTGTGCAAAACACGGCACATTGGCTTAGCTCGCTTCAACACTCGGCTATCGACCAGCTAACAATCAACAATCTGTTGTCTGACATATAAGCAACTATGTATCTTGTTACAGTGGTTCATGCAGTTAACTGAGGCCACAATGTAAATTCCAAATGTTCACACGCTAGTCCAGCGTTCATGTGGAACACTCACATTAAACTCGGCTTCATAAAAAACTTGAAAAGCATAAGTTAAGCAATTTTATACATCTCAATGATTCATAGAACATAACAAACATATACTAGTTAATAGCAAAAGACAAAGTTGTGAGAAGGTTTACAAATCAGGAAAAAACAAGCAAGGCTTCTCTGAGCAAAGGGCCTCCCGGCAGGCTTAAATTTCCTAGAGTTCACTCTGGCTTTTTCTTGTTGCCACCATCCAGGGTTAGGTTCTCTCATTCCAGAATAATCAATTATAATTGTGTTCTTAGCTGGAATGCTGAACTGAACCATGCAGTGTACTGACCACCTGAAAGTCTTGTGCATTCCACTAAATTTAAACGCCGCTATTTCCAGAAATAAGCAGACCACAATGCCTCTTGTCCGTGCACCTATCCCAAAAACCTCCGTGCAGCCGTGCCAGCTTGTCCTCGGTCGATGGATGAACTGGAGGAAACTGCATTCCGGACTAGGATGCAGATGTTTTCGCTCGTCTCAGCACTGCAATCAGGAAGTAAAACGTATGACTCAGCTTCTTTTAGATTGCATTGGTCATTCTACCTAGTAACTACCAATGTAGGAATATCTGGAAGACGGGTGGTTAGACGACGGCAACAAGGGATAGCCATCTCATTTTGCGCAGTTCTACTAAAAATGAGGTGTGTGCTTTTTATTGCGCGGATAGAAACGATACGGAGATAGACATCCCGAAACGATATGGAGACAGACATCCCTGTTTGCGCAAATATGAAATACGGTTATTTAGATAGTGAAAGATATTTGTAGTGGCATATGATTAACAGCAGCATCTATTGTGTTATGATTGGCACTAGACTGACAGTATGAAAGTGTCCTTAAGTAAGTAGAATCACATCACATCAACACTGCCACTAGATTAACATGCAGAACAATACCATTAGTATTACTGTCATGAGAGTAGCACATGGTAAGTAAATGTGCAATCAAATTTGTGGAGTTCCACTGGGATGAAGCAATGTTAGCGGTGTGAGATTAGTGTAACTGCAAAAACACAATTCATGGGAAATAAAGCAAGACGAAAGCACTTCATAAAATGGTGGTGGCATTGCTTCAATTTATCGATGGCACTAGACCATTACTTATAGTGACATTAGGTGGCATTGCTTAATGCTTCATGTGATTTTACATTAACGATAGCGATATGGGCATAGGGACAACAGAGGCATAAAGTGGTGAGGCAGATGTGGTTGCCGAGAGCGGCAAACACTCAGGCAGCATGTCTGCATTTGTCCCATTTTTTATCTCCTCCGCGACATTTTCCTATGTGAGCATAGGAAATCTAGACCTGATCATTCTCATTTGCGTTGTCCCCCAACACCCGTCACTTTCTTTCCTTTTTCAACCAAGAGATAGGTCCACTTCCCCCCACCCTTCGCCATCCACCATGCTTTCTTCGTCTTTTCAACCAAGAGACCGGTTGGGTAGCCAGTATCTACTACTTTCCCCCGTTTCCTCTTAGAACCAAGTCCTAGATTCATGCTACAGCTTTCCCACTTTCTTCCCTGTTTGAACCAACTCTTATAGTCGAATGTATGAACTAGCTTTACCTCTAATAATAGTAAAAGTTTAGGTGGCTTTGGAACAGCGGACGGAAGTAGAAACAGATCCACCCGAAGCCAAGTGGGGAGCTGGGGCAGTAGAGCAAGGCAGGTTTTGAAGGAATATATACCCGAGGGTCGTCAGCATGTGGCAAAGACGGCGTCGGGAGGCCGCATCTTGGCCACAATACCGCAGGGAGGAAGAAGGGGTCGGAGGCCCTCCGGAGCCGGCGCTCTCTCGGAGAGAATGGCACGTCCGCTGATCGGGACGCGCCGTATCCATTGGTCTCCTCCCTCGCCGCCGACGACATCGTGAATGATCCACCTACACCCCTGCCCCGATCGAGGTTTTCCGGCCGGATTTGTGACCAGCCGTGAGCTGATAGAGTTTTTCTTAGATCTGGAGAGCATGAGAGAGTGAACGAGAGGAACCCTAGTAAAGCAAGCGCTAAGGCTCCTCCTTATATATGTAGTGGAGTGATTTTGTTGTACCAGCTTCAAAAAAATGCGCTCTTACGTGTACCCGCGAGTGGGTGTGAGAGAACTAGTGCGTGCGTGCACCACTTCTCTTTGTGAGAATATAATATACTATGCCCAAAGAACGTTCACCATAAGAGTAATAGTATAAGTGTGTGACGTGTGAGCTAAAATAAAATGTGTGCGACGTCTTTTGTTTTTTACAAGTTCCGAGGGTAGGGTGTGAAGATCACATATGTGTGTGACATCTACCTGCAGATACACGGTGGGTGCGAGAGGACTCGGGAGGGTGCGTGTGCGTGAGAGAGAGGGGGCACGTATCAATGCAATGCATGCGTCCGTAAATCATTATCCGACAAACGTTCGCCACAAGCCTTTTCCTGACGAACGTCGTAAGAACCGTTAGATCGGCATCTGATAGTGTCAGTTTTGCCATGTCATTTAACAGAACAGCCACTCCTCCTACACACAAATCTTCCACGTGAGTGTTTGCAACTGTCGTATGCTCCCTCCGTTACAAAATGCAGTGCATATAGCTTTATTGAAAATTCGAACCTTGCAAACTTTTACCGAGTTTTCGTGTACCAAATTGCACATGTAGAATACCCTTTGTATATCATTTCATTCATCTTCGAGAGGTAACTATAAAGATGGGGGAGGAGTCTACAAAGAAAGACCATCGTATCACCTGCAGCAATTTCAACCATCCTTTGGTGTGGAGGAATATCATAGGAACTCTATATGATATGATTTTTATAGGATTTTTTCCTTTAGAGCCAATTGGTTCATAGGAATATATTCGTATACTCCACATTTCAAAGGAAATAAACATGATATCATTTCTATAGCTTTAGAGCCACTTGGTTCATATGAATGGATTCCTATACTCCCATAATTTCAAAGGAAAATAAACATTAGCGTATTTTCAATAAAAAAGTTCCTATGATATGAACCAAATTACATCTCTTTTCTAATCCCTCCTCATAGGAATTGAGATACATGTCATCTCTAGATTCAATAGAAAAGTTCCTATGATGTCAACCAAATGACATCTCTTTTCCAATCCCTACTCATAGGAATTGAGATACTCCATGTCATATCTTTCCCTACAACTTCCATGTATACATCTTATATTCCTAAATAGCTAGTACAACCCACTAGTAGCTTTTTCCAAGACATGCAACTATGGCACAAGAACTATATAGTGTGTGAATAACTTGAAAGATGGTCGCTGGATGAAGCTAATCCGACAGTGCATAGATGGCAAATCCGAGCACTATTGGCCGTTGGATATCATCAACATTCCACCAGATCTGCCACATGTACAATTTAGAAGACTCCATGGTTGAACTTAAGCATAATGCACAAACCTCAAAACACATGCACTTCTCCTTTGTTCTAGAATCTTCCATATCATAATTGATTTTTTTCTAAATGAAATGCCATTATTTGTTTTTTACTTTATGCTTTACAATGCACAACCCCATGAATCTTAACATTTTTATAAAACTAATTGATTTTGAATGAGATGAACAATAAGAACTAAACGAACATCTACATCATGCATCTATGACTCAAAGCTTACATGCTATAGTGTGTATTTATTCATAATTTGGTTTCGAAATCTCATGCGTTCAATGCATGTGTACCTTACTAGTTTTGAGTACAGTAGAAAATTTCACGCGGCCCCGGGTATATCAAAATGCAGGGCCATCATTGCCTTTCGGTCGAACCTACGTCCACAATTTTTTGTACGTACTATATCTGCACTGGTCCCTGAAGCCAAAATGCTGCCTCGTTCCCCTAAAACCAAGTGGCCCACACATATTTAAGGCATCGACTCGAACTCAATCCCTCTCCCGTTTACTACGACGTGGCCCCGCACGCCCTAGTAGCACTCCTACAAACCCTACCACCGCATGCATCTTCGATTTTCTTCAAGAGGACGAGGGAGAAGCCGATTTGTAGTGGAGGCGCTTTCAAAAAGATGATATGTAGTGGAGACCCCTACCCTAGGGTGCCCTAGGTAGCTTCCGCACGCATCATTGGTTTTCTCTTTTCTTTATGCTCTTGCGCCCTAGAGTGAAATGATGGTTGCTTCATCCGTCCAGCTTAATGCGGGAAAGGTGGGGCTTTGTGATTTGACCCCTCATCGCTCATTTTCTACTATGGCGGCGCTACGACCGGGTGCCTCCAATTACAACCGCTGCTCCGAACTGTAATTTGGTGCATCTCACGTGGAACAAGACGGTGGATGAGCCAAATGTCGGCCAAAGGGGTCCAGTTAAGTGTGTCACCATTTCGTGTGCGGACTGACCCTCCTTGAGTCGCTACGCCAACACGACAGGTATAGCCTACCACTTGGTTTTGCTCCTTGGTGAATCCCGACTATATTGATCTAAAAAGATGCATACTGAACTACCCTCTCCGTCTCATTTTTTAGACGTGTCGGTTTATAGGGCGTGCACGTAGTTCTAGGTCATCCATTTGCCTACCTAAATGTCACGCCCAATATGCGACCCTATCCAAAAGGAACTCGAAGGTCCCACCAAGGATAGACCCGCATATTGAAACGCTTTTGCAAGGTGGATATCATTACATCAACATTACATAATACATAGGGATACAACCAAGACATACAATGTCACATGAATACAACAATACAACATACAAGATCAACATCCGACTACGGATGAATCATAAACAGAAACTCAAACAATATCCACCACCTTTAGCCCAGGCTGCCGACCTGGAACCTATCCCCTGATCGAAGAAGAAGCAGAAGAAGAACTCCAAACAAGCAAACATCGCTCTCGCGTCATGATCATCGCATAACCTATACATGCAACTGGTGGTGGGAGGACGAGAGGGAGCGAATGAGAGGAGGGGATCGGTCTCCTGGCGGCTAGGGTTAGAGGGGTCGGCTGGGCCTTGGGCCGTAGCTACAGGAGACCCAAATGGTCGGCTGGGCTGGGCTGGAATCTCTCTCTCTCCCTCACACACATGACAGAAGAGAGAAAAAAATAAAGAAAGAAAAGGAAAGAAAGAAAAAGGTTAGAGAAGGGACCTGGGCATGGGGATTATTTTCCCAGACTCATAAAAATGAGCTTGATCCAAGAAAATAGAAGTGAGCGTGTGTGTGAAGACTGGATTCAAACTCGTTTAAATTAAATTCAAATGAGTTTGAATAAGAAATGGGCATTTGAAAGGTCCAAAAATGTTGAGATTTTTGGTGGAGCTCCGGAAGATGATGAAAGAATAAATGGCAAAGTTGGAGATCAAGAATTAAGACAACAAAGGCATTAGGATATTTTGTAAGTGTGTTTGCGGTAAATCCAAATAATTGGAATATTTACTATAGCTCTCTAAATATCGAGAGGATATGTTTTAAAGAGAATCACCAGTGAATTCCCTCGATTTAAATGGATCAAAGATCCATGCCATTTATTTAGTTGAGTTGTAAAAGATTTATGAGATGATGGCATGATGACATGATGCAATGCAAAAATAAAAGGGCAGGCACAAATGAAACATACGGCGAAACCCGGAATATATGGAAGTCTTCTCGAGCATCGGTCTCGGGGCGTTACAACACTCCACCACTACAAGAGGATCTCGTCCCGAGATCTAGGATGGCGCCGGAGAGAAGCGGAAGAGAAAGAGGTAAGACAAAGTTGCTTCTTTGACAAACGAGTGAAACCAATGAACCTCGAGAGGTTGAAAACTTGAAAGAATAACACAACAGAGTTGAGCGAAATTGAGAGCATTCCAAGATGAAAATAGAAACAAGGAACACCATGTGAACCTTGGGGGTTGCAAAGCTATGAATGACGAGTACAATGGACAAGAAGGAATTGGAACCACTCTGGTTGAAACGAGATAAGAATGAATAAGAATGATATAATTTTGGCAGCACTCCGACTGAAAATGGAAGGAATTAGAATCATGAACTTGAGAAGATGGGATGATACTGATGAAATAAACAACACACTGCCTCCGGAACTATTGAAAGAATGGCACAAGGGGTAAGAAAGATTTCAGACAGCTCTCCGGTTGAGGAAGCGAGCAAAACTTGATAAGATGAGAGAACTTCGAATGAAAACATGACACTCGGCTAAGCGGAGAAGCAAGGAGAAGAACATGATCTTGACAAAACAAGATGATGGGTCGAAGAAAGCAACATCACAATGCCTCCGGAAGAAATGAAAGAATGGAATGGAATGGACGAAGGGAAACAAGATCTTGAAAGAGCACGCTTACAAGAAATGCTAGAACGGAGTTGTTGGATTATCAACAAAGAAAGGAACAAGCTTGTTGTGGGCTTATGGAACACATCTCAAAATTATGAGGTGACAACCCGCCACTAACGGAAACAGTTGATTAGATTAAGATCAACAAGAAGATGAAAACTTCTTTCATTGAGAGGATAGGAGGAAAACTTGGATCATTGATAAGCACCATAATAGCAACATTCCTTAGGGAAGGCTTTAAGTGAAATCTATACCAAGATGACACCAACGAATAAATTGTTGGGTTGAAAAGATCTCGTGAACGAAGAGAAATGATGGATTTAAATATCTCATTCCTGACAACTTGTGAATCAAGAAACACGAAGGGAAATTGCCAAGAGTGACATAACACCATCTCAAGAGATAAGGTAGAAAGAATTGCACTTCGGAATGCAAGAAGAAGAATACTTGAACTCCTGAAAACAAAACATGTGTTGAACACCATGTTTATTTTAGAGTATAGCTTGGCAGATCATAACCTCGAGAGAAGTCTTGAAGAACAATTGAAGAATGAAAAGAATCCTTAACGAACCATCATGTAGAGCCTCCATGAAGAACTCCGGTAAACAAAAGGATGATAGAAAGAAAGAGAAGTTGACAACATAAGGTGAAGCCTTGCAGTGATAAGATGAAGCTTTGAAATGATATAACCGAGAAAACTTTGAACTCCGGAAAGAAAAGATGAAGCATCTCGGACCGAGAATGTGATAAGATGAACAAACTCCGGAAAGAAGAGATGAACAACTTAGAACTGAGAAATTGATACCATTACAAACTCGGAAGAATGAATCAATCACTTGGATGAAACAAGAACAAGAATTATGTTATGTGTATCCTTCACCAATTTAGATTGATGACAAGCAACGGATTAGGCATACTACTTATTCTCGTTGAAAAAGGATTGAAGAGAGATATTGCTCAACTTGGGAAGGTCTTCAACGATCCGCGGTAGGATTCGGGAAGACGATTGAATCTTTATAATATCTAAGGAAGAGAACTCTTGAATGAACCACCGTAAGAATTGAAATTGAACGTAGCAAAGGCACAATTCACCGGGAAGAATTGGAAAAGCGAATGAAGATATTTGAGGGATTTAGATACAAGAGAACAAAGAGATCATGAACTGATTAGAGGATATTTGAGCGATGCACGGTAAGATTTGGAGAACGAGAGCTGAAAGCTGGAATGAATAATTCGAGATGATGGGCTCAGAAGAATCAAACTGAAAAAAAAACTCCTGAATTGCTCCGGATGGGTGAAAAGAATTCTCACAATCAAAACAATTATGAGGATGGCACGAAGCTAGAACCATGAATCTTGAAGAGAATGGAGCAAGATTAAAGAGAAACTCTTCTTCGATCTTCAAAATTCGAGAATGACGACGAGAAACACCAGAATGAATTGTTGAGGCACTCCGGAATGACAATTAGAAAGATTGAATGACCGATGAAAAGAATTTGAAAGATCTTGGAGAAAGACATTTGGTGATGATAATTCATCCTTACATCAAACTTTGCAAAGAATTTGAGAATAACTCCAGAAAATTAGAAGAGTCAGGTAAGATCCTGGGAAAAGACCTGTGGGTTAGGGCCCACTCAAAAGAAACACCGTTGAACGATTTAAAGAGAGACTGCGCCGGTTGAATTAAATGGCTAGAATGAGATAATTATCTCCAGATAGCTTGAACGGATTGGGAATGGAAATGCAAATCTTCTGAGATATCTCAACACTCCGGAACAATTGAATAACAAGAACTGAAAGATTATGAGGTGCACCGGTATCGGAAAACATTTCAAACGGGGAAAAGGATATGATCGACAAAGCTTGAATTGATTCCACCGGGGAAGATAAGAGAACAAAGGATGATAAACTTGGAGCTTCCTTTAGCATCTTCATGAGAATCACCGGATAAGAGCATTGAGGAAAAGAATGAAGAGACTTCACTTCCATACGATGGATATTTGATTAAGAAATCTGAGTCCTTGAAGAAAAGGGTGGGAGGGTGGGAAAACAAAAACAACTTGGGTCGAAACGAACACCGTTGAGAAAAAAGCTTAGAATTGATCTTGCGAATGTTGCAATGATCGGATTTACTTGGAGAGAAGCACACGGTTGGAAAGGATTGAAAAGATGACCTTGATGAACAAGAAGGATTAGCATCCACATAGAAATATGAGAACACCGTTTAGAATAAGGTATGGAATCAACACTTGGCATTGAAGCAACTTGAATAGCACAACTCAAAACAAAAACAAAGGATTTGGCTCGCAGAATAAGCCGGAAACAACCATATGATAGATCCCATATCGTATCATGTGTCTGTTGGAAAGATATCCTACGTGATACTTGAATTCCCACTTATGAACTCCCGAAACTTTCTGGTTATGCAATCAGGTGTTGGGGATACAGGGACACAAAATATATCAC
Source organism: Aegilops bicornis (assembly GCA_021605145.1). Classification (NCBI taxonomy): domain Eukaryota; kingdom Viridiplantae; phylum Streptophyta; class Magnoliopsida; order Poales; family Poaceae; genus Aegilops; species Aegilops bicornis. Next base: position 514,269,828 of record CM038674.1, read on the forward strand.
CCAAACTAACAATACCTAGATCCAAATTGTATCCATCCTTCAACACATAACCAAGAAACCTTCGGAAATCGTTTACCTCAACCTTCGAAAAGCATCCGTTATACAAGTTATGGCAATACTCTCGAGATCGCCCCAGTACTGGGTTATCGAGGTTATCTCACCAACAACTATACAAAAGAGATTTTTGATGTCGGCAAAACTCAGGTATTCCAGAACTGCAACGATAAAATTGTGATGACAACACCTCGGAGCTCAACTCCCCGGGACACTGCCACAACCCCTAAATGTCAGGAGGTACCAAGAACAATGTTCTCGTCACAAAACCATCGGAACGATTCCAAGATACCAGCGTGATCCTAAATTTTTTAGTGAAATTTGAGGAGAGGAAAGTCAAAACACTACGTCGGAGACCTCACCAGAGCTGACGAAGGGACCGAGGAGTAAAAAGAATCCTACTCTCCAATATATAATCCTAAGACTGAAAACATTTTTGTTCTAGACTCAACAACGCCAGCAAACAATCAAGCAGGGGGCTCCTAAGTCGGGGATGGCTCTAATACCAACTTGTCACGCCCAATATGCGACCCTATCCAAAAGGAACTCGAAGGTCCCACCAAGGATAGACCCGCATATTGAAACGCTTTTGCAAGGTGGATATCATTACATCAACATTACATAATACATAGGGATACAACCAAGACATACAATGTCACATGAATACAACAATACAACATACAAGATCAACATCGACTACGGATGAATCATAAACGAAACTCAAACAATATCCACCTGCTAGCCCAGGCTGCCGACCTGGAACCTATCCCCTGATCGAAGAAGAAGCAGAAGAAGAACTCCAAACAAGCAAACATCGCTCTCGCATCATGATCATCGCATAACCTGTACCTGCAACTGGTGGTGGGAGGACGAGAGGGAGCGAGTGAGAGGAGGGGATCGGTCTCCTGGCGGCTAGGGTTAGAGGGGTCGGCTGGGCCTTGGGCCGTAGCTACAGGAGACCCAAATGGTCACTGGCTGGCTGAATCTCTCTCTCTCCTCACACACATGATGAAGAGAGAAAAAATAAAGAAAGAAAAGGAAGGAAAGAAAAAGGTTAGAGAAGGGACACAGGCATGGGGATTATTTTCCCGGACTCATAAAAATGAGCTTGATCCAAGAAAATCGAAGTGAGCGTGTGTGTGAAGACTGGATTCGAACTTCGTTTAAATTAAATTCAAATGAGTTTGAATAAGAAGTGGGCATTTGAAAGGTCCAAAAATGTTGAGATTTTTGGTGGAGCTCCGGAAGATGATGAAAGAATAAATGGCAAAGTTGGAGATCAAGAATTAAGACAACAAAGGCATTAGGATATTTTGTAATTGTGTTTGCGGTAAATCCAAATAATTGGAATATTTACTATAGCTCTCTAAATATCGAGAGGATATGTTTTAAAGAGAATCACCAGGTGAATTCCCTCGATTTAAATGGATCAAAGATCCATGCCATTTATTTAGTTGAGTTGTAAAAGATTTATGAGATGATGGCATGATGACATGATGCAATGCAAAAATAAAAGGGCAGGCACAAATGAAACATCTGGTAAACCGGAATATATGGAAGTCTTCTCGAGCATCGGTCTCAAGGCGTTACAACACTCCACCACTACAAGAGGATCTCGTCCGAGATCTAGGATGGCCGAGGAGAGAAGCGGAAGAGAAAGAGGTAAGACAAAGTTGCTTCTTTGACAAACGAGTGAAACCAATGAACCTCGAGAGGTTGAAAACTTGAAAGAATAACACAATAGAGTTGAGCGAAATTGAGAGCATTCCAAAGAGAAAATAGAAACAAGGAACACCATGTGAACCTTGGGGGTTGCAAAGCTATGAATGACGAGTACAATGGACAAGAAGGAATTGGAACCACTCTGGTTGAAACGAGATAAGAATGAATAAGAATGATATAATTTTGGCAGCACTCCATTTGAAAATGGAAGGAATTAGAATCATGAACTTGAGAAGATGGGATGATACTGATGAAATAAACAACACACTGCCTCCGGAACTATTGAAAGAATGGCACAAGGGGTAAGAAAGATTTCAGACAGCTCTCCGGTTGAGGAAGCAGGCAAAACTTGATAAGATGAGAGAACTCGAATGAAAACATGACACTCCGGCTAAACGAAGAAGCAAGGAGAAGAACATAATCTTGACAAAACAAGATGATGGGTCGAAGAGAGCAACATCACAATGCCTCCGGAAGAAATGAAAGAATGGAATGGAATGGACGAAGGGAAACAAGATCTTGAAAGAGCACGCTTACAAGAAATGCTAGAACGGAGTTGTTGGATTATCAACAAAGAAAGGAACAAGCTTGTTGTGGGCTTATGGAACACATCTCAAAATTATGAGGTGACAACCCGCCACTAACGGAAACAGTTGATTGGATTAAGATCAACAAGAAGATGAAAACTTCTTTCATTGAGAGGATAGGAGGAAAACTTGGATCATTGATAAGCACCATAATAGCAACATTCCTTAGGGAAGGCTTTAAGTGAAATCTATACCAAGATGACACCAACGAATAAATTGTTGGGTTGAAAAGATCTCGTGAACGAAGAGAAATGATGGATTTAAATATCTCATTCCTGACAACTTGTGCATCAAGAAACACGAAGGGAAATTGCCAAGAGTGACATAACACCATCTCAAGAGATAAGGTAGAAAGAATTGTACTTCGGAATGCAAGAAGAAGAATACTTGAACTCCTCAAAACAAAACATGTGTTGAACACCATGTTTATTTTAGAGTATAGCTTGGCGGATCATAACCTCGAGAGAAGTCTTGAAGAACAATTGAAGAATGAAAAGAATCCTTAACGAACCATCATGTAGAGCCTCCATGAAGAACTCCGGTAAACAAAAGGATGATAGAAAGAAAGAGAAGTTGACAACATAAGGTGAAGCCTTGCGTTGATAAGATGAAGCTTTGAAATGATATAACCGAGAAAACTTTGAACTCCGGAAAGAAAAGATGAAGCATCTCGGACCGAGAATGTGATAAGATGAACAAACTCCGGAAAGAAGAGATGAACAACTTAGAACTGAGAAATTGATACCATTACAAACTCCGGAAGAATGAATCAATCACTTGGATGAAACAAGAACAAGAATTATGTTATGTGTATCCTTCACCAATTTAGATTGATGACAAGCAACGGATTAGGCATACTACTTATTCTCGTTGAAAAAAGGATTGAAGAGAGATATTGCTCAACTTGGGAAGGTCTTCAACGATCCGCGGTAGGATTCGGGAAGACGAATGAATCTATATAATAACGAAGGAAGAGAACTCTTGAACAAACCACCGTAAGAATTGAAATTGAACGTAGCAAAGGCACAATTCACCGGGAAGAATTGGAAAACGAATGAAGATATTTGAGGGGATTTAGATACAAGAGAACAAAGAGATCATGAACTGATTAGAGGATATTTGAACGATGCACCGGTAAGATTTGGAGAACGAGAGCTGAAAGCTGGAATGAATAATTCTGAGATGATGGGCTCAGAAGAATCAAACTGAAAAAAAACTCCTGAATTGCTCCGGATGGGTGAAAAGAATTCTCACAATCAAAACAATTATGAGGATGGCACGAAGCTAGAACCATGAATCTTGAAGAGAATGGAGCAAGATTAAAGAGAAACTCTTCTTCGGTCTTCAAAATTCGAGAATGACGACGAGAAACACCAGAATGAATTGTTGAGGCACTCCGGAATGACAATTAGAAAGATTGAATGACCGATGAAAAGAATTTGAAAGATCTTGGAGAAAGACATTTGGTGATGATAATTCATCCTTACATCAAACTTTGCAAAGAATTTGAGAATAACTCGAGAAAATTAGAAGAGTCGGGTAAGATCCTCGGGAAAAGACACGTGGGTTAGGGCCCACTCAAAAGAAACACCGTTGAACAATTTAAAGAGAGCTGCGCGGTTGAATTAAATGGCTAGAATGAGATAATTATCTCCAGATAGCTTGAACGGATTGGGAATGGAAATGCAAATCTTCTGAGATATCTTCAACACTCCGGAACAATTGAATAACAAGAAATGAAAGATTATGAGGTGCACCGGTATCGGAAAACATTTCAAACGGGGAAAAGGATATGATCGACAAAGCTTGAATTGATTCCACCGGGGAAGATAAGAGAACAAAGGATGATAAACTTGGAGCTTCCTTTAGCATCTTCATGAGAATCACCGGATAAGAGCATTGAGGAAAAGAATGAAGAGACTTCACTTCCATACGATGGATATTTGATTAAGAAATCTGAGTCCTTGAAGAAAAGGGTGGGAGGGTGGGAAAACAAAAACAACTTGGGTCGAAACGAACACCGTTGAGAAAAAAGCTTAGAATTGATCTTGCGAATGTTGCAATGATCGGATTTACTTGGAGAGAAGCACACGGTTGGAAAGGATTGAAAAGACGACCTTGATGAACAAGAAGGATTAGCATCCACATAGAAATATGAGAACACAGTTTAGAATAAGGTATGGAATCAACACTTGGCATTGAAGCAACTTGAATAGCACAACTCAAAACAAAAACAAAGGATTTGGCTCGCAGAATAAGCCGGAAACAACCATATGATAGATCCCATATCGTATCATGTATGCATTGGAAAGATATCCTACGTGATACTTGAATTCCCACTTATGAACTCCGAAACTTTCTGGTTATGCAATCAGGTGTTGGGGATACAGGGACACAAAATATATCACCCAAACTAACAATACCTAGATCCAAATTGTATCCATCCTTCAACACATAACCAAGAAACCTTCGGAAATCGTTTACCTCAACCTTCGAAAAGCATCCGTTATACAAGTTATGGCAATACTCTCGAGCTCGCCCCAGTACTGGGTTATCGAGGTTATCTCACCAACAACTATACAAAAGAGATTTTTGATGTCGGCAAAACTCAGGTATTCCAGAACTGCAACGATAAAATTGTGATGACAACACCTCGGAGCTCAACTCCCCGGGACACTGCCACAACCCCTAAATGTCAGGAGGTACCAAGAACAATGTTCTCGTCACAAAACCATCGGAACGATTCCAAGATACCCGCGTGATCCTAAATTTTTTTTAGTGAAATTTGAGGAGAGGAAAGTCAAAACATCTACGTCAGGAGACCTCACCAGAGCGACGAAGGGACTGAGGAGTAAAAAGAATCCTACTCTCCAATATATAATCCTAAGACTGAAAACATTTTTGTTCTAGACTCAACAACGCCAGCAAACAATCAAGCAGGGGGCTCCTAAGTCGGGGATGGCTCTAATACCAACTTGTCACGCCTAATATGCGACCCTATCCAAAAGGAACTCGAAGGTCCCACCAAGGATAGACCGCATATTGAAACGCTTTTGCAAGGTGGATATCATTACATCAACATTACATAATACATAGGGATACAACCAAGACATACAATGTCACATGAATACAACAATACAACATACAAGATCAACATCGACTACGGATGAATCATAAGCGAAACTCAAACAATATCCACCACGCTAGCCCAGGGCTGCCGACTGGAACCTATCCTGATCGAAGAAGAAGCGAAGAAGAACTCCAAACAAGCAAACATCGCTCTCACGTCATGATCATCGCATAACCTGTACCTGCAACTGGTGGTGGGAGGACGAGAGGGAGCGAGTGAGAGGAGGGGATCGGTCTCCTGGCGGCTAGGGTTAGAGGGGTCGGCTGGGCCTTGGGCCGCAGCTACAGGAGACCCAAATGGTCGGCTGGGCTGGTTGGAATCTCTCTCTCTCCTCACACACATGACAGAAGAGAGAAAAAATAAAGAAAGAAAAGGAAGGAAAGAAAAAGGTTAGAGAAGGGACACAGGCATGGGGATTATTTTCCCAGACTCATAAAATGAGCTTGATCCAAGAAAATCGAAGTGAGCGTGTGTGTGAAGACTGGATTCGAACTTCGTTTAAATTAAATTCAAATGAGTTTGAATAAGAAGTGGGCATTTGAAAGGTCCAAAAATGTTGAGATTTTTGGTGGAGCTCCGGAAGATGATGAAAGAATAAATGGCAAAGTTGGAGATCAAGAATTAAGACAACAAAGGCATTAGGATATTTTGTAAGTGTGTTTGCGGTAAATCCAAATAATTGGAATATTTACTATAGCTCTCTAAATATCGAGAGGATATGTTTTAAAGAGAATCACCAGGTGAATTCCTCGATTTAAATGGATCAAAGATCCATGCCATTTATTTAGTTGAGTTGTAAAAGATTTATGAGATGATGGCATGATGACATGATGCAATGCAAAAATAAAAGGGTAGGCACAAATGAAACATACGGCAAAACCCAGAATATATGGAAGTCTTCTCGAGCATCGGTCTCGGGGCGTTACACAAAATCTGAGTTACTATGTCACAAAAAGTATATAATTGGATTATTAAGCGGATGTATTTTCTAAAAATATACTATTCATCACATATATAGCCAGGTAAATTCTCAACCTAGAACAACGTGCATGCCATGTAAACCGATACGGAGGAAGTATAGTAGTAAAAGTGAGGTGATTTTACCGAGCGATCAGCGGGAGAGCATGGCCTGTCATGCGGTCCCACGTGTCATGATGTACCAAGGCGATGCGCGTGTCCCTCTTGAAGCAGAAGCAATACTACGTGGTTTGAGATGATGGCGAACCGAAGTGTGAAATAATGGTTGCTTCGTCCGTCTGGGAAGGTGCGGCATTGTGATTTGATGTCTCATTGCTCATTACTACTACTACTGGGGCGGTACGACTAGGGTGCGTCCCCCTACTATTCTGCACTATTATTTGGTGCTTTACACGTCGACCCGATTGCTATATGTCCCACATGTCGGTGACAGGAAGTACAGAATTCATGAAAGCGAGTGTCGACGGAGGAGTACAAGACACGGCTAGGGTTTTTGCTGCTTCGTGCGATCCATCGATACAAACCCGGACTAAAAAAAGGCGAGGACAGGTTCCAAGCAGTGTGGGAGTTTGGCATAGTCTGCATTCGAGGCAAGGAGGCAGGAAGGGAAACAAGCAAATAAAGGTTGAGCGACTTAGTTTTTGGAAAATCTGATTTTACGGAGTACGTACCCACTAGGGTTTATAGGGCTCATCTACAAAACATTTGTTTTTCCGTTTAATAAGTCTCAATTCTACTACTAATTGTAGTACCATCACATGTTGGATTTAGAGGTGCGTTAGATCACCCGATGCAAGCAGTGTCAAGAGAAAACTCACCAATGCATGTAGAAGTTCATGGAAATTTAGTGGTCATTCATGCATTCGTTCTAATTAATGCCTCGGCAAACATAACTTCTTGAGAAAAACAAGCGTACTAATTACTTGTGCAAACTAGGAGTACGAAATTAATTCGACCACTCACCGTCTACATTGGTTGGAGAGATTTTGAAATTGAGCCATAAACTGGAAAGGAGGGAGTAGTAACTTTTGTCTCGATTACTATTTGTGGCCTTGTATAGACGCAATATGTATTTTTTTACAGTGGCCTTGTATAAGTAAATGGATGGGGTACTAAAGGACATATATATTCCAAACAATATGATAATCTCTCTAACCAAGGTAGTAGGGACGAGGAGTAAACGGAGGGAGTATTAGAAGAAAGTTTCTCCTCGTCCTGCGAGCCACTGCGCGCGTGGGCGAGGGAGCGGGCGTAAGGCGTAGTAAGCAAGCTTCACCTCATCCTGCGAGCCACCGCGCCCGTGGGCGGGGGAGACGGCGTACTAAGCAATCTTCTCCTGGTTCTGTGAGTTGACAGGACACATCAAAAGTACTCCAGTGTATAGAGCCTTGCCTCTAAGGTAGGCCCCACATGGTTTGCCTCTTTTTTGAAATAACGCGTCAAGTCGCAATTTGTTTGTTCACCCATGGTAGATGATCCTCCCTCCATCTAGTGGAAAACCAGTACACGTGTCAAGTTACCACGTGGGCTGCCTTTTCGTACGGAAATGAGCTCCACTGTGTACCCACGCGGGTGTGGTTGGGAAAGAGACGGGAGTACGTGCGCCGTGCGTGCACCTCTTATCTACGTGCACGTCCCGCACCTACGTGGGTGTGTGTGAGAGGGACTATAGAGACACAAACCTAGACATAAAGACCACTACAATCATCAATGTTCTGCTTATCACAGATAAGATTGATTAATTCCCGTAACAATCCATGTCCTTAACAAAGGGTGCATGCATGTATAGGTTGAGCGTGTCTCTTGCGTCGTGTGCTGTGCGCATGTAGGCGTGCGAGTGTTGCGTGCATGCAAGGGTACGTTTCAGTGTTTCATGCATGTGTGTGTACGTGAGTGTGTTTGTGAGTGCATGTGTACGCGTCAGTGTTGCACGCCTGCATGCGTGTGTGTGTTCGTTATGTGTACGTGTCAGTGTTGCACGCCTGCATGCGTGTGTGCCTTGCGTGCAAGCATGTGTACATGCGGGGTTAAGCTACACGTCAGTCGACTAACTTTTTCGTCTCTGGTCATTAGATTTTCCAGCCGTTGGATACGAAATCAAGGGCCTGCAGTTTATCATCAAACTCCACCCCACGAGCCGCCACCACCACAGCCGAACCGCCCCCGCCATGCCGCCCGCGCCGCCACATAGCCATGCCCACCCTGAAACCACTCCTCACCGCCGGTCCGCCGCTGCACCGGCCATCCCTCTAGCCCCCGCTACCGAAGCTTTTTCTCCGGCGATCCCCACCCCACCGCCCAATCAACGCCCCCACCGCCGGCGACTGCCAACCAGAGGTCTCACGACTTCGACTACCCACTGACCACTAGTTTATTACCATTTATGTCCTTCATATACACGCTGACGGGTGGGCCTTATGGTAATGTGCGCTGCTGAATGTGGACTGTTTGACTGGTCAATTGATCGTGTCATCAACAAATTACGGAGCTGTATGGTGAGCCAGTGACCGTATGATCACCCTAAAATGTACTCCGTATCTTATTAACACAGTACAAACTCAAACTACCATTTCTTTCTTTCATATACGGGCTGACAGGTGGGCCCCACGGTTACGCGCCCCGATGGTGCAACACTAGTTGCGCCACGTGGAACGTTTGACTGGTAAATTGATTGTGTCATCAACAAAATACGGAGTTGTACGGGTGAGCCAGTGATCGTATAATCATGACATGTATTTTTTAACACGGTACAGACACAAGGGCTCATATATACGTGCAAGCACTCACCGCTATAAGCGCACACACGCAAACCCTACCCCTATGAACACCTTCGAGAGAGTGGGCCAACATATGATCTTGAGATTTTACGAAGTCACCATAGGTGCCTCGTAGTCTAGTGGAACGCCTCCTCCCACTAAACTCACATCGCCGGAAAATACTGAAATTAACGCAGGATAAATGCGAGCACCTGGACTTTAACCCTGGTGGGCTTGAGAAACCACTGTCCTCCTAACCATCCAACCACATGTTGGTTAGCACGACAAAATGTATGTGGTGACCGTGATGAGCTTATTCTGAAGTCCAGTGACCATATCGTGCTTTCGCTTCAAATACAATGACTGTAAGTGTCGTCAACAAAATACGGAGCATGCATCAATTGCAATGTCCGTCAGTGTCATCAAGAAAATATGGAGACGTATCGTGAGCTAGATACCGTATGATCACCACGATAATGTATAAGGTGACCGTAATGAGCATATTCTGAACTCCAGTGAACGTATAGTGCTTTAGCTTGAAATACAGTGACCGTCATGCGTGAATGTGTCGTGGGCATGCATACTTTTAGAGGGCCGAGAGATAGTTTGTGTGCGTACGTGAAAGTGGTGTAGAAAGAGGGGATGTTCGGTGGAGACGAGGAGAGATATGCCCTTCGTTTCTCTTCCCCGTGACTAATATTTTAGGAGAATATATAAACATTCACAATGCAGAACAAATATTTTTGGATGCACCATGCAATGAACTTTCATGTATAACATTGTATATTGTATATGCTTATTTTCTTAGTGGCCGATTGCGTGTGTGGTGTGGTGGGCACATCATTTCTAGTTGTGGTGGGTCAACATGAGGACTCATGGGTCGGTTCCATCCTGCGCCACATAGGTTGGATCGAGACGCGTTATACGAAGACCCATGTGGAGGACTCGGCGTACAACACGAAGCTAGCTACTAGAGTCGCGGAGGACTCTATCCCCACTGGTGATAAGCCGACTATATATGATTTGTAACCCTAGGCCCCGAGTATGTTATAAAAGCCTGGGGGCTAGTTCATCGATAGTATACACACACGCACAATGCCTAGTATTCACGTGTACTTTGTACACACCCCTATCACTAATATAAAGTACCTGGAGTAGGCTTTTTCCTCAACTACAAGGGTCCAAACTAGGGTAAAACTTTGCCTCGTATTACCATCCAGCCTAACAGTCAGGGATATCCCACCAAATGATATGATGGAATCATATCTGCTAACTACTAAGAGAGAGGTGTGTCTGGGTGGGGTGGCAATGTGTGCGAGAGAGGCCTAAAGATAATGTGCGTGCGGGAGACACGTAGGCACATATATGTGCGTATAGAGGGCTAGTAGAGATCGTGCATGTGTATATATGCATGTGAGAGAAATAGTGTTTTCCAACTGAGATTAGTGAAAAGAGTGGTACTTAGTAGTCAGAAAGAGAGAGAGAGAGATACAGAGAGAGCATGTGCGTGAGACTCCCCGACGCCCCGAGAAAGATTGTGAGCATGTGTGAAGGAGAAATGCCGATGCATATAAAGTGTGACTTATGCAGTAGATAGATAGATATATAGCGCGTTTGTGAGAACGGGCCGAGGCATAGTGCATCTACGTGTAAAAGGCAGTTCTACGCATTAAATTAAAATATAAATGGCATTATTATTTTTGGATGAGATCATGAATTTTGCAAATTGCGTATGGACGAAAATCGGTCTATCAGACACCCATACTCTATTGAATTCTAGCATGTGCATGTGTTTATTTCAGACATCGATCCATAGAGTGAGAGCGGTTTGAAATACAGACAATGGATGCTTTTGCAATTCATATATAAACATTAATTAGTGCACTCCATGTTGTTAGTGTGAAGCACTTTATACATGTGTCACTTGCATGGATACATTCCAAATTGCTAGCTATGAAATAGAATAAAAATCGGATTCAACATGAAGGGGGTTTCGAAGATTCAAATTCATAGGAAGTGCATTCATCTATTTGAAGCCGAGATAATGGCATTTGTAAATCAGATGTAAAAGGGGACATGAACCTTTGTTGTGCGTTTGAACATGCTATATATATTCATACGCATGTCCAACTTTTTTTTGCAACCAAGGAGATTATATTTGGAACCATGCATGAACTGAGGTAAGTTGCATATTTTTTTAATATATACTCGTGTACAATGTATATTCAAATGTACCACCTCCATTCCAAAATAATCGTAGCTTTTGGATTTTCAAGAGTAAAGATTTGTGAAGTTTGACAAATCCTGAATGTTCAATTCAAGAGAACCAAAAACGTTAATGCTTCTGCTCCCAAGTATTGAACAAAGCGCCAAATAGGCCTCTGGTCACCCGAAACCGTACGAGACTAATGTTTGGTGGTAGGAAATTACTGTCCTGACTCTGGCCCGTGTAGCCTATCGGCCCAAAGTCCAAAGGTCTAAACCGGGGTAGGTTTTTAACTTCACCAAGACGCCAGTCTCAACCCCCTCCGAGAAGCATTCATACGCCGTGGGCGCCTAAACACCCATGCGCTCGACCGAAATCTATCCTGCCCATATTTGGGACACCTGAAATTACTGTCCTACCCCCAACCCGCAATATGTCCGAAATTTTAGATGGGGGCAAAGTTCGTAACTTTCCCCAAATTTCAAACAAGCGCGTCCCAAACCGAAACATTGTTCCCCCTTAGTTCCCCGCCTCCCTCTTTCCCCATTCATACTCTGTGGGCGCCAAAACGCCCTGTCCACTAGCCGCGAAACCCCAACCTCCTCCGTCCTCCGCCCCATAGCGCCCAATCCACCGCCGTCCTCCTCCATCACGCCAGAGCCGGTACCACGACGTCATCGTCCAACGCAACCGCAACCGCAACGCCCTCAAGGACTGAGGGAGTCCCGGATTAGGGGGTGTCCGAATAACCGGACTATAGCCTTTGGCCGGACTCCTGGACTTTGAAGATACAAGATTGAAGACTTCGTCTTGTGTCTGGATGGAACTTTCCTTGGCGTGGAAGGCAAGCTTGGCGATACGGATATGTAGATCTCCTACCATTGTAACCGAATCTGTGTAACCCTAACCATATTCGGTGTCTATATAAACCGTAGGGTTTTAGTCCGTAGGACGAACAACAATCATACCATAGGCTAGCTTCTAGGGTTTAGCCTCTCTGATATCGTGGTAGATCTACTCTTGTACTACCCATATCATCAATATTAATGAAGCAGGAGTAGGGTTTTACCTCGATCGAGACGGCCCGAACCTGGGTAAAAACATCGTGTCCTTTGTCTCCTGTTACCATCCGCCTAGACGCACAGTTCAGGACCCCCTACCCGAGATCTGTCGGTTTTGACACCGACATTGGTGCTTTCATTGAGAGTTCATGTGTGTCGTCATCTTTAGGCCCGATGGCTCCCCCGATCATCAATAACGATGCGCTCCAGGGTGAGACTTTTCTCCCGGACAGATCTTCAGATTCGGGCGGCTTTTGCTGCGGGCCAATTAAGCTTGGCCATCCGGAGCAGATTGAAAGCTATGCCCGCCATCGTGTCAGATTTGGAAGTTTGAACTACACAGCTGACGTTCGCGGAGACTTGATCTTCGACGGGTTTGAGCCACAGCCAAGCAAGCCGCACTGTCACGAGGGGCATGATCTAGCTCTGCCGCCGAACAGTGTCCTGGAGGCCGCACCAGTGTCCGCTCCGACCTTTAGCTCGGAGCCGACTGCGCCGATCGAGGACGGGTGGCTGGACACCGCCTCGGGGGCTGCAATCTCTACGGCGATTGAGCCGTACACCTACCCATCGCTGCGAAGCTCGTGACTCCAAGGTGCCGGACTCCTCTCCGGACTCCGAGCCTTCTGCGCCCCCGCTAATCGAATCTGATTGGGCGCCGATCATGGAATTCACTGCCGCGGACATCTTTCAGCCCTCGCCCTTTGGTGACACCCTGAATTCAATAAAGTCTCTCTCCTTATCAGGAGAGCCCTAGCCGGATTATGGTCAGGAAGGTTGGGATGCGGACGACGAAGAAATTCAAAGCCCACCCACCACCCACTTCGTAGCCACTGTCAATGATTTAACCGACATGCTCGACTTCCACTCCGAAGACATCGATGGTATGGACGACGATGTAGGGGAGGAGCATGAACCAGCGCCTATAGGGCACTGGAGAACCACCTCATCTCACGATGTATGCATGGTGGACACACCTAAAGGAAGTGACGACGAGGAACAACGGGACGCTACGAAGGGTCGCTCCGTCGAAAAGAAGTCAAAACGGCGACGTAAGCGCCGCTCAAAGTCCCACCTCGACAAAGACAACAGCCACACAGACCCAGCTATAGAGCAGGGTGAACCGATGGACGACGAACATGCTATCGAGCAACAGTCCGAACAGGACAATCTGGATAAACAACCCGTCCCCGGCGAAGATAACAGTCCAGACGATCTCACGCCGGACAAGTTGCTGGAGCAGAAGAACCTCCACAAAAGGCTCGTCACCACAGCACGTAGCCTGAAAAAGCAGAAGCGGAAGCTCAAAACAGCGGAAGATGCACTCAGAATCAGATGGAGCAAAGTACTCAACACCGCAGACAAATACGGTGACAGTCGCCGAAGAATAAGCTACCCAAAGCGAAAGCTACTGCCCGAATTTGATGAGGAGGCCGTAGAGCCCCCACAATCAAAAAACAAGGAGGCCACCCGGGTGGATGGACGACCCCATGGCAAACAGAGAGCGGCAAACGGCGCCGCACACAAGCCGGCACGCGATCCGCACAAGGATTCGCATCAAAAAGATGGCCCAGTTAGATCTATCTACGGGCAAAGAAAGCAATCTCTAGTAAGCAAGGCAACACATCAAGTATCCGAACATCATGGTACACCTAAATATAGGGGTGCCGCACACCCCCTATGTTTCACCGATGAGGTGCTGGATCATGAAATTCCAGCTGGATTCAAGCCCGTAAACATAGAGGCATACGACGGAACAATGACCACAGAGTCTCGGATTGAGGATTACATCCTCCATATATACATGGCTAGAGGAGATGATCTCCACGCCATAAAATACTTACCCCTGAAGCTCAAAGGGCCAGCCCGGCATTGGCTTAAAAGCCTTCCCGAAAACACCATTGGAAGTTGGGAGGAGCTCGAGGATGCTTTTCGGGCAAATTTTCAAGGGACCTATGTCCGACCTCCGGATGCCGACGATCTAAGTCATATAGCTCAACAACCCGGAGAGTTAGCCCGGCAATTTTGGAACAAATTCCTTACTAAAAAGAACCAAATAGTCGACTGTCCGGACGCCGAAGCCTTAGCGGCTTTCAAACACAACGTCCGAGACGAATGGCTCGCCAGACACCTCGGCCAAGAAAAGCCAAGAACAATGGCCGCATTAACAAGCCTCATGACTCACTTTTGCGCGGGAGAGTGTAGCTGGCTAGCAAGATGCAGCACCAGCGACCCAAGTACATCCGAAGTCAGGGTTGGAAACGGGAAACCATGACGCAGCAAGGACCAGAGCTGGGACCAAGGGAAACAGCCCGAAGAGCACGGCAGTCAACGCCGGATTCAAAAGCTCTCGGCAGAATTATAAAAAGCTGCTCCTTAAGGATAATTGGGACGAGCTATCTAGCTTAAATAAAATCTTGGACAAAATATGGCAAATCAGCAGTACTCCCGAGAAGCCTGCAAACCACACCCACAGAGATTGTTGGGTCTTCAAGCAGTCCGGCAAACTCAAAGCCGAACACAAGGGGATCGACACACCAAGCGAGGGCGATGACGAACCCCAAAAGCAGAGCACCGGAAAACAAAAGAATTTCCCACAAGAAATCAAAACAGTGAACTCACTTCACGTGACAAAAGGGAAAAATAGAGCGGCACCCATAGAGGTACGCGCCAGACGGCCTATCCCGGAGGAGTCCTGCCACTAGTTGTTAAAACCAATCACCTTCGACCATCGGGATTACTCTAGAAGTATACGGAACGTGGGTTGGACTGCCTTGATATTAAATCCGATAATTGGCGGACTCCAATTTTCACAAGTCCTAATGGACGGCGGCAGTGATCTAAACCGGCTATATCAGGACACAATCCGCAAAATGGGGATAGACCCAACCAAATTTCACCATAGCAACACTTCCTTTCAAGGGGTAATGCCAGGCCCATATGCCCATTGTATGGGCTCTCTACTGCTAGAAGTTATGTTCGGCTCATCCGACAACTTCCGCCGTGAAAAGTTAACCTTCCACCTCGCCCCATTTTCAAGTAGCTATCAAGCACTATTGGGACGCGAAGCTTTTGCCCGCTTTAATGCAATACCGCATTATGCATCTCTTACACTTAAAATGCACGGTCCACGCGGCATCATCTCATTAAAGGGAAACATCGAGGGTTCCTCGAGTCCGGAAAATTGTGCGGATGCCTTGACAGCCCCACAATAAACCGGCTTCACCAATACAAGCACTTAGACAGGTCGTCCAGACCCCGGACACGGCTGGACGAGTCCGGCGTAAACATACAAGGGCTCACTAGACGCATACCCCCGTACAAGGGGCTCCGCGCATCCACAACAAGAGACAATAAAGCTCAATTTTGTTCATTCTTTGAATTGTACTTTGTTTTTAATATAACGTGCATTTTCACACGACCTTTTTCAACTAAGTTCCTCTCTTTTACAGATGAACACCGTGCTACACCCATCCAGGATACGGCACAACGGAGACACAGGCGCAGACATGTAGTAGGGACCCGTTGCAAGGATTCTTTTCAGATTAAGACCCTGCGTAAACCTTTTTTTACTGTCTCTTGTTGATACACATCCCCCGGTTTCTTGCTATAACCGAGGAGGAGGCTGGCGTTTCGGCATAGGCCACGTCAGAATTTCGCATGTACCTGGACACCAGGGGCTTTTTACTAAGGGCGATTCTTCGACCCGTTTTCATAAAGACCGAATACCTTAGGGAGTGTTCGGCGTCTCGAGTTAGGCCTTATATGAATCAGCTCCGAGTCATGTCTTTGGTCAAATGTTGGGTTTGCGCGGCTCCTATGTTTTGCTGCCTTACGTTCCGCTCTATCGGCTAACGCGGCACGAGGAGAACTACTGCGATTGTGCCCCCTGTTCGGCCAGGGGAGCACCTCAGTAGAGAAAGCCGAAAACTGACTGTCATGATATAGCGTGAGACTGGTCAACCACTCAATGACTCGCCAGAATCTTTAGAATTCCTCCACATTCACGAAGGGTCGTTCCCGGCCTGGCACGTACTCGCCCCGAATTTGGGTGAGCGCGGTGCCCCCAGGGGCTATATAGTAGCCCCACTGTCGAACTCCTATGGCTAAGTGAAAGTGATAAAGCATTATAGTCCGGTTGCCTAGTTTGCTGCTCTATCACCTCCTTTGTAGGACCAAGACGTTGGATCAAGTGTGAAAATGCATTTTCTGCAAACACCCCCGCATTATATGCGTAAATAAGCCAAAGACTGCCATCTTTTAGGTTATATACACATATACATTAACGGCCGCACAGGAGGTATTTTTAATTCTTGAAGGCACAAGTATAAAAAGCTTTTCTATTCCATCGAAACATTGTTTCACAATAATACATGTTATTCGAACATAATATCTTTCGAGCACTGCGTCTCTATTAAATGAGCGCCCTGCAGAACTTCCTGAAAATAGTGCTCGACAGGTACTCGGCTTCCGTCCGAATCTTGGGATGCAACATCGGTGGCCTTCATCTCCGCCCAGTATGTCTTAACACGGGCAAGAGCCATCCGCACACCCTCTATGCATGTTGACCGCCTCATTGCCTTGATATGCGGCACCGCACCAAGGAACTGCTGCACCAAGCCAAAATAACTCTTTGGCTCGGGCCTTTTCGGCCACAAATGAGTCACGACATTCTTCATGGCAAGTCCGGACAACCTATTCAGCTCCGCCCATTCGGCCAAATGATCGGTTAATGGAAGTGGACGCTCCAGACTACGGAACTGCGACCAAAAAAGCTCTTCCATCTCATGATCTTTTTGATCTCTGAAGTGTTCGGCCGCGTCCGCGGCACTCGCCACCAAGTCCAGATAAGCATCCTCACTACTCCACAGCCGGTGCAACTGAGCATATTTAGGATCCGTGAACTTCCTTCGCAGCAGAAAAGGCTTTCCAGCCGCGATATCTCCGGCCTGTCGTAGCTCCTCCTTCATAGCTCTCATCGCAGAGCGAGCATCCTTGGCCTCAGTGGTGGCCTTCTTCAGGTCCTCTTGCTCCGCTCGACCTTCTTTTTCAAGAAGCTCACAGCGGTCGGTAGAATTCTTCAACTTCACTGCCATTTCGGCCATTTCCTTTTTGCTTCGGCAGTGAGCAGCCTATTCAGCTTTTAGCTCTTCGGCTGCCTTTAAGGCAGCCGCATCACTTTTTTTGGCCTGCTCCTTGGCTCGGGCAAGCTCCGCCCAAAGATTCTCCAGGGCAGCGGCACCGTCTGCATCAAGCATACATGTTGTAAGGCACGGGCATCAAGCTCCCTTACTAGGTGTCCGCGGAGAAACTGCATACCTTGTGACTCGTCCAGCCGCTTATTGACAAGCGCGATGTCGGCATCCGCCACGTCAAGTTGCCGCTTTAGTTCGGCAAATTCATCAGTCCGACTAGCCACCGGACGATCCGCCACCTACATAGGAAGGGCGACATATTATATCTGGGATTATGATCCTCGGCACGCCGTCATTTTTGACAACGCACCGAGTCTCAGGGGCTATTATCTACACAGGGCGCATCTTATATATGCGGAACCGTCAAAAGGTAGATCATTGCACGTACCTCAAAACCCGTCAGTAAACTCCTGGCGGCCTCGTACAACCCGCTTTCCGCGGACGAAATCTTTTCAATCACCGTCCCATCAATGCACGGTGATCCTCCGAGATAGACACTCGCCCGAGCAGACCCTTGAACTCCTCCGACCGTGCACCAAGAGGTGCGGACTAAATCTAATGGCCTTTTGAAGGCGGACACGGAGGGCTGGGGGCCCTACGACCGCCCTCCACCTGCCGAATGGGGGAAACCTCCGCGACGACACCTCAGGATCGTTCGCCTCGCTAGGCGATACGGCAGGGGAGGCGTTCCGCTCTCCATCATCTCCGGACGAAGATCCCGAAGACGAGGCTCTCCGAGAAGGGCTGAGATCCGAACTACAAGGTAAAATTTCGGTCATCTTCAGAGATAAAACATGGATGTCTCTTATTTTAGGAAAAACTCCCCTCTCTACTTACGGCTCGCTGGAGGGCTAATCTCCTTGGGGAAATAATGCGGCCGGGGCATCTCCCGGCACAGGACCCTCTGGCGAGGATTTCTTCCCGCGCTTTGAGGCCTTGGTCTCCGAATCTTCAGAGGCGGTGCTCTTCTCCCCTTGGATGGAGGGATTCTCGATCCCTCCTTGCCATATAACCTCCTTCGCGGAGACAGTAGCTTCCTTGTTCCCCCCTTCGCCTTCTTCTAAAGGCATAGCCTCCAGCATCTTGGTTAACACGGGATCCGGCGTGGTCTCAGGGAGGGGGGCCGGACACCTGATCAGTTTTTCTTTCGCTATCCACTCATGTTTAGGGGATAGCTCTTTTAAGGGCAAGTTTATGATAAATATACGGATAGCGTGTCCGGGTACGGGACTACTTACTTGAGCATCCGGGCGATTGCAGCTCAGACCTGCGTCCTCGGTCATGTCCAGACACATTGCTTGTGATCCGAAGAACAATTTGTACATCTCCACGGGCGTTGCGCCCATAAAATGTTGGCGAGCTCGTGGTCCCTCCAGATTGAACTCCCACAGGCGAAGGGGGCGACGTTTGCAGGGCAGGACACGACGAATCAGCATGACTTGCGCTACTACGACCAGATTGATCTCTCTCTCTAGGAGGTCTCGAATACGGCCCTGCAACAAGGGCGCGTCCTTGGACGGCCCCCAGTCAAGCCCTTTATTGGCCCATGACGCCAGCCGCGGTGGAGGACCCGAGTGAAAGGCAGGTGGCGCCACCCATTGGTGCCCCTGGGAGCTGTGATATAAAACCACTCTTGTTGCCATAGGCTGAGCTCCTCTTGAAAAGAGCCCTCGGGCCATGGAGCGTCAGCATTCTTGCTTATAACAGCCCCCCCGCACTCTGCTGTTGCCCCTTGATCATCTTGGCTCCACCTTGAAGGTCTTGAGCCATAATTGAAGTGAGGGTAATGAGGAGGAAGGCTTCACACACGACGATGAACGATGAGATCCGGAGGATGGACTCCGGATCCAAGTCGTGAAATTCCAGCCCGTAATAAAACATGAGCCCCATACGAAGGGGTCCATCGGAAACTTAGCCCCGAAGGAAGTGAGACGCGAACACCACGCTTTCACCGGGCTTGGGAGTGGGAATAACCTGCCCTTGAGCAGGCAGCCTATGCGAGATTTCGCCGGTTAGATATCTGGCATCTCTTAGCTTTAGGACGTCTTCTTCCATGACGGAGGAAGGCATCCACCGGCCTTGGAGGTCGGAGCCGGACATCATCGAAGGTCCGAAGCGCCTGAATCTAGAGCTTTGGGTGTTGGAACTCGAAGCGAGGGGCGGATTCGATGGAGATTGAGAAAAAGGAGCGGGGCCTTGGTCTCTTTATAAAGAGGCTGGATAACAGGAGCCATCCCCGTGACCGTTCGGGACTCGCCTTTGATAGAGGAGGCGTGCCAACGGGCGCGGTTGGGTTACCCACGCCCGTATTGATGAGAATCCCGGAATAAGGGGACACGATCTCTGCTTTGACAAGACGTGCCAAGGAAACCACCTCGCTAAACGCGCTGAGGTGGGACAGTAAAAACAATTCGAATGAAGGCTTGGCCGTGGTGTGATGTCATGCTGCGGAATACGTCAGCAGATTGAACTTGTGTAAATGTTATTCTCTCTACGGTGGTATGTGGAACTTATTTTGCAGATTCGGACACTATCCTTGTGTTCAAAATCTTCTATGAAGTATTCGGAGGAGGAACCCACCTTGCAATGCTGAAGACAATGTGCGCGCCGGACTCGTCGTCATGAAAGCTGGGTTCAGGGGCTACTGAGGGAGTCCCGGATTAGGGGGTGTCCGAATAGCCTGACTATAGCCTCTGGCCGGACTCCTGGACTTTGAAGATACAAGATTGAAGACTTCGTCTCGTGTCTGGATGGAACTTTCCTTGGCGTGGAAGGCAAGCTTGGCGATACGGATATGTAGATCTCCTACCAATGTAACCGACTCTGTGTAACCCTAACCCTATTCGGTGTCTATATAAACTGGAGGGTTTTAGTCCATAGGACGAACAACAATCATACCATAGGCTAGCTTCTAGGGTTTAGCCTCTCTGATCTCGTGGTAGATCTACTCTTGTACTACCCATATTAATCAAGCAGGAGTAGGGTTTTACCTCCATCGAGAGGGCCCGAACCTGGGTAAAAACATCGTGTCCCTTGTCTCCTGTTACCATCCGCCTAGACGCACAGTTCAGGACCCCCTACCCGAGATCCGCCGGTTTTGACACCGACAAGGACTTAGCAGCTGAAGCCGATGTAGAGCTGCCTCCACAACGCCGACGCCGACGTGCGCCATACCAGAACAACTCCGACCATGCCGTCCTGCGCCTCACTGCTGGCGCTCCATTATCACAACCGTCCACTGCACCGGAGCTGTTCCCGCTACGCCGTCGTTCGCCGCCTCGGATCTGCTTCCCCGCCGCCGACAGACGGCCACCGCACCACACTCAACAACTTGGCCATGGGTTCGTCCAAGGCTGCACCATCCTCCACAACTTCTCGTTTCCAATGAACCACAAGAAGATCGTTGGAAAAACAGAAGGAGGACACAGCACTGCCAGCAGAAAGAGGTACTCCTCTTCCGTTATTTGTGCAAACCTTACATCTCTGCTCACACCATATTCATCCCACGAAAGAAACTAGTTGAGCGCTTCTTACTTCATCTTCTTCGTGATACTAAATGCACAAGGTTTCCTCCCTTTACTATTTCACCTTTGCTAGAGGTTAGTAGCCCGCCTGGATTTCAATTCAGGGTCAGTCGAACCGCAATTAAAAGAAGCAGCACCCGCTTAGGCGCGCGGAGCACCTAGTCCGCCTGTTCGCCGGGGAAGCACCGCATCGGTGTCTATCATAGGGGTGTGGGGCGCCCGATCTGCTTGCGCCCGATCTGGAGGTCGGCGGGCCTTGAATGGATTGCCGGGGGCGGTGCCAAGCACGGCGGTGCGGTGAGATCGAGGGGAGGGCGCAGGCAGGGGACTAGGCCGGTGGTCGCTGCCGTTTCGAGGAAGATCGTCAACACTGACTGGCTGGAGGTAGATGAAGACGATATGCCCGTTCTTTTTACATTGGACGGTGCAGAAAAAACGGACTGACCTAGTTGTTTTCAGTCGAATGTTATTTTCATAGAATCATGTAGTAATTTAGTGTGCCATGCATGTTCTAGAGCTATTATATGTCTCCCATCATTTATTTCTCACCGACCTGCTATCTGCTACCTTTACACTGTACTAATTGTGCACACACTTCACCCATACTCACAATATTGTTTTTTTTGCATGGGTATTTCAGACTCTGACGCGGTGTTGATGAATGCTGAAAAGAAAAGATAGAAGTGGCTCCAGGGTAATTCGAAGATTAGCACTAAGCATTTCAGCGCTCTAAAGGATGTAGTGTCAGCAGTTGGAGACAGTAAACGTAGCTCTGCAGTTGATGATCTCAATTGCCACACACAACCATCCCAGGTGCTTGCTTTAACTTCGGCTGTCAAATGTGGTTGCATGTTGCATATGGTGTCTAGCTTGTATTGCTTCCAATTTGGTTAAATTGCATCTGCTTACTTTACACATTATACCTTTGATAATGACATGCCTTCCTGTTTTTGATACATACTACATATGTCTATTAACCATGTTCGTACATCAAACTAATGTTCTTTTCTATCCCTCGTCTATCACTTATGATGAGACAGTCACCTGGGTGGGTTACAGTGAGACGCCATACTCGTTTAAAGAGTGCAGTGTCATCCTCCCCACATGATTCTCAAGAAACAGCAAGGCTAAATGAAGATAGTCAACATAGCTCTCTAGTTGATGACCGCAATTCCCCCACACCACCATCACAGGTGCTTGCTCTAACTTCGCAGTGTGATATGTGGTTGCATGTTGCATGCGGTGTCTAGCTTGTAATGCTTCTAATTAGGGTAAATTGCATCTGCTTAGTTTACACATTATACCTGTGAATATGACATGCCCTCCTATTTTTGGTACACACTACATCTATGTGTTAACCTTGTTCTTACACGAAACTACCTCTCTTCTGTATCATGCGTCAATCACTTACGACGAGTCACCTTTATTCGTTGCATATTGCATATTATTTCTATCATGTTGCCATGTATTGCTTCTAATTTGCTCAAATACATTTGTTAGGGCACCCTTTTAATTTGGCAGAGTGATATTGGTTTCATCTTTCATATGGTTTCTAGCTTGCATTGATACTAACAAGTTCAAGGACCTTGTGCTTAGTTTACACTTTATACAACATACATGTCAATATGTCACGCCGTCCTGTTTTTCATACATATTCCATCCTCCTATCATGCGGCTGCCTTACATGAAAGTAGTGTTCGTCTATCATGCCTCAATGAGTTCTGAAGAGCAAATTTTATTCCTTTTTCTTGTGGGTTTGACTTGACAAGGCAAAATCAAGAAAGAGGAAGGAAAAGGGTAAGGAAGGCGATGATGGTGGTCCTCTGCAGCAACATAAACGGAGCATTTGTACCGATTCTCCTTGTACTGATAGTGCATTACAAGGTCCAAGTCTCCCCTCCCCTACTCCACCATCCAAGGTGCTTGCTCTAACTTGGCAGTGTGATATCTGGTTGCATGTTGCATATGGTGTCTAGCTTGTATTGCTCCTAATTAGTGTAAACTGCATCTGCTTAGCTTACACATGATACGTGTGAATATGACACGCTTTCCTGTTTTTGGTACATACTATATCTGTCTATCACACCATGTTCTTACATGAAACTACTCTTATTGTGTATCCTGCATCAGTCAGTTATGATGGAACACCTTTAAGTTGGCAGTGTGATATTGGTTTGCGTCTTGAATATGATTTCTAGCATGTATTGCTTCTAGTTTGATTGACGCCACCTATGATGAGACAGTTTTAACTTTGCAGAGTGATATTGATTGCACCTTTCATATGGTGTCTAGTTTGCAGTGCTTCTAATTTGTTGAAGTGCCTTCTGTTTAGTTACCACATCATAGGTGTGAATATGTCAAGCCGTCCATTTTTTCGTACATATTCCATCCTCGTATCATGACTTTTCCTTTCATCGAGTAGTGTTCACAAGATCATGCATGACTGAGTTCTGAAGAGCGAATTATATTCCTTTTTCTTATCGATTTGACCTCACAATGCAAAATCAATAAAGCTGAAGGAAATTGGCAAGGCATTGGATGATGGTGGTCCTTCCGAGCAACTGAAATGGAGGTTCTCTCCAGATTCTACTCTGCCATCCTCCCAACAAGATTCGCAAGACAATTCAAGGCTAGATAATCAACATAGATGTGTAGATGATGAGCACACCTCCCCTACTCCACCATCACAGGTGCTTGCTCTAACTTGGCAATATTATATGTGGTTGCATGTTGCATATGATGTCTATCTTGTATTGCTTCTAACTTTGTTGAATTGCATCTGCTTACTTTACACATAATGCCTGTGAATATGACACGTGTTCCTGTTTCTAGAACATACATGTACATGATGAGCACATCTCCCCTACTCCACCATCATAGGTGCTTGCTCTAACTTAGAACTGTTATATGTGGTTGCATTTTCCATATGATGTCTAGTTTGTATTGCTTCTGCTTATGTTGAATTGCATCTGCGTAGCTTACAACTTATACCTGCAATGATCACTTGCCATAAGACACATTTAACTTGGGACTGTGATGTAGGTTGCATCTTGCATTGTCTTCTAGCTTGTACTGCTTCTAATTTCTTGAAATGGTACTTACAACGAGACACTTTTTACCTGATAGAGTGATATTGGTTGCATGTTCATATGGTGCCTAGCTTTCATTTCTTATAATTTTGTTGAAATGCCTTCTGCTTAGTGTTTTTCATACATATTCCATCCTCCTATCATACGTGTGAATATGAAACGCTGTCTTTTTTTGTATATATTCCATCCTCCTATCCTGCGCTTGCCTTACATCAAAGTAGTGTTCGTCTGTATCATGCATCAACCAATTATGCAGAGCTAATTTTATTCATCTTCTTGTGGTTTTGACTTCATAAGGCAATATCAGAAAGTAGGAAGGAAAATAATAAGTTAGGGGAAGTTGGTGGTCCTCCGCACCGACGCAAACAGAGACTCTCTAGATTTACCACTGCTACTGCTAATGAAGTTGAAGTCCCAAGTCTACATGATGAGTTCATCTCCCGTACTCCATCACAGGTGCTTGCTCTAAGTTGTCTGTGTGATAATTGGTTTCATGTTGCATATGTTGTCTAGCCTGTATTTCTTCTATTTTGATTAAATTGCACCTGCTGAGTTCATACGTTATACATGTGCATATGACATGGCATTCTGTCTAGAATACATCGCATCTATCTATCATACCATGTTCTTACATCAAAGTACTCTGTTGTGTACCCCGCATCACCACTCATGATTGGACACTTTTAACATGGTAGTTTGATAGTGGTTGCATCTTGCATTGATTTCTATGTTGTCTTCGCTTCTAATTTTTTGAATTGCCACTTATGACAAGACAGTTTTAACTTGGCAGAGTAATATTGGTTGCATCTTTCATATCGTGTCTAGCTTGCATCACTTCTATTTTCTTGAAAATCCTTCTGCTTAGTTTACACATCGTAGCTATGAATATGTCATGTCGTCCTGTTTTCCTTACATATTCCATCCTCATACGGTTGTCTCACATCAAAGTATTGCTTGTCTGTATCATGCATCAATGAGTTCTGACGAGCGATTTTATTCTTTTGTGTTGTGGGTACGGCTTGACATGGCAAAGTCAAAAAAGAGCAAGGAAAATAATATAGTAGGGAGTGGTGTTACTCGTCGGGTGAAACGGAAAAGGATCGCCCGTCCAGATTCTGCTGATACTTATAGTACAGTAGAAGGTCCAAGTCCACCGGCTAAATCTACAAACACAGTATCACCTGCTCCACCAGCTGCAGCATCCGATTCAACTATACCAGCATCTCAACGAGTTACTCACTCGTTTTCTCCGGAACTGGCCAGTTCCCAAGCTGCCTTCACACCTAACACTACTTCTGAAGCACTGCTGACACAACAGGACTTGGCAAGATCAGATGAACCTCATGAGCATCAACACCAAGACGGTACCTGACCGAGTCAAGTTGCAGTTGCATGCTCCTTTATATGTACTCTCACAGTTTGATGTACACTAACACTTTCCATATTCGTTGTTGAACTAGCACCATGACGCAAGCGGAAACAGACATCAGGGATAATGCTTGACAGATTAACAAAATCTAAAGGAGGAAGAATGGAGATCCATTTTGAGGCAGGTTTAAAAAGGCCATGTGATGCTACAGGGTCAGCCAAGTTAGTATCAGAGGCAGCCGCCGTTAGGTGTCATTAGGTGTCATGCACGTATCCTCCCAACGTGGATCCAGTATAGGAATGAGAAAGACAATACCCAATTTAACACCTTCCTTGACCATTTATCCGTAAGTAATTTTATTCATCGCAATTAGTAATATTGTCTTGCTCTCTCCCATACTTTCTAGCTTCCTCCTAATAAGACTCACATTCTTTTTTCAACATATGAGGTTCAAGTTGGATTCGAAAGATGATGCAAAAAAACAAGCATGCACTCATGTTTTTCAGTATGCTCTGCGACAGTATCGGTACCACCTTAGAAAATCTCACTTTGAAGGCAAGGCTAAGAAATCGCCCAAATATCGAGTTGAATATATTAGAGATGAAGACTGGACAGCCCTCGTTAAACATTGGTCTGATCCAAAGTATCAGGTAGGCTATATGTATTTGATCAGACCACATACTGAACTTGTATTTATGTATGTGCCTTACAAGTGTATCTTCTTCTAGGCTAACTGTTTGAAGAACAAGACCAACCGTTCTAAAGTGAAATTCCAACAGACAACATGATCTCGTAGCTATATTGCACACTGCGAGGCTCTTGTAAATAGCTGCTACTTCCTTCTTTTTTCTGTGCCATATTATCGTATCTATATTGACTTGTTCCAAATATAGAGGAAAGCCTGTGCGGACCAAAAAGAACCTGAACCGAATGCAGTGTAAATCTTCAAGGATTGCCACACTAGCAAGA
This sequence comes from Aegilops bicornis, assembly GCA_021605145.1. NCBI lineage: Eukaryota > Viridiplantae > Streptophyta > Magnoliopsida > Poales > Poaceae > Aegilops > Aegilops bicornis. The sequence continues at coordinate 514,296,468 of CM038674.1, forward strand.
TGAAGGGCATGAGCACACCAGTTCAAGCCGCTGTTGTAAGTCCTTACTCCTCCTGCCTTTGAACTGATTGGTACTGTGATGTGTTCATTTAACTACTTGGTTTGCAGCCAATGTCAGTTACTCTGTTCACTTTTATACACAGTTGTCTTAATGTATCATTTCACCTTACATGGTTTAAAAGAGATGAAGGATATTCTTTTGGTCTTGATCTGTATTCTAGTTGTTATGTTCATTTAGCGCACACAATGATAAAATAGCATGTTTGTTTTATATATGTTTGCCCATGATATGAATGATGTCATACTATGTTCATCCTACTTTAAACCATGTCTCTTTATCCTTGGATGTCAACGAACGTGAGGAAATAGACAATACAATAGGCATGCTACATGGACATATGTTCCGAAAGTGATTTTATTATGTAGTTGGCACTACAATACATGCTAATGTATTACAGTAGTTAACCAAAATAAGTTATGTATAAACGTGTAACCTACTTTGTTTGTTTTTTTGTCTCATTAGTAACTTATCTGGTACACTAATCTACAAGTCAAACTTTCAAGAAGCTATGGAAAAAATGATTGAACAGCCACAACCACCTGAAGGTGACGAGGCTACCACAGGCACAATGTCACCTCTTGCTGCAGCAAGGCCAAGATCTCTCCACTAACAAAGTGCAAAAAGCACCTTCCTGCGTCATTCTGGGTTGGTTGTCAAGGTAACCTCGTCCAAATCGCCTATTAACAAAATCTTCCTGCTAGACAGAGTGATATATCTGTGCTCCAGACACAAGTCCAATCCCTAATGGACGTCGTTTTGGAAACAAGAATAGTGGTTGACAAATGTCGTCAAGATATGAATGGTTTTGAAACCAGACTAATGAGACATTAACCGTTGTTCAAGAGCAATGGCGGAAAAAGGTGAAGATCGTGCGCTCCATCAAATTCTACACTGAAACATTAGCACTCGTGTCAAATGATACGTGCTTCTATACATATGATGGTGCTTTCATCTGCAAGGACCGTAAACTTTATGCCAACATGCCTTTTGTTGTGATACAGCATTTATGCTGCTGCAAAAGGCTGCAATAATTATGACGCTTATTTTGTATAGTGTAGCTTTATCTTAGTAAAGTATTCGGTCAAAAGCTTCGTAGGAGCCCAACATGCCAACATTCGTCGGGCCCATTCCAATTGGGCTAAAAAGATTATGGGCCTAAATTTGCATGTAGCCCACTAAAACTATCTGGGCCTAAATCAGCATAAGATTTCATATTTTTCTGGTAGGCCTGTGCCCATAGTGGGCCTTTAACAGGCCTAAACATAACTTGGGCCCTCAGTAACAATAGGTCGTTTACAGGTGTAAATATCTCGAGCCCATAAAAAACATGGGCCTTTAAAAGACCGAAAATGAGATTGGGCCCATTTACAGTGCAGATCTTTGACAGGCCGAAATTCGTATGGGCCGTAAATGCGTCGACCTAATACACGGGCCTTTAACAGGCCGGAAGTTCGGTCGGGATAGATTATCGTCATTTTTATATGGGCCGTTAATGGGCCCGATGTGACGTTGGGCCACATATGGCCCATGGATTTCGTCCGACGTTAACAGGCCGGAAGTGGCCAAATCTATGATGGGCCGCTAACAGGCCGAATGTCAGACATGGACGAATATGAACCAAATCCTTCATGGTCGTTTATGGACCGAAAGTTTCAAAGGCCTGTAAATGGGCCCAAATGAAGCAGGACCTTTAACAGGCCGGAAAAACACAGGGCCTTAATTCGGCCCATATACTTAGCGGACTGTTAACGGGCCAGAAGTGATCATGGGCCGCGATGATGACAAGTTGAAAGCACAGGTGCTCCCTGGGTGATTTTCGTAATTAATGTCAACATATCTCTTGTTGGACTAATGCTTCTACCTAGTATGATTCAGATAAGTTCAACAATGGAGTGGCATGGAGAAGAGGATGTGGAACCCCTTCAAGATGCTAAGGACAAAGGATTGGCTCAAGCTCAAAGCTCAGGACTCTACATTTTCTATTTTAGTGATCCAAGATCACATTGAGTCCATAGGAAAGCCAATACTATTAAGAAGGGATGAGGTGTTGCTTAATGGCTTGCTTGCTCAAAGAGCTTAGTGATATGCTCCAAAGCCCTCAACCACTTTCTCACTTCCACATATGTCCTAATCAAAAAAGTCCAACTCGGCCCCACCAATTCTTTCTATCCGGAGCCACCGAGTTTAGTTGACATAGCCACTGCCAGAAACCCTAATTAGTTCAGTCTCACCAATGGGATCTCGGTCTCACCGAGATGGGCTTCCAAACTCTCTGTTGTCTATTGCAATAGTTTCGGTCCCACCGAGATTTGCAACCGGCCCCACCGAGTTTGCTTGGCCAACATTATGTTCCACTTATTACCCAAATCGGTCCCACTGAGTTTGAGTAGTCGGTCAAACCAAGTTTTGGATTTACCCTAACCCTAGCATATCGTTCCCACCGAGTTGATCAAGTCAGTCCCACCGAAATGCCTAACTGTCACATTACGAACCAAATCGGTCCGACCGAGTTCTCTGAATCAGTCCCACCGAGTTTGGTGATTTGGGTGTAACGGTTAGATTTTGTGTGGAGGCTATATATACCCCTCCACCCACTCTTCATTCATGGAGAGATCCATCAGAACATGCTTACACTTCCAATACATATTTTCTGAGAGAGAACCACCTACACTTGTGTTGAGGTTAAGATATTCCATTCCAACCACATAAATCTTGATCTCTAGCCTTCCCCAAGTTGCTTTCCACTCAAATCTTCTTTCTACCAAATCCAATCCTATGAGAGAGAGTTTGTAAGGGCAAGGAGATCGCCTACTTCGTGAAGATCTACCCTAGTGAGGCAAATCCTTCGTGGGCGACGGCCATGGTGGGATAGACAAGGTTGCTTCTTCATGGACCCTTCATGGGTGGAGTCCTCCGTGGACTCGCGCAACCGTTACCCTTCGTGGGTTGAAGTCTCCATCAACGTGGATGTACTATAGCACCACCTATAGGAACCACGGATAAAAAATCTCCGTGTCTCCAAATTACGTTTGCACACTCCAATCCCATCTCTTTACATTCTTGCAACTTGCATGCTTTACTTTCCGCTGCCCATATTCTCTTTGTATGCTTGCATGTTTGCTTGATATGTATTGTGAATGTTTAAACTTGTGCTCAAACTTCACATCAACTAAAGGAAATTAAAAACTACAACTTTTCTTGATTAGAGTCTATTCACCCCCCTCTAGACACCTTTTCCCGATCCTTTCAATTGGTATCAGAGCTTTGGTCTCCATTGCCTTGGTTTAAACACCTTTGGAGGAAGATGGATGTGTCTACTTTGGGGAGTCTTAGACGTAGAGTGCCTATTCTTGCTGGAGAATATTTTCATGAGTGGAAAAATCAAATGCTTGAGATTTTCAATTAATATCATTTGAACAAGTACATTACTAGCCCTTGTGCACCTCATATTAATCCTTTGCATCCTACACCCGACTAGGATCTTGACATGATTCACAATCTTAGAACCATAAATCTTATCATTAGAGGATTGCCCAAAAAATTTATTTCTAGTTTACCTACTCTTGATTGTGCCTATACCATATGGAGATTTCTTGAGGAACGATTTCCAAATTATTCCTTGAAAAATTTAGACGAAATTCTCCATAAGTCTATTGCCTTCAGTAAAATGAATTAAAGTGATTCTAGCTTTGGGGATTGTTTATTTGAGCTTACCGATCTCATGCGTGCCATAGGAGATGTTGGGATCATTAGCAATATTATTTCCGAAGCTATTAGAATTCATAAAGATAATCATCGAAATGATCATTTGTCTATTGAATTACCTCTCTAGGAATTGATCAATCACAAGATGATGTTGAACATGGATACTATGATGAGGATGATGATAGTGACTATGATCTTCATGATGCGATGAGACACTTTGGTCTTATGGAAAATCTTCGTGGCTACATGGTCGGAGGAAAGGAATGGGTCCTTGATAGTGGATGTACTGATCATATGACCGGAGATAAAGATATGTTCCGTGAGCTTGCTGAAAACGATGGCCCTCGAAAATATGTCACTTTTGGTGATAACTCAAAGGGTAAGGTGGTTGGCCTCGGTAAGGTGGCCATCTCACATGATAGCTCCATACAAAATGTCATGCTCGTTGAATCTCTTGGGTACAATTTACTTTCAGTTTCTAGACTTGCTGATTTCGGTTTCAATGTCCTATTCAATCAAGTAGATTGCCGTGTGTTTCAGAGAGAAAATCGTGAAAATGGTCTTTACCGGTATATGTAGAGGTGATCTTTACATTGTTGATTTCACTAAAAGGCTCAACCTAGAACTTGCTTAATTGCTAAATCTTCTAAGGGTTGGCTGTGGCATAGAAGGCTAGGTCATGTGGGTATGCGAAATCTTGATAAGCTTATAAAAGGTGATCATATCCTTGGAGTAAAAGATGTCATATTTGACAAGGATAGACTTTGTAGTGCTTGTCAGGTAGGGAAACAAGTTGGAGGAAGTCATCGCGCGAAGAACATCATGACCACGAGAAGACCACTCGAGCTACTTCACATGGATCTCTTTGGTCCAAATGCCTACAAGAGTCTCGGTGGTAACTCGTTTGGACTAGTCATAGTTGATGATTTTTCAAGATTTACGTGGGTGTTCTTTCTTGATGACAAATCACAGGTCCAAAATATCTTCAAAAACTTCGCTAGGAAGGCCAAAAATTTGACGTGAAGATCAAAAAGGTTCAGAGCGACAACGGAACGGAGTTCAAGAACACAAATGTGGATACCTTCTTGATGAAGAGGGGATTTCACATGAGTTCTCGGCTACGTACACACCTTAACAAAATGGAGTCATTGAGAGGAAAAACCGGACTCTTACTGAGATGGCAAGAACGATGCTTGATGAGTACAAGACTCCAAAACACTTTTGGGCGGAAGCGGTTGAGACAGCTTGTCATGCAACAAATTGCTTGTATCTTCACAAGCTACTCGGCAAGACGGCATACGAGCTTCTCACCGGTAACAAACCCCAAGTTGGATACTTTCGAGTATTTGGCTCAAAATGCTACATTCTTGATAAGCATTGTCGTTCTAAATTTGCTCCTAAATCTCATGAAGGTTTCGTACTTGGTTATGGCTCAAACTCTCACACTTACCGTGTCTACAACAATTTCACCCGAAAAGTTGAAGAGACAGTAGATGTGAAGTTTGATGAATCTAACGGCTCACAACTAGAGCAATTGCCAATTGATGTAGGAGACAAAGACCCTTCGGAAGCAATCCAAGACTTGTCTATTGGCAAGATTCATCCAACGGAGGTGAAGGAGAGTACCTCGTCCATCCAAGTGGAAGCTTCTACCTCATGACAAGGTGAACCAAGAGTTGATACGGAAGCATCCACAAGTGGGACACACCAAGACAAAGAAAACAAGGAAGCACACCAAGATGAACATCAACAACCTCCTTCTCCACCACGACAAGAGAATGACAACGTCAACAATGAAGAAGGCCAAGAATAAGAACAATATGAAGAAGATGTTTCACCCCGAGCCAAGCCAAAGCTCCCACGAGTTCGAGCAAGAATCGCCAAAGATCATCCCGTCGAGCAAATCTACAATGATATCCAAACCGGGAGAATCACTTGCTCTAAAACTTGTTTAGCTAATTTTTGTGAACATTACTCATTCATCTCTGGCATTGAACCTATGAAGGTTGAAGAAACATTGGAAAATCCGTACTGGATAAACGCTATGCATGAAGAGCTACACAACTTTGAGAGAAATCAAGTATGGACATTGGTCGAGAAGCCCGACAACAACCACAACATCATTGGTACCAAATGGGTGCTTCGCAACAAGCAAGATGAAGATGGTCAAGTCGTCCGCAACAAAGCACGCCTAGTCGCCCAAGGCTACACTCAAGTCGAAGGTATGGACTATGGTGAGACATATGCTCCCGTTGCTAGACTTGAGTCCATTCGCATCTTACTTGATTATGCTAATCACCATGATATCACCTTGTACCAAATGGACATTAAAAGTGCTTTTCTATATGGTGAAATTGAGGAGGAATTTTATGTTAAGCAACCTCCTGGCTTTATCAATCCTAAGAAACCTAATCATGTCCTCAAACTTCACAAAGCCCTTTATGGTCTTAAACAAGCTCCTAGAGCGTGGTATAAATGCTTGACCAAGTTCCTTATTGAAAAAGGCTTTGAAATTGGTAAAATTGATTCTACCCTTTTTACTAAAAGGGTGAATGAAGAGCTATTTGTGTGCCAATTTTATGTTGATGATATTATATTTGGTTCGACTAACCCTCATTTTAGTGAGAAGTTTGAAAAGCTAATGTCGGAGAAGTTTGAGATGTCTATGATGAGTGAACTCAAATTCTTTCTCGGTTTGCAAATCAAGCAAACTGAGGAAGGTACCTTTGTCTCGCAAACAAAGTACACCAAGGACTTATTCAAGAAGTTCAATATGCAAGAATGCAAAGGTATGACCACACCCATGCCTACTAGTGGACATCTTGATTTGACCAAAGATGGTGAACCGGTTGATCAAAAAGTTTACCGCTCTATGATTGGTTCATTGTTGTATCTATGTGCCTCTCGTCCCGATATTATGCTAAGTATGTGCATGTGTGCACGATATCAAGCGGCACCTAACCAATGTCATCTTAAGGCTGTGAAAAGGATAGTGAGATACTTAATACATACACCAAATTTTGGCATTTGGTATCCTAAGAGGTATTCCTTTGATATTGTTGGCTACTCCGATTCGGACTATGCTGGAGACAAGGTTGATAGAAAGTCCACTTCGGGTACTTGTAAATTTCTTGGTAGATCTCTTGTGTCTTGGTCCTCCAAGAAACAAAACTCGGTATCCTTATCCACCGCCGAAGCGGAATACATTGCCGCTAGTTCATGTTGTGCTCAATTACTTTGGATGACCCAAACTCTTAAATATTATGGGATATATGTGAAACATGTTCCATTGTTGTGTGACAATGAAAGTGCTATTAAGATTGCTTACAATCCCTTGCAACATTCTCGAACTAAACATATTGAAGTTCGTCATCATTTCATTCAAGACCATGTTGCCAAAGGGGACATTAATCTTAAGCATGTTCGCACCGATAAGCAATTAGCGGATATATTTACCAAACCGCTTGACGAGAAAGTCTTTTGCCGTTTGAGAGGTGAATTGAACATCATTGATGCTTCAAACTTGGAGTAGGAACTCCATTTGGATACATGCAAGGCATGAGTCTTTGATTAATCCTTGATATTTCTTTCATGATGCTATCTATATGTCTTGGATACTTTTGCACCCTTGTATGCTATCTAACCTTGTAGGTACTTGGATGAAAGTAATCCATGAGATTGCAATTCACTCACATCTTGAGCAATCTCTACATCATCAAGTCTCTATACAATGGTGGTTGAAGTCAAGGAAGCACAAAACCCCTCAAATATATCCTTTGACTCATTCTATGTTAAATTGTATGATTGTCATTTTGGATACACAAGTGCTCTTCCTTGCAAAGCTAACCCATGTAGGAAGATGAACTCAAACTCCAAGTTATGCTCCCAACTCTTGATGAGCTACATCAACCTTGAGCAACCCACACAATTTCGACTACATGATCAAGATCGACACCACCACCACCCAAGGTTTGCTATTCCATCTTAGAGAAGCTTTACTCCAAGTCATGGGATAAATCAACTCAACAAGATGTGAATACATCAAGAAGCTAAAACAAAAAATGGTGACCCCATTTTGAGCTTAAACGATGAGTATGACCAAAGATCAAGTGATCTCACTTGACTCCTAAGTCAATATACTCTAACATAGGTGACTTTGTCACCGCCCACTACTAGATGAAGTTCTCTTGTGTTTCCTTTTGCATTTGTCTCTTGCATATTTGTTCTTCATCTAGATCTTTTCATTTCTTCTTGTTCTGCATTGTCTGCATCCAATTCATTGCAAATCTTTCAGCTAATTCCTTGCAAATCCTTGTGAGATCTTAAAATGCCTAGTGAGCTGAGGTGAAAAGTGTTTTACTGTGATGCACTCAGTCACATCGGTCTATTTTCTTCGGCCCAGCCGAATTCTCTCGGTGCCACCAAAGCACACAACTCGGTGCTACCGATTTCACTACAGGAAAGACAACTTGCCACTTATTCCTGCAGTACTTTTGCTCCAGCTCCACTCAATGACTCTTGTCCTATACCAGCATCATATTCAACTTCCTTTGTTACTCAAGGACCAAACCCTTCTGCAATAACACGAAAATCCAGAAGATCCCTTCTTGGAAATTGATGTCAAAGGGGGAGAGAGATCACATCAAAGCTCTCTGCTTAATCATTTCTATAGGGGGAGAGGATACTCAGGGGGAGTGTGTGTAAGAAACCTCAGACCTCAGATGCTTGGTGTTCAAGAGGAGAGAAATTACATGTATTTAAGAGGGGAAAGACATGTTCACATTTGATCATATTTGATTGCTTGCATTAAGCTCAAGCTCTGTTGTTTTTTTCTTTTGCTCTGATTTTCTGTTCCCTATCTTCTCCCAATAACCCAATGCAAGATTCAGGGGGAGCAAGACATCTAAGGGAAGGAAATCTCTGATTTTATTGCATATCTTTACCTTTTGGGACATGTCTAGACCCAATGGGGTACTCGGTACTCACTCTCTACATGTCATCCCAGTCTTGGTTCTCTTGTGGTTTCTTTTGTTTGCTCTGGCTAGTAGGTGTATCTGTGTTGTCTAACCTTGTTTACTCAGGTTCATTCCTTCCTAATCCAACTCAAGACCACAAGGTAAGTATATGCATCATAGTCATGTGTATGAGGATTTCTTGCTAATGTGCATACTGTTTGCAAGAAGGACTCATGGGCATGAAGGTACATTTCCTATATTCACATCATTTGCTCTGATCCATATAGCCAAGATACATGTAACACATGGATTACTCTGTCATGCTTATGCATTCACATGATCCTATGTTTCATATTTCTATGATTGCATACATGTAGGGGGAGCCTATGCATGTTACATGTCTTTCCAAAGCTTTACTTGTTGCGCTCTATATCTTTATCTAAAGCTTTGATGTATGTTTTCATCAATTACCAAAAAGGGGGAGATGGAAAGCACAAGTGCTCCCTGGGTGATTTTGGTAATTGATGTCAACATATCTCTTGTTGGACTAATGCTTCTACCTAGTATGTTTCAGATAAATTCAACAATGGAGTGGCATGGACAAGAGGATGTGGAACCCCTTCAAGATGCTAAGGACAAAGGATTGGCTCAATCTCAAAGCTCAGGACTCTACATTTTCTATTTTAGTGATCCAAGATCACATTGAGTCCATAGTAAAGCCAATACTATTAAGAAGGGATGAGGTGTTGCTTAATGGCTTGCTTGCTCAAAGTGCTTAGTGATATGCTCCAAAGCCCTCAACCACTTTCTCACTTCCACATATGTCCTAATCCAAAAAGTCCAACTCGGCCCCACCGATTCTTTCTATCCGGAGCCACCGAGTTTAGCTGACATAGCCACTGCCAGAAACCCTAATCAATTCAGTCTCACCGATGGGATCTCGGTCTCACTGAGATGGGCTTGCAAACTCTCTGTTGTCTGTTGCAGTAGTTTCGGTCCCACCGAGATTTGCAACCGGCCCCATCGAGTTTGCTTGGCCAACATTCTATTTCACTTATTACCCAAATCAGTCCCATCGAGTTTGAGTAACCGGTCAAACCGAGTTTTGGATTAACCCTAACCCTAGCACATCGTTCCCACCGAGTTGATCAAGTCGGTCCCACCGAAATGCCTAACGGTCACATTATGAACCAAATCGGTTCGACCGAGTCCTCTGTATCGGTCCCACCGAGTTTGGTGATTTGTATGTAACGGTTAGATTTTGTGTGGAGGCTATATATACCCCTCCACCCACTCTTCATTCGTGGAGAGAGCCATCAGAACATGCCTACACTTCCAATACATATTTTCCGAGAGAGAACCACCTACACTTGTGTTGAGGTCAAGATATTCCATTCCAACCACATAAATCTTGATCTCTAGCCTTCCCCAAGTTGCTTTCCACTCAAATCTTCTTTCCACCAAATCCAATCCTATGAGAGAGAGTTGAGTGTTGGGGAGACTATCATTTGAAGCACAAGAGCAAGGAGTTCATCATCAACACACCATTTGTTACTTCTTGGAGAGTGGTGTCTCCTAGATTGGCTAGGTGTCACTTGGGAGCCTCCGACAAGATTGTGGAGTTGAACCAAGGAGTTTGTAAGGGCAAGGAGATCTCCTACTTCGTGAAGATCTACCCTAGTGAGGCAAGTCCTTCGTGGGCGACGACCATGGTGGGATAGACAAGGTTGCTTCTTCGTGGACCCTTCATGGGTGGAGTCCTCCATGGACTCACGCAACTGTTACCCTTCGTGGGTTGAAGTCTCCATCAACATGGATGTACGATAGCAACACCTATCGGAACCACGGATAAAAAATCTCCGTGTCTCCATATTGCGTTTGCACACTCCAATCCCATCTCTTTACATTCTTGCAACTTGCATGCTTTACTTTCCGCTGCTCATATACTCTTTGTATGCTTGCATGTTTGCTTGATATGTATTGTGAATGTTTAAACTTGTGCTCAAACTTCACATCAACTAAAGGAAATTAAAAACTACAACTTTTCTTGATTAGAGTCTATTCACCCCCCTCTAGACACCTCTTCGCGAACCTTTTGCAAGTTTAGGGCAGGCCGTTGACGGGCCGATTTGACACTAGCCGTACGGGCGTTAACTGAGAATGATGGGCCTTTATCTGGGCCGGCCCATTATGGTCCGCAAAATCTCACGGGCCTTTTGCTAGGCCGGCCAATTATGGCCCACAAAATCTCATGGGCCTTTAGCTTGGCCGGCCCATTATGATACGAAAAATCTCGTGGGCCTTTTGGTGGGCTGGCCCATTATGGACTGCAAAATCTTGTGGGCCTTTAGTTGGGCCGGCCCATTTAAACTTTATGGGCCACTTTTGGGCTGGTCCACATGTCAGCATATCATAGGCGCATCTAGCCCATTGGATGAGTAACACCTGTGCCAACGCGGAGCTGACATGTGTTCCTTCAGCCAATCAGAATTTTACACGTGGAAAATCCTCATTGGTCCAGGCTATTAACGGGTTATCAGATCCAAAACCGGACCCGATAGCTTAACGGCGTTCCGTTACAGTGGTTGCCATGTGTTAGTCACCCTTGACGAAAGCACTTCTGTGACGCGTGATTTATCGTCAGGGAAGTGGACACTTCCGTGATGATAATTTTTGTAATGCCATGGAACACTTCTACGACAGCACAGGTATGACTATCTTGATTCTATCATAAAATTGTCATGGATGTACATGCATGAAAAAAATGCGACCTACTATGACAAACACGTATCATCACGGAAGTGTATTTTTTTGTAGTGTCACGGGCTTCTCTCCATGGGCTTCTCACCACGGGCTTCTTAACTCCAGGCGACTCATTTTCATGGCTAAGTACTTGCTGGGTCATAACTGTCTGTCAGCTTACAATCTGGCTTACAACTGTCCGTTGGCTTACAATCTGGCTTATAACTGTCCGCCAGCTTACAATCTGCCGGCTCACAATCTGGCTTATAATTGTCCGCCGGCTTACAATCTGCCGGCTTACAATCTGGCTTGTAATCTGCCGGATCACCAACGAGTCACTAGGCTCGGGTGGTTTACCAATGAAATACCAGGTCCCAGCCGGGTCATAACTCCGGCCGGTTCATACCGCGGGGTATATCCCCAACAATATTAATGCTTATAAAACATCCAAAACATATAATATAATAGAATGGAACAATAAAAAATTATAGATATGTTCGAGACGTATCATGTCGCGACTAGCCAAGTTGAACTTAATCCCTAGTTTCACCACTGTCAAGGGATCTAAGTGTCAAGTTTGTGTGAAAGATAAGCAACCTCGTAAGTCTCATCCAACTGCAAAAACAATAAATCTTGCACCACTAGAGCTCATACATTCAGATCTTTGTGAAACGAATGGTGTTTTGACAAAAGGTGGAAAGAAATATTTCATGATGTTAATTGATGACTCCACTAGATACTGCCAAGTGTATCTTCTGAAATCTAAGGATGAGGCTTTAAAAAATTTCAAGATCTATAAAGTTGAAGCGAAAAACCAACTTGATCGAAATATCAAGAGGCTTAGGTCCGATCGTGGTGGAGAGTATTTTCCAATGAGTTTGATTCCTTTTGTGTGGAACATGGTATGATCCATGAGAGGACACCTCCCTATTCACCTTAGTCAAATGGGGTAGCCGAAAGAAAGAACCGTACTCTAAGTGATTTGGTTAACGCCATGTTAGACACATCGGGTCTCTCCAAGGCATGGGCGGGGGAGGCGATATTGACTGCATGTCATGTTCTAAACCAAGTTTCCACAAAGAACAAAGAGATAACTCCATTCGAGGAATGGGAGAATAAAAGGTTAAAACTCTCGTACCTACGAACCTAGGGTTGTTTAGCGAAAGTCAATGTACCAATTCCAAAGAAGCGCAAGCTTGGATCAAATTTTTTGGAATATGTGTTTTACTAGGATATGCTTTTCATAGCATTGGCTATAGATTCGTGGTTGTAAAATCTGAGGTATCTGACATGCAAGTCGGTACAATCATGGAGTCGAATGATGCGAGTTTCTTTGAAGATATGTTTCCCATGAAGGATATGGCTAATTCATCAAATCAGGAGATGTCTAGTTCATCGTATCAGGAATTAGTAACAATTATTGAACCTACAATTTTGATGGAACGCTTTGGAAAGCCTATGGAGGATAACAATGAAGTTCCTACTAGGAACAAGATACGTAGGATTGCAAAGTCCTTTGGTGATGATTTTCTTGTGTATATCACAAATGACACTCCCAGTTCTATTTCAGAGGCCAATGCATCCGAAGATGCTGACTACTGGAAGGAAGCTGTCCGTAGTGAGATGGATTCCATCTTGGCAAATGAAACTTGGGAGATCACTGGTCGTTCTTATGGGTGCAAACCTATAGGGTGCAAATGGGTATTCAAGAAGAAGCTTAGGCCTGATGGTACTATTGATAAGTACAAGGCACGGTTCATGGCCAAGGGCTATACCCAAAAGGAAGGTGAAGACTTCTTTGATACTTACTCACCTGTGGCTCGACTGACCACTATTCGAGTACTACTTTCACTAGCTACCTCACATGGTCTTCTCGTTCATCAAATGGATGTTAAGACTACTTTCCTAAATGGAGAGTTAGACGAGGAAATTTATATGGAACAACCAGATGAGTTAGTTGTAGTGGTAACGAAGGAAAAGTGTGCAAGTTGCTGAAGTCCCTGTATGACTTCAGCAAGCAGCCAAAAAGTGGCATGATGAGTTCGGAAGAATTTTAAAAACTACAGGCTCTGTTGTAAACGAAGCTGACAAATGTGTGTACTATCGCCATGGTGGGGGCGAGGGAGTTATCCTTTGCTTGTATGTTGATGACATATTGATTTTTGGAACAAACCTGAATGTTATTAAGGAGGTCAACGATTTCCTATCTTGTTGTTTTGAGATGAAGGATTTAGGAGTGGCTGATGTTATTCTGAACATCAAGCTGTTGAGAGACAATGATGGTGTGATTACATTGCTTCAATCTTACTATGTGGAAAAGATCTTGAGTCGCTTTGGCTACAGTGACTGCAAGCCCTCTCAAACACCATATGATGCTAGCGTGTTGCTTTGAAAGAATCAAAAAATTGCTAGAGATCAATTGAAATATTCTCAAATTATTGGATCGCTTATTAGCCAGTGCTACAAGACCTTACATCTCTTTTGCTGGTAGAAAACTGAGCCAGTTTGTCTCAAAACTAGGAGATGTGAATTGGAAAGCTCTAGAGTGAGTTATGCGTTACTTGAAAGACACTGCGAGTTATGGAATTCACTACACTGGGTACCCAAAGGTACTGGAAGGGTATAGTGATTCAAAATGGATCTCTAATGCTGGTGAGATAAAGACCATGAGTGGATATGTATTCACTCATGGAGGTGGCGCTATTTCTTGGAAGTCTTGCAAGCAGACCATCTTAACGAGGTCAACAATGGAGGCAGAACTCACAGCACTAGATATAGCTATGGTCGAAGCAGATTGGCTTCATCGACTCTTGAATGACTTGTCAGTTGTTGAGAAACCTGGATCGGGTATCCTTATGAACTTCAACAACCAAACTGTGGTCGCTAAAGTGAGCATCTCAACGGATAACATGAAGTCATCAAGACATGTTCAGAGAAGGTTAAAGTTGTTGGGAAACGTAGCATGCAATTTCAACAAAATTCATATGCTCACGCAAGATCTATCTAGGACATGCATAGCAATGAGAGGGGGAGAGTGTGTCCACCTACCCTCGTAAACAGAAAGCGGAAGCGTTTGACAACGTGTTGATGTAGTCGAACTTCTTCTCGTTCTGACCGATCCAGCACCGAACGTACGGCACCTCCGAGTTCTGCACACGTTCTACTCGATGACCTCCCTCGAATTCTTGATCCAGCACGACCACGTGGTGACGGTGATGTGAGTGATTCGCGCAGGGCTTCGCCTAGGCACTACATGAATATGACCGGAAGTGTAAACAGTGGAGGGAGGCACCACACACGGCTAACAGATGTTGTTGTTTTTGTGTCTTCTAGGCGCCTCCTCCCCCTCATATATATAGGTGGGAGGAGAGGGCAGCAGAAGGCGCCAAGTAGGTGGAATCCTACTTGGGCCCTAATCCTGTTCGCCCCCCCCCCCCCCCTCCGTACCATAATTCCCGCAGGGGGAAGGAAGGAGGAGGGGGAAGAAAAGGAAGGGGGAGGCCGAATCCCTCCCGTTCCTTTCTCTCTTCTCCTCTTTCCTTCCCCTTATTTCAGCCTACATGGGGCGCACCAGCCCTTAGGGGCTGGTCTGTCCCACTCTTGGCCCATTAGGCCCATGTAGTTGCCGGGGGGATACCCGGAACCCCTTCCAGTGACCCGATATGTACCCGGTACCTCCGTAACACTTCCGGTGTCCGAATACCATCGTCCTAAATATCAATATTTACTTCTCGACCATTTTGAGACTCCTCGTCTTGTCCATGATCTCATCCGGGACTCTGAACAACATTCAGTCACCAAATCACATAAATCATATAATACAAAATCGTCAACGAACGTTAATCATGCGGACCCTACGGGTTCGAGAGCTATGTAGACATGACCGAGACACCTCTCCGGTCAATAACCAACAGCGGAACCTGGATGCTCATATTGGTTCCGACATATTCTATGAAGATCTTTATCGGTCGTACATAAATGACAACAAACGTTATTCCCTTTGTCATCGGTATGTTACTTGCCCGAGATTCGATCGTTGGTATATTCATACCTAGTTCAATCTCGTTACCGGAAAGTCTCTTTACTCATCTCGTAATACATCCCCGCAACTAAATCATTAGTCACATTGCTTGCAAGGCTTCTTATGATGTGCATTACCGAGAGCGCCCAGAGATACCTCTCCGATACTCGGAGTGACAAATCCTAATCTCGATCTACGCCAACCCAACAAACAACTTCAGAGATACCTGTAGAGCATCTTTATAATCTCCCAGTTACGTTGTGACTTTTATAGCACACAAGGTATTCCTCTGGTATCTAGGAGTTGCATAATCTCATAGTCGAAGGAATATGTATTTGACATGAAGAAAGCAATAGCAATAAAACTGAACGATCAATATGCTAAGCTAACGGATGAGTCTTGTCCATCACATCATTCTCCTAATATGTGATCCCATTCATCAAATGGCAATACATGTCTATGGTTAGGAAACTTAACCATCTTTGATTAATGAGCTAGTCTAGTAGAGGCTTACTAGGGACACGGTGTTTTGTTTATGTATCCACACATGTATCAAGTTTCCTATTAATACAATTCTAGCATGAATAATATACATTTATCATGATGTAAGGAAATATAAAATAATAACTTTATTATTGCCTCTAGGGCATATTTCCTTCAGGCTCCCACTTGCACTAGAGTCAATAATCTAGTTTACATCTCCATGAGAATAACACCTATAGTTCACATCGCCATGTGATGAACACCTATATTTCACATCGCCATGTGATTAACACCTATATTTCACATCGCCATGTGACCAACACCCAAAGGGTTTACTAGAGTCAATAATCTAGTTCACATCGTCATGTGATTAATACCCAAAGAGTAATAGGGCGTGATCATGTTTTGCTTGTGAGATAAGTTTAGTCAACGAGTCTGCCACACTCAGGTCCGTATGTATTTTACAAATTTCTATGTCTACAATGCTCTACATGGAGCTACTCTAGGTAATTGCTCCCACTTTCAATATGTATCCAGATCGAGACTTAGAGTCATCCAGATCGGTGTCAAAGCTTACATCGACGTAACTCCTTACGACGAACTCTTTATCACCTCCATAACTGAGAAATATTTCCTTAGTCCTCTAAGGATAATTTCGACCGCTGTCCAGTGATCTACTCCTGGAACACTATTGTACCCCCATCCCAAACTCATGGCAAAGTACACAATAGGTCTGGTACACAACATGGCACACTTTATAGAACCTATGGCTGAGGATAGGGAATGACTTTCATTCTCTCTCTATCTTGCGCCGTGGTCGGGCTTTGAGTTTTACTCAACTTCACACCTTACAATATAGGCAAGAACTCCTTATTTGACTGATCCATTTTGAACTCCTTTAAAATCTTGTCAAGGTATGTACTCATTGAAAAATCTTATCAAGCGTCTTGATCTATCTTTATAGATCTTGATGTCTAATACATAAGTAGCTTCACCGAGGTCTTTCATTGAAAAATTCTTATTCAAGTATCCTTTTATGCTATCCAGAAATTCCATATCATTTCCAATCAGCAATATGTCATCCACATATAATATCAGAAATGCTACAGAGCTCAAACCCACTTTCTGGTAAATACAGGCTTCACCGTAAGTTAATATAAAACCATATGCTTTGATCACCTTATCGAAGCGTATATTCTAACTCCGAGATGCTTGCACAAGTCCATTGATGGATCACTGGAGTTTGCACACTTTGTTAGCACCTTTAGGATCGAAAAAACCTTTTGGTTGCATCAACAACTCTTCTTTAAGAAATCCATTAAGGAATGCAGTTTTGACATCCATTTGCCAGATTTCATAATCATAAAATGAGGCAATTGCTAACATGATTCGCACAGACTTAAGCATCGCTATGGGTGAGAAAGTCTCACCGTAGTCAACTCCTTGAACTTGTCGAAAACCTTTCGCGACAAGTCGAGCTTTGTAGACAGTAAAATTACTATCAGCGTCAGTCTTCTTCTTGAAGATCCATTTATTCTCTATAGCTCGCCGATCATCGGGCAAGTCAACCAAAGTCCACACTTTGTTCTCATACGTGGATCCTATCTCGGATTTCATTGCCTCAAGCCATTTATCGGAATCTAGGTTCATCATTGCTTCCTCATAGTTCGTAGGTTCATCATGGTGTAGTAACATGACCTCCAGAACAGGATTACCGTACCACTCTGGTGCAGAACATGCTCTGGTTGACCTACGAGGTTCGGTAGTAACTTGATCTGAAGTTTCATGATCATTATCATTAGCCTCCTCTCTAGTTGGTGTAGGCATCACGGGAACGGTTTTCTGTGATCAGCTACTTTCCAATTCGAGAGAAGGTACGATTACCTCATCAAGTTCTACTTTCCTCCCACTAACTTCTTTTGAGAGAAACGTCTTCTATAGAAAGGATCCATTCTTAGCAACAAAAATCTTTCCTTCGGGTCTGTGATAGAAGGTGTACTGATAACCTACAAGTATAGGGGATCGCAACAGTTTTCGAGGGTAGAGTATTCAACCCAAATTTATAGATTTGACACAACGGGAGCCAAAGAATATTTGAAGGTGGTAGCAGCTGAGTTTTCAATTCAACCACAACTGGAGATTAATTATCTGCAGCAAAGTGGTCAGTAGCAAAGTATTATGATAATTTTGATAATAGTAGCGGCAGGAATGGTAACGGTAATAGTGATAGCAGTAATTTTGTAGCAAGTGCAACAGTAACAGCAGCAGTAGTAACTTAGCAAGAACAATATAAGATAAATTCGTAGGCATTGGATCGGTAATTTGTTGGATGATATTCTTCATGTGACAGTCATAACCTAGGGAGATACGGCACTAGCTCTAGTTCATCTATATAATGTAGGCATGTATTCCGTAAATAGTCATACGTGCTTATGGAAAGAACTTGTATGACATCTTTTGTCCTACCCTCCCGTGGCAGCGGGGTCCTACTGGAAACTAAGGGATATTAAGGCCTCCTTTTAATAGAGAACCGGAAGAAAGCATTAACACACGGTGAATACATGAACTCCTGAAACTACAGTCATCACCGGGAGTGGTCCCGACTATTGTCACTCCGGGGTTGCCGGATCATAACACATAGGAGGTGACTATAACTTGCAAGATCAAATCTAGAACATGGATATAGTGGTGATAACATAAACGGTTCAGATCTGAATTCATGGCACCCAGCCCCAAAGTGACAAGCATTAAGCATGGCAAAGTCATAGCAACATCAATCTTAGAACATAGTGGATACTAGGGATCAGGCCCTAACAAAACTAACTCGATTATATGATGAATCTCATCCAACTCCTCACTGACCAGCGAGCCTACGAAGGAATTACTCACTCCCAGTGGGGAGCATCATGGAATTGGTGATGGAGAAGGGTTGGTGATGACGAAGAACGAAGATCCCCCTCTCCGGAGCCCCAAACGGACTCCAGATCTGGCCTCCCAATGAAGAACAGGCGGTATCGGTGGCTCTGTCTTGTGGATCACAATAATTATTTCTCCCTGATTTTGTCTGGAAAAATAGGATTTTATAGCGTCGTTTCAGGGTCTGCGGGGCCACCAGGTGGGGACAACCCACCTGGGCGCGCCAGGAGGGGGCGTGCCCTGGTGGGTTGTTCCCACCCAGGTGCCCCCCTCAGGTGGATCTTGGATCCAGAAATTCTTATTTATTGTATAAAAAATCCTCGCAAAGTTTCGTTCCATTCCGAGAACTTTTATTTCTGCACAAAAACAACACCATGGTAGTTCTACTGAAAACAGCGTCAGTTCGGGGTTAGTTTCATTCAAATCATGCAAATTAGAGTCCAAAACAAGAGGAAAAGCATTAGGAAAAGTAGATACGTTGGAGACGTATCAACTCCCCCAAGCTTAAACATTTGCTTGTCCTCAGGCAATTCAGTTGATAAACTGAAAGTAAAAAAGAAAAACTTCTACGAACTCTTTTGCTCTTGTGTGCATAAATAAGCTCCAACAGCACCCAGGTTTTCAGCCAACATTATAACTAACCATGCCGATAATAACTCTTAAAGATTACATTAACTCATATCAATGGCATAATCAGCTAGCGAGCAATAATAAGGTATCACAAAAAGCAACATGTTGTCAAAACAACCATAATATAATATGACAATAGTGGTATCTCGCTAGCCCTTTCTGTGACTGCAAAACAAAAATGCAGAGCACCTCCAAAGTTCAAGCAGCGACTAAACATTGTAATTCATGGTAGGAAAGATCCAGTCATGATGCACCCAACATTAGCTACACACAATGCATAAGCATGACAGCAGTGCTCTCAGGTTTTGGCGCTTATTTTAGAAGGTGATGACACAACATAAAAGTAAATAGAAAGTCCCTTCGCAGAAGGAAGCAGTGATTTGCAGAGGTGCCAGAGCTCAGGTTTTTAAAATAGAGGTAAATGATATTTTGAGGCATGCAGCCTTCTCATTTACTTCATGACTATCAGTTATCAATATCTTCTATTCTAAGCACGCTAGTGGCGGTTCTCAAGCAATAAAAGTAAAGGTTTACTCCCCCTCCACCAACAATCACATTCCACGACTTGTCCGAAACAACGGGTGTCATCCATATCATCAACAGTCTCGGGGGAGTTCTGTTTAATTATTTGCATTTTTTAGTTCGGGACTGGGAATCCCTATTATCGCCCTTTTCTCGTGCGATGGCAAGTGAATAAACACTCGACCTGAGAATAACCCGCTTAGCATGGAAGATACGACCACCTCCTGTCGTTCCATGAACGATCCAGGCACACAAAAAGGGTACTTATTAGAATTTTTAGAGGTGGTACATGCAAATTTACTTAGGACGGTAGGGTAATACCGCATATAGGTAGGTATGGTGGACTCATCTGGAATAACTTGGGTTCAAGGTTTTTGATGTACAAGAAGAATTCCCACTTAGTACAGTCGAAGGCTAGCAAATAGGTTGAGAAGCAGCCAGCTAGAGAGCAACAATGGTCATGAACATGCATTATGCATAAGTAACATCGGACACTAGCAAGAGTAGGATATAAACAACATGAACATAAATATCATAGAGGCTATGTTGGTTTTTATTCAACAACATGCATGAACATGTGCCAAGTCAAGCCACTCGAACATTCAGAGGAGGATACCATATCATCATACTACATCACAATCATTTTAACGCAATGTTGATATCCAAGATAAATCATTATCCACTCCCAGCTACTTATGCATGGCATGTGAAACTATAATTTCTAATTGTCATTGCAAACATGTTTAATCATAATGGGCTGAATCATGGATACTAGGTTAAACATATTTACACAAACAAAACAAGTCGAGTTCATACCCGTTTCTCTCTGCCACTGCCAATTCATCGAATATCATCATTATTGCCTTTCACTTGCACGACCGAACGATGTGAAAATAATAACAAGGCAAGAGTGTCATGGACTAAGTTGGAATCTACAAACAATTTATTCAACAGGAGAAGACACAGTAAAATGGGGTCTTTATTATATCAACAATTATTCATATGAGCGCCACTCAACATTTTCATCGTGGTCTTCTCCTTGGTACGACTCGAATAAAAAGCAAAGAAATTCAGAGAAAGACACTGAAATATTTTTTGAGTTTTCAGTTTTCTCGAACAAGCAGATAAAAGGGAAGAGCAAAAACGAGAATAACTATGTACACAGGGAAGCTCCCAACAAGCAAAAGAAGAACAAGGAAATCATTTTGAGGTTTCTTTTTAGTAATACAACTAAGCATACATAGAAATTAAACTAACTACAACTATTTTTTCTAAGATTTTTCAAACACACGAGAAGAAAGCAAGAAAATATATTTAACATGGATGATACAATTAAAAAGTGTGAACACCGACAAATGGAATAAGTGAACATGAATATAATGTCGGTGAGAAACACGTACTCCCCCAAGCTTAGGCTTTTTGCCTAACTTGGTAAGCGATCAGTAGCATGGATAGTATTCGGGGTGCTGAGGAGCGGGAATCCACTCATCCCACTGCTGAGGCTCCTCCTCTGCCACAGCCTCATCGTTCCGGTAGGCGATGATATCTGCAGGCATAATCCTATATCCGCCCATGGCAACAGGATCAAACAAAGCGGGAGCAGGCAATGGAATAATATCACGAGTTTCAATGCTAAAAACCTTGTTATATGGAATGGGGATGTAAGGAGAATTGTTATCCGTGAAATGGTGGTGATAGATGGCTCCGCGATCTAAGTAAACTTTGGTCAGAGGATAATCATGAGGGCGTATCTCAACATTAAAGTGAGCCGCCAAATGAGTAGCGAAAATCCCGCCATGTATTTTACCCTTGGACTTATTAATGTGAAGGAGACGAGCCACAATAGCTCGCAAGCTAAAAGTGTTGTTGCCCTCTAGTGCACGATGTAAAACAGCAAGGTCTGGTGAACTGAGTGCACCCACCTTCTCTCTAGCAAGCAAACATTTTGCAATGAACAGAGCAAAGTAATGAACGGCAGGAAAATGCAAGCCAGCGGCAGTGATAGGTGACACCCCTCTCTCATCTCCCACTGTCAAGGTATGATAAAAGGCCTCAAACTCTGTCGGCCTAGGCTCAACTAAACTCCCGTCAAAAGGGATCATGCATATGATACAAAATTCAGTGAGTGGTATCTGACGGGTTTCTGCATATAAACTAAACTGCACCTCGGAGGGATTATTCCTAGGAAGGAAAGTAAAACTTTGAACAAAGATGTTTGTGAGGAGATGATACTGTTCACATTCAGCTGCAATGAAGTCTGTGAGGCCGGCATTAGCAGCATATTGTGTGAACTCTTGAAGGATTACATCCTCTTCCATGAACTGGGTATGCGGCCAATCGCACGGTCGTACCTCTGCCAACCTCCGGGGATGGAGATCACTGTCGGACGACTCCCCAATAACCCCCTTGGAGTTCTTCTTATAAGAAAACTTCCTAAAGATATTCATCCTTTTCCTATGAAAAAAAATTCTGAAATTTTTAGTCCATAAATTTGTCTCAACAAAACTTAACAAAATTGATAGCAACTACTCATAGGGATACATAGAGGCCATAGCAAGCATTCAAACTACTTAGAACTCTAAGAATTTAACATGCAAGCTCATCTACAGCAGCACCAAGAGTAGCTAATTATTCAAAATATAAACCACTAAAACAAAAACTAATTGGACAAACGGTGGAGTTACATACCTAGCAAGAATCCCCCGAAACAGTTTCGGAAACGGAGCTTCAAGCAAGGAGATCGAAATCCGCGGGTTTGAGAGCAAGAACACGGGAGAGAGAGCAATGGAGAATTTTTTCTGGAGGTAAGTGATGATGTGGTGTGAAGGGATAAGTGAGGGGCCCATGTGGGGACCACAACCCACCAGGGTGCGCCTGGGGGTCCTGGCGCGCCTAGGTGGGTTGTGCCCACCTGGTGCACCTCCCTTTGATATTATTTGCACCAAATTTTTTTTAATATTCAGAAAATAATCGTATTAAATTTTCAGAGCATTCTGAGAACTTTTATTTTTGGGTCATGTTGTATTGCACGAAAAATATAGAAAACAGACAAAACATGGCATTTTATTTTATTTAACTAATAAAAACAAAAAACAAAAGGTAGGGACAGAAGGTAGTGCTTACTAAATTCATCAACTTCATACCCCTCAAAAATGATCCATTAATAAGGTTGACCAGGTCTTATTAACAACCACTTTCGATTAGCATGAAACCGAAGAACTTTCGTAAATCACTAAGTTACCTCAACGAGGATGTGAATATCCCCAATAATAAGCATTTCATATTTCTTTTTGGCAGTAGGTAGAGGTAGTTGAAAACTTCCAATAATGATTGTCGGAGATTTTTCAATAACATCAATACCATTCACTTGGAATTGTTTCTTCGGAAAGTGCACCTTATGCTCATTACCATTGATATGAAATGTGACCTTGCTTTTATTGCAATCAATAACAGCCCATGCAGTATTCAAGAAGGGTCTACCAAGGATAATCGATATGTTGTCGTCCTCGGGCATATCAATTATAACAAAGTCAGTCAAAATAGTAATATTAGCAACAACAACAACGGGCACATCCTCACAAATACCAATAGGTACGGCAGTTGATTTGTCAGCCATTTGCAAAGATATTTCAGTAGGTGCGATTTATTCAAGTCAAGTCTTTTATATAAAGAGAAAGGCATAACACTAACACCAGCTCCTAAATCACATAAAGCAGTTTTCACATAATTCTTTTTGATAGAGCAAGGTATAGTTGGTATTCCTGGATCTCCAAGTTTTTTAGGCACTCCATATTTAAAAGTATAATTAGCAAGCATAGTGGAGATGTCAGCTTCCGGTATTTTTCTCTTATTAGTGATGATGTCTTTCATGTACTTTGCATAAGGAGGCATTTTCAAGATATTAGTCAAGCGAGTACACAAAAAGACTGGCCTCAGCATTTCAGCAAAGCGTTCAAATTATTCATCATCTTTCTTTTTAGTTGACTTAGGTGGAAAGGGCACAGGTTTTTGAACCCAGGGTTCTCTTTCTTTACTATGTTTTCTATCAATGAAGTCTCTTTTGTCATATCGTGAATTCTTAGGTTGCGGGTTATCAAGATCAACTGGAGGTTCTATCTCAACATCATTATCTGGTTCTTTTTCATTATTTGTTTGAGTCTCTTCATGAACCTCATCATTATCTTTTTCATTATCAGAAGGTGAGTGTTCATTACCAGACTGAGATTTAGCATCAGAGATAGAAGTTTCATTATCATTGTCAGGAGGTTTTTCTATTTCAGGTTCACTAGAAGCATGCAAAGTCCTATCAGTTTTCTTCTTCTTCTTCTTCTTCTTCTTCTTCTTCTTCTTCTTCTTCTTCTTCTTCTTCTTCTTCTTCTTCTTCTTCTTCTTCTTCTTCTTCTTCTTCTTCTTCTACTTCTTCTTCTTCTTCTTCTTCTTCTTCTTCTTCTTCTTCTTCTTCTTCTTCTTCTTCTTCTTCTTCTTCTTCTTCTTCTTCTTCTTCTTCTTCTTCTTCTTCTTCTTCTTCTTCTTCTTCTTCTTCTTCTTCTTCTTCTTCTTCTTCTTCTTCTTCTTCTTCTTCTTCTTCTTCTTCTTCTTCTTCTTCTTCTTCTTCTTCTTCTTCTTCTTCTTCTTCTTCTTCTTCTTCTTCTTCTTCTTCTTCTTCTTCTTCTTCTTCTTCTTCTTCTTCTTCTTCTTCTTCTTCTTCTTTCTAGAAGGACTAGGTGCATCAGTGTTAACTCTTTGTGAATCTTGTTCAATTCTTTTTGGGTGTACCTCAGGATAAAGTGGTTCCTGAGTCATTTTACCTCCTCTAGTTGCTACTCTAACAGAAAAGTCATGTTTATTACTATTCATTTCATAAAGCAACTCTTTTTGAGATTTAGCAACTTGTTCTAGTTGAGTTTGAACCATAGAAGCATGCTTTCCAACACCTCTAACATCATTTGAGATTCTAAATAACAAGTCACTCAAGCGAGCAATCATATCAGAATTATATTTCAATTGTTTCATAACATTTTCATTGAAGTGGTCTTGTTTTCTAATGTAGTTTTCAAACTCATAAAGGCATTGGCTAGGATGCATATTGTGAGGATTGTCATTATCATTGAACTTCATTAGATAATTTACCTCTACCACCTTGGGTGGTGGTGGTGTATTAAGCCCATGTATTTCTTAAATAGGAGGTAAATTTTTGACATCCTTAGCTTTAATACCTTTTTCTTTCATAGATGTCTTTGCCTCTTGCATATCTTCAGGACTGAGATATAATATACCCCTCTTCTTCAGAGTGGGTTTAGGCGGTGGTTCAGGAATAGTCCAATCATCGTAATTTTTCAATATGTTATTCAATAATTCTTCAGCTTGTCCAATAGTTCGTTCCCTGAAAACACAACCAGCACAACTATGTAGGAAGTCCCTAGAAGCATCAGTTAGTCCATTATAGAGGATATCAAGTATTTCATTGTTCTTAAGAGGATGATCAGGCAAAGCATTAAGTAATTGGAAAAGCCTCCCCCAAGCTTGTGGGAGACTCTGTTCTTTAATTTGCACAAAGTTGAGTATTTCCTGTAAAGCAGCTTGTTTCTTATGAGCAGGAAAATATTTTTCAGAGAAGTAATAAATCATATCCTGGGGACTACGCACACAACCAGGAGCAAGAGTATTGTACCAAGCTTTAGCATCACCCTTTAATGAGAAAGGAAATAATTTGAGAATAAAGTAATAGCGAGTCTTCTCATCATGAGTAAAAAGGGTGGCTATGTCATTCAACTTAGTAAGATGTGCCACAATAGTATATGTTTCATAACTATGGAAAGGATCAGATTCAACCAAAGTAATTAATTCTGGGTCGACAGAGAATTCATAACCCTTATCATCAATAAAGATCGGTGAAGTAGCAAACTTAGGATCATATTTGTCGGTGTGCAAAAGTAGGGGCCTTTCTGTACCCCTTTACTTGTACACGGGCGGTCGTAGCCACACCTGCAGCCATGCTTGGTGCGGCAAAGGAAGGAAAGGTACGAGACTGCCAAGGCAGCACTCGAGCCAGAGGCATGAAGAGCAAAGGGGAAAGATAGACTTCCCCCGGCAACACCCTTGCCGGGGTGGCCTACATAGCCCCGACAAGAGCCTTGCCGGGGCAACTTGACCAACACCAGCAAGGCCGCCACCCTTGAGCCTGAGAGTTCTGACACCATCGACAATGTCGAAACCAAGACTCAGGGCCGCCTGCATGGTGGCATGCAGATCTTTGTGAAGACCAAGGCCTGCGAGTCTACATAAGAACCAGAAGACGAAGACCCCCGGCAAGATCCTTGCCGGGGACGGCCATGAAGACCCCCGGCAAGATCCTTGCCGGGGACGGCCACGAGGCCCCGGCAAGACCCTTGCCAGGGGCATCTGTGGGGCCGCAACTAGGCACGCGCCTACCAAAGTATCGCTGCCCCGTGGCCGTTCCGACGCGGCAACCAGCCCGCCAACTTGGCGAGCACCTGCGTGGCAGGATGCAGCTTCTAGGCCAACTAGTGAAACACCTGCATGGTGGCATGAAGATCTTCGTGAATACCCTATCACCGCACCAGCACGACAACCAGCCAGCCATCATGGCGCTGTATGCCTCATCATCTTGAAGGCGCATCGAAGCAAGGCGAGGCGGTGACGGACGGGACGAGCTCTATTGCCGTCCTCGATAAAGCAAGAAGGCATGTAGGTAGTGCATTAAATGCGTTTGTCCTACGGTGTCAGGTGATAAACTTGTAGACTGTAGATTGTTGGCGTCCTGGGAACGGGGTCCCCTTGCCTGCGGCCCACGGCGTGGCTCCACCCGCGGCCCTGTATAGCCCATCTTCAGCAGAAAATACTAAAGACCCTCGCGAGGGGCCAAGCCTCGCGAGGCGGACGATGCAAGACCTCCTCGGGGGCGGCATCACCAGGCTAGCTCGCGAGGGGCGGGGAGATCAAGGCCAGGGGCACCTCGCGAGGTTCCCGTGACGTAAGCCATGACGACCGGGGTTAAAGTGGCGCTTAGCGCTGATGTCCTCGCTTTCCTCTTTGGTGCTAAAGAGGCAAGCGCAGGCGAGGAGTCCCGAGGCATCAGGCAAAGGTTTCCATATCGGTGCAACGAGACGAAGACTAGCAGGAAAGCAGGACAGAGGTCACCGTGGAGCCCAAGACGGTGTCACGACCAGAGCCTTTGGCAGGCGAAGACCACCTTTAGTCAGGATAACTTGTACTGGTTATCTCCCTTCAAATTTGGCCGTTGTGGCGTCCCTTCCCGCTCAATATTTGGGAAGAGGACCAGGGCCTTTATAAATAGGACTAGCCACCACCTTAGCAGAGGATGGATCATTCAGACCACCAGCCACCTCATAAGCTTACCAAGCACAAGAACACCTCTCCTCGGGAGGCTGTTCTTCCCTTGTAACTATTCATTCTTAGCCCAAGAGGCAATCCACCATACCACACTGGAGTACACCAGATCGGTGGCCCGAACCAGTATAAACCTTGTGTCTCTTTTTCTGTGAGTTCGACGCGTTGAGCTTTGAGATTGCGGTGAGGGCTTCAGCTAGGGGGAGGAGAAATCTTCGTGCGCACCCCAGTGTTCGAACCTCAAGGGTTTTGCCGGAACCCGAAATCCGACATTTGGCGCGCCGGCTAGGGGTGCGCTGAAGCCTTCCTTCTGCCAATCCATGTTCCACCGCTCCACCGCAACCATGTCAGACGCGCGTTGAGCCCGCACTGAGCGCCGGGCCGCCCTCGCCGCCCGTGTCGCTCAGATTGCCCCCGTCGGCGGGCCTCCCCGTCGTTCTCCGTCACCCGCCGCCAACGCCGCCACCGGTCCGGCGGGAAATGAGCAGCAAGCGTCCTCAGTGCACCCCCCGTGCGGCGGGATGGCCGCACCGCCACTCCGTCGCTGACCCTAGCCGGCTCATCATCTCACGCTCGTCACGCTCCCACGGACACGCAGGCCGCGCTGCTCATGGCACGCGAGCTCCTGCGCTACCACCCGGTCGACGACCGCATCGCCAAGCTCATCAGCACTGCTGGGGGCTCCACCATACCCTCCCTCTCTCTACCTCCCCCGCCTCCAGCTGTGGGTGACATAGCTCACGGATCACTTCCACCACCTCCGCCCCAAGACGGCGCTCTGGCGCCAAGGCGCACGGCCCCCTGGCATGACCCACCGCGTCGGGTGCCTGCGCGAGAAAAAGGAAGCTGCCAAGAAGTTCCCCGGCTGCAAGAAAACGCTCCTGCACTCCCGGTACCACCATGACAAGACCGTGCGCCACCTGCGGTGGTGGTGCGCGGACACCAAGGGCAGGCCCCACCTCTGCAAAGGGCCCTGGTGGCAACGGCAGGCTGCCGTGCCTTCACTCCTGAGCTGCGTGGCGTCGTCTGGTCGGGCAAGTTCAAGTCGGATCTGCCTCCTCGCTACGACGGCACCCCCGACCCCGTGGAGTTCTTGCAGCTCTATGAGCTGAGCATCGAGGTGGCCAACAGCAACGAGAAAGTCATTGCGAACTGGTTCCCCGTGGCTCTCAAGGATGGTGCTTGTTCGTGGCTCCTGAACTTGCCCCCGGGCTCGATCTCCTCCTGGGACGAGATGCGCGACTGCTTCATCGCCAACTTCCAGGGTACTCACGACCGCCCTCTGGCCGCAGGTGACCTACGCCGCGTCAAGCAACAGCCAGGAGAGACCCTGCAGAAGTACATCCAGCGCTTCAACAGCGTTCGTCTCAAGATCCCCAAGGTGACGAACGAGGCCATCATTTCGGCATTTTCTGATGGCGTCCGCGACGTCAAGAAGAAGGAGGAGCTCGCCATCCACGAGGAGCTATGCACAGCTCTCGAGCCATTCAACTTGGCGACCAAGTGCACAAGAGCTGAGCAAGGGCGCCTTTCCCTCCTCGAGCTCCCTGCTACCGACCAAGAGGAGAAGAAAGCCAAGGCCAAAGACGTGAAGCGCAAAGGAGTGGCTATGCTCGCGGTGGAGCCTGACACGAAGCACGGTCGGGACCATCCCGAATCGTCCAAGAGCAGCTGTTCGTTCTGCGCCTTCCACAATGTACACAACCACAACACCAATGACTGTAAAGAACTCAGGGCCATTCGAGATGGACGCTTCGGTCGACGCCCCGAGCACAACGACCAGGGTTACGGCCGAGGAGGAGGACACGGCGGAGGACGCTGGGACAATCGCGGCCCCCGCCAGGAGTGGCGCGATCGGCCTCGCGAGGACCGCTGGCAGGATCAGCCTCATGAGGGCACATGGAGGGACCAGCCTCGCGAGGACCGCCCTCAGGGCAATGCCGGTCTTCCCCCACTGTCACCGCCACCAAGGAGGAACGACGACCACCATCAAGATGATGGGGCTGGGGGCTTCCAGGAACCGCGTGCCATCACCTACATATTGGGCGGAGCTCAATCCCCAGCATCTCAGCGTATCTTCAAGCAGTTTGCTCGCGAGGTGAACGCAGCCCTTCCCAGGCTCGAGGCCACGCGCCCGCTCAGATGGTCCAAGTGCGCCATCACTTTTAGCTTGGCAGACCAGCTCAAGTGCGCAGCCACTGCTGGCGCTCTCCCGATGCTCTGCTCACCCATCATCAGCAACGTACAAGTCATCAAGACCCTCATCGACGGCGGCGCAGGGCTTAACGTCCCGTCCGTCGAGACATTCGACAGCCTCCAAGTGCCATACGATCAGCTTCAGCCTACCAAGCCCTTCTCAGGAGTGACCGATGGCTCCACCACCCCGATAGGGCAGGTCTGCCTCCCTGTCACCTTCGGACAGCGTCACAACTACCGCACCGAGCTCATCGACTTTGATGTCGCCCACATCCATCTTCCATACAATGCCAACCTCGGGTATCCAGCGCTGGCAAGGTTCATGGCAGTGACCCACCACGGCTACAACATCCTCAAAATGCCAGGAAGCTCGGAACCATCACAGTCCCCTGCGAAGAAAAAGATGCAGTGTGTTCCCTCGAGCGTGCCTTCCAAGCCGCAGCAATCGAAGACCCCGACAACCCGAGAACCATATACCCTCCTGAGGCCATCCCCAAGAAGAAGAAGCAGCCATCTCAGACAGGGCCTCTGTGGTAGCGGGCGCCTAGCGGTGCCACATCAGGATCAGCGCCCGCGCCTGGGGTGCCTCCCTCCCTCGCATAGGAAGGCGCGCCCAGCGCCTTGCTCGGGCGAGGCTCGGGGGCTCTCTTCTGGAGGTCCACGGACCTGGCCAACATCACGAGGGAGGCGCTCGGGCACCACGTAGAGGCGTGCTTTGCAGCATGTCTCCCTCAGGAGGACACCGGGCGAGGAGCACCTGGTGCTTAGGAGTTCATCACCAAGACTACCCAAGAGCTTCAAGAAGCAAGAGCCATGCGCGGCGACCGCCGCCCACCTGGAGCAGCTCCCCATCCAGGCGAGGATGGTGGGATGAGCGTTTGCATCGACGTCCCAGGGCTCAACAGGGCCACATCTCCGGAGCGCTTCTGGTCTTCGCGCATATGACGTTGCGAGGGCCCGCCTCATAGCTATGTTCGCATGCCGTTCGGCCTACCGAGCATGGCGGCCGCCTTCTAGCGCAGCCTGCGGAGCGTCCTGGCGACCCAGGAGGCCAGGCATCACGCGGTCTTGGCGGAGATGGAGACGGTCCTCAAGGAACCGCCTGGACCCCCCGAGCCTCCCGAGGTTCAGGGTCCCGGTGGCTCATGAGGAGCAACCCCTTCGGCATGCATCTTCAGCTGCCCCAACATCCCTTCAACAATGGAACCAGGTGACATTTTCCAAGCCTATTTAACTGGGAGCGCCCCTCGGGCTACATTATTCCCAGGTCGCACGAGCCTGTCCCTGCGGCATGTATCCTTTTGCATATTTAGCCTACTCTGTTGGGGCGCCCCTCGGGCTGCATCGTCCCCAGGCCACTCGGGTCCGTCCTAGTGGCATGTATCATTCTTGCATTTATCTAAGCTAGTTCTCTTTCCATCCATAATCTATCCATGGTTATCACCTGCTTGATTGTCACCCACCACGGGAGCTACTCACGCTGGCATGGCGCCTGTGCTCGGGTCCGTCTCTGTAACGCCGACAAATCTGAGAAGTCGAGCTCTGACTCGCGGCACGCTCCGCACACGTCACCTCACCAGGCCCTCAGTGCCTTCATCTTCTTGCGGAGCGATCAGTGGTAGACCGGCAATCGTAGTGGCAATCCATGTCCCTCCTCGAGCTAACCGGCAGGGACCTCCTAAGGGCGACAGCAGGCGGTACCACGGGCTCCCACTTCTCCCATGCGATTTTTCTGCGTGTTAAAAGTGGGCTCCTGAGCATCGCGACTCAGGAGCTCTGACTGGCTCTCCAGCCCTCACCCCCTGGATTTGACCACCGCATCGTGACCTGGCATACCAGCGGCGGCTGAGCTCACTCGAGGGCCGGGACTTGAGGACGTAGAGCACATAGAAGAGCATGGAGAAGAGGGGGAGGCTCGCAAGGGCCTAACCTGGCTACACTACGGCTGTCAATGCGCGAATCTGGTGGAGCGCAAGGTACTGACTCTCGACTGCAAAGATAAGTTTCCCGCTCAGGTCGACCAAGCGCTACGGCATAGGATTCTCACTTGTTGCAGCCATGTTGCGGCAACGTCGCCTCCCTTTCCTACCACTCGGTGGCTGCTTGCGCGCTAACGGGGACCTCTTGAGCATCGCGCCTCAGGAGCTCTTACTGGACCTCGGGCCACTCACCTCCTGGCCTTGACCACGACATCGCGACCTGGCATACCAGCGACGGCTGCAACCTGCCTGGGGACCGGGACCTGTCGGTGTAGAGCACCAAGCTGTCGTGGGGATGGAATGGGGAGACCGATCTGAAGCAGGACATGCGTCTGCAAAACTTTCATAATAAGGATAATATCGACGAAAGACATTACAGACCCTTTACACGCCCCCGCGGGGTCCGTTTGGATTCCTCGCAGGGAACAAAAGAAGGGAGGTTCTAGGGGCCCTATCTACACGTGCCGTCGCGGACGACGCCATCATCAACAGTGGTCCACCGGAGGATGGCACCAACCCCATCCAGATCGGCGACAACGGCGGCTAGACGTTGCGGTCTTGCTCCGGGCGCGGCGAGAGCTCGGGGGCACTTACATGTCGTTGCTCGTTTCCGGAGTCTCGTAGGGCTCAGGAGAGTCACTGGACTCCCAAGTGCCGCCGCTGCTACTGGAGGAGCTACTGGTGAAGCCAGCAGCAGGCTCGCCGATGGACGCTCTGCCATCCTAGTGACCCCCTCCTGGACAGCACTCCAGGCAGCGGCCTTCCTCCTTGAAGGCCTTGAACAGCATGGTGAAGGCGCCATCATACTCAAAATGGATGGCGAGGGCGCCTTCAGCACGGCAAACTCGAGCAACCTCACCCCGGCCGCGGGTCATGAAGACCTTGCCTGGGGAGACAGTTTCAACCTCCGCTCCGGTCGCCCCGGCGTTGCAGTCGGCGTGCTGTAGCCAAAGCACGAGGGGGCTCCTCGGCGGCATCTCGGCGGGGAAGAATTGCGGAAAGCGAATCCAAGTGCGTGGGGGCATCGCCGCCCACATCATGAGTTCACGCGAGGAGTTCGCGGCATGGGCTCCCGGGACGACGGCGGACGTCATCACGGCGCGGCGACCACGGCCACGGCGTGGGCGGCGTCGCTCACCGCCTCTTCCTCCGGAGTCCTCGGCTTGGGCGTACAGAGGCAGCGGATACCCGGGAGGTGGCTGCTCGCACCAAGGCCTTGACACATTCGGTCTCACGACTGCGTCGCAGTGGCGGGCCAGCCTCTTCTTCGGCGGAAGTGGCCCGGGCTCGTCGCGGGGGGTTTTCCCCTTCTCCGCGGCCGAGAACCTCCGTATCAGCGTCATGGGCATCGGTACTAGCAATGAAGCAAGGAAGAAGGAGCGAGCAGAGCAGGAAGAGATGAGCGAACGGGGCTCCGCCCCCCCCCCTCATTTATAGTGGGAGAAGGCCAACCGGCGATCCCCACGATAACAGGTAATGATGATTTTTCTCAGCATGCAGAAGGGACTCGTCAAGTCAGGTAGTTGCCGAGGCAGCGTGGGGAAGCGGAGACGCCCACGTCCAATCAATCGCCACACGTTAAGCGGGGCCGCAAGCTATTGGGGCACGCGGTGCCCCGCACTTGCCCTTTGGCTTCGCCTCGAAGCCAAGTCCGAGCGCGCATTGGGCCCGGGGGCTACTGTCTGCGTCCTGGGAACGGGGGTCCCCAGACTTGCCTGCCTGCGGCCCACGCCGTGGCTCCACCCACGGCCCTATATGACCCATCTTCACCAGCAAACACTCAAGACCCTCGCGAGAGGCCAAGCATCGCGAGGCGGACGACGCCAAACCTCCTCGGGGGCGGCCTCACCAGGATGGCTTGCGAAGGGCGGAGAGTTCAAGGACAGGGGCACCTCGCGAGGTTCCCGTGACGTAAGCCATGACGACTGGGGCCAAGCGGACGCCAGGCGGGCGCCAACACGTGCAGTGTCCTCGTTTCCTCTTTGGTGCTAACGAGGCAAGCGCAGGCGAGGAGTCCCAAGGCATCGGGAAAAGGTTTCCATATCGGTGCAACGAGACCAAGACCAGCAGGACGGCAGGACGGAGATCACCATGGAGCCCAAGACGGCGTCACCACCAGATCCTCTAGCAGGCAAAGACCACCTTTAGTCAACATAACTTGTATTGGTTATCTCCCTTCAGATTTGGCCATTGTGGCATCCCTTCCTGATCAATATTTGGGAAGAAGACCAGGGCCTCACTAAATAGGACTAGCCACCACCTTAGCAGAGGACGGATCATTCAGACCACCAGCCACCTCACAAGCTTACCAAGCACAAGAACACCTCTCCTCGGGAGGTTGTTCTTCCTTGTAACTGTTCATCCTCAGCCCAAGAGGCAATCCACCACACCACACTAGAGTAGGGTATTACACCACATTGGTGGCCCAAACCAGTATAAACTTTGTGTCTCTTGTTCTATGAGTTCGACGCGTTGAAACTTTGAGATCGCGGTGAGGGCGTGAGCTAGGGGGAGGATAGATATTCGTGCGCACCCTAGTGTTCGAACCTCAAGGGTTTTGCCGGAACCCAAAATCCGACATAGATACTTTCCACCTCCTGCGTGCCACTGTGGCGACCCCTTTGACATATAAAAGGAGGCCCGGGGCATAGTGTGGAAGGATTCGGACTTTTTAGATTGGGCACGCATAGTAGCTAGGCCAAGATCTAAAGAACACAAGATAAACACAGACAAGCAGGA
The DNA here is from genome assembly GCA_021605145.1 of Aegilops bicornis. Taxonomy (NCBI): domain Eukaryota; kingdom Viridiplantae; phylum Streptophyta; class Magnoliopsida; order Poales; family Poaceae; genus Aegilops; species Aegilops bicornis. Next base: position 514,330,787 of record CM038674.1, read on the forward strand.
CTAGGGTTTTACGCATCATTTGCGGCCCGAACCTGGGTAAAAATCCCCTCGCGTTGATCACTAGACCTGCTCTTTGTGCAACTCTTCACCCCCGCCAACCGTAGTAGGGACCCTCGGGATCCCGTAGGTATCGTTTCCCACGACATCTTTGGCGCACCAGGTAGGGGATGTGAGGTTGTGAAAATCTGTTCTAGAATTTAGCGCATCGACTCCTTCATCGCGATGACTCCGAAGAAGAAGAAGGCCTCAGTGGTCGGCTCGTCTAAAGCCGGTCGGTCCGCGCCGGCATGGGCAAGCGACAGGGTGGACACTCACGGCGGAAGAGGTCAAAACCATCCCCATCACTCTGGTGCCATCAGCCAGGTGAGCGGTCTCATCTGCAGCCACAACAACCATCCGCGTGGTGACGAAAAAGCTAAGTCACGCAAAACCTTGGGCAATTTCCTTTTTATATGGTTATTTTCCTCGAAAGATTTTGCTCTCTGTATGGAGAACCTGCATGCGAAGGAACCCTTCCGCTATTGGTGACGCCCTTGTTCTGTTTCGAGTCCGCTCAACAGTTCAAGTGGCTGCACCAAGAATGGCTAGGTGGCTTACCCGGCAGCAAGGGCCCCCGGCAGGCTGCTAAGGATCCGTTCCTCAAAGCGCCATAGAACAGGTTTACGCGCCAGCAAACCCATCCAACTAGGCGTAGGGTGCATACATACAAAGAAATATCAAATAGGAAGATAGCACACACTATCTCAGAATACTGCAAAGTTATATTACATCAGTGTTCCCCGCGGTTCTAACTTAAGATAAAATTGTCTTGCGCATGAACTCGCAGCGGCAATGAGAAATGGTGTGGCTAGTCCGGGCGCTGGCCTTCAAACCTCTTGACTCCGTCAAAGCAGCTGATGATGGGCTGGATACACTCTTAGTGTTGTGAGGTCCGTATCCTCCGGCAAACTCTCAAGTGCGTTGGCGAAGTCGAAGCCGGGGTTCCAGAACGCCACCTTGGTGAGCACCTTGGTCAGGGCACCCCGGCAAAGCTTTCGAACCTCATTGTCCAGATAAGTCGCTCGACTGGAGCAGAGCTACTCCAGGGCGTTGAGGACGTGCTCGAAGAACAAGGTCAGCCTGGCATTGGGGCTTATGTTCGCCTCCTGGGAGTACCTGAAGTCCGGCATGCCCATGAAGGCTAGCTGCATGGTGACCCTCTCTGGAACGTCGATTAGGCGGCTGGTCCAGAGCTTTATGCTGTCCACATAGTCCTTGTGGGCAGCGGCGGCATCCTGCCGCAGTTGCCTCTCGCTCTCAAGGGCCTTGTTCAGGGTCACCTCACGGGCACTGACCTCCAAAAGTGTCCCTTCCAAGGTGTCCAGCTTCAGCTTCACATCGTCGATGGAATCGTTGGCCTTGGAGAGCAGCTTGGTCTTGTCGGAGATGGTGACCTGCAAATCCGCCAGAGTGTGGGTAGTCATGTCCTTGTCCTTCTTCAGCTTTGAGATCTCCTCCTTCAGCTCCTCCCGTTCCAGCTCTAGCTTCTCCACCCTGCCAGCTTGGTCCAGGCCAGTGCATCAAGTGCATCTTTGTGCTCTCACTCTAGCTCCTGGGTCCGCTGCATGACGAGCTTCTCGATCTCCTCGTCCTTGCCACGGAGCATGGTAGCAAGTGCATGTTCACGAGCAACGAGGTCTTCCTCTTGGGTGTCCAGCAGAGCTTGCAGCTGCCTCTGGTCAGCTTCGTCCTTGGCGGCCTGTACCTTCGCCGCCTCTTGGGCCTTCTCGATGTCGGCCTGCTTCAAGAGGAGCTCTCGCTTGCGCTCGTCCAGCTGATCCTAGGTGGCCCTCAGGTCTTGTCGGGCCTCGGTGAACCAGACTTGCATCTGACCGACGCGCTCCTGAAAGTCTGCTTCAGCCTTGTCCACGACCGCAGTCCTGGAGTTCACCTTATCCTGGCAGGCAATATGGAGCGCCTGAAGTTTCTGGAAATTGGCGCTCATGGCCTGGAGGAGCTGCTCCTCTTGGGAACCACCGCTGCTGGCGCTCGGTTCATCGACAACCTAGAGCCCGGCGGCGGTGAGGGCCTCATCATCAAAAACCTCCCCTTCGGTTGGCGCACTGGTGCTTGCCGCCCCTGGGAGGCAGACGAATAGATCATCGCGCACCTTCAAGTACTTGCCCTGTGCGGGGGCTGTAGGGGAGGAAGGTTGGTCATCGGCCACCTCCTCCCCGGCAAGCTCCTTGGCGGCCTCCTCGGCAGCAGCCTTGGCGGCCTCCCCGGCGGGCCCCTTGGCGGCCTCCTAGGCAGCAGCCTTGCCGGCCTCCCCGGCAGCAGCCTTGCTGGTCTCCCTGGCAGGCCCCTTGGCGGCCTCCCCGACAGTGATCTTGGGGGCCTCATCTTCGGCATCCTTGGCGAACTCCTCGATGACAACATCGATGTCCACCTGGTCGTCGAGGGAGGGTCTGGAAACCAGAAAGGAGAATGAAGCGAGGCCAAAACCAAAGTTCAAAACAAAGAAAATAAAGAACATCGCATGGCAGAGATAGCAAGGGACGGGAGGCAGGCATCTTACCCGTCCCGAGCTGAGGAGAAGTGGTTCCCTCCCCGCCAACGTTCGTTACCGAGACGGAGCCACAAGCAGCCATGCTTGCCCCCTCTTCCTCCATGCACGTGGGCTCGGCGGTAGATGCCCTTGCTGGTGATACCCCTATGGGTGGCGTGGTCGACGGGGGCGGCATGTCAGGCGGCCCTTAGCGGCTCCTCCTGTTGCTGCTCTGCTCGTGCGAACCCGGCAAGGTCAGCGCCAAAGATACACACCCCAACGCCCGTCGATGGGGAGTGAATAACGGACTCACGCTGGGGGCTGGAGCGGGGAATGCGCTGAGGGTTGTTGTCTGGGCTGATCACCACCAACGCCGGCGTGCGCGGAGCGCTCGGCGGGGGCTCGTCGCCCGTCGAAGCCTTGGTTGTCTTTGCCGTCCTCTGGGCCAGCTTCTCCATGTCACTGTGAAGATAAGATCAAGTCAGCAAAAGATAGCGCAGGCAAGGGGTCAGGAGATGATGAGGGGCAAGGTGCTTACTCGTACTCCTCCTCCTCTGGCCTCCTCATCCACTTCGGGCTAAAGGACCCAAGATCGAAATCGGCCTCCGGGGCGGCGTCCGCGAGGGGAGGAGAAGGGGATGGGGTCCTGGGCCACTTGGACAAGGAGGAGGCGGTGGCTGCAGCCGTCTTTGCTACCGCAACCCTCATCTGGTGCATGGGCTGTGCCTGGGCCCATTGCCGCCGCGCGGTCTTGCCGGGCTGGACCGGCTCGCCAGAGCCAGCGTGCCGTAGGACGCATTTCTTCCCTAGGGCCGAGGAGTCATCGGCATCGGTGTCCTCTTTGGCCGACTCTTCGACCGCTCCTCCAACAAGGGGAACCCCAGCGCCGGCACCGCAGGGTTCCCCGGCAGACCCCGTCCACTCGGCAAACTCACGTCGGCCTTGTCCTCCACAGTGCCGAGGCTGCTGGCCTCCTCGGCAAGTGCTGCCCCCTCCGCCCTGGCGGCAATGTACGCCAATTCTTCCTCACTGGTGGCGCGGATGAGCTGTGGCTCATCACGAACATACCTCTCCGACAAGTTGTCGAAGAATATCTGCACCAGCCCTGCTTTTGGCTCAGCCCAGGTTGAATCGAGGCCGTGCGCGTTGAAAACCGGCATCATGGCGATAATGGCGGTCAGGCAAGAGTTGTTGCTCAAAGGGAGCACCCCCACTGGCAATCTGAACAGGCTATCAGACTTGCCGGCCTTGCCGGTCCTCTCGACCCTGCTGAGCTCGTCAACCTTGAGCTGGAAAAGCCTCTAAAAAAGATGAGCATGCTGCAGCACCATGAAGTTGTGGTTCAGGCCGGGGCGGAGCCTCATGATGTCAGCCGCATTCCTGAAGTCCCAGGCCGACCTCCCCTTATTGTGCAGTGGGGCAATCTGGTGGCGGATGAAGTCGGCCCCGATCATCTCGAGAGTGAGCCCGACCGAGGTGAGGCGATGGATCCTGGTGATGGAAACCGTGAGCTTCTAGTCATCGGCGTCGAGCTTCCCCCAGTCCTTGCCGCGGACCGGCGGCCTCCGACGGACCCGGCGGAACTCCTGCGGATCTGTCTCCTCGATCCAGCACCACCGGCTCCCCACTCGTCCCACCTCTCCTTCTGGGCACCCTCCGGGTACGTGCCCCTGCTCTGGGTCCTCGGAATCCAAGTGATGCAGCCAGAGATGGCACCCCCTGGCTGAATGCGAGGGGTGAAGTAATGGCGGAAGAGCACCGTGCTGGGGTGCACTCCGGCGAATCCCTCGCAAAGGTGAGCAAAGAAGGCCATGCACGCCACGGCGTTCGGCGTAAGATCTAGAAGGTGGAAGCCGTAGGTGTGCATGTTATCATTGAAGAAATTTGAGAAAGGGGGCAGAGCCCGTAGGAGAAGTAGTCGACAAAGAAAGGATATCGATTTGGATCGGCCTTGGCAAAGGAGGCAGGGACGATGCGCGTGGCGGGATGCCCCGACGTCTCCCTCCCCCACAGGGGCCTGAACTTCTCCTTGAGGGTGAGCGCGTCGACCGTCGAGGTGAAGAGGGCGTACTGCGCCCGAAACTCCACCAACTCGCTCTCCGGCGCCTCCTTCCCCCAGGCATCCTTGGCCGCTCCCTTGCCCTTGCTTGCCTTGGGCGCCATGGCGGCTAAGAGGGGGCGAGGGATCGAGGGCAGTGGGGGCGTAGCAGCCGCAGCAGAGGCGAAAGCTCCGATTTGCGCTTGAAGAAGAAGAGGGGAACGACGGTTCCAAGATTGGAAAAGGCGCGGAGGGTAAATGAGCAGCGCCCCTGCGCCTTCCTCTTTTTTATGGGAAAGACGTGGGCCGCCTCTTTACTATTCACCGCAAGGTGACGCAAACGTGTTGCGACCGTTCCACGCACGACCCCCACGTCACGCACTCAATGCGAATCGTGGGGAAGCGCAACTGGCGAAGAAATTACCGCGGTTAAAACTCCGCCACGCGTGCCCGCACACCGTTCTGGGCTTGGCCCAACAATGCTTCGCGCTTATGTATGGTCCAGGCCCGGCGGCTCCTGTCGATGTACAAAAGTAGGGGCCTTTCTGTACCCCTTTACTTGTGCACGGGCGGTCGTAGCCACACCTGCGGCCATGCTTGGCGCAGCGGAGGAAGGAAAGGTACGAGACTGCCAAGGCAGCACTCGAGCCAGAGACATGAAGAGCAAAGGGGCAAGATAGACTTCCCCCGGCAACACCCTTGCTGGGGCGGCCTACATAGCCCGGACAAGAGCCTTGCTGGGGCATCTTGACCAACACCACCAAGGCCGCCACCCTTGAGCCTGAGAGTTTTGACACCATCGACAACGTCGAAACCAAGACTCAGGGGCGCCTGCGTGGTTGCATGCAGATCTTTGTGAAGACCAAAGGCCTGTGAGTCTACGTAAGAACCAGAAGACGAAGACCCCCGACAAGATCCTTGCCGGGGACGGCCACGAAGACCCCCGGCAAGATCCTTGCCGGGGACGGCCACAAAGACCCTCGTCTTGCCGGGGACGGCCACAAAGACCCTCGGCAAGATCCTTGTCGGGGACGGCCACAAGGCCCCGACAAGACCCTTGCCGGGGGCATCTACGGGGCCGTAGCCAGGCCGGCACCTACCAAAGTTTCGCTGCCCCGCGGCTGTTCCGACGCGGCAACCAGCCCGCCAACTAGTCGAGGACCTGTGTGGCAGCATGCAGCTTCTAGGCCAACTAGTCAAACACATGCGTGGTGGCATGCCGATCTTCGTGAAGACCCTGTCACCGCACCATCACAGCAACCAACCAGCCAGCATGGCGCTGCATGCCTCCTCAGCTTGGACGCGCGTCGAAGCAAGGCGAGGCGGCGATGGACGGGACGACCTCTGTTGCCGTCCCCTATAAAGCAAGAGGGCACGTAGGCAGTGCATTAAATGTGTTTTTCCTACGGTGTCGGGTGATAAACTTGTGCACTGTAGATACTTTCCACCTCCTGTGTGCCACTGTGGCGATCCCTTTAACATATAAAAGGAGGCCCAAGGCGTACTATGAAAGGATTCAGACTTTTGGACTGGGCACGCATAGTAGCTAGGCCAAGAACTGAAGAACACAAGATAAACACAAACAAGCAGGACTAGGGTTTTACGCATCATTTGCGGCCCGGACCTCGGTAAAAATCCCCTCACGTTGATCGCTAGACCTGCTCTTTGCGTAGCTCTTCACCCCCGCCAACCATAGTAGTGTAACGCCCTCGATGCGGCTATATCTCCCACGTGTCGAAGCACGACTTAGAGGCATAACCGCATTGAAAGCAATGTCGCAAGTGAGGTAATCTTCACACAACCCATGTAATACATAAGGGAAAGAGATACATAGTTGGCTTACAGTCGCCACTTCACACAGTACATAAATAAACATCCAGCATCCAGATTACACTCAAGTACCGACTACGGAACCAAAATAAAAGAAGACTACCCCAAATGCTACATAGATCCCCGATCGTCCCAACTGGGCTCCACTACTGATCATCAGGAAAAGACACATAGTAACGACCACGTTCCTCGTTGAACTCCCACTTGAGCTCAGTTGCGTCATCTGCACCGCATCGCCGGCACTCGCAACTGTTTTGGTAGAATCAGAGTCACGGGGACTCGTAAATCTCACACCCACGAGATCAAGACTATTTAAGCTTATAGGAAGGACAGAGTTGTGAGGTGGAGCTGCAGCAAGCGACTAGCATATATGGTGGCTACACTCGCAAAAGAGAGCGAGAAGAGAAGCAAGGCACGGTCGTGAAGCTAATAGCGATCAAGAAGTGATCCTGAACTACTTACGTCAAACATAACTCCAACACCGTGTTCACTTCTCGGACTCCGCCGAGAAGAGACCATCACGTTACACACGCCGTTGATGTGTTTTAATTAAGGTCAACTTCGGGTTTTCTACAACCGGACATTAACAAATTCCCATCTGCCTCATAACCGCGGGCACGGCTTTCGAAAGATAATACCCTGCAGGGGTGTCCCAACTTAGCTCATTATAAGCTCTCACGGTCAACGAAGGATATTCCTTCTACCGGGAAGACCCGATCAGTCTCGGAATCCCGGACTACAAGACATTTCGACAGCAATAAAACAAGACCAGCAAAGCCGACAAATCCCGATAGGAGCTGCACATATCTCGTTCTCAGGGCACATCCGGATGAGACATCCTACGAGTAAAACCAAGCCTCAAGTTTCCCCAAGGTGGCCTCATGATGCTTGTTCGGGCCAAAGACTCGAGGGAGCACCGGTCCGGGGGTTAAATAACGATGATCCTCGGGCTCGCGAAAACCCGGGGGAAAAAGGCTTAGGTGGCAAATGGTAAAACCAAAGTTGGCCCTTGCTGGAGGAGTCTTATACAAAGCGAACTGTCAAGGGGCTCCCATAAATCACCCAACCGTGTAAGGAACGCAAAATCCAGGAACATAACACCCGTATGACGGAAACTAGGGTGGCAAGAGTGGAACAAAACACTAGGCATAAGGCCTAGTCTTCCACCCTTTACCAAGTATATAGATGCATTAATTAAACAATAGATATTGTGATATCCCAACAAATAAACATGTTCCAACAAGGAACAACATATCCATGTTCCAACAAGGAACAAACTTCATCTTCTCCTGAAACTAGCAACGCTATAAGAGGGGCTAAGCAAAGCGGTAACATAGCCAAACAACGGTTTTCTAGGAAAGGATGGTTAGAGGTTTGACATGGCAATATGGGTGGCATGATAAGCAAGTGATAGACATCGTAGCATAGGCATAGCAAAAGAGAGAGCATCTAGCAAGCAAAGATAGAAGTGATTTCGAGGGTACGGTCATCTTGCCTGCAAGGTTCTCAGAGTTGTCGAAAGCTTGATCCTCGTAAGCGCTCTCAACAGGTTCCTCGTTCACGTACTCGTCTCCCGGCTCTACCCAAAGCAAGAACACAAACAATGGAACCACAATAAATCACGGTGCAATGCACAAGCAACATGATGCAATACATGGCATGATATGCGAGATGTGATATGCAATGCGTATGCGTGCTCCGGAAGGAAAATGATGAACCAGGCATCAACTTGGCAAACCAAGTATGCTGCTGGAAAGGTGAGGTGATTCCGGTTGAAATCGATATAAAGATCACCGGAATCGGATGCACGGTTTGGAAATGACAAGCAAAACAAGAATGGCACAAATCTGCCATTAACAGCATGATGCCACATAGCAAGCAACAGGAAATTAAGCTACTGCTCCCAAATGTACCAGAAAAGCATATGGTAGTGATCTACTCAAGATGCTTGACAAAAGATGAACACTGTGCTACGGCTAAATCACATCATAACAGGTCCAAACAAGCATGGCAAAAGTGCAAAATATATCAGCTTCACAGACTTGGTGAAAATACTGAACATGGCAGAATCAGCATCAGGAAGCAATGTTCAGAGCAAGCAAACTACATGCTACAGGAACTTATAATAGCAAAACAAGGCATGCATGAATCTACTCAAAGCATAGAACAAAAGTCCCTTAATGACCATGAGCCAAAAGGGATCAGAAAACGTAATAGCACCCATGTAAACATAGCAAGTTTCGTAACAGATTCAGCAAACAGGGCATGACATTGACAGAATTAAGTAGGCATCTTCGCGAGCTCGATGCACCCACTACAGAGCATTACATGATAAACTAAGCATACATACATCAAGAAAACATGGCATAGAAGATATACATGGCAAGAACAACATCATAGCATACACGGATCAACTACAACAACCTTGGCAAAATTGAATAACATGTAAACAATCTGCCAGGAAACATTTTATAGCAAAAGTAGAGCTTGATTGACTCAAGCTATGGCGCTCCATAATTGCAAAAAGGGCGTGGATGGATATATCATAACCATATGTTCAAAACATCCTTACTGAAGTATCTCAAAATATGCATGGATCTCTCGGTAGCATCAAGTTAACATGACATAAAATATCAGCAAAACAGGGGCTGAAATCAAAAACATCATGAAGCCTAGTTTGCATGCTTGTGCTAGTCAACAAACAGATCAAAAAAATACACGGCATACACCCCTATAAAGATGGCATGGCATATTACAAAACACATGTAAGACTCAAGTTCATAGGATGCACACATCAATCATGGCAAAAATGACAAAAGTGCATGTTCTGATAAGAATCTGAAACTAACATCACATAGCCCTATTCTAACAGCATTTCGGGCATCAAGATGAGCTCAAATGAAAATGATGCACCGAGATGAAATGATGTACTCATCGATACGAACATTCCGGTATGCTACACGCCCAACTCGGAGCCACGGGTGCAAAGTTATGGCATGATGAAATTGCAACAAAATAATCACATAATAATGACTTGGAGGAAATTTCGGGGGAGAAGAAGTCAACCCTCGTTTGGATCTAGATCGGATCCGGGGCGCGCGAACCGAGGCGGCCGGCGGCGGCTCGCCAGAGAGGAGGAAGGAGGACAGGGCCGGAGCGCAATGGCGGCCGGGCGGAGAGCGCGGCGCGTTGGCCGAGGGCGGCGCGGCTGGATACATGGGCAAGCGGAGGCTCGGGCGCGCAATGGGCGGCGCTGGGGCGGCAGGCGACGCTGGCAGGAGGGCCTGCAGACGGGCCTCATGGGCCCAAGGGGTCGGGCGGCGAGTGGGCATGGGTCGCCCACGTGGCAGCCTGCGATTCGCCGGGGCGCGGCGGCGTACGCGTCCGGCTCCGTGCGGACGTGTCCGGCGGTGCGGAGAGGAGCGGGGCTAGGGTTAGGGTGGATCTGATCCGGGATTTCGGGGGAGGAGGTGTTTTTATAGGTAGAGGGAGCTAGGAAGCTCCAAATGGAGTGTAGTTTTCGCCCACACGATCGTGATCCGACGACGGAGAGCATGGAAGTGACTTAGATGGGTTATTGGGCTGTTTTGGAGGGGTGTTGGGCTGCAACTTAAAAGAGGCCTTTGCGAGAGTGCGGTTAACCGTTGGAGTATCAAACGAGCTCCAAATGACCCGAAACTTGACACGTGGTCTACCGGTGGTGTACCAAGGCCACTTGACAAACCTCGGTCCATTCCGAGAAAGTTTAGTACCCGCTCACGGAAAAATGTAAAAGGGGACGCCGGGGGACATAGGAGTGTCGGATTGCAAAACGGACAACGGGGAAAAAGCTCGGAAACATGAGACGAACACGTATGCAAATGAGATGCACATGATGACATGATATGAGATGCATGACATAAAAAAATGCAAAAATGAAGAAAAACCCAACCACGGAGGGAATATCATATCACAATGCCGAAAATGGCAAGAGTTGGAGTTACAAATATGGAAAGTTACATCCGGGGTGTTACAACACTCCACCACTACAAGAGGATCTCGCCCCGAGATCTAGGACTGAAAGACCTCGGATATTCGAACGGAGGTGATCCTCGCGCCCTGTGTGGCTTCTCGGTCGGAATGGTGTGACCACTTCACTTTCAGGAATTTGATTGACTTGTTGCGAGTCTTGCGCTCGGTTTCTTCAAGAATAGCAACGGGGTGCTCGTGATAAGCGAGATCTTCTTGGAGGTCAATCTCTTCAAAGTTGATAGTGCGCTCAGGAGTCTTGAAGCACTTGCGAAGCTATGACACATGGAACACATCGTGCACGTTCGCGAAGTTGGACGGAAGCTCAAGTTGATAGGCGAGATCGCCTCTTTTGCCAATGATCTTGAAAGGACCCACGTATCTAGGGGCAAGCTTCCCTTTGATACCGAAGCGACAAGTGCCTTTCATTGGAGAGACGCGGAGGTAGACACGGTCTCCGATTTCAAAAGCCACATCACGCTGCTTGTCATCATAATAGCTCTTCTGGCACGATTGCGCGGCTTTGAGATTCTCACGAATGACTTTGCACATTTCTTCGGCTTCTGTGATCAAGTCGTTGCCAAGAAGTTGGCGTTCACCTGCTCAGACCAATTGAGAGGAGTACGGCACTTTCTGCCATAGAGAATTTATGGGGCCTTGCCCGAACTCGCTTGGAAGCTGTTGTTGTAGGAGAACTCGACATATGGAAGACAATCTTCCCATTTCATACCGAAGGAAATGACACAAGCCCTGAGCATGTCTTCGAGGATTTGATTGACTCGCTCGACTTGACCACTTGTTTGAGGATGGAAAGCTGTGCTGAAACGGGTGCCCATGGCCTTCTGAAAAGAATCCCAAAACTTGGAGGTAAAGATGCTGCCACGGTCTGAAGAGATCAATTGTGGAGTGCCGTGCAAGGAGACAATTCTGGAGGTGTATAGCTCTGCCAACTGAGCTGCTGTGATGGATTCTTTGATAGGAAGAAAATGAGCCACTTTAGTAAGCTTGTCAATGACAACGAAGATAGCATCATTTCCACGCTTGGACTTAGGAAATCCAGTCACGAAGTCCATTTCGATATGATCAAACTTCCATTACGGAATAGCAAGAGGTTGGAGGAGACCAGCTGGTCATTGGTGTTCGCTTTCACTCTTCTCGCAGACATCACACTCATTCACGAATTGAGCCATTTCTCGCTTCATTCGAGTCCACCAATATGACTGCTTGAGGTCATGGTACATCTTCGTACTTCCGTGATGAATGGATAGAAGGGAATTGTGCGCCTGCTCATAATGACTTTACGTAGATCACCCTTTGGAACCACAATCCGGTCCTCGAAGAAAAGAGTATCTTTGTCATCAATGTGGAAGCACTTGTATTTGGAAATGCCCTTGTCGATACCACGCTTTCACCTTTTTCACCATGGTATCCAGGAGCTGAGCCTCACGACTCTGATCTTCCAAAGTAGGAGAGACTTTGAGGTTTGCAAGAAAGCCTTGAGGAACAACTTGAAGGTTCAGCTTATGGAAAGCTTCACAGAGATCCGGTTGGAAGGGCTTGAGAACTAAACATTGCAAAGAAGCCTTCCTGCTCAAATCATCTGCAATCACATTGGCCTTGCCCGAGTATATTCAATACTTGGGTTGTACTCTTGAATCATTTTGACCCATCGAGTTTGCCTGAGGTTGAGGTTGGGTTGAGTGAAGATATACTTGAGACTCTTGTGATCGGTGAATATGTCCACTTTCCTTCCCAATAAGAGATGTCTCCATGTTATTAATGCATGGACAACTGCCGCCAACTCAAGATCGTGAGTGGAGTAGTTCTTTTCGTTGGGCTTCAGCTGACGAGAGCTATAGGCCACAACTTTTTTCTCTTGCATTAACACAGCACCGAGACCTTGAAGAGAAGCATCACAGAAAACTTCGAATGGCTTGGATTCATCAGGAGGAGTTAAGACAGGAGTTGTGACGAGTTTCTCTTCGAGGGTGTTGAAAGCAACGTCACACTCAGGAGACCAGACATACTTCACATGCTTCTGGAGGAGGTTGGAAAGAGGCTTTGTAATCTTGGAGAAATTCCCAACGAATCTTCGGCAATAGCTTGCAAGTCCAAGAAAACTGCGAAGCTGCTTGACATTCTGAGGAGGTTCCCAATTCACAACTGCAGACACCTTCTCGGGGTTAATAGCGATGCCCTTGGCGGAGATGATATGACCAAGGTAAAGAACTTCATCAAGCCAAAATTCACATTTGGAAAACTTCGCATAGAATTGATGCTCTCTGAGCTTGTCGAGCACCAATCGCAAATGTTTGGCATGATCCTTCTTATTCTTGGAGAAGACCAAAATATCATCGAGATAGACCAAGGCGAATTCATTGGTGTAGGGGTTCAAGATGAAGTTCATCATTCGAGAGAATGTTGGAGGAGCATTGACAAGGCCGAAAGACATGACAAGATATTCATAAGAACCAAAGCTTGTTCGAATGCTTTGTCTTGGGAATATCTTGCTCACGAATGCGAATTTGATGATAACCCATACGAAGGTCAAGCTTGGAGAACACTTTAGCACCTTTGAGTTGCTCGAAAAGCTCATTGATGTTGGGAAGTGGGTACTTGTTCTTGATTGTCTTCTTGTTCAATGGACGGTAATCGACGCAAAGTCGGTCCGTGCCATCCTTCTTCTGGACAAAAAGAACACCACAACCCCAAGGAGATGAACTCGATCTGATCAAACCCAGACACTCTTGTTCATCGAGCTGCTTCTTCAATTCCTTCAGCTCATTAGGTCCAAGCTTGTATGGACGCTTGCAAACGGGTTCAGTGCCAGGCTCAAGATCGATAATGAATTCAGTTGGCCGGTGAGGAGGCATTCCTGGAAGCTCTTCTGGAAAGACATCTTGGTACTCACAAACGACCGGAATCGAGAGATAGCATTCAATTCGCCTCTTCTCATTGAGAGAAAACAACCGAATGGTTTCATCACGAGCGGCATAGATGATCACATCCTCGGAAAGAGTGAGTCAATTGAATTTCCACGGCAGCACAATCAAGCAGAGCTTTGTGCTGAGAAAGCCAGTCCATCCCGAGAATAAGATCAATATCCGAGTCACCAAGGACAATTGGTTTAGCCAGAAATCTATAGTCGCCCATCTTGATAGAGACATCGGGAGCAATCAAACTAGAAGTCATAAGCTTTCCGGGAGAAACAACTTGCATAACTTTGGACAAAATCTCTGTGTCAACATTGTGCTTCGATGCAAAAGGATATGACTTGAAATAATGCGATGCACCAGTATCAAATAAGACTTTTGCAGGAATATCATTAACTGAGAGATTACCCATTATCACATCAGTAGATTCCTCCGCTTGAGCTGCATTCATCATGTTCACCTTTGCAGACTTGGGATTATGCTTGACCACCGTGCATTGCCGGAAGATCTCATAGGAGGAGGAGGCGGAAGGCGCTTTCGTTGAAGCACTTGTTCGCATAGTGACCTTTCACGACATTTGTTGCAAGTCACCTCTAAGAGCGGACGGTGATAAGGAGCATTTGGCCTTGGAGCTTGAGAATTTGACTTGTTACGATAGCCTGGGTTGGGCGGGTGGGAAGATCCACGACCACCGAAGTTCTTCTGGCCGATAAGGCTGACGGAACGAAGGAGGAGGAAGGTAGAACTTCTGCTGCTTAGCTGCCACTTGAGAGGAAGAAGAAGACTGAACTGCATCCCCGATTCTCTTCTTAGAAGCCTCACATTTGAGCTGGGCAGCTTCTTGCTTCAGTGCCATGTTGTAGAATTCATCATACTTTTCTGGCTCAAAAAGCACGAGAGCTAATTGCAGATCTTCTCTGAGACCAACTCTGAATTGATAGATCATACTCTTTTCATCAGGGACGTCTTGCTTAGCGAAGCGAGCGAGTTTCTGGAACTGGTATTGTATTGATACACAGACATGTTGCCTTGCTTGAGATTGCGGAACTCCTCACGCTTGCTCTCAACAACACTTTTCGGAATGTGGTGAGCTCTGAAGTCTCGGTGGAACTCATCCCAGGTAATTACACGACCTCCTCTGGAATCTTTGTATTGTTGGTACCACTCAGCAGCTTGTTCCTTGAGTTGAAACGAAGCAAACTTGACAAAGTCCTCAGGTCTGACATTGCTACATTCAAAGTGTTTGCAGATGTCCACAAGCCAATCGTCGGCGTCTGTGGCCTCGACACAGAAGCTGAAAGACTTCGGCTGATTAGCGAGGAACTGATTGAGGGTAGCAAAGTGCGGCTGGTTGTTGCCTTGGCCTTGATTTCCTTGATTGCCTTGCCCTTGGGTACGCTCTTGCAAGAATTGCAAAATCATCTGAGCATTTGCGTTGGTGTCTGCCATGATAGCTTGCCATGCCTCCGGAGGCGGAGGTGGAGGTGGAGGGTTCGACTGACTCCCATCATTGTGATCTCGATTCAGACGCGTTGGCGGAGCCATCCTGAAGAGGGTGACATCCGATAGCATCTTGATCGACAGATAGACAAGTTGAATCAACGGATAGAAATTGCAACATATAGTCTTCACAATAAACATTCGAACAAGGATGAACGAATGAATTCCAAAGTTAACATCACACGTCCATTAAGGTGAGAAGCCAGTTGATTAAGGGCTGATGAAAAAAATAACAAGGTACGACTGGAACAAATAAGTGGTAAGGATTACCCAATCACAAATCAAATATCTGCGGGAAGAAATGCTAGGAGCTACTTGAATCCCACCTATAAACTCCCGAAACTTTCTGGTTATGCAATCTGGTGTTGGGGATACAGGGGACACAAAATACATCAACCAAACTAACAATACCTAGATCCAATTTGTATCCATCCGTCAACACATAACCAAGAAACCTTCGGAAATCGTGGTACCTCGACCTTGAAAAAGCATCCGTTATACGAGTCATGGCAATACTCCCGAGCTCGCTTGATCTTTGGGTTATCGGGGTTATCTCACCAACAACTGTACAAAAGAGATTTTCGATGTCGGCAAAGCTCAAGTATTCCAGAACTGTAAAGATAAAATTGTGACGACAACACCTCGGAGCTCAACTCCCCGGGACACTGCCACAACCCCTAAATGTCAGGAGGCACCAAGAACAATGTTCTCGTCACAAAACCATTGGAACGATTCCAAGATACCCACGTGATCCTAATTTTTTTTAGTGAAATTTGAGGAGAGAAGAGTCAAAACTTCTACGCCGAGACCTCACCAGAGCTGACGAAGGACCGGGAGTAAAAGAATCCTACTCTCCGATATATATAATCCTAAGACTCAAAACATTTTTGTTCTAGACTCAACAACGCCAAACAAACAATCGCTAGGGATCCTAAGTCGGGATGGCTCGATTACCAACTTGTAACGCCTCGATGCGGCTATATCTCCCACGTGTCGAAGCACGACTTAGAGGCATAACCGCATTGAAAGCAATGTCGCAAGTGAGGTAATCTTCACACAACCCATGTAATACATAAGGGAAAGAGATACATAGTTGGCTTACCGCCACTTCACACAAAGACATAAATAAACATCCATCGTCCAGATTACACTCAAGGTCCGACTACGGAACCAAAATAAAAGAAGACTACCCCAAATGCTACACGATCCCCGATCGCCTAAACTGGCTCCACTACTGATCATCAGGAAAAGACACATAGTAATGACCACGTTCCTCGTCGAACTCCCACTTGAGCTCGGTTGCGTCATCTGCACTGGCATCGTCGGCACCTGCAACTCTTTTGGTAGAATCTGTGAGTCACGGGGACTCAGCAATCTCACACCCGCGAGATCAAGACTATTTAAGCTTATAGGAAGGACAGAGTTGTGAGGTGGAGCTGCAGCAAGCGACTAGCATATATGGGGCTACACTCGCAAAAGAGAGCGAGAAGAGAAGCAAGGCGCGGTCGTGAAGCTAGTAGCGATCAAGAAGTGATCCTGAACTGCTTACGTCAAACATAACTCCAACATCGTGTTCACTTCCCGGACTCCGCCGAGAAGAGACCATCACGGTTACACACGCGGTTGATGTGTTTTAATTGAGGTCAACTTCGGGTTTTCTACAACCGGACATTAACAAATTCCCATCTGCCTCATAACCGCAGGCACGGCTTTCGAAAGATAATACCTGCAGGGTGTCCCAACTTAGCCCATTATAAGCTCTCACGGTCAACGAAGGATATTCCTTCTCTGGGAAGACCCGATCGATCTAGGAATCTCGGACTACAAGACATTTCGACAAAGAATAAAACAAGACCAAAGAAAGCCGCCCGATTGTGTCGACAAATCCCGATAGGAGCTGCACATATCTCGTTCTCAGGGCACATCCGGATGAGACATCCTACGAGTAAAACCAAGCCTCAAGTTTCCCCAAGGTGGCCCCTTGATCTGCTTTCGTTTGTGCCAGCACTCGAGGGAGCACCGGTCCGGGGGTTAAATAAAGATGACCCTCGGGCTCACGAAAACCCGGGGGAAAAAGGCTTAGGTGGCAAATGGTAAAACCAAAGTTGGGCCTTGCTGGAGGAGTCTTATTCAAAGCGAACTGTCAAGGGGTTCCCATAAAGCACCCAACCGTGTAAGGAACGCGAAATCTAGGAACATAACACCGGTATGACGGAAACTAGGGTGGCAAGAGTGGAACAAAACACGAGGCATAAGGCCGAGTCTTCCACCCTTTACCAAGTATATAGATGCATTAATTAAACAATAGATATTGTGATATCCCAACAAGTAAACATGTTCCAACAAGGAACAACATATCCATGTTCCAACAAGGAACAAACTTCATCTTCTCCGCAACTAGCAACGCTATAAGAGGGCTAAGCAAAGCGGTAACATAGCCAAACAACGGTTTGCTAGGAAAGGATGGTTAGAGGTTTGACATGGCAATATGGGTGGCATGATAAGCAAGTGATAGGCATCGAGAGCATAGGCATAGCAAAAGAGCGAGCATCTAGCAAGCAAAGATAGAAGTGATTTCGAGGGTATGGTCATCTTGCCTGCAAGGTTCTCAGAGTTGTCGAATGCTTGATCCTCGTAAGCGTTCTCAACAGGTTCCTCGTTCACGTACTCGTCTCCCGGATCTACCCAAAGCAAGAACACAAGCAATGGAACCACAATAAATCACCGTGCAATGCACAAGCAACATGATGCAATACATGGCATGATATGCGAGATGTGATATGCAATGCGTATGCGTGCTCCGGAAGGAAAATGATGAACCAGGCATCAACTTGGCACACCATGTATACCGCTGGAAAGGTGAGGTGATTTCAGGTGAAATCGATATAAAGATCACCGGAATCGGATGCACGGTTTGCAAATGACAAGCAAAACAAGAATGACACAAATCTGCCATTAACAGCATGATGCCACATAGCAAGCAACAACAAATTAAGCTACTGCTCCCAAACGTACCAGAAAAGCATATGGTAGTGATCTACTCAAGATGCTTGACAAAAGATGAACACTGTGCTACGGCTAAATCACATCATAACAGGTCCAAACAAGCATGGCAAAAGTGCAAAATATATCAGCTTCACAGACTTGGTGAAAATACTGAACATGGCAGAATCAGCATCAGGAAGCAATGTTCAGAGCAAGCAAACTACATGCTACAGGAACTTATAATAGCAAAATAAGGCATGCATGAATCTAATCAAAGCATAGAACAAAAGTCCCTTACTGACCATGAGCCAAAAGGGATCAGAATATGTAATAGCACCCATGTAAACATAGCAAGTTTCGTTACAGATTAAGCAAACAGGGCATGACATTGACAGAATTAAGTTGGCATCTTCGCGAGCTCGATGCACTCACTACAGAGCATTACATGATAAAATAAGCATACATACATCAAGAAGACATGGCATAGAAGATATACATGGCAAGAACAACATCATACCATACACGGATCAACTACAACAACCTTGGCAAAATTGAATAACATGTAAACAATCTGCCAGGAAACATTTTATAGCAAAAGTAGAGCTTGATTGACTCAAGCTATGGCGCTCCATAATTGCAAAAAAGTGCGTGGATGGATAGATCATAACCATATGTTCAAAACATCCTTACTGAAGTATCTCAAAATATGCATGGATCTCTCGATAGCATCAAGTTAACATGGCATAAAATATCAGCAAAACAGGGGCTGAAATCAAAAACGTCATGAAGCCTAGTTTGCATGCTTGTGCTAGTCACCACAGAGATCAAAAAAATACATGGAATACACCCCTGTAAAGATGGCATGTCATATCACAAAACACATGTAGGACTCAAGTTCATAGGATGCACACATCAATCATGGCAAAAATGACAAAAGTGCATGTTCTGATAAGAATCTGAAACTAACATCACATAGCCCTATTCTAAAAGCATTTCGGGCGTCAATATGAGCTCAAATGAAAATTATGCAATGAGATGAAATGATGTACCCATCGAGGCGAACATTCCGGTATGCTACACGCCCAAATCGGAGCAACGGGTGCAAAGTTATGGCATGATGAAAATGCAACAAAATAATCACAGAATAATGACGGAAATTTCGGGGGAGAAGAAGTCGACCCTCGTTTGGATCTAGATAGGATCCGGGGCGCGCGAACCGAAGGCCGGCGATGCTCACGGAGAGGAGGAAGGAGGACCGGGACGGCGGCCGGAGCGCTGGCGCCGGGCGGGAGGCTGGGCGGCGCTTGCCGAGGGCGTGGCCGGGATGCTGGGCGGGCCGGGCGGCGCGGGCGGCAGCGGCGCTGGGCGGCCGGGTTGCGCTGGCGGCCGGGCGGCGGGCCGGAGGGCCTCAGACGGCCTCGGGCCCGCTGGGTCGGCGGGCGGCGGGCGTGGTCGCCCACGTAGCTCGCGATTCGCCGAAGCGCGGGCGGGCGGACGCGTCCGGCCTGCGGCGACGTGTTCCGGGCGCGAAGAGGAGCGGGGCTAGGGTTAGGGCGGATCTGATCCGGGATTTCGGGGGAGGGTGTGTTTTTATAGGTAGAGGGAGCTAGGAAGCTCCAAATGGAGGGTAATTTTCGCCCACACGATCGTGATCCGACGACGGAGAGCATGGAAGTGACTTAGATGGGTTATTGGGCTGTTTTGGAGGGGTGTTGGGCTGCAACTTAAAAGAGGCCTTTGCGAGAGTGCGGTTAACCGTTGGGTACCAAACGAGCTCCAAATGACCAAACTTGGACAGGTGGTCTACCGGTGGTGTACCAAGGCCACTTGACAAACCTCGGTCCATTCCGAGAAAGTTTAGTACACGCCACGGAAAATGTAAAAGGGGACGCCGGGGACATAGGAGTGTTTGATTGCAAAACGGACAACGGGAAAATGCTCGGAATCATGAGACGAACACGGATTCAACTGAGATGCACATGATGACATGATATGAGATGCATGACATAAACAAAATGCAAAAATGAAGAAAAACCCAACCACGGAGGGAATATCATATCACAATGCCGAAAATAGCAAGAGTTGGAGTTACAAATATGGAAAGTTACATCCGGGGTGTTACAAGTAGGGACCCCGCGATCCCATAGGTGTCATTTCCCCCGACAATATTTCATTCTAGCATTCAGAGATTTTTATTTATACATGCATAATAATTTCTCTAGATCATCTCTATCCCTACAAGCAAGAATATCTATAGTTGTAGGAAGGCTAGTTCTAGCAGGTATTTCAAGAGTCTCAGTTTCAAGCTGATCATCAGATTCAACAACATCATGTTGTATTACTCTAGCAATTTGTTCATCAGGAAATTCACCAAGTGGCACGTCATCTTTATCAAGCAAGGTACTAGCATCATCATAAGCATTATCCATAGCAGAAGTAGCATCATCAATAACTTGCGACATATCAGAATTGATAGCATGTGGTGGTGTCGCAAGTTTACTTATAAGAGATGGTGAATCTAAAGCAGAATTGGATGACAGTTCCTTAACTCCCCTCGTCTTAGAGGGAAAAATAGTAGTCTTAGCATCCTTCAGATTCTTCATAGCGATAAATTGATAATAATCCCAAGTGACTCAATAAATACAGCTATGCTCCCCGGCAACGGCGCCAGAAAAAGGTCTTGATAACCCACAAGTATAGGGGATCGCAACAGTTTTTGTCGGGTGGTAGGTGCAACATATGCCAACGGGTGGCTAATCATAGTGGGAGCCAATAAGACGTCGTCGGTGCCTGGAAACGGGATGAGGCGAAGACATGCACGCCGGCGAATCTTACCCAGCTTCGGGGCTCTCCGCGGAGATAACACCCCTACTTCTGCTCTGCGGGGTCTCCGCATGATCACTAGATGAACAAGTTACTACAAGAGGCTCCTTGAGCTGTTCGGTGTGAGGAAGAAGAAGGGCACGACTAGCTCTCTTCTTCCCTCTACGTGGGGTCTAAAACTATCAGAGTCCAACCCTTTGCATGAGTGCCCTGGGGGGTTTATATAGGCCTACCCCCCAGGGGTACAATGGTAATCCGGCTAGGTGTGGGCCCTAGCCGTCAGTGTATTCGTCCGCCGGCTTCTCCGCCGACCGCTGGGGCCCACCGACTTGGTGGGTCCCGCCGGCTGCCGGCTTCCTGGTCGACAAGCTGGCCCCACCGTTGAGGGCCTTGTCGGGGGTTGGTTACTGTTGCCTCAATCCTGATGACGAGGGCTTTGTCGAGTGGCGTGGCTACTGTTGCCGCCGCCTTGGCAGCGATCATTGTAGCCTCACTTCGTCTTGTCTCCTTAATGAGGCGTCTCCTTCGAGGGAGGGAACAAGCCGGCTATGGGGAGCCGGCCATGTCCCAGGCCGACTGGGGGAGGCCGAGCCGCCTTCGGGCATCTCTCTGACTGGAGGGACCCGCCGCCTGTGGGTAGTCTGAGACACTGCCGTGGGTGACGCCACAGTCAACATGGAAACAGGCTGCCACCGGACGGTGATGGCTGCCCGTCACGGTGCATCAGCCACGCAGCGCTCCGGGATGCGGGGTGGCAGGCTTCATAGCCACGCCCGCCTCATCGCCGTTATGTGGGTGCAGATTCGAGGGTGCGGCCTTGGCACTGCAGGTGGACGGCTCCTCGGAGTCGGCCTTCTCGTGGCCGGCTACGCGGAGTCGGCCCTCTGGTAGCCGGTTCCTTGGAAGCCGGCCCTCTCGTGGCTTTCTTCTATGGGTCTTGGGGCCAGGCCGCCTCCTGACAGCCGGCATGGATGACAGCCGGCCGGGGGAAGGCGGCCCAACGTCTTGGATGTTGGATGACTTGATTGGCTTGATTGGCTTGTAATTTTTTCAGAAGCCCCAGGGGGAGCCGGCTAGGCTACCCGTGGTCATTTACTCCGACAATAGTCCCCGAAGCTGATTGGGCTTCGAGGTTGAAGGGAGGACGAGAAGCTCGATCAGCTTCCTATCATGGGAAGCTAGTAGCTAGGAGCCGGCCTGCGCCGTCTTCGGGGAGCTCCGAAGTTAGAAGGGGGAAACGCGATCCAGCTTGCGCGTTGATTGCACGTCACCTCGCGCGCCACATGGCCAGAAAAGCCTGCCAGCCCACGCGCGCGACGTCACATCGCCGCAGGCCAGGGCCTACCAAGCCTACGCCTCGGCCCACGCGCGGATTCTCTGCGGCCCAAATGGACTGCTCGTCTTCTCGCGGCGGTTACAGCATGCCTTTAGGGCGCCATAATCGCGGGACATGGGGGGAGTGGGCGCAGTTAATCCCACGATCCCCCACGCCTCGCCTCCTCGGCTCCGCCGCCCAAGCCTATAAGTAGGGGGAGGAGGGGGAGCGGCAGGGGCTCGCACGCTCGCCCTCGCTCCCCTCCTTCCTCTACTTTCTTCCTCACTCTTCCGCCGTCGCAGCGCACTCGCCACCGCGCTGTTCCGCCACGAGTTATCTTGGCTCGCCGCGGTTCCTTCGTTGCGTGGCCGTGCTCTCCGCTGCCGCGGCTCTTTCCTTCCGCTCATTCCCATGGCGTTCTCGAGCTCGTGGGACGGCTCCAACGTCCACGAAGATCACATTGATTGGCTCCACCGGACGCGGCGGTTGCCGAGCGAGGACCTCGTGAAGACCCGCCTCACGCTGGAGGCGGAGATTTCGCCGGCGCCGGAGGAGGGCGAGCGGGTCATCTTCCGCCAGACCGCACTGCTGCCTCGGCCTGCCGGCGAAGCGGGTTCTTCCGCTCCTTCCTCGGGTGTACCATCTTTCAGCCACATCACCTCACCCCCAACACGGTGATGCTGTTGCCGGCCTTCGCCACCACAATGCGGCGAAGGCTTTCTTAGCGTCCTCCCGCCCTCGAGCTCGGGGAGTTCTTTTCGGCAAGCTCGGCAGATTTGTCTCAGGCGCGTGCCCGCCCTGCGGCGCCTTTCATCGCCAAGCGGAGGACGACCGACAACAACCCTTTTCCGCCTATCCCGCTGATCCTGTCGGTGAAGCTTTGGCAGCATTCGTACTTCTACGTGAAGAACGTCGCCGCGCAAGGCGACTACCTCAATCTGAAGGCTTACGTAGCCGGCCCGCCGCCTGCAAGGCCGGCGTCTTGGTCCTTCCGAGCCAGGTCACTCACCTTGGCCGGGAACGCCGCCGTCACCCGGCTACGGGTGATGGTCCAGTCGGAGGCTTGGTGGGGGCCGACTTGGTGGCGCGCCGTGAGCGCCGGGTGCTTCCGCTCCAAAGCCGGGCCGCACATGATCTGCCAAATGAGCGCTACCCGCCGACCGGGCCGAGCACCAGAGAGATGCCTCGCGACGAGGTATCTTACATGGTGAACTATATCTCCAACTGCAAACTCACCGTGGAGTGGCAGTATCACAAGGCGCCATATTCTCGGGCCAACCCGCCTCCTGTGGTGAGTTTTTCCTTATTCTCTTCTTCTTTTGTTGCCGGGTTCGCGATAGCCGACTCTTGACTAATCGGCTTCGTCTTTGAGCAGAGCCCTCTTCTTCGACCGGCGTCCGGGGCCGCAGGGCCGGAGCGCCAGTTTACGGCCGACCGCGCCGAGGACGACCCCGACGACCCGGATCTGCGAGCGGCCGCCTTATGGATTTACACCGTAGTCGCGAATCGACGGAGAGGCAAAGCGGCTGACCCATGTACCGCTTCGAGGATCGGGCCGGAGGATGACGAAGCCGGTTATCCCGCTGCCGCCAACCGGGCGGCCGATCGCTATGGCGGGGCCTTCCGCCGCGCTAACTGCTCGGGTGGCGCGCAGAAGCGGGCCACGCTGGTCTCTTCGCACCCGGCCGAAATAACCCAAGAGCTCATGGCGGCGACTGCCGGGCGTTTCCGGGAACGGGGTCCCCAGACTTGCTCGCTGCGCCTGCGGGCGTGGATCAAAGGAGGCCCAGACGGCCCATCTTCATCAACGCAGCTCAAGACCCTCGCGAGGGGCCAGATTGCGGGCGGACGACGAGGAGCTTGCCGATTGTTCTCGGGAACGTGGGTCCCCAGTGACTTGCTCGCTGCTGCGGGCGGGTGGCGAAGGAGGCCCAAGACGGCCCATCTTCATCAACACAAGCTCAAGACCCTCGCGAGGGGCCAAGCCTCGCGGGGCGGACGACCAAGAGCTTCCTCAGGCACGGCCTCGTCGGCTGGCTCACGAGGAGGCGGAGAGTTCAAGGCGGGGTACCTCGCGAGGTGCCCGTGACGTAAGCCATGACGATCAAGGGCGCCAGTCGGGCGCCAGCCACCGCAAGGCCCCTCCTTTCCTCTTTGGTGCAAAGGGGCAAGCGCAGCAAGGGCATCGGGCAAAGGCATCCGCTTTGTGCAACAAGACCAAGACCAACCCCAACGGCTGGAATGCGCCATCGTGGAGCCCAAGCAAAGGCCATCACGAGCCTTTGGCGGCGAGGACCAACTTTAGTCAGGATAAGTGTACCCGTTGTTCCCCTTCAAAATGGCCAATTGTTGGCGCCCTTCCCGCTCAATATTTGGGAAGAGGCCCAGGGCCTTCGCTCATAAATAGGGGTAGCCACACACAAAGGAAAAGAAAAGGAGGAGAGGACGAAGGACGATCGGATCGAGCATTCGGGATCCATAGAGAGAGAGAGAAACCAGTTGCTCAAGCTAGAGCGACGGGGCACCACTTAGTAGTTCATCACACACACCAAGAACAGACCCTCGCGGGGCTGTTCTTCCCTCAGATCGTTTCTTCGTCATGCCCTGCAGGCAATCCACACACCACAAACTAGAGTAGGGTATTACACCACAACAAAGGGGCCGAACTAGTATAAATCTTTATGCCTCTTGTGTTGTTCTTGCTAGTAGTTTAGGTCCCTGCGATTCGGCGAGGAACGAGACGGTGGAGGGTTGGATCTCACAAGACTCCCTGTAGTTCGAACCTTAAGGGTCTGCTGAACCCGTGATCCGACAGACTTCCTCGTGCATGGCCTCGTCGGCTGGCTCATGAGGAGGCGGAGAGTTCAAGGCAGGATACCTCGCGAGGTGCCCATGACGCAAGCCATGACGCACCAAGGGCGCTGGCCAAGGCCACTGCAGCTGCCCCTCCTTTCCCCTTTGGTGCAAAGGGAGCAAGCACAGGCGAGAGCATCAAGCAAAGGCATCCGTTTCAGTGCAACAAGACCAAGACCAGCCCCAACGGCTGGAAGGGGGTCATCGTGGAGCCCAAGCAGCCGTCGTCACCAGAGCCTTTGGCAGGCGAGGACCAACTTTAGTCAGGATAAGTGTACCCGCTGTTCCCCTTCAAAATGGCCAAATGTTGGTGCCCTTCCCGCTCAATATTTGGGAAGAGGCCTGTGGCCTTCGCCTATAAATAGGAGTAGCCATCTCCATGGTAGAGGGATCGGCCCCCCGGTATGAGATCGGAATCCTCACCAAGGAACCACTAGCTAGAGCAACTGAACACCACCTAGCAGTTCATCACACCCACCAAGAACAGGCCCTCGCGAGGTTGTTCTTCCCTGTATTGTTCCTCATCAGCCCAAGAGGCAATCCACCACACCACAAACTAGAGTAGGGTATTACACCACAACGGTGGCTTGAACTAGTATAAATCTCGTGTCTCTTGTGTTGTTCTATTTAGTAGTTTAGGTCCCTACGAGTCGGCGAGGTACGAGACGGTGGAGGGTTGGATCTCCGCGCGCACCCCAGTGTTCGAACCTCAAGGGTCTGCCGGAAACCGAAATCCGACATTTGGCGCGCCAGGTAGGGGTGCGCCGGAATCCGCCTTCTGCCACCTCGTGTGCCGTCGCATCGTCATCGCCATGTCCGGCGACTAAGGGGGCAACCCAGATCCTTGGGCGGCGTGGCCCGCCCATGCAGAGCCGCTCGCCTCGGGCGACCCCGTGCCCCAGGCAGCTCGCGGTCCGCATGAGCGCCGCTGAGCGAAGCACGCGACAGAACCTCGGCAGCTCTCACGCTGGCAGCGCGGTCGGCAGCAAGGGCCTTCCAATCACGCCGACCACATCACCGTACACCCGCCGGGAGCAGGCGAACTTCGAGGGCGCGCTCACGATGGCCCGAGAGCTGCTGCGGTAGCAGCAAAGGCCGGAGAGCGGCCGTGGCGTCTTCTTGGAAGCGAGTGGGAGAGCTCTGGCTTCGCCGCCTCGAGGCTCACCCTTCTGCACCCAACTTCCATCTCAGGCCAGGCGGCTCGCAGACGGGGCTCCGCGTGCCCTCGGGCTCCAAAGCTACTCCAACACCGGCTGGCCAAATTTGTCGGGCGGCGGCGGGTTGCCCCGCCGCCTGCAGAGAAGAAGGACTCGACGTAACTCCACGGCCCTGGTGGACCGCCGCGCCACCACCCCACGGTGGGCGCATTGGCAGAGCAGCTCGGCACGCCAAAGACTACGGCGTGGCCTTCGGGATGACGGCACCAGAAGAATACGTGCCCCACATGATGGACCAAGGGAACCCGCATGAGGGAGAACAAGGCTCGTTCCACAGCCTGAGCTGGGAGGATGAGGCGCCAGAAGTCGAGCTCTTCCAGGAGCCTCGAGACGGTCCCACTGGTCACGCCGGGGGCGACGATTATCGGGTACCGCTACTTCCTCAAGAGCTAACATACGATAACCTTTGGTCACTGGAGGTACTGGAAGCAACGAAGAGCGGCTGCCCCGCTCACGCAGTCTCATACCCCTCGGGAGGGGGGCGCAGGCTGCCGTAGAGGGGCAGAGATCCGACATCACCACCGCGGCGTTCGGAGCAAGGCGTTCTCAGGAGGTAGGCCCTCTGGCCGGGGAGGCGCCAAGGCCTACCCTGGCGGAGGACCCGTGGTCATCGGGGGAACCGCTGGCGACCGCTCTACCCCATCGGCGGCGTCCTGGTTTCCGGTCGTCGTTGATGGCACTAGAGTGTGGCGCAAGGCGGGCCCCTCGTCTGGCGATATGAAGCAAGGCCGGTACCTGTGAAGAAGGCCCAGTGCCTGTGAAGCTCGCCGCCCCGTGACACTCTCACGTAATAATGAGTGGGGCTGTACACGCCCCGGAGTCTCAGGGGTGCCGGCCTCAGGCCCTGGGCTCCCTCCCACGCCCAGTGGCAGCACTTAGCTCCGCGCTGGTGAGAAGACGTCCAAGACTAGACTAGATGCCAGCTTTTCTTCTGCTTTCTTCACCTTTCCATTTGGTTGTCACTTTCCCCCGCTGGATTTACATTGCATTCGAATTTGAGATTTGCGTGTGTTCGGGGAAGGGGTGCTTAGTCTCGTTCGAGCAAATCTCTCGCGTTTCAGTTACCACCCCGCCTCAGCTGCCTCCCCTCGCGAGCCGGGCCAGGCCTAGCTTGCGCGCAGCCCAGCCTGCCGCCGCCGCGTCCTCTCCGGAGGGTTTTTACCGCAGATCCTACGGATTCGATCAGGAGACACTCAGGTTGCCGCAGCCTCCCACAGGCTATCTCGGGGCTCGTATGAAACAAAGGTAAACCGGCAAACCAGCACGTCGCTTAGCCAACCACTTGGCGCGGGCGTATGGGCGATGTAACACCTGCTAATACGATCAACACAAGTTTTACATGAGGGGCTCCCCCTCCCAAAATGCTCTCACAGCCATCAGGCCAAAACCTGAGTTCTATTCATGCAGGTAACTAACAGGGACAATACATAATCAGTCGATAAATCCCCAATGCGTCCTCAGAGCACCTCCCGAGCCGTTGCTGGCGTCAGCCGCCTCGCGCCACCTTTGTCTGCGTGGTCGTCGGCGGTGTCTGGGCCGTTCACCACGCCGCCCTCATCGGCGGCCACGACCACGCCGTCGTTGTCCGAAGCGAAGGCCCGGAGGAGAGCATCCACATTGTCTTCCACCCAGTGCGCGAGGTCGCCCCGGACGGCCTGGGGAATCGGGGCGAGAAGGCCAAAGTCGGCGGGGCTGCATGTCCTGGAGTTGGCTGAAGACACGAGAAAAGGCACGCCCAAGCAGCGCGCGGCTCCTTCCCTCCACCAACCTATTGGCCCTGACCGACCGCGCCTCCAGCCGCGCCACCACGTCGGTGAAGAACTGAAGGTTGCCGGGCGTAGTTAATCGCAGGCGGCTTTCGCCAACCGCCGCCTCGCAGATATTACCCAAGGCTGCGTTGGCTCTTTCCGGGCGTGGCGAGCATGGGACCATGCTCATGCTCCAGATTCGCCACGACGCATCTCTTCCGTGATTCGGCGCGCGACGGCCTCCCTCCACCCGTTGGCGAAGAAGGAGCGCCTCGGCACGAGAGGTGGTGAACTCCTCTGCGCCACCTCGAGGGCGACCAAGAGCATCGGCCCAGCCGCCTCCTCCAGCTTGGCCCTCAAGGCAGCAGTCCTGCCGTCAGCCTCGGCCTTGATCAACCCCAGCCTCTCCTCAAACTCGCTCTCGAGGTTCGAGCGCGCCGCCGCCACTCGGCGTCCGACCTCCTCCAGGATGCGGGCTTCCCGTGCAGCGACCTCGTCCTCTGCCCGTGTCACCAGGCGCTCCCTCGTCTCCAAGCGCTCGTACTCGGGCGCGCGTTCGGCAGCTTCAAGCGTCAGCGCCTCCTCGCGCTTCTGGAGCTCCGCCGGGTCGCTGGAGGCCACCTTCATCGATGCGAGGGCTGCCTCGCGCAGCTCCACTTGCTCCTCCAATGAGTGACACCGGGCCAGGAGTTATCGTGCCCGCTCCTCCGCCGCCTCTCGCCTCCTCTTAGCTGCCCGGGCCTCCTCGACGGCCCGAGAATAGGCCTCCCGAGAGGCTGCCAGTGACGCCCTGGCCTCTTCATCATCAAGATCGCGCTGGTGGCGCGCAAGGGCGGCAGCGCCCTCTAGCTCACGCCTCTCTGCGGCCAGGCGCAGGCCCTCGGCGTCTAGGCGCGTCTTCGCCGAAGCTCTTCACCGAGAAGGCTCACCGGCTACCGCCTCTTCGAAGAAATCCTTGGCGGGCGCGGTGCTCCCGGCGCTCGTGCACGTCCTCCACACCATCGACCGCCCCAAAGGGCGCCGGAGCCGCAAATCAGCACTCCCCTCCAGGCGGGGGGCTGGGGCTGGCGCCCTCGCGACGGGCCGGGCACGCCACGCCAAGCCCGGCCTGGAGCCAGCCCATCCCAGACGAGGGGCGCAGGAAGCGCCTCAGCCAATCGCCGTCCACGACCAGGAGAGAAGCCCACGGTAGGCTAGCTATGCCACCGGAAGGCTCGCGAGGAAGGGTCGCGGGGCGCGCAGGGCCACGACGCGCCTCGGGACGATTCACCTCCCCGGTCGCCCTCACCACAAGGGCTCCACCGCTTGGAGGACTCAAGGACGGAGGAGGGGGCGAAGCCGGGGGGGCGGCTCCTCACCCGTCGCCGTGAGCTCGGCAGGAAGGGGCCTGTAGGGCAAGGATCAGTACAAGCAGTAGAAGAATCAGGAGCTGGAGAAGGAGAAGGCTTACTCATCAGTGGCGAAGTACTTCCTACGCTTCAGCAGGCGACAAGGGTAATCATCGCCTAGGGCCTCCCTTCTCTTCCGGTGGGCATCAAAGTTCATGCGGAAACGACCCAAGATTTGAGCGCAGGGGTCAGCCTGTGGCGAGGGAGAAGCATCAAGGCGACCTGCGTCAGGGGCGTCCGCAGGACAGGGGCGCACAAGCAGCAGAGAGGAGAACGGATGTGTACAGCCGCGTGTCCGCCTAGCAAGGCACGAAATAAGGAGGCATGGGGGAACAGTGCCGCCCACATCCAATCGACCGCCACGCGTCGCCCAAGGCCGCAGGCTGTTAGGGCCCGCGACGCCAAGACTTGCCCTTTCGCCTCTCTGCTCGGCCAAGTTCGGGCGCTGTGGGCCAGGGGCTCTTGTCGGCGCTCGGGAACGGGGTCCCAGACTTGCTCGCTCATGCCTGCGGCGTGGCTCAAAGGAGGCCCAGGGGCGGCCCATCTTCATCAACGCAAGCTCAAGACCCTCGCGAGGGGCCAAGCCTCATGAGGCGGACGACGAGGAGCTTCCTCGTGCATGGCCTCGTCGAGCTGGCTCATGAGGAGGCGGAGAGTTCAAGGCAGGGTACCTCGCGAGGTGCCCATGATGCAAGCCATGAGCGACCAAGGGCGCCATCAGGCGCCAGACAGCTGCGTCCTCCTTCCCCTTTGGTGCAAAGGGAGCAAGCGCAAGCGAGAGCATCAAGAAAAGGCATCCGTTTGGTGCAACAAGACCAAGACCAGCCCCAACGGCCGGAAGGGGTCATCGTGGAGCCCAAGCAAAGGCGTCATCACGAGCCTTTGGCGGCGAGGACCAACTTTAGTCGAGGATAAGTGTACCCGCTGTTCCCTTCAAAATGGCCAATTGTTGGCGCCTTCCCGCTCAATATTTGGGACGAGGCCTGTGGCCTTCGCCTATAAATAGGAGTAGCCATCTCCATGGTAGAGGATCGGCCCCAGTATGAGATCGGAATCCTCACCAAGGAACCAAAGAGGCTAGAGCAATCGAACACCACCTAGCAGTTCATCTCACCCACCAAGAACAGACCCTCGTGAGGCTGTTCTTCCCTCATCGCTTCCTCATCATCCCAAGAGGCAATCCACCACACCACAAACTAGAGTAGGGTATTACACCACAACGGTGGCCCGAACTAGTATAAATCTCGTGTCTCTTGTGCTGTTCTGTTTAGTAGTTTAGGTCCCTGCGATTCGGCGAGGTACGAGACGGTGGAGGGTTGGATCTCCGCGCGCACCCCAGTGTTCGAACCTCAAGGGTCTGCCGGAACCCGAAATTCGACAGCGACCAAGCGAGACGAGGCGGCTGCGAAAACGGCCCGCTTCCGCAAGGTGGTGAAGCAGTCTCAAGCAGTCTCGGCGTAAGTGTTGTGTGTCTTGTACTTTTGTTGTCTTGTTTGGTTGAGGCTCATCTGAGCCGTCTTCTTGGTTTGTTGAACAGGGCGCCGCTTTCCCTTGAGCGGGTTGACGCCGCCTCCATAGTCGGGCCGACGGGAGGGTCTTCGAGTTCCCGCCGAGTGCACCCCTGCGCCGACCTCATGGAGGCAACGGAGCGGAACGCGCGGGAGGCTCGGGACGAGCGGGAGGTGGCGGAGCGGAGGGCCGTCCAGGAGGCGGCGGAGAGGTTGGCCGAGGCGCAAGCCGACGCGGCGACCAAGGCCCAGGCGGAGGCCGCGGCCGCGGAGAGGGAGGCGGAGGCTTTGCAGAATCAGCCTCCACAGCTCATCATTCCCCTTCGCGTCGTGGCTCCCGATACCCACGTGCCTCCGTCGGAGGAAGCCGACCGCGACCAGCCGGTGATGGAGAGGAGGGAGGACGACATGACGATCCTAGGGGAGGCGCCACAGTCGGCGCAGACTGGAGCGGTCCAAGGCGGCCTACCTGCTGCGTCGCCTGGGCAGCCGGCGGGGGCGGATCTCGTGGTGTAGTCAGTGCCCCGCCAGCGCGTGGCAGAGGCGTCCTCGATGCCGGAGCCGCAAAGGGTTGTGGGCGCCAGCTCGACGGCACAGGACCTGGAGGCGGCCAGCGCCAGCACGTCCGAGTGGACGCCCAACGGTGGGACGGCTGAGCTGAACGGGGCGGCGCAGGAGGTCCGACGCCGGCTTCAGGCTCAGGCCGGCTTGCTGCAACGATACACCCAGGAGTTCCTTGCTACGCACGCGGTCGTCCGGGTGAGTCTTCTGTCTTTGATCGATTTCTTTTTTGATTTCTTCCGTTAGAGCAGCGTCAACACCACTAGGTGTAATCCCCGAGTTTCGAGTCGGCTGCTGAGCAGGCGGCTTGAAACTTCTTAGTAGGCCTTGATAGCAATCTTGCTCTTATGCACACTCCATCTGATTTTCAGGAGTATCACAATCTTCGCGCGGCCGCCTTCAACTCCCAGGCCCAGGAGCTGAGCCAGAAGGCCGCCGATCTGACGAATAGCCGCCGTAAGTACTTGGTTCCTTCTATCTCAAGTGGGGGCGTGTTAGCGCACCCACTGGGTGTAGTCCCCGAGATTCGGGCCGGCAGCTGATCAGCCGGGTCGGATCTTCCATGACGACTTTTCCCTTACTGCTTTTTTCCTTTTTCTACATGCTTGCAGGAGCTAACGCCGACCTGAGGGGGCAGCTAGGCGAGGCCCAGACCGCTCTTCACGCCAAGGAAGCCGAGATCGTCGCCTTGGCCCAGGAACGCGACCGCCTGGCCAAGAGGTTGGCCGACCAGGAGGAGAGCCACAAGGCGGCCCTGAAGAAGGCGCAGGACAACGAGGCCGCCCTTAAGGCCGAGTTCGAGACCGAAGCGGTTGGCTGGGCTGAAGCAAGGCAAGCGCTGAGCGAGGGTTATGGGCGGGTGGAGGATCTGATCGACGGTAGGCCGCCTTCCTCTTCTCACTCCTTTGCTTGCTCCTTGCCCTCTTGTTCATCTTCTGATTTTTGTGCCGTTTTCTTGTTCTTCACGCAGATTACTTCCCCGGCTACTCCGTCGCCGCCAGCCAAGCCATCGAGGCCCACCGCGAGACGCGCCAGCAAGCAGGGGTTGCAATTGCGCCAAACGCCAGCCGGACGCTCGAGGAGCAGCTCTTGGCGATCCAGGCCCGGCTGCAGCTGGCTCACCACATGCTCCGCCGGCTTCAGCGTGCCGAGGCGCATGTGTTGGCCGCTCGCCCGGCTGGCGAGTGATCTCGCACCACCGGTCATTGCCCGACAGGCTGGAGGTTGCTGATTGACCGCCGAGGCCCGGAAGGCCTCCGCTCGATCCGCGCCGGGCGGGCGCTGGAGTTTGTCCGGGCCTGGTATCGTGGGTTGAACTTGCGCTAGCTGAGCACTTGGAGGCAGGAGGCTGACGAGGAGCTGGTGGCGGTGCGGTCGGCTATCATCCAGCGCGCCTCAGCTATCGCCGAGTACACCGACACCAGCGTCTTCGCTCCTGATGTGAACGACAATGAGTCGCCCGGCCGGAGGAATGGTTCGAGCTGAACCCGCAGAAGGCAAGGACTTCGGCGGAGGAGATCGCTTCCAGCCGATGAAGCCAAGACGACGAGGAGGAGGGCGGCAAAGATCGCCGCGACCAAACGGCGAAGTTTACCAGTAATCTCACCCGATTGCTCTAGCAACGAGGCACACGCAAGCGCACCGCCTGCCAGGGGTGAAGATCAGGCCGAGACTCGCCAGCCGGCCACTCCTCCGGCCCGCACTGCCGCCTCCGCCGACCTGCCCGACTCGCCTGTTGCTCCGGTGCCTTGATCTGCCGCTCTCGCTTTTCTGCTATTGCTCTTTGAACAAATTTTATTAACTTTGCGCAGTTCCACCCACTGGGGGTGTATTCAGACTATGTCGAATGCCGGCCTTTCAAAGGCTTTTGTGTAAATATAATTATGCATGTGTTTGGCTTCCATTCGAGTTTGCTTTTTATCCTTAGGCCGTTTCCTTTGCTGCCTTCCCTTGATTGCCGCCTTTCCTAGCCGAACAATTTGCTCTGCGGTCAGGTCAGGGAGGAACTTGGCTATTTGTGGGAAGGCAAGTACCTGAGCTTTGTTGGATTGTGGCAGGGTTGAATGGGAAGCCGGCCGGCCGGCTACTTTGGTGGAGGGTCGGCAACGGGAGGAAGCCGGCTTTTGTTATATAAGTTCGTTAGACCTTAGCCATTTTTCGTGTGGGCGTCCTTTCCTGCCTTTGACTCTTGCCAGCCGGACAGTCGATTCTTCGAGCTGCGGCTTTTGACAAGAGAGGGCTTGGGTGCCGGCACACTACTTGTCTGACTGCAGGTGGAACTTTGAATATAACTCAAGGCGGCTAGTCCCCGGGCCGACTAGTCGAACCCGGTGCCGGACGAAAAAAGGTGAAATGACAAAATCATAGGCATGATACTGGTCATTCATAGATAAAAAGGTGGCAGTCCCCGAGTTCTCCTCGGGGGGCCCATTGTATCATACTCAGTACAAAAGGTAGCATGATACATACTGCATTTTAACTGTAAAATCTTTGGAGGAGGTTGGCGTTCCATGGTCGTTCCGACTCCTTGCCAGAATCATCTCTCTTCGTGCCTTCGCTTCGCGGCGCCGGTTAGGTAGTATGAGTCGCTTTCCCAATGCTCTGCCGATGACGAAGGACCTTCCCAAGGGGCCGAGAGGTTATGCTGGCCGGCTATTCGGCTGGATCAGCCGGAGCACAAGGTCGCCCTCTTGAAAGGATCTTGGCTTGACCTTCCGCTATGGTAGCGGCGCAAACCCCGCCGGTAGATGGCAGACCGGCCGAGGGCTAACAGCCGGCTTTCTTCCAGAGGTCGACGCCGCCTCTTCTCATGCTTCTTTGGCCTCTGCTTCCGTGTACATGGTCACCCGAGGCGAGTCGAACTCGATGTCGGTTGGGATGACAGCCTCGGCGCCATATACAAGGAAAAAAGGGGTGAAGCCGGTTGACTTGTTTGAGGTAGTGCGCAGACTCCAGAGGACGGCCGGCAGCTCGTCGAGCCAACAGCCGGCCGAGCGCTCCAGTAGCACGACCAGCCAGGGCTTGATGCCGGAAAGGATGAGGCCATTGGCTCGCTCAACTTGGCCGTTTGACTGCGGGTGGGCAACGGATGCTAGGTCCAGTCGGATGCCCTGCGTCACGCAGAAACGTGCCAAATCTCCCTTGGCGAAATTCGTGCAGTTGTCGGTGATGATGTTGTGTGGCACGCCGTACCGAGTTGTGATGTCTGCGATGAATGTCACGGCAGTCGGCCCATTCAGTTTCTCAATCGGCTTTGCTTCGATCGACTTGGTGAATTTATCCACGGCGACAAGCAAGTGTGTCATGCCGTCGCGCGCCGTCTTGAATGGGCCCACCATGTCCAATCCCGAGACGGCAAAAGGCCAGGTGACGGGAATGGTCTTGAGTTCTGAAGCCGACAGGTGTTGATTGGAGCTGAAGACTTGGCAGCCTTTGCAATGCTTGACTAACTCCTTGGCGTCGTCCAAGGCGGTCGGCCAAAAGAATCCATGGCGGAAGGCTTTGGCAACGAGGGATCTTGAGGCTGCATGGTGGCCGCATTCGCCTTGGTGAATGTCCTTGAGGATTGCTATGCCCTTCTTCGGCTCGACGCAATACCGGAAGACTCCGGTGACACTGCGCTACCGACGCAGCTCTCTATTGGCAATTGTATATCGCGGCTCGGCGTTGGACTTGTCTTGTCGCGATCTCGTCACCGGCAGCTCGCTTATCGTGAAGTTGAGGATGGGCTGAGCCCATGATGTAGCTGTGACTTCTTCTATCGCCAACACGGCCATCGCAACCGTATGGCGGGTGGGATGGGTGGTGAAGAGTCGAGCTGGACACCGCTGTGGCGTTGAAGCAGTCCCTCGTGTCGACTATCGTAGTCCCCGGCCGGTTCTCAAGTCCGGGCCGGTGCGACTATGGCAGTCCCGGAGCCGCTTATCGAAGTCCCCTGCCGCCTGCTTGGCTCCCCAAGCCAGATTCGCCGCGCCGTTAGGCGGCACGAAGATGGAGTCGGATTCTGGAGACGGCTTGATAGACGGCTTGAGGAGGCGTTGGAGAGAGACACCGGTTGGTATAGCTTATTGGGTTGAGCCTATCCGTGCCAGGGCATCTGCTTGCTCGATGTCGGCCTGTGGCACGTGGAGGAACTCACATCCTTCGAAGTAGCCGCTGATTTGCTGAACGAGGAAACGATAGCTCGCCATGTTTGCGTCCTTGGCGTCCCAGTCACCAGATGAATGTTGGATCACCAAATCCGAGTCGCCATAGCACAAGATCCGGCGGATGCCGAGCTCTTTGGCTAGCCGGAGTCCGTGTATGAGCGCCTCGTACTCAGCCACGTTGTTGGAGGCGGCAATGTGTATCTGCAACGTGTATCTGAGTTTGTCGCCCTTGGGAGAGGTGAGGACGATGCCGGCTCCCAAGCCGGTGCGCATCTTGGACCCGTCAAAGTGCATCCGCCAATGAGTGGAGTCGGGAACCGGTGGCAGGTACTGGGTCTCGGCCCAATCCACAAGGAAGTCGGCCATTGCTTGTGACTTGATGGTGGTGCGAGGCTGGTAGAAGATCGTGTAGGGGGCCAGCTCAATGGCCCATTTTGCCACCCGGCCGGATGCATCCCGGCTGCCTATGATCTCGGTGAGCGGGCGGTGCATACGACCGTGATGGAGTGCTCTTGAAAGTAGGGCTTCAGCTTCTTGGCAGCGAAGTACACGCCGTAGCACATCTTCTGGTAGTGCGGGTAGTTCTGCTTTGAGGCGGATAGTACTTCGCTTAAGTAGTAGACCAGCCTCTGGACCGGCTGAGCTCAGCCTTCTTCTGGGCGTTCGACCACGATGATGGTGCTGACCACCCGGCTGGTGGCGGTGATATAAAGGAGCATGGGCTCTTTCTCAGTCGTCGCTGCCAAGACAGGCGGCATGGCAAGCATCTTCTTCAGCTCGTGAGAGGCTTGGTCGGCTTGGTCGTTCCACTCAAAGTGAGTGCTTTTCTTCACGAGTCGGTAGAGGGGGAGTGCCTTTTCTCCCAAATTTACCGATGAAGCGGTTCAGGGAGGCCAGGCACCCGGTAAACTTATGGACGTTGCGCAGCTTGGTGGGAATCTCCATTCTCTCAATGGCCTTGATCTTCACTGGGTTGCATTCAATGCCACGTTCAGGGACCAGGAAGCCTAGGAGCTGGCTGGCTGGCACTCCGAACACACATTTCTCGGGGTTGAGCTTGATCTGAAACCGGCGCAGGTTCTCAAAGGTTTCCTTGAGATCTTCTAGCAAGGTGTTGCGACTCTCCATCTTCACCACGATATTGTCTACATAGATGTGGGCATTTCTGCCGAGTTGCTTGAGGAGGCATTTCTGCATGCAACGCTGAAAGGTGGCATCGGCGTTTCTCAAGCCGAATGCCATTGTCAGGTAGCAGAAAGCTCTGAATGGCGTGATGAAGGCGGTCTTCAGGCGGTCGGCCGGGTCCTACTTTATCTGATGGTAGCCTGAGTAGTCATCCAAGAAACTCAACAACTCGCATCCGGCTGTGGAGTCTATTACTTGATCAATCCTGGGTAAGGCAAAGGGATCTTTAGGG
Organism: Aegilops bicornis; assembly: GCA_021605145.1. Lineage (NCBI taxonomy): Eukaryota > Viridiplantae > Streptophyta > Magnoliopsida > Poales > Poaceae > Aegilops > Aegilops bicornis. Next base: position 514,367,586 of record CM038674.1, read on the forward strand.
CAGGCTTTGTTGAGGCTCGTGTAATTTATACACATGCGCCATTTGTTATTCTTCTTCAGCACGAGGACCGGGTTGGCGAGCCACTCCGGGAAGAAAACCTCCATGATGAAGCCGGCCGCCAAGAGCCGGGCTATCTCTTCTCCTACGATCCTTCTCTTCTCTTCTGACAGTCGGCGGAGGGGCTGCTTGACTGGCTTGGCATCTGCTCGGACGTGTATCTTGTGCTCGGCGAAATCCTTCGGAACACCCAGCATGTCCTTGGGGGACCATGCGAAGATGTCCTGATTCTCACGGACAAAATCGACGACCTCGCCTTCCTATTTACTGTCCAGGTTTGCCCCGATGACGGCAAACCTTCGGTGCTCTGGGTCGGAGGTATCTTCTTTGTTTCCTTTGTCACGGAAGGAACCTTGGGCATCACACTCTTTGGGGTCGGGGGACAGGGCAGGCTGCTTGCCGGCCATGGCCACGACTCGGTCCAACATCTTCTTCTCTCCGGCGACCACGCGGGACTCGGCCAGCCGGCTGCTGGCTGCAGTGCACTCGGAGGACTTCTTGTAGTCGCCGGCAATGGTGATGATGCCCTTGGTACTCGGCATCTTCATCTTGAGGTAGGCATAGTGGGGTACGGCCATGAACTTGTCCAGAGCAGGCCGGCCAAGTAGCGCATGGTAAGGGCTCTCGAGGTCCACCACTTCAAACTAGATTGCTTCTCGGCGGAAGTGATCCTTGTCTCCGAAGAGAACATCTATCTTGATCTTGCCGATGGGTGAACATGACAGGCCGGGTACAATGCCATGGAACACGGTCCGGCTTGGCATGAGGGGCTTGGCCTTGATGTTCAACTTCTCCATGGTATCTCGGTACAGGATGTTGATGCTGCTCCCGCCGTCTATCAGTATGCGGGAGAATCGGTCAGCAAGCATGTCCGTTGCTAGGGTCGCTTCCAAAACCAAGGCATAGGAGCCCGGGGACGGCATCACCTCTGGGTGGTCGGCCCGGCTCCAGCTGATAGGCCTCTCTGACCAGTGCATGAATTCGGGGTTGTTGGAAGCAACTGCATTGACTTCTTGGTGCTGTCGGCGCCGGCTGCGCCGGTCTTCGGGCTGGCTCGTGAAGACGACGTAGGCGGCGTGCTCGTTGGGGAACTCGTCTTGGACGGTCCCGACTGCTGGTCGAGCGGCCGGCTGTTGGGGAGCCGGAGGCGGCTGTCCAGCAGGTGGAGGCGGCACCAGCCCTTCGCCTTTGGTGATTCGGGTGAGCCAGTGGCACTTTCGGGTTGTATGGTTGGGCGGCCGGCGCCATTGTGGAACTTGCATGGGGCGTCAAGGGCTTGCTCGTAGGAGAAAGCCGGCTGCCAAGCCGGCCTGCCGCCCTTCGGCTTCTTGGGCACGGGCCGCTCTTCAGGTTGCTCGTCTTCGACGGTGGCCACCTGCCGACTGGCGGGAGGCGGCATTGGGCCCTTGCGCTTGTTGTCGTGCTGGTACGGACGTCGGCTAGAGTCGCCAGCCGGCGTTTTGGGAGCCGGGTTGAGTACCTTCCCGGCGGCGTCTACCCGGAGCTCGGTCTTCATTGATGAGTCGGCGGTGATAAGTAAGTCGTCGAGGGTAGCCGGCTCGTCGCAGAGGAGCTTGTGCTTGAGGAGGGTGCCTTCTCGGCACCCGGCGGTGAAGTACTCTATCGCTTGAACCTCGTGCGCCCCCTCGCAGGAGTTGTGGAGCTCAGCCCAACGTGTGACGTAGTCGCGAGTCGACTCGGTGGGTCCTTGTACGCACAAGGAGAGTTGCCTGGGCTTGGGAGCCCGCTTGTAGGTGCTGGTGAAGTTGCGGATGAAGGCTTCGGTGAAGTCTAGCCAGCTGTTGATGTTGTACGGCTTGAGGCTGTTGAGCCAGTTCGCGTCGTGCCCTGAAGCATGAGCGGCACATATTTCACGGCAACGCGCCTGTTGCCATTCGCTATGCTGACTGCGGTCGACTAGTCGATCAGCCAATCCTCCGGCTTCACGGAGCCGTTATACTTGGGCGTATCTCTCGGGAGCGACAACCCTCTGGGGAAGGGCTCGTCGTGGATGCGGGGGCCGAAGCAAGGCGGCCCGACATCGTCTTCTTCTTCCAGCGCCAGGGATCGTGCTAGGTGGTCGATCCTGTGACGGGCGTCGTTTTCGCCGACTCCTTCGCGGCGGCCGAGTCGACCGCTGAGAGTCGGATGGGTGACGGGTGGCGGGGCAGGATATCTTTCCCCGCGAGGTGGAGGAGGGGGCTGGTTGCCTCGCCGTTCCACGGTTCGAGGGCGGCCTTCCGCGTCGCGCTCGATGGAGATCCGGGTCCGGCTACGGCTGGCAGCCGGCTCCTTTTCTTGTCGTGCACGGGCATTGCCCGCAGTCGACGTGCGTGACGTTGCGCCGTGCTCCCGGCGCGGGCGCTGTCTTCTTGCCGCTCTGCGGCCGCGCCGATCAGTTGTTGAATGCGTCTTGCCATGTAGGGAAGCTCGTCGGGCCCTAGCCCGTTCAGCTCTTCTACGGCCGCCTGGGCGGCACGCAGGTTCTCGAGGGGCGTGGCGTAGACGGGGCGATCCACTCCCAGCATGTCGGCGATGGCCGTACTTGACAATGCCAAGTCGGCTCGGCCCTTCGGGAGGCGGCATGCCGAAGGCGGCGCGGTCGACTTCGTGCTGGTGGGCCTAGGTGAGGCATCTCAGGGAGGCTATCCTCCGGACCTCCGCGTGGAGGGCGAGGCGACGTGCTTCCAGCGCCTCGGCGTCGACGTCAGCCGGGAGAGGGGCGGACAGGTCATGCAGCGCCGCTTGCGGGGCGTCGTGGGCGTTCTCACCCGAGGAGCCGCCGTGACTGATGACCAGCACCTCGGTGATGGTGCTGCCACAGCTGTCGGCTTGGGGGAGCGGGTCGTCGAAGATGACGACGTTGGTGGGGAAGGCGTTGAGCGATCCCGTGTCGGAGTCGACAAGCATCGGGTTGGTGGAGCCAACCGACTCCAAGTCTGTAGCGGGCTCGCTGGAGACGTGGAGCTGGTCGAGGAGGCTGACGAGGTGGCTCTCGAGGCAGCCGGTGCCCGCGTCGGATGCGGGCTCGTCGGAGATGCGAGTCTCGCCAAGAAGGTCGGCGAGGCAGCTCGCCGCGCAGGCGTCAGCGACGCCTTGCAGCGCGTCGGGGCAAGCGCCATCGGGCGTGCCGGGCTGGCTACGCCCGCGGGGGAGGAAGAGGGTTCCCGTCCAGAACAGGTCTCTGGACGACGGTGCACCTAGCCCCACGGTGGGCGCCAAATGTCGGGTGGTAGGTGCGACATATGCCAACGGGTGGCTAATCATAGTGGGAGCCAATAAGACGTCGTCGGTGCCTGGAAACGGGATGACGCGAAGACATGCACGCCGGCGAATCTTACCCAGCTTCGGGGCTCTCTGCGGAGGTAACACCCCTACTTCTGCTCTGCGGGTTCTCCGCATGATCACTAGATGAACAAGTTACTACAAGAGGCTCCTTGAGCTGTTCGGTGTGAGGAAGAAGAAGGGCACGGCAAGCTCTCTTCTTCCCTCTACGTGGGGTCTAAAACTATCAGAGTCCAACCCTTTGCATGGGTGCCCTGGGGGGTTTATATAGGCCTACCCCCCAGGGGTACAATGGTAATCCGGCTAGGTGTGGGCCCTAGCCGTCAGTGTCTTCGTCCGCCGGCTTCTCCGCCGGCCGCTGGGGCCCGCCGACTTGGTGGGTCCCGCCGGCTACCGGCTTCCTTGTCGACCAGCTGGCCCCACCGTTGAGGGCCTTGTCGGGGGCTGGTTACTGTTGCCTCAATCCTGATGACGAGGGCTTTGTCGGGGTAAGCGTGGCTACAGTGCCGCCGCCTTGGCGGCGATCACTGTAGCCTCACTTCGTCTTGTCTCCTTAATGAGGCGCTTCCTTCGAGGGAGGGAACAAGCCGGCTATGGGGAGCCGGCCATGTCCCAGGCCGACTGGGGGAGGCCGAGCCGCCTTCGGGCATCTCTCGATCGAGGGACCCGCCGCTTTGGGTAGTCTGCATGACTGTCGTGGTGACGCCACGATCAACATGGCAACAGTGCCGCCACGGACGGGTGATGGCTGCCCGTCAGACGGCGATCAGTAGCCACGCGCTTCCGGGATGCGGGGTGGCAGGCTTTCACCGTAGCCACGCCCGTCTCATCGCCGTTATGTGGGTGCAGATTCCGTGGTGCGGCCTTGGCACGCTGGGTGGCTGCTCTCGAGTCGGCCTTCGTGGCTACTCGAAGTCGGCCCTCTGGTAGCCGGTTCCTTGGAAGCCGGCCCTCTCGTGGCTTTCTTCTATGGGTCTTGGGGCCAGGCCGCCTCCTGACAGCCGGCATGGATGACAGCCGGCCGGGGGAAGGCGACCCAACGTCTTGGATGTTGAATGACTTGATTGGCTTTATTGGCTTGATTGGCTTGTAATTTTTTCAGAAGCTCCAGGGGGAGCCGGCTAGGCTACCCGTGGTCATTTACTCCGACAGTTTTCGAGGGTAGAGTATTCAACCCAGATTTATAGATTCAACACAAGGGGAGCCAAAGAATATTTGAAGGTGTCAGCAGATGAGTTGTCAATTCAACCACACCTGGAGATTAATTATCTGTAGCAAAGTGGTCAGTAGCAAAGTAGTATGATAGTTTTGATAATAGTAGCGGCAGCAATGGTAACGGTCACAGTGCACTACTGCAGGATAGTCCAAACGCGACACTACGATCAGAGACCCTTCGACAAAATTGTGTGCGATTCCATAACCGCAAACGGTGGTGTAAAAAACCCGTCAAAAAAGGTGCAAAACGTTTGCGATGATGGATGCATTAAACATGGTTCCGAATTTAGTTGCGTGTGCGATGCAGGGCATACGGTTCAGCTCAATTAACTGTTTGGGATGAGGAGGAACAAAAGAAACGGGCAGCCAGATGAAGGCGTGTGCGATATACAGCATACGGTTCACTGGGATGAACTGTGTGTGATCAGGGAACACAATGGAAACGGTTCAACTGAACAAGATGTGTGTGATACGCGGTAAACAGGTCCTTAATCAGAAATGTGTGCGAAGACCAATAATAACATAGACAGTTGCTGCTAATAAGCCGTGTGATTTGCTCTGTCTATAGTAGAATAACATGTATATATATATATATATATAACTGAAATAGACATCCAATTACATAAGTGACTATACAGATCATTGGCACACACCTCAATAAACAATTGCATGCATTCGAAAGTAGGAGAATTGATTGTCTAGTCATATACTTCCTGTGACGCTTCCGCCACTGCTATGTGGCTCGATCCCTCGTCTGGGTCAGGAAGAAGACAGTTCCTCATGTCAACGATCCTCCTGTACATCTCGTAGCGTGTGTACGCGTCCATGGCCGCGTACTTGACATGTTGTTCATCAAGTCTCTCATGCCACACTGCTTGTGCCGGCGTTCTTGTCCTTATTGCTCTCTTCCTTCATCTTCGCGTAGTAGGGGTCGATGATGGCCGAGGCGAGGTCAACCAGGGAGTTCAGTTTGTTTTTGTCGCTGCCCCAGACCTTGTAGTGGTGCTGGATGTTGACAAGATTCGGGCATTTCAAGCCCAAAACCTTGTGCGCTTTTAGATCGTTGGTGGTGTCCACCGCAGCGAAACTGTAGTCGGAGCTGTTGATAAACCTGGAGAAATGCTCGCAAGGCGTTGTGGCCATGTGGTAGTGGTAGACGAGGACATCATGTCGTACGCACAACTGGGTGACGGTAACCTTCTGATCGTGCCCGGCACAACCCATGGTGTTACTCGAGGTCGAAGCCGACCACTTGGTACTTGTCCTCGGCAAGGAACTGCTCCATAGTTTGGATGGAGCTCTCCACCGAGACCGGATCGTTCGTGTACACCACCGAGAGAGCCTTCCCCCTCACTTGGGTGTCCATGACCTGTTGCGTGGTGAATTGCAAGTCGTTGTCGTCGTCGGCCGCTGGGAGCGCCATTGGAGCCACGGGGAGCGCCATTGGAACCGCTGGATGTCCTCTCTGTATGTGTCCTCGTGGGTGTGCTTATTGTGTCATGTGAAACGAGAGATGAAGGTAAATGGCCGCAGGAATAAAAGGGGCCGGGTGGCGTGGATTCTCAGCGCGTCCGCATGGCAGTTTTTGCAGCGGGTAACTGCATCGTCGCACCGCGCCCGGCGCAACCGCATGCACACAAACATGCGTGATCGTGCGCCGGCCCCAAACACTGGCAGCGCGCATGGAGGGACGAGGGAAGAGCATGCGGAGGGACGTGAAAGCAGAGCGCACACGGCGGGACACGAGAGAAGAGCGCACATGGCGGGACGCGAGCAGAGTACGCTGCGGCCGCCTGAACCGCAAGCAACCACACGCATAGAGCAGTTGAACACGTAGGAAATGGTCGCCTACAAGCCGGCCGACAGTTGCGTTGCTGCATAGAGAGCGGCCGTGTGCTACCACCTCCGTCTAGTCTATAGTCTCCTTTATATTCTGTGCCATTTTGCCCTAAAATTTAACCAACAAAATGTTAATGCATGTTATAAAAATTATATAATTGGAAACTATGTTCAAATACAAATCCAACTATATAATCTTTGGCGACATGCATTCGTATTTTATTAGTTAAAATATACTTATAAACCAGGATGGTGGTATAGTAGGTAATTAAATCGCAAATGTTTTTTTATTAACCGTATGTGTACGTGGCTTTTCGTCCTCCTTGTCGGTGTCAAAACCGACGGATCTCGGGTAGGGGGTCCCGAACTGTGCGTCTAAGGTTGATGGTTGCAGGAGACGGGGGACACGATGTTTACCCAGGTTCGGGCCCTCTCTATGGAGGTAATACCCTACTTCTTGCTTGATTGATCTTGGTGAATATGAGTGTTACAAGAGTTGATCTACCATGAGATCGTAATGGCTAAACCCTAGAGGCCTAGCCCGTATGACTGTCGAATTTCGGGTTCCGGCAGACCCTTGAGGTTCGAACACTGGGGTGCGTGCGGAGATCCAACCCTCCACCGTCTCGCACCTCGCCGAATCGCAGGAACCTAAACTACTAAACGGAACAGCACAATAGCCACGAGATTTATACTAGTTCGGGCCACCGTTGTGGTGTAATAGCCTACTCTAGTTTGTGGTGTGGTGGATTGCCTCTTGGGCTGATGAGGAACAGTACAGGGAAGAACAGCCTCGCGAGGGTCTCTGTTCTTGGCGGTGCGATGAACTGGTAGGTGGTGTTCGATTGCTCTAGCTCTGGTTCCTTTGTGAGGATTCCGATCTCATACTGGGGCCGATCCTCTACCATGGAGATGGCTACTCCTATTTATAGGCGAAGGCCTGGCCTCTTCCCAAATATTGAGCGGGAAGGGCGCCAACAATTGGCCATTTTGAAGGGGAACAATGGGTACACTTATCCTCGACTAAAGTTGGTCCTCGCCTGCCAAAGGCTCTGGTGATGACGCCTTTGCTTGGGCTCCACGATGACTCCCTTCCAGCCGTTGGGGCTGGTCTTGGTCTTGTTGCACCAAACGGATGCCTTTGCTTGATGCTCTTGCTCAAGCGCTTGCTCCCTTTGCACCAAAGGGGAAAGGAGGACGCCATGGCCGGGCGCCTCGACCGGCGCCCTCGGTCCGTCATGGCTTATGCGCCATGGGCACCTCGCGAGGTACCCTGCCTTGAACTCTCCGCCTCCTCATGAGCTGCCACCTCGACGAGGCCATGCCCGAGGAAGCTCCTAGTCGTCCGCCCGCAAGGCTTGGCCCCTCGCGAGGGTCTTGAGCTATGCGTTGATGAAGATGGGCTGTCCTGGGCCTCCTTTGAGCCACGCCGCAGGCGCAGGCGAGCAAGTCTGGGGACCCCGTTCCCGAACACCGACAAGAGCCCCTCGCCCACGGCGCGCCAACTTGGGCGAGCAGAGAGGCGAAAGGGAAAGTGCGAAGCGTCGCGGGCCCTAACAGCCTGCGGCCTTGGGCGCCGCGTGGCGGTTGATTGGACGCGTGCGCACTGCTTCCCCATGATGCCTCTGTAACCACCCGGATTCGACAAGTCCCTGCATGCAGAGTTGGTCATGATTACCGGTGATCGTGGAGGCCAACGGTTGGCCCTTGCCGGCAATAAGTACGGAACGGCGCGCGCCCTTCCAGTCTATCCTTCTGCTTCTCCTCTTCCTCGTCTCGTCTGGTTGCCATGGCTCCGATCCGCCGGTTCTCCAGGGAAGAGAAGGGAAAGGCTCCTCAAGAGGATCCTGACCTGCTGCCCCCAAAGAAGCGGCTTGCTCTCAGTGTCGTGGCAGAGCGCTCGCCCGAGGCGCCCATGCCCTGGTGCGGCGGCCGCCACCAGGGTTTCCTCTTCCCTTATGCGCAAATTGGTGGCCTGAAGGAGGCGACGCTGGCGCCACGAGCGGCGCCGCCCGACAGCGCCGGGCTGGTCACGAAGTGTGCGTCTTCCCTGGAGTCCACGCCGAGGCTCCTGCCGGAGTTCGTGCCAGCGTCGCGCGCCTCCTAAGTCTTGGATTCGTCTTCCTTCTTTCTTCGCCTCCGTCGTCCGGGCAGGAGCCCCTGGGACTCTGGCTGCAGCACGCCCGGCTCTGCGGCACCTCCCTCACCGCAGAGGTTGCGGTAGTTGCCCAGGCGAGGTCTTCATGACTCGAGGCTGGGCGAGGTCGCCCGGTCTGCAGGGGCGAGGCGCGCCTCACGATCCACCGAGTACGACGGTGCTTCGGTGGTGTCCTTCAAGGTCTTCGACGCGGAGGGTCGTCGGCTGGAGTGCTGCCCCGGGAGAGGCGGTCGGGGCCCTGCTGCGGTGAGACGGAGGCCGACCGACCACTCCCTTGGCAGCTTCTCAGGCGACGAAGGCGCCGGAGGATCCAGCGACTCCGCCGAGCTCTTCGCGACGCCGGAGACGAGCGACGACAGCTACGAGCCCCCGAGCCTGCGCCGCTCCTGGAGCAGGGCGAGCTCGTCAGGCCGTCGCCGCCCCTGATCCGGATGGGGTTGGCTCCGGACCGGGTGGCCCACTGTTGGTGATGGCGTCTGCTGTGGTGGTCCTCAGAGATAGGACTCCTTAGGATTCGCGTCTTTTGTTCCTGCGAGGAGCCAAGAATGTACCCTGCGGGGGCTTGTAAGATGTTTGTAGCTTCGTTTGTCAATATGATCCTTATTGTGAGGCAGTGCGAGATGCACATTCCGTTCTAGCTCAGTTTCTTCCTTTCAGACCTCGTGAGGGCTTGATGCTCTGCGCCGGTCCAGTCCCAAGGCGGCTTCAGCCTGGCCGCTGGTATGCCAGTCGCGATGCCGTGGTCAAGGCCAGGAGGTGAGCGGCCCGAGGTCCGGTAAGAGCCTCTGAGTCGCGATGCTCAGGGGGTCCCCCTTGGCGCTCAAGCAGCCATCATTTGGTGAGAAAGGAGAGCGACATTGCTAAGACGGGGTTGCATTGAGTGTGGGGATGGTGTTGCGATGACTAGTGTGTCCGGAGGGTGACCTATCTTCGAGGGTCAGGACAATGCTTCCTGGTGCGGCGCTAGGTCCGTGCCTTGGCCGGCTAGAGATTGCGTGGCGAGGTCGCTTGCGTGCTCCTTGAGGGACCCTGCAGGTTCACCATAAGAGGAACAAGAGCTCGCCGTGGCGATCGTTAGTCCTGCCGTTAGTTGCTTTGGAGAGGCGCGAGAGGCCTCACGAGGTGTGTTGGGGCACCCGTGAGCCAGCGCGGGACTCACGAGGCCCTACCTCAAGGCGGGTTGCGTCTGGCTCTGCGCCTTATCTTCGAGTGTGTTCCTGCAAATTTGGTCAGATGTCGGTGCTCTACGTCTTCGGGTCCCGGCTCTCGGGCTGGTCTCAGCCATCGCTGGCAAGCCAGGTCGCGATGCCATGGACAAGACCAGAGGGTGAGGGCCGGAGAGCCGGTAGGAGCCCTGAGTCGCGATGCTCGTGCACCCCCGCGTTTACCTCGGAACCTGGATTAGATGACGCAACTCTACGTCCTCGGGTCCCGGCTCTCGGGCTGGTCTCAGCCGTCGCTAGCAAGCCAGGTCGCGATGCCATGGACAAGACCAGAGGGTGAGGGCCGGAGAGCCGGTAGGAGCCCTGAGTCGCGATGCTCAGGCACCCCCCCTTTAACGCGCAAGATTCCGCCACCCAGGAAAAGGCACCAAATAACAAGCATGGTGGAGCGAGAGCATAATCCTAAGGAAAAAGTAGGAAGGATACATGCCGCTGGGACTGGCCCGAGCGGCTTGGGGATGATGCAGCCCGAGGGGCGCCCCCAATAGGATAGGCTAACGACATGAAATAAAAGGGATACATGCCGCAGGGACGGACCCACGCGCCTTGGGAATAATGCGGCCCTGAAGGCGCTCCCAGCCGGAAATAAAACTTAAAGATGTCACCTGGTGATGTTGGGGATGAAGTGGTGTTTGTGTAGCAGACTCGGTGGGCTGCAGGAGCCGATCCTCACGAGCCCCCAGGCCCAGGGGCCTCGGGAGGCTCCGGAGGCGCTGGTGGCTCCTCGCGGGCCATCTCCATCTCCGCCAGTGCTGCAGCGTGCCTGACCTCTTGAGCCTCCAGGTTGGTCCTCATGAGACGCTGGTGCGCAGCAGCCGCGTTTGGCAGGCCATAAGGCATGCGTACGTAGCTGTGGGGCGGGCCCTCGCAACGTCCCACTCAGGAGGGCCAGAGGCGCTCTTGAGATGCGGCTCGGTTGAGCCCTAGTATGTCGATGCAGACGCGCAGCCCACCATCCTCGCTGGATGGGGGCCACAGCTGCCAGGCGGCGGCTGCCCCTCATGACCCTTGACTCTCAGAGGCTCTGAATGGCCTTGCTGACGAACTCTTGAGGGTTCTGCCCTCCTGGTCTTGCTCCTGCTTGCGGGAAATGTGCTTCGACACACGCCTCCACGTGGTGCCCAAGCGCCTCCCTCGAGACCTTGGCGAGGTCGGCAGCCCTCCAGGGGAGAGCCCCGAGCCCCGCCTGAGGAGGGCGCCGGGCGCGCTTTCCTATGCGATGGAAGGAGGCTCCCCCTGGCCCGATGTGGGCCCTGAGGGGCCTGTCTCTTGAAGAGTCGGGCCGGTCGATGTCTACTTCTTCTTGGGTGCGGCCTCGGGAGGCCTCCTGTTGCTGTGGTCTGGGTCTTCCAAAGAAGGCGGCTCGAAAGGCTCACTCTGTGGAGCACACCGCCTCTCTCTTCACAGTGGCACCGTGATGACCCCGCCGCTTCGGCATCTTGAGGAAGTTGTAGCCATGGTGGGTTCACGACCATGAATTTGGCTAACGCCGGTACCCGAGGATGGCGTTGTACGGCAAAGTAATGTGGGCAACGTCAAGTCGATGAGCTCGGTGTGGTAGTTGTCGCGAGCCCGAAGGTGATAGGAAGGCGGACCTGCCCGATCGGGACCGTGGAGCCGTCGGTGACTCCGGAGAAAGGCTTGGTTGGCTGAAGCTGACTGTAAGGCACTTGAAGATTGTTGAATGTTTCCATGGACAGGACGTTGAGCCCTGCTCCGCCGTCGATGAGGGTCTTGGTGACTAGCACATTGCTGATGATTGGGGAACAAAGCATAGGGAGAACTCCGGCTATGGCTGCGCACTAAAGCTGGTCCGCTGAGCTGAACGTGATGGCGCACGCCGACCACCTGAGAGGGCGCGTGGACTTGACCTTGGGGAGGACTGCATTCACTTCGCGGGCGACCTGCTTGAAGATGCGCTGAGAGGCTGGGGCTTGAGCTCCGCCCAGGATGCAGGCAATTGCACGCGCTTCCTGGAAGCCCCCAGCCCCTCGTCCTGATGAAAATCTTCGATTCTCCTTGGCGGCGGCGGCAAGGAGGGAGGCTCGTTCCCCTCAAGGGCGATCCTCAAGATCGATCCCTCCAGCCTCCCTCGCGAGGTGGGTCTTGCCAGCGGTCCTTGCGAGGTTGGTCGCGCCACCTTGGCGCTGGCCGCGTCTTCCCAGCCGTCTGCATTCCTTCCTCCTCCTCGTCAGTAGCCCCTGCCGCGCTGCCGGGCGTCTGCCGACCCTTCCTTCAGCAGACGGCCCGGAGCTCTTGACATTCATTGGTGTTGTGGAGTGTGGAGGTCGTGGTACACACAAGATCGGCTGCCCTTGGAGGACTCGGGTTGATCTCTACCTCGCTTGGTGTCCGGTTCGCCACGCAGTACGGCAGCCCCTTGCGCTTCACGCCCTTGGCCTTGGACTTCTTCTCTTGGGATCCGCGGCAGCTCGAGGAGGGAGAGGCGCCCTCCTCAGCCCCGGCGCACTTGGTCGCCAAGTTGAACAGCTCTGTGGAGGTGCACAGATCTTCATGCATCGCCAGCTCCTCCTTCATCTTGACGTCCAGCACGCCGTCCGGAGAAGGTAGAGATGATGGCCTCCTCCGCTACCACAGGGATCTTGAGGCGTGCGTTGTCGAAGCGCTTAGATGTACTTTTGCTGGGTTTCGGCTGCCGCTTGATTCGGCGCATGTCGCTTACGGCGGTGGCCGATCGCGAGTACTCGGAAGTTGGCGATGAAGCGGTACGCATCTCGGTCCAGAAGAGATCGTGCTCGGGGCCGATTCAGGAGCCAAAAGGGCCCCTGGCCCTGAGCGCCATGGGAAACCAATTCGCCATGACCTTTTCATCCCCGCTGGCAGCCTCGATGCCTAGCTCAGAGTTGGAGGAACTCCGTAGGGGTCACCGTGCTGCCAGCGAGGAGGCAGGTCTGGCTTGAACTTGGCGGGCCACGCGACGCTGCGCGGCTCGGAGGTGAAGGCGCGGCAGCCCGCCGTGGCCGCGGGGGGCTTTGGACGACAGATAGCTTGGTCTTGCAGGCCTCCCTGCGCCGCGGCTGGGGGCAGCGCAGGGTCTTGACGTGTTGGAGCGGGGAGCGCTCGGGCAGCTTCTTGCGGGCGAGGAACTTATTGACAGCTGCTTCTTGTTGCCGCCGCGCTCAAGGGCGGAACGGGGGTCGCCCAAGGGGCCGCGCGCCTTGGGGCCAGGGTGCCTTCTTGGGGAGGAGGCGGCTGAGGCGCCCCGGGAGCTTCATCGCCCGCGCGGGGCGGGGTGCGGTGCAGCGAGACGGACGGTGTGGGGTCGCCTCCTGCAGCGCGGACGAGCTCGGTGACTCGGTCGAGCCATTCTTCGTAGACGTCGTCGACGGGGCGGTAGCGCAGGAGCTCATTAGCCGCGATGAGTGCAGCTCGGGCCTCCATGCGTACAAGGCGACGTGATTTAAGAACCAGCGGGGTGAGCGAAGGCGTGGCGGTGTGGCGTCCCGCCTCATGGATAGGTGCTGGGACGACGCTTGCTGTTCGTTGCCGCCGGGCGATGGTGGCGGCGTTGACGGCAGCGACGGGAACGACGAGGGCGCGCCACGGTGAGCTGTCTGGGCGACATGGGAGGCGAAGGGCTCGGCGCTCGGCCGACGCGGGCCCGACGGGCGCCGAACATGGTTGCGGTGGTCGGGGAAGAACGAGGCGACGAAGGCAGATTCGGTGCACCTACCCGGGCGCGCCAAATGTCGGATTTCGGGTTCCGGCAGACCCTTGAGGTTCGAACACTGGGGTGCGCGCGGAGATCCAACCCTCCACCGTCTCGCACCTCGCCGAATCGCAGGAACCTAAACTACTAAACGGAACAGCACAAGAGACACGAGATTTATACTAGTTCAGGCCACCGTTGTGGTGTAATACCCTACTCTAGTTTGTGGTGTGGTGGACTGCCTCTTGGGCTGATGAGGAATAAGACAGGAAGAACAGCCTCATGAGGGTCTGTTCTTGGTGGGTGTTATGAACTGCTAGGGTCGTGTTCAGTTGCTCTAGCTAATCGGGTTCCTTGGTGAGGATTCCGATCTCATACTGGGGCCGATCCTCTACCATGGAGATGGCTACTCCTATTTATAGGCGAAGGCCTGGCCTCTTCCCAAATATTGAGCGGAAGGGCGCCAACAATTGGCCATTTTGAAGGGGAACAATGGGTACACTTATCCCGACTAAAGTTGGTCCTCGCCGCCAAAGGCTCACAGTGATGACGCTTGCTTGGCTCTCCTTACAGCCGCTTGGGGCTGGTCTTGGTCTTGTTGCAATCAAACGGATGCCTTTGCTTGATGCTCTTGCTGCGCTTGCTCCCCTTTGCACCAAAGGGGAAAGGAGGACGCCGCTGGCTGGCTGGCGCCTCGGGCGCCCTCGGCCGTCATGGCTTGCGCCATGGGCACCTCGCGAGGTACCCTGCCTTGAACTCTCCGCCTCCTCATGAGCCAGGCTCGACGAGGCCGTGCTCGAGGAAGCTCCTCGTCGTCCGCCTCATGAGGCTTGGCCCCTCGCGAGGGTCTTGAGCTTGCGTTGATGAAGATGGGTTGTTCTGGGCCTCCTTTGAGCCACGCCGCAGGCCGCAGGCAGGCAAGTCTGGGGACCCCCGTTCCCAGCACACCGACAATGACTATGGTAATGAGTCTATCCTATCCGGACTACGCCCTCCGGTTTATATAGACACCGGAGTGATCTAGGGTTACATAGCGTCGGTTACAGAAGAAGGAATCTTCAAGTCGGTCGCCAAGCTTGCCTTCCACGCCAAGGAGAGTCCAATCCGGACACGGGTAGAGTCTTCGGCCTTCATGTCTTCACAGCCCATCAGTCCGGCCCACGGATAACAGGCCGGACGCCCGAGGACCCCTTAGTCCAGGACTCCCTCAGTAGCCCCTGAACCTGGCTTCAATGACGAGGAGTCCGGCGCGCAGATTGTCTTCGGTATTGCAAGGCGGGTTCCCCTTTCCGAACTCCAAGATAGTCTTCGGACACGATGATAGTATCCGGACTTGTACCACACACAATCGTAGTGAGAACATAATACTTGCACGATTCCAATCCGCTGGCAGCTTTCGACAACATGACATTACGTCAGCCCAGTCATAATTTCGGACCGTTTTGTGTCCACCGTTCCACGTTTTGAAACGCGGTTGCCATTGGCACGTCTTGTCAAAGCAGAGATCGTGTCCCTTTGTTGCAGGATTCACATCAATGCGGGCATGGGTAACCCAGCCGTGTCGTTTATATAGCCCTTGGCAATAGGCGAGTTTTTAGGACGAGTGGGGAGGCGCTTGATATTCGCGGCCTTTATAAGGGGATAAGGATTCTCTTCCTTCACCCACATCATTTCTCTCCTTCAGTCCTTCCGTCCTTGAGCTCCAGCACCCAAGCTTCATCTTTTCCTCGTTCGGGAAAGCATTCCAAACATGTCCGGATCCGGAGCTGGAGGTAAATGGATGGCCTCCTCCGTCAAGAAGAGGGACATCACGGAGCTCCGGGAGACCGGATATTTAGCCAAGGAGATTTCTCACCGACTCTCGGCAAAAGGGCAAATCATCCCTACTCCCGAGCCCCATGAGAGGGTTGTGTTCCTCACACACTTTGTCTGCGGGCTGGGATTCCCTCTCCACCCGTTTGTCCGCGGATTGATGTTTTACTATGGGCTGGACTTCCACGATCTGGCCCCCAATTTTATCCTCAATATCTCGGCATTTATTGTCGTGTGTGAGGCCTTTCTCCGCATCCCACCTCACTTCGGCCTATGGATGAAGACCTTCAATGTGAAACCAAAGGTGGTGAGCAGTCAACAAGCAGAGTGCAGAGGCGCCATGGTGGGCAAGACACCCAATGTCAGCTGGCCTGAAGGCTCCTTTGCAGAGACGGTGAAGGGATGGCAATCGGGTGGTTTTACATCACCAAGCCGCGTGACACCAACTGGGTGGCGGCCCCCGAATTCCGATCTGGAGTTCCGATGCGGCTCACTTCCTGGCAAGAGAAGTGCCTGACCTGGGGATCTTCGAACGAGATAACTGAGCTCCAGACGTGTGTCCAGAACATGATAACCAAGAAGATCAAACTTGTCAATGTGATCCAGGTTACGCTCATTCGCCGGATCCTTCCATGCCAACGTCGGACTTGCTATCTATGGGAGTACGATCCAGCCAAGCACCAGACGCTACTAGAGCTCTTCGGCGCGACACGCGAAGATATCTGGAAAGTGCTCTTCAAGGCTGGCAAGACGCCACCGCCCACGACAGAAGATCGCGGGCTTAGCTTGAAACGCCAGGCCAATTCGGTAAGTCTTTTAATGTTTTCAAGGTATATCCTTAACCGGCATATTTTGAGGATGGATCCTAAGCTTTACCATCCACTTTGCCAGGCCTGGATCGAGGTGGCGGGGTGGGTTATCTGTCCTGCTCCGCTTCCAGAGGACCAAGAATTCCCACTTCTGATGAAGATGGTATTTCCGGCGCCTTATGACGTGCCGGAGAAGAAGGCTAAGAAAGCGGCCAAGGGGACCAGGAGTGGCCTTCGCCGAAAAGGAGCTTCGGACATGATGTCCGAAGACGAGACTCACTCTTCATCCACCGAAGACGACAATGAAGAGGAGGAAGAAGAAGATGACTCCACACCTGAGGCGGGGAGGAAGAAGAGGGCAGCCTCTAAGAACCTGGAGGAAAGGCGCCCAAGAGGGGAAAAGGCTCCCCCGTGGATAACTCCATGTGGGATGTCGATAGCAGTCCGGAGCGGACTTCCCGGGCCAAGCCTCGAGCCACATCGTAAGTATCAAGAATCTTTATGCATGCCTGGATGTCCGTCCTTTCTGCCTTGCAATGTTTGAATCGTGTTATCGCAGCCCAGCTCGGGACAGCTCTCCGCTATTTTCATCAGAAGGTTCGCTGGACCCAAAGGAGAGGGCCAGCATGTCACCGCCGCCCGCTTACTCCCCGTCGGCCAAGGGTTATGATGAGGAGGCGTCTCAAAGGGCCTCCTTGGACCGGGGAGAGGCTCCGAAGATCGTCAGTGTGGCGCCCCAAGATGACTCCCGGGCCGCCGGATACAAGGGGGAAAAAGCCCCTACGGAGACGAACGGTGCGGCCCGAGTTCTACTCGACCCTCAGCCGGATTCTATACCGGAGACCTATACGGCTCCGGAGTCCGGCAAACGGCCCTTCCCGAAAGGAGGGGGTGTGCTACCGGTGTCCTCTGTCCAACCGGAGGCGCCGGATCATGTACTAGAAGCGCTGCAAGGTGCCTCCATTGTGGATGAGCACAGTGCCCATATTGGTATGGTGATTGAAAGGGTTCAGTCCGCCAAAAACGGGCTGACTAAGGCCTGCGCTAGCCTTCTAGCAGGCTTTGAGGTGAGTGGTGTAATTGTAAGAAGAATATCACAACGTAGACAGTAGCCCCTGATGCTCTATTCGGTGTCCGGAAAGAAAAGCCGAACAGAGGATCAAAATTTATTTTCGCAGGACTCTAACATAAGATGTCTATGTGAATAAGCAGGCCTCATTGCGGGCTGCTACCGCTCAAACTGCAGAGGTCTCTGGACTGAAGCAGAAACTGAAGCGGGCCGAGGAAGAGCTCGACCTCGTGAAGAAACAACTGGAAGATAGCCAAGGTATGCAGTAACCTGCGTGTATTTTGAAGAATGAATTATGCAAGCTGTCTAAAGTGTCATGAAATTTATTAGGGGCCACGGCCGAGGTGGCGGCCCTCAAGAAGGCGTTAGCCGAGGGCGAGGACAAAGCGGCCAAGGAACGCGCCGTGCGCGAGAAGCACGAGGCCCTGGTTAACAAGGCCCAGCAAGAGCTCCAGGACGCCGTCGAGAAGCTCGAGTCCTTGGAGCGCGATTTTAAGACGCAAGAGTCCGAACTTGCGAAGGCTCTTCAGAGCGTATAGGATGGCCAAGCCGAAGCCCAGGGCGCCCTCCAAGAAATTCAGGCGGCCAAGAAGATTATAGCGGGTAAGCCTTTGGCTATGCAAAGCCAGTAGGCGAAGGAAACATTCCTTGTACTGGCCTGAATTTGGGTTTTCCAAGGGCGTTCACGAATCTGCCGCGCAGCATATCAGATGCTGCCGAGTTTTATCGAGCCGAAGAGGGCATGTCTACGGAGAAGCTGTTCTAGTCTCAATATTTTGGACCAGAACATCCGGTGCCCTTTAGCGACCAGCTGAAACAGCTGATCGAGCTGCATAGGTCGGCCGAGCTAGCCATGAAGGACCTGATAGTCCGGCTGTGGCCTGCCGAGCCCATACCCAGCAGCTACTTCGGACTTGTGAAGCAGCTCGTGAGTGCCTGCCCACGGCTCGAATCCGTGAAGCGATCGGTCTACATTGAAGGTGCACGGATGGCATTTTCCCGCGTCAAGACGCATTGGGGGAAGCTAGATGCCAACAAGCTGGTGACCGAGGGGCCGCCTGAGGGCAAGGAGCATCATCAACCAGAGCTATATTTTGATGGTGTCCTGGAGGGGTCACGCCTTGTGGCGGAGCAATGTTCGAAGGATGTTATATTCCCATGAAAACATTCGTATTATCCTGTCCTATAATATAGAACAATGATGTTGTGTAATATAATAATTTGCGATTTAAATTTTACCTCATGTGCGACCGTTTATGAAATCTGAGGGTTGACCAGTCGTTGGCTTCTGCACCCACGTGGTAGTACGGGGGCGTTCGGGATAAATCTAAACACTCTTTACTCCACATTCTGGTCCTTAAAGGAGGTGTTTAGCGCAACGAACAAGGCAATCGGACTATGCGGCCTTCACCGCCCTCACTTAGCCATAGGAGTTTGACGATAAGAAATTCGGCGAAGCCCCTGGTATTCGGAAGACCGAACTAGGGGCGTGACACACGCCTAATCGGGAAAACCGATTCTTCACATGAAGCAGAGAAAATCTCTAACGATTTGGGACCTCTCGAACAGCTGACCAGCTCTCGCCGCATCAAGACAATCAGTTTTCGACTTTCTCTACTGAGGTGCACGTCCGGAAGAACCGGGACATAATCGCAGTAGTTCTCCCTTTACTACCCTACACGATATAGCGGAACGTAAGGTAGTAAGCAGAGGAGCCGGGCAACCCAACTATTGACCAAAGGCATGATTCGGAGCCAATGCATATAATGCTATAAGTTCGGGGTGCCGAACTATACTGTGAAAGTGTTTGGACTTTTATTGCCGTAATGTGGAGCGTCATGGAGCCCCTGGCGTAATACGTACCAAAGTGTACGTGCGCAATGAGTAATGATGGAAAAAGGAGGAAAATTAAGTAATAAGCTGACGCTACCCTTTATTTGTGATGTGATTAACACGCCGAGGCGTACTTGTAAAAGTAATGCGATAAGCGAGTAAGGCTATTTGACATGCCGTGACCAAGGGCGAGCTAGGTATGCAAAACAAACAAGTATGGCAATCGTTAGCAGAGATCACCTGGGGGTTTCCTTGTACGCCAGAGCTCCTTGCCTCCTTGGTGTGTTCTGCAGGCGGGTCGTTCGAATAGACCTCGAAAAGCCCAAAATAAAAAGGGAAAGTAAAGGTGTGCGAATCCCAGGGTCGGTCGAGCCGTACTGTGGGTCGCGAGCTTAGTATGCCTCCGTAATGGGATTTTGAGTGCGTAATTATGTACGCGCGGTACAGATGCCAGTCCCTCGTCGGGGCTGGGACGGAGGCCGAATTGCTAATTAAGCTCTTGACAAGTCGATTTGTCCTGTTGTAGTGTAGTCCGGACCCCCTTAATGATGCACACGGGCTTGGAAGCCGGATTATAGTGCTGCTTGCGAAGGCCGCTTTGTACTTCTGTTGCTAGGGCGGCGGTGTGGTCCTCTGTGCGGTGGGAGTGAGGGAGTCCTGGACTAGGGGGTGTCCGGATAGCCGAACTATCATCGCGGCCGGACTCCAAGACTATGAAGATACAAGATTGAAGACTTCGTCCCGTGTCTGGATGGGACTTTCCTTGGCGTGGAAGGCAAGCTTGGCGATATGGACATGTAGATCTCCTACCATTGTAGTCGAATCTGTGTAAGCCTAACCCTATCCGGTGTCTATATAAACCGGAGGGTTTTAGTCCGTAGGACGAACAACAATTATACAATAGGCTAGCTTCTAGGGTTTAGCCTCTCTGATCTCGTGGTAGATCTACTCTTGTACTACCAATATCATCAATATTAATCAAGCAGGAGTAGGGTATTACCTCCATCGAGAGGGCCCGAACCTGGGTAAAAACATCGTGTCCCTTGTCTCATGTTACCATCCGCCTAGACGCACAGTTCGGGACCCCCTACCTGAGATCCGCCGGTTTTGACACCGACATTGGTGCTTTCATTGAGAGTTCCTCTGTGTCGTCACCTATAGGCCCGATGGCTCCTTCGATCATCAACAACGATGCGGTCCAGGGTGAGACTTTTCTCCCCGAACAGGTCTTCGTATTCGGCGCCTTTGCACTGCGGGCCAATTCACCTAGCCATCTGGAGCAGATCGAAAGCTACGCCCCTGGCCGTCAGGTCAGATTTGGAAGCTTGAATTATACGGCCGACATCCGCGGAGACTTGATCTTCGACGGATTCGAGCCACAGCCTAAGCGCCGCCAGACCGTCTCGATGGGCATGATCTAACTCTGCCGCCGAACAGTGTCCTGGAGGCCGCACTAGTTGATTCGGAGCCGATCTCGCCGATCGAGGACGGTTGGTTGGACACCACCTCGGGGGCTGAAATCTCTACGGCGATTGAGCCGAACACAATCCCTGTCTTTTGCGAAGACCGTGACTCCAAGGTGCCGGACTCCTCTCCGGACTCCGAACCCTCCGCGCCCCTGCCAATCGAATCCGATTGGGCGCCGGTCATGGAGTTCACTGCCGTGGACATCTTTCCGCTTTTCGCCTTTGGCGACATCCTGAATTCACTAACGTCTCTCTATTTATTCGAAGAGCCCTGGCCGGACTACGGTCAGGAAGGTTGGGATGCGGACGACGAAGAAATTCAACGCCCACCCACCACCCACTTTGTAGCCACTGTCGAAAGCTTACACGACGTGCTCAATTTCGACTACGAAGACATCGACGGTATGGACGACGATGTAGGAGACAGCCATGAACCAGCGCCTATAGGACGCTGGAGAACCACCTCATCCCATGATGTATACATGGTGGATACACCTAAAGGAAGTGACGACGAGGAACAACGGGACGCTACGAATGATAAATCCCTCGAAAAGCAGTCAAAACGGCAACGTAAACGCTGCACCAAGTCCCGCCTCAACAAAGACCCAGCCATAGAGCAGGGCGAACCGGTGGACGACAAACATGCTATCGAGAAAACGTCCAAACAGGACAAGTTGGATAAACAACCCGTCCCTGGCGAGGATAACAGTCCGGACGATCTCACGTCGGACAAATTGTTGGAGCAGAATAACCTCCACAAAAGGCTCGTCGCCATCTGCTGTAGCCTTCGAAAAAGGTAAGCGGAAGCTCAAAACAGCGGAAGATGCACTCAGAATCAGATGGAACAAAGTATTCAACACCGCAGACAAATACGGCGACAGTCGCCGAACAAAGAGCTACCCGAAGAGAAAGCTACTGCCAGAATTTGAGGAGGAGGCCGTAGAGCCGCCACAATCAAAAAGTAAGAAGGCCACCCGGTCGGATGGACGACCCCACGGCAAAAAGAGAGCGGCAAACGGCGCCGCACAGAAGTCGGTACGTGATCCACATAAGGATTCACATCAAAAGGATGGCCCAGTTAGGTCCATCTATGGGCCGAGAAAGCAAGCTCTTCAAAGCAATGCAACACGCCAAATATCTGAACATGACGGCACACCCAACATAGGGCGCGCACATCCCCTATGTTTCACCGATGAGGTGCCGGATCACGAATTTCGGTGATTCAAACCCGTAAACATAGAGGCATACGACGGAACAACAAACCTCGAGATGCGGATCGAGGATTACATCCTCCACATACACATGGTTAGAGGAGATGATCTCCACGCCATAAAATACTTACCCCTCAAACTCAAAGGGCCAGCTCGGCATTGGCTTAAAAGCCTCCCCGACAATACCATTGGAAGCTGGGAAGAGCTCGAGGATCTGCTTTGGGCAAATTTTCGGGGACCTATGTCCACCCTCCGGATGTATTTATCTAAGTCACATAACTCAACAGCCCGGAGAGTCAGCCCGAAATTCGGAATAGGTTCCTTACTAAAAAGAACCAAATAGTCGACTGTCCGGACGCCGAAGCCTTAGCAGCTTTCAAACACAACGTCCGAGACGGATGGCTCGCCAGACACCTCGGCCAAGAAAAGCCGAGAACAATGGTCGCATTAACAAGCCTCATGACCCGCTTTTGCGCGGGAGAGGATAGCTGGCTAGCAAGATGCAGCACCAGCGACCCAAGCACATCCAAAGTCAGGGACGGAAATGGGAAACCACGGTGCAATAAGGACCAGCGCCGGATTAAAGGGAACGGTCCAAAGAGCGAGGCAGTCAACGCCGGATTCAAAAGCTCACGGCAGAACAATAAAAAATTGCCCCTCAAGGACAATAGCGATGAGCTATCCAACTTAAACAAAATGTTGGACAAGATATTTCAAATCCACATTACTCCTGGGAAGCCTGCAAACCACACCCACAGATATTGTTGGGTCTTCAAACAGTCCGGCAGACTCAACGCCGAACACAAGGGGCTTGACACGCCAAGTGAGGATGATAACGAACCCCACAAGCAGAGCATCACAAAACAAAAGAATTTCCCACAAGAGGTTAAAACAGTAAACTCACTTCACGTGATAAAAGGGAAAAACAGAGCGGCGCCCACTAAAATGCGCGCCGCACACACTACCCTAGCGGAGTACCAACACTGGTTGTCAAAACCAATCACCTTCGACCATCAGGACTACTCCGAAAGTATCCGGAACGGAGGATGGACTGCCTTGATATTGGATCCTGTAATCGATGGATTCCGATTTACACAAGTCCTCATGGATGGCGGCAGTGAAATAAACCTGATATATCAGGACACAATCCGCAGGATGGGGATAGACCCAACCAAAATTCGCCATAGCAACACCTCCTTCAAAGGGGTAATGCCAGGCCCATATGCCCATTGTACGGGCTCCCCGCTAGAAGTTGTGTTCGGTTCATCCGACAACTTCCGTCGCGAAAAGTTAGTTTCCATGTCGCCCCATTTGAAAGTAGCTATCAAGCACTATTGGGACGCGAAGCTTTCGCCCGCTTTAACGCAATACCGCATTATGCATCTCTTACACTTAAAATTCCCGGTCCACGCGGCATCATCTCATTAAAAGGGAGTATTAAGTGTTACTCAAGCACGGAAGAATGCGAGGCTGCCTTGACAGCCCCACACCAATCCAGCCGCTAACCAAAGCACCTGAATAGGTAATTCGAACCCGGACACTTTAGACGAGTCCGGGCGCCTACTAATGACATACCCCCATACAA
Source organism: Aegilops bicornis (assembly GCA_021605145.1). Classification (NCBI taxonomy): domain Eukaryota; kingdom Viridiplantae; phylum Streptophyta; class Magnoliopsida; order Poales; family Poaceae; genus Aegilops; species Aegilops bicornis. The sequence goes on from CM038674.1 coordinate 514,390,818, forward strand.
GGGGCTGCATGCATGTACAACAAGAGACAATAAAGCTCAATTTTATTCACTTCTTCGAATCGCACTCTGTTTATTTAATATAAAGTACATCTTTCGCACGATCTTTTTTCTTTTAAACTAAGTTCCTCTCTTTTTCAGATGAACAAACATGCTACACCCGTACAGGATACGACACAACGGAGAAACAGGCGCAGACGTGCAGTAGGGACCCGTTGCAAGGATTCTTTTCAGATTAAGGCCCTGCGTAAACCTTTTTTACTTTCTCTTGTTGATATACATCCCCCGGTTTCTTACTATAACCGAGGAGGAGGCTGGCGTTTTGGCATTGGCCGCACCAGAATTTTTTAGCGTCTGGGGGACACCAGGGCTTAGGGCATTATTCTCGCCTGCTTTTATAAAGACCGAATACCTTAGGGAGTGTTCGGCGTCTCGAGTTAGGCCTTATATGCATCAGCTCGAATCATGTCTTTGGTCAAATGTTGGGTTTGCGGCCCCGTGTTTTGCTGCCTTACGTTTCATTCTATCGGCTAACGCCGCACTGGAGAACTATCTGCGATTGTGCCCGGTTCGCCGGGCGAGCACCTCGATGAGAGAATGCCGAAAATCGACCGTCATGATATAGCGAGAGACTGGTCAACCACTCGATGACTCACCGAATGTTTAGAATTCCTTCGCATTAACGAAGGACCGGTTTTCGGTCAGCACATACGCACTCTCGAATTCAGGAGAGTGCGGTGCCTGTGGGCTATATAGTAGCCCCCTCAATTCCTATGGCTAAGTGAAAGTGATAAAGCATTATAGTCCGGTTGCCTAGTTTGCTACGCTACCACCTCCTTAATAGGATCAAGACGTTGGATAAAAAGCGCCTTCTTTGCAAACACCCCCGCACTATGTGCATGGGGGCTGAAGCCAAGGACTGCCATCTTTCAGGTTATATATACATATACATCAACGGCCGCACAGGGAGTAGTTTACTACTTGAGCGCACAAGTATAAAAAGCTCTTATATTATATTGAAACATTGTTTTCACAAATCATACATGTCATTTAAACATAATATCCTTCGAGCACTACGTCTCTATTAAACGAGCGCCCGGCAGGACTTCCTCAAAATAATGCTCGGCAGGTACTCGGCTTCTGTCCGAATCTCAGGATGCAACATCGGTGGCCTTCATCTCCGCCCAGTATGTCTTGACATGGGACAGAGCCATCCGCGCTCCCTCAATACACGCCGATCGCTTCATTGCGTCGATACGCGGTACCGCACCAAGGAACTGCTGCACTAAACCAAAATAACTCTTGGTTTGAGGTCCGCCTGGCCACAAATGAGTCATGACATGCTTCATGGCAAGTCCGGATAATCGATTCAGCTCGGCCCATTTGGCCAACCGATCGGTCAATGGAAGAGGACGCTCCGGACTATGGAATTGCGACCAATATAGCTCTTCCCTTATGTGCCCCTTCTGGCCTCGGAAGTGCTCAATCGCGTCCATGGCGCTTCGCCGCTAAGTCCAGATAAGCATCCTCCAAACTCCACAACTTGTCCAATCGAGCATACTTCGGATCCAGATACTTCCTCCGCAGCGAAATGGTTTTCCAGCCGCAATAGCCCGGCCCGACTCGGCTCCTCCCCGGCAGCTCTCAAAGCGGAACGGGCATCCTTGGATTCGGCGGTGGCCTTTTTCAGGCCCTCTTGCTCCGCTCGACGTTCTTTTTCAAGAACCTCGCAGCGGTCGGTAGTATTCTTTAACTTTATGGCCATATTGTCCATTTCCTCTTTGCTTCGGCAGTGAGCAGCCCGTTTGGCTTTTAGCTCTTCGGCCGCCCTTAAAGCGGCCGCATTACTATTTCTGGCTTGCTCTTTAGCTCGGGCGATTTCCGTCCGCAGCTCCTCCACAGCAGCGGCACCACCTGCATTAAGAATACAAGTAGTAAGGCATGGGCGTCAAGCTCCCTTACCAGGTGTCCGCATAGAAGTCACATACCTTGTGACTCGTCAAACCGTTTATTGACCGGTAGCGATGTCCGCATCCGCCTCGTCAAGCTGCCGCTTTAGTTCGGCATATTCATCGATCCGGCCACACGGACGCCCGCCACCTATTTAGGAGCGGCGAGATGTTATAACTGAGATTATGATCCTCGCACGCTGTCAATTTTGACAACATACCGAGTCTCGTGGGCTACTATCCGTGCGAGGCGCATCTTATATGCATAAGCGCCGGAAGGTACATCATTTTGCGTACCTCGAACCCCGTCACAAGAAGCTTACGGCGGCTTCATGCAATCCGCTCTCAGCGGATGCAATTCTTTCAATCACCGTACCCATTATTAGAGCGGTGGTCTTCTCGAGATAGCCGCCGCCCGAGCAGATCCTTGGCTCCTCCGACCAAGACGCCCGGTTGGCGCCGGACCTCCAGCCCCGCGGACTCGGGAAACCCTCCACGACGACACCTCGGGGCGCCCGCCTCACATGAAGGTGCGACGGTGGAGGCGTTGGCCTCTCCATCATCTCCGGAAGAAGATCCCCCGAAGACGAGCTCTGCTGAGAAGGGCTGAGATCCGAACTACAAGGTACAATTTCGGTCATCTTCAGAAATAAACGCAGGGATGCTCCTTATTTACAAGACCTTTTTTTTTTACTTACGTTTCGCTGGAGGGCTGATCCCCTTGGGGAAATAGTGCGGCTGGGTTACTTCCCAGCGCCGGACTCTCTGACGAAGATTCCTTTCCCCTCTTTGAGGCCTTGACCTCCGGATCTTCCAAAGCGGTCCTCTTCTCTCCTTGGAAGATGGGACTTTTAATCCCTCCTTCCTTGATAGCCTCCTTCGTGGAGGCAGTTGCTTCCTCGCTCCCCCTTCGCCTTCTTCAAAAGGCGCGGCCTTCAACATCTTGGTCAGCATGGGATCCGGCGTGGTCTCTGGGAGGGGAGCCGGACACCTTATTAACTTTGCCTTAGCTATCCACTCCTGTTCAAGAAACAGCTCCTTTAAAGGGCATATATATAATAAATGAATGAACAGCTTGTCCGGTTACAGGACTACTTACTTGAGTATCCGGGTGATTGCAGCTTAGCCTGCGTCCTCGGCCAGGTCAGGACACTTCTCTTGTGATCCAAGAACAGTTTATACATCTCCACGGGTGTCGTACTCCACAAAATGATGGAGAGCTCGTGGTCCCTCCGGATTGAATTCCCATGCAGAGGGGGCGACGCTTGCAGGTAAGGCGTTGAATCAACATAACTGCGCCCATCGCGACCAGAGTGATCTCTCTTTCTTGGAGGTCTCGAATACGACCTCGCAATGCAGGAACGTCCTTGGACGGCCCCCAGTCGAGCCCCTTGTTGACCCATGACGCCAGCCGCTATGGTGGACCTGAGCGGAAGGCAGGAAGCGCCACCCATTTGGTGCCCCGGGGAGCGGTAATATAAAACCACTCTTGTTGCGACAAACCAAGCTCCTCTTGAAAAGAGCCCTCGGGCCACGGAGCATCAGCACACTTGCTTATGACCGCCTCCAAGACTCTGCTTGTTGCCCTCGATCATCTTGGCTCCACCTTGAAGGTCTTGAGCCACAATCCAAAGTGAGGGGTAATATGGAGGAAGGCCTCACATACGACAATGAAAGACGAGATATGGAGGATGGACTCGGATTCAAGTCATGGAAATCCAACCCATAATAAAACATGAGCCCTCAAGACAAAGGGATCCGCTGGAAGCCTAAACCCCGAAGGAAGTGTGACATGAACACCACGCTCTCGCCGGGCTCGGGAGTGTGAATGACCTGCCCTGGAGCAGGCAGCCTATGCGAAATCTCGCCGGTTAGATACCTGGCGTCTCGCAGCTTTAGCACATCTTCTTCTGTGACGGAAGAAGCCATCCATCGGCCAAGTTGGTCGGAGCCGGACATCGTCGAAGGTCCGAAGTGCCTAAATCTGAAGCTTTGGGTGTTAGAACTCGAAGCGCGAGGCGAACTCGATGGAGGGTGTAAAAAAGAAGAGGGCCTTGGTCTCATTATAAAGAGGTTGAATACCAAGAGCCCTCCCCGTGGCCGATTAGGACTCGCCTTTGAGGAGGCGTGCCAACGGGCACGGTTGGGTTACCCACGTCCGTATTGATGGGAATCTCAGAATAAGGGGGCGCGATCTACGCTTTGATAAAGACGTGCCAAGGAAACCGCCTCGCTAAACGCGCTAAGGTGGAACAGTAAAAAACGATTCATATAAAGGCCTGGCCGTGGTGTGATGTCACGCCGCGGAATACGTCAGCAGATCTGTGCACAAGTTATTCTCTCTACGGTGGTATGTGGAACTTGTTTTGCAGAGCCGGACACTATCCTTGTGTTAAAAAACCTTCTATGAAGTATTTGGAGGAGGAACCCGCCTTGCAATGCCGAAGACGATATGCGCGCCGGACTCGCCGTCATTGAAGCCTGGTTCAAGGGCTACTGAGGGAGTCCTGGACTAGGGGGTGTCCGGATAGCCGAACTATCATCGCGGCCGGACTCCAAGACTATGAAGATACAAGATTGAAGACTTCGTCCCGTGTCCGGATGGGACTTTCCTTGGCGTGGAAGGCAAGCTTGGCGACACGGATATATAGATCTCCTACCATTGTAACCGACTACGTGTAACCCTAACCCTATCCGGTGTCTATATAAACCAGAGGGTTTTAGTCCGTAGGATCGAACAACAATCATACCATAGGCTAGCTTCTAGGGTTTAGCCTCTACGATCTCGTGGTAGATCTACTCTTGTACTACCCATATCATCAATATTAATCAAGCAGGAGTAGGGTATTACCTCCATCGAGAGGGCCCGAACCTGGGTAAAAACATCGTGTCCCTTGTCTCCTGTTACCATCCGCCTAGACGCACAGTTTGGGACCCCCTACCCGAGATCTGCCGGTTTTGACACCGACAAGGAGCGTTCCGTGTTTCCATTTACTGAGATGACGCCGCGTGGACCGGGCATCTTGAGCTTGAGATAAGCGTAAAGTGGCACCGCATTGAATCTAGCAAACGCAGTTCGTCCGAGCAGTGCATGGTAGCTGCTGCGGAAAGGGATGATATCAAAGACTATCTCTTCGCTTCGGAAGTTGTCCAAGGAACCGAAGACCACCTCCAGCGTGATTGAACCCGTTCAACGGGCCTCTACGCCTGGTATGACTCCTTTAAAGGTAGTCTTTGTGCGCTTGATTCGTGAGGGATTAATGCCCATTTTGCACACTGTATCCTGATAGAGCAGGTTGAGGCTGCTGCCGGGTCGAGGACTAGTGCGGCCGAACCGCCATGACGGATACTAGTTGGATGATCTCGACGATCAAAGGTGATCGGAAATGATGATCATGGATTGAATTTTGGGACGACTGGCTCTACCGCATAGATGTCCCTGAGTGCACGTCTGCGCTCCCTTTTGGGGATGTGTGTAGCGTATCTCATATTCACCATTTTGACTCAAGGGGGGGAACTTTTTCTGTCCTCCAGTGTTAAATTTCTTTGGGGCTCTTTGTCGTCGTCCTCGCTTTGCGATCCCATTTTCTTTCTTTCTGCATTTGACTTGCCGGCTTGCTTGAAAACCCAGCAATCTCTGTTGGTATGATTGGCTTCTTTGTCTGGGGTGCCATGTATTTGGCACGGACGATCGAGTATGCGGTCCAAGCTGGATGGTCCCTCGCTGTTCCTTTTATAAGGCTTCTTCCGCTGGCCGGACATGGATCCACTGAATCCGGCATGAACTGCCATGTCATCGGTGTTATTGCCATTACTTCGGCGTTTGTGTTTATTGCGCCGGAGCTTGCCGGCGCTATTTTTGGCCTCAGAGGGGCCTGCCTCATTGGTTGTGTTTGTACTACGAGCCAGCCAACTATCTTCACCCGCGCAAAAGCTGGTCATGAGTGCCGTGAGGGCTGCCATGGATTTCGGCTTCTCTTGGCCGAGGTGGTGGGCGAGCCTTTCGTCGCGGATGCCGTGTTTGAAGGCCGCTAGGGCTTCGACATCCGGTCAGTCAACGATTTGGTTCTTTTCGGTTAAGAACCTAGTCCGGAATTTTCTGGCTGATTCTCCAGGTTGTTGAACTATATGACTTAAGTCGTCGGGGTCTGGTGGCCGGACATATGTCCCTTGGAAGTTGTCAAGAAAAGCTTCTTCCAAGTCCTCCCAACTGTCGATGGAATTTTCAGGCAGGCTATTTAGCCGGTGTCTAGCTGGCCCTTTTAATTTTAGTGGGAGGTATTTGATGGCGTGGAGGTCATCTCCTCGAGCCATATGTATGTGGATAATAAAATCTTCGATCCATACTGCAGGATCGGTTGTTCCGTCGTATGATTCAATATTGACGGCCTTGAACCCCTCGGGGAATTCGTGATCTAGTACTTCATCTGTGAAGCAGAGAGGGCGTGCGACGCCTCTATATCGGGCCGCGTCACGGTGCACCTCCGATGAAGTCCGTCTGTGGTTATTGGCCCGAGCATGACTAGGTTTGTCACGTCCGAATAGGTAGCCGTCATCCCGAGTCGGAAAGCGTGCTCACGATCCGTAGATTGATCTGGTGTGTCCTGCTCTACTGTCCAGTTCCCGCCGAAGGTCGTATGTATAGTCCCGAGCTATTTTGTCTCTATTTTTGCGGGGCGGTGGGGCGTTCTGCTGCTCGGCATGAATTGCCGTTTTGTCCCGACCGCGGGGTGGTCGGTCCGGCGCACTGTCCCGACCATGCGGTGGTCGTACCGCATTGCGCGAGGGAGGTATGGGATCTGGTGCCTCCTAATCGAACTGAGGTAGCAGTCTGTGCTTCGGGTAACTCTTGGTAGGGCGCTTGAGGCCGTATTCTTCAGCTGCAGGACATCGGTCCATCTGTCAATGAGTAGGTCTTGCTCAGCTTGGAGCTGCTGCTGCTTTTTCTTCAGGCTTCTTGCAGTAGCTATTAGCTGGCGCTTGAAGCGCTCCTGCTCGAGGGGTGCCTCAGGCACGATGAAATCCTCGCTGCAGAGGCTCTCCTCATCCTTGGAGACTGGACGATAACTATCGTCATCCGGGTCATTGGGCATGGCCTGTTTATCAGGGTTACCTTACCCGTTGTTTTGTTCCTCCTGTTCGGATGCAGCTCCAACAGGGTCTTCATTGTTTTCGGCGTCGCCCAGAGTACTATTTTCTCCAGTGCCAGTGTTGCCATCTTTTGAGCGACGAGGCTTAGAACGGCGTCTAGGGCGTCGGTGCTTGGACTGTGTCTCGGAAGGTTTATTCGCAACTGGATCTTCTTTGTCATTGTCGCTCATTTTTTTAGGTGTGTCAACCATGTACACATCGTATGAAGATCAGGTGGCCGTCCAACATCCAGTGAATGGCGGGTCTTGGCCTTGCTCGTTGTCGGCATCGTCGTCCATACCGTCGATGTCTTCGGAGCCATAATCAAGCACGTCGGTTAAGTCATCGACAGTGGCTATGAAGTGGGTGGCGGGTAGGAAGCAAAATTCCCCATCATCAACTTCTAGCTCGAACCGAACATAGTTCGGTTGTGAGTCCTTCTCCAATGACAAATTCTTTAAAGAGTTTAGCACATCACCCAAAGGTGAGTGCTGGAAGATGTCTGCAGCGCTGAATTCGAAAATCGATAACCGATCCAGCTCGGTGTCCGCAGGCGTACATGGTCCGGAACTTGAAGCCGGAGTCGAGTCCGGAGTTCCGTTGACGCAGATATTGCAGAGTGTCGAGTCTGTGTGCGGCTCCAACGCCACGGACTTTGTGGACTCGGATGGCACGATCTGCTCCGGCTCTAAGGCCGTTGCGGCAACAGGAACCATCTCCTGGATGTGACCCGATGACAGATTTAAGTCATGTTCATCGGAGCTAGGGGGAGCGATCATCGCAGTCTCGAATCCGTCGAAGATCAAATCTCCGCGGATGTCTGCGACGTAGTTCAAGCTTCCGAATCTGACCTGATGGCCAGGGGTGTAACTATCGATCTGCTCCAAATGGCCAAGCGAGTTGGCCCGCAGTACGAAGCCACCGAACACGAAGATCTGTCAAGGGAGGAAGGTTTCTCCCTGTACAGCGTCACTATGGACGGTCGAAGGGGCCATCAAACCTTTCGTCGACGGCACAGTGGAACTCTCAATGAAAGCACCAATGTCGGTGTCAAAACCGGCGGATCTCGGGTAGGGGGTCCCGAATTGTGCGTCTAAGGTTGATGGTTGTAGGAGACGGGGGACACGATGTTTACCCAGGTTTGGGCCCTCTCTATGGAGGTAATACCCTACTTCCTGCTTGATTGATCTTGATGAATATGAGTGTTAAAAGAATTGATCTACCACGAGATCGTAATGGCTAAACCCTAGAGGCCTAGAATGTGTGACTATGGTAATGAGTCTATCCTATCCGGACTACGCGCTCCGGTTTATATAGACACCGGAGGGATCTAGATTTACATAGAGTCGGTTACATAAGAAGAAATCTTCATAGTCGGTCGCTAAGCTTGCCTTCCACGCCAAGGAGAGTCCAATCCGGACACGGGTAGAGTCTTCGGCCTTCATGTCTTCACAGCCCATCAGTCTGGCCCACGGATAACACGCCAGACGCCCGAGGACCCCTTAGTCCAGGACTCCCTCACTCCTCTCGCACGTCTTGCATGGGACCTAAGCATGCACCCAAGGACACAGATTTGATTTTCAACCAATTTATATGCACTGGAGCATGTGCATGTAGTTCAAATTTGAATTATGCACATAAATGCATTGATAACTCAGCTAATGCATATAAATGAACAAATGAACCCCGAAAAATCACAAAAATTGACACAACACTCATGTTGTTCTATGTTGACAAGAAAAAAAATTGAAAGCAATAAGAGGCAATGGATATCGTTTCGTCCCCAAAGGTGGGATGTTCCCTACTGAAACCATCATGCTTGTTGTGAGAAGCTCTGGTTTGTGAGAAGCATATACCCAAACCTGCCCCAAATGGGACAAAAAATTTACCGCGGCATGTTCATGCCACTCCTTGATAGAATGCCGAGTTTCATGAATTTCAGACGAGTTTTGGATTTACTAGAATTTAAAAACCAGGCATCTCAATGTTTTGGCGGCAATCAACGGTGCCCTGGTGTTTGAAATTCATTCCCGTTTCTTCAATGGGACCTAAGCATGCACCCAAGGACACAAATTTGATTTTTCAACCAATTTATATGCACTAGAGCATGTGCATGTAGTTCAAATTTGAATTATGCGCATAAATGCATTGAAAAATCAGTTAATGCATAAAAATGTCCAAATGAACCCCGGAAAATCACAAAAATTGACACAACACTCCTGTTGTTCTATGTTGACACGAGAAAATTTTGAAAGCAATAAGAGGCAATGGATATTGTTTCGTCCCCAAAGGTGGGACATTCCCTACCGAAACCATCATGCTTGTTGTCAGAAGCTCTGGTTGTGAGAAGCATATACCCAAACCTGACCCAAATGGGACAAAAAATTTACCACGGCATGTTGATGCCGCTCCATGATAGCATGCCAAGTTTCATGAATTTCAGGCGAGTTTTGGACTTACTAGAATTTAAAAACCAAGCATCTCAATGTTTTGCTCGCAATCAACAGTGCTCTGGTGTTAGAAATTCATTCCCATTTCTTGCATGGGACCTAAGCATGCACCCAAGGACACATTTTTGATTTTTTCAACCAAATTATATGCACTGGAGCATGTGCATGTAGTTCAAATTTGAATTATGCACATAAATGCATTGAAAATTTAGTTAATGCATAAAAATGTCCAAAAAAACCTAGAAAAATCACAAAAATTGACACAACACTCCTGTTGGTCTATGTTGACACAAGAAAAATTTGGAAGCAATAAGAGGCAATGGATATCGTTTCGTCCCCAAAGGTGGGACGTTCCCTACCGAAACCATCATGCTTGCTGTGAGAAGCTCTGGTTTGTGAGGAGCATATACCCAAACCTGCCCCAAATGGGACAAAACATTTACCACGGCATGTTGATGCCGCTCCATGATAGCCTGCCAAGTTTCATGAATTTCAGACGAGTTTTGGATTTACTAGAATTTAAAAACCAGGTATCTCAATGTTTGCGGCCGAGTGATGGTGGCAGGGTGTTTGACATTCATTCCCATTTATTGCATGGGACCTAAGCAGGCAACCAAGGACACGGATTTGAATTTTCAACTAATTTATATGCATTAGAGCATGTGCCTGTAGTTCAAATTTGAATTATGAAAATGAATGCATAGAAAACTCAGTTAATGTATAAAAATATCCAAGCGAACCCTAAAAAATCCCAAAAATTTACACAACACTCCTGTTGTTCTATGTTGACACTAGGAAAAAATTTGAAATCGAGAAGAGGCAACGGATATCATTTCGTCCAGAAAGGTGAAACATTCCCTACCGAAACCATCACACTTGTTGTGAGAAGCTCTGGTTTATGAGAAGCTTATACCCAAACCTGCCCCCAAATGGGACTGAATTTTTAGCACGGCATGTTGATGCTGCTCCATGATAGCATGCCAAGGTTCATGAATTTCAGACGAATTTTGGATTTACTAGAATTACAAAAGCGAGTACGTCAACGTTTGCGGGAGAGCCACGGTGCCGTGGTGTTCGAATTTCATCCCCATTTCTTGCATGGGAGATAAGCATAAACCCATGGACACATATATGATTTTACAACTCATGTTGGTGCACCAGAGCATGTGCATGTAGTTTAATTTTGAATTGTGCACCTGAAATGGCTAGAAAACCAATTTAATGTATAATGTTCAAACGAACCCTGAATAATTCCATTCTTTTATGACACACATATAGTTGCATGTTCACTCCAGATAAAAGGTCTAGCAATTCAAACACCGTCCATTGCCGATGTGACCCCATTATGTAATTCAAATCAAGATGAAAAATCAAGTAGATCACGCACAGTTTATTATCACCAACTGTGTGAGATACATCACAAAATATCCTGGAGCACCGTCGGTGTACACCACAGTACGTGTGACAGCTTGGATTTTGCCTTCTCCCTTTTTCCGAACATGGTTTTGCCTTTGCCTTGGATTTGAGTTTTTGGAATCAATTCAAATGGACTTGTCACTTGGGCATGCCCTTGACTTTCACCCAAGTGACATATCTACTTCTCCTTCAACCTTAGTTCTCTGAAAAATCCTCAAAATAATCAAATGAATATTTTTCATAAAAGGAAAATATTCATTTTCTCCTGTGAAACTCATTTCAGAAACTTGTGCTCCAAAGCAACCCCCACTTTTATTGCTCCTAAAAATCTCAAATAATTCATGAATATTCTTTGAACCATGGACCACCTTCCCAAGCAAAAATATTGCATGTCTTTTTGTAGTATTTTTTCTACAGAAAATAATTTCTCTTCTGGCCCAAAATTTCACTTTGAACAGCAAGTGCATTTTTCCTTGATCCTTTGGCCTAGATTTTTCTTGAGTCTCTTCACCCTCCTAAGTAGCCCTTAACCCCAGGAGATCAGCCCTAATGGCCATCTAGAAGCTATCCAAACGTAGCAGCCAAGTTTCTGTCCAGAAACTTGCCAAGATGGTTGAGTCACATCTGGTCGGCCTGGCATTGAGTCCTCAGCTTCCCTAGACCCATCACTGCATGTACTTTAGCCCAGACAAGGTTTAGCCGATCGTGGGCATCGTTTTGACCATGCCAGGGCGGTGACCGCGTGTGGACTTGGGGTCTGGCATGTCCTCGACGCGCTCTGAGTAGTGCCAACGCCTTTGTTCGGCGCGTGCTCGAGCCTGAGCTCGCCGACGACTGCCACGCCACGCCACCAGTCTCGACTCATCACCTTTGACCCCTTCCTGGTGCTCGACGATGCCGAAGACGCTGCAGCCAGCATGGGCACGTCACGGCCAAAAGCCACGGTGCGCTCGTGCCCTTGTCTTCTTCTCCCCCTGCCTCATGTGCTCGTCCGCGAGCGTGGACAGCTCCCGCCTATACACTGCGCCCTTGCCCCCTCCCTCTGGTGCCTTTCGTCATGGTTTGCCGGTGTCCAGAGAACTTCTGTGGCCCCACGTACCCGCCCTCTCACTCCGGCTATATATAGAGCCATTCCCTCCGCTTCGAAGCCTCATACCGCACCACACAACCACCACAACCGCGTAGAGGAGCCGTAGCCCGGTCGGGTAGGCCTCTGGTTGTCGACCTCGAGCAAAGATCGCCGACGATCCCCGCAGCCCAACCACCCCAATCCAGAGCCCCTCTAGCTCTATCAACCTCTCAGGCGCGTCGTTGGGGATCCTCTGGTGTCGCCTGGAAGCAGCTGAGCCCCTGGAGTAGCCCCTCGCCGTCGCCTTCTTCCTCTCCTGCAAGCCCCGCCCGCCACCGCCGCTTGCGAGCTTGATTGCGAGCAACTCCGGCCATCCCCCGACAGGCCACGGGTACGGGCAGGTGTGCCACGATGCCCTCTCCACTTCTATCCCTCTGGTTTTTCCCAAAACCCACTCGTCGCCGGCGTAGGCTCCGGCGGAGCGCCGCCGCGCTCTGTTTCCCCTCTCCCCCTCTCTCTCCTGACCAGTGGGGCCTGGTGTCAGCCTCACCACTCGCACCCGAAGCGGTCCGAGTGGAGGCGTATCCTGGCTTTACGCCATCGACGTCACCCCCCCCCCCAGGTTTTCTGATTTATTCAAAATAATTCAAATATTTGACCACAACTTTGACCAGTGATAACTCCTAGCCCCTAAGTCCAAATGAGTTGATTCTTTTTGCATTGTGTTTGTTTCAGAAAGCTCTAGCAGCGCACCAAAATGTGGAATTTTCCTTGCTGTCTAGAATTTCTAGTGATTTTCAGAATGGTTTTTGATATTTTGTTTTGTGGTTTTTAAATATTTTCAGAAGAAGGAACGTGCCTTGAAGACAACCAGGAGGAGTGTGACCCTCCTATGCACTAAGGCAAACCACACCAGCATTTGGATGGTGTCATTTGAATATCTATGATTGTTTCTACTTAAATAAGACATCTTATATGCATTTAATAATTTGTTAAAAATATATGGTTGCTTGCTAGTTACTTTTGTCATGCATGAAATGCTTGTTTAAGATACTGGTTGATTGCATGGACTAGTTTGGTCTAGTAGAATAAAATTTTGCCTTAGTTATATTGTTATGATAAATAATGATAGTTCTTTTGTTAAGTGATATCTTCATACAAATTATGAGTTAATAAAAACATTGCATGATAATAAAAGTTGGGGGAGAACCAGTAAAGTTTAATCATGAGTAGTGCAAGCAAGTTATGTTGTTAAACTTGATCCGTACATGGGAGTTGTATGCTTTGCATGTTGATCAGTTGCATGACCATGGCATCGTATGACTTGGTAGTTTAAATTTTTATTCAAGTTAAACATGTTAATAAGTCCACTTGAATATGACGTTGATAAAGTCATGGTGCCACTGAATCGGGTTTCTCTCAGTGCGACCACATTTACCTTGTGGGAGGTCTTGATTCGGTCCTTTGTTGTGCCTCGCCTCCAACGAGGGAAGGTAATGGGCGTGCATACCCTGGCCCGGTAAGCAGACATAACCTTGTGTGCCCGTTTGTTTTTATGGTACCTTGTCCTCGTTTGGGACCGTTTTGCCACGACGGTGGCCGTTGGTGTCTTTGGTAGACATGGGGCCACCCAGGACATAGCCCTGAGAGGGAGTTTGTCGGAGTGGCCGGGAGAGTGTCATGACAAGGGGAGTGTTTCGTCGGAATTCCGTTGGTCCACCCAAATGGGAGGGCGAGGCCATGGATTCCGTGGTGTGGGTAAAGTGCGCTACCTCTGCAGAGTGTATTAAATCTATCGATAGCCGCGTCCTCGGTTATGGGCACAACTCGGAAGTAAGTCACACCATAGATCATCTTTTATAATTAATCTTGCACACTAAATAACTGTTGATGGCACTGATGATTCTGGAGATCATGAGCTGATCATGAGTGATTGGTCTCAGTTGTGATCCGGGTATGATCACCGTTTGGTTACGAGGTAACCCGTCTGGTTAGCGAATCTGTGGGACTTGGTGCACATGTTGGTTTCACCGCATTAGTAGCATTACTTGCATTGCATTAACCTGATTAATTGTCATTATATTGTTTGTCATTATGCTTATGTTTGTTGTGAGCTTGCAAGTACATTCAATGTACTGACCTGGCATGTCATGCCAGTTTTTCAGGCAAGCCGTTTCGCATCGGAGAGCTTCCCGCGTCTAGGCCGTGTCCACGTTGGTGTCCCTGTGCTATGGAGTTCCACTTCGTCGTTCTTCCGCTGCCGTGTAGTTCGTGTAATAGAGGCCCCTTTATGTTCATTAAATAATGTGCATACTGTTCTGCCGCACCATGTGTGTCGCTTGGCCTCTTATCTTGATGTAATATCAGACCCGTGTAATCCGCTACCATCAATTAAGTGGTTGTTTCTGTACCATGTTGTTGTGTGTTGCCAGAAGACTTGATCTCTGGGCTGGCAATGCAAGGTAAACCGGTTGCTCTGAGCCAAGGTGCCACAATGCTTGGTATCGGAGCCGTGCTGATTGTAGGACACGCTAGACCGTTAGTGCGTTAGTGGAATGGTAAATAGTTTCGTCTGAGTGCCGGTAGTCATAGAAATTGGTTGATGCATTGCATGCATGGTTATCTATTGTTATTAATAACCGTATGATGGTTGTGAGTGTAGATGGCTCCAGTTCCGATCTTGTACCATCCTGAGCCAGCTCCGTACACATCACCGCACCTCCTTCAGAACGTGTGGCGACGACTCTATCCAGAGGGTGCTGATCCAGAGTATCAGGTGTGTTGGGAGCATCTGGCCGGAGCATTGTACGAGTATTATGCTGAGGTCACTCTACACCACAGTTCCCCTTCCGGCGCTTACACTCATTGTACTAAGGGTGGTCTCGCTTCTACGCCATCTCAGGCGGTCCAGTTTGCTGCAATCGAAGCTCTTGTAGACTTGCGCTACAATGAGGTTCGCATGCACACCCACCCAGGTTTCTTTTACTACCCATCTCTGCACGAGAATGGGTGTATCCGCTTTCCTTTGATTAATCCGGCGTGCGATCGTCCTACTAGCCACCTTTCCCGTTATATCACTGCCAGTTATCTCCTGAACTATGAGTTAGCTCGAGAGCTAACCCGCGCCCGGATAGCTCTCGCCACTGCTCGTAATAGGAACCCTCTCCCTACTGTCGGTTTCACTCCATACGTTCCTCCAGCATTTGCCACCACTCAGAGTACCACTACCCCTTTGGCAGTAACCCCTCGCAGTGCTCCTGCTGCGTGGGCTTCCCTTGTCGCTACTCCTGCAGCTCCTATGCGTATATCCCATCCTGCACCTGCCCCTGAGGGAGAGTCCTCGAGGCAGCGTTGTCGCGTCTCTCTTAACCCGGAGGTCATCACTATCAGTTCAGGATCTGGGTCCGGCTCAGGAGAGGAGCCCGCAGCAGCACTATCCGAGCAGTAGATCGCTAGAGTATCTCCGTCGGCATGAGTATGATGTATGAATGTAGACGCACGTGTTATGATTCGTAGTTTCATGTATGAGGGTAGTGACCCTGTCATGATGTTTAACTCTCATGTTGCGTCTATGTATAATTATGTTGGAACTCTCTTTTATTCGCATTGGTTTCTTTTGATGTTTTCTTCTGGATTTTTCACTGGCTTTCCTCCCATTTTTGGATATTTCTCATCGCGGTTGCTTTGCATTGGGAAAATAAATAATAGGATGCCGCAGGGAGGCAGCAGTAGCCAAGCGTGTGAGAATGTCCATGTTCGTCGCTCCACAAGACAGGCAGGACATTCCCCCGAGCCGTATCAGCCACCTCCGCCTCCATCGCCACATCCGCCTTCTACTGAGCAAATCATGTGAATGTTTGAAGAAAGAAGGAACAACAATCTGATGGAACTACTGAAATGTGTGCAACTTATGGTTGGGCAGAATGGACATCAGAATGGTCATTACTCCAAGCTGTTAGATTTTCAGTGAACCAAACGTCCCAGTTTCAGTCAAGTTATTGATCCATTGGACGCTGATGATTGGTTAAGGACTATTGAGAAGAAACTAGAAATTGCTCGCGTTGAAGAAGAAGACAAGGTTCCTTTCGCAACGCATTACCTTGAAGGAGCTTCCGCGATATGGTGGGATAATGCAAAGGCCATGTGGCCCGCAGACGAGGAAATTGCTTGGACTAAATTCAAGGATCATTTCCGCAAGTACCATATTCCCTCCGGAGTTATGAAAATCAAGCAGCGCAAATTCCTCTCTCTCACTTAGGGAAACATGTCAGTCAGTGAGTACCTGAATAAATTCAACCATTTGGCCCACTATTCCCTCTATGATGTGGCCACTAAAGAATGGAAGGTCGACAGATTTCTTGGAGGACTAAATCAGCATCTCAGGTGCACTCTCAGCATGTTTGGTTTTCCGGACTTCCAAACTCTGGTGAACAAGACTCTCATTGCAGAACGGGAACACAAGCTCATGCACGACAGTAGGCCAGCTAATAATGACCACAAGCGCAAATTTGAGCCTAGGAAGGATATGCAACCCGTGCAGAAGGCTCGTATGTGGCAACAGACTCAGGTTGAGTGCAAACCCAACTGGCAGCAAAATGTCAACAAGACCACCACTCAAGTCAAGAATATCGTGACCAGCCCGGTACGTGAAGATTCTCAGCGCAACAACTCCTGTTTTAGTTGTGGGCAAACCGGACATTACACCAGATAGTGCCCCAAGAACGGCAAGCCAACAGGCCCATTCCGTCCGCAAGTAAACTATCTGGAGCCATATCCTGGCCCGAGAGCCATCCAAGGGCAAATCCATCATATCTCTGTCGATGAAGCCCAAGAAGACCCGGAAGTCGTCATTGGTATGTTCCCTATTAATAACATACCTGCCATAATTTTATTTGACTCTGGGCTTCCCACTCTTTTATTTCGCGGAGTTTTGCTGCCCAAAACAAATTTTCTTGCTCGATTTTGGGAAAACATATGCTGGTACAATCCCCGGGATCCTTCCTCAGAAGCAATCTGGTCTGCCATAATCTGGAAATTGATATCAAGGGGGTCAAGTTTCCAATGTCTCTAATAATCATCAATTCTGACAAATTGGATATTATTCTGGGAATGAATTGGTTGACCCAATACCAAGTATGTATCAACTGTGCGACCAAAGAAGTTACCATGGCAAATCAGGAGGGTCGCACCACAAGTTTTTATGCCTGCAAAAGCACACCCAAGAAGGATATGGTTTTCACCACCGTGGTTGAAGAGGTGGAATTGATTCCCATGGTCAGTGAGTATCCAGATGTATTTCTTGAGGAATTACCAGGAATGCCGCCAGACAGAGAACTGGAGTTTGCAATTGACTTGATGCCTGGAACCATACCGATACACAAGAAATATTATCGGATGCCTTCATCAAAATTGGGGGAATTAAAGAAACAGCTGGATGAAATTCTGCAGAAAGGATACATTCGCCCAAGCTCTTCACCGTGGGGATCACCCGCGATATTCTTGGATAAAAAGGATGGCAGACTTCGGATGTGCGTAGACTACCGACAGCTGAATGACGTCACCATCAAAAATAAGTATCCGCTACCAAGGATTAATGATTTGTTTGATCAACTCAGTGGGGCCGAAGTATTCTCCAAAAATGATTTGAGGACCGGATATCATCAACTTAAAATCAAGAAGGAAGATATTCCCAAGACCGCGTTCACCACTCGGTATGGTCTCTATGAGTATACTGTTATGTCATTCGGCCTCACCAACGCCCCAGCTTTCTTCATGCATATGATGAATAAGGTGTTTATGGACTTCCTGGACAAATTAGTGGTGGTGTTCATCGATGACATCCTCATTTACTCAAAAAGCGAAGACGAACACAAGGACCACCTCCGAGCAATTTTGCAGAGACTCCGCGATCATCAGCTTTACGCCAAGTTCAGCAAATGTGAGTTTTGGCTCAAGCAAGTTGGATTTTTAGGGCATGTTCTCTCGGCAGAAGGAATAGCTGTGGATCCAAGCAAGGTAAAAGATGTGCTTGATTGGTCCGCACCCACGATGGTCTCAAAAATCGGAAGTTTCCTTGGACTAGCTGGATATTATCGCCATTTTATTGAAGGATTCTCCAAGATTGCGAAACCCATGACAGAGCTCCTAAAGAAGGATAAGAAGTTTGAATGGACTGAGAACTACGAATGGAGTTTCAAGGAGCAAAAAACCGGATTGACGTCAGCACCAGTATTGACTCTTCCCGACATATACCGCAGTTTTGATGTCTACTGTGCGCCTCCAGTAAAGGCCTTGGATGCGTACTTATGCAATGTGGCAAGGTTGTGGCTTATGCATCCCGACAACTACGACAACACGAGGGGAATTATCCCACTCATGATTTGGAATTGGCTGCGGTGGTGCACATTTTGAAGATTTGGAGACATTATGTTATTGGGAAGAGGTGCTAGATATTTACCGACCACAAGAGTCTCAAGTATATATTCACTCAGCCCGATTTGAACCCTCGTCAGCAAAGATGGCTCGAGTTGTTAAGGATTACGACCTCGGTATAAATTATCACCCGGGCAAAGCTAATGTGGTTGCTGACGCTCTCAGCCGCCAACCGGCCAACCTGAATGCTCTAATGGAATCTTTGCCTCCTGAGCTTTATGGAGAAATGCCCGGCTTAATTTGGTAATCATGGATGTCAGTCTTGCCAGTATATTGGAAGTTGCTCCTACCCTCGAAGAAGAACTTCGCAGTGCTCAAGCAAATGAAAAATCATTGCAATATATTCCAAGTGTATGCAAGAAGGACAGACACAGGATTTCTCTAGAGATCAGCAAGGTACGCTAAGATTCCGAGGAAGGATTTGCATACCCAGCCAAGAAGGTCTGAGGAAGAAAATATTGACAGAAGCACATGAATCGCCGTACTCAATTCACCCAGGTGGCACTAAAATGTACGAAGAACTTCGTCAGGTATTCTGGTGGAATGGAATGAAGAACGACATCGCTTACTTTGTGGCTTGTTGTGATATATGCAACAAGGTAAAGGCGGAACACCAAAAACCCGCCAGACTCCTTCAACCATTACCTGTATCCCAACGGAAATGGGATGATGTCTGCATGGACTTCATCACCGGTTTACCAAGGACTCGCTGAGGAAATGACGCAATATGGGTCATAGTGGACACCTTAACGAAGGTGGCACATTTTCTTCCCATCCGGACCATCTACCGTGCAGGTCAACTTGCACAATTGTATGTGTCCCAAATCGTCAGTCTGCATGCAGTACCAAAGACTATCACTTCGGATAGAGGATCTCTCTTCACCTCAGCATTTTGGTCCAGACTGTTGGGGAACGTAGTAATTTCAGAAAAAAATCCTACGCACACGCAAGATCATGGTGATGCATAGCAACGAGATGGAAGAGTGTTGTCTGCGTACCCTCGTAGACTGTAAGCGGAAGCGTTATAACAACGCGGTTGATGTAGTCGTACGTCTTTACGATCGACCGATCCTCAACACCGAACGTACAGCACCTCCGCGTTCAGCACACGTTCAGCTCGGTGACGTCCCGCGAACTCACGATCCAGTAGAGCTTCTGGTAAGAGCTTTGTCAGCACGACGGCGTGGTGATGGTGATGATGATGCTACCGACTGATAACCCACAAGTATAGGGGATTAATTGTAGACTCTTTCGATAAGTAAGAGTGTCGAACCCAATGAGGAGCTAAAGGTAGAACAAATATTCCCTCAAGTTCTATCAACCACCGATACAACTCTATGCACGCTTGACGTTCGCTTTACCAGAAACAAGTATGAAACTAAAAGTACTTTGTAGGTGTTTTTGGATAGGTTAGCAAGAGAATAAAGAGAGCGTAAACATAAACTAGGGGCTGCTTAGATAAAAACACAACTAAAGTAAATATGGCGAGTGTGGAAAAGTGGTGGTAGGAATTGTGGAATTGTCCCTAGGCAATTGACTATGTTACTAGACCGGTAATCACTATTGCAATTCTATTTGAGGGAGAGGCATAAGCTAACATACTTTCTCTACTTGGATCATATGCACTTATGATTGGAACTCTAGCAAGCATCCACAACTACTAAAGATTCATTAAGGTAAAACCCAACCATAGCATTAAAGTATCAAGTCCCCTTTATCCCATACGCAAACAGCCTACTTACTCGGGTCTGTGCTTCTGTCACTCACGCCACCCACCATAAGAAAATCATAAACATATTGCAAACCCTATAGCGGGAATCCCTCACGCTTGCGGGACCTGGAGGGCACAATAGGACAGCACAATAATAAAACATGCAATTCAAACCAATCATAGCAATTCATCAATCACCGATAGGACAACGAAAATCTACTCAGACATCATAGGATGACAACACATCATCAGAAAATAATATGAAGCATAAAGCACCATGTTCAAGTAGATGGTACAGCGGGTTGTGGGAGAGTGGACCTCTGTAGATAGAGGGGGGAAGGTGATGGAGATGTTGGTGAAGATGACGGTGGTGTTGGTGAAGATCGCGGTGATGATGATGGCCCGGCACGCCTCCGGCGCCACCGGAAGCAAGGGGAGAGAGGGGCGCTTCTTCTTCTTCTTCTTCCTTGACCTCCTCCCTAGATGGGAGAAGGGTTTCCCCTCTGGTCCTTGGCTCCCATGGCGTGGGAGGGGCGAGAGCCCCTCCGAGATTGGATCTATCTCTCTGTTTCTGCGTTCTCCCCTGGCTCTGTTTCACCATTTCGTGTATATATGGAGATCCGTAACTCCGATTGGCCTGAAACCTTCACCGTGATTTTTTTCCAAAAATTAGCTTTCTTGCAGCAAAAGAAGAGCGTAAACCGCCCTAGGGTGGGTCACGAGGGTCAGGGGCGCGCCCCCTACCTCGTGCCCACCTCGGACACTGGTTCGCGTTGATTTTTCTCCCAGATTTTCCAAAAATTCCAAAAATAAGCTCCGTCCGTTTTTATCCCGTTTGGACTCCGTTTGATATGGATATTCTGCGAAACCAAAAACATGCAATGCATGTGAGGCGGCCTTTGAGCCTTTGGAATAATATGTTAGTCCCAAAAATAATATAAAAAGTTGCCAAAAAGTATATGGAAGTTGTAGAAAATTGGCATGGAACAATCAAAAATTATAGATACGACGGAGACGTATCAGCATCCCCAAGCTTAATTCCTGCTCGTCCTCGAGTAGGTAAATGATAAAAAGATAATTTTTGATGTGAAATGCTACCTAGCATAATCTTGATCATATGTCTAATCATGGCATGAATATTAAGACACGAGTGATTCAAAGCAATAGTCTATCCTTTGACATAAAAACACTAATACTTCAAGCATACTAATAAAGCAATCATGTCATTTCAAAATAACATGGCCAAAGAAAGTTATCCCTAAAAAATCATATAGTTTGGCTATGCTCCATCTTCACCACACAAAGACTGGGATTTTACAGCAAGAAGAAAGCAATCATAGTACGCGGCACACACCGCTGACGAATGAGATTGACGTCCCAAATTCAAATCATGCACAACCCCGATGACAAGCCAAACAATTGTTTCATACTTTTGACGTTCTCAAACCTTTTCGCTTTCACGCAATACATGAGCGTGAGCCATGGACACAGCACTATAGGTGGAATATAATATGATGGTGGAGGTTGTGTGGAGAAGACAACAAAGGAGAAAGTCTCACATCAACTAGGCGTATCAACGGGCTATGGAGATGCCCATTAATAGATATCAATGTGAGTGAGTAGGGATTGCCATGCAACGGATGCACTAAGAGCTATAAGTGTATGAAAGCTCAAACTGGAAACAAAGTGGGTGTGCATCCAACTTGCTTGCTCATGAAGACCTCGGGCATTTGAGGAAGCCCATCATCGGAATATACAAGCCAAATTTTATAATGAAAATTCCCACTAGTATATGAAAGTGATAACTCAAGAGACTCTCTATATGAAGGATCATGGTGCTACTCTGAAGCACAAGTGTGGTAAAAGGATAGTAACATTGCCACTTCTCTCTTTTTCTCTCATTTTTTTATTTTCCCTTTTTTTATTTTTTTTATTTTTTTGGTGGGCTTCTTTGGCCTCTTTTTTTTCGGGGCTTCTTTGGCCTCTTTTATTTTTCATGAAGTCCGGAGTCTCATCCCGACTTGTGGGGGAATCATAGTCTCCATCATCCTTTCCTCACTGGGGCAATGCTCTAATAATGATGATCATCACACTTTTATTTACTTACAACTCAATATTTTAACTCGATATCTAGAACAAAGGTATGACTCAATATGAATGCCTCCGGCGGTGTACCGGGATGTGCAATGATCTAGCGTAACAATGACATCAAAAAACGGACAAGCCGTGAAAACATCATGCTAGCTATCTTACGATCATGCAAAGCAATATGACAATAAATGCTCAAGTCATGTATATGATGATGATGGAAGTTGCATGGCAATATATCTCGTAATGGCTATGGAAATGCCATGATAGGTAGGTATGGTGGCTGTTTTGAGGAAGATATAATAAGGCTTATGTGTGACAGAGCGTATCGTATCACGGGGTTTGGATGCACCGGCGAATTTTGCACCAACACTCGAGGTGAGAAAGGTCAATGCACGGTACCGAAGAGGCTAGCTATGATGGAAGGGTGAGAGTGCGTATAATCCATGGACTCAACATTAGTCATAAAGAACTCACATACTTATTGCAAAACTCTATTAGTCATCGAAACAAAGTACTACGCGCATGCTCCTAGGGGGATAGATTGGTAGGAAAAGACCATCGCTCGTCCCCGACCGCCACTCATAAGGAAGACAATCAATAAATAAATCATGCTCCGACTTCATCACATAACGGTTCACCATACGTGCATGCTACGGGACTTTCAAACCTCAACACAAGTATTTCTCAATTTCACAATTACTCAACTAGCACGACTCTAATATCACCATCTTTATATGACAAAACTATTGCAAGGAATCAAACATATCATATTCAGCGATCTACAAGTTTTATGTAGGGTTTTATGACTAACCATGTGAATGACCAGTTCCTGTCATCTCTCTAAATAGATATAAGTGAAGCAAGAGAGTTTTAATTATTTCTACAAAACATATGCCCACGCTTTAACAAATATAAGTGAAGCAAAAGAGCATTCTACAAATGGCGGTTGTCTATGTAAAGAGAAACATGCAATCCAAACTTCAAATGATATAAGTGAAGCATATGAAGCATTCTATAAAGCCATACTCAAAAGATATAAGTGAAGTGCATAGAGCATTCCATAAATCAACCAAGGACCATGTCATACCAGCATGGTGCATAAAAAAATGAAAACTAAATGCAAAAGACGCTCCAAGATTTGCACATATCACATGAATGAAACGAACCCGAAAACATACTGATATTTGTTGAAGAAAGAGGGGATGCCTTCCGGGGCATCCCCAAGCTTAGACTCTTGAGTATCCTTGAATATTTACTTGGGGTGCCTCGGGCATCCCCAAGCTTGAGCTCTTGCCTCTCTTGCTTCTTTTCACATCGAAACCTTCTCGATCATCGAACACTTCATCCACACAAAACTTCAACAGAAAACTCGGTAAGATCCGTTAGTATAATAAAGCAAATCACTACTCTAAGTACTGTTGCAAACCAATTCATATTTTGGTTTTGCATTTTTCCTACTGTAATATAACTTTTTCATGGCTTAATCCACTGATATAAATTGATAGTTTCATCAAAACAAGCAGACTATGCATCAAAAACAGAATCTGTCTAAAACAGAACAGTCTGTAGCAATCTGAACATTAAGCATACTTCTGATACTTTAAAAATTCTGCCAAAATTAGGAAAACTAAAAACATTCTGCAGAAAGACAGTGCAAAAAGAATCATAACCATTTGACGTTCCAGTAAATAATTAAAATTCTTTCACTACAGCCAAAATTTCTGTCCTGCACCGTACAAACCAACAAGTATTGTAAACATCCTAAAGGCAAACCTTGGCACATTATTTTATAAATCAATGGAATTATACAAGGGGATAATTATTTTTATTGAAAAGTTTCTGTAATCAAGATTCACAAAGTTTCCGTGAGCATGAACAAAGTTCAAGGCTAGCTCCCACTTCAACAATGCTCGTCTTTCTCACTTTCACTTTTCTTTTTGAAAAAGTTTTGGGTTCCCCTCTTTATTTTTGTTGTTTTTAAACTATATGAAAGCACTCAACATAAATAAATGACTCTCTAAAACTTCCGGGTTGTCTCCCTGGCAGTGCTTTCTTTAAAGCCATTAAGCTAGGCATATAGTGCTTTAATTAGCAATGATTTGTAATTTAGTAGTGAGCACAAAGTAACATATATCATTTAATGACGAAGTCTAACTCTTTTCCTATGCATCAGCATGTCAAAAAAGAACAATTCATGCACACAAAGTAAAGGCCAATGCATAGTATAAACAGTTTCTTGCAATTTTATCGTGTTGGAAACATAAAGAGGTCGAGATATAGTTAATCTCTCATAATAATTGCAAGTAGGAGCAGCAAGCACATGCATATTATATCTATCAAAATCATTATCTGTAGTAGTAAAAGGCAACCCATCAATATAATCCTTAATAAGAGCAAACTTCTCCAATATAGTGTATCCGGGAGAATTCAAAAAGATAATAGGACTATCATGCGTGGGTGCAATAGAAACAATTTCAGGTTTAACATAAGGAACTATAGCAAGTTCATCTCCATAAGCATAATTCTTATTGGCATCTTGGCCATAAGCATAGCAAGCATCATCAAAAAGGGATATTTCAAGAGAATTAATGGGATCATAATAGTCATCATAGCAATCATCCTTCGGTACGCACGAAGGGGAATTAAAAAATGTATGAGTTGAAGGGTTACTCTCATTAGAAGGTGGAAACGGCTGATCAATCCGCTCTTCCTCCTTTTGTTCTTCACTCTCCTCCTCATCTTTTTCACCCAATGAGCTCACAGTTTCATCAATTCCTTCTTCCATAGATTCCTGCAAAATATTAGTCTCTTCTTGGACAGCGGAGACTTTCTCAATAAGTACATTAATATCGCAATTGTATTCATAATTCTCATAGCAATATTTGAGGATAGCTAAATTTTCAGATCTATAAACAGCATCATCAAAATCTTCAAACTCTTTACACATAGATTCAATTTCATAAGCACCCATAAAAGCAACAAATTCTTCTATTTGTTCCACATCATAGTAATCATATATACCATTAGCATAAGAAGTGAAGGTTTTATTATCATTAAATTTGCATGAAAAGGGAAGGTGTGGAGCCTTCATCCTAGAGCAACAAGTATAATCATAACTCACGCATAGTTGCCAAGCATACCACTTCAATATATGAATTTGATCCCATAATAGTTTCCCTTTTTGTGTTAAGCGATAATCCCTAAAGTATTCACATTGATCCAACGTTACTCCCATTACATAATTGAATGGGGTTTTCTCAGGATTACTAAAGTAGTACGTAATATCTTTCACATAACCAGCATCGAGGGTTTTAGGAGGTTCCTCATCTCCATGAGCAGAAAGTACACCTAATTTTTTTGGTATTTCGTGTTCCATATCCATAACTAAAGATAAAGAACAACTAAGAAAAGCAAATAAAAATTACTTAGTGATAAAGCAAACAAGCACACACGAGAATATTCACCCCACGCTATAACTCCCGACAGCGGCGCCAGAAAAAGGACTTGATAACCCACAAGTATAGGGGATCAATTGTAGCCTCTTTCGATAAGTAAGAGTGTTAAACCCAACGAGGAGCTAAAGGTAGAACAAATATTCCCTCAAGTCCTATCGACCACCGATACAACTCTATGCACGCTTGACGTTCGCTTTACCGGAAACAAGTATGAAACTAGAAGTACTTTGTAGGTGTTTTTGGATAGGTTAGCAAGAGAATAAAGAGAGCGTAAACATAAACTAGGGGCTGCTTAGATAAAAACACAACTAAAGTAAATATGGCGAGTGTGGAAAAGTGGTGGTAGGAATTGTGGAATTGTCCCTAGGCAATTGACTATGTTACTAGACCGGTAATCACTATTGCAATTCTATTTGAGGGAGAGGCATAAGCTAACATACTTTCTCTACTTGCATCATATGCACTTATGATTGGAACTCTAGCAAGCATCCACAACTACTAAAGATTCATTAAGGTAAAACCCAACCATAGCATTAAAGTATCAAGTCCCCTTTATCCCATACGCAAACAACCTACTTACTCGGGTATGTGCTTCTGTCACTCACGCCACCCACCATAAGCAAATCATAAACATATTGCAAACCCTATAGCGGGAATCCCTCACGCTTGCGCAACACGGAGGGCAGAATAGGACAGCACCAATAATGAAACATGCAATTCAAACCAATCATAGCAATTCATCAATCACCGATAGGACAACGAAAATCTACTCAGACATCATAGGATGACAACACATCATCGGAAAATAATATGAAGCATAAAGCACCATGTTCAAGTAGATGGTACAGCGGGTTGCGGGAGAGTGGACCACTGTAGATAGAGGGGGGAAGGTGATGGAGATGTTGGTGAAGATGACGATGGTGTTGGTGAAGATCGCGGTGAAGATGATGGCCCCCGGCAGCGCTCCGGCGCCACCGGAAGCAAGGGGGAGAGAGGCCCCCTTCTTCTTCTTCTTCCTTGACCTCCTCCCTAGATGGGAGAAGGGTTTCCCCTCTGGTCCTTGGCTCCCATGGCTTGGGAGGGGCGAGAGCCCCTCCGAGATTGGATCTATCTCTCTGTTTCTGCGTTCTCCTGGCTCTGTTTCACCGTTTCGTGTATATATGGAGATCCGTAACTCCGATTGGCCTGAAACCTTCGCCGTAATTTTTTTCCGAAAATTAGCTTTCTTGCAGCAAAAGAAGAGCGTCAACCACCCTACAGGTGGGTCACGAGGGTCAGGGGAACGCCCCCCTGCCTCGTGCCCACCTCGAACACTGGTTCGCGTTGATTTTTCTCCCAGATTTTCCAAAATTTCCAAAAATAAGCTCAGTCCATTTTTATCCCGTTTGGACTCCGTTTGATATGGATATTTTGCGAAACCAAAAACATGCAAATGCAGATGAATCGCACTGGGCCTTTGGATCAATATGTTAGTCCCAAAAATAATATAAAAAGTTGCCAAAAAGTATATGGAAGTTGTAGAATATTGGCATGGAACAATCAAAAATTATAGATACGACAGAGACGTATCACCGACGCAGGGCTTCGCCTAAGCACCTCTACGATATGACCGAGGTGGATTATGGTGGAGGGGGGCACCGGACACGACTAAGATATCAATGATCAATTGTTGTGTCTCCAAGGGGTGCCTCCCTCCCCGTATATAAAGGAGTCGAGGAGGGGGAGGGGCCGGTCCCCTATGGCGCGCCCCATGAGGAGTCCTACTCCCACCGGGAGTAGGACTTCCCCCTTCCAAGTAGGAGTAGGAGAGGGAAAGGAAGGGAGAGAGGAAGAGAAGGAAAAAAGGGGGCGCCACCCCCCCCCCCCCCCCTTGTCCAATTCGGACTAGAAGGGGAGGGGGCGCGCGGCTGCCCTGCCCGCCCCTCCTCTTCTCCCGCTAAGGCCCATTAGGCCCAATATACTCCCCGGGGGGTTCCGATAACCCCCCTGTACTCCGGTAAATGTCCAAAACCTCCCAAAACACTTCCGGTGTCCGAACATAGTCGTCCAATATATCGATCTTTACGTCTCTACCATTTTGAGACTCCTCGTCATGTCCGTGATCATATCCGGGACTCCGAACTACCTTCGGTACATCAAAACACAAAAACTCATAATATCGATCGTCACAGAACTTTAAGCGTGCGGACCCTACGGGGTTCGTGAACTATGTATTCACACATGTACTAAGTTTCCGGTTAATACAATTCTAGTATGAATAATAAACATTTATCATGATATAAGGAAATATAGATAACAACTTTATTGTTGCCTCCAGGGCATATTTCCTTCAGTCTCCCACTTGCACTAGAGTGAATAATCTAGTTCACATCGTCATGTGATTTAACACCAATAGTTCACATCACCATGTGATTAACACCCATAGTTCACATCGCCATGTGACCAACACTCAAAGGGTTTACTAGAGTCAGTAATCTACTTCACATCGCCATGTGATTAACACCCAAAGAGTAATAAGGTGTGATCATGTTTCCTTGTGAGAGAAGTTTAGTCAACGGGTCTTCCAAATTCAGATCCGTATGTATTTTGCGAATTTCTATGTCTACAATGCTCTGCACGGAGCTACTTTAGCTAATTGCTCCCACTTTCAATATGTATCCAGATTGAGACTTAGAGCCATCTGGATCAGTGTCAAAACTTGCATCGATGTAACCCTTTACGACGAACCTTTTGTCACCTCCATAATCGAGAAACATATCCTTATTCCACTAAGGATAATTTTGACCGATGTTCAGTGATCTACTCCTAGATCACTATTGTACTCCCATGCCAAACTCAGTGTAGGGTATACAATAGATCTGGTACATAGCATGGCATACTTTATATAACCTATGGCTGAGGCATAGGGAATGACTTTCATTCTCTTTCTATCTTCTACTATGGTCGGGTTTTGAGTCTTACTCAATTTCACACCTTGTAACACAGGCAAGAACTCTTTCTTTGACTGTTCCATTTTGAACTACTTCAAAATCTTGTCAAGGTATGTACACATTGAAAAAACTTATCAAGCGTCTTGATCTATCTATAGATCTTGATGCTCAATATGTAAGCAGCTTCACCGAGGTATTTCTTTGAAAAACTCCTTTCATATACTCCTTTATGCTTTCCAGAAAATTCTACATTATTTCCGATCAATAATATGGCATTCACATATATTTATCAGAAATGATGTAGTGCTCCCACTCACTTTCTTGTAAATACAGGCTTCACCACAAGTCTGTATAAAACTATATGCTTTGATCAACTCATCAAAGCGTATATTCCAACTCTGAGATGCTTGCACCAGTCCATAGACGGATTGCTGGAGCTTGCACATTTTGTTAGCACCTTTAAGATCGACAAAACCTTTTGGTTGCATCATATACAACTCTTCTTTAAGAAATCCATTAAGGAATGTAGTTTTGACATCCATTTGCTAGATTTCATAAAATGTGGCAATTTGCTAACATGATTCGGACAGACTTAGGCATCGCTACGAGTGAGAAAATTTCATCGTAGTCAACACCTTGAACTTTGTCAAAACCTTTTTCGACAAGTATAACTTTGTAGATAGTAACACTACTATCAGCGTCCGTCTTCCTCTTGAAGATCCATTTATTTTCTATGGCTTGCCGATCATCGGGCAAGTCAACCAAAGTCCAAACTTTGTTGTCATACATGGATCCCATCTCAGATTTCATGGCCTCAAGCCATTTCGAGGAATCTGGGCTCATCATCGCTTCTGCATAGTTCGTAGGTTCGTCATGGTCAAGTAATATGACTTCCAGAATAGGATTACCATACCACTCTGGTGCCGATCTTACTCTGGTTGACCTACGAGATTCGGTAGTAACTTGATCTGAAGTTACATGATCATCATCATAAGCTTCCTCACTAATTGGTGTAGGAGTCACAGGAACAGATTTCTGTGATGAACTACTTTCCAATAAGGGAGCAGGTACAGTTACCTCATCAAGTTCTACTTTCCTCCCACTTACTTCTCTTGAGAGAAACTCCTTATCTAGAAAGGACCCATTCTTAGCAACGAATATCTTGCCTTCGGATCTGTGATAGAAGGTGTACCCAACTGTCTCCTTTGGGTTTCCTATGAAGATACATTTCTCCGATTCGGGTTTGAGCTTATCAGGATGAAACTTTTGCACATAAGCATCGCAACCCCAAACTTTAAGAAACGACAACTTTGGTTTCTTGCCAAACCACAGTTCATATGGTGTCGTCTCAACGGATTTAGATGATGCCCTATTTAATGTGAATGCAGTTATCTCTAATGCATAACCCCAAAACGATAGTGGTAAATCGGTAAGAGACATCATAGATTGCACCATATCTAATAAAGTACGGTTACGATGTTCGGACACACCATTATGCTGTGGTGTTCTAGGTGGCGTGAGTTGCAAAACTATTCCGCATTATTTAAATTGAAGACCAAACTCGTAACTCAAATATTCTCCTCCATGATCAGATCGTAGAAACTTTATTTTCTTGTTACGACGATTTTCCAGTTCACTCTGAAATTCTTTGAACTTTTCAAATGTTTCAGACTTATGTTTCATCAAGTAGATATACCCATATCTGCTCAAATCATCTGTGAAGGTGAAAAAATAACGATACCTGCCGCGAGCCTCAACATTCATCGGACCACATACATCAGTATGTATGATTTCCAACAAATCTGTTGCTCGCTCCATTGTTCCGGAGAACAGCGTTTTAGTCATCTTGCCCATAAGGCATGGTTCCCAAGTACCAAGTGATTAATAATCAAGTGATTCCAAAAGTCCATCAGAACGGAGTTTCTTCATGCGCTTTACACCAATATGACCTAAACGGCAGCACCACAAATAAGTTGCACTATCATTATCAACTCTGCATCTTTTGGCTTCAACATTATGAATCTGTGTATCACTACGATCGAGATCCAACAAACCATTTTGATTGGGTGTATGACCATAGAAGGTTTTATTCATGTAAACAGAACAACAATTATTCTCTAACTTAAATGAATAACCTTATTGCAATAAATATGATCAAATCATATTCATGCTCAACGCAAACACCAAATAACACTTATTTAGGTTCAACACTAATCCCAAAAGTATAGGGAGTGTGCGATGGTGATCATATCAATCTTGGAACTACTTCCAACACACATCGTCACCAAACCCTTAACTAGTTTTTGTTCATTCTGCAAATCCCGTTTCGAGTTACTACTCTTAGCAACTGAACCAGTATCAAATGCCCAGGGGTTGCTATAAACACTAGTAAAGTACACATCAATAACATGTATATCCAATATACCTTTGTTCACTTTGCCATCCTTCTTATCTGCCAAGTATCTAGGGCAGTTCCACTTCCAGTGACCATTTCCTTTGCAGTAGAAGCACTTAGTTTCAGGCTTGGGTCTAACTTTGGGCTTCTTCACGGGAGCAGCAACTTGATTGCCATTCTTTTTGAAGTTCCCCTTCTTGCCTTTGCCATTTTTCTTGAAACTAGTGGTCTTGTCAACCATCAACACTTGATGCTTTTCTTGATTTCTACCTTTCAGCATCACGAAGAGCTTGGGAATCGTTTCCGTTATCCCTTGCATATTATAGTTCATCACGAAGTTCTATTAACTTGGTGATAGTGACTAGAGAACTCTTTCAATCACTATCTTATCTGGAAGATTAACTGCCACTTGATTCAAGTGATTGTAGTACTCAGACATTCTGAGCACATGCTCACTAGCTGAGCTATTCTCCTCCATCTTGTAGGCAAAGTACTTGTCAAAGGTCTCATACCTTTCGACATGGGCATGAGTCTAAAATACTAATTTCAACTCTTGGAACATCTCATATGCTCCGTGGCTTTTCAAAAACGTCTTTGAAGCCCCGATTCTAAGCTGTAAAGCATGGTGCACTAAACTATCAAGTAGTCATCATATCGAGCTTGCCAAATGTTCATAACGTCTGCATTTGCTCCTGCAATCGGTCTGTCACCTAGCGGTGCATCAAGGACATAATTCTTCTATGCAGCAATGAGGATAATCCTCAGATCACGGATCCAATCCGCATCATTGCTACTAACATCTTTCAACTTAGTTCTCTCTACGAACATATCAAAAAATAAAACAGGGGAGCTAAACGCAAGCTATTGATCTACGACATAGATATGCTAATACTACCAGGACTAAGTTCATGATAAATTAAAGTTCAACTAATCATATTACTTATGAACTCCCACTTAGATAGACATCCCTCTAATCATCTAAGTGATCACGTGATCCATATCAACTAAACCATGCCCGATCGTCACGTGAGATGGAGTAGTTTTCAATGATGAACATCACTATGTTGATCATATATACTATATGATTCACGCTCGACCTTTCGGTCTCAGTGTTCCGAGGCCATATCTACATATGCTAGGCTCGTCAAGTTTAACCCGAGTAATCTGCGTGTGCAAAACTGGCTTGCACCCGTTGTATAAGAACATTGAGCTTATCACACCCGATCATCATGTGGTGTCTCGGCATGACGAACTTTGGCAATGGTGCATACTCAGGGAGAACACTTGTACCTTGAAATTAAGTAAGGGATCATCTTACAAAGCTACCGCTGAACTAAGCAAAATAAGATGTATAAAAGATAAACATCACATGCAATCATAATATGTGACATGATATGGCCATCATCATCTTGTGATTTTGATCTCCATCTCCAAAGTACTGTCATGATCTCCATTGTTACCGGCATGACACTATGATCTCCATCATCTTGATCTTTTATCAACGTGTCGTCACATGGCCGTCTCACTAGCTATTGCTTTTGCAACTATTGCTATCACATGGCGATAAAGTAAAGCAATTACATAGCACTTGCATCTTATGCAAATAAAGAGACAACCATAAGGCTCCTGCCAGTTGCCGATAACTTTAACAAAACATGATCATCTCATACAATAATTTATATCTCATCACGTCTTGACCATATCACATCACAACATGCCCTGCAAAAACAAGTTAGACATCCTCAAGTTGTTGCAAGTTTTACGTGGATGCCATGGGCTGAGCAAGAACTGTTCTTACCTACGCATCAAAACCACAATGATATTTCGTCAAGTATGTGATGTTTTAACCTTCACAAGGACCGGGCATAGCCACACTCGATTCAACTAAAGTTGGAGAAACTGACACCCGCCAGCCACGTGTGTGCTAAGCACGTCGGTAGAACCAGTCTCGCGTAAGCGTACGCGTAATGTCGGTCCGGGCCGCTTCATCCAACAATACCGCCGAATCAAAGTATGGCATGTTGGTAAGCAGTATGACTTGTATCGCCCACAACTCACTTGTGTTCTACTCGTGCATATAACATCTACGCATAAACCTGGACCGGATGCCACTATTGGGGAACATAGTAATTTCAAAAAAAAATCCTACGCACACGCAAGACCATGGTGATGCATAGCAACGAGATGGGAGAGTGTTTTCTACGTACCCTCGTAGACCGTAAGCGGAAGAGTTATAACAATGCGGTTGATGTAGTCGTACGTCTTCACGATCGACCGACCCTTAGCACCGAACGTACGGCACCTCCGCGTTCAGCACACGTTCAGCTCGGTGACGTCCCGCGAACTCATGATCTAGTAGAGCTTCCGGGAAGAGCTTCCTCAGCACGATGGCGTGGTGACGGTGATGATGATGCTACCGACGCAGGGCTTCGCGTAAGCACCGCTATGATATGATCGAGGTGGATTATGGTGGAAGGGGGCACCGCACACGGCTAAGAGATCAATGATCAATTGTTGTGTCTCCAAGGGGTGCCTCCCTCCCCGTATATAAAGGAGTGGAGGAGGGGGAGGGGCAGACCCCTATGGCGCGCCCCATGAGTAGTCCTACTCCCACCGGGAGTAGGACTCCCCCCTTCCAGGTAGGAGTAGGAGAGGGAAAGGAAGGGAGAGAGGAAGAGAAGGGAAAAAAAGGAGGGCGTCGCCCCCTCCTTGTCCAATTCGGACTAGAGGGGGAGGGGGCGCACGGCTGCCCTGGCCGCCCCTCCTCTTCTCCCACTAAGGCCCATTTGGCCCAATATACTCCCCGGGGGGTTCCGGTAACCCCCCGATACTCAGGTAAATGTCTGAAACCTCCCGAAACACTTCAGGTGTCCGAACATAGTCGTCCAATATATCGATCTTTACGTCTCGACCATTTAGAGACTCCTCGTCATGTCCGTGATCATATCCGGGACTCCGAACTACCTTCGGTATATCAAAACACAAAAACTCATAATACCGATCGTCACAAAACTTTAAGCGTGCGGACCCTACGGGTTCGAGAACTATGCAGACATGACCTAGAAATGTTTCTGGTCAATAACCAATAGCGGAGCATGGATACTCATATTGGCTCCTACATATTCTACGAAGATCTTTATCGGTCAAAACGCATAACAACATATGTTGTTCCCTTTGTCATCGGTATGTTACTTGAAGAGATTCGATCGTCGGTATCTCAATACCTAGTTCAATCTCGTTACCGGCAAGTCTCTTTACTCGTTACGTAATGCATCATCCCGTAACTAACCCATTAGCTACATTGCTTGCAAGTCTTATAGTGATGTGCATTACTGAGAGGGCCCAGAGATACCTCTTTGACAATCGAAGTGACAAATCCTAATCTTGATCTATGCCAACTCAACAAGTACCATCGGAGACACCTGTAGAGCACCTTTATAATCACCCAGTTACATTGTGACGTTTGGTAGAACACAAAGTGTTCCCCGGTATTCGGGAGTTGCATAATCTCATAGTCATAGGAACATATAGAAGTCATGAAGAAAGCAATAGCAATATACTAAACGATCAAGTGCTAAGCTAACGGAATGGGTCAAGTCAATCACATTATTCTCTAATGATGTGATCCCGTTGATCAAATGACAACTCATGTCTATGGCTAGGAAACTTAACCATCTTTGATCCAACAAGCTAGTCAAGTAGAGGCATACTAGTGACACTCTATTTGTCTATGCATTCACACATGTCTAAGTTTCCGGTTAATACAATTCTAGTATGGATAATAAACATTTATCATGATATAAGGAAATATAAATAACAACTGTATTATTGCCTCTAGGGCATATTTCCTTCACAGACTACATCAAGCCTTCGGAACTACTCTGAAATACAGCACGGCTTATCATTCCCAGACAGATGGACAAACTGAGCGAGTAAACCAAATACTCGAAGATATGCTCCGGGCATGTGCATTGGCCCAAGGGTCCAAGTGGGAAGACTGTCTGCCATACGCCGAGTTTTCCTACAACAGTTTCCAGACCAGCTTAAAGATGTCACCCTTTGAAGCTCTGTGTGGTCGTAAGTGCCGCACTCCGCTGAATTGGTCGCAAACCGAGGACAGCCATATTTTTGGGACTGATTTGATGATCGAAGCAGAGAAGCAAGTCAAGGAAATCCGAGACAGACTGTAGTTGGCCAAATCTCGACAGAAGAGTTATTATGACGCCAAACACCGTCATATCAGCTTCGAACCCGGAGAACACATCTATCTCCAAGTTACCCCTATGAAAGGAGTTAAGAGGTTTCAGACCCGAGGAAAATTGGCACCCAGATATATCGGTCCGTTTCCAGTCATGGCCAGAGTCGGAACAATTGCATATCAATTGGAATTGCCACCCGAACTGTCAGAGGTACACAATGTGTTTCATGTCTCACAACTAAGGAGATATATCTCGCCACCAGAGGAAATGACTGATATGGCAGAGATAGAACTGGCTAAGGATTTGACGTATGAGGAAAAACCAATCAGAATATTGGCTGAGACAGAAAGAGTCACTGATACGTCTCCAACGTATCTATAATTTTTTATTGTTCCATGCTATTATATTATCTGTTTTGGATGTTTAATGGGCTTTACTATGCACTTTTATATTATTTTTGGGACTAACCTCTTAACCGAAGGCCCAGTGCAAATTGTTGTTTTTTGCCCATTTTAGTGTTTCGCAGAAAAGGAATATCAAACGGAGTCCAAACAGAATGAAACCTTCGGGAGAGTTATTTATGGAACAAACGCAATCCAGGAGACTTGGAGTGGAGGTCAAGAAAGAAACGAGGAAGCCGCGAGGCAGGGAGGCGCGCCCCCCACCCTCATGGCTCCACCGACCTACTTCTTTCGCCTATATATACTCATATACCCTGAAAACATCCGAGAGCACCACGAAACCCTATTTCCACCGCCGCAACCTCCTGTACTCGTGAGATCCCATCTTGGAGCCTTTTCCAGTGCTCCGCGGGAGGGGGAACCGATCATGGAGGGCTTCTACATCAATGATGTCTACTACACAACCTTCTTCTTGTAGACGTTGTTGGGCCTCCAAGTGCAGAGGTTTGTATGACAGTAGCAAATTTCATTCAAGTGGATGACCTAAGGTTTATCAATCCGTGGGAGGCGTAGGATGAAGATGGTCTCTCTCAAACAACCCTGCAACCAAATAACAAAGAGTCTCTTGTGTCCCCAACACACCCAATACAATGGTAAATTGTATAGGTGCACTAGTTCATGAAGAGATGGTGATACAAGTGCAATATGGATGGTAGATAAAGGTTTTTGTAATCTGAAAATATAAAAACAGCAAGGTAGCAAGTGATAAAAGTGAGCATAAACGGTATTGCAATGCTAGGAAACAAGGCCTAGGGTTCATACTTTCACTAGTGCAAGTTCTCTCAACAATAATAACATAATTGGATCATATAACTATCCCTAAACATGCAACAAAGAGTCAATCCAAAGTCACTAATAGCGGAGAACAAACAAAGAGATTGTGGTAGGGTACGAAACCACCTCAAAGTTATTCTTTCCAATCAATTCGTTGGGCTATTCCTATAAGTGTCACAAATAGCCCTAGAGTTCGTACTAGAATAACACCTTAAGACACAAATCAACCAAAACCCTAATGTCACCTAGATACTCCAATGTCACCTCAAGTATCTGTGGGTATGATTATACGATATGCATCACACAATCTCAGATTCATCTATTCAACCAACACATAGAACCTCAAAGAGTGCCCCAAAGTTTCTACCGGAGAATCAAGACGAAAACGCAGCCAACCCCTATGCATAAGTTCATGGGCGGAACACGCAAGTTGATCACCAAAACATACATCAAGTGAATCACGTGATATCCCATTGTCACCACAGATACGCATGGTAAGACATACATCAAGTGTTCTCAAGTCATTAAAGACTCAATCCGATAAGATAACTTCAAAGGGAAAACTCAATCCATTACAAGAGAGTGGAGGGGGAGAAGAAACATATGATCCAACTATAATAGCAAATCTCACGATACATCAAGATCGTGCCAAATCAAGAACACGAGAGAGAGAGAGAGAGAGAGAGAGAGAGAGATCAAACACATAACTACTGGTACATACCCTCAGCCCCGAGGGTGAACTACTCCCTCCTCGTCATGGAGAGCGCCGGGATGATGAGCATGGCCACCGGTGAGGGTTCCCCCCTCCCGCAGGGTGCTGGAACAGGGTCCCGATTGGTTTTTCGTGGCTCTGGAGGCTTGCGGCGGCGGAACTCCCGATCTATTATGTTCCTCGATTGTTTTAGGGTATATGGGTATATATAGGAGGAAGAAGTACGTCGGTGGAGCTTCGTGCGGCCCACGAGGGTGGTGGCGCACCTGGGGGGTAGGGCGCGCCCCCCTACCTCGTGCCCACCTTGTGGCTTTCTTGACGTAGGGTCCAACTCTCCTGGATCATATTCGGTGAGAAAATCACGTTCCCGAAGGTTTCATTTTGTTTGGACTCCGTTTGATATTCCGTTTCTTCGAAACACTGAAATAGGATAAAAACAGCAATTCATTTGGGCCTCCGTTAATAGGTTAGTCCCAAAAATAATATAAAAGTGGAAAATAAAGCCCAATATGGTCCAAAACAGTAGATAATATAGCATGGAGCAATCAAAATTATAGATACGTTGGAGACGTATCGTGCATCCCCAAGCTTAATTCTGCTCGTCCTCGAGTAGGTAAATGATAAAAAGATAATTTTTATGCGAGTGCTACTTGGCATAATTTCAATGTAATTCTTCTTAATTGTGGTATGAATATTCAGATCCGAAAGATTCAAGATAAAAGTTCATATTGACATAAAAATAATAATACTTCAAGCATACTAACAAAGCAATCATGTCTTCTCAAAATAACATGGTCAAGAAAGTTATCCCTACAAAATCATATAGTCTGGCTATGCTCTACCTTCACAACACAAAGTATTTAAATCATGCACAACCCCGATGACAAGCCAAGCAATTGTTTCATACTTTTGACATTCTCAAACTTTTTCAATCTTCATGCAATACATGAGCGTGAGCCATGGATATAGCACTATATGTGGAATAGAATGGTGGTTGTGGAGAAGACAAAAAAAGGGGAAGATAGTCTCACATGAACTAGGCGTATCAATGGGTTATGGAGATGCCCATCAATAGATATCAATGTGAGTGGAATAGGGATTTCTATGCAACGGATGCACTAGAGCTATAAGTGTATGAAAGCTCAACAAAATAAACTAAGTGGGTGTGCATCCAACTCGCTTGCTCACGAAGACCTAGGGCATTTGAGGAAGCCCATCATTGGAATATACAAGCCAAGTTCTATAATGTAAAATTCCCACTAGTATATGAAAGTGACAACATAGGAGACTCTCTATCATGAAGATCATAGTGCTACTTTGAAGCACAAGTGTGGTAAAAGGATAGTAGCATTGTCCCTTCTCTCTTTTTCTCTCATTTTTTTATTATATTTTTTATTTGGGCCTTTTCTCTCTTTTTTTGGCCTATTTTCTTTTTTTCATCCGGAGTCTCATCCCCACTTGTGGGGGAATCATAGTCTCCATCATCCTTTCCTCACTGGGAAAATGCTCTAATAATGATGATCATCACACTTTTATTTACTTACAACTCAAGAATTACAACTCGATACTTAGAAAAAAATATGACTCTATATGAATGCCTCCGGCGGTGTACCGGGATATGCAATGAATCAAGAGTGACATGAATGGAAGAATTATGAACGGTGGCTTTGCCACAAATACGATGTCAACTACATGATCATGCTAAGCAATATGACAATGATGGAGCATGTCATAATAACCGGAACGGTGGATGCCATGATAGGTAGGTATGGTGGATGTGTTGAGGAAGATATATGGTGGGTGTATGATACCGGCGAAAAGTGTGTTGGGGACGTAGTAATTTCAAAAAAAATCCTACGCACTCGCAAGATCAAGGTGATGCATAGCAACGAGAGGGGAGAGTGTTGTCCACGTACCCTCGTAGACCGAAAGCGGAAGCGTTATATCAACGCGGTTGATGTAGTCGTACGTCTTCGCGGCCCAACCGATCAAGCAATCAAACCACGGCACCTCCGAGTTCTAGCACACGCTCAGCTCGATGACGATCCCGGACTCGATCCAAAGAAAGTGTCAGGGATGAGTTCCGTCAGCACGACGGCGTGGTGATGGTGATGATGTTCTACCGACGCAGGGCTTCGCCTAAGCACCGCTACGATATGACCAAGGTGGAATATGGTGTAGGGGGGCACCGCACACGGCTAAGAACGATCACGTAGATCAACTTGTGTGTCATGGGGTGCCCCCCTCCTCCGTATATAAAGGGGGGAGCAGGAGGGGGCCGGCCAAGGGGGTGGCGCGCCCTAGGAGGGGGAAACCTACACCAAGGAGGTTTGCCCCTCCCGTTCCTAGTTCAAGAAGGAGGGGGGGGGAAGGAGGAGAGGAGAGGCAAAGGGGGCGCCGCCTCTTCCTTGTCCTATTCGGACTCAAGGGAGAGGCGCGCCTCTTGCCTGGCCGGCCCTCTCTCTCTCCACTAGGGCCCAACAAGGCCCATTAGTTCCTGGGGTTCCGTAACCTCGGTACTCCGATATATATCCGATAACCCCGAACTATTCTCGTGTCCGAATATAGTCGCCCAATATATCAATCTTTATTTCTCGACCATTTCGAGACTCCTCGTCATGTCCGTGATCACATCCGGACTCGAACTACCTTCGTACATCAAAACCATAAAATCATAATATAACCGCCATCGTAACGTTGTTGCAAGCGGACCCTACGGGTTCGAGAACTATGCAGACATGACCTAGAAATGTTTCCGGTCAATAACCAATAGCGGAGCCTGGATGCTCATATTGGCTCCTACATATTCTACGAAGATCTTTATCGGTCAAAACGCATAACAACATATGTTGTTCCCTTTGTCATCGGTATGTTACTTGCCCGAGATTCGATCGTCGGTATCTCAATACCTAGTTCAATCTCGTTACCGGCAAGTCTCTTTACTCGTTACGTAATGCATCATCCCGTAACTAACCCATTAGCTACATTGCTTGCAAGTCTTATAGTGATGTGCATTACCGAGAGGGCCCAGAGATACCTCTCCGACAATCGGAGTGACAAATCCTAATCTCGAAATACGTCAACTCAACAAGTACCTTTGGAGATACCTGTAGACCACCTTTATAATCACCCAGTTACATCGTGACGTTTGGTAGCACACAAAGTGTTCCTCCGGTAAACGGGAGTTACATAATCTCATAGTCATAGGAAAATGTGTAAGTCATGAAGAAAGCAATAGCAACATACTAAACGATCAAGTGCTAAGCTAACGGAATGGGTCAGGTCAATCACATCATTCTCCTAATGATGTGATCCCGTTAATCAAATGACCACTCATGTCTATAGTTAGGAAACTTAACCATCTTTGATTTACGAGCTAGTCAAGTAGAGGCATACTATTGACACTATGTTCGTCTATGTATTCACACATGTATTATGTTTCTGGGTAATACAATTCTAGCATGAATAATAAACATTTATCATGAGGAAATAAATAATAACTTTATTATTGCCTCTAGGGCATATTTCCTTCAGTCTCCCACTTGCACTAGAGTCAATAATCTAGATTACACAGTAATGATTCTAACACCCATGGAGTCTTGGTGCTGATCATGTTTTGCTCGTGGAAGAGGCTTAGTCAATGGGTCTGCAACATTCAGATCCGTATGTATCTTGCAAATTTCTATGTCTCCCACCTGGACTTGGTCCCGGATGGAATTGAAGCATCTCTTGATGTGCTTGGTCCTCTTGTGAAATCTGGATTTGTTTGCCAAGGCAATTGCACCAGTATTGTGACAGAAGATCTTCATTGGTCCCGATGCACTAGGTATGACACCTAGATCGGAAATGAACTCCTTCATCCAGACTCCTTCATTTGCAACTTCCGAAGTAGCTATGTACTCCGCTTCGCATGTAGATCCCGCTACGACGCTTTGTTTAGAACTGCACCAACTGACAGCTCCACCATTTAATATAAACACGTATCCGGTTTGCGATTTAGAATCGTCCGGATCAGTGTCAAAGCTTGCATCGACGTAACCATTTTCGACTAGCTCTTTGTCACCTCCATAAACGAGAAACATATCGTTAGTCCTTTTCAGGTATTTCAGGATGTTCTTGACCGCTGTCAAGTGATCCACTCCTGGATTACTGTGGTACCTCTCCGCTAAACTAATAGCAAGGCACACATCAGGTCTGGTACACAGCATTGCATACATGATAGAGCCTACGGCTGAAGCATAGGGAACTCCTTTCATTTTCTCTCTATCTTCTGCAGTGCTCGGGCATTGAGTCTGACTCAACTTCACACCTTGTAATACAGGCAAGAATCCTTTCTTTGCCTAATCCATTTTGAACTTTTTCAAAACTTTATCAAGGTATGTGCTTTGTGAAAGTCCTATCAAGCGTCTTGATCTATCTCTATAGATCTTGATGCCCAATATGTAAGCAGCTTCACCAAGGTCTTTCATCGAAAAACTTTTATTCAAGAATCCCTTTATGCTATCCAGAAATTCTATATCATTTCCAATTAACAATATGTCATCTACATATAATATCAGAAATGCTACAGAGCTCCCACTCACTTTCTTGTAAATACAGGCTTCTCCAAAAGTATGTATAAAACCATATGCTTTGATCACACTATCAAAGCGTTTATTCCAACTCCGAGAGGCTTGCACCAGTCCATAAATGGCTCGCTGGAGCTTGCACACTTTGTTAGCTCCCTTAGGATCGACAAAACCTTCCGGTTGCATCATATAACATTTTTCTTCCAGAAATCCATTCAGAAATGCAGTTTTGACATCCATCTGCCATATTTCATAATCATAAAATGCGGCAATCGCTAACATGATTCAGACAGACTTAAGCATCGCTACGGGTGAGAAGTTCTCATCGTAGTCAACCCCTTGAACTTGTCGAAAACCTTTTGCAACAAGTCGAGCTTTGTAGATGATAACATTACCGTCGGCGTCAGGTCTTCTTCTTGAAGATCCATTTATTCTCTATTTCTTGCCGATCATCCGCAAGTCAACCAAAGTCCACACTTTGTTCTCATACATGGATCCCATCTCAGATTTCATGGCTTCAAGCCATTTTATGGAATCTGGGCTCACCATCGCTTCTTCATAGTTCGTAGGTTCACCATGATCTAGTAGCATGACTTCCGTAACAGGATTACCGTACCACTCTGGCGCGGATCTTACTCTGGTTGATCTACAAAGTTCAGTAACAACTTGATCTGAAGTTTCATGATCATCATTATTAACTTCCTCACTAATTGGTGTAGGTGTCATAGAAACCGGTTTGTGTGATGAACTACTTTCCAATAAGGGAGCTGGTACTGTTACCTCATCAAGTTCTACTTTCCTCCCACTCACTTCTTTCGAGAGAAACTCCTTCTCTAGAAAGGATCCATTCTTATCAACGAATGTATTGCCTTCGGATCTATGATAGAAGGTGTACCCAACTGTCTCCTTTGGGTATCCTATGAAGACACATTTTTCCGATTTGGGTTCGAGTTTATCAGGTTGAAGCTGTTTCACATAAGCATCGCAGCACCAAACTTTCAGAAACGACAACTTAGGTTTCTTGCCAAACCATAGTTCATAAGGAGTCGTCTCAACGGATTTTGATGGTGCCCTATTTAAGTGAATGCGGCCGTCTCTAAAGCATAACCCCAAAACGATAGCAGTAAATCGATAAGAGACATCATAGATCGCACCATATCTAGTAAAGTACGATTACGACGTTTGGACACACCATTACGCTGTGGTGTTTCGGGTGGCGTGAGTTGTGAAACTATTCCGCATTGTTTCAAATGTAGACCAAACTCGTAACTAAAATATTCTCCTCCACGATAAGATCGTAGAAACTTTATTTTCTTGTTACGATGATTTTCAACTTCACTCTGAAATTCTTTGAACTTTTCAAATGTTTGGACTTATGCTTCATTAAGTATATATACCCATATCTGCTTAAATCATCTGTGAAGGTGAGAAAATAACGATATCCGCCATGAGCTTCAACATTCATTGGACCACATACATCTGTATGTATGATTTCTAACAAATCTGTTGCTCTCTCCATAGTACCGGAGAACGGCGTTTTAGTCATCTTGCCCATGAGACACGGTTCGCAAGTACCAAGTGATTCATAATCAAGTGGTTCCAAAAGTCCATCAGTATGGAGTTTCTTCATGCGTTTTATACCGATATGACCTAAACGGCAGTGCCACAAATAAGTTGCACTATCA
Organism: Aegilops bicornis; assembly: GCA_021605145.1. Taxonomy (NCBI): domain Eukaryota; kingdom Viridiplantae; phylum Streptophyta; class Magnoliopsida; order Poales; family Poaceae; genus Aegilops; species Aegilops bicornis. The sequence continues at coordinate 514,434,242 of CM038674.1, forward strand.
TTATCAACTCTGCATCTTTTGGCTTCAACATTACGAATATGTGTATCACTACAATCGAGATTCATCAAAAATAGACCACTCTTTAAGGGTGCATGACCATAAAAGATATTACTCATATAAATAGAACAACCATTATTCCCTGATTTAAATGAATAACCGTCTCGCATCAAACAAGATCCAGACATAATGCCATGCTCAACGCTGGCACCAAATAAAAATTATTCAGGTCTAAAACTAATCCCGAAGGTAGATGTAGAGGTAGCGTGTCGACAGCGATCACATCGACTTTGGAACCATTTCCCACGCGCATCGTCACCTCGTCCTTAGCCAGTGTCCGCTTAATCTCTAGTCCCTGTTTCGAGTTCCAAATATTAGCAACAGAACCAGTATCAAATACCCAGGTGCTACTGCGAGCTCTAGTAAGGTACACATCAATAGCATGTATGTCACATATACCTTTGTTCACCTTGCCGTCCTTCTTATCCGCCAAATACTTGGGGCAGTTCCGCTTCCAGTGACCAGTTTGCTTGCAGTAGAAGCACTCAGTTTCAGGCTTAGGTCTAGACTTGGGTTTCTTCTCCTAAGAAGCTACTTGTTGCTATTCTTCTTGAAGTTCCCCTTCTTCTTCCCTTTGCCCTTTTTCTTGAAACTAGTGGTCTTGTTGACCATCAACACTTGATGCTCCTTCTTGATTTCTACCTCCGCAGCCTTTAGCATTGCGAAGAGCTCGAATTGTCTTTTCCATCCCTTGCATATTATAGTTCATCACGAAGCTCTTGTAGCTTGGTGGCGATGATTGGAGAATTACATCAATGATGCTATCATCCGGAAGATTAACTCCCAGTTGAATCAAGTGATTATTATACCCGGACATTTTGAGTATATGCTCACCGATGTAACTATTCTCCTCCATCTTGCAGCTATAGAACTTATTGGAGACTTCATATCTCTCAATCCGAGCATTTGCTTGAAATATTAACTTCAACTCCCGGAACATCTCATATGCTCCATGACGTTCAAAATGTCATTGAAGACCCGGTTCTAAGCCGTAAAGCATGGCACACTAAACTGTTGAGTAGTCATCAGCTTTGCTCTGCCAGACATTCATAACATCTGGCGTTGCTCCTGCAGCAGGCCTGGCACCCAGCGGTGCTTCCAGGACATAATTCTTCTATGCAGCAATGAGGATAATCCTCAAGCTACGGACCCAGTCCGTGTAATTTCTACCATCATCTTTCAACTTTGCTTTCTCAAGGAACGCATTAAAATTCAACGGAACAACAGCACGAGCCATCTATCTACAATAAACATAGACAACCAAAATACTATCAGGTACTAAGTTCATGATAAATTTAAGTTCAATTAATCATATTACTTAAGAACTCCCACTTAGACAGACATCTCTCTAGTCATCTAAGTGATCACGTGATCCAAATCAACTAAACCATGTCCGATCATCACGTGAGATGGAGTAGTTTTCAATGGTGAACATCACTATGTTGATCATATCTACTATATGATTCACGCTTGACCTTTTGGTCTCCGCGTTCTGAGGCCATATCTGCATATGCTAGGCTCGTCAAGTTTAACCTGAGTATTCCGTGTGTGCAAAACTGGCTTGCACCCGTTGTAGATGGACGTAGATCTTATCACACCCGATAATGACGTTGTGTCTGGGCTCGACTAACTTTGGCAACGGTGCATACTCAGGGAGAACACTTCTTGATAATTAGTGAGAGATCATCTTAAAATGCTACCGTCAAACAAAGCAAGATAAGATGCATAAAAGATAAACATCACATGCAATCAATATAAGTGATATGATATGGCCATCATCATCTTGTGCTTGTGATCTCCATCTCCGAAGCACCATCATGATCACCATCATCATCGGCGCGGCACCTTGATCTCCATCGTAGCATCGTTGTCGTCTCGCCAATCTTATGCTTCTACGACTATCACTACCGCTTAGTGATAAAGTAAAGCATTACAGGGCGATGGCATTGCATACAATAAAGCGACAACCATATGGCTCCTGCCAGTTGTCGATAACTCGGTTACAAAACATGATCATCTCATACAATAAAATATAGCATCACGTCTTGACCATATCACATCACAACATGCCCTGCAAAAACAAGTTAGACGTCCTCTACTTTGTTGTTGCAAGTTTTACATGGCTGCTACGGGCTTAGCAAGAACAGTTCTTACCTACGCATCAAAACCACAACGATAGTTTGTCAAGTTGGTGTTGTTTTAACCTTAGCAAGGACCGGGCGTAGCCATACTAGGTTCAACTAAAGTTGGAGAAACTGACACCCGCCAGCCACCTGTGTGCAAAGCACATCGGTAGAACCAGTCTCGCGTAAAGCGTCTGGCGTAATGTCGGTCCGGGCCACTTCATCCAACAATACCGCCGAACCAAAGTATGACATGCTGGTAAGCAGTATGACTTATATCGCCCACAACTCACTTGTGTTCTACTCGTGCATATAACATCAACGCATAAAACCTGGCTCTGATGCCACTGTGGGGGAACGTAGTAATTTCAAAAAAAAATCCTACGCACATGCAAGATCATGGTGATGCATAGCAACGAGAGCGGAGAGTGTTGTCCATGTACCCTCATAGACCGAAAGAGGAAGCGTTATATCAACGCGGTTGATGTAGTCGTACGTCTTCGCGGCCCGACCGATCAAGCACCGAAACTACGGCACCTCCGAGTTCTAGCACACGTTCAGCTCGATGACGATCCCCGGACTCCGATCCAGCAAAGTGTCGGGGATGAGTTCCGTCAGCATGACGGTGTGGTGACGGTGATGATGTTCTACCGACGCAGGGCTTCGCCTAAGCACCGCTACGATATGACCGAGGTGGAATATGGTGGAGGGGGCACCGCACACGACTAAGAACGATCACGAAGATCAACTTGTGTGTCATGGGGTGCCCCCCTCCTCGGTATATAAAGGGGGCGAGGAGGAGGGGGCCGGCCAAGGGGGTGGCGCGCCCTAGGAGGGGGAAACCTACTCCAAGTAGGTTTGCCCCTCCCTTTCCTAGTCCAAGAAGGAGGGGGGAGGAAGGAGTGGGAGAGGGGAAAGGCAAGGGGGCGCCCCCCCCCCCTCCTTCCTTGTCCTATTCGGACTCAAGGGGAGGGGGCGCGCCTCTTGCTTTAGCCGGCCCCTCTCTCTCTCCACTAGGGCCAAACAAGGCCCATTAGTTCCCGGGGGGTTCCGGTAACCCCCTGTACTCCGATATATATTCGATAACCCCCAGAATTATTCCGGTGTCCGAATATAGTCATCCAATATATCAATCTTTATGTATCGACCATTTCGAGACTCCTCGTCATGTCCGTGATCACATACGGGACTCCGAACTACCTTCGGTACATCAAAAATCATAAACTCATAATATAACTGTCATCGTAACGTTAAGCGTGCGGACCCTACGGGTTCGAGAACTATGCAGATATGACCTAGAACTGTTTCCGGTCAATAACCAATATCGGAGCCTGGATGCTCATATTGGCTCCTACATATTCTACGAAGATCTTTATCGGTCAAACCGCATAACAACAAACGTTGTTCCCTTTGTCATCGGTATGTTACTTGCCCGATATTCGATCGTCGGTATTTCAATACCTAGTTCAATCTCATTACCGGCAAGTCTCTTTACTCGTTACGTAATGCATCATCCTGTAACAAACTCATTAGCTACATTGCTTGCAAGGCTTATAGTGATGTGCATTACCGAGAGGGCCCAGAGATACCTCTCCGACAATCGGAGTGACAAATCCTAATCTCGAAATACGTCAACTCAACAAGTACCTTTTGAGACACCTGTAGAGCACCTTTATAATCACCCAGTTACGTTGTGACGTTTGGTAGCACACAAAGTGTTCCTCCGGTAAACGGGAGTTACATAATCTCATAGTCATAGGAACATGTATAATTCATGAAGAAAGCAATAGCAACATACTAAACGATCAAGTGCTAAGCTAACGAAATGGGTTAGGTCAATCACATCATTCTCCTAATGATGTGATCCCGTTAATCAAATGACAACTCATATATATGGTTAGGAAACTTAACCATCTTTGATTTACGAGCTAGTCAAGTAGAGGCATACTAGTGACACTATGTTTGTCTATGTATTCACACATGTATTATGTTTCCAGGTAATACAATTCTAGCATGAATAATAAACATTTATCATGAGGAAATAAATAATAACTTTATTATTGCCTCTAGGGCATATTTCCTTCAAAGTGCCTGGTATTAGCGAGGCTAGCAATGGTGGAAGGAAGAAGAGTGCGTATAATCCATGGACTCAACATTAGTCACAAAGAACTCATATACTCATTGTAGAACTCTACAAGTTATCAAAGCAAAGTATTACGCGCATGCTCCTAGGGGGGTAGATTGGTAGGAAAAGACCATCGCTCGTCCCCGACCGCCACTCATAAGGAAGACAATCAATAAATAAATCATGCTCCGACTTCATCACACAACGGTTCACCATATGTGCATGCTACGGGAATCACAAACTTTAACACAAGTATTTCTCAAATTCACAACTACTCAACTAGCACAACTCTAATATCACCATCTCCATATCTCAAAACAATTATCAAGCATCAAACTTTTCTTAGTAGTCAACACATTCATAAGAATTCTTACAAATCTTGAATACCAAGCATATTAGGATTGTTTAAGTAAATTACCATGCTATTTAAGACTCTCAAAATAATCTAAGTGAACCATGAGAGATCAAAAGTTTCTATAAAGCAAATCCACCACCGTGCTCTAAAAGATATAAGTGAAGCACTAGAGCAAACGACAAACTACTCTGAAAGATATAAGTGAAGATCAATGAGTAGCCGAATAATTATGCAACTATGTGAAGACTCTCCCATTTAATAATTTCAGATCTTGGTATTTTATTCAAGCAGAAAGCAAAATAAAATAAAATGACATTTCAAGGATAGCACACATCATGTGAAGAAGCAAAAACTTAAGTTCAACCTATACTAACCGATAATTGTTGGAGAAGAAAGGTGGGATGCCTACCGGGGCATCCCCATGCTTAGATGCTTGAGACTTCTTGAAATATTATCTTGCGTGCCTTGGGCATCCCCAAGCTTGAGATTTTGTGTCTCCTTAATTCCTCTCATATCACGGTTTCCAAAATCTCAAAAGCTTCATTCACACAAAACTCAACAAAGACTCGTGAGATAAGTTAGTATAAACCAATGCAAAAACCTATCATAGTATACTGTAGTAAATCACTAAAATTATTATTCAACATTGCATACTAAATGCCTCTGCATATTTAATACTCCTATCATCAAATAGAATCATTAAACAAGCAAACATATGCCAACAATGCAAACATAACAGCAATCTACCAAAACAGTACAGTATGTAAAGAATGCAAGATTCATCATACTTCCCTAACTCCAGAAGTTATGAAATAAAATTCCCACTGTAGTGAATTTATCAGATCTTATTATGCAAAAGGTTTCAAAATTTTATCACATTCTGACTTTTCTAGGGAATTTTTGCAACAGAGGTAAACTTTCTGTTTTTCAAACAGCAACATGTATTCTTGCAAAATAAGCATAGTAAAAGCTATCCTTGACATTTTTATTGAAACTAGAGATGCAAAACATTATTATTAATAACAGCAAGAAAAGCTAAAGAAAATAAGATGACGCTCCAAGCAAAACACATATCATGTGGTGAATAAAAATATAGCTCCAAGTAAAGTTACCGATGGAAGTAGACGAAAGAGGGGATTCCTTCCGGGGCATCCCCAAGCTTAGGTTCTTGGTTATCCTTGAATATTACCTTGGGGTTCCTTGGGAATCCCCAAGCTTAGGCTCTTGCCACTCCTTATTCCATAGTCCATCGAATCTTTACCCAAAACTTGAAAACTTCACAACACAAAATTTAATAGAAAATCCCGTGAGCTCCGTTAGCGAAAGAAAACAAAACACCACTTCAAGGTACTGTAATGAACTCATTATTTATTTATATTGGTGTTAAACCTACTGTATTCCAACTTCTCTATGGTTTACAAACTATTTTACTAGCCATAGATTCATCAAAATAAGCAAGCAACACAATGAAAACAGAATCACAAAACATGTAATCAAATTGTAGTAATCTGTATCAAACTTACTGGAACTCCAAAATTTCTAAAATAAATTGGTGGACCTGAGGAATTTGTCTAGTAATCATCTGCAAAAATAATCAACTAAATAGCACTCTCCAGTAAAAAGTTGAAGCTAATCTCATGAGCGCTAAAGTTTCTGTTTTTTACAGCATGATCATAAAGACTTCACCCAAGTCTTCCCAAAGGTTCTATTTGGGACATACACTAATTAAAACATAAAACCACATCTAACCAGAGGCTATATGGATTATTCATTACTAAACAGAACCAAAAAGAAATAAACTAAAATAAAATTGGGTTGCCTCCCAACAAGCGCTATCATTTAACGCCCCTAGCTAGGCATGATGATTTCAATGATGCTCGCATAAAAGATAAGAATTCAAACATAAAGAGAGCATCATGAAGAATATGACTAGCACATTTAAGTATAACCCACTTCCTATGCATAGGGATTTTGTGAGCAAACAACTTATGGGAACAATAATCAAATTGCATAGGAAGGTAAAACATGCATAACTTCAAGATTTTAAGCACATAGAGAGGAAACTTGATATTATTGCAATATGTAGAAGCATATAATTCACTCTCATAATAATTTTCAGTAGCATCATGAATGAATTCAACAATATAACCAGCACCTAAAGCATTCTATTCATGATCGACTTGCATAGAAATTTTATTACTCTCCACATAAGCAAACTTCTTCTCATTCGGAATAGTGGGAGTATCATAAGAGACTTGAATACTATAAATTGTTTCCACATTAAAAGAGTAATGTTCAGAAAAAGGGTAATCATAATCATGACAGGTTTTATAAATATAATCATCACTACTTTTTATAGCATAAGTTTCATCACAATAATCGTCATAAGTAGAAACTTTGTTCTCATCATAATCAATTGAAACCTCTTCCGAAATAGTGGATACATCACTAAATAAAGTCATGACCTCTCCAAATCCACTTTCATAAATATTATAAGATTCAACGTCCTCCAAAATAGTGGGATCATTACTTCCTAAAGTTGACACTCTTCCAAACCCACTTTCATCAATATAATCATCATAAGTAGAAGGAATGCTATCATCATAAAAACTTTGCATATCAACACTTGGGAGGCTAAAAATATCATCTTCATTAAACATAGCATCCCCAAGCTTGGGACAAACATTAATTTCAGCAAATATATTCTCAAATATGTCATCCTCATCAAACATAGCTTCCCCAAGCTTGTGGCTTTGCATATCATTAGCATCATGGATATTCATAGAATTCATACTAACAACATTGCAATCTTGATCATCATACAAAGATTTAGTGCCAAACATTCTATAGATTTCTTCTTCTAGTACTTGAGCACAATTATCGGAATCCTTATTTTCACGGAAGACATTAAAAAGATGAAGCGTATGAGACAAACATAATTCCATTTTTTCGTAGTTTTCTTGTATAAACTAAACTAGTGCTAAAACAAGAAACAAAAAGATTCTATTGCAAGATCTAATACCTTCAAGCATTCACCTCCCCGGCAACGGCACCAGAAACTGCTTGATGTCTACTACACAACCTTCTTCTTGTAGACGTTGTTGGGCCTCCAAGTGCAGAGGTTTGTAGGACAAGAGCAAATTTCCCTCAAGTGGATGACCTAAGGTTTATCAATCCGTGGGAGGCGAGGGTTGAAGATGGTCTGTCTCAAACAACCCTGCAACCAAATAACAAAGAGTCTCTTGTGTCCCCAACACATCCAATACAATGGTAAATTGTATAGGTGCACTAGTTCGGCGAAGAGATGGTGATACAAGTGCAATATGGATGGTGATAAAGGTTTTTGTAATCTGGAAATATAAAAACAGCAAGATAGCAAGCGATAAAAGTGAGCGTAAACGGTATTGCAATGCTAGGAAACAAGGCCTAGGGTTCATACTTTCACTAGTGCAAGTTCTCTCAACAATAATAACATAATTGGATCATATAAATATCCCTCAACATGCAACAAAGAGTCACTCCAAAGTCACTAATAGCAGAGAACAAACGAAGAGATTATGGTAGGGTACGAAACCACCTCAAAGTTATTCTTTCCAATCAATCTGTTGGGCTATTCCTATAAGTGTCACAAATAGCCCTAGAGTTCGTACTAGAATAACACCTTAAGACACAAATCAACCAAAACCCTAATGTCACCTAGATACTCCAATGTCACCTCAAGTATCCGTGGGAAAGATTATACGATATGCATCACACAATCTCAGATTCATCTATTCAACCAACACATAGAACCTCAAAGAGTGCCCCAAAGTTTCTACCGGAGAATCAAGACGAAAACGTGTGCCAACCCCTATGCATAAGTTCATGGGCGGAACCCGCAAGTTGATCACCAAAACATACATCAAGTGAATCACGTGATATCCCATTGTCACCACAGATAAGCACGGTAAGACATACATCAAGTGTTCTCAAGTCATTAAAGACTCAATCCGATAAGATAACTTCAAAGGGAAAACTCAATCCATTACAAGAGAGTGGAGGGGGAGAAGAAACATACGATCCAACTATAATAGAAAAGCTCGCGATACATCAAGATCGTGCCAAATCAAGAACACGAGAGAGAGAGAGAGAGAGAGAGAGAGAGAGAGATCAAACACATAACTACTGTTACATACCCTCAGCCCTGAGGGTGAACTACTCCCTCCTCGTCATGGAGAGCGCCAGGATGATGAAGATGGCCACCGGTGAGGGTTCCCCCCTCCGGCAGGGTGCCGGAACAGGGTCCCGATTGGTTTTTCGTGGCACTGGAGGCTTGCGGCGGCGGAACTCTCGATCAATTCTGTTCCTCGATCGTTTTAGGGTATATGGGTATATATAGGAGGAAGAAGTACGTCGGTGGAACTTTGTGGGGCCCACGAGGGTGGGGGCGCGCCCCCTACCTCGTGCCCACCTCGTGGCTTTCTTGACGTAGGGTCCAAGTCTCCTGGATCATATTTGCTGAGAAAATCACGTTCCCGAAGGTTTCATTCCATTTGGACTCCGTTTGATATTCCGTTTCTTCAAAACACTATAAATAGGCAAAAAACAGCAATTCTGGGCTGGGCCTCCGGTTAATAGGTTAGTCCCAAAAATAATATATAAGTGGAAAATAAAGCCCAATATGGTCCAAAACAGTAGATAATATAGCATGGAGCAATCAAAAATTATAGATACGTTGGAGACGTGTCATTCAACACCATAGCCTCTCTGATGATGTGTGAGTAGTTTACCACAGACCTTCGGGTCCATAGTTATTAGCTAGATGGCTTATTCTCTCCCTTTGAATCTCAATACAAAGTTCTCCATGATCTTCTTGGAGATCTATTTGATGTAATTCTTTTTGTGGTGTGTTTGTCGAGATCTGATGAATTGTGGGTTTATGATCAAGATTATCTATGAACAATATTTGAATCTTCTCTGAATTCTTTTATGCATGATTTAATTATCTTTGCAAGTCTCTTTGAATTATCAGTTTGGTTTGGCCTACTAGATTGATCTTTCTTGCAATGGGAGAAGTGCTTAGCTTTGGGTTCAATCTTGCGGTGTCCTTTCCTAGTGACAGCAGGGGCAGCAAGGCACGTATTGTATTGTTGCCATCGAGGATAAAAGATGGGGTTTATATCATATTGCTTGAGTTTATCCCTCTACATCATGTCATCTTGCCTAATGCGTTACTGTGTTCTTATGAACTTAATACTCTAGATGCATGCTGGATAGCGGTCGATGTGTGGAGTAATAGTAGTAGATGCAGAATCATTTCGGTCTACTTGACGCGGACGTGATGCCTATATACATGATCATGCCTAGCTATTCTCATAACTATGCGCTTTTCTATCATTTGCTCGACAGTAATTTGTTCACCCACCATAAATTATGCTATCTTGAGAGAAGCCACTAGTGAAACCTATGGCCCCCGGGTCTATCTTTCATCATATTATCTTCCTATCAATTTACTATTCCTTCCGTCTTTTATTTTTCAATCTTTACTTTCCAATCTATATCATAAAAATACCAAAAATATTTATCTTATTAGCTCTATCAGATCTCACTTTTGCAAGTGGCCGTGAAGGCATTGACAACCCTTTATCGCATTGGTTGCAAGGTTCTTATTTGTTTGTGCAGGTACAAGGCGACTTGTGTGTAACCTCCTACTGGATTGATACCTTGGTTCTCAAAAACTGAGGGAAATACTTATGCTACTTTGCTGCATCACCCTTTCCTCTTCAAGGGAAAACCAACGCATGCTCAAGAGGTAGCAAGAAGGATTTCTGGCACCATTGCCAGGGAGGCTTACGCCAAGTCAAGTCAAGATTTGATCTCCCAGCAACGAGCCATTTCTGGCGCCGTTGTCGGGGAGGTGTACACCAAGTCAAGTCTAGATTTGATCTCCCGACAATGTGCCATTTCTGGCGTCGTTTCCGGGGAGGCTAACGCCAAGTCAAGACATACCAAGTACCCATCACAACTCTTATCCCTCGCATTACATTATTTGCCATTTGCCTCTTGTTTTCCTCTCCCCCACTTCACCCTTGCCGTTTTGTTCGCCTTCCTTTTCCATTCGCCTCTTTTTAGCTTGCTTCTTGTGTGCCTGTTTGACCTAATGGCCCTGCCTAAAAATGTTGATTCTCACCTTAGAAGGTTGGAAGAAATTGAAAACAACATCAGAAGCTTTATGACTTTGCAATTTGAGCATAATAATTTCTTTAGAAACAAGCTTAAAGAACAAAAAAGGCTTTATGGAGTACATGAATAAAGAGCTTGATGATATGTCTAAGGAATTTTATGGTTTCAAATCTCAATTTTCTCATCTTGAAAAATTAATAGCCCAAATTTCGGATAAGCAGGCCACCTTAGTTAATAAGATGGCCGCCAAACCGGAAGATCTAGAAGGTAATAATGATGAAGATCTAAAATTTATTGATGTGTCTCCTATTAAATCTTTGTTTTGCAATATGAATCTTGATAATGATGGGACTGGAGATGAGTCAACTTTATTTAAAAGGCATCCCAACGATTCAGAGTTCTTAAATCTTGATGCAAAAATTAGTAAAAGTGGGGTTGAAGAGGTCAAAACTTTAGGAAGCAATGAACCCACTATTTTGGATTTCAAGGAATTTAATTATGATAATTGTTCTTTAATAGATTGTATTTCCTTGTTGCAATCCGTGTTAAATTCTCATCATGCTTATAGTCAAAATAAAGCTTTTACCAAACATATCATTGATGCTTTAATGCAATCCTATGAAGAAAAGCTTGAATTGGAAGTTTCTATCCCTAGAAAACTTTATGATGAGTGGGAACCTACTATTAAAATTAAGATTAAAGACCATGAATGCTATGCTTTATGTGATTTGGGTGCTAGTGTTTCCACGATTCCAAAAACTTTGTGTGATGTGTTAGGTTTCCGTGAATTTGATGATGATTCTTTAAATTTGCATCTTGCGGATTCCACCATTAAGAAACCTATGGGAAGAAATAATGATGTCCTTATTGTTGCAAATAGGAATTATGTGCCCGTAGATTTCATTGTTCTTGATATAGATTGCAATCCAACATGTCCTATTATTTTTGGTAGACCTTTCCTTAGAACGATTGGTGCAATTATTGATATGAAAGAAGGAAATATTAGATTCCAATTTCCGTTAAGGAAAGGCATGGAACACTTTCCTAGGAAGAAAATTAAATTACCTTATGAATCTATTATGAGATCCACTTATGGATTGCCTACCAAAGATGATAATACCTAGATCTATTCTTGCCTGTATGCCTAGCTAGGGGCGTTAAACGATAGCGCTTGTTGGGAGGCAACCCAATTTTATTTTTGTTTCTTGCTTTTTGGTTCTGTTTAGTAATAAATAATTGATCTAGCCTCTGGTTAGATGTGGTTTTATGTTTTAATTAGTGTTTGTGCCAAGTAAAACCTATAGGATCTTCTTGGATGATAGTTATTTGATCTTGCTGAAATGCTGAAAAAGTCAGAAACTTTCTCCTCACGAAAACAATTTTTAAAAATCACCAGAACGTGATAAAATACTGATTCCAATTGCAGTAGATCAATAAACAAATTGTTTAGGTCTTCATATTTTGGTAGAATTTTTGATTTAAAGAAAGTTTGCGTTTGATACAGATTACTACAGACTGTTCTGTTTTTGACAGATTCTGTTTTTCGTGTGTTGTTTGCTTATTTTGATGAATCCGTGGCTAGTATCGGGGGGTATGAACCATAGAGAAGTTGTAATACAGTAGGTTAAACACCAATATAAATAAATAATGAGTTCATTACAGTACCTTAAAGTGGTGGTTTGTTTTATTTCGCTAACGGAGCTCATGAGATTTTCTGTTGAGTTTTGTGTTGTGAAGTTTTCGAGTTTTGGGTAAAGATTTGATGGATTTTGGAATAAGGAGTGGCAAGAGCCTAATCTTGGGGATGCCCAAGGCACCCCAATGTAAAATTAAATGACAACCAAAAGCCTAAGCTTGGGTATGCCCCAGAAGGCATCCCCTCTTTTGTCTTCGTCTATCAGTAACTTTACTTGAGGCTATATTTTTATTCACCACATGATATGTGTTTTGCTTGGAGCGTCTTGCATGATTTGAGTCTTTGTTTTTAAATTTTCCACAATAATCCTTGCTTTACACTCCTTTTGGGAGAGACACACATGAATCGGAATTTATTAGAATACTCTATGTGCTTCACTTATATCCTTTTAGCTAGATAATTTTGCTCTAGTGCTTCACTTATATCTTTTTAGAGCACGATGGTGGTTTTATTTTATAAAACCAATTGATCTCTCATGCTTCACTGATATTATTTTAAGAGTCTTTTAGAACAGCATGGTAGTTTTCTTTGGCTATAGAATTAGTCCTAATATGATGAACATCCAAGATAGGTATAATAAAAAACTATCATATAAAGTGCATCGAATACTATGAGAAGTTTGATACTTGATAATTGTTTTGAGATATGAAGATCGTGATATTAGAGTCATGCTAGTTGATTAGTTGTGAATTTGAGAAATACTTGTTCTAAAGTTTGTGATTCTCGTAGCATGCATGTATGGTGAACCGTTATGTGATGAAGTCGGAGCATGATTTATTTATTGATTGTCTTCCTTATGAGTGGCGGTCGGGGACGAGCGATGGTCTTTTCCTACCAATCTATCCCCCTAGATAACTAATAGATTTTTGCAATAAGTATATGAGTTCTTTATGACTAATGTTGAGTCCATGGATTATACGCACTCTAACCCTTCCACCATTGCTAGCCTCTCTAATACCGTGCACCTTTCGCCAGTATCATACACCCACCATATACCTTCCTCGAAACAGCCACCATACCTACGTATTATGGCATTTCCATAGCCATTCCGAGATATATTGCCATGCAACTTACCACTATTCCGTTTATTATGACACATTCCACCATTGTCATATTCCTTTGCATGATCATGTAGTTGACATCGTATTTGTGGCAAAGCCACCTTTATAATTCTTTCATACATGTCACTCTTGATTCATTGCATATCCTGCACACCGCCGTAGGCATTCACATAGAGTCATATTTTGTTCTAGTATTGAGTTGTAATTTTTGAGTTGTAAGTAAATAAAAGTGTGATGATCATCATTATTAGAGCATTGTCCCAAGTGAAAGGATGATGGAAACTATGATTCCCCCACAAGTCGGGATGAGACTCGGACGAAAAGAAAAAAAAGGAAAAAAAAGAGGCCATAAAAAAAGAGAGAAAAAGGCCCAAATAAAAAAATATAAAAAATGAGAGAAAATAGAGAGAAGGGACAAGGTTACTATCCTTTTACCACACTTGTGCTTCAAAGTAGCACCATGATCTTCATGATAGAGAGTCTCATATGTTGTCACTTTCGTATACTAGTGGGAATTTTACATTATAGAACTTGGCTTGTATATTCCAATGATGGGCTTCCTCAAAATGCACTAGGTCTTCGTGAGCAAGCGAGCTGGATGCACACCCACTTAGTTTCTTTTGTTGAGCTTTCATACACTTATAGCTCTAGTGCATCCGTTGCATGGCAATCCCTACTCACTCGCATTGATATCTATTGATGGGCATCTCCACAGCTCGTTGATACGCCTAGTTGATGTGAGACTATCTTCTCCTTTTTGTCTTCTCCACAACCACCATTCTATTCCACATATAGTGTTATGTCTATGGCTCACGCTCATGTATTGCATGAAGATTGAATAAGTTTGAGAACATCAAAAGTATGAAACAATAGCTTGGCTTGTCATCGGGGTTGTGCATGATTAAATACTTTGTCTGATGAAGATAGAGCATAGCCAGACTATATAATTTTGTAGGGATAACTTTCTTTCGCCATGTTATTTTGAGAAGACATGATTGCTTTGTTAGTATGCTTGAAGTATTATTATTTTTATGTCAATATTAAACTTTTGTCTTGAATCTTTCGGATCTGAACATTCATGCCACAATAAAGGAAATTAGATTGAAGATTATGTTAGGAAGCATTCCACATCAAAAATTCTGTTTTTATCATTTACCTAATCGAGGACGAGCAGGAATTAAGCTTGGGGATGCTTGATACGTCTCCAATGTATCTATAATTTTTGATTGTTCCATGCTATTATATTATCTGTTTTGGATGTTTAATGGGCTTTACTATGCACTTTTATATTATTTTTGGGACTAACCTATTAACCGAAGGCCCAGTGCAAATTGTTGTTTTTTTTGCCTATTTCAGTGTTTCGCAGAAAAGGAATATCAAACGTAGTCCAAACGGAATGAATCCTTCAGAGAGTTATTTTTGGAACAAACGCAATCCAGGAGACTTGGAGTGGAGGTTAAGAAATAAACGAGGAAGCCACGAGGCAGGGAGGCGTGCCCAGGGGGGTAGGCACACCCCCACCCTTGTGGGCCGCTCGTGGCTCCACCGTCCTACTTCCTTCGCCTATATATACTCATATACCCTGAAAACATCCGAGAGCACCACGAAACCCTATTTCCACTGCCGCAACCTTCTGCACCCGTGAGATCCCATCTTGGATCCTTTTCCGGTGCTCCGTCGGAGGGGGAATCGATCACGGAGGGCTTCTACATCAACACCATAGCCTATCGGATGATGTGTGAGTAGTTTACCACAGACCTTCGGGTTCATAGTTATTAGCTAGATGGCTTCTTCTCTCTCTTTGTATCTCAATACAAAGTTCTCCTCGATCTTCTTGGAGATCTATTTGATGTAATTCTTTTTGCGGTGTGTTTGTCGAGATCCGATGAATTGTGGGTTTATGATCAAGATTATCTATGAACAATATTTGAATCTTCTCTGAATTGTTTTATGCATGATTCAATTATCTTCTCAAGTCTCTTCGAATTATCAGTTTGGTTTGGCCTACTAGATTGATCTTTCTTGCAATGGGAGAAGTGCTTAGCTTTGGGTTCAATCTTGCGGTGTCCTTTCCCAAAGGATGTTAGGCAGCAAGGCACGTATTATATTGCTTCCATCGAGGATAAAAAGATGGGGTTTATATCATATTGCTTGAGTTTATCCCTCTACATCATTTCATCTTGCCTAATGCGTTGCTCTGTTCTTATGAACTTAATACTCTAGATGCATGCTGGATAGCGGTCGACGTGTGGAGTAATAGTAGTAGATGCAGAATCGTTTTGGTCTACTTGTCGCGGACATGATGCCTATATAAATGATCATGCCTAGATATTCTCATAACTATGCGCTTTTCTATCAATTGATCGATAGTAATTTGTTCACCCAGCGTAAATTATGCTATCTCGAGAGAAGCCACTATTATAACCTATGGCCCCCGGGTCTATCTTTCATCATATTATCTTCCTATCAATTTACTATTCCTTCTGTCTTTTATTTTGTAATCTTTACTTTCCAATCTACATCATAAAAATAACAAAAATATTTATCTTATTACGTGTATCAGATCTCACTTTTGCAAGTGGTCATGAAGGGATTGACAACCCCTTTATCGCGTTGGTTGCAAGGTTCTTATTTGTTTGTGCAGGTACAAGGCGACTTGCGTGTAACCTCCTACTGGATTGATACCTTGGTTCTCAAAAACTGAGGGAAATACTTACGCTACTTTGCTGCATCACCCTTTCCTCTTCAAGGGAAACCAACGCATGCTCAAGAGGTAGCAGTCACTCGCAGCAAAGTGCTAAGGTTTTACAAGGTTCAGTGGGAACATCACACCGAGGAAGAGACAACCTGGGAAAGAGATGAATTTTTAAGGACTGCCTACCCATGATGGTTTTCCCAAGCAACCGAATCTCAAGGACAAGATTCATCCTAAGTGGGGGAGGTTTGTGACAACCTGGATTTTGCCTTCTCCCTTTTTCCGGACATGGTTTTGCCTTTGCCTTGGATTTGAGTTTTTGGAATCAATTCAAATGGACTTGTCACTTGGGAATGCCCTTGACTTTCACCCAAGTGACCTATCTACTTCAGTTCTCTGAAAAATACTCAAAATAATCAAATGAATATTTTTCATAAAAGGAAAATATTCATTTTCTCCTCTGAAACTCATTTCAGAAACTTGTGCTCCAAAGCAACCCCCATTTTTATTGCTCTAAAAATCTGAAATAATTCCTAAATATTCTTTGAACCATGGCCCACCTTCCCAAGAAAAAATATTGCATGACGTTTTGTAGTATTTTTGCTACAGAAAATAATTTCTCTTCTAGCCCAGAAATTCACTTTGAACAGCAAGTGCATTTTTCCTTGATCCTTTGGCCCTGATTTTTCTTGAGTCTCTTCACCCTCCTAAGTAACCCTTAACCCCAGGAGATCAGCCCTAATGGCCATCTAGAAGCTATCCAAACGTAGCAGCCAAGTTTCTGTCCAAAAACTTGCCAAGATGATTGGGTTGCATCTGGTCGGCCTGGCATTGAGTCCTCAGCTTCCCTAGACCCATCACTACATGGACTTTAGCCCAGACAAGGTTTGGCTGATCGTGGGCGTCGTTGTGACCATGCCAGGGTGGTGACCGCGTGTGGACACGGGGTCTGGCATGTGCTCAACACGCTCTGGGTAGCGCCAATGCCTCTGTTCAGCGCGTGCTCGAGCCAGAGCTCGCCGACGACTGCCGCGCCGCGCCACTAGTCTCGACTCATCACCTTTGACCCCTCCCTGGCGCTCCCCGACGCCGGAGACGCCGCAGCAAGCACGGGCACGTCGCGGCCAAAAGTCACAGTGCGGTCGTGCCCTTGTCTTCTTCTCCTCCTGCCCCATGTGCTCGTCCGCGAGTGTGGACAGCTCCCGCCTGTACACTGAGCCCTTGCCCCCTCCCTCTGGTGCCTTTCGTTGTTGTTCGCCGGTCTCCAGAGAACTTCAGCGGCGCCACGTACCCCCCCTCTTGCTCCGGCCATATATAGAGCCATTCCATCTGCTTCGAAGCCTCACACCGCACCACACAACCACCACGACCGCGTAGAGGAGCCGTAGCCCGGTCGGGCAGGCCTCTGGCCGTTGACCTCGACCAGAGATCGCCGGCGATCCCCGCAGCCCAACCACCCCACTCCAGAGCCCCTCTAGCTCTATCAACCTCTCAGGCACGTCGTTGGGGATCCTCTGGTGTCGCCTGGATGCAGCTGAGCCCCTGGAGTCGCCCCTCGCCGCCACCTTCTTCCTCTCCGGCAAGCCTCGTCCGCCACCGCCACTTGCGAGCTTGATTGCAAGTAACTCTGGCCATCCCACGGCAGGCCACGGGTACGGGCAGGTGCGCCATGACCCCCTCTCCACTTCTATCCCTCTGTTTTTTCCCAAAACACACTCGTCGCCGGCGTAGGCTCCAGCGGAGCGCCGCCGCGCTCTGTTTCCCCTCTCCCCCTCTCTTTCCTGACCGGTGGGGCCCGGTGTCAGCCTCACCACTCGAACCCGAAGCGCTACCAGCGGAGGCGTATCCTGGCTTTACGCAATCGACGTCAGCCCCCCATGTTTTCTGATTTATTCAAAATAATTCAAATTTTTGACCACAACTTTGACCAGTGGTACCTCCTAGCCCCTAAGTCCAAATGAGTTCATCTTTTCGCATTGTGTTGGTTTTAGAAAGCTCTAGCAGCACACCGAAATGTGGAATTTTCCTTGGTGTCTAGAATTTCTGATGATTTTCAGAATGGTTTTTGACATTTTGTTTTGTGGTTTTTAAATATTTTCAGAAGAAGGAACTTGCCTTGAAGACAAGCAGGAGGAGTGTGACCCTCCTCTGCACTAAGGCAAGCCACACCAGCATTTGGATGGTGTCATTTCAATATCTATGATTGTTTCTACTTAAATATGACATCTTATATGCATTTAAAAATTTGTTAAAATACATGGTTGCTTGCTAGTTACTTTGTAATGCATGAAATGCTTGTTTAAGTTATTGGTTGAATGCATGGACTAGTTTGGTCTAGTAGAATAAAATTTTTCCTTAGTTATATTGTTATGATAAATAATGATAGTTCTTTTGTTAAGTGATATCTTCATATAAATTACGAGTTAATAAAAACATTGAATGATAATTAAAGTTGAGGGAGAACCAATAAAGTTTAATCATGAGTAGTGCAAGCAAGTTATGTTGTTAAATTTGATCCGTACATGGGAGCTGTATGCTTTGCATGTTGATTAGTTGCATGATCATGGCATCGTATGACTTGGTAGTTTAAATTTTTATTCACGTTAAACTTGTTAATAAGTCCACTTGAATATGACGTTGATCAAGTCATGGTGCCACTGAATCGGGTTTCTCTCAGTGCGACCACATTTACCTTGTGGGAGGTCTTGATTCGGTACTTTGTTCTGCCTCTCGCCGGTGCCTCCAACGAGGGAAGGTTATGGGCGTGCATACCCTGGCCCGGTAAGCAGACATAACCTTGTGTGCCCGTTTGTTTTTACGATACCTTGTCCCCGTTTGGGACCGTTTTGCCACGACGGTGGCCGTTGGTGTCTTTGGTAGACACGGGGCCACCCAGGACATAGCCCTAAGAGGGAGTTTGTTGGACTGGCCGGGAGAGTGTCATGACAAGGGGAGGGTTGTGGAATGCCGTTGGTCCACCCGAATGGGAGGGCGAGGACATGGATTCCATGGTGTGGATAAAGTGCGCTACCTCTGCAGAGTGTATTAAATCTATCGATAGACACGTCCTCGGTTATGGGCACAACTCGGAAGTAAGTCACACCATGGATCAACTTTTATAATTAATCTTGCACACAAAATAACTGTTGATGGCACTGATGATTCTGGAGATCATGAGCTGATCATGAGTGATTGGTTTCAGTTGTGATCCGGGTATGATCACCGTTTGGTTACAAGGTAACCTGTCTGGTAAGCGAGTCCGTGGGACTTGGTGGACATGTTGGTTTCACCGCATTGGTAGCATTACTTGCATTGCATTAACCTGATTAATTGTCATGATATTGTTTGTCATTATGCTTATGTTTGTTGTGAGCTTGCAAGTACATTCAATGTATTGACCTGGCGTGTCATGCTAGTTTTCAGGCAAGTCATTTCGCATCGGAGAGCTTCTCGTGTCTAGGCCGTGTCCATGTCGGTGTCCCTGTGCTATGGAGTTCCACTTCGTCGTTCTTCCGCTGCCGTGTAGTTCGTGTAATCGAGGCCCCTTTATGTTCATTAAATAATGTACATACTGTTCAGCCGCACCATGTGTGCCGCTTGGCCTCCTATCTTGATGTAATATCAGACCCGTGTAATCCTCTAGCATCAATAAAGCAGTTGTTTCTGTACCATGTTGTTGTGTGTTGCCAAAAGACTTGATCTTTGGGCTGGCAATGCAAGGTAAACCGGTTGCTCTGAGCCGGGGTGCCACAATATGCCTATGGCTTACGCAAGAAGGTGCGTCGGCTACAGTCCACAGCCGGCGTCTCAAGCACACTAGCTCGCTCCCCAAATATCATTTCACTATTCAATCATCCACTACTAGGAAAAAGGCTACTAGCAGCGCGGGTACCCGCGCTACTAATAAGGCGCTACAGCTAATAGTTAGTAGTAGCACGGGTGAAACCCACGCTACTACTAACATTTTAGTAGTAGCGTGGGTGCAACCCGCGCTACTAGTAATGAAATAGTAGTAGCGCCTCTAATTTTTTCCCGAAGTAGTAGTAGCGCGTCCTGTGTTTTCCCACGCTAGTACTAACTAATTAGGAATTAAAAAAATAAAATCCACCAATTCCATTCCATGCATACAATTCCAACTAAAACAAACACATATTTGCAATAAACCAACAACATTACACATCATTACTAATCCAAGATTTATAATAAACCAGCGGCATTAGAGCACATCCTGTAAGAGCATACATATTGTCATGGCTTTTCATGCCTTCAATTAAAACACCTACACTTTTTGAAGTCACTTACTCCCAGCTAGTGCAAACACAGTTACAAGCAAACCAAAATGCATAAAAACACCAAACAGTGGCATCCTATCTCTCCAAATGATCCGCCTCCTCTGCATCCTTGCTAGCATCTTCACGATAAGCAAATCCATGGGAAAAAGTCAACTTAGCTTGTACTCCCTCTGTCAACTATCCAGAGTAGATTTTATCCATTGCTCGCCATGTTCAAGAAACACTAAATCAACTATCCAGAGTGGATTTTCTTCCTTGCATGAACTGGTTTGCAAACAAAAATAGAACTCCGTTACTAAATATTGACTTAATGTGGAAGAAGATAAATTATGGTACCTTTATAAAAATCTCCCTACTAATGTAGTAGCACATGAAGTAACAATCATAGGTATATGAGCATCATGGTTACAAAAGCTTTTGTGCAAAACTATAAAGCAGTAGAAGTTAGAGACGTGAACCATCAGTTTCACATAGGAAATGAAACATATGATATTAGATGAAAGGCAGCAAGCATACTCTTTCTCAAACAAACTTCTCGTCTGTGTACATAACAGTAGCATGGAGTGAGATCGCTAGTGCATGGTTAGAAAATGCTCTACTAACCATGCTTTGTACCAAGCTAGATATTTATGCAGTATACCACATACTAAGCTTGTGGTTAGCTGATCCGTTGGTTTGCTGTAAAATGTTAGGGAAAGAAAGGGCGTAAAGGATGATGAGATGATGGACCTACGTTTCACATTATACCTGATATGAACTGCAGTTACCATAATGCTTGCCACCTCATACATGTTGGAAAAAAAGTCTTGACAGCAAGGAAACTTCAAACGATACTTCCATGGCATGACAAATGAATGACTTCCCTGCACAAATTGTACTACTAGAATAAGAAAATTAATGCAAGATCCATGATGTGTTCATTACCATTTGTGTCATCCTCTGTATGGTACTTAAGATATTCCTCTGAATCTGCTGAAAATTGTCTCACCCTCGAGATCTTTAATAAAAGAAATCAACATTTTGTGATTTAAAGTTCTTTTTTATATGTGATGGTCTTAGCATTCCAAAAAAATATCAGAAATATTCTAAACATAATCTAACGACAGATGACAAAGTAATATTCATCTTCACTTATTACCTGGGTTCACTAGATGAAAGAAACCAATGTGTTTACAGATAGAGATTATTTAAGTCCATGAAATATCGAATACAAATCAAACTTCTCGAGAAAATTGTTGAATAGAGTGTAGATCTCTATCCTTGTGGTTCAATTAATTGGTTAACCTGCATTGTAGAAAGTCACAGTAGGTTTAGCGCATAAGAAGCAACATATTTCCGTTGGCAATTACTTGTAGGTTAAACCAAAACTTATCAAATATTACGTCTTTGACATGGCAAGTTATTATTATTATTAAGCATACTTAATTCACTACCGACACAGGCTGGATGCTTAAAAATATGTAACCTGAACATTTATAAATTCCTTGTCCTTGTTGTACCGGAGGGCTAAACTCAAAGAACCTCAAAGAGGTTAGACCATGCTGCCAATACTCAATTAACTTCGACAACACATGGTAACAAAGAATCTAATAAGACTCGTGAAATCCCTATCGCCTCGCCCATAAGAACTAAACATTCCTAATTACATGTGGACTTATGTGCCATATTTCATGAACTTGTGATTATACTGTAAGAGATTAACTTGTTTTCTAATTGGAAAAAAGTTATAAAATATGAAAAACTTAAGATGTCTTGACTTATAATCCCATAATATATATAAGCATAACTAATCATGAGAGTAATACTGGGATACATAAAGAAAATTTAATTCACGCTTTCCCTATTTGCATATAGTAGTAGCCGATGTATAAAATTAAACATCAACTCCTTTGTCATGTAAGCATGAAGCACTTGCACAAAGAAGTTGCCGGATTGTCGAAAACCTATGACACTTTGTGAGATCGAACGAAGCTTCGCATTCAATACTCGCCAATTAATTTGTAGAAGAACCAATTTCCTCCGCTATTCGGCAGTAAAAAATTGTAAGTTGTCCGCATATAGCTCTGCAGAAAAAGGAGCCCGAAAATCACTTAACCAATAATTCACATCTATCAATGTATGAAACTATGGAATGCATCAATATGCATCATGCAAATATGATAGCATACCAGCCGTGATTTAGCTTTGCATATTTCGTAGAGAGAGAGAGGGGCGAGCTTTGCATATGCACCCTGCCTGAATAAATTGGCAATGATTCAATGAGAGCATCAACAGATTGCATACAACACCTGACTGTCACCGAACCCGACGGACGAGGAGTTTATTACAGATAAACAAACACAAAGTCCTATCTAATAATACAGTCGGATGGACAATATGGACACTGCTCATGTGTTAAGAGTCTAGCACATAGGTCTCTGTAAATGTGAAAGCACGCATCTGAACATAGGTAGCAAATTTAAGCTATCTCGGTACAGCATGTTTGTGTATAAATTGATGAAGTGCACAAATAAACTGATGATAACTCCAAGCTGGCAGATAGCGGACGGTGGTCAAACATTGGCGAGTAGAGCCGAAACGGTTGGGTATCACCGATCCGGCAACGAATTGCACAATGTATGTATGTAGCATGATGGAGCGATCAAGAACAGCACATGCAGCCCAATCATGCAGCTTAGACTCGAGGCACTAACGCATCATCGATCTGCACGCTCGAGGCTCCAGTGATCCCCGATTTGGTCCCGAATCGACCCCCAAATCCCTAGAGTTCCGTGGCGGAATACATGGGCGCCGATGGAGCGCCATGGCGACGGCTCTTCCTACCTAGTGCCTACGCAGCGGTCCGGGCGGGGGCGAGACCGGCCTCGACGGGAGATTCGGGCTGGCGGCAGGGCGGACTCGATCCGCCTCAGTTCTTCACGCGGGAGGTTGTATGTGTTTAGGAACGAAGGGAAATCCGAGGAAAGATAAGGGCTTCCTTACTGGGAGGAGGATGGTTTCACGGTGCTCCGGTGGAGATGGGCGGCGAGGGTTTCTGGTGACGAGAGGCTTCGGGCGGCCTCTCTGGTAACGCCCTCCGACTCGTCCGTCGTGCGTGGGCGCTTCTCCTCGGCGGCCGCGGGCTCCTCCCCCTCTTCGCGCTCGCGCTTCCGCTCGGGGTACTGGTGCTCCTCCTCGTCCGCGCCCATCACCGGCCGCCGGAGGAAGGAGGAGAGAGAAGAGGAGGGCATAGGAGGAAGGGGAAGGGAGGGGGAGGAGGAGAAGGTGGGGTGTTGCGCGCGGCCGGTGCTCGCCGGAACCGGCCGGCGTGGGCGGGGGCGGCGGCGAGGAGATCGTGGGGAGAGGAGCCGGGGTGGGTTGGACCGAGATCGTGCGGAGTTAGTGAGAGAGAGTGGTGGGGTGGGAGCGGATCGGGCCGGGGTGGATGGTGTGGTAGTGGACACGGTTAGTAATAGCGTGGGGGTCTTACCTGCGCTATAGCTACCTACTTAGTAGTAGCCCAGGTTTTATACCCCACGCTGCTACTATGGCCTGTTTCAGACGTATGATGAAGATCATTTAGTAGTAGCGCGGGTTTATACCCCTTGCTACTACTACCAGATTATTAGTAGCGCGGTTTTTATACTCCACGCTGCTACTAATTAGTAGTAGCGTCCGTTTTTAGACCGCGCTACTGATAAACTTCTGTGTATAAGGTTTTCCCTAGTAGTGACCGCTGGTGAAAGATGGGCACGTGGACCCGCGTCGTGAGGGCAACTTCGGTGGCCCACTCCGGCGAGAGCGCAGCTGCAGCCGCCATGTGCGTGCTAACAAGGTGCATGAGCGCGGCCACAATCAACGACCGGGCGGCAAAGGCAGCCCAAATGGCCGTTGTTGCTTCTCAGGTGGCGGCAGCAACATCTGCCTCGGGGATAGCAACTGGCGAGAGCGGCACAGCAGTTGTCCGTTCCGCAGCGGCGGCCTTAGCCCTGATGGAGGCAACCCACGAACATGTCGAGGCCGCCCACGCCTAGCTCCTGGCGGTCACCGGACAAATAGAATGAAGCTTCTCCGACAATGGTCGGCAACCCATGGCCAAAGAGCTGGCAATCGCCGAGAGCGTTCGAGCAGCCGTCCGTTCCTCCGCCGCATACCTTGCAACGACGGAGCCCGTCCAAGCCTAGATCGCGTCCGCCCACGCCCAGCTCGTGACGGCCTTTTCTAAAGAGACGGCGGACGCGGATGGCGAGATGCTTGCCGAGTATGGTGTGATGGATGCCATGGAGCCCCTTCCCCAGGAGACCGTCTGGCGCGAGCTGGACATGGAGGCGGCGGCGGAGATCGACGAGCACCACCCGTAGTAGTAGTCATTGTTTTCTTTAATTAAGAGCGTCGGTCTTTAATTTGTTAGAGTAATGTTTAGGTCAGCTAGCTCTGTTTAATTGTTGAACTTGCTCGATTAAGAAGTGTGGGTGTGTTGTAGTCTCCTTTGTGTACCCAAATTATGCAATGACGTGGATAACCATCAGAACCATGGAAATTTGAACCAAAACTTTTAACGCTCAAACTCATCACACACGGGTTAAGCTATCTGAATCGCTTGTGATGTCCACATATCGCATACGATTGAATAAGGGACCGTGTGTGATGACACTTTGCGTGCCAGTTTTTTGGCTGAAGCGATTCCAAATTTTTGGCTTCCGCGGAAATATCTACCTCCCCGCCCCCTCCCCATTACCAAAAGCCACATTTCCCCTCTTTTCGCCTTCCTTTCCAAGATGAAACCTTCACTCCTTGCTTGCAGCGCCGCCTCCTTGTCGGCGACCCTCCTTCATGCTGCTCGGCCTCATCTATCCAGGCAGGTCATCCACACCCGACCCCCATCCTCCTCCTCCTTCCACATCCCACATGCCCCGACCGCCGGCGTGAGCACGACACCTTCCATCCAAATCACCGACCCCTCCACCAAATAAGCGCAGCCCTAAGCCATGGTGCACGCAGTATAGCCAGGATCTCAAGGAGCATTTGGCAGCGGAGAAGCAAATCGCGGCCACACTCGCGGATGAGGTCGCGATGGCTGCCATTCGTGCCGACCACCAGATCTTGGAGGAGCACCTTGCCATTTGCTAGCTACGCCGCTTAAGCATGCTCGGTTTACCCGTTACGTGTGCTGCTCCTACCTTTCCTTCACAAATTCTAGTGAATTGTGCTATCTAATTTTACCATGCAATTTATTGCTCTAGTGTATATGTTCTATATGTTGTGCAGTGTTGTGCTCACTTATTAACTGTTTTGTTAATTAGTTGTCATCTTCAGTTAACTGTTTGGTTCAATTCTGCAAATGTGATGTTCAATTCTTCAGGCTGCAATTTTGTATTGTCTTCCATGTGAGAAATAAATCAAATTTATCTTTACAAAATACATGAGAAATGAATACATTTGCCATATTTCCAAGTTGTCAAGCATGCTCGATTTGGTTATGCATTGTGCAATGTGGTGCTCAGTTAACTTTTGGTCCATTTGTGGTGTGGTGTTTAGTTAACTGTTTGGTTCAATTCTGCAATGCGATGTTCAATAGTTGTGGGTGCATTCTATTATTGTGTACCATGTGAGGAATAAAGTGAATTTGGCTATAGTAAATACATGAGAAACAAATACAATTGCAACAATTGGTTGTAGTTAACTGTTTGGTTAAATGTCTGATCTTCTATTAGGAGTATGTTATATTGTGCAATGTGGTTCTCAGTTAATGTTTGGTTCATTTGTTGTGGTGTTTAGTTAACTGCTTGGTTCATTTCTGCAATGTGATGTCCAATTGTCGTGGGTATACATGAGAAACATATACAAGTGTTATTTTTCCTAGTTCTTAATCATGCATGGTTTGGATAAACGGTTTTACGTGTGACTTGAATTAATCTGATGAATCTGCAATGTGCTTATTTTTCATGAACCCTTACTTAACCTAATGACTAACTACCTTATATGTGTTGCAGGGAAACAATGGGAAGCACCGAGGTTTACAATCGAGGTTAGCACGTGCATGGTCCGTTCTCTAATAGCACATTATTATGCAATTGCAGGAACCATTCTAATATTTTGGTTTTTAACAATTTGGTCTTGCACATGTAGGTCCTGCTGTCAGAGGTTTTGACCCACTGTTCGACCCTTTTTGCATATGGGGAAATGAGTTCTCCATGAATATCAATCAAATCAAGAAACTTCGTAAAGATTGTTAGGATAAAGAAATTAGCGACAAAAACAACAAGATCTTTGTCTGCACAATGAAGAAGACATCAGTCCACTACAAGATGGTACTAACTATTATACCTTGCCTTTTTTAATTCATTTGCCCCATTTCCAATATAGAGAAGATATTTATGCACATCCTTATTTTCGTGCCTTTCCAAAGCAGTTCATCGATGATTACCTCTCAAACCACCTCTATGGTCACGAAGCGAGGAAGGTTTTCATACAACACCCACGGTTCAATATTGAAGTGTTCCTGAAGAGGACGAAGGACGGACGGTCAATCATCCACAGGCACTGGCCTAAAGTTGCAAAGACCTTCAACATGAAAGAAGGCTCAATATTCGCCTTCCACTTCATCAGTTTTCCAGATGAGATGCATCTGTCTATATACCATCTATGATGCTAATTTTGAAAGGTTCTACATGTTGCATGTGGAACTTGGTGCTGGTGCAATTGTGTAATGGGGTAGCTGAGTGCTGAAGCTATATCATGTTGTACTCTGATGTATTTCAATTATGAAATTTTGCTTCCTTAATATGGAAATGAAATATATTGTGTGCTTAATTTGAATGTCAATTAGATTAATAAATGGATTATTAATAATAGGGCAATTAGCCTGGTAATGGTGAATTAGCCTGCTAATTGGGTTTTGCTATTGCAAACGGTTATTGAAGAAATACCATGGGCGATGACCTCAGGCAACGCACACAGTTTCTAGAAATAACCCGTGTTGGATCAATGAACAATCACACACGACTTTCTCTTGAAAACTGTTTGCATTAGGCCACCTTGCACAAACGTTTACCACATAAAAACTGTGTGTGATGGACAGCCTTTGCCACACTGTTTCTTCTACGAACCGTGTGTGATACATTCAATAACGCAAACGATTTAACGGGAAAAATTGTGTGTGATGTACCTGTGAACGGATACGTTTTCCTTGGAGCGACTATGTGGGATGTACATATGAACGGAAACGATTAGCGGGGACTGACTGTGTGGGATGTACTTGCGACCGGAAACAATTTCGCATGTATAATTGTATTTTTTTAGCTTTACTGTATGTATTTCCGTATTTGAGCGCTCGCCGGTCGCACACGACCTCATTTTGCCAAGCGTGTGCGCTAGGAGGGCATATCTCCGAAGGTTTCTGGGTCGTGTGGGAAGGAGACCCCCTATCGCCCACACTCACTTGGCAACGGTTCCAAATGCCGTCGCGGAAAGGGGTGAAAAACCGTTTGTTTAGGACCGACGCGCACCAGTGGTGATAGCAGTAATTTTGTAGCAAGTGCAACAGTAACAGCAGTAGTAGTAACTTAGCAAGAACAATATAAGATAAATTCGTAGCCATTGGATCGGTAATTTGTTGGATGATATTCATCATGTGACAACCTAGCGTGATACGGCACTAGCTCCAGTTCATCAATATAATGTAGGCATGTATTCCGGAAATAGTCATACATGCTTATGGAAAGAACTTGCATGACATCTTTTGTCCTACCCTCCCATGGCAGCGGGGTCCTATTGGAAACTAAGGGATATTAAGGCCTCCTTTTAATAGAGAACCAGAACAAAGCATTAACACATGGTGAATACATGAACTCCTCAAACTACGGTCATCACCGGGAGTGGTCCCGACTATTGTCACTCCGGGTTGCGGATCAAACACGTAGTTGGTGACTATAACTTGCAAGATCGGATCTAGAACATGGATATGATGGTGATAACATAAACGGTTCAGATCTGAATTCATGGCACCCGGGCCCAAAGTGACAAGCATCAAGCATGGCAAAGTCATAGCAACATCAATCTTAGAACATAGTGGATACTAGGGATCAGGCCTGACAAAACTAACTCGATTACATGATGAATCTCATCCAACTCCTCACCGACCAGCGAGCCTACGAAGGAATTACTCACTCCCAGTGGGGAGCATCATGGAATTGGCGATGGAGAAGGGTTGGTGGTGACGAAGAACGAAGATCCCCCTCTCCGGAGCCCCAAACGGACTCCAGATCTGGCCTCCCGATGAAGAACATGAGGTGACAGCGGCTCCGTCTCGTGGATCGTGATAATTCTTTCTCCCTGATTTTTTTCTAGAAAAATAGGATTTTATAGCATCGATTTTAGGGTTTGCGGGGCCACCAGGTGGGGACAACCCACCTGGGCGCGCTAGGAGGGGGCGCCCTGGTGGGTTGTGCCCACCCAGGTGCCCCCCTCCGGTGGATCTTGGCTCCAGAAATTCTTATTTTTTTATAAAATATCCTCGCAAAGTTTCATTCCATTCTGAGAACTTTTATTTCTGCACAAAAACAACACCATGGTAGTTCTGCTGAAAACAGCGTCAGTCCGGCGTTAGTTTCATTCAAATCATGCAAATTAGAGTCCAAAACAAGAGGAAAAGCGTTAGGAAAAGTAGATACGTTGGAGACGTATCATGTACCCAATAGTTTCTTTTGGGTATCCTATGAAGACGCACTTCTCCGATTTGGGTTCGAGCTTATCAGGCCGAAGCTTTTTCACATAAGCATCGCAACCCCAAACTTTAAGAAACGAAAGCTTATGTTTCTTGCCAAACCACAGTTCATACTGTGTCGTCTCAATGGATTTAGACGGTGCCCTATTTAACATGAATGCAGCTGTCTCTAATGCATAACCCCAAAACGATAGTGGTAAATCGGTAAGAGACATCATAGATCGCACCATATCTAATAAAGTACGGTTACAATGTTCGGACACACCATTACGTTGTGGTGTTCCAGGTGGCGTGAGTTGTGAAACTATTCCACATTCTTTTAAATGAAGGCCAAAATCGTAACTCAAATATTCGCCTCCGTGATTAGATCTTGGAAACTTTATTTTCTTATTACGATGATTCTCCACCTCACTCTGAAATTCTGTGAACTTTTCAAATGTTTCATACTTATGTTTCATCAAGTAGATATACCCATATCTGCTCAAATCATCTGTGAAGGTCAGAAAATAACGATACCCGCTGCGAGCCTCAACACTCATCGAACTGCATACATCGGTATGTATTATTTCCAATAAGTCAGTGGCTCGCTCCATTATTTCGGGGAACGGAGTTTTAGTCATCTTGCCCATGAGGCATGGTGAGCAAGCATCAGATGATTCATAATCAAGTGATTCCAAAAGTCCATCCGCATGGAGTTTCTTCATGCGCTTTACACCGATATGACCTAAACGGCAGTGCCACAAATACGTTGCACTATCATTGTCAACCTTGCATCTTTTGGCATCAATAATATGAATATGGTATCACCACGATCGAGATTCAACAAAAATAGACCACTCTTCAAGGGTGCATGACCATAAAAGATATTACTCGTATAAATAGAACAACCATTATTCTCCGATTTAAATGAATAACCGTCTCGCATTAAACAAGATCCAGATATAATGTTCATGCTCAACGCTGGCACCAAATAACAATTATTCAGGTCTAAAAGTAATCCCGAAGGTAGATGTAGAGGTAGCGTGCTGACGGTGATCACATCGACCTTGGAACCATTCCCGACGCGCATCATCACCTCATACTTAGCCAATCTTCGTTTAATCCGTAGCCCCTGTTTCGAGTTACAAATATGAGCAACCGAACCGGTATCAAATACCCAGGCACTACTACGAGCAGTAGTAAGGTACACATCAATAACATGTATATCAAATATACCTTTGTTCACATTTCCATCCTTCTTATCCGCCAAATACTTGGGGGCAATTCCTCTTCCAGCGACCAATCCCTTTGCAGTAGGAGCACTCAGTTTCAGGCTTAGGTCCAGACTTGGGCTTCTTCCCGGGAGTGGCAACTTGCTTGCCATTCTTCTTGAAGTTCCCCTTCTTTCCTATGCCTTTTTTTTCTTGAAACTAGTGGTCTTATTAACCATCAACACTTGATGCTCCTTCTTGATTTCTACCTCCGCATCTTTGAGCATTGCAAAGAGCTCGGTAATTGTCTTTTCCATCGCTTGCATTTTATAGTTCATCACGAAGCCTTTGTAGCTTGGTGGCAGTGATTGAAGAACTCTGTCAATAACACTATCATGTGGAAGATTAACTCCCAGCTGAGTCAAGTGGTTATGATACCCAGACATTCTGAGTATGTGTTCACTGACAGAACTGTTCTCCTCCATCTTGCAGCTATAGAACTTGTTGGAGACTTCATATCTCTCAACTTGGGAATTTGCTTGAAATATTAACTTCAATTCCTGGAACATCTCATATGGTCCATGACGTTCAAAACGTCTTTGAAGTCCCGATTCTAAGCTGTAAAGCAAGGCACACTGAACTATCGAGTAGTCATCAGATCGAGCTTGCCATACGTTCATAACACCAGCATCTGCTCCTGCAGCAGGTAAATCTGGGAGTGGTTTTAGAAAAACTGGTTTAAACAGTTTGGTTTTTTATTATGGGCTTGATTGGTTTAGGTTTTATTGGGCTGAAGCTTTCTTAAGTTCGGTTTGGTTTGGGTTTGGAGGGAAACCAGTTTGGGTTAGCTGGTTATGGGCTAAAACTGTCTGATGTATTATGGGCTACAAACTGTGGGTACAACCCGGTTCGTTGTATTGGTTCGTTGCCTTCGACTGCTCCCCAACCCAACCCATGCGCCGCCCCTGTCTTTTCCCCCGTGCCGCCGCCCACCCGCTGTCGGTGTCAAAACCGGCGGATCTCGGGTAGGGGGTCCTGATATGTGTGTCAAGGCTGATGGTAACAGGAAGCAAGGGACACAGATATTTACCCAGGTTTGGGCCCTCTCGATGGAGGTAAAACCCTACTTCCTGCTTGATTAATATTGATGATATGGGTAGTACAAGAGTAGATCTACCACGAGATCGTAGAGGCTAAACCCTAGGAGCTAGCCTATGATGGTATGATTGTGATTGTAATCGGCCTTCTAAGGACCAACCTCTCCGGCTTATATAGACACCGGAGAGGGCTAGGGTTTACATGGAGTCGGTTACAAGAAACGAAACACAATATCCGGATTGCCAAGCTTGCCTTCCACGCAAAGGAGAGTCCCATCCGGACAAGGGCCGAAGTCTTGAGTCTTGTATCTTCACGCTTCAATAGTCCCGGCTGTCCGGATACCCCCTAATCCAGGACTCCCTCAGTAGCCCCTGAACCAGGCTTCAATGACGATGAGTCCGACGCGCAGTATTGTCTTCGGCATTGCAGGGCGGGCTCCTCCTCCGAATACTCCAAGGTAATTATCAAACACTTGAACCGTGTCCGGATCCACAAGATGATCTTCGCATGCCACCGTAGAGAGAATGATGTTTCACAAATGCAATCTGCTGACAACTTTTTAGGCAACACAACGTGTCATTACGGTCGGGTCATTATTCGAACCGTTTTCCCACAACCAGCCACAACGCATATCACGAGGCGGTTTCCTTGGCACGTCTTGTTGAAGCAGAGATCGTGTCCCCTTATCACGGGATTCTCATCAATACGGGTATGGGGCCATCAAGCGTGGCGTTTGGGAAGCAAACGATTCCCAATAGGCAAGTGGGGAGGCGTACCGCTTTCAGCACCTCTATAAAGGGATAAGATTTCCTCATTTTTACCCACGCCTTCCTCCTCCTTCGCCCACTCTTGCCCCCTCGAGCTCCAGCGCCCAAGCCTTCGTCTCCTCCGCACAGCTAAACATGTGTGGAGCAGGAGGCAAGTGGGTGGCTTCCACCGTCAAGGAGAAGCATATCGCAAATCTTCGGGCGACCGGATACTTGGCCGCAAACATAGCGCACCGGCTACCGGATGCTGGGCAGGTCATTCCGACCCCGGGACCCCATGAGAGGGTCGTGTTCGTCGCCGAATTCGTCCGTGGGCTGGGGTTTCCACTTCACCCCTTCGTCCGCGGGCTCATGTTCTACTACGGGCTAGATTTCCATGATCTAGCCCCGAATTTCGTCCTCAACATCTCGGCGTTCATCGTCGTATGCGAAGCTTTCCTCCGCATCCGGCCTCACTTTGGCCTGTGGCTGCAAATCTTTTGCGTGAAGCCGAAGATTGTACGCGGCCAGCAAGCGGAATGAGGAGGGGCCATGGTGGGCAAGATGCCTAACGTCACCTGGCTGGACGGCTCCTTTGCGGAGACCGTAAAAGGGTGGCAATCGGGGTAGTTCTACATCACCGAGCCGCGCGGCGCCCACTGGGCGGCGGCCCCCGAGTTCTGATCCGGAGCCCCCATGCGGCTCACTTCCTGGGAAAGGAAAGGCCTGACTTGGGGTGAACCTACAGAGCTGACCGGACTCCAAATCTGCATCAAGAGCATGAAGGACAAGAACAATAAGCTCGTCAACGTGATCCAGGTCATGCTCGTTCGCCGGATTCTGCCATGCCAACGGCGGGCATTCAATCTGTGGGAGTTCGTCCCGGCCAACACCGACGCCAGAGGCTCTATGGCATGAAGCACAAAGATGCGTGGAAGGAGTTGTTTAAGGCCTCCGAAGTACCTCCTCCCACATCCGAGGACCGCGGACTTTACGCAGCGCGGCCCCCGCATCCGGTGAGTTTTGGGACAACCACTGGATTCGGTTTTTCCCAATATATTCATGGGGGAGTCTTAAGTATTTGTGTATGTTTGATCAGGACTACATGGAGACAGCGGAGCAGATTGACTGTCCGACTCCGTTGCCAGAAGATCCAGCTGCTGATCTCTTGACAGAGATGCTGATCCCGGAGCCCTACAAGGCATCGGAGAAGAAGGCCGAAAAGAAGGCCCCTGTGACCAGGAAGGGTCTCCGGTGTAAGGTTGTGCCGGAAGCTTCTTCTGAAGATGACGAGGCGCAATCCTCCCCCGAAGAGGAGGAGGAGGAAGAAGAAGAAGAAGAAGAAGAAGAAGAAGAAGAAGAAGAAGAAGAAGAAGAAGAAGAAGAAGAAGAAGAAGAAGAAGAAGAAGAAGAAGAAGAAGAAGAAGAAGAAGAAGAAGCCCCATCCGGAAAGGATGGGAGGCCTGAGGCGACGGGCCGTGGGGCCGGGAGAGGCCCTCGACGCAAGGCCATCATATCGACGTCGTCCGATGACGACGAAAAAGATTCCACCCGCGGAGGCGGGGAAGCAAGAAGAAACTCTACCTTCCCGCACTGGGGAGGAGAAAAAGAGGAAAGCCGCCCCGGAAGGGGAGGCTGGGACGCCCAAGAAGGGAAAGATGTCCCTTCCGGACTAGTCCACCAAGGCCGCTCACAGCGAGGAAGGGTGGCTGCCCAGGGGAAAGCCCCTGGCGCGATCGTAAGTGTCCGCACTCTACCGTGATTTTATTTCATAGTTGTTTAATACGGCCAAACATATATGCAGTCCGGCCCGGGCTCATCCGGAGATGTCGTCCTCGGATTGGTCTCTGAGCGCTTCAGAGAAGAACTCGCTCCCGACGGCCACCACTCCTCAACCCGCTGATGACACGGAGGTGTTGTCACGAAGGTTCCACGAGCATGGAGAGGTGACCCTGGAGACGCCCCAAGGCAGAGCTCCAAATGTTGGACATGCGGGGTTCAAGATCCCCGCGGATCGCGTCGATGAGACCCGCACCAAGGCGGACTCTCGACCGAACACTGCTCCGGAACCCTCGACGGTTCTGGACTTAGGCGGGCAGCCCCTCGTTAGGGAGGGCGAGCCGCCCGTGCCGAGGACTTCCCTTGCATCAACGGCGCCGGATTGTCTGGTGGAAGCGCTTCGAGGTGCTTCCATAGATGATGAGCACCGTACTCTTATGAGTGCGGTGATTCAAAAGGTTGTGTCCGCCAAAAGCGGACTAACCAAAGCTTGCACAAGCCTCCTGACGGGCTTTGAGGTAAGTAATAAAAATGTGTGAAATTACCACCCGATAGGCAGTAGCCCCTGATACTCTGTTTGGTGTTCGGAAAGAAAAACCAAATGGAGGGTCAATTATAATCCGCAAGGATCTAACAATAAATATTTGTGTGCATAAGCAGGCCGTGCTGCTTGCTGCTGCTGCCCGTACTGCCGAAGTTGCTGAACTGAAGCGGGATCTGGAGCAGGCGCGGGGAGAGCTCGGCCTCACGAAGAGGCAGCTCGAGGAGAATAAAGGTAAGCGATTCCCCGTTCGTGTGTATTTAAAGATAGGAAAAATTGGTCGGTCTAACGCCAAATCGTCGTGACTGTGTACCAGGGGCACCACCGAATTGGCGTCCCTGAAGAAAGTGTTGTCCGAGGCCGAAAACAAAGCGGCCTTGGAAAGCAAGGAGCGCGAAAAGCAAAGTGCTAGAGCGGGCGAGGTATAGCAAGAGCTCCAGGACCTCGGCAAGAAGTGCGAGTCCATGGAGCATGGTCTGAAGATGAAGGAGGCCGAGCTTGCGAAGGCCCTTGTAAATTTGAATGATGCTAAGGCCGAAGCCGAGAAAGCACAGTAGGAGATCCAGGAGGCCAAGAAGATAGCAGCGGGTAAGAAATTCTTTATGCAAAGCAAACATGTGGAGGAGGCGCTTTTACTTACTCGAATTTGGAGCTCTGTGGGCATTTGCAGATCTGCCACGCAGCGTCTCAGACATCTGCGGAGTTCTACCGTGCCTGTGAGGGAGCTCAAAGGAGAAGCTGTTCGGTCCCAGATGTTGGGGCCGATCATCCGATGCCTCCGAGCGACCAATCAAGCAGCTTGATCGAACTCCATTGTATGGCCGAATCGGCTATGAAGGACTTCATAATCAGGATGTGGCCCGGTGAGCTCTTGTCCAAGAGCTACTTTGGCACGATCTGCCGGATGGTGGATGCCTGCCCGCGGCTTGAAGTGATCAAGCGATCCGTTTGCATCGAAGGTGCCCGCCGAGCCTTTGCCCGCGTCAAGGTGCATTGGGGCAAGCTGGATGCGGAGAAGCTGGTCAAGGACGGGTCGCTGGAGGGCAAGGCGCATCACCATCCCGAAATTTACTACGATGGCGTGATGAAGGGTGCTCGTCTCGTCGCCGATGAGTGTACCAAGGATGCCATTTTGGAGTGAATTCACTTCTGTCATGTTTGTAATTAAAGATGAAGTTACTTGCGCTATGTAGCGCTTTTGTTATTTAAAATATTACCTTCTGTGCGGCTGTTTATAAAATTCTGAAAGTAGGCCAGTCGTCGGCTTCCTCCCCCACGTAACTAGTACTGGGGTGTTCGTGGAAAACCTGGACAATCTTTATCCAAATGTTTGGTCCCTTAAGGAGGTGTCCCGCGCAGCGAACAAGGCAATCAGACTATGCGGCTTTATAACTTTCACTTAGGCATAGAAGTCTACAATTTTAAATTTCGGCGAAGCCCCTAGAATCCGGAAGGCGAATCGGGCGCTTATACACGCCTAGATCGGATTTAAGCCGATTTATCGCCTAAAGCGGAAAATCTTTAAGGATTTTAAAACCTCTCGAACAGCGACCAGCTCTCGCCACATCACGCCGGTCAGTTTCGGCTTTCTCTCGAGGTGCTCGTCCGAAGAACCGGGACACAATCGCAGAGTTCTCCTGCGCTACCTTAGCCGATATAACGGAACGTAAGGCACCAAAACAAGGGAGCCGGGCTATCCCAACTGTAGACCCAAGACATGATTCGGAGCTGATGCATATGGTGCAATAAGTTCGGGGTGCCGCACTATTGAAAGTGTTCGGACTTTATTTGCCATATTGCAGGGCGCCATGAGAAGCCCCTGTCAAACTGACCGCACCAAGGTGTACGGATGCAATATCAAATAAACATTTATAAGAGAAAAAATGCTCAAATAAGAATAATAAGCTGACGCTATATATAATCTCCCATTGACGAAAAATACGTTTAGGCGTACGTTTACAATGGGTGCGTTAAGCAGAGATAAAATAGGACTATGTAACATGTCCTTTCCAGGGGCAGGTTGTGTTCAGATAGATAAAGCAGGTATAATGATCGTAAATAGATTCCACTGGTATTTCCTTCCTGGCACAACGCCTGTTGCCTCCTTGGATGTCTCTCCCCTATAAGTCCGGCAATTCGGCTCTTTTGAGGATGCTGCACCAACGCGGTGTCCTGAAAGGTAAGAGGGAAAGAGTATGAAGGTATTTGGCGGTTACCAGCACTATTGACTGAGTCATTGATGCGCCTCCGCCTCTGCCCATGGTATTTTGAGTGCGTAATTGTGTGTGCGTGGCACGAATGCTGCTTTGGAGGGGCTTGAGTGGAGGCCGGACTGCTAATCACGCTCTTGGCATTCCTGATTATCCTATTGCGGGGTGCTCCTGACTCGCTTGACTGTGCTCAAAGTTTTCGCCGGTTTGGTTTGTCGGAGTAGGCCGCATTGTACTTCTGCCGCGAGGGCTGCCATATGCTCTTCTGTTCGAAGGGAGTGGTCCATATTTCCGTTGACAGTGATCACCCCGCGCGGTCCTGGCATCTTGAGCTTGAGGTATGCATAATGTGGTACCGCATTGAATCTAGCGAATGTGGTTCGTCCGAGTAGTGCGTGGTAACCACTGCGGAAAGGGACGATGTCGAAGATTAACTCTTCGCTCCGGAAGTTGTCAAGGGATCCGAAGACCACTTCCAGTGTTATAGAGCCTGTACAACGGGCCTCTACTCCAGGAATTACACCCTTAAAGGTGGTTTTAGTTGGCTTGATCCTTGAAGGGTCAATGCCCATTTTGCGCACTGTGTCCTGATAAAGCGTGTTCAGCCTGCCGCCATCCATAAGGACTCGCGTGAGGTGGAATCCGTCGATGATTGGGTCTAAGACCAATGCGGCTGAGCTGCCATGACGGATGCTAGTAGGATGATCCCTACTGTCGGTGTCAAAACCGGCAGATCTCGGGTAGGGGGTCCCGAACTGTGCGTCTAGGCGGATGGTAACAGGAGACAAGGGACACGATGTTTTTACCCAGGTTCGGGCCCTCTCGATGGAGGTAAAACCCTACTCCTGCTTGATTAATATTGATGATATGGGTAGTACAAGAGTAGATCTACCACGAGATTAGAGAGGCTAAACCTTAGAAGCTAGCCTATGGTATGATTGTTGTTCGTCCTACGGACTAAAACCCTCCGGTTTATATAGGCACCGAATAGGGTTAGGGTTACACAGAGTCGGTTACAATGGTAGGAAATCTACATATCCGTATCGCCAAGCTTGCCTTCCACGCCAAGGAAAGTCCCATCCGGACACGGGACGAAGTCTTCAATCTTGTATCTTCATAGTCCAGGAGTCCGACCAAAGGTCATAGTACGGCTATCCGGACACCCCCTAATCCGGGACTCCCTCAGTAGCCCCCGAACCAGGCTTCAATGACAACGAGTCCGGCGGGTAGATTGTCTTCGGTATTGCAAGGCGGGTTCTTCTCCAAATCATGTGTACTTGTTGAATACTGTCCGGCTTCTTGTAAATATCGCGCTCCTTGGCTTCCATGCCCAATAATGGCCATCTTCCATGTGTTGAACGAATGCGAAAAGCCAGGGTATTTTTACATTTACCCCCCTAGCTGCGCAAATGAGCTGCCTATATAAGAGATGAGGATCTAGATCCGAATCACACCATCTTCCCTTCGCGAGCTTTCATCGGAGCGCATCTGCAAAAAATCCATTCCATCATGGACAGTCGACGCGGATCCTCCTCTCGCCCTCCCAATCCTCAACCTGGAGATTGGGAGAGATGCTCCATCC
Source organism: Aegilops bicornis (assembly GCA_021605145.1). Classification (NCBI taxonomy): domain Eukaryota; kingdom Viridiplantae; phylum Streptophyta; class Magnoliopsida; order Poales; family Poaceae; genus Aegilops; species Aegilops bicornis. Next base: position 514,472,658 of record CM038674.1, read on the forward strand.
CGCACAGTGAGCTAGTGACGCTCCAAACCAAGGGATTTCTTCCCCCGGCCTTCATGGTTCCGGTTCGAGCCGGACTTGCCACCTATAAGGGCGGAAAACAAGCGGAGAGCGTCCCCAGTCCCTCCCAAGGAGAGCGGGTATGCCTTGTCCCTTATTTGATAAGAGGGCTCTGATTTCCAATTCATCCGTTTCTCCGGGCTCTCGGAGTTCTATGGCCTCAGTTGCACAACCTTACGCGCCTCCATTCTGCATATCGCGGGCTTCGTGGCCCTTTGCGAGCTGTTTTTGGGCATCGAGGCTCATTTCGCGCTGTGGAAGAGGTTGTTCTGCCTCGTACCCCGTTCTCAGGAGGGGTCGATATATCAAGTGGGCGGAGCCGAACTATGGCGCATTGCCGGGACCGGATATCTATCCGGAACCCCGAAGAAGGCGTCCGAAGACTGGCCTTCGGAATGGTTTTATATAGAAGATGTCCCCCTGCCGGACCCTGTTCGGATCGGCCTCCCGGAGTTCAGTAATGCTCCTTTGAAGAAACGCCTAAGCTGGCGTCCACGGAGCCCTCAGAGGGAAAATGACAGGGACGCCCTTTACCAGATGAGCCGAATAAGGTTATTGGCTCATTCCGGACTGACCGTGATCGGAGTCATGGCCACATGCATTATGCGGGGGGTGCAGCCGCTCTAGTATAGAGGCCACCCCATGTGGGATTTCAACGGGGAGGATGATGCCACCCGCCATGGCCGTAAGGGGCCGGGATCGGTCGCCGATCTGATGAAGATCTTGTCCGCATTGTACAAGGAAGAAGAGGAGGAATTTCTTCGCGTCAACCCACAGGACGGATTTTCTATGAACAATCCTCCAAGCTGGGTAAGCGGACATTTCTTTTTGCCCATCCGATCCATATTCCCATAGTCAAGTATCTCATTTTGTGATTTCGACGCAGGAACTGCGCCAGACCGTAAGGGATATACACAGCCTGCCTCCACAACCCGAAGATCCGGAACGGTTCCTCGATCCGGCCTCCCAAAAGGATCTATATCGGTGGAGTTGATCGATGTGGTATTTCACCAACTGAGCATTGATAATGCCCTAGTTGCCATTACGGCCAATTACCCCGGAATACTTCCAGCCTCGCAGGTAACTGAGACCGAAGCCCCAATACTTTGAGAATGATTCATATGTGCTTATTTTTTTATCATCGTATACCAACGGTGTTTTGCAGGGGGAGCCCTTGAGGCGGAAGGCCGAGCCTGCGGCGGCTAGCCAACGAGGGGCAGCGCGGCCCGGCAGGCTAAAAAGAAGTGCAGTCCGGATTGAAACGCCGGCGCAACGGTTTGGCGTGTCACCTTATTCCCAGGTTTTATTCCGGAAGGCATACTAACGCCGTGTTCTCTTCGTAAAAGAGCGCTCGCCGGACTATATCCGGAGAGGTTGCCAATCGAGCCTCCGCCAGCCAGGCCCAGAAGCGGAGGCGAAACGAGGCGTGCGTCAGATGCTCCTCCGACAGAGGATGCCGACAGATTGTCCGCCACCAACTCCGAGGTGGAGAGTGCCATGAATCACAGGCGCCACGGACAATTCTTCGTGACACATGTTTCTCCCAAGAGGCGTTGAACGCCTTCAATTCGGGAGATGCGCACCTCCGTGCCGCTCAAGATGGTCTAGCCAGAGCCACGGAGTAGTATGTAAAAGACATACGAGTGAGGATATTTAACAGTTATATATGCCAGTAGCCCCCGAGACTTGAACTAGTTAGAATAACTGATTTAAGGATCATTTATTGTGCAGGATCTTACATAAAAGAATACCCAACTGTCCCAGGAGCTTGAAGAGTGCAAAGCCCAACTTGAGGCCGCACAAGCCGCGACAAGGGAAGCCAAAGAGACCCCCTCTAGTAACATACACTTTTAAAAGATAAGTATGTCGTGAAGTGCGGCGTGTATATAGATCTGATAATAATATTGCAGATGGCGCCGGGGTAGATCCGGACAAGCAACAGCTCTTGCGCCGGTTAAAGGCCGGCGAGAACGTGCTTATGAGGGTGAGGCAGGAGAAAAATAATCTCCAGGATGCCAACACCCGGTGGGTGAGGAACTAAAAGATGTTCGTGCTCACTGTCTCGACTCTGATAGGAGAATCGGCGGCTTCGACGCGGCATTTTTAGTAAGTGCTTAAACGAACTTTGAAAAAAAAAAAGTTCGGCGAGGAAGTCGACTAACGAGTTATGTCAGAGGTGTGCTCACAGCCGCCCTGCAGAGGAAATGCCCGGTTCTCGGGTGACCTTCTTCCCGAAGTTTACAACCGCATTTAACGAAGTTCGGGCAGTGATGAAAGGCGTCGCCTGTGCCTTGTGGCCATCTATCTCCTGGCGAAGGCCTTGGGAGCTTGCAGAGAGGCTCCAGGGAGCGTGGCGGCGCTTCCGATTATGGAAGATATCGGCCTGCCGTCAAGGCGCCAGGGAGGCCTGGGCCATGGTGAAGACGCGGTACACGAAGGCTGACCCAAACCACATGGCCGAGGTCGGACCCGTGGGGTCTGATGGGAAGGAGATCCCTATGAGCTTAGTGTATGGCCAGGTAGAATTGGCCGCAAAGTATTCTCAGCAGGACTTTAAACTAGACAGCCTATTAGAAGGCATTGAAGAGGAATACAATCAATCAAATTGACTATGTAATTTAAGGTGACATGTAAAATGCCTTCTAGCCGGATTGTATATCGTTTGTCATAGCGGACCTTTTCGCTTCAACCTCGGGACCCAATAGTGCAGTGTGTCCGAATACCCTCGCGGTTATATAAAAACCAGGGCATGCGTGGAGACCAAAGCGTAGGGGTCATTAGTGCTTTATCAGACAAGTTCCCAACTAGTGATGTTATATTACATGGTTAGTAAGAAACATCTTCCAGGGAGAATAGTTTTGTTAGGGGTTCCTTTCCCTGGGAGGCATGCCCTAAAGTGCATGTCTAGACTGCGGAAAAAGCAGAAAAACATCTAGGGGCAGATAAATAAATAGGTAAGAAATCTTCTTTTAGTTCACCGACCGAATATTCTCTTAAGAACGCTTAGCTGGCTTCGCCCGATCGAGGTACACATCCGCTGACCCGGCAGTAACAATCGCAGAGGTGCTCCCTTTACCACCTAGCCAAACAATCGGGAACGTAGGGATAAGCACAGGAGCCAGGCAACCCAGCTTGGCCAAAACTTAAGTCATATCGATGCATATAATGGTGAATAAAAGGTACATGTAGAAGTGTGACACATGTATTGGGCATGAAGCCCTTATAATTAAGCTTCTGTGTAAGAAGCCCCAGTACAATGAGCGGATAGCGCGTCAAGTGTAAAAAGTAAAGGCGCTTAACGAGCCTTCAAAGGCTTGAAAGAAAAAGGAGGGATAATGAGAAAAATAGAAGACAGCTAAAATGTAAAATATGGACAGAAGAAGGAGACGAACTCAGAATCCGGCGCTAGGCGTAGAATCTTTGGAGACGGGCTGCGTTCCGTGGGTTCGGCTCGAGTCGGTTATCCGATGCATCTCGCAGACGGTACGCTCCACCGGTCAGGACCTAGTCGATGATAAAGGGACCTTCCCATTTGGGCTTGAGTTTGTCCTTTTTCTTGTCCGGCAGGCGTAGAACTAGTTCGCCAACGTTGTAAGCTTTCGCCGTGCATTTCCTCGCTTTGATATCTTCGAGCTCGCTATTGATAAAATGCGGAACGAAGCTTTTTGCCACGTCGCGCTCCTCCTCCAATGCGTCCAACTGTCCCGCCGATCGAGCTCGGCTTCTCTTTCTTCATACATGCGCACGCCGAGGTGAGTCATGAATTATGTCACAGTGGCAAGACTGCCTCTGCCGTACACCATAAAAAATGGTGTGAATCCGTAGTACGATTCGGCGTGGTCCGCAGCCCCTGTAGTACGGAGTTGAGCTCCTCAACCCAAAGGCGTGTTAGATTCCTTGAGGGACCGCACTAGTCCGGGTTTAATGCCGCTCATGATTAGTCCGCTTGCTCGCCGACTTGACCGTTGGTTTGAGGGTGATAGATCGAGGCGTAATCGAGCTTGATGCCCATGTTTTTGCACCATAATTTGACCTCATCGGACGTGAAGTTGGTGCCGTTATCAGTGATGATACTGTGGGGGACGTCGTAACGGTGCACTACCCCTAATATGAAGTCTATCACCGGCCCAGATTCGGCCGTTTTAACAGGCTTGGCCTCTATCAACAGCAGGCTTGAAGATACCAAAGCAGAGAAGTACGTTCCACATTCTATCAACATTGTAAGTTTTGGCCCGTACTTCTCTGCTTTGATATCTTCAAGCCTGCTGTTGATAGAATGCGGAACGGGCTTTTGCTACGTCACGCTCCTCCTCCAAGGCGTCCAAACTATCCTGCCGATCGAGCTCCGCTTCTCTTCGCTGCATATGCGCACGCCGAGGTGAGTCATGAATTATGTCGCAGGTAGAACTGCCTCTGCGCCGTATACCATAAAGAATGGTGTGAATCGGTCATGTGATTCGGAGTGGTCTGCAGCCCCAGAGTACGTAGTCGAAGCTCCTCTACCCAAAGGCGTGTTAGATTCCTTGAGGGACCGCACTAATCTGGGTTTGATGCCGCTCATAATTAGACCATTTGCTCGCTCAACTTGACTGTTAGTTTGAGGGTGATAGACTGAAGCGCAGTCGAGCTTAATGCCCATGTTTTTGCACCAGAGTTTGACCTCGTCGGCCGTAAAGTTCGTGTCGTTATCAGTGATGATACTGTGGGGGACACCGTAACGGTGTACGACCCCTGATATGAAGTCTACCACCAGTCCGGATTCAGCCGCCTTGACAGGCTTGGCCTCTATCCATTTGGTGAATTTATCCACCATGACCAGTAGGTATTTTTGCTTGTGGGTTCCCCCTTTAAGGGGTCCGACCATGTCAAGCCCCCAGACCGCGAAGGGCCAGGTGATGGGTATATTTTTGAGGGCGGTGGGTGGCATGTGGCTTTGATTAGCAAAGAGCTGGCATCCGACGCATCGTTGGACTAAGTCCTCAGCATCTGCCCAGGCCGTCGGCCAATACAATCCTGTACGGAAGGCCTTGCCTACAAGGGCCCGGGCTGCGGCGTGGTGCCCGCCGAGTGTGGCATGAATTTCAGCCAGAAGATTCCGCCCTTCCTCTTCGGAGATACACCTTTGATGGACTCCGGTTGTGCTTTTCTTATAAAGCTCTCCCTCATGGACTTAATAGGCTTTAGTTCGCCGCACTATGCAGCGGGCCTCGTTTTGGTCCTTGGGAAGTTCCTGCCTGGTTAGGTAGGCTAGGAATGGTTCTGTCCACGGGGCAATGACTGCCATTATTACGTGGGATGAGGGTGTTATTTCGCTGGTAGAACCACCAACCGTGTCGTAATGTTCGATTATTGGGGCAGTGCGGTTGGGTCCGGGTTGTTATTTCCGGACTCTCCCTCCCATAATACGGATTGCTTGAAAAGCCTCTCTAGGAAGATGTTGGGGGGGACAGCATCACTCTTTGCGCCGATGCGTGCCAACACGTCTGCTGCCTGGTTGTTATCCCGGGCTATATGGTGAAATTTGAGCCCCTCAAACCGAGCTGACATTTTTAGGACGGCATTGCGATAGGCTGCCATTTTCGGATCCTTGGCATCAAAGTCTCCATTTATTTGGGATATCGCGAGGTTCGAATCCCCGCGCACCTCTATGCGTTGAATGCCCATGGAGACTGCCATCCGAAGACCATGTAGAAGGGCCTCGTATTCGGCTGCGTTGTTGGAGTCCGAATACATTATCTGTAGTACGTATTGAACTGTATCTCCGGTTGGGGACGTCAGAACGATGCTAGCTCCCAGGCCAGCCAACATTTTGGAGCCGTCAAAGTGCATTATCCAGTTGGAATATGCGCCGTACTCTTTAGGGAGTTCGTCTTCAGTCCATTCGGCAACGAAGTCGGCCAAAACTTGCGAAATAATAGCTCTCCATGGCTTATAGGTTATGTCGAAAAGGAGGAGCTCAATGGCCCATTTGGCAATCCGGCCCGTCGCGTCGCGGTTGTTTATAATGTCGTTAAGGGGTACTTCGGAGGCTACTGTTATTGAACACTCTTGAAAGTAGTGTCGCAGCTTCCGGATGCCATAAACACCACGCACGCTATCTTTTGATAATGCGGGTACCGTGGACTTGCATGGAGTTAGGACAGTGGACACGTAGTAAACTGGTTTTTGAAGGGGAACTTGTGTCCGTCCGCTTCTCGCTTGACAACGAGCACCGCGCTTACAACTTGATGAGTTGCCGTGATGTATAATAGCATTGGTTCACCCATGTTGGGCGCTGCCAGGACCGGGTTTGTTGCCAATATGGCTTTTATTTCTTCGAGTCCGTGCGTATGCATCCGGCCCACTCGAAGTGTTCGGCAAGGCCGGAGGAGGCGATAAAGGGGTAATGCCTTTTCTCCCAAACGGGAGATAAAGCGGCTTAGAGCTGCCACGCATCCAGTCAACTTTTGTATTTGTTTGAGGTCTTTGGGGATATCCAATTGTGACAGAGCTCGGATCTTGGCTGGGTTTGCTTCAATTCCTCTACCGGATACAATGAAGCCCAAGAGCTTTCCTACCGGGTACGCCGAAAAGTGCATTTTTCCGGTTGAGCTTGATGTCATATGTTCGGAGATTATCGAATGTGAGCCTCAAGTCGTCTACTAGAGTTTCGACATGCTTGCTTTTGACGACCACATCGTCTACGTATGCCTCCACTGTTTTGCCGATCTGGTTTGCCAGACATGTTTGAATCATGCGCTAATATGTTGCGCCTGTATTTTTGAGCCCGAAGGGCATTGTGTTGAAGCAGAATGGGCCGTATGGAGTGATGAATGTCGTTGCGGCTTGGTCAGGATCTGCCATCTTAATTTGGTGGTAGCCGGAGTATGTGTCGAGGAAGCACAATGAATCGTGTCCTGCGGTGGCGTCGATAATTTGATCGATGCGGGGGAGGGGGAAGGGGTCCTTTGGGCAAGCCTTGTTGAGGTCCTTGAAATTGACGCATAGGCGCCAAGATTTGTCCTTCTTTAGTACCATCACCAGGTTTGCTAGCCAGTCCGGATGTTTTATATCTCTGATGAATCCGGCCTCCAATAGTTTGGCTAGCTCCTCTCCCATGGCCTGTCTCTTGGGTTCGGAGAAACGCCAAAGAGCCTGTTTGACTGGCTTGAATCCTTTTAGGATGTTCGGGCTGTGCTCGCCAATGGCGTGGGATTCTGGCATGTCTGAAGGGTGCCAGCAAAATGTCCCAATTTTCGCAGAGGAATTCTCTTAGTGCGGGCGCCTACATCGATTTAATTGTGCCCCGATGGAGGCCGTTTTTGTAGGGTCCATTGGATGGACTTGGAATTTGACTATTTCGTCCGCTGGTTTAAAGGAGGTGGACTTGGATCTCTTATCGAGTATCACATCGTCCCTATTCACCGTGGAGCGCAGCGCAGTGAGTTTCTCGGCCGCTAGGGCTTCGGATAGTGCCTCAAGGGCGGTGGCGCTGTCTTATTTTCGCTGGAGTGCTATGTCCTGGTCACTAGCAAGAGTGATGATTCCGTTGGGCCCGGGCATTTTGAGCTTCATGTACCCATAATGGGGTATAGCTTGAAAAATTGTGAATGCCTCTCGCCCTAATAGAGCGCGGTATCCGCTGCTGAACGGGGCCACTTGGAACGTGACTGCCAAACACCACATCCAGTGTGATTTTTCCTGTACAGCGTGCTTCCCGACTGGGGATTATTCCTCTAAAGGTTGTGCTGCTTTGCTCAATGCGGCTCCAGTCTATTTCCATTTTTGGAGGGTTTCCTCGTAAATGAGGTTCAATCCGCTGCCACCGTCCATGAGTACCTTGGTAAGGCGAAATTCGTCCACTATCGGACTGAGGACCAATGCGGCTGGTGCTCGGGCTGTTCGGAATTTAGGTTAAATCCGGCATTAAAGGTAATACCCGTGTCACTCCATGGGTTTATTGTTGCTACTTGGTAGACTTCGGCAAGGCTACGGAGTGTTCGTTTCCGCATATTATTTGATGCGAAAGTCTCGAAGACTGTTAATACCGTACTGGTATCCCTGGGGTGGTGCTCTAGAGCTAGAAGCTCTTCGCCACTTTTGGCCACCTGTCGTAGTATCCAACATGCTCTAAGGCTATGAGTTGGAGCGGAGCCCTCTGTACTATGAATTTTACAGGATCCATTGAGCCATCCCTCCAGTACGGTTCCATGCCCTATAGAGGGTTTTTGCTTTTTGGTATTTAACCCAGGTGCCTGGTGATGGTGCACCCTTTTATTTCGGACTGGGGTTGTGTTCAAGGCCGGATTGTCCCAAAATCTTGCTTCGGTTTTCCAGACGCTTTCCATCGCACAGTACTTTCGTACTATGGACGCCAAGTTGGCAAAGCGTGTAATGTCACGGCAACTTATAGCGTTGAGGATCCCGTTGTGCGTGCAATTATTGCAGAAGAATGAGATTGCGTCCTCCTCGCGGCAGTCCTTTATCCTGTCCATAACCAGGAGGAATCTAGCCCAGTAATGGTGTACTGTTTCTGTGGGCTCTTGCCGAATTTGAGATAGGTCGCTTATGTTTGGGTGGGCGGGTGGAATTAAATTCGTAACCGCGCCCAATCTGAGGCTTAAGGGCCGAGGAGCTTCCGAACTTGGAAGCTTGGATTCTTGGATGTTGTCCAATGAATCTAGCCCGCTGCCTGACTTTAGGTTCAGGGCTTGAGTGACGTCCTCTCCTCCGCGGGAATCCGGCATGGAGGGATTGGGAATCCAGACGTAGCTAGTCCTTAAGATAGAAGAAGGGTCGCCGTATTGTTCCTCTGCCACAGCAACGTGGTGGGTAACCTGGGGAGAGTTAATCTCTCTCGAGATCGGGTTTAGGCCCAATCGATCATAGTCTATAGCGACTCCTGTGGCGATATGGCGCGATCCAAGAGCTCGTTTAAGGAAGAGAGCTCCATCGGATCTAATCGCTCGTGAGCTCCGAGTTAAAGTGAAGATTGCTTTCGATGACCCGAGAAGTCATCGTCGGCGCGGCGGCCGAACAGACGGTCATAAGAAAACCGCCTAGCCGGAGAGTTTGGTCGACAGCCAAAGCTTCTTTATCAACAGTGCCGTCTTTAAAGACGGGATGAGGCATCCTTCCTGACAGCGACGACATAGAGGAACTCTCAATGAAAGCACCAATGTCGGTGTCAAAACCGGCGGATCTCGGGTAGGGGGTCCCGAATCGTGCGTCTAGGCGGATGGTAACAGGAGACAAGGGACATGATGTTTTACCTAGGTTCGGCCCTCTCGATGGAGGTAAAACCCTACTCCGCTTGATTAATATTGATGATATGGGTAGTACAAGAGTAGATCTACCACGAGATCAGAGAGGCTAAACCCTAGAAGCTAGCCTATGGTATGATTGTTGTTCGCCCCACGGACTAAAACCCTCCGGTTTATATAGGCACTGAATAGGGTTAGGTTTACACATAGTCGGTTACAATGGTAGTAAATCTACATATCCGTATTGCCAAGCTTGCCTTCCACGCCAAGGAAAGTCCCATCCGGACACGGGACGAAGTCTTCAATCTTGTATCTTCATAGTCCAGGAGTCCGGCCAAAGGTCATAGTCCGGCTATCCGGACACCCCCTAATCCGGGACTCCCTCACCTATGATCAAAGGTGATCGGACAAGCTGACCATGGGTTGAATTTGGGGGCGACTGACTCCATCGCATAGACGTCCCTTAGTGCCCGCTTCCGTTCCCGCTTGGGGATGTGCGTGGTGTAGATCATGTTGACCGTTTTCACCTGGGGGGAAATTTCTTCTGTCCCCTCGTGTTCGGACGTCGGGGCTCCTCGTCATCATCGCTGTGCAGCCCCTTGTCCTTGTCTTCGGCGTTTATCTTGTCGGCCTGTTTGAATACCCAGCAATCTCTATTAGTGTGGTTGGCTGGCTTGTCCGGGGCACCATGAATTTGGCACGAGCGCTCCAGTATGCGGTCCAGACTGGACGGTCCCTGATTATTTCTTTTGAACGGCTTCTTCCGCTGACCGGGCTTGGATCCGCTGAATCCGGCGTTGACTGTCGTGTCTTCATTGATGTCGTCATTGTTCCGTCGCTTATGTCTGTTGCGCCATGGCTTGCCGTTATTGTCGCGGCCATCTGAATTGCCAGTATGTGGCGTAGTGCTGCTGCGAGCCAACCAACTGTCCTCGCCCGCGCAAAAGCGGGTTATTAGTGTCGTGAGAGCTGCCATGGACTTGCGTTTTTCCTGGCCGAGGTGTCGAGCGAGCCACTCGTCACGGATATTATGCTTAAAAGCCGCCAGGGCTTCGGCGTCCGGACAGTCAACTATTTGGTTCTTTTAGTTAGGAACCGAGTCCGAATTTCTGGCTGACTCTCCGGCTGTTGAGTAATGTGGCTCAAGTCATCGGCGTCGGTGGTCGCACATATGTGCCCCGGAAGTTGTCGAGGAATGCGTCTTCCGTGTTTTCCCAACCGCCAATGGAATTTCTTTGGCAGGCTGTTTAGCCGATGCCGGGCTGGTCCTTTGAGCTTAAGGGGAAGATACTTGATGGCATGTAGATCGTCTCTGCGGGCCATGTGAATGTGGAGAAGGAAATCTTCGATCCATACTGCGGGGTCTGTTGTGCCATCGTATGATTTGATGTTTTCGGTTTTGAACCCTTCTGGGAATTCATGATCCATTACTTTGTCAGTGAAGCAGAGGGGGTGCGCGGCGCCTCTGTGCCGGGCTATGTGGCTACGCAGGTCGAATTGCTCTGGGTGGCTATATTCGGCCCGGCCGGACTTGTTGAAGGTGTATCCGGCGTGACGGTCGTCGTCGCGTGCCGAGGCGCGCCCCCGCGATCCGTAGATCGATCTTGGCTGTCCTGTTTTGTTGCCCCGGGCCGTAGCATGTTGGCGTGGAGGTGTTGGCTGGTATGCGGACTGGTATGCCATTTTATCCCGGCCAGGAGGTGGCCGGTCAGCCATATGGTGCTCGAGTCCATATACCTCAGCTGCCAGGACTTCAGTCCATCTGTCTGTGAGCAGGTCTTGATCAGCTTGGAGTTGTTGTTGCTTCTTTTTCAGGCTCCTCGCAGTCGCTATAAGCCGACGCTTGAAGCGCTCCTGCTCTACGGGGTCCTCAGGCATGCCGAACTCATCGTCGCCGAGGCTAATCTCGTCTTTGGAGGGGGCATGTAGCTGTCCTCCTCCGGGTATTCGTCCGTTGCCTGTTCTTCTGGGCTGACCTGCTCATCCTCTTGTTCGGCCTGCTCGAAGGCGGGCTGATCAGGGTTGTATTCTTCTTCGGCACCATTCAGATTGTTTTCGTCTCCTGTGCCGGTATTGCTGCGGCGGGGCTTGGAGTGGGGCCGACAACGCCCATTCTTTGTTTTTTTCCCTGAGGTTTTATCCTCCGTTGCCTCATCGCCATTCGTTTCCTTCGGAGTGTCCACCATGTATATATCATAAGAAGAGGTGGATGTCCACCGCCCAGTGAGCGGTGGTTCATGTTCTTCTCCTGCATCGTCGTCCATACCGTCGATGTCTTCGGAGTCGGGTTCAGTACCTCGGTTAAATCATCGACCGTGGCAATGAAGTGGGTGGTGGGTGGGCAACGAATTCCTTCGTCGCCTGCCTCCCACTCGAGCCGGACATAGTTCGGCGAAGAGCCTCCTGACAAAGAGAGAGACTTTAATGAGTCCAGCATGTCGCCAAAGGGCGAGTGCTGGAAGATATCCGCAGTGGTGAACTCCATTACCAGAGCCCATCCTGGCCCGACGGGCTCGGGAGTGCGCGGACTAGAACAAACGTCCGGATACAAATCCGGTGGTTCAGAGTCACAGGCCACCGCAGAGGTAAGACCCGTGTCCGGCTCCACCACCGATGAGTGTGCGACCTGCAGGGCGGGGTCCATCCCTCCGTCCTTAGGCAGTGCAGCCTGCTCTGGATCTAGGTCCGGGGATACTACGGGGGTGATACCCCGAGCTTCGTTCGACGGCAGGTCTACCGTGCTCGTCGTGACTGTCCGGTGCTCCTGGCATAGGCCCAAATCCATCGAAGATTAAGTCTCCGCGGATGTCCGCCGTGTAGTTCAGGTTTCCGAACCTGATCTGGTGGCTGGGCGAGCTGTCGATCTGCTCCAGATGGCCAAGCGAGTTGGCCCGCAGTGCGAAGCCGCCGAACACGAAGATTTGTCCGGGGAGGAAAGTCTCGCCCTGGACAGCGTCGTTGATGATGATTGAAGGAGCCATCGAGCCTCACAGCAACGACACAGAGGAACTCTCAATGAAAGCACCAATGTCGGTGTCAAAATTGGCGGATCTCGGGTAAGGGGTCCCGATCTGTGCGTCAAGGCTGATGGTAACAGAAAGCAAGGGACACAGATGTTTACCCAGGTTCGGGCCCTCTCGATGGAGGTAAAATCCTACTTCCTGCTTGATTAATATTGATGATATGGGTAGTACAAGAGTAGATCTACCACGAGATCGTAGAGGCTAAACCCTAGGAGCTAGCCTATGATGGTATGATTGTAATTGTGATCGGCCTTCTAAGGACCAACCTCTCCGGCTTATATAGACACCGGAGAGGGCTAGGGTTTACATGGAGTCGGTTACAAGAAAGGAAAGACAATATCCGGATCGCCAAGCTTGCCTTCCACGCAAAGGAGAGTCCCATCCGGACACGGGCCTAAGTCTTGAGTCTTGCATCTTCACGCTTCAATAGTCCGAACGTTGTACATAGTCCGGCTGTCCGGATACCCCCTAATCCAGGACTCCCTCACCCGCCCCCTATCTCTTCCCCCTCGCCGCCCCTTCCTCGCGCCGCCGCCTCGCTATCACCCTCCGGCGCCGGCACCTCGTTGGCACAGCATGATCTACCCAGAGCTGGCCCTCTCATCAGTGTTGCTGCCCCTCCCCGCCTGCTAGGGTTGCGGTCGCGGGCCGTCTCCGCCGCGCCACCTTCCCTCCGCCGGCAGGTAGCTCTCTCTCTCTCTCTCTCTCTCTCTCTCTCTCTCTCTCTCTCTCTCTCTCTCTCTCTTTGACCGGCCTGTTTCTTCTCTTTTGACCAGGTTCTGCTCCTCCTGCGGCAAGGTCCTGGTCCTCCACTTGCTCCTCCAAGGTGCTCCGGTGGCAAGGTGCCCGTCCCCTCCTCGTGTGCAGCAACAACAGCAGCAACCAGGTCTGCAACAACAAAGAACCACTTCGATTTGTTCTCTGTACATGTTCGGTTCAGGTTCAGTTTCAGTTTGCATCTGTCCATTACAATAGTTTGCAAATTTATTTGAATGCAATTTTGATCAACACGGCAGCAAGTGTATGAGATGCAGTTTGTTCTTCCTTGTGAAGAGCTTTGATGATAAAAGTAGCATTTTTAAGCTGCAGCTTAGGATTACAGGAGTTTGTATTAGCACCAAAATTCTCAGTAGGAACAAAATTGCATTCAAATACAAGGGCAATAGGACCAAAATCTGTGGCGCTTTAAGACATCTGCAGGGTCTCTAACAGGACAACTTCAAATATTTGACACTCGTTGCTTCCCAGATTAGATTGTACTTTGCTCTCATCGAATCCGGCTTTCATTTGTTCAAGTATTTGGCGCTAGTTGCTTCTTAGTTTAGATCCCATATCTGTACTGAATCATCCTTCTATTTGACACTCGTTGCAATATGTAGAACTGATGGAATTCTCCCGCTCAGGCGAGTACAGTTTCCAATGTTTTGGTTTGCCGATATTCTTTTTGAGAAACTTTGTAGCGATATTGGTCAATCTCTAGAGCAGGAATTATGTGTCTCGGTTACTTAGATCTTCACTGATCAAGCTACACAAATACACTAGGTGATAAACTATTTTATTTATGTATTTCATGTCACCGACAGAGGGCAATAAAACATGTTATGCAATTTGTAGTTTTTTCTTCCTTGTGAAATGCTCACATTGCTCAAGTTCGACAATTTCCCTTGCTGAAGTTTCTCATTGCATGGAGTGTATGTATCTGTACTAAGACTAGAATAGAGTAGCACAGAGTATTCTGTAATGGAATTTTCTCAGTAAGAAATATTAGCAAGACTGTAAGATATGCAATTTAATCGTTAGATGGTAAATCTTAGTTCACAATTACAAATTTATTTGTTAGGAATAGTGACTTTTACTGCTACTAGTACTAGTATTAACCTGCTTGCACCTTGCATCTGCATTCACAGGCCACGCACCAAGGACGGGAAAAGCACACCAACCCAGACCACTCAACCGATCGATCAGTCACTGTACTAATTACTCACTAGTAATTTGAGGCATGTCTACATCAGAGGGTTCGGAGAGTGCTGATTCCATGGATGAGGATACGAGTCAAGTACCACATGCTAGAAGGTCCAAGGTATGGGAGCATTATGAAGTAGATCTGGTTCTCGTAGATGGTGATCTTAAGGCTGTGTGCAAATACTGTGGAGTGCAACTTCACACCAAGTTTGGGACAAGCAGTTTGAGGACCCATATTGCAGAGGCTTGCCAATCAATTCTGGATGCTTGCAGGAAGAGGTTTTTGTTGACCATGAGAAAAAAACATCCGAAAGTCTGTTTGTGTTTGATGAAAAAGTTTGTCGTGAACTCATGGTCAAGTATTGCGTCCATGCTGAGATCACCTTTCTTAAGTTTGAAGATGCCCACCTCCAGCCATGGATTGACTCAATGCAGGCAGCATTTCAAATCAAGGGTCGTCACACAATTCCTGATGATGTAGTGAAGATGTATAAGGGAATGAAGAAAGATATCGAAGTAGAGCTACAAAATTTGGATTCTCGCATTCGCTTAACATCTGACATGTGGACATCATCAAAGGACTTGGGCTACATGTGCATCACCGCCCATTATATCAATGCAGAATTCAACTACAAGAAGAAGACCATAAGTTTCGCAGAAGTGAAGTATCCCCACACAGGCTATGTGATAGAGGAAGAAATAGTTCGTTGCTTAACAGAATGGGGCATAAGAGGCAGATTATTCACTTTGACACTAGATAATGCCAGCAATAATACTAATGCATGTGAGGAGTTAATAAAATACCACAAACATGAGCAGCTCCTTGAAGGTCAACATTTGCATGTCAGGTGTTGTGCGCACATTCTTAATATCTTGGTTCAGGATGGAATGAAAATAATCCATGAAGCTATTGACATGATACGTGAGCTGATGAAGTATATTGACTCTTCTCCTTCAAGACTTCAAGATTTCAATACAATTGCAAGTGGGATGGGTCTACGTGCAAAGAAAGGCATCTCTGTTGATACACCAACCAGATGGAACTCAACTCGAAAATGCTTGTAGAAGCATTGACGTACAAATCTGTTCTCACTAGTTATGCCAACAGAAGATGATAGATTCTCCAAGTGAGGAGGAATGGGAGAAGGCAAAAGCTATTTGTGAGTTTCTAAAAGCTTTTGAAGAGCTTACTTTGATTGTTTCAGCTCATAGGAAGCCAACTTCACATAAGTTTCTCGCCATTGTGCTTTCTATTTGCCATGCATTGAAAGATCCGGGTTGGCGGACCTACGATGTGTTGAAGGAATTGGCGGCGATGATGCAAACGAAGCTTGATAAATATTGGGATCCCGAGGAGAAGGAGAATGCAGATCCTAGCCGTCAGAGAAAAGCAAGGGCATTGAGTTTAACCATGCACTTGTCATTGCTACATTCCTGGATCCAAGGAGGAAAGAAGATTACTTTGATTTCTTCTATTGCTAGTTGTATACCGACTTGGATAAAATTACAAAACAAGTGGAGATTGCTTTAGAATGGGTGAGAAAGTATGTCAAGGAATATGAGCTACTTGCAAATGACAAGCACTGCACACTCGACACCTTATAGTCAAGGCAATACCATTATTGGATCACCTGTTGCAGGGAAAAGGAAGTTGGAAGAAGAGTTTGCCCAGCACAAGTCTCGTCAGAGGTCACGTGTACACAAATCTGAGCTTGATGCATACTTGGAAGAATCATTCGAGAAGGTCGGTGATGACTTTGATGTCTTGGGTTGGTGGAAGAGGCATGGCGAAAAGTTTCCTATATTGGCATCTATGGCCCGTGACTTTCTTGCAATTCCTTTGAGCACAGTGGCATCTGAATCAGCCTTCAGTTGTGGTAAGAGGATACTCAGCGACAAGAGAAGCTCTTTGAACCCTGATATGCTAGAAGTGCTTGTTTGTGCTAAAGATTGGTTGTTCAAACCAAAGGAGGGTGAGTTAACCGCTTACATTTTGGTTCTAATACTTGTGTAGAATGGGATATATAAAACCTACAGTATAGAAGTGTTGATATGCCTTTATATTAATATTTTGTTTCATTTGCAGGAGATGGACAGTAAGGACGCAGTTAAAAGTTTGGAACCAATGAAAGGTAAAAATATAATCCTGATCATCCATATATATATGCAATGGCTAGTGAAGTTTCGAAGTTGGTGGTCAAGTTGGCTCTTTAGAAAATCCTGATCATCGATAAAATGCTAGACACAAGTTGACACAAATTGTTATGTTTATAAGTCTACCTTTTTGTGATGTTGCACAAGTTAGTGGCACCTCTTTTGTGTTCGTTCTTTATTTTACTAGAAAAGGCTAAAGAATCACATCCATGCTCTTGTATATTACAGGTTATTCACTCTGTCATACGCACCTACTTTACATAGTGTAAAGCAACCATATGTAATATGTTGCCAAAAATTACATAAACTTGAGATGTTCTCAAACACAGGAGAAAATTTGGAGCATGGCATGAGCAACTAGTGATCCAGACTCATAGTTCTAAAAATTGTGTCTTTTCAGATCAAGGTACAAGCTGACTACTACCTCCATGAGAACTCGGTGACATCCATCATTGGCAGATGGCGTAATGCAATCCCGGCTTGGAATCCATTATCAGCCTTAATTCAGCTCCGTTTGTTAGTACCTATGTACTTCAAGTGCTGGTAGTGCAGAATGTGTAAGCTATCAAGTGTAATATTTGTGCTTCAGAATCTGTGTTTTGTACATGTTATGAAGCTGCCAAGTGTTCATGTTATAAAGCTGTCAATTGTTCATCAATTTAAGTGTTGGTAGTGCAGAATATGTAAGCTGTCAAGTGCAATGTCTGTATATGTTATTAAGCTGGTGCTATGTTTTAGCAGTGAAGTGCAAGATCGTATATATATTGAGCTGAACATGTATGGGTGGGGAACTGATATAGAACCATAGGCTAAAACCATAGTTCCTAAAATTGGTTAGTTTGGTTTTGGGGAATTTGTCATGTGGTTTAGTTTGGGCTGGGTGCCAATGCCAATTACATGGGGTTAGTTTGGTTCGGTTTCCAAAACATCAAGACGTGGGTTCGATTCAGGTTTGGTTTGGTTACCCACCCATTCTCAGATTTAGCAGCAGGCCTTTCACCTAGCGGTGCATCAAGGATATAATTCTTCTGTGCAGCAATGAGGATAATCCTCAAGTTACGATGATGGTGGGATTACATTGCTTCAATCTCACTATGTAGAAAAGATCTTGACTCACTTTGGCTATAGTGACTGCAAGCCCTCTCAAGCACCATATGATGCTAGCGTGTTGCTTCGAAAGAATCAAAAAATTGCTAGAAATCAATTGAAATATTCTTAGATTATTGGCTCGCTTATTAGCCAGTGCTACAAGACCTTACATCTCTTTTGCTATTAGCAAACTGAGCTAATTTGTCTCAAAACCAGGAGATGTGCATTGGAAAGCTCTAGAGAGAGTTATGCATTACTTGAAAGACACTACGAGTTATGGAATTCACTACACTGGGTACCCAAAGGTACTGGAAGGGTATAGTGATTCCAACTGGATCTCTAATGCTGATGAGATAAAGGTCACGAGTGGATATGTATTCACTCATGGAGGTGGTGATGTTTCTTGGAAGTCTTGAAAGCAGACCATCTTAACGAGGTCAACAATGGAGGCAGAACTCACAGCACTAGATATAGCTACGGTCGAAGCAGATTGGCTTCATCGACTCTTGAATGACTTGCCGGTTGTTGAGAAACCTGGACCGGGTATCCTTATGAACTGCAACAACCAAACTGTGGGTGCTAAAGTGAGCAGCTCAAAAGATAACATGAAGCCAGCAAGACATGTTCAGAGAAGGTTAAAGTTGTTGGGCAACATAGCATGCAATTTCAAAAAAAAATCCTACGCTCACGCAAGATCTATCTAGGAGATGCATAGCAACGAGAGGGGGAGAGTGTGTCCACGTACCCTCGTAGACCGAAAGCGGAAGCGTTTGACAACGCGGTTGATGTAGTCGAACTTCTTCTCGTTCCGACCGATCAAGCACCGAACATACGGCACCTCCAAGTTCTGCACACGTTCAGCTTGATGACGTCCCTCGAATTCTTGATCCAGTAAAGTGTCGAGTGAGAGTTCCGTCAGCACGACGGCATGGTGACGGTGATGGTGAAGTGATCCGCGCAAGGCTTCGCCTAAGCACTACGTGAATATGACCAGAAGCGTAAACTGTGGAAGGAGGCGCCGCACACGGCTAACAGATGTTGTTTTTGTGTTTTATAGGTGCCTCCTCCCCCTCATATATATACGTGGGAGGGAGAGGGGGCAGCCAAGGGGGCGCCCAAGTAGGAGGAATCCTACTTTGGGCCCAAATCCTATTCGCCCCCCCCCCCCCCTACCATAATTCCCGGAGGGGGTAGGAAGGAGGAGGGGGAGAGAAGGAAGGGGGAGGCCGAATCCCTCCCATTCCTTTATCTCTTCTCCTCTTTCCTCCCCACCACCCTTATTTTGGCCTACTTGGGGTGCACCAGCCCCTTAGGGGCTGGTCTGTCCCACTCTTGGCCCATTAGGCCCATGTAGTTGCTGGGGGGATGCCCGGAACCCCTTCCGTTGACCCGATTTGTACCCGGTACCCCCGGAACACTTCCAATGTCCGAATACAATCGTCCTATATATCAATCTTTACATCTCAACCATTTCGAGACTCCTCGTCATGTTCGTGATCTCATCCGGGACTCCGAACAACATTCGGTCACCAAATCACATAACTCATATAATACAAAATCGTCATCAAACGTTAAGCATGCGGACCCTACGGGTTCGAGAACTATGTAGACATGACCTAGACACCTCTCCGTTCAATAACCGACAGCGGAATCTGGATGCTCATATTGGTTCCTACATATTCTACAAAGATCTTTATCGTTCATACCGCAATGACAACATACCTTTTTCCCTTTGTCATCCGTATGTTACTTGCCCGAGATTCGATCGTCGGTATCTTCATACCCAGATCAATCTTGTTACCGGCAAGTCTCTTTACTCGTTCTGTAATACATCATCCCGCAACTAACTCATTAGTCACATTGCTTGCAAGGCTTCTTATGATGTGCATTACCGAGAGGGCCCAGAGATACCTCTCCGATACTCGGAGTGACAAATCCTAATCTCAATCTATGCCAACCCAACAAACACCTTCGGAGATACATGTAGAGCATATTTATAATCACCCGGTTATGTTGTGACGTTTGATAGCACACAAGGTATTCCTCCGGTATCCGGGAGTTGCATAATCTCATAGTCGAAGGAATATGTATTTGACATGAAGAAAGCAATAGCAACAAAACTGAATGATCAATATGCTAAACTAACGGATGGGTCCTGTCCATCACATCATTCTCCTAATGATGTGATCCCGTTCATCAAATGACAACACATGTCTATGGTTAGGAAACTTAACCATCTTTGATTAACGAGCTAGTCTAGTAGAGGCTTACTAGGGACATAGTTTTTTGTCTATGTATCCACACATGTATCAAGTTTCCGGTTAATACAATTCTAGCATGAATAATAAACATTTATCATGATATAAGGAAATATAAAATAATAACTTTATTATTGCCTCTAGGGCATATTTCCTTCAAAAGTCTGTCAGGAAAATGAGAAACTCCAAAGTTATTGCATTAGATTATATCCAAACGTCTAAAATCTAGCAGAACATTTTACTAAGGGTCTATCACGTAATGTGATAGATAATACATCGAAGGATATGGGTATGAGACCCACGATGTGAGTTGTTCGCAGTGGTAACTAAAAGCTCAAGTGCTCCCTGGGTGATTTTGGTAATTAATGTCAACATATCTCTTGTTGGACTAATATCTTCATCTAGTATATTTCAGAAAGTTCAACAAAGGCGTGGCATGGACAAGAGGATGTGGGACCCCTTCAAAATTCGAAGGACACACATTGGCAAAAGCTCAAGACTCTACATTTTCATTTTAGTGACCGAAGATCACATTGAGTCCATAGGAAAAACCAATACTATTAAAAGGGGATGAGGTGTTGCTTAATGGCTTGCTTTCTCAAAGTGCTTAGTGATATGCTCCAAAGCCCTCAACCACTTTCTCATTTCCACATATGTCCTAAACCCAAAGTCAAACTCGGCCCCACCGATTTGATCTATCCGGCGCCACCGAGTTCACTTGACATAGCCACTGCCAGAAACCCTAATCAGTTTGGTCTCACCGATGGGATATCGGTGTCACCGAGATGGGCTTGCAAACTCTTTGTTGCCTGTTGCAATTATTTTGGTACCACTGAGTTTGCTTGACCAACTCTCTGTTTGCCTATTATTGAAATTGGTCTCACCGAGTTTGTGTAATCGGTCAAACCGAGTTTAGGTTTTACCATAACCCTAGCACATCGGTCCCACCAAGTTGATTATATCAGTCCCACCGAAAAACCTAACGTTCACATTTTAAACCTGATCGGTCTCGCCGAGTTTCACTATTCAGTCCCATCGAGTTTGGTAAATGGTGTGTAACGGTTAGATTTTGTGTGGAGGCTATATATACTCCTCCACCCTCTTCTCCATTTGTGAGAGAGCCATCAGAGCGTGCCTACACTTCCACTACTCATTTTCTGAGAGAGAACCACCTACTCATGTGTTGAGACCAGGACATTCCAATCCAACCACAAGAATCTTGATCTCTAGCCTTCCTCAAGTTGCTTTCCACTCAAATCATCTTCCCACCATATCCAAATCTGTGAGAGAGAGTTGAGTGTTGGGAAGACTATCATTTGAAGCACAAGAGCAAGGAGTTCATCATCAACACACCATCTATTACCTTTTGGAGAGTGGTGTCTCCTAGAT
Source organism: Aegilops bicornis (assembly GCA_021605145.1). Lineage (NCBI taxonomy): Eukaryota > Viridiplantae > Streptophyta > Magnoliopsida > Poales > Poaceae > Aegilops > Aegilops bicornis. Next base: position 514,493,832 of record CM038674.1, read on the forward strand.
TGGTTAGGTGTCACTTGGGAGCCTCCGTCAAGATTGTCGAGTCAAATCAAGGAGTTTGTAAGGGCAAGGAGATCGCCTACATCGTGAAGATTACCCAAGTGAGGCAAGTCCTTCATGGGAGACGGCCATGGTGGGTTAGACAAGGTTGCTTCTTCATGGACCCTTCATGGGTGGAGCCCTCCGTGGACTCACGCAACTATTACCCTCCGTGGGTTGAAGTCTCCACCAACGTGGATGTATGATAGCACCACCTATCGGAATCACGCCAAATATCTCCGTGTCTCTAATTGCATTTGCACACTCCAATCCCATCCCTTTACTTTCTTGCAACTTGCATGCTTTACTTTCCGCTGCTCATATACTCTTGCCATGCTTGCTTGAAATGTATTGTGAATGTTTAAACTTGTGCTAAAACTCCACCTTAACTTGAAGAATTTAAAAACTGCTGCTTTTCTTTGTTGAGGGTCTAATCACCCCCCCCCCTAGACACTTCTTCTCGATCCTTTCAATTGGTATCAGAGCATTGGTCTCCATTGCTTTGGTTTAATCACCATTGGAGGAAGATGGATGAGTCTACGATGGGGAGTTTTAGACGTAGAGTGCCTATGCTTGATGGGGAATTCTTTCATGCTTGAAAAAATGAGATGCTTGAGATTTTCAATAAATATCATTTGAACAAGTACATTACTAGCCCTTGTGCGCCCCTTGTTGACCCCTTGCATCCTTCCCCTGATGAGTCTCTTGACATGATCCGCAATCTTAGAACTATCAATCTTATCATTAGAGGATTGCCTAGAAATTTGATTGTTTGCTTGCCTACTCTTGATTGTGCTTACACCATATGAAGATTTCTTGAGGAACGATTTCCAAACTATTCCTTGCAGAATCTAGATGTGATTCTTCAAAAGTCCATTGCTTTAAATAAGATGAATCCTAAAGATCCTAAGTTTGGTGATTGTTTATTTGAGCTTTGTGACCTTATGCGTGCCAAAGGAGATGTTGGAATCATTAGTAACATCATCTCGGAAGTCATTAGAATCCATAGAGGAGAATATTGTTATGATCATACTTCTAATGAATCACTCTCTCTAGGTAATGATCAATCACAAGACGATGTTGAACATGGATACTATGATGAGGATGATGATAGTGACTTCGATCTCGGTGAGTCTATGAGACACTTTGGTCTTATGGCTAATCTTCGACATGGCTGGAGGAAAGGAATGGGTTCTTGATAGTGGATGTACCGATCACATGACCGGAGACAAGGATATGTTTCGTGAGCTTGCTGAAAATGACAGCCCTCGAAAGTATGTCACTTTTGGTGATAAATCAAAGGGTAAGGTGGTTGGCCTGGGTAAGGTGGCCATCTCACATGACAGCTCCATCCAAAATGTTATGCTCGTTGAATCTCTTGGCTATAATTTACTTTCCATATCTAGACTAGCTGACTTTGGATTCATGTCCTATTTACTGGAATAGATTGCCAAGTGTTTCGAAGAGATAATCATAAAATGGTCTTTACTGGTATATGTAGAGGTGATCTATACATTGTTGATTTCACTAAAAAGGCTCAACCTAGAACTTTCTTAATTGCTAAACCTTCTAAAGGTTGGTTGTGGCATAGAAGTTAGGTCATGTGGGCATGCAAAATCTTGATAAGCTTATTAAAGGTGATCATATCCTTGGAGTGAAAGATGTTATCTTTGATAAGGATAGATTGTGTAGTGCTTGTCAAGCAGGAAAAGGGGTTGGAGGAAGCCACCCCGTGAAGAACATCATGACCACGAGAAGACCGCTCGAGCTACTTCATATGGATCTCTTTGGTCCAAACGCCTATAAAGGTCTCGGTGGATATTCGTTTGGTTTAGTCATAGTCGATGATTTTTCGCAATTTACGTGGGTGTTTTTTCTTGATGATAAATCGCAGGTCCAAAAGATCTTCAAGTACTTTGGTAGGAAGGCCCAAAATCAATTTGGAGTGAAGATACAGAAGGTTCACAGCGACAATGGAACGGAGTTCAAGAACGCAAATGTGGATACCTTTCTTGATGAAGAAGGGATTTCACATGAGTTCTCGACTATGTACACGCCTCAACAAAATGGAGTTGTTGAGAGGAAGAACCGGACTCTTATTGAGATGGCGAGAACGATACTTGATGAGTACAAGACGCCAAAACACTTTTGGGCGGAAGCGGTTGAGACAGCTTGTCATGCAACAAATCGTCTATATCTTCACAAGCTACTCGGCAATACGACATACGACCTTCTCACCGGTAACAAACCCCAAGTTGGATACTTTCGAGTATTCGGCTCAAAGTGCTATATTCTTGATAACCATCGTTGTTCTAAATTTGCACCTAAATCTCACGAGGGTTTCCTACTCGGTTATGGCTCAAACTCTCACACTTACCGTGTCTACAACAATTTCACCCGAAAGGTTGAAGAGACAGTATATGTGAAGTTTGATGAATCTAACGGCTCGCAAGTAGAGCAATTGCCAATTGATGTAGGAGACAAAGACCCTTCGGAAGCAATCCAAGACTTGTCTATTAGCAAGATTCGTCCAACGGAGGTGAAGGAGAGTACCTCGTCCATCCAAGTGGAAGCTTCTACCTCACGACAAGGTGAACCACGAGTTGACTCGGAGGCATCCACAAGTGGGACACACCAAGATGAAGAAAACGAGCATGTACACCAAGATGAACCTCATCAACCTCCTTCTCCACCTCCACAAGAGAACAACAACACCAACAACGAAGAAGGCCAAGAGGACAAACAAGATGATGAAGAAGATGTTCCACCCCGACCCAAACAAAAGCTCTCACGAGTCAGAGCAAGAGTTTCAAGAGACCATCCCGTCGAACAAATCTTTGATGATATTCAAACCAGGAGAATCACTCTCTCTAAAACCCGTTTGGCTAATTTCTGTGAACATTATTCATTCATCTCTAGTATTGAACCTATGAAGGTTGAAGAAGCGCTTGATGATTCGGACTGGGTGAATGCCATGCACGAAGAGCTACACAATTTCAAGAGGAACCAAGTGTGGACATTGGTAGAGAAGCCGGACAACAACCAAAATACCATTGGTACCAAATGGGTGTTTCGGAATAAGCAAGATGAAGATGGACAAGTTGTATACAACAAGGCCCGTCTCGTCGCTCAAGGCTACACTCAAGTCGAAGGTATGGACTATGGTGAGACATATGCCCCCGTTGCTAGACTTGAGTCCATACGCATCTTACTTGCTTGTGCCAATCATCATGATATCACATTATATCAAATGGACATTAAAAGTGCTTTTTCTAAATGGTGAAATTGAGGAGGAAGTTTATGTTAAACAACCTCCCGGCTTTGTTAATCCTAAGAAACCCGACCATGTTTACAAACTTCACAGAGCTCTTTATGGTCTTAAACAAGCTCCTAGAGCATGGTATAAATGCTTGACCAAGTTCCTTATTGAAAAACGCTTTGAGATTGGAAATTTTGATTCTACTCTTTTTACTAAAAGGGTTAATGGAGAATTATTTGTGTGCCAAATTTATGTGGATGATATCATATTTGGTTTGACTAACCTCATTTTAGTGAAAAGTTTGGAAGGCTAATGTCGGAGAAGTTTGAGATGTCTATGACGAGTGAGCTCAAGTTCTTTCTTGGTTTGCAAATCAAGCAAACTAAGGAGGGCACCTTTGTTTCTCAAACAAAGTATACCAAGGACTTATTAAAGAAGTTCAACATGCAAGAAAGCAAAGGTATGAAAACACCCATGCCTACTAGTGGACATCTTGACTTGACTAAGGATGGCAAACCGGTTGACCAAAAGGTTTACCACTCTACGATTGGTTCATTGTTATATCTATGTGCCTCCCGTCCTGATATTATGCTAAGTGTGTGCATGTGTGCATTATATCAAGCGGCCCCCAAAGAATGTCATCTTAAGGCTGTGAAAAGGATAGTGAGATACTTAATTCATAAACCAAATTTTGGCATTTGGTATCCTAAGAGGTCTTCTTTTGATCTTGTTGGCTACTCCGATTCGGACTATGCCGGTGACAAGGTTGAGAGAGAGTCCACTTCGGGTACCTGTCAATTTCTTGGTAGATCTCTTGTGTCTTGGTCCTCCAAGAAACAAGACTCGGTATCCTTATCCACCGCCGAATCGGAATACATTGCCGCCGGTTCATGTTGTGCTCAATTACTTTGGATGACCCAAACTCTTAAACATTATGGGATATATGTGAAAATGTTCCATTGCTTTGTGATAATGAAAGTGCTATTAAGATTGCTCACAATCCCGTGCAACATTCTCGAACTAAGCATATTGAAGTTCGTCATCATTTCATTCGAGATCATGTTGCTAAAGGAGACATTGATCTTAAGCATGTTCGTACCAATAAGCAATTGGCAGATATATTCATCAAACCGCTTGATGAGAAAGTATTTTGCCATTTGAGAGGTGAATTGTACAATATTGATGCCTCAAACTTGGAGTAGAAACTCCATTTGGATGCATGCAAGGCATGAGCCTTTCACTAATCCTTGATATTTCTCTTATGATGATTATCATATGTCTTGGATTTATATTTGTACCCTTGCATGTCATCTAACCCTTGTAGGTACTTGGATGAATTCAAATCTATGAGATTGAAACTCAATCATATCTTGAGCAATCTCTACATCACCAAGTCTCTACAATATTGTGGTTGAAGACAAGGAAGCATGAAACCTTTCAACATATCCTTTGACAATTTATATATATATATATATATCAAATTTCATTTGGTATCAAATTTCATGTTTGTCATTTTGGATACACAAGTGCTCTTCCTTGCAAGACTAACCCATGTAGGTAGATGAACTCAAAACTACAAGTGGTGCTCCCAATCATTGATGAGCTACATCAACCTACACAAGTTCAACTACATAATCAAGATAGACACCACCACCCAAGGTATGTTACTCCATCTTAGAGAAGCTTTACCCCAAGACATGGGTCAAAGCAGCTCAACAAGATGCGAATACATCAAAATGCTTAAACGAAAAATGGTAACCCCATTTTGAGCTTAAACGATGAGTATGACCTACGATCAAGTGTTCTCACTAGACTCCTCAGTCAATATACTCTAACATAGGTGACTTTGTCGCCGACCCTCTCTAGATGAAGTTCTCTTGTGTTTTTCTGTGTTCCTGCATTTATCTCTTGCATGCTTGTTCCCCTTTCAAAAAAACTTCATTTAGATTTCTTTTCTTTCCTCTGTTATGTTCTGCATCCCCTGAATCCAATTCATTGCAAATCATTCGGTTAATTCCTTGCATATCCTTGTGAGATCTTATTTTCCTAGTGAGCTGAGATGACAAAAAATTTCTTCTGTATTGAACTCGGTCTCACCGATTTATGCCTCTCGGCTAGACCGAACTGCAATGCTACATTGTAGTTTGTTCATCGGTTCCACCGACAAGGACATACCCGGTCTGACCAATATGCATCATCTCTCACATCTACAACTCGGTGTCACCGATGAGAATAACTCGGTGTCGGTGTCAAAACCGGCGGATCTCGGGTAGGGGCTCCCGAACCGTGCGTCTAGGCGGATGGTAATAGGAGACAAGGGACACGATGTTTTTACCCAGGTTCGGGCCTGTAACATCCCAAAATTCTAAATTTTGGAATGTTATAAACAAATAGATAGTTTTGGTTGATTGTTTGATTGATTGACTGAAAGTGAGTGAATTCGGAACTTTTTGAAAGTTAAATGAGAGGGAATAAAAGGACTTTCCCAAACTTTCATTTTGCTTTTATGATCTTCGAATTCAAATTCTTTTCATCACAAAACCACGGAGAGAAGATGACATGACTTCTTCCATTTATTTAAATGACAAGGGGTGTTGAAAATATTTGAATTTCATTTGAGAATATTTCCAATTCTGAAACTTTATGCAACTCAATGATTTTCACGAGCGAAGATAAAATGACTTCTTCAAATTATATGAAATATGAGTTGGGAGTTTCAAAGAATTAAATTCAAAGTTCTTTTGAATTTAATTTCAATTTGGAGTTATTTGAGTTTTATTCAAATTATTTTTCTCCAAAAATAAAATATAGGGAAAATAGGGTAACATGATTCCCTACATCAGAAAATTGGAGAGAAATTAATTTGAAGTCATTTTGGTATTTTTAAAATGATTTTGGTTAGATTTTATTAGAGCAGAAGCACTCTTTGCTTTATTTGAATTTGTGTGGATTTTATTTGACATTAGAATAATGTTCATCTTGTAGGAAATATTTTTCTGCAAATTTAGATATATTATATGCCTATATAAAAGTTTTAATTATTTTGTTTTTATTTTAGTTCTGTGAAATTTTGTTTCAAAAAAAAAAAACCACAGCGCCTTGGGCCAAAGGCCCAAGCCGCCAAAGCCACCGGCCAGCCAAGGCCATCCATCGCGCGAGCCAGGGAGCCGCCGCTTCCTTTTTCAATCTTAGTAGGACTCTTGTCCTATTTCCGTTTATTCCGTATTTGTTTCTAGATCTTTTCCTCTTGTTTCCTAATCCTAGTCTATTTCTTGTCCCCTACCCCAAGCAAAACCCTCCCCTCCCCAATATAAATACCCAAGCACCCCCCCTCTAACACATCAAACCAACACCTCTCCTCTCCTCCGCAGCAGCAGCAGTGCCGCCGCCCTACGCCGCCGCCGCCGCCCCCCTACACCGCCGCCGCCCAGTGCCGCCGCCGCCACCTAGCCCCTCGCTTCTTCGAGGTACTAGCCTCAAGGCCACCTTTTCTTTTCCTCGGTTTGGTTTTTCAGAATCGTTCCGGTTTCGCTCCGGTTTTCTAGATCGGTTTTTCGTTTCGGTTTTCTTTCCAAACCCTAGATCAGTTTTTTCTCGCCGGTTTTACTTTTCCGGTTTTGTTTATAGCGTTCATCGGACCGCTCGCCCTAACGTAACGAGATCACCGGGTTTGCTTTGGTTAATGAACGTCCGCTCGCTCAACCGCTCGTCGCTTTTCTATCTCATCGGATTTATTCCGCTGTTTTTCCGATAGCGATTTCAGATCCAATCTTCGTTCTAGTTTGTCTTCTCGCCGCTTATCGGAATCAGGTGATTCAAGCGCTGGAGTTTCGCTTTCAAACCGCCGTTCCAACTAATCAACTTAAACAAAGTTTTGCTACTGTAAAATTTGACTTAGTTTCAACTTGTTAGAACCGAGTTGTTTTCTTCCATCGTTTGACTTTCGTTGCTTTATTTGATTCGATTCTTTTTGCAACCAGGGTTCTTAAGTTGAACTTTCTGGTTAGATCTTTATTCGAGATTTACCCGTGCATTAGATGAGTACTTATTGTATACTTGTTGTTGTCTGTGATAGATCACCCAGAGTGCGCCGCTTGTTACTTCGAATCTCTAGGTTTCGCGGATCCTCAGCAAGGCAAGTAACACTTTGATCATACTCTTCTCATACCCAGTTTTATGCATTAGATCTATTCCTCAAACACTTGCATGATTAGGATCTAATTAAATTGTGGGATGGGAAGTAGATTGAGGTAGTACCTATTACCTGTTTTATTATCAAACCCTTGGGAGTTACTTCTACGTTTGCTTATTATGCCATGCTATGCAAGTAGACGTGGATTGGTTGAGTGAATATCCATGATGTATGTGAGGTTGATAATTAATGGTTTATCTAAGGTGGCAACTTAAACACACATATGGGTGGATTGAGGCACTGATTACTCCAGACTTGCCTGTCTAGGCACTGGGTTTCCGTGACTTACTGTATTTCTTCGGACCGCCACCCAGTGCTCAAAGGGATCATGAGATTATTCAAACTAGAAACTTCCGTGTGCAGCCACAAGCCATTATGGGCTCTCGTGATAGTTGACTAAGTCGTGTGAACTCTTACTGTGGTAGACTAGCAGATGTAGGGGTTGTAGGTGGTACGGTCTACCCATCGTAAGGTGCAAACGCTTCTGAAAGACTATGTCTCGGTCATCCGTTTCTCAAACACCATGTAGTGCGAGAAATCCAACGGAGGAGATCGAGTCATGTGGGGAAAAGTGCGCAACCCTCTGCAGAGTGTCTAAACTAATCATGATTAGCCGTGTCCCCGGTTATGGACATCTTGAGTATCTAGTTCTTGGATTATCATATTGATCTCATCACGTTACTTAATATAATTTGTTTGGGTTTAATGAGTACTTTTAATTGGGATTGAGAATGCTGTCAACCATTCTCAATGTTTCACAACCACCATGATAGTTAAATAAATTTATTCCTTTGTAGTAGGGAAAAATTGGCTTTTCGCAAAACTGTAACCATAGAGCTTTCCACCAGCCATACATGCATGTAGTATAGCTTATTCTTTTCATTACTCTCTATGTGTTACATTGCCAGCATATTCCATGTGCTGACCCGTTTTCGGGCTGCAACTTTTCATGTTGCGGACTTTTCGCATTTACGAGTAAGTGATACGTTAGGGTTACGATTTCCTATACTCAAATTTGCCGTTGGTGTTGATGGGAATCCACAACCTTGTTAAGCTTCCGCTATATTTTGGATCGAGGTAATAGTATTTACGTTATTTCATACATGTGATTTACCTCTGTTATAAATCCTTCGAGTATTGTGTATGTCAAAGATACCGATCCGTGGATGACACGAAGCATGAGACTTGACCCATTCGGGTCGGGTCGCTACAAGATGGTATCAGAGCACATGTTGACTATAGGACGTGACCCTAGAAACTGACAAGCCCATAGGAAAGATTTTTCTCGACAACTTCATTTTCAAAAAGATCTTTACCTCTCTTCTCTTCTGAGCTTATTCAAATATTCCCTTTTAGTGAGACTATACCCCCTTTCCCTTTTGACCACTCGAAGATTCGAATGATAAGACCACTCCAAGGAGACAAGATATCGGACAACTAAGACCATTTGGAATGAAGAGGATTTTACCGTGTAAATGGAAACTACAACTGTTGAAGACTCCGAAGACTAGGAGATTTTGAAGGCTCTGAAGAATTTCCAGATTTTTATGACCTAGGAAGGTTACGCTTATGGAATTTGACAGACCAAGGAAGTTGTCAATACCCGAGATCAAGGTGTATCAGAGAAAGACCGGAACATGAAGTATAGAACTCAAAGTTATGTCAAGGAAAACCCTAAGGCAGGAGATATCAACTATGGGGAGATAGCTCATGGAAATGACAAGAGCAGAGACACGGCTATCCATGAGGTTATCACCCGCATATGGTATTGCCATTGTGCTGAGTTAAGCATGCATATGCATGGAAGGATTGGATGGTAGAAGGTTGATGGAGCACCTATCAGCAAGATGAAGCTTTAACCTTAGCCGGTGTATCACCAGGATCTGGAGCATTACATCAAGGATTTTAAGATGGACTTGCAGGAAGCTATATTCGACAAAGAAGTATTTCGTGAAGAAACTCATGACCCGTGGCTGAAAGTAGCCAAGCTGGAGGAGCAAAACCTCGAGATACCGGAGATTTGTCAGGAACTGAAGGACAGTAGGATCATGGTCCATGTCAAGGATGTTGAAACTGGAAGTTTGGAATGCAACTCCAGGAATATTAAAGGACGTCACGAGAGACTCTGCGTCTATAGAGATGATCTTGCAAAAGAACTTGAGAAGGACAAGCATTATCAGAAGGAGCCATCAGAGACATGACCAAGACTTGAGGAGTTTGATGACTTTGAAGATTTATTGACTATTAGAAGCCCAAACCCCTATTATATACCTGCGTTAGATGCGATGATTGTGAGCTGTCATTTGTTTGATGTTTTTTTGACAGCCACAAATAAAACATGTCTCTTCAAAACTATTGTTTGCATTGTGTGCATCCCTCTTGATCTCTCTTACTCCACCCCAAAACCCATGGACCCAATAGAGGATGAATGGAGATGAGCTTGGATTTCTGGACCGATGAGTCAATTGGAGACAGACCGATGGATTCAGAACATGGAGGATCATATGGAGAACAACCCTGTAGTCAGAAAGGATATGGCTCATCATGCTCTTAAGTGTTTTGAAAGAGGTGCTGCTACTTGGTGGAGGATGTACCAAACCATCAAAGGATGGCAAAGAGTAACCACTTGGGAAGAATTTAAATTGACTTTGCTAAAGTCTCGGTTTGTGTCCCAGAAGTTGAAGCCTTATGGAAAGGATATGAAGAAACCTTGTGCATGCAAGCTCTGTGGAGAAATAGGACACAACCATAAAGAAAACAAGGACGAATACCCTCATAAGCAGAGGATTACCAAAGGAGTTAGCCGAGGATTTTCAGGGAACTTCGATTGGAGATTGTTCCCAAAGGTTTTGTTGCAGCAATGGAAGTTTAGTCTACATTGTTGAGAAAGATCTGTGAAGCTCAGAAGGATGACAAAGAGATTGCTGAGGTAAAAGAGAGGATGAGCAAAGGAAGGCCGAAGGTTTTCGTAAGGATGAACACGACACCTTATGGTTGAGGATAGTGTATATATGTGCCAATAATGCAAAGGTCAGGAAGTTAAAACTTCAGGAGGCTCATGACTCACCATACTTGATTCGCCCTGGAAACACCAAGATATATTTGGATTTGAAGAAGCGTTTCTGATGGACTAGTATGAAGAAGGATATTGCGGAGTATGAAGTCATAGGTGATGTATGCCAGAGAGTAAAGGCAGAGCATCAGAAGCCAGTCGGATTACTATAGCCTATGCCGATAACCGAATGGAAGTAGGATAAGCTTGGAATGGATTTCATTACCGGATTTCCCAGAACCCGAACAGGATATGATTCTATCTGGGTAGTAGTTGATTCACTTGACCAAAGTGGCTCGCTTTATCCCAGTGAAAACTACCTATACAAGTGCGAAGTTGGCCAAGATATATTTGACAAGGATCGTATGTCTGCATGGAGTTCCGAGGACCGTCATAGAGGAACACAGTTTACCTCAAAGTTTTGGAATCAGCTGCACTGCACTTTGGGTACTAGGCTAGAGTTCAAGACAGCCTTTCATCCGCAGTATGATGGATAAATCAAGAGAGTCAATCAGATACCGGAGGACATGTTGAGAGCGTGTGCGCTAAATTTTGGATCTAGTAGTGATGATAATCTACCTTATGCGAAGTTCTCATAAAACAACAGCTATCAAGTCAGTTTGAAGATGGCCCCTTTTGAAGCTTTGTATGGGAGAAGGAGCCAGATACCGATGATGTGGAACGAAGTTGGAGACCGTCAGTTGTTTGGACCAAATGTGATCAAGGATGTCAGAAGAGAAAGTTAAGTGGATTCGAGATAGACTGAAGGTAGCTCACCAGTGTAATAATTATGCAGACGCAAGGAGGTAGTCTATGAAATTGGAGACGGAGCATGTCTTCATGTGTCCCCTCTGCGAGGATTTAAACGATTTGGAGTTAAGGGAAAGTTAGCCCCGAGATTTGTAGGACCATACCGAGTTTGGAACATATGGGAGAATTGGCTAAACAAGTTGGAGTCACCCGAAGGACTGTCAGGAGTTCATGATGTGTTTCACGTATTCCAGTTGAAGAAGTGTCGTGCAGAGATGGCCAATATTTCCTTGTAAGGACGCTTGACCCTGGAAAGGATAATGATGTTCCACAAAGTGGAGTATGGATTTCATAAGCATAAGTTTTATCACGGTATGTGGGATATCCCACGAGGATGAAGAGATGAATTACTATTGGATATAAAGGAGGTCTAATGTTGGTAATATGGAACAATGGAAATTCCATGATGATTCTGAGTAATCGTGTCCTGGTTTGGTGCCAATATAAGGAAGGAAGACAGTACAATTGGATGGATTTTAAGTATACTAGGAAGTTGGAAGTTGGAATAATGATGAGTTGCCCCGAGGATGTGTCCAAGGATTTTAAGTGATGAAATGGGCCATAACCCACAGGCTCCAGGACCTGCCAAGAAGCAAGCACATTCTTGCTAAAGGAAAACCCCTGGAAGAAGTTACGATTTGTACCGGCTGCATTTATCTTATAGGAGTTTACGCAAAACCTGAGAGTTGTTAAGGACCGATAGATGTTTGTTTGGCTTGCAGAATCAATGGATTTTCCGAACTTGGTTCGTCGACAAGAGAAATTCCGCAATGCTTGTGAGGATGACCGAGTGTTAGAATGCGAGATTCGCTAAACCATGTACAAGGTAATGATTTGGGTGCGGGATGGATTGATCACCATACCGACTTACTCTTATTATTCGCTTTGCTATATGGAATGGTAAATCTGAGTGACTTACCTATAGTAGAAAGACGACGATATTAAACCTTGTTTAAACCTTAGAACGGTATAGGTATTTCTTTTCCCCTTGTACAAGGAAGTTGTTGCCAACCGTAGGTTATACGGTGAGGTTCAACCCAGACCCGTTTTCTGCAGGAGAAACCATAAATCGATGACCACCATGAGATATCGATAGTTGTTTAGAATTGGCGCCAGACCTGTCAGCTAAGAAGACCCAGTCTCGGAACAACCTTACCAAGAAGTAAAGGACAAAAGTATTGAGGAAAAGGTTATGCCGCTACAGGAAGAGCCCAGAGAAGGAATTATCCTTACAATCTGAGAAGACCGACACTGTCAGTAATAAGGATGGAGTATATAAGTTTTGATGGAACCGTAACCATGCTTCTAAGGGTGGTAGCACCCGAGACCCCGGAAATGATCGATGGATTTTGAGAAGACCCCCAAACCCTAACCTATTTCTTGCTAGTTTCTCCGAATCTCGAGGACGAGATTCATTTTAAGGGTGGTAGTTTGTAACATCCCAAAATTCTAAATTTTTGAATGTTATAAACAAATAGATAGTTTTGGTTGATTGTTTGATTGATTGACTGAAAGTGAGTGAATTCGAAACTTTTGAAAGTTAAATGAGAGGGAATAAAAGGACTTTCCCAAACTTTCATTTTGCTTTTATGATCTTCGAATTCAAATTCTTTTCATCACAAAACCACGGAGAGAAGATGACATGACTTCTTCCATTTATTTAAATGACAAGGGGTGTTGAAAATATTTGAATTTCATTTGAGAATATTTCCAATTCTGAAACATTATGCAACTCAATGATTTTCACGAGCGAAGATAAAATGACTTCTTCAAATTATATGAAATATGAGTTGGGAGTTTCAAAGAATTAAATTCAAAGTTCTTTTGAATTTAATTTCAATTTGGAGTTATTTGAGTTTTATTCAAATTATTTTTCTCCAAAAATAAAATATAGGGAAAATAGGGTAACATGATTCCCTACATCGTAAAATTGGAGAGAAATTAATTTGAAGTCATTTTGGTATTTTTAAAATGATTTTGGTTAGATTTTATTAGAGCAGAAGCACTTTGCTTTATTTGAATTTGTGTGGATTTTATTTGACATTAGAATAATGTTCATCTTGTAGGAAATATTTTTCTGCAAATTTTGATATATTATATGCCTATATAAAAGTTTTATTATTTTGTTTTTATTTTAGTTCTGTGAAATTTTGTTTAAAAAAACCCACAGCGCCTTGGGCCAAAGGCCCAAGCCGCCAAAGCCACCGGCCGGCCAAGGCCATCCATCGGGCGAGCCAGGGAGCCGCCGCTTCCTTTTTCAATCTTAGTAGGACTCTGTCCTATTTCCGTTTATTCCGTATTTGTTTCTAGATCTTTTCCTCTTGTTTCCTAATCCTAGTCTATTTCTTGTCCCCTACCCCAACCAAAACCCTCCCCTCCCCAATATAAATACCCAAGCACCCCCCTCGAACACAACAAAACAAAACCTCTCCTCTCTCTCCTCCGCATGAAGCAGCAGTGCCGCTTCTTACACCGCCGCCGCCGCTTCACACCGCTTGCCACCAAGTGCCGCCGCCACCTAGTCATGGCCACGAGCCCTCGCTTCTTCGAGGTACTAGCCTCACAAGGCCACCTTTTCTTTTCCTCGGTTCGGTTTTTCAGAATCGTTCCGGTTTCCGTTCCGGTTTTCTAGATCGGTTTTTCGCTTCGGTTTTCTTTCCAAACCCTAGATCGGTTTTTCTCGCCGGTTTTACTTTCCGGTTTTGTTTAGCAAGCGTCATTTGGACCGCTCGTCCTAACGAACGAGATCACCGGTTTGCTTCGGTTAATGAACGTCCATTTGTTCAACCGTTCATCGTTTTCTATCTCATCGGATTTATTCCGCTGTTTTTCTGATAGCGATTTCAGATCCGATCTTCGTTCTAGTTTGTCTTCTCGCTCATTTATCGGAATCAGGTGATTCAAGCGCCTGGAGTTTCATTTCAAACCGCTGCTCCAACTAATCAACTTAAACAAAGTTTTGCTCTTGTAAAATTTGACTTAGTTTCAACTTGCTAGAACCGAGTTGTTTTCTTCCATCGCTTGACTTTCGTTGCTTTTATTTGATTCGATTCTTTTTGCAAACTGTGGTTCTTAAGTTGAACTTTCTCGTTAGATCTTTTATTCGAGATTTACCCGCATTAGATGAGTACTTATTGTATACTTGTTGTTGTCTGTGATAGATCACCCAGAGTGCGCCGCTTGTTACTTGAATCTCTAGGTTTCATGGATCCTCAAAGAAGGCAAGTAACACTTTGATCATACTCTTCTCATACCCAGCTTTATGCATTAGATCTATTCCTCAAACACTTGCATGATTAGGATCTAATTAAATTGTGGGATGGGAAGTAGATTGAGGTAGTACCTATTACACTGCTTTTATTATCAAACCCTTGGGAGTTACTTCTACGCTTGCTTATTATGCCATGCTATGCAAGTAGACGTGGATTGGTTGAGTGAATATCCATGACAGATGTGAGGTTGATAATTAATGGTTTATCTAAGGTGGCAACTTAAACACACATCTGGGTGGATTGAGGCACCTGGTTACTCCAGGACTTGCCTGTCTAGGCACCTGGGTTTCCAGGACTTGCCTGTATTTCTTCGGACCGCCACCTAGGCTCAAAGGGATCATGAGATTATTCAAACTAGAAACTTCCGTGTGCAGCCACAAGCCATTATGGGCTCTCGCATAGTTGACTAAGTCGTGTGAACTCTTACAGTGGTAGACTAGCAGATGTAGGGGTTGTAGGTGGTACGGTCTACCCATCGTAAGGTGCAAACGCCGAAAGACTATGTCTCGGTCATCCGTTTCTCAAACACCATGTAGTGCGAGAAATCCAACGGAGGAGATCGAGTCTTGTGGGGAAAAGTGCGCAAACCTCTATAGAGTGTATAAACTAATCATGATTAGCCGTGTCCCCGGTTATGGACATCTTGAGTATCTAGTTCTTGGATTATCACGTTGATCTCATCACGTTACTTAATATAATTTGTTTGGGTTTAATGAGTACTTTTAATTGGGACTGAGAATGCTGTCAACCATTCTCAATGTTTCACAACCACCATGATAGTTAAATAAATTTATTCCTTTGTAGTAGGGAAAATTGGCTTTTCGCAAAACTGTAACCATAGAGCTTTCCACCAGCCATACATGCATGTAGTATAGCTTATTCTTTTCATTACTCTCTATGTGTTACATTGCCAAAGATATTCCATGTGCTGACCCGTTGCTGGCTGCAACTTTTCATGTTGCGGACTTTTCGCATTTAGTAAGTGATACGTTAGGGTTACGATTTCCTATACTCAACTTTGCCGTTGGTGTTGATGGGAATCCACAACCTTGTTGCTTCCGCTATATTTTGGATCGAGGTAATAGTATTTACGTTATTTCATACATATGATTTACCTCTGTTATAAATCCTTCGAGTACTGTGTGTGTCAGCATACCGATCCAGGGATGACACGAAAGCACAGAGACTTGACCCATTCGGGTCGGGTCGCTACAGGGCCCTCTCGATGGAGGTAAAACCCTACTCCTGCTTGATTAATATTGATGATATGGGTAGTACAAGAGTAGATCTACCATGAGATCAGAGAGGATAAACCCTAGAAGCTAGCCTATGGTATGATTGTTGTTCATCCTATGGACTAAAACCCTCTGGTTTATATAGACACCGGAGAGGGCTAGGGTTACACAGAGTCGGTTACAATGGGAGGAGATCTACATATCTGTATTGCCAAGCTTGCCATCCACGCCAAGGAAAGTCCCATCCGGACACGGGACGAAGTCATCAATCTTGTATCTTCATAGTCCAGAGTCCGCCAAAGGTCATAGTCCGCCATCCGGACACCCCCTAATCCAGACTCCTCAAGAGCCCACGAACCAGGCTTCAATGACGATTTAGTCCAACGCGCATATTGTCTTCGGCATTGCAAGGCGGGTTCCTCCTCCGAATACTTCATAGAAGATTTTGAACACAAGGATAGTGTCCGGCTCTGCAAAATAATTTCCACATACCACCATAGAGAGAATAATATTTACACAAATCCAATCTGCTGACGTATTTTGCAGCGTGTCATCACACCACGGCTAAGCCTTTATTCGAATCGTTTTTACTGCCCACCTCAACGCGTTTAGCGAGGCAGTTTCCTTGGCACGTCTTGTCAAAGCAGAGATCGTGTCCCCTTATTCCGGGATTCTCATCAATACGGGCGTGGGTAACCCAACCGTACCATTAATCTATGGTGCTTGGGAGATAAGCGAGTTTTACCGGGCTGGTGGGGGCGCATAGTTTCGTCCGCCCATATAAGGGGATAAGGATCCACCTTTTCCATCTACACCTTCTTCCTCCTTTGCTTATCCATTTTCGCGCACTCGAGCTCCAGCGCCCAAGTCCGCACACCCCGCCTCAACCTTCTCCAGTCATGTCCGGAGCGGGAGGCAAGTGGATGGTCTCCTCCGTCACGGAGGGACACATCAAGAAGTTGAGGGAGGCCGGATACTTGTCTAACGACATCGCGCACCGGCTCCCAGACAAGGGGCAGCTCATCCCCACCCCCAGGCCCCATGAGAGGGTGGTGTTCCTCACCCACTTCCTCCACGGACTAGGTTTTCCACTTCACCCATTTGTCCGGGGGCTCATGTTCTACTACGGCCAGGAATTACAAGATATGGCCCCAACTTCGTCCTCAACATTTCGGGCGTTTATCGTCAGGCGAGGCTTTCCTCCGCATCAAGCCCCACTTCGGCTTATGGCTGAAGACCTTCAATGTCAAGCCGAAGGTAGTGGGCGGCTAACAAGCGGAGTGTGGAGGCGCCATGGTGGGCAAGATGCCCAACGTTACATGGCTCGAGGGCTCCTTCGTGGAGACCATAAAGGGGTGGCAATCGGGATGGTTCTACATCACCGAGCCGCGTGACCCTAAATGGGCAGCGGCCCCCAAATTCTGATCTCGCTTCCCTACAAGGCTCACCTCCTGGAAAGAGACGGGCCTGTCATGGGGTAATTCGGAAGAGCGGACCGGACTCCAATCCTGCGTCCAAGACCTAGTGAACAAAGAGGTTAAAATCGTCAACGTAGTCCAGGTCATGCTCATCCGCCGGATCCTCCCGTGTCAACGACGGGCCTTTAACTTATGGGAGTTCAACCCGGCCCAGCACCAAACTCTGACCAGGCTCTTTGACACAACGCACGAGGATGCCTGGAAGGTGCTATTCAAGGGCGCCGAGGTTCCCCCTCCCATCACCGAGGATCGCGGATTCCCCGCAAAACGACAAGCCGGCGTAGTAAGCTTATTTTACCCTTTACGGGATACTTGTTTTTCATAGTTTAACTCTATGCGGGATCTAAGCTCCCGTTCCTTTGACAGGAATGGCAGAAGAAGACCGGATAGATCGACTGTCCGGGTCCTTTGCCCGAAGATCCAGCAGACGCCCACTTGACGGGGCTGCTAGTCCCGGCACCTTACGTGGTGCCGGAGAAGAAGGCCAAGAAGAAGGCCACGGGAACTCGAAAGAGTTCCCGGCGCCAGGTGGTGTCGGACTCATCGTCCGATGACTCCGAGGTGGACTCCTCCCGTGAAGACGAGGAGGAGGAAAGAGAGGTCTCTCCCCCAGCGGGGGGAGAGAAGAAAAGGAAGGCCGCCCCAACTGGGGGGCCGGAGGGTCCAAGAAGGGAAGGACCCTCCCTCCGGACTACTCCACCAACGCCAACGACGGCGAAGAAGAGTGGCCACCCAGGGCCAAGCCCCTGGCGAAATCATAAGTATCCAGGTACCAGAATAACTCATGGCGTTTCTTTATTGCACAGTACCTTCTGACGCCGAATATAATCATGAAGTCCGCCCAAGGCCGGGATCGACGCTTCGTCGAGCGGTTCCCTGGGTTCGTCGGATGTGAACAACACTTCACTTCCGACCGCCTCCTCTCCTTGCGCTGCGGATGATGCTGAGGTGACGTCCCAAAAGGGGCCAGGCCAGGAGGAGGTGGTCCTGGAGGCGCCGCAAGGCAACCTCCCGGATCCCAGGCGCAAAGGGGGTAAAACCCCAAAGGGCTCTAAGTCCGGCCCTGGGCCGGACTCTGACCGAACCTTCAACGGTTCCGCATCCGCAGCAGCCCCTACTAAGGAGGGCAAGCCTACGACGCCAGTGACCTCCGTCCAACCGGAGGCACCGGATAATTTGCTGGAGGTGCTTAACGGCGCCTCCATCGATGAGGAGCACCGCACTATTATGAGTGTGGTGATCTAGAAGGTTCAGTCCGCCAAGAGCGGGCTAACCGAAGCCTGTGCCAGCCTTCTAACAGGCTTTGAGGTATGTATTTAAGATATGTAAAAATATTACCGCATAGACAGTAGCCCCTGATGCTCAATTTGGTGTTCGGAAAGAAAAGCCGAACTGAGGATCAAAAAGATATACGCAGGAGTCTAACATAAGTATGTCAATATGGGAATGTAGGCTGTGTTGCTGACCTCCGCCAAGACCGATCGCGGAGGTTAATGCATTGAAGCAGAGCCTCGAGCGGTCTGAGGACGAGCTCGGCCTTGCCAAGAAGCAGCTCGAGGACAAGGAAGGTAAGTAATACCTTATGTAAGTATATAAAAGAAATATGTGGTTGCAAAAAATGACAGGATCAATGTGGGTATGCAGGGGCCACGAACGAGGTGGCGACCCTGAAGGAAGCGCTGTCCAAGGCCGAAAACAATGCGGCCGTGGAGCGCATCGAGCGAGAGAAGCAGGAGGCGTGGGTGGCGGCGGTGCAGCAAGAGCTCCAGGCTCTCGTGGAAAAACACGAGAGTTTGGAGCGTGACTCAAAGACTCGAGAGTCCGAGCTCGCCTCGGCGCTTGAGAGCGCCAAATCTGCCAAAGCCGAAGCCCAAAAAGCCCTCCAGGAAATTGAGGCGATGAAGAATATAGCGGCGGGTAAGGCATTCTTTATGCAAAGCAAGCACGCGAAAGTGAATTACTTGTTACTTACCCGAGTCCGGAGCTCTCCAGAGCATTCGCAGATCTTCCCAGAGTGTGTCTGACGCTGCCAAGATTCTACCGAGCCAAGAGGGAAGCTCGACGGAGAAGGTGTTCTGTCTCAAGATCTTGAGGACGGACACCGGTGTTTTTGAGCGACCAGTCAAGCAATGGTCGAGCTCCATAAGGTGGCCGAACAGGCCATGAAGGGTCTCTTAGTCCTACTGTGGCACCGGGAAGCTATGCACAGGAGCTACTTCGGGCTGGTAAAGCGGCTGGTGGAGGCCTGTCCAAGGCTTGAAGTCATCAAGCGCTCCGTATGCATCGAAGGTGCCCGTAGGGCCCTTTCCCGTGCTAAAGTGCATTGGGGCAAGATGGATGCTGAGAAGCTTGTGACGAACGGACCACCGCCGGGCAAGGAGCATCGCAAGCCTGAGATGTATTATGAGGGCGTCTTGAAGGGTGCCCGCCGTATAGCGGATGAGTGCTCCAAAGATGTAATTTTTGAGTAAACTCGCATTTGTAATCCTGTACGCTGAAAACTTGTTCATATGCGCTAAGCAACGCTTTTGAATTTAAAATATTACCTTCAGGCGGCCGTTTATCAAAATTGAGAGATGGCGAGTCGTCGCTTTCGCCCCCATGACGCGAAAGTCTTTGGAGTGTTCGGGATAAACTTGAGCGCTTTTTTCCATTATTGGGTCCTTCGAGGGAGGCGCTCAACACAACGAACAAGGCAATCGGACTATAATGCTTGAACACTCTCACTTAGCCATAGAATTCTATAATTTTAAATTTCGGTGAAGCCCCTAGTATTCGGAAGACCGAGTTCGGGGCGCTATCCACGCCTAGGTCGGACAAAGCCGACTCCTCGCTCTAAGCGGCATAAGTCTTTAGGGACTCGAAAACCTCTCGAACAGCGACCAGCTCTCGCCCTATCATGACGGTCAGTTTTAGCTTTCTCCACTGAGGTGCTCAGCCCAGCTCAACCGGGGCACAATCGCAGTGGTTCTCCCAGTGCTACCTTAGCCGATATAACGGAACGTAAGGTACCAAAACATGGGAGCCGGGCAAACCCAACTATTGACCCAAGACATGATTCGGAGCCGATGCATATAATGCTATAAGTTCGGGGTGCCGCACTCATGAGATTGTTCGAACTTCTCACACCATATTCTGGGGTACGTAAGCCCCTGACGTATTGGCCGTACCAAAGTGTACGGCTACATAATGTCATAACTGAACATATTTTTATAAAAAAAAAGGTAATGCAATAATAGACAAAAGCTATGCATTGTTTATTCGAAAAGTCTGCGGTAAAAGCAGAACGATACAAATAGTGCGGTAAGCAAGAGATGGGACTATTTAACATGTCCCCCCTCCAGGGGCGAGCTGCGGGATGATATGTGAAACAAGTATACTGCTCGTTATAGAGACCACCTGGACACTCGACGTAGCTTTCTGCCTCCCTGGCTGTTGCATCGTGTGTTTGGCGATTATGCTGCCGGACAGGCCTTCCGGAAAGTGAAGTCCTGAAAGTAAGAAAGAAAAAAAAGAATGACAAAATCAGGAGCCCCTTGTGCGGTTGAGCCGCATTTTGGGCGTGCCGTGGTCGTGCCCCTCCCCCAATGCCCATGGTATTTCCATAGCATAGTTATGTACGCGTAGTACTGGTTTCGCAATTTCGCGAGGGCTGGGGTTGGGGCCGCATTGCTAGCATGCTCGGAACGTGCCAGGCGGTCTTGTTGTAGGTTACTCCGGGCGCGCTTCACGGTGTCCGGACGTTTAATGGCCGGACTAGAGAATTGCCTTGACAGGATGCTTTGTACTTCCGCCGCGAGGGCCGCCGTATGCTCCTCCGTCCGGGGAGAGCGTTCGGTGTTTCCATTGACCGTAATGACTCCTCGAGGGCCTGGCATCTTGAGCTTGAGGTATGCGTAGTGCGGCACCGCATTGAACTTTGCAAATGCGGTTCGCCCGAGCAGTGCATGATAGCCACTGCGGAACGGGACTATGTCGAAGATTAACTCCTCGCTTCGGAAATTATCCGGGGATCCGAAGACCACCTCAAGTGTAACTGAGCCTGCATAGCTTGGCCTCTACACCTGGTATGACGCCTTTAAAGGTCGTCTTTGTGGGTTTAATCCTTGAGGGATCTATGCCCATTTTTCGCACTGTATCCTGATAAAGCAGGTCCAGGCTGCTGTCGCCGTCCATAAGGAATCTAGTGACGTGAAATCCGTCAATGATTGGGTCTAAAACCAATGCGGCGAATCCGCCATGGCAGATGCTAGTGGGGTGGTCCCTTCGATCAAAAGTGATCGGGCAGGAGGACCATCGGTTGAACTTTGGGGCGACTGGCTCCAACGCATATACATCCCTGAGTGCACGCTTCCGCTCCCTTTTGGGTATGTGGGTTGCGTATATCATGTTCACCGTCCGCACTTGTGGGGGGAAACCCTTCGTCATCCCCTATTGTTCAACGGCCGGGGCTCCTCCTCGTCATCGCTATGCAGCCCCTTGTCATTGTTTTCGGCGTTTAACTTGCCTGCCTGCTTGAACACCCAACAATCCCTGTTGGTGTGGTTGGCTGGTTTTTCGGAGGTGTCATGTATCTGGCACGAGCGATCGAGTATTCGGTCCAAATTAGACGGGCTCGGAGTATTTCTTTTGAATGGCTTTTTCCGCTGACCGGGTTTAGAGCCTCTGAATCCGGCATTAACTGTCGTGTCCTTAGCATTGTCGCCGTTAATGCGGCGCTTTTGCTTGTTGCGACGCGACCTGCCAATGTTGTCCTTGGTATCCGAATTACCAGGGCTCTTGGTCATGTTATTGCTATGAGCTAGCCAGCTGTCTTCTCCCGCGCAAAAGAGGGTCATGAGTGTTGTGAGGGCTGCCATGGATTTCGACTTTTCCTGTCCTAGGTGCCGGGCAAGCCACTCGTCGCGGATGTTGTGCTTGTAGGCTGCAAGGGCCTTTGCGTCCGGACAGTCGACTATTTGATTTTTCTTGGTTAGGAACCGTGTCCAGAATTTTCTGGCCGATTCCTCTGGCTGCTGAATTATGTGGCTCAGGTCATCAGCGTCTGGTGGTCGCACATAGGTGCCCTGGAAGTTGTCGAGGAATACGGCTTCCAGTTCCTCCCAACAACCAATTGATTCTGCTGGCAGGCTGTTAAGCCAATGCCGAGCTGGTCCTTTAAGCTTGAGTGGGAGGTATTTGATGGCGTGTAGATCATCGCCGTGGGCCATGTGGATATGAAGGAGATAATCCTCAATCCATACCGCCGGATCCGTTGTGCCATCGTATGATTTGATGTTTACGGGTTTGAAACCCTCGGGGATTTGATGATCCATTACTTCATATGTGAAGCATAGTGGGTGTGCGGCGCCTCTGTATTGGGCTATATCACGACGTAGCTCGAGTGAGCTTTGTCTACTGTGTTTGGCCCTGCCGAATTACCATATCCGGCATGACGGTTATCGTCACGTGTCGTGGAGCGCCCACGCAATCCATAGATCGATCTTGTTTGCCTTGCCCTGTCTTCCAATATATCTCGCAGGTCTGGCGCATTTCCCCGTGCCTTGGTATTCTTTGAGCGGCGCCGGGGTGCGGCTTGAGTAGAGGGCCGAGAGGCCTCCCTGTCGCGGCCACGAGGTGGCCGGTCGGCCGCATCATGCGCTGATGATGTAGGTCTTTGTGCTTCCTCCTCTAATCGGGGTAGCAGCCTGCGTTTTGGGTAGCTTTTGGAGGGGCGTTCGAGTTCGTACTCTTCGGCCGCAAGGACATCTGTCCATCTGTCGGCTAGCAAGTCTTGGTCAGCTCTAAGTTGTTGCTGTTTTTTCTTGAGGCTGCTCGCCGTGGCCATAAGCCTGCGTTTGAAATGGTCTTGTTCGACGGGATCCTCAGGCACAACAAATTCGTCGTCGTCGAGGCTTGCCTCGTCTTCGGAGGGAGGCATGTAATTATCGTCCTCTACCTCTCTGTCTGTCGCTCTCTCATGAGGGCCGGCTTCTCCATCCTCCTGCGCTGAATCCTGCTGGAGGGGATTGTCTTCACCTTTGTCCGGGGTGTTATCATCTCCGTGCCGGAATCGCCGTTTTTGCTGTGGCAGGATTTAGAGCGGCGCCACTGACGCCGGCACTTAGGCTGTTTCTTGGAGGGGTCATCCTCCGTTGTTCCATCGCATTTCCCTTCTTTTGGGGTGTCCACCATGTATATGCCATACGATGAGGTGGCCTTCCAGTGCCCTGTAGGCGCTGGTTCTTGTTTGTCTCCTGCATCGTCGTCCATGCCGTCGATGTCTTCGGAGTCGAAGTCGAGCATGTCGGTTAAATCATCGACAGTGGCTATGAAGTGGGTGGTGGGTGGGGTTTGAATTTCTTTGTCGTCCGCATCCCAACCTTGCTGACCATAGTCCGGCCAGGGTTCTCCTGATAAGGAGAGAGACTTTAGTGAGTTCAGAATGTCGCCGAAAGGCGAGTGCTGAAAGATATCCACGGCGGTGAACTCCATGATCGGCGCCCAATCAGATTTGATTGGCAGGGGCGCGGAAGGTTCGGAGTCCGGAGAGGAGTCCGGCACCTTGGAGTCACGAAGCCGCAGCGACAGGTATGGTGTTCGCTCGATCGCCAGAGATTGCAGCCCCGAGGCGGTGTCCAGCCATCCGTCCTCGATAAGCGCAATCGGCTCCGAGCTAAGGGTCGGAGCGGACCGTGCGACCTACTGAGGACCGCTCGTGGCAGAAGCTAGATCATGCCCATCGCGACGGCGGCGGCGCTTGGCTGTGGCTCGAACCCGTCGAAGATCAAGTCTCCGCGGACGTCGGCCGTGTAGTTCAAACTTCCAAATCGACTGATGGCCAGGGGCGAAGCTTCGATCTACTCGGATGGCCAAGAGAATTGCCCGCATGCAAAGCCGCCGAATCGAAGATCTGTCCGGGAGAAAAGTCTCACCTGGACCGCATCATTGTTGATGATCGGAGGAGCCATCGGGCCTAAAGGTGACGACAGAGGAACTCTCAATGAAAGCATCAATGTCGGTGTCAAAACCGACGGATCTCGAGTAGGGGTCCCGAACTGTGCGTCTAGGCGGATGGTAACAGGAGACAAGGGACACGATGTTTTTACCTGTGTTCGTGCCCTCTCGATGGAGGTAAAACCCTACTCCTTCTTGATTAATATTGATGATATGGGTAGTACAAGAGTAGACCTACCACGAGATCAGAGAGGCTAAACCCTAGAAGCTAGCCTATGGTATGATTGTTTTTCGTCCTACGGACTAAAACCCTCCGGTTTATATAGACACCGGAGAGGGCTAGGATTACACAGAGTCGGTTACAATGGGAGGAGATCTACATATCCGTATTGCCAAGCTTGCCTTCCACGCCAAGGAAAGTCCCATCCGGACACGGGACGAAGTGTTCAATCTTGTATCTTCATAGTCCAGGAGTCCGGCCAAAGGTCATAGTCCGGCCATTCGGACACCCCCTAATCCAGGACTCCCTCACTCGGCGTTACCGATTTCAATATTGAGAAAACATTTTGCCATTTTCATCATGCTTATTTGTTCCAGCTCCACTCGATGATTCTTGTCCTCTACCAGCATCTTAAATTACATGTTGCTTTGTAATGTGACTCAAGGAGCAAACCTACTTGACTCATGCTCCAGAAGATCCCTTCTTGGAAATTGATGTCAAAGGGGGAGAGAGAGCACATCAAAGCTTATCACATGAGAGAGAATGCACACCTTAAGCTTCTCCAAATGCTTATTATCCATAGAGGAGAGAAGTCACATGTCTTCAAGAGGGGAAAGACATGTTAGTATGTGTTATGATTGTTACGATTGTTTTGCTCTGATTTTCTATTCCCTATCCTCTCCCATTATCCAATATCAGATTCAGGGGGAGAAAGAGCTCATTTCCAAGGGAAGAAAATCTTTGGAATTCATTGCATATCTTTACTCTTTGGGGACAGATCTATATCCAAATAGAGTACTAAGTACTCACTCACTACATGTCATCCCAATCTTGGTACTTTTGTGGTTTTCTAATTTGCTTTGTTTAGTAGGTGTTCTTGTGTTATCTAACCTTGTTTTCTCAAGTTCACCTCCTCCAAAGCCAGCTCAAGACCAGAAGGTAAGTATATGCATCACAATCATGTGCATGATGATCTCTTGTTGATGTACATATTGTTTGCAAGAAGGACTCATGAACATGGAGGTACATTTACTATAGTTACATCATTTTCTCTGATGCATATTGCCAAGATACATGTAACTCATTGCTTGCTCTGACATACTTATGCATTCACATGCTCTTATATTCTATATTTACATGATTGCATACATGTAGGGGGAGCATATGCATGTTACATGTCTTTCCAAAGCTTTACTTGTTATCCTTCATATCTTTATCTGAAGCTTTGATGTATGTTGTCATCAATGACCAAAAAAGGGGGAGGTTGAAAGCACAAGTGCTCCCTGGGTGATTTTGGTTATTAATGTCAACATATCTTTTGTTGGACTAATATCTTCATCTAGTATATTTCAGAAAGTTCAACAAAGGCGTGGCATGGACAAGAGGATGTGGAACCCCTTCAAAATGCTAAGGACACACATTGGCAAAAGCTCAACACTCTACATTTTCGTTTTAGTGATCCAATATCACGTTGAGTCCATAGGAAAAGCCAATAGTATTAAAAGGGGATGAGGTGTTGCTTAATGCCTTGCTTGCTCAAAGTGCTTAGTGATATGCTCCAAAGCCCTCAACCACTTCCTCATTTCCACATATGTCCTAAACCCAAAGTCAAACTCAGCCCCACCTATTTGATCTATCTGGCGCCACCGAGTTCACTTGACGTAGCAACTGCTAGAAACCCTAATCAGTTCGGTCTAACCGATGGGATCTTGGTCTCACTGAGATGGGCTTGCAAACTCTCTGTTGCCAGCTGTTGCAATTATTTCGGTTCCACCAAGATATGCAGTCGGTCCCACCGAGTTTGCTTGACCAACTCTCTGTTTGCCTATTACTGAAATTGGTCTCACCGAGTTTGTGTAATCGGTCAAACCGAGTTTAGGTTTTACCCTAACCCTAGCACATCGGTCCCACCGAGTTGATCATATCGGTCCCATCAAAAAACCTAACATTCACATTTTGAACCAGGTCGGTCTCACCGAGTTTCACTATTCGGTCCCACCGAGTTTGGTAAATTGTGTGTAACAGTTAGATTTTGTGTGGAGGCTATATATACCCCTCCACCCTCTTCTCCATTTGTGAGAGAGCCATCAGAATGTGCCTACACTCCCACTACTCATTTTCTGAGAGAGAACCACCTACTCATGTGTTGAGACCAAGAAATTCCAATCCAACCACAAGAATCTTGATCTCTAGCCTTCCCCAAGTTGCTTTCCTCTCAAATCATCTTTCCACCATATCCAAATCTATGAGAGAGAGTTGAGTGTTGGGGAGACTATCATTTGAAGCACAAGAGCAAGGAGTTCATCATCAACACACCATCTATTACCTTTTGGAGAGTGATGTCTCCTAGATTGGTTAGGTGTCACTTGGGAGCCTCCGTCAAGATTTTGGAGTTGAACCAAGGATTTTGTAAGGACAAGGAGATCGCCTACTTCGTGAAGATCTACCCAAGTGAGGCAAGTCCTTCGTGGGCGACGGCCATGGTGGGATAGACAAGGTTGCTTCTTCGTGGACCCTTCATGGGTGGAGCCCTCCGTGGACTCGCGCAACCGTTATCCTTCGTGGGTTGAAGTCTCCACCAACGTGGATGTACGATAGCACCACCTATCGGAACCACGCCAAAAATCTCCGTGTCTCTAATTGCGTTTGCACACTCCAATCCCATCCCTTTACTTTCTTGCAACTTGCATGCTTTATTTTTCGCTACTCATATATTCTTGCCATGCTTGCTTGTAATGTATTGTGAATGTTTAAACTTGCGCTAAAACTCCACCTTAACTTGAAGAATTTAAAAATTGCTACTTTTCTTTGTTGAGGGTCTAATCACCCCCCTCTAGACACCTCTTCTCGATCCTTTCAGTAACCTAGTCTATGTGATCAGAGATCCGGTGAATTAGATGTGGAAGACAAGCTGTTGGTCAACTGAGAGGAGAGTATCCTTACTATTAATAATACCACTCCATGAAGATGCAACACTCTCCTAATCTGCATGGCAGGTTGATGTATATCTTAATGTGTTCTAAGTGGCTCATTTAAGCAGAGATGTTGTCCTGCAGAATATCTTTTGAAGAACACACCTATATGAGCCTGATTGTTAAACGTCGCAATCAATGAGAGTAGGATGCTCTCTAGTAAACTCATGAAAGGTCTCGGAGTATAACGCATAAGCTCCACCCACGGGGAAGACCCACGGTAGCCCAGTATCGGTCAAGGCTTTCTGTGAAGCTAGATTCGCAGAAAACTTGCAGTTCAAGGCCTAGTCAACTGTTCAAGTTGCTTACTAGTGTAGGATAGAGTTCTAGGTGGAAATTCAACTTAACAGTCCCCACTGCAGTACCGGTATATAAAACAGTGTTTTGGAACCAAAGGCAAAATTGTTTACCTCTAGGATCTGGTGGGGGATTGCTGGAATTTTAATCTATTTTGGGCATGCCCACCAATCAGTTTTAGAATTCCTAATAAATCCTAGAGGCCCACTCAGCCCATTCGTGCAAGGCAAGGGGTGGTACTAAAGTTTAGTCCCACATTGCTAGTTTGGTAGGAGTTGGACCTCCTTATAAGGGAGGTTGTTTCCCCACATGTATGAGCGTGAGAACAAGAGAGACACTCACGCGTGTTCCACCTGTGCCGCCCGCCTCGCCACGCCACGCCACCCATCTCGCCTCCTTCTCATGTGCGTATAAAAGAGAGGTCGCTCCTCTCCATCCCGGCTTGCGGCGTGCATCGCAGGTCGGGACAGTAGGCCTCCGAAACCCCACCTCTTTGAGTCTTGTACGGGAGAAGGGTGATAAGGTTTTTGGGGAGCGCTTTGCGCGACTACTGACCGGTCCATCACGGGCGCTCCGGACACCGACGACCACTTCCCCAACGACGACTTCTTCCCCGACGTCGACATCTCTTCGACGACATGGCTGGTGAGGACATCGACCCCAAGACTGGTGCTTCTGCCGCTGCTCTATACGTCTTCGTGTTCTCTGTGTTTAAGATCATACTACACTTTCTTGTTCTAGCCTCTGTTCTACATATGTTCTGTTTTAGTTCATATGTGCATATGCTATTTGCCTTCTATCTTTTAGATTACATGACTTGTTTCATCTCTACTATAATAGCCATGTTTTATTTACTATTTCTGTTAATAAAATCGTATGGTAAATTGCTCATATTTCCAACAGTGTCCTGGTTGAGCCGGTCACTCACGACGAAAACCGCTTTCATGACGCGTATTTTCTGTCATGAAAGAGCATACTTCCATGACACACAAGAAACGACATTTGTTGTAGAAGTGATCTACAACAGCACATGTGTGAGATTCTTGATTTTGTCATAAATCTGTCATGGATGCACATCGATGACAAAAAAAAGGGACCTTCTATGACGAACGAGTATTATCACGGATGTGTCTTTTCTATACTGCATGATGCGCTTTAATCTAACTATCTGCAGTTAAGAAGGGACTCTCGCTTGCATTACAATGGAGTCATTGTTTTGTCTCTGTTGAGAAGACTGTTAACCTAATGAAGGTAGATCTAGACGGATCACATCATAGCCTTATTGTTTGTGAGATCAAACTTCTCATGGAACAACGATATTCTTGTATGACTCAGATTCGATGAACTCAAAATCTTATAAGCCATTCAATAGCCGCTTATGGCAGGAATAGTTGGCGTACCACGGTATGCCTCTGATCAAGCCTCGGTGAGGTTGTCAAACTTTGTAAGGCTGATTGTAGAGATTTTTGGGGTAGGTGTGTGATCAATCAAGAACTTTTGCCCATGGCACCTCTTGTGCCATGTTTTTTCACAAAGTTTCTTTGTAGCTCGTCCTACATGAAACCTCTTATCTTCAGCCCTTCAACATTGCTTTGAGATCCGTACTCTTCAACTAACTTGCAACAAGGAGATTTCTCTTTTTTGTTTCTCTCAAATGAAAGAACATATGGACTTCAAACTTTCCAGATCAAACAAACTTTACAACTTCAATGTGTGAAAAAACTTTCAGATTTTTTGGACCAACATAAATATACAAAATGTGAATTTTTTTTTATTAAAAAAATAAATTTTAGCATTTTAAATGCATGAAAAAATCTGAAAGTTTTTTCCCACGTAGTAATCAGAATGTTTTGTTGTCCTGCAAAGTGTGAAGTTTATACATTGTTTTGTTTGAGAGAAACAAAAATGACAAATGTGTCTGCACGGATCTTGATGCCAAAATGGATGGCTAAGATAAGGGGTACCGTGTAGCTCCAGCTACACAAAACCACACTCATGTTTTTTTCCTCTTTATTATACACCCCTTCCCTTTTGCATTGGAGCGATACAACATCATGTGTTTATTCAGACACACAATACCCAAACACCTACTACTCAGACTCCGCTGCTACGTCCACAACTTGGAAACTTACATAACCAGCAAGTTCCCGTTATTTTCCAACATGCATTGTTGCACCTCATGTCCTCACCTGAGGTAGACAAAGTTATCGACGCTCACATGCACAGTAGTTTTCTTGTGCATTTTTTAGCTCGTCTACAGTCTATACGCGCGAAGTGTGAGCACCTAATAAGCGAAATAAACCCCAGCTTGCTTGCTCATCTCAACCGGAAGAAAGTCTTCAAACAGAAGAGTTTCTCCATCGGATGGCTAGTATATCCCGTGCCCCTATTATTTCTAACGAAGTTGGGGCGGATGCATGCTCCCTTGGGCGTACAGCTTAATTAGCTTGCAACCGGCACATTTCCCGCGCGGGTGATGTTGGGCTCGGAGGCAGCCGCCCCGTGGCGCTGCTCGTTTCTCGCAGCACGTTCCTTCAGGATCTTGGTGTTAATCCTCTCACGTACCTCGTCGGTATCGATCTGCACAGCCCTGCACTCCTCGCTGCAGAATGGCGTGTCCCCTCTGTGGTTCGTAGTGAGAAAAACGAATCACTAGATCAGAATAGCACTAGTATACAGTGTGTACATATATGGGTGATCTGAGAGCAGGAGCAGCTAATTAAAGGAGCAAACAAACCCGTAAAATCAAACTACCTGTACATGAAGACGTCGAAATCTCTCGAGAGCGGCTTCCCGCAGAGGTAGCAGGCGTCCATGGCGTGGCGGCTCGTCGCGCCACCGCCGTCCAGGGGCACAATGGCGAAGAGAGAAGAAGCGGAGGCAGGCGACGACGGCATCTCAGCTGCAACCTGGGGTTTTGCAGGTTGGTTTAACTTGACAGGTCTTTGATTGATTTTGGTGTTGAGGTCTGAGGGTAGTACACTACTGCTAGGTCTAGACTGAGGTGGAGGAGCCTTTTCTTCTTATAAGGGGGAGAGCCGGAGAGGAAATATGCGGTTGCTGAGCTATGGTGCAGGATGCGGGAGAAGAGAAAACACGGCTGGATTTCCAGGAACCATCTTGGCTTCTCTTCTTGTACACGACGCAGGGCGAAAATGGCCGTAGCGGCGCGGCTAGGGCCAGGGCCAACAAGAACCCTGCCTGCAGCGCGCCGGTTTTTGTTTGCTTACTCTGCGTATCGGTCTCAACCCTCAACTCGCGCCTCGTTCCTGCCGGTGCAATGCTGCCGGACCCGCCGAAATATTGCTAAGAAAATGGACGTCCGATTCTTTTCCTTTTCTTTTTCAGATCGGGTTTATTGGTGAGTTCTTGCACCGTTGCCCTGTGGCCACGTGTTGAGCACGCGAGACAAGGACACTTCAGATTAGAGCGTAAATACAAATTGGCAGTACAGCACTGAATATACTTTGAACCTTGGCTTTCTTTTGGTTCCATAATAAAGAAAAACCTTTGGCTTCTAACACAGCGCAGGGCTCACGCTCACCCCTTGTTTAGAAAAGTAGAAAAATGCCGCGGAATAGTTTCCCAGGTAATTTATTAGCGGGTGAACAGTGAAAGATTTGTCACTGACATTACAATTAGCATATTAGCATAGGCCAAGCACGACGAGGTGGAACGCACCGCTTGCTCCGGGAAAAGAATATGGTTATTATTTGCCTGCCCTGTACCTAGCCTTCTAGAGCCTGCACCGATGCCTGCCCGCTCTCTTGGCTCGGGAGGTCGACAGAGAAAGAGACGAGAAAGGGAGAGCAAACCGTGCACACGGAGCAGGGAGGGGGTGGTAGTACCGATGGCGACGCTCGCACGCGTTGGTTGTACTTTTTGCTCGCGTCGTGCGTCCACCCCGCGTCTCGCCGTCGCGCGTGCATGGGAGGCGTCGCCTGGGGAGCAGACAGACAGTTTTCTGTGGATCCACCCACGGCGCGAACGCGGGGTATCTGCCTTGCTTGACCCGGCCAGGGGGGGGCATCTTGACGGGTGTTGACCGTCTTTGAGGATGCAGGAGACTGAGTGACTGACGATGACATATCAGTTCTGTTCGAGGCGATGACTGACCCTGACGTCAAGCTGACTGTTCGAGGCGATGTCCTGGAAGGAATAAACGGTTGCAGAAGGAATCATTTGCTTGTGTCCACACGTCAGAACAACTCCAACGCGCGACGGCCTAAACGAACACACATTTTATCCGTTTTTCATACGGATAGTCACGTCCTTTTTTTTATTTGGGTCGACAGGTTCGCCTAATAGGAGGCCAACCCATTTATACCGACGGAGAAAAATTCATCATAGGTCACAAAACTTGAGCCGGCTGACATTTAAGTACCACTACTTCAAAATACCCGAACTACGGTCCATATACTTGCGCAGGGGGTTCACTTTGGTCCGTATATACGATTTGAGCTACGTATTTGCTGACTTGGCCGAGTCAGCCTTTGACAGCTGTGCTTTGACCGCCACATGTGCAGCACCTGGTCGGGGGGGGGGGGGTGTTAATACTAGATGGCTGGAGGGTTTTATTTTGCAAATGCGCGCGCACCTGGTCATTAAACGCGCACCTGGTCGGACCGCACCGGACCGCACCTGTCTCCTCCCTCCCGCAACCTCTCTGCTCCCGCACCCTCTCTGCTCGTCGTCGCTACCGAGGTAGTGCGTGTGCTCGTCGGCATCGACGACGGCTCCATGAGCACGTCGTCGGACGCTGAGCCGCCGTCGTCCGCGCCGTTCGGGAGGGGCCTGCGCGACGTGCCTCTTGCTCCTTCGCGTCGCCGTGATGATGCCTCGCCGCCCCTGTACGGTAAGTCGCCGTCGGCAGCAGCTCCTTTGCTCGATCTGTGCAATTTAGCTCCCGTAAAGAGTTCTTGGCTGCATCAATTGCGCGTACGAGCTAGGGTTTGGCCGTTCGTTCTACTCTCTGACGGATTGGGTGTGGGGTTGTAGGGTCTTAGCAGTTTGTGAAGATCTTTCTGACAGGCCAAAAATAGGGCTGCGTCATGGGGGGTTTGCAGTAGATGGCCATGTTTGCAGAGATCTGGAGTGGTTATGGTTCTTTCTCCCCCCCCCCCCAATTCATCGGTCCAGGGGTCTAGGGTTTAAGCAGTAAAGTTTGCTTTTAGTGTCAGAGTGTTAATTGAACCAAAAATTGTTGTAATTTGCAATTACATTGTCTCAGATTGACCAAAGATGGTTGCTTTTCGACCAGTAAGATCATACATTTGTTAATTGGAGCCATGAATCGATCATACATTTGTTAATTGGAGCCATGAATCTCTGTTTTTCTTTCTGAAAAGGTAAAAAAGTCTGAATGTTTGAACTGTCTAAACCTCTCTGTAGTCTGAAATGTCTGAACTTTTTCAACTTGATTGTTTTGCAGGTCATTTAAGCAACCACTTCTCTGTTGAGGTCATACATGGTGGCTACTTTCTATGTGCTGGCAAGCATAGGGGTTATCACAAAGGTCACTCCATTTGGTATGATTACTGTGACATAGATAATTGGACACCTAATGTTGTTGCTACCTAGTGGAGGAAATTGGATATGAGTTTGAGGGCAGGATCGGGGCTTATTGGTGTGTTCCAGGTTGACGGTGTACAAGAATGGATTAAGAGAGATTAAGATGGGAGACAACACTATGACAGAGAACATGAAGGATTGTGTTCTTAATGGGAATCATTTTCAAAGAAATATTTCTTGATCATGATGAGAGCCTGAGATCATATATTTCTCCTGTTCCTGTTCATTCTGATGATGAGGATCCTCCATTTGCCAAATTCAGTAGAAGTAGGCCAAAGAAAGAGCAAGTGCATGATCAAGAGCATGAGGAGCAAGAAGAGCAACAACAGCAAGAGGAGCAGGCTGAGCTCACTGTAGTGGAACAGGAGCTGGCTCAGCATGATCAAGAGCATGATTCTGATCAAGAGCATGAGCAAGATGAAGCAGAGTCAGAAAGTGGAGCAGAGTCAGAAGAAGAAGCTTCCATACCAAGTCCACCCCAGCCTGGAACTACTTACCTTTCATCTCAGTTTGGGTTTAGGGCAAGGAAATCCTGTAGGTTTTTGAACATGGATGCAACAGACACAGTATTGCATGATTCAGATGAAGATTACATTCCACAAATTGTTGATTCAGACATTGATCTGCAGGATGATGATGACTTGTTTGACAACCATGTTGATTGTGAGAAGGGCAAAGGACCAGCAGTCCAAGAAGAAGTTGATGATCCTACTGAAGATGTGGATATTTGTCTGCCATCCTCTGATGAAGATAAGGTGAAGTTGAATTTCCAAAGTTTTAGAGAGGAAGACCTGACTAAACCACAGTTTCAAGTTGGCCAGACCTTTGGATCTGTTGAGTTCCTGAGGAAAGCTATCAAAGAGTACAGCTGTCAGGAGAGAGTTGACATTAGATGCCCTAGAAATGATAGGAAAAGACTTAATGCCATTTGTGAAGATGGCTGCCCTTGGACCTTGTCTGCATCACTTGATGGGAGAATCAACTGCTTCATGATCAAGAAATACAACCCAAAGCATACATGCATAAAGAAATGGTGTGTTAAGTCATTCACTGCTCCTTTTATGGCTGGAAAATATCTTGATTCTTTCAGAGCAGATGAAAACATGAACATGAAATTTTTTGCAAGGGTGGTTCAGAAAGATTGGAGCATGACAGCAACAAGAAGCAATCTTAGAAGGGCTAAGAGGTTAGTGAAGAAAGTTATTGAAGGAGATGAGTTGGAACAGTACAACAGCATGTGGGATTATGCACAAGAATTCAGAAGATCAAACCCAGGGAGTTCTTTCTATGTGGGTGTCAGTAATGGCATATTTGCAAGTTGTTATTTCTCTCTGGATGCCTGCAAAAGGGGTTTCATGCAAGCTTGTAGGCCTGTCATTTGTTTGGATGGATGCCACCAAGACAAAGTATGGAGGTGTTATGTTGTATCTTTGTTGGCATGGATCCTAATGACTGCATTTACCCTCTAGCTTTTGCAGTTGTTGAGGTAGAGAACAACGACACATGGAAATGGTTTCACAAATCTGAAGAGTGACTTGGGAATTCTAAACACAGAGCCATGGACTATAATGTCAGACAAGCAAAAGGGCCTGATCAAGGGAGTGAGGCAGCACTTTCCTGATGCAGAGCACAGACACTGTGTTAGGCATATATGGCAGAATTTTCAGCAAACACACAAAGGAGATGTTCTTAAAAACCAGTTATGGAAGTGTGCAAGGAGCACAACACAGGCTGTGGGCTGCAAGCATGGAGGAAATGAAGGTCATAAGCATAGAAGCATACAAGTGGCTTGAGCAGCTACCACCCAACACTTGGGTTAGGGGCTTTCAAAGAGAATTGGTCAAGTGTGATATCCTTCTGAACAACAACTGTGAGGTTTTCAACAAATATATTCTTGAGGCTAGGGAGATGCATCTCAGATCAATGATTGACAAGATCAAAACACAGCTCATGGTCAGGTTCTACAACAAAAGAAAAGAGGCAGAGACCTGGCCTGGCTCAATATGCCCAAAAATTAGGAAAAGAATTGAGAAGAATATAGAGTTGTCAGCTACATGCATGGTTTCAGGGGCTGGTGATGGCATCTTTCAGGTTGACAACAGGAACAGGACATACATTGTTGACACGAAGGAAGAAAGTCGTACATGCAAAAGGTGGGATCTTAGTGGAGTTCCATGTCACCATGCAATTGCATGCTGCAGACATGAGAGGATTGATCCTGAGAGTTTGGTGCACTCCTGTTACAGTATAGAAGCATTCAAGCTAGCATACAAACCCATTATCAAGCCTTGCAGATATAGGAGTGAGTGGCAGAAGATGAACGGCTGTGAAATCAAGCCACCTGTCTTTGAAAAAAAAGTAGGGAGGCCTTCAAACAAGAGTAGGAGAAAGCAGCCTTATGAGATTGAAAAGAAAGATGGAACCAAGGTGATGAGCAGACATGGAATCACAATAACATGCTCATACTGTCATGAAACAGGCCACAACATCAAAGGATGTAATCTCAAAAAGGCTGGCATTTTGCCAAATCTAGCAGAGAGAACAACAAGAAGGGGTCCAAGGGCCATTCCTGATGATGTGTCAGATGATGAAATTGTTTTGGCACAACAAGATGATGGCCAAGGTACACAGGAGGAGGTTCAGGTCACACAAGAGGATGGTCAACTTACACAGGAGGAGGTCCATGTTGATGGCCAAGTTACACATGAGGAGGCCCATGTTGATGGCCATGATACACATGAGGAGGTCATTGTCACACAAGATGATGGAGCAGATACACCAGTTGTTTTTCAGGAAAATTCTCCACTTTTGTTAATTTTGACCTCTTTTGTCCAGTCAT
This sequence comes from Aegilops bicornis, assembly GCA_021605145.1. Taxonomy (NCBI): domain Eukaryota; kingdom Viridiplantae; phylum Streptophyta; class Magnoliopsida; order Poales; family Poaceae; genus Aegilops; species Aegilops bicornis. The sequence goes on from CM038674.1 coordinate 514,530,001, forward strand.
TTTTGTTGTACTGATGTTATCATGTGATGTTTGTTTTGTACAGGTGCAGGACTTTGGATTTACAATGCTTCATAGGATGCAACAATCCAGACCTGTTCCTAGAGAAGAAACTGAAACCATTTTGCCAGACTCTTCATTCATCTCAAATGCAGCTAGTTCTCACACTGCAACACAGACAACAACATCCACAAATGAAGGCAACCTGACCATGAAGTTGCTGAAGATGAAGAGAGACAAAGAAAGACAGATGGCAGCCAGCAGAGATGCAGCACTTGAGGCCATGAATGAGCTGGCAGAGAAGAAAGCAGAGGAGGAAGAAGCAAAAAGGCAAGAAATTGCAAGGAGGAAAGCAGAGTCTTCACAAAGAAGAAGAAGAGCAGCACAAGAGAAGAAAGCTCGGAATCTGCAAGAAGGCGGAAGCTGCAGCAGCAAGAAAAGCTGCATTGCAAGAAGAGAAGGAGGCCAGAGCCCTTGAAGCAATGGCAGCTAAAGCAGAGACAACACGGAAGAGAAAAGAAGATCAAGAAGCAAAGAGAGCTATGGCAGCACTGAAGAGAAAAGAAGATCAAGAAGCAAAGAAGAAATAGCAAGAAGAGGCCAAGAGATTAAGAGCTGAGCAGAGGAAGCAGGCAGGACCAAGTGGACATGTGCCCAAGAAGCTGAAGAGAGTGAACATGTTTGATGAGTTTAGATGATTCAGTGCTTTTGCACTTGTAATTTTTTGGCAAAAAACTTCAATGAGACTCTTTGAAACTATTGGAGTTGGGATGATTCAGTGCTTTTGCACTTGTAATATTTTGTCAAAAACTACAATGAGACTCTTTGAACTGTTGGAAATGTGAAGATTCAGTGGCTTCATACTGCCATTCAAAATGAAAACTGTTGGAGTTCAAAATGAAAATTGTTGGAGTTCAGTGGCTTTATTATTCAGTTGGAGTTCATTGATTTATTCACTGTTGGAGTATATATAATTAACTGCATAAAATTTAAAAATTAAAACAAAAAAGGTTGGCCTGGGTGTCGAACCCAGGACCTGTGGTGTGACAAACAGCATGCAATGCCAGTGTGATAGGAACGGTGCTTTGCTCAACTGTTACTTGACAACCTACTTATTATTCTTCCACTCCCCTCCAACCTACTTAACTGAATTTTTACAGTTCACTGAATTCAAAGTTATCTGAATTTTTAGAGTTGTCTGAATTTAGTTTGAAAAGCTAACTGATTTGATTATAGTTAACTCAATCTTTACAGTTGTCTGAATTTAGTTAAGACAGAATCCGATTAAGACGAAATTCGATTAAGGCGAAATTGATTAAGACAAAGATTCAGACAAAAATTCAGTTAAGATTCAAAACCTTAGCAGCTACTTCTTTTGGAATTATTACCTTATATAGCAACAAGAGAATTTTGGATTGTTGCCTTATATAGCAACAAGACTGCATCAACACCATTACATACCAACAAAACACTTTTGGATTACTGCCACTTTTGCATCAACACAGTTCAGCACATATATAGAATCACAGCCAGTTCAACACTTATATAACATCATAGCCAGTTCAACACTTATATAACATCACAACCAGTTCAACAGACAGAAATTACAAATAACTTATGTGCTTAATATACAAGCACACCTAACAAACTAATATTTTATAACTTATATGCTGAAAAACTGTATATTTTCAGCATACCTAACTACTGCAACTGCATCTTCTTCATGCCTTCTACTGCATCTTCATCTTCAGTTCTTCAACTTCTGGAGGCGCTCCGAGCGGCGAACCTCCATGTCAGCTGCCACCTTCCTCTTCTTCTTCCTTTCTGGCTGCGCTGCAACGTCCACCTGTTCTTGAAGGGCCAAGACCACCTCCACCTCCTGCTTGACGATGTCAGGAACATCTAGAAGAAGCTCGATGTTAATGGGGTGGTGCTTGTCACCCTCCCTGGCGACGGGAAGCACCATCTGGACCTCCTGCTCGGGGACGACGGGCGCCGCCACCTTGACCTCCGGCTCGTCGTCAGAGAGGACAATCACCTCCGTCTCCTCCCAGCCAGTCGACCAAGACGAGTCGGCAGCGTAACCAGAGTCTTCGTCGGAGCCAGAGTCGTACTCCGACTCGGACGAGATGTACTCCGAGATGTCGTCGCGCCTGAGGCGGTCAGGCTGGTAGTGGTCCCAGTACGCCGTGTTGACAGGCGCGGGGACGGCCAGGTCGATGTTGTGGATGCGCTCCGTTCGCGAGCCAACGCGCAACGGATCCGGCTGGCGCGGCGCGGTGACGGACCGGTACATCCACCACCGGGCTCGCTGCCCCGGGTCGTCGGAGCGCGTCTCCTGCATCGCGAAGCGGAGGACGAGCGCAGGAGGGATACCTTCGGGTCGCCGCAGCGCCGGTCCAGCTCGCCGGTCATCACCTTGAGGAGGCCACGCAGCGTGGCGGCGCAAAGATCCCAATCTTTGGGGAACCACTTCCCGATCTCTGTCAGGTCTGCGCGCATCGCCTTGTCGTCGCCTGCAAGGTCATCGATGACCCTCTTCCAGGCGGGGTTGTTCTCCATGTCCGCGGCGGCAGTGTGGTGGTCGGCGGCAAGGGTTTCTTGACGGCTGCGTGGGGGTTTGGTGCGGGGTAACCGAGGCGACGCGGTGGACTGAGGGGAGAGTGGAGAGTGGAGCGGTGGGTGGGTGGGCTTAAAGAGCAGACAAGGAAACGGAAGAGGCGTGAGCCATTGGGCCACTAGCAACTGCTAAATAGGTAGGTTAGTACCTGCCCTTGATCAAAGCACTACTACTTACCACACTGGCATTGCCACCAACGTTCAATACCACAGGTCCTGGGTTCGAGACCTATTCAAAACTCTTTTTTGTGTAATTTTTTTTCTTTAAGAAAAATTTGTTACAGGCATACAAATTCAGTCATACAAAACAGCTACTGCAGACATATAAATTTAGAAAAATTCAATCATATAAAACAGCAACTGCATGCATATAAATTCAGACAAATTCAGTCATATAAGACAGAGACAGTTAACTTCATTTTCTTATCTGAACCAACTTCTGTTTCTTATATTAACCCACTTCAACTTCAATATCTTATCTTTACACAATTTAGTTGACACAAATCCAGGAGGAAAGATACAAAGTGGTTTTTTTACAATGACACATATTCAATCAAATTCATTCAAAGATACCCTTGACTTCCTTATCTTCTCCTTGGTGGCCTCTTTGTGTTTGAATAGGTCACCAATCATGTACTCAAGCTTCCTTTTCTCATGCTTCAAGTCATCCCTCTCTTGAGTCACTTGGTCCCTCTCCTGCACTGCTTGGTCCCTCTCTTTCTCTACTTTAACCCTGAATACCTGATGAATGTTGGTTACTGACTTGTCTGCAATCTTCTTCTTCTCAATTTCTTCCTTTAGATCAGTCAGAGTAAGTTGTGTGCTGCCTAGTTGGCTCATTGCCTGCACCTTCTCAGCCACCGTCTTAGCAAAATCAAGCTTGAATTGCCTCAACTCATTCTCCATCTTCTTCTTCTCTCCAAGACCCTTCAATTTTCTTCAGCACTCACAACATTCTGTCTGAGCCTCTGTTTTTTCTCCTCTTCATACATGGTCCATATAGTAGCTAGGCTCATCTTCAGAGCATCAGGCCACTCAGGGTCAACCCACTCAACATATCTGCATTTAGTTACTTCCTAACAATTTAGAACATACAAAAAAGAGGTTAACTGCCAGTATTCAGTACTGTGCCTGATGATGGAACTTAAAACATACTACAAATCACTTCCTGTTTAACAGTGCCAAATGCAAAAAAAAATACTAACCTTCTGTGCACAAGCTAGAAACCTTACGCCAAGGTGTCGTGATTCAAATGCCACATTCTTTTCACACAAAGATCCATGCCCACATCTAAATCTAGGCAGATCTGTAGCCAAGCCACTCCATTCCTCACAGGATATTGTGGTAGGTGGATAAACAGAGGAGAGACATTTCGAATCAATTGAGAGAGAAACCCTAGATGAGAAACCCTAGACTGGATTTGTGTGAGATTGAGGAGCACATTAACCTTGCTGGTCACAGAGTCATCTTCAGAAGAACTGGGAAGATCATCCCAGGACACCATGGTTGCTGCTAGCTGAAGATGACAAGGGGATCTGTTGGACAGAGGAGAGATGGGAACTGGTGGTGCTGGTGAAAGATGAGGAAAGATGAGGAAGAAGGGGATATGGTGGTGGTGGTGGACTGGTGGTGGACCAAAGCTACATGTAGAGTGCAAGTTGATGGGTGGGTGTTTGCAGCAGGTGCAAGTACATGCTTGCTTTTAAGTTCAATTGTGTTGAGATTCACTTACTTCATTTAGTACAGCAATTAGTTTGCAAAGTTAGTTCAGTTCTGACAGGAATTTCTGTCAGTAATTTGAAAGCAATGAGTTAATTTGAAAGCAATGAGTTAATATGAAAGTACAATCCAGTTAACTTTGCAAACTAAATTCAGTTAACAATTAAAATTAAGTGAACTGCAAACTAAATTTAGTTAACTATAAAAATTCAAGAATCGCAAACTTTACATCGTAATTAGTTTAACTACACTTCTGACATGAAATACATCTGTCAGTTTTTTCAAAGCAATTAGGTCTATAGCATTTCAAAGCAAGTAGGTCAAGCAGGCTTCACATTACTGACATATTATCCATTACAACAGGCATTACAACTAAGCATTACTGAGCAAACAAAAGCAACCATTTTAGTATGCTCAGTTTACACACCAGCACCTACTGAATTAACGTCACTTCACTTCTTCATAATTAAGGTGAAACACATCACACAAAGCACTATAACAAAACCAATCATCAGCTTCAGCAGCATCAAAGTCTCTCTGCCTAACCCTATAAGCATAGCCATTTGCTGCTTGGTAGCATACTTATTCTCACTGGAGCTACCATAATTATCTCTTCCAGCCCTGCCTCTCCCAACCATGACCCTTCCAGCTGTGCCTCTGCCTGCCATTGATTCAGTACTCTGCTTCTTAAGCTTTTCCCTCCTGTCCTCAGCTGCACCAATTGCATCTACAGCAGCATCACCAACCAGACGCCTTGTTTCAACCAGATGTTGCACATACTCAAGCTCCCAATGCCAAAAATCACAAGTGACCTGATTAATCAGTGGCAAAATTAGTTAACCTTGTTAACCAACTCCACAAAATTACAGATTTAATGAATCAACTACTGCATTGCTCTAAACTATTGATTTGCTCTAAACTACTGCATTAGTTAACCAGCTGCTCTGCTTCATTACTACAGTTGACACGGCATGAATCTACTGAACTGGCACTTACATGGTGGTTCACGCACTTGTAGAAGATCCATCCATCGTGCTCATCGGTGCTAGACCGGTAGAACCTCACCTGCTCGCCGCAATCCGGGCACCCGATCAGTGGTACAGCAACGGAGCGGCCACGCAGCGCTGAGCGGATGGAGCTGGAAGACGACATGAAGGAGGAGACAGAGGAGGCGGAGGAGGTCGTCGGCAATGGCTGCGGCGGCGCAGGGCGACGGCGTCGACAATGGCTGCGGCGGCGCGAACGGGAGTTGGCTAGGGTTCGGAGGAGAGGAAGCGGAGAGCGAGAGGGGATTGGCAGAGTGACCCGACGCGGTCCGACCAGGTGCGCGCGCATTTGCAAAAAAACCTCCAGCCATCTAGTATTAACACCCCCCAGTGTGCCGCACATGTGGCGGTCAAAGCATTGTCAAAGGCTGACTCGGCCAAGTCAGCAAATACGTAGCTCAAATCGTATATACGGACCAAAGTGAACCCCCTGCGCAAGTATATGGACCGTAGTTCGGGTATTTTGAAGTAGTGGTACTTAAGTGTCAACCGGCTCAAGTTTAGTGACCTGCAGTGAATTTTTCTCATACCGACGTGGCCGAAACTGACAAATTAAACATAATTATGCATAAATGGTCGGTCAAACGCCGGCCAAAGTCCATTTAAACGTAACTAGAAAATTTAAAAAACTCTAATAAACGCTCACACGCTGCCATAGTAGACCGCCTTGCCCTTACCCTTCCCGTCATCGTCGTCGCCGCCAGTGAGGTCAATGAAGATGGGGGGAGGCCCAGCCCACCCGAACGCGGCGTGATAGGCCTCCAGGGCAGCCTCCTCCGGCGTCCGCTGCGGCGGCGGCATAGCGGCAAGGTGGGCACGCTCCTCCTCATCATCATCATCATCAAGCCGCAGAGCCTCCTCGTCGCGACGCAGCATATGTTCATATCGCATCTGTCGCTCGCCGGCGGTCCCCTCCTCGGCGAGCCAGTGCGCCTTCCAGTGCTCAAGGTGGGCCACCTCTTCTTCTAGCATGGAGGCGAAGTAGCAGGGAGGCGCGCTCACCCACTCGCAGAGCTGGCTGGTCCACGAATAGGACTCCTTCGGTCAAGTGGGGGCGGGCGGCGATGACCGCTTGCGCGTGGGAGTTGGCTCGCGCTCCGGCTCGGCCTTGGGCTCGACGAGGGGCGGCGCCGGTGGCGGTGGCGGCACGAACAGGGGCACCTGGACGGAGTCGCCAGCCGCGGACAAAGCTAGGGCTTGCTCTATCCCATCCCAATGGGCGTCCTCCTCGATCCGGCTCGCCTCCAACATGTGCTGCAAGGTCTCCTCGAGGGCGGCTTAGTACTCCGCCTCTGCCTCCTCTTCCTCCGGCTCTACCCGCAAGGGCGGCGGTGGAAGGTTGTGGTTGACGTGGACACCGACACGACGCGCTCCCAGTTGGGGGAGTCTGGCGCGTAGTCATGCATGGCGCGCTGCTCCGGCGTGAGGATCTTGCGCCGCCGGCGAACCTCCTCAGTGTGCGCCCGCGCGGACCGTAGCGCCTCTGGGATGGGGATGCGTTGCGGGTCCAGATGCCAGCCGTGCGGCAAGTTCACATCTAGATACGGCAATGGCTGATGGTACTGCCAGTGCCGCCGCACCTGGTGGATTGGGATGTAGAGCCGCTCCCGCTCCCGCTCCCGCTACCGCGGTGGTGTTGGGTTTAGTCCCACACCGGTTGTGGGAGGAGACATAACACGATTTATAAGGGCGGGGGTGTCCCCTCCTAACAGGCTAGTCTTTTGGGGAGGGAGGACCCAAGGCCTATCATAAATCGTTGTTGCTCTCCGGTTGGGCCTGGTTGACGCATGTGGGTCAGAAATGCCGGTGATAGCGGACCCGGGATTGCGTAACAATTGGTATCAGAATTATGTCGAATATTATTGTACAAGGTAGGTTACAGTTGGATTTGGTTTTGGACTATGTGTAGACAGGGTAGAAGTTGTGTCCTAATAGGACACTTGTATCCTAGACCTCTCATATATAGCGAGGCTAGACACACGATGTAACCTATGCCAACATAATAGCACCGGAACACGGGGGAAGCCGACAGCATGTGTCGGCGTCCAGGGCGACCGGGTGCGGCATTGTAGCGGTGTCATGGGGAGGAGCGCTCATAGTCAGGCTCCGGGGATGTAGCCATATCGGTGAACCTCGTTAACAAATCTCGGTGTCGTGCCTCGTGTGATTGCTTGGTCCTCGGATGATCAACAGTATGCCTTGGATTTATTCTAACAGGTGGCGTGCCACGCCTAGCTGGCGACGACGATGCAAAGCGCCCGCGGGAAGAGCTCGCTCCGGCGCTAAACCTCCCCTTCTTCCCTCCCTTCCCATTGAGGAGTCTCATGGCTGGGTGGCTAGGGTTTTGCTGCTAGTTGTCTAGGGTTTCCTGGTCACCGACGAGGGAGCAAATGTGGCTAGATGTGGACGGGGGTTGTGGATGAGTCGGGCCCCGCCACACGCGTACATTAAAAATGACGGGCACACGGCCCTTCTACACACTGCCAGGCGGGCCCGGTGTCGGTGGTCGTCATAAATATGACCGCGGGCGGTAGTTGGGAGGCCGACATGCGGGGCCGCGACGGACACCAAGGGGACGCGCGGCGCATCCGCTTCGCGTTCGGGCCGACGCATTCCAGGCGGAATTTTGGCCTGAAATGGATCCGCGCGGACGCGGAGCGGATGGTTTTAGGAATGGGTCGGCGCGTTGGGTTGGTGTTTTTGTTCACGACGACCCAAATGGAGGTGGGCGAATGAAATGGGTCGGCGCATTGAAGTTGCTCTCAGAGGAGTAATTTCGTGTACGTGCACTCGGATCCCTATGATTTCTTTGTGTGATTTGTTCACCTAGTCTGAGAGGGTGTTTGTTACTAGGGACTTTTTGGTGTAGGAGCATGAACCCTGGCATGGCAGCGAACCAGAGAGCTTGGAGAACCAGACAAATGTGGTGCCAGGGCTATATATCGCCTACTGTGAGAAAATTACATCTACAGTAACTGAACTTGTCTGTAGGGTTCAGTTTGGTCACTGTATTCACGAAACATAAAGTTACAGTCACTGGGCTTGCTGAACCGGGTCAGCGTACGGTAACTTGTATAGTTTGGGCTCGTATTTTGCACACGTGGACGTATTTGACCCAAAAAACGGTTTGACCGGCCACCTGGACAGGACACGTCGTCCATCTCATAAAGAAGCAGATGTAAACATTAGAGCAAAGGCTGATCCTATAAAAGATTCAGATGAAGAGGAACTGCAGCTACCAGATTCTGATGATGAAGCAGGTGCAAAATATAAATTCAAAGGATTTAGAAAAGTAGATTTGCATGATCCAGAATTTAAGATTGGGCAAGTCTTCCAGTCTCCTAAGTTGTTTAGGGAAGCAGTAAGAGCTTACAGTTGCAAAAACAGATTTGACATTAAAATGCCAGTCAATGACAGGAAAAGAATTTCCGCAAAGTGTCAAGCTCACTGCCCATGGAACATCTGGTGTAGCTACGATAGCAGAACTAATTGCATGGTCATCAAGAGGTATAACAGTGAGCACAAATGTTCCAAGAAATGGAAGGTTAAAGCATTTACTTCCAGATTTATTGCAGACGAATATTTGGAGTACTTCAGGGCAGATCAGGGCATGAATTTGAGAAATTTCGGCAGGTTAGTTCAAAAGGATTGGAACATGGCAGCTTCTTGCAGTAAACTAAGCAGGGCTAGGAGAATTGCAATGAAAATTATCCATGGAGATGAGGAGGCACAGTACAACATGCTCTGGGATTATGCAAATGAAGTTAGAAGATCCAATCCTGGCAGCACATTTTTTATTCAGTTGGACAGTGATTCTAGGTTTAGCAGATACTACTTTAGTTTTGATGCTTGCAAAAGAGGATTCCTTGCAGGGTGTATGCCCATTATTTGTCTTGATGGATGCCATTTGAAAACTAAATATGGAGGTGTGCTTCGTCCATGATGGGCATGGACCCTAATGATTGTATTTATCCTGTGGCATTTAGCATTGTAGATGTTGAAGACACTAACACTGGAGCTGGTTCACGAGAACATTGAAGCAAGATCTTGGAATTCAGAACACTGCACCATGGACTGTCATGTCAGATAAACAAAAGGCAGGGCCTAATAACTAGCTTACTTGTTTTTTAACTTGCTTACTTGCTTACTTGCTTACTTACTTACTTACTTACTTAACTTGCAGGGCCTAATAAATGTCGTGGAGGAGCATTTCCATGACTCAGAGCATAGATTCTGTGTTAGGCACCTTTGGCAGAATTTCAGAGAACAATTCAGAGGAGATGTCCTAAAAAATCAGTTATGGAAGATAGCTAGGAGCACCACAACTAATCAATATGAACAATACATGGAAGGAATGAGGCTACTTGACAGTGATGCTCATGCTTGGCTGGCAGAGAAGAGACCTAACACTTGGGTTAGAGCTTTCCAAACCGATTTGCCCAAATGTGACATTTTGTTAAACAATAACTGTGAGGTTTTCAATAAGTAAGTGCTAGTACTACCTCTTGTACATGTAATTCAGTAACATGTTTGTTATATGTGGTATATTCATAAACTTGTGTTTGTGTAATACATGCAATTGAGGAACATGTTTGTTATTGTGATGTACTTGCAGGTATATCTTAGAGGCTAGGGACTTGCCAATTATTAGCATGATTGACAAAATCAAGTCACAACTATCAAGTAGGCATTATAGCAAACAACAAGAGGTCAAGAAGTGGGATGGACCAATCTGTCCAAAGATCAAGAAAAGGCTTCTGAAGCACATAGAATGGTCTAGCAACTGTTACCCTACTAATGCTGGTGAAGGAATTTTCCTAGTTACTTCACATGGGAGAGACTACATTGTGGAGTTGCAAATGAATGCATGCACCTGCAGAAGATGGCAATTGACTGGTATTCCCTGCCCCCATTCCATATCCTGCTACAGAGATGAACTAATTGATCCAGAGGAAATGGTGCACAAGTGTTATGCTCTTTGCAATTTCTCCAAGGCATATGCTTGTATTATCATGCCTTGCAAAGACAAGAGAGAGTGGCAGAAAATGGGTGGCTGTCTAATTAAGCCCCCTTTATATGAGAAGAAACATGGGAGGAAAGCCAAGAACAGGAGAATGCAGCCAGAAGAGGTGACTGCAAGGCAAGGAGGGAAGAAGATTACAAGACATGGTACCATTATTCATTGTAGCCATTGTAACAATCCTGGACATAACAAAAAAGGATGCTCTGCTTTCAAGCAAGGCCTACCTGCAGCAAAACCTATGCAAAAGCAAATGAGGAAGAGGTCAAGAACAACATTTCAAGAAGACCCTCAACCTACAATGTCACAGGTAACCTCGATACATCCGTTTGGGTAATAAATATTTCAATGCTCGATACATCCATTATAGTGACTACTATTTTCCAGTGCTCGATTCATCCGTTTGGGTAATAAATATTTCAATGCTCGATACATCCATTATAGTGACTACTATTTTTCAGTGCTCGATACATCCATTTGAGTGACAAATATTTTGGACTTCTATTATTTTTGAATAGCAAAATGAGGCCACAACAGAACAACAAGCACCTGGACCATCAATGACCCAGGTAAGTGAGGAGCATGTTGTCACACAGGAACATGACATGCCTCTTATTGGAGTTCTTCATCCACATTCAATGATGGAAATCATGAGAAATGAGGTATGTTCAATGAATTTACATCTTTATGTGCAGGTTATAACCAGTTGGTGTACCTAACTTGTAAGAAAATTACTGCAGGCTCCTAAACAAAATAAAAGGAAGATGCCAGGACCATTGCCTGAAAGTTCTTTCCTCAAAGAAGCTAGAGCAGCAATGCCATCTGTAGGAACCAGCACTGCAACAAGACTAGGTAGTCTTACAACTAGAGTTGAAGTGATGAGGGAGGCCAAGCAGCATGCCAATGAAATTTTGCATGAACAGAGGTGTGCTGAAATCCTGGAACAAAGAGAAGCAGCTGCTTTGCAAAAAGCAGGTGAAGCCCTTGCCAAGAAAGAAGCACAAAGGCTAAAAAAGCACTTGAAAAAGAATCACTCAAGGCAGAGGCAAAGAAAAAGAGAGAGGCAGAAGCTGAAGCAAAGAAGGTTGCAGCTGTAGCAAAGAAAGAGGCACTACAGGAAGCAAAGAAGAGGGCTTTAGAAGAGAAGAAAGCAGCAGCTGAAGCAAAGAAGAGGGCTTTAGAAGAGAAGAAAGCAGCAGCTGAAGCAAAGAAGAGGGCTTTAGAAGAGAAGAAAGCAGCAGCTGAAGCAAAGAAGAGGGCTTTAGAAGAGAAGAAAGCATCAACTGCAGCAAAGAAGCCCAGGAAAGTTAACATGTTTGATGAATTCAGGTCTTGAATGACCATTTCATGTAATGGATTAAGTATTTTGCAATTTGTTCACTTAGGAACTTGTTTCTGGATGTTAAAGTGTTAAACTGTGAACCTTACTTTCAACTTTCAGATCAGTACTCTTTCGAACCATTTCTGTGTTATGAAGCTCTGTTCATGTTCAGTTTTTGTCAACTCGGTTCATTTGTGTGTTATGAAGCTCTGTTCATTTTCATGTTCAGTTTTTGTCAGTGTTCAAATGTTACAGGAAGCTCTGAATTTTCTAAATGTTAGGAAGTTCTGAACTTTCTTATTTAATTCACTGTCCAACTGAAGAAATGGTGTTGATTGTTCATTGATGTACTGAAAATGTGTGAATGCTGCTATTAAGTTCAGTTTTTGTCAGCGTTGAACTATCAAATCCATACTGTAAATGATGTGAATTACGTGGTGCAAATGGTGCTATTTAAGTTCAATTTTGCAGCTCTATATTTTAAAGTGTTCATGTCCACAAATATATACTGTAATAGACCTGTAATCTTGAAAATTGCAGACTGCAAATATCCAATGATCTCATAAACATTTCCTCTCATCACAAAACCTGCGCCGTGGTCACTCGCTTCTTTATGAGATGGACGGGCGTGTCCTGTCCAAGTGGCCGGTCAAACCGTTTTTTGGGTCAAATACGTCCACGTGTGCAAAATACGAGCCCAAACTGTACGAGTTATCGTACGCTGACCCGGTTCAGCAAGCCTAGTGACTGTAACTTTATGTTTCGTGAATACAGTGACCAAACTGAACCCTACAGACAAGTTCAGTTACTGTAGATGTAATTTCCTCGCCTACTGTGACGCTACTTTCTGTCTCGCCTCAAGGAGATTCGCTTTGAGGCTTTATTCGATCACCCCAATATGCGTTTCTGCGGAAGTCGAAATCACTAGTTAAGGAATACTCGTTGCAAAGAACACTCCCTTTCCCAGGTCGCGAAAAGTGGCGCACATGCAGCGTGCCACTTGTCGCAACCCGGGAGTTTTCCCTTTTTTCGTAGATCCGTTTATTCAAAACGTTTTATCTCTTAAACCGTGAGTCCAAATCTCGAACCATTTTCACCATTGGATTCCTCGCGTCGAGATCTTCAAAACTAGATCCTATGTTGATAAGTTTTGACGAAAAAAAATTTCACAAAAAAAAACAGGCGAAAAAACCGAACCGGGAGCACGGTTTTTTTCCTTTTCGAAAGAGGCACGCCCGTGTCTCTCGCGAAATCACAACCGTGCCTCTCGTGGAAGCAAAACCGTGACTCTCGTGGAAGGACAAAAATAGCAAACGCGTTTTTTTCGTTTCTGAGAGGCACGGCCGTGACTCTCGCGAAAGCACAACCGTGCCTCTCACGAAAGCAAAACCGTGACTCTCGCGAAAGAAAGAAAAATAGAAAACGCGTATTTTTTCCCTTTCCGAGAGGCACGGCCATGACTTTCGCGTAAGCACAACCGTGCCTCTCGCGGAAGCAAAATCGTGACTCTCACGAAAGAAAAAAAACAGAAATCGTGTTTTGTTTTTCCCTTTCCGAGAGGCACGGCCGTGACTCTCGCGAAAGCACAACCGTGTCTCTCGCGGAAGCAAAACCGTGACTCTCAAGAAAGAAAAAAAACAGAAATCACGTTTTTTTTCATTTCCGAAAGGCACGGCCGTGACTCTCGAAAAAGCACAACCGTGCCTCTCGCGGAAGAAAAACCGTGACTTTCGCGAAAGAAAAAAAAAGAAAACGCGTTTTTTCGCGCAAAAAAAGATTTGAATTTTTTTATCGAAAAGCTAAGAAAGACCGAGGGAAAACCAAAGCGTCGGAAAAACCGGAAAAAACGATAAAAAGCCGAAAACGCATGCTGAAAATTACAAAAAATAAAATCCGAAGGGAGCGTCCAGAGCGCGACACGTGGCGAATGGCTGAGAGCGCGCCAAATGACGCTGATCGTTGCGAGGCTCCCGAAGGAGCGCTCGTTAACTAGTTGCTCCCTGCGGAAGTATGTACTCCCTCTGCCTCATAATATAGAACGTTTTTTACATTAGTGTAATGTTAAAAAGCGGTCTTATAAATATGGGCCGGAGAGAGTAGTTTTTAGGCGTGCTTTTTTTTCTGTGTCCATCATCATCGGTATTTTTTGTAGTTTTCTTGGTTTTCTATGTTTCTTTAGCAGATTTTTTTGGTTTTCTCAGATTTTTTTCTTTTTTTCTTTCTATTTGGTTTTCAACTGTTTCCTATGCCGAATTTCAATGGGTTTCTTTTAAGTTGCGGTTTCCGTATTTCGCACAGGTTTTCTTTTATCATTTAACATTTTTATTCCTTTTTCAACAAATGTCAAATTATTTCACACATGTTGTAATATCAGGAACATTTATGATACACTCTAACATTTCTACATATCATTATTCAAACTTTATCTTTTGGGTTTCATCTTTATAATAGTGGCTGAGTTTTTACGTTGGCTCGTCAAGCCTATCACAACCCGCCATCTTTACCCGGGCTTCTGGCATTCTCTGTGACAAAAGAGTGCCACAAAAGCTAAAAGGCAAGTTCTACAGGATGGTTGTTCGATCCGCAATGTTGTATAGCGTTGAGTGTTGGCCGACTAAAAGGCGACATGTTCAACAGTTAGGCGTGGCGGAGATGCGTATGTTGAGATGGATGTGTGGCCACACGAGGAAGGATAGAGTCCGGAATGATGATATACGAGATAGAGTTGGGGTAGCACCGATTGAAAAGAAGCTTGTCCAACATCGACTGAAATGGTTTGGGCATATTCAGCGCAAGCCTCCAGAAGCTCCAGTGCATAGCGGACGGCTAAAGCGTGCGAAGAATGTCAAGAGAGGTCGGAGTAGACCGAATTTGACATTGGAGGAGTCCGTTAAGAGAGACCTGAAGGATTGGAGTATCACCAAAGAACTAGCTATGGACAGGCGTGCGTGGAAGCTTGCTATCCATGTGCCAGAGGCATGAGTTGGTCGCGGGATCTTATGGGTTTCACCTCTAGCCTACCCCAACTTGTTTGGGACTAAAGGCTTTGTTGTTGTTGTTGTTGTTGTTGTTGTTGTATTATTCAAACTTTACTATCTTTTTGTGTTTAAATATTTTTCATACACAATTAAATTTTTTCTATACATCTGAAATATTTTTTATACATGTTTAACATTCTTTGAACATTTATTTTGATAATGTGTTAAAGAAAGTTTGGAAATATAATTGAAATATTTGTTTGAATTATAAGAAAAAAATTCAAACTACACTAACATTTTCTACATAGTACACAAAACAATTGCCTCAAATATATTTTTGAAACTGATGAACATTTTTTAGAATGTAATATACATTTTTTCAATGGCATGGAATAATTTTTAAATTACATGAATCTTTTTGAACATTATATAAAGATTTTTTATAAAATTTCACACATGATTTTTTTTAGAATGCACGATTTTTTTTCAAAATGGCACAAAATATTTTTTTCCCCATAATATCACATTTTTTAAAATTGACGATGCATTAACACTTTCCAGATTCACTTTTTTATTTTCTTGTAAAATTAAGTGTCGTTATATTTGTCTTTAGAATATCGTTATAATTGTGAACATTAAAACGAACGAATAAAAAAATAAAGAAAACAAATAACCTGCAGGAAGCTACTTGGGCCGGCCCAAGTAAAAAACATTTCCAACTTGGGTCAAGGGAGATACATGACCTCCCCTAATGTGGCATCTCGCGAGTGATAATTAATGTAGTATTGATATGGAGTGATAACTGGTTAGCAGCACATCCTGATCTACGAGTTTTAACTCCACAAGGTAGGAACTTGGTGCAAAAAGTTTGTGCTCTAATAAATCCAGTCTCGAGTCAGTGGGATGAAGAGCTCATTAGGGATTTTTTTGGCTGATTGATGCTGAATCCATATTGTCAATTTCGCTAGTGGATGATCGTGAGGATTTTGTTGCGCGGTTTAAAAACAGGCATATTTTTAGTAAAATCGGACTACTATGGCGAGTGGAATCATAAGTTTAAAAGAAGGTATGCCAATGATCAGGACATAGGACGGGCAGGAGACATGGAGGTTTGGAGAAATTTATGAACATCTGCTGTGGCACCAAAAGTGAAAGTTTTTGGCTGCAGAGCACTGAAAGAATCGTTCTCGTGTGTGGGTATATTAGCACGTAGAGATGTTGTTGATTCGGGTCAATGCCCTTTGTGCATACTGGGGTGGGATATGAAGATTTGAAGCATATGCTTTTTACTTGTACTAGAGCAAGGCAAATTTTGAAGGAAATAGGAGTAAAAGAAAAGGTAGAAGTGGCTTTGTGTGCCTACAGATCTGGTGCCATTGTGTTGGAGGAGCTTTTAAAATACGACCATCCAGCGCCCTTATTTTTTAAAAAAAGAAGGATGACCCTGGCCTCTGCATTTGGGAGATGCATACGGCCATTTTATTGATTATTCTTGAGTATCTTACAAAGTATTACAACAATGTGCTTGAATCCACCATTTTGGCAACACATGCCGCTACTCATATCCAAAATGATGAAGGGGTGCTAGCTGGGCCACTACCCAAACCACTCACCTAAGCCTAACATCAAAAGCCGGAAGCCGAAACATATTCGGAAGCCCCAGCCGAGCCACATACCGGGTCTGGAGCACAATCCGGTCAGACGCACTCGTGTGTCGTCGCCGTCATCTTCCACAGGTCCGTCTTCAGATCATATTGAGGCTTCTACCTTGTCTGGCCACTTTGCCATCGACGTCATCATGACGCCAAACAGCAACCTCCTCCTGCGCGAGTCCATCTCCGTGCATCGGACGCCGAGCCTCCACAGCGCCATGTCGCTGATATCCGCCGCCATCGATGTGTGAGATGAAGCACCGCTCCACCATCCCCGGCCAAAGACTTACTCCAAAACGATGCCCCCAGGAGGGAAAGCGATAAAACGCCATCATCGTCCGATCCGGAAGACCCAGATCTAGGGTTTTCCCCAAAGCATCCCGAGCCTGATGACGCTGACTGCAACGACGATGCCTCGACAAGGGAACGACATCTAAGACGCCGCCATTGTCCGCCATGACCGTAGTCGGCACGATTTTCATCGGCAGTTGCTCCACCAGACGTGTGTCGCCGACGTCGCTGGTCCATTCAACCGGAGCAAACTCCAAAACAATGCCCTAAAGAGGGACTACGACGCAAAAGCGCTACCATCGCTCGATCCCAAGGAGATCTAGGGTTTCCCCCGTAGTTGCCCGTCTTTGTCAAGGGCGGACAAGGTAGAATCTCGCGGATCCGCCTACCGCCGACGCAGTCGCACCCACCACCATGCCGACGGCCGACCAGCGACCAATCCGGTCGCGCCGCGAATCGATCCGGCCACGCCGGCCGCCCTGGCGGCCGCGACGCACCAAATCGCAAGGCCTCTCGCTGGGAATCGACGTCGCCGAGGTGCCGCCACCACCACCGTGGCGACCGCCCGCCACACGCTCGCTGGCGGCGCCTCAAGGCCAAATTTCACCCGAGCGAGAGGGCTGAGTCCCGCTGCCGCCGGGCGACGGCTGGCTCGCCGCGCCCTTGGGCGGCAGCGAGGGAGGAGGAGGAGGAGTGGGAGAGGTTCGGCCGCGATGGGATCTGGGGCCTCCCGGTCGCCCATGCGGGGGGCGGCTCGGGAGGGAGACGTATGCCAAGAAGTTCGCATACGAGAGCTAGTTCTAAATACCGCTTTGGTATATTTTGTGTGAGAGAAGGTAAGCAACACATGGAGAGGAGGTCCAGTCGCTCAAACAATCTGTGATATCAATCAGTGCTTTATCGCTTAATTATATGAGAAGCAGGAAGAAAAATTGACAATGAGCAGGTAATATCGACTCTTATTTCAGGAGGGTTTTCTGCGACTGCAAGTTCGGCAATTTTCCATGACTGCATGCAAGTGCCTCTGACGATGTTTCCTGTGAGTTATGCCCTAGGGAAGCAAATGTGACAACACATGAGATAGCTAGATCATTTTTGTTTTATTCAGATTTTTGTATGTGGGTGGATGAACCCCTACATTTTCAGTGGATCCACCCACGCCGTATCTGCCAAGTTGTTGCTGCTTGCTTGACACTGCTTGGAGGTCTTCTTGACCGATGTTGACCGTCTCTGAGGATGCAAGAGACTGAGTGACTGACGATGACATGTTGTGTCTGTTCGAGCGATGACTGACCCTGTGGTCAAGCTGACTGTTCCGTGTGTTTTCAGAAAGGATAAACGGTCGCAGAAGGAATCATTTGCTTGTGTTCAGACGGTAGAGGAGTAATTTCGTCTGCGTGCACTCGCATCCCTACGGTTTTCTTCGTGTGATTTGGTCAACTAGTCTGAACCTTCCCGCTCATTTTCGGATATGTTTTTCTTTTGAGGTGTAAACCAGGGATTTTATTCAAAACACAGAATGTCTGGGATACAAATAATGTCTGGAACTCTCCCTAGCCACACATGACGGCCAACATCAAGAGTTGATGCAGCCTTTGCTAAACTATGAGCTTCACTGTTTGACTCTCTAGGTTCGAAACGGAAAATAACATCCTCAAAATCTTTCCTAGTATGAACTATCTCTTTCAAGATGAAAGCATAGGTAGATGCTGCACCTCTAGCTATGTTTGTGACAACTTCAAGGCAGTCTGAACCAACCACCAAACGTCGGACATGCAAATCTTTTGCTAAAGCAAGTGCTTCATTACAGGCGTGAGCTTCCAAGCTAGCTGGATCCACCAATCCATCAAAGGTGACAGCGGACGCACCTAGGAATTGGCCGTTTTTGTCCCTGCAAATGACCGCTGCTGCTCCCTTATCACCATGGCGAGATAGCCCACCATCCACATTCAGTTTTACCGCGTCTCCCTCCGGTGCAAGCCAGCGGAGAGGCCTTTGCCGTGGAGCCGAACCTCCTGTCAGGCGAGCAGCATGTTCAGCAACAATCCGCAGGTCCTGTAAATATCTGTTAATAAAACACATTGTGGACAGTGGACTCTGGAATTCATTGTCGTGAATAGCTCTCCTCCTCCCCACCAGATTGACCACATTGTGTACCGGACAAATGTGGCCCAATATGGGTTCCTGCGAAAGTGGTTTCTAGGCGTGTGTTTTTTTCTCTGTGTTGGTCTTCATTGGTTTTTCTTGCGTTTTCTGAGCTTCTTTAGCACGTTTTTTTGGCTTTCTTAGATTTTTTTCCCCCTTTTCTGCTTTATTTTATCTTTCTATTTGATTTCCAATTGTTTTCTATACCGAATTTAAATGGTCTTCTTTCGAGTTTCGGTTTCTGTGTTACTCGCCGGTTTTCTTCAAGTTTTACCTTCTAACATTTTACTTTCGATTTTCAACACATGTCAAATTATTTCATACATATTGTGCATTTTTGTATTGTTATATATCAGGAACAGTTATTATTCACGCTAACATTCTAAAAATCATTATTAAAATTTTAAAACATATCTATGATCAAATATTTTTCTTACAAATTTGAATTTTTCATATACATATGAATTTTTTTAAATTTTTTAAAAAAATTCATAAACACAGATTCTTGAACATTTATTTTGTTTATGTGTTAACTAAAGTTTGGAAATAGAGTTGATTTTTCGTATCATAAGTAACATTTATTTCAACTACACTGGCATTTTATAAAAATCAATTGTCAAGAACATATTTTTGAAATACGTGAACATATTTTTAGAATGTAATGTACATTTTTTTAGTGGTAAGTAATAAAAACAATTAATTTTTTTTCGGTCACATAAATTATTTTGAAATGCGCAAATATTTTTAAAATGGCACAAACATTATTTCTTTTGCATGATTTCAACGTTTTTAGAATGGAGCTACAAAATTTTACACTGCTTTAACATTTTCAATATTTAAATTCTTATGTTTTTGTATAATTAATTTTTGGAATATATGTATTTGGAATATTTCCATAATTGTGAACAATAAAATGAACGAATAGAAAAATAGAGAAGAAAAATGAACTAACCTCTTGGAAGCTACTTGGGCCTGCCCAACAGAACGCTCGCTTGAGGCACACTAGTTTCCACCTCGCGTCAAGCGAGATACTGGAGCTCACCAAATGTGGCATCTCGCGAGTGTATATTAAGGTAGGGTTGATCAATTCATTTGTTTATTAAACCTAACCATATGAACTTCTAGAAAATAATGGGTTTAGTATGGTCGATGGAGGAAATGACCTTGTATATATTGCTTAGCATGATATTCCTTGGCAGGGATTATATAAAAAATAGGACGCCGCTAACTGCCACACGTGTGGCAGAAAAGGAGACGCACCACGCGTCTCTAATGCAAATAGATTGCCATGTCATCGCATGCATGCATGCGATAATTTTTTTGGATTTTCAGTTTTTAAAATATTTTATCTCTTAAATGAAAAATCCGATTGAAAATCCGTTTTCACCATTAAATCCCTCGCGACGAGATCTTCAAAACTAGATCTCATATCGATATATTTCGGAGAATTTTTTTGGGTTAAAAGTTGTCATGTCTATTGCACATGAATTGCCATGATATTTACACTGAAGTTGGCATGATATGTTTCAACTATTTCTTTTACATTAAAAAGTAAATTTTAACATATTATAAAATGGAGAATTAAAAAATTAGACTTGCCATGCACCATAAACTAAAATTGACATGATACATGCACTTAAAATTGCCATGGTTCAATAAAAAATATTTTCATGGTCAAAGTACTGGAATTGTCATTATAAAAAACTAAAATTGCCATGATCTATAAACTAAAATTGCCACATGGCAACTTTAGCTTAAGCACTATGGCAACTATAGTGTAAACATCATGGCAATTTCTGGGCCAAAAAAAATTCGTCGAAACATATCAACATGGGGTCTAGTTTTGAAGATCTCGTCGAGACGAATTTAATGGTGAAAACGGATTTTTAGTTCACTTTTTTATTTAGGAGATAAAACATTTTTAAGCCGAAAACCAAAAAGATTTCTGCTGATGTCATCTATTCGTACGTGGCAAAATGAGTGGTGATGAAGGCGTGTGGGTGATCTGCAAACGCCCACACGTGTGGGCGTTAGTTTTTCCGAAAAAATATTCTTTGAAATGGGGGAGAAGGGGGACCTCAGATTTTTTTTAAAGGCCATCATGGCTAGCTTTATTAATTTAAATCACACTAACATTGTTTGCTAAATAAAAACGCAAGAAACTAGGAGGTGCATCCGACCACACTGACGACGGATTACCTCTCCCAAAACTAGCGAGCTCGTGGGCAACCATGTTTGATTCTCTCATACAATGCTCTATAGTGACCTTCCCGAACTCTTTTAGCAAGTTAGGGCATTCATCAAGAATAGGTGCCGCCACAAGTAAATACCCTTCATTCATATTTAGTGCGTCCACGGCGATAATACTATCAGATTGATCAGAACCTTGTGACATCCAATGCCACGACTGAATACTAATCCTTGATGCATAGCTTCCGCCTCTACGGATACCACATCGGCGACACGACACATCGTGTCGTTCTTGCACAATAAAGCCTCCCCTATGATCTCTAATCACCATTCCACAAGAACCCGTGGTATCATCATCCGACAAAGAAGCATCCGCATTAAGATCATGAAACTCCGATAGGGGCTTCTTCCATTTGCGAGGACGAGTGGCGGGGATGGTTTACTTGTTGCAGTAACAAAGTTCGTAGATAGGGCATGAACAGCCATCGTGAAATGCGCATTGGTGTTTGCACTTTGTTCTCCTCGTACTAACTCCCTTCTTTTCCACCATAGGTACCAGCAAGTAGATGCTATCATCTCTGGTATATCAATCTGGTCCATATAGTTTCGTTGAAACTTACTATCACATAGGAGAGACTCCGGGTCAGTTTGGTTCCTATCCTGGACGTTTGGCGCCTGGCCTGGGACCTCCCTGGGAGCTGCCTGGCTCTCGTTTGGTTAGCCTCCTGGTGACGAGGGAGTTGGCCTGGCCGGAGAACGTGGGAAAGTAGTTAGCCTGGCCTGCGAAACAAGAAAGCTTGATTAGCCTGGCCCAGGCAATCGATTTTGGACGCCTGGGCTTGCGTGGCCAGTAGCCTGGATCGCTAATCGCAGGGCTTGAGAAACGAGACGGTTGGAAAGGACTTAAACAATTATACTTCTAGACAGCAACGACGGGTTACACTCACCAGGCCAGGTCGTGAACCAAACACATATAGCTTATACAAGCCTGACCAGGCAACCTTTTTAACTTTCTCAGGCGCATACCAGGCAGCAAAATCTTCCAGGCTTGATGCTCAGGGCACGAACCAAACTAGCCCTCCAGTACCTCTGCTCCCGGACGATCAATGAGCAATGCATCACATATGACTTCCTTCAGGCCTAGCTTAGTCCAAACAAGGTTAGCGCGGCTGCAAATGGGAACCTCAGATTTGACACATTAAGTGCCGCAAAAAATGTCGGCCGACCGAACAGGGGAACGCCCAAGTCGGCCCATTGGCACACTGTATTGACTCGGCTCCTGTAGCGACCCGACCTCAGACGGTCAAGCCTACGTATTCTTGTGCCATCCACAGATCCGTATCTTTGGCACACACAGACATCAATGTATATATCAAAGTACAATCACATGTATAAATAATGTAAAACTGATATATACCTCATAATACTCGTGAAACAATCAAACGGGTGTGGAGTCCCATCAACGCCATCGGCAAAGTTGAGTGTAGACCGTAACCACTGCGTACTCTTACTCGTTGAGGAAAATATACGCAACATGATACGTTGCAGCCGTGTAGGTCATTACATTGAATTTACCTGCAAGATCACAATATGAATAAACAGATGGTAAAACTATACTATATGCAATTTGGCTTTGTGGCTCTGTATCTGAGTTTTGTTTGCGTAAAAGCTGATTTTATTTTCCCTACATCAAAGGAATAAATGAAGTCTGTACTATGGAGTTTTCTATCATGACATGGTTCCGCCAACCGATGTCTCATAGCCCAAAATCATCATATGTTGCCCACAATTAAGTTATCAATCCGGTGTTGAGAGTTCCGAGATAGATCCAAGTCCAGAGGCTCAAATTGTCCGTAATCGGGACACGGCTAATCGATTAGGTTATAACCCTCTGCAGAGGTTTGTACACTTTACCCGCAAGATTCGATCCCTCTCTTTACGTTCTCGCACTTCGTGGTGTTTGAGAACAAGATGACCGAAACATGGTCTTCCAAAGAGTTCCTCGACCACCGTCCGGTACTCAACCCATCCTACCGTAGTAGTTCTACATCTGCTAGTACCGTCCCCAGCCAGAGTCACAACTAAGGTCAACAAAGCGAGCCCATAATGACTTGCGGTTGCACAGGTAAGCTTCCGGGCATGAAGTATTCTTCCGTCTCTTTGGGTGCAGGTGAAGCTTTCGCAAGATGTCATGGCGCTTCTCCATGCATCCCGCCAACCACTGGTTTCTCCAGGTGCCCGTCAACCGTCCTTCACCCAAAGAGTGTGTATTGAATTCTGTCTCGAGTCTTGAAGTCTTGAGGTCTTGAAGATGCAGTCCTTGCAGATTCCATCATGGAGTTGTCGTCATTGACATAGAATCCTCCATTCTCACACCACTCCCGAGTACTCATACCAAACCCCGTCTACTATAGCGTAGCATTAAAATAAAATATCGTCCCGGGCTTGGTAACAGCTGGATGGGTTCCTACCTCATGCATACTACTCAACTACAAGGATTCAATAACACTACTGAGGGGTGGTTGCAAAGATGTCACTAAATGCAATAAAACATAGGTATGAAAGCATGGTCAAGTGAACTTGCCTGGTTGACGATCTTCGAAAAACTAGGGTTTCGTAGTAGAAATCTTCGCACTCCAAAACAATAACTATAATAAGCACATAGCATAACATCACTTAACACAATAACATAACAATAGCAACATAACACAACAAAACAACCAAACCAAATCCAAAAAAAAAAAAAACTCAAAGAAAGGCCACTCAAAGTTTCCCTACTTCAAACCATAGCAAAAAAATAGTTTTTATATAATAAAAATTTCTTAATATAAGCTAATCATGGTTTTAGGTTAACTTAACAGAAAAGGTTGCACTAAGCAACTAGGAGCAAAAAGAATTAATTAAAAAGCTATTATAAAACTCATTTTAGGCCTAATCCAATTTCTATTAAGAAAAATAATTTAAAACTTTTATTAATTATAAATAAAAGTTCATCTACTAGAATGACAGAAACTAACCTAGAATAACTAATCACAAGTTAAAAATAAATTAATTTACTAATTAATATATTAGGAAAACAACAACTAGCTAATTAATTAGGATTAATAGGATTCTGCTTAGAACTAATTATTTATTAATCCTAAAATACCCAAGTTAATTTCTAGGGTTTGGCAATGACAAAATAAAGTTGGGACAAAAGAATCATGCAAAAATAATTTTTCTAACTCAAGTTATAGCAGATTTACTATTCTGACTAAAACTAAATTAAAGCATTTTTAATTATTTTTAACATAGCTAAATATATATTCTATAGAAACTACATAAAATTTGCAATCCAACAAAAAAGAATCACCTAAAAATATTAAACAGAATAAAAGATATCATTTTTTTGAAAAGTAAACTATTCTCGCTAAAACAGAAAATCAAAATAAAAGAAAAAGGCCTTATGGGCCTATAGTGTGCCCTGTGAGTCAAATAGCCTATATGGGCTTCATGTTAAAACTAAGCGAACCGGCCTTAAAAAATTAACCTAAACTAAAACTAAACAAAGCGGGCAAGGCGGTTTTATAAATAAAACCTAACCCTTGAGGCTTCTAATCTAGGCCGTCGATCTAAGATCTGACGAAGTGCTTCCGGTGACTTAGGACTCATGACAATGGCGGCGGCGGCGAGAATCTTGTCAGGCGGCCGGGCGTCGGCGAGCGCCGGCGACTCGGGGGGGAGATGGGGGGGAGCACGGGGGGTGGTTCGGTGGGTGCAGGTGGGTCGGGGAACTAGGGCGTCGGGCGGCGACTTTGGCGGCGATGGCGAGCCTGGTGTTCCGGCGAGCTCGGGAGAGAGAGGAGAGGGGTCCCGGCGAGGCTAGGGGAATGGGGTGCGGAGGGCTCGGCTTTATAGCACAGGCCTCGGGAGTCGCTCCGGAAGGGATCAGGCGATCGGGGATCCGGATCGCCGGGATCCGGTCGATCTCCGGCGAGGCCGTGGCGTGGCGAGGGAAGAAGAGGCGGGTCCCACGGGTCGGGAGAGAGAGAGAGGGCGAGGGTCGGGTGGCCGAGGCCAACGGGTTTCATGAGCGGGCGAGGTGAGAGGGTCGGGCTGGAGGCGGTCTAGCTGGGCTCGGGCGCTGGGCTGGAGGGAGGCGGCGCTACTGGGCTCAGGGTACTGGCGCCTGGGAGTTTTTCTTTTAAAATTTTATTTTTTAAATAAAACAAAAACAGAAATAAAACAATAACTATAAATATTTTATATAGGGTATATATATACCAAAATGATCAGGGAATATTCCTATCATTTGAACATTTTTCCAAAGGCAAAATCCAAACTTTATAAAATTCATTTTTTCAAATTCAAATAAAATTCAGATTTGAATCCAAAACTTTTGGCATTGTTTCCTCTGATATTTTTGGAGTGTCATGTTTGCTCCTCTCATACTTTTGATCAAGTATTTATCAGGCTTAGTTTTTTGAAATGTTTCCCACTTGCCAAAGTTTTGAATTCAAATTCAAAACTCAAAATTTGAAAGAGGGTTTCAAGGCACTTTCAAATGACTTTCAACTTGATACTTTCAAGGCACTTTCAAATGACTTTCAACTCATATTTCATATAATTGAAGAAGTCATTTTATCTTCCCTCATGAAAATCATTGAGTTGCATAAAGCTTTGAATTTGAAATATTCCCAAATGAAATTCAATTTTTTTCCAAAATCCTTTTCATTTCAAAATGGAAGAAGTCATGTCATCTTCACTCTAGGGTTTGGTGTTGGAATGAACTTGAATTCATTGGGATCCAAAAGGCAAAGGGATAGTTTTGGGAAAGTCATTTTATTCCTCTCATCCAACTTTCAAAAATTTCAAATTCCACTCAATTTCACTCAATCACTCAAACAAACAATCAGACAACAAGCATAGTTATTTATTTAATATAACATTCCAAAATTTAGAATTTTGGGATGTTACAGCTCCTCTAGCGACTAGGCTTTTATAGCAGCTTTTTATTAGTATTTTTCATTTTAATTCATGTTTATTTAAAAACACAATTTTTTTTAAAAAGTGTGATCATTTTTAAAAAATGTACGAATGTTTGTTCAAAAATTGAAATGTTTTCTTAAAACACAATATATTTTTAAATAAGGTGCCATTTTTTCAAATGCAGAAATTTTCTCAAAAATTGAACATTTTGTTAAATCATGAATATATTATTAAAAATGTGAATGTGGTAAACATTTTTTAAATACTAATTGCTTTTCCAAACATGCAAATATCTTTCAAAACAATTGAATGTTTTTACAAATTTGTGAACAATTTTTTTTAAAAAATACAAATTTTCCATAAAACATGAAATGTTTTTGGAAATTTGGGAATGTTTAATAAATTTACTAATAATGTTTGAAAATGTGAACATTAAAAAAGTAAAACAACTTGTAAAAACTCAGACATTTCTTTGTACATTTTTTGGACACATGAAAATAAATTGAAAAGAAGAACATATTTCAAAATTTTGAAGCTTTTTCGGCAAAATATATAAAAGAAAAGAGAAAACCAAAATAACCTTGCAAAAAGAAAACAGAAGAACCCAAAATGCAGGAACTTCTGGAAGGTTTCCAAATTCGGTAGGGAACCTTCTAGAATATCCCCCAAAACTAGGATGTTTTGAACTAACAACGTGTATCATGGGTCCTACCTTCGTCCGCTCGACTTCTATGCGAAACAACTGTAAGTGCATCTAGTGTCACCCCTAGTTGGTTTTGGAGTATTGACGACAAACCTGGTTGAGGGACTAATGTGTTTGTGAGAATTGCAGGATAACACAGGTAGTAGTCCCTCATTGATTCGGTTTACCTACCGGAGATGACCCCTAAAAATGTGTGAAGACATTGAAGATAGTGGTGGTCTGTGAAGATATTCACATTAAAGACTATGACATAAGAAGACATCGCATGAAGACTATGGAGAGCGAAGACATAGTTGTTTCGTAGTTTCCTTTTCTTCTTTGTTAGGTCATAGGAACCACCATACTGTTAAGTGGGGTTCAAGTGAACAAAGTCAGAGTGACTGAAGTGATGCTCAACCAAATCCTATGTCTTCGAGCAAAGACAATGAGAGCAAATCTTATCCAAAGCTGGATGAGTCAGCTTTACTTGTAGCCCAAGTCAAGCTGTCGCGTGTGTTTGAAATCTGACCGTTGGAACACGTGTCAGTTCCTTAGTGACCCAAGGTCATTTCAGACAAATCAGGTCGGGTTGCCTCCTAGCTATAAATAGCCCACCCTCTACGCCATAAATTGGTGGCTGCTCAGAGTTAGTGCACGACTTTTATCGTTTGAGAGCAACCCACCACTGATCCTTGCGAGGACAAAGCCCAAAACACACAGAGCCTAAAGAGTGTTTGACATCACTGAAGTCTTTCTGTCCGCGTGATCTGAAGACTTGTTACACTTGAGGACTGTGAATCCTCCAGCCGGTTAGGCATCGCGTTCTGAGCATCCAAGAGTCATTGTGGATTGCCGATGAACGAAGTCTTTGAAGGTTTGGAAGTCTACCTTGAAGACTTACCAGAGTGATTGGGCGAGGACTAAGTGTCCTTAGCTCAAGGGGAATAAGGTGAAGACGCGGTCTTCTGAGTTAAATCTCAGCCTCCCTAACCAGACTTACAGTTGTCACAGCAACTGGAATTGGTCCAACAAATCACTGTCCTCACCAAGCAACTGGTTCTATTTCTTACTTCTCTTTACTTACAGTTTGTCCTTGTGAAGTCATTGTCTGCTTGCATTATCTGTTTGACTTCACTGTGTGACGACTATTGTTGTTTGGCTTCACACTATCTTCCATCCTGATCCATACTACCTAGCTGCTAATAGTCTTCGTGCTTTCACTTCATTGAATACTTGACTATGGCTTGTCTAGTGTAGTCTACCTTTCGCTGCATGTCAATAGGTTTATTTTTAATGTTTGTCTTCGAAACTCCCATGTTTTGAAGACTTTCATAAAAATCGCCTATTCACCCCCCCCCCCTCTAGTCGATAACTAGCACTTTCAATTGGTATCTGAGCAAGGTACTCCCTTGTTCTGTGTGATTCGGTTTAACCACCTGGAGTTTCAGGTATGTCGATTGCAGGGATAATCAAAGTCTCCGCTGCGTGCCCTGTCTTCGATGGCACTGATTACCCCTACTCGAAGAATAAGATGCGCATGCATCTTGAAGCCATTGATGTCGATCTATGGTATGTCGTCAAGAATGGCGTTCCCAAGACTGGTGAAGGTGATGTCAAGAAGTTCGTTCAACTGGATTCTACTGCCAAGATCATCATCTGTGGTCATCTGACCAAAGGATAGTATGGCCATGTGAGTGATCTGGAAACGTCGAAGCTAGTCTGGGACTGGCTCTCCAAGGTCAACGAAGGCGTCTCAACCCAGAGAGACTCAAGGATCAGTGTTCTTCGCAACCTCTTCAACCGCTTCAAGAGACACGACAATGAGAACGTCCAACTCACATTTGATCGCCTCACTGATATCACAAATAAGCTTCAAGCTCTCGGCGACACTGAGGTCACCAAGCATGAAATCGTCAAGACACTCCTGAGATCACTTGACAGCTTGTTTGACACCCTAGCCCTGATGATTCAAGAATGCCCCGACTTCAAGACACTTGATCCGTCTGACATACTTGAGAGGCTCAACACACATGAGTTTCAGCTATCTGAGGAAAGAGACATCTATGGTCCCAACTATGGCCGAACTCGCGCTTTGAAGGCAAAGGCAGTTTCGTCATCTGAAGAAGAATCTGAATGCAGTTCTAGTGATCCTAAAAACATTGGAAAGGAGCTTGCTATGCTTGTGAAGAAGTTCCAGAACTTCACTAAGAAGAAAGGCTTCAGAAAGTCTTCACGATCCAGCTCAAGAAATGATGAAGCTTCTACTCATGACTGATACGTCTCCAATTTATCTATAATTTTTGATTGCTCCATGCTATATTATCTACTGTTTTGGACCATATTGGGCTTTATTTTCCACTTTTATATTATTTTTGGGACTAACCTATTAACCGGAGGCCCACCCGAAATTGCTGTTTTTTGCCTACTTGATGTTTCAAAGAAAGCGGAATATCAAACGGAGTCCAAACGGAATGAAACCTTGAGGGGCGTGATTTTCTCACCGAATATGATCCAGGAGACTTGGACCCCACGTCAAGAAAGAAGGGAGGCGGCCACGAGGGTGGAGCCCCCCCTAGGGCGCGCCCCCTGCCTCGTGGGCCCCCTTTTGCTCCACCGACGTACTCCTTCCTCCAATATATACCTACGTACCCCCAAACGATCAGATACGGAGCCAAAAACCTAATTCCACCGCCGCAACTTTCTCAGATCCACGAGATCCCATCTTGGGGCCTGTTAGGAGCTCATGGAAGGGGAATCCACCACGGAGGGCTTCTACATCATCATAGCCCCTCCGATGAAGTGCGTAGTAGTTTACCTCGGACCTTTGGGTCCATAGTTAGTAGCTAGATGGCTTCTTCTCTCTTTTGGATCTCAATACAATGTTCTCCCCTCTCTCGTGGAGATCTATTCGATGTAATCTTCTTTTTGCGGTGTGTTTGTTGAGACCGATGAATTGTGGGTTTATGATCAAGATTATCTATGAACAATATTTGAATCTCCTCTGAATTCTTTTATGTATGATTGGTTATCTTTGCAAGTCTCTTGAATTATCGGTTTGGTTTGGCCTACTAGATTGGTTTTTCTTGCAATGGGAGAAGTGCTTAGCTTTGGGTTCAATCTTGCGGTGTCCTTTCCCGGATGTGATGGGGGCAGCAAGGCACGTATTGTATTGTTGCCATCGAGGATAACAAGATGGGGTTTTTATCATATTGCATGAATTTATCCCTCTACATCATGTCATCTTGCTTAAGGCGTTACTCTGTTTTCTTGAACTTAATACTCTAGATGCATGTTGGATAGCGGTCGATGAGTGGAGTAATAGTAGTAGATGCAGGAAGGAGTCGGTCTACTTGTCTCGGACGTGATGCCTATATACATGATCATACCTAGATATTCTCATAACTATGCTCAATTACATCCAATTGCTCAACAGTAATTTGTTCACCCACCGTAGAATAGTTATGCTCTTGAGAGAAGCCACTAGTGAAATCTATGGCCCCCGGGTCTATCTTAATCATATCAATCTTCCTACGCTTTATTATTACTTTGCTTTTTTACTTTTGCTTTTATTTTACTTTGCATCTTTATACCAAAAATATTATCTATCATCTCTATCAGATCTCACTCTCGTAAGTGATCGTGAAGGGATTGACAACCCCTAATCGCGTTGGTTGCGTGGAGCTATTTGCTTTGTGTAGGTACGAGGGACTCGCGCATGGCCTCCTACTGGATTGATACCTTGGTTCTCAAAAACTGAGGGAAATACTTACGCTACTTTGCTGCATCATCCTTTCCTCTTCGGGGAAATCCAACGCAGTGCTCAAGAGGTAGCAAGAAGAATTTCTGACGCCGTTGCCGGGGAGTCTACACAAAAGTCAACATACCAAATACCCATCACAATCCATTATCTCTCGCATTACATTACTTGCCATTTGCCTCTCGTTTTCCTCTCCCCCACTTCACCCTTGCCGTTTTATTCGCCCTTTCTTCGCCTTCTTCCCGTATGTCTTTTTGTTTGTGTTTCCATGTGCCTTCTATTTGCTTGCATCTTTGCTTGTGAAAAATCTATTTATATGGATCCACTTAAAGTGTTCTACTTGGATCATCTTGATCCTTATCTTTCGTCTTTGAAACCCCAACTAGCCTAGTTGATGGAAATCTCTAGATGAGCATGCTCATTTTGTAAAGGCCACCGCTTGTCTGAAAAAGGGAGACTCTTATGGAATCAAATGAACAGATTGCTGTGTTATGCTTGGAATCTTTGTGAAATTTATGATTTTACTTGTTGCTCTAAGAACCCTAAAAAACACCTTCCTTACCTATGTGAGTTTAATGAAAATGAAATCTTATCTTCTTATGCAAAGGGTGTTTATAGTTACTATGACATCGAACAAATTGAAGAATTTGTTGCTTTTGAGGGTGCTTATGAAGTTGCTTCTTTGATTTAAAAGTATGATATTACTCTCTACGAATCTGAAATTTTTGACATACTTAAATATTGCTATGAAAACTATGCTCATAATGTCTGTGTCATAGAATTTATTGAGAGAATGACCATTGCTTTGGAAGGAAATAATGATATGCATGAATCTATAGATAATGATGATTCCGATGATTTGATTGAAATATCCCTTGATGAACATGATGCTTGCTATTCTTGTGGCCATGATGCCAATATTTATGAAGATGAATTTGCTATAGTTCCTTATGTTAAACATGAGATCGTTGCTATTGCACCCATACTTGATAGTTCCTTCGATGAAAAGCATGATTGCAATGATTTTACTATAAATTTTCTTGATGTCAATTGTGCTAATAATATGCAAAACCCTAAGCTTGGGGATGCTAGTTTTGCTATGTCTACTACTTGTTGCAATGATCATTATTGGGGTGATTCTTCTTATGATCTTGAAAATTTATTTAAGCCCCATGATGAATGTGAGATTGATAATAATGTTTGCAATAATATTGAAAGTGGGTTTGGAGAGGTCATGACTTTAGTTAATGTTAATCCCACTATTTCGGAAGAGTGTCAACTTTGCATGCATGTGGATCGTGTTGAAAATATTTTATGTGATAGTTATTTTGCTGAATTTTCTTATGATCCCACATGTAATTATTATGAGAGAGGAAAATATGGTCGTAGAAATTTTCATGATAATAAATTACCTCTCGTTATGTGGAGATTGCTATTGTTTCTTTCCGCTTCCTTGCATATGCTAGTTTTTCCTTGCTATGATAATTTGTTTGCCTATAAGATGCCTATGCATAGGAAGTATGTTAGACTTAGATGTGTTTGTCTCATGTTTCATGATGCTCTCTTTGCGCTTCAATTCTTGTCTTTGATGTGAGCATCGTTAAAATTATCAATTCCTAGCTAGGGGCGTTAAACAATAGCGCTTGTTGGGAGGCAACCCAATTTTATTTTTTTAGTTTTTTTGCTTTTTGCTTCTGTTTAAGAATAAATATTTGTTCTAGCCTCTGGTTAGATGTGTTTTTATGTTTTAATTAGTGTTTGTGCCAAGTTAAACCTATAGGATCTTCTTGGATGATAGTTATTTGATCTTGCTGCAATTTCCAGAAACTTTCTGTTCACGAAACAATTGTTAAAAATCATCAGAACGTGATAAAATAGTGATTCCAACTGCTGCTGATCAATAAACAAATTTCCTAGGTCTTCCTATTTTGTCTGAATTTTTGGAGTTCCAGAAGTTTGCGTTAGTTATAGATTACTACAGACTGTTCTGTTTTTTATAGATTCTGTCTTTCGTGTGTTGTTTGCTTATTTTGATGAATCTATGGCTAGTAAAATAGTGTATAAACCATAGAGAAGTTGGAATACAGTAGGTTTAACACCAATATAAATAAAGAATGAGTTCATTACAGTACCTTGAAGTGGTTTTTTTGTTTTCTTTAAGCTAACAGAGCTCACGAGATTTCTGTTGAGTTTTGTGTTGTGAAGTTTTCAAGTTTTGGGTGAAATCTTTTGATGGATTATGGAACAAGGAGTGGCAAGAGCCTAAGCTTGGGGATGCCCATGGCACCCCAAGATAATCTAAGGACACCTAAAAGCTAAATCTTGGGGATGCCCCGGAAGGCATCCCCTCTTTAAATCTACTTCCATCGGTAACTTTACTTGGAGCTATATTTTTATTCACCACATGATATGTGTTTTGCTTGGAGCGTCTTGTATGATTTGAGTCTTTGCTTTTTAGTTTACCACAATCATCATTTCTGTACACACCTTTTGAGAGAGCCTTCCATGAATTGGAATTTGATAGAATATTCTATGTGCTTCACTTATATCTTTTGAGCTATATAGTTTTGCTCTAGTGCTTTACTTATATCTTTTAGAGCACGGTGGTGGATTTGTTTTACAGAAACTATTGATCTCTCATGCTTCACTTAGATTATTTTGAGAGTGTTAAATAGCATGGTAATTTGCCTAATAATAATATGCTTGGTATTCAAGATTTGTAAAACTTTCTTTTGAGTGAGTTGAATACTAAGAAAAGTTTGATGCTTGATAATTGTTTTGAGATATGAAGATGGTGATATCAGAGTCATGCTAGTTGAGTAGTTGTGAATTTTAGAAACTTGTGTTAAAGTTTGTGATTCTCGTAGCATGCACGTATGGTGAACCGTTATGTGATGAAGTCGGAGCATGATTTATTTATTGATTGTCTTCCTTATGAGTGGCGGTCGGGGATGAGCGATGGTCTTTTCCTTCCAATCTATCCGCCTAGGAGCATGCGCGTAATACTTTGCTTTGATAACTTCTAGATTTTTTCAATAAGTATATGAGTTCTTCATGACTAATGTTGAGTCCATGGATTATACGCATTTTTCCTCCTTCCACCATTGCTAGCCTCTCTAATACCGCGCACTTTTCGCTGGTATCATACACCCACCATATACCTTCCTCAAAACAGCCACCATACCTACCTATCATGGCATTTCCATAGCCATTCCGAGATATATTTCCATGCAACTTCCCACCGTTCCGTTTATTATGACACGCTCCATCATTGTCATATTGCTAGCGTGATCATATAGTTGACATTGTATTTGTAGCAAAGCCACCATTCATAATTCTTTCATACATGTCACTCTTGATTCATTGCACATCCCGGTACACCGCCGGAGGCATTCATATAGAGTCATATTTTGTTCTAAGTATCGAGTTGTAATTGTTGAGTTGTAAGAAAATAAAAGTGTGATGATCATCATTTTTAGAGCATTGTCCCAAGTGAGGAAAGGATGATGGAGACTATGATTCACCCACAAGTCGGGATGAGACTCAGGACTAAAAAAAAGAAAAGAAAAGAGGCCATAAAAAAGAGAAAAGGCCCAAATAAAAAAATTGAGAGAAAAAGAGAGAAGGGACAATGTTACTATCCTTTTACCACACTTGTGCTTCAAAGTAGCACCAAGATATTCATGATAGAGAGTCTCTCATTTTCTCACTTTCATATACTAGTGGGAATTTTTCATTATAGAACTTGGCTTGTATATTCCAATGATGGGCTTCCTCAAATGCCCTAGGTCTTCGTGAGCAAACGAGTTGGATGCACACCCACTTAGTTTCTTTTATTATGCTTTCATATACTTATAGCTCTAGTGCATCCGTTGCATGGCAATCCCTACTCACTCACATTGATATCTATTGATGGGCATCTCCATAGCCCTTTGATACACCTAGTTGATGTGAGACTATCTTCCCTCTTTTTGTCTTCTCCACAACCACCATTCTATTCCACATATAGTGCTATATCCATGGCTCACGCTCATGTATTGCCTGAAGATTGAAAAAGTTTTGAGAATGTCAAAAGTAAGAAACAATTGCTTGGCTTGTCATCGGGGTTGTGCATGATCTAAATACTTTGTGTGGTGAAGGTAGAGCATAGCCAGACTATATGATTTTGTAGGGATAACTTTCTTTGGCCATGTTATTTTGAGAAGACATGATTGCTTTGTTAGTATGCTTGAAGTATTATTATTTTTATGTCAATATGAACTTTTGTCTTGAATCTTTCGGATCTGAATATTCATACCACAATTAACAAGAATTACATTTAAATTATGCCAAGTAGCACTCCACATCAAAAATTCTTTTTTATCATTTACCTACTCGAGGACGAGCAGGAATTAAGCTTGGGGATGCCTGATACGTCTCCAACGTATCTATAATTTTTGATTGCTCCATGCTATATTATCTACTGTTTTGGACCATATTGGGCTTTATTTTCCACTATTATATTATTTTTGGGACTAACCTATTAACCGGAGGCCCATCCCAGAATTGCTGTTTTTTTTGCCTATTTCAGTGTTTTGAAGAAACGGAATATCAAACGGAGCCCAAACGGAATGAAACCTTCGGGAATGTGATTTTCTCACCGAATATGATCCAGGAGACTTGGACCCCACGTCAAGAAAGAAGGGAGGCGGCCACGAGGGTGGAGGCGCCCCTGTAGCGCCCCCGCCTCGTGGGCCCCCTTTGCTCCACCGACGTACTCCTTCCTCCTATATATACCTCGTACCACCAAGCGATCGGAATCTGAGCCAAAAACCTAATTCCACCGCCGCAACTTTACGTATCCACGAGATCCCATCTTGGGGCCTGTTAGGAGCTCATGGGAAGGGAATCCACCACGGAGGGCTTCTACATCATCATAGCCCCTCCGACGAAGTGTGAGTAGTTTACCTCAGACCTTCGGGTCATAGTTAGTAGCTAGATGGCTTCTTCTCTCTTTTTGGATCTCAATACAATGTTCTCCCCCTCTCTCGTGGAGATCTATTCGATGTAATCTTCTTTTCGCGGTGTGTTTGTTGAGATTGATGAATTGTGGGTTTATGATCAAGATTATCTATGAACAATATTTGAATCTCCTCTGAATTCTTTTATGTATGATTGGTTATCTTAGCAAGTCTCTTCGAATTATCAGTTTGGTTTGGCCTACTAGATTGGTTTTTCTTGCAATGGGAGAAGTGCTTAGCTTTGGGTTCAATCTTGCGGTGTCCTTTCCCGGTGTGATGGGGGCAGCAAGGCACGTATTGTATTGTTGCCATCGAGGATAACAAGATGAGGTTTTTATCATATTGCATGAATTTATCCCTCTACATCATGTCATCTTGCTTAAGCCGTTACTCTGTTTTCTTGAACTTAATACTCTAGATGCATGCTGGATAGCGGTCGATGAGTGGAGTAATAGTAGTAGATGCAGGCAGGAGTCGGTCTACTTGTCTCGGACGTGATGCCTATATACATGATCATACCTAGATATTCTCATAACTATGCTCAATTCTGTCAATTGCTCAACAGTAATTTGTTCACCCACCGTAGAATAGTTATGCTCTTGAGAGAAGCCACTAGTGAAATCTATGGCCCCCGGGTCTATCTTAATCATATCAATCTTCCTATGCTTTATTATTTCTTTGCTTTTTTACTTTTGCTTTTATTTTACTTTGCATCTTTATACCAAAAATACCAAAAATACCAAAAATATTATCTATCAGATCTCACTCTCGTAAGTGACCGTGAAGGGATTGACAACCCCTAATCGCGTTGGTTGCATGGAGCTATTTGCTTTGTGTAGGTATGAGGGACTCATGGCGTGGCCTCCTCTTTGGATTGATACCTTGGTTCTCAAAAACTGAGGGAAATACTTACGCTACTTTGCTGCATCATCCTTTCCTCTTCGGGGAAATCCAACGTAGTGCTCAAGAGGTAGCAATGACCACAAGAAGAGAACATGCCACAAGAGCAAGAAACTTGTTCACTACATATCTGAGTGTCCACAGTGGGACAATGGGAACAAGAAAAAAAGAAGAGCAAGGAATATGATTCTGATGACAAGAAGAAGAAGAAATCCTCAAAGTCTTCTTCCAAGTCTTCATCGAAGTCTTCGTCACATAAGAAGAGTTCATCTGGCAAGGCTCGTGCTTTTGTTGGCAAGGAGATGGATTCAGAGGAGGACTCAACTTTCGAGGAGGCGAAGGTGGAGTCTGAGGAGGAGTCCGACTCTGGCGTTGCAAGTCTGGCTCTAGCTACAGCCTATGTTGCCAAGGCCATCTTCAACACTAAAAACAATGGCTCCATCACCAACGCTGATGCTAATGACAAGGACGACTTTGCTCCCACCTACTGCTTCATGGCACGTGGTGCCAAGGTAAACTCACGCGATGCTTACTTTCAAACATCAAGTGAAGATGACTCTGATTGTGAATCCAAACCTAGCTACAAAACACTTGCTAAAATTGCAACATGTAACAATGTAAAGCTATGGAACATATTCAAAAACTGTTAGACAAAAGCGATGACCTGTTGGACGCGGAAATGACCCAATCTCAATCCTTAATTGAAGACATCAAAAATCTTCATGTTAAGTACGAGGAACCTGAAAGTCGTCATGAAACGCTCTCAACAACTCATGAAAAGATTTCCTATGATTATCTTCAAAGGAAGCAAGAACTCGAGAAATTGAGAGCAGTTCATGAAGATCTTCAAAAAGAGAACGAGTCACTTCGCGCTCAACAGATCAGTCCCGCTCAGGAAGGATTTGAACCACCATGTCTAAAATGCCTTGAGTGTGATAACGCTACTTCTGTTGCTGAATGTTCCACTACTATACTGCTGCAATATCTTTAGCTGCTGATGTGGTAACTAACCCCTCTGCTGAGGATGCCACTACTATTGCTGATGAAAATGCCAGGCTGAAGACATTTCTTGAGACTGGGATGTACAAAATTCTCAAAGGGCATCAGACACTATGTGATGTCCTCAAAAAGCAGATTCTGAACCGAAACCCTAGGAAAGAGGGTGTTGGGTTCGAGAGGAAAATGAATGTTGATGGTTCTTATTGGAAGCCTGAGCAGTACCCCAAAACCACATGGGTTGCTGCAAAGGGACCTTCAGTGGACCCATCCACCTTATCTGGCTTCACTTGTTCTAACCCGATTATCATTGATGAATATTTTGATGCAAACTATAAACTGTTTAAGAATTAGAATGCTGAAGTGTTTGCCAGGTATATTGGTACTAATTGCAGGAATGGACCACCCATGAAGAAGATCTGGGTGCCCAAAAAGTGTCTTGAGAATCTTCCTGTGAATGTCATCATGACACCACCAGGGAAGAAGACAAACCCCAGACCGAAGGCTTCATATGGTCCAAGGGCTTCATACAGATAGAGGACTCACCAGAGCCACCCTAACGCCTATGTTTTGCAGGGAAATCATACTCAGGCTTATGAATAGGAACGTGTTTCTTCAAACCGCTATGTTCATAAAACTAAGAACGTTTCTGCTTATTCATATGAGTATTATTCACCACCTGCAATGCTATTTGCTAGGGATCCAAAGCCGAAGTTCTCAGATGCTGCACTTAGACTCATTGCTTCGAAGCCACCCCTGAAAATGTGGGTGGTTAAGAAACCTAACTCTCTTTTGCAGGGAAAGGTCTGTAGCCAGAAATCAAAGGCGTCCGATGCTATTGCTGGGGACCTAAAACATCTTGTAGGGCGCAAGATAAAATGCCCAAATGGTCTTACTATGTATTTTGTTCCTGAATCGCTTTCCAGTCATCCTATCAGTCCTAACCTGGATCTATGCTTTGATAATCCGCTTGTTCGTCAAATGTTTATGCTTCACAATACCCTTGGTGAAGCCTATCCCCTAACTGCGCTGTAGGGTATGGCACCAAAGTCTTGAGAATGGATTATAGACAATGGATGCACTAACCACATGACTGGCGATTGAAGTCTTCTAATGGATTCAACACTATGTCCATCTGACAAGAGTCACATCACATTTGCTAATAATGGTAAAAGCAAGGTATTGGGTCTAGGTAGAGTTGCAATCTCAAAGGATCAGCACATGGATAAAATGATGCTTGTTGAATCCCTTGGTTTCAACTTAATGTCTGTATCAATGCTTTGTGATTTGAACATGATTGTGATATTTGGAAAATATGTCACCTTGTTCTAATTGAATCTGACAAGTCTCTAGTCTTTGAAGGGTATCGGAAAGATGATCTGTATATGGTAGATTTCTCAGCAGGACCACAGTTGGCCGTATGTCTTCTAGCAAAAGCTTCAGAGTGCTGGCTCTGGCATCGGAGGCTAGGACATGCGGGCATGAGGAACTTGTACACACTCGCGAAGAAGAAACACGTCATTGGCATCGAGGGCGTCAAGTTCAAGAAGGATCATCTGTGTGGTGCCTGCGAAACTGGAAAGATGACGAGGGCCAAGCATCCCTCGAAGACAATCATGACGACATCTCAACCCTTCGAGCTGCTTCACATGGATCTCTTTGGTCCTACTCACTACTCTACTCTCACTACCACCGCTTGCCTCTATGGCTTCATCATTGTTGATGATTATTCAAGATATACATGGGTGCATATAATCCTCTACAAGAATGAAGTGCAGGATGTCTTCAGACGCTTCGCCAATCGTGCCATGACGAACTATGGCATCAAGATCAAGCACATCAGAGGTGACAACGGCACAAAGTTCAAGAACACCAGCCTCGATCTTTACCTAGATACATTAGGCATCACTCGTGAGTTTTCTACTCCATATACACCTCAGCAGAATGGTATCATGGAGCGCAAGAACAGAACACTCATTGAGATGGCTCAGACGATGCTTGATGAATACAAGACTCCAAGGAAGTTCTGGACCGAAGCCATTGATACTGCATGCCATGTCATCAACCGTGTTTATCTTCACAAGCTTCTTAAGAAAACATCCTATGAGCTCCTGACTAGTAAGAAGCCAAATGTAAGTTACTTCAGAGTATTTGGTGTTAGGTGCTGGATCAAGGATCCACATCACACTTCAAAATTTTCACCGAAAGCACATGAAGGTTTTATGCTTAGTTACGGAAAGGATTCACACTCCTACAGGGTCTTCAACCTCTTTCACCATAAATTGGATGAAACTGTGGATGTGCGGTTCGATGAGACTAACGGCTCGCAAAGAGAGCACCTGCCAAATGTGCTAGATGAAGTTCCACCTAGTGAATCCATCAAGCTTATGGGAACTGGAGAAATCATACCTTCTGAGGCACAGACTAAAGAGGAACTTATTATTTCTGCGCCTAATCAATCTGAAGACAATAATCAGCCTGAAGTCAATACTCATGATGAAGACAATGATCAGCAAGAGCAAAATCTTCGTCTAGTTCATCCTCATGTTGCAAATGAAGTTCAGATTGAGAAGATAATTGACAACATCAATGCACCGGGTCCACTCACTTGTTCAAGAGCAACACGGCTAGCAAATTTCTGTGGGCACTTGGCATTTGTTTCAATATCTGAGCCCAAGAAAGTTGTTGAAGCCTTCATGGAACCTAAGTGGATTCAAGTTATGCAAGACGAGCTTCAACAGTTCGAGCTGAACAATGTGTGGGAATTGGTCAAGCTCCTGATCCTCGCAAGCACAACATCATATTGCAACAAGCAAGATGAGCATGGTCAAGTTGTCAGAAACAAGGCTCGTCTCTTTGTTCAAGGATACACTCAAGTTGAAGGAATTGACTTCAAAGAAACATTTGCTCTGGTGGCTAGGCTTGAAGCCATTCGCATACTGCTAGCCTATGCCAACCATCACAACATCCTTCTGTATCAAATGGATGTGAAGAGTGCCTTTCTCAACGGCAAGATTGAAGAAGAAGTGTATGTTGCACAACCTTCTGGCTTTGAAGATCAAAAACATCCTGATATGGTATACAAGCTCAACAAGGCACTGTATGGCCTCAAACAAGCCCCTCATGCTTGGTATGACACACTCAAAGACTTCCTGGAGAGCAAAGGCTTCAAACCTGGTTCTCTAGATCCTACACTCTTCATGAAGACATATGATGGAGAACTATTTGTATGCCAAATCTATGTGGATGACATTGAAGGAAATATGCCCTAGAGGTAATAATAAAGTTATTTTTTATTTCCTTATATCATGATAAATGTTTATTATTCATGCTAGAATTGTATTAACCGGAAACATGAAACATGTGTGAATACATAGACAAACAGTGTCACTAGTATGCCTCTACTTGACTAGCTCGTTGATCAAAGATGGTTATGTTTCCTAGCCATAGACATGAGTTGTCATTAGATTAACGGGATCACATCATTAGGAGAATGATGTGATTGACATGACCCATTCCGTTAGCTTAGCACATGATCGTTTAGTATGTTGCTATTGCTTTCTTCAAGACTTATACATGTTCCTATGACTATGAGATTATGCAATTCCCGTTTATCGGAGGAACACTTTGTGTGCTACCAAAAGTCACAACGTAACTGGGTGATTATAAAGGTGCTCTACAGGTGTCTTTGAAGGTACTTGTTGGGTTGGCGTATTTCGAGATTAGGATTTGTCACTCCGATTGTCGGAGAGGTATCTCTGGGCCCTCTTGGTAATGCACATCACTTATGCCTTGCAAGCATTGCAACTAATGAGTTAGTTACGGGATGATGTATTATGGAACGAGTAAATAGACTTGCCGGTAACGAGATTAAACTAGGTATTGAGATACCGACGATTGAATCTCGGGCAAGTAAAAAAGGGAACAACGTATGTTGTTATGCTGTCTGATCGATAAAGATCTTCGTAGAATATGTGGGAGCCAATATGAGCATCCAGGTTCCGCTATTGGTTATTGACCAGAGACGAGTGTCGGTCATGTCTACATAGTTCTCGAACCCGTAGGGTCCGCACGCTTAATGTTTCAATGACAGTTATATTATGAGTTTATATGTTTTGATGTACCGAAGGTTGTTCGGAGTCCCGGATGTGATCACGGACATGACGAGGAGTCTCGAAATGGTCGAGACATGAAGATTGATATATTGGAAGCCTATGTTTGGATATCGGAAGTGTTCGGGTGAAATCGGATTTTACGGGAGTACCAGGAGGTTCTGGAACCCCGGGGACTTAATGGGCCTTAGTGGGCCTTGGTGGAAGATAGGAGAGGCGGCCAGGGCAAGGGCCGCGCGCCCCTCCCCCTAGTCCGAATAGGACAAGGAGAGGGGGCGGCGCCCCCCTTCCTTCATCGCCTCCACCTCTTTCCCCCTCCCAAGTCCTAATCCAACGAGGAAAGGGGGGAGTCCTACTCCCGGTGGGGGTAGGACTCCTCCTGGCGCGCCCCCTCTCTAGGCCAGCCGCAACCCCCCTTGCTCCTTTATATACGGGGGCAGGGGGCACCCTAGAGACACAACAATTGATCGTTTGATCTTTTAGCCGTGTGCGGTGCCCCCCTCCACCATAGTCCACCTCGATATCTTTGTGGCGGTGCTTAGGCGAAGTCTGCGTCAAGAGAACATCATCATCGTCACCACGCCATCGTCTTGTGGAACTCTCCCTCAACACTCAATTTGGATCGGAGTTCGAGGGGCGCCATCGGGCTGAACGTGTGCTTTGAACTTCGGAGGTGCCGTGCGTTTGGTACTTGAACGGTCGGATCGTGAAGACATACGACTACATCAACCGCGTTGTGCTAACGCTTCTGTTTGGTCTCACGAGTGCGTGGACAACACTCTCCCCTCTCGTTGCTATGCATCACCATGATCTTGCGTGTGCGTAGGAATTTTTTTGAAATTACTACGTTCCCCAACAGAGGTATCAGAGCCTGGTGTTATGCGTAGATGTCATATGCACGAGTAGAACACAAGTGAGTTGTGGGCGATATAAGTCATACTGCTTACCAGCATGTCATACTTTGCTTTGGCGGTATTTGTTGGAAGAAGCGGCCCGGACCGAAATAACGCGTACGCTTACGCGAGACTGGTTCTACCGACGTGCTTTGCACATAGTTGGCTGGCGGGTGTCAGTTTCTCCAACTTTAGTTGAACCGAGTGTGGCTACGCCCGGTCCTTGCGAAGGTTAAAACAACACCAACACAAACTATCATTGTGGTTTTGATGCGTAGGTAAGAACGGTTCTTGCTAAGCTCGTAGGAGCCACGTAATTCTTTCAACTTCAATGTAGAGGACGTCTAACTTGTTTTTGCTGGGGATGTTGTCATGTGATATGTTCAAGACATGTTGCTAAATTTTATTGTAGGAGATGATCATGTTTTGTAACCGAGTTATCGGCTTGGCAGGAGCCATATGGTTGTCACTTTATTGTATGCAATGCAATCGCCTGTAATGCTTTACTTTATCACTAAGCGGTAGCGATAGTCGTAGAAGCATAAGATTGGCGAGACGACAACGATGCTACGATGGAGATCAAGGTGTCGCGCCGGTGAAGATGGTGATCATGACGGTGCTTTGGAGATGGAGATCACAAGCACAAGATGATGATGGCCATATCATATCACTTATATTGATTGCATGTGATGTTTATATTTTATGCATCTTATCTTGCTTTGATTGACGGTAGCATTATAAGATGATCTCTCACTAAATTTCAAGATAAAAGTGTTCTCCCTGAGTATGCACTATTGCCAAAGTTTGTCGTGCCCAGACACCACATGATGATCGGGTGTGATAAGCTCTACGTCCATCTACAACGGGTGCAAGCCAGTTTTGCACACGTAGAATACTCAGG
The DNA here is from genome assembly GCA_021605145.1 of Aegilops bicornis. Lineage (NCBI taxonomy): Eukaryota > Viridiplantae > Streptophyta > Magnoliopsida > Poales > Poaceae > Aegilops > Aegilops bicornis. Next base: position 514,573,188 of record CM038674.1, read on the forward strand.
TTAAACTTGACGAGCCTAGCATATGCAGATATGGCCTTGGAACACTGAGACCGAAAGGTCGAGCGTGAATCATATAGTAGATATGATCAACATAATGATGTTCACCATTGAAAGCTACTCCATTTCACGTGATGATCGGTTATGGTTTAGTTGATATGGATCACGTGATCACTTAGAGGATTAGAGGGATGTCTATCTATGTGGGAGTTCTTAAGTAATATGATTAAATTGAACTTAAATGTATCAAGAACTTAGTCCTTATAGTATTTTGCAAATTATGTTGTAGATCAATAGCTCGCGTTGTTGCTTCCCTATGTTTATTTTGATATGTTCCTAGAGAAAAACTATGTTGAAAGATGTTAGTAGGAATGATGCGGATTGGATCCACGATCTGAGGATTATCCTCATTGCTGCACAGAAGAATTATGTCCTTGATGCACCGCTAGGTGACAGACATATTGCAGGAGCAAATGCAGACGTTATGAACGTTTGGCTAGCTCAATATGATGACTACTTGATAGTTTAGTGCACCATGCTTAATGGCTTAGAATCGGGACTTCAAAGACGTTCTGAACGTCATGGACCATATGAGATGTTCCAGGAGATGAAGTTAATATTTCAAGCAAATACCCGAGTTGAGAGATATGAAGTCTCCAACAAGTTCTACAGCTAAAAGATGGAGGAGAATAGCTCAAGCAGTGAGCATGTGCTCAAATTGTCTGGGTACTACAATCGCTTGAATCAAGTGGGAGTTAATCTTCCAGATAAAATAGTGATTGACAGAATTCTCTAGTCACAATCACCAAGTTAGTAGAACTTCGTGATGAACTATAGTATGCAAGGGATGACGAAAACAATTCCCAAGCTCTTCGCAATGCTAAAATCAGCGAAGGTAGAAATCAAGAAAAATATCAACTGTTGATGGTTGACATGACCACTAGTTTCAAGAAAAGGGGCAAAGTGAAGAAGGGGAACTTCAAGAAGAACGGCAAGCAAGTTGCCGCCCAAGTGAAGAAGCCCAAGTCTGGACCTAAGCCTGAGACTAAGTGCTTCTTCTGCAAAGGAACTGGTCACTGGAAGCGGAACTACCACAAGTATTTGGCGGATAACAAGGATGGCAAAGTGAACAAAGGTATATTTGATATACAGATTATTGATATGTATTTTACTAGTGTTCGTAGCAACCCCTCGGTATTTGATACTGGTTCAGTTCCTAAGAGTAGTAACTCGAAGCGGGAGTTGCAGAATGAACAGAAACTAGTTAAGGGTGAAGTGGCGATGTGTGTTGGAAGTAGTTCCAAGATTGATATGATCATCATCGCACATTCCCTATACTTTCGGGATTAGTGTTGAACCTAAATAAGTGTTATTTGGTGTTTGCGTTGAGCATGAATATGATTTGATCATGTTTATTGCAATACGGTTATTCATTTAAGTTAGAGAATAATTGTTGTTCTGTTTACATGAATAAAACCTTATATGGTCACACACCCAATGAAAATGGTTCGTTAGATCTCGATCGAAGTGATACACATATTAATAATATTGAAGCCAAAAGATGCAAGGTTAATAATGATAGTAGAACTTATTTGTGGCTCTGCCGTTTAGGTCATATTGGTGTAAAGCGCATGAAGAAACTCCATGCTGATGGGCTTTTGGAACCACTTGATTATGAATCACTTGATGCTTGCGAACCATGCCTCTTGGGCAAGATGACTAAAACGCCGTTCTCCGGAACAATGGAGCGAGCAACAGATTTGTTGGAAATCATACATACTGATGTATGTGGTCTGATGAATATTGAGGCTCGCGACAGGTATCGTTATTTCCAGACTTCACAGATGATTTGAGCAGATATGGGTATCTCTACTTGATAAAACATAAAGTCTGAAACATTTGAAAAGTTCATATAATTTGAGAGTGAAGTAGAAAATCATCGTAACAAGAAAATAAAGTTTCTACGATCTCATCGTGGAGGAGAATATTTGAGTTACGAGTTTGGTCTTCATTTGAAACAATGCGGAATAGTTTCGCAACTCACGCCACCTGGAACACCACAACGTAATGGTGTGTCCGGACGTCATAAACCATACTTTATTAGATATAGTGCGATCTATGATGTTTCTTACCAATCTACCACTATCGTTTTGGGGTTATGCATTAGAGACAGTTGCATTCACGTTAAAAAGGGCACCATCTAAATCCGTTGAGATGACACCTGCATGAACTGTGGTTTGGCAAGAAACCAAAGTTGACGTTTCTTAAAGTTCGGGGTTGCGATGCTTATGTGAAAAAGTTTCAACATGATAAGCTTGAACCCAAATCGGAGAAATGTGTCTTCATCGGATACCCAAAAGTTATTGTTGGGTACACAGATCCGAAGGCAAGATATTCGTTGCTAAGAATGGATCCTTTCTAGAGAAGGAGTTTCTCTCGAAAGAAGTGAGTGGGAAGAAAGTAGAACTTGATGAGGTAACTGTACCTGCTCCTTGTTGGAAAGTAGTTCATCACGTAAATCTGTTCTGTGACTCCTACACCAATTAGTGAGGAAGCTAATGATGATCACGTAACAGAGATCAAGTTACTACCGAACCTCGTGGGTCAACCAGAGTGAGATCCGCACTGAGTGGTACGGTAATCCTATTACGGAGGTCATGTTACTTGACCATGACGAACCTACGAACTATGAGGAAGCGATGATGAGCCCAGATTCATGAAATGGTTTGAGGCCATGAAATCTGAGATGGGATCCATGTATGATAACAAAGTATGGACTTTGATTGACTTGCCCAAATGATCGGCAAGCCATTGAGATTAAATGGATCTTCAAGAGGAAGACGGACGCTGATTACTATCTACAAAGCTAGAATTGTCGCAAAAGGTTTTCGACAAGTTCAAGGTGTTAACTACGATGAGAGTTTCTCACTCGTATCTATGCTTAAGTCTGTCCGTATCATGTTAGCAATTGCCGCATTTTATGAAATCTGGAAAATAGATAAACAAAATTGCATTCCTTAATGGATTTATTAAAGAAGAGTTGTATATGATGCAACCAGAAGGTTTTGTCGATCCTAAAGGTGTTAACAAAATGTGCAAGCTCTAGCAATCCATCTATGGACTGGTGCAAGCATCTCGGAGTTGGAATATATGCTTTGATGAGTTGATCAAAGCATATAGTTTCTCTGAACTTGCGGTGAAGCCTGTATTTACAAGAAAGTGAGTGGGAGCACTACAACATTTTTGATAAGTATATGTGAATGACATATTGTTGATCGGAAATATGTAGAATTATTCTGCAAAGCATAAAGGAGTGTTTGAAAGGAGTTTTTCAAAGAAAAACCTCGGTGAAGCTGCTTACATATTGAGCATCAAGATCTATAGAGATAGATCAAGACGCTTGATAAGTTTTTTCAATGAGTGCATACCTTGACAAGATTTTGAAGTATTTCAATATGGACATGTCAAAGAAAGAGTTCTTGCCTTTGTTACAAGGTGTGAAATTGAGTGAGACTCAAAGCCCGACCACGGCAGAAGATAGAAAGAGAATGAAAGTCATTCCCTATGCCTCAGCCATAGGTTCTACAAAGTATGCCATGCTGTGTACCAAATCTATTGTATACCCTACCACTGAGTTTGGCAAGGGAGTACAATAGTGATCTAGGAGTAGATCACTAGACAACGGTCAAAATTATCCTTAGTGGAATAAGGATATGTTTCTCGATTATGGAGGTGACAAAAGGTTCATCGTGAAGGGTTACGTTGATGCAAGTTTTTGACACCGATCCAGATGACTCTAAGTCTCAATCTGGATACATATTGAAAGTGAGAGCTATTAGCTAGAGTAGCTCCGTGCAGAGCATTGTAGACATATAATTTGCAAAATACTTACAGATCTGAATGTGACATACCCGTTGACTAAAATTATCTCACAAGAAAAACATGATCACACCTTAGTACTCTTTGGGTGTTAATCACATAGCGATGTGAACTAGATTATTGACTCTAGTAAACCCTTTGGGTGTTGGTCACATGACGATGTGAACTATGGGTGCTAATCACATGGTGATGTGAACTATTGGTGTTAAATCACATGGTGGTGTGAACTAGATTATTGACTCTAGTGCAAGTGGGAGACTGAAGGAAATATGCCCTAGAGGCAATAATAAAGTTATTATTTATTTCCTTATATCATGATAAATGTTTATTATTCATGCTAGAATTGTATTAACCGGAAAATGATACATGTGTGAATACATAGACAAACAGAGTGTCACTAGTATGCCTCTAGTTGACTAACTCGTTGATCAAAGATGGTTATGTTTCCTAGCCATAGACATGAGTTCTCATTTGATTAACGGGATCACATCATTAGGAGAATGATGTGATTTACATGACCCATTCCGTTAGCTTAGCACACCATCGTTTAGTATGTTGCTATTGCTTTCTTCATGACTTATACATGTTCCTATGACTATGAGATTATGCAACTCCCGTTTATCGGAGGAACACTTTGTGTGCTACCAAAGCGTCACAACGTAATGGGTGATTATAAAGGTGCTCTCTGAGGTGTCTCCGAAAGGTACTTGTTGGGTTGGCGTATTTCGAGATTAGGATTTGTCACTCCGATTGTCGGAGAGGTATCTCTGGGCCCTCTCGGTAATGCACATCACTTAAGCCTTGCAAGCATTGCAACTAATGAGTTAGTTGCGGGATGATGTATTACGGAACGAGTAAAGAGACTTGCCAGTAACGAGATTGAACTAGGTATTGAGATACCGACGATCGAATCTCGGGCAAGTAACATACCGATGACAAAGGGAACAACATATGTTGTTATGCGGTCTGACCGATAAAGATCTTCATAGAATATGTGGGAGCCAATATGAGCATCCAGGTTCCGCTATTGGTTATTGACCGGAGACGAGTCTCAGTCATGTCTACATAGTTCTCGAACCCGTAGGGTCCGCATGCTTAACGTTTCGATGACAGTTATATTATGAGTTTATATGTTTTGATGTAACGAAGGTTGTTCGGAGTCCCGGATGTGATCACGGACATGACGAGGAGTCTCGAAATGGTCGAGACATGAAGATTGATATAGTGGAATCCTATGTTTGGATATCGGAAGTGTTCCGGGTGAAATCGGGATTTTACCGAGATCTTTGGGAGGATTCTGGAACCCCGGGGACTTAATGGGCCTTAGTGGGCCTTGGTGGAAGAGAGGAGAGGTGGCCAGGGAAAGGGCCATGCGCCCCTCCCCCCTAGTCCGAATAGGACAAGGAGAGGGGGGCGGCGCCCCCCTTCCTTCTTCTCCTCCACCTCTTTCCCCCTCCCAAGTCCTAATCCAACTAGGAAAGGGGGGGAGTCCTACTCCCGGTGGGACTAGGACTCCTCCTGGCATGCCCTCTCTAGGCCGCCACACCCCTTGCTCCTTTATATCTGAGGCGGGGGCACCCTAGAGACACAACAATTGATCGTTTGATCTTTTAGCCGTGTGCAGTGCCCTTTCCACCATAGTCCACCTCGATAATCTTGTGGCGGTGCTTAGGCGAAGCCTGCGTCAAGAGAACATCATCATCGTCCTGCGCCGTCGTCTTGTGAAACTCTCCCTCAACACTCGGCTGGATCGGAGTTCGAGGGGCGTCATCGGGCTGAGCGTGTGCTGAACTCGGAGGTGTCGTGCGTTCGGTACTTGATCGATCGGATCGTGAAGACGTACGACTACATCAACCGCGTTGTGCTAACGCTTCCGCTTTCGGTCTACGAGGGTACGTGGACAACACTCTCCCCTCTCGTTGCTATGAATCACCATGATCTTGCGTGTGCGTAGGAATTTTTTTGAAATTACTACATTCCCCAACAGACATTATCTTCGGCTGCACTGACAAGAGATACAGTGATGAGTTTGGACACATGATGCAAGAGCAATATCAGATGTCCGTGATGGGTGAGCTTAAGTTCTTCCTTGGTCTTCAAATTCGTCAGCAGAGCAATGGCATCTTCATATCTCAAGAAAAATACCTCAAAGATTGCCTGAAGAAGTTTGGAATGCAAGATTGCAAAGGGTACACGACGCCAATGCCAACCAAGAGTCATCTGAGTCCCGATGCCAATGGTAAAGAGTTCGATCAAAAGGTATACCGCTCCATGATTGGTTCTTTACTTTATTTATGTGCATCTAGGCCAGATATAATGCTTAGTGTTTGCATGTTTGCCCGGTTCCAAGCGGCACCAAAGGAATCGCATCACTTAGCTGTGAAGCAAATTCTTCGATATTTGGCTTACACCCCAACACTAGGATTATGGTATCCAAAGGGCTCAGAGTTTGATCTAGTTGGATTCTCAGATGCTGATTATGCTGGCGACAAGGTTGATCGCAACTCCACATCAGGCACATGTCACTTTCTGGGACAATCACTTGTCTGTTGGTCTTCAAAGAAGCAGAACTGTGTATCTCTCTCCGCTGCTGAATCTGAATACATTGCTGCTGGATCTTGCTATGCTCAGCTTCTCTGGATGAAGCAAACTCTCAAGGACTATGGTCTCCACCTGAAGCATGTGCCACTCTACTGCGACAATGAAAGCGCCATCAAGATTGCCAACAACCCAGTTCAGCACTCGAAGACAAAGCACATTGAAATTCATCATCACTTTCTCGTAGATCATGTCATGAAGGAAGATATTGATATTATTCACGTCAATACCGAAGAGCAATTGGCAGATATCTTCACAAAGCCCTTGGATGAGAAAAGGTTTTGCAAGTTGCGGTGTGAGCTAAATATCTTGGAATCCTCAAATGTCCTATGATTGGACACACATCCTAACACTTATGCATATTGATGACTTAGATGTGCAACACACGAAGTAATGTATATCTTCAATCAATGAAGACATGCACTCTAAGTGTGAATACATTAATGCAGAATTTGACTTTGGAGTGCCATAATAATTGTGCGTCGTGTCTGGGTCTAATACTTCCTATACGGTGGGTAACGCCACCACCAAAATTTTGTTTGAAGTGTCGCATTTACGTTACATTTGCAAAGTCTTCGCATTTGGTTTGTCTTCAACATTGATTTGACCTCATGTTAATCTTCACAATGTTGATTTGTTCTCAGTCTGATATATACATATAATTGTGTTCTGTCCTCTACAACATTCACTTACAGCTATGTCTTCATGCTTGAATCTTTTGATCTAAGTGAATGTGATCGGACCCCAACCTCTTCTATGCTTCTACCTCAAATTCTATCTATCCAAATCATATGCATTCTATAGAAACTGTTGAATGTCTTCTCTGCGTCCTTGTCAGCAGAAGATACATAGACAAAAATTGAAACAGTTTTAAATGCTACACCCTTATTGCCTGAAACCCGAAGAAGCCGGAACGACCACCCGACAGTCCAGGCGTGCGTGAGAACATGGAACAACTTCCAATGTGTTGCATGTTTGCCACGTGTCCTTCAGATGTGAACCGCCAGGGGCACCTGCGTAATTGCGTTGTGTTGTCCCTTTCCTTATAAATACACATCACATCACGGTCAAAATCCTACTCTCACCTCGCCACCACGCACAAACTCTAGCGCCACCGCTAGCTCTCGACGATGCTGGCGACGAAGCGCTTAGCTGCCGCGACCTCTCCGACGCCGTCCTCACGCCGGCCACGGACCTCGTCTCCTCCGCCGCCGCCGTAGGTGTCTTCCGTCGCCAAGTTAGTGCACGGGAGATTGAACTGCTCGGCCTCCCACTCCGCTCTGTCTAGCAGTTCTTAGTGTGGTAATTAAAACTTACTTTCTACTGCCTTCTTGATCTGATAGATTCATCCTTCTCCACCAAAAGTGGTTTCTATGCCTAGAAAATTGAATCTATCCTGTTCCGCATCTCATATCATGCCTAGTATATTCACTTATGCTTCACAACAAGTTAGATTCCTCACTTGTACCTATTCTTGGATTCGTACAAATCTAGAACCAACTCTCAACAAATAAGTGAATGTCTTCTCGCTATGAGGTCAATGTCTTCGAACTGATTTATCTTCAAAATCTTCTGAGAATGCATATGGCCTCTTCCCCTTCCCTCGCACCTCTAATGCTGTCACAGGTACATGTCCGTGGGAGAATCCGTTGGTTCTCATAGTCTGCATTCATTTGCAGAATTCTTACAGCATCACATCAATTCTCCCGAAGCCAGTTCCTGTCTGACCAGCAGACGGAAGCCTTTGCAAGTTCTGAAGCCATCCAGTTTGAACTACATGGCCACTGAAAAGTCAGCAAGAAAGGGCGGCAGACAGCACCGTGGGAATACATCCAAAGACTTGCCACCTGATCTGTATGAAATGTACAAGACAGAGCTTGAAGAAACCTATGGCGAACGCAAGACTCGGATCCAATGTATTCAAAGATATTGGGTAGAGGAATGGTTCAAGTACAAATTTGTCACGGCTCAATATGCTGAACAGAATGCCATCAAGCGACCTTGGGGAGATATTCTCTATAAAAATCTTCAACCCAAGTCCAAGTCCGAAGCCATTGCTCCAGGTTTCTATCCTTGCATGGTCCATGGACCACAACCTGCTAATGTCGACCCATCTTCTCTGTTATGGTGTCGTGACGACAATTTGTTCAAGCACAACTACAAGTTTGCCAAGGATTCTGCTATGAAGAACAAGAAAGCATTTGGACTCGACTTCAACCCCGGTCCATCTGCTCCTCGAGTTGATGGCACACGTGATGTTGAACCCAATGTCATCGGGCCCTTCTACAATCTCGAAGGTCTCCTCACTCATATTGTTGTTCAGGGGGCAGCCGTGGAGCACTCTGATGACGACGCTGATACTGATGAAGCGCCTGCTCCACCTAAGCCACAGAAGCAGAAGAAAACTAAGGCTTCAAAGCCCTCTGCTGCACCTAAAGCTTCGCGTGCGAAGCCATTAGCAACTGCTCCTGCTGCATTGAGTATACAATCTGAAGATCTCTCTCGCATCTCTAAGAAGACAGAGAAGTCCAAGAAAAAGCTTGTCAAGAGTTCTGGGCCTGCACTGACCCAAGCTGCCATTCTGAGGAACGAGAATGAAGCCATTGATCTGTCCAGTGACGATGATCTTAGTGATGATGCTCTTGAGCTGCTAATAAAGAGCAAGCAAGAGGCGGAGATCTTCAAGATCTACCCCTCTTTGATGTGGACATCTTGAATAACTTCATTGATGAGTGGTTTGAAAACCCGAGCCTCAGTATCGATGATCTTCAGCTCCCAATTGGCATCAGTGTCTCCTTCCACGGAGCCATTGCTCATGAGCTGGCCCTAGCTCAGAAGATTGTTGAACTAAAGAACAAAAGTGACTATGAGAAGGCTCAATTCAAGAATCACATGGCCAAGCTCAGCGTGGCTGATGTTCAAAACTTCAAGCAGATGCTGCATGACCTCAAGGAGGCGTTTCACAAGAAACATGAAGAAGCAAAAGGTTCAAGAGAGAGAATGAAACACCTCGCTGCAAAATGTGTTCAAGCTCACAATGAAGCAGAAAAGTGCAAGGCTCTTGGGCATCCTGGCATCGACCCCAAGATGGTTGCCAAGAAGAAGCCTGCTGTGGCCTAAGCTGAAGCATCAGGGCAGGAAGCACCTCGCATTGTCTTCCCTGCCAGTATGACAGGCTCGAAGGCTAAGGTCCCCACAGTAGCTTTAGAACTCAAGAAAACAAGGGCAGCTGAAGATGAAGCTAGAAAGTGCAAGAACAAGAATGCCACTGACGATGCTCCACAGACCAAGAAGAGGAAGACGAAGTCTTCAAAGAAAGATCAGGCTGCTCCCATAGAGCCCCTTGTTGTCGAGCCCATCTCAGTTGCTCATCCTGCATCCACCCACCAAGAGCGTCAACTAGTACTTCATGAGCCTGCTTTCATAGAGGCTCCTGAAGCTGAAGTAGTTCCAGCTGTTGACCCCACTGCAACTGAAGACATTGGTCCCCAAGACAATGTAGATGATGATGAAGTCCTTCCTCAGATAGAGCACCAAATGGTATCATCGCCTCTTCTCACGAACAGCAAACTCATCAGCATTGGTCGTCCCTTGACACCAATTGCTCAGGATGCATCATGGGCTGATCACCCCCAACAAGACACTTCAAGTCATGAATCACCCAGTACTCCCCCACCTCAAGTCACCACTCCGGTGCTTGACGATGACGACTATGTGGTCCAGCCAACTTCCTCTCCAAAAGCGTCGCCCGCATTCCGCAGGCTTCGCAAAGGACCAAGGCCACAAGTCGCTCTGCCGAGCATTCCAGAAGGAGAAGTGCAACACAACTCAGTAGCACGTCAAGTGTTTTTTGAAGCCACTCCAACTGTGAACATCTCTGAGTCTGAAGCCAAAGCTGCTGAAGACATACCGGCTGCATCAGCCGACGAACATCAAGAACCCCGTGAAAAAGAAGAGCGAGTTGGCACACCCCCTACCAACCAAGAAGTTGTTCTCGAGGAGAATGAGTCTGTGCCCGACCCTCCAGCTACTCAAGTGGAAGTTGAAAGTATTGAGGCGGCCACCAACAACACTACTGAAGCCAATGACGTTGTCATGGCTGAAGCTAATGTGGCGCCTGAAGTGGATATGGTGCCTGAAGCCAATGTTGCACCTGAAGCCATTGTGCAGCATGAAGCCCATGTCAATGCCAATACTCCTGTTCCACCTCCAAGGCCTCATACTATTGAGCTGGCATTTTATCGCTGCCAACCTGTCATGGTTCGTTGGCCTATTATGGTTCCTCCTCCTGCCCCCGGACCTCAATTTGATTATCATGTGGAGCACATGCCTCAGGTCCTGTCGTGGAATTGTCACGGCAGATGTCCTCTTGCAAGGACTTAGTCATGTAGCCATCGCAACTGGGAAGCTTAAAGGGGTTAATCGGGACAAAGGACACAAGACATTTATACTAGTTCGGCCCCTTACGATGAAGGTAAGGCCTATGTCTAGTTGGGTTGGTATTGCTTGATGTTTCGATGACCAGGGAGCGAGATACGCTATGCCCGGTTCTCGATGAGTTGTTTCTTGTCCTAAGCCGCCAGCGGGTCGTCCCCTTATATACATGGGTTGACGCCCTGCGGCTTACAGAGTCCCGACCGGCTCATAAACAGTGTCCGGCTCGGTGACTAGTTAAATCTACCTTATGATACAAGTCATGTCATTATGGCGGTTTATCACTATGGACCTTAAGCCGCCTATGGGCCTTAGACCCTTTATTGAACCGCCATCTTCGTGCTTGGTCTTGGGCTTCTTTCTGATGAGTCTTATTTGCGTAACCCGGCCCCTCCTGGGTGGCTTACACAAATAGTTATATCCCCAACATTAGGCCCCAGATTGATTTGAACCGTTTCATGTCAATCTTAAAATTCCTTAAGAAATAAACCTTCAGCCTTCTGCCTGTGCAAAGGTTTTTAATCCGCCATGATGTCATCTTCTGGATCCGGTTTAACCCACCGTGACGTCATCTTTACTTAAATTCATATTTTACTCCGCCATATCCTCCAACGGATGTTTGCTTTTACTGACCGTTCCGAAAGCCGAGGCGTCGGGGCCGCTGGATAATGATGTTTGGTCTCCTCGTTTCTCGCGCCGTCTCAGTCGGTCTTCCCTTATAAATAGGCACGACCTAGGTCTTCCATTCTCCCCCCCTTTCGGTCATCCTCTTCCTCTTGTTGTGTCCCTGCTACTCGATCTCCGCCGCCGCCGCCACCGTCGAGCTCCTCGTCTTCTCCAACTCAGGCCGCTACATCAATCTGACTTAATCAGAGAAACGCGACGGAACCCCGCAGCAGCTCCGCATTCGTAAGCCCTTTTCGTTTCCTGCGTTTAGATCTGCATCGCAGCCTCCTGAGTTCGTCGGTGTTCATCGCCGCCCGTTGCAAATCCTTGATATTTTTCCTTTCCCGTGCTCCTTTTTGATCTTTAGACAGCTAGAACTACTGCGGTGGCTGTTCCGCATCCATCTTGAATAGAAACAGATCTCATTTCCCTTGTTTAAAGGCCTCCTTCGAGTGTATGAACTTCTCTGTACTGGTTTTAGGTCTAGAAATTTTTCTTTTTCAGAGCAATTGTTTGATCCAAAATAATAGCTGAAACTTGTGGAACTTGTTTTTTCCACACTTAGCCAAAAATCTGCACCTGTTGACTCTGTTCAACTACGATAGTCCATATAGCCAGTTTTAAGAAAATGACACATTTTGGTCAACCTTGCTTGCTTCCGGCAACTTAAGAAAATTTAAATGCCTTTGATACTTGTAGCGGCTTAAATACCAATAAATAATTACTCATATATCATTAGGCCCCTTCTTAAGCCACTGTTTTGAATAAACTCACGATGTTCTCCTCCAGGTTATAAATTCAACTGGAAATTTTTTCTTTTGTCATAGGTTTCAATTTGCCTAATGGCTTCCAAGGCTCCCAAACCTCTGGTGACACAGAATCGGGTCAAGTCCGTCGTTCTGAAAAGCACTTTGTCTGATTTTGTGAAATCCGGCCATCTGCCCAAGAAAGAGATCATGTCTTATCGTGCTCCTAACCCGTCAGAGGAGAAGCCTCAACCAAAGGAGGGGGAGGTGATCGTGTTTACCGATCACATGAACCGGGGCTTCGCTCCACCCGGTTCAAAATTCTTCAGGGATGTTTTGCATTTTTTTAATCTCAGACCTCAAGACATCGGGCCCAATTCCATGTCAAATATTTGCAACTTCCAAGTCTTCTGCGAGGTGTACCTTGGAGAAGAACCCAACTTACTTTTATTCAGAGAATTGTTTTACTTAAACCGGTATAACGAACGCAGCATAACGGGCGAGTCTGGAACTTCGTGGCATCTCGATTCAGCGCCGGAGAGACTGCCTTTTTCCTTATGCTGAACTGTCGAGTCATCGAAAGGATTGGAATCAGACGTGGTTTTACTGTCAGGACACTTCTCCAGCTGAGGAAAATCCTCTGCCCGGCTTCCGCGCCCTGCGCCTTGAGTCCAACCACCCGCTGCCGGATAAACTGACTGCTGTTGAACGTCTGCCACTTGCTCCCACCATTAGTAAAATCAAAGCCCTTTTGGGAAACGGCTTAGATGACATTGATCTGGTCTGAGTCTGGGTCGCTTGGCGAGTGATTCCGTTAAGACCCTGCCCCGGCTTAATGTGCACCTACTCAGGCGAGAAGAATGATCCACTGCGTCATAGTCCCGATGACTTACCAGATGATGTGGTGGAGGCTACGACCTAGACGTTGTTGAAAGAGGGCACGGTGACTAGTAATGCCTTTGGCTTACTTCCCTTCTGCAAGAAGAACCCGGCCCTATGATGAAGTCATCAGTCTCAATAATTACTCCTTACTGTGTTATACCTTGCTTTTACTCATAACCCCTTATCATTTTTCACATGCCGATGACAACTTCTTGAAGGTCAAGTATGACCATGAGGTGGCCAAACAAGCGGAGGCGGCAAAAGAGCCGAAAGGAAAGCCGCCAAGACTGGAACTTCGAAGAAGAGGAAGCCAAGCGCTTTAGATATGTTTAAACTTGATGATACTGATGATGATGAGGAAGAGGTAACTTTTAACTCCCTTGACTCTTTATCATCACCTTACTGACATTAAATCTTTTCAGGAAGACACGGGGAACAGCCAAGCCATTGAGGAAGAGGTAACTATAATATCTTCCGACTCCGAGCCCCTGCCGCGTCAGAAAATTCGAGGAGTAACCCGGAAAGTAAGATTTTCACATCCTTTGGCTTACCAAGATCCTCAATTTCTTTTGAAGCAACAACAATTTGAAAGCCGGAGGCAGACCCGGACCAGCAAGGATATAGAGCTCTCCTCCGGTTTACCTGACGTAATCAGGAAGCGTCGGACTAAGGTTATCTCCGATTTATGTTCTGTTTTCCCTTTGGCGGGTTTAATTCGTCAACCTCTCAATTCATCTGATTCCAATTATCAGGATACCTTTCCTTCCTCCGGCGAATCTATGCAATCTAACATGCCGTCTTTCAAAAATGCCCCTGGGTAATGTAATTTTGTTCACCTTATGCTTTACCTTACTCTTGTTTTTGTACTCATCCTTCTGCCTTTGTCCACAACATGCAAGTGAAACCCAGTAAGAGGGAAAAAAGAGTAAGCCGTCCCAAGACCCGGTCGTGACTGAATCGGAGCTTGGCACGGCTGCTCCTGACAGTTCTACCCATCAGCCGCCGCCTGAACCAGCCTATGACATTCCAGCACCAACCTCTGATCCACCCGCCGAAGATACTCTCAACAGCTCTGATAACCCGGAAGCTCCTAGCCCGGCCAAGACAATTGATCCGGAAGTTGAGATTCTGAAGACTCAGTTTTTTTGAGCCAGGGAAGCCCACTGTCCTTGCCAAGTGCTCTGCCAAGGAGGAGCTTCTGGAACGCCGAAAGGTCAAGCTAGACATTGCTGACTATACTCATTTGAGTATTGGAGAGATAGTCTCTGGCTATATCAATCAAGTACATAACAGCCGTGACCTGGAAATTGACATGGTGAAGCAAATACAACAAAAATCTGAGGTATAACTTATGCTACTTTTCTTAATCATACTGACTGTATCAGCCCCCAAGTCTATTCACTACTAGGGAAAACCCTAGCAGTAGCGCTGGTTTTGTGCTCACTAGTAGCGCGGGTAGGCGCTACTAATAAGGCGCTATGACTATTGCTTAGCGATAGCGTGTGCCCACGCAGCGCTCTTGCTAGGACGAACTCATTTAGCGTTTGTTCACTCCCATGCTACGCTAATGTAACTCTTGGTAGCGTGTTTTCTCTCCATCGCTACTAGTATTCTTTTTTATTTTTTATTTTTAGTGTATTTATGCGCCATCGTACAAATATTGGTACAATACCAGTTATGAGGTTTACATCATTATGTCCATAACAGTGTGTCAAATGAAGGTGGAATAGGTTCAAGTGGAAGCAATATGTGGTGCATGTCAAAAGTATACTACTAATCCAAACTTGATCTAGTTTGGACTAGTAGTACTTTCGATGTGCACCACATGTTGCCTCCACTTGAATCTAATCCGCTAGCACAAGATATTTAATCATCATCTTGGTCATTACCACCAACAGTATTTATTTAATCACCACTAACACTAGCTAATAATCATCATCATAGTCATTACCACCAACACTAGCTATTTTATCATCATAGTAATAGTGTAGCACATCATCATCCTCAAACTCATTTCTAGCTAGCTAATCACTCCTGCTGCTCTCTCTTAGGTAAAATAACATAAAACATGTGTAGCTCTCCTCCTTGATCAAGTTGGAGCATGCAGATGAACCTGTCTCCTAATCGTGGGTAGCGCCTCTGTTTGCTGCCCCCTAGTACTTCTCTATGCTCCCCCATCACATATTTGGTCCAGTCTTGCACTATTAAGCATTCGTCGCTAATCTTGAATGCACTAAAGTAATCTGTAGGATATCTTGGCCGTAAGCTAATAATACTCATGGTACCTTTAGTCTCGATCCCATAAGGCACAACATTCATCGGGAGTCCCTGTTGAAGAACATCGTATGGTAACATACTTAGCAATGAAGTTTAGCTTCAAAAATAATGTATGGAAAGGATGCACTGAGGACAAATAGTAAAAATCTTACCATCCTTCCTAAATAGATGTGACCGTAGTTCATTACGAACACTATTGGTCGACGCGTTTTCAATACTAACATTTCTAAATCCAGGAAGAAAATTTGTCTTGACAGTATCAAGATCCTCAAGCCATGAAACATAATGACTTAGCTCCTCGCAGTTTAGTTCAGCCCCGGGACAGTAGTAGGTCCTGTCTACCAAGAGCTGGACATGTTTGCTTGCACCGAAATAAGCTGCCAATACAAATTAGTTGTCAACTATTTTTGAATAAACAATATCAAAGACATAAATATGGTTGAGAAACTTACATAATGGTATAAGCTGAGGCGATGCACATCGACCGGATGTCGGTATTACCTTCAATATCATCTTAGGACGAATATCAAAGGTGATAACCATATCAGGCTCAAATGCATAAGTCTTGCATAGTGCTCGCCATGTTTTGCATCCAAAATAGGTGTAGTCATCTGAATTGTATAATTTTGCATGGAAAATATAACCATGCTCGGTCTTCAAGTAAAATTTCTTTACCTCCGTAGTATGACTGAAACCTATCTTATCCAATGCAAAAACTCTTGCATGGCATGGGATACGCTAGTAGAATAGTAAAAAAATATAAGTTGAAGCAAATGAAGCAGATGTCATGCTTAATTAGGAAAATAGACTTGTCGTTGTGACTTACTGTATCCACTTTGAAGTTCTTGTCCAGCTTGATCTTTGAGCGCCTATCATCATCTAGGAAGATTCCGTTGAGGCGCTCGTCTTCGCAGTATTTGCAAATACCGAAATACTTTTCGTCGTCACACATTTCCTATGTTCATAGTTAAAACATTAATTGAAAATTGATCGAAGACAACTACCAGGATACTCAACACACAAATCCGGGGCACTCGATATTTCCTACATATTCTGGCACAAGTCATGCCAAAATTCACGGAAAAATCTGGCATGACCTTTGCTAAAATAGGACATATCGAGCACCTGAAATTTGCCGGAACGGAAATGAATCAACACTCCGGCAAAACATAGGCCACTCGGAGGTGTAACCTGCAAACAT
Organism: Aegilops bicornis; assembly: GCA_021605145.1. Lineage (NCBI taxonomy): Eukaryota > Viridiplantae > Streptophyta > Magnoliopsida > Poales > Poaceae > Aegilops > Aegilops bicornis. The sequence goes on from CM038674.1 coordinate 514,589,868, forward strand.
GACCGGCCACTTGGATATTGAGCAGCACAAGATATACATTTCAAAATATCTTATAGGACTCAAATTAGCATGCATTCAATAAGCAAAAGTAAATCATCTCATGCGTAAAATGCGTTGTCGAATATTATCACTAATACATCACGAATAGTGTCATACATATAACATCACTAATACAACTAAAACCATAGCACACGACGGGTATCGGCGCGGGCGGTGGACACCCACAGAGAAGGAACCATCACAGGATCATAGCTCACTGAGATCCCTGGAGAACCTGCCAGGTATTGGAGAACATGTGCTCGAACGCAAACAAGTAGCGACGGACATGCGCGTCCTCCTCACTGACACGGTGACGCACCACCTCCGCGGAGTCCTCGACCTCTGGACCGTCACTGGCCCACGTGACCGCCACCAAAGAAGGTTCGGGTCAACGACAGGCTGGCTCCTCACCAACCTCGCCCCGGTAGGTAGCGCCTCCAGTACCACCCGGCGGAGCCAGGTCCGGACATGGCCCATCTGGTCAAGCAGGTGTAGTCCTCCGCCGACTCGGCAGCGAGGATGCGGGATAGGCATCGTCCACGTCGATGCGGGAAAAATTGCTTTAACTAAAAAATAGCAACAAGTTCTTACTAACTAGTTCTATTAATTCAACTAGTTCTTACTAAAACTAAACTTACTATAAATAAAAATATTCTAGTACCTAATTAGTACCTAGTTCTTACTAACTAATTAGTACCTAGGAACCTCTGCCCTAATTACCATCTAATTTGATGAACCTATAGGGGTGGAAAGTGGTAGCGAATATTCCAATTATCCAACTATAAAGTGAAATAAGTGGTCAAATTTTACTCATTTTATGATTCATCTTAGAAATTTGATTCGTTTCCACCCTTACATGAACCCTAACTCATTTGAGCCGCATCCGCATCCGATTTGTTTCCACTCTTACATGAACCCTAACTAATTTGATGCAACTAAAATATAAAGAAACCCTAGGCAGGTAGGGGAGAGGGAGGAGGCGTGCTCACCTCGGGTGCCTGCGATGAGGGAGGGGAAGGAGGCGTCGAGGTCAGGGTCGGGGCTCGGGCGCGCGGCGGATGGCGGCGTCGAGGTCGGGGTCGGGGGCGGCGTTGAGGTCGGGGGCAGGGGCGGAGTTGAATCTGGGGTCGGGGCGGCATTGAGGGTGTGCGGAGAGCGTGCGGCTGACGGCCAGGCGGCATGGCGAGTGGAGAGTTGGATTTGGGGAAGTGGCCGTGGGAAGGGCCGAACCCGTGGTTAAGTCGAAGTAGCGATGGCAGCGTTCGTGAAGCGATGCTATTGCTACGTTAGCTTCTGACGTTCCGGGATACACGCCATCTGCTACTCCTTTCTCTTTTCCCCCTTTTTTCATTTAGTTTTCTTCACATTTTTTTCCTTTCACCTTATTCTATTTCTTTCATTTTCAATTACCTTTCTATTTGCTTTCCATTTAATTTTATATCCTTTAGCAGTAGCGAGTTTAGATTAAAATGCGCTGCTACAAAGAAAGTAGCGGTAGCGTGGTTCATTATAGGTCGCTACTACTATGTATAGCCTATCTGCTAAGCCGTCGGAATTTTAGTAGTAACGTGTTTAGAGCAAGGCAGCTCTTTGCCAGAACTTTATCTTGTAGCAGTTTTGCTCGAGCGCTACTACTACTTAGCACCAGCGTGCTTTTTTGACCCTCGCTACTGCTAAAGTTCTGTGTATAAGGTTTTCCCTAGTAGTGATTGCTTATGAATATGCTGTAGATTTAGAAAACTGCTTAGCACTGCTTTGTCCGGTTTAGAAAGAAGATATTTAACCCGGTTGTAACATGATACCTTGAACTTGCGATACATATTAGCCCCCAAGTGTCAAGTACCTTTTCTTGCAAAATGCTTGGGACTTAATTTCCATGAACCGGCATTGTAAGTTTAAAATTCTTCAGCATACATTAGCCCCCAAGTGTCAAGTATCTTTGCTTGCAAAGTACTTGAGACTTAACATTATCTTACCATGATTCTGACTGTAACCTGGCACCAACGCAGGCCACCATAAGTCAATTTGAGTCGAAGATTGCTGACCTAAAGAACCGCCTGGCAGCTCAAGAACTTGAAATTCAAAAGGCCAACTCCAAATTTGAATTCAGCGTCTCTGAACAAGAGAAGTTGAAGAAGAATTTTGAGGCGGAGAAGAAAATCTGGGCTGATGAGAAGGCCTCTCTAGTGACCCGGTCGAGACAATGAAACATCACTTGCAGTATAACAATGAGCTGTCCGGCTTAAAGCACCAGATATCTCAAATGGTCACAACAATCTTCAGTAAGTTACTATATATAACCTCATATATTGCAATCCTTCCTTTGATGACTATTTTAATTGTTATCTCCGGCTCACCTTATGTTTATGAACGCAGGCCCTAGGAGCACAAACCTCAAGCAGAACATGTTGATCAAGCTGAAGGCGGTTTATACTCTGGTGGAATAGCTCTACACCGGGTCACAACGCGCTTTGGCCATTGTAGCTTTATCAAATGACGTTCCTCACCTCCTGCAAGACGTGCTGAAGCGGCTTGTTGTGTTACCTCAGCGGATCCAAGAACTGAGGCAGGCACGCGAGCCGGGGCTATAGCCGCATTGAGCCAGGCCAAGGCGTGGCTTCCAGAGTTAGACCCGGCAGACATTGCTCTTGGGTATCCCAGCTTGAAGGAAGACAACTCTTTATTCAATGATGCAGACTTCACCGCCTGTGTCAAAGTCATACGTCCTGTGGCTCCTCTTATTGGGAACGATACTGACCTTACCAAGTATCAGCCGGGCTATGACAGTGAGAACCGAAAAATCCCAACGCCTCACTATAATGAAGTCAACCTGATCCCTCCAACTCGTAAGCATACCTTTGCCCCTGAAGTCGACCCAGCCGGTTTAATAGATGATGAAGCTGAGTTTGAAGCCTTGAGTGGCATTGATTGGGCCTCGTCAACCTTCCAGGACAGGGCAGCCGACGGAGAGGCGGATAAGGATAACCCGGAATCTTCAAGCCAACCAAAGGAGTGAACCGCCATGCGTTTATGACTTTGCGAAAACAATGCTTCATTATTCAGACTCGGGGAGTCTTGTAATAGGGTAGAAAAAACCTCTCGATTTTTGTCATGCCTTTGCACATGTTTATGGCGCTTAATACTTTCGTAAGCCGCCATCGATATTCCTTGATGTTTAAAAATTTGCTTGCCTTATCCTGCATATAAAACAAGGAGAATTCCCTTGGCGACTTATCGCATCGGGGGTCGCATAAGGTATTGATAACCCGGAGTGCGAATAAAAACATCATATAAAGGCCGGTTATGACTATATTTGTTAAACATAATCACAATAGCATACCTTGGTAATCATGAGGGTAAGTTTAACTCCTGAAAGTTGGCACATACGATGTTCACCTCGCCCTTAACAACTGAAGTGACCAATATTAAACCGGTGGAACAAGAACCCCATAGTACTTTTGAGAAGGCCTCACGATAGTCAAACATTTACACTTACAAAGTATGATGAATAATAAAATTTAAAGGCCTCTAATTCGAATACGATCAGTGAACCATTCCAAAGGGGTTAAGCTAAGATTCGGATACGATCATATAGCCCCCAGTGGCTTTGGCGATGCCAATCAAGTGGGTATCGACAGCTATGTTCTCTTTGGTTCGAATACGACCTATGTTTGAACAGAAGCCCCAAGTGACCATAAGAGTTGTTTAATGACGCTGATTCGAATACGATCCATGTCAGACCCAAAGGGGTTAAGCTATGATTCAAATATGATCAAGAAGCCCCCAAGTGGGTTTGGCAGTATGCTGATCAAGTGGGTATCGACAGCTATGTTCTCTTTGGTTCGAATATGACCTGTGTTTGAACAGGAAGCCCCCAAGTGATCATGGCTAGATTCAGATATGATCATAAGCCGAACCAAAGGGAAAGCCGGATTCAGACATGATCCGCTCCTTGTTGGTTGTTTCCACCAACTGATAAAGAAGACAAGTAAACCTTTGAGAGTGAAAAGAACAGAGGTCCTGCTTTATTGCTTCAAATAACATATACATCGTCAAAATATATACATCTTGAGAGCCGGTGGCTCAAGTATAGTAAGGCCGAAGATGGGCGATACTCCACGGCCGGCGGGTTTCCTCCTCCGGCTTACGTGAGTCTTTGTGCTCTCGAACATCGATAAGGTAGTATGACCCATTGTTCAGATTCTTGCTGACCACAAAGGGTCCCTCCCAAGGAGGGGATAACTTGTGCATATCAGACTGATCCTGGATGAGCCGGAGCACTAAGTCGCCTTCCTGAAAGGTTCTGCTTCTAACCCGGCAGCTGTGATAGCGGCGCAGGTCTTGCTGGTAAATCGCCGAGCGGGCTATTGCCAAGTCTCGGTCCTCATCCAACAAGTCAAGTGCATCCTGACGAGCTTTTTCGTTATCAGCCTCAACGTAAGCCGCCACGCGGGGTGAGTCGTGCCGGATGTCACTTGGCAGGACTGCCTCTGCTCCGTACACCATGATGAAAGGTGTGTAACCTATAGACCTGTTAGGCGTAGTGTTGATGCTCCACAGTACATAGGGTAGCTCCTCCCTCCAACAACCCGGGGTCCGCTGTAAGGGGACCAAGAGCCGGGGTTTGATACCCTTCAGGATCTCCTGATTAGCTCTTTCTGCTTGACCATTGGATTGAGGATGAGCAACAGCCGAAACATCAAGCCGGATATGTTCTCGTTGATGTAACTCTTCCATGGCCCCTTGGAGAGATTAGTGCCATTATCAGTTATGATCTTGTGTGGAAAACCAAAGCGAAAGATCACCTTTTTCATGAACTGAACCGTCCCGGCTGCATCACACTTGCCGAATCGCTCGCCTCAACCCACTTTGTAAACTTATCCACTGCCACCAGGAGGTGTGTCTTTTTATCCTTAGACCTCTTGAAAGGTCCAACCATGTCAAGCCCCTCGACTGCGAACTACCAAGTAATTGGAATCATCCTCAACTCTTGAGCCGGCACATGAGCTCGTCGTGAGAATTTTTGACATCCATCACATTTGCTGACCAGATCCTTCACATCAGCATGACCCGTCAGCCAATAGAAACCATGACGGAAAGCCTTGGCCACAAGAGATTTTGAGCCGGCATGATGACCACAATCTCCTGGCCCTCCGCAGGTGACACACAACGTTGAAACGCCCCAGTGACACTGTAGTGATGTAACTCGCCATGAACAATCGTCATAGATTTGGACCGCCTGATGATTTGTCTCGCCAAAGTCTCATCCTCAGGCAACTCTCTCCGGGTCATATAGGCCAAATATGGCACTGTCCAATTCGGGATGACGTGAAGAGCTGCCACCAGCTGTGCCTCCGGATGCAGCACTGCTAGTTCTTCCTCTCAGAGGTACCTTGACGAAGGATTATGCAAAACATCGAGAAAGGTGTTAGGCGGCACCGGCTTCTGTTGAGATCCCAGCCGGCTTAAAGCATCAGCCGGTTCATTCTTCCTTCGATCAATGTGCTCCACTTGATAACCTTTGAAGTGCCCAGCCACAACATCAACTTCGTGACGGTAAGCCGCCATAAGGGGATCCTTGGAATCCCACTTGCCTGACACCTGTTGAGCCACGAGATTCGAGTCACCCAAACACCTTACCCGGCTCAAATTCATCTCTTTGGCCATCCTGAGACCATGGAGTAAGGCCTCATACTCAGCTGCATTGTTAGTACAAGGAAACATAAGCCGGAGCACATAACAAAATTTGTCACCCCGGAGGGAAGTTAAAACGACTCCAGCCCCCGAGCCTTCCAACTGCCTGGGCCCATCAAAGTGAATAGTCCAATATGTGTTGTCTGGCTACTCCTCAGGTGCCTGTAACTCTGTCCAATCATTGATAAAGTCCACCAAGACTTGAGACTTAATAGCGGTACGTGGCATGTACTTCAAACCATGAGGCCCAATCTCAATGGCCCACTTGGCGACTAGATCCGTGGCTTCCTGCTCGGATGATGTCTCCCAAGGGGCAGAACTTACTACGCTTATAGGATGACATTGGAAATCTTTGCTTCAGCTTTCGACTTGCCATAAACACTCCATAAACAAGTTTTACGCCAATGCGGATACCTTTGCTTAGACTCAATGAGCACCTCACCGATGTAGTAAACCGCCATCGAATTGGATGCTCCTTGCCAGCCTCCTTTCGCTCCACCACGATGGCAACACTGACGGCTCGTGAGTTAGCAGCCACATATAACAGCAATGGCTCTTTATCAATGGGTGCCGCAAGGACCGGTGGCTCAGACAACTGTCTCTTTAAATCTTCAAAGGCAGTATTAGCAGCATCACTCCAGACAAAAGTGTCCGCTTTCTTCATCATCTGATACCGCAGTAGGGCCTTCTCACCTAACCGGCTTATGAACCGGCTTAAAGCAGCAACACGACCCGCCAGTCGCTGGACATCATTGATGCACGCCGGTTTAGCAAAAGAAGTAATTGCCTTGATCTTCTCCGGATTAGCTTCAATGCCTCTGTTTGAGACCAGAAAACCCAAAACTTACCTGCTGGTACACCAAATACACACTTCGCCAGGTTAAGCATCATCTTATAAACCCGGAGATTATCAAAGGTCTCTTTCAAATCAGATATTAAGGTTTCCTTATCTCTAGACTTCACCACGATGTCATCCACATAAGCGTGAACATTGCGCCCAATTTGATCGTGGAGACAGTTCTGTACACATCGCTGATAAGTCGCCTGAACACTCTTGAGCCCAAATGGCATAGATACATAGCGAAGGCTCCAAGCGGAGTGACGAAAGCCGTCTTCTCCTGGTCCTTAATCGCCATTTTGATCTGATGATAACCAGAGTAAGCATCCAAAAAACTCAAATGCTCGCAACCCGCCGTAGCATCAATGATTTGATCAATACGGGGGAGAGCAAAGGGATCAGCCGGACAAGCCTTATTTAAGTCCGTGTAATCCACACACATCCACCAGGTGCCGTTCTTCTTGAGCACAAGCACCGGGTTAGCCAACCACTCCAGGTGAAAAACTTCAACAATAAACCCAGCCGCTAAAAGCCGGGCGACTTCCTCTCCAATAGCATTCCATTTCTCTTCGTTGAACCGTCGAAGAAACTGCCTGACCGGCTTATACTTCGGATCAATATTGAGAGTGTGCTCAGCGAGTTCTCTCGGTACACCCGGCATGTCAGAAGGTTTCCATGCGAAGATGTCCCGGTTCTCACGGATGAACTCGATGAGCGCGCTTTCCTATTTAGGATCCAAATTGGCACTGATACTGAACTGCTTAGATGAATCGCTCGAGTGAAATCAACAAGCTTGGTTTCAGCGGTGATAACCCACAAGTATAGGGGATCGCAACAGTTTTCGAGGGTAGAGTATTCAACCCAAATTTATTGATTCGACACAAGGGGAGCCAAAGAATATTCTCAAGTATTAGCAGCTGAGTTGTCAATTCAACCACACCTGGAAACTTAGTATCTGCAGCAAAGTGTTTAGTAGCAAAGTAATATGATAGTGGCGGTAATGGTAACAAAAGTAAAGACAACAAAAGTAATGTTTTTGGTATTTTTGTAGTGATTGTAACAAGAGAAACGGAAAAGTAAATAAGCGAGAACGATATGGAAAGCTCGTAGGCACCGGGATCGATGATGGATAATTATGCCGGATGTGGTTCGTCATGTATGATCATAACATAGGGTGACATGTAACTAGCTCCAGTTCATCAATATAATGTAGGCATGTATTCCGTATATAGTCATACGTGCTTATGGAAAAGAACTTGCATGACATCTTTTGTCCTACCCTCCCGTGGCAGCGGGGTCCTATTGGAAACTAAGGCATATTAAGGCCTGCTTTTAATAGAGAACCGGAACAAAGCGTTAGCACATAGTGAATACATGAACTCCTCAAACTATGGTCATCACCGAGAAGTATCCCGATTATTGTCACTTCGGGGTTGTCGGATCATAACACATAATAGGTGACTATAGACTTGCAAGATAGGATCAAGAACACACATATATTCATGAAAACATAATAGGTTCAGATCTGAAATCATGGCACTCGGGACCTAGTGACAAGCATTAATCATAGCAAAGTCATAGCAACATCAATCTCATAACAAAGTGGATACTAGGGATAAAACACTAACAAAACTAACTTCGATTACATGATAAATCTCATCCAACCCATCACCGTCCAGCAAGCCTACGATGGAATTACTCACGCACGGCGGTGAGCATCATGAAATTGGTGATGGAGGATGGTTGATGATGACGACGGCGACGAATCCCTCTCCGGAGCCCCGAACGGACTCCAGATCAGCCCTCCCAAGAGAGATTAGGGCTTGGCGGCGGCTCCGTATTGTAAAACGCGATGAAACTTCCTCTCTGATTTTTTTCTCCCTGAAAGCCAATATCTGGAGTTGGAGTTGGCGTCGGAGGGTCTCCATGGGGCCCACGAGGTAGGGGGCGCGCCCCCACCCTCGTGGACAGGGTGTGGGCCCCCTGGTCTTCATCTTTGGCGAGGATTTTTTATTATTTATTCTAAGATATTCCGTGGAGTTTCAAGTCATTCCGAGGACTTTTGTTTTACGCACATAAAACAACATCATGGCAATTCTGCGAAAACAACGTCGATCCGGGTTAGTTCCATTCAAATCATACAAGTTAGAGTCCAAAACAAGGGCAAAAGTGTTTGGAAAAGTAGATACGACGGAGACGTATTAACTCCCCCAAGCTTAAACCCTTGCTTGTCCTCAAGCAATTCAGTTGAAAAACTGAAAGAGAAAAAGAAAAACTTTTACAAACTCTGTTTGCTCTTGTTGTTGTACTTATGTCAAGGTAGCATTCTGGTTTTCAGCAAATATCATAACTAACCAAATTTGCAATAATTCTCAGGTCTCATGTTTACTCATATCAATAACATAATCAGCTAGCAAGTCATAATAATAAATCTTGGATGACAACACTTTCTCAAAACAATCATAATATGATATAACAAGATTGTATCTCGCTAGCCCTTTCTGAGACCGCAAAACATAAATGCAGAGCACCTTTAAAGATCAAGGACTGACTAGACATTGTAATTCATGGTAAAAGAGATCCAATCATAGTCATACCTGATATAAATTAACAATAATGAATGCAGATGACAGCTGTGCTCTCCAGCTAGTGCTTTTAATAAGAGGGAGATGACTCAACATAAAAGTAAATAGATAGGCCCTTCGCAGAGGGAAGCAGGGATTTGTAGAGGTGCCAGAGCTCAATTTTGAAATAGAGATTAATTATATTTTGAGCGGCATACTTTCATTGTCAACATAACAACTAAGAGATGACGATATCTTCCATGCTAAACAAATTATAGGCGGTTCCCAAACAGAATGGTAAAGTTTATACTCCCCTCCTCCACAAGCATCAATCCATGGCTCGCTCGAAACAACGAGTGCCTCCAACATTCAACGGGTCCTGTGGGGAGTTTTGTTTGCAATTATTTTGATTTAGTTTGCATAAAGCATGGGACTGGGCATCCCTGTGACGAACCATTTTCTCGTGAGTGAGGAGCGGAGTCCACTCCTCTTGAGAATAACCCGCCTAACACGGAAGATAAGGGCAGCACTAGTTGATATATGAGCTATTCGAGCATGCAAAACAGAATGTTTATTTGAAGGTTTAGAGTTTGGCACATACAAATTTACTTGGAACGTCAGGTAGATACCGCATATAGGAAGGTATAGTGGACTCATATGGAATAACTTTGGGGTTTAAGGGATTGGATGCACAAGCAGTATTCCCGCTTAGTACATGTGAAGGCTAGCAAAAGACTGGGAAGCGACCAACTAGAGAGCGACAACAGTCATGAACATGCATTAAAATTAATAAACATTGAATACAAGCATGAGTAGGACATAATCCACCATGAACATAAATATCGTGAAGGCTATGTTGATTTGTTTCAACTATATGCGTGAACATGTGCCAAGTCAAGTCACTTAAATCATTCAAAGGAGGATACCACCCTATCATACCACATCATAATCATCTCAATAGCATGTTGGCACGCAAGGTAAACCATTATAACTCATAGCTAATCAAGCATGGCACAAGCAACTATGATCTCTAATTGTCATTGCAAGCATGTTTATTCATAATAAGCTGAATCAAGAACGATGGACTCATCATATTTACAAAAGCAAAAGAGGTCGAGTCCATACCAGCTTTTCCCATCCCAGTCAGTCCATCATATATCATCATGATTGCCTTTCACTTGCACGACCGAACGATGTGAATAATAATAAGAGTGCACGTGCATTGGACTAAGCTGGAATCTGCGAGCATTCAATAAACAGGAGAAGACAAGGCAATATGGGCTCTTGGTTAAATCAACAATAATGCATATAAGAGCCACTTCAACAATTTAATCATGGTTTTCTCCTACTGACCCCCAAAGAAAAGAAAAGAAATAAAACTATTTACGTGGGAAGGCTCCCAACAAGCAAAAGAAGAATGGGAAATATTTTTGGGTTTTGTTTTTAATTATTACTACTACAGCAGGAAAAATAAACTACTACTATTTTTTTGTTTTTCTTAAGGTTTATTAAACACACAAGAAGAAAGCAGGAAAAAGAAAATAAACTAGCATGGATATTACAGTGAAAGAGTATGAGCACCGACATCTAGCAATGAGTGTGTGTGAACATGAATGTAATGTCGGTGGGAAATACTTACTCCCCAAGCTTAGGCTTTTGGGCTAAGTTGGTCTATTGCCGAGGATAGCTGGCGGATACGAAGGTGTAGCTGGGTCGTCTTGCGATGCAGCGGCTATCGCCTCTGAGGCTGCAGCGTGGCGTCGAGCCGCCTCCGCTCTCCTCTCGTACTCATCCGCCTCCTCTCCGGTAATAATATATCTCCCTTTGTGCGAAAAATCAAAGAAGGCAGGAGCAGGAAGAGTAATATGGACAACATGCCGTTTGTTAAAGATTAGTCGATACTGGAGAGGTGGTCCAGTCCTCTCAACTAACTGGTGGGAAACCATAGAATCAAAATCTAAATAAGTAGGGGGAAACTCCATATCACCCTCACGAATGTCTATATCAAGAAAATGAGCTAAGCGGGTTGCATAAATTCCTCCAAAGAAATCTCCGTTATGTCTATTAAGATGCAACCTACGAGCTACAATGGCTCCCATATGATAAGATTGGTCTCCTAACACAGCACTTCTAAAAATGCTGAGATCAGGAGCACACATGTGACATGCTTCATCCTTAGCATTTATGCATCTGCCTATGAAGAGAGCAAAATAATGTATAGCAGGAAAAGTGAACGCTCCCTATAGTGGCTTGTGTTATATCTCTAGATTCCCCCACAGTTATTCTAGCAAGAAAGTCTCTATATTCAGATTTAGGGGGATCCTGACACTACCCCAAGATGGAAGTTTGCAAGCAAAAGTGAAATCCTCTAAGTCCATGGTATAAGATTTGTCATAAAGGTCAAACATGACTGAAGGAGAATTACGCGAAGATGAAAACTCAAACCTCCCCACAAATGAACTTGTGAGATCACAATAGTGGGGGCATTTGTCAGCTTCAAAGTCCTCAAGACCGGCAGTACGCAAATATGCGTTAAATTCTTCTTTAATTCCCGCTTGATCCATAAAATTTTCTGAAGGCCATTCACAGGGCCTCACAAGAGCGTCTCTTGGTGGTTCCTCGTCAGCATCACGCATTGCAGGCCTGGGACCTTGCTTCCTTGAAGAACCACCTTGGAACATCTTCCTAAGCATATTGTTTTCTCTGGAAAATAATTCTGAAATTTTTAGTAAGTTCAAACAAAAGTGAACCAACTTCAATAAAACTGATAGCAACTACTCATACAAGTGCCTAGAGCATATATCAAGCATTAGAACTACTTAGAACCATATAAATTTGACATGCAAGCTCAAGGACATGGTCACCTATGCAGCACAAATTTGCAATGAATAAAGCACTAGAACAAAAACTAATTGGACCAATGGAGGAGTCACATACCAAGGAACAATCTCCCCAAGCAGTTTTGCGAGAGGTGCTTTAAGCAAGGAGATCGAAAATCACAGCAAAAGGGGCTAGAACACGAGCTTGAGTTGGTTTTTCGGGTTTGTGTGAGGCAGAGGAAGAAGATGGGTGCAGGGATAAGTGGAGGAGGGCCACCGTGGGCCCACGAGGCAGGGGTGCGCCAGGGGTAGGCGCGCCTCCACCCTCGTGGCAGTGTGGCAGCTCCCCATGTAATTTTTGCACTAAAAATGCTCAAATATTCCCGAAAAATCATATTAAATTGGCATGGCATTATGAGGACTTTTATTTTCGGGATATTTTTATATTGCACGGATAAATCGGGAGACAGACAGAAAAATACTATTTTACTTTATTTCTACTAAGGAACAGAAAATATAAAGAGGATACAGAAGGTCGTGCTTCTAGTTTCATCCATCTCATGCTCATAAAAAAGAATCCATTAACAAGGTTAATCAGGTCTTGTTAACAAACTCATTCCGTGGAACCGGAGAAATTTCGAATAACACTATGTTACCTCAACGGGGATATGGACATCCCCAATAATAAGTATATCATATTTCTTCTTGACAGTAGGGAGAGGAAATTCAAAACCTCCAAATATAATCGATGGAATTTTTCCAATATAGGTTATACTATGAACTTGAGGTTGTTTCCTCGGAAAGTGTACCGTATGCTCATTACCATTGGTCGTGGGAACGATTCCGACAATAAAAGAGGGGTAGGATAACGGAGCATGATCTATCGAGATGCAAATGGGTGACATGGTGATTTTAGCGAGTTCGGGCCTCTCACGGTGGAGATAACAACCCTACGTCTCGTGCTCCGGAGAGGCTTTGTTTTATCTATATATGTATCTGGAGATTACAATGTATGAGAGAAGGGAACGGATCCCATGCCTGAGCTAAGTCCTGAGACTAATGGTGAAGAGAGAGAAAGGTGGAAGAAAAGAGCCCCCAAGTCTAGTGGTGGGGGGTGGCTTATATAGAGTGCGCCACCTCCTCACCTCCTATGTTACAAAGTGGGGCATGAATGCCATAATGTCAGCCCACTACCAAACCCTCACCATGAAAATGATGCCGACTGCTTTTATTGCATGTTGGTCTTCATATATCCGAGTGAGTCGTGCGGTCGAGTGGTGAACTGTCATCCGAGTGGATGGTATACTGCTTGGTCGAGTGGATAGTATGCTGCTTGTCCGAGTGGATAGTATGTCTGTATGAAATTTATCTGGACCCACGTGTTGTGTGGACCCCATGCTTTATGATATTTCGACCCTTCGTGGGCCTACCTGTTATGTGTATCCCCAACACCATTAACATGAAAAGTGACATTGCCTTTGTTGCAATCAATAACAGCCCCTGCAGTATTAAGGAAAGGTCTTCCAAGAATAATAGACATACTATCATCCTTGGGAATATCAAGAATAACAAAGTCCGTTAAAATAGTAACGTTTGCAACCACAACAGGCACATCCTCACAAATACCGGCAGGTATAACAGTTGATTTATCAGCCATTTGCAAAGATATTTCAGTAGGTGTCAACTTATTCAAGTCAAGTCTACGATATAAAGAGAGAGGCATAACACTAACACCGGCTCCAAGATCACATAAAGCAGATTTAACATAATTTCTCTTAATGGAGAATGGTATAGTAGGTACTCCTGGATCTCCAAGTTTCTTTGGTATTCCACCCTTAAAAGTATAATTAGCAAGCATGGTGGAAATTTCAGCTTCCGGTATCTTTCTTTTATTTGTAACAATATCTTTCATATATTTAGCATAAGGATTCATTTTGAGCATATCAGTCAATCGCATACGCAAAAAGATGGGTCTAATCATTTCAGCAAAGCGCTCGAAATCCTCATCATCCTTTTTCTTGGATGGTTTAGGAGGAAAGGGCATGGTTTCTGAACCCATGGTTCCCTTTCTTTACCATGTTTCCTAGCAACGAAGTCTCTTTGATCATAACGTTGATTCTTTGATTGTGGGTTATCAAGATCAACAGCAGGTTCAACTTCTACATCATTATCATTACTAGGTTGAGCATCATCATGAACATTATCATTAACATTTTCACTAGGTTCATGTTCATTACCAGATTGTGTTTCAGCATCAGACATAGAGATATCATTTGGATTATCAGGTGTTTCAACAATAGGTTCACTACAAGTTTGCACAGTTCTATCATTTTTCTTTTTCTTCCTTTTAGAAGAACTAGACATATCAATATTATTTCTCTGAGAATCTTGCTCGATTCTCTTAGGGTGGCCTTCAGGATACAAAGGTTCCCGAGTCATTCTACCAGCTCTAGTAGCCACTCTAACAACATAATCATTTTTCTTACTATTCATTTCATCAAGCACTTCTTTCTGAGCTTTAAGTACTTGTTCTACTTGAGTGGTAACCATAGAAGCATGTTTGCTAACAAGTTTAAGTTCACCTCTAATATTAGCCATATAATCACTCAAGCGTTTAATCATAAAGGTATTCTGTTTTAATTGTCTACCAAAATAAGCATTAAAGTCATCTTGCTTAAACATAAAGTTATCAAACTCATCCAAGCAGCGACTAGCAATTTTAGTAGGAGGTACTTCAGCTTTATCATATCTATAGAGAGAATTTACCTTTACTACCTGTGTCGGGATATCGGGATCAGGAGGTTCTTCAATGAATAAAGAATTGAGATCATACACTTCTTCAACAGGCGTTAAATTAAGACCATGTATTTCTTCAATAGGAGGTAAACTCTTAACATCTTCAGCTTTAATACCTTTTTCTTTCATAGATTTCTTTGCCCCTTGCATATCTTCGGGACTGAGAAATAGAACACCTCTCTTCTTCGGAGTTGGTTTAGGAGTAGGCTCAGTAATTGGCTCAGGAGCTGGCTCGGGAGTTGGCTCAGGAGGTGCCCAATTATTTTCATTGTCAACATATTATTCAATAAAATTTCAGCTTCATCCGGTGTTCTTTCCCTGAAAAGAGAACTAGCACAACTATCCAGGTAATCTCTGGAAGAATCAGTTAGTCCATTATAAAAGATATCAAGTATTTCAGGTTTCTTAAGAGGATGATCAGGCAAAGCATTGAGTAACTTGAGAAGCCTCCCCCAAGATTGTGGGAGACTCTCTTCTTCAATTTGCACAAAGTTATATATATCCCTCAAAGCAGCTTGTTTCTTATGAGCAGGGAAATATTTAGCAGAGAAGTAATAAATCATATCCTGGGGACTATGCACACAACCAGGATCAAGAGAATTAAACCATATCTTAGCATCACCCTTTAATGAGAACGGAAACATTTTGAGTATATAAAAGTAGCGCGATCTCTCATCATTAGTAAACAGGGCAGCTATATCATTTAACTTAGTAAGATGTGCCACAACAGTTTGATTCATAGCCATAAAAGGATCGAGATTCAACGAGTAATTATATCGGGATCAACAGAGAATTCATAATAATCCTTATCAGGAACACAGATAGGTGAAGTAGCGAAAGCAGGGTCAGGTCTCATCCTATCTCTAAGAGATTCTTTACTCCATTTAACTAGCAGCGTCTTAAGTTCATATCTGTCCTTACAAGCAAAAATAGCTGCAGAAGATTCAGCGTCAAAAAGATAACCCTCAGGAATAGCAGGCATATTTTCATCATCACTTTCATCATTGTATTCAGTTTCAATATTTTCTCTTTCTCTAGACCTAGAAATTTGTTCATCTAGAAATTCACCAAGGCACAACAATTATCAAGCATAGAAGTAGTTTCATCATAAGTATCATGCATAGCAGAAGTGGCATCATCAATAACATGCAACATATCGGAATGAATAGCAGAAGCAGGTTTAGGTGTCGCTAGCTTACTCATAACAGAAGGTGAATCAAGTGCAGAGCTAGATGGCAGTTCCTTACCTCCCCTCGTAGTTGAGGGATAAATTGTTGTCTTAGCGTCTTTCAAATTCTTCATAGTGTCCAGCAGATATAAATCCCAAGTGACTCAAAGAATAGAGCTATGCTCCCAGCAACGGCCTTGAGAAAAAGGGTCTTGATAACCCACAAGTTTAGGGGATCGCAACAGTTTTCGAGGGTAGAGTATTCAACCCAAATTTATTGATTCGACACAAGGGGAGCCAAAGAATATTCTCAAGTATTAGCAGCTGAGTTGTCATTTCAACCACACCTAGAAACTTAGTATCTGCAGCAAAGTGTTTATTAGCAAAGTAATATGATAGTGGCGGTAAAGGTAACAAAAGTAAAGACAACAAAAAGTAATGTTTTTGGTATTTTTGTAGTGATTGTGTGAGTAACAGCGGAAAAGTAAATAAGCGAGAACCAGATATGGAAAGCTTCGTGAGGCACGGATCGATGATGGATAATTATGCGGATGTGGTTCGTCATGTAACTTGATCATAACATAGGGTGACAAAGAACTAGCTCCAGTTCATCAATATAATGTAGGCATGTATTCCGTATATAGTCATACGTGCTTATGGAAAAGAACTTGCATGGCATATTTTGTCCTACCCTCTCGTGGCAGCGGGGTCCTATTGGAAACTAAGGGATATTAAGGCCTCCTTTTAATAGAGTACCGGAACAAAGCATTTTTCGGCGTTCTGGGAACGGGGGTACCCAGACTTGCCTGCCTGCGGCCTGCGGCGTGGCTCAAGGAGTGGCCCAGCACGGCCCATCTTCATCAGCACAAGCTCAAGACCCTCGCGAGGGGCCAAGCCTCGCGGGGCGGACGACAGGAAGCTTCCTCAGGCACGGCCTCGTCAGGCTGGCTCGGGAGGAGGCGGAGAGATCAAGGCGGGGTACCTCACGAGGTGCCCATGACGCAAGCCATGATGACCGAGGCGCCAGTGAGCGCCAGCCAGCCTTGAAGTGTCCTCATTTCCCCTTTGGTGCAAAGGAGGCAAGCGCAGGCCAAGGTATCAGGCAAAGGCAACCATTTCGGTGCAACAAGACCAAGACCAGCAGAAACGGCAGGAACGAGGTCATCGTGGAGCCCAAGCCGGCGTCACCGTCAGAGTCTTTGGCATGCGAGGACCGACTTTAGTCAGGATAAGTGTACTAGATGTTTCCCTTCAAATGGCCAATTGTTAGCGTCCTTCTCGCTCAATATTTGGGAAGAGGCCCAGGGCCTCCGCCTATAAATAGGACTATCCGCCCACAGGGTAGGGGGCCGGATCCGCATCTGCATCTGGAGATAGAGAGAGAGAGAGAGAGAGAGAGAGAGAGAGAGAGGCGACTGAACTCCCCCTAGCAGTTCATCGCTCCAGCCAAGAACAGACCCTCGCGAGGTTGTTCTTCCTTGTACTGTTCATCATCAGTCCCAGAGGCAATCCACCACACCACACACTGGAGTATGGTATTACACCACAATGGTGGCCTGAACCAGTATAAACCTCATGTCCCTTGTGTTTTTCTTTACGTAGTTTAGATCCTTGTAAGGCGACGAGACACGGGTAGGCAGGGGGTGTGATCTTCGCGTGCACCCCAGAGTTTGAACCTAGAGGGTCTGCCGGAACCTGAAATCCGACATTTGGCGCGCCAGGTAGGGGTGCGCCGGAATCCGCCTTCCGTCGTCTCGTGTTTCGCCGCCCGTCGCATCCATGTCAGACGCTCGTCGAGCCCGCGCTAAGCGCCGGGCTGCTCTCGCTACTCACGTCCCCTAGACGGCACCTATCGGCGGCCGCCCCCGCCGTTCCCCGTCGCCTGCCGTCAACGCCGCCACCGGCCTGGCGGGGAACGAGCAGCAGGCGTCGTCCCTGCATCCTTCAGTGCGGCGAGAAGGCTGCACCGCCACCTCGTCGCTGACTCCAGCCGGTTCTTCGTCCCACGCCCGTCGCGCTCGTGTGGACGCGCCCGCCGCATTGCTCTTGGCACGGGAACTCCTGCACTACCGTCCCGTCGACGACTTCTACGATGAGTGGCTCGCCCACATCACCGAGCTCCTCAGCGCCGCTGGGGGCTCCCTCGCCATCCTCTCGGCTGCACGCGCCCGCCTTCTTGCTGGCGATGAAGCTTCGGGCGCCTCAGCCGCCTCCCCTCAAGAAGGCGCCTTGGCCCCAAGGCGCGTGGCCCCTGGCGGAACCCACTCCGTCCGGCAAGACCAAAGACAGCAAGAGAAGAGCTGCCAAGAGGTCCCTCGTCCCCAAGAAGCTGCCCGAGTGCTCCCTGCACCGGCCCGTCACGACCGTGCTCCTGCTCCAGCGCGCCAAGACCCCGCGCTGCTCCCGGCGGCAGCGCACGGGGACCTCCAAGATCAAGCCCTCCGTCACCAAAGGCCTCCCGTGGCCACTGCAGGCTGCCGTGCCTTCACCGCCGAGCTGCGCAGCGCGGCCTGGCCGGGCAAGTTCAAGCCAGACCTGCCCCCACGCTACGATGGCACGGTCAACCATGTGGAGTTCCTCCAGCTCTATGAGCTGGGCATCGAAGCCGCCAACGGGGACGAGAAGGTCATGGCGAACTGGTTTCCCATGGCGCACAAGGACGGTGCCCGCACCTGGCTCCTGAACCTGGCTCCTGGCACGATTTCCACCTGGAACGAGATGCGCACCCGATTCATCGCCAACTTCCAAGGCACCCGCGATCGGCCCCCGGCCATGAGTGACTTGCGCCGCATCAAGCAGCAGTCAGGGGAGACCCTGCAAAAGTTCATGCAACGTTTCAACAACACTCGCCTTAAGATCCCCAGGGTGTCTGAGGAGGCCATCATCTCAGCCTTCTCCGACGGTGTGCGCGACGTCAAGATGAAGGAGGAGCTCGTGATCCATGAAGACGTGTGCACATCCCTGGAGCTGTTCAACTTGGCGACCAAGTGCGCCAGGGCTGAGGAAGGACGCCTTTCCCTTCTCGAGCTGCCGGCTGCCGACCCAGAAGAGAAGAAGCCCAAGGTCAAGGACGTGAAGCGCAAGCGGGCTGCCGTGCTTGCGGCAGAGCCGGACACCAAGCAAGGAAGGGATCAGCCTGAGTCATCCAAGGGCATTCGGTACTGTGTGTACCATGACCTCCACACCCACAACACCAACGAATGCCAAGAGCTTAGGGCCGTGCGGGACGTGCGTGCCGGCCGACGCCCAGCGGCAGCCGGGGCTATGGCCGAGGAGGAGGAAGAGGTGGAGGACGATGGGAAGACCGTGTCCCTCGCCAAGGGTGGCGTGATCGACCTCGCGAGGACCGCTGGCAGGATCAGCCTCGCGAGGGAGGTTGGAGGGACCAGCCTCGCGAGGGAGGCTGGAGGGATCAGCCTCACGAGGATCGCCCATAAGGCAATGCGGGCCTCCCTCCTCTGCCACCGCAGCCAAGGAGAAATGAAGACCATCATCAGGACGAGGGGGCTGGGGGCTTCCAGGAGCCGCGCGCAATCGCTTGCATCCTGGGCGGAGCTCAAGCCCAGCCTCTCGGCGCATCTTCAAGCGATTCGCCTTGAAGTGAATGCAGTCCTCCCCAGGCTCGAAGCCACACGCCCCTCAGGTGGTCAGC
Organism: Aegilops bicornis; assembly: GCA_021605145.1. NCBI lineage: Eukaryota > Viridiplantae > Streptophyta > Magnoliopsida > Poales > Poaceae > Aegilops > Aegilops bicornis. The sequence goes on from CM038674.1 coordinate 514,609,438, forward strand.
GTGCGCCATCACATTAAGCTCAGCGGATCAGCTCAAGTGCGCAGCCACAGCCGGAGTCCCCCTTGAGTCCCGTGAGCCCCGTGAGTCCTGCGCTGGCTCACGGGTGCCTAGATACACCTCGTCAGGCCCTACCGTGCCAGACACGTGTCATGGCGGGGTCAGAACGCCTGGGCTCCTCGAAGGGGAGCCTCCCACGCACTGCTGGAAGCACCATGCTCCTTGTTGGCCGACGACACCGCCGAGGAGCGGCTATGCCCGCACACATACGGAAGCGCTATGCTCATGTTGGTGATAAACAAGCGAGGGTGGCCCCGGCTGCATCAACCTCGGGGAGCCTAGAGCTCGGTCCGGCCTCATCGTAACGCCTCCCCTCGGGAGTGCCGCGAGGAGGCTGGGCACGAGGGCTACGCCTGGTCACGCCGGATGCACGCCACCCCGCTAGGCCCCTCGGGCCTTGTTCGTCGCACGTCTCTCCCCGAGCGGAGCCAAGGTATGAAGGCCGTTTGAACGTCAAGGGGGACTCCTGAGCATCGCGACTTAGGAGCCTAACTGGTCATGTAGCCCCTCACCCGTTAGTTCCGAAAGGCTAACGGCGGTTGAGGTATGCGCGGGGCCGGGCTCTGCCGACGCAGAACGGTAAATTCGCCCATACATCTCGCCTCCCTACTTGATGTTCGTGTGTCAAGGGGGACTCCTGAGCATCGCGACTCAGGAGCCTAACTTGTCACGTAGCCCCTCACTCCTTGGCCCCCCCTGGTTTCCGGTCGGGGCTAGCAATGTTGAGGTATCTTGTGCAGGGCAGCTCTGTAGGCGTAGAACACATGCAAGTAGGAAGGAAAAACGCAAATCTCAAGGAATTCAAAAGCAAATATTACAGTCCATAGAGTGCTTTGACAATGCCAAACACAAGTTTAAACGCCTCCACGAGGCATGATGCATGTTGCAGGAACTAAAAGCAGTACGAGAGCCGCGAAGGGGTCACTTTCTGGCAGTGCCATCGCTGGTGACGGAGCTGCGCTGGGCGACATCGCCTCGTGGAGCCTCAGGATCGGCAGCGCCTCGCTTCGGCTTGGTGCTGAAGGACCGGAACTTCGCCAGCAGAGCCTCCGCTCGACCCTTCACGCTTGATGGCGGCAGCGGCAAGCTCGCCGCTCCACGGGCTCGGCCAGTATCAAGGTCAACATCGGGTCACGAAGGTAGACATGGGTGAAGGCAGCAGCGTCGGTACGGAGAAAAAGGACACAGCGCCTCGGCCTCGGCCGTGGGGCCAAGGCCGAGGTGACATCTTCAAGGGCGCGGACCAGGGAAGGAAGTAGCTTGGCGGGGCCGTCCTTGGCGCCCGGCGGTGGCTTTCGAGTCAGCTGTCGCCGCGACTTCAGCAAGGTGCGAGCCTTGACCTCCAGCTTCGCGAAGGCCACACGGTCCTCGGCCAGGACCCACGCCTTGCCATCCAGCTCGATCCTCTTCGTCTCCAACGCCTGCTCCAGCGCACCCAAGCGGCCATGGCGTTCATCAAGTTTGGCATCCCGGTCCTTGGCGACAGCCTCGCGAGCCTTCATGTCTTCCTCCTTCTCCTGGCGGACACGGGCCTCCTTGGCAAGCTGGTCGTGCAGGCCTTGCAGCTCACCCTCCAGCGCCTCGCAGCGACCCCGGACATATGCTACCTCACCCAAGGCGGCGCCACGAGCGGCCTTCGCCTCAAGGATGGCCTGCTTCTCCTTGTCACAAGCTTCGCGGCTTTGAGCAGCGCCGCGCCGGGGCTGAAGCATCAGGCCGGACTCGATCGAGGCCCGGCTCAGGCGCCCGGCCACCAGGCGAGGGTCAGCGCCCAGAAGATCTTTCTGCAGCCGGTCCAGCTCAGCAGCAGCCTGATCCAGGACAGTAGAGGGAGTCGGAGATATGGCAGTTGGCGGAGTAGGAGGAGAAGACGACAGCGTAATCACTGTGGCAGAGGCGTCAGGCAAGGACGCCTCGGGAGTCGCTTGGGCCATGGGGGCTGAGCTCGCCCCAGCTAGCCCCGCCAGGCCTCGCGAAGATTACCGGGCAGGAGAGGCCCGCGTCTTGCCGCCCCCTTCTTCCGCGGATGGAGGTGCTGCCCCGGACGAAACCTCAGGAGCCACCTTCAGCTTTTTCGCCGCAGGCACCGGCCTAGCCAAGGAATATGGACGTCAAGCCTCAATAACAAAGCGAGAAGCAAAAACGAGAATCAAGCACTTACTGGTCATCGCTCGCGGGCTCAAGCAACCTCCGGCCGAACTTGAAGCCCGAGAGCCGGCTGCTGGGATCAACCTCAAGAGGCTCGGGAGCAGGAGGCGCATCTGCAGATCGCCTTGGAGCCGGAGCAGACCCGCGGGGAGCCAGCCCCGTCCTGTCCTTCTTCGGGATCAGGGGCGAGCTCTCGCCTCCTTGATCGTCGCCATCCTCGTCGTCATCCGGCATGAGGCGAAGAGTGCAGGACCTGCACCGAGGGAGGGGCGCTCTCGACCGCCCGTCGGTCGCCTCAGAATCGGGCTCCTCTTCCTGCTCCTCTTCTTCCTCCTCTCCACTGGAGTCGCCGGAGGATACGTTCACCGTTGCCAGGGCCGCCAGGTCCTTGGGAACCACCGCGGGCATAGGCCCGTTCCCGTCGAAAGCGGGCATGGAGTTCACCACCTGCTCACAATCCTCCCGAAGGAACAGGGGCACAGGAGCACCCTCCAGTCTCGCCACGTCACCCCCAACCAGGGATTGGAGGACCACGGCCAGATCTTCGTCGGCCAGGACTACGGGGCTCGGGCAAAGCCTCCACAGCGGGAGCGAGTATTGCCGAAGCGGGGCCACCCGGTGCTCCAGGAACTCCCTCAGGAGCGACGCCCCGGTCAGCTTCGCCATCGCCATGTTGCCCGGCCACAGGTCCGCGTCCATCCTCTCCAGCACCGGCTTCGCACGAGGATCCACGAGCTCCGCGTGAGACCAAGCGTCGATGGACTCAGGCTGCCTCGTGGGCAGAACCAGCCGGGGATGGATGCGCCCAGCATCCACCATGACCCACTTGCTCCTGAAGCCTTCAATCCTCTTCCCGGGCTTCGAAATGGCATTGGAGCTGCCATACGCGACAAAGCTCGCGCACGCGGTGATGGGGCCGCGAGAGACCCGGAGGTAGAGGTAATGGCGCAGCAAGGCCACTGAGGGCTGCACCCCGACATGAGCCTCGTAGTAGTAGGCGAAGATCGCCAGGAGAAGAACAGAGTTGGGGTGGAGATGAAGAGCTAGCAGGTTGTAATGGCGGAGGACAGAAAAGAAGAACTCGGAAAAGGGAGGCACCAGACCGGCGGCAATGGCGCTCACGAAGAGCGGGTAGAAGGTGCTTCCTCGTCCTCGGGAAGGGCGGAGCCACCCTTGAGCACGGCCGCCCCATCGTTGCCTTGCGCCACCATCATCTGGCGCGTCCGGGCAAGGCTCTTCTCCGACACATTCGGAGGATCCAGAGCTGGCAAGTACCATGCTCCGGCTGGGGTCTGGCGAGGCGCCATGCCTTGCTAGGATGCAGAGTTGGAGTAGATCTGGGGATTTCGGAAGCAAGAAGAATAGGAGCGAGAAAGGGGATCTGGGCAATGACTGGAGAAGGTAAAGAAGGTAAGCCTAGATGGGTACCGCTCTTTTGGCAATTCGTGCAGTTGCCAAGGCGTCGTGGGGAAGCGAGGGGCGCCATGTCGATCAACATACGTGGCGCCCAAGGCCGCATGAGCTGTTGGGGCCAGCGCCGACTTGCCCCTTCGCTTCTCTGCTAAGCCAAGTCGAGCGCGCCTTGGGCCGGGGGCTCTTGTCCGGCTGCAGGGCAGGGGTACCCAGACTTGCCTGCGTGCGGCCTGCGGCGTGGTTCAAGGAGTGGCCCATCACGGCCCATCTTCATCAACACAAGATCAAGACCCTCGCGAGGGGCCAAGCCTCGCGGGGCGGACGACAGGAAGCTTCCTCAGGCACGGCCTCGTCAGGCTGGTTCGCGAGGAGGCGGAGAGATCAAGGCGGGGTACCTCACGAGGTGCCCATGACGCAAGCCATGACGACCGAGGGCGCCAGGCGGGCGCCAGCCGCGCAGTGTCCTCATTTCCCCTTTGGTGCAAAGGAGGCAAGCGCAGGACAAGGCATCAGGCAAAGGCAACCATTTTGGTGCAACAAGACCAAGACCAGCAGAAATGACAGGAAGGAGGTCATCGTGGAGCCCAAGCCGGCGTCACCGTCAGAGTCTTTGGCAGGCGAGGACCGACTTTAGTCAGGATAAGTGTACCAGACGTTCCCCTTCAAATGGCCAATTGTTGGCGCCCTTCTCACTCAATATTTGGGAAGAGGCCCAGGGCCTCCGCCTATAAATAGGACTAGCCGCCCACAGGGTAGGGGGGCCGGATCCGCATCTACATCTGGAGATAGAGAGAGAGAGAGAGAGAGAGAGAGAGAGGTGACTGAACTCCCCCTAGCAGTTCATCGCTCCAGCGAAGAACAGACCCTCGCGAGGCTGTTCTTCCTTGTACTGTTCATCATCAGCCCCAGAGGCAATCCACCACACCACACACTGGAGTAGGGTATTACACCACAATGGTGGCCTGAACCAGTATAAACCTCGTGTCCCTTGTGTTGTTCTTTGCGTAGTTTAGATCCTTGCGAGGCGACGAGACACGGGTAGGCAGGGGGTGTGATCTCCGCGTGCACCCCAGAGTTTGAACCTAGAGGGTCTGCCGGAACCCGAAATCCGACAGCATTAGCACATAGTGAATACATGAACTCCTCAAACTATGGTCATCACCGAGAAGTATCCCGATTATTGTTACTTCGGGGTTGTCGGATCATAACACATAATAGGTGACTATAGACTTGCAAGATAGGATCAAGAACACACATATATTCATGAAAACATAATAGGTTCAGATCTGAAATCATGGCACTCGGGCCCTAGTGACAAGCATTAAGCATAGCAAAGTCATAGCAACATCTATCTCAGAACATAGTGGATACTAGGGATCAAACCCTAACAAAACTAACTCGATTACATGATAAATCTCATCCAACCCATCACCGTCCAGCAAGCCTACGATGGAATTACTCACGCACGGTGGTGAGCATCATGAAATTGGTGATGGAGGATGGTTGATGATGACGACAGCGACGAATCCCCCTCTCCGGAGCCCTGAACTTACTCCAGATCAGCCCTCCCAAGAGAGATTAGGGCTTGGCGGCGGCTCCGTTTAAGTAAAAGCGCGATGAAACTTTCTCTCGATTTTTCTCTCCCGAAAGCCAATATATGGAGTTGGAGTTGGCGTCGGAGGGTCTCAGGGGCCCACGAGGTAGGGGGCACGCCTGTGGGAGGCGCGCCCACCCTCGTGGACAGGGTGTGGGCCCCCTGGTCTTCATCTTTGGTGAGGATTTTTTATTATTTATTCTAAGATATTCCGTGGAGTTTCAGGTCATTCCGAGAACTTATGTTTTCTGCACATAAAACAACATCATGGCAATTCTGTTGAAAATAGCGTCAGTCCGGGTTAGTTCCATTCAAATCATACAATTTAGAGTCCAAAACAAGGGCAAAAGTGTTTGGAAAAGTAGATATGACGAAGACGTATCAGCGGCCGCCTTAAACTTCATCGCCGGGTCATGCTCGGTGGTTGGCTTCTTTAGAGAGGTCATATCCGCCGGGTCAACATTGTCTTGATAAAACTTCAGCTCCTCTGCTGCACAAACAGGCTCTGCATAAGCCGCGTCGCCCTCCTCACATTCCAGGGCTACCTTTCGACTTCCATGCATGGTGATGGTGCCCTTGTGACCCGGCATCTTAAGCTGCAGATAAAGATAACATGGCCGTGCCATGAACTTGGCATAAGCCGGCCGACCAACCAGAGCATGATATGGACTCCTGATTCTGACCACCTCAAAGGTTAATTTCTCAGCTCTAGAATCATACTCATCTCCAAAGGCCACTTCCAGTTCAATCTTGCCAACTGGGTAAGCCGACTTACCAGGCACCACCCCATGAAAAATAGTGTTGTACGTCTTCAAATCCTTATCAGTCAATCCCATGCATCGAAAGGTCTCATAATAGAGGATATTGATGATGCTACCTCCGTCCATGAGTACTTTAGTGAATTTATATCCACCAAACTGAGGTGCTACCACCAAGGCTAATCGACCGGATTATCAACCGGAGGGGATGATCTTCCCTGCTCCATACAATGGGTTGTTCTGACCACCTCAAATAACGGGGAACCGCCAGCTCAACAGAATTCATGGCCCTCTTATGAACCTTCTGGTCATGTTTGCACAAGTTAGTGGTGAACACGTGATATTGCCCACTATTAAGTTGCTTCGGGTGGCTTTGATAACCCGACTGCTGCTGCTGTTGTCCCCCTTGACAAGACTGTTGTTGATTATAACTACCTTGATGTCCCTGAAAGCCGGATCTTGAACCGCCGCCCGGGCCATGAAAGCCACCGGCTCCTGAGCCGCCGCCCGACCCGTGATTGCCATCAAACGTGTTGGAATTATTAAAAGCTTTAATGATCGTGCAATCTTTCCATAAGTGGGTGGCGGGTCGTTCCCGGGTGCCGTGTCTCGGGTAAGGCTCATTGAGTAGCTGCTCAAGAGATGGGCCTTGTCGGATTTCGGGTTCCGGCAGACCCTCTAGGTTCGAACTCTGCGGTGCGCACGGAGATCTCGCCCCTACCTACCTGCACCTCGTCGCCTCGCTAGGATCTAAACTACCAAAGGAACAACACAAGGTTTATACTGGTTCGGGCCACCATTATGGTGTAACACCCTACTCCAGTGTGTGGTGTGGTGGATTGCCTCTTGGGCTGATGATGAACAGTACAAGGAAGAACAGCCTCGTGAGGGTCTGTTCTTGGCCGGTGCGATGAACTGCTAGGGGGAGTTCAGTCGCTCTCTCTCTCTCTCTCTCTCTCTCTCTCTCTCTCTCTCTCTCTCTCTCGCTCTCTAGATTCAAGATGCCCCCAGCTCTGTGTGTGGCTAGTCCTATATATAGTCGAAGGCCCTGGGCCTCTACCCAAATATTGAGCGGAAGGGCGCCAACAATTGGCCATTTTGAAGGGGAACATCTAGTACACTTATCCTGACTAAAGTTGGTCCTCGCCTGTCAAAGGCTCTGGTGGTGACGTCGGCTTGGGCTCCACGATGACCTCCTTCCTGCCGTTGCGACGGTCTTGGTCTTGTTGCACCGAAACGGGTGCCTTTGCTTGATACTCTCGCCTGTGCTTGCCTCCTTTGCACCAAAGAGGAAATTAGGACCTTTGGCGGGCTGGCGCCCTTTGGCGCCCTTTGGTCGTCATGGCTTGCGTCATGGGCACCTCGTGAGGTACCCGCCTTGATCTCTCTGCCTCCTCGCGAGAGCCCGACGAGGCCGTGCCTCGAGGAAGCTTCCTGTTGTCCGCCTTGAGGCTTGGCCTCGCGACGGTCTTGAGCTTGTCTTGATGAAGATGGGCGTCTTGGGCCACCCCTTGAGCCACGCCGCAGGCCGTGAGGCAAACAAGTCTGGTACCCGTTCCCAGAACGCCGACAGTAGCCCCCGGGCCCAAGGCGCGCCTGGACTTGGCTTAGCAGAGAAGCGAAGGGGCAAGTGCAAAGTGCCGCCGGCCCTAACAGCCTGCGGCCTTGGGCGCCGCGTGGCGGTTGATTGGACGTGGGCGTCTCTACTACCCCACGACGCCTCGGCAACTGCATGAATTGACAAGTCCCTGCATACAAAGCGGGTCATGATTACCTGCGATCGTGGAGGTCGACGGTTGGCCTTCCCCGGCCATAAGTATGGAACGGCACGTGCCCTTCCAGTCCATCTCTTCTTGCTTCTCCTTCTTCTCCGTCCTTCCTCCACTTTGCTACAACGGCTCCGATTCGCCGGTTCTCCGTGGAAGAGAAGGGAAAGGCTCCCCGAGAGGGTCCCGACCCGCTTCCGCCGAAGAAACGGTTAACCCTATGCCGTCGAGATGAGGGCGCCCGGCAGGAGGTGTCGAGGCCTTGGTGCGAGCGGCCGCCGCCAGGGTTCCCGCTGCCCTTGTACACCCACAATGAGGGCCCTGAAGGAGTTGACGCCGAGCGCCATGGACGCCGCCGCCGTCGGCGTCGGCGGGTCACGGCGGTGCGCGTTGTCCCTCCTGGAGTCCATGCCGAGGGCTCCTCCCGAGAGTTTGTGCTCCACGCCGCCATGCCTCCTCAGTCTTGGATCTGCCTTCCTCCCTCCTTCGCCTTCGTGATGCTGCAGGGGGGTATTTGGAGCTCTGGTTGCAGCACGCCGGCTGCAACACCCTCGCGACCGAAGCGGAGGTCGCGGTTGTCGCTCTGGGCAAGGTCTTCATGACTCGAGGTTGGGGCGAGATTGCCCGGGTCTGCAGGACGAGGGGTGCCCTCGCGATCCACCTGGAGTACGACGGCGCTTCCATGATGCTCTTCAAGGTCTTCGACGCAGGTGGACGCCGGCTGGAGTGCTGCCCTGAGAGAGGTGGTCGGGGCCCTGCCGCGGTGAGGACCAGGCTCGCCGATCGCTCCCTCAGCAGCTCCTCAGGCGGCGGCGGCGGCGGAGGAGCCAGCGACTCCGCCGAGCTCTTCGCGACTCCGGAGACAAGCAACGACAGCTACGAGCCCCCGAGCTTGCGCCGCTCTCGGAGCAGGGCGGGCTCGGCAGGCCGCCGCCGCCTCTGATCTGGATGAGGTTGGCGGGGTGCTCGACGGCCCTTGTTGATGATGGCGTCTCGCGAGCCGCGTGTAGTTAGTGTTCTTTAGGATCTGCTCCTCTGTTCCCTGCGAGGAATCGAAGCGCCGGTGGCTTGTAAGGTGCATGTGGTTCTGTTTGTTAATATGATCCTTGCCGTGAAGTAGTGCGAGATGCTCATTCCGTCTTAGCTTAGTTCTTCCTTTCGAACCTCACGAGGTCTTGTTGCTCTGCGCCGACAGGTCCCGGTCCCAAGGCAAGCTTCAGCCATCGCTGGTATGCCAGGTCGCGATGCCGTGGTCAAGGCCAGGAGGTGAGCGGCCCGGGTCGAAGAGCCACTGAGTCGCGATGCTCAGGAGGTCCCCTTTAGCGCTCAAGCAGCCATCGTTCGGCGAGAAAGGAGCGCGACGTTGCTAACACGGGATTGCATTAGGTGCGAGGTCGGCGCTGCGATAGCCAGTGTTTCCGGAGGGTGACTTAACTCGAGAGTCAGGAACCGCTTCCTGGTGCGACGCTAGGTCCGCGCATCGGGAGGCGAGGGGTTTCCTGGCGAGGTCCCCACGTGCCTCTTCCCTCTCGCCTTTGCTCCCCTTTCTGCTCTACGTCCTCGGGTCCCGGCCCTTGAGCGGGTCTCAGCCGTCGCTGGTATGCCAGGTCGCGATGCCGTGGACAAGGGTAGAGGGTGAGGGCTGGATAGCGATGGGAGCTCTGTGAGTCGCGATGCTCAGTACCTCCCCTTTAACATGCAAGCGGTTGTGGCGGACGAGAGTGAAGAAGGCGCCGTGGGGGCCTCGCTTTGGCCGCTTCTTGAAGGGATCCTGCAGGCTCACCACAAGAAGAACAAGAGTCCGCTATGACAAGCGATGGTCAGCCGTTGGTTGCTTTGGAGGGGTGACGAGAGGCTTGAAGGCTGACGAGGTGGCGCCGTGCGGGGCTGCCGCGGCCAGAGCTCAGCCATTCAGATTTGTCGGCGTTGCAGGGACGGACCCATGCGCAAGCGTCGTGCCGTTGGGGAGCAGCTTCATCAGTTGGTGTCAATTGAGTGGGCAACTAGGTCAAGCACGTTAATCATGAAGGAGCAAGTTCATTTAGATAGGTGCAGGGGAAGGCGGGCGTCGCTGGGTCTGGCCCGAGCGACTTGGGGATGATGCAGCCCGAGGGGCGCCCCCGATAAGGTAAGCTAGGAACATGAAGTAAAAGGGATACACGCGGCAGGGCCGGACCCACGCGACCTGGGTATGATGCAGCCCTGGGAGGCGCTCCCAGCTAGAAATGAAACTTGAAGGATGTCACCTGATAACGTTGAAGACGAAGGGATGCTGAAGTAGCGGACGTCGTGGGCTGCGGAAGCCGATCTTCACGAGCCCCCAGGCCCAGGAGCCTCCGGAGGCTCCGGAGGCGCTGGTGCTCCTCGCGGACTGTCTCCATCTCTGCCAGGACGATGGAACACCTGGCCTCTTGAGCCTCCAGGATGCTCCCCATGAGGCGCCGGTGCGTGGCGGCCGTGTTCGCCTGTTGTAGGGGCATCTGAGCGTAGGCGTGGGGTGGGCCGTCGCTTGGCGCCCAGCGTGAGGCGAAGCGCTCTGAGGCGGCTCGGTTGAGCCCTGGTATGTCGATGCAGACGCGCAGCCCACCATCCTCGCCTGGATGGGGAGCTACAACGGGTAAGCGGCGGCTGCCACTCATGACTCTTGACTCCTGCAGCTCCTGAATGATCTGGCTAACGAACTCCTGAGGGTTTGGCCCTCCTTGCCTCGCTCCTTCCTGAGGGAAACATGCTTTGAAACACGCCTCCAAGTGGTGCCAAAGCTCCTCCCTCGTGACCTTAGCAAGGTCGGTGGCCCTCCGGGAGAGAGCCCCTGAGCCTTGCTTGAGGAGGGCGCCGGGCGCGCCTTCCTATGCGACAGAAGGAGGTGCCCCCTGAACAGGCGCGGACCCTGAGGGGCCTGCCTCCTGAGGGGTCAGGCCTGGCGATGTCTTCTTCTTCTTCTTGGGAGCAGTCTCGGGGAGCCTCCCACTCCTGCGATCTAGGTCTTCAAGTGACGCGGCTTGAAAAGCTCGCTCTAGGGAGCACAGTGTGTCTCTTTCTTCACAAGGCACCGTGATGACTCCGCCGCTTCCGGGCATCTTGAGGACGTTGTAGCCGTGATGAGTCACGACCATCAACTTGGCCAGAGCTGGGTACCCGAGGATGGCATTGTATGGCAGGCGAATGTGGGCGATATCGAAGTCGATGAGCTCGGTGCGGTAGTTGTCGCGCGCCCCGAAGGTGACGGGGAGGCGGACCTACCCAATCGGAACTGTGGAGCCATCGGTGACTCTAGAGAAAGGCTTGGTTGGCTGAAGCTGATTGTAAGGCACTTGGACATTGTTGAATGTCTCCACAGACAGGACATTGAGCCCTGCTCCGCCATCGATGAGGGTTGTAACGCCCTCGATGCGGCTATATATCCCACGTGTCGAAGCAGGACTTAGAGGCATAACCACATTGAAAGCAATGTCGCAAGTGAGGTAATCTTCACACAACCCATGTAATACATAAGGGAAAGAGATACATAGTTGGCTTACAATCGCCACTTCACACAATACATGAGTAAAGCATTACATCATACAGATACAATCAAGGTCCGACTACGGAACCAAAATAAAAGAAGACTACCCCAAATGCTACACAGATCCCCGATCGTCCCAACTGGCTCCACTCTTGATCAAGCTGAAACGAAACAACACAATGAACAGGATCTTCATCGAGCTCCTCCTTGAGCTCGGATGCGTCACCTGCACGGTTTCATCGGCACCTTCAAACTGGTTTTGGAAGTATCTGTGAGTCACGGGGACTCAGCAATCTCACACCCGCGAGATCAAGACTATTTAAGCTTATGGGTAGGAGAAGGTAGTGAGGTGGAGCTGCAGCAAGCGACTAGCATATATGGTGGCTACCATACGCAAAAGAGAGCGAGAAGAGAAGGCAAAAGCACGGTCGAACAACTATGATCAAGAAGTGATCCTAGAACAACCTACGTCAAACATAACTCCAACATCGTGTTCACTTCCCGGACTCCACCGAGAAGAGACCATCACGGTCACACACGTGGTTGGTGATATTTAATTTAAGATCAACTTCGAGTTTTCTACAACCGGACATTAACAAATTCCCATCTGCCTCATAACCGCGGGCACGGCTTTCGAAAGATAATACCCTGCAGGGGTGTCCCAACTTAGCCCATGATAAGCTCTCGCGATCAACGAAGGATATTCGTTCTCCCCGGGAAGACCCGATCAGTCTCGGAATCCCGGCTACAAGACATTTCGACAGCAATAAAACAAGACCAGCAAAGCCGCCCGATGTGCCAACAAATCCCGATAGGAGTCGACGATACCTCGTTCTCGGGGCACACCGGATAAGTCAAGCTACGAGTAAAACCAAGCCTCGAGTTTCCCGTGGTGGCCTCAAGAAGTTGCTCGGTTCGGACCAACACTCGGAGGAGCACTGGCCCGGGGGGGCTAAAATAAAGATGACCCTTGAGTCTGCAGAACCCAAGGGAAGGGGTATATGTGGTAGGTAGTCAAATGGTAAAACCAAGGTTGGGCCTTGCTGGAGAAGTCTTATTCAAAGCGAACTGTCAAGGGGGTCCCATAAATCACCCAACCGCGTTAGGGACGCAAAATCCGGGAACATAATACCGATATGACGGAAACTAGAGGCGGCAAGAGTGGAACAAAACACCGGGCATAAGGCCGAGCCTTCCACCCTTTACCAAGTATATAGATGCATTAATTAAATAAGATATATTGTGATATCCCAACAAGTAAACATGTTCCAACAAGGAACAACATCTCCATGTTCCAACAAGGAACAAACTTCATCTTCACCTGCAACTAACAACGCTATAAGAGGGGCTGAGCAAAGCGGTAACATAGCCAAACAACGGTTTGCTAGGAAAGGATGGTTAGAGGCTTGACATGGCAACATGGGAGGCATGATATAGCAAGTGGTAGGCATCGTACCATAGGCATAGCAAAGAAGCGAGCATCTAGCAAGCAAAGATAGAAGTGATTTCGAGGGTATGGTCATCTTGCCTGAAATCCCGCAAGGAAGAAGAACGAGTCCATGAAGAAGACAAACGGACGTAGTTGAACGAATCCTCACAACTCCGGAACGAAACCGAAGCTAACGAGAGAAGCAACCCGGAAAGAAGCAAACAACATGGTAAACCAACAAGCACAGACATGGCATGATGCACAACCAAGTGTGATGCATGTCCGGTTTAAATAGCATGGCATGACAATATGTACAAACAAAACTACAAGTTAAATGGAGCTCAATATGCAACGAGTTGCATATTGACGAAACACCACATTCATGTTATTTAGTTCGCTCTCGTTTAGGTACTCAACAATATTAAATGTTGTTAAACATGGCAAGAGGTGAGGCATAAGTAAACTAACTATTTAGGCAAATTTAAATGAGGCCGGAACAACAAACAACAATTCCGGAGAATCCCCATATGCATTTAGCAAATTAATGGAAACAACAAATATAAACATTTAAATGTTGTTATCATGATGCAGATGACATGTGCAAGTTTTAAGCAATTTTTATGAAAATGTCGACATGAGCATGTTATGAAGCATTGTCGTCATGGCGGAAACGAAAAAGGGTGTACGGCAATGACAACGGAAATGGTGCCACGGCAACATTCCGGTTCCGATAACTCGATTGAGATGCGGTGCAAAGGAAAGTGTGGATGTGCGTAACATGCAAAAGATGGTGGGGTGATCCGGATACCGGGTTCCCATGGGTCGGACGGCATGGCAACCGAGGAGGAACGCGCAAGGAACAACTCGGACACGGTTTGAACATGAGTATCTCATACAACATGCATTCGTTCGCGGGTGTCATCTCGGGGTTATACCTTCGAAGAGTGCATTTTCGAGGCGGTTCACAAATGTCAAAGGAAGTAGTCGTTCACGGTTCGTAGGGGAAGTAGTCGTTCTCGGGACGGTCGTAGAGGAAGTAGTGGTACACGGCGACGGTAGTGGTACACACAACGTCGGGGTACTTGTCGGTCCGGTCATGGTGGTGTAGATGTACACGGCAACCGTAGTTGAACTTGGCAATGGTAGTAGCACACGGGTCGTAGACGTTCGAGCCATCGGTAGCGGTACTTGATGAATCCCGAAACGGACTTGGCGTCTTCGTGCGTAGGGGTACTTGGCGTTTCCGGAGACGACGGTAGAGGTACTTGATGCGTCGTTGTGGTACTTGGCAAAAATCACAGAGAAGATGCTTGGCGGTCGGTCCTGGTATGGTCTTGGCGTCCATGTAGTCGGATCTTGCAGATCTTGACGGTCCAACACAAAACATCACAAGGGGCCTTGGGTGGGCAGCAACAAGGAAGCGATGGTGGAGGTCAGCGGCAGGAAGCAGGCATGGGGCTCATCGATTCCGGCGGGTCAGGCGGTGGGACTCCATGGGGCGGCCATGGCGTTCTGATAGACGGGTGAGGGAGGAGCAAAGGCGGCGGCAAACTCGGAGCTCGGGGACGAGGCGCCGAGGGCGAGGCAGGGAAACAATGACTGGTGGCACTCAGCGAACTTAGCGCGAGGGACGGTCATGATCACTGTGAGGAGAAGTAGGGCAAGCGGGAAGGCTTGGTGGCCTTGGTGATTCCAATGACGGCAGCAACAAGGGCGGGCGAGGTCGGCGCTGGGCGAGCTCGGCAGCGACAAAGGCAGCAGAGGACGCGGGCAGGAGGTGAAGAAGACGGCAGAAGCGGGCGATGGGAATGGACGGAGGAGATGGGCTCGCCCGGCGAACGACAAAGACCTGGCAGAGGAATGGGTGGCCGGGCGCGGCCGGTCGCCGAGCGATGGCGCAGGAGGAAAAGAGAGGCCATGGATCGGGCGTGAGGAGCTCCTCTCCCTTGGCTCGATGCATGCGTATGTGTGTGTGGCAGAGAGGAACGAGGGAGATCGATGGAGAGGGATCGGGCTCTCTGGCGGCTAGGGTTAGGAGGGTTAGGTGGGCCTTGGCCTTGGGCCGGCGCGGGAGGTTGGGAGGCCCAGGCTGCTGGGCTCCTTCTCTCTCTACTAAAAGAAAAGAAAAAAACAGAGATTAAGAAAGAAAAGAAAGAGGGGTTAGGGGAAGAAGTTGGACACGCAGATAGTTTTCCCGAACTCACAAAAATGTGCTTGTTCCGAGAAAATAGAAAAGGCCATGATTGAAAGATTTGAATTCAACTCATTTGATTTAAAATCCAAATGGTTTGAATAGGAAGTGAGGGTAGGGAAGGTCCAAAAATGTTCGGATTTTGGTGGAGCTCCGGAAGATGATAAAAGAATGTATGGCAAGGTTGGAAAACAAGAATTGAGATAACAAAGGCATTGGGATTTATTTGCAAGTGTGTTTGCGGTAAATCCAAATAATTGGAATATTTACTATAGCTCTCTAAATATCGAGAGGATATGTTTTAAAGAGAATCATCATGTGAATTCTCGATTTAAATGGATCAAAGATCCATGCCATTTATTTAGTTGAGTTGCAAAAGATTTATGAGATGATGGCATGATGACATGATGCAATGCAAAAATAAAAAGGGCAGGCACAAATGAAACACACGGCGAAACCCGGAATATATGGAAGTCTTCTCGAGCATCGGTCTCGGGGCGTCACAACACTCCACCACTACGAGTGGATCTCGTCCCGAGATCTAGGATGGCACCGGAGAGAAACGAAAGAGGAAGAGAGGAGGTAAAACTAAGTTGCTTCTTTGACAAACGAGTGAAACCAAAGAACCTTGAGAGGTTGAACAAAATGAAAGAAAGAAAACAACGAAGATGAACAAGGTTGAAAACACTCTGTTAGAAAAGAGGAACATGGGATACGACGAGAACCAAGAGGTTTAGTGATAACATAGATATTGAAACCACTCCGGTTAAAACTAGATAGATAAGGAATAAGATTGATATATTTTGGGCAGCACTCCGACTGAAAGAAGAAGGAAAACTTGATAAGATGAAAAGAACTTGAAGAGATGACACAACACTCCGGTTAAATGGATAAGCATGAAAAGAACATGGTCTTGACAAAACGAGACGATGGGTCGAAGAGAGCAACATCACAATGCCTCCGGAAGAATGAATAGAGATAGATCGTCGGAATAAGAGAAGGGAGAAGGAATTGATTACTTCTACCCCAATTGAATTTGGAAAGCATCCTTCCAAGAAGGTTAGAACGGAATTGTTGGAAAACCAACAACGAAAAGAACAAGCTTGTAGTGGGCTTATGGAAACATCTCAACACTTGAGGTGAAATTATGCCACTAACGAAAAACAATTGCTTGTTTGAGATCAAAGATGAAAACTTCTTTCGCCGAGAGGATAGGAGAAAACTCGGATCATTGATAAGCACCACAAATAGCAACATTCCTTAGGGAAGGCTTTAGGTGAAATCTATACCAAGATAACTCCAAAGAAGAGATTGATGGATTTAAAATACCTCATTCTTGACAATATGTGAATCATGAAGCACGAGGAGAAATTGCCAAGGATGACATAACACCATCTCAAAAGATAAGGTAGAAAGAATTGCACTTCGAAATGCAAGAAGAAGAAAACTTGAACTCCTCAAAACAAAACATGTGTTGGGCACCATGTTTATTTTAGAGTATAGCTTGGCGGGTCATAACTTCGAGAGAAATCTTGAAGAACAATTGAAGAATGTAGAGCCTCCATGAAGAACTCCGGTAATGAAAGGATGATAAAAAGAAAGAGAAGTTGACACACAAGGTGAAGCCTTGCAGTGACAAGATGAAGCTTTGAAATGATATAACCGAGAAAACTTGGAACTCCGGAAAGAAAGATGAACAAATGAAATCAAGAATTTTGATGATCCTCCGGAATAGGAATTGAATTTACTCGATGAAACAAGAATAAGAATTACATTATGATGATCCTTCACCAATTAAATTGATGGCAAGCAATGGATTTGTCATACTACTTATTCTCGTGGAGAGGATTAAGATAGATATGGCGCAAACTTGGGAAGGTCTTCAACGAACCACCGGTAGGATTGGAAAGAACGAATGAATCTATATGATAACGAAGGAAGAGAACTCTTGAACGAACCACCGTAAGAATTGAAAATGAACGAAGAAAAAGAACGAATCGCCATAAGGAATTAGAAATGAACTAAGATACTTGAGAGAATTTACAAATGAACGCAGAGATCCCGAGCTGATTAGATAATACTTGAATGATGCACCGGTAAGATTTGGAGAACGAGAGCTGAAAGCTGAGAATGAGGAATTATGACATGATGGACTTCGGAGGAAAGAAGTGGAAACAACTCATGAAATGCTCCGGATGGTTATGAAATGAATTCTCACAATCAAAAACAATTATGAGAGGATGGCATAAGATAGAACTATGAATCTTCAAGAGAACGGACCAAGATTTAGGAGAAATCCTTCTTTGGTCTTCAAATGTTGAGAATGATGATGAGAACCACCATGAATTATTGAGACACTCCGGAATAATGAAGAATAAAAAGATTGAGCCAACGAGGAAAAGAATTTGAAAGCGATCTTGGAGAAGGAATATGACTGATGATAATTTATTCTTACGTCAAACTTTGAAAAGAATTTAGAAGCTCCGGAAAATTTAGAAGAGTCAGGTAAGATACTGGAAAAAGACCTGTGGGTTAGGGCCCACTCAAAAGAACCACTATTGAACGATTGCTTGAAAAGAGAGATTGCACCGGTTGAATTAAATGGCTTGAATGAGATAGCATCCTCAAAAGAACTTGAGTGAATTGAGAATGGAAACTTGAATCTTCTGAGATATCTTCATCACTCCCAACCAAATGAATAGCGAGAAGTGAATGATTAGGAGATACACCGGCATGAGAAAGCATTGTGAAAAGAGGAAAAGGGATAAGATCAACACGAAATCTTGAACTAAATCCACCGGAGAAGAAAATTAGAATGGAACAATGATAAGGTTGAAACTTCCTTAGCGTCTTCATGAGAAATCACCGGATAAAACATTAAAGGAAAAGAATGAAGAAACTTCACTCAATAAAATTGATACTTGATTAAGAAATCTGAGTCCTTGAAGAAAAAGGGTGGGAGGGCGGGAAAACAAAGGCAACTTGGGTCGGATGAAACGAACACCGTTGAGAAAAAAACTAAGAATTGATCTTGCGAATGTTGGAATGATCGGATTTACTTGGAGAGAAGCACACCGGTTGAGAAAAGAATTAACATGACGACCTCGATGATCAAGAAGGATTAGTATTCACATAGCAATATGAGAACACCGTTTAGAATAAGGTATGGAATCAACACTTGGCATTGAAGCGACTTGAATACCACAAAACGGAACAAAAACAAAGAATTTGGCTTGCAGAATAAGCCGGAAACAAACATATGATAGATCCCATATCGTATCATGTGTACATTGGAAAGATATCCTCTGAAATACTTGAATTCCCACTTATAAACTCCTGAAACTTTCTGGTTATGCAATCAGGTGTTGGGGATACAGGGACACAAAATATATCACCCAAACTAACAATACCTAGATCCAATTTGTATCCATCCTTCAACACATAACCAAGAAACCTTCGGAAATCGTTTACCTCGACCTTGAAAAGCATCCGTTATCTGAGAGTTATGGCAATACTCTCGAGCTCGCCCAAGATCTTTGGGTTATCGAGGTTATCTCACCAACAAGCGCATAAAAGAGATTTTCGATGTCGGCCAAAACTTCAGTATTCGAATCGCAACGATAAAATTGTTTCGACAACACCTCGGAGCTCAACTCCCCGGGACACTGCCACAACCCCTAAATGTCAGGAGGCACCAAGAACAATGTTCTCGTCACAAAACCATCGGAACGATTCCAAGATACCCGCGTGATCCTAAAAAGTTTTTTAGTGAAATTTGAGGAGAGAAAAGTCAAAACATCTATGTCAGGAGACCTCACCAGAGCGACGAAGGGACTGAGGAGTAAAAAGAATCCTACTCTCCGATATATAATCCTAAGACTCAAAACATTTTTGTTCTAGACTCAACAACGCCAGCAAACAATGAAGCAGGGGGCTCCTAAGTCGGGATGGCTCGATTACCAAGTTATAGCGCCCTCGATGCGGCTATATCTCCCACGTGTCGAAGCACGACTTAGAGGCATAACCGCATTGAA
This sequence comes from Aegilops bicornis, assembly GCA_021605145.1. NCBI lineage: Eukaryota > Viridiplantae > Streptophyta > Magnoliopsida > Poales > Poaceae > Aegilops > Aegilops bicornis. The sequence goes on from CM038674.1 coordinate 514,628,333, forward strand.
AGCAATGTCGCAAGTGAGGTAATCTTCACACAACCCATGTAAAACATAAGGGAAAGAGATACATAGTTGGCTTACAATCGCCACTTCACACAATACATGAGTAAAGCATTACATCATACATATACAATCAAGGTCCGACTACGGAACCGAAGTAAAAGAAGACTACCCCAAATGCTACACAGATCCCCGATCGTCCCAACTGGGCTCCACTACTGATCAACTGAAACGAAGCAACACAATGAACAGGATCTTCATCGAGCTCCTCCTTGAGCTCGGATCGGCCACCTGCACGTTTCATCGGCACACGCAAACTGGTTTCGGAAGTATCTGTGAGTCACGGGGCTCAGCAATCTCACACCAGCGAGATCAAGACTATTTAAGCTTATGGGTAGGAGAAGGTAGTGAGGTGGAGCTGCAGCAAGCGACTAGCATATATGGTGGCTACCATACGCAAAAGAGAGCGAGAAGAGAAGGCAAAAGCACGGTCGAACAACTATGATCAAGACGTGATCCTAGAACAACCAACATCAAACATAACTCCAACACCGTGTTCACTTCCCGGACTCCGCCGAGAAGAGACCATCACGGTTACACACGCGGTTGGTGTATTTTAATTAAGATCAACTTCGGGTTTTCTCTGACGGACATTAACAAATTCCCATCTGCCTCATAACCGCGGGCACGGCTTTTGAAAGATAATACCCTGCAGGGGTGTCCCAACTTAGCCCATGATAAGCTCTCGCGATCAACGAAGGATATTCCTTTTCCCCGGGAAGACCCGATCAGTCTCGGAATCCCGGCTACAAGACATTTCGACAGCAATAAAACAAGTCCAGCAAAGCCGCCCGATGTGCTGACAAATCCCGATAGGAGTCGCACGTACCTCGTTCTCAGGGCACACCGGATAAGTCAAGCTACGAGTAAAACCAAGCCTCGAGTTTCCCCGTGGTGGCCCCGCAGGCTGCTCGGTTCGGACCAACACTCGGAGGAGCACTGGCCCGGGGGGGCTAAAATAAAGATGACCCTTGAGTCTGCAGTACCCAAGGGAAGGGGTATATGTGGTAGGTAGTCAAATGGTAAAACCAAGGTTGGGCCTTCTTTGGAGAAGTCTTATTCAAAGCGAACTGTCAAGGGGTCCCATAAATCACCCAACCGCGTTAGGGACGCAAAATCCGGAACATAATACCGATATGGCGGAAACTAGGGCGGCAAGAGTGGAACAAAACACAAGGCATAAGGCCGAGCCTTCCACCCTTTACCAAGTATATAGATGCATTAATTAAATAAGATATATTGTGATATCCCAACAAGTAAACATGTTCCAACAAGGAACAACATCTCCATGTTCCAACAAGGAACAAACTTCATCTTCACCTGCAACTAACAACGCTATAAGAGGGGCTGAGCAAAGCGGTAACATAGCCAAACAACGGTTTGCTAGGAAAGGATGGTTAGAGGCTTGACATGGCAACATGGGAGGCATGATATAGCAAGTGGTAGGCATCGTACCATAGGCATAGCAAAAGAGCGAGCATCTAGCAAGCAAAGATAGAAGTGATTTCGAGGGTATGGTCATCTTGCCTGAAATCCTGCAAGGAAGAAGAACGAGTCCATGAAGAAGACAAACGGACGTAGTCGAACGAATCCTCACAACTCCGGAACGAAACCGAAGCTAACGAGAGAAGTTACCCGGAAAGAAGCAAAAAACATGGTAAACCAACAAGCACAAACATGGCATGATGCACAACCAAGTATGATGCATGTCCGGTTTAAATAGCATGGCATGACAATATGTACAAACAAAACTACAAGTTAAATGGAGCTCAATATGCAACGAGTTGCATATTGGCTTAAACACTACATTCATGTTATTTAGTTCGCTCTCGTTTAGGTACTCAACAATATTAAATGTTGTTAAACATGGCAAGAGGTGAGGCATAAGCAAACTAACTATTTAGGCAAATTTAAATGAGGCGGAACAACAAACAACAATTCCGGAGAATCCCCATATGCATTTAGCAAATTAATGGAAACAACAAATATAAACATTTAAATGTTGTTATCATGATGCAGATGACATGTGCAAGTTTTAAGCAATTTTATGAAAATGTCGACATGAGCATGTTATGAAGCATTGTCGTCATGGCGGAAACGAAAAAGGGTGCCATGGCAATGACAACGGAAATGGTGCCACGGCAACATTCCGGTTCCGATAACTCGATTAAGATGTCGGTGCAAAGGAAAGTGTGGATGTGCAGAACATGCAAAAGATGGTGGGGTGATCCCGGATACCGGGTTCCCATGGGTCGGCATGGCATGGCAACCGAGGAGGAACGCGCAAGGAACAACTCGGACACGGTTTGAACATGAGTATCTCATACAACATGCATTCGTTCGCGGGTGTCATCTCGGGGTTATACCTTCGAAGCGTGCATTTTCAAGGCGGTTCACAAATGTCAAAGGAAGTAGTCGTTCACGGTTCGTAGGGGAAGTAGTCGTTCTCGGGACGGTCGTAGAGGAAGTAGTGGTACACGGCGACGGTAGTGGTACACACAACGTCGGGGTACTTGTCGGTCCGGTCTTGGCGGTGTAGATGTACACGGCAACCGTAGTTGAACTTGGCAATGGTAGTAGCACACGGGTCGTAGACGTTCGAGCCATCGGTAGCGGTACTTGATGAATCCCGAAACGGACTTGGCGTCTTCGTGCGTAGGGGTACTTGGCGTTTCCGGAGACGACGGTAGAGGTACTTGACGCGTCGTTGTGGTACTTGGCAAAAATCACGGAGAAGATGCTTGGCGGTCGGTCTGGTATGGTCTTGGCGTCCATGCGATCGATCTTGCAGATCTTCATGGTCCAACACAAAACATCACAAGGTGCCTCGGGTGGGCAGCAGCAAGGAAGCGATGGTGGAGGTCGGCGGGGAAGCGGGCATGGGCTCATCGATTCCCGGCGGGTCGGGCAGTGGGACTCCATGGGGCGGCGGCCATGGCGTTCTGATAGACGGGTGAGGAGGAGCAAGGTGGCGGCAAACTTCGGAGCTTCGGGGGCGAGGCGCCGAGGGCGAGCAGAAACAATGACTGGTGGCACTCCGGCGAACTTAGCGCGAGGGACGGTCATGATCACGCGAGGAGAAGTAGGGGCGGCGGAAGGCTTGCGGTGGCCTTAGTGATTCCAGCGACGGCAGCAGCAAGGGCGGGCGAGGTCGGCGCGCCGCAGCTCGACGGCGACAAGGCAGCAGAGGGACGCGGGCAGGAGGTGAAGAAGACGGCGCGTAAGCGGGGCGATGGGAATGGACGGAGGAGATGGGCTCGCCCGGCCGTAACGACGGCACGGCGGCAGTAATGGGTGGCCGGCGCGGCGGTCGCCGGGCGATGGCGGCGGGGAGGAAAAGAGAGGCCATGGATCGGGCGTGAGTTGCTCCTCTCCCTTGGCTCGATGCGCATGTATGTGTGTGGCGGCGGGCGGAGGGAGCGAGGGAGATCGATGGAGAGGGATCGGGCTCTCTAGCGGCTAGGGTTAGGAGGGTTAGGTGGGCCTTGGCCTTGGGCAGCGGGGAGGTTGGGAGGCCCAGTGCTGGGCTCCTTCTCTCTCTACTAAAAGAAAAGAAAAAAAACAGAGATTAAGAAAGAAAAGAAAGAGGGGTTAGGGAAGAAGTTGGACACGCAGATAGTTTTCCCGAACTCACAAAAATGTGCTTGTTCCGAGAAAATAGAAAAGGCCATGATTGAATGATTTGAATTCAACTCATTTGATTTAAAATTCAAATGGTTTGAATAGGAAGTGAGGGTAGGGAAGGTCCAAAAATGTTCGGATTTTTGGTGGAGCTCCGGAAGATGATAAAATAATGTATGGCAAGGTTGGAAAACAAGAATTGAGATAACAAAGGCATTGGGATTTATTTGCAAGTGTGTTTGCGGTAAATCCAAATAATTGGAATATTTACTATAGCTCTCTAAATATCGAGAGGATATGTTTTAAAGAGAATCATCATGTGAATTCCTCGATTTAAATGGATCAAAGATCCATGCCATTTATTTAGTTGAGTTGCAAAAGATTTATGAGATGATGGCATGATGACATGATGCAATGCAAAAATAAAAGGGCAGGCACAAATGAAACACACGGCGAAACCGGAATATATGGAAGTCTTCTCGAGCATCGGTCTCAAGGCGTCCACAAAGGGTCCCGGTGACTTGCACGTTGTCGATGATTGGGGAACAAAGCATCGAGGACTCCGGTGGCGCACTTGAGCTGATCTGCTGAGCTGAATGTGATGGCGCACGCTGACCACCTGAGAGGGCGCGTGGCCTCGAGCTTGGGGAGGACTGCATTCACTTCGCGGGCGAACTACTTGAAGATGCGTTGAGAGGCTGGGGCTTGAGCTCCGCCCAGGATGCAAGCGATCGCGCGCGGCTCCTGGAAGCCCCCAGCCCCCTCGTCGGTCCTCATTTATCCTTGGCTGCGGTGGCAGAGGAGGGAGGCCTGCGTTTCCTTGCGGGCGATCCTCGCGAGGCTGATCCCTCCAGCCTCCCTCGCGAGGCTGATCAAGCCAGCGATCCTCGTGAGGTCGGTCACGCCACCCTTGGCGAGGGCCACGGTCTTCCCAGCGTCATGCGTTTCTTCCTCCTCCTCGGCCGTAGCCTTGATCGTTGCGGTCGGGGCGTCGACCGATTCTCACTTCTCGCACGGCTCGGAGCTCTTGACATTCATTGGTGTTGTGGGTGTGGAGGTCGTGGTACACAGTACCGGCTGCCCTTGGAAGACTCGGGATGATCTACGCCTCGCTATATCTGGATTACGCCATGAGCACGGCAGCCCCCTTGCGCTTCACGTCCTTGGCCTTGGGCTTCTTCTCTTCTGGGTCTGCGGCTGGCAGCTCGAGGAGGTAAAGGCGTCCTTCCTCAGCCTGGCGCAGTTGTTCGCCAGGTTGAACAGCTCCAAGGATGTGCACAGATCTTCATGCATCGCCAGCTCCTCCTTCATCTTGACGTCACGCACACCGTCGGAGAAGGCTGAGATGACGGCCTCCTCGGTCACCTTGGGAATCTTGAGGCGTGAGTTGTTGAAGCGCTGGATGTACTTCTGCAGGGTTTCCCCTGGCTGCTGCTTGATGCGGCGCATGTCACTCACGGTAGGAAGCCGGTCGCGAGTACCTTGGAAGTTGGCGATGAAGCGGGTGTGCATCTCGTCCCAGGAGGAGATCATGCCAAGAGCCAGGTTCAGGAGCCAGGTGCGGGCCCCGCGCCATGGGAAACCAGTTCGCCATGACCTTTTCGTCCCCGTTGGCAGCTTCGATGCCCAGCTCGTAGAGCTAAAGGAACTCCGCAGGGTCGGCCGTGCCGTCGTAGCGAGGAGGCAGGTCTGGCTTGAACTTGCCGGGCCACACGACGTTGCGCAGCTCGGTGGTGAAGGCGCGGCAGCCTGCTGTGCCCACGGGAGGCCTTTGGTGACGAAGAGCCTGGTCTTGCAGGTCCCCATGCGTTGGGGAGCAAAGGGTCTTGGCGTGCTCGAGCAGGAGCCTTGTCGTGTGAGCCGGTGCGAGGAGCACTCGGCAGCTTCTTGGGGCGAGGGACCTCTTGACAGCTCTGCTCTTGCTGCCGGGCGCCGGACGGAGTGGGTTCCGCCAGGGCCACGCGCTTTGGGGCCAAGGCGCCTTCTTGAGGGGGAGGCGGCTGAGGTGCCTCGAGCTTCATCGCTGCAGGCGGGCGCGTGCAGCGAGAAGGACGGCGCGGGAGCCGCGGCGCGGACGAAGCTTCGGTGACGCGGTCGAGCCACTCTTCAGAGACGTCGCCGACAGGCGGTAACGCAGAGCTCGCTTGCCGCGATGAGCGCTGCTCGAGCCTCCATGGGCGCGCTGGAGCGCTGCAGGACGGCGAACCAGCTAGGGCGGTGAAGGAGTAGCAGTACGGCCGTCTCGCCTCACGGATGGATGCTGGGACGATGCTTGCTGCTCGTTCCCCCCGGGCCGGTGGCAGCGTTGATGGCAGGCGACGGGGAACGGCGGGGGCGGCCGCCGACAAGGGCCGTCTGGGCGACGCGGGCAGCGAGAGCGGCTCGGCGCTCGTCGCGGGCCCGACGAGCGTCTGACATGGATGCGATGGTTGGCGAAGAACAAGGCGGCGGAAGATGAATTCCGGCGCACCCCTATCTGGCGCGCCAAATGTCGGATTTCGGGTTCCGGCAGACCCTCTAGGTTCGAACTCTGCGGTGCGCACGGAGATCTCGCCCCCTACCTACCTGCACCTCATCACCTCGCTAGGATCTAAACTACCAAAGGAACAACACAAGAGACACAAGGTTTATACTGGTTCGGGCCACAATTGTGGTGTAACACCCTACTCCAGTGTGTGGTGTGGTGGATTGCCTCTTGGGCTGATGATGAACAGTACAAGGAAGAACAGACTCGTGAGGGTCTGTTCTTGGCCGGTGCGATGAACTGCTAGGGGGAGTTCAGTTGCTCCCTCTCTCTCTCTCTCTCTCTCTCTAGATTCAAGATGCCCCCAGCTCTGTGTGTGGCTACTCCTATTTATAGGTGAAGGCCCTGGGCCTCTTCCCAAATATTGAGCGGGAAGGGCGCCAACAATTGGCCATTTTGAAGGGGAACATCTAGTACACTTATCCTGACTAAAGTTGGTCCTCACCTGTCAAAGGCTCTGGTGGTGACGCCGGCTTGGGCTCCACGATGACCTCCTTCCTGTAGTTGCGACGGTCTTGGTCTTGTTGCACCGAAACGGGTGACTTTGCTTGATACTCTCGCCTGCGCTTGCCTCCTTTGCACCAAAGAGGAAATTAGGACATCACAAGAGTTTGGCGCCCGCCTGGCGCCCTTGGTCGTCATGGCTTGCGTCATGGGCACCTCGTGAGGTACCCCGCTTGATCTCTCCGCCTCCTCGAGCCAGCGGGACGAGGCCGTGCTCGAGGAAGCTTCTGTCATCCGCCTCATGAGAGGCTTGGCCCCTCGCGAGGGTCTTGAGCTTGTGCTAATGAAGATGGGACGTGCTGGGCCACCCCTTGAGCCACGCCGCAGGCCGCAGGCAGGCAAGTCTGGGTACCCCCGTTCCCAGAACGCCGACAGGCCTGACCCGCCAGATTGAGGGGGCGGTCTGCCCTTACGTCTCTGATTGTTACCCTGTGCATTGGCGTTGGCTACAAACTCTGGGTTACCCTCAGCCTTACGCTTATTGCCTCCTTGATTCATCGGGTTATGTCACGACCCTTTCCATTGCCGTTCTTCTTTCCCTTCCCTGTCTTTTCCGCATCAGACGCGGGATCCTTGGTACTATCAGAGTCGGCGTTTTTGACTAAAGCTGCCATTAGCGTACCCATATCATTGCAATCACGCTTAAGGCGCCCCAGTTTCTGTCTCAGCGGCTCAAAGCGGCAGTTCTTCTCCAACATGAGGACTGCAGAGCTGGCATTCATCTTGTCAGACGAATGTATTCTCTCCTTGACCCGGCGTACCCAATGAGTCGTGGATTCACCCTCCTCCTGCTTACAATTTGTCAAGTCCACAATCAACATAGACTGCTTGCAAGTGTCTTTGAAGTTCTGGATCAAACGGGCCTTTAGCTCTGCCCATGAACTAATGGAGTTGGGTGGCAAGCCCTTTAACCAAGACCGGGCTGTTCCATCTAACATCATGGTGAAGTACTTATCCATTGCTGCATCGCTGACCTCCAACAGCTCCATGGCCATCTCATAACTTTCAATCCACGCTCCGGGCTGTAAGTCGGCCGTATAATTCGGCACCTTCCGAGGTCCCTTGAAGTCCTTGGGTAACCGTACATTACGTAGAGCCGGCACTAAACAAGGAACACCACCGGTTCTGGTAGCCACTCCCGCCTCAACGGAAGTCACCGGATAATCTGGAAAGTCCTGATGAGCCGTTTGTTGAGCCGCTAGCTGAGCCGCCCGCTCGTCCTCCTGACGTAGTCGGTCCTGCACCGGGTTATGACCACTGGGCGGGTTACGGCGCTGGGCGTTGCTTGACAAAGCTTCTGACTCCATGTGCCTGCTGTGACTCGGACTCCGGTTCGGACGAGCCGGAGCTAACCAAGGCGGAGGAGTTGAATGAATCATGTCCCGGCTGTAGGAATAAGTCTCTTGCTGAGCCAAAGTTGTCTGGACGAGGTCTCTGATCCCTCGGGTTTCCACTGTTGTTGGATCGTCACCGTCCACCTGGAGAGCCGCCAAACATGCTAATGTTGCGATCAAGTTCTCCATGGGGTTGGAAAAGTGACCCGGCGTAATCGGTACGTAACGGGGCGGTGCCATGTTCCGATGAAGACGTGCCATCTCCCGAGGCTGAGCTGGCCCTCCTGTTCCGGCTGTCATAAGTTGATTTGCATCTGGCAGGTTACTTGGGCTGGCTCCGGGTGTAGCGAAAAGATTCCGAGGATCATAAACTGGAGGTAAACGGGATTGGGTTTTCTGATGCCTCCTCCTCATCACCTCGTTAGATGCGTTCAGGCTCATCATAAGCCGGAAGGCTTCTGACTTTAGCTGTTGTGCCCGTGCATCCAAAGCCGCCCGTTCTGTGCCTAACCTGGTGTCCTCAGCTGCCAAGGCCTCCTTAGCCCGAGCTATCTCCTCACGCACCCGTGCCACCTCCGAATTATGCTCATCTTGATTCGCAGGGATGACTACGGTGGTTAACAGGGCCGTCAGCTTATCCATGAGATCCATCAGCACCTGAGCCGGTTGGCGCACAGGGCCTTCTGCCCCGGCCGCTCCTGACCCGGACGTTATTGCTGTTGCAGCCATTGAATTTTGACCGGGTTGAGTACCAGCCATGAAAACTCCTGCCCAGCTTGGCGGCTCATAGGGGTCCGGAATACTAGAGCCGTCAGAACAGCCCCTAAGTCCGCCATCCTGTAACACATACAACGAATCTGTTGAACCGGCGGACGAGTCACCGTCGGAGAGGACGGCTGTCTCACCACCATCTATAGATCTTTCAGAAAGTTCTCCTCTGTGGATGCAACCCAGAAGGCACGCTTCACGACGGGTTGAGCTCGGGCGGGTCTCGCACGCTGCGCTGTTTCGACGAGGTCGGTGCAGCAGTCCGGTTCAGGGCCCGGCTCACCAATCCGGCCGATGAAGACATGGATTCCGCCAAAGGGGACCCGGTACCCGTACTCAATTGAGCCGGCGTCGGGGCCCCAGCCTTCGTCGTCGATGTAGATCTTGCCGCGACGACTCTTGGTCATCCGCCCATCAGATATCCCTTGAGCCCTTCAAGTTTCCTTCAAGAACTCAAATCCACCATGCGCTGGCCCCACGGTGGCGCCAAACCGTCGTGGAATTGTCACGGCAGATGTCCTCTTGCAAGGACTTAGTCGTGGAGCCATCGTGAATCGGGAAGCTTAAAAGGGTTAATCGGGACAAAGGACACGAGAGATTTATACTAGTTCGGCCCCTTACGGTGAAGGTAAGGCCTACGTCTAGTTGGTTTGGTATTGCTTGATGTTTCGATGACCAGGGAGAGAGATATGCTATGCCCGGTTCTCGATGAGTTGTTTCCTGTCCTAAGCCGCCAGCGGGTCGTCCCCTTATATACATGGGTTGACACCACTGGCTTCTGAGAGTCCCAACCGGCTCATAAACAAAGGTCCGCTCGGTGACTAGTTAAATCTACCTTATGATACAAGTCATGTCATCATGGCGGTTTATCACTATGGGCCTTAAGCCGCCTGTGGGCCTTAGACCCTTTATTGAACCTCCATCTTCGTGCTTGGTCTTGGGCTTCTTTCTGATGAGTCTTATTTGCGTAACCCGGCCCCTCCTGGGCGGCTTACACAAATAGTTATATCCCCAACAGGTCCAGAAGCCAAAACCGAGGCTGCCAAGGTTTCCAGGTACTGCATCTTCGCCAGGATCGTTCAATGTGATGGCTTCAAAGCACACAACACCTTCTTTGATAGTTCCAAGAACCCATATTCAAGGCCAAGAATTTCATCTGATCGGTTCTGGAGCTATCAGCAGTGCAGTTATTATTCTTGTGTCTTATACAATCAAGGGCACATTTTTCCCCATATGCATCTAGACTGCAAAGCCATTGCTGGCCTGCCTTGCTTGGAAGAAGCCCTCGACTGATTCAGAGATGTTGGCCTTCTGCAGTTTGTGACCGACAAGGAAAATTGGAATGAAGAGCTCCTGTTACAATTCTATGCTACTCTTCACATTCGCGGCTACAACAGGGATCCGAAGACTTGGGTCCTTGAGTGGATGACAAGCAATGTACACCATGAAGCCAAAGCTCTTGATATCATTGAGCTTACTGCCCGGCCCACTCCAGGTGAACTTTATGAACCTGGTTGTCAGCTTCACCGCAATGCTTTGGAGAGCATATTCCGTAAGCTTTGAGCCGAATATGAGCCAAATGCCGAGCATGATGAAGCCATCGCCACAAGATCTGAATATCCAAAGGAATTCTTTGTTGAAGACCTAGAGTATCCGCCCGCACCATCTATCATATTATAAGGCGAACTCTATGGCCCGTCAGAGGACATTCTTCCGCAGCAAAGCTTGAAGGCTCAATGAAGACATTGGTTTTCTATATTATCAATGGCATCGACTTCAATGCTCGTGGATTTCTTCATCAGACAACTTGCTGCATTTGGTTCTGATCTATTTGGTCTGAAGTTTTATGCTCCATGGGTAATGCGCCTCATCAAGCTTCACTCTGCTATCAACTATCAGCCCTCTGCATGCAACCATCTCATATATTTGCCAGTGGTTGATATGTCTGTCGAAGCCATATACCCGGAGCCTGCCAAGGAGCCAATTTATCTTCACAATGTCGATCGTCAAAGTTTCACTCAACCTATTGAAGGAGTTCTTGCTGCAACTCGTGTTTATCCTTTGGCTGGAAATACACGTGCACCTCATCGTGCCCATACTGAAGCCACTGAGAGTACCATTGCTCAAAGGCCTCGAAAGTGATCTCGCGTTCTCAATGACCGAGAGCTTCTCGTGGCACTACATCAGAAACAGGATAAGCATCATGACTGGCTGAAGCGTCAGATGCAGAGTCTCTTGGTGGATGTTAATCGCATTCGCAATCTAGCTACCAAGAATGCATTTGTCACTCATGAAACCTGTCAGCGGTCGTGGAATAGTCTGACATTGCTCAGTTCTGAAGATGATCTTCAACAAGATGGCTTCACAGAGAGATTCAAATTTGATTCCACTCCTCCCAGGAATGCTGTCTTGCATCGGACTCCCTCACTCGAAGACTTTGAGTACTCCTCGGCGGCAACTGTCAATGCTAGAGTCATCGATGAGGAAGATGATGCTACTTCACCAACTACAAATTCGCCTTGTATCGACATTGAACCAAGTTCTTCTGCACCACCGGACTCCAACGTCGACCCTGCACCTTCACCTACTCCTCATTGTAACGAGTAGAGGCTCTATGTCTTCAAACCTTTTTGGTCCTTACTAACAAAAGGGGGAGAAGCATATGAGTTGATAGTCTTCAAGCGGGTCCCTATGGGTGGTTGCTTTATATTTTGCCAAGTGTTTACAACTCTTGTTTTGATACATTTGGTTCTTTGGGTTGTAACACTTCAACTTGATGGTTGTCTGCTACTTTTTCTGCTATTCTGTGATGTGATGATAAATTCCGCATGAAGTCATTCCGCAGACATCCATTTTTCATTATGCATGTCATTATCGTCGTTATATCTTTTCATGCATGATAAATTGTCTTCTTAAGTTGAACAGGATCTCCACAAGTACAACCTGCCATGTGCATTTGCATTCAAAAGAAAATACTTATATGCACATCTTCAGGGGGAGCCTTTTGCTACTTATGAAGACAATAACTTAACCCTTACAATTTCACATACTTTTATCCCCGTTGAAAACTTAAACCAGTTTGTCATCAATCACCAAAAAGGGGGAGATTGTAAGTGCATCTAGTGCCACCCCTAGTTGGTTTTGGAGTATTGACGACAAACCTGGTTGAGGGACTAATGTGTTTGTGAGAATTGCAGGATAACACAGGTAGTAGTCCCTCATTGATTCGGTTTACCTACCGGAGATGACCCCTAAAAATGTGTGAAGACATTGAAGATAGTGGTGGTCTGTGAAGATATTCACATTGAAGACTATGACATAAGAAGACATCACATGAAGACTATGGAGAGTGAAGACATAGTTGTTTCGTAGTTTCCTTTTCTTCTTTGTTGAGTCATAGGAACCACCGTACTGTTAAGTGGGGTCCAAGTGAACAAAGTCAGAGTGACTGAAGTGATGCTCAACCAAATCCTATGTCTTTGAGCGAAGACAATGAGAGCAAATCTTATCCAGAGCTGGATGAGTCAGCTTTACTTGTAGCCCAAGTCAAGCTGCCGCGTGTGTTTGAAATCTGACTGTTGGAACACGTGTCAGTTCCTTAGTGACCCAGGGTCATTTCGGACAAATCAGGTCGGGTTGCCTCCTGGCGATAAATAGCCCACCCTCTATGCCATAAATTGGTGGCTGCTCAGAGTTAGTGCACGGCTTTTGTCGTTTGAGAGCAACCCACCTCCGAAGCATTTGAGAGAGAGATCCTTGTGAGGACAAAGCCCAAAACACCCAGAGCCCAAAAAGTGTTTGGCATCATCAAGTCTTTCCGTCGCGTGATCGAAGACTTGTTACACTTGAGGACTGTGAATCCTCCACCGATTAGGCGTCGCTCGAGCATCCAAGAGTCATTGTGGATTGCCGGTGAACGAAGTCTATGAAGGTTTGGAAGTCTACGGAAGACTTACGGAGTGATTGGGCGAGGACTAAGTGTCCTTAGCTCAAGGGGAATAAGGTGAAACGCGGTCTCGAAAGTTAAATCTCAGCCTCCCTAACAGCACGCACAGCTTGTCACAAAGAATCGAACTGGTCCAACTAATCACTGTCCTCACCAAGCAACTGGTTCTATCTCTTACTTATCTTTACTTACAGTTTGTCCTTGTGAAGTCATTGTCTGCTTGCATTATCTGTTTGACTTCACTGTGTGACGACTATTGTTATTTGGCTTCACACTATCTTCCATCCTGATCCATACTACCTAGCTGCTAATAATCTCCTCGCTTTCACTTCATTGAATACTTGACTATGGCTTGTCTAGTGTAGTCTACCTTCCACTGCATGTTAATAGGTTTATTTTTATTGTTTGTCTTCAAAACTCCCATGTTTTGAAGACTTTCATAAAAATCGCCTATTCGCCCCCTCCTCTAGTCGATAACTAGCACTTTCAACAAAAACTAATTGACGCGGTGAGAGTCCAATAGGGTTTACCACAAGAAGGGCAAATCCTATCCGTCGCATACTGCGGCAATTTGTCGCTGCTTCGTACATGGGAGCGACCGGCCGAACTGAGATGAGTCGGTTCATTTGTAGATAGATAACACCTGATCTTAGGAATCTTGTAGAAGGTTCCTAAACTTGTTTTCTTTACCAGGATATTTTTATTTTTGGTATTTTATCTGATTCTTTGTTTCCTTTTTGTGTGTTTTAAGTTCACAAATTATAATTAAAAAGTGTTGACGATTTTGAAAAATGTTCTCATGCTTGACAAAATGTTTCCATTTTTCAGAAAAGTTCAAAAATTGTAAAAAAAACATTACAAATTTGAGAGAACGTTCAAATTCAATGAAATGGTTGTATTTTCAAAAAGTGTTAGCAAATTTGAAAAAAAAATGTTTGCATTTTACAAAATAATGCCTTTTTTAAATTATGTTTACCATTCAAAAAATGTTGTGTTCTCAAAAAAGTTCAAAATTTGGAAAAGTTATTCGTGTTTTCAAATATAATGTTCACTTTTTGCAAAACAATGTTCATGTTTTGCAAAAAAAATGTTCACACTTTTTAAAATATTATTTCTCATGTTTTTTTAAACTACAAAAAATGGGCACTATAGTAGCCGAGGCGGTGGCAATGCTCCGACATTGTGACAACTGGATGTCGCTTGGCTGGCACATATGCCATAAGGTAGCATGGTAGTGGCGCTTTAATGTCGGATGAGCATGCTACAATATGGACATCCGCGGGTTGATCTCATATTGACTATGGAGCCATGTCACGTGTCTTAGACCCAACACCCTGTTCGAGGTCTACTCCCACGGCTACCATTATAGGTAGCAAGGCTTTTCTTCATTGGAGGTGATACAAGTGGTGAGCCATTGCTAGGGATATGCATGCAGTGTGGTGTCAAGTGAATCCCGATCTCCGTACCACGATGCTTTCTCGTTGCCTCTTCCTCTCCCCCCAGACTTGCCAAAGGAGAGGGTCTATTTTGTTTGATTGGAAAAGATCTTGACCGAGTTGGTGCACAACCCGAAGGAGCTTATATGTCAGTCTATGTGTGTATTTGAAGGACACCACAGTTATTCTTCCACATTAATGGGTAGAGAGGCTATTAGACGAGCCACCATCAAGACGGTGCTTATGATATCAGTCCATAACCCCAAGGGTGAACCAATGTTCCATCCTTAAACGGTTGGACCCAATAATAACCAGCTCATCTCGTCTCCTTGTTGAATTAATTGTCGTTCTGTTGATGCCCTGGCCCTCATTAGTTGAAACTTCAATCCTAGTGGCAATTCGAAGATACACCATCAAGATGGTGATTGTAATATCACTCCACACCCCAAGCGTGTACCAATGTTTTAGCCTTATACTAGTGGGCTCAACAACAACAAGCTCATCTTCTCTCCTTTTTTTAAGTCAACTACAGGGATTCATTCTTTAGCATAATACACGTAGCCATGATCTAGAGGCATCCATAATGCAACTAATACAACACTTTGCTAAAAGGACCCCACATGAAAGGCAAAGAAAACCTTGAGAGACCAAAAACCAAAACAACCAACAATCATCGTTGTCGGAGCTTTCGTGGACATAGGGAGACGCCAACATGCCCATGATAGAAGAAACACCATCGCAGTGGCCCGAGATCTTGTGGTATGTTGTCTGGGGATTATCCCCACTCTCTCCAGTGCGCTACTCGGTCGTACCCATCCATCGCCTGATGTCTACTACACAACCTTCGTCTTATAGACGTTGATGGGCCTCCAAGTGCAGAGGTTTCTAGGACAGTAGCAATTTTCCTTCAAGTGGATGACCTAAGATTTATCAATCCGCGGGAGGTGTAGGTTGAAGATAGTCTCTCTCAAACAACCCTGCAACCAAATAACAAATAGTCTCTTGTGTCCCCAACATACCCAATACAATGGTAAATTTTATAGATGCACTAGTTCGGTGAAGAGATGGTGATACAAGTGCAATATGGATAGTAGATATAGGTTTTTTGTAATCTGGAAATATAATAACAGCAAGGTAACTAGTAACAAAAGTGAGTGAAAACGGTATTGCAATGCTTAGAAACAAGGCCTAGGGTTCATACTTTCACTAGTGCAAGTTCTCACAACAATGATAACATAATTAGGTCATATAAAAATCCCTCAACATGCAACAAAGAGTCACTCCAAAGTCACTAATAGTGGAGAACAAATGAAGAGATTATTGTAGGGTACGAAACCACCTCAAAGTTATTCATTCTGATCGAGCTATTGGGCTATTCCTATAAGTGTCACAAACAGCCCTAGAGTTCGTACTAAAATAATACCTTAAGACACACATTAATCAAAACCCTAATTAATGTCACCTAGATACTCCAATGTCACCACAAGTATCTGCGGGTTTGGTTATACGATATGCATCACACAATCTTAGATTCATCTATTCAAACCAACACAAAGAACTTTAAAGAGTGCCTCAAAGTTTCTACCGAAGAGTCAAGACGAAAACGTGTGCCAACCCCTATGCATAAGTTCACAAGGTCACACGACCCGCAAGTTGATCACCAAGACATACATCAAGTGGATCACTTGAATATCCCATTGTCACCACAGATAAGCACATGCAAGACATACATCAAGTGTTCTCAAATCCTTAATGACTCAATCCGATGAGATAACTTCAAAGGAAAAACTCAATCCATTACAAGAAGGTAGAGGGGAAGAAACATCATAAGATCCAACTATAATAGCAAAGCTCGCGGTACATCAAGATCGTGCCATATCAAGAACACGAGAGAGAGAGAGAGAGAGAGAGAACAAACCCATAGCTACTGGTACATACCCTCAGCCCCGAGGGTGAACTACTCCCTCCTTGTCATGGAGACCGTCCGGATGATAAAGATGGCCACCGGTGATGATTTCCCCCTCCAGCAGGGTGCCGGAATAGGGTCCCAATTCGCTTTTGGTGGCTACAGAGGCTTGCGACAGTGGAACCTGATCTAGGTTTCTTTTCGGGGGTTTCTGTATTTATAGGAATTTTTGGCGTCGGTTTCACGTCAGGGGGTCCACGAGGAGCCCACAAGGACGGAGGGCACGCCTAGGGGGGTAGGGCGCGCCCTCCACCCTTGTGGAGGCCTCGTGGCTCTTCTGGCCCATCTCTTTTGCTTCGGGGGCTTCTTCTGGTCCATAAAAATCACCGTAAATTTTCAGGTCAATTGGACTCCATTTGATATTCCTTTTCCGCGAAACTCAAAAACAAGGAAAAAACAGAAACTGGCATTGGGCTCTAGGTTAATAGGTTAGTCCCAAAAATCATATAAAATAGCATATAAATGCATATAAAACATCCAAGATAGATAATGTAATAGTATGGAACAATAAAAATTTATAGATATGTTGGAGACGTATCAAGCATTCCCAAGCTTAATTCCTGCTCGTCCTCGAGTAGGTAAATGATAAAAGCAGAATTTTTTATGTGGAATGCTACCTAACATATTTATTCATGTAATTTTCTTTAATTTGGCATGAATATTTAGATCTGTAAGATTCAAAACAAAATTTTGATATTGACATAAAAACAATAATACTTCAAGCATACTAACAAGGCAATTATGTCTTCTCAAAATAATATGGCCAAAGAAGGCTTATCCCTACAAAATCATATAGTCTGGCTATGCTCCATCTTCATCACATAAAATATTCAAATCATGCACAAGCCTGATGACAAGCCAAACAATTGTTTCATAATTTTGATGTTCTCAAACTTTTTCAACTTTCACGCAATACATGAGCGTGAGCCATGGACATAGCACTATAGGTGGAATAGAATATGGTGGTTGTGGAGAAGACAAAAAGAAGGAGATAGTCTCACATCAACTAGGCGTATCAAAGGGCTATGGAGATGCCTATCAATAGATATCAATGTGAGTGAGTAGGGATTGCCATTCAACGGATGCACTAGAGCTATAAGTTTATGAAAGCTCAGGAAGAAAACTAAGTGGGTGTGCATCCAACTTGCTTGCTCATGAAGACCTAGGGAATTTTTAGGAAGCCCATCGTTGGAATATACAAGCCATGTTTTATAATGAAAAATTCCCACTAGTATATGAAAGTGACAACATAGGAGACTCTCTATCATGAAGATCATGGTGCTACTTTGAAGCACAAATGCGGTAAAAAGGATAGTAGCATTGCCCCTTCTATCTTTTTCTCTCATTTTTTTGGGCCTTCTCTTTTTTTGGCCTTTCCTCTTTTTTTATTTCCTCACGTGGGACAATGCTCTAATATTGAAGGTCATCACACTTTTATTTACTTTACAACTCAAGAATTACAACTAGATACTTAGAACAAAATATGACTCTATATGAATGCCTCCGGCAGTGTACCGGGATGTGCAATGATTCATGAGTGACATGTATCAAAGAATTATGAAAGGTGGCTTTGCCACAAATACTATGTCAACTACACGATCATGCAAAGCAATATGAAATGATGAAGCGTGTCATAATAAATGGAACGGTGGAAAGTTGCATGGCAATATATCTCGGAATGGCTATGGAAATGTCATAATGGGTAGGTATGGTGGCTGTTTTGAGGAAGGTATATGGTGGGTGTATGGTAGCGGCGAAAGTTGCACGGTACTAGAGAGGCTAGCAATGTTGAAATGGTGAGAATGCGTATAATCCATGGACTCAACATTAGTCATAAAGAACTCACATACTTATTGCAAAAATCTAAGTCATCGAAACAAAGTACTACGCGCATGCTCCTAGGGGGATATATTGGTAGGAAAATACCATCGCTTGTCCCCGACCACCACTCATAAGGAAGACAATCAAAAAATACCTCATGCTCCAACTTCGTTACGTGATGCTACGGGAATCACAAACCTCAACACAAGTATTTCTCAAATTCACAACTACTCACTAGCATGACTCTAATCTCACCATCTTCATATCTCAAAACAATCATAAGGAATCAAACTTCCCATAGTATTCAATGCACTTTATATTAAATTTTTATTATATCCATCTTGGATGCCTATCATATTAGGACTAAACTTATAACCAAAGCAAATTACCATGTTGTTTAAAGACTCTCAAAATAATATAAGTGAAGCATGAGAGCTTAACAATTACTTCAAAATAAAACTACCACCGTGCTCTAAAAAGATATAAGTGAATCACTAGAGCAAACGACAAACTACTCCAAAATATATAAGTGAAGATCAATCAGTAGCCGAATAATTATGTAACTATGTGAAGACACCTTCTCATAAATAAAATTTCATATCTTAAGTACTTTATTCAAACAGCAAGCAAAACAAAATAAAATAAAATGACGCTCCAAGCAAAACACATGTCATGTGGTGAATAAAAATATAGCTCCAAGTAAAGTTACCGATGAACGAAGACGAAAGAGGGGATGCCATCTGGGGCATCCCCAAGCTTAGATGCTTGGTTATCCTTGAATACTATCTTGGGGTGCCTTGGGGATCCCCAAGCTTAGGCTCTTGCCGCTCCTTATTCCATAGTCCATTGAAACTTTACCCAAAACTTGAAAACTTCACAACACAAAACTTAACAGAAAACTCGTGAGCTCCGTTAGTATAATAAAAAAAACATTCACTTTGGTACTGTCAAGACAAGATTCATAATTTTTCTCACATGATGCCTACTGTACCCTATCATTTCTACAACTTATATTAAGCAATATAAGCCATAGAAACTAGAAAACAAGCAAAATATGCATTGAAAACAGAATCTGTCAAAAAACAGAACAGTCTGTAAAGATTTGAATTGAGATCAAACTTCTGTAACTCCAATAATACTGAAAAATTAGAACAACATAGGAAATTTGTATATCAATATACTGTACAAAATTCAGAATTGTTCGACGCTCCAGTGATTTTTAACAATTCTGTGACTGGGCGCAAAAGTTTCTGTTTTTGGACAGAATTGAATCAAACTATCATCCACACTATCCCAAAGGCTTTACTTGGCACTTTATTGAAACAAAAGCTATAAAACATTATTACTAGAGTAGCTTAATCATGTGGACATGCAAAAACAATAGGGGTAAATATTGGGTTGTCTCCCAGCAAGCGTTTTTCTTTAATGCCTTTCTAGCTAGGCATGATGATTTCAATGATGCTCTCATAAAAGATAGGAATTGAAACATAATGGGAGCATCAAGAAGCATATGACAAGCACATTTAAGTATAACCCACTTCCTATGCGTAGGGATTTTGTGAGCAAACAATTTATGGGAACAAGAGTCAACTAGCATAGGAAGGCAAAACAAGCATGAATTCAAAACTTTCAACACATAAAGAGGAAACTTGATATTATTGAGATATGTAAAAGCATATGTTCCTCTCTCATAATAATTTTCAGTAGCATCATGAATGAATTCAATAATATAACCATCACATAAAGCATTATTCTCATGATGCACAAGCATATAAATTTTACTACTCTCCAAATAAGCAAAATTATTCTCATTCGGAATAGTGGGAGCAAACTCAACAAATAACTATCATGTGAGGCATAATCCAATTGAAAATTAAAATCATGATCACAAGTTTCATGTTTATCATTTTTCTTTATAGCATACATGTCATCACAATAATCATCATAGATAGCAAGTTTTTTCTCATAATTAATTGGAACCTCTTTCGAAATAGTGGAATCATTACTAAATAAAGTCATGACCTCTCGAAATCCACTTTCATAAATATTATAAGATTCAACACCCTCCAAAATAGTGGGATCATTACCTAGAGATGATACTCTTCCAAAGCCACTTTTATCAATATAATCATCATAAACAGGAGGCATGCTATCATCATAATAAATTTTCTCATCTAAACTTGGGGGACAAATAATATCATCTTCATCAAACATAGCATCCCAAGCTTGTGGTTTTGCATATCATTAGCATCATGGATATTCAAAGAATTCATACTAACAACATTGCAATCATAGTCATCATTCAAAGATTTAGTGCTAAACATCTTATAAACTTCTTCTTCTAACACTTGAGCACAATTTTCCTTTCCATCATTTTCACGAAAGACGTTAAAAAGATGAAGCATATGAGGAAACCTCAATTCCAATTTTCTTTGTAGTTTTCTTTTATAGACTAAACTAGTGATAAAACAAGAAACTAAAAGATTCGATTGCAAGATCTAAAGATATACCTTCAAGCACTAACCTCCACGGCAACGACGCCAGAAAAGAGCTTAGTTGACGGGGTGTTAGTGCCGCTTACCTAGCCTCCCCGGCAACGGCGCCAGAAAAGTGCTTGATGTCTACTATGCAATCTTCTTCTTGTAGACATTGTTGGGCCTCCAAGCGTAGAGGCTTATAGGACAGTAGCAATTTTTCCTCAAGTGGATGACCTAAGGTTTATCAATCCGCGGGAGGCGTAGGTTGAAGATGGTCTCTCGCAAACAACTCAAACAACCCTGCAACCAAATAACAAAGAGTCTCTTGTGTCCCCAACACACCCAATACAATGGCAAATTGTATAGGTGCACTAGTTCGGTGAAGAGATGGTGATACAAGTGCAATATGGATAGTAGATATAGGTTTTTGTAATATGAAAATATAAAACAGCAAGGTAACTAGTAACAAAAGTGAGCGAAAACGGTATTGCAATGATTAGAAACAAGGCCTAGGCTTCATACATTCACTAGTGCAAGTTCTCACTGTTGGGGAACGTTGCAGAAAATAAAAATTTTCCTACGGTTTCACCAAGATCCATCTATGAGTTCATCTAGCAACGAGTGATAGGAGTGCATCTACATACCTTTGTAGATCATGGCGAAGCGTTCAAGAGAACGGGGTTGAGGGAGTCATACTCGACGTGATCCAAATCACCGATGACCAAGTGCCGAACGGTCAGCACCTCCGCGTTAAACACACGTACGGAGTGGATGACGTCTCCCACACCTTGATCCAGCAAGGAGGAGGGAGAGGTTGATGAAGATCCAGCAGCACGACGGCGTGGTGGTGGATGCAGCAGAGTTCCGGCAGAGCTTCGCCGAGCTTCTGCGAGAGGGAGACATGTAGCAGGGAGGGGAGGGAGGTGCCAAGTGTTGGGTGCGGCTGCCCTCCCACCCCACATCTTTATATAGGGACCCCAGGGGGCGCCGCCGGCCCTAGGAGATGCCAAGGGGGTGGAGTGCCCCCCAAGGCAAGTGGAGGCGCCCCCTCCCCTAGGGTTCCCAACCCTAGGCGCAGAGGGGGGCCCAGGGGGGCGCACCAGCCCACCAGGGGCTGGTTCCCCTCCCACTTCTGCCCATGGGGCCCTCCGGGATAGGTGGCCCCACCGGTGGACCCGGGACCCTTCCGGTGGTCCGTACAATACCGGTGGATCGAAACTTTCCCGATGGTCAAACTCGACTTCCCATATATAATTCTTTACCTCCGGACCATTCCGGAACTCCTCGTGACGTCCGGATCTCATCCGGACTCAACAACTTTCGGTTTGCTGCATACTCATATTCATACAACCCTAGCGCCACCGAACCTTAAGTGTGTAGACCCTATGGGTTGGAGACAGCGGAACATGACCGAGACTGCTCTCCGGTCAATAACCAACAGCGGGATCTGGATACCCATGTTGGCTCCCACATGCTCCTCGATGATCTCATCGGATGAACCACGATGTCGAGGATTCAAGCAACCCTGTATACAATTCCCTTTGTCATTCGGTATGTTACTTGCCCGAGATTCGATAGTCGGTATCCCAATACCTCGTTCAATCTCGTTACCGGCAAGTCACTTTACTCGTACCGTAATGCATGATCTCGTGACCAAACACTTGGTCACTTTGAGCTCATCATGATGATGCATTACCGAGTGGGCCTAGTGATACCTCTCTGTAATACGGAGTGACAAATCCCAGTCTCGATCCGTGACAACCCAACAGACACTTTCGGAGATACCTGTAGTGCACCTTTATAGTCACCCGATTCGTTGTGACGTTTGGTACACCCAAAGCACTCCTACGGTATCCGGAGTTACACGATCTCATGGTCTAAGGAAAGGATACTTGACATTGGAAAAGCTCTAGCAAACGAATCGCACGATCTTGTGCTATGCTTAGGATTGGGTCTTGTCCATCACATCATTCTCCTAATGATGTGATCCCGTTATCAATGACATCCAATTTCCATAGTCGAAACCATGACTATCTACTGATCAACGAGCTAGTCAACTAGAGGCTCACTAGGGACATGTTGTAGTCTATGTATTCACACGTGTATTACGATTTCCGGATAATACAATTATAGCATGAATAAAAGACAATTATCATGAACAAGGAAATATAATAATAATCCTTTTATTATTGCCTCTAGGGCATATTTCCAACAGTCTCCCACTTGCACTAGAGTCAATAATCTAGTTACATTGTGATGAATCGAACAACCATAGAGTTCTGGTGTTGATCATGTTTTGCTCGTGGTAGAGGTGTAGTCAACGGATCTGCGACATTCAGATCCGTATGCACTTTGCAAATTTCTATATCTCCATCTTGAACATTTTCACGAATGGAGTTGAAGCGACGCTTGATGTGCCTGGTCTTCTTGTGAAACACTGGCTCCTTGGCAAGTGCAATAGCTCGGTGTTGTCACAGAAGAGTTTGATCGGCCCCGACGCATTGGGTATGACTCCTAGGTCGGTGATGAGCTCCTTCACCCAAATTGCTTCATGCGCTGCCTCCGAGGCTGCCATGTACTCCGCTTCACATGTAGATCCCGCCACAACGCTCTGCTTGCAGCTGCACCAGCTTACTACGCCACCATCCAACATATACACGTATCCGGTTTGTGACTTAGAGTCATCCAGATCTGTGTCGAAGCTAGCGTCGACGTAACCCTTTACGGCGAGCTCTTCGTCACCTCCATAAACGAGAAACATGTCCTTAGTCCTTTTCAAGTACTTCAGGTTATTCTTGACCGCTGTCCGGTGTTCCTTGCGGGATTACTTTGGTACCTTCCTACCAAACTTACGGCAAGGTTTACATCAGGTCTGGTACACAGCATGGCATACATAATAGACCCTATGGCTGAAGCATAGGGGATGACACTCATCTCTTCTTTATCTTCTGGCGTGGTCGGGCATTGGGCCGAGCTCAATTTCACACCTTGTAATACAGGCAAGAACCCTTTCTTGGACTGATCCATTTTGAACTTCTTCAATATCTTATCAAGGTATGTGCTTTGTGAAAGACCTATGAGGCGCCTCGATCTATCTCTATAGATCTTGATGCCTAATATATAAGCAGCTTCTCCAAGGTCCTTCATTGAAAAACTCTTATTCAAGTAGGCCTTAATGTTGTCCAAAAGTTCTATATCATTTCCCATCAAAAGTATGTCATCTACATATAATATGAGAAATGCTACAGAGCTCCCACTCACTTTCTTGTAAACGCAGGCTTCTCCATAAGTCTGCATAAACCCAAACGCTTTGATCATGTCATCAAAGCGAATTTCTAACTCGAGATGCTTGCACCAGCCCATAAATGGATCGCTGGAGCTTGCATACCTTGTTAGCATTCTTAGGGTCGACAAAACCTTCCGCTGCATCATATACAGTTCTTCCTTAAGATAGCCGTTAAGGAATGCCGTTTTGACGTCCATTTGCCATATCTCATAATCATAGTATGCGGCAATTGCTAACATGATTCGGACGGACTTCACTTCGCTACGGAGAGAAAGTCTCATCGTAGTCAACCCCTTGAACTTGCCGATAACCCTTAGCGACAAGTCGAGCTTTATAGATGGTAACATTACCATCCGCGTCTGCCTTCTTCTTAAAGATCCATTTGTTTTCTATCGCTGCCGATCGTCAGCAAGTCTGTCAAAGTCCATACTTTGTTTTCATACATGGATCCTATCTTGGATTGCATGGCTTCAAGCCATTTGTTGGAATCTGGGCCCGCCATCGCCTCTTCATAGTTCAAAGGTTCACCGTTGTCTAACAACATGATTTCCAGGACAGGGTTGCGATACCACTCTGGCGTGGAACGTGTCCTTGTGGACCTACGAAATTCAGTAGCAACTTGATCCGAAGTACCTTGATCATCATCATTAATTTCCTCTCTAGTCGGTGTAGGCACCACAGGAACATTTTCCTGAGCTGCACTACTTTCCGGTTCAAGAGGTAGTACTTCATCGGGTTCAACTTTCCTCCCACTTACTCCTTTCGAGAGAAACTCTTTTTCCAGAAAGGATTTGTTCTTGGCAACAAAGATCTTGCCTTCGGATCTAAGGTAGAAGGTATACCCAATGGTTTCCTTGGGGTATCCTATGAAGACGCATTTTTCCGACTTGGGTTCGAGCTTTTCAGGTTGAAGTTTCTTGACATAAGCATCGCATCCCCAAACTTTTAGAAACGATGACTTAGGTTTCTTCCCAAACCATAATTCATACGGTGTCGTCTCAACGGATTTATACGGAGCCCTATTTAAAGTGAATGTAGTTGTCTCTAGAGCGTATCCCCAAAATGATAGCGGTAAATCAGTAAGAGACATCATAGATCGCACCATATCCAATAGAGTGCGATTACGATGTTCGGACACACCGTTATGCTGAGGTGTTCCAGGCGGCGTGAGTTGTGAAACGATTCCACATTTCCTTAAGTGTGTACCAAATTCATGACTTAAATATTCTCCTCCACGATCTGATCGTAAGAAATTTATTTTTCGGTCACGTTGATTCTCTACCTCATTCTGAAATTCCTTGAACTTTTCAAAGGTCTCAGACTTGTGTTTCATCAAGTAGACATACCCATATCTACTCAAGTCATCAGTGAGAGTGAGAACATAACGATATCCTCCATGAGCCTCAACGCTCATTGGACCGCACACATCGGTATGTATGATTTCCAATAAGTTGGTTGCTCGCTCCATTGTTCCGGAGAACGGGGTCTTGGTCATTTTGCCCATAAGGCATGGTTCGCATGTGTCAAATGATTCATAATCGAGATACTCTAAAAGTCCATCGGCATGGAGCTTCTTCATGCGCTTGACACCAATGAGACCAAGGCGGCAGTGCCACAAGTATGTGGGACTATCGTTGTCAACTTTACATTTTTTGGTATTCACACTATGAATATGTGTAACATCACGTTCGAGATTCATTAAGAATAAACCATTGACCATCGGAGCATGACCATAAAACATATCTCTCATATAAATAGAACAATCATTATTCTCGGATTTAAATGAGTAGCCATCTCAGATAAACGAGATCTTGATACAATGTTCATGCTCAAACTTGGCACTAAATAACAATTATTGAGGTTTAAAACTAATCCCGTAGGTAAATGTAGAGGTAGCGTGCGACGGCGATCACATCGACCTTGGAACCATTCCTCGACGCAGCATCGTCGCCTCGTCCTTCGACAGTCTCCGTTTATTCCGCAGCTCCTGCCGTGAGTTACAAATATGAGCAACGACACCGGTATCAAATACCGGTGAGTTACTACGATCTTGGTAAGGTACACATCAATTACATGTATATCAAATATACCTTTAGTGTTGCCGGCCTTCTTATGCGCTAAGTATTTGGGGCAGTTCCGCTTCCAAAGGACCCTTCCCTTTGCAATAGAAGCACTAGTCTCACGCTTGGGTCCATTCTTTGACTTCCTCCGCAAGAATCGGCTTTATCGGGCCGGCAACATCCTTGCCGTCCTTCTTGAAGTTCTTCCTACCCTTGCCCTTCTTGAACTTAGTGGTTTTATTGACCATGAACACTTGATGTTCTTTCTTGATTTCTACCTCTGCTGACTTCAGCATTGAAAATACTTCAGGAATAGTTTACACCATCCCCTGCATATTGTAGTTCATTACAAAGCTCTTGTAGCTCGGTGGGAGCGACTGAAGGATTCTGTCAATGACCGCCTCGTCCGCGAGGTTAATGTCCAATTTGGACAAAGCGGTTGTGCAACCCAGACATTTTGAGTATGTGCTCACCGACGTAACTATTTTCATCCATCTTACAACTATAGAACTTGTCGAAGACTTCATATCTCTCGACCCGGGCATGAGCTTGGAAAACCATTTTTAGCTCCTCGAACATCTCATATGCTCCGTGTTGCTCAAAACGCTTTTGGAGCCCCGGTTCTAAGCTGTAAAGCATGCCGCACTGAATGAGGGAGTAATCATCAGCACGAGACTACCAAGCGTTCATAACGTCTTGGTTCTCTGGGATGGGTGCTTCACCTAGCAGTGCTTCTAGGACATATTGTTTCTTGGCTGCTATGAGGATGATCCTCAGGTTCCGGACCCAGTCCGAGTAGTTGCTGCCATCATCTTTCAGCTTGGTTTTCTCTAGGAACGTGTTGAAGTTCATGTTGACATGAGCGTTGGCCATTTGATCTACAAGACATTTTTGCAAAGATTTTAGACTAATGTTCATGATAATTAAGTTCATCTAATCAAATTATTTAATGAACTCCCACTCAGATTTGACATCCCTCTAGTCATCTAAGTGTTACATGATCCGAGTCGACTAGGCCGTGTCCGATCATCACGTGAGACGGACTAGTCATCATTGGTGAACATCTCCATGTTGATCGTATCTTCCATACGACTCATGTTCGACCTTTTGGTCTCTTGTGTTCCGAGGCCATGTCTGTACATACTAGGCTCGTCAAGTTAACCTAAGTGTTTTGCATGTGTAAAACTGTCTTACACCCGTTGTATGTGAACGTAGGAATCTATCACACCCGATCATCACGTGGTGCTTCAAACGCATTTAACTTTAGCAATGGCGCATGCTTAGGGAGAACACTTTCTTGAAATTATTATAAGGGATCATCTTATTTACTACCGTCGTACTAAGTAAACAAGATGCATAAACATAATAAACATCACATGCAATTATATAGTAGTGACATGATATGGCCAATATCATATAGCTCCTTTGATCTCCATCTTCGGGGCTCCATGATCATCTTGTCACCGGTATGACACCATGATCTCCATCATCATGATCTCCATCATCGCGTCTCCATGAAGTTGCTCGCCAACAATTACTTCTACTACTATAGCTAACGGTTTAGCAATAAAGCAAAGTAAATACATGGCGTTGAATCAATGACACGCAGGTCATACAATAATTAAGACAACTCCTATGGCTCCTGCCGGTTATCATACTCATCGACATGCAAGTCGTGATTCCTATTACAAGAACATGATCTCATACATCACAATATATCATTCATCATTCATCACAACTTTTGGCCATATCACATCACAAGGCAATTGCTGCAAAAACAAGTTAGACGTCCTATAATTGTTGTTGCATCTTTTACGTGGCTGCAATAGGGTTCTAGCAAGAACGTTTTCTTACCTACGAAAAAGCCACAACGTGATTTGTCAACTTCTATTTACCCTTCATAAGGACCCTTTTCATCAAATCCGCTCCAACTAAAGTGGGAATGACGGACACCCGCTAGCCACCTTATGCAACTAGTGCATGTCGATCGGTGGAACACATCTCACGTAAGCGTC
Source organism: Aegilops bicornis (assembly GCA_021605145.1). NCBI lineage: Eukaryota > Viridiplantae > Streptophyta > Magnoliopsida > Poales > Poaceae > Aegilops > Aegilops bicornis. The sequence goes on from CM038674.1 coordinate 514,656,145, forward strand.
ACGTGTAAGGTCGATGCAGGCTGCTTCATCCCACAATACCGCTGAAGCAAAATAAGACTAGTAGCGGTAAGAAAGTTGACAACATCTACGCCCACAATAGATTTGTGTTCTACTCGTGCAAAGAGAACTACGCATAGACCTAGCTCATGATGCCACTGTTGGGGAACGTTGCAGAAAATAAAAATTTTCCTACGGTTTCACCAAGATCCATCTATGAGTTCCTCTAGCAATGAGTGATAGGAGTGCATCTACATACCTTTGTAGATCGCGAGCGGAAGCGTTCAAGAGAACGGGGTTGAGGGAGTCGTACTCGACGTGATCCAAATCACCGATGACCAAGTGCCGAACGGACAGCACCTCCGCGTTCAACACACGTACGGAGCGGATGACGTCTCCCGCACCTTGATCCAGCAAGGAGGAGGGAGAGGTTGATGAAGATCCAGCAGCACGACGGCGTGGTGGTGGATGCAGCAGAGTTCCGGCAGAGCTTCGCCGAGCTTCTGCGAGAGGGAGAGGTGTAGCAGGGAGGGGAGGGAGGCGCCAAGTGTTGGGTGCGGCTGCCCTCCCACCCCACATCTTTATATAGGGACCCCAGAGGGGCGCCGGCCCTAGGAGATGGGATCTCCTAGGGGGGGCAGCGGCCAAGGGGGTGGAGTGCCCCCCAAGGCAAGTGGAGGCGCCCCCTCCCCTAGGGTTCCCAACCCTAGGCGCAGAGGGGGGCCCAGGGGGGCTCACCGGCCCACCAGGGGCTGGTTCCCCTCCCACTTCAGCCCATGGGGCCCTCCGGGATAGGTGGACCCACCCGATGGACCCCCGGGACCCTTCCGGTGGTCCCGGTACAATACCGGTGGACCCCGAAACTTTCCGATGGCGGTCAAACTCGACTTCCCATATATAATTCTTTACCACGGACCATTCCGGAACTCCTCGTGACGTCCGAGATCTCATCCGGACTCCGAACAACTTTCGGTTTGCTGCATACTCATATTCATACAACCCTAGCGTCACCGAACCTTAAGTGTGTAGACCCTACGGGTTCGGGAGACATGCAGACATGACCGAGACTGCTCTCCGGTCAATAACCAACAGCGGGATCTGGATACCCATGTTGGCTCCCACATGCTCCTCGATGATCTCATCGGATGAACCACGATGTCGAGGATTCAAGCAACCCCGTATACAATTCCCTTTGTCAATCGGTATGTTACTTGCCCGAGATTCGATCGTCGGTATCCCAATACCTCGTTCAATCTCTTTAACGGCAAGTCTAATGCATGATCCCGTGACCAAACACTTGTTCACTTTAATCTCATAATGATGATGCATTAACGAGTGGGCCCATGATACCTCTCCGTGTCTGGAGTGACAAATCCAGTCTCGATCCGTGACAACCCAATGAGACACTTTCGGAGATACCGTAGTGCACCTTTATAGTCACCCGATTACGTTGGGACGTTTGGTACACCCAAAGCACTCCTACGGTATCCGGGAGTTACACGATCTCATGGTCTAAGGAAAGGATACTTGACATTGGAAAAGCTCTAGCAAACGAACTACACGATCTTGTGATATGCTTAGGATTGGGTCTTGTCCATCACATCATTCTCCTAATGATGTGATCCCGTTATCAATGACATCCAATGTCCATAGTCAGGAAACCATGACTATCTATTGATCAACGAGCTAGTCAACTAGAGGCTCACTAGGGACATGTTGTAGTCTATGTATTCACACGTGTATTACGATTTCCGGATAATACAATTATAGCATGAATAAAAGACAATTATCATGAACAAGGAAATATAATAATAATCCTTTTATTATTGCCTCTAGGGCATATTTCCAACACTCACAACAATGATAACATAATTATATCATATAACAATCCCTCAACTTGCAACAAAGAGTCACTCCGAAGTCACTAATAGTGGAGAACAAACAAAAAGATTATTGTAGGGTACGAAACCACCTTAAAGTTATTCTTTCTGATCGATCTATTGGGCTATTCCTATAAGTGTCACAAACAGCCCTAGAGTTCGTACTAAAATAACACCTTAAGACACACATCAATCAAAACCCTAATGTCACCTAGATACTCCAATGTCACCACAAGTATCGGCGGGTTTGATTATACGATATGCATCACACAATCTCAGATTCATCTATTCAAACCAACACAAAGAACTTCAAAGAGTGCCCCAAAGTTTCTACCGGAGAGTCAAGACGAAAACGTGTGCCAACCCCTATGCATAAGTTCACAAGGTCACAGAACCCGCAAGTTGATCACCAAAACATACATCAAGTGGATCACTTGAATATCCCATTGTCACCACAGATAAGCACATGCAAGACATACATCAAGTGCTCTCAAATCCTTAAAGACTTAATCTGATGAGATAACTTCAAAGGGAAAACTCAATCCATTACAAGAAGGTAGAGGGGAAGAAACATCATAAGATCCAACTATAATAGCAAAGCTCGCGGTACATCAAGATCGTGCCATATCAAGAACACGAGAGAGAGAGAGAGAGAGAGAGAGAGATCAAACCCATAGCTACTGGTACATATCCTCAGCCCCGAGGGTGACTACTCCCTCCTCGTCACTGAGACTGCCGGGATGATGAAGATGGCCACCGGTGATGATTTCCCCCTCCGACAGGGTGCCAGAACAGGGTCCCGATTGGTTTTTGGTAGCCACAGAGGCTTGCGGTGGCGGAACTCCTGATCTAGATTTCTTTTCGGGGGTTACTGTATTTATAGGATTTTTTTTGCGTCGGTTTCATGTCAGGGGGGGTCCACGAGGAGCCCACAAGGACGGACAGTGCGCCCAGGGGGTAGGGCGTGCCCTACACCCTTGTGGAGGCCTTGTGGCTCTTCTAGACCAACTCTTTTGCTTCGGGGGCTTCTTCTGTTCCATAAAAAATCACCGTAAATTTTCAGGGCAATTGGACTTCGTTTGATATTCCTTTTCTGCGAAACTCAAAAACAATGAAAAAAAACGGAAACTGACACTGGGCTCTAGGTTAATAGGTTAGTCCCAAAAATCATATAAAATAGCATATAAAACATCCAAGATAGATAATATAATAGCTTGGAACAATCAAAAATTATAAATACGTTGGAGACGACGCGCCATCGAAGAGACTCAAAGCAGCTTTCCTCGCCCGACTATCAAGTGTTGAACCGACTGTCTTCCAGATTTGATCGATGTCGCCACGCTCGAAGGAGAAAGCACCAGCGGCCCCATTGCATCCTAAAGTTAGCCACCGATCACCACCAAGGCACCCGGGCAAACTTCGTAACAATGAGAGGGTTAGAGCACAGAGGGCCTCCACAAAATCGTCGTTGATGCTACACCGGCTAGGGTTGACACCAAATCCACCGACAACATGTCGTAGAGGGATTAAGATATACATATATTCAACGCCGCCATTGTTGCCACTGGAGCAGCAACCATGACAGGCAGGTTCCCTAAGCAAACTAGCCTAAGCAATTGATATACACTTTGTGCAAGTTTCACGAGGCCCCTCCCACTGATGACCAGAGGATGCCAGGGAAGGAGAGCATATGAAAACGACACCGACAAACGGGGTGACTAGCCCTTGCGTTGCGCTGCATGAAGGGCGAAGCAGTTTCGTCAATGTTCGATTTTTGTTCTCGTCTCCTTCTTGAAGGAGTTGCCTTTACGTCGATGTCCTGACATACATTTGTTGAAACTCAAATGCCTGGAAACTCCTTGTTCTGCTTTCAGGCTGGACTTAACGACCTCGAAGCAAGGGATTACTATCTTGTTGAAGTTGTTCATTGTGAAATATTGGCTAGTTAGTCATAGGTTTTTATCACTCAATTGATCATTTTTGTTGGTCACTCCATATAACCTATTTTGCATGTTTATTTTATATAGTTAACCGACATAGGCAGCGGGTGGGCGCGGGCGGGGGGCTTTCAGTGGAAAATGAGAGACAAGAGAGTTGCATGATACTTGATTATTGTTAGTATTGTTGACAAAATATGGATTCACAATGAAAAATAAATAAGGGAAGTGTTTTCAAAGACCAATGCTTACTGAGAAAGAAACATAGTAAAGTGTAGCTTTTAAATCTAGGCTGATATGACGATATATCAATTTTCGGGCTCTACCAATATAAACACAACATATCATTTTGTAAATATCATTTTCCCACATACCATTCGATATGGACTGATATGGCCGATATCTGACCTGATATACCCACCGATAGACCGGTACAACGATGAACACATTATTTACCAAAAAAGCTGTGAAAAAGATTATATGTATTTACAACTTCATCATATTATCAAAGTTATGCATAATGTTTTGTTGAAACGCATATATAACATATTGTTTTCAATCTTAGAGTAAGGACTTTGTGAAACTGTCTTAACTAGTTTCCTAGTTATTAACTTCATAAACTAGGAATCTAATATTCTCCCTCCGTCTGGAAAATACTTGTCATAGAAATGGATGTATCTAGAACTAAAATACATTTAGATACATCCATTCCTTGGATAAGTATTTTCGGACGGAGGGAGTATATTATGCCAAAGCATTGGCGTCATACATTTTGTTTATACTAATAAGACATTTTTGAACATGAATAGTGAAAAAAATATCCAGTTATGTTTTCTCTGATATATCTATATATCGTTTGATATATCACCCGATATGTTGAAGCCAAACTAATACGAATCCGGTATATGATATTTTTAACCTTGGTACAGTGATTGATTCTCAACTCAAACGAAAGTGTTGTTGATCTGCCATTGCCTTTTTCTTTCCAACAAAATTAGTACTCCTACCATTGTAAAGATCAGTACAAAGCTAAAATACACCATGGATGATGGATCACACTGTTATTTTTATTCCTTTTTAGGCCTTGTTCGGTTGAGGCGGTTTTGAAAGGGATTGGCAGGGATTGAGAGGGATTAGATCCCCTACAAGCCAAAATCCCCTCCAATCCACTCCAATCCTCTTGAGAGGAGGTTTAAACGAACAAGGCCTTAGGGATATTTTTATTCTTTTACTGGGTGTACATGCTCACCGGCTCTGCATAGTCTGGGATGACATGAGTTGGAGGGTCAACGAACTCTCCTGCGTAGAAAATACTCCCTCCATTCTTAAATACTTGTTTTTCTAGTGATTTCGACAAGTGACTACATACGAAGCAAAATAAGTGAATCTACACTCTAAAACATATCTACATACATTCGTATGTTGTAGTTCATTTAAGATGGCTAGAAAGACAATTATTTGGAAACGGAGGGAGTATTACTTTGATTGGCCACAGGAAGATATGCCTCGGGTTGACACACGCATTGATTACAAATACTACCATGGGCCAGTACACCCTTTTCTTTTCGAGATTTCCAATCCACCTGCGTATCCAAATTATCTATCCAGAAGAAGCATCCCTTTCTCCTCCTGAATCAGCGGATACGATGCCAAGGCACGGAAATGCGGAATAGTACAGTGCACCAACACGCAATTACAGACTAGAAAAACGCATCATGTCATCACAGGATGAGATATCAGAGACATGGACGGCAGATCGAGTTATTAAGCCCGTGAAAATCGCGTCAGATTTGACGCCGTAACAGCGACCGTTTGGCGGTAACAAGGCCCGTGAAGAATCGAATCGACTCGGATTTATTTGAAGCGTGTAGTGGTGCTAGCCGGCTAGTCGTGGTAGCAGGCACGGATTCCCAGCGATCCTGCGTTCGAGAAGACGGATCGTTCGTTCCTTCGTCCGCCTTTCCGCGCAACGGCGCTGCGGTCGCGACCGCGGCACATGTCGCCACCGGACGGCCGGCCGGGCGTTAATAATTGGGGTGCGCACCATGAGCGAGCGAGCGTGGTCACTCACCTCCTCACGCAGCAGTAGCAGTGAGGAGTCATCACGCGACTCACAGGCAAGCCGTGCTGGTCATTGCCGCACGGCACGGCGGCACCGCGATCTGCGTCGCGCACCGCTCGTACCGGCAGCATCACTGCCTTGTCCCGACGGGGTGATCCAATTGAATGCCGATACGGGCGGCTCTTTATGGGCCGTGCATGCGGACGTAGTACGTACGTACTCGATCACCGGACAGGAGCGGTACCCCTGTACCGGGGTCCGGGGGTACCGGTGTCGAGTGGTTTGGACGGCCTAATTTACTTCACTTTACTTTACAAAACTCGATCAGGGATCCACTCGCTCCGGGCGCGAATTTACGTCACGGCGCCCTCCACGGCCTGTACCGCATCAGCTTTGTTCGCCACCGTCCCCTCCAATCGTGGGACATAAAGCCGTAAAACAACGGCGGAGATACGTGAAGATCGCCGGGATAGCAACGACGATGGCATGGCTTTCCTTTTTTGCCAAAGCAGTAAAAGGGGCGGTAAACAAACGGCCTGACGCTGCGTGGCCACTAGCGCGGCGGCCATAACGGGGAGGTAGGAGCCGCCCGTGCCGTGCCTGCCACCCCAGCCCCACTTTCCAACAGAAAAAACACGAGGACCCACCACCCGCGGCTATCACTACGCGGGGACAGCGCCGTGCGCGGCAATTTTCAACCGCTCGGGCCGCGCGTGCCTGCCTGCGCCTGGTGCCGTTGCCGGCCGGCCTCCTGCAGTGCGCGGCCTCTCATTCCGCCGACCGCCGCCGTGCCGGTGCCCGATTTCCGTTGCTTTTTTCCTTCTGAGCCGCTGCCATGCTCGCATCGCGCGTGCCTCTCCACTCTTCTTCCCAGCCTGCCGCCTGCCCTCCCTGCCTTGTAAATGTAAAATAAAACTAACAGACAACCGAGGAGCCAGGCGGCCACGCCGACGACGCGCCCACGCCGAAACGACCGAATCATCAAGCACGGCACAGGACGCGCACTCCTCCTAACCACGCCGGTGCCGGTACCGTTGCCGGTGCGGTGCAGAGATGTCACGCTTTGCGCGGGATTTCAGCAACAATGCGGGCCACGCCTCGCATCAAATGGAGGCCAACGCCATACGAGCAGCGCAGTGGTTGCGATCACTTGCAGTTTGGAACGATTATCTAGTCTGATACCACTCCGCTACTTCGTCATTTCGGTTTGAAGAGAACATCACAAGCAACCTCCTACCGTATAGCACCGAATCACCGGCAGTAATGATCGGAGAAACAACGTTTAACCATGCATTCACACACCTTTGCACTTGACGGGCCGGGTAGTATTAACAATGAACTTATATCAATTGAATTCTCCTAGAGGACACGGCGGGGGGTAAATCCTCGTCCGCAGTAAAAAAAATGGGATAAAAGAACTATGAACAAAAGCTTGAAGAAAGAAAGAATCTAAGTTTCCATTTTAGGACTATTTTCCATTCCTTGGAATAAGCTGTGGCGCCTTTCGCATTGCCCGGACGGAGCACTCACGGCACGGCCGGGATGGCCCCGAGGCCGGCTCTGTCAACACAGGATGGCCTCCACGCTGCCGGTCCTCACGCAATGGCACACCGGGCACGCCAGGGCCACGTCCATGTCGCCGGCGGCGAAGCAGTCGCGGCAGAGGCTCAGATGTCTGCACGGGAGGAGCACCACCGTGGCCGCCCCGAGGTGGCAGCTGTGGCACGCGCGGTCAGGCCCGGTGCGGCGAGGGTCTACGTACGCGGACGAGCACGATTCGGCCGGGCCGGCCTCGCCGCCGCCGAGCTCCTCGCAGGATGCCCGCGCCGCGGAGGCGGCCTGCTGGAGCTGCGCGTGAAGGCCGACCGCGGTGGCCTGCTCCGAGAGCGCCTTCGCCTGCCACGCCGCCGCCTCGTTGCGAAGCCGCGCGAGCCGCTCCTCCAGCTCGGCGCCGCGCCGCGCCTCGCGCTCCGCCTCCAGCGCCTTCTCCCGGAGCCGGCGCGAGGCCGATTTGTCTGCCACCCGCAGAAGTGCCCGGTTGTGGTGGCGCATCCGATCGGCGATGGCCCGACGGAGCTGCTCGCCCTGGTGGATAACGCACGGGCACGTGAGGCCAAGAAACGGAGCGCACAGCTACAATTGGACTGTCGTGGCATGGCCGGAGCCAAGATGAATTACCTGGTCCCGGACGAATTTGTCGAGCTCGTCGCCGTGTTGCTTCATCTGTCCGGCGAACTCATCGGAGAAGGGAACGAGCGGCGACGACGAGGACGGGTAACACAAGGAATTAATCTGCCTCTGCTGCTGCTCGTCCAATGCCAGGCGGAGGCCCGTGGACACGCGCGTCGCCGGGGCAGGGGACGGGGACGACGCGACCCTGCTGCTGTGGAGCTGCGCCATGTTAAAAAAGGGCGCCGACTGCTGCGCGAACAGGCCGATGTACTCCTCCTTGGCCGGCGGCGGCGGCGCCATGGCCTCCCTGGCGCGCTTCCTCCGATTGCCACTCGCTGCAAGAAACCGAACCAACCCATGTCACACTCCGTGAACCGTACGGCCGGCGCGCGGCTAATCAATCGGCGGCATCAGGCTGTCGAGGCAGGCAAACGCACCTCCGCCACTGGCAAAATAGACCGCCGGCGAGACTCCGGCGAGCTGTTGCTGCTGATGATGTTGGTGCTGCTGCTGCTGCTGCTGCTTGGGCAGGTCCATGTCCGCCCTCTCCGGGTCACCTCTGTAAAGGAGACGAAGCCATGAGATCACCCGAAAGCCAAACCAGACGAACAGCTGCAGTGGCGGAAGACGCGAGAGGGGGCGGGACGTGAGGAGGCGCACCTATCGTGGAAGAGGAGATTGGAGGGGTACTGGGCCTGCACAGCCATTGTTATGTTAAGGAGGAGGAAGAGGAGGGGGGGGGGGGGGGGGGTGAGGATAAGAAACGGACGACGGGTGGTGGGTTCGCGAAGCGGGAGGTGACGAGGAAGAAAACTTCCACTCGTGGTTTTAATAGGAGCCCGAGCGCGAGCATGAGCGTGAGCCGAGTCCAATTCCGCGCACCCACTTCGCACGCTCCCCTTAAAACCTCTCACATGGAACGGAACGCGGACGGGGACGGGGGCTCAATCGCGGAAACGGAAAACGTGGGCAGCCTAAAATTACTCGCGGGGTTAAAAGATAGATATACTAGACTGGCTGGATTGCGGGCGTTCGGGCGGTTAAAATTAGGGGAAGAATCCCAGGGGATGGAGGATTTTCTTGACGTCAATGCAGGAGGAGATTAAAATGGGGTGGTGGTTTTGGTCACGGAGCCTTTGCTTCGCGATAATGATGGCGTAGGCGTTTCTTGGTTTGGCCTGTGAGCGGTTGGAGGAGAAGAGATCACCCCTTCCTTGTAGCCTCGCCTCCAATCTTTCGAATTTTGGATTACTCGTCCATGCTTTGGGTTTGGTATTTGTTGGCAGGTGTTTATCAAAAGATTACTGCCTTTATCTATAAATGTAGTGTATAATGCGTATTTCGAGATTTATGTTTACCATCGATAAGATTAATAATAATATGTGTTATTAAAATAATATCATCAGAAACTTCTTTCAAATACGAATTCGTTCGTATACCTTTTTAATGCGCATATCATATATTATGAAGTGATGCTTAAAGTAAATTTGCAAAAAAAAAGTGATGGTTAAAGTAAATCTCAAAATAGTATTGTGCCTTATATTTCTAGATGGAGGGATCACAACCTTTGTCTACATATCAATGGTTTAGATCCTTCAAGCTGCAATATACAAAATCTTTTTTTTTTGCAGGAATGCAATATACAAAATCCAAAAGGCAATTCTTATTTAGTCAATAATCGAATGTGAATATTAGCTCGTATGTCTTTGAGAAGAGGCTCCGACAAAAAAACTAATTCTGTATAATACACAAGTATAATTTTGGACCATTATAAATTTTCTGATGACATGATGTACTCACATGTATGTGCATCGTGGCTTCAATTCTGCCTTTTTTTACTTGGTTGGGAACTGCTTTTGGAGCAAAGCCAACGATCCTCCGATGCTTTACTCCGCCACTTGTGAAAATTATGGCAACAAATGCGGCTTCTCTTTGAGAAATGCATCTTTTCTTGCGCTTTGATGCACTGTCTTTTTCTTGTTGAACTGTGACTTAGACGCGGGGAGCTACACGAGACATGAAGAAAAGGTGGATGGTTAAGAGCAAGTGTGCGAGATAAAGTTCTGGATGCAACAACTTGTGTAAGAGAGAAAACCGTGAGTGTAGGTAGAACATGCGAGAAACGCATGTTTTAAATATTTCGTGTTACGAACCAACGTAGGTGATATGTCATGGCTTATGTAAAAGGACTAGGGTGTAGGGTTGATGATGTAAAAAAAAAAGTGGTCTAGAATATGCAGCCTATATCTAACTGTTCAGAACGTATACATGGACCAATTATTTATATTTGGTGGTAAAGTAACATACCATAAACATCAAATCAAGAAAAGTGGAATTTCCTCGAATACACAAAGGTTGCGTATCATTTCATTGATAGAAGAAGAAGAAGAAGGTTCAGTACAGGGGTACAACACACGACACAAACGCAGACGGGCGTGAACATGGTGCTCGGAGCAGAGAGACAAGGGATGCTCGGCCCAAACAGAAGATACATCGTCCGAGCCAGAACCGGGGACACCGCGAGCGAGCAAGATAGTGCCTTCAAGAAGAAGAACGCTACTGAGACTCTGTCACTATCCGGTCCGGGAGACCCGGACCTAGGGTTTCCCCCGAGAGGCCCAACTAAAGAAGGCCTTGGCAGCGCCTCTAAGGAGGAAAACGACACCCGTGGGCGCCATCGTTACCAGCACCGGCGAGCCGAGCAGGGATCTCTCTCTGGCCTAAAGTTGAGCAATCCCATAGCCGCCGAATCCGGGATCAAAGATGGGAGGCCAACGCTGGTTGGAATCACCGAGTCATGGGGGTTGGCGGGGGCTGCACCTGCCGTCGGAGGGTGGCACCACCTCCACACCCAAGGGCACAAGATCTGGCAAAAGGGGAGGCTTTGAGGCGTAAATGGTAGGGCGGGCGATGAGGCGAACCACGCGGGAGGGTCTTGCCGCGACGGCGTCCAGCAACGCCGCCAAGCACGGACTGGAAGCACGCAGATCCGAGCTGTCGTGGCCTTGACCGTCGGGATCACGGCGAGCCAGGTAGGCTGGAAGGGGCGCAGCTACCCGGTCGCCGGGCCGGAGCAGCTTGGTGGAGAACGGAGAGACGCAGGCATGTAGCCGCCGGGGCCGGAACAGCACCAGCAAAGTCCCACCGCGAGGGGTCCCGAGCCAGCCACAACCGCGTACACGTCGCCGCCTCCGCACGAGAGCCATCACCGTTGCTTGGGGAGGGAGGCTGGAGACGGCGGGCTGCTCAGACGAGAGGGCAGGCCGCGAACGCTTCGCAAGCCGTCGCCAGATCGCAGTGCTCGAGCAAAGAATTGGAGCTGGGGCGAGGCCCGAGAATCGCCGGAAAACGACCGGGTCGCGGGCAGAGAGGGAGGCGCGAGGGAAGGGGCGTCCGTGGCGGCCGAGGATGGCGGGTAGGGCGCGGTCGGCCGGGCGACGACGGGCTGCCGCCTGGGGTGGCCGGATCCGCCTCACGGACCAAATAGGGAGAGGCGCGCCAATACGGGGCGGCGGAGTGTCGGGCTGGCGCGAGGGCTCAGATCCGCCTGCCGCCACCTTTTCTGGTCAGTTCCCGCCACAAAGAGCCTTCGGCGGCGGCCATGTAGGCCGGGTCAAGGGGACTCCTTGTGGCGGCGGCTAGGACGGGGGGGGGGGGGGGAATCAGTCCAAAGAAAAGTGGAACTACTAACCAGAAATTTCCAACCTGCTAAAGGTGTTTACAACTTTAAATTTTCAGCTAGTAGTGTTGTTTATGGTATTTAGTGTGTCATGGCTGAATTAATGGTGTAACACTATAGCACGGTCATCATACACGAAAATAATAGTACGAGTGTCTAAACCAATATCTTGCGACAAGGAACTCCCAACCATTTCTAGGCCATCAAACCATTCGATTGTCGCGGAAATGCGATAATATCCGAGTAGTATATTTGGAATGGATGAAATAAACATGCAACATCCAGAATTCTTGACCGTGAAGGCGCCTTCACAGCTGCTAGGTATATGTCCGGTGGAGAACTTCCAGGTGTAAACTGAGAGCCAAGCAACCCGGTGTTCGTGTTCCTTCTCTCTGGCGGATAACGTGCACAAATACAGGGCAGCAATCAGCCGTTGAATCTTCAGTGTCGCCTCATTTTCAGGTACGTGTTGTTGATAGGAGGAAACGAAACTCGGAGAAAAACGGGTGCCTTGTTCTAGAGCGGTACAGCGTTGCTTGGTTTTATTGGACACAATTCTTTGACGAAACCATCTTTCATTTTCGTGACTTTCATTGTCTCGGAGAAATTTTTTTAAGTTGGAACGGAAACGAGGGAGAGACCGAGGCATGCGTCCAATCTACTGTACTTTTTGAGTGGTTGCCAAATGCTTTGGTTCGGATCGTGGGATTCCCTGGTGAAAAATGACAAATTGACAGAGAAAATGATGTGGAATTTACCTCCTCCTTGGTTTAACCAGAGCATTTGACAGGCGCGCGCCCGGGAGCAGGACATTTGTTGCACCGGACTTCCTTCCGTGTTTTGTCACCGCCAATAATTCGGCGGGTTATGATTCGGTCCTAGCTCAGTATTCTAATCGGATAATACCAAAGTGAGTTGATAGCTTCTTTAGGAGATTTGTAAGGTCGCCAGTGGGATGTCGTGCTTGAATTGGAGATCAGTAACAGGCACGCATGCATGCCGCGGACATTATTGTTGCTTTCCTTTTCCTTATAATTTCTCTCTCTTTCTTGAGTATAAGAACAAATCGTTGCTTTCCCATCGGTTATTCGTCGCAACAGCAAGCGTGTGCATACCTTAACTGCCAAGTAGAGTAGAGGTAGTAGTACTGGCAAGCGTTGGCGTGCGTAGGACCCAAAGTTAGATGCAGGCAGGTTTTATTGACCATGCCGCTAGCTTAGGTGTAAGTTGATTGAGATTTGGTAAACATCACCAGGACCAACCAGGACGAACCCGGCCCTTCCCTCGGCTTTCGTCTTTAGACAGACAGGGGCAAGGCGATTGTAGCAAGGGAAGAGGAAAGAAGAAACGGTAGGCTCTAGAATATTTGTTGAGACCGAAAGATGCAAAAAAGGGGGAGCTGGCCGGGTAGAAAGAATCAAATGCTGCTGCCATCTTTGTTCCGGAGAAAGAGGTGGCTGTCACTCGATGCATCGCTGCATCTACCTTCCTTCCTTCCTTGCTTGCACACAGACAGGCAACCTCCGTGCCAATTTGCTTGCCCACCCTTCAATCTCGCTCGCAACCTTTAATTTGTTCTCTTCTCCTCGACAATGCACCTGCACGTGATCGCGATTGGTTCTCTCTCTGAAGTAAGTTTACTTGTGCAGACATCTGGAGGTGGTGGTGGGAACATGTAAACTAATCAAGCATGACAGAGAAGGCTGGTTAATCCTTCCTGCCTACTTTACTGTCCCTAGAGGTAGAGGGTACCATCTGGCAACACACGGCAACGGATCGCCACCAAAACCTCTACTCGAGTTGTTGTCTGCAGCGCCAACCCATGACATACAATAGCGGTCGTGCTGATCGATCGATCGATCGACTGGAAATAGTACGGCACGCATGCGTGGGTTCGGTCAAATCCGCCGTGCCTGAATCGTCAATCGCACCAAACCAATGCACTAGTGGTAGGAGTGCTTGTATCCATGCATGCGTAGAGGTCAAAACCTGCGTCGCCGCGTGTACACTGCACAAGAATGCACAGTGCATACAAGTACTAGCTGATAACGATGCGTGTCTAGATCGTTAACAAGTCGGGTCAAATGAAATCGGGCATGGTTAGCATGCGATCTCGCCACGCGGGAGGGCGGAGGCAGCTTCGCGGTGACGACCGACGGGGTGAAGTGACGATCGAGAGTGGAGGGCCATTCTGTGCTCGGCTCCATGCGAGCATGCGAGGTCCAAGGCTCAAAGTCTGCAGATCCCAACACAACATTAAGTGCGGGGAAAGGAAAGGCGAAGGTGTGGATGCCGATGCCATGGCCATGCCCGCACGTAGTACGTACGGCTGCTTTCTTTGATGGCTTGGCAAGTGTTTCGGGTGAAGAGGTCATGGACGGGGGCAGGCAACCGACTGGGGCGTGGCATGGCATGTGATGCCCCTCCTTTCATACGGGTCGGGCCCCGGCCGGCCCTCCTTGGACGTGCGAGCGATTCTTCTCTCTTCCGCCGAGACGTACTCTACGCTCGTTCGTTCATTATCCTTGGCCTCGGGGGTGGTTGTTCTTGTTCGATCTGGCTAGCTTGTGTGTGCGGTGGTGCTAGCTAGTGGTTTGTTGCTGTCATGCATGTCTCAGGCCATGGATCCGTCTGTGTTTGGTCTGCTCGTTTTGTACCAGCTGGCTGGCTCGCCGCCTGGCTGGTGTAGCGAGCGATTGGTCTTTGTTTGGCTTACTCAACAATGACTTTTGTTTATTCATTCGGAAGGAAAAACAATGAATTTGTTTATGTACACGGGAAGGGGAAAGAGAGCGTTGGGATGGAGACGGTGGCCGAACTGGCCGCAACGATCTCGTCCTCTTCGCCTTGTTCTCTTTCGGAGCGGATAACTGGAGCGATCTCTTCAACGCGGCCGGATGTGCATACGTATATGCATATCTATACGTATGTGCCTTCACACGCATCTCCGGCCGGGTTGCGTCAAACCGATTTCACAAACACATGTTTATACTACTAGTGTTAGTACCTGTACTAATTAAACACATGATGGCGTTTGGTGAATGGAACCAACCAATACGTGCGGTGCAACCGCGCCGGTTCGTACGTATTCATGGCGTGCGCAAGCTCCCATCCCATCCCATGCTTGCACAGAGAGGAGAAGAGAAGCGTTCCATTCGCATGCATTCGGGCCGCGTGATAATGGCCGCTCCCATCCACAACCGTGGTCACGCCAAATGTGACAATGGACTTGTCGTCTTGACATCTGGGGCTGGACCAGAGCCTGCCTGTCACCGAAAACGCATGCATGTACTCCTCCCTAGCCCATGTTGCTCTCTCCCTTTGTATGCTTGGACCATGCCAGGGGTTCCGGTTGCGATTCGCAAATCGCACGTCAGACCACGCATGCGTGCTAATTGCTATGAGGCCGTGCAGTGCATACATGACCTACCAACAACTACAATTCATATCTGAGAGCTTTGTTCTTTTGCGAATATTTATGTATAAGTTATTCATATACAAGAGTCACAAGGCAGTGTACAGCATGCATGCCAGCATGACTGATTAAAAGAGAGAACGGGCATGTTCTTTCCTGGTGTGAGCTACATCACGCGGATATATGCGGCGTCCAACGCGGACACGCCATCCGAGCTGTGCTTGGAACAGCTCCGATGCATCCGGTGCCTAGCCTAGCGAACGTGCATGCATGCACGCAGCTCTGGCTTCGTAGCTTGTATGGCTGAAGTGCTGAACCGCTGTCGCTCATCTCATATCCTTTCCTTCCTTCTCTGTCGGAGCGAAGGGCAAGGCAAGGCACCCCCTCGCTTTCTTCCCTGCCGGCTCGGCTCCGTTCCGTTCCATTCCGCTGCGCACGTCAGGTCCAACGACTTCACGCAGGAGGAGGAAAAACTTCAAAAAACGCGAGAGAGGCGAGGAAAATGGCCGGATTAATTAAGAGGGGGGCGTCGACGTTGCTGTGCGTGAGCGGCCGAGCGAGTGCTCCGCTAGCCCACACCACACCGCACCTCTCTTGTCCGTTTGCCTCTCCGTCTCTTCACTTGTGCCTCTCTTTCCACGTCTTTAGCGCAGAGCCGAGATGTGAACGGAATCGCGCGTTGCATCAGCGCGTGCGCCACACTTAGTTATATGTATGCTTTTGCGCAGACCACCGAGACCAACCGCGCGCCTGGCTGGCTCCATCGGCCATCGTGGGTTGCTTCCAACCCCGACGGATCAATCGTTGGGTGTCACAGAGGGTCTGCTTCTCTTGTCTCGACCTAATTAACCCTCTTTGATTGACAGCAACGAATGAGGCGTGGCGTGATCAAGCCGTATATATCGGGCCGTCCATGCGCGCACCCGTTCCGTCGACCGCGTCACTCGGTTTCACCCGGATCATCCACGTCATCCGGGTTGCTCTTTGGAGCAGAGCAAGAGCAAGAGCAGGGCATCGGCACGCGCATATACTGTTGACTATGTGTTTCTAGATCATGACCGGCATAACTGCCAAGGCGCTTTCAGAAAGAAAAAAAAACTGATCGTATTGCCATTTGGAATAATATTTAACTGCATTGACATTTGGATAATGCTGGCGGAATACGGACTACCACATCATACACCCCAACATGACACTGATCGTATGGCGAGCTCGCAATGGGGAATATTGCTACAACTTCTTCAGAGTTGACGTGAACAGCGGCAGCCATTTTATAAAATGGTGCGGCGCACCTCACTTGATAGAGCCGTTTTTATAAAATCATGTATACGAGCCTGGAATGCGCGTCTGGTTGTCCGGTTCAAAGAACCGCTGCACATCGGTTGCGTGGATATGGTATTTCTAATCTATGTATGTACAAGAGGGAGGACGTGTACAATACTAAGCAATCATGCGTGATACTATTTGTCTGGAGATTTCTGGTCCCTCGGGCCAAATGTACATGTCACCGATTTTTTTCTTCTTTTTATTGGCGGGAATCATATCTTTGTCAATTGTCATTTTCCTCGATAAAGTTGCTCTCGCAAGCGAACAAGAAAATTACCATCGTCTGGTAGGTCTATACTGCAATTTTTGTCCAACCAGAAGATAAGGTTTACCTCGCAACGAAACAAAAAAATAATTACATGAAGAAGCATGATCGGAACGTTTTCCCCCTTACATAAAGAGAGACGGTATCATCACCGCTTTGAACGGAGGGTTTAACTAGATAATCGCATTGCTGGCGTGCTTGGTGCCTCATGTGTAATGCCACACATGAGTTCAAAGCCAGCAGCGCGCCATGATGCACGGTCATAGACAGGCGCAGCTAGTGGTGCTCTGGCCACTGGCCTGGCCTGGCCTGGGGCGTGCGTGCAGTGGCCCGATGATCGCATCCGCATCGATCGATCATGCGCACCCACGCACGCAAGAAAACAGATGATTCTCTGCCTAGCCTCTTAATATACTGCTGGTTCAGATCTAGTAGCTGGAAGAAAGAGCTACGCGATCGGACGGTCCAGACCACGTGCATGCGCACCCACCCCTCGTTTGACTCCTCCCCGCACGCCTCCCGGCCGCGGTTCCCGGCGACGTACGTACGTACGCACGCGCGTACGTAGTGCTACGTGCGCCTAGAGCCGCGGCCTTGTGCTGCCCGTTGATGGCTGGCCAGGCCTCGTCTCGTCTGCTTGCGGTGAGGATCGTTTTCGCCGTCCCGTAGCTGCACGCCTTGCCTTGTAGCCAGCGTTTCCAGAAGAGAATCCGCAGGCCTGCGTTGGTTTGCACTCCTCCCTGCCTGGAGCATCGAGCCTAGACCTAGACAAAAGAAATTAAAGAGACGATATGTGTAGGGTTCTGTCACTGCTGCTAATGACTTTTCAAAGCCTCTATATCTATCTAGATCGTGTGTTTTGTGAAAGGTAAAGGACAGTCAGGTGTCAGGCTGCGCAAATTGCTTACAAGTAATGTAATACACCGTGGTCGTTCATCTACTTAATCAAAGTATGCTAGTCTCTTGGACGATCTGGAACGAGCGTAATGCTAGGGTCTTCCGACACAAGAGCGCACCGCCTTCGGTCCTTCTCCGTGCTATCATCAACGACGTCAAGCTTTGGGTTCTCGCGGGAGCTAAAAAACTGGGGTGTATTCTTGTGCGCGAGTAGTTGCCATGCAAGGCGTATGGGTCATTTATGTAACACTCTAAAACAACCTCTTATTTAATGAATGAGGCAAATCTTTTGCCTCCGTTTCGAAAAAAAAGCTGGGAAGGAGCTTCAGCCGGGACTGAGTTGGATGCCTCAACCATAAGGTCGTTGCCACCATCTCGAAATTCAGACACGGCGCTCGCACGAATTTCTGCAGCTGTTGCGATCGGCCGGTCAGCAGCGCGCAGATCGCCGTCTATCTCTGATCAGCGAACGCGAAAAGGAGTAGTATTCCGCGCGAAGGTAGTCAAGGCACTCTAGCCGAAAGTGTTACTACTACACGATAGCAATAATATTCGGCAATCATGATCGACGCACGAACACACACACAACACACTACGGATCACATCGTCCAGCTACTACCGGATGCTCATTGTTTCCCTTCACAAGCAAAGCAAAGTGTTACTGTTACACTTTCACGGTTTCACCAGCGCACTTAATTGACATGAGAATTCCCCGTCACCGTCGAAGAGATCCAAAAGGTAATTAGTAACAGAGTTGTAGGGGACCCTGAACAAGCAACAGGCATAGGCTAGCTTCACGTGACAAGCATAAATACCAATCAAAAAGATGAAACGAAAGCAATGCAAAACCAAATCGCAGGAACAGAGGACTGGCGCATGGTAAGATTTGTCGATCGAACGAACAAAGACAGAGGAGGTGAGGTGAGGTGGGAGAGAACCAAATTCGCGTGAGTGACAGTACTCCAACCCCACCACCCCCATGCATGCATGCATGCGGCATGCCCGGCGTGTATTTATTTCCCCATGCTTTAAGGAAAGAAGAGACCAAAGAGATCTCAACAAAGTGGGGGAGCAGCCGAGCCTCATAGAGTAGAGTAGAGGAGAGGGAGGTGCGATGCCAATCAAGAGATGGTGCAACCACACCTAAATTATATGCCTTCATCCTTCAGATTGGCAGGCTGGTACCAAAGGGCCTCCTCTCTCCTGCCTGCAGCATCACGCACGCAGTCCTGCTTTCAGAGATCACTCCGCTCCACCCAACCAAACAAGTAGCCAGGCAGGCATTATTGCTGAGAATTTTACAAGAATGAGGAATCCACGGCCGAGTACACTACTAGTATGTTAAGAGGAAGTATGATAACAATAATGAGGGATCTGCACAAGAAATGTATCGAGAAAAATATGCTTCAACCACTGCGCAGCCCAGCGTATGCAAGTGCCCATGATGCACCTGCCTGAACTGCACGCTTTGACAGTGCACCAGCTTTTAATTGCAACAAGAGAGGAGATTCCAAGCCACGATTTGATTAGGCGGGCGGGCAGGCAAAGTGTGCAAACAAGCTCATTTTCTTGTAGACTAGACTAATGCGCTTTCTTTCGCAACTTCTCAGGAATCATGGCCATCACCACCACCACCACCACTGTCTTTCTATCTACTTAATGTGGTGCTCAAACCAAAGCATATGGGCCTTGTCAGAGAGAGCCCTTTCCTTTCCTTTGGCCCCAAGCTCACACTTCTCCATGCCATCGCCAGCCACCTACTCTCCTGTTGCTCCCATTAGCGTCGTCCTTGTCTGCATCCTTTTTTCTTGCGTTCCATTCTTTCGTTTCGTTTCGTATATATCCTTCCTGCTCTTCTTGGTTGGATAACCAACCATGGCAGGCAGGCAGGCTCACGTAGTACGTACAGCTAGGGGTTGGACTTTTAATTATAGTAGTAGTAAGCAATGTTAAGGGAGACTAGACTGATGAGTGTTTCCAGGAGGAGCGCCAATCGCCCTCACATGCCCTGCTGCCTTTATATTATCGCACTCCTCTGAACCCACCCTCTGATCCTTCTCATGTGAGCAAGCGAGCAAACCACCCGTCTTCTCTGGCCTCAACAGCTCCCACTGTCTCGCCAATCTTGCTCCCCGCCCGTTTCCCTCTCCCCACTACACGCCACAGTGCCTCTGTCCTCTTGTACGCGTGCATGCAGTTTTCAAGACATCTGCACTGTGAAACGGCTCTCCTACTACAAGCGAGTGACCTACTAGGTTGCAAGTGCCCAGTGGAAGTCTGAGAGAGGGCCGAGGACATCGCACCCGTCGTCCCTTTGCGTGACCCAAGCAGGCTCATGCGAGCAGTTAAGCGGACACAAAGTCTAGATCGATCGCCTTTAGCTATTAATCAATCAATGCAGGCAGGCAGGCAGGCAAAGCAAAGCGTGGACGGGTACCTGGCCGATTGACAGCGCGCATCGGCCGGCATGTGCGTCGTCGGCCCTTCCCTACGCCGGCCATGTCACTAGCATATGCATGCATGGGATGGGGGGCTCTGACCCTCAGATTTGTTTGCAGTACTGCTACTAGCGTCCAGCAGTACGTGACACCACCAGCCCCAGCAGGCAGGCAGGCAGCACCACGCAGCAGCGGCCACCATTACTCACTCCTACCACCTCCACCCCACCGGTGAGGCCGTGGATGGATGGACGGATGGATCCAGCGGCGAGTCAGACGCCTAAACCGTGATGGACCGATATTATTGTCAACTAACGTGCGCCCCCTGGCATGCCCTTCCAAACGAAAAAGGAGGGCGGGGGTCGGCCCGGCGCTGTGCACTGCGCTGCGCTGCGTTGCTTGCCCATCTAGTCCACACCAGCGCTGCACTGTCTCTTTTGATGCCATGCCATGCCGTGCCGTGCGCTCTCGTCTGATGGGAGCCAAGATCGAGGCCGGCCAGCCCAGCATCGCACCTACTGACGCGGGAAAATGCATGGGACAAGGACGCTAGCTGGGCTACTACATGGAGCCTGGGCTCTCTCGGGGCAGGAGGAGAAAGGAAAAGATTGAAAGGGGTCGCCGGTGTAGACGGGAATTGATGAGCTTGCACTTTGCGAAGCACAAGCAGAGGCAAGCAGGCCGGCCGGCCGGCCAACCCCTCTCTCTCTCTCTCTCTCTAGTGTAGTCCTGACTCCTCGCCATCCCACTTGATGGCGATCACAGCTTCACAAGAAGCCACGCTGTTTATTCACTGTGTGCTCAGTTGTTTTTGCCACCGGGCATTTGAATACATGTTGTTTTTCATAGCAGTGGGCAGTGGCATCCAATAATTCGTTTAAGCCAGGGCGCCACAGAAACTGTGCTTGGAATGATATAGGGCTAGTATCCAAAAAGGGCAATTAACCGATCGCCATCTACATTGTCATGCATCCTCACTCCGCAAATATGCTGTGCAGGGTATACTGTATGTATGCAGGCTTATTTAATCAAGCAGACCATGATGCTAATTTTTCTACAAACCAGGAGCAGGAGAAAGACCACGCTTAGTTGGTCAAATGTTGGCATCCTAATCATGCTTCCTCCCACCCCACATGCAAAGAAAACAAAAAGGAACAAGTAATTGTTGTGTTCTCCACGTATAAAAAAGCTTCACAAGATGCCAGCTAGAAAATTGTTTTGAATGGAACCTATCATGCTACGAGTTTTGAATAAAACTCGTCTAAACAAGCGACGTGCTCATTTTTCTCAATACAAATGAAAGCCAAGGGAAACATCATCAGGCTTAGTTGTTCAAATGATGGCATCCTAATCAGGTTTCCCCCACATTAAAAAAGCAGAAGATAAAACTGCTTAATTTTATGTGTTATGCATCAGTGTTCTCCACCTATTAAAGAAGCTTCACGAGATGCCAGCTAGAAAATTATCTTGGCACTATCATGCTGATTATGGTTTATATACACTACTACCTGCTTCGGCAGACAATACATCCTAATCCCACCGTCATTTGCGTCGAGGAAAGAAGAACCCTACTGGTCGCCTCTTGCCTAGCTAGTTTAGAAGCTAAGATGCAGAACCTAACACAGTTGATGGCTATTAGACTGTTAGTTGCACACACACGCACATGGCTGCACAGGATCCTAAAAATAATCATGCCTCATGCATGCATGCCAATTATATGGAGTGCAAAGCTAGAAATGTTATGTCAAAGACTCAGGCCACCTTATGTGTGATTGCAATGTCGAAAAAAAACTTTGCAAGTTGCTAACAAATTAGATGTTCTTATTGTAATAAAACATTAAAGTTGAATTGATCAAATAACACGCACAAGTTTATAATGTAACCTCAGAATTATCAGCGAACATAATACCAAAGCTATATCGACCAATTAATTTTGCCAAGGCTCACAAGGTCTTCACAGAAAAAAAAGTTGTCATGGGGTCTATGAATATCGGCTTTTGCATGGAGATCAATTTGGTAATCTATGACGACAATATCAATTGTGAAGCTTGTTCATAACCATTTAAGATGTTATGAATTTGCCCTATCCTACCTATTTTCCCTCCATTTCTATACTTGTTCGTTAATGTAACTCAATGAAATATATCCTGGAAAATCCGGATATTTCATTATTAGTGCATCCATCACTTGAAAACATTTCATGTTAATTTAGTAAGGTAAGATGCATCATTGCTAGTGCGAAAGTGGGAACGGTATCTTCTCCATTATAGTTAGGTCCCTATAAACACTATCTAGGATCATTATAGTACTACTGAAAAACAGCGAGCTACACCTAATGGATGCTTAGGTTCATTCCTCTGATGAGCATGCTTCCACCAAGAGCAGCTAAATGAAAGAAAGAAAGAGGGGGGAAAAAGGAAGAAAGGAGTCATCGATGGCAAGGAAACTTTGGCAGGTAGAAAGAAGGGATAGAATTGTACCGCAGGAAACCATGGTGGGTTTGTTACATGCTTGAGTTGGATGAGCAAGAAGATGCTAAACGGAAAGTCGATAGACAGGGATGTATTGTGGTCAGTAACCGACTGTCAGATAGCAACTGAGGCTGCTCTTCTGTAAAGATGTCAAGTTTAGCTGTGATCATTTCCTGAATCAGCTTGTGTTGCCTCCATTAGAATTTGAAAGGTGGATCTATCAAGGGCAATTTCTTCTAACTATTTGCTAACATACGAGAAGTGGAGATGGAGATGTGCACGATGAGTCATCCTTGATCCCCACTTGTCAATTAGCAGGTAATGGGAGTCCGACAAATTTTCTACGGAGACAACACGGCAAATATGACTTTTCATGGTCATCTACTTTCTCATGTATACCGAAGTTTTCAATTATATTAGCATATCCAAAGTTAATGCGCATTCCTGGATTTGACATTTGTTGCTACCCATGTCCACACTACATATGCAATGTAGCTTACTTTGGACAGCACTGCAGACAACAATGAAAGCAATTGCATAGACAGTGTTTGGCAGACAGCTTAAGTTGGTGTTACAATGTATTTACTCAGTCCATGATCTTAAGTTATTTGAGAATTAAGTACTAAGCTTCTACTCATACTTCCACGTGGTTATCTATATCAGAGATTAAAAAGTAATTGTTCCATCTAACAAGCTAGATAAACTACTAGTTGCCTACACTAAACCGTGTCACAATTAGGAAAAAGGAAAACTCTTCACAGCAGAACCATTGCAGACATGTTGCCCAGAAAAAAAAAACATATTCCCATCACCACTTGGCACTTGGTCCAATATGTCAATTTGCCGTCGTGTAATTTGGTACCACCCATCAATCTTTCTCAATCTAAAAGGTTGGCAAATGAGAGAGATGGCCCAGCGGAGGAGGACCGTGGGCAACCAAATCCAAACAAATATGCAGATGGAACGCTTACATGATAGACTAGCTAAAAACAATCGGAAGTGGGTCAGTGGGTGCAAGATTGTAATGCATAAAGCATGCACATTCGCAAAGGCTCCCAAGTTTAGAACACTGTGGTGCGCAGAGAATAACTAGCTAGCAGAAATACAACAAATCGAGAACATGGGAGGATATACAGTATCATATACTGGAAGACCTTTCTGTGCCAGTATTATCATCATATCTCAAAGTTTCAAAGATGACATTATGGGAGTGGATTGACAAAACTATACTGGCCAGTTGAAATGATGGTTCCAAATTCTAACAGAAATTTAGGATAGATTTCAGTTTAGGGAGCGACTCAATTATCTCTGCAAACAGCATACCTCCCAAATTTACTACTCCCTCCGTTCACTTTTGTAAGACCTTTTAGATATTTAAGACAACACCTAAAACAGTTCAATTTCAGCTGTCCTAAAGGACTTATAAAAGTGAACAGAGGGAGTAAACTGCATATCTCGATATAAACTAGCTCTGAGAAATTGAGAATCTCAGATTACTGAATTTGACGAACGATTGCCCATGTTGCGGGTCAGGTAAATTTTTTGGAGTAGCATTTAAACAGCAAAGGGTGAATAATTTTGCTTACAAACTGTCACGCCCCTAGATCAGGAGCTGACAAACCGATACCGAACATCACCAAATCCATGGATACAAGTGTTCCTGGTGTATGAATTAAATCACCAAACCAAAGTTCACAAAGGGACTACAATCCAGAGAAGAGAATCAAGGATGGGAAGAGCATAGAATCAAGGTAGGCAGCAAGAGAGGATCGGGAGAGGGGATACACTAAATGCAGTACGAGGAAGGGAGGAGCTGGAGGAGGAAGAAGGGCCAAGCCAAATCTATTCTGTTCGATGCCTCACTGGTGTCGCTGTTTCTTTTATCCTCTCCAGCGCCAACACAAGCCCAAGACCACAGGCCACGGCCCATGACAGCCAAGCCTTGTGCGGTTCTATGCACGTGTATGACATTACCGCCCCAAGAAACATTGCTTGTCCCCAAGCAATGGCGTGATCAGACCGCAACACCTTGTAGATCCCACCTCAGCCTTGAGATCATCGGCCTCGACACAAACAGGTTTGCCGACTCGAGTTGGCAATAATACACAGATCCCACGGCCGCTCGAGATGAACACATCCTTTGACGGAACAAGTCTTGAACTCAATGTATTCTTGTATACATCACGGGATCCCAAATGAGCTGCTGATACGTGGCTGCATGTTCAGTTCCTTGTTTCAATGACATACTTGCTCCCACGCCAATGAAAAACATCATAAGATCACAAACTCTTCCATCGTCTAATTCTTGTGTGAGCTGCAGTAGCTGTAAGAAAATAATTGGCATGTTCCCTTCTACATGAATGTACTTGTCCATCTCCCTATATTTCTCTAAGGTCACAAACACCAGATCATGTGGAGGAAGAACAAGAAGAGCCAACTTTGCTGAAGTTGCATGACCCAAGATCACCAAAGGGGAAGTAGAAAAAGTGTGTCCTGTATAGTACCTACTCACACCATCTTCCTCTGAAGGACCATAGTGATTGTATGATGCAACCATAACATGTATTCTCCTCTGGAGATGCACTAGTGAACCATTTTGATCAATTCCATACTGGCCAAAATCTTGACAATGAAGTATCTCACCCAACAAGTGATCGGTTGATGTATTATCATGAAAATCTGGACCAAAAATTGATTGCAGTTTCCCCAAAGTAATTGCAGTCCTAAGAACAATCTTCCTAATTCCTGGGTCCCGTTGCACAAAAATATCAATTGCTAGAACCAAATTTTTATTCTTCATTGCTAGAACCTCAAGCTGCACAAAATAGCACTTCCCTGCAACCTCTGTAGCTTTCCTACTTGTGTGCACCATTGTGCAGTACCAATGTCACGGGAAGCAAGGGCACAACAAGAAATATATCGATGGGAACAAACTGTATGTATGCTCTTGCAAATTCATATGCAACACTCAGCCATGCTTGATCTCTAATGATCTGACCATCTAAATCCCATTTCGGCCGTACGACCAATTCAGAAATGCTATGTCCCATGAACAAATCATTCCCATATAGAAGCAGATCAATACTAGCAATTTTGCAACAGCTTCCAAGCAAGTTCAGGTAATCACGATAAGACAAGTGTCCGAAACTCCCAGCCAATTGAGTGAACAATGCCTCGACAGATATAAAGCTGCAAGATGGACTGAATAGCATCGAAATTGTTCCAAACCGATAACCATGCCGAAGAGACCTGATGGTCCAAGTGTCGTTGGCCTTATGCTTCATGGTACAAAAATATATTCCCAGCACACATATCTTCAAGAACTGTATAGTGCCCTGCACTATTGGATTTTCTTCAACAAGAGTACGCAGGACAAATAGGACATAATACTTGGTTCCCTTTCCAGGATCCCATGGTGAGTTGAACCATTCCTCACATGCAGAGCCATGCGAAAGCATTTGCAATACTGAATATTCAGTAAGCACCGGCATACATATTCCAGGCATATTTGCAGCATGTCGTGCAGACCGTGCATCAGATTTCCTCGGCATAGTGGCATACCCAGTAGATGGTGTCCAGGTGAGCATAGGTTTCCTAGATGGTGCCTCATTCATCAAACCCGCACCAGGAAAGCAATTCATCACCACAATAGCAGTGGAAGATCCCATTAATGTACCTTGAGGTGCTGGCCATGGGAAAGCTCGACAATCGCCTCCTCGGTCACACATGAAGGACGGGCATGGCAATGGCCGTGGCACACAGCTACCACCTATGCACATAACCCGGAGAAGGGAACGGCCAAGTTGTGGGCCCATGCGCTTGCACACGATGAGTGATACTCGGGCGGTGCGGGACATGAAGGTGCACGCGTCGGCTTGTCACGATTGTTACGGAGACATAACACCGAGCAGCTTGCGGGCACTATGTTGATGCAACCGGTGGAAGAAGGAGGACGTCCTCGCCCCATGAGCCCTCCGGCGTCATTGGCGATCGATGATGCGGTGTCATGGGCTGCCGCCTCACATATTGCGATGGATGTGATTGTTGCGAGGCGGAGCAGAAGTTAAAGCCGATGGAGTTGGCGGAGAGACGAGTTGTTCCAGCTCCACATGATCCGCCTTGACTCCACATAATCCCAATCGACCTGACAGGTTCAGAGTTGGGCAGCACGTGGGCCGATCGATGATGGGGCGTCTTTGGATGTCCAAAAGCGAGAACCATCATAGATGCACCGTCCATGCAGTGCACCCTTAGCTTGGCTCGCCTCCAGCCATGATTGGAACTCCACAAACACCTCCATGTGTGTCGATTTATGTGACACACACAGATCGTGCACCCCATAGGCACCGAATAGCTCATCTAGTACCTCCTCTGTTACATGGTAAAACAAGTGGGTGATGGTGATATGCAAAACACAGCTCTTGGTCACCTCTGGTTGTATTGACATTTTGTCGAGCAATTGGTGAGCGGTGGAAAGGAACACCAAAATTTGAGGCAAATTTTCCGGAATTTTTGACAAGCGGTGGGGGATCGAGCGACTCACGAATACCAACTATCACGCCCCTAGATCAGGAGCTGACAAACCGATACCGAACATCACCAAATCCATGGATACAAGTGTTCTGGTGTATGAATTAAATCACCAAACCAAAGTTCACAAAGGGACTACAATCCGGAGAAGAGAATCAAGGATGGGAAGAGCATAGAATCAAGGTAGGCAGCAAGAGAGGATCAGGAGAGGGATACACTCGTGCAGTGCGAGGAAGGGAGGAGCTGAAGGAGGAAGAAGGGCCAAGCCAAATCTATTACATTCGATGCCTCACTTCTGGTGTCGCTGTTTCTTTTATCCTCTCCAGCGCCAACACAAGCCCAAGACCACCTGGGCCACGGCCCATGACAGCCAAGCCTTGTGCGGTTCTATGCACGTGTATGACACAAACCAAGTACGCACCGGGGATTAGGGCAAGGCAGAGAGGGCACGGCGCGACCAGAAATTCGCAGGAGACGGTGCAGCTTGCAGCGGTGGCCAAACGCAACTGACACGCTGGGATGGGAGAATATCGCGCGACGATGAAAACCGCCAAGAGCCCGCGATCGTCTACCGGCAGCCCTGCTCCGGCACGGCGGCGCCGACGCGAGGCAGCGGAGAGACCGGTGAGTTTTTTTTGGGGGAAATAGATCTATTTTTTAGATCTTTTAGGGAAATAGATCTGTGCGGATGGACTGGGCAGTTGTTCCCGTGGGCTCTGCGCCCGTGACAAGGCCAGCGAAGGGGAGGACCCGGAGGAGCATTTGAGCCCTGCGGGAATAGAGAGGAAACTGCACAGGCCCTCTTGTATTTGTGCCGGCCCACATTCCAGGCTAGGCTACCATGTTTTTTTGTATTTTCTATTTTTTGTGTTTTCTTTTCTGTTTTTCCTTCTTTAAAAAATCTTCGGCATTTCGAGAAAATGCTAAAGAATTTGAAAACCATCTTGGATTTAAAAAAAAATCTTCGTGAATTTGAAAATATATTCCAAATTTAAAAAAGTCCTAAACTTTTAAAAACTTTGCAAATTTTACAAAAGTTCCTGAATTTCTAAAATTGTTCATAAATTTGAAAAACAAAACTCCCATAGTGTGATTTTTTTAAGTCATGAATTTCGAAAAATGAACTCAATTTAAAAAATTGTTCACGTACTTCGAAAACCTTCCTTTATTTCAAAAGATGTTCGTAAATTTCAAAATTTATTACTAGATTTCATAAATTGTTCATGACATTTGAAAAAATATTACCGGATTTCACAAATATTCATGAATTCAAGAAAATGATCCAGGATTTCAAAAGAGTTGTGATTTAAAAAAAAATATTAATTTCAAAACTTGTCCCTGCATTTAAAAAAATATTCGTGAATTTGGAAAATGTTATTGGTTTTAAAAATTATTCATGAATTTGAGCAATGTTCTGAATTCAAGAAATGTTCACATTTTCTAGAGATGTTCTGTATTTCAAAAATTGTACTTGAATTTGAAAAAGTATTAACAATTTTAAAAAATATTCACGAATTTAGAAAACTATTCATGTATTTAAAAGTAGTTCCTATATTTCAAAAAAGGAAAATTAAAAAAGGGAAATTAAAAGAAAATAAAATTAAAATTAAAAGAAATAAAAGTAAAAACTCAATAATAAAAAATACTAAGAAAAAAATAAAACCAGACTAGGAGAACCTTCCCAAATCCAGAGGGGGGTCTCCATGGAAAAACCCTACCGCATTGCTACTTTGCCCCGTGCGAAAAGATGCGAGAAAGTTAGCCGGCCCATAAAGAGTTGAAGGAGGCTGGGGGGGGGGGGGGGTTATGTCGCTATCTAGTGATCTACGCGTGGAATAGGATCCGCCGACCGTGAACTAGGCTACCAAGATTAGTTTGCGCGCGTGTGAGAGAGAACCGACAAGCTCGTTCTACTCCTTGCAATAGCCCATAGGAAACAAAAGACAAGCTGCCCTAGTTTCTCCTCCCAGGTGCACATGTAATTGGATAAACAGTTAAAAAAACTTCTTTTTTATAAAACACATATGTCTGAATATTCTACTCGTGTAAAATTTCATGAAGACATAACATTCGATGTACTCATGACAAAAAGTGCTATAAAAACTCATTTAAGCATTTTTGGAATGCATGATTTTTTACACAAAGCATCACAAATGTAATCTCTTGTAACATACCACAATTTAAATTTTTGGAATGCTACTATTTAAATATAATTAATCAAAACTTGCTTGTGTTGTTATCTTTTAGCTAATTGTTTTTACTATGATATGAAACTTTTGAAGTTTAATGAATATTAAATATAGAGTAAGTAAAAGACCTTTCCCAAATATTCATTTTGGATTTTTAGTTGGATGTTTATTTATTTGGAGTTCAAAATTATTTAGAACTAAAAAAGTTACTTTACGGGATATTTATAAGGCCCAAATAAAGTTTACTGATATGTATTTTTCTTAATATTTGGGCTGTAAATATTTTCGTGTGCTCGATATTAGTAATAATATTTTTAGGAATCCATTTGGTATTTTATTTGGCTAAATACATGTTCTACAGAGTTAGAATTATTTTATTAATTTTATTTTTTTAAACGAAAGCAAATTGCCTCATCCATTAATTAAGCAAAAGAGAGTTGCGAGTTAATTAATGAAAAACCGGGGCAAAGCCATCACAAACCATTGAGCGACACGCACATGAAACTCAACACACATCTCAAAATAGAGGGCCTCGCCAAGCTAGCGTACCTGCATCACCGTCATCATTTCTCACCAAAGTTGTCATCGCCCTTCCTAATCTGCAAGAAATTGACTCCGATTTTATCAAAAACTAACGTCGACCCAACCCTCACCGTAGAGGTTGTGTGGAAACACAAGAGGACCATGCGAGAACTTGTTGGGAAATGTAGTAGAAAATAATAAAAATCGCCCTACGATCACTCAGGAATAATATGAAGATGCAAATAAGTTTTGGATCATGATCGTTACTAACTATGGAGTGCAGCAGAAGTAGACGAGTCGGTTAGATTGTACTTGGAGTCCCTTGAACCGTAGATGAACGATCCCGCGAACCGCCCATGAACGATCCCTCGAACAGAGGACCGAAAGCACGACCTCTCTACTTGGTTGCAAGCGTACGGTCTGTTGGAAATATGCCCTAGAGGCAATAATAAAATGATTATTATCATATTTCTCGTTCATGATAAATGTTTATTGTTCATGTTAGAATTGTATTGACCGAAAACTTAAATACATGTGTGAATACATAAACTACACCATGTCCCTAATATGCCTCTACTAGACTAGCTCGTTGATCAAAGATGGTTAAGGTTTCATAACCATAAACATGATTTGTCATTTGATAAGGGATCACATCATTAGAAGAATGATGTGATGGACAAGACCCAACCATAATCTTAGCATCAGATCGTTTAGTTATTTGCTACAGCTTTCATCATGTCAAGTATATTTTTCTTAAACCATGAGATCATGCAACTCCCTGACACCGGAGAAATACTTAGTGTATCCAAACGTCACTTCGTAATTGGGTGATCATAAAGGTGCTCTACAGGTATCTCTGAAGGTGTCTGTTGGGTTGGCACGGATCGAGGTCGGGACTTGTCGCTCCATGTGATGGAGAAATATCAGAATACAACATCGTAAAGAGCTTGCAAGCAATGTGCCTAATGAGTTAGTCACGAGATCTTGTATTACAGAACGAGTAAAGAGACTTGCCGGTAACGAGATTGAACTAGGTATGGAGATACCTACAATCCAATCTCGGGCAAGTAACATACAAAGGGAATTGCATACGAGATTGACTGAATCCTTGACATCGTGGTTCAATCGATAAAGATCTTCATGGAATATGTAGGAACCAATATGGGTATCCAGGTCCCACTATTGGTTGTTGGCCAGAGAGGTGTCTCAGTCATGTCTACATGATTCTCGAACCCGTAGGGTCCACACGCTTAAGTTCGATGACGCTAGAGTAGTATTGGGATATGTGCATTTGTAACCGAATGTTGTTCATAGTCCAAGATGAGATCCTGGACATCACGAGTAGCTCCGGAATGGTCTGGAGGTAAACATTTATATATATATATATATATATATATATATATATATATATATATATATATAGGAAGTCCTGTTTTGGTCGCCGAAAAAGTTTCGGGCATTATCGATATTGTACCAGGAGTTTCGAAAGGGGTGCAGGGGTCCACCTGCCCCGGGGGCCTGTAGGGGGCGCCCTGGCCTACATGGGCCAGGGGCACCAGCCCCAAGGGGCCCATGCGCCTGGAATAAGGAAACGGGGAAGAGTGCTAAGGGGGGAAGGCACCCCCTAGTTGCCTTGGGGATGGAGGATTCCTCCCTAGGCCGGCTCCCCCTCCCTTGGAGGAGGGGCCACGGCTGTGCCCCCTCCCCCTTGCCTCCCGTAAATAGTGGGGGAGAGGGAGGGGCTGGACACACCAAATCCCACGCCCTTGCGGCAACCCTACCTCTCCCAAAACTCCGTTTTCTTCTCAGATTGGTTCCGATAGCGTTTGGCGAAGCCCTGCCAGGATTGCACCACCACCATCTCCACCACGCTGTCGTGCTGGTTGAGATCCTTGATACTTCTCCAACGTATCTATAATTTTTTATGGGCCAATTCCAGTTATGCCCCTAACTCGAACCCACTACTCAGTTTTGCCCCTAATTTTTGGGTATGCTCAGTTTTGCCCCTCTGCCGTTAGTGCCACTTATAGAAATGCCCCTCCGAGCCGTTACCGTCAAGTCAAAGCGCGTTAACAGTTTTCTAGGCATCTACTGGACATTTTTGCCCCTGGAAAAAAATAAAACAGATATTAAAAAATAAAAGAGAAAGGACACGCTTACCTTTTGGCCCAGGATGGCCCAGCCAGCCTAGCCCACTGGCTGGTCATCCTCCTCCTCTGCCGAGGCCGAGGGCATGTCGCCCATGTGCTCACCTGAGCGCCGCTGCTCCCGTGGCCAATGCCATCGAGAGGCCGCGCCGCCATGTCCCCGATGCCCGCCGTCAAGCTGTGAATCACCTCGCCAGCGATAGAGACGTCGGGTGCCCTTCAAGTTCTCAACCGAGGCCATCTCCGCCGCATCTGTCCATCGGCCGCCATCTTTGATTCGCCGTCGTCCGAGATCCCCTAACGCTAAATAACCGTCCTTGAGATCCATATGTCGTCGTGGATCTTCCAGACAACTCGCCGATGAGCTACTCTTCGTACAACCCCCTCCTCACGTTACCTCGCTCCGGCGGTCGTAGACGGGGTACATGTGCTCGCCATCGGGCCTCGGGAGTCCTTTCTACCACTCTGGCATGAACGCGGTGAGGCCCTGTTCCCCGTGCCTTCTATCCCCTCTCCCCCGTGCCTTCCAGCCTTTCTGCCACCATGCTTCGACTGGCGCCGCCGCTGGCCTCGGCCATGGCCGACACTCCGGCCGTCCCTGCTCGCCCCGCCACTTCAGTTCGAGTCCGAGCAAGCCCAGGCGCGCGTGCAGGATGAAATCATCGCCGTTTTGGTCGCCGGACAAAGCTCCCACGCCCTTTGCCGTGGCTCGCCGGCGGCTTAACGCCGGTGGTTTGACTAGGTAATGCGCTTATTAGTGAGACTAATAAGTAATTAGTTTAACCCTAATCCTAATTAGTAATAATAATAGTATGCTTATTAGTGAGACTAATCCGTGTGCCCTAACAGTTAACAAAACTACTAATCATTTAGAAAAATAACTAGACACTTACATGTGGGGTCCCACATGTAAGTGAGAGAGAGAGTTTTTTTTCTTTTTTCTACGATGGGTCCACGTGTAAGTGAGTGAGAGTGGATATGGTTTTTATTTTTATTTTTCTTGATGGGCCCCCACGTAAGTGACACATGTAGTCGAGGGCAAAATGTCCGACAACGCATGAGATAGCGGTCAACGACCTTTGACTGGACGGTAACGGCTCGGAAGGGCATTTCTATAAGTGACACTAACGGCAGAGGGGCAAAACTGAGCATACCTGAAAATTAGGGGCAAATCTGAGTAGTGGGTTCGAGTTAGGGGCACAGGTGTAAATGTCCCAATTTTTTATTGTTCCATGCTATTATATTATATGTTTTGGATGTTTTATATGCATTAATATGCTATTGTAATTATTTTTTGGACTAACCTATTAACCTAGAGCCCAGTGCCAGTTTCTGTTTTTTCCTTGCTTTTGAGTTTTTACAGAAAAGGAATACCAAATGGAGTCCAAACAGAATAAAACTTTCGCGATGATTTTTGTTGGACCAGAAGACATCCAGAGGTCTTGGAGAGGGGGCCAGAAGGTTCCCGAGGAGGCCACAAGCTTGCCAGGTGCGACCAGGGGGCGCCCTGAGGGCTTGTGGGCCCCTCGAAGGTCTCCTAACCCTAATCTTTGCACTATAAATTCCAAAATTTTCCAAACCACCAGAGGCGTCCACCAAAATACTTTTCCGCCGCCGCAAGCCTCTGTTCCCGTGAGATCCCATCTTGGGGCCTTTTCCTGCGATCTGCCGGAGGGGGATTCGATCACGGAGGGCCTCTACATCAACCTTGCCGCCCTTGTGATGATGTGTGAGTAGTTTACCATAGACCTACGGGTCCATAGCTAGTAGCTAGATGGCTTCTTCTCTCTCTTTGATCTTCAATACAATGTTCTCCTTGATGTTCTTGGAGATCTATTCGATGTAATACTTTTTTGCGGTGTGTTTGTTGAGATCTGATGATTTTTGGATTTATGATTAGATTATCTATGAATATTGTTTGAGTCTTGTCTGAACTCTTTTATGCATGATTAAGATATCTTTGTATTTCTCTTTGAACTATCGGTTTGGTTTGGCCAACTAGATTGGTTTTTCTTGCAATGGGAGAGGTGCTTAGTTTTGGGTTCAATCTTGCGGTGTCCTCACCCAGTGACAGAAGGGGTAGCGAGGCACGTATTGTATTGTTGCCATCAAGGATAAAAAGATGGGGTTTATATCATATTGCTTGAGTTTATCCCTCTACATCATGTCATCTTGCTTAAGGCATTACTCCGTTCTTTTGAACTTAATACTCTAGGTGCATGCTGGATAGCGGTCGATGTGCGGAGTAATAGTAGTAGATGCAGAACCGTTTCGGTCTACTTGTCACGGGCGTGATGCCTATATTCATGATCATTGCCTTAGATATCGTCATAACTTTGCGCTTTTCTATCAATTGCTCAACAGTATTTTGTTCACCCACCGTATGCTATCTTCAAGAGAGAAGCCTCCAGTGAAACCTATGGCCCCCAGGTCTATTTTCCATCATATATTTTCAGATCTATAAACCAAAAAACCCAAAAATACCTTGCTGCAATTTATTAAGATTTACTTTAGTTTACTCTTTTATTTACTTCTATACCTATCTCTATTAGATCTCACTCTTGTTCGAGACCGTGAAGGGATTGACAACCCCTTTTTCGCGTTGGGTGCAAGTGTTTGTTAGTTTGTGGAGGTGCATAGATTGGAGACTTTCTTGTGCCTCCTACTGGATTGATACCTTGGTTCTTAACTGAGGGAAATACTTATCTCTACTTTGCTGCATCACCCTTTCCTCTTCAAGGGAAAATCAAAGAAAGCTCAAGAAGTAGCGGGAAGAATTTCAGGCGCCGTTGCCAGGGAGATTCTACATCAAGCCTACCAAGTACCCATCATAAACTCTCATCTCTTTCATTACATTATTTTTCATTTGCCTCCCGTTTTCCTTTCCCCCACTTCTAAAATGTTTTCAGAAAAACACAAAAATATTTGCCTTTTTATTTGCCTTCTTTCCGTTTGCCTTTATGTCTTACTTGGTTTGTTTGCTTGTTTGCTTGGTATAATTGTCTGTTTATTGTAAATCAGAAACAAAATGGTTTATGGATCCACTTAAAGTTTTCTACTTGGATCATCTTCGATCCATATGTGCTCGTGCTGAAACCCAAACTAGTTTAGTTGAGGGAAAATCTTTAGATGAGCATGCTCATTTGTGCGGCACCGTTTGTCTCAAAAAGGGAGACTCTTATGGAATCAAATAAATTGTTTGCTATGTTATGCTTGGAATCTTTGTGAACTTTATGATTTTACTTGTTGCCCTAAGAACCCTAAAAAACACCTTCCCTACCTATGCGAGTTTACCGATAATGAAATCTTATCTTCTTATGAAAAGGGTGTTTATAGTTACTATGACATCGAACAAATTGAAGAATTAGTTACTTTTAAGGGTGCTCATGAAGTTGCTTCTTTGATTGAAAAGTATGATATTACTCTCTACAAATCTGAAAGTTTTGACATACTTAAATATTGCTATGAAAACTATGCTCATAATGCCTATGTTAAGGAATTTATTGAGAGAATGGTCGTTGCTTTGGAAGAAATTAATGATATGCATGAATCTATAGATAATTATGATTCATGATTTGATTGAGATATCCTCCCTTGATGAACATGATGCTTGCTATTTTTATGGCCATGATGCCAATATTACTTATGCTTATGGAGATGAACTTGCTATAGTTCCTTATGTTAAACATGAAATTATTGCTATGGCACCCATACTTGATAGTTCGTTGAATCAAAAGCATGATTACAATGATGTTATTATAAATTCTATTAATCTGAATTGTGATAATAATATGCAAAACCCCAAGCTTGGGGATGTTAGTTTTTCTATGTACGCTACTTATTGCAATGATCATGATTGGGGTGATAATGCTTCTTATGATCTTGAAAATTAATTTAAGCCTCATGATGAATAAGTTTGCAATAATATTGTAAGTGGGTTTGGAAGAGTGTCAAATCTAGGTAATAATGATACCACTACTTTGGAGAATGATCAATCTTATGAAATTTTTGATAAAAGTGGGCTTGGAGATGTCATGACTTTATTTGGTGATAACTCCACTATTTTGGAAGACTTTCAACTTTGCATGCATGTGGATCATGTAGAGAAAATTTTATTTGATAGCTATATTTTTGAATCTGATTAAGATCCTACATGTAATTACTAGGAGAGAGGAAAATATGGGTGTAAAAAATTTCATGTTACTAAATTACCTCTCGTTATGTTGAGATCGCTATTGTTTCTTTCTTCTTCCTTGCATATGCTAGTTTTTGCTTGTCTTGGTAAATTTTTTCCCTATAAAATGCCTATGCATAGGAAGTATGTTAGACTTAAACTTGTTTTTCACATGCTACAGGATGCTCTCTTTGTGTTTCAAGTACTATCTTTTATGTGAGCATCATCGTGTTGGGGAACGCAGTATTTCAAAAAACATTACCTACGATCACGCAAGATCTATCTATGTGATGCATAGCAACGAGCGGGAGAGTGTGTACACGTACCCTCGTAGACCGAAAGTGGAAGCGTTAAGCAACGCGGTTGATGTAGTCGAATGTCTTCACGATCCAACCGATCAAGTACTGAACGCACGACACCTCCATGATCTGCACACGTTCAGCTCGGTGACGTCCCTCGAACTCTTGATCCAGCTGAGGCCGAGGGAGAGTTTTGTCAGCATGACGGCGTGATGACGATGATGATGAAGTTACCGACGCAGGGCTTTGCCTAAGCACTACAACGATATGACCGAGGTGGAAATATGTGGAGGGGGCACCGCACACAGCTAAAACAAAAACTTGTGTTTCTATGGGGTGCCCCCCTCCCCCGTATATAAAAGCAGGGGATGAGGAGAGGGTCGTCCCTCATATGGCGCGCCCAAGGGGGGGAGTCCTACTCCCAGTAGGAGTAGGTTTCCCCCTTCCTGAATGGAGTAGGAGAAGAAGGAAGAGGGAGAGGGAGAGAAGGAAAGGGGGGACGACCCCCGCCCTAATTCGGATTGGGATTGGGGGGGGGGGGGCTCCACCTGGCCACCTCCTCCTCTCTTCCACTAAGGCCCAATAAGGCCCATTGACTCCCCGGGGGGTTCTGGTGTAACGCCCTGGATACAACTTTCCATATTCGTAACTCCAACTCTTGCCTTTTCCGGAGATGCGATATGTTATTTCCTCCGTGGTTGGGTTTTTGTCTTTTGTTTTGCATTTTGTTCATGTCTTGCATCTCATCTCATAGCATCATGCGCATTGCATCCACATGTTTTTCATAAAGCTTGCATCCGATTTTAGTTGCCGCGTTACCCCCTTGCCTTCTTTGACCCGTTCGAGAGCAACCGTTACTTTGTTGTCCCACCGTTAGAGCCTCTCTGCACAGCCACCGACCACCTCCGCAACCTAGTCTGAAAACTTCTCCCGGACCTAACCCGGTCTGTCATGACCGTTGGATCCGGATCATCCTCTCACATCTATAAAACATCTTCGTTTTATTTATTGGATCCCTAGCCTATTTTCCCCGACCGTCCATTTTCGATCGTAGTGACGTGGTAGCCCTTACCCTAATCTTCTTGCTATATATATATAGGTCCAACCTAGAATCTAGGGAGCTGTCCCATCCTCCTAGCCGCCGCCGCCACTCTCTCCCGCATCTTCATCGGGATCCTCCCAGATCCATCCCCACCACCAACCAGCCTCCACCTTCCCCTCGTCCAGGAGCATCTGCTCCTCTGCCCGAGCCCCCTGCCTCGGCCCCCAGGCCGCGCCCTCCGGCGACCTAGCCCGCCGACGACCTCGACACCCAGGCAGTCCCCGTCCGCGCCCCTCCTCCTGTTTCCCTCTCCTCTCTCGTCTCTAACCTCTCTCTCCCTCGTTGCTTCGCAGAGGACCAACCATAAGCTGAAGCTTCGTAAATCCTCGGCCGGGCTGCTTGAGTCCAGCGCGCCGCCATCCTGCCGCCCGGACCTCCCTCTGCGCCTCCCAAGTCGCGCCCTTGCTGCCGGAGCTCTGTCGCCGCCGCCGTCGTCGTTCGAGACCTGCGCCTCGCTTCCTCCTCGAACGGAAAGGTCGACGCCTCCCGACCAGGCGGCGGATGCGGCCATCTCCGACGCCCTTGCCCGGATCCCGCTGTGCTTCGGCAAAGTCCCGCCGCGGCAAGCCCTCCAGCACCAAGTCCCAGCGCCGCTCCATCAACATCGTGCCCAAGCTCCGCCGCCGCGCCATCTTCAGGCGCTCGAGCACGAGCTCGCCCGCGCCACATCTTCCTCCTCGTCGCGCGGATCCAGGAGGCTCGCCGCCCGGTACATCGCCACATTGCAGCGCGCACCGCATAAAGCCGTCGCACCCTGCTTCCTCTGCGCCGTGGGCGAGCCACGAGCTCGCGTTGACCGACTCGGCCGGATCGACCGCGACACGCCCATCTCCTTCGCCTCCTGGGCCACGAGAACCTCCCCAACCCGGCTGCTCGGCCTCCTCCGACCTTTGCTTGAACCGGGCGAAGCCCATGGGTGAGCCACACCCAGCGCCCTCCTCTGTTTTTCCTCCGATTGGGCCAACCAGTTTCAGCCCGTTGTGTTTTTTCCCTACTGCGAATTTGTCCAATTATCCAGAGAGTGCAAATTTACAGAAAAACCCCTAAGCATCATGCATATAATAACTCATGAACCGTGCATCGGATTAAAATGGTTTAAATATGTAAAATGCTTAGAATTTTGCATAGATTAATAATATGCCACTTTCATCCATGTTTAAAATGTTTAACTTGCTGTTTGCATTATTTTGCTTAAATGCCATGTTAAAATGATTTATTTCATAACTAAATAACCGTAGCTCGGTTTTAAATAAACTTTATATGTAAATGGGGTGAAAAAATGCCTAGTTTAACATGGTGCAGTTTATTTTCCTGTTTAACAACAATAAAATATGTTTTAGGACAGGACAGTAGCAAATTCGAAATATGCACATGAGGATTTTCCGGAATTGTTGTTTCTTATTTCCGGCCTCATTTAAACTTGCCTAAATAGTTAGTTTAATTATGCTTCACCTCTTGCCATGTTAACCAACATATAATCTTGTCTTGTTCATAAACAAGAGCGAACTAAATAACTTGAATGTGGTGTTTCATCATATGCAACTCGTTGCATATTGAGCTCCACTTAATTTGTAGTATTGTTTGTTGCACTTTGCCATGCCATGCCTCATTAGACCGGACATGCATCATACTTGATTGTGCATCATGCCATGTTTATGTGATGTTTGTTTATCATGTTGTTTTTTTCTTTCCGGTGTTGCTCCTAGCAAACCGTTGTTTGGCTATGTTACCGCTTTTGCTCAGCCCCTCTTATAGCGTTGCTAGTTGCAGGTGAAGATGAAGATTGCTCCATGTTGGATTATGTTTATGTTGGGATATCACAATATCTCTTATATTATTAATGCATCTATATACTTGGTAAAGGGTGGAAGGCTCGGCCTTATGCACGGTGTTTTGTTCCACTCTTACCGCCCTAGTTTCCGTCATATCGGTATTATGTTCCCGGATTTTGCGTCCCTAACGCGGTTGGGTGATTTATGGGACCCCTTGACAGTTCGCTTTGAATAAAACTCCTCCAAAGAAGGCCCAACCTTGGTTTTTACCATTTGCCTCACCACCACCTATACCCTTTCCTTGGGTCGGCCAACTGAGGGTCATCTTTATTTTAGCCCCGGGCCAATGCTTCTCTAAGTGTTGGCCCGAACGAGCAGATCAAGGGGCCACCTTGGGGAGACTTGAGGGTTGGTTTTACTCATAGGATGTCTCATCCGGTGTTGCCCTGAGAACGAGATATGTGCATCTCCTATCGGGATTGTCGGCGCATCGGGCGGTCTTGCTGGTCTTGTTTTACCATTGTCGAAATGTCTTGTAAACCGGGATTCCGAGTCGATCGGGTCTTCTGGGAGAAGGAATATCCTTCGTTGATCGCGAGAGCTTATCATGGGCTAAGTTGGGACACCCTGCAGGGTTTGATCTTTTCAAAGCGGTGCTCATGTTATGTGGCAGATGGGAATTTGTTAATGTCCGGTTGTATTTAACTTAAAGTAAACTCTTCTAAAATACACCAACCATGTGCGTAACCGTGAGTGTCTCTTTTCGGGGATGATCGAGAGGAGAACACGGTTTTTGGGTTATGTCTGACGTAAGTAGGAGTTTAGGATCACTTCTTGATCATTACTAGTGGACGACCGCTTGCTTTGCTTCTCTTCTCGCTCTTATTTGCGTATGTTAGCCACCATATCTTGCTTAGCCGCTGCTGCAACCTCACCACTTTACCCCTTCCTTACCCATTAAGCTTTGCTAGTCTTGATACCCATGGTAATGGGATTGCTTTGAGTCCTCGTGGCTCCTGATTACTACAACAACGATTGCAGTACAGGTTATGCGATGATCATGACGCGAGAGCGATGTTACTTGTTTTGGAGTTCTTCTTACGCTTCTTCTTCGATCGGGGATAGGTTCCAGTGTCGGCAGCCTGGGCTAAAGGTGGTGGATATTGTTTGAGTTTCTGTTTATGTTTCATCCGTAGTCGGATGTTTATCTTATGTATGATGTATTGTTGTATTTATGTGACATTGTGTGTCTTGGAGTATCCCCACTATTATGTAATGTTGATGTAATGATATCCACCTTGCAGAAGCGTCTTCAAGATGCGCTTCTATCCTTGGTGGGACCTTCGAGTTCCTTTAGGATAGGGTCGCATCTTGGGCGTGACATCTGATAACCTCCCGGTAATCCGAAAAATGCCCGACTCATCCGGAACTATTCCGGTGTCCAAACATAGCCTTCCAATATATCGATATTTATGTCTCGACCATTTTGAGACTCCTCGTCATGTCCGTGATCACATCTGGGACTCTGAACAACCTTCGGTACATCAAAACACATAAACTCATAATACCGATCGTCATCGGACATTAAGCGTGCGGACCCTACGGGTTCGAGAACTATGTAGACATGACCGAGACACATCTCCGGTCAATAACCAATAGCTGAATCTAGATGCTCATATTGGCTCCTACATATTGTACGAAGATCTTTATCGGTCAAACTGCATAACAACATACGTTGTTCCCTTTGTCATCGGTATGTTACTTGTCCGAGATTCGATCATCGGTATCATCATACCTAGTTCAATCTCGTTACCGGCAAGTCTCTTTACTCATTCCGTAATGCATCATCCCGCAACTAACTCATTAGTCACATTGCTTGCAAGGCTTATAGTGATGATCATTATCGAGAGGGCCCAAAGATACCTCTCCGATACTCGGAGTGACAAATCCTAATCTCGATCTATGCCAACTCAACAAACACCATCGGAGACACCTATAGAGCATCTTTATAATCCCCCAGTAACGTTGTGACGTTTGATAGCACACAAGGTGTTCCTCCGGTATTCGGGAGTTGCATAATCTCATAGTCAGAGGAACATGTATAAGTCATGAAGAAAGCAATAGCAATAAAACTAAACGATCATTATGCTAAGCGAAAGGATGGGTCTTGTCCATCACATCATTCTCCTAATGATGTGATCCCGTTCATCAATGACAACACATGTCTATGGTTAGGAAACATAACCATCTTTGATAAACGAGCTAGTCAAGTAGAGGCATACTAGGGACACTTATGTTTTGTCTATGTATTCACACATGTACTAAGTTTCCGATTAATACAATTCTAGCATGAATAATAAACATTTATCATGAAATAAGGAAATAAATAATAACTTTATTATTGCCTCTAGGGCATATTTCCTTCAGTCTCCCACTTGCACTAGAGTTAATAATCTAGTTCACATCGCCATGTGATTTAACATCAATAGTTCACATCACCATGTGATTAATACCCATAGTTCACATCGCCATGTGACCAACACTCAAGGGTTTACTAGAGTCAATAATCTAGTTCACATCGCTATGTGATTAACCCCCAAAGAGTACTAAGGTGTGATCATGTTTTGCTTGTGAGAGAAGTTTAGTCAACGGATCTGCCACATTCAGAGCCGTATGTATTTTGCAAATTTCTATGTTTATAATGATCTGCATTGAGCTACTCTAGCTAATTGCTCCCACTTTCAATATGTATCTAGATCGATACTCAGAGTCATCCAGATCGGTGTCAAAGCTTGCATCGACCTAGCTCTTTACGACGAACTCTTTAGCACCGCCATAACCGAGAAACATATCCTTAGTCCTTTTCAGGTATTTCAGGGTGTTCTTGACTGCTGTCAAGTGATCCACTCCTGGATTACTTCGGTACCTCCCTGCTAAACTAATAGCAAGGCACACATCAGGTCTGGTACACAACATTGCATACATGATAGAACCTATGGCTGAAGCATAGGGAATGACTTCCATTTCTCTCCATCTTCTGCAGTGGTCGGGCATTGACTCTGACTCAACTTCACACCTTGTAACACAGGCAAGAACCTTTCTTTGCTTGATCCATTTTGAACTTCTTCAAAACTTTATCAAGGTATGTGCTTTGTGAAAGTCCAATTAAGCGTCTTGATCTATCTCTATAGATCTTGATTCCCAATATATAAGCAGCTTCACCGAGGTCTTTCATTGAAAAACTCTTGTTCAAGTATCCTTTTATGCTATCCAGAAATTCTATATCATTTCCAATCAACAATATGTCATCCACATATAATATTAGAAATGCTCTGAGCTCCCACTCACTTTCTTGTAAATACAAGCTTCTCCAAAAGTCTGTATAAAACCATATGCTTTGATCACACTATCAAAACATTTATTCCAACTCCGAGATGTTTGCACCAGTCCATAAATGGATCGCTGGAGCTTGCACACTTTGTTAGCATCTTTTGGATCGATAAAACCTTCTGGTTGCATCATATACAACTCTTCTTCTAGAAATCCATTCAGGAATGCAGTTTTTACATCCATTTGTCAAATTTCATAATCATAAAATGCAGCAATTGCTAACATGATTCGGGCGGACTTAAACATTGCTACGGGTGAGAAGGTATCATCGTAGTCAACACCTTGAACTTGTCGAAAACCTTTCGCAACAAGTCGAGCTTTGTAGACAGTAACATTACCGTCAGCGTCAGTCTTCTTCTTGAAGATCCATTTATTCTCTATAGCTTGCCGATCATCGGGCAAGTCAACCAAAGTCCAGACTTTGTTCTCATACATGGATCCCATCTCAAATTTCATATCCTCAAGCCATTTCGCAAAATCTGGGCTCATCATCGCTTCCTCATAGTTCGTAGGTTCGTCATGGTCAAGTAACATGACCTCCAGAACAGGGTTACCGTACCACTCTGGTGCGGATCTTACTCTACTTGACCTACGAGGTTCGGTAGTAACTTGATCTGAAGTTACATGATCATCATCATTAGCTTCCTCACTAATTGGTGTAGGAGTCACAGGAACTGATTTCTGTGATGAACTACTTTCCAATAAGGGAGTAGGTACAATTACCTCATCAAGTTCTACTTTCCTCCCACTCACTTCTTTTGAGAGAAACTCCTTCTCTAGAAAGGATCCATTCTTAGCAACGAATGTCTTGCCTTCGGATCTATGATAGAAGGTGTACCCAACAGTCTCCTTTGGGTATCC
The DNA here is from genome assembly GCA_021605145.1 of Aegilops bicornis. Taxonomy (NCBI): domain Eukaryota; kingdom Viridiplantae; phylum Streptophyta; class Magnoliopsida; order Poales; family Poaceae; genus Aegilops; species Aegilops bicornis. Next base: position 514,699,670 of record CM038674.1, read on the forward strand.
TATGAAGACACATTTCTCCGATTTGGGTTCGAGCTTATCAGGTTGAAGCTTTTTCACATAAGCATTGCAACCCCAAACTTTAAGAAACGACAACTTGGGTTTCTTGCCAAACCACAGTTCATAAGGTGTCGTCTCAACCTATTTAGATGGTGCCCTATTTAATGTGAATGCAGCCGTCTCTAAAGCATAACCCCAAAATGATAGCGGTAAATCAATAAGAGACATCATAGATCGCACCATATCTAATAAAGTGCGGTTACGACATTCAGACACACATTACGTTGTGGTGTTCCGGGTGGCGTGAGTTGCGAAACTATTCCGCATTGTTTCAAATGAAGACCAAACTCGTAACTCAAATATCCTCCTCCACATCAGATTGCAGAAACTTTATTTTCTTGTTAAGATGGTTTTCCACTTTACTCGGAAATTCTTTGAACTTATCAAATGTTTCAGACTTATGTTTCATCAAGTAGATATGCCCATATCTGCTTAAATCATCTGTGAAGGTTAGAAAATAACGATACCCGCCGTGAGCCTCAATATTCATCGGACCGCATACATCAGTATGTATTATTTCCAATAAATCTGTTGCTCGCTCCATTGTTCCGGAGAATGGAGTTTTAGTCATCTTGCCCATGAGGCATGGTTCGCAAGTACCAAGTGATTCATAATCAAGTGATTCCAAAAGTCCATCAGTATGGAGTTTCTTCATGCTCTTTACACCAATATGACCCAAATGGCAGTGCCACAAATAAGTTGCACTATCATTATCAACTTTGCATCTTTTGGCTTCAATATTATGAATATGTGTATCACTACTATCGAGATTCAACAAAAGTAGACCACTCTTCAAGGGTGCATGACCATAAAAGATATTACTCATATAAATAGAACAATCATTATTCTCAGATTTAAATGAATAACCGTCTCGCATCAAACAAGATCCAGATATAATGTTCATGCTTAATGCTGGAACCAAATAACAATTATTCGGGTCTAAAACTAATCCCGAAGGTAGATGAGAGGTAGCGTGCCGACGGTGATCACATCGACTTTGGAACCATTTCCCACGGCATCATCACCTCGTCCTTAGCCAATCTTTGCTTAACCTGTAGTCCCTGTTTCGAGTTGCAAATATTAGCAACAGAACCAGTATCAAATACCCAGGCACTACTGCGAGCATTAGTAAGGTACACATCAATAACATGTATATCACATATACCTTTGTTCACTTTGCCATCCTTCTTATCCGCCAAATACTTGGGGCAGTTCCGCTTCTAGTGACTAGTCCCTTTGCAGCAGAAGCACTCAGTCTCAGGCTTAGGTCCAGACTTGGGCTTCTTCACTTGAGCAACACATTGCTTGCCGTTCTTCTTGAAGTTCCCTTCTTGTCTTTACCCTTTTTCTTGGCCCGGTGGTCTTGTTGACCATCAACACTTGATGCTCCTTCTTGATTTCTACCTCCGCAGCCTTTAGCATCGCGAAGAGCTTAGGAATTGTCTTATCCATCCCTTGCATATTATAGTTCATCACGAAGCTTTTGTAGCTTGGTGGCAGTGATTGAAGAACTCTGTCAATGACACTATCAACCGGAAGATTAACTCCCAGCTGAGTCAAGTGATTATGATACCCACACATTTTGAGTATATGTTCACTGACAGAACTATTCTCCTCCATTTTACAACTGTAGAACTTATTGGAGACTTCATATCTCTCAATCTGGGCATTTTCTTGAAATATTAGCTTCAACTCCATGACATTCAAAACATCGCTGAAGTCCCGGTTCTAAGCCGTAAAGCATGGCACACTGAACTATCTAGTAGTCATCAGCTTTGCTCCGCCAGGCATTCACAACGTCCAGCGTTGCTCCTGCAGCGGGTCTTGCACCTAGCGGTGCTTCCAGGACGTAATTCTTCTATGCAGCAATGAGGATAATCCTCAAGTAACAGACCCAGTCCGTGTAGTTTCTACCATCATCTTTCAACTTAGCTTACTCTAGGAACGCATTAAAATTCAAAGGAATAGTAGCACGGGCCATTGATCTACAACAACATAGGCATGCAAAATACTATCAGGTACTAAGTTCATGATAAATTAAAGTTCAATTAATCATATTACTTAAGAAGTCCCGCTTAGATAGACATCCCTCTAATCATCTAAGTGATCACGTGACCCAAATCAACTAAACCTTGTCCGATCATCACGTGAGATGGAGTAGTTTTCAATGGTGAACATCACTATGTTGTGAAGGAAATATGCCCTAGAGGCAATAATAAAGTTATTATTTATTTCCTTATTTCATGATAAATGTTTATTATTCATGCTAGAATTGTATTAACCGGAAACATATTACATGTGTGAATACATAGACAAACATAGTGTCACTAGTATGCCTCTACTTGACTAGCTCGTTAATCAAACATGGTTAAGTTTCCTAACCATAGACATGAGTTGTCATTTGATTAACGGGATCACATCATTAGGAGAATGATGTGATTGATGATAACCCACAAGTATAGGGGATCGCAACAACTTTCGAGGGTAGAGTATTCAACCCAAATTTATTGATTCGACACAAGGGGAGCCAAAGAATATTCTCAAGTATTAGCGGTGAGTTGTCAATTCAACCACACGAAACTTAGTATACGCAACAAAGTGTTTAGTAGCAAAGTAATATGATAGTGGTGGTAACGGTAACAAAAGTAAAGACAGCAAAAGTAGTGTTTTTGGTATTTTGTAGTGATTATAATTGATCTAGCAGGGAAAGTAAATAAGCGAGAACGATTATATGGAAAGCTCGTGAGGCACCGGATCAGTGATGGATAATTATGCCGGATGCGGTTCGTCATGTAACAGTCATAGCATAGGGTGACACAGAACTAGCTCCAATTCATCAATGTAATGTAGGCATGTATTCCGAATATAGTCATACGTGCTCATGGAAAAGAACTTGCATGACATCTTTTGTCCTACCCTCCCGTGGAAGCGGGGTCCTAATGGAAACTAAGGGATATTAAGGCCTCCTTTTAATAGAGAACCTGAACAAAGCATTAGCACATAGTGAATACATGAACTCCTCAAACTATGGTCATCACCGGAAAGTATCCCGATTATTGTCACTTCGGGGTTGTCGGATCATAACACATAATAGGTGACTATAGACTTGCAAGATAGGATCAAGAACTCACATATATTCATGAAAACATAATAGGTTCAGATCTGAAATCATGGCACTCGGGCCCTAGTGACAAGCATTAAGCATAGCAAAGTCATAGCAACATCAATCTCGAACATAGTGGATACTAGGGATCAAACCCTAACAAAGCTAACTCGATAACACGATAAATCTCATCCAACCCATCACCGTCGAGCAAGCCTACGATGGAATTACTCACGCACGGCGGTGAGCATCATGAAATTGGTGATGGAGGATGGTTGATGATGACGACGGCGACGAATCCCCCTCTCCGGAGCCCCGAACGGACTCCAGATCGGCCCTCCCGAGAGAGATTAGGGCTTGGCGGTGGCTCCGTATCGTAAAACGCGATGATTTCTTTTCTCTGATTTTTTTCTCCCCGAAAGCCAATATATAGAGTTGGAGTTGGCGTGGGAAGGTGTCCAGGGGGCCCACGAGGTAGGGGGGCGCGCCAGAGGGGGGGGGCGCCCCACCTCGTGGACAGTGGTGTGGGCCCCTAGTCTTCATCTTTGGCGAGGATTTTTTATAGGACATCCCGTGGAGTTTGGTCATTCCGAGAACTTTTGTTTTACGCACATAAAACAACATCATGGCAATTCTGCTGAAAACAGCGTCAGTCCGGGTTAGTTCCATTCAAATCATACAAGTTAGAGTCCAAAACAAGGGCAAAAGTGTTTGGAAAAGTAGATACGACGTATCAACTCCCCCAAGCTTAAACCCTTGCTTGTCCTCAAGCAATTTAGTTGACAAACTGAAAGAGAAGAAGAAAAACTTTTACAAACTCTGTTTGCTCTTGTTGTTGTACCTATGTCAAGCCAGCATTCAAGTTTTCAGCAAAGATCATAACTAACCACATTTGCAATAATTCCTAGGTCTCATGTTTACTCATATCAATAACATAATCAGCTAGCAAGCCATAATAATAAATCTTGGATGACAACACTTTCTCAAAATAATCATAAAATGATATAACAAGATGGTATCTCGCTAGCCCTTTACGAGACTTAAAACATAAATGCAGAGCACCTTCAAAGATCAAGGGTGACCAGACATTGTAATTCATGGTAAAAGAGATCCAATCATAGTCATACCCGATATAAATTAACGATAATGAATGCAAATGACAGCTGTGCTCTCCGACTAGTGATTTTAATAAGAAGGTGATGACTCAACATAAAAGTAAATAGATAAGCCCTTCGCAAAGGGAAGCGAGGGATTTGTAGAGGTGCCGAGCTCGGTTTTGAAATAGAGATAAATTATATTTTGAGCGGCATACTTTCATTGTCAACATAACAACTAAGAGATGACGATATCTTCCATGCTAAACAAATTATAGGCGGTTCCCAAACAGAATGATAAAGTTTATACTCCCCCTCCTCCACAAGCATCAATCCATGGCTTGCTCGAAACAATGAGTGCCTCCAACATTCAACGGGTCCCAGGGGGAGTTTTGTTTGCAATTATTTTGATTTAGTTTGCATAAAGCATGGGACTGGGCATCCCGGTGTCCAGCCATTTTCTCGTGAGTGAGGAGCGGAGTCCACTCCTCTTGAGAATAACACGCCTAACACGAAAGATAAGGGCAGCCCTAGTTGATATATGAGCTATTCGAGCATGCAAAACAGAATGTTTATTTGAAGGTTTAGAGTTTGGCACATACAAATTTACTTGGAACGGCAGGTAGATACCGCATATAGGAAGGTATAGTGGACTCATATGGAATAACTTTGGGGTAGGGATTGGATGCACAAGCAGTATTCCCGCTTAGTACAAGTGAAGGCTAGCAAATGACTGGGAAGCGACCAACTAGAGAGCGACAACAGTCATGAACATGCATTAAAATTAATAAACATTGAATACAAGCACGCGTAGGATATAATCCACCATGAACATAAATATCGTGAAGGCTATGTTGATTTGTTTCGACTACATGCGTGAACATGTGCCAAGTCAAGTCACTTAAATCATTCAAGGGAGGATACCGCCCCATCATACCACATCACAACCATTTTAATAGCATGTTGGCACGCAAGGTAAACCATTATAACTCATAGCTAATCAAGCATGGCACGAGCAATTATGATCTCTAATTGTCATTGCAAACATGTTTATTCACAATAAGCTGAATCAGGAACGATGAACTCATCATATTTACAAAAACAAAAGAGGTCGAGTTCATACCAGCTTTTCTCATCTCAGTCAATCCATCATATATCATCATAATTGCCTTTCACTTGCATGACCGAACGATGTGACTAATCATAAGAGTGCACGTGCATTGGACTAATTTGGAATCTGCGAGCATTCAATAAGCGAGGAGAAGACAAGGCAATATGGGCTCTTGGTTAAATCAACAATGATGCATATAAGAGCCACTTCAACAATTTAATCATGGTCTTCTCCTATCGACCCCAAAGAAAAGAAAAGAAATAAAACTATTTACACGGAAAGCTCCCAACAAGCAAAAGAAGAACGGGAAATATTTTTGGGTTTTCTTTTAATTATTACTACTATAGCAGGAAAAATAAACTACTACTTATTTTTTGGTTTTTCTAATGTTTATTAAACACACAAGAAGAAAGCATGAAAAAGAAAATAAACTAGCATGGATATTACAGTGAAAGAGTATGAGCACCGACATCTAGCAATGAGTGTGTGTGAACATAAGTGTAATGTCGGTGAGAAATACGTACTCCCCCAAGCTTAGGCTTTTGGCCTAAGTTGGTCTATTGCCAGGGATAGCCTGGCGGATACCTGTAGGTGTAGCTGGGGTCATACTGCGATGAAGAATAGTTGGGATCATACTGTGATGAAGAGAACTCTAAGTGCCACTGGCTGGTAACCGCCTCCGGATCCCAAGAATAAACAAACTGTCGTGGAGGCTCATCTTGTGGTTCCGGTTCCAGGGCTGGTGTAGGATTTCGATAGGCTTGAACGGCCGCCCACGGAATGAGATGAGGACCTGCAGACAAGTTAAACAAAGAAGGAGCAGGCAAAGTAATAGTCTCAGGGTGATGTTATCAAATTACAATTTATATTTGAGCTCCCTTCACGACTCTTAACAATAAAATCATGTGCTAGCATACTCTTACTAAATAAGCACTGGGCAACGATGTTTCTTCTTTCTCCAAATGCCTAATAGGTATATCAAAATATCCAGCTAGGCGTGAAGCATAAATGCCTCCAAAGATGGGGCCCTTAAATGCAGTTCGAGACTTAACCGTCTAGCAACAATTCCACCCATACTAACAGAGTTATTGCGGTATAAACCATGGAACAAAATAATAATATCAGGAACACTAAGGTTTCCACGACCAATCAAGCAACGACTAGCAAATAAGGCAAAGTAGCGTAAAACAGGAAAATGTATGCTAGTAATCCTTGCATCAGAAACCTTCCTGGTTTCTCCTACAGTGATAGTGTTAATAAAAGCTTCCACTTCATTACGGTGTGGTTCATCTAAGGTGCCCTCAAAGGGTATTTTGCAAACCTCGCAAAATTCAGCTAATGGCATCTTCTTAACAACGTCATATAAATGAAATTCTACTGATGGAGGTGATTCCTTAGGGAAAAGTAGAAGTTTTGCACAAAAGTATTTGTGAGTAAGAGATCTTGATGGCGTTGGTCGCGGAGGAAGTTGGTGAGGCCAGCATTCTCAATCAATAAATAAAATCCTCATAAATTCCGGCTCTCCTCAAGAAGTCATCGGAAGGCCATTCACACGGCGGACCTCCAGCGGTGCTTGAGGCAAATTATATTTGGGCTTCTATGCTTCTTCCTTTTGTTTTCCTTCGAGCTTGGTGGGCCGAGCCCCTCAAAAGTCTCTTCATTATTTTCTGAAATAATCTGAAATTTTTAGTAACTTCAAACAAAAGTGAACCGACTTCAATAAAATTGATAGCAACTACTCCCACAAGTGCCTAGAGCCTATATCAAGCATTAGAACTACTTGAAACCATATAAATTTGACATGCAAGCTCAAGAACATGGTCACCTATGCAGCACAAATTTGCAAAGAATAAAGTACTAGAACAAAAACTAATTGGACCAATGGAGGAGTCACATACCAAGGAAGAATCTCCCCAAGCAGTTTTGCGAGAGGTGCTTTGAGCAAGGAGATCGAAAATCACAGCAAAAGTGGCTGGAACTCGTGCTTGAGTTGGTTTTTCGGGTTTGTGTGAGGCGGAGGAAGAAGATGGGTGCAAGGATAAGTGGAGGAGGGCCACCGTGGGCCCACGAGGCGGCGCATGCAGGGGTAGGGCGCGCCCTCCACCCTCGTGGCAGTGGCAACTCCCCATGTAATTTTTGATAAATCCTCAAATATTCGAAAAAATCATATTAAATTGGCATTGCATTACGAGGACTTTTATTTTGGGATATTTTATATTGCACGGATAAACCAGGAAGCAGACGGAAAAATACTATTTTTACTTTATTTCAACTAAATAACGAGAAAGTATAAGGAGAATGCAGAAGGTTGTGCTTCTAGTTTCATCCATCTCATGCTCATCAAAAGGAATCCACTAACAAGGTTGATCAGGTCTTGTTAACAAACTCATTCCGACTAACATGGAACCGAAGAAATTTTGAATAACACTATGTTACCTCAACGGGGATATGGACATCCCCAATAATAAGTATATCATATTTCTTCTTGACAGTAGGAGACGAAATTCAAAACCTCCAAATATAATCGATGGAATTTTTCCAATAGAGTTGATACTATGAACTTGAGGTTGTTTCCTCGGAAAGTGTACCGTATGCTCATTACCATTAACATGAAAAGTGACATTGCCTTTGTTGCAATCAATAACAGCCCCTACAGTATTAAGGAAAGGTCTTCCAAGAATAATAGACATACTATCGTTCTCGGGAATATCAAGAATAACAAAGTCCGTTAAAATAGTAACGTTTGCAACCACAACATGCACATCCTCACAAATACCGACAGGTATAGCAGTTGATTTACCAGCCATTTGCAAAGATATTTCAGTAGGTGTCAACTTATTCAAGTCAAGTCTACGATATAAAGAGAGAGGCATAACACTAACACCGGCTCCAAGATCACATAAAGCAGTTTTAACACAATTTCTCTTAATGGAGCATGGTATAGTAGGTACCCCTGGATCTCCAAGTTTCTTTAGTATTCCACCCTTAAAAGTATAATTAGCAAGCATGGTGGAAATTTCAGCTTCCGGTATCTTTCTTTTATTTGTAACAATATCTTTCATATATTTAGCATAAGGATTCATTTTGAGCATATCTGTCAATCGCATACATAAAAGATGGGTCTAATCATTTCACAAAGCGCTCAAAATCCTCATCATCCTTTTTCTTGGATGGTTTCGTAGGAAAAGGCATGGGTTTCTGAACCCATGGTTCCCTTTCTTTACCATGTTTCCTAGCAACGAAGTCTCTTTTATCATAACGTTGATTCTTTGATTGTGGGTTATCAAGACCAACAGCAGGTTCAACTTCTATATCATTATCATTACTAGGTTGAGCATCATCATGTTCATTACCAGATTGTGTTTCAGCATCAGACATAGAGATATCATTTGGATTCTCAGGTGGTTCAACAATAGGTTCACTAGAAGTTTGCAAAGTCCTATCATTTTTCTTTTTCTTCCTTTAAGAAGAACTAGGTACATCAATATTATTTCTCACGAGAATCTTGCTCGATTCTCTTAGGGTGGCCTTCAGGATACAAAGGTTCCTGAGTCATTCTACCAGTTCTAGTAGCCACTCTAACAGAATAATCATTTTTCTTACTATTCATTTCATCAAGCACTTCTTTCTGAGCTTTAAGTACTTGTTCTACTCGAGTGGTAACCATAGAAGCATGTTTGCTAATAAGTTTAAGTTCACCTCTAATATTAGCCATGTAATCACCCAAGTGTTTAATCATATCGGAATCATATTTCAACTGTCTACCAAAATAAGCATTAAAATTATCTTGTTTGACAATAAAATTATCAAACTCGTCCAAGCATTGTCTAGCAGACTTATAGTGAGGAATATCACCTTCTTCAAATTTATAGAGAGAATTTACCTTTACTACCTGTGTCGGATTATCGGGATCAGGAGGTTCTTCAATAGGTAATGGATCAAGATCATAAGTTTCTTGAACATGCGGTAGATTAAGACCATGTATTTCTTCAATAGGAGGTAAATTCTTAACATCTTCAGCTTTAATACCTTTTTCTTTCATAGATTTCTTTGCCTCGTGCATATCTTCAGGACTGAGAAATAGAACACCTCTCTTCTTCGGAGTTGGTTTATGGATAGGCTCAGTAATTGAAGCAGAAGCTAGCTCAGGAGGTGCCCAATTATTTTCATTTGTCAACATATTATTCAATAGAATTTCAGCTTCATCCGGTGTTCTTTCCCTGAAAAGAGAACCAACACAACTATCCAGGTAATCTCTAGAAGCATCGGTTAGTCCATTATAAAAGATACCAAGTATTTCAGGTTTCTTAAGAGGATGATCAGGCAAAGCATTAAGTAACTTGAGAAGCCTCCCCCAAGCTTGTGGGAGACTCTCTTCTTCAATTTGCAAAAAGTTATATATATCCCTCAAAGCAGCTTGTTTCTTATGAGCAGGGAAATATTTAGCAGAGAAGTAATAAATCATATCCTGGGGACTACGCACACAACCAGGATCAAGAGAATTAAACCATATCTTAGCATCACCCTTTAATGAGAGCCGAAATATTTTGAGTATATAAAAGTAGCGCGATCTCTCATCATTAGTAAACAGGGCGGCTATATCATTTAACTTAGTAAGATGTGCCACAACAGTTTCAGCTTCATAGCCATTAAAAGGATCAGATTAAACCAAAGTAATTATATATGGATCAACAGAAAATTCATAATCCTTATCAGGAACACAGATAGGTGAAGTAGCAAAAGCAGGGTCAGGTTTCATTATGTCTCTAAGAGATTCTTTATTCCATTTAACTAATAACCTTTTGAGCTCATATCTATCCTTACAAGCAAAAATAGCTGCAGAAGATTCCATATCAAAAACATAACCCTCAGGAATAGCAGGCATATTTTCATCATGACTTTCATCATCGTATTCAGATTCAATAATTTCTTTCTCTCCGTCCCTAGCAATTTGTTCATCTAGAAATTCACCAAGGGGCACAGTAGTATCAAGCATAGAAGTAGTTTCATCATAAGTATCATGCATAGCAGAAGTGGCATCATCAATAACATGCGACATATCGGACGAATAGCGAAGCAGGTTTAGGTGTCGCTAGCTTACTCATAACGGAAGGTGAATCAAGTGCGAGCTAGATGGCAGTTCCTTACCTCCCCTCATAGTTGAGGGATAAATTTTGTCTTAAGCGTCTTTCAAGTTCTTCATAGTGTCCAGCAGATATAAATCCCAAGTGACTCAAAGAATAGAGCTATGCTCCCGGCAATGGCGCTTAAATTAGTCTTGATAACCCACAAGTATAGGGGATCGCATAGCGACTTTTCGAGGGTAGAGTATTCAACCAAAATTTATTGATTCGACACAAGGGGAGCCAAAGAAGATTCTCAAGTATTAGCAGCTGAGTTGTCAATTCAACCACACCTGGAAACTTAGTATCTGCAGAAAAGTGTTTAGTAGCAAAGTAATATGATAGCGGTGGTAACGGTAACAAAAGTAAAGACAACAAAAGTAATGTTTTTGGTATTTTGTAGTGATTGTAACAGTAACAACGGGAAAGTAAATAAGCGAGAACCAGTATATGGAAAGCTCGTAGGCACCGGATCAGTGATGGATAATTATGTCGGATGCGGTTCGTCATGTAACAGTCATAGCATAGGGTGACACAGAACTAGCTCCAATTCATCAATGTAATGTAGGCATGTATTCCGAATATAGTCATACGTGCTTATGGAAAAGAACTTGCATGACATCTTTTGTCCTACCCTCCCATGGCAGCGGGGTCCTAATGGAAACTAAGGGATATTAAGGCCTCCTTTTAATAGAGAACCGGAACAAAGCATTAGCACATAGTGAATACATGAACTCCTCAAACTATGGTCATCACCGAGAAGTATCCCGATTATTGTCACTTGGGGTTGTCGGATCATAACACATAGTAGGTGACTATAGACTTGCAAGATAGGATCAAGAACTCACATATATTCATGAAAACATAATAGGTTCAGATCTGAAATCATGGCACTCGGGCCCTAGTGACAAGCATTAAGCATAGCAAAGTCATAGCAACATCAATCTCGAACATAGTGGATACTAGGGATCAAGCCCTAACAAAGCTAACTCGATTACATGATAAATCTCATCCAACCCATCACCGTCCAGCAAGCCTACGATGGAATTACTCACGCACGGCGGTGAGCATCATGAAATTGGTGATGGAGGATGGTTGATGATGACGACGGCGACGAATCCCCCTCTTCGGAGCCCCGAACGGACTCCAGATCAGCCCTCCTGAGAGAGATTAGGGCGTGGCAGCGGCTCCGTATCGTAAAACGCGATGATTTCTTTTCTCTGGTTTTTTCTCCCCGAAAGCCAATATATAGAGTTGGAGTTGGCGTCGGAAGGTGTCCAGGGGGCCCACGAGGTAGGGGGCGCGACCAGGAGGGGGGGGGGGGCGCCCCCACCCACGTGGACAGGGTGTGGGCCCTCTGGTCTTCATCTTTGGCGAGGATTTATTATTATTTTTTATAAGACAACCCGTGGAGTTTCAGGTCATTCCGAGAACTTTTGTTTTCTGCACATAAAACAACATCATGGCAATTCTACTGAAAACAACGTCAGTCCGGGTTAGTTCCATTCAAATCATACAAGTTAGAGTCCAAAACAAGGGCAAAAGTGTTTGGAAAAGCAGATACGACGGAGACGTATCAATTGACTTGACCCATTCCGTTAGCTTAGCACACGATCGTTTAGTATGTTGCTATTGCTTTCTTTATGACTTATACATGTTGCTATGACTATGAGATTATGCAACTCCCATTTATCGGAGGAACACTTTGTGTGCTACCAAAGCGTCACAACGTGGCTGGGTGATTATAAAGGTGCTCTCTGGTGTCTCCGAAGGTACTTGTTGGGTTGGCGTATCGTGAGATTAGTATTTGTCACTCCGATTGTCGGAGAGGTATCTCTGGGCCCACTCGGTAATGCACATCACTTAAAGCCTTGCAAGCATTGCAACTAATGAGTTAGTTGCGGGATGATGTATTTCTGAACGAGTAAAGATACTTGCGGTAACAAGATTGAACTAGGTATTGAGATACCGACGATCGAATCTCGGGCATGTAACATACCGATGACAAAGGGAACAACATATGTTGTTATGCGGTCTGACTGATAAAGATCTTCGTAGAATATGTGGGAGCCAATATGAGCTCCAGGTTCCACTATTGGTTATTGACCGGAGACGTGTCTCGGTCATGTCTACATAGTTCTCGAACCCGTAGGGTCCGCACACTTAACGTTACGATGATAGTTATATTTTGAGTTTATATGTTTTGATGTACCGAAGGTTGTTCGGAGTCCCGGATGTGATCACGGACATGACGAGGAGTCTCGAAATGGTCGAGACATGAAGATTGATATATTGGAAGCCTATGTTTGGATATCGGAAGTGTTCCGGGTGAAATCGGGATTTTACCGGAGTACCGGGAGGTTACCGGAACCCCCTGGGAGGTAAATGGGCCTTAGTGGGCCTTTACAGAGAAGAGGAGGCGGCTGGGCTGGGCCGCGCCTCCCCTAGTCCGAATAGGACAAGGAGAGGCGGCGCCCCCTTCCTTCTCTCCCTCCTCTTTCCCCCTCCTGAATCCTATTCCAACTAGGAAGGGGGAGTCCTACTCGGTGGGAGTAGGACTCCTCCTGGCGTGCCCTCCCTTGGCCGGCCGCACCCCCCCTTGCTCCTTTATATCTGAGGGCAGGGGCACCTCTAGACACACAAGTTGATCAGTTGATCTCTCCCAACCGTGCGGTGCCCCCTCCACCGTAGCCCACCTCGATATCTTGTGGCGGTGCTTAGGCAAAGCCTGCGTCGGTAGAACATCAACATCGTCACCACACCGTCGTCTTGTGAAACTCTCCCTCAACACTCGGCTGGATCGTAGTTCGAGGGACGTCATCGGGCTGAACGTGTGCTGAACTCGGAGGTGCCGTGCGTTCGGTACTTGATCGGTCGGATCGTGAATACGTACGACTACATCAACCGCGTTGTGCTAACGCTTCCGCTTCGGTCTATGAGGTGCGTAGACAACACTCTCCCCTCTCGTTGCTATGCATCACCATGATCTTACGTGTGCGTAGGATTTTTTTTGAAATTACTATGTTCCCCAACAGTGGCATCCGAGCCTGGTTTTATGCGTAGATGTCATATGCACGAGTAGAACACAAGTGAGTTGTGGGCGATATAAGTCATACTGCTTACCAGCATGTCATACTTTGGTTCGTCGGTATTGTTGGACGAAGCGGCCCAGACCAACATTACGCGTACGCTTACGCGAGACCGGTTCTCCCGACGTGCTTTGCACAAAGGTGGCTAGCGGGTGTCAGTTTCTCCAACTTTATTTGAACCGAGTGTGGCTACGCCCGGTCCTTGCGAAGGTTAAAACAGCACCAACTTGACAAACTATCATTGTGGTTTTGATGCGTAGGTAAGAACGGTTCTTGCTAAGCCCGTAGCAGCCACGTAAAACTTGCAACAACAAAGTAGAGGACGTCTAACTTGTTTTTGCAGGGCATGTTGTGATGTGATATGGTCAAGACGTGATGCTATATTTTATTGTATGAGATGATCATGTTTTGTAACGAGTTATAAATCAATGGCAGGAGCCATATGGTTATCGCTTTATTGTATGCAATGCAATCGCCCTGTAATGCTTTAATTTATCACTAAGCGGTAGCGGTAGTCGTAGAAGCATAAGATTGGCGAGACGACAACGATGCTACGATGGAGATCAAGGTGTCGCGCCGGTGACGATTGTGATCATAACGGTGCTTCAGAGATGGAGATCACAAGCACAAGATGATGATGGCCATATCATATCACATATATTGATTGCATGTGATGTTTATCTTTTATGCATCTTATCTTGCTTTGATTGACGGTAGCATTATAAGATGATCCCTCACTAAATTATCTAAGTATAAGTGTTCTCCCTGAGTATGCACCGTTGCGAAAGTTCTTCGTCTTTGAGACACCCCGTGATGATCGGGTGTGATAGGCTCTACGTTCAAATACAACGGGTGCAAAACAGTTGCACACGCGGAATACTCAGGTTAAACTTGACGAGCCTAGCATATAACAGATATGGCCTCGGAACACGAAGACCGAAAGGTCGAGTGTGAATCATATAGTAGATATGATCAACATAGTGATGTTCCTTTGTTGAAACTACTCCATCTCACGTGATGATCGGACATGGTTTAGTTGATACGGATCACGTGATCACTTAGAGGATTAGAGGGATGTCTATCTAAGTGGGAGTTCTTAAGTAATATGATTAATTGAACTTTAATTTATCATGAACTTAGTCCTGGTAGTATTAGCATATCTATGTTGTAGATCAATAGCTCGCATTGTTGCTCCCCGTTTATATTTTGATATGTTCCTAGAGAAAAATAAGTTGAAAAATGTTAGTAGCAATGATGCGGACTTGGTCCGTGATCTGAGGATAAACCTCATTGCTGCACAGATGAATTATGTCCTTGATGCACCGCTAGGTGACAGACCTATTGCAGGAGTAGATGCAGACGTTATGAACGTTTGGCTAGCTCAATATGATGACTACTTGATAGTTTAGTGCGCCATGCTTAACGGCTTAGAATCGGGACTTCAAAGGCGTTTTGAACGTCATGGACCATATGAGATGTTCCAGTAGTTGAAGTTAATATTTCAAGCAAATACCCAGTTGAGAGATATAAAGTCTCCAACAAGTTCTATAGCTAAAAGATGGAGGAGAATAGCTCAAGCAGTGAGCATGTGCTCAGATTGTCTGGGTACTACAATCACTTGAATCAAGTGTGAGTTAATCTTCCAGATAAGATAGTGATTGACAGAGTTCTCTATTCACTATCACCAATTTACTAGAACTTCGTGATGAACCATAATATGCAAGGGATAACGGAAACAATTCACAAGCTCTTCGTGATGCTGAAATCGACGAAGGTACAAATCAAGAAAAACATCAAGTGTTGATGGTTGACAAGACCACTAGTTTCAAGAAAAGGGCAAAGGGAAGAAGGGGAACTTCAAGAAGAACGGCAAGCAGTGAAGAAGCCCAAGTCTGGACCTAAGCCTGAGACTAAGTGCTTCTACTGCAAAGGGACTGGTCACTGGAAGCAGAACTGCCCCAAGTATTTGGCGGATAAGAAGGATGGCAAAGTGAACAAAGGTATATTTGATATACATGTTATTGATGTGTACTTTACTAGTGTTTATAGCAACACCTCAGTATTTGATACTAGTTCAGTTGCTAAGAGTAGTAACTCGAAACGGGAGTTGCAGAATGAACAGAGACTAGTTAAGGGTGAAGTTACGATGTGTATTGGAAGTGGTTCCAAGATTGATATGATCATCATTGCACACTCCCTAAACTTTCGGGATTAGTGCTGAACCTAAAATAAATGTTATTTAGTGTTTGCGTTGAGCATGAATATGATTTGATCATGTTTATTGCAATACGGTTATTCATTTAAGTTAGAGAACAATTGTTGTTATGTTTACATGATAAAAACCTTCTATGGTCATACACACCAACGAAAATGGTTTGTTGGATCTCGATCGTAGTGATACACATATTCATAATATTGAAGCCAAAAGATGGAAAGTTAATAATGATAGTGCAACTTATTTGTGGCATTGCCGTTTAGGTCATATTGGTGTAAAGCGCATGAAGAAACTCCATGCTGATGGGATTTTGGAATCACTTGATTATGAATCACTTGATGCTTGCGAACCATGCCTTATGGGCAAGATGACTAAAACTCCGTTCTCCGGAACAATGGAGCAAGCAACTGTCTTATTGGAAATAATACATACTGATGTATGCGATCCGATGAGTGTTGAGGCTTGAGGCGGGTATCATTATTTTCTGACCTTCACAGATGATTTGAGCAGATATGGGTATATCTACTTGATGAAACACAAGTCTGAAACATTTGAAAAGTTTAAAGTATTTCAGAGTAAAGTGGAGAATCATCGTAACAAGAAAATAAAAGTTTCTACGATATGATCGCTGTCGGTGTCAAAACCAGCAGATCTCGGGTAGGGGGTCCCGAACTGTGCGTCTAGGCGGATGGTAACAGGAGACAAGGGACACGATGTTTTTACCCAGGTTCGGGCCCTCTCGGTGGAGGTAATACCCTACTCCTGCTTGATTAATATTGATGATATGGGTAGTACAAGAGTAGATCTACCACGAGATCAAGGAGGCTAAACCCTAGAAGCTAGCCTATGGTATGATTGTTGTTCGTTCTATGCACTAAAACCCTCCGGTTTATATAGACACCGGATAGGTTAGGGTTACAAGTCGGTTACAATGGTAGGAGATCTACATATCCGTATCGCCAAGCTTGCCTTCCACGCCAAGGAAAGTCCCATCCGGACACGGGATGAAGTCTTCAATCTTGTATCTTCATAGTCCAGAGTCCGCCAACGGTGATAGTTCGGCTATCCGGACACCCCCTAATCCAGGACTCCCTCAGTAGCCCCCGAACCAGGCTTCAATGACGATGAGTCTGACGCGTTGATTGTCTTCGACATTGCGAGGCGGGTTCTTCTCCAAATTCCATATACTTGTCGAATAGTGTCCGGCTTCTGATAAACGCTGCGGTCCTTGGCTTCTACGCCCAATAATGGCCATCTTCCATGTGTTTGAATGAATGCAAAGAGCCAGGGTATTTTTACACTTACCCCCCTAGCTGCGCAAATGAGCCGCCTATAAAAGGGGCGAGGATCTAGATCTGAGTCACACCAAACCCCTTCATGAGCTTTCATCGGGCGCCTCGACCAAAGCCCATTCCATCATGGACGGTCGACGCGGCTCCTCCTCTCGCGCTCCCGGCCCTCGGCTGGAAATTGGGAGAGATGCTCAGTCCCGCATAGCGAGCTAGTTATACTCCAAGCCAAAGGATTTCTTCCCTCGGCCTTCATGGTCCCGGTTTGAGCCGGACTTGCCACCTACAAGGGCGGAAAGCAAGCGGAGAGTGTCCCTGATCCCTCTAAAGGAGAGCGGGTATGCTTCATCTCTTATCTAGTAAGAGGACTCGGATTTCCAATCCATCCATTTCACCGGGGGCTCTTGGAGTTCTACGGCCTCCAGTTGCACCACCTTACTCCTGCCTCTATCTTGCACATCGCGGGCTTCGTGGCCCTTTGCGAACTGTTCTTGGGCGTCGAGGCTCATTTCAGACTGTGGAAGAGATTATTCTGCCTAGTACCCCGTTCTCATGAGGGGTCAATATATCAAGTGGGCGGAGCCGAGCTATGGCGCATCGCCGGGACGGATACCTATCAAAACCCGAAGAAGGCGTCCAGAAGATTGGCCTTGAATGGTTTTACATGGAGGACGTCCGCTGCGGATCTGTTCGGATCGGCCTTCCGGAGTTCAGCGATGCTCCACTGAAGAAGCGCCTAAGCTGGCGCCCTCGGAGCCCCCCGGAGGAAAAATGACCGGGATGTCCTCTATCTGATGAGCCGAATAAGGTTACTGGCTCATGCCGGATTGACCATGATTGGAGTCATGGCAATCTGTATTTTGAGGGGAGTGCAGCCGCTCCAATATAGGGCCCACCCCATGTGGGATTTCAACGGGGAGGACGATGCCACCCGCCATGGCCGTAAATGGCCGGGATCGGTCACCGAACTGGTGAAGATCTTGTCTGCCATGTATAAAGGGGAGGAGGAGGATTTCCTCGCGTTAATCCATCAAGGAGTTTTCTTGAATAATCCTCGAAGCTGGGTAAGCAAACATCTTTGTGACCTGTCCGATCCATGTTCCCATGGTTAAATATCTCATTTCGTGGTTTCTGCTTGGGGAACTACGCGGATGTGGAGAAGATACAGCCCGCCCCACAACCCGAGGATCCGGAGCGGTCCCTCGATCCGACCTCGAAAGAGGATCCGGATATAAAGGTGGAGTTGATCGACGGGTATTCCACCAACTTAGCATCGACAATGCTTTGGTTGCCATCACGGCCGATTACCGGAATACTTCGACCTCACAGTGCTTGTGACCAAGGTCCCAATATTCTGATAATGACCCATCCGTGCTTATTTCTTGATCACCGTATACCAATGGTGGTTCACATGGGGTACCTTAGAGGCAGGAAGCCGAGCCCGCGGTGGCTAGCCAACAAGGGGCAGTACGGCCCCGCAGGCTAAAAAGGAGTGTGGTCCGGATCGAAACTCTGCCGCAACGGTATGGCGTGTCACCATGTTCCTAGGATTGCTTCCTGGAAGGCGTACTAACGCTGACGCTCTTTTCAGGAAAAAGCGCTCGCGGATCGAGTCCGGAGAGGTTGCCAATCGAACCTCTGCCGGCCAGGCTCCAAAGCCGGGTCCAGAAGCGGAGGCGAACACGAGGCGTACGTCGGACGTTCCTCCGAAAGAGGATGCCGACAGATTATCCGCCACCAACTCCGAGGTGGAGAGCGCCTTGAATCACAGGCGCCGCCGGACAGTTCTTTTTGACGCATGTTTCTCCCAAGAGGCCTTGAATGCCTTCAATTCAGGAGATGCGCACCTTCGTGCCGCTCAAGATGGTCTAGCCAGAGCCATGGAGCAGTATGTAAAGGACATACGGGTAAGGAAATTTGTGATTATATATGCCAAGTAGCCCCGAGACTTAAAATAGTTAGAATAACTGATTTAAGGATCATTTGTTATGTAGGATCTTACAAAAAGAATACCCGACTGTCCCAGAGCTTGAAGAGTGCAAGGCCCAACTTGAGGCCGCACTAGCTTCTGAGGGGAGCCACAGAGACCCCTCGGTAATATACGCTTCAAAAGATAAATAGTTTATGAAGTGCGGCGGTGTGTAAATCGTCGACAAAAACATTGCAGATGGCGCGGACTAGATCCGGACAAGCAACAGCTCTTGCGCCAGCTAAAGGCCGGCGAGAGCGTGCTTACGAGGGTGCGGCGGGAGAAAAATAACCTCCAAGATGCCAACACCAAGCTGGGTGAGGAACTAAAGGATGTTCGTGCCCAGTTGTCTGACTCCGTAAAGGAGAATCGGCGGCTTCGTCGCGGCATTTTCAGTAAGTGCTTGAGCGAACTTTGAAAGAGTTCGGCGAGGAAGGCGACTAACATAAACAAGTATGTACGTTTGCTCACAGGTCGTCCTGAGGAGGAGATGCCCAGTTCTTCGGGTGATCTTCCTCCCGGCGTCAGCTGCACGAACGAGTCCGGCAGGTGATGAAAGGCATCGACCAGGCCTTGTGGCCATCTATCTCCCTGCCCGAAGGCATTGGGGAGCTGTCAGAGCTGCTTCAAGGAGCACGGCGGCGCTTCCGGCTATGGAAGATATCGGCCTGCCGTCAAGGCGCCTGGGAGGCCTGGGCCATGGTAAAGACGCGGTACACGAAGGCTGACCCAAACCACATGGCCGAGGTCGGACCTGTGGGGCCTAATGGGATGGAGATCCCTGTAATCTTAGTGTACAACCAAGTAGAATTGGCCGCCAAGTATTCCCAACAAGATTGTAAATTAGATAGCCTATTAGATGGCATTGAGGAGGAATACAATGAGTCGAGTTGACTATGTAAAAATATGACATAGCGGACCTTTTCGCTTCGACCTCAGGACCCAATAGTCTGGAGTGTGTCCTAATACCTTCGTGGTTATATAAGAACCGGGGTATGCATGGAGACAAGGCGTAGGGGTCATTGTTGCTGTATCAGACAAGTGCCCAACTAGTTGTGTTATATTACATGGATAGTAAGAAACATCTTCCAGGGAGAATAGTTCCATTAAGGGTTCCTTTCGCTGGGATGCATGCCCTAAAGTGCATGTCAAAGCGGCTATGAAAGCAGAAAATCATCTGGGGGCAGATGGGTAAATAGTTAAAAATCATCTTTCAGTTCACCGACCGAATATTCCCTTAAGAACGCTAGCTTCGGCTTCACCAAGTCTGAGGTACACATCCGCTGACCGGCGGTAACAATCGCAGAGGTGCTCCCTTTACCACCTAGCCGAACAATCGGGGAGCGAGGGGTAAGCACAGAGCCGAGCAACCCAGCTTGGCCAAAACTTAAGTCATATCGATGCGTATAATGGTGAATAAAAGGTACATGCGGAAGTTTAACGCATGTGTTGGGCATGAAGCCCGTATAAATAAGCTTCTGTTAAAGAAGCCCCCAGGTATAATGAGCGCGGACAGCGCGTCAAATGTGTGCAAAAAAAAAGCGCAAACGAGCCTCTAGAGGCTTCAAGAAGAAGGAGGAGGATGGAGAGAAATAAAAGACAACAAAAATAGAAAATGTGGACGGAGGAAGGAGACGAACTTGGAGTCCCGGCTTAGGCGTAGAATCTTCAGAGACGGGCTGCGTTCCATGGGTTCGGCTCGAGTCGGTTATCCGATGAGTTTTGCAGACGGTATGCTCCGCCGGTCAGGACCTGGTCGATGATGAAGGGACCTTCCCATTTGGGCTTGAGTTTGTCCTTTTTCTTCTCCGGCAGGCGTAGAACTAGTTCGCCAACGTTATAACCTTTGGCCCGTACTTCCGTGCTTTGATATCTTCGAGCCTGCTGTTGGTAGAATGCGGAATGAGCTTTTGCCACGTCGCGCTCCTCCTCCAATGCGTCCAAACTGTCCTGCCGATCGAGCTCGGCTTCTCTTTCTTCATACATGCGCACGCGAGGTGAGTCATGTATTATGTCGCAGGGCAAGACTGCCTCTGCGCCGTACACCATAAAGGATAGTGTGAATCCGGTAGTACGATTCGGCGTGGTCCGCAGCCCCCAGAGTACGGAGTCGAGCTCCTCAACCCAGTGCGTGTTAGATTCCTTGAGGGACCGCACTAGTCTAGGTTTAATGCCGCTCATGATTAGACCATTTGCTCGTTTGACTTGGCCGTTGGTTTGAGGGTGATAGGCGAGGCGTGTCGAGCTTGATGCCCATGTTTTTGCACCATAATTTGACCTCATCGGCCGTAAAGTTGGTGCCGTTATCGATGATGATCTTGTGGGGACACCGTAAAGGTGCACTACCCCTGATATGAAGTCTATCACCGGTCCGGACTCGGCCGTTTTAACAGGCTTGGCCTCTATCCATTTGGTGAATTTATCCACCATGAGCAATAGGTATTTTTGCTTGTGGGTTCCTCCCTTAAGGGGTCCAACCATGTCAAGCCCCGGACATGAACGGCCGGTGATGGGTATAGTTTTAAAGGCGATGGGTGGCATGTGGCTTTGGTTAGCAAAAGGCGGCAACCGACGCATCGTTGGACTAAGTCCCGCGCATCTGCCTGGCCGTCGGCCAATAAAATCTGTCTGGAAGGCCTTGCCTACGGGGCTGAGCTGCGGCGTGGTGCCCACCCAGTCCGGCATGAATTTCAGCCGGAGGTTTCGCCCTTCCTCTTCGGAGATACACCTTTGAAGGACTCGGTAGTGCTTTTCTTATAAAGCTCTCCCTCATGGATTTTATAGGCTTTAGATCGCCGTACTATGCAGCGAGCCTCATTTTGGTCTTCGGGGAGTTCCTGCCTAGTTAGGTAGGCTAGGAATGGTTCCGTCCACGGGGCGATAACCGTCATTATTTCGTGAGCGGAGGGTGTTATCTCGGGGGCAGAGCCTCCGGTTGTGTCAGAGTGTTCGGTGTCAGGCAGTGTGGTTGGGTCCGGATTGTTATTGCCGGACTCCCCTTCCCATAGTACAGATGGCTTGAACAGCCGTGCCAGAAAGATATTGGGTGGGACGGCATCGCGTTTTGCACCGATGCGTGCCAATATATCCGCCGCCTGGTTGTTATCCTGAGCTATATGATGAAATCCGAGCCCTTCGAACCGTGCTGACATTTTTAGGACCGCATTGCGGTATGCTGCCATTTTTGGATCTTTGGCATCAAAGTCTCCGTTTATTTGAGATATTGCGAGGTTCGAATCCCCGCACACCTCTAGGCGTTGAATGCCCATGGAGTCTGCCATCCGGAGGCCGTGCAGAAGGGCCTCGTATGCGGCTGCGTTGTTGGAGTCCGTATACATTATCTGAAGGACGTATTGGATTGTGTCCCCGGTTGGGGACGTCAGGATGACGCCAGCCCCCAGGCCGGCCAACATTTTGGAGCCGTCAAAGTGCATGATCCAATTGGAGTATGCGCCGTACTCTTTAGGGAGTTCGGCTTCAGTCCATTCGGCCACGAAGTCGGCCAAAACCTGCGATTTGATAGCTCGTCGTGGCTTGTAGGTTATGTCGAATGGAAGGAGCTCTATGGCCCATTTAGCAATCCGGCCCATCGCGTCGCAGTTGTTTATTATGTCATTAAGAGGTACTTCGGAGGCTACCGTTATCGAACCCTCTTGAAAGTAGTGTCGCAGCTTCCGGGATGCCATGAACACTGCGTATGCTATCTTTTGATAGTGTGGGTAACGGGACTTGCATGGAGTTAGGACAGTGGACACATAGTAAACCGGTTTTTGAAGAGGGAACTGGTGTCCGTCCGTTTCTCGTTCGACAACGAGCACCGCTACCGACAACTTGATGTGTTGCGGCGATATATAATAGCATTGGTTACGCCCACATTGGGCACGACCAGGACGGATTTGTTGCCAATATGGCTTTTATCTCTTCGAGTCCGGCCGTGGCGGCATCCGATCCACTCGAAGTGTTGATGCGGCGGAGGAGGCGGTAAAGGGTAACGCCTTTTCTCCCAAGCGGGAAATAAAGCGGCTTAGAGCCGCCACGCATCCCGGCCAATTTTTGTATTTGTTTGAGGTCTTTTGGAATGTCCAATTGTGATGAGCTGGGATCTTGGCTGGGTTTGCTTCAATTCCTCTACGGGACACAATGAAGCCCAGAGCTTTCCGGTGGAGCCAAGACGCATTTTCGGATTGAGCTTAATGTCATATTTTCAAAGACTGTCGAATGTGAGCCTCAAGTCGTCTACTAGAGTTTCGACGTGCTTGGTTTTGACGACCACGTCATCTACATATGCTTCCACTATTTTGCCGATCTGGTTTGCGGACATGTATACGAATCATGCTTGACGATATGTTGCGCCGACGTTTTTGAGCCCAAAGGGCATTGTGTTGAAGAAGAACGGGCCGTATGGAGTGATGAATGCAGTTGCAGCTTGGTCTGGCTCCGCCATCTTGATTTGGTGGTAGCCGGAGTACGCGTCGAGGAAGCACAATGAGTCGTGCCCTGCTGTAGCGTCAATAATTTGATCAATTCGGGGGAGGGGGAAGGGATCCTTTGGGCAAGCCTTATTAAGGTCTTTAAAATCGACACATAGGCGCCAGGATTTATCCTTCTTTGGTACCATCACCAGGTTTGCTAGCCAGCCCGGATGTTTTATATCTCTGATGAATCCGGCTTCCAAAAGTTTGGCTAGCTCCTCTCCCATGGCCCGTCTCTTGGGTTCGGAAAAGCGCCGAAGAGCCTGTTTGGTGGCTTGAATCCTTTTAGGATATTTAGGCTGTGCTCGGCGGTGACGTGGGATTCTGGCATGTCACGAAGGGTGCCAGGCAAAGAT
This sequence comes from Aegilops bicornis, assembly GCA_021605145.1. Lineage (NCBI taxonomy): Eukaryota > Viridiplantae > Streptophyta > Magnoliopsida > Poales > Poaceae > Aegilops > Aegilops bicornis. The sequence continues at coordinate 514,723,548 of CM038674.1, forward strand.
GTCCCAGTTTTCTTGTAGAAATTCTCGTAGTGCAGCGTCTACATCAGGGTTTAATTGTGCCCCAATGGAGGCTGTCTTTGCAGGGTCCGTTGGGTGGACTTGAAATTTGACTATTTCATCCGCTGGTTTAAAAGAAGTGGACTTGGATCTTTTATCAAGTATCACATCGTTCCTGTTCACCGTGGAGCGCATCGCGGTGAGTTCCTCGGCCGCTAGGGCTTCGGATAGTGCCTCGAGGGCTAGTGCGGCTGTCTTGTTTTCGGCGCGGAGTGCTATGTTTTGATCACTAGCGAGAGTGATGATTCCGTTAGGTCCGGGCATTTTAAGCTTCATGTACCCATAATGGGGAATAGCTTGAAAAATTGTGAATGCCTCTCGTCCTAATAAAGCATGATATCCGGCTGTTGAGCAGGGGCCACTTGAAATGTGACCTCCTCGGACTGTAATTGTCCGTGAGCGAACACACTACGTCGATGTGATTTTTCCTGTGCAGCATGCTTCCCGGCTAGGGATTATTCCTCTAAAGGTTGTGCTGCTTCGCTCAATGCGGTTCGATATATTTCCATTTTCGGAGGGTTTCCTCATAGATGAGGTTTAGTCCGCTGCCGCCATCCATGAGTACCTTAGTAAGGCGAAAGCCGTCCACTATCGGACTGAGGACCAATGCGGCTGGTGCTCGGGCTGTTCGGAATTTAGGTTCGTCACTGGCATTAAAAGTAATAGCCGTGTCACTCCATGGATTTATTGTTGCTACTTGGTAGACTTCGGCAAGGTTGCGGAGTGTTTGTTTTCGCATGTTATTTGATGCGAAAGTCTCGAAGACTGTTAACACCGTCTTGGTGTTCTTTGGGCTGGGATTACGAAGCTAGAAGCTCCTCGCCACTTTTGGCCACCTGCCATAGTATCCAACATGCTCAAAGGCTATGAGTTGGAGTGGCGCCCTACGTGCTATGAATTTTGCGAGGTCCGTTTAGTCAACCCTCCAAGACGGTTCCGTTACCCTTTAGGGGTTTTTGGTTTTTGGTATTTAACCCGGTGCTTGATAATGATGCACCCTTTTATTTCGGACTAGAGATGTATTGGGCGGATTATCCCAAAATTTACTTTCGGTTTTCCAGGCGCTCTCCATCGCACAGTACTTTTGTACTATGGTCACCAAGTCAGCAAAGCGTGTAATTTCGTGACGACTTATGGCGTTTAGGATTCCCTTGTCCGTGCAATTATTGCAAAAAATTGGGATTGCGTCCTCCTCTCGGCGGTCCTTTATCCTGTTCATAACCAGGAGGAATCGCCCGATAATGATGTCTTGTTTCATGGGCTCTTGCGAATTCGAGAGAGATCGCTAATGTTTGGGTGGGCAGGTGGAACTAGATCCGGAACCCCATCCAATTTAGGACTCGGGGCCGAGAAGTTTCGAACTTCGGAAGTTTGGATTTTGAGTGTTATCCAATGAGTCCAACCCGCCGCCTGACTTTAAGTTCAGGGCTTGATCGACATCCGTCTCTCCGCCGGTATCCGGCTTGGAGGGATCGGGAATCCTGACGTAGCTAGTCCTTAAGATAGAAGAAGAATCGCCGCATTGCTCCTCTATCACAGCAACATGATGGGTAGCCTGGGGAGAGTTGATCTCTCTCAGATCGGTTTTAGGCCCGATCCGGTCGTAGTATGTGGCGACTCCCAGGGCGGCGATGCGATCCAAGAGCTCGTTTACAGAGGAGAGCTCGATCAGATCTAACTATTCAGCAAGTTCCGAATTAACATGGAGACTGGTTTCGATGACTCGAGAGGTCATCGTCGGCGCGGTGGCCGGACTGGCGGTCATAAGAAAACCACCTAGCCGAAGAGTTCGGCGGCCAAGGCTCCTCTGGCGATAGTATCGTCTTTAAAGACGAGATGAGGCATCCTACCTGATGGCGACGACACAGAGGAACTCTCAATGAAAGCACCAATGTCGGTGTCAAAACCGGCGGATCTCGGGTAGGGGGTCCTGAACTGTGCGTCTAGGCGGATGGTAACATGAGACAAGGGACACGATGTTTTTACCCAGGTTCGGGCCCTCTCGATGGAGGTAATACCCTACTCCTGCTTGATTAATATTGATGATATGGGTAGCGCAAGAGTAGATCTACCACGAGATCAAGGAGGCTAAACCCTAGAAGCTAGCCTATGGTATGATTGTTGTTCGTCCTATGGACTAAAACCCTCCGGTTTATATAGACACCGGATAGGTTAGGGTTACGAGTCGGTTACAATGGTAGGAGATCTACATATCCGTATCGCCAAGCTTGCCTTCCACGCCAAGGAAAGTCCCATCCGGACACGGGACGAAGTCTTCAATCTTGTATCTTCATAGTCCAGGAGTCCGGCCAACGGTGATAGTTCGGATATCCGGACACCCCCTAATCCGGGACTCCCTCAATCGCAGAAGTAGAATATTTGAGTTAACGAGTTTGGCCTTCAGTTAAAACAATGTGAAATAGTTTCACTACCGACGCCACCTGGAACACCACAGTGTAATGGTGTGTCCGAACATCATAACGTACTTTATTAGATATAGTGCAATCTATGATGTCTCTTACCGATCTACCACTATCGTTTTGGGGTTATGCATTAGAGACAGCTACATTCACGTTAAATAGGGCACCATCTAAATCCATGATGAACTGTGGTTTGGCGAGAAACCTAAGCTGTCGTTTCTTAAAGTTTGGGACTGCGATGCTTATGTGAAAAAGTTACAACATGATAAGCTCGAACCCAAATCGGAGAAGTAAATCTTCATAGGATACCCAAAAGAAACTGTTGGGTACACCTTCTATCACAGATCTGAAGGCAAGATATTCGTTGCTGAGAGTGGATCCTTTCTAGAGAAGGAGTTTCTTTCAAAAGAAGTGAGTGGGAGGAAAGTGGAACTTGATAAGGTAATTGTACCTTCTCCCAAATTGGAAAATAGTTCATCACAGAAATCAGTTCTAGTGATGTCTACACCAATAAGAGAGGAAGTTAATGATAATGATCATGAAACTTCAGATCAAGTTACTCTGAGAACCGTAGATCAAGCAGTGAGATCCGCAGCCAGTGAATACGGTAATCCTATTACGGAGGTCATGTTACTTGACCAAGATGAACCTACGAACTATGAGGAAGCGATGATGAGCCCAGATTCCGCAAAATGGTTTAAGGCCATAAAATCCGAGATGGGATCCATGTATAAGAACAAAGTATGGACTTTGATGGACTTGCCCGATGATTGGTGAGCCATTGAGATTAAATGGATCTTCAAGAGGAAGACGGACGCTGATAGTAGTGTTACTATCTACAAAGCTAGAATTGTCGCAAAAGGTTTTTGACAAGTTAATGGTGTTGACTACGATGAAAGTTTCTCACTCGTATCTATGCTTAAGTCTGTCCGAATCATGTTGGCAATTGCCGCATTTTATGAAATCTGGCAAATGGATAAACAAAATTACATTCCTTAATGGATTTATTAAAGAAGAGTTGTATATGATGCAACCAGAAGGTTTTGTCAATCCTAAAGGTGCTAACAAAATATGCAAGCTCCAAATGATCCATCTATGGACTAGTGCAAGCATCTCGGAGTTGGAATATACGCTTTGATAAGTTGATCAAAGGATATAGTTTTATACAGACTTGTGGTGAAGCCTGTATTTAGAAGAAAGTGAGTGGGAGCACTACAACATTTCTGATAAGTATTTGTGAATGACATATTGTTGATCGGAAATAATGTAGAATTATTCTACAAAGCATAAAGGAGTGTTTGAAAGGAGTTTTTCAAAGAAAGACCTCGATGAAGCTGCTTACATATTGAGCATCAAGATCTATAGAGATAGATCAAGACGGCTTGATAAGTCATTACAATGAGTACAGACCGTGACAAGATAATGACGTAGTTCAAAATGGAACAGTCAAAGACAGAGTACTTGCCTGTGTTACAGGGTGTGAAATTGAGTAAGACTCAAAGCCCGACCACGGCGGAAGATAGAAAGAGAATGAAAGTCATTCCCTATGCCTCAGCCATAGGTTCTATAAAGTATGCCATGCTGTGTACCAGATCTATTGCATACCCTACCACTAAGTTTGGCAAGGGAGTGCAATAGTGATCTAGGAGTAGATCAATGGACAACGGTAAAAATTATCCTTAGTGTAATAAGGATATGTTTTTCGGTTATGGAAGTGACAAAAGGTTCGTCGTAAAGGGTTACGTCGATGCAAGTTTTGACACTAATCTAGATGACTCTAAGTCTTGGTCTAAATACATATTGAAAGTGGGAGCAATTAGCTAGAGTAGCTCCATGCAGAGCATTGTAGACATAGAAATTTGCAAAATACTTACGGATCTGAATGTGACAGACCCGTTGACTAAAATTATCTCACAAGCAAAACATGATAACACCTTAGTACTCTTTGGGTGTTAATCACATAGCGACGTGAACTAGATTACTGACTCTAGTAAACCCTTTGGGTGTTGGTCACATGTCGATCTGAACTATGGGTGTTAACCACATAAAGATGTGAACTATTGATGTTAAATCACATGGCGATGTGAACTAGATTATTGACTCTAGTGCAAGTGGGAGACTGAAGGAAATATGCCCTAGAGGCAATAATAAAGTTATTATTTATTTCCTTATTTCATGATAAATGTTTATTATTCATGCTAGAATTGTATTAACCGGAAATATATTACATGTGTGAATACATAGACAAACATAGTGTCACTAGTATGCCTCTACTTGACTAGCTCGTTAATCAAATATGGTTAAGTTTCCTAACCATAGACATGAGTTGTCATTTGATTAACGGGATCACATCATTAGGAGAATGATGTGATTGACTTGACCCATTCCGTTAGCTTAGCACACGATCGTTTAGTATGTTGCTATTGCTTTCTTCATGACTTATACATGTTCCTATGACTATGAGATTATGCAGCTCCCATTTACCGGAGGAACACTTTGTGTGCTACCAAACGTCTGGCGTAACTGGGTGATTATAAAGGTGCTCTATAGGTGTCTCCGAAGGTACTTGTTGGGTTGGCGTATTTCGAGTTTAGGATTTGTCACTCCGATTGTCGGAGAGGTATCTCTGGGCCCACTCGATAATGCACATCACTTAAAGCCTTGCAAGCATTGCAACTAATGAGTTAGTTGCGGGATGATGTATTACGGAACGAGTAAAGAGACATGCCGATAACAAGATTGAACTAGGTATTGAGATACCGACGATAGAATCTCGGGCAAGTAACATACCGATGACAAAAGGAACAACATATGTTGTTATGCAGTCTGACCGATAAAGATCTTCGTAGAATATGTGGGAGCCAATATGAGCATCCAGGTTCTGCTATTGGTTATTGACCGGAGACGTGTCTCGATCATGTCTATATAGTTCTCGAACCCGTAGAGGGTCCGCACACTTAACGTTACGATGATGCTTATATTATGAGTTTATATGTTTTGATCTACGAAGGTTGTTGAGTCCCGGATGTGATCACGGACATGACGAGGAGTCTCGAAATGGTCGAGACATGAATATTGATATATTGGAAGCCTATGTTTGGATATCGGAAGTGTTCCGGGTGAAATCGGGATTTTCTTGAGTGCAGGAGGTTCTGGAACCCGGGAGGTAAATGGGCCTTTACGGAGAAGAGGAGAGGCGACCAGGGCTGGGCCGCGCCCCCTCCCCCCTAGTCCGAATAGGACAAGGAGAGGGGGGTGGCGCCCCCCTTCCTTCTCTCCCTCCTCTTTCCCCCTCCCGAATCCTATTCCAACTAGGAAAGGGGGGGGGAGTCCTACTCCCGGTGGGAGTAGGACTCCTCCTGGCGTGCCCTCCCCTTGGCCGGCCGCACCCCCCTTGATCCTTTATATCACGGGGCAGGGGGCACCTCTAGACACACAAGTTGATCAGTTGATCTCTCCCAACCGTGTGTGGTGCCCCCTCCACCATAGTCCACCTCGATAATCTTGTGGCGGTGCTTAGGCAAAGCCTGCGTCGGTAGAACATCAACATCGTCACCACGCCATCGTCTTGTGAAACCCTCCCTCAACACTCGGCTGGATCGGAGTTGGAGGGGCGTCATCGGGCGAGCGTGTGCTGAACTCGGAGGTGCCGTCACGTTCGGTACTTGATCGGTCGAATCGTGAAGACGATACGACTACATCAACAGCGTTGTGTTAACGCTTCGCTTCGGTCTCACGAGTGCGTAGACAACACTCTCCCCTCTCGTTGCTATGCATCACCATGATCTTGCGTGTGCATAGGAATTTTTTTGAAATTACTACGTTCCCCAACATGTTGATCATATTAACTATATGATTCACGCTCGACCTTTCGGTCTTAGTGTTCTGAGGCCATATCTGCATATGTTAGGCTCGTCAAGTTTAACCCGAGTATTCTGCATGTCCAAAACTGGCTTGCACCCGTTGTATGTGAACGTAGAGCTTATCACACCCGATCATCACGTGGTGTCTCGGCACGACGAACTGTAGCAACGGTGCATACTTAGGGAGAACACTTGTACCTTGAAATTTAGTGAGAGATCATCTTATAATGCTACCGCCGAACTAAGCAAAATAAGATGCATAAAGGATAAACATCACATGCAATCAATATAAGTGATATGATATGGCCATCATCATCTTGTGACTTTGATCTTCATCTCCAAAGCACCGTCATGATCACCATCGTCACCTGCTTGACACCTTGATCTCCATCGAAGCATCATTGTCGTCTTGCCAACTATTGCTATCACGACTATCGCTACCGCTTAGTGATAAAGTAAAGCAATTACATGGTGATTGCATTGCATACAATAAAGCGACAACCATATGGCTCCTGCCAGTTGCCGATAACTCCATTACAAAACATGATCATCTCATACAACAATTTATATCATCACGTCTTGACCATATGACATCACAACATGCCCTGCAAAAACAAGTTAGACGTCCTCTACTTTGTTGTTGCAAATTTTACGTGGCTGCTACGGGCTTAGCAAGAACCGCACTTACCTACGTATCAAAACCACAACGATTTTTCTTCAAGTGTGTTGTTTTAACCTTCAACAAGGACCGGGCGTAGTCACACTCGATTCAACTAAAGTTGGAGAAACAGACACTCACCAGCCACCTATGTGCGAAGCACGTTGGTAGAACCAGTCTCGCGTAAGCGTACACGTAATGTCGGTCTGAGCCGCTTCATCCAACAATACCGCCGAATCAAAGTATGACATGCTGGTAAGAAGTATGACTATTATCGCCCACAACTCTTTGTGTTCTACTCGTGCATATAAACATCTACGCATAGACCTGGCTCGGATGCCACTGTTGGGGAACACAGTATTTCAAAAAACATTACCTACAGTCACGCAAGATCTATCTATGTGATGCATAGCAACGAGCGGGAGAGTGTGTCCACGTACCCTCGTAGACCAAAAGCGGAAGCATTAAGCAACGCAGTTGATGTAGTCGAACGTCTTCGCGATCCAACCGAACAAGTATCAAACGCACGACACCTCCGCGATCTGCACACGTTCAGCTCAGTGGTGTCCCTCGAACTCTTGATCCAGCTGAGGCCGAGGGAGAGTTTTGTCAGCACGACGGTGTGATGACAGTGATAATGAAGTTACCAACGCAGGGCTTCTCCTAAGCACTACAATGATATGACCAAGGTGGAAATATGTGGAGGTGGGCACCGCACACGGCTAAAACAATAACTTGTGTTTCTATGGGGTGCCCCCTCCCTCGTATATAAAGGAGGGAGGAGGAGAGGGCCGGCCCTCATAGGAGTAGGTTTCCCCCTTCCTAGTTGGAGTAGGTTCCCCCCTTCCTAGTTGGAGTAGGAGAAGAAGGAAGAGGGAGAGGGAGAGAAGGAAAGGGGGCCCGGCCCCCACCCCAATTCGGATTGGGCTTGGGGGGGTGCATGCCCTCCACCTGGCCGCCTCCTCCTCTTTTCCACTAAGGCCCAATAAGGCCCATTGACTCCCCGGGGGGTTCCCGTAACCTTCCGGTACACTGGAAAATGCCCGAACTCATCCGGAACCATTCCGGTGTCCAAACATAGCCTTCCAATATATCGATCTTTAAGTCTCGACCATTTAGATACTCCTCGTCATATCCGTGATCACATCCAGGGCTCTGAACAACCTTCGGTACATCAAAACACATAAACTCATAATACCGATCGTCATCGAACGTTAAGCGTGCGGACCCTACGGGTTCGAGAACTATGTAGACATGACCGAGACACATCTCCAGTCAATAACCAATAGCGGAACCTGGATGCTCATATTGGCTCCTACATATTGTATGAAGATCTTGATCGGTCAAACCGCATAACAACATACGTTGTTCCCTTTGTCATCGATATGTTACTTGTCCGAGATTCGATCGTCGGTATCATCATACCTAGTTCAATCTAGATTCTTGGCAAGTCTCTTTACTCGTTCCATAATGCATCATCCCGCAACTAACCCATTAGTCACATTGCTTGCAAGGCTTATAGTGATGATCATTACCGAGAGGGCCCAGAGATACCTCTCCGATACTCGGAGTGAAAAATCCTAATCTCTATCTATGCCAACTCAACAAACACCATCGGAGACATCTGTAGAGCATCTTTATAATCACCCAGTTACGTTGTGACGTTTGATAGCACACAAGGTGTTCCTCCGGTATTTGGGAGTTGCATAATCTCATAGTCAGAGGAACATGTATAAGTCATGAAGAAAGCAATAGCAATAAAACTAAATGATCATTATGCTAAGATAATGGATGGGTCTTGTCCATCACATCATTCTCCTAATGATGTGATCACGTTCATCAAATGACAACACATGTCTATGGTTAGGAAACATAACCATCTTTGATAAACGAGCTAGTTAAGTAGAGGCATACTAGGGACACTTATGTTTTGTCTATGTATACACACATGTACTAAGTTTCTGGTTAATACAATTCTAGCATGAATAATAAACATTTATCATGAAATAAGGAAATAAATAATAACTTTATTATTGCCTCTAGGACATATTTCCTTCACATCGAGATCTCAATGACTAGCTAAAAGGCTTTAAAGAAAAGTGCTTGTTGGGAGACAACCAAATAGTTTCCTTTTTCTGTTTTTATGAGAATACACATTATTACCTCTTTAGTAATTGTGTTTTGGTGTTTTAATTATTGTTTGAGCGAAGTAAGACCTTTGGGATGGTCTACGGTGATAGTTGATTTGATCTTGTTGAAAGCAGAGACTTTTGCGCTCATTGCCAGAAATTTAAAAAATCACAGAAACGCGGTTTTGATGTGAATTTTGTACACAAGATTGATATACTAATTGTCTAAATTTTACTTTTTTTATAATTTTTGGAGTTACAGAAGTATACATAATTTCCAGATTACTACAGACCGTTATGTTTTTGACAGATCATGTTTTCTATGTGTTGTTTGCTTATTTTGATGAATCTATGGGTAGTATCGGGGGGGGGGGGGAGGTATTAACCATGGAGAAGTTGGAATACAGTAGATATTACACCAATATAAATAAAGAATGAGTTCACTAAAGCACCTAAAGTGGTGCTTTATTTTATTATATTAATGGATCTTATGAGTTTTCTGTTGAGTTTTGTGTTGTGAAGTTTTCAAGTTTTGGGTAAAGATTTGATGGACAATAGAATAAGGAGTGGCAAGAGCCTAAGCTTGGGGATGACGAAGGTAATATTCAAGGAGAACCAAGAATCTAAGCTTGGGGATGCCCCTGATGACATCCCCTCTTTTGTCTTCAATCCATAGGTAAATTTACTTGAGGCTATATTTTATTCACCACATGATATGTGTTTTGCTTGGAGCGTCTTGTATGATTTGAGTCTTTGCTTTTTAGTTTGCCACAATCATCCTTGATGTACACACCTTTTGAGAGGGACATGCATTAATCGTGAATTTATTAGAATACTATATGTGCTTCTAGAGCACGGCGGTGGCTTTATTTTATAGAAATTGTTGAACTCTCATGCTTCACTTATATTATTTGAGATTCTAAAACAGCATGGTAATTTTCTTAGGTTATGAATTTAGTCCTAATATGATGGCCATCCAAGAGGGACATAATAAAAACTTTCATATAAAGAGCATTGAATAGATGAGAAGTTTGATTCCTTGCATTTGTTTTGAGATATAAAGATGGTGATATTAGAGTCATGCTAGTGAGTAATTGTGGATTGGTAGAAATACTTGTCTTAAAGTTTGTGATTCCCATAGCATGCACGTATGGTAAACCGTTATGTGATGAATTCAGAGCATGATTTATTTTTTGATTGTCTTCCTTATGAGTGGCGGTCGGGGACGAGCGATGGTCTTTTCCTACCAATCTATCCCCCTAGGAGCATGCGTGTAGTACTTTGTTTTGATAGCTAATAAATTTTTGCAATAAGTATGTGAGTTATATATGACTAATGTTGAGTCCATGGATTATACACACTCTCACCCATCCACCATTGCTAGCCTCTCTAGTACCACGCAACTTTTGCCGCTGCATTAAACCCACCATATACATTTCCTCAAAACAGCCACCATACCTACCTATTATGGCATTTCCACAGCCATTCCGAGATATATTGCCATGCAACTTCCACCGTTCCATTTTATTATGACACGCACCATCATTGTCATGTTGCTTTGCATGATCATGTAGTTGGCATAGTATTTTTGTGGCAAGGCCACTGTTCATATTTTTTTTATACATGTCACTCTTGATCATAGCACATCACGGTACACCACCGTAGGCATTCATATAGATTCATATCTTGTTCTAGTATCGAGTTGTAATTTTTGAGTTGTAAGCAAATAAAAGTGTGATGATGATCATTATTAGAGCATTGTCCCATGTGAGGAAAGGATGATGGAAGCTATGATTCCCTCACAACTTGGGATGAGTCTCCGGACTTTATAAAAAATAAAAGAGGCCAAAGAAGCCCAAACAAAAAAAATAAAAAAATGAGAGAAAAGAGAGAAGGGACAATGTTATTATCCTTTTTCCACACTTGTGCTTCAAAGTAGCACTATAGAGTCTCCTATTTTGTCACTTTCATATACTAGTGGGATTTTTTCATTATAGAACTTGGCTTGTATATTCCAATGATGGGCTTCCTCAAATTTCCCTTGGTCTTCATGAGAAAGCAAGTTGGATGCACACCCCCACCTAGTTTCTTTTTGAGCTTTCATGCACTTATAGCTCTAGTGCATCCGTTGCATGGCAATCCCTACTCACTTGCATCGATATCAATTGATGCGAAGCTCCATAGCCCATTAATTTGCCTAGTTGATGTGAGACTTTCTCCTTCTTTTTGTCTTCTCCACAACCACCATGTTCTATTCCACATATAGTGCTATATCCATGGCTCACGCTCATTAATTGCGTGAAAGTTGCAAAAGTTTGAGAACACCAAAAGTATAAAACAATTGCTTGGCTTGTCATCGGGGCTGTGCATGATGAAATACTTTGTGTGATGAAGATGGAGCATAGTCATACTATATGATTTTGTAGGGATAACTTTCTTTGGCCATGTTATTTTGAGAAGACACGATTGCTTTATTAGTATGCTTGAAGTATTATTGTTTTTATGTCAATATTAAACTCTTGTTTTGAATCTCATGGATCTAAATATTCATGTCACAATAAAGAAGATTACATTGCTAAATACGTTCAGTAGCATTCCACATCAAAAATTCTGTTTTCATCATTTACCTACTCGAGGACGAGCAGGAATTAATCTTGGGGATGCTTGATACGTCTCCAACGTATCTATAATTTTTTATTTTTCCAAGCTATTATATTATCTGTTTTTGATGTTTTATATGCATTAATATGCTATTTTATATTATTTTGGGGAGTAACCAATTAACCTAGAGCCCAGTGCCATTTTATGTTTTTTCCTTGTTTTTGAGTTTTACAGAAAAGGAATGCCAAACAAAGACCAAACGAAATAAAACTTGTGCGATGATTTTTCTTGGACCAGAAGGCATCCATAGGACTTAGAGAGGGGGCTAGAAGGTACCCGAGGAGGCCACAAGCCTGCCAGGCTCGCCCCAGGGGGGCGTCCTGAGGGCTTGTGGGCCCCTAGGAGGTCTCCTAACCCTAATATTTGCACTATAAATTCCCAAGTATTCCTAAACAATCAGAGGCGTCCACCCAAATACTTTTTCATCGCCGCAAGCCTCTGTTCCCATGAGATCCCATATTGGGGCCTTTTCCGGTGATCTGCCGGTGGAGGTCTTGATAACGGAGGGCCTCTACATCAACCTTTCTGCCCTTCCGATGATGTGTGAGTAGTTTATCACAGACCTACGGGTCCATAGCTAGTAGCTAGATGGCTTGTTCTCTCTCTTTGATCTTCAATACAATGTTCTCCTCGATGTTCTCGGAGATCTATTCAATGTAATACTTTTTTGCGGTGTGTTTGTTGAGATCCGATGAATTGTGGATTTATGATCAGATTATCTATGAATATTATTCGAGTCTTCTCTGAACTCTTTTATGCATGATTAAGATATCTTTGTATTTCTCATCGAACTATCAGTTTGGTTTGGCCAACTAGATTGGTTTTTGTTGCAATGGGAGAGGTGCTTAGTTTTGGGTTCAATCTTGCGGTGTCCTCACACAGTGATAGAAGGGGTAGCGAGGCATGTATTCTATTATTGTCATCAAGGATAAAAAGATGGGGTTTATATCATATTGCTTGAGTTTATCCCTGTACATCATGTCATCTTGTTTAAGGTGTTACTCCGTTCTTTTTAACTTAATACTCTAGATGCATGCTGGATAGCGGTCGATGTGTGGAGTAATAGTAGTAGATGCAGAATCATTTTGGTCTACTTGTCACACACGTGATGCCTATGTCGGCATCACAGGGCAGGAGTCCCAGGACTTGCACACTGCATGGGGTGGCTCTGCCCGGCTGACCCTGTCACGCCCATCTTCACCAACAAACACCCAAGACCCTCGCGAGGGGCCGAGCCTTGCGACGCGGACGACACAGGACCTCCTCGGGAGCGGCCTCACCAGGATGGCTCGCGAGGGGAGGAGAGATCAAGGCAAGGGACACCTCGCGAGGTTCCTATGACGTAAGCCATGACGACTAGCGCCAGGCGGGCGCCAGTGCATGTAATGTCCTCGTTTCCTCTTTGGTGCTAAAGGGGCAAGCATAGGCGAGGAGTCCTGAGGCATCAGGCAAAGGTTTCCATATCGGTGCAACGAGACCAAGACCAGCAGGACGGCAGAACGGATGTCACCGTGGAGCCCCAAGACAGTGTCACCACCAGAGCCTTTGGCAGGCGAAGACCACCTTTTGTCAGGATAACTTGTACTAGTTGTCTCCCTTCGAATTTGGCCGTTGTTGGCTCCCTTCCCGCTCAATATTTGGGGAGAGGACCAGGCTTCTACAAATAGGACTAGCCACCACCATAGGAAAAGAGAGAGCCTGAGGTGGTTCACATCATCCTCACACTTACCAAGCACAAGAACACCTCTCCCCAGGAGGTTGTTCTTCCCTTGTACTGTTCATCATTAGCCCAAGAGGCAATCCACCACACCACACTGGAGTAAGGTATTACACCACAACGATGGCCCGAGCCAGTATAAATATCGTGTCTTTTGTGTTGCAGGTTCGTTGAGCTAGGCCTTGAGATCACGGTGAGGCTGAGGGCATGATTAGGCAGGGGGAGATCTTCGTGCGCACCCTAGTGTTCGAACCTCAAGGGTTTTGCCGGAACCCAAAATCCGACATTTGGCGCGCCAGGTAGGGGTGCGCCGAAGCTTTCCGTCCGTCGATCCACGTCCCATCGCTTCGTCGCACCCATGGAGGACGCTCGTCAAGCCCGCGCTGAGCGTCGGGATGCCCTTGCCGCCCGCGTCGCTCAGACCGCTCCTGTCGGCGGGCCTCCTCGTCGCTCCCCGTCACCTGCCGCCAACACCGCCACCGGCCTGACGGGAAACAAGCAGCAAGCATCCTCGCCGCACCCCTCAATGCGGCGGGACGATCGCACCACCACTCCGTCGCTGACCCCGGCTGGCTCATCGTGCTCCCACGGACGCGCAGGCCGCGTTGCTCATGGCATGCGAGCTCCTGTGCTAACGCCCCATCGACGACCTCTACGAGGATTGGTTGGACCGCATCACCGAGCTCGTCAGCGCCGCAGGGGCTCCCCTGCACCATCCCTCTCGCTGCCTCGCCCCACGGCAGCTGCGGGCGATGTGGCTCACGGAGCGCCTCCACCACCTCTACACCAATACGGCGTCCTGGCGCCGAGACGTGCGCCCCCCGGCGTGACCCACCGTGCCGGCCGCCCACGCGAGAAGAAGGAAGCTGCCGAGAAGTTCCCCGGCCGCAAGAGAACATTCCCGCGCTCCCAGCACAGCTGCGACAAGACCGTGTGCCGCCTGCGGCGGCAGTGCGCGGGCATCAAGGGTGGGTTCCGCATCAACAAAGGGTCCTGGTGGCCATTGCGGGTTTCCGCGCCTTCACTCCCGAGCTGCGTAGCGTCGCATGGCCGGGCACGTTCAAGCTAGACCTGCCTCCTCGCTACGACAGCACCCCCAAACCCACAGAGTTCCTGCAGCTCTACAAGCTGAGCATCGAGGCGGCCAACAGCGATGAAAAAGTCATGGCGAACTGGTTCCCCATGGATCTCAAGGATGACGCTCGCTCGTGGCTCCTAAACCTGCCCCCGGGCTCTATCTCCTCCTGGAAAAAAATGCGCGACCGCTTCATCGCCAACTTCCAGGGCACTCGCGACCGCCCTCCGGCCGCGGGTGACCTGCGCTGCATCAAGCAGCATCCAGGAGAGACCCTGCAAAAGTACATCCAGTGCTTCAACAACATTCGCCTCAAGATCCCCAAGGTGATGGACGAGGACATCATCTCCGCGTTTTCTGATGGCGTCCGCGACGTCAAGATGAAGGAGGAGCTCGCCATCCACGAGGAGCTGTGCACGACCTTGGAGCTATTCAACCTGGCGACCAAGTGCGCAAGAGCTGAGGAAGGGCGCCTTTCCCTCCTCGAGCTCCCAGCTGCCGACCCCGAGGAGAAGAAGACCAAGGCCAAGGACGTGAAGTGCAAGGGGGTGTCCGTGCTTGCAGCGGAGCCGAAGATGAAGCGCGACCGGGACATTCCCGAGTCGTCCAAGAGCAGCCGCCCGTTCTGCGCCTTCCACAACGTCCACAACCACAACACTTACGACTGCCAAGAGCTAAGGGCCATTCGAGATGGACGCCTCGGTCGACGCCCCGAACGCAACGACCGGGGCTACGGCCGAGGAGGAGGACATGGCGGAGGACGCTGGGACGACCGCGGCCCCTGCCAGGAGTGGCGCGACCAACCTCGTGAGGACCGCTGGCTGGACCAACCTCGTGAGGGCGCCTGGAGGGATCAGTCTCGCGAGGAACGCCCCCAGGGCAACGCTGGCCTTCCTCCGCTGCCACCACCGCCAAGAAGGAACGATGACCACCAACAGGACGAGGGGGCTGGGGGCTTCCAAGAGCCACACGCTATCGCCTGCATCTTGGGCGGAGCTCAGGCCCCAGCCTCTTAGCGCATCTTCAAGCAGTTTTCCCACGAGGTGAATGCAGTCCTCACCAGGCTCGAGGCCACGCGCCCGCTCAGGTGGTCAAAGTGCGCAACCACTTTCAGCTCAGCAAACCAACTCAAGTGCGCGGCCACCGCTGGAGCCCTCCCGATGCTTTGCTCGCCCGTCATCAGCAACGTGCAAGTCACCAAGACCCTCATCGACGGTGGCGCATGGCTTAACGTCTTGTCCGTCGAGATGTTCGACAAACTTCAAGTGCCATACGATCAACTTCAGCCTACCAAGCCTTTCTCTGGAGTAACCGACGGCTCCACCACCCCGATAGGGCAGGTCCGCCTCCCTCTCACCTTCGGACAGCGCGACAACTACCGCACCGAGCTCATCAACATTGACGTCGCCCACATCCGTCTGCCGTACAACGCCATCCTCGGGTATCCGGCCCTGGCCAAGTTCATGGCAGTGACACACCATGGCTACAACGTCCTCAAGATGCCAGGGAGCGGCGGGATCATCACAGTCCCCTGCGAAGAAAGAGATGCGGTGTGCTCCCTCGAGCGCGCCTTCCAAGAAGCATCAATCAAAGACCCTGACAACAATGCAGCGCAGTACCCTCCTGAGGTCGTCCCCAAGAAGAAGAAGAAACTACTTGATGACCCACAAGTATAGGGGATCTATCATAGTCCTTTCGATAAGTAAGAGTGTCGAACCCAACGAGGAGCAGAAGGAAATGATAAGCGGTTTTCAGCAAGCTATTCTCTGCAAGCACTAAAATTATAGGTAACAGATAGTTTTGTGATAAGATAATTTGTAAGGAGCAACAAGTAACAAAAGTAAATAAAGTGCAGCAAGATGGCCCAATCCTTTTTGTAGCAAAGGACAAGCCTGGACAAACTCTTATATAGAGAAAAGCGCTCCCGAGGACACATGGGAATTATCATCAAGCTAGTTTTCATCACGTTCATATGATTCGCGTTCGGTACTTTGATAATTTGATATGTGGGTGGACCGGTGCTTGGGTGCTGCCCTTACTTGGACAAGCTTCCCACTTATGATTAACCCCTATTGCAAGCATCCGCAACTACAAAACAAGTATTAAGGTAAACCTAACCATAGCATGAAACATGTGGATCCGAATCAGCCCCTTACGAAGCAACGCATAAACTAGGGTTTAAGCTTCTGTCACTCTACAACCCATCATCTACTTATTACTTCCCAATGCCTTCCTCTAGGCCCAAATAATGGTGAAGTGTCATGTAGTCGACGTTCACATAACACCACTAGAGGATAGACAACATACATCTCATCAAAATATCGAACGAATACCAAATTCACATGACTACTAATAGCAAGACTTCTCCCATGTCCCCAGGAACAAACGTAACTACTCACAAAACATATTCATGTTCATAGTCAGAGGAGTATTAATATGCATAAAGGATCTGAACATATGATCTTCCACCAAATAAACCAACTAGCATCAACTACAAGGAGTAATCAACACTACTAGCAACCTACCGGTACCAATCCCGGACTTAGAGACAAGAATTGGATACAAGAGATGAACTAGGGTTTGAGAGGAGATGGTGCTGGTGAAGATGTTGATGGAGATTGGCCCCCTCCCGATGAGAGGAGCGTTGGTGATGACGATGGCGATGATTTCCCCCTCCCGGAGGGAAGTGTCCCCAGCAGAACAGCTCTGCTGAAGCCCTAGATTGGTTCCGCCAAGGTTTCACCTCGTGGCGGCGGAGTCTCGTCCCGAAAGCTTGCTTATGGTTTTTCTTCGGACGAAAGACTTCATATAGCAGAAGATGGGCACCGGAGGGCCAACAGGGGGCCCACGAGGCAGGGGGCGCGCCCCCACCCTCGTGGCCAGGGTGTGGGCCCTCTATGCTATTTCTTCTGCTCAGTATTTTTTATTATTTCCAAAAATAACTTTCATGGAGTTTCAGGACTTTTGGAGTTGTGCAGAATAGGTCTCTAATATTTGCTCCATTTCCAGCCCAGAATTCCAAATTGCCTAAGCATTCTCCCTCCTTATGTAAACCTTGTAAAATAAGAGAGAATAGGCATAAGTATTGTGACATAATGTGTAATAACATCCCATAATGCAATACATATCGATATAAAAGCATGATGCAAAATGGACGTATCAACTCCCCCAAGCTTAGACCTCGCTTGTCCTCAAGCGGAAGCCGATAACGATAAATATGTCCACATGTTTAGAGGTAGAGGTATCGATAAAATAAAATACGGACATGAGGGCATCATGATTATTCTCATAACAACAACATATATGGATATTGTCATAGGATTTCTTATGCTCAAGTAATAATCTATTCACAATGCAAGGTATGAATCAGAAACTTTATTGAGAACTAATAAACTATAATATCAGTCATTGAAGCAATTGCAATTTATCATAACATCAGAAAGACTCTATGTCAGAGCTTTCTAGCAAGTCCACATACTCAACTATCATTTAGTCTTTCATAATTGCTAACACTCACGCAATACTTGTGGTTACGGAGTTTTAATAGGACACAGAGAAAGATAGGGGCTTATAGTTTCGCCTCCCAACCTTTTACCTCAAGGGTAATGTCAACAATAATAATTCATGCTAATCCACATCCAATTAGATATATATATCAGGATCTTTCCAACATCCTGTGCTTGCCAAAGGATAAAATGTAAAAAGGAAAGGTGAAGATCACCATGACTCTTGCATAAGGTAGAAGATAATAATAAAAGATAGGCCCTTCGCAGAGGGAAGCAGAGGTTGCCATGCGCTTTCAGAGTTGGATGCACAAAATCTTAATGCGAAAGAACGTCACTTTATATTGCCACTTGTGATATGGACCTTTATTATGCAGCCTGTCGCTTTTATTTCTTCCACATCACAAGATCGTATAAATCTTATTTCCTCCACACCAATCAATCATACATATTTAGAGAGCAATTTTTATTGCTTGCACCGATGACAACTTGCTAGAAGGATCTTACTTAATCCATAGGTAGATATGGTGGACTCTCATGGCAAAACTGGGTTTAAGGGTACTTGGAATTACAAGTAGTATCTCTACTTGGTGCAAAGAACTTGGCTAGCATGAGGGGGAAAGGCAAGCTCAACATGTTGGATGATCCATGACAATATACTTTATCTCAGATATAAGAAAACATAACCCATTACGTTGTCTTCCTTGTCCAACATCAACTCTTTAGCATGTCATATTTTAATGAGTGCTCCCAATCATAAAAGAGGTCCAAGATAGTATATTTATATGTGAAACCTCTCTTTCTTTATTACTTCCTATTAATTGCAACGATGGCCAAAGCTATGTTTGTCAACTCTCAACAACTTTTAATCATCATACTCCTTCTATGTGAAGTCATTACTCTCCATAAGACCAATATGATCTCTTTGTTTCTTTTTATTCTTTCTTTTTCTTTTATTCCCTCAAGATCATGGCAAAATAATCAAGCCCTTGACTCAACACTAATCTTTATTATATAGCTCACGGACTCGATTACATAAAGGGATCATAAAGCAAAACTCAAAACTAGATCATACCAAAAATTTATTCTACTAGATCAAGATACTACTAAAAGGATCGAACTAAGAAAAATGGTAGAGATAGGAGTGTGATGGTGATACGATACCGGGGCACCTCCCCCAAGCTTGGCAGTTGCCAAGGGGAGTGCCCATACCCATGTGATTATATCTCCTTATTTGTTGGTGAAGAAGAAGATGGTTTAGTTGATGGCGTAGGCTTCTTCCTTAATTTGCGCTTGAGGACAGAATTTTGATCCCTTAGGTCATCAATCTCCTGCTCCAGGCTTAATATCTTTTTTCATAATTCCTGCTTGTTTTCCTGCAAGAGGCGAAAAGGGATAAACTCGATCTTAAATTTCTTTGCTCTATCAGGGAGGCTTGACTTTTTGAACTCCACATGCATGTCCCCAGGTTGAGGTAATGGGACTTCATCTTCATCTGAGATCGTCTCCTCCTTTCTCTTGGGTTCATAGTCCTCTTCTTCTTCCGTAGTCCAACCACAATGCTCCACATCCCCATAGACCTTAGGATCTGCAAGGTAATCACCCACATAGCTTTCTCCTTTCGAATCCTGGGACGACATGTTGCTCTAATCTGCAGCAGGACAGCTCGAAACAAGAACAGAGGATAATTGCGTGATACGGTGGTCAAAACCTTCGGGAGATTATATAATGAATTTTTACCGACCAAAATACATAACATGCAAGAAAACGGAGTCCGGAGAGCGCACGAGGTGCCCACGAGGTAGGGGGCACGCCCAGGGGGGTAGGGCGCGCCCTCCACCCTCGTGGAGCCCTCGTGTCCTTCCTGGACTGCTTCTTATTTTTCTATTTTTCTAAATATTCCAAAACGGATAAAAATTGCCTTTAGAACTGTTTTGGAGTCGGTTTACTTACCGTACCACATACCTATTCCTTTTCGAATCTGAAACGTTTAGAAAAGTGTCCTATGTATTCCTCCGGGGTTACGGTTTCAATAACATTGGTTTCAACATTTATGGGATTACCTAAGATATAATGTTTAATTCTTTGACCTTTCACCACCTTCGGATTTGTGCCTTCGAAGTTGTGCCTTCGAAGTTGTTGATTTTTATGGCACCGGAACGATAGACCTCCTCGATAACGTACGGACCTTCCCATTTAGAGAGAAGTTTTCCTGCAAAAAATATTAAACGAGAGTTGTATAGCAATACATAATCACCTATATTAAACTCACGCTTTTGTATCCTTTTGTCATGCCATCTTTTAACTTTTTCTGTAAACAATTTGGCATTCTCATAAGCTTGGGTTCTCCATTCATCAAGTGAGCTAATGTCAAATAACCTCTTCTCACCGGCAAGTTTGAAATCATAATTGAGCTCTTTAATAGCCCAATAAGCCTTTTGTTCTAGTTCAAGAGGTAGGTGACATGCTTTTCCATAAACCATTCTATATGGAGACATACCCATAGGATTTTTATATGCAGTTCTATAGGCCCATAATGCATCATCAAGCTTCTTGGACCAATTCTTTCTAGATCTATTGACAGTCTTTTGCAAAATTAATTTGAGTTCTCTATTACTCAATTCTACTTGACCACTAGACTGTGGGTGATAAGGAGATGCAATTCTATGATTAACATCATACTTAGCAAGCATTTCTGAAAAGCACCATGAATAAAATGTGAACCACCATCAGTCATTAAATATCTAGGGACTCCAAACCTCAGAAAAATAACTTCTTTAAGCATTTTAATAGAAGTGTTATGATCAGCACTACTAGTTGGAATAGCCTCTACCCACTTAGTAACGTAATCAACAGCAACTAAAATATGTGTGTATCCATTGGAGGTAGGAAAAGGTGCCATATAATCAAAGCCCCAAACATCAAATGGTTCAATAACAAGTGAATAATTCATAGGCATTTCTTGACGTCTACTAATATTACCAATTATTTGACATTCATCACAAGATAAAACAAACTTACGGGCATCCTTGAAGAGAGTAGGCCAATAAAAATCGGATTGCAATACCTTATGTGCAGTTCTGTCTCCAACATGGTGTCCTCCATAAGCTTCAGAGTGACACTTGCATAGGATCTGTTCCTGTTCATGCTCAAGTAGAAAACGTCTAATAACACCATCTACTCCTTCTTTATAAAGATGTGGGTCATCCCAAAAGTAATGTCTCAAATCATAGAAAAACTTTTTCTTTTCTTTGGTATGTGAAACTAGGTGGTATAAATTTAGCAACAATGTAATTAGCATAATCGGCATACCATGGAGCAAAGACGAGAAGCATTTATGACATTTAATTGTTCATCGTGAAAGCTATCATCAATAGGTAGTGGGTCATCAAGAACATTCTCTAACCTAGACAAGTTATGCAGCACGGGTTCTCAGCTCCCTTTCTATCAATAATATGCAAATCAAATTCTTGTAGCAAGAGAACCCATCTAATAAGTCTAGGTCTAGCATCTTTCTTTTCCATAAGATATTTAATAGCAGCATGATCCATGTGAATAGTTACTTTAGAATCAACAATATAAGGTCTGAACTTATCACAAGCAAATACAACTGCTAAGAATTCTTTTTCAGTAGTTGCATAATTTCTCTGAGCATTGTCTAGAGTTTTACTAGCATATTGAATAACATTTAATTTCTTATCAACTCTTTGCCCTAGAACAGCACCTACATCATAATCACTAGCATCATACATAATTTCAAAAGGTAAATTCCAATCAGGTGGTTGAACGATAGGTGCAGAGATCAATGCTTTCTTAAGTATTTCAAATGCTTCTACACAATCATCATCAAAGACAAATGGTATATCTGTTTTTAACAAATTAGTCAGAGGCCGAGAAATTTTTGAGAAGTCCTTAATGAACCTCCTATAAAATCCGGCATGACCAAGGAAACTTCTTATACCTTCGATGTCCTTGGGACATGGCATCTTCTCAATAGCATCAACCTTAGCTTTATCAACTTCAATACCTCTTTCAGAAATTTTATGCCCCAAGAAAATACCTTCATTAACCATAAAGTGGCACTTTTCCCAATTCAAGACAAGATTAGTTTCTTCACATGTCTGCAAAACTCGATCAAGGTTGCTCAAGCAATCATCAAAAGAGGATCCATAAACGGAGAAATCGTCCATGAAAACCTCACAAATCTTTTCACAGAAGTCAGAGAATATAGCCATCATGCATCTTTGAAAGGTAGCAGGTGCATTACATAAACCAAAAGGCATACGTCTATAAGCAAAAGTACCGAAAGGGCAAGTAAAAGTGGTCTTTGATTGATCATCGGCTGACACAGGTATTTGAGAGAAACCATAATAACCATCTAGAAAGAAAAAATGTGTATGTTTGGATAATGTTTCTAGCATTTGATCGATAAAAAGTAAGGGGTAATAATCCTTTTTAGTAGCTTTATTTAATTTGCGGAAATCAATTACCATCCTATAACCTGTAATAATTCTTTGCGGAATCAGTTCAGCTTTATCATTAGGAACGACAGTAATACCTCCCTTCTTAGGGACACAATGGACATGACTTACCCACTGACTATCAGCAACGGGATAAATAATACCTGCCTCAAGAAGCTTTAGTATTTCCTTTCTTACCACTTCTTTCGTCTTAGGATTCATCCGTCGTTGGTGATCATGAATTGGTTTGGCATCTTTCTCTAATTTTTTTTTGTGTTGGCATAGAGTGGGACTTATGCCCTTAAGATCATCAAGAGTATATCCAATGGCAGCGCAATGCTTCTTCAGAGTTTTCAATAATCTCTCTTCTTCATGCTCTGAAAGTTAGCACTAATAATAATAGGATATATATTTTTCTCATCAAGATAAGCATATTTAAGAGTGTCAGGTAACGGTTTGAGCTCAAACACGGGATCACCCTTGGGTGGAGGGGGATCCCCTAGGATTTCAACAGGCAAATTGTGTTTTAGGATGGGTTCCTGTTTAAAGAATACTTCATCTATTTCCCTTCTTTCATTCATAAACATATCATTTTCATGGTCTAGCAAATATTGTTCTAAAGGATCACTAGGGAATGCGACAATAGAAGCAAGACCAATAATTTCATCTTTACTAGGCAATTCTTCCTCACGGTGTTGTCTCTGAAATTTAGAGAAGTTAAACTCATGAGACATATCACCTAGACCAATAGTAACAACATCCTTTTCGCAATCTATCTTAGCATTAATAGTGTTTAAGAAGGGTCTACCAAATATAATGGGACAAAAGCTATCTTGTGGGGAACCAAGAACAAGAAAATCAGCAGGATATTTAGTTTTCCCGCACAAGACTTCAACATCTCTAACATTCCCAATTGGTGAAATAGTATCTCTATTGGCAAGTTTAATGGTAGCATCAATATCTTCTATCTCAGCAGGTGCAATATCATGCATACTTTCTTTGTATAAGTCATGAGGTATAGCACTAGCACTAGCACCCATGTCACATAAGCCATGATAACAATGATCTCCTATTTTAACAGAAATAACAGGCATGCCTACCATAGGTTTATGTTTATCTTTAGCACCAGGTTTGGCAATTCTAGCAGTATAATTACAGAAATGAATAACATGCCCGTCAATATTATCAGACAAGAGATCTTTAATAATAGCAATGTTAGGTTCAACTTTAACTTGCTCAGGAGGTGTATAAGTTCTAATATTGCTTTTACGAACCATAGTTGAAGCTTTAGCATGATCCTTTATTCTAACAGGGAAAGGTGGTTTCTCAACATAAGCAGTAGGAACAATAGGATCATTATAAGTGATAGTCTTTTCTTCAACTTTAATAGGTGCAACTACTTTTACTTCTATGGGAGGATGATATTTAAACCACTTCTCCTTAGGGAGATCAACATAAGCAGCAAAAGATTCACAGAAAGAAGCTACTATCTCAGAGTCAAGTCCATATTTAGTGCTAAATTTACGGAAAACATCAGTATCCATAAAATATTTAACACAATAAAACTTAGGTGTCATACCTGACTCCTTACCTTCATCGAGGTCCCAATCTTCAGAGTTGCGTTTAATTCTTTCCAATAAATCCCATTTGAATTCAATAGTCTTCATCGTAAAAGAGCCAGCACAAGAAGTATCGAGCATGGTGCGATTGTTATCAGAAAGCCGAGCATAAGGATTTTGAATAATTATTTCTCTTGGGAGCTCATGATTGGGGCATGAATATAACATTGATTTAAGACTCCCCCAAGCTTGATCAATGCTTTCTCCTTCGCGAGGCCAAAAATTATATATATAATTGCGATCACGATGAACAAGGTGCATAGGATAAAACTTCTGATGAAATTCTAATTTCAATCGTTTGTAGTTCCATGATCCCATATCATCGCATAGCCTATACCATGTCAATGCATATCCCTTCAAAGATAAAGGGAAGACCTTCTTCTTAATAACATCATCGGGTATACCTGCAAGCTTAAATAATCCACAAACTTCATCCACATATATTAGGTGCTCATCAGGATGCATTGTTCCATCTCCTGCAAAAGGATTAGCTAGTAGTTTTTCCAACATACCCAAAGGAATTTCAAAGTAGACATTTTCATTTTCAGTAGGTTCAGTAGGTTGAGGAGCAACTCTTTGCTCTACTGGTCGGGGTGAATATACCCTGAACAAGCCCCTCAAAGGATTACTTTCCATAGTAACAAGTGACAGTAAATTTCAGCACACTATAAAAAAAAATTCTTACCAAATTCCACCTACCAAAGGCGCTTCACTGCCCGGCAACGGTGCTAGAAAAGAGTCTTGATGACCCACAAGTATAGGGAATCTATCTTAGTCCTTTCTATCTTAGTCCTTTCGATAAGTAAGAGTGTCAAACCCAACGAGGAGCAGAAGGAAATGATAAGCGGTTTTCAAGAAGGTATTCTCTGCAAACCTTTGAAATTATAGTTAACAGATAGTTTTGTGATAAGATAATTTGTAACGAGCAACAAGTAACAAAAGTAAATAAAGTGCATCAAGATGGCCCAATCCTTTTTGTAGCAAAGGACAAGCCTGGACAAACTCTTATATAGAGAAAAGCGCTCCCGAGGACACATGGGAATTATCATCAAGCTAGTTTTCATCACGTTCATATGATTCGCGTTCAGAACTTTGATAATTTGATATGTGGGTGGACCGTTGCTTGGGTGCTTCCGTTACTTGGACAAGCATCCCACTTATGATTAACCCCTATTGCAAGCATCCGCAACTACAAAAGAAGTATTAAGGTAAACCTAACCATAGCATGAAACATGTGGATCCAAATCAGCCCCTTAGGAAGCAACGCATAAACTAGGGTTTAAGCTTCTGTCACTCTAGCAACCCATCATCTACTTATTACTTCCCAATGCCTTCCTCTAGGCCCAAATAATGGTGAAGTGTCATGTAGTCGACGTTCACATAACACCACTAGAGGATAGACAACATAGATCTCATCAAAATATCGAACGGATACCAAATTCACATGACTACTAATAGCAAGACTTCTCCCATGTCCTCAGGAACAAACGTAACTACTCACAAAGCATATTCATGTTCATAATCAGAGGAGTATTAATATGCATAAAGGATCTGAACATATGATCTTCCACCAAATAAACCAACTAGCATCAACTATAAGGAGTAATCAACACTACTAGCAACCTACAGGTACCAATCCCAGACTTAGAGACAAGAATTGGATACAAGAGATGAACTAGGGTTTGAGAGGAGATGGTGCTGGTGAAGATGTTGATGGAGATTGGCCCCCTCCCGATGAGAGGAGCGTTGGTGATGACGATGGCGATGATTTCCCCCTCCCGAAGGGAAGTGTCCCCAGCAGAACAGCTCTACCGGAGCCCTAGATTGGTTCCGCCAAGGTTCCGCCTCGTGGCGGCGGAGTCTCGTCCCGAAAGCTTGCTTATGACTTTTCTTCAGACGTAAGACTTCATATAACAGAAGATGGGCATCAGAGGGCCAACAGGGGGCCCACGAGGCAGGGGGCGCGCCCAGGGGGTAAGGCACGCCCCCACCCTCGTGGCCAGGGTGTGGGCCCCCTTTGCTATTTCTTCCGCTCTGTATTTTTTATTATTTCCAAAAATAACTTACGTGGGGTTTCAGGACTTTTGGAGTTGTGCAGAATAGGTCTCTAATATTTGCTCCTTTTCCAACCCAAAATTCCAGCTACCAGCATTCTCCCGCCTTATGTAAACCTTGTAAAATAAGAGAGAATAGGCATAAGTATTGTGACATAATGTGTAATAACAGCCCATAATGCAATAAATATCGATATAAAAGCATGATGCAAAATGGACGTATCACTACTCCGCACAGGGCCTCAGGGGAGCGGCGCCTCAAGTGGAGCCGCGTTAGGATCGGCACCTGCGCCTAGTGCGCCTCCCTCTCTCGCATAGGAAAGCGTTCCCGGCGCCCTCCTCGGGCAGGGGTCGGGGGCTCTCTTCTGGAGGGCCTCAGACCTTGCCAACATCACGAGGGAGGCGCTCGGGCACCACGTGGGGGCGTGCTTCGCATCACGTTTCTCTCAGGAGGACACCAGGCGAGGAGCGCCCAACGCTCAGGAGTTCATTGCCAAGAACACTCAGGAACTCCAGGATGCAAGATCCATGTGCGGCGATTGCCGCTCACCTAGCACGGCTCCCCATCCAGGCGAGGATGGCGGGCTGCGCGTCTGCATCGACATCCCAGGGCTCAACAGGGCCGCATCTCAGGGACTCTTCTGGCCTTCGCGCGTGGGACGTTGCAAGGGCCCACCTCACAGCTACGTTCACATGCCATTTGGCCTGCCGAGCGTGGCATCCGCCTTCCAGCGCAACCTGCGGGGCATCCTGGCGGCTCAGGAGGCCAGTCATCACGCAGTCCTGACGGAGATGGAGACGGTCCTCAAGGAACCGCCTGGACCCCCAGAGCCTCCCGAGGCTCAGGGTCTCGGTGGCTCGTGAGGAGCAACCCCTTCACCACGCATCTTCAGCTGCCCCAACAACCCTTCGACAACAGAACGAGGTGACATTTTCCAAGTTTATTTAGCTGGGAGTGCCCCTCGGGCTGCATCATTCCCAGGCCGCGTGGGTCTGTCCCTGCGGCATGTATCCTTTTATGTCTTTAGCTTACTCTGCTGGGGGCGCCCCTCGGGCTGCACCATCCCCAAGCCGCTCGGGTCCGGCCCAGTGGCATGTATCGTTTTTGCGTTTACCTAATCCCATTCGCTTCCCATGCATAATTTATCTATGGTTACTACCTGCTTGATTGTCACCCGCCATGGGAGCCGCGCGCCGATCGTCCTTCTTCAGGATCCTTCACATAAGAAGGCTAGGCACGGCGTCTGTGCTCGGGCCCGTCCCTGTAACGTCGATAAATCCAACTTGGTGCTTGGCCTTCTCATGCGATAGCCTTGGGAGATTCGCTCGGCGCAGGTTGTCTAACCATCTCGCAGGACCACCACATCCATCAAGAGTCAAGACCAGGCGCAACCCGCCTTGAGGTAGGGCCTCGTGAGTCCCTCGCTGGCTCACGAGTGCCCAAACACACCTCGTCTAGCGCTGCCGTGCAAGCCACGTGTCAGGGCGGGGCTGTACATGCCCCGGGGGCTCTCCGCAGTAGGGAGTTCCCTCCCACATACCAGTGGAAGCACCATGCTCCGTGCTGGCCATCGACACTGCTGACGAGCGGCTATGCCCGTGCAAGTGCGGAAGCGCCATGCTCCGCGCTGGTGATAAACAACTGAGGGCGGCCTCACGACCGTATCAACCTCAGGGAGCCTTCGAGCTCAGTGTCTGGCCTCATCACAACACCTCCCCTCGGGAGAGTCGCGCGAGGGGGCTGCGCTCGGGTCACGCCCAAGCGTACGCCACCCAGCCAGGTCCCCTGGACCTGGTCGTCGTGCGCCCCTCCTGAGCTGAGCCTCGGCGAGGGCAAAGGTAGGAGGGTTGTTTGAGCGTCAAGGGGGACTCCTGAGCATCGCGACTTAGGAGCCTAACTGGCCACGTAGCCCCTCACTCCTTGGTCTCGTCCTGGTGATCCGGGCGACCCAACGGCGCTGAGGTATGCGCGGGGTCGGGCTCTGCCGATGTAGAACGCTAGACCTGCCCCTGCATCTCCTTTCTGTAAGCTGTTTGCACATCAAGGGGGACTCCTGAGCATCGCGACTCAGGAGCCTAACTGGCCACGTAGCCCCTCACTGCTTGGTCTCGTCCTGGTGACCCGGACGACCCAACGGCGGCTGAGGTATGCGTGGGGTCGGGCTCTGCCGACGTAGAACGTAAAGCAAATGGGAAGGAAATCGCAAAATTTCAAAGCAAATATTACAGA
The DNA here is from genome assembly GCA_021605145.1 of Aegilops bicornis. Lineage (NCBI taxonomy): Eukaryota > Viridiplantae > Streptophyta > Magnoliopsida > Poales > Poaceae > Aegilops > Aegilops bicornis. The sequence goes on from CM038674.1 coordinate 514,751,994, forward strand.
ACATATTGTTATCCAATACCAAACGTAAGATTAAACGCCTCCACGAGGCACGGTACATGTTGCAGGAGTTCAAACAGGAAAAAGTGCCGCAAGCAAGTCATCCTTGGACACCGCCGTCGCTTGCAAGGGATGCTCCTTCCTTGGTGGTGTCACCTTCACCTGCACCGCCTGCCGAAGTGGCGGGATCAGTAGCAGCGTCGGTCGAAGGCGCAGGAGCGAAGGCGCGGAACTTCTCCAGCAGGGCCTCCACCTGGCTCTTCACGGCTGCAGCGGCGGCTACGCAGTGCTCGTTGTCCACAGGCTCCAGCAGCTCGTCAAGGCGGGCGGCAGGATCACGAAGATGGAGGTGGCTGAAGACGCGCGTCAACGCGGCTGAGGAAAGAACGCGGGCTTCCCCCTCTGCCATGGGGCCGATACCGCTCACGACGTCCTCAAGCGCATCAACCAGATAAGGAAGCAGCTGGGCGGGGCCCTCGTTGCTGGCGGCCAGCGGCTCCTCCAAGCCCTTCTCATAGAGCGACTGCAGCACTGTCCAAGACCTCACCTCGAGGAGCTTGAAGACCTCACCGTCCTCAGCCAGGACCTTCGCCTTGGCGTCAAGATCAGCCTTCTCCGCCTCCACCTTCCGCTCCAGCTTCTTCAGCTGGCTGCGTTCCGCGGCCTGCGCTTTTGCCAACTCCTCCAGCTCAGCGTCGCGACCCTTGATGGCGTCCTCACGGGCCTTCATATTCTCCTCCTCCGCCTTGCGGCTACAGGCTTCTTCCGCACGCTCGTTGAGCAGGGTCTTCAGCTCGGCCTCCAGCACCCGGCAGCGATCCTGGGCGGCCTCGACATCCTTCAGCGCCACCTCGCGAGCGGCCGCTGCCCGGGCGGCGGCCTGCTTCTCCTTCTCGGAGGTTGCCGTGGCCTGGCTTAGTGCCGCCCGAACAGACATGTCAGAATGAAGCCAGGTAGAGACCAGCTCCAGGCGCCCATCTACCAGGTGGGGGTCGGCGCCCTGAAGATCTTCTCGCAGCCGGGTCATCTCAGAAAGAGCGCGCTCCAAGACGTCAAGGGAGGCGGAAGGACCTAGAACCAGTGGTGCAGCAGAAGGAGGAGGAGGCGGCATCGTTACCATAGCCTAGGAGCCTGGGGGCTCCTGAGCTATGGGGACCTCAGCAGCCGAACCAGACACCGGCGCAGCCGGAGCCAGCAGGGCCACGAGGGCCGACTCCTCCCGAGGATGCTCCCCCGGGGCTCGCGAGGATGATCGAGCCGAAGAGGCACGAGCGCCAACGCTGCCCTTCTCCACGGAGGGAGACATGGCCGCAGCACGCGGATTGGTCTCAGGCAGCACCACCGCTTCCTCCTTCCTCTTCTTCGCCGCGGGCATCGGCCTAATTGCACAACGGAGTAGCGTCAAGGATCGGCGGCATAAGAAAGAACAAAGCAGGACAAGAGCACTTACTGGTCTACCACGGTGTAGTCCCTCCGCTTCGTAAGCTTGAAGCCTGAGAGCCTCGAAGCCTGGGGCACGGGCGCGTGGGCTCCAGGAGCAGAAGGAGGGGCAGCAGATGGGCCAGAAGTAGCCCCAGGCGGCATCGAAGCAGGAGCAGCATCTCGGGAGATCAGCGCCGACCTGCCCCTCATCGAGATCATGGGAGGCTCCCACCTCTGGAGGGCATCGGCCTCGTCGTTGTCGTCAGGCAGGGTGCGGAGGATGTCGGCCTTGAGCACGGGGGAGATCTCCCCCATCCCCTCGGGGGTCGCCTCCAAGTTGCGCTCCTCGTCTTCCTCCTCTTCGTCCTCCTTGCGGGAGTCGCCGGAAGACACTTCCACCGGCGCCGTCGCCTCTGGGACCACAAGGGGTGCCGGCGGCACCAGCCTGCTCCCATCAAAGGTGGGCATGGCGGCCGCAACCTGCGCCCCATCCTTGCAACGGAACAAGGGAACGATGGCGCTCGGCGGATACTCTTGGTCGTCCCCGACCAAGAGGCGGAGAGCTACAGCCAGCTCCTCGTCGGACAAGGCTCCCGGACTTAGGCGAAGCTTGTCTTCTTTGCCCCCAGTCCACAAGAGGCGCGAATGCGCCTGGAACGGAGCCACCCGCAGCATCAGGAACTCCCTCAGGAGCATGGCCCCCGTCAGCTTCGCCGCCTTCGCGTTGCCCGGCTTCAGGTGGGCGTTCATCTTCTCCAGCACCAACGTCGCCCGGTCATTAGTAAGCATCGCGCGAGACCATCCCTCGTCAGACTGGGGCATCTCTATCGGCAGCCTCAAGCATGAGTGGACGCACTTCGCGTCCATCATGACCCACTTGCCCCTGAAGCCGTCGGCCTTCTTCCCAGCTGTTGGTGTCAAAACCGGCGGATCTCGGGTAGGGGGTCCCGAACTGTGCGTCTAGGCGGATGGTAACAGGAGACAAGGGACACGATGTTTTTACCCAGGTTCGGGCCCTCTCGATGGAGGTAAAACCCTACTCCTGCTTGATTAATATTGATGATATGGGTAGTACAAGAGTGGATCTACCACGAGATCAGAGAGGCTAAACCCTATAAGCTAGCCTATGGTCTGATTGTTGTTCGTCCTACGGACTAAAACCCTCCGGTTTATATAGACACCAGATAGGGTTAGGGTTACACAGAGTCGGTTATAATGGTAGGAGATCTACATATCCGTACAGCCAAGCTTGCCTTCCACGCCAAGGAAAGTCCCATCCGGACACGGGACGAAGTCTTCAATCTTGTATCTTCATAGTCCAGGAGTCCGGCCAACGGTGATAGTTCGGCTATCCGGACACCCCCTAATCCAGGACTCCCTCAGTAGCCTCCGAACCAGGCTTCAATGGCGATGAGTCCGGTAGCGTGGGTGTCTTGACATTGCAAGGCGGGTTCTTCTCCAAATTCCATATACTTGTCGAATAGTGTCCGGCTTCTGATAAATGCTGTGCTCCTTGGCTTCTACGCCCAATAATGGCCATCTTCCACGTGTTTGAATGAATGCGAAAAGCCAGGGTATTTTTACACTTATCCCACTAGCTGCACAAATGAGCCGCCTATAAAAGGGACGAGGATCTAGATCTGAGTCACACCATCCCCCCTCCTCGAGCTTTCATCGGAGCGTCTCTGACAAAAATCCATTCCATCATGGACAGTCGACGCGGCTCCTCCTCTCGCGCTCCCAGCCCTTAGCCCGGAAATTGGGAGAGATGCTCAGTCCCGCATAGTGATCTAGTGACACTCCAATCTAAGGGATTTCTTCCCCCGGTCTTCATGGTTTCGGTTCGAGCCGGACTCGCCACCTATAAGGGCGGAAAGAAAGCGGAGAGTGTCCCCGATCCCTCCAAAGGAGAGCGGGTATGCTTTGTCTCTTATCTAGTAAGAGGACTCGGATTTCCAATTCATCCGTTTCTCCGGGGCTCTTGGAGTTCTACGGCCTCGGTTGCACCACCTTACGCCTGCCTCCATTTTCCACATTGCGGGCTTCGTGGCCCTTTGCGAACTGTTCTTGGGCGTCGAGGCTCATTTTGCACTTTGGAAGAGATTATTCTGCCTTGTACCCCGTTCTCATGAGGGGTCAATATATCAAGTGGGCGGAGCCGAGCTATGGCGCATCGCCGGGACCGGATATCTATCCTGAACCCCGAAGAAGGCGTTCGAAGACTGGCCTTCGGAATGGTTTTATATAGAAGATGTCCCACTGCCGGATCCTGTTCGGATCGGTCTCCCAGAATTCAGCAATGCTCCTTTGAAGAAACGCCCGAGTTGGCGCCCGCGGAGCTCCCAAAGGGAAGACGACAGGGACGTCCTTTACCTGATGAGCCGAATAAGATTGTTAGCTCATTCCGGACTGACCATGATCGGTGTCATGGCCACATGTATTATGCGGGGGGTGCGGCCGCTCAAAGATAGGGGCCACCCATGTGGGATTTCAACAGGGAGGACAATGCCACCCGTCATGGCCGTAAGGGCGGGATCGATCACCGATCTGGTGAAGATCTTGTCCGCTGTACAAAGGGAGAAGAGGAGGATTTTCTCGCGTCCGGTCCATTGAATGGATTTTCTATGAACAATCCTCGAAGCTGGGTAAGCGGACATTTCTTTTTTGCACATCCGATCCGTATTCCCATGGTTAGGTATCACATTCTGTGATTTTGACACAGGAACTGCGGCAGGCCGTAAAAGACATAAACGGCCCGCCTCCACAACCCAAGGATCCAGAACGGCTCCTCGATCCGGCCTCCCAAGAGGATCCGGACATATTGGTGGAGCTGATTGATGGGGTATTTCACCAACTGAGCATCGATAATGCCTTGGTTGCCATTACGGCCGATTACCGGAATACTTCCACCTCACAGTAATCGAGACCGAGGTCCCAATACTCTGATAATGACCCATCCGTGCTTATTTTTGATCACCGTATTCCCATGGTGTTTCGCAGGGGGTGCCTTCGAGGCAGGAGGCCGAGCCCGCGGCGGCTAGCTAACAAGGGGTAGCACGGCCCCACAGGCTAAAAAGAAGTGCGGCCCGGATCGAAACGCCGCTGCAACGGTATGGCGCATTGCCGTATTCCCAGTATTGATTCCTGGAAGGCGTACTAACGCTGGTGCTCTTTTCAGGAAAAAGAGCGCTCGCCAGACTGTGTCCGGAGAGGTTGCCAATCGAGCCTCCGCCAACCAGGCTCCAAAGCCGGGTCCAGAAGCGGAGGCGAGCACGAGGCATGCATTGGATGCTCCTTCGACATAGGATGCCGACAGATTGTCCGCCACCAACTCCGAGGTGGAGAGCGCCATGAATCACAGGCGCCGCCGGACAGTTCTTCGTGATGCATGTTTCTCCCAAGAGGCATTGAATGCCTTCAATTCGGGAGATGCGCACCTCCGTGCCGCTCAAGATGGTCTAGCCAGAGCCACGGAGCAGTATGTAAAGGACATACGGGTGAGGAAATTTGACAGTTATATATGCCAGTAGCCCCTGAGACTTAAAATAGTTAGAATAACTGATTTAAGGATCATTTGTTATGCAGGATCTTACAAAAAGGAATACCCGACTGTCCCAGGAGCTTGAAGAATGCAAGGCCCAACTTGAGGCCGCACTAGCACTTCTGAGGGAGCCATAGAGACCCCTCTGGTAATATATGCTTCCAAAGATAAGTAGTTTGTGAAGTGCGGCGTGTGTGTAAATCGACAATAATATTGCAGATGGCGCGGACTAGATCGGACAAGCAACAGCTCTTGCGCCGGTTGAAGGCGGCGAGAATGTGCTTACAAGGGTGAGGCAAGAGAAAAATAATCTCAGGATGCCAACACCCAGCTGGGTGAGGAACTAAAGGATGTTCGTGCTCAAATTGCCGACTCCGTGAAGGAGAATCGGCGACTTCGTCAGCGGCATTTATAGTAAGTGCTTGAGCAAACTTTGAAAAAGAGTTCGGCGAGGAAGTCAACTAACGAGTTATGTCTCAGAGGTATGCTCACGGGTCGTCCTGCAGAGGAAATGCCTGGTTCTACGGGTGACCTTCTTCCCGAGCTATTGCAACTGCACGAGCAAGTTCGGCAGGTGATGAAAGGTGTTGCCCAAGCCTTGTGGCCATCTATCTCCCTGCCCGAAGGCCTTGGAGAGCTTGCAGAGAAGCTTCAGGGAGCACGGCGGCTCTTCCGACTATGGAAGATATCGGCTTGTCGTCAAGGCGCCAGGGAGGCCTGGGCCATCGTGAAGACGCGGTACACGAAGGCGGACCCAAACCACATGGCCGAGGTCGGACCTGTGGGGCCCGACGGGAGGGAGATCCCTATGAGCTTAGTGTACGGCCAAGTAGAGTTGGCCGCAAAGTATTCTCAGCAGGACTGTAAACTAGACAGCCTATTAGATGGCATTGAAGAGGAATACAATCAGTCAATTTGACTATGTAATTTAAAATGACATGTAAAATGCCTTCTAGCCGGATTGTAGATCGTTTGTCGTAGCGGACCTTTTCGCTTCAACCTCGGGACCCAATAGTCCGGAGTGTGTCAGAATACCCTCGCGGTTATCTAAAAACCGGGGCATGCATGGAGACCAGGCGTAGGGGTCATGAGTGCTTTATCAGACAAGTGCCCAACTAGTTATGTTATATTACATGGTTAGTAAGAAACATCTTCCGGGAGAATAGTTCCGTTAGGGGTTCCTTTCTCGGGAGGCATGCCCTAAAGTGCATGTCCGGACTGAAAAAAGCGAGAAAAAGCATCTGGGGCAGATAAATGAAAAATAAAAATCGTCTTTTAGTTCACCGACCGAATATTCCCTTAAGAACGCTTAGCTTTCGGCTTCACCCGATCGAGAATGCGTGTCCGGCTGACCGGCGGTAACAATCGCAGAGGTGCTCCCTTTACCACCTAGCCGAACAATCGAGAACGAGGGGTAAGCACAGAGCCAGCAACCCAGTTTGGCCAAAACTTAAGTCATATCGATGCATATAATGGTGAATAAAAGGTACATGCGGAAGTGTGACACATGTGTTGGGCATGAAGCCCGTATAAATAAGCTTACATTAAAGAAGCCCCAGAGTATAATGAGCGCGGATAGCGCGTCAAGTGTCTTGAACAAAGCGCATAAGCAGGCCTTTAATGGGTTCGGAAAAAAGGAGGAGAAGGAGAGAAATAAAAGACATCTTAAAGTATAAAATATAGGCGGAGGAAGGAGACGAACTTCGAGAATCCGGCGCTAGGCGTAGAATCTTCGGAGGCGGGCTGCGTTCCATGGGTTCGGCTCGAGTCGGTTATCCGATGCGTTTAGCTGCAGTGCGCTCCGCCCGGTCGAGGACTTGGTCGATGATGAAGGGACCCTCCCATTTGGGCTTGAGTTTGTCCTTTTTCTTGTCCAGCAGGCGTAGAACTAGTTCGCCAACATTGTAAGCTTTGGCCCGTACTTCCCTGCTTTGATATCTTCGAGCTTGCTGTTGATAGAATGCGGAACGAGCTTTTTCCACGTCACGCTCCTCCTCCAAGGCGTCCAAGCTATCCTACCGATCGAGCTCGGCTTCTCTTTCTTCGCACATGCGCACACGAGGTGAGTCATGAATTATGTCGCAGGGCAAAACTGCCTCTGCGCCATATACCATAAAAAATGGTGTGAATCCGGTAGTGCGATTCGATGTGGTCCGCAGCCCCCAGAGTACGGAGTCGAGCTCCTCTACCCAGTGCGTGTTAGATTCCTTGAGGGACCGCACTAGCCTGGGTTTAATGCCGCTCATGATTAGACCGTTTGCTCGCTCGACTTGACCGTTAGTTTGGGGTGATAGACTGAGCGTGAGTCGAGCTTGATGCCCATGTTTTTGCACCAGAGTTTGACCTCGTCGGCCGTGAAGTTCGTTCCGTTATCAGTGATGATGCTACGGGGGACGCCGTAACGGTGTACTACCCCTGATATGAAGTCTATCACCGGCCCGGATTCGGCCGTCTTTACAGGCTTGGCCTCTATCCATTTGGAGAATTTATCCACCATGACCAATAGGTATTTTTGCTTGTGGGTTCCTCCTTTAAGGGGTCCAACCATGTCGAGCCCCCAGACCGCGAAGGGCTAGGTGATGGGTATAGTTTTGAGGGCGGTGGGTGGCATGTGGCTTTGATTAGCAAAGAGCTGACAACCGACGCATCATTGGACTAAGTCCTGAGCATCTGCCCGGGCCGTCGGCCAATAAAATCCTGTATGGAAGACCTTGCCTACAAGGGCCTGGGCTGCGGCATGGTGCCCACCGAGCCCGGCATGAATTTCAGCCAGGAGATTCCGCCCTTCCTCTTCGGATATACACCTTTGAAGGACTCCGGTTGTGCTTTTCTTATAAACCTCTCCCTCATGGACCTTGTAGGCTTTAGACCGCCGCACTATGTAGCGGGCCTCGTTTTGGTCCTCGGGAAGTTCCTGCCTAGTTAGGTAGGCTAGGAATGGTTCTGTCCATGGGGCGATGACTGCCATTATTTCATGGGCTGACGGTGTTATTTCGTTGGCGGGACCACCAACTATGTCGGAATGTTCGGTGTGGGGCAGTGTGGTTGGGTCCGGGTTGTTATTTCCAGACTCTCCCTCCCATAGTACGGATGGCTTGAAAAGCCTCTCTAGGAAGATGTTGGGGGGGACGGCATCGTGCTTTGCGCCAATGCGTGCCAACACGTCTGCTGCCTGGTTGTTATCCCGGGCTATATGGTGAAATTCGAGCCCCTCAAACCGAGTGACATTTTTAGGGCGACATTGCGATAAGCTGCCATTTTCAGACCCTTGGCATCAAAGTCCCCATTTATTTGGGATATCACGAGGTTCGAATCTCACAAGCACCTCTAGGCGTTGAATGCCCATGGAGACTGTCATCCGGAGACCATGTAGAAGGGCGTCGTATTCGGCTACGTTGTTGGAGTCCGTGTACATTATTTGAAGTACGTATTGGACTGTATCTCCGGTTGGGGACATCAGAACGACGCCAGCCCCTGTGCCGCCAACATTTTGGAGCCGTCGAAGTGCATGATCCAGTTGGAATATGCGCCGTACTCTTTAGGGAGTTCGGCTTCAGTCCATTCAGCGATGAAGTCAGCCAAAACTTGCGCCTTAATAGCTCGCCGTGGATTGTAGGTTATGTCGAACGGGAGGAGCTCAATGGCCCATTTAGCAATCCGGCCCGTTGCATCGCGGTTGTTTATAATGCCATTAAGAGGTACTTTGGAGGCTACTGTTATCGAACACCCTTGGAAGTAGTGTCGCAGCTTCAGGGATGCCATGAACACCGCGTATGCTATCTTTTGATAATGCGGGTACCGTGACTTGCATGGAGTTAGGACAGTGGACACGTAGTAAACTGGTTTTTGGAGAGGGAACTTGTGTCCGTCCGTTTCTCGTTCGACAACGAGCACCGCGCTTACAACTTGATGGGTTGCTGCGATGTATAATAGCATTGGTTCGCCCATGTTGGGCACGGCCAGGACCGGATTTGTTGCCAATATGGCTTTGATTTCTTCGAGTCCGGCCGTGGCAGCATCAAATCCACTCGAAGTGTTCGGTCTTGGCCGGAGGAGGCGATAAAGGGGTAATGCCTTTTCTCCTAAGAGGGAGATAAAGCGGCTTAGAGCCGCCACGCATCCAGTCAATTTTTGTATTTGTTTGAGGTCTTTGGGGATATCCAATTGTGAAAGAGCTCGGATCTTGGCTGGGTTTGCTTCAATTCCTCTACCGGATACAATGAAGCCCAAGAGCTTTCCGGTGATGCCGAAAATGCATTTTTCGGGTTGAGCTTGATGTCATATGTTCGGAGATTATCGAATGTGAGCCTCAAGTAAATCGACTAGGGTTTCGACATGCTTGGATTTGACGACCACATCGTCTACGTATGCCTCCACTGTTTTGCCGATCTGGTTTGCCAGACATGTCTGAATCAAGCGCTGATATGTTGCGCCGGCGTTTTTGAGCCCAAAGGGCATTGTGTTGAAGTAGGATGGGCCGTATGGAGTGATGAATGCCGTTGCGGCTTGGTCTGGCTCTTCCATCTTAATTTGGTGGTAGCTGGAGTATGCGTCGAGGAAACACAATGAATCATGTCCTGCGGTAGCGTCGATAATTTGATCGATGCGGGGGAGGGGGAAGGGATCCTTTGGGCAAGCCTTGTTAAGGTCCTTAAAATCGACACATAGGTGCCAGGATTTGTCCTTCTTTGGTACCATTACCGGGTTTGCTAGCCAGTCCGGATGTTTAATGTCTCACGATGAATCTGGCCTCCAATAGTTTGGCTAGCTCCTCTCCCATGGCATGTCTCTTGGGTTCGGAGAAACGCCGAAGAGCTTGTTTGACTGGCTTGAATCCTTTTAGGATATTTAGGCTGTGCTCGGCCAGCCGGCGTGGGATTCCTGCCATGTTTGAAGGGTGCCAGGCAAAAATGTCCCAATTTTCTCGTAGGAATTCTCTTAATGCGGCGTCCACATCAGGGTTTAATTGTGCCCCGATAGAGGCCATTTTTGTAGGGTCCGTTGGACGGACTTGGAATTTGACTATTTCGTCTGCCGGTTTAAAAGAGGTGGACTTGGATCTCTTATCGAGTATCACATCGTCCCTGTTCACCGTGGAGCGCAGCGCAGTGAGTTCCTCTGCCGCTAGGGCTTCAGATAGTGCTGCAAGGGCAAGTGCAGCTGTTTTATTTTCGGCGCGGAGCGCTATGTCCAGGTCACTAGCGAGAGTGATAATTCCGTTGGGTTCGGGCATTTTGAGTTTCATGTACCCGTAATGGGGTATAGCTTGAAAAATTGTGAATGCCTCTCGCCCTAATAGAGCATGGTATCCATGCTGAGCAGGGCCACTTGGAATGTGACCTCCTCGGACCTATAATTGTCCAGCGTGCGAACACCACATCTAGTGTGATCTTTCCTGACAGCGTGCTTCCCGATCGGGATTATTCCTCTAAAGGTTGTGCCTGCTTTGCTCAATGCGGCTCCAGTCTATTTCCATTTTTGAAGGGTTTCCTCGTAGATGAGGTTTAATCCGCTGCCGCCCGTCCATGAGTACCTTGGTAAGGCGAAGTCAGCCCACTATTGGACCGAGGACCAATCTTCTTTGGTGCTCGGGCTGTTGAATTTAGGTTAAATCCTTTGGCGTTAAAGGTAATAGCCGTGTCCTCCATGGATTTATTGTTGCTATCTGGTAGACTTCGGCAAGGCTGCGGAGTGTTCATTTCCGCATATTATTTGATGCGAAAGTCTCATGATTTATTAATACCGTCTTGGTATTCTTTGGGCTGGTGCTCTGGAGCTAAGAGCTCTTCGCCACTTTTGGCCACTGTCGTAGTATCCAACATGCTCTAAGGCTATGAGTTGGAGTGGCGCCCTCTGTGCTATGAATTTTGCAGGGTCCATTGAGCCATCCCTCCAGTACGGTTCCATGCCCTTTGGGGGTTTTTTGATTTTTGGTATGTAACCCATGTGCCTGGTGATGATGCACCCTTTTATTTCGGACTAGGGTCGTATTCGGGGCCGGATTGTCCCAAAATTTGATTTCGGTTTTCCATGCGCTCTCCATCGCAAGTACTTTTCATACTATGGACGCCAAGTCAGTGGCGTGTAATTTCACGATGACTTATGGCGTTTAGGATTCCTTGTCCGTGCAATTATTGCAGAAGAATGAGATTGCGTCCTCCTCGCGGCAATCCTTTATCCTGTCCATAACCAGGAGGAATCGCCCGATAATGATGTTACATTTCACGGGCTCTTGCCGGATTTGGGATAGATCGCTTATGTTTGGGTGGGCGGGTGGAATTAAATTCCGAACCCCGTCCGATCTAAGATTCAGGGCCCAAGAAGTTTCCGAACTTGGAAGCTTGGGTTCTTGGAGGTTGTCCAATGAATCTAGCCCGCCGGCTGACTTTAAGTTCAGGGCTTGAGTGGTGTCCTCCCCTCCGCGGGAATCCGGCATGGAGGGGTCAGGAATCCGGACATAGCTAGTCCTTAAGGTAGGAGAAGAGTCGCCGTATTGTTCCTCTACCACAACAACGTGGTGGGTAGCTGGGAGAGTTGATCTCTCTCGGATCGGATTTAGGTCCAATCTGATGCGTGATGCATAGCGACTCGAGGCGGCGCGATGCGATCCAAGAGCTCATTTAAGGAAGAGAGCTCCATCGGATCTAACTGCTCGGCGAGTTTCGAGTTAACGTGAAGATTGCTTTCGATGACCCGAGAAGTCATCGTCGGCGCGGCGGCCGAACAGGCGGTCATAAGAAAACCGCCTAGCCGGAGAGTTTGGCCGGTGGGCAAAGCTCCTTTAGCAACGGTGCCGTCTTTAAAGACGGGATGAGGCATCCTTCCTGACAGCGACGACACAGAGGAACTCTCAATGAAAGCACCAATGTCGGTGTCAAAACCGGCGGATCTCGGGTAGGGGGTCCCGAACTGTGCGTCTAGGCGGATGGTAACATGAGACAAGGGACACGATGTTTTTACCTAGGTTCGGGCCCTCTCGATGGAGGTAAAACCCTACTCCTACTTGATTAATATTGATGATATGGGTAGTACAAGAGTGGATCTACCACGAGATCAGAGAGGCTAAACCCTAGAAGCTAGCCTATGGTCTGATTGTTGTTCGTCCTACGGAGTAAAACCCTCCGGTTTATATAAACACCAGATAGGGTTAGGGTTACACAGAGTCGGTTACAATGGTAGGAGATCTACATATCCGTATCGCCAAGCTTGCCTTTCACGCCAAGGAAAGTCCCACCCGGACACGGGACGAAGTCTTCAATCTTGTATCTTCATAGTCTAGGAGTCCGGCCAACGGTGATAGTTCGGCTATCCGGTCACCCCCTAATCCAGGACTCCCTCACCAGCCTTCGAGATCGTGTTGGCCTTGCCGGCCGCGATGAAGTTGGCGCACATGGAGGTTCGACCGTCGTTGATGCGGAGGAAGAAGAAGTGGCGCAACAGAGCCACGGACGGCATCACGCCGACATATGCCTCACAGTAGAAGGCGAAGATCGACAAGAGAAGAACATAGTTGGGATGGAGATGGAGAGCTTGCAACATGTAATGGCGGAGAACAACATAGAAGAATTCGGAGAAGGGGGGAACCAGGCCCGCAACGATGCTGCTCATGAAGAAGGGGTAGAAGGTGCTCCCCTGGGCCTTCGGCTCGGCGGAGCCGGCCTGGAGCTCGGTCTTCCCCTTCTCGTTGTTCTCCCCCGCCATCAGCAGGCGCGTGGCGGCGAGGTTCTTCTCTGAGACATTGGGCACATCCAGAGCCGTCTCGTACCATGCCGGCGGCGAAGCGGTTTTGACATTGCGAGGCGCCATAGGTCGAAAGTTCGGAAGGGGATTGAAGCAGATCTGGAGATTTCGTAAGCAAGGGGCGAGAAAGGGGATCTGGAGCAAGACGAAGGAAAGAAGGAAGGTAAGCGTAGTCCGCGCCAGCCTTTTGTCAGACGGGAAGTTGCCGAGGCAGCCTAGGGAAGCAGAGACGCCCACGTCCAATCAGTCGCCAAGCGTCGACCTAAGCTGCAGGCTGTTGGGGCCCGCGGCGCTACGCACTTGCCCTTTGGCTTCGCCTTGAAGCCAAGCCTGAGCGCGCCTTGGGCCCGGGGGCTACTGTCGGCGTCCTGGGAACGGGGGTCCCCAGACTTGCCTGCCTGCGGCCCACGGCATGGCTCCGCTAGCAGCCCTGTACGGCCCATCTTCACCAAACACTCAAGACCCTCGCGAGGGGCCAAGCCTCACGAGGCGGACGACATAAGACCTCCTCGGGAGCGGCCTCACCAGGCTGGCTTGCGAGGGGCGGAGAGATCAACGCAAGGGACACCTCGCGAGGTTCCTGTGACGTAAGCCATGATGACTAGCGCCAGGCGGGCGCCAGTGCGTGCAGTATCCTCGTTTCCTCTTTGGTGCTAAAGGGGCAAGCACAGGCGAGGAGTCCCGAGGCATCAGGCAGAGGTTTCCATATCGGTGCAACGAGACCAAGACTAGCAGGGCGGCGGGACGGAGGTCACCGTGGAGCCCTAAGATGGCGTCACTGATGTCTACTACGCAACCTTCTTATTGTAGACGTTGTTGGGTCTCCAAGTGCAGAGGTTTGTAGGACAGTAGCAAATTTCCCTCAAGTGGATGACCTAAGGTTTATCAATCCGTGGGAGGCGTAGGATGAAGATGGTCTCTCTCAAGCAAACCTGCAACCAAATAACAAAGAGTCTCTTGTGTCCCCAACACACCCAATACAATGATTGTATAGGTGCACTAGTTGGGCGAAGAGATGGTGATACAAGTGCAATATAGATGGTAGATATAGGTTTTTGTAATCTGAAAATATAAAAACAGCAAGGTAACTAATTATAAAAGTGAGCACAAAAGGTATTGCAATGCTAGGAAACAAGGCCTAGGGTTCATACTTTCACTAGTGCAAGTTCTCTCAACAATAATAACATAATTGGATCATATAACTATCCCTCAACATGCAACAAAGAGTCACTCCAAAGTCTCTATTAGTGGAGAGCAAACGAAGAGATTATGGTAGGGTACGAAACCACCTCAAAGTTATTCTTTCCAATCAATCCGTTGGGCTATTCCTATAAGTGTCACAAACAGCCCTAGAGTTCGTACTAGAATAACACCTTAATACACACATCAACCAAAACCCTAATGTCATCTAGATACTCCAATGTCACTTCAAGTATCCATGGTATGATTATACGATATGCATCACACAATCTCAGATTCATCTATTCAACCAACACATATAACCTCAAAAAAGTGCCCCAAAGTTTCTACCGGAGAATCAAGACGAAAACGTGTTCGAACCCCTATGCATAGGTTCATGGGCGGAACCCGCAAGTTGATCACCAAAACATACATCAAGTGAATCACGTGATATCCCATTGTCACCACAGATACACACGGCAAGACATACATCAAGTGTTCTCAAGTCATTAAAGACTTAATCCGAAAAGATTACTTCAAAGGGAAAACTCAATCCATTACAAGAGAGTAGAGGGGAAGAAGCAACATAAGATCCAACTATAATAGCAAAGCTCGCGATACATCAAGATCGTGCCAAATAAAGAACACGAGAGAGAGAGAGTGATCAAACACATAGCTACTGGTACATACCCTCAGCCCCGAGGGTGAACTACTCCCTCCTTGTCATGGAGAGTGCCGGGATGATGAAGATGGCCACCGGTGAGGGATCCCCCCCTCGGCAGGTGCTTGAACAGGGTCCCGATTGGTTTTTGGTGGCTCTGAGAAGCTATGGGGCGGAACTCCCGATCTAATCTGTTCCCCGATGGTTTTAGGGTATATTGGTATATATAGGAGGAAGAAATACGTCAGGGGAGCCACGAGGGGCCCACGAGGGTGGAGGGCGTGCCCAGGGGGGGTGGGCGTGCCCCCCTACCTCATGCCTTCCTTGTTGCTTCCTTGACGTGGACTCCAAGTCCCCCGGATTGCTTTCTTTCCAAAACTAACTTCCCCAGAAGATTTCATGCCCATTTCGACTCCGTTTGATATTCCTTTTGTTCGAAACACTGAAACAAGGGAAAAAACAGGAACTTGCACTGGGCTCTGGGTCAATAGGTTAGTCCCAAAAGTAATATAAAAGTGCTTAGTAAAGCCCATAAACATCCAAGATAGATAATGTAATAGCATGAAACAATCAAAAACTATAGATACGTTGGAGACGTATCAGCATCCCCAAGCTTAATTCCTGCTCGTCCTCGAGTAGGTAAATGATAAAAACAGAATTTTTGATGTGGAATGCTACTTGACATAATTTCAATGTAATTCTTCTTAATTGTGGTATGAATAGTCAGATCCGAAAGATTCAAGATAAAAGTTCATATTGACATAAAATTAATAATACTTCAAGCATACTAACTAAGCAATTATGTCCTCTCAAAATAACATGGCCAAAGAAAGTTCATCCTACAAAATCATATAGTTTAGTCATGCTCCATTTTTGTCACACAAGAATGCTCTCATCATGCACAACCCCGATGACAAGCCAAGCAATTGTTTCATACTTTAGTAATCTCAAACTTTTTGAACCTTCACGCAATACATGAGCGTGAGCCATGGATATAGCACTATGGGTGGAATAGAATATGATGATGGGGGTTATGTGGAGAAAAAAAGAGAAAGTCTCACATCAACGAGGCTAATCAATGAGCTATGGAGATGCCCATCGATTGATGTTAATGCAAGGAGTAGGGATTGCCATGCAACAGATGCACTAGAGCTATAAATATATGAAAGCTCAACAGAAGAAACTAAGTGGGTGTGCATCCAACTTGCTTGCTCATGAAGACCTAGGGCACTTGAGGAGGCCCATTGTTGCAATATACAAGCCAAGTTCTATAATGAAAAATTCCCACTAGTATATTAAAATGACAAAACAAGAGACTCTCTATCATGAAGATTATGTTGCTACTTTGAAGCACAAGTGTGGTAAAAGGATAGTAACATTGTCCCTTCTCTCTTTTTCTCTTGTTTTTTGGGCCTTCTCACACTTCTATTTATTTACAACTCAATGAACCAAGAGTGACATGTACGAAAGAATTATGAATGGTGGCTTTGCCACAAATACTATGTCAACTACATGATCATGCTAAGCAATATGACAATGATGAAGGTGGCATGATAAACGGAATGGTGGAAAGTTGCATGGCAATATATCTCGGAATGGCTATGGAAATGCCATAATAGGTAGGTATGGTGGCTGTTTTGAGGAAGATATAAGGAGGTTTATGTGTGAAAGAGCGTATCATATCACGGGGTTTGGATGCACCGGCGAAGTTTGCACCAACTCTCAAGGTGAGAAAGGGCAATGCACGGCACCGAAGAGGCTAGCAATGATGGAAATGTGAGAGTGCATATAATCAATGGACTCAACATTAGTCATAAAGAACTCACATACTTATTGCAAAAATCTACAAGTCATCAAAAACCAAGCACTACGTGCATGCTCCTAGGGGAATAGATTGGTAGGAAAAGACCATCGCTCGTCCCCGACCGCCACTCATAAGGAGGACAATCAAAGAACACCTCATGTTTCAAATTTGTTACATAACGTTTACCATACGTGCATGCTACGGGACTTGCAAACTTCAACACAAGTATTTCTCAAATTCACAACTACTCAACTAGCACAACTTTGATATCACTACCTCCATATCTCAAAACAATCATCAAGCATCAAACTTCTCTTAGTATTCAACACACTCATAAGAAAGTTTTTACTAGTCTTGAATACCTAGCATACTAGGATTAATCAAATTACCATGCTGTTTAAGACTCTCAAAATAATATAAGTGAAGCATGAGAGTTCATCTATTTCTTTAAAATAAAACCACCGCCATGCTCTAAAAGGATATAAGTGAAGCACTAGAGCAAATGACAAACTAGTCCGAAAGATATAAGTGAAGATCAATGAGTAGCCGAATAATTATGCAACTATGTGAAGACTCTCCCATTTAATAATTTCAGATCTTGGTATTTTATTAAAACAGCAAGCAAAACAAAATAAAATGACATGACGCTCCAAGCAAAACACATATCATGTGGTGAATAAAAATATAGCTCCAAGTAAAGTTACCGATGAGCGAAGGCGAAAGAGGGATGCCTTCCGGGGCATCCCCAAGCTTAGGCTCTTGGTTATCCTTGAATATTACCTTGGGGTGCCTTGGGCATCCCCAGTCTTAGGCTCTTTCCACTCCTTATTCCATAGTCCATCGAATCTTTACCCAAAACTTGAATACTTCACAACACAAAACTAAACAGAAAACTCGTGAGCTCCGTTAGGGAAACAAAACAAAACACCACTTCAAGCTACTATAATGAGCTCATTCTTTATTTGTATTGTTGTTAAATCTACTGTATTCCAACTTCTATATGGTTTATAAACTATTTTACTAGCCATAGATTCATCAAAATAAGCAATCAACACAATGAAAACAGAATCTGTCAAAAACAGAACAGTCTGTAGTAATCTGTATCAAACGTATGCTTATGGAACTCCAAAAATTCTAAAATAAATTAGTGGACCTGAGGAATTTGTCTAGTAATCATATGCAAAAAGAATCAACTAAATATCACTTTCCAGTAAAAGGTTTTAGCTAATCTCATGAGCGCTAAAGTTTCTGTTTTCTACAGCAAGATCATAAAGACTACACCCAAGTCTTCCCAAAGGTTCTACTTGGTACAAACACTAATTAAAACATAAAACCCCATCTAAACAGAAGCTATATGGATTATTTATTACTAAACAGAACAAAAAATCAAGGAACATAAATAAAGTTGGGTTGCCTCCCAACAAGCGCTATCGTTTAACGCCCCTAGCTAGGCATGATGATTTCAATGATGCTCACATAAAAGATAAGAATTGAAACATAAAGAGAGCATCATGAAGAATATGACTAGCACATTTAAGTCTAACCCACTTACTATGCATAGGGATTTTGTGAGCAAACAACTTATGAGAACAATAATCAACTAGCATAGGAAGGCAAAACAAGCATAACTTGAAAACTTTAAGCACATAGAGAGGAAACTTGATATTATAGCAATTCCTACAAGCATATATTCCTCCCTCATAATAATTTTAAGTAGCATCATGAATGAATTCAACAATATAACTAGCACATAAAGCATTCTTTTCATGATCTACAAGCATAGAAAATTTATTACTCTCCACATAAGCAAATTTCTTCTCATGAATAATAGTGGGAGCATCATAAGAGACTTGAATACTATAAATTGTTTCCACATTAAAAGAGTAATGTTCAGAAAAAGGGTAATCATAATCATGAAAAGTTCTATAAATATAATCGTCACTACTTTTTATAGCATAAGTTTCATCACAATAATCATCATAAGTAGCAACTTTGTTCTCATCATAATCGATTGAAACCTCTTCCAAGATAGTGGATACATCACTAAATAAAGTCATGACCTCTCCGAATCCACTTTCATAAATATTATAAGATTCAACATCCTCCAAAATAGTGGGACCATTACTTCCTAAAGTTGACACTCTTCCAAACCCACTTTTATCAATATAATCATCATAAGTAGGAGGCATGCTATTATAAATTTGCATATCGAAACTTGAGAGGCTAAAAACATCATCTTCATTAGACATAGCATCCCCAAGGTTGGGACAAACATTTGCAGAAAATATATTCTCAAAAACATCATCTTCATCAAACATAGCATCCCCAAGCTTGGGCCTTTTCATATCATAAGCATAATCACTCTTATCATTAATAGTATGGATAGCACCAATAGTATAGCAAAAATTATTATCATATTCTTTCAAGCAAGTGCCAAAAAGATTTTCAAGATCATAAGAGATATCATTATCTTCCCAATCATAATCATCACAACAAGCAATAGGCATAACAAGATCATCATCAAGTGCATCATCTTCATTTTCATGAGGCACAACGATAATAGGAGCAACATTATTTGGGAGAGATATATTTTTACCTCTCCTCCTTTTTATTTTCTTCTTCTTCACCACATAATGTGTGGGTTCAATCCTCTTTTTGGAGCTCCTTATTAATGAAATTGGTTGAATAGAAGGCTCCTCCTCGTTACCTGATTCATCATAAGAAATAATAGGAGGATATTGGGAAGTCTCTTCCCTTTCATTAGTATTCTATTCATCTTCTATTTGTTTTCTTTTCTTTATGTAGTTGGCAATATAAGGATTTTCAATGCAATTCACCGCGCAATACATAGAAATTTCCTCTAGATCAAAATGAAGAACTCTATCAAGGGAAAATTCTGGAATATCCTTAGTTATACATTTCATTTCTTCATAACCCAAAAGCAAACTAAGTTCATTATGATGTGCAAGGGAAATCAAGTCATCACAATTTTTGGACACGATACGATCATGAAACAATTTGCATTGGGTACTAAAATGATCATGTTCATTGCAAAGTTCACAAGTATGGCTAAGAAGGTTTAAATTTTCAGCACACGCATCTAGCCTTTCTTGCAACCATTTATTTTCTAAATGCTTATGCCTCTTGAAATATCTATCTTCCCTATTTGGTGTGTACTTGCAAACCCAATGCACTCCACAAAAATTGACATGTTTATAGGAGACATTTTCATCATAACTAGTGCAATCATCATTAGTATGATGGATATACAAGGAGTTCATACTAACAACATTGCATTCATGCTCATCATTCAAAGATTTAGTGCCAAATTTTTTAATACATTCTTCTTCTAACACTTTGGCACAATTTTCCTTTCCATCATACTCACGAAAGATATTAAAAAGACGAAGCGTATGAGATAAACTCAATTCCATTTTTTTGTAGTTTTCTTTTATAAACTAAACTAGTGATAAAACAAGAAACTAAAAGATTCGATTGCAAGATCTAAAGATATACCTTCAAGCACTAACCTCCCGGCAACGGCGCCAGAAAAGAGCTTAGTTGACGGGGTGTGAGTGCCGCTTACCTAGCGTCCCCGGCAATGGTGTCAGAAAATATCTTGATGTCTACTACACAACCTTCTTCTTGTAGACGTTGTTGGGCCTCCAAGTGCAGAGGTTTGTAGGACAGTAGCAAATTTCCCTCAAGTGGATGACCTAAGGTTTATCAATCCGTGGGAGGCGTAGGATGAAGATGGTCTCTCTCAAGCAAACCTGCAACCAAATAACAAAGAGTCTCTTGTGTCCCCAACACACCCAATACAATGGTAAATTGTATAGGTGCACTAGTTCGGCGAAGAGATGGTGAAACAAGTGCAATATAGATGGTAGATATAGGTCTTTGTAATCTGAAAATATAAAAACAGCAAGGTAACTAATTATAAAAGTGAACACAAACGGTATTGCAATGCTAGAAAACAAGGCCTAGGGTTCATACTTTCACTAGTGCAAGTTCTCTCAACAATAATAACATAATTGGATCATATAACTATCCCTCAACATGCAACAAAGAGTCACTCCAAAGTCACTAATAGTGGAGAGCAAGCGAAGAGATTATGGTAGGGTACGAAACCACCTCAAAGTTATTCTTTCCAATCAATCCGTTGGGCTATTCCTATAAGTGTCACAAACAGCCCTAGAGTTCGTTCTAGAATAACACCTTAAGACACACATCAACCAAAACCCTAATGTCACCTAGATACTCCAATGTCACCTCAAGTATCCGTGGGTATGATTATACGATATACATCACACAATCTCAGATTCATCTATTCAACCAACACATAGAACCTCAAAGAGTTGCCCAAAGTTTCTACCGGAGAATCAAGACGAAAACGTGTGCCCACCCCTATGCATAGGTTCATG
The DNA here is from genome assembly GCA_021605145.1 of Aegilops bicornis. Classification (NCBI taxonomy): domain Eukaryota; kingdom Viridiplantae; phylum Streptophyta; class Magnoliopsida; order Poales; family Poaceae; genus Aegilops; species Aegilops bicornis. The sequence continues at coordinate 514,772,762 of CM038674.1, forward strand.
GGCGGACCCCACAAATTGATCACCAAAACATACATCAAGTGAATCACGTGATATCCCATTGTCACCACAGATCACGCGGCAAGACATACATCAAGTGTTCTCAAGTCATTAAAGACTCAATCCGAAAAGATTACTTCAAAGGGAAAACTCAATCCATTACAAGAGAGTAGAGGGGGAGAAGCAACATAAGATCCAATTAGAATAGCAAAGCTCGCGATACATCAAGATCGTGCCAAATCAAGAACACGAAAGAGAGAGAGATCAAACACATAGCTACTGGTACATACCCTCAGCCCCGAGGGTGAACTACTCCCTCCTTGTCATGGAGAGTGCCGGGATGATGAAGATGGCCACCGGTGAGGGATCCCCCCTCCGGTAGGAGTCTTGGGAACAGGGTCCCGATTGGGTTTTGGTGGCTACAGAGGCTTGCGGCGGCGGAACTCCCGATCTATTCTGTTCCCCGATGGTTTTAGGGTATATTGGTATATATAGGAGGAAGAAATACGTCAGGGGAGCCACGAGGGGCCCACGAGGGTGGAGGGCATGCCCAGGGGGGTGGGCGCGCCCCCCTACCTCGTGCCTTCTTTGTTGCTTCCTTGACGTGGACTCCAAGTCCCCCGGATTGCTTTCTTTCCAAAACTAACTTCCCTAGAAGATTTCATCCCCATTTCGACTCCGTTTGATATTCCTTTTCTTCGAAACACTGAAACAAGGGAAAAAACAGGAACTGGCACTGGGCTCTGGGTCAATAGGTTAGTCCCAAAAGTAATATAAAAGTGCTTAGTAAAGCCCATAAACATCCAAGATAGATAATATAATAGCATGAAACAATCAAAAATTATAGATACGTTGGAGACGTATCAGTCACCACGAGTGCCTTTGGCAAGCGAAGACCACCTTTAGTCAGGATAACTTGTACTAGTTGTCTCCCTTCGAATTTGGCCATTGTTGGCTCCCTTCCCGCTCAATATTTGGGGAGAGGACCAGGCCTCTATAAATAGGACTAGCCACCACCATAGTAAAAGAGAGATCATGAGCTGGTTCACATCATCCTCACACTCACCAAGCACAAGAACACCTCTCCTCAGGAGGCTGTTCTTTCCTTGTACTGTTCATCACCAGCCCAAGAGGCAATCCACCACACCACACTGGAGTAGGGTATTACACCATAATGGTGGCCCGAACCAGTATAAATCTCGTGTCTTTTGTGTTGCGGGTTCATTGAGCTAGGCCTTGAGATCGCGGTGAGGCTGAGGGCGTGATTAGGCAGGGGGAGATCTTCGTGCGCACCCAAGTGTTCGAACCTCAAGGGTTTTGCCGGAACCCGAAATCCGACAACCTATATTCATGATCATTGCCTTTGATATCGTCATAACTTTGCGCTTTTCTATCAATTGCTCAATAGTAGTTTGTTCACCCATCATATGTTATCTTCAAGAGAGAAGCCTCTAGTGAAACCTATGGCCCCCGAATCTATTTTCCATCATATATTTTTAGATCCATAAACCAAAAAACCCAAAAATACCTTGCTGCAATTTATTTAGATTTACTTTAGTTTGCTCTTTTATTTATCTTTTATACCTATCTCTATTAGATCTCACTCTTGTTCGAGACCGTGAAGGGATTGACAACCCCTTTTTTCGCGTTCAGTGCAAGTGTTTGTTAGTTTGTGCAGGTGCATACATTGGAGACTTGCTTGTGCCTCCTATTGGATTGATACCTTGGTTCTTAACTGAGGGAAATACTTATCTCTACTTTGCTGTATCACCCTTTCCTCTTCAAGGGAAAATCAACGCAAGCTCAGGAAGTAGCAATCCCATCTGCTTCTCCTCTCTTGCTTGTTGGATCAAGAAGGAGGAGACGTCATCGAGCCACACGTGTGCTGAACGCGGAGGTGCCGTCCGTTTGGCGCTAGATCGGATTGGATCATGATTGGATCATGAAGAGTACGACTACATCAACCGCGTTATATACGCTTCCGCTTGCGGTCTACAAGGATACGTAGACACACTCCCCTCTCGTTGCTTTTCATCTCCTAGATTAGATCTTGGGTGTTCCATAGGATTTTTTTTGATTTTCATGCAACATTCCCCATCAGTGGAATCATGAGCTAGGTCTATGTGTAGATGTATATGCACGAGTAGAACACAAAGTTCTTGTGGGTGTTGATGTTCAGATTGCTTACTTCCCTTGACTTATTTGGATTCGACGGTATTGTGGGATGAAGCGGCTCGGACCAACCTTACATGTCCACGCACATGAGACCGGTTCCACTGTTTGACATGCAACTTGTATTGCATAAAAGTGGCTTTGCGGGTGTCTGTCTCTCCCACTTTAGTTGAATCTGATTTGACGAGGGGGTCCTTGTAGAAGGTTAAAAGCCAACTTGTATATCACTGTTGTGGTTTTGCGTAGATAAGAACAGTTGTTATAGTTTTCCCTAGCAGCCACGTAAAACTTGCAACAACAAAGTAGAGGACGTCTAACTTGTTTTTGCAGGGCATGTTGTGATGTGGTATGGCCAAAACATGGTGTGACATATGTTGATGTATGATATGATCATGTTTTTTAATAGCTTCACGACTTGTATGTCGATGAGTAAGGCAACCGACATGATCCATAGGGTTGTCTTTAATTTTTTGTATGACCCGCATGTCAACAAATAACGTCATGTAATTGCTTTACTTTATCGCTATGCTTTAGCAATAGTTGTAGAAGCAATAGTTGGCAGACAGCCACGTGATGACAACATGATGGAGATCATGGTGTCATGCTGGTGACGACGGAGATCATGCCGGTGCTTTGGAGATGGAGATCAAAAGCACTAGATGATAATGGCCATCATGTGACATTTTTTGATTACATGTGATGTTTATCTTTTATGCATCTTATTTTTCTTAGGATGACGGTAGCATTATAAGATGATCCCTTCACTTAATTTCAAGATAAACATGTTCTCCCTAAGTATGCACCGTTGCAATAGTTCATCGTTTTGAAGCACCTCGTGATGATCGGGTGTGATAGACTCTACGTTCACATACAACGGGTGTAAGCCAGTTTTACACATGCAAAATACTTGGGTTAAACTTGACGAGTTAGCATGTACGGACATGGCCTCAGAACACAGGAGACCGAAAGGTTGAACATGTCATATAGTAGATATGCTCAATATGGAGATGTTCACCATTGATGACTACCCCATCTCACGTGATGATTGATGATGGGTTAGTTGATTTGGATCATGTATCACTTGGACAACTTGAGGGATGTTGATTTAAGTGGGAGTTCACTAGTAATTTGATTAATTGAACTAATTATCATGAACATAGTCTAAATTGTCTTGTATCACTTGGACAACTTGAGGGATGTTGATTTAAGTGGGAGTTCATTAGTAATTTGATTAACTGAACTAATTATCATGAACATAGTCTAAATTGTCATTGCAAATTATGTTGTAGATCAGTAGCTCGCGTTGTAGCTCCCTGTTTTTAATACGTTCCTAGAGAAAGACTAAGTTGAAAGATATTGTAAGCAATTATGCGGACTAGGTTCGTAGTCTGAGGATTGTCCTCACTACTGAACAGAAGGCTAATGTCCTTGATGCATCGCTCGGTGTGCCAATCCCTTAGCATCGTCTGCGGATGTTGTGAACGTCTAGCAGGCATGTTCTAGTGACTACTAGATAGTGCAGTGCCCCATGCTTTACGGCCTAGAACGAGGCTCCAAAGACGTTTTGAGCACCACGAAGCATATGAGATGTTCCAAGAGCTGTAATTGGTATTTCAAACTCATGCCCGGGTTGAGAGGCATGACACCTCCTACAAGTTCTTTAGATGCAAGATGGAGGAGAACATCTCAGTTAGTGAGCATGTGCTCAGAGTGTCTGGGTGCTATGATCGGTTGAATCAAGTGGAAGTTAATCTTCCAGATAGGACAAAAGTTGACAAAGTTTTCCAGTCACTGCCACCAAGCCATTAGGGTTTCGTGATGAACTATAATATGCAAGGGATGGAGAAAATGATCCCTGAGCTCTTCGCGATGCTTAAGGCCGCGGAGGTAGAAATCAAGAAAGAGCATCAAATGTTGATGGTCAATAAGACCACCAGTTTCAAGAAGGGCAAGGGAAAGAAAGGGAACTTCAAGAAGATTGGCAAGGCAGTTGCTGCTCCCGTGAAGGAACCCAAGGCTGGACCCAAACCCGAGACTGAGTGCTTCTACTTCAAGGGGAATGCTCATGCGGAACTGCCCCAAGTACTTGGCAGATAAGAAGGCCGGCGATGTCAACAAAGGTATATTTGATATACACGTTATTGATGTGTACCTCACTAGTGCTTGTAGTAGCGTCTGTGTATTTGATACCGAATCAGTTGCTAATATTAGTAACTCAGATCAGGAGCTGCGGAGTAACGGGGACTAGTTGATGGCAAGGTGATGATGAGTGTTGGAAGCGTCTCCAAGGTTGATATGATCACCATACGCACACTCGTAATACCTTCGGGATTAGTATTAAACCTAAATAATGGTTATTTGGTGCTTGTGTTGAGCATAAAACATTATATCTGGATATTGTTTATTGCAAGATGGTTATTCATTTAAGTCAGAGAATAATGGTTATTCTATTTATATGAGTAATATCTTTTATGGTCATACACCCCTTTTGAAGGGTTTATTCTTGTTGAATCTCGATTGTAGTGATACACATATTCATAATATTGATGCCCAAAGATGCAGAGTTAATATTGATAGTACCACATATTTGTGGCACTATCGCTTAGGTCATATTGGTGTAAAGCGTGAAGAAACTCCATGCTAATGGACTTTTGGAATCTCTTGATTGTGAATCACTTGAGACAAGTGAACCATGCCTTATGGGAAAGATGACTAAAACTTCGTTCTCTGGAACAATGGAGGGAGCTAGTGACTTATTGAAAATAATACATACCGATGTATGCGGTCCGATGAGTGTTGAAGCACGTGGATATCGTTATTTTCTACTTTCATAGATGATTTGAGTAGATATGGGTATCACTTAATGAAACACAAGTCTAAAACATTTGAAAAAGTTCAAGGAATTTCAGAGTGAAGTGGAGAATCATCATAATAAGAAAATTATATTGCTACGATCTGATCGTTGAGGTGAATATTTGAGTTACGAGTTTGGTATGCATTTAAGACAAGGTTGAATTGTCTCACAGCTCACACCACCTGGAACACCACAACGTAATGGCGTGTCTAAACATTGTAATCATACCCTATTGGATATGATGCATTCTATGATGTCTCTTACCGATTTGCCACTATTGTTTTGGGGTTATCCATTAGAGACATTCGCATTCACTTTAAATAGGGCAGCGTCAAAATCCGTTGAGACGACACCATATGAGTTGTGGTTTGGCAAGAAACCTAAGCTGTCATTTCTTAAAGTTTGGGGGCGCGACGCTTATGTCAGGAGGCTTCAGCCTGATAAGCTCAAACCCAAAGCGGAGAAGTGCATCTTCATAGGATACCCTAAAGAGACCATTGGGTATACCTTCTGTCATATATCTGAGGGCAAGATCTTTGTTTCCAAGAACGGGTCCTTTCTAGAGGAGTTTCTCTCGAAAGAAGTGAGTGGAAGGAAAGTAGAACTTGATGAGGTAATTGTACCTTCTCTTGAATTGGAAGGTAGCACATCACATAAAGTAGTTCCCATGATGCCTACACCAACCTAAGAGGAAGCTAATGATGATGCTCATGAAACTTTAGATAGGGTTACTACTAAACTTCGTAGGTCGATCAGGGTATGTTCCGCACCAGAGTGGTATGGTAATCCAGTCCTGGAAATCATGTTGTTAGACAACGACGAACCTATGAACTATGAAGAAGCTATAATGAGCCCGGATTCCAACTAATGGCTTGAGGCTGTGAAATCCGAGATAGGATCCATGTATGAGAACAAAGTATGGACTTTGGTGGACTTGCCTGATGATCGGCAAGCCATTGAGAATAAATGGATCTTTAAGAAGAAGATAGACGCTGATGGTAATGTCACCGTCTATAAAGCTCGACTTGTCGCAAAAGGTTTCCGACAAGTTTAAGGAGTTGACTATGATGAGACTTTCTCACCTGTAGAGATGCATAAGTCAATTAGAATTATGTTAGCAATTGCTGCATTTTTCAATTATGAAATCTGGCTGATGGATGTGAAAACCGCTTTCCTTAAGGAAGAGTTGTATATGATGACACCTTGTAACAGCCTGGATTTTTGCCCTTTTATTTTTCCTTTGATTTTCTTGGATTTCTGATTTGATTTGCTTTTCCATGGCTATGTGGTTCTGAAACTTGGGAAGATCATGTCTTCCTAGGTTTTATAGTGGCTTGTCACCCTCATCATCATCCCAAGATCATGTCATTTCCATCCTTGACCTAATCCCAATATTCTTTTGTTGGGAATATTCCTTTTCTGATAAAGGAATAACCCTTTAAACCCTAGGTTGTGAAGCAACCTATATTTCTGTCACTCCCAAAATTCCCAAATAATTCTCATAAGTTGTTTGGGTCATATCTTCCTCAAATATGTGATACGTCTCCAACGTATCTAAATTTTTTGATTGTTCCATGCTATTATATTATCTGTCTTGGATGTTTTATGGGCTTTACTATGCACTTTCATATTATTTTTGGGACTAACCTATTGACCCAGAGCCCAGTGCCAGTTCCTGTTTTTTCCCTTGTTTTAGTGTTTTGAAGAAAACGAATATCAAACGGAGTCAAAACGGAATGAAACCTTCTGGAGAAATTATTTTTGGAAGGAAAGCTACCCGATAGACTTGGAGTGCACGTCAGGAAAGAAACGAGGGAGCCACGAGGTAGGGGGCGTGCCCACCCCCCTAGGGCGCGCCCTCCACCCTCGTGGGCCCCTCGTGGCTCCCCTGACGTATTTCTTCCGACTATATATATATATATCCATATACCCTAAAAACTTCGGGAACATAATAGATCGGGAGTTCCACCGCCGCAAGCCTCTGTAGCCACCAAAAACCAATCGGGACCCTATTTCGGCACCACGGGAGGGATCCTCACCGGTGGCCATCTTCATCATCCGGCACTCTCCATGATGAGGAGGAGTAGTTCACCCTCGGGGTGAGGGTATGTACCAGTAGCTATGTGTTTGATCTCTCTCTCTCGTGTTCTTAATTTGGCACGATCTTGATGTATCGGGAGCTTTGCTATTATAGTTGGATCTTATGTTGCTTCTCCCCTCTACTCTCTTGTAATGGATTGAGTTTTCCTTTGAAGTAATCTTATCGGATTGAGTCTTTAATGATTGGAGAACACTTGATTTATGTCTTGCCGAGCGTATCTGTGGTGACAATGGGATATCACGTGATTCACTTGATGTATGTTTTGGTGATCAACTTGCGGGTTCCGCCCATGAACCTATGCATAGGGGTTGGCACACGTTTTCGTCTTGATTCTCCGGTAGAAACTTTGGGGCACTCTTTGAGGTTCTATGTGTTGGTTGAATAGATGAATCTGAGATTGTGTGATGCATATCGTATAATCATACCCATGGATACTTGAAGTGACATTGGAGTATCTAGGTGACATTAGGGTTTTGGTTGATTTGTGTCTTAAGGTGTTATTCTAGTACAAACTCTAGGGCTGTTTGTGACACTTATAGGAATATCCCAACAGATTGATTGGAAAGAATAACTTTGAGGTGGTTCCGTACCCTACCATAATCTCTTCGTTTGTGCTCCACTATTAATGACTTTGGAGTGACTCTTTGTTGCATGTTGAGGGATAGTTATATGATCCAATTATGTTATTATTGTTGAGAGAACTTGCACTAGTGAAAGTAGGAACCCTAGGCCTTGTTTCCTATCATTGAAATACCATTTACGCTCACTTTTATCATTTGTTACCTTGCTATTTTTTATATTTTTAGATTACAAAAACCTATATCTACCATCCATATTGCACTTGTATCACCATCTCTTCGCCGAACTAGTGCACCTAGACAATTTACCATTGTATTGGGTGTGTTGGGGACACAAGAGACTCTTTGTTATTTGGTTGTAGGGTTGTTTGAGAGAGACCATATTCATCCTATGCCTCCCACGGATTGATAAACCTTTGGTCATCCACTTGAGGGAAATTTGCTACTGTCCTAAAAACCTCTACACTTGGAGGCCCAACAACGTCTACAAGAAGAAGGTTGTGTAGTAGACATCAAGCTCTTTTCTGGCGCCGTTGCCGGGGAGGTGAGTGCTTGAAGGTATATATTTAGATCTTGCAATCGAATCTTTTTGTTTCTTGTTTTAGCACTAGTTTAGTTCATAAAATAAAACTACCAAAAAAATGGAATTGAGTTTGTCTCATACGCTTCAACTTTTTAATATCTTTCGTGAGAATGATGGAAAGGAAAATTATGCCAAAGTGCTAGAAGAAGAATGCATTAAAATGTTTGGCACTAAATATTTATATGATGAGCATGATTGTAATGTTGTTAGTATGAATTCCTTGAATATCCATGATGGTAATGTTATGCAAAGCCACAAGCTTGGGGAAGCTATGTTTGATGATGATGATATTTTTTGTCCCCCAAGTTTTGATGAGAATATTTATTATGATGAAAGCATGCCTCCTATCTATGATGATTATTGTGATGACACGTATGCTCTAAAGAATAATGACAACCATGAAACTTGTCATCTTGATCTTAATTTTCAATCATATGATAGTTATTTTGTTGACTTTTCTCCCACTACTATTGAAGAGAAGAATTTTGCTTATGTGGAGAGTAGTAAAATTTATATGCAAGTAGATCATGAAAAGAATGCTTTAGGTGCTGGTTATATTGTTGAATTCATTCATGATGCTACTGAAAATTATTATGAGAGAGGATCATTTGCTTCTACATATTGCAATAATATCAAGTTTCCTCTCTATGTGCTTAAAGTTTTGAAGTTATGCTTGTTTTGCCTTCCTATGTTGGATGATTCTCGTTCCCATAAGTTGTTTGCTCACAAAATCCCTATGCATAGGAAGTGAGTTAGACTTAAATGTTCTAGTCATATTCTTCATGATGCTCTCTTTATGTTTCAATTCTTATCTTTTATGCGAGCATTATTGAAATCATCATGCCTAGCTAGGGGCGTTCAACGTTAGCGCTTGTTGGGAGGCAACCCAATTTTTATTTTTGTTATTTATTTTCGGTTCTGTTTAGTAATAAATAATTCATACAGCCTCTGGTTAGATGTGTTTTTGTGTTTTAATTAGTGTTTGTGCCAAGTAGAACCTTTGGGAAGACTTGGGTGAAGTCTTTATGATCATGCTGTAAAAAACAGAAACTTTAGCGCGATTAGCTTCAACTTTTTACTGGAGAGTGAAATTTAGTTGATTGTTTTTGCAGATGATTACTAGACAAATTCCTCAGGTCTACCAATTTATTTTAGAATTTTTGGAGTTCCATAAGTTTGCGTTAGTGACAGATTACTACAGACTGTTCTGTTTTTTGACAGATTCTGTTTTCTATGTGTTGTTTGCTTATATTGATGAATCTATGGCTAGTAGAATAGTTTATAAACCATAGAGAAGTTGGAATACAGTAGGTTTAACACCAATATAAATAAAGAATGAGTTCATTACAGTACCATGAAGTGGTATTTTGTTTTCTTTCTCTAACGGAGCTTACGAGTTTTCTGTTGAGTTTTGTGTTGTGAAGTTTTCAAGTTTTGGGTAAAGATTCTATGGACTATAGAATAAGGAGTGGCAAGAGCCTAAGATTGGGGATGCCCAAGGCACCCCAAGGTAATGTTCAAGGATAACCAAGAGCCTAAGCTTGGGGATGCCCCGGAAGGCATCCCTCTTTAAATCTTCATTCATCGGTAACTTTACTTGGAGCTATATTTTTATTCACCACATGATATGAGTTTTGCTTGGAGCGTCATTTTATTTTCTTTTGTTTTGCTTGCTGTTTGAATAAAGCATCAAGATCTGAAATTCTTAAATGTTAGAGAGTCTTCACATAGTTACATAATTATTCGACTACTCATTGATCTTCACTTATATCTTTCAGAGTAGTTTGTTGTTTGCTCTAGTGCTTCACTTATATCTTATAGAGCACGACGGTGGATTTATTTTGAAGAAATAGATGAACTCTCATGCTTCACTTAGATTATTTTGAGAGTCTTAAACAGCATGGTAATGTGCTTAATCCTAATATGCTAGGTATTCAAGACTAGTAAAAACTTTCTTATGAGTGTGTTGAATACTAAGAGAAGTTTGATGCTTGACGATTGTTTTGAGATATGGAGGTAGTAATATCAAAGTCGTGCTAGTTGAGTAGTTGTGAATTTGAGAAATACTTGTGTTGAAGTTTGCAAGTCCCGTAGCATGCACGTATGGTAAACGTTATGTAGCAAATTTGAAACATGAGGTGTTCTTTGATTGTCCTCCTTATGAGTGGCGATCGGGGACGAGCGATGGTCTTTTCCTACCAATCTATCCCCTAAGAGCATGCGGCGTAGTGCTTGGTTTTTATGACTTGTAGATTTTTGCAATAAGTATGTGAGTTCTTTATGACTAATGTTGAGTCCATGGATTATACGCACTCTCACCCTTCCATCATTGCTAGCCTCTTGATGCCGTGCATTGCCCTTTCTCACCTTGAGAGTTGGTGCAAACTTCGGTGCATCCTAACCCCGTGATATGATACGCTCTTTCACACATAAACCTCCTTATATCTTCCTCAAAACAGCCACCATACCTACCTATTATGGCATTTCCATAGCCATTCCGAGATATATTGCCATGCAACTTTCCACCATTCCTTTTATCATGACACATTCATCATTGTCATATTGCTTTGCATGATCATGTAGTTGACATAGTATTTGTGGTAAAGCCACCGTTCATAATTCTTTCATACATGTCACTCTTGGTTCATTGCATATCTCGGTACACCACCGGAGGCATTTGTCGGCGTTCTGGGAACGGGGGTCCCCAGACTTGCCTGCCTGCGGCCTGCGGCGTGGCTCAAAGGGGGGCCCAGCACGGCCATCTTCATCAACACAAGCTCAAGACCCTCGCGAGGGGCCAAGCCTCATGGGCGGACGACAGGAGCTTCCTCAGGCATGGCCTCATCAGGCTGGCTCATGAGGAGGCGGAGAGATCAAGGCGGGGTACCTCACGAGGTGCCCATGACGCAAGCCATGACGACCAAGGGCGCCAGGGCGCCAGCCCGACAAAGGTCCTCCTTTCCTCTTTGGTGCAAAGGGAGCAAGCGCAGCGAGAGCATCAAGCAAAGGCATCCATTTCTGCAACGAGACCAAGACCAGCCCAACGGTAGGAAGGAAGTCATTGTGGAGCCCAAGCGGCGTCACCACGAGCCTTTGACAAAGCGAGAGGACCAACTTTAGTCAGGATAAGTGTACCAGATGTTCCCCTTCAAAATGGCCAATTGTTGGTGCCCTTCCCGCTCAATATTTGGGGAGAGGCCCAGGGCCTTCTCCTATAAATAGGACTAGCCACCCATAGGATAGGGGGAGAAAAAGAGAGAGAAGGAGAAGATGGAGAATCGGATCAAGTAGCATCTCAAAGAGAGAGAGAGAGAGAGAGAGAAAGGTGGCTGAACTCTTCCTAGCAGTTCACCGCCCCGGCCAAGAACAGACCCTCGCGAGGCTGTTCTTCCTTGTATTGTTCATCACCATCAGCCCAAGAGGCAATCCACCACACCACAAACTAGAGTAGGGTATTACACGACAATCGTGGCCCGAACTAGTATAAACCTTGCGTCTCTTGTATTGTTCCTTTCGTAGTTTAGATCCTAGCGAGGCGGCGGGGTGCAGGTAGGTAGAGGGTAAGATCTCCGCGTGCACCCCAGTATTCGAACCTCAAGGGTCTGCCGGAACCCGATATCCAACATTTGGCGCGCCAGGTAGGGGTGTGCCGGGATCCACCTTCTGCCACTTCGTGTCCCGTCGCATCGTCATCATCATGTCCGGCGACCAGGCGGGCAACCTCGCCCTCGGGCGGCTTGGCCCGCCCACGCAGAGCCGCCGCCTTTAGGCGACCCCATGCCCCAGTGCAGCTCGCGGGTCCGCAGGCGCGCATGGGCGCGAGCGACGCTGACAGGCTTTGGCAGCTTTCACGCCCGCGTCAGCGCGGTCGACAAAGAAGGAACTCCAACCATGCAGCGGCCGCGGCGCGTACACCCGCCGGAGCGAAGCGAACTCGAGGCGCGCTCACGATGGCAGGAGCTACTACGGCAGGCTCTTTGGAAGGCGGCCGCGACGTCTTGCTAGAGCGGGTGGCGAGCTCACTGGCTTTGCCGCCTCGGGGGCTCACCCCTTCTGCACCCAGCTCCCACCTCAGGTCCAGGGCGGCTCGCACGGGGGCTCCACACGCGCCTGCGGGCTCCAAGGCTACTCCAACACCAACGAAGCTGTCAGCACCGGGCCAGCGGCAGTGCTGCCTCCGCTCCCGGCCAGCAAAGAAGGACTCGCCGCGACCTACGGCCCCAGTGGGCCGGCGCGCTACCACCCCCAGGTGGGCGCCTTAAGCAGAGCTGCATGGCATGCGGAGCACTATGGCGCGGCCTTCGGGATGACGGCCCCAGAAGAATACGTGCCTCACATGATGGACCAAGGGCACCAGCATGAGGGCGAACAAGGCTCGCTCCTCAGCCCAAGCTGGGGGGACGAGGCGACATAAGCTGAGCTCTTCCAGGAGCCCCGTGAAGGCCCCACCGACCACGCTGGAAGCGACGATTATCGGGTACTGCTAATTCCTCAGGAGCAGGCATACGCTAATCATGGATCGCAGGAGGTGCAGGTCACCACAGTGAGAGGCTGCCCCGCTCCCGTAGTCTCCTACCCCTCAGGAGGAGGGCGTCGGGGGCTGCAGGAGAGGGGCCGATATCCGGCATCACCACCGCGACGTTCGGAGCAAGTCGTTCTCAGGTGGTAGGCCCTCTGCTGGGGAGGTGCCTCAGGGCCTGCCCCTGGCGGAGGACCCGTCGTCGGGGGAACCGCTGGTGACCACTCTACCCCATCGGCGGCGTCCTGGTTTCCGGTCGTCGTTGATGGCACTAGAGTGCGGCGCAAGGCGGGGCCCTCGTCTGGCGATATGAAGCAAGGCCGGTACCTGTGAAGAAGGCCCAGTGCCTGTGAAGCTCACCGCCATGTGACACTCTCACGTAATAATGAGTGGGGCTGTACACGCCCCGGAGTCTCAGGGGTGCCGGCCTCAGGCCCTGGGGCTCCCTCCCACGCCCAGTGGCAGCACTTAGCTCCGCGCTGGTGAGAAGACGTCCAAGACTAGACTAGGTGCCGGACGCGGCCTTTTTCTGCTTTCATTGCTTTCCCCTTTGGTTGTCACTTTCCCCGCTGGATTTAAGTTGTATTCGAATTTGAGATTTGCGTGTGTTTGGGGAAGGGGGTGCTTAGTCTCGTTCGAGAAATCTCTCGCGTTTCGGTTACCGCTTTGCCTAAGCTGCCTCCCCTCGTGAGCCCCTCGCGAGCCGGGTTGGGCCTAGCTTGTGTGCAGCCCAGACTGCCGCCGCCGCATCCTCTCAGGAGGTTTTTACTGCAGAGCCTACGGGTTCGATCAGGAGACACTTGAGACGCCACATTCCTCCGCAGGCTATCTCAGGGCCCGCACGGGACAAAGGTAAACTAGCCAGCCACTTGGCGCAGGTGTACGGGTGATATAGCATCTACTAATACACAGAACACAAGTTTTACACGAGGGGCTCCCCCTCCCAAAATGCTCTCACAACCGTCAGGGCAAAACCTGAGCTCTATTCGTGCAGGGTAAGGAAACATGAACGATGCGCGGTCAGTCGATAAATCCCCAATGCATCCTCGGGGGCACCTCCTGAGCTATTCTTTGGCGTTCTTGGCCTCGCCATCGCTCTGCGTTGCCACCAGCGGCGTCAGGGCCGTTCACCACGCCGCCTTCATCAGCAGCCACGATCACGCCATCGTTATCTGAAGCGAAGGCCCTGACGAGAGCGTCCACGTTGTCCTCCACCCAGTGCGCCAGGTCGTCCTGGACGGCCTGGGGTACCGGGGCGATGGCGGCGTCGAAGTCGGGCGGGGGTCCATATTCCGGAGATGGCTGAAGACGCGAAAAAGCGCGCCCGGCGGTAGCGCTCCTCTCCTCCACCAACCTGTCGGCTCTGACCGACCACGCCTCCAGCTGCGTCACCACGTCGGTGAAGAACTGAAGGTTGCCGGCGTAGTTAACTGCGTGCGGCTCGCCAACAGCCGCCTCGCAGATGTTACCCAAGGTTGTGTTGGCTCTCTCCCAGAGCGTGGTGAGCATGGGGCCGTGCTCATGCTCTGTGGTCCGCTTGGCGTATCTCATGCGCGATTCTGCCATGCGCTGACGGCCTCGGCCTCGTCCACCCGTTGGCGACGAAGAAGCACCTCGGCACGGGAGGTAGTTAACTCCTCCTGCGCCACCTCAAGGGCGGCCCGAGAAGCATCGGCCCGCCGCGTCACTTCCACCTGCTTGGCCCTCAAGGCAGCGGTCCTACCTTCAGCCTCAGCCCGGATCAACCCTAGCCTCTCCTCGAACTCGCGCTCAAGGTTCAAGCACGCTGTCGCCACCCGACGTCCGACCTCCTCCAGGACACGGGTTTCCCGCGCAGCGACATCATCCTCCGCCCGTGTCACCAAGCGCTCCCTTGTTTCCAGTCGTTCATACTCGCATGCGCGTTCGGCGGCTTCAAGCGTCAGCGCCTCCTCACGCTTCTAGAGCTCTGCTGGGTCGCCTGAGGCTACCTTCATCGACGCAAGGGCCGTCTCGCGCAGCTCCACCTGCTCCTCCAGTGAGTGGCATCAGGCCAGGAGTTCCCTCGCCCGCTCCTCCGCCGCCTCTCGCCGCCGGTCAGCTTCCTGAGCCTCCTCGACTGCCCGAGAACGGACCTCCCGAGAGGCCGCCAGCGATGCCTTGGCCTCCCCATTGTCAAGATCACGCTGATGGCGCGCAAGGGCGACAACCGCCTTCAGCTCATGCCTCTCTGCAGCCAGGCGCAGGCCCTCGGCCTCAAGGCGCGCGTCTTCATCAGCGAGCTCTTCACCAAGCAGGCTCACCGCGTCAGCCGCCCTCCGAAGAAACCCTTGGCGAAGAGCGCGACGCTCCCGGGCGCGCTCGAGTACGTCTTCCACACCATCATCCGCCCCAAGCGAGCGCCGGGGGCCACGAATCAGCACTCCCCCTCCGGGCAGGGGGCTGGGGGCTGGCGCCCTCGCCACGGCCGGGCACGCCTCGCCAGAAGCCCGGCCAGGAGCCAGCCCATCCCCTAAAAAAGAGCGCAGGGAATACCTCAGCCAATCACGGTCGACGACCAGACGAGAAGCCCACGGCAGGCTGGCTATGCCACGAGAAGGCTCGCGAAGGAGGGTCGCGAGGCGCGCGGGGCCGCGATGCGCCTCAGGATGGTTCGTCTCTCCGACCGGCCTCACCACGAGGGCTCTGCTGCTCGGAGTGCTCGAAGACGATGGAGAGGGCGGAGCCAAGGGGGATGACTCCTCAGCCATCTCTGTGAGCTCGGCGGGAAGGGCCCTGCGGAGAAAGGATCAGTAAAAGCAACAGAAGGATCAGGAGCTAGAAAAGGGGAAGGCTTACTCATTGGTGGTGAAGTACTTCCTACGCTTCAGCAGGCGACAAGGGTAATCGTCACCCAAGGCCTCCCTTCTCCTCCGGAGAGCCTCAAAGTCCACGCGGAAGCGACCCAAGAGTTGAGCGCAGGGGTCAGCCTACGACGAGGAAGGAGCGTCAAGGCGACCCGCGTCAGGGGCGTCTACCTGATGCACGCCGCCGGTCACCTCACCAAGAAGAGTAACTGGGGCCCCAGGAGCCTCATCCGTAGGCACTGCGGGTAGCTGCTCGCCACCCCCAACCGCGGCAGCATGGGCCTCAGGAGCTGCTCCCTCAAGAGCGCCGCCTGGCGCCGTCACCCCGGCGGAGGCCCCCTCGGCCTCCGGCGGCCCATGCCTCCCTGCTCCGCCACTTGAGGAAGAGCCGCCGTGGCCGACTGAAAGGGTGGCCACCACCACTTGGTTCTCGCGAGGCCCGGAGGCCAGTGGGCGCAGCCCCATTCGTCAAGACGGGCATCTGATTTACAAAGTCGCCCCTGTTTGGGGAGAGGTACAGCAAGGCCCCCCCTTGCCGGATGCTGCCAGGGGTGGGGTCCCCAGTCAAGACCAAGAGCACCTTCCTCAGCGCTTCAGGCGACAGGTCCTCTTCCTGGAGCCTCATACGATCTTCACACCTGCTGAAGGCCCACATCCGGCGAGAGTGACGTTGGAGAGGGGCAACACGGCATAGCAGGAACTCCTTCACCACCTTGGGCGCCGTCACGCCGAGCGCCCTCAAGAACGCAAAGCGGCGCCAGACGAAGACGAGCCGGGAACTCGTGAGCGTCTCCTGGCCCCAGCCTGAATTGGGGACAGGAGAAGATGGCTCCGACAGCAGGGGCTGGGCACCCCTACGTCCACGTACAACCACCGCTCGCGGAACCCAGGCGTGGGCGGAGGAAGGCTCAAGTCAATCCCTGAAGCCGCTGTTTCAGGTCCAGCAATGAAGCTCACACACCCCGAACATTGGGTGGGGTCAACAAAACCTGAGAGAGAAGAAGTGGCGCAGCAATGCAACTGAGGGAAGGATGCCCATCATTGCCTCGCAAACAAAGGCGAAGACCGCAAGAAGAGTGATGGATTCGGGACCCAAATGCATCATATGGATCTGATAGTGGGAGAGCACGACATTGAAGAAATCGGAAAAGGGGGGAACCAGCCCCGCCCACAGGGTGTCGGTGAAATACTGGACCTCAGTGATTATCCTGTCGATGGAGAAGTGGGACGCGGGCCAAGACGTCATCCACCCGCATTCGTTGAAGATGGTGGCCAAAGCCGAGCTGACCTTGCCCAGGCCCTCTCGATTGAGTATGATCGACCGATCCACGGCGGGGGCCGCCGGTGACGGCGAGCGAGGCGGAGGCATGGGCTTCTTCCCTCTTCCCTTCTTCGTCGGAGCCATGGCAACGGAAGGGGGAGGGGAAGGTTCGAGATTGGATTGGGAGCAGAAGCTGGAGTTCGAGAGGAGGAAGAGCGGGGGGCGGTCAAGCAGCGAAAAGGGGAGCGGCTGTGTGCGACTACGAGTCCGCCTAGCAAGGCACAAAATAAGGAGGCGTGGGGGAACAGTGCCGCCTACGTCCAATCAACCGCCATGCGGCGCCCAAGGCCGCAGGCTGTTAGGGCCCGCGGCGCTTCGCACTTGCCCCTTTCCCTCTCTGCTCGGCCAAGTCCGGGCGCGCCTTTGGCCCGGGGGCTACTGTCGGCGTTCTGGGAACGGGGGTCCCCAGACTTGCCTGCCTGCGGCATGGCTCAAAGGGGGCCCAGCACGGCCCATCTTCATCAACACAAGATCAAGACCCTCGCGAGGGGCCAAGCCTCGCGGGCGGACGACAGGGAGCTTCCTCAGGCACGGCCTCATCAGGCTAGCTCGCGAGGAGGCGGAGAGATCAAGGCGGGGTACCTCACGAGGTGCCCATGACGCAAGCCATGGCGATCAAGGGCGCCAGGCGGGCGCCAACCCGCGCAGTGTCCTCCTTTCCTCTTTGGTGCAAAGGGAGCAAGCGCAGGCGAGAGCATCAAGCAAAGGCATCCATTTTGGTGCAACAAGACCAAGACCAGCCCAACGGCAGGAAGGAAGTCATTGTGGAGCCCAAGCAGGCGTCACCACCAGAGCCTTTGACAGGCGAGGACCAACTTTAGTCAGGATAAGTGTACCAGATGTTCCCCTTCAAAATGGCCAATTGTTGGCGCCCTTCCTGCTCAATATTTGGGGAGAGGCCCAGGGCCTTCGCCTATAAATGGGACTAGCCACCCACAGAATAGGTGGGAGAAAAAGAGAGAGAAGGAGAAGATGGAGAATCGGATCAAGTAGCATCTCAAAGAGAGAGAGAGAGAGAGAGAGAGAGAGAGAGAGAGAAAGGTGGCTGAACTCCTCATAGCAGTTCACCGCCCGGTCCAAGAACAGACCCTCGTGAGGCTGTTCTTCCTTGTATTGTTCATCACCATAAGCCCAAGAGGCAATCCACCACCCCACAAACTAGAGTAGGGTATTACATCACAATGATGGCCCGAACTAGTATAAACATTGCATCTCTTGTGTTGTTCCTTTCGTAGTTTAGATCCTAGCGAGGCGGCGGGGTGCAGGTAGGTAGAGGGAGAGATCTCCGCGCGCACCCCAGTGTTCGAACCTCAAGGGTCTGCCGGAACCCGAAATCCGACAGCATTCATATAGAGTCATACTTTGTTCTAGTATCGAGTTGTAATCATTGAGTTGTAAATAAATATAAGTGTGATGATCATCATTTTCTAGAGCATTGTCCCAAGTGAGGAATAAAAAAAAGGCCATAAAAAAGAGAAGGCCCAAAAAGAGAGAGAGAAAGGCCATAAAAAGAGAAGGCCCAAAAAATGAGAGAAAAAGAGAGAAGGGACAATGTTACTATCCTTTGCCACACTTGTGCTTCAAAGTAGCACCATAATCTTCATGATAGAGAGTCTCTTGTTTTGTCACTTTCATATACTAGTGGGAATTTTTCATTATTGAACTTGGCTTGTATATTCCAACAATGGGCCTCCTCAAGTGCCTTAGGTCTTCGTGAGCAAGCAAGTTGGATGCACACCCACTTAGTTTCTTTTGTTGAGCTTTCATACATTTATAGCTCTAGTGCATCCGTTGCATGGCAATCCCTACTCCTTGCATTAACATCAGTTGATGGGCATCTCCATAGCTCATTGATTAGCCTCGTTGATGTGAGACTTTCTCCTTTTTTGTCTTCTCCACATAACCCCCCTCATCATATTCTACTCCACCCATAGTGCTATGTCCATGGCTCGCGCTCATGTATTGCGTGAAGGTTTATAAGTTTGATATTACTAAAGTATGAAACAATTGCTTGGCTTGTCATCGGGGCTGTGCATGATGAGAGCATTCTTGTGTGACGAAAATGGAGCATGACTAAACTATATGATTTTGTAGCGATGAACTTTCTTTGGCTATGTTATTTTGAGAGGACATAATTGCTTAGTTAGTATGCTTGAAGTATTATTACTTTTATGTCAATATGAACTTTTATCTTGAATCTTTCGGATCTGAATATTCATACCACAATTAAGAAGAATTACATTGAAATTATGCCAAGTAGCATTCCACATCAAAAATTCTGTTTTTATCACTTACCTACTCGAGGACGAGCAGGAATTAAGCTTGGGGATGCTGATACGTCTCCAACGTATCTATAATTTTTGATTGTTTCATGCTATTGTATTATCTATCTTGGATGTTTATGGGCTTTACTAAGCACTTTTATATTACTTTTGGGACTAACCTATTGACCCAGAGCCCAGTTCCAGTTCCTGTTTTTTCCCTTGTTTCAGTGTTTTGAAGAAAAGGAATATCAAACGGAGTCGAAACGAGATGAAATCTTATGGGGAAGTTACTTTTGGAAAGAAAGCAATCCGGGGGACTTGGAGTCCACATCAAGGAAGCAACAAGGAAGGCACGAGGTAGGGGGGCGCGCCCACCCCCCTGGACACGCCCTCCACCCTCGTGGGCTCCTCGTGGCTCCCCTGACGTATTTATTCCTCCTATATATACCAATATACCCTAAAACCATCGCGAAACAGAATAGATCGGGAGTTCTGCCACTGCAAGCCTCTGTAGCCACCAAAAACCAATCGGGACCCTGTTCTGGCACCCTGCCGGAAGGGGGGGGGATCCCTCACCGGTGGCCATCTTCATCATCCCGGCACTCTCCATGACGAGGAGGGAGTAGTTCACCCTCGGGGCTGAGGATATGTACCAGTAGATATGTGTTTGATCTCTCTCTCTGTCTCTCGTGTTCTTGATTTGGCACGATCTTGATGTATCGCGAGTTTTGCTATTATAGTTGGATCTTATGTTGCTTCTCCCCCTCTACTCTCTTGTAATGGATTGAGTTTTCCCTTTGAAGTAATCTTATCGGATTGAGTCTTTAATGATTTGAGAACACCTGATGTATGTCTCGCCGTGCGTATCTGTGGTGACAATGGGATATCACGTGATTCACTTGATGTATGTTTTGGTGATCAACTTGCGGGTTCCGCCCATGAACCTATGCATAGGGGTTGGCACACGTTTTCGTCTTGATTCTCCGGTAGAAACTTTGGGGCACTCTTTGAGGTTCTATGTGTTGGTTGAATATACGAATCTGAGATTGTGTGATGCATATCGTTAATCATACCCACGGATACTTGAGGTGACATTGGAGTATCTAGGTGACATTAGGGTTTTGGTTGATTTGTGTCTTAAGGTGTTATTCTAGTACAAACTCTAGGGCTGTTTGTTACACTTATAGGAATAGCCCAACAGATTGATTGGAAAGAATAACTTTGAGGTGGTTCTGTACCCTATCATAATCTCTTCGTTTGTGCTCGACTATTAGGGACTTTGGAGTGACTCTTTATTGCATGTTGAGGGATAGTTATATGATCCAATTATGTTATTATTGTTGAGAGAACTTGCACTAGTGAAAGTATGAACCTTAGGCCTTGTTTCCTATCATTGCAATACCATTTACGCTCACTTTTATCATTAGTTACCTTGCTGTTTTTATATTTTCAGATTACAAAACCTATATCTACCATCCATATTGCACTTGTATCACCATCTCTTCGCGAACTAGTGCACCTATAAAATTTACCATTGTATTGGGTGTGTTGGGGACACAAGAGACTCTTTGTTATTTGGTTGTAGGGTTGTTTGAGAGAGACCATCTTCATCCTACGCCTCCCACGGATTGATAAACCTTAGGTCATGCACTTGAGGGAAATTTGCTACTGTCCTACAAACCTCTGCACTTGGAGGCCCAACAATATCTACAAGAAGAAGGTTGCATAGTAGACATCAATATGGCAAAATATTCAATAGCCATGTTCAAAAATAATCCTCCAATAATTATTTTCCTATTCTGCCCTAAATGGCACTTTGCAAAGGAAGTGATATTTATATTTTCTTGATTGCCCCAAACTTCTTGGGCACCTTTTCCTGTCCATATCATTGGCCCATGCCAAAATTCAACTCAATTTTCCTAGTAAATAGTTTTTAGCAAATTTCCAAAGATTCTGTCCAGGAAGGAACTTTGTGAAGGAGCTATATTCTAGGCATATCCAAATGAGTTGAAATTTTACAAGGTCCTTTATATGATCAAATCATGACTCTCCTCCAAATTTGAGCTCATGTAACTCATCTATGTGAGCCCAGCTCCAAATCTTAGTTTCTGGTCAGTTTTTCAGTTTGTGAAGCAACTATATTTTATATTGCTTCATTTAAGCTGAAAGTTTTCCAGGGCATTCTTCGATCCAGATAAACTCCCTCCACCAAAATTTCGCTCAATCCATTACACCATTTGCCCTGTGCAATTTTTCCAAGTTTCTGTCCAGATGAAGCTTTGTGAAGCAACTGCCACTTTGGTATTTTCAAATGGCATGAAACTTCTACAGCAGCTTCATATCATCAAATAACCCACGTCCACCAAATTTCAGCCCAGTCCAAGCTAGTATGTGAGTGCTACATCAAGGTTTGCATTTCTGACCAGATTGGCACTTTGTACTGCAAGTACCCTCTAAACCTATCCTCTTAGTCTGATTTTTGATAATCAGCATCACCTTAGTGATTAATCATGCTGTGCCAAATCTCAGAGCCTAACTCCACGCGTGTAAACTATAGGGAGTTACAAGCACCTTCCCGTTGATTTACTTTGGAGCTAAGTGCAAATCTCTTCTTTGCCCCTGGACCGATTTATTTCCTCATTTTGACGAAGGGCACGACGGTCTATCTACTGGACATGGTCTGTCCGGCCCAAACAAGGTGTTTGCTCTAGTGCGCATGGTGATCACGCTGATGTCATGCCTAATTGCATGCTCTGGCTTGTTCTTGCCCCTGTGCTCGTCTCCTCCCTCCTCGTCTGGACGTCCAACCATGTCCTGGAGCTTCCCCGTGATCGACTGCATCTCCCTGTGTTGCTGCCTCGTCGTGGTTCGCCTTAAATGCGCCGCAAACGCCATGCCCGTGCCATGCCCAACCTCTGTCCACCATTAGAGCACTGCACAAGCTCGCTAGCGTTGCTCTAGAGCCCTGCCCTCGGCTATATAAGCGTGCCCCGAGCCCTCTGTCGGTGTCAAAACTGGCGGATCTCGGGTAGGGCCCTCTAAGGCGGATGGTAACAGGAGGCGGGGGACACGATGTTTACCCAGGTTCGGGCCCTCTCGATGGAGGTAATACCCTACTTCCTGCTTGATTGTTCTTGATGATATGAGTATTACAAGAGTTGATCTACCACGAGATCGTAGAGGCTAAACCCTAGAAGCTAGCCTATGGTATGATTGTTGTTGTCGTACGGACTAAACCCTCCGGTTTATATAAACAGCAGAGGGGGCTGGGGTTACCCAGAGTCGGTTACAAGGGAGGAGATCTACATAACCGTATCACCAAGCTTGCCTTCCACGCCAAGGAGAGTCCCATCCGGACACGAGACGAAGTCTTCAACCTTGTATCTTCATAGTCCAACAGTTCGGCCAAAGGATATAGTCCGCCTGTCCGAGGACCCCCTAATCCAGGACTCCCTCAGTAGCCCCTGAACCAGGCTTCAATGACGACGAGTCCGGCGCGCAGATTGTCTTCGGCATTACAAGGCGGGTTCATCCTCCGAATATTCCATAGAAGATTTTGAACACAAGGATAGTGTCCGACTCTGCAAAACAAATTCCACATATCACCGTAGAGAGAATAATATTTCCACAAATCTAATCTGCTGACAGCTTTTCATAACGTGACGTTCTCCCGTGGTCTGGTCATGACGAACCGTTTTTCCGAGCCTGCCACTTCATGTGTTGCGAGGCGGTTTTATTGGCACGCCCTGTCGAAGCAGAGATCGTGTCCCTCTTTTCACGGGATTCTTCATCAATACGGGTGTGGGTAATCCAATCGTGCCGGCTGGTATGACTCCTCGATTTTAGGCAAGTTCCAAACGGCCACGCGGAGGAGGCTTAATATTCACCCTCTTTATAAAGGGGCCAAGGCCTGTCCTTTTCTTCTCGCGCTCGATCCTTCCCTTCCCCCCACCTTGAATTCCAACACTCAAGGCTCAGGCTAAGCGCTTCTGGCCTTCAATCATGTCCGGATCCAACCTTCAAGGCCGGTGGATGGCCTCCTCTATGACAGAGGAGGACATCAAGAAGCTAAGAGAAGCCGTGTCGACCGCCGAAATCTCGCCTGACAAAGCTGCCTGCTCAAGGGCAGGTCATCCCCACTCCCGAACCCAACGAGAGTGTCGTATTTATTTCCCACTTCCTCCGAGGGCTAGGCTTTAGTCTTGATCCCTTTGTTAGAGGGCTTATGTTCTACTACGGGCTTGATTTCCATGATCTGGCTTCGGATTCCATCCTTCACATCTCGTTGTTCATCGTCGTGTGTGAAGCCTTCCTCCGCATCACCCCACACTTCGGCTTATGGCTCAAGACCTTCAATGTGAAGCCGAAGATGATTGAGGGGCGATACACAGAGTGCGGAGGTGCCATAATAAACAAAGGCGCCGATGCTCCATGGCCAAAGGGTTCCTTCCTGGAGACATCCAAGTTATGGCAGAGGGAGTGGTTTTACATCACCGCTCCCCGAAGCGCTAAGTGGGTAGCTGCCCCCGCCTTCCGTCCGGGCCCCCCGCCACAATTGGTGTCATGGGTCAACAAAGGGCTAGACTAGGGTCCAGCTAATGATGTGCCGACATTGCAGAGCCGCATCCGAGATCTCTTCAAGGGAGATGTCAGCCTTGTAAAGGTAATGCAAGTCATGCTAGTTCGTCGGGTCATGCCATTCCAATGTCGACCTCTCCGTATGTGGGAGTTCAACCCGGAAGGACCGCGAACTATTCAGCAATTCTTCGGCACGACGCTCGAAGAGATGTATGAATTGTTCTTCGGATCACAAATAAAGTGTCTGGACACCACCGAGGATGTGGGTCTGAACTGCAATCGTCTAGACACCCAAGTAAGTAATTCCGCGGCCAAACACGTTATCTTTTAATTTATCACAACATCATTCTGAAAAGTCGCCTTTTGACCAGGACTGGATAAAAAAGGCGAAGATGATCAGGTGTTCGGCCCCCCTTCCCGAAAGCTCACCGGATCCTGTACTAGCTAGGATGCTTGAGCTTGCGCCTTATCAAGCGCCATCAGGGGAAGATAAAGGGAGGAACAAAGAAGCCGAAAGTGAGCCTCACTCATTATTCATCCAAACCGGGGGAATTAGTGCCTCCGCGAAGGAGGACAACCGGGGAGAAGAATCTGAAATTCCCTCTCCCCAAGGAAGGAAGAGGGCCGCCTCTGAAGACTTGGAAATAATGGTTTTCAAACGAGGGAAGAAACCTTTGTCAGGGGACCCAACCCCAGAGGGCATCCTTACTGCACAGTACCCGCAAGGGGACCAGCCCTCCACCGAACTGTAAGTAAACAAAAGTACTTTATAGTAAATATACCCTGCTTCATTCCTGAAATCAATAACCGAGATGTATGTCTTGAAGTTCGGATCGTAGCCTTCTCGACAGAGTTCGTCTTTGGGGGATCTTCTTCCGGAGATGATCAAGAGCGAAACGCCTCCCCGTGCCACCCCGCCTCGTGAAGCGGACGACCCTGAGGTGTCTTCACGGAGGATTTCTCCTGATCCTCCAAGGCCAGAGGGTAACCCTTCGGCCACCCGAAGCCCGGGGTATTCGGCTCCTAAGGAGAGCAAAAGAAAGAGTCCGGGACTGTCCGGTGCGCGACCAGACGCACTGATGAATCTTCTGGAGCAAGCGGCTATCTCAGAAGCGCATCGTACGCTAATGGGCACGGTGGTTGAGAAGAATTCATCCGCCGAAAGCGGGTTGCATGAAGCTTTTATGAGCCTGCTGAGAGGCTTTGAGGTACGCAAAGTAATATATAATTTTTGATGGTGCCGCACACGCTAGGTGTGCCCTATGCAGTAGCCCCTGAGACTCTGGTTGCTGTCGAAAAAGGCAGCAAATAGATGATCATAGTCCCAGGAAATAACCGTGCTGCTTTCACGTGCAGGTGGCTGAGGGTCCGGTGGCTAGCCGGACTGGTGAGTTTGCTGAACTGAAGCGGCAACTTGATGCGGCAGATGCCGACATCGTGCTTGTAAACAAGCGGCTAGACGAGGCATAGGGTATGTATTTCTCCGGTGATCAAAGCATATTAAGAGGAGCATGATGCTAGTATCTGTAATATGCTGTGACTGCAGATGGAGCTGCCGTCGTGGAGATCCTTCGGGCGGAACTTGCCCGAGCCAAGGAACAAGCCAGGAAGAGTGATGCGGCCGCCCTAAAGGCGGTCGAAGAGCTAAGAGCCGAACAGGCTGCGCATTGCCAGATCAAAGAGAAAATAGCCAAGACGGCTATTGAGTTGAGAGATGCCGCCGACCGTTATGAGCTTCTTGAAAAGGAAAGCCAAGTGAAGACGGCGGACCTGGAGAAAGCCATGGTAGCAGCCAAGGAAGCCCGCTCGAATATCAGAGCAACGAAGGAGGAGCTACGTCAAGCCGGAGATATCGCGGCTGGGAAGCCCTTTTTGTTGCGGACGAAGTTCGGAGATCCTAAGTATGCCCGTCTGGATCAATTATGGAGTTCTGCAGACACATACTTGGATTTGGAAGCGAGTGTTGCTGATGCGACCGAGTTTTTCAAAGATCAAAAGGATCACGAAGTGGAAAAGCTGTTCTGGTCGCAGTTCAATGTTCTAGTGCGTCCGCTGTTGTTAAATGAGCAAATGGCTGAGTGGGCCGAGCTCCATAGGTTGTCCGGGCTTGCCCTGAGATCTGTTGTGGATCATCTTGGGCCGGAAGGACCAAGGCCGAATAGTTATTTTGGCTTAGTGCAACGATTCTTTGGTGCTGTGCCGCATATCGACGTTGTGAAGAGGTCGGCGTGCATAGAGGATGCGCGGATGGCTCTAGCCCGTGTCAAGACATACTGGGCAGAGATGGAGGCCACCGCTATTGCAACCCAGAGTTCGGCCATAGGCCGGGTATCGGCCGAGCACTATTTTGAAGAAATCCTAGAAGGTGCTCGTTTAATAGAGACTCAGTGCTCGAAGAGTATCATGTTTGAGTGACATGTATCCCAACTGTAAGAACAATGTTATTTGAATTATAAAGGCTTTGTTTATACTTTTGCCTGAAAGTATTATTATGCCTCCTGTGCGGTCGTTTATGTATATATGTGTATATATAACCTGAAAGTTTGCAGTCCTCGGCTTCAGCACCCACGCATATAATGCGGGGGTGTTCGCAAAAGCGTGTATTCACACTTGATCCAACGTCTTGGTCCATTAGGGAGGTGGTAGAATGGCGAACGAGGCAATCAGACTATATTTCTTTAACACTTTCACTTAACCATATGAGTTTGACAGTGGGGCTAGTATATAGCCCCTGGTATTTCCGCGTCTATCCGAATATGGTGCGCATATGTACATGACCGGGAAAACCGGTCCTTCGTTAATGCGGTGGAATCCCGAAGATTCCAATGAGTCATCGAGTGGTTGACCAGTCTCGCGCTTTATCATGACAGCCAGTTTTCGGCTTTCTCTAGTAAGGTGCTCGTCCGGATGAACCAGGGCACAGTCGCAGTAGTTCTCTCGGTGCCACCTTAGCCAATAAACCGGAACGTAAGGTAGCAAAACACGTGAGCCTGGCAAACCCAACATTTGACCAAAGACATGATTCAAAGCTGATGCATATAAGGCCAAACTCGCGACGCCGAACACTCCCTAAGTTTTTCGGTCTTTACAACATATACTGGGCTGAGTAACGCCCTTGAACCCTGAATTTCTAGGTACGTGCATTAGTCTGACGTGGCGAAATGCCAAAAATGCCAGCGTCCCTCTCGGTTGTGTTGAGTATCCGGAGGGTGTGAAGCAACAAGAGACAGTAAGAAAGGTTTACATATGGTCTTAATCTAAAAAGAAACCTTTGAGCGGGGCCTTGCTGCACGTCTGCGCCTGTGTCTCTGTTGTGCCGTATCCTGGAAGGGTGTAGCATGATTATCATCTGTTAAAAGAGAATAACTTAGATGAAATTTGTCGTGCGAAAAATTGGTTGTTCTTAATAAACCATTACAATTCAAAAAGAAGGTCGAGCCAACTGTAGACTTTGTTTTTTTTATTTTACATGCGGGAAGCCCCTAGCACCGTCTATGGGGGTATATCCATCAACCCCATCTCAGGTTTATCTAAGCTGTTACAGCTAGTGGTGCACCGGACTCGTCTAGCCATGTTCGCGGTCTTAACGACCGACCGTTTTTGCTAGTTGGAGAGGCCATTTAGTGTTCGGCTGCCAGAGCTGCCGCACATTCTTCCGCGCGTAAGAAACGCTCAGTGTTTCTGCTAACTGTGATGATGCCACGTGGACCGGGCATCTTGAGCTTGAGATAAGCATAATGCGGTACTGCACTAAAACGAGTGAAGGCCGGTCTTCTGAGTAGTGCTTGATAGCCGTTTCGGAATGGAGCGATGTCGAAGGTTAACTTTTCACTTTGAGTTGTCGGGGGAACCGAATACAACCTCTAGTACGAGAGAGCTCATGCAGCTAGCCTCTAGGCCTAGTATTACTCCTTTAAAGGTAGTATTGCTTTGGCTAATTCTTGTTGGGTCTATCCCCATTTTGCAGACTGTGTCCTGATATATCAGATTAAGACTACTGCCGCCGTCCATGAGGACTCGGGTGAGATGGTATTCGTTGATTATTGGGTCGAGCACCAAGGCAGCCGATCCTCCGTGCTGGACATTGGTCGAGCTATCCCTGCGATCGAAAGTGATCGGGCATGTTGACCAAGGGTTGATTTTGGGGGTGACGGGCTCTATGGTGCATACGTCTTGGAGTGCGTGTTTGCTCCTCTTCTTCGTCATGTGAATCGTGTTCACTGTTTTGACCTCTAGTGGGAACTTTTTCTGTCCCCCAGTGTCTTGCTGACGAGGCTCATCCTCATCTTCACTTGGTGTCTCCCTCCCCTTGTGTTCGGCGTTTAGCTTACCGGCCTGCTTGAAGACCCAGCATTCTCTGTGGGTGTGATTTGCAGGTTTATCGGAGGTGCCGTGAATCTGACATAATTTGTCTAGAATCTTGTTAAAATTTGGACGGTCCATCTCTGTTGCCTTTGAAAGGCTTTTTCCTTTGACCGGGTCGAGAGCCCTAGAATCCGGCGTTTACCGCCGTGTTTTCTGGGCTGCCTTCATTATTTCGACGCTTGCTTTTACTGCGTCGTGGTTTCCATTACCATCCCTGACTTCAGATGTGCTTGGGTCGCTGTTGCTACTACGGGCCAGCCAGCTATCTTCGCCCGTGCAAAAGCGGTTCATAAGGCTTGTTAGGCTGCCATTGTCCTTGGTTTTTCTTGGCCGAGGTGTCTGGCGAGCCATTCGTCTCGGACGCTATGTTTGAAAGCTGCTAAGGCTTCAGCCTCCGGGCAGTCGACGATTTGGTTCTTCTTAGTGAGAAATTTGTTCCAAAGCTTTCAGGCTGACTCTCCGGGCTGTTGACTTATATGACTTAAATCGTCTACATCCGGAGGTCGGACATAGGTCCTCTTGATAACCCACAAGTATAGGGGATTGCAACAGTTTTCGAGGGTAGAGTGTTCAACCCAAATTTGTTGATTCGACACAAGGGGAGCCAAAGAATATTCTCAAGTATTAGCAGTTGAGTTGTCAATTCAACCACCCCTGGAAACTTAGTATCTGCAGCAAAGTGTTTAGTAGCAAAGTAATATGATAGTGGTGGTAACGGTAACAAAGTAAAGACAACAAAAGTAATGTTTTTGATATTTTTGTAGTGATTATATGAGTAGCGGAAAAGTAAAGTAAATAAGCGTAAACCGATTATATGGAAAACTTCGTGAGGCACCGGATCGGTGATGGATAATTATGCCGGATGTGGTTCATCATGTAACAGTCATAACATAGGGTGACCTGAGAACTAGCTCCAGTTCATCAATGTAATGTAGGCATGTATTCCGTAAATAGTCATACGTGCTTATGGAAAAGAACTTGCATGACATCTTTTGTCCTACCCTCCCGTGGCAGCGGGGTCCTATTGGAAACTAAGGGATATTAAGGCCTCCTTTTAATAGAGAACCGGAACAAATCATTAGCACATAGTGAATACATGAACTCCTCAAACTATGGTCATCACCGGGAGTGGTCCCGATTATTGTCACTTCGGGGTTGCCGGATCATAACACATAGTAGGTGACTATAGACTTGCAAGATAGGATCAAGAACACACATATATTCATGAAAACATAATAGGTTCAGATCTGAAATCATGACACTCGGGCCCTAGTGACAAGCATTAAGCATAGCAAAGTCATAGCAACATCAATCTCGAACATAATGGATACTAGGGATCAAACCCTAACAAAACTAACTCGATTACATGATAAATCTCATCCAACCCATCACCGTCCAGCAAGCCTACGATGCAATTACTCACGCACGGCGGTGAGCATCATGAAATTGGTGATGGAGGATGGTTGATGATGACGACGGCGACGAATCCCCCTCTCCGGAGCCCCGAACGGACTCCAGATCAGCCCTCCCGAGAGAGATTAGGGCTTGGCGGCGGCTCCGTATCGTAAAACGCGATGAAACTTTTGTCTCTGATTTTTTTCTCCCTGAAAGCCAATATATGGAGTTGGAGTTGGCGTCGGAGGGCCACCAGGGGGCCCACGAGGTAGGGCGGCGCGCCCAGGGGGGAGGGCGCGCCCCACCTCGTGGGATGTGGTGTGGGCCCCTGGTCTTCATCTTTGGCGAGGATTTTTATTATTTATTCTAAGATATTCCGTGGAGTTTCAGGTCATTCTGAGAACTTTTGTTTTCTGCACAGAAAACAACATCATGGCAATTCTGCTGAAAACAGCGTCAGTCAGGTTAGTTCCATTCAAATCATACAAGTTAGAGTCCAAAACAAGGGCAAAAGTGTTTGGAAAATTAGATACGACGGAGACGTATCAACTCCCCAAGCTTAAACCCTTGCTTGTCCTCAAGCAATTCAGTTGACAAACTGAAGAGAAAAAGAAAAACTTTACAAACTCTGTTTGCTCTTGTTGTTGTAAACATGAAAAGCCAGCATTCAAGTTTCAGCAATTATTATGAACTAACCATACTCACAATAACACGTAGGTCTCATAATTACTCATATGAATAGCATAATCAGCTAGCGAGCCATAATAATAAAACTCGGATGACAACACTTTCTCAAAATAATCATAACATGATATAACAAAATGGTATCTCGCTAGCCCTTTCTGAGACCGCAAAACATAAATGCAGAGCACCTTTAAAGATCAAGGACTGACTAAACATTGTAATTCATGGTAAAAGAGATCCAGTCAAGTCATAGCGAATATAAACCAATTATAATGAATGCAAACGACAGTGTGCTCTCCAGCGGGTGCTTTTTAATAAGAAGGGTGATGACTCAACATAAAAGTAAATGGATAGGCCTTTCATAGAGGGAAGCAGGGATTTGTAGAGGTGCCAGAGCTCGATTTTGAAATAGAGACAAATTATATTTTGAGCGGCATACTTTCACTGTCAACGCAACAACCATGAGATGGCTGTATCTTCCATACTACATGCATTATAGGTAGTTCCCAAACAGAATGGTAAAGGTTTATACTCCCCCTCCTCCACAAGCATCAATCCATGGCTTGCTCGAAACAACGAGTGCCTCCAACATTCAACGGGTCCCAGGGGGAGTTTTGTTTAATTATTTTGATTTGCTTTGATCTTATTGGAACATGGGACTGGGCATCCCGGTTACCGGCCCATTCTCGTGAATGAGGAGCGGAGTCCACTCCTCTTGAGAATAACCCACCTAGAATGGAAGATATAGGCATCCCTAGTTGCACATGAGCTGCTCGAGCATACAAAATAGAATTCCATTTGAAGGTTTGGAGTTTGGCACATACAAATTTACTTGGAACGGCAGGTAGATACCGCATAGAGGAAGGTATAGTGGACTCATATGGAACAACTTTGGGGTTTAAGGAGTTTGGATGCACAAGCAGTATTCCCTCTTAGTACAGGTGAAGGCTAGCAAAAGACTGGGAAGCGACCAACTGATAGAGCGACAACAGTCGTAAAGATGCATTAAAATTAATTTAACCCGAATATAAGCATGAGTAGGATATAATCCACCATGAACATAAATATCATGAAGGCTATGTTGATTTGATTCAACTACATGCGTGAACATGTGCCAAGTCGAGTCACTCAATTCATTCAAAGGAGGATACCATCCCATCATACCACATCATAATCATTCTAATAGCATGTTGGCACACAAGGTAAACCATTATAACTCATAGCTAATCAAGCATGGCACAAGCAACTATAATCTCTAAATGTCATTGCAAATATGTTCACTTCATAATAGCTGAATCAGGAACGATAAATCATCATATTTACAAAAACAAGAGAGGTCGAGTTCATACCAGCTTTTCTCATCCCAATAAGTCCATCATATATCATCATTATTGCCTTTCACTTGCACGACCGAACGGTGTGTATAATAATAAGAGTGCACGTGCATTGGACTAAGTTGGAATCTGCAAGCATTCAACTCAAGAGAGAAGACAAGTAATATGGGCTCTAAGTTAGATAAACAATAATGCATATAAGAGCCACTAAGCATTTTCAATATAGTCTTCTCGACCCCCAAAGAAAGGAAAAGGAATAAAAACTATTTACACGGGAAATCTCCCAACAAGCAAAAGAAGAACGGGAAATGTTTTTGGGTTTTCTTTTTAATTATTACTACAAGCAGGAAATAAACTACTACTATTTTTTTGTTTTTCTTAAGGTTTATTAAACACACAAGAAGAAAGCTAGAAAAAGAAATTTAGACTAACATGGATATTACAGTGAAAGAGTATGAGCACCGACATCTAGCAATGAGTGTGTGTGAACATGAATGTAATGTCAGTGGGAAATACGTACTCCCCGAAGCTTAGGCTTTTGGCCTTAGTTGGTCTATTGCCGAGGATAGCCGGCGATACCCGTAGGTGTAGCTGGGTAAATCTTGCGATGAAGAATAGTTGGGATCATAATGTGATGAAGAGGACTCGATCGCCATCGGGTCGGGCAACCGCCTCAGGATCCCAAGAATAAACAGACATTCGTGGAGGCTCATCTTGTGGCTCCGGTTCCGGGGCTGGTGCAGGATTCCAATAGGCTTGAACAGCCGCCCACGGAACAATGTAAAGACCTGTAGACAAGTTAAACAAAGAGGGAGCAGGCAAAGTAATAGTCTCAGGGTGATGTTTATCAAAGTACAATTTAT
Source organism: Aegilops bicornis (assembly GCA_021605145.1). NCBI lineage: Eukaryota > Viridiplantae > Streptophyta > Magnoliopsida > Poales > Poaceae > Aegilops > Aegilops bicornis. The sequence goes on from CM038674.1 coordinate 514,805,195, forward strand.
ATTTAAGCTCCCCTTCGCGACTCTTAACAAGAAAATCATGCGCTAGCATACTCTTATAATCTAAATAAGCACGGGGCAGCGCTGTTTCTTCTTTCTCCTCATGCCTAATAGGTATTTCAAAATATTCAGCTAGGCTCGAAGCATAAATACCTCCAAAGATGGGGCCTTTAGTACGGTTCAGACTTAACCGTCTAGCAACAATTCCACCAATACTAACAAAGTTATTGCGGTATAAACCATGGAACAAAATGATAATATCAGGAATGCTAAGGTTTCCACAGTTCCCGTGACCAATCAAGCAACGACTAGCAAATAAGGCGAAGTAGCGTAAAATAGGGAAATGTATGCTAGTAATTCTTGCATCAGAAACCTTCCTGGTTTCTCCCACAGTGATAGTGTTAATAAAAGCTTCCACTTCATTACGGTGTGGTTCATCTAAGGTGCCCTCAAAAGGTATTTTGCAAACCTCGCAAAATTCAGCTAATGGCATTTCCTTAACAACGTCATATAAATGAAACTCTACTGTTGGAGGTGATTTCTTAGGGAAAAAGTAGAAGTTCTGCACAAAAGCATTTGTGAGTAAGAGATACTGATGGCGTTGGTCGCGGAGGAAGTTGGTGAGGCCGGCGCTCTCAATCAATAGATAGAAATCCTCATAAATCCCGGCTCTCCTCAAGAAGTCATCGGAAGGCCATTTACACGGCCGAACCTCCACGATATGAGGCAAATTAAATTTGGGCTTCTGTTCTTCATCCTTTTGTTTCTCCTTAGAGCTTCGGCTCGACGAGCCCCTCAAAAGTCTCTTCATTATTTCTGAAACAATCTGAAATTTTTAGTAACTTCAAGTAAAAGTGAACCAACTTCAATAAAACTGATAGCAACTACTCATACAAGTGCCTAGAGCATATATCAAGCATTAGAACTACTTGAAACCATATAAATTTGACATGCAAGCTCAAGAACATGGTCACCTATGCAGCACAAATTTGCAATGAATAAAGCACTAGAACAAAAACTAATTGGACCAATGGAGGAGTCACATACCAAGGAACAATCTCCCCAAGCAGTTTTGCGAGAGGTGCTTTGAGCAAGGAGATTGAAAATCGCAGCAAAAGTTGCTGGAACATGAGCTTGAGTTGGTTTTTCGGGTTTGTGTGAGACAGAAGAAGAAGATGGGTGCAGGGATAAGTGGAGGAGGGCCACCGTGGGCCCACGAGGAAGGGGGGCACACCCAAGGGGGTAGGGCGCGCCCTCCACCCTCATGGCCAGGTGGCAGCTCCCCCCGCGGCAATTTTTGCACTAAAAATCCTCAAATATTCCTGAAAAAATCATATTAAATTGGCATGGCATTCTGAGGACTTCTATTTTCGGGGTATTTTTATATTGCACGGATAAGTCAGGAAACAGACAGAAAAATACTATTTTACTTTATTTCTACTAAGTAACAGAAAATATAAAGAGGGTACAGAAGGTTGTGCTTCTAGTTTCATCCGTCTCATGCTCATCAAAAGGAATCCACTAACAAGGTTAATCAAGTCTTGTTAACAAACTCATTCCGATAATCATGGAACCGGAGAAATTTCGAATAACACTATGTTACCTCAACGGGGATATGGACATCCCCAATAATAAGTATATCATATTTCATCTTAACAGTAGGGAGAGGAAATTCAAAACCTCCAAATATAATCGATGGAATTTTTCCAATAGAGTTGATACTATAAACTTGCGGCTGTTTCCTCGGAAAGTGTACCGTATGCTCATTACCATTAACATGAAAAGTGACATTGCCTTTGTTGCAATCAATAACAGCCCCTGCAGTATTAAGGAAAGGTCTTCCAAGAATAATAGACATACTATCATCCTCGGAATATCAAGAATAACAAAGTCCGTTAAAATAGTAACGTTTGCAACCACAACAGGCACATCCTCACAAATACCGACAGGTATAGCAGTCGATTTATCAGCCATTTGCAAAGATATTTCCATAGGTGTCAACTTATTCAAGTCAAGTCTACGATATAAAGAGAGAGGCATAACACTAACACCGGCTCCAAGACCACATAAAGCAGTTTTAACATAATTTCTTTTAATGGAGCATGGTATAGTAGGTACTCCTGGATCTCCAAGTTTCTTTGGTATTCCACCCTTAAAAGTATAATTAGCAAGCATGGTGGAAATTTCAGTTTCTGGTATCTTTCTTTTATTAGTAATGATATCCTTCATATACTTAGCATAAGGATTTGTTTTGAGCACATCACTTAATCGCATACGCAAAAAGATAGGTCTAATCATTTCAGCAAAGCGCTCAAAACCCTCATCATCCTTTTTCTTGGATGTTTCGGAGGAAAAGGCATGGGTTTCTGAACCCATGGTTCTCTTTCTTTACCATGTTTCCTAGCAACGAAGTCTCTTTTATCATAACGTTGATTCTTTGATTGTGGGTTATCAAGATCAACAAAGGTTCAACTTCTACTTCATTATCATTACTAGGTTGAGCATTATCATGAACATTATCATTAACATTTCCCCTAGGTTCATGTTCATTACCGATTGTGTTTCAAAGATCGGACATAGAGATATCATTTGGATTATCAGTGGTTCAACAATAGGTTCACTAGAAGTTTGTACAGTTCTATCATTTTTCTTTTTCTTCCTTTTAGAAGAACTAGGCATATCAATATTATTTCTCTGAGATTCTTGCTCGATTCTCTTAGGGTGGCCTTCAGGATACAAAGGTTCCTGAGTCATTCTACCAGTTCTAGTAGCCACTCTAACAGCATAATCATTTTTCTTACTATTCATTTCATCAAGCACTTATTTTTGAGCTTTAAGTACTTGTTCTACTATGGTGGTAACCATAGAAGCATGTTTGCTAACAAGTTTAAATTCACCTCTAATATTAGCCATATAATCACTCAAGCGTTAAATCATAAAGGTATTCTGTTTTAATTGTCTACCAAAATAAGCATTAAAGTCATCTTGCTTAAACTTAAAGTTATCAAACTCATCCAAGCACTGACTAGCAATTTTAGTAGGAGGGACTGTCTGCGTTCTGGGAACGGGGGTCCCCAGACTTGCCTGCCTGCGGCCTGCGGCGTGGCTCAAAGGAGGCCCAGGATAGCCCATCTTCATCAACACAAGCTCAAGACCCACGCGAGGGGCCAAGCCTCGCGGGGCGGACGACCAAGAGCTTCCTCAGGCACGGCCTCGTCAGGCTGGCTCATGAGGAGGCGGAGAGTTCAAGGCAGGGTACCTCGCGAGGTGCCCATGATGTAAGCCATGACGACCAAGGGCGCTAGTCAGGCGCCAGACCGCGCAACGTCCTCCTTTCCTCTTTGGTGCAAAGGGAGCAAGCGCAGGCAAGAGCATCAAGCAAAGGCATCCGTTTCGGTGCAACAAGACCAAGACCAGCCCCAACGGCTGGAATGCAGTCATTATGGGGCCCAAGCAGGCGTCATCACCAGAGCCTTTGGCAAAGCGAGGACCAACTTTAGTCGGGATAAGTGTACCCGCTGTTCCCCTTCAAAATGGCCAATTGTTGGCGCCCTTCCCGCTCAATATTTGGGAAGAGGCCCAGGGCCTTCGTCTATATAAGTAGAGCTAGCCACCATAGTTGAGCATCCAATCCTCTCCCCCCAGGCAGGCATTTTGGGATCAGAGGGAGATAGAGACCCGATCCTCAAGCTAGAGCGACGGGATACCACTTAGCGGTTCATCACACCCACCAAGAACAGACCCTCGCGAGGCTGTTCTTCCCTGTACTGCTCCTCATCAGCCCAAGAGGCAATCCACACACCACACACTGGAGTAGAGTATTACACCACGATGGTGGCCTGAACCAGTATAAATCTTGCGTCTCTTGTGCTGTTCTTGTTAGTAGTTTAGGTCCCTGCGATTCGGCGAGGTGCGAGACGGTGGAGGTTGGATCCCGCGCGCACCCTAGAGTTCCAACCTTAAGGGTCTGCCGGAACCCGAAATCCGACATTTGGCGCGCCAGGTAGGGGTGCGCCGGAATCTGCCTTTCGTCGCCTCGTTCTTCCTCGACCACCGCAACCATGTCTGACGCTCGTCGGGCCCACGCCGAGCGCCGAGCCGCCCTCGCCTCCCATGTCGCCCGGACCGCTTCCGTCGGCGGGCGCCCTCATCGTTCCCCGTCACCTGCCGTCAACACAGCCATCGGCCCGGCGGGGGACGGGCAGCAAGCATCGTCCCTGCGCTCCCCGGCGACTTCATGGGGGAGGCCGCGTGGCTCCCTGGTCGCCCGCCCCCTCGCGCCGGCTTCTCCACTTGTCGCGGCCCTCCTCGGCGGCTCGCAGGCGCCGCCCTCCAGCCGCCATGTCAAGACATTCGTCCACCGGGTCGGCGCCGCCTCCACGCGGCAGGGGGCTCCCTCAAGCCGGACGGAGTCGTCGGCCGGACTGACCTTCGACTCTCAAGACCACTCCGCCAACTCAGCCGGCTCGGGTGCGCTCCCACTGCTCTGCACACCAACCATCTGCCAGGTCGCCGTCACTAGGACCCTCATCGACGGCGGCGCCGGCCTCAATGTACTCTCAGTCGAGGCCTTCAACCTCCTCTGCATACCCAGGGAGCGGCTGCTGCCTAGCCGGCCTTTTTCGGGCGTAGGAGGAGGGTCATCCAGCTCCTTGGAGCAAATCCGGCTTCCGGTGACCTTCGGCACCTACGACAACTTCCGCACGGAATTGGTCGACTTCGACATCGCCCCCATCAGCCTCCCCTACAACGCCATCCTTGGCTATCCGGCATTGGCCAAATTCATGGCCACAGCCCACCCGGGGTACAACCTCATGAAGATGCCTGGGAGCAGCGGCGTCCTCACTGTGCCCGGGGATACTGAGGGTGCGCTCCGAGCGCTCAGGCTCACCCTCAAGACGGGCGGCGGCCGCCAGCACAACTGCTGATGCGGAAGCCCCAAGCCCAAGGGGGCTGCGCCGACCAAGAAGAAGCAATTGTTCACTCAAGACAAGGCGGAGACCAAGCAGATACCCGTCGATGAGGACGGGTCCACAAACGCCACCTTCACCATAGGCGCCAACCTCGAGCCCGAACAGGAGGAAGCCCTTGTCAAGTTCCTGCGTGCGAACAAGAAGGTGTTCGCCTGGGAGCCCGATCAGCTGGTGGGGATTCCATGGGGTGTGATCGAGCACCACCTCAACGTGTGCCCCAACGTGCGTCCAGTGAAGCAGAAAGCGAGGAGGCAGTCCACCGAAAAGCAGGCCTTCATCGTCCAAGAGACCCGCAAGCTAGAAGCCGCGGGGGTTATCCGCGAGGTCCGATACCCAGATTGGTTGGCCAACCCCGTGGTGGTGCCGAAGAAGGGAGGAAAGGAGCGCATGTGTGTCGACTTCACCAAACTCAACAAAGCATGCCCGCAGGACCCATTTCCGCTCCCTCGCATCGACCAGATCGTCGATTCCACCGCCGAGTGTGACCTGTTGTGCTTCTTGGACGCCTTTTCCGGGTATCACCAAATCAAGATGGCGGTGGAAGACGTGGAGAAAACGGCCTTCCTAACCCCGTGTGGAGTATACTGCTATACCTGCATGCCATTCGGGTTGCACAACGCAGGGGCAACCTTCCAGCGGCTCATGCACATCACCTTGGGCCCACAGCTCGGGAAGAATGTGGAGGCATACGTCGAAGGCATCGTCGTGAAGTCTCGCGAGGCTAAGACCTAGATACAAGACCTGGAAGAAACCTTCGCGAGCCTCAACGCAGTGAGCCTGCGACTCAACCCAGAGAAGTGTGTGTTTGGAGTTCCCTCAGGCAAGCTCCTTGGTTTTCTCGTGTCCCACCGAGGCATCGAGGCTAACCCAGAAAAGGTCAAGGCAGTGGAAGACATGAGCCCATCGAAGACCCTCAGGGAGATGCACAAGCTCACTGTATGCGTAACAGATCGGGCGTTTCATCTCCCGATTGGGGAAGCGGGCATTGCCTTTCTTCGGTGATGAAGAAAAGGGCCCTTCGAGTGGATGAAGAGGCCGACCAAGCGTTCAAGACCTCAAGAGGTACTGACCAGCCCTCCGGTGATGGTGGCCCCAGCGCCCTCGAGAGCCCTTGGTACTCTACCGCCGCCACTCCCTACTCCGCTAAGCGCTGCTCTAGTGGCGGTTAGGGAGGAGCGTCGAGCCAAGACCACGGCGGCCACCCGAGCTAAGGCAAGACCGAATCGAAGGAACTAGCGAAGCCAAGACCGCAATGGAGGAAGATCAGCCGTCCTGGCAGAGCGCACCAAAGGCGGGGAGGCCTCCCGTCCAAGCACCCAGCTTCCGGAGGCGCCGACGCCTCAGGAGGCACCACAGCTTCCGGAGGACGCCACCAGCACCAACACCCCTAACCTCGTCGAGCACCCGGCGTACTTCGTCAGTACCGTGCTACGGGATGCGAGGGCACGGTACCCCATGCCGCAGAAGCTCCTCCTGGCACTGCTAGTGGCTTCGCGCAAGCTGCGGCACTACATCCAGGGTCATCCAATCAAGGTTGTCTCGGCATACCCCCTGGAGAGGGTGCTCAGGAGCCCCAACTTGGCAGGAAGGGTTGCCGAGTGGAACATTGAGCTGCAAGCATTCCAGCTCGAGTTCAGTACGACCAGAGTCATCAAGGGGGCCGCGCTGGCAGATTTCGTGGCCGAATGGACAGGAGCACCGGGCCTCAGGGCCGGGCGAGGATCGGTCCCTCTCCCTGTGGAGCGAAGCGCCAGAAGGTTGGGTCATGTACTTCGACGGGGCGTTCTCCAGACAGGGCGCTGGGGCTGGGGCAGTACTCATATCCCCCTCTCAGGACAAGCTCTACTATGTCGTGCAGCTCTGTTTCCAGCATGGCGAGAAGGTCTCCAACAATATAGCAGAATACGAGGGGCTGATAGCGGGTCTGAAGGCTGCCGCTGCCCTGGGGGTGAAGCGCCTTACCATCAAGGGCGATTCACAGCTCCTCGTCAATTTCTCCAACAAGGTGTACGAGCCAAGGGATGAACACATGGAGGCCTACCTTGCGGAGGTCCGCAGGATGGAGAAACAGTTCTGGGGGTTGGAGCTGCAGCACGTGCCCCGCGGCACCAATCAAGAGGCCGACGACATCACCAAACGAGCCTCCAGGAGGTTACCCCAGGAGCCGGGTGTCTTTGAGGAACGGCTCTTCAAGCCCTCAGCCCTGCCGCCGTTATCAAGCACAGCACAGCCTCGGGAGGAGCTCCCTCAGCCACCAGCCTCGGGAGCCCCAGCCTGTGGCCCGGCCTCGGGAGCACGCCTGCTCCTAACGATGGAACCTCAAGAGGAGTGCTGGATCACGGAGCTCAAGAGTTACTTAACGCGTGGGACTTTGCCAGAGAAGGAGGAGGAGGCGAGGCGTGTGGCGCGGCAAGCCAAGGCATACAGCATCATGGATGGAGAGCTCTACCGGAGACGACCAAATGACGTATCCCTACGCTGCATCACCAGGGAACAGGGGAAGGAATTGCTGGCAGATATACATGGCGGAGATTGTGGGCACCATTCACCGTCACGGACCCTTGTCGGGAAGGCGTTCCGCAGCGGTTTCTATTGGCCCACCGCGCTCAATGACGCCATCGACCTCGTGAAGGCTTGCGAGGCTTGCCAATTCCATGCCAAGCAGATCCACCAGCCAGCAGGAGGCCTGCAAACCATTCCCCTCACTTGGCCATTCGTGGTCTGGGGCTGACATTCTGGGCCCTTTCCCTCGGGCGCCAGGGGGCTATCGCTACCTCTACGTCGCCGTGGACAAATTCACCAAGTGGGCCGAAGTCGAGGCCGTCCGCGCCATCCCCGCTGGTTCTGCGGTCAAGTTCATCAAGGGCATCGTGAATCGGTTCGGAGTGCCGAACCGCATCATCACCGATAACGGTTCGCAGTTCACCAGTAACCTTTTTAAAACATACTGCGCTAACCTTGGGACGCAGACATGCTACGCTTCGGTGGCGCACCCCCGCAGCAACGGACAGGCCAAGCGGGCCAATGCAGAGGTCTTGAGAGGCCTCAAGACGTTCAAGAAGAAACTGGAATCCCGCGGCAGAGGCTGGTACGACGAGCTTCCATCTGTGTTGTGGTCCATTCGCACAACCGCAACCAAGCCAACTGGGGAGACCCCCTTCTTCCTGGTCTACGGAGCCGAAGCGGTCCTCCCTCATGAGGTCAAGCGTCGATCCGCGCGGGTCCTGGCGTTCGATGAAACGCTGCAGGACGCCATGCGGGGGATGGCCCTCGTGCTGGGGGAGGAGTGTCGTCGAGAAGCTGCGCTGCGAGCGGCGAGGTACCAGCAGGCACTCCGGCGATACCACCGCCGCAACATCCGCCCAGAACTCTCGAGGTAGGGGACCTCGTGCTCGACGGGTCCTCTCTAGGGAGGGACTGCATAAGCTCTCTCCCATGTGGGAGGGCCCCTTCAAGGTTGTTCATGTTTCCAGGCCTGGCTCCGTGCGCTTGGAGACTCAAGAGGGGGTGCCTGTACAGAACGCGTGGAACATCCAGCACCTCTAGAGGTTTTACCCCTAAAAGGCCCTGAGCCTGTGAAGTTCATCTTTTTGGAAAAGGCCCTGAGCCTGTGAAGAAGGTGAATGCCTGTGAAGTTCATCTTTTTGGAAAAGGCCACGAGCACATGAAGAAGGCGAATGCCTGTGAAGTTCATCTTTTTGGAAAAGACCCTGAGCCCGTGAAGAAGGCGAATGCCTGTGAAGTTCATCTTTTTGGAAAAGGCCCTGAGCCTGTGAAGAAGGCGAATGCCCGTGAAGTTCATCTTTTTGGAAAAGGCCCTGAGCCTGTGAAGAAGGAGAATGCCTGTGAAGTTCATCTTTTTGGAAAAGGCCCGGAGCCTGTGAAGAAGGCGAATGCCTCTGAAGCTCACCTCTTGGGAAAAGGCCCAGAGCACATGAAGAAGGCGAGCACTGTGGAAGCTGTCGCTCGAAAGGCCTGGAGCCTGTGAAGAGGGCAAACACCCGTGAAGCTTGCTTACCAGAAGAAAGGCCCGGAGCCTGTGAAGAAGGCCCAGTGCCTGTGAAGCTCGCCGCCCCGTGACACTCTCATGTAATAATGAGTGGGGTTGTACACGCCACGGAGTCTCAGGGGTGCCGGCCTCAGGCCCTGGGCTCCCTCCTACGCCCAGTAGCAGCACTTAGCTCCACGCTGGTGAGAAGACGTCCAAGACTAGACTAGGTGCCAAACGCGGCTTTTTCATTTGCTTTCTGCAGTTGACTGGTTATTCCCATTTGAAGTTTTTATCGAAACTATCGCCCTTTTTTGGTCCGTGGTTATTCGATCTTTTTCGCCCTCCTGCCTTGATTTCTCTTGCTGGGACTTCATGAGGCAGAAGCCTCGGAGCCCCCAGGTGTTCCTACCCCTATCGCTCAAGTTTTCACGGCCTTGGTCCACAGCTGGAGCACCCCTCCTGACCATGCCTCACAGGCAGCACAACGCGAACACGTGGCCAGGGTCGGTCGCCCCCGCGGCCACGACCGAGGTTCACTTGCGAATGGGCGCACGACGGAAGGGAACAGTATCAGGATAACAAAAGCAGTACAATAATTAACGGCGTTGCCCTAAACACGCCCCCACGGGGCCACACATTGTTCCCTTTTTACGCAGGAGAAAAGGAAGGAAAAGGACAAAAGCAGGTGAAGCACGCCCCGTGCCGGCTCTCTTGGGAGGCCCCGGCCGCCTCCGGAGCTCAGTCGGACTCCATCTCGCGCTTCACCGGGGTGTGGCGGCGAGCGGACCAGCTGCCACCCCCCAAGTAGGCGCGGCGGCGCGGGGGCTGGCCGCGACTGCTGCTGAAAGAATCGCCACCCGAAGAAGAGCTGGTGAAGCGTGAGGAGTCGCGGGCATCGCCAGCCGCCCGCGCGCTGCCCTCTCAGCCAGCGCCGAGGGTGAGTCCTCGGCCACGGTCGTCGTCCTCAGGGCAGCACCCCATGCAGCGGCCGTCTTCCACGAACACCCTCACGTAGAGGGTGGCGTCGCCATCATACTTGAAGTGTAGGGAGCACCGGCGGCGGAGACCAGGCGCGCGCACGAACGTCTGCCAGCCGCGGGCCAGGAACAGGTTCCCTGCAGCAGAGACCTCCTGAGAAGCCCACGAAGCCCGGCTGCAACAGCCATCTGCCTGGAGCCAGAGGCCACTCAGGGCGCCATCTGGGAGCTCACCTAGGAAGAAGCACGGGAGCAGAAGCCGGACGCTGGACGGCTCCTCCGCCCTCACCATGAACTCCGGCAGCGCTTCAACAGTATGGAGGCGCGGCCTCGGGGGATGCGCGGCCGGTGCACGCCCTCCGACCATGGCCAGCCGCTCGTCACCATGCAGAGAGCCTCCCCCACGACCGTGGGAGACCGCCGTGGAGGCCACGGGGCGCTTGCGAGGGCGACCTCGACCACGCTTAGGCGGAGGAGAGGAAGATTCGACCTGGCGGCCCTTCCCCTTCTCTGCAGCCGAGAACTTCCATGGTGGGGCCATGGAGAAGAAGGAGAGACAAGAAAGGATAGACTGGAAGGGCGCGTGCCCTCCGTACTTATAGCCGGCGAAGGCCAACCGTCGACCTCCACGATCACCGGTAATCATGACTGACCATGCATGCAAGGACTTGTCGAATCCGGGCGGTTACCAAGGCGTCGTGGGGGAGCAGGCGCACACGTCCAATCAACCGCCACGCGGCGCCCAAGGCCGCACGCTGTTAGGGCCCACGATGCTTCGCACTTGCCCTTTCGCCTCTCTGCACGGCCAAGGTCGGGCGCGCCGTGGGCAGGGGGCTCTTGTCGGCGTGCAGGCAGGGGTCCCGGACTTGCCTGCACTGCGGCTGCGGGCGTGGCTCAAAGGAGGCCAGGGGAAGCCCATTTTCATCAACACAAGCTCAAGAACCTCGCGAGGCCAAGCCTCATGAGGCGGACGACCAAGAGCTTCCTCAGGCACGACCTCGTCAGGCTGGCTCATGAGGAGGCGGAGAGTTCAAGGCAGGGTACCTCGTGAGGTGCCCATGACGTAAGCCATGACGACCAAGGGCGCCAGTCGGGCGCCAGCCCGCGCAGCGTCCTCCTTTCCTCTTTGGTGCAAAGGGAGCAAGCGCAGGCAAGAGCATCAAGCAAAGGCATCCGTTTCGGTGCAACAAGACCAAGACCAGCCCCAACGGCTGGAATGCAGTCATCGTGGGGCCCAAGCAGGCGTCATCACCAGAGACTTTGGTAGGCGAGGACCAACTTTAGTCAGGATAAGTGTACCCGCTGTTCCCCTTCAAAATGGCCAATTGTTGGCGCCCTTCCCGCTCAATATTTGGGAAGAGTCCCAGTTCCTTCGTCTATATAAGTAGAGCTAGCCACCATAGTTGAGCATCCAATCCTCTCCCCCCAGGCAGGCATTTTGGGATCATAGGGAGATAGAGACCCGATCCTCAAGCTAGAGCGACGGGATACCACTTAGCGGTTCATCACACCCACCAAGAACAGAGACCCTCGCGAGGCTGTTCTTCCTATCTTGCTCCTCATCAGCCCAAGAGGCAATCCACACACCACACACTGGAGTAGAGTATTACACCACGATGGTGGCCTGAACCAGTATAAATCTTGCGTCTCTTGTGCTGTTCTTGTTAGTAGTTTAGGTCCCTGCGATTCGGTGAGGTACGAGATGGTGGAGGGTTGGATCTCCGCGCGCACCCCAGAGTTCGAACCTTAAGGGTCTGCCGGAACCCGAAATCCGACAGGGACTTCAGCTTTATCATATCTATAGAGAGAATTTACCTTTACTACCTGTGTCGGGATGTCGGGAGGTTCTTCATTAAATAAGTAATTGAGATCATATACTTCTTAAACAGGCGGTAAATTAAGACCATGTATATCTTCAATAGGAGGTAAATTCTTAACATCTTCAACTTTAATACCTTTTTCTTTCATAGATTTCTTTGCCTCTTGCATATCTTCGGGACTGAGAAATAGAACACCTCTCTTCTTCGGAGTTGGTTTAGGAATAGGCTCAGTAATTGGCTCTGGAGCTGGCTCAGGAGTTGCCCAATTATTTTCATTTGTCAACATATTATTCAACGTCATCCGGTGTTCTTTCCCTGAAAAGAGAACCAGCACAACTATCCAGGTAATCTCTGGAAGCATCAGTTAGTCCATTATAAAAGATATCAAATATTTCAGTTTTCTTAAGAGGATGATCATGCAAAGCATTAAGTAACTTGAGAAGCCTCCCCCAAGCTTGTGGGAGACTCTCTTCTTCAATTTGCACAAAATTATGTATATCCCTCAAAGCAGCTTGTTTCTTATGAGCAGGGAAATATTTAGCAGAGAAGTGATAAATCATATCCTGGGGACTTTGCACACAACCAGGATCAAGAGAATTAAACCATATCTTAGCATCACCCTTTAATGAGAACGGAAATATTTTGAGTAAATAAAGGTAGTGCGATCTCTCATTATTGGTAAACAGGGCAGTTATATCATCTAACTTACGAAGATGTGCCACAATAGTTTCAGATTCATAGCCATAAAAAGGATCAGATTCAACCAAAGTAATTATATCTGGATCAACAGAAAAATCATAATAATCCTGATCGGGAACACAGATAGGTGAAGTAGCAAAAGCAGGGTCGGGTCTCATCCTACTTCTAAAAGATTCTTTACTCCATTTAACTAGCAACCTCTTACGTTCAAGACTATCCTGGCAAGCAAGAATAGCTTCAGTAGATTCAACACTAAAAAGATAACCCTCAGGAATAGTAGGCATAATATCATCATTACTAATATCATCGTGTTCAGTTTCAATAATTTCTCTTTCTCTAGACCTAGAAATTTGTTTATCTAGGAATTCACCAAGAGGCACAGTAATATCAAGCATAGGAGTAGTTTCATCATAAGTATCATGCATAGCAGAAGTGGCATCATCAATAACATGCAACATATCAGAATTCATAGCAGAAGCATGTTTAGGTGTCGCTAGCTTACTCATAACAGAAGGTGAATCAACTGCAGAGCTAGATGGCAGTTCCTTACCTCCCCTCGTAGTTGAGGGATAAATTGTTGTCTTAGCGTCTTTCAAGTTTTCATAGTGTCCAGCAGATATAAATCCCAAGTGACTCAAAGAATAGAGCTATGCTCCCCGACAACGGCGCCGTAAAAAGGTCTTGATAACCCACAAGTATAGGGGATCATAGCAGTTTTCGAGGGTAGAGTATTCAACCCAAATTTGTTGATTCGACACAAGGGGATCCAAAGAATATTCTCAAGTATTAGCAGCTGAGTTGTCAATTCAACCACACCTGGAAACTTAGTATCTACAGCAAAGTGTTTAGTAGCAAAGTAATATGGTAGTGGTGGTAACGGTAACAAAGTAAAGACAGCAAAAGTAATGTTTTTGGTATTTTTGTAGTGATTGTAACAGTAGCAACGGAAATATAAATAAGCGTAAACCACTATACGGAAAACTCGTAGGCACCAGATTAGTGATGGATATTTATGCCGGATGTGGTTCGTCATGTAACAGTCATAACATAGGGTGACACAGAACTAGCTCCAGTTCATCAATGTAATGTAGGCATGTATTCCGTAAATAGTCATACGTGCTTATGGGAAAGAACTTGCATGACATCTTTTGTCCTACCCTCCCGTGGCAGGCGGGTCCTATTGGAAACTAAGGGATATTAATGCCTTCTTTTAATAGATTACCGGAACAAAGCATTAGAACATATTGAATACATGAACTCCTCAAACTATGGTCATCACCGGAGTGGTCCCGATTATTGTCACTTGGGGTTGCGGATCATAACACATAGTAGATGACTATAGACTTGCAAGATAGGATCAAGAACACACATATATTCATGAAAACATAATAGGTTCAGATCTGAAATCATGGCACTCGGGCCCTAGTGACAAGCATTAAGCATAGCAAAGTCATAGCAACATCAATCTCAGAACATAATGGATACTAGGGATCAAACCCTAACAAAACTAACTCGATTACATGATAAATCTCATCCAACCAATCACCGTCGAGCAAGCCTACGATGCAATTACTCACGCACGGCGGTGAGCATCATGAAATTGGTGATGGAGGATGGTTGATGATGACGACAGTGACGAATCCCCCTCTCCGGAGCCCCGAACGGACTCCAGATCAGCCCTCCCGAGAGAGATTAGGGCTTGGAGGCGGCTCCGTATCGTAAAACGCGATGAAACTTTCTCTCTGATTTTTTTCTCCCCGAAAGCCAATATATGGAGTTGGAGTTGGCGTCGGAGGGCCACCAGGGGGCCCACGAGGTAGGGGCGCGCCCAGGGGGGAGGGGCGCGCCCCCACCCTCGTGGACAGGGTGTGGCCCCCCTGGTCTTCATCTTTGGCGAGGATTTTTTATTATTTATTCTAAGATATTTCATGGAGTTTCAGGTCATTCCGAGAACTTTTGTTTTCTGCATAAAAACAACACCATGGCAATTCTGCTGAAAACAGCGTCGATCAAGGGTTAGTTCCATTCAAATCATACAAGTTAGAGTCCAAAACAAGGGCAAAAGTGTTTGGAAAAGTAGATACGACGGAGACGTATCTGGTCCCTTGAAAGTTATCCCTAAAAGCATCCTCGAGCTCTTCCCAACTTCCGATTGAATTTTCGGGGAGGCTCTTCAGCCAGTGCCGAGCTGGTCCTTTCAGCTTGAGGGGCAAGAACTTGATGGCGTGGAGATCGTCTCCGCGAGCCATATGGATACGGAGGATGAAGTCCTCAATCCAGACCCCAGGGTTTGTCATTCTATCATACGCCTCTATGTTCACGGGTTTGAATCCCTCTGGGAATTCATGATCCAGCACCTCATCGGTGAAACATAGTGGGTGCGCGGCACCCCTGTATTTGGATGTGTAATGGCGTTCTGACGGTTGTAGTGTTCTGTTTTCATTATGCGCTGGAGCGCGCTTCCTTGATCCGTAGATGGATCTGGTCACGCCGGCCTTTTGATGCAAGTCCTCGCGTGGATCATGTGTTGACTTACGTGCGGCCTCGTTAGCCGCCCTATCGCGGCCACGAGGTGGTCGATCCGTCGGGTCGACCGTTTTATTGTTTGGTTGTGTGGGCTCTAAGGCCTCATCATCGAATTCAGGCAACAACTTGCGCTTTGGATAGCTCTTTGTGTGGCGACTAGCACCATACTTTTCTTCAGTGTCGAGCACTTTGTTCCATCTGCTGTTGAGCGTATTCTGCACGGCCTTAAGCCTTTGCTTCTGCTTCTTCAGACTCCTTGCGGTGGCAATAAGCCTTCTACGGAGGTTCTCTTGTTCCAAGTGCCTTTCTGGGATGATGTGTGCATCGTCATCCGGACTGTTTTCCTCTCTGGAGAGAGGTTCATGAGCTTTATCCTCGGCGTCGATGTGATCGAACAGTGGCCCCGTACTATGTTCGCCGTCCGCTGGTTCACCCTGCTCTATTGCTGGGTCAATGTGGTCGTCATTTCCTCTGGAGTCGACCGCGGTGTTATTTTTTCTTGCGCTGTTATCGCTGTTTTTGTCGAGGCGGGATTTGAAGCGGTGCCTATGCCGTCGCTTTGGTTGCTTCTCGAGGGAGCTATCCTTCACTGCATCCTTTCGTTCCTCGTCATTGTTTCCTTTGGTTGTATCCACCATATATATATATCGTGTGATGAAGTGGCTGTCCAGCGCCCTGTGGGCGGTGGTTCCTGTTCCTCTCCTGCATCGTCGTCCATACCGTCGATGTCCTCAGAGTCGAAAGCGTGCATGTCGGTTAAATCGTCGACAGTGGCTATTAAGTGGGTGGTGGGTGGGGAGCGAATTTCTTCGTCGTCCGCATCCCATTCTAGCCGGACATAGTTCGGCCAAGGTTCTCCTTACAAGGAAAGAGACCTTAATGAATTTAGCACATCGCCAAAAGGCGAGCGCTGAAAGATATCCGTGGAGGTAAACTCCATGATCGACGCCCAATCAGATTCGATAGGCATGGACGCAGGCGGTTTGGGGCATGTGGCTGGGGATGAATCCGAGGATCCGGCGACACAGGTCTCATAGGAGGTTAAGTCAGTATTCGGATCTATCGCCACTGAGTGTGTGGCCTCCGAGGCAGGGTCCATCCACGAGGAGGCAGGGAAGGAGCACGAGGAGGCAGGAGCACGAGGCACGACTGGCGCCGGTTTGGGCGGCTGGAGCAAGAAGACCAGAGGTTGAAGAAGCACTACGGCCATTGGATGGACATCGTACGGTCACTTGAGCTAGAATCGTGCATATTGACTAAGTTGACAAAGCCCTCCGTCCCGTCAACAACTTAGTAGGCCCACAAGTCAGCCTGCCACTATACTGGGTCCCAGCTAACAGGGGGAGTATTCATTTTTTGTGCGTAATAAGGAGGCACTTCCTTGCGTGCGAAGATATAGCTGGTGGGTCCGAGCTGTCAGCGGCGGTAACGTTTTTTAGTGAAATATAGAGGCCCTTTCGGTGGGTCCCTGATGTCAGGTGGAGGAATCATTATTTTGCGCGTAATAAGGTGGCATTTCCTTGCGTGCGGCCGTGGACCCAGCTATTGGCCTCTCCACGTACAGTCCACTTCAGATGCATGTCGGTCATTGACCACGTTGACCAGGCCGCGCCGAGAGCACCAGGGCAGTGGACGACGGCGAGGCCTAGGAAGGGAACGACACGGAGGCAGGGAAGACTCGGCAGTTGTTTCCCACGCGGAGGGGAGTACGACTGTACGAGGGTTTACTGGTTCGTCTGCCGTCGTCGGAGAATAACAACAAGTGTGGGTGAGTAGAGGGATGGCTAGGCCAGCAATGGGAGTACGGTGGGGCGGTGAGGCTGCTTGGCAAAGACACCGGCCATGAGGAGGAAGGGAGCAGCAGTCCGCTGGCGCTTGTTTGACCGGCTGGAGCAGGAAGAGCAGAGATTGAAGAAGCACGACGGCCATTGGATGGACATCCAACAGTCACTGCTTGTGCGTCAACCTTTTTTTAAGGAAAGCCTCAAATCTGTGGAAAACGACATACAACCCATCTGCCATTATTTCTAATAATTTACAGCCCATTTGCTAATTCTTAAGGTTTTTTTGGAGCCCATATTCTTTTTGTTAGCATTACAGCCCATATTGTGGCCACGGTTATAAAATTAACGAAATTTTGCATATTTCAAAAGCGGGTCCGAACTGTTTTTAATCCCGAAATTTCGACTCACATTCAAACTGATTTTAAAAATAAATGTATATCAATATAAAATCCAACAAATTCTCCACGCATGAAAATTAATGTAATTTAAAATCTCGAAATGAAAAAAAAGATATTTTAAACTAATTGCCGGTTTCATGTGTTTTAAAATGTACAACCCGTTTCTCATTCTTGATAGGCCATTTTCTCGGCCAGCGAATGAAGCTCTCCTCGTCTTGAAAGATTTGCAGCCCAACAGGCCCGACAAAGCGACTTACTTGGCAAATCACAAAAAAACTGGGCTGTGGCGTGGACCCAAATTGTCGGCCTCTCCACGACAATTACTCTTCCAATGGAAGTCGGTCATTGACCACATTGACCACGCCGCGCCGAGAGCGCCAAGGCGGTGGACGACGGAGAGGCCTAGGAAGGGGACGACGCGGAGCCGGGGAAGACGCGGCAGTGGATGCCCACGCGGAGAGGAGTACGAGGGTTCACTGGTTCGGCTGTGGCGTGAGGCTGCCATCGCCGCAGAATAACAGGGGGTGTGGGTGAGTAGAGGGATACCCTGGGCCATCGGTGGGAGTAGTAGGGGCGGTGAGGCCTCCGCGGCATCACAGCCGACCACGAGAGGCAGGAGCACGCGGCACGACCGGCGCTGCTTTGGGCGGCTGGAGCAAGAAGACCAGAGGTTGAAGAAGCACTATGGCCGTTGGATGGACATCGTACGGTCACTGGAGCTAGAATCGTTCATATTGACTAAGTTGACAAAGCCCTCCGTCCTCGTCAACTTAGTAGGCCCACAAGTCAGCCACCCACTATGGTGGGTCCCAGCTAGCAGGGGGTATTCATTTTTTTGGTGCGTAATAAGGAGGCACTTCCTTGCGTGCGAAGATATAGCTGGTGTGTCCGACACATCGTGGGGGAACATTTTTTCGCGAAATCTGAAGCCCTTCCCACGTCAAAGGTGCATGTACGGTCGTAACAAAGAGGAACTTTCCTTGCGTGCGACCATGGACCTCGTGGGTCCCAGCGTCGAGCTCTCCACGCATCTGATCCTCTTCCAATGACTCTCATATGTTGACCACGCCGCGCCGAGCGCACCGAGGTGATGGACGACGGCGAGGCCCTAGACTGGAACAATCTGGAGATGGGGAAGATGCGGCAGTGGAGTCGCAGACGGAGAGGAGTGGGAAACTTGACTGGTTCGAGTGCGGGGTGGGCCTACACTCGACAGAGAATAACAGGAGGTGCGGAGTGAAGGGATGGCCTCGCCGTCAGCGGGGTAGCGTTTCACTGAGGACCGCAAAACAACGCCGCTGGACGCCGAAGGATGGAGCAGGCAGTTCCGGCATCGCTGGGGGAAGAAGACGAGAGATTGAAGAAGAATGCCGGCCGTTGGATGTAAATCCAACGCCTTCTTAGGCTTTGACCTACTGGCCCACATGTCAGCCAGTCCATTTGTTTTTTAGTCCATTTGGTGGGCTGGGTGAAACAATGATGTAGCATCTATGCAGCCTGCTTAAATCCCATTTGCATTTTTCTCGAAATCCGCGGACTTGCTAGGCTGGGTGAAAATATCATGTTGGGCTAGACGGAGAAATGTTATAAAAACATAAACACATGATTGCACGTCAGTAAAATCTTTGCAAGCTTATGCATAATCACTAGGAGTTAACTTGGCAAGTTATATATAAACAATTATTATTATTATTTTGTAAGAACTTTCAACTTACGAAATAAAATATCATTTTAATTTGATGAGTTAATAGTACGTGGGGTATTATTATTTTTTAGGCTAGACGTGGGACAGTTGAGTTGGTTCTAGGGGAAAGTACTGGGAGAAAACTCAGTTTACATCGAAAAAGAAAGTGGGAGAAATTCAGAGACTTGCTGGGTCCACCTGAGGAGAGGAATATGTTGGGAGGAAGGAGATTCAAAGGACGGCAGCTGAGTGAACTAGTTTTTTTTACGGACAACTGAACTAGTTTACATACATAAGCAAATAGCCACTAAAAAAGCAATCAGGTTAATGGGTTCTTAAAAGAAATATTTCAGACAAAACAGATAATTACGACACATAGGCTAATGCATGAAACACTTAGATGATAAAGGTGCTTATAAACAGATAAAGTACAACATCTAGACCTTCCTGGCACGCTTGATCATGACGCTGCGGCTGTCCGTGTACTCGTCGGTTACGGGAAGCAGACATGCCCTCATGTCCAAGATCTGCCTGTACATGTCGTAGCATGCGTATGCGTCCTTGGCCGCGTAGGTTATGTAGGCTAGATTCAGAGGTACCTCCCACGTGTTCAGGTCGTCTTCTTTCATGTCGGCGTATCAGGGGTCGATGATGCTCTCAGCGAGGTCAACCACGGAGTCCTTCTCCTGCACGTTGCTGATGATCTTGTATTGCTTCTGGATATCGAAAAGCTTGTTGCACCAGATGGCCGAATCGTCGCGTTCTTCCTTCTCTCCACCGTAGCGAAGGTGCAGTCGACGCTGCCAATGAAACGGGCGAATGCTCCAGAACCTGGTGCAACCATAGGACTGAGGCGAGGCAGAGCTTCACCGTGTCCGTATCGTTGGTGCACATCACATCAACTTGGTGCAGCCATAGGACTGAACCGCGAACTAACTCCTTGCTGAAGTCCATATCCAGCAGGCTCACCCCTCGGATTGCCATTGGAGTCTCTTCGAGTGAACGAGTGTGTAGGCGGTGGCAGCAGTTCGTTTTTCAGCTCTTGGGGAACTGGATTCGACAGTAAGCTGAGTGTGTACAGGCGACAACAGTTACTACCCCTCCCTCGTCCGCTGCACGCCCGGCAGAAGATGCACCCTCGGCGCATTCAAACGCCTCCATTAAGAAACCTACTCCAGCCACACATCAGTTCACGAGGGGGTCTGTATTGGTACTGTAATAACAGGAGTTAGTGGTCACTTTACTTAAATTTATTTATCTTTAATAGAAATTTATACTTAAAACAAGCAATGCATTGGCTCGTTCTATCAGTGCCACGGGATCAACATGCACAACAATTAGAATTATTATTCTCAGGACGCACACGATCAACACATTTATCGCACTTTCACAAAGATAATACTACCAAGTTTGAACTGTTTGTTATGGTTGTTGTCCTCTGCATCATCATGCTGTGTTTCCCAGCTTGCAAAATTCAGAACCAACAAATAAGATCCAAATAATAAGTACAACAAAGATTCCTACACATCTCATTGATTCCTAGCTTGCAAGATTCAGAACCAACAAATAAGATCCAAATAATAAGTACAACAAAGATGCCTACACATCTCACTGATTCGCGGCTTGCAAGATTCAGAACCAACAAATAAGATTCAAATAATAAGTACAACAAAGATGCCTACACATCTCATTGATTCCCAGCTTGCAAGATTCAGAACCAACCCATTAGAACCTTTTGATAATGTGAATATCGGGATTAAGCCCATCTTGGCTAGCCATGTCATATAATCGAAGAACTTGGCGAATACTCTTGACCATCACAACATCTGTAGTTGAGTATTCCTGTTTGCACAGCATGTTTGCACAGCACAAACAAGGAGACAGGAGAGCATGATTTCACTTTAATAGCGGCCTCCTTGAACTCAACCTCCAGCTCCACTAGGATGAGGTATGCCTGGAGTTCCATGATTCAATTCATGCGCCTTTTTTCATAGTTCAATGAAATGAAGCAAAGATTGCATCATTCAGCTAGAAAGAAGTACTTGCTCTTGTGAGCTGGAAGGTTTTTCTTTAGTAGTTGCACTAAAATTGAGGAACATTAAGGTTGGCTTTCCGGCTCATGGAAGGTGCAACTATGATTTTCTTATCCTTTTGTGCAGTTCCACTAAAATAAAGTGCCATTGTGGTGACAGTGACGGCTCCATCTTGCAAAGGCTAATAAAATGTTGCACGAGATTACCAGCAGAACTTGATGAGATTTTGGAAACTCCAATCACCATTTTGTGCAGTTGCACCAAAATTGAGAGATGTTGCCCACATGACATTTTAGTTGAACTGCACAAGACACTCATTCCAAAAAAGTGTTTTGTGCAGTTCACCAAAAGGTCACAATAGCAACAAGCTGAAATGGATATCCCTATCTGCACAAAATGATAGAAAGTAAGCGATTGCTTTGGTCAATAAGAATATACTGAAACATATACAAAATGAAAAGAAGCATCTTAATTATGTTCATGGCAATCACGCAAGGACATTATAAATTTTAAAACGTCAGCAATGCTTCATGTTACCAGAAGCATTACGATCAACAATGAGATTCCTCAAATATGGGATTACTTTAATGGTGGCATTGCTTGTGTACCAGACACAGTAAATTTACATTGTGGCCTTGCTTGTTTACCTCAACATTGTGGCCTTTAATCATACATTTTTCTACAACTAAATTTAGATCAGATAAAGGTTGGATTCACGCCGATTAACAAAATACATGATGATGTAAAAATATAGTGATATACAACAGGTACTTACATCTACATTGAGCACAGAGAATTCTGCAAGAATCTTTCCTCATAAGCGATACCATTGCAGAAATTCTTCTATCTGTTAAGCTTATTTTCTAAAAGAGAGATGGGTAAGAAACATGTAGAAAATATGATCATCATGCTATAAAATTTCATGATGCAAGGATACGCACACGTTTCTTAGAATTGAGTTGACATACTTTTGCTCGACTGGAGCTGACTAGTTCTTTGGCCACTGGAATCTACTTATTATCAGTATGAGTTGGGTTTCTCTGTCTTTGGAGCATTATCTATAAAAGCTGGAGTTGGTTTATTATCTCTGGCGTTTGGATCTTTTGCAAAGGCCTTGTTTGTAACCCTTCAGATTCTAACATAGTCGTCTTCCCCTTGCATGCCTTGTATAGGAGAATGGTGCTTTAATTATAAAACATGTGACAACAGAGAGATGGAATAGGTACTGAAGAATAGAAAGGCATGACATATTGACATGTATTCCCTCCATCCGGAAAAAAATGGATGGGTCTAGGCGTATTTCAGTTCTAGATACATCCTTTTTTATCCATTTCGGCAATATGTAATCCGGACGGAGGGAGTATGGTGTAAGAGCTAGGGATACGACAGGACAACACAGCAAAAAAAAAACTAGTTGAATGTAAAACTATATTCTAGCGGAATACGTACAGAAATAACCAAGGCAACATACACGTGTATGATCGGGAAAATAAGATGGCATTGCAACAGAGCACTAGAACAACACTTCAAGTAAAAAAAACATGGTATGGCAGACAGATGAAGTACATACTGATGAATAACAATGCATAAGATATTCAGAAGCATGATGTCCAAATTAAGTAGATGGCATTGCGATACAGTAGAATGACAGTACTTGAATTTGAAAACATGTTATCATGAATGGAATAGGTACTGAAAAACAGGAATGCATGACATATTTACATGCATGATCAGCATGCTAAGCACATGGCATTGCAACAGAGTAGATACACTCCAGGACATTATATGCATGTTGTACCCATATCACAGGCCAAGTTAGAGCAAGGACCTTGTGGGGTGAAGAGGATTCATCATCTTTACGCAAGTCTGCTGAAGAACTGCCTTTACATGTTCCATCATATTGGGTATCATTGACATCAAGTTTATTGGCCTTTACATTGCTCCGTGAGGTTCTTGTGGATATATCAGTGTGTGCAATTATATCTGACATGCATGGAAGACAACTAGTAGTTAGATTTATGTAAATGAGTGCCTATAGGAGACGACATAAATAGTAGGACTGGGGTTAACTAGCAGCAACAGGTCTCATAAACTAAAGGGAGAACACAGATGAAAGCTACAGAATATGTATCGTTTGTACTCAAGATTAACTAGATGGCACACAAAAGTATTAAAGAACAACATAGGTAATACTAGAAGTGGTATAATACTATAATCACCAGCCTGTGGGATAGCATTGGCTGATGGATGATAACTATGGAACAGCGTTACCTAAAGAACAAGTATCTTAGCTGAACTATGGAACAACGTGAACTCCTGAACAAGACCCGTAAGAGATCAGCATGAATATACAGTGAAATATGATGATCTATTTTCCGTGCTTAGATGAATAAGAAGGCCATAAATGTTGCACACAAGTAAGATGAGGGTACAACCTATCTGGCTGCCATCCATAGGAGTGAGCATCATGTGCTGACTTGTCGATGGCCCTGCAGTTGTTGTGGCTGTCCATGTCGGGCACGCGCATTCGATGCAGGAACTGTTGAGTGCGGACTGTAGCTCCCTTCTGGTGTATGCTTCCCTTGTTGGAGCAGCTGCGGTGAGTCGGAAGACGGTGTGTCTGAAGATGCAGATAACGCATAAAGTTAAGAACGACATATCTCTTTGATCCTTAGAAATACACTAAGAGATCAATAGCAAGGTACGAGAGTGGTCACACGTCTGTTGACTGAAGACTAAATTGGGGTCACACGATTTTATTTTATTTTGGTACTGTCCAATCTACGCCGGATGGCTTGATGGCCGTCTTGTGCCTCCCGGCTGACACTGTTCGGAATCTTCCCCGAAGAGCCAGCGACCAACGGCAGAGCAGCCTGCCTCCGCCGTCCGTGGCCCCGCCAAAACCCCGCTCCCCGCCCCATCGCACTGCCGTGGTTGCATCGCCCCCGGGCCAACCCACAAAGACTCCCCGTCATCCAGATCTGGCGGCGACAGTACCTTCAACCCACACAACTCTAAAAGATAGCCATCTAAGCGCCGCTCATGGCGAACTTGCGGCCCGCACCCTTACGTTAGACACCAGCCAACCGGCAGCCTAGAACTCCGCCGCCTCGAGGGGTGCTGCTTCCCATGGGAATCGATTGGCCCAGAATAAAAATTCAGAAAACTGACGCCTAAATAAAGTGATTTCAGATGAGGGTGCGACCTATCTGGCGGCATGGTGAAGTAGGCAGGTCCAGCTGCCGAGTCGGTGAGGCCGGCGCGGTTGCGGTGGTGACCGGCGGCAGGGAAAGAGCGATGTCGCGACGGTCGACGGCTACGCGGAAGCAGCGCCAGGACTCTGGACGGATCCGAAGTTGGAGCCGCTCCGGCGCCGTGAACAACGGCGAGGGTGAATCGGCTCCGGTATGGTTCACGCGGCCGTCGTCGAGGCAGCACTAGCAGCACGGAGTAAGAGGCACACGACCCAGTGCACGACGACAATTGGACAGCATCTCCGGCATTAGGGAGGAGGGCGGCTATGAAATTGGTGCGGTGGGGGGCGCCATGGAGGTGGGGCTGATTTTTCGCGGCTCGGGAGAAGGGAGCTTCCCAGGGAGAAGGTGATTTTGTGCCCACGATGTATGAATGGGGGCGGGCGGGGGGGGGGGGAATTGGGAGGGGAGTGGAACCATGTCTTACGGACGCATTTGTCTGAAATGTGAGGGGGAGTTACAGTTCTACCCTTGCCTATAGGCTTCTCGGCTTGGGTCTGTGTACTGAGGGTTGGGGATAGTAGAGTAACTTTGCTTCTCCCCAAATAGTGGGCGGGAGCGATTTCGGGCGAGGAGGGCGTGTTTTGAACTATAGTGGGCGCGAGCGAATTTGGGCGAGGAGAGCATGTTTTGAAATAGTGGGCGCGAGCTATTTCGGGCGAGGAGAGCATGTTTTGCCGACCATGGTTTATGAATTATTCGGCACATGTCATTTCGGCCGAGGAGAAGGCGCGCTTGGATGAAGTTACGAACCTACCCTCGATGTACAACGGGCCAATTGATGCGTGTCCCACATAGGACGGTAATTTCGCGTCTTCCATTTATTTGCTCGGGCGAATTCCACCGAGCAGAGAGGATGTTTAACAGTTCGTTCAAATTTTGGGAGAACGAGCATCCACATCTACCTTACAAAGTCGATTAGAATCAAATTTTGAAATATTAACTTGCCACTTCTCTTTTAGATGGAGAGATGATGCTCGGGAGTAATGTGTTTTTACATGCTCGTTGCTAGCGATTTACTATATGACAAATAGTTGACCCACTCAAAAAAGCGAATCAAACCCAAAATGAAATATCTTGATTCAATGAACTAGCTCGTTCAGTAGGTCAAAATAGTGAACTAAATCCAAAATTGAACACGTCAATTGAGTAGCATGTTGTACAGTATTATAGTACTCAATCAACATGTTGAAAGTCAAATTAATGAACTTGTTTGATATACGCATATATCCATTCATGTGTGGATTGCAAACAACATGGTCTCCAATTTAAATATTTGAATGCAAGTTTATATCAGTCTTTGATGCATAAAACGTGACCTCCCCCTCTCCCGGACTCCTGTTCTCTCTCTCTCTCACTCTCTCGCCGACAATCTTCAATTCTGTCGCACGCATCCGACACAAAAACCTTGTTGGTCCCTCTCCCTTTCTCTCTCTCTCTATCTCTCTGTGTGTGTGGGGGGGGCCTTTCTAGTCCGCATTCATATATACACCATCTATAGGTCTCTCTCGCACACTATGTATGATACTCTAGCTAGTCCAAGCTAGATATCTTGGGTGCACTCATCGTATGCACACAAATTCCTTGGCTCTTTGCCCGTAAATCTCTCACGCACCACTATGTCGTCTCGGAGCTCTTCCCCCCTCTCTCAAACTCTCCATCCACCTGGGTCACACATACACATGCATATCTCACTCGCACTCGATAGGCCCATCTAAAACTCTATATCTCTCCATCGTTCTCTCTCCATCTCACACGCACACACACACACAATCTCATGCCCAGCTAGCCAAGTATGATGGTCTCTCATTCAATTGTAGGCACACGCAGTCCCCCCTATATGTATATGACTAGCTAATCTTAGTCTCCATCACAAACATGTGCATGGTCTATCTCGATTTCTCTCGGGGCATCTTTCTATCACGCACGCACTCCCTCGATCTCCCACCCATATAGTCCCCTCACGATCTCAAGGGATCTCTATCACAAACACACCCTCTCTCCCTCCCCATGCGTCCATGCCATCCATGTGTCCCTCTCGACCTTTTTTCCTTGTTGGCCAGACCTCTATTGGACATGTGCTACAGGGGTGTCTCTCTCCGTTGCAAACAATCACACACTAGCTATCTTCGTGTACCTCCTCGCCTCGCTTTTCCATCTCGGAGATGCATGCGTGATATGTTCGCATAAGAAACGTAAAAACACACACTCTCTCTCTAATTTATCGTTCGTTGTCACTTTCTCTTTCACACACATACTCTTTTTTCTCACTTACTCATTCTCCTTCACACGCACTTGATCTGTCTTGACTGAGGCACTCACCTCCGTCCATAGCACATAGATTTATTGAAAAGTCAAACATCACAAAGTTTGACCATGTACGTGGATAAAAAGAATTACATCTAGTACCTCAAACATATACCATTAGATTCACCATGAGATGTAGTTTTATATGATGTATCTTTGGTATTGTAGATATAAATAACATTTGCGTAAACCTGATCAAAGTTTCCAAAGTTTGACTTCTAAAAAATTACATACCTTTGCATTATCGGCCGGATGGAATATCTCTTTCCCCTCTCAGCTATCGGACGCACCACTCAGCCTTATCGGGGCTCCTCAATCTCTCTCAAACTTTATTGGTCAGTTTGGTTCGTGACACGACCCTCATGCCTTGATGGTCGGTCTTTGCTGATGTGGACGTGAGATGTAAAATATTTCTGCTGGCGGGCTTGTGTAGTCCGAAGCGTTTGGTTCATGCACAGGCGTGCAAAGCATCAACGTCCCATCAATCAATCCATGCATCAATTATTTAATGCTAATATCCATCCATGTTGCTGTTAGCCTCGTGGCCGCACGACCAGGCACAGCCAGGCGTTCGAAATCGGTTGCTTGGGCCAGGCTACTTGCAGTGTCTGGAGTTCAGCCAGGCTAATTAAAGTGCAAGGGAACCCAGCTCAGGCAGGCTTTCTTTTTCACAGGGTAGCAACCAAACAAGCGTGCATGAACACAACCCCAGGCCACGCAAAAGATGCTCACGACGCAAGCCAAACGGGCCTTATATCTCCCTGGTTCACACATACACATGTCTCGCTCGCGCTATACATATAGACCCATCCAACACTCTCCGCCCTTGTTCTCTCTCCATGTGACACGCACCCCCTAAGTACCATAATCCCTCACTCCATCATAGGCTCTGTTTGGATCCATGGGTTAGAGTTAGTTTGGGTTATTTTGGAGTCAACTAATCCAAAAAGATCCAAACAGGAGGGTTAGTTTAGGTTAGATGCATCTAACCCATCCAAAAAAACTAACCCATCCAAGAGGTGCTTATTTGGGTTAGTTCTTCTCGGGACCACTAATAAACACTTTTTCTCTCGCTCTCCCGCAGCAGATCACTCCCCACTTCCTCGAAGCTTCTCGTCCTCTCCCTCCCTCCCTCCCTCTCGCACCGCCCATGAAGGTGCCTCGCCGTATCCGCGCTCCATCTAACCCTGCCATCCAAACACCTCCATACTTAGAGTTAGTTCAGGGTTAGAATCTAACTCTAACCTCTAACTGAGTTAGAGTATCCAAACAGGGCCATAGGCGCAAGCACTCCCCCCCCCTCCTAAGTATGATTATCTCTTACTAGCCATTGGGAACACACATATTGTCTCCTTCCATCCATACGTCTATCTCGATATCTCTCGGGGCATCTTCTATCACGCACACACCTTGTCACTCGATCTCCCACCCATGTAGTCCCATCACGATCTCCAGGGGATCTCTATGACAAACATACACTCTCTCCTCCCCATGTCTGCATTTTCTCCGTACGTCTCTCTCGACCTCTATCCCTTGTTTGTCAGACCCCTCTTGGCCACGTACTAGGGGTCTTCCTCTCTCGGTTCCAAACAACCACACACTATCTCCTCACCTTTCCTCCGTTGTCAAAGATGCATGTGTGATATGTTTGCATAAGACACGCGCGCTTTTTGTCCACTTTTATCGTGTGTTGTCCATGTCTCTTTCACACACCCTCACACACACTTTTGACACTCTCTCTCTCTCTCTCTCTCTCTCTCTCTCGTCGGGGACTCTGTCACGTCCATAAGCATATGGATGTTTTGAAAAGTCAAACCTCGTAAAAGTTTGACTAGGTATATGTGGAGAAAACATTTACATCTGGAGCGATCATTAGATTCATCACAACATGTACTTACTTCATACTATCATTTATCTTTGGTATTGCCGATATAAGTAATTTCTTTATAAACTTGGTCAAAGTTTCAAAAGTTTGACTTTAAAAATGTTGTAACTACATTATCAAGCGGAGGGAGTAGCTATTTCTCTCTCTCGCTATCTCTCACGGGCCTCCCTCTCACTCGAACTCTCTATACCAACGGATTATACGCTCACCGTGTCAACAGATAGCTCTGTATATTGTTTAGTTGACCGGTCAACCAATCCACATGCTGTGTTGTCAGCTCGTGTTTTGTATCTTGGTGGGCTGGCCCATGTGGCAGTGGGTGAAAATAAGTAAACTAGAGGCCCATCTGACATGCGGTGAAGGAAACAAAGTTGAAACCACTCGGGGTAGCACCCCGCACGCTAGTAAACTGAGGGTGCATTGAGGACAAACTTCTATACTGAAGGGCCTTTTCGCACAATTCACCACTGCGCGGCGGCATGCACAGAAGGACGCACTCGCGCTCACCCAGCACACAACACACACCAGCACACGTTTACACCGGCGTCACCGGCGGTTGAGATGGACGGCGAGGCAGCCAACAAGCGGAGGCCGCTCGAGCCAAAACCGCATCCGGCGAGCTGGACTTCATCGCCAGCCTCCCGATGACATGCTGCTCGTCATCATCGGCCTCCTCCCCACCAAATCTGCCGTGCGGACCGCCCTGCTCTCCCGGTGGTGGCGCCCCCTCTGGCACTGTGTCCCCCTCAACCTCACCGTCGACAGTTGCCTCTGCGATGGGAATTGCAAACGCATGGCCGCAGTCTCCAAGATCCTTTCATCGCACCCTGGGCCAGCCAGACGCCTTGACATCCGCATGTTCAGTACCAACTGCAAGGTCCAACCCAAGTTCGACGAGTGGTTCTTATCCCCTGCCCTAGATCAGCTCGAGGAGCTCAGCTTTGAAGCTGGACGATGTTGCTCTCTGCCGCCGTCCGCGCTCCGCCTCACGCCAACGCTGCACCGCGCCAGCTTCAGCTCCTGCTATCTTCCCAGATTAATGCCGCGCCCGCCCTTCTTCTCCCTCAACTCAAGCAGCTCGACCTCTTCGACGTTGTCATCTCGAAGAAGGCTATGGAGCACCTGCTCCGCAGCTGTACTGCGCTCGAGTACCTTCGTCTTGAGCAGATCCACGGGTTCATTAGCCTCCACATCGCCTCGACGAATCTCCGCTGGATTTATGTGTCTTGCTGGCCCCGCAACAAGACATCAATTGGGAAGAGATCACTCCAGCTGTTCCACGTTATGGTCATTGAGAATGCGCCTTTCCTTGAGAGATTGCTTGTATCGGATCTAGAAGGTCCAAGAAAAATCAGGGTCATTGACGCGCCGACATTGACAGCGTTGGTGTACTCGTCTGCCAAATTCTCCGAACTCTTTATTGGATCCGTAATTGTTCAGGTACATCACTCATCTTCTTCTCCGTCTTCTTGAAATTCAAATTTTTAAATTTCTTCTTGATGTATTTACGACCGTCTTCCAGAAAATGATTCCCACAAGCTTGACCCAGTCCATGCGCACAGTGAAGATCTTAGCACTAAAATCTATCGGCCCCAATCTGGATCAAGTTATTGGATTCCTTACATGCTTTCCATGCACGGAGAAGCTACTCATCAAGGTGAAACTTCTTTCCTATTAGTAAACGGTAATCACAACGTAGCTCAATTTTTTCGTAATTTTCCCAAATTACGATGACAAGTGTAGTGTTCAAAACTACATCTACGCAGTGCACCGAAAGAAATGTTTTTAGTATTTTTTCTCACGTGATCACCTGCATCATTTTTATGTACTGTACTACTATAGTATCCTAGGCTAGTCATAGTGGAAAGTAACTTAGACTACTCCAATAACTCTATGGTTACCCTAAGGGCAAGTACTACCTCCGTCCTGGTTTACTCTTCCAATTTTGTAGTATCAAAATTTGACCATAGATTTAACTGACAAAATGTTAATGCATGTCACTAAGAACTATATCGTTGGATTCATATTAGAACATAATTTGAAATGGTGTAATTTTTAGTGACATGCATTGCCATTTTCTTAGGTAAATCTATGGTCCAAATTTTATACTAAATACGAGGTAGTATTCCCTCCGTCCCAAAATTCTTGTCTTACATTTGTTTAGATACGGATGTGTCTAACACTAAAATGTAACTAGATACATACATATTTAGACAAATTTAAGACAAGAATTTTGGGACGAAGGGAGTACAAAAGTGGGATATGTAGGACAAAACATGTGCCAAATTCACTTGTGATGCATTTGGCATCGATGCCCCTCCATTGCTCACCTGGTGCCCCAATCTGGAGCACCTACTTTGCTCCGGTGCCGAATTAACTCACGCAATGAAAAAACACTGCGTGGGAGAGAGAGAGAGGGCTGAGGCAATAAAAAAACACTTGTTTGGGAGAGTGAGAGGCTGGTGTAGTTGGTTTGATTGATTTGTTTATACATGTGGGTCTGTGTGCACAGCGGTGCCAACTCTCTCACATCGCGAGAGCGGTGCCAAAATCTTTTGATTTGACATCGATGCGTATTATGTGGCATACTTTTGCGAAATATGGCATCGGCCACATAGTGGAAGGAAACAAATGCCCAAGCTCTTCACGTGCTCCTAGTTAAATGAGAGGAAACAGAAACAGAGAGAGAGAGGGAGAGAGAGAGAGTGAAAAAATATCACTAGCCAGCCAACCCTATCGTATGAGCGAATGATATTGGTACCTCTTGATGACACGGCAATCTTATGAAGCCAGCTGCTCTAATATGTTCTCTTCTTCTGCAGATAAAAAAAGACCCGAAAGTGAAAAATGTGCTGCACTATAACAATCTCATCGAATGCCTTGATCTCCATCATACAGAAATTGATTTGATCGACTACCGAGGCAGCACATCTGAGATTAAATTGGCTGTGTTCTTTGTTCTGGAGGCAAGTGTGCTCAAGGTAATGAGGTTGGGCGTTCTCTGGCGCAACAATGAATGGTGTGCTGATCACCGCAAGCGTCTAAGCCTAAATGACAAAGTCTCCACAGAAGCTGGATTTGTTTTTGAAACATCAAGTGGCCAGAGACTCGAAAACTTATTTGCCCATTAGTGACTTGTCAGGGCGGTGGATCTTAGTTTGTATGATAACGCTGCATCCACCTGAAGTAACGAAAGTTCTTGCGTGAACTTCCTAGTAATTCCCTCTTCCTAGGTGCAGCATTACTCCTAACATTTGTAATATCAGTTTGAAACTTGTAATATTGTCATGTCCTATTCCTGCATTTTCAAAATCCTGCGAATCAAACAGGTCCTGAGTTGGTGATGATGTTGTGGCTCCCATCTTTCACCAGTAGCCGTCGGATCTAGATCTGACGCATACAAACAAAGCTTCTCCATTTTTCCAAAAGATGCCCGCACTTGTTCCCTATTTACAAACAACTCCTTGTCTCTCACAATCAGCCTTATCTCCTCCCCACCACATCTAGAAGGCCATGGAAAAATCTGGCGCGATGGCCCCTTCCGGAGCAGTCCACCCCCAATCTTGGTGTTCTGTGCAATGCACGGGCATCTACGCACGGGAAATTATGTCGAACAGGGCTAGTTGTAAGCAGGCTAGCTCTACAGCCATGATGATAGTGAGTGCAGACGGTGAGGCTGACTATGGTATGCGAACATGGCGCCTATACTCAGTGTCATCTCGGTAGCGAGGTCTTGTCACTTCCTTTGTGAGGAGGAGCACGTAATAATTTGACCAGCGGGTAGTAAAGTGCTAGTACTCCTAGGAGTACTACATTGGTAGTACTACTACTAGTACTAGTAGCACCACCGCCCTGGATTTAGGAGTACTACCACGTCCATCTGGATTTTAGTATTTGACTAGCAATATCTAGTAATGCATGTCACAAAAATGTACTACTCCCTCTGTAAATAAATACATGGTGTTTTATTCCTATCGGCGAGAGAACTTAATGTTTTCTTGCTAACTAGAGTCTTAATAGGATTACATGCAACGAACTAAACACCGCATGTCATGTTTGGTAGTCTCAAGTCATTGAAAGCATGCACGGCCCACATCTCTCATTGGTTGATATGTCACGAAATAAGAAACAAGGAGGGAGTTAATGCACCGTGCCTAAGTGTTTTGGGATTATTTGGTTTTCGTAATGTGACTTGCACAACATTTTTGTTTACATGCATTAACATTTTATTAGTTAAATCAAAGGTCAAAACTTGGCGCAAAATGCAAAGGGGACCAATAAACCAGTAAACATCAAACTTCTCTAGTTTGGCCCTAACTAGAGGTCCGGTGAGATGACTATAC
Source organism: Aegilops bicornis (assembly GCA_021605145.1). NCBI lineage: Eukaryota > Viridiplantae > Streptophyta > Magnoliopsida > Poales > Poaceae > Aegilops > Aegilops bicornis. The sequence continues at coordinate 514,837,866 of CM038674.1, forward strand.
TGCACCGACACGGAGGGGGGCGCAACTTCATTGACTTACGGCAACTGCCTTTGGGTAAATGACACGTGGGCCTAGGGGTGGCTGGCCCACCTATCATACTGACCGGCAGGTGCGATGAAGGGCCGAGGAGTAGTACGAAATCCTACGCACCTATGCACGCTAACCAAGGGCAAGAGTGATCACTCGAATCGCAAGATCAGTTGATTAGTAGAAGCTAAGCTAGACCCATGGAGGCGATGAGCGCGAGCATCAGCCGGCTGTGCCGGATGGTCCATGATGCCGGCATGCGGCCCGACAACAAGGAACGTTTCCAGGTAGTATTGCTTGAGGCCGGCAGGGCGAGGGGCCGCTTGGACGACAACTTGTCTCCTTGTTCGACGAGGTCCTCGTCAGTTTCCTCGACAAGTTCACCATCATCAAGAAGCTCGCGGATGACTTTGACGTAAGCCTTCAGCCAACGCGCCCAGGCTCTGCGATGCCCGCCACCCTCAACGGCCACTATGGTGACAACCTCTTCGACGCCTTTGGTGGCCTACTGCTGCCGCCGTCGCGCGGCGAAAATGTCCACCTTGAGGTCGCGCTGCCACGCGGCGCTGGCGCAAAGCAAGACACCATGGACATAATCACCCACGTCTACGCGCATGCAAGAGGAGGACGATAGGAAGCTGGCCTTCTTGGACCGCAGGGCAACCTTGGATGCACTATTCAGAAGCACGTTGAGCTCGCCGCCAACGCCGCTGCTCCTCACACGTCGGTTGGTGACCCGGCGCACTAGGGCGTGAGGATGTCGTTGATGGATCCGTATGTATTTTTATCTTTCTGTCAAATCCATGTAGTAGTATATTATACTATAGTAATTATCTTACCTTTCGCATCAACTTCATAATTTTCGTACGTACTCCATGCATGAACGCCGCCAGAACCAAACTTCTCATTACTCTAGGCAAAATCGTTATTTTCTATCTATCGATCGCGCCATGGAGCAGAACCAAATTTTACAAGTTGCGAGTTCAAAAGGAAAAGCCTGCCGTGTTCGCGTTGCACCCCCACACGGTTGGTCCGGCACGCCGCTCAAGCGGGAATGCATGCGGTTTTGCATTTTCACTTACAAGTGGGACCGTAGTTGAGCAAACCGACTATCGGCAAACCCCCACCCCGCCCACCGCAGGATGGCTGAGAAAAACAGGAGGGAGAAGAGATGGCTGTAGCACGAACTCCAAGAAAATTGGTGTCGGATGGGACTCGTGTGGGTGGCGTGTGCCATAGTGCTAGACGTGAATGCTAGTTATGGCCCATGCCACCCCACTATATCGAGCCTATATCGAGGTACAGTACGTAGAACAAATTTCCTGCAGTCCGTGCTTAGCACTCCTCTATCTATCTTCTCAGCCAGCCGGCCAGACCTTGGAGCCCATCGCTGTTTGCTCACATGCGGTCCCACATGTCGGTGAAAACGCATAGCGGACGACCTGAACCTGCACATCTTTCACCTCGACGTCTTTGGTGATGAAAAACAAATCCAAGAAAGATCTTGATTGGCCGCTTTTGGAGTTACTCAAGAGTAGTAAGATTCTATTTACAGTTTAACCCAAGATGCACATCTCGTGTCTTCAACTTATCAACTACTCCTACCACTCTATTTTCTTTCATGACATGACCTGGATGCTGGATGTCCCACGTGTCGGCAAAAGGAGGAAGAACCCGACCAAATCTTCGGTTGTGCTCTCGGATTAGACTAGTTGTGCTAACTTCAAAATTTTATTGTGTACTCCCTCCGTTCCAAAATACATGACTTCCATTTGTCCAAAAATGGATGTGCCTATATACTAAAACAATTCTAGATACATATATATTTTGACAAATAGAAGGCATGTATTGTGCAACGGAGGGAGTAGAACGGATGCAAGTTTTTGTATTGGGAAGAAGAGTACATCCATATATTGATAGAGCGCAATTCAGTAGATGTTCTATCACTTTTAGCTAGCACAGAGGCTATAGATGAGATTAGTGCACTTGTTGATACTCCTACTTGGTATGCGTGTTGCTGCTTAGACGCAGAGAAAAACAGACCGGAGGGAGTACTAGAATAGAGGCTAGACATGAGACTAGATGCAAGGAAGCAACATCTACTTCTTTACACTCGAAGAAGAAAGAAGCACGCAAGATCGAGCCTCTGCAGATCAACAATGAATGCATCGAGAAGGCACTAATCCAACTTACATGAGTAGTAAAATGTATTCTTGTGGTTCTTGTTTTCTTTGGTCTTGCTTTTCTAGTCAAAATTATCGTTGGAGTTCGTGCAAAATGGAGGTCCGTTTGGGGTCGTGCATTGAATTTGGCCTTACAAGTGGGACATGATTAAGGAAACCGACTATCGGCAAACCCCACCTCGCCCGCCGATGGCTGAGTTAGAGAAACGATGAGGTTCAAGAGATTGCTCTAGCACGGACTCCAAGAAATATAAGGTCAGATGGAAGTCGTCCTGGTGGCGTGTGCCGTACTCCTGGACGTGAATGCTTGTTCTGGCCCATGCCACCCTACTACTCCTACTAGTTAGTACTACTATATAGTACTACTAGTAGTATCGAGGATTCGAGGTGCTGGTTACGTCGTACAGTATGGCTACAGTAAAAACAACCGCACGACGTGCAAAGCATGTGAAGCTAGTAAAAATAGTGTACTACTATTGTTGATTGGCTCCATCCGATAACCTGTTGCAATGCACGTACAATTATGTATTTGGAAAATATTTTTTTTGCCTCGTCGCACCACTCACTCACAGAAGCAACTCGAAAGCCATTCATAAATTTAGTAAGTTTATCACAGGCATATCGTTTTATTACATACAACAGGTCATCAACCCACATCGACAACGAGGATACATTATAAATACTAAAGTTTTCACCACACAACAAATAACAAGCAATGAAATGAACTTCAACTCAACCATTCCTCGGCGTTGGAAGCGCTTGCTTTGAACCACAAGTGATTCTTCGATGGGCCATCCATTGTCGATCCGGAGACCAACGCAGGGTGATCATCCAGTGAAGCAGCCTACTATATCGATACCGAGGGTAGGGAACGACACAAATGTCCGAGGTATAGACACAGTTGCTTCTCATAAATGGTAGTAACGTTGTGTCAACAGCAGTTGGATCGCCTTTCACCATCATTGGATAGTTTTGTCCAAGGAAGAGTGAGTTTTCTCCAAGACTATCAATTCTGTACCAGGGAGAAGGAGTTGGCGTGTAACACCCCAAAATTTTTGCCAATTTTTCAATATTTAATTTTTTTTGCCAAGGGTTTTAAAAATCTTTATTTCTGTTGATTTCAGAACTCTTCTTTTATTGTTAAGGAGTTTTGTATTTTTCCCCAGTGGAGCTTTCCAAAATACATTGGACTTCTTTGCCATCTCATCAAAACAATTTCTAAATTAGTAGAATTGTTTATTAAATTATTTCACCCTGAGCTTTATTCATTAAAATGAACTGGATTAAAATTTTGCAGCTCTGTTTGTACTACAACCATTTGATAAAATCACTTAAAATTTCAACCAAAATTTGGAGATGTCATGAGATTTCACTAAATCAATTATGTGCATTAATAAAATTATTTCATTGCTTATTTTGGGTTTTTCACCCATTTTTCTTCTCTGGTCCAGTGGGCAACTTTGCACTACAACCCTTTCAAATATTTGTTTCCAGCTCACCAAAATTTTGGGATGTCGGTAGTAGCATGCCATTCGACTTTATGCAAAAACATAGTGATGTTCTTTGGAAAATTTGAGTGCAATGACCTCTTTTTCATTCTGGACCAGACTTGTGTTTTCTACTACAACTCTATTATTTCTTGCTCTAATGACCTTGTGTTTTCTCATGCTTGTGTTCAACCTTGCAAAACCCCTAAGTCCAGGAGCATGCTCTATTTGGAACACTTTTGGTCCATGAAATGATGCCACTCACTCCCCGCCCAGAATCGAAGTTTTGCAAAACTTGCACTAGCAAGTTTCTCCTTTTGCAAACCAACTTCACCACCCTCTCTTGTATCCATAGAGACACTGATCTGGAGAATATGGACACTCCAAGAACTACCTAGGTGCCTTTGGCATTTTGTCAAACACTCACGAGTGCACAGCCAATTTTGGCATGAATTCAAGTTTGCATGGTGAACTTGAGCCTGACCAATCCACCATGTCCCCCAGTCCCCTTGCTAAGCCTAGACTAGTCCTGTTAATTGCCAGCCTCAACCGCAGCCTCTAGGATGCCCTAGCAATTCGTCGAGCATGTCACGGGCGTGCTCTGGGCGCGCCCAGAGCGTGCGTTTGGCACCCGCATGCACCCGAGTCGCCGCGTCCCACCTCAAGACTCAAACAACCCGGCCACTGCACGCGTCGTGTCTCCCTGCACTGCCACACCACCCCGACCAACCTGGCGCCCCACAGCGCCACCGCCAGGATGGCCGTGGCGGCTAGTTGCCGGCCGCTAGCAGGCCCGACCATGGTCGGCGCTGCCCAAGCCACCAGCGCGTGCCACCTGCCTCCTGGAGCAGTGCGTGCTCATCCGCAGCTCCGTCCTCTAGCGTCGCCGCCACGTCGCCCTAGCTACTGAACGGCGGCCCGGCAGCTTATCCCGGACGCCGCAAACCGACCTCCATCGCCTATATAAGAGGCCCCAAGCTCAAGCCCGCACACCGGCAACGTCAGGCCACCCCTATGGCGCTCCCCTAGCTCGCAATCGACCCGGGAAGGCTCTCTTCCCCGTCTCCGGCAACTCCTGCCGCCGCCACTGCCCCAGCCACTCCGGCGCCACCAAGACCTCCCCCTCTCCACTCTCTCCACCAGGAACATCCCCTTCCTCCCGTGAGCGCGTCCCCCTACTCGATTTTGGTCGAAGGCCACTGCCGCCTCAAAATCACTTTCTCCGACGACCACCGTCCGCCGCGGAGCTCACCGCCGGCAGCCCCGACCACCCCAGAGGACGAAACCACCACCGGAGTAACCGCCACGACCCCCTGAGCCCGCGGGTGACCTCCACTTGTTGAACGGTGCCGCCGTTCGCCGGCGAGCGTCGCCGGAGTCCCGCCCCCTCTCTCGGGCGGAGGAAGAGGAGGGAGAATAGACTAGTCCAACCTGACTGGTGGGCCAGGCAGGCCCACTGTCAGTGGCTCAGGCGCAGCCACGCTGGATAAGTGGAAGCGTACTCCCAGATTACGCCTTCGACGTGGTTTTTGAAGATTTCATGATGATTTGGATGCACCCTTTCTTCCCATGACCTGAAGGCAAGCATTCTGAGCCCTGGTGAATTTTTGTGTGTGTTGCATAGCACCGTGGCAACACCACCCCGACACATACATGCGTCATTTTATGTGAGGATGTGATCCTATTCATGGGTGCATATTAATAAGTTTATGCTAATGAAGTTGACATGATTTGTGATGGAAATCGCCGTCATACGTCTTTCATGCATACCAGAAGGAAAGACAGGAAGGCCTCTGTCTTGGGTAGACACGGGCTTGCCCCTAGTCCTCCGTCGAGACGGTCGTGTCCGGTATGACATGAGGGGATGTCGCGTGATGTTTTCATCTGTTGTTTGAGATATATGCATTGTTGTGCTAATCATGCAGGAAATATTACAACCTCTGAGTCGACCGTAGATCGAGTCTTGTGCGATAACCCCCATACTTGCTTCAGACTACCACCGTCTCTACATCAAGTAGGGTACGGTTCGATAAGTTGTCAACCCTTTCCTAGCACACACCGTGCAGAGAGGCCGTGGTGGGAGATCTCGGAGGCATCCGGTAGTCATACCACCAGGTCCGGGAGCATGGGTGTTTGATTTGTAGCCGAAGGGGTAGCTCCTCGGTTCTTGTGCTGTATAAATCTTGTGATCCCATGTTACATCGAGGTTGTAGCCTCCCCACTTAGAGTTTTGCTTAACAAGTGTTGTGGGTGATTCCAGACACATGTGAGTTAAGCTGGTGTGTGCAAGTTAGGTGTGTTTTCAACAAAAAGACCGTAGACGGAATTAGTCCCGATGGACTAAAGAAATCCGTTACTCGTGGGTAAAGAGTACACCCTCTGCAGAGATTAAACCTATTCGATAGCCATGTCCATGGTTAAGGATTACATTTTGGGATGAGTCAAGTGTCGGTCTTAGTGTCGGTCTTCGGAGGTGAAACTATTAAACCTGGAAGTACGATGGTGACTTGTGATAATTTATGATTACTATTTTAGATGTGGACTAACCCGTGATATTTTTTCTGGTATTCTTGAATATCCCTGGGATGGTCCTACCTCCTGGATATTCATTATTGCATTTCTTTTAAAGCCCTTTATGTGGTGTCGCCTAGACGCCCGACTGTGGCATTTCTTTTTAAGCCCTTTATGTGGTGTCGCTCAGACGCCCGACTGTGGCATGCTTGTTATTTATTTCATAATTTTTAATGCTTCTATGGCATTGCATATTCATATATACATGCTTATCCGCATCAGAGTTTTAATTATCTTATGTGGCTAGCGTCATGAGCATAAATATTTTCAGCTTCGTATTTATTAAGTCATGCTGTGTTCATTGTGTTTGCGAGTACATTCAAAGTACTCACTGGCTTGTTCCTGGCTATTGTCTTGGCCAGATTTCATGCTTGGAGAGGAGCGTTGCAGTGACTGTCCCAGAACCTAGGTAACGGTGATCTCAGCCAGGCGAAGATAGGAATTAACCTAGTCGGCTGTTCCTCGTGGGAAATGGAGTCCCATAGACACCGATGATTTTCAACCCGCTTCCGCCATCAACCACTAGAAACCATTTGTTGTATTCACAGACCAGAATGGTCTTGTACTACATATTTTGTTTTTGCTTGGAATTTACGTATCAAGTTGGTGCCTCATCACCAATGATTATCCTGGGGCCGATGAGCACAAGGGCCATTTTCCGGGAATTATTACCCGAGAATCGGTCGCCACAGACTTGGTATCGAGCCAGGCTGACCATTGGCTAATCCTATCTTAGCTGTGTCAATAAACTTAGGCTAATAACCCATCGAGCCATAACCAAGACCTCAGCCAAGCTTCTCGCACAAGATAGCCACACACGGTGACCCGACGCTACGCGTTCGGTGCCCAACCTATCAACTAGCCCATCTATCACCCACTAGTGACCAGCACCAAAGGCGTCTCATTCGCAAGCGTGCGAAGGAAGACTCCGTTCCCTTTTTCTATAAAAAGGAACGCGCTCGCCACAACCCAGCCCAGCTCAGCCGCTACCCCAAAACCAAGCCACAATGACTAGTCCCGTAGTACACCATGAGACTACAGCAACCAACCTTGGAGGTTTTGTGACCATACTCGCAAACCTCACCCGTCGTGCCTATGCGTTAGAAGAGCCACTCGAATATGTTGTGTACCAAGGACCCATTAGTGGCGAGAGCCGTCAATTCTGGGCCCTTTGTACATATCTACGGTAGGGGTCTACACCCGGCGCCCTCTGAGTTCACCGGAAGAACTACTTCCTTTGAGCCGCAAGCCATCCAACTAGCTGCTCGAGAGGCTATAGTTCATCTCGTGCACTGTCGCCCAGAGTTAGCGTCGCTCGTTCCACTACTACCCAGGCATGAAGGGTATGGTAGACCACCTCAAGTTGCCAACGGAGACCACGAGACAGACCCTGCATTACTGCATCTAGTGCGCTATGTAAGTGCAATGGAGGACCTATTCGATCAGATCACTATTGATCTGGTCGCAGCTCGTGGAGAGCTGGTTCGTCGAGCCCCAGCGAGAGAGGAGATTGAGCCCAACGCCGACAATCCTGCCGTGCTATTTGGACAACCGATCGAGACCCTGAGGCCAGCCCGGCCGTCGACCAAGGTGCTTTGATGACCCCAGAAGTGCTTCGTCGCCTCCTGGGAGCACATTCCGACGGGGTTGTGGTCAACAATCCCCGTGACGGTCATCGTCACTACCCCGAGCCTGCAGCCCCTCAGCCATCTCCAGCAAATTCCGACGGTGAGAACCGTGGAGCAGCCTCGACGTCCACAAGGGACGCCCGCTTGGATGTAAACGAAGTAGACTGAGACACTCGAGTAGTACCGAGTCCCAGTGTATCCTCGCTTTGTAATTCTGTGATTCCTTAAATTAGCGCAGCCTGGCATCGTGCATTTGTTTTATATAGTAGTTTTGCATGGATGTATTAGCATGCAGTGTGATTTCTCTATCCTTGGCGCAGCTACCCAGAACCCGCCCCGACAACATCCACAGTGGTACGTCACTTTAGTAAGATGTATGTACCTGTGTTTGACCCCGAGCTGAGCCGGCCAAGTCTTTTACCACGGTAAATGACCCAGTGCCGGTGCTATAAAAGGGCCACCGAGTGACCTTGCCAAGCACCTTCACATTGTGCACCATCCCCACAACCATTTCCTGCCATGCCGAGCCCTAGTATTTATCTGAGGACTCGGATGCTACCCTGTAGTTTTGTCAAGATATTGTGGGATTTTACCCGCAGCACCATGGGTGCAACCCAGCCACCCCAGTACGAGATGTTCAAATCAAGGATCACCCCTTCCACCGCGAGATATTGGGCAGCCGTGCACATCCCGCCCGTAAACCCAAACCAAGACCCCACAGAAGTCTCTTTCGTGGGGAAATCTATCTGACCCAGCATGGCCGTAGAAGCTGCTGCATATGAAGCGCTTGCTCGCCTTCGATTCGCGATACCCTACGCCAATTAACGAGGGTATTATTATTTTCCGAGCTGCAGCACCGGAGGAGTAACATCCTTTCGGTGGGCGTATTGAGAGACCCAGTCTTGGCCAACCTCGCCCAATGCATCATCGCCAGAAGAACGTTTGACCCAACATGTGATGGGTTATCTGCAGAGCCTCGCGGATTTAAATCCTCGAGATCGCCATCGGCAGAATCACTGAGGCCCGACCAGGAGAGACGCATACATCGACTGGTCAACCCACTCCCTCCGATAGAAGAAGAGTGTATCCTAGTACCGGAAACGTTTTCTCAGGACCCCGTCCAGTTACCATTTTCAATTTAGATGCACCACTGTATTTATCGTCACATTTTTTTTTGTTTTGTTGTAACTTATGCTTAGTACCCCGAGTTTCGCAGCGAGTGTATCATTAATATAATCAGCTCTGTCGCATTTGGACTTTATTGTATAACTGTTTTCCCTCGCGAGAAATCCTAGAGCGTGATTTCTTTTTCCTGAGTTGCCGCATCGTATGTTTTTCTCATGACATAGATCTTTTATTTCACACAGCCCCAAGGCAGCAGACTCACCCCCACAATTACACGAACACATACAGTGCTTGCAAATTTTTGCAACTGTGTTGCTTCTAACTAAGCACCTCCGGACAACAGTTATCACCCAGCACACCCCACCTACTCGTCATGGCCACCGCGACCGCGGAGAGCCAGCAGCCGAGCAGCGGCATCGCGACGATCGTCGAGGATCATCGCACACAGGAGCACCGAGAGCCCTAGCACTGCTGCCAGCCCTCCGCACAGCAGGACCACGTACCAGTCCGGTGCCGCCTCCGCCATTAGCGCCTCGTCTTGAGCTCCGGCAATCGGAAACAGAGCAGAAGAAGAGAGAAGGGGGAGCGAGGCCAAGTGTGAGGAAGAAGAGGAGAACGCCGCGGTCGTTTTATAAGCTCGAGCTCGGTGTACGGTGGGCGAGGTCCACCAGCGCCGTCACGCCCAACCGGTGTTCGGAGGCGAATCCATGAGCAAAGGCCGACAGCAAGATCGGCCCGCGAGGTGAGTGAGTGCACGCTGCCCGGCAGCTTGCACGCCACGCACTACCGCAAAGACGGGCCTAGGTGCCCCACGCGATAGGCATCGCCGGGTGGAGAAAGTTGGGAGAGAGCGCGGGAGAGCGGGAGAGAGGAAGAAGAAGGAGCCAGAGGACGGAGAAGAGGCTGACCGAGGGCCCGGGTCCACCACTCAGCCAGAGAGAGCACGGTGCTCACGGGTGCGACCACCGTAGTTTAAGATTTAGGATTTATTCTAAATTTTTGTCCAGTGTAGAAATCGCTAAATTTTCCACACACTGCGCCAAGATTCTTAATCGTATTTTTGCATCACTTATTGCTCTCCTTTGTGGCCGCTGCTTTTATGCATATTCGTTTAAATTTTAACTCTTTGAAATCTCGAGGACGAGATTTTTCTTAAGGGGGTTAGTAGTTGTAACACCCCAAAAATTTTGCCAAGTTTTCAATATTTAAATTTTTTTGCCAAGGGTTTTAAAAATCTTTATTTACATTGATTTGAACTCTTCTTTTATTGTTAAGGAGTTTTGTATTTTTCCCAGTGGAGCTTTCCAAAATACATTGGACTTCTTTGCCATCTCATCAAAACAATTTCTAAATCAGTAGAATTGTTTATTAAATTATTTCAATTGAGCTTTATTCATTAAAATGAACTGGATTAAAATTTTGGAGCTCTGTTTGTACTACAACCATTTGATAAAATCACTTAAAATTTCAACCAAAATTTGGAGATGTCATGATATTTCACTAAATCGATTATGTGCATTAATAAAATTATTTCATTGCTTATTTTGGGTTTTTCACCCATTTTTCTTCTCTGGTCCAGAGTGCAACTTTGCACTACAAACCTATCAAATATTTGTTTCTAGCTCCGACCAAAATTTTGGGATGTCAGTAGTAGCATGCCATTCGACTTTATGCAAAAACATAGTGATGTTCTTTGGAAAATTTGAGTGCAGCAGCCTCTTTTTCATTCTGGACCAGACTTGTGTTTTCTACTACAACTCTATTATTTCTTGCTCTAATGACCTTGTGTTTTCTCATGCTTGTGTTCAACCTTGCAAAACCCCTAAGTCCAGGAGCATGCTCTATTTGGAACACTTTTGGTCCATGAAATGATGCCACTCACTCCCTGCCCAGGCTGAAGTTTTGCAAAACTTGCACTAGCAAGTTTCTCCTTTTTGCAAACCAACTTCACCACCCTCTCTTGTATCCATAGAGACACTGATCTGGAGAATATGGACACTCCAAGAACTACCTAGGTGCCTTTGGCATTTTGTCAAACACTCTGAGTGCACAGCCAATTTTGGCATGAATTCAAGTTTGCATGGTGAACTTGAGCCCCTGACCAATCCACCATGTCCCCTAGTCCCCTTGCTAAGCCTAGACTAGTCCTGTTAATTGCCAGCCTCAACCGCAGCCTCTAGGATGCCCTAGCATTTCGTCGAGCATGTCTCGGGCGTGCTCTGGGCGCGCCAGGCGTGCGTTGGCACCCGCATGCACCAGTCGCCGCGTCCCCACCTCAAGACTCAAACAACCCGGCCCGACACTGCAAGTCGTGTCTCCTGCACCGCCACACCACCCGACCAACCTGGCGCCCCACAGGCGCCACCGCCGAGATGGCCGTGGCGGCTAGTTCTCGGCCGCTAGCAGGCCCGACCATGGTCGGCGCTGCCCAAGCCACCAGCGCGTGCCACCTGCCTCCTGGAGCAGTGCGTGCTCATCCGCAGCTCCGTCCTCTAGCGCGCGTCGCCGCCACGTTGCCCTAGCTACTGAATGGCGGTCGCCGGCAAGCTTATCCCCGGACGCCGCAAACCGACCTCCATCGCCTATATAAGAGGCCCCAAGCTCAAGCCCGCACACCGGCAACGTCAGGCCACCCCTATGGCGCTCCCCTAGCTCGCAATCGACCCGGGAAGGCTCTCTTCCCGTCTCCGGCAACTCCGCCGCCGCCATCGCTTGACCACTCCGGCGCCACCAAGACCTCCCCTCTCCACTCTCTCCACGGGAACATCCCCTTCCTCCCGTGAGCGCGTCCCCCTACTCGATTTTGGTCGAAGGCCACTGCCGCCTCAAAATCACTTTCTCCGACGACCACCGTCCGCCGCGGAGCTCACCGCCCCAGAGGACAAAACCACCACCGGAGTAACCGCCACGACCCCCTGAGCCCGCGGGTGACCTCCACTTGTTGAACGGTGCCGCCGTTCGCCGGCGAGCGTCGCCGGAGTCCCGCCCCCTCTCTCGGGCGGAGGAAGAGGAGGGAGAATAGACTAGTCAAACCTGACTGGTGGGCCAGGCAGGCCCACTGTCAGTGGCTCAGGCGCAGCCACGCTGGATAAGTGGAAGCGTGCTCCCAGATTACGCCTTCGACGTGGTTTTTGAAGATTTCATGATTTGGATGCACCCTTTCTTCCCATGACCTGAAGGCAAGCATTCTGAACCCTGGTGAATTTTAGTGTGTGTTGCATAGCACCGTGGCAACATCACCCCAACACATACATGCGTCATTTTATGTGAGGATGTGATCCTATTCATGGGTGCATATTAATAAGTTTATGCTAATGAAATTGACATGATTTGTGATGGAAATCACCGTCATACGTCTTTCAGGCATACCGGAAGGAAAGACGGGAAGGCCTCTGTCTTGGGTAGACACGGGCTTGCCCCTAGTCCTCCATCGAGACGGTCGTGTCCGGTATGACATGAGGGGATGCCGCGTGATGTTTTCATCTGTTGTTTGAGATATATGCATTGTTGTGCTAATCATGCAGGAAATATTACAACCTCCTGAGTCGACCGTAGATCGAGTCTTGTGCGATAACCCCCATACTTGCTTCGTACTACCATTCGTCTCTACATCAAGTAGGGTGCGGTTCGATGAAGTTGTCAACCCTTTCATAGCACACACCGCATGGAGAGGCCGTGGTGGGAGATCTTTGGAGGCATCCGGTAGTCATACCACCGGGTCCGGGAGCATGTGTGTTTCGGTTGTAGCCGAAAGGGGGTAGCTCCATAGTTTGCGCGCGGTATAAATCTTGTGATCCCATGTTACGTCGAGGTTGTAGCCTCCCTACTTAGAGTTTTGCTTAACAAGTGTTGTGGGTGATTCCAGACACATGTGAGTTAAGATGGTGTGTGCAAGTTAGGTGTGTTTTCAACAAAAAGACCGTAGACGAAATTAGTCCCGATGGACTAAAGAAATCCGTTACTCGTGGGTAAAGAGTACACCCTCTGCAGAGATTAAACCTATTCGATAGTCGTGTCCATGGTTAAGGATTACAGTTTGGGATGAGTCAAGTGTCGGTCTTAGTGTCGGTCTTCGGAGGTGAAACTATTAAACCTGGAAGTACGATGGTGACTTGTGATAATTTATGATTACTATTTTGGATGTGGACTAACCCGTGATATTTTTTCTGGTATTCTTGAATATCCCTGGGATGGTCCTACCTCCTGGATATTCATTATGGCATTTCTTTTAAAGCCCTTTATGTGGTGTCGCCTAGACGCCCGACTGTGGCATTTCTTTTTAAGCCCTTTATGTGGTGTCGCTCAGACGCCCGACTGTGGCATGCTTGTTATTTATTTCATAATTTTAATGCTTCTATGGCATTGCATATTCATATATACATGCTTATCCGCATCGAGTTTTAATTATCTTATGTGGCTAGCGTCATGAGCATAAATACTTTCAGCTCGTATTTATTAAATCATGCCTGTGTTCATTATGTTTGCGAGTACATTCAAAGTACTCATTGGCTTGTCCTGGCTATTGTCTTGGCCAGATTTCATGCTTGGAGAGGAGCGTTGCGGTGACTGTCCCGAGAACCTAGGCAACGGTGATCTCGGCCACGCGAAGATAGGAATTAACTCGGTCACTGTTCTGTGGGAAATGGTGTCCCATAGACACCGATGATTTTCAACCCGCTTCCGCCATCAACCACTAGAAACCATTTGTTGTATTCACAGACGAGAATGGTCTTGTACTACATATTTTGTTTTTGCTTGGAATTTCTGTATCAAGTTGGTGCCTCATCAGCTAACAGTTATCCTGGGGCCGATGAGCACAAGGGCCATTTTCTGGGAATTATTTCCCGGAGAATCGGTCGCCACGCAATGGCGACGTGGCGGCGACGCGCGCTAGAGGACGAAGCTGCGGCTGAGTTGGAGATGCTTAAGGGGGCAGCTGGCAAGCGGAGGAGGTTTGGGCGGCGCCGTCCATGGATGCGGCCGCAAGCGTGCCGCCAAGGAGCTTGCTGCGGCGCCACTGTAGCGAGCCAGGGCGGTCGGGCCTCTTGGCACGACGCGGAATATTAAAAAAAAATTTGCCAAGGGTTTTAAAAATCTTTATTTCTGCTGATTTCAGAACTCTTCTTTTATTGTTAAGGAGTTTTGTATTTTTCCCCAGTGGAGCTTTCCAAAATACATTGGACTTCTTTGCCATCTCATCAAAACAATTTCTAAATCAGTAGAATTGTTTATTAAATTATTTCACCCTGAGCTTTATTCATTAAAATGAACTGGATTAAAATTTTGGAGCTCTGTTTGTACTACAACCATTTGATAAAATCACTTAAAATTTCAACAAAAATTTGGAGATGTCATGAGATTTCACTAAATCAATTATGTGCATTAATAAAATTATTTCATTGCTTATTTTGGGTTTTTCACCCATTTTTCTTCTCTGGTCCAGTGGGCAACTTTGCACTACAACCCTTTCAAATATTTGTTTCTAGCTCCCACCAAAATTTTGGGATGTCAGTAGTAGCATGCCATTCGACTTTATGCAAAAACATAGTGATGTTCTTTGGAAAATTTGAGTGCAGCAGCCTCTTTTTCATTCTGGACCAGACTTGTGTTTTCTACTACAACTCTATTATTTCTTGCTCTAATGACCTTGTGTTTTATCATGCTTGTGTTCAACCTTGCAAAACCCCTAAGTCCAGGAGCATGCTCTATTTGGAACACTTTTGGTCCAAAGCTATAATTCATCTCAGGCACCTGTCGCCCAGAGTTAACTGTCGCTCATTCTACTACTACCCCAGGCGTGAAGGGTATGGTAGACCACCCCAAGTTGCCAACGGGAATCACGAGACGGATCCCGCATTGTTACACCTAGTGCGCTATGTAAGTGCACTAGAGGCCTTGTTCGATCAAATCAATATTGATCTGATCACAGCTCGAGGAGTGCTGGCTCGCCGAGCCCCGGTAAGCAGAGAAACCGTGGCCGACACCGACAACCCAGTCGTGTTGTTCGGACACCCGATTGATACCCTGAGGTCAGCCCCAGCCATCATCCAAGATACTGTGATGACCCCAGAAGTGCTTCGTCGCCTTTTGGGAACACACTCCAACGGGATTCTGGCCAACAATCCCCGCGATGGTCATCATAGCTACCCCGACCCTGCAGTTCCTCCATCATCTCCAACTAATCCCGGCAGTGAGACCCATGGAGAAGCCTCGACATACACCAGACACGCTCCTTTAGATGTAAACGAGGTAGACTAAGTCACCCGAGTAGTGCCGAGTCTCAATATATCCTCGCTTTGTAATCATGTAACCTTTTGAGTAAGCGCCGCCCGTCATTGTGCCTCTGTTTTAATAGTAGCTTTGCGTAGTTTGTCAGCGCATAGTTGCGTACCAAAACCAACCCCGACGACAACCACAGTAACACGTCTCTTTACGAGACATGTGTATCTCTGACACTGACTCGACCTTTGGAGCTAAGCGGGTAAATTTTCACTATGGTAAAATGACCCAGCTCCTTTGCTATATAAAGGCCACCTTGTGATCTTACCAAGCACCCCACACCTTGTGCACCAACCTCACAACCTTTTCCTGTCATGCCAAGCCCCAGTACTCATCTGAGAACCCAAGATGCAACCCCAGGTAGCTTTGTCAAAATATTGTGGGACTTCACCTGCAGTACCATGGGTTCTACCCAGCCATCCCAGTACGAGCTGTTCAAATCGAGAATCACTTTTTCCACTTTGGAATATTGGGCAGCAGTACACATCCCTCCCATAGACCACAACCAAGATCCAACAGAAGTTTCCTTCGTGGGGAGATCTATGCCAACCCCACGCTTGACCATAGAAGCTGCTGCGAAAGAAGCGACTGCTCGTCTTCGATCCACAGTACCCTATGCCCGCGAACGTGGATATTATTACTTTCCGAGCCGTGCAACGCCCGGAGGAGTAACATCTTTCCCTGGTGGGTGGATTGAGAGAGACCCAGTGCTAGCCAACCTCATCCAGTACATCATCACTCAAGAGCATCTGAACCAGCGAGTAATGGATTATCTCCAGAATCTCACTGATCTAAACCCTCAGATTGCAATCGGCGGACCAATCGAGGCCCGATCCGAGAGACTTATACATTGGTGATCAATCCACTTCCTCCGATAGAAGAGGAGTGTATTCCACTACCGAGACTTTTCCTCGAGACCACGACCAGTTACCATTCTCACTTTAGACGTCCCTGCTGTATTTGTTATTTCAGCATTTACTTTTATGTGGTAACTTATGCGTGGTACCTCGAATTTGTGCGACGAGTCGAGTATTTAGTTCTTACGTTGTGAGTGGTTTTCTTCGTGAGCAACATGTGTAACCGCGGAGAAATCCTAGAATGAGAATTCTTCTCCCCGGGTTGCTGCATCGTTTATCCCCTCACTACGTAGTTTATTTTCATTCACGCAGCACCACGGTAGCAGACTGACAACCGCTCGGACGCATATGGAGTGTTGATTTTTCCCAAACGGCTCTTAGCAAATCTCGAGGACGAGATTTTTCTTAAGGGGGGTAGTAACTGTAACACCCAAAAAAAATTAACCAGGTTTTAGTTATTAAAATTTTTCCAAGAGTTTAAATTTTTTGCCTGCAAGAATATCTCTGTTGATTTCAAAACTTTTCCTTTAATATTAAGGAATTTATCCCTAGTGGATCCCTCCAAAATATATTGGACTTCTATGCCCTATCATTAAAACAAATTTCCTAATCAGTAGATCTATTTATTAAATCATTCCACCCTGAGCTATATTCATTAAAATGACTTGTTTTTAGTTTTGGAGCTCTTTTTGTACTACAACCATTTGATAAATTTAACTAAAAATCCAACCAAAATTTGGAGATGTCATGTGATGTCTCTAAATCACTTTTGTGCAATAATATATTTCATTCATTGCATATTTTGAGAGCTACACATGTTTTTCTTCTCTGGTCCAGTGGGCAATTTTTCACTGCAACCCTTTTAAATATTTGTTTCTAGCTTCCACCAAAATTATGGGATGTCAGTAGCAGCATATGATTCCATTATATGCAATAATCCAAGGATGTTCTTTGAAGATTTTGAGTAAATCAACCTAATCTTCATTCTGGTCCATCAAGATGGTTTGTACAATAACCATATTATTGCTTGCTCTTTGGCCCTTGATTCCTTCTCCTACTTGTAGTCCTCCATACTAAACACCTAAGTCCAGGAGCATGCAACCATTGGCATATTTCTGGTTCATGAAATAATGCCACTCACATCCTGTCCAGAATTGAAGTTCTGCAAAACTTGCACTAGCAAGTTTGTGCTTTTCACCAACTAACCTCACCACCCTCTTGTGCTCCCACAGAGACCCCACTCTGGAAGTTTTGGTCACTCCAAGAAATGCCTAAGTGCATATGGCATTTTGTCGAACACCCTGTGGGCATGGACAGTTTTGGCATGATTGTAAGTTTGTGTTGTGAACTTTCCCATCTGTCCAAACCAAGTTGTCTAGTAGCTTCGCTAATGGTCTCTAACCCAGACACTGTGGATTTGCATTTGATCTCTAGCCGTTTTGGCCATCCACGGCATTTTGTCGAGCAGACGCCGTGCACGCCGGGGCGAGCAGCAGCACGCTGTTTTGCCCGTGCCAGCGCCGAGCAAGCGCCCTGGATACCGATAAACCTCCCGAGCTCACCTCGATCCTTTCCCCTCGCAGCGTTGTGCCAAGAGCCCCGCCCACGGCTCGCTTCTGATGGCGGCAAGAAGCTCCTTGGCGGCACGCTTGCGGCGCATCCATGGACGGCGCCGCCCAAACCTCCTCCGCCGCCCGGCTGCTTAAGCATCTCCAACTCAGCCAGCTTCGTCCTCTAGCAGCGTCGCCGCCACGTCGCCATTGCTTTCTGAGAATGATGGTTCGCCGCCATCCTTATCGCCCGGCCGCCTCGGAACCGACCTCCACAGCGTATATAAGGGCCCGGAGACCAATCGTGTTCTCGAGCAACCTCTTCGATCCTCCTAGAGCTACCACGACCAACAGTCGAGGAGGGGAAGGCCTCCTTCCCCGAGTCCGGCCGGTTCAGTCGCCGCCTCGCTCCGGCCGATTCCGTCGCCACCAGTGCCCCTCCCTCTCCATTCTCTCCACCAAGAACTCCCCCTCCCTCTCGCGAGTGCAACCCCTCGATCAATTTTGGTCGGAGACCTCCGCAGCCCCAAACTCACTATCCACCCGAACGCCGGCTCCGCCGCGAAGCTCGTCGCCGGCAACTCCGTCCATGTCGGCGACCATGGCGGGTACCCTGAACTTCGTCTCGACCCCCTGAGTACACCCATACCCTCAGATCACCAAGAGACGCCCCCGTTCACCGGCAAAACCTCGCCGGAGCTCCGCCTCCGTTCGGTCAGAGGGGAGACGGCGCGCGCGTGGCTGGTCAAACCTGACCAGTGGGCCAGGCGGGCCCACCGTCAGCGACCCAGCCGTCTGTCCGCGAGGAGTAAGTGGAAGCGCCTTTTCGAATACGCTTTCGGCGTGTACGCGTTTTTATTTGAAAGCGTTTTCTTTTACATTTTATTTTAAAAACAGATTTTGACCAAACTTTGACCTTTGTATCTTTTAAAATACAACTCCAATTAAATTGATTTTTTTCCTACCTATCTCAAATATTGTCTAGTTTATTTTAAGATTTATTTGAAAAAAATTCAGAACAACTTTTGTGCTGTTTTTATTTTTGTGTTAATTCATTTATATTTCCAAAATAGGATTTTTGAAGAGAGGAGAAGTATTTCAAGAGTTTGAAATGCACCACCTTCCCATGACACGAAGGCAAGCATTACGAACCCGGCATAAATATTTTTGTGTGTTTGATGACACGTTTATAACATCACCTCACTTTGGAGAAACTTGTTATTTCATGTGAGATGATCATGTGCATGGATGCATATTTGTGATTTCCATACTGTTGGGAATGATCACACTTGTGATAATAATCATCCTCATGTGCCTTGCTTGCATGCCGGAAGGAATCCCGGAAAGCCTCTGCCTTTGGTAGGCATGAGGTTATCGCCGGTCCCCGTTGGGACGGTCATGTCCGGTATGGCATAGTGAGGTATGGTGAGCGGTGATCATGTTGGTTGAGATATATTTGTTATACATGTCATGCAGGGAAATACTTAAACCTCCTGAGTCGACCGTAGATCGATTCTTGTTCCAGTAACCCCCATACTTGCTTCGTACTACCACTCGTCTCTACAACAAGTAGAGTACGGTTCGATAAGTTGTCAACCCCTTTCCAAAGACACACCGTCTGAGAGAGGCCAGGGTGGAAGATACCGGTTGTAGCTGGTAGGCAGACCACCTGGTCCGGGGGCATGGGTGTTTCCGGTTGAGACCGAGAGGGGAGGCCACCCCTTAGAGCGCGCAATATAAATTTGATCCCGTGGAGGTTGTAGCCTCCCCACTTAGAGTTTGCTTGACAGGTGTCGTGGGTGATTCCAGACATTGTGATTTAAGCTGGTGTGTGCAAGTTAGGTGTGTTTTCAACAAAAAGACCGTAGACGGAATTAGTCCCGATGGACTAAAGGAATCCGTTACTCGTGGGTAAAGAGTACACCCTCTGCAGAGATTAAACCTATTCGAATAGCCGTGTCCATGGTTAAGGATTTGATGCAGGATGGGTCAAGTGTCGGTCTTAGTGTCGGTCTTCAGAGGTGAAACTGTTAAGTCAGAACTGATATTACGACTTGTGTCATGTGGTAATGATGATTATTATTTTGTTGTAGACTAACCCGTGATATTATTGGTATTATCGAATATCCATGGGACGGTTCTACCTCCTGGATATTCACTATGATTGTTTTTCTTTTAAAGCCCTTTATGTGGTGTCGCTCGGGCCTCCACGTAACATTTCTTTTAAAGCCCTTTATGTGGTGTCGCTCAGACGCCCGACCGTGGCATTTCTTTTAAAGCCCTTTATGTGGTGTCGCTCGGGGCCTCGACCGTGGCATTTCTTTTAAAGCCCTTTATGTGGTGTCGCTCAGACGCCCGACTGTGGCATTTCTTTTAAAGCCCTTTATGTGGTGTCGCTCATACGCCCGACTGTGGCATTTCTTTTAAAGCCCTTTATGTGGTGTCGCTCAGACGCCCGACTGTGGTATGCTTGTTAGTTATTTCATTATACCTTTTTATACTTCTTTGATATTGCATATTCATATATAACATGCTTACGCATCGAGTTATATTTATATTGTTGTGGTAGCGTCATGAGTATAAAATATTTTTAGCACATCATTGCCATATTATCCTGTGTTCTTAATGTTTGCAGTACATTCAAAGTACTCACTGGCTTGTCCCTGGCTATTGTCTTGGCCAGATTTCTTGCGCGGAGAGGAGCGACCGTGATGATAGCCCCGGAACCTAAGCAACGGTGATAGCAGCCTCACGAAGATAGGAGTTATCCTGGTCAGCTGTTCCCGTGAGAAATGGAGTCCTATAGACGTTGATGATTTTCAACCCGCTTCCGCCATCAACCACTAGAAATCATTGTTGTACTCACAGACCAAAATGGTCTTGTACTACATATTTTATATTTGCTTGGAATTTCTGTATCAAGTTGGTGCCTCATCAGCTAACAGTTATCCTGGGGCTGATGAGCACAACGGCCAGTTTTCTGGGAATTTGTACCCGGAGAACCGGTCGCCACGCTAGCACACTAGTATCCATCCCGAATACCATGCAACGGGTGTTGGAATAGGTCCGGAGAGTGCAACCATGGGAGACTAGACCTGCTTCCTTAGCAGTAACATCATCAGTGGGCTGTATACACACGAGAAGAGGTGATCCATCAGAATTAGTTGCCAGGCGCCGAATAGTATATGGACGCTGCTCGTCCTCATGCTCGTGATCATCACCATCATCATCTCCCCCTTGGTTATAAAAATCTTCAAGTATAGGTGGTGGAATGTTCACAGGACCTTGGAAACACAAGAAGAAGGTTGGATGCATCTGGATGAAACAATTATAATTACGGTGGAAGACAAACGTACCGGAAGAACCAGGATGCCATGCAAAAACAGTGCCACGAGCGGTGGCAGCAAACACAAGGCCCTCGTATTGAATTGCATCACAGTACTCATCCGTGTACAGAAACTGATTTTTGAGCAATATCCATCCAGTCAAACCACTGACGACGGCAACAAGCTTGTCGAAGATAGCAACAACTTCATAGTTGTTGTAATTCCAAGAGCGGCGGGGGACTCGAGAAATTGCTATCTTCCGTAGAAGACAGTCACCATGATTGTATTTGAACGTGCGTACAATACCAGTGTGCTCAACCTCTGGGCAGTCTGCTGAGATTTTTGGAAGTGGAACCCGGTCACGAGTGTACACATTCACAAGTTCCCACTCGCATGATTGGACCCAATGTAAACAACCCAATCTCCATTTGCGCCTGCCCAAGCCTTGCCCTCAAGCGATGGCATCTTAACATCATACGTATCATTATCAAGCGGCATCAACTTGCACAGGGCAAGGCCTCCGTCATGACGGCGCCAATCATCAGGGTCACGGCGAAGAAGATAGGGGAGAGACTCTTGGGTTCCTTGTAATGATGTTATTAGTTGAGTCAAGAATGGGCTTGAACGAACCTGCCATGCTAGCCAAGGTGATGATGTCGCACCGATCAATGAGTTCCTCCACCACGTTATCTTTCAGATCGGGGCAAGAATAACGGGGTCGTTTCCGTCCTGATCCCTCCATGAAGAAGACGATCGAACAATGGCAGAAGAAAGGGTGAAGGGCTAAAGGAAAATGGAGGAGGGAGAGGAAGAGCGTGCGACAGCAGTTCCAAATCGAGAGGGAAAGGCGAAGAGTCGGTGGACGGTTGCTAGTTTACACCGGTTCACGAAGGGGCACCCCGGCCTACACGTCGGTTCGGAAATACTCCTACTACTCGCCGTCGTCTCACTGATATGTGGATCTGGACCACATGTCAACGAGACATGGTGTGTAATTTCTCGTGCAAAATGCAATCTGGCCGCGTTGGCCCGAGGTGCCGCACTAGTTATCAGCCTTTATTTTTTTAATGGCGCGCCGTTCAGTTTTGAAGCACGACTAACTAATCTTCGCGCAGAGAAAATATAAACTACTCTACCACTACTCCACCTCCAGTACTAGTAGTATAAAGAAGATATATAAGCTGGAGCTTCAACGCTTTCTTGCCAAGGGCTGGCCACTTGCTTCTCACACTACCACCCTCTCTAGATCTAAAAAAGACGGCCCCTCTCTCCCTCCTCACCGGTGGTCACAGATTCGCTAGGGAAGAAAAGGACGATGCAGCGTTGGCTTAAATCGTCGGCGGCCAGGTCACGCTTAGCGGCGACAAGGCCGTCCTCTCAGACCTAAGCGCCAGCGGGATCGCTGCCGTAGTGTGTGCGGAGGACGGCGACCACAGCGAAGCCACTTCCGCCGACCCTCGTGTATGCTACCTCTTTTGAACCATACCCTTGTTCTATTGCCCCATCCGCACGTCGTTGCATGTGGATCTTTTTCCACTCCACCATCTTCCCAATTTTCTATCCTTCCGCTTTCTGCTGGCCACGCAGACGAAAGCCATAATTTGCACTATTAAAGGAAACCCTACTTCATGCAGACTAATGCATGTCTGGGTTGAATAAGGAAAGGAAGGGAGACTGTAGTGTCCAAGAGAGTAGGCATCGAACCCGCATCTAGGTTGAAAAGGGGAAAATCAGTAGCTAAGGAACGAGTCTCGTGTCTCTTGGTTGAAGAAGGGTAGAAAGGCATGACAACACAATAGAGAATGACCAGGTCGATCGGTTTGTTGTCCTCACATAGGAAAAAGGTGGCTAAAGAGAACAAAATGGGACGTAATCCACATATGCTGCCCGGATATTTGTTGCTCGGGAAACCATACCTCCCTCACCACTCTGCGTCCGTGGAGGTACATCGTCTTGGTGTGCCCACTTGTTGAATGGGCCTCCCATGCTCTTATTGCCACTTTTTTGCTGTTAGTATAAGCCCGGCGGTCAAGTCAAGCAATGCTCTTGCTAAAGTGATGCCACATTTAACTAATGCCGCTATTAGTCTAATGACACAGATAAATTTAAGGAGTGCCATTTAATGTCATTGGATCATTTCAGGGTTAGCTTTTGATTGTGGACGTATTATAGATTTTTCAGCTAAGGCATTCTAATCTTTGTTGCACAGCCCAAGATACCAACGATGAAACTTGTTACTACCTTCAGATTTTTGCCTTTGTTAATGCTTATAGATTGCATACCTCACTTTCATGAGATAAGTTAATTTTTTCGTACAGTGTCACCAAAATGCCAAGGCGCTGATGTCATTTTATTTTGGTTAAACTGCACACAATTATGAAGACAAGAGGCAAGGTCAAGAGTGGGCACCTCCTCCTCTGGCTGTTCTCTTGATTATTAAGAGGAAAGATCAAGTTTTTATGTTTGATCGATTATCAAGATTGGGATAGCAATTTTTAAGGTCCCCCCCGAGTTCGAAATTATATTTACCTTGGAGGTACATGGTTTGCAATTTTTTTATACTGTCATTAGTTAATATTGCTAGTTACCTTCAGACTATTGTATTTGTTTTAATGCTCATGCGCAACTAGTATACCAATGC
Source organism: Aegilops bicornis (assembly GCA_021605145.1). Lineage (NCBI taxonomy): Eukaryota > Viridiplantae > Streptophyta > Magnoliopsida > Poales > Poaceae > Aegilops > Aegilops bicornis. The sequence goes on from CM038674.1 coordinate 514,861,540, forward strand.
TGAAACTTGTTACCTTTACATTTTGTATTGTTAATTCTTATAGAAACCTTCCAGTGCTAGAGTTTATTGAAATCTGTTCAAGAAACCATTGTACTGTACCCGATAATAAAATAACTACTCTATTGTTGCACTAGCCACTGGATTAGTGTATATTTGTAGTATTCGAATGGTGTTGCATTAGCGTATGGACATAAATAAAGTGTGGCAAGCTTTCCCAGATATGTGCTCAAGAAAACTACTACCTGTTTTTCTAAATACTAGACGTTTGGGTACTTTAAATTGAACCGCGAAAACGTCTTATATTAAGGAACAGAGGGTGTAGAGTTCACTCAAATTATCCGGTAAAGCTAGTCACACCTTTGTTAAAATTAATGTTCATTATGTTATCAGAGGAGGTCTGTATGTTTGTCTCTAATGCCTGTCTACTACATACCCGACATCATAATGTAATGTTAAGTCATTTCCTTTTGTACAGTGTAACTAAATTGTCAAGGTGGTGATGGCATTTTATTTTAGTAGAACTGCACAAAATTTGCTTAAAAGAAGAGGAAAGGTCAGGAATGGCTCAGTTTTTCAGAAAAAAAAAACTATGTATGCCTTCGACATCACCGATGTTGCTTTATTTATTCCTTCAAACAGTGGTTAGAAACAGTCTTGCTACCTTTTCCCATTAAGAAATTGGAATGCTTATATTTGTGAGTCTATGCTTCAACTAGTGCCACTTTTATAGTAATCACACTTTCAATATCTATGCAAACAGGGATGCTAGATTTTAGTGGAGCTGCACAAAAAGTCCAACTGGTTCAACATTAGGAGCATGTTTTTTTTCAAACCTTTATATCCAATTGGTGGCACTATGAGTTGTTCATTATGAAGGTACATGGTTTGCTATTATCTTGCTACTCTTTTTGTACTGTCATTAGATAGTAATACTAGTGGTTTTCATGTGAATTTATTGGCAGGGTGGACCTACATTGGAGGTGCGGGACAAGATTCAATGATTGGATGCTCAATTTCGGTTGTATCGATTTCACCTCTTCCATCACTGCGAACATGGTGTGGTATATGTTTACTAGCTGCTTGATATTTGTGCAGACAGAGATGTACGCCCGTTGCTATTTGGCAAACAAACAATGTGTCCGCAATTTTGGTTGAACTGCACAAGAGAATAGTATAGTCACTGCATGCGATTGCCATTTGAAAATAGACACAAAGATTGGATAGTCACTTCATGGACTACTGAGAAAAGTAATCTTGTACTATTCTTGGCCAACACTTGGTGCTTCATTGCTTTGGTCTGATTATACAATGGGCATCATTTTGTATTCCGAAAATAGTCTCGCGGTGTGATCGAGAGAAGACCAAATCATATTTCAGTGGATGTTCCTCCATCATGTGTGGTTCATTCTCATGGTTCCAAATTGTTGGTGAAACCACTTACGTTTGCAAGAGGAATTGTAGACTTCACAAACAAATTTGTCTTTCAGTCTGCATCTTGAATGTTGGCCAAGAGAAGCATCCATGTTAGTAGGAAGAACAGATGTTTTTTCTAGATCTTTGCTTTTGGAGCTACATATTTGTATATGATCTGTGAATCATTGAGATGCATTAACATGTTGATCCTTTGTATGGGAATCGTACTAGTTAGTTTTAGTTGCGACGCAAGATCCGAAGTGGCTGGTCTTTGCTTTTGGAGCTACATATTTGTATATGATCTGTGAATCATTGAGATGCATTAACAGTTACTTATTTCTGTTTGCTCAGTGTTTACAAGTTACTCATCGATCACTAGCTAGCCTACAAATGCGCACCTGGCAGTTTTATTTGCGACGCAAGATGCGAAGTGGCGGTTTTTTGAATAAAAATGCCTACCTCTGAAGAAACTGACAAGCTACACTACCGATCCTACACGGATAAAAATGCCTACCTCTGAAGAAACTGACAAGCTACACTATCGATCCTACACGGATAAATAGCATATCACGCACGTACTAGCTCCTTTCCGGTTTGCAGGGCTCAATTCAAGAAACGACCTACTCGATCCTACACGAATAAATAGTGGATCACGCACGTACTAGTACCTCATTTCCGGTTTGCAGGGCTTAATTCAAACCTCTCACCAACCAAGGTACTCCCTCCGTCCGGGTTTATTAGTCCCGTGAGCAAAGCAGCAAGACCAAGGCATGGCAATAATTAACGGCATGCAGAAGTTTAAGCCTAATTAATTCCAGCGATTTAAGTGGCTGCATGCGTGCCCTCGGCTGCGACTCGTTGCATGATGCTTCGCGTATTGCCTGTGAGCGATTTTGAGTGACTGCATGCAGCCGGCCGTAATTAAGGCAGCTAACTGATGCGAAAAAAGATACGCTTTAATTTTTGCGGGCTTTTTAAATCCGTGAAATCATTATTGACAAGGAGGGAGATGATTCGAGTGCACTCCGCCATGCCGGCGTGCGACCCAGACGGAACGGGACGGCACAGTCATAATTTCAGTTTCCCTAGTTTTCCACGGCAAGCTGGCACGCTAAGCCATTATGCATTGAATTCCGATGACCGTCGCGCTACCTTCCCCCTATAAGTACTGTTTCCCGGCATTCTCCAGTGCCATCGTGACCCAACTCGCTGTATACTCATAAGCCACCACCAGCCCGACGTCGCTCGCCACGTCCGCCATGCCCCCGCCCGTCCGTGGTAGGCGACGCCGGAGGCGGTCACCGCCGAAACTAGTGTTCGGTTTTTCACCGGAAGGCAGATGGAGGGAGGAGGCATTCTATTTGTCTTTAGATGGCAATGCGCAGATCGAGGAGTTGTTGGAGCGTGACTGCATGGTGGAGGAGCAGGAGTTGTTGGAGCGCGACCGCCTGGCGGAGGAGCAGCGTAACGCCGATTTGCGCCGCCAGCGGGACATGGAGTAGCAGCGCACCGACGCTCTCAGTCGTGAGCAGAGCACCCGCAACTGGGCCGACTACGTGGAGGCCGGCGCCCGGCAAATAGCCCTGGAGGCCGTCGGGCACGCACGGTTCGCGACGCTGATTTTTACTACCAGCTCGTCAAGTGGGTTTCCCGCTTGGAAGCCAAGCCGGTGGACCACGCCGGCATGGAAAGGGCCAACGCGCGCGAGCAACGCGCCCTATCGCACCTCTGGCAAGTCCGAGGCGAGGCGCAGGACGCCGGTGCCGGTGTTTAGCGTGTACCGCCGGCATCGTCTAGTTAGCTAAGAGTAAGTTAGTACTTGTCTAGTGGGAGTAGATAGTTAACTTGGCTATGATGGTTGTCAACGTGGAAGTTCAGTACTCTATATGTGGATCAGACCTATTACTTTGCTCTGAATGTTGAAATTTCCGTTTGAACGTATGGAATGGGCTGTTATTTTTTTAAATGGGTTGTATTTGTCCTCCACGGGTTTAAAGGCTGACTTCTGGGCCTTGCAAGTTGACGCGTACACAATCAAGAGATGATTGTACGTGGAGAGGATGACAGCAGGGACCCGCCAAGGTCATGGCAGTACGCAAGCAAGTGCCTCCTTATTTCAAGCCAATAAAAAAATGGCTCCTCCTAGTGGATTTCGACATCTGGGTCCCATGCCATTGTCAACATAGTCAATAAGCGAGAGAATTACAACGAGGTGACACTGTGGACCCAAAGAGCTCGCCCAGTTATTTTTGTTTTGGGTTAGTTTGATAAATGCCTCCGAGAAATGCCACTGCAATTTTCAAACTTTGAAAAATGCCATTTCATGCCATTTCTAGTGGCATTTTTTGAAGTCTAGAGTGGCATTTTTCAAAGTTTGCGAACTGTTGTGGCGTTTTTCAAAGTTTGCAAAAATAGCAGTGGCATTTTTCAAAGTTTGGACATTGAAGTGACATTTTTATGAATCGCCATAATTGGAGTGGCATTTATCTAATATGTTTTTGAGACGGAAGCAGGGTGTCAACTGGTCAATGCGGGACACAGCCTGTCTAGACAGCCTTTTCTTTTATGTTTACCACAGACAAGCCCAATAGTTTTTTTTCCTTTTTGAAAATGGCTAGCCCAGTTTTTTTTATTTGTCAAGTAAGTCACTTTATCAGGCATGTTGGGCTAGACGAGGAGAACTTCGTTCGGCTGGCTGAGAAAATGGCCTATCAGTAATGAGAAATGGGCTGTACATTTTTAAAACACATCAAACCGGCAATTAGTTTCAAATATCTTTTTTTCATTTCGAAATTTTAAATTGCATTGATTTTTATGCGTTTACAATTTATTGGATTTTATATTGATATACATTTATTTTTAAAATCAGTCTGAATGTGACTCGAAATTTCGGGATTAAAAACAGTTCTGACCGCACCGACATATGCAAAATTTCGTATAATTTTTTAACCGTGGCCACAATATGGGCTGTAATGCTAACAAAAAGAATATGGGCTCCAAAAAACCCGTAAGAATTAGCAAATGGGCTGTAAACTATTTGAAATAATGGCAGATGGGTTGTATGCTGTTTTCCACAGATTGAGGCTTTCCACAGATGGCTTGTATACTGTTGGATGTCCATCCAACGGCCGTCGTGCTTCTTCAATCTCTGCTCTTCCTGCTCCAGCCGCTCAAACAAGCACCGGCGGGACTGCCTGCTCCCTCCTCCCCGCGGCCGGCTGTGCTGCCGCGCAGGCCTCACCGCCCCACCGTACTCCCATCGCTGGCCTAGCCATCCCTCTACTCACCCTCAGTCCCACACATGCTGTTATTCTCCGGCGACGGCAGACGAACGATAAACCCTCGTACTCCTCCGGCGTGGGAAATAAGCGCCGAGTATTCCCTGGCTCCGTGAGGTTCCCTTCCTAGGCCTCGCCGTCGTCCACTGCCCTGGTGCTCTCGGCGCGGCCTGGTCAACATGGTCAATGAACGACATCCATCGGAAGTGGACTGTACGTGGAGAGGCGACAGCTGGGTCCCGCAAGGAAATGCCTCCTTATTATGCGCAAAATAATGATTCCTCCACATGACATCTGGGACCCACCGAAAGGGCCTCTGTATTTCGCGAAAAAAAACGTTACCGACATTTGACCGGACCCACCAGCTATATCTTCGCACGCAAGGAAGTGCCTCCTTATTACGCCCAAAAAACAATACCCCTGCTAGCCGGGACCCGGTATAGTGGGCCTACTAAGTTGATGGGGACGAAGGGCTTTGTCAACTTAGTCAATATGCACGATTCTAGCTCGACCGACCAGACGATGTCCATCCAATGGCCGTAGTGCTTCTTCAACCTCTGGTCTTCTTGCTCCGGCCGCTAATGTGGCGGTCGTGCCGCCTGCTCCTCCCTCCGTGGCCGGGTCAGGCCGCCATGAGGCCTCACCGCCCCCATACTACTCCCACCACTGGCCAGGCCATCCCTCCGCTCCACTCACCAACAACCCCTGTTATTCTGCGGCGACGGCAACAGCCAACCAGTGAACCCTCAGATTCCTCTCCGTGTGGTCATCCATCGCCGCGTCTTCCCGGCTCCGATCGTCCCTTCCTAGGCCTCGCCGTCGTCCACCGTCGTGGTGCTCTCGGCCTTGGCGTGGTCAATGTGGTCAACGACCGAATTCCATCGGAAGAATATCAGACGTGGAGAGGCCGATACTGGGTCCACGGCAGCCGCAAGGAAGTGCCTCCTTATTACGCGGAAAATAATTATTCCTCCACCTGACAGCAGGGACCCATCGGACGGGCCACCAGTACTTCGTGAAAAAAATGTTTGCCCCTGACCGCTGGGACCCACCCGACGGGCCACCGTATTTTGCGAAAAAAACGTTCCCCCTGCTGTCAGCTCGGACCCACCGGAAGTGCCTCCTTATTACGCACAAAAAAATGAATACCCCCCAGCTAGCTGGGACCCACCTTGGTGGGAGGCTGACTTGTGGGCCTACTAAGTTGACGGGGACGGAGGGCTTTGTCAACTTAGTCAATATGAACGATTCTAGCTCCAGTGACCATACGATGTCTATCCAACGGCCGTAGTGCTTCTTCAACCTCTAGTCTTCTTGCTCCAGCTGCCCAAAGCAGCGTCGGTCGTGCCGCATACTCCTGCCTCCCGTGGCCGGATGTGCTGCCGTGGAGGCCTCACCGCCCCCTACTATTCCCACCGGCTGAGCCCTCGCGGCGACGGCAGCCTCACACCGCAGCCGAACCAAGAAACCTCGTACTCCTCTCGGCGCTGGCTTCCACCGCCGCGTCTTCCCGGCTCCCGTCGTCCCCTTCCTAGGCTCGGCCGTCCACCGCCACTGGTGCTCTCGGCGGTGTGGTCAGCGTGGTCAAGGAACGATTTCCATCGGACGTGGACTGTATGTGGAGAGGCTGACAGCTGGGTCCATGACCGCAACAAGGAAGTGCATCCTTATTAAGCGCAAAATAATTATTCCTCCACCTGACAGCGGGGACCCACCGGACGGGCCACCGTATTTAGCAAAAAAATGTTTCCCCTGTCTGCTAGGACCCACCAATTACATCTTCGCACGCAAGGAAGTGCATCTAAAAAAACGATTCGCCCCCCTGACTGCTGGGACCCATCAGCTACATCGTCGCACGCAAGGAAGTGTCTGACAGTTGGGACCCACCTGGTCAAAGCGTACGTAGCGTTGTCATTCTGGTCGCGAACGTGTACATACATATTGGTCGATGTAGAGGCACGCACATGTCGTTGATGTAGAGGCGCGCACGTGTCGTAGTAGAGGCGCGCACGTAGCATGTACACGTACGTACAGCGGCGAGGGTGCAAGAAAGAAAATACGGCCACGTACATACATACGGGTAGGGTCTCGAACGCCTACTCGCGCATACGTACATGGTTGGGTCGGAACGGAGAAACAGCGTCGTCGTCGTGCTCATGGTGAGCCAACCGGCTGGGTCGGAACGGAATGCGTGGTCGTGTTCATCGGGAGGGCTTGGACGGAACAGGCGATGGAAACGAGGCCTGGCGTACCGCACAACGGAGGAAACGGCCTTGTGTTCGACCGGCCACGTTTGTAACAGTGGTCTGTTGATCGGGAGGGCTGGCGTACCGCCAAAAAACGGAGGAAGCGGACCTCCTACGGTCGAAACGGGGTCCCGCTGATCGGGAGGTGTGGCGATCGCAAAACGGAGGAAACAGACCTCCCTACGGTCAAACGGGGGTCCTGTTGATCGGGAGGTGTGTGGCGTACCACAAAACGGATTTAAACGGACTTGTGTTGGAGCGCCACGGTCAAACGGGGGAGGGTGTGGCGTACCGCAAAACGGGACTCCACGGGATACTGTTCATCTCCACCATCCACCTCCTCCAGCCTCCACCGGCTACCGTCGACCTCCTCCAGCCTCCACGGGCTCCTGTTCATCCAGCCTCCACCGCGCGCTACTCCACCGGCTACTGTTCAACCATCCCTCCACGGGCACCCCTCCATCGTCTACTGTTCATCCAGCCTCCACACCACGGGGTCCTTTTCAACCACCCCTCCACGGCCACACCTCCACCGCTCATCTGTTCATCCAGCCCTCCACACCACGGGTTCCTGTTCATCCAGAGGCAACGCCGCCGCCATCGCTCATCCAACCACCCCGCAACGCTCAATCGCTCATCCCAGAGGCAGCATCGGTCGGCTTGATTAGCAGCGATAGCGGCGAATCGCTCCATCGGGTTTAGTTAACAGCCATCGATCGATCGCTCGGGTTCGATGAACGCGTAGCCTGCGGTCTGTCGCCGGGTTCGATTAGAGCCAATGCTCGCACACGCTGCAGCGACGTCACGAGAAACGCGCATCGCTCCGCCCCCAACCTCCCACCGTAACCGGCAACTCCCCGAAATTTTCCTCCCCCTCGCTTCTACCACGGTTTTTTCCGTCATGGACGACCCAATAAATGTCATGCAGCTGCATCTCCGGCTCGCCCAGGACGAAAAGCCCATTTTCTGTCATGATTTTTTGTCACAGAAGTAGGAGCCCACCACATCTATGATGATACCGGGTTTTGTCACAATTATCGTCATAGAAGTGTCATATGTATGACACAAAAAAAATTCGTTCGGCCCAAAATGTCACGGATGTGTCTTTTTTTTGTAGTGTATGTAGTCCACCTAGTGAAATCTCTATAAAGACTTACATTTAGGAACGGAGGGAGTATAAAATATGTGACGGTAAAGCATTGTAATACCCAGGCCCAAGTCGAGAGATGGTTGCGCACGAGGAGGGCGAGATCATGCAGACCGAACAGGAACAAGACCCGACGATGGAGCTCTCTAAGGTCTCGATGGACCTCACTGTACTCCACTGCCCCTTGTGCCTCCTCCCCTGGACGCCTCCAGTGTATGAGGTTTGAATACACCTCGTCCGTTCGGCTGATTGAGCAAGGTGCATGTTTCTTGATTGATGTGATGTTCGATTGATTTCTGCAGTGCAAGGGAGGGCACCTGCTGGCGGACTGCCGCGTCGAGCGCCGGGAACCAGCGGCAAGTGCTGGCGTAAGCGCGGCGGTGGCTTCGACGTGCGGAACACGGCGATGGACTCCGTCCTTTCGTCGGTGAGGGTGGAGTGCCCGCACGAAGGCTGTGGGCTCTACGTCACTTACCACAAGCTCGCCGATCACCAGAGCGTGTGTCCGCTCGCGCCCTGCAAATGCCCCGTGCCCGTCTGCGGCTATGATGGCCCTCCGCCAGTGCTCTACCACCACATCAGCACCGTGCATCCCATGCCCGTGCACAGGATCTAGTACGGCAAGGTGCTCTAGCTGCAAGTGCCATCGTCGGAGCCACGACTCTTACTTTTCGTGGAGGAGGACCACCGCGCGTTTTTCTTGGTCGGCGGCGTGCTCGACATCGGCGCGCCTATCGCCGTGTCAGTCGTCTGCATCAGAGCGGGGGCATCCCCATTGCCGCACTACTTGGCCAATCTATGGGCGAACGGCCCGCCGGGGGAGCCCAAAGGCACGACCGACATCGTCAAGGTGGAAATGGAGGTGACAAGCAGCAAGGATCCCGGCGACGTCGACGTGCAGGAGCTGACCTTCTTGACAGTTCCGCCCAAGCTGCTGGCCGGGGCTAAGCTTGTGTCCCTCCACATTTGGATTGACAAGCTCACGTCCTAAATGTTTCGACAGTGCCTTCTGTTTATCTTAGTAATATGCTAATATAGGGATTACCTTGGTCTAGTTTAGCTTAAGAAATGGTGGGTTTTGGTGGCGATGCAGCAATTAGCCGACATCGGATCGGTAATTTCCAACGATCGAGCGGATATTTTGTGTACATTGGATATAAAGTTCCTTTGGGTAAGAAGTACTACTTGTCATCAAAATGGATAAAAGGAGATGTATGTAGACGTATTTTAGTTCTAGATACGCCCTTTTTATCCATTTTGATGACAAGCACTCCTCCGTTCCACAATACATGCCTTCCATTTGTCAAAATATAGATGTATCTAGACATGTTTTAGTATATAGGTACATCCATGATAGAGCCAATCGGATGGTTGAGAACACTACAATTCGTAGCTACAGATCGTGTGTGACTCCAGATGCAGAGGCCGGGGTCATCATCCTCCTTTTCGAGAAAAACAGACGGCGTGTGTGAGGCGGCGAGTGTGTGCGTGCACCTCTTCTCTTCTCGTATAACGTAACTAAACTTCAGAGTATAAGTTTTTGTGGGTGGCACGATGGTGCGTAAGTAGAAGTCCCGAGAGATAGGTTTAATGCGTTTGAAAAAGGACTAGCCTAGAGCTCGCCACGCTGCTATTCTGTTGAACGCCCCATTAACCGTAAGATATGTATACGACGGTGCAGTTATTGCACGTACATAAGAAGATACTCCCTCCTTTCCAGTTTATAGGGCTTAATTCAAAAATCTCACCAACCAAGATGGTGAGTGGTGGAATATTTTTGTAGTTTGCAAAAGCACCTAATTAATGCTACGGTTTTTCTCAAAAAATTATGTTTATCAATGCATTAATTGCAATGCATGCATGCATAAAGTACATGCATTGGTCAATTTTCTCTTAATACTTGCATGCAATGATTTAATGCACCTTGGAATCTGAACATGTGTTGGGGAACAACCAAATTGAGCCTTATAAAATGGAAAAACTGAAATTTTGAGATAAGCCCTATAAAACCGGAAAGGAGGGAGTAGAAAAAGAAGTACTCCATCCGGGCATAGTGCCGCACTTTGAAACTAGAAATGTCAATAAATTTTGAGCTTGCGTCTCGTCACATTCCAAATTACTCCATGCTATATTGAATTGCAAACCTGTTCACACCGATCACAACCTAAACGGTTTCCCACTTAGGAGCGTATTAGTACCACGCTATATTGAATTCCAAACCTGTTCACGCCGATCACAACCTAAACGGTTTCCCACTTAGGAGCGTACTAGTACTCGGTTATAAATACTAGTATGCCAAGATGACTACACATTCCTCCTCAACTCCTCATCCACAAAAGCAAACAAGTCATTTAGCATCCTTCCCTTGCGTCTGCCATGGCCAGCGTGAGTTCTGGTTCGAGAGATTGCCACCAGGGAGAGGCGAGCATGGAAGCGGAAGCACGAGAGATGTCCCGCCTTGCTGCGAGAGCAGCCGACATGTCCCGCCGCGCGGAAGTAGCAGCACAGAGGTCCCGTCGCGCCGCTGAAGTAGCACCGAGGTCCCGCCGTGCCGTCGATGCAGCAGACTGGTCCGACCGCGCCATGGAAGCAGCAAAGATGTCCCGCCGCGCCACGAATGCAGCAGAGATGTCCCTCCCCACCGCGGCGGCCTGGGAAAATTTCTCGCGGGCAGGCAACGACTGTTACAGGAGCATGCATGCGATCGTCCACAACCAGATGGATCAGTTCTTCGACTGTGCGAGGTTGCAGGACGACGTGAAAGCCTCATTTGAACAGGCTACCAGCATCATCCGGCAACTAAGGGAGGGCAATGAGAGGCTCCGGGCCGAGCGTGACCTGCTGAGGGAGAAGTGTCGGTGTACTAGAGTAGGGGTACCCTAGTATCCCGAACTTGTGCACGGGCAGTTGCAGCCCTCCGCGGCGAGGCTTACCGGATGACCGCCAAGGTCCTCCGTGGTTCCTCTGGAGCCATTCAAGAACAAAGTATTCGAGCCAGGGAGACAAGACCCCGGCAAGAGGAGCTTGCCGGGAAGGCCACCCAAGGCACATAGGAGACAAGGCCCCGGCAAGAGGAGCTTGCCGGGAAGGCCCGGTGAGCGACAAGCTTCCGGGCGCGACAAGATAACAACCGCGGCAAGGCGCTTGCCGCGGCAGACCACCTCTCTGTACCTACGCTCCAGCGCATCCACTAACGTGTCGCCCTGGGGCCCTTCCAGGCGCGATTGGCGAGAGGTTGTGCAGCCAGCAGTGCGAGGTGGCAAGCGGCGCTGACAAGTTTGCCATCATGGCGGACGGTGGCGCCCCTGACGGTCCCTGTTTGCACTGTTAGGGCGACAAGATGGGCATTTAATTCCTTTGTCCCCTGCCGTCAGGGTTAGATATATTACACTGTACACTGTACAAGTAGGTATACCAACCACTAGTTTTACATTTGTACCCCCGTCTACGTTGCCACCTGTCGGAGCCCCTTTGAGCATATAAAAGGAGGCCCATGTGCAACGTAGAAAGGGGTTGGTTGGTTGGTCGATCAGTTCCCTCCAGGCTCAGTCTCGTTAGCAGCTCGTCTGTACTGTAGCACTCGGGCGCTCCTGAGCAAGAACGCAATACACCTAGACATGCAGCAGTAGGAGTGTTATCTCTCCGGAGAGCTCCGAAGCTGGGTAAACCTCTCGCTTCGCCTCGATCTGCTCTTCGTGCGACCTCCGCTCCCCGCCGAACCGAAAGGGGCTCGGTCCGCCAGTCCCATAGGTGTTCGTTGGCCAGATCAGCCTGCCCCGACATCTTTGGAGCGCCAGGTAGGGGGGCATCGAGGTTGTGTGAACCTGATCCGGCGTCCACTCGAGCTAGATCTTCATCATCTTCGTCAACATGCCACCGAAGAAGAAGGCTTCGGCGGCAGAAGCCCCGTCCGCGTCGAACCCACCGCCACCGGAGCAAACAGGTGGTGGGGTAGACGCCGGCGGAAGAATGGACGACGACGGGGGAGCTCACGGTGCTGCCAAGTCCAAGGACAAGGCCGCGCAGACCTCGGCGTCCGTACATGCACCGCGCCCGTCTCAGGAGGCACGGGACCGACAGCGTTATGGCATTCACAATGCCATACGCTCGTTGGACCGAGATCGAGCTGGAGGATCCCGGAACGTTCAAGACCAGCATGCACGCCAACATGCTGGCACGAGCGAGGCACGGTCACTCGGACGGGATACTGCTCCTTCTAACATAGATAGAAGTCCGAGCATATCCCGCTCCTCGCGCGCTGCTCGCCATCGCCACCCACTACTCCAGCAGAAGCTCTGGCGAGAGCTCAACTGCTCCTGGATTACCCTCCAACGGCCGACAAGGTCGACGAGTGGAGGGCCACCATACAGAGTCTCATCAGCTTCGCCAACGGCGACGCTCCACGGCAACCGAGTGCATCGCTGCCACGGCAAGACTGCCAAACACGAGCCGGTGGCGACGAGACCGGTGGGGGTGCAACCACCATGCACTCTCCGCCCCGAAGGCCAAGATCGCCGACTCGCCGGATCCACCTCGACAGCGACTCCACTGCGTCATCAGATCCACGAGCTCATCGCGATCAACGCCAAGTGCTACACGATCGACAAAGAAGAGGATGCTCGAACTTCGCATCGAAGCGCCAAGAGAAGCGCGACGTCAATCCGACAAGCGCTACCGGGCCCTCACGCATCGGAGAAGTACGACGGCAAGACGCATCCGTCGGAGTTCCTCAAGATCTACACCATCGCGTGCAAGCTGCCGGGGCGTAGACGACAAGATCCTTGCCAACTACTTCCGCTGGTGCTCAAGCACAATGTCATATCTGGCTCATGCACTTGCCGGACAACTCCATATCTTCTTGGGCAGATTTATGCCACGGTTTGTCGGCCCCTTTACAGCGTGCCACAAGCCCCATGGCCAAGAAAGCGACCTTCATCTGCCGCCCGGAAGGAAGGAGAGCCCCTGCGCAAGTATATTCAAAGATTCAGCCGTGTGCAGCACAACATCCCAGATGTCCACCCTGCTGCGGTGATCAGCGCGTTCCATCAGAACGTGCGAAACCGCAGGGTGCGGGAGGAGATGGCGATGTGCAAAATCAGAGACGTCGGTGAGCTATACGCCCTGGCCGACAAGTGTGCACGTGCTGAGGAAGGGAGGAGACTCGGAGAGAATCTCAAGCGGAGGATCTCGATAGTGAAGGGACCGCCTGCAAAGAAGAGCGGCGGCGGGCAACAGGAAAAAGAAAGGCGAGATATGCTAGTTGTTGAGCAGTCCGCAACGGAGGTGGCAACAAGAACGCCAAGGCTGGTAGCTCCGGCAAGGAAGTTGATTACCGGGCGTAACCACCGGTCTGTGGCGGCCGCCGACAAGGTGACGGCTCCGCAAGCGATCGCAAGATCCACCGCACCAAGGGTCATGACCTCGAGAGCTGCAAGAAGGTCGAGCAGCTTGTCGAGCAACAAAAAGCTGAATACGAACGACGCGACAAGGAGAAGGCCCAGGAGGGTGCAGGAGGACCCAGCAAGAAATGTCCCGGCCGGGGAGGGCGCCGCGGCAAGGCCAAGCAGCGGCAAGGAGACAGACCTCCCCGTGGCCGCGACAAAGATGAAGACGAAGACGACGATGAAGACATGGATGATGACGAGACCGATGAGCAGGAGTTCCAGAAAGCCATAGAGGTCCTCAGGCGTTGACGGCGGTGCTTGCGCATACCTCCCACCGCCAGCTCAAGCGGTGGATGCGGGAGGTCAATGCAGCAGAACCATCCATCGAGTCACGCAAGCCTCTCGAAATGGTCCAAGACGCCTATCATCTTTGACATTGAGGACCACCACGATCGCAGAATCGCGGTCAGGTGCTTGCCGATGTTGGTTTCACCAACTATCCGCAACCTCAAGGTCACCAAGATGCTAGTCGACGGCGGGGCCGGCTTGAATCTGATCTCCTCCGCGGTGCTCCAGAAACTCCAGATCCCTGATGGCGAGCTCGAAGAGACCGCACTTTTCAAGGAATCAATCCGGGAAGGAGCAAGTCAAGGGAAAGATCACGTTGCCGGTCACATTCGGCAAAGTTGAACTTCAGGATCGAGAAGGTCACCTTTGATGTTGCTGACTTTCCATTGCTTTACAATGGAATACTTGGCCGCCCAAAGACTCGCCAAATTCATGGCGGCCTCTCACTATGCCTACAACCTCCTCGAAGATGCCGGGCCCGATAAGTGTCATCTCTGCCCCTGGCGACAAGAAGGATGCTCTTATCTGCGCCGACAAGATCTACCGGAAGCAGCAGCCGCTGACAGATTGCAAGCCACTTGCCTGAAGCTCCGGGGAAGAAGAAGACAAAGTCCGGCAAGAGCTCGATGCCCACTCCGGCAAGCGCACCTCTTGGAGTGCTGCGCTACCATCGAGGACGCACCATCGAGCTCCACCGCAAGTATAAGAAGACGGCGACCGCTCCACGAGAGACCAAGAAAGTGTCCGCCAAGGAGGACGGCAGACCGGTGGTACCTTCACCATCAGTGCCTCTCTCGACCCTAAATAGGAAGGTGCGCTCGTTGCTTTCTCGCGGCTTAACGTCGACGTGTTTGCGTGGAAACCGTCTGACATCCCCGGTGTTCCTAGGAAAGTAATTGAGCACCATCTTGCCGTTTGTCCTCATGCGCGGCCCGTCAAGCAGAAAGTCAGGAAGCAAGCAGTGGAGCGTCAAGAGTTCATCGCGGAAGAAATCAAGAAACTGGAAGCAGCATGCCTTGTCAGAGGAGTGCTCCATCCTACGTGGTTGGCCAATCCTGTAGTTGTACGCAAGGCTAACGGGAAATGGAGGCTTTGCATCGACTTTACAGATGTCAATAAAGCTTGTCCCAAAGATCCATTTCCCTTGTCGCGCATCGACCAGATTGTTCACTCCACGGCCGGATGTGATTTGCTTTCATTTCTGGATGCATATTCAGGATATCATCAGATCTTTATGGCAGAAGAGGATGAGGAGAAGACCGCATTCATCACCCCATGTGGCACATACTGTTTTGTACGGATGCATTTCGGGTTAAAGAATGCTGGTTCAACGTTTTCAAGAGTAGTTCACGATGCTTTTGAGCCGCAAATGCACAGAAATGTGGAAGCCTACATGGATGACATAGTGGTCAAAAGCAAGGACAAAGCGACCCTGGTTCAAGATTTAGATGAAACCTTTGCAAATCTGCGCAAGATCAACCTCAAGCTCAACCCCGAGAAGTACGTGTTTGGAGTCCCTTCCGCAAGCTTCTCGGTTCTTCAGATCTCAACGGGAATTGAAGCCAATCCCGACAAGATCAAGGCCATTGAGCAGATTGAAGCACCAAAGCGTCAAGGATGTACGAAGACTTGCCGGTTGCGTAGCTGCTCTCAGCGGGTTTATCTCTAGATCTGCTTAGAGCTCCCTTCCATTTTTAAAAATCTTGAAAATGGCAGGTCCGATGCAATGGACTCCGGAAGCGGAGGCAGCGCTGCAGGACTTGAAGAGATACCTGTCCTCCACTCCAACACTTGTCGCACCTAAGCCACAAGAGAAGTTGCTGCTATATATAGCGGCAAACCATCAAGTGGTTAGTGCTGCGTTAGTAGCAGAGAGGGAGGCGGATGATGAGCTAGCAACCATGGCAGACACATCCAAATGACAAGCGTGGGGCTTCGCCGACAAGCTCGCTCCCGACAAGGACGGATCTGCGCAGACGCATGAGGAGATGCAAAAAAGGATGGTGCAGCGCCCAGTTTACTTTGTCAGTTCCCTTCTGCAGGGGGCTAGGTCAAGGTACTCTGGTGTGCAGAAATTGCTTTTCGGCCTCCTCATGGCCTCGAGAAAGCTGCGCCTTTACTTTCAGGCACATGAGATCAGAGTTGTCACTCGCTTTCCGCTGAAGAGGATACTGCAAAATCCAGAGGCAACAGGCATGATTGTCGAGTGGGCACTGGAACTGTCAAGCTTTGGACTCAAGTTTGAGAGCACTTCAACTATCCAAAGCAGAGCATTGGCGGAGTTCATAGCAGAATGGACACCAAAGCCAGATGAAGAAATTCCAGAAACGAGCATCCCCGTCAAGGAAGCAAGCAAAGAGTGGCTGATGTACTTTGATGGTGCCTTCTCGCTGCAAAGGCGCCCGGTCTTACGGCGTCTGCTTGTTGCACCCACCGGAGAGCACCTCAAGCACGTAGTCCAGATGCACTTTCCCAAGGAGCAAGCAACAAACAATACTGCAGAGTATGAAGGTTTGCTTGCGGTCTCGAGATCGCAGAGACCTTGGGATCAAGAAGCTCATTGTCGTGGGTGACTCACAACTTGTTATCCGCCAAGTGAACAAGAATTATCAGAGTCCGTTGATGGAAGCTTATGTTGATGAAGTGAGAAAGCTAGAGGAGCACTTTGACGGCCTGCAAATGGAATATATTCCAAGAGCTCAGAACGACATTGCTGATGGCCTGTCAAAGTGCGCCGCACTTAAGCTACCTGTGGAACCAGGGATTTTCGTGCTCAAGCTGACTCAACCGTCCGTAACACCACCAACAGGACAGAGCAAGAAGAGGAGGTTGATCTTTGGTGACTACTTTCCGGCAGAGCTTCCCGAAGCCGCCGCCGCGAAGGTCCCCAAGATCGACATCAACAGAGCTGAGGGGCAGTCTGCTCCGACAAGCCCCAGGGTTTGTTTCGTTGAAGCAGACGCTCCCGACAAGTTTTGCTCCGGCAAGCTTGCCGGGGCGCTTCAAGCTCCGGCTGAGCCGCAGGTTCTTGCCGTGGAAGCTGATGTTCCCCGCAGCAGCAGATGTGCCTTTAGTCCTTGTTGTCGAGCCGCAAAGCTCAAAGATGGGCGCAGCAGATTGTCCACTTCCTTGAGCAGGAGAACTTCCCGAAGAGCAAGAAGAAGCGGAAAGAGTAGCCCGGCAGTCAAGTATGTACCAGTTTGTCGACAACACACTGTACAGAAGAAGACTCAACGGGGTGAAATTGAAGTGTATTCACCGGGAAGACGGACAAAAGCTGTTGGCAGAGATACATGGAGGCATATGTGGTCACCACATTGGCGCCAGAGCACTTGCCGGCAAAGCGTTTCGGCAAGGTTTCTTTTGGCCGACAGCCCTCCAGGATGCAACTGCACAAGTAACCAAGTGTGAAGCGTGCCAGTTCCATTCCAAGCAGACACACCAGCCAGCTCAAGCTCTCCGGATGATCCCTTTATCCTGGCCATTTTCGGTCTGGGGGCTCGACATCCTCGGCCCCTTCCCCCGAGCTATCGGGGGCTTTGATTACTTGTACGTTGCCATCGACAAGTTCACAAAGTGGCCGGAAGTGGAAGCAGTGAGGAAGGTGACAAAGATCGGCGATCAAGTTCTTGGTCGATTGTTTGCGGTTCGAATCCCTAACAGGATCATCACCGACAACGGCACAGTTCACAAGCCGCACCTTCATGCAAGACGTCCAAGATCTTGGCGCCAAGGTTCGCCGCTTCTGTTGCTCATCCGAGAAGCAACGGTCAAGCGGAGAGGGCAATCTTGAAGAGCTGCGGGCTCAAGACCAGAACTTTCGACAGGCTGCACAAGTGCGGAAGAAATTGGATTGAGGAGCTGCCGGTGGTTCTTTGGTCGATCAGGATGACGCCAAATCGAGCCACTGCCCAGACACCTTTCGCTCTAGTCTATGGAGCAGAGGCAGTTCTCCCCACGGAACTCAGATCACGGATCGCCTCGAGTGCTCGCTTATGATGAGCTTGAGCAAGAGCAGCTACGACAAGATGACGCTACGCTCCTTGAGGAAGATCGTCTTCAGTGCCAGACGAGCTGCTCGTTACCAGCAAGCTTTGCGCCGCTACCATATCCGCAAAGTCAATGCCAGAATTCTCGAGGAAGGCGACCTTGTTCTTAGGCGCGTTCAGTCCGCCAAGAATTAAAAAAAGTAGACACAAAAGTGGGAAGGCCCTTATCGGGTGAAACGAGTCACTAGGCCCGGCGCTGTCCGCCTTGAGACCGAAGATGGCATTCCGGTGAGCAACTCCTGGAATATTGAGCATCTTCGTAAGTTTTACCCGTAGGTCGCGCTTGCCGGAACCTGTTCCGGCAACCACCTTTTGTACATGTCTTGCCGCTGATGCATGTAATCCTTTGTACAAAGCCGGGCGCAGACCCCGTGCATCAGTAAAACTAGCGTGCTTCACACACCTTGTCAATTTCATGCTTTTTACTTCTATTTGCATGCGTTATCTGACACTTTGTGCAGCACCTACCCCTGGTAAGTGATAATGAGCCACAAGGCTCCATATCTTTATTTTCTCTTCTTTCTCTTTCTCAAAGAAAGGAAGGTTCCCTCGCACACAAGTTTGCCGGGGGGGAAGGAGAAGATAATGGTGTGGACCAAGCGTCGCTCAAGGAAGTCTAACCTTACCGGGAAGCAAACGATAGAAAAGCTAAGTTGCCAAAGTTTGAGCAATCAGTTTTAAAATTTTTAAGTTATTTTCCTTGAACGACCGAACTTTGTATGGAAAACCTGTGCGCAGAGGAACCAATCGTAGCTAGTTGCGCCTTACTTTGTTTCGAGTCCGCTCAACAACTTAAGTGAGTCATGACTAGTTGCGACAAGGTTGCTTGTCGGAAGCGGCACCGGGCAGTCGACGTTCGCACTCAGCAAGACGCTGGCTCAAATGCCCGCTACCGACAAGTCCCCTAAAAGCGCAAGGCAAAAACATACAAAGGAAGGAATCAAGTAAAGGAAATAGCATAGCAATTGATATCCAAAATAAAGTTATATTACAATAGAGCTTGCCGCAGCTCTAATGGATTGTTCCTATGACATGACTAGCAGCGGCAAGAGCAAGAAAAAAATGGGTGGCCTAATCCACGCGACCACCCTCAACCCTCTTGATTCCGCTCACCCTGTCCACAATGGGTGCGACAAGGGTCTTGAGCGCCTCCACATCAGCATCCGGCGGCAGAGACTTGAGGACGTTGGTGAAGTCAAGGCCCGGATTGTGGAAGGCCACCTTCATCAGCACCTTTTGGAGGGCTCCCGCACAGATCTGGCGCGACTCCTCGGCCAGCTGTTTTGGGACCTCTTCCCGGAGTCGCTGGAGGCCCGTCACCACACCCTTGAAGAATAAGCTAAGCTTGGCGCTGGGTTGGAGATGCTCGTCGGAGGAGTATCCAAGATCCACCATCCCCAGCTCCATCAGCTCGCTGTGGATGGCGGCAGCAGTATCCACGAGACCTTCGGTCCAGTGCTCCACACTCTCCCTCAAGGCACCACTGGGCGGCAACAAGATTCGCCAGCAGCCTCGTCGGCCTTGATCTTCTCCTTCACGGCCACCTCCCGCCTCCTTGGCGCTGGCCCACCCCGAGTCAAAGTAGTTAGCTTCAACTCAAGGTCTGCATTGAGTCCTGGCGGCGCTGAGCTCCTTGCTCCTCTCGGCGAGACGGCCCCTGCAGCTCGCCAAGAGTGTAGGCGCCCTTCTCGGCCGTGCTTGAGTGCAGCAAGCTCCTCGCCACTCTTCTTGAGGCTGGCCTCCAACTGCGCCACCTTCGTCTCCAGCTCCTTCTTGGCGGCCTCGGCAGCTGCGGCAGCATCCTTTGCCTCCTTGAGAGCCCCGCCAAGTGCTTCCTCGCGCATGGCGAGATCCTCCTCGTGGCTGTCCAGGTTGACCTTCCGTTGCGCCAGCTCGCTTTCCTGCGCAGACAGCTTCTCGGCGGCAAGCCGCTGTTCCTCCTCAGCTGCAGCCTTCTCGAGGATGAAGGCCGTGGCGCCTCGGTGAGTTGCTCCCGCCTCCGCCAAGGACCGGAGAGCTTCTGGTTGCGCCCGGAGCTCCTCCGCGCGCTTCTCGATGTCCGCTCCGCCTTCGCGATAAGCGCCTCCGGGATGCCGATTTGGCTTGTCGGGCGCGGTAGAGCGACAGGCAGCTTCGCAGTAGCTGCTCCTCCTCGAGCTCGCCGCTGCTGCTGCGCTGGCGTCAACTAGCGTCGGCCAGCGGAGGCGAGCAGCTCTTCATCGAAGGTTTCTCCTTCGCCGGGCGCCTGGAGCTCGACTCCCATGGGAGCTTGATGAAGACGCCGTCGCCGGCCTTCAAGTAGGCGTCGGGCTGGGGCTCTTCGGAGCCTGACGCAGCGGCAGCGGCGGAGGGATCGGCGGTCGGTGTAGCGCCTGGCGCTCCTGCGGCCTCAGGGTCGTCAGTGCGATCACCAGACCCCTCACCACCTTCTGCGGCGGCAGCCTCGGTGGCCTCTTCGCCGGCAGGCTCATCAGCGCCGGCTTCTTCTTCCACGGCGACGACTTCGTCAGTGTTGCCGCGCACGTCCTCCTCACCGGCGACCTCGGTCTCCATTGGCTCTGTGGCGGATGGATGAAGAAAGTCAAGCAAATATCCAAAGATAAAATCAAAAGAAGAAAAACACAAGGGAAGTACTCAGGCGAGAAGGTTACCGGCGCCGGGGGCTGCGGTCATGGTCTCCGCCGCCAAGGGATCGCTGGTGCCGTCCCTTGCCGTGAGAACGCCCCTTGCCGGAGAAGGCTCCCTTGCCGGAGAAGGCTCCCTTGCCGGGAGCGCTCCTTGCCGGGAATCCACCCTTGGCGGCGTAGTCGAAGGTATGAGGCTGCTCGCTCCTACGCAAGTCAACGATCGAGATATCGAAAGGAAAAAGCACCCATGCACGCCGAACAGCAAGAAATAGACCATATACTTACGCTGGGGGCTGCTTTGAAGGAGAGTTGCCTCATCCGGCAAGGTTGTCTCGGACGCGCCTCCTGCCGTCGCAGTAGGTTCGTCCTCGATGACAATCACCGGGGTCTTGGCTCTCTTCGACATCCTCTAGGCCAGCGTCCTGAAAAGGAATGGATTCAGAGTAAAGCATATCAGATACAAGACAAGGCAACAAATCAAAGAATTACAAGTATAGCAAGGAATCTTACTCTTCCTCTTCCTCGTCGGAGCTGAGCGCGGAGAGGTCGACAGCCCGCCTGTGACGACGAGGCGGAGGAGTGGGCTCCCTTGACGCTTGGCGGAGCGGGACCGGTGGCTCGCGAGGGCCCCGCCTGAGTTGCCGCAGCGGTGTGAGGTGCTCCTGCTGCAACAGTGCTTGCCGTGGGAGCGCGTCCATGGCGCGGGCGGCTGTTGGCCCGTCGTCTGCCCACTGCATCTCCGCCCCGCGAAGACGCCTTCTTGGTGGAGCCGGTGGCTCCGCTCGTGGCAAGCTGCTTGGAGGTGGAGAGGATGCGCCCTCGGCGGGCTCGCTCGACTCGGCTTCAGGCTCGGCAAGCTCTTCCTCGCCGACGAACTCCTTTCGCTCGACAAGGCTTGGCGCCTCGGCTGCCTCTGCCTCCTCCATGATGAAGCCAAACTTCGCCCAGCGGCAGCTCTGCTGCCGCTTCTTCTTTGGTGGCGATCGCTGCATCTCGTCGTTAGTGGTGTCGCGGTGAGGCCCCTCTCGCTCATTGGGGTGGACCGGCATCTCCACTAGATTGTCGAAGAACCGCCGACGACATCGCCGGGCCGGCTCTTGCCAAGTGGGGACAATTCCGTGGAGTCACACAACGGCATCATCGCGCGGATGCGGTCAAGCGACGAAGTTGTTGCACAATGACGACGCCTCGGCAACCTAAACATCTACGGATGATCGTGATCAGGCTTGAACAGCTCTAAGAGCATCGCGTCAAGCTCCAAGACAGTGAAGTTGAAGTTGAGGCCTGGGCGCAGCCTCATGATGTCTGCAGCGCTCAAATTCCTGTGCAGGTCTCCTTCTCTCCTGCAAGGCATGGCGGCGCGAAGAAAGTCCGCGCCAACAGTCCCTACAGTGAGTCCGGCAAGTCTGAGGCGGAGGATTCGGGTAACTGCAATCTTCAGCCTAGCGCCCTCCGGGGCCAGATTGCTCCAATCATTGCCGCAGACATCGGGGTTTGGGCGGTAAAAGGCTGTGGGTTCTCCTCAACAATCCAGCACCAATCTGCCCTCAACTCCTCCCATTTGCTACGAAGCTCTCCCTCCAGATAGTCCTCCTTCTTGCCGACCCTAGAGACCCAAGCAATTCCTCCGGCAAGGGGCTCTCCTCTCTCGGCTCGGGGCAAAAAGAAGTGACGGAAAAGAGATACATTTGGGTGGACTCCGACAAAGTTTTCGCAGAGATGTGCGAAAACTGCCATGGTCAGAACGACGTTGGGGGTGAAATCAAGGAGGCGGAACCCGTAGGTGTTCATAATGTCGCAAAAGAACTCAGAGAAGGGCGGGTAGAGCCCGCAGTAGAAGAAGAGCGTGAAGAAGGGGTACCCAGTCGGGGCCAGTTCTGAAGCAGCGGCGGGGAGTACCTTCGTGCGCGGATGCGCCCGCGTCTCCGTCGACCAGAAGACGTAGTAGTTCTCCCTCAGCTCCCTCACGGCGAGCTGAGGGGGGAAGACGGCCCGCTCCTTCATAGCGCCGCAAGCCGCGATGCCTCGGCCGACTTCACGGTCTTCCCTTGTCGCCTTTCGGGCCCATGGCGGAGGCGGTGGAGGAGATCGACGGCGTTGAGGTGTCTTGGCGGTGATGGGGGCGTGAGCGCTGCTCTCTTTTCAGCCTTGAGAAGAAGGGGAGCAGCGGTGGTTTTCGATGGGACAGCAAGCGGCAAGGTAGGCGACGTGCCCTGCTTCCCTCGCTTATAAAGGGGAGGCGGACGTTCCGATTTCCCGAATAAAGAAACCCCCACGACCTGCCCCACGATCTCTCACACGACGCCACGCTCGTGCGTGCTGCCTGTGGGGGACGTGGTGGGTCCGGGGTGAGTTATGGTGTGACCCGGCCGCGTGTGCCCGTGCTGCTTTTGGGCCTGGCCCAACAGCGCTGGCACCGTGTGTGGCCCAGCCCGGGGCTCCTGTCGGTGTACTAGAGTAGGGGTACCCTAGTATCCCGAACTTGTGCACGGGCAGTTGCAGCCCTCCGCGGCGAGGCTTACCGGGTGACCGCCAAGGTCCTCCGTGGTTCCTCTGGAGCCATTCAAGAACAAAGTATTCGAGCCAGGGAGACAAGACCCCGGCAAGAGGAGCTTGCCGGGAAGGCCACCCAAGGCCCATAGGAGACAAGGCCCCAGCAAGAGGAGCTTGCCGGGAAGGGCCGGTGAGCGACAAGCTTCCGGGCGCGACAAGATAACAACTGTGACAAGGCGCTTGCCGCGGCATACCACCTCTCTGTACCTACGCTCCAGCGCATCCACTAACGTGTCGCCCTGGGGCCCTTCCAGGCGCGCGTGGCGAGAGGCTGTGCAGCCAGCAATGCGAGGTGGCAAGCGGCGCTCACAAGTTTGCCATCGTGGCGGACGGTGGCGCTCGACGGTCCTCGCTTTGCACCGTTAGGGCGACAAGATGGGCATTTAATGCCTTTGTCCTCGCCGTCGGGGTTAGATATATTACATCGTACATCGCATAAGTAGGTATACCAACCACTAGTTTTACATTTGTACCCCCGTCTACGTTGCCACCTGTCGGAGCCCCTTTGAGCATATAAAAGGAGGCCCATGTGCAACGTAGAAAGGGGTTGGTTGGTTGGTCGATCAGTTTCCTCCAGGCTCAGTCTCGTTAGCAGCTCGTCTGTACTGTAGCACTCGGGCGCTCCTGAGCAAGAACGCAATACACCTAGACATGCAGCAGTAGGAGTGTTATCTCTCCGGAGAGCTCCGAAGCTGGGTAAACCTCTCGCGTGCTTCGCCTCGATCTGCTCTTCGTGGGACCTCCGCTCCCCGCCGAACCGAAAGGGGCTCGGTCCGCCAGTCCCATAGGTGTTCGTGGGCCAGATCAGCCTGCCGCGACAAGAAGATCGTCCGAAGTGCAGACCAGCAGGAGGAGACCAGTTCCTTGTTGAAGAGGACCGGCGTCATCGTCAAGAAACTTATGGACGAGAATGACATGCTCCGCAACGAGCACCAAAGGCTAGTGGAGGAATCCGTTGATGTTCTCAAGCAGCGTCTTGAGGACACGAAAGAGCTCACCGCCGCTCGCCGCGGAGACTAGTTCCCGCGGCCTGCAGCAACACATCAAGAAAGTAGAGATCAGCGAGCCAGATCCTTGTCTTCCTTCTTCTTTTGCCCTTGTGTATTTCAAAGCGTAGTCGCATGTGGCTTTTTTAATTATCTTTCTAATTATGTAAGACAATTAATAGTCCTTATCTTTCCGTGGAAGATCAATGTTGAGGCTGGAATGAAGAAAACTCTTGTCGTGGCGACTCGGCGTTGATGTTCTTCTAGTTGATGCTGGGCTTCCTTCAGTTTCCTGGTTTCTTTTGATGTAATAATCGGTTTAGGATGTGGATTGTGTCGTCGGTTGTTAAATGTTGGGTTCTAGCGCGGATGTTTGGCCTTTGTTGGCCTCTTGGGATGTTGCGATTTCAATCTAGTAGCTTTTAGTCCTTCGTGTTAGGCTCGAGTTGTGCTGAACTTCTTGTGAATTGTGGTGGTTTTCAGTAATGAAAATCGGAAGGGGCAAGCCCTTCTTTGATCAAAAAAATAAAAATCGTCCTTATATATTCATCAGTCTTGCTATAAGTCGCAGTAGATGCTATATAGGTCCGTCGGATCTTACATCAAGATCCGTTCTTTCATATTTTCTTTTTTCTCTCTTAAACCTCAGTCGAGTGAGACGTAGCCACGCCATTAAACAGAAGCTCGGGCGCCATTAATGGAGACCTTGGGAGAGAGGTGGACGGCAGATGGAGGTCAAAGGGATCTCCTCCCGATAAGCACGCGCAGGGGTCTGATCGCACGCCTCTCCTACTCAAATAGCTACCCTGCATGGAGCCTCCTAGCTAATAAAAAATGGGACGCGTATGCACGTAAATGGTACTAGTAAGTAGAACGCCCACGGTTTCAATAATACTTGTGTTTCCGATTGTAACGTGACAACACTTGTTCCAAAATGACTTTGTTGATTGTTAATGTGTGCGCCTTCGCAAATCGGACTGCAAATTTACCACGGCATGTTGGTGCCATGTCATGGCACCAAGCCAATTTTCATTATTTTCATGCGTGTTTTGGATTTATAAGAATTAAAAAACTAAGTTTCTCAATGTTTCCAACCCAGCCACGATGCCCGGAATTTTGAATTTCATTCCCATTTCTTGCATGGAACCTAGAAATTTACCCGAGGACACACATGTGATTTTTCAACCAACTTTGGTGCCTCGGAACATGTGCTTGTATTTCAAATTTGAATTATGCACACAAAGGTGACACGTTCTCTCCCAGAACCACGAGCCTTCTTGAGAGAAGCTCCGATTTGCAAGAAGCTTATACCAAAATTTGTTCCTATTCGGCCAACTTTTTTTACCACGGCATGGTACTACCATGACATGACACCATGCCAAGTTTCATGATTTTAAAACCAAGTTTATCAATGTTCTCGACCGAGCCATGATGCCCAGATGTTTGAATCTTATTCTCATTTTTTGCATGGGACGTACTCCCTCCTTCCATCTATATAGGGCCTAATGTGTTTTTCAAGACAACCTTTGACTATTGACAAGATTAATAGCACATGAGATGTATACTATGAAAATTATATTATTGGAAGCTCCTTTGACATACAAATTTGAAGGTATGCTTTGTGTAAGTTACATGTCATATATTATTGCTCTAACGTTTGGTCAAAGTTAGCCTCGAAAAACGCATTAGGACCTATATAGATGGAAGGAGGGAGTAGAAATTCACCCGAGGACCCAAATGTGATTTTTCAACCAACTTTGGTGCACAGGAGCATGTGCTTGTAGTTCAAATTTGAATTATGCACATTAAATGACCAAAAACTCAATTAATGTGTAAATAAGGCCAAACGAAGCCGGAATAATTCCAAAATTTAACAGGGAACTCATGTAGTTCTATGTTGCCTTTGTAAATAAACTCAAGGGGGACAACGTATATCGTTTCGCACTCAAAGGTGGCACGTTCCCTCTCAGAACCACGAGCCTTCTTGAGAGAAGCTTCGGTTTGCAAGAAGCTTATACCAAAATATGTTCCTATTCGGCCATTTTTTTTTACCACAACATGGTAGTACCATGACATGACATCCATGCCAAGTTTCATGATTTTCAGACGTGTTTTGGATTTACAAGAATTTTAAAACCAAGTTTCTCAATGTTCTCGGCCAAGCCACGATGCCCACATGTTTTAATTTTATTCTCATTTCTTGCATCGGACCTAGAAATTCACCCGAGGACACAAATGTGATTTTTCAACCAACTTTGGTGCACGAGAGCATGTGCTTGTAGTTCAAATTTGACTTATGCACATTAAATGACCGTAAACTCAATTAATGTATAAAAACAACAAACGAACCGGAATAATTCCAAAATTTACCAGGGCACTCATGTAGTTCTAAGTTGCCTTTGTTAAGAACCTCCAGGGGGGGGGCAGCGATATCGTTTCACACTCAAAGGTGGCACGTTCCCTCTTAGAACCACGAGCTTCCAAATCGGCCCAATTTTTTACCACAACATGTTAGTGCCATGACATGACACCATGCCAAGTTTCATGATTTCCAGCTGAGTTTTGGATTTACATGAATTTAAAATCTAAGTTTCTTGATGTTCTCGGCAGATTCATGACGCCCAGATGTTTGAATTTCATTCTCATTTCTTCCATGGGACCTGGAAATTCAACCAAGGACACACATGTGATTTTTCAACCCACTTTGGTGCACCGGAGCATGTGCATGCAATTCATATTTAGATTATGCATATTAAAAGTCCGTAAACTCAATTAATGTATAAAAAGGCCAAATGAACCCGAAATAATTCCAAAATTTAACAGGGCACTCATATAGTTCTATGTTGCCTCTGTAAATAAAATCACGGGGGAGGCAGCGTATATTGTTTCGCACACAAAAAGGTGACACATTCCCTCTCGGAACCACAAGGCTTGTTGAGAGAATCTCCGGTTTTGCAAGAGGCTTATACCAAAACTTGTCCCAATTCAGCCAAAAATTATACGTATCAAAACAGGGTTTAGATTATCCCGAAATCTTGCTACCTAGACCAATAATGTACTATGATTTGAATTCAACATAAAATGGATACAAATACTTGAATTGGAGAGCGTATGGTACATGTAGTTCATAGTGAAATATGATTACTGCTATATGCATGTCTTTTTGTTATCAAGATAATATTTAAATTATTGTATAACTTGACAACAATCGTATTCAAATAAGGAAAATTAATTCAAATTTAGTCCACATGGTAGACGACAATATATATATTCACATGGTGGAGTAAAATGTTCATATATGATGGAAGATCAAAATGTACGACTACATTAATTATAAACCGCAAGGTCACCTAATGATATATTCGAATTGAACATAACGTGGATTCAAAAATTGAAATTCGAGATCATGGCATATGTAATCATATAAAAAGGGACATTAGTCTTTCTTTGGTGGGAATTGATTTTTTTTTGTTGTTGTTGAGGGAAGTGCGAATCGATTTGGTACTATGCAGGGTAATCTTGTTCTCCCGATTTTTTTACATTTTTCTTGTAGTTTTTTCAATGGCATCTATAGCAATATAGTAAAAGGGGACATGACTCTCTTGTGTCTTGTATGAATTGTTTTTTTACACGTTAAGTTTGTTCTGCCGAACAAGGAATCGCACCTTGTTATCCCGAAATTTTCAAGCTCGAGTATCTTTTGTCTCACCTGCTTTGAAACTCCCGCTTCTTCAACCCGCACCGTGCCTTGTTATCCCGAAATTTGGACGCACGCGAGAACTCCATCCTATTCCGAAATCGCTCCCGCAGCCCAGACACGCGAAATCCCCCTTCTACCCCTCAGCCGGAAATGAAGCTCCACGTCGCGGTGTCAAAACCGGTGGGGGTACGCTGGTAACTTACCCTACATTTTGGACAAGCGCGTCCCTAAGCTTGGCTCCCCCTCCCCCTTCGCCCCCCATTCGTACACCGAGGCCGCCAAAACCCGCGAAACCCCACGCTCCTCCGTCGGCCTCCCGACCGCCGCCCAGCCGGAGACTCTTCCCCGACTACGTCGTCCACCGCAACAGCTCGCCGTCCCTCATCCACAGCACTGGATGAGGATCCGTTGTCGATCTCGTCGTCCCGCCGGATCAGCCGCCCCGTCCTCCACCTCCAAGGAGCTACCCCAACGTTCGCCTCGTCTATCGTGCTACCTCAATCCCCACAGCGCCGTCTTGACCTGCCCCACCAGAACCGCAGCACCCTTACCAATTCCTCCGATGAAGCCGAGGCCAACTCGGCGCCACCAAGGAGGTTCTGCACTCACCGCTGCATTCTATCTTTTATTCGATCTCACGGGGCTGCCGGTGCTCGATACCGAGCAGACATGGCGTCTCCATAGACGGCGCCATCGCCGGCCACATCATCCATGGTGTCTCTCCCCATATCGTTGCTTCCTCGTGGCGACTTCCAACGGCACTAGCTGTTGCTCCGGCTCTCGCTTTCGCGCTGCGGCTTCTGTTCTTCTTTGCCGGTCGTATTGCTGCACTTGCTTCCTGCTTCGTTCGTCTTTCTGGTACGCTAATGCTCTCGCCATGCGTAGCTGCTTTCTGCTGCACGACCTTCGGTAGCTTCTGAGGAGTTGCTGCTTTAGCTTTTCGCTTCATGGGTGCTCTTGCACGACTTGCTCTCTACTAGTGCGTTCGCTGCTCGAGCGTCTGCTGATTTAGATCACTGCTTCTCTGCTAGTAGTGCTCAAACGCCCTAAACATCTATTGCAATGCTGTGTTACTAGTTCAATCAGTTTCGACAGTAAAATTCAGTTTCGACTGTGAAGTTCATTTTCTTCAGTTAAGTTCAGAGTGAACAGTACTTACAACATCTGTCGGAGCGGCCGTGGCACGGCTGATGCATTTTACATCTAGCACTTTTTGGTGATGTATTTTACATCATCTATTGCAGATGATATTAGGGTCCCACTTCAGATTAACGTTGTTTGTCTTGTCATGCTTCAGCCTCGTCGCCGTACACCTTAGCGGAGCTACTCCAAAGACGGAACCGTCCATCACAGCGGAGCAGTACCCTCGGTGCCGTCTCCAGAGGCCTCGGATCTTCTTCCCCGCCTCCGACAATCACACCAGCATCATCACCATCCTCCACGTCCAACCCAATGATGCTGAGGTCCACAAGGCTATGCCAAAGAGGTTGTACACTCGTCGCATCACTTTGTTTCTCCATTCCTCTGTTCTTCCAATTCATGTGAGCCAAACACCGAGTTGATTGAAATCCTATGTTTCCAAATGCTCCGTTTTGCACGTGCATTCCTATCCTATTCCTGTGTTTTTCCTGTCCCTGCATTTATAGAATCCTCCAATTCTAAGGAGCCCTTACAGATTTACTTCATTTTCAGATTGGCGTCAAAGAAAACTCTGTGTGTTATGTCTTGCTCCTGCCGTGCCGTCATCCTCCCCACCTAACGTGCACCATCGACAGAAGCGTTCACTACAGCAGATATCCCCCTGCAGACTTTCTTTCGCCGCCTCAGATCATCTTCCCCGTTGTCGGCAGCCACGCCAACTGCATTACCATCATCGAATGAGCAGATGAACCTGAGGACTACACAGTTCCGGAAGAGAGGTCGCAGTCTTTCGTGTTTGCTTACGTCATACATTGTTTATTATTACCTGCTACTTTATCGTTCAATCTTGAGTTTTGAATTGCCCATGGGTCTCATATTGAGCCAGCAACGAATAGTATCTGTCTACTATCTGGTTCATCTGGGGTCTTCTATGTGGTTCATGTTGGGTGGGCAACAAACAATAGATGATCCATTGTCTATCGTTTAAACTGAAGCTATAATCTACCTGCTATCATTAGTTTTGGATCCATCCACTCGTTTGCTACCATCAGTCTTGATTTTTGCATGCAGCCCTTAGGCCTTACAAAATCTAACTATTTTTTTTATTATGCATGTCGATATTGTACACAATCGCATCGAACATGTAGAGAAAAAGAGAAGACCGCTATGCGTCTTGAATATAATGTCATGCGTGACGCTGCTCCATGGTGGCTAAGTGCCCCCCTCTCTCCTGCATTTCAGATTGTATTCCAGAGAAAGATAACCGTTCGGATGGAGATTCGAAGGAGCCGACCACGCCTTTGTTTACCACCGAGGTGTTTGCTCTAACACGGCATCTTGATGTTGGTCATATCATGCATATGGCGCCTCGCATTGCTTACATTATACATCTTATATGTCATCGACTTAGTTTAGATTTGCTTTGTGTGAATGCCACCTGTTTGGTTTCTATATCATACTCCCACCATTCCTAAATATTTGTCTTTTAGAGATTTCAACAAGTGACTACATACGGAACAAAATGAGTGAATCTACACTCTAAAATATGTCTATATACATCCGTATGTGGTAGTCCATTTGAAATCTCTAAAAGACAAATATTTAGGAACGGAGGGAGTATATGGGACTTATGCAATGCCATCTTCTTTAGCCAGGCATCATATCGTGAATCATGCAATGCCATCCTGTTTAGCCCGTCATCGTATATGTGAATTGTATCGTGCCATATTTTTTCCATAATGTATTCCATTTGTCAACAATGTTTATACATTCATCTACTCTTCCTTTGCTGTTGCATCACTGTATTTACTCATACCAACTACTTTTGAATTTGAAGGATCCAACTGAAACTCCAATGGCGCAACAGGTATGTTTTAAACCTATTTCTTTAACTGGATTGTTGTTCTAACTTCTTGCTCATGTTGATTTCAGTTTAAGTTGTATAAATAGTTATGTTCTCATGTGATGCACATTACAAGTGCTGCCAATTCTGTGTAGTTTCTCACACTTATATTCTGTCTATGTCTTTGTGTCTTAAAAATATATGAGTTGAACTATGTCTCTATCTTGATTAGGGAACATAAACTAGAATGATATGGACAATACGGTGACCATAGTACATAGATATATGTTTGTTTCATCTTTGTTATCTTGTCCACCTTACTACTGAACCGGTTTACCAAAATGAGTTTGGTATACTGCAAGCTAAACCTGTGATGTGTCTGCTTGTTTCTCTTGTAGTATGCAAACAGAATATTGGAGAAGAGCACCCCACTATGCAATGGTAGAGAAATTAATGCAGATAACGTTCAAGATAGTGAGACAACCCTGTTGGTCTCCAAGAAAGGTGATAAAAGCGATCTTGTAGGCGGTGAGAAAACCCCACAGTCCTGCGTTGATGTAGTGTTCGAAGCATCGGCGATCACCGGCACAAGCTCTTCGAACTCATTGTCTGGATCACTTCGCTTCTTCGGTCTCAGCTACAAGCTAAAAGGCATCACCACCGTGCCGCAAGAAGAAGTCAAGGACTGAGGAAGTCCCTGCAGAATTCAGATGCGTACTTTCTTGTGCAATAGCCAGCCCTGGAGAATTTAAGTGCCAAACAAGAGAAAGTTAATAAGCTTGCTAAGCATCTTACCAACATTATGGGTACCCAAGATATTGTTTCTTGAACTCTTCTGAAGTGGTTTCAGTTCTGGACTTGTTTTGCCGTGGCGTTTATATGCTGTTGTGTTCCCTATATTTGCACTGGTGGCGAACTTTGATGCCTAGTGGATGTAATATGTGTAATAGCCGTGATAGCCTAGCATAAGTTGCTTGCTTATTTATTTCCTTGTTGTCTTGTTTATTTGTTTGCTTGTAGTCAGTGCAGTTCTTTTTCCGCGGTTTGCTAGTGGCTGCAATAACCTATTTTTAAAACTAGGCCACAATAACCATGGGCTAATATTTCATCGTAGTGACACTAGGCCTCCTACGGGCCGTAGAAGCGATGGGCCTTCTACGGGCCGTGAAAGCGAGGGCCTTCTACGGGTCGTAGAAACATTGGGCCTTCTATGGGCCGTAGAAACAATGTTCCTTCTACGGGCCGTATCATCAATGGGCCTTATACGGGTCGTATGATCGATTGGCCAAACATGGGCCAATAACATGCCGCATTATGGCCGTAAACGGGCTAGAGTTGGAATCGTCCGTTCATGGGCCGACCATAATGGGCCATCGTTAATAAGCCGTATTTGATGACGATATGAAAACGGCCCAATGTATTAACGAACCACAAACGGGCCGACTGTAACCACGGGCTGAATTTGGCCCACAAGCAGAAAATGACAGTAACGGGCCGTAAGTAAACGAATGCTGGAAATGAGCCCAAGAATAAATGGGCTATGAGAAGGCCAAAAGATAACATGGGCTGGAAACGGCCCAACTGAATAACGGGCCCTTAATGGGTATAAAGTGATACATCGTTCATTACGGGCTATTTTCACCACGGGCCGTTAATGGGTGTAAAGTGTTACACCTTTCATTTAGTGCCAGTTTCACCACGGGCAGTTAATAGGCCAATATTTAAATAGGGCATCATATGTGAAGAAATACGTCTTGTGCAATACATGCGACAGAAGTGAAAACGGGTCAGAGTCATATTGGATGGCCCAGATGACGCTACTGGGCCTAATTCGGATAGGGCGTAACGGGCCTTGGGTTAGCGGGTTGTAAATGGGCTATATGAGAACATGCCGTTAACAGGCTTTCCATGGGCCGGCCCGCCACCTTTTGACCAAGTCAAACGGGCCGGCCTTTTCACAGGAATGGGCCTCTGTTGGGCCGTGCCACGTGTCGACGTATCATAGGCACCTTCTGTCCAATGAGTGGATGACATCTGTCCCAACGATGAGCTGACACGTGTGTCCTCCAGCCAATGATGATTTTACACATGGAAAATCCCCATTGGTCAGGGCTGTTAACGGGTTATCGGATCCATAATCCGACCCGATAGCTTAACGGCATTCCTTTACGGTGGATGCCACGTGTTGGTCACCCTTGACGAAAGCACTTCTGTGACGCGCGATTTATCGTCATGGAAGTGGACACTTCCATGATGATAATTTTGGTAATGTCATGGAACACTTCTACGACAGCACAGGTTATGACTATCTTGATTCTGTCATAAAATCGTCATGGATATACATGCATGACAAAAAACGCGACCTACTGTGACAAACACGTATCATCACATAAGTGTATTTTTTTTGTAGTGATGCTTATGTTGATATCAATGTTTATGCATTGTAATCTGCATCATGTTATTTTATCATGCCTGAACATATTGCATTCATGTTTAACCAGATTAAATTGAACTTGAACAACTGTTCGCTGAGTCATGGTGCCACCATATCGAGCCGACCAGTGCAACCACGCTTGCCTTTATGGGAAGGTCCTAACTGGGTCTATTGTCGTGCCTCTCGCCGCTGCCTCCAACGAGGGAAGGTTATGGGCGTGAGGTGCCCTGGCCCAGTAAGCAGACATAACCTTGTGTGCTCGTTGTTGTTATATCCGGATTATCCCTGTTTGGGACCGTTTTGCCGCGATGGTGGCCATTTTGCCACGATGGTGGCCATTTTGCCACGACGGTGGCCGTTGGTGCCTTTGGTAGGCATGGGGCCACCCATGACCTAGCCCAGAGGGGAGTTGGTCGGAGTGGCCGGGAGAGTGTCATGGCAGTAGGACGGTTTTGTCAGAATGCTGTTGGTCCACCCGAATGGGAGTGCGAGGCCATGCGTTCCGTGGTGTGGGTACAGTGTGCTAACATCTGCAGAATGTGTATTAAATCTATCGATAGCCGTGCCCGCGGATAAGGGCCCTGTTCGTGTCGGTCACACTATGGGTCAACAGTAATAATAATAATAATGTGCTTAATAACAACCCTGGTTCGATGATGAGATAAGTTGGTTATGTGATCCGTGAATTGTCACCGGTTGGTTACGAGGTAACCCGAGCAGAATAAGTGGTGCATATAGTGTCATCATGTTGCATGTTAGTATCGTCAGATCTATATGTTCATGCCATGCTCATACTGTTCTACCTGTATCATGTTCATGTTGTTCATGCCATGTTATTCTGATGATCTCATGATAATTCCTGCTTAACCTGTGATTTCCATGCTGTTGTTTGTCTTGAATGTTTTTGGTTTATTGTGAGCTTGCAAGTACATTCAATGTACTGACCTGGCGTGTCATGCCAGTTTACAGTTCGTGCCTGGATTTCTTGCTTGTTTGGTGTGGTTCTGGTGTTCGCGAGCTAGAATAAACGTTCCAGCCAGTGTCCCTGCGGATTGGAGTCCATCATCGCCGTTCATTGTTCCGCTGCCAGTAGTTGTTTCGCTGCCTCAACTTGTTATGCTGCTTGCATAGAGCAACTGAGGATGGCGTAGTGTCGCCGTGCCTATGTTATGTCGGATACCTTGTATTCATATTCGTGTAATAATAGAAAGCTGGTTTGTTCTGTGCTAAGCAGTGCCGTATTCCAGAAGACTTCACCTCGATCTCTGGGCTGGAATACGGGGCGTTCCGGTTTCTCTGAGCTGGGGTGCCACACACCTAAAGGTTTTGTGGATCATAAGGATGCTAAAAAGGTATGCAAGCTCCAGCAATCCATCCATGGACCGGTGCAAGCATCTCAGAGTTGGAATATACGCTTTGATGAGGTGATCAAAGCTTTTAGATTTATACGAAGTTTATGAATAAACTTGTATTTACAAGAGAGTGTGTGGGAGCTCTATAGCATTTCTGATAGTATATGTAGATACATATCGTTGATTGGAAATGATGTAGATTTTCTAGAAAGCATAAAGGGTTGATTGAAAGGAGTTTTTCAAAAGAAGACCTGGGTAAAGCTGCTTACATATTGGGCATAAGATCTATAGACATAGATCAAGACACCTGATAAGACTTTCACAGAGCACAAACCTTGACAAGATTTTGAGGGAGTTCAAAATGGAGCAGTCAAAGAAGGAGTTCTTTCCTATATTGTAAGGTGTGAAGTTGAGTAAGACTCAAAGCTCGACCACGGCAGAAGAAAGAGAAAGGATGAAGGTCGTCCCCTATGCCTCAGCCATAGGCTCTATAATGTATGCCATGTTGTGTACCATACTTGATGCGTGCCTTGTCATGAGTCTGGCAAGGTGGTACAAGAGTGATCTAGGAGTGGATCAATGGATAGTGGTCAAAATTATCATTAGAGGACTAAGGAAATGTTTCTCGGTTATGGAGGTGATAAAGAGTTCTTCATAAAGGGTTACGTCAATGCAAGCTTTGACACCGATCCGGATGACTTTGAGTCGTGAACCTAACACATTTAGTGGAGCAGTCATTTGGAATAGCTCCAAGTGGAGCTTGGTAGCAACATCTATAGTATGACATAGAGATTTGCAAAGTACACACGGGTTTCAATGTTGCAGACCCGTTGACTAAAACCTCACTCATAAGCAAAACATGATCAAACCGCATAACTGATTGGGTGTTAATCACATGGAGATGTGTACTAGATTATTGACTAGTGCAAGTGGGAGACTGTTGGAAATATACCCTAGAGGAAATAATAAAATCGTTATTATCATATTTCCAGTTCATGATAAATGTTTATTGTTCATGCTAGAATCGTATTGACCGAAAACTTAAATACATGTGTGAATACATAAACTACACCATGTCCCTCGTATGCCTCTACTAGACTAGCTCGTTGATCAAAGATGGTTAAGTTTTCCTAACCATAGACATGAGTTGTCATTTGATAACGGGATCACATCATTAGGAGAATGATGTGATGGACAAGACCCAACCAGAAGCTTAGCATCAGACCGTTCATCATGTCAAGTATCTGTTCCTTAGACCATGAGATCATGCAACTCCTTGACACTGGAGGAATACTTAGTGTGTATCCAAACATCGCTTCATAACTGGGTGATCATAAAGGTGCTCTACAGGTATCTCCAAATGTTTCTGTTGGGTTGGCACGGATCGAGACTGGGATTTGTCGCTCCGTGTGATGGAGAGATATCTCTGGGCCATCTTGGTAATACAACATCGTAAAGAGCTTGCAAGAAATGTGCCTAGTGAGTTAGTCATGGGATGTTGTATTACGAAACGAGTAAAGAGACTTGCCGTAACAAGATTGAACTAGGTATGGAGATATCGACGATCGAATCTCGGGCAAGTAACATATCACCGGACAACGGGAATTGCATACGGGATTGACTGAATCCTTGACATCATGGTTCAACCGATAAAGATCTTCGTGGAATATGTAGGAAGCAATATGGGCATCCAGGTCCCGCCATTGGTTATTGACCGGAGAGGTGTATCGGTCATGTGTACATGATTCTCGAACCCGTATGGTCCGCACGCTTAACGTTCGATGGCGCTAGAGTAGTATTGGGATATGTGCATTTGTAACCGAATATTATTCAGAGTCCCAGATGAGATCCTGACATCACGAGGAGCTCCAGAGGTGGAATTCATATATAGGAAGTCCTATTTTGGCCGCCGAAAAAGTTTCGGGCATTATTGATATTGTACGGGGAGTGCCGAAAGGGATCCAAGGGTCCACCTACCCCTGGGGCCCACATGGTTGTAGGGGGCACCTTGGCCTACATGGGCCAGGGGCACCAGCCCCAAGGGGCCCATGTGCCTGGAACAAGGAAAGGGGGAAGAGCCCTAAGGGGGAAAGGCACCCCTAGGTGCCTTGGGGAGGGAGGATTCCTCCCTAGGGGCAAAGGCTATGCCCTAGCCCTCCCCCTTGCCTACTATAAATAGAGGGGGAGAGGGAGGGGCTGGATACACAAAATCCCACGCCCCGGCGGCAGCCCTACCTCTCCCAAAACTCCGTTTTCTCCTCAGATTTGTTCCGGTAGCATTTGGCGAAGCCTTGCCTGGACCACCACCATCTCCACCACATCGTCGTGCTGGCTGAGATCCCATCTAATTCTCCTATCTTGCTTGCTTGATCAATAAGGAGGATACGTCATCGAGCCACACGTGTGCTGAACACAAAGGTGCCACCGTTTGGCGCTAGATCGGATTGGATCGTGAAGAGTACGACTATATCAACCACGTTATATACGCTTCCACTTTCGGTCTACAAGGGTATGTAGACACACTCCCCTCTCGTTGCTTTGAATCTCCTAGATTAGATCTTGGGTGTTTCATAGGATTTTTTTATTTTCATGCAACGTCCCCTTCACGGTCTTCATCCAGCAGCGCTTCACCGTCTAGAGCTAATCATCGCCAGAGAGGTAGAGGGAGGAGATTAGAACTACACTAGGTTTCTAATTATAAGGATTAGAGGAACTAGGTCTAGCTCTAATTAGATCAACTAGGATCAACTAGAACTAGAACTACAAGAACTAGAGGAGGCTCCAAACTTGTGTTCACAAAGGGGCCAATACCTCAAGTATATATAGTTTAGAGGGGGAGATATGGGCTGCCACCAAGGAGGGAAAGCCCCTCCTTGGCGAGCCGGCCAAGAGGGAATCCTCCCCCCAGTCCAATTCGGCTTCCCCTATAGGAAAGGGGAGGCTCCACTCCTTATGGGCTCCTGTGGCCCAATACTCCTTTCACCTCTTGGCCTTTTAACATCCGTTGATATTAAATTAAATTTAAAAGCCTCCTACCAATTACTAGAGCCTTTTATTATTAGTTTAACACCTCTGGAAACACTTTCCACCTATATATTATTTACCGGTAATGCCATGTATTGCCTGAAAACTCTAAAACCCTTCGGGTGACCTCGAAACGCTTTCGGTTCCTCTCAATACTATTTCAAATATTAATGAAATAATTCAAAAAATAAATCCTTGATATTCTCATCCTGCTAATGCTCAGTAGATCGTGATTACCTTAAACTTGTGACCCTCACTAGTGTAGCGACCTGCTATACAAACGATTTTTACCCCCTTTCTGTGACAGAGTTCAAATCATCGCCTTGCCTGTGTGTGTGATAGGGGGGATGCATCCCACACGACCCAGAAACTATCGGTGATAGGTCCTCCGGCCACACACGCGGGGAAAAAACAGCTCGTGTGCGATCGGGCGAGCCATCGCTTCCAATTATACATGTCCAATCATTTTCATTCGTATGCACATCCGAGACAGTAAATCCCAGAAAATGTTTCCGTTCGTATGTACATCCCGCACAGTGAATCCCAGACAAACGTTTCTGTTTGTATGTACATCCCAGACAAACGTCTCCGTTCGTATATACATCACACACAATTTTCCGCATCACATCGTCTGTGATAGCGTTGCCATTGCAGACAATATTTGTAATTTTATCGTTTGCATTATTGAATGCATCAAGCACGGTGCCTAGAGGAAACAGTGGCATAGGTTGTCCATCACGCACACTTTTTATGAGAAAAATGTTTGTGCAAGGTGGCCTAACACAAATAGTTGTCCAGAGGAAGTCGTCTGTGATTGTTCATTGATCCAACATGTTTACTTCCTAGAAACTATGTGGGTGGTCTGAGGTCATCACCCACGGTGTTGTCTCAATAACCGTCTGCAAAAGAAAACCCATTAAGCAGGGTAATTAGCCTATTATTTTTAATCCATTTAGTAATCAAACTGATATTTCACATTAAACAGACAATATATTTCATTTTCATTTTATGGAAACCATGATTTCATAATTGAAATACATCAGAGTATAACATCATATAGCTTCAACACTCAGTTACACCATATAGGCATATAGTTAGCTACCCCATTACACAACATCACCAAATTTCGCATGCAACATCTAAAACCTTTGGAAATTAGTACCCTGCCACGCTCAATAGTTACATCTCTTCAAGAAAAACTATTACATGTACAGAGAACACTAAAAATGTTTGTTACCAACTAAAAAATGTTTGTCTATGGAGTGACACTTTCGGCTCGTGTAACATTTGATAGACCACACTATTTCTATGAGTGACCACATGTACAGAGAACACTAGAGACTTTTTTTAAAGAAGCCAAATTCTCTCTTAAAAATGTCAAATGGAGCCTAATATTTTCACTGGAAAGAATTAGGTCACTATTTCTCTCTTAAAAAAATTTGGGTGCAAAATGAGTGTAGCTTGAATTATTAGGTTCTTTGTGGTGGACTCAAGCAACTAGCCCACAGGTTCAAGGTCGAAGCTTGATATTGGTGATTCTCTTTTTTTGGATCTATGATTTTCCAATGATGTTCATTTTGTGGGAGAAAGACGTTTTTTTGACTATGAAGGCGTTTGTGTTGATTTCGTCAATCTCAAAGTACCATGTTGGTTCAGTATCCCGAAGGTGTTCATAGGACTAGGTATGTGTACTGATACGTCTCCAACGTATCTATAATTTATGAAGCTTTCATGTTGTTATATTATCATTCTTGGATGTTTTCCAATCATTTTATAGCAACTTTATATCATTTTTTGGGACTAACCTATTGACTCAGTGCCCAGTGTCAGGTGCTGTTTTTTGCTTGATTTTTACATTGTATGAAATCAATATCAAATGGAGTCCAAACGTCGTGAAACTTTTTGTGGATTTTTATGGACCAGAAGACTCCCGATGGTCCAGAGCAGCACCTGGTGGGTGCCCCAAGGGGGGAACAACCCACCAGCGCCCAGATGGGTTGTGCCCACCTTGGTGGCCTCCCTCACCCGCTCTTTGCCCTATAAAATCCCAAATATTCCAAAAACCCTCGGGGTTAACCTAGATCAGAAGTTCCACCGCTGCAGGCCTCTATAGCCACTGAAAATCAATCTAGACCCCGTTCCGGCACCCTGCCGGAGGGGGGAGTCATCACCGGTGGCCATCTTCATCATCCCGGCGGCCACCACGATGAGGAGGGAGTAGTCCACCCTCGGGGCTGAGGGTTTGTACCAGTAGCTATGTGTTTAATCTCTCTCTCTCTCTCTCTCTCTCTCTCTCTCTCGTGTTCTTGAGATGTCACGATCTTGATTTATCATGGGGTTTGTTAATATAGTCGGATCCTATGGTATTTCTCCCTCTCTATCTTGTAGTGATGAATTGACTTTTCCTTTTGAGATTTCGTTTTATCGGATTGAATACTTTTATGGATTTGAGAGCACTTGATATATGTCTTGCGTATGAATACTTGTGGTGACAATGGGGTATCATATTGATTCACTTGATATGTGTTTTGGCACTCAACTCGCGGATTCCCGAGGTGACATTGGGGTAATCTACGCATAGGGGTTGATGCACGTTCTTGTCTTTGTTTCTCCGGTAGAAATCTTGGGGCACTCTTTGAGGTTTTTTGTGTTGGACTGAATATTATGAATCTGAAATTATTTGGTGTTATTTTAGTATGAACACTTGGATAGATCGATCGGAAAGAATAACTTCGAGG
This sequence comes from Aegilops bicornis, assembly GCA_021605145.1. Taxonomy (NCBI): domain Eukaryota; kingdom Viridiplantae; phylum Streptophyta; class Magnoliopsida; order Poales; family Poaceae; genus Aegilops; species Aegilops bicornis. The sequence continues at coordinate 514,901,802 of CM038674.1, forward strand.
TGGTTTCGTACCCTAAAAACGATTTCTTCTTATGTTCTCCACTAGATAGGAACTTTGGAGTGATTCTTCATCGCACTTTAAGGGATGGTTATATGATCCAATTATATTAGCATTGTTGGGAGATTGCACTAGCAAAAGTACGGACCCTAGGCCTCATTTTCAAGCATTGCAATACCATTTGTGCTCACTTTTATCGTTCGCTACCTTGCTGTTTTTATTTATTCAGATTATAAAAATATATTTCTACCATCCATACTACACTTTTATTACCATCTCTTCGCCGAACTAGTGCACCTATACAATTTGCCATTGTATTGGGTGTGTTGGGGATACAAGAGACTTTTTATTATTTGGTTGCAGGGTTGTTTGAGAGAGACCATCTTCATCCTACACCTCCCATGGATTGATAAACCTTAGGTCATCCACTTGAGGGAAAATTGCTACTGTCCTACAAAACTCTACGCTTGGAGGTCCAACACAAGTCCACAAGAACAAGTTGCGTAGTAGACATCATGTACGTGCATTCAATGATTGTATGTGCATGTATGTGAACATCTGCATTTGAAATATACTTTGGGTCACTATTTGTTCTAGAGGAAAATTCACCAACAGTCACTAGCTTGTTCGTCGCATGCAAAAAAGTTACTGAATTCATAAATTGTAATGTTCGGGTTGACAAACTTGTTCAGCGTATGCACATACGTCACTGCCGCCATTTTGATACGTATTTTGCTTGCGTGGCACCGTCTTACTCGTCGTACGTTGGCACGTCATCTTTCGAGGGACTGCTGGAGTGAAATGTCATGACTAGAGGGTGCTTTCTGCAAAATTCCACGGCAGGCCAATTTCCCCAATTTCCTCTGCATCCCTAACCCAAAATCTCCAATTTCTCTGTTCTTCTTCCTCTCATCACTTCCTCCTATGTTTTCCCTCCCCTCTCGTACCCAATTTCGTCCGCATCTCCTCTCTTTTCCGTTGGTTGTTCATCCTCTTTGCAATGTCAGGCATCATTAGCTCGTCCGCCGCTAACTCCGGGAGGCGCCTCCCTTTGATCGATTGCCAGACTACGGTATGGTGGTGCGTACCTAAGTTTCTACCATTGACAAACACCCAGGATGGCGGTTCTTCAAGTGCGAGATGCACAAGGTATCATCACTGACCTTGCAGTAGCATCTCTCTCTCTCTCTCTTCTATGTGTGTGTGTGTCTTACCACACTCATGTCTTGTGAAGGTTACATGCGAGTTTTGGCACTGGGAGCAGAATTATGAGGCATATCTCATTGAGCATGGTCATCTGAATGATGATGGACATGAAGATGTAGCTATACAGGAGATGGAGGCCACCATATTGAAGAAGAAGGAGGAGGAGGAGGAGGAGGAGGAGGAGGAGGAGGCCACCATGTTGAAGAAGGAGGAGGAGGCCACCATGTTGAAGAATAAGAAGAAGAAGAAGAAGAAGAAGAAGAAGAAGAAGAAGAAGAAGAAGAAGGAGGAGGAGGAGGAGGAGCAGGAGGTGGCAGGTAAGGAGATGGAGAAGGATGAAATGATGATGTTGATGATGGCACTGTGGAATTTAGGGTTTGAAGTAGTGAAGCTACTGAAATGTGTTATTGTGCTACTGCTTGTGATGGTTGTTGTAGGAGTAGTTGCAATTTTCAGGGTTTAATTATGTGTTAATGGTTTGAGTAAGGTGATGATGATGGATATGGCATTTTGAGATTGCAAAGTTAGTACCTTGTGTAATCCTGACTTGATTTCATTATGTGGCAATGTAATGTTCATGAGTACTCAATGTGCATTGATGTGGTCATTTGTTCTATAAATTATGCAACATGTCTCCATAACCTACCCACCTAGTCTAATGTCCACATTTGCATTTACGTGGTCATTTGTCGACAACTCCTCACAACCCTACCAACCTAGGATATTGTTGAGGCCCTATCGACAGCCCTCCATAACCCTACCAACCTAGGCCATTGTCGACAACCTTTCACAACCCTACCAACCAATGATATTATTGAGGCCTTGTCGACAACCCTACAAACTTTGGCTATTGTCGAGGCCTTGTTGACAAACCTCCATAACCCTACCAACCTAGGCCATTGTCGAGGCATTCTCGACAACCCTTCACAACCCTACCAACTTAGGCTATTGTCGAGGCCTTGCCGACAAACCTCCAAAACAGTATAAACATAAATTAGATGAAGATGGACAGAGGATCAACTATGACCAACATCCACTATGATTAGCATCAACTATGATCAGCATGAACTATATGAAGGTAAAAGTGAAAAGTGGACATGATATGTACTCCAACATCATAACTACAGTACTCTCATAATTAATAGTGCACTACAAGTACCATAGAATCTTTGAATAACCAAGTAAGAATTGCATCCACCTTTGTTGTGGCCTGCAAGACCATAATGGCTACAATGAATAATGACCCCATGCTTTGACATATTCACCCCTCCCTTCTTGCTTGGTTTTTCTTCAGTTTGTTTCATTTTGTTCTTCTTTTTCCACCCAACTTTCTTTTCATACTTGGGAGGATCAATGTTAGGGCACTAGACAATGTGATTCCACTCTGTCATGTCTCTAAGTGTCATCAAGAAGTGAGCATAAGCCCTTTTGTAGCTCTCAACTGAGTAGCAAGAATGAACAAAATCCACTGGATTAAGTCTTGCTTCTCTCATACATGCAACTGCATGATGTCATGGAATACCTGTCAAATTCGACCTTTGACAGCTGCATGCCCAGTTCTGCAACTCCACAATGTAGTCCCTACCCATGCTAGCAACAGAATAAGCAGCATCTCCTGCTTCTAATGGATAACAATTGTTGGACGATTCAATGTACTTGTCTAGTTTCTTTTGAATTTTGGGACATATGGGTCCTGTAAATAACAGTGCTTCATCTCTTTTGTTGCATATCCTTGTTGTGAACTTAATCATTGCTAGAATTGGCAATTCCTGTGTCTCAAGAATATACCTACATAATGGCATGATCATGTGTTTGAATTTGCAATTTAAGTAAAAAGGTTTGTGAGCTACAGAGCAATGTTGATAAACTAGAGATCAAGGTTTACTTAACTTATTGAAATCCTCAGAAATGTTCTTGAGCAGGAGGTCACATTTGGGCCAGTCTCTCTGAAAAGCTTTCACCCACTGTTTAGGGGGTAACTCTTCCAGCCAATTGTATGCCTCAATGTTTATGATCTTCATCTCCTCCATTGCCTCATCAAACCTATCAGTGGTTGTATACCTTGCAATTTTCCATAACTGAATTTTCAGAACTTCTCCTCTGAATTCTTTGTTAAAATTCTGCCATAGATGTCTCACACATAATCTATGCTCTGAGTAAGGGAAAAACTTTTGTGCAACATTGATCAAGCCCTAAAAATACAATCAAACACTAGAAAAGTTCGTTCAACATGCATATAACTTAGTTAAAATGCAGGAAATACATTACAAAATTGCACAGTAAGTTACCTTCTATTTGTCTGACATCAAAGTCTACAATGATGTGTCCTGTATTCCAAGATCTTTCTTCAGAGTTTGCATAAACCAGTTCCAGCTTTCTGCGTCCTCAATGCCCACCATAGCAAATGCAAATGGGAATATACAGTCATTTGGGTCAACTTCAACAGAAGTTAAAAAATTTCCTCCAATGTTGGTCTTGAGGTGTGCTACCTCTTGAGCACTGCGTTGGTTTTCCCATGAAGAGGAAAGGGTGATGCAGTAAAGTAGCATAAGTATTTCCCTCAGTTTTTGAGAACCAAGGTATCAATCCAGTAGGAGATCACGCACAAGTCCCTCGCACCTACACAAACAAATAAGAACCTCGCAACCAACGCGATAAAGGGGTTGTCAATCCCTTCACGGTCACTTACGAGAGTGAGATCTGATAGATATGATAAGATAATATTTTTGGTATTTTTATGATAAAGAGAAATAAAGATGCAAAGTAAAATAAAAGGCAATAGAAATAGCTAAGTGTTGGAAGATTAATATGATGGAAATAGACCCGAGGGCCATAGGTTTCACTAGTGGCTTCTCTCAAGAGCATAAGTATTACGGTGGGTGAACAAATTACTGTCGAGCAATTGATAGAATTGAGCATAGTTATGAGAATATCTAGGTATGATCATGTATATAGGCATCACGTCCGTGACAAATAGACCGACTCCTGCCTGCATCTACTACTATTACTCCACACATCGACTGCTATCCAGCATGCATCTAGAGTATTAAGTTCATAAGAACAGAGTAACGCTTTAAGGAAGACGACATGATGTAGATGTATAAACTCATGCAATATGATATAAACCCCATCTTGTTATCCTCGATGGCAACAATACAATACGTGCCTTGCTGCCCCTGCTGTCACTAGGAAAGGACACCGCAAGATTGAACCCAAAGCTAAGCACTTCTCCGATTGCAAGAAAGATCAATCAAGTAGGCCAAACCAAACTGATAATTCAAAGAGACTTGCAAAGATAACCAATCATACATAAAAGAATTCAGAGAAGATTCAAATATTGTTCATAGATAAACTTGATCATAAACCCACAATTCATCGGTCCCGACAAACACACCGCAAAAGAAGATAACATCGAATAGATCTCCATGAGAATCGTGAAGAACTTTGTATTGAGATCCAAAGAGAGAGAATAAGCCATCTAGCTAATAATTATGGACCCGAAGGTCTGAGGTAAACTACTCACACATCATCGGAGAGGCTATGGTGTTGATGTAGAAGCCCTCCATGATCAATGCCCCCTCCGTGAGACGCGAGAAAAAGTCCCCAAGATGGGATCTCATGGGTACAGAAGGTTGCGGCGGTGGAATTAGGTTTTCGTGGATGCCTCTGATGGTTTGGGGGTACATAGGTATATATAGGAGGAAGAAGTACGTCGGTGGAGCAACGTGGGCCCCACGAGGGTGGAGGGCGCGCCTATGGGGGTAGGCACGCCCCCTGCCTCGTGCTGTCCTTGTTGTTTTCTTGACATGGACTCCAAGTCCTCTGGATCACTTTTGTTCCGAAAATCACGTTCACGAAGGTTTCAATCCGTTTGGACTCCGTTTGATATTCTTTTTTTGCGAAACACTGAAATAGGCAAAAAACAGCAATTTGGGCTGGGCCTCCGGTTAATAGGTTAGTCCCAAAAATAATATAAAACTTTATAATAAATCCCATTAAACATCCAAAACAGAATATAATATAGCATGGAACAATAAAAAATTATAGATTCGTTGGAGACGTATGAAGCATCCCAAAGCTTAATTCCTGCTCGTCCTCGAGTAGGTAAATGATAAAAACAGAATTTTTGATGTGGAATGCTACTTGGCATAATTTCCAATGTAATTCTCTTAATTGTGGTATGAATGTTCAGATCTGAAAGATTCAAGACAAAAGTTTAATATTGACATAAAAATAATAATACTTCAAGCATACTAACTAAGCAATTATGTCTTCTCAAAATAACATGGCCAAAGAAAGTTGTCCCTACAAAATCATATAGTCTGGCTATGCTCTATCTTCATCACACAAAATATTTAAATCATGCACAACCTCGATAACAAGCCAAGCAATTGTTTCATACTTTTGATGTTCTCAAACTTTTTCAATCTTCACGCAATACATGAGCGTGAGCCATGGACATAGCACTATATGTGGAATAGAATGGTGGTTATGGAGAAGACAAAAAGGGAGAAGATAGTCTCACATCAACTAGGCGTATCAACGGGCTATGGATATGCCCATCAATAGATATCAATGTGAGTGAGTAGGGATTGCCATGCAACGGATGCACTAGAGCTATAAGTATATGAAAGCTCAACAAAAGAAACTAAGTGGGTGTGCATCCAACTCGCTTTCTCACGAAGACCTAGGGCATTCTGAGGAAGCCCATCATTGGAATATACAAGCCAAGTTCTATAATGAAAATTTCCCACTAGTATACGAAAGTGACAACATAAGAGACTCTCTATCATGAAGATCATGGTGCTACTTTGAAGCAAAAGTGTGGTAAAAGGATAGTAGCATTGTCCCTTCTCTCTTTTTCTCTCATTTTTATGGCCTTCCTCTCTCTTTTTTTATGACCTTTCTCTTTTTTTAGTCCGGAGTCTCATCCCGACTTATGGGGGAATCATAGTCTCCATCATCCTTTCCTCACTTGGGACAATGCTCTAATAATGATGATCATCACACTTTTATTTTCTTACAACTCAATACTTAGAACAACAATATGACTCTATGTGATTGCCTCCGGCGGAGTACCGGGATATGCAATGAATAAAGAGTGACATGTATGAAAGAATTATGAACGGTGGCTTTGCCACAAATACGATGTCAACTACATGATCATGCAAAGAAATATGACAATGATGGAGCGTGTCATAATAAATGGAACGGTGGTAAGTTGCATGGCAATATATCTCGGAATGGCTATGGAAATGCCATGATAGGTAGGTATGGTGGCTGTTTTGACGAAGGTATATGGTGGGTTTATGATACCGACGAAAGGTGTGCGGTATTAGAGAGGTTAGCAATGGTGGAAGGATGAGAGTGCGTATAATCCATGGACTCAACATTAGTCATAAAGAACTCATATACTGGTTGCAAAAATCTACAAGTTATCGAAACAAAGTATTACGCGCATGCTCCTAGGGGGATAGATTGGTAGGAAAAGACCATCGCTCGTCCCCGACCGCCACTCATAAGGAAGACAATCAATAAATAAATCATTCTCCGACTTCATCACATAACGGTTCACCATACGTGCATGCTACGGGAATCACAAAATTTAACACAAGTATTTCTCAAATTCACAACTACTCAACTAGCATGACTCTAATATTACCATCTTCAGATCTCAAAACAATTATCAAGCATCAAACTTCTCATAGTATTAATTACACTCATAAGAGAATTTTTTACTAATATTGAATGCCTATCATAATTAAAGCAAATTACCACGCTGTTTTGTAGGACTCTCAAAATAATCTAAGTGAAGCATGAGAGAACAATAGTTTCTATAAAACAAATCCACCACCGTGCTTTAAAAGATATAAGTGAAGCACTAGAGCAAAAACTATATAGCTCAAAAGATATAAGTGAAGCACATAGAGTATTCTATCAAATTCCGAATCAAGTGTGTCTCTCTCAAAATGTGTGTACAACAAGTATGATTGTGGCAAACTAACAAATAAAGACTCAAATAATACAAGACGCTCCAAGCAAAACACATATCATGTGGTGAATAAAAATATAGCTCCTTGTAAATTTACCGATGGATGAGGACGAAAGAGGGGATGCCTTCCGGGGCATCCCCAAGCTTTGGCATTTAGGTGTCCTTAGATTATCTTGGGGTGCCATGGGCATCCCCAATCTTAGTCTATTTCCACTCCTTGTTCCATACTCCATCAAATCTTTACCCAAAACTTGAAAACTTCACAACACAAAACTTAACAGAAAATCTCGTGAGCTCCGTTAGCGAAAGAAAACAAAACACCACTTCAAGGTACTGTAATGAACTCATTCTTTATTTATATTGGTGTTAAACCTTCTGTATTCCAACTTCTCTATGGATAAACTATTTTACTAGCCATAGATTCATCAAAATAAGCAAACAACACACGAAAAACAGAATCTGTCAAAAACAGAACAGTGTGTACTAATCTGTACCTAACGCAAACTTCTGGAACTCAAAACATTTAGCCAAAATAGGACGACCTAAATAATTTGTTTATTGATCTTCTGCAATTGGAATAAATATTTTATCACGTTCTGGTGATTTTTAACAATTGTTTTCGTGAACAGAAAGTTTCTGGAATTTTCAACAAGATCAAATAACTATCATCCAAGAAGATCCTATAGGTTTAACTTGGCACAAACACTAATTAAAACATAAAAAATCCAACCAGAGGCTAGATCAAATATTTATTTCTAAACAGAAGCAAAAAGCAAAAAACTAAAAATAAAAATGGGTTGCCTCCCAACAAGCGCTATCATTTAACGCCCCTAGCTAGGCATAAAAGCACGGATAGATCTAGGTATTGCCATAATAATAGGATAGATCACGAAAACTGATTTCATATTCTCTACGTTCAGCAGCAAGTTTTCTTTGAGGCAAGAAAAAGTAATCAAAAGGGCTAAATTTAATGGGACAGAAGTCCCCAAGATCAACCTTTGGAGGTATAGGTTCCTCCTTCAGACCTTCATATTGCACAACCAATTCATCATTATAAGCGTTCTTTTGACAAAATTTTGTAAGCCTATACTCGAGAGAGTATCCTAGCTCATTATTTCGAATAGCAAAGTCATTATTAAGTTCGGAAATTCTATCAACTAGAACATTGGTAGGAACCCTTTTTCTAAGGTTTTCATTAAAAGCAACATAGTCTAGAGATTGAAAGCGCATTATTTCCTCTTGATCAAAGAGGATAGTCTCCATGGGAGGACGGCCAACGTCCACCCTATAGTGCGCAAAGATTTATTTGGCATCTTTTATTATAAATCTGAATTCATGAGCCAAAAATATAGTAGCAGCACGCTTAACAGAAGAATGCTCAATATTAGAAAATTCTAGGAAAATCCTTTGTATGCAAGGGAATTGCCTTTCAAGTTCAACTACAAGCATGGCAATAGCGTCCGCAAGAATACTTGTTCTATGAAGAATAGAACTACCCATAGAAGGCAAAGCACCGACACAAGTAAAGAAATCTTGAATAACCCCTTTTCCAATAATATTACCACTACCGGTTCGGAATTTTTTTGTATGTAAGATAGGGGGTTCTTCAGCAAGAGCATCAGAATTTTCCATGTTATTATTATTCTCCATATCGACAATAATTCCCCAATTTCAGACATTATGGCAGCAAACTCAAGGAACACGAGAAAAGAAGGAACAAAAAGGAGAGGGCAAAATAAAACAGCAAGGGTGAAGTGGGGGAGAGGAAAACGAGAGGCAAATGGCAAATAATGTAATGCGAGGGATAAGAGTTTGTGATGGGTACTTGGTATGTTGACTTTTGCGTAGACTCCCCGGCAACGGCGACAGAAATGGCTCGTTGACGGGAAACCAAATCTTGACTTGACTTGGCACGAATCTCCCCGGCAACGGCGCCAGAAATCCTTCTTGCTACCTCTTGAGCACATCTTTGGTTTTCCCTTGAAGAGGAAAGGGTGATGCAGTAAAGTAGCGTAAGTATTTCCCTCCGTTTTTGAGAACCAAGGTATCAATCCTGTAGGAGATCACGCACAAGTCCCTCGCACCTACACAAACAAATAAGAACCTCGCAACCAACGCGATAAAGGGGTTGTCAATCCCTTCACGGTCACTTACTTAGAGTGAGATCTGATAGATATGATAAGATAATATTTTTGGTATTTTTATGATAAAGAGAAATAAAGATGCAAAGTAAAATAAAAGGCAATAGAAATAGCTAAGTGTTGGAAGATTAATATGATGGAAAATAGGCGCGGGGGCCATAGGTTTCACTAGTGGCTTCTCTCAAGAGCATAAGTATTACGGTGGGTGAACAAATTACTGTCGAGCAATTGATAGAATTGAGCATAGTTATGAGAATATCTAGGTATGACCATGTATATAGGCATCACGTCCGTGACAAGTAGATCGACTCACGCATCTACTACTATTACTCCACACATCGATCGCTATCCAGCATGCATCTAGAGTATTAAGTTCATAAGAACATAGTAACGCTTTAAGCAAGATGACATGATGTAGAGGGATAAACTCATGCAATATGATATAAACCCCATCTTGTTATCCTCGATGGCAACAATACAATCGTGCCTTGCTGCCCCTCATCACTGGGAAAGGACACCGCAAGATTGAACCCAAAGCTAAACACTTCTCCCATTGCAAGAAAGATCAATCTAGTAGGCCAAACCAAACTGATAATTCGAAGAGACTTGCAAAGATAACCAATCATACATAAAAGAATTCAGAGAAGATTCAAATATTGTTCATCGATAAACTTGATCATAAACCCACAATTCATTGGTCTCGACAAACACACCGCAAAACAAGATTACATTGAATAGATCTCCACGAGAATCATGGAGAACTTTGTATTGAGATCCAAAGAGAGAGAAGAAGCCATCTAGCTAATAACTATGGACCCGAAGGTCTGAGGTAAACTACTCAGACATCATCAGAGAGGCTATGGTGTTGATGTAGAAGCCCTCTGTGATCAATGCCCCTTCCGGCAGGACGCCAGAAAAGGCCCCAAGATGGGATCTCACGGGTACAGAAGGTTGTAGTGGTGGAATTAGGTTTTCGTGGATGCCTCTGATGGTTTGGGGATACGTAGGTATATATAGGAGGAAGAAGTACGTCGGTGGAGCAACATGGGCCCCACGAGGGTGGAGGGCGCGTCTAGGGGGGTAGGCGCGCCCCTGCCTCGTTCTCTCCTCGTTGCTTTCTTGACGTGGACTCCAAGTCCTCTGGATCACGTTTGTTCCGAAAATCACGTTCCCGAAGGTTTCTTTCCGTTTGGACTCCGTTTGATATTCTTTTTCTGTGAAACACTAAAATAGGCAAAAAACAGCAATTTGGGTTGGGCCTCCGGTTAATAGGTTAGTCCCAAAAAATAATATAAAAGTGTATAATAAAGCCCATTAAACATCCAAAACAGAATATAATATAGCATGGAACAATAAAAAATTATAGATACGTTGGAGACGTATCAAGGTGGCATCCTGGACGGATCGAGAAGAGGGGTCTAGAGGGAGGGGGGTGATTAGACCCTCAACAAGTAAAAGTGGCAGTTTTTAGTTTCTTCAAGTTGAGATAGAGTTTTAGCACAAGTTTAAGCATTCACAATACATTTCAAGCAAGCATGACAAGAGTATATGCAAAGGAAAGAGTAAAGCATGCTAATTGCAAGAAAGTAAAGGGATGGGATTGGAGTGTGCAAATGCAATGAAGACACGGAGATTTTTGGCGTGGTCTCGATAGGTGGTGCTATCGTACACCATGTTGATGGAGACTTCAACCCATGAAGGTTAACCATAAGACCAAAGTGTCTCATCGACTCCTCAAGGTCAAAGTTACTATCTTCATCTTCATCATAATATCCATGTTCAATATCATCATGTAACTGATCATCACCCAGGGCAAGTGATTCATTAGATTTATGACCATGACAATGTGCATGTTTATGAATTCTAATAGTTTGTGAAATAATGCTACTAATGACTCCGACATCTCCTTCAGCACACATAAGGTCACGGAGCTCAAATAGACCACTGGTGCGTGTCGGTCCTAAACAAACGGTTTTTAACCCCTTTCCGCGACGGCATTTGGAACTGTCACCAAGTGAGTGTGGGCGATAGGGGGTCCTTCCCACACGACCTAGAAACCATCGGGGATATGGAGCAGTGATCCAGAGGCCTTCCAAAATGTAATCGTGTGTGATGCAGCACACACTAAATTCTTTCGCACGTGTGGTATCGGTGATTAAGCGTTTCTAATGACGTAGTGAAACCATACGTTCTGTCGCAATGAACCATTTGGGAAACAGTATGTAAGGCACACGGGCCAACATATGAACTGTGTGCGATTTGTGCCCCATCGCACACGAGTTTTCCGCGTAACCCGTCTGCCATGCTAGACTCCATCGCACACGTTTGCCAACAATTACCGTCTGCGATAATGTTCTATCACAAACTGTTCAGGAGCCCCTTCACACACATACGAGTGCTGCAGACCGTTTGTGATTTGTTGGGTATCACCGACGGTTGCCGCAAGAGTGATGTGTGCTTTTCGTTTGGGATCCCACACGTTTCCTGAAAAAATTATGACTGGGATTATATTTTGCTTTGGGCACAGTTTACTCCTAGTTCTCGTGTGCTATAACGCGATATCACAAACGGTTCCGGAGATCCTATGCACACATAGTAGCGCTGCAAATCGTTTGCGATCTGTTGTGTATCACCGACGGTTCTGCTACGATTGACGTATGCTTTCCGATATGGATCGCACAGATTCATTTAGTTGAACCGTGCGTGTAACATCCCAAAATTCTAAATTTTGGAATGTTATAATAAATAGATAGATTTGATTGATTGTTTGATTGATTGAGTGAAATTCGAAACTTTTTGAAAGTTAAATGAGAGGGAATAAAAGGACTTTCCCAAACTTTCATTTTGCATGTTATGATCTCCGTGAATTCAAATTCTTTTCACCACAAAATCCTGGAGAGAAGATGACATGACTTCTTCCATTTATTTAAATGACAAGGGGTGTTGAAAATATTTGAATTTCATTTGAGAATATTTCAATTTCAGAAACTTCAAGCAACTCAATGATTTTCATGAGAGAAGATAAAATGACTTCTTCAAAACATATGAAATATGGGTTGGGAGTTTAAAAGGATCAATTTAAAGTCCTTTTGGAAATTATTTTTCAATTTGGAGTTATTGGGTTTTATTCAAATTATTTTTCTCCAAAAATAAAATATATGGAAATTAGGGTAAAATGATTCCCTACAATAGAAAATTGGAGAGAAATTAATTTGAAATCATTTTGGTATTTTTAAAATGATTTTTATTGGGTTTTACTATAGCTGTAGCACTCTTTGCTTTATTCGAATTTTTGTATAATTTATTTGAAGCTAGAATAATGTTCATGTTGTAGAAAATCTTTTTCTGAAAATTTTGATATATTATATGCCTATAGTATATTTTTATTTATTTTGGTTTTATTTTATTTTCTGAAAAATTGTTTTAAAAAAAACTTACGGACCCGTAGGACCCGGGCCGTACGCCGCTTCGTCCCGAGCTAGGGACGAAGTCCCGAGCCAACCTTGGCCTTGCCGCCGTGCTCACTTCGCCTCTACCCGCCGCCTCTCCGTGCCCCCTCCTCCACGCCTCGCCGCCCCGGCCGCCTATAAATAGCGGGTCCCAGACCCCACTTCTCCTCCCCTCGCACCGCCGCCCCTCGCCAGATCTGCCGCCGCCGCCATTGGTTGCCGTCACCGCCGCCGTTGCCAACTGCCACCGCCGCCGCGCCGCACCACCACCGCAGCCACCACCCACCTCACCGCCCCGCCAGATCCCCGTTCACTCCGCTGAGCCGGAGGCCACTGAGCCGCCGCCCGGCGGACCGAGCCGCCGCCGCCGTCCCGTCGCCGGAACACGCCATTGCCGCCAGAAAACCGCCGCCGCCGGTTTAATTTCCGAACCGGTACAAAACCGCAAAAGCCCGACCGGTTTTCTTTTAGATCGGTTTTCATTTTTTAGTTAGTGCTATTAAGTGAACGTTCGTTGTTTATACCTTCGCAGCAAACGAATTCGTTCGTTAGCGTTCAGTAATGGACGTTCATTACTTAGTCTTTTCGTTTTTTTTTTTCGTCAGGGACCTATTAGTAGAATTTCTTTTACAGATTAGTCCCTGTTTTTCAAACGACCACTACTTTTTACTCGTTAGTCGAAATCCAACGAAACCAACGCCCACTTCTTCGTTATGATCCCCTCTATCCAGTAATCCAACTCAAACATGTTTTTGAAAGTTTAAAATTTGAATTAGATCAGAATTGAATTTGAATTTCGTTTGATCATAATTCGAGTTTTCTAACTCCATTTGAGTTGATTCCTTTTGCAAATTAAAGCTCTTGACCTAAACTTTCTGATAAGCCAAATTCACATAATTTTAGTACTGTTAGAAATTGTTTTATGTTACAAGAGTTATTTGCTTGGTTTTGATGTTTTCCGAATCATCTTCTTCGTTCTTTCTGATCTTTTGAGTGATTGCTTATGTGTGGTTACTACTGCTTGTTTATGATAGATTGACCGGAGTTTGACGAGTAGAGCTATCGAGAGTTTTGAGTGTGAATCATCTTCATCAACTTTGAAGGCAAGATCACACTTTGATCATATCCCTTTTCATACCCAGTTTTTATGCATTAGTTTCAACCCTCAAACATTGCATGAGTAGGATTGATAACATGTGGGTATCGGGAAGTAGTTGATGAGGTAGGAACCTATTGCCCTGCATTCAAACCTTGGGAGTTACTATTACGTTGCTTATATTTCTATGCTATGCTAAGAGACGTGGATGGGGTTTTGAGAGTATTCATGACGGTTGTGAGATTGTTAATTAATGGTTTACTTAAGGTGGCAACTTAAACACACATCTGGGTGGATTGAGGCACTGGGTATTACAGGATTACTGTCTAGGCACTGGGTAGACCAGGATTACTGTTTTTTTATGGACCGCCACCCAGGCTCAAAGGGATCATGAGATTATTCATACTAGAAACTTCAGTGTGCAGCCACAAGCTATTATGGGCTCTAGCATAGTTGATCAAGTCGTGTGAACTCTTACAGTGGTAGACTAGCAGATGTAGGGGATGTAGGTGGTACGGTCTACCCATCGTAAGGTGCAAACACTTTTGAAAGACTATGTCTCGGTCATCCGTTTCTCAAACACCATGTAGTGCGAGAAATCCAACGGAGGAGATCGAGTCTTGTGGGCAAAAGTGCACAAACCTCTGCAGAGTGTACAAACTAATCATGATTAGCCGTGTCCCCGGTTATGGACGTCTTGAGTATCTAGTTCTTGGATTATCCTGTTGATCTCATCATGTTACTTTAATTAATTTTGTTGGGTTTTATTGATGATGATTAATTGGGATTGAGAATGCTGTCAACCATTCTCAATGTTTAACAACCACCATGATAGTTAAATAAATTTATTCATTTGCAGTAGGAAAAAATTGGCTTTATGCAAAACTTTAACCATAGAGCTTTTCCGCCAGCAATATATGCATGTAGTGATAGCCATTATTCATCGTTTCTCTACAGTGTGAATTTGCTAGTACATTCAATGTACTGACCCTTTGTGGCTGCAATGTCTCATGTTGCAGGATCTTACGACGACTAAGTGATACGTTAGGGTTACGATTTCTACACTCAACTTTGCCGTTGGTGTTGATGGGAATCCACAACCTTGTTACTTCCGCTATTTGGATTGAGGTAATAGTATTTACGTTACTTTATACATGTGATTTACCTCTGTTATAAATCCTCGAGTACTGTGTGTGTCAACATAACGATCCAGGGATGACACTTAAGCACACAGACTTGATCCATTCGGGTCGGGTCACTACAAGATGGTATCAGAGCCAGGTTGACTGTAGAACGTGACCCTAGAAACTGACAAGCCCATAGGAAAGATTTTTCTCTTCAACTTCATTTTCAAAAAGATCTTTCACCTCTGTTCTCTTATGAGCTTATTCAAATATTTCCTTTTAGTGAGACTATATCCCTTTCCCCTTTTGACCACTCGAAGATTTGACTGATGGGACCACTCCAAGAAGTACAAGATATCGGAAAACTAAGACCACTTCAGAATGAAGAGGATTTTACCAAGCATTATAATGATGGAAACTACAACGGTGAAGACTCCGAAGACTAGGAGAATTTGAAGGCTTTGAAGAATTTCCGGATTTGTATGACCTAGGAAGGCACCCCTTATGGAACTTGGCAGACTATGGAAGCTGTCAATACCCGAGATCAAGGTGTATCAGAGAAAGACCGGAACATGGAGCATTAGAACTCAAAGTTTTTGTTAAGAAAACCCTAAGACAGGAGATATCAATTATGGAATGAAAGCTCATGGCAGTAACATGGGCATAGACATGGCTAACCATGGTGTTATTGCCCGCCTATGCTATTGTCACCATGCGGAGTTAAGCGTGCAGATGCATGGAAGAATTGGATGGTAGAAGGCTGAAGGAGCATCACCAAAGAAAGGATGCAGTTTTAACATAGCTAGTGCATCACCAGGATCTGGAGTATTACATCAAGAAGTTTAGGGTGGATCTGCAGGAAGCCGTATTTGACAAGGAAGTAGTTCGTGAAGAACCCAGGTCCCAGAAGATTAAAGTAGCCAAGCTAGAGGAGCCAAACCTTGAGACATCAAAGATTCGTCAGGAACTGAAGGACAGTAGGATCATGGTTCATGTCGAGGTTGATGAAATCCAGAAGTTGGAACGTAACTCTAGAAATATTGAAGGATGCCACGAGAGACTTTGCGACAACAGAGATGACCTGGCAAAAGAACTTAAGTAGGACAAGCATGATCGGAAGAAGCCATCGGAGACATGAACAAGACTTGAAGAGTTTGACGACATTGACCTTTAGAAGACCAAACCCCAGTTATATACCTACGTTAGATGCGACGATTGTGAGCTGTCATTTTGTTTGATGTTTTTTCCGACAGCCACAATAAAACATGTCCTTTTAAAACTTTTTTTTGTATTGTGTGCGTCCCTCTCGATCTCTCTTATCTCACCCCATAACCCATGGACCCAATAGATGATGAATGGAGATGAGCTCGTATTTTCGGGACCGATGAGTCAATTGGAGACGGACCGATGGATTCAGAACATGGAGGATCACATGGAGGATAACCCTATAGCCGGAAAGGATATGGCCCAGCATGCTCTTCAATGCTTTGAAAGGGGTGCTACTACTTGGTGGAGGATGTACCAAACCATCAATGGATGGCAAGGAGTAACCAGTTGGAAAGAATTTAAGTTGACTTTGTCAAAGTCTAGGTTCGTGTCCCAGAAATTGGAGCCTTATGGAAATGATATGAAGAAACCTTGTGCATGCAAGCTTTGTGGAGAAATAGGACACACCCATAAAGAACACAAGGATGAATGCCCAAATTGTGAAGGAAGTCATCCAGCTGAAGAATGCCCAACTAGGCTGATCACTTGTTTCTTGTGTGAAGGGACTACCCACTACGCTGCTCAGTGTCACATTTACCCCATGGCACAAAGAATCATCCAGCAGAAGAAAGAAGCAATGAAAGGAGCCCTAATGGAAATTTTAAAAGAACCTGTGATGAAGGAAGAGGTGGAGGACACACCCAAAGAAGAACCAATTAAACCCTGCACCAAGTCCTGCTATTCATGTGGAAAAGAAGGGCACCTCTCCCAGAATTGTTTGAATGGGGATTTAGTAGAATTCCTGACAGAGGAAGTAGAGTATGACCCACAGGAAATAGAAGCCCTTATTGGAACGGAAAAGTCCAGGAAGAGAAGTAGATTGGATTCCAGGAACAACCCAATTTCTACAAAGAAAGACCTGAGTCATATCACATGTTTCAGGTGCAAAAATTCAGGACACTACTTCAATGATTTCCCAAGAGGGAAGATGAGGACCCCAGGAGGCTATATAATCACAAGGAAACCTCGATATTTGTCAGAAGTAATATGTTTCCGTTGTGATAAAGCAGGGCACTTTGCCAGGGATTGTCCCAAAGAGAAGGAGGCTTGTGATAAATAGTTGAGTTTGCAAGAAAGGAATATAGTAGTAGTTGTAGTAGTAGTGAGAACAATTCTGTTATATTGAAGTGTTGAGTTGAGGAATGTAATGGAAAAACAGGAGATTGTAATAATTTGAGAATAAATAAAGTTAGCAGTGTTGGTACTGATTTGGATTTTATGAGTTGTTACTCTATGAGGAAAGATGTTGACCATTTTCGAGGATATGAGAAATATGGTCTATGGAAGATTGGAGCATTTTAAGGGTGGTAGTACCCTGTGAGGACATTTGACCCTTTGAAAGGATAATGATGTTCCATGAAGTGGAGTATGGACTTCATAAGTATAAGTTTTTTTATCTCGGTATGTGGGATATCCCACGAGGATGAAGAGATGAATTACTATTGGATATAAAGGAGGTAAGATGATGGAAATATGGATCAATGGAAATTCCATGATGAGTCTGAGTAATCATGTCCTAGTTTGGTGCCAATAGAAGGAAGGAAGACAATACAATTGGATGTATTTTAAGTAATGCTAGGAAGCTGGAAGTTGGATGCTGGAATAACGATCAGTTGCCCTGAGGATGCTGAGTTTAAGGTTTACAAGTGATGAGATGGGCCATAACCCACAGGCCCCAGGACCTGCCAAGAAGCAAGCACACTCTTGCTAAAGGAGAAACCCTGGAAGAAGAGGATATGCTTTTATCAACCGACGATTCTATAGGAGTTTACGCAAAACCTGAGAGTTGTTAAGGAACGATAGATGTTTGTTTGGCTTGCAGAATCAATGGATTTATCCGAACTTGGTTCATCGACAAGAGAAATTCTTGTGAGGATGACCGAGTGTTAGAATGCGAGATTCTCTAAACCATGTACAAGGTAATGATTTGGGTGCGGGATGGATTGATCACCATACCGACTTACTCTTATTATTCGCGTTGCTATATGGGATGGTAAATCTGAGTGACTTACCTATAGTAGAGAGACGACGATCAAAACCTTGTTTAAACCTTAGAATGGTATAGGTATTTTTTCCTTGTACACGGTAGTTATTGCCAACCCTAGGTTATACGGTGAGGTTCAACCCATACCCATTTCATGCAGGACAAACCATAAACTGATGACCACCATGAGATATCGATAGTTGTTTAGAATTGGCGCCAGACCCGTCAGCTAAGAGGACCCAGTTTCGGGATAACCTTACCAAGATGAAAGGACAAAAGAATTGAGGAAAAGGTTATGCCACTACCGGAAGAGCCCAGAGAAGGAATTATCCTTAAGATCTGAGAAGACCGACACTGTCAGTAATAAGGATGGAGTTTTGATGGAACCGTAACCATGCTTCTAAGGGTGGTAGCACCCGAGACCCCGGAGATGATCGATGGATTTGAGAAGACCCCCTACCCTAACCTATTTCTTGCAAGCCTCTCCGAATCTCGAGGACGAGATTCATTTTAAGGGTGGTAGGTGTTGGGGAACGTTGCAGAAAATTAAAACATTTCCTACGGTTTCACCAAGATACATCTATGAGTTCATCTAAGCAACGAGTCATGGAAGAGGGATTGCATCTACATACCACTTGTAGATCGCGTGCGGAAGCGTTCAAGGGAACGATGATGATGGAGTCGTACTCGCCGTGATTCAAATCACCGATGACCAAGTGCCGAACGGACAGCACCTTCGCGTTCAACACACGTACGGAACGGACGACGTCTCCTCCTTCTTGATCCAGCAAGGGGGAAGGAGAGGTTGAGGAAGAAGGCTCCAGCAGCAAGACGATGGCGTGATGATGGTGGAGAGGCAAGATCTCGGCGGGGCTTCAGAAGCACTCAGCGGAGGAGGAGAGGTGTTGGGAGGAGAGGGCTGCGCCTTGGATGTGTCTGGCAGCCTCCCCCTCACCCCTCTATTTATAGGAGAAGGGGCAGGGGCGGCCCCTCTAGATGAGATCTAGAGGGGGCGGCGGCTGTGGAGGGGCTTGCCCCTGCCAAAGGGGCGCCCACTAGGGGTTCCCCCAACCCCTAGGTGCATGGGCCCAAGGGGGGGGGCGCCCGGACCTCCAGGGGCTGATTCCCTGCCCCTTGTGGCCCATGAGGACCTCCGAGAGGGGTGGCCCCTCCCGGTGGATCCCTGGAACCTCTCCGGTGGCCCCGATACAATACCGATATGCCCCCGAAACTTTCCGGTGTCCGTTTGACAACTTCCCATATATAAATCTTTACCTACTGACCATTCCGGAAGTCCTTGTGACGTCCGAGATCTCATCCGGGACTCTGAACAACATTCGGTAATCACATACAAGTCTTCTTAATAACCCTAGCGTCACCGAACCTTAAGTGTGTAGACCCTACGGGTTCGGGAGACATGCAGACATGACCGAGACGACTCTCCGGTCAATAACCAACATCGGGATCTGGATACCCATGTTGGCTCCCACATACTCCTCGATGATCTCATCGGATCAACCACTATGTCGAGGATTCAAGCAACCCCGTATACTATTCCCTTTGTCAGACGGTATGTTACTTGCCCGAGATTCGATTGTCAGTATCCCAATACCTCGTTCAATCTCGTTACCGTCAAGTCACTTTATTCGTACCATAATGAATGATCCCGTGACCAGACACTTGGTCACTTTGAGCTCATTATGATGATGCACTACCGAGTGGGCCCAGTGATACCTCTCCGTAACACGGAGTGACAAATCCCAGTCTCGATCCGTGTCAACCCAATGACACTTTCGGAGATACCAGTGTACCTTTATAGTCACCCGATTACGTTGTGACGTTTGGTACACCCAAAGCACTCCTACGGTATCCGGGAGTTACACGATCTCATTGTCTAAGGAAAAGATACTTGACATTGGAAAAGCTCTAGCAAAACGAACTACACGATCTTGTGATATGCTTAGGATTGGGTCTTGTCCATCACATCATTCTCCTAATGATGTGATCCTGTTATCAATGACATCCAATGTCCATAGTCGAAACCATGACTATCTATTGATCAACGAGCTAGTCAACTAGAGGCTCACTAGGGACATATTGTGGTCTATGTATTCACACATGTATTACGATCTCCGGATAATACAATTATAGCATGAATAAAAGACAATTATCATGAACAAGGAAATATAATAATAATCCTTTTATTATTGCCTCTAGGGCATATTTCCAGCAGTCTCCCACTTGCACTAGAGTCAGTAATCTAGTTACATTGTGATGAATCGAACACCCATAGAGTTCTGGTGTTGATCATGTTTTGCCCGCAGAAGAGGTTTAGTCAACGGATCTGCAACATTCAGATCCGTATGCACTTTGCAAATTTCTATGTCTCCGTCTTGAACATTTTCACGGATGGAGTTGAAGCGACGCTTGATGTGCCTGCTCTTCTTGTGAAACCTGGGCTCCTTGGCACGTGCAATAGCTCCAAAGGTTGTCACGGAAAGAGTTTGATCGGCCCCGACGCATTGGGTATGACTCCTAGGTCGGTGATGAACTCCTTCACCCAAATTGCTTCATGCGCTGCCTCCGAGGCTGCCATGTACTCCGCTTCACATGTAGATCCCGCCACGACGCTTCCGCTTGCAAATGCACCAGCCATCGCTCCACCATTCAACATATACACGTATCCGGTTTGTGACTTAGAGTCATCCAGATCCGTGTCGAAGCTAAGCGTCGACGTAACCCTTCTGACGAGCTCTTCGTCACCTCCATAAATGAGAAACATGTCCTTTGTCCTTTTCAGGTACTTCAGGATATTCTTGACCGCTGTCCAGTGTTCCTTGTCGGGATTACTTTGGTACCTTCCTACCAAACTTACGGCAAGGTTTACATCAGGCCTGGTACACAGCATGGCATACATAATAGAACCTATGGCTGATGCATAGGGGGTGACACTTATCTCTTCTTTATCTTTAGCCGTGCTCGGGCATTGAGCTGAGCTCAATCTCACACCTTGCAGTACAGGCAAGAACCCTTTCTTGGACTGATCCATTTTGAACTTCTTCAAAATCTTATCAAGGTATGTGCTTTGTGAAAGACCTATGAGGCGTCTCGATCTATCCCTATAGATCTTGATGCCTAATATGTAAGCAGCTTCTCCAAGGTCCTTCATTGAAAAACTTTTATTCAAGTAGGCCTTAATGTTGTCCAAGAGTTCTATATCATTTCCCATCAAAAGTATGTCATCTACATATAATATGAGAAATGCTACAGAGCTCCCACTCACTTTCTTGTAAACGCAAGCTTCTCCATAAGTCTCAAGATAAACCCAAACGCTTTGATCATCTCATCAAAGCGAATGTTCCAACTCCGAGATGCTTGCACCAGCCCATAAATGGATCGCTGGAGCTTGCATACTTTGTTAGCATTCTTAGGATCGACAAAACCTTCCGGCTGCATCATATATAGCTCTTCCTTAAGATAACCGTTAAGGAATGCTGTTTTGACGTCCATCTGCCATATCTCATAATCATAGTATGCGGAAATTGCTAACATGATTCGGACGAACTTAAGCTTCGCTACGGGAGAGAAAGTCTCATCGTAGTCAATCCCTTGAACTTGCCGATAACCCTTAGCGACAAGTCGAGCTTTATAGATGGTGACATTACCATCCGCGTCGGTCTTCTTCTTAAAGATCCATTTGTTTTCTATCGCTCGCCGATCATCGGGCAAGTCTGTCAAAGTCCATACTTTTTTTTCATACATGGATCCTATCTCGGATTGCATGGCTTCAAGCCATTTGTTGGAATCTGGGCCCGCCATCGCTTCTTCATAGTTCAAGGTTCACCATTGTCTAACAACATGATTTCCGTGACAGGGTTGCCATACCACTCTGGTGTGGAACGTGTCCTTGTGGACCTCTGAAGTTCAGTAGCAACTTGATCCGAAGTACCTTGATCATCATCATTAATTTCCTCTCCAAGAGGGTGCAGGCACCACAGGAACATTTTCCCGAGCTGCACTACTTTCCGGTTCAAGAGGTAGTACTTCATCGAGTTCTACTTTCCTCCCACTTACTCCTTTCGAGAGAAACTCTTTTTCCAGAAAGGATCCATTCTTGGCAACAAAGATCTTGCCTTCGGATCTAAGGTAGAAGGTATACCCAATGGTGTCGGTGTACTAGAGTAGGGGTACCCTAGTATCCCGTACTCGTGCACGGGCAGTTGCAGCACTCCGCGGCAAGGCTTGCCTGGTCACCGCCAAGGTCCTCCGTGGTTCCTTTGGAGCCATTCAAGAACAAAGTATTTGACCAAGAAGACAAGGCCCCGGCAAGAGGAGCTTTCCGGGAAGGCCACTCAAGGCACGCAAAAGACAAGACCCCGGCAAGAGGAGCTTGCCGGGAAGGCTCGGAGCGCGACAAGCCTCCGGACGCGACAAGGATTCAGCCGCGGCAAGGCACTTGCCGCGGCAGGCAACCTCTTTTCATCTCCGCTCCAGCTCATCTACCAATGTGTCGCCATGGGATCATTCCATGCGCGCGTGTCAAGAGGCTGTGCAGCCAGCGGGGAGCAGCGATAAGCGACGCTGACAAGCCCACCATCGTGGCAAACGGAGGCGCACCTAACGGTCCCTCACATCGCTTTTTGGACGACAGGACGGGCGTTTAATGCTTTTGTCCCTTGCCGTCGTGAGTTAGGTATTTTGCACTGTACACTGTTCAAGTAGGTGTACCAACTACTGTTTTTCCATTTGTACCCTCCTCTACGTTGCCACCTGTCGGAGACCCCTTGAGCATATAAAAGGAGGCCCATGCGCGACGTAGAGGGGGTTCGATCCATTCGACTCATACGAGACCAGAGACACTCACGCTAGGTTTTGTAGCTCTCATCGCTCCCTAGCAAGATCGCAATACCAATCAGACAAGCAGCAGTAGGAGTTTTATCTCTCCGGAGAGCTCCGAAGCTTGGGTAAAACTGCTCGTGTGCTTCGCCTCGATCCGCTATTCGCGGCGATCTCCGCCCCTCCGAACCACAAGGCCTGGTCCGCCGCCCCATAGGTGTTCGTGGGTCCGATCAGCCTCCCCGACATCTTTGGCGCGCCAGGTAGGGGGCGTCGAGGCTGTGTGAA
Organism: Aegilops bicornis; assembly: GCA_021605145.1. Taxonomy (NCBI): domain Eukaryota; kingdom Viridiplantae; phylum Streptophyta; class Magnoliopsida; order Poales; family Poaceae; genus Aegilops; species Aegilops bicornis. Next base: position 514,925,181 of record CM038674.1, read on the forward strand.
CCTGATCCGGCGTTCACACGAGCGACATCTTCAACATCTTCATCAACATGCCACCGAAGAAGAAGGCTTCGGCGGCAGCGGAGCCGTCCGCGTCGTACCCACCATCACCGGAGCAAACGGGTGGTGGAGCAGACACTGGCGGAAGAACGGGCGCCGGCGAAGGAGTTCGTGACGCTGCCAAGTCCAAGGACAAGGCCGCGCAAACCTCGGTGTCCGCACATGCCCCGCGCCCATCTCAGGAGGCGCAGGACCAACAGCGTCATGGCATTCACAATGCCATACGCTCGTTGGACCGAGATGGGGCTGGAGGGTCTCGGGACCCTCAAGACCAGCGTGCGCGCCAACACGCTGGCACGAGCGAGGCACGGTCGCTCGGGCGGGATGCTGCTCCTTCTAACATAGATAGAAGTCCGAGCATATCCCGCTCCTCGCGCCGTTCGCCACTGCCACCCACTATTCCAGCAGAAGCTCTGGCGAGAGCTCAGCTGCTCCTCAACTACCCTCCAACGGCCGACAAGGTCGACGAGTGGAGGGCCACCATCTGAAGTCTCATCGGCCGCTTAACGGCGACGCCCCGCGGCAACCGAGCGCGTCGCTGCCGCGGCAAGAACGCCAAGCGCGAACCGGTGGCGACGAGACCGGTGGGGGTGCAACTACCATGCACTCCCCTCCCCGAAGGCCAAGGTCGCCGACTCGCCGGATCCACCTCGACAGTGACTCCACTGCATTGTCGGATCCACGGGTCCAGCGCGATCAGCGCCAAGTTCTCCATGAACGACAACAAGAGGACGCTCGAACTCGCATCGAGCGCCGAAGAGAAGCGCGACGTCAGTCCGACAAGTGCGCTGGGCCCTCTGTTGACATGCACGCGCCAGAGGAACCGGGCGACTTGCCGTACGCGGTAGGCTGCCCTGCGTTCACTCGTGAGCTGCGGCAAGTCCAATGGCCCAGCCAGAAGAACTTCAAGCCAGACGTGCCGGAGAAGTACGATGGCAGGACGCATCCGTCGGAGTTCCTCAGCATCTACACCATCGCTGTGCAAGCTGCAGGGGGACGAGACGACAAGATCCTCGCCAACTACTTCCCGCTAGTACTCAAGCCCAACGTCAGGTCCTGGCTCATGCACTTGCCGGACAGCTCCGTATCTTCTTGGGTAGACCTATGCCATCAGTTTGTTGGCGCCTTCATAGGCGGCCACAAGCCTCATGGCCAAGAAAGTGACCTTCATCTGCTCGCCCAGAAGGAAGGAGAGTCCCTGCGCAAGTTCATTCAGAGATTCAGCCGCGTGCACTACAACATCCCAGATGTCCACCCTGCCGCGGTGATCAGCGCGTTTCATCAGAACGTGCGGAACCACAGGATGAGGGAGGAGATGGCGATGTGCAAAGTCAAGGACGTCAGCGAGCTGTACGCCTTGGCCGACAAGTGTGCACGCGTCTTTGAGGAAGGAGGAGACTCCTGTGAGAGAATGCAGAAGCAGGATCCGACAGTGAGGAGACTGCCCCGGCAAAGAAGAGCCGGCGGCGCGACAACAGGAAGAAGAAAGGCAGAGAAGTGCTAGCTATTGAGCAGTCCGGCAACGGGGGTGGCGACAAGAACGCCAAGGCTGGTGGCTCCGGCAAGGAGGTTGCCGCTGACGCCAACCACTAGCCTGTGGCGGCCGCCGACAAGCAGGTGACGGCTCGGCAAGCGATCTTGCAAGATCCACCGCACCAAGGGCCATGACCTCCGTGAGCTGCAAGAAGGTCGAGCAGCTTGTTGAACAGCGAAGGCTGAGTACGAGCGGCGTGACAAGGAGAAAGCTCAAGAAGGTGCCGGAGGAGCCAAGAAGAAACGCCCCGCCGGGGAGGGCGCCGCGGCAAGGCCAAGCAGCGGCAAGGAGACAGGCCTCCCCGCGGCCGCGACAAGGATGAAGACGAAGACGACGATGAAGACATGGATGATGATGATGCCGACGAGCAGCAGTTTCAGAGAGCCACGAAGGTTCTCTGCGTTGACGGAGGTGCTTCCCTGCACACTTCCCACCGCCAACTCAAGCAGTGGATGCGGGAGGTCAATGCAGCGGAACCATCCGTAGAGTCACGCAAGCCTCTGAAGTGGTCCAGCACGCCTATCATCTTTGATATTGAGGACCACCCAGATCGCATAACTGCGGTCGGGTGCTTGCCGATGTTGGTCTCACCAACTATCCGCAACCTCAAGGTCACCAATATTCTAGTTGACGGCGGGGCCGGCTTGAATCGATCTCCTCCGCGGTGCTCGAAGCTTCAAATGCATGACAATGAGCTCGAAGAGACCGCACTTTCCAAGGAATCAATCCGGGAAGGAGCAAGCGAAGGGAAGATCACGTTGCAAGAACATTTGGCAGCGAAGTTGAACTTCAGGATCGAGAGGGTCACATTCGACGTTGTTGATTTCCCATTGCCTTATAATGGGATACTTGGCGTCCAAAGACTCGCCAAGTTCATGGCGGCCTCTCACTATGCCTACAACTTACTCAAGATGCCAGCCCGATAAGCATCATCTCATCCATGGCGACAAGAGGGATGCTCTTATCTGCGCCGACAAGATCTACCGGGATGCAGCAGCTGCGATGAAAAGCAAAACACTTGTCGCTGAAGCTCCCGGAGGGAAGAAGACCAAGTCCAAGTCCGCAAGAGCTCGATGCCCACTCCGCAAGCGCACCTCTTCGAGTGCTGCGCTACCGTTGAGGACGCACCATCGAGCTGCACCGCAAGTGCAAGAAGACGATGGCAGCTCCGCCAAAGACCAAGAAGGTGTACGCCAAGGAGGACGGCACCGGTGGTACCTTCACCATCGGTGCCTCTCTCGACCCCAAATAGGAAGAAGGCGCTCGTTGCTTTCTCGCGGGCGAATGTCGACGTGTTTGCATGGCAACCGTCGACATCCCGCGTTCCTGTGAAAGTAATTGAGCACCGTCTGGCCGTTTGTCCTCATGCGCGGCCCGTCAAGCAGAAAGTCAGGAAAGAGGCAGTGGAGCGCCAAGAGTTCACCGCAGAAGAGTTCAAGAAACTGGAAGTAGCAGGCCTTGTCAGAGGAGTGCTCCATCCTACGTGGTTGGCCAATCCTGTAGTCGTGCGCAAGGCAAATGGGAAATGGAGACTTTGTATTGACTTCACGGATGTTAATAAAGCTTATCCCAAAGATCCATTTCCCTTGCCGCGCATCGACCAGATTGTTGACTCCACGGCTGGATGTGATTTGCTTTCATTTCTTGATGCATACTCAGGATACCATCAGATCTTCATGGCAGAAGAGGATGAGGAGAAAACCGCATTCATTACTCCATGTGGCACATACTGTTTCATACGGATGCCTTTCGGTTTGAAGAATGCTGGTTCAACGTTTGCAAGGGTAGTTCATGATGCTTTTGAGCCGCAAATGCACAGAAATGTAGAAGCCTACATGGATGACATAGTGGTCAAGAGCAAAGACAAAGTAACTTTGGTTCAAGATTTGGACGAGACCTTTGCAAATCTGCGCAAGATCAACCTCAAGCTCAACCCCGAGAAGTGCGTGTTTGGAGTCCCTTCCGCAAGCTTCTCGGGTTCTTAAATCTCAGCGGGGATTGAGGCCAATCCCGACAAGATCAAGGCCATTGAGCAGATTGAAGCACCAAAGCGCGTCAAGGATGTACGAAGGCTTGCCGGTTGCGTAGCTGCTCTCAAAGAGGTTTATCTCTAGGTTCTGCTGAACGCTACCGCCATTTTTCAAAATTTTGAAAAAGGCAGGTCCCATGCAATGGACTCCCGAAGCGGAGGCTGCGCTGCAGGACTTAAAGAGATACCTGTCCTCCACTCCAACACTTGTCGCACCTAAGCCACAAGAGAAGCCGCTGCTATATATAGCGGCAACCAATCAAGTGATTAGTGCTGCGTTAGTAGCGGAGAGGGAGGCGGATGATGAGCTAGCAACCACGGCAGACACATCCAGCGACAAGCAGGGGGCTTCACCGGCAAGCTCAGGTCCCGACAAGGACGGATCTGCACAGACGCAAGAGCAGATGCAGAAAAGGATGGTGCAACGCCCAGTTTAGTTTGTCAGTTCCCTTCTGCAGGGGGCTAGATCAAGGTACTCTAGTGTGCAAAAATTGCTTTTCGGCCTTCTCATGGCCTCGAGAAAGCTGCGCCATTACTTCCAAGCACATGAGATCACAGTTGTCACTCGCTTTCCGCTGAAGAGGATACTGCAGAATCCAGAGGCAACAGGCAGGATTGTCGAGTGGGCCTTTGGAACTGTCAAGCTTTGGCCTCAAGTTTGAAAGCACCTCAACTATCCAAAGCAGAGCATTGGCAGAGTTCATAGCAGAATGGACGCCAACACCAGATGAAGAAATTCCAGAGACGAGCATTCCCGTCAAGGAAGCGAGCAAAGAGTGGCTGATGTACTTTGATGGTGCCTTCTCGCTACAAGGCGCCGGTGCTGGCGTGCTGCTTATAGCACCCACCGGAGAGCACCTCAAGTACGTAGTCCAGATGCACTTTCCCAAGGAGCAAGCAACAAACAATACTACAGAGTACGAAGGTTTGCTTGCCGGTCTCAGGATCGCAGTGGACCTTGGGATCAAGAAGCTTATTGTCAGGGGTGACTCGCAGCTTGTCGCCCGTCAAGTGAACAAAGATTATCAGAGTCCATTGATGGAAGCTTATGTTGATGAAGTGAGGAAGCTGCCTACAAATGGAACATGTTCCAAGAGCTCAGAATGATATTGCTGATGGTTCGTCAAAGTGCGCCAGACTTAAGTTGCCCGTGGAACTGTGGATTTTTGTGCTCAAGCTAACTCAACCAACCGTAACACCGTCAACTGGACAGAACAAGAAGAGGAAGTTGATCTCTGGCGACTACTTTCCGGCAGAGCTTCCCGAAGCGGCAGCCAAGAAGGTCCCCAAGATCGACACCAACAGAGCTGAGGGGCAGTCTGCTCCGACAAGCCCTGTGGTTTGTTTCGTTGAAGCAGACGCCCCGACAAGTTTTGCTCCGACAAGCTTGCCGGGAACATCAAGCTCGGCTGAGCCGCAGGTTCTTGCCGTCGGTGATGTTCCTCGGCAAAGATGTGCCTTTAGTCCTTGTTGTCGAGCCACAAGCTCCAGCATGGGCGCAGCAGATTGTCCATTTCCTACAGACAGGAGAACTTCCCGAAGAGCAAGAAGAAGCTGAGAGAGTAGCCCGGCAGTCAAGTATGTACCAGTTTGTCGACAGCATACTGTACAGAAGAAGACTCAACGGTGTGAAATTGAAGTGTATTTGCCGGGAAGATGGACAGAAGCTGTTGGCAGAGATACACGGAGGCATATGTGGTCACCACATTGGCGCAAGAGCACTTGCCGGCAAAGCGTTCCGGCAAGGTTTCTTCCGCCGACAGCCCTCCAGTGATGCAACTGCACAAGTAACCAAATGTGAAGCGTGCAGTTCCATTCCAAACAGATACACCAGCCAGCTCAAGCTCTCCGTGACGATCCCTTTATCCCGCCATTTTCGGTCCGGGGCTCGACATCCTCGGCCCCTTCCACCGAAGTTGTCGGGGCTTTGAGTACTTGTACGTTGCTATCGACAAGTTCACAAAGTGGCGGAAGTGGAAGCGATGAGGAAGGTGACAAAGACAACAGCAGTCAAGTTCTTCAGTCGATTGTTTGCCGCTTCGAATCCCTAACGGGATCATCACCGACAACGGCACACAGTTCACAAGCCGCACCTTCATGCAAAGACGTCCAAGATCTTGGCGCCAAGGTCTGCTTTGCTTACATTGCTCACCCAAGAAGCAACGGTCAGCGAGAGGGCAGATGCTTTGAAGTGCTGCGCGGGCTCAAGACCAAAACTTTCGACAGGCTGCACAAGTGCGGAAGAAACTGGATTGAGGAGTCGCCGGTGGTTCTTTGGTCGATCAGACGACGCCAAATCGAGGCAATCGCCGACACCTTTGCTCTAGTCTATGGAGCAGAGGCAGTTCTCCCCACGGAACTCAGATATCGACGCCTCGAGTGCTCGCTTATGATGAGCTTGAGCAAGAGCAGCTGCGACAAGATGACGCTACTGCTCCTTGAGGAAGATCGCCTTCGGTCATTGCACGAGCTGCTCGTTACCAGCAAGCTTTGCGTCGCTACCACAGCCGCAAGGTTAGTGCCAGAAGCCTCGAGGAAGGCGACCTTGTTCTTCGGCGCGTTCAGTCCACCAAGAATTCAAACAAGTTGACACCGAAGTGGGAAGGCCCTTATCGGGTGAAACGAGTCACTAGGCCCGGCGCCGTCCGCCTTGAGACCGAAGATGGCATTCCGGTGAGCAACTCCTGGAATATTGAGCATCTTCGTAAGTTTTACCCGTAGGGCGCGGTTGCCGGAACCTGTTCCGGCAACCACCTTTTGTACAAGTCTTGCCGCTATTGCATGTAATCCTTTGTACAAAGCCGGGCGCAGATCCCGTGCATCAGTAAAGCTCATGTGTTGCGCACAACTTGTCAAATTCATGCTTTCATCATTTTATTGCATATTTTGGCTAACACTTTGTGCAGCACCCTAACCCGGTAAGCAATATTGAGCCGCTGGGCTCCATAACTTTATTTTCTCTTCTTTCTCTTTTCTCAAAGAAAGGAAGGATCCCTCGCGCACAAGTTAACCAAGGGGGGAAGAAGAAGGTAATACTATGGACCAAGCGTTGCTCGAGGAAGTTAATACTATGGACCAAGCATTGCTCGAGGAAGTTTCGCCTTATCAGGAAGCAAACGACAGAAAAGCTAAGTTGCCAAAGTTTGAGCAATCAGCTCTTAAATTTTTAAGTTATCTTCCTTGAACGATAGTACTTTGTATGGAAAACCTGTGCGCAGAGGAACCAACTTCATGGCTAGTCGCTTCTTGCTTTGTTTCGAGTCTGCTCAACAACTTAAGTGAGCTGCAGCTAGTCGCGACAAGGTTGCTTGTCGGAGGCAGCATCGCCATCAGGCTGCTGACGTTCCGCACTCAGCGCTCGCGGCAAAGATGCCTGCACCGACAAGTTCCCTAAAAGCATAGGGTAAAAACGTACAAATGAAGGAATCAAGTAAAGGAAATATCATTGCAATCATCGCCTAAGATAGAGTATATTACAAAATAGCTTGTCGCTGATCTAACAAAGTGTTCTAAACATGATCAGCAGCGACAAGGGAAAGATAAAATTGGCGGCCTAGTCTACGCGGTCGCCGTCAATCCGCTTGATCTTGTTCACCTTGTCTACAATGGGTGCGACAAGGGCTTTGAGCGCCTCCACGTCAACATCTGGCGGCAAGGATCTGAGGACGCCGTTGAGGTTGAGGCCTGGATTGCGGAAGGCCACCTTCATCAACACCTTCTCGAGGGCTCCTGCGCAGATCTGGCGCGACTCCTCGGTCAGCTGCTTTGGGACCTCTTCCGGAGTCAGCTGGAGGCCCGGCCAACACGCCCTTGAAGAATAGGCTAAGCTTGGCGCTGGGTTGGAGATGCTCACGGAGGAGTATGCAAGATCCACCATCCCGGCTCCATCAGCTCGTTGTGGATGTCGGCAGCAGTATCCACAAGACCTTCGGTCCAATGCTCCACACTCTCCCTCAAGGCGCTCTGGGTGTCAACAGCATTCGCCAGCAGCTCCTCCTTGGCCTTGATCGTCTCCAATAGGCCCACCTCCCGCTCTCTGGCGCCGTCCAGCGTCTGCGTCAGAGTGGTCAGCTTCAGCTCAAGATCCGCCTTGGAATCCTTGGCGGCATCGAGCTCCTTGCCCCTATCGGCGAGACGGCCCTGCAGCTCGCCAAGGGTCTAAGCGTCCCTTCTCGGCCGTGCTTGAGCGCTGCAAGCTCTTCGCCGCTCTTCCGAGATCGGCCTCGGCTGCGCCACCTTCGCCTCCAACTCTTTCTTGGCGGCCTCGGCGGCTGCGGTAGCATCCTTCGCTTCCTTAAGCGCCCCGCCAAGTGGCTCCTCGCGCGCGACAAGCTCTTCCTCGTGGCTGTCCAGGTTGACCTTCCGCTGCGCCAGCTCACTTTCCTGCGCGGAGAGCTTCTCGGCGGCCAGCCGCTGCTCCTCCTCAGCTGCGGCCTTCTCAAGGATGAAGGTGCGCTCTTCTGCAAGTTGTTCCCGCGCTTCTGCTATGTTCCAGAGAGTTTCTTGGTTGGCGCCCCAGAGCTCTTCTGTGCACTTCTCCATGTCCGCTCCCGCCCTCGCGACAAGTGCTTCCCGGGACTCCAACTTGGCTTGTCGGGCGCGGTAGAGCGACAGCAGCTTCTTCAACAGCTGCTCCTCCTCAGACTTCGCCGCTGCTGCTGCTTGGCGCGCGTCCACCAGCGTCGGCCAATGGAGGCGAGCAGCTCTCCGTCGAAGGTCTCTCCTTCGACCGGGCGCCTGAGCTCGACTCCCATGGGAGCTTGATGAAGACGCCGTCGCCGGCCTTCAAGTAGGCGCCGGGCTGGGGCTCTTCGGAGCCTGACGCTACAGCAGCGGTGGGGGAGTCGGCGTCGGTGTAGCGCCTGGCGCTCCTGCGGCCTCAAGGCCGTCAGTGCGATCGCCAGACCCCTCGCCGGCTTCTGTGGCGGCAGCCTCGGTGGCCTCTTCGCCGACAGGCTCGTCGGCGCCGGCCTCTTCTTCCACGGCAACCGTCGGTGTTGCCAAGGCGTCCTCCTCGCCGGTGACCTCAGTCTCCATCGGGTCTGTGGCGGACAAAGAAAGAACAGTCAAGCAAATATTCAAAGAAAAATAGAAGAAAACAAGCCCAAGGGAAATTTTCGCGTAAGGGGGTTACCTGCAATGGGATCTGCAGCCATGGTCTCGACCACTGGAGGGTCACTGGTGCTGTCCCTTCGCGGGGTAGCCTCCCTTGCCGGAGTGGCCTCCCTTGCCGGAGGATGCTCCCTTGCTGGAGAATCCTCCCTTGGCGGCGTAGTCTAAGCAGACATAATTTCGGGGGCGGCTTCCGGGCCCTCCTGATGAGGCTGCACTGCTCCTACACAAACCAACAGTCGGATATCAACGAAGAAGGAGCACCCACGCACACCTAACGGTAAGGAGAAAACCGCATACTTACTCCGGGGCCTGTGCTGGGGGCTGCTCTGAGGAAAGGTTGCCGGGTCCGGCAAGGAGGTCTCAGACGCGCCTCCTGTTGCCACGGGTGGATCATCCTCAACGACGACCACCGGGGTCTTGGCCCTCTTCGACGCTCTGGGCGGCGTCACGAAAAGGAAAGAGTTCAGAGCGAAGCAAGTCAGATTCAAGATAAAGCAACAAAATTGAAGAAATACAAGCGCAATATTGAAGCTTACTCTTCTTCTTCCTCCTCGGAGCTGAGCGCGGAGAAGTCAAACTCCGGCTTGCCTCCGGTGCGACGAGGCGGAGGAGTAGGCTCTCTTGGCCGCTTGGCGGAGGCGTCGGCGGCGGCCTGGGAGGATCCCGCCCCGGTTGTCGCAGTAGTGTGGGGTGCTCCCGCGGCAACATCGCTTGCCCTTGAGAAGCGCGTCATGGCGCTTCTTGACTGTAGGCCCGCCTGTCGCCCGTCTCGTCTCCGGCCTTGCGGAGACACCTCTTCGACGGAGCCGGGGGCTCCGTTGGCGGCAAGTCGCTGGGTGGTGGAGAAGAAGCGCCCTCGGCTGGTCCGCTCGACTCAGCCTCGGGTGCGGCAAGCTCTTCCTCGTGGCGAACTCCTTCGCTCGGCAAGGCTTGCCGCCTCGGCTGCGTCCGCCTCCTCCACGGTGTACCGAAGACGCCCGGCGGCACTGCTGCCGCCTCCTCCAGCCTGGTGGCAATGCGTACCATCTCCTCGTCGGTGGTGTCGCGGGTGAGCCTCTTCTGCTTGTCGGAGCGGATCGACACTTCTTCCAAGTTGCCGAAGAACTGCTGCACGATCTCGTCGGAAGGCTCTTGCCAGGTTGGAATGATCCCATGAGAATCGCACAACGGCATCATGGCCCGGATGCGGTCGAGTGCAGAGTTGTTGCACAATGGGACGACCCCCCTCGGCAACCTAAACCACTCGGGGTGGTCGGGGTCGTTCTTGAACAGCTCTAGCAACATCGCATCCAACTCCAAGACGGTGAAATTCCAGTTAAGGCCCGGGCCCAGCCTCATGATGTCCGCCGCATTTTGGAACTCCCAAGCAGGTCTCCTCCTCTCCTGCAAGGGAGCGATGCGGCGGCGAAGGAAGTCTGCGCCAACTGCGCCCACGGTTAGTCCGGCAAGCCTGAGGCGCAAAATCCGGGTCACAGCTATCTTCAACCTAGCATCCTTCGGCGCCAAACTACTCCAATCGTTATCACAAGACTATTGGGGTTTGGCATGACGGCAGTGAAGGGCTGCGGGTTCTCCTCTACGATCCAACACCAGTTGGCTCTCCACTCCTCCCACTTGTTGCGGAACTCTCCTTCCAGATACGCCTCTTTCTTGCCGACCCTGGAGACCCAAGCTATCCCTCCGGCAAGCGGCTCCCCTCTCTCAACGCGGGGCAAGAAGAAGTGGCGGAAGAGAGCTACGTTGGGATAGATCCCGACAAAGTTTTCGCAAAGGTGTGCGAAAACTGCCATGGTCAGAATGGCGTTGGGGGTGAAATCCAGGAGGCGGAACCCGTATGTGTTCATAATATCGCAGAAGAACTCAGAGAAGGGCGGGCAGAGCCCGCAATAGAAGAAAAGGGCAAAGAAAGGATACCCAGTTGGGGCTAATTCCGAAGCAATGGCGGGGAGTACCTTCGTGCGCGGATGCGCACGCGTCTCCGTCGACCAGAAGAGATAGAAGCGTTCCCTCGGCTCCTTTGCCTCGAGCTGAGGGAAGAAGATGGCCCGCTCGTTGCGCAGCGCCGCGAGCCGCTGCGCCTCGGCCGATTTCACCCCCTTCCCCTTGTCGGCCTTCGGAGACATGGCGGAGGCGGTGGAGGAGGTCGACGGCGTTGAGTGTGCTTGTGGCGAAATGGGGCGGAGCGCTGCTCTCTTCGCACTACAGAAGAAGGGGGGAGTGGCGGTGGTTTTCTTGACAAGACAGCAATGGCGAGGTGGACGGCCTGCCCCTGTTTCCCCTGTTTATAAGGAGGGGGAGGGGGCCGACGTTCCGCTTTTCCTAATAAAGAAACCCCCACGACCACGCCCACGATCTCTCACACGATGCCACGTTCGGTGCGTGCCGTTAGTAGGGGACATGGTGGGTCCGGGGTGAGTTACGGCGTGATCGAGGCCGCGTGTGACCGTGCACTGTTTTGGGCCTTGCCCGACAGCGCTCGGCACTGCAGCGGCCCAGTTCGGGGCTCTGCCGGTGTACTAGAGTAGGGGTACCCTAGTATCCCGTACTCGTGCACGGGCAGTTGCAGCACTCCGCGGCAAGGCTTGCCTGGTCACCGCCAAGGTCCTCTGTGGTTCCTTTGGAGCCATTCAAGAACAAAGTATTTGACCAAGAAGACAAGGCCCCGGCAAGAGGAGCTTGCCGGGAAGGCCACTCAAGGCACGCAGAAGACAAGACCCCGGCAAGAGGAGCTTGCCGGGAAGGCTCGGAGCGCGACAAGCCTCCGGACGCGACAAGGATTCAGCCGCGGCAAGGCACTTGCCGCGGCAGGCAACCTCTCTTCATCTCCGCTCCAGCTCATCTACCAACGTGTCACCATGGGATCATTCCATGCGCGCGTGTCAAGAGGCTGTGCAGCCAGCGGGGAGCAGCGATAAGCGGCGCTGACAAGCCCACCATCGTGGCAAACGGAGGCGCACCTAACGGTCCCTGTTACACTGTTTGGACGACAGGGACGGGCGTTTAATGCTTTTGTCCCTTGCCGTCAGAGTTAGGTATTTTGCACTGTACACTGTTCAAGTAGGTGTACCAACTACTGTTTTTCCATTTGTACCCTCCTCTACGTTGCCACCGCCGGAGACCCCTTGAGCATATAAAAGGAGGCCCATGCGCGACGAGAGGGGTTCGATCCATTCGACTCATACGAGACCAGAGACACTCACGCTAGGTTTTGTAGCTCTCATCGCTCCCTAGCAAGATCGCAATACCAATCAGACAAGCAGCAGTAGGAGTTTTATCTCTCCGGAGAGCTCCGAAGCTGGGTAAAAACTGCTCGTGTGCTTTGCCTCGATCCGCTCTTCGTGCGATCTCCGCCCCCGTCCGCACCACAAGGGGCCTGGTCCGCCGGCCCCATAGGTGTTCGTGGGTCCGATCAGCCTCCCCGACAAATGGTTTCCTTAGGGTATCCTATGAAGACGCATTTTTCCAACTTGGGTTCGAGCTTTTCAGGTTGAAGTTTCTTGACATAAGCATCGCATCCCCAAACTTTTAGAAACGACAGCTTAGGTTTCTTCCCAAACCATAATTCATACGGTGTCGTCTCAACGGATTTAGACGGTGCCCTATTTAAAGTGAATGTAGCTGTCTCTAGAGAGTATCCCCAAAATGATAGCGGGAAATCGGTAAGAGACATCATAGATCGCACCATATCCAATAGAGTGCGATTACGACGTTCGGACACACAGTTACGATGATGTGTTCCAGGCGGATTGAGTTGTGAAACGATTGCACATTTCCTTAAGTGTGTACCAAATTCGTGACTTAAATATTCTCCTCCATGATCCGATCAGAAGAACTTTATTTTTCGGTCACGTTGATTCTCTACCTCATTCTGAAATTCCTTGAACTTTTCAAAGGTCTCATACTTGTGTTTCATCAAGTAGACCCATATCTACTCAAGTCATCAGTGAGAGTGAGAATATAACGATATCCTCCGCGAGCCTCAACGCTCATTGGACCGCACACATCGGTATGTATGATTTCCAATAAGTTGGTTGCTCGCTCCATTGTTCCGGAGAACGGAGTCTTGGTCATTTTGCCCATGAGGCATGGTTCGCATGTGTCAAATGATTCATAATCGAGAGACTCTAAAAGTCCATCGAATGGAGCTTCTTCATGCGCTTGACACCAATGTGACCAAGGCGGCGATTACCACAAGTATGTGGGACTATCGTTATCAACTTTACATCTTTTGGTATTCACACTATGAATATGTGTAACATTACGCTCGAGATTCATTAAGAATAAACCATTGACCATCGAGCATGACCATAAAACATATCTCTCATATAAATAGAACAACCATTATTCTCGGATTTAAATGAGTAGCCATCTCGCATTAAACGAGATCACGATACAATGTTCATGCTCAAACTTGGCACTAAATAACAATTATTGAGGTTTAAAACTAATCCCGTAGGTAAATGTAGAGGTAGCGTGCGATGGCGATCACATCGACCTTGGAACCATTCCCGACGCGCATTGTCACCTCGTCCCTTCGCGATCTCCGCTTTATTCCGCAGCTCTGCCGTGAGTTACAAATATGAGCAACGACACCGTATCAAATACCTGTGAGTTACTACCGATCGGTAAGGTACACATCAATTACATGTATATCAAATATACCTTTAGTGTTGCCGGCCTTCTTGTCCGCTAAGTATTTGGGGCAGTTCCGCTTCCATGGCCCTTCCCTTTGCAATAAAAGCACTCTGTCTCGGGCTTGGGTCCATTCTTTGACTTCTTCCGGCAACTTGCTTACCGGGCGCAGCAACATCTTTTGTCGTCCCTTCTTGAAGTTCTTCTTACCCTTGCCCTTTTTGAACTTAGTGGTTTTATTGACCATCAACACTTGATGTTCTTTCTTGATTTCAACCTCTACGACTTCAAAGATTGAGAATACTTCAGGAATGGTCTTCACCATCCCCTGCATATTGTAGTTCATCACAAAGCTCTTGTAGCTTGGTGGGAGCGATCAAGGATTCTCATTAATGACCGCCTCGTCCGGGAGGTTGATCTCCAGCTGGGACAGGCGGTTGTGCAACCCAGACATTTTGAGTATGTGCTCACTGACAGAACTGTTTTCCTCCATCTTACAACTATAGAACTTGTCGGAGACTTCATATCTCTCGACCCGGGCATGAGCTTGGAAAACCATTTTCAGCTCCTCGAACATCTCATATGCTCCGTGTTGCTCAAAATGCTTTTGGAGCCCTGGTTCTAAGCTGTAAAGCATGCTGCACTGAACGAGGGAGTAATCATCAGCACGAGACTGCCAAGCATTCATAATGTCTTGGTTCTCTAGGATGGGTGCTTCACCTAGCGGTGCTTCTAGGACATATTGTTTCTTGGCTGCTACGAGGATGATCCTTAGGTTCCGGACCCAGTCCGAATAGTTGCTGCCATCATCTTTCAGCTTGGTTTTCTCTAGGAACGCGTTGAAGTTCATGTTGACATGAGCGCGTTGGCCATTTGATCTACAAGACATATTTTGCAAAGACTTTAGGCTAAGTTCATGATAATTAAGTTCATCTAATCAAATATTTAATGAACTCCCACTCAGATTGACATCCCTCTAGTCATCTAAGTGTTACACGATCCGAGTTGACTAGGCCGTGTCCGATCATCACGTGAGACGGACTAGTCATCGTCGGTGAATATCTCCATGTTGATCGTATCTTCCATACGACTCATGTTCGACCTTTCGGTCTCTTGTGTTCCGAGGCCATGTCTATACATGCTAGGCTCGTCAAGTTAACCCTACGTGTTTTGCATGTGTAAAACTTTCTTACACCCGTTGTATGTGAACGTAAGGATCTATCACACCCGATCATCACGTGCTGCTTTGAAACGACGAACTTTAGCAATGGTGCACAGTTAGGGGAACACTTTCTTGAAATTATTCTAAGGGATCATTTTATTTACTACCGTCGATCTAAGTAAACAAGATGCAAAAACCATAATAAACATCACATGCAATTATATAAAGTAGTGACATGATATGGCCAATATCATATAGCTCCTTTGATCTTCATCTTTGGGGCTCCATGATCATCTTGTCACCGGCATGACACCATGATCTCCATCATCATGATCTCCATCATCGTGTCTCCATGAAGTTGCTCGCCAACTATTACTTCTACTACTATGGCTAACACGTTTAGCAATAAAGTAAAGTAATTTACATTGCGTTGAATCAATGACACGCAGGTCATACAATAATTAAGACAACTCCTATGGATCCTGCCGGTTGTCATACTCATCGACATGCAAGTCGTGATTCCTATTACAAGAACATGATCTCATACATCACAATATATCATTCATCATTCATCGCAACTTCCGCCATATCACATCACATGACAATTGCTGCAAAAACAAGTTAGACGTCCTCTAATTGTTGTTGCATCTTTACGTGGCTGCAATTGGGTTTTAGCAAGAACGCTTTTTCTTACCAACGAATAACCACAACGTGATTTTGTCAACTTCTATTTACCCTTCATAAGGACCCTTTTCATCTAATCCGCTCCAACTAAAGTAGGGGAGACAGACACCCGCTAGCCACCTTATGCAACTAGTGCATGTCTGTCAGTGGAACCTGTCTCACGTAAGCGTACGTGTAAGGTCGGTCTGGGCCGCTTCATCCCACAATACCGCTGAAGCAAGAAAAGACTAGTAGCGGCAAGCAATTTGACAAGATCTACGCCCAAAACAAAATTGTGTTCTACTCGTGCAATAGAGAACTACGCATAGACCTAGCTCATGATGCCCCGTTGGGGAACGTTGCAGAAAATTAAAATTTTTCCTACGGTTTCACCAAGATCCATCTATGAGTTCATCTAAGCAACGAGTCATGGAAGAGAGATTGCATCTACATACCACTTGTAGATCGTGTGCGGAAGTGTTCAAGGGAACGATGATGATGGAGTCGTACTCGCCGTGATTCAAATCACCGATGACCAAGTGCCGAACGGACAGCACCTCCGCGTTCAACACACGTACGGAACGAACGACGTCTCCTCCTTCTTGATCCAGCAAGGGGGAAGGATAGGTTGAGGAAGAAGGCTCCAGCAGCAGCACGACGGCATGATGATGGTGGAGAGGCAGTACTCCGATAGGGCTTCGCCAAGCACTCAACGGAGGAGGAGAGGTGTTGGGAGGGAGGGCTGCGCCTTGGATGTGTCTCTGCAGCCTCCCTCACCCCTCTATTTATTGGGGACGGGGCAAGGGAGGCCGGCCCCTCTAGATGAGATCTAGAGGGGGGCGGCGGTTGTGGAGGGGGGGCTTGCCCCTGCCAAGGGGGGCGCCCCCCACTAGGGTTCCCCCCAACCCTAGGCGCATGGGCCCAAGGGGGGGGGCGCGCCCAGCCCTCCAGGGGCTGGTTCCCTGCCCCTTGTGGCCCATGAGGCCCTCCGAGAGGGGTGGCCCCTCCCGGTGGACCCCCGGAACCTCTCCGGTGGCCCCAGTACAATACCGATATGCCCCCGAAACTTTCCGGTGTCCGTATGACAACTTCCCATATATAAATCTTTACCTACGGACCATTCCGGAACTCCTCGTGACATCCGGGATCTCATCCGGGACTCCGAACAACATTCGGTAATCACATACAAGTCTTCCTAATAACCCTAGCGTCACCGAACCTTAAGTGTGTAGACCATACGGGTTCGGGAGACATGCAGACATGACCGAGACGACTCTCTGGTCAATAACCAACAACGGGATCTGGATACCCATGTTGGCTTCCACATACTCCTTGATGATCTCATCGGATGAACCACGATGTCGAGGATTCAAGCAACCCCGTATACTATTCCCTTTGTCAGACGGTATGTTACTTGCCCGAGATTCGATCGTCGGTATCCCAATACCTCGCTCAATCTCGTTACCGCCAAGTCACTTTACTCAGATCAGTAATGCATGATCCCGTGACGGACACTTGGTCACTTTGAGCTCATTATGATGATGCACTACCGAGTGGGCCGGTGATACCTCTCCGTAACACGGAGTTACAAATCCTGGGCCTCGATCCGTGTCAACCCAACAGACACTTTCGGAGATACCTGTAGTGTACCTTTATAGTCACCCAGTTACGTTGTGACGTTTGGTACACCCAAAGCACTCCTACGGTATCCGGGAGTTACACGATCTCATGGTGTAAGGAAAAGATACTTCACATTGGAAAAGCTCTAGCAAAACGAACTACACGATCTTGTGCTATGCTTAGGATTGGGTCTTGTCCATCACATCATTCTCCTAATGATGTGATCCTGTTATCAATGACATCCAATGTCCATAGTCAGGAAACCATGACTATCTATTGATCAACGAGCTAGTCAACTAGAGGCTCACTAGGGACATATTGTGGTCTATGTACTCACACGTGTATTACGATTTCCGGATAATACAATTATAGCATGAATAAAAGACAATTATCATGAACAAGGAAATATAATGATAATCCTTTTATTATTACCTCTAGGGCATATTTCCAACAGTAGGTTTGTAACATCCCAAAATTCTAAATTTTGGAATGGTATAATAAATAAAGATTTGATTGATTTTTTGATTGATTGAGTGAAATTGAGTGAAATTTGAAACTTTTTGAAAGTTAAATGAGAGGGAATAAAAGGACTTTCCCAAACTTTCATTTTCCATGTTATGATCTCCGTGAATTCAAATTCTTTTCACACAAAACCCTGGAGAGAAGATGACATGACTTCTCCCATTTATTTAAATGACAAGGGGTGTTGAAAATATTTGAATTTCATTTGAGAATATTTCAATTTCAGAAACTTCAAGCAACTCAATGATTTTCATGAGAGAAGATAAAATGACTTCTTCAAAACATATGAAATATGGGTTGGGAGTTTAAAAGGATCAATTTAAAGTCCTTTTGGAAATTATTTTTCAATTTGGAGTTATTGGGTTTTATTCATATTATTTTTCTCCAAAAATAGAATATATGGAAATTAGGGTAAAATGATTCCCTACAATAGAAAATTGGAGAGAAATTAATTTGAAATCATTTTTGTATTTTTAAAATGATTTTTATTGGGTTTTACTATAGCTGTAGCACTCTTTGCTTTATTTGAATTTTTGTATATTCTATTTGAATCTAGAATAATGTTCATGTTGTAGAAAATCTTTTTTTGAAAATTTTCATATATTATATGCCTATAGTATATTTTTATTTATTTTGGTTTTATTTTATTTTCTGAAAAATTGTTTTAAAAAAAAACTTCTCGACCGACTGGACCGGGCCGGACCCGAGCCACAGCCCGGCCCAGCCAAAGCCACGGCCCAGCCGGCCCACGCCGTCCCTAGCTAGGGACGAAGTCCCGAGCCAAGACGCTTGCCGCCGCCGTGCTCACTTGACCTCTCCCGCCGCCTCTCGTGCCCCCTCCTCCACGCCTCGCTGCCCCGGCCGCCTATAAATCGCGGGTCCCGGACCCCACTTCTCCTCCCCTCGCGCCGGCGCCCCTCGCCAGATCCGCCGCCGCCGCCAGGTTGTTGCCGCCGTTGCCAACTACCGCCGCGCCGCACCACCGCCGTAGCCACCACCCACCTCACCGCCGTCCCGCGCCGCATCCCCCCGTTCACTCCGCCGAGCCGGAGGGCCACCGGAGCCGCTGCCCCGGCCGGAACCGAGCCGCCGCCGCCGTCCCGTCGCCGGAACACGCCACTGCCACCAGAAAACCGCCGCCGCCGGTTTAATTTCTGAACCGGTACAAAACCGCAAAAGCCTGACCGGTTTTCTTTTAGATCGGTTTTCATTTTTTAGTTAGTGCTATTAAGTGAACGTTCGTTGTTTATACCTACGCAGCAAACGAATACGTTCGTTAGCGTTCAATAATGGACGTTCATTACTTAGTCTTTTCCTTTTTGTTTTTTTTCGTCAGGGACCTATTAGTAGAATTTCTTTTACAGATTAGTCCCTGTTTTTCAAACGACCACTACTTTTTACTCGTTAGTCCAAATCAACCGAAACCAACGCCCACTTCTTTGTTATGATCCCTTCTATCCAGTAATACAACTCAAACATGTTTTTGAAAGTTTAAAATTTGAATTAGATCAGAATTGAATTTGAACTTCGTTTGATCATAATTCGAGTTTTATAACTCCATTTGAGTTGATTCTTTTTGCAAATTAAAGCTCTTGACCTAAACTTTCTGATAAGGCCAAATTCACATAATTTTGGTACTTTTAGAAATTGTTTTATGTTACAAGAGTTATTTGCTTGGTTTTGATGTTTTCCGAATCGTCTTCTTCGTTCTTTCTGATCTTTTGAGTTATTGCTTATGTGTGGTTACTACTGCTTGTTTATGATAGATTGACCGGAGTGTGACGAGTAGAGCTATCGAGAGTTTTGAGTGTGAATAATCTTCATCAACTTTGTAGGCAAGTTCACACTTTGATCATATCCCTTTTCATACCCAGTTTTTATGCATTAGTTTCAACCCTCAAACATTGCATGAGTAGGATTGATAACATATGGGTATCGGGAAGTATTTGATGAGGTAGGAACATATTGCCCTGCATTCAAACCTTGGGAGTTACTATTACGTTGCTTATATTGCTATGCTATGCTCGTAGACGTGGAGGGGGTTTTGAGAGTATTCATGACAGTTGTGAGATTGTTAATTAATGGTTTACTTAAGGTGGCAACTTAAACACACATCTGGGTGGATTGAGGCACCTGGGTATTCCAAGATTGCCTATCTAGGCACCTGGGTAGACCAGGATTGCCTGTTTTTTTATGGACCGCCACCCAGGCTCAAAGGGATCATGAGATTATTCATACTAGAAACTTCCGTGTGCAGCCACAAGCTATTACGGGCTCTAGCATAGTTGATTAAGTCGTGTGAACTCTTACAGTGGTAGACTAGCAGATGTAGGGAATGTAGGTGGTACGGTCTACCCATCGTAAGGTGCAAACACTTCTGAAAGACTATGTCTCGGTCATCCGTTTCTCAAACACCATGTAGTGCGAGAAATCCAACGGAGGAGATCGAGTCTTGTGGGTAAAAGTGCACAAACCTCTGCAGAGTGTACAAACTAATCATGATTAGCCGTGTCCCCGGTTATGGACGTCTTGTGTATCTAGTTCTTGGATTATCCTGTTGATCTCATCATGTTACTTTAATTAATTTTGTTGGGTTTTAATGATGATGATTAATTGGGATTGAGAATGCTGTCAACCATTCTCAATGTTTAACAACCACCATGATAGTTAAATAAATTTATTCCTTTGCAGTAGGGAAAAATTGGCTTTATGCAAAACTGTAACCATAGAGCTTTTCCACCAGCCATATATGCATGTAGTGATAGCCATTATTCATCGTTGTTTCATACAGTGAATTTGCCAGTACATTCAATGTACTGACCCTTTGTGGCTGCAACGTCTCATGTTGCAGGATCTTACAACGAGTAAGTGATACGTTAGGGTTACGATTTCTACACTCAACTTTGTCGTTGGTGTTGATGGGAACCCACAACCTTGTTACTTCCGCTATTTGGATTGAGTTAATAGTATTTACGTTACTTTATACATGTGATTTACCTCTGTTATAAATCCTCGAGTACTGTGTGTCAGCATAACGATCCCGGGATGACACTTAAGCACAGAGACTTGATCCATTCGGGTCGGGTCGCTAAAGTGCGTGGAGCAATTGCCAGGTTAAAACAAAAATATCCCATTTTGAATCGGCACGCAAAAAGCAAATTTGCCACAATATTCAATTGAAAAAATAAACAAAAACATCCCATTTGAATCGGCACGCAAAAAGCAAATTCACCACAATATTGAATTGAACAAATAGTGTCCACAGGAAGAACATTCATCAGATTTCGCAACAATAGCAATTGAACATATGGTAGCTAAATTCCAATGAATTGTCCACACATATATTCATTACATAATTAATCATAGTGTACGTAATACGAACACCTCATCAGATAGAAAACAATGGATCCATGTGTTATATGTTTAGCGGCTAACTCTTACTCAATGTTTCAGGAGAACGCATGCTGAAATCTTCATTATCACCGGTGGGATTGATGTAGTGATCCAGGAAGAAGTCACTGATAAATCTCCGAACCATCGGCAATTCACCAGCCGGGAGCGGTTCAGGGGTCCTCGGTTTTAAGATGAGCAGCAGTATTTTTAAGATCAGAATGTGCCATATGAGTGGAGTAGAAGATGTTAATTAAGATAGACTTACTGGTACTAATTCGCGAGGATCATCACAACTATCAACAGATTTGCAGATGGAGATCATGTGTCTGCAAACATAGTATCCACAAAGGTTGGTCCCTGCTTCTTGCTGAGGACACTGAATTTTTTTGTATAAAATTAGTCTTGTATTTGTCCCATTAGGAACAACCTAACTGGTGTTAGATGTATTATTTTTTCTTTGGACAAAATAGAAAGACGTTTATTTAGAAGCTTGAACATCTGACTAGCGTAAGGAAAGGTATTTGCAAACTATTGGATAAATTTTCCGAAAATAATGGATTTCGGTGTGTTACAGGAGAAACAATCTCGTGTTGTAGAGGTAGTTTCCTCTTGAATAGGTTCCCTGGTTTAGTTTGCCACAATGCGAGCACACTACAAATGATGATGAATTTTGACAACATCAATTATTGAACCAGATATGAATGCAAATTAATTTCAACATCATAGAATTCAATACCTATCCAAGAATTGCGGAAGATGCGTCAGATCCTGAGCGTTTGTTGACTCTCTGAGAAAATCGATGTAGTAAACTGTGTTCTTGTTTGGAACAATGAATACCAATATCCAATGATCGCTACATATTAAGAAAGCCATGAACTTATGAATGATGTCGAAATCTGAAAGACAATCAGAGTATGTGTGGTTGTTTACTTGACTTACCGTTCATGATATGGCCATAGAAATGATTCTGCATGGGACGTGTTTTCAAAGATACGGACGGCCGAGTTAACGGCCCAGTCCCGTCGGTCCTTACCATCTAATGTTGTACCATTAGCTAATGCAGGATCAATGAAATACACACTCTCCATTTTTCTTCTCTGCGCGTTCAATCCCCTGAGAGGAATAAAATGCAGTTAGCTGTTTATCATTTACAGCCGTGTATGGAGAAGTTGGTCAAAGTTTGTTAAGTACTTACAAAATCACGCATCTAACAAGAGTGGGATCGAGCACGTTGAAGTTGAAGAAGAGATGTAAGTCCTTGAAACTCACATTGATGGAACCAGCATCGTGTCGGAAATGATCTCTGTTGTAGTGGACTAGCAAAGCATGATGACCTTCTGACATTTGATCCATGCAATATTCATGTAACTTGCGGCAACTGGAGCTGCACTCATCAAAGTATTCGCCAAAAGGAAATAGCTGGCCATGGACATAATTGCGTGCTTCAAGTACGTCTGCTTTATTTTTAGCAAGCAACAAACGTACTTCTTCATCACCCATGGCGTCAGAAATAATATTACTCCCCGATTCGAACAAGCTATTGCTAATTTGGTTCTGGGCGATGAGTGCTTTAAGTAAGAGGCAATCGTTCTCTTTCCTCTTCACTCTCCCGCGCGCTTCCTCATGGTCGTGGGTGTAGCCTTTTTGGCCACTTCCTTCTTGGTACTTGAAGCATTTCTGGCAGAATGTTGGTTGCCTGCGAGGTAGGCTGACGAGCAGACGGTGAAGCTTGGACGGACTGCTTAGCAGATGGTTTATCTATGCCGGACCGCTGAGCTGGCGATGCTGCTATGACGGACTGCTGGGCTGTAGGAGCAGAGGCATCGGACTGCTGACCATGCGTTGAAGCTATGTCGGGTTTCTACGCAGGTGGTGCCAACTTGTCGGTGTGCTGAGGAGGCCGTGCCAACACGTTGGTTTGCTGAGCAGGAAGTGCTGACGCATTGGTATGCTGATCACACGCCTGCGGACCGACGAATTAATGAGCAGTCGGTTCTGCACCTGCTGCATCGCTTAGCGTGCAGTTCAAGCATCGATCGCTTAGCAGTCCGTTCCACCAGGTTGGTTTGCTGAGCTTGTGCTGCAGCTGGGTCTCCCCCGCTGCTTCAGCGGCCGGCATCTGAACCGGTGGTGCATCATCAACAGTTGTAGGCCTTGCTACTGGCTGCTTTGGGGCGGAGGATGACATGGCCTGTACGCCACAAAGTCGGGCCGGCTGATCACAGGTTGATGCATCAGCCTGCGAGAGCTGTTGTGGCAAGGAGAGCGTCACCGGTTGAGGGGCGATAGTGGTTGCTCTTGGCGGAGCTTCAGGAATCTCATCGATGAACTCTATTTCCTTTCGTGCCCACTGGATGTGATGTAACAGTGTTTCTCCCAAGGTCCTTTGCTCATCGAAGTCTCCTAGGACATTCTTCAGGGCAAATTCATCGAATCCGTGCTTTACTTCACCACGTAGCACTTCACACAGCCCGGCTTCAATGGCACATTGTCCAAGAAGAGGCCATCTTCCAAGAAGGGTGGGAAAACCTAGGCTGTTGCACATTTTAATGTACCTTCATAATGTGTAAGAATTCCCTTCAGTCTGTCTTTCATTCCAGATAGATCAGATATAGCATCATCAAGAGCAGCTGTAGTCTCAGTTTCGCTAGGGTCAGCTGATGCACATCTACTCTTGTGCAGTGTTGTCGGGCAATAAGCAGCATCCTCCATGCCCACCTCCCCTCCCATCAGCTCGCTATCTGTCAGTGTTAGAGTCTTCTACATCATCATTGACTCCTCAACATCCTTTCGAACAGCTAGATAAATCTCCTTCTTCAACTTTTCATACAATGCATTCTGCTTCATTTCACTCCTCGCTTTTTTCATGCTGAGCCTGTCTTCTTTGCTGAGTGTGAAAGCCCTCTTGTGCGGGACATTAACACCTATACCCCTTGCATGGCCAGGGGCTCTTTTGTGTCTAGAGAAATGGATAGAATATCACATGGCCCTGAGTTCCTGTAGAACCTTCCAGGGATCTTGGAAGCCTCTACCATCAGTTCATACAGTTTGGCGTCACGTGCATTTTTAAAGTAATAAGTTCCGTCATCAGGCCTCATTGCACGTGCCCGCAAGTAGTCTCTGGCGCGTTCGCCCCCAATTTCATTAAAGGCCAGATTCCCACCCGCTGCTACTGCTTCTTTGTCCTCCTATTCCCATATCAGTTTCATGTCGTAGTATCCTGCCACACCCATACGGTGGGGTTGTATGTTTTTCTTCTATAGTTTCGATTGCTTGAAACTCTTCTCAACAAACACTGGAGTTGCCCTGACCCTTTTGAATTCTGCCCAGTCTGCCTTTGTAATTTGGGGGTATGCGGGGATTGGGTCCTTGCCTTCACTCAAGTACTTCTTGTACAGCACGTGCTTCCAGTTTCTCCGAGCATCCCTAGACTTCTTCGGTGCAGCGTGTTCCACCTGCATTCTCCACTGCTCTGGAACGTTGAAGTGATCCATGATCTCCCGGACTATCCTTCGCCGTGTTTCTGTGTCAGCCTTCCAAAACCCCGGCAGATTAATGTTGAGCCTTGCCCTGCCAACAAATCCACACACACTCCTGAACCTCATGCGTGCTTTATCTGGTTTAGTTGGAGCCTAGGACTTTAAATCAATCTCGGTTACTTCATATACACCTTTAGGCTGGTGTGTGGGCTTCCTTGGAGCGTTCCTCCGTGTCCTGACCGGAAGGGTAATTGCTGCAGCTCTATCCCGTTCAAGACTACTTGCTCCCTCACAATCTGCTGAAGACCTAGGGTTGTCCGAATCAGATCGAGATACATGGCCTGAATGAGTGTTGTCGCTGCTACTCGGCATCTACAGAGAACACATGCGAAATTCAGGAAAGGATGATAAGCATAAAACTAACAACTTGGTATCAAGCTTTCTAAACATGCCATGCAATAATTTAGAAAATGTACGACTAATTTGTTAAGTTTGTGTGACTCGGGCGCCCGCGATCTGTAAATAGGCAGTAACTTATTGGAACAAATACAACTTATATGTAGTAAGGAAGGTAGATAATGAACATATATACGCTCTCCGTTATTTTATGGCAAATTTGGGAACATACGGAATGGAATTGGAAGAGGGATTGCGAGAAAATATGCCTCACCGTGATGGAGAGCAGTAACTAACAGGCTTCTTAATGCAAACCCGGTCGGGCCACAGGAGAGGCGAGGGTTACTGCATCGATATGCTTGAGGGTGGCTGGCGAGCAAACGAAGACGGCGAGGTGTGGGCCGCCGCGATGGGAACGACAGTGAAGGTAGGCTTGACGCCGAAGAGCGGGCACACGACCGGGTTGAGCACGGTGGCGCCGGAGAGGGTTCTGCTGTGGATCTGGGGGAGGGGGGAACTGGCGAAGGAGATTGGGTGGACTAGTTGAGTGAAACGCGGGCGGACGGTGGGGGTGTTTGGGACTCTGGTTGTTGGCGGCCTAGGTGAAAAGGGTGAAAAATATCCCTGGTCGCCGCGCACGCGGAAAGGCCTATGCAAACGGTTGCCTCTAAGCGCTCGTGTGCACAAACAGAATAATTTTGTTTGAAATGAAGACGTGAGTTCATTGTTTCGCCTCTAAATTTTTCTATGTAAACCAATCACAATTTTACCATGGGTTTGATTTGCTGGCGCATTTCAGGTCTCGTGTGCTATATGTAAGAAATTTTTTGGCATGTACCATGCATGTTGGCATATAAATCAATTCCTGTCGAAAGGGATGAGGATTGTCGTTCGATCTGGGGGCATCCAACGGTGCAGACGTACGATCCGTGGGGTTTGGGTTCTGGCCAATCAGAACGCACGACTCAGATCGCGCGCGCGGCAAGGGGGGCATTGGCCACGGTTTGGTAGGCACATGGCTTTCGTGTGTGAACCGTGTGCTATTTGAAAACATTTTTTGGGAGGGTCTATTTGAAAACATGTACATGTGTTGTCGAAAGGGATGAGGATCACCGTTCGATCAAGGAGAATCCAATGGTGCAGACGTACGATCTGTGGGGTTTGGGTTCTAGCCAATCAGAATACACGACTTAGATCGCGCGCGTTGCAGAGGGGTGGGGGTGCATCGGCCATAGTTTAGTGGACACACGACTTTCGTGAGTGAACTGTGTGCTCTTTGAAAACATTTACATTACCTAACATCATATTTTTGTTCGAATGAAAACATGAGTTCATCGTTTCGCCTCCAATTTTTTCCACAGTAAGAAATCACGAGTATAGTGGAGAGTGTCATATACTAGTATCATGAATATACAATATATATGATACTAGTGTATGATACTACCTTTAATTAATTATAGCGCATAGTATAATACATAGAGTATAGTATCATATATAGATCATATTTATTGCCATGCATGACACAAATTAGCATCACATTTAACATGATACGGTATCAATCTATATGTTACTCTAACCCTCTTTATATATAATTAATTCTTTGCCACATCAGCATACTTGCTATTTCCGAGTGCATGACATCGTCGACTATGATACCACCACTATGGCCAGCCTTATATAGTGGGGAGTATCATATACTATATATATATATATGGTATCATGCATATGATACTAGTTTATGATACTACGTACATACCTTCATAGTGCATATATGGTATCATAGAGTAGTACTAGCTACCTCTGTAAACTAATATAAGAGCGTTTAGATTACTAAAACAGTGACCTAAACGCTCTTATATTAGTTTACGGAGGGAGTATATATCATAGATGACCGTATTTATGGCCATGCATGACACAAAGTAGTATAGCATATTATATATATATATATATATATATATATATATATCTATATATATCTATATTATGGTATCTACCTACTCCCCCCTTTCCGGTTTATAG
Organism: Aegilops bicornis; assembly: GCA_021605145.1. Taxonomy (NCBI): domain Eukaryota; kingdom Viridiplantae; phylum Streptophyta; class Magnoliopsida; order Poales; family Poaceae; genus Aegilops; species Aegilops bicornis. The sequence goes on from CM038674.1 coordinate 514,951,802, forward strand.
GGCTTATCTCAAAATTTTAGTTTTTCCATTTTATAAGGCTCAATTTAGTTGTTTCCCATCACATGTTCAGATTCCAAGGTGCATTAAATCATTGCATGCAAGTATTAAGAGAAAATTGACTATGCATGTAATTTATGAATGCATGCATTGCAATTAATGCATTGGTAAACATACTTTTTTGAGGAAAACAAGAGCATTAATTGGGTGCTTTTGCAAACTACAAAAAGTATTCCACCACTCACCATCTACCTTGGTTGGTAAGATTTTTTAATTGAGCCTTATAAACCGGAAAGGAGGGAGTATGTTACTGCTTCTTTGCCACTCATATTATCTATTCCCGAGTGCATGATACCGGCTATGATACCCCCACTATGGCCACCCTAATAAGGCTGGTCGTAATATGGGAGTATCAAGTAGTATGATGCATGCCAATAGACTTTTTGGATGATATGGCACACAGTTAAATGATGAAAAGAGAGGGTGTGGTATCATATCATGATACCGTATCATATTAAATGTTGGACTAATTTGGGTCATGCATGGTAATTAATAAGGAACCTAAGATACTAACTTATGATACTATGCATGCGCGCATTACGGAGGTATTGCCGATCATATACTAGTATCATGCATATATACTCCCTCCTTTCCGGTTTATAGGCTTATCTCAAAATTTTAGTTTTTCCATTTTATAAGGCTTAATTTGGTTGTTCCCCATCACATGTCCAGATTCCAAGGTGCATTAAATCATTGCATGCAAGTACTAAGAGAAAGTTGACCAATGCATGTACTTTATATATGCATGCATGTATTGCAATTAATACATTGGAAATCATAATTTTTTGAGGAAAACAAAAGCATTAATTGGGTGTTTTTGCAAACCACAAAAAGTATTCCACCACTCACCATCTACCTTGGTTGGTGAGATTTTTGAATTGAGCCCTATAAGGCTGGCTGTAATGGGGAGTATCATATATACTAGTATCATGCATATGATAGTGTAGGATACTACTTCCGTTGTAGCGACCCGACCTCAGACGGTCAAGCCTCTGTGTATCCGTGCCATCCCTGGATCAGTATGCTGGCACACACAGTACATCAATGTATATATCAAAGTGCAATCACATGTATAAATAACGTAAAACTGATATATACCTCGTAAGTCTCAGCGGAAACAAGTAATCGGGTGTGGAGTCCCATCAACGCCATCGGCAGGTTGAGTGTAGACCATAACCCTGTATCGTAACTCTTACTCGTCGAGGAAATATCTGCAACATGATACGTTGCAGCCGTGTAGGTCAGTACATTGAATGTACCGGCAAGATCACAATAAGAGAAAACAGATGATAAACTATACTATATGCAGTATGGCTTTGTGGCTCAGATTCCGAAGTTTTGTTTGCATAAAAGCTGGTTTTATTTTTCCCTACAACAAAGGAATATCAGGAGTCTGTGCTATGGAGCTTTCTATCATGACATGCATGGTTCCGCCAACCGATGTCTCATAGCCCAAATCATCATAAGTTGCCCACAATTAAGTTATCAGTCCGGTGTTGAGAGTTCCGAGATAGATCCAAGTCCAGATGCTCAAATTATCCGTGAATCGGGACACGGCTAATCGATTAGGTTATAACCCTCTGCAGAGGTTTGTACACTTTACCCGCAAGATTCGATCCCTCTTTACATTCTCGCACTTCGTGGTGTTTGAGAACAAGACGTCAAACATTGTCTTTCAAGAGTTCCTCTCACCACCGTCCGGTGCTCATCCAATCCTACCGTAGTTCTACGCTCGCTAGCACCGCCCCAGCCAGAGTCACAACTAAGGTCAACCAAGCCAGAGCCCATAGTGACTTGCGGTTGCACGTAAGCTTCCGGGCATGAAGTATTCTTCCGTCTCTTTGAGTCTGGGTGAAGCTTTCCGCAAGATGTCATGGCGCTTCTCCATGCATCCCGCCATCCACTGGTTTCTCCAGGTGCCCACAACCATCCTTCACCCAAGAGTGTGTATTGAATTCTTGTCTCGAGTCTTGAAGTCTTGAGGCTTTGAAGGTGCGATCCTTGCAGATGCCATCATGGAGTTGTCATCATTGACGAGAGTCGCCCATTCTCACACCACTCCCGAGCACTCATACCAAACCTCATCTACTATAGCGTAGCACTAAAATAAATAACGTCCCGGCTTGGTAATAGGGTGATGGGTTCCTACCTCATGCATACTACTCAACTACAAGAATTCAATATCACTATGTAGGGTTGTTGCAAAGATGCCACTAAATGCAATAAAACATAGGTATGAAAGCATGGTCAAAGTGAACTTGCTCAGTAAGTTGATGAAGATAACAACACTCTCGAATAATGACTTGGTAGAACTATTCGTCACTCCGTTGAAAATCTATATAGTCAAACATAGCATTCATATAAGCAAACATCCTAGCAAACAATTCTAACACTCATAATAAAACCAACAAATAAAAATGCAAATCAAGGGACACCAAATAAAAACAAAGGAAAACTACACAACAAAACTACTAAAGAAAACTCTAAGACACTACACAAAATAGTTTTGTCCTAAGTAAAACTTAACCAAGAAAATACTAAACTAATAAACTAACAGAAAATACAAAGTAAAATAACTAAGTTAACAGAAGCTATTTTTTCCATAAAATTTTATTGCAAAAGGAAACAAATAAAAGCTTTTATGAAACACTAACTATGTCCTAAACAAGTTTTCGTACAAAACTAAGTAAAATAATTTTTTTAAATAAAAACAAATTTTCATTTATTGACTAACAGAAACAAAACTAAATTTTTAAAGAGTGACAAAAAGAAACAATTTAAAACTAATAAAAACAATGAAGAAAAGACTAAAACAAAACTATAACTAAAACATTACTGTTTTGCTAAGAAAATTAATTTAAAATAAACAAAAAATAAATAAATATATTCTGTTGGATAGACAAAACCGTAATAAAACAGTAGCAAAAAGAATCAATCAAAAATACGTTGTAAAACTCAAAATATGACCAAAATAGTGATTTGAACAAATGTTTTAGTTAATCCAAGTGCACCAACAGAAACTTTAATAAATTTTGAATCTAATGGAAAAAGAATCTCTTAATTTGGATTAAAAACCTAAAAGTTATAAGCAATATAAAATCAGAACTATTCTGTTTTTAAAACAGAAACGAAAATAACAAAAAAAAAACTAACGGGCGCTACGGAAAAAGTAGCTGAAACTAAACAGCGCCAAAGGAAAATAACCCAAACGCTGCAGACGGGCTAAAAGAGAAAGACCGAACGGCTAAACCGACTATACCTGAACCGATCTAAACCGAATAAAAACCGGAACTAAACCGATCTATAAACAGAAGATCAAACCGATCGTTACATCTAATCTGGCGCGTCAATAACAGATCGGACGGTGAAGGGGAAGTGGAGAGCTCACCGCGGGGAAAGGTCGACGGCGAGCGGCTCGGACGTCGCCGGCGGCGGCGCTCGATCGTCGCAGGCTCCGGAGAGGGTACGGGTCCATCGGTGGTCAAGATGGTGCCGCAGGTGGACGGAGGAGGTCGGCGGCGAGGTCGAGGCGGCGGTGGCGTTCGGGAGCGCGAGTTGTTGGGAAGGTGTAGTCGATGGAGGGGATCACGATGGTGGTCGCGGCAGGTCTTGGGGAGGTCGGAGGCGGGCTCTAGGGCATCAATGGTGCGGCGGCGGTGCTCGGCTCCGGCGAGAGATTACGGGCGAGGCAAAGGGTTTCATGAGGGGAAAGGAGGGAACGGGTCGAGGGGAGAGCATATATAGGGGGGTCGATTCTTGGAGGAGGGGGTGAGTCGGGGAGAGGATCCCGTAGAATCCGGGATTCGGCGGCGCGGGCGTTGCTGCAGGCGAGCGCGTGACTTGCGGGAGGAGGAAGAAGGGTGCGGGCCCTGCTGTCAGCGAGAGAGGCGAGCGAGGGGAGGAGCGGGCAGCCGGCGCGAAGGCGTTTCGGGCGCGGGCGAGCGACTGGGCCAGCCTGGCGCGTAGGTGGGCCGAGGAAAGGGAGAGGGGGAGATGGGCCTCCGGGGCTTCGGGCGTTTGCATTTTTTTATAAAACATAGACAATAAAACAAACACAAATAAATAAATAATATTATATAGACATATAATATATCAAAATTTTCAGAAAAAGATTTCCTACAACATGGACTCTTTTTCAAGTTCAAATAAAATCCTAAAAAATTTACAAAACTCAAATAGTGTTGTCAAGGTAATAAAACCCAACAAAAATCATTTTTAAAACACCAAAATGATTTCAAAATTATTTTCTCCTAATTTTCCGTTGAAGGGAATCATTTTACCCTTATTCCCATTTATTTATTTTTAGAAGAAAAATAATTTGAATAAAATCCAAATAATTCCAAATTGAAAGGGGATTTTAAAATACTTCCAAATGACTTTCAGTTTGATTCTTTTTAACTTCCAACTCATATTTCATGTAATCAAGAAGTCATTTTATCTTCCTCATGAAAATCATTGAGTTGCATAAAGTTTCCGAATTTGAAATATTTCCAAACGGAATTCAAATCTTTTCAAAACCCTTTTCATTTATTTAAATGGAAGAAGTCATATCATTTTCTCTCTAGGGTTTTGTGTTTGAATTGAATTTGAATTCGTGGATATCAAAAGGCAAAGTGAAAGTCGGGGAAAGTCATTTCATTCCTCTCATTCAACTTTCAAAAAAAGTTTCAAATTCCACTCAATTTCACTCAATCAATCACACAACAAACAATCAATCAATCAAAACTATTTATTTATTATAGCATTCCAAAATTTAGAATTTTGGGATGTTACAAACCTTCCACACTTAAAATGAATCTCGTCCTCGAGATTCGAAGAGGCTAGCAAGAAAGGGTTAGGGGTTGGGGGTCTTCTAGCAAATGTTTTGGTCAGAAAGGTCAGGTGTCCTACCACACTTAAAAACAAGGTTACGGTTCCAATAAACTCAGATACTTCCTCCGGAGTGCCGACAATATATGTCTCTTCACATATCTTACAATAGCTCCTTCATTAACGCTCTTACGTCGCCGAAGCATAGCGTTTTCCTCAAAATCTTGGGTCGGTTCGTCAAAGTTGAAGTTCGTCCGAGACTGGATCTTCTTAGCTGATAGGTCTGTGTCCATTCTAGACAACTATCGAAATACTCATGGTGGTCTACCATTAATGTTTTCTGCAGAAAAAGGGCCTTGGCTTCATTCTCACCGGATAATCTACGATTGGCAACAACTGCCATGTACATGGATTTATCATCATACCATTCTAAGGCTTAAGCAAGGCTTCAACGAGCGTCGTAACTTTACTATAGGTAAGTCTCTTAGATTTACCATTCCAAATAGCAAGAGCGAATGATACGAGTAAGTCGGTATGGTGATCAATCCATTTCGCACCCAGATCATTACCCTGTATAAGGTTTAGCGAATCTCGTATTTCTAACACTCGGGCATTCTCACAAGCATTGCAGAATTTCTCCTGTATTGAACAGGGATCGGGTAAATCCTTTGGTTCTGCAAGCCAAACAAAACATCTATCGTTACTTCACCACTCTCAGGTTTTTTGCGTAACCTCCTACGAAACGTATGCTGATTGAATCACCGATTCTTCCAAATTTCTTCCTTCATCAAGGTTACATCTATTCCTTTTCAAAATCCTGGGCCTGTGGGTTATGGCCCACTTCAACACTAGTGCAGCTTTAACTCATCCTTGGAGTAACTCTCTTGTTCCATATTACACCTCCTTTAAATCCAAAGAGTACTGCTTTCTTCATACCATCATATCAAAAGCAAAACTCCAACTTTTTTCCCTTGAACTACAAATCCGTGGAATATATATTTTCTTATCCATTAGTCTAGTCTTCTTCACAGGGTACTACCACCCTTAAAATAAAATTCACAAATCCATCCATAGACCATATTTCTCATATCCTCGAAAATGGTCAAAATCTTTGTTCACAGAGTAACAACTCAAAAAAAAACAATCCACGTAAGAAATCATGACACATTAACTTTATTGATTTCACGAATTCATTACAATCTCTGAGCACTCATTACATAACTCAACTCATTGAACTTATGAAAATAAAATTGCTTTCTATTACTCTTGTTTCCAATATCAAAATTCCAACTACTCAACTCCAGCTTTCATCTTGTCGGGACATTTAGTAGCATAATGTCCTGCTTCCTTGCAATGAAAACAAATAACTTTCGATATGTCTTTGGGCTTCTTGGAGATGGTGTCTACTCTTTGGGTTCTTGGCTTCTTCTCTGGACATTTACCAGCGTAATGACCTAAATCCTTGCACCTGTAACAAGTGATATTACTCGGGTCCTTCTCTACGTAAATTGGGTTGTTCTGGGGATGCCTTCGCTTCCTCTTCCTGGATTTCTCCGTAATGTTCAAGGATTCTATTTCCGAGGGTCAAACTTCACTTCACGCTGTCGGAAGTCTCCGAGATATTCTTCTCTTTCCTTGGTGCACACTGGGAATAATGCCCTTCTTCTCCACATGAATAACAAGCGCTCGAGTAGAATCTGATTAGGCCTTCTCCATCGTGGTCTTCAAAGACATTCCTTCATCATGTGTTCTTTCATAACTTCTCGGAGGGCTTCTTTTCATTCCTTCTTCCTGCTCCTGAATAGTTTGTTGCACCATGGGGTAAATGTGACACCGAGTCGGGTAGTGAGTGGTTCCTTCACACAAGAAACAAGTCACACGACTAGTTGGGCATTCCTCAGCTGGGTGTTTCTCCTCACAATGAGGGCATCCATCCTTGTGTTCCTCCTGGGTGTGTCCTATTTCTCCGCAAATCTTGCAGGCACAAGGTTTCTTCTTCGGGTTATCATAGTGCTTCCTGATAAGACGGGATCTCAACAGAGTCTTCTTGAATTCCTCCCAAGTTCTTGCTCCATTAAATCCTTGTATGTCTTGATGCATTTTCCACCAGGTTGTAGCACTTTCTCAGAAAGCAATCAAGAGCGTATTGAACCTCATACTTCCTTGGAATCAATTTTTTCTAAATTGATCCTCCATGTTTTGAATCCATAGCTCGCCTCCAACCGAGTCATCGGTCCAGAGAATAGCAGACCAACTTCATTCATCATCTATGGGGTCCAAAAGTTTTGGGATGAGATATGAGAGAGGTGGGGAAGAATACACGCATAATACAAACAATAGTTTTGAAGAAACAGGTTTTATTTTGGGGCTGTCGGAAAACATCAAACAAATGACAACTCACAAATCATCGCATCTAACGAGGTGTATAACAGGGGTTTGGTCTCTAAAGGTCAAATAATTCTTCAGAACTTCAAATTCTTCAAGTCTTGAGTCTTCAATTGTTGCAGCTGCAATTCTTCCAATGCATGGTGAAATCCTCTTTACTCCGAAATGGCCATCATTGTCCGATATCTTTAATTCTTGGAGTGACTTCAGTTGATCTTCCATGTGGTCAAAAGGGAAAGGTGTATATTCTAACTATTTGAGGTCAGAGGAACTACTTGATAAAATCAAAAAAGATGAGAAGCAAAGGATCCTTTTGAAAATAAAGTTTTTTGAGACATCCTGTCCTAGGGGCTTTCCGATTTCTAGGGTCACGTTCTACAGTCAACATGTGCTCTGATACCATATCTGTAGCGACCCGACCTCAGACGGTCAAGTCTTTGTGTGTCTGTGCCATCCTCGGATCAAGATGTCGGCACACACAAGACATCAATGTATATATCAAAGTGCAATCACATGTATAAATAACGTAAAACCGATATATACCTCATAAGTCTCGGGCCGAAACAAGTAATCGGGTGTGGAGTCCCATCAACGCCATCGGCAGGTTGAGTGTAGACCGTAACCTGTATCGTAACTCTTACTCGTCGAGGAACTATCTGCAACATGATATGTTGCAGCCGTAGGTCGATACATTGAATGTACCTATAAGATCACAACAAGAGAAAACAGATGATAAACTATACTATATGCGGTATGGCTTTGTGGCTCAGATTCCGAGTTTTGTTTGCATAAAAGCTGGTTTTATTTTTCCCTACAACAAAGGAATATCAGAGTCTGTGCTATGGAGTTTTCTATCATGACATGGTTCCGCCAACCGATGTCTCATAGCCCAAATCATCATAAGTTGCCCACAATTAAGTTATCGATCCGGTGTTGAGAGTTCCGAGATAGATCCAAGTCCAGATGCTCAAATTGTCCGTGAATCGGGGACACGGCTAATCGATTAGGTTATAACCCTCTCGCAGAGGTTTGTACACTTTACCCGCAAGATTCGATCCTCTTTACATTCTCGCACTTCGTGGTGTTTGAGAACAAGACGATCAAACATGGTCTTAGAAGAGTTCCTCGACCACCGTCCGGTGCTCATCCAATCCTACCGTAGTTCTACATCTCGCTAGCACCGCCCCAGCCAGAGTCACAACTAAGGTCAACCAAGCCAGAGCCCATAGTGACTTGCGGTTGCATGTAAGCTTTCGGGCATGAAGTATTCTTCCGTCTCTTTGAGTCTGGGTGAAGCTTTCCGCAAGATGTCATGGCGCTTCTCCATGCATCCCGCCATCCACCGGTTTCTCCAGGGTGCCCGTCAACCATCCTTCACCCAGTAGTGTGTATTGAATTCTTGTCTCGAGTCTTGAAGTCTTGAGGCTTTGAAGGTGCAGTCCTTGCAGATGCCATCATGGAGTTGTCGTCATTGACGTAGAGTCGTCCATTCTCACACCACTCCCGAGCACTCATACCAAACCTCGTCTACTATAGCGTAGCACTAAAATAAATAACGTCCCGGGCTTGGTAATAGGGTGATGGGTTCCTACCTCATGCATACTACTCAACTACAAGAATTCAATATCACTACTGTAGGGTTGTTGCAAAGATGCCACTAAATGCAATAAAACATAGGTATGAAAGCATGGTCAAAGTGATCTTGCTCGGTAAGTTGATGAAGATAACAACACTCTCGAATAATGACTTGGTAGAACTATTCGTCACTCCGTTGAAAATCTATATAGTCAAACATAGCATTCATATAAGCAAACATCCTAGCAAACAATTCTAACACTCATAATAAAACCAACAAATAAAAATGCAAATCAAGGGACACCAAATAAAAACAAAGGAAAACTACACAACAAAACTACTAAAGAAAACTCTAAGACATAACACAAAATAGTTTTGTCCTAAGTAAAACTTAACCATGTAACATCCCAAAATTCTAAATTTTGGAATGTTATAAACACATAGATAGTTTTGATTGATTGCTTGATTGATTGACTGAAAGTGGGTGAATTCGAAACGTATTGAAAGTTAAATGAGAGGGAATAAAAGGACTTTCCCAAACTTCCATTTTTCTTTTATGATCTTCGGGAATTCAAATTCTTTTCATCACAAAAGCCTGGAGAGAAGATGACATGACTTCTTCCATTTATTTAAATGACAAGGGGTGTTGAAAATATTTGAATTTCATTTGGAAAATATTTTCCAATTCTGAAACTTTATGCAACTCAATGATTTTCACGAGCGAAGATAAAATGACTTCTTCAAAACATATGAAATATGAGTTGGGAGTTTCAAAGAATTAAATTCAAAGTTCCTTTGAATTTATTTTCAATTGGAGTTATTTGAGTTTTATTCAAATTATTTTTCTCCAAAAATAAAATATATGGAAAATAGGGTAACATGATTCCCTACATCAGAAAATTGGAGAGAAATTAATTTGAAATCATTTTGGTATTTTTAAAATGATTTTTGTTGGATTTTATTGGACCAGAAGCACTCTTTGCTTTATTTAAATTTGTGTGTATTTTATTTAATGCTAGAATAATGTTCATCGTGTAGGAAATCTTTTTTTGAAAATTTTGATATATTATATGCCTATATAATATTTTCATTTTATTTTGTTTTTTTGATTTCCTCTCTGTTTGTTTAAAAAAAAGGAGCGCAGCGCCTTGGGCCAAAAGCCCAAGCCGCCAAGCCACCGGCCGGCCGAAGGCCAAGGCCATCGCACGCACCAAGGGAGCCAGGGAGCCCCAAGTTTCCTATTCTTTTACAAATCCTAGTAGGATTTGATCCCGTTTTGTTATTCCGTTTTTTATTCCTAGGATTCCTAATCCTAATCTATTTCTTGTCCCCTACCCCAAGCAAAACCCCTCCCCTCCCCAATATAAATACCCAAGCACCCCCCCTCCAAACACATCAAACCAACACCTCTCCTCTCCTCTCCTCTCCTCTCCTCCGCAGCAGCAGCAGCAGCGCAGCCCCACACCCGCGCCGCCGCCGCCCCACACCGCGCCGCCGCCGCCAAGTGCGGCCGCCGCCGGAGCCCCTCGCCTCTTCGAGGTACTAGCCCCGCGCCGCGTCACCTTTTCTTTTCCTCGGTTCGGTTTTTCGTAAATCGTTCCGGTTTCCGTTCCGGTTTTCTAGATCGGTTTTTTGTTTCGATTTTCTTTCCGAAACCCTAGATCGGTTTTATCGCCGTTATATCTTGCAAGTTTTGTTTATCTAGCGTTCTATCGATAGATTTTACTTTTTATTTTTAATTTCCGTCTAGGACCTATCCGTAGTGTTATTTTTAGTCCCTAATCTTCAAACGCTCATAAGTTTTTACGTGAAGTCGGAATACAACGAAACCAACGCCCACTTCTTCGTTACGATCCCCTCTATCCAGTAATACAACTCAAACATGTTTTTGACAATTTAAAATTTGAATTAGATCAGATTTGTATTCAAACTTCGTTTGATCGTAACTTGAGTTTCGTAACTCTGATTTAATTGAATCTTTTTGCAAATCGAAGCTCTTGACCTAAACTTTCTGATAAGGCCAAATACACATGGTTTTGGTACTGTTAGAAATTGTTTTATGTTGCAAGAGTTATTTGCTTGGTTTTGATGTTTTCGAATCGCTTTTCTTCGTTCTTTCCGATCTTTTGAGTGATTGCTTATGTGTGGTTACTATTGCTTGCTTACGATAGATTGACCGGAGTGTGACGAGTAGATCTATCAAGAGTTTTGAGTGCGAATCATCTTCATCAACTTTGCAGGCAAGTAACACTTGATCATACTTTTTCTACTACCCAGTTTTATGCATTAGATCTATCCTCAAACACTTGCATGATTAGGATCTAATTAAATTGTGGGATGGGAAGTAGATGAGGTAGTACCTATTACCTGTTTTACTATTGAAACCTTGGGAGTTACTTCTACGTTTGCTTATTATGCTATGCTATGCTAGTAGACGTGGATTGGGTGAGTGAATATCCATGACAGATGTGAGATTGTTAATTTAATGGTTTATCTAAGGTGGCAACTTAAACACACATGTGGGTGGATTGAGGCACCTGGTTTCTATCAGGACTTGCCTGTTTTTCTTCGGACCGCCACCCGTGCTCAAAGGGATCATGAGATTATTCAAACTAGAAACTTCCGTGTGCAGCCACAAGCCATTATGGGCTCTGGCATAGTTGAGTAAGTCGTATGAACTCTTATAGTGGTGGACTAGAAGATGTAGGGGATGTAGGTGTACCGGTCTACCCATCGTAAGGTGCTAGTGCTTCTGAAAGACTATGTCTCGGTCATCCGTCTCTCAAACACCATGTAGTGCGAGAAACCAAACGGAGGCGATCGAGTCTTGTGGGGAAAAGTGTGCAAACCTCTGCAGAGTGTACAAACTAATCATGATTAGCCGTGTCCCCGGTTATGGACAATTTTGAGTAACTAGTTCTTGGATTATCTTGTTGATCTCATCACGTTACTTAATATAATTTGTTTGGGTTTAATGAGTACTTTTAATTGGGATTGAGGATGCTGTCAACCATTCTCAATGTTCAACAACCAACATGATAGCTAAATAAAATAATTCCTTTGAAGTAGGGAAAATTGGCTTTTCAAAAACTGTAACCAAAGAGCTTACCACCAGCCATATATGCATGTAGTATAGCCGATTCTTTCTTTACTCTCTAAGTGTAACATTGCGGCATATTCCATGTCTTGACCCGTTTTGGCTGCAACTTTTCATGTTGCAGACTTTTCAGACGACGAGTAAGTGATACGTTAGGGTTATGATTTCCTATACTCAACTTTGTCGTTGGTGTTGATGGGAATCCACAACCTTGTTGCTTCCGCTATATTTTGGATCGAGGTAATAGTATTTATGCTACTTTATACATGTGATTTACCTCTGTTATAAATCCTTCGAGTACTGTGTGTGTCAAAGATACCGATCCGTGGATGACACGAAAGCACAGAGACTTGATCCATTCGGGTCGGGTCGCTACAAGATGGTATCAGAGCACATGTTAACTGTAGGACGTGACCCTAGAAACTGACAAGCCCACAGGAAAGATTTTTCTCTACAACTCCATTTTTCAAAAGGATCTTTTTCCTCTCTTCTCTTCTGAGCTTATTCAAATATTCTCTTTTAGTGAGACCATACCCTTTACCCTTTTGACTACTCAAAGATTCGACTGATGAGACCACTCCAAGGAGATAAGATATCGGACAACTAATACCATTTGGAATGAAGAGGATTTTACCGTGTAAATGGAAACTACAACTGTTGAAGACTCCGAAGACTTGGAGAATTTGAAGGCTCTGAAGAATTCCCAGATCTTATGACCTAGGAAGGTTACGCTTATGGAATTTGACGGACCATGGAAGTTATCAATACCCGAGATCAAGGTGTATTGGATCTGGAGTGTTACATCAGAAAGTTAAGATGGACCCACAAGAAGCTAAATTTTGACAAGGAAGTATTTCATGAAGAACTCAGGATCCAGAAGCTGAAAGTAGACAAGCTGAGGAGCAAAACCTTGAGACATCAAAGTTTTGTCAGGAACTGAAGGACAGTAGGACCATGGTTCATGTCAAGGATGATGAAATACAGAAGTTTGGAATGCAACTCCAGGACTGTTAAAGGACGTCCCAAGAGACTTCGTGTCAACAGATATGATCCGCAAAAGGAACAAGCATGATCAGAAGCAGCCATCAGAGACATGAACAAGACTTGAAGAGTGTGATGACTTTGATATCTATTGACCTTTAGAAGACCAAACCCCTGTTACATACCTACTTTAGATGCGACGATTGTGAGCTGTCATTTGTTTGATGTTTTTCCGACAGCCACAATAAAATCTGTCTTTTCAAAACCATTGTTTGTATTGTGTGCATCCCTCTCGATCTCTCTTATCCCACCCCAAACCCATGGACCCAATAGAGGATGAATGGAGATGAGCTTGTATTGTATGGACCGATGAGTCAATTAAACACGGACCGATGGATTCAGAACATGGAGAATCACATGAAGAACAACCCTATAGTCAGAAAGGATATGGCCAGCATGCTCTTCAGTGCTTTGAAAGAGGTGCTGCTATTTGGTGGAGGATGTACCAAACCATCAATGGATTGCAAAGAGTAACCACTTGGGAAGAATTTAAGTTGACTCTGCAAAGATCTCGTCTTGTGTCCCAGAAGTTGAAGCCTTATGGAAAGGATATGAAGAAACCTTGTGCGTACAAGCTCTGTGGAGAAATAGGACACACCCATAAGGAACACAAGGATGAATGCCCTAATTGTGAAGGAAGTCACCCAGCTGAAGAATGCCCAACTAGGCAGATCACTTGTTTCTTGTGTGAAGGGACTACCCACTACCACCTGCCAAAGGTCACATTTACCCCATGGTACAAAGAACCATCCAGCAGAAGAAAGAAGAAATGAAAGGAGCCCTCATGGAGATGTTAGAAGAACACATGACGAAGGAAGATGTTGAGGACACACACAAAGGAAACAAAATTAAAGCCCACACCAAGTCATGCTATTCATGTGGAGAAGAGGGACACATCTCCCAAGATTGTCTGAATGGAGATCTAGTAGAATTCCCGACAAAGGAAGTAGAGTATGAACCACAGGAAATAGAAGCCCTGATTGGAACAGAAAGGTCCCAGAAGAGGAATAGATTGTATTCCAGGAAGGATCTAAGTCATGTCACCTGTTACAAATGCAAGGAGTCAGGGCACTACATCAACACTTGCCCAAAATGGAAGCCGAGGACCCAAAGAGGCTATGTGATCATGAGGAAACCTCGAAACCCGTCAGAAGTAATATGTTTCCGTTGTAATGTAGCAGGGCACTTTGCGAGAGATTGTCCAGAAGGAGAAGGAGACTGATGATATCTGATTGAAGTTGTAACAAAAGAAATGGAGTAGTAGAAGTGAGAGCTTTTTCTTTTATATTGAGGTGTTAAGTTGAGACATGTAATGGAAAAGCGAGATGATTGTAATAAATTAAGAATCAATAAAGTTAGCAGTGTTGGTACTGCATTGGATTTTATGAGTTACCCTATGAGGAAAGATGTTGACCAATTTCGAGGATATGAGAAATATGGTCTATGGAATATTGGAACATTTTAAGGGTGGTAGTACCCTGTAAGAACCATTGACCCCTGGAAAAGATAAGGATACCCACTGAATGGATTTCAGACAAAATGAATATGAGTTTAGTCTCGATATGTTTGATACCCCAAGAGATTATGGGATGACGTTGGAGACCGTCAGTTGTTTGGACCAAATGTGATCAAGGATTCGGAAGAGAATGTTAAGTTGATTCGAGATAGACTGAAAGTAGCTCAGTCCAGGCAGAATAGTTATGCATACTCAATAACGCAAGGAGGTAGTCTATAAAATTTGAGACAGAGCATGTATTCGTGTGTCCCCTCTGTGAGGAGTTAAGCGATTTGGAGTTAAAGGAAAGTTAGCCCCGAGATTTGTAGGACCATACCGAGTTCGGAACGTATGGGAGATTTGGCTAACTAGTTGGAGTCACCCGAAGTACTGTCAGGAGTACATGATGTGTTTCATGTTTCCCAGTTGAAGAAGTGCCATGCGGAGATGGCCAATATTCCCCTGTGAGGACGCTTGACCCTGCAAAGGATAAAAATGTTCCACGAAGTGGAGTATGGACTTCATAAGTATAAGTTTTATCTCGGTATGTGGGATATCCCACGAGGATGAAGAGATAAATTACTATTGGACGTAAATGAGGTGTGATGTTGGAAATATGGATTAATGGAAATTCCATGATGAGTCTGAGTAATCATGTCCTAGTTTGGTGCCAATAGAAGGAAGGAAGACAGTACAATTGGATGGATTTTAAGAATACTGGAAGTTGAAGGTTGGAATAAGGATCATTTGCCCGAGGAGGTGTTCAAGGATTGCAAGTGATGAGATGGGCCATAACCCACAGGCCCCAGGACCTGCCAAGAAGCAAGCAAACTCTTGCTGAAGGAAAAACCCTGGAAGAAGTTGCGATTTTATCAACCGACGATTCTATAGGAGTTTACGCAAAACCTGAGAGTTGTTAAGGAACGATAGATGTTTGTTTGGCCTGCAGAATCAATGGATTTATTCGAGCTTGGTTCGTCGACAAGAGAAATTCTGCAATGCTTGTGAGGATGACCGAGTGTTAGAATGCGAGATTCGCTAAACCATGTACAAGGTAATGATTTGGGTGCGGGATGGATTGATCACCATACCGACTTACTCTTATTATTCGCCTTGCTATATGGGAAGGTAAATCTGAGTGACTTACCTATAGTAGAGAGACGACGATCAAAACCCTGTTTAAACCTTAGAATGGTATAAGCATTTTTCCCCTTGTACAAGGCGCTTGTTGCCAACCGTAGGTCATACGAGAGATTCAACCTGCACCCATTTTCTGCAGGAAACCATAAATTGTTGACCACCATGAGATATCGATAAGTTGTTTAGAATTGGCGCCCGAATTCAGCTATGAAGACCCAATTTCGCGATAACCTTACCAAGAGGAAAGGACAAAGGAATTGAGGAAAAGGTTATGCCACTACCGGAAGAGCCCAGAGAAGGAATTATCCTTAAGATCTGGGAAGACCGACACCGTCAGTAATAAGGATGGAGTATATGAGTTTTGTTGGAACCGTAACCATGCTTCTAAGGGTGGTAGCACCCAGACCCCGGAGATGATCGATGGATTTTCGAGAAGAGCCCCCCCCCCCAACCCAAACCTATTTCTTGCTAGCCTCTCCGAATCTCGAGGGGCCGAGATTCATGGGTGTGAGTTTGTAACATCCCAAAATTCTAAATTTTGGAATGTTATAAACACATAGATAGTTTTGATTGATTGCTTGATTGATTGGTGAAAGTGGGTGAATTGAAACTTCTGAAAGTTAAATGAGAGGGAATAAAAGGACTTTCCCAAACATTCATCTTCCTTTTATGGTCTCCATGAATTCAGATTCTTTTCATCGCAAAACCCTGGAGAGAAGATGACATGACTTCTTCCATTTATTTAAATGACAAGGGGTGTTGAAAATATTTGAATTTCATTTCGAAAATATTTTCCAATTCTGAAACTTTATGCAACTCAATGATTTTCACAAGCGAAAATAAAATGACTTCTTCAAAACATATGAAATATGAGTTGGGAGTTTCAAAGAATTAAATTCAAAGTTCCTTTGAATTTATTTTCAGTTTGGAGTTATTTGAGTTTTATTCAAATTATTTTTCTCCAAAAATAAAATATATGGAAAATAGGGTAACATGATTCCCTACATCAGAAAATTGGAGAGAAATTAATTTGAAATCATTTTGGTATTTTAAAAATGATTTTTGTTGGATTTTATTGGACCATAAGCACTCTTTGCTTTATTTAAATTTGTGTGTATTTTATTTAATGCTAGAATAATGTTCGTCATGTAGGAAATCTTTTTCTGGAAATTTTGATATATTATATGCCTATATAATATTTTCATTTTATTTTGTTTTTTTGTTTTCCTCTCTGTTTGTTTAAAAAAAAAGGAGCGCAGCGCCTTGGGCCAAAGGCCCAAGCCGCCAAGCCACCGGCCGGCCGAAGGCCAAGGCCATCGCACGCACGCACGCACCAAGGGAGCCAGGGAGCCCCAAGTTTCCTATTCTTTTACAAATCTTAGTAGGATTTGATCCCGTTTCGTTATTCCGTTTTTATTCCTAGGATTCCTAATCCTAATCTATTTCTTGTCCCCTACCCCAAGCAAAACCCCTCCCCTCCCCAATATAAATACCCAAGCACCCCCCTCCAACACATCAAACCAACACCTCTCCTCTCCTCTCCTCTCCTCTCCTCCAGCAAAGAAGAAGACAGCCTTGCCCGCCCCACACCGCTGCCGCCGCCCACACCGCCGCCGCCGCCAAGTGCCGCCGCTTGCCGCCGCCCGCCGCCGAGCCCCTCGCCTCTTGAGGTACTAGCCCTGCAGCGTCACCTTTCTTTTCCTCGGTTCGGTTTTTCAGAATCGTTCCGGGTTTTCTAGATCGGTTTTCGTTTGGTTTTCTTTCCGAAACCCTAGATCGGTTTTCTCGCCGTTTTTCTTTCCGGTTTTGTTTAGCGGCGTTAAGCTCGATAGATTTTTCTTTTATTTTTAATTTCCGTCGTGGACCTATCCGTAGTGTTATCTTTTAGTCCCTAATCTTCAAACGCACATAACTATTTACTCGTAAGTCGGAATACAACGAAACCAACGCCCACTTCTTCGTTCTGATCCCCTCTATCCAAAGAATACAACTCAAACATGTTTTTGACAATTTAAAATTTGAATTAGATTAGATTTGTATTCAAACTTCGTTTGATCGTAACTTGAGTTTCGTAACTCCGATTTAATTGAATCTTTTTGCAAATCAAAGCTCTTGACCTAAACTTTCTGATAAGGACAAATACACATGGTTTTGGTACTGTTAGAAATTGTTTTATGTTGCAAGAGTTATTTGCTTGGTTTTGATGTTTTCCGAATCATTTTCTTCGTTCTTTCCGATCTTTTGAGTGATTGCTTATGTGTGGTTACTATTGCTTGCTTACGATAGATTGACCGGAGTGTGACGAGTAGATCTATCAAGAGTTTTGAGTGCGAATCATCTTCATCAACTTTGCGGGCAAGTAACACTTGATCATACTTTTCTACTACCCTGTTTTATGCATTAGATCTATCCTCAAACACTTGCATGATTAGGATCTAATTAAATTGTGGGATGGGAAGTAGATGAGGTAGTACCTATTACTGTTTTACTATTGAAACCTTGGGAGTTACTTCTACGTTTGCTTATTATGCTATGCTATGCTAGTAGGCGTGGATTGGGTGAGTGAATATCCACGACGGATGTGAGATTGTTAATTTAATGGTTTATCTAAGGTGGCAACTTAAACACACATGTGGGTGGATTGAGGCACCTGGTTTCTATCGAGACTTGCCTGTTTTTCTTGGACCGCCACCTGTGCTCAAAGGGATCATGAGATTATTCAAACTAGAAACTTCCGTGTGCAGCCACAAGCCATTATGGGCTCTGGCATAGTTGAGTAAGTCGTGCGAACTCTTATAGTGGTGGACTAGCAGATGTAGGGGATGTAGGTGTACCGGTCTACCCATCATAAGGTGCTAGCGCTTCTGAAAGACTATGTCTCGGTCATCCATCTCTCAAACACCATGTAGTGCGAGAAACCAAACGGAGGCGATCGAGTCTTGTGGGGAAAAGTGTGCAAACCTATGCAGAGTGTACAAACTAATCATGATTAGCCGTGTCCCCGGTTATGGACAATTTTGAGTAACTAGTTCTTGGATTATCCTGTTGATCTCATCATGTTACTTAATATAATTTGTTTGGGTTTAATGAGTACTTTTAATTGGGATTGAGGATGTCACAACCATTCTCAATGTTCAACAACCACCATGATAGCTAAATAAACTTATTCCTTTGAAGTAGGGAAAAATTGGCTTTTATAAAAGCGTAACCATAGAGCTTTCCACCAGCCATATATGCATGTAGTATAGCCTATTCTTTCTTTACTCTCTATGTGTTACATTGCCGCATATTCCATGTCTTTGACCCGTTTTCAGTTGCAACTTTTCATGTTGCAGACTTTTCGCATAACGAGTAAGTGATACGTTAGGGTTACGATTTCCTATACTCAACTTTGCCGTTGGTGTTGATGGAAATCCACAACCTTGTTGCTTCCGCTATATTTTGGATCGAGGTAATAGTATTTACGCTACTTTATACATGTGATTTACCCTTGTTATAAATCCTTCGAGTACTGTGTGTGTCAACATACCGATCCAGGGATGACACGAAAGCACAGAGACTTGATCCATTCGGGTCGGGTCGCTACAAACCAAGAAAATACTAAACTAATAAACTAACAGAAAATACAAAGTAAAATAACTAAGTTAACAGAAGCTATTTTTTCCATAAAATTTTATTTGCAAAAAGAAAAAATAAAAGCTTTTATGAAACACTAACTATGACCTAAACAAGTTTTCGTACAAAACTAAGTAAAATAATTTTTTTTAAATAAAAACAAATTTTCATTTGTTGACTAACAGAAACAAAACTAAATTTTTCAAGAGTGACAAAAAGAAACAATTTAAAACTAATAAAAACAATGAAGAAAAGACTAAAACAAAACTATAACTAAAACATTACTGTTTTTGTAAGAAAATTAATTTAAAATAAACTAAAAAAATAAATATATTCTACTGGATAGACAAAACCATAATAAAACAGTAGCAAAAAGAATCAATCAAAAATACGTTGTAAAACTCAAAATATGACCAAAATAGTGATTTGAACAAATTTCAACAAATTCAAATTTAAACTACTTAAATTTGAAATCCAAGTCTTTAACAGAAACTTAAAAATTTTGAATCTAATGCAAAAAGAATCTCTTAATTTGGATTAAAAACCTAAAAGTTATAAGCAATATAAAATCGAGAACTATTCTGTTTTTAAAAGCGAAACAAATAACAAAAAAAAAAAACTAGCAGGCGCTACGGGGGTGTGCGAGCTGAAACTAAACAGCGCTCAGTAGGAAAATAACCGAAACGCGTCACGGGCTAAAAAGAGAAAGACCGATCGGCTAAACCGACTATACTGAACCGATCTAAACCGAATAAAACCGGAACTAAACCGATCTATAAACAGAAGATCAAACCGATCGTTACATCTAATCTGGGCGCGTCAATAACAGATCGGACGGTGAAGGGGAAGTGGAGAGCTCACCGCGGGAAAGGTCGACGGCGAGCGGCTCGGACGTCGCCGGCGGCGGCGCTCGATCGTCGGCAGGCTCCGGAGAGGGTACGGGCGGACGCGGCGTTCGACGGCGAGTCCATCGGTGGTCGAGATGGTGCCGCAGGTGGACGGAGGAGGTCGGCGGCGAGGTCGAGGCGACAGTGGCTTTCAGGCGTCAGCGGTGGCGGCGCTCCGGTGGGTTTCGGGCTCGCGCGAGTTGTTGGGAAGGTGTAGTCGATGGAGGGGATCACGATGGTGGTGGCGGCAGGTCTCGGGGAGGTCGGAGGCGGGCTCTAGGGCATCAATGGCAGGCGGCGGTGCTCGGCTCGGCGAGAGATTACTGGCGAGGCAAAGGGTTTCGGCGAGGGGAAAGGAGGGGAACGGGTCGAGGGGGAGAGCATATATAGGGGGGGTCGATTCTTGGAGGAGGGGGTGAGTCGGGGAGAGGATCCCGTAGAATCCAGGATTCGGGCGTGAAGCGTTCTTCTTGAAAGGCGTGACTTGCGGGAGGAGGAAGAAGGGTGTGGGCCCTGCTGTCAGCGAGAGAGGCGAGCGAGGGGAGGAGCGGGCAGGCGGCGCGAAGGCGTTTCGGGCGTGGGCGAGCGACTGGGCCAGCCTGGCGCGTAGGTGGGCCGAGGAAAGGGAGAGGGGGAGATGGGCCTCCGGGCTTGGGCGTTTGCATTTTTTATAAAACATAGACAATAAAATAAACACAAATAAATAAATAAATAATATTATATAGACATATAATATATCAAAATTTTCAGAAAAGATTTCCTACAACATGGACTCTTTTTCAAGTTCAAATAAAATCCTCAAAAATTTACAAAACTCAAATAGTGTTGCTGTTGCAATAAAACCCAACAAAAATCATTTTTAAAACACCAAAATGATTTCAAAATTATTTTCTCCTAATTTTCCGTTGAAGGGAATCATTTTACCCTTATTCCCATTTATTTATTTTTAGGAGAAAAATAATTTGAATAAAATCCAAATAATTCCAAATTGAAAGGGGATTTTAAAATACTTCCAAATGACTTTCAATTTGATTCTTTTTAACTTCCAACTCATATTTCATGTAATCTGAAGAAGTCATTTTATCTTCCCTCATGAAAATCATTGAGTTGCATAAAGTTTCTGAATTTGAAATATTTCCAAACGGAATTCAAATCTTTTCAAAACCCTTTTCATTTATTTAAATGGAAGAAGTCATATCATTTTCTCTCTAGGGTTTTGTGTTTGAATTGAATTTGAATTCGTGGATATCAAAAGGCAAAGTGAAAGTCAGGGAAAGTCATTTCATTCCCTCTCATTCAACTTTCAAAAAAAGTTTCAAATTCCACTCAATTTCACTCAATCAATCACACCACAAACAATCAATCAATCAAAACTATTTATTTATTATAACATTCCAAAATTTAGAATTTTGGGATGTTACATCCATAATGCATAGTTTCATAAGTTAGCATCTTAGGTTGCCTTACTAATTGTCATGCATCACACAAAGTAGTAGTACAACATTTAATATGACACGGTATCATGGTATGAGACCACATCCTCTCTTTCCTCATTTAATTGTGTGCCACATCATCCAGAAAGTCTAGCTAGTTGGCATGCATGATACCGCTTATGATAATGCCATTACAACCAGCCTAAACCGGAAAGGAGGGAGTATGCGACTAGCCACAATGGAGGGTACACTAGTAACATACACATATCCCTACACTATATATGTTACTACCTAGTGGGTAGTAACATAAGTGTAGTGTCATGCAAAGCTTCATTTATTAGGTTATAGACTCATATTGCATTGGACATGTGATGTTACAATAACTAGCTAAGTTACTGAAACTATCTCTCTCCTCATTAAGTTATTACCACATAAGCAAGTTTGCTGAGTTGGAGACGATGTTACTGCTGAAGTTACTCCCACTGTGGCTAGTCTGATACTAGCTAGTCGTCTATGATATACTAGCTATCTCACTAAGAGCATGGTTAATAATACAGCCAAGGGTCGGCTATAAGAAGTTGCCATGTCATATACAACCAACCTCTTAGCGGGCATGTACAATAAAAAGTTTTATATAATGCTAGTTTATCAATAGTTGGCCCACCTTACATCCTCACAAAGTGTCTTGGGTCTCGTGTTGTAGCTGGCTCTACTAACCAAGAGCCCGCTTCTCTTCTCTTTCCTCCAACTAATAAGCACATATATATTATTCTATTCCTTATAACCTGCTTAGACTACCCATAGTGGGAGTAACATAGGTAGTAACATCACACATATCAAGATAAAATAGATGATGTGGCAAGCAATAAATGAAAAAATGGAGGAAAGTGGATATGTGTGATGTTACTACCTATGTTACTCCCACTGTGGGTAGTCTTACTATCACTACAAAAAAAATACACTTCCGTGATGATACGTGTTTGTCACAGTAGGTCGCGTTTTCTGTCATGCATGTACATCCATGACAAATTTATGACAGAATCAAGATAGTCATACCGTCTTTGTCGTCAGAGAAGTGGTCCATGACATTGCCAAAATTATCATCATGGAAGTGTCCACTTCCATGATGATAAATCGCGCGTCACAGAAGTGCTTTCATCAAGGGTGACCGACACGTGGCATCCACCGTAACGGAACGCTGTTAAGCTATCGGGTCGGATTTTGGATCCGATAACCCGTTAATGTACCACGACCAATGCCGATTTTCCATGTGTAAAATTCTCATTGGTCGACGGATCCATGCGTCGACTCCGTGTTGGCACAGTGTCACTCATCCAACGGTCGAGATGGGCCTATGATATGTTGACACGTGGACCGCCCAAAAGTGGCCCACAAAGTTTAATTGGGCCGCCCAATCAAGGCCCATAAGATTTAGCGGACCATAATGGGTCGGCCCAGCTAAAACCCACAAAATTTAGCGGACCATAATGGGCGGCCAGCTAAAAACCCTACGATTTTTGCAGACCATAATGGGCTGGCCCATCTAAAGGCCCACAAGATTTTGCGGACCACAATGGGCCGGCCCAGCTAAAGGCCCACAAGATTCTGCAGACCATAATGAGCCGGCCCAGCTAAAGGCCCAACATTCTCTGTCAAATCGGCCCGTCAACGGCCTGTCCTAAACTTGTCATCAACGCGGCCCATGCTCACTTCTGGCCCGTTAACAGTCCGCTAAGTAATTGGGCCGAGTTACGGCCCGGTGTATTTCCGGCCTGTTAAAGGTCCGGCTTCATTTGGGCCCATTTACAGGCCATCAAAACTTTCAGGCCATAAACGACCGTGAAGGATTTGGGTCATATTCAGCCATGTCTGACATTCGGCCTGTTAGAGGCCCACTATAGTTTGGGCCACTTTCGGCCTGTTAACGCCGGACGTAAACCATGGGCCATATGTGGCCCAACGTCATATCGGGCCCATTAATGGCCCATATAAAAATGACGATAATCTAGCCCGACCGAAGTTCCGGCCTGTTAAAGGCCCGTGTATTAGGTCGGCGCATTTATGGCCCGTCCAAATTTCGGCTTGTCAAAGATCTGCATCGTAAATGGGCCACCATTTCGGCCTGCTAAGTCCAGTGGGTTATTTGGCACAATCAGGGCCCAATCTCACTTTCGGTCTATTAAAGGCCCATGTTTTTTATGGGCTCGAGATATTTACACATGTAAACGGCCTATTTTTACTGAGGGCCCAAATTATGTTTAGGCCTGTTAAAGGCCCACTATGGGCACAGACCTACCAGAAAATTTTGAAAGCTTATGCTAATTTAAGCCCAGATGTTTTTAGTGGGTTACATGCCAATTTCGCCCGTAATCGCTTTTAGCCCAATTGGAATGGGCCTGACGAATGTTGGCATGTTGGGCTCCTACGAAGCTTTCGGCCGAATACATTACTAAGATAAACCTACACTATACAAAAATAGCGTCATAATTACTGCAGCCTGAGGCGGCATCATAAATGTTGTATCACAACAAAATAAATTTCAACCATACAACAAAAGGCCTGTTGGCATAAAGTTCTGATCCTTCGAGATAAAAGCACCATCAGATGTATAGAAGCACAGATCATTTGACACGAGTGCTAATGTTTCGTGCTGTAGAATCGATGAAGCGACGATCTCCACCTTTTACGCTATTGCTCTTGAACAACGAAGCGAATGTCGATAGTCCGGTTTCAAAACCATTCATATCTTGGACGACATTTCTCAACCACTATTCTTGTTTCGAAACAACGTCCATTAAGGATTGGACTTGTGTGCGGAGCATAGATAGATCACTACATCTAGCAGGAAGATTTTGTTCGATGGCGATTTGAACGAGGTTACCATGACAACCAACCCGAATTACGCAGAAGGTGCTTTTTGCCTTTGTTAGTGGAGAGATATCTTGGCCTGCAGCAAGAGGTTACATTGTGCCTGTAGTAGCCTCGTCACCTTCGTGTGGTTGTGGCTGTTCAATCATTTGTTCCATAGCTTCGAAAGTTTGAACTTGTAGATTAGTGTACCGTATAAGTTACTAATGAGACAAAACAAACAAAGTAGGTTAAACGTTTATACATAACTTATTTTGGTGAACTACTGTAATACATTAGCATGTATTGTAGTGCCAACTACATAATAAAATCACTTTCGGAACATATGTCCGTGTAGCATGCCTAGTGTATTGTCTATTTCCTCACATTCGTTGACATCTAAGGATAAAGAGACATGGTTTAAAGTAGGATGAACATAGTATGACATCATTCATATCATGGGAAAATAGATATAAAACAAACATGCTATTTTATCATTGTGTGCGCACATGAACATAACAACTAGATTACAGATCAAGACCAAAAGAATATCCTTCATCTCTTTTAAACCATGTAAGGTGAAATGATACGTTAAGACAACTGTGAATAACAGTGAACAGAGTAACTTACATTGGCTGCAAACCAAGTAGTTAAATGAACACATCACAGTACCAATCGGTTCAAGGCAGGAGGAGTAAGGACTTACAACAACAGCTTGAACTGGTGTCCTCATGCCCTTCATCTTGCTGGTGTGGCAATCCTTGAAGATTTGCACTGCATTCGGTTCAGGTTCTTTTTGGTCCGCACGGGCTTTCCTCTGTATTTGGAACAAGTCAGTATAGATACGATAATATAGCACAAAAAAAGAAGGAAGTAGCAGCTATTTACAAGAGCCTCGCAGTGTGCAATATAGCTACGAGATCCTATTGTCTGTTGGAATTTCACTTTAGAATGGTTGTTTTTGTTCTTCAAACAGTTAGCCTAGAAGAAGATACACTTGTAAGGCACATACATAAATACAAGTTCAATATGTGGTCTGATCAAATACATATAGCCTACCTGATACTTTGGATCAGACCAGTGTTTAACGAGGGCTGTCGGTCTTCATCTGTAATATATTCCCTTTGGAGATGTTTGGGCGATTTCATTGTTAGCCTTGCCTTCAAAGTGAGATTTTTAAGGTGGTACCGACATCTTTGTCATGAAAGCGCATCGAAAAACATGAGTGCATGCTTGTTTAGTTGCATCATCTTTCGGATCCAACTTGAACCTCATACATTGAAAAAAGAATGTGAGTCTTATTAGGAGGAAGCTAGAAAGTATGGGACAGAGCAAGACAATATTACTAATTGCGATGAATAACATTACTTATGGATAAATGGTCAAGGAAGGTGTTAAAGCTGGGTATTGTCTTTCTCATTCTGTCTTTGGATCCACATTGGGAGGATACGTGCATGACACCTAACGGCAACGGATGCCACTGATACTAACTTGGCTGGCTCTGTAGCATCACGTGGCCTTTTTAAACCTGCCTCAAAATGGATCTCCATTCTTCCTCCTTTAGATTTTGTTAATCTATCAACCATTATCCCCGATGTCTGTTTCTGCTTGCGCCGTGGTGCTAGTTCAACAACGAATATGGAAAGTGTTAATGTACATTAAACTGTGAGAGTACATATAAAGGAGCATGCAACTGCAACTTGACTCGGTCAGGTACCATCTTGGTGTTGATGCTCATGAGGTTCATCTGATCTTGCCAAGTCCTGTTGTGTCAGCTGTGCTTCGGAAGTAGTGTTAGGTGTGAAGGCATCTTGGGAACTGGCCAGTTCTAGAGAAAACGAACGAGTAACTGGTTGAGATCTTTGAAATGCAGTTGAAGCGGATCTGCGGTTGGTGGAAGCAGTGATCTTGTGTTTGTAGAATCTCGTGGCAGAACCTTTTCCGTTTCACCCGACGAGTAACAACACTCCCTACTATATTATTTTCCTTGCTCTTTTTTGACTTTGCCATGTCAAGCTGTACCCACAACATAAAAGAATAAAATCACTCTTCAAAACTCATTGATGCATGATACAGACAAATCAATACTTTGATGTAAGACAACCGTATGAGGATGGAATATGTAAGAAAAACAGGACGACATGACATATTCACATCTACGATGTGCAAACTAAGCAGAAGGATTTTCAAGAAAATAGAAGTAATGCAAGCTAGACACCATATGAAAGATGCAACCAATATTACTCTGCCAAGTTAAAAGTGTCTTGTCATAAGTGGCAATTCGAAAAATTAGAAGAAGTACAACGTAGAAATCAATGCAAGATGCAACCACTATCAAACTGCCATGTTAAAAGCGTCCAAGCATGAGTGACTGATGCGGGATACACAACAACAGTACTTTGATGTAAGAACAAGGTATGATAGATAGATGCAGTGTATTTTAGACACAGAAAGCCATGTCATATGCACATGTGTAACGTATAAACTCAGCAGGTGCAATTTAATCAAAATAGAAGAAATACAGGCTAGACAACATATGCAACATGAAACCAATTATCACACTGTCAACTTAGAGCAAGCACCTGCGATGGTGGAGTACAGGAGATGAACTCATCATGTAGACTTGGGACTTCAACTTCATTAGCAGTAGCAGGGGCAAATCTAGAGAGTCTTTGTTTGCGTCGGTGCGGAGGACCACCAACATCCCCTAACTTACTCTTTTCCTTCCTTTTTTACTGATATTGCCTTATGAAGTCAAAACCACAAGAAGATGAATAAAATAAGCTCTGCATAACTGGTTGATGCATGATACAGATGAACACTACTTTGATGTAAGGCAAGCGCAAGATAGGAGGATGGAATATATACAAAAAAAGACAGTGTTTCATATTCACACGTACGATAGGAGGATGGAATATGTATGAAAAAAGCGATGGCGGAAGGCATTTCAACAAAATTAGAAGAAATGAAAGCTAGGCACCATATGAACATGCAACCAATATCACTCTATCAGGTAAAAAGTGTCTCGTCGTAAGTGCCATTTCAAGAAATTAGAAGCAGTACAAGCTAGAAGACAATGCAAGATGCAACCTATGTCACAGTCCCAAGTTAAATGTGTCTTATGGGTAAGTGATTGTTGCAGGTATAAGTTGTAATCTACGCAGATGCAATTCAACATAATCAAAAGCAATACAAACTAGACATCAAACAGAAAACGCAACCACGTATAACAGTTCCAAGTAAGAGCAAGCACCTGTGATGGTGGAGTAGGGGAGATGTGCTCATCATGTACACGTATGTTCTAGAAACAGGAACACGTGTCATATTCACAGGAATTATGTGTAAAATGGCGAGATGCAATTCAAGTTAGAAGCAATACAAGCTAGACATCATACGCAACATGCAACCACATATAATAGTGTCAAGTTAGAGCAAGCACTGTGATGGTGGAGTAGGGGAGATGTGCTCATCATCTACACAGCTACGTTGGACTGTCTAGCCTTGTGTTGTCTTGCGAATCTTGTTGGGAGGATGGCGGAGTAGAATCTGTAGAGATCCCTGTTTGAGTTGCTCAAGGACCACCATCATCCTTTGTCGGACTAATTTCCTTCAGCTGAAATGATTTTGCATTGTGAAGTCAAACCGATAAGAAAAAGGAATAAAATTAAACGTCAGAACTCATTCATTCATGATACTGATGAACACTACTCGGATGAAAGGCAAACACATGATGCGAGGATGGAATATGTATGAAAAATAGGATGGTGTGACATATTCAGACCTATGATGTGGTAACTAAGCAGAAGGCATTTCAACAAATTAGAAACTGTGCAAGCTAGACACCATATAAAAAATGCAACCAATATCACTCTGCCAAGTTCAAACTGTATGGCGTTTCAACAAATTAGAAGCAGTATATGCTAGAAATCATATGCAAGACACAACCAATATCACAGTGGCGACTTAAAGGTGCCTTATCATAAGTGACTGATGTGGGATATGCAAGAATAGTAGTCTGATGTAGAAACAGGAACACATGTCATATTCACAGGCATTATGTGTAAAGTAAGTAGATGCAATTGAACAAAGTTAGAAGCAATACAAGCTAGACATCATACGCAACATGCAGCCACATATAATAGTGCCAAGTTAGAGCAAGCACCTGTGATGGTGGAGTAGGGGAGATGTGCTCATCATCTACACAGCTACGTTATTTATCTAGCCTTGCATTGTCTTGCAAATCTTGTTGGGTGGATGGCGGAGTAGAATCAGAGAGAACCTCCGTTTCAGTTGCTCGGAAGGACCACTATCATCCAATGCCTTGCCAATTTCCTTCAGCTTTATTGATTTTGCATTGTGAGGTCATACCGACAAGAAAAAGGAATATCATTCGCTCTTCAGAACTCATTCATTCATGATATCTTGTGAACACTACTACGATGAAAGGCAAAGTCATGATACGTGGATGGAATATATGCGAAAAAATGGAATGACTTGGCATATTCACACCTATGATGTGGTAACTAAGCGGAAGGCACTTCAACAAATTAGAAACACTGCAAGACACCATATGGAAGGTGCAATCAATATCACTCTGCCAAGTTAAAACTGTCTCGTCATAGGTGGCGTTCATCAAACTAGAAGCAATACATGCTAGAAATCATATTCAAGACGCAAACCAATATCACACTACCAACTTAAAGGTGTCCCATCATAAGTGATTGATGCAGGATACACAAGAAGAGTAGTTTCATGTAAGAACATGGTGTGATAGATGATATAGTATGTACCAAAAACAGGAAAGCGTGTCATATTCACATGTATCATGTGTAAGCTAAGCAGATGAGTTTACACTAATTAGGAGCAATCTGAGCTAGACACCATATGCAACATGCAACCAGATATCACTGCTGCCAAGTTAGAGCAAGCACCTTGGATGGTGGAGTAGGGCAGCGGAGACTTGGACCTTGTAATGCACTATCAGTACAAGGAGAATCGGTACAGATGCTCCGTTTACGTTCCTGCAGAGGACCACCATCATCGCCTTCCTTACTCTTTTCCTTCCTATTTCTTGATTTTGCCTTGTCAAGTAAAACCCACAAGAAAAGGAATAAAATTTGCTCTTGAACTCATTGATGCATGATAATCGATTTAACACTACTTTCATGTAAGGCAGCCGCATGATGGGAGGATGGAATATGTATGAAAAACAGACGGCGTGACATATTGACATGTATGATGTATAAAGTGTAAACTAAGCACAAGGTGCTTGAACTTGTTAGAATCGATGCAAGCTAGAAACCATATGAAAGATGAAACCAATATCACTCTGCCAAATTAAAAGGGTGCCCTAACAAATGTATTTGACCAAATTAGAAGCAATACATGGCAACAGGGCTAGAAATAATATGCAATATGAAGCGAATAAAGGTGACTCATCGTAAGTGATTGATGCAGGATCTGTAAGAGAGGTAGTTTCATGTAAGAACAAGGTTAACACATAGATGTAGTGTATACCAAAAATAGGAAGGCATGTCATATTCATAGGTATAGTGTGTAAACTAAGCAGATGCAATTTACCCTAATTAGAAGCATTACAAGCTAGACACCATATGCAACATGCAACCACATATCACACTGCGAAGTTAGAGCAAGCACCTGTGATGGTGCTGTAGGGAAATCTTGGTCTTCGTGCACAGAGCTACGTTCAATATCTTCATTTAGGCTTGCTATTTCTTGAGAATCATGTGGAGAGGATGAAATTGCATTCTTTATAAGAGTATTGCGTCTCATATTAACCCACGCGCGTGACTGTCTCATCATAAGCGATAGACGCAGGATACACAAGAACGGTAGTTTGATGTAAGAACATGGTGTGATAGGCAGATGTAGTATGTACCAAAAACAGGAATGCGTTTCATATTCACATATATAATGTGTAAGCTAAGGAGATGCAATTTAACAAATTAGGAGCATTGATGAGGGATACACAAGAAAAGTAGTTTGATGTAAGAACATGGTTAATAGAAAGACGTAGTATGTACCAAAAACAGGAAGGCATGTCATATTCACAGGTATAATGTGTTAACTAAGCAGATGCAATTTACCCTAATTAGAAGCATTACAAGGAAGACACCATATGCAACATGCAACCACATATCACACTGCCAAGTAAGAGCAAGCACCTGCGATGGTGGTGTGGGGGAATTGCGGTGATCAACTAGAAAGCTACGTTGACTATCTTCATTTAGCCTTGCTTTTTCTTGAGAATCATGTGGGGAGGATGACACTGCACTCTTTAAACGAGTAGGGCATCTCACTGTAACCCACCCGGGTGACTGTCTCATCATAAGTGATTGACGAGGGATACGAAACAGCATTAGTTTGATGTACGAACATGGTTAATAGACATATGTAGTATGTATCAAAAACAAGAAGGCATGTCATTATCAAAGGTATAATGTGTAAAGTAAGCAGATGCAATTTAACCAAATTGGAAGCAATACAAGCTAGACACCATATGCAACATGCAATCACATTTGATTGTGAAGTTAAAGCAAGCACCTTGGATGGTTGTGTGTGGCAATTGAGATCATCAAGCTAGAGCTACGTTCTTGTCTCCAATCACGACCTTGCACCCATTAGAGCGCTGAAACGCTTAGTGCTTATCTTGAATTACACAGAGTGACTTACATCTTTTCTTTTCTGCATTCATCAACACCGCATCGTAGTCTGAAATACCCATGCATAAAAAAACAATAGTGTGAGTATGGGTGAAGTGTGTGCACAATTAGTACAGTGTAAAGGTAGCGAGATAGCAGGTCGGTGAGAAATAAATGACGGAGACATATGATAGCTCTACAACATGCATGGCACACTAAATTACTACAGGATTCTATGAAAATAACAATGATCGAAAGCAAATAGGTCAGTCCATTTTTTTACGCACCGTCAATGTACAAAGAACGGGCAGATCGCCTTCATCTACCTCCGGCCAGTCGGTGTTGATGATCTTCCTCGAACGCCGGCGACCACCGGCCCAAGATTCCTCCCTGCATGCGCCCTCCTTCGACCTCACCGCACCGCTGCTTGGCACCGCCCACGGCCATCCATTCAAGCCCCGCCAACCTCGGATCGGGCGCAAGCAGCTCCTGCGCCCACACCCCTATGATAGACATCGATCGCCGCTTCCCGGAACAGACGGACTAGGTGCTCAGCGCCCTAAGCAGGTCTTGCTTCTTTTAATTGTGGTTCAACTGACCACGAATTGAAATCCAGGCCAGACTCTTGACCTCTAGCAAAGGTGAAATAGTAAAAGGAGGAAACCTTATGCATTTAGTATCACGAAGAAGATGCGATGAAAGCGCTCAACTAGTTTCTTTAGGTGGGATGAATACGGTGTGAGCGGAGACGTAAGATTTGCATGAATAAGGGAAGAGGAGTACCTCTTTCTGCTGGCGATCTTGTGTCCTCCTTACATTTTCCGACGATCTTCTTGTTGTTCGCCAGAAACCAGAAGTTGTGGAGGACGGTGCAGCCTTGGACGAACCCATGACCAAGTTGTTGAGTGTGGTGCGGTGGCCGTCTATCGGCGGAGGGGAAGCAGATCCGAGGCGGCGAACGACGGCGTACCGGGAATAGCTCCGGTGCGATGGACGGTTGCGACAGTGGAGCCGCAGTAGTGAGGCGCAGGACGGCGTGGTCGGAGTGGTTCTGGTACGGCGCACATCGGCGTCGGCGTCGTGGAGGCAGCTCTGCCTCGGCTTCAGCTGCTAAGTCCTTGAGGGTGTTGCGGTTGCGGTTGCGTTGGACGACAACGTTGAGGTACCGGCTCCGGCGTGATGGAGGAGAGCGGCGGTGGATTGGCCGCTATGGGGTGGAGTACGGAGGAGGCTGGGGTTTCGCGGCTGGTGGAGAGGGTGTTTCCGCGCCCACGGAGTATGAATGGGGAAACAGAGGGAGGCGAGGAACTAAGGGGGAACAATGTTTCGGATTGAGACGCGCTTGTTTGAAATTTGGGGAAAGTAACAAACTTTGCCCCCATCTAAAATTTCGGACATATTGCGGGTTGGGGGTAGGACAGTCATATCAGGTGTCCCAAATGTGGGCGGGATAGATTTCGGCCGAGCGCATGGGTAGGCGCCCATGGCGTATGAATGCTTCTCGGAGGCGGTTGAGACTGGCGTCTTGGTGAAGTTACAAACCTACCCCACTTTAGACCTTTGGACATCAGGCCGATAGGCTACACGGGCCAGAGTCAGGACAGTAATTTCCTACCACCAAAACATTAGTCTCGCGCGGTTTCGGGTGACCAGAGGCCTATTTGGTAACCGTTCAATATTTGGGAGCGAAGCATTAACGTTTTTGGTTCTCTTGAATTGAACTTTCAGGATTTCTCAAACTTCACAAATCTTTACTCTTGAAAATCCTAAAGCTACGATTATTTTGGAATGGAGGGGGTACATTTGAATATACATTTTACACGAGTATATATTAAAAAATATGCAACTTACCTCAGTTCATGCATGGTTCCAGATATAATCTCCTTGGTTGCAAAAAAAAGTTATATATGCGTATGAATATATATAGCATGTTCAAACTCACAACAAAGATTGATGCCCCCTTTTACATCTGATTTACAAGTGCCATTATCTCAGGTTCCAATAGATGAATGCACTTCCTATGAATTCGAATCTTCGAAACCCCCTTTATGTTGAATTCGACATGTATTATATTTCGTAGCTAGCAATTTGGAATGTATCCATGCAAGTGACAAATGTATAAAGTGCTTCACACTAACAACATGGAGTGCACTAATTAATGTTTATATATGAATTGCAAAAGCATCCATTGCCTGTATTTCAAACCGCTCTCACTCTATGGATCGATAATATGAAATAAACACATGCACATGCTAGAATTCAATAGAGTATGGGTGTCTGATAGACCGATTTTCGTCCATACGCAATTTGCAAAATTCATGATCTCATCCAAAAATAATAATGCCATTTATATTTTAATTTAATGTGTAGAACCGCCTTTTACACGTAGATGCACTATTCCTCGCCCCGTTCTCATAAACGCATTATATATCTCTCTATCTAACGCATAAGTGCACACACTTTATATGCATCGGCATTTCTCTTTCACACATGCTCACAATCTCTCTCAGGGTGTCGGGGTGTCTCACGCACATGCTCTCTCTGTTTCTCTCTCTCTCTCTCTCTCTCTCTCTCTCTCTTTCTGACTACTATGTACCACTTTTTTCACTAATCTCAGTTGGAAAACACTATTTCTCTCACATGCATATATACACATGCACGGTCTCTACTAGCCCTCTATATGCACATATATGTTCCTACGTGTCTCCCACACGCACATTATCTTTAGGCCTCTCTCGCACACATTGCCCCCCGCCCGACACACCTCTCTCTTAGTAGTCGGCAGATATGATTTCATCATATCATTCGGTAGGATATCCCTGGCTGTTAGGCTGGATGGTAATACGAGGCAAAGTTTTACCCTAGTTCGGATCGGACACTTGCAGTTGAAGAAATAGCCTACTCTGCATGCTGTATATTAGTGATAGGGGTGTGTACAAAGTACACGTGAATACCGATCATTGTGCGTGTGTGTATACTATCGTGAAACTAGCCCCCAAGCTTGTATAACATACTAAGGGCCTAGGGTTACAAATCATATATAGTCGGCTTATCACCAGTGGGGATAGAGTCCTCCGCGACTCTAGTAGCTTCGTGTTGTACGCCGAGTCCTCCACATGGGTCTTCGTATAACACGTCTCGGTCCAACCTATATGTGGTGCAAGATGGAACCGACCCATGAGTCTTCATGTTGACCCACCACAACTAGAAATAATGTGCCCACCACACCACAAACGCAATCGGCCACTAAGAAAATAAGCATATACAATAGTACAACGGTATCTAGCTCACGATAAGTCTGCATATTTTGTTGATGACACTGACAGACTTTGCATTTGATGCATGCTCCGTGTTTTGTTGACGACACTTACGGTCATTGTATTTGAAGTGAAAGCACGATATGGTCACTGGACTTCAGAATAAGCTCATCACGGTCACCACATGCATTTTGTCGTGCTAACCAACATGTGGTTGGATGGTTAGAGGACAGTGGTTTTTCGAGCCCACCAAGGTTAAAGTCCCGGTGCTCGCATTTATCTTGTCTTAATTTCAGTATTTTCCGGCGATGTACGTTCAGTGGGAGGAGACGTTCCACTCGACTATGAGGTACCTATGGTGACTTCGTAAAATCTCAAGATCATATATGTTGGCCCACTCTCTCGAAGGTGCTCATAGGGGTAGGGTTCGCGTGTGTGCGCTTATAGCGGTGAGTGCTTGCGGCGTATATATGAGCCCTTGCGTGCACTGCGTGTTAAACAAATACATATCATGACTATACGGTCCTTTGGCTCACCCGTACAACTCCGTATTTTGTTGATGACACAATCAATTGACCAGCAAGCGTTTCCAGCGGCGCAACTAGTGTTGCACCATCGGGAACGCATCGCAAGTGGGGGCCCACACCAGCCCGTATATGAAAGAAAGAAATGGTAGTTTGAGTCTGTACTGTGTTAATAAAATAGGAGATCATTTTAGGGTGATCATACGGTCACTGGCTCACCATACAGCTCCGTAATTTGTTGGTAACACGATAACCAGTCAAATGGTCCACATTCAGCAGCGCACATTACCATAGGGCCCACCCATCAGCGCGTATATGAAGGACATAAATGGTAATAAATTAGTGGTCGGTGGGTATTCGAAGTCGTGAGACCTCACGGTTGGCGATCCACCGGCGGTTGGGGCGTTCATTGGGCGGTGGGGTGGGGATCCCGGAGAAAAAGCTTCGGCGGGGTGGGGGGGCTAGAGGGATGGCGGTGCGGCGGACCGGGCGGTGGGGAGTGGTTTCGGGAGGGCGGGCGGCTGCTGGGCGTGAGGCTGGCGGTTCGGCCGGTGGTGGCTGGCGGCTCGTGGGGGTGGAGTTTGATGATAAATTGGAGGCCCTTGATTTACGTATCCAACGGCTGGAAAATGTAATGACCAGAGATGAAAAAGTCGACCGACGTGTAGCCTCACCCGCGCGTACACATGCACGCACGCAAGACACGCACGGTAGGCGTGCAACATCGACAGATACACGCACGCACGCTTTGGCGTGCAACACCGGCACGCATACACATGCATTCACGAACACACGCACGCACGCACCCATGCATGCAACATTGAAGCGCACCCTTGCACGCGAGCAACACTCGCCGCGCATGCATGCACACAACACCTGACGCAAGACACACGCTCAACCTATACGTGCATGCACCCTTTGTTAAGGACATGGATTGTTACGGGTATTAATCATTCTTATCAGTGATAAGCAGAACATTGATGTTTGCAGCGGTCTTTATGAATCACAACGTATCCAACGGGCTATCAACATAGTAGGCTTATCTACATGAAAAAGATGACGTCACACTCAATGAACATTCATCGGTTTATGAAATGCCCGCTTCTGACCACCCTGGCCCACCAAAGGTTCCTCTGTTGTGCGCTGCCTGCGTTGGGTCGTTGACATGCAGGCCATGCATCCAAAGAGCCCACACGTCAGTGGAAGAATGGCGCGGTGTCCTAGGTCAGAGTCGAGGGCGCCATTTATTCGCGCACGCCCATTGAACACGCCTCCGTGCCGCATTCAAACGCCTCCATGAAAACCCGCCTGTGGAAGCCGAGAAACCCACTGCAGGCACAAGTCCGTTCATGACCGGGCGGTGTTAACGCAACACCGGCCGAGCTCCTCCGTCCGCCGTCTATTTAATCTCCTATTTAAGCGAGGCCAAACGCCGCCAAGAATCGCACACCTCGCCGCTCCCTATCTCCTCCACCATTTTGTCCACTCTTACAATGGATTACGAAGAGTAGTTATTCCGCATCCAAGCCGGTTGGGTAGCCCGCCGGATACGAGCTATGCAGCTCGCTGATCCACCTCCCTCCCCTCGCCCAATGGAGCCAGTTGCCGCCCCCCGCCGGCGCGCGGTTCAGCAACTCGCCGCTCCAGGCCAGCTCGACGAGGAGTGGTGCACGGGCGTCATTGCTGCCGTCCACGCCGCCGCCTCGTACCGCGTCTCCCGTTTCTGTGGCCGAGACTCCCATGCCGGCGGCCGCGCCATGCAAGCAGCGATGGAAGCCGGGTGCGCGGAGAGCGACGAGTCGGTGGCCAGCGCCTCCGCGTCCGCTACCATCATCGAGGAGAAGTAGAACACGGGAGGCCGCCGCCGCTTGGGTCCCATGAAGGGAACCGCGGAGGCAACGCCGGCGTACACAATAGGTGTCTTGCCGGATCCTTTTGTTGTGAGGACCTTCGTCGAGCCCGCATGGGCTCCACGGAAGAGGGGAAAGTTAGGATGAACTCGAGCCGGTGCCGGCCATGGCGAAGTAGTGGCCAGTGATGAACTCGAACCGGTGCCGGCCACCATCATCTTCGGCACCAGCCAATGATATCGGTTGGGCAGTGGGGAAGCGGGTCGTCCTTTGCGCTGAAGCATATACCTCCGGGGCTCCCGACAGTCCGGTGATCGTCTTTGCGGACATGAGGAACACAAATCGATCGGCGGGCGACCATTTAGGCCAGGTTTATATACCTGTGCTGTCCAGAACTAGCATCGCGTAGTTCATTTGAATGTAATGAAATCCGTCATGTTTGTATGAAAATCCGGTATTTTATATAATTTCCGTCGTTGTTTATATAAAATATCAGTTTGTCTACGTGTTTGCGTGAATTTCTTCCGGTTGGTTGAGTTGCTGTCATAATGTGTGCGGCTACGGTTGGATGGCGTAATTTGCGGGCGGCTCGTGCGGCGTTGTGGGACAAAAAAACACAACTCGTGCGAGCTCGTCTCCAACGTGCGCGCTGCAGGATGCATGGCAGCATGAGCACCCGAGCCATTCCTCGTTCATCGGTGGCAAAGGCACCGGTAGGGCTGGAAAAAAAGCTCGAAGCTCGCGAGCTAAACGAGTAGCTCGTGACTCGGCTCGAATCGACTCGAACTCGAAGAATAACGAGTCAAGCCGAGCTTTAGTTTAAGATCGTTTATAGACCAAGTTAAATGAGCCAATCTCACGAGTACTCGTGTAACTCGTTAGGCTCGGAACAAAAGACCAGTCACTCCCAATACAAAGAAAGATCAGCCACTCAGCACCCTATGTCCCAGGCGCACAACACAAGGCCTAGCCGTTGAAGGCCCAACCGCCTAGGAGACTCATGTGTTACAAGGAAATTACTATTGTTTAGTGATATATATGTCTAATATATACATAATTATTTTATAATATATGACGGTTTTATGTTCATATCTTTAACGAGCTTAATAAGCTAAATGAGCCAGCTCGCGAGTTATACGAGTTGAGCCAATCTTGGATTTGAGCTTGTTATAATAACGAGTCGAGTCGAGCTAGCTCGTTAACGAAACAAGCTCAAGTGAGTCGAGCCGAGCTGGCTCGACTCGGCTCGAATTCCAGCCCTAGGCACCGGTGGACAAAAGGGTAGCCAATATTTTGGCTACCCCGGGCAAGATCCAAACAGCCCCTCCCAACAGATTCAAATCTCTCGTTCGCCGTGGAATTTTGCCATGTGTTGTTTTCATGGACTAGCAAGATGCCCGTGCATTGCACGGGACATCAAGATGCATTTTTACAAACTCCGCATGCATGCAGGGATAATTAATGTCCTCCTTTGCTAGTACCACGAGGCAAAAACCATTAATATTGCATCGATTAGTGTTAGTGGCCTTGTATATCTCGCAAATTGTAATTTTGATAGTGGCCCTTGTATATAAAAATGGAGGGAGAAAGATGAGAGATAAGGTGAGGAGGAGTGGGCGTGGTGGTGGTGGTGGTCGGATTTGGGCGGAGGCATGGGGATGGATGGCGCATTATGTCTAGTTTTGTATCTCCCTCACACACACCCACATAGGTGGGGGACGTGCACGAAGAGAAGAGGTGCACGCATGGCGCACGTACTCCCTTCTCTTTCCCAACCACACCCGCGCGGGTACACGGTGGAGCTCATTTATGTACGAAAAAGGCTGCCCACGTGGTAATTTGGCATGTGTACTGGTTGTCCACTTGGTGGAGGGAGGATCGTCTACCACAGGTGAACAAACAAATTGCGACTTGACGCATTATGTTAAACTAAAAAAAGAGGCAAACCATGTGGGGCCTACCATAGAGGCAAGGCTCTATACACTGGAATACTTTTGATGTGTCCCGTCAACTAACAGAACGAGGAGAAGCTTGCTTAGTACGCCGTCTCCCCCACCCACGGGCGCGGTGGCACGCAGGATGAGGTGAAGCTTGCTTACGAGTAGTAGTAGTAGTAGTAGTACTACTACTACTATCAGACGCTTTACGCTTCCTCGCCTCACGCTGCAGGGTGGCTCACAGCACGAGGAGAAAAATTTACTACTCCCTTCGTTTACTCCTCATCCCTACTACGTACTTTGGTTAGTACTCCCTCCATTTACTTATACAAGGCCACTATAAAAAAATACATTTTGCATCTATACAAGGACACAAATAGTAATCGAGACAAAAGTTACTACTCCCTCCTTTCCAGTTTATGGCTCAATTTCAAAATCTCTCCAACCAAGGTAGACGGTGAGTGGTCGAATTAATTTCGTAGTTTGCACAAGTAATTAGTACGCTTCGTTTTCTCAAGAAGTTATGTTTACCGAGGCATTAATTAGAACGAATGCATGAATGACCACTAAATTTCCATGAACTTGTACATGCATTGATTAGTTTCCTCTTGACACTTTGCTATGCGTCGGGTGATCTAACGCACCTCGAAATCCAACATGTAATGGTACTACTACTAGTATAGTAGAATTGAGACTTATCAAACGGAAAAATGAATGTTTTTTAGATGAGCCCTATAAACCCTAGTAGGTACGTACTCCGTAAAAACAGGTTTTTCCAAAACTAAGTCGCTCCCTTTCATGAATTCTGCAGTATACTCCTCCGTCAATGCTCCCTTTCATGAATTATGTACTTCCTGTCGCCGACATGTGGGACATATAGCAACCGGGTCGACGTGTCAAGCACCAAATAACAGTCTTGAGAACAGCAGGGGGGGCGCACCCCACTCGTACCGGCCCAAAGAGCGATAATGAGCAATGAGACGTCAAATCACAATGCCGCACCTTCCTGCAGACGGACGAAGCAACCATTATTTCACACTTGGTTCGCCATCATCTCAAACCACGTAGTATTGCTTACGCCTCAAGAGGGACACGCCAGACGCCTTAGTACATCATGACACGTGGGACCGCATGACAGGCCATGCTCCCCTTACGATCGCTCGATAAAATCACCTCATTTTTACTATACTTCCTCAGACGGTTTACTACACGGCATGCACGTCATTCTAGGTTGAGAATTTAGCGGCTATATATGTGATGAACAGTACTCTAGCCTTTTAAAAATGTATACTTTTATGCAGTAGTACTATCGATGGATTGTGCCATGGAGCAAAAATTGAAATTAAAAAAAGGTGGTACATATAGAGAGCGCCACGCCAAATTATTTATATAGTACTATTAAAAAAGCTAGTAATGCGTGCTTAATTGGGGTGCTAAATTCTATTAAAGAAATACTAGTAGTATGTACATCTTTGAAGAGTTAAAGTAACAAGAAGAAACATAACATAGTTACGCTTAGGGCTCAAAGACAACACACCCCTCAAATTAAACTAAGCAGACCTGAAATTAAACTATGCAACTAATCTGGTAGACACTGCATTAGAAGTTTAGAACAACCATGAGCAATGACACTGCCACCTTACTCGGAGTCCTCGCCACGTCCTCGACTTCGTCCTTATCCCTCTTCCTCTTGGCCGATACTTCTTTGCTTAAACAGCACACTTGGCTGTTGCTCTTCATCCAACCCTTGTAGATATTGAAACAAAGGTAGCCATCCATTGCAACGTAGTGGATGTGGTCTGTATCTAGTAGATTCCGCTTCCATGCATGACGATGAAACGTGTAATGAGGTTTCTCCAGTTTACGGTACGAAGGATGAACCATGGCTCCTGCTAGGGTCAGCATTGAAGGCTGACGAGAGGGCACCAACCGATTCTTCTGGAGGTCGAAGGGGTTGCCTACAACGAGGCCTATCCGATCCAAGACTTCTTTGTCGTTCTTAAAGTCTATAGTAACGAATTTCACTGTTGTGTCCTCAAGGAAGTTCTTAAAATCCTGGCACTCAACGTCGGCATGTCATATGTGGTAGACCAAGCAAACGTTATATACGCAAACCTGGATCATGGCGGGCTTCTTCCTCTCTTCATCCTTTAGATCCTTCTCTCGTCCCAGGACTGTGGTGTACTCAACATCTAGCCCAGCGACCCACTCATCATCTGAGTTTTCGAACATGCGTCTGAAGCAAGAAAGGCACCCTTTCACCGTCGCGGAAGAACGGGTGTAGATGACGTCGAACTCATCGCCGGTGATGGTTCAAACCTTGTACTCGCCGCCGATCGTGGACATTTGGGACGCCATGGATTTGGGAGGAGGGTTAGGATTAGTGGAACTGCCGTAATGTGAATGGACGGGACAACTAGGAGCGAACCGCCGTAGTATTGAAGGACGTGCGGGGACGAGTAGGAGCGAACTGCCAGCGTGCGAACGGTAGGGTAGTGGCTTTCCATTCTCCCAGGATACGGGCTTCCGAGAGCCCTTGGATCTGGGATCGAACGGTTGCATGGCATGATTCTAGACCTATGGGTGAGTATCCTATCCTGGAGGGTTATTCTGCAAATTTTTAGCAACTTAGCATGCAACCGTTTGATCTCAGATCCAAGGGCTGCCAGCAGCCCATATCGTGGTCGCACCTACCATGACCGTCGCGTCACTCGCGCGGTCGTGCCCTTGGAGATTTAACACGGTGCGTTGGGCTATCTGATGTTGGCATGTCATACATAGTCATCACTTAGTCACTCATACTACAACAAGGTTGGCTATAAGGTTGGCTATAAGTGTATTTTTTTACTCCTCTCTATCTCTTTCTTACGTACTCCCTGGTCCCATAATATAAGAACGTTTTTGACACTAGTGTAGTGCCAAAAACGTTCTTATATTATGGGACACAGGGAGTACTAGTATTTATTGCATTTGCCAAGGAGTGACCTCTTCCAATGAAATGGTGTTGCTAAGTTTGCTTCATTTAATTAGCTATAGACTAAAATTGTCTTTTCACCTAGGTACACGCGCTTAGCACCGTTTCTTCCTTGGGTCACTAAACTAGTCTCTCTCTTCTTGATTAACTTGCCACATCAGACTTTATGCCTATGTGGCAAGCTTAAGCACCTGTAGGAGCAAGTAAAAGTAAGTACAATAGTGTGCTTTACATGGCATTTTTGCATGTGTGGAGGAAAGAGAGGCAAGGAAAAAGTGGAGAAGTGGGCTCTCATGCAAGAGCCAGCCTCTACTACATGGTGGAGCATTGGGAGAGGCACCTGTATGGAGGTGGTCAGGAAACGGGAGACTCACGCCGGTCGTAGCGCTGCAGTTAAAATGATAATGGCAAGTCAAATCACGAGGGCCCACCTGTCCAGCAGTAACTCGCTGTCAAATCACACATCCCTATGTTTGCAGCAGCCTACTCCCTCGTCTTCTCGCGTCTCTGTCGAACCGACTAGGCGGAACTGCCCCACCTACCGTGCAGGAAAAGCCCCGCCCTCGACTTTTAAATACAACTACATCCGCTTAAGAATCCAATGATATACTTTTTGTGACATAGTAACTCATATTAAGTTAGTCAAATGGATGACCTAGAACTACGTGCAGGCCCTATAAACCGAGACGCCTAAAAATAAAAAATTGAGACGGAGAGGGTAGTTCAGCACGTATCTTTTTAGATCAATATAGTCAGGATTCACCAAGGAGCAAAACCAAGTGGTAGGCTGCTCCTGTCGTGTTGGCGTAAGCAACTCAAGCGAGGTTAGTCCACACGAAATGGCAACACACTTAACAGGACCCCTTTGGCCGACATGTGGCTCATCCATTGTCTTGTTCCACGTGCGATGCACCAAATTACAGTTCGGAGCAGCGGTTGGAATTGGAGGCACCCCGGTCATAGCGCCGTAGTAGTAGAAAATGAGCGATGAGGGGTCAAATCACAAAGCCCCACCTTTCCCGCATTAAAATTAAGCGGGATTTGACGAAGTAACCATCATTTCACTCTAGGGCGCAAGAGCATAAAGAAAAGAGAAAACAATGATGCATGCAGCAGCTACCTAGGGCACCCTAGGGTAGGGGTCTCCACTATAGATCCTTTTTTTTAAAGCGCCTCCACTACAAATCGGCTTCTCCCTCGTCCTCTTGAAGAAAACCGATGATGAGTGCGGCGGTAGGGTTTGTAGGAGTACTACAGCGTGCGGGGCCACGTCGTAAAAGCGGCTTCAGTCGACGCCTTAAATATGTGTGGGCCGCTTGGTTTTACGGAACGAGGCAGAATTTTGGGTTCGGGGACGGTGGAGATATAGTACGTACAAAAAATTGTGGACGTATGTTCAATCGAAAAGGCAATGATGCATGGGCCCTGCATTTTGATATACCCGGGGCCGCGTGAAATTTGCTACTCTACTCAAAACTATTAAGGTACACATGTATTGAGCATGAGATTTGAAACCAAATTATGAATAAATACACACTATAGCATGTAAAGCTTTGAGTCATATATGCATGATGTAGATGTTCGTTTAGTTGTTATAGTTCATCTCATTCAAAATCAATTAGTTTTATAAAAATGTTAAGATTCATGGGGTTGTGCATTGTAAATCATAAAGTAAAAACAAATAATGGCAATTCATTTAGAAAAAATAATCAATTATGATACGTAAGATTCTAGAACAAAGGAGAAGTGCTTGTGTTTTGAGGTTTGTGCATTATGCTTAAGTTCAACCATGGAGTCTTCTAAATTGTACATGTGGCAGATCTGGTGGAATGTTGATGATATCCAACGGCCGATAGTGCTCGGATTTGCCTATCTACGCCTTTGTCGGGTTAGCTTCATCCAGCGACCATCTTTCAAAGTTATTGGTACACTATATAGTTCTTGTGCCATAGTTGCATGTTTTGGAAAAAAAGCTACTAGTGGGTTGTACTATCTATTTAGGAACAGAAGATGTATACATGGAAGT
Organism: Aegilops bicornis; assembly: GCA_021605145.1. Classification (NCBI taxonomy): domain Eukaryota; kingdom Viridiplantae; phylum Streptophyta; class Magnoliopsida; order Poales; family Poaceae; genus Aegilops; species Aegilops bicornis. The sequence continues at coordinate 514,995,413 of CM038674.1, forward strand.
TGTAGGGAAAGAGATGACATGGAGCATCTCAATTCCTATGAGTAGGGATTGGAAAAGAGATGTCATTTGGTTCACATCATAGGAAATTTTCTATTGAATCTAGAGATGACATGTATCTCAATTCCTATGAGGAGGGATTAGAAAAGAGATGTAATTTGGTTCATATCATAGGAACTTTTCTATTGAATATACGCTAATGTTTATTTTCCTTTGAAATTAAGGGAGTATAGGAATCCATTCATATGAACCAAGTGTCTCTAAAGCTATAGAAATGATAGTATATGAATCTATTCCTATGAACCAATTGGCTCTAAAGGAAAAAATCCTATAAAAATCATATCATAGAGTTCTTATGATATTCCTCGACACTAAAGGATGCTTGAAATTGCTGCGGGTGATACGATGGTCTTTATTTGTAGACTCCTCACCCATCTTTATAGTTACCTCTCGAAGATGAATGAAATGATATATACATGGTATTCTACATGTGCAATTTGGTACATGAAAACTCGGTAAAAGTTTGCGAGGTTCGAAATTTCAACAAAGCTATATGCACGGCATTTCGGAACGGAGGGAGCATACGGCAGTTGCTAACACTCACGTGGAATATTGTAACATCCCAAATTTCCCATTTGGAATGTTTTACAATTATAGCTAAGCATCTATGCATTATTGTTTGAATTGAGTGACAGTTGAATTATTTCAGAGGCTTTTGAGTTTGTGGAATTTGAATTCAAATTGGCAGTTGAAATTTATTTCAAAACAATGCCTGACAAATACTTGAGAAAAAGTATGAGAGGAGTAAACATGACACTCCAAAAATGTCGGATGAAAATGTTGCCAAAAGTTTGAATTCAAATCTGAATTTTATTTGGGATTTCTAGAAAATGTTTTTTTAAAGTTTGAGTTTTGCCCCTGGAAAAATGTTCAAATTGTAGGATAAATTCCCCTGATAATTTTGATATATATATGTCCTATATAAAAATATATATTTTATATATATTTCCCTCCTCTCCCTAATTCAAAAAAAAGGAAAAGAACCCCCAGCGCCAGCCAGAATAACTGCCCACCGGCCGACAGCCACTGGCCCAGCCCGGCTCAGCCGATGGCCCACGCCCGAGCCAAGACCGAACCCCTTCCCTCGGTCGGCTCGCTCACCTCTCCCCTCTCACTGACGCACCGGCCCCACCCCACCTTTCCCCTCGCCTACCCCACGCCCACGCCACGCCACCGCCGCCGCCGCCGGAATCCCGGGGATCTCGGGAACACCTCCCCCGATCCGCCCCCTCCTCCAAGTCGGCCCCGCCCTATAAATACCCCCCTCTCCCGTTAGCCCCTCATGGCCAAAACCCTCTCCCCTCGCCGCAATCGCTCCTTGAACCAGCGCCACCTTGCGCCATTGCCGCCCACCGCTCGTCTCCGACCCCCGAGGCTCCAACGACACCACCCCCCCCTCGAACCGCCGCACCAGCAGACGTCTCCGTCGTCTCCCGGGACCACCGGAGCCGCATGGCAATCGCCGCCCGAGCCGCCGTCGTCCGTCGCCGTCGTCACCACCGCGGTAAGCCGCCGGAACTCCCCACCATCTTCCGATCTGAAATCTAGGGTTTAGATTAGATATGGCGAAGAGGTATGTTTTTATTTTAAAAGACCGGTTTATTTTGGTTTAGTTAGCGGTTTAGTTAGACCGGCCCGATCGGTTTATTCTCTCGGGCACGCTTTAGTTATTTGGCCTTTGGCGTTAGATAGGCCCGTTAGCGCTAGTTTTCTTTTTAGTTTTTTTCGTTTACATTTTTAACAGAATAGTTTCAGTTTTGTAAAATCCATATTTTTTAGGTTACTTAATATTTTTAATTGATTTTTTTGTTAGTTTCCAAATTTGTTGTAGTTTCTGTAGAAAATATGTTTGGCCATGTTTAAATTATTAGAAATTGTTTTATTTTAGTTTTAGACAGATTAGTATTTCTGCTATAAAATGAGTTAGGATTATTTTATTTTAGTGATTCTTTTTGTCACTGCTTTGTTTTGACTTTGCCTAGCAGTAGGAATTTATTTGGGTATTTTTGATAATAAAAAAATAGTTTTAGTCGAAACCATGGGTTTCTTGTTTATTTAACTAGCTACTGTTTTTCCTATTGTTTTATATAGTAAATAATTTTATTTTACCTATTTTATAGTTTATTTTAGATTAGTTTCTGTAGTTTTAGAACTTGAACTTTTATTTACAGTAGAATAAAATTTTATTTTATTTTTCCTTGCTAGGATTGTTATAGGCATAATAGGAGTTCTATAATAGCTTTTGATGTGATTCTTTTTGCTCCTAGTTTGTATGATGTTTTCCCTTACATTAGTTAGCAAAACCCATGCTTAGGTTCTGTTAAGAAAAGTTTTAGTTGTGTAAAACTATTTCTTAGTTGTTGCTTGATGTGGTGAAAACCTTGATTTGCTTTCTCCGAGTTTTCTTTGGATTTTGGTTTGAGGGTGTGTTACTTCCAACTTGCTGTTATGTTATATTGTGCCATAATTATTTGTGCTATTGTTTGATTCGATAGAATTTCTGGAGTGCGAAGCCTGCTATTACGAGTCCCTAGCTTTCGAAGACCGTCAGCCAGGCAAGTCATTTGATCATGATTTCTTTTACAATACCTATGATTTTATTGCATTAGAATTATACCTCCCCACCATGCATGCAGTAGGAGAATTTTAAGTTATGTTCTTAAGTAGTATCATGAGGTAGGATGAAACCAATTCCCCTTGTTACCATGGCGGGACGAAGTAGTTTAATTTTGCTATGCTCGTAGACGGGGTTGGTTGAGTGATTCATAAGGGAGATGTGAGAGTCAAGATGATGACAACCCCATGACTTCAAGCTCAAGATGGACTTCAAAAATTCACTACTGGGTGGAGGACAGTTGACGGGCACCCTGGAGAAACCAGCGGCTGGCCGGGATGCATGGAGAAGCGCCATGACATCTTGCGGAAAGCTTCACCCAGCCACGAAAAGACGGATGGATACCCCAATGACCGGAAGCTTACCTGTGCAGCCGCAAGCCATTATGGGCTCTGGCTTGGTCGACCCTAGGTGTGACTCTGGCCGGACGGTGCTACGAGATGTAGAAGAACGGTAGGATTGGATGGGCACCGGCAGTGGCTTAGAGGAACTCTTCGGAAGACCCTGTTTTGTTCGTCCCGTCTTCAAACACCAGGAAGTGCAAAGACTTAAGGGAGGGAACGATTCTTGCGGGTAAAGTGCGCAAACCTCTGCAGAGTGAAGATCTAATCGATTATCCGTGTCCCCGGTTACGGACAATTTGAGCCTCTGGAACTTGGAGTATTTCGGATATCTCAACACCGAACTTAATAAATTAATTGAGGGGTTATTTAATATTTGGGAATGAGACATAGGTTGGCGGAACCATCTCAAGAATTACCAACATTTTGTAGTATTTGCAAACAAGTCCTTGTTGTAGGGAAAAACTGGCTTTTTCGCAAAACAATGAAACTTAGAACCCCACAGCCAAATTGCATATAGTGTTAGTAATTTTTATTGTTGTTCTCTCTTTGACTTGCCGGCATATTCAAAATGCTGACCTACACGGCTGCAACGTCTTATGTTGCGAGAGGAGTTTTCGATCGGGGAGTGAGGCTACGATCCACGCTTGGCGATTGCCCTATGGAGTCGGATGGACTCGCTATTCGCTCACGCTTCCGCAGCTTTGTTTAGTTTATTTCTCATGAGTTGGCCTTCGCTAATTTATTCTATTGTAATAAAGACTCGATATGAGAATCATGTAATAAATTCAGGTGTGATTGAACTTTGATTCTTTCATCAATGTCTTGTGTGTGCCGGCATGATCTTGGGATGGTACAGCTACACGGAGACTTGACCGATTTTGGGTCGGTCGCTCTGAGAGATGGTATAAGAGCACACGACCGTAGGGGCGTAACCCCTAGGATCCGAAAGCCATAGGAAGAGACTATTTATTTTATGTCCTTATCATTCCGTAATTCTCCCTGTTCATTTCGACTTCTCTCCGATTTTCAACATTCTAGATGGCCGCCGAGTTCACCCGGTTACGCTACCGGAGTTTTGCCAGCCAGATGAGACGATGCCTCTCGGCAAGAAGCTGGTTCAGATCGTGAAGAAGCTGAAGATTGCTCTGCCCTCAATCACCGGGAAGCCTACCAATGCACTCCCGACGGATACCCGCTACAGGATTAAGGTGCACATTCCAGGGAGGACCTTCGGAGGACATTCAGAGCCCATTGACTTTGAGTTTACCGATTTCAGTTGGATCCTCGGAAGAGACATGGCGATTTATCGTGCACTTGGACATCTCCGAGAAGAGTACAGGGCCGAGCTCAACCCATCAGACCTCGCCATGATTTCTCGCAGAGCTAGGAATGGAGATATCATCCGTCAGAGTAGAGGACGACTCCATTCTCTCATATGTCCAAGACTTGGAGAGTCTCCTCAGGAAACGGGAAATCCAGACTCGCCGTAACTCGAAGGTACAAATGAGGCTGTTGTTCCGTGAATTGGAGGAGAAGGCACACGCGGACTTCCTTGACCATGAAGAAGAAATCAAGGATTTCATGGAGAGAGTCGATAAGCTGAAGATGGATGTTGCCGCATTAGAGGAGAAGATGGACTTGGAGAAGACCTTTTTCCGAGTGGAGATGACGGACCCCTCGTGAGCAATGACCAGGATTATGAAGAGAGCTCCACCGAAGAAAGCCGCAAGAGGAGGCGCCACACCAGAGGACGCCGCACCAGAGGACGCAAGGATGATTGATGAAGACATTTAGTCGACCGCCATGTTATTTTATTTTTCCGTCGATCAGTTAGGCCGTATTTTCGATTAGTCGTGAGAATTTGTAATCCGAGATTGAACCATGTTTGAGATGATTGAATAAATGATTGGTGTGATTATGATTGTGCATTCATATGGGCAGTGATATTTTCTCATTAGACCCTTGTTCTATTCTAATTTTCTCATCCACTACAAAACACGAGATGCCTCCGAGACGTGGCCCGGTTTCAACTTTCCGCGGAGCTCACCCACCTGATCCAAAGCAGAATGCCCTTATGCAGATGCTCATCCGTAACGAACAACAACAACAACAACAACAATCCACCGCCACCACCCCTCGTTGACAACTTGACCCGCTTCCTAAGGCTGAATCCGCCCGGTGTTCTCTAGCAAAGACCGAGCTGATTGTGGCCGATGATTAGCTCCGCAAGGTCGGAAGGAGTTAGCCACCGCTTTGGATGCATGATGCGAGAGAAGGTGCGCTTTGTCGCTTTATCGGCTTGATGGACCTGCAGCCTCTTGGTGGGAGAACTACACCGCCACTTATCCCATCACCACCATCACATGGGATCAGTTCCAGCAGAAGCTTTCCGCACCGCTCATGTCTCATTTGGAACCATGAGTGCGAAGAAGCGTGAGTTCCGCAACTTACGCCAGGGGAACCGTCTTGTGGGGCGATGCGTGGATGAGTTCAACAAGTTAGCTCGCTATGCCGGATGATGTGGCGCAGATGCCGCATAAGCAGGAAAAAGTTTCTCGAGGGACTCAATGACGAGCTGGGAATGCAGCTAATGGTGGCTACCTTCAACAACTACCAGAGCTGGTAGACAAGGCCACCATACTCGAAGGCAAGCAGCAGCAGATTGATAGCATAAGCGGAAGTATGGCGGGGAAGTACAACTCGAGCTCAGCAGAAACCCGTTATGCCCCATACTGGAGGACATACCCATCACACCCATGGAGGACATAACCATGGAGGGAATGGGAACAACATAACCACGACAACAAGTCGGGTAATGGAAACGGCAATGGCAACCAGCATCGTCCTGCCCGACTCGGAAGGATCTCGAGTCACATCACTGTTTCAAGTGCCGAAAAGCAGGGCACTATGCCACCGACTGCCGGAGGCTAAGCAAAGGAATGGAAACGGCAATGGAAGCTCAGCAAAGAAGCCCAACCCTTTTCCTCGTGCTCGGTGAACCACATTGACGTGGAGGACGTCTATGATCAGCCGTATAATCGTGGTTGGTAAGTTTTATTAAATTCACATCCAAGATTGGTACTCTTTGATTACGGTGCAACGCATTCATTCATATCAAGGGTAGTTGTGGAAAAATGCAGGTTGCCCACTAGAACCCTTAGAAGCCCTCTTCACGTCGGTTCCGCAGAGGAGAAATGATGGCGAGCTTAGGCTGTCATGCAACCCTTAACATCGGAAACCATAAATTTCCGCAGACCTCATAGTATTGGAAACCCAGACCTTGGATGTAATCCTAGGCATGGATTGGTTGGCAGTTTGAAGGAAACATAGGCATGCCTCAAGAAGGCGATTCTCGCTCACCACTCCGGGGCGTAAGAGGATCAAGTATGTATCCAGGCGTAACTCGATGAAGAATCGGTGAATTCCCTCACGGAGTTGTTCAGAGGAAGTGCCAAGAGTGCAAGATTTTCCGATGTGTTCCGGAGGAATTACCAGAATGCCACCGGACGAGACATTGAATTTCTGATTGAGTTATTGCGGCACAGCCCCAATATCCAAGAGACCCTATCGGATGCCCCGAGCGAATTGGAAGAGATCAAAAGAAAATTAATGAACTATTGGAGAAGGGATATATTCGCCAAGCTCGTCACCTTGGGGAGCCCAGTTCTTTTGGTAGAGAAGAAGGATGGAACCACGAGAATGGTTGTGGATTATCGTTCGTTGAGCAGCGTGACCATCAAAAACAAGTACCCTCTGCCGATGATTAATGATCTATTTGATCGCTTAGTTGGAGCCAAGGTATTCTCCAAGATCGATCTTCGATCGAGGTATCATCGATTGAAGATCCGTGAAATGATATACCTAAAACAGCATTCACCACAATGTATGGTTTATATGAGTATACCGTCATGTCATTCGGATTGAATAATGCCACTGCATACTTCATGTCTTTGATGTACAAGGTATTTATGGAATATCTGGACAAGTTTGTCGTGGTGTTCATCGATGATATCTTGATTTTCTCCAAGAGCGAGGAAGAGCATAAGGAACATTTGCGTCTAGTTACGAGAAACTCCGAGAACATTAGTTGTATGCCAAATTCAGCAAATGTGAATTTTGGCTGAAGGAAGTCGGATTCCTCGGACATGTTATTTCAGGAGAAGGAATAGCGATTGACCCCACCAAGGTTGTATCGATCACCGATTGGCGGTCACCCACCTCGGTCAAGGAGATCCGCAGATTTTCTCGGACTCGCAGGATATTATCGGAGGTTTATTGAGAATTTCTCGAAGATTGCCAAGCCCATGATCGAGCTGTTAAAGAAGGATGCCAAGTACATTTGGACCGAGGATTGTGAAGCCGGTTCCGGGAATTGAAGAAACGTTTGGTTACAGCCCCAAAGATTGATTTTGCCGGACATACACAAGGATTACCGGTATATTGTGACGCTTCTCGCCAGAGGACTCGGAGGAGTACTCATGCAGGAAGGAAAAGTTGTAGCTTATACCTCCGGACAGCTACGACCTCACAAGATGAATTACGCCACACATGATTTGGAGTTAGCGGCCGTAGTGCATGCACTCAAGACTGGAGGCATTTCCTTATCGGAAATGTATGTGATGTTTACACAAGATCATAAGAGCTTGAAGTACATTTTCACGCAGAAGAGTTGAACCTCAGCGGAGGAGATGGCTAGAGTTAATCAAGGACTATGACATGAGATTGCATTACCACCGGGAAAGGCTAATGTTGTAGCCGATGCCTTGAGCCGTAAGAGTTATGTGAATACTCTTATAGCGGGAGGATTACCTCGGGAGTTAGTCGATGACCTCGAGATCTCCATTGGAGATAGTTCGAGAGGATATGTTGCAGCTCTGGAAGTTCAGTCCACTTTGGCCGAAAAGAATTCGTGAAGCCCGTAAGTCGGACAAGGAAATTGATGAGATAAAGAAAAGGATGAATGAAGGAAAAGCTAAAGGGTTTCGTAAGGATGAATACGGAGCTATATGGTACGAGGACCGTATTTATGTGCCCAATGACCCGAACTCAGGAAGCTAATTCTTCAGGAGGCTCATGATTCACCGTACTCGATTCACCCGGTAACACCAAGATGTATCTCGGATTTGAAGGAAAGTTTCGGTGGATGGTATGAAGAAGGATATTGCTGAGTACGTAGCAATATGCGATGTTTGCCAGCGAGTAAAGGCGGAACATCAGAAGCTAGCAGGGTTACTTCAACCCTTGCTGATTCCCGAGTGGAAATGGGAAAAACTTGGAATGGATTTTATCACAGGATTACCCAGGACCCGTTCAGGTTATGATTCCATCTGGGTAGTGGTTGATCGATTGACCAAGGTAGCTCATTCCATTCCCGTGAAGACTACCTATACCAGCGCTAAGTTAGCCAAGATATACATGACCAGGATCGTATGTCTCGCATGGAGTTCCGAGGAGTATCGTGTCGATGGAGGAACACAATTTACCTCAAAGTTTTGGAATCGGTTGCATGAAACTTTGGAGTACGAGGCTGGAGTTGATCTGACTTTTCATCCATGAGCAGGATGGACAGACCGAGAGAGTCAACCAGATCCTGGAGGACATGTTGAGAGCTTGTGCGCTAGACTATGGGTCTAGCTGTGATGATAATTTGCCATACGCGGAGTTCTCGTACAATAACAATTATCAGACCAGTCTGAAGATGGCCCCTTTCGAAGCTCTATACGGAAGGAGGTGCAGAACACCATTGCTGTGGGATGGTGTTGGAGATCGAAAACTTTTCGGTCCCGATCTTATCGTAGAGATCAAGAGAAAGTCAAGCTGATTCGAGATAGGCTCAAGGTAGCTTCGATCGAGACAGTAAGAGTTATGCCGACAAGAACGCAAGGAAGTAACATACTAAGTGGGAGACCTGGCATATCTTCGTGTGTCTCCACTTCGTGGAATCAAGATTTTTGGTGTTAAAGGAAAGTTAGCACCCCGGTTCATTGGCCCCTACAAAATCCTCGAACGTCGTGGAGAAGTTGCTTACAAGTTGGAATTGCGGAAGGATTGTCCGGAGTTCACGATGTCTTCCATGTTTCTCAATTTGAAGAAATGCCATGCCAAGATGGCCGATATTCCGTTGAGAGACACAGTCCCCTAGAGGCCATACAGCTCGGCGGTGATCGACTTATGAGGAGAAACCGTCCGAATTCTCGAGACTATGACAGAGTCACCCGCAGCAAGATCATCAAGTTTTGCAAGGTCTTTGTGGAGTCATCATTCGAGGAGGAAGCCACCGGGAGCGAGAAGAAGACCTCCTTGAGACCACCGCACCTATTTGTTGCTAGCCAACCCGAATCTCGAGGGCTAGATTCATCTTAAGGTGGTAGGTTTGTAACATCCCAAATTTCCCATTTGGAATGTTTTACAATTATAGCTAAGCATCTATGCATTATTGTTTGAATTGAGTGACATTTGAATTATTTCAGAGGCTTTTGAGTTTGTGGAATTTGAATTCAAATTGGAAGTTGAAATTTATTTCAAAACAATGCCTGACAAATACTTGAGAAAAAGTATGAGAGAAGTAAACATGACACTCCAAAAATGTCAGATGAAAAATGTTGCCAAAAAGTTTGAATTCAAATCTGAATTTTATTTGGGATTTCTAGAAAATGTTTTTTTTTTAAGTTTGAGTTTTGCCCCTGGAAAAATGTTCAAATTGTAAGATAAATTCCCCTGATAATTTTGATATATATATGTCCTATATAAAATATTTTTTTTATATATATTTCCCTCCTCTCCCTAATTCAAAAAAAAGGAAAAGAACCCCCCAGGCGCCAGCCAGTTAACCCGGCCCAGCTGACACCCACCAATGGCCCAGCCCGAGCCAGCGCCGAGCCGGCCTACGTCCGAGCCAGACCAACCCCCTTCCCTCGGTCGCCCGCTCGCTCACCTCTCCCCCTCTCTCACCGACGCGCCGGCCCCACCCCACCTTTCCCCTCGCCCACGCCACGCCCACGCCACGCCACCGCCGGAATCCCGGGGATCTCGGGATCACCTCCCCCGATTCGCCCCCTCCTCCAAGTCGGCCCCGCCCTATCAATACCCCCCCTCGCCCCGTTCCGCCCCCTCGCCTTGAAACCCTCTCCCCTCGCCGCAATCGCTCATGGAACCAGCGCCACCGCGCCATTGCCGCCCACCGCTCGTCTCAAGCCCCCCGAGCTCCAGCGACACCACCCTCGACCCCCTCGAACCGCCGCACAGCGAACGTCTCCGCCGTCGCCCCGGGACCACCGGGCCCATTGGCGCGTCGGCCTTAGGCCGTCGTCCGTCGCCGTCGTCACCACATGATGGCCGCGGAACTCCCCACCATCCTCTGATCTGAAATCTAGGGTTTAGATTAGATCACGCGAAGGGGTATGTTTTTATTTTAAAAGACCGGTTTATTTTGGTTTAGTTAGCGGTTTAGTTAGACCGGCCCGATCGGTTTATTCTCTCGGGCACGCTTTAGTTATTTGACGCCTGAGCGTTAGATAGGCCCGTTAGCGCTAGTTTTCTTTTTTAGTTTTTTTTTCGTTTCTGTTTTTAACAGAATAGTTTCAGTTTTGTAAAATCCATATTTTTTAGGTTACTTAATATTTTAATTGATTTTTTGTTAGTTTGCAAATTTGTTGTAGTTTCTGTAGAAAATATGTTTGGCCATGTTTAAATTATTAGAAATTGTTTTATTTTAGTTTTAGACAGATTAGTATTTCTGCTGTAAAATGAGTTAGGATTATTTTATTTTAGTGATTCTTTTTGTCACTGCTTTGTTTTGACTTTGCCTAGTAGTAGGAATTTATTTGGGTATTTTTGATAAAAAAATATATAGTTTTAGTCGAAATCATGGGTTTCTTGTTTATTTAACTAGCTACTGTTTTTCCTATTGTTTTATATAGTAAATAATTTTATTTTACCTATGTTATAGTTTATTTTAGATTAATTTCTGTAGTTTTAGAACTTGAACTTTTATTTCTGATGAGAATAAAATTTTTATTTTATTTTTCCTTGCTAGGATTGTTATAGGCATAATAGGAGTTCTATAATAGCTTTTGATGTGATTCTTTTGCTCCTAGTTTGTATGATGTTTTCCCTTCTGTTAGTTAGCAAAACCCATGCTTAGGTTCTGTTAAGAAAAGTTTTAGTTGTGTAAAACTATTTCTTAGTTGTTGCTTGATGTGGTGAAAACCTTGATTTGCTTTCTCCGAGTTTTCTTTGGATTTTGGTTTGAGTGCTTGGGTGTGTTACTTCCAACTTGATGTTATGTTATATTGTGCCATACTTATTTGTGCTATTGTTTGATTCGATAGAATTTAGAGTCTGAAGCTGCTATTCTGAGTCCCTAGCTTTCAAGACCGTCGGCCAGGCAAGTCATTTGATCATGATTTCTTTTACAATACCTATGATTTTATTGCATTAGAATTATACCTCCCCACCATGCATGCAGTAGGAGAATTTTAAGTTATGTTCTTGAGTAGTATCATGAGGTAGGATGAAACCAATTCCTTGTTACCATGGCGGGACGAAGTAGTTTAATTTTGCTATGCTCGTAGAGCGGGGTTGGTTGAGTGATTCATAAGGGAGATGTGAGAGTCAAGATGATGACAACCCCATGACTTCAAGCTCAAGATGGACTTCAAAAATTCACTCTTTGGGTGGAGGACGGTTGTGGGCACCTGGAGAAACCAGCGGTGGTGGCGGGATGCATGGAGAAGCGCCATGACATCTTGCGGAAAGCTTCACCCAGCCACGAAGAGATGGATGGATACCCCAATGACCGGAAGCTTACCTGTGCAGCCGCAAGCCATTATGGGCTCTGGCTTGGTCGACCCTAGGTGCGACTCTGGCCGGACGGTGCTACGAGATGTAGAAGAACGGTAGGATTGGATGGGCACCGGCAGTGGCTTAGAGGAACTCTTCGGAAGACCCTGTTTTGTTCGTCCCGTCTTCAAACACCAGGAAGTGCGAACACTTAAGGGAGGGAACGATTCTTGCGGGTAAAGTGCGCAAACCTCTGCAGAGTGAAGATCTAATCGATTAGCCGTGTCCCCGGTTACGGACAATTTGAGCCTCTGGAACTTGGAGTATTTCGGATATCTCAACACCGAACTTAATAAATTAATTGAGGGGTTATTTAATATTTGGGAATGAGACATTGGTTGGCGGAACCATCTCAATAATTACCAACATTTTTTAGTATTTGCAAACAAGTCCTTGTTGTAGGAAAACCCGGCTTTTTCAAGAAAACAATGAAACTTAGAGCCCCACAGCCAAATTGCATATAGTGTTAGTAATTTTTATTGTTGTTCTCTATTTGACTTGCGGCATATTCAAAATGCTGACCTACACGGCTGCAACGTCTTATGTTGCAGAGGAGTTTTCCGATCAGGAGTGAGGCTACGATCCACGCTTGGCGATTGCCCTATGGAGTCGGATGGACTCGCTATTCTTCTATGCTTCCGCAGCTTTGTTTAGTTTATTTCTCATGAGTTGGCCTTCGGCCGAATTTATTCTATTGTAATAAAGACTCGATATGAGAATCGTGTAATAAATTCAGGTGTGATTGAACTTTGATTCTTTCATCAATGTACTGTGTGTGCCAGCATGATCTTGGGATGGTACAGCTACACAGAGACTTGACCGATTTTGGGTCGGGTCGCTACAAATATTTGTGTGTAGGAGGAGTGGCTGTTCTGTTAAATGACATGGCAAAACTGACACTGTCGGATGCCGATCTAACGGTTCTTGCGGCGTTCGTCAGGAAAAGGCTTGTGGCGGACGTTTGTTGGATAATGATTTACAGACACATGCATTGCATTGATACGTGCCCCCCTCTCTCTCATGCACACGCGCCCTCACGAGTCACGACTCTCTCGAGTCCGCTCGCAGACTCGCACGTCGCACCCATCGTCTATCTGCAGGTAGACGTCACACACATATGTGCTCTTCGCACCCTATCCTCAGAACTTCTAAAAAACAAAAGACAGCGCGCACATTTTATTTTAGCTCACACGTCAAACACTTATACTATTACTCTTGCGGCGAACGTTCTTTGGGCATAGTATATTGTACTCTCACGAAGAGAAGCGGTGCATGCACGCACTAGTTCTCTCACACCCACTCGTGGGTACACGTAGGAGCGCATTTTTTTGAAGCTGGTACAACAAAACCACTCCACTATATATAAAAGCATGAGCCTTAGCGCTTGCTTTACTAGGGTTCCTCTCGTTCACTCTCTCATGCTCTCCAGATCTAAGCAACACATAGGTGGCCACACTCTCTCTCAGCTCACGGCTGGTCACAAATCCGGCCGGACAACCTCGACCGGGGCAGGGGTGTAGGTGCATCGTTCACGCTGTCGTCGGCGGCGAGGGAGGAGACCAACGGCTGCCCGCGCGTCCCGATCGGCGGCCGTGCTGTTCTCTCTGAGAGAGCGCCGGCTCGGGAGGGCCTCCAACCCCTTCTTCCTCCCAGCAGTATTGTGGACAAGATGCGGCCACCCGACGCTGTCTTTGCCACATGCCGACGACCCTTAGGTATATATTCCTTCGAAACCTGCCTTGCTCTACTGCCCCAGCTCCTTTCGTGTGGATCCTTTTCTACTTCCGTCTGCTGTTCCAAAGCCACCTAGACTTCTACTATTATTATAAGTAAAGCTAGTTCATACAGTCGACTCAAAGCTTTGGTTCAAACAGGGAAGAAAGTGGGAAAGTTGTAGCATGAATCTAGGACTTGGTTCTAAGAGGAAACAGGGAAAAGTATTAATATCTGTCACTGTTTAAATAACCGTATTTCATATTTGCGCAAATAGGGATGTCCGTCTCCATATCGTTTCGGGATGTCTGTCTCCGTATCGTTTCTATCCGCGCAATCAAAAGCACACACCTCAGTTTTAGTACAACTGCGCAAAATGAGATGGCTATCCCTCGTTATCGTCGTCTAACCTCCCGTCTTCAAGGTATCCCTACATTGGTAGTAAGTAAGGTAGAATGACCAATGCAATCTAAAAGAAGCTGATTCGTACGTTTTACTTCCTGATTGCAGTGCAGGGACAAGCGAAAACAACTGCATCCTACTCCGGAATGCACTTTCTACCAGTTCATCCATGGACCGATGACTAGCTGGCACGGCTGCACGGCGGTTTTTAGACAGGTCTTGTGAGACAAGAGGCATTGTGGTGCCTTATTTCTGCAAATAGCGGTGCTTAAATTTAGTGGAATGCACAAGCATTTCATTTGGTAGGTACCTTTGCATGGTTCAGTTCAGCATTCGGCTGAGACCACAATTATAATTGGTTATTCGGAATGAGAGAACCTAACCCCGGATGGTGTCAACAAGAAAAACCAGAGTGAACTCCAGAAATTTAAACTGCCGGAGGCCCTTTGCTCAGAGAAGGCTTGCTTGTTTTTTCCTGATTTGTAAACCTTCTCACAACTTTGTCTTTTGCTGTGAACTAGTATATGTTTGTTATGTTCTATGAATCATTGAGATGTATAAATTTGCTTAACTTATGCTTTTCAAGTTTTTTATGAAGACGAGTTTAATGTGAGTGTTCCACATGAGCGCTGGACTAGCCTATGAACGTTTGGAATTTATTACAATGTTGTAAGTGCATCTAGTGCCCCTTAGTGATTTTGGTGTATTGAAGACTTATAGGTTAAGGGACTAATGTGTTTATGAGTGTACACAGGTCTATAAGTCTATGAGGAGTTTGATATTGCAGAGAAAGTCGACCCCTAAAAATGAAGTTCTTCGACTGAAGACTTTGATATTCGAAGACTTTCAAGACTTTGAAAGTGAAGAAATTGGTGTGACCTTGAAGACTTGGTATTCATTTGAGGAACATGAAGCGTGAAGACTTTTGTTTTCGTAGTTTCGTTTTCTCTTTCTTGAGTCATAGGAAACACCGTCTTTGTTAAAGGGGTCGAGGAAATACTAAGGAAAAATTTCCATGTGATGCTCAACTCAAAATCCTACACCTACCAATCCCTTCAAGTGAAGCCTTTGGAAATCTCATACAGTTCAGTCAATTTCTTCAGTGACAGAGACGAAGTTCTTTCGTTCTCTGAGGAATTTGTTCTGACTGAGGAGTTAGGAATTCGCCAGTGCGGATTGCCTACATAGTGAGGAACATGATAGCCTTGAGGAATTTGAGAGTCAAATTTCCGATCGTTGCTATGCTACGCGCCAGCTGTCCCAAAATATCTTATCCACATAACGGTCATATCATTGAAGGTCATTTATGTCTTATCATGTCGGGCTGCTCCCCAGGCTATAAATAGCTGCCCCCTACAACCACTAGCTGGTTGGCTGCTCCGAGAAACCGACACTTGTCATTTGAGAGCATCCCATCCTCCGAGGACTTTGAGCGAAAATCATCGAGTGAGGAAAACCCAAACCCAAACACCTACAAACCCAAAGTGATTGAGCATCCTTTGAAGAGATTGATCCTGCGTGGATCCGATGCTTGTTACCTTTGAAGACTGTGCTTCTTCCAGACGGTTAGGCATCATGGTCTAGAGCATCCAAGAGGAATTGTGGATCGCCGAGTGACCGAGTCTGTGAAGGTTTGGAAGTCGCCTGAAGACTTACCACGAGTGATTGGACGAGGTGCATGTGACCTTAGTTCAAGGAGAATACGGTGAGGATCGGTGTCTGAGCTGCGTGCTTTCGATGATCGGGTGTCCGGACTGTGTGTCCTCGAGTTTAAATACTCGGCCGCTCCAATCAGACGTACAAGCTGAGGCAATGATTGGGCTGGTCTACCAAATCATTGTCTTCACCAACCTTATTGGTTCTATTTCCTCAACTCTTTCATTTCCTCATTCTTGTGTTGAGTGTTTCATCATATCTATGTTTGAAGACTTTGTTGAAGACTTTCTCAATTTCCCAGTTCAATTTCTTGATCTGTTTGTCTTCATCTTGTGTTATCCTGATTACGCTTTCTGTACTCTGTGCTTGTCTTCATTTCATCATGATGACTATGTCTATATTCTGTTATGCTTACTTCTGAATACTTATTCCGCTGCAAGTAGTTCTTCGCTAAGGAATTTCCTCACTGGCAAATTCCTCAGTGAAGAATTCATAAAAATCGCCTATTCACCCCCCCCCCTCTAGTCGATATAACGCACTTTCAATTGTGGCCTCAATTTACTGCATGAACCACTGTACAAGATACATAGTTGCTTATATGTCAGACAGTAGATTGTTGATTGTTAGCTGGTCAATAGCCTAGTGTTTAAGCGAGCTGAGCCAATGTGTCGTGTTTTGCACAACTGCTTACAAGTGGGGTAGCACCAACAGTGTTTACAAGTACATATGTATACGTCAGCGCACGGTTCTTGAACGAGTGCTTTGTTTCATCAAAACACACACTGCTCATATGATAAATTGTGACAACTTATGTCTTACCATGCCATATTCATGAAAAAACTAGTGAGGACGCATCTGTTTCGGCAACAATTACGATGGTTCTCACATGATTCACGGGCACACAAAAGTTGCAGAAGTTCCCATAGACGAATTCAAACAGAGTACTAGCCCCAGAGGGGTCGATAACAGGAAAGGTTCGGATAATTAGACACAATCCAAACTACTATTAAACACTAGCTGGGGCAACTATTTCATGCCTCGATCTAATTTGGGCTGGACACAAGACGGACCTTGCCATGAACATCATCGAGGACGTCCCAGAGCAGCTCAATCCTGTGAACCTTCATGAAGACAACCTTGTGGCCTTGCCACTGATAAACTTGTTTGTGGAGGCATGCCACGTCATCTTCCTGCGTAAGCTTGACAAGAACAATATGCCTCACAAACGAAGGAGTAGCTTTGAACTTCTTGTGCTTCAGTACACCCTGGACAACACACCTGACAATAGTGAGGCTGGAATACAACTCTTCATTGGTATAACCGCAAATGGCTTCCAGGATCCAACAGCCTAAGAACTTGTTTTCGCAGTGCGTATATTCAGGTCGTCCGCCTCATAGTGAGTGACATGTACAACCACACAATCCTTGTCTGCATCAGGGCTCTAACTGAAACAGAAACAAATTCTAAATTACTTTTTAGTATAAGAAACACAAGTTATTTAAACCACTATGTATAGCATGGCATCGAAGCTAATAAAATTTTGCATTATTAATCACCACATACTTCGTTTTCTAAAAAAACTCACCACATACTTAGATGAAAAACCACAATCGAGATCGACAAAGAAGGAAATCACCTTGGGCAGCTCAGCGGGGGGGACACATCCTCGAAGGGGGAAAACTGCTCCTGTAGTGCCACGGGGGCTGTAACCTCAAACGGGGCGTTGACCATCTCAGTAGTGGTCGTGAGCCTATCTGGGGTCGGCTCGGTGGTTGGCTCCATCTTCTTGGAGCTCTCTGTCTCGTGGGGATCAGCCTCCCGCGTCTGCTCCAATATCGGTAGATCTTTGCCTGGTTCTCCTTGGTCCATCATGAAACTGACGAATACTAGGAGACCACTGAAAGGAAAACACAATCACAATGACAACGAAACAAAAAAGAGAGTGAGGATCAGTTACTTCTTTGCAAAAGTTCTTTTTTTGTCTGAACGAAAATATACCAACATCACCGATCCGCTTACCTTCCCTTCGTTCGGAGAGAAGAATAGTGGCAGATGCGAGTGTTGCCTTTCTTGAAGATGGTGAGGGAGAAGGGGATTCAGCGAAGAGTGAAATGATGGTTGCTTTGTCCGTCAAACTTAGACTGCGGGGAGGTGGGGTTTTGTGATCTGACGGCTCGTTCTTGCCGTTACTCTGTTGGGGTGACTCTCTGCACGCATACTGCCTTCTAATTTGGTGGATGGCATTTGGGCCCTTGCTGCATGGCCCGCATGTCGGTGAACAAAAGTATAACGGCATTCATGAGAGGGAGACGTTTCAATGACCTAGGAGGAGCCGGAAGCTGTAGAGTGTCTCCTTTGTACTAGTAGTAATTGTTTTTACGGGTAGGCTGAGAGTGTCTCCACTTTGTACTAGTAGTAATTGTTTCTCTGGGCCCAAGACAAAACAGCCCATCCACACTAGTAAATAGTAAAATCAATTCAAACGCCCAAATATTTACTTAATGAGAGGCGCTACCCACACCCAGGACACCGCCCCCCCCCCCCCAAAACCTGGGTGTTCTTCTTCCTCCTCGCTCCCACCCACCTCATGTCAGCTCGCTCCACTCGTACCCCCAAATTCCTCACCTCACTCCTACAGAAAACCCCAGCTCCCCTTCTTCTTCACTCTTACAGAAAACCCCCAGCTCCCCTTCTTGTTTGCTCGCACTACAACTAGGCTCGTCATTCGTTAATCTGCTCAAATCCATGAGCGCGACACGACGCCCTCGAGGAAAATGCAGTCGGCTGACACCAGCGCCAAGAAGATGAGGCTCTCGCCAGCGGTGACGCCTGTTGTAGATCCCGCACCCGGCAGCGCGGGGAGAAGCGGCGACCCCGCTCCCACCGGATCCCAAGAACCCATAGAATCTCGGGTGGACCGCATCAGCGATCTCCCGGACGCCGTCCTTGGGGAGATCATCTCGCTACTCCCCACCAAGGATTGTTGCCGCACTCGAGTCCTCTCAATTCGGTGGCGCCCTCTATGGCGCTTCGTGCCCCTTAATCTCGACTGTCGTTAGCTATCTCTCTTCAATGATTTTGAAATCCCCGGAGCCATCATCTCCTCCCACCAGGGCTCCGTTCAAAGCCTCTGCATCCCGTCATGCTACCTGAGCAAGAATACCATGCCCTTCATGGTGGACGCCTGGCTGAAATCCCCTAAATTCACAGAACTACAGCTGCTTGAGTTCTACTATTCCCCTGGAAATCACATACCACATACCGAACGCCATGAACTTGTGCCCTCAGCACCGATGTCCATCTCATGGTTTTCTTCCTCTCTCCACACCGCCACCTTTGCGCTGTGCTACCTACCAGACAATCTGGTACTAAACCTTCGACTCCCATTTCTCAAGAAACTTTCACTTGTGCGGGTTCGTATATCGGAGGCCTCATTGCACAACATCATCCACTCCAGTTGCCACCTTTGGAGTGCTTGGTGCTTGTTTTCACAGATTAAATCGGTTGTCTCCAAATAAAGTTGCCTAACCTTGTAAGAATTGGAATTTCTTTTGACGGAAGGCAGCTCATCATCCAAGATGCCCTTCACTTCAAAGGTTGATCCTTGATTCTAGTTATTCACCGTTGCAAATAACCGTCCTCTCTGCGCCTAAACTGGAGACCTTGGGTGTAATACATGATCTGTGTGCTCATTTCAATATGGTGTTTGGCTCCACAGTTCTTCAGGTACTTTATATTATCATCTACACTTGTAACCATAAGCTGCATTTTAAATTTCAGCGCATAATTTATATATCATCTTGGAGTACACATTTTATACTAATATTATGTTCTATGCTCAATGAAGAGTTTCTCCATGGATGGCCTATCAATGGTGCTGGATTCTGTCAAGATCTTATATATCCAAATGAATAGTTTTGATCTGAACAAGATTATTGGCTTGCTACAATGCTTTCCATTTCTGGCGAAGTTGCATATAAAGGTGATAATTTCACGCACATTGGAAGCCCGCATATAGTGTACTAGAATTAACCGTTCAGCTATTGCTCTTTCAACACTCTTCTTTTAGACCTTAGCTGTTTTCAATCTTCATGTCTATTTAGGCAACAGGACGGGGTAAGAAAGTTATAACCAATCGGTGGATTCGTAAGCATCGGGATTTTCTCACTTCTCATGAGATTCGATTGAAGACAATAACACTAGAACGATATGTAACCAACCGTGCAAACACAAGATTTGTCACATTCTTCCTGCTGAATGCGAGGTTACTATTGTCCATCAGGCTTAAGTTTATCAACAGCATGGTTTTGACGAATGGGTATGTCGAAGAGCAAAAAAAGGAGTTTCAGGTGGGCAAAAGAGCTTCTGAATGTGTTGGGCTTCTATTTACAACATATTGTGGTCATAATCCAGTAAACTTTACGACCCAGGATGTTCATTCTATGGACCTGACCGGTCGATTTGACTGTGACTGCCAAAAACAGTGCTGGAGTTAGATGTTGTTGCCCTTTTCAATCTAGTTTTTTTTGTAAACCTGATGAACAATTAACCCTCGTGCTTTTGTACAGTTTGTAAGCTGGAGTTAGATGTTCCAACCCTTTTCAACTCGGCTGTGACAATCATACTTTCTTTGAAACAAGGCAAATGGCTTGCCATTCGTTTAATTTAGAGTGAAATATTGTAACAAATCCCAACCAAGGGAAATAACATCACTCTCGCCGGCTTCTTGAGCTCACTGTGCATTAGAGAAGCCAAGTGATTAGCCCCACCGGCACCCACAAACTTATTTGAACTAGCACATCAAATGGGCTGTAAATTTTCATAGGAAAGGCTGCATGACCGTGATGATTTGGATTACGACATTTGGGACCCTTGAGGAAATAGCCTATCCAAGGTGGTGTCGACTTACTAGCCAGTCAACAAACGATTCTGCCTACCAGCCGTTGGATTGACATCCAACATCTGTCATGTATCTTCTATCTCTTGTCTTCTTCTTCCTCCAGCCGCCCAAGCCAAACCAACCCGTCGGCTCCGCCTGCTCCCGCCTCCCATGGTTGGCTGCGCCTCCGCCGCCCTACCGTACGTACCTGTAGGACCTTGAGAAGAGGTGTCTAGAGGGGGGGGGTGATTAGACACTAAGTACCAAAGTTGCAGTTTTTAACTTTCTTTAAAATTTGAGTGGAGTTTAGGCATAAGTTTAACATTCACAACATATAGCAAGCAAGCATGCAAAGAGTATATGAGCAGCGGAAAATAAAGCATGCAAATTGCAAGAATGTAAAGGGAAGGGATTGGAAGATTCAAACGCAATTTGGAGACACGGATGTTTTTGGCGTGGTTCCGATAGGTGGTGCTATCGTACTTCCATGTTGGTGGAGACTTCAACCCACGAAGGGTAGCAGTTCTTGTGAGTCCACGGAGGGCTCCACCCACGAAGGGTCCACGAAGTAGCAACCTTGTCTATCCCACCATGGACGTCGCCCACGAAGGACTTGCCTCACTAGCGGTAGATCTTCACGAAGTAGGCGATCTCCTTGACCTTACAAACTCCTTGGTTCAACTCCACAATATTGTCGGAGGCTCCCAAGTGACACCTAGCCAATCTAGGAGACACCACTCTCCAAGAAGTAACAAATGGTGCGTTGATGATGAACACCTTGCTCTTGGGCTTCAAATGATAGTCTCCCCAACACTCAACTCTCTCTCATAGGATTTGGATCTGGTGGAAAGATGATTTGAGTGGAAAGCAACTTGGGGAAGGCTAGAGATCAAGATTCATATGGTAGGAATGGAATATCTTGGCCTCAACACATGAGTAGGTAGTTCTCTCTCGTAAATAGGATCTTTGGAAGTGTAGGTTCGGTCGATGGCTCTCTCAACGAATGAAGAGGAGGTGGAGGGGTATATATAGCCTCCACACAAAATCTAACCATTACACACAATCTACCAAACTCGATGGGACCGAATTGTTAAACTCGGTCTGACCGATTTAGCAAATAATGTGACCGTTAGGGTTTTCGGTGGGACCGAAATGCAACTCGGTGGGACCGATTCGGTTAGGGTTAGGGCATAACGTAATCTCGGTGAGACCGATTACACAAACTCGGTGGGACCGATTTTGGTAATAAGCTTCCCAGAGAGTTGGTCAGGCAAGCTCGGTTTGACCGATTATCAAACTCGATGGGACCGATTTTGATAATAAGTTAACCAGAGAGTTTGCATTGTAATCTCGGTAGTACCGATTGCTCAAAACTCGGTGAGACCGATTTTGATAATGGACATACACAGAGAGATTACAATCCCATGTCGGTGAGACCGAGATCCCTATCGGTGAGACCGATTTGCCTAGGGTTTGTGGCAGTGACTAAGACATCCAAACTCGATGACGCCGGATAGAAAGAATCAGTGGGGCCGAGTTTGAATTTAGGTTTAGGACATATGTGTGGAAGTGGGAAAGTAGTTGAGGGTATTTGGAGCATATCACTAAGCACATGAAGCAAGAGGCTCATTAAGCAACACCTCATTTCTCCTTGATAGTATTGGCTTTTCCTATAGACTCAATGTGATCTTGGATCACTAAAATGGAAAATGAAGAGTTTTGAGCTTGAGGCTTGAGCCAATCCTTTGTCCTTAGCATCTTGAAGGAGTTCCCACATCCTTTAGTCCATGCCACTCCATTGTTGAACTTATCTGAAACATACTAGATAAAAGTGTTAGTCCAACAAGAGATATGTTGTCATTAATTACCAAAACCACCTAGGGAGCACTTGTGCTTTCAATCTCCCCCTTTTTGGTAATTGATGGCAACATACATCAAAGCTTTAGATAAAGATATAAAGAATAGCAAGTAAAGCTTTGGAAAGACATGTAACAAGCATAGGCTCCCCCTACATGTATGCAACCATGTAAATATGAAATATAGAAGCATGTGATAGCATAACCATGATAGAGCAGGCAATGTGTTACATGTATCTTGGCTATATGCATCAGAGCAAAAAGTATTAAAGAGAGTAGCTTCATGCCCATGAGTCCTTCTTGTAAACAGTATGTACATCAGCAAGAATTCCTCATACACATGATTGTGATGCATATACTTACCTTGTGGTCTTGAGTTGGCTTAGGATGGAATGAACCTGCGTAAACAAGGTTAGATAACAGAGATGCATCTACTAGCCAGAGCAAACAGAAGAAACCACAAGAATACCAAGACTGGGATGACATGTAGAGAGTGAGTACTGAGTACCACATTGGATTTGACATGTCCCCAAGAGTAAAGATATGCAATGAATTTAAATGATCTCTTTCCCTTAGATGTCTTGCTCCCCCTGAATCTAACATGGGGTACTGGGAGAAGATAGGGAACAGAAGATCAGAGCTGAAGGAAAACAGAGCTAAAAGATATGAATGATGATCAGAGCTAAAGTTCAGAGCTACTATATGCTAATGCAGAATTTAGCACAACAGATCATATGAACATGTCTCTCCCCTCAAGAAGACATGTGGACATCTCTCCTCTTGAACACCAAGCATCTGGGATCCTTGAGAAATACTTTCTACTAGTATTCTCTCCCCCTGGAGATTTCTCTCTCTAAATGATAAGCTTTGATGTGATCTCTCTCCCCCTTTGACATCAATTTCCAAGAAAGGCTTGATAAAGATGTAATCTCTCTCTCCCCCTCTGGAATTTGTCGTGAATGGGTTTGATCCTTGAGTCACAACATAAAGCGATGATAAAAATGTGATGCTGGTAGAGGACAAGATTCATTGAGTGGAGCTGGATCAGAAGAAACACAGAATATGTGGCAAAGGGTTTTTCCTGTGGTGAAATCGGTGGCACCGAGTTGTAGGCTTCGGTTGCACCGAAAGGATTCGGTTGGACCAAAAATAACAAATCGGTGTAACCGAGTTCATCGCAGAGAAAACACTTGTCACCTCAGCTCACTATACTAGTAAGATCTCACGGAGATTTGCAAGGAATTAACTGAAAGATATGCAAGGAATTAGATGCAGAAAATGCAGAAAAAACAGAAAGAAATCTAGATGAAGTTTTTTTAAAGGGAAAACACAAATGCATGAGACAAATGCAAAAACTCAGGAAAGAACACAGGAGAACTTCATCTAGAGATGGTCGGCGACAAAGTCACCTATGTTAGAGTATATTGACTTAGGAGTCAAGTGAGATCACTTGATCATAGGCCATACTCATCGTTTAAGCTCAAAATGGAGTTGCCATTTTTCGTTTAAGCATCTTGATGTATTCACATCTTGTCGAGTTGCTTTAACTCATGACTCGGAGTAAAGCTTCTCTAAGATGGAATAACATACCTTGGTTGGTGGTGTTGTCCATGTAGTTGAACTTGCGTGGGTTGCTCAAGGTTGATGTAACTCATCAAGAATTTGGAGCACCACTTGGAATTTGAGTCCATCTACATACATGGGTTAGTTCTTGCAAGGAAGAGCACTTGTATATCCAAAAATGACAATCATGAAACTCAACATAGAATTTGTCAAAGGATATGTTTGAATGGTTTCGTGCTTCCTTGTCTTCAGTCACCTTGTGTAGAGACTTGGTGACGTAGAGATTGCTTAAGATGTGAGTAGGTTTCAACCTCATGGAATTTGATTCAACCAAGTACCTACACGGGTTAGATAACATGCAAGATACAAATATATCCAAGACATAAGTTTTTCATCATAAGAGAAATATCAAGGATTAGTCATAAGCTCATGTCTTGCATGTATCCAATGGAGTTTCTACTCCAAGTTTGAAGCATCAATGATGTTCAATTCTCCTCTTAACCTGCAAAACACTTTCTCATCAAGAGGTTTAATGAATATATCCGCTAATTGCTTTTTGGTGCGAATATGCTTAAGATCAATGTCACCCTTAGCAACATGATCTCGAATGAAATGATGACGAACTTCAATATG
Source organism: Aegilops bicornis (assembly GCA_021605145.1). Taxonomy (NCBI): domain Eukaryota; kingdom Viridiplantae; phylum Streptophyta; class Magnoliopsida; order Poales; family Poaceae; genus Aegilops; species Aegilops bicornis. The sequence continues at coordinate 515,019,971 of CM038674.1, forward strand.
CTTAGTTCGAGAATGTTGCACAGGATTATGACCAATTTTGATAGCACTTTCATTATCACAAAGCAATGGAACATGTCTCACATATATACCATAATCTTTAAGAGTTTGGGTCATCCAAATTAATTGAGCACAACATGAACCAGCGGCAATATATTCAGCTTCAAGGTGGATAAGGATATCGAGTTTTGTTTCTTGGAGGACCAAGACACAAGAGATCTACCAAGAAATTGACAAGTACCGAAGTGGACTTTTTATCAACCTTGTCTCCGGCATAGTCCGAGTCGGAATAGCCAACAAGATCGAAAGAGGCCCTCTTAGGATACCAAATGCCAAAATTTGGTGTATGGATTAAGTATCTCACTATCCTCTTCACAGCCTTAAGATGACATTCTTTAGGAGCAGCTTGATATCGTGCACACATGCACACATTTAGCATAATATCGGGACGTGAAGCACATAGATATAACAACGAACCAATCATAGAGCGATAAACCTTTTGATCAACCGGTTCACCATCTTTGGTTAAGTCAAGATGTCCACTAGTAGGCATGGGTGTAGTCATACCTTTGCATTCTTGCATATTGAACTTCTTGAATAATTCCTTAGTGTACTTCATTTGCGAGACAAAAGTACCTTCCTTAGTTTGCTTGATTTGCAAACCGAGAAAGAATTTGAGTTCACTCATCATAGACATCTCAAACTTCTCCGACATTAGCTTCCCAAACTTTTCACTAAAATGAGGGTTAGTTGAACCAAATATAATATCATCAACATAAATTTGGCACACAAATAGTTCACCATTAACCCTTTTAGTAAAAGAGTAGAATCAATTTTCCCAATTTCAAAGCCTTTTTCAATAAGGAACTTGGTCAAGCATTTATACCATGCTCTAGGAGCTTGTTTAAGTCCATAAAGAGCTTTGTGAAGTTTGTAAACATGATTGGGTTTCTTAGGATTGAGAAAGCCGGGAGGTTTTTTAACATAAACTTCCTCCTCTATTTCACCATTTAGAAAAGCACTTTTAATGTCCATTTGGTACAAGGTAATATCATGGTGATTAGCATAGGCAAGTAAGATGCGAATGGACTCAAGTCTAGCAACGGGGGCGTAAGTCTCACCATAGTCCATACCTTCGACTTGTGTGTAGCCTTGGTGACGAGACGTGCTTTGTTGCGAACAACTTGTCCATCTTCATCTTGCTTGTTGCGAAACACCCATTAGGTACCGATGATGTTGTGGTTGTTGTCGGGCTTCTCAACCAATGTCCAAACTTGGTTCCTCTCAAAGTTGTGTAGCTCTTCATGCATAGCATTTATCCAATCCGGGTCTTCCAATGCTTCTTCGACCTTCATAGGTTCAATGCTAGAGATGAAAGAATAGTTTTCACAAAAGTTAGCTAAACGAGTTTTAGAGCGAGTGATTCTCCCGGTTTGAATATCATTGTAGATTTGCTCGATGGGATGGTCTTTAGCAATTCTTGTTCGAACTCATGAAAGCTTTTGCTTGGGTCTTCGTTGAACATCTTCTTCATCTTGTTCTTCTTCTTGGCCTTCTTCATTGTTGGCGTTGTCGTTCTCTTGTCGTGGTGGATAAGGAGGTTGTTGACGTTCATCTTGATGCACTTCCTCGTTTTCTTCATCTTGGTGTGTCCCACTTGTGGATGCTTCCGTATCAACTCTTGGTTCACCTTGTCGTGAAGTAGAAGCTTCCACTTGGACGGACGAGGTACTCTCCTTCACCTCCGTTGGACGGACCTTGCCAATAGACAAGTCTTGGATTGCTTGAAGGATCTTTGTCTCCTACATCAATTGGCAATTGCTCTACTTGCGAGCCGTTAGATTCATCAAACTTCACATCTACCGTCTCTTCAACCTTTCGGGTGAAATTGTTGTAGACACGGTAAGTGTGAGAGTTTGAGCCATAAGCTAGTAGGAAACCTTCATGAGACTTAGGAGCAAATTTAGAACGACGATGCTTATCAAGAATGTAGCACTTTGAGCCAAATACTCGAAAGTATCCAACTTGGGGTTTGTTACGGTGAGTAGCTTCGATGTCTTAGTCTTGCCGAGTAGCTTGTGAAGATACAAGCGATTTGTTGCATGACAAGCTGTCTCAACTATACGCCCAAAAGTGCTTGACGTCTTGTACTCATCAAGCATCGTTCTCGCCATTTCGATGAGCGTCCGGTTCTTCCTCTCAACAACTCCATTTTGTTGAGGCGGTATGCGTAGCCGAGAACTCGTGTGAAATCCCTTCTTCGTCAAGAAAGGTGTCCACATTTGCGTTCTTGAACTCCGTTTCGTTGTCGCTGCGAACCTTCTTGATCTTCACTTCAAATTGGTTTTGGGCCTTCCTGGCGAAGTTTTTGAAGATCTTTTGGACCTGCGATTTATCATCGAGAAAGAACACCCACGTAAATCTGGAAAAATCATCAACTATAACTAGACCAAAAGAATTTCCACCGAGACTCTTCTAAGAGTTGGAACCAAAGAGATCCATGTGAAGTAGCTCGAGTGGCCTCTTCGTGGTCATGATGTTCTTCACGGGATGCCTTCCTCCAACCTGTTTACACCTTGACAAGCACTACAAAGTCTATCCTTATCAAATATGACATCATTAACTCCAAGGATATGATTCCCTTTAATAAGCTTGTCAAGGTTTCGCATACCAACATGACCTAATCGTCTATGCCATAACCAGCATTTTGAGGATTTGGCAATGAAGCAAGTTTTTGGTTGAGCCTTTTTAGTGAAATCAACAATGTATAGATCACCCCTACGCACACCAGTAAAGACCATTTTATGATTATCTCGACGAAACACTTGGCAGTCTACTTCAGTAAATAGAACATTGAAACCGAAATCAGCAAGTCTAGATCTTTGAAAGTAAGTTGTAGCCAAGAGATTCAACGAGCATGACATTTTGTATGGAGCTATCATGTGAGATGGCCACCTTACCGAGGCCAACCACCTTACCCTTTGAGTTGTCACCGAAAGTGACATACTTTCGAGGACATCATTTTCAGCAAGCTCACGAAACATGTCTTTATCTCCGGTCATGTGATCGGTACATCCACTATCAAGAACCCATTCCTTTCCTCCTGACATATATCCCCGAAGATTTGCCATAAGACCAAAATGTATCATTGCATCATCAAGATCGAAGTCACTATCATCATCCTCATCATAGTATCCATGTTCAACATCGTCATGTGGTGGATCAAATCCTAGAGAGGGTGATTCATTAGAATGTGTTTGACAATAATCTTGTCTATGAATTCTTATAACCCGGAAATAATGTCACTAATAATACCAACATTTCCTTTGTACGCATAAGGTTTGTAAGCTCGAATAGGCGATCACCAAACATAGGATCACTAGAATTCATCTTACTCAAGGCAATAGACTTATGGAGAATTTCATCAAGATTTTTCAAAGAATAATCAGGAAATCGTTCCTCAAGAAATTTCCATATAGTGTAGGCACACTCAAAAGTAGGCAAGATTCTAATCAAGTTTCTAGGCAAGCCTCTAGTGATAAGATTAACAGTTCTAAGATTCCTAGTCATGTCAATAGCTTCATCAAGGGTAGGATGCATATGATCAACACAAGGTGCACAAGGACTAGCAATGTACTTGTTAAAATGATATTGATTGAAAATAACAAGCATCTCATTTTTCCACTCACGAAAATACTCTCCATCAAGAATAGGCACTCTATGACTAAGACTCCCCAAAGTAGACTCATCCATCTTCCTCCAATGGTGATTAAACCAAAGCAATGGAGACCAATTCTCGGATACCACTTGTAGGACCTTGAAAAGAGGTGTCTAGAGGGGGGTGATTAGACACTAAGTACCAAAGTTGCAGTTTTTAACTTTCTTTAAAGTTTGAGTGGAGTTTAGGCATAAGTTTAACATTCACAACATATAGCAAGCAAGCATGCAAAGAGTATATGAGTAGCGGAAAATACAGCATGCAACTAGCAAGAATGTAAAGGGAAGGGATTGGAGGATTCAAACGCAATTTGGAGACACGGATGTTTTTGGCGTGGTCCCGATAGGTGGTGTTATCGTACTTCCACGTTGGTGGAGACTTCAACCCACGAAGGGTAGCAGTTCTTGTGAGTCCACGGAGGGCTCCACCCACGAAGGTTCCACGAAGTAGCAACCTTGTCTATCCCACCATGGCCGTCGCCCACGAAGGACTTGCCTCACTAGCGGTAGATCTTCACGAAGTAGGCGATCTCCTTCCCCTTACAAACTCCTTGGTTCAACTCCACAATCTTGTCGGAGGCTCCCAAGTGACACCTAGCCAATCTAGGAGACACCACTCTCCAAGAAGTAACAAATGGTGCGTTGGTGATGAACTCCTTGCTCTTGTGCTTCAAATGATAGTCTCCCCAACACTCAACTCTCTCTCATAGGATTTGGATCTGGTGGAAAGATGATTTGAGTGGAAAGCAACTTGGGGAAGGCTAGAGATCAAGATTCATATGGTAGGAATGGAATATCTTGGCCTCAACACATGTGTTGGTAGTTCTCTCTCAGAAATAGGATGCTGGAAGTGTAGGTTCAGTCTGATGGCTCTCTCAACGAATGAAGAGGAGGTGGAGGGGCATATATAGCCTCCACACAAAATCTAACCGTTACACACAATATACCAAACTTGGTGGGACCGAATCGTTAAACTCGCTCAGACCGATTTAGCAAATAATGTGACCGTTAGGGTTTTCGGTGGGACCGAAATGCAACTCGGTGGGACCGATTCGGTTAGGGTTAGGGCGTAACGTAATCTCGGTGAGACCGATTACACAAACTCGGTGGGACCGATTTTGATAATAAGTTAACCAGAGAGTTTGCATTGTAATCTCGGTAGTACTGATTGCTCAAACTCGGTGAGACCGATTTTGATAATGGACATACGGAGAGATTACAATCCCATCTCGGTGAGACCGAGATCCCTATCAGTGAGACCGATTTTCCTAGGGTTTGTGGCAGTGGCTAAGACATCCAAACTTCGGTGGCGTAGGATAGAAAAGAATCGGTGGGGCCGAGTTTGACTTTAGGTTTAGGACATATGTGTGGAAGTGGGAAAGTAGTTGAGGGTATTTGGAGCATATCACTAAGCACATGAAGCAAGAGGCTCATTAAGCAACACCTCATTCCTCCTTGATAGTATTGGCTTTTCTTATAGACTCAATGTGATCTTGGATCACTAAAATGGAAAATGAAGAGTCTTGAGCTTGAGACTTGAGCCAATCCTTTGTCCTTAGCATCTTGAAGGAGTTCCCACATCCTTTAGTCCATGCCACTCCATTGTTGAACTCATCTGAAACATACTAGATAGAAGTGTTAGTCCAACAAGAGATATGTTGTCATTAATTACCAAAACCACCTAGGGAGCACTTGTGCTTTCAGTACCCTCCAACGTTGGCCAGTTCCTCCCTCTATTCCCCCACACGTCCTGTTATTCTCCGGCGACGTCGGCCCCAACATGCACCCGCGCCCGAACCAGTCAACCCTCGTACTCCCCTCTGCCTGCGACTGGACCGACGCATCTTCAACGGCTCCTGTTCATTCCATCCGAGGCCTCGCCATCGTCCTCTGCCTTGCAGCCTTGGTTCGCTTCATGTCGCGCGGTCGCGCCCTCTTGCGTTGTCAACGTCGTCAACAACCGAGAGGAACAAGGAGATGATTGACGTGGAGAGGATGACAAGAGGGACCCACCGGCGTCATGACAAGACGCAAGCAAGTGCCTCTATAGTACAAGCCCAAAAATATGGTTCCTCCTAATGGTTGGACATCCGGGGCTCACGCCATTGTCAATGCAGTCAATAAGCAGAGAATTACACTACGAGCGGCCGACACCAGGGGACCCAAAGAAGTCGGCAGTTTTTTTTAGGAACAAGCAGTTGTTATTTATACTAGTTTTAGCGATGGATCACGGTAACAACGGGGCTGTGCGGGGGCTGTGGCCCGTCTAGCCAGGGTTTTATTTATGTTTACCACATCATGAGCCCAGTTGTGTTTTTTTCTTGCTGAAAATGGCTAGCCTAGTAAGAAATACCCAAACAAGGCCTACTTGCTTTATCGGCCCTGCTGGGCTGCAAATCTTTCAAGACGAGGAGAGTTTCATTCGATTTGCCCAGAAATGGGTTGTACATTTTTAAAACACATCAAACCGGGAATTAGTTTCAATTTTTTTTCTTTACAAGATCTTAAATTCCATTGATTTTTATGCATGGACAATTATTTGGATTTTATTTTTATATAAATTATTTTTCAAAATAGTTTGAATATGAATCGATATTTCTGGATTAAAAACAGTTGGCCGCACCGAAATATGCAAAATTTCGTATACTTTTTAATCGTGGCCACAATTGGGGTGCAATGCTAACAAAAAGAAGATGGGCTCCAAAAAAATTCTTAAGAATTAGTAAATGGGTTGTACATTATTAGAAATAATGGCAGATGGGTTGTATGCTGTTTTCCACAGATTTGAGGCTGACTTGTGCGCCTACTACAGGTTGACGCATATGCTTTCATAAAAAAAAGGTTGACGCTCACACAACGCCCTGTCAACTTAGTCAACACACGAGAGCAGTGATTGTTGGATGTCCATCCAACGGCTGTCGTGCTTCTTCAATCTCTCCTCTTCGTGCTCCAACCGCTCAAACAAGCGCCGGCGGGATTGCCTGCTCCCTCCTCCCGCGGCCGACTATGCTGCCGCGCAGGCCTCACGGCCCCACCGTACTCCCATTGCTGGCCTAGCCATCCCTCTACTCACCCACACATGTTGTTATTCTCCGGCGACGGCAGACGAACCAGTAAACCCTCGAACTTCTCCGCATGGGAACAACTGCCGAGTATTCACTGGCTTCGTGTCGTTCCCTTCCTAGGCCTCGCCGTCGTCCACCGCACTGGTGCTCTCGGCGCGTCCTGGTCAACGTGGTCAATGAACGACATCCATCGGTAGTGGACTGTACGTGGAGAGGCTGACAGCTGGGTCCACGGCCGCATGCAAGGAAATGCCTCCTTATTACGCGTAAAATAATGATTCCTCCACCTGACAGCTAGGACCCACAGGAAGGGCCTCTATATTTCGTGAAAAAACATTCCCCCCGCTGACAGGTCGGACCCACTAGCTATATCTTCGCACGCAAGGAAGTGCCTCCTTATTACGCCCAAAAAAAATGAATACCCCCTGCTAGCTGGGACCCACCATATTGTTGGGCTGACTTGTGGGCCTACTAAGTTTACGAGGACGGAGGGCTTTGTCAACTTAGTCAGTACTCCAGTGACCGTATGATATCCATCCAACGGCCATAGTGCTTCTTCAACCTTTGGTCTTCTTGCTCCAGCCGCCCAAAGCAGCGCCGATCGTGCCGCCTGCTCCTGCCTCCCATGGCCGGCTATGCTACCATGGAGGCCTCACCGCCCCCATACTACTGCCACCACTGGCCAGGCCATCCCTCCACTCACCCACACCCCCTGTTATTCTGCGGCGACGGCAGCCTCACACCACAGCCAAAACAGTGAACGCTCGTACTCCTCTCTGCGTGGGCATCCACTGCCGCGTCTTGCCCGGCTCCGCGTCGTCCCCTTCCTAGGCCTCGCCGTCATCCACCGCCGTGGTGCTCTCGGCGCGGCGTGGTCAATATGGTCAACGATCGACTTCCATTGGAAGAGTACTGTACGTGGAGAGGCTGACAGCTAGGTCCACGGCAGCCGCAAGGAAGTGCCTCCTTATTACGCGGAAAATAATTATTCCTCCACTTGACAGCGGGGACCCACCGGACGGGCCACCAGTATTTTGCGAAAAATCGTTTCCCCCTGACTGCTGGGACCCACCGGACGGGCCACCGTATTTCGCGAAAAAAACGTTCCCCCCGCTGTCAGCTCGGACCCACCGGAAGTGCCTCCTTATTACGCACAAAAAATGAATACTCCTCGGCTAGCTAGGACGCTGACTTGTGGGCCTACTAAGTTGACGGGGACGAAGGGCTTTGTCAACTTAGTCAATATGAACGATTCTAGCTCGAGTGACCATACGATGTCCATCCAATGGCCGTAGTGCTTCTTCAACCTCTGGTCTTCTTTCTCCAGCCGCCGAAAGCAGCGCCGGTCGTGCCGCATGCTCCTGCCTCCCGTGGCCAGCTGTGCTACCTCAGGGGCCTCACCGCCCCTACTATTCCCACCGCTGGCCAGGCCCTGCGGCGACGGCAGCCTCACACCGCAGCCGAACCAATGAACCCTCGTACTCCTCTCCGTGCGGGCTTCCACTGCCGCGTCTTCCCCGGCTCCGTGTCGTCCCCTTCCTAGGCCTCGCTGTCGTCCATCGCCGTGGTGCTCTCCGCGTAGCATGGTCAACATGGTCAAGGAACGACTTCCATCGGAAGAGTATTGTACGTGGAGAGGCTGACAGCTGGGTCCACGGCCACAGCCCAGTTTTTTTGTGATTTGCCAAGTAAGTCGCTTTGTCGAACTGTTGGGCTGCAAATCTTTCAAGACGAGGAGAGCTTTCATTCGGTGGCGAGAAAATGGCCCGTCAAGAATGAGAAATGGTCTGTAACTTTTTAAAACACATCAAACCGGCAATTAGTTTCAAATATCTTTTTTTTATTTCAAGATTTTAAATTACATTATTTTTTATGCGTGGAGAATTTGTTGGATTTTATATTGATATACATTTATTTTTTAAATCAGTTTGAATGTGAGTCGAAATTTTAGGATTAAAAACAGTTTGGACCGCACCGAAATATGCAAAATTTCGTCTAATTTTTTAACCGTGGACACAATATGGGCTGTAATGCTAACAAAAAGAATATGGGCTCCAAAGAAAACCTTAAGAATTAGCAAATGGGCTGTAAATTATTAGAAATAATGGCAGATGGGCTGTATGTTGTTTTCCACAGATTTGAGGCTTTCCTAAAAAAAAGGTTGACGCACAAGCACTGACTGTTGGATGTCCATCCAACGGCCGTCGTGCTTCTTCAATCTCTGCTCTTCCTGCTTCGGCCGCTCAAACAATTGGCAAGGGACTGCTCGCTCCCTCCTCCAGCGGTCATTTGTCTTTGCCGCTGCGGGCCTCACCGCCCACCATACTCCCATCGCTGGCCTAGCCATCCCTCTACTCACCCACACCTGTTGTTATTCTCCGGCCAGACGAACTAACTAGTAAACCCTCGTCGGATCGTACTCCCTCCGCGTGGGGAAACAAGCTGCCGAGTCTTCCTCGCCTCCGTCGTGTCCCCTTCCTAGGCCACGTCGTCGTCCACCGCCGTGGTGCTCTCGGCGCGGCGTGGTCAATGTGGTCAACGACTGACTTCCATCGGAAGAGTACTGTGCGTGGAGACGCTGACAGCTGGGTCCACGGCTGCAGCAAGGAAGTGACTCCTTATTACGGGCAAAATAATTACCTCCACCTGACAGCGGGGACCCACTGAATGGGCCACCGTATTTCGCGAAAAAAATGTTTCCCCCCTGACTGCTGGGACCCACCAGCTACACCTTCGCACGCAAGGAAGTGCGTCCGAGCAAAAAAAACGATTCGCCCCCCTGACTGCTGGGACCCACCAGCTACATCTTATACGCAAGGAAGTGCACGGCGGTCGGGATCCACCGTCGAAGCGCACGTGGCGTTGTCGTGCATTCGTGACGGTATGCGCATTACATATATCGGTGGATGTAGAGGTGCACACGTGTCGTAGTAGAGGCGCGCGCACGTAGCATGTACACGCACGCATAGCCGCCAGGTGCAAGAAAGAAAATCTGACCCGCGTATGTACATACATCTGGCGGGTCTCGAACGCCTACTCACGCATGCGTACGGCGAGGGCTCGTTGACATGGCTGGGTTGGAACGGAGAAACAGCATCGTCGTCGTGTTCATGGGGAGGCAATGGAATGCGTCGTGTTCATGGGGAGGCAACGAAATGCATCGTGTTCATCGGGAGGCAATGAAACGCGTGGGAGCCAACCGGCTGGGTCGAAACGGAATGTGTGGTCGTGTTCATCGGGAGGGCTAGGACGGAACATGCGACGGACACGAGGCTTGGTGTACCGCAGAACGGAGGAAACGGCCTTGTGTTCGACCGGCCACGTTCGAAACGGGATCCTGTTCATCGGGAGGGGTCTGGCGTACCGCAAAACGGATTTAAAGCAGACGTCCTACGGTCGAAACGGGGGTCCTGTTGATCGGGAGGGGTGTGGCGTACCGCAAAACGGATGAAACGGACCTCCTACGGTTGAAACGGGGGTCCTGTTGATCGGGATGGGTGTGGTGTACCGCAAAAGCATTTAAGCGGACCTCCTACGGTCAAACGAGGGTCTGTTCGCCGGGAGGGTGTGGCGTACCGCAAGCAGGACTCCACGGGATACTGTTCATCTCCACCGTCGACCTCCTCCATCATCCACGGGCTACCATCGACCTCCTCCAGCCTCCACGGGCTCCTGTTCATCCAGCCTCCACCGTGCGCTACTCCACCAGCTACTGTTCAACCACCCCTCCACGGGCACCCCTCCACCGTCTATTGTTCATCCAGCCCTCCACACCACGGGGTCCTGTTCAACCACCCCTCCACGGGCACCCCTCCACCATCTACTGTTCACCCATCCCTCCACACCACGGGGTCCTGTTCATCCAGAGGCAACGCCACCGCTCACTGTTCATCCAACCCCTCCCCCCCCCCCCCCGCAACGCTCACTGTTCATCCAATCGATCGGCTTCAGTTAGCAGCAGTAGCGAAGGAATCGCTCGATCGGGTTTAATTAACAGCCATCGATCGATCGCTCGAGTTCAGTAACGTGTAGCCTGAAGTGCAATCGCTCGGGTTCAGTTAGAGCCCAACACCTTGCTCGGGTTCAGTTAGAGCCAACACGCGCGTACGTGTACGAGAGAAACGCGCATCGCTCGACCCCCGACCTCCCACCGTAACCGGGAACTCCCCAAAATTTTCCTCGCCCTCGCCTCTACCATGATTTTTTCCGTCATGGACGGCCCAAAGAATGTCATGCAGCTGCGTCTCCGGCCCGCCCAGGATGAAAAGCCCATTTTCTGTGATGATTTTTTGTCATAGAAGTAGGAGCCCACCACATATATGATGATACCGGGTTTTGTCACAACTATCGTCATAGAAGTGTCACATGTATGACAGAAACAAATTTCGTTTGGCCCAAAATGTCACGGATGTGTCTTTTTTTTGTAGTGTATAGTATGAGACTACCCACAATGAGAGTAACATAGGTAGTAACATCGCACATATCTAGATAAAGTAGATGATGTGTGGCAAGCAATAAATGAAGAAAGAGAGGAAAGTAGTAACATAGCTAGTTACTACTCCCTCCGTCACGGTTTAGAAGGCGCCCTTGGAAATTCTATGGGACCTAGGTGGTTATCTATTGGTTGTGAGATGGGCTAAAAATAGCATTCACACTACGCATGCATATAGAAATAGTATATCGGAGTACTAATTAGCTACTAGAAATAAATGCAATGCGCCCTAAACCTTGTCTATTGTGGAAACGCACGCAAATTTAACTGTGCCTTCTAAACTGTGACGGAGGGAGTAGTAGTATGAGTAACATCACTGTAGGACCTTGAAGTATGTCTAGAGGGGGGATGATTAGACTACTTGACCAATTAAAAACTTAGCCTTTTCCTAGTTTTAGAGTTTGGCAGATTTTAGCTATCTTAGGACAAGTCAAGCAATCATCACACAATTCAAGCAAGCATGCAAAGAGTATATTGGTAGCGGAAATTAAAGCATGCAAGTTGCAAGAAAGTAAAGGGAAGGGTTTGGAGGATTCAAACGCAATTGGAGAAACGGATGTTTTTGGCATGGTTCCGATAGGTGGTGCTATCGTACCTCCACGTTGATGGAGATTTCAACCCACGAAGGGTAGCAGTTGCGTGAGTCCACGGAGGGCTCCACCCACGAAGGGTCCACGAAGTAGCAACCTTGTCTATCCCACCATGGCCGTCGCCCACGAAGGACTTGCCTCACTAGCGGTAGATCTTCACGAAGTAGGCTATCTCCTTGCCCTTACAAACTCCTTGGTTCAACTGCACAATCTTGTCGGAGGCTCCCAAGTGAAACCTAGCCAATCTAGGAGACACCACTCTCCAATAAGTAACAAATGGTGTGTTGATGATGAACTCCTTGCTCTTGTGCTTCAAATTATAGTCTCCCCAACACTCAACTCTCTCTCATAGGATTTGGATCTGGTAGAAAGAATATTTGAGTGTAAAGCAACTTGGGGAAGGCTAGAGATCAAGATTCATATGGTAGGAATGGAATATCTTGGCCTCAACACATGAGTAGGTGGTTCTCTCTCAGAAATGGTAAGTTGGAAGTGTAGGTTTAGTCTGATGGCTCTCTCCACGAATGAAGAGGAGGTGGAGGGGTATATATAGCCTCCACACAAAATCTAACCGTTACACACAATTTACCAATCTCGGTGGGACCGAATCAACAAACTCGGTCAGACCGATTTTAGTAAACCTAGTGACCGTTAGGATTTTCGGTGGGACTGACATGCATCTCGGTAGGACCGATATGATTAGGGTTAGGGCATAACGTAATCTCGGTGAGACCAATTACACAAACTCGGTGAGACCGATTTTGGTAATTAGCTAACCAGAGAGTTGATCAGGTAAACTCGGTGGGACCGATTTGCTCTTTTCAGTGAGACCGAAATGTTACAAAAGGGAAACAGAGAGTTTACATTGCAATCTCGGTGGGACCGATCCACTCTTTCGGTGAGACCGAAAAGTTATGAAAAGGAAACAGAGAGATTACAATCCCATCTCGGTGAGACCGAGATCCCTATCGGTAGAACCAATTTGCCTAGGATTTGTGGCAGTGGCTATGACATATGGAATCGGTGGCGCCGGATTGGAAGAATTAGTGAGACCGATTTGGCCTTTAGGTTTAGGTCATATGTGGATGTGAGAAAGTAGCTGAGGGTTTTGGAGCATATCACTAAGCACGTGAAGCAAGAGGCTCATTAAGCAACACCTCATCCCCCCTTGATAGTATTGGCTTTTCCTATAGACTCAATGTGATCTTAAATCACTAAAATATAAAATGAAGAGTCTTGAGATTTTGAGCTTGAGCCAATCCTTTGTCATTAGCATTTTGAGGGATCCACTTTCATCATCCATGCCATGCCATTCATTGAGCTTTCCTGAAATGTTCATCTTGGAATAGCATTAGCTCAATGAGCTATATGTTGTTATGAATTACCAAAACCACCTAGGGATAGTTGCACTTTCAATCTCCCCCTTTTTGGTAATTGATGACAACATATAGATCAAAGCTTCGACAAATGATAATAAGATTGAAAAACATCGTCGCTTTGAGAAGTATGTGATAAGCAAGAGCTCCCCCTAAATTTGTGCATAGATTACGATTTGCTTTGGACTACAAATGCACAAGGAATTAGGCTCATGGGTTACTCTTCCATGTCACATACATCTTGGTGGAGCGCTCAAAATGATACGGAATGAATACATGCACTCATCACCAAGCACAGTGAATGATCACATAGGATAGATAAGATAATATCATCAAACATGCATAAGTGTAGCTTATGATCAAACACATGATCATCAATGTCTCACAAACATAGTATATCAAGCAAACAAAAGCAAACAAGTTTAAAAACCACAACCACCAAATCAAGAGAGAACAAAAGCAACACTCTCTCTCTCGAAGCCTATGATCTATATATTTTTCTCCCCCTTTGGCAACAAGTTACAAAAAGGTTCATAGAAAATGCATAGTGCTAGATCGACTCTCGGGCTTGATCTTCAGGTGGTGGAGTCCGGATAACGCCGAGGACGAAAGCTTCAGTTGAAGTAGATGGAGCTGGAGCTGATGTAGGTCTTTGGAGCTGGTGGCACTTGAGGTCATGGTAGCGCAGATGAAGTTGCTATTGTATGCAGGCAGCACAGAGATGACCCCTAGGCTCTAGGCACTCTAGCAAATGCATCAGTTGTTGTTTTTCCCTTCCTCTCCTGCATGTCATCTTGTAGTTCCTCCACTGCAGACTGAATCTCAGTTACTTTCACATCTAAGTTATAGAACTTTTGTTATATGATTCTCTGCAAGCTCTCCTGATTTTGAGTGAGGGTGGCCAATCCCTTCTCAATCCTCAGGGTTGATGCTATTAAGTACCCGAGCTGATCCTTCTTGTTCTTCAAAAAATAATCAGATGCCTCCTCCTGAGTTGGCATCCTGGCAGCCTTCTCCTTCCTTGCCTTCTCCTTCTTCTCTTGTGCTTGAACTGACGATGGATCATTCTCATTCATGACAACCTCATTGTCCTCAAAGTTTGGATAAATTGGAAAATGTTCCTTATCCAATAGATATTTACTGTGCCCATCTTTGAGTTAATCAACTCCACGGATCCGAGGGGCATATCCACAACTTCTTTTACGATCGTGAGCAGTCCTCTTAATGGTTTTAACCATAAGGCTCATGACTTTGAATTTACGTGGCACATCAAACAAATGCAACATGTTGATTGCATGCCCTCGATCATGTTGTGGTCACCGGACTTTGGCGATGGGGTATGCCTTAAGATGGTATTGATAGTAGGCAGCCAGCGGAAGAAAGTGGGTGATCCAAAAGAGAAAGTCTCTAGGGCTTCGTGCAGGATCTCCTTGTACATGTGTGTCATGGTATTGTGTCCCATTTTCTTCTTTGCATATTCATCCAGGTCATCTTCATTCTCCTTTGGGGCATTTATCAGCTTTGCCCACTCCTCAACAGTTGACTGGTACCTTGTACCTTACGACATCCACACTATCCTGCCATCTGGATAAAAGTGTGATGTGGAGTAGAACTGCATGATAAGTTCATCGTTCCAGTTGGTGAGCTTTTGCCCAACAAAGTCTGCAACTCCAACAGCAACAAAATTGTCTTGCACTCCAGGATAGCGCTCTACATTTTCCTTCATGTAGGTCCAGTCAACCCACCTCATGTCACACACTATGGGCTTCTTATCCAGCAGAACAGTCTCATAAAAGTCATGTTGTTCCTTGGTGTGGAACCTGTAGTCCACAGCTGTCCTTCTCCTTGAGGCATATGGATCTGTCATCCTCCATAGTCTCAACCCATTGTCTCTTCTGCTTTTCATATCCTCAGCCACAGGATGGGCATCATTGTGGTCTAGTATCTTTGGCTTGAGCTTCCTCAAAACTTGTACTTCTTCATCTTCTTCTTCAGCAACCTCAGGCACTGGAGCCTTGTTCTTCTCAGTAGCTGGAATACTCCTGGTATTCCTCTTTGGTGCAGACTTGGCCTTGGGGGCAGCTTTGGGTGCTTCCTTGGGCTTAGATGTGGCAGCCCACGATCTTATAGCATCACCCATAAGCTTGGGTGCCTTTGGTGTTGGTGCAGTTGTCTCTTCTTCCTCTTCCATCATGGAAGGCTTCCCAATAACTCCGACTGTGGTCTTCTTGACCCTCTCTTTCCTTTTCTTCCCTTCAAAGTGGCTCTTTGGGATCAGGCTTATCAGGAATTTGAGTTGATGCTCTGGCTTTTGGCATAGGTGTCCTCTTAGCAGGAACCTTCTTATTGAGTCCGGGCTTTGAGCTATGTGCTGAGGCATACTCCTTTTTGAGCACAACCTTCTTGGAGGTTGCTTCTTCCTCTTCCGCCTTATAATCCTCATCTTCTAAATCTGAGGTTTTCTTCTTCCTTTGCCTGGTGGTAGCTTTAGGCAGATTGCTTGGGGTGCTCCTGCTGCCTTCATCTGAAGAGCTGGAGGGACTAGTGCCTTCACTCATGTTCACCTGTTCCTCTGACACATTACATTTGTCACTCTGATGCGACATCTTTGTTCTTGACCACGTGAAGAGTTATAGATGAGGTAGAGTGGATGAGCATCACAAAATGCAGAGATTTTTGCAAAAGAATGACTCAAAAATTCAGTTTTAGTTTTCCACGAAAGCATTTCGGATCAACCGATTTTCAAACTCGGTGATCTTGAAGCAGTTTGGAACCTAAACTGATGAACTCGGTTGGACCGAGTCACAGTTTGGTGGCACCGAGACTGCTAGGGTTTCACAAAGTCCTAAATTCGGTCTCACCGATTAGTAATTCTCGGTCAGACCGAGTCTCACTAGTGCAATGGCATAAGCCAAATCGGTAGGACCGAGTTTTTCAACTCGGTGGGTCCGAGATGGTTTCGGCGGAAACCTAACCCTAAATTTTCGAATCAAAACTATTATATGGATTGCATTGATTGGACATGAGTGTTTCCATCGTGGCAAGAATCAATAAGAACACAATGTGCTGAGAATCGGACAAGGAAAGCACATTGATCGAGTCCATACCCTAGTTCGGCGGAGACTCGCTACGGCGGCAACGGCGGGGTTGAATTCCGTTGACGGTGGCGGATACCAAAGGATGGGGCGGCTGGCGCATTTAGGAGACGATCCGGAGACCACGGAGGCAGAGCGAGCTATTGCGTAGGCGAAGAGGTTCGGAGAAATTTCCAAATTTTGCCCGTGACTATATATAGCCCGACCACTGCCGGTGTGGTGAGTGGAACAACTCGGTGGCACCGAGATGCAAAACTATGTACAGTTATTGCAACTCGGTGTGACCGAAGAGTTCAAATCGGTTGCACCGAGATTGAAAACTTAGATCGACTAGGTGATCTCGGTAAGACCGAAATGGAAGAATCGGTCAGACCAAAAATCACAAAGAAGTTTTGGAAGTTTAAGTCTATGACGAATCGGGGACTCCGAGTGCTCCTCACACAGAGTGGTTCGAATCTGACTTGATCAAATTTTGTGATGTAGCATGAACAGAGTTTGAGACGAAAAAAGCATAGATAGCTAAAGAATGTTCTTAGGCATTCTTGTCCATCCACTTGGCCAAAGAAAAAGAAGCCAATCAACCAAAACAACAAGTCGATATCCTCGAATGAGTAAAGTATGCAACCAACATGCTCACACAATAAGATGGCAAATGAAATATGTGACAAAGCATGCTCAACCAATTCTAGCATCTATCAAGCAATTGGTGATGACTAGGTCATCTATATATGAGTATATTGACTTAGGAGTCAAATGATAGACATTTGATCATAGGTCATACTCATCGTTTAAGCTCAAGTGGGGTTACCACTTTTACATAAAGCATTTATGTCTTCACATCATTAGAGTTTCTTTGACTCAATTCTTAGAGTTAAGCTCCCCCCCCCCCCCCCGATGTGAGATCCCCCCTAAGAGGGATGAACTAACCTTGGGTTTTGTCGATGATGACTTCATGTAGGTGTTGAAGATGTGGATGCTCAATGTTGATGTAGATCTTTTTGGAGCAATCCTTTGGAGTGAGTTGCACTTTCAATACCTACATGGGTTAGTCCCACAAGGAACAAACAAGTATATCCATAGACATAGAGTGATGCACACACAAAATAATGTCCATGAAATCATTAGGTTACCTTGTCCCTTGCCTTACCAACATGAGGGTTTGTGACTCCTTGAACTAGTGCAAGATATGGAAGTTGATTGCACTTGTCCTTGCCATAATGATATGAGTGAAATATGTTGGCAGAGTCACCCTCAAGAACTCTCTAGTTCTTCTTCTTTTGGATCTACATCATCTTGATGGGAATCCTTGGAGTTGTAGTTGTACTTGATGAGGTAGAACTTGATGTAGTCTTGGGAATCCACTTGACCGAGACCTTAGGTTCTTCTTCAAATGCATCAATCTCTTCTTGAAGCTTGTCCTTGCCCTTGTGGTCTTGTGGTGGAAGATCATCTTGTGTTTGTGTTCCCTTGAAGGAAGTAGGATCATACTTCTCTTGTTGAGGAACAAACTTCGTCTTGGGGTATTGATCTTCTTCCCACTCAACTCCATTGGCATTGAACTTTCATTCAAAACCAACACCTTGATTCTTCCGGGTGCCTTCCTTGCTTGCGTACAATTTCCTCGAATTGCTTACTCCCTAAGCAAGGCTCTTTTATACACCTTTCTCTATAATTCCCTTCAATAAGCTATTTTCTTGCTCAAGTGTAACTTGGCTAAGAGAATCATTAGTGGAATCAAGAGAACTACTAGAAGCAACAATATTGGATTTAGCATTGTTATTGTTACTACTAGAAGAAGAATCTTTCTTGTTCTTGTTACTAGACTTGACTTGAGGCATGTAAGTAGATAAGAGTAAACGCTTGGCAATGTAAGAAGAACTTTTCTTACGGAGATCATCATTGATAGCTTTTAAGAACTCATGCTCTTGCTCAAGATTGAGATTTTCAAAGCGTAACTTCTCATGAGCCCTTAAAAGTTCTCGATGATCTTCAAAGATAGTTTCATGGGGTAACTTAAGAGTGTTTAGTTCTTTAGTTAGACGCTGAATTTTCTCCTTATCATTGTCATTCGTTTCAACTTGATTAGCATGATTAATTGACGTTTCATCATAGTATTCATCACTAGAGTTGTCAACAAGTAAATCATCATCACCTAGCAAGTCATCTTCATCAACATCAAAATCAATATACTCGGGGTGTGTTACCTTAGGACCTTTGGCCATGAAGCATCTACCAATTCCTTCATTTGGTGATTCAAATATGTCGAGGAGTTGGTTGACACAAGTGCTAGACCGGCAACACCTTCATCTTGAGTATATTCGGAGTCGGAGTGATAGCTTCTCTCGGAGTGATGGTCGGAGTCGGAGCCGGATACCCATTCACCAACATGAGCTTGATGTCTTCGTTTTGTGTAGCTCTTTGATGACTTGTCCTTCCTTTCTGAATCCTTTCTTCTCCGTGAGGATCTTCGTTCATAACGATCATCTTTACTCCTCCTCTCTCTTGGTGGTGATTCTTCTCTTCTACTTCTTCTTTTTGGAGAGTCTTCTCTTCTTTTGTAGGGTGCCGTACACTCATTGGAATAGTGTCCAGGTCTCCCACAATTGTAGCAATTGGCGCCTCGACTAGAAGATCTTTTGACATTGTAAGACCTTGACTTGGAGCTTCTTTCTTTGCTTCTACTCTTGTAGAATTTGTTGAAGTTCTTCACCATTAAGCTCAATTCTTCATTGAAGGTTTGTTTCTCACTTGATGATGTGGGGGCTTCACTTGAGGCTTTGTAAGCACCACTTGACTTGTTGTGAAGTTCCTCCTTATCCTTAAGTGACATCTCATGAGCAACAACTCTTCCAATAACTTCTGTTGGCTTGAGATCTTTGTAGTTTGGCATCATTTGAATCAATGTGCACACGGTATCATACTTTCCATCCAATGCTCTTAGGATCTTCTTGATGATGAATCTGTCGGTCATCTCTTCACTCCCTAAGCCGGCAATTTCATTTGTGATAAGTGCAAGCCTAGAGTACATTTCAAATGACACCTTCACCATCCTTCATTTTGAACTTGTCAAGCTGACTTTGGAGCACATCCAACTTGGATTCCTTGACGGATTCGGTACCTTCATGCATATCAATCAAAGTATCCCAAATTTCCTTTGCATTCTCAAGACGGCTGATTTTGTTGAATTCTTCGGGGTACAATCCGTTGAAGATGATATCACAAGCTTGGGCGTTGTATTGCAACATCTTCAATTCTTCCGCATTAGCTTCACGGTTCGGCTCTCTCCCATCAAAGAATTCACCTTGCAAGCCAATACAAATAATTGCCCAAACGGCGGGGTTATGTCCGAGATTATGCATTTTCATCTTATGCTTCCAACTAGCAAAATTAGTACCATCAAAGTAAGGACCTCTACGGTGATAATTTCCCTCGCTAAACGCCATACTCTCCTAGGTTGTGAAACCAAGGCTATGACCACCAAAAGCTATGGAAATCAAAGCAAATGGAGACCAAGGCTCTGATATCACTTGTAGGACCTTGAAGTATGTCTAGAGGGGGGGGTGATTAGACTACTTGACCAATTAAAAACTTAGCCTTTTCCCAGTTTTAGAGTTTGGCAGATTTTAGCTATCTTAGGACAACTCAAGCAATCATCACACAATTCAAGCAAGCATGCAAAGAGTATATTGGCAGCGGAAATTAAAGCATGCAACTTGCAAGAAAGTAAAGGGAAGGGTTTGGAGGATTCAAACGCAATTGGAGACACGGATGTTTTGGCGTGGTTCCGATAGGTGGTGCTATCGTACCTCCACGTTGATGGAGACTTCAACCCACGAAGGGTAGCAGTTCTTGTGAGTCCACGGAGGCTCCACCCACGAAGGGTCCATGAAGTAACAACCTTGTCTATCCCACCATGGCCGTGCGCCCACGAAGGACTTGCCTCACTAGCGGTAGATCTTCACGAAGTAGGCGATCTCCTTGCCCTTACAAACTCCTTGGTTCAACTCCACAATCTTGTCGGAGGCTCCCAAGTGACACCTAGCCAATCTAGGAGACACCACTCTCCAAGAAGTTACAAATGGTGTGTTGATGATGAACTCCTTGCTCTTGTGCTTCAAATGATAGTCTCCCCAACACTCAACTCTCTCTCATAGGATTTGGATCTGGTAGAAAGAAGATTTGAGTGGAAAGCAACTTGGGGAAGGCTAGAGATCAAGATTCATATGGTAGGAATGGAATATATTGGCCTCAACACATGAGTAGGTGGTTCTCTCTCAGAACTGGTAAGTTGGAAGTGTAGGTTTAGTCTGATGGCTCTCTCCACGAATGAAGAGGAGGTGGAGGGGTATATATAGCCTCCACACAAAATCTAACCGTTACACACAATTTACCAATCTCGGTGGGACCGAATCAACAAACTCGGTCGGACCGATTTTAGTAAACCTAGTGACCGTTAGGGTTTGATTGGGACCGACATGCATCTTGGTAGGACCGATATGATTAGGGTTAGGGCATAACGTAATCTTGGTGAGACCGATTACACAAACTTCGGTGAGACCGATTTTGGTAATTAGCTAACAGACGGTTGGTCGAGTAAAGTCGGTGGGACCGATTTGCTCTTTTCGGTGAGACCAAAATGTTACAAAAGGGAAACAGAGAGTTTACATTGCAATCTCGGTGGGACCGATCCGCTCTTTCGGTGAGACCGAAAAGTTACGAAAAGGAAACAGAGAGATTACAATCCCATCTCGGTGAGACTGAGATCCCTATCAGTAGAACCGATTTGCCTAGGGTTTGTGGCGATGGCTATGACATACGGAATCGGTGGCGCGGATTGGAAGAATCGGTGAGACCGATTTTGGCTTTAGGTTTAGGTCATATGTGGATGTGAGAAAGTAGCTGAGGGTTTTGGAGCATATCACTAAGCACATGAAGCAAGAGGCTCATTAAGCAAGACCTCATCCCCCCTTGATATTATTGGCTTTTCCTATAGACTCAATGTGATCTTAAATCACTAAAATATAAAATGAAGAGTCTTGAGCTTTTGAGCTTGAGCCAATCCTTTGTCATTATCATTTTGAGGGATCCACTTTCATCATCCATGCCATGCCATTCATTGAGCTTTCCTGAAATGTTCATCTTGGAATAGCATTAGCTCAATGAGCTATATGTTGTTATGAATTACCAAAACCACCTAGGGATAGTTGCACTTTCAATCACACATATCAAGGCAAGATGTGTCTATAGCCTAATAAATGAAGTGTTGCATGTTACCACACATATGTTACTCCCCACTATACAGGTAGTAACATAGACTAGTAACATGGGCATGTTACTAGTCTATGTTACTACCCATTGTGGCTAGTCTGAGTAACATCACACATCTCAAGGCAAGATGAGTCTATAGCCTAATAAATGAAGTGTTGCATGTTACTACACATATGTTACTCCCCACTATAGAGGTAGTAACATAGACTAGTAACATTCTATGTTACTACCCATTGTGGCTAGTCTTATGTCACTCTATTGTGTACATGCTCTAATGCATAGTATCATAGAGTAGCTAGTATCATATGTAGTACTTTATTTATATTGGCATGCATGACACATAGTAGCATAACATTTATTACGATACGGTTTCATGATATGATACTTAACCCTCTCTTTCTTCATTTAATTAATTCTATGACAACTCATCAAAATTGCGTAGTTGGCATGCATGATACTAGCTATGATACCCCCTTAATTACTATCAGCCTAGCAAAGGTGTACATATCATTTGTGTGTCACTTTGTGAGTTTTCATCCGTTTGTTCGAGAAGTAGGGAGAAGTTTCAAACATTCCAGCCGCGAGGTGCGGCCACTGGCGTAGGCCTAGTTGGTATTTTAATTACAGAAAATTCAGATGTAGTTCGGACATCATCAAAATCGATGTGTGTCTGTGGCGTGCTCTCACGACCCCGTGGAAAAAATTGGTAAAGTTTGGCACAAGTATTGATGACTGCCCCTTCCGTACCGGAGCATCTCACATGAAGGATCATGGTTTTCTGAAAGGAGACTTGTCAATTCAAACTCCTATGGCCGGTGACTTCATTGTTCGGCCTCATAAAAATTTCCATGGTACGCAATCACCATTATACCACGGGTTTGATTTTCTGGCGCATTTCAAGTATCGTTAGCTATATTTAAGACATTTTTTGAGATTAACATGCATTTTTTGCATAAAAATAAAAATACAACCGGAACTACATGTGATGTCGAAAGGGATGAGGATCGCCGTTCGATATGGGAGCATCCAACGGTGCAGACGTATGATCCGTAGGGTTTAGGTTCTGGCCAATCAGAAAGCACGACTCTGATCGTGGGCGGGGTGGCGGTGTTTGGTCAGCACACGACTTTCATCAACAAACCGTGTGCTATTTGTCGGATGTGGGGTTTCGGCAAACCTGTAAGGTTCGAACACTGGGGTGCGCGTGAAGTCTTTCCCTTCTACCGATCTACGCCCTAGCTCGCTAAGATCTCGCGGACGAACTCGACGAACTCGCAACACAGAAAGACACGAGGTTTATACTGGTTCGGGCCACCATTGTGGTGCAATACCCTACTCCAGTGTGGTGGTGGTGGATTGCCTCTTGGGCTAATGATGTACAGTACAAGTGAAGAATAGCCTCCTGAGGTTGAGGTGTTCTTGTGCGTATGAACTTGTGGCGTGGGGATACGATGCCTCTACTGTGGTGGGTAGCTCTACTTATATAGGCCCTGGTCCTCTTCCCAAATATCGAGCGGGAAGGGAGCCAACAACGGCGGGCAAATTTGAAGGGGGAAAGCTAGTACAAGCTATCCTAACAAAAGCAGTCTTCGCCTGCGAAAAGCTCTGGGGTGACGCCGTCTTGGGCTCCACGATGACCTCCGCCTTGTCGTCCTCCTGGTCTTGGTCTCGTTGCACCAATACGGCAACCTTTGCCTGATGCCTCGGTACTCTTCGCCTGCGCTGGCCTCCTTAGTACCAAAGAGGAAATAAGGACGCTGACGCATCGGCGCTCACTTTGGCACCCGCCAGTACCGTTAAATCATGGCTCACGTCACGAGAGCCTTGTGAGGTTTGCCTCTCCTTGATATCTCCGCTCCTCATGAGCCTGCTTGGCTAGGCGACTCCAGAGGAGGTCTTGCGTCGTCCGCCTCGCGAGGCTTGGACCCTCGCGAGGGTCTTTGTAACATCCCAAATTTTCAATTTGGTATCTTATACATAGGTAATCCATGGATATCATATTTTATTGCATTTTCGTTTGGAATCCTCGAAATCCTAAGCAGCTCAAGGACCCTCGGAGAGAGTTGGGGATTTTCTGATTTTCATATTTGAATTTTATCAAATAATGAAGACGAGGATTTTGATTTTTATTATTTTCTCCGGAAAATATTTCATTTTAAAATAATAAATGAGGGGAGATAATATGACTTCTCCAAAATAAATGAAATATCGGAGGAAAAATGTTAAAATCATTATTTGGTTTTTATTTGATTTCATTGCCCTAGAAAAAAATTTGCATGTTTTAAAAATTGCATTTTAGGGGCCAAGAAAAGTTCATCTTGTTCTAAATATTTTATTTAGATGGAGAAAACTTGTTTTGGAATTTTTAGATTTTTAATTATTTTTCTAGGATTTTTCTGAGTTTCGGCGGAACGTTTTTTTTAAAGACCCGCGCCCGACTGGGCCTAGGGCCAGCAGCCGGCCCAGCCCAGCCGCCCGCCGCCGCCGAGTCGCCGCCGCCGCCTCTAGCCGCCGCCGCCTTCGCCGCCACCCGCCGCCTCGCCGAGCCGAGCCGCCCGCCTCGCCGGACGACCTCGCCGGAGGTAGCCACCCCGCCGCCCGGTCTTTTTAAGAAAACCCTTCGGTTTTTTTAAGAAAAACCCTAGTTTGTTTTTTATATAGATCGGTTTTATTCTCCGGTTTATTTGCTTAGCAAGCGTTCACTCGTTCGTTCGTTTTAACGAACGTGTTCGTCGTTTAGTTTCTGCTAACGAACGTTCGTTCGTTAAGCCGTTCGTCGTTTTTTTATCGGATTTATTCCGCGATTTTCCCGATCGCGATTTCTGATCCGATGTTCGTACTAGTTTAACTTTTCGCTCGTTTATCGGAATCAGGCGATTCAAGCGCCTGGAGATGAAACCCTCTTTCCGAATAGCCAACTCAAACAAGTTTTTGTCTCTGTAAAATTTGACCCTAGTTCAGATTAGTAAACGGATTGTTTTTCTTTCGCCGTTTGAGTTTCGTTGCTCCGTTTGGTTTGATTCTTTTTGCGAACCGGAGTTCTTAATTTGAACTTTCTGGTCGGCCTCTTTCAGTTGAAGTTTCGTTTGTGCATCTTTGCTTGTTGCTTATGTATGTATTGTTTGCTTGCGGTAGAATTCCCAGAGTGCGAAGCGTGTTACTACGAGTCTCTAGGATTCACCGATCGTCGAAGGCAAGTAACACTTTGATCATATTCTTTTCATACCCAGTTTTATGCATTAGTTTCAACCCTCAAACATTGCATGGTTAGGATGTCATTAATTTGTGGGTTGGGTAGTAGATGATGAGGTAGGAACCTATTACCCTGTTACTGTCAAACCCTTGGGAGTTACTTCTACGTATTGCTTATACTGCTATGCTATGCTCGTGAAGCGTGGATTGGGTTTGAGTGTATCCATGACAGATGTGAGATTATTAATTAATGGTTCAACTTAAGGTGGCAGCGTTAATACACATCCTGGTGGATTGAGGCACTGGGGAACCAGTGTTGTCTGCTTTTATTTTGGAAATCCGGGAACCCGTGTGATCTTCCTATGGACCGCCACCAGGGCTCAAAGGGAACTGAGATTATTCATGCTAGAAACTTCCGTGTGCAGCCACAAGCTATTATGGGCTCCAGCATAGTTGAGTAAGTTACGTGAAGCTCTTAAAGAGGTAGATCAGCAGGTAGTGGGTTTTGTAGGTTTGGTATGGTCTACCCTGAGTAGAGAGTTAATGTTTCTGAAAGACTGTGTCTCAGTCATCCGTTTCTCAAACACCATGTAGTGCGAGAAATCAACGGAGGCGATCGAGTCTTGTGGGGAAAAGTGTGCACAAACCTCTGCAGAGTGTACAATCTAATCATGGTTAGTCGTGTCCCCGGTTATGGACAATTCTGAGTATCTAGTACTTGAGTATTCACATGTATCTCATCACTCTTAACTAATATTGCTGGGATGTTAATTACCTTAATTGGGATTGAGTTGGGGTTATACCTTCTCAATGATGTTTCAACCACCATGATAGTTAATTAAAATCTACTCCTTTGTTATAGGGAAAAATTGGCTTTTCGCAAAAACTTTAACCGTAGAGCTTTCCACCAGCCAAATATGCATGTAGTGGTAGCATTATTCTGTTATTGCTCTATTGTGTTACATTGCTAGCATATTCCATGTGCTGACCCGTTCTCGGGCTGCAACGTATTATGTTGCAGACTTTTCAGACGAGGAGTAAGGTTCGATAGGTCGTTGCCGTGCAGCTCAGCTATGCCGTTGGAGTTGATGGACTCACTTTATCTTCCAAGCCTTCCGCTGTTATCGTATTAGATGGCCTTAAGCCATATTATTGTAATAATTTCTCTTTTGAGACATTCGATGTAATAAGTGTGTGATTGCTACTCTGTTATAAATCCTTCGAGTAATCGTATGCGTGTCAAAGATTCTTGATCCAGGATGACATTTGAAACACAGAGACTAGACCATCTGAGGTCGGGACGCTACAAGATGGTATCAGAGCACATGCTGAGTGTAGGACATGACCACTAAGATAAACCATAGGTCACTCTTCTCTACTCATTTCTGACTCCTCTCCATTTTTCCACTCTTTAGGATCGGAGATGAAGAACAAGTTTGCACAACCGGATGAAGACACACCTTTTTTACGCCACTTGAAGGAAGTCACTAGGTACTTGAACATTGGAATACCAGGCTTCACCGGGACGTACAACGCCACTTTACCTGAAGAAGAGCGCTGGATGATTCAAGTACAAGTTCCAGGAAGGACATTCTCGCCAACTTCCAAGCCCATAGAGTTTTCTTTCGAAGCACCCACCTGGAGTCTTGGCAAGAGTATGGCAGCTCACATTACCATGGGACGCATTGGAGAAGTCTACAACAGGGAGCTTAAAGACACCATATATCAAATATGTGGGCGCCGAGACGAGCAATGGGAAGTAATCAGCACCAAGAAGGATAGATCCATTGCAGCTTACATCCAGGAGTTAAACCAGCACATTCGACGTCAGGAGAACCAGATGTGCGCAGACATGATGGAGATGAAGAAGGCGAAAACTAGGATCATCGAGCTGGAGGAAGAACTCAAGTTTACACGTGATGGATATGAGGAGGAAATCAAGACACTCTGGAGAAGAATGACGACCTAGTCAAGAAGATCGGAGTCTTCATGGGAGGATCGCACCGGAAGAAGAGGAAGAAGATCCCACTTGTCCGGACAACTACATCATCATCGATTTACACCGATTCCGATCCAAGTGATGATGACTATGAAGACGAAGTCGAGCGGACATCATGGAGTCCTCCACCGATCAAAATTTCTAGATGACCACCATATAATAGTAGTATTCCCCCATGTAACTAGTAGTAGTTGTGCACTTTTGTGATAGTCCTAGACCGTCTGTATGCCCTTGCTTGATTGATTGAATGAATGTTTGTGTTTGCCTCATGTGCATATGGGTATTGTTTTCTCACTAGACCTCTTTCTATTCTAATCTCTTCCATCTAAACCCACCAGATGCCTCCGAGATGTGACCCCGATTTTGTTTTCCCACCGGAGCTCACCCAGTTGATCCAAAGAATGAATGCCTTGATGCAATTGCTAGTTCGTAACTGTGGCAACAACAACAACAACAACCCGCCGCCAGTGGAAAATTTAGCCTGTTTTCTGAGATTACAACCACCGGTGTTTTCCAGTAGCACCGAGCCAATAGTTGCTGATGATTGGCTACGCTGTATTGGAAGGGAGTTAACCACCGCAGGATGCACGGATGCTGAGAAGGTGCGCCTTTCCGCACATCAATTGGATGGACCAGCAGCCGCATGGTGGGAGAATTACACGACTACTTTTCCTATAGCCAATGTCACTTGGGACCAGTTTCAGCAAGCTTTTCTCATGGCCCATGTCTCAACTGGAGCCATCCAGATGAAGAAGCGTGAGTTTCGCAACTTACGCCAGGGGAACCGTACTGTGGCCCAGTACGTGGATGAGTTTAGCAAGTTATCACGCTATGCCCCTGATGATGTGGCCACAGATGCCGCTAATCAGTAGAAGTTTATGGAAGGGCTGAATGATGAGATGAGTATGCAGTTGATGGTGGCAACTTTCAACAACTACCAGGAGTTGGTAGATAAGGCACTAATATTTGAAGGAAAGCAGCAGCAAATTGAGAGCTGTAAGAGGAAGTATGGACAAGGGAAGTACAACTCAGGAGCTCACCAGAAGCCTCGCTTAACCCCGAACTCGGGAGGACTTGTTCATAACCATGGAGGTCATAACCATACTGGAGGAGGATCGCATAATCAAAATGGTGCGAAGAACGGGAATGGGAAAGGAGTCAACAATAATCAGAATCGCTCTAACCCATCTACACCCGCCAACAGGGACTTAAGCCAAGTTATTTGCTTTAAGTGCGGGAAGACAGGGACTATGCCAATGACTGACATGAAGGAAGGAATGGAAACGGAAATGGGAGCGCTGGGAAGAAGCCCAATCCATTCAACAAAGGACAAGTGAACCACGTTAACGTGGAGGAAGTTGAAGAGCAGCCGGACGCGGTAATAGGTAAGTTTTTAGTTCAATCATTTACCGCTCTTGTTCTTTTCGATACTAGTGCATCGCATTCATACATATCAAGGAGATTTGTGGATAAGTTTAAGTTACCAACCCAAACACTTAGGACCCCTCTTTTAGTGAGCTCGCCTGGAGCAGAGTACATGGCTAGCAGATGGTGCACCAAGATACCCCTAATCATTGGCACGCATGTTTTTCCGTCTGACCTAATTATCTTGGAGTCGCAAGGATTGGATGTGATATTAGGTATGGACTGGATGTCAAAATATGGAGGAAGTATTGACTGTGCTAGCAAGTTAATTTATCTTACCACCGGAGGGAAAAAGGATTAAGTATGTATCTAGGCATGTGCCTAGGAGGAGCTAAGTGAATTCCCTCACGGAGTTATGCAGAGGAAGTACCAGAGTGAAAGATTTTAGGATGTTTTCCCGGAAGAGTTACTGTGCATGCCCCGGATAGAGACATCGAGTTCTTGATAGAGCTATTGCTGTGCATGAGGCTAATATCCAAGAGACTCTATCGGATGCCCGCAAATGATCCGGAGGAAATCAAAAGCAGATCAAGGAGTTATTGGAGAAAGGTTACATTCGTAGAAGTTCATCACCTTGGGGAGCCCCAGTACTTTTGGTGGAGAAGAAGGATAAATCTCTGAGGATGGTTGTTGATTACCGAGCTCTGAATGAAGTAACGACAAAGAACAAGTATCCCTTACCAATGATTAATGATCTGTTTGATCAGTTGCAAGGAGCTAAGGTGTTTTCGAAGATTGACCTACGATCAGGATACCATCAGTTGAAGATCTGAGAGAAGGATATACCCAAGACAGCGTTTACCACACGGTATGGATTATATGAGTATACGGTCATGTCATTTGGACTGACTAACGCCTCGCCTTATTTCATGAGTATGATGAACAAGGTGTTCATGAAGTATTTGGACAAGTTTGTTGTGGTGTTTATTGATGATATTATGGTATACTCGAAGAACGAAGAGGAGCACACGGAACACTTGCGTTTGGTTCTCGAGAAACTCAGGGAACACCAGTTGTACGCCAAATTCAGCAAGTGTGAGTTTTGGTTGAAGGAAGTTGGATTTCTTGGGCATGTTATATCGTGAGAGGGTATAGCAAGAGATCCCAAGAAGGTTCGATACCATTGAATGGTTGGCACCCACTTCAGTTGGCGAGATCCGCAGTTTCCTTGGACTGGCAGGATATTATCGGAGATTCATTGAGAATTTTTCCAAGATTGCTAAGCCAATGACTGAATTGCTAAAGATACTAAGTTCAAATGGACAGAGGATTGCGAGGCAAGTTTTCAGGAGTTGAAGAAACGGTTGACTACAGCCCCAGTGCTGACATTGCTAGATATACATAAGGAGTTTCAAGTGTATTGTGACGCCTCACGCTTGGGACTTGGATGTGTGTTTATGCAGGACGGAAAAGTTGTTTCGTATGCCTCACGACAACTGAAGCCTCATGAGTTGAACTATGCCACACATGATTTGGAGTTAGCAGCCGTAGTGCATGCATTAAAGACCTGGAGACATTATCTCATTGGAAACCATTGTGATGTGTACACGGATCATAAGAGTTTGAAGTACATTTTCACACAGAAGTAGTTGGACCTCAGACAGAGGAGATGGCTGGAACTTATAAAGGATTATGATATGAAGCTACATTATCATCCAGGAAAGGCCAACGTCGTAGCAGACGCTTTGAGCCGGAAGAGTTATGCTAATATCCTTGAAAGTAAAGGATTGCCAAAAGGAGTTAGCTGAGGAGATCATGGAACTTCGGTTGGAAATTGTCCCAAGAGGTTTCATTGCAACCCAGGAGGTTCAGTCGACATTGTTGGACAAGATTCGAGAAGCTCAGAAGGAGGACAAAGAGATTGCTGAGATAAGAGAGAAGATGGGTGAAGGTAAATCCAAAGGTTTTCGCGAGGGTGAGCACGATACCTTGTGGTTTGAGGACCGAATTTACGTGCCCAACGATCCGGAGATCAGGAAGTTAATACTTCAGGAGGCCCATGACTCACCATACTCGATTCACCCCGAAAACACCAAGATGTATTTGGACTTGAAGGAACGTTTCTGGTGGACTGGTATGAAGAAGGATATTGCCGAGTATGTAGCCGTATGTGATGTATGTCAGAGAGTGAAGGCAGAGCATCGGCTGCCAGGATCAAGTATGTACAGCCTATGCCGATACCCGAATGGAAGTGGGATAAACTTGGCATGGACTTTATCACCGGATTACCCAGAACCAAGGAAGGATATGATTCAATATGGGTAATGTCGTGGTTCTAAGTCTGACAGTAGAATGGGGGGTAGGAATGGAGAGGCAAGATCCTAGCTATGGAGTAGTTGTATACGCAAGGGATTTACGAGTTCAGGCCCTTCTCGGAGGAAGTAACAGCCCCACGTCCCTGGAGCCCGGAGGCGGTCGATTGGATTATATGCGTATGTGTTACAGGGTGCGAACCCTTCACTGTGGAGGGGGTGGCTTATATAGAGTGCGCCAGACCCCAGCCAGCCCACGAAAGGCGAGGGTTTAAGGTACGTTAAGACCTGGCGTTACTGGTAACACCAGACATAAAGTGTCATCATGACCATAAAGACTACTTAATTACAGACCGTTTGGATGCAGAGTGATTCCTGAGCACCTGATGGTCGAGTGAGCCTTCTTGGTCGAGTGTCTCTGGGTTACGCCGAGTGGAAGCCTACCACGCCGATCGGAAGGCAGCTTCTTTCGCGAGTGTCCTTGGGGAGGGTACCTTTGGGCAGGTCTATGACCCTACCCTAGGTACATGACTTCATCATTAGCCCCCGAATGGATCGAGGTTTGGGTGAGGAAGGAGTTGATAATCTTTCTGACTTGTTCTTTGTGTTGCGAGTGTGTCTTACTCTGGATCAACGACCTTTTAGTGATGGCGCTAACTTCTCTTTCGATCGCCTTTGATCCATTCTTCACATTTGTCGAGTGAACTTTGTGAACTTGAGGATTTTGAGCGACGGATCGGAGGGAATCTGCTGTCTGACAGAGTTGCTCCGCGGTTAGCGGATTTCGCGGGATCTGAATTTTGGGAAGCGCGTGAAGCGGAGAAAACTGCGGCACTCGGATGGGATAAGGCGATGACGCCTCGATCTTCGCGCCGCCTTTTTGGCCACGTATCGCGCGCGCGCGCCTGTTGCAGGATTTGACAGGATCGCCTGGGCCTACCAGTCAGCCACTCGGAAGCGGCCTCATATAAGGCATCGGACGGGGTATTTTGAACAGTGTGACCTCAATCTTCCCCTCCCTCCACCTCCAAATCCTTCGCCCTTAGCCTTTCGGCGCCGCAGCTTCGGTACCTACTACCATGGCGACCATGGTGAAGGAGAAGACCGCAGCCTTGGAGCGGGTGAAGAAGGCGGCGGCGAAGGCGAAGGGGAGAGCGTCCAGTCGGGGCGGATCTTCCTCGCGGTCCAAACTGCCGCAAGGTTGGGTCCCGGGAGATTGGATCCGCTCGACCATCACCGAGAAGGACCTCAACGATCTGGCCAACGAGGGACTGATCCCCCATGGGTCGGCGAGGCTTCCGGGAACGGAGTGGCAGCCGCAGCCTGAAGAGGGTGAGTGCGTTCTCCTAGCCACTCACGTAGATCGGGGATTTTCTCTGCCGTTGAATCCTTTCTTTCGGGGGGTTTCTGAACTTTTTTGGAGCGCAACTCCATCATTTCACTCCCAACTCCATTGCCTATCTTGCTGCTTTCGTGTCGTTGTGCGAAAACTTCTTGGGTTGTCGGCCGCACTGGGGCCTCTTCAAGCATATATTCACTTGTCGCTCTCAGGCGGTGAAGAAAGCGAACCCGAATGACGAGAGAACCCAAGTAATCCGGATGTGTGGGGGACTCGGGGTCCAGATGAGGGGGAAGAGCGCTTTTCCGGCTATGACTCTCCCCGACTCGGTTAGAGGGTGGCAGTCGACTGGTTCTCTTGCCAAGACCAGCCGGCCTTGAGGCGATCATTGGACTCCCTCCTTTCTCCATGAGTCGAGTGAACAAGCCATCTTCCACTGAAGGTGCTACGGAGGAGAAGGCCCAAGTAAAATTGTTGATGGAACGCGTAGTCCAGCTCATTCGCGACGGGGTGACCGGCATGGATCTTACGGAAGTTTTCCTCCGACGGGCGTATTCAGCCACTCCAATACCGAGGCCATCCGATGTGGATGTACTCGATGCGGATGATACCACTCGGGTCCATCCAGAGGAGGTCAATGACGCCACGCTGGAGAAGTGGATGACTGCCATCACAGGAAAAAAGATAATCCTCGCGGAGCTAGGAGGATTCCCCCACTCGACCATTCTTACGATCCAGACAAGGTATAACCACTTATCTCCGACTGTGATTCTGCTGCATTCATTCTGTTTTGATGCCAATTCGTCGACTGACTTTTGCCTTGTTTTGTTGTCTTCTAGGCCACCACTGAGATGTACTCGATGCCCAACGGGGCGCAGGAACCAGTCGAAGAAGAAGAAGGAAGCGGAGGTGAAAGCCGGGAGGAATGGGAGTCCAACGGCGAGGAGGATGAGGGGGACGACAGCTCTGGTGAAGAGGAGGAGGAGGAGGAAGAGGAGGAAGACGTCGATCCTCCCCGCTCGGAAAGAAGGTCCAAGTTGACACATGACCCGGCGGCCGAGCGCGGTAAAGCTGTTGCGATCGGCGGTCGGCAAGCGACCTCGGACAACTTCCCCGCGCCGATCGAGAAACCGCGAAGCAACCTCGAGCAACATCGTCGAATCCGTGAAGGCCACACTTAAGATGCGGATGGTCATTCCCACCATCTCCGGGTAATTAGCAAAACTTGTATTTCCCTATTCAACATGAGTGTACTTTTGGTCGACTCGAGGACTGATCAGCCGATTTTTGAAATCTGCAGTGCTGCTACCTCCGAGACCTCAGCCAAGCATGAAGATCAGGAAATGGAAGATGCCGTCACCTCCAACCTTGGTATGATCTCTGCAGTTTCGCTTTTAGTCGATTGGATTTCTATGTTTACTTTTGAATCTTTCTTGTAGTCCCGCCTCATGTCATTGATCTCCCCGATGATGACGAGGAAACGCCGTTGAGGAAGAGGAAGGACAAGAGGGTGCCTGCTGGCAAGGCTGATCCAGTTGTGAAGATACCTGAGACGCTGGTTTCCGAGGGAGGCAACACTACTCGGGCCTCTGTGTCTTTTGCTGTACCACTGACAAGTGCCCGACCCACTTCGTCGACTGCTGATCCACCATCCCTTTTTGCTACACACCACGTCCCGGAAGACCAAGTGAGTGCTGCTAAGGAGGCTATACGCCAGCAGGGGATCATAATGGAGCAAGTGAAGGCAGTCCGAGAGGCCAGCCAGCGGCCTATGATGCTAGTTCAGCTCTCGAGCAATGTCCAAGTAAGTCGATCGTTGCTTGCTCTGTTAGGGATATGCTACACAAACTGCTTGCTCTGTTAGGGACATGCTACTCAAACCGCTTCTTTCCGAAGATTTCCATATCTGCCTGCGCGACCGGGTGGGTGTGTCGATTGAGTTTTTGTGGGGCATGCGAGTGCACCTTGGGTGTAGTCCCCGAGACTATGGTGGACTGCGTGCGATCGACTATAGTCTTTACACTTTGAACTTCTTCACTCGGCCTGGTCGGACCAAGTCGAATGGAAGTAAAACCGGTGGGGCACGCTGAGTGCACCCACCGGTGTAGTCCCCGAGACTATGGTGGACTGCGGGCGATCGGCTATAGTCTAAAGAACTGTTTTTTACCACGGTGATCACCGACAATTATCCATGGTTTTAGAATCATAACCTTTTTGCCTCTTTTGGTCGACTGGTCAAACCAAATTGGTAAAACCAGTGGGGGCACGCTGAGTGCACCCGCTGGGTGTAGTCCCTGAGACTACTGTCGAATGTTTTGATTCGGCTATAGTCTTAGAAATGCTACGATTTTTCCTTAGTCACTTGGAAGTGATTTGTCTTTGATGTCTTTTGTTGATTGACTCTTTGTAGAAATCCTGCAAGCTTGTGGCTCGCTATACTGAGTTAGAGAACAAACAGATCCAGCTCAACCTCGACTTGAAGCTTGCTCAGGAGAATTTGCAGAAGGCGAAGGATGAAGCAAAAGGTATGGCTGGTGAGAAGTTGACGACTGTCTTTGTTTTTCTGTTTATTCTCAACTTTGTTCTCATTGTTGCTTTGCAGATAAACTGGAGGAGACTCTGAATAAGAAGGACCTTGACCCTGCAGAGGCATAGAAGGCGGCTTTCGAGAAAACAAAGCTCGCTGAAGAGAAACTTGCCTCAGTCGGCAAACTTGAAGATGAAAATGCCAAGCTAAAAGCCGCTCTTGACGCGGCCAACAAGGAAGTTAGTCGACTAAAGAACAACAAGATTGCTCTGTCTGACAAGGTTGGCCAACTGGCGGGGAAGCGAAATGACCTGGAGGTTTATCTTGGAGGGCTCGCCAAGAAGCTGTTCCTCATGCTTGAATGTAATCTCTTTTATCCGACTGTCTTGCTATCACCGGCTCATCGCATGATTGTTGTTTTGAGTCTGAGCTGTGTTTTCAGAATTCTGTCAAAACTTCGAAGAAGAAACCAGTCGAGTGGAAACCAGCCTGGACCCCATCAACTCATCTGTGAAGGACGAAGCTGCTATGAATGTGCTCCGATCGAGTCTCGCGTTGCTAGCGTGGTGGATTATCTTGCTCGACTGAAAGCTGCGGTGTCGCGGATCGACTCAACTCTCTGGCCAGAGCAGACGCTTCAGAATGACCTTGAATCCTTAGTGACTCGACTGAATGAGATTCCAAGTCAAGTGCAAGAATGGAAAAAGTCTTCTGCCAGGTGTGGTGCTCATGTTGCTCTGTCTCTGGTTCGTGTCCACTGCAAGGAAGCGCAAGAGGAAAAGCTGGCGTCCCTCAAAGTTGCCAACACCAGGAAGTACGACTTCGATCTTTCATGGAGACCTTCATCGCTGCTGCTACCCGTATTCTTGTGAAATCGACCTCGACGGTTTGTTGCATCTTCAGGTCCTCCACCGGAGGAGTAAAAACTTCTAAGTCCCATCTTAAATTTGCCTCGGAATGCCGAGTGGTTTTGTAACCGACAAACTTTAACAGGCTTAACGCCTCGAGCACTTTCGAATCCGTAGGACGTTTATCCGAACTTGATCTATCCTTGAACATGCTTTATTTGCCTTCGAGAGAACTTTTCTCTTCACTCGGAATATATTTCATTGTTGTAAGTAGTATCCTTGAGGTGAAACTCCAGTCGACTTGTACTTCATCTATCTTGCAGGTAGAGACGGACCTGATGACCGACCTCGTCGTTCTTACAGATTGGGATGGACCGCACGTTGTACTTGTGGCGAAGCTCCGAAGGAGAAGGTAGCAGTCGACTTGTACCTCGTCGTCCTTGCGGATTGGGATGGACCGTACGTTATACTTGTGGCGAAGCTCCGAAGGAGAAGGTAGCAGTCGACCTGCACCTCGTCGTCCTTGCGGATTGGGATGAATTCCTTACTTAGGCTTAGCACTGGACTGCAGCTAAGCCTCCGAGCGGGAGGTGTGCTCTCCACTCGGTAGGATTTTTATCTCTTAGGCGAGCACTGGGCTGCAGCTAAGCCCCCGAGTGGGAGGTTTTCTCTCCACTCGGTAGGATTTTGAATACTTAGGCGAGCACTGGGCAGCAGCTAAGCCCCCGAGTGGGAGGTTTGCTCTCCACTCGGTAGGGTTTTTATTACTTAGGCGAGCACTGGGCTGCAACTAAGCCCCCGAGTGGGAGGTTTGCTCTCCACTCGGTAGGATTTCTATTACTTAGGCGCAGCACTGGCTGCAGCTAAGCCCCGAGTGGGAGGTTTGCTCTCCACTCGGTAGGGGTTTTTATTACTTAGGCGCAGCACTGGCTGTAGCTAAGCCCCGAGTGGGAGGGTTGCTCTCCACTCGGTAGGAATTCAAAGGTGAAGCTATGAAGGAGAAGGTACAAGACGACCTGCACCTCGTCGTCCTTGCGAAGCGTTCATTATATTGAATGTTTAAGCGAATCCTTGGGCTGTTGCTAAGCCCCCGAGTGGGAGGCTGATTCTCCACTCGGTAGGATTTTGGATACTTAGGCGAGTACTTGGACTGCAGCTAAGCCCCCGAGTGGGAGTCTGGCTCACCACTCGGTAGGATTTTGAATACTTAGGCAAGTACTTGAACTGCAGCTAAGCCCCCGAGTGGGAGGCTCGCTCTCCACTCGGTAGGATTTTGAATACTTAGGCGAGTACTTGGACTGCAGCTAAGCCCCCGAGTGGGAGTCTGGCTCACCACTCGGTAGGATTTTGAATACTTAGGTGAGTACCTGGACTGCAGCTAAGCCCCCGAGTGGGAGGCTGGCTCTCCACTCGGTAGGATTTTGAATACTTAGGTGAAGCGGATTCGCAGCTAAGCCCCCGAGTGGGAGACTGGCTCGCCACTCGGAAACGATTTTTTTTACAAACTTAGGCGAACCGGATTCGCAGCTAAGCCACCCACTGGGGGAAATTTCAACAAAAAGTAATAAAAATCACTGGGAAAATTATAACATTCTTTTCTTAGATAAACGAACTACAAAAGTACTTTTATTACATCTCAACCGAGTGAGTATTTAAGTATAAAAGGGGCGGAGCAGCTCCGCATTCCAAGCTCGAGGCTCGTCAATCTGGCGATCAACATTGTAGAGATGATATGCTCCGTTGTGGAAAACTCTCGTGACGATGAAGGGACCTTCCCAAGTGGGAGCGAGCTTGTGTGGTTTCTGTTGATCCACTCGGAGGACCAAATCTCCGTCTTGGAAGGCTCGACTCTTCACATTTCTGGCATGGAATCGACGCAAGTCTTGCTGATAGATAGTCGAGCGGATCAGGGCCATCTCCTCTCCTCTTCCAAGAGGTCATTTGCATCTTGCCGGGCTTGTTCCTCTTCTTATTCGAGTATAGTTCGACTCGAGGCGCATTGTGAAGCAGGTCACTCGGCGAGAATGGCTTCAGCTCCATAGACCAGGAAGAATGGGGTTCTCCCAGCCGACTGATTAGGAGTGGTATCAATCCCCAGAGAACTCATGGAAGTTCGTCGACCCAAGCTCCTGCTGCGTGTTTGAGATCACGCAACAGCCGTGGATTCAGCCCTGTGAGAATGACGCCGTTTGCACACTCTCGCTTGTCCATTTGGTGAGGATGAGCAATCGAAGCATAGTCGACCAGCGTGCGTCTTCCGAGAGGCGCAGAAGGCTTTGAACTTGTCATTATCAAAGTTTGACCCATTGTCGGTGATGATGCTATGCGAAACTCCATATCTAAATATCAACTCTCTGATGAAACTGATAGCGGTGCATGCATCGAGGTTCTTGATGGGCTTGGCTTCGATCCACTTGGTGAACTTGTCGACTGCTACTAGCAAATGAGTGAAGCCGCTTCTGCCAGTTCTCAGCGGTCCAATCATGTCTAATCCCCAAACAGCGAAGGGCCAAACGAGTGGAATGGTCTTCAAGGCTGAGGCGGGCTTGTGTGACATGTTGGAATAGAACTGACACCCTTCACACTTGTCAACTATTTCTTTTGCCATTTCATTTGCTTTCGGCCAGTAAAATCCCGCTCGGTATGCTTTAGCCACAATGGTCCGAGAAGGCGATGATGGCCACAGTGCCCCGAGTGGATATCCTCAAGAATTATCGACCTTCTTACGGCGTGATACACTTCGGCCGACTCGATCGCGCTTTCTCTGTACAATGTTGTCCCTTGATCACTTTGTAAAGGTCTTGGATCGACAGACGATCTGTCGAGCCTCTTCTTCATTCTGTGGGAGCTCTTTCCTTAGGATATATGCGATGTACGGCATCGTCGATCGGGAGTGATGACCACAACTTCCATAATCAGGTCGACCACGGCCGGGACCTCAACTTCACCGGATGATTGGCACTCTTTTGCTGCGGGGCTTCTTACGTGAAAGGATCCTCCTTGACCGATGGTGCATGAATGTGTTCCAAAAATACATTACTTGGAATGGCTTCCTCTTGGACCCTATCTTCGCCAAATCATCCGCAGCTTGATTTTTCAATCGGGTATATGATGAAGCTCTAACCCTCGAATTTCTTCTCCAAATTTTCTCACTGCATTACGGTAACTCGTCATAGCTGGGCTTCTGACATCCCACTCCTTCATCACTTGATTAACAACCAGATCCGAGTCGCCGTAGACCATAAGGCGACGGATGCAAAGTGAAATGGCCATACGCAACCCATACAGGAGTGCCTCATATTCTGCTTCGTTGTTGGAAGAATCAAAGTGAATCTGGAGAACGTATTTGAGCTTATCTCCTCGGGGGAAACCAATACAACCCCCGCACTTTGAACCGCTCAGCATCTTGGAACCATCAAAAACATAGTCCGATGTTCGAGTGAACTTGAGTCGGAAGCTGTTGTTCGGTCCACTCGGCGAGGAAGTCTGCTATTGCTTGGGACTTGATGGCTTTCTTTGCCTCAAATTTGATATCAAGGGGAAGGAGTTTAATCGCCCATTTAGCCACTCGACGGTTGCATCTACGTTATGAAGAATTTCCGATAATGGGCGTCATTGACTTAATCGTAATGGAATGATCGGAGAAATAATGAGCAACCTTCTTTGTGGTCATATAAATCCCATAAACAAGCTTACGATAGTGAGGGTATCTTTGCTTTGATGGAATTGACTTCGTAAAGATAATAAACCGGGTGTTGAACTTTGAAGGCTTTTCCTTCTTCTTCCCGCCGACCGTAAGTAAGGTAATCGACGACTTGTCCAAAGGGCTGCAATGTAAAGCAACAAAGGCTCTTTGCCGATAGGAGCAGCAAGCACCGGCTGGTGGAGAGCAGAGCTTTTAGCTCTGCAAACGCTGCATCAGCTTCGGAGTCCACGAACTTGTCCGACTTCTTCATCACCGGTAAAGAGGCAATGCCTTTTCACCGAGGCGAGAGATGAATCGAATTAAAGCGCCAAGCATCCAAAGAAGCTTCGGACATCGTGCACACGCATTGTATGCGCTTCATTCGGAGTATAGTGCCAACCTTTTCGGCTTAGCATCGATTCCTCGCTCGTAAACGAGAAAACCGAGTAACTTTCCGCCAGAACTCCAAATGTGCACTTTGATGGGTTAAGCTTGATATCATACCTCCACGAGATTGGCAAATGTTTCAGCAAGGTCACCAACAGGTCGGAACCCTTTCGTGACTTGACCACTATATCATCCATGTACGCTTCCACATTCCGACTGATTTGAGTGAGCAAACACTTCGAATCATCCTCATGAATGTGGCTCCGCATTCTTGAGACCGAATGGCATGGTGACATAATGAAGCACCGAATGGAGTGATGAACGTTGTTTTAATCTCATCGGGTCCATACAGACGGATTTGATGGTACCCGGAATAGGTGTCTAAAAAAGACAACCTCTCACATCCCGCGGTTGAGTCGACTATTTGATCAATGCGAGGAAGAGGGAAATGATCTTTCGGGCAGGCCCGATTGATATGCTTGAAATCGATGCACATGCGCAATGACTTGTCCTTCTTGGGGACCATGACGATATTGGCGAGCCACTCGGAGTGGTAGATCTCTCGGATGAACTCTGCCGCTAAGAGCCGAGCCACCTCTTCACCAATGGCCTTTCTCTTCTGGACGGCGGACCGTTGAAGATGTTCTTTAACCGGTTTGACTTTTGGGTCGACTTCAGAGGCGGTGCTCAGCCAGCCCCACAGGAACACCCGCATGTCAACAAAGCTTCCATGCAAAGATGTCCCAGTTCTCACGGAGGAACTGGATGAGTGCTTCTTCCTATTGTGAGTCGAGTGTTGTTGAGACGTTGGTCGGAGCAGCATTGGGATCAGTCGGGTGAATGTGAACCTGTTTCGTCTCACCGGACGATCGGAATCTTGACTCCGTGGCGGGCTTCTTAGCTCGCAACAAATCACTCGGCCTGCAGTTTTCTCGATACTCTTGTAACTCTACCATCGCCAATCGAGCATCGGCGATCTTAGAGCCCTTCCGAAGCACTCTTCCGCCTTCTTCCGATTGCCCGTAATAAAGTGATCACGCCCTTGGGGCCGTGCATCTTCGCTTTAAGATACACGTAACATGGTCGGGCCATGAAACGCGTGCATATGCTGGCCTTCCCGAATAGCGTGATAAGCGCTCGAAATCCACGACCTCAAAGGTCAACCTTTCTTCCGGAAATGCTTTGAATCACCAAAACTACATCAAGAGCAATTTAGCCGAGTGACTCAGCCTTCTTTCCGTGAATGACTCCGTGGAAGCTCATGTTATCGGTACCGAAGTCCGGACATCGGAATGCCCATCCCTTTCAATGTCTCTGCGTACAATATGTTCAAGCCACTACCACCATCCATCGTAACTTTGGTCAGTCGAGTGCCTTCGACGACTGGGTCGACCACCAACGCTTGCCTCCCAGGGGTGGCAATGTGCGTCGGGTGATCGGACTGGTCGAATGTGATGGCGGTCTGGGACCATTTCAGATAGCTAGGCGTCGCCGGAGCGACCAAGTTCACTTCCCGATTGATAACCTTCAATCGACTTTTGCTTTCGATGTCAGCAAAAATCATCAGGGTGGAATTGACCTGGGGATATCCATCATCGCTGTCATCTTTGTCATCAACTTTGTCTATCTCCTTATCCTTATCCTTGGGTTGTTTCCCTTGGAACTGCTGAATCAAGAGCCGACCTTTGTCGAGTGGTATGTTTCGGGTAAATGAGTTTACCCTCTTCATCTTTCTTCGTTTGAATGTGACATGAAAAATCCAACACGTCATTTCCATCCTGGTCTTTCACCTTCTTGGGGTTCCAAGGACCCTTGGGTTTCCCCTTGAACTTTCTTGGGGTCACAGCCAAGGCCTCTACAGGAGCAGCTGGCTCGGCTTTGCGCTTCTGCTTCCGACTGGAATTTCCTCCGCCGGCCTCATTAGCGGCCGATTTGTATTTACCACTCCGGAGCCGATACTCTTCTTCACCATTTGCATACTTGGTGGCAATCTCCATCATCCGACTCGTGGTCATATCTCCGGTTCGACCGAATTTCAAACTCAACTCTCTCGTTCTTGACACCTTCTTTGAAGGCACAGATCGCCTGGTGATCGGATACATTCTCAATCGTGTGGTGCAAAGTGATCCACCTCTGGATATAATCTCTCAAAGTTTCACTCGACTTCAAAGACACACGATGCAACTCAAATCAACCCTCGCTGGTCGCTTGCAAGTCCCTTGAAATGTCTGACAAACACTCGGGCAAGATCTTCCCAAGTGTAAATCTTTGCTTTGGGTGCTAATCGATTCAACCACGCCTGGCTGAACCCTCCAACATAAGAGGCAAATGCTTCATGGCTACCTCATCATTGCCGCCGCCGATCTGAACAGCCACTCGGTAATCTTCAAGCCAAGTGTCCGGCTTGGATTCACCAGTGAACTTACTGACTCCAGTCGCCAACCTAAAGTTGGGAGGAATCACCGCGGCTCTGATGGCTCTGCTGAAACACTCTGGCCCTGAGACATGAACTCTGCTGCTGGAGGGAACATCTCTGTCATGGCCTTCTCGGTGAGCTCTGTTCCTGTCGACCAAACCTTGAACGATAATAGATCTCGCATCAAAGCCTGGTTCCCTGGGGTCGACTGGAACTCTTCGCCCAACACTGTGCTGGCGTCTGTCATCCTGCTGCCGAGGAGCGTATGATCCACCCCTTGGGGGAGGAGTGGGCACTCGACGTCGATCATTTCGATCGAATCGGTGCTGATATTGCTCGCAACTCTTATACTGATCATCACACCGGCCCCCACGTTCCTCACGCCTCGGGGGCGATCTCGGACTATGGGCCGACTGGACTGAATTCGCAGCGACGGATCGGTTGTGAATCCTGTTCACGATCGTGATACGACCGAAGTTTTGGTCTCCTGCCGCCCGGAGCAGATCTCTGATTTGTAGCAAACCTCTACCCGCCTCCGACTGGGAAGGCTGAATTGACTCTGCTATACGGGCGGCAGCTGCTAAATTCTGAATCGGAGTTCGATATACCTGAGTTGGTGGCTGGAAGAGCTGACGCCGATCGGATTCTCGAACCCTTGGTCACATTGCCGAAAGTACTCGCTGAAGGTTCTCCAGTCGAGTGCGCTCAGCCAGGTTGGCCAAGCGCGCATCCTCCAAGGCACGAGCCTCGGGGGTTTCTCCAACGATAGGAGTGTGAAGCGCATCCATGTTCCGATGGCGAAGCTCCTCCCTCTGAAGCGAAGTGAGGGGCTCGGCAGGTACTCTTCGTGGGCTTGCGCCGGATCGCCTCCACCGTCACCTCCGTTGGTGCGGGGAACTGGGGACTGCATGGTCCATCGACCATCGTAACCTCTGCCGCCGGAGTCATCGCTATCGCTTTCGGACGCGATCTCTGCGAGCCCGATCGACAGGTCGAACAGGCCGTAGAGAGATTCGTCGGGCTCGATCGCCGCGACTTGGGGGGTGGCCGACTGGCGAGCCACCGCATGCCTCACCCACCGCTGAATCCTCGACCGAACGGAACGCTTGCGCTAGCGGGAGACTGGGAGCGAGGACGGCACAGGAGCCGACACATACTGGGTCAACGGTTGCTGCAGGAGGACGCCGCGGACACACGCGCGAAAGTGCGTCGCTCCGCGGACGGGGAGCGCGTCCACGTCGAGTGGAGCCTCCTGAAGCCAAGCGGAGTCATCGGCGACGAACGTGAGCGCACCGAGACGGATCTCGCGGCCCTTGACCAGAAATCCACCTGAAACCATGATGTAGGATATCGAAAGAATCCCA
Organism: Aegilops bicornis; assembly: GCA_021605145.1. Lineage (NCBI taxonomy): Eukaryota > Viridiplantae > Streptophyta > Magnoliopsida > Poales > Poaceae > Aegilops > Aegilops bicornis. The sequence continues at coordinate 515,063,005 of CM038674.1, forward strand.
ACTTCTCCAACAAATCGCTAGAACACCTGCCCCAAGGTGGGCGCCAGCTGTCGTGGTTCTAAGTCCGACAAAGAGAATGGGGGTAGGAATGGAGAGGCAAGATCCTAGCTATGGAGTAGTTGTATACGCAAGGGATTTACGAGTTCAGGCCTTTCTCGGAGGAAGTAACAGCCCTACGTCGCGGAGCCCGGAGGCGGTCGACTGGATTATATGCGTATGTGTTACAGGGGTGCAAACCCTTCTGCCTGTGGATGGGGGTGGCTTATATAGAGTGCGCCATGACCCCAGCCGTCCCATGTAGCAGAGGGTTTAAGGTACGTTAAGACCTGGCGTTACTGGTAACGCCGGACATAAAGTGTCATCATGACCATAAAGACTACTTAATTACAGACCGTTTGAATGCAGAGTGATTCCTGAGCACCTGATGGTCGAGTGAGCCTTCTTGGTCGAGTGTCTCTGATTCTGTTGAGTGGAAGCCTACCAGGTCGACTGGAAGGCAGCTTCTTTCGCGAGTGCCCTTGGGGAGGGTACCTTTGGCAGGTCTATGACCCTACCCTAGGTACATGACTTCATCAGGTAGTTGTGGATCGTTTGACCGAAGTAGCTCACTTCATCCCAGTGAAAACAACTTATACAAGTGCCAAGTTGGCCAAGATATATATGTCCAGGATCGTATGTTTGCATGGAGTTCCGAGGAGCATCGTATCAGATAGAGGAACGCAGTTTACTTCAAAGTTTTGGCATCAACTACACCAGACCTTGGGTACCAGATTGGAGGTCAGTACCGCTTTTCACCCATAGACGGATGGACAGACCGAGAGAGTCAATCAGATTCTGGAAGACATGTTGAGAGCCTGTGCTCTAGATTATGGATCTAGTTGGGATGACAATTTGACGTACGCTGAGTTCTCATATCACAACTGCTACCCGGCCTGTTTGAAGTTGGCACCGTTCGAAGGCCTGTAGGGACGCAGATGTAGACCACCCTTGATGTGGGATGAGATAGGAGACCGCCGCTTGTTTGGACCAGATTTGATCAAGGAATCGAGGAGAAGGTTAAAGTGATCGAGAGACAGACTAAAGATTGCTCTACCTGCATGTAAGAGTTATGCAGATTCAAAATGCAAGGAAGTAACCTATGAAATTGGAGACAGAGCCTATTCATGAGTATCACCCTTGAGGGGAGTGAAACGTTTTGGAGTTTAGGGAATGTTAGCCGCAAGATTTGTAGGACCAGATCGTGTTTTGGTGCGGTTGGGAGAAGTTGCCTAGAAGCTGGTGTTACCTGAAGGTTTGTCAGGAGTTGTCGTTGTGTTTCACGATTACATACTGAAGAAGTGCCATGTTGAGATGGCCGATATACCGTTAAATGATCTGATTGCCTTGGAGGCGATTCAGCTGGATAGTAATCTGACCTATGAGGAAAAGCCAATAAAGATTCTTGATTTTGACAGCCGAGTCACCCGCAGCAAGGTTATCAAGTTTTGCAAAGTTCAATGGAGCCACCATACCGAGGAAGAAGCCACCTGGGAACGAGAAGATGATATTCGCAAGGACCACCCCACCTATTTTCTAGCCAACCCGAATCTCGAGGGCGAGATTCATCTTAAGGGGGGTAGGTTTGTAACATCCCAAATTTTTCAATTTGGAATGTTATACATAGGTCATCCATGCATATCATATTTTATTGCATTTTTGTTTGGAATCCTCGAAATCCTAAGCAGCTCAAGGACCCTCGGAGAGAGTTGGGGATTTTCTTATTTTCATATTTGAATTTTGTCAAATAATGAAGACGAGGATTTTGATTTTTATTATTTTCTCTCCGGAAAATATTTCATTTTAAAATAATAAATGAGGGGAGATAATATGACTTCTCCAAAATAAATGAAATATCAGAGGAAAAATGTTAAAATCATTATTTGGTTTTTATTTGATTTCATTTGCCCTAGAAAAAAATTTGCATGTTTTAAAAATTGCATTTTAGGGGCCAAGAAAAGTTCATCTTGTTCTAAATATTTTATTTAGATGGAGAAAACTTGTTTTGGAATTTTTAGATTTTTATTTATTTTTCGAGGATTTTTCTGAGTTTCATGAACGCTTTTTTATAAAAAAGACCCAGCTCGACTGGGCCTAGGGTCGAGCCGAGCAGGCCAGCCGCCCCGCCGCCGCCTCCTGGCCTTGGCTACAAGATCGCTGTCAAGACTCGGACCGAGTCCGAGTGGGACTCCGCCGCGCCTTGCCCTCCTCCAAGTCGCCGCCGCCCCTTTATATACGCCGCCACCCCCCACCTCTAGCCACCACCACCACCGCCTGAGCCCGAGCCGAGCTCGAGCCTCGAGCCACCGCTGTCGCCGAAGTTGCCGCCGCCTCTATCCGCTGCCGCCTTAGCCGCCGCCGCCATGATCGCTCACTGCCGCCTCTAGCCGCCACCGCCCTCACTTGCGCCACCCAGCCCCTCACCGAAAGCCTGGCCAGAGCCCGCCTCGCCGGACGACCTCGCCGGAGGTAGCCACCCCGCCGCCTGGTGTTTTTTTAAGAAAACCCCTTCGGTTTTTTTAGAAAAACCCTAGTTTTTTATATAGATCGGTTTTATTCTCCGGTTTATTTGCTTCGTGAGCGTTCACTCGTCCGTTCGTTTTAATGAACGTGTTCGTCGTTTAGTTTCTGCTAACGAACGTTCGTTCGTTAAGCCATTCGTCGTTTTTCTTTTTATCGGATATATTCCGCGATTTTCCCGATCGTGATTTCTGATCCGATGTTCGTACTAGTTTAACTTTTCGCTCGTTTATCGGAATCAGGCAATTCAAGCGCCTGGAGTTTCATCTCGAAACCCTCTTTCTGAATAGCCAACTCAAACAAGTTTTTGTCTCTGTAAAATTTGACCCTAGTTCAGATTAGTAAATGGATTGTTTTTCTTTCGCCGTTTGAGTTTCATTGCTCCGTTTGGTTTGATTCTTTTTGTGAATCGGAGTTCTTAATTTGAACTTTCTGGTCGGCCTCTTTCAGTTGAAGTTTAGTTTGTGCATCTTTGCTTGTTGCTTATGTATGTATTGTTTGCTTGCGATAGAATTCCCGGAGTGCGAAGCGTGTTACTACGAGTCCCTAGGATTCACGGATCGTTAGCAAGGCAAGTAACACTTTGATCATGTTCTTTTCATACCCAGTTTTTATGCATTAGTTTCAACCCTGAAACATTGCATGGTTAGGATGTCATTAATTTGTGGGTTGGGTAGTAGATGATGAGGTAGGAACCTATTACCCTGTTACTGTCAAACCCTTGGGAGTTACTTCTACATATTGCTTATACTGCTATGCTATGCTCGTAGACGTGGATTGGGTTTGAGTGTATCCATGACAGATGTGAGATTATTAATTAATGGTTCAACTTAAGGTGGCAACGTTAATACACATCTGGGTGGATTGAGGCACCTGGGGAACCCAGTGTTGTCTGTTTTACTTTGGAAATCCCGGGGAACCCGTGTGATCTTCCTATGGACCGCCACCTGTGCTCAAAGGAATCGAGATTATTCATGCTAGAAACTTCCATGTGCAGCCACAAGCTATTATGGGCTCTAGCATAGTTGAGTAAGTTACGTGAAGCTCTTGAAGAGGTAGATCAGCAGGTAGTGAGTTTTGTAGGTTTGGTATGGTCTACCCTGAGTAGAGAGTTAATGTTTCTGAAAGATCGTGTCTCGGTAATCCGCTTCTCAAACACCATGTAGTGCGAGAAATCAACGGAGGCGATCGAGTCTTGTGGGGAAAAGTGCGCAAACCTCTGCAGAGTGTACAATCTAATCATGGTTAGCTGTGTCCCCGGTTATGGACAATTCTGAGTATCTAGTACTTGAGTATTCACATGTATCTCATAACTCTTAACTAATATTGCTGGGATGTTAATTACCTTAATTGGGATTGAGTTGGGGTTATACCTTCTCAATGATGTTTCAACCACCATGATAGTTAATTAAAATCTATTCCTTTGTTATAGGGAAAAATTGGCTTTTCGCAAAAACTTTAACCGTAGAGCTTTCCACTAGCCAAATATGCATGTGGTGGTAGCATTATTCTATTATTGCTCTATTGTGTTACATTGCCAGCATATTCCATGTGCTGACCCATTCTTGGGCTGCAACGTATTATGTTGCAGACTTTTCAGACGAGGAGTAAGGTTCGATAGGTCGTTGCCGTGCAGCTCAGCTATGCCGTTGGAGTTGATGGACTCACTTTATCTTCCAAGCCTTCCGATGTTATCCTATTAGATGGCCTTAAGCCATATTATTGTAATAAGTTCTCTTTTGAGACATTCGATGTAATAAGTGTGTGATTGCTACTCTGTTATAAATCCTTCGAGTACTGTGTGTGTCAGCATTACTGATCCAGGGATGACACTGAAACACAGAGACTTGACCATCTGAGGTCGGGTCGCTAGAGTCTTGGGTGCCTTGTCGACGAAGATGGGCCATACGGCCTGCTGCTTGGCCATGATGTGGGCCGCAGGCAGGCAAGTCTGGGGACCCCCGTTCCCAGAACGCCTACTGTAGCCCCCGGGCCCAAGGTGCGCTCGGGCTTGGCTTCATGCCGAAGCCAAGGGTCAAGTTCGGAGCACTGCGGGTCCCAAAACCCTGCAGCCTCGGTTAACGCGTGGCGGTTGATTGGACGTGGGCATCTCCGCTTCCCCACGCTGCCTTCGAATCCGCCTGGCTATGCGGCTCCCGCCGCCTACACAGTGATTCCTCCGCCTCCCGCGCCCTGCTTCCCCAATTCCCCTGCTTCCTTGTGACTCTGCTTCTCTTCTCCAATCTGACTTGCGCTACGCCTACTCCACCGCCATGGAGCCAAACAGTCGAGAAGGAAAAGACCTCTGTCTCGCCAGCTGCGCCTCCGTCGCCCTAGCTTAGCGCCGGCGGTCCCGGTGCTCAACGACGAGGCCATGGGCAAGGTGCGCTCGATGCTTGCTTCCAGCTTCAATGAGTGGGGAGACGATGGTCTGCCCACGTCTCAGACTCAGACGGCTCAGACGGCCACTGAGGTCCCAATCTTCATAGATGCCCTCTGGGCGGGCCTGATTCCTCCCTTCTCCGCCTTTTTCAATGCGGTGCTTGAGCATTATCAGATCCACATGCTGCATCTCGACCCTCAGTCTATGACTCTTCTTGTTGTCTTCGCCTTCGTGTGCGAGGCCATGGTGGGCATCGCTCCTTCGGTGGCGCTCCTCCGTCACTTCTTCACATTGCATCTGCTCCACCCTCAACAATGCTCGGGGTGCGTGAGCTTCCAGGCCGTGCCTGCGACGGCGGGCGAGGGGATCGACTTCGAGCTTCCTCCACCCACAAGCGAGTTCTGGATGCGATGGGTGTTCGTCGATGCCGATGTGCTCAGTCCTCTCCTTCAAGCTCCGCCGGGGCCTGCTGTTCCTAACTCCGGCTGGAGCCATCAGCGGCTCGCGAGCCCCGGCCTTGCCCACGTCTGGCTCAGGTTGAGGTTGCTAAAATATCACAGTGTAACTGCACCGATGGTGGTGAAGGAATTCGTCCAACACCGGGTCGCTCCGCTTCAGCGCCATTCTCGCCCAATGTGGACCTTGCTCAGTAGCCAGGACCGCATGAGGTTTCAGGAGTCCAGGCTCCTCCTTGGGATGCGCGCCGAAGGTTGCTCAAGGTCCCGACGGTGTCTTCTCGCCACCGAACTGCCTGGGAAGAACTGTCTGCTATACCGCTTAAGAACAAGGATGAATTTATGAAGAACATGCCTCTCTTTGATGAATGGGGGCCGCGGCCGAACGGCCTGGAGGGGCCTCGCGAGAACCCCGTCGTTGTGGTTCCCTTCCTTGCCCCTGATGCTGAGCCCGCCCCAAGCGACGGTGCAGGTGGGCGAGCCCCAGCGGAGGCCGGTGACTCGAGTGTTGAGGAGCACGTACTAAGTGGTGATCTTGGGGTGTCGTCCTCAGGAGCCTGCCACTCCCCTCCTGAGGCGCCAGTTGCTGAGGAGACGCTGCATGCGACTCCCGAGGCCAAGGCTCCAGGAGCCTCGGGAGGTCGTGGTGAAATGGTGTCTGGCTGTTTGCCACGACCGGGCACCCCTGAAGATATTCAACCGAGCTCTTCTTCGGCACCGCTGCGCACCGGCCATCACGTCCAGCATTTCGGTCATCTTTGTGTGGACTTCGAGGAGCTCCGCAAGAGGAAAGGATCTCCTAGCGGCAGCAACATCTTTGGACCGCTGAAGCGGAGGAAGTACATCACCGTTGACATGTAAGTATGGTACCGTTTTGGCTCCTTGTGTACTGTTTTTTCGTCTCCTGGCGTCAGTTCTTCAGGGCTCCTTGCATCGAGGCGGCCGCGCCTCCTGAGAAGCGGCCACCTTCTTCCTTAACTCTTCCGCCGTCCACGAGCGCTATGGGTCCGTTGGTTGCTCCTGGAGCAAGGCTGGTCGAAGGGCCGCCTCGCCTTCCTAGCGTCGAACTCCGCAGCCTTGTCGCCCCTCCCCTTGATGCAGCGTGGAGCTCCGGGCAGGCGTGCCCAAGACTCCTCCGCTGGTATTTGACGGCAATTTTTTGGCTTCGATGCTCGGCTCCTCTTCAAGCAGTGAGCCCCAGCCGGCTTGGGCTTCTCGCGAGGACGGGCTGGTGTCGGGTGAGGTGCCAGCCCCCAGCCCCCTGCCGCGGGGTGGCGTGCCGCTTGGCGCCCCTCCCGCAGCTCCCGAGGTGGAGGACGAAGAGGGCCGGGCGTTCAAGCTTGAGCGCAGGCGGAGCATGGTTCGCCATGAGCTCTTCCAGGAGGCGATGAACGCGATGGGCCGACTTGGTGAAGAACTCGCGAGCGTCAATTCGCGTCTTGAGGCAGAAGGTCTCCGGTTGGCGGAGGAGCGGTGCAAGCTGAAGGTGGCCATCAACCTTGGCCGCTATCAGCGTGACCTTGAGAACACGAAGGCCGAGGCATCTCTCAAGGTCTCCCACGAAGGTCGCTCTTGAGCCTTGGAAGAGTCTCGCGAGGCTGATCACCGTCGCGAGGCCGCAGAGAAACGCGCGTGGGAGCTCCAGGCCTGGAGCGCGTCTCTTGAGCAGCAGGTGGAGGCACGCAGGGGCGCTCTTGCGTCACTGAGGGGGACGCCCGCGGAGGAAGAGGAGGTTCGGAAGCGCGAGGAGGTGCTGGACCTGGAGGCCATGGAGCGCAGCCGCGAGCTCGAGCAACTGGAGACGAGGGAGCGTCAAGTTGCCCAAGCAGAAGACGCCGTCGGGGCTCGCGAGGTTGAAGTCGAGGAGGAGATGAACCGCCGGGTGGCCAAGGTTCGCGCGGACCTGGAGGGCAGGTACGACCTGAAGCTGAAGCCCGCGGGCGTGGAAGATGAGGGCAGGGCCGCTGCCCTCTGGCCTAGGTTGGACGAGGCTGAGAGGCGCGCGAAAGTCACGGCCGTTGCCCTGGTCACAGCGCAGTCGGACTTGGCCTCCGCCCGCGCCGAGCAGCGTTCCCTCCGGAGGCGGGTTGATGACGCAGAAGCCATCGCGAGGCAAAACACAGAGGAAGTTCTCCAACATCGAACGATGGAGAGCAAGCATGCCCCTATGCTTCAGGATCTCCGGAACAGGGCCAATATTGCCCTGGGTCATATCTGTGACGTGGAGGCGCCGACCCCTCACTCAAATGATTATGCCAGCCACCTGACTGTCGGTGTCAAAACCGGCGGATCTCGGGTAGGGGGTCCCGAACTGTGCGTCTAGGCGGATGGTAACAGGAGACAAGGGACACGATGTTTTTACCTAGGTTCGGGCCCTCTCGATGGAGGTAAAACCCTACTCCCCGCTTGATTAATATTGATGATATGGGTAGTACAAGAGTAGATCTACTACGAGATCAGAGAGGCTAAACCCTAGAAGCTAGCCTATGGTATGATTGTTGTTCGTCCTACGGACTAAAACCCTCCGGTTTATATAGGCACTGAAGAGGGTTAGGGTTACACAAAATCGGTTACAATGGTAGGAGATCTACATATCCGTATCGCCAAGCTTGCCTTCCACGCCAAGGAAAGTCCCATCCGGACACGGGACGAAGTCTTCAATCTTGTATCTTCATAGTCCAGGAGTCCGCCAACGGTCATAGTCCGCCATCCGGACACCCCTAATCCAAGACTCCTCAAGAGGCCCCCGAACCAGGCTTCAATGACGACGAGTCCGGCGCGCATATTGTCTTCGGCATTGCAAGGCAGGTTCCTCCTCCGAATACTTCATAGAAGATTTTAAAACAAGGATAGTGTCCGGCTCTGCAAAATAAGTTCCACATACCACCATAGAGAGAATAATATTTACACAAGTTCAATATGTTGACGCATTCTGCAGCATGATATCACACCACGGCCAAGCCTTTATTCGAATCGTTTTTACTGTCCCACCTCAGCGCGTTTAGCGAGGCAGTTTCCTTGGCACGTCTTGTCAAAGCAGAGATCGTGTTCCCTTATTCCGGGATTCTCATCAATAAGGGCGTGGGTAACCCAACCACGCCATTGATTACGGCGCTTGGGAGATAAGCGAGTTTTATCAGGCCGGTGGGGATGCATAGCTTTGTCCGTCCATATAAGGGGATAAGCATCCACTTTTTCACACACGCCTTCTTCCTCCTTTGCTCATCCATTTCCGTGCACTTGAGATCCAGCGCCCAAGTCTGCACATCCCACCTCAACCTTCTCCAACTATGTCTGGAGCGGGAGGCAAGTGGATGGCCTCCTCCGACACGGAGGGGCACATCAAAAAGCTGCTGAAGGCCGGATACTTGTCCGACGACATCGCACATCGGCTCCCCGACAAGGGGCAGATCATCCCCACCCCCAGGCCCCATGAGAGGGTGGTGTTCCTCCCCCACTTCCTCCGCGGACTAGGGTTTCCACTTCACCCATTTGTCCGGGGCTCATGTTCTACTACGGCCTAGATTTCCAAGATCCGCCCCGAATTTCATCCTCAACATCTCGGCGTTCATCGTCAGGTGCGAGGCCTTCCTTCAAGATCCAGCCCCACTTCGGCTTATGGCTGAAGACCTTCAATGTCAAGCCGAAGGTAGTGGGCGGCCGCCAAGTGGAGTGCGGAGGTGCCAAGGTGGGCAAGATGGCCAACGTCCTATGGCTCGAGGGCTCCTTTGTGGAGACAATAAAGGGGTGGCAATCGGGGTGGTTCTACATCACCGAGCCGCGCGACTCTAAATGGGAGGCGGCCCCCGAATTCCGATCTGGCTTCCCTACACGACTCACCTCATGGAAAGAGACGGGCCTGACGTGGGTAATTCGGAAGAGCTGACCGGACTCCAAACCTGCGTCCGAAACCTGGTGGACAAGAAGCTCAAGCTTGTCAACATAGTCCAGGTTATGCTCACCCACCGGATCCTCCCATGCCAGCAATGGGCCTTCAACTTGTGGGAGTTTGATCCGGCACAGCACCAAACCTTGAGCCGGCTCTTCGACACTACGTACGAAGATGCCTGGAAGGTGCTGTTCAAGGGCGCCGAGGCTCCCGCATCCGCTACCGAAGATCGCGGACTGGCAGAAGACATCTGAACAGGTTGACTGTCCGGCTCCCTTGCCAAAAGACCCAGCAGACGCCCGATTGACGGGGTTGCTGGTTCCGGCACCTTACGTGGTGCCGGAGAAGAAGGCCAAGAAGAAGGCCACGGGAACTCGAAGGAGTTCCCGGCGCCAGGTGTTGTCGGACTCATCCGATGACTCCGAGGCGGACTCCTCCCGCGAAGACGAGGAGGAGGAAAAAGAGACCTCTCCCCCAGCGGGGGCAGAGAATAAAAGGAAGGCCGCCCCAACTGGGGAGGCCGGAGGGCCTAAGAAGGGAAGGACCCTTCCTCCGGACTACACCACCAACGCCGACGACGGCGAAGACGGGTGGCCGTCGAGGACCAAGCCCCTGGCGAAATTGTAAGTGTCCGGACACCAGAATAACTCATGGCGTTCCATTTGTTGCACAGCATCTACTAACGCCGAATGTAACTATGCAGCCCGCCCAAGGACGGGCTCGACGCTTCGTCGAGTGGCTCCCTGGATTCGTCGGATGTGAATAGCACCTCACTTCCGACCGCCTCGTCTCCTCCCGCCGCGGATGACGCCGAGGCGGAGTCCCAAAAGGGGCCCAGCCAGGAGGCGGTGGCCCTGGAGGCGCCGCAAGGCGACCTCCTGGACTCCGGGCACAAAGGGGATAAAACCCCGAAGGGCTTTAAATCCGGCCCTGTGCCGGACTCCGTATCAGAACCTTCAGTGGTTCTGGAGTCCGGCAGGCGACCCCTACGTAAGAAGGGCAAGACTGCGACACCGGTGACCTCCGTCCAACCGGAGGCACCAGATAATTTGGTGGAGGTGCTTAACGACGCTTCCATCGACGAGGAGCACCGCACTGTTATGAGTGTGGTGATCCAGAAAGTTCAGTCCGCCAAGAGCGGGCTGACTGAAGCCTGTGCCATCCTTCTAACAGGCTTTGAGGTATGTATTTTAAGATATTTAAAAATATTACCGCATAGACAGTAGCCCCTGATGCTTAATTTGGTGTTCAGAAAGAAAAACCGAACTGAGGATCTAAAAGATATACGCAGGAGTCTAACATAAGTATGTCAATATGGGAATGCAGGCTGCGCTGCTGACCTCTGCCGCACTGACTATGGAGGTTGATGCATTGAAGCAGAGCCTCGAGCGGTCCGAGAACGAGCTCGGCCTTGCCAAAAAGCAGCTCGAGGACAAGGAAGGTAAGTAATACCTTATGGGAGTAAAAAATGTGGTTGCAAAAATGACAGGAATAACGTGAATATTGCAGGGCCACGAACGAGGTGGCGACCTCGAAAGAAGCGGTGTCCAAGGCCGAAAGCAATGCGGTTGGAGCGCACCGAGCAAGAGAAGCAGGAGGCGAGGTGGCGGAGGTGCGGCAAGAGGCTCTGTGCTCTCGTGGAAAAACACGAGAGTTTGGAGCGTGACTCAAGACTCGAGAGTCTCGAGCTCGCCTGCCCTTGAGAGCGCCTAAAGCCGCTAAGGCCGAAGCCCAAAAAGCCATCCAGGAAATTGAGGCGATGAAGAAGATAGCGGTGGGTAAGGCATTCTTTATGCAAAGCAAGCATGTGAAAGTGAATTATCTGTTTCTTACCCGAATCCGGAGCTCTCTAGGAGCATTCACAGATCTGCCCCGCAGTGTGTCCGATGCTGCCGCCTTCTACCGAGCCGAGGAGGGAAGCTCGACGGAGAAGGTGTTCTGGTCTCAGTATGCTGAGGCCGGACACCCGGTGCCCTTAAGCGACCAGTTGAAGCAGCTGGTCGAGCTCCATAAGGTGGCCGAACAGGCCATGAAGGGCCTCATAGTTCAGCTGTGGCCTAAGGAAGCCATGCCTGGGAGCTACTTCGGGCTGGTGAGGCGGCTGGTGGACGCCTGTCCATGGGTTCAAGTCGTCAAGCGCTCCGTCTGCAAAGAAGATGCCCGTAGGGCCCTTGCCCGTGCTAAGGTGCACTAGGGCAAGATGGATGCTGAGAAGCTTGTGACGGACGGACCACCACCGGGCAAGGAGCATTGCAAGCCTGAAATGTATTATGAAGGCGTCCTGAAGGGTGCCCGTCTTATAGCGGGTGAAAGCTCCAAAGATGTAATTTTTTAGTAGACTCGCATTTGTTATCCTGTACGCTGAAAACTTGTCCATATGCGCTAAGCAACACTTTTGAAATTAAAATATTACCTTCTTTGCCGCCGTGTATTAAATTTGAGAGATGGCGAGTCGTCGGCTTCAGCCCCCGTGCCACGAAAGTCTTTGGGGTGTTCGGGATAAACTTGAGCGCTCTTGTTCCCATTCTTGGGTCCTTCGAGGAGGCGCTCAACGCAACAAACAAGGCAACCGGACTATAATGCTTGAACACTCTCACTTAGCCATAGAATTCTATAATTTTAAATTTTGGCGAAGCCCCTGGTATTCGGAAGACCGATTTCGGGGCGCTATCCACGCCCTAGGCCGGACAATGCCGACTCCTCGCTCTAAGCGGCATAAGTCTTTAGGGACTCGAAAACCTCTTGAACAGCGACCGGCTCTCGCCCTATCATGAAGGTCAGTTTTAGCTTTCTCCACTGAGGTGCTTAACCCAGCTCAACCGGGGCATAATCGTAGTGGTTCTCCCAGCGCTACCTTAGCCGATATAACGGAACATAAGGTACCAAAACATGGGAGCCGGGCAAACCCAACTATTGACCCAAGACATGATTCGCAGCCGATGCATATAATGCTATAAGTTCGTGGTGCCGCACTTGTGAAAGTGTTCGGACTTATCACACCGTATTGTGGGGTACTTAAGCCCCTGGTGTATTGCCCGTACCAAAGTGTACGATTGCACAATGTCATAACTTAACATATATATATAGAAAAAGGAATTCAATAATAGGCAGAAGCTATGTATTGTTTATTCAAAAGGGCTGCAGTAAGAGCAGAACGATACAAATAGTGCGATAAGCAAGGGACGGACTTTTAACATGTCCTCTCCGTGGGTAAGCTATGGGATGGTATGTAAAACAGGTATACTGCTCGTAATAGAGACCACCTGGACACTCGATGTAGCTTTCTGCTTCCCTGGCTGTTGCATCGCGTGTTCGGCGATTCTACTGCCGGACAGGGCTTCGTGAGAACGGAGTCCTGAAAGTAAAAAAGAAAGAAGAAAAGAAAAGAATGACACAATCGGGAGCCCCTGGTGCGGTTGAGCCGCATTACAGGCATGCCGTGGTCGTGCCCTCCCCTATGCCCATGGTATTTCCAGAGCGTAATTATGTACGCGTAGTACTGGTTTCACAATTTCGCGAGGGCTGGGGTTTGGGCCACATTGCTATGCGTGCTCGGAACGTGCCAGGCGGCCTTGTTGTAGGTTACTCCGGGCGCGCTTGACGGTGTCCGGACGTTTAATAGCCGGACTCGAGAATTGCCTTAAGAGGCTGCTTTGTAATTCCGCCGCGAGGGCCGCCGTATGCTCCTCCGTCCGGAGAGAGCGTTTGGTGTTTCCATTGACCGTAATGACTCCTCGAGGACCTGGCATCTTGAGCTTGAGATATGCGTAGTGCGCCACCGCATTGAACTTTGCAAATGCGGTTCGTCCGAGTAGTGCGTGATAGCCGCCATGAACGGGACTATGTCAAGATTAACTCCTCGCCGGAAGTTATCCGGGATCCAAGACCACTTCAAGTGTAATCGAGTTCGCATAGTTGGCCTCTACACCTGGTATGATGCCTTTAAAGGTCGTCTCCGTGGGTTTAATCCTTGATGGGTCTATGCCCATTTTGGCATTGTATCACGATAAAGCAGGTTCAGGTCTTTGCCGCCGTCCATTAGGACTCTTGTGAGGCGAAATCCACAATGATTGGGTCTAGAACCAATGCGGCGAATCCGCCATGGCCGATGCTAGTGGGTGGTCCCTTTGATCAAAAGTGATCGGGCAGGGAAGACCACGGGTTGAACTTTGGGGCGATCGGCTCCATCGCATATACGCCCCTCGAGTGCACGCTTCGCCTCCTTTTGGGTATGTGGGTTGCGATATCATGTTCACCGTCCGCACTTGTGGGGGTAAGCCCTTCTGTCCTCTATTGTTCGGGCGGCCGGGCTCCTCCTCGCCATCGCTATGCAGCTCCTTGTCATTGTTTTCGGCATTTAACTTGCTCGCTCGCTTGAACACCCAACAATCCCTGTTGGTGTGATTGGCTGGTTTTTCGGGGGTGCCGTGTATCTGGCACGAGCGATCGAGTATTTGGTCCAAATTGGACGGGCCCGGAGTATTTCTTTTAAATGGCTTTTTCCGCTGACCGGGTTTAGAGCCTCTGAATCCGGCATTGACTGCCGTATCCTCAGCATTATCACCGTTAATGCGGCGCTTGTGCTTGTTGCGACGCGACCTGCCATTGTTGTCCTTGGTATCCGAATTACCAGGGCTCTTGGTCATGTTGTTACTATGAGCTAGCCAGCTTTCCTCTCCCGCGCAAAAGCGGGTAATGAGTGTTGTGAGGGCTGCCATGGATTTTGGCTTTTCCTGTCCTAGGTGCCGGGCAAGCCACTCGTCGCGGATGTTGTGTTTGAAGGCTGCAAGGGCCTCTGCATCCGGATAATCGACGATTTGATTTTTCTTGGTTAGGAACCGTGTCCAGAATTGTCTGGCCGATTCCTCTGGCTCCCGAATTATGTGGCTTAGGTCATCGGCGTCAGTGGTCGCATATATGTGCCTGGAAATTGTCGAGGAATGCGGCTTCTAGGTCTTCCCAACAACCAATTGACTCACCGGGCAAGCTGTTAAGCCAATGCCGGGTTGGTCCTTTAAGCTTGAGTGGGAGGTATTTGATGGCGTTTAGATCATCACCAAGGGCCATGTGGATGTGAAGGAGATAGTCCTTGATCCAAACCGCAGGATCTGTTGTGCCATCGTATGATTCAATGTTTACGGGTTTGAAACCCTCAGGGATTTGATGATCCATCACTTCATCTGTGAAGCATGGTGGGTGTGCGGCGCCTCTGTATTGGGCTATATCACGACGCAGCTCAAATGAGCTTTGTCTACTGTGTTCGGCCCGGCCGGAGTTGCCATATCCGGTGTGACGGTTATTGTCACGTATCGTGGGGCGCCCACGCGATCCGTAGATTGATCTTGTTTGCCTTGCCTTTTCCTCCAATATATCTCGTAGGTCTGGCGCATTTCCCCGCGCCTTGGTATTTTTTGAGCGGCGCCGGGGTGCGGCTTGAGTTGAGGGCCGAGAGGCCTCTCTGTCGCGGCCACGAGGTGGCCGGTCAGCCGTATCATGCGCTGGTGATGTAGGTTTGGGTGCTTCCTCCTCTAATCGGGGTAGCAGCCTGCGTTTTGGGTAGCTCTTGGAGGGGCCCGCAAGGACTTCAGTCCATCTGTCAGCTAGCAAGTCTTGGTCAGCTCTAAGCTGTTGCTGCTTTTTCTTGAGGCTGCTTGTCGTGGCCATAAGCCTGGGTTTGAAACGCTCTTGCTCGACGGGATCCTCGGGCATGACGAATTCGTCGTCGTCGAGGCTTGCCTCATCTTCGGAGGGAGGCATGTAATTATCGTCCTCTACCTCTCTTTTCGCCGCCTCTCATGAGGGCTGGCTTCTCCATCCTCCTGCGCTTGAATCCCATCTGGAGGGGTTGTCTTCGCACTGTCCGGTGTTATTGTCTCCGTGCGGAATCACCGCTTTTGCTGTGGCGGATTTAGAGTGGCGCCACGACGCCGGGCGCTTAGGCTGTTTCTTGGATGGGTCATCCTCATTGTTCCATCGCCATTCCCATCTTTTGGGATGTCCACCATGTATATGTCGATGACGAGGTGGTTTTCCGGTGCTCGTGGGCGCTGGTTCTTGGTCGTCTCCTGCATCGTCGTCCATACTGTAGATGTCTTCGGAGTCGAAGTCGAGCATGTCGGTTAAATCATCGACAGTGGCTACAAAGTGGGTGGTGGGTGGGCTTTGAATTCCTTTGTCGTCCGCATCCCAACCTTCCTGACCATAATCCGGCCAGGGCTGTCCTGATAAAGAGAGAGACTTTAGTGAATTCAGGATGTCGCCAAAGGGCGAGTGCTGAAAGATGTCCGCGGCAGTGAATTCCATGATCGGCGCCCAATCGGATTCGATTGGCGGGGGCGTGGAAGGCTCGGAGTCCGGAGAGGAGTCCGGCACCTTGGAGTCATGAGCTTCGAAAAGGACGGGGTAGGTGTACGGCTCAACCACCGTAGAGATCGCAGCCCCCGAGGCGGTGTCTAGCCACCCGTCCTCAATCGGCGCAGTCGGCTCCGAGCTAAAGGTCGGAGCGGACACTGGTGCGGCCTCCAGGACACTATTCGGCGGCGGAGCTAGATCATGCCCCTCGTGACAGTGCGGCGCGCTTGGCTGTGGCTCGAACCCGTCGAAGATCAACTCTCCGCGGACGTCAGACGTGTAGTTCAAATTTCCAAATCTGACCTGGTGGCCAGGGGCGTAGCTTTCAATCTGCTCCAGATGGCCAAGCAAATTGGCCCGGAGTGCAAAGCCGCTGATTACGAAGATCTGTCTGGGGAGAAAATTCCCACCCTGGAGCGCATTGTTGTTGATGATCGGAGGAGCCATCGGGCCTAAAGATGACGACACAGAGGAACTCTCAATGAAAGCACCAATGTCGGTGTCAAAACCGGCGGATCTTGGGTAGGGGGTCCGAACTATGCGTCTAGGCGGATGGTAACAGGAGGCAAGGGACACGATGTTTTTACCTGTGTTCGGGCCCTCTCGATGGAGGTAAAACCCTACTCCGCTTGATTAATATTGATGGTATGGGTAGTACAAGAGTAGATCTACCACGAGATCGAGAGAGGCTAAACCCTAGAAGCTAGCCTATGGTATGATTGTTGTTCGCCCCACGGACTAAAACCCTCCGGTTTATATAGGCACCGAAGAGGGTTAGGGTTACATGTAATCGGTTACAATGGTAGGAGATCTACATATCCGTATCGCCAAGCTTTCCTTCCACGCCAAGGAAAGTCCCATTCGGACACGGGACGAAGTCTTCAATCTTGTATCTTCATAGTCCAGGAGTCCGGCCAACGGTCATAGTCTGGCCATCCGGACACCCCCTAATCCAGGACTCCCTCACTGACCTTCTTTACCGAGGTGGTGACGCGCCTGGAGGCTCGATCTGCCAGAGCTCGCCAGCTTGTGGAGGAAAGGGGGCGTTGCCTACTTGAGCGCGCCTTCTCCTGTGTCTTCAGCCACCTTCTGAATGCCAACCCTGACTTCGATTTTGACGCCGCCATCGCTCCCGTCCCAACGGTCGTCAGGGATAACTTGCGCATTGGGTTGAATACAAGGTGGACGCATTGATCAGGGCCTTCACTCCGGAAGATGACGAGGTGGTGGTCGCCGTAGACGAAGGCGGCATGGTGGACGACGGCGTCGGGGGCGTCGCTGGTGGCAGCGATGATGCCGATGAAGACGATGAACACGCGAGTGACGCGTCCGCGGGCGACGCAGCGAGCGACATTTCTGGTTGATCCCTTGTTCTCCTGTCATTTCTTCCTGCGCAAAAACTTGGGCGCGGCCCTTGGAAACTTGTAAGAGCGTTTTGAGAGGGGAGCCCCTCGTGTAAGCAAATTGCAGCTTTTACTTACCATGCGATGTGGGTTTGTGTCCTTGTGAACTTGTGCATCCTGATGTGAGTTTTCTGCCTTGGTTTACCTTAGTCAGCGCCAGCTGCGATGTGTCGAGTTCCTGAGAAGTTTGCGGAGCTCGTCGCCCCGTCGAAAGGGGCCCCACGAGAGGTGTGCACCAGTTGCAGTGTTAGCGCATGCTTGGCGTGCATGTGCTTTGCGCAGTCCCGCTCGCGAGGAGCTCGTGAGGGAAAGGCGACGGACATGAGTCCCAGACAAAACGAGATCCAGAAAGCAAGGAATTGCTCAAACGAGAAAAGGCTCCCCCTGTGCGCATCAATAAAACTCAGCTTCAACTCAAATCCAAATCCAGAAGGCAAAGCTATAGAAAGAGAGAGATCCAACGCAAAAGGCCGCATCCGGCACCTAGTCTAGTCTTCTGGTCTTCAAGTCTTCTCACCAGCGCGGAGCTAAGTGCTGCCACTAGGCGTGGGAGGGAGCCCCAGGGCCTGAGGCCGGCACCCCTGAGACTCCGGGGCATGTACAGCCCCAACTCATTATTACGTGAGAGTGTCACGGGCGGCGAGCTTCACAGGCACTGGGCCTTCTTCACAGGTACCGGCCTTGCTTCATATCGCTAGACGAGGGCCCCGCCTTGTGCCACCCTCGACCTCCTCTGAGCCGACCGGTCACCAGGACGACACAGAGGAGGGAAAGAGGACGCCAGTGGTTCCCTCGGTGACCATAGGTCCTCTGCCGGGGGAAGGGTTGTCGAGGCCTCCCCGGCAGAGGGCCTACCTCCGGGTGTCGTCTGGCGCCGCGCGCCGCAAGGAGGGGCCTTTCTCCTGGCTCCCTCTCGGTGGCCCCCAGCATGTCTCCCTTGTTGGAACGGGTGCCGCCGTGCCTGGGTCGTCGATCGACGCTGCAACCTGATTCATCTGTAGTCCATGGTTAGCATAAGCATGTTCCTGAGAGACTAGCGGTACCTTGTAGTTGCCGCTGCCGGCACGATCGTTGTGGTTCTCCGTTGGTTCTTGGAAGGCTTCGGCTCCTAGTGCCCCCTCTTCCCAATCTTCTCCAGTGAATGAGTCGACGTCGTCCTCTGGTGCGTACCCTTGGTCCATCATGCGGGGCACGTAGGCTTCCGGGGCCGTCACCCCGAACACCTCGCCGTGGTGCCCCACGCTCCATGTTGCTCCGCCCATGACAGCGTCCTGGGGATGACAATACGGCATCCGGCCAGGACCATAGGGGGCGACGCTTGCGCTCGTGCTTGTCGAGGGCGGCATGGGGGAGTTGGAGCCCCCTACGCCGCTGGCCGTGCTGATGTTGATGAAGCCCCCGAGCATAGCCAATGGCGCGCAGACGTGGTGAGGTTCGCCGCGCGGCTCTGCAGTGGCCTGGGGAGGAAGTCGATAGCAGAAGGGTGGTGCTCCCGACGCTGCCAAGGCCCAAAGAAGCTTTCGGCAACACGCTCAAGCAGCGTGTCTCGGCCGCTCTCCATCAGCCTACATCGCATCAGCTCCCTTGCCACGGTGAGTGCTACTCGCATGTTTGCTTGCTCCCGTCGTGAGTGTGGCACCGTTGCTGCGGCATGGCTTGCTGCTCTTGCAGCGGCCCGTACTTGCCGCGGGGTGAGGGTGGACGACGCTTGGCCGTGCTGCCGGCGCCCGGTGGAATTTGGTGGCGCTCTTGCCGCCTGGAGTGCGGGGTCGAGATCTTCGTGGGCAGGCGGCGCTGCCCGGGCTGGCCAGGCTGCCCAGCGATCGGAACCGGCCCTCGAGTCGCCGGCCATCGTGGCTGTGGAGCGTCGGCGAGCTGGTTGGTGGGGAAGAAGCTCCGGTGCACCCCTACCTGGCGCGCCAAATGTCGGATGTGGGGTTCCGGCAAACCCTTAAGGTTTGAACACCGGGGTGCGCGCGAAGTCTTTCCCTTCTACCAATCTACACCCTAGCTCGCTAAGATCTCGCGGACGAACTCGATGAACTCGCAACACAGAAAGACACGAGGTTTATACTGGTTCAGGCCACCGTTGTGGTGTAATACCCTACTCCAGTGTGGTGGTGGTGGATTGCCTCTTGGGCTAATGATGTACAGTACAAGGGAAGAACATCCTCCTGAGGTTGAGGTGTTCTTGTGCGTATGAACTTGTGGCGTGGGGATTCGATGCCTCTACTGTGGTGGCTAGCTCTACTTATATAGGCCCTGGTCCTCTTCCCAAATATCGAGCGGGAAGGGAGCCAACAACGACGGGTGTCGGTGTCAAAACCGGCGGATCTCGGGTAGGGGGTCCCGAACTGTGCGTCTAGGCGGATGGTAACAGGAGACAAGGGACACGATATTTTTACCCAGGTTCGGGCCCTCTCGATGGAGGTAAAACCCTACTCTTGCTTGATTAATATTGATGATATGGATAGTACAAGAGTAGATCTACCACTAGATCAGAGAGGCTAAACCGTAGAAGCTAGCCTATGGTATGATTGTTGTTCGTCCTATGGATTCAAAACCCTCCGGTTTATATAGACACCGGAGAGGGCTAGGGTTACACAGAGTCGGTTACAATGGGAGGAGATCTACATATCAGTATTGCCAAGCTTGCCTTCCACGCCAAGGAAAGTCCCATCCGGACACGGGACGAAGTCTTCAATCTTGTATCTTCATAGTCCAGAGTCCGCCAAAGGTCATAGTCCGCCATCCGGACACCCCCTAATCCAGGACTCCCTCAAGAGCTCTCGAACCAGGATTCAATGACGACGAGTCCGGCGCGCAGATTGTCTTCGGCATTGCAAGGCGGGTTCCTCCTCCGAATACTTCATAGATGATTTTGAACACAACGATAGTGTCTGGCTCTGCAAAATAATTTCCACATACCACCGTAGAGAGAATAATATTTACACAAATTCAATCTGTTGATGTATTTCGCAGCGTGTCATCACACCACGGCCAAGCCTTTATTCGAATCGTTTTTACTGTCCCACCTCAGCGTGTTTAGCGAGACGGTTTCCTCGGCACGTCTTGTCAAAGCAGAGATTGTGTCCCCTTATTCCGGGATTCTCATCAATACGGGCGTGGGTAACCCAACCGTGCCATTATTTACGGCGCTTGGGAGATAAGCGAGTTTTACCAGGCTGGTGGGGGCACACAGTTTTTGTCCGCCCATATAAGGGGATAAGGATCCACCCTTTCTATCTACGCCTTCTTCCTCCTTTGCTTATCCATTTTTGCGCGCTCGAGCTCCAGCGCCCAAGTCCGCACACCCCACCTCAACCTTCTCCAGTCATGTCCGGAGCGGGAGGCAAGTGGATGGCCTCCTCCGTCACGGAGGGACACATCAAGAAGTTGAGGGAGGCCGGATACTTGTCTAACGACATCGCGCACCGGCTCCCAGACAAGGGGCAGCTCATCCCCACCCCCAGGCCCCATGAGAGAGTGGTGTTCCTCACCCACTTCCTTCGCGGACTAGGTTTTCCACTTCACCCATTTGTCCGGGGGCTCATATTCTACTACGGCCTGGATTTCCACGATCTGGCCCCGAACTTCGTCCTCAACATCTCGGCGTTCATCGTCGTGTGCGAGGCTTTCCTCCGCTTCAAGTCCCACTTTGGCTTATGGCTGAAGACCTTCAATGTCAAGCCGAAGGTAGTGGGCGGCAAACAAGCGGAGTGCGGAGGCGCCATGGTGGGCAAGATGCCCAATGTTACATGGCTCGAGGGCTCCTTCATGGAGACCATAAAGGGGTGGTAATCGGGGTGGTTCTACATCACCGAGCCGTGTGACCCTAAATGGGCAGCGGCCCCCGAATTCCGATTTGGCTTCCCTACAAGGCTCACCTCCTGGAAAGAGACGGGCCTGTCATGGGGTAATTCGGAAGAGCGGACCGGACTCCAATCCTGCATCCAAGACCTGGTGAACAAAGAGGTTAAACTCGGCCAACGTAGTCCGTGTCATGCTCATCCACGGATCCTCCCGTGTCAACGATGGGATTTTAACTTATGGGAGTTCAACCCGGCCCAGCACCAAACTCTGACCAGGCTCTTTGACACAACGCACGAGGATGCCTGGAAGGTGCTATTCAAGGGCGCCGAGGTTCCCCCTCCCATCACCGAGGATCGCGGATTCCGCGCGAAACGACAAGCCAGCGTAGTAAGCTTATTTTACCCTTTATGGGATACTTGTTTTTCATAGTTTAACTCTATGCGGGATCTAAGCTCCCAGTCCTTTGACAGGAATGGCAGAAGAAGACTGGACAGATCGACTGTCCGGCTCCTTTTGCTCAAGATCCAGCAGACGCCCACTTGACGGGGCTGCTGGTCCCGGCACCTTACGTGGTGCCGGAGAAGAAGGCCACGGGAACTCGAAAGAGTTCCCGGCGCCCGGTGGTGCCGGATTCATCGTCCAACGACTCTGAGGTGCACTCCTCCTCCGAAGACGAGGAGGAGGAAGAAGTAGCCTCTCCCCCTCCGGCGGGGGGAGGAATAAAAAGGAAGGCCGCCACAACTGGGGGGCCGGAGGATCCAAGAAGGGAAGGACACTTCCTCCGGACTACTCCACCAACACCAACGACGGCGAAGAGGAGTGGCCATCGAGGGCCAAGCCCCTGGCAAAATTGTGAGTATCCGGATACCAGAGTAACTCATGGCGCTTTTTCATTGCACAGTACCTTCTGACGCCGAATATAATCATGCAGTCCGCCCAAGGCCGGGCTCGACGCTTCGTCGAGCGGTTCCCTGGGTTCGTTGGACGTGAACATCACTTCACTTCCGGCCGCCTCCTCTCCCCGCGCTGCGGACGATGTTGAGGTGGCGTCCCAAAAGGGGCCAGGCCAGGAGGAGGTGGTCCTGGAGGCGCCGCAAGGCAACCTCCCGGATTCCAGGCGCCAAGGGGATAAAACCCCAAAGGGCTCCATGTCCGGCCCTAGGCCGGACACCGCACCGAACCTTCAACGGTTTCGCATCCGACAAAGTGCCCCCTACTAAGAAGGGCAAGTTTCACGACGCGATGACCTCCGTCCAACCGAAGGCACCGGATAATCTGCGGGAGGTGCTTAACGGCGCCTCCATCAACGAGGAGCACCGCACTATTATGAGTGTGGTGATCCAGAAGGTTCAGTCCGCCAAGAGCGGGCTGACCGAAGCCTGTGCCAGCCTTCTAATAGGCTTTGAGGTATGTATTTAAGATATGTAAAAATATTACCACATAGACAGTAGCCCCTGATGCTCGGTTTGGTGTTCGGAAAGAAAAGCCGAACTGAGGATCAAAAAGATATACGCAGGAGTCTAACATAAGTATGTCCATATAGGAATGCAGGCTGTGCTGCTGACCTCTGCCGCACTGACTGCGGAGGTCGATGCATTGAAGCAGAGCCTCGAGCGGTTCGACAACGAGCTCGGCCTTGCCAAGAAGCAGCTCGAGGACAAGGAAGGTAAGTAATACCTTATGTAAGTGTATAAAAAAGATGTGGTTGCAAAACATAACAGGACCAACGTGAGTATTGCAAGGGCCACAGCCAAGGTGGCAACCCTGAAGGAAGTGTTGTCCAAGGCCGAAAACAATGCGGCCATGGAGTGCACCGAGCGAGAGAAGCAGGAGGCGCGGGTGGCGGCGGTGCAGCAAGAGCTCCAGGCTCTCGTAGAAAAACACGAGAGTTTGGAGCTTGACTCGAAGACTCGAGAGTCCGAGCTCGCCTCGGCGCTTGAGAGCGCCAAATCTTCCAAGGCCGAAGCCCAAAAAGCCCTCCAGGAAATTGAGGCGATGAAGATAGCGACGGGTAAGGCCTTCTTTATGCAAAGCAAGCACGCGAAAGTGAATTACTTGTTACTTACCCGAGTCCGGAGCTCTCCAGGAGCATTCGCAGATCTTCCCCGGAGTGTGTCCGATGCTGCCGCATTCTACCGAGCCGAAGAGGGGAGCTCGACGGAGAAGGTGTTTTGGTCTCAGTATGCTGAGGTCGAACACCCGGTGCCCTTGAGCGACCAGCTGAAGCAGCTGGTCGAGCTCCATAAGGTGGCCGAATAGGCCATGAAGGGTCTCTTAGTCCAGCTGTGGCCTGGGGAAGCCATGCCTGGGAGCTACTTCGGGATGGTAAAGCGGCTGGTGGATGCCTGTCCAAGGCTTGAAGTCATCAAGCGCTCCGTATGCCTCGAAGGTGCCCGTAGGGCCCTTGCCCGTGCTAAAGTGCATTGGGGCAAGATGGACGCTGAGAAGCTTGTGATGCATTTAACAAATCACTGGGCAAGGAGCATCGCAAGCCCGAGATGTATTATGAGGGCGTCCTGAAGGGTGCCCGCCGTATAGCGGATGAGTGCTCCAAAGATGTAATTTTTGAGTAAACTCGCATTTGTAATCTTGTACGTTGAAAACTTGTTCATATGCGCTAAGCAACGCTTTTGAATTTAAAATTTTACCTTTTGTGCGGCCGTTTATTAAAATTGAGAGATGGCAGGTCGTCGGCTTCTGCCCCCATGCCGCGAGTGCTGGGGTGTTCGGGATAAACTTCAGCGCTCTTTTTCCCAGTATTGGGTCCTTCGAGGGAGGCGCTCAACACAACGAACAAGGCAATCGGACTATAATGCTTGAACACTCTCACTTAGCCATAGAATTCTATAATTTTAAATTTCGACGAAGCCCCTAGTATTACGAAGACCAATTGGGCGCCATCCACGCCTAGGCCGGACAAAGCCGACTCCTCGCTCTAAGCGGCATAAGTCTTTAGGGACTCGAAAACCTCTCGAACAGCGACCAGCTCTCGCCCTATCATGACGGTTAGTTTTAGCTTTCTCCACTGAGGTGCTTAGCCCAACTCAACCTGGGCACAATCACAGTGGTTCTCCCAGTGCTACCTTAGCCGATATAACGGAACGTAAGGTACCAAAACATGGGAGACGGGCAAACCCAACTATTGACCCAAGACATGATTCGGATCCAATGCATATAATGCTATAAGTTCGGGGTGCCGCACTCATGAGAGTGTTCGGACTTCTCACACCATATTCTGGGGTACGTAAGCCCCTGGTGTATTGGCCGTACCAAAGTGTACAGTTGCATAATGTCATAACTGAACATATTTTTATATAAAAAAAGGTAATGCAATAATAGACAAAAGCCATGCATTGTTTATTCGAAAAGTCTGCGGTAAAAGCAGAACGATACAAATAGTGCGATAAGCAAGAGATGGGACTATTTATAATGTCCCCCCTCCAGGGGCGAGCTGTGGGATGATATGTGAAACAAGTATACTGCTCGTTATAGAGACCACATGGACACTGACGAAGCTTCGCCTCCACGGCTTTGCATCGTGTGTTCGGCGATTATGCTGCCGGACACACCTTCCGGAAAGTGGAGTCCTGAAAGTTAAGAAAAAAAGAATGACAAAATCAGGAGCCCCTTGTGCGGTTGAGCTGCATTTTGGGCGTGCCGTGGTCGTGCCCCTCCCCCTATGCCCATGGTATTTCCAGAGCGTAGTTATGTACGCGTAGTATTGGTTTCGCAATTTCGCGAGGGCTGGGGTTGGGGCTGCATTGCTACGCGTGCTCGGAATGTGCCAGGCGGTCTTGTTGTAGGTTACTCCGGGCGCGCTTGACGATGTCCGGACGTTTAATGGCCGGACTGGAGAATTGCCTTGACAGGCTGCTTTGTACTTCCGCCACGAGGGCCTCCATATGATCCTCCGTCCGGAGAGAGCGTTCGGTGTTTCCATTGACCGTAATGACTCCTCGAGGGCCTGGCATCTTGAGCTTGAGGTATGCGTAGTGCGGCACCACATTGAACTTTGCAAATGCGGTTCGTCCAAAGCGGTGCGTGATAGCCATCGCGGAACGGGACTATGTCGAAGATTAACTCCTCGCTTTGGAAATTATCACGGGATTCAAGACCACCTCAAGTGTAATCGAGCCTGCATAGTTGGCCTCTACACCTGGTATGACGCCTTTAAAGGTCGCGTCTTTGTGGGTTTAATCCTTGAGGATCTATGCCCATTTTTCGTGACCGTATCCCGATAAAGCAGGTTCAGTTGCTGCCGCTGTCCATAAGGACTCTAGTGAGGTGAAATCCACAATGATTGGGTATAAAACCAATGCGTTGAATCCGCCATGGCGGATGCTAGTGGGTGGTCCTTCGATCAAAAGTGATCGGGCAGGGAGGACCATGGGTTGAACTTTGGGGCGACTGGCTCCAACGCATATCGTCCCTAAGTGCACGCTTCCGCTCCCTTTTGGGTATGTGGGTTGCGTATATCATGTTCACTGCTCAGACTTGTGGGGGAAACCTTCTGTCCCCATCGTTCGGCGGCCGGGCTCCTCCTCGCCATCGCTATGCAGCCCCTTGTCATTGTTTTCGGCGTTTAACTTGCTCGCCGCTTGAACACCCAACAATCCCTGTTGTTGTGATTGGCTGGTTTTTCGGGGGTGCCGTGTATCTGGCACGAGCGATCGAGTATTCAGTCCAAATTGGACGGGCCCGGAGTATTTCTTTTGAATGGCTTTTTCCGCTAACCGGGTTTAGAGCCTCTGAATCCGGCATTAAATGTCGTATCCTCAGCATTGTCGCCGTTAATGTGGTGCTTTTGCTTGTTGCGACGTGACCTGCCAATGTTGTCCTTGGTATCCGAATTACCAGGGCTCTTGGTCATGTTATTACTACGAGGTAGCCAGCTGTCTTCTCCCGCGCAAAAGCGGTGTCGGTGTCAAAACCGGCGGATCTCGGATAGGGGGTCCCGAACTGTGCGTCTAGGCGGATGGTAACAGGAGACAAGGGACACGATGTTTTACCCAGGTTCGGGCCCTCTTGATGGAGGTAAAACCCTACGTCCTGCTTGATTAATATTGATGATGTGTGTTACAAGAGTGGATCTACCACGAGATCAAAGAGGCTAAACCCTAGAAGCTAGCCTATGGTATGATTGTTGTTCGTCCTATGGACTACAGCCGTTCGGTTTATATAGGCACCGGAGAGGGCTAGGGTTACACAAAGTTGGTTACAAAGGTAGGAGATCTACATATCCGTATCGCCAAGCTTGCCTTCCTCGCCAAGGAAAGTCCCATCCGGACACGGGACGAAGTCTTCAATCTTCTATCTTCATAGTCTTGGAGTCCGGCCGATGATGATAGTTCGGCTATCCGGACACCCCCTAGTCCGGAACTCCTCAAGAGCTCCCAACCGGCTTCAGCGGCGACGAGTCCGGCGCGTATATTGTCTTCGGCGTTGCAAGGTAGGTTCTCCTTCAAACTTCATGTTCCCGTCGAATAGTGTCCGGCTTCCTTATAAATGTTGCGCTCCTTGGCTTCTACGCCCAATAATGGCCTTCTTCCACTCGTCGTATGAATGCGAAAGGCTGGGGTATTTTTACATTTTACCCCTAGCCGTATGTAACGAGCCGCCTATAAGAGAGGCGAGGATCTAGATCCAGCTCACACCATCCTCCATCCGCAAGTTCTCATCAAGCGCCTCGACAAAAATCCATTCCATCATGGATAGCCGACGCTGCTCCTCCTCTCGCGCTTCCAGCCCTAAGCCGGGAGATTGGGGAGATGCCTGGCCCACACAAATGAGCTAGTGGCACTCCAAACCGAGGGATATCTTCCCCCAGCTTTCATGGTTCCGGTTCGAGCCGGACTAGCCACCTACAAGGGTGGAAGGCAGGCAGAGAGCGTCCCCAACCCTTCCAAAGGGGAGCGGGTATGCTTTGTCCCCTATCTAATAAGGGGACTCGGATTTCCCATACATCCGTTTCTCCGGGGGCTCCTAGAGTTCTACGGACTCCAGCTTCACCACCTCACGCCCGCCTCCATTTTGCACATCACGGGCTTCGTAGCTCTTTGCGAGCTGTTCTTGGGCATCGAGCCCCATTTTGCGCTGTGGAAGAGATTGTTTTGTCTCGTACCCCGTTCTCATGAGGGGTCGATATATCAAGTGGGCGGAGCCGAAATATGGCGCATCGCCGGGACCGGATATCTATCCGGCACCCCGAAGAAGACGTCCGAACACTGGCCTTCAATGGTTCTACATGGAGGACGCCCCTCTGCCGGATCCAGTTCGGATCGGCCTCCCAGAGTTCAACAATGCTCCCTTGAAGAAACGCCTGAGTTGGCGCCCGCGGAGCCCTCAACGGGAAGATGATAGGAGCGTCCATTATCTGATGGGCCGGATTAGGTTACTGGCCCACTCCGGATTGACCATGATTGGAGTCATGGCCACGTGCATTATGCGAGGGGTGCAGCCACTCCAATATAGGGGCCATCCTATGTGGGATTTCAACGGGGAAGATGACGCCACCCATCATGGCCGCAAAGGGCCAGGCTCGGCAGCCCATCTGGCAAAGATCATGTCCGGCTTGTACAAGGGAGAGGAGCAGGACTTCCTCCGCATGAATCGGTTGAATGGATTTTCTATGAATAACCCTCGGAGCTGGGTAAGCGGATGTTCATCTACCCGATCCATACTTTTAAAGTCAAGTATCTTACTCTGTGATTTCGACGCAGGAGCTACGCCGGGACGTGGAAGGCATACGAAGCCTAACTCCACAGCCCGAGGATCCAGAACGATCCCTTGATCCGACCTCCGAAGAGGATCCGGACATAAAGGTGGAGCTAATTGACGGGGTGTTCCACCAACGTAGCATAGACAATGCCCTAGTCGCCATTACGGCTGACTACCCCGGTTTGTTTCCGGCCTCCCAGGTGACTACGACCGAGGTCTTGACACCATCATTTGATCCGCGCTCAATTCTGACCATCCCATACTGATGGTGCATTACAGGAGGTGCCTTTAAGGCGGGAAGCCGAACCCGCGGCAGCCGACCAACAAGGGTCAGTCCGGCCCAGCGGGCGGAAGAGGAGTGCGACATGAACCGAAACATCGCCGCAACGGTACGGAGCACTGCTATTTTTAAGGGAAGGATCCTCAGGAGGTATATTAATGCTCATAACTTTTCCAGAAAGAGCGCTCGCCGGACAGTGTACGGAGAGGTTGCCAATCAAGCCTCCGCCAGCCATGCTCCAACGCATGGTCAGGGAAGGGAGGCGAATACAAGGCATGAGCCGGACGCTCCTCCGATGGAGGATCCCGACAGGCTGTCCGCCACCCGGTCTGAGGTAGAGAGCGCCATGAATCATAGGCGTCGCCGGACAGTTCTTCGTGACGCGTGTTTCTCCCCGGAGGCGTTAAATGCCTTTGATGCGGGGAACACGCACCTCCGTACCGCTCAAGATGGGTTAACCAGAGCCACGGAGCAGTATGTGAAAGACATACGGGTAAGTAATTTTAACAGTTATATATGCCAGTAGCCCCCGAGACTTAAAATAGTTGAAATAACTGATTTAAGGATCAATTATTATCTTGAGATCTTACGGAGAAGAATACCCATCTGTCCCAGGAGCTCCAAGAGTGCAAGGCCCAACTTGAGGCCGCACCGGCCGCCACAGGGGGAGCCACAGAGACCCCCAATGGCAAGACGTACTTTGAAAAGATAATTATGTAACAAAGTGCGGCGTGAATCTGACAATAATATTGCAGAGGGCGCCGGACTAGATCCGGACAAGCAACAGTCATCGTCGACCTAAAGGTCGGCGAGAGGGTGCTTATGAAGGTGCAGCAGGAGAGAAACAAGATCCAAGATGCCCACACCCAGTGAGGAGAAGAGCTGAAAGGTGTTCGGGCCCAAGCTGTCAGCTCCGTGAAGGAGAATCGGTAACCGTCGGCGGCATTTATAGTAAGTGCTTGAACAAATTCCTTTGAAAAGAATAATTCGGCAAGGAAGTCGATTGATGTAAATATGTCTTTAGGTGTGCTCACAGTCGCCTTCGCTGGAGGAAATGCACAGGTCAACGGGTGACCAACTTCCCGAGCTGGTGCAATTGCTCGAACGTGTTCGGCAGGCGATGAGTGGCGTCGTTCATGCTTTATGGCCATCCGTCTCCCTACCCGAGGGCCTTGGTGAGCTTGCTGAGAAGCTTCAGGGAGCACGGCGACGCCTCTGTTTGTTGAAGATATCGGCCTGCCGTCAGGGCGCCAGGGAGGCCTGGGCCATGGTGAAGACGCGTTACCCGAAGGCTGACCCAAACCACATGGCCGAGGTCGGACTGCAAGGGCCTGATGGGAAGGAGATCCTGTGAGCTTGATGTACGGCCAAGTAGAACTGTCATGAAATATTCCCAACAGGACTGTAAATTAGACAGCCTGTTAGATGGGATTGAGAAGGAGTACAATCAGTCGGTTTGACGATGTAATTTGAAATGACATGTAAAATGCCTTCTAGCCGGATTGTAGATCGTTTGTCTTTGCGGACCGTTTCGCTTCAACCTCAGGACCCAACAGTCCGGAGTGTGTCCGAATACCCTTATGGTTATAAAAGAACCGGGGCATGCATGGAGACAAGGCGTCGGGGTCATAATTGCTTTATCAGACAAGTTCCCAACTAGTAATGTTATATTACATGGTTAGTAAGAAACATCTTCCAGGGAGAATAGTTCCGTTAAGGGTTCCTTTTTCTGGAGGCATGCCCTAAAGTGCAATGCCGGACTGCGAAAATAGCAGAGAAAAAAAAAGCATCCGGGGCAGATAAATAAGTAAGTAATAAATCATCTTTCAAGTCACCGACCGAATATTCTCTTAAGAACGCTAGCTTCGGCTTCACCCGGTCTGAGGTACATATCCGTCAATTGACGGCAAGAATAATCGCAGAGGTGCTCCCTTTACCTCCTAGCCGAACAATCGGGAACGTAGGGGTAAGCACAGGAGCCAGGCAACCCAGCTTGGCCAAAACTTAAGTCATATCGATGCATACAATGGTAAATAAAGGTACATGCGGAAGTATGACACATGTATTGGGCATGAAGCCCGTATGAATAAGCTTCTGTTAAAGAAGCCCCCAGGTATAATGAGTGCCAGGAGCACATCAAGTGTGCGCGAACAAAGCGCAAATCAGCCCATAAAAGGTATTGAAAAAAAAGTGGGAAGAAGGAGGAGGACAAGAGACAGTAAAAAATATTAAAAGGTGGGCGGGGGAGTGAGACGAACTCGGAGTCCGGCGTTAGGCGTAGAATCTTCGGAGACGGGCTGCGTTCCATGGGTTCGGCTCGAGTCGGTTGTCGAGATGCGTTACGTGAGCGGTATGCTCCGCCCGTCGGGACTTGGTCGATGATGAAGGGACCTTCCGACTTGGGCTTAAGTTTGTCCTTTTTCTTGTCCGGCAAAGCGTAGAACAAGTTCGCCAACATTGTAAGTTTTGGCCCGTACTTCTGCTTTGATATCTTGAGCCTGCTGGCGATAAAATGCGGAACGAGCCTTTGCCACGTCCGCTCCTCCTCTAAGGCGTCCAAACTGTCCTGCCGATCCAACTCGGCTTCTCTTTCTTCGTACATGCGCACACGAGGTGAGTCATGAATTATATCGCAGGCGTAAGCGCCTCTGCGCCGTATATCATGAAAAATGGTGTGAATCCAGTAGTTCGGTTTGGCGTGGTCCGTAGCCCCCAGAGTACGGAGTCGAGCTCCTCTACCCAGTGCGTGTTAGATTCCTTTAGGGACCGCACTAGTCTGGGTTTGATGCCGCTCATGATTAGACCATTTGCTCGCTTCGACTTGACCGTTAGTTTGGGGGTGATAGACTGAGCGTAATCGAGCTTGATGCCCATGTTTTTGCACCAGAGTTTAACCTCATCGGCCGTGAAGTTCGTGCCGTTATCGATGATGAATCTTTGTGGGGGCGCCAAAATGGTGTACTACCCCGGATATGAAGTCTATCACCGGTCCGGATTCTGCCGTTTTAACCGCCTTGGCCTCAATCCATTTGGTGAATTTGTCCACCATGACCAATAAGTATTTGTGCTTGTGGGTTCCCCTTTAAGGGGTCCAACCATGTCAAGCCCCAGACCATGAACGGCCGTGTAATGGGTATAGTTTTGAGGGTGGTGGGTGGCATGTGGCTCTGATTAGCAAAGAGCTGGCAACCGACGCATCGTTGGACTAAGTCCTGAGCATCTGCCCGGGTTGTCGGCCAATAAAATCCTGTACGGAAGGCCTTGCCTACAAGGGCCCGGGCTGCAGCGTGGTGCCCGCCGAGTCCGGCGTGAATTTCAGCCAGGAGATTTCGCCCTTCCTCTTCGGAAATACACCTTTGAAGGACTCCGGTTGTGCTTTTCTTATAAAGTTCTCCCTCATGAACCTTGTAGGCTTTAGATCGCTGAATATGCAGCGGGCCTCATTTTGGTCTTTAGGAAGTTCCTGCTGCATTAAGTAGGCTAGGGATGGTTCTGTCCATGGGGCAATTACTGCCATTATTTTGTGAGCTGAAGGTGTTATTTCATTGGCTGAGCCGCCGATTGTGTCAGAATGGTCTGAGTTAGGTGATGCAGCTGGCTCCGGATTGTTATTTCCGGACTCCTCTTCCCATAATACGGATGGCTTAAAGAGCCGTTCCAGAATATGTTTGGAGGACGGCGTCTCGTTGCGCCGATGCGTGCTAACACGCCCGCTGCTGGTTATTATCCCGGGCTACATGGTGGAATTCGAGTCCTTGAACCGAGCTGACATTTTTAGGACGGCGTTGCGGTAAGCTGCCATTTTTGGATCTTTGGCGTCAAAGTCTCCATTTACTTGGGATATTGCGAGGTTTGAATCCCCGCACCTCTAGGCGTTGAATGCCCATGGAGATTGCCATCCGGAGGCCATGTAGAAGGGCCTCGTATTCGGCTGCGTTGTTGGAGTCCATGTACATTATTTGAAGTACGTATTGGATTGTGTCTCCAATTGGGGACGTCAGTACGACGCCAGCCCCCAAGCCAGCCAACATAGTGGATCCGTCGACAAGCATGATCCGGTTGAGTACGCGTCGTACTCTTTAGGGAGTTCAACGGTCCATTCGGCACGAAGTCAGCGTAACCTGCGACTTTGTAGCTCGCCGTGGTTTGTAGGTTATGTCAAATGGTAAGAGCTCGATAGCCCATTTTGCAATCCTGCCCGCTAAGGCCGCGATTGTTTATAATATCGTTGAGAGGTACTTCGGAGGCCACCGTTATTGAACACTCTTGAAAGTAGTGTCGCAGCTTCCGGGATGCCATGAACACCGTGATACGCTATCTTTTGATAATGTGGGTACCGGATTTGCATGGAGTTAGAACAATGGATACGTAGTACCTTTGGTTTTGAAGAGGAATTTGTGCCCTTCGCTTTCTCGTTCAACAACGAGTACCGCTACCGACAACTTGATGTGTTGCTGCGATATATAATAACATAGGTTCGCCCAGGTTGGGCGCGCCGTAACCGGATTTGTTGCCAGTATGGCCTTTATTTCTTCGAGTCCGGCTGTGGCAGCATCTGTCCATTCGAAATGTTCGGTGCGCCGGAGTAGGCGGTAGAGGGGCAGAGCCTTTTCTCCCAAACGGGATATGAAGCGACTTAAGGCCACTACACATCCTGTTAGTTTTTGTATCTGCTTGAGGTCTTTTGGAATATCCAATTGTGACAGAGCTCGGATTTTGGCCGGGTTTGCTTCAATTCCTCTACCGGATACGATGAAGCCCAAGAGCTTTCTGGCTGGTACGCCGAAGACGCATTTTTCCGGATTGAGCTTAATGTCATATGCTCGGAGGTTGTCGAATGTCACCCTCAAGTCTTCTACTAGAGCTCCGACGTGTTTGGTCTTGACGACCACATCATCTACGTATGCCTCTACTGTTTTGCCTATCTGGGTAACCAGACATGTTTGAATCATGCGCTGATATGTTGCGCCGGCGTTTTTGAGTCCAAAAGGGAATTGTGTTGAAGCAGAATGGCCCATATGGAGTAATGAATGCCGTTGCGGCCTGATCTTTCTCCGCCATCTTGATTTGATGGTATCCGGAGTATGCGTCGAGGAAACATAATGAATCGTGCCCCGCGGTAGCATCGATGATTTGGTCGATGCGAGGGAGGGGGAAAGGGTCCTTTGAGCCATCCCTCCAGTACGGTTCCGTACCCCTTAGGGGTTTTTGCTTTTTGGTTTTTAACCGAGGTGCTTGAGTATGAATCACCCTTTTATTTCGGACTGGGTTTGTATTCAGGGCCGGATTGTCCCAAAACCTAGTTTCGGTTTTACAGTCACTATCCATCGCAGCAGTATTTTTGTACGATGGTCGCTAGGTCGGCGAGGCGTGAAACTTCACGACGGCCGATGGCGTTCTGATTCCCGTGTCCGTGCAATTGTTCTGAAGATTGAAATCGCGCTTTCTTCACGGCAGTCCTTTATCCTGTTCATAACCGGGAGGAATCGCCCGATAATGATGTCTTGTTTCATCGGGCTCTTGCCGTATTTGAGATAGATCGCTTATGTTTGGGTGGGCGGGTGGAATTAAGTTCGAACCCCGCCCGGTCCGAGGCTCAAAGGCAAGAAGCTTCCGGATTCGAAGCTTGGTTTGCTGAGCGCTTTCCAACAAATCTGGTCTCGATGCCCTGACTTTAGGTTCAGTATTTGATTGGCGTCTGTCCCTCCGCGGGAATCCGGCATGGAGGGATCCGGAATCCGGACATAGTTGGATTTTAACATAGAAGAAGAGTCGCCGCATTGTTCCTCTACCACGACAACATGGTGGGTAACCTGGGGAGAGTTAATTTCTCTCGGATTGGTTTTAAGCCCAATCTGATCGTAGTCGGTAGCGACTCCTGTATGGCGATGCGATCCAAGAGCTTGTTTACGGAGGAGAGCTCAATCGGATCTAGCTGCTCGGCGAATTCTGAGCTGACGTGAAGATCGCTTTTAATGACTTGAGAGGTCATTGTCGGGGCGGTGGCCGAACAGGCGGTCATGAGAAAACCGCCTAGCCGGATAGTCTGGCCGGCGGCCAAAGCTCCCTTGACGACGGCGCCGTCTTTAAAGACGGGAAAAGGCATCCTTCCTGATGGTGACGGCACAGAGGAACTCTCAATGAAAGCACCAATGTCGGTGTCAAAACCGGCGGATCTCGGGTAGGGGGTCCCGAACTGTGCGTCTAGGCGGATGGTAACAGGAGACAAGGGACACGATGTTTTACCCAGGTTTGGGCCCTCTTGATGGAGGTAAAACCCACGTCCTTCTTGATTAATATTGATGATGTGTGTTACAAGAGTGGATCTACCACGAGATCAAAGAGGCTAAACCCTAGAAGTTAGCCTATGGTATGATTGTTGTTCGTCCTATGGACTACAGCCGTCCGGTTTATATAGGCACCGGAGAGGGCTAGGGTTACACAAAGTCGGTTACAAAGGTAGGAGATCTACATATCCGTATCGCCAAGCTTGCCTTCCACGCCAAGGAAAGTCCCATCCGGACACGGGACGAAGTCTTCAATCTTCTATCTTCATAGTCTTGGAGTCCGGTCGATGATGATAGTTCGGCTATCCGGACACCCCCTAGTCCGGAACTCCCTCAAGCGGGTCATGAGTGTTGTGAGGGCTGCCATGGATTTCGGCTTTTCCTGTCCTAGGTGCCGGGCAAGCCACTCGTCGCGGATGTTATGCTTGAAGGCTGCAAGGGCCTCTGCGTCCGGACAATCGACTATTTGATTTTTTCTTGGTTAGGAACCGTGTCCGTAATTGTCCGCCGATTCCTCTGGCTGCTGAATTATGTGGCTTAGGTCATCGGCGTGCGGTGGTCGCACATAGGTGCCCCGGAAGTTGTCGAGGAATGCGGCTTCCGTGTCCTCCCAACAACCAATTGATTACGCTAGCTTTTGTTAAGCCAATGCCGAGCTGGTCCTTTAAGCTTGAGTGGGAGGTATTTGATGGCGTGTAGATCATCGCCGTGGGCCATGTGGATATGAAGGAGATAATCCTCGATGCATACCGCCGGATCCGTTGTGCCATCGTATGATTCGATGTTTACGGGTTTGAATCCCTCGGGCATTTGATGATCCATTACTTCATCTGTGAAGCATAGTGGGTGTGCGGCGCCTCTGTATTGGGCTATGTCACGACGTAGCTCAAATGAGCTTTGTCTACTGTGTTCGGCCGGGCCGGATTTATCATGTCCGGCATGACGGTTATCGTCACGTGTCGTGGGGCGCCCACGCGATCCATAGATTGATCTTGTTTGCCTTTGCCTGTCCTCCAATATATCTTGCAGTGTCCGCACATTTCCCGTGCCTTGGTATTCTTTGAGCGACGCCGGGTGCGGCTTGAGTGGAGGGCCGAGAGGCCTCTCTGTCAGGCCCGCGAGGTGGCCGGTCGGCCGCATCATGCGCGCTGGTGATGTAGGTCTAGTTGCTTCCTCCTCTAATCGGGTAGCAGCTTGCGTTTTAGGTAGCTCTTGGAGGGGCGTTCGAGTTCATACTCTTCGCCGCAAGGACATCACCCATCCGACGCTAGCAGGTGTCTTGGTTAGCTCTATCTTGTTGCTATTTTTTCTTGAGGCTGCTCGCCGTGGCCATAAGCCTGCGTTTGAAACGCCTCTTGTTCGACGGGATCCTCAGCACGACAAATTAAATGCCGCCGAGGCTTGCCTCGTCTTCGGAGGGAGGCATGTAGTTATCATCCTCTACCTCTCTGTCTGCCGCTCTGTCATGAGGGCTAGCCTCTCCATCCTCCTATGCTGAATCCTGCTGGAGGGGATTGTCTTGACCTTTGTCAGGGGTGTTATTATCTCCCGTGCGGAATCGCCATTTTGCTGTGGCGGGATTTAGAGCGGCGCCGCTGACGCCGGCGCTTAGGCTGTTTCTTGGAGGGGTCATCCTCCGTTGTTCCATCGCCGCTCCCTTCTTTTGGGGTGTCCACCATGTATATGTCATACGACGAGGTGGCCTTCCAGTGCCCTGTAGGCGCTGGTTCTTGGTCTTCTCCTACATCGGCGTCCATACCGTCGATGTCTTCGGAGTCGAAGTCGAGCATGTCGGTTAAATGATCGACAGTGGCTACGAAGTGGGTGGTGGGTGGGCTTTGAATTTCTTCGTCGTCCGCATCCCAACCTTGCTGGCCATGGTCCGGCCAGGGCTGTCCTGATAAAGAGAGAGACTTTAGTGAATTCAGAATGTCGCCAAGAAGGCGAAGTCTTTGAAAAGATCATGATGGTGAACTCCATGATCGGCGCCCAATCAGTTTCGATTGGCAGGGGCGCGGAAGGTTCGGAGTCCAGAGAGGAGTCAGGCACCTTGGGGCCACGAGCTTCACAAAGGACAAGTATGGTGTTCGGCTCGATCGCCGTAGAGTTTGCAGCCCCCGAGGCGGTGTCCAGCCACCCGTCCTCGATTGGCGCAGTCGGCTCCGAGCTAAGGGTCGGAGCGGATCGGTGCGACCTCTAGGGCACCGCTCGTGGCGAGCTAGATCATGCCCATTGAGACAAAGGCGGCGCTGCTTGGTTGTGGCTCGAATCCGTCGAAGATCAAGTCTCCGCGACGTCGGGCCGTAGTTCAAACTTCCAAATCTGACACGATGGTCAGGGGCGAGCTTTCGATCCGCTCCAGATGGCCAAGCGAATTGGCCCGCAGTGCAAAGCCGCCGAATACGAAGATCTGTCCGGGGAGAAAAGTCTCACCCTGGACCGGATCGTTGTTGATGATCGGAGGAGCCATCGGGCCTAAAGATGACGGCACAGAGCAACTCTCAATGAAAGCACCAATGTCGGTGTCAAAACCGGCGGATATAGGGTAGGGGGTCCCGAACTGTGCGTCTAGGCGGATGGTAACAGGAGACAAGGGACACAATGTTTTTACCCAGGTTCGGGCCCTCTCGATGGAGGTAAAACCCCACTCCTGCTTGATTAATATTGATGATATGGGTAGTACAAGAGTAGATCTACCACGAGATCAGAGAGGCTAAACCCTAGAAGCTAGCCTATGGTATGATTGTTGTTGTCCTACGGACTAAAACCCTCCGGTTTATATAGACACCGGAGAGGGCTAGGGTTACACAGAGTCGGTTACAATGGGAGGAGATCTACATATCCGTATTGCCAAGCTTGCCTTCCACGCCAAGGAAAGTCCCATCCGGACACGGGACGAAGTCTTCAATCTTGTATCTTCATAGTCCAGGAGTCCGGCCAAAGGTCATAGTCCGGCCATCTGGACACCCCCTAATCCAGGACTCCCTCAGCGGGCAAATTTGAAGGGGGACAGCTAGTACAAGCTATCCTGACAAAAGCGGTCTTCGCCTGCGAAAAGATTTGGGGTGACGCCGTCTTGGGTTCCATGATGACCTCTGCCTTGCCGTCCTCCTGGTCTTGGTCTCGTTGCACCAATACGGCAACCTTTTCCTGATGCCTCGGTACTCTTCGCCTACACTGGCCTCCTTGGCACCAAGGAGGAAATAGGGATGTTGCACGCACTGGCGCCCGCCTAGCACCCGCCGGGTACCGTCCGTCATGGCTCACGTCATGAGAGCCTCGTGAGGTTTGCCTCGCCTTGATATCTCCGCTCCTCGTGAGCCTGCTTGGCTAGGCCACTCCAGAGGAGGTCTTGCGTCGTCCACCTCGCGAGGCTTGGACCCTCACAAGGGTCTTGGGTGCCTTGTCGACGAAGATGGGCCATACGGCCTGCTGCTTCGCCACGATGTGGGCCGCAGGCAGGCAAGTCTGGGGACCCCCGTTCTCAGAACACCGACACTATTGGCAAACCAGATTACATATTTTTGTTCACACATACTGTAGTGAGATCGATTGAGTGTGCTACCTCTATGATATAATAATAATAATAATAATAATAATAATAATAACAACAACAACAACAACAACAACAACAACAACAACAACAACAACAACAACAACAACAGCGACAGCAAAAACAGTTCATATTCATGGCCTGAGCTGACAACATATCAAGGTCAACATATTAACAGTTCTTACATCAACAGAAAACCAGGCATAACTCACAGATTCAGTACACGCGACAGTTCTAGATTGAACGAATTAAGTTGCAGGGTAGGCATAAAGACTATGCTTATGGCTTAATTCCCATGTACATGGGGGAACTGGGATCATTAGGTTGACCCCGAATGAACTTGGGGTTTTTGACGATTTTACGCTGCTTTGTTGCACGGGTGCGTGATTCCTTGGTTGGCAACTCATCAAATTCATCGTACTCGTCCTCATCGGCAACATCATCGACACCCAGTACCCTTCTCTTCCCATGCATCGCTAAATGTCCGTTCTTATGCAAGGGGTCTTCCACAAAGAAAATTTGGGTAGCATCGCTGGCAAGAATGAATTGGTCCGCGTGATATGCCATCGTTGTCCTGTTAACACAGGTCTTCCTGTACTCATCAATCCTTACCTGACCAAGAGGGATCCATGCGCACCTGAATAATGCCACCTTAACTTTCACATAGTCAAGCTTTGGCGTATCTCCTCCAAGTGTTCTTCGGCATAAGCCATGAGAACTGGGCTGTTAAGCAGTACCGTCAAAGAGCTTTCTCTACCAATTCTCTGGGTGCAGCCATTTGCGTGCCAGCAAGGACCGGCTTACCTTTTAGCCTTCCCTCGTGGCGAGAGAGGGGCAAACCTATAGGTCTTTGTTTCATGTATTCGGTGCAAAACTCAACCACCTCCTCCGCGGTATAACCTTGTAGGATGCTTGCCTCTGGATGTTTTCGTTTCCGACAAAAGTGCTTTAGTATTCCCATGAACCGCTCGAAGGGATACATGTTACGAAGAAACACAGGACCACGATACTTTATCTCGTTGACAAGATGCATAGTGAGATGGACCATGAAATCAAAGAATGACGGTGGGAAAAACATCTCTAGGTTGGACAATATTCTTGCAATATCATCTTGCATATGATCCAACTCTTCAGGATTTACAACTTTCTGCCATAGTTGGTTGAAGAAATCATAGAGGTCAATGAGTGTGTTTCTTATATCTGTGTCCATCAGATTCCTGATGGCCACCGAGAGGATTTGTGTCAACATTACGTGGCAATCATGTGACTTCCTGTGTCCCAACTTCATTTTACCTGAGCTCACATCCATGATACTTATGATGTTTGCGCAGTAGGAAGAGGGTGTCTTAACTGACAACAAATAGGTGAAGAACTGTGTTGCTTCTTTTGTCTTTGGAATTGTAACTCGACGAGCTTTGATGAATTTGTCATCATCTTCTGCTTCACTCTTGCGTTGTGATTGATCAGCAAGCATATCGAGCCGTGAACCGTCACCATCCTTTCTTTTACCTTTAATCTTGAGCAGAGTACCAAGGATGCTTTCATATACGTTCTTCTCTACGTGAATGACATTGATGCAGTGACGTACACGTAGAATCTCCCGGTAAGGTAATTTCCAAAACACTGATTTCTTCTTAAACACTTGATCCTTGGGTGTTAGTTTCACTGTCAAAGGGTGGTTCTTGCCAAGCACAACATTAATTCTTTTAGCCATGTTGTGGACCACCTCCCCTTCATAGGGTCTTGGGGCTGCAGCTGCCTCTGCCGTACCATCAAATTCAGCTTTCATCTTTCGGTATGGGTGATTTTTCCGTAAGAACCTACGATGACGCAAATACACTGTTTTGCGCGAGTTGGGAAGTCTTCTGCTAGCTGTCCTATCCATGCATGTGACACACCCTACATCTTCCCTTGTTTTCTGCCCCGATGTGTTGCCTAATGCCGGCATATATTGAATGGTGTGCACCAGCATCGCATGTAGATCAAAAATCTCCTTTCTGTAAGCATCATAACATTTTACAAAGAAAGCATCTATCCACATCACAGTTCTTCTACCAGTAGCTGAAAGTAAATGTCGATGTCATTTCCAGGTTGCTTCGGGCCTTGGATAATCATTGACATCATAATGTATTTTTCCTTCATACACAACCAAGGAGCTAGGTTATATATGCAGAGAAGCACCGGCCATGTGCTGTGATTGGTGCTCATATCGCCAAAAGGATTCATCCCATCAGTACACTCCCCGAGCCTTATACTTCTAGGATCCTTGGAAAAAAATTCAAACTTTTTGCCGATTAATTCCCACTGAGCCCCATCTTTCGGGTGCCTCATAAACCTATCCGCAATTTGCTAATCATGATGCCACCGCAACCTCTTTGCCTCTATAGGGTTTGCAAACAAACTCCTCAACCTTGGAATTAAAGGCAAGTACCAAACAACCTTGAACGGGATTCATGTCTTGATCTCGTCATCCAATTTGTACTTGTCCTTTGCTCTCCTGCGCTTGTATCGTGCATGCTTGCATGTAGGACATGCACACAAATCTTTGTACTCACCACGGTACAATATACAATCATCCACACAAGCGTGTATCTTCTATACTTCAAGTTCCAATGGGCAAACAATTTTATTCGCTTCATTCGTGCTTCTGGGGAGCACATTATCTTCCGGAAGAATTTCTTTGAAAAGACCTAAGATCTCTGTGAAGCCCTTGTTTGATAGACCGTTTGCTGCTTTAAATCTGAGAAGCGCCAGGGTGGCACTCAACCTAGAATATTTCTTTTTGCAACCTAGATACAATTCTTTCTTGGAGTCCACATCAATGGTTGGTAGATCCTTGTACCCAATCATATCCTTTTTTGGGCCCTCGAAATCTGCAATCATAACAGCAAAATCTGGCATATCAAGATCGTCGTCATCTGCATGGACATCTTGGTTTTCCAGTGGGCATTTCGGCTTTTCGGTGTTCCATTGGTAGCTTGACGCCTCTACCCCAATGTTAGATTCAACATCCATGTGACACTGATCGGGGTTTGGCATCTTGCTGCCCTGGGTATCTTCATCCATGACCTCCTCTTCACCGTGTCTGGTCCAACGCGTATATCCATCCATGAATCCCCTACATACTAAGTGCATCTGGACATCTGCAACTTCATGTGACTCTGTATTGGCACAATCAGTACATGGACACAGGACGTAATCTGCATCACCAATTCTCCTCTTTGTACTTTCAGCCAAATTCATGAACTTTGTCACGCCACTGATAAAATCTACGGTTTTCCGATTCTTCATCCATCGAGATCGTTCCATCTGCAGCACACGAATGGTAATTAAAAATGAAACAACAACATTAAAACACGGATTAACTGTTGCCCAAAGATGCGGGCATAAATCACAAGGTTTTATTTTAATAAATACTGAGGGCGCTCCATGTTGTTATCCAGACGTGCAATGACAAAAATTAATGGCCAGTCAATTTACATGCAGAGTACTAGTACAACACTACACTTAGGAATTGAATACCTTAATTAAGTCACTCACAGAAAGAATACCTTAATTAATTAGCCGCGTGGCGACCTCCACCCAGCAGACAGACAAGCGTGATGCGGCGGCACGCCAAGACAGCAGGGTCGAGGAGCAAAGCTTAGTGCAGTTGCCGCCTGAAGTTTGACCTCCACTATCCCGCCATCGGCCGCGATGGATGTACCCGAATCACGTTGTCGGCGACCTCGATGGTTGAGATCCTCCTATCTCCCGCTGCAGACCGGGGATTGACCTCCTATGACGCCGCCACTGCCCACCGACCAAGGATTGACCTCTTCTCTAGTAGCCGCTGCCTAGGCCGCCGCCGCCATCTCTATATGCAGAGCGGCTGTTTTTTTATGGATATCCGCGGAGCGGCTGTTTACACGGTATCTCACCGTAACTCAATTATATGGACAGGGTAGTACATCACATACGGTTATGTAACGGCAACCGTGTTTAACCTACGTTGTCTTCTCACACGGTTTGGTGCGGAAATCGTGTGTGACGTTGTAATACCTAACACAAATGACATGTACAAACAGTGTGCCGTATACAACATATATATATTGCCATTAGTAGTTCCGGACCGTTAGCTTATCTCCACAGTTTCCCCATTTCCCCCAAATCCCTACATAGCCTCCAAATATTCCCTCGCGTGGCGCTGACATTGGGGGAATGCGGACGAGTGGTGCTGATTGTTTCAGTGCGGATGCTCCTGCTCGTATCGCCGCCTTGACGGCGGTCGCCACCAAGCACTTGCCTAAGGTCATCAGAAGGCAGGTGTACTACGGATCTGAATCGTCCTGTCAGGTTCCAATTTATCCTAATCTTTTTTAGCATGTCCAAAGTATAGATCCTTGCTGAATCCGTCCTGAATGACCCCCCACCCCCCAGGAAAGAGATCTACCACCGGATCCGGAGCTTGACTCCAGACTCCTGCAACACGAGTTTGACTCCGAGTTTTGCGCCACCGAGAAGTACCAAAAGCTGAGTTGTGTGCACAGGCACACTCCCGCTCGACGTGTATGCACGGAGGGATTCGACATTGGTAGGCGGTTTCTCAGCTGCCCCTTAGAGGTTAGTGCTAATTAAGTTCATCATTTTACTTCAGTTAATGCCACCGCTAATCCAGAATACTATTTAACATTGGCAGGGATATGAGGCTTGTGCCTTTGCTAACTGGCTGGATGAAGAATGGCATGGCAGGGATCGGAGTGTTATCACCAAGCTCGCAGAAGATATCGTAAAGCTGAAGAAGAAACTGGTTGATCTGGAATATACAATCAATATGATGAAGCAAGAAAGAATCAATCACAGGCAACAGATGAAAGCAAGAGACAAGAAGGAAC
The DNA here is from genome assembly GCA_021605145.1 of Aegilops bicornis. NCBI lineage: Eukaryota > Viridiplantae > Streptophyta > Magnoliopsida > Poales > Poaceae > Aegilops > Aegilops bicornis. The sequence goes on from CM038674.1 coordinate 515,105,566, forward strand.
TAGCATGTGTAGTTGTGGTTGTCACATTAGCCATATTCGATGCGCTGTTTGCAATGATGATTAGGGGTTTTGTTTGACAGTATTGCTAAAGCACATCTAGATGTGCTCTAAGTAATGCACATCTAGGTCCTATGCCATTGATGTTACGTGAAGATTCGTGCAGATATTTTTCTTTGTCTTTTTTCTTTTCCTTTCTAGTTTGATTATTACTGGCTTTATCAATAAGAAGAGCTCAATGTATTGCTTGCCAACTGTCCTACTCCGTTCATATCAGTACCGCTGCATAATCCCAAAACTCGTTCCTTGTTTTTGTCCTCAAAAAGGAAACCAACCAAATAGCCAATAGGAGTCCTACGCAACCCCGGGAATTTGGAGCGACTGGGTACAAATAATTGCGGTTGATTATATCAGCGGTTAGATAATACGTCAACCCCCGCTTCAATTGGTAGTTCCTCTTCTCTACATACCCCGATTAAGTGTCCACCATCTTCATCGTCCCTGGCAGGCCACACAAAGGGCACACACTCTGCAGCCATGTCGGCGGCAATGAGGACGGCGATTTGGCCAGCAGTCTGGCGCCCGATGATAGGTCAACATCGGAATCATCCCGCTCGTCTTCCATGAGTCCGGCGTCGAGCCCATACCTCGATTATATCCGGTTCATGGAAGGGACGCCGCCTCCGGAGTCGTCAGACGACAACCAGACCTACGAGGAGCCGTCGGAGGATGAAGAAGATGACGACAATGATGAGGAGGAGGAATGGTCAAACGAGGAGGAGGACGACGACAACAGCAACGACGATGACGACAGCGGCGGTGATGAAAAGTCAACGGTCAGAGGCAAGAAGCGTCCTCGCCAAGATGATGTCGCGGGGCCATCCAACAAGAACAACAAGAAGAAGAAGGACTAAATTAAGCAGACTGTATATATCTCTGTTTATCCTGTCAATCTCATCGCAGACGGTTAGTAATATGTATTCGACAGAGATCTTCTACATTATCGCCAACAGGTTGGTTTGTTGAACTATGTGCCCTGACAAGCAAAGAATTCACAAAAAAAGACCGTATGGGCTGTCTATAATGATCGAACACAATTCTGATTACCGACCTGTTTGCCGGGTATCACGCACACATCTTGTTACACCGAATCGTTTGTGTTCATGATAACCCACAAGTATAGGGGATCAATTGTAGCCTCTTTCGATAAGTAAGAGTGTCGAACCCAACGAGGAGCTAAAGGTAGAACAAATATTCCCTCAAGTTCTATCGACCACCGATACAACTCTACGCACGCTTGACGTTCGCTTTACCTAGAACAAATATGAAACTAGAAGTACTTTGTAGGTGTGACGGGATAGGCTAGCAAGAAAATAAAGAGCACGAAAATAAAACTAGGGGCTGTTTAGATAAAAACACAACTAAAGTAAATATGGCGAGTGTGGAAAAGTGGTGGTAGGAGTTGTGGAATTGTCCCTAAGCAATTGACTATGTTACTAGACCGGTAATCACTATTGCAATTCTATTTGAGGGAGAGGCATAAGCTAACATACTTTCTCTACTTGGATCATATGCACTTATGATTGGAACTCTAGCAAGCATCCGCAACTACTAAAGATTCATTAAGGTAAAACCCAACCATATCATTAAAGTATCATGTCCCCTTTATCCCATACATAAACAACCTACTTACTCGGTATGTGCTTCACACCACGCCACCCACCATAAGCAAATCATAAACATATTGCAAACCCTACAGTGAATCCCTCACGCTATGCCGACACGGAGGGCACAATAGGACAGCACCAATAATAAAACATGCAATTCAAACCAATCATAGCAATTCATCAATCACCGATAGGACAACAAAAATCTACTCGGACATCATAGGATGGCAACACATCATCGGAAAATAATAGGAAGCATAAAGCACCATGTTCAAGTAGAGGGTACAGTGGGTTGCGGGAGAGTGGACCACTGTAGATAGAGGGGGGAAGGGGATCGAGATGTTGGTGAGGATGACGGTGGTGTTGGTGAAGATCGCGGTGATGATGATGGCCCCCGGCGGCGTTCCGGCGCCACCGGAAGCAAGGGGGAGAGAGCCCCCCTTCTTCTTCTTCTTCTTCTTCCTTGACCTCCTCCCTAGATGGGAGAAGGGTTTCCCCTATGGTCCTTGGCTCCCATGGCTTGGGAGGGGCGAGAGCCCCTTCAAGATTGGATCTATCTCTCTGTTTCTGCGTTCTCCCCGGCTCGCTTTCACCGTTTAGCGTATATATGGAGATCCGTAACTCCGATTGGCCTGAAACCTTCGCCGTGATTTTTTGAATATTAGCTTTCTTGCAGAAAAGAAGAGCATCAACCGCTTTACGGTGGGCTCACGAGGGTAGGGGCGCCTGGGGGGTCAGCGCCTCTACCTCGTGACCACCTCGCACCGCTCTTGCGTGGATTTTTCTCGAAATTTTCCATATTTTCCAAAAATAAGCTCCGTCTGCTTTTATCCCGCTTTGGACTCCGTTTGATATGGATATTGTGCGAAACATAAAACATGCAATGCATGTGAACTGCACTGGGCAATGGATCAATATGTTAGTCCCAAAAATAATATAAAAAGTTGCCAAAAAGTATATGAAAGTGAATAATATTGGCATGGAACAATCAAAAATTATAGATATGACGGAGACGTATTAGCATCCCCAAGCTTAATTCCTGCTCGTCCTCGAGTAGGTAAATGATAAAAAGAATAATTTTTTATGTGGAATGCTACCTAGCATAATCTTGATCATATGTCTAATCATGGCATGAATATTAAGACACGAGTGATTCAAAGCAATAGTCTATCCTTTGACATAAAAATAATAATACTTCAAGCATACCAACCAAGCAATTATGTCTTATTGAAATAACATGGCCAAATAAAACTCATCCCTACAAAATCATATAGTCTCTCTATGCTCCATCTTCACCACAGAAAATATTCACATCATGCACAACCCCGATGAGAAGCCAAGTAATTGTTTCATACTTTTGACGTTCTCAAACCTTTTCAACTTTCACGCAATACATGAGCGTGACCCATGGACATAGCACTATAGGTGGAATAGAATATGATGATGGGGGTTATGTGGAGAAGACAAAAGGAGAAAGTCTCACATCAACTAGGCGTATCAACGGGCTATGGAGATGCCCATCAATAGATATCAATGTGAGGAGTAGGGATTGCCATGCAACGGATGCACTAAGAGCTATAAGTGTATGAAAGCTCAAACTGGAAACTAAGTGGGTGTGCATCCAACTTGCTTGCTCATGAAGACCTTGGGCATTTGAGGAAGCCCATCATCGGAATATACAAGCCAAGTTCTATAATGAAAATTCCCACTAGTATATGAAGTGATAACTCAAGAGACTCTCTATATGAAGAACAAGGTGCTACTTTGAAGCACAAGTGTGGTAAAAGGATAGTAACATTGCCCCTTCTCTATTTTTCTCTCATTTTTTTTTCTTTTTTTTTATATTTTTTTGGCGGGCCTTCTCTCTTTTTTTTGGCCTTTCTCTTTTTTTATATTTTTATTATTTTTATTTTTTTCGTCCGGAGTCTCATCCCAACTTGTGGGGGAATCATAGTCTCCATCATCCTTTCCTCACTGGGGCAATGCTCTAATAATGATGATCATCACACTTTTATTTACTTACAACTCAATATTACAACTTGATACTAGAACAAAGATATGACTCTATATGAATGCCTCCGTGTGTACCGGATGTGCAATGATCTAGCGTAGCAATGACATCAAACGGACAAGCCATGAAAACATCATGCTAGCTATCTTACGATCATGCAAAGCAATATGATAGTAAATGCTCAAGTCATGTATATGATGATGATGGAAGTTGCATGGCAATATACTCGGAATGGCTATGGAAATGCCATAATAGGTAGGTATGGTGGTTGTTTTGAGGAAGATATAATGAGGCTTATGTGTGACAGAGTGTATCGTATCACGGGGTTTGGATGCACCGGCGAAGTTTACACCAACTCTCGAGGTGAGGAAGGGCAATGCACGCATCAAGAGGCTAGCAATGATGGAAGGGTGAGAGTGCATATAATCCATGGACTCAACATTAGTCATAAAGAACTCACATACTTATTGCAAAAATCTATTAGTCATCGAAACAAAGTACTACGCGCATGCTCCTAGGGGGATAGATTGGTAGGAAAAGACCATCGCTCGTCCCCGGCCGCCACTCATAAGGAAGACAATCAATAAACACCTCATGCTACGACTTCGTTACATAACGGTTCACCATACGTGCATGCTACGGGATTTGCAAACCTTAACACAAGTATTTCTCAATTTCACAATTACTCAACTAGCACGACTCTAATATCACCATCTTTATATCGCAAAACTATTGCAAGGAATCAAACACATCATATTCAGCGATCTACAAGTTTTATGTAGGGTTTTATGACTAACCATGTGAATGACCAGTTCCTGGCATCTCTCTAAATAGATATAAGTGAAGCAAGAGAGTTTTAATTCTTTCTACAAAATATATGCCCACGCTCTAACAAATATAAGTGAAGCAAAAGAGCATTCTACAAATGGCGGTTGTCTATGTAAAGAGAAACAGGCAATCCAAACTTCAAATGATATAAGTGAAGCACATGAAGCATTCTATAAAGCCATACTCAAAAGATATAAGTGAAGTGCATAGAGCATTCTATAAATCAACCAAGGACCATCTCATACCAGCATGGTGCATAAAATAAAAAGAAAAACCTAAATGCAAAAGACGCTCCAAGACTTGCACATATCGCATGAACGAAACGAATCTGAAAACATACCGATGTTTGTTGAAGCAAGAGGGGATGCCTTCCCAGCATCCCCAAGCTTAGACGCCTGAGTCTCCTTGAATATTTACTTGGGGTGCCTCGGGCATCCCCAAGCTTGAGCTCTTGCCTCTCTTCCTTCTTCTCACATCGAGACCTTCTCGATCATCGAACACTTCATCCACATAAAACTTCAACAGAAAACTCGGTAAGATCCGTTAGTATAATAAAGCAAATCACTACTCTAAGTAATGTTCCAAATCAATTCATATTTTGTTTTTGCATTGTGTCTACTGTAACATAACTTTTTCATGGCTTAATCCACTGATATAAATTGATAGTTTCATCAAAACAAGCAAACTATGCATCAAAAACAGAATCTGTCTAAAACAGAACAGTCTGTAATAATATGAACATTCACCATACTTATGATACTTGAATAATTCCGAAAAAATTAGTAAAAATAAACAATTTGCACAGAAAGACAGTGCAAAAGGAATCAGAACCATTTGACGTTCTAGTAAAAAATTAAAAATCGCTCACTACAGCCAAAGTTTCTGTCCTGCACCGTACAAACCAACAAGTATTGTAAACATCCTAAAGGCAAACCTTAGCACATTATTTTTATAATACAATGGAATTGTACAAGGGGATAATTATTTTTGTTGAAAAGTTTCTGTAATCAAGATTCACAAAGTTGCCGTGAGCATGAACAAAGTTCAAGGAGCTCTCCCACTTCAACAATGCTTGTCTTTCTCACTTTCGCTTTTCTTTTTGAAAAAGTTTTAGGTTCCCCTCTTTATTTTTGTTGTTTTTAAACTATATGAAAGCACTCAACGGAAATAAATGACTCTCTAAAACTTCCGGTTGTCTCCCGGGCAGCGCTTTCTTTAAAGCCATTAAGCTAGGCATATAGTGCTCAAGTAGTGAATCCACCCGGATCCCAAGGTATATCAAAGCCAATTTTAATTAGCAATGATTTGTAATTTAGTAGTGAGCACAAAGTAACATATATCATGTAATGACGAAGTCTAACTCTCTTCCTAGGCATCGGCATGTCATAAAAGAGCAATTCATGCACACATAGTAAAGGCCAATGCATAGTATAAACAGTTTCTTGCAATTTTATCGTGTGAGAAACATAGAGAGGTGGAGATATAGTTCCTCTCTCATAATAATTGCAAGTAGGAGCAGCAAGCACATGCATATTATATCTACCAAAATCATCATGTGCAACGGTAAAAGGCAACCCATCAATATAATCCTTAATAAGTGCAAACTTCTCCGATATAGTGTAATCGGGAGAATTCAAAAAGATAATAGGACTATCATGCGTGGGTGCAATAGCAACAATTTCATGTTTAACATAAGAAACTATAGCAAGTTCATCTCCATAAGCATAATTCATATTGGCATCTTGGCCACAAGCATAGCAAGCATCATCAAAAAGGGATATTTCAAGAGAATCAACGGGATCATAACAATCATCATAGCAATCATTATAGCAATCATCATAGCAATCATCCTTCGGTAAGCACGAAGGGGAATTAAACAATGTATGAGTTGAAGAGTTACTCACATTAGAAGGTGGGCACGGGTGATCAATCTGCTCTTCCTCCTTTTGTTCTTTGCTCTCCTCATCATCTTTTCCATCCAATGAGCTCACAGTTTCCTCAATTTCTTCTTCCATAGGCTCCTGCAAAATATTAATCTCTTCTTGGACAGCGGAAACTTTCTCAATAAGTGCATTAATTTCGTAATTGTATTCATAATTCTCATAACAATATTTCAGGATAGCTAAATTTTCAGATCTATAAACAGCATCATCAAAATCTTCAAACTCTTTACACATAGATTCAATTTCATAAGCACCCATAAAAGCAACAAATTCTTCTATTTGTTCCACATCATAGTAATCATATATACCATTAGCATAAGAAGCTAAGGTTTTATTATCATTAAATTCGCATGAAAAAGGGAGGTGTGGAGCCTTCATCCTAGAGCAACAAGTATAATCATAACTCACGCATAGTTGCCAAGCATACCACTTCAATATATGAATTTGATCCCATAATAGTTTCCCTTTTTGTGTTAAGCGATAATCCCTAAAGTATTCACGTTGATCCAACATTACTCCCATTACATAATTAAATGGGGTTTTCAGGATTATTAAAGTAGTACATAATATCTTTCACATAACTTGACATCGAGGGTTTTAGGAGGTTCCCCATGTCCATGAGTAGCAAGTACACCTATTTTTTTTGGTATTTCGTGTTCCATATCCATAATTAAAGATAAAGAACAACTAAGAACAGCAAATAAAAATTACTTAGTGATAAAGCAAACAAGCACACACGAGAATATTCACCCCACGCTATGACTCCCCGGCAACGGCGCCAGAAAAAGGTCTTGATAACCCAGAAGTATAGGGGATCAATTGTAGCCTCTTTCGATAAGTAAGAGTGTCGAACCCAACGAGGAGCTAAAGGTAGAACAAATATTCCCTCAAGTTCTATCGACCACCGATACAACTCTACGCACGCTTGACGTTCGCTTTACCTAGAACAAATATGAAACTAGAAGTACTTTGTAGGTATGACGGGATAGGCTAGCAAGAAAATAAAGAGCACGAGGATAAAACTAGGGGCTGTTTAGATAAAAACACAACTAAAGTAAATATGGCGAGTGTGGAAAAGTGGTGGTAGGAGTTGTGGAATTGTCCCTAAGCAATTGACTATGTTACTAGACCGGTAATCACTATTGCAATTCTATTTGAGGGAGAGGCATAAGCTAACATACTTTCTCTACTTGGATCATATGCACTTATGATTGGAACTCTAGCAAGCATCCGCAACTACTAAAGATTCATTAAGGTAAAACCCAACCATAGCATTAAAGTATCAAGTCCCTTTATCCCATACATGAACAACCTACTTACTCGGATCTCAGGCTTCCGCCACTCACGCCACCCACATAAGCAAATCATAAACATATTGCAAACCCTACAATGGAATCCTCACGCTTGCGTGACACGGAGGGCACAATAGGACAGCACCAATAATAAAACATGCAATTCAAACCAATCATAGCAATTCATCAATCACCGATAGGACAACGAAAATCTACTCGAGACATCATAGGATGGCAACACATCATCGGAAAATAATATGAAGCATAAAGCACCATGTTCAAGTATAGGGTACAGCGGGTTGCGGGAGAGTGGACCGCTGTAGATAGAGGGGGAAGGTGATGGAGATGTTGGTGAAGATGACGGTGGTGTTGGTGAAGATCGCAGTGATGATGATGGCCCTGACAGCGCTCCGCGCCACCGGAAGCAAGGGGAGAGGCCCCTTCTTCTTCTTCTTCCTTGACCTCCTCCCTAGATGGGAGAAGGGTTTCCCCTCTGGTCCTTGGCTCCCATGGCTTGGTAGGGGCGAGAGCCCCTCCGAGATTGGATCTATCTCTCTGTTTTTGTGTTCTCCCCTGGCTCTGTTTCACCGTTTCGCGTATATATGGAGATCCGTAACTCCGATTAGCCTGAAACCTTCGCCGTGATTTTTTTCTGAATATTAGCTTTCTTGCGGCCTTACGAGGGTAGGGGCGCGCCCCCTACCTCGTGACCACCTCAGGCACCATCTTACGTGGATTTTTCTTCCGGAATTTTCCATATTTTCCAAAAATAAGCTCGGTCTGTTTTTATCCCGTTTGGACTCCGTTTGATATGGATATTCTGTGAAACATAAAACATGCAATGCATGTGAACTGCACTGGCAATCGGATCAATATGTTAGTCCCAAAAATAATATAAAAAGTTGCCAAAAAGTATATGAAAGTGAATAATATTGGCATGGAACAATCAAAAATTATAGATACGACGGAGACGTATCAGTTCACCTCACCCATCGCAAACGGTTCATCAGAGTGAACTGTATGTCGTATATCGCACACACCTTGATCTGGCTGCCCGTTTCTGTTGTTCTGTCTCATCGCAAACAGTTCGTACAGATCAACCGTATGCCCTTCATCGCACACGCAACTAAAACCTGAACCGTGTTTGATGCATCCATCAATCACAAACGTTTTATACATTTCTGACGGTTTTCATACACCACCAATTGCGATTATTGCATCGCACATAGTTTCTCGAAGGGTCTCTGATCATAGTGTCGTGTTAGCAGCATCCTGCAGTAGTGGACATTCAACAAACTTAGAATCACTAGGCTTCATTTTATGAAAAGCAATAGACTTTTGAATAATCTCATCTAGATTTTTAAGGAATAATTTGGAAAGCATGCCTCAAGATATTTCCATATTGTATAAGCACATTCAAAGGTAGGCAAGCATTCAAGCAAATCTCTAGGCAATCCTCTAATGATAAGGTCAATAGTTCTAAGATTGTGAGTCATGTCAAGATACTTATCAGGGGCAGGATGCAAAGGATCAATATGGGGCACATAAGGGCTAGTAATATACTTGTTCAAATCATATTCATTTAAGATCTCAAGCATCTCATTCTTCCAAGAATTATAGAACTCTCCGTCAAGAATAAGCACTCTACGTCTAATACTCCCAATCATAGACTCCTCCATCTTCCTCCAATGGTGATTAAACCAAAGCAATGGAGACCAATGCTCTGATACCAATTGAAAGGATCGAGAAGAGGGGTCTAGAGGGGGTGATTAGATCCTCAACAAGTAAAATTGGCAGTTTTTAAGTTCTTCAAGTTGAGATAGAGTTTTAGCACAAGTTTAAGCATTCACAATACATTTCAAGCAAGCATGACAAGAGTATGTGCAGAGGAAAGAGTAAAGCATGCTAATTGCAGGAAAGTAAAGGGATGGGATTGGAGTGTGCAAACGCAATGAAGACATGGAGATTTTTGGCGTGGTTCCGATAGGTGGTGCTATCATACATCCACGTTGATGGAGACTTCAACCCACGAAGGGTAACAGTTGCACGAGTCCACGGAGGGCTCCATCCACGAAGGGTCCACAAAGAAGCAACCTTGTCTATCCCACCATGGCCATTGCCCACGAAGGACTTGCCTCACTCGGGTAGATCTTCATGAAGTAGGCGATCTCCTTGCCCTTACAAACTTCTTGGTTCAACTCCACAACTTGACGAAGGCTCCCAAGCGACACCTAACCAATCTAGGAGACACCACTCTCCAAAAGGTAAAAAATGGTGTGTTGATGATGGACTCCTTGCTCTTGTGCTTCAAATGATAGTCTCCCCAACAATCAACTCTCTCTCACAGATTTGGATCTGGTGGAAAGGTGATTTGAGTGGAAAGCAAGTTGGGGAAGGCTAGAAATCAAGATTCTTGTGGTAGGTGATGTCTACTATGCAACTTTATTCTTGTAGACTCGTGTTGGGCCTCCAAGCGTAGAGTTTTGTAGGACAGTAGCAATTTCCCCTCAGGTGGATGACCTGAGGTTTATCAATCCATGGGAGGCGTGGGATGAAGATGGTCTCTCTCAAACAACCCTGCAACCAAATAACAAAAAGTCTCTTAGTGTCCCCAACACACCAAATAGAATGGTAAATTGTATAGGTGCACTAGTTCGGCGAAGAGATGGTGATACACGTGTAGTAATGATAGTAGATATTCATTTTTGTAATAGGAACAATAAAAAACAGCAAGGTAGCAAGTAACAAAAGTGAGCACAAACGGTATTGCAATTCTTGAAAACAAGGCCTAGGGCCCGTACTTTCGCTAGTGCAATCTCTCAACAATGCTAATATAATTGGATCATATAACCATCCCTCAACGTGCGATGAAGAATCACTCCAAAGTTCCTATCTAGCGGAGAACAAAAGAAGAAATTGTTTGTAGGGTACGAAACCACCTCAAAGCTATTCTTTCCGATCAATCTATCCTAGATTTCGTACTAAAATAACACCAAGCTATTCTTTCCGATCGATCTAACCAAGAGTTCGTACTAAAATAACACCATATGATACACATCAATCAACTCTAATGTCACCGAGATACTCCAATATCACTGCGAGTATCCATGAGTTGATTATACGATATGCATCAAACAATTTCAGATTCATAATACTCAATCCACACAAAGAACCTCAAAGAGTGCCCCAAGATTTCTACTGGAGAAACAAAGATGAGAACCTACATCAACCCCTATGCATAGATTACCCCATTGTCACCTCGGGAATCCGCGAGTTGAGTGCCAAAACACATATCAAGTGAATCAATATGGTACCCCATTGTCACCACGGGTATTCATAGCAAGACATACATCAAGTGATCTCAAATCCATAAAAGTATTCAAATCGATAAAACGAAATCTCAAAGGGAAAACTCAATTCACAAAAGATAGAGAGGGGAAAACACCATATGATCCGACTATATTAACAAAGCCCGTGATACATCAAGATCGTGACATCTCAAGAACACAAGAGAGAGAGAGAGAGATTAAACACATAGCTACTAGTACAAACCCTCAGCCCCGAGGGTGGACTACTCCCTCCTCATCATGATGGCCACCGGTGATGATTCCCCCCTCCGGCGGAGTGCTGAAACGGGGTCTAGATTGGTTTCTCATGGCTACAGAGGCTTACGGCGATGGAACTTCTGATCTAGGGTTACCCCGAGGGTTTTTAGAATATTTGGGAATTTATAGGGCGAAGAGGCGATGCGCGAGGCCACCGAGGTGGGCACAACCCACCAGGGCGCGCCTGGGCCCCCAGGCACGCCCAGGTGGGTTGTGCCCCCCTCGAGCACCCCTCTGGTACTTCCTTGGCCCATTGATGGTCTTATGGTCCAGAAAAAATCTCCAAAAAGTTTGGTTGCGTTTGGACTCCATTTTGTATAGATTTTCTGCGATGTAAAAAACAAGCAAAAAACAGCAAACTGGCACTGGGCACTATGTCAATAGGTTAGTCCCAAAAAATGATATAAAGTTGCTATAAAATGATTGTAAAACATCTAAGAATGATAATATATTAGCATGAATACTTCATAAATTATAGATACGTTGGAGACGTATCAGCATCTAAGCTTAATTCCTACTCGTCCTCGAGTAGGTAAATGATAAAAGAAATAATTTATGAAGTGTGAATGCTAGCAAAGTGCGCAAGTTTGATCAATGATAATTTCAATCACTTTTCCTAGCATCATAACAGCAATTCTTTCTCATAAAACTTCTCATGTTAAAGTAGCGACCAAGTCACATGTTAAGGTTCAAATAATGAATTCTCTTGAAACTCAACAACCTATATTCTTAGTCACCAAACAATTGCAATTCAACTTATTCAACAAAGTCTAAGTAAGAGCTCAACATACTCAATCATCATATAGTCTTCCATGATTGCTACTACTCAAAGCATATTCTTAGAACAAATGGCATCCATCAAACACAGGGAAAGATGCTTAATATTTTGCCTCCCAACTCATTTATCATAGAGATAATTGTCAACAATAATAAATCATGATCTAATATATTTGACTGGTCATATATGCCTAGATCTTTCCCCACCACATGATGCTTGCCAACTAGAGAATAATTGAGATTGAAATGAGAATGCATACTATTGACTCTTTGCATAAAAGTAAATACTGAAAAGTAAAAGATAGGCCCTTCGCAGAGGGAAGCAGAGGTTGTCATGCGCTTTTTATTTGGATGCCCAAGCTCTTACTGCAAAGGAACATCACATTATATTGCCCCTTATGATAGCAACCTTTATTATGCAGTCTGTCGCTTTTATTACTTTGCCATCACAAGTTCGTACAACGCTCAATTTTCCCTTATAGTAAAAGATCAAACATATTTAGGAGCAATTTTTATTGCTTTATGCACCGATGACAACTTACTTGAAGGATCTTATTCAATCCATAGGTAGGTATGGTGGACACTCATGGTAGGAAACTAGGTTTAAGGGTTTTTGGATGCACAAGTAGTATCTCTACTTAGTACGGATTTTTGGCTAGAAAAAGATCCTGGGCAAACACCACATGTTGGAGGATCCATGACAATATAACTTCTATGCAAATATACACAACCATAACTCATTACGTTGTCTTCCTTGTCCAACTTCAACTAATTTTCTCAAGTTTGAAAATAATTAATGGGTATTCACAATCATAGAAGATGTCCAAGATAATATATTTGCATGTGAAAGTTCTCTTCCTTCTACTAATCATTCATGAATTGCTTGTATGACCAATATTGTGATTGTCAGGCTTCAAAGGATTTCACTTTCTAAACCTAATGTGAAGCTACCACTAGGCATGATATGAACATATAATTTCAACTTCATTACATTCAATTCATTCAACAATTTACTCATAGGATATAAGTGAAGCACGAGAGTAAATGACAAACTACTCCAAAAAGATATAAGTGAAGATCATGCAAGTACTTAAGTGAATGGGTAGCTAATTGAGGACTCTCTCTTATTTAAAACTTTCAGATCTAAGTATTTTATTTAAACAGCAAGCAAAAAAAATAAAATGACATTCCAACAATAGCACACATCATGTGAAGAAGCAAAAACTTAGGATCAACCGATACTAACCAATAATTGTTGATGAAGAAAGGTGGGATGCCTACCAGGGCATCCCCAAGCTTAGATGCTTGAGACTTCTTGAAATATTATCTTGGGATGCCTTGGGCATCCCCAAGCTTGAGCCTTTGTGTCTCCTTAATTCCTTTTATATCACCGTTTCCCTAAATATTAAAAATTCATCCACACAAAACTCATCAAGAACTCGTGAGATAAGTTAGTATAAATTATACTACTCCAAAAATTTTGAAAAATTTAGGAAAACGTATTCAATTTGTATATAAATCATCTGTAAAAAAATTCAGAATTTTATCACGTTCCAGTGAATTTAAACAATTATGTCACTGGAAGCAAAAGTTTCTGTTTTTGCACAGAATCAAGTCAACTGTTATCCACACTATCCCAAAGGCTTTACTTGGCACTTTATTGAAACAAAAGCTATAAAACATTATTACTACAATAGATTAATCATGTGAGTACAAAAAAATAGTAGGTAAAAGTGTTGGGTTGTCTCCCAACAAGCGCTTTTCTTTAATGCCTTTTAGCTAGGCATGATGATTTCAATGATTCTCACATAAAAGATAAGAATTGAAACATAAAGAGAGCATCATGAAGCATATGACTAGCACATTTAATTCTAACCCACTTCCTATGCATAGGGATTTTGTGAGCAAACAACTTATGGGAACAAGAATCAACTAGCATAGGAAGGCAAAACATGCATAACTTCAAAACTTTCAACACATAGAGAGGAAACTTGATATTATTGCAATATGTAAAAGCATATGTTCCTCTCTCATAATAATTTTCAATAGCATCATGAATGAATTCAACAATATAGCTATCACATAAAGCATTCTTTTTATGATCCACATGCATAAAAAAATTATTACTCTTCACATAAACAAATTTATTTTCATTAATAGTAGTGGGAGCAAACTCAAAAAAATAACTATCATGTGATTCAAAATTAAAATCATGATGACAAGTTTCATGGATATCGTTATTCTTTATAGCATACATGTCATCACCATAATCATCATAGATAGCAACTTTTTATCATAGTCAATTGGAACATCTTCCAAAATAGTGGATTAATCACTAAATAAAGTCATGACCTCTCCAAATACACTTTCATCATTATAATCATCATAAATAGGAGGCATGCAATCATTATAACAAATTTGCACATCAAATCTTGGGGGACTAAAAATATCACCTTCATCAAACATAGCACCCCCAAGCTTATGGCTTTGCATATCATTAGCATCATGGATATTCAAAGAATTCATACTAACAACATTGCAATCATGATTATCATTTATGCCAAACATTTTATTGAATTATTATTCTATCAATTGAGCACAAATTTCCGCTCCATCATTTTCATGAAATACATTATAAAGATGAATAATATGATGCAACCTCAATTCCATTTTTTTGTTTTCTTTTATAAACCAAACTAGTTATAAAACAAGAAACTAAAAGATTCGATTGCAAGATATAAAGATATACCTTCAAACAATCACCTCCCTGGCAACGGCGCTAGAAAAGAGCTTGATGTCTACTACACAACTTTATTCTTGTAGACTCGTGTTGGGCCTCCAAGCGCAGTGTTTTGTAGGACAGTAGCAATTTTCCCTCAAGTGGATGACCTAAGGTTTATCTGTTGGGGAACGTAGTATTTCAAAAAAAAATCCTACGATCACGCAAGATCTACCTAGGAGAAGCATAGCAACGAGTGGGGAGAGTGTGTCCACGTACCCTCGTAGACCAAAAGCGGAAGCGTTTAGTAACGCGGTTGATGTAGTCGAATGTCTTCGCGATCCAACCGATCCAAGCACCGAACGTACGGCACCTCCACGTTCAGCACACGTTCAGCTCGATGACGTCCCTCGAGCTCTTGATCCAGTTGAGGTCGAGGGAGAGTTCCGTCAACACGACGGCGTGGCGACGGTGATGATGAAGTTACCGGCGCAGGGCTTCGCCTAAGCACTATGACGATATGACCGAGGTGCGTAACTATGGAGGGGGGCACCGCACACGGCTAAGAGAAGGCTTGGTGTGCCTTTGGGGTGCCCCCCTCCCACATATATAAAGGGGGAACAGAGGTGGCCGGCCCAAGGGGGGCGCGCCATGGGGGGAGTCCTACTTGGACTCCCGGTCCAAGTAGGATTCGGCCCCCCTGAGGGAGTCCTAGATTAGGGGGTCCCCGGGCATCCGGGCTATGTGACATGGGCCAGACTGATGGGCCGTGAAGACACAAGATAGAAGACTTTCCCCCGTGTCCGGACAGGACTCTCCTTTGCGTGGATGGCAAGCTTGGCGTTCGGATATGAAGACTCCCCTCTCTGTACAACCCTAGGCCCCTCCATGTCTATATAAACTGGAGGGTTTAGTCCATAGAGGCAATCATAATCATACAGGCTAGACATCTAGGGTTTAGCCATTACGATCTCGAGGTAGATCAACTCTTGTAACCCCTATATTCATCAAAGTCAATCAAGCAGGAAGTAGGGTATTACCTCCATTAAGAGGGCCCGAACCTGGGTAAACATCATGTCCCTGTCTCATGTTACCTTCGATCCTCACACGCACAGTTCAGGACCCCCTACACGAGATCTGCCGGTTTTGACACCGACATTGGTGCTTTCATTGAGAGTTCCTCTGTGTCGTCAATAGAAGGATTGATGGCTCGCCTTGTCATCAATGACAGCATCACTTCTAGAGGAGCCCTAGTTTCAGGGCAGACCCTCCAGCTTGGCAGCTTCACCATGGGCGCCCGTTCGGCCATTAAGCCAAAGGCTGCCCCCCAAGTCACCAAAAATCATCTCCGTATCGGCCCTGAATACTCCGACAAGATGGATCCGGCAGATGTATCGTCCTTGAACGAGCTGCTAGATCGCATCGCCGCCCTGGGGGTCGCAACTGACTATGATCGGATTGGGCTTAAACCCGATCAGAGAGAAATCAAATCTCCACCAATCACCCACCAGGTAGCGGTTGTGGAGGAACAAACCGATAGCAACTCTTCTCCTATGTTGAGAACAAACTATGTCTGGATTTCCGAGCTCGGAGAGCCGGATGCCCATCTCCTGGGGGACACTCCCTGCCCTCCAAACATAGAATCGGGCGTCCAGCCTAAAAACTCACTGGATGCTCCGGAGCCCGGGCTGGTAAACTCGGGAATTCTTCAAACTCCGAACTCCACATTGGGTGAGGGTCCGGATTTAATCCCGCCCACCCACCACAAGCAATACTTCCAAAGCAATTCCGGTCCTCCAGATATATGCGACCTAATGTATGTGCGGTAGCAGCCTCAGGAAATAGTCCATCACTTTTGGGCCAAATTCCTCCTTGTTAAAAACAAGATCAAAGACTGCTACGACAATGACGCAATTTCAGTATTTTGCAACAACTGTACGGATGAGGAAATCCTTAATGCCCTCAACCACTGTCGCGTACTACACTTCGCAGACTTGGAAAACATAGTACAGAAGTACTGCGCAATGGAAAGCGCCTGGAAAACCCAGATTGCCTGCTGGGAACCTCAGGCCTTTAAGCCATCTCCCGGTCAGACAAAAAGGATGCACCATCGCGGGGCACCCGATCACCATCCCGTGGACAAGAAAATCAAGCCCTTTACGGGGCATAGAACTGTCCTCGAGGAATGGCTCGACAGGCCATGTCAAACACACATGACGTCGAATACCGAACCAACCCACAGCCTCCGAGCATGCTGGATACTCCGGCAAGTGACCAAGAGCGGTGAGGGTATCCTCATCAACACTACCTTAGAGAAGTACTCTTCGGAGGATGACGACCTCAAAGCATTTACGGTCTTCGAGACCTTTTCTTCAAATAATCAGCGTAAAAGGGCACTCCGCGACCTCGTCGAAGTCTGCCAAGTAGCAGCAATAAATCCTTGGAATGATACAGCAATAACTTTCAATGCCAATGACGAACCAATATCCCGATCTATCCGGGCACCAGCCGCTTTGGTCCTAAACCCAATTGTGGACGGCTTTCGGCTCACTAAAGTGCTCATGGACGGCGGCAACGGATTGAACCTCGTTTACGAAGACATGCTTAGTAAAATGCAAATGGACAGGAGCCACATTGAGCAAAGTAATACAACCTTTCGAGGCATTATCCCCAGTCGAGAAGCAAGATGCACGGGGAAAATTAAGCTCGACATGGTATTCGGCACGCCAGAGAACTATAGGTCCGAAGAGTTGCTCTTCCATGTGGCACCTTTCAACAGTGGATATCACGCCCTGTTGGGGCGAGACGCATTCATACGCTTTCAGGCCATACCCCATTATAGGTATATGAAGCTCAAAATGCCCGGGCCCAACGGAGTTATCACTATCACCAGTGATCCGGACATAGCACTCCGCGCCGAAAACAAAACCGCATCTTTGGCCCTCGAGGCATTATCCGAGGCCCTTGCGGCCGAGGAATTGACCACCCTACGTTCCACAGTGGATAGGGACGACGTAATCCTCGATAAGAGGCCTAAGTCCAGTTCTTTCAAACCAGCAGACGAAATAGTCAAATTTCAGGTCCACCCGAAGGACCCCAAAAGACAGCTTCCATCGGGGCACAGCTGGATCTGACAGCCGATGTTGCATTACGCGCGTTCCTGTGCGAAAATTGGGACATCTTCTCCTGGCACCCTTCGGATATGCCAGGAATCCCACGCAGGCTAGCCAAAAATAGTCTCAATATACTAAACGGGTACAAACCAGTCAAGCAAACACTGCGGCGATTTTCCGAACCCAAACGACAAGCCATGGGAGAGGAGCTGGCCAAGCTACTTGAAGCCGGGTTTATCAGAGAGATCAAACATCCGGAAGGCTAGCAAACCTGGTCATGGTGCCAAAGGAGGATAAATCTTGGCGCATGTGTGTCGATTTCAAATACCTTAATAAGGCCTGGCCCAAGGATCCCTTCCCACTTCCTCGCATTGACCAGATTATTGATGAAATTGCAGGACACGATTCACTGTGTTTCCTCGATGCATACTCCGGATACCATCAAATCAAGATGAAGGAATCCGACCAGGCCGCAACGGCATTCATCACCCCGTATGGGCCTTTCTGCTTCAACACTATGCCTTTCGGGCTCAAGAACGCCGGGGTAAACACTTACCAACGCATGATTCAAACATGCCTGGAAAAGCAAATCGGCAAAACCGTCGAAGCATATGTAGATGATGTAATAATCAAAACTAAGCATGTCGATTCATTGGTGGACGACTTGCGCCTTACATTCGACAACCTCCGAACATACGACATACAGCTCAATCCGGAAAAGTGTGTTTTCGGCGTCCCCGCCGGAAAACTGCTTGGGTTTATTGTTTCCAACAGAGGAATCAAAGTGAACCCAGCCAAAATCCGAGCCCTGTCACAATTGGCTACACCACCAGACCTCAAGCAGGTCCAAAAACTAGCCGGATGCGTAGCAGCTTTAAGCCGTTTTATCTCTAGATTAGGAGAAAAGGTGATACGTCTCCAACGTATCTATAATTTTTGATTGTTCCATGCTATTATATTATCCATCTTGGATGTTTATGGGCTTTATTAAACACTTTTATATTATTTTTAGGACTAACCTATTGACCCAGAGCCCAGTTCAGCCTCGCTTTTTCCCTTGTTTGATGTTTCGAAGAAAATGAATATCAAACGGAGTCGAAACGGAATGAAACCTTCTGGAGAACTTATTTTTGGAAGGAAAGCTACCCGATAGACTTGGAGTGCACGTCAGGAAAGAAACAAGGGAGCCATGAGGTAGGGGGCGCGCCCTCCACCCTCGTGGGCCCCTTCTGGCTCCCCTAACGTACTTCTTCCGCCTATATATCTCCATATACCCTAAAAACTTCGGGGAACATAATAGATCGGGAGTTCCGCCGCCGCAAGCCTCTCAGAGCCACCAAAACCAATCGGGACCTGTTCAAGACTTCACGGGAGGGAGGGACCCTCACCGTGGCCATCTTCATCATCCCGGCGCTCTCCATGACGAGGAGGAGTAGTTCACCCTCGGGGCTGAGGGTATGTATCAAGAGCTATGTGTTTGATCTCTCTCTCTCTCGTGTTCTTGATTTGGCACAATCTTGATGTATCGCGAGCTTTGCTATTATAGTTGGATCTTATGTTGCTTCTCCCCTCTACTCTCTTGTAATGGATTGAGTTTTCCTTTGAAGTTATCTCGATCGGATTGAGTCTTTAATGATTTGAGAACACTTGATGTATGTCTTGCCGTGCGTATCTTTGGTGACAATGGGATATCACGTGATTCACTTGATGTATGTTTTGGTGATCAACTTGCGGGTTCCGCCCATGAACCTATGCATAGGGGTTGGCACACGTTTTCGTCTTGATTCTCCGGTAGATACTTTGGGGCACTCTTTGAGGTTCTATATGTTGGTTGAATAGATGAATCTGAGATTGTGTGATGCATATCATATAATCATACCCACGGATACTTGAGGTGACATTGGAGTATCTAGGTGACATTAGGGTTTTGGTTGATTTGTATGTTAAGGTGTTATTCTAGTACGAACTCTAGGGCTGTTTGTGACACTTATAGGAATAGCCCAACGGATTTATTGGAAAGAATAACTTTGAGGTGGTTTCGTACCCTACCATAATCTCTTCGTTCATTCTCAGCTATTAGTGACTTTGGAGTGACTCTTTGTTGCATGTTGAGGGATAGTTATATGATCCAATTATGTTATTATTGTTGAGAGAACTTGCACTAGTGAAAATATGAACCCTAGGCCTTGTTTCCTAGCATTGCAATACCGCTTACGCTCACTTTTATCATTAGTTACCTTGCTGTTTTTATATTTTCAGATTACAAAAACCTATATCTACCATCCATATTGCACTTGTATCACCATCTCTTCGCCGAACTAGTGCACCTATACAATTTACCATTGTATTGGGTGTGTTGGGGACACAAGAGACTCTTTGTTATTTGGTTGCAGGGTTGCTTGAGAGAGACCATCTTCATCCTACGCCTCCCACGGATTGATAAACCTTAGGTCATCCACTTGAGGGAAATTTGCTACTGTCCTACAAACCTCTGCACTTGGAGGCCCAACAACGTCTACAAGAAGAAGGCTGCGTAGTAGACATCAAGCAGTTTCTGGCGCCGTTGCCGGGGAGGTGAGTTCTTGAAGGTATATCTTTAGATCTTGCAATCGAATCTTTTAGTTTCTTGTTTTATCACTAGTTTCGTCTATCAAAGAAAACTACAAAAAAATTGAATTGAGTTTGCCTCATACGCTTCACCTTTTTAATATCTTTCGTGAGTATGATGGAAAGGAAAATTGTGCCAAAGTGTTAGAAGAAGAATGCATTAAAATGTTTGGCACTAAACCTTTGAATGATGAGCATGATTGCAATGTTGTTAGTATGAACTCCTTGAATATCCATAGTACTAATGATGATTTCACTAGTTATGATGAAAATGTCCCCTATAAACATGTCAATTTTTGTGGAGTACATTAGGTTTGCGAGTACACACCAAATAGGGAAGATAGATATTGCAAGAGGCATAAGTATTTAGAAACTAAATGGTTGCAAGAAAGGCTAGATGTATGTGTTGAAAATTTAAACTTTATTAGCCATAATTGTGAACTTTGCAATGAACGTGATCATTTCAGTACCCAATGCAAATTGTTTCATGATCGTATCGTGTCCAAAAGTTGTGATGACTTGATTTCCCTTGCACATCATAATGAACTTAGTTTGCTCTTGGGTTATGAAGAAATGAAACGTATAACTAAGGATATTCCAAAATTTGCCCTTGATAGAGTTCTTCATTTTGATCTAGAGGAAATTTATATGTATTGTGTGGTGAATTGCATGAAAATCCTTATATTGCCAATTACATAAAGAAAAGAAAACAAATAGAAGATGAAGAGAATACTAACGAAAGGGAAGAGACTTCCCAATATCCTCTTATTATTTCTTATGATGAATCAGGTAACGAGGAGCAGCCTTCTATTCAACCAATCTCATTAATAAGGAGCTCCAAAAAGAGGATTGAACCCACACATGATGTGGTGAAGAAGAAGAAAAGAAAAAGGAAGAGAGGTAAAAAGATATCTCTCCCAAATAATGTTGCTCCTATTATCGTTGTGCCTCATGAAAATGAATCAAAAATAATTGTGGAAGGTGATGCACTTGATGATGATCTCGTTATGCCTATTTCTTGTTGTGATGATTATGATTGGGAAGATAATGATACTTCTTATGATCTTGAAAATCTTTTTGGCACTTTCTTCGAAGAATATGATAATTGCTATACTATTGGTGCTATCCATACTATTAATGATGAGAGTGATTATGCTTATGATATGAAAAGGCCCAAGCTTGGGGATGCTATGTTTGATGAAGATGATGTTTTTGAGAATATATTTGCTGCAATTAATGTTTGTCCCAAGCTTGGGGATGCTACGTTTAATGAAGATGACATTTTTAGTCTCCCAAGTTTTGATATGCAAAATTATAATAATGATAGCATGCCTCCTACTTATGATGATTATATTTATGAAAGTGGGTTTGGAAGAGTGTCAACTTTGGGAAGTAATGATCCCACTATTTTGGAGGATGTTGAATCTTATAATATTTATGAAAGCGGATTTGGAGAGGTCATGACTTTATTTAGTGACGTATCCACTATCTTGGAAGAGGTTTCAATCGATTATGATGAGAACAAAGTTGCTACTTATGATGATTATTGTGATGAAACTTATGCTATAAAGAGTAGTGATGATCATATTTATAAAAATTGTCATGATTATGATTACCCTTTTCCTGAACATTACTCATTTAATGTGGAAACAATTTATAGTATTCAAGTCTCTTATGATACTCCCACTATCCCGAATGAGAAGAATTTTGCTTATGTGGAGAGTAGTAAATTTTCTATGCAAGTAGATCATGAAAAGAATGCTTTAGGTTCTGGTTATATTGTTGAATTCATTCATGATGCAACTGAAAATTATTATGAGAGAGGATCATATGCTTCTACATATTGCAATAATATCTAGTTTCCTCTCTATGTGCTTAAAGTTTTGAAGTTATGCTTGTTTTGCCTTCCTATGCTAGTTGATTATTGTTCCCATAAATTGTTTACTCACAAAATCCCTATGCATATGAAGTGGGTTAGACTTAAATGTGCTAGTCATATTCTTCATGATGCTCTCTTTATGTTTCATTCCTATCTTTTATGTGAGCATCATTGAAATCATCATGCCTAGCTAGGGCGTTAAATGATAGCGCTTGTTGGGAGGCAACCCAATTTTATTTTAGTTTCTTGATTTTTGGTTCTGTTTAGGAATAAATAATCCATCTAGCTTCTGTTTAGATGTGGTTTTATGTTTAAATTAGTGTTTTTTCCAAGTAGAACCTTTGGGAAGACTTGGGTGAAGCCTTTATGATCATGCTGTAAAAAACAGAAACTTTAACGCATACGAGATTAGCTTCAACTTTTTACTGGAGAGTGATATTTAGTTGATTCTTTTTGCATATGATTACTAGACAAATTCCTCAGGTCCACCAATTTATTTTAGAATTTTTGGAGTTCCAGAAGTTTGCGTTAGTTACAGATTACTACAGACTGTTCTGTTTTTGACAGATTCTGTTTTTCGTGTGTTGTTTGCTTATTTTGATGACTCTACGGCTAGTAAAATAGTTTATAAACCATAGAGAAGTTGGAATACAGTAGGTTTAACACCAATATAAACAAATAATGAGTTCATTACAGTACCTTGAAGTGGTGTTTTTTTTCTTTCGCTAACGGAGCTCACGAGTTTTCTGTTAAGTTTTGTGTTGTGAAGTTTTCAAGTTTTGGGTAAAGATTCGATGGACTATGAAATAAGGAGTGGCAAGAGCCTAAGCTTGGGGATGCCCAAGGCACCCCAAGGTAATATTCAAGGATAACCAAGCTTCTAAGCTTGGGGATGCCCCGGAAGGCATCCCCTCTTTCGTCTTTGTTCGTCGGTAACTTTACTTGGAGCTATATTTTTATTCACCACATGATATGTGTTTTGCTTGGAGCGTCATTTTATTTTCTTTATCTTTGCTTGCTGAGTGAATAAAATACCAAGATCTGAAATTCTTAAATGAGAGAGAGTCTTCACATAGCTACATAATTATTTAACTATGCATTGATCTTCACTTATATCTTTTGGAGTAGTTTGTCGTTTGCTCTAGTGCTTCCCTTATATCTTTTGGAGCACGACGGTGGTTTTATTTTGTAGAAATAGATGAACTCTCATGCTTCACTTATATTATTCTGAGAGTCTTAAACAGCATGGTAATTTGCTTTGGTTATGAATTTAGTCCTAATATGATGGGCATCCAAGAGGGATATAACAAAAACTTTCATATAAAGTGCGTTGAATACTAAGAAAATTTTGATGCTTGATAATTGTTTTGAGATATAAAGATGGTGATATTAGAGTCATGCTAGTTGAGTTGTTGTGAATTTGAGAAATACTTGTGTTAAAGTTTGTGATTCCCGTAGCATGCACGTATGGTGAACCGTTATGTGATGAAGTCGGAGCATGATTTATTTATTGATTGTCTTCCTTATGAGTGGTGGTCGGGGACGAGCGATGGTCTTCTCCTACCAATCTATCCCCCTAGGAGCATGCGCGTAATACTTTGCTTTGATAACATGTAGATTTTTGCAATAAGTATATGAGTTCTTTATGACTAATGTTGAGTCCATGGATTATGAGCACTCTTCTTCCTTCCACCATTGCTAGCCTCTCTAATACCGTGCACTTTTTGCTGGTATCATACACCCACCATACACCAGAACGAAAAAAAAAGTAGGTCGGGATTTCATCAGAGGAGTTAGATGATGGGGTCTGGTGGAGCTCCATGACGCCCTCCGGTGGCCCTCTAGCGTGGGAAGGTACGGTCGGGCGGTAGATCGGGCGGAGCGAGTGGTGGGTCGGTGGGTGGCGGGATGGTCGAGGTGGCGGACGGGCGACAATGGCGGCGGTGGTCCGCGAACTCCCATGAGGTGGCGAGGCGACGTGGGGTGATGAGAGGAGGGACTAGGGGGAAATGGGTGGAGATGGCCATTTATAGGGGGGAGGTCGACTTGGAGGAGGGGGTGAGGGATTTCGCGAATCCCGCGATTCCGGCGATGCTCCGGTGGTGGCTGGAGATCTGGAGCATCTCGTCAGGAGGAAAGAGATGATTCGGTACGGATCGGGCCGGATTTGGCCCCAAAAAAACAGTACCTTTTTTTTCAATAACCCGCGAAGAAGAATCATTTTAGGAAATAAAATGAAAATAAAATATAGGAGTATTATATATCAAAATGATCAGAAAAATAAGCCCAATTTAATGGGATATTTTCCAGGCAACAAATAAAATACTTTTTGAAAAATCATTTTTCTAAATTCAAACAAAAATCAAAATGACTCTCAAAACTCTATGGAAAATTTATTCCAACATTTTTGGGGTGTCATGTTACTCCCTCTCAACACTTTTGTTAAAGTGTTCTTTGTCAGAAAAGTTTTTGAATAAAACTCAAATGCCACTTTGTGTTAAATACAAAATTTAAAATGACAAATTCAAAATGAAATTTTTCTTTACTTCCCACTCTCTTTCATTGAAGAAATCATGAGGATCATTGAGTGGCATGAAGTTTGAAATATTTCCAAATTCAAATATTTTCAAACAGAAGCATTTTTGGGAAGTCCTTTTATTCCCTCTCAACAAAACTTCAAAAGTTTAAAATTCCAATCAATTTCACGCAATCGATCACTCAACAATCAATCAAACAATCATATATTTTAATTATTATAACATTCCAAAATTTAGAATTTTGGGATGTTACAAGCCACCATTGCACCGGACACACAAGTACCCATTGCTCTCGGATTCAGTTGGTGGGGCTGCAAGTAGAGAAATTGCATTTCAGAATTTCATTTTGCCATCACACGTAATGGCATAAGATCGACCAAGAATCTTCGGTTACGGGAGGATACAGAGAAGAACTCACGAGGCCAATAGGTGCGTGGTGCAGAAGATGCTCTCCAACCATTTGAATCTGCAGTTCTCCACAACTCATCTACAACAAAATCCTTGAGTAGTAGCACTGATGTCAGTACAAGATATAATTTGGTGAAAAATTAAATGACCATTGTAACATCCCAAAATTCTAAATTTTGGAATGTTATATTAAATAAATATTTACGATTGTTTGTTTGATTGTTGTGTGACTGATTGTGTGAAATTGAGTGGCATTTGGAAATTTCAGAGGCATTTGAATTTTACTTGAATTTGGATTCAACTTGGCATTCAAATTTATTTCATATACTTGACAAATACTTGTTTAAAAGTATGAGAGGAGCTAACATGACACTCCAAAAAAAGTCAGGAGAAATTAATGCCAAAAGTTTTTGAATTCAAATTGGAGTTTATTTGGAATTTATATAAAAAAATGTTTTTCCTTAAGTTTGGATTTTGCCTCTGGAAAAATGTACACGGTGTAGGATTTATTTTTTCTGATTTTATTGATAGATATATGTCGTATATAAAAATAATATAGTTTTCTATATTTAGTTTTCTCTCTCTGTGATTTTCAAAATAAATAAATAAAAGAAACCCCCGAGCTGGCTGTGCCAACTGCCCATTTAGCCACCCGACGCTGCCCAGCCACCACCCGACGCTGCCCAAGAAGAAGCCGAGCAAGAGCTCACCAAGACGCACACCCGAGCTGCCTCCGCTCGCCCGCCCGCTCTCTCTCTCTCGCCCTTGTGCATCGACTGCTGGGCCCCACTGCCCGATCGCCCCGCCCGCGTCTTCTTCTTCCTCCGCACGCAACCGCCGCAGCAGGATCGCGCCACCGCCGCCACCGTATCCCGGAGATCGCGGGATACGATCTCCCTGATTCGCCCCCTCCTCCAAGCACTCTCCCCCTATAAATACCCCTCTCCCTCGACCCGTCCCCCTCCTTTCCCCTTGCCGAACCCTCTCCTCGCTCAGATCAAGCGTCGCCGGAGCCCGAGCTCCGCCACACGCCATTGCCGCAAAGACTCGACCACTACCACCTTACCGCCACCTGAGATCACCACCGTAACCCCATCGCTCGTCCGCATCTCCCCGTGCCCTTGCCCAAGCCTGAAACCCACCGGAGCACCGTCATCCGCCGACGCCCGAACGCCATCACCGCCTCAACCTCACCGCCGTCCTCCTCTGACGTCCCCGAGCTCACCGCCGACCACCATCGTCATCGCCGTTGTCTTCCGCATCGCATGGGCGTCTTCACCGTCGTCTAGGACCATCGGAGGCCTCGCCTGTGTCGTCCCCGAGCCGCCACCGCCGCCGACGACCTCGCCGGAGCTCGCCCCACCACGGTGAGCCATTCTCCTCCGTCCGATCTGTTATTGACGGCGTAGATTAGATGTAATGAACAGGTAGGTTTTTTTATTAGATCAGTTCAGTTCGGTTTATTCTCTGGTTTAGATCGAACCGGCCTTTCGGTTTTTCTTTTAGTCGCACCGTATACCGTTTTTCTTAAGCAGTGGTCGTCCGCCAGTTTAGCTCCCAGCAAGACGTCAGTAGTTAGTCGAAGCTGCCACGAAAGGATGGCCGATCTGTAGCGCTTCTGTTTTTTTTTTGTATTGTTTTCTGTTTTAATTTACAGAAATAATTCCTGTTTTAGATTGCTAATATCTTGTAGGTTTCAAGTCCAAATTGAGTGATTCTTTTTGCATTAGATTCAAAATTTCTCGAAGTTTCTGTTAGAACAATTGGATTTAAGATTTCAGTAGTTTAAATTTGAGTTTGATGAAATTTGTTCAAATCACTAATTTGGCCGTATCTTGAGTTCTATAAAATATTTTTGATTGATTCTTTTTGATACGGTTTTGTTATTGATTTGTCTATCCAGAGTCATACAGTGATTTATTTTTAGTTTATTTTAAATTAAGTTTTTAGCAAAACAGTACTGTTTTAGTTATAGTTTTGTTTTAGTCTTCTCTTTATTGTTTTTATTAGTTTCAAATTATTTCTTTTTGTCACTCTTGAAAAATTTAGTTTTGTTTCTGTTAGTCAACAAAAGAAAATTTTGTTTTTATTTTAAAAATTTATTTTTCTTAGTTTTGTATGAAAACTTGTTTAGGTCATAGTTAGTGTTTCATAAAAGCTTTTTATTTGTTTCTTTTTGCTATTAAAAGTTTATGAAAAATACTTTCTGTTAAAATTAGTTGTTTTATATTTTCTTTTCTGTTTATTTATTATGTTGGTATTTTCTTTGTAGTTAAATTTTACTTAGGACAAAGCTATTTTGGGTTATGTCTTAGAATTTTCTTTAGTAGTTTTCTTGTGTAGTTTTCATTGGTTTTTTTTATTTTGTGTTCTTTGTGATTTGCATTTTATTTGTTGATTTTTATTATGAGTGTTAGAATTGCTTGCTAGTATGTTTGCTTATATGAATGCTATGTTTGACTATATAGATTTTCAACGGAGTGACGAATAGTTCTACCAAGTCTTTATTTGAGTGCAATTATCTTCATCGACATACCAGGCAAGTTCACTTTGACCATGTTTTTCATACCTATGTGTTTTATTGCATCTAGTGTCATCTTCGCAAAAAACCCTCCAATAGTGATATTGAATTCTTGTAGTTGAGTAGTATGCATGAGGTAGGAACCCATCACCCTGTTACCAAGCCCGGGACGATATTTTATTTTAATGCTACGCTATAGTAGACGGGGTTTGGTATGAGTGCACGAGAGTGGTGTGAAGAAGGAGGACTCTACGTCAATGACGACAACTCCATGATGGCATCTGCAAGGACTGCATCTTCAAGGCCTCAAGACTTCAAGACTCGAGACAAGAATTCAAAACACACAACTGGGTCAAGGACGGTTGCTGACGGGCACCTGGAGCAACCAAAGGATGGCCGGATGCATGGAGAAGCGCCATGACATCTTGCGGAAAGCTTCACCCAGACTCAAAGAGACGGAAGAATACTTCATGCCCGAAGCTTACCTGCAAGCCGAAAGTCACTATGGGCTCGCTTGGTTGACCTTAGTGGTGACTCTGGCTGGGACGGTGCTAGCAGATGCGTAACTACGGTAGGATTGGATGAGCACCGACAAAGGGTCGGGAACTCTTCTAAGACCATGTTTGGTCGCCTTGTTCTCAAACACCTCAAGTGCGAGAACGTAAAGAGAGGGATCGGATCTTGCGGGTAAAGTGTACAAACCTCTACATAGGGTTAAAACCTAATCGATTAGCCGTGTCCTTGCTACGGATAATTTGAGCATCCGGACTTGGATCTATCTCAAACTCTCAACACCGGACTGATAACTTAATTGTGGGCAACTTATGATTATTCGAGGTATGAGACATCGGGTTACGGAACCATGTCATGATAGAAAACTCCATAGTACATACTCCTCATATTCCTTTGTTGTAGGGAAAATAAAACCAGCTTTTACGCAAAAACATCAGACACAGAGCCACAAAGCCATATTGCATATAGTATAGTTTTATCATCTGTTTTCTCATGTTGTGATCTTGCTTTACATTCAATGTAATCGATTTACACGGCTGCAACATATCATGTTGCGTATATTTTTCTTCCGACGAGTAAGAGTACGACATGTGGTTACGGTCTACACTCAACCCGCCGATGGCGTTGATGGGACTCCACACCCGCTTGATTGTTTCCGCTGAGTATTATGAGGTATATATCATTTTACGTTATTTATACATGTGATTGCACTTTGATGTATACATTGATGTATCGTGTGTGCCAAAGATACCGATCCGTGGATGGCATGAGATACTGAGGCTTGACCGTCTGAGGTCGGGTTGTTGTATATCCAATTCAATTCCATACATTTAGCATAAACCAATCTATAGGTCAAATGAATTGGAACTGAAAATATAAGTCATGCACCAAAAATTTATCTAAGAAAATTGGTGCATTTCTTTTTCGGAGTAACATTATCCTTATCCATCAATATTATGTGCCGTAACATGATGGATAGGACCATACTTTGTGCTGGCTTAATTTTAATATTTATTTATCAATTTTCTTACTCTAGTCTTTTCATTAGGATTAATAAGCGGTGGTGATGCATCACTTCCCTAACAGCCCACCTGGCAAAACTTGACGTTATGAAACATCATGTGTCACTGTCAATTTTATAAATGTCCTTATATTTATGTCGTAATCATGGCGGCTAGCATGATTTCAATGTTTATAGCCTACTCCCTCCCACAATATAAGATGTTTACGCAAGCTGTTTTTGCTTGCAAAAACGTCTTATATTGTGATACGGAGTGAGTACTATATAACTGATTGTTTACATTTCTGAAATTTCCATAGGAACATTAAGTTACATCCTTGGGTGCTGATTAAGCAAACTAGTAGTTATGGAGAAGTTGGATCTTACACAATTTTGGAAAGAACTATCGCAACTTGCCACAGTCTGCGCAGTAATAAGCCTATCAGTAGTAATACTCTGTACCCATATTAGGTGGTTCTGCATTGGATACAGTTTACCATCTTGCTTACGACCTCTTTACCAAGGAGTATGTATTTGTTAAATATTATTATACTTGGCAATTTTTCCCATCCGTTTCAAACAACAACATCATTTACGCTCAGGCCGACATATATGCTAAATTAATTTGTTTTAAAAGTTCCATTAGAGATTTGCTCTGTGAAGTGCCTTGGTTATATAGCACCGGCACCTGCATAGCCATAGCATCTCAGCCTTCACTTTAACTCTCATGGTATTGCTATCGGCCTTCCCTAAAACGCCAAGCGTAACAAACATCACACAACTAAATCACCTGGACCTCGTGGGTGCCAAGAGGACAACGGAGGAAGAGGACCAGAGCGATGGTGTCAGAATCAGCGTCGCGATCAAGAACTCCACATACAAGGCTGGCGCGTGCCGGCACAAGACTAACGCCACGCCGAGGCCCCGCGAGCCAATCAAATCAGCAGTCGGAAGTAGAGCACAATGGGGAAAAACACGGGAAAGGAATTGGGGGCGGATCACCGCCGGAAGCAGGCGGCTCACCTGCGCATTGGGATCAGGCGGTTAGGGTTTGGTTGTGCCGCGTGCGAGGGGGTCGGATCTTTCACCTCAACCCTAGCTGCCACTCCGCCTGCAGGCTGCAGCATGCTCCGAGGCGTGAGGAAGGAGACGAATCGATTGAAATCAGACTGCGACACAAAAGGCATGATTTAGGGAAACAAGTCGCGTCCAGGTCGGTCCCGTCCTCTCCGGCGCCGCCGATGACCCTCTCTCTGTCACCACAGACCTCCCTTTCCTCTTTCCTCTTTTTCTCCCTCCTCTCCTTCCTTCTCTCCCCCTCATTTTGTCTCTCAAGCTAGGGTTCGTGGCGAGGAGGGCGCAGGCCGACGCCGGCGGTGTAGGCCGACGCCGGCCGGTCACCCTCTCCCGTCCGCTGCCAGACCTCCCTCTCTTCTCCTCTCCCCTTTCTCTCCCTCTCATCTTCCTATCTCTCTCTCCTAGGGTTCGTGCGGGACGAGGGGACCAGAGTGTGCACGGCGTGCGGGACAAGGGGATTGGGTTGCATTGGGTGCAGGCGCGGCGCGCGGATGGGACAAATTCTCTCTCACCGGGGCACCGCTTACCCAGGCAATACAGACATGAGACGAACCCACCAGTCATTGGGCAGAAAAATAAATCGTGGGGTGAAAATAATTTAACCGCAAGTGAAGATCCAACGGCTCAGGCGCGCCAGAAAGGCAGATCGGACGGCCGACGAAGCTCCAATCGGGGGAGCCTCCTGGAGGTGAGTTGGCTAGCCTCTTTTATGTTTTAAATACCCTAAAAACTTCGAGGAACAGAATATATCGGGAGTTCCGCCGCCGCAAGCCTCCTCAGAGCTACAAAAACCAATCGGGACCTGTTTCTAGCACTCGCCGAGGGGGGACCCTCACCGTAGCCATCTTCATCATCTCGGTGCTCTCCATGACGAGGAGGGATTAGTTCACCCTCGGGGCTGAGGGTATGTACCAAGAGCTATGTGTTTGATCTCTCTCTCTCGTGTTCTTGATTTGGCAAGATCTTGATGTATCGAGAGCTTTGCTATTATAGTTGGATCTTATGTTGCTTCTCCCCCTCTACTCTCTTGTAATGGATTGAGTTTTCCCTTTGAAGTTATCTTACCGGATTGAGTCTTTAATGATTTGAGAACACTTGATGTATGTCTTGTTGTGCGTATCTGTGGTGACAATGGGATATCACATGATTCACTTGATGTATGTATTGGTGATCAACTTATGGTTCCGCCATGAACCTATGCATAGGGGTTGGTACACGTTGCCTCTTGATTCTCCCAGAGAAACTTTGGGGCACTCTTTGAGGTTCTATGTGTTGGTTGAATAGATGAATCTGAGATTGTGTGATGCATATCGTATAATCATACCCACAGATACTTGAGGTGACATTGGAGTATCTAGGTGACATTAGGGTTTTGGTTGATTTGTATCTTAAGGTGTTATCTAGTACGAACTCTAGGGCTGTTTGTGACACTTATAGGAATAGCCCAACGGATTGATTGGAAAGAATAACTTTGAGGTGGTTTCGCATCCTACCATAATCTCTTCGTTTGTTCTCCGCTATTAGTGACTTTGGAGTGGCTCTTTGTTGCATGTTGAGGGATAGTTATATGATCCAATTATGTTATTATTGTTGAGAGAACTTGCACTAGTGAAAATATGAACCCTAGGCCTTGTTTCCTAGCATTGAAATACCGTTTACGCTCACTTTTATCATTAGTTACCTTGCTGTTTTTATATTTTCAGATTACAAAAACCTATATCTACCATCCATATTGCACTTGTATAACGATCTCTTCACCGAACTAGTGCACCTATACAATTTACCATTGTATTGGGTGTGTTGGGGACACAAGAGACTCTTTGTTATTTGGTTGCAGGGTTGCTTGAGAGGGACCATCTTCATCCTACGCCTCCCACGGATTGATAAACCTTAGGTCATCCGCTTGAGGGAAATTTGCTACTGTCCTACAAACCTCTGCACTTGGAGGCCCAACAACGTCTACAAGAAGAAGGTTGCGTAGTAGACATCAAAAGGCATTGCCACTGTATCGCCTGCTCCGACGCACCGACCACTTTGCATGGACGGATGCTGCAACAGCCGGATTGGAAGAAATAAAAAACTTTGTTAGCAAGTAACCCAATCCTGGCTGCGCCAAACGTCGGCGAACCTATTTTTCTCTACGTATCCGCAACTCACCAGGTCGTGAGTGCGGTGCTCGTTGTCGAACGAGAAGAAGAGGGCCACAAATTCCCACTTCAAAAACCAATATACTACGTATCGACGGTCCTTACACCATGCAAATCCTGATACCCACATTACCAAAAGATAGCATATGCAGTCTTTCTGGCATCCCGGAAGTTGCGGCACTACTTTCAAGAGTGCTCGATAACGTTGGCTTCCGAAGTACCACTCAATGATATTATAAACAACCGGGGCGCCACCGGCCGGATTGCCAAATGGGCCATTGAGCTCTTACCATTTGAAATAACATACAAGCCACGCCAAGCCATTAAATCTCAGGTGTTGGCTGACTTCATCACCGAATGGATGGGTTTAACTCCCTAAAGAGTACGGCACATACTCCAACTGGATGATGCACTTCAACGGCTCTAAATGCTAGTCGGACTAGGAGCTGGTGTCGTCTTGACATCCCCCATAGGGGACGCAGTCCGTTATGTGCTCCAAATATTGTATACAGACTCTAACAATGCAGTCGAATACGAGGCCCTATTGCACGGTCGCCAGATGGCCGTCTCTATGGTCATACAATGCCTCGAAGTGCGCGGGGACTCGAACCTTGCAATATCACAAATAAACAACGAATTTGATGCAAAAGATCCAAAGATGGCAGCTTACCGCAATGTCGTGCTCAAAATATCAGCTCGGTTCGAGGGGCTTGAGTTCTATCATGTGGCCCGAGACACTAATCAAGCAGCGGACATCCTTGCTCGAATGGGCGCTAAACGCGACCCTGTTCTGCCTAACACCTTTGTGGAGCGGCTATTCAAGCCATCCGTAGTATGGCAGGACGAGAGTGGAACCACCAGTCCGGCGCCAAGCACGCCCGCAGATGCCGAACACGATTCAGATATCATTGGGGGCTCGGGCACAGAACCAACACCTTCTGCCCATGTAATCATGGCTGTAATCGCCCCGTGGACCGAACCCTTCCTGGCCTACCTTAATAGGCAGGAGCTCCCTGAGGACTAGAATGAGGCTCGTTGCATCGTTTGAGGATCGAAGGCCTACATGGTTCATGAAGGAGAGCTCTACAAGAAAAGTACTACCGGAGTCCTTCAAAGATGTATCTCTGAGGAAGAGGGGCGGCAGCTCTTGGCCGAAATCCATGCTGGTGTTGGAAGCCATCACGCCGCAGCCAGGGTCCTTGTAAGTAAGGCCTTCCATACTGGTTTTTTCTGGCTCTACGGCTCGAGCAGATGCACAAGACCACGTCCAATGTTGTGTAGGATGCCAGCTTTTTGCCAATCAAAGCCATATGCCGCCTACTACCCTACGAACTATCCCCATTACTTGGCCTTTTGCAGTCTGGGGGCTAGACATGGTCGGGCCCCTTAAAGGGGGAAGCCAGAAGAAGAAATATTTGCTGGTTATGGTTGACAAGTTCACTAAGTGGATAGAAGCCAAACTACCAAACGGCCAAGCCGGACCGGTGATAGACTTTATATCCGGTGTCATACACCGTTATGGTGTCCCGCACAGTATTATTACTGACAACGGCTCTAATTTTACAGCCGACGAGGTGAAAACTTGGTGTGCTAATCTAGGCATTAAAGCTTGATTATGCCTCCGTATATCACCCTCAAACAAACGGTCAGGTCGAACGTGCTAACGGCCTGATAATGAGTGGCATTAAACCCATGCTAGTGCGATCCTTAAAGGAGTCAGATAAACACTGGGTTGAGGAGCTCGATTCCGTACTCTGGGGACTGCGTACCACACCCAATCGCACGACCGGATACACACCGTTATTCATGACTCACCTTGAGTGCGCATGTATGAAGAGAGAGAGGCCGAGCTCGATAGGCAGGACGACTTAGATGGCCTGGAGGAGGACCGCGATGTCGCAAAAGCTCGTTCAGCATTCTACCAACAACAAGCTCGAAGATACCAAATCAGAGAAGTGCGGGCCAAGACTTATAATGTCGGTGAACTCGTTCTACGCCTACCAGAGAAGAAAAAGGACAAGCTCATGCCCAAATGGGAGGGTCCCTTCATTATAGATGAAGTTCTCACTGGAGGAGCCTATCGCCTTCGTAATGCATCGGACAATCGCTTAGAGCCAAACCCATGGAACGCTGCCAGACTCCGAAGATTCTACGCCTAAGTCCGGACTCATTGTTCGTTACCTTTTTCCCTTTTTTCTCTTTCTTCTTTTTGTTTCTACACGATTTCTAGCTCGTGTCCGTATAAACCGCACACTGAAGGGGTATACATCCTTAAATGAACATACTCCACAATACCTGGGGGCTTCTTTCTACAGAAGCTTATTATTATTATTATTCGAGCATCAAGCTCACTATATATATGTGTCACCTTCTCATATATGTCTTTCCTTCGCCATCATATGCACCTTTATGACTTAAATTTTTGCCAAGCTGGGTTGCCTGGCTCCTGTGCTTATGCCCTATGTTCCCGATTGTTTGGCTAGGGCATAAAGGGAGCACCTCTGTGATTGTTACCGCTGGGTCATCCGGACGTGTACCTCAGACAGGTGAAGCCGAAAGACGGACTACCTTTGTTGCAACATAAGCCCCCAAAATATAAAAGTGAACTATGATTTCTAGCATCACAGCCTAGGCATGCACAACACCGCATGCTAAGCCCAGGGAAAGGAACCCTTAACGGAACTATTCTCCCTGGAATATGTTTCTTACGATTAAATGTAATATAACATAACTCGCCGAATATAACTTGTCTGTTCAAGCAACTATGAGCCCTCTGCCTGGTTTCCATGCATACTTTGGTGTTTACCGCCGACATAGTATTCAGAAACACTCTGAACCTTTGGTTTCGGAGGTTGAAGCAAAAGGTCTGCCATGACAATCGTTTTATAATTCGGCTAGAGATAAATTTGTCGATAAAAGTATATTGCTACTTGGACTCAAAAACTTCTTCTTCCTCTAGACCATCTAACACGTTGTCTAGTTTACAATCATGTTGTGGAAACTTGGCGGCTATCATCACTTGGTCATATACCAAGCTAACCAGAATTTCTTGTCCATCTGGTCCCCGAGGCCTTAATTCGGCCATATGATTCGGATCAAGTCCCAGATACCGCTTTTCACCATGGCCCAAGCCTCTTGGGCGCCTTCTCGGCATGCCGATATCTTCCATAGCCCAAAACGGCGACGAGCTCCCTTGAATAAATTCACGAGCTCCTCCATACTTCCTGGAGGAGAATCGGATGGCCATAAGGCCTTAGCAATGCTCCGCATTTCTTTCCGAGCTCGGTCATGCACTTTGGACAGCTCTTCTAGCAGATCGCCTTGAAATCCAGACACTTCTCCTTTGAGCCGACCGGTCAGCACACCTACAAAGACAAACTTGTTAGAACTTTCCACCAGGGGACCATACGGAAGTAAGGTTTAGGAGCATACTGAATATGCCGCCTTTTAGCTTTCTGTTCTCCTTCAAGGCATCCGCCAGCTAGGCTCTTATATCCTTCAGCTCTTCGGCTAGCTTGATGTTGGCATCTTGTAGCTTGTTTTTCTCATCCCTGGTCCGTGTCAGTATACGCTGACCAGCGACTTCTTGGCTTTCGCATCTTGTTTATTCATTATGCTGCCTTCGCCTCTCTTGCAGCTGATCAGGCGATCCTGCATCATAAATACAACAGTGTTTATTCCAAAAACATTGCTAGTATATGATTATATTCTCCGGACAGTCCTGGACATTACCAGTCTGTGCCTCCTTGGACTTCTCCAGTCCGGCGGTGACAACAGTTAGTTGGGTCCGACATTTTTCCAGCTCCTGCGACAACATGTTGTTCTTCTCCATGAGTACCTAATTATACAACGATCCTTAAATCAGTTGCGTCAACTGTTCCAAGTCTCGGGGGCTACTGGCATAAGATTATTAAATCAACACAATAGTCCTTACCCGCATATCCTTTGAAAGCTGGTGAGTGGCTCCAGCAAGCCCATCCCGAGCAGCTCGGAGGTATGCATCCACTGAGCTAAAAGCATTGAATGCCTCTTCAGTGAAGTTGGGGTCACGCATAGCTGCCCTCCGGCGCCGATGGTTCATTGCACTCTCCACTTCGGAGTTGGTGACCGATACATTATCCAAATCTTTAGAGAAAGGACAATCCGGCTTTGCACCTGTATCAACTCTACCCCTGGAGGCAGGGTCCGGGGTCGGATTGGTTGAGGCATGTCCGGCGAGGTCTCCGGACACAGTCCGGCGGACGCTCTTCCTGAAATAAGGCACAATAGGAAAAGTAACAATTCGGTATGACTGCAATGGGGCATATTAACAATCATACCTCTTTGATGAAGGCGCGGTGGTATTGCCATCCGCCTTTCTCTTCGAAGACCCGCCCTGCGCAGGCTCCGCCCTCTTAAGGGACGCCTCTGATACGGCGTAGCGACACGAGCGCCGCCCCTTTGGAGCACGAGACAGTGCGATGGATGAGGCGCAATGAGGAAACTCTTTTGGAGGAGACGTCTCCTGTGTACTTACGTGGGAGGAGGGAAGAAGGCCGGGGTAATCGGCTACAATGTCCACTTATGTGTCGTCGTAGCTAGCCTAATAGAAGAGCCCCTCCTTGAGCTCTATAAATATATCCGGATCCTCTTCAAATCTGGGATCTAGGTCTCGAATATGGTCCTCTGGCTGTGGAGCAGGGCTATAGATCCCCGCGACAACCTTTCTCCATTCTTGTAAAAAAATAGTCGGATTAAGTTCAACTAGGTACGACTCAGCAAGAGGATTGAATAAAGTTACGGAGCGAAAGCTCACCCAGCTAGGAGGGTTGTACATGGAAAAGCCCTCTCGACATTTAAGGCGAGTAAAGTCTTCTTTCTCCCCTTTGTAAAGATCAGCCAACATGGCAGCCAAGGCGGCAAAATTGTCCGGCCCCTAGCGCCCTGATGGTAGCTGGAACTACGTCGGTATTTCCCCGGAGAGGAAGGGATGATGTAGCACAGCAACGGTAGAGTATTTCCCTCAGTTATGAAACCAAGGTATCGAACCAGTAGGAGAACCAAGCAACACAACGTAAGCAGCACCTACACACAAACAACAACACCTCACAACCCGACATATTAAAGGGGTTGTCAATCCCTTCCTTGGGTACGGCGCCAGAAATTGGCAAGGAGACGGGAGAAAATTGTGATAGATTGAAATAGTAGATTGCAAATAAACTAAAGTGCAGCAAAGTATTTTTGTTTTTTTGGTTTAATACATCTGAATAAAAATGCAAAGGAAAATTAGGTCGGAAGGCAAATATATGAAAAGGAAGACCCGGGGGCCGTAGGTTTCACTAGTGGCTTCTCTCGAGAAAAATAACAAACGGTGGGTAAACAAATTACTGTTGGCCAATTGATAGAACTTCGAATAATCATGACGATATCCAGGCAATGATCATTACATATGCATCACATCCAAGATTAGTAGACCGACTCCTACCTGCATCTACTACTATTACTCCACGCATTGACTGCTATCCAGCATGCATCTAGTGTATTAAGTTCATGGAAAAATGGAGTAATGCAATAAGAACGATGACATGATGTAGACAAGATCCGTTTATCTATATGGCGGTAGATATAGGTCTAGTCTTTTTATCCTTAGTAGCAACGATACATACGTGTCGGTTCCCCTTCGGTCACTGGGATCAAGCACCGTAAGATCGAGCCCACTACCGGGCACCTCTTCCCATTGCAAGATAAATAGATTAAGTTGGCCAAACAAAACCCAAATATCGGAGAAGAAATATGAGGCTATAAGAGGTCATGCATATAAGAGATCAAAGAAACTCAAATAACTATCATGGATATAAAAAGATATAACTGATCATAAACTTGAAGTTCATCAGATCCCAACAAACACACCGCAAAAAGAGTTACATCATACGGATCTCCAAGAGACCATTGTATTGAGAATTCAGCGAGAGAGAGAAAGCCATCTAGCTACTAACTACGGACCCGAAGGTCTACAAAGAACTACTCACGCATCATCGGAGAGGCACCAATGGAAGTGGTGAACCCCTCCGTGATGGTGTCTAGATTGGATCTGGTGGTTCTGGACTCTGCGGCGGCTGGATGAATACTTCGTCGACTCCCCTAGGGTTTCTGGAATATTGGGGTATTTATAGAGCAAAGAGGCGGTCCGGGGGGCACACAAGGTGGGCACAACCCACCAGGGCACGCCAGGAGGGGGCTCCTGGTGCGCCCTGGTGGGTTGTCCCCTCCCCGGGACTCCCCCCCCCCCCCCCCAGGTGCCACTACGGCCCATCTTCTTCCTTCTGGCCCATAAAAAATCACGAAAATAGTTTTGGGGCATTTGGACTCCGTTTGATATCGATTTCCTGCGATGTAAAAAACATGCAGAAAACAGCATCTGGCACTTGGCACTATGTCAATAGGTTAGTACCAAAAATGATATAAAATGATTATAAAACATCCAATATTGATAATAAAACAACATGGAACAATCAAAAATTATAGATACGTTGGAGACATATTAGCATCCCCAAGCTTAACTCCTACTCGTGCTCGAGTAGGTAAGTGAAAAATAGAATTTTTGATGTGGAGTGTTGTTCATCAAGTCATATCATATTCTTTTCTTTATAGCATGGACAATTGGACTTTTATGTGATTCAAAGCAATAGTCTAGTTTTGACATAATAATTTAGATACTCAAGCACATCAACAAGCAACCATGTCCTTCAAAATATCAATGCTAAAACAAGTTATCCCTAGCCCATCATGCTCAAACATTGATCCATTCATGAAACACATTCGAATACTAGCTATACCCAATAGTCACTCACGATCGTATTGCCTCTTAGTTGGTGCGTTTGTAAGAGAAGATGGAGACTCAAAATAAAAATTGCATAAAGTAAAGGAAAGGCCCTTCGCAGAGGGAAGTAGGGATTTGTAGAGGTGCCAGAGCTCAAAGCGAAAAAGTTTGAGATAAAAACATTTTGGGAGGTGTATCCATCCCACCAACAAAAACGACGTAGCTACGAACACTTTCCATGCTAGATATGCCATAGGCGGTTCCCAAACAGAAAATAAAGTTTATTCCTTTTTCCACCATACTTTCTCTTTCCATTGCTAGCCGTATCCACGGGTGCCTTCCATACCAACACTTTTGAAGGAATTTATTATTTGAGAACATAAAGTAAATTCATTTTTGCATTTCGGGACTGGGCATCCCTAAGACCTTTGCCTTACTCTCATGCAATGACAAGTGAATAAACACTCATCCTGAGAATAACACATCCAAAGATGGAAAATATTAGCCACCTGCTACTGCTCATGAGCTAAACAAACACACAAAAGAGAAGTTTATTTTGAAAATTAGAGATGGCACATACAAATTTGCTTAGAACGGCAAAAGAATACTACATATAGGTAGATATAGTGGACTCATGTAGCAAAACTGGTTTAAAGGATTTTGGATGCACAAGTAGAGATCATACTTGGTGCAAAATGAAGGCTAGCAAAAAGATTGAGAAGCGACCAACCAAGAAACGAATAATTTCGTAAAGCAAGCATTAAGCATAAGTAACACAAAATAATGCAACACAAGTAGGATATAATTTTCATTGCATGATTATTGACTTTCGTGCATGCCTAGGGAATCACAAACCTTAACACTAATATTCTTTCCAGAGCACAATTACTCATCAACATAACTCACATATCACATCATCATATCTCAAAACTATTACTAAGAATCAAGTTTATTTTGTCCAATGATCTTCATGACATTTTTTACTTTATCCTTCTTGGATATCTATCACTTTGGGACTAATTTTCATGTGTTGCTTTTCATAAGCTCAATAAAATATAAGTGAAGATCATGAGCATAACAAATTTTCTTTCTCTCAAAATAATTTAAGTGAAGCAAGAGAGAATTTCTTCAAAATTTTACTAACTCTCAAATAAATCTAAGTGAAGCAAGAGAGCATTTCTTCAAAAATACTAAGCACACCGTGCTCAAAAAGATATAAGTGAAGCACTAGAGCAAGTCCTAGCTCATAAAAGATTTAAGTGAAGCATAGAGAGCAATTCTAACAAGTCATGACCTAATTTTGGCTCTCTCAAATAGGTGTGCCCAGCAAGGATTGATGAATTAAAACACAAAATAAAACAAGCAAATACACATATCATACAAGACGCTCCAAGCAAAACACATATCATGTGACGAATAAAAATATAGTCTCGAGTAAAATACCGATAGTTGTTGAAGAAAGCGGGATGCCACTCGGGGGCATCCCCAAGCTTAGTTGGTTGCTCATTCTTGGATAATAGCTTGGGATGCCGGGGCATCCCCAAGCTTAGGCTCTTAAATCCTTCCTTCATCCATTGTAAGATAACCCAAAACTTGAAAACTTCAATCACACAAAACTCAGCGAAACCTTCGTGAGATCCGTTAGTATAAGAAAGCAAACCACTACTATAAGTGTTGTATCAAACCAGTTCATATTTTTTTGTATTATATCTACTGTATTCCAACTTTTCTATGGCAAAAACTCATCAAAGAAAACCATAGAGCCATCAAATAAGCACACAACACAAAGAAAACAGAATCTGTCAAAACAGAATATTCTGTAGTAGTTTGACTTTGGAGAATACATCTGTAACTCCAAAAATTCTACCAAAATAGGAAGACCAAGGTAATTTGTAGATTAATCTTATTCAAAAAGAATCAGGGCAAAAGCTCTTTTCTGTGATTTATGAAAATTATTTTCGTGAGCACAAAGTTTCTATCTTTTTCAGCAAGATTAAACAACTATCAACAAAGAAGATCCTATAGGCTTTACTTGGCACAAATACTAATTAAAACTTAAAAAGAACAATCATACCAGTAGCATAATTGTGTAAACACTCAGGAACAGAAAGCAAAAAGCAAAAATAAATTTATTCATTGGGTTGCCTCCCAACAAGCGTTATAGTTTTACGCCCTTAGCTAGGCGTATAGCAAGGATCTAAGTTTTGTCATCCTTGTTCTTCTTAATTTTCTTGGGGGTATTTTTATCAGGAGGTTTTGTAAACACAACATAAAACATATTATCCATAGAAACTTTAGCATTCCTCAGTTGGTTTTCATCATAACCCCTTTGATTTCCCACAACAATCCCAGAATAGTGTTGATTAAAATTATTAAAAACTTGTTGGATTATTTCTAGAACGGGAACCTCCTTTTTAAGATTCTCATCAAAGATCTTATTATCCCCAAGTAAATGCCTTAGTGCATAGTCACTATTGTAAGACGGGTTTTTCACGATTCATACCATAAAAATCAAAGATTTCCCTAGCTTCCCGAATTATGTAGTCAAACTCATTCATAAAAACAAGAGTGGCCAACTTTTTGGCTCTAGGATTCTTTATTTCGGGAAGCTCAAAAAACAATCTTTGCAAAGTAGGATGAGTGCGGATAAATTTGCTTTCAAGTTTCAGAACTAGTGCTGAAATAGCATCCGCATAAGATCTAGTAGTTTTAAGTATAGGAGCATCATCAAGACTCAGATTTCCAACACAATTGAAAAATTCTTGGATGCGTTCTTTTCCCATAATGTTCCCTTGCCCCAAGATAAAAGTTTTAGCATCCAGATTGCCTGTACTTCCAATCTTAGGAGTCAGGCCATCATCTGTTGGTGCCATACCGAAATCACTCATGATTGCAAGCAGAGAATAGATCTCACAAGAAAACGGCGAACGGAAAAAGAGAGGGCGAATAAAACGACAAATTTTTGTGAAGTGGGGGAGAGGAAAACGAGAGGAAAAGGGCAAATAATGTAAATTGCGAGGAGATCAGATTTGTGATTAGGAACCTGGTTATGTTGAAGATCCTCCCCTGGAGATGAGATTTGTGATTAGGAACCTGGTTACTCGACATTTTAGGCGAGTAAAGTCTTCTTTCTCCCCTTTGTAAAGATCAGCCAACATGGCAGCCAAGGCGGCAAAATTGTCCGGCCCCTAGCGCCCTGATGGTAGCTGGAACTACGTCGGTATTTCCCCAGAGAGGAAGGGATGATGTAGCACAGCAACGGTAGAGTATTTCCTCGCTTATGAAACCAAGGTATCGAACCAGTAGGAGAACCAAGCAACACAACGTAAGCAGCACCTGCACACAAACAACAACACCTCGAAACCCGACGTGTTCAAGGGGTTGTCAATCCCTTCCGGGGTACGGCGCCAGAAATTGGCAAGGAGACGGGAGAAAATTGTGATAGATTGAAATATTAGATCGCAAATAAAATAAAGTGCAGCAAAGTATTTTTGTATTTTTGGTTTAATAGATCTGAATAAAAATGCAAAGGAAAATTAGATCGCAAGGCAAATATATGAAAAGGAAGACCCGGGGGCCGTAGGTTTCACTAGTGGCTTCTCTCGAGAAAAATAGCAAACGGTGGGTAAACAAATTACTGTTGGGCAATTGATAGAACTTCAAATAATCATGACGATATCCAGGCAATTATCATTACATAGGCATCATGTCCAAGATTAGTAGACCGACTCCTACCTGCATCTACTACTATTACTCCACACATCGACCGCTATCCAGCTTGCATCTAGTGTATTAAGTTCATGGAAAAATGGAGTAATGCAATAAGAACGATGACATGATGTAGACAAGATCCGTTTATCTATATGGTGATAGATATAGATCTCGTCTTTTTATCCTTAGTGGCAACGATACATACGTGTCGGTTCCCCTTGATCCTTTGGGATCAAGCACCGTAAGATCGAACCCACTACCGGGCACCTCTTCCCATTGCAAGATAAATATATCAAGTTGGCCAAACAAAACCCAAATATCGGAGAAGAAATATGATGCTATAAGAGATCATGCATATAAGAGATCAAAGAAACTCAAATAACTTTCATGGATATAAAAAGATATAACTTATCATAAACTCGAAGTTCATCAGATCCCAACAAACACACCGCAAAAAGAGTTACATCGTATGGATCTCCAAGAGACCATTGTATTGAG
The DNA here is from genome assembly GCA_021605145.1 of Aegilops bicornis. NCBI lineage: Eukaryota > Viridiplantae > Streptophyta > Magnoliopsida > Poales > Poaceae > Aegilops > Aegilops bicornis. The sequence goes on from CM038674.1 coordinate 515,149,215, forward strand.
AATTCAGCGAGAGAGAGAAATCCATCTAGCTACTAACTACGGACCCGAAGGTCTACAAAGAACTACTCATGCATCATCGGGGAGGCACCAATGGAAGTGGTGAACCCCTCCATGATGGTGTCTAGATTGTATCTGGTGGTTCTGGACTCTGCGGCGGCTGGATGAATATTTCGTCGACTCCCCTAGGGTTTCTGGAATATTGGGGTATTTATAGAGCAAAGAGGTGGTCCGGGGGGCACCCGAGGTGGGCAAAACCCACCAATGCGCGCCTGGGCCTCCTGGTGGGTTGTCCCCTCCTTGGGACTCCCCCAGGTGCCACCAGGGCCCATCTTCTTGTTGGGGAACGCAGTAATTTCAAAAAATTTCCTACGCACACACAGGACCATGGTGATGGCATAGCAACGAGAAGGGAGAGTGTTGTCTACGCACTCGTGAGACCGTAAGCGGAAGCGATCACAACGTAGAGGAAGTAGTCGACGTTCTCCTCGCGATCCTGCCGATCCCAGCGTCGTTACTCCGGCACCTCCGTGTCGATGATGACGAGAGGAAGTAGTCAGACGTTCTCCTCACGATCCAGCCGATCCCAGCGCCAAGCATTCGGCGCCCGAAGTTCTTGGCACACGCTCAGCTCGATGACGCTCCACGGGCTCCGATCCAGCAAAGCTCCGGGAGAAGGAGTTCACAAGACGACGGCATGGTGACGATCTTGATGTTTCACCGACGCAGGCTTCGCCTAAGCACCGCCACGATATGATCGAGGTGGAATATGGTGGAGGGGGCACCGCACACGGCTAAGGAACGATCTCAAGGATCAACTTGTGTCTCCATGGGGTGCCCCTGCCCCGTATATAAAGGAGTGGAGGAGGGAGGGCCGGCCCTCTCTATGGCGCGCCTAGGGGAGTCCTACTCCCACCGAGTAGGATTCCCCTTTCCTAGTCCAACTAGGAAACCTTCCATGTAGTAGGAGTAGGAGAGAAGGAAAGGGAAGGGAAAAGGAGAAGGAAGGAAGGCGCCCCTTCCCTAGTCCAATTCGGACCAGACCAAGGGAAAGGGTGCGGCCACCCTTGAGGCCCTTTTCCTTCTTTCCCGTATGGCCCAATAAGGCCCAATACGTATTCCCGTAACTCTCCGGTACTCCGAAAAATACCCGAATCACTCGGAACCTTTCCGAACTCCGAATATAGTCGTCCAATATATCGATCTTTACGTCTCGATCATTTCGAGACTCCTCGTCATGTCCCCGATCTCATCCGGGACTCCGAACTCCTTCGGTACATCAAAACTCATAAACTCATAATATAACCGCCATCGAAACCTTAAGCGTGCGGACCCTACGGGTTCGAGAACTATGTAGACATGACCTAGAACTATTCTCGGTCAATAACCAATAGCGGGACCTGGATGCCCATATTGGCTCCTACATATTCTACGAAGATCTTTATCGGTCAAACCGCATAACAACATACGTTGTTCCCTTTGTCATCGGTATGTTACTTGCCCGAGATTCGATCGTCGGTATCCAATACCTAGTTCAATCTTGTCACCGGCAAGTCTTTTTACTCGTTCTGTAATGCTTCATCCCGTAACCAACTCATTGGTCACATTGCTTGCAAGGCTTATAATGATGTGCATTACCGAGAGGGCCCAGAGATACCTCTCCGACAATCGGAGTGACAAAACCTAATCTCGAAATACGCCAACCCAACATGTACCTTTGGAAACACCTGTAGTACTCCTTTATAATCACCCGATTACGTTGTGACGCTTGGTAGCACCAAAGTGTTCCTCCGGTAAACGGGAGTTGCATAATCTCATAGTTACAGGAACATGTAAAAGTCATGCAGAAAGCAATAGCAACATACTAAACGATCAAGTGCTAGGCTAACGGAATGGGTCATGTCAATCAGATCATTCTCCTAATGATGTGATCCCGTTAATCAAATGACAACTCATGTCTATGGTTAGGAAACATAACCATCTTTGATTAACGAGCTAGTCAAGTAGAGGCATACTAGTGACACTCTGTTTGTCTATGTATTCACACATGTATTATGTTTCGGTTAATACAATTCTAGCATGAATAATAAACATTTATCATGATATAAGGAAATAAATAATAACTTTATTATTGCCTCTAGGGCATATTTCCTTCAGCCTCCCACTTGCATTAGAGTCAATAATCTAGTTCACATCGCCATGTGATTTAACATCAATAGTTCACATCTATATGTGGTTAACACCCATAGTTCACATCGACATGTGACCAACACCCAAAGGGTTTACTAGAGTCAAGAATCTAGCTCACATTGCTATGTGATTAACACCCAAAGAGTACTAAGGTGTGATCATGTTTTGTTTGTGAGAGAAGTTTAGTCAACGGGTCCGCCACATTCAGATCCGTATGTATTTTGCAAATTTCTATGTCTACAATGCTCGCACGGAGCTACTCTAGCTAATTGCTCCCACTTTCAATATGTATCCAGATTGAGACTCAGAGTCATCTAGATTAGTGTTTAAAACTTGCATCGACGTAACCCTTTACTTATTTAACCTTTTTCACTTCCATAATCGAGAAACACATCCTTATTCTACTTAGGATAATTTTGACCGCTGTCCATTGATCTACTCCTAGATCACTTTTGCACTCCCTTGCCAAGTTTAGTGGTAGGGTATGCAATAGATCTGGTACACAGTATGACATACTTTATAGAACCTATGGCTGATGCATAGGGAATGACTTTCATTCTCTTTCTATCTTCTCATTGTGGTCGGGTTTTGAGTCTTACTCAATCTCACACCTTGTAACACGTGTAAGAACTCTTTCTTTGACTGCTCCATTTTGAACTACTTCAAAATCTTGTCAAGGTATGTATTCATTGAAAAAACTTATCAAGCCGCCTTGATCTATCTCTATAGATCTTGATGCTCAATATGTAAGCAGCTTCACCGAGGTCTTTCTTTGAAAAAACTCCTTTCAAACACTCCTTTATGCTTTGCAGAATAATTCTACATTATTTCCGATCAACAATATGTCATTCACATATACTTTATCGTAAAAGGCTGTAGTGCTCCCACTCACTTTCTTGTAAATACAGGCCTTTCCAAAAGTCTCAGATAAAATCATATGCTTTGATCAACACATCAAAGCGTATATTCCAACTCCGAGATGCTTGCACCAGTCCATTGATGGATCATTGGAGCTTGCACATTTTGTTAGCTCCTTTAGGATTGACAAAACCTTCTGGTTGCATCATATACAACTCTTCTTTAATAAATCCATTAAAGAGTGTAGTTTTGACATCCATTTGCCGATTTCATAAAATGTGGCAATTGCTAACATGATTCGGACAGACTTAAGCATCGCTACAGCTTGAGAAAATCTCATTGTAGTCAACACCTTGAACTTGTCGAAAACCTTTTGTGACAAGTCGAGCTTTGTAGATAGTAACACTACTATCGTTGTCCGTCTTCCTCTTGAAGATCCATTTATTTAACATGGCTTGTCGATCATCGAGCAAGTCAATCAAAGTCCATACTTTTGTTCTCATACATGGATCATATCTCAGATTTTATGGCCTCAAGCCATTTCATGGAATCTGGGCTCATCATCGCTTCCTCATAGTTCAGAGGTTCATCATGGTCTAGTAACATGACTTCCGTAATATGATTACCGTACTACTCAGTGCGGATCTTACTCGGAAGACCCACGAGGTTTGGTAGCAACTTGATCTCAAGTTTCATGATCATCATCATTAACTTCCTCACTAATTGGTGTAGGAATCATCGGAACTGATTTCGTGATGAACTACTTTCCAAAGAAGGGAGAAGGTATAATTACCTCATCAAGTTCTACTTTCCTCCCACTCACTTCTTTCGAGAGAAACTTCTTCTCTTAGAAAGGATCCATCTTAGCAACGAAAAACTTGCCTTCGGATCTGTGATAGAAGGTGTACCCAATAGTTGCCTTTGGGTATTCTATGAAGACGCACTTCTCCGATTTGGGTTTGAGCTTATCAGGTGAAAACTTTTTCACATAAGCATCACAACTCCAAACTTTTAAGAAACGATACCTTAGGTTTCATCGTTAAACCATAGTTCATATGGTGTCGCCTCAACGGATTTAGATGGTGCCCTATTAAACGTGAATGCAATTGTCTCTAATGCATAACCCCAAAATGATAGTGGTAAACCGATAAGAGACATCATAGATCGCACCATATCAAATAAAGTGCGGTTACGACGCTCGGACACACCATAACATTGTGGTGTTCTGTGGCGTGAGCTGTGAAACTATTCCACATTATTTTAATTGAAGACCAAACTCAGAACTCAAATATTTATCTCCATGATCAGATCGTAAACTTTATTTTCTTGTTACGATGATTTTCCACTTCACTCTGAAATTCTTTGAACTTTTCAATTATTTCAGACTTATGTTTCATCAAGTAGATATACCCATATCTGCTCAAATCATCTTGTGAAGGTCGAAAATAACGATATTTGCCACGAGCATCAACACTCATTGGATCGCATACATCGGTATGTATTATTTCCAATAAGTCAAGAGCTTGCTCCATTGTTCCGGAGAACGGAGTTTTAGTCATCTTGCCCAAACGGTACGGTTCGCAAGCATCAAATGATTCATAATCAAGTGATTCCAAAAGTCCATCAACATGGAGTTTTCTTCATGCGCTTTACACCAATATGACCTAAACGGCAAGTGCCACAAATAAGTTGCACTATCATTATTAACTTTGCATCTTTTGGTTTCAATATTATGAATATGTGTATCACTATGATCGAGATCCAATGAATCATTTTCATTGGGTGTGTAACCATATAAGGTTTTATTCATGTAAATGTAACAACAATTTATTCTCTTACTTAAATGAATAACCGTATTGCAATAAACATGATCAAATCATACTTATGCTCAACACCAAATAACACTTATTTAGGTTCCGCACTAATCCCGAAAGTATAGGGAGTGTGCGATGATGATCATATCAATCTTGGAACCACTTCCAACTCTCATCGCCACTTCACCCTTAACTAGTCTCTGCTCATTACGCAACTCCCGCTTCGAGTTACTAATCTTAGCAACCGAACTAGTACCAAATACTAAGGGGTTGCTATGAACACTAGTAAAATACACATCAATAATCAGATCTCAAATATACCTTTGTTCACTTTGCCATCCTTCTTATCCGCCAAATACTTGGGGTAGTTCCGCTTCTAGTGACGAGTTCCATTGCAGCAAAAGCACTTAGTCTCGTGCTTAGGTCCAGACTTGGGCTTCTTTCACCGAAAGCAGCAACTTGCTTGCCGCTCTTCTTGAAGTTCCCCTTCTTCCCTTTGCCCTTTTCCTTGAGACTAGTGGTCTTGTCAATCATCAACACTTGATGCTCTTTCTTGATTTCTACCTTCGTCGATTTCAACATCACGAAGAGCTCGGGAATCGTTTTCGTCATCCCTTGCATACTATAGTTCATCACGAAGTTCTAGTAACTTTAGTGATGGTGACTAGAGAATTCTGTCAATCACTATCTTATCCGGAAGATTAACTCCCACTTGATTCAAGCGATTGAAGTACCTGCACAATCTGAGCACATGCTCACTAGTTGAGCGATTCTCCTCCATCTTTAGCTTTAGAACTTGTTGGAGACTTCATATCTCTCAACTCGGTATTTGCTTGAAATATTAACTTCAATTCCTGGAACATCTCATATGGTCCATGACGCTCAAAACGCCTTTGAAGTCCCGATTCTAAGTCGTTAAGTATGGTGCACTAAACTATCAAGTAGTCATCATATTGAGCTAGCCAAACGCTCACAACGCCCCGTGACCGCCTCGCAATAGGTCTGTCACCTAGCGGTGCATTAAGGACATAATTCTTACAGGCAAGATTGAGGATAAACCTCAGATCGCGGATCCAATCCGCATCATTGCTACTAACATTTTCAACACAATTTTCTCTAGGAACATATGAAAATAAACATATGAAAGCAACAACGCGAGCTATTGATCTACAACATAATTTGCAAAATACTACCAGGACTAAGTTCATGATAAATTTAAGTTCAATTAATCATATTACTTAAGAACTCCCACTTAGATAGACATCTCTCTAGTCATCTAAGTGATCACATGATCCAAATCAACTAAACCATAACCGATCATCACGTGAGATGGAGTAGTTTTCAATGGTGAACATCTTATGTTGATCATATCTACTATATGATTCACGCCGACCTTTCGGTCTCCGTGTTCCGAGGCCATATCTGCATATGCTAGGCTCGTCAAGTATAACTCGAGTATTTTATGCTGCAAAACTGGCTTGCACCCGTTGTAGATGGACGAGAGCTTATCACACCCGATCATCACGTGGTGTCTCTAAGACGCATTTAACTTTGGCAACGGTGCATACTCGTGGAGAACACTACTTGATAATTTTAGTGAGAGATCATCTTAAAATGCTACCGTCAATCAAAGCAAAATAAGATGAATAAAGGATAAACATCACATGCAATCAATATAAGTGATATGATATGGCCATCATCATCTTGTGCTTGTGATCTCCATCTCAAGCACCGTCGTGATCACCATCGCCACCGCGCGACACCTTGATCTCCATCGTAGCATCGTTGTCGCTCACGCCATCTATTGCTTCTACGACTATCGCTACCGCTTAGTGATAAAGTAAAGCAATTACAGTATGCTTGCATTTCATACAATAAAGCGACAACCATATGGCTCCAGCCGGTTGCCGATAACTTCGGTTACAAAACATGATCATCTCATACAATAAAATATAGCACCACGCCTTGACCATATCACATCACAACATGCCCTGCAAAAACAAGTTAGACGCCCTCTACTTTGTTGTTGCAAATTTTACGTGGCTGCTACGGGCTTAGCAAGAACCGTTCTCACCTACGCATCAAAACCACAACGATAGTTTGTCAAATAGACTCTGTTTTAACCTTCGCAAGGACCGGGCGTAGTCACACTCGGTTCAACTAAAGCGAGAGAGACAGACACCCGCCAGCCACCTTTAAGCACGAGTGCTCAGAACGGTGAAACCGGTCTCGCGTAGAAGCGCACGGCGTAATGTCGGTCCGGCCGCTTCATCTCACAATACCGCTGAACCAAAGTATGACATGCTTTGGCAGGCAAGATGACTTGTATCGCCCACAACTCACTTGTGTTCTACTCGTGCAAAACATCAAACCATAAAAACCTAGGCTCGGATGCCACTGTTGGGGAACGTAGTAATTTCAAAAATTTCCTACGGACACACTGGACCATGGTGATGGCATAGCAACGAGAGGGGAGAGTGTTGTCTACGCACCCTCAGAGACCGTAAGCGGAAGCGATCACAACGTAGAGGAAGTAGTCGTACGTTCTCCTCGCGATCCTGCCGATCCCAGCGCCGTTACTCCGGCACCTCCGTGTCGATGATGACGTAGAGGAAGTAGTCTTACGTTCTCCTCACAATCCAGCCGATCCCAGCGCCGTTACTCCGGCGCCCGAAGTTCTTGGCACACGCTCAGCTCGATGACGCCTCCACGGGCTCCGATCCAGCAAAGCTCCGGGAGAAGGAGTTCCACAAGACGACGGCGTGCAGGACGATCTTGATGTTTCACCGACGCAGGCTTCGCCTAAGCACCGCCACGATATGACCGAGGTGGAATATGGTGGAGGGGGCACCAGACACGGCTAAGGAACGATCTCAAGGATCAACTTGTGTCTCCATGGGGTGCCCCTGCCTCAGATATAAAGGAGTGGAGGAGGGAGGGCCGGCCCTCTCTATGGCGCCCTAGGGGAGTCCTACTCCCACCGGGAGTAGGATTCCCTTCCTAGTCCAACTAGGAAACCTTCCATGTAGTAGGAGTAGGAGAGAAGGAAAGGGAAGGGAAAAGGAGAAGGAAGGAAGGGGCGCCTTCCCTAGTCCAATTCGGACCAGACCAAGGGAAGGTGCGGCCACCCTTGAGGCCCTTTTCCTTCTTTCCCTGTATGGCCCAATAAGGCCCAATACGTATTCCCGTAACTCTCCCAGATTCAAAAATACCCGAATCACTCGGAACCTTTCCGAACTCCGAATATAGTCGTCCAATATATCGATCTTTACGCCTCGATCATTTCGAGACTCCTCGTCATGTCCCCGATCTCATCCGGGACTAACTCCTTCGGTACATCAAAACTCATAAACTCATAATATAACGCCATCGAAACCTTGTTGCATGGACCCTACGGGTTCGAGAACTATGTAGACATGACCTAGAACTATTCTCGGTCAATAACCAATAGCGGGACCTGGATGCCCATATTGGCTCCTACATATTCTACGAAGATCTTTATCGGTCAAACCGCATAACAACATACGTTGTTCCCTTTGTCATCGGTATGTTACTTGCCCGAGATTCGATCGTCGGTATCCAATACCTAGTTCAATCTTGTCACCGGCAAGTCTTTTTACTCGTTCTGTAATGCTTCATCCCCTAACCAACTCATTGGTCACATTGCTTGCAAGGCTTATAATGATGTGCATTACCGAGAGGGCCCAGAGATACCTCTCCGACAATCGGAGTGACAAAACCTAATCTCGAAATACGCCAACCCAACATGTACCTTTGGAAACACCTGTAGTACTCCTTTATAATCACCCGATTACGTTGTGACGCTTTGGTAGCACCCAAAGTGTTCCTCCGTAAACGGAGTTGCATAATCTCATAGTTACAGTGAACATGTATAAGTCATGAAGAAAGCAATAGCAACATACTAAACGATCAAGTGCTAGGCTAACGGAATGGGTCATGTCAATCAGATCATTCTCCTAATGATGTGATCCCGTTAATCAAATGAAAACTCATGTCTATGGTTAGGAAACATAACCATCTTTGATTAACGAGCTAGTCAAGTAGAGGCATACTAGTGACACTGCTGTTTGTCTATGTATTCACACATGTATTATGTTTCCGGTTAATACAATTCTAGCATGAATAATAAACATTTATCATGATATAAGGAAATAAATAATAACTTTATTATTGCCTCTAGGGCATATTTCCTTCACTTCTTTTTTCTGGCCCATAAAAAATCACAAAAATAGTTTCGGGGCATTTGGACTCCGTTCGATATCGATTTCCTGCGATGTAAAAAACATGCAGAAAACAGCAACTGGCACTTGGCACTATGTCAATAGGTTAGTACCAAAAAATGATATAAAATGCCTATAAAATGATTATAAAACATCCAAGATTGATAATAAAACAGCATGGAACAATAAAACATTATAGATACGTTGGAGACGTATCACACCCACAGCGTGATGCGTCGTCTTCCCCGTTGTAGTGCCACATGGGGATCCCTGTAGATTGGAGTGGCTGGACACCTCGCGTTATTGAAATCACCATTACCTCGATTATAGATAGTCTGGATTGGGCAAGTGTCTTTATCTTGCTCATTAACTTTTTGACCACCGTGACCGCCTTTTCCTCCTCGAGGCTCCGGGGGCGCCAGCTTTGGCGCTTCTTTAACGGAGCATTGGAAAATTCGGGGAGGCCCCGTTTGATTGGGTCTAGGAGAACAACGTCTTCAATATAAAACCACTCTGAGGGCCACTCTTCAGATGCCTTCTTCGGAGTGTCGGACAGGTATCCTGTCCCGGCTATGCGACATACTTCGACACCGCCCACCTCGAATATGGATCCCTTTTGGGAGCGAGGGACGAGGCAGAAAAGTTTCCTCCATAACTCAAAATGGGCCTCGCAGCCTAGGAACAGCTCGCAAAGAGCGACGAAGACCGCGATATGCAGAATGGAGCCCGGCGTAAGATTGTGCAGTTGGAGGCCATAGTACTCCAGGAGACCTCTGAGGAAAGGATGGATTGGAAATCCAACGCCTCTTAACAGGAAGGAAACAAAGCACACTCGCTCCCTCTCGGTAGGATTGGGGAAGTTTTCCGCCAAGGCTTCGCTATTGATGGAAGTTAACCCCGCCCGAATGGGGACTAGATCCGCGGGAGGGAGATATCCCTGCGTCTAAAGCTTGGTTAGCTGGGCGTGGGATACTGAGCAGCTCTCCCAATCACCTTTTTCAGGGTCGTGGGGGCGGGAGGAAGAACTGGGAGCGCTAGCCATGTTTGCGTGGTTTCTTGTAGCAAGCTCTAAGGATTTTCCGCCAGGGGTGGAATGACATCTGAGATTCAATCTCCTTAAATAGACGCCTTCCCTTCATGGCCCGGGTGTTATGTGTAAAAATACTTGGACCCTTCGTATTCGTCTGACACATGGAAGCCGAGGCGACGATGGCACGGAAGCCGAAGGATATAACATTTAGTGTAAAGCCAAGTTGTTCAAAGAACTCACCTTACCAAGGACGAAGATGTAAAAGCCGAATACAGCCATTTGGTTCAGATGCTTTGAAGTATTCGGAGGAGGAACCCGCCTTGCAATGCCGAAGACAATCTGCTCGCCGGACACATCGTCATTGAAGTCTGGTTCGGGGGCTACTGAGGGAGTCCTGGATTAGGGGGTCCCCGGGCGTCCGGGCTATGTGACATGGGCTGGACTAATGGGCCGTGAAGACACAAGATAGAAGACTTTCCCCCGTGTCCAGACGAGACTCTCCTTTGCGTGGATGGCAAGCTTGGCGTTCAGATATGAAGATTCCCCTCTCTGTAAACCGACTCTGTACAAGCCTAGGCCCCTCCAGTGTCTATATAAACCAGAGGGTTTAGTCCATAGAGGCAATCAAAATCATACAGGCTAGACATCAAGGGTTTAGCCATTACGACTCGAGGTAGATCAACTCTTGTAACCCCTATATTCATCAAAGTCAATCAAGCAGGAAGTAGGGTATTACCTCCATTAAGAGGGCCCGAACCTGGGTAAACATTGTGTCCCTGTCTCCTGTTACCTTCGATCCTCAGACGCACAGTTCGGGACCCCTACCCAAGATCTGCCGGTTTTGACACCGACACCCCTCCTTTTTCCTATTCCCACTAGGAGAAGGAGGGAAGGAGGAGGAGGACAGAAGGAAAGGGGGACCCCCCCCCCCCAAACCGTAGTCCAATTCGGTTTGGAAAATGTCTAAACCTTTCCGAAACCATTCTGGTGTCCAAACACAACCTTCCAATATATCAATCTTTATGTCTCGACCATTTCGAGACTCCTCGTCATGTCCGTGATCTCATCCGGGACTCCGAACAAACTTTGGTATATCAAATCACATAACTCATAATACAAATCGTCATCGAACGTTAAGCGTGCGGACCCTACGGGTTCGAGAACTATGTAGACATGACAGAGACACATCTCCGGTCAATAACCAATAGCGGAAAATGGATGCTCATATTGGCTCCTACATATTCTACAAGATAGAGAGGGGAAAACACCATATGATCTGACTATATTAACAAAGCCCGCGATACATCAAAATCGTGACATCTCAATAACACAAGAGAGAGAGAGAGAGAGAGAGAGAGAGACTAAACACATAGTTGTTGGTACAAACCCTTAGCCCCGAGGGTGGACTACTCACTCCTCATCATGATGGCCACTGGTGATGATTCCCCCCTTCGGCGGAGTGCCGGAACGGGGTCTAGATTGGTTTCTCGTGGCTACAGAGACTTACGGCGGCGGAACTTCTGATCTAGGGTTACCCCGAGAGTTTTTGGAATTTTGGGAATTTATAGGGCGAAGAGGCGGCACGGGAGGCCACCGAGGTGGGCACAACCCACCAGGGCGCGCCTGCCCCCCAGGCATGCCAAGGTGGGTTGTGCCCTCCTCAGGGCACCCCTTTGGTACTTCCTTCACCCATTGGTGGTCTTCTGGTCCAAAAGAATCTCCAAAAAGTCTCGCTGCGTTTGGACTCCGTTTGGTATTGATTTTCTGCGATGTAAAAAACAAGCAAAAAACAACAACTGTCACTGGGCACTATGTCAATAGGTTAGTCCCAAAAAATGATATAAAGTTGATATAAAATGATGGTAAAACATCTAATAATGATAATATATCAGCATGAATACTTCATAAATTATAGATACGTTGGAGACGTATCAGTAGGATTGGAATATCTTGATCTCGACACATGAGTAGGTGGTTCTCTCTCAGAAAATGTATGGTGGAAGTGTAGGCACATTTTGATGGCTCTCTCACTTTTCGTTCCGCTTAGCCCTATCGGGTATTTTAGTGATAGGTTCTGTAGGAACTGGACGATCCTATTTGGTCAAATACCTAACGCAAAATTACGATTTTCCTTTCATTAAGGTACAAATGGAGACGGGGGTGGAGGGGTATATATAGCCTCCACACAAAATCCAACCGTTACGCACATTTGACCCATCTCGGTGAGACCGAATAGCTAAACTTGGTGGGACTGATTAGTTCAAAATGTGAACGTTAGGAATCTCGGTGGGACCGACTGGAACAACTCGGTGGGACCGATGTGCTAGGGCTTAGGGCAAACTTCATCTCGGTGGCGCCGATCGCATGAACTCGGTGAGACCGAAGTGAAGCAATAGGGCAACAGAGAATTGGTCAAGCCGTCTCGGTGAGATCGATTGCAGTTTCGGTGAGACCGAAATAATTGCAACAGATAACAGGGAGTTGGCAAGGCCATCTCTGTGAGACCGAGATCCGTATCGGTGTGATCGAGCTGTTAGGGTTTCTTGAAGTGGCTATGTCATATGAACTCGGTGGCGCCGGATAGGATGAGAAAGTGGCTGAGGGTTTTGGAGCAATATCACTAAGCACTTTGAGCAAGCAAGCCATTAAGCAACACCTCATCCCCTTTTAATAGTATTGGCTTTCCTATGGACTCAATGTGATCTTGGATCACTAAAACAAAGATGAAGAGTCTTGAGCTTTTGCCAATATGTGTTCTTGACACCTTGAAGGGGTTCCACCTCCTCTTGTCCTTTTCACGCCATTGTTGAACTTGTCTGAAATACACTAGATAAAAGCATTAGTCCAACTAGATATATGTTGACATTAATTACCAAAATCACCCAGGGAGCACTTGTGCTTTCACATCCATCCAGAAAAATCACTGGCCTGCAACCTTCCATGAAGCCCCTTTTGACTGCATCAAAGCTAAAACAGCAATGCTCAAACCTACCCTATTCATTGACACCAAGATAGAAAGTACTTCCTGGATTTGCTCTCCCAAACTCACGTGCAAAGTACCACAACTTGTTGTATTGTGCATCTTCATCTCCATATATTAAGTTCTGAGCTAACTTCCTTGCTTTGTCAAGCTTTGATCTAGAGACCTTCATGCACCAATGCTTCTACACTAGCCTTCCTAAATTCATCAAACTGATGTTCTCATCTGCTCTAACAGTCTTAATGTACTTATCTGCAATGAATCTGTAACTAAAACCCCTGATTTTCCACTTCTTTGCACAAGTGTGCACATCAACTAATCTTTTATCATGAAGCACTTGCTTCTATTGTCATAAGAAGCCCACATGTACCAGGGGCAACCTTCCTCACACCTAGCAGAAGTATCTGCTGGTCATTTGTTGGCATGTGTATAGACACTCTATTTTTGCAGCCATACTCTTTGATAGCCCTTCTCAACAATTTAACAGAGTCAAACACTTGCCCTACTTTGAAAGTTGGATTCAACATGTCCTCTGGTGCAAATGTTTTGAACTTCAACCTTAATTCCTCATCATCTAAATCAGGCAACTGCAGGTCCTTTTATTCTGAATCCTCACTAGTCTCTGCAACTTTCTTCCCTTTCAAATCATGTAGGCCTGCAACTTAATCATCATACAAATCATCATCATCCTCTGATATGTGGTAGTCACTGTCCATAAGCTCTGGAACATAGTCCTCATCATCTGACTCTGAACCTTTGTCATAATCTTCATCTAATGATGACCTCCTTTTCTATCTTTTAGCCCAATCTGCAATATTGTTTGAGTTGTGTAACTCTGACTTCATTGGACTGATGACAGGTGGCAGCTCAGCTTTAGGGAACCTGACTACATCATCATGAACCCGACATGCTTCCTGGCTCTGCTCAATACAATTGCTAGTATCGACACAGAAGCACAGTAACTTGTTGCCAAGTGCTACTGCACATGACATGTTTTTTGTGTCTTCACTGACCTGATTTCTGCCAAGCCATTGGGCATCATCTCAAATCCAGGCAGAACCAGAAGACCCTTGCAGATCCAAAAATATCAAAGGATAATTTCCATAGCATGTCTTGGATATCGCTCAACCACCAATACCCTCTATCACAGTAATCAAACCATGCCATTTGTCCATTGGTGTAATACCTATTTGTGCCTTCTCCAATGAAAAACCCACCATAATTCACAGCCACAGTAAACATATCCTCTAGATCAGCACCTATATGTATAGCAAATAAATTCAGTTAGCACATACATTCAGTTAGCATCTACATTCAGTTTAGTTAATTCAAATAGCTCACAAATTCAGTTAGCATATACATTCAGTTTAGTTAATTCAAATAGCTCACTAATTCAGTTTACCACTTGGCTAATAAATTCAGTTCATATAGATTCAGTTAGCATATAGATTCAGTTAGTACATGGATTCAGTTAGTAAACACCTTACTGTAGGCAAGTTCAGTTAACACTAACATGTGCCATTCAGTTCCCAACAGAGAAACATAGTCGGGCTTAATTTCTGCATGACTAACAGAGAAACATAACCTAAACCTTAATTTCTGCATGATTAGCATGTGCCAAGTGCTACCTTCAAACCCTAGGAAAGAGGCTTAAAACAGAGCCAGGCTTAACCCCCCTAAAAAATCATACTTTCATAACTATCAGGGAACATAGCAGAGCCGGGCTTAACCCCCTCAAACCCTACCTCCTGTACCTGACCAAGCAATGCATCACATTCAAAACGAGGAGCAACACGGACATGAACACGAGGAACAGGGACAGATGAACATGAACAGGGACATGAGCGGCGGGGGTGGAGGTCACTCACCGTAGACGGTGGGTGGCTCTCCATCAGGTCGCAGTCGCAGTGCCATGCTTCGAATCGACGGCGAACTCACAGGCGTAGGCGCCACCGCCGAGGGTTGCGTGCGTCAGATTGAAAACCCTAGGCGATCAGCATCGCCTCCTCTTTCCTTCCCTCCTTTCTCTTCTCTTTCCCTGAATCAACTGGTTTCAAAGCGTCGTCGACGGTGTTGAGGTGGGCTCGAGGGTTTTCTTGTAAACTGCAGTACGAACGTGGCAGCGTTTTTGCGATAAGGCCCTCCAGTCGCGACATTTTGCTCCTGCGGCCCCTCGAACGATGAGGTGGCAACGTACGGCGAGTGAGACGGTGCCACACGAGCAAAATACACACGAAAACGGGCGCGGTGACCGTATGTGCGCACGCGGAACAAGTTTGTCAACCCAAAAAGAGTAAAATGCATCACTGGTCATTGTATTTGTGTTAGAAGTTCACTTTGGTCACTGTACTCAGGAATACGATCAATATGGTCACTAAATACGACATAAGGTGATTATACGGTCACTGATTCACCGTATAGGTTTGTATTTTGCCTACTTTGATCAGTCAAAAGCCTAGTCAGCCAGTGTTCCCTCTACCTTTATGCAGGTCCCACCAGTCAGTGGGTTGAAAGAAATAAAATAAAATAGAGTGGAGCGGCGTGGAGCGAACTGGAGATCTCCGGGAGGAAACCGATCAAAAGCCATCTCAACAAAACCATTTGAGTGTTCACGTGCATAGCGACATACTTTTATATAAGTGTGCAGCACACACTACCCACACTCACACTACACGCTAGCAAGAGTGCACGCAACAAGCACACGTTTTGTCTGTCGTCCCTGAGGTCAGACCCCTCGCGCCATGTCTTCCAGGTCGTCATCACGACCATGCATCTTCCGGCCTTCAGCGTCTGCTGGTTTGCATGCAGCTTGTCGCCGCTTGGCGCGCTCGTGCAACTTCTCACCATTCACAACATGCACGTACAAACACAAGCATAAGCACAAACACAGCTCAGTACGCATGCACAGCAAGCAGCTACCGCCTGTCATGGCTAGCACGAGTGGACAGTGCCGGGATGTACATCTTGCTGCGGCATCCAAGTGAGCGCTCGCCGCAGATGCAAGAGTAGGCGGTGCAACGTACTCTCTATCTATGTAAGATGGCCACATGGACGACAGCGGCGACATCCACACCGGTCGCTCTCGTCGTTGTGTGCACGCACCATGGCGGCACGGCTGTCGGAGCACGATCCGGCGGCCTCCGGTATGTCATGCGTGCATGCTGTGTGTGCTAGGCTGCTAGCGAGTGTGCACATACGATGTTGTGTGCGTCTCTGCGTGTGTGTGCATGCGTGGTGCGTGTTGTAATAATAAGGACGCGCTCTACATATTTAGCACAATGTTCAACTGGTTCAGTTGGCTAGCTCGTTTGGGCGCTAGCGACAAGTCCCTGGTCCGAATCCCCACTGGCTAATATAGTTTTTACTATGCTTTTTTCATTCAACTCACTGACAGATGAGACCGGCATAAAGGTAGAGATAGAACGCTGGCTGACTAGGCTGCTTATTTGCCACATAGGCAGTTTGACTGGTCAAAGTAGGCAAAATACAAACCTATATTGTGAGCCAATGACTATATAATCACCTCATGTTGTATTTAGTGACCGTATTGATTGTATTCTTAAGTACAGTGATTAAAATGAACTTTCAACACAAGTACAATGACCAGTGATGCATTTTACTCACCCAAAAATTACAGTTTCTGAATTCAGTGACTTTTTTGCACGGGTCGAACGAGCTTAGTGACTGTTGAATTTTACTCTTTATTCTATTGCAAGGATGCAAGGATGACGCAGACGCCCCTAGATCCACGGCTGACAGCCCACAGGCCGCAACGAGCCCAAACCACCCCTCACCCGGTGCGACCCCTCCAGATCTCCAACTGGACCACCGCCCCTATGGCCGCCACCAGCTCGCCGTCGACGGCGGCGGCGGCGATGTGGGCCTTCGCCGCCGCCGCTTGCGTCAAGCTTCTGCTCGTCCCCACCTACCGCTCCACCGATTTCGACGTCCACCGCTACTGGCTCGCCCTCACCCACGCCCTCCCCGCCCGGCAGTGGTACACCGACGCCTCCTCCGGAGTGGACGCTCGACTACCCACCCTTCTTCGCCTACTTCTCCCGCCTCCTCTCTCTCCCCGCCCCCTTCGTCGACGCCTCCCTCGTCGACATCCCGGTCCCTGCCGCGCCGCCCTCCTCAGCCTACATCCTCTACCTCCGCCTCACAGTCGCCTTCTCGGACCTCCTCCTCCTCGCATCCATCCTCCTCCTGGCGAGGGACGCTCGCCGGAGGCAACGTCCGTTCCTCGCTCTCTTGCTCGTCCTGTGGTCACCGGCGCTGCTCATCGTGGACCACATTCACTTTCAGTACAACGGGTTCCTGATGGGGCTGCTGTTGCTTTCCCTGCATTTTCTAGAGCAGGGGAAGGATCTTGCCGGGGGAGTTGTGTTTGCAGCATTGCTGTGCTCGAAGCACCTGTTTCTCGTGGCTGCGCCGGTCTATTTCGTGTACTTGTTCCGGCATTATTGCTGTGGCCGGGGTCTAGCGAGGGGCCTCGAGAGGCTGGTTCTCATGGGTGCTGGCGTGGTTTCTGTTTTTGCCATGGCATTTGCGCCCTTCGTCTACTATGGGCAGGTGAGTTGGTCCGTTAATTCAGTTTGGAATTGGATGTTTCTTCATGATCATTTGGTCATTGTTGTCACAATCATAAGTTTCAACACAAGTTAGAAATCAAGTTTAGGAGGCATTGTGAATTCATGAGAATGAGAAGTGTTCTAGAGTTAAATTCTAGTCGGTCAACATTGAATTTGGTAGAAATCTGTAAAGTTTCGAGTAATTACTGTGTCCGTGCTGGTTTGCAACAGAAAAAAAAAATGGAACAGAAGCTGATAGACTTGTGCAAGTTTCTCGTAACTTTTGTTTCAGTTCTGGTAATTGCTATGGCGTATAACTGAAGATGCTCTCATCTTGATCCACTTACAATCGCTGAACGAAATGGTATCTCTGTAGTCAAGGCTATGCAATATCTCTTTGACTAGATTTTGCTGTATGTGGAACACATATATTGTCTATTCATTCTCTTAAACAAATATAGATTTCTCATGCACATAAGTATGTCCAGAACTCTGCATTCTTAGACACAATTATGTTGGCTAAAGTTCAGCAACGTGAATTTAGTACAGGTATTTAACAAGAAATATTTTCTGTCTGTATATTGCTAAGTTTAAGTTGCATAAAGGCATTTGCCCTAATGTGAGTTTGTCTATACCATTTTGTCATTTTCCATTTTATGTGTCAACAGTAATTGTCAATGTGTTCTCATTAATTTCATCATAATTCTAGTCATTTAGCACTGAATTCGGTAGAAATGGTGAATTTATAATAATCAAATAATACTTATTTGGTGCTGGTTTGCACAAATACAAAAGGAATAGCAGCTGATTACAATGCCTTGTAACTTTTGTTTCGGAACTTACACTCTTAAATGTCATTGGGTTTGCTTAATCTAGGTCAATTTCCTGCAAGTATTTCAAGTGAATTTTTTCCTGCAAGTATTTAACAATAGGCATTATTCTTTGTACATCATACTAATTTTGGTTTCATGAAGATATCCACTAACGTAAATTTTTGAAATTTGCCACATAACAGTCATACCAATATGCTCTAATGAATTTAGTTGTACTGTTGACACCATGGTTACCACATTTATTGCTTTGGCAATTTTGCAGATGCAACAACTCTTAAGCCGATTGTTTCCTTTTGGCGGGGCCTATTTCATGCTTACTGGGCTCCAAACTTTTGGGTATTCTATATAGTACTTGACAAGATCCTTGCATTTCTTCTTAGAAGACTAGGATTCAGTATCGAGATACCTGAAGCATCATTTACCAGGGGGCTTGTTGGTGATTCATCTCCTTTTTCTGTTCTTCCAAAGGTTTTGTCTCGTCTACTGTCCCCTTTTTACCCAAGGGAAGAATTTGGAACTAATATAGTTTGATAAACTTTGTTATTTGAACCTTATGGATTGCAGGTCACCCCAATAACTACCTTCTTATTGGTTATACTTGCTATGACTCCTTGTCTTGTCAAAGCATTCGCTAACCCCCAATCAAAACACATAATTAGATGGGTGGCATATGCTTGTTCATGTGGGTTTATGTTTGGATGGCATGTACATGAGAAGGCATCACTTCATTTCACTATCCCTCTTGCCCTAATTGCCATGGATAGCTTGGACGACGTCAGGCATTACTTCTTATTGTCAATAGGTATGTTTCTGCCACAGTTTAATCTTGCTCAATGGCTGCGCAGTTCTGATTGCTGCAGTGACATTGCTGTTTCTCTATGTCAACACCTTTGGCAAAGTGTTGTCTGCCAGCATCACCACAATATGAAGCGCTTGAGCCCTCTGAGCAATTGCTAAATGTTTTCGTTTAAACACTGACTTGTGCACTGATGATATTGTTGTTTGTTTTCTGTAATGTTCACTTGTTTAAACAAATTTTATTTGCAGTTTCATGCTACTCTCTGTTCCCATTGTTGTTTGAGGACCAAGAATACCCAATAAAAGTGCTGCTGCTGTTGACCTACAGTGCTCTCATGTGGGTAGGTTTTTCATCCCATTTCGCTGCAAACCCTGCTCCGGGAGGGAAGAAATTAGATGCATCAGACAGCATAGTCGAGAAAAAATTCACTGGATGGATCAGTTTGGGCTATCTTCTAGGAATGTTTGCTATAGAATTCTGGTCTCGACTATTCCATCACCATGTATTTGGGGATAGACTTCCGTTCCTACCTCTCATGATAGTTTCAATCTACTGTGGCATCGGAATGATGTACTCATGGATATGGCAACTATCTTGGATTATCAGGCACACTTGATATGATCTTCAGTGATCAGTACCAGCACACTCTTTCTAACCCATCAGCCGAGACAAAGTTTGATGACTCACCCCCTTGACTGATGCATTGGGCAATCAATGTTGCTGCTTCGAAGGACATTTTCTTATGGTTTATACATTCAATTCTACAGCGCCAACGAAATTTGGGGGATGTAATCTTGTCATGATGTAATATCTGTTACAGTGTAGCTGCATGTATAAGCCCAGTCTTCATGGTTGGGAATATCTTTCCCTGACAATTTTGACAACCTGATGTGTTGAGTGTGTGATGTAAAAAGGAAAATTTCCAGTTTTTTTTTTTTTGAAACGGAGGCATAAGATTTGCCTCATCTATTAAATAAGGAGAGAATAGAGTTTAGAGAATTACAACACACCCACACTTTCGGCATGACAATTACTGCCTGGAAAAATATTCCCTAATTTCTTTGCATGCCATCCAAAGCTTGGCCTCACGACGATGGCGGTCGGTAGGACGGTCGGTGGTGCACTTTTGTGGCGGAACACCCGTGCATTTCTTTCATTCCAAATGGTCCAAGAGACAAGCATGGTGAGGGAGGCCATAGCTTGCCGGTTAGGGTTGCGGTTGTCGGTTCTCTTGTCCCACCACCGGTAGGCGGAGTCGTCCATGAGCCACTCGGAAGTATCCATGTGCTAAGACCTAGTTTCTCAATAAGAGACTTCCATAGCCGAATCGTAGCGGCACTTGAAGAAAAGGTGGGCTCGATTCTTGCTCCCTATTGCGTAGCTTGCAAAGGCCACAATTTGGTCAACCTCGACGCTCCAAGCGATCGGCGGTCCAAATCCTATCTTGCAACGCCAACCACGCAAAAAACTTAACCTTTGGAGGTGCCCATGCCTTCCAAACCATGCGATCCAAGGGGGAGAGAGTCATGCCTAGGAATTGAGCCTTGTATGCGGTGGCCGCCGTGTAGATCCCATCGCTCGCATGCTTCCAAACGATGCGGTCTTCTGTTTGCTCTTGAAGGTGGGCGTCATTAAGGAGCATCCAAAGAGTGAAGAACTCCTGATGTGGGCGATGGAGACAACCGTGTCCGTGTCATGATTGATCTTGAAGATCCAAGCGTTCCCCACGAGGGCCTCACGGACCTTCCAATTCTTCCTTCTCGAGGCCGCAAACAAGAGTGGCGCGATATCCTTGGGTTTGCGACCAAGAAGCCACGGGGAGCCCAAAAAAGGTGAATCATTTGCTATCTGTATCCATGTACTCCCTCCGTTCCCAAATATTTGTCTTTCTGGCCATCTCAAATGGACTACATACGGATGTATGTAGACATGTTTTAAAGTGTAGATTCACTCATTTAATTGTTTTTCTAGAGATTTCAACAAGTGACTACATACGGAGCAAAATGAGTGAATATACGCTCTAAAACATGTCTACATACATCCGTATGTTGTAGTCCATTTGAGATGGCTAGAAAGACAATTATTTGAGAACGGAGGGAGTAGTTAGCGACATCTGCATTTCACGTTCGAGATATGGCTCGCATAAAATCTCTTGAGAAATGTGTATGCCTGCTGTTTTTGCAGGTAGCATGCAAAATCGACTGCAGGAAAAATGTTTAGCAGGGAGTCTTACGAAGCCTTTCTAAAAATCAAACTATATAGAACTGAGCCAAAAGACAAAAAAAATGTGTAGTCCTTGGCATTTCCTTTTTTCAGGGGTCATTCTTTGCATTTCTTCTTCAGCGTCCATTGTAGGGAGTAAGGCAACTTCGTTTTCTTGTGCAGAGCCCACTATGAGTTTATTTGATTTTTTTTATTTGCTTGCAACTACTCCCTCTGTAAAGAAATATAAGAGCGTTTAGATCACTAAAGTAGTGATCTGAACGCTCTTATATTTGTTTACGGAGGGAGTACTATTTGTTTTTCTTGGGTGTTTCTTTTCTTTTTTTTAATTCATTTTCATTTTCATTTGACTTCCTTTTCTTTTCTTTTTTGTTTTGATTCTATTTTTTATACTTTTACTTCATTTTTTGCTTTGTCTATCTATTTTCACTTTTGTTTTCCTTTTTATTTTAAATATTTTTTTGTATGTCCTTTTTGTGCTAAATACATGCTTTTTTCTGGGATGCATGAACATTTATTTTTTCATATACATGTATATTTATTCTGCAATAGATGAACATCCTTTTGCAATACATGAACATTCTTTTTGATAGTCAGGAACAATTATCTTAAAGTACACAATTATCTCAATACATACTAGTGCAAAAATAGGAGACATATTTTTGCGATGCTATTATAGTATTTTGTTTAAAAAAATCTTTATAGCATTTCACAAAAATTAAGAAATTCTTCATAGTCCAGAAGGCCAAGTCCCCAAGCCATTCCTTCACCATATTCCAAATGTGTAGCGAGAAGCGACTCATAAGGCAAACACGCAGCTGTCTCCGGGCCCCTATTACACAAGGGGGCAAAGCCCGCAACTCGGCCATCCATGCCTGGCAAGACGGTGCGCTGTCCATTTTGAACGATGAGCCAAGCGAAGAACTTACATTTTGGAGGAGCCCAAAATTTCGAAATGTAGGCTTAAGCAAAGTGGCACTGGGCCCCATGAATTGGGCTTGATAAACAGAGGCCATGGAGATTGTCATGGGGTTCAACATGGGATGTAAACCGCGAAAGGTTGATGAATTCTTGTGTGTTTACCAGTTTAGAAGTTTAGATAAGCAACTGGAATTTAATTCTCTCCCAAGAAAAGGTTCTCTGTTTCAGCACAGCCCCCCAAAAATGGAGCCCCTCCAGCCTTTGGACCATTCACTGTGTGCTTGCTAAACTTCTAGTTATATATACTGCATAAGACAGTCTTCAGACTACAGATTAGTAGATCCATGAAAGAACAGGATTTGTATAGCCATCTTTGCCAGAGTGTAGATTGAATATAGGCCGAAAAATGTTTTTGGAGAGTGTCGCGAAATGAACATAGATAAATTCAGTTGGTTTTATGCACATTGAGCAAATCTATTGCTTTAGTTTCTTCATTGCCAGGAACTACCTAACCATCCAATCCTCCAAACCCTCCACTATCAAATCTCTTCCCTCAGTTTCTTCATTCCTAGAAAGTGTATTTAACTATCCAACCTCCAAACCTACCATTATCACATAATCAAATTTAGTGCAGTGAACACATATCAGAACAATCTTAAGGAAGTCTGTAGGCCCAGCTAGTTTGAGACTTAATCCCATTAGTTAAAATTTCTTCATTCTTAGCACCGACTTTCTAAGTCATTATTTTGAAATCTGATTTAAATAGAGTGTCAATGTCACCTAGGCCTCCTGTCAGGCTCAACAAAACAAGCAGGTCCATACATGCTAAGGCAAGGTATCTAATGAGTAAAATAAAATTAGGTATGTAAGTCACTCCCTGAAATGCAGTTGTGGCTTACTTGAAAACTCAGATGTCAAATAGATAACCTATCCGCTACTTAAGCCATATAGTTATTTTTACTCACACAAGATTTTTTCTTTGAGCAACCATTTGGAAAAGATTTTATGGTCCAATTAATTTTGCTCTAATTGTATATTTGCTCAGAGTACATATATGAAGGTTTGAACTCATTCAGACATTGTTGAGTTAGATGTACTAGCCATCTCTTTGTATTTAACACATAAGCTTTTAGTAGGAGTATTAAAATTTACTCAATTCTGAGAAAACAACCTTGTAAGTATACACACCAAAACAAGGAATTGTGGCATTTCCTCTCCCTATCTGAATTCAGAACCCCACCACATCAACCTGTTTGGGTATCCAAATTTCAGTAAATGCCAAAACACTAGACACTAATGAGTCAATTTGATAGTACAGTTTCAGGAACATGTGAATGTTCAGTCACTTTACAAGTTACAGGTAAATGCTAGTTGTTCCTCTCTCTCGTAAGCTGTGAACCCTCAATTAACTGTTTGCAACACTGAAAGCATAAGTATTTTCTAGCAGTAGGTAAAATGAGATACAGGTCAGTAAAGTGCATTGTCTCACTGGTTCCAGCTCCCAAATTAGCACTATGCGCAGCTAAATTCCAAGCTGTGGGCAAGACACAACACACACATCAGTAAAGCCTACACACAACTGAAACTTTATATCTCTGAATATTAGCTCCTAAAGCCGGCAGATCGTAATCTTCAGAGGTCACCACAATCTTCGGTTGTGCAGAATCGGTTTCAAACAAAAACTTTGTGGCAACCCAGTTGACATCTTCTGAAATGTAACACATCCATGGCCTCTCCTGATTCATCTCTGATGACAACCATTTAGACAAGCAACTGGAACCCAATTCTCTGTCAAGAAAAGGCATCTGTTTCAGGATCCCCCACCCCAAATTGGAGCCCTCCAGCCTTTGGACCATTCATCTGTGTACAGTACTTGACATTGCCAATCTTCTATAGTTCTGTATACTCCATAATACAATCTTCAGACTACAGGTTAGTCCTTCCATGAAAGAACAAACTAATTCTGTCAGAAAAAAGTGACAGAAAAAACAAAAAATAAGTATCAGAGCCAGGTTTCGATCCTGGGACCTGTGGGTTATGGGCCCACCACGCTTCCGCTGCGCCACTCTGATTTTGATGTCTTTGTAGTGGTGCTTAGCTATTTATACCTTGCGTATCTCCTAGGTTGTATCTTCCATTACATTCCACGGTAAATTTTGAAGTGCAAAAGTCAGCCCCATCGAACAACAACATTCTCGCATAAGCCTCCATTAAGCTTGGCATCCACGGCACAAAGCAAAGATAAAATAAAAGAAGGAACGAAAAGGCAAAGCGAAACAAACGCTGACTCCTTTTGCCCCAGCCTTGCGTAACGCCGATCGCCCATGTTTTACCGCCGACGCGCATCTCTGCCTGCTTTCCTTCCATTTGTTAAAGAAGAAGAAGAAGCACGGGAAAAGAAGTCGGCTCGCGCTTTGCCCTTTCGATCGGATTAGGATGGGCATGTTCTTGGTGAGCAACATGTCTTGACTCTTTTCGCTTTCGCCTGCTACTTGGAGCAGAACAGGTCTAGTCAACCGCCGGCCCCGAATTTTCCACGCGAGTCCAAACGGACGAAAGCTCGTGCTCAGGTGGCGGCATCCGGGCAATGATCGATGCCATGGAGAATTAGGTCGCGTGAGACATCACCTAGATTTGTTTTGTACCTACCCTATCTTTTCCAATGAATTAACCTGCACCGGCAGTGCTAGTAAACTCCAATGCAAATGCTTCTTCGATTACGACCGTATAATTTGTTAATTTCTGAGTAGTAAAAGCACGTGCATTCCCTATGTATTTGTTTTGCGTGTGTACGTGTTGTTCTGGAGAATGCGGCAAGTAATTGACTAATCGGCGTTGTCCGGGCTGCACGCACGTCAGCAGATCACCTTCCATGAAGCTGTTGTCATGTCAGCTCGGCATAAGATCCCATGTCACTGGTCAAGATTTGATCGAGTCCATGATCGAGTCATTTTGGATTACTACCCTGAATCGATACGTCCGTGTCAAGGTTACAAAATTCGGCAGCGATTTGCAGGTAAACTACTCGGAGGCTAGGGTTCAGTTTCAGACCCTTTTCTGCTCCACTGGACGGCGAGCAGAGAGAAAGGAAAAGGCGCTAGCAAGCAGCAGCCCCCTTTCGTGTTCGAGCACCACATGGGCGTACTGTCGAAGCGTTGATCGGCCCCTGATTCTTTCCCGCCAACTTTCATCATGACATCATAGCCTTGGGGAGATTGGGAGATCGAAAGGTGGCAGAGGAGATCGATCGACAAGGGCAACTCAGCTCAGCTTGCCCCTGACGCCCATCATGGCGGTGCATCGGTCAGGGATGAGCTATCCAGCGAGCGAGACAGGGATCTCGCTCGATCTCTCATGAATCATTCAACCCAAATTCGGCACCAGATGAACCGTGCCTGCCTCCGTTGTCGACGGCGGTAGGGATCCAAGAAGGTGCACCTTCAAATCAAATCCAACCCGCATGCAGGCATGCATGCCTGCAGCCTTAATGCTACCGGGCACCGCTCAAGAATTCCTTCATTCACATGAGTTCTGCTGTGCGAGGATGTCGAGCTGGCTAGTGCTGCATGTCTTTTGCACTTTTGACACAAAAGTGTAGCTTGGAGGATAGTAAATTCAGGCAGGTCCCGTGTGATCTTGGAAAAGT
Source organism: Aegilops bicornis (assembly GCA_021605145.1). Classification (NCBI taxonomy): domain Eukaryota; kingdom Viridiplantae; phylum Streptophyta; class Magnoliopsida; order Poales; family Poaceae; genus Aegilops; species Aegilops bicornis. Next base: position 515,175,318 of record CM038674.1, read on the forward strand.
TCACTGTTGCGGTAGCGCAGTACTCTCTCTCCTGTCTTTTTTAGTCTGCATATAAATTTTGTCCAAGGCAGAGTATCTATTTTGACCAAACTTATAAAAAAAATACCAACATTCACAATATCGAATCAATACTGATAGATTCGTTAGAGCATCTCCAACAGCCGCTCAACACGCCACGCGCTAAAAACTACTTTGCCGCATCGCCTTTGGTTTGGCGGCGGGCATGACATTGACTCAGCGCGTTAAAATGCAGCGTAGCGTAAGATGGCCAGAAAAAATACAGCGACTCTCGCACAAACACCATATGCATTCCGAACACAAGCAAAAGATCAAACACAAACAAAATAAATTAACAATAAATAGTTTAATTTCGTTATTACAACCCAAACAAATAGTTTATCGTTCAATACAACAAATAATTTAATATACAACAAATAGTTCAACAATCAACATCAAACGCACAAATCATGATGCTCATTGTCGGCCATTTCAAGCCCATCACTCCTCAATGAGATCCTTCTGAAGTTCATCATGCGCTGCGGAACGTCGAATGGCATGATAGGAGGCAACAAAACGGGCCACCCTTTCGGCCCTCCGTCGCACTCGCACGGGATGTCCCAAGAGGTCATACTGAGAGTAGTCTACATCTTGGTCACGCTCATTCTCGATGATCATGTTGTGCATGATCACACAAGCGTGCATGATGTATCAAATCATCTTTTGATCCCAAAATCTAACCAGTCCTCTCGCAATAGCAAATTGGGCTTGCAAAATCCCAAAAGCTCTCTCCACATCTTTTCTAGCCGCCGACTGAGCATTGTGGAAATCAAGATTTTTCTTACCTTCCGTTTTTTTCAACGGCTTCACAAATGTTTGCCACTTTGGGTAGATGTCATCCGCAAGATAGTAGCCATAGTTGTATGTACGACCATTTGCTACAAACTGCACCGCTGGCAAATCACCATTTGCAATCTTATTCATCAGTGGTGACCGGTTGACAACGTTGATGTCATTCAAAAATCCAAGTCTCTTGATCGGCCACCGCTTCAAGGATTATAGTGGAACCCTTTTTTTGGCCGTGGAATTGCCCATGCCATGCCTTTGGACAATTCTTCCAACTCCAATGCATACAATCTATTGAGCCAAGCATACATGGGAAGTCGTGAGCTTTGTTCATCTCCAATAGCCTTGGGGCATCTTCAGCATTGGGAGATCTCAAATACTCCTGGCCAAACACTTGGACAATTCCGACTGCGAAGCGCTTGACACACATGATTGCTTGGCTCTTACCCATAGCCAAGTGATCATCAACTAGATCAGCCGGGATACCGTATGCCAACATACGCAAATCGGTTGTCACCTTCTGAAAGGTGCTATGCCCGAGCTCTCCGGCGGCATTCCTCCTTTGCTGAAAAAACCGGTCATGGCTTGCTAGTTTCTCTGCAATGCGCCTGAACAACTTGGTGCTCATCCTAAACCGGTGACGAAAGTACGACTCGGGGTATGTGGGATTCTCCGCAAAATAATGCATGATCAATCTGTTGTGTGCATCGATCCTATCCCTCCAAATTTTCTGCCGACCCATAACCGAATCACCGTGCTTCGGTTTTTTATTGATGTGCATAGCTAGGATCATTGCAAGATCCTCCTCCTCTTCCATATCAAATTCTTCTTCGGAAGAATCATACGACGAACTCATCTACAATGTTCAATACTAGGCTATAAAAACTACAATCAACATGCACCAAATTCATGAAGTTTGAGCAATACATACCTTGTAGGTGTTTTGTCGAACACCTTGCAGGTGTCGAGCGGCAGCGAGCGCCCGAGCGCTTTTCTTCGGAGGACTGCCGCGCGCGAGGGGCGGCGGTGACTAGAGGGAGACGGAGGAAGCCGCCGCGGCACGGGGATAGGCCGGGAAAGCGCCGGAATGGTCGCTGGGTGGCGCGGGCGGCGGCGGCGCCGCGGCTGGATGGGGTGGGTGGAGTTGCGAGCGAGCGCAGCAAATAAGCGGAGCGCGATGGCATTTCGGCCCGCGCGCTGAACTAGATATGCCGCAAGTTTTGCGTCTCATTTGGGCGCCAAGTGATAGCGCGCGCACAAAACACTGATTTTTCAGCGCGGCGCTTATATAGCGCGGTTGTTGGAGATGCTCTTATGAAATGTAGTTTGATAGTATATGTATTTGGCATTATAAATGTTGATATTTTTAATATAAATTGGGTCAAACTTTGTAATGTTTGACTTGAAATAAGTATAATATGCGGAGTAAAAAAAAAGGAAGGAAATACTAGTAATATTGTACTGTGTACTGTGTTGGTTCACCGCCAATTAACACCCACACTGTGGTTGCACATCGGAAATCACACGGGAGAAACATGTCGTACATGTAGCCAAGTATACCTAATCTGGCTAGCTTTAATTTGCTAGTAGTAATATAGTAGTACGTACTAGGTAGAAGCAATTTTGACCGTTAGTAGCAGCCATAAACTATTCTCAACTCTCGATCATGTACAAACGAAGACGTTTCATATCACCTCTGTCCTCAATCCCTAGGCCCCTTGCATCATGAGAGCCCATAATAGTATAATCACTAGCCAGGAGACTGACCTTGGTGCAATATAGTACAAAACTCCTGAACTCCTCCCGGTTCCATTGCCCCATGGATTCCACTAGAGCAGCGCACGTTAATCTAGTTTAGTTTGTGCTTACATGCTTGAGACATTGGTTGTGCATGATGATGTGACGGGTGTTACTGCTTTGCGTTGTTTGCCGGTCTCCAGGGGGGTGGAAGGACAAAGAACAAGGTTGTAGTGTGTCTCAAGGCATCTCTAGCGCCGTAACTTACGTGACTAGCTAGTGGTTAGCTTATCCACCCTCAACCCCAAGATCGTGTGACAAGGTAATTAAGTAATGTGGATTGAATTTTCTGCACAGAGGACAAGGTGCAAAACTACAAACCATGGGCCGTACATCACTTGCATAATTAATAGAGTAATATGCCACATTTTCTGTAGATCTATGTGGCTACGCCTAAAGATTTATACAAAGATCATGTAGGTGTAATTAAATTACAGCTAATTGAATGTTTATGACGAACATATGTATGCTCAGGAATTAAGTTTGCAGCACCAGGGACGAGAGTCACACGCTTACACCCCGGTTCCTACAAGTTGTCATTTTAGGCATAGATCAATGCAAGTTTTTAGTCTCTTAATCATTTGTCATTAACACCGAAGCCCATATAGAGGCATAGATGTGCCCTTTCAGCAGGGAGAGCAAAATTTACCTATGTTATATATGGGCGAGAGCTTAAATGATTTTGAATTTCAATATATGGTGAGCACAATGTTGTGCAAAATTTTGGTTCAAATATTTTTTTATGTAAGGTGTATGCACGCAATAAGCCTTTGTGTTAGCACTTGGCACAATGTGTATGTACGCAACAGATCTATTCCTGTGGATGGTACTCAATTCCATTCGCAAAAAAAAAAAGGATGGTACTCAATTCAATTTGGTGTCAGTACTGATGTATGGATTGCAAGATCTTTACATCTTTTAAAGCTCTTTTGAGACAATCTTGTTCAACTACTTATGTTAAGATGACATGATCTTGTTCAACTATTGATGTTTAGGTCATAATTTCCTATTCGTACATTGTTATGGTGGATTATGAATTTGTGATAGATTGATAGAATAAGGCAACATTGCTCTATCAAGAATAATGGCAACAATTATGTGAAATATTAGAAATTTGATTGTAACTCCGCCTATGTACTTTTAAAGACAATTGGTCCCTAGTCAGGGTAAATGAAGGAGGATTGTGATAGGCTTGACGAGCCGACGCGAAATACAATTCATTCTTATGGTTATGAGAGCCATTAGAAATCCTTGGGGGTGTAACCCTCTTAGCGACGTATCATTTTGGAACCCGGAGGTGGTGTTAAATCAGCAAGTGTCGGGCATCATGTGTTACTTAGAAATAGGAATGATGTACGCACATTGATGGTACAATACACCGGGTGAAAGGACATGCGGTGCCCCCATGTGTGGTTTTGGTAATTGATGACAATCTCTATGGACTAATGGTTTCCTTGAGTTATATTTGAAGGATTTTTCCATAGGCTTTTCTTGGAGTCCATTTGTTGGTTTCAAGGAAAGTTTGTGATGACTAAGGTGCTATTCAAGGAATTACCTAAAGATTGGTCATGTGAGAGGTTGATCAAGACTAAGTGAAAGAGTGAATCAAGTTGATCAACACACAAAGCGTAGAAGATGTACCGAGAGGGATCAAGTGATCCCATGGTATGGTAAGCATTCTCAATTACGCTTTGTGTACTAACCCATGGTATTAGTGAGAGTTCTTTGTGGGGTTAGATTGCGGTGTGTAAGTTCAAGTGGAGCATCACGAAGAGATCAAATGCTTGAAGCTTGCCGTCCATTGTGGTGATAATGGACTTGCGAAGACGTACGGAAGGGTGGCTCACCCATAGTGGAGTGTGGGGGAGCAATCAACTAGTCTTCATCGAGCCAACTCAATCAAGAAAGGTGGTCCAACTTGAGGGAGTCAAGATCATCATCATCTAGCTCAAGTGGACCATGTGCAAGGCAAAGGTTTGCCCTTGATAGATTTTCTATTTTACCGGTCTCATGGTGGTAGCTAGGAGACCGGGTTATAGGATCGGTTGCTGTACTATCAAGGGGGGCTCTCCATGAGTAGCTTGATCATATCATTCTAGAGAGCTCAAACCATTTCATCATTGCATCATCTTTCTTGGTTCTTGTTTGGTTCTCTTTGTGAGTCTCAGAGTTTATGGTCATCTTGATGACAAGCTCAAGTTCATTGAAAACGGAGTTCACATGCATCTTCTATGATGTTTTCGATGTTGGAGGATATGCCGGTTCTTCTCTGTTGGAAGTTTCTCTCCTCTTTTTGTTAGGAATACCTCCCGTTCCACTTCTTTCTATAACCAGTCGCTGTTGGATGCTACTCGTCGTCATCTATCCAACAAGCTTGAGTTTGCTCTATTCGGATGTCAGGACCCCGATTCCAAGTCACATCGACCTAGCCGGTAACACCTCATATCACTTTGCGGCCTCACGCACGGTATTCCCACGGGTGTCACCTTACCATGGCCCGGGACCGTTTGCGCCTTTTGGCACACGTATATGATAGTGTCGCTAGCATCCACATGACAAAGAACCCGGGCCGACATGGCTAGTCGTGGAACCCAAAGCGGCGCTAACCTATGGGGACAGGCATACATGAATCACATCGAGCATGTCGGTCATCAACGTATAAATTCGGGCTGTAGCACTGGGCTAACAGGACTCCGGTATCCCGGCTGTAGCAGGCTAAGCAGGACTCGAATAACACCGCGTGACATTTCCCGTAAAGAGGGACATATAGGAACGAAGTGAAACACATGCCGGCCGATCAAGTGTCCAAGCAGTAGTCTTTGGGCTAGCGGGACTCGGTGAACCGGGTAGCGGACTACTATCGCTCAGAAGCACGAGACTACATTTCCCCATATGAGAGGCTGCCAAGGATAAACAACTAGTTTGTCGGATCCCACACATACCAAGCATTTCAAACATACACACAATATGCTCAATATGCGTAGATACAACATGGCATCACAACATAACTCTACGACTCAAATATTTATTCATTAGGCTCCGAGGAGCGAGATATTACATGTTGGAAATATGCCCTAGAGGCAATAATAAAAGCATTATTATTATATTTCCTTGTTCATGATAATTGTCTTTTATTCATGCTATAACTGTATTATCCGGAAATCGTAATACACGTGTGAATACATAGACCACAATACGTCCCTAGTGAGCCTCTAGTTGACTAGCTCGTTGGTCGATGATAGTCATGGTTTCGACTATGGACATCGGATGTCATTGACAAGCGGGATCACGTCATTAGGAGAATGACGTGATGGACAAGACCCAATCCTAAGCATAGCACAAAGATCGTGTAGTTCGTTTTGCTAGAGCTTTTCCAATGTCAAGTATCTCTTCCTTAGACCGTGAGATCGTGTAACTCCCGGATACCGTAGGAATGCTTTGGGTGTACCAAACGTCACAACGTAACTGGGTGACTATAAAGGTGCATTACAGGTATCTCTGAAAGTGTCTGTTGGGTTGAACGGATCGAGACAGGGATTTGTCACTCCGTATGACGGAGAGGTATCACTAGGCCCACTCGGTAATGCATCATCATAATGAGCTCAAAGTGATCAAGTGTCTGGTCACGAGATCATGCATTACGGTACGAGTAAAGTGACTTGCCGGTAACGAGACTAAACGAGGTATTGGGATACCGACGATCGAGTCTCGGGCAAGTAACATACCGTCTGACAAAGGGAATAGCATACGGGGTTGCTTGAACCCTCGACATCGTGGGTTCATCCGATGACAACATCGAGGAGCGTGTGGGAACCAACATGGGTATCCAGATCCCGCTGTTGGTTATTGACCGGAGAGCGTCTCGGTCATGTCTTCATGTCTCCCGAACCCGTAGGGTCTACACACTTAAGGTTCGGTGACGCTTAGGGTTAATAGGAAGACTTGTATGTGATTACCGAATGTTGTTCGGAGTCCGGATGAGATCCCGGATGTCACGAGGAGTTCGGAATGGTCCGGAGGTAAAGATTTATATATGGGAAGTCGCCAAACGGACACCGGAAAAGTTTCGGTCATATCGGTATTATGGAGGGTACACCGGAAGGTTCCGAGGACCACCGGGAGGGGCCATCCTTTTGGGGGCCACTTGGGCTGCGTGGGAGGCAGCCAGCCCCTAGTGGGCTGGGCGCACCTCCCTTGGCCCATGCGCCTAGGATTGAGGGAACCCTAAGGGGCGCCCCCTTGCTTGGGGGCAAGCCCTCCCTTGGCCGCCCCCTCTAGATGCATCTAGAGGGGCCGCCCTCCTCCCTTCCCTATAAATAGAGGGGTGAGGGAGGGCAGCAAACACCATTGAAGGCGCAGACCCTCCCCTCCCCAACACCTCTCCTCCTCCGCATAGGCTTGGCGAAGCCTCGCCGGGAGAACAACACTCCATCTGCATCACGCCGTCGTGCTGCCATTGGAGTTGTCTTCCTCAACCTCTCCTTCCTCCTTGCTGGATCAAGACGAAGGAGACGTCGTCGTCCCGTACGTGTGTTGAACGCGGAGGTGCTGTCCGTTCAGCACTTGGTCATCGGTGATCGGAATCACGTTGAGAACGTCTTCATCATCACCACTCCCTCGAACGCTTCCGTACTCGATCTACAAGTGGTATGTAGATGCAAACTCTCTCTCTCTCTTGACTCGTTGCTTAGATGAACTCATAGATAGATCTTGGTGAAACCGTAGGAAAATTTTAATTTTCTCGCAACGTTCCCCAACAGTGGCATCATGAGCTAGGTCTATGCGTAGTTCTCTACTGCACGAGTAGAACACAATTTAGTCGTGGGCGTGGATCTTGTCAATTTACTTTCCGCTACTAGTCTTATCTTGCTTCCGCGGTATTGTGGGATGAAGCGGCCCGGACCAACCTGACACGGACGCGTACGTGAGACCGGTTCCACCGACTAACATGCACTAGTTGCATAAGGTGGTGGCGGGTGTCTGTCTCTCCTACTTTAGTTGGAGCGGATTCGATGAAAAGGGTCCTTATGAAGGGTAAATAGAAGTTGACAAGATCACGTTGTGGTTATTCGTAGGTAAGAAAACGTTCTTGCTAGAACCCAATTGCAGCCACGTAAAAGATGCAACAACAATTAGAGGACGCCTAACTTGTTTTTGCAGCAATTGTCATGTGATGTGATATGGCCAAGTTGTGATGAATGATGAATGACACATTGTGATGTATGAGATCATGTTCTTGTAATAGGAATCACGACTTGCATGTCGATGAGTATGACAACGGCAGGAGCCATAGGAGTTGTCTTTATTTTGTATGACTGCGTGTCATTGAAGAACGCCATGTAACTTACTTTACTTTATTGCTAAACGCGTTAGCCATAGAAGTAGAAGTAGTCGTTGGCGTGACAACTTCATGGAGGCACAATGATGGAGATCATGATGATGGAGATCATGGTGTCATGCGGTGACAAGATGATCATGGAGCCTCAAGATGGAGATCAATGGAGCTTTATGATATTGGCCATATCATGTCACTACTATATATAATTGCATGTGATGTTTATTATGTTTATACATCTTGTTTACTTAGAACGACGGTAGTAAATAAGATGATCCCTTACAACAATTTCAAGAAGTGTTTCCCTAACTGCACCGTTGCTAAAGTTCGTCGCTTCTAAGCACCACGTGATGATCGGGTGTGATGGATTCTTACGTTCACATACAACGGGTGTAAGACAGATTTACACACGCCGAAAACACTTAGGGTTTACTTGACGAGCCTAGCATGTATGCAGACATGGCCTCGGAACACGGAGACCGAAAGGTCGAACACGAGTCGTATAGAAGATACGATCAACATGAGAATGTTCACCGATGATGACTAGTCCGTCTCACGTGATGATCGGACACGGCCTAGTCGACTCGGATCGTGTAACACTTAGATGACTAGAGGGATGTCTAATCTGAGTGGGAGTTCATTGAAATAATTTGATTAGATGAACTTAATTATCATGAACTTAGTCTAAAACTTTTGCATAATATGTCTTGTAGATCAAATGGCCAACGCTCATGTCAACTTGAACTTCAACGCGTTCCTAGAGAAAACCAAGTCGAAAGATGACGGCAGCAACTATACGGACTGGGTCCGGAACCCGAGGATCATCCTCATAGCTGCCAGAAACAATATGTCCTAGAAGGACCGCTAGGTGACGCTCCGTCGAGCAGAACCAAGACATTATGAATGCTTGGCAAACTTCATGTTGATGATTACTCCCTCGTTCGATGCGGCATGCTTCTGACTTAGAACCGGGGCTCCAAAAGCGTTTTGAGCATCACGGAGCATATGAGATGTTCGAGGAGCTGAAACTTGTTTTCCAAGCTCACGCCCGGTCGAGAGATATGACATCTCCGACAAGTTCTATAGTTGTAAGATGGAGGAAAACAGTTACATCGGTGAGCACATCTTGAAGATGTCCGGGTTGCACAACCATATGACCCAGTGAACATTAACCTCCCCGATGAGGCGGTCATTGACAGAATCCTCGATCGCTCCCACCAAGCTACAAGAGCTTTGTGATGAACTACAACATGCAGGGATGGTAAAGACCATTCCTGAAGTGTTCTCTATGCTGAAGTCACCGAGGTTGAAATCAAGAAAGAACATCAAGTGTTGATGGTCAATAAGACCACTAAGTTCAAGAAGGGCAAGGGCAAGAAGAACTTCAAGAAGGACGGCAAGGAGGTTGCCGCGCCGGTAAGCAAGTTGCCGGAAGAAGTCAAAGAATGGACCCAAACCCGAGACTGAGTGCTTTTATTGCAAGGGAGGGGTCCCGAAGCGGAACTGCCCCAAATACTTAGCGGACAAGAAGGCCGGCAACACCAAAGGTATATCGATATACATGTAATTGATGTGTACTTTGCCAAGACTCGTAGTAACTCCTGGTATTTGATACTAGTGCCGTTGCTCATATTTGTAACTCATGCAGGAGCTGCGAAATAAGCGGAAACCGGCAAAGGACGAGGTGACGATGCGCGTCGGGAATGGTTCCAGTCGATGTGATCGCCGTCGCACGCTACCTCTTCATTTACCTACGGGATTAGTTATGAACCTTAATAATTGTTATTTGGTGCCAAGTTTGAGCATGCATATTGTATCCGGATCTCGTTTAATGCGAGATGGCTACTCATTTAAATCCGAGAATAATGGTTGTTCTATTTATATGAGAGATATGTTTTATGGTCATGCTCCGATGGTCAATGGTTTATTCTTAATGAATCTCGAGCGTAGTATTGCACATGTTTATAGCGTGAATACCAAAAGATGTAAAGTTGATAACGATAGTCCCACATACTTGTGGCACTGCCGCCTTGGTCACATTGGTGTTAAGCGCATGAAGAAGCTCCATGCTGATGGACTTTTGGAGTCTTTAGATTATGAATCATTTAACACATGCGAACCATGCCTCATGGGCAAGATGACCAAGACTCCGTTCTCCGGAACAATGGAGCGAGCAACCAACTTGTTGGAAATCATACATACCGATGTGTGCGGTCCAACGAGCGTTGAGGCTCGCGGAGGATATCTTTATGTTCTCACTCTCACAGATGATTTGAGTAGATATGGGTATGTCTACTTGATGAAACACAAGTCTGAGACCTTTGAAAAGTTCAAGGAATTTCAGAATGAAGTAGAGAATCAACGTGACCGAAAGATAAAATTCTTACGATCAGATCGTGGAGGAGAATATTTAAGTCACTTAATTTGGTACACACTTAAGAAAATGTGGAATCGTTTCACAACTAACGCCGCCTGGAACACCTCAGCATAATGGTGTGTCCGAACGTCATAATCGCACTCTATTGGATATGGTGCGGTCTATGATGTCTCTTACCGATTTACCGCTATCATTTTGGGGATACGCTCTAGAGACAGCTACATTCACTTTAAATAGGGCACCGTCTAAGTCCGTTGAGACGACACCGTATGAATTATGGTTTGGGAAGAAACCTAAGCTGTCGTTTCTAAAAGTTTGGGGATGCGATGCTTATGTCAAGAAACTTCAACCCGAAAAGCTCGAACCCAAGTCGGAAAAATGCGTCTTCATAGGATACCCTAAAGAAACCATTGGGTATACCTTCTACTTAAGATCCGAGGGCAAGATTTTTGTTGCCAAGAACGGAACCTTCTCGAAAAAGAGTTTCTCTCGAAAGAAGTAAGTGGGAGGAAAGTAGAACTCGATGAAGTACTACCTCTTGAACAGGATAGTAGTGCAGCTCGGGAAAGTGTTCTGTGATGCCTACACCAACCAAGAGGAAATTAATGATGATGATCAAGGTACTTGGATCAAGTTGCTCTTGAACCTCGTAGGTCCACAAGGACACGCTCCGCACTGAGTGGTACGACAACCCCGTCTCCGGAAATCATGTTGTTAGACAACGGTGAACCTTTGAACTATGAAGAAGCGATGGCGGGCCCAGATTCCAACAAATGGCTAGAAGCCATGAAGTCCGAGATAGAATCCATGTATGAAAACAAAGTGTGGACTTTGACTGACTTGCCCGATGATCGGCGAGCGATAGAAAACAAATGGATTTTTAAGAAGAAGACGGACGCAGATGGTAATGTCACCATCTATAAAGCTCGACTTGTCGCTAAGGGTTATCGGCAAGTTCAAGGGATTGACTACGATGAGACTTTCTCTCCCGTAGCGAAGCTTAAGTCCGTCTGAATCATGTTAGCAATTGCCGCATACTATGATTATGAGATATGGCAGATGGACGTCAAAACAGCGTTCCTTAACGGATATCTTAAGGAAGAGCTGTATATGATGCAGCCGGAAGGTTTTGTCGATCCTAAGAATGCTAACAAAGTATGCAAGCTCCAGCGATCCATTTATGGGCTGGTGCAAGCATCTCGGAGTTGGAACATTCGCTTTGATGAGATGATCAAAGCGTTTGGGTTTATGCAGACTTATGGAGAAGCTGCGTTTACAAGAAAGTGAGTGGGAGCTCTGTAGCATTTCTCATATTATATGTAGATGACATACTTTTGATGGGAAATGATATAGAATTCTTGGATAGCATTAAGGCCTACTTGAATAAGTGTTTTTCAATGAAGGACCTTGGAGAAGCTGCTTATATATTAGGCATCAAGATCTATAGGGATAGATCGAGACGCCTCATAGGTCTTTCACAAAGCACATACCTTGATAAGATTTTGAAGAAGTTCAAAATGGATCAGTCCAAGAAGGGGTTCTTGCCTGTGTTGCAAGGTGTGAGATTGAGCTCAGCTCAATGCCCGACCACGGCAAAAGATAAAGAAGAGATGAGTGTCATCCCCTATGCCTCAGCCATAGGATCTATTATGTATGCCATGTTGTGTACCAGACCTGATGTAAACCTTGCCGTAAGTTTGGTAGGAAGGTACCAAAGTAATCCCGGCAAGGAACACTGGACAGCGGTCAAGAATATCCTGAAGTACCAGAAAAGGACAAAGGACATGTTTATCATTTATGGAGGTGACGAAGAGCTCGCCGTAAAGGGTTACGTCGACGCTAGCTTCGACACAGATCTGGATGACTCTAAGTCACAAACCGGATACGTGTATATGTTGAATGGTGGAGCAGTAAGCTGGTGCAGCTGCAAAGCAAAGCATCGTGGCGGGATCTACATGTGAAGCGGAATACATGGCAGCCTCGGAGGCAGCAGATGAAGCAATTTGGGTGAAGGAGTTCATCACCGACCTAGGAGTCATACCCAATGCGTCGGGGCCGATCAAACTCTTCTGTGACAACACCGGAGCTATTGCCCTTGCCAAGGAGCCCAGGTTTCACAAGAAGACCAGCACATCAAGCGTCGCTTCAACTCCATCCGTGAAAATGTTCAAGATGGAGACATAGAAATTTGTAAAGTGCACACGGATCTGAATGTCGCAGATCCGTTGACTAAACCTCTCTCGCGGGCAAAACATGATCAACACCAAAACTCTATGGGTGTTCGATTCATCACAATGTAAACTAGATTATTGACTCTAGTGCAAGTGGGAGACTGTTGGAAATATGCCCTAGAGGCAATAATAAAAGCATTATTATTATATTTCCTTGTTCATGATAATTGTCTTTTATTCATGCTATAACCGTATTATCCGGAAATCGTAATACACGTGTGAATACATAGACCACAATACGTCCCTAGTGAGCCTCTAGTTGACTAGCTCGTTGGTCGACGTGATAGTCATAGTTTCACGACTATGGACATCGGATGTCATTGACAACGGGATCACGTCATTAGGAGAATGACGTGATGGACAAGACCCAATCCTAAGCATAGCACAAAGATCGTGTAGTTCGCTTTTGCTAGAGCTTTTCCAATGTCAAGTATCTCTTCCTTAGACCGTGAGATCGTGTAACTCCCGGATACCGTAGGGAATGCTTTGGGTGTACCAAACGTCCACAACGTAATCGGGTGACTATAAAGGTGCATTACGGTATCTCCGAAAGTGTCTATTGGGTTGACACGGATCGAGACAGGATTTGTCACTCCGCATGACGGAGAGGTATCATCGGGCCCACCCGTAATGCATCATCATAATGAGCTCAAAGTGATCAAGTGTCCGGTCACGGGATCATGCATTACGGTACGAGTAAAGTGACTTGCCGGTAACGAGACTAAACGAGGTATTGGGATACCGACGATCGAAGTCTCGGGCAAGTAACATACCGTCGACAAAGGGAATAGCATACGGGGTTGCTTGAACCCTCGACATCGTGGGTTCATCCGATGACAACATCGAGGAGCGTGTGGGAACCAATATGGGTATCCAGATCCGCTGTTGGTTATTGACCGGAGAGCGTCTCGGTCATGTCTTCATGTCTCCCGAACCCGTAGGGTCTACACACTTAAGGTTCGGTGACGCTAGGGTTAATAGGAAGACTTGTATGTGATTACCGAATGTTGTTCGAAGTCCCGGATGAGATCCCGGACGTCACGAGGAGTTCCGGAATGGTCCGGAGGTAAAGATTTATATATGGGAAGTCGTCAAACGGACAGAAAAAGTTTCGGTCATATCGGTATTATGGAGGGTCCACGGAAAGGTTCCGGAGGACCACCGGGAGGGCCACCTTTTGGGGGCCACTTGGGCTGCGTGGGAGGCAGCCAGCCCCTAGTGGGCTGGGCGCACCTCCCTTGGCCCATGCGCCTAGGGTTGAGGGAACCTAAGGGGCGCCCCCTTGCTTGGGGGCAAGCCCCCTCCCTTGGCCGCCCCCCCCTCTAGATGCATCTAGAGGGGCCGCCCTCCACCCTTCCCCTATAAATAGAGGGGTGAGGGAGGCTGCAAACACCATTGAAGGCGCAGCCCTCCCTCCCCAACACCTCTCCTCCTCCGCGTAGGCTTGGCGAAGCCTCACGGGAGAACAACACTCCATCTGCATCACGCCGTCGTGCTGCCATTGGAGTTGTCTTCCTCAACCTCTCCTTCCTCCTTGCTGGATCAAGACGAAGGAGACGCCGTCGTCCCGTACGTGTGTTGAACGCGGAGGTGTTGTCCGTTCAGCACTTGGTCATCGGTGATCGGAATCACGTTGAGAACGTCTTCATCATCACCACTCCCTCGAACGCTTCCGTACTCGATCTACAAGTGGTATGTAGATGCAAACTCTCTCTCTTGACTCGTTGCTTAGATGAACTCATAGATAGATCTTGGTGAAACCGTAGGAAAATTTTAATTTTCTGCAACGTCCCCAACATTACAAACATGGGTCTCATGACCCAACACGCAGAGCATACAAGTCAAAGCACAAGCGGAAGCTAAACATGTCTGAGTACAGACAACTGTAAATGAAAAAGGCTGAGAAGCCTGACTATCTACCAGATCCTGCCGAGGGCACAAGATCGAAATGAGGTAACAAGCTATCCGTCAAGTCCAAGGGAACTACTAGCGAGACCAAGTCTCTCGCAAAACATAAAATAAGCAAACGTGAGTACAAACGCATTTCAAAGAAGACTTACATCGATACTAGCTACATATGCATCATTATCAAAAGGGGTGGTGGAGTTTGACCGCAGCAAGCCAGCTTTGACTCGGTGGCTATCCCGAACTACATTTGCAAGTAACTCTTTTGAGGTGGCACACGAGTCCACATAGTCACCATATCAATACACCACTATGGACCCGCTCCCGTCTCCCTACGAGAACGCCATCCATAGCACTCACGCTTATCTTGCGCATTTTAGGGTATCCACTTTCACTTGTCTATGAACTGATATAGGCAACCCGAAGTCCTTCTCCATGGACACGGCTATTCGAATAGATCATATTAACCCTGCAGGGGTGTACTTCTTCACACACGCTCTCACCACTTACCGCCGTTTACACGACATGTACTCGGCAACCTTCAAGCGGAAGCCCAACGTGGGTGTCGGCCATGGCCTTCCTAAACACACAGGTCCCTAGTCCAGGTTTATCGCCTATTCGGGTTCCATCCGCAGGGAGTCCGGCCGAGGTTTCCCATACAGCCCCGAACGATGTGTACAGGGTTCCCGAGACACCAAACGGGCGAATCGGTACACCGGGCCACGGTGCCTACCGCAACACAACCCACCCCTACGGTCAGCGTTGCGTGCGGCCCCCAGCATACTACAAACACCAGAAACTACTTGCAACTCCCAGACTTAGGACAAGGGTGGTTAAGAAGCCGAGAGGGTCAATTAAGGATCCCAATGCGTGGTAGTAACTGTTTCATGGATCACAAACACAGAACTCAGTTCACGAGGACGGCTGCAATGAGACAACCCACCATGTACTCCTACATGGCCTCTCACCGCTACCTTTACCAAATCGTGTTCACACACTTAGCTTACACACGAGGACATGTTCACACAACCATTCCAATTCATTCCCGATGAATCGGACCCCTGACTCAACTCTAAGCAAAGAGGCATGACAACAAGCATGAATGAGTAGGCACAACATGGCTCAAACAACTCCTACTCATGCTAGTGGGTTTCATCTAATTACTGTGGAATGACAGGTCATGCAGAGGATAAAGGGGTTCAGCTACCGCAGCAAGTAACACATGAGTCGTTGTTGTCCTAATGCATTAAAATAGAGCAGGAGCGAGAGAGTGGGACTATATCGAAATGGACAAGGGGGTTTTGCTTGCCTGGCACTTCTGAAGATAATATAGTTCTTCATCGGTGTCATCGAACTCATCGTTGAAACATCGTCTACTGAGAGGGGACAAACACCGGCAACTGAGAAAGAACACAATCAATGCAATGCACATTCACATGAATGACATGTCATGTTAAGGTACTGAATTCACCTAATGCAAAATCTAGCCAAGTTAATTGAAGTGGAATTCAAACAAGAACAAATTCCAACTCCAAATGTTATTTCATAAATTGCCCTAATCATGATTCATCCTATTCAGTGAGGTTAACTTGTTTAATCATGCATGAAAGTGCCATAAACAGATTCTTCATATTTTTCTGATCATTTTTCATATATAAATTATTTAATTTGGAGTTACAGATTAAAAGTTATGAATATTTGAAGTTTGGGGTATTTTCTGAAATTTCTTGAATTAAATTAAATCCAGAAAATCAATTACTACGTCAGCCTGACGTCAGTGTGACGTCAGTGGTCAACGAGACATGGTCCGGGTCAAACCTGACGGTGGGTCCCGCGTGTCAGCATAATTAGCCTAACTAAAAATTAATTAAAACTAATCCTAAATAGTTAACAGGGCTGGGCCCCACCTGTCATTGACTCAACAGAGTCAACCAGGGTCCACCCGTGGGCAAAGTCAAAGTCGGCTACACCGGCGTCTAGCCGGCGAAGCCAGACGGCGGCGAGTGGTTTTGGCCACTCCGGCGACCAAATGGCTCATGGAGGGCATCTAGGAGGAGCTGAGGACGAGCCGAAGCTCTTGGTGGAGTTAGCCGGGGTCGGGGTGGCCGGAATCGGCGCCGGCGACGACCTAGGCGGCCACCGGAGTTCGGCCGAGGTCGAACACGGCGCTAGGGAGCACGACGAGGCGCGTGGGGTGGCGTTTTGCGCTCCTGCGAGTGCGGTGAGGGCGGTGGTGTGCTCTGAAGCGGGCGTGCGCGGTTGTGGCCACGGCTACGCCATTGCCGGCGGCGAGGAGCAATCGGCTCCGGCGGAATCAACGGCTAGAGAGGGAAATAGAGCACGGGGAGAGAGGGGTTCGGCAGAGGAGCTCACGACGGGGTCGATGAGTAGCTCAGCGGGCTCGGGGAGGCAGACGGCGTCGGAGCATCTCCGGTGATCTCGGTTGCCGAGGTAGAAGACGACCATGAGACGTCATTCGGGGCATCCGGTGCAGCGTGGCTCGTGGAGAGGTTCAGGGTGGCGAGGCGGAGCTCGTGGGCGGGATGGCTGGGCCGTGGGAGGTCGGTGGCCACGAACGGCGACGGTGGCCACGAGGCCGCTGGTGCAAGGCAGTGAGAAAGCAGAGGAGGAGAGAGGCCACGGGCGAGGGAGAGAGGGGTCAGGGGGGTGCGTGGCGCTCGGGGGAAACGTCCAGAGCGTCGGGGGAGGGGAGCGGCAAGCAGGAGGTAGCGCGGTGAGCGTCGGGCACGCACTATGCATCCGACTGGCGGGAGGAAGAAGACCTCCCTACCCCTGGTGGGCTGGGCGGCCAGATGGGCTGCCAGGTGAGCGCCAGGTAGTCCTCTCTCTCTCTCACTTTATTTTCTGTTTTCTATTATTCTGTAATTTTCAGGGCTTTATTAAAAATACTAAAGCTACCCCAAAAATCATGAAACTTGCTCAGGCCTACTGTTTGGAAAATATCCAACAGCAAACATTTAAGTTTATGATTATTTGAGCATTTAAAATATTTTATAGCATTTAAATGCCCAAATGCAAATACTTAATGAATTAATCCAGTGACCAAATATGTCATGAAAAATGTGCAGCACCTCTGGTTCTGGTTTAAAGCATTTTTTCAGAAATGATGAACATTTTCTAAAGCCATTTAAATCACTGAAAAATATTTTTGGTTGAGCCTATTTGAATTCCTTTAATGCTAGGGTTTAGGCAATCCCCATTTCAAATTTCATGAAAATTAAACATGATGCATGGATGCAATGCCACTAGTTACAAGCAAGCTCGTGGCTGTGACAACTCACCCCCACTAAACAAGAATCTACCCGAGATTCAAGACGTGAGGTAAGAGGAAAGGGAGTCACAAAACTATCACAATCTTCATGATCCAGTTGCCCTTCTCGAAGATGTTGATTCATTCCATCATCTTGGTCTTGGCGTCTTTGCTTTGAGATCTTCACTCAACATGACAACAGAAAGAAGGGGGAAACCCTGCAGGATTTAATCTTCTTGAAGATCGGGCAACTCACGATCAACTCACGGAATGAGAGGGTGAACATCTCGAGTTGAGACACAAAACACATCGAGAGGGATGGAAGAACAAAGGACGGGGTTTGATTGGTGGGCAACAATTCCATGGTTAGAAGGATGGTGGATGGTGTCAAGGTGGCGAGGAAATATTTGCCATGATTCAATAACGGGGCACCCCAGGGGAGGTGACGCGAGGAACTATTCCCTTAAGTGGCAAAAAGAATTACTTTTGAATCAGAGATCATTGAAACTCTTCATACCAGCCTAAGGCAATTCACAAAGATCGTTTGGTGGAGTGCAAGGAATGGCATACCTAGACTAGAATGGATGATGTGGACTACCTTGTTGAAGACAACGAATGGATGAATTTTGCTTATCACCGGAGATGGATGGGACCCATGGTAAGTCCACTTTTGAAGATGAACACGGACAACAATTCTTGAGAGGGCAGCCCATGGAAATTGGCACAATGGCGGTGCGAAATGGGAACAACATGCAACTGTTGGGAATGTTCCAACCATCATATCTGCTGAGATTCAGATCTGGTTGGTGTTAGGATATTCCAGACTCATCGAGTCTAGAAAGAAAAATGAAAGTTTGCAACACAAATCGGCGAGAGGATGTTGCGAGATTCTCGGAATGAACTACGATAGCAAGCTCCAAAACATGAGCTGATTCTGCTACATACATGTGAGCATGACGTCCAAGACAAGTATGACCACGTAGTAGTCTTATCATCAAACACTACCGAGTTCAGGTGGGGAACCATCATCGAGGATAACGAAGTCCTTGTATAAGCCGCGGTCTTAAGAAGGAACTTCTTCTCCTTGAACAAATCAATCGGTGGCTTGGTGTGCTATGGAATTCATATGGAATGAAGATGATTAGTCTATCGGACCATAGAATACTTCGCGACGTGCATGATCGACTTGGAATGATTCCAAAGGAAACAAAACAAACCTTTCTCAAATTCATGGCGGCAACTTACACCTAAAGCACATGAATTCGAGGAAGTCACTCTTTCCATCCAAGCATAAGCTTCATGAATGGAACACGAAGAAATGCTTACACAAGTTTCCAACACTAGGTTGATGTTCAACATGACTTATGGGGAGACAAAATGTCACTTGATGGGTTCAACAACAACTCATCGAATTTCCATATCCTTTGGACTTCCACCATCATGTGAACACGATGATAGCACTGGTCAGACCAAAATATGTAATGGGGTATGCTCGAAGGATCAACCACGAGTAAGACAACATTACGAATATCGTTGGTTCTGATTTGACTTAATAATAGCCCATACTCAAGTCAAAAGATTGATAAGACAATAGGTCCAACAACTGATCACAGGGACCAATTGATGAAGATATCATCTTTCTTCAACACACACTACACAAGAATATCCCTTTGGAACGAACTGAGTTAGGCAAGCTTTTATCTTCCAACTCTCCAAGTTGTTGTCTAGCTTAACCAACTAGCTCAGGGATATCCAACACGATTCTTGGAGAAAGGGTGGTTCACAAGAAACCAACTTGATCACAAGCTCAACATAACAATCAGGAAACAACCCGGTAACACTTCCAAGAAGATATTTGGAAAGTCACGAACCACCGGTATGTTACTAAGCTCGAGATCAATCTTGCTTTTGAGGGCAAGGCGATATGATCAAATAAGCAAGGGATTGAATAATCATATCTCATTGATCAAAGGGTGCACCAGAAATAAGGACTAGGTAGCACGATCAATCTTAGTATGATGATTTAATAACCAACACGCTAAGAATGAAATTATTGTCCATTAACTACCAAGCAACGAGGTTGCTAGGAGTATCGATTTCACACATCACAATTCACTTGTCGGCATTCTGGTTGCATCAACACGGGACCGAGGAATGAACAATGATGGCGAGAAGTATCACTACGACAAGGATTCATAAGAGAGGGTGCAATTCTCATGATGTTCCTGACATAAAGATGGTAGCACTCCAAGGTAGAGCAGAATCAAAGCTGGATTGGCATGTTGATCTGCGGAATACAACTGCTTTGACCCAATCCTAGAAATAGATGAGGTACTGGAGTTTGTTTCTCCAAGTCATTCCAGAACAGAATGGCTTGACGGACCACAAGGATAACAGACATCGATAAACGAATGCACACATACTCTTGGTTATCAACTGATAGAGCGTGGTAGGGATACAACTAAAGAGAGCAACTCAAAGGAACATATAATTTTCCGAGTTGTGGATGCACATATTAGTATATCGAGAAAAGCTCAACATTTCTCCCGGATAACCCATGCGGAAAGGTAGAATTGGCAGATTCACAATTATGAATGGAGAACTCCTCAAGAGCACTCTTATTGTGATGTTTTGGTTCAACAAGGAACTTCGCCATATAAGCGGTTCGTAGTATTTGGAAGAAGGAAATACCACGGACCTCGAGGACTATCGCAAAGTTACTAGTATCCTAAAGGAGCTAGCAAACACTATCAATGTTAGGTAAGTAGGGTGAATCTCGGGTTCAAGAACCCAGGAATAGGATGCCTACTAACTAATAACATCACAGGATGCTTTCAAGAATAATGGCCAGAAACATCACACTGGGGATACAAAAGCATTGCTAAATTGCTAGGCGACTTACTAACAACTAAGGTCATAATAATAGCTCCAACATCTATGCCGAGGCAGCGGAGTACCTCAACATACTAATTTGTGTGATTAATCTGGCCCGGATGAACATTAGAAATGGAGGGGAGGGATTTGCAAACGCATCAGACTATTTAGAGACCTGGGATGACTCGGACAACATAACGGCTGTAAATGCTCAAAATGATTTGAGACATCCTGCAAAATGGTGGCATAACCACTCAACATCACAATATCAAGGTTCCGAGATCAACAATTAACATACAGAGATAGTAGGAACTGAACTGGGGCTTAAAACCAACAATCTTAATAGTCTATGGTTTAGTAACACGTCATCCTGATAGATAGATGAGAAGCCTAGTTCTTAACCCCCGTAGAAGAGAAGAGGTTGACTCAGATCAGAAGGCCATGAGGTATAAGGAGTAAAAAGAGCCTTACGTTCCCTTCCACAATCAATTCCCTTACATATAACTAAAGCATTTCTAGACTCAACATCGACCAGTTTGGCTTGGTAATCCTACAGGCAGTCAGGCTCTGATACCAACGATGTCAGGACCCCGAGTCCAAGTCACATCGACCTAGCCGGTAACACCTCATATCACTTTGCGGCCTCACGCACGGTATTCCCACGGGTGTCGCCTTACCATGGCCCGGGACCGTTTGCGCCTTTTGGCACACGTATATGATAGTGTCGCTAGCATCCACATGACAAAGAACCCGGGCCGACATGGCTAGTCGTGAACCCAAAGCGGCGCTTAACCTATGGGGACAGGCATACATGAATCACATCGAGCATGTCGGTCATCAACGTATAAATTCAGTCAGAAACTTTGGGCTAACAGGACTCCGGTATCCCGGTCATGTGAGCTAGGCAGGACTCGAATAACACCGCGTGACATTTCCCGAAGGGACGGACATAGGAACGAAGTGAAACACATGCCGCCCGATCAAGTGTCCAAGCAGTAGTCTTTGGGCTAGCAGGACTCCGGTGAACCGGGTATGGCGGACTACTATCGCTCGTAAGCACGAGACTACATTTCCCCATATGAGAGGCTGCCAAGGATAAACAACTAGTTTGTCGGATCCCACACATACCAAGCATTTCAAACATACACACAATATGCTCAATATGCGTAGATACAACATGGCATCACAACATAACTCTCGACTCAAATATTTATTCATTAGGCTCCGAGGAGCGAGATATTACAAACATGGGTCTCATGACCCAACATGCGAGCATACAAGTCAAAGCACAAGCGGAAGCTAAACATGTCTGAGTACGCATAACTGTAAATGAAAAAGGTGAGAAGCGACTATCTACCGAGATCTGCCGAGGGCACAAGATCGTAGCCGAGGTAACAAGCTATCCGTCAAGTCCAAGCGGAACTACTAGCGAGACCGAAGTCTCTCTCGCAAAACATAAAATAAGCAAACGTGAGTACAAACGTACTCATAAGACTTACATCAGATTACTAGCTACATATGCATCATTATCAAAAGGGGTGGTGGAGTTTGTTGCGGCAAGCCAGCTTTGACTCGGTGGCTATCCTGAACTACGCATTTGCAAGTAACTCTTTTGAGGTGGCGCACACGAGTCCACATAGTCACCATATCAATACACCACTATGGACCCGCTCCCGTCTCCCTACGAGAACGCCATCCATAGCACTCACGCTTATCTTGCGCATTTTAGGGTATCCACTTTCACTTGTCTATGAACTGATATAGGCAACGAAGTCCTTCTCCGCGGACACGGCTATTCGAATAGATCATATTAACCTGCAGGGTGTACTTCTTCACACACGCTCTCACCACTTACCGCGTTTACGACATGTACTCGGCAACCTTCAAGCGGAAGCCCAACGTGGGTGTCGGCCACGGCCTTCCTAAACACACAAGTCCCTAGTCCAGGTTTATCGCCTATTCGGGTTCCATCTGCAGGGAGTCCGGCCGAGCTTTCTCATACAGCCCCGAACGATGTGTACAAGGTTCCCGAGACACCAAACGGGCGAATCGGTACACCGGGCCACGATGCCTACCGCAACACAACCCACCCCTATGGTCAGCGTTGCGTGCGGCCCCCAGCATACTACAAACACCAGAAACTACTTGCAACTCCCGGACCGAGGACAAGGGTGGTTAAGAAGCCGAGAGGGTCAATTAAGGATCCCAATGCGTGGTAGTAACTGTTTCATGGATCACACACACAGAACTCAGTTCACGAGGACGGCTGCAATGAGACAACCCACCATGTACTCCTACATGGCCTCTCACCGCTACCTTTACCAAATCGTGTTCACACACTTAGCTCACACACGATGGGACATGTTCACACAACCATTCCAATTCATTCCCAATGAATCGGACCCTGACTCAACTCTAAGCAAAGAGTGTGCATGACAACAAGCATGAATGAGTAGGCACAACATGGCTCAAACAACTCCTACTCATGCTAGTGGGTTTCATATAATTCTTGTGGAATGACAGGTCATGAGGAGGATAAAGGGGTTCGACTACATGACAAGTAACACATGAGTCGTTGTTGTCCTAATGCAGTAAAATAGAGCAGGAGCGAGAGAGTGGGATTATATCGAAATGGACAAGGGGGTTTTGCTTGCCTGGCACTTCTAGAGATAATATAGTTCTTCATCGGCGTCATCGAACTCATCGTTGAAACATCGTCTACTGAGAGGGGACAAACACCGACAACTGAGAAAGAACACAATCAATGCAATGCACATTCACATGAATGACATGTCATGTTAAGGTACTGAATTCACCTAATGCAAAATCTAGCCAAGTTAATTGAAGTGGAATTCAAACAAGAACAAATTCCAACTCCAAATGTTATTTCATAAATTGCCCTAATCATGATTCATCCTATTCAGTGAGGTTACCTTGTTTAATCATGCATGAAAGTGCCATAAATAGATTCTTCATATTTTTCTGATCATTTTTCATATATAAATTATTTAATTTGGAGTTACAGATTAAAAGTTATGAATATTTGAAGTTTGGGGTATTTTACTGAAATTTCCTGAATTAAATTAAATCGGAAAATCAATTCTTTGCGTCGACTGACGTCGATGTGACGTCGATGGTCAACGAGACATGGTCCGGTCAAACTCGACTTGGGTCCCAGCGTGTCAAAGATAATTAGCCTAACTAAAAATTAATTAAAACTAATCATAAATAGTTAATGTCGGGCCCCACTGTCATCGACTCAACAGAGTCAACCGTGGTCCACCCGTGATCAAAGTCAAAGTCGGCTACATGGCGTCAGTCAGCCGGCGAGCGACGCGGGCGGCGAGAGTGGTTTTGGCCACTCCGTGACCAAATGGCTCATGGAGGGCATCCGGGAGCCGAGGACGAGCCAAGCTCTTGGTGGAGTTAGCGGGGTCGGGTGGCGGAATCGGCGCCGACGACCTAGGCGGGCCGGAGTTCGGCCGAGGTCGAACATGGCGCTAGGGAGCACGGCGAGGCGTGGGGTGGCGTTGCGCTCCTGCGAAGTGCGGTGAGGGCGGTGGTGTGCTCGGAAGCGGGGGCGGCGGGTTGTGTACAGCCACGCCATGGCCGACGGCGAGGAGCAATCGGCTCCGGCGGAATGAACGGCTAGAGAGGGAAATAGAGCACGAGGAGAGAGGGGTTCGGCAGAGGAGCTCACGGCGGGGTCGATGAGTAGCTCAGCGGGCTCGGGGGAGGCCGGACGGCGTCGGAGCATCTCCGGTGATCTCGGTTGCCCGAGGTAGAAGACGACCGCGGAGACGTCATTCGGGGCATCCGGTGCCGCGTGGCTCGGCGGAGAGGTTCAGGTGACGAGGCGGAGCTTCGTGGGCGGGATGGTGGCCGTGGGAGGTCGGTGGCCACGACGAACGGCGACGGTGGCGACGAGAGGCTTCGGGTGCGTCTGAGTGAGAGAAGCGAGAGGAGGAGAGGCCGCAGGCGAGAGAGGGGTCGAAGTGCGTGGCGCTCGGGAAACGCCCAGGCGTCGGGGAGGGCGGCAAGCGGGAGGTGGCGCGAAGGCCGGGCACGCACTGTGCATCCGACTGGCGGGAGGAAGAAGACCTCCCTGCCCCTGGTGGGCTGGGCGGCCAGATGGGCTGCCAGGTGAGCGCCAGGTAGTCCTTCTCTCTCTCACTTTATTTTCTGTTTTCTATTATTTTGTAATTTTCAGGGCTTTATTAAAAATACTAAAGCTACCCCAAAAATCATGAAACTTGCTCAGGCCTACTGTTTGGAAAATATCCAACAGCAAACATTTAAGTTTATGATTATTTGAGCATTTAAAATATTTTATAGCATTTAAATGCCCAAATGCAAATACTTAATGAATTAATCCATGACCAAATATGTCATGAAAAATGTGCAGCACCTCTCGGTTCGGTTTAAAGCATTTTTCAGAAATGATGAACATTTTCTAAAGCCATTTGAAATCACTGAAAAATATTTTTGGTTGAGCCTATTTGAATTCCTTTAATGCTAGGGTTTAGGCAATCCCCATTTCAAATTTCATGAAAATTAAACATGATGCATGGATGCAATGCCACTAGTTACAAGCAAGCTCCAGGGCTGTGACATCGGAGCTCATTTGCCGAAGTTATGGCAGTTTTGGTTTTCCTTGGGGTGTACTTGTTTTCATGTAAGAGGCATAAGGATGGCGCCAGCAGTAGTACGGCTGGGCTGGAGCGGCAGTACCGTGTATCACCACAAGCGGTAGTGATACGTCTCCAACGTATCTATAAATTTTGATTGTTCCATGCTATTATATATTCTGTTTTGGATGTTCAATGGGTTTTATTATATACTTTTGTATTATTTTTTGGACTAACCTATTAACCGGAGGCCCAGCCCAAATTGCTGTTTTTTTTGCCTATTTCAGTGTTTCGCAGAAAAAGAATATCAAACGGAGTCCAAACAGAATGAAACCTTCGGGAACGTGATTTTCGGTACAAACGTGATCCAGAGGACTTGGAGTGGACGTCAAGCAACCAATGAGGAAGCCACGAGGCAGGGGAGCGCGCCTACCCCCCTAGGTGCGCCCTCCACCCTCGTGGGCCCCTCGTGGCTCCATCGACCTACTTCTTCCTCCTATATATACCTACGTACCCCCAAACCATCAGCAGAGGAGCCAAAACCCTATTTCCACCGCCGCAACCTTCTGTACCCATGAGATCCCATCTTGGGGCCTGTTCTGGCGCTCCGCCGGAGGGGGCATTGATCACGGATGGCTTCTACATCAACACCATAGCCTCTCTGATGATGTGTGAGTAGTTTACCTTAGACCTTCGGGTCCATAGTTATTAGCTAGATGGCTTATTCTCTCTCTTTGGATCTCAATACAAAGTTCTCCTTGTTTCTCTTGGAGATCTATTCAATGTAATCTTCTTTTGCGGTGTGTTTGTCGAGATCCGATGAATTGTGGGTTTATGATCAAGATTATCTATGAACAATATTTGAATCTTCTCTGAATTCTTTTATGTATGATTGGTTATCTTTGAAAGTCTCTTGAATTATCAGTTTGGTTTGGCCTACTAGATTGATCTTTCTTGCAATGGGAGAAGTGCTTAGCTTTGGGTTCAATCTTGCGGTGCTCGATCCCAAAGGATGAGGGGAAACGACACGTATTGTATTGTTGCCATCGAGGATAAAAAGATGGGGTTTATATCATATTGCATGAGTTTATCCCTCTACATCATGTCATCTTGCTTAAAGCGTTACTCTGTTCTTATGAACTTAGTACTCTAGATGCATGCTGGATAGTGGTCAATGTGTGGAGTAATAGTAGTAGATGCAGGCAGGAGTCGGTCTACTTGTTACGGACGTGATGCCTATATACATGATCATACCTAGATATTCTCATAACTATGCTCAATTCTATCAATTGCTCGACAGTAATTTGTTCACCCACCGTAATACTTATGCTATCTTGAGAGAAGCCACTAGTGAAACCTATGGCCCCCAGATCTATTTTCCATCATATTAATCTTCCGTCAACAACCTATTTTTATTACCATTTACTTTGCAATCTTTACTTTTTATCTTTATCATAAAAATACCAAAAATATTATCTTATCATTTCTATCAGATCTCACTTTTGCAAGTGGCCGTGAAGGGATTGACAACCCCTTTTATCGCGTTGGTTGCAAGGTTCTTATTTGTTTGTGTAGGTGCGTGGGACTTGAGTGTGGTCTCCTACTGGATTGATACCTTGGTTCTCAAAACTGAGGGAAATACTTACGCTACTTTGCTGCATCACCCTTTCCTCTTCAAGGGAAAACCAACACAGTGCTCAAGAGGTAGCAGGTAGTACCGCTGTCTCACAGCGATAGTACCCCCCATGGCCATAAGCGGTAGTACGGCTTCGGTTCCGCGCTGGTACCGCCTCGACTCGAGACGTGGTTTTCTCGTGTCGGGTTCAGCGGCAGTAGTAGCGGCAGTAGGAGTGGTAGTATCGCTCGTGTGCGGTAGTACCGCGGCTACCACCGCCCCTAGTGCCGCTCAATGGCTCTCCTCCCTGTCCCTTCTCCCTATTCACGTTGTAGGCGCTGTGCGTGGTCCAGCGATAGTACCGCTGGGCCAAGCGGCAGTACCGCTGTAGCCAACGGTAGTACTGCTGGCTCCAGCGGCAATGCCACTCATACGACTCTGCCTCTCCCTCTATTTTGCTCCGCTCTCTGTGTTCTACCACCCCGG
Organism: Aegilops bicornis; assembly: GCA_021605145.1. NCBI lineage: Eukaryota > Viridiplantae > Streptophyta > Magnoliopsida > Poales > Poaceae > Aegilops > Aegilops bicornis. The sequence continues at coordinate 515,202,680 of CM038674.1, forward strand.
CGGTAGTACCGCTCCCCTGAGGCGGTAGTACCGCTCCCCTGAGCGGTAGTACCGCTCGTGCGCGACTGAGCACATAACGGTTGGATTCAGGAGCTCCTATAAAAGGGGGTCTTCTTCCCCATTCAACCTTATCCTTTGAGCTCGTGTTCTTCCCCCATTGTTGACCTTCTTCGAGCTTGCTATCTCTCAATCCCTCCATGGATTCTTGCTAGTTTTTGGGGGAAAAGAGAGAGGAGATCTAGATCCACATTTCCACCAATCACTTTCTCCTCTATGTGAGGGGAACCCCTTGGATCTAGATCTTGGAGTTCTTGGTGTTCTCCTCCTTGTTCTTCCTCTCGTTTTCCTCCCTAGCATTAATTGCTTTGGTGGGATTTGGGAGAGAAGGACTTGGGCACTCCATGTGCCCTTGCCATTGCATTTGGTGCATCGGTTTGAGTTCTCCACGTGATACTTGGAAGTTACAAGTTGAGAAGCTTATTACTCTTGGGTGCTTGGTACCCTTGAGCTTGTTCCTCTTGGGTGCTTGGGATCCCTAGATGGTTGGTGGTGTTCGGAGCTCAATCATTATGTTGTAAAGCTCCGGGCAAGCGCCGGGTCTCCAATTAGGTTGTGGAGATCGCCCGAGCAATTTGATCTGCACCGTGACCGCCCCAAGGGTTGCCAAAGTGTACGGGTTCGGTGACCGCCCCCAAGGGTTGCCATTTGTACGGGTTCGGTGACCGCCCTCAAGGGCCCCTTAGTGGAATCATGGCATCTTGCATTGTGCGAGGGCGTGAGGAGATTACGGTGGCCCTAGTGGCTTCTTGGGGAGCATTGTGCCTCCACGCCGCTCCAAACGGAGATTAGCATCCGCAAGGGTGTGAACTTCGGGATACATCATCGTCTCCGCGTGCCTCGGTTATCTCTTACCCGAGCCCTTTACTTATGCACTTTACTTTGTGATAGCCATATTGTTTCTTGTCATATATCTTGCTATCACCTAGTAGTTTATCTTGCTCAGCATAAGTTGTTGGTGCACATAGGTGAGCCTAGTTGTTGTAGGTTTTGTACTTGACAAATTAACCTCTAGATTTATTCCGCATTTGTTCAAGCCTAAACCATAATTATTTTAAAAGTGCCTATTCACCCCCCGCCCTCTAGGCGACATCCTCGATCTTTCATCAGGTATGGCCCATCGGATGGGAAGCTCGATACTGGCCTAGCCTCGAGGACCAGGGGGCCTAACAGCAGCTCTATCTTGGCGTTCAGTCCAGGGGCCGGACTCGAAGGTGAAGCATGATCTAGGCGTGCAAGCCAAGAAACACTCGTCGATGAGGTCGGTTAGGAAACATGTAAACCCTAGCTCTCGGCCCCTTTATAAGGCGATGGTAGGGTGATAATCCCCAAGTGCAAGGAATTGTAGTTGCACTTTCCAATGATGAAGATGGTAAGTATGGAGTGTCGAACCCACAAGGAGCTAAAGGAATGATTCATATTCCCTTAGGTCCTATGTGTCAATGATACAACCCTACGTACACCAACTGTTTGCTTTACCTAGGAAGTAAAATTAGAAGTACTTTGCGGATATAAAATGATAGCTTTCCAAGATAATAAAGAACTTGTAAATAAAAGTTAGGTGTTGTTTTGTATAGCGAGTGTGGAAAATGGTGGTATGCGGTACAAAATTGTTCCTAGGCAATTGGCTAAGTAACTAGAACGATAGTCGTCATTGCAGTTTTATATGTGGGAGAGGTCTCTCATAACATACTATCATACTTGGAATCATACGTACTTATGGTTGGAACTATTAGCAAGCATATGTGAATACTAACAAGTTCATTAAGGTAAACCTAACCATAGCATTAAGATATATTGGTAACCCTTCATCCCATATGCATCAATTTTTATGGTGTGGTCAGGTAACTTTGTCACTCTGGCCACCGTATGCATAGTCCTATCAACATACTACAAACCCTAAGGTGCGCGCTCATATGATGGAACCCAAAGGACACGAACATAACAGCATGCAACTCAAACCAACCATATGACAAAAATAATCTACTCACACATAATGGAGATGTAAAAGATCATCGGTAAATAATATATAGCATCAAACACCAGGTTCAAGCAAGGGATTATAGAGGTTTCCGGGAGAGTGGAACGTTGCATCAAGAGGGAGAAAGGTGATGGGGATGTTGATGAAGACGATGGCAGTGATGATGGTTCCCCCGACAGCACTCCAGCACCATCGAGAGAAAGGGGAGAGAGGGCCCCTTCCTTCTTCTTCCTTGGTCTTCTCCCTAGATGGGAGAAGGTTTCCTCCACTGGTCCATGGCGTTCTTAGCCTCCCAAGGGTGGGAGCCTCCCCCGAGATTGAATCTTGAAATTTTTGTCTGTCTCTCTACGTTGAAATCTGGGAGGTTTCACCGTTTTATCGAACCCCAGAGACCCGTAAGTAAGAAAATCCGAAATTTTTATGGTGGTTACACAACTCCAGGGGAAAGATACCCTCAAAAGGGCAACCCCAACCGACCTCCACAGCCCCCAAGCGGGGCCACCATGCAGTCTGTGCGATGGCCATGCGGGGCAACCTTCGGGAGCCCTGGAGCTCCTCTCCTGGTGGGTCCAATTACCTTGGGTCTCTTATTTTCCAAAATAAATCCTCATAAATCCCAGTGTATTTTTTATCTCTAAAAAATATAGATTTTATGGAAAACAAAAACATGCAGGAAACAACAATTGGTTATGGGCACTAATTAACATGTTAGTCCAATAAAAATAAAAAATGCACCAAAAGATGTAAAATGATGTGAATATAGATTGAATACTTCAAAAAATATAGATAAGTTTGAGACGTATCATAGGGGTAGCTCGAGGCATCTATTCCATTATACCCAGACCTTGGTAGTCATTATCATGAGCCACTTGTAACTCCCTCACATGAGGTGCTCCCACATCAATCTAAAACAAAGGAGTAGGGTATTACCTCAACCATGAGGGCCTGAACCTGGTAAAACCCCTCTGTGAACTCCCCACTGTTACTTCTGGCTAAGCTTGCCACCCTATCATAGCATTGACGACTTTCTGCTCCGTCAGTTGGCACGCCAGGTAGGGGTTGCATCAGACAGATATTGAGCCCGGATCAGATCTGTGGTGACCCCGGCTTAGTTGACCAAAGCCTCCATGTGCATCTTAGAACGATTCCATGATCAGTGTGTTGTTGCGCATAGTCGAACTGATAACAAAAGAACATCCAGAAATATTGAGCTTATACTTTCATAGTTATGTCCATCTTGTCAAGGTGATGAATTACCACTTCAAACATTGTAGGGGAATCTTCAAACATGTCATGTAGACCCATCAGTACGCCACATGCGACTGACTATGATTGCGCCCTAGTTCGCGAGGTTATCATCAAACTCATCATCCATATACTGCTACTCCATGCCTGGTCAAGTTAATAGCCAGTGACAAAAATGCTAGGTGAGAACTTTGAATGTACTCGCAAGCAACCCAGTCAATCTTCTTACTCCAAATCCGATCATCGATGTTCTCAAGATTCATCATAATCCAAATTTGATACCATACTATCCCTGAATTCAATACCTTCATAATCAAGTTCCACATATATCATTATCTTCATGACAAGGTCCATAATTAAATGGCCTTTCCCACCATGTATCACATCAAAAATACAACTTACCACCTTAGTTGTAAACCAAAACATGAACATATGCTAAGTGTGGTCACGGGAATTGTCATTGATTGTGGACACAAGTCACACAACTGTTTGAATAGTTTTATATTCAGCAGAGGTTGTACACTTTAACCACAAGATTCGAGAGGCTTATTATGTCAGCCACGGCTCGACATGACTTAATTATCTGAGTTAAGCATTCGATGAAGACCCGTCCAAAAATGATACTAGCATAGAGTCCACCCGATGGCAGGTTAATCCCTTATGATCAGCATCATTCTGAAATCTTGATTGAGTTTTCCCATTCGGGAGACTGCTAGGCCACCATTATGAAAACTACACATAAGGGTGCCACCGTAGTGCCTATGGTGTCGCGAGGCACCTACTACAATCCCTTCAAGAGAAAGGTCGTGTTACAAGAGAAGTCATATTTTCCTCTCTTGACACGAGTTGTGTGGGCATCTTCATCCCGCGTTATGTTAGAGTAGGGTGGAGGTGATATCCGTGTAGGGATCAGGTTTGGTGGAGACTTGGAGACACAATCGAGGTTAGAATATGGGAAAGATGTTGCATACGATTGTGGTACAAGAAAAAGACATAGAAGAAAGGTTGGGGAAAGTATTAGTACACTTAAGAACTTGTGCACTGTCTCGTATTGGTCTGGTTTTAAATTTTCATCTGTTCTTTAAGCAATTTGCGCCGAAACAAGTTTCTCGATCATGACACAAATTAATGGGTGTATAGGTACGTGCCCCTACAAATTTTTCAGGCACGAAGACACAAACTGTTTATCTATATAAAGCACACATGGTTTTAGCTTAATGTTCGGTCCATTGTGGTTCCACAAATCGTAAGTCTGCTCATCGAATACGCGCTTGCCACCTATCCCTCTTTTTTGGCAAGGTAATACGCGTCTCATTCATTTAACGAAGAACAAATTACAAGCCATATAGACAAGAAACGTGACAAAATTGGAAAATAAAAAGCAGCACCAACCCAATCAGCCCAAACAATGCCAGCTCAAGAAAGAAAATTACAAGCAAGATAGAAAAATCCTCTGAGCTTGATGCCAACTTCCTCATCCACCTCCGACATCACCATAACGGTCATCGAAGAGAATGGGTAAATATCACTTTCATTGCTGATTTGCAGCAGCTCACCAGATACGAAGGCATTACTGTTGAAACAATCTGACCGGAGCAATACCCTAGACGCACCATCAAATTTTAGATCTGACTCCTGGTCGAATACGAGCAACTCCAACGGTTCCTGTAAACCTTAAGTAACTATCATTTGTGGGAAGTTGAGGCAGAAAAAAGCTCTCCAACAGCCACCGTAAACCCAATTTTTTATTAGGATCCCCTAAAAATATCCTCGCCTTTCCATGACTATACATGAAGATAGCCGTTCCCGTATAATTTGGCGGGTCGAATAAATTATACGGCCATCCATAAAACCACTTTTATAGTGAGGTTTCTACATGAGTTGTTGGAGTTTTTTTTAACACAGTACAGACGCAAGCGCTCATATACACGAGCGTATACACTCACCCCTATAAACACACACATGCACACCCTACCCCTATGAGCACTTTTGAAAGACTAAGCCGGCATATCATCTTAAAATATACGAAGTCACCATAGGTACCTCGTCGTTGACGGGAACGCCTCCTCCCACTAAATGCACATCGCCAAAAATTCAGGAATAAATACGAGCACCAGGATTTGAACTCTGGTGGGCTGGGATAGCACAGTCCCTCTAATTATCCAACCACAGGTTGGTTCTCATGAGTTGTTGGAGTTGCTCTTACCACCTAGCTTTTTTTTAACACAGTACAGATGCAAGCGCTTATATACACACGTATATACTCATCCCATGAACACACACGCACACCCTACCTCTATGAGCACCTCTGAGCCAGCATATCATCTTGAAATTTACGAAGTCATCGTAAACACCTTGTCGTCGACGGGAAAGTCGCCTCTCACTACTTACGCATAGCCGAAAATCATGAATCTTACCACCTAGCTTAACGGCCATGTGACGCGTCGTTACCAATCGTATGTTGCGCTCCTACGTACGTACGTACGACCGCCCCGACCACCGTGCTTCGAGGCGTGCATGCATGCAACCACGATCTGATCTGATACCAATCGATCCCAACATGTACGTACGTGGAGGGATTATTTCTGCCGTGTTACATAATTCCTTGAAAGGTTTCTTGAGCTGCACACATGCGCCGCCGCGTTAGTTACGTTAAGATTAATGTGACACGTACCCTTGTACCATAGCGGGAGGGGTTAACGTTAGGTGTTAAAACTTCATGTCCTCGCCGCAAAGCTGTTAAACCCTCATGGTCATGGCCGTCGCGAGTACAGGTCCACCACCAACTTATTGCACATCCTGGACGATCGACCTGATGATGAGGGTTAAGCAACACTGTATGCACAGTGTGTGCGTGCTCCTAATTTGTTACCTATTTAATGTGAGTGAGTGAGATCGATGTGTGACGAGATGCTCAACAAGGCCGCAGCACAGTGTCCACATGCCGTTCCATCAATAGGCACAGCTGCCAGTGAAACTAACCCGCCGACGACGAGCTTAGCGCCGGCCGCGCGCACTGTTAACGAGATACAGAATCTCTTGGAGCAAGCTGGTCCATCGATCGGTTTGTATATGCATTTCGCGCTGCACCCATGCATATGCATGCTCGTCAAATCAAATCGCGATGCATGTGAGGCAATTAATCCAACAGGTGACAAGCGCATATGTGACCGCTTACTTGTGAGTGCTGGTATTATTCCAGCTGAACGATGCTCCGGCGTAGCTTCCAGGCTCCAACAACCTATCTACATGTACATGTGCAATGGAATTCCAATGGCATTAAACAATTCCAAGTCAAATTCCACATAGGAGTATCTCTCTAATCATCGCTCCTAATTAACAATGCTACCCAGCTCGTTGATAATTAAGTATATATTGCGTATTACGTGATGACGGACGCAAAATTATCCAGACAGCTCGCTAGAGAGAGAGAGAGAGAGAGAGATCTACACTATGCTAATCAATTCAAGGGACTTTATCCGTTTCAAAAACAAAATTCAAGGGACATTTCTACTTGCACAGATTAGGTAATTTCCCGTTTGATACGCCATGAGTGCACTGAAACGCGGGGCCTACAATAGGTTGCTATGTGACTGATGTAGTTCATAAATTCACAGACATGGGAAATTAAAGGCCCGTACAGAGCAGCATGTACCGGCACCCAATTGCATTACTACTCCGTCCTTTTTCCGCTCGATCGAAATTTTGATGCGCCTTAACTAATTTAAAATAAATATGCTGTTAATCTTCTTCTTCTTCTTCTTCTTCTTCTTCTTCTTTTTCACAAGTTGACAAGAGAGTTATAATGAGCTTCCAACGCAAGCAACTTCGCCGATCGGGGTAGATACCCATGGCCCCAGCAGGTCTAGTAGGCTGGTCATAGTGGGGAGTAAGCTTGGGTAAGAATACGTGTATTCTTGATACAATATTCTCTACCTTCATAGTGGGAAGTAATATGTATGTGGTATCATGCAAGCTATCATTTATTATGATGTAGACTCATTTTGCCTCGTGATATGTTATGTTACTCCAACCATCTCTCTCCTCATTAAATACATGCCATGTAAGCAAACTTTTCTTGAAATGTGTTATGTTACTTGCTAAGTTACTCTCACTATGACCAGTCATAGAGAAATATATAGGCCGGCCGTGCATGTCTCGCGCCATAGTGATTTTAATTAATACAGTATGTGCATTCATGGCAGAGTCGATCGAATTGGTTGTTCTTACACCAAAATACGTTGTCGGTGCGGTCACTCCAGCTTGATCTTCCGATGAGCCACAAAGCTCGGCAGTAAAAACCGACAGTGTGCATATTCTCACGAATTGGCCGTGTCGCGTCCTACGAAAAGGGCTTTAGCTTCTCCCGGAAGAGCAAAGAATGGGCCTATTCGGCTTTTCTCGTGTCAATCAAAGCTAATTGCGCAAGCCCCCCACACAGAATAGTTGGACAAAAGCGGCCCAAATCGAAGCAAATCGGATGGTTTGTGGCTTCCCTTTTACTACATCTGGCCATGGACAAAAGGGCCGGCGTCAGCTCTCTGTTTGTCCCGTCATTTGGGACGACTCGTCGAATCCGGCCAAATGCACCGTGTCAATACTGCAGCGGAACAAGGCTAAAACATCACGTAGCAGTATATGAACATCGAATTAAGTAGGATTTGTGATCTCCACACGACCGATTAGAGTAGGAACGGTTGACCTGTCTCGTGCAGTTTCGCATAATACAGACAACTGAAACGATCCAGCTGTGCAATTGCAGTGCAGAATGATGAGCATAGTCAAAAATGCAAAGCGAAAGATGGTGAGATGAACGACAAAAGTTGGGTGGAGAAACTGCGAGGGCCCCATTCACATTCCTGCTTCCTGTGATGGCGAAACCAGCAGTATTTTTTACTACCTTCCAGTTCTCCATCCCCGCTGCGCTGCCTACGGCGGCAGTATGGCGTAGCATAGCTCTCCGTCGCCACGACCCCGCACCCCAAAACCCATAAAAGGCTCGAGACCGCGGCCAGCTACCGAGCCTTAAACACGCGCTCTCCTCCTGCCTCTCCGATCTCCGCCATGGACACCATGCCGCCGCCCGCGCCGCCGTACGCCGGGGACCCCCTCGCCGTCACCATCCCTACGCCGTCATTGCCGTCGCCGCCTTCCTCCTCGCTCAACCTCTCCCCGTCGCTCCTCATCATCGCCGCGCTCCTCGCCTTCGTCTTCTGCGCCTCCATCTCCATCCACTTCCTCCTCCGCTGCCTCTCCTCGCGCCAAACGTCCTCTCCGGCCCCGAGCGCTGTCTCCAGGGGTCACGGCGCCTCCTCCCGCTCCGACGCCGAGGCGGCCGCCCCTCCGGCGACACCCGCGGCGGGCCAGACGGCGGCAGCGGCAGCGGCAGGGGGCGAGGTGGTCGACGACGAGAAGGAGCGGCTGATCGCGTCGCTTCCGCTCTTCACCATGGCGTCGGCGCTGGCGGCGCTGCCCAAGAGCTCCCCCGACTGCGCCGTCTGCCTGTCGCCGTTCGTGCCCGACGCCGAGCTGCGGCTGCTCCCGGCGTGCCGGCACGCGTTCCACGCCGCCTGCGTCGACGCGTGGCTCCGCAACACGCCGTCCTGCCCGCTCTGCCGCGCCGCCATCTCGCTCCCGCACCCGCCTCTCCCCGCCGCCTACACCGCCGCCGCCGCGCAGCAGGAGCCGCTGGACGCGAGGAGCAGCAGCAACGCGTCCCGGAGCTTCCGCGTCGAGATCGGCAGCGTCAGCAACCGACGCTCGTCCGCCGCGGGCGACGACCGCCGCACATACTCCCTCGGCTCCTTCGACTACCGCGTGGACGAGGAGGTGGAGGCCGTGGTGGCACGCATCGCGCGCCCCGCGGCGGCGGCGGCCAAGTCGGCGGTGGCCGGGCAGCGCGCCACGCCGCAGGGGCCGGGCGAGGCGCTGGCGGAGGCGGCGGGGTCGCGCGGGTGGCTCCGGGAGTACGTGGACCGGCTGGCCTCCTCGGCGTCGTCCCTCTCCGGGCGGTGGAGCGCGCGGTGGAGCCAAAGCCACCACAGCCACCGGCAGGAGGACTCGTGGCGGTGGGACCCCGAAGCGGCGGCCATGGCGGCGCCGCGGGCGGCGGACGAGGACGAGGCGGGCCTCATGGGCCTGTACCGCTGGATCGTAGGCGTATGATAGGAGGATTATAATCAGCCCGTCTATAATTTCGGACCCTGAAGTTTTTTATTGTCGACTTCCATATTATATTAGGACTCTGCTGTACGTAAAAATAGAATTGGCCCCAGAACCAGATGATGAGCTCGGATCGAAGCTTCCGCCGTCGTCTTCCTCGATCCATTCTCCTCCAGAATTTTGGCACTCCGGTCCGGTGGCCGATGGAGCTCAGATGGTGACCAGATGGCAGGAAGCCGTGCGTGCAGCGACGTGTTTGTCTATCCTTTTCCGGGAGTGGTGCGCGTGTGGTTGTCAACTATGCGGATCCATGGCCGTAGTGCGCGCGCAGGCTCACAGTCAAGCGTGCTCAGTCCGTGGATGGCCATGGGCCAGCTGCGAATTTTAGGTCAGGGTCTGTGATCATTTCTTGTTTCTGCGAATTCTACGGCTCCCAAGTTGATCCCGAATCGAATCAGTGGATGCATTCCTACCCAAGATCACTGCTTATAGAACGGTGGAATCATACTTCCCGGAAAAAAAGTCATTACTATATACGAAAAAGGTTTCCCCGCTTTATATTATAGAAAGCATCACCACAAGAGACGATACAAACTCACGCCAACAACACACACAACACACACACCCAAGGCAAGATACAAAGATACCGGGCACCGAAACACCACTTCACCGACCATCAAGCTAACTACGAATATGCAAAGAAGACCGCTTGGAACCAACGGAGACCTCCGTCATGAACCACCATGAAGAGGTGAAACGGACAACAACAAAGCCAGGACTCCAGAGCGGTGCCTCCCAGAAGGTAACGACCATAGAGCCGCCACCGTCCGATCTAGAGATCAGTTTTCCACCTGGAGGAAGACGGAGGGAGAGGGAACGCTGCGACGGAGCCTTCGGGAAGGGTACGACGTCATCGACGCCACCGTTGGCCAGAACACGACTGGACAGGTGATATACCCCGGCGCTCACCTCCCTCCGACGTGCCCTAGCTTTGGCAACCACCCACAACCAAGCCACCCGTGTGGCCATGGCTGCTTGCCCGCACCTGAGACGCATGCTCCGCCCCAAGAACGGTGCGCCTCCCACCACCCGGGCCGCCGCCCGACATACGGACCTCCCCAAAACCGACGCAACCGCAACCCTCGTCCCGCCTTGAACTATGCAGAGCTGCCGCCACACACAAATGGATGGGGAATGGGGAGGAGGGGGGCAGACGCATCCACGACCGACACACCTTGTGACGGCGATGAGCAGCCTGAGCGATGACGCCACCCATCTCTCCCACCAACCTCCCCACCGGACACCCGCTGTGCCGCCCCACCGCGGCGGTTGAAGCAGATCCGCACAAGGCCACCAACGTAGGTCTGTCCACCGGCAAGGGGACCCCGCAGACCACCACCTACCACCAAGACCGCTCACTGGGAAGTCCAACCACGCCGCTCGCCGACGTCCAGCCACCGGAGCCAGCTGCAATCCGGCCAACACGTCCGCCAAGGTCGCTGCCGCCACCCCTACCGACCACAAGCCGAGATTTAGGGCGGCCGCCGCAGCCTGTGTCATCTCGACCCGAGCCGCTGCCGTGCGGACTGAGTAACCGCCACGCCCGGAGCAGCCACCGCCATCGTCCCACCAAAGACGCACCACCACCATCCGCGCCACACCGCCCGACGAGATCCAGGTCGGGCGCGACCTAGCCCTCCGCCGCCACAAGTAGGACGCCCGCCACCTCCCACCACGGATCTGCGTCACACCTGAACCCACCGGACCTCGCGGCAAGATCGCTCAAGGCCGGATTCCCGCAGGAGGGAGGGAGATGCCCCACTGCTGCTCAAGGGCGAGGGGGAGGAGGAGACGAGAGGGGGAGCTCGGGCTGGCGGCGGATCTAGGGCCCCCGGATGCGCGCGCGGGGCGCGTCGCGTGAGCGTGTGTGTGTGTATGTGGGGGGGGGGGGGGGCTCTATTCCTCCGAAAAAAGTCACTACTTGGTCGGTCTCTTTGCATTTTTGTTACCGTGGCATAGTTTCTTTGTCGTGTGATCCTGTCATATTGTTCCACCTAGGCATCTTTAACCGAGCTCGTCTCTCAAAGCTCAACTCATCATGTTTGAGGAGTTAAAGAAGGGTTTCTAGTCAAAGTCATAAAACTTAAATCTCTAAACAAAATTCTTTGTCAGTTCTTCTATCTTTCGGTTTGCATGCTCCATTTCAGTTAGACATTTGCACACATATTAAGTCCAAACTTGTTAATTTAGGTTCACCACAATTCAACAAACATTACGAATTTAAATATTCAAATTCAAACACACGAAAGGGTTCGAATGGATTGTTAGTCCAAATAACAAGCATGGTAAAGCACACCACTCAAGTGCTATGAAATGCCCACAAGGGCTCAACAAGATCATCTTAAAGCTGCGTATAAACTTCTTGGTTCTCGATACTCCGATGCGTTGTGAGGAATCTTTGTGTCATGTTTGCATTGTGTTCCAGCTTGACATGATCCCCATTGAAGTTGTATCGCAGAGTTCTCTAGCATGCACATTCTCATCCTCGATGATCATGTTGTGCAAGATGATGCAACGTGTCATGATTTGCTAGAGGGCATGTGTCTTCCAATACTCGAGAGGGCCACAAACAATCGCATTCTCTTTTGAATCCCACAGAAAGCTCTCTCAACATCCTTTCTTGCCGACTCATGATGTGTTGCAAAATGAGATCTCTTGTTGCTTTGAGGGCAAGGGCACTAGATTGTGTTCAGAAATGTGACACACAGAGGATAGATGCCATCTGCAAGGTAGTAGCCCATCATGTACTAATGGCCTTAGATAACATAGTTGCAATTTGGAGCATCTCCAGCAACAAGCTTTCCAAAGAATGGTGGTCTCGGAAACACATTCATGCAATTATGAGATTCACACAATTCAAAGAATGAATGCCAAATCCAAAGATCCTCTTACGCAATTACCTTGAGAATGATGGTTGGAATTATGGAATACTCTTTTACTGACCTATCAATGGCATCAGCTGAACATCCATGGCAAGCACCCGAAGAGCGAATCCAATGGCGAAGTAATCCTTGACAAGATTGGCATGGCCTTCATCCCTATCACGGTTGATATACAAACGGTCCAACTATGATCCTAGTCTCGGTCTCCGAAAATCCACGTGAACGATCACGACAATGGCCATCTCAATTCATCGTCATCTTCTTCCTCCTCCTCGCATTTAAGAGTCAACAAAGAACATCTCCCTTAACCTCTTCATATACTAATTGCAATATTCAATGATGAACTTGATTGCAAAAAGACCAAAGAAAACATTGGAAAAAGCAAAACAAAAAACCCGGGCGATGTGTCGAACACTTGCCGGTCGAAGGAGGTGAGAGCTACCGTAGGCATTGTTGCGGCCACGCCAAGGTTGTGGGTGGATGCAGGGCTGAGGGAATCGTCTTTAGGTGTCGACGAGCTTGGTTCTCCTCGAAGTCGTGCTCGTCCATCACCGAGCAAGCTCGTCACGACCGAACTCCATCTTTCAAGATGTCACTAGCGTAGCCGTGTTTCCGACGCCATTTAGCTAGAGCGTGGGTGCTCTATGTCATAGTGCTCCTTCGCCGATTCCTTTTCTGATGAAATGATGCTCGATGGTGGCCGTACTCATCCTTGAGCTTTCGACCGACGATGACGAATGCGATGATTCTTGCCGTAGCGTCTGCTGGCGAGTGAATCCAAGGTGGGCCGAGAGGTCGCCGGGGTTGCAAGGTGTCGGCAAGAGTGTGTGATGGATGACGTAGGCAACGAAAGTGACGAAGGCGATGTTGGGGTGGAGGTAGCTGAACGAGAAAGGGGAGTAGCCCGAAGGGAATCTTTTGCTTATAAAACGGTGGTAATCCTTCTTTCTGTTAAAAAAACCCAGATCTATTATAAATGTTCATCAAAAGTACTCTCTCTATTCTGAAATATAAGTTGTTCTAACCTTTTTTTAAAATAGGATGTATATTTTAGTGTGTTTGCTTATACAGTTTAGTTCGTATGTAGTCCATATAATCGAAGAAGGGGTGATATCAATGGACCTCAAACATAAAAAAAAATTACATCGAGGTCTCTAGACCATCGAACGACGTTGTCAGAACGAGCCATCGACGCGATGTTGTCGCCGCTTCCCAATCGAAGCCAGCTTGACCTTGTTGATGACAACCGAGAATTCTTCGTGCACGCCCCTAAGAACCAACGCCGTGGAGCTGCAGTCGTCGTCGTTGAACCCTTGAATAGATCTGAAGCAAGTGACACCTGCGAAAAACCCTAACCTCGATGCACCAAGAAGATGATAGAAATCTGATCCATCGACTACGTCCGGATGGATAAACTCGAGGGGGATCGGAGCCCGGAAGACAAACTCGAAGAAGAGGCGTCACCATCTTCCCGGACAGCGCACCTGCGAGGACTAAAAAGCACGAAAGCACCGGGATTCCCCTCCTCGCCACTGGCCATCAAAGAGGGGAGGCGAATAATAGGCTCGTAGGCTAAGTTTGAAGGGGAGAGTTCGTCCTAGCCACCAAGGGGAGGGAGAAAATGCTTCGAGTAAAAGTCTAGTCTAGATTGTAAAAAGAAAACACTACGTGATAAGTCTTTTTGCATTTTTGTTACCGTGTCCTGTGATCATGTCATATCGTTGCACTTTTATACTTTGAACTACTCATACTTGGCTATCGTATGGGCCTTGGCTCTTGAATGCGGATGGTTCGATCTCGGCTCCAGTCGTGTTGACGTCGACCAACTTAGCAGAAGTGTGCAGGAGCCGTGGTCCTTGTTTATGAATCCGAGACGATGGATACCGTCTCGTCTCGGATACTTACGTTTTCGAGACCACTGGATCCCATTACTCGAATCGTATGGTGGATGGGCGGTTCTTCCGCCGTGGACGTGGGCCGACCGAGCAATCAATCACAACATGCCCGGCGATGCCACCTGAACTGAAGAAAATGAGTTGCCAGCCATGGATGGAGGGAGCCACGCCCATGCATGTATGCATGCTTGAAATTTTGAAAAGCCACGGTGCCACGGCCCACGGGGCGCATCCATTCCATTCCAGCCACTGTTGCCGCCGAGAAAGGGGAGGCACTGCCATTGCAGCCGCATTGAATTGGACGGGTGGCCTGAAGCTCCAAGCGGCAGCGGTCGCAGCTACCGTCAGACCCGGCAGGCAGGCTTGTTACCACGTAGCGTCGGTAGCGACCAACAACTCCCATCACCACCTTGAATGCCCTCTCGCTCGCTCGCTCGTTAACTCTGCTAGCCTCCTCCTATAACTCCTTTGGTTTGTAGGAGTATTGAATTGATCGGATGCGCCGGGCGGTGCTGGTGCTTGCTTGCGCGGTGACCGGCGCTCGTGGTGCCAAGGGAAAAACTGAACTGCGCCTTGCTTTGTGTGTTGGGAATATTATGGCGAGTATTTATGATGGACACGTCGGGGCTGGGCAGTTGGCGAGAGGTTAAATACGATGTGATCCCGCGCCGGTTTTGACCGTACGCACGCACAGGCGCGAACCCGTCGCCGACGCCCGTGTATCAGTGTAAGTATGTATGCACACTGCACGCTTGCACAGGGCAGCGAGGGCAGCAGGAGGAGGGGGGCTTGTCTCCGACCTGCGACACGTAGTGGTGCCAAAGCTCGGACGCTACCACCACAGACAGCGCGGGGTCCCGTCCTGCACATGCCTTAAATCCTCCACGAGACCGCCACCAACCTGAATTCATCCAAATACTCCATCTACTTTCTGGTTAAAGAGTACAGAACTCAGTTAAAAAAAAGCGTACAGAACTACGAAGCTGGCATCCGCTTAGTACCAGCCTGAATTCATCCGGATACCTGACGCTCGAATTGGACCAATCCACTGTAACAACAAAACATTCTAGCACCAAACGCACGGTGACAAGATAGTTTTCCATCAAGACAAGGACGGGGGCGACGACGACGACGGCCCGTTCACCGGCCTACGGCTCCCAGCAAGTACTCGAGAAAGGAGCGTCACCATTGACGCGACCGCTATTTGGCCATTTGCGATTGCAGCCGATTTAGTTGGGCGACCTACTTCTCTCACGTCGCCAAACGCCACGGCCGATCCCTCAGCATCGCCGGGCACGGCCATACGCTACGGGACAGCAAAGCCACGCAAGAACTGACATACTACACAACACAATGGCGTAGCTTTTCGCACCCAACAAGAAGCCGCTTGGATTAGATATGGTGGCGTTCCGTTTGAGCAGCCACCGAGTTTTCCAGTTCCGTCCGCGTCTCTCGTGGAAACCAAGATGAGGTGAGCGGTGACACTGGGTTAGGTACTAGGCTAGAACGGTATCCGCAGCAGCTGCTGCGTTGATTTTGTTGGTGTGACCATGAATGAGGTTTAGCATAGCACGGTCCAGGTGCTATGGATGGAAGAGCTTGGTAAAAGTACTCCTGAGAGGCTGAGAGCAGGCGCAAAGGTTAGAGGTTAGTACAGAGAGTAGTGAACAGCAGCGTGTGAGTGACCAGGGTGGAAGGAAATGGGCCAACTTCTATCCGTTGGGGGATGTTTAGAAGGGTAACAGAAAGCAGCCGATGTTGCTTAAATTTTCATTTTGAGCTCACGAACTTATGGTACAGATTGTACCAAGGATTAATATCAGACAACGTAGTAACCACATGATCCGTACAAGAAGCTTGGTACCCGACTATAGCTAGTTGGGGACAGAAACCAATACAGCAAACATGCCAAGGAAAATTGTTGACTACCTCTGCTGAAAACTCCAGAACGACCACGTTCACAACTTCGTGTCCAAGAGCATCAGCAAGAATTGTAGGAAATGAAATTCAAGGGTCCACAGGTAGTCTTGGTATCCCTGTCAGGTTTTATCATTTAACTGACGATCTCTTAGACCAACAGTCTGCAAAGCAAAATGGCGAACAGTATAATTGCAATAAAAATGTAAAAGGGCAATGTATAATATTTAGGAAAGTGTGAGATATTGGAGAGAGGCGATTCGGTGCCTAGGCACATCTGCACCTCAGCATGAATAACAAAATCAAATAAAATGGTAAAAAAACAAAAAATCCTGAAATTTTTTGACATGCAAGATGATCGAATACTCAATGTGCGTGCAAAAAAATCATGGTATTTGGACATTCGATGAGGTCGCCGCCAAGAATACAAAATCTAGTTGTCAAAACTTCGAAAGAGAACACTATTTAGACCCGATTTTTTTGCCTAGAGCTCTTCAAATGTCCTTACAATATAAAAATTTGCACACTCCTTCCGCACCTAAGCATCTTTGATGGCAAAAAAATATTTTTTTATTTAGTGTTCATTGGGTGCAGATGTGCCGGGGCTCAAACATGAATTACCAGAGATATTGTGCATATTGCAATCATTCAGCATTCTATAGAAATTAGGAAACATAAATAATTTTAGTTCAAGTGTTTGCTGGACCAATTGCATCCCCGTGATCAGAAATTGTGTTCCTCATGTATAATTTTATTTTCTGTGGATTTATCCACATGGTCAGCTTCAATTAATTCACCCCCGTGATCAGAAATTGTGTCAAGGTCCGAAAGAAGTGCTATTTCAGCACGAAGAAGCGCGCCTGCATTGGGATGAAGTTTGGCAAACGGAAAAAGAGTTTCATCAAAAACTACATCTTGAGAAATATATATACGTCCAGTTGCAATTTCTAGGCACTTGTATCCCTTATGAAGATTACTATAGCCTAGAAAAACACATTGAGTGGAACAGAATTCAAGCTTATGATGATTATATGGACGTCAATTTGGATAGCAAGCGCACCCAAAGATTTTGAGAGAGTTGTAGTCTGGTTTTTGATGATAGAGACGTTTCAATGGAGTAGAATTGCCAATGACTTTACTTGGAAGACGATTAATGAGATATGTCGCTGTAAGAAACGCTTCATCCCAATATTTTAGTGGCATAGACGCATGAGCAAGAAGGGAGAGACCAACTTCAACAATGTGACGATGTTTGCGCTCGGCAGAACTGCTGGTTGATGAGCATGTGGGCAAGAAACATGATGTTGAATGCCTATGCTACGGAAAAAGGAGTTGAGTTTTTCGTACTCCCTCCCGATCACTCTGAACTGTAAGGATTTTCCTGTTAAAGTGCCTTTCAACAAGTTTCTGAAATTCTTGGAAGATAGAGAAGACTTCAGATTTATATTTAAGTAAATAAATCCAAGTAAACTTGCTATAGTCGTCAATAAAACTGGCATAGTATTTATTTCTTCCAAAAGAATCTCTTGCATGACCCCATACATCACTGAAAACAAGCTCTAAAGGAGCATGAGACATACTATTTGACTTGGGATAAGAAAGTTGGTGGCTCTTGGCACACTGACAAGCTTCACAAACTGACTCACTATTTTGGCTATGTGACAAAGAAAGTTTGTTTTTATTGACTATTTGCTTAACTATGATCGATGATGGATGTCCTAATCTTTGGTGCCACCTTTCCAAAGAGGGTTTGATGACAGAACAAGCTTGACGACTCTTGCGACTAAGTGCTCCGGATGTGATGGGGTAGAGCCCTCCAATGCATCTACCGTGATGAAGAAGTTCCCTCGTTGCCCGGTCCTTTATAAAAAAGTAACGAGGGTGAGTTTCAAAGAAGACATTATTGTCAGTGGCTAATCGAGACATGGAGGTAAGATTTTTGTCAGCTTGTGGAACATGAAGAACATCCTTAAGGACTAGATCACGTTTGAGATTAGGGGAATTAATGTAAGCTTGTCCAATGTGACAAATATCCATACCTCCACCGCTAGCCGCGGTGTGAATTTGGTCGCCGCCGTGGTATCTTTCTCTGAGGGCAAGTTGCTCCAACTCACTGGTGACGTGATCTATTGCACCCGAGTCCACGTACCATACGCCATCTCCTCCTCCTCCTTCTTCACGGATGGCTGCAGCAGCATGACGAGCGTCGGGGACGAAGTCTTCATCGTATCTGTGCCAGCAGTCCATGACCTCATGGCCCGTCTTCTTGCACAGTTGACAGCGAGAACGGCGATTCGAGGAAGCACGTTGGCTGTTGTTGTTGTTGAAGCCGTCGCCTCCTGCGTTGTTGTTGTAGCCGCCGCCTCCTGAATTGCTGCCACCACCACCACGAGCGCCCTCGCCCTGGTAGTTTCCGCGACCACGGCCGCCACCATTGCGGCTCTGGCCTTGGTGACCGCGTCCACGCCCGCGCCCGCGAGCCGCCGAGTTGACAGAAGATTGTCTGATGTTGGTGCCGTGAAGGAGCGCAAGGCGAGCGTCGAAGCTTCAGAGCTGGTCAGACAGTTCTGAACCGAGACCGGCTCAACCCTGGCAGACAAAGCGGACACGACTGGATTGTAGTCCAGGTCGAGGCCGGCCATGATCTTGGAGACGATCTCGGGGTCGGGAAGAGGGACTCCGGTGCAACATCGATCTCATCTGTAAGAGTTTTGATTTTGCCAAGATATTCAGCCATGGACATGTTACCTTTCTTCAGGTTTGTGAGCTTGATGCGAGTGTTGATGGCCTGGCTTTGGCTCTGGGCGGCGAACATGGCGTTGATGGCGCTCCATACTTCTGCCGGTGTCTGGAGGGTGGCGACTTGAGCGAGGATCTCACGGGACAGAGATCCCATCAGATACCCCTGGAGTTGTTGCTGTTGTGCGTACCTAGAGGGTTCGGGCGAAGTTGGCGATCTGTTCGTCTTTGCCATCTTTGGTGATGGTGAGGGTGGCCGTTGGTTCCGGACTCTTCCTGTCAAGGTGATGCTCCATCTGTGTGCCTCTAATCTGCGGGAGCACGACGGCCTTCCATAGAAGGAAATTTCCCCTTGATAGCTTCTCCTGCGGTGGCGGTCCGAGAGGAACAGAGCTGCTGTTGGATGATGCGAAGGTGGAGGACGTGGAGGTGGAAAGCGCGCTCATGGTGGACGATAGGGCTGCGGAGGAAGACATGATCTCGGCCGCGGGAAAGGTAGCTAGATGCGATCTTCGATCTAAGAGGAAGATGCTCTGATTACCATGTAAGTTTGGTTGGAAGCGTTGAACCCTTTGGTCTCGGGCCGCATGTTTATATATTGGCAATGCCTTGAAGTACAAGGGAAGATCAGAGAGGAAACCGATCTCAGGAAGATCGTTACATGAGATAACGTGAGAAGAAGAAAAAGGGGATAGAGATAGAGTACAATTTGAATGAAAACTATCTCTAACCTATACATATTCTAACACGTACTCCTAAGCAAGTGCAACAAATACAAAGAAAGAGATAAAGAAAAGGTGAAAAAATTAGTACTCTTATAGCCAACCTTATCGTATGTGTGACTACAAATAATGACTATGTATGACAAGACAACATCATATAGCCAATAGTTGGCTATACTATTAATCATCCTCAGAATGAAAGAAGAACAACCGAACAAAACAACTATATTTCGCATTAAGCAAGACAGAAGCAACTCTCTCTCCAAGAGTATACAGTAACAGGCCGGCCCACTCATGCAAGCTTAAAGGAAAGTAGAAGTTAAAACGAACGACCAGGCGGTGATTTGATCCGCGGTCTCCTGGTTAAATCGAGGGCAGACCCTACGATAGGCTTAAGTTTGCGCTGAAGTATACAGAGGCTTTGTACTTGATGCAAAATAAGATGATTTACCACTGGTTTTTCAAAGTTTTTTTTACGCTTTTTCTTTTGTTTTTTCAGCAGCTTTTCTCTGTATTCACTCATTCTTGTATTTTCTTTCTTTCTTCATTGTTTCTTTTTGGTTTTCTTTATTTCTTTCCTGAGTTTACACTATTTCTTTTCTTTCTTTTCTCTTCATTTTTTTTACTTTTTTTTTTCATATTTTTCATTGGTTTTCTTTTGTTTTCTCTTGGGTTTATTGGCTTTCAATACACATTTTCGGTATATATCTAATACATGTCTAATATTTTTCAAATACAAGATTTTTTTCAAATATGAATTTACCATTTTCTTAAATGCTTGAATAATATTATTCAAATACAAGATTAACATTTTATGAATACATGGTTTAGATTTTTTTTCTATACATATATAATTTTAGAAAAATTCTTCAGTAAGATTTTTCAAATATTAGATCTACATTTTTTAATACATGGTCAACATTTTTCTATACACATTAAACATTCTTCAAATGCTTGAGTAACATTTTTTTAATACCAGATCTACATTTTTTAATACATGCTCAACATTTTTTCTATACACATTTAACAATTTTCAAATGCTAGATATACATTTTCTGCATGGTCAATATTTTTTCTATACACATATGATATTTTCGAATGCTTGATCAAAAAATTTCAAATACTTTCTCAAAAAATGTTAAATGCTTTATTAATATTTTTTAAATAAATGATCACATTTTTCGTATATGTGATAAACATTTTATTTATCCATATTTGTTTTGCAAATACTTGATCAACATTTTTCAAATGTTTTACATATAATATTTGTTCTAATATATACTGTATTATATTTTTCTAAAGTATAAAAAAGTACAAAAATAAAGAAAAAACAGAAAGCGTTAAAAACACAGAAAAAAGGAGGCTGTGGCATCCCGCGCTCCTGGCCGGCCCGTCTGGCTCCCCTTCGGTGAGCGTCCTCCCGTCTCGCTGAAGGCGAGATATACGGGCGCCCGCTATATATCGCCTACTTGGGAGGCAGAGTTCCGTCTCGCTTCTAGCGGCGTCTTAACTGAGCCAGCTTTTTATTGTGGCAATTTCTTCCGGTTTCCACTGTTTGAACAGTTTTCTTTGTTCTTTTTTGTTTTACACTTTTACTTCGTTTTTCTTTGGTTTCCCTCTGTTTTTTTCTTTGATTTTCTTCCATTTCCCCTTTTTTACTTTTTCCTTTTTGTTTCCTGTTTCCTCCTCGATTTTATGTTTCTTTCTCTTTATTTTCACTGACTTTCTTCAGTTTTCTTCGTGCTTTCCCCCTTTTTTTCAACACATGTCTACATTTCATATGTACTTTATATTTTTCGTATATACGAGGAACATTTGTTTAAATTTTAACAATTTTCGGGTACATGATTATATTTTTAGATATATATTTTGATGTCGAATTTAAATAGACATTATACATTTTTTTGTATACATCTTATACTTTTTTATTTTATGTTTAACATTTTAAATATATGATTAACATCTTTTCACATACTTGCTGTGAATTTTTTTTTCTATTATGTGTTAACCTTCTTCGATATACATGCTGAATTGTTTTTTGTATGATACAAAGTTATTCTAATTACAAGAATTTTTTTTTCACACTGCATAACATTTTTTGAAATATCAAGTACATTTGTTTGACATGTGTGAACTTTTATATGTCACATTATTTTTTTATGAATGGTACAAACATTTTTTTAAAGTTGCGCAAATATTTTTTTAGCACCGCATAGACAGTTTTTTTAAAAAAACTGCATAAATTTTTATACTTGATGGTATTTCAAAATATAAATAAAAATATAAAAGAAAAATATGGAAACAAACGGACAAGCAGAGACTATATTTAGGGCAAGCTAGGCTCTGATTAATTTGCATTTAATGTCCTTTGTGGTTGTTGGGCTGTCTGGTCAGAAAGAAATGATAGAACCCATGAGGAGAAGGAAAGATCAGTACAAACTTCTGTTTGTTGGGCTTTGGATAATGTTGTGCATCTAACAACTATAGGCAAAGAAGCTAAACCCGCGGTGAAGGTGAAGACATTTCAATGGGTACGTCTAGTTAGGGATCCTAAAGATCAATGTTGATATTGCGTTCCTTGATTTTCCCGGTTTTGGTAGCACAGGTTTGATGATCAGAGATGCAGATGGAATGTTCTATATCTTAATAGCTAGCCCCCACTAACTTATTTCATTCGACATGCAAGCATGCCACATCATCACACGACATACATGAAAAAGGCCACCCCCACTAACCTATTTCTCTAAACATACAAGCATGCCACGTCATGCAACATGCATGGGGAAAACTCACCTCAACATGCAAACATGCATGAAAATTTCTGTTCTATTGTGATATTTATATTTAATAAATATTATATAATAAAAAACACAATAAGTCATATATATTTTCACTTCTAGCTCTTATATTATTACTTCAAATATTCATGTTTCATATAAGGAAACTCATTATATTGAAATAGGTTGCAAACTATCCCGCAACAACGTGTGGGGTATCATCTCGTTACTACTTGGGGTGATGCTCAATGGTATCATTTTGCACCAAGTGCTCAAATGATGGAATTGCTGGCCATCCAAGATGGAATAGCAAAAGATTTGGGTCACATCAGGATCTGTATAGAGAGTGATGCTAAGGAGATGGTGAAGGTGTGCAACTGTGAATTTTGAGAGAGATCGGCAATGGAGCTCAAGCAATTCTGGTTAACATGATACACGAGAATGCCCCACTTTAATTTGACTAAACCAAATCGATCCACCTCGTACGTGGCATTTCTTCAATTGCACTAGTCCTCCGCTAACTCGAGCATTTTCTTTCCACAATCTCGGACGCCATATCCCCATTCCCCTGCAATCTCATCCTGTGCAAAGGTAGATTGATCCTAATAGAATCTTGTGTATCACAATGTAACCTTGACGATCTAGCATCATCCAGTATATATACATGGCAATGCCAAGGACCAAATCACGGCAAAACCTTCCTTCTAACTCTCACCAGTATATATTATACCACTCACCAGTCAGCCAGTCATCCCCATTCCCATTCACCACCAGACCTGAAACGTACGCAACGCAGGCGAAAACCATCGGTCCAAGCCAACCATGAGGCCGCTCACCTACGTCTTCTTCCTCCTGCTCATCTCATCAACCTGCGAGTCCTCTACTACATTAGAAGACACATGCAAGTCCTTCGCCGCAGGCCACCCGTCCATCGGCTACAACTACTGCGTCAAGACCTTCCACGCCGACAACGCGAGCGCCACCGCCGACGCGCGCGGCCTCGCCGCCATCGCGGCAAAGATCGCGGGGGCGGCGGCCAACGGCACGGCCAAACGCATCGCCGCATTGTGCCCCTCGGAGGAGGACGCGGGGAGGCGGGAGCGCCTCGGTGTGTGCGCGGAGGTGTACTCGGACGCCGTGGACCAGCTCGGCGAGGCCGCGAAAGACATCGCCCGGGGCGAGGACAAGTCCACCCGGGACGCGCTCACGCAGCTAAGCGCGGCTCTGGACGCGCCCGGGACCTGCGAGGACGCGTTCGGCGAGGCCGACGACGCGTCGCCGCTGGCCGCGGAGGACGCCGAGTTCAGGAAGCTGGCGACCATCGCCCTCGGCGTCACGGCGTTGCTGTCACCCCCGCCGTCGGCGCCGGGGATTAGTGATTGATAGCGCGTCTGCGTTGAGCATGCTTAGCATGGACAAGCAGGAGCAAATAAGTTTTTCCGATGATTTCCGTTGCAAGTGCGTGGTTTTTAATCTTTTCATGCTTTCGTTTGGACGTGTTTGATTGTGTGGTGAGTGCGCTGCATGCCTCGCATGCAGTGGTTCGATCGATGGTGCTGTGGTGGGCGAGTGGCCAGCTTGGAATCTGCTCGCGCTTTTTTTGATCTTTGAACGTGGGGTGTTGGTTGTGCATGTGTGTCGTGGAACGTTGAGTGGAAGGAAGGCATGCTGCCTGCTGTAGCGCACCTTTGCCTTCCGATCTCGGCATATCTTTTTTCTCTCCATGGTTCATGGACATATATATGGTTTTCAATGTTCGTTATTTGAGCTGATCAGTGCCAGTCAGTAGTAGAGATCATTCATACTAAGAAATCGGGCGTGACTAGGTCTCACTCGAATGAGATTTAATCAAGTCTTGGTCAAGTGACATAGTATGGATATTCTTATGAAAAGATAGTGAAGTCAGGAGAGATTATTGAGACTAAGAAATCAGGCATGACTAGGTCTCACTCAACTGAGATTTAATCAAGTCTTAGTCAAGTGACATAATATATATTAAAAAATCTAGAAGGAAAATTTTGCACGGATCTCCCTGCAAGATCGAACAAATATAGTATCGACCGAGACATAACCAAATCCCAATCGACTGAGACTTAGCAAAACTGTAAGAACAGAGTGCGGATGATCCTACGCAATGGCGGAGGTTGACAAAGCCTTGGCCCTAGTGAAGCTCCACCACTAATCCTACGCACACATGATATCATACGATTCTACACTCTGCAATGTGTTCTTTTTCTTGAAGCAGTCAGCGAAAGCTTTACCTATATATTTACAAACAGAATTACCTAATTAATAAGGAAAATTAATCGAAAACAATGCAAGCTCGATCAATTTACAAAAAAATATGAGCAAAAACTTATGCAACATGACCACGCTACGTCGCTAAACTAGGTATGGAGCGCCGCTAAACATGCGGCATCGGGCGCCAACTAAGAAGTTATCGCTCCAAGAATGACACATCCAAAGAGATGACGTAGAGAACACTATCATCTTTTGATCCAGAAGGCGTGGTATGGGTTTTCCTTGAAGTGAGATCCTGAGGGTAAGGGAGGTGTCGAATCTCCACAACAACACCACCAAGGAGGAAACCGATGCTCACGAGCATCGCCATTGCCTGCAACAACTAGTCGGGGAAGGCTTTTCCCTACAACGCCACAACCCTTACAACCATGGACCGTTGTTGCCGTCCACACAACCCAATGAGCACACACGCACAAAACACCATGCCATGTAGACCTCGCCTTAGGGTTGCATCCCTGGTGCCCAGTAGGCGCCCTACCGTCCGCATAACACGAAGTAACTGGTGCCTAAATGAGCTCCCCGAGATCGCATAGTAGGAGCCACCCATGTCAAAACGCATGAGCTCCTTGGCTCAGGATCTTGGGGTGTTGCATGTTTCCTTTGGAAGCCCCGCTTCTCTCCGACGGTGAGGAGGTGCAGGACATGACCTTGGATGGCTAGGATTCGGGCTCACCCCGCTCGTGGATGGCATGTTGCATGAGTTGGGATAGGCTAGTGCCTCGTTCTTCACTCCCCTACCATTGCCACCCACCACCTCCTCGTCGACACCTCGCCCATGATTATCATGACGTACATTGTTGTATCCTTTACGCCGAATGGGCAAACATGCTAGGCTTTCTGGCTCTGCCAAGGACTTGGAGGTCGTACACACAAGGCTCCGCTAAGGGCGCAACCAATGCTCACTTCTATGGTCGACAATTGTAGACTGGCCTGCCCTATTATTTCCATTTTACAGAGAGAGCGGGGGAGGAGGGTGTCGAGTGAATGCGCGCCCATCCCACTGCACGAAACACTAAGACTCTGTTTGTTTGAGCTTTTGATTCTGCTTCTGCTTCTGCCCCTCTCCCACTTTGACAAAAAGGCCACAAAAGCTCCTAAATAGGGCTTTTTTGCTTCGGCTTTTGGCTTATGAATCAATATTACTATATGATGGTATAAGCCAAAAGCCGAAGCAAAAAATCACCTATTTAGGAGATTTTTTGACTTTTTTGTCAAAATGAAAAGGCTGCAAAAGCTCAGATATACATGGCCTAAGTGGGCCGGCCCAGTCCGGGCACATCTCACCCGCCACTGCCTTTCTTCGTTTCTTTTCTCCTTTTTGTGTGTGTGTGTGTCACTAGTGGAAAAAAAGCCTAGGTATGACATGGCAAAAAGTGCCTTGCTGGCGTAGAGATCCAACGCAACCAATATGGCGCCAGTGAAAACAGTTTAGTAGTGGTGTTGGCAGACACGTCAACGGTATTTTAGTACTGATGGCGTGCCACCTGGCAAACGCCAGCAATATATTGTGTTATCTATGGCATTTATTGTGAGGCAACGCCAGCAATTTGTATTTTTCAGCAATAAAAATAAATATACCCGGTGATTAGTATATGTGCAGCCATTTAAACTTCTAGTGGTAAGTCTAAAATCCACAAAATATACCCATCAATTACTACAGTTTTCAGTAACTAGCTTGCTACTACCTACAAGCAAAAGTTATCTGGTGGCTAGCTCTATACAAGCAAAAGTATCGTCACCGATCTCACGCAACTTGTTATCCGCGCGCTAACTAGCTACGATGAAGAATGATCCTCATCTCATGCAACTTGTTCATGTTGCTCTCTCCCTCCTTTCTGAAATAGACTTTGCGGGTCTTCAGCTCCTCCCTCTCGGCCTTTAGGAGCTGTATCTCCTTGTTCATAGACTCGATCTCGGCGACCAGCAGCTGCTTCTGGTCGATGAGCTTCAATTACTTATCGCAGAGATCGGAGATCTCGCCGATCATATCGTCCTTCTCTTTCTTCAGGGAGTCATTCAACTCCTTAAGTGCCTTCATTGTACTCTCCTTTGACGTGACAAGCTCACGGCTGAGCATCATAGTGCCTTCTAATAACTTCATCATAGGCCGCGAAGTTGCACGAGGATTGGTAGTGGTTGTTCCAGCTAGTCATGGTTGAAACTTCAAAATAATGACAAGTATAGGTTATTATGACAAGAACCAAACACACATGGCAAGTGATGTACTCTCCTACAAGCAGTGGTAGTTACCACCACTTGCGTTTTGTATGTTGTATGTAGTATATGTCGGAACCGAGAGTATGTACGTGTAATATGTAGTATATAACAATGATTAGGTAATATATATACTAATTTTTAGGTAGTATGTACCATTTTTTAAGTATGCTTATTTTTACGTATAAATATGTACGTATTTCATAAATATAACAAAAACTATGGGCTCATATGCAATTTTATGTAACTTGCTTTGAAATATCTTAAATATAGTATATAAACATATTTAAAATAATAAAATAGTATATATAGTACCACATGATAGTATATTAGATATGTGGGGTAACTACCACCGGGTGGTAGGATGGATTTTCCCTATATATATATATATATATATATATATATATATATATATATATATATATATATATATATATATATATTCTTAGTGCTAACAAAAAAAAGTCCTTAGTTCCGACGAGAACCAAACACACATGTCAAACAAGAATAACAAGTAAGTTACAAGTAAGTTGCATCCATGCCTATTTTTGCTATGTGTTGCAAGTTGGAAAATGATTTGTAAGTTGATAATATTGCCTTGCTGATCAAACAAGAATAACAAGTAAGTTGATAATAATGCCAATCAAAGTATGGCAAGTGATCTAATGCCAATCATAACAATAATAACAAGTAAGTTGATAATAATGCCAATCAAAGTATGGCAAGTGATCTAATACACTTACACAAATTCTACAACCTAACTGATCTATACAGAGGCATATCAACTTGTCAAGTAAACAAAGGAAATTATGTTCTTTTATGGGAGTAAACAATGGAACCCTGATCTAAACATCCACATGATGATCATTGATGCAAAGTGCAGATACAAAATGCCACTGCCACTGTCATATGTTCATTCATGTTACCATACAACTAAAAGGCCTCGATAATGATACCACCTGCTATCTTTATTTATCCTTATTCTGTTTCATTTTAGTTATGTTGTAGAAACCTAAGAAAGTGATAAACAAGCAAAATATTTTGTATATACTACAAATACTGGCAGTGATAACTAGCAAGTCCTTTTAGCATTATGAACACTACATTTTAGTTTGTTTTACGCTCTTCCTTTACCAAAAACCCTATAATTTAGCATTAGGAACACTACAATTTAACAATTTAACACTACAATTTAACAATTTAACACTACAATTTAGTATTAGGAACACTACATTAATTAGGAACACTACATGAGGCGAAGATGGAGGCGATGAACTCATCGAGGGATGAAGATGGAGGCGATAAACCCTAGCAGTCAGTCGCTTCCGTCGCCGCCGTCACTTCCGCCGCCGTTGTCTCTTCCGCCGCCTCCGTCGAAGAAACTCCAGCTCAAAATGAAATGAACTCCAATCAAATTGGAGGGCAAGGAGCGGCGAGAGAGGGAGAGAGGGGAGAGAGTGGAAGATTACCTAACCACCGGCGAGAGAGGGAGAGAGCGACGAGAGAGGGAGAGCGACGACGACGAGCGAAGAGAGAGGGAGAGGAAGGGGAACGAGAGAGGGGGAGTGGGGTGAGGGTGTTGTTGCCCTGGTTTTGACTCCCACGGCCTCCTAATACTTGGGCTTGGCCCAATGCTATAAAAAAGATCACCACATAAAAAACTAAAAAGAAAAAAATTGGAAGTGTCAAACCACATATTTGAAGGCTCAAAACTATATATTTCAAGTCTTAAACTAAAAAGGAAAAAAAAGTAAATTTAAAGTTTTAAAGTACATATTTTAAAATGTCATTACTTCCATTTAAAAATAATAGAAATTTAATAAAAGTAGACTATAATATACTATAAAAGGGATCACCACATAAAAAAACTAAAAAGAAAAAAATTGGAAGTGTCAAACACATATTTGAAGCCTCAAAACTATATATTTCAAGTCTTAAAGTAAAAGGGGAAAAAAGTAAAATTAAAGCCTCAAAGTATATATTTAAAAAATGTAATTATTTCCATTTAAAAATAATAGAAATTTAATAAAAGTAAAATATAATATACTATAAAAATACCAACAACACAAAAAACAAAAACCAAAAAAATTCGAAGTGTCAAACCACATATTTGAAGGCTCTATATATTTCAAGTCTTAAACTAAAAAGGAAAAAAGTAAATTTAAAGTCTCAAAGTATATATTTAAAAAATGTCATTATTTCCATTTAGAAATAATAAAAAAATAATAAAAGTAAGCTATAATATACGATAAAAAAGAGCACCTAATAAAAAACTAAAAAGCAAAAAATTGGAAGTGTCAAACCACATATTTGAAGGATCAAAACTATATATTTCAAGTCTTAAACTAAAAAGTAAAAAAAGTAAATTTAAAGTCTTAAAGTACATATTTATAAAAATGTCATTATTTCCAGTTAAAAATAATATAAATTTAGTAAAAGTACACTATAATATACTATAAAAGGGATCACCACATAAAAAACTAAAAAGAGAAAAAATGGAAGTGGCAAACCACATATTTGAAGGCTCAAAACTATATATTTCAAGTCTTAAACTGAAAAGGAAAAAAATAAATTAAAGTCTGAAAGTATATATTAAAAAATGTCATTATTTCCATTTAAAAATAATAGAAATTTAATAAAAGTAAACTATATATACTATAAAAAAGATCACCACACAAAAAACTCAAAAGAAAAAAATTAGAAGTGGCAAACCACATATTTGAAGTCTCTATATATTTCAAATTTTATACTAAAAAGGAAAAAAGTAAATTTAAAGTCTCAAATACATATTTTAGAAATGTCATTATTTCCATTTAAAATAGTAGAATTTAATAAAAGTAAACTATAATATACTATAAAAAAGATCACCAGTCATAAAAAACTAAAAAGAAAAAAAAATTGGAAGTGTCAAACTACATATTTGAAGGCTCAAAATTATATATTTCAAGTCTTAAACTAAAAAGGAAAAAAATAAAGTCTCAAAGTACATATTTTAAAAAATGTCATTATATCTATTTAAAATAATAGAAATTTAATAAAAGTAACCTATAATATACTTTAAAAAACTATACCAAAAAAATAAGAACGTTGGCATTGACAAAATAACAATACTGGCGTCGGAACCAACAGCACGCCACAATTAAATATAATAGTACTGGCGTTCCATGCTATTCCACGACAACACTATATTTACGCCTGGTACAAATTGTTCAGCCCAGAAACTTCTGACGCTACCCTGTTTTCCAACGCCACCACTATGTTCCTACTAATGTCATACCAAATAAGCCAACGCCAAAACTATTTGAAAAGAAAATAGTTGCGGCGTTGGTTGCAAATGGCGTGGCACCAACGAAAGTTGTGGCTAGCACTTTTTCCACTTGTGTGTATGTGGGAGGGGGGGGGGGGGGTCCTCCATTTATTATCGCTTTTATTTATTCACTTTTTCGTTTCTTTTTTATTTTTACAAACATTTTTCTGAAATTTACGACCATTCTTTAAATAAAATAAACATTTATATTAAAAGTACGGAATATTTTTTAGATTTAATGAATATTTTTTATTACATATTCTAGAAATTTTTAAATGAAATAAGAACATTTTTTACAAATTATATTGAACAATTTGAAAAAACATTCTTAACATTTTAAAAAATTCTAAAATAGTTATTTTGGGCCATTTAGGAAACCCCCTGACCCTAAACAAGTTGGCCTAGCCAGGCACGACAATGTCTCACTTTAAATGAGACCGGGTGTAGCGGCAAATTCTAAACGGCGGCTTACGCGTCCGTTTCTACAGTTCTTGCAAAATAGGAGCATCCCCCTGCCCCACTCCACGCGCCGCGTTGAGCCGGTCCGTTTACCTTTTTGATGTTTTATAAATTGCAAAAAAGTACGAGTGTTATGTTACTTGAACCCATGACTTGTTCGACTAGTATAAACCGTAACAACAACTACAACACAGCTTGTGTAACGCATCACACCTTTTCTCGCATTTTCTTACTTAGTCCCTTGTTTTTTCGTCTTTTCTTATTTCGTCTTTTGTTTTTTTTTCGTTCTTCTTTGTTTGTTTTTCTTTCTTTCAAAGGGCCTGGTTTTTTAATGAAAATTGATGAATTTTTTTCAAAATCCGGTGAACTATTTTCTGAAATTTGTGATTTTTTTTTCAAATTCGTGAATGTTTTCTCAAGCCAGTGAACTTTTTACACGGTCTATGAACGTTTTTCAAATTCGATAAAAAATCAACAACCTTTTTTTCAAAATCAATGAACTTTTTTCGAGTCCGTTATTTTCTAATTAAAATCGACGAAAGTTTTTAAATTCCTTAATTTTTTTCAACTTGACGGACTTTTTATAAAATCCGTTATTTTTTAAAATTTCTGTTTTATTTTTAGAAATAATTAATTTTTTAAAGCCATGATCTTTTTTAAAATGCATGAAGTATTCGATTTTTTGAAATACCTGAATTCAATTTTGTGATTTTTTTTCATTTATTGAACCTTTTCAAATTTGCCACTTTTTTAATTTATTTGTGAACTCTTTTTCGTATTTAAGTTTTTTAAACTTATATATACACTTTTTCCAAATGTCGAAGGTCAAACTGGTGTATCAGCCAGATGCATGCGAGCCAGCCGATGGACGAGCGACCGAGCGAGCCGCGAGCTAAGCCAAATCCTACTTGGCGCCCGTAGCGCCCTATATAGTTGTTTTGACAATCGGGCGCACACCGCACCTTCCTTAGTTTGCTACTAACGGGCCGGCCCATCTACCCCTTGGGTTATATGTTTATAACTCAAAAATAGGGCGCTTTAGGAGAATCGAACCTGCGACCTTTAGCATCGAGGGAGATTGCAATAACCACTTGCGCCTACTATCCTGCTCAGTTACATCTTTTCTGTCCTTCCTTCTTCAGTCGTTTCTTCTTCCCTTTTTTCAAATTCGTGAATTTTTCTTTTTCTTCATGTTTCTGCTGTAAATGGATGAACTTTTTCTTTCCCAAATTCAGTGAACTTTTCCATATTTGATGAACTTATTTTCAAATTCGATGAACATTTTTAAAATCCGATGAACATTTTTAAAATTTGATGAACTTTTTTTTCGAATTCAATGGACTTTTCCCATATTTGATGAACTTATTTTTGAATTCGATGAACATTTTTAAATTTTGATGAACTTTTTTTCGAATTTGATGAACTTTTTTAAAATTCGATGAACTTTCATTTCAAATTCGATGAACTTTTTTTTTGGAATTCGATGATTTTATTTTCAAATTTGATGAACTTATTTCATTTTGGTGAACTTCTTTTCAAATGCGATGAAGTTTCTTTTCAAATTTCATGAACTTTTGTAAATTCGATGAACTTTTTTTCAAAATGTATGAAGGTTTTTCAAAATCCGTGAACTTTTTTTCAAATTTAATGATATTTTTCCGAATTCGATGAACTAATTTCATATTTCACGAACTCTTTTCAAATTCAATGTACTTTTTTCTAGATTTAACAAACTTTTTTGAACATTGATGAACAATTGTTCATTTTCGCGAACTCTTTTTGAAGTTTCTGATTTTTTTTTTCAAAATTCGCGAACATCTTTTTGAATTCACGTTTTTTTTTTTGTGATTTCTTTGTTTTTTCAAAAGACTATGAAAAACCGGCTGTTTTTTTTTCCGACCCACTATAGGAAGAAACTGAAAAGGCGACCGAAGCGGCTGAAACGGGTTCGCGTGCTGGCATCCCGCACGAGCGCCATATTGGGCCGCAGCCCGCTGGCCTCCCCGCGTGAGCGCCAGCTTCGCTGTCGGGCGCTTAAAGCGCTGACGAGGAGGACTCGCGAGCTAAGGCTGATTTCGCATTTTGTCGGGCCGGCCAGCTATATCTCTTCTTTCGAGTGCCGATTAGGAGCACCCGAGGGGCGCCCCTATTCCTCGCCTGAAGGGGGCGAGCAAGGTGGGCCGGCTCATCCACCCGGGAAGCCATGGACTGTTTTTTGTATTTTTTATATTATTTATATTTTCTGTTTGCTTTTTTGCTTTATTTTTTATTTTCTGTTTATACTCTATATTACAAAAAACACTCTATACAAAATATTTTAGAAATGTTGAAAAAGTATTTGAGTAATGTTGAATGAATATTTAAAAAATATTGAAAAAGTATTTGAAAATGTTGAATGAGTATTTGAAAATGTTGAATAATTATTTGAAAAATGTTCATCTAGTATTTCAAAAACTGTTGATCATGTATATAAAAAATGTTGAACAAATATTCCAATAAATCTTGAAAAAATATTTCAAAAATGTTGAAAAAGTATTTAAGAAATGTTGATCATGTATATAAAAAATATTGAACAAGTATTGAAAAAAATGTTAATCATGTATATAAAAATGTTGAACTAGTTTTTTAGTAATGTTGAGCAAGTATTGAAAGATGTTAACCAAGTATTTGAAAAAAATGTTGATCATGTATACAAGAATGTAGAATGAAAAAACAAAAAGAAACAAAGGAAAAAATGGAACAACTCGGAGAAAACAGAAATGAATGAAAAAGTCAGAGAAGAAACGAAATAAGAAATAAATAAATAAAAAAAAAGAAAATAAAAATGAAATGGAAATAGAGAAAAACCATGCTTCTCGCGATCTAGTTATCAGCCTTCTAACAATGTAATTATCAACCTTACTATCTTATTTTGTTACGAGGTTGTTCATGTTGAAGTTATCAACCTTATCATTCTAAAGTTACCATGCTTCTCATGCTTTAGTTATCAGCCTTCTAATGAGGTAGTTATCAACCTTACCATGCTATTTTTGGTTACGAGGGTGCTAATGTCGAAATTACCATGATGGTCATCATAGTTATCACGCTGCTTATACCAAAGTTACCAAGTCTAAGATTTTTAACCTTTTTATTGCCAATTTGATAGAAAAGACAACAAGAAAAGTCCGATGAGTTCGTTATTGGACTTAGTAGCTACCTAGGAGACCAGGGTTCAAATCCCCATTTAAGCACTTTATTTCTTTTTTTCCCTACCTAGACTAACTCACCTAAAACGTGCGAGTAAAAAAAAATTTGTGAACCAGGGTGAAAGAAAATCGAGGTAGCGGAGGTCGTTCGGATCTATCGCTAAAATCAGAACGTTCGAAAGTTAGTCCAGTCCTCTAAAAAGTGTTTACTTGCATTAAAAAATGTTTAACATGTATTTGAAAAGGTTCAACATGTATTTAACAAAAGTTTAACATGTATTCAAAAAATATATTCGAACATGAAAATATAATTCAATGTGTGCTTGAAAAATGTTAACGTGTATAAAAACTGTCCAATGTGTACATGAAAATGTACAACATGCATTTAAAAAATGTGCATCATGCATTTAGAAAAAAATGTTCAATTTGTATCTGAAAAATATTTTAAATGTATTAAAAAACTATTCAATGTGATGCGCAAAAAAATTTGAACGTGTATATATTTTTTAAACATGTATTTGATAAAATATCAAAACATGTATGTAATAAAATATTCAACTTGTGTCAAAAAATATTCAGCGTGCATATAAAAATGTACATCATCCATTATTTTTTATATGTATTTGAAAAAAGCTAATAAAAGTAAAAAATAAACATGAAAGAATAACCAATGAATATCGTAAATAAAAACAAAAAAACTCGCATGAGGCCCCTCCCTCACCGGGGCCAGACAAAACTTGTTGTAGTAGATAGCCGGGAAGTTGTTGTGCTAAGACCCAAAAGGACCAGCGCACCTGAAAACAGCAACCGCTGTTGTTGAAGAGTAGTGTAGATCGGAAGCATCCAACCGGAGACACACGAACGTAGATGAACTACGACCAGATCCGGACAAAACCATCAAGGAAAGATCCACCGGAGACATACCTCGACACGCCCATGGGCGATGCTAGATGCATCACTAGGACGAGGGCTAGGCAGGGAGAATTCCATCTTCAGGTAGCCGCCACCGTCTCGTCTTCTTGAGCAGGAGACAAACCCTAGCAAAACTCGAGGAAACATCTAAAAACAAAGCTCTCCCGTCGGCAAGGGTCAGGATCCACCGCATCGCCATGGCCTTAAGGTCATCGGAGACGAGGCGGACTGGCGGTGGCGGCGGCCAGCCGGAGGCAGAGGAACCGTACATTTGTTTTTTTGGGGCGGGGAAGGGGAGGGGAGGGGGTGGGGGAGGCGGCCGCGTGAGGCTTCGACCATGAAAGAATAACCCAAACTCTTGTTTTTCACATATTTGTAAACATTTCAAAATTCATGAACATTTTTAAAAACCACAAAGTTTTTTCAGTCAGTTAACATTTTAAAATCTGCGAACATTTCTCAGATTTGAAATCATTTTTAAAATTTGTGAATTTTTTAAAAATTGATAAAGCTAAAATCTGACCGATCGGAAACTCGCAATAGACCTGAACGATGTGGATCTCATCCATTCTCGATCAAACGTGGGACTTTCCCAACTTAATCGTTGTAATCCTGCACGATTAGTTGACTTACCGTATTAAATGGATTGTGCCTGGCCCGCTTGACGGAATAGGCCCAACTGTCCCCTACTTCTTTTTCTCTCGAAAATCTTGGTGCGAAAAATATAAGTGCTTGGTGTGGAATTGAACCTAGCACCTCTCGTGTTCATAGCCATCACCCTTGCCATCTCACCAACTATTAGTTGTTGTCTAAAAAAAGGCAACAATGTATTTGAATCTTTTTACTACTATATGAGCAAAAAATGCAAAATTTTCTAGTTCTTTTCTTGGATTTCTTTGATAACTCACATACAATCATCATGATATCTAGTTCCATGATGATTTTTTACCAACTCATCTCGAGTTTATCACACCATGGCAATTTTCTCACATGGGGGGAGGGTTGATCTTAGGTAAATTTTGTGTGAATAGCATGATAACTCACACATCGCATACTGATAACTTATGTACCCCGGTCCTGATAACTTTGGCATGGGGGGGGGGGGTTGACGAAATATACCATCGTTAACTTTTGTGCGAATAGCATGGTAACTCACACATCGCAGACCTGATAACTTATGTACCCCGCTCCTGATAACTTTGGCATGCGGGGGGGGGGGGGGTGATGAAATATACTACAGGTAACTTTTTTGTGAATATCATGGTAACTCAGACATCGTAGACCTGATAACTTATATACCCAGATCCTGATAACTTTGGCGCTGGGGGGGAGGGGAGGGGTTGATGAAATATCCCCCCGATAACATTTGTGTGAAGCATGGTAACCTACACATTTGCAGACCTGATAACTTATGTACCCCGGTCCTAATAACTTTGACGAGGGGGTGACGAAATATACCCACGGTAACTTTTATGTTAATAGCACGGTAACTCACACATCGCTCACCTGATAACTCATGTACCCCGGTCCTGATAACTTTGGTGACCAGGGGGTGGGAGAGGGAGGGGGTTGATGAAATATACCCCTGATAACTTTTTCATGAATAGCATGGTAACTCACTAAAAGCACAAGTGCTCCCTTGGTGATTTTGGTAATTAATGTCAATATATCTTTTGTTGGACTAATAGTTTTATCAAGTATATTTCAGATAAGTCCAACAGTGGCGTGGCAAGGACAAGAGGATGTGGAATCCCCTCAAAATGCTAAGGAAAAGGATTGCCAAAAGATCAAGACTCTTCATTTTTGTTTAAGTGATCCAAGATCACATTGAGTCCATAGGAAAGCCAATACTATTAAAATGGGATGATGTGTTGCTTAATGATCTATTTGCTCAAGTGCTTAGTGATATTGCTCCAAAACCCTCAGCCACTTTCTCTATCCAAATATGCCCAAACCCTAAATTCCAACTCTTCCCTACCGATATTTCCTATCCGGAGCCACCCAGTTCATCTGGACCTAGCCACTGCCAAAACCCTAATAATTTGGTTTCACCGATATGGATCTCGGTCCTACCGATATGGCCTTGACAACTCTCTGTTGCTTGTTGCAATTATTTCGTTCCCATTGAGATATTGCAATCGGTCTCACCGAGATGGCTTGACCGATTCTCTGTTGTTTATTGCTTCACTTCGGTCTCACCGAGATGATGCAATCGGCACCACGGAAATGAGGTTTTCCCTAAGCCCTTGCACATCGGTCCCACCGTGTTCCCGTCGGTCCCACTGAGATTCCTAACATTCCTATTTTTATATAGATCGGTGCCACCGCGTTTTCTAATCGGTGCCACCGAGATGGGTCAAAAGTGTGTAACGGTTGGATTTTGTGTGTAGGCTATATATACCCCTCCACCCCTTCTTCCTCATTGAGGAGAGCCATCAGAACGTGCCTACACTTCCACCGTTCATTTTCTGAGAGAGAACCACCTACTCATGTGTTGAGATCAAGAGATTCCATTCCTACCATTTGAACCTTGATTTCTAGCCTTCCCCAAGTTGCTTTCCACTCAAATCCTTCTTCCACCATAGCAAATCTGTGAGAGAGAGTTGAGTGTTGGGGAAACTATCATTTGAAGCACAAGAGCAAGGAGTTTGAAAGGATCGATATAGTTGACTAGAGGGGGGGGGGGTGAATAGGCAACTAACAATTTTAGATTTTCTTTACCAATTTAAACTTTGCAATGAAGTAGGTTGTCTAGATATGCAACTAGGTGAGCAACCTATATGATGCAACAACAACAAGCACACATGCAAGGAAGAGATATAACACAAATAAGCTTGCACAAGTAAAGGCACGAGATAACCA
This sequence comes from Aegilops bicornis, assembly GCA_021605145.1. NCBI lineage: Eukaryota > Viridiplantae > Streptophyta > Magnoliopsida > Poales > Poaceae > Aegilops > Aegilops bicornis. The sequence goes on from CM038674.1 coordinate 515,240,357, forward strand.
AGAGTGGAGCCGGTGAAGACGAGGATGTGTTACCGAAGTTCCTTCCCTTAGAAGGGAAGTACGTCTCCGTTGGAGCAGTGTGGAGGCACAATGCTCCCCAAGAAGCCACTAGGGCCATCAGATTTCTCCTCACGCCCTCACACAATGCGAGAGGCCGTGATTCCACTATTGGTGCCCTTGGAGGCGGCGACCGAACCTTTACAAACAAGGTTGGGGCAATCTTCACAACTTAATTGGAGGCTCCCAACAACACCACGAAGCTTCACCACAATGGACTATGACTCCGCGGTGACCTCAACCGTCTAGGGTGCTCAAACACCCAAGAGTAACAAGATCCACAAGGGATTAGTGGGGGGATTCAAATTTCTCTTGGTGGAAGTGTAGATCGGGGCCTTCTCAACCAATCCTAGAGAATCAACAAGTTTGATTGGCTAGGGAAGGAGATCGGGTGAAAATGGAGCTTGGAGCAACAATGGAGCTTGGAGGTGGAAGAGGTAGTCAACTAGAGGAAGAAGACACCCCTTATATAGTGGAAGAACAAATCCAACCGTTATCCACCAACTCAGCCTGCGCAACGCGGTACTACCGTACCTGAGGCGCGGTACTACCGCAGGGGCACGCGGTACTACCGCAGGGCCCCACGGTACTACCACCCACGTAGCAGAGACCAGAACAGCCCAAAATGCACTAAAGCGTAGGGCGTATCATTGGGCGCTGCATTGTATCACGCTTCTTGCGGTACTACCGCAAGGCGCGTTATCGCCCGAGATGGGAAGGCACTGATATAAAAAATTACATCCGTGGTTACTTCCACAGAGTTGGGGTCGATGCGAAAACCCGACGCGGTAGTACCGTAAGCCAGCAGCGGTACTACCGCGCGAGGCGCGGATGTAAAAAATTACATCCGCCCCTTACTGCCGCGTACTTGCGGAACTAAGCCAGATACCACGGTACTACCACGCCCTGTGCGTGGTACTGCCGTGATGGGTGCCGCCCACTAAGGAGATGGTGGCAATATCTGGACTACGACCACAGTACTACCGCTTACTAGAAGCGGTACTATCGTGCTATCGTGGGCCCTTGCGGTACTACCGCGCCAGCGGGCGGTACTACCGCAAGGTCCTGCGGTACTACCGCTCTAAGGAGCAGTACTACCGCACGCCCTAGTTCAGCAAGCAAGAGCAATATTTGCATAGACAAGGAAAACATAGGATGCTCCAAAGGCTAGGGGAAAGGAGGTACAAAGGAAGATGTGTACGTGATGAATCCACCCAACCTTTCCAACACGGACCCCCTCTTAATAGTACGGCTTCCCTACGACTCAATACCACCGAAAAGAAACAAAGAGAAATGCCGTCCTCCATAGCCTTCGAGGTGAACCAAATCATCTTGTGCCTAGTCAATATATCTGAAATATTTGATGCACATGATTAGTCCGCAAACGTATTGTCATCAATCACCAAAATGAACTAAGGGATAAAAATGCCCTTACAGAGTTGACCATCAACATACCGTCTATTACCTTTTGGAGAGTGGTCTCCTAGATTGGTTAGGTGTTGCTTGGGAGCCTCCAACATGATGTGGAGTTGAACCAAGAAGTTTGTAAGGGCAAGGAGATTGCCTACTTCGTGAAGATCTACCCGAGTGAGGCTTGTCCTTCGTGGGCGATGGCAATGGTGGGATAGACAAGGTTGCTTCTTTGTGGACCCTTCGTGGGTGGAGCCTTCCGTGGACTTGCACAGCCGTTACCCTTCATGGGTTGAAGTCTCCATCAACGTAGACATATGATAGCACCACCGATCAGAACCCCGCCAAATATTCTCCGTGTCTCCATTGCGTTTGCACACTCCAATTCCCATCCCTTTACATTCTTGCGCTTGCATGCTTTACTCTTTCTGCTGCTCATACTCTTGCTATGCTTGTGTAAAATGTTTTGTGTGCCCTTTAACATCTGCTAAACTCAACCTTAACTTGAGAAAATAAAAATTGCCACCTTTACTTGTTAAGGGTCTTGTCACCCCCCTCTAGACACCTCTTCTCGATCCTTTCAATTGAAACCAAAGCATTGGTCTCCATTGTTTTGGTTTAATCACCATTGGAGGAAGATGGAAGAGTCTACATTCGGGAGTATTAGACATAGAGTGCCTATTCTTGATGGGGAGTTTTATGGTTCTTGGAAAAATGAAATGATTGAGATCTTCAATGAATATAATTTGAGCAAGTATATTCTTAGCCCTTATGTGCCTCCCATTGACCTTTTGCATCCTACCCCCAATGAATATCTTGACATGGTTCACAGTCTTAGGACGATTAATCTTATCATTAGAGGCTTACCTAGAAATGTGCCTGCTTGCTTACCAAACTTTGAATGCGCATACACTATATGGAATTATCTTGAGGTACGCTTTCCAAATTATTCTTTGAAAAATCTGAATGAAATTGTTCATAAGTCCATTGCTTTACATAAAATGAAGCCTAGTGATCCCAAGTTTGATGAATATCTATTTGAGCTCATGACCTTATGTGTGCCAAGGGTGATGTTAGAACCATTAGTGGCATCATCACAGGAACCATTAGAATTCAAAAACTTGCACATTGTTATGGTCATAAATCTAACGAATCACTTGACCTAGGTGATGATCATATGCATGATGATGATGATGATGATGTTGAGCATGGCTATTATGATGAGGACGAAGAATTTGACATCAAATGTGATAAGACTATGAGGAATCTTAGTCTCATGGCAAATATTCGCAATTACATATCCGAAGGAAAGGAATGGATTCTTGATAGTGGATGTACCGACACATGATCGGAGATAAAGACATGTTCCGTGAGCTTGCCAAAAATGATGGTCCATGCAAGTATGTGACTTTTGGAGACAACTCCAAGGGTAAGGTACTTGGCCATGGTAAGGTGGCCATATCCAATGATAACTCTATTCAAAATGTTATGCTCGTTGAATCTCTTGGTTACAATCTTCTTTCCGTATCTAGACTAGCCAACTTTGGTTCTACTTACCGAAGTAGATTGCCAAGTATTTCATTGAGATAATCATAATATGGTATTTACCGGTACTCGTAGAGGTGATCTATACATTATTGATATCACTAAGAGAGCGCAACCTCGCACTTATTTAATTGCTAAATCTTCTAAAGGTTGGTTGTGGCATAGAAGGTTAGGACATGTTGGCATGCGAAATCTTCATAAACTTATCAAAGGTGATCATATCCTTGGTGTTAAAGATGTTATATTTGACAAGGATAGACTTTGTGGTGCTTGCCAAGCAGGAAAACAAGTTGGAGGAAGTCATCCCGTGAAGAACATCATGACCACTTGAGCTGCTTCACATGGACCTCTTTGGTCCCAATGCTTATAAGAGCCTTGGTGGTAACTCTTTTGGTTTGGTCATTTTTGATGATTTTTCTAGATTTACGTGGGTGTTCTTTCTTGATGACAAATCGCAGGTTCAAAAGATCTTCAAGAACTTCACTAGGAAGGCCCAAAATCAATTTGAAGTGAAGATCAAGAAGGGTCGGAGTGATAACGAAACGGAGTTCAAGAATGCCAATGTGGATACCGTTATTGACGAAGAAGGCATTTCACATGAGTTCTTGACTATGTACACACCTCAACAAAATGGAGTTGTTGAGAGGAAGAACCCGACTCTTATTAAGATGGCGAGAATGGTGCTTGATAAATACAAGACGCCAAGACATTTTTGGGCGGAAGCGGTAGAGACAGCTTGTCATGCTACGAATCGACTATATCTTCACAAGCTTCTCGGTAAAACGGTATACCAGCTACTCACCGTTAACAAACCCCAAGTTGGATACTTTTGAGTTTTTGGCTCAAAGTTCTACATTCCTGATAAGCATCGTCGTTCGAAATTGGCTCCTAAATCTCATGAAGGTTTTCTACTCGGTTACGGCTCAAACTCTCACACATACCGCGTGTACAACAATTTCACCCGAAAGGTTGAAGAGACGGTATGTGAAGTTTGATGAATCTAACGGCTCACGAGTAGAGCAACTGCCAATTGATGTAGGAGACAAAGACCCCTCGGAAGCAATTCAGGATTTGTCTTTGGCAAGATCCGACCAAAGGACCTGAAGGAAAGTACTAATACGTCTCTGTTGTATCTATTTTTCCTAATGCTTTTGCTCTTGTTTTGGACTCTAATTTGCATGATTTGAATGAAACTAACCTATAATAACATTGCTTTCAGCAGAATTACCATGGTGTTGTTTTTGTGAAGAAATAAAAGTTCTCGGAATGGAACAAAACTTTTTGGAGAATTATTTTACAATAAAAGAAAAATACTGAAGCCAAGAACCACCGGAGGGGGCCCCTGGCTGGGCACAAGACACCAGGGCGCCCCCTATGGCGCGCCCTGGTGGGTTTTCCCCACCTCATGGCCCCGCAGACCCTAATTCCGACGCTATAAAATCCTATTTTCAGAGAAAAAATCAGGGAGGAAGTGTCGGTGTCAAAACCGGCCGATCTCGGGTAGGGGGTCCCAAACTGTGCGTCTGAGGATCGAAGGTAACAGGAGACAAAGGGGGCACGATATTTACCCAGGTTCAGGCCCTCTTGATGGAGGTAATAGCCTACTTCCTGCTTGATTGACTTTGATGAGTATAGGGGTTACAAGAGTTGATCTACCTCGAGATTGTAATGGCTAAACCCTAGATGTCTAGCCTATATGACTTGTGATGATCTCTACGGACTAAACCCTCTGGTTTATATAGACACTGGAGGGCCTAGGGTTGTACATAGTCGGTTTACAGAGAAAGGAAACTACACATCCAGACGCCAAGCTTACCATCCACGCAAAGGAGAGTCCCATCCAGACACGGGGAAAGGCCTTCTATCTTGTATCTTCACGGCCCATCAGTTCGACCCATGTCGCATAGCCCAGATGCCCGGGGACCCCATAATCCAGGACTCCCTCAATAGCCCCTGAACCAGGCTTCAATGACGATGTGTCCGACGCGCAGATTGTCTTCGGCATTGCAAGGCGGGTTCCTCCTCCGAATACTCCAAAGCAATCTTATGAACGAGTGAACTGTATCCGGCTCCGTATAATAGTTACAACCCTCAACCAAAAGGGCACAATATCCAATCAAAGTAAGGTATGTCCACTGACAACTTTTTTCATAAACGTTACGCTTTGGCCTTTATTATTCGAACCGCTTTTCGGCCTACCGCTCGCATTTCGAGGCGCGGCCTCCATTGACACGTCTTGTCAAAGCAGAGATCATGTCCCCTTATTGCGGGATTCTCATCAATACGGGCTTGGGTAACCCAACCGTGCCGTTCGCACGACCCCTTGGGAATAGACGAGATTTAAGGCTTGTGAGGGGGCGCTTGATATTCACTGCCTTTATAAGAGGATAAGGACCCATCTTTTTACCCCACGCCTTCTTCTTCCTCAGCCCTCCCATCCTCGAGCTTCAGCGCCCAAGTTTCGATCTTTTCCATTGCCACCAAACACTCTAGCCATGTCTGGATCCGGCTCTCAAGGCAAGTGGGTGGCCTCCTCCGTGACGGAGAAGGACACAAAGAGCTCCGGTAGGCGGGGTACCTGAGTGCGGACGTTGCGCACAGGATCCCTGCCAAGAAGCAGGTCATCCCCACCTCGGAGCCCGGCGAAAGGGTGGTTTTTATCCCCCACTTCCTCCGCGGGCTAGGATTTACACTTCACCCTTTCGTCCGCGGCCTCATGTTCTACTACGGGCTAGATTTCCACGATCTAGCCCCAAACTCCTTCCTCCATATCTCGACATTTATCGTCGTGTGCGAGGCGCTCCTCCGCATTCCCCCCACTTTGGCTTATGTCTTATTCAACGTGAAGCCGAAGGTGGTTGACGGGCAGCATGCAGACTGCGGAGGCGCCATGGTGAGTAAGCTCCCCAACGTCACCTCGCCCAAAGGGGCCTTCGTGGAAACTGTCAAGATATAGCAACAGGAGTGGTTCTACATCACTGAACCCCGCGGCGCTAACTGTGCGGCCACTCGTGAGGTTAGATCCGCACTTCGATGCAGCTGACGTTGTGGACCAACAAGGGTCTGGACTGGGGGTCGACCAATGAGGTGTTGATGCTGCAAAAGCGCATCAAAAACACGATAGAAAAGAACACCAGCCTCACTGACGTGATCCAGGTGATGCTATTCCGTTGGACCCTTCCCTGCCAGCGCCGGCCTCTCCACATGTGGGAGTTCAATCCGGAAGGGCCACGGACCCTGCAGCGATTCTTCGGCATGACGCATGAAGAGATCTGGAAGCTACTTTTGAAGGCCCAGAAGTCGTGGCCGGAGACGACCGACGACATCGGCCTCGACTGCGCTCACCCAGCCACCCCGATATGTATTTTGATCTCCGAACATAACTTAGTTCGCAACTCAAAGGGGTATGCTGAGAATTCCATCCTTTGATCAGGGCTGGACAAAGAAGGCGGAGTGGATCAAGTGTCCGGCCCCGCTGCCCGAAAATCCAGCTGATCCTCTGCTAACGACGATGCTGGTCCCGGCGCCGGAGAAGAAGGCCAAGAAGAAGAGCAAGGAGGCCAAAGGTGGCCTCCGCCGTAACGGTACTTTGGACGCTGTGTCCGGAGATACTGAAGCTCTCTCCTCCCACGAGGGAGATGAAGACGAAGAGGAGGAGGAGGAAGAGAGCAATTCTCCCCTTAAGGGAAGGAAGAAGAAAAGGGCGGCCTCCGCAGACCTAGAGGCGGAGGTGTCCAAAAGGGGGAAGATATCCCTCTCGGATGGCTCGGACTCGGATGCCGAAGTCATCCCCCAGCGGCGCCCCAGGGCAAAGCCCTTGGCCGAATCGTAAGCATTCGAAGATACTATACATATATCCGGTCTTTTACAAATCGTAAGATAACATATCATTATGTGTTTCAGTCCGACCCGTGATCTCCCCCAACAGTCATCGTCTCCGGGGAACTCTCTGGCGCCGGAGATGGTGGAGAGCGAGATGCCTCCGCGAGCCTCTCCGCCACATGCCACGGATGACACCGAGGTGTTATCCCAAAGGACCTCTCCGGCCGTGGAGAGGCGCCAAGGTCACAAGACAGTGCAGAGGGTAATGCCTCGGTTGCCGAGAACATGGGGGCACAACCCCATGGAGATCGATGGCGGGGCCTCAACCAGTCCGCCTCAAATGAATACCACTCCGGAGACCCACACGGCTCCGAAATCGAGCGAGCAACCCCCTTTGAAGGAGGGGGAGTGCCGACTCCACCGGCGACCTCCATCAATCCGGAGGCGCCAGACACTTTGAGGGAAGCACTTCGACGTGCTTCCGTCGTGGAGGAGCACCGTACCCTGATGGGTATGGTGGTTGAGAAGGTTCAGTCCGCCAAAAACGGGCTGAACGAAGCCTTCACCAGCCTGTTAACAGGCTGTTAGGTATGCAATGTAATATTCTTAGCCACTTTTGCATGTGCAAAAAATATGCCTGTGTATAGATAGTGGCCCCTGAGACTCTGTTTAGCTTTTGAAAAAAGGCCGAATAGAGGATCAAATATTCGCCGGAGGTAACATGCTTGTCTATTTTGATAAACAGGCTTCACTGTTAGCGGCGATCGCCCAGGCCGCCGAAGTATCCGAGCTCAAGCGGAAGCTGGAGCTGGCCGATGAGGATCTTGTCCGCATCAACAAGCGGTTTGATGAGGCGCAAGGTATGTTGTGAAAATGTGTGTACACACCTGAAGTAATATGCCAATGTTGGAGTCTAATCTCCTGTGTTGTCCTGACCATATTTGTCGGTAGTGCGGGCGAGGTTGAGGCCCTGAAGAGCGCCCTCGCCCAGGCCAAGGAACAGGCACGGGTGAGCCAGGCAGCCGCTGACAAAGTGGCTGCGGATTTAAAGGCCGAGAAGGTCACCCGCCGCAAGTATGAGGAGCAGGTGACCGAAGTGGAACAGGAGCTCAAGGATGCCGCCAGCAAATGCGAGACCTTGGAGGAGAAGAGTAAGGCGCAAGCGGCCGATCTCACCAAGGCTCTATAGGAGGCCAAGGAGGCGCGGATCGAGTCCTGGGAGGCTCGCGAGGAGATCAAGCAAGCCGAACAGATAGCGGCTGGTAAGCCTTTTCTTTTACAGAGTATATTTGGAGGCCAGAGATATGCTTTGCTAAATCGACTATGGAGTGCTCCTGACGCTTTTGCGAATCTCCCAAGGAGAGCTGCCGACGCCGCACAGTATTTTCGGGCCCAAGAAGGGAACACGACGGAGAAGCTCTTTCCGTCGCAGACTGGCGCCGAGCGGCCAGCCATTAAACAACCAGATGATGCAGCTGGCGAAGCTGCATAGGATGTCCGGTTTGGCCAGGAAGGACATCATAGTCCGACTATGGCCAGTCGGACCCATTCCTACCAGCTACTTCGGCCTAGTCAAGCGGCTCGGTGACGCCTTGCCTCGAGTTGAGGCCGTGAAGAGCTCGGCGTGCATAGAGGGTGCGCTGATGGCCTTTGCCTGTGTCAAGATGCACTGGGCGAAGATGAAGGCCGCCGTTGTGGCAGTTGAGGGTCCACCCGAAGGCAAGGACTACCGCAAGCTGGAGCGATACTTTGAGGACGTCTTGGAGGGTGCCCGTTCAATAGAGGGTAAATGCTCGAAGGATATTATGTTTGAATGAATGCATCCGGGCTGCCCAGACTTTGTGTTATGAAACAAGGCCTTTGTAATATACTTGTATATTTATCTAAAATATTTTCCTCCTGTGCGGCCGTTTTTATTTCTGAAAGTATGCCAGTCGTCGACTTCAGCCCCCACGTAGATACTATGAGGGTGTTCAAAATAGCACATGACCACACTTGACCCAACGTCTTGGTCCGTAAAGGAGGTGACCGTGCAGCGAACTAGGCAATCAGACTATGCCGCTTTATCACTCTCACTTAGCCATAGGAGTTTAACAATGGGACTATGAGCTAGCCCCTGGTGCGTGTGCGGATCTCCGGACTTGTATGCTTTAGGCGCATGACCGGGTAGATACCAGTCCTTCGTATAATACGGAACAAAAATCGCAAAAGATTTAGTAAGTCACCGAAACACTGAACAACTCTCGCTATATCATGACAGTCAGTTTTCGGCTTTCTCTACTGAGGTGTTTTACCGGACGAACCAGAAACACAATCACAATAGTTCTCCCTTTACTACCTTAGCCGAACGAGCGGAATGTAAGGTGGTAACCAACGATGACATGTACCTAGGGTAGGGTAATAGGCCTGACCTAGATACCCTCCCCAAGGACACTGCCCTAGAGTCAAAGGCATTCAAAGTACAACAACATCTACCGACTGAAATAACCTCAGAGTGCAACCCACTCAACCACCAATTCCACTCGGATAACCCAATTCCATTCGACCATACTAGAAACCACTCGGAGTACAGAAGATCTAAAGTCACTCAGGATGGCAACGGTTAGGCATTCACTCCATAGTCTTAATGATCGTTTATATGTCATTATTGTTGGTGTTACCAGTAATGCATCACCTTAACGTACATTGAACCCCTTGTAACATGGGTTGGCTGGGGTCCTGGCGCACTCTATATAAGCCACCCTCCTCCACTGGCACAAGGGTTCGCACCCCCTGTAACTTCACGCACAATCCAGTCGACCAAGCCTTCGGGCACCAAGACGTAGGGCTGTTACTTCCTCCGCGAAGGGCCTGAACTCGTAAACCTTGCGTGCACAACCTCATCGTAGCTAGGATCTTGCCTCCTCCTACGTACCCCCTATTCTATTGTCATACTTGCTCCCACGACAGTTGGCACCCACCGTGGGGCAGGTGTGCCGGTGTCAAAACCGGTGGATCTTGGGTAGGGGGTCCCGAACTGCGCGTCTAGGATCAATGGTAACAGGAGGTGGGGGACACAATGTTTACCCAGGTTCGGGCCCTCTCGATGGAGGTAATACCCTACTTCCTGCTTGATTGATCTTGATGATATGAGTATTACAAGAGTTGATCTACCACGAGACCGCAGAGGCTAAACCCTAGAAGCTAGCCTATGATTATGATTGTGTATGTCCCTATCGACTAGCCTGGCCTCGGTTTATATATTGCACCAGAGGCCTAGGATAACAAGAGTCCTAGCCGAATACGCCGGTGGGGAGGAGTCCTTGTCTTGATCACCAAGTCTTGTGGAATCTTCCTTGTATGCGGCAGCTGTCCGAACTGGCCCATGAGTATATGGCCATGGGGGTCCTCGGCCCAATCCAACTGATCGGGAGACGACGTGATGAGTACCCCCTAGTCCAGGACACCGTCAGTAGCCCCCTGAACCGGTCTTCAAGTTGGGGACGCTCCTCGATTCTTCCGAACTGTTCTTCATCTTCGGTTGTCGGTCTTGAAAACTGGTTCAACAAATCTTCTCATCTTCGATCTTGAGGATCGCCGAAGTGCATCCGACGAGTTTACACGTCGGGTATCCGAGGAGCCCCTTTAAGTTTCCGGCATTTATCAATGCCTTGTTATTTTTATGCCACACCTCGGGTTTGAAGTTGTTCCCGGGCGGCAGTGTCCTCTTGCGTCCAAACCCGAACGCCGGACTGCATTCGAGGTATCCTTTGCAGCCAAGCACCAACACCGGACTGTGTCCAAGCTCCAACGCCGGACTGTATCCGAGCTCCAACGCCGGACTATATCCGGGGTGTCATAGATCACCTTGGTTCAAAAAAGTTGAAGGAGTTTAGCCGAGCTTAATGCCGGAAATGCCCTCTATGGAGCCAGCCATTCAAATCCGAGCTTTATACTGGACTACCTCCAAGGTTGTGCACCACCTCGAGCTTGGGCTGATTGTTTACGGATTTTATTTCTGATGCGCGTAAATTTATTAGCTGTCAACATGTATAACTAGTAGCCCTCAAGGTGTGTGTCGGTCTAAAACCCGAGATGCACCTGAAGGAAAACATGAACCGCTGATCCTAGTAGCCCCTGAGACTCAGGTCGATGCGCGAAATCGGCCTGAGGATCAACTCCTAGCTCAGTAGCACAGAAATGCAGTGTAATATATTAGAGATAATAGTGATCAGCGAACGGGCCCTTGAGAGAGGGTCTTGAAAATTTGCCGTAATATATTTAGCTTGACGCCGGATAGGTCCAAATGGTACCTATTGTTATCCGAAGACACGTTTGCCCATAGTTCGGTCAAGCCAAACACTTGGTAGTTGGAATTTTCTGCATTGAAATAGGCAATGTAGTAGCCCCCGAGACACTAGTCGGGTGGCAACACCAGATCAGGGGATCGATGTGCCCCTTTAATATTTGTAAATAATGAGCGCAAAGCCCAGTAGCCCCCGAGCCTTAATGTGGCAGGGGTGGCCGAATTAAGGATTGATATCTGAGTAAAATCACAGATTATGTGTAATGATTCTATGTATCCAAGTACTTTACATCATTATTTTGACTCCATTGCGACCGTTTTATCAGTTGAAAGTGGCCCATCGTCGGCTTCTACCCCTTGGTAGATACTACGCAGGGTGTTTCTGCAATAACAAAACAACCCTTAGCCGACGTCTCGGTGCCCGAAGGCGGTTGTGTTAGCGGAAACGAGGCAATCAGATATGCGGGCTTTATAACTTTCACTTAGTCATAGGAGCTTTATACTGGGGAAGCTAGCTATGGGCCCCAGGTTAGTGTTCGGCGACAGCCGAGGTCAAGCCGTAAACACTTCAGCCAATGTTATGAACGGCTCGTCATTTAACATAGTCATCGGATCGCTGACCAGTTTACACTTATTGTGACAGTCAGTTTTTGGCTTTCTCCACTGAGGTGCTTAACCATGTGAGCTGGAAGCACAATCGCAGTGGTTCTCCCTTTGCACACCTAGCCGAACAAAGCGGAACATAGGAGGCAAGCACATGAGCCCGGCAACCCAACTATTGACCAAAGACACAATTCGAAACCAATGCATATATAGCAATATCCGAGAATGTTTTTGCCGAATCTCTAAAGGTGTCCGGCGTTGCACTACGAGACTAATGATGGAAACACACAAATAGTTTAAAAGTGCCATAGGCTTGGAAAACCAAAAAACATCAGTGAAAACCTGACGTCCAAACAAGATCAAGTGTTCGGTGCCAATCTGAAAATTGGACTTTAGAAAAGAAAGTGTTTCGCTGTGGCTTTAACATGACACATCCTATCTCAAGACTTGCCGGGCCACCTCACGGCTTCAACCTCCTATCCCAAAGGCGGAGTACTTCTCATTAGGCTAGTTTAGCAAACTAAACTCTAGCGGCTTTGAGAGAGAAATTAGGCTCCCCGGCTAGTGACCACACACTCGTGTCGAAAAATGGAGTGATAAATAATAATAATAATAATAATAACTTTGCAACGACTAAGAAGAAGAACACTTATTATAAAACGGCTCATATAAATTTAAGAGCCCCCAAGTGACTTGGGTAAAAGAATTTTATGTATAATGATTGTATGTACCAAAGTACTTATATCATATCTGTGTTCACCCAAACTTTATACGCATCTTAACCGACCGTTGGCTTCTCCCTCTTCGATCAAGGGCCGAAAAGTGTTATGTACTCCACCTGTCGAGAATATCGACGGTGCTTCCGATAAATAGGCAATCAAGCCATAAGGTCATAATGCATAAAGTGCGCCAGTGGAACTTATGCTATATTACCAACGAAGTGTAAGAAGCATCTTCGAAGAAAATAGTACCCCCACCGATACCTTTCTTCGGTGCTCATTGTTACTATGAGACTTGTGCAATAGATTTTTTGTACTCATGAGTTCTGTTGTGTGCCGACCATAATTGAAAACAATAAGAGCGCTAGCTTTCGGCTTCACCCAGTCTGAGGTCTGGCTCGGATGACCCAATCGTGGCAATCAGAGGTGCTCCCTTTACTCCCTAGCCGAACAATCGGGAACGTAGGGGTAAACACAGGAGCGAGGCAACCCAGCTTGCAAATCGCTTAAGTCAACATGGTGCATATTGTGGCGTAATACACGAACAAGGAACGAAGCCGTACAAGTATAATCATTTGCAAGAGTAAAGGCTTCATAAAGGAAGCCCCCAAGTAAACGGGATATTTGAATTTGTGTGTCACAAACAAAGTTTTGACAAGGAGATTATTTACAAGCAACTTTTTCCAAAAAAGTATAATGCTTGGTCGAACCGAACACAAGTTAAAAATTTAAATCTTTGAGCATGAAGGCAACTTAGCTGGTTAATGTGTTTGGTATTGATGACGCGGTCCGAGCTTGATGCGGGACAAGGTTCCATCCCCCAAGCCGGTCCCGAGGTGGCGGAGCAAAGAGCTCGGCACTTCGAAGTGGTGACATAGCACGGTCATTGCAGGCCGACAGAGTGATGCCGAAGTCCCCGACATGGGGTAATGAAAGTGTTGACGAAGCCCCCCGTCCAGCCGAGGTGACGTGGTATGTCAGTACGCCGAGTTGATGATACTGCCCAACCCGGATCATTTTCCTGTGCACAAAAAATGGTTTAAACCGAAGATAATAGTAATAATAAAAAAAATCATTGCATAACAAATAATTTATGCAAAGTGAGTAATAAAAGAAATATGGCCTGGTGCCGAAGTCAATGTCGATGCATGGCGTCAACGTGATGCGGTAAAGGCGTGGCAAAGCCTGAATTCACAGGTCGGTCCGAGTTCCGGATGCGACGTTCGCCGGACTATGTACGGAAACTGACCGAACCACCATGTGATCGTTGTTAATGCGGCCACCATTTGATAGACCTGCGTACATATGATGGACAACACAGAGTAATAATTCCTTGGAAAAAATGAACCCAAACAAGCAAAACATACTAGGATTAATAGCACCTGGTTTATTTGTTGTAGCAATCCGAAGAAAGGTGATTCCCAAAATTGGGACTCGATCCGCACACCCATTGCCTGATGGGTGATAAAGTGACGGCATGGTGATGCAGTCTATTCAGTTGGGAAGAGTTGGCCCGAGTGTTTGTCAGGACATTTGAAGGCACTTGTAAACGACCTGCAGGGTTGGCAGAATTACAACATTGTGTACAGAAACCGAATGAAACTTTGAGAGATTATATCCAAAGATGGACCACTTTGCATCATACAGTGGAAAATGTGTCGCAACACCAGGCATTTTGCGCTTTCAAGGAGGGCGTTCGGTACAGAGAGCTTAACCTAAAATTCGGTCGGACAGGAGATATGGCCCTGACCCGAACGATGGAAATAGCCACTTGGTACGCTAAAGGCGAGGAAGAAGACCGACTTCGCAGTGGCAAGAGCAAACCAGTCGGCCAGGACACCGGAGGAGGTAATTCCAGTCGGAAGCAGAAGCGCAAAGCCGAGCCTGCGGGGCCTGGTGAGGCCGTAGTTTTAACCCAAGGAAAATTCAAAGGAAAACCTAAGGGACCATGGATCCCCAAGAAGGTGAAAGATCAAGCAGGAATGATGTGCTAGATCTGCCGTGTCATATACACACCAAGAAGGATGAAGAGGGGAACCTGATTTATCCAAAGCATAACACTCGACAGTGTCGACTCCTTATCTAGTGGTTCCGAGAGGGCCAGCCCAGTGAGAAAGAGAAGGAATCTGATAAGGATGAAGACAAAGAGGAAGATGATGGTTACCCCAATGTCAATGCCACTTTAGTGATTTTTGCTGACACTGAGAGCAAAAGTCGACTGAAGGTCATCAACAAAGAAGTTAACATGGTTGCTCCGGCAACAACGACATATTTGAAGTGGTCAAAGACTCCCATTACATTCGACCAGTCCGAGCATCCAGCGCACGTTGCTACCCTGGGGCGGCAAGCGTTGGTGGTCGACCGAGTCGTTGGGGGCACTCGACTGACCAAGGTTCTGATGGATGGTGGCAGTGGCCTGAACATTTTGTATGCTGAGACTCTCCGAGAGATGGGCATCCCGATGTCCAAGCTCAGTGAAAGCAATATGCGATTCCACGGGGTCATCCCTGGGAAGAAAGCCGATTCACTCGGCCAGATTACTCTTGATGTGGTTTTCGGTGATTCGACGAATTACCGCAAAGAAAAGTTGACATTTGAAGTTGTGGATTTTCACAGTGCCTATCATGCTATTCTAGGTAGACCTGCATATGCCCATTTCATGGCTCGACCATGTTACATATACCTCAAGCTAAAGATGCCTGGTCCCAAAGGCGTGATCACAGTCACTGGTAATTGGCAGAGAGCAGAAGAGTGCCTCCAGAAGGGCTCAAAGATTGCCGATGAAAAGATGGCAGCGGTGGAAATGCAAGAATATCAGAAGAACGCATATCCAAGTGATTTGTTACATGCCAAGAAGCCCGCTTCAGAGTCTGCACTCCAGTCGTCTGGTGAAACAAAGCCAGTTCACATTCACCCGATCGATCCCAATGCTGCTCCGACTCATATTTCAACAACACTCGACAGCAAATAGGAAGAAGCGCTCATCCAGTTCCTCCGTGAGAACTGGGACATCTTTGCATGGAAGCCTTCCGACATGCCGTGTACCTGTGGGACTGGCTGAGCACCGCTTACAGTCAATTCAAAGCAAAACCCGTTAAAGAGCATCTCCGTCGGTCCGTCGTAGAGAAGAGGAATGCTATTGGTGAAGAGGTGGATTGGCTTCTGGCAGCTGAGTTCATCCGTGAGATATACCACTCTGAGTGGCTCGCCAATGTTGTCATGGTCCCCAAGAAAGATGATTCACTTCGTATGTGTATCAACTTCAAACATATCAATCGGATCTGCCCGAAAGATCACTTCGCTCTCCCCCGCATCGACCAGATTGTCGACTCAACTGCGGGATGTGAGCGTTTGTCCTTCCTGGATGCATATTTCGGGTACCATCAGATCTGACTGTATGGACCCAAAAAACAGCTTTTATCACCCCATTCGGGTGCTTTTGCTATGTTACCATGCCCTTTGGTCTCAAGAATGCTGGTGCCACATTCATGTGCATGATTCAGAAGTGCCTGCTCACTCAAGTCATTCGGAATGTGGAAGCATACATGGATGACATCGTGGTCAAGTCACGTAAAGGTTCTGACCTACTGACTGACCTCACTGAAACCTTTGCCAACTTGAGAAGATATGATATCAAGCTTAACCCGTAAAAATGCACATTCGGAGGCCCAGGTGGAAAGTTACTCGGTTTTCTTGTTTTTGAACGGGGAATCGATGCAAATCCGGAGAAAGTTGGAGCAATTCTCCGAATGAAACGCCTCGTGCGTGTGCATGAAGTTCAGAAGCTTACTGGTTGTTTGGCCGCTTTGAGTCGATTCATCTCTCGTCTCAGTGAAAAGGCATTGCCTCTTTACTGACTAATGGAGAAATCTGACAAGTTCGAGTGGACTCCTGAAGCTGACGTAGCGTTTGTAGAGCTCAAACCCCTGCTTTCCGCCCAGCCCGTGCTCGCTGCCCCAATCAGCAAAGAGCCTTTACTGCTTTATATTGCAGCCACTGGACAAGTTGTCAGTACAGTGCTCACGGTCGAGCGGGAAGAAGAAGGCAAAGCCTACAAGGTTCAACGCCCAGTGTACTATATTTCTGAAGTCTTGACTCCGTCCAAGCAGAGATACCCGCATTATCAGAAGCTTGTTTATGGAATTTACTTGACCACGAAGAAGGTTGCGCACTACTTCTCAGATCACTCGGTTTCAGTTGTCAGTGATGCTCCATTGTCAGAAATCCTGAATAACAGAGATGCACTGGTCGAGTGGCAAAGTGGGCGATTGAACTCCTTCCGTTGGATATCAAATTTGAGGCAAAGAAAGCTATCAAGTCCCAAGCAATTGCGGATTTCCTCGCCGAGTGGAGTGAACAGCAGCAACCGACTCAGATTCACTCGGAACATTGGACTATGTTCTTTGATGGGTCCAAGATGCTGAATGGTTACGGTCTTTGGGGTAGTCCTGGTATCCCCACGAGGCGACAAACTCAGTTATGTTCTCCAGATTCACTTTGATTCCTCCAACAATGAAGCTGAATATGAGGCACTTTTGTACGGGTTGCGTATGGCCATTTCACTCGGCGTCCGTCGCCTAATGGTTTACGGCGACTCAGATTTAGTGTTCAGTCAAGTGATGAAGGAGTGGGACATCAGGAGCCCAGCTATGACTGGTTATTGCAGTGAAGTGAGAAAGTTGGAAAATAAGTTTGAAGGGTTAGAGCTCCACCACATACCTCGACTCAAGAACCAAGCAGCTGACGACTTGGCGAAGATAGGTTCCAAGCGGGAGCATTCCCAACAATGTGTTCTTGGAGCATCTTCACACCCCGTCAGTTCAAGAGGATCCTTTCATAGAAGAGCCCCCGCAACCGAAAAGTTCTACTGATCCAACTGAGGTCAAAATCCCAGCCGTGGTCGACCTGATCATGGAGGTTTTGGTCATCACCCCCGACTGGACGGTGCCATATATTGCATACCTGCTCAAGATGAGGCCTGTCAGATTGTCCGTCAACCCAAAGCCTTTACCGTGATAAGAGGACAACTTTATAGAGAGAGTGTTACTGGAGTCGCTCAACGATGTATCACACCAGAAGAAGGTCGAATGATCCTCAATGATATCCACTTGGGGACCTGTGGTCACCATGCGTCCTCTCGGACCATTGTGGCTAAAGCATACCGAGCAGGATTTTATTGGCCACGAGCAAATGAAATGGCAAAAGACATAGTCGACAAGTGTGAGGGTTGTCAGTTCTACTCCAACATGTCCCACAAACCTGCATCAGCCTTGAAGACCATTCCACTCGTCTAGCCATTTGCCATTTGGGGATTGGATATGGTTGGACCTCTGAGGACCGGCAGGACCGGCTTCACCCATCTGCTTGTAGCAGTCGACAAGTTCACTAAATGGATTGAAGCCAAGCCCATCAAAAACCTCGACTCAAGTACCGCCGTCAGCTTCATCAGAGAGTTAACATTCAGATAAGGGGTTCCGCACAGCATCATCACGGACAATGGTTCAAACTTTGATTCAGATGAGTTCAAGGCTTTCTGTCCTTCACAAGGCACTCGGATCGACTACTCTTCAGTCGCCCACCCGCAGTCGAATGGACAAGCCGAAAGAGCAAATGGTTTGATCCTCCAAGGGTTGAAACCCCGGTTGATGCGTGACCTCAAGCATGCAGCAGGCGCTTGGGTGGACGAGTTACCATCAGTCCTTTGGGGATTGAGAACAACACCAAATTGGTCGACTGGACGGACTCCCTTCTTCATGGTCTATGGGGCTGAAGCCGGGCTGCCGAGTGATTTGCTTCACAACGCGCCCCGAGTAGAACTTTTCTCAAAAGTTGAAGCAAAACAAGCTTGGCAAGATGCTGTTGATCTTCTGGAAGAAGAAAGAGATATGGCCTTGATCCGGTCGACCATTTATCAGCAAGACCTCCGTCGATTCCATGCCAGAAACATGAGAGGTCGAGCATTTCAGGAAGGAGACCTTGTGCTCCGAGTGGATCAGCAACGACCTCACAAGCTTGCTCCCGCTTGGGAAGGCCCCTTCATCATCACCAAGGTGTTCCACAATGGAGCATATCACCTTTACAATGTGGAACACAAGAAAGACGAGCCACATGCTTGGAATGCGGAGCTGCTCCGCCATTTTCATACTTAAACATTCAGACTGATGAGATGTAATAAGAAGTACCTTTCAGTTTTTTTAATCAAAGAAGCAGTTTATAGTCTCCTAAATGATTATTGTTACATATGCATGTGTTCAAAAACCCCCAGCGGGTGGCTTAGCTGCGAACCTGATTCGCCTAAGTTTCAAAAACAAACTCCGAGTGAAGAGCAACCCTCTCACTCGGGGGCTTAGTTGCAGTCCCGTACTCACCTAGGTTTAAAAAATCCTACCGAGTGAAGAGTGTCGGTGTCAAAACCGGCGGGTCTCGGGTAGGGGGTCCCGAACTGTGTGTCTAGGTGGATAGTAACAGGAGACAAGGGACACGATGTTTTTACCCAGGTTCGGGCCGTCTCGATGGAGGTAAAACTCTACTCCTGCTTGATTAATATTCATGATATGGGTAGTACAAGAGTAGATCTACCACGAGATCAGAGAGGCTAAACCCTAGAAGCTAGCCTATGGTATGATTGTTGTTCGCGCTACGGACTGAAACCCTCCGGTTTATATAGGCACCAAAGAGGGTTAGGGTTACACAGAGTCAGTTACAATGGTAGGAGATCTACATATCCGTATCGCCAAGCTTGCCTTCCACGCCAAGGAAAGTCCCATCCCACACGGGACGAAGTCTTCAATCTTGTATCTTCATAGTCCAGAGTCCGCCAAAGGCTATAGTCCGCTATCCGGACACCCCTAATCCAGACTCCCTCAAGAGTCTCCCTGAACCAGGCTTCAATGACGACGAGTCCGGCATGCATATTGTCTTCGGCATTGCAAGGCGGGTTCCTCCTCCGCATTCTTCATAGAAGATTTTGAACACAAGGATAGTGTCCGCTCGCAAAATAAGTTCCACATACCACCGTAGAGAGAATACTATTTACACAAACTCAATCTGGCCGACGTATTCCGGCAGCTGCGTGACATCACACCACGGCCAAGCCTTTATTCGAATCGCTTTTCACCGTCCCCACCTCAGCGCTGAAGCGAGGCGGTTTCCTTGGCACGCCTTGTCAAAAGGTAGATCATGTCCCCTTATTCCGTGATTCTCATCAATACGGGCGTAGAACCCAACCGCCGCCATTGATTACGGGCGCTTGGGAGATAAGCGAAGTTTTATCGTGCTGGGGACGCATAGCTTTGTCCGTCCATATAAGGGGATAAGAATCCACTTTTCCACGCACGCCTTCTTCCTCCTTTGTTTCGCCCATTTCACAAGACTCAAGCTCTAGCGCCTAAGTCCGCACATCCTACCTCAACCTTCTCCAACTATGTCTGGAGCGGGAGGCAAGTGGATGGCCTCTTCCGTCACGGAGGGGCACATCAAAAAGCTGCGAAAGGCCGGATACTTATCCGATGACATCGCGCATCGGCTCCCCAACAAGGGGCAGCTCATCCCCACCCCTGTGCCCCATGAGAGGGTGGTGTTCCTCCCCACTTCCTCCATGGGACTAGGTTTTCCACTTCACCCATTTGTCCGGGGCTCATGTTCTACTACGGCCTAGATTTCCATGATCCGCCCCAATTTCATCCTCAACATCTCGGCATTCATCGTCAGGTAAGCGAGGCCTTCCTCTCGTGATCCAGCCCTCAGCTCGCTTATGGCTGAAGACCTTCAATGTCAAGCCGAAGGTAGTGGGCGGCCGCCAAGCAGAAAAGCGGAGGTGCCATGGTGGGCAAGATGGCCAACGTCCTATGGCTCGAGGGCTCCTTCGTGGAGACCATAAAGGGGTGGCAATCGGGGTGGTTCTACATCACCGAGCCACGTGACCCTAAATGGGCAGCGGCTCCCGAATTCCGATCCGGCTTCCCTACACGGCTCACCTCATGGAAAGAGACAGGCCTGACATGGGGTAATTCGGAAGAGCTGACCAGACTCCAATCCTGCGTCCGAAACCTGGTGGACAAGAAGCTCAAGCTTGTCAACGTAGTCCAGGTTATGCTCATCCGCCGGATTCTCCCATGCCAGCAATGGGCCTTCAACTTGTGGGAGTTTGATCCGGCACAACACCGAACCTTGAGCCGGCTCTTCGACACTACGTATGAAGATGCCTGTAAGGTGCTGTTCAAGGGCGCCGAGGCTCCCGCATCCGCTACCGAAGATCGCGGATTCAGCTCACGGAATCAAGCCAGCGAGGTAAGCTATTTTACCCTTTATGGGACTCTTTTTTCATAGTTTCACTCTATGCAGGATCTAAAACTCCCTCACCTTTGACAGGACTGGCAGAAGACGTCCGGACAGGTCGACCGTCTGCCCTTGCCGTAAGACCCAAATAACGCCGATTGACGGGTTGCTGGGTCCCGCACCTTACGTGGTGCCGGAGAAGAAGGCCAAGAAGAAGGCCACGAGAACTCGAAGGAGTTACCGGTGCTAGGTGTTGTCGGACTCATCGTCCGATGACTCCGAGGCGGACTCCTCCCGCGAAGACGAGGAGGAGGAAAAAGAGGCCTCTCTCCCAGCGGGGGGAGAGAAGAAAAGGAAGGCCGGAGGGTCCAAGAAGGGAAGGACCCTTCCTCCGGACTACGCCACCAACGCCGACGACGGCGAAAAGGGGTGGCCACCGAGGGCCAAGCCCCTGGCGAAATCGTAAGTGTCCGGACACCAGAATAACTCACGGCATTCCATTTGTCGCACAACATCTTATAACGCCGAATATAACCCTGCAGCCCGCCCAAAGACGGGCTCGACGCTTCGTCGAGCGGCTCCCTGGATTCGTCGGATGTGAATAGCGCCTCACTTCCGACCGCCTCGTCTCCTCCCGCCGCGGATGACGCCGAGGTGGAGTTCCAAAAGGGGCCTAGCCAGGAGGAGGTGGCGCTGGAGGCGCCGCAAGGCGACCTCCCGGACTCCGGGCGCAAAGGGGATAAAACCCCGCAGGGCGTTAAGTCCGGCCCTGCGCGGACTCGCATCGAACAACCTTCAGTGGTTCCGGAGTCCGGCAGGCGACCCCTTCGTAAGAAGGGCAAGACTGCGACGCCGTTGACCTCCGTCCAACCGGAGGCACCAGATAATTTGATGGAGGCGCTCAACGGCGCTTCCATCGACGAGGAGCACCGCACTGGTATGAGTGGTGATCCAAAAGTTCAGTCCGCCAAGAGCGGGCTGACTGAAGCCTGTGCTAGTCTTCTAACAGGCTTTGAGGTATGTATTTAAGATATGTAAAAATATTACCGCATAGATAGTAGCCCCTGATGCTCAGTTTGGTGTTCGGAAAGAAAAATCCGAACTGAGGATCTAAAAGATATACGCAGGAGTCTAACATAAGTATGTTAATATGGGAATGCAGGCTGCGCTGCTGACCTCTGCCGCACTGATTGCGGAGGTTGATGCATTGAAGCAGAGCCTCGAGCGGTCCGAGAACGAGCTCGGCCTTGCCAAAAAGCAGCTCGAGGACAAGGAAGGTAAGTAATACCTTATGGGAGTATTTAAAAGATGTGGTTGCAAAAAATGACACGAATAACGTGAATATTGTAGGGGCCACGAACGAGGTGGCGACCCTGAAGGAAGCAGTCTCCAAGGCCGAAGCACGCGGCATGAGCGCACCGAGCGAGAGAAGCAGGAGGCGCGGGTGGCGGAGGTGCGGCAAGATCTCCAGGCTCTCGTGGAAAAACACGAGAGGTTGGAGCGCGACTCAAAGACTCGAGAGTCCGAGCTCGCCTCGGCCCTTGAGAGCGCCAAAGCCGCTAAGGCCGAAGCCCACAAAGCCCTCTAGGAAATTGAGGCGATGAAGAGGATATCGGCGGGTAAGGCATTCTATATGCAAAGCAAGCATGTGAAAGTGAATTATCTGCTACTTACCCGAATCCGGAGCTCTCCAGGAGCATTCGCAGATCTTCCCCGCAGTGTGTCTGATGCTTCCGCATTCTACCGAGCCGAGGAGGGGAGCTCGACGGAGAAGGTGTTTTGGTCTCAAGATATCGAGGCCGGACACCTGTGTTTTTGAGCGACCAAACAAGCAGCTGGTCGAGCTCCATAAGGTGGCCGAACAGGCCATGAAGGGCCTCATAGTTCGGCTGTGGCCCAAGGAAGTCATGCCTGGAGCTACTTGGGCTGGTGAGGCAGCCGTGGACGCCTGTCCATGGGTTGAAGTCGCCAAGCGCCTGGCTCGCATCGAAGGTGCCCAGAGGCCCTTGCCCGTGCTAAGGTGCATCAAGGGCAGGATGGACGCCGAGAAGCTTGTGACGGACGGACCACCACCGGCAAGGAGCATCGCAAGCCCGAGATGTATTATGAGGGCGTCTCAAGGGTGCCCGCCTTTATAGCGGTGAATGCTCCAAAGATGTAATTTTTGAGTAGACTCGCATTTGTTATCCCAGACGCTGAAAACTTGTTCATATGCGCTTAAGCAACACTTTTGAATTTAAAATATTACCTTCAGGCGGCCGTGTATTAAATTTGAGAGATGGCGAGTCGTCGGCTTCAACCCCCATGCCACGAGTGCCGGGTGTTCGGATAAACTTGAGCGCTCTTGTTCCCATTCTTGGGTCCTTCGAGGGAGGCGCCAACGCAACGTAACAAGGCAACTAGACTATAATGCTTGAACACTCTCACTTAGCCATAGAATTCTATAATTTTAAATTTCGGCGAAGCCCCGGTATTCGAAGACCGAGTTCGGGCGCTTATCCACGCCTAGGCCGGACAATGCCGGCTCCTCGCCTAAGCGGCATAAGTCTTTAGGGACTCGAAACCTCTCGAACAAATGTAATCGACTCTCGCCTCTATCATGACGGGTCATTTTAGCTTTCTCCACCGAGGTGCTTAACCCAGCTCAACCGGGCACAATCGTAGTGGTTCTCCCAGCGCTACCTTAGCCGATATAACGGAACATAAGGTACCAAAACATGGGAGCCTGGCAAACCCAACTATTGACCCAAGACATGATTCGGAGCCGATGCATATAATGCTATAAGTTCGGGGTGCCGCAGTTGTGAAAGTGTTCGGACTTATCACACCATATTGTGGGGTACTTAAGCCCCTGGTGTATTGCCTGCACTAAAGTGTTCTGTTTCACACTGTCATAACTGAACATATATATATATATATATATATATATATATATATATATATATAGAAAAAGGAATTCAATAATAGGAAGAAGCTATGTATTGTTTATTCAAAAGGGCTGCAGTAAGAGCAGAACGATACCAATAGTGCGATAAGCAAGGGACGGGACTTTTTAACATGTCCCCTTCCAGGGGTAAGCTGCGGGATGGTATGTAAAACAGGTATGCTGCTCGTAATAGAGACCACCTGGACACTCGGCGAAGCTTTACGCTTCCCCGGCTGTTGCATCGTGTGTTTGGTGATTCTACCACGACAGGGCTTCGTGAGAATGGAGTCCCGAAAGTAAAAAAGAAAGAAGAAAAGAAAAGAATGACACAATCGGGAGCCCCTGGTGCGGTTGAGCCGCATTCTGGGCATGTCGTGGTCGTGCCCCTCCCCCTATGCCCATGGTATTTCCAGAGCGTAATTATGTACGCATAGTACTGGTTTTGCAATTCCGCGAGGGCTGGGGTTTGGGCCGCATTGCTATGCATGCTCGGAACGTGCCAGGCGGTCTTGTTGTAGGTTACTCCGGGCGCGCTTGACGGTGTCCAGACGTTTAATAGCCGGACTCGAGAATTGCCTTAAGAGGCTACTTTGTACTTCGCCGCGAGGGCCGCCATATGCTCCTCCGTCCGAGAGAGCGCTCGTGTTTCCATTGACCGTAATGACTCCTCGAGGGCCCGGCATCTTGATCTTGAGATATGCATAGTGCGGCACCACATTGAACTTTGCAAATGCGGTTCGTCCGAAAGCAAAGGCGTGATAGCCGCTGAACGGGACTATGTCAAGATTAACTCCTCGCTTTGAAGTTATCCGGGATCCAAGACCACTTCAAGTGTAATCGAGCTCTGCATAGTTGGCCTCTACACCTGGTATGACGCCTTTAAAGGTTGTCTTCGTGGGTTTAATCCTTGATGGGTCTATGCCCATTTTGCGACTATATCCTCGATAAAGGTGTTCAAGCTGCTGCCGCCGTCCATTAGGACTCTAGTGAGGTGAAATCCATCAATGATTGGGTCTAGAACCAATGCGGCGAATCCGCCATGGCGGATGCTAGTAGGGTGGTCCCTTCGATCAAAAGTGATTGGGCAAGAAGACCACGGGTTGAACTTTGGGGCGACTGGCTCCATCGCATATACGTCCCTTAGTGCACGCTTCCGCCCCCTTTTGGGTATGTGGGTTGCGTATATCATGTTCACCGTCCGCACTTGTGGGGAAGCCCTTCATCCTCTATTGTTCGGCCGGGCTCCTCCTCGTCATCGCTATGCAGCCCCTTGTCATTGTTTTCGACATTTAACTTGCTCATTGCTTGAACACCCAACAATCCCTGTTGGTGTGGTTGGCTGGTTTTTCAGGTGTGCCGTGTATCTGGCACGAGCGATTGAGTATTCGGTCCAAATTGGATGGGCCCGGAGTATTTCTTTTAAATGGCTTTTTCCGATGACCGGGTTTAGAGCCTGTGAATCCGGCATTGACTACCGTATCCTCAGCATTATCGCCGGCACGCGGGCGCTTTGTGCTTGTTGCGACGCGACCGCCATTGCTGTCCTTGGTATCCGAATTACTGTGGCTCTTGGTCGTGTTGTTACTACGAGCTAGCCAGCTGTCCTCTCCCGCAAAAAGCGGGTCATGAGTGTTGTGAGGGCTGCCATGGATTTCGGCTTTTCCTGTCCTAGGTGCCGCAAGCCACTCGTCACGGATGTTGTGTTTGAAGGCTGCAAGGGCCTCAGCATCCGGACAATCAACGATTTGATTTTTCTTGGTTAGGAACCGTGTCCGTAATTGTCCGCCGATTCCTCTGGCTGCTGAATTATGTGGCTTAGGTCATCGGCGCCGGTGGTCGCACATATATGCCCCGGAAATTGTCGAGGAATGCGGCTTCTCCGTGTCTTCCCAACAACCAATTGACTACCGGCAAGCTGTTAAGCCAATGCCGGGCTGGTCCTTTAAGCTTGAGTGGGAGGTATTTGATGGCGTGTAGATCATCACCGTGGGCCATGTGGATGTGAAGGAGATAGTCCTCGATCCAAACCGCAGAATCTGTTGTGCCATCGTATGATTCAATGTTTACGGGTTTGAAACCCTCAGGGGTTTGATGATCCATCACTTCATCTGTGAAGCATAGTGGGTGGGCGCGCCTCAGATTGGGCTATATCACGACGCAACTCAAATGAGCTTTGTTCATCGTGGTTCGGCCCTACCGGAGTTTCCATATCTGGCGTGGCGTGATTGTTATCGCCACGCGTCGTGGGCGCCCACGCCGATCCGTAGATCGATCTTGTTCCGCTTTGCCTTGTCCTCCAATATATCTCGCAGGTCCGGGCGATTTCGCCGCCTTTGTATTTTTGAGCGCGCTGGGTGCGGCTTGAGTTGAGGGCCGAGAGGCCTTCTTTCCGCATGCCACGAGGTGGCCGGTCACCGTATCATACGCGCCGGTGATGTAGGTTTGGGTGCTTCCTCCTCTAATCGGGTAGCAGCCTGCGTTTGGGTAGCTCTTGGAGGGCGCCGAGTTCATACTCTTCGCCGCAAGGACTTCAGTCCATCTATCGCCTAGCAAGTCTTGGTCAGCTCTAAGCTGTTGTCGCTTTTTCTTGAGGCTGCTTGCCGTGGCCATAAGCCCGCTTGAAACACTCTTGTTCGACCGAATCCTCGGCACATTTAATTCTTCGTCGCCGAGGCTTGCCTCATCTTCGGAGGGAGGCATGTAATTATCGCCCTCTACCTCTCTATCTCGCCGCTCTCTCACGAGGGCTGGCTTCTCCATCCTCCCGCGCTGAATCCTGGCCGGAGGGGTTGTCTTCGCACCGTCCGGGTGTTATTGTCTCCGTGCCGGAATCACCGCTTTTGCTGTGGCAGGATTTAGAGCGGGTCACCGACGCCGGGCGCTTAGGTTGTTTCTTGAGGGGTCATCCTCCGCTGTTCCATCGCCATTCCCATCTTTTGGGATGTCCACCATGTATATGCCGTATGACGAGGTGGTTTCTAGTGCCCTCGTGGGCGTTGGTTCTGGTCGCCTCTGCATCGCCGTCCATACCGTCAATGTCTTCGAGTCAAAGTCGAGCATGTCGGTTAAATCATTGGCAATTAGCTCTGAAAGTGGGTGGTGGGTGGGCTTTGAATTTCTTCGTCGTCCGCATCCCAACCTTCCCGACCATAATCCGCCAGGGCTCCCCGATAAAGAGAGAGACTTTAGTGAGTTTAGGATGTCGCCAAAGGGCGAAAAGCCGAAAGATGTCCGCGCAGTGAATTCCATGATCGCGCCCAATCGGAGTCGATTGGCGGGCGCTGAAGGCTCGGAGTCCGGTGAGGAGTCCGACACCTTGGAGTCACGAAGCCGCAAAGCGAC
Source organism: Aegilops bicornis (assembly GCA_021605145.1). Taxonomy (NCBI): domain Eukaryota; kingdom Viridiplantae; phylum Streptophyta; class Magnoliopsida; order Poales; family Poaceae; genus Aegilops; species Aegilops bicornis. Next base: position 515,267,343 of record CM038674.1, read on the forward strand.
GGGTAGGTGTAAGGCTCAATCGCCGAGAGATTGCAGCCCCGAGGCGGTGTCCAGCCACCCGCCCTCGATCGGGCGATGGCTCTGAGCTAAAGGTCGGAGCGGACACTGGTGCGGCCTCCAGGACACTGTTCGGCGGCAGAGCTAGATCATGCCCTCGTGATAGAGCGGCGCGCTTGGCTGTGGCTCGAACCCGTCGAAGATCAAGTCTCCGCGGACGTCGGCCGTGTAGTTCAAACTTCCAAATCTGACCTGGTGGCCAGGGGCATAGCTTTCAATCTGCTCCATATGGCTGCTTAATTGGCCCACAAAGGCAAAGCCTCCGAATCACGAAGATCTGTCCGGGAGAAAGGTCTCACCGGACCGCATCGTTGTTGACGATCGGAGGAGCCATCGGCCTAAAGATGACGCATACGCAGGAACTCTCAATGAAAGCACCAATGTCGGTGTCAAACCGGCGGATCTCGGTAGGGGTCCCGAATCTGCGTCTAGGCGGATGGTAACAGGAGACAAGGGACACGATGTTTTTACCTGTGTTCGCCCTCTCGATGGAGGTAAAACCCTACTCCGCTTGATTAATATTGATGATATGGGTAGTACAAGAGTAGATCTACCACGAGATCGAGAGGCTAAACCTTAGAAGCTAGCCTATGGTATGATTGTTGTTCGTCCCACAGACTAAAACCCTCCGGTTTATATAGGCACCGAAGAGGGTTAGGGTTACACAGAGTCGGTTACAATGGTAGGAGATCTACATATCCATATCGCCAAACTTGCCTTCCACACCAAGGAAAGTCCCATCCGGACACGGGACGAAGTCTTCAATCTTGTATCTTCATAGTCTAGGAGTCCGACCAAAGGCTATAGTCCGGCTATCTGGACACCCCCTAATCCAGGACTCCCTCAAAGAGCAATCCTCTCACTCGGAGGCTTAGCTGCAGTTCCGTACTCGCCTAAGTTTAAAAAATCCTACCGAGTGAAGAGCAATCCTCTCACTCGGAGGCTTAGCTGCAGTTCCGTACTCGCCTAAGTTTAAAAAATCCTACCGAGTGAAGAGCAATCCTCTCACTCGGGGGCTTAGCTGCAGTCCTGTACTCACCTAAGTTTCAAAAATCCCACCGAGTGAAGAGCAACCCTCTCCCTCGGGGGCTTAGCTGCAGTTCCGTACTCGCCTAAGTTATAAAAATCCTACCGAGTAAAGAGCAGCCCTCTCACTCGGGGGCTTAGCTCCAGTTCCATACTCGCCTAAGTTAAAAACCACTCCGAGTGGCTGAGTCACAAATACAATGTACGCTCCATCTTGATCCGCAAGGACGACGAGGTGCAGGTCATGTACAACACCTAGTGCTCTTGTCCATGACCCCCTCGACGGAGCTGCGTCACAAGTACAATGTACACTCCATCCTGATCCATAAAGACGACAAGGTACAAGTCGTGTGCAACACCTAATGCTCATGCCCACAACCCTCTCGTCAGAGCTGCGTCACAAATACAATGTCGGGCCTGAAGTGAAGTGTCGAGTTTCACTCGGAGTCAAGAGATTCAAAAGCAGCAAAGACAAAGACAAGCATATTCAAGGAAAATCTAAGTTCGGATAAATCTAGCAAGGTTCAGAACCGCAGATAAAAGTGCTCGGGCATCAGGCCTGAAAGAGTTTAACGGTTACAAAGTCACTCGACATTCCCAGGCAAATTTAATCAAGGCATAAAGTTTGTTCACTCCGTGGGAGGAGGGCTGGCAGGCTCGACGAACTCGTCCAGCTTGATTCCGTCTGGAATGCGGGTGGATGCTTCGATGAAGGTCTCCATGAAGGACTGGAAGTGAAGCTTCTTGGTGTTGGCCACCTTGAGCGATGCTAGTTTCTCTTCCTTGGCCTCTTTGCAATGGACGCGAACCAAAGATAGAGCCACATCAGCACCGCATCAGGCGGATGACTTCTTCCATTCCTGCACTCGACCGGGGATCTCATTGAGTCGAGTCATCAGAGACTCGAGATCATTCTAAAATGTCAACCTTGGCTAGAGCACCGTGTCAATCCGCGACACCGCCACCTTCAGTCGTGCGAGGTAGTCCATGGCACTGGCAAGACGATATTCCAGTCGGAGTATGTTCATGGCAGCTTCATCCTTAACAGGGGAGTTGATGGGGTCCAAGCTCGTCTCAATTCGCCCAGTCTCTTCCTTGAAGTTTTGGCAGAATTCTACGCACATAGAGAAATGATGAGTCGACAGCTATATGACGAGTCGACAACAACAAATCAGTCGTACAAGGACAAGTACCTTCAAGCATAAGAAACAACTTCTTGGCGAGTCCTCCGAGATAAACCTCCAGTTCGTCCCTCTTCCAGGTGAGATCTCCAACTTTGTCGGTCAGAGTCACCTTGTCCTTCTTCAGCTGCTGGACTTCCTTATTGGGTTCGCTGATGGCAGTCTTCAGTTTGGCGTTTTCTTCTTCTAACTTGCCGACTGAAGCCAGCTTCTTGTCGGCAAATTCAGTTTTTTCCCGCGCCGTCTTCTGAGCTGCGGCGAGGTCAAGGTCCTTCTGCTCCAGCGCCTTCTTCCTTTTCTCTAAAGAAAGAACATTCTTCAGTCGAGCTTGGAGTTGTCTGTTTTCACTACACACATCTGTTCGAGTGGAGTCACTCGGTTCAAAAGGCAAAAAGTAAAGCTGGCAAAGCAAACAGTCGACAAGTAGTTACCTCCCATAGCAGCTGCTTCATCCTTAGCCTTCTACAAATTTTGCTTGGCCAGTTCCAAATCAAGGTTGAGCTGAATTTGTTTTTGCTCCAAGTCAGCAAACCGAGCCCCGAGCTCACAAGATCTCTGCAGTCAGTGGAAAATCAGTCGACAGGAACAAGATTTGATTGCTTCTGAGCGAAATAATACAAGTTCAACTCGTTACGACAAAAAAAGTTCTAAGACTACTGCCAAATCATACATTCAACAGTAGTCTCGGGGACTACACCTAGTGGGTGCACTTAGCGTGCCCCCACTGGTTTGGCATTTTAATCGACTTGGTCCGTCTAGTCGAGAGAAAACAAAAGAGACAACAGTTATTCTCAGACCACAGCCGACTGCCCGCAGTCAACTGCGCTCTTGGGACTACACCTAGTGGGTGCACTCAGCGTGCCCCCACTGGTCCAGATTCCACCCGACATGGTCCGCCCAGACGGAGTGGAAGAACCATCAAGAAATATTTTGTTAAAGACCCCCGCCGAACCAAACATTCGACAGTGGCCTCGGGGACTACACCCAGTGGGTGCACTCTGCGTGCCCCCACTAGTTCAAAGATACAGTCGATGCGACCTAGTCGACTCAAGTGGAAAAACTACTCAGCAAAAGTCAAAACACCCACTAGGTGTACAGATGCAAGGTGCAGACTGACAATAGATGCACATTAAAGGTTTTTGGTAGCATATCCTAATAGAACAAGCGTCAAGCTAAAAGATCAGTCAGAAATCAGCTAACCTGGACGTTGGTCTGGAGTGCTAAGCTGGCGTCATAAGCAGCCTGACTGGCCTCGTGCACGACCTTCATCTGCTTCATCATAAGGCCCGCCTGGCGTATAGCTTCCTTGGCAGCGCTCACTTGGTCCTCCGGGACATGATGGGCGATGATAAGCGGAGTTGGTGGAGCAGTCGCAACAACCTGGGGATCTGAGGCATGGAGTTGCACGGACGAGGCAGGGACTTGGACAGTCGACGCCGAAGGACGTTCAGTCGACACATGATCAGCAAAAGTAAAAGAAGCTCGATTGAGGTATCCGGATTGCTGAGTCACTGGTTCTAGCGATGACATCGTCTGGGGTGCCTTGGTGGCCGGCACCCTCCTGCCTGAGGTCCTGACCCTCCTCCCCGTAGGCCTCTCGGGCATATCTTCATCGTCATCTGGAAGTTCAATAACATTCTGCAGTGCTGCAAAAGATTTGACCGCAAGAACTCAGTCAACCGATAAACCAATTGACAAAATGAAGGCAAGATGGTGGAAGTCTTACCTGCTTTGGAAGTGGCCGCGTTTTCAATCTCCTCATCATCGTCATCCTTGTAAATGGAAGTTCCAGAAGTAGCAGCACTTCAAGTTTCTGAACTCACTCAGTCAAGCAAGAGAATGGGTCGACGACAAATATAAGAGTCCCTGAGCAAAGGGTGAAAGCAAAACACTTACATGGAGGCAACGAGAACGTCCACCTTGATCTTAGGCAGGGCCTTCCGAGGCTTTGAAGGCGCAATGGGCTGCTTCGGGGCCTTTTCAGTCGGAACGGGGAGGATGTCCGAGTGTGCTTCGAGGTCTGCGTACTCTGTGCAACAACTTTGCCACGGACACTCGCCGGATCATGGGTCTATTTGGAGCGTCTTTTAGAGCATGGTGGGGAATCGACTTCCTCCCCACTACTCGAGTCATCATTATCATCATCACTCTCATCTTCAGATTTCCAGTTGGCGCTCTCGCCTCCGCTTGCCTCGCCCTCGTGGACTTGCTCTCCATTCGGCATTGAGTACATTTCGGTATAAATCTGCAAGGCAAAGAATTGCACAAGTATCAGTTAGGTTCAAGAACACTTACAAATCAAAGAAAAAAGACACTCGGCAGTAAAGGTCAGACCTTATCTGGTTCATTGGCGGCGTCGAGTGGTGGAATTCTCCTGGACCCCCTGGGGTTGTCTTTGTTTCCAGTGATGCCCTGCAACCACTACGCCACCGTCTCCTCGGTGACTTCCTCTGGATGGATCCGAGTGGTGTCATCAATACCCGAGTACATCCACATAGGATGATCGCGGGCCTAGAGTGGCTGGATGCATCGAATGAGAAACACCTCAAGCAAATCCATGCCAGTCACACCTTCACGGACTAGCTGGACTACCCGTTCGACTAACATGTTCACCTCTGCTTTCTCTGCTGGAGTCACTTTCAAGGAAGAGGGCTGATGGTCTCGCTCCATGGAGAAGGGAGGAAGGCCAGTTGACTGACCTGGGGTCGGTTGCCTTACAATAAAACTAGGTCGACTCCCACCCACTAACTGAATTGGGAAGAATCATAGCTGGAAAAGTACTCCTACCCCTCATCTAAATCCCTAGACCTCCGCACATCTGGATCACGTGCGTCCTCTCATCACTTGGATTAGCCTTTTTCACAGACTGGGAGCGGCAGGTAAAGATGTGTTTGAAGAGACCCCAATGCGGTCGACAACCCAGGAAATTCTCACACATGGAAACAAATGCAGCGAGATATGTGATGGTGTTGGGGGAGAAGTGATGAAGTTGGGCTCCAAAAAAGTTCAAGAAACCCCAGAAAAAAGGATGAGGGGCAGAGAGAAACCACGGTCAACATGAGTCGCGAGGAGGATGCACTCACCCTCCTGCGGCCGCGGCTCGGTCTCGTTTCCCGGCAGCCTCCAAGATCCGTGGGCAATCAAGCCCCCTTCGACCAGATCCTCCAGGTCCTCCTTCTGGATCTAAAACGAATCCAGTCACCCTGGATCCAGCCGAGCGGCAGGCCGAACCTCGTCGACGACCCCTCCGACTCGTCTTCTTGCCCTTCGCCGGTGTCGTCGCTTTCTTCGCGCGCTCCAGGGCCGCCGTCTTGTCCTTTCCCATCGCAGCAGACTGCGCGCGGACGGGGCGGCGGCCTCGAGGGTAGAGGCGAACGCGGTGGGGAAGCAGAGGAGGAAGAAGGGGAATGAGGCGCACTGTGCAGAACACATCGACCCCGACACCTTATTTAGGCCTGTGATGACCCACAAGTATAGGGGATCTATCATAGTCCTTTCAATAAGTAAGAGCGTCGAACCCAACGAGGAGCAGAAGGAAATGATAAGCGGTTTTCAGCAAGGTATTCTCTGCAAGTACTGAAATAAGTGGTAACATATAGTTTTGTGATAAGATAAATTGTAACGAGCAACAAGTAACAAAGGTAAATAAAGTGCAGCAAGGTGGCCCAATCCTTTTTGTAGCAAAGGACAAGCCTGGACAAACTCTTATAATAGGAAAAGCGCTCCCGAGGACACATGGGAATATCGTCAAGCTAGTTTTCATCATGTTCATATGATTCGCGCTCGGTACTTTGATAATTTGATATGTGGGTGGACCGGTGCTTGGGTGCTGTTCTTACTTGAACAAACATCCCACTTATGATTAACCTCTATTGCAAGCATCCGCAACTACAACAAAAGTATTAAGGTAAACCTAACCATATCATGAAACATATAGATCCAAATCAGCCCCTTACGAAGCAACGCATAAACTAGGGTTTAAGCTTCTGTCACTCTAGCAACCCATCATCTACTTCCCAATGCCTTCCTCTAGGCCCAAATAGTGGTGAAGTGTTATGTAGTCGACGTTCACATAACACCACTAGAGGCTAGACAACATACATCTCATCAAAATATCGAACGAATACCAAATTCACATGACTACTAATAGCAAGACTTCTCCCTTATCCTCGGGAACAAACGTAACTACTCACAAAGCATATTCATGTTCATAATCAGAGGGGTAATAATATGCATAAAGGATCTGAACATATGATCTTCCACCAAATAAACCAACTAGCATCAACTACAAGGAGTAATCAACACTACTAGCAACCTACTAGCACCAATCCCGGACTTGGAGACAAGAATTGGATACAAGAGATGAACTAGGATTTGGAGATGAGATGGTGCTGGTGAAGATGTTGATGGAGATTGCCCTCTCCCGATGAGAGGAGCATTGGTGATGATGATGACGATGATTTCCCCCTCCCGAAGGGAAGTGTCCCCGGCAGAACAGCTCCGCCGGAGCCCTAGATTGGTTCCGCCAAGGTTCCGCCTCGTGGCGGCGGAGTCTCGTCCCGAAAGGTTGCTTATGATTTTTTTCTCATCGAAGGACTTCATATGGGAGAAGATGGGCATCCGAGAGCCACCAGGGGGCCCACGAGGTAGGGGGGCGCGCCCCAGGGGGGGAGCCCCCCACTCTCATGAGCAGGGTGTGGGCCCCCTGGCCTTCATCTTTGGCGAAGATTTTTCTTTATTTCTTTTAAGATATTCCGTGGAGTTTCAGGACTTTTGCGGTTGCACAGAATAGGTCTCCAATATTTGCTCCTTTTCCAGCCCAGAATTCTAGCTGCCGCCATTCTCCCTCTTCATGTAAACCTTGTAAAATAAGAGGGGGAAAGGCAAGCTCAACATGTTAGAGGATCCATGACAACATACTTTATCTCAGATATAAGAAAACATAACTCATCACATTGTCTTCCGTGTCCAACATCAACTCTTTAGCATGTCATATTTTAATGAGTGCTCCCAATCATAAAAGATGTCAATGATAATATATCTATATGTGAAACCTCTCTTTCCTTATTACTTCCTATTAATTGCAACGATGACCAAAGCTATATTTGCCAACTCCCAACTACTTTTAATCATCATACTTTTTCTATGTGAAGTCATTACTCTCAATAAGATCAATATGAACTCTTTGTTTCTTTTTATTCTTTTTCTTTTATTCACCCAAGATCATGGCAAAATAATCAAGCCCTTGACTCAACACTAATCTTTATTATATATAGCTCACGGACTCGATTACATAGATGGATCATAAAGCAAAACTTCAAAACTAGATCATGCCATAAACTTTATTCTACTGGATCAAGATACTACTAATAGGATCGAACTAAGAAAAACAGTAAAGATAGGAGTTGTGATGGTGATACGATACCGGGGCACCTCCCCCAAGCTTGGCACTTGCCAAGGGGAGTGCTCATACCCATGTGATTATATCTCCTTCTTTGTCGGTGAAGGGTGAGGTGTTGTTGATGATGCAGGCTTGTCGTCCACCTTCCATGGCACAGGCTCACCATCATAGAAGGATGATCGAGTCTCCAGAATCCTCATATCTGCAGCCAAACTCATCCTTTTGAATCTATATTCATACTCACAGTTTTGATTTTGCAGATCATAGATTTGGGTTTGGAGGTGCTCGATCTTCTCATGTAGCTTGAAGATGGCCTTCTCGGTGTTCTTGGCATATGGCTCATAGTTGTTGGTGAACTCCGCGAGCATCTTGTGGCTAGCGTTAATTCCACACTCCACCATCCCCTGGCACTTGAAAACTTGTTGCTCCATTGCTTCGAGCCTCGCCTCCACGCTTCCGGTTCCCTTTGGTCCCTCAACATCGCGGATGTGCAGCAACCCATCACGCATCTCAATGGTTTGAGGGTGTCGCAGCACCTCCACGAGGTAAGGGTTGATCACCTTCTCGAAGAACTTGTCCTTGGAAGCACTAGGGGACGTCAAAAAACAACTCGAAACAAGAACAGGAGATATTTGCGTGATACGAGAGTCAAAACCTCCGGGGGAATATATAATGAATTTTTACCGACTAAAATACGTATCGTGCAAGAAAACGGAGTCCGGAGGGCACACGAGGTGCTCACGAGGTAGGGGGCGCGCCCAGGGGGGTAGGGCGCGCCCACCACCCTCGTGGGGCCCTCGTGTCCTTCCTGGACTTACACTTATTTTTCTATTTTTCTAAATATTCCAAAATGGAGAAATATTGCCTTAAAAATTGTTTTGGAGTCGGTTTACTTACCGTACCACATACCTATTCCTTTTCGGAGTCTGAAACGGCCTGGAAAGTGTTTCTTATGTATTCCTACGAGGTTACGGTTTCAATAATATTGGTTTCAACATTTATGGGATTACCTGAGATATAATGTTTGATCCTTTGATCGTTTACCACCTTCGTATTTGTGCCTTCGAAGTTGTTGATTTTTATGGCACCGGAACGATAGACCTCCTCGATAACGTAGGGACCTTCCCATTTAGAGAGAAATTTTCCTGCAAAAAATCTTAAACGAGAGTTGTATAGCAATACACCTACATTAAACTCACGCTTTTGTATCCTTTTGTCATGCCATCTTTTAACTTTTTCTTTAAACAACTTAGCATTTTCATAAGCTTGAGTTCTCCATTCATCAAGTGAGCTAATATCAAATAACCTCTTCTCACCGGCAAGTTTGAAATCATAGTTGAGCTCTTTAATAGCCCAATATGCCTTATGTTCTAGTTCGAGAGGTAAGTGACATGCTTTTCCATAAACCATTTTATACGGAGACATACCCATAGGATTCTTATATGCAGTTCTATAGGCCCATAATGCATCATCAAGTTTCTTGGACCAATTCTTTCTAGACCTATTAATGCCTTTTGCAAAATTAATTTGACCTCTCTATTGCTCAATTCTACTTGACCACTAGATCATGGGTGATAAGGAGATGCAATTCTATGATTAACATCATATTTAGCAAGCATTTTACGGAAAGCACCATGAATAAAGTGTGAACCACCATCAGTCATTAAATATCTAGGGACTCCAAACCTCGGAAAAATAACTTCCTTAAGCATTTTAATAGAGGTATTATGATCAGCACTACTAGTTGGAATAGCTTCTACCCACTTAGTAACGTAATCAACAACAACCAAAATATGTGTATATCCATTAGAGGCGTGAAAAGGTCCCATATAATCAAAGCCCCAAACATCAAATGGTTCAATAACAAGTGAATAATTCATAGGCATTTCTTGACGCCTACTAATATTACCAATTCTTTGACATTCATCACAAGACAAAACAAACTTACGGGCATCCTTGAAGAGAGTAGGCCAATAAAAAACCGGATTGCAATACCTTATGGTCGGTTCTATCTCCAGCGTGGTGTCCTCCATAAGCTTCGGAGTGACACTTGCGTAGGATCTGTTCCTCGTTCATGCTCAGGCACACAACGTCTAATAACACCATCTACTCCTTCTTTATAAAGATGTGGGTCATCCCAAAAGTAATGTCTCAAATCATAGAAGAACTTTTTCTTTTGTTGGTATGTGAAGCTAGGTGGTATAAATTTAGCAACGATATAATTAGCATAATCAGCATACCATGGAGCGCTACGAGAAGTGCTTATGACATTTAATTGTTCATCGTGAAAGCTATCATCAATAGGTAGTGGGTCATCAAGAACATTCTCTAACCTAGATAAGTTGTCTCCAGAACGGGTTCTCAGCTCCTTTCTATCAACAATATGCAAATCAAATTCTTGCAAAGAAGAGAACCCATCCGATAAGCCTAGGTTTAGCATCTTTCTTTTCCATAAGATATTTAATAGCAGCATGATCAGTGTGAATAGTTACTTTAGAATCAACAATATAGGGTCTGAATTTATCACAAGCAAATACAACTGCTAAAAGTTCCTTTTCGGTAGTAGCATAATTTGTTTGAGCATTGTCTAGAGTCTTACTAGCATAATGGTTAACATTTAATTTCTTATCAACTCTTTGCCCTAGAACAACACCTACAGCGTAATCACTAGCATCACACATAATTTCAAAGGGTAAATTCCAATCGTGTGAACAACAAAAAGTAGACTAATGCTTTCTTAAGTATTTCAAATGCTTCTACACAATCATCATCAAAGACAAATGGTACATCTTTTTTGTAATAAATTAGTCGAGGTCGAGAGATTTTTGAGAAGTCCTTAATGAACCTCCTATAAAATCCGGCGTGACCAAGGAAACTTCTTATACCTTTGATGTCCTTGGGACATGGCATCTTTTCAATAGCATCAACTTTGGCCTTATCAACTTCAATACCTCTTGCAGAAACTTTGTGTCCCAAGACAATACCTTCATTAACCATAAAGTGGCACTTTTTCCAATTCAAGACAAGATTAGTTTCTTCACATCTCTGCAAAACTCGATCAAGATTGCTCAAGCAATCATCAAAAGAGGAACCATCGACGGAAAAGTCGTCCATGAAAACCTCACAAATCTTTTCACAAAAATCAGAATATATAGCCATCATGCATCTTTGAAAGGTAGCAGGTGCATTACATAAACCAAAAGGCATACGTCTATAAGCAAAAAGTACCAAAAGGGCATGTAAAAGTAGTCTTTGATTGATCTTGAGCCGACATACGTATTTGAGAGAAACCAGAATAACCATCTAGAAAGCAATAATGTGTATGTTTGCATAATCTTTCTAGCATTTGATCAATAAAAGGTAAGGGGTAATGATCTTTCTTAGTAGCTTTATTTAATTTGCGGAAATCAATTACCATCCTATAACCTGTAATAATTCTTTGCGGAATCAATTCATCTTTATCATTAGGGACAACCGTAATACCTCCCTTCTTAGGGACACAATGGATAGGACTCACCCACTGACTATCAGCAACGGGATAAATTATACCTGCCTCCAGAAGCTTGAGTATTTCTTTTCTTACCACTTCTTTCATTTTAGGATTCAAACGTCGTTGAGGATCACGAACTGGTTTGGCATCCGCTTCCAAATTTATTTTATGTTGACATAGAGTGGGACTAATGGCCTTAAGATCATCAAGAGTATATCCAATAGCGACACGGTGCTTCTTCAGAGTTTTCAATAATCTTTCTTCTTCATGCTTCGAAAGGTTAGCACTAATAATAACAGGATATATTTTCTTTTCATAAAGATAAGCATATTTAAGATTATCGTGCAACGGTTTAAGCTCAAACACGGATCACCCTTGGGTGGAGGAGGATCCTAGGATTTCAACAGCAAATTGTGTTGCGAGAATAGGTTCCTGTTTAAATAATACTTCATCTATTTCCCTTCTTTCATTCATGAACATCTCATTTTCATGGTCTAGCAAATAGTGTTCTAAAGGATCACTAGAAGGTACGGCAATAGAAGCAAGACCAATAATTTCATCCTTACTAGGCAATTCTTCCTCACGATGTTGTTTACTGAATTTAGAGAAATTAAACTCATGAACCATATCATCCAAGCCAATAGTAACAACATTCTTTTTGCAATCTATCCTAGCATTAATGTATTCAAGAAGGGTCTACCAAATATAATGGGACAAAAGCTATCTTGTGGAGAACCAAGAACAAGAAAATCAGCGGGATATTTGGTTTTTCCACACAATACTTCAACATCTCTAACAATTCCCATTGCGTATATAGTATCTCTATTGGCAAGTTTAATTGTAACATCAATATCTTCTAACTCAACAGTGCAATCTCATGCATAATTTCTTTATATAAGTCAACGGGTATAACACTAGCACTAGCACCCATATCACATAAGCCATGATAACAATGATCTCCTATTTTAACAGAAATAACAGGCACGCCTACCACAGGTCTATGTTTATCTTTAGCACACGGTTTAGCAATTCTAGCAGTTTCACCACGTAATTGAATAACATGCCCATCAATATTATCGACAAGAGATCTTTAACAATAGCAATATTAGGTTCTACTTTGACTTGCTCAGGAGGTGTATAAGTTCTAATATTTCTTTTACGAACAACAATTGAAGCTTTAGCATGATCCTTTACTCTAACAGGGAAAGGTGGTTTCTCAACATAAGAGGTAGGAACAATAGGATCATTATAAGTGACAGTCCTTTCTTCAAATTTAATAGGTGCATCTACTTTTACTTCTATGGGAGGATGATATTTAAACCACTTCTCCTTAGGGAGATCAACATAAGTAGCAAAAGATTCACAGAAGGAAGCTACTATCTCAGAGTCAAGTCCATATTTAGTGCTAAACTTACGGAAAATATCGGTATCCATAAAGGATTTAACACAATCAAACTTAGGTGTCATACACGACTCCTTACCTTCGCCGAGGTCCCAATCTTCAGAGTTGCATTTAATTCTATCCAATAAATTCCATTTAAATTCAATAGTCTTCATCATAAAAGAGCCAACACAAGAAGTATCGAGCATGGTGCGATTGTTATCGTAAAGCCGAGCATAAAAATTTCAAGAATTGTCACTCTTGAGAGCTCATGATTGGGGCATGAATATAACATTGATTTAAGCCTCCCCCAAGCTTGAGCGATGCTTTCTCCTAAGCGAGGCCAAAAATTATATATATAATTGCGATCACGATGAACAAGATGCATAGGGTAATACTTTTGATGAAATTCCAATTTCAATCTTTTATAGTTCCATGATCTCGTATCATCACATAGCCTATACCATGTCAATCGCCTTCCTTCAAAGATAAAGGGAAGACCTTCTTCTTAACAACATCATTGGGTATACCTGCAAGCTTAAATAATCCACAAACTTCATCCACATAGAGTAGATGTTCGTCAGGATGCTTTGGTCCATCTCCTGTAAAAGTATTAGCTAGCAGTTTTTCCATCATACCCGAAGGAACTTCAAAAGGAGTTTCATTTTCAATAGGTTCAGTAGGTTGAGGAGCAACTCTTTGTTTCATCGGACGGGTGAAGATACCCTAACAAGCCCCTCAGAGAATTACTTTCCATAGTAACAAGTGACAGAAAATTTCAGCACACTATATAAATTTGTCCTTACCAAATTCCACTTACCAAAGGCGCTTACACTGCAAGAACGGGCGCCGTAAAAGAGTCTTGATGACCCACAAGTATAGGGGATCTATCGTAGTCCTTTCGATAAGTAAGAGTGTCGAACCCAACGAGGAGCAGAAGGAAATGATAAGCGGTTTTCAGCAAGGTATCATCTGCAAGTACTGAAATAAGTGGTAACAGATAGTTTTGTGATAAGATAAATTGTAACGAGCAACAAGTAAAAAAGGTAAATAAAGTGCAGCAAGGTGGCCCAATCCTTTTTGTAGCAAAGGACAAGCCTGGACAAACTCTTATAATAGGAAAAGCGCTCCCGTGGACACATGGGAATATCGTCAAGCTAGTTTTCATCACGTTCATATGATTCGCGTTCGGTACTTTGATAATTTGATATGTGGGTGGACCGGTGCTTGGGTGCTGTTCTTACTTGAACAAACATCTCACTTATGATTAACCTCTATTGCAAGCATACGCAACTACAACAAAAGTATTAAGGTAAACCTAACCATAGCATGAAACATATAGATCCAAATCAGCCCCTTACAAAGCAACACATAAACTAGGGTTTAAGCTTCTGTCACTCTAGCAACCCATCATCTACTTATTACTTCCCAATGCCTTCCTCTAGGCCCAAATAATGGTGAAGTGTTATGTAGTCGACGTTCACATAACACCACTAGAGGCTAGACAACATACATCTCATCAAAATATCGAACGAATGCCAAATTCACATGACTACTAATAGCAAGACTTCTCCCTTGTCCTCAGGAACAAACGTAACTACTCACAAAGCATATTCATGTTCACAATCAGAGGGGTAATAATATGCATAAAGGATCTGAACATATGATCTTCCACCAAATAAACCAAATAACATCAACTACAAGGAGTAATCAACACTACTAGCAACCTACTAGCACCAATCCCGGACTTGGAGACAAGAATTGGATACAAGAGATGAACTAGGGTTTGGAGATGAGATGGTGCTGGTGAAGATGTTGATGGAGATTGCCCTTTCCCGACGAGAGGAGCGTTGGTGATGATGATGATGATGATTTCCCCCTCCCGGAGGGAAGTGTCCCCGGCATAACAGCTCCACCGGAGCCCTAGATTGGTTCCGCCAAGGTTCCGCCTGTGGCAAGTGAGTCTCGTCCCTAATGTTTGATTATTATTTTTTTCACATCGAAGGACTTCATATGGGAGAAGATGGGCATCCGAGAGCCACCAGGGGGCCCACGAGGTAGGGGGGCGCGCCCCAGGGGGGGGGGCGCCCCCCACCCTCGTGAGTAGGGTGTGGGCCCCCTGGCCTTCATCTTTGGCAAAGATTTTTCTTTATTTCTTTTAAGATATTCCGTGGAGTTTCAGGACTTTTGGGGTTGCACAGAATAGGTCTCCAATATTTGCTCCTTTTCCAGCCCAAAATTCCAACTGCCGGCATTCTCCCTCTTCATGTAAACCTTGTAAAATAAGAGAGAATAGCCATAAATATTGTGACATAACGTGAAATAGCAGCCCATAATGCAATAAATATCGATATAAAAGCATGATGCAAAATGGACGTATCAACCTGCTTCCGAGTGTCTGACTTGTGGGCCCAAGCAATCTTGTCAAATCCCGCAACAGTCGCACGCTCGTTACGTGGCAAAAAAGGTGGTACGAGAATCAAGGCTCCCTGCCTAATCCATTCCGTTTACTGTGACGCTCTCCGTCCCGCGCACCTCTCCAAATTTCGAATCCCGTGAGATCCGGGAACAGAAGTGCAATCAATCACGCCAAAGATTTCATACCATTCCAATAATCGAAGCATATCATGATAAGTTCAGTCGACAAACTCCGAATGGATCAAGGCGACTAAAAATGAAGTTAAAGTTTCATCATGGTTCACTGACCCAGGTAAAATGCCTCCGAAGCATAAGAATCGGGTCAGAACCATCTTCAACCTCTTCTCCACTCGGACCTCGACCCATTCGGGGGCTAATGATGATGACATGTACCTAGGGCAGGGTAATAGGCCTGACCTAGATACCCTCCCCAAGGACACTGCCCTAGAGTCAAAGGCATTCGAAGTACAACAACATCTACCGACTGAAATAACCTCAGAGTGCAACCCACTTGACCACCAATTCCACTCGGATAACCCAATTCCATTCGACCATACCAGAAACCACTTGGAGTACAAAAGAGCTAAAGTCACTCAGGATGGCAACGGTCAGGCGTTCACTCCATAGTCTTAATGATCATTTATATGTCTTTATTGTTGGCGTTACCAGTAATGCCTCACCTTAACGTACATTGAACCCCTTGTAACGTGGGCTGGATGGGGTCCTAGCGCACTCTATATAAGCCACCCTCCTCCACTGGCACAAGGGTTCGCACCCACTGTAACTTCACGCATAATCCAGTCGACCAAGCCTCCGGGCACCGAGACGTAGGGCTGTTACTTCCTCCGCGAAGGGCCTGAACTCGTAAACCTTGCGTGCACAACCTCATCATAGCTAGGATCTTGCCTCCTCCTATGTACCCCCTATTCTACTGTCAGACTTACTCCCACGGTAGTAACCACAGGAGCCGGGCAACCCAACTATTGACCAAAGACATGATTCGGAGCTAATGCATATAATGCGGTATTCGGGACACTGAAGTATACTATAAAGGTATTCGGACTTTTATTTTTGAAAAATATATGTGACTGAATAGTGCCCCTGGCAACATATGCCGAGGTGTATATGTCAATCTGCCGTGAAGACAGAATACAGGTTATGAAATCAGCCAATACCGAATAAGGTTGGTGTCGGTGTCAAAACCGACGGATCTCGGGTAGGGGGTCCCGAACTGTGCGTCTAGGCGGATGGTAACAGGAGACAAGGGACACGATGTTTTTACCCAGGTTCAGGCCCTCTAGATGGAGGTAATACCATACTCCTGCTTGATTAATATTGATGATGGGTAGTACAAGAGTAGATCTACCACGAGATCAGAGAGGCTAAACCCTAGAAGCTAGCCTATGGTATGATTGTTGTTCGTCCTACGGACTAAAACCCTCCGGTTTATATAGACACCGGATAGGGTTAGGGCTACACAGAGTCGGTTACAATGGTAGGAGATCTACATATCCGTATCGCCAAGCTTGCCTTCCACCCCAACGGAAGTCCCATCCGGACACGGGACGAAGTCTTCAATCTTGTATCTTCATAGTCTAGGAGTCCGGCCAAAGATGATAGTTCGGCTATCCGGACACCCCCTAGTCCAGGACTCCCTCAAGAGTCTCGAACCAGTGCTTCAATGGCGACGAGTCCGGGCGCATATATTGTCTTCGGCATTGCAAGGCGGGTTCCTCCTCCGAATACTTCATAGAAGGTTTTGAACACAAGGATAGTGTCCTGCTCGCCAAACAAGTTCCACATACCACCGTAGAGAGAGAATAACTTTTGCACAGATCACTGACGTATTCCATGGGCGTGACATCACACCACGGCCGTGCCTTTATGTGAATTGTTTTTACTGCTCAACCTCATGAAGTTTAGCGAGGCGGTTTCCGCACGCCCTATCAAAGCATAGATCGTGCCCCTTATTCCGAGATTCCCATCAATACGGACGCAGTAACCCATCCGCACCATTGATTACGGTGCTTGGGAGATAAGCGAGTTTTACCAGTGGTGGGGGACGATAGTCATTCTCATTCATATAAGGGGATAAGGATCCACCCTTTTCACCCACGCCTTCTTCCTCCTTTGCTCATCCACTTCACAAGACTCGAGCTCCAAATACTAACTCACAAGATCCCACCTCAACCTTCTCCAACTATGTCCGGAGCGGGAGGAAGGTGGATGGCCTCCTCCGTCATGGAGGGGCACATCACAAAGCTGCGGTAGGCCGGATACTTGTCCGGCGACATCGCGTGTCGGCTCCCCAACAAGGGGCAGCTCACTCCAACCCCCAGGCCCCATGAGAGGGTGGTGTTTATCCCCCACTTCCCACGCGGACTAGGTTTTCCACTTCACCCATTTGTCCGGGGGCTCATGTTCTACTACGGCCTGGACTTCCACGATCCGCCCTCAATTTCATCCTCAATATCTCGACGCTTATCGTCAGGTGCGTAGGCTTTCCTCGCATCCAAGCCCACTTCGGTTTATGGTTGAAGACCTTTAGCGTCAAGCGAAGATAGTGGGCGGCCGACAAAGCGAGTGCGGAGGCGCCATGGCGGGCAGGATGCCCAATGTTCTATGGCTCGAGGGCTCCTTCGTGGAGACAGTAAAGGGGTGGCCATCGGGGTGGTTCTACATCATCGAGCCGCGCGACTCCAAATGGGCGGCGGCCCCCGAATTCGGATCTGGCTCCCCCACACGGCTGACATCATGGAAAGAGACGAGCCTGGCGTGGCGTAATTCGGAAGAGCTGACCGGACTCCAATCCTGTGTCCAAAACCTGGTGGACAAGAAGCTCAAGCTTGTCAACGTAGTCCAGGTTATGCTCATCCGCCGGATTCTCCCGTACAAAGAACGGGCCTTCAATTTGTGGGAATTTGATCCGCACAAAGACCAGATTTGAGCCGCTCTTCGACACTATGTACGAAGATGCCTGGAAGGTGATGTTCAAGGGCGCCGAGGCTCCTACATCCGCTACCGAAGATCGCGGATTCATCTCGCAGCATCAAGCCAGCAAGGTAAGTTATTTTACCCTTTATGTGACTCTTGCTTTTCATAGATTGATTCTATGTGGGATCTAAAACTCCCTAACCTTGGACAGGACTGGATGAAGACGTCCGGACAGATTAACTGTCCGGCTCCTTTGCCAGAAGACCCAGCGGACGCCCAATTTACGGGACTACTAGCTCCGGCACCTCACGTGGTGACGGAGAAGAAGGCCAAGAAGGAGGCCATGGGAACTTGAAGGAGCTCCCGGCGCCAAGTGCTGTCAGATTCTGAGGCAGAATCCTCTCCTGAGAACGAGGAGGAGGAAAAAGAAGCCTCTCCCCCAATGGGGGAAGAGAGGAAAAGGAAGGCCGCCTAACCGGGAGGCCGGAGGGTCCAAGAAGGGAAGGACCCTTCCTCCGGACTTCTCCACCAACGCCGACAACGACGAGGAGGAGTGGCCAACAAGGGCCAAGCTCGGCGAGATCGTAAGTGTCCTGGATACCCATGGCTTTTTTTCTATTGCATAGTGTTCTCTAATGCCGAAAAATCATGCAGCCCGCCTAAGGGCGAAGCTCTCGCCGCTTGCCGAGCGGGTCCCTGAGTTCGTCGGAAATGGAGAGTACT
Organism: Aegilops bicornis; assembly: GCA_021605145.1. NCBI lineage: Eukaryota > Viridiplantae > Streptophyta > Magnoliopsida > Poales > Poaceae > Aegilops > Aegilops bicornis. The sequence continues at coordinate 515,285,954 of CM038674.1, forward strand.
TCACTTCCGGCCGCCTCCTCACCTCACGCTGCGGACGACGCCGAGGTGGGGCCCCAAGGGGGGCCTGGTCAAGAGGAGGTGGCGCAGGAGGCGGCGCAAGGCGACCTCCCGGACTCCAGGCGCGTGGGGGGCGAGACCCCCAGGGGCTCTAGGCCCGACCCTCGTCCAGAGTCCATACCGGAACCTTCAGCGGTTCTGAAGTCCGGCAAGCGGTCCCTTCGTAGGAAGGGTAAGACGCCGGTGTTCTCCGTCCAACCGGAGGCAGCGGATAGCCATCGGAGGTGCTTAACAACGCCTCCATCGAGGAGGAGCACCGCCTGCTATGAGTGTGGTGATCCAGAAGTTCGATCCGCCAAGAGCGGGCCGATCGAAGTTCGCATCAGCCTTCTAAGAGGCTTTGAGGTAAGTTTAGAATATGTAAAAATATTACCGTGATAGACAGTAGTTCTCGATGCTTAGTTCGGTGTTCGGAAAGAAAAGCCGGACTAAGGATCTAAAAAGATATACGCAGGAGTCTAACATAAGTATGTCAATATGGGAATGCAGGTTAGCCGACCTCTTCCAAGACCGACCGCAGAGGTCAATGCATTGAAGCAGAGCCTCGACTGGTCCGAGAACAAGCTCGGCCTTGCCAAGAAGAAGCTCGAGGACAAGGAAGGTAAGTAATACCTTATTAAAGAAATACCTTATAGAAAGGATTTGGTTGCAAAAAATAACAGGAATAACATGGGTACTACAGGGGCCACGAGCGAGGTGGCGACCCTGATGGAGGCGGTGTCCGGCCGAACGGAGCGGAGGCCAAGTGAGCGCACCGAGCGAGAGAAGGGGAGGCACATGGGCGGAGGTGCGGCAAGAGCTCCGTGCTCGTGGAAAAACACGAGGGTCCTGAGCGTGACTCAAGACCCGAGAGTTCGAGCTTGCTTCGGCTCTTGAGAGTGCCAAAGCTGCTAAGGCCGAGGCCCAAAAAGCCCTCCAGAGATTGAGGCAATAAAGAGATCACAAGGGTAAGGCATTCTTTATGCGGAGCAAGAATGTGAAAGTGAATTACCTATTACTTACCCGGATTCGAGCTCTCCAGAGCATTCGCAGATCTGCCCGTAGTGTGTCCGATGCTCCGCATTCTACCGCGCCAAGGAGGGGAGCTTGACGGAGAAGGTGTTACGGTCTCAAGATGTCTTTGAGGCCGGACATCCAGTGCCCCTAAGCGACCAGCTGAAGCAGCTGGTCGAGCTCATAAGGTCGCCGAACAGTGCCATGAGGGGCCTCATAGTTCGGCCGTGGCCATTGGAAGCCATGCTCGGGAGCTACTTTGGGCTAGTGCGGCGGCCGGTGGGCTTTGTCCATGGATTGAAGTCATCAAGCACTCCAGATGCATTGAAGGTGCCCGTTGGCCCTTGCCCGTGCTAAAGTGCTCTGGGGCAAGCTGGATGCGGAGATGCTTGTAATGGAGGGGCCTCCGATGGGTTAGGAGCATCAGACGCTGAAATGTACTATGAGGGCCTCCTCAAGGGTGCCCGCCAGATAGCGGATGAGTGCTCCAAAGATGTAATTTTGAATAGACTCGCATTTGTTATCCCAGACGCTGAAAACTTGTTCATATGCGCTAAACAACGCTTGTTAATTTAAAATATTACCTTCAGGCGGCCGCTTATCAAATTTGAGAGATGGCAAGTCGTTGGCTTCACCCCCATGCCACGAAAGTCTTTGGGGTGTTCGGGATAAACTTGAGCGCTCTTGTTCCCATTCTTGGGTCCATCGAGGGAGGCGCTCAACGCAACGTAACAAGGCAACCGGACTTATAATGCTTGAACACTCTCACTTAGCCATAGAATTCTATAATTTTAAATTTCGTGAAGCCCCTAGTATTCGGAAGACCGAGTTCGGGGCGCTATCCACGCCTTTGGCCGGACAATGCCGGTTCCTCGCTCTAAGCGGCATAAGTCTTTAGGGACCAAAAACCTCTCGAACAGCGATCGGCTCTCGCCCTATCATGACGGCCAGTTTTAGCTTTCATCGAGGTGCTCAACCGGGCACAATCGCAGTGGTTCTCCTAGTGCTACCTTAGCCGATATAACGGAACGTAAGGTACCAAAACATAGGAGCCGGCAAACCCAACTGCTGACCCAAGACATGATTCAGAGCCGATGCATATAATGCTATAAGTTCGGGTGCCGTGACTTGTGAAAGTGTTTGGACTTATCACACCATACTTTTGGGGTACTTAAGCCCTCGGTGTATTGGCCTGTACTAAAGTGTACGGGTGCAACATGTCATGAAATGAACATATATATAGATAAAGAAAGGAGTGAGATAATAGGCAAAAGCTATGTATTGTTTATTCAAAAAGGTAATCGCAATGGAAGCGTAACGATACAAATAGTGCGATAAGCAAGGGATGGGACTATTTAACATGTCCCCCTCGTGGGGTAAGCCGGGATGGTATGTAAAATGGTATAATGCTCGTAATAGAGACCACCAACACTGACGTAGCTACGCTTCCTGGCTGTTGCATCGTGAGTTCGGCGATTTTAGTGCGGACAGACTTCTGGAAAACAGAGTCCTGAAAGTAAGAAAAAAAAGAAAGAAAAAGAATGACACAATTGGGAGCCCCTGGTGCGGTTGAGCCGCATTCTGGGCGTGTCGTGGTCGTTCCCCTCCCCTTATGCCCATGGTTTCTCCAGAGCGTAGTTATGTACGCCAGAGTAATCGGCTTCGCTGTTTCGCGAGGGCTGGGGTTGGGGCCGGATTGCTACGCGTGCTTGAATCGTGCCAGGCGGTCTTGTTGTAGGTTACTCCGGGCGCGCTTGACAGTGTCCGGACGTTTAGTGGCCGGACTCGAGAATTGCTGTGAGAGGCTACTTTGCACCTCCGCCGCGAGGGCCGCCGTGTGCTCCTCCGTTCGGAGAGAGTGTTCGGTGTTTCCATTAACTGTGATTACTCCTCGAGGGCCTGGCATCTTGAGCTTGAGGTATGCGTAGTGTGGCACCGCATTGAACTTTGCAAATGCGGTTCGTCCGAAAGCAAAGGCGTGATAGCCGCTGCGAACGGGACTATGTCAAGATTAACTCTTCGCTTCGAAGTTATCCGGGATCCGAAGACCACTTCGAGTGTAATCGAGCCTGCATAATTGGCCTCTACACCGGTATGACGCCTTTAAAGGTCGCTTTTGTGGGTTTAATCCTTGAGGGTCTATGCCCATTTTATGCGACCGTATCCTCGATAAAGGTGTTCAGTTGCATCGCTGGCCCATCGGGACTCTGGTGAGGTGAAATCCACAATAATTGGGTCAAGAACCAATGCGGCGAATCCGCCGTGGACGGATGCTAGTGGGGTGGTCCTTTGATCAAATGTGATCGGGCAGGAGGACCATGGGTTGAACTTCGGGCGTGGCTCCATCGCATATACGCCCCTTTAGTGCACGCTTCGCTCCCTTTTGGGTATGTGGGTTGCATATATCATGTTCACCGTCTCGCACTTGTGTGGGAAAGCCCTTACATCCTCTATTGTTCGACGGCCGGGCTCTTCCTCGTCATCGCTATGCAGCCCCTTGTCATTGAGTTCGCACTTAACTTGCCTGCTTGCTTGAACACCCAACAATCCCTGTTGGTGTGGTTATCGGTTTCGGGGTGCCATGTATCTGGCACAAGCGATCGAGTATTTGGTCCAAGTTGGACGGGCCCTGGGTATTTCTTTTGAATGGCTTCTTCCGCTGACCGGGTTTAGAGCCTCTGAATCCGGCATTTACTATCGTATCTTTAGCATTATCGCCGTTAATGCGGCGCTTGTTCTTGTTGCGACACGACCTGCCATTGTTGTCCTTGGCATCCGAACTATCAGGGTGTTTGGCCAAGTTGTTACTACGAGCTAGCCAGCTGTCTTCTCCCGCGCAAAAGAGGGTCATGAGTGTGGTGAGGGCTGCCATGGATTTCGGCTTTTCCTGTCCTGGGTGCCAGGCTAGCCACTCGTCGCGGATATTATGTTTGAAGGCTGCAAGGGCCTCTGCATCCGGACAGTCGATGATTTGATTTTTCTTGGTTAGGAACCGTGTCTAGAATTGTCTGGCCGATTCTTCTGGCTTCTGAATTATGTGGCTGAGGTCAACGGCGTCTGGTGGTCACACGTATGTGCCCTGGAAGTTATCAAGGAATGCGGCTTCCGGGTCCTCCCAACAACCAATTGATTCTGCTGGCAAGCTGTTGAGCCAATGCCGAGCTGGTCCTTTAAGCTTGAGTGGGAGATATTTGATGGCATGTAGATCATCACCGCAGGCCATGTGGATATGGAGGAGATAGTCCTCGATCCAGACCGCAGGATCAGTAGTACCGTCGTATGATTCGATGTTTACGGGTTTGAAGCCCTCGTGGATTTCATGATCCATTACTTCATCCGTGAAGCATAGTGGGTGTGCGGCGCCTCAGTATTGGGCTATATCACGACGTAGCTCATATGAGCTTTGTCTCATCGTGGTTCGCCCGCCGGGTTTGTCAGATCCGCATAGAACGGTAATCATCCAGTCGTTGGGCACCCACGCGATCCGTAGATCGATCTTGTATGTTTTGCCTTATCCTCCAATATATCTCGCAAGTCCGGCGCTGCTTTTCCCTGCCTTGGTACTTTTTGAGCGGGCGTCGAGTGCGGCTTGAATGGAGGGTCTAGAGGCCTCTCCGTCATGCCACGGGTGGCCGGTCGGCTGCATCATGCGCCGGCGATGTGGGTGCTTCCTCCTCCGATCGAGGCAACGACCCGCGCTTGGGGTAGCTTTTGGAGGGGCGTTCGAGTTCATACTCTTCGGCTGCAAGGACTTCAGTCCATCTGTCAGCTAGCAGGTCTTGGTCAGCTCTAAGCTGTTGCTGCTTTTTCTTGAGGCTGCTTGTCGTGGCTATAAGCCTGCGTTTGAACGCCCTGCTCGGCAGATCCTCGAGCACGCATTTAATTGGCTGCCGTTGAGGCTTGCCTCATCTTCGGAGGGAGGCGAATAATTATCGCCCTCTACCTTCTTTTTCGCACAGACCGCTTGTCAGGCGGACTTGCTTCTCCCTCCTCCCGCGCCGAGTCCCGCTGGAGGGTTGTCTTCAAAGACCTTGTCCGGTGTTATTATCTCCCGTGCCGGAATCACCGTTTTTGGCGGGATTTAGAGCGGCGCCGCTGATGTCGGCGCTTCGGTTGTTTCTTGGAGGGGTCATCCTCCGTTGTTCCGTCGCCGTTCCCATCTTTTGGGATGTCCACCATGTATATGTTGTATGACGAGGTGGCCTTCCAGTGCCCTGTAGGCGCTGGTTCTTGGTCGTCTCCAAAGATCGCCGTCCATACCGTCGATGTCTTCGAGTCGAAGTCGAGCATGTCGGTTAAATCATCGGCAGTGGCTACAAAGTGGGTGGTGGGCGGTGTGTTGAATTTCTTCGTCGTCCGCATCCCAACCTTCCCGACCGTAGTCCGCCAGGCTCTCCTGATAAAGAGAGAGACTTTAGTGAATTCAAGATGTCGCCAAAGGGCGAGTGCTGAAAGATGTCCACGGAAGTGAACTCCATGACCGGCGCCCAATCGGATTCGATTGGCAGGGGCGCGGAGGGTTCGGAGTCCGGAGAGGAGTCCGGTACCTTGGAGTCACGGTCTTCGCAAAGGACAGGGATTGTGTTTGGCTCAATCACCGTAGAGATTTCAGCCCCCGAGGTGGTGTCCAACCAACCATCCTCGATCGGCGAGATCGGCTCCGAACCAATGTTCGGAGCGGACACTAGTGCGGCCTCCTGTGACAATCGCTCGGCGGTAGAGTTAGATCATGCCCATCGACATAGTGCGGCGCGCTTGGCTGCGGCTCGAATCATTAAAGATCAAGTCTCCACGGATGTCGGCCGTAGTTTAAACTTCCAAATCTGACACGATGGCTGGGGCGTAGCTTTCGATCCGCTCCAGATGGCCTAGCGAATTGGTCCGCGTGCAAAGCCGCCAACACGAAGATCTGTCCGGGAGAAAAGTCTCACCGGACTGCGTCGTTCTTGATGATTGAAGGAGCCATCGGGCCTATCGGTGACGACAGAGGAACTCTCAATGAAAGCACCAATGTCGGTGTCAAAACCGGCGGATCTCGGTAGGGGGTCCCAACTGCATGCGTCTAGGCGGATGGTAATAGGAGACAAGGGACACGATGTTTTTACCTGTGTTCGTGCCCTCTCGATGGAGGTAAAACCCTACTCCTGCTTGATTAACATTGATGATATGGGTAGTACAAGAGTAGATCTACCACGAGATCAGAGAGGCTAAACCCTAGAAGCTAGCCTATGGTATGATTGCTGTTCGTCCTACGGACTAAAACCCTCCGGTTTATATAGACACCAGATAGGGTTAGGGTTACACAGAGTCGGTTACAATAGTAGGTGATCTACATATCCGTATCGCCAAGCTTGCCTTCCACACCAAGGAAAGTCCCATCCGGACACGGGACGAAGTCTTCAATCTTGTATCTTCATAGTCTAGGAGTCCGGCCAAAGATGATAGTTCGGCTATCCGGACACCCCCTAGTCCAGGACTCCCTCAGTTGGGCAACATTGTTTCAGTTTTAGTCTGATTGATAAGCCAAACGTGTTCTCATAGAGAATGCCACAATCATCAAGGCTATTTTACATGCCAAGAATTTGAGAACAAGGGAAAGTTGCATACATGTCCTAAAAAAGTTAGTCTTGAAGATCCTTTGGACACCCTGCCGCACGTCTACGCCGCTTTTCACCTTTGGTGTAGGATCCTTTAAGAGTAGACCTGGCTATGGGCAGCCCGGCCCGGTCGGCCCGACCCGACCCGGCCCGAAAAAGCCTGACCTGGCCCAGCCCGACCTTGTCCACGGGCCAGGCTCGGGCCTAGATTTCAAGACCGATGGCTGGGCCAGGCCTGGGCTCGTCATATTCATGCATTAACAAAGAGGCCCGGCCCGAGGCCCGACGGGCTTTTAGTGTCATGGGCCGGGCTCGGGCCCGATTTTTAGGCCCGACTGCCGGGCCGGGCTCAGGCATGGTTTTTTTTGCATCGGGCTTTGGTAGGCCCGGCCCAGCCCGACAGATGGCCAGGTATATTTGAGAGGATCAACAATCGAGTATACAGAAGGGGCCTAGGAAAGGGCCATTTGTACGACCGAAAAGTGAGTTGGGTTTTAAAGAACGTGAAAAATAAAAATAAAATAAAAAGAGAAAAGAGAAAAAAGGGAGATTACTAAGGTCCAAATAGGGTCGAGCCGTATTGTGGACTTTGTCCTTAATGTGCCTCCGTCCCTGCCCATGGTATTTGTAGTGTGTAGTTATGTACCCGGTGTACGTATGCCGCGATTGGGTGGGGGTTTTGACGGAGATGGAATTGCTAATGAAGTTCTGGATGAACCGAATTGTCGTTCTGCAGGGTAGACCGGACTCATTTGATAGTGTCCGGGGGCTTGATGGCCAATGAAGTATTCGGCTTGATAAGGCCACCCAGTGCCTCGGCTGCGAGGGCCGCGGTATGCTTCTCAGTACGGAGGGAGCGCTCCATGTTTCCATTGACTGTTATGACGCCGCGTGGTCCGGGCATCTTGAGCTTTAGATAAGCATAGTGCAGGACTGTATTGAAAGGGGCGAAAGCGGTTCGTACGAGTAGTGCATGATAGCCATTGCGGAAGGGGACTATGTCGAAGATCAAGTCTTCGCTTCGGAAATTATCCGGTGAGCTGAATACTACTTCCAGCATTATGGACCCTGTGCAGCAGGCCTCTACGCCGGGTATCACTCCTTTAAAGGTGGTTTTAGTGGGCTTGATTCTTGACGGATCAATACCCATTTTTTGGACAGTGTCCTGATAAAGCAGGTTAAGACTGCCGCCGCCGTCCATAAGGACTCGCGAAGATGGAATCCGTCGATGACTGGATCGAGGACCGATGCTACCGAACCTCCATGACGGATACTGGTCGGATGATCTCTGCGGTCAAAAGTGATCGGACAGGCTGACCATGGGCTGAATTTTGGCGCGACTAGCTCTATGGCATAGATGTCCCTTAATGCGCGCTTGCGCTCTCGCTCTCGCTTAGGGATATGAGTAACATAGATCATATTTACTGTTTTTACCTCAGGGGGAAAGTTCTTTTCCCCCTGTGTTCGTTGGGCGAGGCTCATCATCGTCCTTGCTAGGCGGCCCTTTCCCCTTGTGTTCGGTGTTTAGCTTACCGGCCTATTTAAAGACCCAAAAATTTCTGTTGGTATGATTGGCAGGCTTGTCAGGGGTGCCATGGATCTGGCAAGGCCTATCGAGTATTCTGTCCAAACTGGATGGACCGTCTTTGTTTCCTTTGAATGGATTCTTCCGCTGACCGGGTTTAGATCCACCGAATCTGGTGTTAACCGCCGCATCTTCGGTATCTTCATTGTTTCTTCGACGATTGTGTTTGTTGCGTCATGGCCTACCATTGCCGTCTCTGGCTTCGGAGGTGCCAGGGTCGCTGGTACTGTTGCTTCTGCGAGCTAGTCAGCTATCTTCTCCCACACAAAAGTGGGTCATGAGTGCGGTAAGAGCTGCCATGGACTTCGATTTTTCTTGCCGAGGTGTCAAGTGAGCCACTCATCTCGGACGTTGTGTTTAAAGGCCGCGAGGGCTTCGGCGTCCGGGCAATCGACAATTTGGTTCTTTTTAATTAAGAACCTGGTCCAGAGCTTCTGGGCTGACTCTCCGGGTTGTTGGACTATGTGACTGAGGTCATCGGCGTCTGGAGGCCGGACATAGGTACCTTGGAAGTTGTCTCTAAAGGCATCTTCCAAATCTTCCCAGCTACCAATAGAGTTTTCTGGGAGGCTGTTTAACATGTGTCGTGCTGGTCCCTTTAGTTTTAGTGGGAGGTACTTGATGGCGTGGAGATCGTCACCGCGAGCCATGTGGATGTGGAGAAGAAAATCTTTGATACATACTACATGATCTATTGTTCCATCGTGTGATTCAATGTTCACTGGTTTAAACCCTTCTGGGAACTGGTGCTCCATTACCTCATCGGTGAAGCATAAGGGGTGTGTGGCGCCTCTGTATCGGGCGAGGGAGTTCGGATGGCGTCCGTATGCGGTTTTCGGCCCGGGTGAGGTTGTGCCTATCGTGCCAGGCCTGATGGTCGTCTTCTCGTCTTGGGGCACGCCCCCTTGATCCATAGATTGATCTGGCTTGATCTGCTCTATTGTCCAGGTCCCGTCGTAGGTCGTAGGTGTATCCTGGGGCTACCGTCTCTCTGCCCCTACGGCGGGGTGGTGCGGGCTGGTGATCGGCATGAGTGGCCGCTCTGTCCCGTCCGCGCGGTGGCCAGTCTGGTTCATCAGCACGGTCATGTCTTGACGGTATTGGCTCGAGGGCCTCGTCGTCAAATTGTGGTAGTAGCCGACGCTTTGGATAACTCTTTGATGGGCGTTGAAGGCCATACTCTTCGGCAGCTAGGACTTGGGTCCATCTGTTGTTGAGTGTATCCTGTTCGGCTTGGAGCTGTTCCTGCTTCTTTTTTAGGCTTCTCGCAGTGGCGATTAGCTGGCGCTTAAAGTGCTCCTGCTCGAGTGGTTCCTCTGGCACGATGAAGTCTTCGTCACCGAGGCTCACATCATCCTCAGAGATTGGTAGATAGTTACTATCCTCCGAGGCCTCATTCCCGACTGGATCGTTAGGGTTAACTTGCCCCTCCTCCCAATCATCATGTTCGGATGTTGGCTCGACGGGGGCTTTGGGGTCTTCGGTGTTCTCCGAAGTGTTATTGTCTCCGGTGCCGGTATTGCTGTCTTTTTCATGACGCAATTTTGAGCGGCGCCGCTAACGTCGACGCTTGGTGGTGCCTCAGCGGGCTTGTCCTCAACCGGATCCTTCCTACCGTTGCCGCATCCTCTTTGGGTGTGTCCACCATGTACACGTCATATGTGGAGGTGGCCGTCCAACGTCCGGTAAATGGCGGGTCTTGGCCTTGTTCGTCTTCGGCATCGTTGTTCATGTCGTCGATGTCTTTGGAGGCATAGTCCAGCATGTCGGTTAAGTCCTCGACAGTGGCTATAAAGTGGGTGGTGGGTGGGACGTAAAATTCCCCGCTTTCAGCCCCCAGTCCGGGCTGGGCGTATTTCGGAGGTGATTCTCCTGTAATGGCAAGGGATCGCATTAGGTCCAGAGCCTCGTTTAAGAGCGAGGTTTGGACAGGGAAACGAGAGTCCATGGAGCTAGGCAGGGAAGAAGCCTCCTGGCCATGCTCACTTGGCGTGGACCTTGAGAGTTCGGAGCTAGTCTCCGGGGGCGAGTCTGGCTTCCCAACGACAGGGGGAGCCCGGTTTGACTCTGGGCTTGCCGATGACGCAGCCCCCTCCAGATCTCCGATAGCGAGCTTCATAATTGCAGAGAGTCCGGTGGGCTCCAAACTCCCATCTTCCGACCTGGTAGTTTGCTCCGGATCTAAGGCCAGAGCGGTGGTCGGGGCCGCGAACCCTTCAAAGATCAAGTCTCCTCGGATATCGGTGACATAATTTAGATTTCCAAAATCGATCTAATGACCAGGGGCGTAGCTGTTGATCTGTTCAAGGTGGCCAATCGAGTTGGCATGTAGCGCAAAGCCACCGAACACAAAATTTTGACCAGGGAGAAAAGCCTCCCTCGAAACAACATCGTTGTAGATGATCGAATGAGCCATCAAACCTTCTGTCGACGGCACAGTGAAACTCTCAATTAAAGAACCAATGTAGGTGTCAAAACCGACCGATCTCGGGTAGGGGGTCCCGAACTGTGCGTCTGAGGATCGAAGGTAACAGGAGACAAAGGGGGCACGATATTTACCCAGGTTCGAGCCCTCTTGATGGAGGTAGTACCCTACTTCATGCTTGATTGATTTTGATGAGTATAGGGGTTACAAGAGTTGATCTACCTCGAGATCATAATGGCTAAACCCTAGATGTCTAGCCTATATGACTTGTGATGATCTCTACGGACTAAACCCTCCGATTTATATAGACACCAAAGGGGCCTAGGGTTGTACAGAGTCGGTTTACAGAGAAAGGAAACTACACATCCGGGCACCAAGCTTGCCATCCACGCAAAGGAGAGTCCCATATGGACACGGGGGGAGGCCTTCTATCTTGTATCTTCATGGCCCATCAGTCTGGCCCATGTGGCATAGCCCGGATGCCCGGGGACCCCATAATCCAAGACTCCCTCAGGAAGAATTATCATGTTTCACGAGATGGAGCCGCCTCCACCTCCTGTTCTTCATCGGGAGGCCAGATCTGGGGTCCGTTTGGGGCTCCAGAGAGGGGAATCTTTGATCTTCGTCATCACCAACTCTCCTGTTGGATTACGGGTTCCGGCAAACCCTAGAGGTTCGAACACTGGGGTGCGCACGAAGATATCTCTCCCCCAAGCTCACACACTCACCGCGATCTCAAGGCCTAGCTCGCCGAACCCAAGGAACAAGGGACACAAGAGTTTATACTGGTTCGGGCCACCGATGTGGTGTAATACCCTACTCCAGTGTGGTGTTGTGGATTGCCTTGTTGGCTGGGAATGAACTAGTACAAGGGAAGAACAACCTCCCGAGGAGAGGTGTTCTAGAGCTCGGTCAGCTGGTACGTGTGAGGATGGAGTGGATCCGATTCAAGATGAGTTCCATATGAGTCCCCTTTCTACGGTGGTGGCTAGCCCTATTTATAGAGGCCCTGGTCCTCTTCCCAAATGTTTAGGCGGGAAGGGATCCCACAATGGCCAATTTGAAGGGGGGCAGCTAGTACAAGCTATCCTGACAAAAGGTGGTCTTCGCCTACCAAAGGCTCTAGTGGTGACGATGTCGTGGGCTCCGCGATGACCTCCGTCTTGCCGTCCTGCTGGTCTTGGTCTCATCGCACTAATATGGAAACCTTTGCCTGATGCCTCGGGACTCCCCGCCTGCACCTGCCCCTTTAGCACCAAAGAGGAAACCAAGATTACTACTGGGCGCCCACCGCCTTGGTCGTCATGGCTCACGTTACGGGAACCTCACGAGGTGCCACTCGCCTTGATCTCTCCGCTCCTCGTGAGCCAGCCTAGTGAGGCCGCCCTTGAGGAGGTCTTGTGTCATCCACCTCGCGAGGCTTGGCCCCTCGCGAGGGTCTTGTGCGGATGCTGATGAGGATGGGCCATACCAGGCCACTGGTGGAGCCACGCCGTGGGCTGCAGGAAGGCAAGCCTGGGTACCCTCGTTCCCAGGATGCCAATAGTAGCCCCAATAGCCTGCGGCGTTGATTGACTCGTGGCGGTTGACGGGACATGGGCATTGAGGGATTCCTGGATTAGGGGGTATCCGGACTGCCGGACAGTGTACAACGTCCGTACTATTGAAGCGTGAAGATACAAGACTCAAGACTTCGGCCCGTGTCCGGATGGGACTTTCCTTGGCGTGGAAGGCAAGCTTGGCGATCCGGATATTATATTTCCTTCCTTGTAACCGACTCCATGTAAACCCTAGCCCTCTCCGTTGCCTATATAAACCGGAGAGGATGGTCCTTAGAAGGCCGATAACAATTACAATCATACCATCATAGGCTAGCTCTTAGGGTTTAGCCTCTACAATCTCGTGGTAGATCTACTCTTGTACTACCCATATCATCAATATTAATCAAGCGAGGAAGTAGGGTTTTACCTCCATCGAGAGGGCCCAAACACTGGTAAACATCTGTGTCCCTTGCTTCCTGTTACCATCAGCCTTGACGCACAGATCGGGACCCCCTACCCGAGATCCGTCGGTTTTGACACCGACATTGGTGCTTTCATTCCCTCCGTGTCGTCATCGTCAGGCTCGATGGCTCGTCTCATTGTCAAGGATGACATTACTTCGGAGGGGGCTCTGGCTGTAGGCCAGACGCTCCAGCTCGGCGGCTTTATCATGGCCGCCCCATCGGCGGTGGCGTCGACGATGACTTCTCGGGTCATCAATCATAACCTTCGTGTCAGTTCGGAACTTGCCAAACAGATGGATCGAATGGAGCTCGCCTCCCTTAACGAACTCTTGGATCGCATCGCCGCTCTAGGAGTCAGCACAGACTACGACCGGATTGGGCTTAAACCGTACCAATGGGACGTCAGGTCCCCGCCGGCTACCCATGAGATAGCGATAGTGGAGGAACCACACGCGGATTCCCCCTCAACTTTGAGGACAAGTTGTGTTCGGATCACCGAACTCCTTGAGCCAAAGACCTGCTCAAAGGAAAAACTGACCCAGGTCCCGAACTTAGAATCGGGCATCGGGCCAAAGAAATTTGGCACCCTGGATCCTGAGCTGTTTAGCTCGGGACCGCCCGCGCCCTTGGGCGTTAGATCGGATCAAAATCCGGACTCCAAACTGGACCTAAACTATCTCTCCCGCATCAGGCAAGAGCCCCAGGAAACCGTACATCGCTACTGGGCCAGATTCCTCCTTGCACTTAACAAGGTCGGGGACTGCCGCGAAGAGAACATGGCCTCACTTTTCTGCAAAACTGCACGAACGAAGGACTCCTCAATGCTATAAGCCGCCGTGACATAGTACACTTCACGGACTTGGCAACCATAGTACGGAAGTACTGTGCGAAGGAGAGCTCTTGGAAGACCCAAACAGAATTTTGGGATAGTACTACTCTCGCCAAAACCTTTGTCCGAACTAAACGGATGAACTCTCATAAGTCGTCCGACCCAACCCCCAAGAAACCAAAGCACACCTGTATGGAGATCCAGATTGGAAGGATGGCTCGACGGGCCATGTAAGCTCCACAAAGACTCCGGATACAACACCAACTCATAGCCTTAAGGCATGTTGGATACTCCGGCAGGTGGCAAAAAGTGGCGAGGATCTTCTTGTGGGCCATAAAGCGAACAAAGATCCCGCCAAAGAAACACAATACAAGATACTAACGGTCTTGAGACTTTCGCCTCAAACAATAGGGCGCAAGCGAGCTTTCGCCAAGTTCGCTGAAATTTACCGTGTGGCAAAAATAAACCCTTGGAACAACACTGCTATAACTTTTAATGCCAGTGATGAACCTCGATTCTGGGCTGTCCGGGCACCAGCCGCTCTGGTCCTTAGTCCGATCATAGACGGCTTTAGGCTCACTAAAGTACCCATGGACGGCGGAAGCGGATTAAATCTGATTTATGAATAAACACTCAGCAAGATGGAGATTGATAGAAGCCGCATTGAACAAAGCGGCACAACCTTCAGGGGAATTATCCCTACTCGGGAAGCGCGGTGTGCGGGAAAAATCACACTCGATGTGGTATTCAGTACCCGGGAGAATTATAGGTCCGAGGAAATCACATTCCAGGTGGCTCCTTTTAGCAGCGGATACCACACCCTTCTAGGGCGGGACGCGTTTACAAGCTTTCAAGACGTACCCCATTATGGGTACATGAAGCTTAAAATGCCTGGACCCAATGGAATCATCACTCTAGCCAGTGATCCGGACGTTGCGCTTCGCGCCAAAAATAAAACCGCAGCTCTAGCCTTGGAAGCATTATCTGAAGCCCTAGCAGCCGAAGAGTTAACAACACTGCGGGCCACTGTGGACAGGGACAACGTGATACTAGACAAACGACCCAAGTCCACCTCATTCAAACCTGCAGACGAGATAGTCAAATTCCAGGTCCACCCAATGGACCCCACGAAGACAGCTTCCATCGGGACACAGCTGAGCCCCGCGATTGATGCCGCACTACGAGATTTCCTACGCGAGAATTGGGATATTTTCGCCTGGCACCCATCGGACATGCCAGGCATCCCACGCAGACTGGCCGAACACAACCTCAATATTCTAAAAGGATATAAACCAGTTAAGCAGACCCTAAGGCGTTTCTCAGATCCCAAACGACAGACAATAGGGGAAGAGTTAGCCAAGCTACTTGAGGCCGGATTCATCAGAGATATCAAACATCCGGATTGGCTGGCAAATTTGGTGATGGTGCCAAAGAAGGACAAATCCTGGCGCCTATGCGTCAACTTCAAAGACCTTAACAAGGCTTGCCCCAAGGATCCCTTTCCCCTCCCTCGCATCGATCAAATCATTGATGCCACAGCTGGACATGACTCACTGTGTTTCCTCGACGCATACTCTAGATACCATCAAATAAAGATGGCAGAGTCTGACCAAGTTATAACAGCTTTCATAACGCCACATGGCCCTTTCTGCTTCAACACTATGCCTTTCGGGCTCAAGAAAGCCGGTGCAACCTACCAACGCATGATTCAAACATGCCTGGAAAAGCAAATCGGCAAAACAGTGGAGGCATATGTGGACGACGTGGTCATAAAAACAAGACACGTCGAAACCCTAATAGATGACTTGAGGCTTACGTTCGACAATCTCCGGACATACGACATTAAGCTGAATACGGAAAAATGTGTTTTTGGCGTCCCCTCGGGGAAGCTAATCGGCTTCATCGTTTCCAATAGAGGAATTGAAGCGAATCCGGCAAAGATCCGAGCTCTCTCACAATTGGCCATACCAACAGACCTCAAGCACATCCAAAAACTAGCCGGATGCGTGGCTGCTCTCAACCGCTTTATCTCTAGGTTAGGAGAAAAGGCACTACTGCTTTACCGCCTTCTTCGGCGCACCGAACACTTCGTATGGACGGATGCAGCCACGGCCGGACTGGATGAAATAAAGACCTTATTGGCCACTAATCCAGTACTAACAGCACCGAATGTCGACGAACCTATGCTGTTGTACATAGCTGCAACACATCAAGTGGTAAGCGCAGTGCCCGTCGTTGAACGAGAGGCTGACGGATACAAATACCCGCTCCAAAAGCCGGTCTACTACGTGTCCACGGTCCTAACCCCATGCAAATCCCGATACCCACACTATCAAAAAATAGCATACGCGGTGTTCATGGCATCCCGGAAGCTACGACACTACTTTCAAGAGTGTTCGATTACGGTGGCCTCCGAAGTACCACTCAATGACATAATAAATAACCGCGATGCTACGGGCCGGATTGCCAAATGGTCCATTGAGCTCCTCCCATTTGACATAACGTACAAACCTCGGTGGGCCATCAAGTCGCAAGTGTTGGCGGACTTCATCGCCGAATGGACAGAAGCCGAACTCCCTAAAGAATACGGCGCATACTCAAACTGGATCATGCACTTCGACGGCTCTAAAATGCTGGCCGGATTGGGAGCAGGTGTAGTCCTAACGTCTCCCACCGGAGACACGGTCCAGTACGTCCTCCAAATATTATACACAGACTCCAACAATGCAGCCGAATACGAGGCTCTGTTGCACGGTCTTCGGATGGCAGTCTCTATGGGCATTCAACGCCTAGTAGTGCGCGGGGACTCACACCTCGCAATATCACAGAAAGACGCAGATATGGATGCCAAGGACCCGAAAATGGCGGCCTACCGTAATGTCGTCCTCAAAATGTCAGCTCGGTTCAAGGGGCTCGAATTGCACAATGTGGCTCGAGAAAACAATCAAGCGGCGGATGTCCTCGCTCGCATCGGCGCTAAACGCGACCCTGTCCCACCTAACATATTCTTGGAACGGCTGTTCAAGCCATCCGTAGTATGGGAAGGGGAGTCCGGCAATACTAGCACAGATCCGAATACATCCCCAGATTCTGAACCATCAGACATAATCGGAGGTTCTACCCCCAAAATAACTTCCTCGGCCCATGAAATCATGGCTATAATTGCCCCGTGGACCGAGCCCTTCTTGGCCTACCTAAATAGGCAGGAGCTCCCCGAAGACCAAAATGAAGCATGCTGCATTGTCCGACATTCTAAAGCTTACAAAGTCTACAAAGGGGAACTCTACAAGAAAAGCGCTACCGGAGTACTACAAAAATGCATCTCCGAAGAGGAAGGGCGGTAGCTCTTGGCTGAAATCCACGCCGGCCTGGGCGGGCACCACGCCGCTGGCTCGGGCATTAGTCGCCAAGGCCTTCCAGACAGGCTTCTATTGGCCGACGGCTGAGCAGACGACAAGACCTTGTCCAACATTGCGTTGGTTGCCACTCTTGCCAATCGAGTCATATGCCCCTACCGCTCTCCAAACAATCCCCATAACTTGGCCCTTTATGCGGTCCTGGGGCTGGATATGGTCGGACCTCTTAAAGGGGGAAGCCATAAGAAGAAATACTTATTGATCATGGTGGACAAATTCACCAAATGAATAGAAGCTAAAACAGTCAAAACGGCTGAATCTGGACCAGTAATAGACTTCATATCCGGGGTCGTACATCGATACGGTGTCCCCACAAAGATCATCATCGATAATGGCTCAAATTTCACAGCCGACAAAGTGAAAACTTGGTGCGCAAAATGGGCATCAAGCTCGACACGCTTCGCCTACCATCCCCAAACAAACGGCCGTGTAGAGCGGGCAAATGGTCTCATTATGAGTGGCATCAAACCAGACTAGTGCGATCCTTGACAGAGTCGGATACGCCTTTGGGTGGAAGGAGCTTCGACTCCGTACTCTGGGGGCTACGGACCACGCCAAATCGCACCACCATATATACACCATTTTTATGGTGTACGGCGCGGAAGCAGTATTACCTTGCGACATAATACATGATTCGCCACTCGTACGCATGTACGAAGAGAAGGAAGCCGAGTTAGATCGGCAGGATAATCTGGATGCCCTGGAGGAGGAGCGCGATGTCGCAAAAGCCCGTTCCGCATTCTATCAGCAGCAGGCTCGACGATATCAAAGCAGAGAAGTGCGGGCCAAAACTTACAATATTGGCGAGCTCGTTCTACGCCTACCGGAGAAGAAGAAGGACAAACTCAAACCCAAGTGGGAGGGTCCCTTCATCATTGACAAAGTCCTCACTGGAGGAGCGTATCGCTTACGTAATGCATCCGATAACAGACTCGAGCCGAACCCATGGAACGCAGCAAGACTATGGAGATTCTATGCCTAGCGCCGAACACAGTGTTCGTCTCCTAACCCCTCCCTTTTAATTATGCCCCATCCCCTTTCCCTTTCTCGACCTTTTTCTCTCTTCACACAAGTATTGAATACAGTGCGGATTTCCGGACCACTCCGGCCGCACTAAGTGTGTAATCAATATCTGGGGGCTTCCTATACGGAAGCTAAAAATGGTTACTCACATGGCTTTCTGCCCGTCGCATATGCATTCTTTTTCCATATTTGCCTTTTCTTCACCATTATATGCATCGATATGAATTAAGATGTTGACAAGCTGGGTTGCCTGGCTCTTGTGTTTATGCCCTACGTTCTCGTTAATTCGGCTAGGGCATAAGGGGAGCACCTCTACGATTGTTACTGCCGGTTCAGCCGGATGTGTACCTCAGACTAGGTGAAGCCGAAAGCTAGCTTCCTTAAGAGAATATTCGGTCAGTGAACAAAAGATGTATTCGTTTATTATAACATAAATCCCCAGAAGTCTTGTATCATGCGCCTTCGTTCGCAGTCCGGACATGTGCATCGTCGCATGCTTATCCAGGGAAAGGAAGCCCTAACGAAACTATTCTCTCTGGGAGATGTTTCTTACTATCCATGTAATATAACATAACTAGTTGGGTACTTGTCTGTTCAAGCACTTATGACCCCTATGCCTTGTTTCCACGCATACCCCGGTTTTGTATAGCTGAGCGGGTATTCGTACACACCCTGGACTATAGGATCCGGGGGCTGAAGCGTAAAGGTCTGCCATGACAAATGATTCTAATCCGGCTAGGGGCTCATCACGCCCATTAATTTACATACCACTTGGACTGATTACATTCCTCTTCTATACCATCCAATGTAACAATCCTGTTGAGAATACTTAGCGGCTAACGCTACACGGTCATACACCAGACTAACGGGAATTTCTTGCCCATCGGGCCCCGCCGTCCCACTTCGCCATATGGTTCGGGTCCAGCTTGGTGTAGCGTCTTCACCATTGCCTGTGCTTCTCTTGCACCTTGCCGAATGCTGATATCTTCCATAGACGGAAGCGCCGCGGGCTCCTTGAAGCAGGTCCACAAGTTCCCCCATGCCATTTGGCAAGAGGGCTTGATGGCCACAAAGCCCGAGAAACACCTGCATCACTTGCCGAGCTCGTGCAGTTCAGAAAGGTCTTGCAGTAAATCATTTGCAGATGAGGGCATCTCCTCCTCAGGGCGACCCGTTAACATTCCTGCAAGCAAAATTCTTTCAATATACTTCCTCGCCGAACTATACAACAGCTCGTCTAGGCACTTACCATAAATGCCGCGTCGAAGCCTCTTGTTCTCCTTCACGGAGTCCGCCAGCTGAGCGCGGAGATCTTTTAACTCCACATCCAGCTGAACTTTGGCATCTTGAAGATCGTTCTTCTCCCGCCTAACTCACGTGAGAATGCGCTCGCCGGCCTCTAGCTGCTTTTTGAGATGCGATGCGTCCTCTCTTACGCCATCCGGATTCACCCCGGGATTGTCTGCAGAACTTTTTGTTAGACTTGTTACATCAGCCATTTACTAACTGGTGCATCTTCGTGCAATTGTGACAATTGTTACCAAACGAGGGCTTTTGGGGTTCCTCCAATTTGGCAACTGCGGCCCTCAGTTCGGCCTTGCATCCCTCCAGCTCCCGAGACAATTGCTCGTTCTTCTCTACAAGGACCGGTACATACATTGATCCTTAAAACTGTTGTTTCAACCGTTTCAAGTCTCAGGGGCTACTGCTACACATGCTTATCAAATTTGCTTAGCCGTATATCTTTGGTATACTGGCCTGTCGCTCGGGCAAGCCCGCCTTGAGCAGCTCGGATGAATGTGTCTCGTGAATTGAAGGCATTAAATGCCTCTTCGGAAAAGATGTTGTTCTGAAGTACGGCCCATCGGCGCCTGTGATTCACGGTGCTCTCTACTCCGGAATTCGTGGCTGAGAGCATATCCGCACTCTCTGTTGGAGAGCTATGCGGTGCTGGCCCCATGTCCGCCTCCGCCCCCGAAGCCGGTTCTGGAACTTGGCTGGTGGAGGCATGATTGGTAGGGTCGCCGGATATAGTCCGGTTATTCCTCTTCCTGCCAGACACAAAGGGCGCTTTCATATTTAAATTCTATAATTACAGGACATGTCATTGCTTTACCTCTGTAGCGGTGTGTCAACCCTCACCGCCTTCCTCTTGAGCCTGCCCGGTCTGGACGCTCGTGGTTGACGAGTCCCTAGGGGCTCGGCCCCTTGCTTCGGCCGTCGTTTCTGCAAATAGAACGACACCTCAAAGGTAAATTGTAATACCTGGGAAGAGTCCTCTTTGAAGGATAGGGGTTTTTAGTTCGGCTTACACGCGAACCGGGAAGCAGTCCAGGGTAGTCGGCCGTAATGGCCACTAGGGCGCCAACCCAGCTCGCCTGATAGAATACCCCGTTGACAAACTCCACAGTGATATCCGGATCCACTTTGAGTCCCGGATCTAGGGCCCTTCCAGGGTCCTCTGGTTGCGGGGGAGGGGGGGCTGAAGATTCCTTCTACGACCCACCTTAGTTCCTGCCCAGAAGCATTGATGCAAGTAATCTTAGCAGAAGAACGCTCGAGTAAGTAAAGCAGGGAAAAAGAATGGCAACTTACCCACGCTGGGGGTGTACATGGAGAATCCGTCCCGCGTTTTTATGCGAAGGAATTCCTCCTCTTCCCCTTTGTACAAATCGGACAATATCCTTTCCAAAGCAGCAGCGGAGTCCGGACCCTTACGGCCGCAGCGGGTGGCGTCATCTTCCCCGTTGAAATGCCACATGGGCTTCCCCCGATATTGGAGCAGCTGCACTCCCCGTCTTATGCATATCGCCATAACCTCAACTATCGTCAGTCCGGATTTGGCCAGCAACTTTACCCTGTCCATCAGGAGGAATATTTCCCTTGTGTCCTCTTCTTGAGGGCCCCGGGGGCGCCAGCTTAGGCGTGCCCTCGGCGGGGCGTTGCTGAACTTGCGGAGACCTGGCCGGACTGGATCCGGAAGGGGGATGTCGTTTATATAAAACCACTCCGAAGGCCAATTTTCTGGTGCCTTTTCAGGAGTGCCGGACAGGTATCCGGTCTCGGAAATGCGCCATACTTCGGCCCCGCCCACTTGACATAGGGACTCCCCCTGGGTGCGGGGGACGAGGCAAAACAACTTCCTCCATAATCCGAAGTGTGGTTCGCAGCCTAAAAACAGCTCGCAAAGGGCAACATACCCCGCTATGTGCAGAATAGAGGCAGGGGTGAGATCATGTAATTGGAGGCCGTAGAACTCCAGGAGCCCGCAAAGAAACGGGTGGATAGGGAACCCGACGCCCCTCAGCAAATGAGGGATCAGACATATACGCTCCTCCGGAGATGCGTTAGGATATCCGTCAGCTTGGTCTCCTCCGTCATAAGTGGCTATTCCAGCTCGGACGGAGACCATGAACGCCGGTGGGAGAAACCCTTGGGTTTGTAACTTTATCAAACGGCTATGAGGAACTGAACACTCTCCCCAATCCCCGACTTGGAACGAGAAGGGCAAGCGAAGAGCTGCGCCGGCCGCCATGTTGGAATGGCTTTTCATGAACGCCTGCTGTTGGATGCTGGCTCTGGGAGGGAGAGTGAGTTTGGATCTGAGAATCCCCGTCCCTTCAAATAGACGGTTAGCCCGGAGGATCGAGGGTGGCAAATGCAAAAATGCCTCGACTCCTCGCATTCGCCCGACACGTGGAGATGGTCATTACTGAGGCACCGAAGCCGAGGAGCACAACATTGATTGGAGGCCGGACACTATTCGTCGTAACAGGCACTTTGGAATATTCGGAGAAGGAACCCGCCCTGCAATGCCGAAGACAAGACTGCGTGCCGGACTCATTGTCATTGAAGCCTGGTTCAGGGGCTACTGAGGGAGTCTTGGATTAGGGGGTATCCGGACTGCCGGACTATGTACAATGTCCGGACTATTGAAGCGTGAAGATACAAGACTCAAGACTTCAGCCCGTGTCCGGATGGGACTTTCCTTGGCGTGGAAGGCAAGCTTGGCGATCCAGATATTGTATTTCCTTCCTTGTAACCGAATCCATGTAAACCCTAGCCCTCTCCGGTGCCTATATAAACCGGAGAGGATGGTCCTTAGAAGTCCGATCACAATTACAATCATACCATCATAGGCTAGCTCTTAGGGTTTAGCCTCTACGATCTCGTGGTAGATCTACTCTTGTACTACCCATATTGAGGGAGTCCTGGATTAGGGGGTGTCCGGATAGCCGAACTATCACCGTTTGCCGGACTATCACCGTTGGCCGGACTCCTGGACTATGAAGATACAAGATTGAAGACTTCGTCCCGTGTCCGGATGGGACTTTCCTTGGCGTGGAAGGCAAGCTTGGCGATACGGATATGTAGATCTCCTACCATTGTAACCGACTCAGGTAACCCTAACCCTATCCGTGTCTATATAAACCGGAGGGTTTTATTCCAGAGGACAAACAACAATCATACCATAGGCTAGCTTCTAGGGTTTAGCCTCTACGATCTCGTGGTAGATCCACTCTTGTACTACCCATATCATCAATATTAATCAAGCAGGAGTAGGGTTTACCTCCATCGAGAGGGCCCAACCTGGGTAAAAACATCGTGTCCCTTGTCTCCTGTTACCATCCGCCTAGACGCACGCTCGGGACCCCTACCCGAGATCCCCGGTTTTGACACCGACATTGGTGCTTTCATTGAGAGTTCCTCCGTGTCGTCATCCTTAGGCCCGATGGCTCCTTCGATCATCAACAACGACGCGGTCCAGGGTGAGACTTTTCTCCCTGGCAGATCTTCAGATTCGGGCGGCTTTGCATCTGGGGCCAATTCACTTGGCCAACCGGAGCAGATCGAAAAGCTACGCCCCGCCATCAGGTCAGATTTGGGAGTTTAAACTACACGGCCGACATCCGCGGAGACTTGATCTTCGACGGATTCGAGCCACGCCAAGCGCGCGCCTTTGTCTCGATGGGCACGATCTAGCTCGCCACCGAACAGTGCCTCGAGGTCAAGATCAGCGTCCGCTCCGACCCTTAGCTCGGAGCCGACTCCGCCGATCGAGGACGAGTGGCTGGACACCGCCTCGGGGGCTACAATATCTACGACGATTGAGCCGAACACCATCCCTGTCCTTTGCGGATCCCATGACTCCAAGGTGCCGGACTCCTCTCCGGACTCCGAACCTCCCGCGCCCCAGCCAATCGAATCCGATTGGGCGCCGGTCATGGAGTTCACTGCCATGGACATCTTTCAGCACTCGCCCTTTGGTGACA
The DNA here is from genome assembly GCA_021605145.1 of Aegilops bicornis. Lineage (NCBI taxonomy): Eukaryota > Viridiplantae > Streptophyta > Magnoliopsida > Poales > Poaceae > Aegilops > Aegilops bicornis. The sequence continues at coordinate 515,309,157 of CM038674.1, forward strand.
TCCTGAATTCATTAAAGTCTCTCTCTTTATCAGGAGAGCCCTGGCCGAACTATGTTCAGGAAGGTTGGGATGCGGACGATGAAGAAATTTCAACACCCACCCACCGCCCACTTTGTAGCCACTGTCGAAATCTTAAACGACGTGCTCGATTTCGACTCCGGAGACATCGACGGTATGGACGACGATGTAGGAGACAATCATGAACCAGAACCTACAGGATACTGGACAGCCACCTCATCCCACGATGTATACATGGTGGATACACCTAAAGGAAGCGATGACGAGGAACAACGGGACACTACGAAGGATAAATCCCTCGAAAAGCAGTCAAAACGGCAACGTAAACGCCGCACCAAGTCCCGCCTCGACAAAGACAAAGCAGCCACACAGACTCCAGCCATAGAGCAGGCGAACCGTGGACGCATTTAACACACTATTGAGCAACCGTCCAAACAGGACAACTTGGATAAACAACCCGTCCCCGGCAAAGATAACAGTCCGGACGATCTCACGCCGGACAAATTGTTGGAGCAAAAGAACCTCCACAAAAGGCTTGTCGCCACTGCGCGTAGCCTGAAAAAGCAGAAGCGGAAGCTCAAAACAGCGGAAGATGCACTCAGAATCAGATGGAGCAAAGTACTCAACACCGCAGAGAAATACGGCGACAGTCGCCAAACAAAGAGCTACCCGAAGCGCAAATTACTGCCCGACCATGAGGAGGCCGAGAGCCCCGCAATCAAAGAACAAAGAGGCCGCCCGGTCGGATAGACGACCACATGGCAAACAGGGAGCGGCAGGCGGTGCCGCACACAAGCCGGCACGCGATCCGCATAAGGATTTGCATCAAAAGGATGGCCCAGTTAGGTCCATCTATGGGCCGAGAAAGCAAGCTCTTCCAAGCAATGCAACACGCCAATTATCCGAACATCATGGCACACCCTAATATAAGGGTGCCGCACACCCCCTGTGTTTCACCGATGAGGTGCTGGATCATGAATTCCCAACGGGATTCAAACCCATAAACATAGAGGCATACGACGGAACAACAGACCCTGGAGTCTGGATTGAGGATTACACCCTCCACATACACATGGCTAGAGGAGATGATCTCCACACCATAAAATACTTACCCCTCAAGCTCAAAGGGCCAGCCCGCATTGGCTCAAAAGCCTCCCCGAAAATACCATTGGAAGTTGGGACGAGCTCGAGGATGCCTTTTCGCAAATTTTCAAGGGACTTATGTCCGTCCCTCCGGATGCGCACGATTTAAGTCACATAACTCAACAACCCGGAGAGTCAGCCCAAGAATTCTGGAACAGGTTCCTTACCAAAAGAACCAAATAGTCGATTGTCCGGACGCCAAGCCTTAGCAGCTTTCAAACACAACGTCCGAGATTTAATGGCTCGCCAGACACCTCGGCCAGGAGAAGCCGAGAACCATGGCTGCATTAACAAGCCTCATGACCCGCTTTTGTGCGGGAGAGGATAGTTGGCTGGCAAGATGCAGTACCAGCGACCCAAGTACATCCAAATTCAGGGATGGAAATGGAAAACCACGACGCAGCAAGGACCAGCGCCGGACAAAGGGAAACAGCCTGAAGAGCACGACAGTCAACGCCGGATTCAGAAGCTCCCGGTAGAATCATAAAAAACTGCCCCTCAAGGACAACAGTGACGAGCTATCAAACCTAAAAAAAATATTGGACAAAATATGCCAAATCCACAGTACTCCCGGGAAGCTTGCAAACCATACCCACAGAGATTGTTGGGTCTTCAAGCAGTCCAGCAAACTCAATGCCGAACACAAGGGGCTCGACACACCAAGCGAGGACGATGACGAACCCCACAAGCAGAGCACCGGAAAACAAAAGAATTTCCCACAAAAAGTCAGAACAATGAACTCACTTCAAGTGACAAAGGGGAAAAATAGAGCGGCGCCCATAGAAACACGCGTCGCACGGTCTATCCCAGCAGAGTCCCAATGATGGTTGTCAAAACCAATCACCTTCGATCACCAGGACTATTCCGGAAGTATCCGGAACGCAGGATGGACTGCCTTGATATTAGATCCTATAATCGACGGACTCCAATTTACACAAGTCCTAATGACGGAGGTAGCGATCTAAACCTGCTATATCAGGACACAATCCGCGAAATGGGGATAGACCCAACCAAAATTCGCCATAGCAACACCTCCTTCAAAGGGGTAATGCCAGGCCTATATGCCCATTGTACGGGCTCCCTCATCGCTAGAAGTTGTGTTCGCTCATCCGACAACTTCCGCCGAAAAAGTTAACATTCCACATCGCCCCATACGAAAGTAGCTATCAAGCACTACTGGGGCTTGAAGCTTTCGCCCGCTTTAACGCAATACCGCATTATGCATCTCTTACACTGAAAATGACCGGTCCACGCGACATCATCTCATTAAAAGGGAGTATTAAGTGTTACTCGAGCACGGAAGAACGTGAGACTGCCTTGATAGCCCCACACCAATCCGGCTCCGCTAATCAAAGCACCTGAATAGGTCATTCGAACCCCGGACATGGCTAGACGAGTCCGGCGCCTACTAGCGGCATACCCCCGTACAAGGGGCTGCACGCATGTACAACAAGATATAATAAAGCTCAATCGTATTCAATTTTCAAACCGTACTCTGTTTATTTAATATAAAGTACCTTTTTTGCATGATCTTTTTTTTCTTTTCAACTAAGTTCTTCTCTTTTACAGATGAACACCGTGCTACACCCATCCAGGATACGGCACAACGGAGACACAGCGCAGACGCAAGAGGGACCCGTTAAAGGATTCTTCTCAGATTAAGACCCTGCATAAACCTTTTTACTGTCTCTTGTTGATACACATCCCCGGTTTCTTGCTATAACCGAGGAGGAGGCTGGCGCTTTGGCATCGGCCGCACAGAATTTTTGCTGCACTGACAGCAGGGGCTTAGGGCATTATTCTGCCTGCTTTCATAAAGACCGAATACCTTAGGGAGTGTTCGGCGTCTCGAGTTAGGGCCTTATATGCATCAGCTCCTAATCATGTCTTTGGTCAAATGTTGGGTTTGCCCGGCTCGTGTTTTGATGCCTTACGTTCCGTTCTATCGGCTAACGCGGCACCGTGGAGAACTCTGCGATTGTGCCCGGTTCGCCAGTGAGCACCTCAGTAGAGAAAGCCGAAAACTGACTGTCATGATATAGCGTGAGACTGGTCAACCACTCGATGACCCACCGGAATGTTTAGAATTCCACCGCATTAACGAAGGACCGTTTCCCGGTCAGGCACATATGCGCCCCGAATTCGGGAGAGCCCGGTGCCCCTAGGGGCTATATAGTAGCCCCACCATCGAACTCCTATGGCTAAGTGAAAGTGATAAAGCATTATAGTCCGGTTGCCTAGTTTGCTACGCTATCACCTCCTTTACAGGACCAAGACGTTGGATTAAGTGTGAAAATGCGCTTTTTGCAAACACCCCGCACTATGTGCGTGGGGGCTGAAGTCAAGACTGCCATCTTTCAGGTTATATACACATATACATCAACGGCCGCACAGGAGGTGTTTTAGTACTTGAACGCACAAGTATAAAAAGCTCTTATATTATATTGAAACATTGTTTTCACAAATCATACATGTCATTAAAACTTAATATGCTTCGAGCATTGCGTCTCTATTAAACGAGCGCCCTGCAGGACTTCCTCAAAATAGTGCTCGCAGGTACTCGGCTTCGTCGAATCTTGGGATGCAACGTCGGTGGCCTTCATCTCCGCCCAGTATGTCTTGACACGGGCAAGAGCCATCCGCGCACCCCCTATGCATGCTGACCGCTTCATTGCATTGATATGCGGCACCGCACCAAGGAACTGCTGCAACAAGCCAAAATAACTCTTCGGCTCGGGCCTTTTTAGCCACAAATGAGTCACGACAGCCTTCATGGCAAGTCCGGACAACCTATTCAGCTCAGCCTATTGCGGCCAAATGATCGGTTAATGAAAGTGGACGCTCCGGACTATGGAAGTGCGACCAAAAAAGCTCTTCCATTCCGTGATCCTTTTGACCTCGGAAGTGTTCGGCCGCGTCTGCGGCACTCGCCGCCAAGTCCAGATAAGCATCCTTCCCACTCCACAGCCGGTCCAATTGAGCGTACTTAGGATTCGTGAATTTTCTCCGCATCAGAAAGGGCTTTCCAACCGCAATATCTCCGGCCTGACGTAGCTCCTCCATCATAGCTCTCATCGTAGAGCGAGTATCCTTGGCCTCGGTGGCGACCTTTTTCAGGTCCTCTTGTTTCGCTCGATCTTTCTTTTTCAAGAAGCTCGCAATGGTCAGCAGCATTCTTCAATTTCACGGCCATCTCGGCCATTTCTTTCTTGCTTGGCAGTGAGCAGCCTGTTCGGCTTTTAGCTCTGCGGCTGCCTTCAAGGCCGCCGCATCGCTTTTTCTGGCTTGCTCCTTGGCTCGGGCGAGCTCCGCCCGAAGGTTCTCCATAGCAGTGGCACCATCTGCATTAAGCATACATGTTGTAAGGCATGGGCGTCAAGCTCCCTTACCAAGTGTCCGCGGAGAAGTTGCATACCTTGTGACTCGTCAAGCCGCTTATTAACAAGCGTGATGTCCGCATCCGCCACGTCAAGTTGCCGCTTCAGTTCGGCAAACTCATCTGCCCAGCTGGCCACCGGACGCTTCGCCACCTACATAGGAAGAGGGCATATTATACCTGGGGTTATGATCCTCGGCGCGCCGTCATTTTTGACACCGCACCAAGTCTCAGGGGCTACTATCTATACAGGGCGCATTTTATATGCAAAACTGTCAGAAGGTACATCGTTTTGCGTACCTCAAAACCCGTCAGTAAACTTACGACGGCTTCATGCAATCCGCTCTCAGCGGATGAAATCCTTTCAATCACCATACCCATTAACATACGGTGATCTTCCGAGATAGACGCTAGTGAACTGTGAGCCATTGTCGGTGATGATGCGGTTAGGGACCCCAAATCGGCTCATGAGTCCCTTGATGAACTTAACTGCGGACCCGGCTGGGATGGTGCGGACGGCCTCCACCTCTGCCCATTTGGTGAACTTGTCGATGGCGACGTAGAGGTAGCGGTAGCCCCCAGGCGCTCGAGGGAACGGGCCTAGGATATCTAGCCCCCAGACCGTGAACGGCCATGAGTGTGGGATAGTCTGGAGGCCCTGAGCTGGCTGGTGGATCTGCTTGGCGTGGAATTGGCAGGCCTCGCGGGATTTCACTAGCTCGGCTGCATCATTGAGTGTCGTGGGCCAGTAGAAACCGTTGCGGAATGCCTTGCCAACCAGGGTGCGCGACGACGAGTGATGCCCGCAATCTCCACCGTGTATGTCAGCTAGCAGCTCGCCCCCTTGCTTCCTGGAGATGCATCGCAAGGAAACATCATTCGGTTGTTTTCTATAGAGCTCACCATCTTGGATGCAGTATGCTGTGGCTTGCCGGGCCACACGCTCCGCATCCTCCTCCTTCTCCGGCAGCGTCCCCTGCACCAGGTACGCCTTGAACTCCTCGGTCCAGCACCCCTCCTGAGGCTCGAGCGCCAGGAGCAGACGTGCTCCTGAGGTCAGGCCACAAGCGAGGGCTCCCGAGGTCGGTGGCTGGGGGAGTTCCTCTCGAGATGGCGCAGTATCCGCTTCCGCGAGGGCCGCTGAAGGCTTGAAGAGTCGCTCCTCTAAGATGCCGAGTTCTTGGGGCTGGCGCCTTGACGCCCTCTTGGCGATCTCATCGGCCTCCTTGTTGGTGCCGCACAGTACATGTTGCAGTTCTAGGCCCAATAATTGCTTCTCCATCTTGCGCACCTCCGCGAGGTACGCTTCCATGTGCTCGTCCCTTGGTTCTTATACCTTGTTGGAGAAGTTGACGAGGAGCTGGGAGTCGCCCTTGATGGCGAGACACCTTACCCCCAAGGCCGCTGCTGCCTTGAGGCCGGTGATCAACCCCTCGTATTCTGCAATGTTGTTGGAGACCTTCTCACCCCACTGGAAGCAGAGCTGCACGGCGTAGTATAGCTTGTCTTGGGTGGGCGAGATGAGCACAGCGCCAGCCCCCGCGCCTTGGCGTGCGAAGGCGCCATCGAAGTACATGACACAACCATCTAGTGCTTCACTTCGTGGCGAGATAGATAGGCTCTCGCCGACATCAGGTCCCGGGGCGTCTGTCCATTCGGCTACGAAGTCGGCTAGGGCGGCTCCCTTGATGACCCTGGTTCTGCTGAACTCGAGCTGAAATGCCTGAAGTTCGATGTTCCGCTCGGCGGCCCTTCCCGCGGCATTAGGGCTCCGGAGCACCCTCTCTAGTGGGTAAGTTGAGATGACCTTGATCGGGTGGCCTTGGAAGTAATGGCGCAACATGCGGGAGGCCACCAAGAGGGCTAGCAGGAGCTTCTGCGGCATGGGATACCGCGCTCTCGCGTCCCGTAGCACTGTGCTGACGAAGTATACTAGGTGCTCGACGAGGGCGGGTGCGTCAGTGGAGCCTGTTCCCTCCGGAGGTTGCGGTACCTCCTGAGGTGAGGGGACAGAGCCTGGTCGCTCGCCTGGGCCTCCGCAAGCCCGGGAGCACCGCCTTGCAAGGCCTGACCGTCAGCCGATGCCGTCGTGGCTTCGGTGGTGCCGTCTTGGTGCTGCGTCGTCCTCGCCGAGGGTGCGGTGTTGCGTGGCGGACTCTTGGTCAGGCGCTCTTCCTGGACCGCCACTAACGCCGCGCTGGCGGAGTGGGGAGGGGCGGCCAGGTAAAGCACCAGAGGCTCGAGGGGATGAGGCGCCACCATCACCGGAGGGCTGGTCAGGTATCTCTTGAGGTCTTGAAATGCCAGGCCGGCCTCTGCGGTCCACTCGAACGGGCCCTTCTTCTTCATCAGCTTGAAGAACGGCAGGGAGCGCTCCCCCAGCTTGGAGATGAAGCGCCCCGGTGAGGTCACGCAGTCTGCAAGCTTCTGCATTTCCTTGAGGGTTTGCGGTGGGCTCATGTCTTCTATTGCCTTGACCTTCTCGGGGTTAGCCTCGATCCCCCTGTGGGACACGAGGAAACCTAGCAGCTTGCCGGAGGGGACACCGAACACACACTTCTCCGGGATGAGCCACAAATCCACCTGGCGCAAGCTAGCGAAGGTCTCCTCTAGGTCCTGAATCAGGGTTCTCGCCTCCCGAGATTTTACCACGATGTTGTTGACGTAGGCTTCAGCGTTTCTCCCGAGCTGCTGACCCAGGGCGATGTGCATCATCCGCTGGAAGGTCGCCCAGCGTTGCGCAGTCCGAACGGCATGCAGGTGTAGCAGTACACCCCGCACGGGGTCAAGAAGGCGGTCTTCTCCACATCATCCACTGCCATCTTGATCTGGTGGTAGCCCGAGAACGCCTCCAGGAAACACAGCAGGTCGCACTCGGCGGTGGAGTCGACGATCTGGTTGTTGCGCGGGAGCGGGAACGGGTCTTGGGGATAGTCCTTGTTGAGGTTGGTGAAGTCGACACACATGCGTTCCTTCCCGCCTTTCTTTGGCATGACGAAGGGGTTCACCAGCCACTCCGGGTATCAAACCTCATGAATGACACATGCCGCCTCCAACTTGCGAGTTTCTTGGACGATGAAGGACTGCTTCTCTGTGGACTGTCGCCGCGCCTTCTGCTTCACAGGGCGCACATTGGGGCACACCCTCAAGTGATGCTCTATTACCCCCCTTGGGATGAAGGAAATATGCCCTAGAGGCAATAATAAAGTTATTATTTATTTCCTTATTTCATGATAAATGTTTATTATTCATGCTAGAGTTGTATTAACCGGAAACATAATACATGTGTGAGTACATAGACAAACAGAGTGTCACTAGTATGCCTCAACTTGACTAGCTCGTTGATCAAAGATGGTTATGTTTACTAGCCATAGACATGAGTTGTCATTTTATTAACGGGGTCACATCATTAGGAGAATGATGTGGTGACTTGACCCATTCTCGTTAGCTTAGCACTTGATCGCTTAGTATGTTGCTATTGCTTTCTTCATGACTTATACATGTTCCTATGACTATGATATTATGCAACTCCCATTTCTTTGGAGGAACACTTTGTGAGATACCAAACGTCCACAACGAATCGGGTGATTATAAAGGTGCTCTACAGGTGTCTCCGAAGGTACTTGTTGGGTTGGCGTATTTCGAGATAAGGATTTGTCACTCCGATTGTCGGAGAGGTATCCCTGGGCCCTCTCGGTAATGCACATCACTTAAGCCTTGCAAGCATTGCAACTAATGAGTTAGTTATTGGGATGATGTATTACGGAACAAGTAAAGAGACTTGCCGGTAACGAGATTGAACTAGGTATTGAGATACCGACGATCGAATCTCGGGCAAGTAACATACCGATGACAAAGGGAACAACATATGTTGTTATGCGGTCTGACCGATAAAGATCTTCGTAGAATATGTGGGAGCCAATATGAGCATCAGATTCCGCTATTGGTTATTGATCGGAGACGTGTCTCGGTCATGTCTACATAGTTCTCGAACCCGTAGGGTCCGCACGCTTAAAGTTTCCATGACGGTTATATTATGAGTTTATGAGTTTTGATGTACCGAAGGTTGTTCGGAGTCCCGGATGTGATCACGAACATGACAAGGAGTCTCGAAATGGTTGAGACATGAATATTGATATATTGGAAGCCTATATTTGGATATCGGAAGTGTTCCGGGTGAAATCGGGATTTTACCGGAGTACCGAGGGGTTACCGGAACCCCCCGGGGGCTTAATGGGCCATAGTGGTGTTGGGTTCTACGGTAGGGTGCGTCGACTGCAAATTAAAAATTCCTACGCGCAGAACATCCAGGAACATGCTATGGGAGATGGATCACAGTTCGTTACCACTAGACGCGCAGTGCCGTGCAGCGGAAGATGAGTTGGGGCAGCGCGTCCGCGTGGATCGTCTCCTCCTCGTCCAATCTCCCTCGAACAGCCGGTCATCTGATCCCACATACAAGTTCGCCGGAGCGGCGCATGTGCACCGCCTCTAACAGTATCCGCGCGTGCAGGAGGAACACCGTGCGGCGGACTGCTAGGTCCGATCACACAGTCGGCAGCGAGTGGAGGTGGCTATTTGCAACACATGCAAACCCTAGTGATAGCGCCAAAGCGATCAACCACATGAGTGTGCCGCACCTCCACTTTATATAGGCGTCCGTCGCAGGCTCAACACTTGGGCCTCGCACGGACCCTAAAGCCCAAAGTCTACTCGGTCACGTTCCTAGTCTAGTTCGGATCACATCCGACCAGTGTCCTCTGAACCGACCTCAGAGGTTCCTTCCCTTGCGTGCAACCCCTTAGGTTCAAGTCGGCTTGGTCACAGATTACGATCACCTCCGACCTGCACGGTTGGTAGCGGCCTCTAGCAAGGCGTGCCGACCACCAAGCAGACTATGAAGCTGGTTAGGCGAACCTGTACAACGTGTCACACTTCTATTCCCTTTGCCACACGATATATGTTGTCGGGCTCAAGGCGAGACTGTCATCCTTGTGCTAGCCCGACCTCTTTCTCGTTCCAGTGATGCCGACCACAATCCGGATTATCTCATAATCCTTGTCGCGTGGCCATGCTTATCCTTGTCGGATCACACGAGGGGCCCAGAGTATATCTCTCCTGATCGGAGGGGCAAATCCCATCTTGCTCAACCACGTCTCGCAGCATGGGTCTAGACAAGCCCGAAACCTACCTTTGTAACTACCCAGTCACGGAGTAGCGTGTGGTCGGCCCAAAGCAAGTCTGTCACCATCCCGAGTACATGCATCAGCTCAGGTCTTAGGACATAGAACGTATGTTGTACTAGAGACTCACAGATGACATATCGCCAAGGCCTCATAGTTGGGTTTGTCCGACTCGGACCTTATCTCGACTCGGATCCGACTATGTCGAATCCGACCAGACCTTTCCAAGTCCATATTATCCGGTTAGCATCTAATGTTCCATGGCTAGTGAGACCAAGCCATCGACCGCGTCATATGCCGATCTAGTCGGCACAAGCGTCCACACAGCCCTTTCGACTAGGGACCTTTTAGGACAGTTCATCATACAATGCATAGTCCCACAAACAAGTCACATACTTGCTGATACACATCATTGATAATGTCCAAGGACTATCTTTATTCATAAACACATAGGAAATATCATCATACATGATTGCCTCTAGGCCATATCTCCAACAAGTGGGCCTTTGTGGAGAAGAGGAGAGGTGGCTAGGGCAGGGTCGCGTGCCCCTCCCCCCTAGTCCGAATAGGACAAGGAGAGGGGGGCGGCGCCCCCCTTTCCTTCCTCTCTCCCTCCACTTTCCCCCTTCCACTCCTAATCCAACAAGGAATAGGGAGGGAGTCCTACTCCCGGTGGGAGTAGGACTCCTCCTGGCGCGCCCCCTCCTGGCCGGCCGCACCTCCCCCCTTTCTCCTTTATATACGGGGGCAGGGGGCACCCCTAGACACAATTATTGATCGTTTGATCTTTTAGCCGTGTGCGGTGCCCCCTCCACTATAGTCCACCTCGATACATCAGAAGCGGTGCTTAGGCAAAGCCCCGTGTCAAGAGAACATCATCATCGCCACCACGCTGTCGTCTTGTGAAACTCTCCCTCAACACTCGGCTGGATCGGAGTTCAAGGGACATCATCGGGCTGAACATGTGCTGAACTCAGAGGTGTCGTGCGTTCGGTACTTGATCGGTCGGATCGTGAAGATGTACGACTACATCAACCGCGTTGTGCTAACACTTCTGCTTTCAGTCTACGAGGGTACGTGGACACACTCTCCCCTCTCGTTGCTCTGCATCACCACTATCTTGCGTGTGCGTAGGAATTTTTTTTGAAATTACTACGTTCCCCAACAGTGGCATCCGAGCCTGGTTTTATGCGTAGATGTCATATGCACGAGTAGAACACAAGTGAGTTGTGGGCGATATAAGTCATACTGCTTACTAGCATGTCATACTTTGGTTCGGCGGTATTGACGGATGAAGCGGCCCGGACCGACATTATGCGTACGCTTATGCGAGACTGGTTCTACCGACGTGCTTTGCACATTGTGGCTGGCGGGTGTCGGTTTCTCAACTTTAGTTGAACTGAGTGTAGCTACGCCCGGTCCTTGCGAAGGTTAAAACAGCACCAACTTGACAAACTATCGTTGTGGTTTTGATGCGTAGGTAAGAACGATTCTTGCTAAGCCCGTAGCAGCCACGTAAAACTTGCAACAACAAAGTAGAGGACGTCTAACTTGTTTTTGCAAGGCATGTTGTGATGCGATATGGTCAAGACATGATGCTAAATTTTATTGTATGAGATGATCATGTTTTGTAACCGAAGTTATCGGCAAGCTGGCGAGAGCCATATGGTTGTCGCTTTATTGTATGCAATGCAATCGCCCTATAATGCTTTACTTTATAACTAAGCGGTAGCAATAGTCGTAGAAGCATAAGATTGGCGAGATGACAACGATGCTACGATGGAGATCAAGGTGTCACGCCAGTGACGATGGTGATCATGACGGTGCTTCGGAGATGGAGATCACAAGCACAAGATGATGATGGCCATATCATATCACTTATATTGATTGCATGTGATGTTTATCTTTTATGCATCTTATCTTGCTTTGATTGATGGTAGCATTATAAGATGATCTCTCACTAAATTTCAAAATAAAAGTGTTCTCCCTGAGTATGCACCGTTGCCAAACTTTGTTGTGCCCAAACACCACATGATGATCGGGTGTGATAAGCTCTACGTCCATCTACAACAGGTGCAAGCCAGTTTTGCACACGCAGAATACTCAGGTTAAACTTGACGAGCCTAGCATATGCAGATATGGCCTCGGAACAATGGAGACCGAAAGGTCGAGCGTGAATCATATAGTAGATATGATCAACATAATGATGTTCACCATTGGAAGCTACTCCATTTCACGTGATGATCGGTTATGGTTTAGTTGATATGGATCACATGATCACTTAGAGGATTAGAGGGATGTCTATCTAAGTGGGATTTCTTAGGTAATATGATTAAATTGAACTTAAATTTATCATGAACTTAGTCCTGATAGTTTTTTGCAAATTATGTTGTAGATCAATAGCTCGCGTTGTTGCTTCCCTATGTTTATTTTGATATGTTCCTAGAGAAAAACTATGTTGAAAGATGTTAGTAGCAATGATGCGGATTGGATCCGTGATCTCATGATTATCCTCATTGCTGCACAGAAGAATTATGTCCTTGATGCACCGCTAGGTGACAGACCTATTGCAGGAGCAAATCCAGACGTTATGAACGTTTGGCTAGCTCAATATGATGAATACTTGATAGTTTAGTGCACCATGCTTAACAGCTTAGAATCGGGACTTCAAAGACGTTTTGAACGTCATGGACCATATGAGATGTTCCATGAGTTGAAGTTAATATTTCAAGCAAATACCTGAGTTGAGAGATATGAAGTCTCCAACAAGTTCTATAGCTAAAAGATGGAGGATAATAGCTCAAGCAGTGAGCATGTGCTCAGATTGTTTGGGTACTACAATCGCTTGAATCAAGTGGGAGTTAATCTTCCAGATAAAATAGTGATTGACAGAATTCTCTAGTCACCATCAACAAGTTAGTATAACTTCGTGATGAACTATAGTATGCAAGGGATGACAAAAACAATTCGCAAGCTCTTCGCAATGCTAAAATCGGCGAAGGTAGAAATCAAGAAAAACATCAAGTGTTGATGATTGACAAGACCACTAGTTTCAAGAAAAGGGGCAAAGGGAAGAAGGGGAACTTCAAGAAGAACGGAAAGCAAGTTGTTGCTCAAGTGAAGAAGCCCAAGTCTGGACCTAAGCCTGAGACTAAGTGCTTCACGCAAAGGAACTGGTCACTGGAAGCGGAACTATCCCAAGTATTTGGCGGATAAGAAGGATGGCAAAGTGAACAAAGGTATATTTGATATACAAATTATTGATGTGTATTTTACTAGTGTTCGTAGCAACCCCTTGGTATTTGATACTGGTTCAGTTGCTAAGAGTAGTAACTCGAAACGGGAGTTGCAGAATGAACAGAAACTAGTTCAGGGTGAAGTGATGATGTGTGTTTGAAGTAGTTCCAAGATTGATATGATCATCATCGCACACTCCCTATACTTTCGGGATTAGTGTTGAACCTAAATAAGTGTTTTTTGGTGTTTGCGTTGAGCATGAATATGATTTGATCATGTTTATGGCAATACAGTTATTCATTTAAGTTAGAGAATAATTGTTGTTCTGTTTACATGAATAAAACCTTATATGGTTACACACCCAATGAAAATGGTTCGTTGGATCTCGATCGTAGTGATACACATATTCATAATATTGAAGCCAAAAGATGCAAAGTTAATAATGATAGTGCAACTTATTTGTGGCACTGCCGTTTAGGTTATATTGGTGTAAAGCGCATGAAGAAACTCCATGCTGATGGGCTTTTGGAATCACTTGATTACGAATCACTTGATGCTTGCGAACCATGCCTCTTGGACAAGATGACTAAAAAGCCATTCTCCGGAACAATGGAGCGAGCAACAGATTTGTTGGAAATCATACATACTGATGTATGTGGTCCGATGAATATTGAGGCTCGCGGCAGGTATCGTTATTTTCAGACCTTCACAGATGATTTGAGCAGATATGGGTATATCTACTTGATGAAACATAAAGTCTGAAACATTTGAAAAGTTCATATAATTTCAGAGTGAAGTAGAAAATCATCATAACAAGAAAATAAAGTTTCTACGATCTGATCGTGGAGGAGAATATTTGAGTTACGAGTTTGGTCTACATTTAAAACAATGCGGAATAGTTTCGCAACTCATGCTACCCGGAACACCACACCGTAATGGTGTGTCCGAACGTCGTAATCGTACTTTACTAGATATGGTGCGATCTATGATGTCTCTTACTGATTTACCGCTGTCGTTTTGAGGGTTATGCATTAGAGACAGCTGCATTCACGTTAAAAAGGGCACCATCTAAATCCGTTGAGACGACACCTTGTGAAATGTGGTTTGGCAAGAAACCCAAGTTGTCGTTTCTTAAAGTTTGGGGCTGCGATGCTTATGTGAAAAAGCTTCAACCTGATAAGCTCGAACCCAAATCGGAAAAATGTGTCTTCATAGGATACCCAAAGGAAACTGTTGGGTACACCTTCTATCACAGATCTGAAGGCAAGACATTCGTTGCTAAGAATGGATCCTTTCTAGAGAAGGAGTTTCTCTCGAAAGAAGTGAGTGGGAGGAAAGTAGAACTTGATGAGGTAACTGTACCTGCTCCCTTATTGGAAAGTAGTTCATCATGGAAATCTATTCCTGTGACTCCTACACCAATTAGTGAGGAAGCTAATGATGATGATCATTTAACTTCAGATCAAGTTACTACCGAACCTCGTAGGTCAACCAGAGTGAGATCCGCACCAGAGTGGTATGGTAATCCTATTCAGGTGGTCATGTTACTTGACCATGATGAACCTACGAACTATGAGGAAGCGATGATGAGCCCAGATTCCGCGAAATGGTTTGAGGCCATGAAATCTGAGATGGGATCCATGTATGAGAACAAAGTATGGACTTTGATTGACTTGCCCAAATAATCGGCGAGCCATTGAGATTAAATGGATCTTCAAGAGGAAGACAGATGCTGATAGTAGTGTTACTATCTACAAAGCTAGAATTGTCGCAAAAGGTTTTCGACAAGTTCAAGGTGTTGACTACGATGAGAGTTTATCACTCATATCAATGCTTAAAGTTTGTCCGAATCATGTTAGCAATTGCCGCATTTTATGAAATCTGGCAAATGGATAAACAAAACTGCATTCCTTAATGGATTTATTAAAGAAGAGTTGTATATGATGCAACCAGGAGGTTTTATCGATCCTAAAGGTGTTACCAAAATGTGCAAGCTCCAGCGATCCATCTATGGACTGATGCAAGCATCTCGGAGTTGGAATATACGCTTTGATGAGTTGATCAAAACATATAGTTTTATACAGACTTGCGGTGAAGCTTTGTATTTACAAGAAAGTGAGTGGGAGCACTACAACATTTACGATAAGTATATGTGAATGACATATTGTTGATCGGAAATAATATAGAATTATTACGCAAAGCATAAAGGAGTGTTTGAAAGGAGTTTTTCAAAGAAAGACCTCGGTGAAGCTGCTTACATATTGAGCATCAAGATCTATAGAGATAGATCAAGACGCTTGATAAAGTTTTTTCAATGAGTGCATACCTTGACAAGATTTTGAAGTAGTTCAAAATGGAACAGTCAAAGAAAGAGTTCTTGCCTATGTTACAAGGTGTGAAATTGAGTAAGACTCAAAGCCCGACCACGTCAGAAGATAGAAAGAGAATGAAAGTCATTCCCTATGCCTCAGCCATAGGTTCTTCAAAGTATGCATGCTATGTACCCGATCTATTGTATACCCTACCACTGGGTTTGGCAAGGGAGTACAATAGTGATCTAGGAGTAGATCACTGGATAGCGGTCAAAATTATCCTTAGTGGAATAAGGATATGTTTCTCGATTATGGAGGTGACAAAAGTTTCATCATAAAGGGTTACGTCGATGCAAGTTTTAACACTGATCTAGATGACTCTAAGTCTCAATCTGGATACATATTGAAAGTGGGAGCTATTAGCTAGAGTAGCCCCGTGCAGAGCATTGTAGACATAGAATTTGCAAAATACTTACGGATCTGAATGTGACAGGCCCGTTGACTAAAATTATCTCACAAGCAAAACATGATCACACCTTAGTACTCTTTGGGTGTTAATCACATAGCGATGTGAACTAGATTATTGACTCTAGTAAACCCTTTGGGTGTTGGTCACATGACGATGTGAACTATGGGTGTTAATCACATGGTGATGTGAATTATTGGTATTAAATCACATGGCGATGTGAACTAGATTATTGACTCTAGTGCAAGTGGGAGACTGAAGGAAATATGCCCTAGAGGCAATAATAAAGTTATTACATATTTCCTTATTTTATGATAAATTTTTATTATTCATGCTAGAATTGTATTAACCGGAAACATAATACATGTGTGAGTACATAGACAAATAGAGTGTCACTAGTATGCCTCTACTTGACTAGCTGGTTGATCAAAGATGGTTATGTTTCCTAGCCATAGACATGAGTTGTCATTTGATTAACGGGGTCACGTCATTAGGAGAATGATGTGATTGACTTGACCCATTCCGTTAGCTTAGCACTTGATCGTTTAGTATGTTGCTATTGCTTTCTTCATGACTTATACATGTTCCTATGACTATGATATTATGCAACTCCCGTTTACTAGAGGAACACTTTGTGTGCTACCAAACATCACAACGTAAATGGGTGATTATAATGGTGCTCTACAGGTGTCTCTAAAGGTACTTGTTGGGTTGGCGTATTTCGAGATTAGGATTTGTCACTCCGATTGTCGGAGAGGTATCTCTGGGCCCTCTCGGTAATGCACATCACTTAAGACTTGCAAGCATTGCAACTAATGAGTTAGTTGCAGGATGATGTATTACGGAACGAGTAAAGAGACTTGCCGATAACGAGATTGAACTAGGTATTGAGATACCGACGATCGAATCTCGGGCAAGTAACATACCGACGACAAAGGGAACAACGTATGTTTTTATGCGGTCTGACCGATAAAGATCTTCGTAGAATATGTGGGAGCCAATATGAGCATCCAGGTTCCGTTATTGGTTATTGACCGGAGACGTGTCTCGGTCATGTCTACATAGTTCTCGAACCCGTAGGGTCCGCACGCTTAAAGTTTGGATGACAGTTATATTATGATTTTATGAGTTTTGATGTACCAAAGGTTGTTCAGAGTCCTGGATGTGATCACGGACATGACGAGGAGTCTCGAAATGGCCGAGACATGAAGATTGATATATTGGAAGCCTATATTTGGATATCGGAAGTGTTCCGGGTGAAATCGGGATTTTACCGGAGTACCGAGGTGTTACCGGAACCCCGGGGGCTTAATGGGCCATAGTGGGCCTTTGTGGAGAAGAGGAGAGGTGGCCAGGGCAGGACCGCGCGCCCCTCCCCCCTAGTCCGAATAGGACAAGGAGAGGGGGGCGGTGCCCCCTGACGGTGACCTGGACTAGGGGGTACTCACCACGTCATCTCCCGATCTGTTAGATTGGGCCGAGGACCCCCATGGCCATATACTCATTGGCCAGTTCGGACAGCTGCCGCATACAAGGAAGATTCCACAAGACTTGGCGATCAAGACAAGAACTCCTCCCCACCGGCGTATTCGGCCAGGACTCTTGTTATCCTAGGCCTCTGGTGCCTTATATAAACCGAGGCCAGGCTAGTCGATAGAGATATACAACAATCATACCATAGGCTAGCTTCTAGGATTTAGCCTCTCTGATCTCGTGGTAGATCTACTCTTGTACTACCCATATCATCAATATTAATCAAGCAGGAGTAGGGTTTTACCTCCATCGAGAGGGCCCGAACACAGGTAAAACATCGTGTCCCTTGTCTCCTGTTACCATCCGCCTAGACGCGCGATTCGGGACCCCCTACCCGAGAACCGCCGGTTTTGACACCGACATTGGTGCTTTCATTGAGAGTTCCGCTGTGTGTTCGGCAAAAGGTCGATGGCTCGCCTGCAGATCAACTGCGACTTCGACATCTTCGTCATCAGCTCGACTGGTCACCTTGGTTCGACCAAGGACTATGCCCTACCTCCGATTGTCATGCTCGGATGAGGGCCTTCATCAACATGAGCTCCGATCTCTATCAAGATCATGGAGGAATCATCCAGGGAGCCCGGGGCTCAACGTCAACATTGCCCTCGGGCGACCGTGCTATTTTTCTGGACAGCGAACTTGTATCCGCCGTCACAGCCTCCTTGAGCGTCGGTTTGACGATTGCTTCGGTGGAATAGTGCGGAATTACGTCTAGTACAGCCACGCTAAATTTCGTCGAGTTCCGATGGAGGAATCTCCGACAATCTAAGATATACCGGAGCCCCATCAAATCTGGACGAGAATCTGGACGAGTTTAGGGCGTGGTGTCCAGCTTCTAGCTCAGACCTCCTTTGGAAGATCCAACCATTGATCGACTACGGAATTCCTATATCTACCACCCCTCAAAATTTCAGCTCGATCCGACCGTCCAAACTCCGGGAACCTTCCGATTACTGCATCACTTTTCGGATCTGTTTTCTACGCGAAAACAAATCCGACCCGAGTTCGTCCTTTTTATGGACATCCTTTTTGAAGGAAGTTTTGTATGGGGTATTGTGTTTTGTTCCCGAACACATCCCACTAACTTTAAAATCTTTTGAACATGATCTTCAACATCATGCTGGTGTCAAACCAGTCCGGCAATATTGCTCCACGACTGCCGACCTGCGCTAGACACGTCATCACTTTGTTGAGCCGAGCTCAACTTCTTCGGATCATCATCTCGGCAAGCCGAACAAGAGTCCGGCATCGCGAAGGATAAATCATCGCCAACATCGCCGCCCCACGGATTACACAGAGCGGGCATACCGGCGTCGCTCCACGGTCGCTTCATCAAGCCGGCATCGACCACGTCACGACCTGCATCGGCAGGGCCGCACTATTGCTTCTTCAAGCTGGTGTCCATCACGCCGACCTACTTCGACATATCGGCTGGACCGGGGGCTTCGCCATCTCTTCATCAACCTACTCCGGACACTTCGGCGTCACTAGCCGACGAGCTCCGTCACGACAGCTGGACCGAGGGCTTTGCCTCGGCGAACCAACCTTTGCCAGCATTGTCATGCCGTCGTTTTATCGCCCATCAGGCAATGGGTGCGCGGATCGATTCCCAATTTTGGGAATCACCTTCCTTCGGATTGCTACAACAAATAAACCAGGTGCTATTAATCCCAGTATTTTTTGCTTGTTTGGGTTCATTTTTTCCAAGGAATTATAACTCTGGTTTGTCCATCATATGTGCACAGGTCTATCAAATGGTGGCCGCATTAACGACAGTCGCATGGTGGTTCGGTCAGTTTCCGTACATAGTCCAACGAACGCCGCATCCGGAGCTCGGACCGACCTGTGAATTCAGGCTTTGCCACGCCTTTACCGCATCACGCCGACGCCCTGCATCGACATTGACTTCGGCGCCAGGCCATATTTCTTTTATTACCCGCTTTGCATAAATTATTTATTATGCAACGATTTTTTTATTATCATTATTACTATTATCTCCGGTTTGCACTATTTTTTGTGCACGGGAAAATGATCCGGGGACTTCGGCGTCACTCTGCCGGTCTGCATTCACCGTGCTATGTCACCACTTCGGCGTGTCGAGCCCTCCGCTCCGCCACCTCGGGACCGGCTTGGGGGATGGAACCTTGTCCCATATCAAGCTCGGACCGCGTCATCAATACCGAACACATTAACCAGCTAAGTCGCTTTCATGCTCAAAGCTTTAATTTCTTACTTGTGTTCGGTTCGACCAAGCATTATACTTTTTTGGGAAAATGTTGCTTGTAAAAAAATTTCTTGTCCAAACTTTGTTTGTGACGCATAAATTCAAATACCCAATTCATTTGGGGGCTTCCTTCATGAAGCTTTTCCTCTTGCATATGATTATACTTGTATGGCTTCGTTCCTTGTTCGTGTATTACGCCACAATATGCACCATATTGACTTAAGCGATTTGCAAGCTGGGTTGCCTCGCTCCTGTGTTTACCCCTATGTTCCCGATTGTTCGGCTAGGGAGTAAAGGGAGAACCTCTACAATTGTCACGATCGGGTCATCCGAGCCGGACCGCAGACTGTGTGAAGCCGAAAGCTAGCGCTCTTATAGTTTTCAATGATGGTCGGCACACAACGGAACTCATGAGTACAAAAAATCTATTGCACAAGTCTCATAATAACAGTGAGCACCGAAGAAAGGTATCGGTGGGGGTACTATTTTATTCAAAGATGATTCTTACACTTCACAGTAATATAGCATAAGTTCCTTGAGCGCGCTTTGTCTGTTACAGCCTTATGGCCTGATTGCCTGGTTATTGGAAACACCATCGATATTCTCGACAGATGGAGTACATAACACTTTTCGGTCCTTGACCGAAAAGGGAGAAGTCGACGGTCGGTTAAGACGCGTTTAAAGTTCTGTTGAACATAGATATGATATAAGTACTTCGGTACATGCAATCATTCTTTTACCCAAGTCACTTGGGGGCTCTTAAATTTATATGAGCCATTTTATGATGAGTGTTCTTCTTCTTAGTCGTTGCAAAGTTTTTATTACTATTATCTATCACTCCCTTTTTTGACACGAGCGTGTGGTCACTAGCCAGGGAGCCTAATTTCTCTCTCAAAGCCGCTAGAGTTTAGTTGTAAACTGGCCTAATGAGAAGTACTCCGCCCTCGGGATAGGAGGTTGAAGCCGTAGGCTGACCCGCTTGAAGTCTTGAGATAAGATGTATCATGTTAAAGCACGACAGAAGCACTTCTTTTGCTAAGGCCAATTTTTGGATTGGCACCGAACACTTGATCTTGTTCGGACGTAAAGTTTTTACTGACGGTTTTTTTGGTTTTCCAAGCTTATGGCACTTTTAAACTATTTGTGTGTTTTCAGCACGTCTCGTAGTGCAACGCCGGTCACCTTTAGAGATTCGGCAAAAACATTCTCGAATATTGCTATATATGCACCGGCTTCGAATTGTGTCTTCGGTCAATAGTTGGGTTGCCCGGCTCCTGCGCTTGCCTCCTATGTTCCGCTTTGTTCGGCTAGGTGTGCAAAGGGAGAACCACTACGATTGTGCTTCCAGCTCACATGGTTAAGCACCTCAGGTGGAGAAAGCCAAACCGATGTCACAATAAGCGTAAACTGGTCACGATCCGATGGCGGTGTTAAACGACGGGCCATTCATAACAATGGTCAAGTGTTTATGACTTGACCTCGATCGTCGCTTGAACACTACCGGGGCTGTTAATCGGCATCCCAAACTAAATCCTTAATATTTTTCTCTTACATTGAGCTGAGGTTCCATGATCATGCTTAGCATGACAACCCAAAGAAAGGAACCGATAAGCGGGACTATTTTCTTTGGAAGACATTTCTTCGTTAAATAGTAATATAACATATCTCTCCGCTGCACCTTTGTTTATAAAACCATATGGCCAGATTGCCTTGTTTGTTGTAAATCTTTGCCCTCATAAAGGCTTTATAAAGTAGGACAAACACTCCTCGGCTATTGGCCGAGGAGGTGGAAGCCGATGGTCGGTCAACAAAGTTTTGTGCAATGCGGATCCGAGCATTAATGACGTAAAGTACTTGGATACATAGAGTCATTACACATAATTTGTGATTTTACTATGGATATCGATCCTTAATTCGGCCTCCCGTGCCCGCATTAAGGCTCGGGGCCATCTTGGGCTTCGGGCTTATCATTTACAAATATTAAAGGGCACATCGATCCTCGATGCGGTGTTGCCACCCGACCAGATGTCTCGGGGCTACTGCATTGCCTGTCCAATGCAGAAAATTTTAAGTGTAATACAGGCTCCGAGGAGATTTTGATCCTCGGTTGGTCGGCCGCACCCAACCCGAGTCTTGAGGACTGTACGCCGCTTTTGTGTCCCAAGTATTCTGCCGAGCTAGGACTTGATCCTCAGGCCGATTTTGCAAATCAACCTGAGTCTCAGCGGCTACTGGGATCAGCGGTCTTATGTCATCCTTCATGTGCATCTCGGGTTTTAGACCGATACCCACCTTGAGGGCTACTGGCTATGTATCTCGGCAGAGAATAAATTGCACCAATCAAAAATATTGACAAAAATTGGCCCACATTCGGGGTGGTACACCACCTCGGAAGCAGTCCGGCATAAAGCTCGGGCGCTAGTGGCTGGCTCCATAGAGGGCATTTCCGGCATTAAGCACGGCTAAACTCCTTCAAACTTCTTTGAACCAAGGTGATTCTGACACCTCGGATACTGATCCGGCGTCGGAGCTCGGATACATAGTCCGGTGTTGGAGATCGGATCTGATCTGGCGTTGGATCTCGGATACATAGTCCGGCGTTGGAGCTCGGATACATTCCGGCATTAGAGCTGGGAAGCAGTCCGGCATTGGTGCTCGGCTGCAAAAGATACCTCGAATGCAGTCCGGTGTTGGAGCTCGGACGCAAGAGGATGCTGCCTCCTGGGAACAACTTCAAACCCGAGGTATGGCATAGAAATAACAAGGCATTGATAAAGGCCGGAAACTTAAAGGGGCTCCTCGGATACCCGACGCATAAACTCTTCGGATGCACTTTGGCGATCCTCAAGATCGAAGATGAGAAAATTTGTTGAACCGTTTTCGAGACCAACGACCGAAGATGAAGAACAGTTTGGAAGAATCGAGGAGCGTCCCTAACTTGAAGACCGGTTCAGGGGGCTACTGACGGTGTGGACTAGGGGGTACTCACCACGTCATCTCCCGATCTGTTAGATTGGGCCGAGGACCCCCATGGCCGTATACTCATGGGCCAGTTCGGACAACTGCCGCATACAAGGAAGATTCCACAAGACTTGGCGATCAAGACAAGAACTCCTCCCCACCGGCATATTCGGCTAGGACTCTTTTTATCCTAGGCCTCTGGTGCATTATATAAACCGAGGCCAGGCTAGTCGATAGAGATATACAACAATCATACCATAGGCTAGCTTCTAGGGTTTAGCCTCTCTGATCTCGTGGTAGATCTACTCTTGTACTACCCATATCATCAATATTAATCAAGCAGGAGTAGGGTTTTACCTCCATCGAGAGGGCCCGAACTTGGGTAAAAACATTGTGTCCCTTGTCTCCTGTTACCATCTGCCTAGACACACAGTTCGGGACCCCCTACCCGAGATCCGCCGGTTTTGACACCGACACCCCCCTTTCCTTCCTCTTTCCCTCCTCTTTCCCCCTCCACTCCTAATCCAACAAGGAAAAGGGAGGGAGTCCTACTCCCGATGTGTCAGGACCCCGATCCTAAGTCACACCGATCTAGCATGTAACACATCATATCACTTTGCGGCCTCACGCACGGTATTCCCACGGGTGTCGCCTTACCATGGCCCGGGACCGTTTGCGCCTTTTGGCTCACGTATATGATAGTGTCGCTAGCATCCATATGACAAAGAACCCGGGCCGACATGGCTAGTCGTGAACCCAAAGCGGCGCTAACCCATGGGGACAGGCATACATGAATCACTTCGATCATGTCGGTCATCAACGTATAAATTCGGGCTGTAGCACTGGCTATGAGGACTCATTATCCCGGTACAGTAGTGTGCTAGGCAGGACTCCGAATAACACCGCGTGACATTTCCCGAAGGACAGACATATAGGAACGAAGTGAAACACATGCCGCCGGTCAAGTGTCCAACCCGGTAGTCTTTGGGCTAGCGAGGACTCCGGTGAACCGGGCTATAGCGGACTACTATCGCTCAGAGGCACGAGACTACATTTCCCCATATGAGAGGCTGCCAAGGATAAACAACTAGTTTGTCGGATCCCACACATATCAAGCATTTCAAACATACACACAATATGCTCAATATGTGTAGATACAACATGGCCTCATAACATAACTCTCGACTCAAATATTTATACATTAGGCTCCGAGGAGCGAGATATTACAAACATGGGTCTCATGACCCAACACTCGTGAGCATACAAGTGAAGCACAAGCGGAAGCTAAACATGTCCGAAAGTACAGACAACTATAAATGAAAAAGGCTGAGAAGCCTGACTATCTACCAGATCCTGCCGAGGGCACAAGATCGTAGCTGAGGTAACAAGCTAACCGTCGAAGTCCAAGCGGAACTACTAACGAGACCGAAGTCTCTCTGCAAAACATAAAATAAGCAAACGTGAGTACAAACGTACTCAGCAAGACATACAATGTAACTAGCTACATATGCATCATTATCAAAAGGGGTGGTGGAGTTTGGCTGACAAGCCAGCTTTGACTCGGTGGCTATCCCGAACTACATTGCAAGTAACTCTTTTGAGGTGGCGCACACGAGTCCACATAGTCACCATATCAATACACCACTATGGACCCGCTCCCGTCTCTCACGAGAACGCCATCCATAGCACTCACGCTTATCTTGCGCATTTTAGGGTATCCACTTTCACTTGTCTATGAACTGATATAGGCAACCCAGAAGTCCTTCTCCGTGGACACGGCTATTCGAATAGATCATATTAACCCTGCGAGGGTGTACTTCTTCACACACGCTCTCACCACTTACCGCCGTTTACCACGACATGTACTCGGCAACCTTCAAGTGGAAGCCCAACGTGGGTGTCGGCCACGGCCTACCTAAACACTCAAGTCCCAAGTCCAGGTTTATCGCCTATTCGGGTTCCATCCGCAGGAGTCCGCCGAGGTTTCCCATACAGCCCGAATGATGTGTACAGGTTCCCGAGACACCAAGCAGGCGAATCGGTACATCGGGCCACGGTGCCTACCGCAACACAACCCACCCCTACGATCAGCGTTATGCGGCCCCCAAAGATGCTACAAACACCGAAACTACTTGCAACTCCCGGACCGAGGACAAGGGTGGTTAAGAAGCCGAGAGGGTCAATTAAGGATCCCAATGCGTGGTAGTAACTGCTTTCATGGATCACAAACACGTAACTCAGGCCTCGAGGACGGCTACAATGAGACAACCCACCATGTACTCCTACATGGCCTCTCACCGCTACCTTTACCAAATCGTGTTCACACACTTAGCTCACACACAGTGGGACATGTTCACACAACCATTCCAATTCATCCCCGATGAATCGGACCTGACTCAACTCTAAGCAAAGTGGGCATGACAACAAGCATGAATGAGTAGGCACAACATGGCTCAAACAACTCCTAGTCATGCTAGTGGGTTTCATCTAATTCTTGTGGAATGACGGGTCATGCAAGAGGATAAGGGGTTCAGCTACCGCAGCAAGTAACACATGAGTCGTTGTTGTCCTAATGCAGTAAATAGAGCAGGAGGCGAGAGAGTGGGATTATATCGAAATGGACAAGGGGTTTTGCTTGCACAGCACTTCGAAGATAATATAGTTCTTCATCGGTGTCATCGAACAATCATCTAACGTCGTCTCATCGAGGGGGCAATTACCGGCAAACAAGAGAGAACACAATCAATGCAATGCACATTCACATGAATGACATGTCATGTTAAGGTACTGAATTCACCTAATGCAATGTCTAGCCAGGTTAATTGAAGTGGAATTCAAACAAGGTTAAACTCCAACTCCAAATGCTAGTTCATAATTTACCCTAATCATGATTCATCCTATTCGGTGAGGTTAACTTGTTCAATCATGCATGAAAGTGCCATAAACAGATTCTTCATATTTTTCTGATCATTTTTCATATATAAATTATTTAATTTGGAGTTATGATTAAAAGTTATGAATATTTGAAGTTTGGGGTATTTTCTAAAATTTCATGAATTAAATTAAATCCAGAAAAGGGTATTACTGCGTCAGCCTGACGTCAGTGTGACGTCATTGGTCAACGGAACATGGTCCGGGTCAAACCTTACAGTGGGTCCCGTGTGTCAGCATAATTAGCCTAACTAAAAATTAATTAAAACTAAACCTAAATAGTTAACAGTGGTATTGGCCCCACTGCCATTGACTCAACAGAGTCAACCAGGCCCACCTACAGTCAAAGTCAAAGTCGGCTGCCGGCGTCTAGCCGCCGGCGAGCCCGACGTGGCGGCGAGAGTGGTTTTGGCCACTCCGGCGACCAAATGGCCCGCAGAGGCATCTAGGAGGAGCTGGGGATGAGCCGAAGCTCTTGGTGGAGTTAGCCGGGGTCGGGGTGGCTGGAATCGGCACCGGCGACGACCTAGGCGGCCGCCGGAGTTCGGCCGAGGTCGAACACGGCGCTAGGGAGCACGGCGAGGCGCGTGGGGTGTTGTTTTGCGTTCCTGCGAGTGCGGTGAGGGCGGTGGTGTGCTCGGAAGCGGGCGTGCGCGGTTGTGGCCACGGCTACGCCATGGCCGGCGGCGAGGAGCAATCGGCTCCGGCGGAATCCACGTCTAGAGAGGGAAATAGAGCACGGGGAGAGAGGGGTTCGACAGAGGAGCTCACGGCGGGGTCGATGAGTAGCTCAGCGGGCTCGGGGGAGGCCGGACGGCGGTGAATCGAAGGTGAGGTTGCCGGCGGTCGAAGGTTGAAGACGAGCTGGAGGGCGACACTGCATGCTTCCGGCGGGGCGTGGCTTAGTGAGGGGGTCGAGGACGGAGTGGCGGAGCTTGTGGGCTAGTCGGGGAAGCGAGGGAGGGCCGGTGGTCGCGGCAACGACGAGCGGCGGCGACGAGCTCCGCTCGGTGGGAGAGAGAGGGAGCCATAGGAGGGGATGGGGCGAGAGAGTGAACGAGGGGGTTCCAGGGGGTGCGTGGCGTCGCAGGAGGCGTCCAGAGCATCGAGGGGGGGAGCGGCAAGCAGGAGGTGGCCGCGCGTGCATCGGGCACACGCCCGCGTCCTCCTGGCGCGGTGGAGAAGACGACAGGAGGCGCCAGGTGGGCTGGGCCGGCTACAGGTAGGTGGGCTAGGTAGTCCTCTCTCTCTCTCTTTTATTTATTTCAGTTTTCTATTATTCTGTAATTTTCAGGGCTTTATTAAAAATACTAATACTACCCCAAAAATCATGAAACTTGCTCAGGCCTACTGTTTGGAAAATATCCAACAACAAACATTTAAGTTTATGATTATTTGAGCATTTAAATTATTTATTAGCATTTAAATGCCCAAATGCAAATAATTTATGAATTAATCCAAAGTGACCAAATATGACATGAAAAATGTGCAGCACCTCACGGTTACGGTTTAAAGCATTTTTCCGAAATGATGAACATTTTCTAAAGCCATTAGAAATCACTTTGAAAAATATTTTTGGTTGAGCCTATTTGAATTCCTTTAATGCTAGGGTTTAGGCAATCCCCATTTCAAATTTCATGAAAATTAAACATGATGCATGGATGCAATGCCACTAGTTACAAGCAAGCTCTAGGGCTGTGACAACTCACCCCCACTAAACAAGAATCTCGCCCCGAGATTCAAGACGTGAGGTAAGAGGAAAAGGGGAGTCACATAACTATCACAATCTTCATGATCCATTTGCCCTTCTCGAAAATGTTGATTCATTCCATCATCTTGGTCTTGACGTCTTTGCTTTTGAGATCTTCACTCGACACGACAATGTAAAGAGGGGAAACCCTACAGGATTTAAACTTCTTGAAGATCGAGCAACTCAAGATCAGTTCATGGAGAGACGTAAGAACAACTCTTGAGTTGAGACACCAAACACACATTAGGAATGATGAAGAAGCAATGGATGACGAAGGTTCAAATTGGTAGGCAACCATTCCACGCTTAAGTAAAATGGTGCATGTTTCAAAGTAACAAGGGGATGATTGCCATGATTCCATAACGGGACACCTTAGGAAAGGTGACGCAAAGAGCTATTCCCCTAAGTGGCAAAAGAATTACTTTTGATCCATAGATCATTGGAAATCTTTATACAAGACTAAGGCAATCAAAAACGATCGTTTGGTGGAGTGCAAAGGAGTGGCATACCAAGACAAGAATGGAGGATGTGCACTACATAGTTGAAAACAACATAATGGATGATTTTGCTTGTCATTGGAGGTGGAGGGAACCAATGGTAGGACCATTTTTGAGGATGATCTTGAACAGAAATTACTAAGAAGACAGCCCATAGTGAAATGGCATAAGGACGGTGCAAGCTGGGAACGAAATGCAGCTGTTGGAATGTTCCAACCATCATATCTGCCTGAGATTCAGATCTGGTTGGTGCTAGGATATTCCAGACTCATCGAGTCTAGAAAGAAAAATGAAAGTTTGCAACACAAATCGACGAGAAGATGTTGCGAGATTCTCGGGAATGAACTACGATAGAAAGCTCCAAAACATGAGCTGGTACTGCTGCAAACCTATGAACACGTTGTCCAAGACAAGCATGACCACGTAGTAGTCTTATCATAAAACACTACCGAGTTTCAGGTGGGGAGCCATCATCGAGGATATCGAAGTCCTTGCATAAGTCATATGATTAGCTCTTATGAAGAAACTTCTTGTCCACTGAACCAATCAGCCGTTGGCTTGGTGTGCTAGGAACACATATAGGACGAAGGTTGCAAGTCTCGAACTACAGGATACTTCATGCGTATGAATGACTGAATTGGGATGATTCCAGAGGAGGCAAAACAAACCTTTCTCAAATCCACGGCGGCAACTTGCATCAGATGCACATGAATTAGAGGAAGTCACTACTTTCATCCAAACATATGCTTCATGAACGAAACATGAAGAAATGCTTACACAAGTTTCCAATACTAGGTTGATGTTCAACACGACTCATGGGGGAGACAAAATGCTGCTAATGGGCTCAACAGTAACTCATCGGAATTTCCATATCACTGGACTTCCACCATCATGTGAACACGGTGATAGTATTGGTCAGACCAAAAGATGTAATGGGGCATGCTCGAGGGATCAACCACGAGTAAGACAACATTACGAGCATTGTTGGTACTGATTTGATTTGTCGATAGCCCACACTCAAATCAAAGGATTAATAAGACAATAGGTCCGGCAACTGATCACAGGGACCAATCGATGAAGATGTCGTCCTTCTTCAACACACACTACACAAAAATATCCTTTTGGAACGAACTAAGTTAGGCAAGCTTTTATCTTCCAACTCTCCAAGTTGTTGTCTAGCTTAACCAACTAGCTCAGGGATATCCAACACAGATTCTTGGAGAAATGATGGTTCACAGGAAACCAACTTGATCACGAGCTCAACATAACAACAGGGGAGACAACTCGGTAACACTTCCAAGAAGATATTTGGAAAGTCACGGACCACCGGTATGTTACTAAGCTCGAGAACAATCTTGCTTTTGAGGGCAAGGCGATATGATCAAATGAGCAAGGGATTGATATAATCCTAACTCATCAATCGAAGTGTGCACCAGAAATAAGGACTAGGTAGCACGATCAATCTTAGGATGATGATTTAATAACCAACACGCTAAGAATGAAAATATTGTCCATTAACTACCAAGCAACGAGGTTGCTAGGAGTATCGATTTCACACATCACAATTCACTTGTCGGCCTTCCGGTTGCATCAACACGGGACCGAGGAATGAACAATGATGGCAAGAAGTATCACTACGACAAGAATTCATAAGAGAAGGTGCAATTCTCATGATGTTCCTGACATAAAGATGGTAACACTCCAAGGTGGAGCAGAATTCAAGCTGGATTGACATTTTGATCGGCGGGATACAACTACTTTGACCCAATCCTAGAAATGGATGAGGTACTGGAGTTTGTTTCTCCTAGTCATTCCAGAACAGAATGGCTTGACGGACCACAAGGATAATAGACATCGATAAACGAATGCACACATACTCTTGGTTATCAACTAACAGAAGATGGTCGAGATACAACTAAAGAGAGCAACTCAAAGGAACATATAATTTTTTCGAGTTGTGGGGCATGGATTAGTATATCGAGCAAAGCTCAACATTTCTCCCGGATAACCCATGCGAGAAGGTAGAATTGGAAGAGTCACAGTAATGAAAGGAGAACTACTCAAGAGTATTATGATTGTGATCTTTTAATTCAAAGAACTTACGCCTTAACTAGTTCATGGTATTTGGAAGAAGGAAATACCATGGACCTCGAGGACTATCGCAAAGTTACTAATATCCTAAAGGGACTAGCAAATACTAACAACATGAAGTAGGGTGAATCTCGGGTTCAGAAACCCAGGAGTAGAATGCCTACTACTAAATGGCATCACGGGATGCTTTCAAGAATAATGGCCAGAATCATCGCACTGGGGAACACAAAACATGGCTAGTTTACTAGGTGACTTCCTAAACACCTAGGGTCATAATAATATCTCCAACATCTACACCGAGGCAACGAAGTACCTCAACTTACTGATTAGTGTGCTTATTCTGATCAAAAAGGGCATCAGGATCGGAAGGAAAGGATTTGCAATTGCATCAGACTATTTAGAGACCTGGGATGACTCGGACAGCATAACGGCTGTAAGTGCTCAAAATGATTTGAGACATCATGCAAAATGGTGGCATAGCCACTCAACATCACAATATCAAGGTTCCGAAATCAACAGTTATCATACAGAAATAGTAGGAACTGAACTGGGGATTAAAACCAACAATCTTAAGGGTCTATGGATTAGTAACACGTCATCCTGATAGATAGATGAAAAGCCTAGTTCTTAAACCCCGTAGAAGAGAAGAGGATGACTCAGATCAGAAGGCCATGAGGTATAAGGAGTAAAAAGAGCCTTACATTCCCTTCCACAATCAATTACCTTACATAACTAAAGCATTTATAGACACAACTTCGACCAGTTTGGCTTGGTAATCCTACAGGCAGTTAGGCTCTGATACCAACGCTGTCAGGACCCCGATCCTAAGTCACACCAATCTAGCATGTAACACATCATATCACTTTGCGGCCTCACGCACGGTATTCCCACGGTGTCGCCTTACCATGGCCCGGGACCGTTTGCGCCTTTTGGCTCACGTATATGATAGTGTCGCTAGCATCCATATGACAAAGAACCCGGGCCGACATGGCTAGTCGTGAACCCAAAGCGGCGCTAACCCATGGGGACAGGCATACATGAATCACATCGAGCATGTCGGTCATCAACGTATAAATTCGGGCTGTAGCCTTTGGGCTAACAGGACTCCGGTATCCCGGCTGTAGCAGGCTAGGCAGGACTCGAATAACACCGCGTGACATTTCCCGAAGGGCAGACGTATATAGGAACGAAGTGAAACACATGCCGGCCGATCAAGTGTCCAAGCGGTAGTGCTGGGCTAGCAGGACTCCGGTGAACTAGGTCATGGCGGACTACTATCGCTCGAGGCACGAGACTACATTTCCCCATATGAGAGGCTGCCAAGGATAAACAACTAGTTTGTCGGATCCCACACATATCAAGCATTTCAAACATACACACAATATGCTCAATATGTGTAGATACAACATGGCATCACAACATAACTCTACGACTCAAATATTTATACATTAGGCTCCGAGGAGCGAGATATTACAAACATGGGTCTCATGACCCAACACTCGAGCATACAAGTTGAAGCACAAGCGGAAGCTAAACATGTCTCGAGTACAGACATCTATAAATGAAGAAGGCTGAGAAGCTCGACTATCTACCAGATCTCGCCGAGGGCACAAGATCGTAGCTGAGGTAACAAGCTAACCGTCAAGTCCAAGCGGAACTACTAGCGAGACCAAGTCTCTCTGGAAAACATAAAATAAGCAAACGTGAGTACAAACGTACTCGTGAAGACTTACATCGTAACTAGCTACATATGCATCATTATCAAAAGGGGTGGTGGAGTTTGGCTGCAGCAAGCCAGCTTTGACTCGGTGGCTATCTGAACTACATCGCAAGTAACTCTTTTGAGGTGGCGCACACGAGTCCACATAGTCACCATATCAATACACCACTATGGACCCGCTCCCGTCTCCCTCACGAGAACGCCATCCATAGCACTCACGCTTATCTTGCGCATTTTAGGGTATCCACTTTCACTTGTCTATGAACTGATATAGGCAACCCAGAAGTCCTTCTCCGTGGACACGGCTATTCGAATAGATCATATTAACCCCGCAGGGTGTACTTCTTCACACACGCTCTCACCACTTACCGCCGTTTACGACATGTACTCGGCAACCTTCAAGCGGAAGCCCAACGTGGGTGTCGGCCACAGCCTACCTAAACAATCAAGTCCCAAGTCCGTGTTTATCGCCTATTTGGGTTCCATCCAGGAGTCCGCCGAGGTTTCCCATACAGCCCCGAACGATGTATCTGTGGTTCCCGAGACACCAAGCAGGCGAATCGGTACACCGGGCCACGATGCCTACATAACACAACCCACCCCTACGGTCGGCGCTATGCGGCCCCCAAAGATGCTACAAACACCTTGAAACTACTTGCAACTCCGGATGAGGACAAGGGTGGTTAAGAAGCCGAGAGGGTCAATTAAGGATCCCAATGCGTGGTAGTAACTGTTTCATGGATCACAAACACGTAACTCAGTTCCTGAGGACGGCTGCAATGAGACAACCCACCATGTACTCCTACATGGCCTCTCACCGCTACCTTTACCAAATCGTGTTCACACACTTAGCTCACACACGAGGACATGTTCACACAACCATTCCAATTCATCCTCGATGAATCGGACACGACTCAACTCTAAGCGATGGCAGGCATGACAACAAGCATGAATGAGTAGGCACAACATGGCTCAAACAACTCCTAGTCATGCTAGTGGGTTTCATCTAATTCTTGTGGAATGACAGGTCATGCAGAGGATAAAGGGGTTCAGCTACCGCAGCAAGTAACACATGAGTCGTTGTTGTTCTAATGCAGTAAATAGAGCGGGAGGCGAGAGAGTGGGATTATATCGAAATGGACAAGGGGTTTTGCTTGCACGGCACTTCGAAGATAATATAGTTCTTCATCGGTGTCATCGAACAATCGTCTAACGTCGTCTATCGAGAGGGGGCAATTACCGGAAACAAGAGAGAACACAATCAATGCAATGCACATTCACATGAATGACATGTCATGTTAAGGTACTGAATTCACCTAATGCAATGTCTAGCCAGGTTAATTGAAGTGGAATTCAAACAAGGTTAAACTCCAACTCCAAATGCTAGTTCATAATTTACCCTAATCATGATTCATCCTATTCGGTGAGGTTAACTTGTTCAATCATGCATGAAAGTGCCATAAACAGATTCTTCATATTTTTCTGATCATTTTTCATATATAAATTATTTAATTTGGAGTTACAGATTAAAAGTTATGAATATTTGAAGTTTGGGGTATTTTCTAAAATTTCATGAATTAAATTAAATCCAGAAAAGGGTATTACTGCGTCAGCCTGACGTCAGTGTGACGTCATTGGTCAACGGAACATGGTCCGGGTCAAACCTTACAGTGGGTCCCGTGTGTCAGCATAATTAGCCTAACTAAAAATTAATTAAAACTAAACCTAAATAGTTAACAGGGCTGGGCCCCACCTGTCATTGACTCAGCAGAGTCAACCAGGGCCACCTACAGTCAAAGTCAAAGTCAGCTGTCGGCGTCTAGCCGGGCGAGCCAGCGGGCGTGAGTGGTTTTGGCCACTCCGGCGACCAAATGGCCCGCGGAGGCATCTAGGAGGAGCTGGGGATGAGCCGAAGCTCTTGGTGGAGTTAGCCGGGGTCGGGGTGGCCGGAATCGGCACCGGCGACGACCTAGGCGGCCGCCGGAGTTCGGCCGAGGTCGAACACGGTGCTAGGGAGCACGGTGAGGCGCGTGGGGTGGTGTTTTGCGTTCCTGCGAGTGCGGTGAGGGCGGTGGTGTGCTCGGAAGCGGGCGTGCGCGGTTGTGGCCACGGCTACGCCATGGCCGGCGGCGAGGAGCAATCGGCTCCGGCGGACTCCACGGCTAGAGAGGGAAATAGAGCACGGGGAGAGAGGGGTTCAACAAAGGAGCTCACGGCGGGGTCGATGAGTAGCTCAGCGGGCTCGGGGGAGGCCGGACGGCGGTGAATCGAAGGTGAGGTTGCCGGCGGCCGAAGGTTGAAGACGAGCTCGAGGGCGACGCTGCGGGCTTCCGGCGGGGCGTGGCTTAGTGAGGGGGTCGAGGACGGAGTGGCGGAGCTTGTGGGCTAGTCGGGGAAGCGAGGGAGGGCCGGTGGTCGCGGCAACGACGAAGCGGCGACGGAGCTCCGCTCGGTGGGAGAGAGAGGGAGCCATAGGAGGGATGGGGCGAGAGAGTGAGCGAGGGGTTCCATGGAGTGCGTGGCGTCGCGGAGGCGTCCAGAGTGTCGAGGGGGCGGCAAGCGAGGAGGTGGCAGCGCGTCGGCACACTGCCCGCGTCCTCTGGCGCTTGATGGAGAAGACGACAGGAGGCGCCAGGGTGGGCTGGGCCAGCGAATGGGCAGCTACGGTAGGTGGGCTAGGTAGTCCTCTCTCTCTCTCTTTTATTTATTTCAGTTTTCTATTATTTTGTAATTTTCAGGGCTTTATTAAAAATACTAATACTACCCCAAAAATCATGAAACTTGTTTCAGCCTCTTGTTTGGAAAATATCCAACGACAAACATTTAAGTTTATGGTTATTTGAGCATTTAAATTATTTATTAGCATTTAAATGCCCAAATGCAAATAATTTATGAATTAATCCATTGACCAAATATGACATGAAAATGTGCAAAGCACCTCTGGTTACGGTTTAAAGCATTTTTCGAGAAATGATGAACATTTTCTAAAGCCATTAGAAATCCTTTGAAAAATATTTTTGGTTGAGCCTATTTGAATTCCTTTAATGCTAGGGTTTAGGCAATCCCCATTTCAAATTTCATGAAAATTAAACATGATGCATGGATGCAATGCCACTAGTTACAAGCAAGCTCTAGGGCTGTGAAATGATGGGAGTAGGACTCCTCCTGGCACGCCCCCTCCTGGCCGGCCGCACCTCCCCCTTGCTCCTTTATATACGGGGGCACCCTAGAGACACAACAATTGATCGTTTGATCTTTTAGCCGTGTGCGGTGCCCCCTCCACCATAGTCCACCTCGATAATACTATAGCGGTGCTTAGGCGAAGCCCTGCGTCGGTAGAACATCATCATCGTCACCACGCTGTCGTCTTGTGAAACTCTCCCTCAACACTCGGCTGGATCGGAGTTCGAGGGACGTCATCGGGCTGAACGTGTGCTGAACTCGAAGGTGCCATGCATTCGGTACTTGATCGGTCGGATCGTGAAGACATACGACTACATCAACCGCGTTGTGCTAACGCTTCCGCTTTCGGTCTACGTGGGTATGTGGGCACACTCTCCCCTCTCGTTGCTATGCATCACCATGATCTTGCGTGTGCGTAGGAAATTTTTTGAAATTACTATGTTCCCCTACATGGGACTCCTACCAGTTGCTTGGGTTCCCCGGTGAATACCTCCTTGTTCGTGCGCAAGAACTTCACCAATGCCTCCTCTTGATCTGGGTTGAGGTTGGCGCCTATGGTGAAGGTGGCTCCCGAGGGTTCACCTTCCTCGACCGGTACTTGCTTCGTTTTTGCCCGATCTTGAGTGACAACTGCTTCTTCTTCACCGGCGCGGCTTCCTTAGCCCCTGGGGTGGCTTCGCCGGCCGGGTTCGCTGCCACTACGGCCCTGAAGGCAATCTTGAGGGCCGCCAGAGCCTCCTTGGTGTCTCCATCAACGGTGAGGACGCCGCTATTGCCTGGCATCTTCATGAGGTTGTAGGTCGGATGAGTCGCTGCCATGAACTGAGCTAAGGCAGGGTACCCGAGGATGGCGTTGTACGGGAGGCTGATGCGGGCGATGTCGAAGTTGATAAGCTCGGTGCGGTAGTTATCGCAGGTGCCGAAGGTCACGGGGAGGCGGATCTGCCCTTTAGGGCTGGTGGAGCCGCTGCCGACTCCGGAGAAGGGCTTGGTGGGACGGAGCCGTTCGTGCGGTACGTGAAGCAAGCCGAAGGCCTCCACAGAGAGCACTTTAAGGCTGGCCCCGCCATCAATGAGGGTCTTGGTGACGGCTACGTTGCAGATGGTGGGCGTGCAAAGCATTGGGAGCACGCCCGAGCTGGCAGTGGTGACAGGGTGATCCCCTGATTCGAAGGTGAGGTCGGCCTCGAGCGCCGCCCATCCTGGAGGGGCTCCTTGCCGCGCAGAGGCGGCGCCGATTTGGCGGAAAAGCTGCTTGGCGTGGCGGTCCGAGGGTGGTGCTTGCAACCCGCCGAGGAGGGCCGCGACAGCGACGGGTGCCGGCGCCACAAAGTGCGCGACGAAAAAACCGCGCAACTCTTCCCAAGAAGCCACAGAAGATTCTGGCAGGTTGAGCAGCCAGGCGCGCACGTGCGCCAGCGAGGGCCATGGGGAACCAGTTGGCCATGACCTTGTTGTCGCCCCCAGATTCCAGGACGGCCTCCTCATACGCTAGCAGGAAGACCGACGGATCTGTCGCGCCGTCATAGCGCGGTGGCATCTCCGGCTTGAACTTGGGAGACCACTTCACCCGCTGCAAGGTGGGGGTAAAGGCCCTGAGCCCCCTGGCGCCGTCGTGGGCGTCCGTTGACCCGGTTGGAGGAGCAACGCCGGCCATGGGGGCAGAACGGGGAGGCGGTGCCGACAGAGAGGCGAACTTCAGTGCACCCCTACCTGGCGCGCCAAATGTAGGATTACGGGTTCCAGCAAACCCTTGAGTTTCAAACACTGGGGTGCGCACGAAGATCTCTCTCCCCCAAGCTCACACACTCACCACGATCTCAAGGCCTAGCTCGCCGAACCCAAGGAACAAGGAACACAAGAGTTTATACTGGTTCGGGCCACCGATGTGGTGTAATACCCTGCTCTAGTGTGGTGTGGTGGATTGCCTTGTTGGCTGGGGATGAACTAGTACAAGGGAAGAACAACCTCCTGAGGAGAGGTGTTCTAGAGCTCGGTGAGCTGGTGCATGTGAGGATGGAATGGATCCGATCCAAGATGAGTTCCAGATGAGTCCCCTTTCTACGGTGGTGGCTAGTCCTATTTATAGAGGCCCTGGTCCTCTTCCCAAATGTTTAGGCGGGAAGGGATGCCACAACGGCCAATTTGAAGGGGGACAACTAGTACAAGCTATCCTGACAAAAGGTGGTCTTCGCCTGCCAAAGGCTCTGGTGGTGATGACGTAGTGGGCTCCATGATGACCTCCGTCTTGCCGTCATGCTGGTCTTGGTCTTGTTGCACCAATATGGAAACCTTTGCCTGATGCCTCGGGACTCCCCGCCTGCGCCTGCCCCTTTAGCACCAAAGAGGAAACTAGTACTCTGCGCCCACTGGTGCCCGCCTGGCCTTGGTCTTCATGGCTCACATCACGGGAACCTCACGAGGTGCCCCTCGCCTTGATCTCTCTACTCCTCGCGAGCCAGCCTAGTGAGGCCGCCCCTGAGGAGGTCTTGTGTCGTCCGCCTCACGAGGCTTGGCCCCTCGCGAGGGTCTTGTGCACTTGCTGATGAAGATGGGCCGTACCAGGCCGCTAGTGGAGCCAGGTGGTGGGCCGCAGGCAGGCAAGCCTGGGTACCCCCATTCCTAGGATGTCGGCACCTCCTTCATCGCCAATCCCATGATGCTCCCCACCGGGAGTGAGTAATTCCTTCATAGGCTCGCTGGTCGATGAGGAGTTGGATGAGTTTCATCATGTAATCGAGTTAGTTTTGTTAGGGCTTGATCCCTAGTATCCACTACGGTATGAGATTGATGTTGCTATGACTTTGCTATGCTTAATGCTTGTCACTAGGGCCCGAGTGCCATGAATTCAGATCTAAACCATTTATGTTTTCAACATTATATCTATGTTTTAGACCCGATCTTGCAAGTTATATGCACCTGCTACGTGTTATGCTCCGTAAACCCTGGGGTGACAATAATCAGGATACTTTCCAGTGATGACCATAGTTTGAGGAGTTCATGTATTCACTATGTTTTAGTGCTTTGTTCCGGTTCTCTATTAAAAGGATTCCTTAATATCCCTTAGTTTCCTTATGGACCCCTGCCATGGGAGGGTAGGACAAAAGATGTCATACAAGTTCTTTTCCATAAGCACGTATGACTATTTGTGGAATACATGCCTACATTATATCTATGAACTGGAGCTAGTTTTTGTATCGCCCTAGGTTATGACTGTTATATTATGAATATCATCCAACAAATTCACCGATCCAATGCCTACAATTTTTCCACATATTGTTCTTGCTAAGTTACTATTGCTATTGCTATTGTCATAACTGCTACAAAATCATTGCTATCATTGTTACCGTTACTATTACTGTTACCACTGCTATCAAAACTATCATATTACTGTGCTACTGATTATCTTGCTGCAGATATTTAATATCCAGGTGTGGTTGAATTGACAACTCAACTACTAACACTTACAAATATTCTTTGGCTCCCCTTGTGTCGAATCTATAAATTTGGGTTGAATAATCTACCCTCGAAAACTGTTGTGATTCCCTATACTTGTGGGTTATCAAGTACTTCATCCATTCAAGTGGAAGCCTCAACTTCTCATCAAGGTGAACTACAAGTTGACATGGAGGCATCCACAAGTGGGACACGTCAAGATGAAGGAAATGAGGAAGTACACCAAGATGATCCACCTCGACCTCCTTCTCCACCTCCACAGGTGAACGAAACGCCACCAACAATGAAGAATATGATGATGATGTTCCACCACAACCCAAGCAAAATCTCTCACGAGTTAGAGCAAGAGTCTCAAAGAATCATCTCGTTGAACAAATCCTCTACGACATCAACACCGAGAGAATCACTCACTCTAAAACTCGTTTGGGTAACTTTTGTGAACATTACTCATTCATTTCTAGCATTGAACCTATGAAGGTAGAAGAAGCCCTTGAAGATCCGGATTGGATAAATGTTATGCACGAAGAGCTACACAACTATGAGCGAAACCAAGTGTGGACATTGGTTGAGCAGCCCAACAATGATCAATACATCATTGGAACAAAGTGGGTGTTCCAGAATAAGCAAGATAAAGATGGACAAGTTGTACGCAGCAAGGCCCATCTCGTCACTCAAGGCTGCACTCAAGTCGAAGGTATGGACTAAGGTGAGACATATGCCCCCGTTGCTAGACTTGAGTCCATTCGCATTTTACTTGCTTATGCTAATCACCATGATATCACCTTAGACCAAATGGATATTAAAAGTGCTTTTCTAAATGGGGAAATTGAGGACGAAGTTTATGTTAAACGACCTCCCGATTTTGTTAATCCCAAAAAATCTAATCATGTCTACAAACTTCACAAAGCTCTTTATTGTCTTAAACAAGCCCCTAGAGCTTAGTATAAATGCTTGACTAAGTTTATTATTGAAAAATGTTTTGAAATTGGGAAAATCGATTATACCCTTTTTACTAAAAGGGTTAATGGATAGTTATTTGTGTGTCAAATCTATGTTGACGATATCATATCTGGCTCTACTAACCCTCATTTTAGTGAAAAGTTTGGAAGATTGATGTCGGAAAAAAATTTGAGATGTCTATGATGAGTGAACTCAAGTTTTTCCTTGGCTTGCAAATCAAGCAAACTAAGGAAGTTACCTTTGTTTCATAAACAAAGTATACCAAGGATCTTTTCAAGAAGTTCAACATGCAAGATAGCAAAGGTATGAAAACACCCATGCCTACTAGTGGACATCTTGATTTGACGAATGATGGCAATCCGCTTGACCAAAAGGTTTACCGATCTATGATTGGTTCATTATTGTATCTTTGTGCCTCTCGTCCCGATATTATGCTCAGTGTGTGCATGTGTGCATGATATCAAGCTGCTCCTAAAGAATGTCATCTTAAGGCTGTGAAAAGAATAGTGAGATATCTGATTCATACATCAAATTTTGGCATTTGGTACCCTAAGAGGTCATCTTTTGATCTTGTTGGGTATTCCGACTCGGAATATGCCGGCGACAAGGTGATAGAAAATCCACTAAGGGTACATGTCCATTTCTTGGTAGATCCCTTATCTCTTGGTCCTCTAAGAAACAAAACTCGATATCACTATCCACCGCTGAAGCGAAATACGTTGCCGCGTAATCTTGTTGTGCTCATTTTACTTTGGATGACCCAAACTCTCAAAGATTATGGGATACATGTGAGACATGTTCCATTGCTATGTGACAATGAGAGTGCTATTAAGATTGCACACAATCCTGTGCAACATTCTCAAACTAAGTATATCGAAGTTTGTCACCATTTCATTCATGATCATGTTGCTAAAGGAGATATCAATCTTAATCATGTTTGTACCGACAAGCAATTGACGGATATCTTCACAAAACCGCTTGATGAAAAGATATTTGTTGCTTGAGGGGTGATTTGAACATCATTAATGCCTCAAATTTGGAATAGAGATTCCATTTGGATACATGCAAGGCATGAGCCTATATGAGTAATCCTTGATATTTCTCTTATGATGACGATCATTTGTCTTGGATATATTTGCACCCTTGTATGTTATCTAACCCTTTTAGGTACTTGGATGAGCCCCAATCTATGAGATTGCAAATCACTCACATCTTGAGCAATTTCTACATCACCAAGTATCTATGCTTTGGCTGTTGAGATCAAGGAACAAATCCACACACAACATATCCTTTGACAATGTCTGTATGATGAAATTTCACTCTTGTCATTTTGGATACATAAGAGTTATTATTGCAAGACTAACCCATGGAGGAAGATGAGCTTCATTTTCATAGGGATGCTCCCAACTCTTGATGAACCACGTCGACATTGAGCATCCGCCATAAGTTCAACTACATGATCAAGATCAACACCACAACCCAAGGTATGTATTTTCCATCTTAGAGAAGCTTTGCTCCAAGCCATGAGATAAAGCAACTCAACAAGATGTGAACACATTAAGACGCTTAAATAAAAAAATGGCAACCCCATTTTGAGCTTAACGATGAGTATGACCTATGATCAAGTGATCTCACTTGACTCCTAAGTCAATATACTCTAACATAGGTGACTATGTTGCCGACCACCTCTAGATGAAGTTCTCTAGTGTTTTCTTTCGTTAGTTGAATTTATTTTGCATTTCTTCTTGAAATTGTGTTTCCCTTTACAAAAAAACTCCATCTAGATCCTTTCTATCTTTTTGTGATCTTTTCTATTTTCTCTAAGTAAAATTCATTGCAAACTCTATCAAAAGTTCCTTAAAAATCTTTGTGAAATTTCAATTGAAAGTGAGCTGAGTTGACAAAAATTTTCCTCTGCATTGAACTCGGTCACACCGATCTAAACCTATTGGCCAGACCGAAGCACAAGTTCTACTTGTACACAGTTCATCTGTTCCACCGAAACGGACTAACTCGGTCTCTTCGATATGCTCAGTCTATGATTGCCTCATCTTGGTGTCACCGATCGACATAAATCAGCGCCACCAATTTCACTACTAAGAAAACTTTTTGCCATCTAATATTGATTATTCTTTTTCAGCTCCACAAAATGATTCTTTCCCT
Source organism: Aegilops bicornis (assembly GCA_021605145.1). Classification (NCBI taxonomy): domain Eukaryota; kingdom Viridiplantae; phylum Streptophyta; class Magnoliopsida; order Poales; family Poaceae; genus Aegilops; species Aegilops bicornis. Next base: position 515,350,361 of record CM038674.1, read on the forward strand.
CTACCTGCATCGTAAGCTGCATTCTGCTTTGTTGTGTCTCTCAAGGACCACACTCACTTGACTCATATCCATGAATACCACCCTTCTTGGAAATTGATGTCAAAGGGGGGAGAGAGAGCACATCAAAGCTCATTCTTACAAAAAATCTTCTAAGAAAGGAAGAGAGATGCACTTTCATAAGAGGAGAGAATTCACATATCTTTAAGAGGGGAAAGATATGTCAATTATTAATTTGCTCTGAGCCTATTCTGCTATAATATTTTTTTGCTATGATTTTATCTCACCCTACGTGCTCCCATTATCAAATGTTAAATTCAGGGGGAGAGGAAATCTATGTATAGGGGAGAAAACTCCTTGGAATTTATTGCAAATCTTTAATTCTTTGGGGACGTTTCTATATTTAAATGAAGTACTCACCCTGAGATACTCACCTATTACATTGTTGGGAAACGTTGCATGGAAAACAAAAACATTTCTACGCACACGCAAGATCTATCCATGGAGATGCATAGCAACGAGAGGGGGAGAGTGTGTCTACGTACCCTCGTAGACCGTAAGCGTAAGCGTTTCACAACGTAGTTGATGTAGTCAAACTTTCTTCGCGATCCAACGGATCGAGTACCGAACGTACTGCACCTCTCCGTTCAGCATACATTCAGCTCGGTGGCATCCTCCGCCTTCTTGATCCAGTAAGACGGCGAGGTAGTGGATGAGTTCCGACAACACGACGGAGTGGCGACGGTGATGGTGAAGTGATCTCCGTAGGGCTTCGCCTAAGCATTACGAAAATATGACCGAGGGTGTAAACCATGGAGGGGGGCGCTGCACACGGCTAGGCAATTGTTTGTTGTGTGCTAGGCGCCCCCTTCCCACATATATATAGGTGGGAGGGAGGGAGGAGCAGCCAAAGGAGGCGCCCAAGTAGGAGGAATCCTACTTGGGGTCCCTCCCAAGCCGCGCCCCCTTTCCTTATTAGGAGTGCGGGGAAAGGCAGGGGAGGGTGCCCCCCCTTTTCCTTTCTCCTATGAGAGGGAAAGGCAGGAGGGGCTAACCCTCCCCCTTTTCCTTCCCTAGGGCTGGCCAAACAAGGGAAGAGGTGCACCAGCCCTCTTGTGGGCTGGTCTGTCCCCTCCTTTGGCCTATAAGGCCCATAACTTGCCGGGGGGGGGGGTGCCCGGAACCCCTTCCGGTGACCCGATTCCTTCCCGGTACGTCCCGAAACACTTCCTGTGTCCAAATACCATTGTCCTATATATCATTATTTACCTCTCGACCATTTCGAGAGTCCTCGTCATGTCCGTGATCTCATCCGGGACTCCGAACAACATTCGTTCACCAAAACATATAACTCATATAACACTATATCGTCAACGAACGTTAAGCATGCGGACCCTACGGGTTCGAGAACTATGTAGACATGACCGAGACACCTCTCCGGTCAATAACCAATAGCGGAACCTGGATGCCATATTGGCTCCTACATATTCTATGAAGATCTTTATCGGTCGAACCGTTATGACAACATACGTAATTCCCTTTGTCCATCGTATGTTACTTGCCCGAGATTCGATCGTTGGTATCTTCATACCTAGTTCAATATCGTTACCGGCAAGTCTCTTTACTCGTTCGGTAATACATCACCTTGTGACTAACTCCTTAGTCATTTGCTTGCAAGCTTATGATATGTATTACCGAGAGGGCCCAGAGATACCTCTCCGAAACTCGGAGTGACAAATCCTAATTTTGATCTATGCCAACTCAACAAACACCTTCGGAGATACCTGTAGAGCATCTCTATGATCACCTAGTTATGTTGTGACGTTTGATAGCACACAAGGTATTCCTCCGGTATTCGGGAGTTGCATAATCTCATAGTCGAAGGAATATGTATTTTACATGAAGAAATCAATAGCAATTAACTGAACGATCAATATGCTAAGCTAACGGGTGGGTCTTGTCCATCACATCATTCTCCTAATGATGTGATCTCGTTATCAAATGACAACACATGTTTATGGTTAGGAAACCTTAACCATCTTTGATCATCGAGCTAGTCTAGTAGAGGCATACTAGGGACACGGTATTTGTTTATGTATTCACATATGTATTTAAGTTTTCGATCAATACAATTATAGCATGAATAATAAACCTTTATCATGAATAAGGAAATATAAAATAACAACTTTATTATTGCATCTAGGGCATATTTCCTTCAGCCTCCCACTTGCACTAGAGTCAATAATCTAGTTCACATCGCCATGTGATTAACACCCATAGTTCACATCGCCATGTGACTAACACCCAAGGAGTTTACTAGAGTCAATAATCGTGTTCACATCGCCATGTGATCAACACCCACAGAGTACTAAGGTGTGATCATGTTTTGCTTTTGAGAGAGGTTTAGTCAACGGGTCTGCCATATTCAGATCCGTGTGTATTTTGCAAATTTTTATGTCTACAATGCGCTGCACGGAGATACTCTAGCTAATTGCTCCCACTTTCAATACGTATCCAGATTGAGACTCAGAGTCATCTGAATCGGTGTCAAAGCTTGCATCGAAGTAACCCTTTACGACGAACTCTCTATCACCTCCATAACCGAGAAACATTATATTTCCTTAGTCTTCTTAGGTAACTAAGGATAATTTTGACCAATGTCCAGTGATCCACTCCTCAAACACTATTGTACCCCCTTGCCAAAGTCATGGCAAGGCACACAACATGTCTGGTACACAGCATGTCATACTTTATAGAACCTATGGCTGAGGCATCGGGAATAACTTTCATTCTCTCTATCTTCTGCCGTGGTCGGGCTTTTGAGTCTTACTCAAGTTCACACCTTGCAACACATGCAAGAGAACCCTTTCTTTGACTGGTCCATTTTGAACTTCTTAAAAACTTTGCAAAGGTATGTACATTGTGAAAGTCCTATTAAGCGTCTCGATCTATCCCTATAGATCTTGATGCCCAATATGTAAGAAGCTTCACCGAGGTCTTTCATTGAAAAATTCTTATTCAAGTATCCTTTTATGCTATTTAGAAATTCTATATCATTTCCAATCAACAATATGTCATCCACATATAATATCAGAAATGCTACAGAGCTCCCACTAACTTTCTTGTAAATACAGTCTTCACCGTAAGTCTGTATTAAACCATATGCTTTGATCACCTCATCAAAGCGTATATTCCAACTCCAAGATGCTTACACCAGTCCATAGATGGATCGCTAGAGCTTGCACACTTTGTCAGCACCTTCAGGATCGACAAAACCTTCTAGTTGCATCATATACAACTCTTCTTTAAGAAATCCATTAAGGAATGTAGTTTTGACGTCCATTTGCCATATCTCATAATCATAAAATGCGGCAATTGCCAACATGATTCAGACAGACTTAAGCATCACTACAGGTGAGAAAGTCTCATCGTAGTCAACTCCTTAAACTTGTCGAAAACCTTTTGCGACAACTCGAGGTTTGGAGACAGTAACATTACCATCAGCGTCAGTCTTCTTCTTGAAGATCCATTTATTCTCTATGGCTTGCCGATCATCGGGCAAGTCCACCAAATTCCACACTTTGTTCTCATACGTGGATCCTATCTCAGATTTCATGGCCTTAAGCTATCTGTCAGAATCTGGGCTCATCATAGCTTCTTCATAGTTTGTAGGTTCACCTTGGTCTAGTAACACAACTTCTAGGATAGGATTACCATACCACTCTGGTGCGGATCATGCTCTGGTCGACCTAGGAGGTTCAGTAGTAACCTGATCTGAAATTTCATGATCATTATCATTAGTTCCTCTCTAGTTGGTATAGGAATCATGGGAACGATTTCTGTGATGCGCTACTTTCCAATTCGAGAGAAGGTAAAATTACCTCATCAAGTTCTACTTTCCTCCCACTCACTTCTTTTGAGAGAAACTCCTTCTCTAGAAAGGACCCAAACTTAGCAACAAAGATCTTGCCTTCGGATCTGTGGTAGAAGGTGTACCCAATAGTTTCTTTAGGGTATCCTATGAAGACGCACTTCTCTGATTTGGGTTCGAGCTTATCTGGCTGAAGCCTTTTGACATAAGCATCGCATCCCCAAACTTTAAGAAACGACAGCTTAGGTTTCTTGCCAAACCACAGTTCATACGGTGTCACCTCAACGGATTTAGACGGTGCCCTATTTAACGTGAATGCAGCTGTCTCTAATGCATAACCCCAAAACGATAGTGGTAAATCGGTAAGAGACATCATAGAATGCACCATATATAAGAAAGTACGGTTACGATGTTCGGACATACCATTACGCTGTGGTGTTCCAGGTGGCGTGAGTTGTGAAACTATTCCATATTGTTTTAAATGAAGGCCAAACTCATAACTCAAATATTCGCCTCCATGATCAAATTGTAGAAACTTTATTTTCTTGTTACCACGATTCTCCACTTCACTCTGAAATTCTTTGAACTTTTCAGATGTTTCAGACTTGTGTTTCATCAAGTAGATATACCCATACTACTCAAATCATCTGTGAAGGTCAGAAAATAACGATACCCGCCGCGTGCCTCAACACTCATCAAACCACATACATCGGTATGTATTATTTCCAATAAGACATTAGCTCACTTCATTGTTTCGGAGAACGGAGTTTTAGTCATCTTGCCCATGAGGCATGGTTCACAAGCATCGAATGATTCATAATCAAGTGATTCCAAAAGTCCATTTGCATGGAGTTTCTTCATGCGCTTTACACCAATATGACCTAAACGGCAGTGCCACAAGTATGTTGCACTATCATTATGAACTTTGCATCTTTTGGCATCAATATTATGAATATGTGTATCACTACAATCGAGATTCAATAAACCATTTATATTGGGTGTATGACCATAGAAGGTTTTATTCATGTAAATAGAACAACAATTATTCTCTAACTTAAATGAATAACCGTATTGCAATAAACATGATCAAATCATATTCATGCTCAACGAAAACACCAAATAACATTTATTTAGGTTCAACACTAATCCCGGAGGTAGAGTGAGTGTGCGATGGTTATCGTATCAACCTTGGAATCATTTCCAACACACATCGTCACCTCGCCCTTAACTAGTCTCTGTTCATTTTGCAATTCCTGTTTTGAGTTACTAATCTTAGCAACTGAACTAGTATCAAATACCCAGGGTCTGCTACCAATACTAGTAAGGTACACATCAGTAACATGTATATCAAATATACCTTTGTTCACTTTGCCATCCTTCTTATCCGCCAAGTATTTGGGGCAGTTCTGCTTCTAGTGACCACTCCCTTTGTAGTAGAGGCACTCAGTTTCAAGCTTGGGTCCAGCTTTGGGTTTCTTCCCGAGAGTGGCAACTTGCTTGCCATTCTTCTTGAAGTTCCCTTTCTTTCCCTTGCCCTTTTTCTTGAAACCAGTGGTCTTGTTAACCATCAATAGTTGATGCTCTTTCTGGATTTCTACATTCGTTGATTTTAGCATCGAGAAGAGCTCGGGAATCGTTTTCGTCATCCCTTGTATATTATAGTTCGTCACGAAGTTCTAGTAGCTTGGTGATTGTAACTAGAGAACCCTATCAATCACATTCTTATCTGGAAGATTAACTTCAAGCGATTGTAGTACCCAGACATTCTGAGCACATGCTCACTGGCTGAGCTATTCTCCTCCATCTTGTAGGCAAAGTACTTGTCAGAGCTCTCATACCTCTCGACATGGGCATGAGTCTTAAATACCAATTTCAGCTCTTGGAACATCTCATATGCTCCGTGGCGTTCAAAATGTTTTTTCAAGTCCTAGTTCTAAGCCATAACGCATGGCGCACTAAACTATTAAGTAGTCATCATATCAAGCTTGCCAAATGTTCATAACGTCTGCGTCTGCTCCTGTAATAGGTATGTCACCTAGCGGTGCATCAAGGACATAATTCTTCTGTGCAGCAATGAGGATAATCCTCAGATCACGGACCCAGTCCGCATTATTGCTACTATCATATTTCAACTTAGTTTTCTCTAGGAACATATCAAAAAAAGGGAGCTATATAGCGAGCTATTGATCTACAACATAGATATGCAAAAACCATTAAGACTAAGTTCATGATAAATTAAGTTCAATCAATCAAATTACTAATTAACTCCCACTTAAATAAACATCCCTCAAGTTATCTAAGTGATACATGATCCAAATGAAATAACCCATGTCCGATAATCACGTGAGATGGGGTAGTCATCAATTGTGAACATCTCTATGTTGATCATATCTACTATATGAATTATGTTCTACCTTTCGGTCTCCAGTGTTCTGAGGCCATGTCTGTACATGCTAGGCTCGTCAAGTTTTTAACCCAAGTATTCTGCATGTGCAAAACTGTCTTACACCCGTTGTATGTGAACGTAGAGTCTATCACACCCGATCATCACGTGGTGTATCAAAACGACGAATTTTCGCAACGGTGCATACTCAGGGAGAACACTTATATCTTGAAATTTAGTGAAGGGATCATCTTCTAATGCTACCGTCATTCTAAGAAAATAAGATGCATAAAAGATAAACATCACATGCAATCAAAATATGTGACATGATATGGCCATCATCATCTCATGATTTTGATCTCCATCTCCAAAGCATCATCATGATCTCCATAATCACCGGCTCGACACCTTGATCTCCATTGTAGCGTCGTGGTCATCTCGCCAACTATTGCTTCTACAACTATTGCTAACGCATAGCGATAAATAAAGCAATTATATGGCGTTTGCATTTCATACAATAAAAAGACAACCATAAGGCTCCTGGCGGTTGCCGATAAATTACAAAACATGATCATCTCATACAATAACATATATCACATCATGTCTTGACCATATAACATCACAACATACCCTACAAAAACAAGTTAGACGTCCTCTACTTTGTTGTTGCAAGTTTTACGTGGCTGCTATGGGTTTCTAGCAAGAACCGTTCTTACCTACGGCAAAAACCACAACGGTGATTTATCAAGTTTGCTGTTTTAACCTTCTTCAAGGACCGGCCGCAGTCAAATTCAATTCAACTAAAGTAGGAGAAACAGACACCCACCAGCCACCTTTATGCATAACTAGTAGCATGTCAGTCGGTGGAACCGGTCTCATGTGCGTGGACATGTAAGGTTGGTCTGGGCCACTTCATCCCACAATGCCGCCGAATCAAAATAAGACGTTGGCGGTAAGCAATATGAACATCACTGCCCACAACTTCTTTGTGTTCTACTCGTACATATCATCTACGCATAGACCTGGCTCACATGCCACTATTGGGAAACGTTGCATGGTACACAAAAAAATTCTACACACACGCAAGATCTATCCATGGAGATGCATAGCAAAGAGAGGGGGAGAGTGTGTCTATGTACCCTCATAGACCGTAAGTGGAAGCATTTCACAACATGGTTGATGTAGTCGAACTTTCTTCGCGATCCAACCGATCGAGTACCGAACATACGACACCTCCGCGTTCAGCACACGTTCAGCTCGGTGACGTCCTCCGCCATCTTGATCCAGCCAGACGGCGAGGTAGTGGATGAGTTCCGACAGCATGACGGCATGGTGACGGTGATGGTGAAGTGATCACCGTAGGGCTTCGCCAAACACTACGAAAATATGACCGGAGGTGTAAACCATGGAGGGGGCCGCACACGGCTAGGCAATTGTTTGTTGTGTGCTAGGAGCCCCCTTCCCACATATATATAGGTGGGAGGGAGGGAGGAGCAGCTAAAGGAGGCGCCCAAGTAGGAGGAATCCTACTTGGGGTCCCTCCCAGCCGCGCCCCCCTTTCCTTATTTTGAGTGCGAAGGCAGGGAAGGGTGGCGCCCCCCTTTTCCTTTCTCCTATGAGAGTGAAAGGAAGGAGGGGCTAGCCCTCCCCCTTTTCCTTCCCTAGGGCTGGCTAAACAAGGGAGGAGGTGCACTAGCTCTCTTGTGGGCTGGTCTGTCCCCTCCTTTGGCCCATAAGGCCCATAACTTGCCGGGGGGGGTGCCTGGAAACCCTTCCGGTGACCCGATTCCTTCCCGGTACGTCCCGAAACACTTCCGGTGTTCAAATTGTTGGGTAACGTAGCATGCAATTTCAAAAAAAAATCCTACGCTCATGCAAGATCTATCTCGGAGATGCATAGCAATGAGACAGGGAGAGTGTGTCCACGTACCCTCGTAGATCGAAAGCGGAAGCGTTAGGTTAACCCGGCTGATGTAGTCAAACGTCTTCACGGTCCAACTGATCTAGTACCGAAGGTACGGCACCTCCGAGTTCAACACATGTTCAGCTTGATGACATCCCTCGAACTCTTGATCCAACAGAGGGTCGAGGGATAGTTCCGTCAGCACGATGGCATGGTGACGGTGATGCTGATGTGATCCGCGCAGGGCTTCGCCTAAGCACTACGACGCTATGACCGGAGGAGTAAACTGTGGAGGGGGGCACCGCACACGGCTAAGAGAACAATTGATATGCTATGGGGTGCCCCCTTGCCCCTGTATATCAAGGAGGGGTGGAGGAGGCGGCCGGCCAGGAGGGGCGTGCCATGGGGGGAGTCCTAGTAGGATTCACCCCCCCCCCCCCTTTCCTTTCTTACGGGAGGGGAAAAGGAATGAGAGGGAGAGGGAGAGGGAAAGGGGGGCGCCACCCCCTCACTAGTCCAATTCGGACTACCATGGGGGGCCACCCCTTGCGGCCCTCCTCTCTCTCCACTAAGGCCCATGCAGGCCCAGTACTTCCCCGGCGGGTTCCGGTAACCCCTCGGTAGTCCGGCAAAACACCCGAAGCACTCGAAACCATTCTGATGTCCGAATAATACCTTACAATATATGAATCTTTACCTCTCGACCATTTCAAGGCTCCTCATCATATCAGTGATCTCATCCGGGACTCCGCACAAATTTCGGTCACCAAAACACATAACTCATAATACAAATCATCATCAAACGTTAAGCGTGCGGACCCTACGGGTTCGAGAACTATGTAGACATGACTGAGACACATCTCCGGTCAATAACCAATAGCGTAACCTGGATGCTCATATTGGTTCCTACATATTCTACGAAGATCTTTATCGGTCAAACCGCAATAACAACATACATCATTCCCTTTGTTATCGGTATGTTACTTGCTCGAGATTCGATCGTCGGTTTCATCATAACTAGTTCAATCTCATTACTGGCAAGTCTCTTTACTCGTTTCGTAATGCATCATCCCACAACTAACTCATTAGTCACATTGCTTGCAAGGCTTATAGTGATGTGCATTACCAAGAGGGCCCAGAGATACCTCTCCAATACTCGGAGTGACAAATCCTAATCTTGATCTATGCCAACCCAACAAACACCTTTGGAGACACTTGTAGAGCATCTTTATAATCACCCAGTTACGTTGTGACATTTGATAGCACACAAGGTGTTCCTTCGGTATTCGGGAGTTGCATAATCTCATAGTCTGAGGAATATGTATAAGTCATGAAGAAAAGCAATAGCAATAAAACTTAACGATCATTATGCTAAGCTAACGGATGGGTCTTGTCCATCACATCATTCTCTAATGATGTGATCCCGTTCATCAAATGACAACACATGTCTATGGTGGGAAACATAACCATCTTTGATTAACGAGCTAGTCAAGTAGAGGCATACTAGGGACACTCTGTTTTGTCTATGTATTCACACATGTACTAAGTTTCCGGTTAATAAAATTCTAGCATGAATAATAAACATTTATCATGATATAAGGTAATATAAATAACAACTTTATTATTGCCTCTAGGGCATATTTCCTTCAGTCTCCCACTTGCACTAGAGTCAATAATCTAGACTACATAGTAATGATTCTAACACCTATGGAGTCTTGGTGCTGATCATGTTTTTCTCGTGGAAGAGGCTTAGTCAATGGGTCTGCAACATTCAGATCCGTATGTATTCTGCAAATCTCTATGTCTCCCTCCTTGACTTTATCGCGGATGGAATTGAAGGGTCTCTTGATGTGTTTGGTTCTCTTGTGAAATATGGATTCCTTCGCCAAGGAAATTGCTCCAGTATTGTCATAAAAGATTTTCATTGAACCGGATGCACTAGGTATTACACCTAGATCGGATATGAACTCCTTCATCCAGACTCCTTCATTTGCTGCTTCCGAAGCATCTATGTACTCCGCTTCACACGTAGATCCATACGGCGCTACTGCTTGGAACTGCACCAACTGACAGCTCCACCATTCAATATAAATACATATCCGGTTTGTGACTTAGAGTCATCCGGATCAGTGTTAAAACTTGCATTGACGTAACCATTTATGACAAGCTCTTTATCACCTTCATAAACGAGAAACATATCCTTAGTCCTTTTCAGGTATTTCAGGATGTTCTTGACCGCTGTCCAGTGATCCACTCATGGATTACTTTCGTACCTCCCTGCTAAACTTATAGCAAGGCACACATTACGTCTGGTACACAGCATTGCATACATGATAGAACCATGGCTGAGGCATAGGGAATGACTTTCATTTTCTCTCTATCTTCTGTAGTGGTCGGGCATTGAGTCTGACTCAACTTCACACCTTGTAACACAGGCAAGAACCCTTTCTTTGACTGATCCATTTTGAACTTCTTGAAAACTTTATCAAGGTATGTGCTTTGTGAAAGTCCAATTAAGTGTCTTGATCTATATCTATAGATCTTGATGCTCAATATATAAGCAGCTTCACCGAGGTCTTTCATTGAAAAATTCTTATTCAAGTATCCTTTTATTCTATCCAGAAATTCTGTATTATTTCCAACCAACAATATGTCATCCACATATAATATTAGAAATACTACAGAGCTCCCACTCACTTTCTTGTAAATACAGGCCTCTCCAAAAGTCTGTATAAAACCATATGCTTTGATCACACTATCAAAGCGTATATTCCAACTCCGAGATGCTTGCGCCAGTCCATAAATGGATCGCTGGAGCTTGCGCACTTTGTTAGCACCTTTAGGATTGACAAAACCTTCTGGTTGCATCATATACAACTCTTCTTTAAGAAATCCATTAAGGAATGAGTTTTGACATCCATTTGCCAAATTTCATAATCATAAAATGCGGCAATTGCTAACATGATTTGGACAGACTTGAGCATCGCTACGGGTGAGAAGGTCTCATCGTAGTCAACTCCTTGAACTTGTCGAAAACCTTTTGCAACAAGTCGAGCTTTGTAGACAGTAACATTACCGTCAGTGTCAGTCTTCTTCTTGAAGATCCATTTATTCTCTATGGCTTGCCGATTATCGGTAAAGTCAACCAAAGTCCACACTTTGTTCTCATACATGGATCCCATCTCAGATTTAATGGCCTCAAGCCATTTCGCAGAATCTAGGCTCATCATCGCTTCCTCATAGTTCGTAGGTTCGTCATGATCGAGTAACATGACTTCCAGAATAGGATTACCGTACCACTCTGATGCGGACCGTACTCTGGTTGATCTACGAGGTACGGTAGTAACTTGATCTAAAGTTTCATGATCATCGTCATTAACTTCCTCACCAATTGGTGTAGGCATCACTGGAACTAATTTCTGTGATGAACCATTTTCCAATTCGAGAGAAGGTACAATTAGCTCATCAAGTTCTACTTTCCTCCCACTCACTTCTTTCGAGAGAAACTCCTTCCCTAGAAAGGATCCATTCTTAGCAACAAAAGTCTTGCCTTAGGATCTGTGATAGAAGGTGTACCAACAGTTTGTTTTGGGTATCCTATGAAGAAGCACTTCTCCGATTTGGGTTCGAGCTTATCAGGTTGAAGCTTTTTCACATAAGCATCGCAGCCTCAAACTTTAAGAAATGACAACTTAGGTTTCTTGCCAAACCATAGTTCATATGGTGTTGTCTCAACAGATTTAGAAGGTTCCCTATTTAACGTGAATGCAGCCGTATCTAAAGCATAACCCCAAAACGATAGCAGTGATCGGTAAGAGACATCATAGATCGCAGCTTATCTAATAAAGTACGGTTACGACATTCGGACACACCATTACACTGTGGTGTTCTAGGTGGCGCGAGTTGTGAAACTATTCCACATTGTTTTAAATGAAGACCAAACTCGTAACTCAAATATTCACCTCCATTATCAGATCGTAGGAACTTTATTTTCTTGTTATGATGGTTTTCTACTTCACTATGAAATTCTTTGAACTTTTCAAATGTTTCAGACTTATGTTTCATTAAGTAGATATACCCATATCTGCTCAAATCATCTGTGAAGATCAGAAAAAAACGATACCCGCCGCGAGCCTCAACACTCATCGAACCGCATACATCAGTACGTATTATTTCCAATAAGTCAGTTGCTCGCTCCATTGTTCCGGAGATTGAAGTCTTAGTCATCTTGCCCATGAGGCATGGTTCGCAAGCATCAAGTGATTCTGAAAGCCCATTAGCATGGAGTTTCTTCATGCGCTTTACACACTTATGACCTAAACGGCAGTGCCACAAATAAGTTGCACTATCATTATTAACTTTGTATCTTTTGGCTTCAATATTATGAATATGTGTATCACTACAATCGAGATTCAACAATAATAGACCACTCATCAAGGGTGCATGACCATAAAAGATATTACTCATATAAATAGAACAACCATTGTTCTCTGATTTAAATGAATAACCGTCTCGCATCAAACAAGATCCAGATATAATGTTCATGCTCAACGCTGGCACCAAATAACAATTATTCAGGTCTAAAACTAATCCCGAAGGTAGATGTAGAGGTAACGTGCCGACGGCGATCACATCGACCTTGGAACCATTTCCGACGTGCATCGTCACCTCGTCCTTTGCCAATCTTCGTTTAATCCGTAGCCCCTATTTCGAGTTGCAAATATGAGGAACAGAACCGGTATCAAATACCCAGGCGCTACTACGAGCATTGGTAAGGTACACATCAATAACATGTATATCAAATATACCTTTCACTTTGCCATCCTTCTTATCCGCCAAATACTTGGGGCAGTTCTGCTTCCAGTGACCAGTCCCTTGGCGGTAGAAGCACTTTCGATTTGAGGCTTAGGTCCAGACTTGGGCTTCTTCCCGGGAGCAGCAACTTGCTTGCTATTTTTCTTGAAGTTTCCCTTCTTCCCTTTGCCCTGTTTCTTGAAACTATTGGTCTTGTTAACCATCAACACTTGATGCTCCTTCTTGATTTCTACCTTCGCAGCCTTTAGCATTGCGAAGAGCTCGAGAATTGTCTTGTTCATCCCTTGCATATTATAGTTCATCACGAAGCCTATAGCTTGGTGTAAGTGATTAAATAACTTTGTCAATGACACTAATATCAGGAAGATTAACTCCTAGTTGAGTCAAGTGGTTATGGCACCCAGAAATTTTGAGTATATGTTCACTGATAGAATTGTTCTCCTCCATCTTGCATCTATAGAACTTGTTGGAGACTTCATATCTCTCAACTCGGGCATTTGCTTGAAATATTAACTTCAAGTCCTGGAACATCTCATATGCTCCATGACGTTCAAAACGTCTTTGAAGTCCCGATTCTAAGATGTAAAGCATGGTACACTGAAATGTTGAGTAGTCATCAGCTTTAGTCTGCCATATGTTCATAACGTTCGGAGTTGCTCCTACAGCGGGCCTTGCACCTAGCGGTGCTTCCAGGACGTAATTTTTCTCTGCAGCAATGAGGATAATCCTCAAGTTACGGACCCAGCCAGTGTAGTTGCTACCATCATCTTTCAACTTATGTTTCTCTAGGAACGCATTAAAATTCAAGGGAATAGTAGCACGGGCCATTGATCTACAACAACATAGATACGCAAAAACTATCAGGACTAAGTTCATCATAAATTAAAGGTCAATTAATCATATTACTTAAGAACTCCCACTTAGATAGACATCCCTCTAGTCATCTAAATGATCACGTGATCCATATCAACTAAACCATGTCCGATCATCATGTGAGATGGAGTAGTTTTCAGTGGTGAACATCTCTATGTTGATCATATCTACTATATGATTCACGTTCGACCTTTTGGTCTCAGTGTTCCGAGGCCATATCTGCATATGCTAGGCTTGTCAAGTTTTACCCGAGTATTCTACACGTGCAAAACTGGCTTCCACCCATTGTATGTGAACGTTATCACACCCGATCATCACATGGTGTCTCGGCATGGCGAACTGTAGCAACGGTGCATACTCAGGGAGAACACTTATACCTTGAAATTTAGTGAGGGGTCATCTTATAATGCTACCGCCGTACTTAGAAAAATAAGATGCATAAAAGATAAACATCACATGCAATCAAAATATGTGGCATGATATGGCCATCATCATATTGTGCCTATGATCTCCATCTCCAAAGCACCGTCATGATCTCCATCATCACCGGCTTGACACTTTGATCTTCATCGTAGCATCGTTGTCGTCACACCAACTATTGCTTCTACTACTATCGCTACCGCATAGTGATAATGTATAGCAATTACATGGTGATTGCATTTCATACAATAAAGCGACAACCATAAGGCTCCTGCCAGTTGCCGATAACTTTTACAAAACATCATCATCTCATACAATAAATTATATCACATCATGTCTTCACCATACCACATCACAACATGCCCTGCAAAAACAAGTTAGACGTCCTCTACTTTGTTGTTGCAAGTTTTACGTGGCTGCTACAGGCTTCTAGCAAGAACCGTTCTTACATACGCATCAAAACCACAACGATTTTTTGTCAAGTGTGTTGTTTTAACCTTCAACAAGGACCGCTGTAGTCAAATTTGATTCAACTAAAGTTGGAGAAAGAGACACCCGCTAGCCACCGGTGTGCAAAGAACGTCGGTAGAACCGGTCTCATGAACATGGTCATGTAATGTTGGTTCGGGCCGCTTCATCCAAAAATACCGCTGAATCAAAATAATACGTTGGTGGTAAGCAGTATGACTATTATGGCCCACAACTCTTTGTGTTCTACTCGTGCATATCATCTACGCATAGACCTGGCTCGGATGCCACTGTTGGAGAACGTAGCATGCAATTTCAAAAAAATTCCTATGCTCACGCAAGATCTATCTTGGAGATGCATAGCGACGAGAGGGGGAGAGTGTGTCCACGTACCCTTGTAGACCGAAAGTGGAAGCGTTAGGTTAACGCGGTTGATGTAGTCGAACGTCTTCACGATCCAACCGATCTAGTACCGAACGTATGGAACCTCTAAGTTCAGCACACGTTCAGCTTGATGACGTCCCTCGAACTCTTGATTCGGCAGAGGGTCGAGGGAGAGTTCTGTCAGCACGATGGCGTGGTGATGGTGATTGTCGGATTTCGGGTTCCGGCAGACCCTTAAGGTTCGAACTCTGGGGTGCGCGCGGAGATCCAACCCTCCACCGTCTCGTACCTCGCCGACTCGCAGGGACCTAAACTACTAGCAAGAACAACACAAGAGACGCAAGATTTATACTAGTTCGGGCCACCGTTGTGGTGTAATACCCTACTCTAGTTTGTGGTGTGGTGGATTGCCTCAGGGGCTGATGAAGAGCGATCTGAGGGAAGAACAGCCTCGCGAGGGTCTGTTCTTGGTGGAAGCGATGAACTGCTATGGGGTGTCCCGTCGCTCTAGCTTGAGGATCGGGTCTCTATCTCTCTCTCTCTCTCTCTCTGGGTTCCGAATGCTGGATCCTCCCTCCATGGCGGCTAGCTTTACTTATATAGGCGAAGGCCCTGGGCCTCTTCCCAAATATTGAGCGGGAAGGGCGCCAACAATTGGCCATTTTGAAGGGGAACAGCGGGTACACTTATCCTGACTAAAGTTGGTCCTCGCCTACCAAAGGCTCACGGTGATGGCCTTTGCTTGGGCTCCATGATGACTGCATTCTAGCCGTTGGGGCTGGTCTTGGTCTTGTTGCACCGAAACGGATGCCTTTTCTTGATGCTCTTGCCTGCGCTTGCTCCCTTTGCACCAAAGAGGAAAGGAGGACGCTGATCGGCTGGCGCCAGTGGCGCCCTTGGTGGTAAATCATGGCTTGCGTCCACGGGCACCTCGCGAGGTACCCTGCCTTGAACTCTCCGCCTCCTCGTGAGCCAGCCTGACGAGGCTACGCCTGAGGAAGCTCTTGGTCGTCCGCCCCACGAGGCTTGGCCCCTCGCGAGGGTCTTGAGTTTGCGTAGATGAAGATGGGCTGTCCTGGGCCTCCTTTGAGCCACGCCTTGAGCGAGCAAGTCTGGGGACCCCGTTCCCGGAAGCGCCGACATAACCCCGGGGCCACGGCGCGCCGAACAGCCATGCGAGAGGCGAAAGGGCAAGTGCGAAGCATCGTGGGCCCTAACAGCCTGCGGCCTTGGGCGCCGCGTGGTGGTTGATTGGACGTGGGCGCCTGCTCCCCCACTACGCCTTGGTAACCGCCCAGATTCGACAGGTCCCTGCATGCAAGGTTGGGCATGATGGCTGGTGATCGTGGAGGCCAACGGTTGGCCTCCGCCGGCTATAAGTACGGAACGGCGTGCGCCCTTCCAGTCTATCCTCCTGCTTCTCCTCTTCCTCGTCTCGTCTGGCTGCCATGGCTCCGATCCGCCGGTTCTCCAGGGAAGAGAAGGGAAAGGCTCCTCAAGAGGATCCTGACCCGCTCCCCCCAAAGAAGCGGCTTGCTCTCTGGTACCAGGGCAGGAGCGCGCGCGAGGGGGCGCTCGTGCCCTGGTGTGTGCGGCCGCCACCAGGTTTTCCTCTTCCCTTGTACGCGTGAATTGGTGGCCCTGAAGGAGGTGACGCCGGGCGCCACGGCCAGCGCGCCCGGCAGACGACGCCCGGTGGAGTCACGAAGGTGTGCGTCTTCCCCGGAGTCCACGCCGAGGGCTCTGCCGGGAGTTCGTGCTTGGCCGCCACGCCTCCCAAGTCTTGGATTCGTCTTCCTTCTTTCTTCGCCTCCGCCGTCCGTGGGGAGCCCTGGGACTCTGGCTGCAAAGACGCCGGCTGCAGCACCCTCATGGCCCAGGGCAGAGGTCGCAGATGGTGCCCGGGCGAGGTCTTCATGACTCGAGGCTGGGGCGAGGTCGCCCGGTCTGCAGGACGAGGGCGCCCTCACGATCCACCTGAGTACGACGGTGCCGGTGATGTCCTTCAAGCTCTTCGACGGAGGGTCGTCGGCTGGAGTGCTGCCCAGGAGAGGTGGTCGAGGTCTTGCTGCGGTGAGGCGGAGGCCGACCGACCACTCCCTTGGCAGCTTCTCGAGCGACAAAGGCGCGGAGGATCCAGCGACTCCGCCGAGCTCTTGGCGGCGCGGAGACGGCGGCGACAGCTATGAGCTCCGAGCATGCGCCGCTCTGGAGCGAGGCGAGCTCGTCAGTCGTCGCCGCCCCTGATCTGGATGGGGTTGGCTCCGGACGGGTGGCCCATTGTTGATGATGGCGTCTGCGCGGTGATCCTCAGAGATAGGAATCCTTAGGATTCGCGTCTTTTGTTCCTGCGAGGAGCCAAGAATGTACCCCGCGGGGGCTTGTAAGATATTTGTAGCTTCGTTTGTCAATATGATCCTTATTGCGTGGCAATGCGGGATGCTCATTCTGTTTTAGCGCAGTTTCTTCCTTTCGGACCTCGTGAGGGCTTGATGCTCTGCGCCCGGCGGTCCCGATCCCAAAGGCGGCTTCAGCCGTCGCTGGTATGCTGTGTCGCGATGCCGTGGTCAAGGCCAGGAGGTGAGCGGCCCGAGGTCCGTAAGAGCCTACGAGTCGCGATCCTCGGGGGTCCCCTTGGCGCTCAAGCAGCCATCATTCAGTGAGAAGGGAGAGCGACGTTGCTAACACGGAGTTGCATTGGGTGTGGGGATGGTGTTGCGATGACTAGTGTGTCCGGAGGGTGACTTATCTCGAGGGTCAGGACAATGCTTCCTGGTGCAGCGCCAGGTCCGTGCCCTGGCCGACGAGGGATTGCGTGACGAGGTCGTTTCATGCTCCTTGGAGAGACCCTGCAGGTTCACCACAAAAGGAGCAAGAGCTCGCCGTGGCGATCGTTAGTCCTACCGTTAGTTGCTTGGGAGAGGCATGAGAGGCCTCGCGAGGTGTGCTGGGGCGCCCGTGAGCCAGCGCGGGACTCACGAGGCCCTACCTCAAGGCGGGTTGCGCCTGGCTCTGGGCCTTATCTTCGAGTGTGTTCCTGCAAATTTGGTCAGATGCCGGTGCTCTACGTCTTCGGGTCCCGGCTCTCAAGTTGGTCTCTACCGTCGCTGGCAAGCCAGGTCACGATGCCATGGACAAGACCAGAGGGTGAGGGCCGGAGAGCCGGTAGGAGCCCTGAGTCATGATGCTCAGGCACCCCCCCCCCTTTAACGCGCAAGCTAGGTTAGATGACGCAACTCTACGTCCTCGGGTCCCGGCTCTCGGGCTGGTCTCAGCCGTCGCTGGCAAGCCAGGTCGCGATGCCATGGACAAGACCAGAGGGTGAGGGCCGGAGAGCCGGTAGGAGCCCTGAGTCGCGATGCTCAGGCACCCCCCCCCCTTAACGCGCAAGCTGGGTCAAACGCACTACGTCCTCGGGTCCCGGCTCTCGGGCTGGTCTCAGCCGGCGCTGGCAAGCCAGGTCGCGATGCCATGGACAAGACCAGAGGGTGAGGGCCGGAGAGCCGGTAGGAGCCCTGAGTCGTGATGCTCAGGCACCCCCTCTTTAACGCGCAAGCTGGATTGGATGGCCGAAACTCTCGTCCTCGGGTCCGGCTCGGGCTCGTCTCGGCCGTCGGTTGGCAAGCCAGGTCGCGATGCCATGGACAAGACCAGAGGGTGAGGGCCGGAGAGCGGTAGGAGCCTTGAGTCGCGATGCTCGAGCACCCCCTTTAACGTGCAAGATTTAGCCACCCGGAGAAGGCACCAAATAACAAGCATGGTGGATCGAGAGCATAATACTAAGGAAAACGCATGAAGGATACATGCAGCTGACTGGCCCGAGCGGCTTGGGGATGATGCAGCCCGAGGCGCCCCAACAGGATAAGCTAAAGACATGAAATAAAAGGGATACATGCCGCAGGGGACGGACCCACGCGCCTGGGACTATCTTGACCTGAAGGCGCTCCAGTAGGAAATGAAACTTAAAGATGTCACTGGTGATGTTGGGGATGAAGGGTTGTTGATGTAGCAGACTCGGTGCGGCTGCGGAGGCCGATCCTCACGAGCCCCAGGCCCGGGGCCTCGGGAGGCTCCGGAGGTGCCAGCGGCTCCTCATGGGCCATCTCCATCTCCGCCAGGCTGCGGGCGTGCGACCTCTTGAGCCTCGGGATGGTCCTCATGAGACGCTGGTGCGCAGCGGCCCGCGTTTGGCGAGCCATAAGGCATGCGTCTGAAGTCATGGCGGACCCTCGCAACGTCCCACTCGCGAGGTCCAGAGGCGCTCTTGAGATGCGGCTCGGTTGAGCCCTGGTATGTCGTCTGACGCGCAGCCCACCATCCTCGCTGGATGGGGGGCCACAAATGGCGGGCGGCTGCCCCTCATGACCCTTGACTCCTGTAACTCCTGAATGGCCTCGCTGATGAACTCTTGAGGGTCCTGTCCTCCTGGTCTTGCTCCTGCTTGCGGGAGACGTGCTTCGAAACACGCCTCCACGTGGTGCCCAAGCGCCTCCCTCGAGACCTTGGTGAGGTCGGCGGCCTCTGGGGAGAGCCCCCAAGCCCTGCTGAGGAGGCGCCAGCGCTTCCTATGCGATGGAAGGAGGCTCCCCTTGGCCTGGTGCGAGCCCTGAGGGGCCTGTCTCTTGAAGAGCCGGGCCGGTAGCTTTCTTCTTCTTCTAGGATGCTTCCACGGAAGGCATCCTGCTCTTGTGGTGCAGGTCTTCCAAATGATGCGGCTGAAAAGCTTCGCTCCGTGGAGCACTGCGCATCTCTCTCTTCACAAGGCACCGTGATGACTCCGCCGCTTCACGGCATCTTGAGGATGTTGTAGCCATGGTGGGTTCTGACCATGAACTTGGCCAACGCTGGGTACCCGAGGATGGCGTTATCTGGCCGAATGTGGGCGACGTCGAAGTCGATGAGCTCGGTGTGGTAGTTGTCGCGGGCTCCGAAGGTGACAGGAAGGCGAACCTGCCCGATCGGGACCGTGGAGCCGTCGGTGACTCCGGAGAAAGGCTTGGTTGGCTGAAGCTGGCTGTAAGGCACTTGAAGATTGTTGAATGTCTCCACGGACGGGGCGTTGAGCCTGCTCCGCCATCGATGAGGGTCTTGGTGACTAGCACATTGCCGATGATTGGGGAGCAAAGCATCGGGAGAACTCAGTTGTGGCTGCGCACTTGAGCTGATCCGGCTGAAATGAGCGTGATGGCGCACGCCGACCACCGAGAGGGCGCGTGGACTCGAGCTTGGGAAGGACTGCATTCACTTCGCAGGCGAACTGCTTGAAGATGCGGTGAGAGGCTGGGGCTGAGCTCCGCCAGGATGCAAAGCGATCGCACGCGCTTCTGAAGCCCCCAGCCCCTCGTCGATGGCGGTCTTGATTCTCCTTGGTGGCGGCGGCAGGAGGGAGGCCTGCGTTCCCTTGCGGGCGATCCTCACGAGGCTGATCCTCCAGCCCCCCTCGCGAGGTGGGTCTTGCCCGGTCCTCGCGAGGTTGGTCGCGCCACCCTTGGCGCTGGCCGGGTCTTCCCAGGCGTCTGCATTCCTTCCTCCTCCTCGGCCGTAGCCCGGTCGGCTGCGCTGGGCGTCTGCCAACCCTTCCTTCGCGCACGGCCCGGAGCTCTTGACATTCATTGGTGTTGTGGGTGTGGAGGTCGTGGTACACGCAGTATCGGCTGCCCTTAGAGGACTCGGGCTGATCTCTGCCTCGCTTGGTGTCTGGTTCGGCCGCGAGCACGGCAGCCCCCTTGCGCTTCACGTCCTTGGCCTTGGGCTTCTTCTCTTCGGGATCTGCGGCAGGCAGCTCGAGGAGGGAGAGGCGCCCTTCCTCAGCCCTGGCGCACTTGGTCGCCAAGTTGAACAGCTCCAGGGAGGTGCACAGATCTTCATGCATCGCCAGCTCCCCCTTAATCTTGACGTCGTGCACGCCGTCGGAGAAGGCAGAGATGATGGCCTCCTCTGTTACCCTAGGGATCTTGAGGCGCGCGTTGTTGAAGCGCTGGATGTACTTTTGCAGGGTTTCCCACAGCCGCTTGATTCGGCGCATGTCGCCACGGCGGGTGGCGGTCACGAGTACCACGGAAGTTGGTGATGAAGCGGGTACGCATCTCGGCCCAGGAAGAGATCGTGCCTGGGGCCAGATTCAGGAGCCAGGTGCGGGCTCCGTCCTTGACCGCCACGGGAAACCAGTTCGCCATGACCTTTTCATCTCCGTTGGCAGCCTCGATGCCCAGCTCATAGAGCTGGAGGAACTCCGTAGGGTCAGTTGTGCCGTCATAGCGTGGAGGCAGGTCTGGCTTGAACTTGGCGGGCCACGCGACGCTGCGCAGCTCGGTGGTGAAGGCGCGGCAGCCCGCCGTGGCCACGGGGGGCCTCGGACGGCAGAGAGCTTGGTCTTGTGGGCCTCCCACGCCAGCGGCCGGGGGCAGCGCAGGTCTTGACGCGTCTTTGGAGCGGGAGCACTCGGGCAGCTTCTTGCGGGCGAGGAACTTCTTGGCAGCTCTGCTCTTGCTGGCGCTGGCGGAACGCAGGTTTCGCCAGGGGCCGCGCCTTTGGGGCTGTGGCGCCGTCTTGAGGAGGAGGCGGCTGAGGCGCCCGAAACTTCATCGCCGCCAGCGGTGCGTGCAGCGAGGCAGACGGCGCTGGGTCGCCTCCCTTGTGGACGAAGCTTCAGCCAGCGGTCGAGCCATTCATCGTAGACGTCGTCGGCCGAAGCGGTAGCGCAGAGCTCGTTGGCGCGATGAGTGCAGCTCGAGCCTCCATGGTTGGCCAAGCGCGCGACGAAGAACAAGCGGGTGAGCGGCGTGGCGGTGCGGCCGTCCCCACCTCATGGACGGGTCTTTGGGGACGACGCTTCTTGCTCGTTTCCCCGCCGGGCCGGTGGCGGCGTTGACAGCAATGACGGGAACACCGAGGGCGCCGCCGTCGAGCCGTCTCGGGCGACATGGGAGGCGAAGCGGCTCGGCGCTCAGCGTGAGCCCGACGAGCGTAAGACATGGTTGCGGTGGTCGGGGAAGAACGAGGCGACGAAAGCAGATTCGGCGCACCTACCGGCGCGCCAAATGTCGGATTTCGGGTTCCGGCAGACCCTTAAGGTTCGAACTCTGGGGTGCGCGCGGAGATCCAACCCTCCGCCGTCTTGTACCTCGCCGAATCGCAGGGACCTAAACTACTAGCAAGAACAACACAAGAGACGCAAGATTTATACTAGTTCGGGCCACCGTTGTGGTGTAATACCCTACTCTAGTTTGTGGTGTGGTGGATTGCCTCTGGGGCTGATGAAGAACAGTACAGGGAAGAACAGCCTCGCGAGGGTCTGTTCTTGGTGGAAACGATGAACTGCTAAGGGGTGTCCCGTCGCTCTAGCTTGAGGATCGGGTCTCTATCTCTCTCTCTCTCTGGGTTCCGAATGCTGGATCCTCCCTCCGTGGTGGCTAGCTTTACTTATATAGGCGAAGGCCCTGGGCCTCTTCCCAAATATTGAGCGGGAAGGGCGCCAACAATTGGCCATTTTGAAGGGGAACAACGGGTACACTTATCTCGACTAAAGTTGGTCCTCGCCGCCAAAGGCTCTGGTGATGACGCCTTTGCTTGGGCTCGACGATGATCGCATTCCAGCCGTTGGGGCTGGTCTTGGCCTTTGTTGCACCGGAACGGATGCCTTTGCTTGATGCTCTTGCTCGCGCTTGCTCCCTTTGCACCAAAGAGGAAAGGAGGACGCTGGCTGGCGCTGGCCGATCGGCGCCCTTGGTAAATCATGGCTTGCATCACGGGCACCTCGCGAGGTACCCTGCCTTGAACTCTCCGCCTTCTCGTGAGCCAGCCTGACGAGGCTGCGCCTGAGGAAGCTCTTGGTCGTCCGCCCCGCGAGGCTTGGCCCCTCGCGAGGGTCTTGAGTTTGCGTAGATGAAGATGGGCTGTCCTGGGCCTCCTTTGAGCCACGCCGCAGGCCGCAGGCAGGCAAGTCTGGGGACCCCCGTTCCCAGAACGCCGACAGTGATGGTGATGTGATCCACACGGGGCTTCGCCTAAGCAGTATGACGCTATGACAGGAGGAGTAAATTATGGAGGGGGGCACCGCATACGGCTAAGAGAACAATTTATATGCTATGGGGTGCCCCTGCCCCCATATATAAACGAGGGGAGGAGGAGGTGGCCGGCCAGGAGGGACGCTCCATGGGGGGAGTCCTACTAGGACTCCACTCCTAGTAGGATTGCCCCCCCCCTTTCCTTTCTTACCGGAGGGGAAAAGGAAGGAGGGGGAGAGGGAGAGGGAAAGGGGGGTCCCGCCCCCTCCCCTAGTCCAACTCGGACTGCCATGGGGGGGCAGCCACCCCTTGCAGCCCTCCTCTCCCTCCACTAAGGCCCACGTAGACGCAATACTTCCCCGGGGGGTTCCGGTAACCCCTCGGTACTCCGGTAAAATACCCGAACCACTCGAAACCATTGCGATGTCCGAATAATACCTTCCAATAGATGAATATTTACCTCTCGACCATTTAGAGGCTCCTCGTCCTATCTGGGATCGAATACGGGACTCCGAACAAACTTTGGTCACCAAAACACATAAGTCATAATACAAATCGTCATCGAACGTTAAGCGTGCGGACCCTACGGGTTCGAGAAGTATGTAGACATGACCGAGACACATCTCCGATCGGAACTATGTAGACATGACAGCACAGCAGAACCAATATGAGCATCCAGGTTTCGATGTTGGTTATTGATCGGAGATGTGTCTCGGTCATGTTTACATAGTCTCGAACCCGTAGGGTCCGCACGCTTAACGTTCGATGAAGATTTGTATTATGAGGTATGTGTTTTGGTGACCGAAGTTTGTTCGGAGTCCCGGATGAGATCACATACATGATGAGGAGTCTCGAAATGGTTGAGAGGTAAAGATTGATATATTGGAAGGTAGTATTCGGACACAGGAAGGGTTCTGGAGTGTATCGGGTACATACTAGAGTATCGGAGGGCTTACCGAAACCCCCCGAGGAAAGATATGGGCCATAGGAGGGAGGCTAACCAGCCCATAAGGGGTTGGCACGCCCCCCCACAAAGTAGGAGGCCGATCTGGATTAGGGAAGGGTGCAGCGGCCCCCTTTCCTTCTCCTACTCGCTCTCCTTTCCCCCTTTCCCCCTCCGGAAGAAGGAAAAAAAGGGGGGCGAATCCTACTAGGATTGGAGTCCTAGTAGGACTCCCCTCTCCCTTGCGCGCCCCTTGGTGGCCGGCCTCCTCCTACCCTCCTTTATATACGGGGGCAGGGGAGCACCCCATAGCACATCAATTGTTCTGTTAGCCGTGCGCGGGGCCCCCTCCATAGTTTACTCCTCCGATCATAGTGTCGTAGTGCTTAGGCGAAGCCCTGCGTGGATCACATCACCATCACCGTCACCACACCATCCTACTGATGGAACTCAACCTCGACCCTATGCTAGATCAAGATTTTGAGGGACGTCATCGAGCTGAACGTGTGCTAAACTTAGAGGTGTCGTAAGTTCGGTACTTGGATCGGTTGGATCGTGAAGACGTTCGACTACATCAACCGCGTTAACCTAACGCTTCCGCTTTTGGTCTATGAGGGTGCGTGGACACACTCTCCTCATCTCATTGCTATGCATCTCCTAGATAGATCTTGCGTGAGCATAGGGATTTTTTTGAAATTGCATGTTACGTTCCCCAACAGTGGCATCCGAGCCAGGTCTATGCGTAGATGATATGCACAAGTAGAACACAAAGAGTTGTGGGCGATAATAGTCATACTCCTTACCACCAACGTCTTATTTTGATTCGGCGGTATTGTAGGATGAAGCTGCCCGGACCAACACTACATGACCACATTCATGAGACCGGTTCCACTGACAGACATGCAACTTGTTTTGCATAAAGGTGGCTGGTGGGTGTCTGTTTCTCCAACTTTAGTTGAATCGAATTTGACTATGGTTGGTCCTTGTTGAAGGTTAAAACAACACACTTGACGAAAAATTGTTGTGGTTTTGATGCGTAGGTAAGAACGGTTCTTGCTAGAAGCCCGTAGCAGCCATGTAAAACTTGCAACAAAAAAGTAGAGGACGTCTAACTTGTTTTTGCAGGGCATGTTGTGATGTGATATGGATTAGACATGATGTGATATACGTTATTGTATGAGATGATCATGTTTTGTAAAAGTTATCGGCAACTGGGAGGAGCCTTATGGTTGTCGCTTTATTGTATGAAATGCAATCGCCATGTAATTGATTTACTTTATCACTATGCGGTAGTGATAGTTGTAGAAGCAATAGTTGGCGAGACGACAACGATGCTACGATGGAGATCAAGGTGTCAAGCCGGTGACGATGGAGATCATGACGGTGCTTTGGAGATGGAGATCAAAGGCACAAGATGATGATGGCCATATCATGTCACATATTTTGATTCCATGTGATTTTTATCTTTTTATGCATCTTATTTTGCTTAGTACGGCGGTAGCATTATAAGATGATCCCTCACTAAATTTCAAGGTATAAGTGTTCTCTCTGAGTATGCACCATTGCAACAGTTTGTCGTGCTGAGACACCACGTGATGATTGGGTGTGATAAGCTCAACGTTCACATACAACGGGTGCAAGACAGTTTTGCACGTGCAGAATACTCAGGTTAAATATGATGAGCCTAGCATATGCAGATATGGCCTCGGAACACTGAGACCGAAAGGTCGAACGTGAATCCTATAGTAGATATGATCAACATAGAGATGTTCACCATTGAAAACTACTCCATCTCACGTGATGATCGGACATGGTTTAGTTGATATGGATCGCGTGATCATTTAGATGACTCGAGGGATGTCTATCTAAGTGGGAGTTCTTAAGTAATTTGATTAACGGAACTTTAATGTATCATGAACTTAGTCTTGATAGTATTTGCAATTTATGTTGTAGATAAATAGCTCACGATTTAACTCCCCGTTTATTTTCGATATGTTCGTAGAGAAAAATAAGTTGAAAGATGATAGTGGCAATGATGCGGACTTGGTCCGTGATATGAGGATTATCCTCATTGCTGCATAGAAGAATTATGTCCTTGATGCACCGCTAGGTGACAGACCTATTGCAAGAGCAGATGCAGACGTTATGGACATTTGACAAAGCTCGGTATGATGACTACTTGATAGTTTAGTGCACCATGCTTTACGGCTTAGAATCAGGACATCAAAAGCGTTTTGAACGCCACAGAGCATATGAGATGTTCCAAGAGATGAAATTGGTATTTCAGTCTCATGCCCGTGTCGAGAGGTATGAGACCTCTGACAAGTACTTTGCCTACAAGATGGAGGAGAATAGCTCAACCAGTGAGCATGTTCTCAGAATGTCTGAGTACTACAATCACTTGAATCAAGTGGGAGTTAATCTTCCAGATAAGATAGTGATTGACAGAGTTCTCTAGTCACTATCACCAAGTTACTGGAGCTTCGTGATGAACTATAATGTGCAAGGGATGACGAAAACGATTCCCAAGCTCTTCGCGATGCTGAGATCGGCAAAGGTAGAAATCAAGAAAGGGCATCAAGTGTTGATGGTTGACAAGACCACTAGTTTCAAGTAAAAGGGAAAGGGAAAGAAAGGGAACTTCAAGAAGAATGGCAAGCAAGTTTCCACTCCCATGAAGAAGCCCAAAGCTAGACCTAAGCCTGAAACTGAGAGTTTCTACTACAAAGGGAGTGGTCACTGGAAGCGGAACTACCCCAAATACTTGGCGGATAAGAAGGATGGCAAAGTGAACAAAGGTATATTTGATATATATATTATTGATGTGTACCTTATTAGTGTTCATAGCCCCTGCGTATTTCATACCGGTTCAGTTGCTAAGTTTACTAGAAACAGGAGTTATAGAATGAACAGAGACTAGTTAAGGGTGAGGTGACGATCTGTGTTGGAAGTAATTCCATGGTTGATATGATCACCATCGCACACTCCCTATACATTCGGGGTTAGTGTTGAACCTAAAATAAATGTTATTTGGTGTTTGCATTGAGCATGAATATGATTAGATCATCATTGTTGCAATACGGTTATTCATTTAAAGTCAGAGAATAATTATTGTTCTGTTTACATGAATAAAACCTTCTGTGGTCATACACCCAAGGTGAATGGTTTATTGAATCTCGATCGTAGTGATACACATATTCATAATATTGATGCGAAAATATGCAAAGTTAATAATGATAGTGCAACATACTTGTGGCACTGCTGTTTAGGTCATATTGGTGTAAAACGCATGAAGAAACTCCATGCAGATGAATTTTTGGAATCACTTGATTATGAATCATTTGATACTTGCGAACCATACCTCATGGGCAAGATGACTATGACTCTGTTCTCCGAAACAATGGAGCGAGCCACTGGCTTATTGGAAATAATACATACTGATGTATGCAGTCCGATGAGTATTGAGGCTCGCGGCAGGTATCGTTATTTGCTGACCTTCACAGATGATTTGAGCAGATATGGGTTTATCTACTTGATGAAACACAAGTCTGAAACATTTGAAAAGTTCAAAGAATTTCAAAGTGAAGTGGAGAATCATCGTAACAAAAAAATAAAGTTTCTACGATCTAATCGCGGAGGTGAATATTTGAGTTACGAGTTTGGCCTTCACAACTCATGCCACCAGGAACACCACAGTGTAATGGTGTGTCCGAACGTCGTAACCATACTTTATTAGATATGGTGCGATCTATGATGTCTCTTACGATTTACCACTATCATTTTGGGGTTATGCATTAGAGACAGCTGCATTCACTTTAAATAGGGCAATATCTAAATCTGTTGTGACAACACCGTATGAACTGTGGTTTGGCAAGAAACCTAAGCTGTCATTTCTTAAAGTTTGGGGTTGCGATACTTAAAAGCTTCAGCCTGATAAGCTCGAACCCAAATCTGAGAAAGTGCATCTTCATAGGATACCCAAAAGAGACTGTTGGGTACACCTTCTATCACAGATCCAAAGGCAAGATCTTTGTTGCTAAGAATGGTTCCTTTCTAGAGGAGTTTCTCTCAAAAGAAGTGAGTGGGAGGAAAGTAGAACTTGATGAGGTAATTTTACCTTCTCTCAAATTGGAAAGTAGCTCATCACAGAAAACCGTTCCCGTGATGCCTACACCAACTAGAGAGGAAGCTAATGATAATGATCATGAAACTTCAGATCAAGTTACTACCGAACCTCGTAGGTCAACTAGAGCACGTTCCGCACCAGAGTGGTACGGTAATCCTGTCCTGGAAGTCATGTTACTAGACCATGACGAACCTACGAACTATGAGGAAGCGATGATGAGCCCAAATTCCGCAAAATGGCTTTAGGCCATGAAATCTGAGATAGGATCCATATATATAAGAACAAAGTGTGGACTTGCCCGATGATCGGCAAGCCATTGAGAATAAATGGATCTTCAAGAGGAAGACGGACGCTGATGGTAGTGTTACTATCTACAAAGCTCGAATTGTCGCAAAAGGTTTTTGACAAGTTCAAGGTGTTGACTACGAAGAGATTTTCTCACTCTATTGATGCTTAAGTCTGTCTGGATCATGTTAGCAATTGCAGCATTTTATGAAATCAGGAAAATGGATGTCAAAACTGCATTCCTTAATCGATTTATTAAAGAAGAGATGTATGTGATGCAAGCAGAAGGTTTTGTCGATCCTAAAGGTGCTAACAAAGTGTGCAAGCTCCAACGATCCATATGTGGACTGGTGCAAGCATCTCAGAGTTGGAATATACACTTAGATAAGTTGATCAAAGCATATTGTTTTATACAGACTTGCGGTGAAGCCTGTATTTACAAGTGAGTGGGAGCACTACAACCTTTCTGATAAGTATATGTGAATGACATATTGTTGATCAGAAATGATGTAGAATTTTTTGGAAAGCATAAAGGAGTTTTTGAAAGGAGTTTTTTCAAAGAAATACCTCGGTGAAGCTGCTTACTTATTGGGCATCAAGATCTATAAAGATATATCAAGACGCTTGATAAGACTTTCGATGAGTACATACCTTGATAAGATTTTGAAGGAGTTCAAAATGGATCAGTCAAAGAAGGAGTTCTTGCCTGAGTTGTAAGGTATGAAGTTGAGTAAGACTCAAAAAACCCGACCACGACAGAAAATAGAAAGAGAATGAAAGTCATTCCTTATGGCTCAAACATAGGTTCTATAAAGTATGCTATGTTGTGTACCAGACCTATTGTGTACCTTGCCATGAATTTGGCAAGGGGGTACGATAGTGATCCAGGAGTGGATCATTTGACAGCGGTCAAAGATGACTCCGAGTCTCAATCTGGATACATATTGAAAGTGGGAGCAATTAGCTGGAGTAGCTCCATGCAGAGCATTGTAGACATAGAATATTTGCAAAATACATACGGCTCTAAATATGGCAGACCTGTTGACTAAACTTCTCTCCCAAGCAAAACATGATCACACCTTAGTACTCTTTGGGTGTTAATCACATAGCGATGTGAACTAGATTATTGACTCTAGTAAACCCTTTTGGTGTTGGTCACATGACGATGTGAACTATTGGTGTTAAATCACATGACGATGTGAACTAGATTACTGACTCTAGTGCAAGTGGCAGACTGAAGGAAATATGCCCTAGAGGCAATAATAAAGTTGTTATTTATATTTCCCTATATCATGAAAAATATCTATTATTCATGCTAGAATTGTATTAGCCGAAAACTTGATACATGTGTGGATACATAGACAAAAATAGAGTGTCCCTAGTATGCCTCTACTTGACTAGCTCGTTAATCAAAGATGGTTAAGTTTCCTGACCATAGACATGTGTTGTCATTTGATGAGCGGGATCACATCATTAGGAGAATGATGTGATGGACAAGACCCATCTGTTAGCTTAGCATAATGATCGTACTTATACATATTCCTCTGACTATGATATTATGAAACACCCGAATACCGGAGGAACACTTTGTGTGCTATCAAAGGTCACAACGTAACTGGGTGATTATAAAGATGCTCTATAGGTGTCTCCGAAGGTGTTTGTTGGGTTGGCATAGATCAAGATTAGGATTTTTCACTCCATGTATCGGAGAGGTATCTCTGGGCCCTCTCGGTAATGCACATCACTATAAGCCTTGCAAGCAATGTGACTAGTGAGTTAGTTATGTGATGATGCATTACGAAACGAGTAAAGAGACTTGCCGGTAACAAGATTGAACTAGGTATGAAGATACCGACGATCGAATCTCGGGCAAGTAACATACCAATGACAAAGGGAATTACGTATGTTGTTATTGCGGTTTGACCGATAAAGATCTTTGTAGAATATGTTGGAACCAATATGAGCATCTAGGTTCTGCTGTTGGTTTTTGATCGGAGATGTGTCTTGGTCATGTCTACATAGTTCTCGAACCCGTAGGGTCCGCACGCTTAACGTTTGATGACGATTTGTATTATGATTTATGTGTTTTGGTGACCGAAGTTAGTTCGGAGTCTCGGATGAGATCACGAACATGACGAGGAGTCTCAAAATGGTCAAGAGGTAAATATTGATATATTGGAAGGTAGTATTCAGACACCGGAAGGGTTCCGGAGTGTATCGGGTACATGCCAGAGTACCGGAGGGGTTACCGGAACCCCCCGGGGAAAGATATGGGCCATAGGAGGGAGGCTAACCAGCCCATAAGGGGCTGCCACGTCACCCTTAAAGGAGGAGGACAAAAGTAATTAGGGAAGGGGGCGGCGCCCCCCTTTCCTTCTCCTACTCCCTCTCCTTTCCCACACCGGAAGAAGGAAAAGAGGGGGGAGGCGAATCCTACTAGGACTAGAGTCCTAGTAGAACTCCCCTCTCCCTGGCGTGCCCCTTGGTGGCCGGCCTCCTGGTCCCCTCCTTTATATACGGGGGCAGGGGGCACCCCATAGCACATCAATTGTTCTCTTAGTCGTGTGCGGTGCCCCCCTCCACACTTTACTTCTCTGGTCATAGCATCGTAGTGCTTTAGGCGAAGCCTTGCGCGGATCACATCACCATCACCGTCACCACGCCGTCATGCTAATGAAACTCTCCCTCGACCCTTTGCTGGATCAAGAGTTCGAGGGACATCATCGAGCTGAACGTGTGCTGAACTCGGAGGTGCCATACGTTCGGTACTTGGATCGTGAAGATGTTCTACTACATCAACCGCGTTAACCTAACGCTTCCGCTTTCGGTCTACGAGGGTACATGGACACACTCTCCCCCTCTCGTTGCTATGCATCTCCTAGATAGATCTTTTGTGAGCGTAGGAATTTTTTTGAAATTGCATGATACGTTCCCCAATAGAAAGAAATAGCAATAAAACTTAACAATCATTATGCTAAGCTAATGGATGGGTCTTTTGAAGGAAATATGCCCTAGAGGCAGTAACAAAGTTGTTACTTTATATTTCCTTATATTGTGATAAATGTTTATTATTCATGCTAGAATTGTATTAACCGGAAACTTAGTACATATGCGAATATATAGACAAAACAGAGTGTCCCTAGTATGCCTCTACTTGACTAGCTCATTAATCAAAGATGTTTAAGTTTCCTGACCATGGACATGTGTTGTCATTTGATGAACAGGATCACATCATTAGAGAATAATGTGATGAACAAGACCCATCCAATAGCTTAGCATAATTATCGTTAAGTTTTATTGCTATTACTTTCTTCATGACTTATACATATTCCTCTGACTATGAGATTATGCAACTCCCGAATCCTGGAGGAACACCTTGTGTGCTATCAAACGTCACAATGTAACTGGGTGATCATAAAGATGCTCTATTGGTGTCTCCGAAGGTGTCTGTTGAGTTGGCATAGATCAAGATTAGGATTTTTCCTTCTGAGTATCGGAGAGGTATCTCTGGGCCCTCTCGGTAATGCACATTACTACCACTTGAACATGCGTTGGTTTTCCCTTGAAGAGGAAAGGGTGATGCAGCAAAGTAGCGTAAGTATTTCCCTCAATTTTGAGAACCAAGGTATCAATCCAGTAGGAGACAACGCACAAGTCACCTAGTACCTGCACAAACAATCAAGAACCTTGCAACCAACGCGACAAAGGGGTTGTCAATCCCTTCACGGTCACTCGCAAAAGTGAGATCTAATAGAGATAGTAAAATAAATATTTTTGGTATTTTTGTTGTATAGATTGGAAAGTAAAGATTGCAAAATAGTAAACGGGATGTGATGTAAATAAAAGAGATGCAATATAATAGGAAAGAGACCCGGGGGCCATAGGTTTCACTAGTGGCTTCTCTCAAGATAGCATGTATTACGGTGGGTGAACAAATTACTGCCGAGCAATTGATAGAAAAGCGCATAGTTATGAAGATATCTAAGGCAATGATCATGAATATAGGCATCATGTCTGTGTCAAGTAGACCAAAGCGATTCTGCATCTACTACTATTAATCCACACATCGACCGCTATCCAGCATGCATCTAGAGTATTAAGTTCATAAGAACGGAGTAATGCATTAAGCAAGATGACATGATGTAGAGGGATAAACTCAAGCAATATGATATAAACCCCATATTTTTATCCTCAATGGCAATAATACAATACGTGTCTTGCTACCCCTACTGTCACTGGGAAAGGACACCACAAGATTGAACCCAAAGCTAAGCCCTTCTCCCATTGCAAGAGAGATCAATCTAGTAGGCCAAACTAAACCGATAATTCGAAGAGACTTGCAAAGATCTCAAATCATGCATATAAGAATTCAGAGAAGAACCAAATAATATTCATAGATAATCTTGTTCATAAATCCACAATTCATCGGATCTCGGCAAACACACCGCAAAAGAGTATTACATCGAATAGATCTCCAAGAACATCGAGGAGAACTTTGTATTGAGAATCAAAGAGAGAGAAGAAGCCATCTAGCTAATAACTACGGACCCCAAGATCTGTGGTAAACTACTCATGCTTCATTGGAGAGGCAATGGTGTTGATGTAGAAGCCCTCCGTGATCGATTCCCCCTCCGGCAGATCGCCGGAAAAGGCCCCAAGATGGGATCTCACGGGAACAGAATGTTGTGGCAGTTTAAAAGTGGTTTCGTGGCTCCCCCTGATGTTTCTAGGGTATAAGAATATATATAGTTAAAAGAAGTACGTCGGTGGAGCTACGAGGGGCCCACGAGGGTGGGGGGCACGCCTACCCCCCTTGGGCGCGCCCTCCTGCCTCGTGGCTTCCTCGTGGAGTTCCATACTTTGACTCCAAGTCTTCTGGATTTCTTTCGATCCAAGAAAGATCATCGTGAAGGTTTCATTCCGTTTGGACTAAGTTTGGCATTCCTTTTCTGCAAAACTCTAAAATAGGCAAAAAAACAGAAACTGGGACTGGGCCTCCGGTTAATAGGTTAGTCCCAAAAATAATATAAAAGAGCATATTAAAGCCCATTAAACATCAAAAACAGATAATATAATAGCAT
Organism: Aegilops bicornis; assembly: GCA_021605145.1. Classification (NCBI taxonomy): domain Eukaryota; kingdom Viridiplantae; phylum Streptophyta; class Magnoliopsida; order Poales; family Poaceae; genus Aegilops; species Aegilops bicornis. The sequence continues at coordinate 515,383,916 of CM038674.1, forward strand.
GGAACAATAAAAAATTAGAGATACATTGGAGACGTATCAAGCATCCCCAAGCTTAATTCCTGCTCGTCCTCAAGTAGATAAATGATAAAAACAAATTTTTTGATGTGGAATGCTAGCTAACATAATTATCAATGTGATTTTCTTTATTGTGGCATGAATGTTCAGATCCGAAAAATTCAAGACAAAAGTTTAATATTGACATAAAAATAATAATGCTTCAAGCATACTAACAAAGTAATCATGTATTCTCAAAATAACATGGCCAAAGAAAGCTATCCCTACAAAATCATATAGTCTGGTTATGATCTATCTTCATCACACAAAGTATTTAATCATGCACAACCACGGTGACAAGCCAAGCAATTGTTTCATACTTTAGTATTCTCAAACCTTTTCAACTTTCACGCAATACATGAGCGTGAGCCATGGACATAGCACTATAGGTGGAATAGAGTGGTGGTAGTGGAGAAGACAAAAAGGAGGAAGATGGTCTCACATCATCTAGGCGTATTAATGGGCTATGGAGATGCCCATCAATAGATATCAATGTGAGTGAGTAGGGATTGCCATGCAACGGATGCACTAGAGCTATGAATGTATGAAAGCTCAACAAAAGAAACTAAGTGGGTCTGCATCCAACTTGCTTGCTCACAAAGACCTAGGGCATTTTGAGGAAGCCCATCATTGGAATATACAAGCCAAGTTCTATAATGAAACCCACTAGTATATGAAAGTGACAACATAGGAGACTCTCTATCATGAAGATCATGGTGCTACTTTGAAGCACAAGTGTGGGAAAAGGATAGTAGCATTGCCCCTTCTCTCTTTTTCTCTCATTTTTTTTATTTTGGACTTTCTCTCTTTTTTTATGGCCTCTTTTTTTATTTATTTTTAGTTTTCGTCCAGAGTCTCATACCGACTTGTGGGGGAATGATAGTATCCATCACCCTTTCCTCACTGGGACAATGCTCTAATAATGAAGATCATCACACTTTATTTACTTACAACTCAAGAATTACAACTCAATACTTAGAACAAATACGACTCTATGTGAATGCCTCCGGCGGTGTACCAGGATGTGCAATGATTCAAGAGTGACATGTATGAAAAATTATGAACGGTGGCTTTGCCACAAATAGATGTCAACTACATGATCATGCAAAGCAATATGACAATGATGGAGTGTGTCATAATAAACGGAACGGTGGAAAGTTGCATGGAAATATATCTCGGAATGGCTATGGAAATGCCATAATAGGTAGGTATGGTGGCTGTTTTGAGGAAGGTATATGGTGGTGTATGGTACCGGCGAAAGTTGTGTGGTACTAGAGAGGCTAGCAATGGTGGAAGGATGAGAATGCGTATAATCCATGGACTCAACATTAGTCATAAAGAACTCACATACTTATTGCAAAAATCTATTAGTTATCAAAAGAAAGTACTACGTGCATGCTCCTAGGGAGATAGATTGGTAGTAAAAGACCATCGCTCGTCCCCGACCATCACTCATAAGGAAGACAATCAATAAATAAATCATGCTCCAACTTCATCACATAATGGTTCACCATACGTGCATGCTACGGGAATCAAAAACTTTAACGCAAGTATCTCTCAAATTCACAACTACTCTACTAGCATGACTCTAATATCACCATCTTCATATCTCAAAACAATCATAAAGAATCAAACTTCTCATAGTATTCAACGCACTTTATATGAAAGTTTTTATTAGACCCATCTTGGATGCCCATCATATTAGGACTAGTTTTATAGCCAAAGCAAATTACCATGCTGTTCTAAAAGACTCTCAAAATAATATAAGTGAAGCATGAGAGATCAATAATTTCTATAAAATAAAACCACCACCGTGCTCTAAAAAGATATAAGCGAAGCAATAGAGCAAAATTATCTAGCTCAAAAGATATAAGTGAAGCACATAGAGTATTCTAATAAATTCTGATTCATGTGTGTCTCTCCCAAAAGGTGTGTACAGCAAGGATTATTGTGGTAAACTAAAAGGCAAATACTCAAATCATACAAGACGCTCCAAGCAAAACACATATCATGTGGTGAATAAAAATATAGCCTCAAGTAAAGTTACCGATAGACGAAGACGAAGGCATCTCCAAGCTTAGGATTTTGGTTCTCCTTGAATTTTACCTTGGGGTGCCTTGGGAATCCCCAAGCTTAGGCTATTGCCACTCCTTATTCCAAAATCCATCAAATCTTTACCCAAAAACTTGAAAACTTCACAACACAAAACTTCAACAGAAAATCTCATGAGCTCCGTTAGTATAAGAAAATAAACCACCACTTTAAGGTTCTGTAATGAAATCATTATTTATTTATATTGGTGTTAAACCTACTATATTCCAACTTCTCTATGGTTCATACCCCCCGATACTACTCATAGATTCATCAAAATAAGCAAACAACACATGAAAAACAGAATTTGTCAAAAACAAAACAATATGCAGCAATCTGTAACTTTCGAATACTTATGTAACTCCAAAAATTCTGAAATAAATTGGTGGACGTGAGGAATTTGTCTATTAATCATATGCAAAAATAATAAACCTAAAATCACTCTCCAGTAAAAAAAAATGACAGCTAATCTCATGAGCGCAAAAGTTTCTGTTTTTTACAGCAAGATCGCAAAGACTTCACCCAAGTCTTGCCAAAGGTTCTACTTGGCACAAAAACTAATTAAGACATAAAACCACATCTAAACATAAGCTAGATGATTTTTTATTACTAAACAGGAGCAAAAATCAAAGAACAAAAATAAAATTGGGTTGCCTCCCAACAAGCGCTATCGTTTAACGCCCCTAGCTAGGCATAAAAACAAGAATAGATCTAGGTATTGCCATCTTTGGTATGCAATCCATAAGTGGATCTCATAATAGATTCATTAGGAAATTTAATTTTCTTCCCAGGAAAGTGTTCCTTGCCTTTCCTTAACGGAAATTGGAATCTAATATTTCCTTCTTTCATGTCAATAATTGCACCAACCGTTCTAAGGAAAGGTCTACCAAGAATAATAGGACATGTAGGATTGCAATCTATACCAAGAACAATGAAATCTACGAGCACATAATTCCTATTTGCAACAATAAGAATATCATTAATCCTTCCCATAGGTTTCTTAATGGTGGAATTCGCAAGATGCAAATTTACAGAACAATCATCAAATTCACGGAAACCTAGCACATCACACAAGGTTTTTGGAATCATGGAAACACTAGCACCCAAATCACACAAAGCATAACATTCATAATCTTTAATCTTTTTTTACCAAAGAAAAGTAGGGCAACAACCCTACTGTGTGGCATTTTTCATTAATAAAGGAGTATCAAAAAGATAGTCTTACAATGGTTGTTGGGGAAACAACCGGAAAAGGAAGAGTTACAAAATAATGGGAAAAGAGAAGAAATGATAAGCTAACTTATTGAAATTAAATGTTGTCAATCCAGGATGACATGCCATAATCTTTAATCTTAATTTTAATAGTAGGTTCCCACTCATCATAAAGTTTTCTAGGGATAGAAACTTCTAGTTCAAGCTTTTCTTCATAGGATTGCATTAAGGCACCAACGATATGTTTAGTAAAACCTTTATTTTGATTATAAGCATGAGGAGAATTAAACACGGATTGCAACAAGGAAATACAATCTATCAAAGAGAAATTATCATAATTAAATTCCTTGAAATCCAAAATAGTGGGTTCATTGCTATGTAAAGTTTTGACCTCTTCAATCTCACTTTTATTAATTTTTGCATCAAGATATAAAAACTCCGAATCATTGGGACGCCTTTTCACTAAAGTTGACTCATCACCAGTCCCATATTTATAAAGATTCATATTGTAAAACAAAGATTTAATAGGAGTCACATCAATCACTTTTAGATCTTCATCATTGTTATCATGAAAACTAGAAGAACACGCTTTCACAAAGCAATCTTTTTAGCACGCATCCTAGCGGTTCTTTCTTTGCACTCATCGATGGAAATTCTCATGGCTTTGAGAGACTCATTGTTGTCATGATTAGGTGGAATAGATTTAAGTTTCAAAGAATCAACATCAAGACAAATTCTATCCATGTTCCTAGCCAACTCATCAATCTTAAGCAATTTTTCTTCAACCAAAGCAATTAAATTCTTTTGCGAACTCATAAATTCTTTAACACTAGTCTCAAAATCAGAGGGCATCTTATTAAAATTTCCATAAGAGTTGTTGTCGGAATTACCATAATTATTAGAGGAATTAATAGGAAACGGCCTAGAACTAAAGTTTCCTCTATACACATTGTTACCATTGTTCCTACCAACAAAATTCACATCCATAGATTCATTATTATTCTCAATGAAAGTGGACAAAGGCATATCATTAGGATTAGAAAACACTTTTATTAGCAAACAATTTCATAAGTTCATCCATATTTCCACTCAAAATATTAATCTCTTCAATCGCATGAATTTTTTTACTAGTGGATCTTTCGGTGTGCCATTGAGAATAATTAACCATAATATTGTCTAGGAGTTTAGTAGCTTCTCCTCAAGTGATTTCCATAAAAGTGCCTCCCATGGCCGAATCTAAAAGATTTACGAAGCAAAATTCAATCCGGCATAAATTTTTTGTATAATCATCCACAAATTCAAACCATGTGTAGGGCAATTACGTATCATTAATTTCATCCTCTCCCAAGCTTGTGCAACATGCTCATGATCAAGTTGCTTAAAATTCATAATATCGTTCCTAAGAGAGATGATCTTAGCGGGAGGAAAATACTTAGAGATAAAAGCATCTTTGCACTTATTCCATGAATCAATACTATTTTTAGGCAAAGAAGAGAACCAAGTTTTAGCATGATCTCTAAGAGAAAACGGAAATAGCTTAAATTTAGCAATATCATTATCCACATCTTTCTTCTTTTGCATATCACACAAATCAACAAAGTTGTTTAGATGGGTAGCGGCATCTTCACTAGGAAGGCCAGAAAATTGATCTTTCATAACAAGATTCAACAAAGCGGTATTAATTTCACAAGATTCAGCATCGGTAGTAGGAGCAATCGAGTGCTAATAAAATCATTATTGTTGGTATTGGAAAAGTCACACAATTTAATATTATCTTGAGCCATTGTGACAAACAATCAATCCAACACACAAGCACTCAAGAATTAAGCGAAAAGAGACAAACGGAAGAGGGGCAAAGAAAAGGAAAAGGTTTTCGAAAATCATTTTAGAAGTGGGGGAGAGGAAAACGAGAGGCGAATGGCAAATAATGTAATGCAAGGGAGAAGAGTTTATGATGGGTACTTGGTATGTATTGACTTGGCGTAGATCTCCCCGGCAACAACGCCAGAAATCCTTCTTGCTACCTCTTGAGCATGCGTTGGTTTTCCCTTGAAGAGGAAAGGGTGATGTAGCAAAGTAGCGTAAGTATTTCCATCAGTTTTGAGAACCAAGGTATCAATCCAGTAGGAGACAACGCATAAGTCACCTAGTACCTACACAAACAATCAAGAACCTTGCAACCAACACGATAAAGGGGTTGTCAATCCCTTCACGGCCACTCGCAAAAGTGAGATCTAATAGATATAGTAAAATAAATATTTTTGGTATTTTTGTTGTATAGATTGGAAAGTAAAGATTGCAAAATAGTAAACGAGATGCGATGTAAATAAAACAGATGTAATATAATAGGAAAGAGACCCGGGGGCCATAGGTGTCACCAGTGGCTTCTCTCAAGATAGCATGTATTACGGTGGGTGAACAAATTACTGGAGAGCAATTGATAGAAAAGCGCATAGTTATGAAGATATCTAAGGCAATGATCATGAATATAGGCACCACGTCCGTGTCAAGTAGACCAAAATGACTCTACATCTACTACTATTACTCCACACATTAACCGCTATCCAGCATGCATCTAGAGTATTAAGTCCATAAGATGGCATGATATGGAGGGATAAACTCAAGCAATATGATATAAACCCCATCTTTTTATCCTTGGTGGCAACAATACAATACGTGCCTTGCTACCCCTACTGTCACTGGGAAAGGACACCGCAAGATTGTACCCAAAGCTAAGCACTTCTCCTATTGCAAGAAAGATCAATCTAGTAGGCCAAACTAAACCAATAATTCAGAGAGACTTGCAAAGATATCAAATCATGCATATAATAATTCAGAGAAGAACCAAATAATATTCATAGATAATCTTGTTCATAAATCCACAATTTATCGGATCTCGGCAAACACACCGCAAAAGAGTATTACATCGAATAGATCTCCAAGAACATCAAGGAGAACTTTGTATTGAGAATCAAAGAGAGAGAAGAAGCCACCTAGCTAATAACTATGGACCCGAAGATCTGTGGTAAACTACTCACGCTTCATAGGAGAGGCAATGGTGTTGATGTCGAAGCCCTCCGTGATCGATTCCCCCTCCGGCAGATCACCGGAAAAGGCCCAAGATGGGATCTCACGGGTACAGAAGGTTGCGACGGTGGAAAAATGGTTTCATGGAACCCTAGATGTTTCTAGGGTATAAGAGTATATATAGGCAAAAGAAGTACGTCGGTGGAGCTATGAGGGGCCCACGAGGGTGGGGGCGCGCCTACCCCCCTGGGCGCTGCTACGTCTTGAGCTTGCGTTGGTTTTCCCCGAAGAGGAGAGGATGATGCAGCAGAGTAGCGTAAGTATTTCCCTCAGTTTTTGAGAACCAAGGTATCAATCCAAAGAGGGAGGCCACGCACAAGTCCCTCGTACCTGCACAAAACGATAGCTACTCGCAACCAACACGATTAGGGGTTGTTAATCCCTTCGCGGTCACTTACGAGAGTGAGATCTGATAGAGATAATATTTTTGGTATTTTTGGTATAAAGATGCAAAGTGAAAAGTAAAAGCAAAGTAAAAACAAGGCAAATATAAAAATGATGGAGATTGATATGATGAGAATAGACCCGGGGGCCATAGGTTTCACTAGTGGCTTCTCTCAAGAGCATAAGTATTCTATGGTGGGTGAACAAATTACTGTTGAGAAATTGACAAAATTGAGCATAGTTATGAGTGTATCTAGGTATGATCATGTATATAGGCATCACGTCTGTGACAAGTAGATCAAAATGATTCTGCATCTACTACTATTACTCCACTCATCGATCGCTATCCAAAGATGCATCTAGAGTATTAAGTTAAAAATAAAGTAACGCCTTAAGCAAGATGACATGATGTAGAGGAATAAATTCATGCAATATGATAAATACCCCATCTTGTTATCCTCGATGGCAACAATACAATACGCGCTTTGCAACCCTTTCTGACACTGGGTAAGGATACCGCAAGATTAAACCCAAAGCCATGCACTTCTCCCATTGCAAGAACTACCAATCTAGTTGGCCAATCCAAACGGATAATTCGAAGAGACTTGCAAAGATAACTCAATCATACATAAAAGAATTCAGAGAAGATTCAAATATTATTCATAGATAAGCTGGATCATAAACCCACAATTCATCGGTCTCAACAAACACACCGCAAAAAAGAAGATTACATCGAATAGATCTCCATGAGAGAGGGGGAGAACATTGTATTGAGATCCAAAAGAGAGAAGAAGCCATCTAGCTACTAGCTATGGACCCGAAGGTCTGAAGTAAACTACTCACACTTCATCGGAGAGGCTATGGTGTTGATGTAGAAGCCTTCCATGGTGGATGCCCCTCCATGGAGCTCCTAACAGGCCCCAAGATGGGATCTCGTGGATCTGAGGGAAGTTGGCCGGTGGAATTGGGTTTTGGCTCTGTCTTGATCGTTTGGGGTGCAATGAGGTATATATAGGAGGAAGGAGTACGTCGGTGGAGCAACAGGGGCCCACGAGGCGGGGCGCCCTGGGGGCGCCCCACCCTCGTGACCGCAAACTTTGTTCCTTGGTGTAGGGTCCAAGTCTCCTGGATCACGTTCGGTGAGAAAATCACGTTTCCAAAGGTTTCATTCCGTTTGATATTCCGTTTCTTCGAAACACTAAAAAAGGCAAAAAACAGCAATTCTGGGCTGGGCCTCCGGTTAATAGGTTAGTCCCAAAATTAATATAAAAGTGGAAAATAAAGCCCAATATAGTCCAAAACAATAGATAAAGTAGCATGGAGCAATCAAAAATTATAGATACGTTGGAGACGTATCTGGCATCCCCATGCTTAATTCTTGCTCGTCCTCGAGTAGGTACATGATAAAAAGAGAATTTTTGATGCGGAGTGATACTTTGGCATAATTTCAATGTAAATCTTCTTAATCATGGTATGAATATTCAGATCCGAAAGATTCAAGACAAAAGTTCATATTGACATAAAAATAACAATACTTCAAGCATACTAACTAAGCAATTATGTCTTCTCAAAATAACATGGCCAAAGAAAGTTATCCCTACAAAATCATATAGTCCGGCTATGCTCCATCTTCCCCACACAAAATATTTAAATCATGCACAACCCGATGACAAGCCAAGCAATTGTTTCATACTTTAACATTTTCAAAACTTTTTCAATCTTCACGCAATACATGAGCGTGAGCCATGGATATAGCACTATATGTGGAATAGAATGGTGGTTGTGGAGAAGACAAAAGAGGGAAGATAGTCTCACATCAACTAGGCGTATCAACGGGCTATGGAGATGCCCATCAATAGATATCAATGTGAGTGAGTAGGGATTGCCATGCAACGGATGCACTAGAGCTATAAGTATATGAAAGCTCAACAAAAGAAACTAAGTGGGTGTGCATCCAACTCGCTTGCTCATGAAGACCTAGGGCGTTTGAGGAAGCCCATCATTGGAATATACAAGCCAAGTTCTATAATGAAAAATTTCCACTAGTATATGAAAGTGACAAAATGAGAGACTCTCTATCATGAAGATCATGGTGCTACTTTGAAGCACAAGTGTGGTAAAAGGATAGTAACATTGTCCCTTCTCTCTTTTCTCTCATCTTTTTTTTATTTGGGCCTTTTCTCTTTTTTATGGCCTCTTTTTTTTATTTTTTTTATGTTCGTCCGGAGTCTCATCCCGACTTGTGGGGGAATCATAGTCTCCATCATCCTTTCCTCACTTGGGACAATGCTCTAATAATGATGATCATCACACTTTTATTTTTCTTACAACTCAATAATTACAACTCGATACTTAGAACAAAATATGACTCTATATGAATGCCTCCGGCGGTGTACCAGGATATGCAATGATTCATGCGTGACATGTATGAAAGAATTATGAAAGGTGGCTTTGCCACAAATACGATGTCAACTACATGATCATGCTAGCAATATGGCAATGATGGAGCGTGTCATAATAAACGGAACGGTGGAAAGTTGCATGGCAATATATCTCGGAATGGCTATGGAAATGCCATGATAGGTAGGTATGGTGGCTGTTTTGAGGAAGATATATGGTGGGTGTATGATACCGCGAAAAGTGCGCGGTATTAGAGAGGCTAGCAATGGTGGAAGGTCGAGAGTGCGTATAATCCATGGACTCAACATTAGTCATAAAGAACTCATATACTTGTTGCAAAAATCTATTAGTTATCAAACGAAGTATTGCGCGCATGCTCCTAGGGGATAGATTGATAGGAAAAGACCATCGCCGTCCCGACCGCCACTCATAAGGAAGACAATCAATAAATAAATCATGCTCCGACTTCATCACATAACGGTTCACCATACGTGCATGCTATGGGAATCACAAACTTTAACACAAGTATTTCTCAAATTCACAACTACTCAACTAGGATGACTCTAATATCACTATCTTCATATCTCAAAACAATTATCAAGTATCAAACTTCTCTTAGTATTCAATGCACTTATAAGAAAGTTTTTACTAATCTTGGATGCCTATCATATTAGGACTAGCAATGATGGAAGGATAGGAGAAAGTGTGTATAATCCATGGACTCAACATTTGTCATAAAGAACTCATGTACTTATTGCAAAAATATAGAAGTTATCAAAGCAAAGCATTACGCGCATGCTCCTAGGGGGATAGATTGGTAGGAAAAGACCATTGCTCGTCTCATAAGGAAGACAATCAATAAATAAATCATGCTCCGAGTTCATCACATAACGGTTCGCCATACGTGCATGCTACGGGAATCACAAACTTCAACACAAGTATTATTTAAATTCACAACTACTCAACTAGCATGACTCTAATATCACTATCTTCATATCTCAAAACAATTATAAGGCATCAAACTTATCTTAGTATTCAACGCACTCAAAAGAAAGTTTCACATATCTTGAATACCAAGTATATTAACATTAAGTAAATTACCATGCTATTAACGACTCTCAAAATAATCTAAGTGAAGCATGAGAGATCAAGTTTCTTTAAAACAAATCCACCACCGTGCTCTAAAAGATCTAAGTGAAGCACTAGTGCAAAAATTATCACGCTCAAAAGATATAAGTGAAGCACATAGAGCAAAACTATCAAGTTTCAATTCATGTATGGCTCTCTCAAAAGGTGTGTACAACAAGTATGATTGTGGTAAACTAACAAGCAAAGACGCAAATAATACAAGACGCTCCAAGCAAAACACTTATCATGTGGTGAATAAAAATATAGCTCCAAGTAAATTACCGATGGAAGTGGACGAAAGAGGGGATGCCTTCCGGGGCATCCCCAAGCTTCAACTTTTTGGTGTCCTTGTATTATCTTGGGGGTGCCATGTGTTGGAAATATGCCCTAGAGGCAATAATAAATTAGTTATTATTATTATATTTCCTTGTTCATGATAATCGTTTATTACCCATGCTATAATTGTATTGGTAGGAAACTTAGATACATGTGTGGGTACATAGACAACACCATGTCCCTAGTAAGCCTCTAGTTGACTAGCTCGTTGATCAACAGATGGTTACGGTTTCCTGACCATGAACATTGGATGTCGTTGATAACGGGATCACATCATTAGGAGAATGATGTGATGGACAAGACCCAATCCTAAGCCTAGCACAAAGATCGTGTAGTTCGTATGATAAAGCTTTTCTAATGTCAAGTATCTTTTCCTTAGACCATGAGATTGTGCAACTCCCGGATACCGTAGGAATGCTTTGGGTGTACCAAACGTCACAACGAATCGGGTGGCTATAAAGGTGCACTCGGTATCTCCGAAAGTGTGCATTGGGTTGGCACGAATCGAGATCGGATTTGTCACTCCGTGTAAACGGAGAGGTATCTCTGGGCCCACTCGGTAGGACATCATCATAATGTGCACAATATGACCAAGAGGTTGATCACGGGATGATGTGTTATGGAACGAGTAAAGAGACTTGCCGGTAACAAGATTGAACAAGGTATCGGTATACCGACGATCAAATCTCGGGCAAGTACAATACCGTTAGACAAAGGGAATTGAATACGGGATTGATTGAATCCTCGACATCGTGGTTCATCCAATGAGATCATCGTGGAACATGTGGGAGCCAACATGGGTATCAAGATCCCGCTGTTGGTTATTGACCGGAGAACGTCTCGGTCATGTACGCAGATGGTTCCCGAACCCGTAGGGTCTACACACTTAAGGTTCGATGGCGACGCTTAGGGTTATAAAGGAAGTTTGTATGTGGTTACCGAATGTTGTTCGAGTCCGGATGAGATCCCGGACGCCACGAGGAGTTAGGAATGGTCTGGAGGTAAAGATTTATATATGGGAAGTCCAATTTTGGCCACCGGAAAATGTTCGGGATTTTTCGGTATTGTACCGGGAAGGTTCTAGAAGGTTCAGGAGTGGGGCCCACCTGCATGGGGGGACCCACATGAACGTGGGTAGTGGGGTCAAGGCCCCACACCCCTGGTCAAGGCGCACCAAGATCCCCCCTTAGAAGGAATAAGATCATATCCCGAAAGGATAAGATCAAGATCCCTAAAAAGGGGGGATAACAATCGGTGGGGAAGGAAATGATGGGATTTCTTTCCTCCCACCTTTGCCAACGCCCCAATGGACTTGGAGGGAAAGAAACCAGCCCCCTCCACCCCTATATATAGTGGAGGCAAAGGGGCAGCCCAACACACGAAGTTTCTTCTCCTGTTGGCGCAGCCCTGCCTCTCTCCCTCCTCCTCTCCCGTGGTGCTTGGCGAAGCCCTGCAGGATTGCCACGCTCCTCCATCACCACCATGCCGTTGTGCTGCTGCTGGACGGAGTCTTCCTCAACCTATCCCTCTCTCCTTGCTGGATCACGGCATGGGAGACGTCACCGGGTTGTACGTGTGTTGAACGCGGAGGTGCCGTCCGTTCGGCACTAGGATCTTCGGTGATTTGGATCACGACGAGTACGACTCCTTCAACCCTGTGCTCTTGAACGCTTCCGCTTAGCGATCTACAAGGGTATGTAGATGCACTCTCCTTCCCCTCGTTGCTGGTTTCTCCTTAGATAGATCTTGGTGACACGTAGGAAAATTTTGAATTTCTGCTATGTACCCCAACAGTGGCATCATGAGCTAGGTCTATTGCGTAGATTCTTTGCACGAGTAGAACACAAAGTAGTTGTGGGCGTTGATTTTGTTCAATATGCTTACCGTTACTAGTCCAATCTTGTTTCGACGGTATTGTGGGATGAAGCGGCCTGGACCGACCTTACACGTACACTTACGTGAGACAGGTTCCACCGACTGATATGCACTTGGTGCATAAGGTGGCTAGCGGGTGCCAGTCTCTCCCACTTTAGTCGGCTCGGATTCGATGAAAAGGGTCCTTATGAAGGGTAAATAGCAATTGACATATAACGCTGTGGCTTTTGCATAGGTAAGAAACGTTCTTGCTAGAAACCCATAGCAGCCATCAGAAACATGCAAACAACAATTAGAGTACGCCTAACTTGTTTTTGCAGGGTATGCTATGTGATGTGATATGGCCAAAAGGAATGTGATGAATGATATGTGATGTTTGAGATTGATCATGTTCTTGTAATAGGAATCACGACTTCTTTGTCGATGAGTATGACAACCGGCAGGAGCCATAGGAGTTGTCTTTATTTATTGTATGACCTGCGTGTCATTGAACAACGCCATGTAATTACTTTACTTTATTGCTAACCGTTAGCCATAGTAGTAGAAGTAATAGTTGGTGAGACAACTTCATGAAGACACGATGATGGAGATCATGGTGTCATGCCGGTGACGATGATGATCATGGAGCCTCAAGATGGAGATCAAAAGGAGCAAAATGATATTGGCCATATCATGTCACTATTTGATTGCATGTGATGTTTATCATGTTTATGCATCTTATTTTCTTAGAACGACGGTAGTAAATAAGATGATCCTCATTAAAATTTCAAGAAAGTGTTCCCCTAACTGTGCACCATTGCGAAAGTTCGCTGCTTCAAGCACCACGTGATGATCGGGTGTGATAGATTCTTACGTTCACATACAACGGGTGTAAGCCAGATTTACACACGCAAAACACTTAGGTTGACTTGACGAGCCTAGCATGTATAGACATGGCCTCGGAACACAAGAGACCGAAAGGTCGAGCATGAGTCGTATGGTAGATACGATCAACATGAAGATGTTCACCGATGATGACTAGTCCGTCTCACGTGATGATCGGACACGGCCTAGTTGACTCGGATCATGTAATCACTTAGATGACTAGAGGGATGTCTATCTGAGTGGGAGTTCATAAGATGAACTTAATTATCCTGAACATAGCCAAAAACCCTTTGCAAATTATGCCATAGCTCGCGCTTTAGTTCTACTGTTTTAGATATGTTCCTAGAGAAAATATAGTTGAAAGTTGACAGTAGCAATTATGCGGACAGAAAAAAGCTTATGACCTTAATGCACCGCTCAGTGTGCTGAACCCCAAACGTCGTCTGTGGATGTTGCGAACATCGGACATACACGTTTTGATAACTACGTGATAGTTCAGTTAAACGGTTTAGAGTTGAGGCACCAAAGACGTTTTTCAAACGTCGCGGAACATATGAGATGTTTCGAGGGCTGAAATTGGGATTTCAGGCTCGTGCTCACGCCAAGAGGTATAAGACCTCCGACGATTTTCTTAGCCTGCAAACTAAGGGAGAAAAGCTCAATCGTTGAGCTTGTGCTCAGATTGTCTGAGTGCAACAATCACTTGAATCGAGTGGGAGTTGATCTTCCAGAGATAGTGATGTTTCTCCAAAGTCATTGCCACCAAGCTGCTAGAGCTTCGTGATGAACTATAACAAATCAGGGATAGATATGATGATCCTTGAGATATTCATGATGTTTGACACCGCGAAAGTAGGAATCAAGAAGGAGCATCAATTGTTGATGGTTGGTGAAACCACTAGTTTCAAGAAGGGCAAGGGCAAGAAGGGATACTTCATGAAACAGCAAATAAGCTATCGCTCTAATGAAGAAACCCAAGGTTGAACCCAAACCCGAGACTAAGTGCTTACGTAATAAGGGGAACAGCCATCGGAGCGTAATTACCCTAGATACTTGGTAGATGAGAAGGTCGGCAAGGTCGATAGAAGTATATTGGATATACATTAAGTTATTGTGTACTTTACTAGTACTCCTAGTAGCACTAGGGTATTAGATACCGGTTCGGTTGCTAAGTGTTAGTAACTCGAAATAAAAGGCTACGGAATAAACAGAGACTAGCTAAAGGTGAGCTGACGATATGTGTTGTAAGTGTTTCCAAGTTTGATGTGATCAAACATCGCACGCTCCCTCTACCATCAAGATTAGTATTAAACCAGAATAATTGTCATTTGGTGTTTGCGTTGAGCATAGACATGATTGGATTATGTCTATCGCAATACGGTTATTCATTTAAGGAGAATAATGGTTACTCCATTTGAATAATACCTTCAATGGTCTTGCACCTAAAGGAATGGTTTATTGAATCTCGATCATAGTAATACACATTTTCATGCCAAAGGTATAAGATAGTAATGATGGTACCACTTACTTGTGGCAATCGCCATGTAAGCCATATTGGTATAAAATGCATGAAGAAGCTCCATGTTGATGGATCTTTGGACTCACTCGTTTTTGAAAAGTTTGAGACATGCGAACCATGTCTATTGGTGGACACGCATGAAGAAACTCCATGCAGATGGATCGTTTGGACTCACTTGATTTTGAATCACTTGAGATATGCAAATCATACCACATGGGCAAAAGGACTGAAAAGCCTCGGTTTCAGTAAGATGGAACAAGATAGCAACTTGTCGGAAGTAACACATTTTGATGTGCGCAGTCCAATGAATGCTGAGGCATGCAGTGAATATCGTTACTTCACGGATGATTTGAGTAGATACTGAGTGTATTTACTTGATGAAACACAAGTCTGAATTATTGAATGGTTCAAGTAATTTCAGAGTGAAGTTGAAGATCATCGTGACAAGAGGATAAAATGTCTATGATATGATCATAGAGATGAGTATCTGAGTTAGAGCTTTGGCACGCAATTAAGACATTGTGGAAATTGTTTCACAATAAATACCGCCTGGAACACCATAGTGTGATGGTGTGTCCAAACATCATAGTTGCACCCTATTGAATATGGTGCGTACCATGATGTCTCTTATCGAATTACCACTATCGTTCATGGGTTAGGCATTAGAGACAACCGCACTCACTTTAATAGGGCACCACGTAATTCCGTTGAGACGACACCGTTTGAACTATGGTTTAGACAAACCTAAGCTATCATTTCTTGAAAGTTTGGGGCTGCGACACTTATATGAAAAAGTTTCATCCTAATGAGCTCGAACCCAAAGCGGATAAATACATCTTCATAGGACACCCAAAACAGTTGGGTATACCTCCTATTTCAGATCCGGAAGCAAAAGTGATTGTTTCTAGAAACGGGTCCTTTCTCGAGGAAAAGTTTCTCTCGAAAGAATTGAGTGGGAGGATGGTGGAGACTTGACGAGGTTAATGAACCATCACTTCAACCAGAGTGTAGCAGGGCACAGGAAGTTGTTCATGTGGCACCTACACCAATTGAAGTGGAAGTCGATGATAGTGATCATAATGCTTGGATCAAGTCACCGCCAAACCTCGAGGGACGACAAGGACAGTCTCGCTTGAGTGGTACGGTAATCCTTTCTTGGAGGTCATGTTGCTAGACAACAATGAACCTACGAGCTATGGAGAAGCGACGGTGGGCCCGAATTCCGACGAATGGCTCGAGGCCATAAAATTCGAGAGAGGATCCATGACTTTGGAAGAAATACTTGATGATCGTAAGGCTGTTGGGTACATATGGATTTTAAAAGGAAGACAGACAATGATGGTAAGTATCACCATTAAGAAAGCTCGACTTGTCGTTAAAGATGTTTTCCGACAAGTTCAAGGAGTTGACTACGGTGAGGCTTTCTCACTCGTAGCGATGCTAATAGTCTGTTGGAATTGGATTAGCAGTTACTGCATTATTTATGAAATCTTGCATATAGGGTGTCAAAACATTGTTTCCTTGACAGTTTTCTTGAGGAAAGGTTGTATGTGATACAACGGAAGGTTTTGACAATCTCGAAGACGCTAACAAGTATGCAAAGCTCCAAAGAATCCTTCTAAGAACTGGAGTAAGCATCTCGGAGTTGGAATGTACGCTTTGATGAGATGATCAAAGATTTTGGGTCTATACAAAGTTTATGAGAAACTTGTATTTCCAAAGAAGTGAGTGGGAGCACTATAGAATTTCCGATGAGTATATGTTGTTGACATATTGTTGATCGAAATGATGTAGAATTTCTGGAAAGCATATAGGGTTATTTGAAAGGTGTTTTCAATAGAAAAACCTGGATTAAGCTACTTGAACATTGAGCATCAAGATCTATGAGGATAGATCAAAACGCTAAATGGTACTTTCAAATGAGCACATACCTTGGCATGATCTTGAAGGTGTTCAAGATGGATCAGCCAAAGAAGGAGTTCTTGCACGAGATGTAAGGTATGAAGTTAAGACTTAAAGCTCACCACCACGGCAGAATAGAGAGAAAGGACAAAGGTCGCCCCTATGCTTCGGACATAGGCTCTATAGTATGATGTGTTGTGTACCGCAGGAAGTGTGCCTTGCCATGAGTCGAGTCAAAGGGGTACAAGAATGATCCAGGAATGGATCATTGGACAATGATCAAAATTGTCCTTGGAGTAAATAAAGGACATGTTTCTCGATTATGGAGGTGATAAAGAGTTCGGCGTAAAGGGTTACGTCGATGCAAGCTTTAACACCTATCCGAATGACTCTGAGTACCAAACCGGATACGTATAGTGGAGCAACCATTTGGAATAGCTCCAAGTAGAGCGTGGTAGCTGCATCTAGGAGATGACATAGATATTTGTAAAGCACACACGGATCTGAAAGGTTCAGACCCATTGACTAAGAACCTCTCTCACAAGTGAAACATGATCAAACCCCAGAACTCATTGAGTCTTAATCACATGATGATATGAACTAGTTTAGTGACACTAGTAAACTCTTTGGATGTTGGTCGCATGGTGATGTGACCTGTGAGTGTTAATCACATGGCGATGTGAACTAGATTATTGACTCTAGTGAAAGTGGGAGACTGTTGGAAATATGCCCTAGAGGCAATAATAAATTAGTTATTATTATTATATTTCCTTGTTCATGATGATCGTTTATTACCCATGCTATAATTATATTGGTAGGAAACTCAGATACATGTGTGGGTACATAGACAACACCATGTCCCTAGTAAGCCTCTAGTTGACTAGCTCATTGATCAACAGATGGTTACGGTTTCCTGATCATGGACATTGGATGTCGTTGATAACGGGATCACATCATTAGGAGAATGATGTGATGGACAAGACCCAATCCTAAGCCTAGCACAAAGATCGTGTAGTTCAGATGCTAAAGCTTTTCTAATGTCAAGTATCTTTTCCTTAGACCATGAGATTGTGCAACTCCGGATACCATAGGAATGCTTTGGGTGTACCAAACGTCACAACGAATCGGGTGGCTATAAAGGTGCACTACAGGTATCTCCGAAAGTGTCTGTTGGGTTGGCACGAATCGAGACTGGGATTTGTCACTCCATGTAAACGGAGAGGTGTCTCTGGGCCCACTCGGTAGGACATCATCATAATGTGCACAATGTGACCAAGAGGTTGATCACGGGATGATGTGTTATGGAACGAGTAAAGAGACTTGCCGGTAACAAGATTGAACAAGGTATCGGTATACCGACGATCAAATCTCGGGCAAGTACAATACCGTTAGACAAAGGGAATTGAATACGAGATTGATTGAATCCTCGACATCGTGGTTCATCCAATGATATCATCGTGGAACATGTGGGAGCCAACATGGGTATCCAGATCCCGCTGTTGGTTATTGACCGGAGAACGTCTCGGTCATGTCTGCATGGTTCCCGAACCCGTAGGGTCTACACACTTAAGGTTCGATGACGCTTAGGGTTATAAAGGAAGTTTGTATGTGGTTACCGAATGTTGTTGAGTCCGGATGAGACCTCGGACATCACGAGGAGTTCCGGAATGGTCCGGAGGTAAAGATTTATATATGGGAAGTCCTATTTTGGCCACCGGAAAATGTTCGGGATTTTTCGGTATTGTACCGGGAAGGTTCTAGAAGGTTCCGGAGTGGGGCCCACCTGCATGGGAGGACCCACATGAACGTGGATAGTGGGGGCAAGGCCCCACACCCCTGGTCAAGGTGCACCAAGATCCCCCCTTAGAAGGAATAAGATCATATCCCGAAAGGATAAGATCAAGATCCCTAAAAAGGGGGGATAACAATCGGTGGGGAAGGAAATGATGGGATTTCTTTCCTCTCACCTTTGCCAACGCCCCAATGGACTTGGAGGGCAAGAAACCAGCCCCCTCCACCCCTATATATAGTGGAGGCAAAGGGGCAGCCCAACACACGAAGTTTCTTCTCCTGTTGGCGCAGCCCTGCCTCTCTCCCTCCTCCTCTCCCGCGGTGCTTGGCGAAGCCCTGCAGGATTGCCACGCTCCTCCATCACCCCACGCTGTTGTGCTGCTGCTGGACGAAGTCTTCCTCAACCTCTCCCTCTCTCCTTGCTGGATCAAGGCATGGGAGACGTCACCGGGCTGTACGTGTGTTGAACGCGGAGGTGCCGTCCGTTCGGCACTAGGATCTCCGGTGATTTGGATCACGACGAGTACGACTCCTTCAACCCCGTTCTCTTGAACGCTTCCGCTTAGCGATCTACAAGGGTATGTAGATGCACTCTCCTTCCCCTCGTTGTTGGTTTCTCCTTAGATAGATCTTGGTGACACGTAGGAAAATTTTGAATTTCTGCTACGTTCCCCAACACCATGGGCAACCCCAAGCTTAGGCTCTTGCCACTCCTTGTTCCATAATCCATCAAAAGAATTCACCCAAAACTTGAAAACTTCACAACACAAAACTGAATAGAAATCTCGTGAGCTCCGTTAGAGAAAGAAAACAAAAGACTACTTTAAGGTACTGTAATGAACTCATTCTTTGTTTATATTGGTGTTAAACCTACTGTATTCCAACTTCTATATGGATCATAAACTATTTTACTAGCCATAGATTCATCAAAATAAGCAAACAACACATGCAAAACAGAATCTGTCAAAAACAGAACAGTCTGTAGTAATCTGTAACTAATGCAAACTTATGGAACTCAAAAAATTCTACCAAAATTAGAAGACCTGTACAATTTGTTTATTGATCATCAGCAATTTGAATCAGTATTTTATCACGTTCTGGTGATTTTTAACAATTCGGGCACTGAGCACAAAGTTTCTGGAAATTACAGCAAGATCAAATAACTATTATCCAAGAAGATCCAATAGGTCTAGCTTGGCACAAACACTAATTAAAAGATAAAACCACATCTAAACAGAGGCTAGATGGATTATTTATTCCTAAATAGAAGCAAAAATAAAAAAGTTAGAATTCTTCCCTTCGGCTCAGACGTCGCCCCTGACATGAGCTGGTGCTCGACAAATCAAACCTTGATTGATTGTCGATCTATGTCTATTCAACTTACTTGTCTTTGATCAGAGCCTCTTCTTCTAATCCCGTGTTTTGGAACTCATAATTCCCTTTGCCTTCGAGCTTTGAGTTAGTCAATTGTTTCTATAATCTGATATCCTTGCATTCTTTCATCTTCTGGGTGAGTATCGATGCTCACATGAGATCCCTTGTGGACCACCAGATCTTTTGTTCGGTGTTATCTGACAACGTCCTTCATATTCACTAACCTTATGAGCCTTTCCTCGGATACATAATGCCTTGGTAAATTGTATCCCCGCTCTTGTCAACCATACTCTACTTTCGAGCTTGAGTACTCGTGAGATTTGTGGCATATGTTCCTAAGATGCCCCTATGGGTTGAACCTACGCCTCCCCTAATCCGTTTGAACCCGAGAGTCTTCATGAGTCTTACTCTTCTGGTGTTTTGCGGATAAAATCCCAACACTACAACTTCATCGAAAGCGAGAAGTGAATGAAAGGTTACGCATTAGAGAAGTGGGAGTCGACCTTGAACCTTTGTGTTCATGCCCATGGACCCGATGTGGAACTTATCATGGAAGCTTCTTGTAATAATAATAATCCCCTTATGATAAGTTCATCTTGTATCTATGTTTGGTCCTTTGCATCCGTGGTTCCGACCATGATTGTTCTCCTTTGATTTCATTTCTCAAACAAGTGGAAGTACTTGTCTTCTGGAGATCGTTTCACCCGTCCAACCTCTGTTCTGCTATACCCTCAAGTATTACCCTCTGGTATTTCGAGATTATCACGAAACTACATAACCTCTTATGAGTTTTTCATCAACTATTATTCTCGCTGATTCAAATTTTCCATGGGTTCTGAGTTGTTAGACACTCGAGAATACCGATAACTGATTCAAGACTCCATTGTTTTGTTTAACCTTTCTTATAACCTAACATATCTGAGCAGTGATAATTCACTGCTTATGTAAACACCTCGGTGTACAAACTCTGCCAGTCAGACCTTGTTACTATTTTTGATGACATTTCGGTAGCTACCGATGGACGAGAACTTTGCCTATTGGTCCGCCTCGTCTTAACGAGCAGGAAAATGGTTCTCTTCGTCCCTCGCCCTTGGTACCAATGTTGTTGCCAACATAATTGACAGGCTATCCTCTGAACTGCCTTGCTATCATGACCGTGCAAAATGATTAGCGCCTTCCTGGTGTTAACCCACATGGTGGGCCCATAACCCACAGTTCCACAGGATCGAAACTTGACTCTCATGTACATCCCTATTTTCCACAATAGTTCATCGCACTTGGCTTCGTATGTAAATCACGAGCCACATTCCTAGTGATCTATTCTGGTATTAGGAGCAATACTTATCCTCATTGCTCTGAACCCTTTGCACCCTCTGTTTCAGGCAACAAACGATTGCCTACCCGGTTGAACCTTCTTATCTTGCTCTCGATGACTTTCTTAAACTTCAACTCGAGGGATGCATCTATGCCACATTCAGTGAGATAGCCCTCAGGTACCTATCTCGTGATGAGCTCCGTCCTTCTCGAGTCTTTCCCCCTTACTTCACCATGTAAATCTCGGGACGAAATTTCTTGTAGTGGAGGAGAATTGTGACGCACGGATAATTAAGCTACAGTAATCCTCAGCTAATGATGCCACGTCACCATGATTACTGTTAGTAATCCTCGCTTGATCCAAATCTTAGTTCAAACTCAAATTCAAAATCGAGTTTAAAGTCAAAGATTCAAATTTGTCAAACATGAAAACAAAAATGTTTGAGATGTTGCAATTTTTCGCTAAATAATTGTCGTGTAGAAACCAACATCATTTGACTCACGGTTAATCCCTAGTAATGTCGAAAGTTGTCCAACAACAACTAAAATAGCCTTTCTCAAATAAACAAGTGTTTATGTTTCAAACCACTTGAAATCTTGGGTGCTAGCTCAAAACATTGTCTACTATTTATGTGACAAGTTTTGGAGTCAACAAAACTTATTTGGTATTATTTTAAAAATACAAAATGTGGAGAAAGTTACAAAAGAAAAAAATAAATAAAATAAGGAAAAGGAGAGAGGCCCCCTCTCCCCGTGGGCCTCGGCCAGCTGGCCTTGGACCAACCAGGCCGGCCCACCCCGCACCTCCCTGGCCTATATGTCCCCCTTGCCACCCGAAACCCTAGGCCCGATCCCCAATCCCCCCCTGCACGATCCCCTCGATCCCCATCTCTCCTCTTCCCCCCGATCGGATCTGGATCGGGGCGGTTGGCCCCGACGCTGGCGCCGCCCTCCCCGTCGCTCCCTTGCCAGCACTGGCGCCCCGCCGCCCGCCGTCATCGGCGACCACCAGCAGGCCGCCGCCTCCCGCCGGCGTTGACCAGCACCTCCCCTGCACCTCGACTATCCCCTCGTCGCCCGTCGCCGCATCGCAGCTCACCATCGGCCGTGCCCCGCCAACCGTCACCACCGCGCCAGACCTCGCTGCGGCGCCCCCTCTCCCTCGATCTGGACGCGCCGTCGCCTGGCGACCTCGCCTCGGCACCGACCGTCGCCACCTCGCCGGACCACCGCGTCATCACCCGTCGCCGCCTAGTCCTCCACCTCCTCGATGGACGCCTTCCCCGACCTCCTCCCCGTCGGCGCCATCGCGCCTCACCACCGAACTCCCCTACAACGGGGGTGAGAACCCCATCCCGCTGCTTCCCTCTCCCCGCCGTCCCGCACGTCCATCGCCGCGCTCAGCACGCTGGCCACCCCTGTCCCGCCCGTCGTCCCCCGCGATGTGCGCGTGCGCTCTTCTCCGCGTGGACGTGTGCCGCTCGCGCCCTGGCCGAGCCCCTGCCTCGTTTCGCTCGCCCGCGCCTCCCCCCACCACGTCCGCCTCGCTGTGGCCATATGCCGCCCCGGCGCGTCCTCTCGCTCGTGCCCGTTCGGGAGAGCGCCCCGCTCCTGCAGCCCCGATAGCCCGCTCCAGTGGCCAGATGGGCCACTGCCAGCAGGGCCCCACGCCCCTGCTTAGTTAAAAAAAGAAATGTAAAAATATATATTAATAGAAATAATTAATTAATTAGTTAAACGATTAATTAACTTAATTAAATAAACTTAATTAGCATAATCATCTAGTTTATTTAACTAAACTGTTAGACTAGACTAAATCAGTCAATGACAGGGGGCCCCACCCCCTGTTGACTAGTCAACATTGACTGGTCAACTGGGACCCCCTGGCCCACCTGTCAGCCACTGGGTACAGCTCTATGTACCCTGTGCTGGGTGCATCTAGCATTTTTAACATTTATTTTCGAATTAATAATAATTTTAGAATATTGTTTAAATCTTTGGAAAATCATATAAATTAATCCGTAACTCGGATGAAAAAATTCTCTACATGAAAGTTGCTCAGAACGACGAGACGAATCCGAATACGCGATCCGTTCATCGGCCACACATCTCGAGCATATCGAACCTGCAAACTTTCCCCTCCGGTTCATCTGTCTGACAGACATCCGGGACCAGGAAAACTTACCCAGATGTTTCCCCCTTCGCCAGTATCGCCTAGCGCTGCGTTAGAACACCCCTAGCACTGCTTATTGTCTTGTTATGCATATGTTTGCGTGTATTTACTGTTTCTTCCCCTCTTCTGTCCGGTAGACCCCGAGACCGCTGTTGATGGCACTGTGATCGACTACGTTGACGGCGACCCTCCTTCTTGTCTGAGCAACCAGGCAAGCCCCCCCTTTGATCATCCCGATATCGCCCATTCTATACTCTCATGCTTGCATTAGATTTTGCTACTGTTATTGTTTGCTCCTATTCTGATGCATAGCCTGCTTTTGTACCGCTATTGTTACCTACACCGCTACCCTAAACCGCTTAGTATAGGTTGGCTAGTGATCCATCGATGAACCCCACCTTGTCCTTGTTGCTTCGCTTCATCATCGCATTTACTCGAGCTACATGATCGATGATCAGAGCCCGACACCGCACATCACATCACACCCCTTTAGTTGTTTGACTCTGCAGAGCTACTATCGAGTGCCGAGGGTGATCCCTCATAACGCACTCCTGATGCTAATTCTGTAGTGTAGCTATTCGGTCGTGGTCATCGAGGGTGATTTCCTCCTTCATCATTCCCGATACGGCTCTGTCGTGCAACCCCTCAAGTGTCAACCTCGAGGGTGGTTCTTCTTACGTTCACCTTGATGATTACATCGAGTGGAATCCTCCGAGGGTGATTCCTTGGGTTTTCCCCTTGATGTTTGGACACACGGTTACCTTGACATTACTTGAGACCTTTGGGAAAGTCGGGCGGGCCCGGAGAGCACCCGTGAGATGGTTACGAGGCACGGCCGGGAAGTCTAGCAGCCCTCGAGTGGGCTGGGCTTGCCCTTGCCGTATTTCCTCGAGACGGGGAGACGGGGTCACATTATCGTGAGTCTCTGCTCGTCTCCGCGAGCTAATAATACACTATGGTTTGGGTATTTGTTCTGAATTGGCCTTTGGCCTTTACGCACCAACCACCACGCGAGAATAGTTATGGGCCTCGACGTCGCAAAGATCGGTACCAAGCTTTGTCGGATGTCGATTCAAAGATTGCAAGACGGCCGGGCCGGCACCCCGGAGGTGGTGCCTAGGTCCGCCTCGCACGTAACGACCCAGTGCAGCAGGCGATGGGCCTGCACTCCAGAGTGCTTAGGAGGTAGACCGCGGGGACCTCTCATCGAGCCTAGGTCGGGCTGCGACGTGTTGATCTTCCGAGGCCGGGCATTGACCCCAGAAAGGTGTGTCCGGCCAGAGTGATCGAGCGTGTTGGAAAACGTGGTGCACCCCTGCAGGGAAGATCTTTATTCGAACCGTGTCCACGGTAATGGACGTTCAGACTTATATCTTGATCTAATACAACTAGAAATGGATACTTAAGATATGTGGCTCCGGGATCGCTTTCTCGCAGGGAGTCGAGGAAGGATCTCTGGGCAGTAATCTTACAACATGCTTGTTAAATATAAACTGATATTCTTTACTCTTCTACATGTTGCAAGATGCTTAGAGCTGCGTGAAGATGCTAGTCTTCGATAGGCTAGGCCTTCCCCCTCTATTCTGGCATTCTGCAGTTCAGTCCACGATCTGACCCTTCCATTTGATACCAATGCATACTTAGTATAGATCTGATGCTTGCGAGTACTTTGGATGAGTACTCACGGTTGCTTTGCTACCCCTTTTTCACCCTTCCTTCTTCTTTCCGGTTGTTGCAACCAGATGGTGGATCCCTGGAGCCAGATGCCACCGCCAACGGATCCTGCTACGTGAAGACCGCCGATGGCCAGGAGTAGTTCGGAGGTCCCAGGCAAGAGGCCTTGCCTCTTCGACCGTGTTGCTTTTCTGCTAGCCTTCTTAAGGCATCCTTGTTAAACTTATGTCTGTACTCAGATATTGTTGCTTCCGCTGACTCTTGTGTATCGAGCTTGTATTCGAGCCCTCGAGGCCCCTGGCTTGTAATATGAAGCTTGTATTATTTTGATTTGTGTCTAGAGTTGTGTTGTGATATCTTCCAGTGAGTCCCTGATCTTGGTCGTACACATTTGCATGCATGATTAGTGTACGGTCGAATCGGGGGCGTCACAGAATACTAGGATAAGGCCTAGGATTAAAATTCCCTCTATACGCGTTGTTACCAAAATTATTCCTTTTCATTCCGTTTGGACTCCGTTTGTATTCCTTTTCTGCAAAACTCTGAAACAGGCAAAAATAAAGAAACTGGCACTGGATCTCCGGTTAATAGGTTAGTCCCAAAAATAATATAAAAGAGCATATTAAAGCCCATTAAACATCCAAAATAGATAATACAATAGCATGGAATAATAAAAAAATTATAGATACGTTGGAGACGTATCACACATCACTATAAGCCTTGCAAGCAATGTGGCTAATGAGATAGTTACGGGATGATGCATTACGGAACGAGTAAAGAGACTTGCCGGTAACGAGATTGAACTAGGTATGATGATACTGACAATCAAATCTCGGGCAAGTAACATACCGATGACAAAGGCAATAACGTATGTTGTTATTGCGGTTTGACCGATAAAGATCTTCGTAGAATATTAGGAACCAATATGAGCTTCTAGGTTCCGCTATTGGTTATTGACCAGATATGTGTATCGGTCATGTCTACATAGTTCTCAAACCCGTAGGGTCCGCACGCTTAACGTTCGATGACGATTTGTATTATGAGTTATGTGTTTTGGTGACCGAAGTTTGTTCGGACTCCCAGATGAGATCACGAACTTGATGAGGAGCCTGAAAATGGTCGAGAGGTAAAGATTGATATATCGGAAGGTGGTATTCGGACATTGGAATGGTTTCGAGTGGTTTGGGTATTTTACCGGAGTACCGAGGGGTTACCGGAACCCCTCGGGGGAAGTATTGGGCCTCCATGGGCCTTAGTGGAGAGAGAGAGGGGAGCCCGTAAGGGGTGCCCCCCCATGGGAGTCCGAATTGGACTAGGGGAGGGGGCGGCGCCCCCCTTTCCCTCTCCCTCTCCCTCTCCTTCCTTTTCCCCTCCGAAGAGAAAGGAAAAGAGGGGGGCGAATCCTACTAGGAGTGGAGTCCTAGTAGGACTCCCCCCCATGGTGCGCCCATTGGTGACCGGCCTCCTCCTCCCCTCCTTTATATACGGGGGAAGGGGGCACCCCATAGCACATCAATTTTTGTCTTAGCCGTGTGTGGTGCCCCCCTCCACAGTTTACTCGTCCGGTCATAGCGTCGTAGTGCTTAGGCGAAGCCCTGCGCGGATCACATCACCATCACCGTCACCACGCCGTCGTGCTGACAAAGCTCTCCCTCAACCCTCTCCTGGATCAAGAGTTTGCGGGTCATCATTGAGCTGAACGTGTGCTGAACTCGGAGGTGCAGTACGTTCGATACTAGATTGGTTGATCGTGAAGACGTTCGACTACATCAACCGCGTTAACCTAACGCTTTCGCTTTTGGTCTATGATGGTACGTAGACACACTCTTCCCCTCTCGTTGGTATGCATCTCCTAGATAGATCTTGCGTGATCGTAGGTAAATTTTTGAAATTGCATGATACGTTCCCCAACAGTGGCATCCGAGCCAGGTCTATGTGTAGATCATATGCACGAGTAGAACACAAAGAGTTGTGGGCGATAATAGTCATACTGCTTACCACCAACGTCTTATTTTGATTTGGCGGTATTGTTGGATGAAGCGGCCCGGACCAACATTATATGACCACGTTCATGAGACCAGTTCTACCGACGTGCTTTTGCACAGAGGTGGCTGGCGGGTGTCTGTTTCTCCAACTTTAGTTGAATCAAATTTGACTATGACCGGTCCTTTTAGAAAGTTAAAGCATCACACTTGACGAAAAATCGATGTGGTTTTATTGCGTATGTAAGAACGGTTCTTGCTAGAAGCCCGTAGCAGCCACGTAAAACTCGCAACAACAAAGTAGAGGACAACTAACTTGTTTTTGCAGGGCATGTTGTGATTTGATATGGTCAAGACATCATGTGATATAATTTATTGTATGAGATGATCATGTTTTGTAAAAGTTATCGGCAACTGGCAGGAGCCTTAAGGTTGTCGCTTTATTGTATGAAATGCAATCGCCATGTAATTGCTTTACTTTATCACTATGCGGTAGCGATAGTTGTAGAAGCAATGGTTGGCGAGACGACAACGAAGCTACGATGGAGATCAAGATCTCAAGCCGGTGACGATGGAGATCATGACGGTGCTTTGGATATGGAGATCAAAGGCACAAGATGATGATGGCCATATCATGTCACATATTTTGATTGCATGTGATGTTTATCTTTTGTGCAACTTATTTTGCTTAGTACAGTGGTAGCATTATAAGATGATCCCTCACTAAATTTCAAGGTATAAGTGTTATCCCTGAGTATGCACCGTTGCTATAGTTCGTCGTGCCGAGACACCACGTGATGATCGGGTGTGATAAGCTCTACGTTCACATAGAATGGGTGTAAGACAGTTTTGCACGTGTAGTGTCGGTACGGGGACGACACCTATGGGATCACAAGAATCCTTTCTACGGTTGCGGGGCGCGGGGTCGTGAGAAGAGCGGATCAAACAGATAGCACACGGTTTCTTTATCCAGGTTCGGGCCGCGATGATGCATAAAACCCTACTCCTGCTTTGGTGGTTTGTTTATCTGTGTTCTTGAACTAGCTATGGGGCGTGAGGAGCTCCAAAAAGCCGAATCCTCCTCCTGGTCGCCTTGGGCCTCCTTTTGTAGGGAAAGGGGTTGCCAAAGTGGCACACAGGACGTGGAAAGGGTACAGTGATGCGATTTTATCCCTCACATTACATGACAAGGTGCATTTAATGCGTCTTGCTTAGGTGTCCTTGCTTTATCGGGGACAGGGGAGAGCCCTGTCTCGTCCGCCGCTGCTCCCTCTTGTGTTGACACGCGCCCTGGCCAGCGGTCCCCGCGGTGCCATGTAGGCAGGCA
This sequence comes from Aegilops bicornis, assembly GCA_021605145.1. Classification (NCBI taxonomy): domain Eukaryota; kingdom Viridiplantae; phylum Streptophyta; class Magnoliopsida; order Poales; family Poaceae; genus Aegilops; species Aegilops bicornis. The sequence continues at coordinate 515,412,403 of CM038674.1, forward strand.
GGCAGCTGAGGTGGCGCAATGGTGGGTCTCCACGAAGACCCGCTTGCCGCCACGCAGGTGCTTGCCCAACTGGTTGGGTCGGTTGCTTGCGAGCAGCGGTGAAGGTTTGGTGGCGTGGGCCTCGATGGTGGCCCCACGGGTGTTCTTGGCAAGGGCCTCGTCGTAGCCCCGCAAGGGTCTTGCCGTGGTGCTCGTTGTCATCCCGGCAAGGCTCTTGCCGGGGCCTCAGGGTCCTCCTTGGCTGGGATCCCGCCAAGGGTCGTCACCTTCTATAGTGCGTATCTGATGTTGAATGTCTTCACAAAGATCTGCATGCCACCACGGGGATTTCTCCCGAATCCTTGCCCCATGGGGGCAGTGGACTCAAGGGTGACTCGCTCCTTTGGTGTGGGACAAACTGCCACGGCAAGGATCTTGTCGGGTTTGCTAAAACCGCCCCCCCGGCAAGGATCTTGCCGGGGGAGTCCGCTTCGTCCCTTTTGCTCTTTGTGGCCTTGGTCTTGGCGTCGTTCTGCTCCTTTCGAGCTTCGGCCTTACCTTGGCTCACCTCCCTCGCCTTGCTTTCGGCGCGGCGGTGTCCGTGGCTCGACTGCCGTGCAGTTATAGGGGTACAAAAGTGTACCCTCTTTTTGTACACCGACAGAGCCCCGGGCCTGGGCCACACGTAAAGCGCAATCGGCGTCGTTGGGCTAGGCCCAAAAATGGTCTTGTGAGCGGGCAGGTGGTTTTACCGCGGTAAGTTTCTTCAGCTGCGCTTCCCATGCCTCCTGGCGTGGCTCGGCATGGGGAGGCGTGCGTGACGGGCGGCATGCGTGGGGCTGGGCTCAGACGCGCGCCACGTCCGCGATTAATGTGAAAGGAGGCGGCCCGCTTCCCCCATAAGAAGGAATAATCGTGGGCGCTGCTCACTTTCTCCTCCTCTCTCGTACCTTTTTCCAATCTCGAGCCGCCGTTTCTCTCTTACTTCCTCCTAAGCTTTCGCCGTCATTGCCGTCGCTTCACCACCCCTCTTCCTCAATCCTCTAGACCTCTTGGCCGCCATGGCGCCCAAATCCGCCAAGGGCAAGGGGGTGGCTAAGAGCTCCAGGACCGTGGAGCTGCCGGAGAGCGCGCTGTCAGGGGACCGGACGAAGTCCGCCTTCTTCTTCCCCTTGTCGGTTAATGTTCATGAGCTCCAGGCCCCCTTCAAGCCTTTATGGGGAGTGAAGACGGGGGGAGAGAACTCGGGGCACCCGGCGACGTGCGTCATTCCTGCCGCTTGTGCCGATCCTGCTCCAAATCGGTATCCCTTTTTTGTCGATTACTTTTCTTGCAGGTTGTGCCCCCTTTTTCCGATTTCTTCTGCGACGTCATGCACACCTTCGGCTTTCGCCTCTTGGATTTCACTCCGAATGCGGTGGCGTGCCTGGCTCTCTTCGCGCATCTTTGCGAAGGCTTTGCCGGAGTGCAGCCCAACACGGCACTCTTTCGCCATTATTTCTCCCCTCGAATCCAGCCCGGACGCGCCGTCTCCGGATGCGTCGCCTGGATCTCAAGATCCAAGGGGGCGTACACGGACGGTGCCATGAAGGAGAGGTGGGATGAATGGCGTGGTCGGTGGTGCTGGATCGAAGACGAAGACCCGCCGGAATTCTGCAAGGTCCGTCGAACGACGCCGGTCCGCGGCATCGACTGGGGTGATGTTGATGCTGCCGACGGGAGGCTTACTGTCGCCACCACAAGGATCCTCCAGCTGACCCGGGCTGGGCTCACCCTGGAGATGATCGGGGCGGACTTCATTTTCCGTCGGATCGCCCCGTTACATAACAAGGGGAAGCTAGCCTGGCTTTTTACGAACCCGGCTGACATTATGCGGCTCCGCCCTGGCCTCGACCACAACTTCACGGTGATGGGGCATGCCCACTTCTGTCAGCGGCTTTTCCAGCTTGGTGTGGGTTGCGACGGCGAGGTTGAACGGACCGGCAAGGCCGCGAGGGCTGCCGCAAAGGTCGGCAAGGCCGTCAAGGGGTCGTTCTTCCAGTTGCCAGCGGGGGTGGTCCCGTTGTGCAATAACTCACGCCGGTCCGAGATCATTGCTATGATCACGCACGACCCTGTCCCGAGCTGGCAGGAGCCGACGGATGCAGATGTGCAGCAATTCTTGGACTCCTTGACCAAGGTATACGTCAATGCTGACGTCGAGCGGTGGCTTGTCATGGACACCACCCAGGCGGAGCTGGACTACATCGCCACTAGGGCGAGGGAGGCACAACTTGCCATAGAGGCCGGCAACACCGCGGGTGTGGAGGACAAGGTCACGACGGCTGCGGAGGAGGAGAAGTTCACCCTATGGGCGGCGGCCACCAGGGAGTCAGCAGCGTCGACGCTGGAGCTTCGCTTGTCGAGGATGCGGCCGACGAGTCGTCAGAGGAGGAGGACGTGGCGGCGGGCTCGACGCCAATCAGGGGAAGAGGGCGAGTCCTACGGCGAGCTGGCTCCGGCGAGCCGGTCCGGCCCGACAGGTCTACGCGGCCTCAATTGACCCTAGAGGGGTCCGGGCACCACACGAGGGCCATGGCAGCGAAGGGGCTGGCGAAGGCCGCTGAGAAGAAGAAGGCGACGACCCCTTCCTCATCCAGGCGCGCACAAACCCCGCCGCCTTCTTCGCCTCCTTCGGCAGGCATTGACTCGGATGATGATGTGGAGCTCCCTTTTGATCTCGGGTCTCTCAGCCCGGAGAGGAAAAGGAAACTGGTGGAAGAGGAGGAGACGGATGACGAGTAAGTACTCCGTTCCTTACTGTCATTTCCACTTCCCCGAATCGGGTCGCTTGTCTTGATCCATTTTTGCTTTTGCAGGGAGACAGAGACGTTGGCCCAGAGGGCGAAGAGGGCGAGGACCTTGGCGAGCGGTCAGTCCCCGGCTGGGGCTTCAGAGACACCACTGGTGGTGCTGAGTAGCCCGGACAGCAGCCCGGCGCAGCCCAGCGTAAGTTCGTCACCCTCTTCTTACTCGACATGTGGTAGGCGCTCGATGCTATGATCTTGACCTTGCCCGGTTTGCGGAGGGGAGCGGCAGCAGGAGGAGCCATAGAGGGCTGCTCCTAACACACCACCCCATCGACTACGCCCGCCATGGGCGTCCCTGCAAGGGCACCTGCACCTGAGCCTACACCCATGGAGGAAGAGGGGAACTTGGGCTGGTGACTGCTCTGGCGCCAAATCTTTGGCGGAGAGGGGACTGCTTCCTGACTGGCTTTGGTGGTGAGTCGCTTTGTCCTTCGCCTCTGTTTTCCCTTATTCTTTTCTTGGCTTCATCGCCCTATTGCTGCCTGTGCCCTCCTTCAACAGACATGGAGGACGTGGACACTGTTAGGGGAGACATTCTTGAGGAGGCAGCGGCGGAGGCCAGCAGGATTGCCGCCAAGGAGGCCGCCAAAGATCTTGATGAGGCCGCCGACGAAGCCGCCAAGGGTAGCCGAGACGCCGCTGCGGGAGCCGCCAAGGCGTCCGGCGAGGCTTCTGCCGAGGGCACCAACGGTGGACCTACCGGTGAGGCCGGCAAGGCCTCCGCCGAGGAAGAGGTGGCGGGTGACCAGCCCCCCTCCTCCTCAACCTCGGGCCCCGGCAGATATCTGAAGGTGGGCGACGATCTTTTCGTCCATCTTCCAGGGGCGTCAAGCGCCTGGCCGAAGGGAAGCCTTTGACGGCGAGGTGCTTGCCGCCACCGGGCTTGAGGTGGTTGATGAGCCGGGCGTTGGCGGCGACGGTTCTCCAGAAGAGCAGCTTTTCCATGCCATGGGGGCCGACTTCCGGAAGCTCCAAGTGCTCTACCGTGCCCGCCTGGACAAGATCAAGTCCAGGATGGCAGCGGCGGACAACGCGGAGGTGGACTTCAAGGCGCGCGTCGCCGAGACGCAGACTTGGTTCCACCAGACTCGCGAGGAGCAGAGGGCCTTTCAGGAGGAATTGGCCAAGCGCGATGTGGAGCTCATCATGAAAATGGCCGACGTCGAGAAGGCCCAGGAAGAGGCGACGAACTTGGCCGCCGCGTCCGAAGCCGCCCGGAACCAGCATCAAGCCGCCTTGGACTCTCGGGAAGAGGACCTTTCCACGCGTGAAGCGAAGCTTAGCGCAACGCTCCGCGGCAAGGATGAGGAGCTCGAGGCCCTTGTCGCGCGACGGACCCATGAGTTGGAGCAGAGGCACAAAGAGGCACTCGATGCCCAGGCTCTGGCCCATGCCGGCAAGGTGAAGGAGCTGGAAGCGGAGCGGGACGAGCTGAAGGAGCAGGCCCTCAAGCTGTCCGGCGAGAAGAACACGCTCAACCGCGCCTTGGTAGAGGCACAAGGAGCGGTCATCAGCAGGACCGGGAGCTCTCCGACACGCAGAACTCCATCAGAGACCTCAAGCTGAAGCTGGAGGGCCTCGAGAAGATGCTGTCGGAGAGCAGGGCTCGGGAGGAGACCTCGACCAGGAGCCTCGAGGAGGAGAAGCAGCTACGGGCAAACAAGGCCGCCTCCCACCAGGAATATGTGGTGGGCGAGAACAGGTGGATCAGCCATCTGGAGGTCGTCGCCGGCAGGGTCACCTCGCAATTGGCCACCATGGGGCTGCCAAACGTGAGGTACGCCCTCGAGCGCGGCGGGACCGTCAATGCCAAGCTGACCCAGTTCTTCGAGGGCGTCCTCGGAGCCTTGGCCTATCTTCACTCCACCAGGACGGCCACGCCGGCCGAGGAGGCCCGGCGACTTTGCCGGAGGGTCGTGACCAAGGTCCTCACCAAGGTGGCGCACTGGAATCCCGACCTTGACTTCGCGGCCTCGATGAAGAGCTTGCCGGACGGTGTTTACCTCACGGTGCTCAAGGAGCGCATCAAGCCCATCACCAATGGCATCGACGAAATCAAGAGGGTGGAAGGCCAGCGCCGGGATTGAGCATCCCGTTCCTCTTCGCCGCTGCGGGTTCTCGACCAAGACAAATTTTATCTTTAATTAGAACCGCGGCTATGACATGATGTAATATAACTTTGAAGTACTCTTAATTTTCATGCATGTTATTTCCCCGTTCAATTCCTCTTTGTATGTGTGCCCCTCGTCGATCGGGTAGGCTTGCCGGCGCGGAAGCCCCTAGCGGCGTTTTGGGGACGGATCCCGTGGCTGCCGAATGCAGCGTCTGCCGGACGATCCACCTTTCCGTTCCGAACGCGGCCGCTCGAACTGTCGAGCTTGACTCGAGTCAGAATCGAGGGTGTTGTCGATGCAGAAGGTTAATCTGCCATTCTCGACACGGCCGCTTGAGCTGTTGAGCGGACTCGAAACAGGGCAAGGGCGTTCCCGATCGTGGGAAAGCCCCCTGGCGTGCAAGTTTCTCATACAAAGGCGTGACATCTCCGGGGGGGGGGGGGGGGGGATAACCACAAATAAGAAGAGTAGCACAAATAAAGGTTCAGTGCAACTTAGCTTCTGTTGGCGATCGCTCGAGCGTCGATCTTATGGTCTCCTTCCTTCTTCAAGGGTCATGAAGATGAAGGAGCGCCGGGCTAACTGCTAGAGACGATTCTCACAACTGCGCCCCCTACCTGGCGCGCCAAAGATGTCGGTGCAGGGACGACACCTATGGGATCACAAGAATCCCTTCTACGGTTGTGGGGCGCGGGGTCGTGAGAAGAGCGGATCAAACAGATAGCACACGGTTTCTTTATCCAGGTTCGGGCTGCGATGATGCGTAAAACCCTACTGCTGCTTTGGTGGTTTGTTTATCTGTGTTCTTGAACTAGCTATGGGGCGTGAGGAGCTCCAAAAAGCCGAATCCTCCTCCTGGTCGCCTTGGGCCTCCTTTTATAGGGAAAGGGGTTGCCACAGTGGCACACATGAGGTGGAAAGGGTACAGTGATGCGAGTTTATCCCTCGCATTACATGACAAGGTGCATTTAATGCGTCTCTCTTAGGTTTCCTTGCTTTATCGGGGACGGGGGAGAGCCCTGTCTCGTCTGTCGCCGCTGCCTCTTGTGTTGACATGCGCCCTGGCCAGCGGTTCCCGCGGTGCCATGTAGGCAGGCAGCCAGCTGAGGTGGCGCAATGGTTGGTCTCCACGAAGATCCGCTTGCCACCACACAGGTGCTTGCCCAACTGGTTGGGTCGGCAGCTGCATGCGAACGGCGGTGAAGGTTTGGCTGGTGTGGGCCTGATGGTGGCCCCACGGGTGTTCTTGGCAAGGGCCTCGTCGTAGCCCCGACAAGGGTCTTGCCAGGGCCCCGGCAAGGGTCTTGTCGTGGTGCCTGCTGTCATCCCCGGCAAGGCTCTTGCCAGGGGCCTTGTGGTCCTCCTTGGCTGGGATCCCGCCAAGGGTCGTCACCTTCTATAGTGCGTATCTGATCTTGAATGTCTTCACAAAGATCTGCATGCCACCACGGGGATGTCTCCCGAATCCTTGCCCCATGGGGGCAGTGGACTCAAGGGTGACTCGCTCCGTAGGTGTGGGACGAACTGCCACGGCAAGGGTCTTGCGGGGTTTGCTAAAACCGCCCCCTGGCAAGGATCTTGCCGGGGGAGTCCGCTTCGTCCCCTTTGCTCTTTGTGGCCTTGGTCTTGGCGTCGTTCTGCTCCTTTCGAGCTTTGGCCCTACCTTGGTTCACCTCCCTCGCCTTGCTTAGTGCAGCGGTGTCCGTGGCTCAGACTGCCCGTGCACAGTTATAGGGGTACAAAAAGTGTACCCCTCTTTTTGTACACCGACATGTAGAATACTCGGGTTAAACTTGACGAGCCTAGCATATGCAGATATGGCCTCGAAACACTGAGACCAAAAGGTCGGACATGAATCATATAGTAGATATGATCAACATAGAGATGTTCACCATTGAAAACTACTCCATCTCACGTGATGATCGGACATGGTTTAGTTGATATGGATCACGTGATCATTTAGATGACTAGAGGGATGTCTATCTAAGTGGGAGTTCTTAAGTAATATGACTAATTGAACTTTAATTTATCATGAACTTAGTCCTGATAATTTTTGCATATCTATGTTGTAGATCAATCGCTCGCGTATAGCTCCCCTGTTTTATTTTAATATGTTCCTAGAGAAAACTCTGTTGAAAGATGATAGTAGCAATGATGCGGACTAGGTCCATGATCTAAGGATTATCCTTGTTGCTGCACAGAAGAATTATGTCCTTGATGCACAGCTAGGTGACGGACCTATTGCAGGAGCAGATGCAGACGTTATGAACGTTTGGCAAGCTCAGTATGATGACCACTTGATAGTTTAGTGCACCATGTTTTACAGCTTAGAACCAGGACTTCAAAAACATTATGAACGCCACGAGGCATATAAGATGTTCCAAGAGCTGAAATTGGTATTTCAGAATCATGCCCGAGTCAAGAGGTATGAGACCTCTGACAAGTACTTTGCCTACAAGATGGAGGAGAATAGCTCAACCAGTGAGCATGTGCTCAGAATGTCTGAGTACTACAATCGCTTGAATCAAGTGGGAGTTAATCTTCCAGATAAATAGTGATTGACAGAGTTCTCTAGCCACTATCACCAAGTTACTGGAACTTTGTGATGAACTATAATATGCAAGGGATGACGAAAACGATTCTCGAGCTCTTCGCGTGATGCTAAAATCGGCGAAGGTAGAAATCAAGAAAGAGCATCAAGTGTTGATGGTTAACAAGACCACTAGTTTCAAGAAAAGGGGCAAAGGAAAAGAAAGGAAACTTCAAGAAAGAAGGGCAAGAAAGTTCCCACTCCCGTGAAGAAACCCAAAGCTAGACCTATGCCTGAAACTGAGTTCTTCTACCGCAAAGGGAATGGTCACTGGAAGCGGAACTACCCCAAATACTTGGCGGATAAGAACGATGGCAAAGTAAACAAAGGTATATTTGATATACATGTTATTTATGTGTACTTTACTAGTGTTCACAGTAACCCCATGGTATTTGATACCTGTTCAGTTGCTAAGATTAGTAACTCCAAACAGGAATTGCAAAATGAATAGAGACTAGTTAAGGGCGAGGTGACGATGTGTGTTGGAAGTGATTCCAAGGTTGATAAGATCACCACCGCACACTCCCTCTACCTTTGAGATTAGTGTTGGACCAAAATAAATGTTATTTGGTGTTTGCGTTGAGCATGAATATGATTGGATCATGTTTATTGCAATACGGTTATTCATTTAAGTCAGGGAATAATTGTTGTTCTGTTTACATGAATAAAACCTTCAATGGACATACACCCAATGTAAATGGTTTATTGAATCTCGATCGTAGTGATACACATATTCATAATATTGATGCCAAAAGATGCAAAGTTGATAATGATGGTGCAACATATTTGTGGCACCACCGTTTAGGTCATATTGGTGTAAAGTGCATGAAGAAACTCCATGCGGATGGATTTTTGGAATCACTTGATTATGAATCATTTCATGCTTGCGAACCATGCCTCATGGGCAAGATGACTAAGACTCCATTCTCTGGAACAATGGAGCGATCCATTGACCTATTGGAAATAATACATACCGATGTATGCGGTCCGATGAGTGTTGAGGCTCGTGGTGGGTATCGTTATTTTCTGACCTTCACAGATGATTTGAGCAGATATGGCTAAATCTTCTTGATGAAACACAAGTCTGAAACATTTGAAAAGTTCAAAGAATTTCAGAGTGAAGTGGAGAATCATCGTAACTAGAAAATAAAGTTTCTATGATCTGATCACATAAGCGAATATTTGAGTTACAAGTTTGGCCTTCATTTAAAACAATGTGGAATAGTTTCACAACTCACGCCACCTGGAATACCACAGTGTAATGGCGTGTTCGAATGTCATAACCATACTTTATTAGATATGGTGCGATCAACGATATCTCTTACCGATTTACCACTATTGTTTTGGGGTTATGCATTAGAGACAGCTGCATTCACGTTAAAAAAGGGCACCATCTAAATCCGTTGAGACGACACCGTATGAACTGTGGTTTGGAAAGAAACCTAAGCTGTCGTTTCTTAAAGTTTGGGGCTGCGATGCTTATGTGAAAAAGCTTCAACCTGATAAGCTTGAACCCAAATCGGAGAAGTGCGTCTTCACAGGATACCCAAAAAGAAACTGTTGGGTACACCTTCTATCACAAATTCGAAGGCAAGACATTTGTTTCTAAGAATGGATCCTTTCTAGAGAAGGAGTTTCTCTCGAAAGAAGTGAGTGGGAGGAAAGTAGAACTTGATGAGGTAATTGTACCTTATCTCGAATTGGAAAGTAGTACATCAAAGAAATCAGTTCCAGTGATGCCTACACCAATTGGTGAGGAAGTTAATGATGATGATCATGAAACTTCAAATCAAGTTACTACCGAACCTCGTAGGTCAACCAGAGTACGTTTCGCACTAGAGTGGTACGGTAATCCTGTTCTGGAAGTCATGTTGCTAGACCATGACGAACCTACGAACTATGAGGAAGCGATGATGAGCCCAGATTCTGTGAATTGGCTTGAGGCCATGAAATCTGAGATGGGATCCATGTATGAGAACAAAGTGTGGACTTTGGTTGACTTGCCCGATGATCGGCAAGCCATATAAAATAAATGGATCTTCAAGAAGAAGACTGACGCTGATGGTAATGTTACTATCTACAAAGCTCGACTTGTTGCGAAAGGTTTTCGACAAGTTCAAGGAGTTGACTACAATGAGACCTTCTCACACGTAGCGATGCTTAAGTCTTTCCGAATCATGTTAGCAATTGCCGCAGTTTATGATTATGAGATTTGGCAAATGGATGTCAAAACAGCATTCCTTAATGGATTTCTTAAAGAAGAGTTGTATATGATGCAACGAGAAGGTTTTGTCGATCCTAAAGGTACTAACAAAGTGTGCAATCTCTGGCGATCCATTTATGGACTGGTGCAAGCCTCTTGAAGTTGGAATATACACTTTATAGTGTGATCAAAGCATATGGTTTCATATAGACTTTTGGAGAAGCCTGTATTTACAAGAAAGTGAGTGGGAGCTCTGTAGCATTTCTAATATTATATGTGGATGACATATTGTTGATTGGAAATGATATAGAATTTCTGGATAGCATAAAAGGATACTTGAATAAGAATTTTTCATTGAAAGACCTCGGTGAAGCTACTTACATATTGGGCATCAAGATCTATAAAGATAGATCAAGACGCTTGATAAGACTTTTGATGAGTACATACCTTGATAAGGTTTTGAAGGAGTTCAAAATGGATTAGTCAAAGAAGGAGTTCTTTCCTGAGTTGTAAGGTATGAAGTTGAGTAAGACTCAAAACCTGACCACGGTAGAAGATAGGAGAGAATGAAGTCATTCCCTATGCCTCAGCCATAGGATTCTATAAAGTATGCCATGTTGTATACCATACCTATTGTGTACCTTGCCATGAGTTTGGCAAAGGGGAACAATGGTGATCCAGGAGTAGATCACTGGAAATCAGTCAAAATTATCCTTAGAGGACTAAGGAAATATTTCTCGGTTATGTAGGTGATAAAGAGTTCATCGTAAAGAGTTGCATCGATTCAAGCTTTAACACCAATCTGGATGACTCTGAGTCTCAATCTGGATAGATATTGAAAGTGGGAGCAATTAGCTAGAGTAGCTCCATGCAAAGCATTGTAGACATAGAAATTTGCAAAATACATACGGATCTGAATGTGGCAGACCCGTTGACTAAACTTATCTCACAAGCAAAACATGATCACACCTTAGTACTCTTTGGGTGTTATTAATCACATGGCGATGTGAACTAGATTATTGACTCTAGTGCAAGTGGCAAACTGAAGGACATATGCCCTAGAGTCAATAATAAAGTTGTTATTTTATATCTCCTTATATCATGATAAATGTTTATTATTCATGCTAGACTTGTATTAACCGGAAAATTAGTACGTGTGTGAATACATAGACAAAACAGAGTGTCCCTAGTATGCCTCTACTTGACTAGCTTGTTAATCAAAGATGGTTAAGTTTCCTGACCACGTACATGTGTTGTCAATTGATGAACGGGATCACATCATTAAAGAATGATGTGATGGACAAGACCCATCCGTTAGCTTAGCATAATGATCGTTAAGTTTTATTGTCATTGCTTTCTTCATGACTTATACATATTCCTCTGACTATGAGATTATGCAATTCCCGGATACCGGAGGAACACCTTGTGTGCTATCAAACATCACAACGTAACTGGGTGATTATAAAGATGCTCTATAGGTGTCTTCGAAGGTGTTTGTTGGGTTGGCATATATCATGATTAGGATTTATCACTCCGAGTATCGGAGAGGTATCTCTGGGCCCTCTTGGTAATGCACATCACTATAAGCCTTGCAAGCAATGTGGCTAATGAGTTAGTTACGGCATGATGCATTACGGAACGAGTAAAGAGACTTGCCGGTAACGAGATTGAACTGGGTATGATGATACCGACGATCAAATCTCGGGCAAGTAACATGCCGATGACAAAGGGAATACCGCATGTTGTTATTGTGGTTTGACCGATAAAGATCTTCGTAGAATATTAGGAACCAATATGAGCATCCAGGTTCCGCTATTGGTTATTGACCGGAGATGTGTCTCGGTCATGTCTACATAGTTCTCGAACCCGTAGGGTCCGCACGCTTAATGTTCGATGACGATTTGTATTATGAGTTATGTGTTTTGGTGACCGAAGTTTGTTCGAAGTCCCGGATGAGATCATGGACATGACGAGGAGCCTCAAAATGTCCGAGAGGTAATTATTGATATATTGGAAGGTGGTATTTGGACATCGGAATGGTTTCGAGTGGTTTGGGTATTTTACCGAAGTACCGAGGGGTTACCGGAACCCCCCGGGGGAAGTATTGGGCCTACATGGACCTTAGTGGAGAGAGAGGGGAGCCCGCAAGGGGTGGCCGTGCCCCCCCCATGGGAGTCCGAATTGGACTAAGGGATGGGGCAGCGCCCCTGTTTCCCTCTCCCTCCCCCTCTCCTTCCTTTTCCCCTCCGAAGAGAAAGGAAAAAGGGGGGCGAATCCTACTAGGAGTGGAGTCCTAGTAGGACTCCCCCCATGGCGCGCCCCTTAGTGGCCGGCCTCCTCCTCCCCTCCTTTATATACGGGGGAAGGGGGCACCCCATAGCACATCAATTGTTCTCTTAGCCGTGTGCTGTGCCCCCCTCCACAGTTTACTCCTCCGGTCATAGCATCGTAGTGCTTAGGCGAAGCCCTGCGCGGATCACATCACCATCACCGTCACCATGCCGTCGTGTTGAAGAAACTCTCCCTCGACCCTCTGCTATATCAAGAGTTCGAGGGACGTCATCGAGCTGAACGTGTGTTGAACTCGTCGTATCAAGAGTTCGATACTAGATCGGTTGGATAGTGAGGATGTTCGACTACATCAATCGCGTTAACCTAACGATTCTGCTTTCATTCTACGAGGGTACGTAGACACACTCTTCCCCTCTCGTTTCTATGCATCTCTGAGATAGATCTTGCGTGACCATAGGTAAACTTTTGAAATTGCATGCTACGTTCCCCAACATCTTGTCCATCACATCATTCTCTAATGATGTGATCCCGTTCGTCAAATGAGAACACATGTCTATGGTCAGGAAACATGACTGACGGTGTCCTGGACTAGGGGGTACTCACCACGTCGTCCCCCAATCGGTTAGATTGGGCCGAGGACCCCCAGGGCCGCATACTCATGGGCCAGTCCGGACAGTTGCCGCATACAAGGAAGATTCCACAAGACTTGGCGATCAAGACAAGGACTCCTCCCCCACCGGCGTATTCGTCTAGGACTCTTGTTATCCTAGGCCTCTGGTGCATTATATAAACCGAGGCCAGGCTAGTCGATAGATATACAATATACAACAATCATACCATAGGCTAGCTTCTAGGGTTTAGCCTCTCTGATCTCGTGGTAGATCTACTCTTGTAACACACATCATCAATATTAATCAAGCAGGACGTAGGGTTTTACCTCCATCAAGAGGGCCCGAACACAGGTAAAACATCGTGCCCCTTGTCTCCTGTTACCATCCGCCTTAGACGCGATTCGGGACCCCCTACCCGAGATCCGCCGGTTTTGACACCGACATAGGTGCTTTCATTGAGAGTTCCGCTGTGTGTTCGGCAAAAGGTCGATGGCTCGCCTGCAGATCAACTGCGACTTAAGCATATTCGTCACCAGCTCGACTGGTCACCTTGGTTCGACCAAGGACTGCGCCCTACCTCCGATCGTCATGTTCGTATGAGGGCCTTCATCAATATCAACTCCGATCTCTGTCAAGATCATGGAGGAATCATCCAGGGAGCCCAGGGGCTCAACGTCAACATTGCCCTCGGGCGATCAGATCGTCTTTTTTTTACGGACAGCGGACTTGTGTCCGCCGCCACCGCCTCCTCAAGCGTCGTTTTAACGATTGCTTTGGTGAAATTGTGCGGAATTGAGTCTACAACAACCTTGGAAAATTTCATCGAGTTCCGATGGAGGAATCTCTGGCAATCTCCGATATACCGGAGCCGCATTGAATCTGGACGAGAATCCGGACGAGTTTAGGGCGTGGTGTCCAACTTCTAGCTCGGACTTCCTTTGGAAGATCCAACCGTTGATCGGCTGCGGAATTCCTATATCTACCACCCCTCAAAATTTCAGCTCGATCCGACCGTCCAAACTCCGGGAACCTTCCGATTAGTGCATCACTTTTCGGATCTGTTTTCTGCGCGAAAACGAATCCGACCCGAGTTCGTCTTTTTATGAACGGGATTTCGGACATCCTTTTTGAAGGAAGTTTTGTATGGGGTATTGTGTTTTGTTCCCGAACACATCCCACTAACTTTAAGATCTTTTGAACATGATCTTCAACATCATGCTGGTGTCAAACCAGTCCGGCAATATTGCTCCACGGCTGCCGACCTGCGATAGACACGTCGTCACTTTGCTGAGCCGAGCTCAACTTCTTCGGATCATCATCTCGGCAAGCCGAACAAGAGTCCGGCATTGCGAAGGATAAATCATCACCAACATCGCCGCCCCACGGATTACACAGAGCGGGCATACCGGCATCGCCGCACGGTCGCTTCATCAAGCCGACATCGACCACGTCACGACTGCATCGACAGGGCCGCACTCTTGCTTCTTCAAGCTGGTGTCCATCGCGCCGACCTACTTCGACATCTCGGCTGGACCGGGGGCTTCGCCATCTCTTCATCAACCTACTCCGGACACTTCGGCGTCACTAGCCGACCAGGCAATGGGTGCGCGGATCGAGTCCCAATTTTGGGAATCACCTTCCTTCGGATTGCTACAACAAATAAACCAGGTGCTATTAATCCTAGTATGTTTTTTGCTTGTTTGGGTTAATTTTTCCAAAAGAATTATTACTCTGGTTTGTCCATCATATGTACACAGGTCTATTAAATGGTGGCCGCATTATCGACGGTCGCATGATGGTTCGGTCAGTTTCCGTATATAGTCCGGTGAACGCCGCATCCGGAACTCGGACCAACCTGTGAATTCAGGCCTTGCCATGCCTTTACCGCATCACGCCGCCGCCCTGCATCGACATTGACTTCGGCGTCGGGCCATATTTCTTTTATTACTCGCTTTGCATAAATTATTTTTTATGCAACGAATTTTTTTATTTTTATTTTTATTATTATTACTATTATCTCCGGTTTGCATTATCTTTTTTGTGCACAGGAAAATGATCCAGCCGGACTATATCCTTTGGCGTCACCTCGGCTGGACGGGGGGCTTCGTCAACACTTCATTACCCCATGCAGGCGACTTCGGCATCACTCTGTCGTCCTACATTGACTGTGCTATGTCACCACTTCGGCGTGTCGAGCTCTCCGCTCCGCCACCTCGGGACCGGCTTGGGGGATGGAACCTTGTCCCGTATCAAGCTCGGACCGCGTCATCAATACCGAACACATTAACCAGCTAAGTCGCTTTCATGCTCAAAGCTTTAATTTCTAACTTGTGTTCGGTTCGACCAAGCATTATACTTCTTTGGAAAAAAGTTGCTTGTAAAATTTTTCCTTGTCGAAACTTTGTTCAAGATACTTGACGCCATTTGTCCGCTCATTATTATACTGGGGGCTTCTTTAACAGAAGCTTATTTATACGGGCTTCATGCCCAACACATGCGTCAAACTTCCGCATGTACCTTTTATTCACTTCCGCATGTACCTTTTATTCACCATTATATGCATCGATATGACTTAAGTTTTGGCCAAGCTGGGTTGCCTGGCTCCTGTGCTTACCCCTACGTTCCCGATTGTTCGGCTAGGTGGTAAAGGGAGCACCTCTGCGATTATTCTTGCCGGGTCACGGATGTGTACCTCAGATCGGGTGAAGCCGAAAGCTAAGCGTTCTTAAGGGAATACTCGGTCGGTGAACTAAAAGATGATTTCTTACCTATTTATTTACCTGCCCTAGATGTTTTTCTGCTCTTTTCGCAGTCCGGACATGCACTTTAGGGCATGCCTCGAGGAAAGGAACCCCTAACGGAACTATTCTCCCTGGAAGATGTTTCTTACTAACCATGTAATATAACATAACTAGTTGGGAACTTGTCTGATAAAGCACTAATGACCCCTACGCCTGGTCTCCACGCATGCCTCGGTTTTTATAACCGCGAGGGTATTCGGACACACTCCGGACTATTGGGTCCAGAGGTTGAAGCGAAAAGGTCCGCTACGACAAACGATCTACAATCCGGCTAGAAGGCATTCTACATGTGACCTTACATTTTATAGTCAACTTTTACCCAAGTCACTTGGGGGCTCTTATGTTTATTTGAGCCGTTTCATACTAAGTGTTTTTCTTCTTAGTCGTTGCAAAGTTAAAACACGACAGAAGCACTTTTTTTTTCTAAAGTCCAATTTTCGGATTGGCACCGAACACTTGATCTTGTTCGGACGTCATGTTTTCTTGGCGTTTTTTGGTTTTCCAAGCTTTTGGCACTTTTACCTATTTGTGTGTTTTTAGCACAAGTCTCATGATGCAACGCCGGACACCTTTAGAGATTCGGCAAAAACATTCTCGGATATTGCTATATATGCATCGATTTGAATTGTGTCTTGGTCAATAGTTGGGTTGTCCGGCTCCCGCTTGCCTCCTACGTTCCGCTTTTGTTTGGCTAGGTGTGCAAAGGGAGAACCACTGCGATTGTGCTTCCATTCGCATGGTCAAGCACCTCGATGGAGAAAGCCAAAACTGATTTGTCACAATAGGTGTAAGCTGGTCACGATCCGATGACTATATTAAATGACGGTCCATTCATAAAATTGGCGAAGTGTTTCCGGCTTGACCTCAAGCGTCGCTGAACACTACCGGGGCTAATGTGGCCTCCCAAACTAAATCCTCAATATTTTGCTCTTACATTGGAGCTAAGGTTTCATGATCATGCTTAGCATGACAACCCAAAGAAAGGAACCGAGAGCGGGACTATTTTCTTTGGAAGACATTTCTTACATTAAACAGTAATATAACATATCTCTCTGCGTACCTTTGTTTATAAAACCGTATGGCCAGATTGCCTTGTTTGTCGTAAATCTTTGCCCTCATAAAGGCTTTATAAAGTAGGACAAACACTCCTCGACATCTTGGCCGAGGAGGTTGAAGCCGATGGTCGGTCAACAAAGTTTTGTACAATGCGGATCCGAGTAGTAATGACATAAAGTACTTGGATACATTGAGTCATTACACATAATTTGTGATTTTACTATGGATATCGATCCTTAATTCGGCCACCCGTGCCCGCATTAAGGCTCGGGGGCTACTGGGCTTCGGGCTTATTATTTACAAATATTAAAGGGCCACATCAATCCTCGATCTGGTGTTGCCACCCGACCCGATGTCTCGGGGCTCTTGCATTGCACATTCTATGCGAGAAAATTTTAAGTGCAATCTGATTTCGAGGAGATTTTCATCCTCAGGTTGGTCGGCCGCACCCAACCCGAGTCTCGAGGACTGAGCATGCCGCTTTTTGTGTCCCGAAGTATTCTGCCGAGCTAGGACTTGATCCTCAGACCAATTTTGCAAATCAACCTGAGTCTCAGCGGTTACTGGGATCAGCGGTCTTATGTCATCCTTCAGGAGCATCTCGGGTTTTAGACCGATACACACCTTGAGGGCTGCTGGCTTTATATCTCGTCAAAGAATAAATTGCATCAATAAAAAATATTGACCAAAAATCAGTCCACATTCGGGGTGGTGCACCACCTCGGAAGCAATTCGGCATATAGTTCGGATGCAAGTGGCTGGCTCCTTAGAGGGCATTTCCGGCATTAAGCTCGGCTAAACTCCTTCAAACTTCTTTGAACCAAGGTGATTTACGACACCTCGGATACAGTCTGGCGTTGGAGCTCGGATACATAGTCTGGCGTTGGAGCTCGGTCCGGCGTTGGAGCTCGGATACATAGTCCGGCGATAGAGCTGGGAAGCAGTCCGGCGTTGGTGCTCGGCTGCAAAAGATACCTCGAATGTAGTCCGGCGTTAGAGCTCGGACGCAAGAGGACATTGCCTCCCGGGAATAACTTCAAAACCCGAGGTGTGGCATAAAAATAACAAGGCAATTATAAAGGCCGTAAACTTAAAAGGGGCTCCTCGGATACCCGACGTGTAAACTCGCCGAATGCATTTCGGCGATCCTCAAGATCGAAGATGAGAAGATTTGTTGAACCGGTTTTCAAGACCGGCAGCGAAGATGAAGAAACGATTCGGAAGAATCGAGGAGCGTCCCTAACTTGAAGATCGGTTCGGGGGCTCTTGACGGTGTCTGGACTAGGGGTACTCACCACGTCGTCCCCCAATCGGTTAGATTGGGCGAGGACCCCGGGCCGCATCTTGATGGGCGATCCCGGCGATTGCCGCATACAAGGAAGATTCCACAAGACTTGGCGATCAATACAAGGACTCCTCCCCCACCGGCGTATTCTCTAGGACTCTTGTTATCCTAGGCCTCTGGTGCATTATATAAACCGAGGCCAGGCTAGTCGATAGATATAGAATATACAACAATCATACCATAGGCTAGCTTCTAGGGTTTAGCCTCTCTGATCTCGTGGTAGATCTACTCTTGTAACACACATCATCAATATTAATCAAGCGGGGCGTGAGGTTTACCTCCATCAAGAGGGCCCGAACCTGGGTAAAACATCGTGCCCCTTGTCTCCTGTTACCATCCGCCTAGACGCACAGTTCGGGACCCCCTACCCGAGATCCGCCGGTTTTGACACCGACAATGACCATCTTTGATTAACGAGCTAGTCAAGTAGAGGCATACTAGGGACATTCTGTTTTGTCTATATATTCACACATGTACTAAGTTTCAGGTTAATACAATTCTATCATGAATAATAAACATTTATCATGATATAAGGAAATATAAATAATAACTTTATTATTGCCTCTAGGGCATATTTCCTTCACAAATACCATCGTCCTATATATCAATCTTTACCTCTTGACCATTTCGAGACTCCTCGTCATGTCCGTCATCTCATCCGAGACTCCGAACAACCGTCGGTCACCAAAACATATAACTTATATAACACTATATTGTCAACGAACGTTAAGCGTGCAGACCCTTCGGGTTCGAGAACTATGTAGACATGACCGAGACACCTCTCCGGTCAATAACCAATAGCGGAACCTGGATGCCCATATTGGCTCCTAGATATTCTATGAAGATCTTTATCAGTCGAATCGTTATGACAACTTACGTAATTCCCTTTGTCCATCGGTATGTTACTTGCCCGAGAT
Source organism: Aegilops bicornis (assembly GCA_021605145.1). NCBI lineage: Eukaryota > Viridiplantae > Streptophyta > Magnoliopsida > Poales > Poaceae > Aegilops > Aegilops bicornis. Next base: position 515,431,160 of record CM038674.1, read on the forward strand.
TCGATCGTCGGTATCTTCATACCTAGTTCAATATCGTTACCAGGAAGTCTCTTTACTCATTCTGTAATACATCACCTCATGACTAACTCCTTAGTCATTTGCTTGCAAGCTTATGATGTGTATTACCGAGAGGGCCCAGAGATACCTCTCCGAAACTCGGAGTGACAAATCCTAATCTTGATCTATGCCAACTCAACAAACACATTCGGAGATACCTGTAGAGCATCTTTATGGTCACCCAGTTACGTTGTGACGTTTGATAGCACACAAGGTATTCCTCCGGTATTCGGGAGTCGCATAATCTCATAATCAAAGGAATATGTATTTGACATGAAGAAAGCAATAGCAATAAACTGAACGATCATTATGCTAAGCTAACGGGTGGGTCGTCTTGTCCATCACATCATTCTCATAATGATGTGATCCCATTATAAAATGACAACACATGTCTATGGTTAGGAAACCTTAACCATCTTTGATCAACGAGCTAGTCTAGTAGAGGCATACTAGGGACACAGTATTTGTTTATGTATTCACACATGTATTGAAGTTTCCGATCAATACAATTCTAGCATGAATAATAAACCTTTATCATGAATAAGAAAATATAAAATAACAACTTTATTATTGCCTCTAGGGCATATTTCCTTCATACATGTCATCCCAGTCTTGGTACTTATGTGGATCTTGAAATCTCTTTCTTGTCTGACGCTCTCTTGTGTTATCTAACCTTGTTTTCTCAAGCTTGCTTCTTCAAGAGTCAGTTCAAGGACCACAAGGTAAGTATATGCATCTCACTCATGTGCATGATGATCTCTTGCTTTCGCACATATTGTTTGCAAGAGGGGATCATAAACATGAAGGTACATCTCACTTCATCTTTTGCTCTGATGCATATGGCCAAGATACATGTAACTCATTACTTACTCTGCCATGTTGTGCATTCACATGTCCTTCAATTCTATCATTACATGATTGCACACATGTAGGGGGAGCTCGTGCAAGTTACATGTTCTTCCAAAGCTTTAGTTATTACTCTCCACATTATTTACTTGAAGCTTTGGTGTATGTTGTCATCAATTACCAAAAAGGGGGAGATTGAAAGCACAACTGCTTCCTTGGTGATTTTGGTAATTAATGTCAATATATCTTTTGTTGGACTAATAGTTTTATCAAGAAAATCTCAGATAAGTCCAACAATGGCGTGGCAAGGACAAGAGAATGTGGAACCCACTCACAGTGCTAAGGAAACGGAGCATCCTACGGTCATCACCATTTCAAGAGTCCGTTTGGCAAGTGACACGTGCAACATCTACTTCACATACATAAAGGTGAATCATCTCCTTTACACGTGCTCACTTTACCTCTTTGAGGATGGTATACTACTTGACACCCCTCTCATGTGCATGCATAGGTATTGTCGGAGCTTCACGGACAAGGAGGAGGAGTGCAAGCGCCAAGGATCACCTAAACCATCCGCGAGGGAAGCATGGACGTGAAGACGGAAGAAATGGAGCTGCTGCAAGCTACAACCACCGGACGTCCAAACGCCACTGAACATCCGGTACCTGATGCGGAAGACCTAGCCAGAAGAACCATAGACGAACACGCTACAGCGGCCGGACGCCCGACAACCACCGAACGTCCGACAAGTCCAAGCCTCCGGACATCCGACATCGACCAGAAATCCGGTGCCACCTGTCCAGAGCCAAAATGTCGGAAGTCCGATGCCCTCCGGACGACCGACGTCCCTCTCCCACCTACCCCTTCATGGCTTAGACTATAAATAGACCTCCCTCTCCTCCTTTCTAGGGATAGCAAATATGATAGCTCATTCTTAGGTGAGCTTTGCTCCTTGTACCACTCCTCCTCTTGAGAGAGAGAGAGACCACTCCCATGGAGTTCAAGACCTCCATGTGAGAATATCCCTATTGGATTCAATACCCCATCTAGGGAAGATCCTCCAAGGATTCAAGACCCCATCTCCTCACGGATTGGGATGAACTAGCTACCTATGTATCCCCCTTTGTTGGATTTGGATCGTGTATCTCTCTATGTGTATGTGGATCTACACATGTGTGATCGCTTCTCATTGATTTGAGTGTTTCCTCTCGTTTCCCCTCGTGTTTTCCCTTGTGTGTTCATCGTGTTCTTCAGGAATCCCCTCCAAATCGTGAAAGATCGCCCCCTAGGGTTCCACCCTACATAAAAAAGGACTGGCAAAAGCTCAAGACTCTTCATTTTTGTTTAAGTGATCCAAGATCACATTGATTCCATAGGAAAGCCAATACTGTTAAAAGGGGATGAGGTGTTGCTTAATGATCTATTTGCTCAAGTGCTTAGTGATATTGATCCAAAACCCTCGGCCACTTTTTCCATCCAAATATGTCCAAACCCTAAATTCCAACTCGGCCCCACTAATATTTCCTATCTGGAGCCACCGAGTTCATCTAGACCTAGCCACTGCCAAAATCCTAACAATTCGATTTCACCGATACAGGTCTCGGCGAGATGGCCTTGCCAGCTCTCTGTTGCTTGTTGCAATTATCTCGGTCCCACCGAGATATTGCAATCGGTCTCACCAAGATGGCTTGACCGATTCTCTGTTGCTTATTGCTTCACTTCGGTCTCACCGAGATGATGCAATCGGCGCCACTGAGATGAGGTTTGCCCTAAGCCCTTGCACATGAGTCCCACCGAGTTGTTCCCGTCAGTCCCACCGAGATTGCTAAAATTCATATTTTTACATAGATCGGTGCCACTGAGTTTTCTGATGTTGCCACTGTCGGATTTTGGGTTCCGGCAGACCCTCTAGGTTCGAACTCTGGGGTGCACGCGGAGTTCTCACCCCCTACCTACCTGCACCTCGTCGCCTCGCAAGAGATCTAAACTTCATAAAGAGCAACACAAGGGACACAATGTTTATACTGGTTCGGGCCACCATTTGTGGTGTAATACCCTACTCCAGTGTGTGGTGTGGTGGATTGCCTCAGGGGCTGATGATGAACAATACAAGGAAGAACAGCCTCACGAGGGTCTGTTATTGGCCGATGCGATGAACTGCTAGGGGGAGTTCGATCGCTCTCTCTCTCTCTCTCTCTCTCTCTCTCTCTCTGGATTCAAGATCCACCCCTAGCTCTGTTCTTGATTTCAGATCCCCCTACCCTGTGGGAGGCTAGTCCTATTTATAGGCAAAGGCCCTGGGCCTCTTCCCAAATATTGAGCGGGAAGGGCGCCAACAATTGGCCATTTTGAAGGTGAACATCCAGTATACTTATCCTGACTAAAGTTGGTCCTCGCCTGCCAAAGGCTCTGACGATGACGCCGGCTTGGGCTCCACGATGACCTCCTTCCTGCCGTTGGTGTTGGTCTTGGTCTTGTTGCACCGAAATGGCTGCCTTTGCTTGATGCTCTCGCCTGCGCTTGCCTCCTTTGCACCAAAGAGGAAGCGAGGACACTGCGCGGGCTGGCACCTGCCTGGCGCCCTTGGTCGTCATGGCTTGTGTCATGGGCACCTCGTGAGGTACCCCGCCTTGATCTCTCCGCCTCCTCATGAGCCCTCGGGACGAGGCCGTGCACGAGGAGGCTTCTGTCGTCCGCCCATGAGGCTCGGCCCCTCGCGAGGGTCTTGAGCTTGTGCTTTGGGCCACCTTGAGCCACGCCGCAGCCGCAGGCGAGCAAGTCTGGTACCCCGTTCCCGAAGCAGCGGCAGTAGCCCCGGGCCCAAGGCGTGCTGGACTTGGCTGGCGAGAAAGCGAAGGGCAAGTCTGGCGCCGTGAGCCTGACAGCCTGCGGCCTTGGGCGCCGCGTGGCGGTTGATTGGACGTGGGCGTCCCTGTTCCCCCATGCCTCCTTATTTTGCGCCCAGCTAGACGGACCCGTGGTTGCACACAGCCATCCCTCTTCTCGCCGCTCGACCGTCTCCAGCTCTTCCTCCTCTCGAGCTCCAGTCTCCGCCTCCAATCCAATCTCGAATCCCCCTTCACATCGCCATGGCTCCGACGAAGAAGGGAAAGGAAAAAAGCCTGTGCCTCCGCCCGCTTCGCCCGTAGCCGGCGGCTCCTGCTGTCGATCGGTCGATCATACTCAACCGAGAAGGCTTGGACAAGGTCGATTCTGCCCTCGCCACTATCTTCAACGAGTGCGGGAGGGCGGCAGTGCAGCCCGCGTCTCACTTCTCCATTGGAGAATAGTCACCGAGGTCCGGTACTTCACCGACGCCTGTAGGCGGACTAGTTCCCCTTTTCCAATTTCTTCAACACTTGTGCTTTCCCATTACGAGATCCATATGATGCATTTGGGTCCCGAATCCATTACTACGCTTGCTGTTTTTCGCCTTTGTCTGCGGCGATGATGGGCATCCTCCTTGATTGCCTTGCTGCGCCACTTCTTCTCTTTGCGCCTCATCGACCCCACCCAATGCTCAAAGTGCGCGAGCTTCATTGCCGCACTGAAATAGCGGCTTGAGGATTGATTTCAGCCTTCCTCCGCTGCGTCTGGGTTCCTTGACGATGGGCGTATGTGGATGTCGGGTGCCCAGCCCCTGCTCTCGGAACCAACATTGCCCGCTATCCCCAATTGGCTGGGGCGAGAGGCAGCTCCACGAGCCCCGGCTCGTCTTCGTCTAACATCGCTTAGCGTGCCAGGCGCTTCGGCGTGGCGCCCAAGGTGGTGAATGAGTTCCTCCTATGCCGCATTGCCCCTCTCGGCGCCATTCCCACGGATGTGGGCCTTGGCGGCGTGAGGACCGCATGAGGCTCGGAGGAGGACACGGCGCTGAAGTCTTGAGGAAGGTTCTCATGGTCTGGTGGGGACCCTTCCCCTGGCAGCATCCGGCAAGGGGGTGCTCTGCTGTACATTTGCTCGAACAGGGGTGATTTTGTGAAGCAGATGCCCAGCTTCGACGAATGGGGGCTGCGCCCCGCAGGCTTCATGGGACCTTGTGAGAACCCAGTTTTGGTGACTGCCCCTCCAGTTGTCCATGACGGTCCTTCCTCGAGTGGTGGAGCAGGGAGGCAAAGGCCACCGGAGGCTGAGGGGGCCTCCGCCGGGATGACGACACCAGGCGGCACTCTGAGGTGGCAGCTCCGAGGCCCACGCTGCTGCGGGTGAGGCGTCGAGCCGGTGCTTGGCTCCGTGGCCGAGGCCCTGAGGCCCGGCTACCCTTCTTGGTGAGGCGATCAAGGCGTGGCGCCAGACGACCCGACGCTGGTCACCTTGGTGCTTCTTCCCGTCGCGGTGACCCGTCTTGTTGAGCTTGGGCAGCTCGCGTGGACTTCGAGGCTCTCCGAAAGAGAAGGGAGGCCTTGGGCGATGATTACCCTTGCCGCCTGCTGAAGTATAGGAAGTATTTCACCATTGATGAGTAAGCCTTCCCCTTTCCTAGTTCCTTATTTTCCCGTTGCTTCGGCTGATCCTCGCTCATGAGCCCTTCTGCCGAGCTCACGGAGATGGCTGAGGAGCCATCCCCCCAGTCCTCACCCTCTCCACTGTCTCCAAACGCTCCAAGCTCAAGCACTGCCCTTGTGGTGAGGCCGATCGGAGAGGTGAGCCATCCTGTGGCGCATCATGGTTCTGCGCACCTCGCGGCCCTCCTTCGCAAGCCTTCCCGGGGCATAGCTAGCCTGCCTTGGGCTCCTCGACTGGTCATGGACGGCGATTGGCTGAGGTCGGCCCTTCGTTCTTCATTCGGGGACGAGCCGACTCTAGGCCGAGCTTACGGCCGGCGTGCCCGGCCATTGCGGGGCGCCAGACCCGCCCGGAAGGGAGTGCTGATTCGCGGGCCCCAGCGCACATCTAGGGCGGATAACGGCGCGGAAGGCGTGCTCGGCCTTCGGGGCGCCATGCCCTTCGCCATAAGGGTTTCTCGGAGGGCGGTAGCCTGTGATGAGCCACCTTGGTGTAGAGCTCGCTGGCGAAGATGCGCGCCTTGAAGCTGAGGGCTTGCGCCTAGCTGAAGAGAGGCGCCAGTTGAAGGTGGCCGTTGCCCTTGCGCGCCACCAGCGTGACCTCAACAATGAGAAAGCCGAGGTGTCGCGGGCGGCCTCACGGGAGGCCCGTTCCTGGGCCGTCGAGGAGGACCGGAGGTGGCCCCAGGCGGGCGGGCGGAGGAGCTGGCGGGAGCTCGGGCTGGAGCAATTCCACAGCAGCAGGTGGAGCTGCGTGAGGCGGCCCTGCGTCGATGAAGGGGCTTGATCGACGGCGGAGCTCGAGACGTGAGGAGACAGCGGCTGGAAGGCTGCCAGCGCCCGCGATCTCGGCATTGGAGACGAGAGAGCGCTTGGTTCTGTGAGCGGAGGATGATGTCGCGGTCACGGGAGGCCCGAGTCTGGAAGAGGTTGATCGCCGGGTGGCGGCCCGCTTGAACCTCGGCGCGAAGTTTGAGGAGAGGTTGGGGTTGATCGGGGCGAAGCGGAAGGCGGGACCGCCCGAGGCCAAGCTGGATGAAGAGACGGCGGGCTGGCGCTTCCGGGCCGCCCTTGGCGTGGCGCAGGAGGAGCTGACTTCCTCCAGCGTCGAGGTGCTTCTTCTCGTCGTGGTGGGCCAGTGGCCGAGGGCCGTGTGGCGAGAACAAGGGCGAGATACGCCCGGTGAAGATCACGGAGCACGAGCATGGCCCTATGCTTCGCGACGCTCCGGAAAGAGCTAACACTGACCTTGGGCAACATCTGCGGCGGCCGTTGGCGAGCCTCATGCAATTAACTATCTTTGGTAACCTCTAGTTCTTCATCGATGTGGTGGCGCAGCTGGAAGTGCGGTCGGCGAGCCAGCAGATTGGTGGAGGAGAGGAGTCGCGCATACCGGGCGTGCCTTCTCTCACGTCTTGAGCCATCTTCGGACATGGATCCCAACCCGACTTTGATGCGCCATTGCCCCGATTACCCAGGCCGTCCGGGATGACTGGCGCATTGGGTGGAAGACAACGTGGATGCCCTCGTCGGGGCCGCCGCTCATCGACAACGACGGCGTGGTCGTGGCGGCCCGAAGGCGGCGTGGTGAGCGGTCTGGCGCGGCCCGGCGACAGCGGAGGCGATGGCGAGGCCCGGACGCCCGGCGATGATTCAGGAGGTGACCTCGAGGATGCATTGGAGGATTTATCCGATTGACGCGTCTGCTCACTGCTTTCTTATCCTGCGCCGAGACGAGTTCGAGCTTGGCCTTTGAAGGTTGTAAGAGCATTTTGGGAGGAGCCCTCGTGTAAAAACTTGCGATTAAGCGTATTAGTAGATGCGATATCACCCGTGCGCTGCGCCAAGTGGCTGGCCTTGCGATTTTCGGCTGGCTTGTTTACCTTCGACCAGCGTGGGCCTCGAGATAACTGCGGAGGGCTGTGGCGCTCGTGTGCTCCTGAGCGAGCCCATTGAACCTGCGATGAGAACCTCCACGAGAGGCGCGGTGATGGCGGTCCGGTTTGCACGCGTGCTAGGCCTAGCCCGACTCGTGAGGGGCTCACGAGGGGAGGCAGCTGAGGCAGAGTGGTAACCAGAACGCGGGAGATTGCTCGAACGATACTAAACACCCCTTCCCCAAACACACGCAAATCGCAAGAACAAATCCAACTTAAATCCAAACGGGGAAAAGCGACAGCCAAGGGGAAAAGCAATAAAAGCATAAAAAGCCGCGTCCGGCACCTAGTCTAGTCTTGGACGTCTTCTCACCAGCGCGGAGCTAAGTGCTGCCGCTGGGCGTGGGAGGGAGCCCCAGGGCCTGAGGCCGGCACTCCTGAGACTCCGGGGCGTGTACAGCCCCACTCATTATTACGTGAGAGTGTCACAGGCGGCGAGCTTCACGGGCCGGGCCTTCTTCACAGTACGGCCTTGCTTCATATCGCCAGACGAGGGCCCGTCTTGCGCCACACTCTAGTGCCATCGGCACGCCGGAGACCGAGGGCAGCGCCGATGGGGTAGAGCGGTCGCCAGCCAGTTCCCCGACGACCACGGGTCCTCTGCCGGGGTAGGCCTGAGGCACCTCCCCGGCAGAGGGCCTACCTCCTGAGGACGCCTTGCTCCGAACGCCGCGGTGGTGATGCCGGATCTCGGCCCCTCTCCTGCAGCCCTCGGCACCCTCCTCCTGAGGGGTAGGAAACTGCGGAATTGGGGCAGCCGTCCGCTGCGACGACCTGTACCTCCTGCGATCCATGGTTAGCGTATGCCTGCTCCTGAGGAATTAGCGGTACCCGATAATCGTTGCTTCCGGCGCGGTCGATGGGGCTTTCCCGGGGCTCCTGGAAGAGCTCAGCTTCGGGTGCCTCGTCCCCCCAGCTTGGGCCGAAGAGCGAGCCGTGTTCGTCCTCCTGCGCGTGCCCTTGATCCATCATGTGGGGCACGTATTCTTCCCGGGCCGCCACCCCAAATGCTTCACCGTAGTGCCCCGTGTGCCACGCAGCCCTGCTTGAGGCGCCCACCTGGGGGTGGTAGCACGGTGGCCCACTGGGGCCGTGGGCCGTGGCGAGTCCTCCTTCGCTGGTCGGGGGCGGAGGCAGCGCTGCTGCTAGCCCGGTGCTGATGGCCTGGTTGGCGTTGGAGTGGCCTTGGAGTCCGCTTGGAGCTGCGCGGGCGTGCGTGGGGCCTCCGCGTGGGCCGCCCTAGACCTGAGGTGGCAGTTGGGTGCAGAAGGGGTGAGCCCCGGATGCGGCGAAGCCCAGGAGCTCTGCCACCCGTTCTAGCAGCATGTCGCGGCCGCCCTCCAGCAGCCTGCATTGCAGTAACTCTCGGGGCACCGTGAGCGCGACCCTTGAGTTCGCCTGCTCCCATCGGGTGTATGGCGCCGTGGCCGCGGCGTGGTTCGAGGCCCTCGCCGCCGACCGCGCCTACCGCGGCGTGAGAGTTGTCGTTGCTGACGCGCCGCCATGACGGCGGGACCGCGAGCTGCCTCGGGCATGGGTCGCCCGGGCGGCGGCTCTGCGTGGGCGGGCCAGCCGCCCGAGGATCGAGGTTGCCCGCTGGTGGCGGACATGATGATGACGATGCGACGAAGTGCGGCGGCGAAAGGCGGATTCCGGCGCACCCTACCGGTGCGCCAAATGTCGGATTCGGGTTCCGGCAGACCCTCTAGGTTCGAACTCTGGGGTGCACGTGGAGGTCTCACCCCCTACCTACCTGCACCTCGTCGCCTCGCAAGGATCTAAACTATGCAAAGAGCAACACAAGGGACACAATGTTTATACTGGTTCGGGCCACCATTGTGGTGTAATACCCTACTCCAGTGTGTGGTGTGGTGGATTGCCTCAGTGGCTGATGATGAACAATACAAGGAAGAACAGCCTCGCGCGGGTCTGTTCTTGGCCGGTGCGATGAACTGCTAGGGGGAGTTCGATCGCTCTCTCTCTGGATTCAAGATCCACCCCTAGCTTTGTTCTTGATTTTGGATCCCCCTACCCTGTGGGAGGCTAGTCCTATTTATAGGCAAAGGCCCTGGGCCTCTTCCCAAATATTGAGCGGGAAGGGCGCCAATAATTGGCCATTTTGAAGGTGAACATCCAGTACACTTATCCTGACTAAAGTTGGTCCTCGCCTGCCAAAGGCTCTGACGATGACGCCGCCTTGGGCTCCACGATGACCTCCTTCCTGCCGTTGTGTTGGTCTTGGTCTTGTTGCACCGAAATGGCTGCCTTTGCTTGATGCTCTCGCCTGCGCTTGCCTCCTTTGCACCAAAGAGGAAACGAGGACACTGCGCGGGCTGGCGCCCGCCTGGCGCCCGCCTGGCGCCCTTGGTCGTCATGGCTTGCGTCATGGGCACCTCGTGAGGTACCCCGCCTTGATCTCTCCGCCTCCTCGCGAGCCCGGCTGGACGAGGCCGTGCACGAGGAGGCTTCTCGTCCGCCCAGCAGGCTCGGCCCCTCTCGATGGTCTTGAGCTTGTCTTTGATGAAGATGGGCCGTCTTTGGTCCACCCTTGAGCCACGCCCTTGAGCCGCAGGCGAGCAAGTGCAGGTACCCCGTTCCCAGAATGCCGACAGCCACTGAGATGGGTCAAAAGTGTAACGGTTGGATTTTATGTGGAGGCTATATATACCCCTCCACTCCTTCTTCCTCATTGAGGAGAGCCATTAGAACGTGCCTACACTTCCACCATTCATTTCCTGAGAGAGAACCACCTACTTATGTGTTGAGATCAAGAGATTCCATTCCTACCAATTGAACCTTGATTTCTAGCCTTCCCCCAAGTTGCTTTTCACTCAAATCCTTTTTTCACCATAGCCAAATCTGTATGAGAGAGTTGAGTGTTGGAGAAACTATCATTGAAAGCACAAGAGCAAGGCGTTCATCATCAACACACCATCTATTAACTTTTGAAGAGTGGTGTCTCGTAGATTGGTTAAGTGTCACTTGGGAGCCTCCGACATGATATGGAGTTGAACCAAGAAGTTTGTAAGGGCAAGGAGACTGCCTACTTCGTGAAGATCTATCCGAGTGAGGCAAGTCCTTCATGGGTGATGATCATGGTGGGATAGATAAGGTTGCTTCTTCGTGGACTCTTCGTGGGTGGAGCCCTCCGTGGACTCGCGCAGCCGTTACCCTTCGTGGGTTGAAGTCTCCATCAACGTGGATGTATGATAGCACCACCTATCGGAACCACGCCAAAAATTCTCCGCGTCTCCATTGCCTTTGCACACTCCAATTCCCATCCGTTTACATTCTTGCACTTGCATGCTTTACTCTTTCCGCTACTCATACTCTTGCTATGCTTGTGTAAAATGTATTGTATGCCCTTGAACATCGAAAGTCCCTTTCTGCACCCGAGCTCATATGAGCTCGGGTGAACAATAAAATCGAAAAAAATTCAAAAAAAATTCAAAAAATTCCAAATTTTTTTTGGTAGAAACATTGACAAAAGTTCTAAGTGCTTGCAAAAATTCATCATGAAATCACATTCCTGTAAGGCGTGACAAAATAAACAAATTCAGCTTCCAAAATGCTTTTGTATGTTGCATTTTCAGAGTACCGATTTTGTTTTTTGCCACGCCTTCTAGAAATGTGATTTCATGACAATTGCAAGCACTTAAAACTTTTGTCAATGTTTCTACCAAAAAATTTGGAATTTAATTTTTTTGAATTCGATTTATTGTTCACCGAGCTCATATGAGCTCGGGTGCAGAAACTCCACGTCCCTTGAACATGTGCTAAACTCAACCTTAACTTGAAGAAAGTAAAAACTGTCACTTTTACTTGTTTAGGGTCTAATCACCGCAAAACCTGATAACTTATGTACCCTAGTCCTGGTAATTTTGGCGACGGAGATGGGGATGGGGGGAGTTGCTGAAACATACAACGATAATTTCTGTGTAAATAACATGATATTTTTTTATGTCCCAAAGACATGATAACTTGTGTCCACCGCCATGGTAACTTTGACCCGGAAGAAAAAAAAGGTAAAACATACCATAGTAACTTTAGTAAATAGCACAGTAGTTTACGAACCACATACATGTTAACGTTACACACAAAAATCACGATAACTTGTTCAAACTCGAAGCAAACAAGTATGACACATACTCACATGAACGCACTTCATAAAACCACCTATCCTAGAGAACCCTAAAAAGGAAAAGTCACAGAGGAGTCCCTCTATACATTTGCACGTATAGTACATTATAATTGATGAAGTGGAATTTTTTTTCAAGAAAATAGCTTCCGTTTCTCTTATGACAGTAGTAAGAAAGCGTTTAAAGCATTTTTGTTTTCAACTAACGAACAACAACGTAGGATGGAGTGATGGCGGTTGGGCTTGGTACTTGGGTGTGTCCTTTCCACCCGACGACGCAGGTTTGGATCCCATGCAGGCAATTTTTTCGTGTTTTTAATTATTGTGCAGTAAATCGATCAGGGGAATCGTCACGAGCGGTCAGTCATAAGTTAGTCCGCTTCTTTTTAAATTCATGAAATTTTTAGAGTCTAGAAGTTCTTTCGAATACGTGAACTTTCAATTTCACAAAAAAAAATGAACCGAAGTTTATTTTTCTTCGAAAAGTCAAACGGTCTCAAAGGTCGACCGGTCGAGCACAGAGAGTGACCAGGGGCGTGCGCTTTTGACGAGCGAACTGCTCGCTTGTGTAGCGGTGCCATCCAACGCGAGGGGCGCGGGTGCTAGCATGCTCTTTTTTTTGGGAAATGATTCAAATCAGCCGACCTATAACAACGCTCGTGGCCGTCAGATCGATTTTAATCAAATTGCTTGGGAGCAACATATTACCTAGACTAGTTTTCGCAACTAAGCTGTTGTTGCAACCCCCTACTGCAACAAGTGACGTGTAGCGGGATCTGGATCTAGATCCTCTCGTGCTCTCTCGAGCTCCCCGTCAAGCCGACACCTCCATGCGCTGCTCCGACCGCCGCCACCGCCGCTCACCGCCTGCACCACACGGATGAGGCTGCCGACAAGCACGCCGATGAGGTTGCCTCTCCTTGTCTCCCTGTGTTCGCTCGCGGCCAGTGGCCATTGCCGCTCGAGCGCGCACGCGGGAGCTCTGCTCCAGCCGCCGTTGCCGATCTATGCCGCTCCAGCGCCATGCTACATCGCCTCTTCCCTTCCCCAACAAGACTGAGCTTCTGCTCGAGGCCATGACCACAAGCAATGCAACACGGTGTTTTTCTGCAACAAGACATCTGTTACAAGAAAAATTGCAACAAGAGATCTATTTCAAAAAAATTCTCAATAATATTCTGTAGCGAGACCTTTGTTGCAAAAAAATAGAAAAATCTACAACAGAACCTTTGTTACATATATTTCTGCAACAAAACATGTGTTGCAAAAGGGTTCTCGCAACACAATTTCTGTTGTAAAAGTGACAACAACGTTTGATCGGGAGATAGCGTATGATTGACGGCTCATAGACTTTAAAAAATCCGCCGGCCAATGCGTAGCACAGACCTCTTTTTTGACAATTTATCACGAGTTTAAGCCCGTAAGAAAAGGAGGCTCACCATTCCGCCGCCGAGTGACAACAGTTGCGTGCAGCAGGCAAAGTCAAAGTAGGCGGACGACGGACAGCGGCGCCGCCGCAACCGGGACCGCAGAGAATCTGCCCATCGAGATCAAGAAAAATCTCTCACCCATCGCTGTTGCACGTATAAAGGCGGGACATCAACACATCTTTCGTCTCAATCTGCTCCAGTTCGGGTTCTCAGAATCTCATCTATCCTATCATCGGGAGAATTACGCGACTGCTCGCTCATTTTCTTTGGTCAATCCTGGAGTACTGCAACCACAAGTCCACAGCCGTTGGTGGGGCATTGCAAATTCGCAATCTCGAGCCGGTGGCACGGACGAACCCGATGCGATGCGCAGCGTCACAAGTCACAAGTCCTCGCTAGCGGCTAGTCTTCCGTCACCTACGATAGCGACGGCGAAAAGCGGTCCGCGGGGACGCCCATCGGCACGGAACAAAAGGGCTAGCAGGAGTAGCTCTGCTCCGAGAGACGCGAGACGACACAGTGCCTTGCGGCCTCTTTTCCACACCCACCCCCAACCCCGTGCGGCGGCGCTCCCACGCTGACGGACCAGGCCACTGCCTCCCCCCTCCCCGTCCTCTACCTGGATCGCGCCCGCGAGCGTCTCCTCCGCGGAGACATGGCCGGCGACGACGGCAACGGCAACAGCAACGCCGTCCGCGGCGGCGGCGGCGGGAGCAACCAGGAGGAGGTCCAGATAGAAATCGCAGGTCAGTTCGTTTCTGGTTCGAGCGCGTGAGGAGATATCTCGCTGTTTTCTGGTTCAAATTTGCCCCGGATACTAGGTAGAACATCAAGTTAGCAGTTCACCTTGATACGTGGAAACCCTCGTGCGCTGTGGCACCCATAGACAAAAGCACTACTCCGTATTTAGCTGAGTTTGCTTCGAAGAACTTTGGTGGTCCGTTGGTGGGGGAGCGAGCGCACGCGCACGAGGTGTTCGATGAATTGTGTACGGCATCTTGGCACTATGTCATAACGGGTGGTTTATACTGTTTGTTGGAGTTCGTCCAAACATTTTGTCATGTCTTATTATCATCCAAATTCTTCGAGGGCGTGATGAGATATCTCGCTGTTTTCTTGTTCAAATTTGCCCCGGATACGTGGAAACCCTGAAACTAGGTAGAACATCAAGTTAGCAGCTCACCCTGATACGTGGAAACCCTCGTGCGCTGTGGCACCCATAGACAAACGCACTACTCCATATTTATCTGAGTTCGCTTCGAAGAACTTTGGTGGTCTGTTGGTGGGGAGCGAGCGCACGCGCACGAGGTGTTCGATGAATGGTGTACGGCATCTTGGCACTATGTCATAACGGGTTTATTTGCACGAATACAAGTGCCAAATCCTTGATTCTTCCTGTGCGCTCTCCGTGGGTTAGCACTTAGCACGTGTGTGGTCATGCCACCCATCGCTGCTGAAGTGCTGAGGGAGTAGGAGTTCCAAGTGCATTCAAGTATTTTGTTAGTCCTGCAACCCATGTGCATCCACGTATTTGGCCAGTGGTGAGAATCCCCTGTTTTTCGTTCATCTGACAGGGTTTTAAGGGCCGATGAGAGCACCAGCTAGACTTAATGCATCCATATCGATGGAATACTGTTTGTTGGAGTTCGTCCAAACATTTTGTCATGTCTTATTATCATCCATGTTCGGAATTTACAGTTTGATTTAACCTGTTGGTACCGCTTTCGAATTGTAAATTGCAGGATCCTCCAAACCTGCAGCTTCCTTGGCCCATGAAGCACCCCCACAAAGCTCTCCGGTTCAGCACTGGCAATGGTGGTTGATGGTGGTACTGAACATGTTCTTCCTTGTGGCTGGTCAGACGTCGGCAACACTCTTAGGGAGATTCTACTACAATGAAGGTGGCAATAGCAAATGGTTGTCCACGTTTGTCCAAACTGCTGGTTTTCCGGTGTTGTTTATTGCCCAATTTCTTTTCCGTCCAAAGTCACCTTCCACACAAGCAGCTACCAGTGGCCCTGAAGCTTCTATCACCAAAATCACTCTGATATACATTGCCTTGGGACTCATCATTGCTGCAGACGACTTGATGTATTCCTACGGTCTATTGTATCTTCCTGTCTCAACTTACTCCCTCATTTGTGCTAGTCAGCTGGCCTTCAACGCCGTCTTCTCATATTTTCTCAATGCCCAAAAGTTCACCCCTTTGATATTCAACTCGGTACTACTACTTACATTTTCCGCTTCGGCTCCTTGGAGTTGATGAGGATTCTCCAAGCAGTAGTGATATCTCACAAGGAATCATGTATTGGGTTTTGTGTTGACACTGGGAGCATCGGCCACATACTCACTTATTCTGTCTCTCATGCAAGTTACGTTTGAAAAGGTTATTAAGAGGGAGACCTTCTCAGTCGTGCTGAACATGCAGATTTATACGGCATTGGTGGCTACATTGGCTTCTCTTGTTGGGTTGTTTGCAAGTGGTGAATGGAAGACTTTGGAGGGAGAGATGCACATGTTCAGCTCAGGGAAGGTGTCCTATGTAATGACAGTGCTATGGACAGCTATATCATGGCAGATAGCATCAGTTGGAGTTGTGGGGTTGGTCTTTGTGGTTTCATCACTCTTTTCAAATGTGATAAGCACTCTAGCTCTACCCATCATTCCTGTTTTCGCAGTGATTTTCTTTCATGACAAAATGGATGGAATAAAGATTATAGCTATGCTGATAGCCATCTGGGGTTTTATTTCATACGGCTACCAGTTGTATGTTGATGACAAGAAGTCTAGGAAGACTTTGTCCAGTGTGGAGGAGATTTCATAATTGCTTTGGTGCATTGTTTTCCAGACAGATGATCTCACTGATGTTAGTTTCTTAGTACTCAATGAGGTACTAGTTATTAATAGGCTTAATAGTAAGTTCATCAAAAGAAATATCATTTCTATATGTATAGAATTTTATTTGTTTCTTCCCTTTTCCTATGAAAGAGATGTATCATCATGGAAAATAAAAAAGCAAAAGTATTTCAGAGACGTGCTTTCCATATTTTACATGGTCATGCTAATAGTTGCTTTCCTTAAATATTCTGGATGTGCTTATTGAACACTGCATAATGGGCTATTACTGTTGGTTTGGTTCGGTTTGGCCTTTGCGGGTAGTGAAAACTACTGATTTAGTTTACCATCTACTATTATGTTTCAAATCCTTTTTCTTGTGAATTTAATACTGTTAGTACCATCTTTTCTAATTGGTCATCCAAAATATACAGTTACAGAATAAAACCGTTGTGTGGCTTAATCTAGAGTTTCCTGTTCTTCCTTTTGTGTTCGGTTTCTAGTTGTCATCTTCTAGAGTGCTGACTGTTTAAGAAGCAAGAACACATGGAATAAATGTCTTTTCTCTTTATATTTCCCACAGACCATAACATTGTCTACCCGACTGGAAGCATATACTTGGTTACAAGACATCCATTGGTTTCTACTTGCGAATTGTGATGCATGACTGTATGAATTATAAAACCGTATGAACAGCTCCGAAACTCTTAATTATGCCATCCCCAAAGAGGTCAACCATTGTTAAAAAAGAAGAGGTCAACCGTCGAAGTCCATATGTGTATGATGTAAGGAATCTACACAATTAGAATCAGAATACCTGGTTATTGTAATATTGCCAATCATTTTCGTAGTAGTACCTTTGGTAATTCGAGGGCAGAGCAAAAGCTTGGCAACATAACCATTCTGTTTGCAACAAGTGCTTCGATGAGGCATATCTGATGGTTCATACAAGTTGAAGTTGACATTGACTGAAGGAATCTTCATCCTGTTGCCCCATCATGTTATATAATATACCGTCTTAGGTTTCTTGATTATAAAATTTTGACAGTCATGTGGAAGCAGCTATACTGTTTTCATCTGAATTTTATATGCATCCAACTTGGCTTTCAGAGAAGTTGAGGAAATATGAACATGCAGGTTCGGCTACTGTGGGTAATGGTTGCAGCAAATATGAACTATGTGTTGTCATGGTATTTATGTGTTACATCTGGGTATTCGAACTTACACTGCATAATTTTTATTTTTGAGCCGAACCAGTAGGAGTTTCTTCCCACAGTTTTTTTTATTATACTGTTATGTGCCAAAGGGAAAAAAATTCGAAGTTGAAGTTACAGCAAAGAGCACAAAGAGTGCTCCAAGGTGCTGCATTATCTGAAGCTCTGAATACTTCTTTTAGTTGGCCAAGGATACTTCTTTTGCTTTGCCCGGTGGACAATCCACTCAATTCTTCTCTGAACTTGCGTCGACAAGGATATTGGCTATTCAAGTCTTCAGGATTATTTTACTTATGTAATGAAAATTATGTGCTCCTCTTAGTTGGCCAAGGTGTTTGAGTCCGAGAAGCTAAAGATTGTTCCTAATTCTCCAAGAGTGGCTCATCTCCAACCACAATATTGTTGAGAACAGGTAAAGGGTGGCATGACCATGTTCAAGGTGTAGCTGTTATTCTACACGGCAAGATGATCCAGTCACCTTGTGCGTACAGTTTCGATTAGCACAGTCATGCGCTGCTTCACCATACGCCTGTGCTTCCGTTGAAACTTCCATGTTCACGGCTATCCAGCTACACCTGAAAACAGCAGGATGAGGGAGAACTATGCGGCAGTCATCCTTGAACCTTCCCACCAAAAAGGTTTTCGCTGTGTCCCCGTTATAACTTCTCACCCAAGTGGTAAAATGAACCAGAAATCGTCGGTGTTCGTTGAATACAAGGAAACGTCTCGAACTTGTAAAATCTCAGACTGAAATTACCTGTGAACTTCGACTGGCCCCAGTTTGATTTCTTCAGCACGTATTCTCGAATCATTGAGTAAATAAGGATGTTTTGAAGAAGAAAAAATGATTTACAGATTTGATTCAGGTCATTTGCTCTCTTGCAAAATCTTCAGCAGTAACGTGCAAGGACCACAACACTAGGGCCATCTCAATGTTTTTTTTATCTGAAGTGTGAGCAATTCTACTTTTGTTTTACCTTGTCTGGGCTGTTTCAGTTAAGCTGCATATTTCCTAAACTTAATTATATATCCCAAGCTCCAGTTACAGGCTCCTTTTGATAGATTTCTTCTTTTCCAGGAAGAGGGGCTGCTATTCAGAGACATGCATATCTTTCCCTGCATTATTTTGAAGCGAAGGATGATCCGAGACCGACACCAAAGCTGCTTTTAGGAAGTTGTTGCTGTGTAATCGGAGGAACCATACATCCATAGCAGGTGATATACTTTGCTTTAATTTGCGGTGCATACCTACAGTACCAATCATACGTTTCTAGTATGAAGGTGAAGATATCTAATGCCAAATCATTGGGGGTGGCGGGGCTTAATTGCAGCATGTAGTTGCCCGCCACATCCGTACATTGTTTAATTATCGTATAAAGTATAGCAGCTCATTGTAACACCGCATTAGGTTTGTTGAAAAAGCGACGCGTTAGCTGTAATCATGTTGCCCTTTCCATACATCCTTCTAAAAACATAAAAGCAATTTATTTTTAAGAAGCCGTTTGGTGTGGATAGAGAAAAATAAGAGAGATACTAGTAGCTGTTTTAGTACGTGAACCAGCTTACATGATTGTTGGTTAGTTTATTATGGCTATTGATTATCCCTGTCTGTCTGATGGCCAAATCATTGTTTCCACCCTGTCTAGAGCATGTGCAGCAATTGCCGCCTTAATGCTGCATGAGTGGTATGGTTAGACAAATATTCCCCTCTGGAGTTTGGTTAGGCCACATAATTCTTCTGGTGTGATTGTTATATACTTGCCACATGATGGGCACCCAACAAAATTACTTCAAGCCAAGCCAAGGTCACCTGCTCTCAGAATCTGCTTAGCGCACTGCTGAAGAGCGTGTTGCTGGCAAGGATTTTTTTTCTCCATAAAGCTATTGGTATTTATTTCCCATTGTTTGCCTGTGTTGTGATACATGCATGCATGTTCCTGTTTGTCTATGATTGGGCTGTGTTTAGGTGATGAGCCGTTGGAGAAAAAGGCAAAGAAGTGATTTGGTTTGCTGAAATGCCGCGCAAATGATTTTGGCAGAAAGATTGCATGTGGGCCTCATGTTACCCTCTTTTAGTAATATTAAATTTATGTTAAAAAATCATATGCATTGCACACTGCTGACGTTCTAGAGTCTGGGCAATGGGAAGGAGCAGAAGGCTTATTAATTTGACTTGGCTTCTTCTCTTTACTGTTAAATTATTTCCATGCTTCAATGCATAGTTTGCTCGCAAGTCTATCCGGCTAGAGTGTAGCTTATGAGTTAGAGCAGTGCTCCATTAATAGCTAGAAACAATAGCAGAAGATTGCAAGAAACACAGCAGAAGATTGCAAGCTCTGCATGCAAGCAACAGTAAAAGCAGGAAGACATTGAATAATAATATAATAACCGAAGGTTGCAGTAGATTTACATGGCAGCAACAGTTAACCCTACTAGTATAGCAGAAGATTGCAAGAAACACAGCAGAAGATTGCAAGCTCTGCATGCAAGCAACAGTAAAAGCAGGAAGACATTGAATAATAATATAATAACCGAAGGTTGCAGTAGATTTACATGGCAGCAACAGTTAACCCTACTAGTAATTGGGGGCTGGTGGTCAACCATGGGAGAACACTATGGAAGGCAAAACTGAGGACCCAAAAAAAAGCCTTCCTCCCTCTTCTCCAATGCTCCTAACAATGAGGGATACATTCCCACCTTGAACAACAAAATGGAAAAGATCGACCGATGATGCATAAGGCACATACATATTGGCTGCTATTTGCTACTAGTAGTACAGAACAATGATTCTGAAGCATTTGGTTTACCAAAAGAAGCTTGTCCTTGAGGAGCTTCCCTTCTTCTTGGATGACTTCCCCTCGCCCCCTTTCTCCGCCTTGTTGCCGGCTTTCTTGCGGGAGCTCGTCGAGAACCTGGTGCGCATGTCCTCTTCTTCCTCGTCCTCCTCCTTTGGCCTCTCGCCGCCACCGCCGCCGCCGTTGTCACCGTTCTTTCGATGGCCTGCGTCAGGCGACGGGGGCTGCACCTTGACCTTGGCTGGTCCAGTCGAGGCATCAGAGGCAAGGGAGTCGTTGTCATCGCCATCATCCTGGTAGTATTCCTTGCCTCCTTTCCTGCCACGGACGAGGTAAGTGTAGCCGTAGCCATCATCGACATTGCTTCCATCGCTGCCGCTTCCCTTGCGGCTACCACCGTCGTCGTCGTCGCCGCTTTGCATGGGGGAGGCCAGGTACATTGTCCACCCAGACTCACTGCTGTTGCAGCCCTCGCCATCATCCCCGGTGATATGG
The DNA here is from genome assembly GCA_021605145.1 of Aegilops bicornis. NCBI lineage: Eukaryota > Viridiplantae > Streptophyta > Magnoliopsida > Poales > Poaceae > Aegilops > Aegilops bicornis. The sequence continues at coordinate 515,451,412 of CM038674.1, forward strand.
GAGGATTCCATGGCAGGCAGGCAGGCGGGCGGGCAATGAGAAGATCTAGTGAATGAGAATGAAAGGGAATGCAGAAACAAGAGAGGGAAACGAGAGAGGCTAAAGATAGCCAAGGGAACAGATGCAGAAGAAGTAGAAGTGTGCAGAGAAAGAATGAATAACTACTTGGAGGAGAATACTGGATAGCGAGCTCTCCATTTATGCTTTCTCCGGGGCAATCATCAATGCAACACTGAGGAAGCCATTGTTGGCTATCTTCTTTGTGCTAGCTCTTTGAATATCTACCTACATGAGGAGGAAGAGGAGGACAATAAAGAAGTCTCTGACGCCCAGCCATCTCCTCCTCTCTTCATAGGAGAGGGCTCTGCTCTTGTGTTTGTGGGGAGAGGAGAGCGGCTGCAGGAGGGTGGCAGTGTCCTTAAATGGGAAAGACAGCTTATCCTTCCAACTGTGTCTCATAACTTTCCCAACCATTTTGTTCTCTGTCTTGTCACCAAGCCAAGAGGAGGGGAGAGGCCTGTTTCCTCCTGTGCAGCGCGTACGCAGCAATAGCATTGTCACAGGGTTTTCATCTGTCGTTGCCCATGTGGCCTCGGCTCATGGTGGGGGGCCTGGCTGGTTGCCCATCTGCTCGCTCTTGTGGAGGCAGCCGTAGGCACATGCACAGCAGGGCATGCAAACGCAGGACATGTCTGTCCATGGCTTGAGGGGGGAAGGACATGAGTGAGCTCATATGCCTTCTCCCGTGGTCGCCACCTCCTTTGCTCAACGACGGGCCATTCAATTGCATGCTCTTCACTGATATCGCGCAGGCGGCGGGATCCGGTGGTCGTTGGCGGCCGGCGGCGGTTTCTGCGATGGCTGGTGCGCGTGATCTGGCGCCTCCCCTCTTTCCCTGTTCGGCGTGCGGGCCAACCTCGTCGGCCGCGCTTCCTTGGGTCGCCGGTTTTGTACAGGAGGCGCTGCTGGTGGCGGGGATCTAGTTCCAAAGAAATCCCTGGTCGGCCATGGCCGGCCACGTCGACGGTGACGCCTGAGGGCGCCGTTCCTCTCCTTGGAGGCGTCGGTATGGACTGATCCCCTCGCTTCCCCTTCCCCTAGGTCTTCCGGGCAAAAGCCCTAACTTTGTTGGGAGGCGAGGCGCTCACGGCGCCGTTCCCTTCTTGAAGGCGCCGCTTTGGGAACCTTGGGGCTGGGTGGCGCTTGTGCGTGGTGGGCAACCGCGGTGGTGCGGCCCTATCCTAGCATGGATATGCGTCCGTTGCTTGGAGATGGACTCGCGTAAGTGGAGGTCGTCGTTTGGTGTCATGGTGGCGTCGATGGTGGAGGCACCTGCCAAGGTTGGCACCTCAATCTGCTCTGAAGATGGACCAGTGGAAGATGGCGGCGACGGCACATGTGAGTGCATCGGACCGGTTTGTGCCCCGGAGCCGGTATGTGGCTCGGTCGGGGCCTCCGACTTTAGATGTTAGGCTTAGGTGAGAGGTCTGGGTATTTGGCCCAGCTTACACCCCTTCATCATATGGATTGGAGTAGCGACAAATGTTGCCAAGATGGCGGATTCAGGCATATTGTTGTACTACTTTGTAAGGTCCTCAAGAATAATCAATAAAATGGCCGCATGCATCTTCCAGATGCAGAGGCCGGGGGTCACCCTCCTTTTCTAAAAAAAAATGTATTCACATGGGGGATTTTTCTGCAATAAGCCTATTAGGCCAACTCCAACGTGCGACCCCAAACAGACGTCCGTTTCGTCTGCTTGGGGGTGGCAATGAGACCGTGTCCGCCTAAATTTCTGGATGCGCCAGTCGTGTGCTCAATGCGCAGCCGCATTTCGACTGCATCTTGTCTGATGTGCATATAAACTAGCATACTAAAATGAAGCATATAAAATTGTTCAAATCAAACATAGCAAATAGTTTATACGTCCGAAATAGTCTTTAGAACCCAATCGAAAGAAAACAATATCAAATAGTCTTACAGCCCAATCAAAATTTGTTTGCATGAGAAAAAAATAAACTGATAGATCTACCGGTTGCTAATGTGAGTCCACATGTGCTCAACCAAATCATCCTGGAGCTGGATATGAGTACGCCAGTCCCGCAATTCACGATGAAAATGGACAAACTGTTCGAAGGTTGCAGGAGGTGGCTGCTCAGACATAACATTTTCGCCCTGGAAATTAGACGCTTGGTCGTAGATGCTTTTATCAGCTCATCCTCCACGATCATGTTGTGCATGATCACACATGCAGTCATCACCTCCCAAAGCTTCTGCGTGCTCCATGTCAATGGAAGGTTTCGAACGATACCCTATCGAGACTGAAGCACACCGAAAGCACGCTCCACATCCTTCCTAGCACTCTCCTGCATTTGGGCAAATCTCTGTCTCTTCTCTCCTTGCGGATTGAGTATGGTCTTCACAAGAGTGGACCACTATGGATAGATACCATCAGCAAGGTAATGTCCCTTGTTGTACTGGTGGCCATTGACCTCAAAGTTGACCTCCGGACAATGGCCTTCTGCAAGCCTTGCAAACACTGGAGAACCCTGAAGAACGCTGATATCATTGTGAGAACTAACCATGCCTAAGAAAGAATGGCATATCCACAGATCTTGTGAAGCCACTGCGTCAAGTATGATAGTAGCACCTTTCACATGCCCCTTTACTGCCCATGCCAAGCAAATGGGAAGTTCTTTCACTTCCAGTGCATACAATCAATACTATCAAGCATGCCCGGGAAGCCCCTCTCGGCATTGACAACCAACAACCTCTATGTATCAGCGACAATTGGCTCTCTCAGGTACTTAGGGCCGAACATTGCCACCATGGCCCTGCATAAACTATACATTCAGAGGATACATGTGGACTCGCTCATACGAACATACTCATCCACAAGATCACCAGGAATTCCATATGCAAGCATGCGGATAGCCTAGTGCATTTCTGATAAGAGAAGCCAAACTTGCCAAGGGCATCCTCTTTGCACTCAAAGTATGGATCATATGCTACCACTCCCCCCGAATACGATTAAACACATGTCTCGCCATACGGAAGCGACGGCGAAATTTGTGTGGTTTTAAGAGTGCGCTATTCTCAAAGTAATCGTCGTAGAGAAGGGTGTGGTCTCTCTCCCTATTGTGGTTCAAGGCCGAAACATGGTTGGGGATTGATCCCCAGTACCGAGGCCGCTTCCTACTAATGTGGTCGTGGACGACCAACGCAGCCGCCACTAGCTCTTCATCATCCGATGAACAAATGAAGTTGTGAAAGAAAAACTCATCCCCGCTATCCATGATACTTTGGGAGCAAAGGGTCGAGCACCTTGCGGTCGTGGTGAAGAGGTGGCCGGAAAGAGCAAGTCGACGAAGTGAAGCAAGGTTGGTGCTGATGGGGTGGGCGCGCTGCGGCAATGCAACGCCTGCCAGAAGTTGTTGGGGTCGACGGCTGGCGACGTCGACCGTAGCTTCTCTCCCACTGTCGACAAGGAACCACGAACGCCAGAAAAAAAATCTACGGAAATGCGGGCATGGGGCGGCTATGACATGGCGTGGTTGTGGGGCAGACAGCCTTGATGGAAGGTGACGCGGCCGGGAACGGGGGTGATGGTGACGATGGCGGAGGGTGGATGGAAGAGGAAGAGAAAAGTGGTTGTGTCCTCGATAGGCAGGCCAGGGGGGACAAGGGCGCGCGCCGCGCCCGTCCGCACGTGTCTGTTCTGCCGCAAACGCGACCCAACTTTGGGTCGGGAATGGGTCAAAAGCAGACAAAAAACGGATGATGGTCCGTTTGCAGCCGCGCGTTGGGCGGCTTGTTCTGTCCGTTTGTCCCCAAACGGACGCGACTGGACCATTTGGGGCCGTGTTTTGGAGTTGGCCTTATGGCATGTATAATGGAGGCATCGCCATATAGCTGCCCCATCTTCCATGTAGGTTGAAACCACTGTATTTTTCTCTCCCCAAAGCAGCCATAGCTTAGCCGGACCACGCCTCCTTCACTTTTCTTAGTATCTCTTACTCTTTCCTTTACACGTGCATCACATCTCTCACAACTAGTTCTTCTCTTTTGCTTTATTTCACCTTTTTGATGAAGCATCGGCCTCCTCTGCAAGAACCCGTTCTTCTGTGCAAGCACTAACTTTTTTCCCTCTCTCTTCCACATCATCGGTTTTTTCTATGGAGCAGCGGTCCTACTTGGAGCGTTGGCCATGCCAAAAATGCCTTGTCCTTACATGGAGATGGGGGCACATTTGAAAAGTTATTAAACACATCTCCAAATGGGTCGCTCATTTATTCATGGACATGTCTGAATATGTCAGAGGAATGAAAAGGATCGAGAGGAGGGGTTTAGAGGGGGAGGGGGGTGATTAGACCCTCAACAAATAAAAGTGGCAATTTTTAAGTTGTTCAAGTTAAGGTGGATTTTTGGCACAAGTTTAAGCATTCACAATACATTTCAAGCAAGCATGACAAAAGTATATGCAGCGGAAAGAGTAAAGCATGCTAATTGCAAGAAAGTAAAGGGATGGGATTGGAGTGTGCAAACGCAATGAAGACACAGAGATTTTTGGCGTGGTTCCGATAGGTGGTGCTATCGTACATCCACGTTGATGGAGACTTCAACCCACAAAGGGTAACGGTTGCGCGAGTCCACGGAGGGCTCCACCCATGAAGGGTCCACGAAGAAGCAACATTGTCAATCCCATTATGGCCATCGCCCACGAAGGGCTTGCCTCACTCGGGTAGATCTTCATGAAGTAGGCGATCTCCTTGCCCTTACAAACTTCTTGGTTTAACTCCACAACTTGACGGAGGCTCCCAAGCGATACCTAACCAATCTAGGAGACACCACTCTCCAAAAGGTAATAGATGGTGTGTTGATGATGAACTCCTTGCTGTTGTGCTTCAAATGATAGTCTCCCCAACACTCAACTCTCTCTCGCAGATTGGATATGGTGGAAAGATGATTTGAGTGGAAAGCAACTTGGGGAAGGCTAGAAATCAAGATTCTTGTGGTAGGATTGGTATATCTTGATCTCAACACATGAGTTGGTGGTTCTCACTCAGAAAATGTATGCTGCAAGTGTAGGCACGTTCTGATGGCTCCCTCACAAATGGAGATGGGGTGGAGGGGTATATATAGCCTCCACACAAAATCCAACCGTTACACACATTTGACCCAACTCGGTCAGACCGAACAGAAGAACTCGGTGAGACCGATTAAGTTCAAAATGTGAATGTTAGGAATCTCGGTGGGACCGACTGGAACAACTCGGTGGGACCGATGTGCTAGGGCTTAGGGCAAACCTCGTCTTGGTGATGCCGATTGCATCAACTCGGTGAGACCGAAGTGAAGCAATTGAGCAACAGAGAGTTGTTCAAGCCATCTCGGTGAGACCGATCGCTATTTCAGTGAGACCGAAATAATTGGAACATGCAACAGAGAGCTGGCAAGGCCATCTCGGTGAGACCGAGATCCGTATCGGTGTGACCAAACTGTTAGGGTTTCTGGCAGTGGCTATGTCATATGAACTGGTGGCTCCGAATAGTATGATTGGTGGGGCCGAGTTGGAGTTTGGGATTTTGACATATTTGGAATGAGAAAGTGGTTGAGGGTTTTGGAGAAATATCACTAAGCATTTGAGCAAGCAAGCCATTAAGCAACACCTGCAAGCTGTCTCAACCGCTTCCGCCCAAAAGTGTCTTGGCGTCTTGTATTCATCAAGGGTTCTTGGCATCTTAATAAGTGTCCGGTTCTTCCTCACAACAACTCCATTTTGTTGAGGTGTGTACGTAGCCGAGAACTCATCTGAAATCCCTTCTTCGTCAAGAATGGTATCCACATTGGCGTTCTTGAACTCTGTTCCATTGTCACTTTGAACCTTCTTGACGTTCACTTCAAATTGGTTTTGGGCCTTTCTAGCAAACTTTTTGAAGATCTTTTGTACCTGCGATTTATCATCAAGAAAGAACACCCACGTAATTCTTGAAAAATCGTCAACAATGACCAATCCAAACGAGTTACCCACTACTTCAGGATACGGCTAACGCGACACTACGATCAGAGACCCTTTGACGAAACTGTGTGCGATGCATTAATCGCAAATGGTGGTGTAAAAAACCCGTCAAGAAAGGTGCAAAACTGAAAGCACAAGTGCTCCCTAGGTGGTTTTGGTAATTAATGTCAACATATCTCTTGTTGGACTAACACTTTTATCTAGTATGTTTCAGATAAGTTCAACAATGGAGTGGCATGGACTAAAGGATGTGGAAACTCCTTCAAGATGCTAAGGACAAAGGATTGGCTCAAGCTTCAAGCTCAAGACTCTTCATTTTATATTTTAGTGATCCAAGATCACATTGAGTCTATAGGAAAAGCCAATACTATCAAGGAGGGATGAGGTGTTGCTTAATGAGTTTCTTGCTCCACGTGCTTAGTGATATGCTCCAAAATCCTCAACTACTTTCCCACTTCCACACATATGACCTAAACCTAAAGTCAAACTCGCCCCACCGATTCTTTCTATCCGCGCCACCGAAGTTCAGATGTCATAGCCACTGCCACAAACCCTAGGCAAATCGGTCTCATCGATAGGGATCTCGGTCTCACCGAGATGGGATTGTAATCTATCTGTGTATGTCCATTACCAAAATCGGTCTCACCGAGTTTGTGCAATCGGTACTACCGAGATTATAATGCAAACTCTCTGGTTAACTTATTACCAAAATCGGTCCCACCGAGTTTGAGTAATCGGTCCCACCGAGTTTGCCTGACCAACTCTCTGGTTAGCTTATACCAAAATCGGTCTTACCGAGTTTGTGTAATCGGTCTCACCGAGATTAAGTTATGCCCTAACCCTAACCATATCGGTCCTACCGAGTTGCATGTCAGTCCCACCGAAAACCCAAACGGTCACTAGGTTTACTGAATCGGACCGACCGAGTTTGTTGATTCGTTCCTACCGAGTTTGGTAAATTGTGTGTGACAGTTAGATTTTGTGTGGAGGCTATATATACCCCTCCATCTCCTCTTCATTCGTGGAGAGAGCCATCAGAACAAACCTACACTTCCAACTTACCAGCCTCGAGAGAGAACCACCTACTCATGTGTTGAGGCCAAGATATTCCATTCCTACCATATGAATCTTGATCTCTAGCCTTCCCCAAGTTGCTTTCCACTCAAATCTTCTTTCCACCAGATCCAAATCCTATGAGAGAGAGAGAGAGTTGAGTGTTGGGGAGACTATCATTTGAAGCACAAGAGCAAGGAGTTCATCATCAACACACCATTTGTTACTTCTTGGAGAGTGGTGTCTCCTAGATTGGCTAGGTGTCACTTGGGAGCCTCCGACAAGATTGTGGAGTTGAACCAAGGAATTTGTAAGGGCAAGGAGATCGCCTACTGTGAAGATCTACCGCTAGTGAGGCAAGTCCTTCGTGGGCGACGGCCATGGTGGGATAGACAAGGTTGCTTCTTCATGGACCCTTCATGGGTGGAGCCCTCCGTGGACTCACAAGAACTGTTACCCTTCGTGGGTTGAAGTCTCCATCAACGTGGATGTACGATAGCACCACCTATCGGAACCATGACAAAAACATCTGTGTCTCCAATTGCGTTTGAATCCTCCAAAACCCTTCCCTTTACATTCTTGCAAGTTGCATGCTTTACTTTCCGCTGCTCATATACTCTTCGCATGCTTGCTTGTTATGTATTGTGAATGTTAAACTTGTGCCTAAACTCCAATTAAACCTAAAGAAGTTAAAAGCTGCAACTTTGGTACTTAGCGTCTAATCACCCCCCCCCCCTCTAGACACCTCTTCTCAAGGTCCTACAAGTGGTATCACAGCTTCGGTCTCCATTGCCTTGGTTTAATCACCATTGGAGGAAGATGGATGAGTCTACTTTGGGGAGTCTTAGACATAGAGTGCCTATTCTTGATGGAGAGTATTTTCATGAGTGGAAAAATGAGATGCTTGTAATTTTCAATCAATATCATTTGAACAAGTACATTGCTAGCCCTTGTGCACCTCATGCTGATCCTATGCATCCTACCCTTGATGAATCAATTGACATGATTAGGAATCTTAGAACTGTTAATCTTATCACTAGAGGCTTGCCTAGAAACTTAATTAGAAACTTGCCTACTCTTGAGTGTGCCTACACTATATGGAAATTTCTTGAGGAACGCTTTCCAAATTATTTCTTGAAAAATCTAGATGAAATTCTCCATAAGTCTATTGCCTTGAGTAAGATGAATATTAGTGATCCTATGTTTGGTGATCGTCTATTTGAACTTACTAACCTTATGCGTGCCAAAGGAGATGTTGGAATTATTGGTGATATTATTTCCGAAGCTATAAGAATTCATAAGCAAGATCATTGTCAAACTCACTCTAACGAATTACCCTCTCTAGGACTTGATCCACCACATGACGATGTTGAACATGGATACTATGATGAGGATGATGATAGTGACTTCAATCTTGACGATGCAATGAGACATTTTGGTCTTATGGCAAATCTTGAGGATATATGTCGGAGGAAAGGAATGGGTTCTTGACAAGGATGTACCGATCACATGACCGGAGATAAAGACATGTTTCGTGAGCTTGCTGAAAATGATAGTCCTCGAAAGTATGTCACTTTCGGTGACAACTCAAAGGGTAAGGTGGTTGGCCTCGGTAAGGTGGCCATCTCACATGATAGCTCCATTCGTAATGTTATGCTCGTTGAATCTCTTGGCTACAACTTACTTTCAAAGATCTAGACTTGCTGATTTCGGTTTCAATGTCCTATTTATCAAGTAGATTGCCAAGTGTTTCGTCGAGACAATCATAAAATGGTCTTTACCGGTATACATAGAGGTGATCTTTACATTGTTGATTTCTCTAAAAAGGCTCAACCTAAAACTTGCCTCATTGCTAAATCCTCAAAAGGTTGGTTATGGCATAGACGACTGGGTCACTTTGGCATGAGAAACCTTGACAAGCTTATTAAAGGGAATCATATCCTTGGTGTTAACGATGTCATATTTGATAAGGATAGACTTTGCAGTGCTTGTCAAGGTGTAAACAAGTTGGAGGAAGGCATCCCGTGAAAAACATCATGACCACAAGGAGGCCACTTGAGCTACTTCACATGGATCTTTTTGGTCCCAACGCTTACAAGAGTCTAGGTGGAAATTCTTTTGGTCTAGTTATAGTTGCTGATTTTTCAAGATTTACGTGGGTGTTCTTTCTCGATGGTAAATCGCAGGTCCAAAAGATCTTCAAACTTCGCCAGGAAGGCTCAAAATCAGTTTGAAGTGAAGATCAAGAAGGTTCGCAGCGACAATGGAACGGAGTTCAAGAACGCAAACGTGGACACCTTTCTTGACGAAGAAGGGATTTCACACGAGTTCTCGGTTACGCATACACCTCAACAAAATGGAGTTGTTGAGAGGAAGAACCGGATGCTCATCGAAATGGCGAGAACGATGCTTGATGAGTACAAGACGCCAAGCACTTTTGGGCGAAGCGGTTGAGACAGCTTGTCATGCAACAAATCGCTTGTATCTTCACAAGCTACTCGGCAAGACTGCATCTGAGCTCCTCACCGTAACAAACCCCAAGTTGGATACTTTCGAGTATTCGGCTCAAAGTGCTACATTCTTGATAAGCATCGTCGTTCTAAATTTGCTCCTAAGTCTCATGAAGGTTTCCTACTAGGTTATGGCTCAAACTCTCACACTTACCGTGTCTACAACAATTTCACCCGAAAGGTTGAAGAGACGGTAGATGTGAAGTTTGATGAATCTAACGGCTCGCAAGTAGAGCAATTGCCAATTGATGTAGGAGACAAAGATCCTTCGGTAGCAATCCAAGACTTGTCTATTGGCAAGGTCCGTCCAACGGGGGTGAAGGAGAGTACCTCGTCCGTCCAACTGGAAGCTTCTACTTCACGACAAGGTGAACCAAGAGTTGATACGGAAGCATCCACAAGTGGAACACACCAAGATGAAGAAAACAAGGAAGTACATCAAGAACGTCAACAACCTCCTTCTCCACCACGACAAGAAAACGACAACGCCAACAATGAAGAAGATCAAGAAGAAGAATAACAAGATGAAGAAGATGTTCAACCAAGACCCAAGCAAAAGCTTTCACGAGTTTGAGCAAGAATTGGTAAAGACCATCCCGTAGAGCAAATCTACAATGATATTCAAACCGGGAGAATCACTCGCTCTAAAACTCGTTTAGCTAACTTTTGTGAAAACTGTTCTTTCATCTCTAGCATTGAACCTATGAAGGTAGAAGAAGCATTGGAAGATCCTGTTTGGACAAATGCTATGCATGAAGAGCAACACAACTTTGAGAGAAACCAAGTTTGGACATTGGTTGAGAAGCCCGACAACAACCACAACATCATCGGTACCAAATGGGTGTTTCGCAACAAGCAAGATGAAGATGGACAAGTAGTTCGCAATAAAGCACGTCTCGTCGCCCAAGGCTACACACAAGTCGAAGGTATGGACTATGGTGAGACTTATGCTCCTGTTGCTAGACTTGAATCCATTCGCATCTTACTTGCCTATGCTAATCACCATGATATCACCTTATACCAGATGGACATTAAAAGTGCCTTTCTAAATGGTGAAATAGAGGAGGAAGTTTATGTTAAACAACCTCCCAGCTTTATCAATCCTAAGAAACCCAATCATGTTTACAAACTTCACAAAGATATTTATGGTCTTAAACAAGCTCCTAGAGCTTGGTATAAATGCTTGACCAAGTTTCTTCTTGAAAAGGGATTTGAAATTGGGAAAATTGATTCCACACTTTTTACTAAAAGGGTTAATGGAGAATTATTTGTATGCCAAATTTATGTTGATGATATCATATTTGGATCAACTAACCCTCATTTTAGTGAGAAGTTTGGAAAGCTAATGTCGGAGAAGTTTGAGATGTCAATGATGAGTGAACTCAAATTCTTTCTTGGGTTGCAAATCAAGCAAACTAAGGAAGGTACTTTTGTTTCTCAAACGAAGTACACTAAGGACTTATTCAAGAAGTTCCATATGCAAGAGTGCAAAGGTATGTCTACACCCATGCCTACTAGTGGACATCTTGATTTGATCAAAGATGGTGAACCGGTTGATCAAAAGGTTTATCGCTCTATGATTGGTTCATTGTTATACCTATGTGCTTCACGTCCCGATATTATGCTAAGTGTGTGCATGTGTGCAAGATATCATGCTGCTCCTAAAGAATGTCATCTTAAGGCCGTAAAAAGGATAGTGAGATACTTAATTCATACACCAAATTTTGGCATTTGGTATCCTAAGAGGGCCTCTTTCGATCTTGTTGGCTACTCCGACTCGGACTATGCCGGAGACAAGGTTGATAGAAAGTCCACTTCGGTACTTGTCAATTTCTTGGTAGATCTCTTGTGTCTTGGTCCTCCAAGAAACAAAACTTCGGTATCCTTATCTACCTTGAAGCGGAGTACATTGTCATTGGTTCATGTTGTGCTCAATTACTTTGGATGACCCAAACTCTTAAAGATTATGGGATATATGTGAAACATGTTCCATTGCTTTGTACAATGAAAGTGCTATCAAAATTGGTCATAATCCCGTACAACATTCTCGAACAAAGCATATTGAAGTTCGTCATCATTTCATTCGAGATCATGTTGCTAAGGGTGACATTAATCTTAAGCATGTTCGCACCGAAAAGCAATTAGCGGATATATTCACTAAACCTCTTGATGAGAAAGTGTTTTGCAGGTTGAGAGGAGAATTGAACATCATAGATGCTTCAAACTTGGAGTAGAAACTCCATTGGACACATGCAATACATGAGCTTATGACTAATCCTTGATATTTCTCTTATGATGAAAATCTTATGTCTTGGATATATTTACATCTTGCATGTTATATAACCCATGTAGGTACGTGGTTGAATCAAATTCCATGAGATTGTAATCTACTCACATCTTGAGCAATCTCTACATCACCAAGTCTCTACACTATGGTGGTTGAAGACAAGGAAGCACAGAACCATTCAAACATATCCTTTGCAAATTCTATGTTGAGCTTCATGATTGTCATTTTTGGATACACAAGTGCTCTTCCTTGCTAGAACTAACCCATGTAGGTAGATGGACTCAAATTCCAAGTGGTTCTCCCAACTCTTAATGAGCTACATCAACCTTGAGCAACCCACACAAGTTCAACTACATGATCAACACCACCAACCAAGGTATGTTATTCCATCTTAGAGAAGCTTTACTCTGAGACATGAGCTAAAGCAACTCGACAAGATGTGAACACATCAAGATGCTTAAACAAAAAATGGTAACCCCATTTTGAGCTTAAACGATGAGTATGACCTATGATCAAGTGATCTCACTTGACTCCTAAGTCAATATACTCTAACATAGGTGACTTTGTCGCCGACCATCTCTAGATGAAGTTCTCTCGTGTTCTTTTCTGTGCTTTTTGCATTTGTCTCATGCATATTTGTTCCCCCTTTCAAAAAAAAACTTCATCTAGATTTCTTTCTTTTCTTTTCTGTTTGCTCTGCATTTCCTACATCCAATTCATTGCATATCATTCAGTAAATTCCTTGCAAATCTTTGTGAGATCTTTCTAGTCTAGTGAGCTGAGATGACAAGTGTTTTCTCTGTGATGAACTCGGTTTCACCGATTTGTTGTTTTCGGTCCAACTGAATCCTTTCGGTACAACCGAAGCATACCACTCGGTGCCACCGATTTCACAACAGGAAAAACAGTTTGCCACTTAATCTGTGTTTCTTCTGATCCAGCTCCACTCAATGAATCTTGTCCTCTACAAGCATCACATTTATATAAATGCTTTGTCGTGACTCAAGGATCAAACCCTTCTTGGAAATTGATGTCAAAGGGGAGAGAGAGATCACATCAAAGCTCATCACTTTCAAAAGGGAGAGAGTATTACTTCATAGGGGAGAAAGAGATCTCCAGGGGGAGAGAATACTCAAGTAGAAAGTATTTCTCAAGGATCCCAGATGCTTGGTGTTCAAGAGGAGAGATGGCACATGTCTTATTTAGGGGAAAGACATGTTCATATGTGCTTATTTGCATTAGCTCTGTTCATTTATATCTTTCAGCTCTGATTTTCTGCCTATCTTCTCCTAGTATCCCATGCTAGATTCAGGGGGAGCAAGACATCTAAGGGAAAGAAATCATTTAAATTCATTGCATATTTTTACCCTTGGGGACATGTCTAATCCAATGTGGTACTTAGTACTCACTCTCTACATGTCATCCCAGTTTTGGTATTCTTGTGGTTTCTTTTGTTTGCTCTGGCTAGTAGATGTACCTGTGTTATCTAACCTTGTTTACGCAGGTTCATTCCATCCTAAGCCAACTCAAGACTACAAGGTAAGTATATGCATCACAATCATGTGTATGAGGAATTCTTGCTGATGTACATACTATTTGCAAGAAGGACTCATGAGCATGAAGGTATTTTCTTTAATATTCTTTGCTATGATGCATATGGCCAAGATACATGTAACACATTGCCTACACTATCATGATTATGCTCTCACATGCTTCTATATTCCATATTCACATGATTGCATACATGTAGGGGGAGCCTATGCTTGTTACATGTCTTTCCGAAGCTTTACTTGCTATTCTTTATATCTTTATCTAAAGCTTTGATGTATGTTGTCATAAATTACCAAAAAGGGGGAGATTGAAAGCACAAGTGCTCCCTAGGTGGTTTTGGTAATTAATGTTAACATATCTCTTGTTGGACTAACACTTTTATCTAGTATGTTTCAGATAAGTTCAACAATGGAGTGGCATGGACTAAAGGATGTGGGAACTCCTTCAAGATGCTAAGGACAAAGGATTGACTCAAGCTTCAAGCTCAAGACTCTTCATTTTATATTTTAGTGATCCAAGATCACATTGAGTCTATAGGAAAAGCCAATACTATCAAGGAGGGATGAGGTGTTGCTTAGTGAGTTTCTTGCTCCACAGTGCTTAGTGATATGCTCCAAAATCTTCAACTACTTTCCCACTTCCACACATATGACCTAAACCTAAAGTCAAACTCGGCCCCACCGATTCTTTCTATCCGGCGCCACCGAGTTCAGATGTCATAGCCACTGCCACAAACCCTAGGAAAATCGGTCTCACCGATAGGGATCTCGGTCTCACCGAGATGGGGTTGTAATCTCTCTGTGTATGTCCACTACCAAAATCGGTCTCACCGAGTTTGTGCAATCGGTACTATCGAGATTACAATGCAAACTCTTTGGTTAACTTATTACCAAAATCGGTCCCACCGAGTTTGAGTAATCGGTCCCACCGAGTTTGCCTGACCAACTCTCTGGTTAGCTTATTACCAAAATCGGTCTTACCGAGTTTGTGTAATCAGTCTCACCGAGATTACGTTATGCCCTAACCCTAACCATATCGGTCCTACCGAGTTGCATGTCAGTCCCACCGAAAACCCTAACGGTCACTAGGTTTACTGAATCGGTCCGACCGAGTTTGTTGATTCGGTCCTACCGAGTTTGGTAAATTGTGTGTGACGGTTAGATTTTGTGTGGAGGCTATATATACCCCTCCACCTCCTCTTCATTCGTGGAGAGAGCCATCGAACAAACCTACACTTCCAACTTACCAGCCTGAGAGAGAACCACCTACTCATGTGTTGAGGCCAAGATATTCCATTCCTACCATATGAATCTTGATCTTTAGCCTTCCCCAAGTTGCTTTCCACTCAAATCTTCTTTCCACCAGATCCAAATCCTATGAGAGAGAGAGAGAGAGTTGAGTGTTGGGGAGACTATCATTTGAAGCACAAGAGCAAGGAGTTCATCATCAACACACCATTTGTTACTTCTTGGAGAGTGGTGTCTCCTAGATTGGCTAGGTGTCACTTGAGAGCCTCCGACAAGATTGTGGAGTTGAACCAAGGAGTTTGTAAGGGCAAGGAGATCGCCTACTGTGAAGATCTACCGCTAGTGAGGCAAGTCCTTCGTGGGCGACGGCCATGGTGGGATAGACAAGGTTGCTTCTTCGTGGACCATTCATGGGTGGAGCCCTCCATGGACTCACAAGAATCATACCCTTCGTGGGTTGAAGTCTCCATCAACATGGATGTACGATAGCACCACCTATCGAAACCACGACAAAAACATCCGTGTCTCCAATTGCGCTTTGAATCCTCCAAAACCCTTCCCTTTACATTCTTGCAAGTTGCATGCTTTACTTTCCGCTGCTCATATACTCTTTGCATGCTTGCTTGTTATGTCTTGTGAATGTTAAACTTGTGCCTAAACTCCACTTAAACCTAAAGAAGTTAAAAACTGCAACTTTGGTACTTAGTGTCTAATCACTCCCCTCTAGACACCTCTTCTCAAGGTCCTACAAAAATGTTTGAGATGGTGGAGCGATCAAACACGGTTCGGATTTTAGTTGCATGTGTGATGCAAGGCACACGGTTAATCCATTCGAACTATTTGCGATGAGGCAGAACAACAAAAACGGGCAGCCATATCAATGTGTGTGCGATATACGGCATACTGTTCACTTGGACGAACTGTTTTTGATTAGGGAACACAACAGAAACGGTTCAACTTAACAAGATGTGTGTGATATGCGGCATACGGTTCACATGTATGAACTGTTTGCGATGAGCCAAAAGAACACAAACGAGTCGTGTAAACGACATGTGTGTGATACGTGGCGAACCGCCGACTCGGATGAACTGTTTGCGATGAGAAATTACAACACACACGGTTAATATAGTTAGTTTGTGTGCGATTCTGTGTGTACAAAAAACTTTGAAAAATGCAAACTAGTTGCTTGCGGTGGCTAGGAGTATCGCACACGATGCGTCTGGGAGTACTCGTGTGCGATGATTAGTAAGTTACACGTACGTTTCCTTATGTTAACATGTGAGTGATTTTGCAATATGGACAGTTAATATGCAAATGCTTCTGGACATCGGGCACATGCTTAAACTCAATGAACTGTGTACGATACTACATACATTTATCTATGAGAAAATCCGGGGGTCAGAATTCTTTCCAATTCGAAAGACCCAAATGATCCAAGGGAGCGGAAAGAGAGGGATTCGAACCCTCGGTACAAAAAAATTGTACAACGGATTAGCAATCCGCCGCTTTAGTCCACTCAGCCATCTCTCCACGTTCCAAAGCAAAAGGTTTCCGTGATATGATATAGGCAAGAAATAAGAAATAACGGTTGCAAAAAACCCCCTTTTTTTTCTTTCAAAAGTCTATAAAAATTATATTGCCAATTCCATTTTAATTATATTCTTTTTTATTAATGTTAATAAAAAAAGCCATGAAAATTTAAGAACTTGGGTAACATCATTTGAGTAACATATATATAGTGGTTACACTATTCGACAAAAGGAGGATCTTCGTAACACAGTTTCGACAACCATATGGTCCATATCTACATACTTAACATAGTAACAACTATCACATTTTAAGAGGCTAAGGGCCAACAACCATATGGTCCATATCTACATACTTAACATAGTAACAGCTAGCACATTTTAAGAGGCTGAGGGCCAACAACCACAACTATCCGCAGGAAGCAGCTTGATCATGGCAACTCGACATCTCGTCAATGAAAAGGAAGAGCCCTCCTGTGCCTTGGTAGAGCATGAGTAGAATAGTGTCTCCACTTTTCCAATATGGATGCATTGCCACGACAAGCGAGAACTTGTTAATTTCAATGGTTCCATTTCTGCGGGAAATGCAGTACCTTGCAATCACTTTGGCGTTATTAGCAGGCACAAGTGTAATTTGACCTTGCCGGGAAATCGATCCAGGAACTGCTACAGCGGGCAATTTCTGTTGACATGTAGAATAAAAACCAACTGTAACATATCGTTGAAGATATATATATATATATATATATATATATGTATGTATATATATATATAGTTTATGAGCATCAACATTAAAATAAGACCTTTTACCAGCGTTTTGTGCACACAATTGGTCTTGTTCAATGTGTGCACCATAGGTCTCACTAATCCCACCCAAAATTCAACGTTCATACGCTGTGCTATCTCTGTCAGATTATCAACAAAGTTTATGACATGCTTCAAGTCCTTCCAGTGAAATTTGGTACACTTAGTAACATACAGATCGTTTACTATGCATCCAACATATCCTGCTTAAAAGGTGGAAAGGTATTATTTATTCAAAACATGGCAGAAGAATATATAGTGCGCATAAATTGGTAAATATAATTTGTTACTGCCTAGGAACAGAGTCAGAAAATGAAATCACAATTGGTTGCTTAAATAGTGATCAATTAGTCAGAACAAATACCCCGATTTTGCTAAGTAATATGACAACATGGAGAAAGTTGAAAGGACACTAACCTCGATCAGACTTTGATCGACTGATGACATTGGGGAAGTAAACATCCATGTTAATTAGACCAGGTTGTGGTGCACGCACTAGAATTTTATTGCCAGCTTTCAGTTCATAAAACATAGACATTTTTCTCCAAAGGTCCGCATTAAAATAGGAGTGACCATCTTTATCAAGTTTTACGATAACCGTCATTGTAAATCCATGCTGCGTTGTCAATATGACATCCCGAGAGTCATCAACAAAGTAAAGCCCAAGATTTCCTTCTACTCATGTTCTTGCAAAGCAAGGGATGTACTGCTTGAAATGAAAATTAAGATTGTAAATTAGATATAATGAAATAACAGCGCAAGATGCAAATATGGTAGTAACTGATATAACAGATCACTATATATATGAAAGCAAAGTACAAAAATATAGAATTAAAAATAGATAATGTAGCAACAGACGGTATATGTTCACAAATTTTGGCCATGCCGACTGTGGTAGATTGAGATTGAACATACCGAGCACTCCCTGAAGTCATCTGGAATGGTGAGATAGAACTTCGTTTCCGACTGGCCGCGACCACACTTGCCCGATTTGTGCTTGCACTGTGGACACATGAATGAACACCCACGAATCAGCCAGAACAAAAATGATTCCACGATGATTTGATTTGTTGATTAACAGCTTGGACGGATCATGCGATAAGAGATGAGTGAATATTTCGCTAAGTTGATTACCTTCTCCATGAGAAAAATCCCCGGCCCAATCCCGTAGAAAACCCTAGTCGACCAGAGTCTAGAATGTCGGTGCAAATAGGCGGCGGAAAGTGATAGGGGCGAAATCCCGTGCCATTTGGAGCGGGACCCACGCCCGCCAACAACAGACGTCGAGCTTAGTGATAGAAGTTGATGAGGTGCAGAGTTGAGGAGGAGTTCGCGGTGAGTGGGTGGGGACGAAGTGGGCGAGGGTTTTCTTTTTTACTTTTGCATGTGTGAGTAAACACACACGGTTCGCAGAGGCGACGAAGATGTATCGTGTGCAATAGTAAATCACCAAGATTGAATGAGAATCCAAATTTCCTTTGTCCTTCATCCATGAGTTTTTTTCTACGATGAACATAAACCCTGCTAATCACCGTGTTCAATTTTGGCACTTTTCCAGGTTCATTTACAATATTTAGGGGATTATGTGCATTTTGTAGGCATTAATGCACATAATTTAAATTCAAACAATTGGTGCTTGAAAAGGTGCACAAGAACGGTCTGGAAAAACCATACTCATGGTATTTAGTAAATTCTCAAGCCTTTTGCTAGGAATGGGCAGATATTTCAAGGGAATGCGTGGCAATAGTCAACCACAAACACATCATTTACTGGGTTATCAACTATAGAACAATGAAATACTGATACGTCCATTTTGCATCATGCTTTTATATCGATATTTATCGCATTATGGGCTGTTATTCACGTTATGTCACAATACTTATGGCTATTCTCTCTTATTTTACAAGGTTTGCATGAAGAGGGAGAATGCCTAACTGGAATTCTTGGTCGAAAAGGAGCAAATATTGGAGACCTATTCTCACAAGAACTCCAAAAGTCCTGAAACTCCACGGAATATCTTAAAATAAATAAAGAAAAATCATCGCCAAAGATGAAGGCCAGGGGGCCCACACCCTGCTCACGAGGGTGGGGGGCGCCCCCCCTGGGGCGCGCCCCCTACCTCGTGGGCCCCCTGGTGGCTCTCCGACGCCTATCTTCTCATATATGAAGTCTTTCGATGAGAAAAAAAATAAGAGGCAACCTTTCGGGACGAAACTCCGCCGCCACGAGGCGGAACCTTGGCGGAACCAATCTAGGGCTCCAGCAGAGCTGTTCTGCCGGGGACACTTCCCTCCGGGAGGGGGAAATCATCGTCATCATCATCACCAACGCTCCTCTCATCGGGAGAGGGCAATCTCCATCAACATCTTCACCTAAAGCACCATCTCATCTCCAAACCCTAGTTCATCTCTTGTATCCAATTCTTGTCTCCAAGTCCGGGATTGGTGCTAGTAGGTTGCTAGTAGTGTTGATTACTCCTTGTAGTTGATTTTAGTTGGTTTATTTGGTGGAAGATCATATGTTCAGATCCTTTATGCATATTATTACCCCTCTGATTATGAACATGAATATGCTTGGTGAGTAGTTACGTTTGTTCATGAGGACAAGGGAGAAGTCTTGCTATTAGTAGTCATGTGAATTTGGTATTCGTTCGATATTTTGATGAGATGTATGTTGTCTAGCCACTAGTGGTGTTATGTGAACGTCGACTACATAACACTTCACCATTATTTGGGCCTAGAGGAAGCCATTGGGAAGTAATAAGTAGATGATGGGTTGCTAGAGTGATAGAAGCTTAAACCCTAGTTTATGCTGTTTCGTAAGGGGCTGATTTGGATCCATATGTTTCATGCTATGGTTAGGTTTACCTTAATACTTTTGTTGTAGTTATGGATGCTTGCAATAGAGGTTAATCATAAGTGGGATACTTGTTCAAGTAAGAACAGCACCCAAGCACCGGTCCACCCACATATCAAATTATCAAAGTACCGAACGCGAATCATATGAACGTGATGAAAACTAGTTTGACGATAATCCCATGTGTCCTCGGGAGCGCTTTTCCTATTATAAGAGTTTGTCCAGGCTTGTCCTTTGCTACAAAAAGGATTGGGCCACCTTGCTGCACTTCATTTACTCTTGTTACTTGTTGCTCGTTACAATTTATATTATCACAAAACTATCTGTTACCACTTATTTCAGTACTTGCAGAGAATACCTAGCTGAAAACCACTAATCATTTCCTACTGCTACTCGTTGGTTTAGACACTCTTACTTATCGAAAGGACTACGATAGACCCCCTATACTTGTGGGTCATCAAGACTCTTTTCTCGGCCGCTGCCGGGAGTGTAGCGCCTTTGGTAGGTGGAATTTGGTAAGGAAATATTTATATAGTGTGCTGAAATTTACTGTGACTTGTTACTATGGAAAGTAATTCTCTGAGGGGCTTGTTCGGGGTATCTTCACCCCGTCCAGTAGAGCAAAGTGTTGCTCCTCAACCTACTGAACCTATTGAAAATGAAACTCCTTTCGAAATTCTTCGGGTATGATGGAAAAACTGCTAGCTAACACTTTTACAGGAGATGGAACAAAGCATCCTGACATCTACTCTATGTGGATGAAGTTTGTGGACTATTCAAGCTTGCAGGTATACCCAATGATGTTGTTAAGAAGAAGGTCTTCCCTTTATCTTTGAAGGGAGACACATTGACATGGTATAGGCTATGTGATGATACGAGATCATGGAACTATAAAAGATTGAAATTGGAATTTCATCAAAAGTATTACCCTATGCATCTTGTTCATCGTGATCGCAATTATATATATAATTTTTGGCCTCGCGAAGGAGAAAGCATCGCTCAAGCTTGGGGGAGGCTTAAATCAATGTTATATTCATGCCCCAATCATGAGCTCTCAAGAGTGATAATTCTTCAGAATTTTTATGCTCGGCTTTTTGATGACAATCGCACCATGCTCGATACTTCTTGTGCTGGCTCTTTTATGATGAAGACTATTGAATTTAAATGGAATTTATTGGATAGAATTAAACGCAACTCTGAAGGTTGGGACCTCGACGAAGGTAAGGAGTCAGGTATGACACCTAAGTTTGATTGTGTTAAATCTTTTATGGATACCGATATTTTCCGTAAGTTTAGCACTAAATATGGACTTGACTCTGAGATAGTAGCTTATTTCTGTGAATCTTTTGCTACTTATGTTGATCTCCCCAAGGAGAAGTGGTTTAAATATCATCCTCCCATAGAAGTAAAAGTATCTGCACCTATTAAGGTTGATGAAAAGACTGTCACTTATAATGATCATATTGTTCCTACCTCTTATGTTGAGAAACCACATTTCCCTGTTAGAATAAAGGATCATGCTAAAGCTTCAACTGTGGTTCGTAAAAGCAATATTAGAACTTATACACCTCCTGATCAAATCAAAGTAGAACCTAATATTGCTATTGTTAAAGATCTCTTGTCTGATAATATTGATGGGCATGTTATTCAATTCTGTGGTGAATCTGCTAGAATTGCTAAACCTAGCGTTAAAGATAAACATAGACCTGTGGTAGGCGTGCCTGTTATTTCTGTTAAAATAGGGGATCATTGTTATCATGGCTTATGTGATATGGGTGCTAGTGCTAGTGTTATACCTTATGACTTGTATAAAGAAATCAAGCATGAAATTGCACCTGCTGAGTTAGAAGATATTGATGTTACGATTAAACTTGCCAATAGAGATACTATATCTGCAATGGGAATTGTTAGAGATGTTTAAGTCTTGTGTGGGAAAACCAAATACCCTGCTGATTTTCTTGTTCTTAGTTCCCCACAAGATAGCTTTTGTCCCATTATATTTGGTAGACCCTTCTTGAATACTGTTAATGCTAAGATAGACTGCAAAAAGGATGTTGTTACTATTGGCTTGGATGATATGGTTCATGAGTTTAATTTCTCTAAATTTAGTAAACAACATCGTGACGAAGAATTGCCTAGTAAGGACGAAATTATTGGTCTTGCTTCTATTGCCGCATTCTCCTAGTGATCCTTTAGAACACTATTTGCTAGATCATGAAAATGAGATGTTCATGAATGAAAGAAGGGAAATAGATGAGGTATTCTTTAAACGGGAACCTATTCTGCAACACAATTTGCCTGTAGAAATCCTAGGGGATCCTCCTCCACCCAAGGGTGATCCCATGTTCGAGCTTAAACCGTTGCCTGATAATCTTAAATATGCTTATCTTGATGAAAAGAAAATATATCATGTTCTTATTAGTGCTAACCTTTCAGAGCATGAAGAAGAAAGATTATTGAAAACTCTGAAGAAGCACCGTGCCGCTATTGGATATACTCTTGATGATCTTAAGGGCATTAGTCCCACTCTATGTCAACATAAAATAAATTTGGAAGCGGATGCCAAACCAGTTCGTGATCCTCGACGACGTTTGAATCCTAAAATGAAAGAAGTGGTAAGAAAAGAAATACTCAAGCTTCTGGAGGCAGGTATAATTTATCCGTTGCTAATAGTCAAGGGTAAGTCCTGTCCATTGTGTCCCCAAGAAGGGAGGTATTATCGTTGTCCCAAATGATAAAGATGAATTGATCCTCAAAGAATTATCACAAAGTTATAGGATGGTAATTGATTTCCGCAAATTAAATAAAGCTACTAAGAAAGATCATTACCCTTACCTTTTATTGATCAAATGCTAGAAAGATTATGCAAACATACACATTATTGCTTTCTAGATGGTTATTCTGGTTTCTCTCAAATACCGTGGTTTGGCTAAAGATCAATCAAAGACTACTTTTACATGCCCTTTTGGTACTTTTGCTTATAGATGTATGCCTTTTGGTTTATGTAATGCACCGCTACCTTTCAAAGATGCATGATGGCTATATTCTCTGATTTTTGTGAAAAAATTTGTGAGGTTTTCATGGACGATTTTTCCGTCTATGGTTCCTCTTTTGATGATTGCTTGAGCAATCTTGATCGAGTTTTGCAGAGATGTGAAGAAACTAATCTTGTATTGAATTGGGAAAAGTGCCACTTTATGGTTAATGAAGGTATTGTCTTGGGGCACAAAGTTTCTGAAAGAGGTATTGAAGTTGATAAAGCCAAGGTTGATGCTATTGAAAAGATGCCATGTCCCAAGGACATCAAAGGTATAAGAAGTTTCCTTGGTCACGCCGGATTTTACAGGAGGTTCATTAAGGACTTCTCAAAAATTTCTCGGCCTCTGTCTAATTTATTACAAGAAGATGTACCATTTGTCTTTGATGATGGTTGTGTAGAAGCATTTGAAATACTTAAGAAAGCATTAGTCTCTGCACCTGTTGTTCAGCCACCTGATTGGAATTTACCTTTTGAAATTATGTGTGATGCTAGTGATTATGTCAGAGGTGCTGTTCTAGGGAAAAGAGTTGATAAGAAATTAAATGTTATCCATTATGCTAGTAAGACTCTAGATAATGCTCAAAGAAATTATGCTACTACCAAAAAGGAACTTTTAGCAGTTGTATTTGCTTGTGATAAATTCAGACCCTATATTGTTGATTCTAAAGTAACTATTCACACCGATCATGCTGCTATTAAATATCTTATGGAAAAGAAAGATGCTAAACCTAGACTTATTAGATGGGTTCTCTTGCTATAAGAATTTGATTTGCATATTGTTGATAGAAAAGGAGCTGAGAACCCCGTTGCAGATAACTTATCTAGGTTAGAGAATGTTCTTGATGACCCACTACCTATTGATGATAGCTTTCCTGATGAACAATTAAATGTCATAAGCACTTCTCGTAGCACTCCATGATATGCTGATTATGCTAATTATAGTTGCTAAATTTATACCACCTAGCTTCACATACCAACAAAAGAAAAAGTTTTTCTATGATTTGCGGCATTACTTTTGGGATGACCCACATCTTTATAAAGAAGGAGTAGATGGTGTTATTAGATGTTGTGTACCTGAGCATGAACAGAACAGATCCTACGCAAGTGTCACTCCAAAGCTTATGGAGGACACCACGCTGGAGATAGAACTGCACATAAGGTATTGCAATCCGGTTTTTATTGGCCCACTCTCTTCAAGGATGCCCGTAAGTTTGTTTTGTCTTGTGATGAATGTCAAAGAATTGGTAATATTAGGAGACGTCAAGAAATGCCTATGAATTATTCACTTGTTATTGAACCATTTGATGTTTGGGGCTTTGATTATATGGGACCTTTTCCTGCCTCTAATGGATATACACATATTTTAGTTGCTGTTGATTATGTTACTAAGTGGGTAGAAACTATTCCAACTAGTAGTGCTGATCATAGCACTTCTATTAAAATGCTTAAGGAAGTTATTTTTCTGAGGTTTGGAGTCCCTAGATATTTAATGACTGATGGTGGTTCACATTTTATTCATGGTGCTTTCCGTAAAATGCTTGCTAAATATGATGTTAATCATAGAATTGCATCTCCTTATCACCCGCAGTCTAGTGGTCAAGTAGAATTGAGCAATAGAGAGCTCAAATTAATTTTGCAAAAGACTGTTAATGGGTCTAGAAAGAATTGGTCCAAGAAACTTGATGATGCATTATGGGCCTATAGAACTGCATATAAGAATCCTATGGGATGTCTCCGTATAAAATGGTTTATGGAAAAGCATGTCACTTACCTCTCGAACTAGAACATAAGGCATATTGGGCTATCAAAGAGCTCAACTATGATTTCAAACTTGCCGGTGAGAAGAGGTTATTTGATATTAGCTCACTTGATGAATGGAGAACCCAAGCTTATGAAAATGCTAAGTTGTTTAAAGAAAAAGTTAAAAGATGGCATGACAAAAGGATACAAAAGCGTGAGTTTAATGTAGGTGATTATGTATTGCTATACAACTCTCGTTTAAGATTTTTTGCAGGAAAAATTCTCTCTAAATGGGAAGGTCCCTATGTTATCAAGGAGGTCTATCGTTCCGGTGCTATAAAAATCAACAACTTCGAAGGCACAAATCCTAAGGTGGTAAACGGTCAAAGGATCAAACATTATATCTCAGGTAATCCCATAAATGTTGAAACCAATATTATTGAAACCGTAGAACTCAAGGAATACATAAGGGACACTTTCTGCACTGCTTTAGACTCCAAAAAGGAATAGGTATGTGGTACGGTAAGTTAACCGACTCCAAAACAATTTTTAAGGAAATATTTCTCCGCTTTTGGAATATTTAGAAAATAGAAAAATAAGTAGCAGTCTGAAGGACACGAGGGCCCCACGAGGGTGGTGGGCGCGCCTCTCACCTCGTGAGCACCTCGTGTGCCCTCCGGACTCCGCTTTCTTGCACGATACGTATTTTGGCTCGGTAAAAATTCATTATATATTCTCCCGAAGGTTTTGACTCAGTATCACACAATTATCCCTGTTCTTGTTTCGAGCTGTTTTTCCGACAGATCTAGATCATCATGACGTCCCCAAGTGCTTCCAAGGACAAGTTCTTCGAGAAGGTGATCAACCTTACCTCATGGAGGTGCTGCGACACTCTCAAACCATTGAGATGCGTGATGGGTTGCTGCACATCCGCGATGTTGAGGGACCAAAGGGAACCGGAAGCGTGGAGGCGAGGCTCAAGCAATGGAGCAACAAGTTTTCAAGTGCCGGGGATGGTGGAGCGTGGAATTAACGCTAGCCACAAGATGCTCATGAGTTCACCAACAACTACGAGCCGGATGCCAAGAACACCGAGGAGGCCATCTTCAAGCTACATGAGAAGATCGACCACCTCCAAGCCCAAATCTATGATCTGCAAAATCAAAACTGTGATATGAATATAGATTCAAAAGGATGAGTTTGGCTGTAGATTTGAGGATTCCAAGACTCGATCATCCTTCTATGATGGTGAGCCTATGCCATGGAAGGTGGACGACAAGCCTGCATCATCAACAACACCTCCACCTTCACCGACAAAGAAGGAGGCATAATCATATGGGTATGGGCACTCCCCTTGGCAACTGCCAAGCTTGGGGGAGGTGCCCCAGTATCGTATCACCATCACAACTCCTATCTTTACCATTTTTCTTAGTTCCATCCTATTAGTAGTATCTTGATCTAGTAGAATAAAGTTATGGCATGATATAGTTTGAGTTTTGCTTTATTATATCTCTCTATAATCGAGTCCGTGTGCTATACATATAATAAAGTTTAGTGTTGAGTCAAGGGCTTGATTGCTTTGCCATGATCTTGGGTGAATATAAGAAAAGAAAGAATGAAAAGAAACATAGAGTTCATATTGATCTTATTGAGAGTAATGACTTCACATAGAAAGAGTATGATGATTAAAAGTTGTTGGGAGTTGGGAAATATAGCTTTGGTCATCGTTGCAATTAATAGAAAGTAATAAGGAAAGAGAGGTTTCACATATAGATATATTATCATTGACATCTTTTATGATTGGGAGAACTCATTAAAATATAACATGCTAAAGAGTTGATGTTGGACAAGGAGGACAACGTGATGAGTTATGTTTTCTTATATCTGAGATAAAGTATGTTGTCATGGATCCTCTAACATGTTGAGCTTGCCTTTCCCCCTCATGCTAGCCAAATTCTAAGCACCAAGTAGAGATACTACTTGTGCTTCCAAATACCCTTAAACCAGTTTAGCCATGAGAGTCCACCATATCTACCTATGGATTGAGTAAGATCCTTCAAGTAAGTTGTCATCGGTGCAAAGCAATAAAAATTGCCCTAAATATGTATGATTGATTGGTGTGGGAGAAATAAGCTTTATACGATCTTGTGATATGGAAGAAATAAAAGCGACAGATCGCATAATAAAGGTTCATATCACAAGGGGCAATATAAAGTGACGTTCTTTCGCATTGAGATTTTGTGCATCCAACAATAAAAGCGCATGGCAACCTCTCGCTTCCCTCTGCGAAGGGCCTATCTTTTATTATTATCCTCTACCTTATGCAAGAGTCACGGTGATCTTCACCTTTCCTTTTCATTTTATCCTTTGGCAAGCCCAAAGATGTTGGAAAGAACATGATATATATATATCTAATTGGATGTAGGGGAGCATGAATTATTATTGTTGAAATTACCCTTGAGGTAAAAGGTTGTGGGGCAAAACTATAAGCCCCTATCTTTCTCTCGTGTCCGATTAAAACTCCGTAACCACAAGTATTGCGTGAGTGTTAGCAATTATGAAGGACTAAGTGATAGTTGAGTATGTGGACTTGCTTTTAAGCTCTGACATAGAATCTTTCCGATGTTATGATAAATTGCAATTGCTTCAATGACTGAGGTTATAATTTGTTGGTGCCCAATAAGGTTTATGATTCATACCTTTGCATTGTGAAAAGATCATCACTTGAACATAAGTAATCATATGACAAAATCTATATATGTTGCTGTTATGAGAACAATCATGATGCCTTCATGTCCGTATTTTATTTTTATCGACGCCTCTACCTCTAAACATGAGGACATATTTATTATTATCGGCTTTTCTCTTAAGGACAAGCAAGGTCTAAGCTTGGGGGAGTTGATACGTCCATTTTGCATCATGCTTTTATATCGATATTTATCGCATTATGGGCTGTTATTTCACGTTATGTCACTATACTTATGGCTATTCTCTCTTATTTTACAAGGTTTACATGAAGAGGGAGAATGCCGGCAGCTGGAATTCTGGGATGGAAAAAGAGCAAATATTGGAGACCTATTCTGCGCAACTCCAAAAGTCCTGAAACTCCACGGAATATCTTAAAATAAATAAAGAAAAACCGTCGCCAAAGATGAAGGCCAGGGGCCCACACCCTGCTCACGAGGGTAGGGGGCGCCCCCCCCTGCGGCGCCCCCTACCTCGTGGGCCCTCTGGTGGCTCTCCGACGCCTATCTTCTCATATATGAAGTCTTCCGATGAGAAAAAAATAAGAGGCAACCTTTCGGGACGAAACTCCTCCGCCACGAGGCGGAACCTTGGCGGAACCAATCTAGGGCTCCGACAGAGCTGTTCTGCCGGGGACACTTCCCTCCGGGAGGGGGAAATCATCGTCATCATCATCACCAACGCTCCTCTCATCGGGAGAGGGCAATCTCCATCAACATCTTCACCGCACCATCTCATCTCCAAACCCTAGTTCATCTCTTGTATCCAATTCTTGTCTCCAAGTCCGGATTGGTGCTAGTAGGTTGCTAGTAGTGTTGATTACTCCTTGTAGTTGATGCTAGTTGGTTTATTTGGTGGAAGATCATATGTTCAGATCCTTTATGCATATTATTACCTCTCCGATTATGAACATGAATATGCTTTGTGAGTAGTTACGTTTGTTCCCGAGGACAAGGGAGAAGTCTTGCTATTAGTAGTCATGTGAATTTGGTATTCGCTCGATATTTTGATGAGATGTATGTTGTCTAGCCTCTAGTGGTGTTATGTGAACGTCGACTACATAACACTTCACCATTATTTGGGCCTAGAGGAAGGCATTGGGAAGTAATAAGTAGATGATGGGTTGCTAGAGTGACATAAGCTTAAACCCTAGTTTATGCGTTTCTTCGTAAAGGGCTGATTTGGATCCATATGTTTCATGCTATGGTTAGGTTTACCTTAATACTTTTGTTGTAGTTGCAGATGCTTGCAATAGAGGTTAATCATAAGTGGGATGCTTGTTCAAGTAAGAACAACACCCAAGCACCGGTCCACCAACATATCAAATTATCAAAGTACCGAACGCGAATCATATGAACATGATGAAAACTAGTTTGACGATAATCCCATGGGTCGTCGGGAGCGCTTTTCCTATTATAAGAGTTTGTCCAGGCTTGTCCTTTGCTACAAAAAGGATTGGGCCACCTTGCTGCAATTTATTTACTCTTGTTACTTGTTGCTCGTTACAATTTATCTTATCACAAAACTATCTGTTACCACTTATTTCAAAGATTTGCAGAGAATACCTTGCTGAAAACCGCTTATCATTTCCTTCTGCTCCTCGTTGGGTTCGACACTCTTACTTATCGGAAGGACTACGATAGATCCCCTATACTTGTGGGTCATCAAATACGTGCTTGAAAAACATGACGCCTGGCATGGTGCCGTGGTATGGCCTCACCGTGCCCTGGTTAAAAGCCAAGAAGGTTTGATTTATGTCATCATGCATGCCCTTCATAAATCGAACCATCACCGAGGAAGTTCCATGCTTTTGAGAGGGAAATCACCAAGATTGAAGAGGAATCCAAATTTCTGTCCTAGTTTGTCATTCATTTTTTTTCTAACGATCAACATACCACCTCAAATGCATCATGTTCAAATTTGACATTTTTCCAGGCTCATTTACCATATTTAGGGGATTATGTGCATTTTCTAGGCATTAATTATGCACATAATTCAAATTCGAACAATCTGTGCATGAAAAGGTGCACAAGAACGGTCTGGAAAACCATGCTCGTGCTATTTAGTACATTGTCATGCCTTTTACAAGGAATGGGCGGATATTTCAAGGAAATGTGTGGCAATAGTCAACCATAAATGTGTCGTTTACTGGGTTAACAACTATACAAAAATGAAATACATGCTTGGAAAACATGACGCCTGGTGTGGTGCCATGGTATGGCCTCACCGTGCCCTGGTAAAAATTTGAGAATGTTTCCCTTATGTCGTCATGCACGCCTTTCATAAATCGAACCATCGCCGAGGAAGTTTCATGGTTTCGAGGGGGAAATTACCAAGATTGAAGGGGGCTCCAAATTTCCATTGCCCTTTGTCCACGAGTTTTTTTCTACGATGAACATACACCCTGCTAATCACCGTGTTCAAATTTGGCACTTTTCTAGGTTCATTTACCATATTTAGGGGATTATGTGCATTTCCTAGGCATTAATGCACATAATTCAAGTTCAAACAATCGGTGCATAAAAGGGTGCACAAGAACGGCCTGGAAAACCATGCTCGTGCCATTTAGTAAATTCTCTTGCCTTTTTCAAGGAATGGACAGATATTTCGATGAAATGTGTGCAATAGTCAACCACAAACGTTTGTTTATTGGGTTTTCAACTATAGAAAAAAAATGAAATAATGGCTTGAAAAACGTGATGCCTAGCATCGTGCCATGGTATGACCTCACCATGCCCTGGTCAAAATTTGAGAAGGTTTGGCTTATGTCGTCATGCACGCCCTTCATAAATCGAACCATCACCGAGGAAGTTCCATGCTTTCGAGAGGGAAATCACCAAGATTGAAGGGGAATCCAAATTTCCGTCCTAGTTTGTCATTCTGTTTTTTTCCAACGATCAACATACCGCCTCAAATGCAACGTGTTCAAATTTGAAATTTTTCCGGGCTCATTTACCATATTTATGGGATTATGTGCATTTTCTAGGCATTAATGCACATAATTCAAATTCGAACAATCGGTGCATGAATAGGTGCACAAGAACGGTCTGGAAAACCATGCTCGTGCTATTTAGTACATTATCATGCCTTTTACAAGGAATGGGCAGATATTTCAAGGAAATGTATGGCAATAGTCAACCATAAACGCGTTGTTTAATGGTTAACAACTATAAAAAAATGAAATACATGGTTGGAAAACTTGACGCCTGGCGTGGTGCCATGGTATGGCGTCACCTTGACCTGGTAAGAATTGGAGAATGTTTTCCTTATGTCGTGATGCACGCCTTTCATAAATTGAACCATACCGAGGAAGTTTCGTGGTTTCGAGGGGGAAATCACCAAGATTGAAGGGGGATCCAAATTTCCTTTGTCCTTTGTCCATGAGTTTTTTTCTACAATGAACATACACCCTGCAAATCACCGTGTTCAAATTTGGCACTTTTCCGGGTTCATTTACCATATTTAAGGGATTATGTGCATTCCTTAGGCATTAATGCACATAATTAAAGTTCAAACAATCGGTGCATGAAAGGGTGCACAAGAACGGCCTGGAAAACCATGCTCGTGCCATTTAGTAAATTCTCATGCCTTTTACAAGGAATGGATAGATATTTCGGTGAAATGTGTGACAATAGTCAACCACAAACTTTTGTTTATTGGGTTTTCAACTATAGAAAAATGAAATAAATGCTTGGAAAACATGACGCTTGGCATGGTGCCATGGTATGACCTCACCATGCCCTGGTAAAAATTTGAGAAGGTTTGGCTTATGTCGTCATGCACGCCCTTCATAAATCGAACCATCACCGAGGAAGTTCCATGCTTTCGAGAGGGAAATCACCAAGATTGAAGGGGAATCCAAATTTTCTTTGTTCTTTGCCCTGGAGTTTTTTTCTACGACGAACATACACCCTGCAAATCACCGTGTTCAAATTTGGCATTTTTCCGGGCTCATTTACCATATTTAGGGGATTATGTGCATTTTCTAGGCATTTAGCGCATATAAATCCAATCCAGCTACAGTTGCACGGGTGTGATGTGAGGGACGTGGGTTGCTGTTCGATCGCGGCGCAACCTACGGTGCACACGCGCGATCCGCGTGGCTGGGGTTCCGGCCAATCATAACGCAACACACAATAGGCTTAGCGCACACTATTTCCGGAAGCGACGGAGATGAACCGTGTGCGATAATGAACGAGCAAAATTGTAAGGGAAGCCAAATTTCTGTTGTCGTTTGTTGTTGAGCTCTTGAATACGACCACACTGTATGGCTGCCCGGCCCCTCCGTCCCAGAGCTCTCTCCAAGCGTCGTCCATGGCACCGCGGCGCACAGTAACTGGTAAGGAAGCGATGGCATCCCGCCGCGCCGCGTTCCTCGCCGCCCGCGACCACACACATGGTAAGGAAATGCCATCTCGCCGCACCGAGTTCATCGCCGCCGGCGGCCACACAGTTACGTGGGCGGACTTTGAGGCTGCCATGGCCGAATGGGCGGTGGATCTAGAGGCGGTCAAAGCCGCATAGAAGGAGCGGAAAAGGCAGAAAGCATTCAAGAAAAGAGAGTCCCGCCGCTGCAAGAAAGAAGAGGTCGCACGCCGTGGTGAGGAGAGCTTGGCGCAGATCGAAGCACGGTGGGCTGCCGCCTACAAGGCCGAGAAGGAGAACGCCGCCGTCTAGCCAGCATGCCCTGATGGCAGCATGTGAGAAGTAGTTTAAGTTTGTAGTATTAGAGCAAATTACCAGTAGTACTTTAAGTTTGTCGTATTAACATACATTGTCGGTAAGAGCATCCTTTGAGCGCTTTGAGTGTTGATTAGCATGTGTGTCCGTGTGCTTTTTTTACGTTAATCATTAGAAGATCACAAAACACACGGTTTCTATGCCATACCCGTCTGCATTTTTTTGCATTAATGATCCATAAGTCAGTTACCTGTGAGATGTTTCCTAATAAACCAGGCGTACCATTGACCCAAAAAATCAACTACACATGTACATATTTTTGGAGACGGGTGAGGGAGTCCTGGATTAGGGGGTGTCCAGATGGCCAGACTATAAACTTTGGCCGGACTCCTGGACTATGAAGATACACGATTGAAGACTTCGTCCCGTGTCCGGATGGGACTTTCCTTGGCGTGGAAGGCAAGCTTGGCGTCTGAGATATGTAGATCTCCTCCCATTGTAACCGACTCTATGTAACCCTAACCCTCTACGGTGTCTATATAAACCGGAGGGTTTTAGCCCGTAGGACGAACAACAATCATACCATAGGCTAGCTTCTAGGGTTTAGCCTCTCTGATCTCGTGGTAGATCTACTCTTGTACTACCCATATCATCAATATTAATCAAGCAGAGTAGGGTTTTACCTCCATCGAGAGGGCCCGAACACAGGTAAAAACATCGTGTCCCCCTTGTCTCCTGTTACCATCCGCCTAGACGCACAGTTCGGGACCCCCTACCCGAGATCCGCCGGTTTTGACACCGACATTGGTGCTTTCATTGAGAGTTCCTCTGTGTCGTCATCTTTAGGCCCGATGGCTCCTCCGATCGTCAACAACGATGCGGTCCAGGGCGAGACTTTTCTCCCCGGACAGATCTTCGTATTCGGCGACTTTGCACTGCGGGCCAATTCGCTTGGCCATCTGGAGCAGATCGAAAGCTACGCCCCTGGCCAGCAGGTCAGATTTGGAAGTTTGAACTACACGGCCGACGTCCATGGAGACTTGATCTTTGACGGGTTTGAGCCACAGCCAAGCGCGCCACACTGTCAGGATGGGCATGATCTAGCTCTGCCCCGAACAGTGTCCTGGAGGCCGAACAGTGTCCGCTCCGACCCTTAGCTCGGAGCCGACTGCGCCAATCGAGGACGGGTGGCTGGACACCGCCTCGGGGGCTGCAATCTCTACGACGATCGAGCCGAACACCATACCTGTCCTTTGCGAAGCTCGTGACTCCAAGGTGCCGGACTCCTCTCCGGACTCCGAACCTTCCGCGCCCCTGCCAATCGAATCCGATTGGGCGCCGATCATGGAGTTCACCGCGCGGACATCTTTTCAAAGACTCGCCTTTCAGCGACATTCTGAATTCACTAAAGTCTCTCTCTTTATCGGAGAGCCCTGGCGGACTATGGTCACCACGGTTGGGATGCGGACGACGAAGGAATTCAAAGCCCACCCACCACCCACTTCGTAGCCACTGTCGACGATTTAACCGACATGCTCGACTTCGACTCCGAAGACATCAACGGTATGGACGCCGATGCAGGAGATTTACCAAGACCCAGCGCCTATAGGGCACTGGAAGGCCACCTCGTCGTATGACATATACATGGTGGACACCCCAAAAGAAGGGAACGACGATGGAACAACGGAGGATGACCCCTCCAAGAAACAACCTAAGCGCCGGCGTTAGCGGCGCCGCTCTAAGTCCCGCCACAGCAAAAACGGCGATTCCGGCACGGAGGATAATAACACCCCGGACAGTGCCGAAGACAATCCCCTCCAGCAGGATTCAGCGCAGGAGGATGGAGAAGCCAGCCCTCATGAGAGAGCGGCAGACAGAGAGGTAGAGGACGATAATTACATACCTCCCTCCGAAGACGAGGCAAGCCTCGACGACGACGAATTCGTCGTGCCTGAGGATCCCGTCGAACAAGAGCGTTTCAAACGCAGGCTTATGGACACGGCGAGTAGCCTCAAGAAAAAACAGCAACAGCTTAGAGCTGACCAAGACTTGCTAGCCGACAGATGGACTGAAGTCCTTGCGTCAAGAGCACGAACTCGACGCCTCCAAGAACTACCCAAAACGCAGGCTGCTACCCCAATTAGAGGAGGAAGCACCTAGACCTACATCACCAATGCATGATGCGGCCGACCGGCCACCTCGTGGCCGCGACAGAGAGGCCTCTCGGCCCTCCACTCAAGCCGCACCCCAGCGTCGCTCAAAGAATACCAAGGCAGGGGGAAATGCGCCAGACCTGCGAGATATATTGGAGGACAGGGCAAGGCAAACAAGATCGATCTATGGATCGCGTGGGCGCCTACGACACGCGTGATTTATAACCGTCATGCCGGATATGGTAAATCCGGTCGGGCGAACACGATGAGACAAAGCTCATTTGAGCTACGCCGTGATATAGCCTAATCTGAGGCGCCAAGACACCCACTATGCTTCACAGATGAAGTAATGGATCATCAAATCCGTGAGGGTTTCAAACCCGTAAACATCGAATCATACGATGGCACAACAGATCTAGCGGTATGGATCGAGGATTATCTCCTTCATATCCACATGGCCCGCGGCGATGATCTACACGCCATCAAATACCTCCCACTCAAGCTTAAAGGACCAGCTCGGCATTGGCTTAACAGCTTGCTAGCAGAATCAATTGATTGTTGGGAGGACCTGGAAGCCGCATTCCTCGACAACTTCCAGGGCACCTATGTGCGACCACCAGACGCCGATGACCTAAGCCACATAATTCAGTAGCCAGAGGAATCGGCCAGACAATTCTGGACACGGTTCCTAACCAAGAAAAATCAAATAGTCGACTGTCCGGACGCAGAGGCCCTTGCAGCCTTCAAGCATGACATCCGTGACGAGTGGCTTGCCCGGCACCTAGGACAGGAAAAGCCGAAATCCATGGCAGCCCTCACAACACTCATGACCCGCTTTTGTGCGGGAGAAGACAACTGGCTAGCTCGTAATAATAACATGACCAAGAGCCCTGGTAATTCGGATACCAAGGACAGCATTGGCAGGTCGCGTCGCAACAAGGAAAAGCGCCGCATTAACGGCGCATAATGCCGAGGATACTGGCGATTAATGCCGGATTCAGAGGCTCTAAACCCGTCAGCGGAAAAAGCCATTCAAAAGAAATACTCGGGCCGTCCAATTTGGACCGAATACTCGATCGCCGTGCGGATACACGACACCCCGAAAAACCACCCAACCACACCAACAGGGATTGTTGGGTGTTCAAGGTGAGCAAGTTAAACACCGAAAACAATGACAAGGGGCTGCATAGCCATGACGAGGAGGAGCCCGGCCGCCAAACAATAGGGGATGAAGGGCTTCCCCCACAAGTGCGGACGGTGAACATGATATACGCAACCCACATACCCAAAAGGGAGCGGAAGCGTGCACTCAGGGACGTATATGCGTTGGAGCCAGTCGCCCCAAAGTTCAACCCATGGTCCTCCTGCCCGATCATTTTTGATCGAAGGGACCACCCCACTAGCAACCGCCATGGTGGATTCGCTGCATTGGTTCTAGACCCAATCATTGACGGATTTCACCTCACTAGAGTCCTTATGGACGGCGGCAACAGCCTGAACTCGCTTTATCGGGATACGATGTGAAAAATGGGCATAGATCCCTCAATGATTAAACCCACAAAGTAGACCTTTAAAGGCGTCATACCAGGTGTAGAGGCCAACTGTACAGGCTCAGTTACACTTGAGGTGGTCTTCGGATCCCCGGATAATTTCCGAAGCGAGGAGTTAATCTTCGACATAGTCCCGCTCCGCAGTGGCTATCACGCACTGCTCGGACGAACCGCATTTGCAAAGTTTAATGCGGTGCCGCACTACGCATACCTCAAGCTCAAGATGCCAGGCCCTCGAGGAGTCATTACGGTTAATGGAAACACCGAATGCTCTCTCCGAACGGACGAGCATACAACAGCACTCGCGGCGGAAGTACAAAGCAGCCTCTCAAGGCAATTCTCGAGTCCGGGTATTAAATGACCGGACGCCGTCAAGCGCGCCCGGAGTAACCTACAATAAGACCGCCTGGCACGTTCCGAGCACGCGTAGCAATGCGGCCCCAACCCCAGCACTCGCGAAATTGAGAAACCAGTATTACGCGTACATAATCATGCTCTGGAAATACCATGGGCATAGGGGGAGGGGCACGACCACGGCATGCCCAAAATGTGGCTCAACCGCACTAGGGGCTCCCGATTTCGTCATTCTTTTTTTTCTTACTTTCAGGACTCCGCTCTTCGGAAGGCCTATCCGGCAGTAGAATCGCCGAACACACGATGCAACAACCAGGGAAGCAGAAAAGCTACGTCGAGTGTCCATGTGGTCTCTATAACGAGCAGTATACTTGTTTCACATATCATCCCGCAGCTCGCCTCGGAGGGGACATGTCAAATAGTCCCACCTCTTGCTTATCGCACTATTTGTATCGTTCTGCTTTTTCCGCAGATTTTCCGAATAAATAATGCATAGCTTTTGTCTATTATTGCATTCCTTTTTATATAAAAATATGTTCAGTTATGACATTATGCAACCGTACACTTTGGTACGGCCAATACACCAGGGGCTTACGTACCCCAGAATATGGTGTGAGAAGTCCGAACACTCTCATGAGTGCGGCACCCGAACTTATAGCATTATATGCATCGGCTCGAATCATGTCTTGGGTCAATAGTTGTGTTTGCCCGGCTCCCATGTTTTGGTACCTTACGTTCCGTTATATCGGCTAAGGTAGACTGGGAGAACCAACGTGATTGTGCCCGGTTGAGCTGGGCTAAGCACCTCGGAGAAAGCTAAAACTGACCGTCATGATAGGGCGAGAGCTGGTCGCTGTTCGAGAGGTTTTCGAGTCCCTAAAGACTTACGCCGCTTCGAGCGAGGAGTCGGCTTTGTCCGGCCTAGGCGTGGATAGCGCCGCGAACTCGGTCTTCCGAATACTAGGGGCTTCGCCGAAATTTAAAATTATAGAATTCTATGGCTAAGTGAGAGTGTTCAAGCATTATAGTCCGATTGCCTTGTTCGTTGTGTTGAGCGCCTCCCTCGAAGGATCCAATAATGGGAAAAAGAGCGCTCAAGTTTATCCCGAACACCCCAGCACTCGTGGCATGGGGGCAGAAGCCGACGACTCGCCATCTCTCAAATTTAATAAACGGCTGCACAGAAGGTAATATTTTAAATTCAAAATCGTTGCTTAGCGCATATGAACAAGTTTTCAGCGTACAGGATCACAAATGCGAGTTTACTAAAAAAATACATCTTTGGAGCACTCATCCGCTATAAGGCGGGCACCCTTCAGGACGCCCTCATAATACATCTCGGCTTGCGATGCTCCTTGCCCGGCGGCGGTCCGTCCGTCACAAGCTTCTCGGCGTCCATCTTGCCCAGTGCACTTTAGCACGGGCAAGGCCCTGAGCACCTTCGATGCATACGGAGCGCTTGATGACTTCAAGCC
The DNA here is from genome assembly GCA_021605145.1 of Aegilops bicornis. Lineage (NCBI taxonomy): Eukaryota > Viridiplantae > Streptophyta > Magnoliopsida > Poales > Poaceae > Aegilops > Aegilops bicornis. Next base: position 515,488,999 of record CM038674.1, read on the forward strand.
TTGGACAGGCATCCACCAGCCGCCTTACCAGCCCGAAGTAGCTCCCAGGCATGGCTTCCCCAGGTCACAGCCGGACTACGAGACCTTTCATGGCCTGTTTGGCCACCTTATGGAGCTCGACCAACTGCTTCATCTCGTCGCTCAAGGGCACCGGGTGTCCGGCCTCAGCATACTGAGACCAGAACACCTTCTCCGTCGAGCTCCCCTCTTCGGCTCGGTAGAACGCGGCAGCGTCAGACACACTCCGGGGAAGATCTGCGAATGCTCCTGGAGAGCTCCAGACTCGGGTAAGTAACAAGTAATTCACTTTCACGTGCTTGCTTTGCATAAATAATGCCTTACCCGCCGCTATCTTCTTCATTGCCTCAATTTCCTGGAGGGCTTTTTGGGCTTCGGCCTTGGCAGATTTGGCGCCCTCAAGCGCCGAGGCGAGCTCGGACTCTCGAGTCTTTGAGTCAAGCTCCAAACTCTCGTGTTTTTCCACGAGGGCCTGGAGCTCTTGCTGCACCTCCGCCACCCGCGCCTCCTGCTTTTCTCGCTGGGTACGCTCCACGGCCACATTTTCTTCGGCCTTGGACAACGCTTCCTTCAGGGTCGCCACCTGGGTTGTGGCCCGTGTAATACCCACGTGGGTCCTGTCATGTTTTGCAACAACATCTTTTTTATATACTTACATAAGGTATTACTTACCTTCCTTGTCCTCGAGTTGCTTCTTGGCAAGGCCGAGCTCGTTCTCGGACCGCTCGAGGCTCTGCTTCAATGCATCGACCTCCGCAGTCAGTGCGGCAGAGGTCAGCAGCACAACCTGCATTCCCATATTGACATACTTATGTTAGACTCCTGCGTATATCTTTTTGATCCTCAGTTCGGCTTTTCTTTCCGAACACCAAACTAAGCATCAAGGGCTACTGTCTATGCGGTAATATTTTTACATGTCTTAAATACATACCTCAAAGCCTGTTAGAAGGCTGGCACAGGCTTCAGTCAGCCCGCTCTTGGCGGACCGAACCTTCTGGATCACCACACTCGTAATAGTGCGGTGCTCCTCGTCGATGGAGGCACCGTTAAGCACCTCCAGCAGATTATCCGGTGCCTCCGGTTGGACGGAGGTCACCGGCGTCGTAGGCTTGCCCTTCTTAGTAGGGGGCAGCTGATACGTCTCCAACGTATTTATAATTTTTGATTGCTCCATGATATATTATCTACTGTTTTAGGCAATATTGGGCTTTATATCCACTTTTCTATTATTTTTGAGATTAACCTATTAACCGGAGGCCCAACCCAGATTTGCTATTTTATGCCTATTTCACTGTTTCGAGGAAAAGGAATATCAGACGGAGTCAAAACGGAATGAAATCAACTTGAGAAGTTATTTTCGGAAGGAAACCCACCTGATGGACTTGGACCCCACGTTAGAAGATACGGGAGGTGTTCACGAGGGTGGGGGGCGCGCCCACCCACCCTGGGCGCACCCCCTGCCTCGTGGGGACCCCGTAGCTCCACCGACGTTCTCCTTTCACCCATATATACCTACGTACCCTAAAACTTCTAGAACAGAAGATAGATCGGGAGTTCCGCCGCCGCAAGCCTCCAGAACCACCAAAAACCAATCGGGACCCCTTTCCAGTACCCTGCCGGAGGGGGGATCCATCTCCGGTGGCCATCTTCTTCATCCTGGCGCTCTCCATGACGAGGAGGGAGTAGTTCACCCTCGGGGCTGAGGGTATGTACCAGTAGCTATGTGTTTGATCTCTCTCTCTCGTGTTCTCTCTCGTGTTCTCTCTCGTGTTCCTCTATGGCACGATCTTGATGTATCCCGAGCTTTGCTATTGTAGTTGGATCTTATGATGTTTCTCCCCCTCTACTCTCTTGTGATTAATTGAGTTTCCCCTTTTGAAGTTATTTTATCGGATTGAGTCTTTTATGAGAACACTTGATGTATGTCTTGGTGATCAACTTGCGGGTTTCGTGACATTGGGAACCTATGCATAAGGGTTGGCACACGTTCTTGACTCTCCGATAGAAACTTTGGGGCACTCTTTGAAGTACTTTTATGTTGGTTGGATGAATCTGAGATTGTGTGATGCATATCGTATAATCATGCCCACGGATACTTGAGGTGACATTGGAGTATCTAGGTGACATTAGGGTTTTGATTGATTTGTGTCTTAAGGTGTTATTCTAGTACAAACTCTTTTATAGATCGATCCGAAAGAATAGCTTTGAGGTGGTTTCGTACCCTACCATAATATCTATGTTTGTTCTCCGCTATTAGTGGCTTCGGAGTGACTCTTTGTTGCATGTTGAGGGCTTGTCATATTATCTATCTATGTTATTATTGTTGAGAGAACTTGCACTAGTGAAAGTATGAACCCTAGGCCTTGTTTCCTATCATTGCAATACCGTTTACGCTCATGTTTATCACTTGTTACCTTGCTGTTTTTATTATTTCAGATTACAAATACCTATATCTACCATCCATATTGCACTTGTATCACCATCTCTTCGCCGAACTAGTGCACCTATACAATTTACCATTGTATTGGGTGTGTTGGGGACACAAGAGATTCTTTGTTATTTGGTTGCCGGGATGTTTGAGAGAGACCATCTTCATCCTATGCCTCCCACGGATTGATAAACCTTAGGTCATCCACTTGAGGGAAATTTGCTACTGTCCTACAAACCTCTGCACTTGGAGGCCCAACAACGTCTACAAGAAGAAGGTTGTGTAGTAGACATCAAGCTCTTTTAAAGCGCCCGTTGCCGGGGAGGTTAGGTAAGTGAAGGTATATCTTTAGATCTTGCAATCGAATCTTTTTGTTTCTTGTTTTAGCACTAGTCTAGTTTATAAAATAAAATTACAAAAAAATGGAATTGAGTTTGTCTCATACGCTTCATCTTTTTAATATCTTTCGTGAGTATGATGGAAAGGAAAATTGTGCCGAAGTGTTAGAAGAAGAATGCATTAAATTGTTTGGCACTAAATCTTTGAATGATGAGCATGATTGCAATGTTGTTAGTATGAATTCCTTGAATATCCATGATGCTAATGATATGCAAAGCCACAAGCTTGGGGAAGCTATGTTTGATGAAGATGATATTTTTTGTCCCCCAAGGTTTGATGAGCAAATTTATTATGATGAAAGCATGCCTCCTATCTATGATGATTATTGTGATGACACGTATGTTTTAAAGAATAATGATAACCATGAAAATTGTCATCTTGATCTTAATTTTCAATCACATGATAGTTATTTTGTTGAGTTTGCTCCCACTACTATTCACGAGAAGAAATTTGCTTATGTGGAGAGTAGTAAATTTTCTATGCTTGTAGATCATGAAAAGAATGCTTTAGGTGCTGGTTATATTGTTGAATTCATTCATGATGCTACTGAAAGTTATTATGAGGGAGGAACATATGCTTGTAGGAATTGCAATAATATCAAGTTTCCTCTCTATGTGCTTAAAGTTTTGAAGTTATGCTTGTTTTGCCTTCCTATGCTAGTTGATTATTCTTCCCATAAGTTGTTTGCTCACAAAATCCCTATGAATAGGAAGTGGGTTAGACTTAAATGTGCTAGTCATATTCTTCATGATGCTCTCTTTATGTTTCAACTCTTATCTTTTTGTGAGCATCATTGAAATCATCATGCCTAGCTAGGGGCGTTAAACGATAGCGCTTGTTGGGAGGCAACCCAATTTTATTTTAGTTCCTTGCTTTTTGGTCCTGTTTAGGAATAAATAATCCATCTATCTTCTGTTTAGATTAGGTTTTGTGTTTTAATTAGTGTTTGTGCCAAGTAGAACCTTTGGGAAGGCTTGGGTGAAGTCTTTATGATCATGCTGTAAAAAACAGAAACTTTAGCGCTCACGAGATTAGCTATAACGTTTTACTGGAGAGTGCTATTTAGTTGATTCTTTTTGAAGATGATTACTAGACAAATTCCTCAGGTTCACCAAGTCATTTTAGAATTTTTGGAGTTCCAGAAGTTTGCGTTAGTTACAGATTACTACTGACTGTTCTGTTTTGACAGATTCTGTTTTCATTGTGTTGTTTGCTTATTTTGATGAATCTATGGCTAGTAAAATAGTTTATAATCCATAGAGAAGTTGGAATACAGTAGGTTTAACACCAATACAAATAAAGAATGAGTTCATTACAGTACCTTGAAGTGGTGTTTTGTTTTCTTTTGCTAACGGAGCTCACGAGTTTCCTGTTAAGTTTTGTGTTGTGAAGTTTTCAAGTTTTGGGTAAAGATTCGATGGACTATGGAATAAGGAGTGGCAAGAGCCTAATATTGGGGATTACCAAGGCACCCCAAGGTAATATTCAAGGACAACCAAGAGCCTAAGCTTGGGGATGCCGGAAGGCATCCTCTTTAAATCTTCGTTCATCGGTAACTTTACTTGGAGCTATATTTTTATTCACCACATGATATGTGTTTTGCTTCGAGCGTCATTTTATTTTGTCAGTATTTTCTTGATGTTATTTAGATTAGTGTTTTTCATCTTTAGTTTCAATAAAAAAAGTCAAGGATAGCCTTTGCCATGCTTATTTTGCAAGTATGCATGTTGCTGTTTGAAAACAGAAAGTTTACCGTTGTTGCAAAAATTCTCTAGAAAAGTCAGAGAGTGGTATAATGTTGAATATTTTTGAATATTGAGCTCTGATAAATTTATTACAGTGGGAATTTTAGTTCATAATTTTTGGAGTTAGGGAAGTATGATGAATCTTGCATTCTTTACACTGTTTTGGCAGATTGTTGTTATGTTTGCATTGTTTGCATATGTTTGCTTGTTTAATGATTCTATTTGAGAATAGGAGTATTAAATATGCAGAGGCATTTAGTATGAAATGTTAAATAATAATTTTAGTGATTTGTTACAGTAGGAAATGATAAGGTTTTGCATTGGTTTATACTAACCTATCTCACGAGTTCTTGATGAGTTTGTTGTGAATGAAGCTTTTGATAAAAAGAGAAACCATGATATGAGAGGAATTAAGGAGACACAGAAGCTCAAGCTTGGGGATGCCCAAGGCAACCCCAAGATAATATTTCAAGAAGTCTCAAGCATCTAAGCTTGGGGATGCCCCGGTAGGCATCCCACCTTTCTTCTTCAACAATCATCGGTTAGTATCGGTTGAGACTAAGTTTTTGCTTCTTCACATGAGTTGTGCTATCCTTGGATTGTAGTTTTCTTTAGCTTTGCTTGCTGTTTGAATAAAGTATCAAGATCTGAAATTACTAAATGAGAGAGAGTCTTCGCATAGTTGCATAATTATTTAGCTACTCATTGATCTTCACTCATATCATTCGGAGTAGTTTGTTGTTTGCTCTAGTGCTTCACTTATATCTTTTAGAGCATGGTGGTAGTTTTATTTTGAAAAAATAGTTGAACTCTCATGCTTCACTTAGATTATTTTGAGAGTCGTTAATAGCATGGTAATTTGCTTAATGTTAATATACTTGGTGTTCAAGATATGTGAAACTTTCTTTTGAGTGAATTGAATACTAAGATAAATTTAATGCTTAATAATTGTTTTGAGATATGGAGGTAATAATATCAAAGTCGTGCTAGTTGATAATTGTGAATTTGAGAAATACTTGTGTTGAAGTTTGCAAGTCCCGTAGCATGCACATATGGGTAAAGTTGTGTAACAAATTTGAAACATGAAGTGTACGGCTTGTGCATCCTTATGAGTGGCGGTCGGGGGAATGACGATGGTCTTTTCCTACCAATATATCCCCCTAGGAGCATTCTGCGTAGTACTTGATTTTTGATGGCTTCTAAATTTTTGCAATAAGTATATGAGTTTTTTGACTAATGTTGAGCCCATGGATTATACGCACTTTTATCTTTCCGCACTTGCTAGCCTCTTGGTACCGTGCATTGCCCTTTCTCACCTTGAGAGTTGGTGCAAACTTCGCCGGTGCATCCAAACCCCGTGATATGATACGCTGTTTCACACATAAACCTCCTTATATCTTCCTCAAAACAGCCACCATACCTACCTATCATGTCATTTCCATAGCCATTCCGAGATATATTGCCATGCAACTTCCATCATCATTATTATGACATACATTACTTTTGTCATATTGCCATTGCATGATCATGTAGTTGACATCGTATTTGTGGCAAAGCCACCATGCATTATTTTCCATACATGTCACTCTTGATTCATTGCACCATCCCGGTACACCGCCGGAGGCATTCATATAGAGTCATATTTTGTTTCAAGTTTTGAGTTGTAATTCTTGAGTTGTAAGAGAAATAAAAGTGTGATGACCATCAATATTAGAGCATTGTCCCAAGTGAGGAAAGGATGATGGAGACTATGATTCCCCCATAAGTCGGGATGAGACTCCGGACGAAAAAAAAGGAGGCCATAAAAAAGAGAGAGAGAAAAGGTCCAAATAAAAAAAATTAAAAAAATAAAAAAAATGAGAGAAAAAGAGAGAAGGGACAATGCTACTATCCTTTTACCACACTTGTGCTTCAAAGTAGCACCTTGTTCTTCATGTAGTGAGTCTCATATATTGTGCTTCAAAGTAGCACCATGTTTTTCATATAGTGAGTCTCATAAGTTGTCTTGTTCATACTAGTGGGAATTTTTCATTATAGAACTTGGCTTGTATATTCCAATGATGGGCTTCCTCAAATGCCCTAGGTCTTCGTGAGCAAGCAAGTTGGATGCACACCCACTAGTTTTATTTTGTTGAGCATTCATAGCTCTAGTGCATCCGTTGCATGGCAATCCCTACTCCTCATGTTGACATCAATTGATGGGTATCTCCATAGCCCGTTGATTATTCTCGTCAATGTGAGACTTCCTCCTTTTTTGTCTTCTCCACACAATCCCCATCATCATATTCTACTCCACCCATAGTGCTATATCCATGGCTCGCGCTCATGTATTGCGTGAAAGTTGAAAAAGATTGAGATTATTTGAGTATGAAACAATTGCTTGGCTTGTCATCGGGGGTATAGAAGTTGGGAACATCTTTGTGTGATGAAAATGAAGCATAGCCTAACTATATGATTTTGTAGGGATGAACTTTCTTTGGCTATGTTATTTTCAGATGACATAATTTCTTTGATTAGTATGCTTGAAGTATTATTATTTTTGTGTCAATATGAACTTTTGTCTTAAATCTTTCGGATCTGAATATTCATATCATAAGTAAGAAGAATTACACTGAAATTATGCCAAGTAGCACTCCGCATCAAAATTATCTTTTTATCATTTACCTACTCGAGGACGAGCAAGAATTAAGCTTGGGGATGCTTGATACGTCTCCAACGTATCTATAATTTTTGATTGCTCCATGCTATATTATCTACTGTTTTAGGCAATATTGGGCTTTATTATCCACTTTTATATTATTTTTGGGACTAACCTATTAACAGGAGGCCCAGCCCAATTTCTTTGTTTATGCCTATTTCAGTGTTTCGAGGAAAAGGAATATCAGACGGAGTCCAAACGGAACGAAATCAACTGGAGAAGTTATTTTTGGAAGGAAACCCACCTGATGGACTTGGACCCCACGTCAGAAGACATGGGAGGTGCTCACGAGGGTGGGGGGCACGCCCACCCCCTGGGCGCGCCCCCCTGCCTCGTGGGGCCCCCGTAGCTCCACCGACGTTCTCCTTTCAACCATATATACCTATGTACCCTAAAACTTCTAGAACAAAAGATAGATCGGGAGTTCCGTCGCCGCAAGCCTCCAGAACCACCAAAAACCAACCGGGACCCCTTTTAGGTACCTGAGGGAGGGGATCCATCTCTGGTGGCCATCTTCATCATCCCGACGCTCTCCATGACGAGGAGGGAGTAGTTCACCCTCGGGGCTAAGGGTATGTATCAGTAGCTATGTGTTTGATCTCTCTCTCTCTCGTGTTCTCTCTCGTGTTCCTCTATGGCACGATCTTGATGTATCCCGAGCTTTGCTATTGTAGTTGGATCTTATGATGTTTCTCCCCTCTACTCTCTTGTGATGAATTGAGTTTCCCTTTTGAAGTTATTTTATCGGATTGAGTCTTTTATGAGAACACTTGATGTATGTCTTGGTGATCAACTTGCGGGTTTCGTGACATTGGGAACCTATGCATAGGGGTTGGCACACGTTCTTGACTCTCCGGTAGAAACTTTGGGGCACTCTTTGAAGTACTTTTATGTTGGTTGGATGAATATGAGATTGTGTGATGCATATCGTATAATTATGCCCACAGATACTTGAGGTGACACTGGAGTATTTAGGTGACATTAGGGTTTTGATTGATTTGTGTCTTAAGGTGTTATTCTAGTACGAACTCTTTTATAGATCGATCCGAAAGAATAGCTTTGACGTGGTTTCGTACCCTACCATAATCTCCATGTTTGTTCTCCGCTATTAGTGGCTTCAGAGTAACTCTTTTTTGCATGTTGAGGGCTTGTCATATTATCTATCTATGTTATTATTGTTGAGAGAACTTGCACTAGTGAAAGTATGAACCCTAGGCCTTGTTTCCTATCATTGCAATACCGTTTACGCTCACGTTTATCACTTGTTACCTTGCTGTTTTTATTATTTCAGATTACAAATACCTATATCTACCATCCATATTGCACTTGTATCACCATCTCTTCGCCGAACTAGTGCACCTATACAATTTACCATTGTATTGGGTGTGTTGGGGACACAAGAGACTCTTTGTTATTTGGTTGCAGGTTTGTTTGAGAGAGACCATCTTCATCGTACGCCTCCCACGGATTGATAAACCTTAGGTCATCCACTTGAGGGAAATTTGCTACTGTCCTACAAACCTCTGCACTTGGAGGCCCAACAACGTCTACAATAAGAAGGTTGTGTAGTAGACATCAGCCGCCTGCAAGATGCCGGAACCGTTGAAGGTTCCGGTGCGTTGTCCGGCCCAGGGCCGGACTTAGAGCCCCTCGGGGTTTTATCCCCTTTGCGCCTGGAGTCCGGGAGGTCGCCTTGCGGCGCCTCTAGGACCACCCCCTCCTGGCTTGGACCCTTTTGGGACTCCACCTCGGCATCGTCCGTAGGGGCGAGGAGAATGTGATCGGAAGTGAAAGGCTATTCACATCCGACGAATCCAGGGATCCGCTCGACGAAGCATCGAGCTGGGCCGTGGGCGGACTGCATGATTACATTTGGCGTTAGAAGATACTGTGCAGTAAAGGAACGCCATGAGTTATTCTGGTATCCGGATACTTACGATTTTGCCGGGGGCTTGGCCCTAGATGGCCACTCCTCTTCGCTGTCGTCGGCGTTGGTGGAGCAGTCCGGAGGAAGGGTCCTTCCCTTCTTGGACCCTCCGCCCCCCCCCCCCCAGTTGGGGCGGCCTTCCTTTTCATTCCTCGCCCCGCTAGAGGGGGAGAGGCTTCTTCTTCCTCCTCCTCGGATTCGGAGGAGGAGTGCACCTCGGAGTCATCGGATGATGAATCCGGCACCACCGGGCGCCGGGAACTCTTTCGAGTTCCCATGGCCTTCTTCTTGGCCTTCTTCTCCGGCACCACGGAAGGTGCGGGACCAGCAGCCCGTCAAGTGGGCGTCTGCTTGATCTTCGGGCAAAGGAGCCGGACAATCGATCTGTTCGGACTTCTTCTGCCAGTCCTGTCAAAGGAACGGGAGCTTAGATCCCGCATAGAGTTAAACTATGAAAAACAAGTATCCCGTAAAGGGTAAAATAAGCTTACTACGCTGGCTTGGCGCTTCGCGCGGAATCCGCGATCCTCGGTGATGGGAAGGGGAACCTCGGTGCCCTTGAATAGCACCTTCCAGGCATCCTCGTGCGTTGTGTCAATGAGCACAGTCGAGTTTGGTGCTGGGCCGGGTTGAACTCCCATAAGTTAAAAGCCCGTCGTTGACACGGGAGGATCCGACGGAGGAGCATGACCTGGACTACGTTGACGAGTTTAACCTCTTTGTCCACCAGGTCTTGGACGCAGCTTTGGAGTCCGGTCCGCTATTCCGAATTACCCCACGACAGGCCCTTCTCTTTCCAGGAGGTGAGCCGTGTGGGGATGCCAGATCGGAATTCGGGGGCCGCTGCCCATTCAGGGTCACGCGGCTCGGTGATGTAGAACCACCTCGATTGCCACCCCTTTATGGTCTCCACGAAGGAGCCCTCGAGCCATGTAACGTTGGGCATCTTGCCCACCATGGCGCCTCCGCACTCCGCTTGCTGGCCGCCCACTACCTTCAGCTTGACATTGAAGGTCTTCAGCCATAAGCCGAAGTGGGGCTTGATGCGGAGGAAAGCCTCGCACATGACGATAAACGCCGAGATGTTGAGGACGAAGTTCGGGGCCAGATCGTGGAAATCCAGGCCGTAGTAGAACATGAGCCCCCGGACAAAAGAGTGAAGTGGGAAACCTAGGGTGAGGAACACCACCCTCTCATGGGGCCTGGGGTGGGGATGAGCTGCCCCTTGTCTGGGAGCCGGTGCGCGATGTCGTTAGACAAGTATCCGTTCTCCCTCAGCTTCTTGATGTGTCCCTCCGTGACGGAGGAGACCATCCACTTGCCTCCCGCTCCGGACATGGCTGGAGAAGGTATAGGTGGGATGTGCGGACTTGGGCGCTGGAGCTCGAGTCTTGGCAAAATGGATAAGCAAAGGAGGAAGAAGGCGTAGATGGAAAAGGTGGATCCTTATCCCCTTATATGGGCGGACGAAACTATGTGCCCCCACCAGCCTGGTAAAACTCTCTTATCTCCCAAGCGTCGTAAATTAATGGCACAGTTGGGTTACCCACGCCCGTATTGATGAGAATCCCAGAATAAGGGGACACGATCTCTGCTTCAACAAAACGTGCCAAGGAAACCGCCTCGCTAAGTGCGCTGAGGTGGGATAGTAAAAACGATTCGAATAAAGGCTTGGCCGTGGTGTGATTTCACGCTAAGTAATACGTCAGTAGATTGGTTTTGTGTAAATTTTTTTCTCTCTACGGTGGTATGTGGAAATTATTTTGCAGAGCCGGACACTATCCTTGTGTTCAAAATCTTCTATGAAGTATTCGGAGGAGGAACCCACCTTGCAATGCCGAAGACAATCTGCGCGCCGGACTCGTCTTTATTGAAGCCTGGTTCAGGGGCTACTGAGGGAGTCCTGGATTAGGGGGTGTCCGGATGGCTGGACTATAACCTTTGGCCGGACTCATGGACTATGAAGATACAAGATTGAAGACTTCGTCCCGTGTCCGGATGGGACTTTCCTTGGCGTGGAAGGCAAGCTTGGCGATCCGGATATGTAGATCTCCTCCCATTGTAACCGACTCTATGTAACCCTAACCCTCTCCGGTGTCTATATAAACTGGAGGGTTTTAGTCCGTAGGACGAACAACAATCATACCATAGGCTAGCTTCTAGGGTTTAGCCTCTCTGATCTCGTGGTAGATCTACTCTTGTACTACCCATATCATCAATATTAATCAAGCAGAGTAGGGTTTTACCTCCATCGAGAGGGCCCGAACCTGGGTAAAAACATCGTGTCCCTTGTCTCCTGTTACCATCCGCCTAGACCCACAGTTCGGGACCCCCTACCCGAGATCCGCCGGTTTTGACACCGACAACGGGATCTGCCAATTTTCTATTTTCTCGCACGCGAGTATTTTATGCGCTTCGTCTCTGTTGTGTGTTTCCCCCGCCCAAGTTTCAAGTTTTGCAGCGAATTTTTCATTAGGCGCGTGATTTGAAAATTTATTCCTCCAACCACATCCCCACCCATCAAATTTCCTCAATATCTCTCCCCATGCGCCTCCCCCTAGCGGTAGCTCAAACCGCCGCCACTGCAACCACAACTTCAACCACATATATGTTCTGTTCGGATCCAGTCAGGTAACCCACCGATCACTGTCACGGCCCCGACCTGATTTTTAAAATGGCGCCTGCGAAACATCCTCATGCCTCCAAATCCCCACCGTCAGGAGGTGATGGCGGTCCATGGTGCGATGGCCGCTGTGCGTGTTGACCAGGAGGAACACCTCGCCTCCGCCGCCGCCGACATGGTGCAGGCTATGGCCCAGATGAAGTGCCCCAGCGACTACCCCGCAGGACTTAACAGGTAAGATCTGACTAGCTAAATCTTACCAATACCACTTGCAACAGCTATGATTTGTACGGTTGATGTCTTAAGCATGTTCGTACCTTGTTTATTTCAGTACTGCACACTGTGTGATGTTCAAATATTACCGTGTCCAGCTCAATTTCACCAATACCAGCAACAAACTTACAATACATGACTCAGGATATCACTAGAGATGCTGCCCATTTGCTACTTTTAGTGGATGCTAACCCTGCTGTACTTAACATGCCTATCCATATACTTACGCAGGTTCATAATGGCCGATGCTGTTGTTTGCCGTCGAGGTTAGCTGCATCCCATGTCTTACAGTATTTCACATCATTTGTGCAATTGCAGTTTGACTTCTACCATTTACTGGTTGCCTGTAGGTACACATGTCAGTGGCACTGATCCACACTTCGACCAGGACGAACAGCTCGCCTCTGCCGCCGCTGACTTTGGGAGGGCTCTGGCCAAGATGAAGTGCCCCAACAACTACCTCCCAGGACTTACCAAGTATGTACTCACCAGTTCAATCTTACCAATACCAGTTGAAATTAATGGCTATGTTCTGTACGGTCGATGTATTAAGCATGTTCTAGTAAACATGCCTAACACGTTTTAGCTACTTTCCCTACCTTTTTATAGACAATTGGGCCATTCTCTCGCCTGGCAAAGACTGCCTTGTGATGTTTAACTCTGCCAATTGCATTTTTATCAGTACCGGTTTCAATGGCTATTAAGCCTGTTGCAATTAACAGTTGAATCCATTTTTAAACAATTGTATTTCAATGGCTATAAACTTACAAAACATGACTTAGGATGCTGTTAAGCCTGTTGCAATTAACAGTTGTATCCATTTTTTAATCCGTCCCTTTGCTACCATGCTACTCTCCGCAATGAAGATATACTAGAGATGCTGCTCATTTGCTATTTTTGGTGGATGCTAACCCTGTTGTACTTAACATGCCTATCCATGTGCTTACGTAGGGTCATAACGGCCGATGTTGTTGTTTACCGTCGAGGTTAGCTGCATCCCATATCTTATAGTATTTCACATCATTTGTGCAATTGCAGCTTAACTTCTACCATTCTTTGGTTGCTGAGGGTACACATGTCGCTGGCAATCGATCCATGCTTGACCGGAGGAATAGCTCGCCTCCGTCGCTGCTGACTTTGGGCGATCTCTGGCCAAGATGAAGTGCCCCAACAACTACGACCTCTAAGGACTTACCAAGTATGTACTCACCAGTTCAATCTTACCAATACCAGTCACAATTAATGGCTACGTTTTGTACGGTCGATGTATTGAGCATGTTTTAGTAAACATGCATAACACATTTTAGCTATTTTCCCTACCTTTTTATAGACAACTGGGCCATTATCTACTCTGGCAGCACCTGCCTTGTGATGTTTAACTCTGCCAATTGCATTTTTATCAGTACCGGTTTCAATGGCCATTAAGCCTGTTGCAATTAACAGTTGTATCCATTTTTAAACAGTTATATTTCAATGGCTACAAACTTACAAAACATGAATTAGGATGTTGTTAAGCCTGCTGCAATTAACAATTGTATCCATTTTTTAATCCGTCCCTTTGCCACCGTGCTACTCTTTCGCAATGAAGATTTCACGACAAATGCTACCGTTTTATTACCATTTGCTATTTTTGGTGGATGTTAACCCTGTTGTAGTTAACATTGGCTTTCCATGTACTTACACATGGCTACAATGGGCGATGCTGTTGTTTGCCATCGAGGTTAGCTGCATTCCATGTCTTATACACCATCTATTCCTAAATATAAGTATTTTTAGAGATTCCAATATAGACTACATAAGGAGCAAAGTGAGTGAATCTAGATTCTAATCTAAACTATATCTATAATTCTATATACATCCGTATGTAGTTCATATTGAAATATCTAAAAAAATACTTGTACTTAGGAACATAGGTAGTTGTATTTTACATCATTTATGCAATCTCAGTTTAGCTTCTAACATTTACTGGTTGCTTGTAGGTACATATATGAGCGGTACTGATCCACTCTTCGATCCCTTTTGCGTATGGATAATGAGATATTCATGAACAAGCGTCAAGTGAGGAAACTAAGAAAGATTGTTAGGCGAAAGAAATGGGTGATTGGAATTAAGCTCTTTATTTACACTTTGTCCAAGACAACAGTGAACTTTAGGATGGTAAGTAATGTGTTGCCTTTTCCCCTGCCCACAACAAGTTACTCTATTAGACCTCAGTATCTGATATTTTTCTCTTTTCAGTGGTTTCTGAAGCTATTTAGATGATTACCTTGCAAACTACATAACCGGAGTGGAGGCAACTAAGGTTAAAGTATATAATTCATGCTACCATGATAATGCTCTAGAAGTCTTCCTGAAGGCGGTGAAGGAGGGGCGGGCGATCGTCACAAGGGGTTGGACAAAATTGGTTCGTGCCTATGGCATGCAGGAAGGCACATTATGGGCATTCCGCTTCTTCAACACCATCGGCAGTCAAAATGATTTACACTTGTCTCTTCACCTTTACCGCATTTAAATATTGTGGTTCATCATATTTAATTGCTGTCTAATCCTATAATTACTGAACATATTGTACTGACAATTTTATTTATGGATTCATTGTTTAACCATTGTGCTAAGAATTTGAATTGCACGTTTTATATTTCAAAATTTCCAATTGCGATCAATCTCCACTGCACACACGACATCCTCTTGAAAACTGTTTGCGTTAGGCCACCTTGCGCACACGTTTACCACATAAAAATTGTGTGTGATGGATAGCCTTTGCCACACCATTTCTTCTATGCACCGTGTGTGATGCATTGAATAATGCAAACGATAAAATTGTTAATATCGTGTGCAATGGCAACACTATCACAAACGATTTAACGGGGAAAATGGTGTGTGATGTACCTGCGAACGGAAACGTTTTCCTTGGAGCGACTGTGTGGGATGTACATACGAACGGAATGTTTAGTGGGGACTGACTGTGTGGGATGTACTTGTGACCGAAAACAATTTTGCCTGTATAATTGTATTTTTTAGCACTACTGTACGTATAACTTTATTTGAGCGCTCGCCGGTCACACACGACCTCATTTTGCCTAGCGTGTGTGGCAGGAGGGCATATCCCCGACGGTTTCTGGGTCGTGTGGGAAGGACCCTCCTATCGCCCACACTCACTTGGCGACGGTTCCAAACGCCGTCGCGGAAAGGGGTTAAAAACCATTTGTATAGCATCGACGCGTACCAGTGACCACCGAGACTCTTGTAGGCGTTGGGACAAAAAAGATCCATATGAAGTAGCTCAAGCGGTCTTCTCGTGGTCATGATGTTCTTCACGAATAACTTCCTCCAACTTGTTTTCCTGCTTGACAAGCACTGAAAGTCTATCCTTGTGAAGTATGACATCTTTAACACCAAGGATATGATCACCTTTAATAAGCTTATCAAGATTTCGCATGCCCACATGACCTAACCTTCTATGCCATAACCAACGTTTAGAAGATTTAGCAATTAAGCTAGTACGAGGTTGAGCTCTCTTAGTGAAATCAACAATGTATAGATCACCTCTAATAATACCGGTAAAGACCATATTATGATTATCTCTTTGAAACACTTGGCAACCTAATCCAGTAAATAGAACATTTAGACCGAATTCAGCTAATCCAGATACGGAAAGTAAATTGTAGCCGAGGGATTCAACGAGCATAATGTTTTGGATAGAGCAATCATTGGAAATGGCCACCTTACCAAGGCCAACTACCTTACCCTTGGAGTTATCTCCAAAAGTTACATACTTGTGTGTAACAACGTTCTTAGGAAGCTCACGGAACATGTCCTTGTCTCTGGTCATATGATCAGTACATCCACTATCGAGAATCCATTCCTTTCCTCCGACCATGTAACCATGAAGGTTTGCCATAAGACCAAAGTGTCTCATCGACTCATCAAGATCAAATTCACTATGATCATCCTCATCACAATATCCATGTTCAACATCATCATGTGAGTGATCATCACCTAGAGAGAGTGATTCATTAGATTTATGACCATGACAATGTGCATGTTTATGAATTCTAACAATTTGTGAGATGATGCTACTAATGACTCCAAATCCTCCTTTGGCACGCATAAGGTCAAGGATCCCAAATAGACAATCATCAAATTTAGGATCACTAGAATCCATTTTATGAAAAGCAATGGACTTTTGAAGAATCTCATCTTGATTTTTCAAGGAATAGTTTGGAAAGCGCTCCTCAAGATATTTCCATATAGTATAAGCACATTCAAATGTAGGCAAGCATACAAGCAAATTTCTAGGCAATCCTCTAACATTAGATCAATTTTTCTAAGATTGCGGGTCATGTCAAGATACTCATCAGGGGTAGGATGTAAAGGATCAATGGGGGCGCACAAGGCCTACTAATATCCTTGCTCAAGTCATATTCATGAAAAATATCAAGCATCTCATTCTTCCAAGAATTATAGAACTCTCCGTTAAGCATAGGCACTCTATGTCTAATACTCCCGATCGTAGACTCATCCATCTTCCTCCAATGGTGATTACACCAAAGCAATGGAGAGCAATGCATTGATACCAATTGAAAAGGATCGAGAAGAGGGTCTAGAGGGGGGTGATTAGACCCTCAACAAGTAAAAGTGGCAATTTTTAAGTTGTTCAAGTTAAGGTGGAGTTTTAGCACAAGTTTAAGCATTCACAATACATTTCAAGCAAGCATGACAAGAGTATATGCAGCGGAAAGAGTAAATCATGCTAATTGCAAGAAAGTAAAGGGATGGGATTGGAGTGTGCAAACACAATAAAGATACGAAGATTTTTGGCGTGGTTCTGATAGGTGGTGCTATCGTACATCCTCGTTGATGGAGACTTCAACCCAGGAAGGGTAACGGTTGCATGAGTCCATGGAGGGCTCCACCCATGAAGGGACCATGAAGAAGCAACGTTGTCTATCTCACCATGGCCATCGCCCTCGAAGGACTTGCCTCACTCGGGTAGATCTTCATGAAGTAGGCGATCTCCTTGCCCTTACAAACTTCTTGGTTCAACTCCACAACTTAACGGAGGCTCCCAAGTGACACCTAACCAATCTAGGAGACACCACTCTCCAAAAGGTAATAGATGGTGTGTTGATGATGAACTCCTTGCGCTTGTGCTTCAAATGATAGTCTCCCCAACACTCAACTCTCTCTCACAGATTTGGATATGGTGGAAAGATGATTTGAGTGGAAAGCAACTTGGGGAAGGCTAGAAATCAAGATTCTTGTGGTAGGATTGGTATATCTTGATCTCAACACATGAGTAGGTGGTTCTCTCTCAGAAAATGTATGCTGGAATTGTAGGCACGCTCTGATGGATCTCTCACAAATGGAGATGGGGTGGAGGGGTATATATAGCCTCCACACAAAATCCAACCGTTACACATATTTGACCCGACTCGGTCAGACCGAATAGAAGAACTCGGTGAGACCAATTAAGTTCAAAATGTGAATGTTAGGAATCTCGGTGGGACCGACTGGAACAACTCGGTGGGACCGATGTGCTAGGGCTTAGGGCAAACCTCATCTCGGTGGCGCCGATTGCATCAACTCGGTGAGACCGAAGTGAAGCAATTAGGCAACAGATAGTTGGTCAAGCCATCTCGGTGAGACCGATCGCTATTTTGGTGAGACCGAAATAATTGCAACATGCAACAGAGAGTTGGCAATGCCATCTTGGTGAGACCGAGATCCGTATCGGTGTGGCCAAACTGTTAGGGTTTCTGGCGGTGGCTATGTCATATGAACTTGTTGGCTCCAGATAGTATTAATCGCTGGGGCCGAGTTGGAGTTTGGGATTTTGACATATTTGGAATGAGAAAGTGGTTGAGGGTTTTGGAGAAATATCACTAAGCATTTGAGCAAGCAAGCCATTAAGCAACACCTCATCCCCTTTTAATAGGATTGGCTTTTCCTATGGACTCAATGTGATCTTGGATCACTAAAATATAAATGAAGAGTCTTGAACTTTTGCCAATATGTTTCCTTAGCATTTTGAAGGGGTTCCACATCCTCTTGTCCTTTCCACGCCATTGTTGAACTTGTCTGAAATACACTAGATATAGGCATTATTCCAACAAGAGATATGTTGACATTAATTACCAAAATCACACATGGAGCACTTGTGCTTTCAAGGACAGAGCCCATTGTCTGTGAAATATCGGACGCTGAACTGCATCCTCCATTTGTGCAGCCTACTTTTTTGCACATTTTCACGTATTCAAAAAACTTGAATTCCCGGAAGATATAGTTCAAATATAAATATCATTCAGAAGACATAGTTCAAACTAAAAAAACATGTACCTATTGGTTTCCATGATGTATCCACAAATGATCCACAAGATCATTGAGAAGTTGTTGATGCAGTTCTCGATCTCGTAGTAGCTGATGCCTCTTGAGAAAATGTGTAACATGCTATTCCTTTTGTTCTATGAGTTGGGAATGTGTGTCTGGGTTTTTTCAAAACAAACATTATGGACACCATCACAATCATGTAGTGCGTGATCCTCACCTCGCATAGTGTCTCGTCCCGCATATTTGCAGGTCCATGGGCAATTGTCCAACAAGTTTGAAGCACTCCAAATGCCCTCTTCACACCATGTTTTAAAAACTGGTCCGAACCATCGGTCCAACTGAAAAAATTGGAACTGAGGCCTCATCTGTTTTTAAGGTGTGTTGGTCTATTTAGCAAAAAAAAACCCAGCAAAATATCAAGAAAATTGTGTCTAAACTAGGAATTGAACCATTGACCTTGATCCAAACGACCCAATACGAATTGGGCTAGCTACAATTTGTGATTTCATAATGGATTACAACTGATATTAAGTGTATCCATTTGATCAGATGTCAATTTTTAGAAAAATAACTTAAATATACTAATTTTTTGTCGCTATTGAACCAGCGGTTCGACCGATAAAAACCTAAATCAATAGCCTCACCAGTTCGATTGTTGGTCCAGTTTTTAAACTATGATTCACATCCTTTGTAGCACCTTCTTGCATTTCGGCAAGGTGAGTTTTTTTGTTACCTTTTGGCTCGAAGATAGTCTCCACAATCTTCGGAGGATACATAGGTAGTACCCCATGGTTTTGTTGTGTCCATTTATGTTATAGTTCCACTCCGTAGCCTTCGTAAGGTCTTACCTTATTACTTTGATGTTGTATTTATTCTATCCTAAGAAGCGGTACTCATGCAGACTATAAAACCATTTTTGTTTTACATAATGTCGTGGTTATCTCACTACGGTGCATATAAGGGTGTGTACGGAGTAAGGACTATTGGATGAATAGATGGGTATATACACAAGGATTGTTTATTTCAGGTTAAGGCTCCCTTGCTAAGGGATAACACCTTTCTCCTGCTTGTGCTTTTTCTCCATGAGTATATGGATTACAAATGATGCCAACCCTTGGCCCAATGCCCTAGCCATGCCTTATATAGTGTGCGACATGACTTGAGGCTACATCGACCCATGGATTATTGATACAAGTAACGACCTAGTAATGACTGGTTTTTCTGTTGCTATTGATAACATGGCATAACACTTGAATTAACAGCTTCGTAGAGCTCATGGTAACGCCTTTATTTAAGATGGGCATAATGACCTTCCGTTGGATCCAACTGACGCCTCCACCCAGACTGCCATGCGACCTCTAGCGATGATATGTTGGGGCTAGGTCCTTATTAGTTTTGGGCCTTAAGCTGGGCCGACTATCGCTGTGGACCTACGATGTCCCACAAGAGTAGGGGGTTGATTATAGATCTTTTCGATAAGTAAGAGTATCGCTCCCATGATGAGTTGAATGAAATGGTAAGTGCAAAAATAGCAATGTTTCAGTGCAAGTACTAGAAGATGTAATGGTTTGGTGTTTTGTGTGTGTGATTAAGCAATGGATTGTGAGCAACAATAAAGAATAAAAGAGTGCAACAAGTGTCCCTATCCTTAACGATGCTAAGGACAAGCCGGTTGTGTTACTTATGATGATCAAGCTTTCTTGAGGATGGCGGGACAACGACATAGTGGACAATTTCCACGTATCACTTGCATTGATTGTTGTTGCTTATTCAATGTTGTAGGGATAGAGCCTGAAATGTGCACCAAAACCATTGAATATACATATTTATGATTGTTCTCTCAGCAGCTAACGCAAATACCAAGATCTATTAAGGTAAATACCTAACCATAGCTATAACTTCCTCTAGGGTCCCTATTCTTCCCTGCCGCCACAACTCGTTAATTCAGGGAATGGTAATATCTGTCACTCTGACCTCTTATCCTAAACATATTATGGCACAATTCTCTCCTCTAGGCCCATATATGTGAAGTGTCATATACAGTTGTCGTGGAATTGTCATGGCAGATGTCCTCGTGCAAGGACTTAGTCGTTGAGCCATCGCAACTAGGAAGCTTAAAGGGGTTAAACGGGACAAAGGACACGAGAGGTTTTATACTAGTTAGGCCCCTTGCGGAGAAGGAAAGCCTATGTCTAGTTGGGTTGGTATTGCTTGATGTTTCGATGACCAGGGAGCGGAATATGCTATGCCCGGCTCTCGATGGGTTGTTTCTTGCCCTAAGACGCCAGCAGGTCGTCCCCTTATATACACGGGTTGACGCCCTGCGGCTTACAGAGTCCCGACCGGCTTATAGACAGTATCCGGCTTGGTGAGTAGTTAAATCTACCTTATGATACAAGGCATGCCATTGTGGCGGTTTACTACAACAGGCCTTAAGTCGTCTGTGGGCCTTAGGCCCTTTATTGAACCGCCATCTTCACGCTTGGTCTTGGGCTTCTTTCTGGTGAGTCTTCTTTGCGTAACCCGGCCCCTCCTGGGCGGCTTACACAAATAGTTATATCCCCAACATTAGGCCCCAGATTGATTTGAACCTGTTCATGTCAATCTTAAAATTCCTTAAGAAATAAATCTTTAGTCTTCTGACTGTGTAGAGAGCTTTCTTTAACCCGCCATGACGTCATCTTTTGAATCCGTGTTAACCCGGCGTGATGTCATCCTTTCTTAAATTCCTTTTTTATTCCACCGTATCTTTCAAGGATCTATGCTTTTATTGACTGCTCCGAAAATCGAGGCGTCGGGGCCGCTGGATAATAACTCTTATCTCCTCGTTTCCACTTGCGTCTCAGTTATCTTCTCCTTATAAATAGGTGCGATCTAGGTCTCCCATTCTCCTCCTTCCAGTCATCTTCTTCCTCTTGCCTCCTCTCGAGCTCCGCTGCCGCCGTTGTCGAGCTCCCTATCTTCACCGTCTTAGGCCGCTGCATCAACCTGGTTGGATCAGAGAAACGCGACGAACCTCCGCAGCTCATCCAGATCCGTAAGTTCCCTTCCCTTCCTTGCTTAGGTCCGCATTAAAGCTTCTTCGAGTTCGAAATTCATCCCCATTAGAGCCAAACCCTTGTTAGTTTTCCTTCTCAATGCCTCTTCTGATCTGAGAATGATATAAAATGGCCGCGGTAGTGGTTTTCGCACTTGTTTTGGATAAAACGCAGATCCCTTCCTCTGTATAAAAGCCTCATTCGAGCCTAGGAACACATCTGCATCCGTTTTTAGGTCTAGAAAATTTTCTTATCAGAACAGACCTTTGATCTCAAATTCTAACAGAAGATTATGAAACCTGTTTTTATCACCCGGAAAACTTCTTCTGTTAAATGCCCTTAAACATAACTGTCCAAGTGTCCGGCTAAAATTAATAACACTGATCTGTGAACCTTGCCTACTTCTCATATCTCTAAGAATTTTGAACTGCTCTTGATGCTTGTAGCGGCTTAAATATTGTTGCACAATTATCCTTATATCATTAGGCCCCTTAAATGGCCGCTACCTTGATAATTTGGATATTTTCTCACGGGTTAAAATTTGAACGGAACTTCTTATTTTGTAATAGGCCAACTGTTGTCATGGCACCTAAGGCAACCAAAGCTCCTGTGAACCTGCAACTGGGTCCCATCCACAGTCACTAAGAGTAAACCGCTGAGTTTATGAAGTGCGGCCATCTGCCAAAAAGGAGGTCATGTCTTATCGTGTTCTGACCCATCTGAAGAAAAGCCTCAACCCAAAGAAGGGGAAATGATAGTTTTCACGGATCACATGAGCCGGGGATTTGCCCCTCCCGGCTCAAAGTTCTTTAGAGAAGTTTTGAATTTCTTTGACCTTAGACCTCAAGACATTGGACCCAATTCCGTGTCAAATCTTTGCAATTTCCAAGTCTTCTGCGAGGTGTACCAAGGAGAGGATCCAAGTCTGCTTTTGTTCAGAGAACTTTCTTACTTGAACCGGCAGAATGAACGTGCCAACGGGCCTAGTCTTGAGCTTGGCGGTATCTCGATCCAGCGATGGAGAGACTGCCTTTTTCCTTATCCGAGCTGCCGAGTCACCCAAAAGATTGGAACCGGACATGGTTCTCTGTCGAGACACTTCTCCGGCCGATGAGAAGCCTCTGCCCGGCTTTCGCGCCCTGCGCCTTGAGTCCAACCATCCGCTGGCGGATAAATTGACCGATGTTGAACGTCTGCCTCTTAATCCCACCATCAAGAAGATTAAAGCTCTTTTGGGAAATGGTTTAAATGGCATCGATCTGATCCGAGTCTGGGTCACTTGGCGAATACTCCCATTGTCGGTGCACTAGAGTAGGGGTACCCTAGTATCCCGAACTCGTGCACGGGCAGTTGCAGCACACCGCGGCAAGGCTTGCCTGGTCACCGCCAAGGTCCTCCGTGGTTCCTTTGGAGCCATTCAAGAACAAAGTATTTGACCAAGAAGACAAGGCCCCGGCAAGAGGAGCTTGCCGGGAAGGCCACTCAAGGCACGCAGAAGACAAGACCCCGGCAAGAGGAGCTTGCCGGGAAGGCTCGGAGCGCGACAAGCCTCCGGACGCGACAAGGATTCAGCCGCGGCAAAGCACTTGCCGCAGCAGGCAACCTCTCTTCATCTCCGCTCCGGCTCATCCACCAACGTGTCGCCATGGGACCATTCCATGCGCGCGTTTCAAGAGGTCTGTGCAGCCGGTGAGCAGCGATAAGCGGCGCCGACAAGCTTACCATCGTGGCAAGCGGTGGCGCTCTGACGGTCCCTATTGCCTTTGTTTAGGCGACAGGGGCGGGCATTTAATGCTTTTGTCCCTTGCCGTCGTGGTTAGGTATATTGCAATCGCATACCTTTGTTCAAGTAGGTGTACCAACTACTGTTTTTCCATTTGTACCCTCATCTACGTTGCCACCTGCCGGAGACCCTTGAGCATATAAAAGGAGGCCCATGCATGGCGTAGAGGAGGTTCGGCCCGCTCGACTCACTCGAGACCGAGACGCGTTCACGCTAGGTTTTGTAGCTCTCATCGCTCCCTAGCAAGATCACAAGACAATCGAGACAAGCAGCGGTAGGAGTTTTATCTCTCCGGAGAGCTCCGAAGCTGGGTAAAACTGCTCGTACGCTTCGCCTCGATCCGCTCTTCGTGCGATCTCCGCCCCCTCCGAACCAGAAGGGGCCTGGTCCGCCGGCCCCATAGGTGTTCGTGGGTCCGATCAGCCTCCCCGACATCTTTGGCGCGCCAGGTAGGGGGCGTCGAGGTTGTGTGAATC
Organism: Aegilops bicornis; assembly: GCA_021605145.1. Classification (NCBI taxonomy): domain Eukaryota; kingdom Viridiplantae; phylum Streptophyta; class Magnoliopsida; order Poales; family Poaceae; genus Aegilops; species Aegilops bicornis. The sequence goes on from CM038674.1 coordinate 515,512,737, forward strand.
CGATCCAGCGTTCACACGAGCGACATCTTCAACATCTTCATCAACATGCCACCGAAGAAGAAGGCTTCGGCGGCAGAAGCCCCGTCCGCGTCGAACCCACCGCCACCGGAGCAAACAGGTGGTGGGGTAGACGCTGGCGGGAGGACGGACGGCGACGGGGGCGCTCATGCTGCTGCCAAGGCCAGGGACAAGGCCGCGCAGACCTCGGCGTCCGTACATGTACCGCGCCCGTCTCAGGAGGCGCGGGACCGACAGCGTCATGGCAGTCACAATGCCATACGCTCGTTGGACCGAGATGGAGCTGGAGGATCTCGAGACCCTCAAGACCAGCATGCATGCCAACATGCTGGCACGAGCGAGATCTGATCGCTGGGCGGGATGCTGCTCCTTCTAACATAGATAGAAGTCCGAGCATATCCGCTCCTCGCGCCGTTCGCCTTTGCCACCCACTACTCCAGCGAAGCTTTGGCGAGAGCTCAACTGCTTCCTCGATTACCCTCCAACGGCCGACAAGGTCGGCGGTGGAGGGCCACAATACAGTCTCATCGGCCGCTTAACGGCGCGCTCCTCCGCGGCAACCGAGTGTCGCTGCCGCGGGCAGGAACGCCAAACGCGAGCCGGTGGCGGCGAGACCGATGGGGTGCAACCACCATGCACTCTCCACCCGAAGGCCAAGGTCGCCGACTTCGCCGGATCCACCTCGACAGCGACTCCACTGCGTCATCGGATCCACGAGCTCGCCGCGATCAGCGCCAAGTTCTTCATGAGCGACAACAAGAAGACGCTCGAACTCGCATCGAGCGTTGAAGAGAAGCGCGGCGTCAGTCAGACCAGCGCGCTGGGCCCTCTGTCGATATGCATGCGCCAGGGGAACCAGGCGACTTGCCGTACGCGGTAGGTTGCCCTGCGTTCACTCGTGAGCTGCGGCAAGTCCAGTGGCCCAGCAAGAAAAACTTCAAGCCAGACGTGCGGAGAAGTACGATGGCGGGGCGCATCTGTCGGAGTTCCTCGGCATCTACACCATCGCGGTGCGAGCTGCGGGGGCGAGGCGACAAGATCCTTGCCAACTACTTCCGCTGGTACTCAAGCCCAACGTCGGTCTTGGCTCATGCACTTGCCCGACAGCTCCATATCCTCTTGGGCAGATCTATGCCATCGGTTTGTTGGCGCCTTCACGGTGACCACAAGCCTCATGGCTAAGAAAGTGACCTTCATCTGCTTTCGCCGAGAAGGAAGGAGAGTCCCTGCGCAAGTTCATTGAGAGATTCAGCCGTGTGCACTACAACATCCCGGATGTCCACCTGCCGTGGTGATCGGTAGCGTTTCATCAAAGCGTGCGGAACCGCGAGGATGAGGGAGGAGATGGCGATGTGCAAAGTCAAGGACGTCGGTGAGCTGTATGCCTTGGCCGACAAGTGTGCACGTCTTGAGGAAGGGAGGAGACTCTGAGAGAATGCGAAGCGAGATCGGCGGTGAGGAGGCCGCCCGGCAAAGAAGAGCGGCGGTGGAACAACAAAAGAAAGAAAGGCGGAGAAGTGCTAGCTGTTGAGCGGTCCGCAGCGGAGGTGGCGACAAGAACGCCAAGGCTGGTGGCTCCGGCAAGGAGGTTGCCACGGCGTAACCACCAGTCTGGCGGCCGCCGACAAGCAGGACGGCTCCGGCAAGCAGTACTGCAAGATCCACCGCACCAAGGGCCATGACCTCCAGAGCTGCAAGAAGGTCGAGCAGCTTGTTGAACAGCAGAAGGCTGAATACGAGCGGCGCGACAAGGAAAAGGCTCAGGAAGGTGCTGGAGGGGCCAGCAAGAAACGTCCCGGCCGGGGAGGGCGCCGCGGCAAGGCCAAGCAAATGAAGGAGACAGCCTCCCGCGGCCGCGACAAGGATGAAGACGAAGACGACGATGAAGACATGGATGATGACAGCGCCCGATTAGCGGGAGTTTCAGAAAGCTACAGAGGTCCTCTGCGTTGACGGAGGTGCTTCCCTGCATACTTCCCACCGCCAACTCAAACAGTGGATGCGGGAAGTTAATGCAGCGGAACCATCCGTAGAGTCACGCAAGCCTTCGAAGTGGTCCAGCACGCCTATCATCTTCGATATTGAGGACCACCACGATCGCATAAGCTGCGGTCGGGTGCTTGCCGATGTTGGTCTCACCAACTATCCGCAACCTCAAGGTCACCAAGATGCTAGTTGACGGCGGGGCCGGCTTGAACCTGATCTCCTCCGCGGTGCTCCAGAAGCTTCAGATCCCTGACAGCGAGCTCGAAGAGACTGGCACTTTCCAAGGAATCAATCCGGGAAGGAGCAAGCCGAAGGGAAAAATCACGTTGCCGGTAACATTTGGCAGCAAGCTGAACTTTAGGACTGAGAGGGTCACATTCGACGTTGCTGATTTCCCATTGCCTTACAATGGGATACTTGGCCGTCCAGCACTCGCTAAGTTCATGGCAGCCTCTCATTATGCATACAACTTACTCAAGATGCGGACCGATAAGCATCATCTCTGTCCATGGCGACAAGAAGGATGCTCTTATCTGTGCCGACAAGATTTACCGGGAAGCAGCAGCTGCAACAGAAAGCAAAACACTTGCCGCTGAAGCTCCCGGAGGGAAGAAGAAGACCAAGTCCGGCAAGAGCTCTGATGCCCACTCCGGCAAGCGCACCTCTTTGGAGTGCTGCGCTACCGTCGAGGACGCACCATCGAGCTCCACCGGCAAGTGTAAGAAGACGATGGCAGCTCCGCCAGCAACCAAGAAAGTGTCCGCCAAGGAGGACGGCATCGGTGGTACCTTCACCATCGGTGCCTCCCTCGACCCTAAATAGGAAGGCGCTCGTTGCTTTCCTGCGGCGAACGTCGGCGATGTTTGCATGGCAACCGTCGACATCCCGGTGTTCCTGTGAAAGTAATTGAGCACCGTCTTGCCGTTTGTCCTCATGCTTGTGACCCGTCAAGCGAAAAGTCGAGAAACAAGCGGTGGAGCGTCAAGAGTTCATCGCAGAAGAGATCAAGAAACCGGAGGCAGCATGCCTTGTCGAGGAGTGCTCCATCCGGCGTGGTTGGCCAATCCTCGTAGTTGTGCGCAAGGCAAATGGGAAATGGAGACTTTGTATTGACTTCACGGATGTTAATAAAGCTTGTCCCAAAGATCCATTTCCCTTGCCGTGCATCGACCAGATTGTTGACTCCACGGCTGGATGTGATTTGCTTTTGTTTCTTGATGCATACTCAGGATATCATCAGATCTTCATGGCAGAAGAAGATGAAGAGAAAACCGCATTCATTACTCCATGTGGCACATACTGTTTCATATGGATGCCTTTCGGTTTGAAGAATGCTGGTTCCACGTTTGCAAGAGTAGTCCATGATGCTTTTGAGCCGCAAATGCACAGAAATGTAGAAGCCTACATGGATGACATAGTGGTCAAGAGCAAGGACAAAGCAACTCTGGTTCATGATTTGGATGAGACCTTTGCAAATCTGCGCAAGATCAACCTCAAGCTCAACCCCGAGAAGTGCGTGTTTGGAGTCCCTTCCGGCAAGCTTCTCATGTTCTTCGTGTCTCAAATGGGATTGAAGCCAATCCCGACAAGATCAAGGCCATTGAGCAGATTGAAGCACCAAAGTGCGTCAAGGATGTCTGAAGACTTGCGGTTGCGTGGCCGCTCTCAAAGGTTTATCTCTAGGTCTGCTGAACGCATACCGCCATTTTTCAAGATTTTGAAAAAGGCAGGTCCAATGAAATGGACTCGAAGCGAGAGGCTGCGCTGCGGAGACTTGAAGAGATACATCCTCCACTCCAACACTTGTTGCACCTAAGCCACAAGAGAAGTTGCTGCTATATATAGCGGCAACCAATCAAGTGGTTAGTGCTGCGTTAGTAGCGGAGAGGGAGGCGGATGATGAGCTAGCAACCACGGCAGACACATCCAGCGACAAGCAGGGGGCTTCGCCAACAAGCTCTGGTCCCGACAAGGACGGATATGCGCAGACGCATGAGCAGATGCAGAAAAGGATGGTGCAGCGCCCAGTTTACTTTGTCAGTTCCCTTCTGCAGGGGGCTAGATCAAGGTACTCTGGTGTGCAGAAATTGCTTTTCGGCCTTCTCATGGCCTCGAGAAAGCCGCGCCATTACTTCCAAGCACATGAGATCACAGTTGTCACTCGCTTTCCGCTGAAGAGGATAATGCAGAATCCAGAAGCGACAGGCAGGATTGTTGAGTGGGCACTGGAACTGTCAAGCTTTGGCCTCAAGTTTGAAAGCACTTCAACTATCCAAAGCAGAGCATTGGCATAATTCATAGCAGAATGGACGCCAACACTGCATTTAAGAAATTCGAGACGAGCATTCCGTCAAGGAAGCAAGCAAAGAATGGCTGATGTACTTCGATGGTGCCTTCTCACTGCAAAGGCGCCGGTGCCGTCGTCTTTGCTTGTCGCACTCCACCGGGAACACCTCAAGTACGTAGTCGGATGCACTTTCCCAAGGAGCAAGCAACAAACAATACCGCAGAGTATGAAGGTTTGCTTGCCGGTCTCGAGATCGCATGATGGACCTTGGGATCAAGAAGCTTATTGTCGAGGGGTGACTCGCTTGTCGTCCGCCAAGTGAACAAAGATTATCGAGTCCATTGATGGAAGCCTCGTTGATGAAGTGAGGAAGCTAGAAGAGCACTTTGACGGCCTACAAATGGAACATGTTCCAAGAGCTCAGAATGATATTGCTGATGGCCTGTCAAAGTGCACTGCACTTAAGTTGCCTGTGGAACTAGGGATTTTTGTGCTCAAGTTAACTCAACATACCGTAACACCATCAACTGGACAGAACAAGAAGAGGAAGTTGATTTCTGGTGACTATTTTCCAGCAGAGCTTCCCGAAGCCGCCGCCACGAAGGTCCCCAAGATCGACACCAACAGAGCTGAGGAGCAGTCTGCTCCGACAAGCCCTGTGGGTTTGTTTCGTTGAAGCGCACGCTCCCGACAAGTTTTGCTCCGGCAAGCTTGCCGGGAACATCAAGCTCCGGTGAGCCGCGAGTTCTTGCCATGGAAGCGATGTTCCCGCAGCAACAGACGATGCCTTTAGTCTTTGTTGTCGAGCCGCAAGCTCCAAAGATGGGCGCAACAGATTGTCCATTTCCTTCAGACAGGAGAACTTCCCGAAGAGCAAGAAGAAGCGGAAAGAGTAGCCCGGCAGTCAAGTATGTACCAGTTTGTCGACAGCACACTGTACAGAAGGAGACTCAACGGTGTGAAATTGAAGTGTATTTGCCGGGAAGATGGACAAAAGCTGTTGGCAGAGATACATGGAGGCATATGTGGTCACCACATTGGTGCCAGAGCACTTGCCTGTCAAGAAGCGTTAAGCAAGGTTTCTTTTGCCCGACACCCCTCCGGGATGCAACTGCACAAGTAACCAAGTGTGAAGCGTGCGGTTCCATTCCAAGCAGATACACCAGCCAGCTCAAGCTCTCCAGACGATCCCTTTATCCTGGCCATTTTCGGTCTGGGGCTCGACATCCTCGGCCCTTTCCCCGAGCTGTCGGGGGCTTTGAGTACTTATACGTCGCCATCGACAAGTTCACAAAGTGGCCGGAAGTGGAAGCGATGAGGAAGGTGACAAAGACGGTCAGCCAGTCAAGTTCTTGGTCGATTGTTTGCCGCTTTGAAATCCCTAACAGGATCATCACCGACAACGGCACACAATTTCTGAAGTCGCACCTTCATGCAAGATGCGTCCAAGATCTTGGCGCCAAGGTCTGCTTTATACATTGCTCATCCGAGAAGCAACGGTCAAGCAGAGAGGGCAAATGCTGAAGTGCTGCGCGGGCTCAAGACCAGAACTTTCGACAGGCTGCACAAGTGCGGAAGGAACTGGATTGAGGAGCTGCCGGTGGTTCTTTGGTCGATCAGGACGACGCCAAATCGAGCCACTGGCCAGACACCTTTCGCTCTAGTCTATGGAGCAGAGGCAGTTCTCCCCACGGAACTCGTATACGGATCGCCTCGAGTGCTCGCTTATGATGAGCTTGAGCAAGAGCAACTGCGACAAGATGACGCGCTGCTCCTTGAGGAGGATCGTCTTCAGGCCGCTGTACGAGCTGCTCATTACCAGCAAGCTTTTGCGTCGCTACCATAGCCGCAAAGTTAGTGCCAGAAGCCTCGAGGAAGGCGACCTTGTTCTTCGGCGCGTTCAATCCGCCAAGAATTCAAACAAGTTGACGCCAAAGTGGGAAGGTCCTTATCGGGTGAAACGAGTCACTAGGCCTGGCGCTGTCCGCCTTGAGACCGAAGATGGCGTTCCGGTGAGCAACTCCTGGAACATTGAACATCTTCGTAAGTTTTACCCGTAGGACGCGGTTGCCGGAACCTGTTCCAAGCAACCACCTTTAATACAAGTCTTGCCGCTGTTGCATGTAATCCTTTGTACAAAGCCGGACGCAGACCCCGTGCATCAGTAAAGCTCATGTGTTGCGAACAACTTGTCAAATTCATGCTTTCATCATTTTATTGCATGTTTTTGCTAACACTTTGTGCAGCACCCACACCCGGTAAGCAATATCGAGCCGCTGGGCTCCATAACTTTATTTTCTCTTATTTCTCTTTTCTCAAAGAAAGGAAAGCTCCCTCGCGCACAAGTTATCCAGGGGGGAAGGAGAAGATAATACTATGGACCAAGCGTTGCTCGAGGAAGTTTCATATATCGGAAGTAAACGATAGAAAAGCTAAGTTGCCCAAATTTGAGCAATCAGTTCTTAAATTTTTAAGTTATCTTCCTCGAACGATAGTACTTTGTATGGAAAACCTGTGCGCGGAGGAACCAACTCGCAGCTAGTCGCGCCCTTACTTTGTTTCGAGTCCGCTCAACAATCTAAGTGAGCTGCAGCTAGTCGCGACAAGGTTGCTTGTCGGAGGCGGCATCGCCGATGGAAGCTCTTGACGTTCCGCACTTTTCGGCCTTCATGACAAAGGTGCACTGCACCGACAAGTTCCCTAAAAGCGTAGGGTAAAAACGTACAAAGGAAGGAATGAAGTAAAGGAAATAACATTGCAATCATCACCTAAGATAGAGTTATATTACAAAATAAGCTTGTCGCAGATCTAATAAATTGTTCTAAACATGATCAGCAGCGACAAGGGAAAGATAAAATTGGCGGCCTAGTCTACGCGGTCGCCATCAACCCGCTTGATCTTGTTCACCTTGTCCACAATGGGTGCGACAAGGGCTTTGAGCGCCTCCACGTCGGCATCTGGCGGCAAGGATCTGAGGACGCCGTTGAGGTTGAGGCCTGGATTGCGGAAGGCCACCTTCATCAACACCTTCTAGAGGGCTCCTGCATAGATCTGGCGTGATTCCTCGGCCAGCTGCTTTGGGACCTCTTCCCGGAGTCATTTGGAGGCCCGTCAACACGCCCTTGAAGAACAAGCTGAGCTTGGCGCTGGGTTGGAGGTGCTCGTCGGAGGAGTATGCAAGATCCACCATCCCCAGCTCCATCAGCTCGTTGTGGATGGCGGCAACAGTATCCACAAGACCTTCGGTCCAGTGCTCCACACTCTCCCTCAAGGCGCTCTGGGTGTCGACAGCGTTCGCCAGCAGCTCCTCGTTGGCCTTGATCTGCTCCAACAGGCCCACCTCTCGCTCCTTGGCGCCGTCCAGCGTCTGCGTCAGAGTGGTCAGCTTCAGCTAATTATCTGCCTTGGAATCCTTGGCGGCGTCGAGCTCCTTGCTCCTATCAACGAGACGGCCCTGCAGCTCGCCAAGAGTGTAGGCGTCCTTCTCGCGCTCATGCTTGAGCGCGGCAAGCTCCTCGCCGCTCTTCTGGAGACTGGCCTCCAACTGCGTCACCTTCGCCTCCAACTCTTTCTTGGCGGCCTCGGCGGCGGCGGCAACATCTTTCGCTTCCTTAAGAGCCCCGCCAAGTGACTCCTCGCGCGCGACAAGCTCTTCCTCGTGGCTGTCCAGGTTGACCTTCCGCTGCGCCAGCTCGCTTTCCTGCGTGGACAGCTTCTCGTGACAAGCCGTTGCTCCTCCTCCGCGGCCTTCTCGAGGATGAAGGCCGTGTGCTCCTCGGCGAGTTGCGCCCGCTCCTCCGCCAAGGACCGGAGAGCTTCTTGGTTGGCGCCCCGGAGCTCCTCTGCGCGCTTCTCCATGTCCGCTCCCGCCCTCGCAACAAGTGCTTCCCGAGACTCCAACTTGGCTTGCCGGGCGCGGTAGAGCGACAGCAGCTTCTTCAGCAGTTGCTCCTCCTCAGACTCGCCGCTGCTGCTGCTTGGCGCGTCCACCAGCGTCAGCCAATGAGGCGAGCAGCTCTCCGTCGAAGGTCTCTCCTTCGACCGGCGCCTGAGCTCGACTCCACGGGAGCTTGATGAAGACGCCGTCGCCGGCCTTCAAGTAAGCAGGGCTTGGGCTCTTCGAACTGGCGGCTGACGGCCAGCGGGAAGTCGGTGGTCGGTAAGCGCTGGCGCTCCTGCGGCCCCAGGGCCGTCGGTCACGATCGCCAGAGACCCTCGCCCGGCTTCTGCGGCGGCAGCCTCGGTGGCCTCCTCGCCCGGCGAGCTCGTCGGCGGGCCTCTTCTTCCACGACGGCGGCAAGCCCGTCGGTGTTGCTTGTAGCGTCCTCCTCGCCAGCGACCTCGGTCTCCATTGGCTCTGCGTCGGACAAAGAAAGAAAGTCAAGCAAATATTCAAAGAAAAAACAGAAGAAAACAAGCCCAAGGGAAATTTTGGCGCAAGAGGATTACACCGCAATGGGATCTGCAGCCATGGTCTCGACCACTGGAGGGTCACTTGGTGCTGTTCCTTGCGGAGTAGCCTCCCTTGCCGGAGGACGCTCCTTGCCGGAGAATCCTCCCTTGCGGCGTAGTCGAAGCAGATAGAATTTCAGGGCGGCTTCCGAGCCCTCCCGATGAGGCTGCTCTGCTCCTACACAAACCAACAAATGATATCAATGAAGAAGGAGCCCCATGCACACCTAACGAAGGAGAAAACCGCATACTTACCTGCAGGGGCTGTCTTTGGGGCTGCTCACGAGGAAGGGTTGCGGGTCCGGCAAGGGGGTCTCGAGCAGCGCCTCCTGTTGCCACAGGTGGATCGTCCTCAACGACGACCACCGGGGTCTTGGCTTTCTTCGACGCTCTCTGGGCCAGTGTCCTGAAAAGGAAAGAGTTCAGAACGAAGCAAGTCAGATTCAAGATGAAGCAACAAAATTGAAGAAATACAAGAACAATATTGAAGCTTACTCTTCTTCTTCCTCCTCGGAGCTAAGCGCGGAGAAATCAAACTCCGGCTCGCCTCCGGCGCGACGAGGCGGAGGAGTGGGCTCTCTTGGCCGCTTGGCAGAGGTGTCGGCGGTGGCACAGGAGGATCCCGCCCAATTGTCGCAGGCAGTGTGGGGTGCTCAGCGGCAACATCGCTTGTCATGAAGCGCGTCACGCGGCGCTGCGGCTGTGGGCCCGTCTGCCGCCCCGTCTCATCTCCGGCCTTGCGGAGACGCCTCTTTGGCGGAGCCGGGGGCTCCGTTTGCGGCAAGCCGCTGGGTGGTGGGGAAGAAGCGCCCTCGGCGGGCTCGCTCGACTCGGCCTCGGGTTCGGCGAGCTCTTCCTCACCGGCGAACTCCTTTCGCTCGGCAAGGCTTGCCGCCTCTGCTGCCTCTGCCTCCTCCACGGTATACCCGAAGACGCCAGCGGCAGCGGCTGCCGCCGCCTCCTCCAACCTTGTGGCGATGCACACCATCTCCTCGTCGGTGGTGTCGCAGGTGAGCTTCTTCTGCTCGTCGGGGCGGATCGGCATTTCTTCCAAGCTGTCGAAGAACTGCCGCACGATGTCGTCGGAAGGCTCCTACCAGGTTGGAACAATCCCATGGGAATCGCACAACGGCATCATGGCGCGGATGCGGTCGAGCACAGAGTTGTTGCACAATGGGACGACCCCCCTCGGCAACCTAAACCACTCGGGGTGATCGGGGTCGTTCTTGAACAGCTCTAGTAGCATCGCATCCAACTCCAAGACGGTGAAATTCCGATTAAGGCCAGCGCAGCCTCATGATGTCCGCTGCGTTTTGGAACTCCCAAGCAGGCCTCCTCCTCTCCTGCAAGGAGCGAGCGTGCGGCGCGGAGGAATTCTGCGCCAGCTGCGCCTACGGTTAGTCCGGCAAGCCCGAGGCGCAAAATCCGGGTCACTTTATCTTCAACCTAGCATCCTCCGCGCCAAGTTGCTCCAATCGTTGCACAAGCACTATTGGGGCTTGGCGCCGGCAGCGATGAAGGGCTGCGGGTTCTCCTCTCACGATCCAACACCAATTGGCTCTCCACTCCTCCCACTTGCTGCGGAACTCTCCTTCCAGATAGGCCTCCTTCTTGCCGACCCTGGAGACCCAAGCAATCCCTCCGGCAAGCGGCTCACCTCTCTCAACGCGGGGCATGAAGAAGTGGCGGAAGAGGGCTACGTTGGGGTGGATCCCGACAAAGTTTACATAAAGGTGTCGAAAACTGCCATGGTCGAGAATGGCGTTGGGGGTGAAATCAAGGAGGCGGAACCCGTATGTATTCATAATGTCGCAGAAGAACTTCGAGAGAAGGCGGGCAGAGCCCGCAATAGAAGAAAAGGGCAAAGAAAGGATACCCGGTTGGGGCTAATTCCGGCGATGGCGGGAGTACCTTCGTGCGCGGATGCGCACGCGTCTCCGTCGACCAGAAGAGGTAGTACCCCTCCCTCAGCTCCTTTGCGTCGAGCTGGGGGGAGAAGATGGCCCGCTCCTTGCGCAGCGCCGCGAGCCGCTGCGCCTCGGCCGACTTCACGCCCTTCCCCTTGTCGGCTTTCGGAGCCATGGCGGAGGCGGTGGAGGAGACCGACGGCGTTGATGGTGCTGTGGCGGAAGGGGGCGGAGCGCTGCTCTCTTCGCACTAGAGAAGAAGGGGGGAGCGGCGGTGGTTTTTGGGACAAGACATCAATGGCGAGGTGGACGGCCTGCCCCTGTTTCCCCTGTTTATAAGGAGGGAGAAGGGGCGGACGTTCCGCTTTTCCTAATAAAGAAACCCCCACGACCTCGCCCACGATCTCTCACACGACGCCATGTTCGGTGCGTGCCGTTAGTGGGGGACGTAGTGGGTCCGGGGTGAGTAACGGCGTGATCAAGGCCGCGTGTGACCGTGCACTGTTTTGGGCCTGGCCCGACAGCGCTCGGCACCGTGTGGCCCAGCCGGGATCTGGCCGGTGCACTAGAGTAGGGTACCCTAGTATCCCGAACTCGTGCACGGCAGGCGATTGCAAGACACCAGCGGCAAGGCTTGCTGGTCACCGCCAAGGTCCTCCGTGGTTCCTTTGGAGCCATTCAAGAACAAAGTATTTGACCAAGAAGACAAGGCCACAGCAAGAGGAGCTTGCCGGAAGGCCACTCAAGGCACGCTTGAAGACAAGGCCCGGCAAGAGGAGCTTGCGGGAAGGCTCGAGCGCGACAAGCCTCCGGACGCGACAAGGATTCAGCCGCGGCAAAGCACTTGCCGCGGCAGGCAACCTCTCTTCATCTCCGCTCCAGCTCATCCACCAACGTGTCGCCATGGGACCATTCCATGCGCGCGTGTCAAGAGGTTGTGCAGCCAGCGGGGAACAGCGATAAGCGGCGCTGACAAGCTTGCCATCGTGGCAAACGGTGGCGCTCCTGACGGTCCCTGTTGCACTGTTTAGGCGACAAGGACGGGCATTTAATGCTTTTGTCCCTTGCCGTCAGGGTTAGGTATATTACTGCATAATCTTTGTTCAAGTAGGTGTACCAACTACTTTTTTCCATTTGTACCCTCATCTACGTTGCCACCTGTCGGAGACCCCTTGAGCATATAAAAGGAGGCCCATGCACAACGTAGAGGAGGTTCGGCCCGTTCGACTCACTCGAGACCAGAGACGTTCATGCTAGGTTTTGTAGCTCTCATCGCTCCCTAGCAAGATCACAAGACAATCAGACAAGCAGCAGTAGGAGTTTTATCTCTCCGGAGAGCTCCGAAGCTGGGTAAAACTGCTCGTGTGCTTCGCCTCGATCCGCTCTTCGCGCGATCTCCGCCCCCCTCCGAACCACAAGGGGCCTGGTCCGCCGGCCCCATAGGTGTTCGTGGGTCCGATCAGTCTCCCCGACACCCATTAAGCCGCCACTCCGGCTTAATGTGTACTTATACAGGCGAAAAGGACGACCCAATGCGTCATAGTCCCGACGACTTACCAGATGATGTGGTGGATGCTACAACCCAGTCACTGCTGAAGGAGGGCACTGTTATTAGCAATGCCTTCGGTTTACTTCCCTTCTACAAAAAGAAACCGGCCCCTGCAGTAAGTTACCAATCTTAATAAATATTCTTAAACATGTTTACCTCCTTTGTAATTATAATTCTTTATCTTTTTCCACAGGCCGGTGATAATTTCTGGAAGGTCAAATACGACCACGAGGCTGCCAAACAAGCCAGGGCAGCCAAGAAGACCGAAAGGAAAGCAGCCAAGACAGGAACTTCAAAGAAGAAGAAACCCAGCGCCTCCGATTTGTTCAAATTGGATGACTCTTCTTCAGATGAGGAAGAGGTAATCCCTTACTCTCTTAACTCCTTTGTTATTATTTTATTGACATTTCCGCCTTTCAGGAGGATACAGGGAACAACCAAGCTCCTGGCGAAGAGGTAACTATAATCTCCTCCGACTCAGAGCCTTTGCCAAATCACAAATTCTGACGGGTGACCCGGGAAGTAAGATTTTCACATCCTCTAGCTTATCAAGATCCTCAATTTCTTTTGAAGCAACAACATCTTGAAAGCCGGAGGCGGACCCGGACCAGCAAGGATGCAGAACTCTCTTCCGGCTTACCCGGCATAAGCAGGAAGCGTCGGACTGAGGTCATCTCTGATTTACATTCTGTTTATCCTTTGGCAGATTTAACTCGTCAACCTCTCAATTCATCTGACTCCAATTATCAGGATACCTATCCTTCCTCCGGCGAGTCTATGCAATCCAATATGCCGGCCTTCAAGACTGCCCCTGGGTAATATACCTTTTGTTATCCTTATGCTTTGCCTTACTCATATTTTGTACTCACCCTTCTGTTTTGTCCACAGCGTGCAGGTGAAGCCCAGTAAGAGGACAAAAAAGAATAAGCCATCCGAAGACCCGGTAGCAACTGAGTCGAAACTCGGAACAGCTGCCCCTGATGCTTCTACTCATCAACCACCTCCTGAACCAGCATATGAAATTCCAGCGCCATCTTCTGACCCACCTGCCGAAGATACTTTCAACAGCTCCAATGATCCAGAAATTCCAAGCCCGGTCAGGACGACTGACCCGGAGGTTGAAATTTTGAAAAGCCAGTTTGTTGAACCGGGGCGGCCTACTGTCCTTGCCAGATGTACTGCCAAGGAAGAACTTGTCGAACGCCGGAAGACCAAACAGGACATCGCTAATTATGCTCACTTAAGCATTGGTGATATAGTCTCAGGCTATCTGAATCAAGTGCATAACAGCCGCGACCTGGAAATTGACATGGTGAAACAAATACAACACAAATCTGAGGTATAACTCATATTATTCTCCTGAATCTTACTTCTTGTACCAGCCCCCAAGTCTCGCTTATGAATAAATATGCAGTAGACTCGAGATACTAACTTTGTTAGTTCGTCCGGCTTAAAAGAAAATATATTTAACCCGGTCATAATATGATAACTTAGAACGTGCGATACACATTAGCCCCCAGGTGTCAAGTATCTTTACTTGTAAAGTGCTTGAGACTTTAATATACATAATCCAACATTATAAATTAAAATTTTCTTCAGCATACATTAGCCCCCAAGTGTCAAGTGTCTTTGCTTGCAAAGTGCTTGGGACTTAATGATATCTTACCATAACCTTAATTATAACCCGGCGTCAACGCAGGCCTCCACCAGTCAATTTGAGTCGGAGATTGCTGACACGAAGACTCGCTCCGCCAAATTTCAAGAACTTGAAATTCAAAAGGCCAACTCCAAATTTGCATTCAGCGTCTACGAACAAGAGAAGTTGAAGAAGAATTTTGATGCGGAGAAGAAAATCTGGGCAGATGAAAAGGCCTCACTTGTGACCGGGCGAGACAATGAAGCAACTCTTGCGAAGCAATCGCTGAGCTGTCCGGCTTAAAGCGCCAGATATCTCAATGGTCTCGGCAATCTTGATGAAGTTACTATGTATAATCATGAATATCACCATGGTTCCTTTGATGACTATTTCAATTATTATCTCCGGCTTACCTTATATGTATAAACGCAGGCCCTGAGCACAAACCTCAACCAGAATATCTTGATCAAGCTTAAGGCGGTGTACACTCTAGTGGAACAGCTATACACGGGTCTGGCGATGCTTTGGCCGTTGTGGCTTTATCAAATGATTCTCCTTATCTCCTGCAGGATGTGCTCAAACGGCTTGCTGTGTTACCCCAATGGATTCAGGAGCTAAGACGGGCATTTGCTAGAGCCGGGGCCATAGCCACCTTAAGCCGGGCCAAGGCGTTGCTTCCAGAGTTAGACCTGGCAGACGTTGCTCTTGGATATCCCAGCTTGAAGTAGGATGGCTCTGTATTCGATAAATCAGACTTCACCGCCTGTGTGAGAGTCGTACGTCCTATGGCCACCATCATTGGCAATGATATTGATCTTACCAAGTATCAGCCGGGTTACGACAACGAGAACCGGAGGATTCCAACTCCTCATTATGATGACGTCATTTGATTCCTCCAACTCGTAAGCATACCTTTGCTCTGAAGTTGACCCGGCCGGTTTAATAGATGATGAAGCTGAATTTGAAGCCTTAAGCGGCATTGGCTGGACCTCGTCAACCTTCGAGGAAAAAGCAGCAGAGACGGAGGCGGAGAAGGATAACCCGGAATCTTCAAGCCCACCAAAGGAGTAACTCACTTTGGTGCTATGTCTTTGAAAAAATGATGCTTCATTATTCAGACTCGGGGAGTCTTGTAATAGGGTAGAAAAACCTCTTAACTCTGTCATTCCTTCGCGCATTCTTGTGGTGCTTAATATTGTCATAAGCCGCTATCGTCATATACTTCCGGCTTATGTTAATTGTTCCTTGACGTCCAAAACTTTCTTGCTTTATCCTGTGTATAAAACAAAAAACAGAATTCCTTTGGCGTCTTATCACATCCGGGGTCATATAGAATAGTGATAACCCGGAGTATGAACCAAAACATCATAAAAACAGCCGGTTTATGATTATGACCATAATAATATACCTGCTATCTTATTTGAAACATACTTTACCGGCTTATGTGATCCCAAAAGCAGAGAGTTAAACTTAACTTCTGAAAGTTGGCACATATAATGTATACCTGGCCCTTAATATTATTTACCCTTACAGAGTAAAATAAATAGTAAACTTAATTTTCAAAGGCCTCTGATTCGAATACGATCAGTAGAACCGTTCCAAAGGGGTTAAGCTAAGATTCAGATACGATCATATAGCCCCCAATGGCTTTGGCGATGCCGATCAAGTGGGTATCGACAGCTATGTTCTCTTTGGTTCGAATACGACCTATGTTTGAGCAGAAGCCCCCAAGTGACCATTAGAGTTGTTTAATGACGCTGATTCGAATACGATCCACGTCAGACCCAAAGGGGTTAAGCTATGATTCAAATATGATCAAGAAGCCCCCAAGTGGGTTTGGCAGTACGCCAATCAATTGGTATCGACAGCTATGTTCTCTTTGGTTCGAATACGACCTATGTTTGAACAGGAAGCCCCCAAGTGACCATGGCTAGATTCAGATATGATCATAAGCCAGACCAAAGGGAAAGCTGGATTCAGATATGATCCGCTCCCTGTTGGTTGTTTCCACCACCTGGTGAAGAAGATATATAAACTTTCAAGGGTGGAAAGAAAAGAGGTCCTGCTTTATTGCTTTATATAATATATACATTGCTAAAAAAGGAAAAACATATGTATTCTGAGAGCCGGTGGCTCAAGTATAGTAGGGCCGAAGATGAGCTATGTTCCACGGCCGGCGGGTCTCTTCCTCCGACTTACGTGAATCTTTGTGTTCTCGAACATCGATGATGTAGTAGGACCCGTTGTTCAGGTTTTTACTGACCACAAAAGGTCCTTCCCAAGGAGGGGATAGTTTGTGCATATCAGACTGATCCAGGATGAGCCGGAGCACTAAATCGCCTTCTTGAAAAGTTCTGCTTCTAACCCGGTGGCTGTGATAACGGCGCAGGTCTTGCTGGTAAATCGCCGAACGGGCTATTGCCAAGTCTCGCTCCTCATCCAACAAATCAAGTGCATCCTGACGAGCTTTTTCATTATCAGCCTCAACGTAAGCCGCCACTCGGGGTGAATCATGCCGGATGTCACTTGGCAGAACCGCCTCTGCTCCGTACACCATGAAGAAAGGTGTATAACCTGTAGATCTGTTAGGCGTTGTGTTGATGCTCCATAGAACAGAGGGTAACTCCTCCACCCAACAACCTGGAGTTCGCTGCAAGGGAACTAAGAGCCGGGGTTTGATACCTTTCAAGATCTCTTGATTAGCTCTTTACCTTGACCATTAGATTGAGGGTGAGCAACAGCCAAACGTCGAGCCGGATGTGCTCTCGTTGACAGAACTCTTCCATGGCACCTTTGGAGAGATTAGTACCATTATTAGTTATAATGCTGTGTGGAAAGCCAAAACGAAAGATCACCTTTTTCATGAACTGAACCACCGTGGCTGCATCACACTTACTGACCGGCTCTGCTTCCACCCACTTGGTGAATTTATCCACTGCCACCAACAGGTGTGTCTTCTTATCCTTAGACCTTTTGAAAGGTCCAACCATGTCAAGTCCCCAGACATAAGCGGCCAAGTAATTGGAATCATCCGCAATTCTTGAGCGGCACATGAGCTTCGTCGGGAGAATTTTTGACATCCGTCACATTTGTCGACCGGATCCTCCGCATCGGCATGAGCCGTCAGCCAATAGAAACCATGACGAAAAGCCTTGGCCACCAGAGATTTTGAGCCGGCATGATGACCACAATCTCCTTCATGAATCTCACGAAGTATCTCCTGACCCTCCGTAGGTGATACGCAACGTTGAAACGCCCCAGTGACGCTGCGGATATGCAACTCGCCATGAACAATTGTCATGGATTTGGACCGCCTGATGATTTGTCTTGCCAAGGTCTCGTCCTCAGGCAACTCTCCGCGGGTCATATAGGCCAAATATGGGACTGTCCAATTTGGGATGGCGTGGAGAGCCGCCACCAGCTGTGCCTCCGGGTGCAGCAATCGCTAGCTCTTCCTCTGTAGGCACTCGGACGGAAGGATTATGCAAAGCGTCAAGAAAGGTGTTAGGCGGCACCGGCTTATCTTTGAGACCCGGCCCGGCTTAAAGCATCAGCCGCCTCATTCTTCCTTCGATCAATGTGCTCTACTTGATAACCTTTGAAGTGCCCGGCCACCGCATCAACTTCACGACGATAAGCCACCATAAGGGGATCCTTGGAGTCCCACGTGCCTGACACCTGTTGAGCAACGAGGTCCGAAAGGCCCAAGCACCTTACCCGGCTCAAATTCATCTCTTTGGCCATCCGGAGACCATGGAGTAAAGCCTCGTATTCAGCTGCATTGTTAGTACAGGGAAACATAAGCCGGAGCACATAGCAAAATTTGTCATCTCGGGGAAGTTAAAGCGACTCCAGCCCCGAGCCTTCCAACCGCTGGACCCATCAAGTGAATAGTCCAATACGTGTTATCTGGTTTCTCCTCGGTGCACGCAACTCCGTCCAATCATTGATAAAGTCCACCAAGGCACGAGACTTGATAGTCAGACGTGGCATATACTTCAAACCGTGAGGCCCAAGCTCAATGGCCCACTTGGCGACTCGTCCCGTGGCTTCCCTGCTCGGATGATGTCCCCAAGAGGCAGAACTTACCACAGTTATAGGATGACCTTGGAAGTACCGCTTTAGCTTCCGGCTTGCCATGAACACCCCATAAACAAGTTTCTGCCAATGTGGATATCTTTGCTTGGACTCTATGAGCACCTCACTGATTTAATAGACCGGCCGTTGAACCGGATGCTCCTTGCCAGCCTCCTTACGCTCCACCATGATGGCAACACTAACAGCTCGTGAGTTAGCAGCAACATACAACAGCAACGACTCTTTATCAATGGGAGCCGCAAGAACCGGTGGCTCAGACAATTGTCTCTTTAAATCTTCAAAGGCAGCATCAGCAGCCTCACTCCAGACAAAAGTGTCTGTTTTCTTCATCATCTGATATAGTGGTAGAACCTTCTCACCTAACCGGCTTATGAATCGGCTTAAAGCAGCGACGCGACCCGCCAGTCGCTGAACATCATTGATGCACGCCGGTTTAGCCAGAGAGGTAATCGCCTTGATCTTCTTTGGGTTAGCTTCAATGCCCCTGTTTGAGACCAGGAATCCCAAAAGTTTGCCTGCCGGTACACCAAATACACATTTGTCCGGGTTAAGCATCATCTTATAGACCCGAAGATTATCAAAGGTTTCCTTTAAATCAGATATCAAGGTTTCCTTCTCTCTGTACTTCACCACAATGTCATCTACATAAGCATGAACATTGCGCCCAATCTGATTGTGGAGACAATGCATACACACCGATAAGTCGCACAGGCACTCTTGAGCCCAAATGGCATAGATACATAGCAGAAGGCTCCAAACGGAGTAATAAAAGACGTCTTCTCCTAGTCCTTAACTGCCATTTTGATCTGATGATTACCAGAGTAAGCATCCAAAAAACTCAAACGCTCGCAACCCGCTGTAGCATCAATGATTTGATCAATACGTGGTACAGCAAAGGGATCAGCTGGACAAGCTTTATTTAAGTCCGTGTAATCTACACACATCCGCCAGGTGCCGTTTTTCTTGAGCACAAGCACCGGGTTAGCCAACCACTCCGGGTGAAAAACTTCCACGATGAACCCAGCCGCTAAGAGCCGAGCGACCTCTTCCCCGATAGCTTTCCGTCTTTCCTCATTGAACCGTCGGAGAAATTGCCTGACCGGCTTATACTTGGATCAATATTAAGAGTGTGCTCAATGAGTTCTCTCGGGACACCGGCATGTCGGAAGGTTTCCATGCAAAGATATCCGGTTCTCACGGATGAACTTCGATGAGCGCCTTCCTATTTGGGATCCAAATTGGTACTGATGTTGAACTGCTTGGAAGAGTCGCCTGGAGTGAAGTCGACCAGTTTTGTCTCGGCGGCCGACTTAAATTTCAACGCCAAGTCTTGCTCTATGGTTGGCTTCTTTAAAGAGGTCATATCCGTCGGGTCAACATTATTTTGATAAAACTTCAGCTCCTCTTCGGCACAAACAGATTCAGCATAAGCTGCATCGCCTTCTTCGCATTCCAAGGCTACCTTTCGAATCCCATGCACAGTGATGGTGCCCTTGTAACCCGGCATCTTGAGCTGTAGATAAACATAACACAGTCGTGCCATGAACTTGGCATAAGCCGGTCGTCCAAACAGAGCGTGATACGGGCTCTTGATTTTGACTACCTCAAAAGTCGATTTCAGCCTTGGAATCATATTCATCTCGAAGGCTACTTCCATTCGATATTACCAACTGGATATGCCGATTTACCAGTACCACCCATGAAAGATGTTGTTGACGTCCTCAAGTCCTTATCACCAACCCCATGCGGCGAAAGGTCTCATAATAGAGAATATTGATGCTGCTTCCTCCGTCCATGAGTACCTTAGTGGATTTATATCCACCAACCCGAGGAGCCACCACCTAGGCCAAGCTGACCGGGTTATCAACCCGAGGAGGTGATCTTCCTGCTCCATATGATGGGCTGCTCGACCACCTCAAGTAACGGGAACCGCCGCTCAATGTAATTCACAGCCCTCTTATGAACCTTACGGTCACGTTTGCACAAGTTAGTGGTGAACACATGGTATTGCCCACCATTCAGCTACTTTGGATGGCTCTGATAACCTGACTGCTGCTGCTGCTGTCCCCCTTGACTGGGTTGCTACTGATTATAGCCACCTTGACCTCCCTGAAAGCCGGAACTTGAACCGCCACCCAGGTCATGAAAGCCACCGGCCCCTGAGCCGCCGCCTGATCCGTGATTGCCATTGAACATGTTGGAATTCTTGAAAGCCTTCATGATCGCGTAGTCTTTCCATAAGTGGGTGGTGGGTCACTCCCGAGTACCGTGTCTCGGGCAAGGCTCATTCAGAAGCTGCTCAAGAGATGGGCCTAAGCCGCCAGATCGAGGGGGCGGTCTCCCCTTACGTTTCTGGTTGTTACCTTATGCATTAGCATTGGCCACAAACTCCGGGTTACCCTCCGCCTTACGCTTGTTGCCTCCTTGACTTACCGGGTTATGTTGCTGACCCTTTCCATTGCCGTTCTTCTTTCGCTTCCCTGTCTTTTCCTCATCAGACGCGGGATCCTTGGTACTATCAGAATCGGCGTATTTGACTAAGGCTGCCATCAGCATACCCATATCATTGCAATCACGCTTAAGGCGCTGACTCTGCCTCGGCCGCTCAAAGCGACAATTCTTCTCCAACATAAGTACCGCCGAGCGGCATCCATCTTATCGATGAGTGTATTATTTCCTTGACCCGGCGCACCCAATGAGTTGTGGATTCACCTCCTCTTGCTTACAATTGGTCAAGTCCACAATTGACATAGGCGCTTGCAAGTGTCCTTGAAGTTCTGGATAAACCGGGCCTTTAGCTCTGCCCATAAACTGATGGAATTGGGAGGCAAACCTTTTAACCAAGACCGGGCCGTTCCATCTAACATCATGGTGAAATACTTAGCCATTGTTGCATCGCTGACCTCCAATAGCTCCATGGCCATCTTGTAACTTTCGATCCATGCCCCAGGCTGTAAGTCGGCCGTGTAATTCGGCACCTTTCGAGGTCCCTTGAAATCCTTGGGCAGACGTACATCCCGCAGAGCCGACACCAAACATGGGACACCATCGGTTCTAGTGGCTACTCCTGCTCCAACAGAAGTCGTCGGATACTCTGGGAGACCTTCATATGCCGCCTGCTAAGCCGCTAACTGAGCCGCCCGTTCGTCCTCCTGACGTATTCGGTCCTGCACCGGGTTATAGCCACCGGGCTGGTTACGACGCTGGGCGTTGCTTGATAAAGCTTCTGACTCCATATGCCTGCTGTAACTCGGGCTCCGGTTTTGACGAGGTGCTAGCCAAGGCGGAGGAGTTGAATGAATCATGTCCCTGCTGTAAGAATAGGTCTCCTGCTGCGCCAAGGCCGTCTGAATAAGATATCTGATCCTCCGGGTTTCCACCATCGTCGGGTCATCACCGTCCACTGGAAGAGCCGCCAGACGCGCCGATGCTGCTATCAAGTTCTCCATGGGGTTGGATAAGTGACCCGGTGGTATTGGTATGTATCAGGGCGGGGCCATACTCCCGTGAAGAGGTGCCATCTCTTGGGGCTGAACCGGTCCTCCAGCTCCGGGTGTCATAAACTGATTGGCTTCGGGCGGGTTGCTAGGACCAGCTCCGGGTGTCGTGAAAAGATTTCGAGGATCGTAAACCGGAGGTAGACGGGACTGGGTTTTCTGATGTCTCCTTCTCACGACCTCATTGGATGCGTTCAGAATCATATTAAGCTGGAAAGCCTCGACCGAGTCGCTGCGCCATCAAGGCCCAAAGCCGCCCGCTCTGTAGCTAACACGGTGTCCTCACTGCCAAGGCCTCCTTGGCCAGGGCTATCTCCTCACGCACCTTTGCCACCTCCGCGTTATGCTCATCTTGATTTGCAGGAATAACCGTGGTGGTTAGCAGGGCCGTCAACTTATCCATTAGATCCATCAGCACCTGAGCCGGCGGGCACAGAGGGCCTCCTGCCCCGGCCGCTCCTGACCCGGATGTTATTGCTGTAGCAGCCATCGAGTTTTGACCAGGTTGAGTACCAGCCATGAAGACTCCTGCCCAGCTCGGCGGCTCATAGAAATCTGGAATGCTAGAGTCATCAGAATAGCCCCCAAGCATGCCCTCTTGGACCTGATACAAAGAATCTGTTGAACCGGCGGACGAATGATCATCCGATGGGACGACCGTCTATACGCCATCTTTAGATCCTTCAGGAAGTTCTTCACCGTGGACACAGCCCACGAAGGCACGCTTCATGACGGGTTGAACTCCGGCGGGTCTCGCACGCTGAGCCGTCTCGACGAGGTCAGTGCAGTTGTCCGGCTCAGGGCCCGACTCACCAATCCGGCCGATGAAGACGTGGATTCCGCCAAAGGGGACCCGGTACCCGTACTCAATTGAGTCGGCCTCGGGGCCCCAGCCTTCGTTGTCGATGTAGATCTTGCCACGACGACTCTTGGTCATCCGCCCATCACAGCGTATACCTTGAGCCCTTGAAGCTGCCCTTCAAGAACTCAAATCCACCGCGGCGCTTGGCCCCACGGTGGGCGTTAACTGTCGTGGAATTGTCACGGCGAGATGTCCTCGCAAGGACTTAGTCGTGGAGCCATCGCAACTAGGAAGCTTAAAGGGGTTAATCGGGACAAAGGACACGAGAGGTTTTATACTAGTTCGGCCCCTTGCGGAGAAGGAAAGCCTACGTCTAGTTGGGTTGGTATTGCTTGATGTTTCGATGACCAGGGAGCGGAATACGCTATGCCCGGCTCTCGATGGGTTGTTTCTTGCCCTAAGCTGCCAACAGGTCGTCCCCTTATATACACGGGTTGACGCCCTGCGGCTTATAGAGTCCCGGCCGGCTTATAGACAGTATCCGGCTCGGTGACTAGTTAAATCTACCTTATGATACAAGTCATGCCATTGTGGCGGTTTACTACAACGGGCCTTAAGTCGCCTGTGGGCCTTAGGCCCTTTATTGAACCGCCATCTTCACTCTTGGTCTTGGGCTTCTTTTTGGTGAGTCTTCTTTGCGTAACCCGGCCCCTCCTGGGCGGCTTACACAAATAGTTATATCCCCAACAACAGTCGATGTTCACAACACCACTAGAGAATTACACCACAACATGATTAATCAACAACCTTTACTGCAAATAAATATGGCCCAAAATAGGAGTTGCAAGGCACATATTTGTATTGTTGCTATTAAGGGTAAACCGATGGGTTTAGAACATATTAATTGAGCTTGCTTTGTCTACATTATGTCATCTTGCTTGAAGCATTACTTTGTCTACATATTAATTGAGTTCAAGGGGTAGAGTAATAGTAGTAGGTGTCAATAAGTTTAACGGTCTATTTTTCACAAACGTAATGCATATGTATTGATCATGCCATGAAGAATCATCATAACTATGCGCTTTTCTATCAATTGCCCAACAGTAATTCTTTTACCCACCGTCGCTATGCTTATGAGGGAGATGCCTCCAGTGAACCTATGCCCCTGGGTCCATTCACTATATATTTACTAAAACCCTAAAAATACTTGCTACAACTTATTTTGTTTTTCTTTTTTTGTTTTATCTATCTACTACTATCAGATTTAATCCTTGCAATTGGCGAGAACAAGGGGATTGACAACCCTCTTGTTGTCGTTGGGTGCAAGCATTTGTTTTGTGTGTGTGCAGGTACCGTCGGCCAAATTCACTGTTTTGACCCTTTTGACATAGTTTAGCACGATTTGACCCCATCTTGGATTTTTTTGGATTTGACCTGTTTCCTACCGCCACCCAATCCGGTAGTAGGCTATAATAGGCTACCACCACAGGCTCAGGCGGTAGGGTCCAGGTCAACGTAGACGGCGCCGTCTGATCGCGCTAACGTGGACGAGAGGCTACCGCCGCCCCTCATGGCGGTAGGTTGTAGTGGCCTACCGCCGGATCGGGTGGCGGCAGGGTGCTGAATGAGCAAAACGGTGGTTGTGGCTTGGGTGGGCCCCATAAGCCACCCATTCGCCCCGAAATCCTTTCTTCTCCGAGCTCAGCCCCTCTCCACGCTCTCTCCCCCATCCTAGGATCCATCAAATTCATCTCTATTGCTTGAGTTTGCTCCAGTGGATCGAGGCCATTTTCATCACTCAAGGTACCTCACTAATTCTCCTCTTTTTGGTTGGTTGGAATCAACTTATTTGATGGCATTGATTACTTTTATGCAAACTCTAGTTGTGCTCCTTTTTGCGTGAAATCGATGGATTTGATGGATGCTAGGGTTGTATGTGTGCAATCGACCATGTGTAGTATGCCTAACATTGTTGTTTGTAGCAAGATCTAGGGCTATTGTTTGGGTTTTTTCTAGGGTTAGGGTTAAGCAAAGTCATTATTTAGTTGTTAGGGTGAAGCCATGATATTTTGTTGTTTAGTTGTTATTTTTTTTGTTGCTTGAACGTATTGCATAGAACTTTTCTCGATCCATGGAATGCATAATAGCTATTCGATCCATATTATGTTGTCGGCCTATCGTTGACTTTTTCTAAAATTTATTTAGATGGGTAGTCTCGTTAATCTTCATTATTTGATAAGGAGGAATTTATGAATGGCAATGACGATGAAGGGTAAGAACCCATGGTTTTTGACTCTAGCCCAACCTATGAGGATGTAGTTGTAAAAGTGAGAGGCGTGTTACATTGGATGGACCCAAATGATGAGGTTAAATTTATTGGAAGGTATGATGTTGGAGTTGGGGTGAAGTATCGATTGAAGAGTATGCCTATCACCTCGGAATTGCATTGGAAGGTGTACAAGGTTAAAGTAGAGGAATCACAAGACAACTCACTTGAATTATTTGCTACCAAGGTTGATGTTCCTAGGCTACAAATTGACTTGAACCGACATGCCTCCTCCCCAACACATGATGGTAGGGTCTAGGTGTATGTCCCCAATTCTTATAGCCAACCACCAAGTAGCAAATCAAATGAAGTGTAGATGAATGATAGAGCCATAGTAATTCAATACCCACAGATTTATGTTATTGCTCATGTTGATGATGATGCTATTGGTCATGATGATGATGATGCTTATGCGGAAGAAGAAGAGATTCATTACAATCCCATTGGTAACTTGGATGTCAATGTACATTGATACGTCTCCAACGTTCTATAATTTTTGATTGCTCCACGCTACTTTATCTACTGTTTTAGGCAATATTGGGCTTTATTATCCACTTTTATATTATTTTTGGGACTAACCTATTAACCGGAGGCCCAAAGATGATTCTTTGTTTTATGCCTATTTAGGTGTTTCGAGGAAAAGGAATATCGACGAGTCAAAGCGAACGAAATCAAGCTGGAGAAATTATTTTGGAAGGAAACCCACCTGATGGACTTGGACCCCACGTCGGAAGATACGGGAGTTTCTCACGAGGGTGGGGGCGCCCTCCCCACAGGCGCGCCCACGCCTCGTGGGGCCCCGTAGCTCCACCGACGTTCACCTTTCACCCATATATACCTACGTACCCTAAAACTTCCAGAACAGAAGATAGATCGGGAGTTCCGCCGCTGCAAGCCTCCAGAACCACCAAAAACCAATCGGTACCCCTTTCCGGTACCCTGCCGGAGGGGGGATCCATCACCGGTGGCCATCTTCATCATCCCGGCGCTATCCATGACGAGGAGGGAGTAATTCACCCTCGGGGGCTGAGGGTATGTACGATAGCTATGTGTTTGATCTCTCTCTCTCGTGTTCCTCTATGGCACGATCTTGATGTATCCGAGCTTTGCTATTGTAGTTGGATCTTATGATGTCTCTCCCCCTCTACTCTCTTGTGATGAATTGAGTTTCCCCTTTGAAGTTATCTTATCGGATTGAGTCTTTATGAGAACACTTGATGTATGTTTTGCCGTGATTATCTGTGGTGACAATGGGATATCATGTGCCACTTGATGTATCTTTTGGTGATAACTTGCGGATTTCGTGACATTGGGAACCTATGCATAGGGGTTGGCACACGTTCTTGATTCTCCGGTAGAAACTTTGGGGCACTCTTTGAAGTACTTTTATGTTGGTTGGATAGATCTGAGATTGTGTGATGCATATCGTATAATCATGCCCACGGATACTTGAGGTGACAATGGAGTATCTAGGTGACATTAGGGCTTTGGTTGATTTGTATCTTAAGGTGTTATTCTAGTACGAACTCTTTTATAGATTGATCCGAAAGAATAACTTTGAGGTGGTTTCGTACCCTACCATAATCTCTATGTTTTTCTCCGCTATTAGTGGCTTTGGAGTGACTCTTTGTTGCATGTTGAGGGATTGTTATATGATCTATCTATGTTATTATTGTTGAGAGAACTTGCACTAGTGAAAGTATGAACCCTAGGCCTTGTTTCCTATCATTGCAATACCGTTTACACTCACTTTTACCACTTGCTACCTTGCTGTTTTTATTATTTCAGATTACAAAAACCTATATCTACCTTCCATATTGCACTTGTATCACCATCTCTTCGCTGAACTAGTGCACCTATACAATTTACCATTGTATTGGGTGTGTTGGGGACACAAGAGACTTTTTGTTATTTGGTTGCAGGGTTGTTTGAGAGAGACCATCTTCCTCCTACGCCTCTCGCAGATTGATAAACCTTAGGTCATCCACTTGAGGGAAATTTGCTACTGTCCTACAAACCTGTGCACTTGCAGGCCCAACAACGTCTATAAGAAGAAGGTTGTGTAGTAGACATCAAGCTCTTTTCTGGCATCGTTGCCGGGGAGGCTAGGTAAGTGAAGGTATATCTTTAGATCTTGCAATCGAATCTTTTTGTTTCTTGTTTTAGCACTAGTTTAGTTTATAAAAGAAAACTACAAAAAAATGGAATTGAGTTTGTCTCATACGCTTCATCTTTTTAATATCTTTCGTGAGTATGATGGGAAAGAAAATTGTGCCAAAGTACTAGAAGAAGAATTGCATAGAATTCTTGGCATAAAATATGTGAATGATGAGCATGATTGCAATGTTGTTAGTATGAATTCATTGAATATCCATGATGCTAATGATATGCAAAGCCACAAGCTTGGGGAAGCTATTTTTGATGAATATGATATTTTGTCCCCAAGCTTTGATGAGCAAATTTACTATGATGAAAGCATGCCTCCTATCTATGATGATTATTGTAATGACACATATGCTTTAAAGAATAATGATAACCATGAAACTTGTCATCTTGATCTTAATTTTCAATCACATGATAGTTATTTTGTTGAGTTTGCTCCCACTACTATTAATGAGAAGAATTTTGCTTATGTGGAGAGTAGTAAATTTTCTATGCTTGTAGATCATGAAAAGAATGCTTTAGGTGCTGGTTATATTGTTGAATTCATTCATGATGCTACTGAAAATTATTATGAGGGAGGAATATATGCTTGTAGGAATTGCAATAATATCAAGTTTCCTCTCTATGTGCTTAAAGTTTTGAAGTTATGCTTGTTTTACCTTCCTATGCAAGTTGATTATTGTTCCCATAAGTTGTTTTCTCACAAAATCCCTATGCATAGGAAGTGTGTTAGACTTAAATGTGCTAGTCATATTCTTCATGATGCTCTCTTTATGTTTCAATTCTTATCTCTTACATGAGCATCATTGAAATCATCATGCCTAGCTAGGGGCGTTAAACGATAGCGCTTGTTGGGAGGCAACCCAATTTTATTTTAGTTTCTTGCTTTTTGGTTATGTTAGGAATAAATAATACATCTATAATCTGTTTATATGTGGTTTTATCTTTTAGTTAGTGTTTGTGCCAAGTAGAACCTTTGGGAAGACTTGGGTGAAGTCTTTATGATCATGCTGTAAAAAAACAGAAACTTTAGCGCTCACGAGATTAGCTAGAACTTTTTACTGGAGAGGGCTATTTAGTTGATTCTTTTTGAAGATTATTACTAGACAAATTCCTCAGGTCCAGAAGTTTATTTTATAATTTTTGGAGTTCCAGAAGTTTGCGTTAGACATATTACTACAGACTGTTCTGTTTTTGACAGATTCTGTTTTCATTATGTTGTTTGCTTATTTTGATGACTCTATGGCTAGTAAAATAGTTTATAAACCATAGAGACGTTGTAATAAAGTAGGTTTAACACCAATATAAGTAAATAACGAGTTCATTACAGTACCTTGAAGTGGTATTTTGTTTTCTTTCGCTAACGGAGCTCACGAGTTTTCTGTTAAGTTTTGTGTTGTGAAGTTTTCAAGTTTTGGGTAAAGATCCGATGTACTACGGAATAAGGAGTGGCAAGAGCCTAAGATTGGGGATGCCCATGGCACCCCAAGGCAATATTCAAGGATAACCAAGAGCCTAAGGTTGGGGATGCCCCGGAAGGCATCCCCTCTTTCGTCTTCGTTCATCGGTAACTTTACTTGGAGCTATATTTTTATTCACCACATGATATGTGTTTTTCTTGGAGCGTCATGTCATTTTATTTAGCTTTGCTTGCTGTTTGAATAAAGTATCAAGATCTGAAATTCTTAAATGGGAGAGTCTTCACATAGTTACATAATTATTCGACTACTCATTGATCTTCACTTATATCTTTCGGAGTAGTTTGTCATTTGCTCTAGTACTTTACTTATATCTTTTAGAGCATGGTGGTAGTTTTATTTTGAAGAAATAGATGAACTCTCATGCTTCACTTATATTATTTTGATAGTATTAAATAGCATGGTAATGTGCTTAATTCTAATATGCTAAGCATACAAGATTTGTAAGTATTCTTATGAGTGAGTTGAATACTAAGATAAGTTTGATGCTTGATAATTGTTTTGAGATATGGAGGTGATAATATCATAGTCGTGCTAGTTGGGTGATTGTGAATTTGAGAAATACTTGTGTTGAAGTTTGCAAGTCCCGTAGCATGCACGTATGGTTAAAGTTGTGTAACAAATTTGAAACATGAAGTGTACCTGGCTTGTGCATCCTTATGCGTGGCGGTCAGGGACGAGCGATGGTCTTTTCCTACCAATCTATCCCCCTAGGAGCATGCGCGTAGTACTTGATTTTTGATGACTTCTTAATTTTTGCAATAAGTATATGTCACAGCCCCAGATCAACCCTAGAGCTTGCTTGTAACTAGTAGCATTGCATCCCTGCATCATGTTTAATTTCCATGAAAATTGAAATGGGGAAGGCAGGAAACCCCAGAACACCCCCCCTTAAAACAACTAGGGTTTACTAAAATTTATTTCAATGAACCTGAAATGCCCTTCAAAATGTTCATCCTCTTTACTTTGGTTCAGAACCCATGTCAAAGGAGATGTACCATTTTCTAGGTCATCTAAGGGTTCTAGAATTAATCCACAAGTTTTTGAAATGAGCATTTTAAATTATATAAAATATTTTAAATGTTCAAAAATTACCAAACCAAAATGTTTCATGTTAGGAATATTCTAACAAGTGACCAGGAGCATTTTGGTGATTTTTAAAAGTGTTTTGGTATTTTTAAAAACCCCAACAGAGTTACAGAAAATAGAAAAAACTTTAAAAAAAAGAAAGGCTTACACATGCATGCTGCAAGCCCACCTCGGCCCAGCCAGCGCGCATGAGCTGCTTGGCTCGGCTTGACGAGCAACTTTAATGCCGACGGCCGGCGGCGACGCAGCTGGCCGCCGCCACGCCGTCCCCTCGCCGCTTCGCTCCGTGGGCGACCTCCACGTCGCCACCGAACCCCTGGACACCTCACTTCCCCGCCTCTCTCTCTCGCTTTCGCCCCGACCTGGCCGGCGCCATCGCCGACCACGCCACCGTCGACGCCGTGCTCCCCGCCGTCCACGCTCCTCCCGCCATGTCTAGCAGCTCCGCCGCACCCGTTACCTCTAGCTAGCTGGTTCCTCGCTCTAAAACACCCCGAGGCCTCTACACCGACCCGACCGAAGCTCGAGCCGCGGAGATCCCCATCGCCCGTCGCCGCCGCGTCGAGCATCCCGACCCGCCGAGGCTCTCTACGAGATCACCGTGAGCCCGGCTACCTCCCCGTCCTCTCCGCTCTCTTTTCTTACACCACCACGAAGCGCACGCCGCCACCCGAATTCCACCGCCGCGGAGTTTGCCGCCGACGATGTTCGCCACCTAACGGCCCCGCCACCACGTCCATCACACTCACCACGCCCCCACGGGCCTAACTGCACGTCCCGCGCCTCGCCAAGCCTCTAGCCCCAAACCCGTCGATGGCCGAGCCCCGGTCGCCGCCCGACTCGTCGCCGGCGCCCACTCCGGCCACCCCTAACCCAACTAACTCCACCACTAACCGCGGCTCACCTCCAGCTACACGTAGGTGCTCCCCGCGCTCCATTTGGAGCCCGGAAAGTGCAAAAGCACTTGCTCCGCCGCGTCTGGCCTCGCCGGCGGCTAGACGCCGGTGAGTTGACCCCGTCCGTGGGCCTGTTGACCGCCATACAGGTCAATGACAGTGGACCCCTCCGGTTAAACTAATTAGGATTAGTTCTAATTAACTAAATTAGTTTAAATTAACCACGACATGCGGGTCCCACTGGTCAGTTTGACCTGACGACCCGTTGACCCCTGACGTCATCTTGACCTCATCTTTGACGCATTAATTCAAATTCTGGAATTATTTCTATATAGTAAATTCGAGAATATATTTCAAATTTCAAATGCTTATAACTTTTATCTATAACTCCAAATGCAAAGATTTATATATGAAAATGATCAGAAAAATATGAAGAATCTGTTTATGCCATGATCATGCATGTTTGAACAAGTTAACATCACTGAATAGGATGAATCATGATTAGGGTAATCTAGGAAATAGCATTTTGAGTTGGAATTCAACCTTGTTTGAATTCCACTCCAACTAACTTGGATTATTATTGCATTAGGTGAATTCAGTACCTTAACATGATCATGCATCATATATGTGCATTGCATTGATTGTGTTCTCTCTTGTTTGCCGGTAATTGTCCCCTCGGTGAGACGATGTACCGACGATGATTATTCGATGACACCGATGAAGAACTATTATCTTCAAGTGCAGTGCAAGCAAAACCCCTTGTTCATTCCGATACAATCCCATTCTCTCGCTCCTGCTCTATTTTACTGCATTAGGACAACAACGACTCATGTTTTACTTGCTGCGGTAGCTGAACCCCTTGATCCTTTGCATGACCTGTCATTCCACAGGAATTAGATGAAACCCACTAGCATGAGTAGGAATTGTTTGAGCCATGTTGTGCCTACTCATTTATGCTTGTTTGTCATGCCTGCTACTGCTTAGAGTTGAGTCAGGTCTGATTCATCGGGAATGAATTGGGATGGTTGTGTGAACATGTCCTATTGTGTGTAAGCTAAGTGTATGAACACGATTTGGTAAAGGTAGCGGTGAGAGGCCATGTAGGAGTACATGGTGGGTTGTCTCATTGAAACCGTCCTCGAACCGAGATCTGTGTTTGTGATCCATGAAACAATTACTACCACGCATTGGGCCCGAAACCAATGGACCCTCTCGGCTTCTTAACCACCCTTGTTCCTGGTCCGGGAGTTGCAAGTAGTTTCTGGTGTTTGTAGTATGCTGGGGGCCGCACGCAACGCTGACCTCAGGGGTGGGTTGTGTTGCGGTAGGCACCGTGGCCCGGTGTACCGAGTGCCCGTTTGGTATCTCGGGAACCCTGCACACATCGTTCGGGGCTGTATGGGAAACCTCGGCCGGACTCCTGCGGATGGAACCCGAATAGGCGATAAACCTGGACTAGGGACTTGAGTGTTTAGGTAGGTCGTGGCCGACACCCACGTTGGGCTTCCGCTTGAAGGTTGCCGAGTACATGTCGTGTAAACGGCGGTAAGTGGTGAGAGCGTGTGTGAAGAAGTACACCCTGCAGGGGTTTAATTTGATCTATTCGAATAGCCGTGTCCACGGAGAAGGACTTGGGGTTGCCTATATCGGTTCATAGACAAGTGAAAGTGGATACTCTAAAATGCGCAAGATAAGCGTGAGTGCTATGGATGGCGTTCTCGTAGGGAGGCGGGAGCGGGTCCATAGTGGTGTATTGATATGGTGAATATGTGGACTCGTATGCGCCACCTCAAAAGAGTTACTTGCGGTCGTAGTTCGGGATAGCCACCGAGTCAAAGCTGGCTTCTTTGCGGTCAAACTCCACCACCCCCTTGATCTTGATGCATATGTAGTTAGTTACGATGTAAGTCTTGCTGAGTACAATTGTACTCACGTTTGCTTATTTATGTTTTGCGAGAGAGACATCGGTCTCGCTAGTAGTTCCGCTTGGACTTCGACGTTTAGCTTGTTACCTCAGCTACGATCTTGTGCCTTGTAGGATCTGGTAGATAGTCGGGCTTCTCGGCCTTTTTCATTTATAGTTATACGTACTCGAGACATGATTAGCTTCCGCTTGTGCTATGACTTGTATGCTCACGAGTGTTGGGTCATGAGACCCATGTTTGTAATATCTCGCTCTTGAGCCTAATGAATAATATTTGAGTCGTAGAGTTATGTTGTGATGCCATGTTGTATCTACACATATTGAGCATAATGTGTGTATGTTTGAAATGCTTGGTATGTGTGGGATCCGACAAACTAGTTGTTTATCCTTGGCAGCCTCTCATATGGGGAAATGTAGTCTCGTGCTTACGGCGATAGTAGTCCGCTTCTGACCGGTCCACCGGAGTCCTGCTAGCCCAAAGACTACTGCTTGGACACTTGGTAGCCGGCATGTGTTTCACTTCGTTCCTATATACGTCCCTTGGGAAATGTCACGCGGTGTTATTCGAGTCTGCCTAGCCTGCTACAGCCGGGATACCGGAGTCTGTTAGCCAGTGCTACAGCCCGAATACATACGTTGATGACCGACATGCTCGATGTGATTCATGTATGCCTGTCCCCATAGGTTAGTGCCGCTTTGGGTTCACGACTAGCCATGTCGGCCCGGTTCTTTGTCATATGGATGCTAGCGACACTATCATATACGTGAGCCAAAAGGCCAAACGGTCCCGGGCCATGGT
The DNA here is from genome assembly GCA_021605145.1 of Aegilops bicornis. Lineage (NCBI taxonomy): Eukaryota > Viridiplantae > Streptophyta > Magnoliopsida > Poales > Poaceae > Aegilops > Aegilops bicornis. Next base: position 515,545,644 of record CM038674.1, read on the forward strand.
AAGGCGACACCGTGGGAATACCGTGCGTGAGGCCGCTAAAGTGATATGATGTGTTACATGCTAGATCGGTGTGACTTAGGATCGGGGTCTGACAGCGTTGGTATCGAGCCTGACTGTCAGAGGATTACCAAGCCAAACTGGTCGAAGTTGTGTCTAGAAATGCTTTAGTTATATAAGGGAATTGTTTGTGGAAGGGAGCGTAAGGCTACATTTTACTCCTTGTACCTCATGGCCTTCTCGATCCGAGTCATCCTCTTCTCTTCTACGGGGTTTAAGAACTAGGCTTCTCATCTATCTATCGAGGATGACGTGTTACTAATCCATAGACCTTTAAGATTGTTGGTTTTAATCCCAGTTCAGTTCTTACTACTCCCGTATGATAGCTGTTGATTTGAGAATCTTGTTATGATGTTGTTGAGTGGTTATGCCACCAATTTTTGCAGGATGTCTCAAATCATTTTGAGCATTTACAGCCGTTATGCTGTCCGAGTCATCCCAGGTCTCTAAATAGTGCGATGCGTTGCAAATCCCTCCCTCCATTTCTAATGTTCATCCGGGCGGATTAATCACACAAATTGGTGTGTTGAGGTACTCCGCTGCCTCAACATATATGTTGGAATTATTATTATGACCCTAGTTGTTTAGGAAGTCATCCAGCAATTTAGCAATGCTTTTGTATCCCTAGTGTGATGATTCTGGCCATCATTTCGAAAGCATCCCGTGATGCCATTTAGTAGTAAGTATTCTACTCCTGAGTTTCTGAATCCGAGATTCATCCTACTTCATGTCGTTAGTATTGCTAGTGCCTTTAGGATATTAGTAACCTTTGCGATAGTCCTCGAGGTCCGTGGTATATCCTTCTTCCAAATACCATGAACCACTTATGGCAGAAGTTTGTTAAACCAAAAGATCACAACTAGAGTGCTCTTGAGGAGTTCTCCATTCATAATTGTGAATCTGCCAATTCTACTTTTCTGCATGGGTTATCCGGAAGAAATGTTGAGCTTCGTTCGACATACTAATCTGTGCTTCCACAACTCGAAAAATTATATGTTCCTTTGAGTTGCTCTCTTTAGTTGTATTCCGACCATCCTCTATCAATTGATAGTCGGGAGTAGGCGTGCACTCGTCATCAATGCATTTTATCCTTATGGTCCGTCAAGCCATTACATTACGGAATGACTAGGAGAAACAAACTCGATACCTCATCCATTTCCGAGATTGGGTCAAAGCAGTTGTATTCCGCAGATCAAAATGCCAATTCAGCTTTTGAATCTGTTCTACCACAAGTATTGCCATCTTATGTCAAGAGTGTCATAAGGATTGCACTAACTCTCATGAATTTTTGACGTAGTGATACTTCTCACCATCATCATTCATTCCTCGGTCCCGTGTTGTTGTAACCGGAATGCCGACAAGTGAATTGTGATGTGCGAAATCAATACTCCGAGCCACTCGTTGCTTGGTAGTTAATGGACAATATCCTCATTTTTAGCGTGTTGATTATTGAATCATCATCCTAAGATTGATCGTGCTACCTAGTCCTTATTTCTGGTGCACACTTCGATTGACGAGTTGGGATCTTGTCAAGTCCTCACTCGATTGATAATATCATCTTGTCTTGAAAAGCAAGATTGTTCTCGAGCTTAGTAACATACCGGTGGTTCGTGACTTTCCAAATATCTTCTTGGAAGTGTTACCGGGTTGTTTCCTGACTGTTATGTCGGGCTCATGATCAAATTGGTTTCTTGTGAACCACTCCTTCTCCAAGAATCTGTGTTGGATACCCACGAGCTAGTTGGTCAAGCCAAACAACAACTTGGAGAGTTGGAAGATAAAAGCTTGCCCAATTTAGTTCGTTCAAAGGGATTTTTTTGTGTAGTGTGTGTTGAAGTATGATGATATCTTCATCGATGGGTCCTCGTGTTCAGTTTTTGGATCTATCGTCCTACCAATTCTTTGATTTGAGTATGGGCCATTGTCAAGTCAAATCGGAACCAACGATATCCGTAATGTTGTCTTACTCGTGGTTGATCCCTCGAGCATACACCATTATATCTTTTGGTCTGACCAATGCTATCACCGTGTTCACATGATGGTGGGAGTCCAGTGATATGGAAATTCCGATGAGTTGCTGTTGAGCCCATCAGTAGCATTTTGTCTCCCCCATGAGTCATGTTGAGTATCAACCTAGTGTTGGAAACTTGTGTAAACATTTCTTCGTGTTTCGTTCATGAAGCATATGTTTGGATGAAAGTAGTGACTTCCTCTAGTTCATGTGCATCTGATGTAAGTTGCCGCCATGAATTTGAGAAAGGTTTGTTTTGCTTTCTCTGGAATCATTCCAAGTCGGTCATGCATGTGCGAAGTATTCTATGGTTTGATAGACTGATCATCTTCATTCCGTATGTATTCCTAGCACCCCCAAGCTTGACTGATTTGTTCAAGGAGAAGAAGTTCCTTCATGAGAGCTAATCCGGACTTATGAAGTGATTTCAATATCCTCGATTATGGTTCCCCACCGAACTTCGGTAGTGTTTTATTATAAGACTACCATGTGGTCATGTTTGTCTAGGACAATGTGTTCACAGGTTTGTAGCGAGAACCAGCTCATGTTTTGGAGCTTGCTATGGTAGTTCATATCCCGAGAATCTCGCAACGCCATCGCGTCCAAATTGTGTTGCAACCTTTCCTTTTCAGACATCTTTGAGTCTGAAATATCCTAACACCAACCAGATCTGAATCTCGTGCAGATATGATGGTTGGAACAGTCGAACAGTTGCATTTCGTTCCCAGCTTGCACCGTCCTTATGCCATTTCACTATGGGCTGCCTTCGTAGTAATTTCTGTTCAAGATCATCCTCAAAAGTGGACTTACTATGGGTCCCCTCCACATCAGATGATAATCAAAAAATAATCCATTGCGTTGTCTTCAACAAGGTAGTCTACATCCTCCATATCAGTCCGGTGTACCATTCCTTTGCACTCCGCCAAACGATCATTGTGGATTGCCTTAGGCTAGTATGAAGAGTTTCAACGATCTCTGTATCAAAAGTAATTCTTTTTGCCACTTAAGGGAATAGTTCCTCGCGTCACCTCCCCTGAGGTGCCCCGCTATTGAATCATGGCAAATATTTTCTCACCACCTTGACACCATCCACCATCTCTCTAAGTGTGGAACTGTTGCCACCAATCAAACCCGTCCTTTGTTCTTCCATCCCTCTCGATGTGTTTTGTGTCTCAACTCGAGATGTGTCACCGTCTCGGTCCGTGAGTCGATTATGTTTACTTGATCTTCGTGAAGATCGAATCATGTAGGGTTTCCTTTCCTTCTATTATCGTGTCGAGTGAAGACCTCGAAAGCAAGGACGTCGAGACCAAGATGATGGAGTAAATCAACATCTTGAGAAGGGCAAACAGATCATGAAGATTGTGATAGTTTGCGACTCCCTTTTCCTCTTGCCTCACGTCTTGAATCTCGGGCGAGATTCTTGTTTAGTGGGGTGAGTTGTCACAGCCCAGATCAACCCTAGAGCTTGCTTGTAACTAGTAGCATTGCATCCTGCATCATGTTTAATTTCCATGAAAATTGAAATGGGGAAGGCAGGAAACCCTGAACACCCCCTTAAAACAACTAGGGTTTACTAAAATTTATTTCAATGAACACGAAATGCCCTTCAAAATGTTCATCCTCTTTACTTTGGTTCGAGAACCCATGTCAAAGGAGATGTACCATTTTCTAGGTCATCTAAGGGTTCTAGAATTAATCCACAAGTTTTTGAAATGAGCATTTTAAATTATATAAAATATTTTAAATGTTCAAAAATTACCAAACCAAAATGTTTCATGTTAGGAATATTCTAACAAGTGACCAGGAGCATTTTGGTGATTTTTAAAAGTGTTTTGGTATTTTTAAAAACCCCAACAGAGTTCTGAAAATAGAAAAAACTTTAAAAAAAGAAAGGCTTACTTGTCGTCATGACCGCCCACTGCTGCCCAGCCCAAAGCAAGGCCAGCCGAGTTGCTTGGCTCGCCAGCAGTAGCCTGGTGTCGGCCGGGCGAGCGCAGGGCGCGCCACGCAGCTGGCCGCCGCTCGTCCCCTCGCCGCTCCGTGGGCCGACCTCCACGTCGCCACCCGAACCCCCTGGACACCTCACTTCCCCCCTGCCCTCTCTCTCTCGCTCGCCCCCGACCTGGCCGACGCCATCGCCGACACGCCACCGTCGACGCCGTGCTCCCCGCCGTCCACGCTCCTCCCCGCCATGTCTAGCAGCTCCGCCGCACCCCGTTACCTCTAGCTAGCTGGTTCCCCTCGCTCTAAAACACCCCGAGGCCTCTACACCGACCCCGACCGAGCTCGAGCCGCCGGAGATCCCCATCGCCGTCGCCGCCGCGTCAGAGCATCCCCGACCCCGCCGAGGCTCTCTACGAGATCACCGTGAGCCCGGCTACCTCCCCGTCCTCTCCGCTCTCTTTTTCTTACACCACCACGAGCGCACGCCGCTCACCCGAACTCACCGCCGCGGAGCTCGCCGCCGACGATGCTCGCCACCTAACGGCCCCGCCACCACGTCCATCACACTCACCACGCCCCCACGGGCCTAACTGCACTTCCAGCGCCGCCAAGCCTCTAGCCCCAAACCCGTCGATGGCGAGCCCGTCGCCGCCTCGACTTCGTCGCCGGGCGCCCACTCCGCCACCCCTAACCCAACTAACTCCACCACTAACCGCGGCTCACCTCCAGCTACGTAGGTGCTCCCAGCGCTCCATTTGGAGCAGGAAAGTGCAAAAGCACTTGCTCCGCCGCGTCTGGCCTCGCCGGCGGCTAGACGCCGGTGAGTTGACCCCGTCCGTGGGCCCTGTTGACCGCCCTGGGTCAATGACAGGTGGACCCCCTCCAGTTAAACTAATTAGGATTAGTTCTAACTAACTAAATTAGTTTAAATTAACCACGACATGCGGGGTCCCACTGGTCAGTTTGACCTGGACGACCCGTTGACCCTCGACGTCATGTTGACCTCATCTTGGCGCATTAATTCAAATTCTGGAATTATTTCTATATAGTAAATTCGAATATATTTCAAATTTCAAATGCTTATAACTTTTTATCTATAACTCCAAATGCAAAGATTTATATATGAAAATGATCAGAAAAATATGAAGAATCTGTTTATGCCATGATCATGCATGTTTGAACAAGTTAACATCACTGAATAGGATGAATCATGATTAGGGTAATCTAGGAAATAGCATTTTGAGTTGGAATTCAACCTTGTTTGAATTCCACTCCAACTAACTTGGATTATTATTGCATTAGGTGAATTCAGTACCTTAACATGATCATGCATCATATATGTGCATTGCATTGATTGTGTTCTCTCTTGTTTGCCGGTAATTGTCCCTCCCCGGTAGAGCGATGTACCGAGCGATGATTATTCGATGACACCGATGAAGAACTATTATCTTCGAAGTGCGGGCAAGCAAAACCCCTTGTTCATTCCGATACAATCCCATTCTCTCGCTCCTGCTCTATTTTACTGCATTAGGACAACAACGACTCATGTTTTACTTGCTGCGGTAGCTGAACCCCTTGATCCTTTGCATGACTGTCATTCCACAGTAATTAGATGAAACCCACTAGCATGAGTAGGAATTGTTTGAGCCATGTTGTGCCTACTCATTTATGCTTGTTTGTCATGCCTGCTACTTGCTTAGAGTTGAGTCAGGTCTGATTCATCGGGAATGAATTGGGATGGTTGTGTGAACATGTCCTATTGTGTGTAAGCTAAGTGTATGAACACGATTTGGTAAAGGTAGCGGTGAGAGGCCATGTAGGAGTACATGGTGGGTTGTCTCATTGAAACCGTCCTCAGGAACTGAGATCTGTGTTTGTGATCCATGAAACAGTTACTACCACGCATTGGGCCCGAAACCAATGGACCCTCTCGGCTTCTTAACCACCCTTGTTCCTGGTCCGGAGTTGCAAGTAGTTTCGGTGTTTGTAGTATCTTTGGGGGCCGACGCAACGCTGACCTCGGGGTGGGTTGTGTTGCGGTAGGCACCGTGGCCCGGTGTACCGAAAGTGCCCGTTTGGTATCTCGGGAACCCCGCACACATCGTTCGGGGCTGTATGGGAAACCTCGGCGGACTCCCTGCGGATGGAACCCGAATAGGCGATAAACCTGGACTAGGGACTTGAGTGTTTAGGTAGGTCGTGGCCGACACCCACGTTGGGCTTCCGCTTGAAGGTTGCCGAGTACATGTCATGTAAACGGCGGTAAGTGGTGAGAGCGTGTGTGAAGAAGTACACCCCTGCAGGGTTTAATTTGATCTATTCGAATAGCCGTGTCCACGGAGAAGGACTTCGGGTTGCCTATATCGGTTCATAGACAAGTGAAAGTGGATACTCTAAAATGCGCAAGATAAGCGTGAGTGCTATGGATGGCGTTCTCGTAGGGGAGGCGGGGCGGGTCCATAGTGGTGTATTGATATGGTGAATATGTGGACTCGTGTGCGCCACCTCAAAAGAGTTACTTGCGGTCGTAGTTCAGGATAGCCACCGAGTCAAAGCTGGCTTGCTGCAGTCAAACTCCACCGCCCCCTTGATCTTGATGCATATGTAGTTAGTTACGATGTAAGTCTTGCTTGAGTACAATTGTACTCACGTTTGCTTATTTATGTTTTGAGAGAGACATCAGTCTCGCTAGTAGTTCCGCTTGGACTTGACGTTTAGCTTGTTACCTCAGCTACGATCTTGTGCCTTGGCAGGATCTGGTAGATAGTCGGGCTTCTCGGCCTTTTTCATTTATAGTTATGCGTACTCGAGACATGATTAGCTTCCGCTTGTGCTATGACTTGTATGCTCTGAGTGTTGGGTCATGAGACCCATGTTTGTAATATCTCGCTCTTGAGCCTAATGAATAATATTTGAGTCAGAGAGTTATGTTGTGATGCCATGTTGTATCTACACATATTGAGCATAATGTGTGTATGTTTGAAATGCTTGGTATGTGTGGGATCCGACAAACTAGTTGTTTATCCTTGGCAGCCTCTCATATGGGGAAATGTAGTCTCGTGCTTACGGCGATAGTAGTCCGCTTCTGACCCGGTCCACCGGAGTCCTGCTAGCCCGGCACTCTGCTTGGACACTTGACTGGCGGCATGTGTTTCACCGTTCCTATATGTCTGTCCTTCGGGAAATGTCACCTTGGTGTTATTCGAGTCCTGCCTAGCCTGCTACAGCCGGGATACCGGAGTCCTGTTAGCCCAGTGCTACAGCCCGAATACATACGTTGATGACCGACATGCTCGATGTGATTCATGTATGCCTGTCCCCATAGGTTAGTGCCGCTTTGGGTTCACGACTAGCCATGTCGGCCCGGGTTCTTTGTCATATGGATGCTAGCGACACTATCATATCGTGAGCCAAAAGGCATAAACGGTCCCGGGCCATGGTAAGGCGACACCCGTGGGAATACCGTGCGTGAGGCCGCAAAAGTGATATGATGTGTTACATGCTAGATCGGTGTGACTTAGGATCGGGGTCTGACGAAGTATATGAGTTCTTTTGACTAATGTTGAGTCCATGGATTATCGCACTTTTACCTTTCCATCATTGCTAGCCTCTTGATGCATTGCATTGCCCTTTCTCACATTGAGAGTTGGTGCAAACTTCGCCTGTGCATCCAAACCCCGTGATACGATACGCTCTATCACACATAAACCTCCTTATATCTTCCTCAAAACAGCCACCATACCTACCTATTATGGCATTTCCATAGTCATTCCGAAATATATTGCCATGCAACTTTCCACCGTTCCGTTCATCATCATCGTGACATACTTTACTTTTGTCATATTGCCATTGCATGATCATGTAGTTGACATCGTATTTGTGGCAAAGCCACCAAGCATTATTTTTCATACATGTCACTTTTGATTCATTGCACCATCCCGGTACATCGCCGGAGGCATTCATATAGAGTCATATCTTGTTCTAGTTTCGAGTTGTAATCCTTATGTTGTAATCAATAGAAGTGTGATGATCATCATTCAATAGAGCATTGTCCCCAAAAAAAAGAGAAAGGCCAAAGAAAAAAAGAAGGCCCAAAAAAACAAAAAAAGGGGCAATGCTACTATCCTTTTTTTCCACACTTGTGCTTCAAAGTAGCACCATGTTCTTCATGTAGTGAGTCTTATATAATGTGCTTCAAAGTAGCACCTTGTTCTTCATGTAGTGAGTCTCATATATTGTGCTTCAAAGTAGCACCATGTTTTTGATATAGTGAGTCTCATAAGTTGTCTTGTTCATACTAGTGGGAATTTTTCATTATAGAACTTGGCTTGTATATTCCTACGATGGGCTTCCTCAAATGCCCTAGGTCTTCATGAGCAAGCAAGTTGGATGCACACCCACTAGTTTTCTTTTGTTGAGCATTCATAGCTCTAGTGCATCCGTTGCATGGCAATCCCTACTCCTCATGTTGACATCAATTGATGGGCATCCCCATAGCCCATTGATTATCCTCGTCAATGTGAGACTTTCTCCTTTTTTGTCTTCTCCACACAATCCCCATCATCATATTCTATTCCACCCATAGTGCTATATCCATGCCTCACGCTCATGTATTGCGTGAAGGTTGAAAAAGTTTGAGATTATTTAAGTATGAAACAATTGCTTGGCTTGTCATCGGGGGTATAGAATTTGGGAACATCTTTGTGTGACGAAAATGAAGCATAGCCTAACTATATGATTTTGTATTGATGAACTTTCTTTTGCCTTGCTATTTTGAGAAGACATGATTGCTTTGATTAGTATGCTTGAAGTATTATTATTTTTATATCAATATGAACTTTTGTCTTGAATCTTTCGGATCTGAATATTCATATCACAAGTAAGAAGAATTACATTGAAATTATGCCAAAGTATCACTCCGCATCAAAAATTCTTTTTATCATTTACCTACTCGAGGACGGTGGAATTAAGCTTGGGGATGCTTGATACGTCTCCAACGTATCTATAATTTTGATTGCTCCATGCTACTTTATCTACTGTTTTAGGCAATATTGGGCTTTATTATCCACTTTTATATTATTTTTGGGACTAACCTATTAACCGGAGGCCCAGCCCAGATTCTTTGTTTTATGCCTATTTAAGTGTTTCGAGGAAAAGGAATATCGACGGAGTCAAACGGAACGAAATCAACTAGAGAAGTTATTTTTGGAAGGAAACCCACTGATGGACTTGGACCCCACGTCGGAAGATACGGGAGTTGCTCACGAGGCGGGGCGCGCCCCCCGGGCGCACCTGCCTCGTGGGGCCCCCGTAGCTCCACCGACGTACTCCTTTCACCCATATATACCGTCGTACCCTAAAACTTTCAGAACAGAAGATAGATCGGGAGTTCCGCCGCCGCAAGCCTCCAGAACCACCAAAAACCAATCAGGACCCCTTTCCGGTACCCTTCCGGAGGGGGGATCCATCACGAGGAGGGAGTAATTCACCCTCAGGGCTGAGGGTATGTACCAGTACCTATGTGTTTGATCTCTCTCTCTCTCGTGTTCTCTCTTGTGTTCCTCTATGGCATGATCTTGATGTATCCCGAGCTTTGCTATTGTAGTTGGATCTTATGATGTTTCTCCCCCTCTACTCTCTTGTGATGAATTGAGTTTCCCCTTTGAAGTTATCTTATCGGATTGAGTCTTTATGAGAACACTTGATGTATGTCTTGCTGTGATTATCTGTGGTGACAATGGGATATCATGTGCCACTTGATGTATGTTTTGGTTATCAACTTGCGGGTTTCGTGACATTGGGAACCTATGCATAGGGGTTGGCACACGTTCTTGATTCTCCGGTAGAAACTTTGGTGCACTCTTTGAAGTACTTTTATGTTGGTTGGATAGATCTGAGATTGTGTGATGCATATCGTATAATCATGCCCATGGATACTTGATGTGACAATGGAGTATCTAGGTGACATTAGGGTTTTGGTTATCTCTATGTTTGTTCTCCGCTATTAGTGGCTTTGGAGTGACTCTTTGTTGCATGTTGAGGGATTGTTATATGATCTATCTATGTTATTATTGTTGAGAGAACTTGCACTAGTGAAAGTATGAACCCTAGGCCTTGTTTCCTCTCATTGCAATACCGTTTACGCTCACTTTTACCACTTGCTACCTTGCTGTTTTTATTATTTCAGATTACAAAAACCTATATCTACCTTCCATATTGCACTTGTATCACCATCTCTTCGCCGAACTAGTGCACCTATACAATTTACCATTGTATTGGGTGTGTTGGGGACACAAGAGACCTTTTGTTATTTGGTTGCAGGGTTGTTTGAGAGAGACCATCTTCCTCCTACGCCTCTCGCGGATTGATGAACCTTAGGTCATCCACTTGAGGGAAATTTGCTACTGTCCTACAAACCTGTGCACTTGCAGGCCCAACAACTTCTACAAGAAGAAGGTTGTGTAGTAGACGTCATACATCAACAAGTCATGGATCGTAGCCTCCCCTATAACCGTATGTGTGGTTATAGCTCAGATGACGAGGGTCCGGTGGAAGAATTGGATGAGGATGGATTCACGGTGCAAGAAAATCAAATCTTCAAGAAGGTGCATGACAAGGAAAGAGGAGCCCCATTGTTTCATGATCTTAGCCTTGCCGACCATGCCATTATTGATGGTGGCATGAGACTAGGGTTGGTTGAACCAACACCGTGCCTGAAAGTCGGTGATGCAAGGCCAAAGGATGAGGCCGAGAATGCTCATTTTAAAAAAGGCATCAAGTTTGGGTGCTTGCAAGAGTTTAGGATGTAGTTGAGTGACTACGCCATTCGGAACCATATGCCATTTGTTGTTGATCATTCCAACCAAGTGGTGCATTACACCGTGAAATGTGAAAAAGAAGGTTTCCCATGGAAGGTCCATGGAAGAAAAATTCATGAAACAGGGCAATGTGAGTTGAAAAGTTGTGTAGCCACTCAGGAGTGCATACCGCCAGACAAAGCTGACCGAAGCAAGGGCCACCGTCAACTCATATTTGAGTTTGTCGGCTACAAATTATTGAATGAGATATCCCATGACCCAACCATGAAGGTGAAGTTTCTCATGAGTACTGTCAAAGAATGATACGGATACAAGGTCAATTATGGGAAGGTATGGAAGGCCAAGGCAAATGCTATTAGGATGTTGCATGGTGATTATGCGGCCACATACAATATTCTTCCGAGGATGTTGGGAGCCATTTCACATAAGAACCTTGCATGCGGCATGAGGTTGAGGAAATTGACGGAGTGTTTCATCGTGCCTCTTGGAGTTTTGGTCAATGCATCGAGGCATTTAAGCATTATCGTCTGGTGTTGTTTATAGATGTCACTTTCTTGACCGACAAACACAAGGGCACACTAATGGTGGCAATGTCTCATTCATCCAATAATAATGTGTTGCTGGTGGCCTTTGCTTTAGTTTCTTCCGAGCAGGACGACAACTGGGAGTGGTTCATGGGGCATGTGAGGACCAAGGTCATTGGGAAGAGGGAGGTATGCATCATATAGGACCACCACCATGGCATTCTCAAGGCCATATAAGTTGGCATTCCCGGGCTCCCAAAGCTTCACCACCGATGGTGCATGAGGCATTTCGTGGTGAACTTTTACCGGGCATGCAAGATCAAGGAGTTTTGCAAAGACGTTACCCATGTTTGTGTGGCATTCACCACTGATGCATTCAAATCCGCTATGATAAACTCGTCAAGGCGTTGGCATAGAACAATGGGGAAGAGATTCTTGGAAAGGAATTTCAGGGAGAAGCATAAGTGGTCTCGCGCTTACGATGAAGGAGGTTGGAGATATGGTGACATGACGAGCAACATGGTTGAATGCTTCAACAATGTGCTTAAGGGTGTCTATTCTTTGCCGGTGACTGCAATACTAAAATATACGTTCTTGAAGCTGAACGAGTATTTTCTTAGGCATTCCCAAACCACCGCCAAATGGATAGGTGAGAAAAAGAGTATCCCAACAGGGTTGATGATTGGTTGAGGTTTCAAGCATGCAAGTCTTCACACCAACAAATCATTAGATTCAGTGACAAGAAGCAATCTAGCAAGTGGACAAGCCAGGTGGCACAATGATGTCTACTACACAACCTTTCTTCTTGTGGACTCGTGTTGGGCCTCCAAGCGCAGAGTTTTGTAGGACAACAACAAATTTCCATCAAGTGGATGACCTAAGGTTTATCAATTTGTGGAAGGCGTAGGATGATGATGGTCTCTCTCAAACAACCCTACAACCAAATAAAAAAGAGTCTCTTGTGTCCCCAACACACCCAATACGATGGTAAATTGTATAGGCGCACTAGTTCGGCGAAGAGATGGTGATACAAGTGTAATATGGATAGTAGATATAGGCTTTTGTAATATGAAAATATAAAAACAGCAAGGTAAATAGTAGTAAAAGTGAGCAAAAACGGTATTGCAATGCTTGAAAACAAGGCCTAGGGTTCATACTTTCACTAGTGCAAAATCTCTCAACAATGAAAACATAATTGGATCATATAACAATCCCTCAACATGCAACAAAGAATCACTCCAAAGTTTCTATCGGAGAACGTAGGACGAAAACGTGCATCAACCCCTATGCATAGATTACCCCAATGTCACCTCGGGAATCTGCGAGTTGAGTGCCAAAACATACATCAAGTGAATCAATATAATACCCCATTGTCACCACGGGTATCCATATGCAAGACATGCATCAAGTATTCTCAAATCCAATATTCAATCCAACATAACGACACCTCAAAGAGCAAGATTCAATTCATGACAAGAAGGTAGAGAGGGAAGAACACCATAAGATCCGAATATATTAACAAAGCTCGTGGTACATCAAGTTTGTGCCAAATCAAGAACATGAGAGAGGGAGATCAAACACATAGCTACTAGTACATACTCTCAGCCCCGAGGGTGAACTACTCCCTCCTCATTGGTGGCCGCCGAGATGATGAAGATGGCTTCCGGTGATAATTTCCCCCTCCGGCAGGGTGCCGGAATGGGGGCCCAATTGGTTTTTCGTGGCTATAGAGGCCTGCCGCGGCGGAACTTCTCATCTAGGGTTCTTTTCGGAGGTTACTGTATATATAGGAATTTTTTACGTCTGTCTCATGTTAAGGGAGTGCCCGAGGCGCCCACAAGCTCGGGAGGCACGCCCTAGGGGGGTGGGCGCGCCCCCGGCCTTGTGGCCTCCTCGATCACCTCCTGGTCCAGCTCCGGTGCTTTGGGGGTCTCTTTTAATCCATAAAAAGTCACCGTAAATTTTCAGCCCATTCCGAGTGAACTTTTATTTGTGCACAAAAAACGACACCATGGTAGTTTTGCTGAAAACAACATTAGTTCGGGTTAGTTCTAATCAAATCATACCAAAACTATATAAAACTATTGTAAACATGGCATAAATACTTCCTAAATTATAGATAATTTGGAGACGTATCAACATCCCCAAGCTTAATTCCTGCTCATCCTCGAGTAGGTAAATGATAAAAGAAATAATTTATGAAGTGTGAATGGTAGCATAGTGCATAAATTTGATCAATGATAGTTCCAAACACTTTCTCTAGCATCATTATATATCATAAATAGCAGCTCATCTCATAAAACTTCTCATGATCAAGTAACAAGCTATTCACATGTTAAAGCATAGACCATAAACTTTCTTGAAAACTAAAAAACTATGTCCTCAGTCATCAAACAATTGCAATTCATCTTATTTTCAGGAAGGGTCTATGTAAGAGCCACTACTGGAATCAGGAATTTGCCATTAGCCAGTTCTTTGTTGTCCGCTAGCTGACGACAAAGAATGTCTTTGCCTTCTGCTTACAAAACACAGACGACAAAGAACTGGTTGATGGCAAAGATACAATTTGCCATCAGCCAATTCTTTGCCGTCTCCTAGCAGAAGGCAAAGAATCTTTGTCGTCCTCTAGCAGACGACAAAGATATGGGTGGGGTCCATTTTAGGACAGCGCTGTAACGTCCCACCCCCCTCTTTTCTGTCTGCTAGCGGACGACAAAGATTCTCTGTCGTCTGCTAGCAGACGGGAAAGAACGTGCCCATCCTCTAACTAACGGCCACCCCCCCTCTCTCTCTCTCTCTCTCTCTCTCTCCCCAGCCCCACCCCTCTCTCTCTCCCATCTCTCTCACCCACCAAGACGCCACCTGCAGCCACCGCCGCCCCACCACCCCGCGGCCACAAGACCCCGCCGCCTCGGAGCCTGCAAGGCCCTGCCGCCTCGCTGCCTCGGCTGCCTGGCCTGGCCGCCCGCCTCCTCCACCGGCCACCTCCTCCACCGTCCACTCCCCTTCCGAAGGTGATCTCTAGCTCCTCTTTTTTTCTGTTTTTTTAGTTTTAGGTTTGTTTAGTTTAGATTTAGTTTTAGTTTTAGTTTTAGTTTTAGGTTTAGTTTAGTTTTAGGTTTAGTTCTAAAAAAATAAGAATAATTAGGAGAAGAAGAAGAAGAAGAAGAAGAAGAAGAAGAAGAAGAAGAAGAAGCAGAAGAAGAAGAAGAAGAAGTAGAGGAACAAGAAGAGGAGGAGGAGGAGGAGGAGGAGGAGGAGGAGAAGAAGAAGTAGAAGAACAAGAAGAAGAAGAGGGAGAATAAGAAGGAGAAGAAGAAGAAGAGGAAAAAGGAAAATCGGGTCGAGGATCGTCGACGGGGTGCGTCGGCACCGACGGAACCGGGTCGAGGATTGCCGGTCGCCAAAACTAGGGTCGAGGGTCGGGAACGAGGGTCGAGGATTGCCGGTCGCCGAGGGGTTGAGGGTTAGGGAAGAGGGTCGAGGATTGCCTATCCCCGAGGGGATAGATGGTGGAGCCAGTTGGTCCTGCCGGTCCCGACCCCGTCGCCTAGGAAACCCGTCGACCGTGTGTCGCCATACCTGAGGGCACCCGGGGACGAGCAGGTTAGGGGGTTCGTTGGTGTCGATGGAACCCTAAATGAAGGCTATAGGTTAGGGGGTGCCTTGGCGTCGATGAAATCCTAAATGACATCTATATAGGTTAGGTGTGCCTCGACGTTGACGAAACCCTGAATGACATATATTTCGGTGGCATACTGTTGTTAATATTTAGTTAGGTTGATGGCAAAAACAATAATGCTATGTTACTCATCTTTGGATTTAAATGTGGAGTTGTTTCGTCGTTGCGAGGTTCTGGTGTCCGAGGAGCTCCGCCCCTGTGTTCGTGGGTGAGCACAAATGACATCTCCTCCTCCCTCCTTAATTATTTGCTCTGTTTTGGTCTCCGTGCCGATGAAACTTTCTACCTATAGGTGTCTTCAATCATCAGTATGCGTGACCATTATGCGTCTCCCGTTTGAAAGGGTTACAGTTATAAATATGCATGCATTTGCATGTTTATAACAGTGATTCTTTTGAATTGTTCAGCGTTATCCATCGACAGCCCGAGCATGTGTAGATTGGGTTCATTTTCCCATATGTTCTGCTACGGATTTGACACAAAATTTTTGTCAGTGCCTCCCTGTTGTTCTCCAGGTACACATCCTCTCTGTTTATTGCAGAGACGTGTATCAAGAGAATAGCGGGGAGGTGCTGCCAAAAGCATCGGATCCGAAGCAGAGCATGGGAAAACCAACCCAATCTACACATACTCGGGTGGTATTAGGACCTATCTTTACCTATTAGAGTGTAGGTTGCATGGACGTAATAAAATTTACAAACTAGATTAACTGATGAATATATACATGATGAATTATATATGTATTTCTGGTGTGTCCAATAGCTAGGCAAGATGAGTATCGTGCGTGGAGGTACATCGGTCACAGTAGTCATAAAGACATGACAAATGAATGGTTAACAAAAACCAACGTGTTTGTGAGAGCCGCATTTGCAAATGGCTAGAAGAAAACCTGGTGCCCCTGTGTCCCGTGCAGCAATTGGCACAAGAGGATAGAGGAAGAAATGGGGAAACACCTGCAGAAGAGTGGTTTTACGCCCGGTTATACAGTGTGGACATTTCATGGTGAGTCTACCCAACGTGACAGAGCTGAGGTGGTTCGTCATCGCACCGACAAGCATGGTACCGGGATGGAAGACATGGTGCAAGACTTTGATGATGCTCGGGATTCAGATGATGAGATGGAGGAATCTGCAAAGGCCTTCAATGAAATGTTGGAGTCTTCAAAATGTCCTCTCCACGAGCACACTGAGCTTTGTGAGCTGGATGCCATCTCACGAGTAATGGCTTTGAAGGCTCAATTCAACTTGGGCAGAGAATGCTACGACGCGAGATGACATTATTTGGACGCTTTCTACCCAAAGGCCATGTAATGCCTGCAAACCTGTACCAGTCGGAAAAAATCCTCTGTGCACTTAAAACGCCCTATGAGAAGATACGTGCCTATGAGAAAGGATGTGCCTTATTTAGGCTTGAGTATGAACTATTGTCCCATTTGCAAGTCTTCTAGGTATATTGTGGTAGACAATGGTATGAGTGAGAATACGCAGACCAAAATCCCCGTTAATGTTCTTTGGTATATGCCAATCGTACCAAGATTCCAACGTATTTTCTTGGTCGAAGAGATGGCCAAAAAGATGACATGGCACAAAATGGGCAAAAGAACCGAACTAGATGCAGATGGGAATCTGATGATGGTACACACATCGGATGGTTCTGCGTGGAAGCGCTTCGATGGATTAAATGAGCAAAAAGCGGCATCCTCGAGTTTCCATCAGCACAAATAGGTTTAATGTGTTTGGTATGATGGCAACCCAATACAATTGTTGGCTCGTATTTGTCATTCCACTCAATCTCCCCCCCCCCCCGGACAGATTATGCAAATAAAGAACATTTTCCTGACATTGATAATTCCAGGGCCCAACTATACAGGGAAGAATATGAATGAATACATGCAACCACTTAAGGATGAATTGCAAGAAGCTTGGGATAATGGGTTCAAGACATACGACGCCGCTAGCAAATAGAACTTCATAATGCGTGCCTGGTACATGTACTTGATGCATGACTTGCCGGCGTATGCGCTATTCGCTGGCTGGTGTGTGCATGGAAGGTTCACGTGCCCCACATGCAAGGCATCTCTTCCATTCCGTTGGCTACAGGCGGGTCACAAGTTTTCTTGCATCGACTTGCATAGACAGTTCCTGGATCCTCGCCATAAGTTCAAAAAAAAATACAAGAAGAACTTCATCAAAGGTAGAGTTCTGAAAAACTCTACACCACCTGCGTTGACAGGCCAAGAGACCCTGGATCAGTTAAACGCTCTCGAGCCAGATCCAGAGCTTCCAGGGTGTTTCAAGGGGTATAATTGGGAACACGCCTGGACTCACAAGACATGCTTGTGGGATCTGCCTAACTTCAAAGACCTCCTTTGCCCACACAACATTGACATGATGCACACTGAAAAGAATATTGCCGAGGCCCTTTTGGTACATTGTTCAGCATAGAGGGGAAGTCAAAGGATAATACTAAGGCTAGAGTCGATCAGGAGGCGCTATGTGATAGAACGTTACAAAACATGCAAGAACCAAAAGGAAAGCAGAACTAGGCGAAGCCAGAGGAATGGTTCAATCTTGGAAGTCCAGCTATGAGGGAAATTATCTTGTGGGTGAAAATGCAGTTGATGTTCCCCGATGGGTATGCAGCGGATCTAAAGAGGGGAGCGAGTCTTGAAAAATTGAAAATATTTGGTCTCAAGAGTCATGATTGGAACGTATGGCTTGAGAGGGTAATGCCGGTGATGTTACATGGCTTTATCACTGAGGATGAATGGCTAGTACTGACAGAGCTGAGCTATTTCTTCCATGTTCTTTGTGCGAAAGAACTATCCCCTACCGTGCTAGAAGAAATGGAAGAGTTGGCGCCGGAGTTGATCTGAAGATCTTTCCACCGGGCTTCTTTAATCCAATGCAGAATTTGAT
This sequence comes from Aegilops bicornis, assembly GCA_021605145.1. NCBI lineage: Eukaryota > Viridiplantae > Streptophyta > Magnoliopsida > Poales > Poaceae > Aegilops > Aegilops bicornis. The sequence goes on from CM038674.1 coordinate 515,563,601, forward strand.
TTGGCATCTCCCGACTGAGGCAAGATTGGGGAGGGGGGTGCAAAATCGTTGGTGCTACGCAACTGAGAGGATGCAGAAGACGCTTCGAGCAAAATGTAAAAATAAACGTAGAATTGAAGCATTGATGGCCGAGGCATTCATTACTGAGGAGGCGACAAACTTCATGACAGCACACTATGAAGCCAAAAATCGTCTTTGCATAATTTGAAGCCTCGGTACAATGCTGGAGACCCTAAAAAGGTGGATACAACCTCAGCCTATTCAAAGGGAAACTCGCACCAGCCGGTGCTTCAAAACCAACATCGTTGGATATCGAAGAATGGCGGACCATTTCATTGTATATCTTCAACAACCTAACAGAAGTGCGGCCATACATCAAGTAAGTTCCGGTCCATTGTTTCGCAACTTCTAATTCCTTTGAACTGCTCTTATTCCCGGATATTTGATACAGTTGATACGTCGCCAAATTCTCGGATGGAGCGGTGATCGAAAAGGAATCCATCGAAGAGTATGAGCTTCTAGAAAAGTATGGAGGCGGCTTTCCCGGTTTCATCTCTTGGTTCAAACAAACGGTAATTTCCATTAGACCATTCTCATTTCTTCATCCAATTTGTGGCTAATGCAACAATCCTTTCATATTAAACTTGTAGGCTAATACAGAGTCTATGGACGCTGAATTGAGACAAGTCGCTAATGGTTTTGACTATAAGGTCCATTCATTTGACAAATACGACATCAACGGGTATCGCTTTTGTACCTTCGGCAAAGAGCTATCTATGGCCGACCAAAAGTCTACAAATTGTTGTGTCTCTACTATCGGCAAAGGAGGTACCGAGTATTATGGGAGAGTTGAAGCAATTTATGAACTTCTATTCTATGGTGAAAACCCACCGAATGACGCAGTCTTCAAATGTTATTGGTTCCAGCCGAAGGAGAGTAGAAGGACTCATGAACATATGTGGCTAGTCGAAATCGAAAAAAACACCCATCTAGATGTTCCCGATGTCTATATTATGGCTCAAGAGGTGATCCAAGTTTTCTATCTATCGTGGGCCTGCCAAACTAATCCAAATCTGAATGGTTGGGATGTTGTTTATGAAGTGCCGCCACGTGTTAGACTACCTCCCCCCAATGAAGAGGATTATGAACCTCACATTAACCTAGACACATATGAAGGTGAATTCTTCCAAGAAACACGTCTTTCCAAAAAACGTTTCAAGAAACGCTCTACTTCACCCTAGAACATTGAAGTAGGCAATGACAGTGAATCTGACTTCACCCCTGAGCCGGAACAAGAAGAGGTTATTGCTGCGGATGACCTGTCAATGCTTGACCGATTACATAAAGGTGGCCTTCCACATGTTGATGTTGCTGAACCCGATGAGCACATCATTCATGTAATGATGATGATGATGATGATGATGCATTTATTGATCCCAGAGCATATATAGAAGATCAAGATTATTATTAGTTCATGGCAGGTATTCAATTTGTATTATATATATATTGTTAGTTCATGTTAGGTATTCAATTTTTTTATGCTGTACTTGATGATGATACACTTAAGTTATATACATATTATTATTCATGTTAGTTTTTTTTATGTTGTAATAATTTGATTTACTCTTTGTCATGGCAGGTGTTGAAAGATGGTGGGCGCGGGTCCGAACCGCTCCGAGGCTCCTTCTTCGTCGGTGCGTGGTGGGAGGGGTACTTCCATTCCACCCCAGTCTCTCCGGAGAGTGTTGGTCGACAGTATGAAGACACCGGTGGGTGCTTCTTCGTCGATGTTGTTTCCCACCGGGAGAGGTGGTCGGGGAGGGAAGAAGAGAGGAGGTCAGGGTGGACGTGAACGTGGGAGAGGTAGGCAGGCTCCTACGCCTTCCTTGCCGCTACCCCCAGCTGATTCACCTGAGCACATGACTGCCAGGGTGGACACATCTGAGGAGGAGGCTACGCGGACTCCGGTCCACGAGCCTCGGGTCGACGGGCCTTGGGCCCATTAGACTTCGGCCCACGAGACTCCGGACTAGGGTACATCCCAGGAGACGTCTGGATGGGGTACGTGGCCGGATCCGCCTGAGGGGCCAAGTGGCCATGCTGATGGTGGTGGGGATCCGGCTGATAGCAAGGGCGAGGTGGTTGAGGGGAGAGGTAAGTGCATTTACACATTTTGTATCTTTTTCCTTCAAGTTTCTTCAGACATCTAATGTGTCGGCCTTGTCATACTGCAGGGGTTGGGACCATGCTCCGGATGTCCGCAGGCCCAACACCGTCCTTGGTGTACTTTGCCGGCAAAACTTCCCGGGGTTTGTCATGTTGCCCGGTGAGGGTCAGCTTCCATAGCTAGGATTCAGCTGGGAGCACTACTTGGCTGCCCCGGCCCCGCCTGAGGTGATGATCGACGGTGTCTTCTGCCACACGAGGGCAGACATGGTGACCAGAAAGTTTTGGTACTTTCTCCTTTACACGCTTAAAAATCTTCAAATACCTAGTTATTGTACTAGTCAATGTTGACTCATTTTATTGTAGACCTTCTAAAGTTGTGAGGAGGGATACGAGGAGGCCACAACACAGGTTATCGATGCCGAGTGCAAGCGCCTACTACAAAACTTACGGCACGAGGCTCGGGTGCAGGTTGTTCGAGACTACTACGCCTCGCGTGGTATTAAGAAGACCAAGCCGGCGTGCCGAGAGAAGTTTCTGAAGAAGGAGCGGTACATGACGGTAATTACCTATTCTGAGGGCCTTGTACTTAGTTTCCTTGATTTGATTCGTAGGCGTAGCACTCAAGTTTCTCTTTACTAACTTAGGTGTCCCCGAGATGGTGTGTAGATCAGATGGATTGTTGGGAGGTGTTGGTGGATGAATGGTGCTCAGACCAATGGCTAACCCTCCACAACAATGCCAAGGACCGGCGTGCCCAAATGGAAGGTGTGCCACATCATCAAGGCAGTGCCAACTTATATTAGTTCGGGCGGAAATGGGTATGTGGTTTGCTTCATGATTCATGCAATTCATTCTTCATGCTAGCTTGAGCCCTTTAATTACTAATTTACTCTGTTCCTCTCTTTCAGGCGCGACACAATAAGGCGGAGGTGCCAGAGGTGCACGACCTCTATGCCATGGCCCACACTGCCTCGTACAAGAAGGTCAAGGCATTTTCTGCGTCTGACCTCGATCATCTAGAGAACTTCACCAACATCTCCTCCACAACAAGATCGTGAAGTACAGAGATGAGGGGAAGGCGAGGAAAGGGGAGGGCTTTAACCCGAGCCAGGGTCCCATTGATCCAGAGCTGGTGATGATATCTAGTGGCGGGAGGTCCCATGGCTCGATAGCCATTGGAGATAGACTTATCCGTTGTCCTCGCACTCTCCCGGAGATCAAGGCGCGAGTCGAGCTCTGCTCCTGAGATAAGGCCTCATTAACGGCCATTCGAGCTCGCCTTTGAGGTTAGTTATATGGACTCAACTATCTTTCCTCCATTAAATTGTGTGTGCGGCCATTGATGATTACAATGCTAACGAGGAGTGGTGTTGCAGGCTGCTCTTCAGGGAGAGAGAGAGAACCCAGGCACTTATGGCTGAGAGGGACCGGCGGTCGGCGGAGAAGGAGCGGGAGTTGGAGGAGAAGACTTCTAGGATGTTGCAGGAGGAGATTGCACGAATGACATGCAGAACCGGGCCATGTACGAGCTCCTCGTGGTAAGTTTCTTCTGCATATTAGCCAAATCATGCACTTAATGTTTGTTTCATTACTAACTAGTATGACTAGCTCGTCAAAACCAAATGTGCAGTCTGTGTGCCAGATGACCGGTCAGACCCCTCCGCCGATGCCAGTCATTGGTTCGGGCACCATGGTGAGTTTCATTTGAATGGTCATTAGTTACTAGTCTTAACATTTGAGTATCATCATGCTAACAAGACATTGCAAATGATCTTTGGTGCAGCATAACTCCATACAAGCATCGCATGATCCTTCTCCAGGTGGTACCGGCACGAGCAACCCCGGTGCTTCACCTCCGTGATGAGGGTAAGTTTTCTCTAGTGTTTTGCTTAACAAATGCATAATGACCTGGACTTAGCTTTATTTCCTCCAATATGCTTACCATAATGACCTAGACTTAGCTTATTTTCCTCCAAAATGACATAATAAGCTTACTTAGCTCCAAAATGATCCATTTTACCTAAGTTATCTCTAAAATGATCTATACTTAGCTTGTTTCCTCCAAAATGACCTAAGTTAGCTCTAATATGCTAAGTTAGCTCTAATATGCTTAGTTACCTAGGTTTGCTCGATAATGACATACACTTAGCTTACTTATGTCAAAAATGGCATAATTAGCTTACTTAGGTAAAAAATGGCACAACAACCTTGGTAACCTCATAAATGTCATATGCTTGGCCTATTTTCCTCCAAAATGACATAATAAGCTTACTTAGCTCCAAAACGACCAATTGTACCTAAGTTAGCTCCAAAATGACCTAAGTTAGCACTAATATGCTAAGTTAGCTCGAATATGCTTAGTTACCTAGGTTAGCTCAATGATGACCTATACTTAGCTTACTTATGTCAAAAATGGCATAATATGCTTACCTAACTCAAAAATGGCATAATTACTTAGGTTAGCTCCAAAATGATCCATTTTACCTAAGTTAGCTCCAAAATGATCCATTTTACTTAGGTTAGCTCAAAAATGATCCATTTTACCTAAGTTAGCTCCAAAATGATCCATTTTACCTAAGTTAGCTCATAAATGATCTATTTTACCTAGGTTAGCTCATAAATAATTCATTTTACCTAGGTTAGCTCCAAAATGATCCATTTTACCTAAGTTTGCTCCAAAATTATCCATTTTACGTAAGTTAGCTAATAAATGATCCATTTTACCTAAGTTAGCTCATAAATGATCCATTTTACCTAAGTTAGCTCGTAAATGTCATTTTTTTACCTAAGTTAGCTCATAAATGTCATATTCTTCTTCTTCTTCTTCTTCATCATCATCATCTTCTTCTTCTTCTTCTTCTAATCTTCTTCTTCTTCTAACTTTCTTATTTCCCATTTTGCAGATTTCATTCACTTCACGAAAGCTTGCATTGATGGAGTGCTTGTTTTCCCTTCCTGTTTTTCTTTTGTATCGATGAACAATGTGGAACTTGCTATGTGGATGAAACTATTGTAATATGTATGGATGGAACTATGTATGTGGAACTTGCTATGTATGGTTGGATGGAACTATGTATGTATGATGAAACTTATGTGTTGGATATGTCATATGTTTGCTGTGAAATTCCCCTATGAAAAAAATATCATATATTTGCTGTAAAAATGCTTGGATATAAGAAAAAACAGAATAAAAAGAGGCAATGCAGGCTCTTTGTCGTCTGCCACCGACGGCAAAGGGCTCTTTGTCGTCTGCCATAGACGGCAAAGAGGCGACGTGGCAGAAACCTATGCAACCTGGGAGCTGACCTATTTGGTCACTTTGCTGTCTATGGCAGACGACAAAGGCTGGGGTGGTTTGCCTTCTGTGGCAGGCGGCAAAGAGCGGGGTGGTTTGCCGTCCGTGGAAGACGGCAAAGAACGGGGATGGCATGACGCTGGCCCCGCTAACGCCGAGATGGCGAGCGGCAAAGGGAGGAATGTTTGCCGTCGCCAGCGTGACGGCAAAGCCTCTCGTTAGCCACCTAACGTGGCTAATGTCTGTTATTTGACGTCCACCTTCTTTGTCGTCTGCCACCAACGGCAAAGGGGTCTTTGGCGTCCGCTATGCGAAAATAGATGGCAAAGCAGGTGTTTACCGTAACTTACAGTGTCGGGCAGGTTTGTCGTCAGCGGCTGACGGCAAAGACCTTTGTCGTCAGCTTTCTGGTCCTTTGTCGTCTGCCATGACAGACAACAAATCAGCCGATTCCTGTAGTGAGGTTTGATTTAGCAAATTCCACATACTGAACTATCATATAGTCTTCCATGATTGTTGACCCTCACAACATATTTTTCGAACAAATAGCATCCATCGAACACAGAGAAAGATAGGGGCTTAATGTTTCATCTCCCAACTTATTTATCTTACTGATAATTGTCAACAATAATAGTTCGTGATCAAATATATTTGAATGGCCATATATGCTTGGATCTTTCCCCACCACATGATACTTGCCAACTAGAGAATAATTGGGGTTGAAATGAGAAGGAATACTACTGACTCTTGTATAAAAGTAATAGATAGGCCCTTCGCAGAGGGAAGCAGGGATTTGCAAAGGTGCCAGAGCTCGAAGCTTTTAAAACAAAGATGAATATAATTTTGAGAGGTATGCTTTCATTGTCAATGTAATGATCAAGAGTTCCCAATATCTTCCATGCTAGACACATTATAGGCGGTTCCCAAAAGAAAGTTAAAGTTTTTACTCCCCCTCCACCAACAAACACAAGCCATGGCGAGCTGAGTCCTCGGGTGTCCTCCATACCAACAACGATCCGGAGGAGTTTTTTTCATTATCATATTTTGATTTTGATTTGATCATAGGACTTGGCATCCCAATTACCAGCCACTTTCTCGTGAATGACAAGCGAATAAACACTCATCGTGAGAATAACCCACCTAGCATGAAAGATACTGACCACCCCCTGTCGCTTCATGAGCGATTTGGGCATACAAAATAGATTATTATTTCAATATTTAGAGTTTGGCACATGCAAATTTACTTGGAACGGCGGGTGAATACCGCATATAGGCAGGTATGGTGGACTCATATGGAATAACTTTGGGTTTAAGGAAGTGGATGCACAACCAGTATACCCGCTTAGTACAGGTGAAGGCTAGCAAAAGATCCTAAGCAAGCTCCACGCGTTGGAGGATCCGTTACAATATAACTTCTATACAAATATACCCAAACATAACTCATTACATTGTCTTCCTTGTCCAACTTCAACTAATTTTCTCAAGTTTGAAAATAATTAATGGGGCTCACAATAATAGAAGATGTCCAAGATAGTATATTTATATGTGAAATCTCTCTTCCCACAATATTCTTTCATGAATTGTTAGTGTGACCAATGTTGTGTTTGCTAACTTTCAATAAATTTTACCACCTATACTTATTATATGCGAAGTCGTTAATCCCCTTGGGATAAGCATATGAAACATATATAATTTGAGATTTATGATATTCAATTCATTCAACCATTTACTCATAGGATATAACTGAAGCACGAGAGTAAATGACAAACTACTCCAAAAAGATATAAGTGAAGATCAATGAGTAGTCAAATAATTAAGTAGCTATGTGAAGACTTTCGCTCATTAAAAAAATTAGATCTTAAGTATTTTATTCAACAACAAGAAAAACAAAATAAAATGACATTCCAAGGATAGCACATATCATGTGAAGAAGCAAAAACTTAGGCTCAACCAAAACTGACTGATCATTGTTGAAGAAGAAAGGTGGGATGCCAACCGGGGCATCCCCTGTCAGATTTCAGGTTCCGGCAAAACCCTTGAGGTTCGGACACTGGGGTGCATGGAGATCTCTCCTCCCCCTAGCTCACGCCCTCACCGCGATCTCAAAGCTCAGCGCATCGAACCCACAGAATAAGAGACACAAGGTTTATACTGGTTCGGGCCACCGATGTGGTGTAATACCCTACTCAAGTGTGGTGTGGTGGATTGCCTCTTGGGCTGGGGATGAACAAGTACAAGGGAAGAACAGCCTCATGAGGAGAGGTGCTCTTGTGCTTCGGTGAGCTTATGTGTGTGAGGATGGAATGGATCCGATCCAGGATCAGTTGCCTCCTACTTTGGTGGCTAGTCCTATTTATAGAGGCCCTGGTCCTCTTCCCAAATGCTGGCGGGAAAGGATGCCACAACGGCCACATTTGAAGGGAGAAAACTAGTACAAGTTATCCTGACTAAAGGTGGTCTTCGCCTGCCAAAGGCTCTGGTGGCGATTCCGTCTTGGGCTCCATGGTGACCTCCTTCCTGCCGTCCTGCTGGTCTTGGTCTCGTTGCACTGATATGGAAACCTTTGCCGGATGCCTCGGGACTCCTCGCCTGCGCTTGCCTCTTTAGCACCAAAGAGGAAACGAGGACACTATCTTGTGGCGCCACCGCCCCGGTCGTCAGGGCTTACGTCACGGGAACCTCGCGAGGCGCCCCTTGCCTTGATCTCTCCGCCCTCGCGAGCCAGCCTGATGAGGCCGCCCCCGGGGGGTCTTGTGTCGTCCGCCTCGCAAGGCTTGGCCTCGCGAGTCTTGAGTGTTCTTTGGTGAAGATGGGCGTACTGAGGCCGCTGGTGGAGCCATGCCATGGCCGCAGGTAGGCAAGTCTGGGGATCTCGGTTCCCAGGACGCCGACAGTAGCCCCCGGGCCCAAGGCACGCTCGGACTTGGCTTCATGGCGAAGCCAAGGGGCAAGTGCGGAGCACCACGGGCCCCAACAGCCTGCGGCCTTGGTTGATGCATGGCGATTGATTGGACGTGGGCGTCTCCGCTTCCCCATGCTGCCTCGGCAACTGCCCGACTTGACGAGTCCCTGCTGCATGCAGAGAAAAATCATCATTACCTGTGATCGTGGGGATCACCGGTTGGCCTTCTCCCACTATAAATGAGGACGGGGCGGAGCCCCCGTCGCTCATCTCTTCCTGCTCTGTGATACGTCCATTTTGCATCATGCTTTGATATCAATATTTATTACATTATGGGCTGTTATTACACATTATGTCACAATACTTATGCCTATTCTCTATTATTTTATAAGGTTTACATGAAGAGGGAGAATGCCAGCAGCTGGAATTCTGGGCTGGAAAAGGAGCAAATATTAGAGACCTATTCTGCACAGCTCCAAAAGTCCTGAAACTTCACGGAGGCAGTTTCTGGAATTAATAAAAAATACTGGCGAAAGAATTAACCAGAGGGGGCCACACCCTGGCCACGAGGGTGGGGGGCGCGCCGTACCCCCTAGAAGCGCCCCCTGCATCATGGGCCCCATGGCAGGTCTCCAGTGCCCATCTTCTGCTATATGAAGTCTTTCACCCTGGAAAAAATCAAGAGGAAGCTTTCGGAACAAAACACTGCCGCCACGAGGCGGAACCTTGGCTGAACCAATCTAGGGCTCCGGCGGAAGTGTTCTGTCGGGGAAACATCCCTCCGGGAGGGGGAAATCATCACAATCGTCATCACCATCGATCCTCTCACCGGGAGGGGGTCAATCTTCATCAACCTCTTCACAAGAACCATCTCCTCTTAAACCCTAGTTCATCTCTTGTATCCAATCTTTGTCCCAAAGCCTCAGATTGGTACCTGTGGGTTGCTAGTAGTGTTGATTACTCCTTGTAGTTGATGCTAGTTGGTTTATTTGGTGGAAGATCATATGTTCAGATCCTTTATGCGTATTAATACCCCTCAGATTATGAACATAAATATGATTTGTGAGTAGTTACGTTTGTTCCTGAGGACATGGGAGATGTCTTGGTATAAGTAGTCATGTGAATTTGGTATTCGTTTGATATTTTGATGAGATGTATGTTTTCTTTCCTCTAGTGGTGTTATGTGAACGTCGACTACGTGACACTTCACCATTTTTTGGGCCTAGACGAAGGCATTGGGAAGTAATAAGTAGATGATGGGTTGCTAGAGTGACAGAACCTTAAACCCTAGTTTATGCGTTGCTTCGTAAGCGGCTGATTTGGATCCATATGTTTCATGCTATGGTTAGGTTTAACTTAATACTTCTTTTGTAGTTGCGGATGCTTGCAATAGGGGTTAATCATAAGTGGGATGCTTGTCCAAGAAATGGCAGTACCCAAGCACCGGTCCACCCACATATCAAATTATCAAAGTAACGAACGTGAATCATATGAGCATGATGAAAACTAGCTTGACGATGATTCCCATGTGTCCTCGGGAGCGTTTTCCTTTATATAAGAGTTTGTCCAGGCTTGTCCTTTGCTACAAAAAAGATTGGGCCATCTTGCTGCACCTTATTTACTTTCATTACTTGTTACCTGTTACAAATTACCTTATCACAAAACTATCTGTTACCGATAATTTCAGTGCTTGCAGAGATTACCTTACTGAAAACCGCTTGTCATTTCCTTCTGCTCCTCGTTGGGTTCGACACTCTTATTTATCGAAAGGACTATGATAGATCCCCTACACTTGTGGGTCATCCAGACTCTTTTCTGGCGCCGTTGCCGGAGAGTGAAGCGCCTTTGGTAGGTGGAATTTGCTAAGGAAAAATTTATATAGTGTGCTGAAATTTACTGTCACTTGTTACTATGGAAAGTAATCCTTTGAGGGGCTTGTTCGGGGTATATTCACCCCGACCAAAGAGAGCAAAGAGTTTCTCCTCAACCTACTGAACCTACTGAAAATGTTTACTTTGAAATTCCTTCGGGTATGATAGAGAAACTGCTAGCTAATCCTTTTATAGGAGATGGAACATTGCATCCCGATTTGCACCTAATCTATGTGGATGAAGTTTGTGCATTATTTAAGCTTGCAGGTATGCCTGAGGATGTTATCAAGAAGAAGGTCTTCCCTTTACCTTTGAAGGGAAAGGCATTTACATGGTTTAGGCTATGTGATGATATGGGATCATGGAACTGCAACCGATTGAAATTGGAATTTCATCAGAAGTTTTATCCTAGCATCTTGTTCATCGTGATCGTAATTATATATATAATTTTTGGCCTCGCGAAGGATAAATCATCGCTCAAACTTGGGGGAGGCTTAAGACAATGTTATATTCATTCCCCAATCATGAGCTCTCAAGAGAAATTATTATTCAAAAATTTTATGCTCGGCTTTCTCTCAATAATCGCTCCATGCTCGATACTTCTTGTACTGGTTCTTTTATGATGAATACTATTGAATTCAAATGGGATTTATTGGAAAGAATTAAATGCAACTCTGAAGATTGGGATCTCGACGAAGGTAAGGAGTCAGGTATAACACTTAAGTTTGATTGTGTTAAATCTTTTATGGATACCGATGTTTTCCGCGAATTTAGTACTAAATATGGACTTGACTCTAAGATAGCAGCTTCTTTTTGTGAATCCTTTTCTACTCATGTTGATCTCCCTAAGGAGAATTTGTTTAAATATAATCCTCCCATTGAAGTAAAAGTAGTTGATCCTATTAAAGTTGAAGAAAATTCTATCACTTATAATGTTGATCCTGTTGTTCCTACTGCTTATATTGAGAAACCACCTTTCCCTGTTAGAATAAAGGATCATGAAAAAGCTTCAACTGTGGTTCGTAAGAGTAATACTAGAACACCTACACCCCCTGAGCAAATTAAAGTTGAACCTAGTATTGCAATGGTTAAAGATCTCTTGGCCGATAATATTGATGGGCATGTTATTTACTTCTGTGATGAAGCTGCTAGAATTGCTAGACCTGATACTAAAAATAAACATAGACCTGGTGTAGGAATGCCTGTTATTTCTGTTAAAATAGGAGATCATTGCTATCATGGCTTATGTGATATGGGTGCTAGTGCAAGTGCAATACCCCATTCCTTATACAAAGAAATTATGCATGATATTGCACCTGCTGAGATAGAAGAAATTGATGTTACAATTAAGCTTGCCAATAGAGATACTATTTCACCAGTTGGGATTGTTAGAGATGTTGAGGTCTTGTGTGGGAACGTTAAATATACTGCCGATTTTCTTGTTCTTGGTTCCCCACAAGATAACTTTTGTCCCATTATATTTGGTAGACCCTTCTTCAATACTGTTAATGCTAGGATAGACTGCAAAAAGGATGTTGTTACTATTGGTTTGGGGGATATGTCTGATGTGTTTGATTTTTCTAAATTTCGTAGACAACCCCGTGATGAGGAATTGCCTAGTAAAGATGAAATTATTGGTCTTGCTTCTATTGTCGTGCCTCCTAATGATCCTTTAGAACAATATTTGCTCGACCATGAAAATGATATGTTTATGAATGAAAGAAGGGAAATAGATGAAGTATTCTTTAAGCAGGGACCTATTTTGAAACACACCCTGCGTGTTGAAATCCTAGGGGATCCTCCTCCACCCAAGGGTGATCCCGTGTTAGCTTAAACCATTACCTGATACTCTTAAATATGCTTATCTTGAAACATATATCCTGTTATTATTAGTGCTAACCTTTCAGAGCATGAAGAAAAGAAATTATTGAAAACTCTGAAGAAGCACCGTGCTGCTATTGGATATACTCTTGATGATCTTAAGGGCATTAATCCCACTTTATGCCAACACAAAATAAAATTGGAGAAAGATGCTAAACCGGTTGTTGATCACCAATGACGGTTAAATCCTAAGATGAAAGAAGTGGTAAGAAAAGAAATACTAAAACTTTTGGAGGCAGGTATAATTTATCCCGTTGCTGATAGTTAGTGGGTAAGTCCTGTCCATTGTGTCCCTAAGAAGGGAGGTATTACTGTTGTTCCTAATGATAAAGATGAATTGATCCCCCAAAGAATCGTCACAGGTTATAGAATGGTAACTGATTTCCGCGAACTAAATAAAGCTACTAAAAGGATCATTACCCTTTACCTTTTATTGATTAAATGCTAGAAAGATTATCCAAACATACACATTTTTGCTTTCTAGATGGTTATTCTGGTTTCTCTCAAATACCTGTGTCAAAAGAGGATCAAGAAAAGGCCACTTTTACTTGTCCTTTCGGTACCTTTGCTTATACACGTATGCCTTTTGGTTTATGCAATGCACCTGCTACCTTTCAAAGATGTATGACGGCTATATTCTCTGACTTTTGTGAAAAGATTGTTGAGGTTTTCATGGATGATTTCTCTATTTATGGATCTTCTTTTGATGATTGCTTAAGCAACCTTGATCTAGTTTTGCAGAGATGTGAAGAAACTAATCTTCTCTTGAATTGGGAGAAGTGCCACTTTATGGTTAATGAAGGTATTGTCTTGGGGCATAAAATTTCTGAAAGAGGTATTGAAGTTGATAAAGCTAAAGTTGATTCTATCGAAAAGATGCCGTGTCCTAAGGACATTAGAGGTATAAGAAGTTTCTTTGGTCATGGTGGTTTTTATAGGAGGTTCACTAAAGACTTCTAAAAAAAAATTCAAAGCCTCTGACTAACCTCTTACAAAAAGATGTTCCTTTTTTCTTTGATGATGATTGTGTAGAAGCATTTGAAATACTTAAGAAAGCCTTGATTTCTGCACCTGTTGTTCAACCACCTGATTGGAATTTACCCTTTGAAATTATGTGTGATGCTATGATTATGCCGTAGGTGCTGTTCTAGGACAAAGAGTTGATAAAAATTAAATGTTATCCAATGTGCTAGTAAAACTCTAGACAGTGCCTAGAGAAATTATGCTACTACTGAAAAAGAATTTTTAGCAGTTGTATTTGCTTGTGATAAGTTCCAACCTTATATTGTTGATTCTAAAGTAACTTTTCACACTGATCATGCTGCTATTAAATATCTTATGGAAAAGAAAGATGCTAAACCTAGACTTATTAGATGGGTTCTCTTGCTACAAGAATTTGATTTGCATATTATTGATAGAAAGGGAGCTGAGAACCCGTTGCACAATTTATCTAGGTTAGAGAATGTTCTTGATGACCCACCACCTATTGACGATAGCTTTCCGATGAACAATTAGCTGTCATAAATGCTTCTCGATCGCTCCATGGTATGCTGATTATGCTAATTACATTGTTGCTAAATTTATACCACCTAGTTTCACATACCAGCAAAATAAAAAGTTTTTCTATGATTTAAGACATTACTTCTGGGATGACCCACATCTCTATAAAGAAGGAGTAGACAGTCTTATTAGACGTTGTGTACCTGAGCATGAACAGGAACAGATCCTACGCAAGTGTCACTCTGAGGCTTATGGAGGACACCACGCTGGAGATAGAACTGCACATAAGGTATTGCAATCCGGTTTTTATTGGCCTACTCTCTTCAAGGACGCCCGTAAGTTTGTCTTGCCTTGTGAGAATGTCAAAGAATTGGTAATATTAGTAGACGTCAAGAAATGCCTATGAACCATTCACTTGTTATTGAACCATTTGATGTTTGGGGCTTTGATTATATGGGACCGTTTCCTTCCTCTAATGGCTTTACACATATTTTAGTTGTTGTTGATTACGTTACTAAGTGGGTAGAAGCTATTCCAACTAGTAGTGCTGGTCATAACACCTCTATTAAGATGCTTAAAGAAGTTATTTTTTCTGAGGTTTGGGGTCCCTAGATATTTAATGACTGATGGTGGTTCACATTTTATTCATGGTGCCTTTCGTAAAATGCTTGCTAAGTATGACGTTAATCATAGAATTGCATCTCCATACCACCCACAATCTAGTGGCCAAGTAGAATTAAGTAATAGAGAGATCAAATTAATTTTGCAAAAGACTGTTAGTAGATCTAAAAAAATTGGTCCAAGAAACTTGATGATGCATTATGGGCTTATAGAACTGAATATAAAAATCATATGGATATGTCTCCATATAAAATGGTTTATGGAAAAGCATGTCACTTACCTCTCGAACTAGAACATAAGGCATATTGGGCCATTAAAGAGCTCAATTATGATTTCAAACTTGCCGGTGAGAAGAGGCTATTTGACATTAGCTCACTTGATGAATGGAGAACCCAAGCCTATGAGAATGCCAAACTGTTTAAAGAAAAAGTTAAAAGATGGCATGAAAAAAGGATACAAAAGCGTCAGTTTAACATCGGTGATTATTTTTTGCTATACAACTCTCGTTTAAGATTTTTTGCAGGAAAACTCCTCTCTAAATGGCAAGGTCCTTACGTTATCGAGGAGGTCTATCGTTCCGATGCCATAAAAATCAACAACTTCGAAGGAACAAATCCGAAGGTGGTGAACAGTCAAAGAATCAAACATTATATCTTAGGTAATCCCATAAATGTTTAAACTAATGTTATTGAAACCGCAACCCCGGAGGCATACATAAGGGACACTTTCCAGAACGTTTCAAACTCCGAAAAGGAATAGGTATGTGGTACGGTAAGTAAACCGACTCCAAAATAGTTCTAATGGAAAATTTTCTCCGTTTTGGAATATTTAAGAAAATAGGAAAAATAAGAAGTAGTCCAAAAAGGACACGAGGCGTCCACGAGGGTGCCCCTGGGCGTGCCCCCTGCCTCGTGGGCACCTCGTGTGCTCTCCGAACTCTGTTTTTTTGCACAGATGTCTTTTGGTCGGTAAAAATTCATTATATAATCTCCCAAAGGTTTTGACCACCGTATCACACAAACATCCTCTGTTTTTGTTCCGAGTCATTTTTGTCACAGATTAGATCAAGATGTCTTCGCAAGACTCAGACGAAGAGAGCTATGTCTCACATCTTATTGCCGACCCAAAGACCTATGGGGATATATCTCCTTGTGGTCGAACTACAGATGAGGAGGAGGATGCTCATTTGATGAGGATCAATGATTCAAGTTCGGAGGAGGAGGGTGTCCTTCTACCTCAACCTGGGGATATGCACGTGAAGTTCAAGAAGTCTAGTTTCCCCAAGAGGGCTAAAATGTCTAACAACCGATCTATTCCTTCTCGATTTCAGCAGAAAAGCCAAGGAGACTTATGTGACAAGATCTTGAAGCTGGAATCGGAGGTCGATGATTTAAAGGAGGAAATTGCTCTTCTCAATTACAAAATGAAGAAGCTGAAAGCCCAATTTACATCATCAACAACTCCAACATCTCTACATCTGAAGAAAGAGACATAAACACATGGGTATGGGCACTCCCCTTGGCAACTGCCAAGCTTGGGGGAGGTGCCTCGGTATCGTATCACCATCACACTCCTATCTTTACCGTTTTTCTTAGTTCGATCCTTTTGGTAATATCTTGATCTAGTAGCATAAAGTTTTAGTATGGTTTAGTTTTGAGTTTTGCTTTATGATCCTTCTATGTAATGGAGTCCGTGAGCTATATATAATAAAGATTAGCGTTGAGTCCAGGGCTTGATTATCTTGCTATGATCTTGAGGGAATTAAGGAAAAAGAAAGAATAAAAAGAAATAAAGAGATCATATTGATCTTATGTCGAGTAATTACTTCACATATAAAGAGTATGATGAATAAAAGTTGTTGAGAGTTGACAAACATAGTTTTGGTCATTGTTGCAATTAATAGGAAGTAATAAAGAAAGAGAGGTTTTCACATATAAATATACTATCTTGGACATCTTTTATGATTGTGAGCACTCATTAAAATATGACATGAGTTGATGTTGGACAAGGAAGACAACGTAATGGGTTATGTTTTCTTATATCCGAAATAAAGTATATTGTCATGGATCATCCAACATGTTGAGCTTGCCTTTCCCCCTCATGCTAGCCAAATTCTTTGCACCGAGTAGAGGTACTACTTGTGCTTCCAAATATCCTTAAAACCAGTTTTGCCATGAGAGTCCACCATACCTACCTATGGATTGAGTAAGATCCTTCAAGTAAGTTGTCATTGTTGCGTGCAATAAAAATTGCTCTCGAAATATGTATGATTTATTAGTGTGGAGAAAATAATCTTTATACGATCTTGTGATGTGGAAGAAATAAAAGTGATGGACTGCATAATAAAGGTCCATATCACAAGTGGCAATATAAAGTGATGTTTTTTCGCATTAAGATTTTGTGCATCCAACCATAAAAGCACATGACAACCTCTGCTTCCCTCTGCGAAGGGCCTATCTTTTTCTTGTCTTATACTTTGTACATGAGTCAAGGTGATCTTCACCTTTCCTTTTTAAATTTTATCCTTTGGAAAGCAAATTGTGTTGGAAAGATATATATATATATATATATATATATATATCCAATTGGATGTAAGTTATCATGAACTATTATTGTTGACATTACCCTTGAGGTAAAAGGTTGGGAGGCAACACTATAAGCCCCTATCTTTCTCTGTGTCCAATTAAGACTCCATAACCATAAGTATTGCGTGAGTGTTAGCAATTGTGAAAGACTAAATGATAGTTGAGTATGTAGACTTGCTGAAAAGCTCTTATATTGACTCTTTCCTATGATATGATAAATTGCAATTGCTTCAATGAACGAGATTATAGTTTGTTAGTTTTCAATGAAGTTTCTGATTCATACTTTACATTGTGAATAGGTTGTTACTTGAACATAAGGAATCATATGAAAATATATATGCATGTTCCTGTTATAAGAATGATCATGATGCCCTCATGTCCGTATTTTATTTAATCGACACCTCTGTAACATCCCAAATTTTCAATTTGGAATGTTATACATAGATCATCATTGCATATCATATTTTATTGCATTTTGGCTTGATCCTAGAAATTTCACGTAACTCAAGGACCCACGGAGAGAGTTGGAGATTTCGTTATATTCATATTTCAGTTTTCCCAAATTTTGAAAATGGGATTATTTGATTTTATTTATTTTATCTTCAGTTATTTCTATTATAAAAATATGAGAGAGGGAATAAAATGACTTTCCCAAAATAAAGAAATATTGAAGGTTTAATAAAAAATCAAATAAGAGTTTATTTTGGAATTTATCGCTATTTTATTTGAATTTAGGAAAAATTGCATGTTTTCAAAGTTGCATTTTAGGGCCAAGAAAATGTTCATCTCGTCCTAAATATTTTATTTAGGCGATGAAAATTTATTTTGGCATTTTTAGAATTTTATTTTATTTTCTAGAATTTTTCTTGTTTCGGCGGAATCTGTTAAAAAAATGCGCAGCGCTCGACTCGGGGAGTCCGACCCCGAGCCGCCTCCGTCGTCGCCCCCTTCCCCAAGCCGGCCGAGCCCCCCCCTCTTAAATACCCCCCCGCCGCCCCGCCTCACCGCACTCCCGCCTGCCTCCATGACAGTATGCCGCCGCCGCTTGCCGCGCCCTCCGCCCATGAGGCCGCCCGACCCCGTCGGAGCCCCGAGCCCGCCGGAGTTCGTGAGGTAGCCGCGCCGTCCGCGGCCGGTTTTCGGAGAAAAACCTATCCGGGTTTTTTTGAAAACCCTAGATTTCGTTTTTTAGATCGGTTTATTTTTTACTTTATTCTGGTTTATTTGTTTTCCGGTCTGACTAACGCACCTGCCTATTTCATGAACATGATGAACAAGGTGTTTATGGAGTTTTTGGACAAGTTCGTCGTGGTGTTCACTGATGATATTTTGGTCTACTCGAAGAACGAAGAGGAGCATAAGGAGCATTTGCGTTTGGTACTTGAGAAGCTCAGAGAACATCAGTTATACGCCAACTTCAGCAAATGTGAGTTTTGGTTGAAGGAAGTGGGATTCCTCGGACACGTTATATCTGGAGAAGGTATAGCAGTAGATCCCACCAAGGTTGTCACAGTGACAAACTGGGAAGCACCAACGACAGTTGGAGAGATCCGGAGTTTCCTTAGACTGGTAGGATACTACCGGAGATTCATTGAGAATTTCTCGAAGATTGCGAAGCCTATGACGGAGTTGTTGAAGAAGGATACCAAGTTCAAATGGGCTGAAGAATGTGAGGCTAGTTTCCAGGAGTTAAAGAAACGTTTAGTTACATCACCAGTGTTGATTCTGCTAGATCAGAGTAAGGATTACGAGGTATATTGTGATGCCTCACGTCGAGGACTTGGAGCAGTGCTTATGTAGGAGGGAAGAGTTGTTTTGTATGCTTCACGACAACTAAAGCCCCATGAGTTGAATTATGCTACACATGATTTGGAGTTAGCAGCCGCAGTACACGCACTGAAGACTTGGAGACATTTTCTCATTGGAAACCACTGTGAAGTGTACACAGATCACAAGAGTTTGAAGTACATCTTCACGCAGAAGGAGTTGAATCTCAAGCAAAGGAGATGGTTGGAGCTCATCAAGGATTATGACATGAGATTGCATTACCACCCTGGAAAGGCTAACGTAGTAGCAGATGCGTTGAGCAGCAAGAGCCATGTCAACACACTAATGACCGGAGATTTACCAAAGGAGTTAGCCGAGGATCTTCGAGAGCTATGTTTGGAGATAGTTCCGAGAGGCTATGTAGCAGCATTGGAGATTCAGTCTACTTTGATGGATAAGATCAGAGAAGCTCAGAAAACTGACAAGGAGATTGCCGCTATTAAGGAGAAAATGAGCAAGGGAAAAGCTAAAGGATTTCGTGAGGATGAACACGATACCTTATGGTTTGAGGACCACGTTTACGTGCCTAATGATCCGGAGATCAGGAAGTTGATTTTGCAAGAGGCCCATGATTCGCCGTACTCGATTCACCCAGGAAATACCAAGATGTATTTGGATTTGAAGGACACTTTCCGGTGGACCGGAATGAAGAAGGATATTGTGGAGTATGTAGCAGTTTGTGATGTATGTCAGAGAGTGAAGGCATAACATCAGAAGCCAGCAGGATTGTTACATCCATTGCCGATACCCGAATGGAAGTGGGATAAACTAGGCATGGATTTTATCACGGGATTGCCCAAGACTCGTTCAGGCTATGACTCGATTTGGGTTGTAGTCGATCGTTTGACGAAGGTAGCTCATTTCATCCCAGTGAAGACCACTTACAGCAGTGCCAAGTTGGCTAAGATATACATGACCAGGATTGTATGTCTGCATGGAGTTCCGAGGAGCATTGTATCAGATAGAGGAACCCAATTTACCTCAAAGTTCTGGAATCAGTTGCACAAAACTTTGGGTACCAGTCTAGAGTTCAATACAACTTTTCATCCGTAGACAAATGGACAGACCGAGAGAGTCAATCAGATTTTGGAGGATATGCTGAGAGCTTGTGCACTAGATTATGGATCAAGTTGGGATGACAACTTGCCATATGCGGAGTTCTCTTACAACAACGGTTATCAATCTAGTTTGAAGATGGCCCCTTTTGAAGCCTTGTACGGAAGGAGGTGCAGAACACCATTGTCGTGGGATGAAGTTGGAGACCGCCAGTTGTTTGGACCAGATTTGATTAAGGAGTCTGAACAGAAGGTGAAGTTGATTCGTGATAGGCTCAAGGTAGCCCAGTCTAGGCAGAAGAGCTATGCAGATTCAAAACGCAAGGAGACAGTGTACAAAGTCGGAGATAGAGTCTATCTTTGAGTATATCCACTTCGAGGAGTTAAGCGCTTTGGAGTTAAGGGGAAATTAGCGCCACGTTTTGTGGGACCATACAAAGTTTTGGAGCGTATGGGAGAAGTTGCTTACAAGTTGGAATTTCCCGAAAGATTGTCAGGAGTTCACGACGTGTTCCACGTTTCCCACTTGAAGAAGTGCCACGCAGAGAAGGCTGATATACTGCTGAGGGATACTGTGCCGCTGGAAGCAATTCAGTTGGATAATGATTTGACCTACGAGGAGAAACCAGTCAAGATTCTCGAGTATGCCAGCCGAGTCACCCGCAGCAAGGTTATCAAGTTTTGCAAAGTTCAGTGGAGCCACCACACCGAGGATGAAGCCACCTGGGAGCAAGAGGAAGATCTGCTGAAGGACCACCCTCACCTATTTTCTAGCCAACCCGAATCTCGAGGGCGAGATTCATCTTAAGGGGGGTAGGTTTGTAACATCCCAAATTTTCAATTTGGAATGTTATACATAGATCATCATTGCATATCATATTTTATTGCATTTTGGCCCGATCCTAGAAATTGCATGCAACTCAAGAACCCACAGAGAGAGTTGGAGATTTCGTTATTTTCATATTTGAGTTTTCTCAAATTTTGAAAATAGGGTCATTTGATTTTATTTATTTTATCTTCAGTTATTTCTATTATAAAAATATGAGAGAGGGAATAAAATGACTTTCCCAAAATAAAGAAATATTGAAGGTTTAATAAAAAATCAAATAAGACTTTATTTTGGTGTTTATCGCTATTTTATTTGAATTTAGGAAAAATTGCACGTTTTCAGAGTTGCATTTTAGGGCCAAGAAAATGTTCATCTCGTCCTAAATATTTTATTTAGGCGATGAAAATTTATTTTGGCATTTTTAGAATTTTATTTTATTTTCTAGAATTTTTCTTGTTTTGGAATCTGTTAAAACGCCAAGATCGTCCGATTGGGCGAAGGCCCAGCCGAGCCGGCCTGGGCCGCCACCGCCAGCCCGCCATGTCGCCACGGACTCGGGAGTCCGACCCGAGCCGCCTCCGCCGCCCCCTTCCCCAAGCCGGCCGAGCCCCCCTTCTTAAATACCCGCCGCCGTCGCCTCACCTCGCCACCAAGACCTCGCCCGCCTCAGCCACCGCGTCGCGCCGCCGCCGTTGCAGCGCCCGGCGCTGACGCCCCCTCCCGGAGCCTCGAGTTCACTGGAGTTAAGTGAGGTAGCCGCGCCGTCCGCCGCCGGTTTTTGGAGAAAAACCGATCTGGTTTTTTTCTTCTGAAAACCCTAGATTTTGTTTTTTTAGATAGGTTTATTCTTTTTATATTTTTTCGGTTTATTTGTTTAGCGAGCGTTCGCTCGTTCGTTCGTTTCAACAAACGATTTTCACCATTTAGTTTCAGTTAATGAACGTCCGTTCGTTAGCCTGTTCGTCCATTTTTCTGTTTCTTGGATTTTCCGCGATTATTTCTGATCGTGATTTCTCATCCGATTTTTGATCTAGTATAACTTTTCGCTCGTTTATCGGAATCAGGCGATTCAAGCGCCTAGAGTTTCGTCTCGAAACCCTCTTTCCGTTTGACCAACTCAAACAAGTTTTTGCTTCTGTAAAGACTTAGGTCCAGATTAGTAAACGAAGCTTGTTTCTTTCGCCGTTTGACTTTCGTTCGTTTGATTTGATTCTTTTTGCAAACCGGAGTTCTTAAGTTGAACTTTCTGGTTAGATCTTTTTATTTGAGTTTTACCTGTGCATTAGATGAGTACTTATTGTATGCTTGTTTGTTTGCGATAGAGTACCCGGAGTGCGCCGCTTGTTACTTCGAATCGCTAGGTTTCGCGGACCATCAGCAAGGTAAGTAACACTTTGATCATATCCCTTTTCATACCCAGTTTTTTTATGCATTAGATCAATCCTCAAACATTGCATGACTAGGATCTAATTAAATTGTGGGTTTTGGGAAGTAGTTGAGGTAGTACCTATTACCTGTTTTATTTTCAAACCCTTGGGAGTTACTCTACGTTTGCTTATTATGCCATGCTATGCTAGTAGACGTGGATTGGGTGAGTGTATCCATGACAGATGTGAGATTGTTAATTAATGGTTTAATTAAGGTGGCAACTTTAATACACATCTGGGTGGATTGAGGTACCTGGGTATTCCAGGATTGCCTGTTTCTTTTTGGATCGCCACCCAGGCTCAAAGGGATCATGAGATTATTCATGCTAGAAACTTCCGTGTGTAGCCACAAGCTACTATGGGCTCTAGCATAGTTGATTAAGTCGTGCGAACTCTTACAGTGGTAGACTAGCAGATGTAGGGGAAAGTAGGTGTAACGGTCTACCCGTTCGTAAGGTGTTAGCGCTTCTGAAAGACTATGTCTCGGTCATCCGTTTCTCAAACACCATGTAGTGCGAGAATACTAACGGAGGAGATCGAGTCTTATGGGGAAAAGTGCGCAAACCTCTGCAGAGTGTATAAAACTAATCATGGTTAGCCATGCCCCGGTTATGGACATCTTGAGTATCTAGTACTCGGATTATCATGTGAATCTCATCATGTTAATTTAATTAATATTGTTGGGTTTTAATGATGTTACTTAATTGGGATTGGGAACGCTGTCAACCATTCTCAATGTTTAACAACCACAGTTAAATAAAATTTATTCCTTTGCTGTAGGGAAAAATTGGCCTTACGCAAAACTGTAACCATAGAGCTTTCCACCAGCCATATATGCATGTAGTATAGCATTACTCTTTCATATTACTCTCTATGTGTTACATTGCCAAGATATTCCATGTCTTGACCCATTTTCGGCTGCAACGTTCATGTTGCGAGACTTTTCGCATTTACGCAGTAAGGTGCCTTAGGTCATGGTTCTATACTCAGTGATGCTGTTGGAGTTGATGGACTCGCTTATCTTCCAAGCCTTCCGCTGTTATTGTTATTAGATGGCCTTAAGCCATATTTATTGTAATAAGTTCTCTTATGAGACATTCGATGTAATAAGTGTGTGATTGCTACTCTGTTATAAATCCTTCGAGCATCGTATGCGTGTCAAGACATCGATCCAGTGGATGACACCGATGCATGAGGTGAGATTGTTTGAGGTCTGGTCGCTACAACCTCTATCTCTAAACATGTGGACATATTTTTCGTTATCGGCTTCCGCTTGAGGACAAGCGAGGTCTAAGTTTGGGGGAATTGATACGTCCATTTTGCATCATGCTTTTATGTCGATATTTATTGCATTATGGGCTGTTATTACACATTATGTCATAATACTTATGCCTATTCTCTCTTATTTTATAAGGTTTACATGAAGAGGGAGAATGTCGGCAGCTGGAATTCTGGGCTTGAAAAGGAGCAAATATTAGAGTCCTATTCTGCACAGCTCCAAAAGTCCAAAAACTTCACGAAGGCAGTTTTTGGAATTAATAAAAAATACTAGCAAAAGAATTAACCAGAGGGGGCCCACACCCTTGCCACGATGGTGGGGGCTCACCCTACCCCCTAGGCGCGCCCCCTGCCTTGTGGGCCCCCTAGCAGGCCTTCGGTGCCCATCTTCTGCTATATGAAGTCTTTCACCCTGGAAATAATCAAGAGGAAGCTTTTGGGACGAAACACCGCCGCCACGAGGCAGAACCTTGGCGGAACCAATCTAGGGCTCCATCGGAGTTGTTCTGCCGGGGAAACATCCCTCCGGGAGGGGGAAATCATCACCATCATCATCACCATCGATCCTCTCATCGGGAGGGGGTCAATCTTCATCAACATCTTCACTAGCACCATCTCCTCTCAAACCCTACACTACAAAAAAAAAGACACATCCTTGACATTTTGGGCCGAACGAAATTTTTTTCTGTCATACATATGACACTTCTATGACGATAATTGTGACAAAACCCGGTATCATCATAGATGTGGTGGGCTCCTACTTCTATGACAAATAAACATGACAGAAAATGGGCTTTTCGTCCTGGGCAGGCTGGAGACGCAGCTACATGATATTCTTTGGGCCGTCCATGACGGAAAAAACCGTGGTAGAAGCGAGGGGGAGGAAAATTTCGGGGAGTTGCCGGTTATGGTGGGAGGTCGGGGGCGGAGCGATGCGCGCTGCTTTCTCGTATCTGCTGCAGCGTGTGTAAGGCGTTAGCTCTAATCGAAGCCGAGCGAGGCGTTGGGCTCTAATCGAACCCAAGCGATTGACTGCAGTTATGCGTTCATCGAACCCGAGCGATCGATCGATGGCTGTTCTTGAACCCGATGGGCGATTCTTCGCCATCGCTGCTAGTGAGCGCTATGCAGGGGGGGGGGTTGGATGAGCAAAGGAGCGTGGCGTTGCCTCTGGATGAACAGGAACCCGTGGTGTGGAGGGCTGGATGAACAGTACACGATGGAGGGTTGGCCGTGGAGGGGTGGTTGAACAGGACCAAGTGGTGTGGAGGGCTGGATGAACAGTAGACGGTGCAGGGATGCCCGTGGAGGGGTGGTTGAACAGTAGCCGGTGGAGTAGCGTGTGGTGGAGGCTGGATGAACAGGAGCCCGTGGAGGCTGGAGGAGGTCGACGGTGTCCCGTGGAGGCTGGAGGAGGTCAATGGTGGAGACGAACAGTATCCCGTGGAGTCCCGTTTTGCGGTACGCCACCCCCCCCCCCCCCCCGTTTCGACCGTAGCGCTCCAACTCAAGTCTGTTTCGTCCATTTTGCAGTACGCCACACCCCTCCCGATCAACAAGACCCCCGTTTCGACCGTAGGAGGTTCGTTTCCTCCGTTTTGCGGTACACCAGGCCCCTCCCGATCAACAGGACCCCGTTTAGACCGTAGGAGGTCCGTTTCCTCCGTTTTGCGGTACGCCAGACCCCTTCCGATGAACAGATCCCGTTTCGAACGTGGCCGGTCGAACACATGGCCGTTTCCTCCGTTGTGCGGTACGCCAGGCCTCGTTTCCATCGCCTGTTCCATCCAAGCCCTCCCGATGAACACGACCACACATTCCGTTCCGACCCAGCCGGTTGGCTCCCACGCATTCCGTTGCCTCCCGATGAATACACAACGCATTCCGTTGCCTCCCCATGAACACGAGACGACGCTGTTTCTCCGTTCCGACCCAGCCATGTACGTATGCGCGAGTAGGCGTTCGAGACCCTGCCCGTATGTACGTACGTGGCCGTATTTTCTTTCTTGCACCCTCGCCACTGTACGTACGAGTACGTGCGCGCCTCTACTATGACCAGTATGTACGTACAAGTTCGCGACCAGAATGACAACGTTACGTACGCTTCGACCAGGTGGGTCCCGACTGTCAGGCAGTTCCTTGCGTGCGAAAATGTAGCTGGTGGGTCCGAGCAGTCAGAGGGGCAAATCGTTTTTTTTGCCCGGACGCACTTCCTTTGCGTGCGAAGATGTAGCTGGTGGGTCCCAGCAGTCAGGGGGGCAAATCGTTTTTTTTTTTGCCCGGACGCACTTCCTTGCGTGCGAAGATGTAGCTGGTGGGTCCCAGCAGTCAGGGGGGCGAATCGTTTTTTTTTGCCCGGACGCACTTCCTTGCGTGCAAAGATGTAGCTGGTGGGTCCCAGCAGTCAGGGGGAAACTTTTTTTCGCGAAATACGGTGGCCCGTCCGGTGGGTCCCCGCCGTCAGGTGGAGGAATCATTATTTTCCGCGTAATAAGGAGGCACTTCCTTGATGCGGCCGTGTTCCCAGCTGTCAGCCTCTCCACGTACAGTCCATGTCCGATGGAAGTCGTTCCTTGACCACGTTGACCACGCCGCGCCGAGAGCACCATGGCGATGGACGACGGCGAGGCCTAGGAAGGGGACGACTCGGAGCTGAGGAAGACGCAGCAGTGGATGCCCACGCGAAGAGGAGTACGAGGGTTCACTGGTTTGGCTGCGGTATGAGGCTGCTGTCGCCGTAGATTAACAGGGGTGTGGGTGAGTAGAGGGATGGCCTGGCCAGCAGTGGGAGTAGTAGGGGGCGGTGAGGCCTCCGCGGCATCACAGCCAGCCACGGGAGGCAGGAGCACGCGGCACGACCGACACTGGTTTGGGTCGCTGGAGCAAGAAGACCAGAGGTTGAAGAAGCACTACAACTGTTGGATGAACATCGTACGGTAATAGGAGCTAGAATCGTTCATATTGACTAAGTTGACAAAGCCCTCCATCCCCGTCAACTTGGTAGGCCCACAAGTTAGCCTCCCAAAGATGCCGGGTTCCGTGACAAGGGAGTATTCATTTTTTTGTGCGTAATAAGGAGGCACTTCCTTGCGTGCGAAGATAGCTGGTGGGTCTGACAAGTCAGCGGGGGGCACGTTTTTTCGTGAAATACAGAGGCCCTTCCGGTGGGTCCCAGATGTCAGGTGGAGGAATCATTATTTTGCGCGTAATAAGGAGGCATTTCCTTGTGTGCGGCCGTGGACCCAGCTGTCAGCCTCTCCACGCACAGTCTACTTCCGATGGTGTCGTTCGTTGACCATGTTGACCACGCCGCGCCAAGCGCATCCAAGGTGGTGGACGACGGTGAGGCCCCGGACAGCAACGAGCCAGAGATGGGAAGACACGGGAGTAGAACGCAGACGGAGAGGTGTACGAGGGTTAACTGGTTCTAGTGCGGTGTGGTCCGGCAGTCGGTGGAGAAGAACAGGAGGTGTGGAGGGTTGGAGGGATGGCCTGGCCAACGGTGGAGTAGCGCTTCATAGCGGCGTGCATAAGCAGAGCTGCTAGCGGCAGGAGGCGGGAGGTGGTCCCGGCGCTGGAGGAAGAAGATGAGAGATTGAAGATGGATGCCGACCGTTGGATGTAAATCCAACGGCTAACATGTCAGAATCATTTGTTGACTAAATTTACAACAACTTGCGTTGGCTTCGACCTATTGGTCCACATTTCAGCCTCCAAAAATGTGGCACGTATTCAACCCATTTTTTCAGAATTTACAGTCTTTTTTTGCGCGGTAGAATTTACAGTCAATTTGATCTTTTTTTTTGAATTACAGTCATTAGCTGGGCTGGTTGAACAATTAATGTAGCTTTCATGCGGCCCATTTATTTTATTTCCTAAAAAATTACAGGCCATTTGCACTTTATCTTGATACACGATTTTCTTTGGGCTGATTCTAATTATAATGTTGGGTTGGGCCAGCAATGTTATCAAAAAATAAAAAGGGCTGAGCATTTTGTTATAAATATATTTAAATAATAAGTGATATTATTACATTCGTCCTTAAATCTTACCAAGCTTTTGTACACAATCACTAGGATTTTTGTGCCAAAACCATCCAGGATTTTATTTGTTAAGAAATTATTTTTATAAGTTAATAAGATATGGGATATTGTTTTCTTACATATGTAAGTATCTGTTAAATATATGATGACAATAAAAATAATATATAATAACATATAAAATGATTTAAATATATATAATATAGTTAAAAGGGAAACATAAGTTGTACCTGGCGTTCCTATTCTTATATAGAAAATAGAACAGACCGCGCTTTTCTTCAAAAAAATACATAAATTGGGCTGCCAAAATAAAACCTCGGATGGGAGGTCCATAGGCGGTCGATACATGACGGCCCTAAGAAAATACAAACAGGCCCTCCCATCCGAGGTCGTGGGCTGCGCATGTTAAAAATGAAAGGCTAGACAGGGCAGCCCAAAACCACGTCCAACACTTGCCAAAACTCCGTCCCTCGTTTTCTCTGTGTTTTGCACACTCAACATTGTGTGGGCATTTTGACTATGCATCATATGAAGATGTGCTATGCATGAATGTTGATCAGCATGATGTTAACTGGCCGATAGTTCCATTTTCGACCACGAATAAAACTTCCAACATGATGTTAACCCTGTTTGAAAAGGCCGTGTTAATATAAATGCTCGCCTCTAAAAGTTGCGCTTTCTTATCCGAACTGAACTTGCGCTTTCTTATCTGAAACTGAAACTTGCAGTTTCTTCTAAATACGCACTTTTATACTCCTATGAAACTACATTTTTAAGTGCTAAAAATGGATCTCTAGAATTCATAAAATTCTTCATATGCTCAATACCGCAAATCTGAAATTCAAAAGACATTCATATCTGAAAGTACTCTCAAAATACACAACACAAAAAACAATTCACAACCTGCAAATACTGACAACCCTAAGCTCCTCCTGACAATTCACAACCCGCCTGACTATTGGGCTGGGAGCGATCCTCCTATTCCTCGGCGGAAGACAACCGCCCGTGAGACGATGTGAACGGCGAGGGAGACGGTGGCGGGAAGCGTCGTCGGGCCAACTGCTTTTCTCCTCTTGCAGTTGGGTTCGGTCGACGAAGACTCCATCGGCTCGCTCTGGCAGGACACCCTCACAAACGGCACCCTGTAGATGCTCGATCCTTCAAACTCCACCGGATCGATACTCCCACCATCGCTCCCTCATGATCGGATTCGGTGAATCTGTTTGCTCCATGGCCCAGAGGAGCAGCTCTATGTACTCCCGTGCGACTCCTCCGGGAGTATCGCCGCCTTTTCGCTCTGTTGCAGATATTTGGCCATGGATGTCGTCGTCGCCGCTAGTTGGTCCTTGTTGTCAAACCAAGACTGTATCTCCAACATCCTAGCTAGCTTCACAGGGTCGCCATCTGCGATCCTCACATATCGGTTGTACTCCTCCATCGATAGACTTCCCCACAACACCTTCAGTCGCCGGTGGTGGTTTTTGAATGGAAGAGGAGAGGAGCAGCGCTGGTTTTGGATTAGAACGGGAGAGGAGCGACGCTGGTTTTGGACTGGAACAGGAGAGGACGGCGGTGGTTTTGAAATGGAAGAGGAGAGGAGAGGCGCTGGATTTAGATTGGAATAGGAGAGGAGCAGCGGTGGATTTAGATTGGAACAGGAGAAGAGCGGAAGAGCGGCGCTGGTCTTGGAAGTATTTTTTTGTTGTTTTATGATTTTGGGTCAAAGTTTGACTGTAATGTATGTGACAAGAAAATGTGAATGCATGTCACCAAAAATTGTATCGTTTGGTTCAGATTCTGAATGTACTTTCAAATTATATTATTTTTGCAACATATAACATATATTTTATGTGCGAAAATCATGGTCAATTATGACCCAGAATAAAAGGGAGACTAGTTAATGTGGGGTTGCTTTCTTAATTGAAGGGTAAATTGATTTTGATTTTGATCCAGTCACAGCGCGCCGGCCCTCTCGCCCAATCCTAAATCGCTGCCACACGCTCCTCTCCCTCTTCTCCATTGCAAAACCACCTCCTCTCCTCTCCATCATCTCCATTCAGAAATCACCGTCTCGCCTCTCCCTCTTCTGATCTTCTCCATTGCAAGACCACCTCCTCTCCTCTCCATCATCTCCATTCCAAAACCACCATCTCACCTCTCCCTCTTCCGATCTTCTCCATTGCAAAACCACCTCCTCTCCTCTCCATCATCTCCATTCCAAAACCACCTCCTCTCCTCTCCATCATCTCCATTCCAAAACCACCGTCTCGCCTCTCCCTCTTCTGATCTTCTCTCCATTGCAAAACCACCTCCTATCCTCTCCATCATCTCCATTCCAAAACCAGCTCCTCTCCTCTCCCTTTTCTCTATTGGAAGACCACCGTCTCTCCTCCCATCTTCCAAAGCTAGCACCGACCACCTGTAACGACATCTATGGAGAGGATGCAAGAATGAATCAGCAGATCGCCCGGTGGCGACTGTGCAAAGTTAGCTTGAGTTGAAGGAGATCCTTAGTTGGTTTGACAATGAGTGGGAGATTTCGAGGACGGTGCGGGCCATGTGGCAATGTATGCGAAAGAGCGAGACGGCGGCGATGAGGGCGGCGATGTACATGTACTCCTCGGCGGCAGTCACGCCGCAGTCCTCTGAGTTCATCGAGTATCTCCCATGGGCGATGGAGCAGACAGATTTGCCCGAGGTTACAGTCAGGCGGAGGTGGTGGGCGTACAGGTCGAAGGTCGAGCACCCAGAGGATAACGAATCGATCGAGTATGGTGTGCCGTTCGTGAGGGTGCAGAACCAGCCGGAGCCACAGGAGTATTCGTTCTCCCACCGCAAGAGGACGCCGGATGGCGCGACATCGTTTCCCCGACGTTCTCCACGGTTCCCTCGACACTCGCCTCGTTTCAACGGCGGCGGTAGGGTTTAAGGTAAGCTTCGCACTAACCTAATCTTCCACCTGCTCATGCTTATAATCAGTGTGACAGCTAATGAAAATCATGCTTACAATCAGTCTCCGAGTACTACGACAATCACCCTAAAATAGCTCTGGACCTTTGGGTCAAAGTTGTGACACAATGTACAAATAAAGAAAAATAGATTGGTGCTTCTTTCAGAAAAGAGTACTCCCTAGAAAACTGCCAATATAAGCTACTAGTATTTGATTAGAGGATTTGCTGCCGAGAAAGATCCGTCCACAGAGAGCGCCACACATCCCATTGGTTGTGGTGGATGCCAATGCGTGCATGAAGCATGGTTGGTGTCGGTAATTTTTACTTGGCACACCTCGCACTCTGCATGTATGTCGGTTCCCTACGTACATTTGTGCAGTTCCACCAAAATGCAGCTGAATAACCCTGTTTGCACAGATAATGAAAAAGCGTGATTACATTATAGTGGCACTAGTTGATGAAACACACAAAATAAATAGAAGAAAATATTGCGATAGTATCATAGTATGCCATGCTGCGAGGGCGAGATGGGCCCTACGACGCCTCATACGGTACGCCTCATATCGACATCGTCCCAAGTCTCCCAGATACACCTTTCCGCCAAAGTGATGAACATCGAGTACAGCAAGTAGTACAAGGAGGCACCTTGAGACATTCAAATCTCTATTTTGTACATATCAACTAAAATTAAGCACCCCAGTTTGTAAACGCTTAAACATTAACAATGGGACTAGTTGATGAAACGCATTTTAACAAAGAGAAGCACTTTCTTTATCTACATTGGAAATGAAATGATAGAGATGACACTCGCTCTAATTTAACTATAGTATTACTCCATTTTCTCCGTGGCACAAGGCTCGAGCAGGTGGCAAACGAGGTGTACCGTAAGGCCGTAAGGATGGAGGCCGGGTGCTTAGATCGATGTCAAGCTGGCTCTTTCAGTCACCAACATGGATGATTCAATTCATGGGACCTTTTGGTGCAGTTCACCTAAAATGAAGCAATGTCTAGCAGCTTCTTCTTCAAAAAATTCTAAGAAAAGGGCTCCAGCCCCGGTTCCATTTCCATTAGAAAACGAAACCCACAGAGCTTCTTCTTTATTAGTTGCAATAAAATTGAGCAACATCAAGGTTGGTTGTGAAGCTCCTGGAATGCTCAACTATAAATTGGATATCATTTGTGCAGTTCAACTAAGATCGAGCGTGAAATGTATATCTCTGTTTGCACAAAAAGGTGGAAAGGAGGGTGACTAACAAGTAACAAGTGATGAAACATGCATCAAATGAAAAGAAGCATGTTCCTTTATCCGAATGGCAATCCTACAAGGATGAGCAATTTCTAAAGTAGTGGCATTGCTAGATATTAGTGTGGGCATCAGGATTAACTATGACAACCGTTAAATACGACATTACTTTGGGCAGGGAGAGTAGGCGGACCAGGACAGTTGCATTTCTAACGAAAAGAACCAACTTATCTTAATAGGAAATTTTAGCAGGACATGTAAAGAAGTGCCATTGATTCATATTACTGGAGGCATTACATTGAAAACAACATTGGTTTAACGTGTCCTTACTTTTTAACAAAGGCGATTGCTACATTTTACCAAAGTGACATTACATAAGAGTGGCTCGGGGCAACAAACATCGTAACAGGATATCTGGGTTGGTCCCATTTTTGTTCTAAGATAGCCACCTTATAATCGTGTGAGGCTAGCAAATCTAGTGCTGGACTTACTCTGTTGACTTGTCCCCCAAGACTCCACTTTCTTTCCTTTTTCAACCAATAGATCGGGTTTATATTGAGTTTGTACTGCGTTTCCTTTATTTCCTATTAGACCTAGAGACCAGTTGGATAGCCAGTCTCTGCTACTTTTCACCCCCATTATTTCCTCTTTCGACCAAGTCCTAGATTCGGGTAACAAATCCTCCCCCACCCCACCCCCTTAACCCCTTTCTTCCTTGTTTGAACCAAGTAGTACTAGATTCGAGTGCATGAACTAGTTTTACCTCTTAAACGTAAAAAAATTAGGTGGTTTTCGAATAACCGATCGATCCTATCTACGAGGGGGCCTGAGAAATAGTAAAAGTTACAAATGCAGCGACGTCAGGAGCTCGGGAAGTAGAGCAAGGGCGGTTTCGGAGGAAGTTATACCTGATGGTCGCCGGGATGTCGCTAGGTGGGCGGCGGGAGGCCGGATCTGCCCACACTACGGCAGCGAGGAAGAAGAGGTCGGAGGCCCTCCCTCGCCAGCGGTGCTTGGGAGAGAACGGCAAGGCAGGCTGATCGGGACGCGCCCAGCAGCGGGTAAGAGCCGTCGCCGACGCATCAAGCGTGAACATTGCACCTTCTCACCTTCCCCGGTAGAGAGGATCCGGCTGGATCTGTGACCAGCGGTGAGCAGAGAGAGAGAGTGTGGCCACCGCTGTCGTGTTTAGATCTGGAGAGAACGAGACGGTGTGAAGAGAGCAACACTAGCAAGCATGCGCGGACGCTCCTGCCTATATAGTGGAGTAGTACTTAGTTTTCTTTTGTCTACCGGAGCCGGCTTGACCTCGTCAATGACTGTCGAGAAGTCTTCATGCACGTGGCCCGGAGGCGTAGTTGTCGTCATTTTGATCTGAAGCGCCGGATTATAACATATAACACGAAAAAAATGCCACATGACAAGAAATCATAACCTCACTGCCCAAAGGAGACAACATGAATCCCGACGGACAACCTAGACGAGTAACAAAGCTCAAATTAAAGATAAACTCGTAGAAAATGGGTCCGTCGATAGATGTCCTAATTAACATAGCCGGCTTGACCTAGATGGCAGCCGAGTAGTCACTGTTCGTGCATGTGCCCCTAATGACTTGCCCAACTCAGTTGTCGCTGTTTAACCTTCGCAGTGATCCGAAGCACATGACACATAATTTTGCGAGATGACAAGAAACCTTTTTTTAGATTTCTCACCACAACTACAGCCATGTACAACACAACCTGCACGATATGTAGATGATAGCCAAGCCAGGCGTGTCTGCTGGAGTCTGGTCACATGCATGGACGAACTGATATTCCGTGTCTTGCAGGGATCGTCCAGGCACCAACGTAGTACAACACTTCTCTAGTACTATCGCTCGTCTCCCTCTTCTATTAAGTCACCCGACTTGCGGGGCTGGGGAGTGTGCCTATGGTCGGTTCTCAATTGCCATCCCACATGTGTGTGCGAACGCAATATGACGCGCGTTCCATTCGGAGAGCAGCATGCCAGACCGACCGACCGTCTGGGGTGCGACGCGAACGCGACGGGCGTGCTGTATACTCCGTACATGTGTACCCCCGTTTTCTAGACGCTTTGCTCCATGGCGCGGGCGCAATCCATGGATACAAAATTAGTATACTGTATACTATTTAAAAAGTCGGCGAGGCTTTTCCGACCCAGAGGCGGCGGGATGTTCCGCCTTAGTCGGTTCGACAGAGACGCGAGAAGACGAGGGAGTAGGCTGCTGCAAACGAGGGGCTGTGTGATTTGACAATGAAGTTACCGCTGGGATGATGGGGCCCCATGATTTGACTTGCCATTATCATTTTAATCAAGGGCGCTACGACCGACGTGAGTCTCTGATTCTGACCACCTCCATACAGGTGCCTCTCCCAATGCTCCACCATGTAGTAGTAGAGGCTGGCTCTTGCATGAGAGCCCACTTCTCCCCTTTTTCCTTGCCTCTCTTTCCTCAACATATGCAAAAATGCCATGTAAAGCGGCAAAGCGCACTATTGTACTTACTTGTTCTCTGGTGCTTAAGCTTGCCACATAGGCATAAAGTCTGATGTGGCAAGTTAATCAAGAAGAGCGAGACTAGTTTGGTGACCCAAGGAAGAAACGGTGCTAAGCGCGTGTACCTAGGTGAAAAGACAATTTTGAGTCTATAGCTAATTAAATGAAGCAAACTTAGCAACACCATTTCATTGGAAGAGGTCACTCCTTGGCAAATGCAATAAATACTAGTACTCCTGTGTCCAATAATATAAGAACGTTTTGGCACTACACTAGTGTCAAAAGCGTTCTTATATTATGGGACGGAGGGAGTCCAAGAAAGAGATAGAGAGGAGTAAAAAAGTACACTTATAGCCAACCTTATAGCCAACCTTGTTGTAGTATGAGTGACTAAGTGATGACTATGTATGACATGCCAGCATCAGATAGCCTAACGCACCGTGTTAAATCTCCAAGGGCATGACCGCGCGAGCGACGCGACGGTCGTGGTAGGTGCGACCATGATACGGGCTGCTGGCAGCCCTTGGATCTGAGATCAAACGGTCGCATGCTAAGTTGCTGAAAATTTGCAGAATAACCCTCCAGGATAGGATATTCACCCATTGGTCTACAATCACGCCATGCAACCGTTCGATCTCCGATCCAAGGGCTCTCGGAAGCCCGTATCATGGGAGAATGGAAAGCTACTACCCTGCCGTTCGCACGCTGGCAGTTCGCTCCTACTCGTCCCCGCACGTCCTTTAATACTACGGCGGTTCGCTCCCAGTCATCCCATCCATTCACATTACGGCAGTTCCACTAATCCTAACCCTCCTCCCAAATCCATGGCGTCCCAAATCTCCCCGATCAGCGGTGAGTACAAAGTTAGAACCATCACCGGCGATGATTTCGACGTCATCTACACCAGTTCTTTCGTGACGGTGAAAGGATGCCTTTATCGCTTCAGACGCATGTTCGAAGACTCACATGATGAGTGGGTCGCCGGGCTAGATGTTGAGTACACCACAGTCGTGGGACGAGAGAAGGATCTAAAGGACGAAGAGAGGAAGAAGCCCGCCGTGATCCAGGTTTGCGTGCATGACTTATGCTTGGTCAAAGAATTCCAGGGTGCTTAGTTTTATTTGAGGGGTGGGTTGTGCTGGACACCATTATTGTGACTAGCCTTTTTAATAGTACTATATGCATAATTTGGCAACGAGCGCTCTCTATATGTACCACCTTTTTTTTAATTTCAAGTTTTGCTCCATGGCGCAATCCATCGATACTACTGTTGTACAAAAGTATACATTTTTTTAAAGGCTAGAGGGCGGGGCAGTCTAGCTTGGTCGGTTTCACGAGAGGCGAGGGCCTTTGTGATTTGACGGCTCATTACTGCTAGAAGGCGGGGCCTTGTGATTTGACTGCTCGTATAAATGCGCCGACGACCTGATCGAGGAGGAGCAAAGAACCGTGCGGTATACTCAAGTTTTCCACTGGAGTAGTACTGCGATGGAGGAGCACGAAACACGGCAGCCCAGTGCCATATGGCGATAAAAAATGATCTAATTTGCTAGTCATCTCATTGTTAGCATTGTTCTACTCATTCCCTCAAAAAACAAAAACCATTGTTCTATTCATGCCTCGCAGAGAACGTGACACGTGCGGTGAAACCCCCAAAGCAAAAGATGAAACACGGCAGCAAAAGAAGAAGGAAGATTATCACCCCAAATGATCTAATTCGTCGCGGAGTCGTAACTGCTTCTTCATCGCCTCCACGATCTCCATCTCCTTGCGTGTCTCCTCCACCATCTTCTTCATTCTGTCCATGACGCGGGATTTCTCGACGCAATCCTTCATCATCTGTTCCACGGCCGCATTACGTACCTTGATAGCAGCCGGGTGCTCGATGCGGAGCTTTGCCAACTGCTCCTTCTGTTCCATGATGAGGGCGTGCAGCATCTTCATCGAGGAACTACTATTCTCATGCAGCTTCTTCCAGCCGGCGTTCTTCTGCTTCAACAGGTCGATCTCGTGGCAGAGCTTCGCCTTGTCCTCCTAAAGTCGCAGGATTTCGCCGGTCGCCTTCTTCTCCGAGGCAATGCTCTTCTTCAAAGAAGCATCACCAAGCCGGGCGGTCAACTCCCCGCTGATTGAGCTCGGCGGGCATGTTGTCGAGGCTCTCCTTCAAAGAACTCCGTCAAGCCTTGGATGAACTCCTTCGCTTATTGAGGTGCTTATTGAGCTGATCGGGCATGCCGCCGAGGGATAACGACTCCAGCTCCGCTGCTCGGCATGTTCGCCTCATGCTAGGGCACTCCTGGGAGCCATTGCCTGCCCGTGAGAGATCTTTCGAGGTCTCTGCGTGGCGAGCCCTCTCTTTTTTTTCCGCAGCCTTGGTTGCCGCTCCCTTGTTACGAGTAGTTCTCGACCTAGAGCTCTGCTCACCTGCCATGGCAACGACGGATGAAGAAGAAGCACTTATGAGGAGGAAAGGTAGAGTAATTTTCAGTTAGGTAGTTCCCCTTTTTATAACCTAAGTACTAGCACTAGTAGTACTAGCTAATACCTGCATAGTGGGAACACGTTCAGGTTTGGTACGTAGTACTAGTAGGTGTGAGCAGGCTTTCGAATGTGATGGAAACAAGGTAAAGATTAATTGATGGTTTTGGTTTCGAGGCCCGAAACAGCTCCCGATGAGTTTAGTGGAACATAAATTTCAAGTAGACTACACTGCTCAAATGCGTAAATATTATGTTCTTGTCAAAAATTGGCACAAAATAATGAAGGAGACCATTGGAAGTACTACTAGCAACCCATGATTTAACTACTTTCGCATGCGCCCAGTGGAGTAATAATGTCTTTCTTCCGCCCTCACGTCCACTCAATTTGCATGCGCTGTATTAATTGACCATCAATGAAGTGAACGACTTTACACGCGTCAAATTATCACATGGGGTGGATCTTGGTACAAAATTGCGTCCACCCGTGTACCCGCGTGTGCGTGCGAGGGAATGAGTGTGTGCGTGGAGTGCATGCACATCTTCGCTTCGTGCATGTACCGCCAGTATGGCTCAGGGAGGACAAGTACATTCTTCTGGAACCAGCAGCACATCACTGTGATCAATCCACACAAAGAGGTCGCGACAACGCCTCCACATGTGCCACGTGGCTTCATGAACTGTAAGAGAGACACTGTGTAGCGTGCCATTGGTATTCTAATTTACGTGTTTTGCACATACTCGAAGTACTAGTAATTTACACGTGCATTGCACGCAACAGATTTTGCAACCAAATTATGAATAAATACCACACTATAGCATGTAAGCTCTTAGTCATATATGCGTGATGTAGCCCTTCGTTTAATTCTTATAGTTCATCTCATTCAAAATCAAATTAGTTTTTATAAAAAAGCTAAGAATGCGTGAATAGGAAAAACATGGGATTATAGTGGAATGTCGTATTGAATCCTCTGAGGATTGTACGAGTGTTTGATTGTGCATAGAAAAAACGCAGAATTCTTTCAAAGAGGATTGAGTGGATGGGGTGTTTCCTATGAAATCTAGTGCAAATGAATCATATGGAAAAGTTCCTATGGTTTACAATCCTACGAATAAAACAACCAAGATAGGAAAAATTCCTAATGATTAGAATCCTCCAAAATTCCTTTGAGAATCCTTTGAATCAAAGAAGCCCTTAATTATTTTATGGTTCACGGAATTGTGCGTTGTAAAGCATAAAGTAAAAACAAATAATGGCAATTCAACTAGAAAAAAAGTTTGGGCAGTTATGATACGGAAGATTCTAGAACAAAAGAGAACCACTGTTGTTTTGAGGTTTGTGCATTATGCTTAAGTTCAACCATGGAGTCTGCTAGATTGTACATGTGGCAAAATCCTGTGGGGGGCTAGAAGATGGTGCGAGGGGCCGAGTGGAGGGAGACTATGAAGGAATGCACAAGTGCGAGATCGATATTTAGAGAGAGAGGGGGCGATCACGTGCGCTGTTGCACGCGGTGGCGGAGCCATGAAAAATGAGCTAGGGGGCCAAGCATTGCTAATCCTTTACGAGGAGGGTCAACTCATGAAATTAAACCTTTTTTTAGCAGCAATTGTCTAATGATCACATTCATATTAGCCTTGATATATAGTGATGTTAGGGGGCAGGCGCCCTTATCGCCTCGTCTTCGCCATTGTGCACGATCTCGAGAGATGAAGCGGAAGGCATGGATGATGAGAGGGGGACGTTGGCTATATAATTAATGTGGGTGATTAACTATTTATGTTAATCCTATATAGAGAGGTACAGATTGATCGATGTGGACGTGGGAGAGGTATAGATTGATCGATGTGGACGTGGGAAAGAGGGTGAGACCTCACTGGATATATCGATTGATCGGTTTGTGTGGAAAACTATGAAAGACCTAGCTATATACACACATACATAGAGGAACATCGATCGCTAAGCATGCACGCGTGAGAGATAAAGAATGCCGGTATGAGGGAGAGGGGATGTGTGTGGGTGTGTGCCTTCATGGGAGACCGACCTGAAGAAAAAGATTGCATGCGTCACGATAGATAATGCCGACTGGTAGTGTGTGTGCATGCATGCACGAGAGAAAGTTAGTGGTACAATTATAAAGAGAATACTACTGTGTGGGTGTAAAAGAATAGGTGAGGTCATAATCAATGTAAAGTTGAATTCAAATATTTGAATAAGAGATCCTGATGTTTTAAAACCATGCATGCATGAATATAACGGAGATCTGCGCGGTGTGCTTTGGAAATGAGCATGTTGTAGTGTATACACATTGAACAAGGTCAGACTGATTTGAATTTGAGATACCGATGGCAGACATCATTTTCCCATGTCGCATCCGTGCATGTAATTGGAGATGATGGGCGGCTTTCGCATCACATATCTATATCTATACCCCTATATATATTATATTATATATTTTTTTTATTGTGAGCGGGTAACTTTAACTTTGAAAGATGGTCGTTGGATGAGGCGAATCCGAAGGTCCAAAGATGGCCAATTTGAGCACTATTGATCGTTGGATATCATCTAGATTCCACCAGATTTCGCCACATGTATAATCTAGAAGACTCCATGGTTGAACTTAAGCATAATGCACAAACATCAAAACACAAGCACTTCTTATTTGTTCTAGAATCTTCCGTATCATAATTGCCCAAATGTTTTTCTACATGATTTGCCATTATTTGTTTTTACATTATGTCTTACAACGCACGATTCCATGAATCTTAAAATAGATTAGCTTTCTTATAAAAACTAGTTGATTTTGAATGAAATGAACTATAAGTATTAAACAAACATCTACATCATGCATATATGACTCAAAGCTTGCATTCTATAATGTGGTATTTATTCATAATTTGGTTGCCAAATCTCATGCGTGCAATGTACGTGTACCTTACTCTAGTATAAATGGTGTTTGTGTGTGTGTGTGTTGTGCGTGTTGAGGTGCAAATTGTCTTTTTTCTGGGTACACGTTAAGCTAGTTCTTCCGAAATTTCAAGCCGCACCTTGTTATGCCGAAAATTGAAGCTAGCGTCTCTATCTATCGTGCTGCGAAACTCCCGCCTCTTCAACCCGCGCCTTGTTAGCCCGAAATATTTAAGATATATCTTTGTCTCGTTGTGCTCCGAAAACTCCATCCATCTAAACCCGCGCCTTGCTATTCCGAAATTACAACGCGCATGAAAACTCCCACCTCCTGTGAAATCCTGACACGTGAAATGCCCGTGGTACCCCTGAACCGAAAGAACCGCCTCAAATCGGTGGGGGGTACTTTCGTAACTTACCCCCACATTTCGGACAAGCGCGTCTCTAAGCCATGGTTCCCCACTGCCATCCCATCCGCCCACCCATTCATACACCGAGGCCGCGAAAACCCGTGACAAAACCCCACATCCTGCTCCGTCTGCCACCCAGCCAGAGCTTCTTCCCCGACGACGTCGTCCACAGCAACACCTCGACGTCCCTCATCCACCGTACCGGATGAGGATCCGTCGTCGATCTCATCATCCCGCCGGTTCAGCCACCCCGTCCTCCACCTCCAAGGAGCTGCCCGATGTTCCTCGTCTTTGCGCCACCTCCATTCCCACACCGCCGTCTTCACCTGCACCACCGAAAGAGCATCATCATCACCGTTTCCTCGGATGAAGCTGCGACCTAATCGGCGCCACCAAAGAGGTTGTACACTAATCGCCGCATTTTCTTCTTGATTCAATCTCACGGTGCTGCCGGCGCTCGGTCCCGAGCCGACACAGCGCGGCTCCATCCACGGTGGCGTCGCCGGCTACTTCCTCCACGGCGTCGCTCCCTCGGCAGCGACGTCCACATCAGTACAAGCTGTTGTTGCTTTAGCTCTCGCTCGCGCTGCTGCTCTGCTCTTGCTCTCAGTCCCCTGCCTGGACTGCTCTTGCTATTGCTCTTGCTCGCGCTGTTGCTCTCGCTCTTGCTCTTGCTTGCGATGCTGCTCCGATTTGGCTACACTTCAGTTGACTGAATCGACTTTTGGGTCAGTCGATTTCGAAGGGGTGGGCTCGCCGGTGTGAAGGAAGAACTAGCCGCAGCGGGGAGGGGGGCTCGCCGGAGAGGTTCCCCACTATCTATCTTAGGGTTCAGGGCCAGGCGATGGTCGCGGTGGTGGTGGGGCGTTATGGGCGGTGGCGTGGGGATCGCTGGAGAAAAAGCTCGCACGAGGGGAGGGGGCTAGAGGGATGGCTGGGCGTGGCGGACCGACGGTGGGGAGTGTTCGGGGCATGGGCGGTGCACTGCCGTCATGGCGGGGGCTCTTTGTTTGGCAGTGGTGGCTGGCGGCTACGGGGGGTGGAGGTTGAACATGAACCGCAGGCCCTTGATTTCGTATCCAACGACTGCAAAATCGACTGACCAGAGATGAAAAAGTCAGTCGACCGACGTGTAGCCTCACCTTGCTGGTGTGTTTAGTTTCCACAGGAAAATTCAGTTTCGACAGCAAAATTCAGTTTGGATAGTTAGGTTCAGTTTTGACAGTTAAGTTCAGTTTCGACAGTTAAGTTCAGAGATGAGCGGCTGATGTATTTTACATCTAGCACTTTGTGGTTATGTATTTTACGTCATGTATTGGAGATGCTATTAGAATTCCACTCAGGTTAACGTTGTTCGTTGTCTCTCTTGTCCTGCTTCAGCCTCGGCGTCGTACAACTCACCGGGGCTGCTCCAATGACGAAACCCTCCATCACAGCGGAGCAGTACCTCGGGCTCCATCGCCATACGCCTAAGATCTTCTTCCCCTCCTCCGGCAGCAAAGTCAGCCGGAGCATCCTCACCGGCCAACCCAATCACGCTGAGATCGACATGGCTTCGCCAAAGAGGTTGTACACTTGTTGCATCTCTTTTTTACTCTACATGTTATATATATTGTCCACTGAGCACTCGTAGTAACGGGAAATACGATTATTTTATCCTACTATATGACAAGCAGTGAGGTACCAGGAAACTTAGCTATCCATGATGGACTCTCTTGAACGCCATCATTATTTATCTCTGCGCGTTTGAGTTGTGCATTTGTCGATGGGCACAGGAGTTGAGCTAGTATGGCGTTGGCCTGGGTCCAAAGTAATAGAAGTAGCACAAAAACATTTTTTAGTGTAGGATTTTCCTTGCTCAAGCCTGCCTACTAGAATCGCCAAAGGCTTGAAACGAAAAGTGAATGAAAAACATAGGAATTGGAAAGTTTCCTATGGTACTACTTTTCATGAATTTGGTGCAAAGGAATGGAGCAAAGGAAAACTATAGGATTTGTTCCTTTAGTGTCTCCTTGAAAGAAAAACCATAGGAATTCTAATTTCCACTTCTCCTCCTTTTCATATTCCTATTCATCAAGAACAAGACTAAGAGATAGTAGCATAATAGCATTATAACCGTACATTTTCTTGTGGTTTGACTTAATCTCACCATGATTTTTTGCATCCTGTGATCTTCCAATTGTTGTGAATCAAACACCCAGATTGGCAGAAATCCTGTGTTTCTAAATTCTCTATTTTGCATGTGCATTCCTATCCTATTCCTGTCTATTTCCTATCCCTGCATTGTTAGAATCCTCAAATTCAAACAAGCCCTTACTCAATTACTTCTGTTACAGATATGTGTCAAAGAAAACCTTGTGTGGTTTGTCCTGCTCCTGCGGCGCTGCGTTCCACCCCAGCTCAGCTGCACCAACGACAGAAGGGTTCACCACAGCAGAGATCCGCTCTCCATACTGTCTTTCGCCGCCTCAGATCTTCTTCCCCGCCGCCGGCAGCCACGACAACTGCATTACCATCATCAACTGAGCAGATGACCTTGAGGACTACACGGGGCCGCAAGAGAGGTCGTACTCTTCCGTGTCTGCTTACGTTATGCGTCACTTAATATGATGACATGCTACATTATCATCGTGTTCACCTATTACACTCCGAGTCAGGTCCAAACTAATGCTGAAACTTGAGTTTTTAAATGGTTGTGGGGTACATATTGGGGCAACAATCATTACTATCTATCTACTATCTAGTTAATCTCCGGTGTCTACTATGAGTTTCATGTTGGGTGCAAACAAACATTAAAGGAGCCATTATCTGTATTTTTAACTAAAGCTATTATCTGCCTGCTATCATTGGTTTTGGGTCTATCCACAGTTTTCTACCATCACTCTGGATTTGTGCATGCACTCCTTACATAATCTCACTATGTTTTATTCCTATGCATGCCAGTTATTGTACACAATGGAACTGATCATGTAGAGCAAAAGAGACGAGCCTTGCGTGGCAATAAAATTTCATGCAGACGTCGTTCCATGGTGGGCACAAAGGCAGCCCCCCTCCACCCATTTCGAATCGTAATCAAGAGGAATATAACTGTTTTGAGGGGGATTCAGAAATAGAAGACCATTCCTATTTACCCCATGAGGTCTTCGCTCTAACTTGGCATGCTGATGTTGGTAATATCATGCATATGGTGCCTTGCATTGCTTACTGTATACATTAAAGATGTCATCTGCTTAGTTTAGACATGCTTTGTGTCAATGCCATCTGCTTTTTGTTTCTTTATCGTATATGTGAATCATGCAATGCCATCTTGTCTAGCCAGGCATCATATATGTGAATTTTGCAATGCCACCCTGGTTAGCCAATCATCTTATATGTGAATTATATCATGCCATCATTTTTCTATTATGTGTTAAATTTGTCAACAATTTTAGTACATTCAATTACTCTTCCTGTGCATCAGCCATTCGGCACGATCATGGAAAAATCTGGAGTGGAAACAAGGTCTTCAGAGCAGACAATGCTATCTGACGAAGCGCATGTCTTGCTGGTTACCGATAGCTCCTCAGAGGAGGATTCAGAGACAGATGACCAGTCATATTTCCCCTGAGGTGCATGCCCTAACTTGGCGGGCTTATGTTACTCATATCGTATGTATGGTATCTTGCATTGCTATGTCATTTGCTTAGTTTAGACATGCTTTGTGTGAATGCCAATTGTTTAGTGTCTAATTACCATATATGTGAATTATGCAATGCCATCTTGTTGCAAGACATTATATATGTGAATTATGCAATGTTATCTCGTTGCAAGGCATTATCTATGTGAATTATGCAATGCCATGTTGTTTAGGCAAGCGTCATATATGTGAATTATATCATGCCGTCCTTTTTTTGTATTTCTCATTGCTTTTGTCGACAATGTTTGTATATTCAACTGCTCTTCCTGTGCATCAGCCATTTGAATTGGTGATGGAGAAATCTGGAGTGAAAACAAGGTCTTCAGAGTAGACAATGCTACCTGCTGAAGAAGATATCTTGCTGGTTACAGATAGCTCTTCAGAGGAGGATTCAGAGGTAGATGAGCAGTCCTATTATCCCCCTGAGGTGTATGCTCAAACTTGGCAGGGTTATATTACTCATATAATGGATATGTTGTATTGCAATGCTTATTTTTTACATCATATACACAATATTGAATGCCATCTCCTTAGTTGACACATCATATATGCAATTGCCCTCTGCTCACTTCCTTAGTATATAAATCATATATTTGAATTATGCCATTCCATGATGTTTACATAGACATCATGTATCTGAATTATGGCATGCCAACCCATTTTCTAAAGACATGATATAGTTATATCATCTCATCCTATTTACATAGTCATCATATTTTAAATTATGTCATTCTATCCGTGAATTATATCATGCCATCATGTTTCCATCGACGGCATGTTTTTGATTTATGGCATGCCAACCACTTTAATAGACACATCGTATAGTTATATCATGTCATCTTGTTTACATAGTCATCATATTTTGAAGTATGTCATTCTATCCTGTTTAGTTAGCCATCATACATGTGAAATTGTGTCATGCTATCCCGTTTAATTAGCCATCATATATGTGAAATTATGTCCTGCTATTCTGTTTGCTTAGACAACATAAATTTGAATTATTTCATGCCCTGTTTTCTTCCCTACTATCCATTGCACTGTCTATCTTACAATGTCTCAGACATTCAATTACTTTTCTTGTTTATCAGCCATTTCAATTGGAGGTAGTGATGGCAGTATCTGTGGGCGTAAAAACACGGTCTTCAGAAAAGATCGTGCTACCTGTCGATGCAGATAGAACCACGGTTGTACTTGCCCAAG
The DNA here is from genome assembly GCA_021605145.1 of Aegilops bicornis. NCBI lineage: Eukaryota > Viridiplantae > Streptophyta > Magnoliopsida > Poales > Poaceae > Aegilops > Aegilops bicornis. The sequence continues at coordinate 515,608,263 of CM038674.1, forward strand.
AATCAGCCCCACCACACATAACCCACACTCATGCAGATTGTACCCCTACCCAGTTGGACAGAGAACCAGCTACACCCCTTCTAACCCCAACGCCAGCAGATAGACACACATTTCCCGTTGGCACAGCACCGTCTCCACCACAGAGCACCCAAACACGAGCAGTTAGTAAGGCAACTGCAGTGCCCAAATCACGAGGACCACCACTCCGAACCCAAAGTCAACACTTAAAGCAGAAGAAGAATTGTTCTAAGGTCAGGTTCCGTAGCTATGGTTCATACTACTTTGCTCTTGCATCACTGTATTTACTGATACCAACCAATTTCAAATTTGAATGAATCAATTGAAACTACAATGGCATAACAGTATGTTTTAAACCTGCTTTCTTCAACATGTTTGGCTGTTTGCTGTTGTAACTTGCTCTATGTTGATTTCAGTTTCAATTGAATAAACAGTTATGTTCTCATGCCATGCACATTACAAGTGTTGTTATTGCTGTGTAGTTTCCCACACTTATATTCTGTCTATGCTGCTTTGTCTTAAGTAGATATGATTCGAACTGTATCTATCTTGATTTGGCAACATAAACTAGAATGATATAGACCATACAGTGACCATACTACATATATATATGTTTGTTTCATGCTGTTATCCTGTCCACCTTACTCATCGAACTGGTTTACCAAAATGAGTTTCATATACTACATTGTAAACCTGAGATGTGTTTGTTTGTTTCCCTTTTAGAACGCGGATAAAATATTGGAGAAGAGTACCCTGTTATGCAATGGTAAATGAAGTAATGCAGATAAGGTTCAAGATAGTGAGACATCCATGTTGGTCTCCAAGAATGCTGATAAAAACTATATTGAGTACACGGAGACAACCCCAAAGTCTGTCTTTGATGTAGTGTTCGATTCTTGGCTACCACTTCTTGGCACCGGCTCTTGAACTCGTTGCACTGAATCAGTTCGACTTCTTGAGTCTCAACTTCAAGTTGAAAGACATCGATCGGATGTTATGCGACAGAAGTCAGAAGGACCGAGGAAGTACTGCAGAATTCAGATGCATACTTTCCGGTGCAACGGTAGCGCCGTGGACTTAAGCACCAAACAAGAGAAAGTTAATAAGCTTGCTAAGCATCTTGCCAGCATTATGGGTACCCAGGATATTGTTTCTTGAGCTCTTCTGAAGTGGTTTCAGTTCTGGACTTATTTTGCTGCGGCATTTATATGCTCTTCCCTATATTTGCACTGTAGCGAACTTCGATGCCCACTGGATGTAATATGTGTAATAGCTGTGATAGCCTAGTGTAAGTTGCTTGCTTATTTATTTCCTTGTTGTCTTGTTTATTTGTTTCCTTGTAGTCAGTGCAGTTCTTTTTCTGCGGTTTGCTAGTGGCTGCAACAACCTATTTTTTTAAACTAGGCCACAATAACCATGGGCTAATATATATCAGTGATAATCGCACCTACGGGTCAGATAAACAGTGGGGCCTTCTACGTCAGTATAAGCGATGGGCCTTCTACGGGCCGTATAAGCGATGGGCCTTCCACGGGTCAGAGAAACAATGGGCCTTCTACGGGCCGCAGAAACAATGGGCCTTCTACGGGCCGTATCATCAATGGGCCTTATACGGGCAGTATGATCGATTGGCCAAACATGGGCCAATAACTGGCCGCATTATGGCCGTAAACGGGCTAGAATTGGAATTGTCCGTTCATGGGCCGACCATAACGGGCCATCGTTAATACGCCGTATTTCATGACGCTATGAAAACGGCCCAACGTGTTAACGGACCACAAACGGGCCGACTGTAACCACGGGCGGAATTTGGCCCATAAGCGTAAAATGACAAAGAACGGGGTAAGTAAACGAATCGAAATGAACCCAAGAACAAATGGGCTCGAGAAGGTCAAGATAACATGGGCTGAAACGCCCAATGTAATAACGGGCCCTTAATGGGTATAAAGTGATACATCGTTTCATTACGGGCCAGTTTCACCACGAGCCATTAATGGGTGTAAAGTAATACATCGTTCATTACGGGCCAGTTTCACCACGGGCCGTTAATAGGCCAAGAGTTACATAGGGCCTCATATGGGCCGAAGAAGTCATGGGCCATACATGGGCCGGCGAAAACGGGCTGGAATCATATTGGGTGGCCCAGATGACGCTACTGGGCCTAATTCGGATAGGGCATAACGGGCCTTGGGTTAGCGGGCTGTAAATGGGCTATATGCAAATAGGCCGTTAACAGGCTTTACATGGGCCGGCCCGCCACCTTTGGACCAAGTCAAATGGGCCGGCCTTTTCACAGGAATGGGCCTCTGTTGGGCCGTGCCACATGTTGACGTATCATAGGCACCTTCTATCCAATGAGTGGATGACATCTGTCCCAACGGTGAGCCGACTCGTGTTTCCTCCAGCCAATGATGATTTTACACGTGGAAAATCCCCATTGGTCGGGGCTATTAACGGGTTATCGGATCCAAAACCCGACCCGATATCTTAACGGCGTTCCGTTACGGTGGATGCCATGTGTCGGTCACCCTTGACGAAAGCACTTCTATGACGCACGATTTATCGTCATGGAAGTGGACACTTCCGTGATGATAATTTTGGTAATGTCATGGAACACTTCTACGACAGCACAGGTATGACTATCTTGATTGTGTCATAAATTTGTCATGGATGTACATGCATGACAAAAAACGCGACCTAATGTGACAAACACGTACCATCACAGAAGTGTATTTTTTGTAGTGCTAGTTCATCTCTTGTATCCAATCTTTGTCCCAAAACCTCAGATTGGTACCTATGGGTTGCTAGTAGTGTTGATTACTCCTTATAGTTGATGCTAGTTGGTTTATTTGGTGGAAGATCATATGTTCAGATCCTTTATGCATATTAATACCCCTATGATTATGAACATAAATATGATTTGTGAGTAGTTACGTTTGTTCCTGAGGACATGGGAGATGTCTTGCTATAACTAGTCATGTGAATTTGGTATTCGTTCGATATTTTAATGAGGTGTATGTTGTCTTTCCTCTAGTGGTGTTATGTGAACGTTGACTACATGACACTTCACCATTGTTTGGGCCTAGAGGAAGGCATTGGGAAGTAATAAGTAGATGATGGGTTGCTAGAGTGACAGAAGCATAAACCCTAGTTTATGCGTTGCTTCGTAAGGGGCTGAATTGGATCCATATGTTCCATGCTATGGTTAGGTTTACCTTAATACTTCTTTTGTAGTTGCGGATGCTTGCAATAGGTGTTAATCATAAGTGGGATGCTTGTCCAAGAAAGGGCAGTACCCAAGCACCGGTCCACCCACATATTAAATTATCAAAGTATCAAACGCGAATCATATGAGCGTGATGAAAACTAGCTTGACGATAATTCCCATGTGTCCTCAGGAGCGTTTTCCTTTATATAAGAGTTTGTCCAGGCTTGTCCTTTGCTACAAAAAGGATTGGGCCATCTTGATGCACCTTATTTACTTTCATTACTTGTTACCCGTTACAAATTACCTTATCACAAAACTATCTGTTACCGATAATTTCAGTGCTTGCAGAGAATACCTTACTGAAAACCGCTTGTCATTTCCTTCTGCTCCTCGTTGGGTTCGACACTCTTATTTATAAAAAGGACTACGATAGATCCCCTACATTTGTGGGTCATCACTCTGCTTGTTTCTTCTCCCTTGCTTCACTGCCGGCAGCGACACCCATGGCGCCTGCGAAGAGGTTGTCGGCTGCAGGGAAGGGGAAGGCCCGCCAGGAGGGGCCCGGCTCACCGCCACCCAAGAGGGGACGCGGCCGTCCCCGCAAGCACACCGCGACCCCCTCCGTGGCCCCTCGTGGCCGCGGCAGCGCCTCTTCACGTGGTGGGAGTCTCCCAGGTCGTGGCAGCCCCGTCGATGAAGGGAGGCTCGCAAGGGTCGCGCGGCCTCCCCGGTCGTGCTTCCACTCGGCGGAAGTGCTGCTAGAGTTCGTCGTGTGGTCGGAGAACCCGGACGGCACCTGGCTTCAGCTCCCATGCTTCTTTGCCGGCGAGTTGCCAGCCACGGGTCCAGGCGGAATTTGGCTGCAGGCGGACGGCTGCTGCAGCAAGGCTTCATGGGTTGCGGTCGAGATCTCCGTCGCGAGCAACGCAGCCCTGGCCCGCGGCTGGCAGACGTTTGCCCACGCGCAAGGCCTGGACCCTCCACTTCAAGTACGACGGCAACGCGACCCTCTATGTGAGGGTGTTCGGGGAAGATTGTCGCCGCGTCGGGTGCTGCCCTGAGGACAACGATGGTAGTAAGTTGCTCAGCCTCGGCGACGGCCGCGACGAGGGTGAAGGCAGGCTTGTCCTTGGTGCCAGCCATGGCTCGTCCAGCTACGACAACTCTTCTTCCTGCACAGCTCCAGCAGCAGTGGCTACGACCAGCCGCCACACCGCCGTGCCCGCTTCGAGGGTGGCAGCGGGTCGTCTCGTCGTCGCGCCTCAGTGAAGCGCGAGGAGGGGTCTGGCTGTGCCCGGGAGAGCGCCATGGGCCCATCGTCGCAAACTGCCGCGGGAGCGTGCGCCACTTTTGTTTTGTTCTTCCTTTTCTTCCTGCATTAAGAGAGAGACAAGTATGGGGCCCCGCAGGGGCGTGCAACGAACCATGATTTCCAAGTTGCTACGCTATGTTTATCAATCCTCTGTCGTGTTGTAGCATCAACTTTTAATGTGGGCGCGTAGAAATAACTTAGCTTGATGTGCTTGAAGTAGTGTCTGCCTCGTGAGGCGTGCATTTCCCAGTACCTGGCGAGGCCCCCTTGGCTTGGGAGGCGTCTAGGAAATGCAAAAATTCGCTAGGAAACTCTTATTCTTCCGAGCCCTTTCGAGCCCTTGTCGCAGGCGCAGCCGGCCACGACCTAGCGCTTCGCATCGCGGTACCCGAGGGGCACGGATTGAGAGAGGTGTGCCACCTTGCGAGCTCAAGCGAGGGTGCCTCACGAAGAATAGGAAAAACGCTCACGAGGGCACTTGTACAGCCCCCTCGCGAGGCATGCGAGGGAGACTACGGGTCAAAACAAGGAACCGAAGGTAGAAACGGAGGTAAAAGGCAATGGAACCAAGCCGGCAGGGAACACCAGAAAGCAAACTTTCAATAAAGAGGAGCAAGCCAACTTCGGAAAGTAAATGAAAAGCCGCGTCCGGCACCTAGTCTAGTCTTCTCACCTGCGCGGAGCTAAGTGCTGCTGTCGGTGTCAAAACCGGCGGATCTCGGGTAGGGGGTCCCGATCTGTGCGTCAAGGCTGATGGTAACAGGAAACAGGGGACACAGATGTTTACCCAGGTTCGGGCCCTCTCGATGGAGGTAAAACCCTACTTCCTGCTTGATTAATATTGATGATATGGGTAGTACAAGAGTAGATCTACCACGAGATCGTAGAGGCTAAACCCTAAGAGCTAGCCTATGATGGTATGATTGTAATTGTGATCAGCCTTCTAAGGACCAACCTCTCCGGTTTATATAGACATCAGAGAGGGCTAGGGTTTACATGGAGTCAGTTACAAGGAAGGAAATATAATATCCGGATCGCCAAGCTTGCCTTCCACGCCAAGGAAAGTCCCATCCGGACACGGGCCGAAGTCTTGAGTCTTGTATCTCCACGCTTTAATAGTCCGGACATTGTATACAGTCCGGCTATCCGGATACCCCCTAATCTAGGACTCCCTCAGTAGCCCCTGAACCAGGCTTCAATGACGATGAGTCCAGCGCGCGGTCTTGTCTTCGGCATTGCAGGGCGGGTTCCTCCTCCGAATACTCCAAGGTAATTATCAAACACTCAAACCGTGTCCGGATCCACAAGATGATCTTCGCATGCCACCGTAGAGAATGATGTTTCACAAATGCAATTTGCTGACAACTTTTTAGGCAACGCGACGTGTCATTACGGTCAGGTCATTATTCAAACCGTCTTTCCACAACCAGCCACAGCGCATATTGCGAGGCGGTTTCCTTGACACGTCTTGTCAAAGCAGAGATCGTGCCCCCTTATCACGGGATTCTCATAAATACAGTGCACGGTAATCCCACCACATCATTAATCGTGGGCGCTTGGGAAGCAAGCGATTCCCAACGGCAAGTGGGGAGGCGCACCGCTTTCGTCGCCTCTATAAAGGGATAAGATTTCCCCATTTTTACCCATGCCTTCTTCCTCCTTTTGCCCACTCTTGCCCCCTCGAGCTCCAGCGCCCAAGCCCAAGTCTCCTCCGCACAGCTAGACATGTCCGGAGCAGGAGGCAAGTGGGTGGCTTCCACCGTCGAGGAGAAGCACATCACAAATCTTCGGGCGGACGGATACTTGGCCGCAGACATAGCGCACAGGCTACCGGACGCTGGGCAGGTCATTCCGACCCCGGGACCCCACGAGAGAGTCGTGTTCGTCGTCCACTTCGTCTGTGGACTGGGGTTTCCACTTCACCCCTTCATCTGCAGGCTCATGTTCTACTATGGGCTAGATTTCCATGATCTAGGCCCGAATTTCGTCCTCAACATCTTGGTGTTCATCGTCGTATGCGAGGCCTTCCTCCGCATCCGGCCTCACTGTGGCCTGTGGCTGCAAATCTTCTGCGTGAAGCCGAAGATCGTACGCGGCCAGCAAGCGGAATGCGGAGGGGCCATGGTGGGCAAGATGCCTAACGCCACCTGGCTGGACGACTCCTTTAAGGAGATCGTAGAAGGGTGGCAATCGGGGTGGTTCTACATCACCGAGCCGCGCGGCGCCAACTGGGCGGCGGCCCCCGAGTTCTGATCCGGAGCCCCCATGCGGCTCACCTCCTGGGAAAGGAAGGGCCTGACTTGGGGCGAACCTACAAAGCTGACCGGACTCCAAACCTGCATCAGGAGCATGAAGGACAAGAACATAAAGCTTGTCAACGTGATCCAGGTCATGCTCGTCACGGATTCGCCGTGCTGCCAAAGGCGGGCATTCAATCTTTGGGAGTTCGTCCCGGCCGAACACCAGACGCTCCAGAGGCTCTATGGCATGAAGCACAAAGACGGGTGGAAGGAGTTGTTTAAGGCCTCCGAAGTACCTCCTCCCTCATCTGAGGACCGCGGACTTCATGCAGCACGGCCGCTTCGTCCGGTGAGTTTTGGGACTACCATCGGGTTCGGTTTTTTCCAATATATTCATCAGGGAGTCTTAAGTATTTGTGTATATTTGCCTCAGGATTATGTGGAGATAGCGGAGCAGGTTTACTGTCCGGCTCCGCTGCCAGAGGGCCCAGCTGACGCTCTCCTGACGGAGATGCTAGTCCCGGCACCATACAAGGTGCCGGAGAAGAAGGCCCCGGGGATCCGAAAGGGTCTCCGGCGTAAGGTTGCGCCAGAAGCCTCGTCCGAAGATGACGATGCAGACTCCTCCCACGAAGAGGAGGAGGAGGAAGAAGAAGACGCCCCATCCAGAAAGGATGAGGGGCACAGAGAGGCGGGCTAGGGGGCCGGAAAAGGCCCTCGGCGCAAGGCCGTTATACCCCTGTCGTCCGATGACGACGAGACAGATTCCTCCATGGAGGCGGGGGAATCAAGAAGAAATTCCACCTCCCACACTAGGGGGAGAAGAAGAGAAAAGCCGCCCGTAGGGGAGGGTCAAGGCCCAAGAAGGGAAGGTACCCTTCCGGACTATTCCGCCATGGCCGCCATAAATGAGGAGGGGTGGCTGCCCCGAGGGAAGCCCCCGGTGCGATCGTAAGTGACCGCATTGTATCATGGTTTCACTTCATAGTTTTTATACTTATAGTGCCGAACATATATGCAGTCCGGCCAGGGCTCACCCCGAGGTATCTTCCTCCGGGTCCCTGAGCGATTCGGCGATAAATTCGCTTCCAACGGCCATTACTCCTCAACACGCGGATGACACAGAGGTGTTGTCCCGAAGGCTTCCAGAGCAGGGGGAGGTGACTCTGGAGACGCCCCATGGCGGGATTCCAGATGTCGGGCATGCGGGGTTCAAGATCCCCGCGGATCGCATCGATGAGAGCCGCAACAAGGCGAACTCTCGACCGAACACTGCTCCGGAACCTACGACGGTTCCGGACTTAGGCGGGCGGCCCCTCGTTAGGGAGGGCGAGCCGCCCGTGCCGAGGACTTCCGGCGCATCAACGGCGCCGGATAGCCTGGTGGAAGTGCTCCGAGGCGCTTCCATGGAAGAAGAGCACCGTACTCTTATGAGTGCGGTGATTCAAAAGGTTCTGTCCGCCAAAAGCGGACTAACCGAAGCCTGCACAAGCCTCCTGACGGGCTTTGAGGTAAGTAATAAAAATGTATGAAATTACCACCCGATAGGTAGTAGCCCCTGATACTCTGGTTGGTGTTCGGAAAGAAAAGCCAAACGGAGGGTCAATTATTGTAGCGACTCGACCTCAGATGGTCAAGTGTCTGTGTTTCAGTGTCATCCCTGGATCAGTAATGCTGACACACACAGTACTCGAAGGATTTATAAGAGAGTAGCAATCACACACTTATTACATCGAAAGTGTCAAAAGAGAACTTATTACAATAATATGGCTTAAGGCCATCTAATACGATAACAGCGGAAGGCTTGGAAGATATGTGACACCCCAAAATTTTAACCTTGTTTTATTAATTAAAATTTTGCCAGGAAATTAAATTTTTATTTTTCTGGATTTATTCTTGATCTCAGAGCCTCTCTTTTCCCCTAAGTTGTGGAGTTTTCACCCCTAGTAGAAACTTTCCAATTATTATTGGGCTTGTTTACCCTCTCAAATAAAACAATTCTTTTATCAGTGGGATTATATATATAATTATTTTCCCCTGAGCTTTATTTCTCTAAATTGGTTTTTCATAAGTTTAGGACCCCATTTGCACTACAACCCTTTGATAAATTCATTTAAAAATCCCACCAAAATTTGGGGATGTCATGTGATGTTTTAAATCACTTTTATGCAAAAGATATTTCATTCTTTGGATATTTTGAGCTCTACATCCAATTTTCAAATCTGGTCCAGTGGGCAATTTTACACTACAACCTATTTAAATATTTCTTTAAAACTTCTACCAAAATTTTGGGATGTCAGTAGGAGCATATTATTCAACTTTATGCAAAAATCCAGGGATGTTCTTTGAAAGATGTGAGTGAATCATCCTCATCTTCATTCTGGTGCAACTTGGTGATTTGTACTGCAACCATCTTCTAACTTGCTCCTCTACCCATGAGCTTTCTCCTGCTTGTAGTACACCTTACCAAACCCTTAAGTCCAGGAGATTGGACCCATTGGGAGATTTTGGTCCATGCAATGATGCCATTTACCTTACATCGAATCGAAGTTTTGAAAAACTTCCACTAGCAAGTTTCTTGTTTTGCCCAAATGACCTTACCACCCTCTTTTGCAATTAAAGAGACACTAGCCTGGAGAATTTGGCCACTCCAAGAAATGCCTAGGTGCCCCTGACATTATGACAAACACCTTATGGGCATGATCAATTTTGACATGATCTTTGTTTTGCACTGAGACCTTGCACCTATGGACAATCTAGCATGTCCCCGGGCTCGTCCGGCGACTCAGGCAGCCTCAGGCCACTCTCATGGCCCCCCCACAGTCGGCAATCGTCGGGGGGAACCTTCTTCCCCGACTCCGGCCGTTTCGGCAGCCGCCATGTCCCAGTCCGTTTCATCGCGAGCCGAGCCCCTCCAGTCCAACCAGTGCCACCAACATCCTCCCCTCACCCTTGCAGAGCCGTCCAGCACCTCAAACGCGATCGAAAGCCACCGGAGTTCAAACCCCCAAAACTCCCGAAGCCACCGGCCGCCGCGAAGCTCGCCGCCGACGACTCACTCCGTCCCCACCGGCAAGTCGACCACCGGAAGGACCGCCCTGATCTTGAGGATCCATCCCTGTCCTTGGATCCCCGTGGGATGCCTTCGTTCGCCGGCGGCGATCGCCGGAGCTCCACCTCTGTTCGGTCGGAGGAGATGACGCGCGCGTGGACTGGTCAAACGACCCGATGGGCACAAAGGGCCCACCGTCGATGACCAGCGCCGGGTCCACGCTGGATAAGTGAAGGCGATTCTGCAGTACATCTTCGACGTGTATTTATCCGAAGCGTTTTCTTTTTACATTTTATTTAAAACCGTAAATTTGACTAAATTTTGACTGGCTATATCTTTTTAAATAAAACTCCAAATGAGTTGATTCTTTTTTCTACCTCTCTCAAATTTAGTCTAGTTTATTTTAAGATTTATTTGAAAAAAATTCAGACAAATTTTTTGCACTATTTTGAAACTATGTGTTAATTTGAATAATTTCAAAAAATAGGTTTTTGAAGAAGAAGGCAATTTTCAAATATGCACCTCACTTGCATACCCTTGAAGGCAAGCATCATGAACCCTGGCATAATATGTGTGATGTGTTGGTTGACGCGATTATAACACCACCTTATTTCGGAGAACTCGTTATTTTATGTGGTGACGCGATCATTTGCATGAATGCATATTGGAGATTTCTTTGTTGTTGGAAACAGATATACTTGTGATGATATTCACCCTCGAATGCCTTGCATGCATGCCGGAAAGAAACCCGGGAAAGCCTCTGCCTTGTGGAGGCGTGGGGTTGTCTCCGGTCTCCGTCGGGACGGTTATGTCCGGTATGGCATGGTGTGGAATAATGAGTGGTGATTTTGTTAGTTGGAATATATATTGGTTACACCTATCATGCAAGGAATTTATAAACCTCCTGAGTCGCATCAGTAGATCGAGTCTTGTTCCAAAGAATTCCCATACTTGTTTCAGACGCCATTGTCCCTGCCGGGTAGGGTGCAGTTTAATAAGTTGTCAACCCCTTTCTTGGCACACACCGCATAGAGGGTCCATGGTGGAAGATACCGGATGCATTCGGTAGGCATGCCACCTGGTCCGGGGCATGGGTGTTTCGGTTGGGACCGGAGGGGGCACCCTTAGAGCGCGCGATATAAATTTGATCCCATGCTACGCGAGGTTGTAGCCTCCCACTTAGAGTTTTGCTTGACAGTGTCGAGGGTGATTCCTGCATACACCGTAAGTTAAGCCGTGTGTGCAAGTCGGTGTGTTTTCAATTAAAAAGACCTTGACGGAATTAGTCCCGATGGACTAAAGGAATCTGCTACTCGTGGGTAAAGAGTACACCCTCTCGCAGAGATTAAATCTATTCGAATAGCCGTGTCCATGGTTAAGGACTACTGATGCAGGCGGGTCAAGTGTCGGTCTTAGTGTCGGTCTTCGAAGGAGAAACTACTAAACCAGAACATGGATCATGACGTGTGACATATGATGATTGTGATTATTATTATTATGGACTAACCCCTTTTATATTATTTGAATTATTGAGTATCCCTGGGACGGTTCTACCTCCTGGATATTCACTTTGATTATTTATAAGCCCTTTATGTGATGTCGCTGAGACGCCCGACTGTGGCATGCTTATTATTTATTTATGAGCCCTTTATGTGGTGTCGCTGAGACGCCCGACTGTGGCATGCTTATTATTTATTTACTTTATAAGCCCTTTATGTGGTGTCGCTTAGACGCCCGACTGTGGCATGCTTATTGCTTACATTATAAGCCCTTTATGTGGTGTCGCTCAGACGCCCGACTGAGGCACGCTCGTTATTTACTATCCTTTCGAGGCGTCGCTTCAGACACCCGATCGGTGCATTTATTACTGCCCTGTTATTGCATATTCATGTTGTATATAAATAACCTACTTGCATGCATCAGGGATATTGTTTTACGACTGACGTTGTGAGCATAGAATATTTCAGTGCATGATTATCATTTATATTATACTTGTGTTCATAATGTTTGCGAGTACATTCAAAGTACTCACTGGCTTGTCCCTGGCTATTGTCTTGTCCAGATTTCTTGCATGGAGAGGAGCGTTGCGATGACCGCCCCGGAACCTAAGCAACGGTGACAGCAACCTCGCGAAGATAGGAGTTAACCTGGTCATCTGTTCCTGTGGGAAATGGAGTCCCATAGACACTGATGATCCACAAACCGCTTCCGCCATCAACCACTAGAAACCATTTGTTGTACTCATAGGCCAGAATGGTCTTGTACTACATATTTTGTATTTTTCTTGGAATTTCTGTATCAAGTTGGTGCCTCATCAGCTAACAGTAATCCTGGGGCTGGTGGGCACAAGGGCCATTTTCTAGGAAATCAATACCCAGAAAACCGGTCGTGACAAACTTGGTATCAGAGCCAGGCCGACCATTGGCTAATCCTATCTTAGCCAGGTCGAAAAACTTAGGCAAACCAACCCAGCAGACCTTAACCAAACCCCCAACCAAGCTTCTCGTGCAAGATAGCCACACAGTGACCCCGACACTTTTGGCAGTCGGTGCACAACCTTTCAGCCTAGCCTGTCAATCACGCGCCAGTGACCGACCCCTAAATTGTCCCATTTGCAAGCGTGCGAAGGAAGACTATGTCCTATTTTTCTATAAAAAGGGCACGCTAGCCTCAACTCAGCACCGCACAACTCTTTCCAAACCAAGCTAGAATACCTAGCCCCGTCGTGCACAATGATACCATAGCAAACAACCTTGGAGGTTTTGTGACCGTGCTCGAGAACCTCACCCGCCGTGCCTTTGCATTAGAAGAGCCTCCAGAATACGTTGTGTACCAAGGACCCATGGGCGGTGAAAGCCATCAATTCTGGGCCACAGTGCACATCTATGGTAGGGGTCTGTCGCTAGAACGCCTTGCTGTGTTCACCGGAAGGACAACTTCCTTTGAGCCACAAGCCATCCAACTAGCTGCTCGAGAGGCTATAGTTCAACTCCGGCATTTGTCGCCTGAGTTAACTGTCGCTCATTCTACTACTACCCCAGCCGTAACGGATATGGTAGACAACCCCAAGTTGCCAACGGAGATCACGAGACGGATCCTGCTTTGTTGCATCTAGTGCGCTATGTGAGTGCACTAGAGGATATGTTCAATCAAATCACCATTGATCTGATCGCAGCTCGTGGAGAGCTGATTCGCCGAGCCCTGGCAAGAAGATAAGATGAGCCCGACGCCGACAACCCAGTCCTGCTGTTCGGACAACCAATCGAGGCCTTGAGGTCTGCCCCAGCCATCGACCAAAATACCTTGATGACCCCAGAAGTGCTTCGTCGCCTTACGGGAACACGCTCCAACGGGATTGTGGCCAACAATCCTTGAGATGGCTAACATCGCTACCCCGACCCTGCAGTTCCTCAACCCCCTCCAGCTGATCCCGACGATGAGAACCGTGGAGAAACCCCGACGTCCGCAAGGCAAGCCCGCTTAGATATTAACGAGGTAGACTGAGTCACCCAAGCAGTACTGAGTCTTAGTATGTTCCATACCAGAATCGTGGTGATCCTCAGACGCCATGGTTAAATGCTATTTACTTGTGCACCCCTATTTAGTAGTAACCATGCATGAGTATGATAGTGTACGGTTGCATTTTTAATCCCAAGCGTAGCTACCAAAGACCAACCTCGACGACGCAAGTTTGTGCTATGAGTGAACTGTTTGGTTTCACCTAATAACAGTAATATTTTCCAAACAACTCTTAACAAATCTTGAGGACGAGATTTTATTTTAAGGGGGGTAGTGTTGTGACACCCCAAAATTTTAACCTTGTTTTATTAATTAAAATTTTGCCAGGAAATTAAATTTTTATTTTTCTGGATTTATTCGTGATCTCAGAGCCTCTCTTTTTCCCTAAGTTGTGGAGTTTTCACCCCTAGTAAAAACTTTCCAATTATTATTGGACTTGTTTACCCTCTCAAATAAAACAATTCTTTTATCAGTGGGATTATCTATATAATTATTTTCCCCTGAGCTTTATTTCTCTAAATTGGTTTTTCATAAGTTTAGGACCCCATTTGCACTACAACCCTTTGATAAATTCATTTAAAAATCCCACCAAAATTTGGGGATGTCATGTGATGTTTTTAAATCACTTTTATACAAAAAGATATTTCATTCTTTGGATATTTTGAGCTCCACATCAAATTTTCAAATCTGGTCCAGTGGGCAATTTTACACTACAACCTATTTAAATATTTCTTTAAAACTTCTACCAAAATTTTGGGATGTCAGTAGGAGCATATTATTCCTTTATGCAAAAATCCAGGGATGTTCTTTGAAAGATGTGAGTGAATCATCCTCATCTTCATTCTGGTGCAACTTGGTGATTTGTACTGCAACCATCTTCTAACTTGCTCCTCTACCCATGAGCTTTCTCCGGCTTGTAGTACACCTTACCAAACCCTTAACTCCAGGAGATTGGACCCATTGGGAGATTTTTGGTCCATGCAATGATGCCATTTACCTTCTGTCCAGAAATGTGGTTTTGAAAAACTTCCACTAGCAAGTTTCTTCTTTTGCCCAAATGACCTTACCACCCTCTTTTTGCAATTAAAGAGACACTAGCCTGGAGAATTTGGCCACTCCAAGAAATGCCTAGGTGCCCATGACATTATGACAAACACCTTATGGGCATGATCAATTTTGACATGATCTTTGTTTTGCACTGAGACCTTGCACCTCAGGACAATCTAGCATGTCCACTAAGCACCTAGATGATCCTAACCTAGGTCTGCTAAGTGCCAGCCTCACCCAAGCCCTGTGGCATGCACTGGCATTTCGGCCGAGCACACGGTGGGCGTACTGGCGCGCCCAGAGCGCGATTTGCACGGTACGCGCTGCCGCCCAAGCCGCCGCGCCCCTGGCCTGTTCCCCCAAGCTTATCCAATCACTCTGCCGCTCACAGCGTAGGGCCAAGCCTCGACCCGTACGCCCTCACGAGCACCACAGCCCCCGCCACGTCTCCGGCAAGCTAGAAGCTAGCCGCCACTACCGTCGGACAGCCTCTGCACTGGTCGGCGCCGCCCGAGCAACTCCGCCTGGCCAGCTCGCCCTTGGAGCAGTGCCCGCTCGTCCGCTAGCTCCTGCCGCCATCCCCAGCCTCGCCACGATGCCCTGCAAGCTACAGAACGGCGGTCGCCGACGATCTTATCCACGGCCGCCGCAAACCGACCTCGTTGCGCTATAAAACGAGGCTCCCGGGCTCGTCCGGCGACTCAGGCAACCTCAGGCCACTCTCATGGCACCCCCACAGTCGGCAATCGTCGGGGGGAAGCCGTCTTCCCCGACTCCGGCCGGTTCGGCCGCCGCCATGTCGTAGTCCGTTTTGTCGCGAGCCGAGCCCCTCCAGTCCAACCAGTGCCACCAACCTCCTCCCCTCACCCTTGCAGAGCCGTCCAGCACCTCAAACGCGATCGAAAGCCACCGGAGTTCAAACCCCCAAAACTCCTGTAGCCACCGGCCGCCGCGAAGCTCGCCGCCGACGACTCACTCCGTCCCCGCTGGCAAGTCGATCACCGGAAGGACCGCCCTGATCTTGCGGATCCATCCCTGTCCTTGGATCCCCGTGGGATGCCTCCGTTCGCCAGCGGCGATCGCCGGAGCTCCGCCTCTGTTCGGTCGGAGGAGACGACGCGCGCGTGGACTGGTCAAATCTGACCAGTGGGCCAGGCGGGCCCACCGTCAGTGACCCAGCGTCGGTCCACCCTGGATAAGTGAAGGCGTATTCCCAGAGTACGTCTTCGACGTGTACTTATCCGAATCGTTTATCTTTTTCTGTTTTATTTAAAAACCAGAAATTTGACTAAACTTTGACTGGCTATATCTTTTTAAATAAAACTCCAAATGAGTTGATTCTTTTTTCTACCTCTCTCAAATTTAGTCTAATTTATTTTAAGATTTATTTGAAAAAAATTCAGACAACTTTTTTGCACTGTTTTGAAACTATGTGTTAATTTGAATAATTTCAAAAATAAGTTTTTGAAGAAGAAGACAATTTTCAAATATGCACCTCACTTGCATACCTTTGAAGGCAAGCATCCTGAACCCTGGCATAATATTTGTGATGTGTTGGTTGACGCGATTATAACACCACCTTATTTCAGAGAACTCGTTATTTTATGTGGTGACGCGATCATTTGCATGAATGCATATTGGAGATTTCCTTGTTGTTGGAAACAGATATACTTGTGATGATATTCACCCTCGAATGCCTTGCATGCATGCCGGAAAGAAACCCGGGAAAGCCTCTGCCTTGTGTAGACGTGGGGTTGTCTCCGGTCTCCGTCGGGACGGTTATGTCCGGTATGGCATGGTGAGGAATAATGAGTGGTGATTTTGTTAGTTGGAATATATATTGGTTACACCTATCATGCAGGAATTTATAAACCTCCCGAGTCGATAGTAGATCGAGTCTTGTTCGATAACTCCCATACTTGTTTCAGATCGCCAGTTGTCCCTGCCGCAGGTAGGGTACGGTTTAGTAAGTTGTCAACCCCTTTCTTGGCACACACCGTACAGAGGGTCCATGGTGGAAGATACCGGATGCATCCGGTAGGCATGCCACCTGGTCCGGGGGCATGGGTGTTTCCGATTGGGACCGAGAGGGGGGCACCCCTTAGAGCGCGTGATATAAATTTGATCCCATGCTACGCGAGGTTGTAGCCTCCCGACTTAGAGTTTTGCTTGACAGGTGTCGTGGGTGATCCCGGACACTGGTAAGTTAAGCTGGTGTGTGCAAGTCAGGTGTGTTTTCAATTAAAAGACCGTAGACGGATTAGTCCCGATGGACTAAAGGAATCCGTTACTCGTGGGTAAAGAGTACACCCTCTACAGAGATTAAATCTATTCGAATAGCCGTGTCCATGGTTAAGGACTACAGTCTAGGCGGGTCAAGTGTTGGTCTTAGTGTCGGTCTTCGGAGGAGAAACTACTAAACCAGAACATGGATCATGACGTGTGACATATGATGATTGTGATTATTATTATTATGGACTAACCCCTTTTATATTATTTGAAGTATTGAGTATCCCTGGGACGGTTCTACCTCCTGGATATTCACTGTGATTATTTATAAGCCCTTTATGTGGTGTTGCTGAGACGCCCGACTGTGGCATGCTTATTATTTATTTATGAGCCCTTTATGTGGTGTCGCTGAGACACCCGACTGTGGCATGCTTATTATTTATTTACTTTATAAGCCCTTTATGTGGTGTCGCTTAGACGCCCGACTGTGGCATGCTTATTGCTTACATTATAAGTCCTTTATGTGGTCTCGCTCAGATGCCCGACTGAGGCACGCTCGTTATTTACTATCCTTTCGAGGTGTCGCTTTAGACACCCGATCGGTGCATTTTATTACTACCATGTTATTGCATATTCATGTTGTATATAAATAACCTACTTGCATGCATCAGGGATATTGTTTTATGACTGACGTTGTGAGCATAGAATATTTCAGTGCATGATTATCATTTATATTATACCCGTGTTCATAATGTTTGCGAGTACATTCAAAGTACTCATTGGCTTGTCCCTGGCTATTGTCTTGGCCAGATTTCTTGCATGGAGAGGAGCGTTGCGATGACCGCCCCAGAACCTAAGCAACAGTGACAGCAGCCTCGCGAAGATAGGAGTTAACCTGGTCAGCTGTTCCTGTGGGAAATGGAGTCCCATAGACACTGATGATCGACAAACCGCTTCCGCCATCAACCACTAGAAACCATTTGTTATACTCATAGGCCAGAATGGTCTTGCACTACATATTTTGTATTTTGCTTGGAATTTCTGTATCAAGTTGGTGCCTCATCAGCTAACAGTAATCCTGGGGTTGGTGAGCATAAGGGCCATTTTCTGGGAAATCAATACCCGGAAAACTGGTCGTGACAAGATAAAGTGAGTCCATCAAATCCAACGGCATAGCTGAGCTGCACGGCAACGACCTATCGAACCTTACTCCTCGTCTGAAAAGTCTGCAACATAATACGTTGCAGCCCGAGAACGGGACAACACATGGAATATGCTGGCAATATATAACACAGTAGAGCAGGAACAGAATAATGCTATCACTACATGCATATTTGGTCGGTGGAAAAGCTCTATGGTTATAGTTTTGCGAAAAGCCAATTTTTCCCTACAACAACGGAATAAATTGTCCATAACCGGTTGAAACATCATTGAGAAGGTATAACCCCAACTCAATCCCAATTAAAGTAGTTAACAACCCAACAATATTAATTAAGAGTGATGAGATACATGTGAATACTCAAGTACTAGATACTCAAAATTGTCCATAACCGGGGACACGGCTAACCATGATTAGATTGTACACTCTGCAGAGGTTTGTGCACTTTTCCCCACAAGACTCGACCGCCTCCGTTGATTTCTCGCACTACATGGTGTTTGAGAAACGGATGACCGAGACATAGTCTTTCAGAAACATTAACTCTCTACTCCGGGTAGACCATACCAAACCTACAAAACCCACTACCTGCTGATCTACCTCTTCAAGAGCTTCACGTAACTTACTCAACTATGCTAGATCCCATAGTAGCTTGTGGCCGCACACGGAAGTTTCTAGCATGAATAATCTCATTTTCCTTTAAGCCTGGGTGGCGGTCCATAGGAAGATCACACGGGTACCCCGGGATTTCCAAAAATAAAACAGACAACCTTTGGGTTACCCAGGTGCCTCAATCCACCCAGATGTGTATTAAAGTTGCCACCTTAAAGTAAACCATTAATTAACAATCTCACATCTGTCATGGATTCATTCAAACCCAAACCACGTCTACGAGCATAGCATAGAAATAATAGCAACACGTAGAAGTAACTCCCAAGGGTTTGATAGTAACAGGGCAATAGGTTCTACCTCAACTACTACTTCCCAACCCACAAATTAATGACATCCTAATCATGCAATGTTTGAGGATTGAAACTAATGCATAAAAACTGGGTATGAAAAGGTATGATCAATGTGTTACTTGCCTTGCTGACGATCCGTGAATCCTAGAGACTCGTAGTAACACGCTTCGCTCTCCGGGAAATCTATCGCAAGCAAGCAATAACATACACAAGCAACAAGCAATGATGCACAAGCAAAACTCCACTAAAACAGGTTGACCAGAAAGTTCAACTTAAGAACTCCGGTTCGCAAAAAGAATCAAACCAAACGAAGCAACCAAACTCAAACGGCGAAAGAAATAAGATTCATTTACTAATCTGAACTAGGGTCAAATTTTTACAGAGGCAAAAACTTGTTTGAGTTGGTTATTCGGAAAGAGGGTTTTGAGATGAAACTCTAGGCGCTTGAATCGCCTGATTCTGATAAACGAGCGAAAAGTTATACTAAATCGAACATCGGATCAGAAATCTCGATCAGAAAAATCGCGGAATAAATCCGAGAAAAGAAAGGCGACGAACAGCTTAACGAACGAACGTTCATTATCTGAACCTAAACGAAGAACGCGTTCGTTAAAACGAACAAACGAGCGAACGCTCGCTAAATAAATAAACCGAAGAAATAAACCGATCTAAATAAAAAAAGAAAAACCTTGGGTTTCTAAAAAAACTGAAACATTTTTTTGTCGGAAAACCGGGACGGCGGGGCGGCTACCTTGCTTGACTCCGGCGGGGTTCCGGAGGGGCTCGGGCTCGGGGTGGCGGCGGGAGGCGGCGGCGCGGCGGGGCTCGGCTCGGCCTGCCCGGGCGGCTCAGGCTGACGGGAGGCGGTGGTGGTGAAGAGGGGGGCTCGGTGGCTTGGGGAGGGGCAGGCGGCATGGCGGCGTGAGGCGGAGTCTCGATCCGGACTCAGGAGGCGGCATCTGGGAGGAAGGCGGCGGCGGCTTGGGCCGGCCTGGCCTGGCTGGGATTCGGCCCAGTCGGGTGCGGGCGCGCGCTGGTTTTTTTTAAATCGTTCCACTGACAGAAAAACTCCTATAAAATAAAATAAAAATCTAAAAATGCCAAAACAAATTTTCACCGTCTAAATGAAATATTTAGAACGAGATGAACATTTTCTTGGCCCTAAAAATGCAATTTTCAAAAACGTGCAATTTTTCTAACGCAAATAAAATCCAAATAAACTCAAATAAAAACCAAATAATGATTTTAACATTTTTCCTCCAATATTTCAAATGTTTTGGAGAAGTCATATTATCTCCCCTCATTTATTTTTAATATGAAATATTTTTTCAGAGGGAAAAATAGTTAAAATCAAAAATCCTCGTTCTCAGTATTTGATAAAAATCAAATATGAAAACCGGAAAATCCCCAACTCTCTCCGAGGGTCCTTGAGTTGCTTAGGATTTCGAGGATTGCGGAAGAAGATGCAATAAAATATGATATGCATGGATGACCTATGTATAACATTCCAAATTGAAAATTTGGGATGTTACAAACCTACCCCCTTTAAGATGAATCTTGTCCTCGAGATTCGGGGTGGCTAGAAAATAGGTGCGGGTGGTCCTTGCGAATATCCTCTTCTCGTTCCCAGGTGGCTCCCTCTTCGGTATGGTGGCTCCACTGAAGTTTGCAAAACTTGATAACCTTGCTGCGCATGACTCGGCTGTCAAAGTCAAGAATCTTTACTGGCTTCTCTTCATAGGTCAAACTACTGTCCAACTGAATCGCCTCCAGGGGCACTGTATCTCTTAACGGAATACCGGCCATCTCAGCATGACACTTCTTCAACTATGATACGTGGAACACATCGTGAACTCCTGACAATCCTTCAGGTAACTCCAGGTTGTAGGCAACTTCTCCCATCCGTTCCAACACATGATACGGTCCTACAAATCTTGGAGCTAACTTTCCTTTAACTCCAAAACGTTTCACTCCTCGCAAGGGTGATACTCGCAGATAGGCTCTATCTCCAATTTCATAGGTTACCTCCTTGCGTTTTGAGTCTGCATAACTTTTCTGCCTGGACTGAGCAATCTTCAATCTGTCACGGATTAGTTTAACCTTCTCCTCCGACTCTTTGATCAAATCTGGTCCAAACAACTGTCTGTCTCCTACCTCATCCCACATCAGAGGTGTTCTACATCTGCGTCCATACAGAGCTTCGAACGGTGCCATCTTCAAACTGGCACGATAGCTATTGTTGTATGAGAACTTCTGCGTAAGGCAAATTGTCATCCCAACTAGATCCATAGTGTAGCGCATGTGCTCTCAACCTGTCCTCCAAAATCTGGTTGACTCTCTCTGTCTGCCCATCTGTCTGTGGGTGAAATGTTGTACTGAACTCCAATCTTGTTCCCAAAGTCTGGTGTAGTTGATGCCAAAACTTTGAAGTAAACTGTGTTCCTCTATCTGATACGATGGTCCTCGGAACTCCATGTAAACATGCGATCCTGGACATATATATCTTGGCCAACTTTGCACTTGTATAGGTTGTTTTAACTGGGATGAAGTGAGCCACTTTGGTCAAGCGATCCACTACTACCCATATTGAGTCATATCCTGCTTTGGTTACGGGTAATCCGGTGATAAAATCCATGCCAAGTTTATCCCACTTCCATTCGGGTATCGGCATAGTATACTTGATCCTGGCAACCACGATGCTCTGCCTTCACTCTCTGACATACATCACATACGGCTACATACTCGGCAATATCCTTCTTCATACCAGTCCACCAGAAACGTTCTTTGAAATCCAAATACATCTTGGTGTTTCCGGGGTGTATCGAGTATGGTGAGTCATGAGCCTCCTGTAGTATGAACTTCCTGATCTCAGTGTTATTGGGCACATAAACACGGTCCTCAAACCATAAGGTATCATGCTCATCCTCATGAAAACCTTTGGCCTTTCCTTTGCTCATCTTCTCTCTTATCTCAGCAATCTCTTTGTCTTCCTTCTGAGCTTCTCGAATCTTTTCCAACAATGTAGACTGAACCTCCATTGTTGCAATGAAACCTCTTGGAACAATCTCCAACTGAAGTTCCATGATATCCTCAGCTAAATCCTTCGGCAATCCCGTACTCTCAAGGATATTAGCATAACTCTTCCGGCTCAAAGCGTTTGCCACGACATTGGCCTTTCCTGGATGGTAGTGTAGCTTCATATCATAATCCTTTATAAGTTCCAACCATCTCCTCTGTCTAAGGTTCAACTCCTTATGTGTGAAAATGTACTTCAAACTCTTATGATCCATGTACACATCACAACGGTTTCCAATAAGATAATGTCTCCAAGTCTTCAATGCATGCACTACCGCTGCTAGATCAAAATCATGCATGGCATAGTTCAACTCATGGGGCTTCAGTTTTCGTGAGGCATACGCAACAACCTTTCCGTCCTGCATAAGCACACATCCAAGTCCCAAGCGTGAGGCGTCACAATACACTTGAAACTCCTTATGTATATCTGGCAATGTTAGCACTGGGGCTGTAGTCAATCGTTTCTTCAACTCCTGAAAACTTGCCTCGCAATCATCTGTCCATTTAAACTTAGTATCCTTCTTCAGCAATTCAGTCATTGGCTTAGCAATCTTGGAAAAAATCTCAATGAATCTCCGATAATATCCTGCGAGTCCAAGGAAACTGCAGATCTCGCCAACTGAAGTGGGTGCCAACCATTCAGTGACTGACTGAACCTTGCTGGGGTCCACTGCTATACCTTCCCCTGATATAACATGCCCAAGAAATCCAACTTCCTTCAACCAAAACTCGCACTTTCTGAATTTGGCGGGTGTTCCCTGAGTTTCTCGAGAACTAAACGCAAATGTTCCTTGTGCTCCTCTTCGTTCTTCGAGTATACCATAATATCATCAATAAACACCACAACAAACTTGTCCAGATACTCCATGAACACCTTGTTCATCATACTCATGAAATAGGCAGGGGCGTTAGTCAGTCCAAACGACATGACCGTATACTCGTATAATCCATACCGCGTGGTGAATGCTGTCTTTGGTATATCCTTCTCTTGAATCTTCAACTGATGGTATCCCGACCGTACATCAATCTTCGAAAACACCTTAGCTCCTTGCAACTGATCAAACAGATCATTGATCATCGGTAATGGATACTTGTTCTTTATCGTTACTTCATTCAAGGCTCGGTAATCAATGACCATCCTCAGGGATTTATCCTTCTTTTCGACCAAAAGTACTGGTGCTCCCCAAGGTGATGAACTCCTGCGAATATAACCTTTCTCCAATAACTCCTTGATCTGTTTCTTAATTTCCTCCAGATCATTTGCGGGAATCCGATAGGGTCTCTTGGATATTGGCCCTGTACCTGGCAATAGCTCTATCAAAAACTCGATGTTTCGATCTGGTGGCATGCCTGGTACCTCCTCTGGGAAAAGATCCGGGTAATTCTTTACCACAGGCACTTCCTCCTGTACAACTCCCGTGAGGGCATTCACTTGGCTCCTCCTAGGCACAAGCCTAGATACATACTTAATCCTTTTTCCCTACGGGGTGGTGAGATAAATTGATTTGCTAGCACAGACAATGCTTCCTCCATACTTCGACATCCAGTCCATACCTAATATCACATCCAATCCTTGCGACTCCAAGATAATTAGGTCAGACGGAAAAACATGCGTGCCAATGGTTAGGGGTATCTGGGTGCACCATCGGCTAGCCATGTACTCGCTCCAGCGTAGCTTACTAAAAGAGGGGTCCTAAGGGTTTGGGTTGGTAGCTTAAACTTATCCACAAATCCCCTTGATATGTACGAATGTGATGCACCAGTATCGAAAAGAACAAGAGCGATAAATGACTTAACCAAAAACTTACCTATTACCGCATCCGGCTGCTCTTCAACTTCCTCCACGTTAACGTGGTTCACTTGTCCTTTGTTGAATGGATTGGGCTTCTTTCCAGCACTCCCATTTCCGTTTCCATTCCTTCCTTCAGGGCAGTCATTGGCATAGTGCCCAGTCTTCCCGCACTTAAAGCAAGTAACTTGGCTTAGGTCCCTTTTGGCGGGTGTAGATGGGTTGGAGCGGTTCTGATTGTTGTTAACTCCATTCCCATTTCCATTCTTAGCAACATTGTGGTTATGCGATCCTCCCCCGGTGTGGTTGTGACCTCCATGGTTATGAACAAGTCCTCCCGAGTTCGGGGTTAAGCGGGGCTGTTGAGCTCCTGAATTATACTTCCCTTGTCCATACTTCCTCTTACGGCTCTCAATTTGCTGCTGCTTTCCTTCAATCATGAGGGCCTTATCTACCAACTCCTGGTAGTTGTTGAAGGTTGCCACCATCAACTGCATGCTCATCTCATCATTCAGCCCTTCCATAAACTTCACCTGTTTCGCGACATCTGTGGCCACATCATCAGGGGCATAGCGTGATAACTTGCTAAACTCATCCACGTACTGAGCCACAGTACGGTTCCCCTGGTGCAGGTTGCGGAACTCCCGCTTCTTCATCTGCAGGGCTCCAGTTGAGACATGGGTTGTGCGAAAGGCCTGCTGAAACTGGTCCCACGTGACATTGGCTATAGGAAAAGTAGCTGTGTAATTCTCCCACCATGCGGCTGCTGGTCCATCCAATTGATGTGCGGCAAAGCACATCTTCTCAGCATCCGTGCATCCAGTGGTGGTTAACTCCCTTCCAATACAGCGTTGCCAATCATCAGCAACTATTGGATCGGTGCTACTGGAAAACACCGGCGGTTGTAACCTCAGGAAACGGGCTAAATTGTCCACTGGCGGCGGGTTATTGTTGTTGTTGTTGCACTGGTTCTGAACTAGCTATTGCATCAAAGCATTCTGCTGCCGGATCAACTGGGTGAGCTCCGGTGGAAAAACAAAACCGGTGTCATGTCTCGGAGGCATCTGATGGGTTTAGATGGAAGAGATTAGAATAGAAAAAAGGTCTAATGAGAAAACACTACCCATATGCATATGAGGCAAACACAATCATTTCACTCAATCAATCAAGCAAGGGCATACAAACGATCTAGAACTATCACAAAAGTGCTCAACTACTATTAGATACATGGGGGAAATACTACTAATATATGGTGGTCATCTAAAAATTTTGATCGGTGGAAGACTCCATGATGTCTGCTCCAGCTTCGTCTTCGTAGTCATCATCACTTGGATCGGAATCGGTGTAAATGCGATGAAGATGTAGTTGTCCGGGCAAGTGGGGTCATCGTCTTCTTCTTCCGGTGCTGGTCCTCCCATGAATACTCCGATCTTCTTAACCAGGTCATCGTTCTTCTCCAGTAGTGTCTTGATTTCCTCCTCATATCCATCACGCGTAAACTTGAGTTCTTCCTCCAGTTTGATGATCCTGGTCTTCGCCTTCTTCAACTCCATCATATCTGCGCACATCTGGTTCTCCTGACGTTGAATGTGCTGGTTTAGCTCTTGAATGAAAGCTGCAATGGATCCGTCCTTCTTGGTGCTGATTACTTCCCATTGCTCGTCTCGGCACCCACATATTTGATAGATGGTGTCTTTAAGCTCCCTGTTGTAGACTTCTCCAATACGTCCCATGGTAATGTGAGCTGCCATACTCTTGCCTAGACTCCAGGTGGGTGCTTCGAAAGAAAACTCTATGGGCTTAGAAGTTGGCGAGAACATCCTTCCTGGAACTTGTACTTGAATCATCCAGTGCTCCTCTTCTGGTAAGGTGGCATTGTACGTCCCGGTGAAGCTTGGTATACCAATGTTCAAGTACCTAGTGACTTCCTTCAAGTGGCGTCCAAAAGGTGTCTCTTCATCCGGTTGTGCAAATTTGTTCTTCATCTCCGTCATCCTAAAGAGTGGAAAAATGGAGAGGAGTCAGAAATGAGTAGAGAAGAGTGACCTATGGTTTATCTTAATGGTCGTGTCCTACGCTCAGCGTGTGCTCTAATACCATCTTGTAGATACCTGACCTCAGATGGTCAAGTCTCTGTGTTTCAGTGTCATCCCTGGATCAGTAATGCTGACACACACAATACTCGAAGGATTTATAACAGAGTAGCCATCACACACTTATTACATCGAAAGTCTCAAAAGAGAAGTTATTACAATAATATGGCTTAAGGCCATCTAATACGATAACAACGGAAGGCTTGGAAGATAAAGTGAGTCCATCAACTCCAACGGCATAGCTGAAATTTGCGACAGCGACCTATCGAACCTTACTCCTCGTCTGAAAAGTCTGCAACATAATACGTTGCAGCCCGAGAACGGGTCAGCACATGGAATATGCTGGCAATATATAATATAGTAGAGCAGGAACAGAATAATGCTATCACTACATGCATATTTGGCCGGTGGAAAAGCTCTATGGTTATAGTTTTGTGAAAAGCCAATTTTTCCCTACAACAACGGAATAAATTTTATTTAACTATCATGGTGGTTGAAACATCATTGAGAAGGTATAACCCCAACTCAATCCCAATTAAACTAGTTAACAACCCAACAATATTAATTAAGAGTGATGAGATACATGTGAATACTCAAGTACTAGATACTCAAAAATTGTCCATAACCGGGGACACGGCTAACCATGATTAGATTGTACACTCTGCAGAGGTTTGTGCACTTTTCCCCACAAGACTCGATCGCCTCCGTTGATTTCTCACACTACATGGTGTTTGAAAAAAGGATGACTGAGACATAGTCTTTCAGAAACATTAACTCTCTACTCCGGGTAGACCATACCAAACCTACAAAACCCACTACCTGCTGATCTACCTCTTCAAGAGCTTCACGTAACTTACTCAACTATGCTAGAGCCCATAGTAGCTTGTGGCTGCACACAGAAGTTTCTAGCATGAATAATCTCAGTTCCCTTTAGGCCTGGGTGGCGGTCCATAGGAAGATCACACGGGTACCCCGGGATTTCAAAAAATAAAACAGACAACACTGGGTTACCCAGGTGCCTCAATCCACCCAGATGTGTATTAAAGTTGCCACCTTAAAGTAAACCATTAATTAAAAATCTCACATCTATCATGGATTCACTCAAATCCAAACCACGTCTACGAGCATAGCATAGCAATAATAGCAACACGTAGAAGTAACTCCCAAGGGTTTGATAGTAACATGGCAATAAGTTCTACCTCAACTACTACTTCCCAACCCACAAATTAATGACATCCTAATCATGCAATGTTTGAGGATTGAAACTAATGCAAAAAACTGGGTATGAAAAGAGTATGATCAATGTGTTACTTGCCTTGCTGACGATCCGTGAATCCTAGAGACTCGTAATAACACGCTTTGCACTCCGAGAAATCTATCGCAAGAAAACAATAACATACATAAGCAACAAGAAATTATTCCCAACCAAAACTCCACTAAAAGAGGTTGACCAGAAAGTTCAACTTAAGAACTCTGGTTCGCAAAAATAATCAAACCAAACGAAGCAACGAAACTCAAACGGCGAAAGAAATAAGATTCGTTTACTAATCTGAACTAGGGTCAAATTTTTACAGAGACAAAAACTTGTTTCAGTTGGTTATTCGGAAAGAGGGTTTCGAGACGAAACTCTAGGCGCTTCAATCGCCTGATTCCGATAGACGAGCGAAAAGTTATACTAAATCAAACATCGGATCAGAAATCACGATCAGAAAAATCATGGAATAAATCCGAGAAAAGAAAGGCGACGAACAGCTTAACGAACGAACGTTCGTAATCTGAACCTAAACGAAGAACGCGTTCGTTAAAACGAATGAACGAGCGAACACTCGCTAAATAAATAAACCGATCTAAAAAAACGAAAAACCTCGGGTTTCTAAAAAAACCGAAACGTTTTTTTTTGTCGGAAAACCGGGACGGCGGGGCGGCTACCTTGCTCGACTCCGGCGGTGTTCCGGCGGGGCTCGGGCTTGGCGGGGTGGCGGCGGGAGGCGGCGGCGCCGGCTAGAGGCGGCGCCCGGCTCGGGCGAGGCTCGGGCGGCGGCGGCTCGGGCTCGGCTCGGGCTCCGGGGCGGCTCGGTGCGACGGGAGGCGGTGGTGGTGACGAGAGGGGGAGGGCTCGGTGGCTTGGGGGAGGGGGCAGGCGGCGGCGGGAGGCGTAGTCTGATCCGGATTTCTACGACAAGCGCGCGGGAGGAAGGCGGCGGCGGCGGGTTCGGCTGCCCGGCCGCTGGCTTCTGGGCCAAAAGCAAGCGGCTGGTTTTTTTAATGTTCCGCCGACAGAAAAACTCCTATAAAATAAAATAACAGTCTAAAAGTGCCAAAACAAATTTTCACCGTCTAAATGAAATATTTAGAACGAGATGAACATTTTCTTGGCCCTAAAAATGCAATTTTAAAAACGTGCAATTTTTCTAACGCAAATAAAATCCAAATAAACTCAAATAAAAACCAAATAATGATTTTAACAATTTTCCTCCAATATTTCAACTGTTTTGGAGAAGTCATATTATCTCCCCTCATTTATTTTTAATATGAAATATTTTTCTGAAGGAAAAAATAATTAAAATAAAAAATCCTCATTCTCAGTATTTGATAAAAATCAAATATGAAAACCGGAAAATCCCCAACTCTCTCCGAGGGTCCTTGAGTTGCTTAGGATTTCGAGGATTGCGGAACGAAGATGCAATAAAAATGATATGCATGGATAACCTATGTATAACATTCCAAATTGAAAATTTGGGATGTTACAATTATAATCCGCAGGAGTCTAATAATAAGTATTGTTGTGAATAAGAAGGTCGTGCTTGCTTGCTACATCGTCAGATCGCCGAGGTTGCTTAATCAAGCGGGACCTAGAGCAGGCGCAGGCAGAGCTCGTCCTCATGAAGAGGCAGCTCGAAGAGAACAAGTGTAAGTGATTCCCGCTCTTATGCATTTAAGGATAGGCAGAATTGGTGAATCTAACACCTAAGTGTCGTGACCATGTAACAGGGGCCACCGCCGAAGTGGCGTCCCTGAAGAAGGCACTGTCCGAGGCCGAAGACAGGGCGGCCTCGGAGTGTACAGAGCACGAAAAACAAAGTGTTAGGGCAGGTGAGGTACAACAAGAGCTCCAGGACCTCGGCAAGAAATGTGAGTCCGTGGAGCATGATCTGAAGGCGAAGGAGGCCGATCTTGCGAAGGCCCTTGTGAATTTGAAAGACGCCAAGGCCGAAGCCGAGAAAGCACAACAGGAGATCCAAGAGGCCAAGAAGATAGCAGCGGGTAAGAAGTTCTTTATGCAAAGCAAACATGTGGAGGAGGCGTTTCTTTTACTTACTCAATTCGAGCTCTCCAGGGGCATTTGCAGATTTACCACGCATGCCTCGTGACGCTGCGGAGTTCTAACATGCCGGAGGGAGCTCAACAGAAGCTGTTCTAGTCCCAAGATGTCCGGGGCCGATCATCAATGCCTCGAGCGACCAATCAAGCAGCTTGATCGAACTCCACAGGCGGCCGAACTGGCTACGAAGGACTTCATAGTCAGGATGTGGCCTGGTGATCTCCTTCCCAGTAGCTACTTTGGCCTGATCAAGCGGATGGTGGATGCTTGCCCGCGGCTTGAAGTGATCAAGCGATCCATTTGCATCGAAGGTGCCCGCCGAGCCTTTGCCCGCGTCAAGGTGCATTGGGGCAAGTTGGATGCGGAGAAGCTGGTCAAGGACGGGCCGCCGGAGGGCATGGTGCATCGCCATCCCGAGATGTACTACGATGGCGTGATGAAGGGTGCTCGCCTTGTCGCCGATGAGTGTACCAAGGACGCCATTTTTAAATGAGTTTACTTCTGTCATGTTGGTAATTTAAAGACGAAGTTACTTGCGCTATGTAGTGCTTTTGTTATTTAAAATATTACCTTCTGTGCGGTTGTTTATAAAATTCTGAAAGTAGGCCAGTCGTCGGCTTCCTCCCCCACGTAACTAGTACTGGGGTGTTCATGGAAAACCCAGACACTCTTTATCCAAATGTTTGGTCCCTTAAGGAGGTGTCCGGCGCAACGAACAAGGCAATTGGACTATGCGGCTTTATAACTTTCACTTAGCCATAGAAGTCTACAATTTTAAATTTCGACAAAGCCCCTAGAATCCGGAAGGTCGAATTTGGGCGCTATACACGCCTAGATCGGACGAAGCCGATTTATCACCTAAAGCGGAAAATCTTTAAGGATTTTAAAACCTCTCGAACAGCGACCAGCTCTCGCCACATCATGCCGGTCAGTTTTGGCTTTCTCTACTGAGGTGCTCGTCCGGAAGAACCGGGACACAATCGCAGTAGTTCTCCCTGCGCTACCTTAGCCGATATAACGGAACGTAAGGCACCAAAACAAGGGAGCCGGGCTATCCCAACTGTAAACCCAAGACATGATTCGGAGCTGATGCATATAGTGCTATAAGTTTGGGGTGCCTCACTGTTGAAAGTGTTCGGACTTTATTTGCCATATTACGGGGCGCCATGAGAAGCCCTTGGCAAACCGGCCGCACCAAGGTTTACGGATGCAATATCAAATAAACATTTATAAGAGAAAAAATGCTCAAATAAGAATAATAAGCTGACGCTATATATAATCTCCCATTGACAAAAAATACGTTTAAGCGTACATTTACAATGGATGCGTTAAGCAGAGATAAAAATAGGACTATTTGACACGTCCTATCCAGGGGCGGGCTGTGTTCAGATAGATAAAGCAGGTATAATGATCGTAAATAGATGCCACCTGGGTATTTCCTTCTGTGCACAACGTCCGTTGCCTCCTTGGATGTCTCTCCCTATAAGTCTGGCAATTCGGCTCTTTTGAGGATGCCGCGCCAACGCGGTGTCCTGAAAGGTAAGAGGGAAAGAGTATGGAAGTATTTGGCGGTTACCCGCACTATTGACTGAGTCGTTGATGCGCCTCCGCCTATGCCCATGGTATTTTAAGTGCATAATTGTGTGCGCGTGGCACGAATGCTGCTTTGATGGGGCTTAAGCGGAGACCGGATTGCTAGTCGCGCTCTTGGCATGCCGATG
This sequence comes from Aegilops bicornis, assembly GCA_021605145.1. Classification (NCBI taxonomy): domain Eukaryota; kingdom Viridiplantae; phylum Streptophyta; class Magnoliopsida; order Poales; family Poaceae; genus Aegilops; species Aegilops bicornis. The sequence continues at coordinate 515,639,006 of CM038674.1, forward strand.
ATCCTGTTGCGGGGTGCTCCGGACTCGCTTGACCGTGCTCGAAGTTGTTGTCGCCGGATTTGTTTGTCGGAGAAGGCCGCATTGTACTTCCGCCGCAAGGGCTGCGGTATGTTCTTCTGTTCGTAGAGAGCGGTCCATATTTCCGTTCACCGTTATGACCCCGCGTGGTCCTGGCATCTTGAGCTTGAGGTATGCATAGTGTGGTACCGCATTGAATCTAGCGAATGCGGTTCATCTGAGCAGTGCATGGTAACCACTACGGAAAGGGACGATATCAAAGATTAACTCTTCGCTTCGGAAGTTATCCGGAGATCCGAGGACCACTTCCAATGTTATAGAGCCCGTACAGCGGGCCTCTACTCCAGGAATTACACCTTTAAAGGTGGTTTTAGTGGGCTTGATCCTTGAAGGGTCAATGCCAATTTTGCGCACTGTGTCCTGATAAAGCAGGTTCAGGTTGCTGCCACCGTCCATAAGGACGCGCGTGAGGTGGAATCCGTCAATGATTGGGTCTAGGACCAATGCGGCCGAGCCGCCGTGACGGATGCTAGTAGGGTGATCCCTACGATCAAAGGTGATCGGACAAGCTGACCATTAGTTGAATTTGGGGGCGAATGGCTCCATCGCATAGACGTCCCTTAATGCCTGCTTCCGTTCCCGCTTGGGGATGTGCGTGGCGTAGATCATGTTGACCATTTTCACCTGGGGGAGGGGGAATTTCTTCTGTCACCCCGTGTTCAGACGTCGGGGCTCCTCGTCATCGTCGCTGTGCAGCCCCTTGTCCTTGTCTTCGGCGTTTATCTTGCCGGCCTGTTTGAATACCCAGCAATATCTATTGGCGTGGTTGGCTGGCTTGTCCGGTGCCATGAATTTGGCACGAAGCGCTCAAAGATGCGGTCCGCATCGACGGTCCTGATTATTTCTTTTGAATAGCTTCTTCCGCTAACCGGGCTTGGATCCACTGAATGCGGCGTTGACTGCCGTGTCTTCGGTGCTGTCGTCGTTGTTCCGTCGCTTATGTATGTTACGCCATGGCTTGTCGTTATTGTCGTGGCCATCCGAATTGCCGAACTGTGGCGTAGTGCTGCTGCGAGCCAACCAACTGTCCTGGCCCGCGCAAAAGCGGGTCATTAGTGTTGTGACAGCTGCCATGGACTTGGGTTTTTCCTAGCCGAGGTGCCGAGTGAGCCACTCGTCACGGATATTATGCTTGAAAGCCGCCAGGGCTTCGCCGTCCGGACAGTCAACTATTTGGTTCTTTTTAGTTAGGAACCGAGTCCAGAATTTCCTAGCTGACTCTCCGGGCTGTTGAGTAATGTGGCTCAAGTCATCGGCGTCAGGTGGTCGCACATATGTGCCCTGGAAGTTGTCGAGGAATGCGTCTTCCAGGTTTTCCCAACTGCCAATAGAATTTGCTGGCAGGCTGTTTAGCCAGTGCCGGGCTGGTCCTTTGAGCTTAAGGGGAAGATACTTGATGGCATGTAGATCGTCTTCGCGGGCCATGTGAACATGGAGAAGAAGATCTTCGATCCATATTGCGGGGTCTGTTGTGCCGTCGTATGATTCGATGTTTACGGGTTTGAACCCTTCTGGGAATTCATGATCCATTACTTCGTCAGTGAAGCAGAGGGGGTGCACGGCACCTCTGTGTCGGGCTATGTGTCTACGCAGGTCGAATTGCTTTGGGTGGCTATATTCGGCCCGGCCGGACTTGTTGAAGGTGTGTCCAGCGCGACGATCGTCGTCGCGTGCCGAGGCGCGCCCCCGTGATCCGTAGATCGATCTTGGCTGTCATGTTTTGTTGCCCCGGGCCGTAGTGTGTTGGCGTGTGGGTGTTGGATGGTATGCAGACTGGTATGCCGTTTTATCCCGGCCACGAGGTGGCCGGTCAGCCGTATGGTGCTCGAGTCCGTATTCCTCCGCTGCCAGGACTTTTAGTCCATCTGTCTGTGAGCAGGTCTTGATCAGCTTGGAGTTGTTGCTGCTTCTTTTTCAGGCTCCTCGTAGTGGCTATAAGCCGACGCTTGAAGTGCTCCTGCTCTACAGGATCCTCAGGCATGCTCAACTCGTCGTCGCTGAGGCTAATCTCGTCTTCGGAGGGCGGCATGTAGCTGTCCTCCTCCGGGTATTCGTCCGTCACCTGTTCTTCTGGGCTGACCTGCTCATCCTCCTGTTCGGCCTGCTCGAATGTGAGCTGATCAGGGTTGTATTCTTCTTCGGCACCATTCGGATTGTTTTCGTCTCCTTGGCCGATATTGGTGTGGCGGGGCTTGGAGTGGCGCCGACGACGCCCATTCTTTGCTTCTTTCCCTGAGGTTTTATCCTCTGTTGCCTCATCTCCATTTGTTTCCTTCGGAGTGTCCACCATATATATATATATATATATATATATATATATATATATATATATATATATATATATATATATCATAAGAAGAGGGTGGCTGTCCACCGCCCAAAGGAGCGTGGTTCATGTTCTTCTCTGCATCGTCCCATACCGTCGATGTCTTGAGTCGAAGTTCGATTACCTCGGTTAAGTCATCGATCGTGGCAATGAAGTGGGTGGTGGGTGGGCAATGAATTCCTTCATCGCTACCTCCCACTCGAGCCGACATAGTTCGCCAAGAGCCTCGACAAAGAGAGAGACTTTAATGAGTCCAGCATGTCGCCAAAGGGCGAGTGCTGGAAGATATCCGCAGCAGTGAACTCCATTACCGGAGTCCATCCTGGCCCGACGGGCTCAGGAGTGTGCGGACTGGAACCAACGTTCGGATACGAATCCGGGGGTTCGGAGTCACAGGTCACCGCAGACGTAAGACCCATGTTCGGCTCCACCGCCGATGAGTGTGCGACCTGCGGGGCGGGGTCCATCCCTCCGTCCTTAGGCAGCACAGCCTGCTCCGGATCTAGGTCCGAGGATACTACGAGGGTGATACCCCGAGCTTCGTCCGACGGCAGGTCTAAGCCGTGCTTGTCGTGATTGTCCGGTGCTCCTGGCATAGGCCCCAATCCATCGAAGATCAAGTCTCCGCGGATGTCCGCCATGCAGTTCAGGTTTCCGAACCTGATCTGGTGGCCAAGGGCGTAGCTGTCGATCTGCTCCAGATGGCCAAGCGAAGTTAACGCAGCGGCGCGAAGCCGCCCGAACACGTAAGATCTGTCCGGGAGGAAAGTCTCGCTTTGGACAGCATCGTTGATGATGATTGAAGGAGCCATCGAGCCCCGACAACGATTTGGCTACAGGAACTCACAATGAAAGCACCAATGTCGATTGTCAAAACCGGCGGATCTCGGGTAGGGGGTCGATCGTAAGGCGTCAAGGCTGATGGTAACAGGAAACAGGGGACACAGATGTTTACCTGTGTTCGGGCCCTCTCGATGGAGGTAAAACCCTACTTCCTCGCTTGATTAATATTGATGATATGGGTAGTGCAACAAGAGATCTACCACGAGATCATAGAGGCTAAACCCTAAGAGCTAGCCTATGATGGTATGATTGTAATTGTGAACGGCCTTCTATGACCAACCTCTCCGGTTTATATAGACACTGGAGAGGGCTAGGGTTTACATGGAGTCGGTTACAAGGAAGGAAATATAATATCTGGATCGCCAAGCTTGCCTTCCACGCCAAGGAAAGTCCCATCTGGACACGGGCTGAAGTCTTGAGTCTTGTATCTCCACGCTTTAATAGTCCGGACGTTGTATACAGTCCGGCTGTCCGGATACCCCATAATCCAGGACTCCCTCAGCTACCACTAGGACGTGGGAGGGAGCCCCCGAGGCCCGAGGGCGGCACTCCTGAGACTCCGGGGCGTGTACAACCCCACTGATTATTACGTGAGAGTGTCACGAGCGGAGACCTTCACAGGCACTGGGCCTTGCTTCACAGGCGCCGGCCTTGCTTCATGGGTAGAACTTCCGGAGGTGCTGGATGTTCCAGGCGTTCTGGATGGGGACCCCGTCCTGCGTCTCCAGGCGTGCGGCGCCAGGCCTGGAAACGTGGGCTCCCTAAACGGGCCCTCCCACATGGGCGGGAGCTTGTGCAGCCCTTCCCTGGAGAGCACCCGCCTTAGGACGAGGTCGCCCACTATCGTGGAATTGTCACGACAGATGTCCTAGTGTGAGGAATTAGTCGTGAGGCCAACGAATCTATGTGGTATCTTGAGAGGGGTTGAGCGGAATCGAGAGATGCAACACAAAACAAGGATTTAGACAGCTTCGGGCCTCGGGAAACATCATCTGGTAACAACCCTACATGCTGTTTGTGGCTAGGTCTCATTATCGTTACGAGGGAGTCACCGTAAACCGGCTCTCCTCGTTATGTCTACCCTAAGATTATCTCTCCTTGCTTGTCCCTCTTGGGGAGCCCTGCCCCTCCTTATATAAGTTAGAGGGGCGGGTTACATGTGGAGTCCTATTAGGATTAGGCCTAGTCTACCTTCTAATACAAACCGGATACAAGTCCGGGTCCTGACTCCTTGTAAGGGAAATATGCCTCACGCCTTTCCTCTTAAACCGGCCCACCATTAACATAAACCGACCTTCTGGGCCTTGGGCCTTGTCATCCGTCTGTCCCGCCCGCTGGGTTAGCAGTAAGTCATAATGTTCAGGCGGGTTGCTTGTAATCCGTCTGGTCAGGGCGGGTCGCCAGTGAATCGCCAAGTGACAATTGGGTTTCAAGTAAGCCGCCAAGTCCGATTGGGTTATATTTCCGGCCGGGTCATACCGTGGGGTATATCCCCGACATTAGCCCCCAGTTTAATTTGGATTTATCCGTGTTAAACTGATCCTGTAAAACAAACATAAGAACAAATTTGACAGATTATGCTCCGGGTTAAGAATTCTTGTAAACCGGCACCTGATCATCCTTAATTCCTTGTCATTTCCTTCTTCTAGAAAATCTAGGTCAATAAGCCAGCTTCATACTCAATTTGCTGACATTGGTTTCTCACAGAGAAATATTGTGGAGAATAATCCACTTGAGTCGGCTTCCAAAGCGTCGGCTTAAGAAATATTGGTCTTGAAATACTCATCCGATATTCAACCGGTTTGAAGATGTAGAACTTGCCGGTTTAATATTACCAAAATTGCCAGTTTGTAAATATTGTGGCACTGAGTCATAATTGTTACCGACGCCGGGTCATAATTGTTGCAAACACCGGGTCAATCTGGTTTGCTTAGAACTGAGAATATTTTTCTCCCTTATATCCATATTACCTGTAGCCCCCAAGTCTTGAGCAGAACAAAGTAATGGCTTAAGACTTGCTTCAATATAAATACTGCCACTTTTGAAGAAATCCATGTTGTTCATCCCAGTCACTAGTAAAAACTGAATACTCCATATTATGTAGCCCCCAAGTGTCGGGTTGTCATGCTTGCAAAGAACACAGGACTTGTAATTGCCTGATGCTCAAAAAACTTCAACCAGTGTAGCCCCCAAGGGCCGGGTCATTATGCAATAATGAGCAGGGACTTTATAAATATGATCATGCTTCATTGAAAATAACATCATATGATGTAACTCCACCATGGGTCTTTGAACCCACATCTACAAGGTTAAGAGCTTTGTGCTTTACCAACTGAGCAGTGGACCTTTCAATATAATGGTTTTAAGACTTGTGTAACTTTGAATTGTGGACAGGAGCAATTGGTAGCCCCCAAGGGCCTGCTCATTACAATGTGATGAGTCGGGTCTTCAATAAGGTGAGCAAACAAAATGACATTGCATTAGCCCCCAAGTGTCATGGTGCATGCTTGCAGCGACATGAGGCTTGCATATTTGATGTAATCTCAACATGAATAATCTAGACCCCAAGTGCCGGGTGGTAAGCCTGCAGCAACTCGGGACTATTCCTTCAATTGTAGAATAAATCGTATACATTTATAATATGATAGCCATTGCGCTAAAGCGAACTTGAAAACCTTAATCATAATACTGGTTATTGATAACCATAGTAAAATCCAGCCATGTTGCCTATTTGAAGATTTGAATAATATAATCCAATGATTTATGAGCGCATGATTCCAATGGCGCAATCCAAATATATACTGGCGACTTATAGTCCCAAACCAGGTCGGGTTAATAAACACCGGATAATTATCATCATACTGGCGACTTATAGTCCAAAGCCAGGCCGAGATAATAAACGCCGGTGATTTACAATCATACTGGCGACTTATAGTTGGAATCCAGGCCAGGTTAATAAATGCCAGTGATTTATAATCATACAGGCGACTTGTAGTCAAAAGCCAGACCGGGTCAGTAAACACCGGATTAACATAAACCTCATCAAAATAAACCACCAAAAGAAAGACTTCAAAAGAAAACATGCAAGAAGCGAGGCCTTTCATGGGCTGCCAGGCCACTGAGTTGAACCATTTTACAAAGCCTTATAAGATGGACCTCACATTAACCAATCGTCATTTTAACCATGACAAGTTCAGGGTCTGTATAAGATTGACTTGTCGAACGTTCGACGGGTCTTACTAGGATTACCTGGGCGGAGTGACTAACTTAAAAATGCAGGATAACCCGGGGGTTTAGGTGAATACACCTGGCTTCCAAGCCTGGCTTTTATAGCCTATTACAAGGTTATAGACTCTTTGTTCTTGTAGAACAAAAGAGCCCCCAAGCAATATTTTGAGTTGTGCTCAATGAGTGCCTATGTTTGAGTTGTGCTTTTGCAACACTCTTTGGCCCCTTTTGACTTTTCTGAGAACTCGAACTTTGCGGGAGATATTTCTTCTTGAACCGGATGTTAAACCGGATTTTGAGAGCTTCAAAGCTTTGTGGGAGACATCTTTCCCTTGAACCGGATTTTAAACCGGAATCTTCATTTTTAGCCGGAAATTTTCTGACGGCCTTTAAACTCGAACTTGCGAGAGATTAATTCTTGTTGAACCGGAAATTCTTAAACCGGAATTGAGAGCTTCAGAGCTTTGTGGGAGAATAGATTTCCTTTGAACCGGATTTTCAACCAGCATTCTTCACTTTGAACCGGAAATTTTCTGACGGCCTTTAAATTTTCATCAATATGGTAGTATCCTCCGGGACCGGGTTATCTTTCCCTCCGGCGTCCTGGGGTTCTTGACTTCACTGAAAACCGGCAACATTTGCTGAGTCATACCATTGTAGCCCCCGAGTCTCAAGGTGACTCGAGGAGTTGGCTTGAGATTCTCCATATTTGACCGTGATATAAACCGGCATAAGTTGTATATCATTGGTGTTGATAGCACGATGTGAATTCATAGAAGTTTGAGGTGACTGCGGCGGATTATAAATGATCCCGTATGAGCCGTGTCAGCAACTCGGCCAATGGTTCCTTCCAACTGGCTGTTTGAAGTTTAACCAAATTGTAGTGACGGCGACTTGTGCGCCTACTCATTGATTCATCTAGTACAGACGACATCTGATAATATATGGTAATTTGCCTCCAATTTGTTGAAACAAAACCGGGCTACCCGAGCAGTTACTTGCTCATACTCAATAAACAGCTCATGCAGACATGTCCGGCCCGGTGTGTTGATGTAGACCAGGCCGCGAGAGACAGACGGTAAAGACGACCGCATCATTAGAGGCGGCTCGGACAGATGAGTCGGTCACAACATTGTAAGCCAGTGCGGACGGGTGAGTTAACCACATCATGTTGATGTAAACTGGTCTGCAGAATGGTGGCTTGCAGATATATTCACCGAGCTTGATGGTGTGGTCAGATGCTAGCGCATTATAATGGTGTTATGAGCTATACATCCATGACACGGCAATAGCTTTTGCAATGAACAATTGCTCCTGCATAAATAATATCGCAAGCCGGAGTAATTTATTCTTTTAAAGAATAAAAAATGTATCAATAAAAATTGATTGGACAGATTTCACCTTGATATGTTAGGCCAAAAATTATCCACCGCAGAGTTGCTGATCACCACGGGCGAGTCGGCCGCAAGAGCAGATGAATGAATCGGCCGCGACGTTGTAAGCCGGTGCAGACGGGCAAGTCAATCGCAGGCGCGGTAAGCCGCGCGGACGGGCGAGTTGATGTAGACCGGATTACGTGGACAGCGGTCTGTGCATGCCGTCTGGGCAGCATGACACGGATGAACGCTAGTGCAGGATCATGCTGGCACGCTCCGTATCCGAGGTATGACACCACATTTCTAATGAATAATTACCCTGCGCAAAAAATATTACCTGCAGAGCAACCTATAGTATATTAAAAATAACTAAGAAGGATAGCACCTGGCATTTTTGTCAGACAAACGCCGATGCTAATGTTGGACGTAGTAAGACAAAAAGATAGCAGATGCTTGGTTGATCGGATGATGTGCGCCCCCTTCAGTCCTTTTTCATTCTGGTTACTTGATCCTTTTTGTTTTCTTTCCTCTCGTGAGTACACAGTCATAGTAGTATTTGAGTCGTTCATGCATGCATGTTGATTTTTTCTTCTGGCCGGCTTGTCCACACTGGAACACTTGCATTGATGCTTTTGAGTATGTCTGATTCTCCAAACATCACATTCTTCAGTTGTATCTTTAGTTTGCAACGTTGATCTATGAGGGTGTCTCTCAGGCAGCAGAAACGAATGACTTTGGCACGAGCGTGGCTGTTGACCACAGCGGCAGAAGCATGACCGGCCCAAGGCCGCGGCAACGGAAGCAGCATCGGTGGCGAGGCGGCAAGGCCACCGTAGAGGTAGGGGTGGAGCCGGCTTAGTGCAGAAGAGGAGCAAGCGCGGGCAGGTCACGGGCCGCCAGCGAGCGGGCGGGGATAGCCGGGTCATAAGGCGGAGGCACACTGTTGACCCGACAGCGATGGCAGCGATTGCTGCGGCGAGGTGACGCGGCCACGGTGTTAGGTACAGCGGCTCGGCGTGCCTCGAGCCCGTGCAATGAGGCAGAGGTGTGGCGCGTCGATGGAGGGGGGCCAAGCACAGACGAAGTACGCAGTGGAGAGGAGGAGTAAGAGTCAGGCGACCCGTCGACCAGCGGCGACTCGGAGCGAGCTGGCGCGGTGCGAGGGCGACCGGAGCTACAGGCGTGGCGATAGGCGGCGGGCAGCCCGTTCCAGAGGCGTAGCAGGGGCACGGGCTGTGGAGTGAGATTCAGGCTACACGCCGGCCAGCGGCGACTCGGAGCGAGATGGCGCGGCGCGAGGGCGACCGGAGCTACAGGCGGCGGAGTAGTCCTCGTCCGAAGTATTCTTTGTTTGACTTTTCCACCACATGCCTTCCAGACCGTGTCCTCCCCTTTTTCTTTTCTTTCTTGTTCACGTGAAGACCCTGCCACTTGATAGCTCTTGCCTTCTATATTTCATTGAACAAGTCTCTTGGTAGGTTATGTAACAACCAGAATTGACAACATGAAAAATCGATTTGGCTTCAGGTGACGGTCTCGGCGACTCCGTAATCTCGGCAATTCTCTGTTGACCCTACTGAAAACGCACAGGCCAGGAACATTGGCGATGTCAAGTCCCTGGGCCGTACGAAAATAACCTCTTCATGATCTTTTAACTGAACACACGCGGGCACTGTTCCGTCGACTCATGGCGTTCCTCGACGGAAATCCAATCGGTTTTCCCGATGCGCAACTGCTTGACAAATTGATCTAGGTTTCGAGTGGATCACGTGTCCGATCTTGTCAACATATCCAACATAACCTTCATCTCTTGAACTCTTCCTTGTCCAATCGATTGCGAGCTTCTCGATCCTTGAGAGAGATCCCTCCAGGAACTCAACACCACCATGCGCTTTGCACCATGGTGGGCGCCAACTGTCGTGGAATTGTCATGGCAGATGTCCTAGTGTGAGGACTTAGTCGTGAGGCCAACGCATCTATGTGGTAGCTTGAGAGGGGTAGCCAGTGAATCGCCAAGTGTCAATTGGGTCTCAAGTAAGCCGCCAAGTCCGACCGGGTTATATTTCTAGCCGGGTCATAGCATGGGGTATATCCCCGACACCCACCTCGAGCATCCTGGAGCAGATGCTGCGGCAGTGATACCGCCACAGCGCATGCTGATATCTTGCTGCTCGAAGCGTGGCTTCGCGGCGGTGTTCCTCCCCCAGCAGAAGGTCCATCCCCCGCATGGCGTCCTGCTGCGTCTCATCAAACACCAGGACCCGCGTGGAGCGATGCCTGACCTCGTGTGGGAGAACCGCTTCTGCTCCGTAGATGGGGAAGAACAGGGTCTCGCCCGTTGGCTCGGTGGCGGTGGAGCGGATGGACCACAACACAGACTGGAGCTCTTCGTGCCAGCCCCTGCCGCAGGCCTCGAGCTTCTTCTTGAAGGTCCTGGTCTTGAGGCCTCTCAGGACCTCCGTGTTAGCGCGTTCAGCTTGACCGTTTCTCCTAGGGTGTGCCACCGAAGCATACCAGATCTGCGTTCCAAGGTTAGCACAATATGCCTTGAAGAGATTGCTAGTGAACTGCGAGCCGTTGTCGGTGATGATGCGATTAGGGACCCCGAACTGGCTTACGAGACGCTTGATGAACTTGACCACAGATTCGGCCGGGATGGTGCGAACAGCTTCTACTGAGGGAGGCCTGGATTAGAGGGTCCTCGGACAGCCGGACTATATCCTTTGGACGTACTGTTTGACTATGAAGATACAAGATTGAAGACTTCGTCCCGTGTCCGGATGGGACTCTCCTTGGCGTGGAAGGCAAGCTTGGCGATACGGATATGTAGATCTCCTCCCTTTAACCGACTCTGTGTAACCCTAGCCCCTCGGTGTCTATATAAACCGGAGGGTTTAGTCCGTGGGACAACAACAATCATACCATAGGCTAGCTTCTAGGGTTTAGCCTCTACAATCTCGTGGTAGATCAACTCTTGTAATACTCGTATTATCAAGATCAATCAAGCAGGGCCCGAACCTGGGTAAACATCGTGTCCCCCGCCTCCTGTTACCATCCGCCTTAGACGCACAGTTTGGGACCCCCTACCCGAGATCCGCCGGTTTTGACACCGACATTGGTGCTTTCATTGAGAGTTCCACTGTGTCGTTACCGTAAGGCTTGATGGCCCCTTCGATCATCAGCAATGATGCGATCCCGGGTGAGGTTTTCCTCCTTGGGCAGATCTTCGTATTCGGCGGCTTCGTACTGCGGGCTAACTCGCTTGGCCACCTGGAGCAGATCGAAAGCTACGCCCCTGGCCATCAGGTCAGGTTTGGAAACTTGAACTATACTGCCGACATCCGCGGAGACTTGATTTTCGACGGATTCGAACCCATGCCAGGTCCGCCGCACGATCACGGCGAGCATGATTTAGCTATGCCGTCGGACTGTGTTCGGGAGATCACACCTGCAACTACTCCGACCCTCAATCCGGAACAAATTGCGCCATCGGAGGACGGGTGGATAGACGCCGCCACGAAGGCTACACTCTCAGTGGCGATAGAGCCGAATACTGATCTCACCTCCCACGAGAGCCGTGTTGCCGAACCGTCGGGTTCATCCCCAGCCACGGGCTCCAAACCGCTTACATCCGTGCCTATCGAATCCGATCAGGCACCGATCATGGAGTTTACCTCCGCGGATATCTTTCAGCACTTTCCTTTCGGCGACGTGTTAAATTCATCAAGGTCCCTCTCCTTGTCAGGAGGCCCTTGGCCGAACTATGTACGGCTAGAATGGGATGCGGACGACGAAGAAATTCGCGCCCCACCCACCACCCACTTAGTAGCCACTGTCGATGATTTAACCGACATGCTCGATTTCGACTCCGAAGAAATCGACGGTATGGACGGCGATGCAGGAGACGATCAGGAACCACCGCCTACAGGGCGCTGGACAACCACCTCATCATATGATATATACATGGTGGATACACCCAAAGAAAACAACGACGACGAATGGAAGGATGCAGTGAAGGATAGCTCCCTCGAGAAGCAACCAAAACGACGGCGTAGGTGCCGTTCCAAATCCCGCCACGGCAAAAACAGCAATAACAGCGCAAAAAATAACACCCCAGCCGACTCCAGAGGAGACGACAACATTGACCCAGCGATAGAGCAGGATGAACCAGCGAACGGCGAACATAGTACGGAGCAGCTGTCCGAACACGTCGACGCCGAGGATAAAACTCATCAACCTCTCTCCGGAGAGGAAAACAGTCCGGACGACGACGCACACGTCATCCCGGAAAGACACTTGGAACAAGAGAACCTCCGTAGAAGGCTCATTGCCACCGCGAGGAGTCTGAAGAAGCAGAAGCAAAGGCTTAAGGCCGCGTAGAATACACTCAACAGTAGATGGAACAAAGTGCTCGACACTGAAGAAAAGTATGGTGGTAGCTGCCATACAAAGAGCTATCCAAAGCGCGAGCTGTTGCCTGAGTTCGACGACGAGGCCGTAGAGCCTATATAGCCGAAGAATAAAATGGTCGATCAGTCGGATCGACCACCTCGTGGCCGCGATAGGGCGGCTAACGGGGCCGCACATAAGTCGACACACGATTTACATGAGGACTTGCGCCAAAAATCCGGTATGACCAGGTCCATCTATGGATCTAGTAAGCGCGCTCCGGCAAAAGATCAAAACCGAATACTACAACCATCCGAACACCATGATACATCCAAATACAGGGGTGCCGCACACCCCCTATGCTTCACCTATGAGGTACTAGATCATGAATTTCCAGAGGGATTCAAGCCCGTGAACATAGAGGCGTACGATGGAACGACAGACCCTGGGGTCTGGATTGAGGACTTCATCCTCCATATCCATATGGCTTGCGGAGACGATCTCCACGCCATTAAATACCTGCCCCTCAAGCTGATTGGACCAGCTCGGCACTGGCTGAAGAGCCTCCCCGAAAATTCGATAGGAAGTTGGGAGGAACTTGAGGATGCTTTTAGGGCCAATTTTCAAGGGACTTATGTCCGACCTCCGGATGCAGACAATTGAAGTCACATAATTCAACAGCCCGGAGAGTCAGCCCGAAAGCTTTGGAACAGATTTCTCACTAAGAAGAACCAAATCGTCGACTGCCCGGACACCGAAGACTTAGCAGCTTTCAAACACAAAGTTAGCGACGAATGGCTTGCCAGACACCTCGGCCAAGAGAAACCAAGGACAATGGAGGCCTTAACAAGCCTTATGACCCGCTTTTGCACGGGCGAAGATAGCTGGCTAGCCCGTAGTAGCACCAGCGACCCAGGGCCATCCGAAGTGAGGGATGGCAATGGAAAACCACGACACAATAAAAGGAAGCGTCAAAATAATGACGATACCCCAGCCAAAATGGTGGTAAACGCCGGATTTAGGGGCTCTCTACCCGGTCAGCGGAAGAAGCCTTTCAAAAGCAACAGAGATGGACCGTCCAGCCTCAACAAGATTCTAGACAAATTATGTCAGATTCACGGCACCTCCGACAAACCTGCGAATCACACCCACAGAGAATGCTGGGTCTTCAAACAGGCCGGCAAGCTAAATGCCGAACACAAGGGGAGGGAGACACTAAGTGAAGACGAGGATGAGCATCGTCAGCAAAGCACTGGGGGACAGAAAAAATTCCCACCAGAGGTCAGAATAGTGAACATGATTCACGTAACAGAAAGAAAGGGCAAACATGCACTCAAAGACATATGTGTTGTAGAGCCCGTCACCCCCAAGTTCAACCCTTGGTCGGCCCGCCCAATCACCTTTGATTGCAAGGATCACCTGACAAGTATCCGGCATGGAGGATTGGCTGCCTTGGTGCTAGACCCAATTATCGAGGATACCATCTCACCCAAGTCCTCATGGATGGCGGAAGTAGCCTGAATCTGATATATCAGTACACAATCCGTAAAATGGGGATAGACCCAACAAGAATCTGCCAAAGTACTATGTCGGCGTACAAAAGTAGGGGCTCTCCTTTTGACCCCTTTACTTGTGCATGGGCAGTCAGAGCCTCCCGGCAGGGCCGCACATAATAGGGAAGGGAGGGGGAAGCTGGAGAGAAGCCGAAGCCACCAGGACAAACGAAGCAACAACAAGGACCAAGGCCACAAGGATCGGATGGGCGAAGCAGGTTTTCCGGGCAAGGACCCTTGCCGGGGCAGCCCACCCACGCCAGCCGAGCAAGCCACCCTTGAGCGCACCAACGCTCAACAGACGCATTGGGACAGGGCTCGGGAGGTACTTCTGTGGTGGCATGCAGATCTTTGTGAAGGCAAAGAATAATCAAGTTCAAGATAGGATAGGAAGGCAATCATCCTCACCGAAGAAACCCACAAGATCCCCGGCAAGATCCTTGTCGGGGACGCCTACACGCCACGTCAAGACCCTTGCCGGGCCACCCGGGAAGGCCCCCGCCAGGCGCACCGGCAGGGCCACTACCAGGCCCGCGCCAGCCAAGTCTTCACCGCCGTTCGCATGCAGCTGCCGACCCAACCAGCTGGGCAGGCACCTGCGTGGCAACATGCAAACCTTCCTGGAGGCTCCACCACCGCGCCACCTCAGCTGCCTGCCTGCCTACATGGCACCGCATGCATCGCTGGCCAGGGCGCGTGTCGAAGCAAGGAGGAGCAGCGACGGATGGGACGGGCCTCGCTCCCGTCCCCAATAAAGCAAGAGGACACCTAAGCGATGCATTAAATTCATATTGTCCTGTAATACGAGGGATAGCCTCGCGGCACTGTACCCTTTCCACCTCTTGCTTGCCACTGTGGCAACCCCTTTTCCTATAAAAGGAGGCCCGAGGCGACCAGGAGAGTGATTCGGCTCCATCGAACCTCTCAGCACCTGGAGCTAGTTCGAGAGCTCAAGAACACTAAATATATCCACCAAAGCAGGACTAGGGTTTTACGCATCCTCGTGGCCCGAACCTGGGTAAAACCCCTTTGTGTTGTCTACTAGTCCCGCTCTTCTCACGATCCCCGCGCCCCGCAACCGTAGAAGGGATTCCAGTGATCCCATAGGTGTCGTTTTCCACCGACATCTTTGGCGCGCCAGGTAGGGGGCGCAATTGTGAGAATCTGGCCTTGCAGTTGACCTAGCTGTTCCTCGTCGCCACGGCTCCTGCGGAGAAGGCGACCAAGAAGGTGACACTGCCTGTTGGCACGAAGGACGCCGAGGCAGCAACGAGAGAGCTAAGTTATGCTGAACTTTGGATTTGTTTCCTTAAATATAAGGTTATTGTCCTTGACGGTTCGGCCTATGTATGGGAAGCCTGTACGCAGAGGGGCCCTCCTACGATCGGCAACGCCCTTGTTCTGTTTCGAGTCTGCTCAATAGTTCAGGTGGCCGTGTCGAGAGCGGCAGGGTAACCTTTCGCCATCGGTAACGCTCTCGGTTCTGACTCGAGTCAAGCTCGACAGATCGAGCGGCCGCACCAAGGGCGGTAAGGTGCTTCGCCCGGCAACAAGCACACCCGGCAGGCTAATGAGGATCCGTCCTCAAAGAGCCGCCCTGGGTTTACGTGCCGGCAAGCTTACCAGATCGACGTGGGGCGAACATACAAAGGAAAATCGAACAGGAAAATAACATGCATAGTTTCAGGGGCACTGCAGAGTTATATTACACAAATTGCCGCCGCGGTTCTAACTAAAGATAGCATTGTCTTGGTCATGAACCTGCAGCGGCGACGGAGAACGGGGTGCCTAGTCCCGACGCTGGCCCTCCACCCTCTTGATTTTGTCGATGCGGCTGAGGATGGGCTGGATACGCTCGTTGAGCGCCGCAATGTCGGCGTCCTCCGGCAAGCTCTTGACCTGACTCGAAATCAAGATGCAGGTGCCGGTCTTGGCGATCTTAGTAAGCACCTGTTCATGGTCTCCGGCAGAGTATCCGGGATTCCTCGGCCAGGAGGCCGCCCGGTTGAGTGGAGCGCCCAGGCGCCTGGCGACCTTCTCAAAATATACGGTCAGGTTGGCTTTGGGGCTCAGGCTCGCTTCCGGGGCGTACCTCATCTCCGACATCCCCATAATGGCCAGTTGACCGGCAGCCGAGTTTGCAACGACGGCAAGGCGCTCGAGCCAGCGTTTCTCGCCCGCCTTGTGGTCCTTGAGGTTGGCGGTCTCGTTCATCAACAGCTGCTTCCCCATCTCCAGCTCCTTGGACAGGATCCCCTCCCGAGTTCTGGCCTCCGACGGCGTCTCCTCGAGCTCTCCCAGCTTCAGCTTGAGGTCTTTGATGGAGATGTTGGCTTCGGAGAGCTCCCCAGACTTGCTGATGACCTCGCCTTGCGCCACCGTCAGGGCGCCGTTGAGCGTGTCCTTCTCTTGGGCCAGCTTGAGCTCGCCCCTCGGTTCCTTTACCTGCCGGCATGGGCACGAGCTCAGGCGTTGAGTGCTTCTGATGCCTCCGCTCCGGCTCTTGGGTCCGGCTGCAGATGAGCTTGTCCACCTCTTCGTCCTTGCTGGAGTGTGGCCTGGCTTCTCCTCGCTTCGGCGAGGTCCTCTTCCTGGGTTTTCAGTGCGGCCTCGTGCTGGATCCGGGCGGCTTCGGCTTCGTCGGCCAACTTCTTCGCCGTCTCCTGGGCCTTCTCGACGTCGGCCAGCTTCAGGGCAAGCTCCACCTTACGGTTGGCCAGCTCGCCCTGGGCGGCCTTTAGTTCGTCCTGGGCCTGGCGGAACCAGTCTTGCGCCTCGGCAACGCGCCCTCCGAAGTCCGCCTCCGCCTTCTCCAACAGCGCCGCCCTGGACTTGGCCTTGTCCAGACGGGCGCGGTGGAGCGCCTGAAGCTTCCGGAAGCTGGCGCCCATGTCCTGGAGCAGCCGCTCCTCCTGGGAGCCGGCGCCACCGACGCCCGGCTCATCGACGACCTCGAGCCCGGCGGCGCCAAGCGCCTCCTCGTCGAACACCTCTCCCTCAAAAGGAGCCCTGGTGCTCGACGCGCCAAGGAGATGGACGAAGAGGTCGTCGCTTACCCTCAGGTACCTGCCAGAGCCGGAGGCAGCGCAGGAGGAGGGCAGATCATCAAATGCCACCTCCTCGGCAGTGGCCTTGCCGGCTTCCCCGGCAGGCCCCTTGCCGGGCTCTTCGGCAGGCCCCTTGGCGGCATCCTCGGCGGCGCCCCTGGCGCTCTCCTCGGCAGCAATCCTCTCCACCTCCGCCACGGCATCCGCGGCGACCTCTTTGATGGTGGTGTCGACATCCTCTGAGGAGGGGTATGGACGCCAAGAAAGAGACAGGGCGAAGCCAAGATCGAAAGTCAAAATAGGAAAAAAAGGGGGGGAATGCAAGCAGAAGTGGAGAGTGAGTGGCTTACCCGTGCCGGGCCATGAGGCGGGAGTCCCTTCTCCGCCAAGGTCTGGCGTCGAGGCGAAGCCACTAGCGCCCGTGTTCTCCCCCTCCTCCTCCGTGTGCATGGCCTCGCCGCTTGGTGCCCTTGCCGGGGACACCCCTCGGGGCGGCGTGGTCGACGGGGTGGCACGATAGGAGAAGCCCTCTGCGGCTCCCCTTGGTGTTGCTCCCCTCCTACATCCACGGCAGCGTCAGTGCCAAAGAGTCGCGCATTGCGCGCGTCAACAAGGGATGGGCGATGGACTTACGCTGGGGGCTGGGCTGGGGGCTGCTGTCCGGGCTGCTCGACACCACCAGTGGCATACTGGGGGTGCTTGCCGGGAGCTGGCCACTCGCTGAAGTCCTGGCCCTCTTTATCCTCTGGGCCAGCGTCTCCACATCCCTGCAAGATGAAGACAAGTAAGCAATGCCGTCAGGGGAGGGCGAGGAATAAGGGAGGAAAGCGAAAGCTTACTCTTTGTTCTCTTCCTCCTCCTCCTCTATTGCTTTCCTCTTTCTCTCCGGGCTGAGAGGCCCGGGGTCTTTCTCCGGGCTCAGGGGCCTGAAGTCAAACGCAATCCCCGCGCCGATGTTTGCCGGCAAAGGGGCAGGCGATGGCGTCCGGGCGCATTTGGACGACAAAGAAGCAGATGTCTTCTTCTTCCATGCCATGGCTTTCGTCGTTTTCTTCATCGCCACCGCCCTCGTCTGGCGCACGGGCGCCTCCTGGGCTTGCCCCAGCTGCACGGCCTAGTCGAGGCAGACTGGCTCGCCGGAGGTGGCCCGCCGTAGGACCCGCCTCTTTCCGGAGGTCGGGGGATCGACAGTCGCGGTCCTCTCCTCCTCGCCCTCCTCCTCCGATGACCCGTCGCCGGCGTCTTCAACAAGGGGAGCCCCGGTGTCGACGCCGCTGGCCTCCCCAGCGGCAGCTGCCCACCGGGCGAGCTCCCCCTCCTCCTCCTCCTTCGCGGCCTTGTCCACCACGCCGCCGGTGCTGCCGGCCTCCTTGACGAGCTTTGCCACCTCCTCGGCACGCCTCACCTCCTCCATCCTGGCGGCGATATAATCCAGCTCCGCCGGAGAGGTGTCCTGGATAAGCCGCGGCTCGGCGGTGACATATACCTCGTGCAGGGTGTTGAAGAACTCCTGCACCGTGAGCTCGTCCGGCTCAACCTAGTTCGGGTCAAGGCCATGCGCGTTGAAGAGTGGCATCATGGCAATGATCTTGCTCCGGCGAGAGTTGTCGCTCAGCGGGACCACAACCGCCGGCAGCTTGAAGACAGGCTCCTTGTCGACTTTGCCAGCCTTCACGGCGGCCCTGGCAAGCTTGCCGGACCGCTCGACCTCGCCCACGTCGTCGACCTCGAGCTGGAAGATCCATTGGCACAGATGGGCGTGCCTTAACACCGTCAGGTTGTTGTCGAGGTCGGGGCAGAGCCTCATGATGTCCGCGGCGTTCACGAAGAGCCAGGCCGGACTCCCCTTGTCGTGCAAAGGGGCGATTCATCGGCGGATGAAGTCCGCCCCGATCATCTCGAGGGTGAGCCCGGCCTGGGTGAGCCCGGCCTGGGTGAGCCGAAGAATCTTGGTGGTGGCAATTGTAAGCTTCACGTCGTCGGTGTCGACATCGCCCCAGTCACCCCCATGGATCGGCGGTTTCTCGCGGACCACGCAGAATGCTGGCGGGTCCTCCTCCTCAATCCAGCACCGCCGGCCCCGCCATTCTTCCCACCTCTCCTTCATGGCGCCGTCTGGGTACGCCCCCTTGGCCCTCGGCATCCAGGCGACACAGCCAGCAATGGCGCCCCCTTTTTAGATCCGACGGGAGAAGTAATGGCGAAAGAGCTGCCGTGGCCGGGTGCACCCGACAAAGCCCTCGCAAAGGTGTGCGAAGAGAGCCATGCACGCCACATTATCTGTGGTAAAATCCAAGAGGCGAAGCCGAGGTGTGCATGATGTCCTTGAAGAAATCAGAGAAGGGGGACAGAGCCCGCAAGAGAAATAATCGACGAAGAAGGGGTACCGATGCGGGGAGGGCCCAGCGCTGGCAGGGACGACGTGCGTGGCTGGATGCCCCATTTTCTCTCCCCCGATCTTCACCCCACAGATCCTTGAACATCTCCCAAAGCTCAGACACGCCAACCGTCGAGGGGAAGTAGGCGGACTGCACCCACCGCGCCACCAGCTCGCTCTCCGGCTGCTCCGACGCACCGGCATCCCTCGCCGCTCCCTTGATCTTGGCGGACTTGGGCGCCATGGCGGCTGCGGGGAGTGAAAAAGCAGGATGGCGAAAGCACGACGGTGATGGACGAAAGCAGAGAGGCTCGAGAAGAAGGGGGCGGCGGTTCTGAGATTGGAGGAAGGCGCAAGGGAGGGTTAAAGTGAGAAGCTGCTGCCAAGTTATTCCTTTTTATGGGGAAGGCGTGGACCGCCTCCTTTCCCGATTAATCGCGATATTTACACATGCGTATGAACGCTGCTGTCCCACGCATGCCTCCCACGTCATGCCGCACAGACACGACCCCACGTCGCGCTGCTCAATGGGGTCGTGGAGAAGCGCAAGGACGGAGCAGTTATCATGGTAAAAATCGCCTAACCGCTCACAAGACCATTACGGGCCAGGCCCAACAATGTCTTTGCGCTTATGTGTGGCCGGGCCCGGGGGCTCCTGTCGGTGTACAAAAGTAGGGGCTCTCCTTTTGACCCCTTTACTTGTGCACGGGCAGTCAGAGCCTCCCGCCACGGCCGCACATAACAGGGCAGGGAGGGGGAAGCTAGAGAGAAGCCGAAGCCACGAGGACAAACAAAGCAACAACAAGGACCAAGGCCACAAGGATCGAATGGGCGAAACAGGTTTTCCCGGCAAGGACCCTTGCCGGGGCAGCCTCAGCGGCCCTGGAAAGACCCTTGCCGGGGCAGCCCGCCCATGCCAGCCGAGCAAGCCACCCTTGAGCCCACCGACGCTCAACAGACGCATTGGGACAGGGCTCGGGGGGCACTTCCGTGGTGGCATGCAGATCTTTGTGAAGACAAAGAATAATCAAGATCAAGTGAGGATAGGAAGGCAATCATCCTCACCGAAGAAACCCACAAGATCCCCGGCAAGATCCTTGCGGGGACGCCACGCCATACGACAAGACCCTTGTCGGCCACCCGGCAAGGCCCCCGCCAGCGCACCGCAGGGCCACTACCAGCCCGCCACCAAGTCTTCGCCCGCCAGATGCATTGCCGACCCAACCAGTCAAGGTGCACTGCGTGGCAACATGCAAACCTTCCTGGAGGCTCCACCATCGCGCCACCTCAGCTGCCTGCCTGCCTACATGGCACCGCACGCATTGCTGGCCAGGGCACGTGTCGAAGCAAGGAGGAGCGGCGACGGATGGGACGCACCTCGCTCCCGTCCCTGATAAAGCAAGAGGACACCTAAGCGATGCATTAAATGCATCTTGTCCTGTAATACGAGGGATAACCTCGCGGCACTGTACCCTTTCCATCTCCTGCTTGCCACTGTGGCAACCCCTTTTCCTATAAAAGGAGGCCCGAGGCGACCATGAGAGGGATGCGGCTCTTTCGAACCTCTCAGCACCTAGAGCTAGTTCGAGAGCTCAAGAACACTAAATATATCCACCAAAGTAGGACTAGGGTTTTACGCATCCTCGCGGCCCGAACATGGGTAAAATCCCTTTGTGTTGTCTACTAGTCCTGCTCTTCTAACGATCCCCGTGCCCCGCAACCGTAGAAGGGATTCCAGTGATCCCATAGGTGTGATTTCCCACTGACATACTACTACCTTCAAAGGGGTAATACCAGGCCCAGAGGCCCGCTGTATGGGCTCTCTAGTACTATAGGTTGTATTCGGTTCACCCGACAACTTCCGAAGTGAAAAGTTAACCTTCAACATCGCTCCATTCCGAAGCGGCTATCAAGCACTACTCGGAAGAACAACTTTCGCTCCTTTTAATGCAGTACCGCATTACGCTTCTCTTAAGCTTAAGATGCCCGATCCACGTGGCACCATCACAGTTAGTGGAAATATTGAGCGTTCCTTACGCGCGGAAGAACGTGCAGCGGCTTTAACAGCCGAGCACTAGACGGCCTCCCCAACCAAAATAAATGATCGGTTGTCAAGACTGCGGACACGGCTAGACGAGTCAAGCGCATCACTAGCTGTAATAGCCTAGATATACCTGAGATTGGTTTGCCGATTATACTCCCATAGGCGGTACCAGGGGCTTCCCGCGTGTAACAAGGACTAGTTCGGCTCAACTTTACTTACCTTGAGTTTTAATGGTTTATTGAGAATAACCAATTTTGCGCACGACAACTTTCACCTAAGTTCTTCTCTTTTAGAGATGACAATTGTGCTACACCCTTCCAGGATATGGCACAACGGAGACACAGGCGCAGAGGTGCAGCAGGGACCCGCTCAAAGGTTTCTTCTTAGATTAAGACCCCGTGTAAACCTTTCTCACTGTCTTTTGTTGCTTCAAATCCTCCGGACACTCAGTATAGCCGAGAAGGATGCTGACGTTATTGGCATTTGGCCACGTCAGAATAATGCACGTACCTGGACACTCGGAGTTCATTATCAAGGGCATTGCTCATCCCGGTATAAGTTATAAAGACCGAATACCTTAGGGAGTGTTCGGCGTTGCGAGTTTGGCCTTATATGCATCAGCTCCGAATCAAGTCTTTGGTCAAATGTTGGGTTTGCCCAGCTCCCGTGTTTTGCTACCTTACGTTCCGCTCTATCGGCTAAGGTGGCACCGTGAGAACTACTGCGATTGTGCCCTGGTTCATCCGGACGAGCACCTCAGTAGAGAAAGCTGAAAAATGACTGTCATGATAAAGCGCGAGACTGGTCAACCACTTGATGACTTAGTGGAATCTTCGGGATTCCTCCACATTAACGAAGGGCCAGTTTTCCCGGTCATGTACGTACGCGCCCCGAATTCGGATGAGTGCGGAAATACCAGGGGCTATATAGTAGCCCCACTGTCAAACTCCTATGGTCAAGTGAAAGTGTTAAAGCAATATAGTCTGATTGCCTCGTTCGCCGCGCTACCACCTCCTTAATGGACCAAGACTTTGGGTCAAGTGTGAAGACGCGCTTTTGCGCACACCCCCACATTATATGCGTGGGGGCAGAAGCCAACGACTGCAAACTTTTAGGACATATATATATATATACACACACACACACACACACACACACATATACATATACATATACATATACATACATAAACGACCGCACAGGAGGCATAATAATACTTTCAGGCAAAAGTATAAACACGGCCTTTACAATTCAAATAACATTGTTCCTACAATGGGGGTACATATCACTAGAACATAACATTTTTCGAGCACTGAGCCTTTATTAAACGAGCGCCTTCAAGGACCTCTTCAAAGTAGTGCTCGGTCGATACTCGGCCTACGGCCGAACTCTGGGTTGCAATAGCGGTGGCCTCCATCTCTGCCCAGTATGTCTTGACATAGGAAAGGGCCATCCGCTCACCCTCTATGCACGCCGACCTCTTCATAGCGTCGATATGCGGCACAGCACCAAGGAATCGTTGCACTAAGCCAAAATAACTATTCGCCCTTGGACCTTCCGGCCAAAGATGATCCACAACAGACCTCATGGCAAGCCCGGACAACCAATGGAGCTCGGCCCACTCGATCATTCGCTCACTTAACAGTAGCGGCCGCACCGGAACATTGAACTGCGACCAGAACAGCTTTTCCACTTCACGATCTTTTTGATCTTTGAAAAACTCGGCCGCATCAGCAGCACTCGCTGCCAAATCCACGTATGCGTCCGCAGAACTCCATAATTGATCGAGAAGGGCATACTTCGGATCTCCGAACTTCGTCCACAACAAAAAGGGCTTCCCAGCCGCGATATCTCCAGCTTGACGCAATTCCTCCTTCGCCGCTCTGATTTTAGAGCGGACTTCCTTGGCTGCTACCATGGCCTTCTCCAGGTCCGTCGCCTTCACTCGGCTTTCCTTTTCAGGAAGCTCGTAACGGTCGGCGGCATCTTTCAACTCAGTGGCCATCTTGGCTATTTTCTCCTTGCTTTGGCAATGCGCAGCCTGTTCGGCTCTCAGCTCTTCGACCGCCTTTAGAGCGGCCGCATCACTCTTCCTGGCTTGTTCCTTGGATCGGGCAAGTTCCGCCCGAAGGGTCTCCACGGCGGCAGCTCCATCTGCAATCGCAACAAATTAAAGATACTAGCATCATGCTCCTCTTATTATATGTTGATCACCGGAGAAATCTCATACCATGTGCCTCGTCGAGCCGCTTGTTCACAAGCACGGTGTCGGCATCTGCCGCATCAAGTTGCCGCTTCAGCTCGGCAAACTCACCAGTCCGGCTAGCCACCGGAACTTCAGCCACCTGCACACGAAGGCAGCATTATTATTACCTGGGACTATGATCCTCTGTTTGCCGCCGTTTTCGACAGACACCAGAGTCTCAGCGGCTACTATCTGTATATGGCACACCAAGCGTGTGCGGTACCATCAAAAACATATACTACTTTGCGTACCTCAAAGCCTCTCAGCAGGCTCATAAAAGCTTCATGCAGCCCGCTTTCGGTGGATGAAATCCTCTCAACCACCGTACCCATTAGCATACAATGCGCTTCCGAGATAGCCGCTTGCTCCAGAAGGTCCTTCAGTGCGTCGGGTCACGCACCGGACAGCCCCGACCTCTTTCTGTTTCTCTCCTTAGGAGCCGAATACTCCGGACTTCGGGTGGCCGAAGGATTACCCTCTGGCCTTGGCGGATCAGGAGAAATCCTCCGTGACGACACCTCAGGGTCGCCCGCCTCATGAGGCGGGGAGGCATGGGGAGGTGTTTCGCTCTCCATCATCTCCGGAAGAAGATCCCCCGAAGACGAACTCTGTCGAGAAGCGCTACGATCCGAACTACGAGATATATGCTTTGGTTATTGTCCTCAGAAGTAAAACATGATATTTTTACTATTAAGTACTTTTGTTTACTTACAGCTCGGTGGAGGGCTGATCCCCTTGCGGGCACTGTGCGGCAAGGATACCCTCCGGGGCAAACCCTCTGGCGAAGATTTCTTCCCTCGTTTGTAAACCATAGTTTCAAAGTCTTTAGAGGCGGTCCTCTTCCTTCCCCGGGGAGAGGGAAGGTCAAATTCTTCTCCCCGGTTATCCTCCTTCATGGAGGCGCTAATTCCCCCGGTTTGGATGAACAACGAGCGAGGCCCACTTTCAGCCTCTTTATTCCCCCCTTCATCTTCCCCAGAGGGCGCTTGATAAGGTGCAAGCTCAAGCATTCTGGCCAGTACTGGATCTGCTGAGCCTTCGGGAAGAGGGGCCGAACACCTGATCATCTTCTCCTTTTTTACCCAGTCCTGGTCAAAGAGCGGCTTTTCAAAATGATGTTGTGATATATAAAGAGACAACGTGTTCGGCCGAAGGACTACTTACTTGGGTATCTGGACGATTGCAGCTCAGACCCGCATCCTCGGTGGTGTCCGGACACCTTATTTGTGATCCGAAGAACAATTTGTACATCTCTTCGAGCGTCATGCCGAGGAAGTGCTGAATAGCTCGCGATCCTTCCGGGTTGAACTCCCACATATGGAGGGGTCGACGTTTGCAAGGCAGAACTCGACGAACTAGCATGACTTGCATTACCGTGACCAGGTTGATATCTCTCTCGAGGAGATCTCAGATGTGACTCTGCAGTATCAGCACATCATTTACCGGCCCCCAGTCCAGCCCCTTGCTGATCCATGACGACAGTCGTGGCCGGGGGCCCGAGAGAAAGGCAGGGGCGGCCACCCATTTAGTACCACGGGGAGCTGTGATGTAAAACCACTCCCGTTGCCATAAGCTGGATACCTCCGGGAAGGAACCCTTTGGCCATGGAACATCGGCGCCTTTGCTTATTACGGCTCCTCCGCATTCTGCGTGTTGCCCATTAATCATCTTCGGCTCTACATTAAAGGTCTTGAGCCATAAGCCGAAGTGCAGGGTGACGTAGAGGAAGGCCTCACACACGACGATGAACAACGAGATGTGAAGGATGGAATCCGGGGCTAGGTCATGGAAATCCAGACCGTAATAAAACATGAGCCCCCTAACAAAGGGATCTAGAACAAGGCCTAGCCCTCGGAGGAAGTGAGAGATGAATACGATGCTCTCGCCAGGTTCGGGTGTGGGAATGACGTGCCCTCGAGCAGGTAGCCTGTGCGAGATTTCGGCGGTCAGATACCTAGCCTCTCTTAGCTTCTTGATGTCTTCCTCTGTGACAGAGGAGGGCAACCACCGACCTTGAAGGTTGGATCCAGACATGGTTGAAGGTCCGAAGCACCTGACCTGAGCCTTAGGTGTTGGAACTCGAGGCGGGGGAAGGATTCGATTGAGTGCGAGAAGAAAAAGGACAGGGCTTGGCCTCTTTATAAAGAGGGTGAATATCAAGCGTCCTCCGCGTGGCCGTTTGGGACTTCCCTAAAATCGAGGAGTCATACCAATGGGCACGATTGGGTTACCCACACCCGTATTGATGAGAATCCCGTGATAAGGGGACACGATCTCTGCTTCGACAAGATGTGCCAAGGAAACCACCTCGTGTTATGTGCCATGGCTGGTTGTGAAAAACGGTTCGAATGATGGCCGGGCCGTGGTGTGATGTCATGCTACAAAATGCGTCAGCGGGTTAGATTTGTGGAAATATTACTCTCTCTACGGTAGTATGTGGAATTTGTTTTGCAGAGCCGGACACTATCCTTGTGTTCAAAATCTTCTATGGAGTATTCGGAGGAGGAACCCGCCTTGCAATGCCGAAGACAATCTGCGCGCCGGAATCATCTTCATTGAAGCCTGGTTCAGGGGCTACTGAGGGAGTCCTAGATTAGGGGTCCCTGACAGCCGGACTATATCCTTTGGCCGGACTGTTGGACTATGAAGATACAAGATTGAAGACTTCGTCCCATGTCCGGATGGGACTCTCCTTGGCGTGGAAGGCAAGCTTGGCGATACGGATATGTCGATCTCCTCCCTTGTAACTGACTCTGTGTAACCCTAGCCCCCTCCGGTGTCTATATAAACCGGAGGGTTTAGTCCGTAGGACAACAACAATCATACCATAGCCTAGCTTCTAGGGTTTAGCCTCTACGATCTCGTGGTAGATCAACTCTTGTAATACTCGTATCATCAAGATCAATCAAGCAGGAAGTAGGGTATTACCTCCATTGAGAGGGCCCGAACCTGGGTAAACATCGTGTCCCCCGCCTCTTGTTACCATCTGCCTTAGATGCACAGTTCGGGACCCCCTACCCGAGATCCACCGATTTTGACACCGACATCTACCTCCGCCCATTTGGTGAATTTGTCGATGGCGACGTAGAGGTAGCGGTAGCCCCGAGGCGCTCGAGGGAATGGGCCCAAGATATCCTGCCCCCAGGCTGCGAATGGCCACGAGAGCGAGATGGTCTGGAGGCCCTGAGCTGGCTGATGGATCTGCTTGGCGTGGAATTGACAGGCCTCGCAGGACTTCACCAGCTCAGTCACGTCGTTGAGCGCCGTAGGCCAGTAGAACCCGCTGCGGAACGCCTTGCCGACGAGGGTTCGTGATGACGAGTGGT
Source organism: Aegilops bicornis (assembly GCA_021605145.1). Taxonomy (NCBI): domain Eukaryota; kingdom Viridiplantae; phylum Streptophyta; class Magnoliopsida; order Poales; family Poaceae; genus Aegilops; species Aegilops bicornis. Next base: position 515,665,838 of record CM038674.1, read on the forward strand.
GCCCGTAGTCTCCGTCGTGTATCTCAGCTAGCAACTCTTTCCCCTGTTCCCTGGAGAGACAATGCAGGGAAACGTCATTCGGCCGCTTCCTGTATAACTCACCGTCCTGGATGCAGTACGTTGTGGCCTATTAGGCACGTGCTCCACGTCCTCCTCTTTCTCCGGTAGCGTCCCTTGCGTCAGCTATTCCTTGATCTCCTTGGTACAGCACCCCTCCTGAGGCTCGAGCGCCAAGAGTAGGCGCGCTCCCGAGGTCGGGCCGCAGGCCGGGGCTCCCGAAGCAGGTGGCTGGGGGAGCTCTTCCCGAGGCGGCGCCGGCCTCGAAAGCGGAGGTGTTGCCGACGGCTTGAAGAGCCGCTCCTCGAAGACGCCAAGCTCTTGGGGTAGTCGCTTGGATGCTCTCTTGGCGATGTCATCGGCCTCCTTGTTGGTGCCATGGGGCACGTGCTGCACTTCTAGGCCCAAGAACTGCTTTTCCATCATGCGTACCTCCGTGATATATGCCTCCATGTCCTCGTCCCTTGGCTCGTATACCTTGTTGGAGAAGTTGACGAGAAGCTGCGAGTCGCCCTGATGGTGAGGCGCTTCACCCCTAGGGCCACCGCAGCCTTAAGGCCAGCTATGAGGCCTTCATACTCTGCTATCTTGTTGGAGACCTTCTCGCCCTGCTGGAAGCAGAGCTGCACGGCGTAGTAGAGCTTGTCCTGAGTGGGCGAGATGAGCAATGCTCCGACCCCCATGCCCTGGCACACAAATGCGCCATCGAAATACATAACCCAGCCGTCTGGCGCTTGACTTCCCGGCGAGAGGGATTGATCCTCGCCTGCTTCAAGCCCCGGAGCGTCCGTCCATTCTGCCACGAGGTCGGCGAGTGCGGCACGCTTGATGACCCTGGTTGTGCTGAACTCCAGCTGGAATGCCTACAGATCGATATTCCACTCGGCTACTCTTCCATCAGCGTTGGGGCTCCTGAGTACCCTCTCAAGTGGGTAGGCCGAGACGACCTTGATTGGGTGACCTTAGAAGTAGTGCCGTGGCTTACACGAGGCCACCAAGAGCGCGAGCAAGAGCTTCTGAGGCATGTGGTACCGTGCCCTTGCATCCCGCAGCACCGTGCTGACGAAATACACTGGGTGCTCGATGAGGGTGGGCGCGTCGACGGGGCCTGCGTCTGTCGGAGGTTGAGGCGCCTCCTGAAGCGATGGAACCCCCGGAGCCTGGTCGTTCATTGGGGCCTCTGCAGGCCCGAGGGCGCCGTCTTGCTGAGCCTGGTCATCCGTTGGCGTTGCTGTAGCCCTTGCGGTGCCCTCCGGGTCTTGTATCGCCCCGGCTGGGGGCATGGCTCGGCGCGACACATCCTTGGTCTGGCGCTCTTCCTGGACCGCCACCAGAGCTGCGCTAGCGGAGTAAGGAGTGGCAGCATGGTAAAGCACCAGGGGCTCGAGAGGGCGGGGCGCCACCATCATCGGAGGGTTGGTCAGCCTCCGGGGTCCACTCAAATGAGCCTTTCTTCTTCATCAGCTTGAAGAACTGTAGGGCATGCTCTCCCAGCTTGGAGATGAAGCGCCCCAGCAAAGTCAGCAGTTGGCAAGCTTCTGCATCTCCTTGAGGGTTTGTGGTGGGCTCATGTCTTCGACCGCCTTGACCTTCTCCGGGTTGGCCTCGATCCCCCCGTGGGACACAAGGAAGCCCAGCAGCTTGCCGGAGGGGACACCAAATACGCACTTGTTTGGGTTGAGCCGCAAGTCCACCTGGCGCAGGCTCGCGAAGGTCTCCTCCAGGTCCTGAATCAAAGTCCTCGCCTCCCGAGACTTTACCAAAATGTCGTCGACGTAGGCTTTAGCGTTCCTCTCGAGCTGCTGACCCAGGGCGATGTGCATCAGCCATTGGAAGGCCGCGCCTGCGTTGCACAGCCCGAACAGCATGAAAGTGTAGCAGTACACCCCGCACGGGGTCAGGAAGGCTGTCTTCTCCACGTCCTCTACCGCCATCTTGATCTGGTGATAGCATGAAAATGCATCCAGGAAGCATAGCAGGTTGCACTCGGCGGTGGAGTCAATGATCTGGTCGATGCCTGGAAGCGGGAATGGATCTTGGGACAGGCCTTGTTGAGTTGGTGAAGTCCATACACATGCCCTCCTTCCTACCTTTCTTTGGCACAATGACGGGGTTCACCAGCCACTCGGGGTACCGAACCTCGTGAATGACACCTGCTGCCTCCAGCTTGCGGGTTTCCTGGACGATGAAGGACTACTTCTCTGTGGACTGTCGCCACGCCTTCTGCTTCACAGGGCGCACATTGGGGCACACCCTCAAGTGATGCTCGATCACCCATCTTGGGACCCCTACCAGCTGTTTGGGCTCCCAAGCGAATACTTCCTTGTTTGCGCGCAAGAACTTCACCAATGCCTCCTCTTGATCCGGGTCGAGGTTAGCACCTATGGTGAAGGTGGCTCCCGAGAACCCATCTTCCTCGACTGGCACCTACTTGGTTTCTGCCCGATCTTGAGTGAACAACTGCTTCTTCTTAGCTGGTGCTGCCTCCTTAACTCCGGAGATGACCTCGTCGCGCTGTTGCGCTGCCGCGGTGGTTTTGAGGGCAAGATTGAGCGCTACTAGAGCCTCCTTGGTATCTCCAACTACGGTGAGGACGTCCTTGCTCCCGGGCATCTTCATGAGGTTGTAGGCCGGATGGGTTGCCGCCATAAACTGAGCCAGAGCCGGGTACCCGAGGATGGCGTTGTACGGGAGGCCAATACGGGCGATGTCGAAGCGATAGTTGTCGCGGGTGCCGAAGGTCACGGGAAGACGGATCTGCCCCAAGGGGCTGGAGGAGCCGCCGCTGACCCCGGAGAAGGGCTTGCTTGGGCGGAGTCGCTCGAGCGGTACGTGAAGGAGGCTAAAAGCCTCCACAAAGAGCATGTTGAGGCCAGTGTCACCGTCGATGAGGGTCTTGGTGACGGCTACGCTGCAGATGGTGGGTGTGCAAAGTATTGGTAGCACGCCCGAGCCGACGGTGGTGATAGGGTGATCTCCTAAGTTGAAGATCAGGTCGGCCTTGGGCGCCGCCCAACCCGGGGGAGCCCCCTGCCGTGTGGAGGGGCGGCCCCGATCTGGCGAAAGAACGGCTTGGTGTGACTGTCCGAGGGCGGTGCTTGCGAGCCGCCAAGGAGGGCCGCGACAGCGAGGGGCACCGGTGCCGCGTAGCGCGCAGCAAAGAGGACGCGCAGCTCCTCCCAAGATGCCACCATGGGTCCTGGGAGGTTGAGCAGCTAGTTGCGCGGTGCACCAATGAGGGCCATGGGACTCCAGTCGGCCATGACCTTGTCGTCACCCCCAGCCTTCAGGATGGCCTCTTCATACGCCAGCAGGAAGGCCGATGGGTCCGCCGCGCCGCCGTAACGCCGCAACATCTCCGGCTTGAACTTGGGCGGCCACTGCACCCGCCGCAAGGCAGGGGCAAAGGCTCTGAGCCCCCTGGCCCCGCTATGGGTATCCGCCATCGCAGCCGGAAGAGCAACGCCGGCCATGGGGGCAAGGCGCTGCGGTGGCGGAGCGTGAATCAATGGAAGGAAAGCTTCGACGCACCCCTACCTGGCGCGCCAAATGTTGGATTTCGGGTTCCGGCAAAACCCTCGAGGTTCGAACACTGGGGTGCGCACGAAGATCTCTCCTCCCCTAGCTCACGCCCTCACCGCGATCTCAAAGCTCAGCGCGTCGAACTCCCAGAACAAGAGACACAAGGTTTATACTGGTTCGGGCCACCGATGTGGTGTAATACCCTACTCCAGTGTGGTGTGGTGGATTGCCTCTTGGGCTGGGGATGAACAAGTACAAGGGAAGAACAACCTCCTGAGGAGAGGTGCTCTTGTGCTTCGGTGAGTTTGTGTGTGTGAGGATGGAATGGATTTGATCCAGGATCAGTTGCCTCCTACTGTGGTGGCTAGTCCTATTTATAGAGGCCCTGGTCCTCTTCCCAAATGCTAGCGGGAAGGGATGCCACAACGGCCGAATTTGAAGGGATACAACTAGTACAAGTTATCCTGACTAAAGGTGGTCTTCGCCTGCCAAAGGCTCTGGCGGTGACGCCGTCTTGGGCTCCATGGTGACCTCCGTCCTGCCATCCTGCTGGTCTTGGTCTCGTTGCACTGATATGGAAACCTTTGCCTGATGCCTCGGGACTCCTCGCCTGCGCTTGCCTCTTTAGCACCAAAGAGGAAACGAGGACACTACGCGCGTCGGCGCCCGCCTGGCCCTGGTCGTCATGGCTTACGTCACAAGAACCTCGCAAGGTGCCCCTTGCCTTGATCTCTCCGCCCCTCGCGAGCCAGCTTGGTGAGGCCGCCCCCGAGGAGGTCTTGCGTCGTCCGCCTCGCGAGGCTTGGCCCCTCGCGAGGGTATTGAGTGTTTGCTAGTGAATATGGGCCATAAAGGGCCGCTGGTGGAGCCACGCCGTGGGCCGCAGGTAGGCAAGTCTGGGGACCCCCGTTCCCAGGACGCCGACATCCCCAAGCTTAGATGCTTGAGACTTCTTGAAACATTAACTAGGGATGCCTTGGGAATCCCCAAGCTTGGGCTCTTGTGTCACCTTAGTTCCTCTCAAATCACGGTTTCCCTAATTCTTAAAAACTTCATCCACACAAAACTCAACGAGAACTCGTGAGATAAGTTAGTATAAATCAATAAAATAACCTTACCATTCTCTATTGTAGAAAATCACTAAAATTATAGTTTGACATTGCATACTAAATTCCTCTGCATATTTAAATATCCTATCCTAAAATAGAATCATTAAACAAGCAAACATATGCAAACAACGCAAACATAACAACAATCTATCTAAACAGGACAGTCTGTAAAGAATGCAAGAATATTCATACTTCTCAAACTCCAATTTTTTTGAAAAATTACCACACTTTAGAAAATTTGTTATATATTGTTGTGTAAAAATTTCAAGATTTTATCATGTTCTGACTATTCATAAATATTCAAAACATGACAATAAACTTTCTGTTTTCAAACAACAACATATAGACTTGCAAAATAAGCATGGTAAAGGCTATACTTGACACTTTTATTTAAGTAAAAGATACAAAACATTATTATAAATAGCAGCAGGCAAATAAAAATAAAAGAAAATGATGCTCCAAGCAAAACTCATATCATGTGACGAATAAAAATATAGCTCCAAGTGAGGTTACCGATAATGTTGGAGATGAAAGAAGGGATGCCTTCTGGGGCATTCCCAAGCTTAGTTGCTTGGGTGTTCCTTGAATATTAGCTTGGGGTGCCTTGGGCATCCCCGAGCTTAGGTTCTTTCCACTCCTTATTCTCCTCATATCGATATCTCACCCAAATCCTCGAATATTACGTTGGGGTGCCTTGGGCATCCCCAAGCTTAGGTTCTTGCCACTCTTTATTCTCCTCATATCGATATCTCACCCAAAACTTGAAAACTTCAATCACACAAAACTTGAGGGAACTTTGTGAGATAGGTTAGTACGATAAAACAAATCATTCATTTTGGTACTGTCAAAGACAAGATTCATAATTGTTTCCTAATAATGCCTACTGTACTATATCATTTCCACAATTTATATCCCTTCATATAAGCTATGGAAACACTAAAACAAGCAAACTATGCATTGGAAACAGAATCTATAAAAACAGAACGGTCTGTAAAGATCTGGACAATGACCATACTTCTGTAAATCAAAAATTCTGAAAAATTAGGACAACATAGGGAATTTGTATGTCAATCAAGTGTAAAAAATTCAGAGAAAAATCATGTTTATGTGAATTTAAAAAATTCCAGAATTGTGCGAAAAAGTTTTTGTTTTTTCACAGAATAAAGTCAACTATCATCCACACTATCCAAAAGGCTCCACTTGGCACTTTATTGAAAAAGAAACGATCAAACATGATTACTACAGTATCCTAATCATGTTAACACACAAGAACAGTAGGGGTAAATATTGGGTTGTCTCCCAACAAGCGCTTTTCTTTAATGCCTTTTTAGCTAGGCATGTGGTTCCAATAATGCTCACATAAAAGATAATAATTGAAACATGATGGGAGCATCATGAAGCATATGAATAGTACATTTGAGCCTAACCTACTTCCTATGCATAGGGATTTTGTGAGCAAACAACTTATGGGAACAAGAATCAACTAGCATAGGAAGGCAAAACAAGCATGACGTTAAGATTTTCAACACATAGAGAGGAATCTTGATATTATTGAGATACCTACAAGCATATGTTCCCCTCTCATAGTAATTTTCAGTAGCATCATGAATGAGTTCAACAATATATCTATCACATAAGACATTCTTTTCATGATCCACATGCATAATTTTTTTATTACGCTCCACATAAGCAAATTTATTCTCATCCATAGTGATGGGAGTATCATATGAAACTCGAATACTATAAATTGTTTCCACATTAAAAGAGTAATGTCCAAAAAAAGGGTAATCATAATTATGACAAGTTTTATGAGAATGATCATCACTACTTTTTATAACATAAGTGTCATCACAATAATCATCATAAGTAGCAACCTTGTTCTCATCATAATCAATTGAAACCTCTTCCAAGATAGTCGAATCGTTACAAAATAAAGTCATGACCTCTCCAAATCCACTTTTATCATTATAATAAGATTCAACACCCTCCAAAATAGTGGGATAATTATTATCTAATTTTGACACTCTTCCAAACCCACTTTCATAAATATTGCAGTCATCATATATAGGAGGCATGCAACCATCATAACAAATTTGATCATTCAAAGTAGAGGGACTAAAAAGATCATATTCATCAAGCATAGCATCCCCAAGATTGGGACAAACATTAATTGCAGCAAATAAATTCTCAAACATGTCATTCTAATGAAAAATAGCATCCCCAAGCTCGTGGCTTTGCATATCATAAGCATAATCACTCTCATCATTAATAGTATGAGTAGCACCAATAGTATAGCAATTATTATCATCACAATTTTCTAATTTGGTGCCAAAAATATTTTCAAGATTATAATAAGTATCATTATTTTCCCAATCATAATCATCACAATGAGTAATAAGCATAACAAAACCATCCTCAATGATTTCTTCGGACATTGTGCCATAGGACAAAGAATCAATATCATCATCAAGTATATCATCGTCCACAATTTTTTTTGATTCATTCTCATGAGGCATAACAATAATAGGATTAACATCATTTGGGAGGGATACCTTTTTACCTTTGCTTTTCCGCCTTTCCTTTTTCTTCTCCACATCATGTGTGGGTTTAATCAACTTTTTGGGGCTCCTTATTGATGAGATTGGTTGCATAGGAAGCTCATTCTCGTAACCTGTTTCATCACGAGAGACAATAGGAGGGAAAGTGGAGAGATTTACCCTTTCATTAGTATTTCTTTCATATTCTAATGGTTTTCCCATCTTTCTATAGTTGCAAATATAAGCATTCTCATTGCAATTTATCACACAAAACATATAGATTTCTTTAAGAGTAGTTTCAGCATGGTCGTGAATACAAACTCTTCAAACCAACTATTTTTATGTGACAATTCTTCACACCCCAAAAATAAACAAAGTTCATTATAAATTTCAAGGGTGATCAAGTTATTGCAATATTTGTCCATGATTTGATCATGAAAAAGTATGCATTGGAAATTAAGATGACCAACTCTATTGCAAAGTTCACAAGTAATGGGATGAAAAGAGCATAATTTTGTAGCAAATTCATCTATCACCTTAAGCCACCAATTGGTTTTATCATGTTTATGCTTATTACAAAATCTATCATCCCTATAAGGCATGTCTTCACAAACTCTATGCACTCCACAAAAATCGACATGCTTATAAGAAACATCTTTATCATGACTAGTGCAATCATCATTGGTATCATGAATATTCATAGCAAGCAACTAAGAACATTGTAATCATGTTTATCATTCAAATATATAGTGCCAAACATTTTATTGACTTCTTCTTCTAACACTTTGGCACAATCTTCCGATCCATCCTTTTCAAGAAAGACATTATAAAGATGAATAAAATGAGGCAACATTAATTCCAATTTTTTATTGTTTTCTTTTATAGACTAAACTAGTGATAAAACTAGAAAAAAAAGATTCAATTGCAAGATCTAAAGATATACCTTCAAGCACTCACCTCCCCGGCAACAGCACCAGAAAAGAGCTTGATGACTACTATGCAACCTTTCTTCTTGTAGACACGTGTTGGGCCTCCAAGCATAAAGTTTTGTAGAATACTAGCAAATTCCCTCAAGTGTATGACCTAAGGTTATCAATCAGTGGGAGGCATAGGATGAAGATGGTCTCTCTCAAACAACCCTGCAACCAAATAACAAAGAGTCTCTTGTGTCCCCAACACACCCAATACAATTGTAAATTGTATAGGTGCACTATTTTGGTGAAGAGATGGTGATACAAGTGTAATATGGATAGTAGATATGGGTTTTTGTAATCTGAAAATGTAAAAACAACAAGGTAAATAGTAGTAAAAGCGAGCAAAAATGGTATAACAGTGCTTGAAAACAAGGCCTAGGGTTCATACTTTGACTAGTGCAAAATCTCTCAACAATGAAAACATAATTGGATCATATAACAATCCCTCAACATGCAATAAAGAATCACTCCAAAGTTTCTATCAGAGAATGTAAACGTGCATCAACCCCTATGCATAGATTACCCCAATGTCACCACGGGAATCGGCGAGTTGAGTGCCAAAACATACATCAAGTGAATCATTATAATACCCCATTGTCACCACGGGTATCCATATGCAAGGCATCCATCAAGTGTTCTCAAATCCAATATTCAATCTAACATAACGAAACCTCAAAGAGCAAGACCCAATTCATCACAAGAAGGTAGAGAGGGAAGAACACCATAAGATTCAAATATATTAACAAAGCTCGCGGTACATCAAGATTGTGCCAAATCAAGAACATGAGAGAGGGAGATCAAACACATACCTACTAGTACATACCCTCAGCCCCGAGGGTGAACTACTCCCTCCTCATCATGGTGGCCGCCGGGATGATGAAGATGGCCTCCGGTGAAGATTTCCCCCTCCGGGAGGGAGCCGAAACAGGGGCCCGATTGGTTTTTCGTGGCTACAAAGGCTTGCAGCGGCGGAACTTCTCATCTAGGGTTCTTTTCAGAGGTTAATGTATATATAGGAATTTTTTGGCATCGGTCTCACGTCAGGGGAGTGTACGAGGAGCCCACAAGCTCGGGAGGCGCACCCTAGGTGGTGGGCGTGTCCCCCGGTCTTATGGCCTCCTTGGTCACCTCCTAGGCCAGCTTCGGTGCTTCGAGAGTCTCTTTTGGTCCATTAAAAATCACCGTAAATTTTCAGCCCATTCCGAGTGAACTTTTATTTGTGCACAAAAAACGACACCACGGTAGTTCTACTGAAAACATCGTTAGTCCGGGTTGGTTCTACTCAAATCATACCAAAACCATTTAAAATTGTTGTAAACATGGCATGAATACTTCATAAATTATAGATACGTTGGAGATGTATCACACAACACGAGACGGTGTGACTTATGGCGGTGTTGCATATGAGGTGCACCCCAAGAACCGGTGGTGTGCATGTGAGAGGCCTCATAAGTATCACTAGCTGTGCTCGCACTTGATGACGGTGGCCAAGGTGAGAAACTTGCATGTTTCTGATGGGAGGACTGTGCGGTTGTAGGAGTTCACGTTGGAAGCCATGAGGTTGAGATGGGCTCATTGATTTTATCCTTTTCTTGACCAGTCACAGTGGCCTAAGTATGTTGGCCCACATGTCGTGCCTGATCTTGAACTCATGGTGCCTACAAAGGGAAGATAAGAAAGAAGAGGTTCAGGAGTTACAAGGATGATCTAGTTGGATACAACAGAATGAAACAATTTGGTAGCGGTCATTTCACGAAGCCACTGGACACCAACGATTGTGGACAATGTGATGATCTGGGACACAATGTTAGGAGATGCACCAAAAGGCCTAGAACCGATGCCAACACGGGCTCTAGCCAAACAGGTGTTCGCAGAGGAGGTTCCGGTAGCACATGAAGAGGTGGCCGTGGAGGATGGACTAGTCTTAGAGGTAGTGCATGAGGTGGTACTACTATTGTTGGCCATGGATGACGGACAAGTCTTAGAGGTAGTGCATGAGGTGGCACTACTATTGGTGGGTGTGGAGGACGGACGAGTCTTAGAGGTGCCAGCGGGGGTGGTCGTTGTTCAGGTGGCACTACGAGGCAAAGGATTGATAGAGGAAGGCCTATTGACGTTTTGCTTAATCCGGACGGTTGAAATAATATGAATGGTACTTGTTGTTTTGGTTAATCACTCTTATTTTATTCCCTCTATTTAATATGTTGATATTTTCCACTAACAACCACTCTTATTTTTGTAGGCATGGCTTCATCCGGTTCCGTGACGAGGCCGCCGTGTGCTAACCATGAAGATTTGCCGGACAAGTGGGGGAACACCGAATTGGACAAGGTGAAGGAAAAAGATATGAAAACCCCATCATGTTGGTGTGGATATGATTGCAAGGTGAAGGTGTCCACCGACCACAAGAAGTCATGGACGGAAGGGAGAAGATTTGTGTGTGTCCCAACTATGCACATGATCATGCGCATCCAAAAACGCCTATGATATACCACCGGTATGGTCAAAGAGTAATCTCAATTTTGGTTCGACTTCAACTCATAATACTAACAACAAAATTGTTTTTCCTATGCATTCATAGCCTCCTCTTTGCAAGTACTTCACATGGATAGATCAAGATGTGCTAGAACATGTTCAAAGGGACCAATATCGAGATTGTCTTAGGAGCCAACGGTTGTTCAAAGAAGCATATCAAACAACCGAAGATGAAGAGCGTCATTAGAAGGAGAAGATGGAAAGAAAGAAGCGTGAGGAGGAGAGGGCACACAAAGAGAAGGTTGCTCGTGAAGAAGAGAGGCCAAGAAAGGTTGCAAGGGCTCGCGATGCACAAGAGGAGGATGAGGCACATTACAATAAGGGAAAAGGGCCCATGTTTCCTTAGTGATCTTGTGATGCGTCTAGTGAAGTTGTATGTCTGAGTCTATTTGATGGTATTTCGTATGGCCCTAATTTGCATGTTGGATACTTTATGATGTTGTGATGCTTGAGACTATTTTATGCCACTATGTATGTTGAACTTTAGTGCTAAAACAGACAAATGTTGAACTATTTGTGACTCAAATATTGTCATGTATATACCAATGTTGTTTTTTTAATTATGTTTTATGTCTAACATGTTGCTTCTTCTTGTTTTGCAGGGCCTTCAACACTATCGTCGGAGTCTATGGCGGTAGGATGTGCCACCCTACTGTCGGAGACGCTAGCGATAGGCCCTACATCTCACGCAGACAACCAGACATATGTATGGCGCTGCGCGCCAAGATCAGGCCCTACCGCCATAACCTATGGCGGTAGGGTGGCACATCCTACCGCCACATACTCTAGTGGCAGGGTTGAAAGCCCTGCAAAACAAGAAGAGGAAACATGTTAGACGGAAAACATAACTAAACAAACAACATTGATATATACCTGACAATATTTCAGTTCCAAACAGTTCAACATTTGTCCGTTTTCGCACTAAAGTTCAACAACATAGTGGCATAAAATACTCTCAAGCATCACAACATGCGGTAGGGTATGAAAGCCCTGCAAAAAAATGAACCAACATAATTTGTATGTTTCCGTTGTCAACTTTGTTGCACAGGCCAAATGATAACATAAATAGAAACTAGAAACATCTGGTAGTTCAAATGACATACAACACCCGGTAGTTCAAATGACACATGATACGTCTCCAACGTATCAATAATTTTTGATTGTTCCAAGCTATTATATTATCTATTTTGGATGTTTTATATGCATTATTATGCTATTTTATATTATTTTTGGGACAAACTTATTAACCTAGAGCCCAGTGCCAGTTTCTGTTTTTTCCTTATTTTTGAGTCTCGCAGAAAAGGAATACTAAACGGAGTCCAAACGGAATAAAATTTAAGATGATTTTTCTTGGACTAGAAGACGCCTAGAGGACTTGGAGTCCAAGCCAGAAGACCCACGAGGTGGCGGCAAGGGTGGAGGGTGCGCCCTAGGGGGCGCCCCCTGCCTTGTGGCCCCCTCGGGAGTCCCCTGACCTACCTCTGTTGGGGAACGCAGTAATTTCAAAAATTTGCCTACGCACACACAGGACCATGGTGATGGCATAGCAACGAGAGGGGAGAGTGTTGTCTACGTACCCTCGTAGACCGTAAGCGGAAGCGATCACAACGTAGAGGAAGTAGTCGTACGTTCTCCTCGCCATCCTGCCAATCCCAAAGGCCGCTACTCCGCACCTCCGAGTCGATGATGACGAGAGGAAGTAGTCAGACGTTCTCCTCGCGATCCAGCCGATCCCAGCGCCGTTACTCCGGCGCCCGAGTTCTTGGCACACGCTCAGCTCGATGACGCTCCTCGGGCTCCGATCCAAAGCAAAGCTCCGGGAGAGGGAGTTCCACAAGACGACGGTGCAGGACGACGATCTTGATGTTTCACCGACGCAGGGCTTCGCCTAAGCACCGCTACGATATGACCGAGGTGGAATATGGTGGAGGGGGCACCGACACGGCTAAGGAACGATCTCAAGGATCAACTTGTGTGTCCTAGGGTGCTCCCTCCCCGTATATAAAGGAGGGAGGGAGGAGGTGGCCGGCCACAAGGGGGGCGCACCATAGGAGGGAAACCTACTCCAAGTAGGTTTCCCTCTCTTCCTTATCTTATTTGGAGGGAAGGAAGGAGTACTAGTATTAGGAAGTAGTACTAGTAGTAGGAATAGGAAGAGGGGAAGGAGAAAGGAAAGGGGGCCGGCCCCTTCCCCAATTCGGATTGGGCTTGGGGCGCGCCTCCCTTGTTCCTTCTCCCTTCCTTCCTACATGGGCCCAATAAGGCCCATATACCTCCCGGGGTTCCGTAACCTCCGGAGCTCCAAACTTCTCCGGAACCTTTCCGGTGTCCAAATATATCCGTCCAATATATTAATCTTTATGTCTCGACCATTTCAAGACTCCTCGTCATGTCCGTGATCATATCCGGACTCCAAACAACCTTCGTACATCAAAATACACAAACTCATAATATAACCGCCATCGAAACCTTAAGCGTCACGGACCCTACGGTTCGAGAACAATGTAGACATGACCGAGACACATCTCCGGTCAATAACCAATAGCGGGACCTCGGATGCCCATATTGGCTCCTACATTTTCTACGAAGATCTTTATCGGTCAGACCGCATAACAACATACGTTGTTCCCTTTGTCATCGGTATGTTACTTACCCGAGATTCGATCGTCGGTATCCAATACCTAGTTCAATCTCACATCGCAAGTCTCTTTACTCGTTCCGTAATACATCATCTCACAACTAACTCATTAGTTGTAATGCTTGCAAGGCTTATGTGATGTGCATTACCGAGAAGGCCCAGAGATACCTCTCCACAATCGGAGTGACAAAACCTAATCTCGAAATACGCCAACCCAACAAGTACCTTTGGAGACACCTGTAGTACTCCTTTATGATCACCCGATTACGTTGTGACGCTTTGGCAAGACTCCAAAGTGTTCCTCCGTAAACGGGAGTTGCATAATCTCATAGTTACAGGAACATGTATAAGTCATGAAGAAAGCAATAGCAACATACTAAACGATCAAGTGCTAGGCTAACGGAATGGGTCATGTCAATCAGATCATTCTCCTAATGATGTGATCCCGTTAATCAAATGACAACTCATGTCTATGGTTAGGAAACATAACCATCTTTGATTAACGAGCTAGTCAAGTAGAGGCATACTAGTGACACTGCTGTTTGTCTATGTATTCACACATGTATTATGTTTCCGGTTAATACAATTCTAGCATGAATAATAAACATTTATCATGATATAAGGAAATAAATAATAACTTTATTATTGCCTCTAGGGCATATTTCCTTGATCTCCCACTTGCACTAGAGTCAATAATCTAGTTCACTCAAGAATGATTCTAACACCCATGGAGTCTTGGTGCTGATCATGTTTTGCTCGTGGAAGAGGCTTAGTCAACGGGTCTGCAACGCTCAGATCCGTATGTACTTTGCAAATCTCTATGTCTCCCACTTGGACTTGGTCCCGAATGGAATTGAAGCGTCTTTTGATATGCTTGGTCCTCTTGTGAAATCTGGATTCCTTTGCCAAGGCAATTGCACCAAGATTGTCACAGAAGATCTTCATTGGTCCCGATGCACTAGGTACAACACCTAGATCGGAAATGAACTCTTTCATCCAGACTCCTTCATTTGCTGCTTCCAAGCAGCTATGTACTCCGCTTCACATGTAGATCCCGCCACGACGCTTTGTTTAGAACTGCACCAACCGACAGCTCCACCGTTTAACAAAAACACGTATCCGGTTTTGCGATTTAGAATCGTCCGGATCGTGTCAAAGCTTGCATCGACGTAACCATTTACGACTAGCTCTTTGTCACCTCCATATACGAGAAACATATCCTTAGTCCTTTTCGTATTTCAGGATGTTCTTGACCGCTGTCGATGATCCACTCTGGATTACTTTGGTACCTTCCCGCCAAGCTTACAGCCTAAGCATACGTCGTGTCCGGTACACAGCATTGCATACATGATAGAGCCTATGGCTGAAGCATAGGGAACATCTTTCATTTTCTCTCTATCTTCTGGCGTGGTCGGGCATTGAGTCCGACTCAATTTCACACCTTGTAATACAGGTAAAAACCTTTCTTTGCCTGATCTATTTTGAACTTCTTCAAAACTTTATCAAGGTATGTGCTTTGTGAAAGTCCAATTAAGCGTCTTGATCTATCTCTATAGATCTTGATGCCCAATATGTAAGCAGCTTCACCAAGGTCTTTCATCGAAAAACTCTTGTTCAAGTATCCCTTTATGCTATTCAGAATTCTATATCATTTCCGATCGGTAATATGTCATCTACATATAATATCGTAAATGCTACAGAGCTCCCATTCACTTTCTTGTAAATACGTGCTTCTCCAAAAGTCTCAGATAAACCCAAATACTTTGATCACACTATCAAAGCGTTTATTCCAACTCGAGACGCTTGCACCAGTCCATAAATGGATCGCTGGAGCTTGCACACTTTGTTAGCTCCCTTTGGATCGATAAAACCTTACGGTTGCATCATATACAACTCTTCTTCAGAAACCCATTCAGGAATGCGGTCTTTACATCCATTTGCCAAATTTCATAATCATAAATGCGGCAATTGCTAACATGCTTCGGACAGACTTAAGCATCGCCACGGGTGAGAAGGTCTCATCGTAGTCAATCCCTTGAACTTGTCGAAAACCCTTTGCGACAAGTCGAGCTTTGTAGACAGCAATATTACCGTCGGCGTCAGTCTTCTTCTTGAAGATCCACTTGTTTTCTATTGCTTGCCGACCCTCGGCAAGTCAACCAAAGTCCACACTTTGTTTTCATACATGGATCCCATCTCAGATTTCATGGCCTCAAGCCATTTTATGGAATCTGGGCTCACCATCGCTTCTTCATAGTTCGTAGGTTCATCATGATCTAGTAGCATGACTTCCGTAACAGGATTGCCGTGCATCACTGGTGCGGATTTTATTCTGGTTGATCTACGAGGTTCTCAGAGTAACTTGATCTGAAGTTTCATGATCAACATCATCAACTTCCTCACTATTTGGTGTAGATATCGCAGTAAAACCGGTTTATGTGATAAACTACTTTCAAATAAGGGAGAAGGTACGATTACCTCATCAAGTTCTACTTTCCTCCCACTCACTTCTTTCGAGAGAAACTCCTTCTCTAGAAAGGATCCATTCTTAGCAACAAATGTCTTGCCTTCGGATCTGTGATAGAAGGTGTACCCAACTGTCTCCTTTGGGTATCCTATGAAGACACATTTCTCCAATTTAGGTTCGAGCTTATCAGGTTGAAGCTTTTTCACATAAGCATCGCATCCCCAAACTTTAAGAAAGCGACAACTTTGGTTTCTTGCTAAACCACAGATTCATAAGGTGTCGTCTCAACGGATTTTGACGGTGTTCTATTCAGCGTGAATGCGGCCGTCTCAAGAGCATAACCCCAAAGCGATAGCGGTAAATCTGTAAGAGACATCATAGATTGCACCATATCTAGTAAAGTGCGACACGACGTTCGGACACACCATTGCTACTGTGGTGTTCCGGTGGCGTGAGTTGTGAAACTATTCCGCATTGTTTCAAATGTAGACCAAACTCAGAACTCAAATATTCGCCTCCACGATCAGATCAGAGAAACTTTATTTTCTTATTACGATGATTTTCAACTTCACTCTGAAATTCTTTGAACTTTTCAAATGTTTCAGACTTATGTTTCATTAAGAAGATATACCCATATCTGCTTAAATCATCTGTGAAGGTGAGAAAATAACGATATCCGCCACAAGCCTCAACATTCATTGGACCACATACATCTCGTATGTATGATTTCCAACAAATCTGTTGCTCTCTCCATTGTACCGGGAGAACGGGGTTTTAGTCATCTTGCCCATGAGGCACGGTTCTAAGTGCCAAGTGATTCATAATCAAGTGACTCCAAAAGTCCATCAAGATGGAGTTTCTTCATGCGCTTTATACCGATATGACCTAAACGGCAATGCCACAAATAAGTCGCACTATCATTATCAACTCTGCATCTTTTGGTTTCAACATTATGAATATGTGTATCACTACTATCGAGATTCATTAAAATAGACCACTCTTCAAGGGTGCATGACCATAAAAGATATTATTCATATAAATAGAACAACCTTTATTCTATGATTTAAATGAATAACCGTCTCGCATCAAACAAGATCCAAATATAATGTTCATGCTTAACGCTGGCACCAAATAACAATTATTTAGGTCTAAAGCTAATCCCGAAGGTAGATGTAGAGGTAGCGTGCCGACCGCGATCACATCGACTTTGGAACCATTTCCCACGCGCATCGTCACCTCATCCTTTGCCGTTGTTCGCAATCTGTAGTCCCTGCTTCGAGTTGCAAATATTAGCAATGTAACCAAAGATCAAATACCCAGTGCTCTGCGAGCTCTAGTAAGGTACACATCAATAACATGTATATCACATATACCTTTGTTCACCTTGCCATCCTTCTTATCCGCCAAATACTTGGGGCAGTTCCGCTTCCAAAGGACTATGCTTGCAAGAGAAGCACTCAGTTTCAGTGTTTAGGTCCAGACTTGGGTTTCTTCCTTGAGCGGCAACTTGTTTGCTGTTCTTCTTGAAGTTCCCTTCTTCTTCCCTTTGCCTTTCTTCTTGAAACTAGTGGTCTTATTGACCATCAACACTTGATGCTCCTTCTTGATTTCTACCTCCGCAGCTTTCAAAGATTGCGAAGAGCTCGAGCATAGTCTTTACTAACCCTTGCATATTATAGTTCATCACGAAGCCTTTGTAGCTTGGTGGCGTGATCGAAGAATTACATCAATGACACAATCATCCGGAAGATCAACTCCCGGTTGAGTCAAGTGATTGTAATACCTGACATTACTGAGTATGTGCTCACCGATGCACCCATTCTCCTCCATTTTGCAGCTATAGAACTTATTGGAGACTTCATATCTCTCAATCCGGGCATTCTGTTGAAATATCAACTTCAACTCTTGGAACATCTCATATGCTCCACGACTTTCAAAACATCGTTGAAGACCCGGTTCTAAGCCGTAAAGCATGGCACACTAAACTATAGAGTAGTCATCAGCTTTGCTCGCCAGACGTTCTTAACGCCGTCGGGCCAGCATCAAGAAGAGTCTGGCACCTAGCGGTGCATCCAGACGTAACTCTTACGTGCAGCAATGAGGATAATCCTCGTGTTACGGACCCAGTCCGTGTAATTGCTACCATCATCTTTCAACTTTGCTTTCTCAAGGAACGCATTAAAATTCAACGGAACAACAAAGACGAGCCATCTATCTACAAATGTATATAGACAAGCAAGATACTATCAGTACTAAGTTCATGATAAATTTAAGTTCAATTAATCATATTACTTAAGAACTCCCACTTAGGCAGACATCTCTCTAGTCATCTAAGTGATCACGTGATCCAAATCAACTAAACCATAACCGATCATCACGTGAGATGGAGTAGTTTTCAATGGTGAACATCTTATGTTGATCATATCTACTATATGATTCACGCCGACCTTTCGGTCTCCGTGTTCCGAGGCCATATCTCGCATATGCTAGGCTCGTCAAGTATAACTCGAGTATTCTGCGTGTGCAAAACTGGCTTGCACCCGTTGTAGATGGACGAGAGCTTATCACACCCGATCATCACGTGGTGTCTCGCACGACGAACTTTGGCAACGGTGCATACTCGGAGAACACTACTTGATAATTTTAGTGAGAGATCATCTTAAAATGCTACCGTCAATCAAAGCAAAATAAGATGCATAAAGGATAAACATCACATGCAATCAATATAAGTGATATGATATGGCCATCATCATCTTGTCCTTGTGATCTCCATCTCAAGCACCGTCATGATCACCATCGTCACCGGGCGCGACACCTTGATCTCCATCGTAGCATCGTTGTCGTTTACGCCATCTATTGCTTCTACGACTATCGCTACCGCTTAGTGATAAAGTAAAGCAATTATGATGCGTTGCATTTCATACAATAAACCGACAACCATATGGCTTTCGCCATTGCCGATAACTCGGTTACAAAACATGACCATCTCATACAATAAAATATAGCATCACGTCTTGACCATATCACATCACAACATGCCCCGCAAAAACAAGTTAGACGTCCTCTACTTTGTTGTTGCAAGTTTTACGTGGCTGCTCCGGGCTGAGCAAGAACCGTTCTTACCTACGCATTAAAACCACAACGATACTTCGTCAAATAGACTCCGCTTTTAACCTTCTCAAGGACCGGGCGTAGCCACACTCGGTTCAACTAAAGTGAGAGAGACAGACACCCGCCAGCCACCTTTAAGCACGAGTGCTCGTGAACGGTGAAACCAGTCTCGTAGAAGCTGCACGCGTAATGTCGGTCCGGGCCGCTTCATCTCACAATACCGCTGAACCAAAGTATGACATGCTGGTAGGCAGTATGACTTGTATCGCCCACAACTCACTTGTGTTCTACTCGTGCATATGACATCAACGCATAAAACCAGGCTCGGATGCCACTTTGTTGGGGAACGCAGTAATTTCAAAAATTTGCCTACGCACACACGGGACCATGGTGATGGCATAGCAACGAGGGGAGAGTGTTGTCTACGCATCAGAGACCGTAAGCGGAAGCGATCACAACGTAGAGGAAGTAGTCGTACGTTCTCCTCGCGATCCTGCCGATCCCAATGCTGCTACTCCGGCACCTCCGAGTCGATGATGACGTAGAGGAAGTAGTCGTACGTTCTCCTCGCGATCCAGCCGATCCCAGCGCCGTTACTCCGGCGCCTCCGAGTTCTTGGCACACGTTCAGCTCGATGACGCTCCTCGGGCTCCGATCCAGCAAAGCTCCGGGAGAGGGAGTTCCACAAGACGACGGGCGTGGTGACGATCTTGATGTTTCACCGACGCAGGCTTCGCCTAAGCACCGCCACGATATGACCGAGGTGGAATATGGTGGAGGGGGCACCGCACACGGCTAAGGAACGATCTCAAGGATCAACTTGTGTGTCCTAGGGTGCCCCCTCCCGTATATAAAGGAGGGAGGGAGGAGGTGGCCGGCCACAAGGGGGCGCACCATAGGAGGGGAAACCTACTCCAAGTAGGTTTCCTCTCTTCCTTATCTTATTTGGAGGGGGAAGGAAGGAGTACTAGTATTAGGAAGTAGTACTAGTAGTAGGAATAGGAAGAGGGGAAGGAGAAAGGAAAGGGGGCGGCCCCTTCCCCAATTCGGATTGGGCTTGGGCGCGCCTCCCTTGTTCCTTCTCCCTTCCTCCTACATGGGCCCAATAAGGCCCATATACCTCCGGGGGTTCGGTAACCTCCCGAGCTCCAAACTTCTCCGAACCTTTCCGTGTCCAAATATATCCGTCCAATATATTAATCTTTATGTCTCGACCATTTCGAGACTCCTCGTCATGTCCGTGATCATATCCGGGACTCGAACAACCTTCGGTACATCAAAATACACAAACTCATAATATAACCGTCATCGAAACCTTAAGCGCATGGACCCTACGGTTCGAGAACAATGTAGACATGACCGAGACACATCTCCGGTCAATAACCAATAGCGGGACCTGGATGCCCATATTGGCTCCTACATTTTCTACGAAGATCTTTATCGGTCAGACCGCATAACAACATACGTTGTTCCCTTTGTCATCGGTATGTTACTTACCCGAGATTCGATCGTCGGTATCCAATACCTAGTTCAATCTCAGCATCGGCAAGTCTCTTTACTCGTTCCGTAATACATCATCTCACAACTAACTCATTAGTTGTAATGCTTGCAAGGCTTATGTGATGTGCATTACCGAGAAGGCCCAGAGATACCTCTCCGACAATCGGAGTGACAAAACCTAATCTCGAAATACGCCAACCCAACAAGTACCTTTGGAGACACCTGTAGTACTCCTTTATGATCACCCGATTACGTTGTGACGCTTTGGTAGTACCCAAAGTGTTCCTCCGGTAAACGGAGTTGCATAATCTCATAGTTACAGGAACATGTATAAGTCATGAAGAAAGCAATAGCAACATACTAAACGATCAAGTGCTAGGCTAACGGAATGGGTCATGTCAATCAGATCATTCTCCTAATGATGTGATCCCGTTAATCAAATGACAACTCATGCCTATGGTTAGGAAACATAACCATCTTTGATTAACGAGCTAGTCAAGTAGAGGCATACTAGTGACACTCTGTTTGTCTATGTATTCACACATGTATTATGTTTCCGGTTAATACAATTCTAGCATGAATAATAAACATTTATCATGATATAAGGAAATAAATAATAACTTTATTATTGCCTCTAGGGCATATTTCCTTCAACCTCCTCATCCTATATATTCACATATATTCAAAAACCCTCAGAGGGAGCCACAAAAATACTTTTCTGCTGCCGCAACCTTCTGTTCCCGTGAGATCCCATCTTGGGGCCTTTTCTGGCAACCTGCCAGAGGGGGATTCGATCACGGAGGGCACCTACATCTACCCTATTGCCCTTCCGATGAACCGTGAGTAGTTTACCTCAGACCTACGGGTCCATAGCTAGTAGCTAGATGGCTTCTTCTCTCTCTTTGATTCTCAATACCATGTTCTCCTCGATGTTCTTGGAGATCTATCTGATATAATCTTCTTTTGCGGTGTGTTTGTCGAGATCCAATGAATTGTGGATTTATGATCAGCTTATCTATGAATATTATTTGAATCTTCTCTGAATTCTTATATGCATGATTTGATATCTTTGTATTTCACTTCGAATTATGGGTTTGGTTTGGCCAATTAGATTGTTTTTTCTTGCAATGGGAGAGGTGCTTAGCTTTGGGTTCAATCTTGCATGATTTCACCCAGTGACAAAGTAGGGGTAGTGAGACACGTATTGAATTCTTGACATCGAGGATAAAAAGATGGGGTTTTCATCATATTGCTTGAGTTTATTCCTCTACATCATGTCATCTTACTTAAGGTGTTACTCCGTTCTTTATGAACTTAATACTCTAGATGAATGCTGGATAATGGTTGATGTGGAGTAATAGTAGTAGATGCAGGCAGGAGTTGGTCTACTTGGCATGGACGTGATGCCTATATGCATAATCATTGCCTTGGATATTGTCATAACTTTGCACTTTTCTATCAATTTCTCAACAGTAATTTGTTCACCAACCGTATTATTTGCCTTCAAGAGAGAAGCCTCTAGTGAAACTATGACCCCGGGTCTATTTTCCATCATATTTGTTTCTGATCTACTATTTTGCAATCTTTTATTTTCAATCTATAAACCAAAAAACCCAAAAATATTTAGTTATATTTTATTTAGTTTTATCTATCTCTATCAGATCTCACCTTTGCAAGTGACCGTGAAGGGATTGATAACCCCTTTATCGCGTTGGGTGCAAGTGTTTGATTGTTTGTGTAGGTGCATCTTTTGGGGACTTGCGCATTTCTCCTACTGGATTGATACCTGATACGTCCATTTTGCGTCATGCTTTTATATCGATATTTATTGCATTATGGGCTGTTATTACACATTATTTCACAATACTTATGCCTATTCTCTCTTATTTTATAAGGTTTACATGAAGGGGGAGAATGCCTAAAATTTGGAATTACGAAATTTGGAAAAGGAGCAAATATTAGAGACCTATTCTGCATAGCTCCAAAAGTCCTGAAACCCCACGAAAGTTGTTTTTGGAATTAGTAAAAAATATTGAGCGAAGAAAGTACCAGAGGGGGGCCACCCACCATCCACGAGGGTGGGGTGCGCGCCCTACACCCCTGGGTGCGCCCCCTGCCTTGTGGGCCCCCTGGCAAGCCTCCGATGTCCATCTTCTGCTATATGAAGTCTTTTACCTTGGAAAAATTCATAAGCAAGCTTTCGGGACGAAACACCGCCGCCACGAGGCGGAACCAATCTAGGGCTCGGGCGGAGCTGTTCTGCCAGGGAAACATCCCTCCAAGAGGGGGAAATCATCACCATCGTCATCACCAACGATCCCCTCATCTGGAGGGGGTCAATCTCCATCAACATCTTCACCAGCACCATCTCCTCTCAAACCCTGGTTCATCTCTTGTATCCAATCTTTGTATCAAATCCTCAGATTGGTACATGTGGGTTGCTAGTAGTGTTGATTACTCATTGTAGTTGATGCTAGGTTGTTTATTTGGTGGAAGATTATATGTTCAGATCCTATATGCATATTTATACCCCTCTGATTATGAAAATGAATATGATTTGTGAGTAGTTACGTTTGTTCCTGAGGACATGGGAGAAGTCTTGCTATAAGTAGTCATGTGAATTTGGTATTCGTTCGATATTTTGAAGAGATGTATGTTGTCTTTCCTCTAGTAGTGTTATGTGAACGTCGACTACATGAAACTTCACCATTGTTTGGGCCTAGAGGAAGTCATTGGGAAGTAATAAGTAGATGATGGGTTGCTAGAGTGACAGAAGCTTAAACCCTAGTTTATGTGTTGCTTCGTAAGGGGCTGATTTGGATCCATATGTTTCATGTTATGGTTAGGTTTACCTTAATACTTCTTTTGTAGTTACGGATGCTTGCAATAGAGGTTAATCATAAGTGGGATGCTTGTCCAAGGAAGGGCAGCACCCAAGCACCGGTCCACCCACATATCAAATTATCAAAGTAACAAACGTGAATCATATGAGCGTGATGAAAACTAGCTTGACGATAATTCCCATGTGTCCTCGGGAGCGTTTTCCTTTATATAAGAGTTTTCCAGGCTTGTCCTTTGCTACAAAGAGGATTGAGCCATCTTGCTGCACCTTATTTACTTTCATTACTTGTTACCCGTTACAAATTACCTTATCACAGAACTATCTGTTATCGATAATTTCAGTGCTTGCGGAGAATACCTTACTGAAAACCGCTTGTCATTTCCTTCTGCTCCTTGTTGGGTTCGACACTCTTACTTATCGAAAGGACTACGATAGGTCCCCTATATTTGTGGGTCATCAAGACTCTTTTCTGGCGCCGTTGCCGGGGAGTGAAGCGCCTTTGGTAGGTGGAATTTGGTAAGGAAAGATTTATATAGTGTGCTGAAATTTACTGTCACTTGTTACTATGGAAAGTAATCCTTTGAGAGGCTTGTTCGGGGTATCTTCACCCTGACCAATAGAGCAAAGAGTTGCTCCTCAACCTACTGAACCTACTGAAAATGTTTACTTTGAAATTCCTTCGGGCATGATAGAGAAACTGCTAGCTAATTCTTTTACAGGAGATGGACAATTGCATCCCGATTTGCACCTAATCTATGTGGACGAAGTTTGTGGATTATTTTTAAGCTTGCAGGTATGCCCAAGGATGTTATCAAGAAGAAGGTCTTCCCTTTATCTTTGAAGGGAAAGGCATTGACATGGTTTAGGCTATGTGATGATATGTGATCATGGAACTACAACCGATTGAAATTGGAATTTCATCAGAAGTTTTATCCTATGCATCTTGTTCATCGTGATTGCAATTATATATATATATATATATATATATATATATATATATTTATTTATATATATTTGGCCTCACGAAGGAGAAAGCATCGCTCAAGCTTGGGGGAGGCTTAAGTCAATGTTATATTCATTCCCCAATCATGAGCTCTCAAGAGAAATTATTATTCAAAACTTTTATGCTAGGCTTTCTCTCAATAATCGCTCCATGCTCGATACTTCTTGTATTGGTTCTTTTATGATGAAGACTATTGAATTCAAATGGGATTTATTGGAAAGAATTAAACGCAACTCTGAAGATTGGTACCTCGATGAAGGTAAGGAGTCAGTTATAACACTTAAGTTTGATTGTGTTAAATCTTTTATGGATACCGATGTTTTCCGTGAATTTAGCACTAAATATGGACTTGACTCTGAGATAGTAGCTTCTTTATGTGAATCATTTGCTACTCATGTTGATCTCCATAAGGAGAAGTGGTTTAAATATAATCCTCCCATTGAAGTAAAAGTAGTTGCACCTATTAAAGTTGAAGAAAATACTATCACTTATAATGATCCTATTATTCCTACTGCTTATATTGAGAAACCACCTATCCCTATTAAAAGAAAGGATCACGCTAAAGCTTCAACTGTGGTCAACAAAAGTAATATTAGGACACCCAAACCCCCTGAGCAAATTAAAGTTGAACCTAGTATTGCTATGGTTAAAGATCTCTTGGCTGATAATATTGATGGGCATGTTATTTACTTCTGTGATGAAGCTGCTAGAATTGCTAGACCCGACACTAAAAATAAACATAGACCTGCTGTAGGCATGCCTGTTATTTCTGTTAAAATAGGAGATCATTGTTATCATGGCTTATGTGATATGGGTGCTAGTGCAAATTCAATACCTCATTCCTTATACAAAGAAATTATGCATGATATTGCACCTGCTGAGATAGAAGAAATTGATGTTACAATTAAGCTTGCCAATAGAGATACTATTTCACCAGTTGGGATTGTTAGAGATGTTGAAGTCTTGTGTGGTAAAGTTGAATATCCTATTGATTTTCTTTTTCTTGGTTCCCCACAAGATAACTTTTGTCCCATTATATTTGGTAGACCCTTCTTGAATACTGTAGACTGCAAAAAGGATGTTGTTACTATTGGTTTAGGGGATATGTCTCATGAGTTTAATTTTGCAAAGTTTCGTAGACAACCCCGTGATGAGGAATTGCCTAGTAAAGATGAAATTATTGGTCTTGCTTCTATTGTCATGCCTCCTAATGATCCTTTAGAACAATATTTTCTTGACCATGAAAATGATATGTTTATGAATGAAAGAAGGGAAATAGATGAAGTATTCTTTAAACAGTGACCCATTTTGAAACACAACTTGCCTGTTGAAATCCGAGGGAATCCTCCTCCACCCAAGGGTGATCCCGTGTTTGAGCTTAAACCATTACCTGATACTCTTAAATATGCTTATCTTGATGAAAGAAGATATATCATGTTATTATTAGTGCTAACCTTTGAGAGCATGAAGAAAAGAAATTATTGAAAACTCTAAAGAAGCACCGTGCTGCTATTGGATATACTTTGGATGATCTTAAGGGCATTAGTCCCACTCTATGCCAGCACAAAATAAAATTGGAAAAAGACGCTAAACCAGTTGTTGATCACCAACGATGGTTAAATCCTAAGATGAAAGAAGTGGTAAGGAAATAAATACTAAAGCTTCTAGAGGCAGGTATAATTTATCCTGTTGACGATAGTCAATGGGTAAGTTCTGTCCATTGTGTCCCCAAGAAGGGAGGTATTACCGTTGTTCCTAATGATAAAGATGAATTGATCCCACAAAGAATTGTTACAGGTTATAGGATGGTAGTTGATTTCTGTAAATTGAATAAAGCTACTAAAAAGGATCATTACCCTTTACCTTTTATTGATCAAATGCTAGAAAGATTATCCAAACATACACATTTTTGCTTTCTAGATGGTTATTCTGGTTTCTCTCAAATACCTGTGTCAAAAGAGGATCAAGAAAAGACCACTTTTACTTGCCCTTTCGGTACGTTTGCTTATAGACGTATGCCTTTTGGTTTATGCAATGCACCTGCTACCTTTCAAAGATACATGATGGCTATATTCTCTGATTTTTGTGAAAAGATTGTTGAGGTTATCATGGATGATATCTCTGTATATGGAACTTCTTTTGATGATTGCTTGAGCAACCTTGATCGAGTTTTGCAGAGATGTGAAGAAACTAATCTTGTCTTGAATTAGAAGAAGTGCCACTTTATGGTTAATGAAGGTATTGTCTTGCGGCATAAAATTTCTGAAAGAGGTATTGAAGTTGATAAAGCTAAAGTTGATGCTATTGAAAATATGCCGTGTCCCAAGGACATTAAAGGTATAAGAAGTTACCTTAGTCGTGCCGTTTTTTATAGGAGGTTCATTAAAGACTTCTCAAAAATCTCTAGGCCTCTGACTAATCTCTTAAAAAAGGATGTTCCTTTTGTCTTTGATGATGATTGTGTATAAGCATTTGAAATACTTAAGAAAGCTTTGATTTCTGCACCTATTGTTCAGCCACCTGATTGGAATTTACCTTTGAAATTATGTGTGATGCTAGTTATTATGCTGTAGGTGCTGTTCTAGGACAAAGAGTTGATAAGAAATTAATTGTTATTCAATATGCTAGTAAAACTCTAGACAGTGCCCAGAGAAATTATGCTACTACTGAAAAAGAATTTTTAGAAGTTGTATTTGCTTGTGACAAGTTCAGACCTTATATTGTTGATTCAAAAGTAACTGTTCACACTGATCATGCTGCTATTAAATATCTTATGGAAAAGAAAGATGCTAAACCTAGACTTATTAGATGGGTTCTTTTGCTACAAAAATTTGATTTGCATATTATTGATAGAAATGGAGCTGAGAACCCCGTTGTAGACAACCTGTCTAGGTTAGAGAATGTTCTTGATGACCCACTACCTATTGATGATAGCTTCCCTGATGAACAATTAGCTGTCATAAATGCTTCTCGTACTACTCCATGGTATGTTGATTATGCTAATTACATTGTTGCTAAATTTATACCACCTAGTTTCACATTCCAAAGAAAAGAAAAAGTTTTTCTATGATTTAAGACATTACTTACGGGATGACCCACATCTTTATAAAGAAGGAGTAGATGGTGTTATTAGACGTTGTGTACCTGAGCATGAACAGGAACAGATCCTACGCAAGTGTCACTCCGAAGATTATGGAGGACACCACGCTGGAGATAGAACTGCACATAAGGTATTGCAATCCGGTTTTTATTGGCCTACTCTCTTCAAAGATGCTCGTAAGTTTGTCTTGTCTTGTAATGAATGTCAAAGAATTGGTAATATTAGTAGACGTCAAGAAATGCCTATGAACTATTCACTTGTTATTGAACCATTTGATGTTTGAGGCTTTGATTATATGGGACCTTTTCCTTCCTCTAATGGGTATACACATATTATAGTTGTTGTTGATTACGTTACTAAGTGGGTAGAAGCTATTCGAACTAGTAGTGCTGATCATAACACCTCTATTAAGATGCTTAAATAAGTTATTTTTCCGAGGTTTGGAGTCCCTAGATACTTAATGACTGATGGTGGTTCGCATTTTATTCATGGTGCCTTTTGTAAAATGCTTGCTAAGTATGACGTTAATCATAGAATTGCATCTCCATATCATCCACAATCTAGTGGTCAAGTAGAACTTAGTAATAGAGAGCTCAAATTAATTTTGCAAAAGACTGTTAATAGATCTAGAAAGAATTGGTCCAAGAAACTTGATGATGCATTATGGGCCTATAGAACTGCTTATAAAAACCCTATGGGTATGTCTCCGTATAAAAATGGTTTATGGAAAAGCATGTCACTTACCTCTCGAACTAGAACATAAAGCATATTGGGCCATTAAAGAGCTCAACTATGATTTCAAACTTGCTGGTGAGAAGAGGCTATTTGACATTAGCTCACTTGATGAATGGAGAACCCAAGCCTATGAGAATGCCAATGTAACATCCCAAAATTCTAAATTTTGGAATGTTATATTAGATAAATAACTATGCTTGTTGTCTGATTGTTTGTTTGATTGATTGAGTGAAATTGAGTGGAATTTGAAACTTTTGAAAGTTGGATGAGAGGGAATAAAAACGACTTTCCCAAAACTATCCCCTTTTGCCTTTTTTTGGATCTCAATGAATTCAATTCCATTCCAACACCAAAACCCTAGAGTGAAGATGAAATGACTTCTTCCATTTGAAATGAAAAGGGTTTTGAAAAGATTTGAATTTCATTTGAAAATATTTCAAATTCAAAGCTTTATGCAACTCAATGATTTTCATGAGGGAAGATAAAATGACTTCTTCAATTATATGAAATATGAGTTGGAAGTTAAAAAGAATCAAATTGAAAGTCATTTGAAGGTATTTTGAAACTCCCTTCAAATTTGGAATTATTTGGATTTTATTCAAAATTATTTTCTCCTAAAAATAAATAAATGGAAATATGGGTAAAATGATTCCCTTCAATGGAAAATTAGGAGAAAATAAATTTGAAGTCATTGTGTATTTTTAAAATGATTTTTATTGGATTTTATTAGAGCAGAAACACTCTTTGTTTTATTTGAATTTTTGTGTATTTTATTTGAACTTGAAAAATAGTTCATGTTGTAGGAAATCTTTTTTCGATCATTTTGATATATATATGTCCTATATAAAATATTTATATTTACATATATTTTTCTCTCTCTCTAAATTCAAAAAAAGGAAGAAAAGCCCTGGCGCCGGGCCAGCCAACTGCCCAGCTAACACCCAGCGGCTCAGCCAAATTAACGGCCCAGCGCCACCACGCTGCCCACGCCGAGCCGACCGAGCGATCGAGCCAAATCGGTTAGCCACCGGTCGCCTCGACCGCAACGCTGGCCCTCCTCTCACCGACAGGTGGACCCCCACCCGTCACCTTCCCCTCGCCCACGCAACCGCGCCGCCGCTCGCCGGAGATCCCGCGATCTCCGGGATCTCACCCGATCCGCTCGCCCGACTTGCCCCCTCGTCCAAGCCGTGCCCGCCGCCTATATATACCCCCCCCCCCCGACCTCATCCGCCCCCTCGCCCCCTCGCCCGACCTCTCCCTCTCGCCGCACGCGCTCGCCGGAGCAACCGAGCGCCGCCGCCGCCATTAACCCCGTCGCCGACGCCCCGGCCACCCCCGAGCTCCATCAACTCCACCAACCGGACCCCCTCGCCCGTCCGCACCCGCCGGACCCCTCCGCCGTCGCCCCCGACCACCGGAGTCGCCGGAGCACTCGCCGCCCGAGCTGCCGTCGCCGTCGCCGTCCGGTAAGTCGCCGGAGTCTTTCCCCGCCGTTGGATCTAAATGTAGGGCTTAGATTAGACCCCGAAGGGGTATGTTTTATTTTAGGGTTTATTTTAGTGAACCGGTTTAGTTCCGGTTTAGATCGGTTTATTTAGGGTTTAGTTGAACCGGCCGACTCGGTTTAACCACTAGGGCCCGATTGAGTTATATTACGCCTGAGCGCTAGATAGGCCCATTAGCCCGCTTTTTCTTTTTAGTAATATTTTTCGTTTCTGTTTTAACAGAATAGTTTCAGATTTGAAAAATTCATATCTTTTAATCTACTTAATATTTTTAAGTGATTCTTTTTTTGTTGGTTTGAAAATTTATTGTAGTTTCTTTAGAAAATATAATTAGTCATGTTAAAATTATTTAAAATTGTTTTATTTTAGATTTAGACAGAATAGTAATTCTGCTATAAAGTGAGTTAGGAATATTATTTTTTAGTGATTCTTTTTGTAACAACTTTGTTTTGACCTTACCTAACCGTAGGTATTTATTTGGGCATTTTAGAATTAATAAAAAAATAGTTTTAATCAGAATCATGTTATTCCTATTTATTTAACTAGCTACTGTTTTCCTATTTGTTTTAATTAGCAAATAATTTTATTTTCCTATGTGATAGTTTATTCTAGGCTAGTTTCTGTAAATTTAGAGCATGAACTTTTATTTACAATAAATCAAACTTTTATTTTATTTTTCTTGCTAGGGATTGTTTTAGGCATAATAGGAGTTTTATAATAGCTTTTAAGGTGATTCTTTTTGCTCCTAGTTGCTTGATGATTTCTTTTCAGTTAGGTAGCATAAACCCATGCTTAGGTTCTGTTAAGAAAAGTTTTAGTTGTGTAAAACTATTTCTTAGTTGATGCTTGATGTGGTGAAAACCTTGAATTGTTTTCTCCGAGTTTTTCTTTGGTAAGTTTTGTTGTGTAGTTTTCCTTTGTTTTTATTTGGTGTCCCTTGATTTGCATTTTTATTTGTTGATTTTAATATGAGTGTTAGAATTGTTTGCTAGGATGTTTGCTTATATGAATGCTATGACTATATAGATTTTCAACGGAGTGACGAATAGTACTACCAAGTCATTATTCGAGAGTGTTGTTATCTTCATCAACTTACCAGGCAAGTTCACTTTGACCATGCTTTCATACCTATGTTTTATTGCATTTAATGGCATCTTTGCAACCACCCCTCAAAGAGTGTTATTGAATCCTTGTAGTTGAGTAGTATGCATGAGGTAGGAACCCATCACCCTGTTACCAAGCCCGGGACGTTATTTATTTTAATGCTACGCTATAGTAGACGGGGTTTGGTATGAGTGTTCGAGAGTGGTGTGAAGAAGGAGGACTCTACGTCAATGACGACAACTCCATGATGAAACCTGCAAGGACTGCATCTTCAAGGCCTCAAGACTTCAAGACTCGAGACAAGAATTCAATACACACTCTTTGGGTGAAGGACGGTTGACGGGCACCCTGGAGAAACCAGTGGTTGGCCAGGATGCATGGAGAAGCGCCATGACATCTTGCGGAAAGCTTCACCCAGACTCAAAGAGACGGAAGAATACTTCATGCCCGGAAGCTTACCTGTGCAACCGCAAGTCAATATGGGCTCTGGCTTGGTTGACCTTAGTTGTGACTCTGGCTGGGACGGTGCTAGCAGATGTAGAACTACGGTAGGATTGGATGAGCACCGGACAGTGGTCGAGGAACTCTTCGAAGACCATGTTTCGGTCATCTTGTTCTCAAACACCACGAAGTGCGAGAACGTAAAGAGAGGGATCGAATCTTGCGGGTAAAGTGTACAAACCTCTGCAGAGGGTTTAAACCTAATCGATTAGCCGTGTCCCGATTCACGGACAATTTGAGCCTCCGGACTTGGATCTATCTCGGAACTCTCAACACCGGATTGATAACTTAATTGTGGGCAACTTATGATGATTTTGGGCTATGAGACATCGGTTGGCGGAACCATGTCATGATAGAAAATTCCATAGTACAGACTTCATTTATTCCTTTGATGTAGGGAAAATAAATCCGCTTTTAGGCAAACAAAACTCGCATACGAGCCACAAAGCCATACTGCATATAGTATATTTTATCATCTGTTTTCTCTTATTGTGATCTTGCCGGTACATTCAATGTACTGACCTACACGGCTGCAACGTATCATGTTGCAGATATTTACTTCCGACGAGTAAGAGTGCAGTGCAGTGGTTACGGTCTACACTCAACTGCCGATGGCGTTGATGGGACTCCACACCACCATTTTGTTTCATTGTGACTTATGAGGTATATATCAGTTTTACGTTAATTATACATGTGATTGCACTTTGATATATACATTGATGTACTGTGAGTGCCAGCATACTGATCCAGGGATGGCACAGCAACACAGAGGCTTGACCGTCTGAGGTCGGGTCGCTACAGCCAAACTGTTTAAAGAAAAAGTTAAAAGATGGCATGACAAAAGGATACAAAAGCGTGAGTTTAATGTAGGTGATTATTGGTTGCTATTCAACTCTGTTTAAGATTCGCTGCAGGAAAACTCCTAGCTAAATGGGAAGGTCCTTACGTTATCGAGGAGGACTATCGCTCCGATGCCATAAAAATCAACAACTTCGAAGGCACAAATCTGAAGGATGTGAACGGTCAAAGGATCAAACATTATATCTCAGGTAATCCTATAAATATTAAAACTAATGTTATTGAAACCATAACTCCAAGGAATACATAAGGGACACTTTCCAGAATTTTTCAGACTCCGAAATGGAATAGGTATGTGGTACAGTAAGTAAACCGACTGCAAAACAGTTCTAATGGTAATTTTTCTCTGTTTTGGAATATTTAAGAAAATAGGAAAATAAGAAGCAGTTCGGGAAGGACACGAGGCGTCCACGAGGGTGGAGGGCACACCCTACCCCCTGGGTGCGCCCCCCTGCCTCGTGGGCACCTAGTGTGCTCTTCGGACTCCGTTTTCTTGCACGATACGTATTTTGGTCGGTAAAAATTCATTATTTAATCTCCCAAAGGTTTTGACCACCGTACCACGCAAATATCCTCTGGTTTTGTTTCGAGTTGTTTTTGCCGCAGATTAGAGCAAGATGTCTTCTCAAGAGTCAGTCGGGGAGAGTCGGGTGTCTCATCCGGCACCGGGACCAGGAGCAAACAGCGATGCCTATCACTTTGGTCCATCAACGGAGGAAGAGAGGGACGCCGACTTGAAAAGGATAGATGCCTTGGAGGGGGATCAAGAAGTTACTTCTCATTTTCGAGCCGGATTCACGATGGGGGAACTACCGAGCTCAGCTGTTCCAAATTCGGTCATCCCTTCCAATGTTAGGTTTCTTTCTTATGAAAACATGAAAAAGAGTGTTACTTGTTCTCCTGCAGCTATGCAGCATCCTTGGGTGAAAAGAGCTTTAGTCGTCAGGGTAAGCTCCGTAAGGAAATAATGGACCTCAAGCAGCAAGTCAATAAGCTCGAGGAGGAGAATCGTATCCTGAAAGGCATCATCGCCAAGAATATCACATCACCACCTCCGAAGAAAGAGATATAAATACATGGGTATGGGCACTCCCCTTGGCAGCTGCCAAGCTTGGGGAGGTGCCCCGGTATCGTATCACCATCACACTCCTATCTTTACCATTTTTCTTAGTTCGATCCTTTTAGTAATATCTTGATCTAGTAGAATAAAGTTTTAGTATGATCTAGTCTTAAGTTTTGCTTTATGATCCTTCTATGTAATCGAGTCCGAGAGCTATATATATAATAAAGATTAGTGTTGAGTCAAGGGCTTGATTATCTTGCTATGATCTTGAGATAATAAAAGAAATAATAAAAAGAAATAAAGAGATCATATTGATCTTATGGGGAGTAATGACTTCACATATAAAGAGTATGGTGAATAAAAGTTGTTGAGAGTTGACAAACATAGTTTTGGTCATCGTTGCAATTAATATGAAGTAATAAAGAAAGAGAGGTTTTCACGTATAAATATACTATCTTGGACATCCTTTATGATTGTGAGCACTCATTAAAATATGACATGCTAAAGAGTTGATGTTGGACAAGAAAGACAACGTAATGGGTTATGTTTTCTTATATCCAAAATAAAGTATATTGTTATGGATCATTCAACATGTTGAGCTTGCCTTTCTCCCTCATGCTAGCCAAATCCTTTGCACCAAGTACAGATACTACTTGTGTTTCCAAATATCCTTAAACCCGCTTTTGCCATGAGAGTCCACCATATCTACCTATGGATTGAGTAAGATCCTTCAAGTAAGTCGTCATTGTTGCATGCAATAGAAATTGCTCTCTAAATATGTATGATTTATTAGTGTGGAGAAAATAAGCTTTATACGATCTTGTGATGTGGAAGAAATCAAAGTGACGGACTGCATAATAAAGGTCCATATCACAAGTGGCAATATAAAGTGACGTTCTTTCGCATTAAGATTTTGTGCATCCAACCATAAAAGCACATGACAACCTCTGCTTCCCTCTGCGAAGGGTCTATCTTTTATTCTTGTCTCATACTTTATACAAGAGTCATGGTGATCTTCACCTTTCCTATCTATATTTTATCCTTTGGCAAGCACATTGTGTTGGAAAGATCCTGATATATATATCCAATTGGATTTAAGTTATCATGAACTATTATTGTTGACATTACCCTTGAGGTAAAAGGTTGGAGGCAACATGATACGTCCATTTTTCATCATGCTTTTATATCGATATTTATTGCATTATGGGCTGTTATTACACGTTATGTCACAATACTTATGCCTATTCTCTCTTATTTTACAAGGTTTACATAAGGAGGGAGAATGTCGGCAGTTGGAATTCTGGGCTGGAAAAGGAGCAAATATTATAGACCTATTCTACACAACTCCAAAAGTCATGAAACTCCACGGAATATCTTACAATAAATAATAAAAAATCCTCGCCAAAGATGAAGGCCAGGGGGCCCACACCCTGTCCACGAGGGTGGGGGCGTGCCCTACCCCCTAGGCGCGCCCCCTACCTCGTGGGGCCCCTGGTGGCCCTCTTATGCCCAACTTCTGCTATATGAGGTCTTTCGATGAGAAAAAATAAGAAGCAACCTTTCGGGACGAAACTCCGCCGCCACGAGGCGGAACCTTGGCGTAACCAATCTAGGGCTCCGCAGAAAGGGGCTCACGGGGACACTTCCCTGGGAGGGAAATCAACGTCATCGTCATCACCAACACTCCTCTCATCGGGAGAGGGCAATCTCCATCAACATCTTCACCAGCACCATCTCCTCTCAAAACCCTAGTTCATCTCTTGTATCCAATTCTTGTCTCCAAGTCTAGGATTGGTACTAGTAGGTTGCTAGTAGTGTTGATTACTCATTGTAGTTGATGCTAGTTGGTTTATTTGGTGGAAGATCATATGTTCAGATCCTTTATGCATATTAATACCCCTCTGATTATGAACATGAATATGCTTTGTGAGTAGTTACGTTTGTTCCTACGGACATGGGACAAGTCTTGCTATTAGTAGTCATGTGAATTTGGTATTCGTTCGATATTTTGGTGAGATGTATGTTATCTAGCCTCTAGTGGTGTTATGTGAACGTCGACTACATACCACTTCACCATTATTTGGGCCTAGAGGAAGGCATTGGCAAGTAATAAGTAGATGATGGGTTGCTAGAGTGACAGAAGCTTAAACCCTAGTTTATGCGTTGCTTCCTAAGGGGCTGATTTGGATCCATATGTTTCATGCTATGGTTAGGTTTACCTTAATACTTTTGTTGTAGTTGCGGATGCTTGCAATAGAGGTTAATCATAAGTGGGATGTTTGTT
The DNA here is from genome assembly GCA_021605145.1 of Aegilops bicornis. Lineage (NCBI taxonomy): Eukaryota > Viridiplantae > Streptophyta > Magnoliopsida > Poales > Poaceae > Aegilops > Aegilops bicornis. The sequence continues at coordinate 515,701,286 of CM038674.1, forward strand.
CAAGTAAGAACAGCACCCAAGCACCGGTCCACCCACATATCAAATTATCAAAGTACCGAACGCAAATCATATGAGCGTGATGAAAACTAGCTTGACGATATTCCCATGTGTTCTCGGGAGCGCTTTTACTATTATAAGAGTTTGTCTAGGCTTGTCCTTTGCTACAAAAAGGATTGGGACACCTTGCTGCACTTTATTTACTTTTGTTATTTGTTGCTCGTTAGAAATTATCCTATCACAAAACTATCGGTTACCACTTGTTTCAGTACTTGCGGAGAATACCTTGCTGAAAACCGCTTATCATTTCCTTCTGCTCCTCGCTGGGTTCGATACTCTTACTTATTGAAAGGACTACGATAGATCCCCTATACTTGTGGGTCATCAAGACTCTTTTCTGGCGCTGTTGCCGGGGAAGCGAAGCGCCTTTGGTATGTGAAATTTGGTAAGGAAAAATTTATATAGTGTGCTGAAGTTTACTGTCACTTGTTACTATGGAAAGTAATCCTCTGAGGGGCTTGTTCGGGGTATCTTTACCCCGACCAGTAGAGCAAAGAGTTGCTCCTTAACCTAATGAACCTACTGAAAATGAATATGAAAATATTCCCGTTGAATTTCCTTCGGGTATGATGGAAAAACTGCTAGCTAATACTTTTGCAGGAGATGGAACCAAGCATCGTTATGAACACTTAATATATGTGGATGAGGTATGTGGATTATTTAAGCTTGCAGGTATACCCGATGATGTTGTCAAGAATAAGGTCTTCCCTTTATCTTTGAAGGGAGATGCATTGACATGGTATAGGCTATGTGATGATACGAGATCATGGAACTACAGACGATTGAAATTGGAATTTCATTAGAAATTTTATCCTATGCATCTTGTTCATTGTGATCGCAATTATATATATAATTTTTGGCCTCGCGAAGGAGAAAGCATCGCTCAAGCTTGGGGGAGGCTTAAATCAATGTTGTATTCATGCCCCAGTCATGAGCTCCCAAGAGAAACAATTATTCAAAATCTTTATGCTCGGCTTTCTGGAAACAATCGCACCATGCTCGATACTTCTTGTGTTGGCTCTTTTATGATGAAGACTATTGAATTCAGATGGAATTTATTGGATAGAATTAAACGCAACTCTGAAGATTGGGACCTCGACGAAGGTAAGGAGTCAGGTATGACACCTAAGTTTGATTGTGTTAAATCTTTTATGGACACCGATATTTTCCGTAAGTTTAGCACTAAATATGGACTTGACTCTGTAATAGTAGCTTCTTTCTGTGAATCTTTTGCTACTTATGTTGATCTCCCTAAGGAGAAGTGGTTTAAATATCATCCTCCCATAAAAGTAAAAGTAGCTGCACCTATTAAAGTTGAAGAAAAGAGTGTCACTTACAATGATCCTATTGTTCCTACCTCTTATGTTGAGAAACCACCTTTCCCTGTTAGAATAAAGGATCACGCTAAAGGTTCAACTGCTGTTCGTAAAATCAATATTAGAACTTATACACCTCCTGAGCAAGTCAAAGTAGAAACTAATATTGCTATTGTTAAAGATCTCTTGTCTGATAATATTGATGGGCATGCTATTCAATTCTATGGTGAATCTGCTAGAATTGCCAAACCTAGTGCTAAAGATAAACATAGACATGTGGTAGGCGTGCCTGTTATTTCTGTTAAAATAGGAGATCATTGTTATCATGGCTTATGTGATATGGGTGCTAGTGCTAGTGTTATACCTTATGACTTATATAAAGAAATTAAGCATGAAATTGCACCTTTGAGTTAGAAGATATTGATGTTACAATTAAACTTGCTAATAGAGATACTATATACGCAATGGGAATTGTTAGAGATGTTGTAGTCTTGTGTGGGAAAACTAAATATCCTGCTGATTTTCTTGTTCTTAGCTCCCCACAAGATAGCTTTTGTCCCATTATATTTGGTAGACCCTTCTTGAATCTCATTAATGCTAAGATAGACTACGAAAAGAATGTTGTTACTGTTGGCTTGGATGATATGATTCCTGAGTTTAATTTATCTAAATTTAGTAAACAACACCGTGAAGAAGAATTACCTAGTAAGGATGAAATCATTGGTCTTTCTTCTATTGTCGTACCTCCTAGTGATCCTCTAGAACATTATTTGCTAGACCATGAAAATGATATGTTTATGAATGAAAGAAGGGAAATAGATGAAGTATTCTTTAAACAGGAACCTATTCTGAAACACAATTAGACTGTTGAAATCCTAGGGGATCCTCCTCCACCCAAGGGTGATCCCGTGTTTGAGCTTAAACCGTTGCCTGATAATCTTAAATATGCTTATCTTGATGAAAAGAAAATATATCCTATTATTATTAGTGCTAACCTTTCCGAGCATGAAGAAGAGAGATTATTGAAAACTCTGAAGAAGCACTGTGCTGCTATTGGATATACTCTTGATGATCTTAAGGGCATTATGTCAGCATAAAATAAATTTGGAAGAAGATGCCAAACCAGTCTGTGATCATCAACGAAGGTTTAATCCTAAGGCGAAAGAAGTGGTAAGGAAAGAAATACTAAAGCTTCTGGAGGCAGGTATAATTTATCCCGTTACTGATAGTCAGTGGGTAAGTCCTTTTCGTTGTGTCCCTAAGAAGGGAGGTGTTACTGTTGTTCCTAATGATAAAGATGAATTGATCCCGCAAAGAATTATTCTAGGTTATAGGATGGTAATTGATTTCCGCAAATTAAATAAAGCTACTAAGAAAGATCATTCCTCCTTACCTTTTATTGATCAAATGCTAGAAAGATTATGCAAACATACACATTATTGCTTTCTAGATGGTTATTCTGGTTTCTCTCAAATACCTGTGTCGGCTAAAGATCAATCAAAGACTACTTTTACATGCCCTTTTGGTACTTTTGCTTATAGACGTATGCCCTTTGGTTTATGTAATGCACCTGCTACCTTTCAAAGATGCATGATGGCTATATTCTCTGACTTTTGTGAAAAGATTTGTGAGGTTTCATGGACGACTTTTCCATCTATGGATCCTCTTTTGATGATTGTTTGAGCAATCTTGATCGAGTTTTGCAGAGATGTGAAGAAACTAATCTTGTCTTGAATTGGGAAAAGTGCCACTTTATGGTTAATGAAGGTATTTTCGAGGGGCATAAAGTTTCTGAAAGAGGCATTGAAGTTGATAAAGCCTAGGTTGATGCTATTGAAAAGATGCCATGTCCCAAGGACATCAAAGGTATAAGAAGTTTCCTTGGTCACGCCAGATTTTATAGGAGGTTCGTAAAGGACTTCTCAAAAAATTATCGGCCTTTGACTAATTTATTACAAAATGATATACCATTTGTCTTTGATGATGATTGTGTAGAAGCATTTGAAATACTTAAGAAAGCATTGATTTCTGCACCTATTGTTCAGCCACCTGATTGGAATTTACCCTTTGAAATTATGTGTGATGCTAGTTATTATGCTGTAGGTGCTGTTCTAGGACAAAGAGTTGATAAGAAATTAAATGTTATTCAATATGCTAGTAAAACTCTAGACAGTGCCTAAAGAAATTATGCTACTACTGAAAATTTTAGCAGTTGTATTTGCTTGTGACAAGTTCAGACCTTATATTGTTGATTCAAAAGTAACTGTTCACACTGATCATGCTTCTATTAAATATCTTATGGAAAAGAAAGATGCTAAACCTAGACTTATTAGATGGGTTATTTTGCTACAAGAATTTGATTTGCATATTATTGATAGAAAGGGAGCTGAGAACCCTGCTGAGACAACCTTGTCTAGGTTAGAGAATGTTCTTTATGACCCACTACCTATTGATGATAGCTTCCTCGATGAACAATTAGCTGTCATAAATGCTTCTCGTCTTGCTCCTGTGGTATCTTGATTATGCTAATTACATTGTTGCTAAATTTATACCACCTAGTTTCACATACCAGCAAAAGAAAAAGTTTTTCTATGATTTAAGACATTACTTCTAGGATGACCCACATCTTTATAAAGAAGGAGTAGATGGTGTTATTAGATGTTGTGTACCTGAGCATGAACATGAACAAATCCTACGCAAGTGTCACTCCGGAGCTTATGGAGGACACCATGCTGGAGATAGAACTGCACATAAGGTATTGCAATCTGGTTTTTATTGGCCTACTCTCTTCAAGTATGCTCGTAAGTTTGTCTTATCTTGTGATGAATGTCAAAGAATTGGTAATATTAGTAGACATCAAGAAATGCCTATGAATTATTCACTTTTTATTGAACCATTTGATGTTTGGGGCTTTGATTATATAGGACCTTTTCCTGCCTCTAATGGATATTCTCATATTTTATTTTGTGTTGATTACGTTACTAAGTGGGTAGAAGCTATTCCAACTAGTAGTGGTGATCATAACACCTCTATTAAAATGCTTAAAGAAGTTATTTTTCCGAGGTTTGGAGTCCCTAGATATTTAATGACTGTTGGTGGTTCACATTTTATTCATGGTGCTTTTCGTAAAATGCTTGCTAAGTATGATGTTAATCATAGAATTGCATCTCCATATCACCCATGATCTAGTGGTCAAATAGAATTGAGTAATAGAGAACTCAAATTAATTTTGCAAAAGACGGTTAATAGGTCTAGAAAGAATTGGTCCAAGAAACTTGATGATGCATTATGGGCCTACAGAACTGCATATAAAAATCCTATGGGTATGTCTCCATATAAAATGGTTTATGGAAAAGCATGTCATTTACCTCTCGAACTAGAACATAAGGCATATTGGGATATTAAAGAGCTCAACTATGATTTCAAACTTGCCGGTGAGAAGAGGTTACTTGATATTAGCTCACTTGATGAATGGAGAACCCAAGCTTATGAAAATGCCAAGTTGTTTAAAGAAAAAGTCAAAAGATGGCATGGCAAAAGGATACAAAAGCGTGAGTTTAATGTAGGTGATTATGTATTGCTACACAACTCTCGTTTAAGATTTTTTGCAGGAAAACTTCTCTCTAAATGGGAAGGCCCTTACGTTATCGAGGAGGTCTATCATTCCGGTGCCATAAAAATCAATAATTTCGAAGGGACAAATCCGAAGGTGGTAAACGGTCAAAGAATCAAACACTATATCTCAGGTAATCCTATAAATGTTGAAACCAATGTTATTGAAACCGTAACCCCGGAGGAATACATAAGGGACACTTTCTGGAACGTTTTAGATTTCGAAAAGGAATAGGTATGTGGTACGGTAAGTAAACCGACTCCAAAACAGTTTTTAAGGAAATATTTCTCTGTTTTGGAATATTTAGAAAAATAGAAAATAAGTAGCAGTCCAGGAAGGACACGAGGGCCCCACGAGGGTGGAGGGCGCGCCCTACCCCCTGGGCGCGCCCCCTACCTCGTGGACACCTCGTGTGCCTTTCGGACTCCGTTTTCTTGCACGATACGTATTTTGGTCGGTAAAAATTCATTATATATTCTCCCGGAGGTTTTGACTCCCGTATCACTTAAATATCCTCTGTTTTTGTTTCGAGTTGTTGCTGCTGCAGATTAGAGCAAGATGTCTTCTCAAGAGTCAGTCGGGGAGAGCCGGGTATCTAATCCGGCACCGGAACCAAGGGCAAACAGCGAAGCTGACCCCTTTGGGCCAGCAACGGAGGAGGAGATGGAGGCTGACTTGATGAGAGTAGATGCCATGGAGGATCAAGAAGTCACTTCTCGCTTCCAAGCTAGGTTCGCGATGGGGGAACTACAGAGCTCTGCTATTCCAAACTCGGTTATCCCTTCCAATGTTAGATTTCTTTCTTATGAAAATATGAAGAGGAGTGTCACTTGTTCTCCTGCAGCTATGCAACACCCTTGGGTGCAAGGAGCCTTAGCAGTTACAGGAAAGCTTCGCAAGGAAATAATGGACCTCAAGCAGCAAGTCAATAACTTGAGGAGGAGAATCGTATCCTAAAGGGCATCATCACCAAGAATGTTTCACCAACCCCGAAGAAGGAGATATAATCACATGGGTATGGGCACTCCCCTTGGCAACTGCCAAGCTTGGGGGAGGTGCCCCGGTATCGTATCACAATCACATCTCCTATCTTTACCGTTTTCTTAGTTCGATCCTATTAGTAGTATCTTGATCTAGTAGAATAAAGTTTATGGCATGATCTAGTTTTGAGTTTTTGCTTTATGATCTCTCTATGTAATCGAGTCCGTGAGCTATATAATAAAGATTAGTGTTGAGTCAAGGGCTTGATTGTTTTGCCATGATCTTGAGTGAATAAAAGAATAAAGAAAAAGAATAGAAAGAAACAAAAGGTTCATATTGATCTTATTGAAAGTAATGACTTCACATAGAAAGAGTATGATGATTAAAAGTTGTTGGGAGTTGGCAAACATAGCTTTGGTCATCGTTGCAATTAATAGGAAGTAATAAGGAAAGAGAGGTTTCACATATAGATATACTATTATTGACATCGTTTATGATTGTGAGCACTCATTAAAATATGACATGCTAAAGAGTTGATGTTGGACAAGGAAGACAACGTAATGAGTTATGTCTTCTTATATCTGAGATAAAGTATATTGTCATGGATCTTCCAACATGTTGAGCTTGCCTTTCCACCTCATGCTAGCCAAATTCTCAAAGACCAAGTAGAGATACTACTTGTGCTTCCAAAAACCCTTAAACCAGTTTTGCCATGAGAGTCCACCATATCTACCTATGGATTGACTAAGATCCTTCAAGTAAGTTGTCATCGGTGCAAAGCAATAAAAATTTGTGCATCCAACCATAAAAGCGCATGGAAATCTCTGCTTCCCTCTGCGAAGGGCCTATCTTTTATTATTATCCTATACCTTATGCAAGAGTCATGGTGATATTCACCTTTCCTTTTTACATTTATCCTTTGGCAAGCACAGTGTGTTGGAAAGATCCTGATTGATATATCTAATTGGATGTAGGGGGCATGAGTTATTATTGTTTACATTACCCTTGAGGTAAAAGGTTGGGAGGCGAAACTATAAGCCCCTATCTTTCTCTGTGTCCGATTAAAACTCCGTAACCACAAGTATCGTGTGAGTGTTAGCAATTATGAAGGACTAAATGATAGTTGAGTATGTGGACTTGCTATTAAGCTCTGACATAGACTCTTTCCGATGTTATGATGAATTGCAATTGCTTCAATGACCGAGATTATAGTTTGTTGGTTCTCAATAAAGTTTATGATTCGTACTCTGCATTGTGAATGGATTATTACTTGAACATAAGTAATCATATGGCATTTCCTATATATGTTGCTGTTATGAGAATAATCATGATGCCTTCATGTCCCTATTTTATTTTTATCGACGCTTGTACCTCTAAACATGGGGACATATTTATCGTTATCGGCTTTCGCTTGAGGACAAGCGAGGTCTACGCTTGGGGGAGTTGATACGTCCATTTTGCATCATGCTTTTATATCGATATTTATTGCATTATGGGCTGTTATTACACGCTATGTCACAATACTTATGCCTATTCTCTCTTATTTTACAAGGTTTACATAAGGAGGGAGAATGTAATTTGGAATTCTGAAATTTGGAAAAGGAGCAAATATTAGAGACCTATTCTGCACAACTCCAAAAGTCCTAAAACTCCACGGAATATCTTACAATAAATAATAAAAAAAATCCTCGCCAAAGATGAAGGCCAGGGGGGCCACATGCTGTCCACGAGGGTGGGGGGCGTGCCCTACCCCCCTGGGCGCGCCCCCTACCTCATGGGCCCCCTGGTGGCCCTCCGATGCCCATCTTCTGCTATATGAGGTCTTTCGATGAGAAAAAAATAGGAAGCAACCTTTCGGGACGAAACTCCGCCGCCACGAGGCGGAACCTTGGCGGAACCAATCTAGGGCTCCAGCGGAGCTGTTCTGTCGGGGACACTTCCCTCTGGGAGGGGGAAATCATCGTCATCGTCATCACCAACGCTCCTCTCATTGGGAGAGGGCAATCTCCATCAATATCTTCACCAGCACCATCTCCTCTCAAAACCCTAGTTCATCTCTTGTATCCAATTCTTGTCTCCAAGTCCGGGATTGGTACTAGTAGGTTACTAGTAGTGTTGATTACTCCTTGTAGTTGATGCTAGTTGGTTTATTTGGTGCAAGATCATATGTTCAGATCCTTTATGCATATTAATACCCTCTGATTATGAACATGAATATGCTTTGTGAGTAGTTACGTTTGTTCCTGAGGACATGGGAGAAGTCTTGCTATTAGTAGTCATGTGAATTTGGTATTCGTTCGATATTTTGATGAGATGTATGTTGACTATCCTCTAGTGGTGTTATGTGAACGTCGACTACATAACACTTCGCCATTATTTGGGCCTAGAGGAAGGCATTGGGAAATAATAAGTAGATGATGGGTTGCTAGCGTGACAGAAGCTTAAACCCTAGTTTATTCGTTGCTTCGTAAGGGGCTGATTTGGATCCATATGTTTCATGCTATGGTTAGGTTTACCTTAATACTTTTGTTGTAGTTGCGGACGCTTGCAATAGAGGTTAATCATAAGTGGGATGTTTGTTCAAGTAAGAACAGCACCCAAGCACCGGTCCACCCACATATCAAATTATCAAAGTACCGAACGCGAATCATATGAGCGTGATGAAAACTAGCTTGACGATATTCCCATGTGTCCTCGGTAGCGCTTTTCCTATTATAAGAGTTTGTCCAGTGTTGGGGATATAACTATTTGTGTAAGCCGCCCAGGAGGGGCCGGGTTACACAAAGAAGATTCACCAGAAAGAAGCCCAAGACCAAGCATGAAGATGGCGGTTCAATAAAGGGCCTAAGGCCCACAGGCGACTTAAGGCCCGTTGTAGTAAACCGACGTAATGGCATGACTTGTATCATAAGGTAGATTTAACTAGTCACGGAGCCGGACATTGTTTATAAGCCGGCCAGGACTCTGTAGGCCACCGGGCGTCAACCCGTGTATATAAGGGGATGGCCTGCTGGTGGCTTAGGGCAAGAAACAACCAATCGAGAACCGGGCATAGCATATCTCGCTCCCTGGTCATCGAAACCTCAAGCAATACCAACCCAACTAGACGTAGGCCTTACCTTCACCGTAAGGGGCCGAACTAGTATAAACCACTCGTGTCCTTTGTCCTGATTAACCCCTTTAAGCTTCCTAGTTGCAATGGCTCCACGACTAAGTCCTTGCACGAGGACATCTGCCGTGACAATTCCACGACAGTTGGCGCCCACCGTGGGGCTGGCGCACGGTGGATTTGAGTTCTTGAAGGGCAGCTTCGAAGGGCTCAAGGGATACGCAGTGGGCCGGATGACCAAGAGTCGTCGCGGCAAGATCTACATCGACAACGAGGGCTGGGGCCCTGAGGCCAACCCAATTGAGTACGGGTACCGGGTCCCCTTTGGCGGAATCCACGTCTTCATCGGCCGGATTGGTGACCCGGGTCCGGAGCCGGACAACTGCACCGACCTCGTCGAGACGGCTCAGCGTGCGAAACCCGCCCGAGTTCAACTTGTCATGAAGCGTGCCTTCGTGGGCTGTGTTCACGGAGAGGCACTTTCTGAAGGATCTAAAGATGGCAGAGAGACGGCCGTCCCATCGGATGACGATTTGTCTTCCGGTTCAACAGATTGTTTGTATCAGGTCCAAGAGGGCATGCTCGGGGGCTGTTCTGACGACTTTAGCATTCCGGATTTCTATGAGCCGCCGAGCTGGGCAGGAGTCTTCATGGCTGGTACTCAACCCGGTCAAAACTCGATGGCTGCAACAGCAATAACGTCCGGGTCAGGAGCGGCCGGGGCAGGAGGCCCTGTGCGCCCGCCGGCTCAGGTGCTGATGGATCTTATGGACAAGTTGACGGCCCTGTTAACCACCATGGTTATTCCTGCAAATCCAGATGAACATAACACGGAGGTGGCCAAGGTGCGTGAGGAGATAGCCCTAGCCAAGGAGGCCTTGGCGGCTGAGGACACCAGGTTAGCTACGGAGCGGGCGGCTTTGGACGACGGGCTAGCCGACTCGGTCGAGGCTTTCCAGCTTAATATGAGTCTCGAACGCATCCAATGAGGTCATGAGAAGGAGACATCGAAAACCCAGTCCCGTCGCCTCCGGTTAACGATCCTCGAAATCTTTTCACGACACCAAGCTGGTCCCAAAGAACCTGCCCAAGCCAATCAGTTTATGACACCCGGAGCTGGAGGGCCGGTTCAGCCCCGAGAGATGGCACCTCCTCACGGGAGTATGGCCCCGCCCCGATATATACCAATACCACCGGGCCACTTCTCCAACCCCATGGAGAACTTGATAGCAGCATCGGCACGTCTTGCGGCTCTTCCAGTGGACGGTGATGACCCGACGGCGGTGGAAACCCGAAGGGTCAGAAATCTTATTCAGACGGCCTTGGCACAGCAGGAGACCTATTCTTACAAAGAGGACAGATTCATTCAACTCCTCAGCCTTGGCTAGCACCTCGTCAAAACCGGAGCCCGAGTTATGGCGGGCATATGGAGTCGAAGCTTTATCAAGCAATGCCCGCGTCGTACCAGCCGGTGGCTATAACCCGATGCAGGACCGATTGCGTCGGGAGGACGAGCAGGCGGCTCGATTAAGCGGCTCGATGAGACGGCATATGAAGGTCTCCCAGAGTATCGGCGACTTCTGTTGGAGCAGAGTGGCCACTAGAACCGGGCGGTGTCCCTTGTCCGGTGCCGGCTCTGGGATGTACATCTGCCTAAGGATTTCAAGGGACCTCGAAGGTGCCGAATTACAACCGACTTACAGCCAGGGGCATGGATCAAAAGTTACGAGATGGCCATGGAGTTATTGGAGGTCAGCGACGCAGCAATGGCTAAGTATTTCACCATGATGCTAGATGGAACGGCCCGGTCTTGGTTGAAAAGTTTGCCTCCCAATTCCATCCGTTCATGGGCAGAGCTAAAGGCCCGGTTTATCCAGAACTTCAAGGACACTTGCAAGCAGTCTATGTCAATTGTGGACTTGACCAATTGTAAGCAGGAGGAGGGTGAGTCCACAACTCATTGGGTGCGCTGGGTCAAGGAAATAATACACTCATCTGATAAGATGGATGCCGGCTCTGCGGTACTTATGCTCCATCAGAATTGTCATTTTGAGCCGCTGAAGGAAAAGCTGGGGCGCCTTAAGCGTGATTGCAATGATATGGGTACGCTGATGGCAGCCTTGGTCAAATACGCCGATTCTGATACTACCAATGATCCCGCGTCTGAGAAGGAAAAGACTGGGAAAGGAAAGAAGAACGGAAATGGAAAGGGTCAGCATCATAACCCGGTAAGTCAAGGAGGCAACAAGCGTAAGGCGGAGGGTAACCCGGAGTTTGTGGCCAATGCTAATGCACAAGGTAAAAACCAGAAACGTAAGGGGAGACCACCCCCTCGATCTGGTGGCTCAGGCCCATCTCTTGAGCAGCTTCTGAATGAGCCTTACCCAAGACACGGTACTCGGGAAAATCCCGCCACCCACTTATGGAAGGACTGCACGATCATGACGGCTTTCAAGAATTCCAACATGTTTGATGGCAATCACGGATCAGGCGGCGGTTCAGGAGCCGGTGGTTTTCATGGCCCGGGTGGCGGTTCAAGTTCCGGCTTTCACGGAGGTCAAGGTGGCTATAATCAGCAGCAGCCTGGTCAAGGGGGACAGCAGCAGCAGCATTCAGGTTATCAGAGCCATCCGAAACAGCTGAACGGTGGGCAATACCATGTGTTTACCACTAACTTGTGCAAACGTGACCAGAAGGTTCATAAGAGGGTTGTGAATTCGGTTGAGCCGGCGGTTCCCCGTTACTTGAGGTGGTCAGAGCAGCCCATCATCTGGAGCAGGGAATTTCACCCCCTCCGGGTTGATAACCCGGGTCAGTTGGCCTTGGTGGTGGCCCCTCAGGTTGGTGGATATAAATTCACTAAGGTACTCATGGACGGAGGAAGCAGCATCAATTTCTCTATTATGAGACCTTTCGCCGCATGGGGTTGACTGATAAGGACTTGAGGACGTCCAACACTGTTTTTCATGGGGTGGTACCTGGTAAATCGGCATATCCAGTTGGTAAGATCGAGCTGGAAGTAGCCTTTGGAGATGAATATGATTCTGTGGTCGAAACTGACGTTTGAGGTGGTCAAAATCAGGAGCCCGTATCATGCTCTGTTTGTACGGCCGGCTTATGCCAAGTTTATGGCACACCCGTGTTATGTTTATCTGCAGCTCAAGATGCCGGGTTACAAGGGCACCATCACTGTACATGGGAGTCGAAAGGTAGCCTTGGAATGCGAAGAAGGCGATGCGGCTTATGCTGAATCTGTTTGTGCTGAAGAGGAGCTGAAGTTTTATCAAACTAATGTTGACCCGGCGGATATGACCTCTTTGAAGAAGCCAACCACAGAGCAAGACTCGGCGTTGAAATTTAAGTCGGCCGCCGAGACAAAACTGGTCGACTTCACTCCAAGCGACTCTTCCAAGCAGTTCAGCATCAGTACCAATTTGGATCCCAAATAGGAAAGCACGCTCATCGAGTTCATCTGTGAGAACCGGGACATCTTTGCATGGAAGCCTTCTGACATGCCGGGTGTCCCGAGAGAACTCGCTGAGCACACTCTTAATATTGATCCGAAGTATAAGCCGGTCAGGCAGTTTCTTCGGCGATTCAATGAGGAAAGACGAAAAGCTATCGGGGAGGAGGTCGCTCGGCTCTTAGCGGCCGGGTTCATCGTGGAAGTCTTTCACCCGGAGTGGTTGGCTAACCCAGTGCTTGTGCTCAAGAAAAACGGCACCTGGCGGGTGTGTGTAGATTACACGGATTTAAATAAAGCTTGTCCAGCTGATCCCTTTCCTCTAGCCCGCATTGATCAAATCATTGATGCTACAGCGGGTTGCGAGCGTTTGAGTTTTTTGGATGCTTACTCTGTTTATCATCAGATCAAAATGGCAGTTAAGGACCAGGAGAAGACGGCTTTCATTACTCCGTTTGGAGCCTTCTGCTATGTCTCTATGCCATTTGGGCTCAAGAGTGCCCACGCGACTTATCAGCGGTGTGTACAAAATTGTCTCCACAATCAGATTGGGCGCAATGTTCATGCTTATGTAGATGACATTGTGGTGAAGTCCAGAGAGAAGGAAACCTTGATATCTGACTTAAAGGAAATCTTTGAAAATTTTGGGTCTACAAGATGATGCTTAACCCGGACAAGTGTGTATTTGGTGTACCTGCAGGCAAACTTTTGGGATTCCTGGTCTTAAACAGGGGCATTGAAGCTAACCCGGAGAAGATCAAGGCGATTACCTCTCTGGCTAAACCGGCGTGTATCAATGATGTTCAGCGACTGGCGGGTCGCATTCGCTTTGCTAAGCCGATTCATAAGCCGGTTAGGTGAGAAGGCTCTACCATGTATCGGATGATGAAGAAAAGCAGACACTTTTATGCAGGTGAGGCTGCTGATGTTGCCTTTGAAGATTTAAAGAGACAATTGTCTGAGCCGCTGGTTCTCGCGGCTCCCATTGATAAAGAGCCGTTGCTGTTGTATGTTGCTGCTAACTCACGAGCTGTTAGTGTTTCCATCGTGGTGGAGCGTAAGGAGGCTGGCAAGGAGCATCCGGTTCAACGGCCGGTTTATTACATCAGTGAGGTTCTCATAGAATCCAAGAAAAGATATCCGCATTGGCAGAAACTTGTTTATGGGGTGTTCATGGCAAGCCGGAAGCTAAAGCAGTACTTTCCGGGTCATCCTATAACTATGGTAAGTTCTGCCCCCTTGGGGGACATCATCCAGAACAGGGAAGCCACAGGACGAGTCACCAAGTGGGCCATTGAGCTTGGGCCTCACGGTTTGAAGTATATGCCACGTACAGCTATCAAGTCTCAAGCCTTGGTGGACTTCATCAATGATTGGATGGAGTTGCAGGCACCAGAGGAGAAGCCAGATAACACGTATTGGACTATTCACTTCGATGGGTCCACGCAGTTGGAAGGCTCGGGGGCTGGAGTCGTTTTAACTTCTCCCCGAGGTGACAAATTTTGCTATGTGCTCCGGCTTATGTTTCCCTGTACTAACAATGCATCTGAATATGAGGCTTTACTCCATGGTGTCCGGATGGCCAAAGAGATGAATTTGAGCCGGGTAAGGTGCTTGGGCGATTCAGACCTCGTCGCTCAACAGGTGTCAGGCACGTGGGACTCCAAGGATCCCCTTATGGCGGCTTATCGCCGTGAAGTTGATGCGGTGGCCGGGCACTTCAAAGGTTATCAAGTAGAGCACATTGATCGAAGGAAGAATGAGGCGTCTAATGCTTTAAGTCGGCTGGGTTCTCAGCGTAAGCCGGTGCCGCCTAACACCTTTCTTGACGTTTTGCATAACCCTTCTGTCATAGTACCTACAGAGGAAGAGCTCACAGTGCCAGACCTGGAGGCGCAGCTGGTGGCGGCTCTCCACGCCATCCCAGATTGGACAGTCCCATATTTGGCCTATATGACCCGAGGAGAGTTGCCTGAGGACGAGACCTTGGCAAGACAAATCATCAGGCGGTCCAAATCCATGACGATTGTTCAGGGCAAGTTGCATCACCGCAGCGTCCTTTGGGCGTTTCAACGTTGTGTATCGCTCATGAGGGTCAGGAGATACTTCGTGAGATTCATGAAGGGGATTGCGGTCATCATGCCGGTTCAAAATCTCTGGTGGCCAAGACCTTTCGTCATGGCTTCTATTGGCTGACGGCTCATGCTGATGCGGAGGAACTGGTCAGCAAATGTGACGGATGTCAAAAATTCTCACGACGAGCTCATATGCCGGCTCAAGAATTGAGGATGATTCCAATTACTTGGCCGTTTGCAGTCTGGGGCCTTGACATTGTCGGACCTTTCAAAAGGTCTAAGGATAAGAAGACACACCTATTGGTGGCAGTGGATAAATTCACCAAGTGGGTTGAAGCAGAGCCGGTCAGTAAGTGTGATGCAGCCACAGCGGTTCAGTTCATGAAAAAGGTGATCTTCGCTTTTGGCTTTCCACACAGCATTATAATCGATAATGGTACTAATCTCTCGAAGGGTGCCATGGAAGAGTTCTGTCAACGAGAGCACATCCGGCTTGATGTTTCGGCTGTTGCTCACCCTCAGTCTAATGGTCAAGCAGAAAGAGCTAATCAAGAGATCTTGAAAGGTATCAAACCCCCGCTCTTAGTTCCCTTGTAGAGAACTCCAGGTTGTTGGGTGGAGGAGTTACCCTCTGTGCTATGGAGCATCAACAAAACGCCTAACAGATCTACAGGTTATACACCTTTCTTCATGGTGTACGGAGCAGAAGCGGTTCTGCCAAGTGATATCCGGCATGATTCACCCCGGGTGGCGGCTTACATTGAGGCTGATAATGAAAAAGCTTGTCAGGATGCACTTGACTTGTTGGATGAGGAGCGAGACTTGGCAATAGCCCGCTCGACGATTTATCAGCAAGACCTGCGCCGTTATCACAGCCGCCGGGTTAGAAGCAGAACTTTTCAGGAAGGCGATTTAGTGCTCCGGCTCATCCAGGATCAATCTGATATGCACAAGCTCTCCCCTCCTTGGGAAGGACCCTTTGTGATCAGCAAGAATCTCAACAACGGGTCGTATTACCTCATCGATGTTCGAGAGCACAAAGACTCACGTAAGTCGGAGGAAGAGACCTGCCGGCCGTGGAATATAGTGCATCTCCGGCCCTACTATACTTAAGCCACCGGATCTCAGAGTATATTTGTTTTTTCTTTTTTAGCAATGTATATATATTATATAAGGCAATAAGCAGGACCTCCTTTCTTTCCACCCTTCAAGGTTTATGTATCTTCTTTACCAGGTGGTGGAAACAACCAACAGGGAGCGGATCATATCTGAATCCGGCTTTCCCTTTGGTCTGGCTTATGATCATATCTGAATCTAGCCACGGTCACTTGGGGGCTTCCTGTTCAAACATAGGTCGTATTCGAACCAAAGAGAACATAGCTGTCGATACCCAATTGATCGGCATACTGCCAAACCCACTTGTGGGCTTCTTGATCATATTTGAATCATAGCTTAACCCCTTTGGGTCTGACATGGGTCGTATTCGAATCAGCGTCATTAAACAACTCTAATGGTCACTTGGGGGCTTCCTGTTCAAACATAGGTCGTATTCGAACCAAAGAGAACATAGTTGTCGATACCCACTTGATCGGCATCGCCAAAGCCATTGGGGGCTATATGATCGTATCCGAATCTTAGCTTAACCCCTTTGGAACGGTTCTACTGATCGTATTCGAATCAAAGGCCTCTGAAAATTAAGTTTATTTTACTCTATAAGGGTAAATAATATTAAGGGCCAGGTAAACATTATATGTGCCAATTTTCAGAAGTTAAGTTTAACTGTCTGCTTTTTGGGATCACATAAGCCGGTAAGGTAAGCTTCAATAAGATAGCAGGTATATTATTATGGTCATGATCATAAACCGGCTGATTTTTATGTTTTGGTTCATACTCCGGGTTATCATTATTCTATATGACCCCGGATGTGGTAAGACGCCAAAGGAATTCTGTTTTTTATTTATACACAGGGTAAAGCAAAAAAAAATTGGACGTCAAGGAGCAATTCACATAAGCCAGCAATATATAACGATAGCGGCTTGTGACAATATTAAGCACCACAAACATGCGCGAAGGCATGACAGAGTTAAGAGGTTTTTCTACCCTATTACAAGACTCCCCGAGTCTGAATAATGAAGCATCATTTTTTCAAAGACCTGGCACAAGGCGGGTTACTCCTTTGGTGGGCTTGAAGACTCCGAGTTATCCTTCTCCGCCTCTCCGTCTGCTATTTTTTCCTGGAAGGTTGACGAGGTCCAATCAATGCCGCTTAAGGCTTCAAATTCAGCTTCATCATCTATTAAACTGGCCGGGTCAACTTCAGGAGCAAAGGTATGCTTACGAGTTGGAGGGATCGGTGACGTCATCATAATGCGGAGTTGGAATCCTCCGGTTCTCATTGTCATAGCCCGGCTGATACTTAGTAAGATCAATATCATTGCCGATGATGGTGGCCACAGGACGTACGACTCTCACACAGGTGGTGAAGTCTGATTCATTGAATACAGAGCCATCCTCCTTCAAGCTGGGGTATCCAAGAGCAACATCTACTAGGTCTAGCTCTGGAAGCAACGCTTTGGCCCGGCTTAAGGCGGCTATGGCCCCGGCCCTAGCAGATGCCCGCCTTAGCTCCTGAATCCGTTGGGGTAACACGGCAAGCCGTTTGAGCACATCCTGCAGGAGATAAGGAGCATCATTTGATAAAGCCACAACGGCCAAAGCACGTTGTGACCCGGTGTATAGTTGTTCCACCAGAGTGTACACTGCCTTATGTTTAATCAGCATATTTTGCTTCAGGTTTGTGCTCCGGGGGCCTGCGTTTATACATATAAGGTAAGCCGGAGATAATATTGCTGAGACCATTTGAGATATCTGGCGCTTTAAGCCGGACAGCTCGGCAGTAGGTTCGGTAAGAGCTACTTCTGCTGTCTCGGCCCGGGTCACAAGTGAGGCTTTTTCATCGGCCCAGATTTTCTTCTCCGCGTCAAAATTTGTCTTCAACTTCTCTTGTTCAGAGACGCTGAATGTAAATTTGGAGTTGGCCTTTTGAATTTCAAGTTCTTGGGCTGCCAGACGAGTCTTCAGGTCAGCAATCTCTGATTCAAATTGACTGGTGGAGGCCTGCTATTGATGCCGGATTATAATTAAGGTTATGGTAAGATATCATTAAGTCCCAAGCACTTTGCAAGCAAAGACACTTGACACCTGGGGGCTAATGTATGCTGAAGAAAATTTTAATTTATAATGCTGGATTAAGCATACTCAAGTCTCAAGCACTTTACAAGTAAAGCTACTTGACACTTGGGGGCTAATGTATATCGCGCGTTTTAAGTTATCATATCATGACCGGGTTAAATATCCTTTCTTTTAAACCGGATGAACTAACAGTAAGCAGGTATCTAAGTCTACATCATATTTATTTATAAGCAGTAGACTTGGGGGCTGGTACAGTAAGTAAGGAGAAATAGTATAAGTTATACCTCAGATTTATGATGTATTTGTTTCACCATGTCAATTTCCAGGTCGCGGCTGTTATGCACTTGATTCAGATAGCCTGAGACTATGTCACCAATGCTTAAGTGAGCATAATCAGCGAGGTCCTGTTTGGTCTTTCGGTGTTTGACAAGTTCTTCCTTGGCAGTACATCTGGCAAGGACAGTAGGCCGCCCCGGTTCAACATACTGGCTTTTCAAGATTTCAATTTCCGGGTCAGTCGTCTTGACCGGGCTAGGAATTTCCGGATTATCGGAGCTGTTAAAAGTATCTTCGGCAGGCGGGTCAGAAGATGGCGTTGGAATTTCATAGGCCGGTTCAGGAGGCGGCTAATGAGTAGAAGCATCGAGGCGATTGTTCCCGATTCGGCTCGATTTCTACCGGTCTTGGATGACTTATTCTTTTTGCCCTCTTCATCGGGCTTCACACTGCACAATCGTGGACAAAACAGAGGGGTGAGTACAAAATATGAGTAAGGCAAAGCATAAGGATAACAAAGGTATATTACCTGTAAGCAGTCTTGAAGGCCGGCATGTTGGATTGCATAGACTCGCCGGAGGAAGGGGAGGTATCCTGATAATTGGAGTCAGATGAATTGAGAGGTTGACGAATTAAACCCGCCAAAGGATAAACAGAACGTAAGGCAGAGATGACCTTAGTCCGACGATTCCTGCTCACGTCGGGTAAGCCGGAAGAGAGCTCTGCATCCTTACTGGTCCGGGTTTGCCTCCGGCTTTCAAGCTATTGTTGCTTCAAAAGAAATTGAGGATCTTGATAAGCTATAGGATGTGAAAATCTTACTTTCCGGGTCATCCGTCGGGTTTTGTGCTTTGGCAAAGGCTCTGAGTCGGAGGAGATTATAGTTACCTCTTCACCAGGAGCTTGGCTGTTCCCAGCATCCTCCTGAAAGGCGAAAATATCAATAAAATAGTAACAAAGGAGTTAAGAGAGTAAGGGATTACCTCTTCCTCATCTGAAGAAGAGTCATCCAATTTGAGCAAATCAGAGGCGCTGAGTTTCTTCTTCTTTGAAGTTCCCTTCTTGGCGGCTTTCCTTTCGGTTTTCTTGGCTGCCCTGGCTTGTTGGGCAGCCTCGTGGTCATATTTGACCTTCCAGAAATTATCACCAGCCTGTGGAAAAAGATAAGGAATTATAAGTACAAAGAAGGTAAACATGTTAAGGACTGTTTATTAAGATTGATAACTTACTGCAGGGGCCGGGTTCTTTTTGCAGAAGGGAAGTAAGCCGAAGGCATTGCTAGTAACGGTGCCCTCCTTCAGCAGTGACTGTGTTGTAGCATCTGCCACATCGTCTGGTAGGTCGTCAGGACTATGACGCATTGAGTCGTTCTTTTCGCCTGTATAAGTACATATTAAGCCGGGGCGGCGGCTTAATGGGAGTATCCGCCAAGTAACCCAGACTCGGACCAGATCGATGCCATTTAAACCATTCCCCAAAAGGGCTTTAATCTTCTTGATGGTGGGATTAAGAGGCGACGCTCAACGATGGTTAGTTTATCCGCCAGGATGGTTGGACTCAAGGCGCAGGGCGAAGTGGCAGAGGCTTCTCATCACCAAGAAGTGTCCTGACAAAGAGAACCATGTCTCGATTCCAATTTTTGGGTGACTCGGCAACTCGGCATAAGGAAGCAGGCGATCTCTCCGTCGGCTGGATCGAGATACCGCCAAGTTCAAGACTAGGCCCGTTGGCACGTTCATTCTGCCGGTTCAAGTAAAAAAGTTCTCTGAACAAAAGTAGACTTGGCTCCTCTCCCAGGTACACCTCGCAGAAGACTTGAAAATTGCAAAGATTTGACACGAAATTGGGTCCAATGTCTTGAGGTCTCAGATCAAAGAAATTCAAAACTTCTCTGAAGAACTTTGAGCTGGGAGGGGCAAATCCTCGGCTCATGTGATCCGTGAAAACTATCACCTCCCCTTCTTTGGGTTGAGGCTTCTCTTCAGATGGGTCAGGGACACGATAAGACATGACCTCCTTTTTGGCAGATGGCCAGACTTCACAAACTCAGCCAGTTTACTCTTAGTGACTGTGGATGGGACCCAGTTGCAGGTTACAGGAGCTTTGGTCGCTTTAGGAGCCATGACAACAGTTGCCCTATTACAAAATAAGAAGTTCCGGTTCAAATCTTAACCCAGGAGAAAATATCCAAATTACTGAAGGTAGCGGCTTACGAAGGGGCCTAATGATATAAGGATAACTGCAAATAATATTTAAGCCGCTAAAAGCATTAAGAGCAGTTAAAAATTCATAAAGATATGAGAATTAGGCAAGGTTCACAGATCAGTGGTATGCATTTAAACCGGACACCTGGACAGTTTTGTTTAAGGGCATTTAACAAGAAGTTTTCCAGGTGATAAAAACAGATTTCATAATCTTCTGCTATAATTTGAGATCAAAGGACTGTTCTGATAAGAAAGTGTTCTAGACCTAAAAACTGACGCAGATGTGTTCATAGGCTCGAATGAGGCTTTCATACAGAGAAAGAGATCTGTTTTTTATCCAAGACAAGTGCAAAAACAACTACCGCGACTATTTTATATCATTCTCAGATCGGAAGAGGCATCTAGGAGGGAAACTAGCAAAGGTTTGGCTCCAATGGTGATGAACTCCGATGAACTCGAGGAAGTTTCTAATGCGGATCTAAGCAAGGAAGGGAAGGGAACTTACGGATCTGGAGGAGTTGTGAAAGCTCGTCGTCATTTTCTGAACCGAGTCGGGTTGATGCAGCGGCCTAGGACGATGAAGACAAGAAGGTCGGCGGCGGCGGCGGCGGAGCTTGAGAGGAGGCAAGAGGAAGAAGATGACTGGAAGAAGGAGAATGGGAAACCTAGGTCGCGCCTATTTATAAGGAGAGGATAACTGAGACGGTGCGGGAAACGAGGAGATAAGAATTATTATCCAGCGGCCCCGACGCCTCGATTTTCGGAACAGTCAATAAAGACAGAGATCCGTTGGGCGATACGGTGGAATAAAAAAGGAAAGATGACGTCATGGCGGGTTAACACGGATCCAGAAAATGACGTCACGGAGGGTTAAAGAAAGTCTTTTGCACAGTCAGAAGACTGAAGATTTATGTTTCAAGGTATTTTAAGATTGACATGAACAGGTTCAAATCAATCTGGGGCATAACGTTGGGGATATAACTATTTGTGTAAGCCGCCCAGGAGGGGCCGGGTTACACAAAGAAGATTCATCAGAAAGAAGCCCAAGACCAAGCATGAAGATGGGGGATCAATAAAGGGCCTAAGGCCCACAGGCGACTTAAGGCCCATTGTAGTAAACCGCCGTAATGGCATGACTTGTATCATAAGGTAGATTTAACTAGTCACCGAGCCGGACATTGTTTATAAGCCAGCCGGGACTCTGTAGGCCACTGGGCGTCAACCTGTGTATATAAGGGGACGACTACCGGGCGGCTTAGGGCAAGAAACAACCAATCGAGAACCGGCATAGCATATCTCGCTCCTCGTCATCGAAACCTCAAGCAATACCAACCCAACTAGACGTAGGCCTTACCTTCACCGTAAGGGGCCGAACTAGTATAAACCACTCGTGTCCTTTGTCCCGATTAACCCCTTTAAGCTTCCTAGTTGCGATGGCTCCACGACTAAGTCCTTGCATGAGGACATCTGTCGTGACAATTCCACGACATCCAGGCTTGTCCTTTGCTACAAAAAGGATTGGGCCACCTTGATGCACTTTATTTACTTTTGTTATTTGTTGCTCGTTACAAATTATCCTATCAGAAAACTATCTGTTACCACTTGTTTTAGTACTTGCAGAGAATACCTTGCTGAAAACCGCTTATCATTTCCTTCTGCTCCTCGTTGGGTTCGACACTCTTACTTATCAAAAGGACTACGATAGATCCCCTATACTTGTGGGTCATCACAACACTATAAGCCCCTATCTTTCTCTGTGTCCAATTAAAACTCCATAACCATAAGTATTGCATGAGTGTTAGCAATTGTGAAAGACTAAATGATAGTTGAGTATGTGGACTTGCTGAAAAGCTCTTATATTGACTCTTTCCTATGTTATGATAAATTGCAATTGCTTCAATGACCGAGATTATAGTTTTTTAGTTTTCAATGAAGTTTCTGATTCATACTTTGCATTGTGAATAGGTTGTTACTTGAGCATAAGGAATCATATGACAATATGTTGCTTTTATAAGAATGATCATGATGCCCTCATGTCTGTATTTTATTTTATCGACACCTGTATCTCTAAACATGTGGACATATTTATCGTTATCGGCTTCCGCTTGAGGACAAGCGAGGTCTAAGCTTGGGGGAGTTGATACGTCCATTTTGCATCATGCTTTTATATCGATATTTATTGCTTTATGGGCTGTTATTACAAATTCTGTCACAATACTTATGCCTATTCTCTCTTATTTTATAAGGTTTACATGAAGGGGGAGAATGCCGGCAGCTGGAATTTTGGGCTGGAAAAGGAGCAAATATTAGAGACCTATTCCGCACAGCTCCCAAAGTCCTAAAACTCCACGGAAGTTGTTTTTGGAATTAATAAAAAATACTAAGCGAAGAAAGCACCAGAGGGGGGCCACCCACCATCCATGAGGGTGGGGGCGCACCCCCTGCCTCGTGGCCCCCCTGGCAAGCCTCCAGTGTCCATCTTCTGCTATATGAAGTCTTTTACCCTGGAAAAAAAATATAAGCAAGCTTTCGAGACGAAACACCGCCGCCACCAGGCGAAACCAATCTAGGGCTCCGGCGGAGCTGTTCTACCGGGGAAACATCCCTCCGGGAGGGGGAAATCATCACCATCGTCATCACCAATGATCCTCTCATTTGGAGGGGTCAATCTCCATCAACATCTTCACCAGCACCATCTCCTCTCAAACCCTAGTTCATCTCTTGTATCCAATCTTTGTATCAAAACCTCAGATTGGTACCTGTGGGTTGCTAGTAGTGTTGATTACTCCTTGTAATTGATGCTAGTTGGTTCATTTGGTGGAAGATTATATGTTCAGATCCTATATGCATATTTATACCCCTCTGATTATGAATATGAATATGATTTGTGAGTAGTTACGTTTGTTCCTGAGGACATGGGAGAAGTCTTACTATAAGTAGTCATGTGAATTTGGTATTCTTTCGATATTTTGATGAGATGTATGTTGTCGTTCCTCTAGTGGTGTTATGTGAACGTCGACTACATGACACTTCACCATTGTTTGGGCCTAGAGGAAGGCATTGGGAAGTAATAAGTAGATGATGGGTTGCTAGAGTGACAGAAGCTTAAACCCTAGTTTATGCATTGCTTCGTAAGGGGCTGGTTTGGATCCATATGTTTCATGCTATGGTTAGGTTTACCTTAATACTTCATTTGTAGTTGCGGATGCTTGCAATAGAGGGTAATCATAAGTGGGATGCTTGTCCAAGGAAGGGCAGCACCCTAGCACCGGTCCACCCACATATCAAATTATCAAAGTAACGAACGTGAATCATATGAGCGTGATAAAAACTAGCTTGACGTTAATTCCCATGTGTCCTCGGGAGCGTTTTCCTTCATATACGAATTTTTCCAGGCTTGTCCTTTGCTACAAAAAGGATTGGGCCATCTTCCTGCACCTCATTTACTTTCATTACTTGTTACCCGTTACAAATTACCTTATCACAAAACTATTTGTTACCGATAATTTCAGTGCTTGCAGAGAATACCTTACTGAAAACTGCTTGTCATTTCCTTCTGCTCCTCATTGGGTTCGACACTCTTACTTATCGAAAGGACTATGATAGATCCCCTATACTTGTGGGTCATCAATACCTTGGTTCTTAACTGAGGGAAATACTTATCTCTACTGTGCTGCATCACCCTTTCCTCTTCAAGGGAAAACCAACGCAAGCTCAAGAAGTAGCAGGAAGAATTTCTGGCGCTGTTGCCGGGGAGATCTATGTCAAGCCTACCAAGTACCCATCCTAAACTCTCATCTCTTGCATTACATTATTTTCCATTTGCCTCTCCCCCACTTCTAAAACGTTTTTAGAAAAATACAAAAAGATTTGCCTTTTTATTCGCCCTTCTTCTCTCCGTCTTTTCGCCTGCTTTTAGTTTGCTCGTGTGTTAGATTTGCTCGTGTGTCGCAAGAAAAATACCAAGTTGTTTGATTTTTCCGATACTAATAATAATGATTTTATTAGTACTCCGATTGCTCCCGCCACTAGTGCGGAATCTTATGAAATTATTACCGCTTTGCTGAATCTTGTTATGAAAGATCAATTTTCCGGCCTTCCTAGTGAAGATGTCGCATCCCATCTAAATAATTTCGTAGTTGCGTTATATGCAAAAGAAGAAAGATGTGGATAATGATATTGTTAAATTGAAGCTATTTCCATTCTCACTACGAGGTCGTGCTAAAACTTGGTTTTCATCTTTGCCTAAAAATAGTATGGATTCATGGAATAAGTTTAAAGATGCTTTTATTTCCAAGTATTTTCCTCCCGCTAAGATCATCTCCCTTAGGAATGATATTATGAATTTTAAGCAACTTGATCATGCACATGTTGCACAATCTCAGGAAAGGATGAAATTGATGATACGAAAATGCGCTACTCATGGTTTAAATTTGTGGATGATCATACAAAAAAAATTATGCCAGATTGAATTTTTCTTCTAGAAATCTTTTAGATTCGGCCATGGGAGTTACTTTTATGGAATTTAATTTAGGAGAAGCTACTAAACTCCTAGATAATATTATGGTTAATTATTCTCAATGGCATATCGAAAGATCTTCTACTAGTAAAAAGGTGCATGCAATTGAAGACATTAATGTTTTGAGTGGAAAGATGGATGTACTTATGAAATTGTTTGCTAGTAAGAGTGCTCCTATTGATCCTAATGATGTGCCTTTGTCTACTTTGATTGAGAATAATAATGAGTCTATGGATGTGAATTTTGTTGGTAGGAACAATTTTGGTAATATATAGAGGTAATTTTAATCCTAGGCCGTTTCCTAGTAATTCCTATAATAATTATGGTAATTCCTACAACAATCCTTAATAAAATTATAATTAGATGCCCTATTATCTTGAGAACAATATTAAATAATTTATTAGTTCCGAAAAGAATTCCAATGCTTTGGTTGAAGAAAAAATGCTTAAGATTGATGATTTGGCTAGGAACGTGGATAGAATTTCTCTTGAGATTGATTCTTTGAAAATTAGATATATTCCACCCAAGCATGATATTAATGAGTCTTTAAAATCTGTGAGAATTTCCGTTGATGAGTGCAAATAAAGAACCGCTAAGATGCGTGCTAAGCAAGATTGGTTTGTAAACGCGTGTTCTTCTAGTTTTTGTGAAAATAAATATGAAGATCTTAAAGTGATTGATGTGGATCCTATTGAATATTTGTTTTCTAATATAAATCCTGATAAATATGGGACTGGAGATGAGTCAACTTTAGTTAAAAGGTGTCCCAATAATTTGGAATTTATAGATCTTGATGCAAAAATTGATAAAAGTGGGATTGGAGAGGTCAAAACTTTAAGTAGCAATGCACCCACTCTTTTGGATTTCTAGGATTTTAATTATGATAATTGTTCTTTGATATATTGTATTTCCTTGTTGCAATCCATGTTGAATTCTCCTCATTCTTATAATCAAAATAAAGCTTTTACTAAGCATATCATTGATGATATCATGGAATCTTTTGAAGAAAAGCTTGAATTGGAAGTTTCTATTCCTAGAAAACTTTATGATAAGTGGGAACCTACTATTAAGATTAAGATTAAAGATGATGAGTGCCATGTTTGTGTGATTTGGGTGCTAGTGTTTCCAAGATTCCAAAAACTTTATGTGATGTGTTAGGTTTTCGTGAATTTGATGATTGTTCTTTAAATTTCATCTTGTGTATTCCACTATTAAGAAATCTATGGGAAGAATTAATGATGTTCTTATTGTTGCAAATAGGAATTATGTGCCCGTAGATTTCATTGTTCTTGATATAGATTGCAATCCTACATGTCCTATTATTCCTGGTAGACCTTTCCTTAGAACGATTGGTGCAATTATTGATATGAAGGAAGGAAACATAGATTTCAATTTCCGTTAAGGAAGGGCATGGAACACTTTCCTAGAAAGAAAATTAAGTTGCCATATGAATCTATTATGAGAGCTACTTTTGGATTGCATACCAAAGATGACAATACCTAGATCTATGTTTTTATGCCTAGCTAAGGGCATTAAACAATAGCGCTTGTTGGGAGGCAACCCAATTTTATTTTTGTGTATTTTTTTATTTTGCTACTGTTCTTGAATAAAATACACATTATTACCTCTGTAGTAATTGTATTTTGGTGTTTTAATTAGTGTTTGTGCCAAGTAAGACCTTTGGGATGGCTTACGATGATAGTTGATTTGATCTTGCTGAAAACAAAAACTTTTGCGCCCAGTCACAGAATTGTTAATAATCACAGAAGCGCAATAAAATAATGATTCTTTTTGCACAAGATTGATATAAAAATTGCCTTTGTTTTCCTATTTTCAGAATATTTGGAGTTACAGAAGTATTCGAAGTTTACATATTGCAACAGACTGTTCTGTTTTTGACAAATTCTGTTTTCTATGTGTTGTAATTTGCTTATTTTGATGAATCTATAAGTAGTATCGGGGGGTATGAACCATGGATAAGTTGGAATACAGTAGATATTACACCAATATAAATAAATAATGAGTTCACAACAGTACCAAAAGTGGTGATTTTATTTTATTATACTAATGGATCTCATGAGTTTTCTGTTGAGTTTTGTGTTGTGAAGTTTTCAAGTTTTGGGTAAAGATTTGATGGACTATGGAATAAGTAGTGGTAAGAGACTAAGCTTGGGGATGCCCAAGGCACCCCATAATATTCAAGGATAACCAAGAGCCTAAGCTTGGGGATGCCCCGGAAGGCATCCCCTCTTTCGTCTTCGTCTATCGGTAAATTTACTTGAGGCTATATTTTTATTCACCACATGATATGTGTTTTGCTTGGAGCGTCTTCTATGATATGAGTCTTTGCTTTTTAGTTTGCTACAATCATCCTTGCTGTACACACCTTTTGAGAGGGACATGCATGAATCGTGATTTATTAGAATACTCTATGTGCTTCACTTATATCTTTTGAGCTAGGCAATTTTGCTCTAGTGCTTCACTTATATCTTTTTAGAGCACGACAGTGGCTTTATTTTATATAAATTGTTGAACTCTCATGCTTCCCTTATATTATTTTGAGAGTATCTCTAAGGTTCATGGTAATTTGCTTTGGTGATGAATTTAGTCCTAATATGATGGGCATCCAAGAGGGATATAATAAAAACTTTCATGTAAAGTGCATTGAATACTATGTGAAGTTTGATTCCCTATGATTGTTTTGAGATATAAAGATGGTGATATTAAAGTCATGCTAGTGAGTAATTGTGGATTGGTAGAAATACTTGTGTTAAAGTTTGTGATTCCTGTAGCATGCACGTATGGTGAACCGTTATGTGATGAAGTCAGAGCATGATTTATTTATTGATTGTCTTCCTTATGAGTGGCGGTCGGGGACGAGCAATGGTATTTTCCTTCCAATCTATCCCCCTAGGAGCATGCGTGTAGTACTTTGTGTCGATAGCTTCTAGACTTTTGCAATAAATATGTGAGTTCTTTATGACTAATGTTGAGTCCATGGATTATACGCACTCTCACCCTTCCACCATTGCTAGCCTCTCTAGTACCGCGCAACTTTCGCCGGTGCCCTACACCCACCTTATACCTTCCTCAAAACAGCCACCATACCTACCTATTATGGCATTTCCATAGCCATTCCGAGATATATTGCCACGCAACTTCCACCGTTCCGTTTTATTTTGACACGCTCCATCATTGTCATATTGCTTTGCATGATCATGTAGTTGACATCGTATTTGTGGCAAGGACACCGTTCATTTTTTTATACATATCACTCTTGAGTATTTCACATCCTAGTACACCACCGGAGGTATTCATATAGAGCCATATTTTGTTCTAAGTATCGAGTTGTAATTCTTGAGTTGTAAGTAAATAAAAGTGTGATGATCATCATTATTAGAGCATTATCCCATGTGAGGAAAGGACGATGGAAGCTATGATTCTCTCACAAGTTGGGATGAGTCTCCGGACTTTACAGAAAATAAAAGAGGCCAAAGAAGCCCACACAAAAAAAGAGAAAAAGAAAAAAATGATAGAAAAGAGAGAAGGGGCAATGTTACTATCCTTTTTCCACACTTGTGCTTCAAAGTTGCACCATGATCTTCATGATAGAGAGTCTTGTTGGAGAACACAGTAATTTCAAGAAAAATCCTACGCACACGCAAGATCCATCTAGGTGATGCATAGCAACGAGAGGGGAGAGTGTTGTCCACGTACCCTCGTAGACCGAAAGCGGAAGCATTATGACAACGCGGTTGATGTAGTTGTACGTCTTCACGATTTGACCGATCCTAGTATCGAAAGTACGACACCTCCGTGATTTTCACACGTTCAGCTCGGTGACGTCCCACGAACTCTAGATCCGGCTGAGTGTCGAGGGAGAGCTTCGTCGGCACGACGGCGTGATGACGGTGATGATGAAGTTACCAACGCAGGGCTTCGCCTAAGCACTACAACGATATGACCGAGGTGGAAATCTATGGAGGCGGGCACCGTACACGGTTAAACAATCAACTTGTGTGTCTATGGGGTGCACCCCTCCCCCGTATATAAAGGAGTGGAGGAGGGGAGGGCCGTCCCTCTCTATGGCGCGCCCTAGGGGGAGTCCTACTCCCACCGGGAGTAGGATTCCCCCCTTTCCCTAGTTGGAGTAGGAGAGGAAGGAAGGAGGGGAGAAGGAAAGGGGGGAGGGCCCCCTTCCCAATTCGGATTGGGCTTGGGGGGGGGGGGTTCCCCACCTTGGCCGCCTCCTCCACTCTCCCACTAAGGCCCATTAAGGCCCATGTACTCCCTGGGGGGTTCCGGTAACCCCCCGGTACTCCTGTAAATGCCCGAACTTATCCGGAACCCTTCCGATGTTCAAACATAGCATTCCAATATATCGATCTTTATGTCTCGACCATTTCGAGACTCCTCGTCATGTCCATGATCTCATCCGGGACTCCGAACAAACTTAGGTACATCAAAACACATAAACTCATAATACCGATCATCACCGAATGTTAAGCGTGCGGACCCTACGGGTTCGAGAATTATGTAGACATGACCGGGACTCGTCTCCAGTCAATAACCAATAGTGGAACCAGGATGATCAAATTGGTTCCTTCATATTCTATGAAGATCTTTGTCGGTCAAACCGCATAACAACATATGTTGTTCCCTTTGTCATCGGTATGTTACTTGCCCGAGATTCGATCATCGGTATCTCAATACCTAGTTCAATCTTGTTACCGGCAAGTCTCTTTACTCGTTCCGTAATGCATCATCCTGCAACTAACTCATTATCACATTTCTTGCAAGGCTTATAGTGATGTGCATTACCGGGAGGGCCCACGGGTACCTCTCCGACAATCGGAGTGACAAATCCTAATCTTGATCTATGCCAACTCAACAAACACCATCGGAGACACCTGTAGAGCATCTTTATAATCACCCAGTTACTTTGTGATGTTTGATAGCACACAAAGTGTTCCTCCGGTATTCGGGAGTTGCATAATCTCATAGTCATAGAAACATGTATAAGTCATGAACAAAGCAATAGCAACAAACTAAACGGTCATCGTGCTAAGCTAACGGATGGGTCAAGTCAATCACATCATTCTCTAATGATGTGATCCTGTTAATCAAATGAGAACTCATGTCTATGGCTAGGAAACTTAACCATTTTGATTCAACGAGCTAGTCAAGTAGAGGCATACTAGTGACACTCTGTTTGTCTATGTATTCACACATGTACTAAGTTTCCGGTTAATACAATTCTAGCATGAATAATAAACATTTATCATGATATAATGAAATATAAATAACAACTTTATTATTGCCTCTAGGGCATATTTCCTTCAAGTCTCCTATGTTGTCACTTTCATATACTAGTGAGAATTTTTCATTATAGAACTTGGCTTGTATATTCCAATGATGGGCTTCCTCAAATTTCCCTAGGTCTTTGTGAGCAAGCGAGTTGGATGCACACCCACTTAGTTTCTTTTTGAGCTTTCATAAACTTATAGCTCTAGTGCATCCATTGCATGGCAATCCCTACTCACTCACATTGATATCTATTGGTGGGAATCTCCATAGCCCATTGATACGCCTAGTTGATGTGAGACTATCTCCTTCTTTTTTTCTTCTCCACAACCACCATATTCTATTCCAACTATAGTGCTATATCCATGGCTCACGCTCATGTATTGCATGAAAGTTGAAAAGGTTTGAGAACATCAAAAGTATGAAACAATTGCTTGGCTTGTCATCGAGGTTGTGCATGATTTAATACTTTGTGTGATGAAGATGGAGCATAGCCAGACTATAAGATTTTGTAGGGATAACTTTCTTTGGCCATGTTATTTTGAGAAGACATGATTTGTTTATTAGTACGCTTGAAGTATTATTGTTTTTATGTCAATATCAAACTTTTGTTTTGAATCTTATGGATCTAAACATTCATGCCATAAAGAAAAAAATTACATGGATAAATATGTTAGGTAGCATTCCACATCAAAAATTCTATTTTTATCATTTACCTACTCAAGGACGAGCACGAATTAAGCTTGGGGATGCTCGATACGTCTCCAATGTATCTATAATTTTTTATTGTTCCATGCTATTATATTATTTGTTTTGGATGTTTTATATGCATTATTATGCTATTTTATATTATTTTTGGGACTATCTTATTAACCTAGAGCCGATTGCCAGTTTCTGTTTTTTCCTTGTTTTTGAGTTTCATAGAAAACGAATACCAAACGGAATAAAACTTTATGATGATTTTTCTTGGACCAGAAGACACCCAGAGGACTTGGAGTCCAAGCCAGAAGACCCACGACGCAGCGGCAAGGGTGGAGGGCGCGCCCTAGGGGGCGCCCCTGCCTTGTGGCCCCCTCGGGAGTCCCCTGACCTAACTCTTTGTCCTATATATTCACATATATTCCAAAACCCTCAGAGCGAGCCACAAAAATACTTTTCCGCCGCCGCAACCTTCTGTTCCTGTGAGATCCCATCTTGGGGCCTTTTCCGGCATCCTGCCAGAGGGGGATTCAATCACAGAGGGCATCTACATCAACCCTATTGCCCTTCCGATGAAGTGTGAGTAGTTTACCTCAGACCTATGGGTCCATAGCAAGTAGCTAGATGGCTTCTTCTCTCTCTTTGATTCTCAATACCATGTTCTCCTCGATGTTCTTGGAGATCTATCCAACGTAATCTTCTTTTGCGGTGTGTTTGTCGAGATCCGATGAACTGTGGATTTATGATCATCTTATCTATGAATATTATTTGAATCTTCTCTGAATTCTTATTTGCATGATTTGATATCTTTATATTTCTCTTTGGATTATCGGTTTGGTTTGGCCAACTAGATTGTTTTTTCTTGCAATGGGAGTGGTTCTTAGCTTTGGGTTCAGTCTTGCGTGATTTCACCCAGTGACAAAGTAGGGGTAGTGCTACCTCTTGAGCACTGCGTTGGTTTTCCCTTGAAGAGGAAAGGGTGATGCAGCAAAGTAGCGTAAGTATTTCCCTCAGTTTTTGAGAACCAAGGTATCAATCCAGTAGGAGGCCACACACGAGTCCCTCGCACCTACACAAACAAATAAATCCTCGCAACCAACGCGATAAGGGGTTGTCAATCCCTACACGGTCACTTACGAGAGTGAGATCTGATAGATATGATAAGATAATATTTTTGGTATTTTTTGTGATAAAATGCAAAGTAAAATAAAAGGCAATAAAAATAACTAAGTGTTGGAAAATTAATATGATGGAAAATAGACCCGGGGGCCATAGGTTTCACTAGTGGCTTCTCTCAAGAGCATAAGTTTTTACGGTGGGTGAACAAATTACTGTTGAGCAATTGACAGAATTGAGCATAGTTATGAGAATATCTAGGTATGATCATGTATATAGGCATCACGTCCGAGACAAGTAGATCAACTCCTGCCTGCATCTACTACTATTACTCCACATATCGACCGCTATCCAGCATGCATCTAGAGTATTAAGTTCATAAGAACAGAGTAACACTTTAAGCAAGATGACATGATGTAGAGGGATAAGCTCATGCAATATGATGTAAACCCCATCTTGTTATCCTCGATGGCAACAATACAATGCGTGCCTTGCTGCCCCTCACATCCTTTGGGAAAGGACACCGCAAGATTGAACCCAAAGCTAAGCACTTCTCCCATTGCAAGAAAGATCAATCTAGTAGGCCAAACCAAACTGATAATTCACAGAGACTTGCAAAGATAACCAATCATACATAAAAGAATTCAGAGAAGATTCAAATATTGTTCATAGATAATCTTGATCATAAACCCACAATTCATCGATCTCAACAAACACACCGCAAAAACAAGATTACATCGAATAGATCTCCACGAGAGAGGGGGAGAACATTGTATTGAGATCCAAAAAGAGAGAAGAAGCCGTCTAGCTAATAACTATGGACCCGAAGGTCCGAGGTAAACTACTCACACATCATCGGAGAGGCTATGGTGTTTATGTAGAAGCCCTCCATGATCGATGCCCCCTCCGGCGGAGCTCCGGAACAGGCCCCAAGACGGGATCTCACAAGGACAGAAGGTTGCGGCGGTGTAATTAGGTTTTTGGCTCCGTACCTGGTAGTTTGGGGGTACGTAGGTATATATAGGAAGAAGGAGTACGTCGGTGGAGCAACAGGGGGCCCACGAGGGTGGAGGGCGCGCCTAGGGGGGTAGGCGCGCCCCCCTACCTCTTTCCCTCCTGGTTGATGTCTTGACGTAGGGTCCAAGTCCTCTGGATCACGCCTGCTCCAAAAATCTCGCTCCTCAAGGTTTCATTCCGCTTGGACTCCGCTTTGATATTCTTTTTCTGCGGAACTCTGAAATAGGCAAAAACAGGAATTCGGCTGGGCCTCCGGTTAATAGGTTAGTCCCAAAATAATATAGAAGTGTATAATAAAGCCCAAAAATTTCCAAAACAGAATATAATATAGCATGGAACAATCAAAAATTATAGATACGTTGGAGACGTATCAAGCATCCCCAAGCTTAATTCCTGCTCGTCCTCGAGTAGGTAAATGATAAAAACAAACTTTTTGATGTGGAATGCTACTTGGCATAATTTCAATGTAATTGTTCTTAATGTGGTATGAATATTCAGATCCGAAAGATTCAAGATAAAAGTTCAATATTGACATAGAAATAATAATACTTCAAGCATACTAACTAAGCAATTATGTCCTCTCAAAATAACATGGCCAAAGAAAGTTCATCCCTACAAAATTATATAGTTTAGTCATGCTCCATTTTCGTCACACAAGAATGCTCTTATCATGCACAACCCCGATGACAAGCCAAGCAATTGTTTCATACTTTAGTAATCGCAAACTTTTTCAACCATCACGCAATACATGAGCGTGAGCCATGGATATAGCACTATGGGTGGAATAGAATATAATGATGGGGGTTATGTGGTGAAGACAAAAAAGGAGAAAGTCTCGCATCAACGAGGCTAATCAATGAGCTATGGAGATGCCCATCAATTGATGTTAATGCAAGGAGTAGGGATTGCCATGCATAGAGCTATAAATATATGAAAGCTCAACAAAAGAAACTAAGTGGGTGTGCATCCAACTTGCTTGCTCACGAAGACCTAGGGCATTTGAGGAAGCCCATTGTTGGAATATACAAGCCAAGTTCTATAATGAAAAGTTCCCACTAGTATATGAAAGTGACAAAACAAAGGACTCTCTATCATGAAGATTATGGTGCTGCTTTGAAGCACAAGTGTGGTAAAAGGATAGTAACATTGTCCCTTCTCTGTTTTTCTCTTGTTTTTTTGGACCTTCTCTTTTTTATGACCTTTCTCTATTTTTTTCCTCACTTGGGACAATGCTCTAGAAAATTATGATCATCACACTTCTATTTATTTACACCTCAATGATTGCAACTCGATACTAGAACAAAGTATGACTCTATGTGAATGCCTCCGGCGGTGTACCAGGATATGCAATGAACCAAGAGTGACATGTATGAAAGAATTATGAATGGTGGCTTTGCCACAAATACTATGTCAACTACATGATCATACAAAGCAATATGACAATCATGAACGTGTCATGATAAACGGAACGGTGGAAAGTTGCATGGCAATATATCTCGGAATGGCTATGAACATACCATAATAGGTAGGTATGGTGGCTGTTTTGAGGAAGATATAAGGAGGTTTATGTGTGAAAGAGTGTATCATATCACGGGGTTTGGATGCACCGGCGAAGTTTGCACCAACTCTCAATGTGATAAAGGGCAATGCACGGCATCAAGAGGCTAGCAATGATGGAAAGGTGAGAGTGCGATAATCCATGGACTCAACATTAGTCATAAAGAACTCACATACTTATTGCAAAAATCTACAAGTCATCAAAACCAAGCACTACGCACATGCTCCTAGGGGGATAGATTGGTAGGAAAAGACCATCGCCGTCATGACCGCCACTCATAAGGAGGACAATCAAAGAACACCTCATGTTTTAAATTTGTTACATAACGCTTACCATACGTGCATGCTACGGACTTGCAAACTTCAACACAAGTATTTCTCAAATTCACAACTACTCAACTAGCACAACTTTGATATCACTACCTCCATATCTCAAAACAATCATCAAGCATCAAACTTCTCTTAGGATTCAACACACTCATAAGAAAGTTTTTACTAGTCTTGAATACCTAGCATATTAGGATTATTTAAGTAAATTACCATGCTATTTAAGACTCTAAAAATAATATAAGTGAAGCATGAGAGAATAATAGTTTCTATAAAACAAAACCACCACCGTGCTCTAAAAGATAGAAGTGAAGCACTAGAGCAAAAACTATATAGCTCAAAAGATATAAGTGAAGCACATAGAGTATTCTAATAATTTCTGAATCATGTATGTCTCTCTCAAAAAGTGTGTCCAGTAAAGATGATTGTGGTAAACTAAAAATCAAAGACTCAAATAATACAAGACGCTCCAAGCAAAACACATATCATGTGGTGAATAAAAATATAGCTCCAAGTAAAGTTACCGGTGGAAGTAGACGAAAGAGGGGATGCCTTCCGGGGCATCCCCAAGATTTGGCTTTTTGGTGTCCTTAGATTATCTTGGGGTGCCTTGGTCATCCCCAAGCTTAGGCTCTTACCACTCCTTGTTCCATAATCCATCAGATCTTTTACCCAAAACTTGAAAACTTCACAACACAGAACTTAACAGAAAATCTTGTGAGCTCCGTTAGCGAAAGAAAACAAAACACCACTTCAAGGTACTGTAATGAACTCATTCTTTATTTATATTGGTGTTAAACCTACTATATTCCAACTTCTCTATGGTTTATAAACTATATTATTAGCCATAGATTCATCAAAATAAGCGAACAACACACGAAAAACAGAATCTGTCAAAAACA
This sequence comes from Aegilops bicornis, assembly GCA_021605145.1. NCBI lineage: Eukaryota > Viridiplantae > Streptophyta > Magnoliopsida > Poales > Poaceae > Aegilops > Aegilops bicornis. The sequence goes on from CM038674.1 coordinate 515,737,013, forward strand.
GAACAGTCTGTAGTAATCTGTAACTAAAGCAAACTTCTGGAACTCCAAAAATTCAGACAAAATAGGAAGATCTAGAAAATTTGTTTATTTATCATCATCAATTGGAATCAATATTTTATCACGTTCTGGTGACTTTAAAAATTATTTTCGTGAACAGAAAGTTTCTGCAATTTTCAGCAAGATCGAATAACTATCATCCAAGAAGATCCTATAGGTTTAACTTGGCCCAAACACTAATTAAAACATAAAAACACATCTAACCAGAGGCTAGATCAAAGATTTATTACTAAACAGAAGCAAAAATAAACTAAAAATAAAATTGGGTTGCCTCCCAACAAGCGCTATCGTTTAACGCCCCTAGCTAGGCATTGAAAATTTTAATGATGCTCACATGAGAGACAAGTACTGAAGCACAAAGAGAGCATCATAAAACACGTGACAAACACATCTAAGTCTAACATACTTCCTATGAATAGGCATCTTATAGGCAAACAAATTATCATAGCAAGCAAAAACTAGCATATGCAAGGAAGCGGAAAGAAACAATAGCAATCTCAACATAACAAGAGGTAATTTATTATCATGAAAATTTCTACGACCATATTTTACTCTCTCATAATAATTACATGTGAGATCATAAGCAAATTCAACAAAATAGCTATCACATAAAATATTTTCAACACGATCCACCTGCATGCAAAGTTGACACTCTACCGAAATAGTGGGATTAACATTAACTTAAGTCATGACCTCTCCAAACCCGCTTTTATCAAAAATTTCATAAGATTGAATACTCTCCAAATATGTGGGATCTAAAGTTGACACTCTTCCAAACCCACTTTCAATATTATTGCAAACAATATTATCAATCTCATATTCGTCATGGGGATTAGATAAATTTTCAAGATCATAAGAAGAATCACCCCAATCATGATCATTGCAACAAGTAGTAGACATAGCAAAAATAGCATCCCCAAGCTTTGTGTTTTGCATATTATTAGCACAATTTACATCAAGAGAATTTATAGTAAAATCATTGAAATTATGCTTTTCATCGAGGGAACTATCAAGCATGGGTGCCATAGCAACGATCTCATTTTTAACATAAGGAACTATAGCAAATTCGTCTTCATAAATATTGGCATCATGGCCACAAGAATAACAAGCATAATGTTCATCAAGGGATATTTCAACTAAATCATCGGGATCATCATTATCTATAGATTCATGCATATCATTATTTTTTTCCAAAGCAACGGTCATTCTTTCAATAAATTCTTGGACATAGACATTATGAGCAAAGTTTTCATTGCAATATTTAAGTATGACGGTATTTTCAGATTTGTTGAGAGTAAAATCATACTTTTCAATCAAAGAAGCAACTTCATGAGCACCCTTAAAAACGACAAATTCTTCAATTTGTTCGATGTCATAGTAGCTATAAACACCCTTTGCATAGGAAGATAATATTTCATTATCATTGAAATCACATAGGTAGGGAAGGTGTTTTTTAGGGTTCTTAGAGCAACAAGTAAAATCACAAATTTCACAAAGATTCAAGCATAGCATAGCAAACTATTTATATGATACCATAAGAGCTTCCCTTTTCGCATAAACGATGACGCACAAAATGAGCCTCGCTCATCTAAAGATTTCCGTCAACTAGGCTAGTTGGGGTTTCAAAGACGAAAGATAAGGATCAAAGATGATCCAAGTAGAACACTTTAAGTGGATCCATATCAATAGATTTTCAGCAAGCGAAGATGCAAGCATATAGAAGGCACATGGCAACACGAGCAAACAAAAGGACTAACAAAGAAAGAGAGGGCGAATAAAACGGCAAGGGTGAAGTGGGGAGAGGAAAACGAGAGGCAAATGGCAAATAATGTAATGCGGGAGATAAGGGTTTGTGATGGGTACTTGGTATGTTGACTTTTATGATACTTCCCAACAAATATTTACCATAAATCCTTCTTGCTACCTCTTGAGCAATCGCGTTGGTTTTCCCTTGAAGTGGAAAGGGTGATGCAGCAAAGTAGCGTAAGTATTTCCCTCAGTTTTTGAGAACCAAGGTATCAATCCAAGAGGAGGCCACGCACGAGTCCCTCGCACCTACACAAACAAATAAATCCTCGCAACCAACGCGATAAGGGGTTGTCAATCCCTACACGGTCACTTACGAGAGTGAGATCTGATAGATATGATAAGATAATATTTTTGGTATTTTTTTATGATGAAGATGCAAAGTAAAATAAAAGTCAATAAAAATAACTAAGTGTTGGAAAATTAATATGATGGAAAATAGACCCCGGGGCCATAGGTTTCACTAGTGGCTTCTCTCAAGAGCATAAGTTTTTACGGTGGGTGAACAAATTACTATTGAGCAATCGACAGAATTGAGCATAGTTATGAGAATATCTAGGTATGATCATGTATATAGGCATCACGTCCGAGACAAGTAGATCAACTCCTGCCTGCATCTACTACTATTACTCCACACATCGACCGCTATCCAACATGCATCTAGAGTATTAAGTTCATAAGAACAGAGTAACGCTTTATGCAAGATGACATGATGTAGAGGGATAAACTCATGCAATATGATGTAAACCCCATCTTGTTATCCTCGATGGCAACAATGCAATACGTGCCTTGCTGCCCCATCACATCGGGAAAGGACACTGCAAGATTGAACCCAAAGCTAAGCACTTCTCCCATTGCAAGAAAGATCAATCTAGTAGGACAAACCAAACTGATAATTCGAAGAGACTTGCAAAGATAACCAATCATACATAAAAGAATTCAGAGAAGATTCAAATATTGCTCATAGATAATCTTGATCATAAACCCACAATTCATCGGTCTCAACAAACACACCGCAAAAGAAGATTACATCAAATAGATCTCCACGAGAGAGGGGGAGAACATTGTATTGAGACCCAAAAAGAGAGAAGAAGCCATCTAGCTAATAACTATGGACCCGAAGGTCTGAGGTAAACTACTCACACATCATCGGAGGGGCTATGGTGTTGATGTAGAAGCCCTCCGTGATCGATGCCCCCTCCGGTGGAGCTCCTAACAGGCCCCAAGATGGGATCTCACAAGCATGTAAGGTTGTGGCGGTGGAATTAGGTTTTGGGTCCGTGATTCCGGTAGTTTGGGGTTACGAGGTATATATAGGAGGAAGGAGTACGTCGGTGGAGCAACAGGGGGCCCACGAGGGTGGAGGGCGCCTGTGGGGTAGTCGCGCCTCACCTCGTGCCCTCCTGGTTGATGTCTTGACGAGGGTCCAAGTCCTCCGGATCACGCTCGCTCGAAAATCACGCTCCTCAAGGTTTCATTCCGTTTGGACTCCGTTTGATATTCTTTTTCTGCGAAACTCTGAAATAGGCAAAAAATAGCAATTCTGGGCTGGGCCTCCGGTTAATAGGTTAGTCCCAAAAATAATAATATAAAAGTGTATAATAAAGCCCAATAATTTCCAAAATAGAATGTAATATAGCATGGAACAATCAAAAATTATAGATACGTTGGAGACGTATCAGGTAGCGAGACACGTATTGAATTGTTGCCATCAAGGATAAAAAGATGGGATTTTCGCCATATTGCTTGAGTTTATTCCTCTACATCATGTCATCTTACTTTAGGCTTTACTCCGTTCTTTATGAACTTAATACTCTAGATGCATGCTGGATAGCGGTCGATGTGTGGAGTAATAGTAGTAGATGCAGGCAAGAGTCGGTCTACTTGACACGGACGTGATGCCTATATGCATAATCATTGCCTTGGATATCGTCATAACTTTGTGCTTTTCTATCAATTGCTCAATAGTAATTTGTTCACCAACCATATTATTTGCCTTCAAGAGAGAAGCCTCTAGTGAATCCTATGGCCCCCGGGTCTATTTTTCATCATATTTGTTTCCGATCTACTATTTTGCAATCTTTTATTTTCAGATATATAAACCAAAAAACCCAAAAATATTTAGTTATCTTTTATTTAGTTTTATCTATCTCTATGAGATCTCTCCTTTGCAAGTGACCATGAAGGGATTGACAACCCCTTTATCGTGCTGTGTGCAACCGTTTGATTGTTTGTGTAGGTGCATCTATTTGGGACTTGCGTGTTTCTCCTACTGGATTGATACCTTGGTTCTTAACTTAGGGAAATACTTATCTCTACTGTGCTGCATCACCCTTTCCTCTTTAAGGGAAAAACCAACGCAAGCTCAAGAAGTAGTAACACACATCATGCCCGGTAGTTCAAATGACACACATCATGTCCTCTAGTTCAAATGAACAACATCATGCCCGGTAGAATATTAACATAAATGTTGTACACTGGGAAATAGCTCCTGAACATTTTCATATGCTCAATTTATGCATCATGGTGTGCATTAGTCCTCAGTCGAATATCATTGGGTCCAGCCCAGTCGGTCATCTCACCCTTGAAATTGCGGAACCACATTCATCGAGCACGTCGGTTCGGGTTCTTCGACACTCCTTGTTCGATTTCCCATCCAATAACCTGGTTGGGTCTTGACAAGTCAAGCTCGCGGAATTCATCAATGCTTACTGAGAACCCTATCTCCATTGCCAAAGAGTGTTAACAATCGTCTTCCTTCTTCTATGGCTCGTGAATAATCTTCTCTTTTTCTTCCACGAGCACTTTAGGGTACTTACAAACCTAATACTTGTTGAAATGCCTCATAAGTTTGTTTGCCTCCTCACAACTCTTAATCCATTGTTCAAGCTCCCTCATCATACTACGCGTTGGTTTTCTTCACACTCCTCATATAATATCTATAAAATCGACTTGTTTTCCATCCTACATGAATGTTATGTTAGCTAACTTCAAATGACATACACAAAAATACAACTTAAATCAAATGACATACAACAAACACACAAGATAGCTTACTTAAAATAACATACGAGCATGAAGTTCTCAAGGAGTTCAAATAACAAAGGTTATATAAAACATAAGGAGTCAAGTAAAGCAAATGATAAATGGTACATGCCATTATAGTTCAAATGACTCTACGACATCATGTAGTTCAACCCCTTTTATTCAACCATCAACACATTGTCTCTATCATACAGTCCCATGTTGCAAGAAAGGACATCACTTCTTTCAAGGACCCAAGCCCAACGTGAAGCTTGCCTCGGTATCGGCGATGATGGTAGCCTGACAAGCCAGCCAATGATCTTGCCAGGGTTTTCCAAGTCAAGCTGGTGCAATTCATCCCTTGTTGCTCACAATGCAATTTGCTTTGAAAGATCACGCCTATGACATTTCTCATTTCTCCTGAGCTTGTTTATCTTTTTATCTTTATCTTCGATCACCTTCTCGTTATCGTCGTACTCGCAAACATAGTACTTTGAAAAGTCCCCTGAAGCCGCATTCCACGCATTGATGGAGTCGACCCATTCGTTCTTACTTTCCTCAATGACTTCATGTTCACGCTTCACCGCAGCCTCGGCAGAAATCTCAAAGAAGAGGATCAGTTCCATCCTACAATTCGAGGGGTAACAATAACGGTCATCATAGGCATAACCTTAACCCTAACCCCAAACAAAACCACTAACCCTAGCACAACCCCACCCCACATTACTGTGAACTTAAGGCTACTCCTAACCGTTATCATTAACTTATCCTTAAGCTAACCATAACCAACTCCCTAACCACAACCCTAGTTTTACTATGAAGGGTCAGATCCACTAAAATGGCATAATATGATGCACGTATAAAACCTTACAAACCAACTTGATAGTTCATTTAAAACAAAATGACTAAATCTAGCGTTTGCAACAAAGTGAACAATGCAACCAAATGAGATGATTCCAACCAACAAAACTGAGAGGGGTGAGAGAGCTACCTTGACGGCTGAAAATAGCTCGGATCCACCGGACAAATCTCAAAAATGAAGATGGATTTGGGTGTTGGAAATATGCCCTAGAGGAAATAATAAAATGATTATTATTATATTTCCTTGTTCATGATAATTGTCTATTGTTCATGCTATAATTGTGTTATCCGAAAATCATAATACATGTGTGAATACATAGACCACAACATGTCCCTAGTGAGCCTCTAGTTGACTATCTCATTGATCAATGGATGGTTACGGTTTCTTGACCATGGACATTGGATGTCATTGATAACGGGATCACATCATTGGGAGAATGATGTGATGGCCAAGACCCAATCCTAAGCATAGCACAAGATCGTGTAGTTCGTCTGCTAGAGCTTTTCTAATGTCAAGTATCATTTCCTTAGACCATGAGATCGTGCAACTCCCGGATACTGTAGGAGTGCTTTGGGTGTACCAAACGCCACAACGTGAATCGGGTGGCTATAAAGGTACACTCATGTATCTCCGAAAGTGTCTCGGTTGGCACGGATCGAGACTGGATTTGTCACTCCGTATGACGGAGAGGTATCTCCGCCCACTCGGTAGTGCATCATCATAATGAGCTCAATGTGACCAAGTGGTTGGTCACGGGATCATGCATTACGGCACGAGTAAAGTGACTTGCCGATAACAAGATTGAACGAGGTATTGGGATACCGACGATCGAATCTCGGGCAAGTAACGCATCGATTGACAAAGGGAATTGTATACGGATTACTTGAATCCTCGACATCGTGGTTCATCCAATGAGATCATCGTGGAACATGTGGGAGCCAACATGGGTATCCAGATCCCGCTGTTGGTTATTGGCCGGAGAGTTGTCTCGGTCATGTCTGCGTGATTCCCGAACCCGTAGGGTCTACACACTTAAGGTTCGATGACGCTAGGGTTATAAGGAAGATATGTATGTGATTACCGAATGTTGTTAGGAGTCCCGGTGAGATCCCGGACGTCACGAGGAGTTCCGGAATGGTCCGGAGGTGAAGATTTATATATGGGAAGCTATCATACGGTCACCGGAAAAGTTCGGGGGCATACCGGTATTGTACCGGGGCCACCGAAGGGGTTCCGGGGGTCCACCGGGAGGGTCCACCTGCCCCGGAGGGCCTTATGGGTTGTAGCTGGAAGGGAACCAGCCCCTAGGTTTGCTGGGCGCACCCCCCCCTTGGGCCCATGCGCCTAGGGTTGGGAGGGAACCCTAAAGGGGGCGCCCCCCTTGCTTGGTGGGCAAGCCCCCTCCCCTTGGCCGCCGCCCCCCCTCTAGATCTCATCTAGAGGGGGTCGTCCCCCTTTCCCCTTCCCCTATAAATAGAGGGGCGAGGGGAGGGCTACACACCACATCCAAGGCGCAGCCCCTCCCCTCCCCAACACCTCTCCTCCTCCGATTAAGTGCTTGGCGAAGCCCTGTCGGAGTACGACCACTCCATCACCACCACGCCGTCGTGCTGCTGTTGGAGCTCTCTTCCTCAACCTCTCATTCCCCCTTGCTGGATCAAGGCGCGGGAGACGTCTCCGCCTGCACGTCGTGTGTTGAACGCGGAGGTGCCGCCTGCTCGGGCGCTAGGATCATCGGTGATTTGGATCACGACGAGTACGACTCCATCAACCCCGTTCTCTTGAACGCCTGGCTCATGATCTACAAGGGTATGTAGATGCACTCCTCTCTCTTGTTGCTAGATGACTCCATAGATTGATCTTGGTGATGCGTAGAATTTTTTTTATTTTCTGCAACGATCCCCAACATTGGGGGGCTTTAATGGGGGAGGGAGGTGAAAGAGAGAGGACCAGCTTGGGGAAGAAGATAAAATATGTTGTATGAGTAAGTGGGGAGGGTGGTAGGGGGCTACCTTATCCTCAAGGTGTGGCTAAAGTGGTGCCAGGACCCTATCGCATAGTCAATGGTGGTAGGCCACGCAGGCCTACTGCCATAGACTATGGCGGTAGGGTCCACACAACAGCATCTGTGTGGCCAACATTTTTTTTACAGCAACAACATTTGAAATCAACATATATATAACATTATTGACATCAGCATATAGAAATTCATCATATACAACAATTGAAGCACAAATACTAGTACCGAGTCCAACTTTCACCATTAAACATAATTGGAAAACTTTATTTTTGCCACTCTAATTTTTGCCAACTTTGCTATATGCCACTCTAGAATTTGACATCTCACTTTTGCCACTCTTAGCTTTTGATAATACATCACAAATGCCATTCCGTGGCAAAAATGATAACTTTTCATTTCACTTTTGCCACTCTTAGCATTTGACATGTATCACAATTGCCAATCTGAAAATTTTGTTTTTGCCACGGAAGGGCAAAAGTGTTATATTTGTCAAAAGCTAAGAGTGGCAAAAGTGAAATGCCAAATTCTAGAGTGGCATAAGCAAAGTGGGCAAAAACTAGAGTGGCAAAAAAAAGTTTTCCCTAAACATAATGCATGATTCAGGTCCAAGGCCAACAACGAACTAAATAATAGTAGCAAGTTCGACATCGCGAAACCATAAAAGTCCAGCATCACTAAATACTAATTCAACATGCCCAAGACATAAAAGTTCAACATGAACACAAACTATATGACCACAAAGTGCCCACATCACTTCCTTCTCTCTTAGAGCACCCCTCATTCACGGTCTTCTTGCAGTGACGAGGAACCTTTGTTGGAATGGGTCCAGGCTGAATGGATCCACGTGAGGGTGTGAAATCCTTTTCGCTTGGGAAACCAGTGGTGCATCCATCATTTGTGAGATATTCATCTCCTCCTGGCCCTCATCCTGCGAGTCCACCTCTTCCTCCTCAGATTCATCAACATGCCTAGAAGATCCACCGGCATGGCTATTAGTAGCATCGGCATGGCTAGAAGAAGCGGCGGCTCCACTTGCCTGCAACCATGTGCCAGGAGCATGCACATCAATGGTGGTAGGGCTTGTGCAAGAATGGTGACTAGCCTCCTGCGGTGTTTCATGGAGCGCTGCAACAATGACAAGACAGATAAAAACATTTTCAATGCAAAGATAAATATTTATGAAGTAAACACTAGGGTAAGGACTTAGAATTTTTAAACTAAATTCAAGAAAACATGTACGATCTTCAGGTTGGGGAAATGAAAAGAACTGGCATCAAGTTTAGACCAATAGCAAAATTTCTCTACATGTGTAATCTTCTTGGAAACGAACATGCAAACATCTATAACTCGCACCAAAAGAAGAACCATGTGCTTACAGAAGCATTTAAATGGAAGATAAAGATTTGTGAAGGAAAAAAGTGGGGTAAGAACTTTGAGTGCTTACTTTCATCATTTCCCTCAAGGTAGCATCAGACTCCACAGTCTCGGGGTTATGTATAAGTGTGTTTGAGCCTTCGATGATACTTCTATTGAGCTCAAAAGTCTGCAAATTCAACGAAAGCTCGAAAGTGTGCACAATCAAGATAATATCAAACCATTCTCCAAATAAGTTCACAAGACTTACCACTATGTCAGTCATGGGCAAATACTCTCTATGAGAACCTTGTGTACTTGTCACCATTGCGTCGTACTCATAGTTCGAGCTAGCATTTGCCTCATAATCTTGAAGATCTGCGTCTGTCCACCTTGGCGTCAAACGCACCCGAAATCGCCTCCCATTGTCATACCATTTCAGATGCGTTTCTTTGTAATCCCTCACGTCCGCCAATGTCATATCCGTTTCTCTGGAACCTAGCCTATGCATCCACATCTCGACATACCTAGCATGGTGTTGTCCCCACTCAACCACATTCTGATGAGTCTGTTGGCCCTGACTGCATAGAACAAGAACAACAAAGCATCATAAGAAACAATTTGAAAACATGTACTGTTGGTTAACATAGATTCGGTTAGGTGACTCACGTGTGAAGCTCAATTCTACCTGTGCTTGCTTGCTCCGATCGGGTGCGTTGCCTCATACCAAATTTCAACGCCACTCGATGGGGTAGATGCCACTCGACAGCATAAATGTATATCAAAGGGCACCTAATCCGCCAAAGATGGGCATCCCTAGTACACACCTGGTTCAATGCAAACCAACAATTCGTTCATGCTTAGTTTCACACAATTCATGAAAACATACTAACATGCTTAATGAGTATTGCAATAACTTGTTACCTGACGGTATAAGTAGGCGAGCCCAGCAGACCCCCAGCTGTACTTCTCGTCCCAGTCGGCTAAGAAGTCAAGAAACATCCAACGAGAAACGTCTCCAAAGCAATCTCCAAACCAGTGATAGGAGGTGCCACACGTATGCTCACACATACTGTTCCATGGTCTCCTCGTTGGCATCTTCAGGGCATCTCGACCTATGATGCTCGAGCCAAGAGAATGGGACATTGTTTGTCCTGTTGTCAGTCTTTTCCTGGATACTAAGAGAGGGAGAGAAGTCACCGATGAGAGCGGTAACCCTCCCACGCCAGTTCTTGTTGTCCACTCATTGGTGAGAGCCTTGCCGTCAATGGGAAGCCTAGTACTCATGCCAAAGTCCTCCAACATCACCATCATCTCGCCACAAGGGAGTTGAAAGTTGTGTGTCTCCGACTGTCAACGATCAACCACGCGATGAGAGCTGAATGGCACATCGATGGCGGCACACGCTTGAACTGGAGAACAAACAGTCAGAGCCCGGCATGCTCAAAGTATGGCTCGTAGCGCACATCATATCGCATATGGTTAGCCAACGTGTGGCTCCTCATTTGCACTACCGCAAGTGTCTGTCAAAATTGAACAAATATGTCCTAAGCTTGCTTTATAAAAAGACAATAACATGAAAATGTCGAAAGCAAGTCTGTCAAAATTGTTACATCTCCATGCTCGATAGCACGGGCAAGATGATCCTTCTCAAAAGCAAAGTCAAGCCCCATATACAAACGCCCATTGTCCTCATCCTCGGCCATCCTAAAATAATTTTATATATTTTTAAATTATTTGACAACATCATCTATACATATGAATAGAAACAAACTATAGGCCACTATATGGAAAGAAATTATATCCATACATCATCAATTACAAATTGCAAACGTTGGAGAAATGACAATCAAGTAATATGCATTATGTAGGACATACACAAATTTACATCACATGAACCCACCATCTTGCAATTTTGCAATGCATTCATACTCATAATCTTGCAATGCATTTTCCATCATCAATACAATTTTGCATTCACCATATGGAAAAAATTGTCATACAATTGATATATATACATTACAGTGAACAAAATTCAGACCACATATGCTTACATAACCTCTACAACTAAATCATATTTTGCAATGCACTCGTCCTTACATAACTCTACTACTAAAGCATCTCATACTAAACAATTCCTCAGCAATTTTTACTTGAAAACCTAGGTTGCACCTAGTGCCAAAAATAGCTTCAAAACTACAAAATCGTTGCGAAAATTTATTGGCGGGATTTGAGGAGCTTACCGGACTCTTCGATTTGCCCTAAAGATCCCCAAAAATGGTGGAGGGAAGTGGGAGATCGATGCAGGGGATCAGGAGGAGGAGAGAGGTGTCGCTCGGCCTCTGTTCGCGGCGAGGAGAGGAGGAAGAGTAGGCTGGTGGGTGGGTGGGGACTGCCCGCATCCACACGGGAGAAAAGCATGTGTGACACCCTACCACCATAGACTATGGCGGTAGGGCACCACATCCTACCGCCGTTGTTTGTGGTGGTAGCCACTTATCCACATCAGTCTGGCAGACGATGCCGTCTATGTTGACCCGAACCCTACCGCCTACACCTGTGGCGATAGCCTGTTATAGCCTACAACTGGATCAGGTGGCGGTAGGAAAAGGGCCAGATCCGAAAAAAATTCACAAATGGGGTCAGATTGTGCTAAATGTTGCCAAAAGGGTCAAAATAGTGAATTTTGCCGGTACCATTTATCTTGTCTGTGTGGTGTCTCCTATTTGTTCGATAAACCTTGGTTCTTAACTCAGGGAAATACTTTTTTCTACTATACTACTTCGCTTCTTTGGGGAATCCCACCGCCTATCACAAGCAGCACTTACTAATGGGGTCATCGGCAATGTAATTCTTTAACCTCTGACCATTTACCACCTTCATTTTTCCTTGGTACTCAACTTCCAACCTAATTTCTCCAGAGCGGTAAACCTTAGCTATGGTAAAGAGGCCAGTATACTTGGATAGGAGTCTACCTACAAAATTTCCAGAAACAAAAATTATACAAAATTCACGGTCTCCTACCTTGTACTCCCTATGTTGACTTCTTCTATCATGCCAGAACTTCAGTTTTTCTTTAATCAACATTGCATTTTCATATGCCTTGTTGCTCCATTCATCTACATGTATTTTCCGGAAATACCAAAAACACCGGATTATTGTTTGAAATTTTTTCTGGCACGGAACTTCCTCACCTATTTTGTTTGATTTTTTCTAGGACTTTTTGTGGTGTTTTCCTGAAATACCAAAAGCACCAAGAATCAAAACTGGCAACGGGCACTGGATTAATATGTTAGTCCAATAAAAAATTAAAAATCAATAAAAAGTATGCTCAGTGTGTATGTAATTGATAGCAATGTAGTATGAATCATACAAAAATTATAAATACGTTGAGACGTATCAGTGACTAACTCATTAGTCACAATCCTTGGCTTGGAGGTGCTGGACACCATAATACAGAGTGGGCTCGGAGTGTGTCTCTCCATAACCGAAGGGTCAAATCCCATTCTTTACATATCTGACACCATGACATACTCTCTGGCAAGCCCAAAAGTCACATTTATAATTACCCAGTTACAGAGTTGATCCTAAAGCAACTATCCGACAACCAGGTCTACGATATTCTCATGGTCTAAGGAAGCCTTAACACATTATGAGAAGATACTGACAACATATTGAAGATACGATCTCTTAGTATATCATAAGGCAGTCTATCCAACACCAAGCCCCGAACAATGTGCTCCAATCATTGTCTACATCCTTATTACATTAGGAATTCCCATGATGAGGAAAACAAAACCATCAAAAATAGATGAGCATGAGCTATTCTAGAGACTGACCGAGGATCTATTTTGTGTTTGTTACTTGTGACGCACTAATCATACACGCAAACATGCACGATCAAGATGAGAGACTCACGGGAAGATATCACAACACAACTCGATGACACAGAGGATAACATAAATCTTTATATTACAAACCATGGTCACGAGGACCCGATTACATAAGTCATCAAAGCAAATATAATCTGAGTACAGACATAGTTAGACAAGTTTGCTTTAAGAAGGCCGAGCAAAAAAATGAAACTAGATCGAAAGGCGAGGCCTTCTGCCTGGGACCTCCGGACTACTCCTACTCATCAGTCTCCACATAGTAGTAGGCACCTAGGGGATACTTTGGATCCTGGGCTCCGACATCTGATTGCAATATCCGAAAAGAAGAAAAGAGGTAGCAAAGCAACCGTGCGTACTCATCCAATGTAGTCACAAGACTTACATCAGATGTAAACTACATATGCATCGATATCAAAGGAATGAGGTATATCAATGGACTAAACTACAAAAATGCCATAATAAGGGGGAGAAGATCATCCTATCGAAGACTAATCATATGTGGCCATCTTGCAGAAGTAGATGAGAGGAACTTATATATAACACTACAAAAAAAGACACATCTGTGACATTTTGGGCCGAACGAAAAAAAATATGTCATGCTTATGACACTTCTATGATGATAATTGTGACAAAAACACGTATCATCATAGATGTGGTGGGCTCCTACTTCTATGACAAAAAATCATGACAGAAAATGGGCTTTTCGTCCTGGGTGGGCTAGAGAAGCTGCTGCATGACATTATTTGGGCCGTCCATGACGGAAAAAATCGTGGTAGAAGCGAGGGTGAGGAATATATCAGGGAGTTCCCGGTTACGATGGGTGGTTGGGGCCGAGCGATGCACTATGGTTTGCGCGTTTCTCTCGTGTACGGGCGTGTATGCGAGGCGTTGGGCTCTAACTGAACCCGAGCGATCGCACTGCTAGCTAGGTTATTGAACCTGAGTGATCGATCCCTTGGTTGTTAACTGAACCCAAGCGATTCATTCGCTGCTGACTGAACCCGATCGATTCCTTCGCTGCTGCTGCTAACTGAACCGAGTGATCGATCACTGCTGCTACTTACTGAAGCTAATCGAGCACCCGTGCGAGACGTAGCCAACCGGTGTTGGGTTGCCTCTCGATGAACAGTGACCATTGCTACCGTGCCCGCGGTACGTAGAAAGAGTCGAGACATGGTGAGTCGAGCCGGTTGGTTGGCTCTGGATGAACAGTTCCCAGTGGGGGTGGATGAACAGGACCCCATGGTAGTAGGCGGTTGCCACTGGATGAACAGGACCCCGAGGAGGCCGTCGCACCCCAGCCAGTTGGGGGTGGATGAACAGGACCCTGTGGAGGCTCTATGAATAGTAGCCGGTGGAGGCTGGATGAATAGTAGCCCGTGGATGAACAGTAGCTGGTGGAGGCTGGAGGAGCTCGACGGTGGATGAACACTAGCCCGTGGAGGCTAGAGCGAGGCAGTAGACGGTGGATGAACAGGACCTCGTTTCACCATAGGCACTCCAACACAAGTTCGTTTCCCCCGTTTTGCGGTACGCCACACCCCTCCCGACCAACAGGACCCCGTTTCGACCGTAGGCACTCGAACACAAGTCTGTTTCCTCTGTTTTGCGGTACGCCAGACCCTTCCCGATGAACAAGACCCCGTATCGACAATATGTGGTCGAACAGAAGGCTCATTTCCTTTGTTCTACGATACGCCAGACCTCGTTTCGGCTGTTCCATCCAAACCGGTTGGCTCCCGATGAACACGACGTATTTTGACCTAGTCGGTTGCTTCCCGATGAACATGACGTTGTTTCCTCCGTTCTGACCCAGCCGGTTGGCTGCCGATGAACAAGACGACATTGTTGTACGCCTTCGAGACCACATCCGTATGTACGTATGTTGCCGTATTTACTTTCTTGCAGCATGGTTGTACGTATGTGTACACATTATAGACGGGACTGCGTGACATGATACGTTCACAGCTCTACTATGACATGTGTCGCTCCTTACTTGGCCATAGTTCATCGCTGCAGAGAGACCGATCGACCAGTATGTATATACACGTTCACGACCAGACAGACAACGCTACGTACGCTTCGACCGGGTGGATCCCAGTTGTTCCTTGCGTGCGAAGATATAGCTGGTGGGTCCCAGCTGTCAGGGGGGAGAATTTTTTTTCGTAGTATGGACGCACTACCTTGCGTGCGAAGATGTAGCTGGTGCGTCCCAGCTATCAGGGGAAACATTTTTTTCACAAAATACAGAGTCCCTTCTGGCGGGTCCCCGCTGTCAGGTGGAGGAATAATTATTTTACACGTAATAAGAGGCACTTCCTTGCTGCGGCCGTGGACCCAGCTGTTAGCCTCTCCATGTGCAGTCCTCTTCCGATGGAAGTCGTTCCTTGACCACGTTAACCACACCGCGCCGAGAGCACCAAAGCGGTGGACGATGGCGAGGCCTAGGAAGGGGACGACGCGGAGCCAGGGAAGATGCGGTAGTGGATGCCCATGCAGAGAGGAGTATGAGGGTTGACTGGTTCGGCTGCGGTATGAGGCTGTCGTCGCCGCAGAATAATAGGGGTTGTGGGTGACTAGAGGGATGGCCTGGCCAGCGGTTGGAGTAGGAGGGGGCGGTGAGGCCTGCGCGGCAGCACAACTGGCCACGGGAGGCAGGATCAGGCGGCACGGCCCGCGATGGTTTGGGCAGCTGGAGCAAGAAGACCAGAGGTTGAAGAAGCACGACAGCCGTTGGATGGACATCGTACGGTCACTGCAACTAGAATCGTTTATATTGACTAAGTTGACAGAGCCCTGCGTCCACGTCAACTTAGTAGGCCCACTAGTCAGCCTCCAAATATGGTGGGTCCCACCTAGCAGCGGGGGTCTTCAATTTTTTGTGCGTAATAAGGAGGCACTTGCGTGCGAAGAGATATAGCTGGTGGGTCCGAGCTATCAGCGGCGGGAATGTTTTTTTCACGAAATACAGTGGCCCTTCTGGTGGGTCCCCGCTGTTTGGTGGTGGAATCATTATTTTGCGCGTAATAAGGAGGCACTTCCTTGCTGCGACCGTGGACCCAGCTGTCAGCCTCTCCATGTACAGTCCTATTCTGATGGAAGTCGTTCCTTGACCACGTTGAGCACGCCGCGTCGAGAGCACCAGGGCGGGGACGATGGTGAGGCCTAGGAAGGGAATGACCAGGAGCCGGGGAAGACTCGGCAATTGTTTCCCACGTGGAGGGGAGTACAAGGGTTTACTGCTTCGGCTGCAGTGTGAGGCTGCCGTCGCCGGAGAATAACAGGAGGTCTGGGTGAGTAGAGGGATGGCTAGGCTAGTGATGGGAGTACGGTGGGGCGGTGAGGCCTACACAGCAGGACAGCCGACCACGGGAGGAGGGAGCAGGCAGTCCCGCCGGCGTTTGTTTGAGCGGCTGGAGCAGGAAGAGCAGAGATTGAAGAAGCACGACGGTCGTTGGATGGACATCCAACATTCACTGCTCTCATGTGTTGACTAAGTTGACATGGCGTTGCGTGCGCGTCAACCTTTTTTAGGAAAGCGTACGCATCAACCTATAGTAGGCGCACAAGTCAGCCTCAAATCTGTGGAAAACAGCATACAACCCATCTGCCATTATATCTAATAATTTACAGCCCATTTGCTAATTCTTAAGGATATTTTTGGAGCCCATATTCTTTCTGTTAGCATTATAGCCCATATTGTGGCCACGATTAAAACATTATACGAAATTTTGCATATTTCGGTGCGGTCCGAACTGTTTTTAATGCCAAAAATTCGAGTCACATTCAAACTAATTAAAAAATAAATTCATATCAATATAAAATCCAAATAATTGTCCACGCATAAAAATCAATGGAATTTAATATCTTGGAATGAAAATAAAAGAAATTTGAAACTAATTGCCGGTTTGATGTGTTTTAAAAATATACATCCCCTTTCTCATTACTGATAGCCCATTTTCTCGACTTGAAAGGTTTGGAGCCCAGCAGGGCTGACAAAGCAAGTAGGCCTCGGTTGGGTATTTTGCAAAAAAAAACTGGGCTAGCCATTTACAGACAGAAAAAACTATTGGGTTGGTCTTGTGGTAAACATAAAAGAAAAGGATGGCTAGACAGGCCATAGTGCCCCGCACAACCCAGCTGACACCCTGCTTCTGTCTCAAAAACAAAAATAACTGGGCAAGCTGTTGGGTCCTCAGTGTCACCGCCACAGTAATTCTCTCGTTTATTGACTACATTGACAATGGCATGGGACCTAGATGTCAGAAATCAATTAGAGGAACCATTTTTTGGGCTTGAAATAAGGAGGCACTTGCTTGCGTACTACCATGAGCCTGGTGGGTCCCTGCTGTCATCCTCTCCACGTACAATCATCTCCTGATTGTGTATGCGTCAACCTAGTAGGCCCATAAGTCGGCCTCTAAACCCATGGCGGGCAAATACATCCCATTTAAAAAAATAACAGCCCATTCCATACGTTCACACGAAAAGTTCAACATTCAGAGCAAAGTAATAAGTTTGATTAGATATAGTACTGAACTTCCATGTTGACAACCATCCTAGCAAAGTTAACTATCTACTCCCACTAATACTCTAGTGTACAAGTACTAACTTACACCTAGCTAACTAGACGATGCCAACCGCCATCTATTGTACACACTAAATGCTGGCAACGACGTCCTCCTCCTCGTCTCGGACTTGCCGGAGGTGCGATAGGGCGCGTTGCTCGCGCGCGTTGGCCCTTTCCATGCCAGTGTGGTCCACCAAAGCTTCGGCTTCTAAGCGGGAAACCCACTTGACAAGCTGGTAGTAAAATTCGGCGTCGCGCACGCGTGCGTGCCCGACAGCCTCTAGGGCTATTTGCCGGGCGCCAGCCTCCACGTAGTCGGCCCAGTTGTGGGAGCTCTGCTCGTGACTCAGAGCGGAGGTGTGTCAGTGTACAAAAGTAGGGGTTCTCCTCTTGACCCCTTTACTTGTGCACGGGCAGTCAGAGCCACCCGCCGCGGCCACACCTAGCAGGGCAGAAGAGGGAAGCCGGAGAGAAGCCGAAGCGCAAGACGGTCAAGGCAACGCCAAGACCAGAAACACAGAAGAGCAAAAGGGCGAGGTGGACTCCCCCGGCAAGACCCTTGCCGGGGCGGCCTCCGCGGCCCCGGCAAGAGCCTTGCCGGGGCAACTTGCCGATGCCAGCAGAGCGAGCCACCCTCGAACCCAAGAGTTCCAAACACCGCCAACGACTACATTGGAACTAGGGCTCGGGAGGCACCTCTGTGGTGGCATGCAGATCTTTGTCAAGATCATAAACATGTGAGATCAGATGAGGACCAGAAGACGACGACCCTCGGAAGGATCCTAGCCGAGGGAATCCACAAGGCCCCCGGCAAGCGCCTTGCCGGGGACGACTGCAACGCCACGGTAAGACCCTTGCCGGGCCCCCGACAAGGCCCTTGCCGAGGACATCAGCGGGGCCACAGCCAGGACCGCGTCGACCAAGACTCCGCCGCCATTCGCATGCATCTGACAGCCCGACCAGCTGGGCAGGCGCCTGCGTGGCAACATGCGGTTCCCAGGCCAACTCAGCAAGCTCCTACGTGGTGGCATGCAGATCTTCATGAAGACCCTACCATCGCGCCACCTCAGCTGCCTGCCTGCCTACATGGCACTGCATGCATCGCTGGCCTGGGCGCGTGTCGAAGCGAGGCGGAGCGGCGACGGATGGGACGAGCCTCGTTCCCGTCCTCGATAAAGCTAAGGGACACTGAAGCGATGCATTAAATGCGTCTTGTCCTGTAATACGGGCGATAAGCTCGCAGCACTGTAGACCTTTCCACCTCCTGTGTGCCACTGTGGCAGCCCCTTTCGACTATAAAAGGAGGCCCGAGGCGACCAGGAGAGGGATTCGGCTCTTTTGGGCAAGTTACACCCCGTAGCTAGCTCAAGAACACAAGGACACTCAATACATCCAACAAAGCAGGACTAGGGTATTACGCATCCTCGCGACCCAAACCTGGGTAAACGATCCGTGTGCTTTCTGTTAGACCTGCTCTTCTCACGACCCCGCGCCCGCCAACCGTAGAAGGTATTCCAGTGATCCCATAGGTGTCTTTTCCCACCGACATCTTTGGCGCGCCAGGTAGGGGGCGCAGTCTTGAGAATCTAATCTAGAAGTTAGCCTAGCGGTTCTTCATCGCCATGGCTCCCAAGAAGAAGACGATCACGGCGATCAGCTCGTCGGGAGCCGAACGGCCCGTGCCAGTGCGGACGAGCAGCGGGTCGGTCGCGTACAGAACCCGAGCCATGGCCCGCGAGCACCAGCATCGCTCTGGCAGTAAGAACCTGGCGAGCGGCGTCGTTCATGCGCCGGAAGACAGGCCGCGCATCGCCAAATCCAAAGACGGAGCTAGGGCCACCTGCAGGCGGCGCGGGGCCCTCCAGGAGTGTCGCTGTGCCACCCACGGGCGGCGCAGCAACCTCCAAGACGCCTACGCCGGCGCCCACAACGCGCTCTTCCCAGGGTGCGCGCGACGGGCAGCGCCATCACGCTGGAGACCCCGGACGCCGCCGTGGGAAGAGTCTTGTGCATCATTTGCGGGACGAAGGAGTCCAGCATGCCCGCCGAAGTGCTGGCGAAAATGGCACGCAGCCGCTGGGTGAAGATAGAGCTCCTTCTAACGTGGTTAGAAGTCGAAGCGCGCCACGGTCCACGCAACTGTCGCCACCACCCACGCCAGCAGAAGCTTTGGCGCGCGCGCGGCTGCTCCTCGACTTCCCTCCTGATGCGGAGAAGCTCGACGAGTGGAGAGCCATCATCCGGAGCCTCGTCGCCGTCGCAAATAAAGATGATCCGCGATCGGCGGGGCCCTCGGGCCGGCGCTCCATTGAACCACCGCATGCCAGTGGTGGAGGGGCCGGGGGTGTTACGGCCACGATGCACTCTCCACCTCCACGCCAGCCACCGCGGGTGTTGGTCCGTCGCGATGACGCTTGTGATAACATTTCCATAGCGTCGTCTGACCCACGGACCCACCGCGACCAGCGCCAAGTTCTTCGGGAACGAGCCCACGAAGACGCTCGAATCACCATCGAGCGCCGGCGCGATAGACGCCACCAGTCGGATAAGCGGGTGGGACCCGCTATGGACCACCCAGCACCGGGGGGCTCCGGCGGCCTACCTTACGAGGTGGGTTGCCCAGCCTTTACCCGTGAGTTGCGGCAGTTCTAGTGGCCATCCCACCGCACGTTCAAGCCCGACGTCGGCGAGAAGTACAACGTCAAGACCCATCTATCGGAGTTCCTCAGCATCTACACCATCGTGATGCAAGCTGCCGGAGCTCGCGACGACAAGGTGCTTGCCAATTACTTCCCATTGGCATTGAAGCCCAATCTCATGTCTTGGTTGATGCACTTGCCGGCGGATTCCATTTCTTCTTGGTCGGATCTATACGATGAGTTCGTTGGTGCCTTCACCGGGGGCCACCAAGCTCATGGCCAGGCCAGTGATTTGCATATCATTCCCAAGAAGGAAGGGGAAATCCTGCGCAAGTACATCCAAAGGTTCAGCCGGGTGCAATACAACATCCTCGATGTTCATCCCGCCGCCGGGATTAGCGCGTTCCATCAGAACATGCGCAACCGCAAGATGCACAAAGAACTGGCGATGAACAAGGTTAAGAATGTGGCCGAACTTTATGTTGTCGCCAATAGGTGCGCCCGGGCTGAAGAGGGAAGGAAGTACCCCGGCGAGGACGCCGGTGCGAAAACCGACTCTACTGATGAAGACACCGCCGCCCCGACGAAGAAGGGCTAGCGTCGCAACAGGAAACACAAGGGCAAGACCGTGCTTGCCGTCGAGGGATCCGACAGCACCGGCGCCGCCAAGAAGGCTAAGGCAGACGACCCCGGCAAGGAAATTGCCGGGTGCGCCGCTTGCTGGGCCTTGGCGACTGCCGACAAGCCGGGGGGCTTTGACAACCAGTATTGCAAGATCCATCGCACCAAGGGCCACGACCTTCAGAACTGCCGACAAGTCGAGCTGCTTGCTGAGAAGCAAAAGAACGAGTATGAGAGGCAGGACAAGGAGAAGGGTCAGGATGGTGCCGAAGGATCCGGCAAGAAGCGTGGCGGCCAAGGAGGCCGCGGTGGCAAGGACAACCAACCAGAAAGGCCCGCTCGGGGCCGCGACAAGAAGCAAGAAGACAATGATCATCATGAGGATGACGAGTCCGGCGAGCAAGAGTTTCAGAAGGCTACAGAGGCAATGTGCGTCGATGGTGGTGCCTTGCTGCATACTTCTCACTGCCAGCTCAAACAGTGGGCACGTGAGATCAATGCAGCGGAGCCCTCGTTCGACGCCTTCGAAGCTTGAAGTGGTCCAAAGACGCCCCTCATCTTTGACGCCGAGGACCACCCTGACCGCACAACTGCGGTCGGGTGTTTGCCGTTGTTGGTCTCACTAACGATACGCAACCTCAAGGTAAACAAGATGCTGGTTGACGGTGGGGCCAGTCTGAACTTGATCTCACCCGTTGTGATCAAAAGGCTGCAAATTCCTGATCGAGACCTCGAGGAAACGGGCACGTTTCAAGGGGTCAACCCGGGAAGGAGCCAGCCGAAGGGGAAGCTCACATTGCTTGTGACGTTTGGAGGCGAGTTCAATTACAGGACGGAGAGGATTGTCTTCGATGTAGCCGAGATCCCCTTGCCCTACAACGGGATCCTCCGTCGCCCAGCACTGGCCAAGTTCATGGCAGCGTCGCACTATGCCTACAACATGCTAAAGATGATGGGCCGATGAACACCATCACCGTCCCCTCTGACAAGAAGGTGATACGTCTCCGTCGTATCTACTTTTCCAAACATGTTTGCCCTTGTTTTGGACTCTAACTTGCATGATTTGAATGGAACTAACCCGGACTGACGCTGTTTTCAGCAGAATTGCCATGGTGTTATCTTTGAGCAGAAACAAAAGTTCTAGGAATGACCAGAAACTTCACAGAGATTATTTTGGAAATAATTAAAAATACTGGCGAAATAATCAAGGCCCGGGGGCCCACACCTTTTACACGTGGGCAGGTGGCGCACCTGCCCCCCCTGTATGCGCGCCTGCCTCATGGGCCCCTCGAGCTCCACCGACCTCAACTCCAACTCTATATATTCGTGTTCGGGGAGAAAAAAATCAGAGAGAAAGATTCATCGCGTTTTACGATACAAAGCCGCCGCCAAGCCCTAAGCTCTCTCGGGAGGGATGATCTGGAGTCCGTTCGGGGCTCCAGAGAGGGGAATCCATCACCATCGTCATCATCAACCATCCTCCATCACCAATTTCATGATGCTCACCAACGTGCGTGAGTAATTCCATCGTAGGCTTGCTGGACGGTGATGGGTTGGATGAGATTTATCATGTAATCGAGTTAGTTTTGTTAGGGTTTGATCCCTAGTATCAAATATGTTCGAGATTGATGTTGCTATGACTTTGCTATGCTTAATGCTTGTCACTAGGGCCCGAGTGCCATGATTTCAGATCTGAACCTATTATGTTTTCATGAATATATGTGAGTTCTTGATCCTATCTTGCAAGTCTACAAATCACCTACTATGTGTTATGATCGACAACCTCAAGTGACAATAATCGGGACCACTCCGGTGATGACCATAGTTTGAAGAGTTCATGTATTCACTATGTGTTAATGCTTTGGTACGGTACTCTATTAAAAGGAGGCCTTAATATCCCTTAGTTTCCAATAGGACCTCGCTGCCACGGGAGGGTAGGACAAAAGATGTCATGCAAGTTCTTTTCCATAAGCACGTATGACTATATTCGGAATACATGCCTACATTACATTGATGAATTGGAGCTAGTTCTGTGTCACCCTATGTTATAACTGTTACATGAATAATCGCTTTTGGCATAATTCTCCATCACCGATCCAATGCCTACGAGCTTTTCACATATTGTTCTTCGCTTATTTACTTTTCCGTTGCTACTGTTACAATCACTACAAAACCCAAAAATATTACTTTTGCTACCATTACCGTTACTATCATACTACTTTGCTACTAAATACTTTGCTGCAGATATTAAGTTATCCAGGTATGATTGAATTGACAACTCAACTGCTAATACTTGAGAATATTCTTTGGCTCCCCTTGTGTTGAATCAATAAATTTGGGTTGAATATTCTACCCTCGAAACTATTGCGATCCCCTATACTTGTGGGTTATCTAGACTATTTTCTTGCGCCGTTGCCGGGGAGCATAGCTCTATTCTTTGAGTCACTTGGGATTTATATCTGCTGGTCACTATGAAGAACTTGAAAGATGCGAAAACAAAAATTTATCCCTCAACTACGAGGGGAGGTAAGGAACTGCCATCTAGCTCGCACTTGATTCACCTTCTGCTTTTGAGTAAGCTTGCGACACCTAAACCTGCTTACGCTATTAATTACGATATGTCGCATGTTATTGATGATGCCACTTCTACTATGCATGATACTTATGATGAAACTACTTCTATGCTTGATACTACTTGTGCCACTTGGTGAATTTCTTGATGAACAACTTGCTAGGGCTAGAGAGAATGAAATTATTGAAACTGATAATATTGATGAAAGTGATGATGAAGATTCTCCCCCTAGATATGAATTGCCTGTTGTGCCTGAGGGCTATGTTATGGATGAAGAAACTGCTAGAGACTTTGTTGCTTGCAATGATAGAAGTGATCTTAAGAAATTATTAGCTAAGCTGAAATAAAAATCTCTGAATGCTAGAATGAAATATGATCCTTCTTATGCTACTTCACCTATCTTTGTTACTGATAAGGATTATGAATTCTCTGTCGACCCTGATATAATTACTTTGGTTGAATCTGATCCTTTCTATGGCTATGAATCTGAAACTGTTGTGGCACATCTTACTAAATTAAATGATATAGCCACCCTGTTCACTAATGATGAGAAAACTCGCTACTATTATATCCTTAAAATATTTCCGTTCTCATTAAAGGGTGATGCTAAGATATGGTTTAATTCTCTTGATAATGGTTGTGTGCGTAGTCCCCAGGATATGATTTATTACTTCTCTGCTAAATATTTCCCCGCTCATAAGAAACAAGCTGCTTTAAGGGAAATATATAACTTAGTGCAAATTGAAGAAGAGAGTCTCCCACAAGTGTGACGGTCTGGTTTTTGCCCTCTTTTCTTTGTTTGATTTTCAGTTGAGTTGATTTTGGATTTGGAGTTTTGAATCATTTCATTTGGACTTAACCACTTGGGTATCCCTTAATTTTCACCCAAGTGCTCCCTCTCCTCCTCACAACCATCATTTCACCCATGGCCAACGCAACAATATTGCTTGGAATATTTTTCTTAAATGAAAAATATTCATTTTGGCCTCCAAACCCTAGCTAACTCATTGAGCTTCAAAGCAACCCTAATTTTTCTTGCCGCAAAAATCCTGAGAAAATCCTAAATATTCTTTGGACCCTAGGGCACTTTTCTGAGCAAAAATATTTCACCACTTTTTGGAATATTTTGGCTACAGAAAATAAAGTCACTTCTGGGTTGAAATGGTAGTTTCTACACCAACTACCTTTTTACTAGCTCCATTGTAGCTGGTTTTCCCTAAGCTTATTTACCTTAGTAAGAGACAGTAAAACCCCAAAGCTCAGCCCTTGAATCCCTGTGGTTTGACCACGAACTCCCCAAAGTTTACGTCAAAGAACTTGACAACAGCACTATTTTACTACTACTGCACCTGGAACCAAACCAAGCCGTGGTAACATCTCAGTTTACTAAGGACTACACGCCAGACATCCTTGTTAGTGCATAGGTGGCCTGATGTCACGGTCCATGTGGTGACCGCGTTCGTCAAGCGTCTTTGGCATGCTGTCTGGCGCGCTTGGCGTCGCGGCCGCCTCTGTTGAGCGTGTGCTGCTTTCGGCCAGCCAGGCGTGCCACCCTCGCCACCATCCTCGTCTCCACCTCCATAACTCCACCTGCGCTCGCCGATGTCGGAGCTCGCCGCGGCAGCACGGCACGCAGTCCGACCAGCGGCACGATGCGCACGCCTTGTGTTAAATCTCTTTCCCCTCGCTCCTGTGCTCGTCCGCGCCCGCATACAGTGCTTGCGTGACCTCCGTCACCTTCTCCATCGCTCTCTGGCATCGTTTGTCGCCGGGCGCCGGGGACACGTGTCCTCTGGCGGAGCCCGAGCCCTCCTCGCCACCCTGCCTATAAAATTATCCCTCCGCAGCCTCCTGGAGCATCTCAACCACTCCCACTCCCTCCTAGAACCAGTAGAAGCCGCAGCCCGGCCGGGCAGGCCGCGGGCTACCGTTCCGGAGCCGAGCTCGCCGGCGATCCCCTCTGGATCGTTCCCGCAGCTCCGGCCCCTCCCAAGCCAAGGCGACCCTGCCAGGGCCTCCGCATCTCCTCCGTGAAGCCAACCCACCTAGCTGAAGCCCCTGGAGCCACCCGAAGCCGCCGTCTTCTGCAACTCCGGCAACCTCCGCCCTCTGTCGCCGCTGGAGAGGTCAAATCCAACGTTGTCCGGCCACCTTTAGCTACGCTACGGGTACGGGCAGGTGCGCAATCGTCTTCTCCGTCGATCCCTCCCTCTCGTTCGCCTCCAAGAAGCCTCATCGGCGGCGTGAGCTCCGGCGAGACGCCGCTCCCCTCTGTTTCCCTCTCCCCTCCCTCCAGCCTGACTAGCGGGGCCCGCTAGTCAACCACTCATTACGCGCGCAAAGCGGTATGAGTGGTGGCGCCCCGGGAGTTTACGCTTTCGATTTCACCCCCTCTCTGTTTTATTATTTCAAATCCATTTAAATTTCAGGAGACTTCAAATGGCCATAACTTTTTATCTACAAGTCCAAATGCAGTGATTCTTTTTGCATCGTGTTCTATGTCCAAAAATCTAACAACACCCAAAAGATGGGATTTTTCCTTGCTGTCTATATTTTCTGGCAATTTTCAGAAGGTTTCTTGATGTTTTCTTTTTGTGGTTTTGAATATTTTCGGCAGAGCCAGCTTGTCTTGAGGATCACCAGGAGCTTTGTGAACCTCACAAGTACTAAGGCAAGCCACAGTAACATTTTCATGGTGCCACTTCAATATTTATGATTTTCATACTTGAACTTATGAATATTGATGCATTTAAATTAGTTATATAAGAAATTTATTCTGTTAGATGCTTGTTATGTTATAATACTTGGACTTCAGAATGTTTGAAGTAGATTTTGTTGGCAAGATAAGAAGAACTTAGTTGCAAGTAAAGAATAAATGATATGGTCATAGAGTTTGATGATTAGTTTAATTATTATTTTGCATGATGAAAAATGATGAGAATGCTAGAAATGGTTCTGGTATAAGTAAGGTGTGATTTTAACAGTAATGGTAGCATGAGTTGATGATGGCTCCGTAGGAGCATGGTTGATGCAGTTATTTGCATGGTTATGTGATGCATATGTTAAGTGATGCATAGTATGGCATTATGACACTGATTATTTTCACATTAATTTGAACCTGATTAATAACTCAACTTGAATATGTTGTTGGCCGGGTCATGGTGCCGCTGAAACGAGTCTTTCCCAGTGCAACCACATTTGCCAGTATGGGACGGCCTTAATGCGTTTCATTGTCGTGCCTCTGGTTGGTGTCTCCATTTAGGGAAGGTTATGGGCGTGCTATACCCTGGCCCGGTAGGCAAGCATAACCTTGTGAGCTCGTTGTTAAGTTAATTTTGGTACCGGGTCCCAGAGTGGATCGTGGCCACGACGGTGGTCGAGGTGTCTGGAGGTAGACACGGGGCCACCTAGGACTAGCCCATTGGGGTCTGAGTCGGAAGGGTCGGGAGAGTGCCATGACAATGAAATGGTTTCGTCGGAACGCTGTTGGTCCACTCGAATGGGAATGCGAGGCCATGGGTTCCGTAGTGTGGGTACAGTGTACTAACCTCTGCAGAGTGTTTTTAATCTATCGATAGTCGAGTCCACGGTCACGGACACACTCTAAAGTAGGGTACACCATGGGTCAACACTTAATAAAATATGCACACTAAGTTGTACTGAGGATGGCAGGGAGGCCATCGGGCCACGAGTTGGTCGGGTTGTGATCGCCGTAAGGATCACGGGCCACGAGTTGGTCAGGTTGTGATCGCCGTAAGGATCACGGGCCATGAGTTGGTCGGGTTGTGATCGCCGTAAGGATCACGGGCCACAAGTTGGTCTGGTTGTGATCGCCGTAAGGATCACGAGTGTGTTTTGGTATTACCATGTTTAAGGATCACATCTGGTAAGCAAGGCGGGAGAATGAGTAGCAGTTGAGCATAGTCACAGCATGTTGGGTATATGGTTGCATTGTTGCTTATGGTTAAATATCATGATATTTTCTGTCATTATGTTTATGCTTATTGTGAGCTTGCAAGTACATTCAATGTACTGACCTGGCGTGTCATGCCAGATTTCAGGAAAGTCTCGTTGGAAAGGAGTGTTGTCCGAGTCTAGACCGTGTCCACATCTGTGTTCTTGTGCTATGGAATCCCGCTACGACGTTGTTCCGCTGCCGAGTAGTCGTCATGATCGAGGCCCCTTTATGTTCACTAAATAATGTACATATTGTTCAGCCGCACCGTGTGTGCCGCTTGGCCTCGCTAACTGTTGTAATATAAACTATGCTCCGCTAGCATGAATAAAGCGGTTGTTTTCTGTACCATGTTGTTGTGTGTTGCCAGAAGACAAGGTGTCTGGGCTGGCAATGCAAGGTAAACCGGTCGCTCTGAGCCGGGGTGCCACAATGCTTGGTATGAGAGCTGCGCTGACTGTAGACCACGCTAGACTAAGCCGAGTTAACTGGACGCTAGATGCGAGTTGTAGCTGAGTGTCGGTAATAACTGTAGTTGGTTGTTGCGTTGCATGCACTGATTTTTTTTCTATGCTAACCTGCTAATGGTTGTGAGTGTAGATGGCTCCGGTGCTCTATCCGTGCCAGTTGCAGCTGATGTTGTACACGTCGCCGCATCTCCTTCGTAACGTGTGGCGTCGGTTGTACCCTCACGGAGACGATCCAGTCTATTGTGTGTACCGGGAGCGCCTAGCTGACTCAGTGTATAAGTATCACGCCGTGATTACTCTGCGCACCAATTCCGATTCTAGCACTTAAACTCGTAACTCTCGTAGCGGCTATGCTTCTTCTGCTTCTCAGGCTATCCAGTTTGCTGCATTCGAGGTACTTGTTGAGCTCCGCTACAGCGAGGTCCGGATGCAGAATCACCCAGGTTTCCATTACTACCCTTCTCTCCACGATAATGGTTGTGTCCATTTCCCTATCATTGATCCGGAGTCTGATAGTGTAGCTAGCCACCTGTCTCGCTACATCACTGCTAGCTATCTTTTGATCTACGAGCTGGCTCATGAGCTGAGTCGTGCCCGCACTGCTTTAGCTTCTACTTTAGTCTCTGCTTGCTCAACCACTACTTCTCCATCTGTAGGATTTACTCCCTACGTTCCTGCCAGTTCTAGATCCCCTGTTTCTCCGGTTACTCCTCCGAGTAGCTCGGGCACTGCTGTTGCGAGTCCACTTACTGCTCCCGTTGAGTGGGTTTCACTCCTCGCCACTCCTGCAGCCCCGATGATCCACCCTCCACCTGCCCCAGAGGGAGAGCCCTCGAGGCAGCGTCATCGTGTCACTTTTAACCCAGAGGTCTCCGTTAACCCCGTCAGTTCTGGATCCGAGTCCGCTTCAAGAGAGGACCCTGCAGCACCAGCAGAGCAGTAGAGTTTCCGAGTATTCTCAGTCGTTGGGACGGAGTATGGATGTAGTCGTACGAGTCATGAGGTTTCTTTTCATGTATGAGGGTAGTTGGACCTGGCATGTTGTTATCTTTCATGTATGAGTCTATGTATAATTATGTTGGACTTTATTTTATTCGCCGTATTTTCTTCGTCTTTTCGGGTTTTCTGGATTTTGTTGTTGGCTTCTCCCCAGTTATGTTGAATGCTTCTCATCTTGGTTGCGTTGACTTGGGAAAAATCATATTAGGATGACGCGGGGAGGCTGCAGTAGCAACGTTCGCGAGGGTTCTCCTGTTCGGCGTTCCGCATGACAGGCAGGATAATCACCCGAATCGTACGTTCCACCACCGCCTCCACCGCCAAATCCGCCCTCCACAGAGCAAATTATGCGTATGTTCGAGGAACGACGAAACAATGATCTGATGGAAATATTCAGAAGTATTCAAGCAATGGTTGGACCGAATGGAAATCAGCCGGTCCCTCACTCCAAGTTATCTGATTTTCAAAGGACTAAGCCTCCCAGTTTCAGTCAGGCCATTGATCCCTTGGATGCAGATGATTGGTTGAGAACTATGGAAAAGAAACTTGAGGTTGCTCGAACTAATGAAGAGGATAAAGTTCCATTTGTAACACATTATCTGGAAGGCGCTGCTGCTATATGGTGGGAAAATGAAAAAGCCATAGGGACTGAGAATGAAGCAATTACCTGGTCAAAATTCAAGGAGCAATTCAGGAAATATCACATCCCTGCAGGAATTATGAAGGCTAAGCAGCGTGAATTTCTCGCGCTCCTCCAAGGAAGTCAGTCAGTGGGAGAATATTTGCAGAAATTCAATCACCTGTCACGATACTCTCAATATGACGTGGCCACTTAAGAAAGGAAGATAGACCGATTTCTTGGTGGATTAAACCTGCAACTTCGCTGTGCTCTCAGTGTGTTTGATTTTCCAGGTTTCCAAACCCTGGTGAACAAGGCTTTCATTGCTGAAAGAGAGCACAAGCTGGTGTCAGATATTAAGTCTGCCCCTGATGATCACAAGCGCAAGTTTGAACCCAAGAAGGAAATGCAACCAGTGCAGAAGGTTTGTACCTCGTAGCCAACTCCGGTGGCATACCAGCCTAATTGGCAACAAAATATTAACAAGTCCACCACCCAAGTCAAGAATGACGTGCTCAACCCAGTTATGGAGAATCGCCTTCGCAACAATTCCTGTTACAGTTGCGGACAAACCGGACATTATGCCAAAGAGTGTCCCAAGAACAACCGGACAAATGCTACGTTCAAGCCTCAAATCCATCATTTGGAAGCCGGTCCAAGTCAGCCTGATGTCACGGGATACGTTCATCACATTTCAGCCGACGAAGACCAAGAAAACCCCGAAGTCGTCATTGGTATGTTCCCTGTTAATAACATACCTGCAGTAATTTTATTTAACTCTGGGGCTTCCCACTCTTTTATTTCTCGGAATTTTGTTGCCCAAAACAAATTTGCTTGTTCGCTTTTGGGCAAGAATATGTTGGTACAAACCCCGGGATCTCTTATTCAAAGCAATCTTGTCTGCCGCAATCTGGAAGTCAGTATCAACGGAATCCGTTTCCCAACATCTTTGATACTTATTGAGTCTTATAAATTGGATGTTATCCTGGGTATGGATTGGCTGACTCAGTACCAAGTATGCATAAATTGTGCGACCCTAGAAGTCAACTTGACTGGACAAGATGGACAAGCTACAAAGTTTATTGCTCGTAGGAGCATACCCTCCAAGGAAATGATTTTTACAACAATAGCAGAAATGGAATTAATTCCGATGGTCTGTGAGTTTCCTGATGTATTCCCAGAAGAACTGCCAGGCATGCCACCTGATCGAGAGCTTGAGTTTGCAAAAGAACTTGTGCCCGGAACCACACCAATAGACAAGAAATATTATCGTATGCTGTCGTCCGAATTAGTGGAGCTAAAGAAACAGCTTGATGAAATGCTCCAAGAAGGGTATATCCGCCCCAGTTCCTCACCATGGGGATCACCGGCTATTTTTTTGGACAAGAAAGATGGCAGCCTTCATATGTGTGTGGACTGCCGACAATTGAATGATGTTACAATAAAAAACAAATACCCTCTGCCAAGAATAGATGATTTGTTTGATCAGCTCAGTGGAGCCAAGGTATTCTCAAAGATTGATTTGCGGACTGGATATTACCAGCTCAAAATTAAAAAGGAGGATATTCCCAAGACCGCGTTCACCACTCGCTACGGTCTCTATGAATATACCGTCATGTCCTTCGGCCTCACCAACGCCCCCGCCTTCTTCATGCACATGATGAATAAAGTATTCATGGATTTCCTCGATAAGTTCGTGGTTGTCTTCATCGATGATATACTTATTTACTCAAGAAATGAAGAAGAGCATAAGGGACACCTCCGCGCAGTGTTACAACGACTCCGTGAGCACCAGTTATACGCCAAATTTAGTAAATGCGAGTTTTGGCGCACAAGTTGGATTCCTTGGGCATGTGCTATCCGCTGAAGGTATAGCTGTGGACCCAAGCAAGGTGAAAGATGTGCTCGACTGGTTGCCACCCGCCACTGTATCTCAGATCCGGAGTTCTCTTGGATTAGCCGGATATTACCGCCATTTTATTGAAGGATTTTCCAAGATTGCTAAGCCCATGACGGAGCTGCTAAAAAGGATAAGAAGTTTGAATGGACTTCAGACTGTGAGAAAAGTTTCACCGAGTTGAAGAAACGCTTGACAACTGCGCCAGTATTAACACTTCCTGATATCTACCGCAGTTTTGACGTATATTGCGACGCTTCCCGACAAGGACTAGGATGAGTACTTATGCAAGATGGCAAGGTAGTAGCTTATGCCTCGCGGCAGCTGCGAGCCCATGAAGGAAATTATCCCACTCATGATTTGGAATTGGCCGCGGTAGTTCATGCTTTAAAAATTTGGAGACACTACCTCATCGGATAAAGGTGCCAAATTTTTACCGATCACAAAAGTCTCAAATACATATTTACTCCGTCGTATTTAAATCTCCGTGAACGAAGGTGGCTTGAGTTGGTCAAGGATTATGACCTTGGAATAAATTATCATCCGGGTAAGGCCAATGTGGTCGCTGATGCACTTAGTCGAAAGCCCGTCAGTTTAAACGTCATGTTGGAATATTTGCCTTCCGAACTTAAAGAAGAGGTTGCTCAGCTCAACCTGGTCATAGTTGAGGCTGGCCTTGCCAATACCCTGACAGTTACCCCTACTCTTGAGGAAAAAATCCGTAAGGCCCAGTCAGGCGATGTCGATCTGCAGAAACACATCAAGTGTTCCGATTTCTCGAAGGATCGGTGCAGTACCCTCCGATTCAGGGGAAGGATTTGTGTGCCTAATCAAGCTGACCCGAAGCAAAAAAAATTGTCAGAAGTCCATGAATCCTCATATTCAATCCACCCTGGAGGTATGAAAATGTATGAAGACCTTCGACAAATATTCTGGTGGGATGGAATGAAGAAATACATTGCTTATTTCATGGCCTATTGCGACATATGCAACAAAGTTAAGGCAGAACATCAGAAACCAGCCGGACTTCTCCAACCGCTGTCTGTGTCACAATGGAAATGGGACGTTGTCTGTATGGATTTCATCACAGGACTACCTAGGACCCGACGGGGCAATAATGCGATCTGGGTCATAGTGGATACATTAACCAAGGTGTCCCACTTCCTCCCAATCAAAACCTCATACCGAGCAAATGAGCTTACACGACTGTATGTATCCAGGATTCTCAGTTTGCATGGAGTTCCCCGAACCATCACTTCTGACCGGGTTTCGCTTTTTACCTCTGCTTTTTGGTCCCATCTCCATCAGGCCCTCGGAACGGAATTGAAATACAGTACCGCTTATCATCCTCAGACGGATGGGCAAACAGAAAGAGTAAATCAGATACTCGAAGATATGCTCCGAGCATGTGTTTTGGCCTAAGGACCCCAATGGGAAGATTGCTTGCCATACGCCGAGTTCTCGTATAACAACGGGTTCCAGACCAGTTTAAAGATGTCACCATATGAAGCTTTGTATGGCCGTAAGTGCCGCACTCCATTAAATTGGTCTCAAACCAGAGATAGCCATATTTTCGGAACAGATCTCATGCTGGAAGCTGAAAAGCAAGTCAAGGAGATCCGAGACAGATTACAATTGGCCAAATCACGACAGAAAAGTTATTATGATGCAAAGCACCGACAGATCAGTTTTGAACCCAGAGAACATGTCTACCTTTGAGTCACGCCCATGAAGGGAATAAAAAGGTTTCAAACCCGTGGAAAATTGGCACCCAGGTTTATTGGTCCATTTCCCGTTATGATGCGAGTAGGTGCTATGGCATATCAGTTGGAATTGCCCCCTGAGCTGTCAGACGTACACAACGTGTTCCACGTTTCACAACTGCGACGGTGCATCTCACCACCCGAGAAAAAGACCGATTTGGCAGAGATAGAGCTAGAAAAGGACTTGACCTACGAAGAGAGACCAGTGAAAATTTTGGATCAGATGGAAAGGGTCACTCGCAGTAAGTCACGAAAGTTTTACAAGGTCCAATGGATGCATCATACCGAGTCAGAATCAACCTGGGAATCAGAAGAATTTCTAAGGTCATGTTATCCAGAATGGTTTTCCCAAGCAACCGAATCTCGAGGACGAGATTCATTCTAAGGCGGGGAGGTTTGTGACAGCCTGGTTTTTGCCCTCTTTTCTTTGTTTGATTTTCAGTTGAGTTGATTTTGGATTCAGAGTTTTGAATCATTTCATTTGGACTTAACCACTTGGGTATCCCTTGATTTTCACCCAAGTGCTCCCTCTCCTCCTCACAACCATCATTTCACCCCTGGCCAACCCAACAATATTGCTTGGAATATTTTTCTTAAATGAAAAATATTCATTTTGGCCTCCAAAACCCTAGCTAACTCATTGAGCTTCAAAGCAACCCTAATTTTTCTTGCCCCAAAAATCCTGAGAAAAATCCTAAATATTCTTTGGACCCTAGGGCACTTTTATGAGCAAAAATATTTCACCACTTTTTGGAATATTTTGGCTACAGAAAATAAAGTCACTTCTGTGCTCAAATGGTAGTTTCTACAGCAACTACCTTTTTACTAGCTCCATTGTAGCTGGTTTTCCCTGAGCTTATTTACCTTAGTAAGAGATAGTAAAACCCCAAAGCTCAGCCCTTGAATCCCTGTGGTTTGACCACAGTAACTCCCCAAAGTTTCTGTCCAGTAACTTGACAACAGCACCATTTTACTTCTACTGCACCTGGAACCAAACCAAGCCGTGGTAACATCTCAGTTTACTAAGGACTACACGCCAGACATCCTTGTTAGTGCGTAGGTGGCCTGATGTCACGGTCCACGCGGTGTACGCGTTCGTCCGAGCGCGCTGGCATGCAATACGCGCGCTATGTGCATCACCAGCGCCTCTGTTGAGCGCGTGCTCACTGCTCGGCCGGCCAGAGCATGCCACCCCTCGCCACCATCCTCGTCTCCACCTCCATAACTCCACCGCGCTCGGCGACGCCAGAGCTTCGCCGCGGCGAAAGCACGTGCCTGATCCGACCAACCGCACAAAGGCACGCAGACCGTGTTAAATCTCTTTCCCTCGCTCCTGTGCTCGTCCGCGCCCGCGTACAGTGCTTGCGTGACCTCCGTCGCCTTCTCCATCGCTCACTGGCACCGTTCATCACCGGGCGCCAGGGACAGGTGTCCTTCGGCGGAGCCCGAGCCGTCCTCGCCGCCCCGCCTCTAAAAGCAGCCCTCCGCAGCCTCCTGGAGCATATCAACCACTCCCACTCCCTCCTAGAACCAGTAGAAGCCGCAGCCCGGCTGGGCAGGCCACGGGCTGCCGTCCCAGAGCCGAGCTTGCCGGCGATCCCCTCTGGATCGTTCCAGCAGCTCCGGCCCCTCCCAAGCCAAGGCGACCCCGCCAGGGCCTCCGCATCTCCTCCGTGAAGCCAACCCACCTAGCTGAAGCCCCTGGAGCCACCCCAAGCCGCCGTCTTCTTCAACTCCGGCAACCTCCGCCCTCTGTCGCCGCTGGAGAGGTCAAATCCGACAACGTCCGGCCACCGTTAGCTACGCTACGGGTACGGGCAGGTGCGCAATCGTATTCTCCGTTGATCCCTCCCTCTCGTTCGCCTCCAAGAAGCCTCACCGCCGGCATGAGCTCCGGCGAAATGCCGCTCCCCTCTGTTTCCCTCTCCCCTCCCTCCGGCCTGACTAGCGGGGCCCGCTAGTCATCCACTCATTACGCGCGCGAAGCGGTATGAGTGGTGGCGCCCCGGGAGTTTACGCTTTAGACGTCACCCCCCTTGTTTTATTATTTCAAATCCATTTAAATTCCAGGAGACTTCAAATGGCCATAACTTTTTATCTACAAGTCCAAATGTAGTGATTTTTTTTGCATCGTGTTCTGTGTCCAAAAATTTAACAGCACCCAAAAGATGGGATTTTTCCTTGTTGCCTAGATTTTCTGGCAATTTTCAGAAGGTTTCTTGAGGTTTTCTTTTTGTGGTTTTGAATATTTTCAGCAGAGCCAGCTTGTCTTGAGGATCACCAGGAGCTTTATGAACCTCATCAGTACTAAGGCAAGCCACAGTAACATTTTCATGGTGCCACTTCAATATTTATGATTTTCATACTTGAACTTACGAATATTGATGCATTCAAATTAGTTATATAAGAAATATATTCGGTTAGATGCTTGTTATGTTAAAATACTTGGACTTCAGAATGTTTGAAGTAGATTTTGTTGGCAAGATAAGAAGAACTTAGTTGCAAGTAAAGAATAAATGATATGGTCATAGAGTTTGATGATTAGTTTAATTATTATTTTGCATGATGAAAAATGATGAGAATGCTAGAAATGGTTCTGGTATAAGTAAGGAGTGATTTTAACCAGAATGGTAGCATGAGTTGATGGTGGCTCCGTAGGAGCGTGGTTGATGCGGTTATTTGCATGGTTATGTGATGCATATGTTAAGTGATGCATAGTATGGCATTATGACACCGGTTATTTTCACATTAAGTTGAACCTGATTAATAACTCAACTTGAATATGTTGTTGGCCGGGTCATGGTGTCACTAAACGAAGTCTTTCGGTGCAACCACATTTGCCGGTATGGGACAGCCTTAATGCATTTCATTGTCGTGCCTCTGGTCGGTGCCTCCATTTAGGGAAGGTTATGGGTGTGCTGTACCCTGGCCCGGTAGGCAAGCATAACCTTGTGAGCCCGTTGTTAAGTTAATTTTGGTACCGGGTCCCAAAGTGGATCGTGGCCACGACGGTGGTCGAGGTGTCTGGAGGTAGACACGGGGCCACCCAGGACTAGCCCGTTGGGGTCTGAGTCGGAAGGACCGGGAGTGTGCCATGACAATGAAATGGTTTCGTTGGAACACTGTTGGTCCACCCGAATGGAGTGCGAGGCCATGGGTTCCGTAGTGTGGGTACAGTGTACTAACCTCTGTAGAGTGTTTTTAATCTATCGATAGCCGAGTCCACGATCACGGACACGCTCGAAAGTAGGGTACACCATGGGTCAACACTTAATAAAATATGCACACTAAGTTGTACTAAGGATGGCAGGGAGGCCATCATGTCGGGCCACGAGTTGGTCAGGTTGTGATCGCCGTAAGGATCACGGGCCACGACTTGGTCGGGTTGTGATCGTCATGCCAGATTTCAGGAAAGTCTCGTTGGAAAGGAGTGTTGTCCGAGTCTAGACCGTGTCCACATCGGTGTCCTTGTGCTATGGAGTCCCGCTACGACCTTTTTCCGCTGCCGAGTAGTTGTCAGGATCGACGCCCCTTTATGTTCACTAAATAATGTACATATTGTTCAGCCGCACCGTGTGTGCCGCTTGGCCTCGCTAACTGTTGTAATATAAACTATGCTCCGCTAGCATGAATAAAGCGGTTGTTTTCTGTACCATGTTGTTGTGTGTTGCCAGAAGACAAGGTCTCTGGGCTGGCAATGCATGGTAAACCGGTCGCTCTGAGCCGGGGTGCCACAACAAGCTTGGGGGAGGCTTCTCCAATTACTTAATGCTTTTCCTGAGCATCCTCTTAAGAAAAATTAAATACTTGATATATTTTATAATGGACTAACCGATGCTTCCAGAGACCACCTGGATAGTTGTGTTGGTTGTGTTTTCAGGGAAACAACACCAGAT
The DNA here is from genome assembly GCA_021605145.1 of Aegilops bicornis. Classification (NCBI taxonomy): domain Eukaryota; kingdom Viridiplantae; phylum Streptophyta; class Magnoliopsida; order Poales; family Poaceae; genus Aegilops; species Aegilops bicornis. The sequence goes on from CM038674.1 coordinate 515,774,029, forward strand.
GAAGCTGAAATTTTATTGAATAATATGTTGACCATTGAAAATAATTGGACACTTCCTGAGCCAACTCCTAAGCCAACTCTGAAGAAAAGGGGTATTCTATTTCTCAGTCCTGAAGATATGCAAGAGGCAAAGAAATCTATGAAGGAAAAAGGTATAAAGCTGAAGATGTTAAGAATTTACCTCCTGTTGAAGAAATACATGGTCTTAATTTCATCACTTTGTTGAAGAAATACATGGTTTTAATCCATCACCTATTGAAGAAACACATGGTCTTGATAACCCGACACAGGTAGTAAAGTTAAATTCTCTCTATAGATATGATAAAGCTGAAATCCCTCCTACTAAGTTTGCTAGCCAATGCTTAGATGAGTTTGATGATTTTATGGTTAAGCAAGAAGATTTCAATGCTTATTTTGGTAGACAATTAAAACACAATGCTTATATGATTGAACACTTGAGTGATTATATGTCTAGAGTTAAAGGTGAACTTAAACTCATTAGTAAACATGCTTCTATGGTTACCACTCAAGTAGAACAAGTACTTAAAGCTCGTAATGATTTGCTCAATGAATTGAATAGTAAGAATAATGACTTTGTTGTTAGAGTTGCAACTAGAGGGGGTAAAATGACTCAGGAACCTTTGTATCCTGAGGCCACCCTAAGAGAATTGAGCAGGATTCTCAGAGAAATAATTTAGATGCACCTAGTCCTTCTAAGAAGAGGAAAAATAAAAATGATAGGACTTTGCATGCTTCTAGTGAACTTTGTTGTTGACACACACGAGAATCCAAATGATATTTCTATTTACGATCTTTGAAACACAATCTGGTAATGAACATGAATCTAGTGATAATGTTAATGATAATGTTCATGTTGATGCTCAACCTAGCAATGATAATGATGTAGAAACTGAACCTGCTGTTGATCTTGATAACCCACAATCAAAGAATTAACGTTATGATAAGAGAGACTTTGTTTCTAGGAAGCACGGTAAGGAAAGAGAGCCATGGGTTCAGAAACCCATGCCTTTTCCTCCGAAACCATCCAAGAAAAAGGATGATGAGGATTTTGAGCGCTTTCTTTGAAATGATTAGACCTATCTTTTATGCGTATGCGTTTAATCGATATGCTTAAAATGAATCCTTATGCTAAGTATATGAAATAAATTGTTACAAATAAAAGAAAGATACCGGAAGCTGAAATTTCCACCATTCTTGCTAATTACACTTTTAAGGGTGGAATACCTAAGAAGTTAGGAGATCCAGGAGTACCCACTATACCATGCTCCATTAAAAGAAATTATGTTAGAACTGCTGTCGGTGTCAAAACCGGTGGATCTCGGGTAGGGGGTCCCGAACTATGCGTCTAGGCGGATGGTAACAGGAGACAAGGGACACGATGTTTTACCCAGGTTCGGGCCCTCTTGATGGAGGTAAAACCCTACGTCCTGCTAGATTAATATTGATGATGTGTGTTACAAGAGTAGATCTACCACGAGATCAAAGAGGCTAACCCTAGAAGCTAGCCTATGGTATGATTGTTGTTCGTCCTACGGACTAAAACCCTCCGGTTTATATAGACACCGGATAGGGTTAGGGTTACACAGAGTCGGTTACAATGGTAGGAGATCTACATATCCGTATCGCCAAGCTTGCCTTCCACGCCAAGGAAAGTCCCATCCGGACACGGGACGAAGTCCTCAATCTTGTATCTTCATAGTCTTGGAGTCCGGCCGATGATGATAGTTCGCTATCCGGACACCCCTAGTCCGGAACTCCTCGTAAGCCTCGAACCAGGCTTCAATGACGACGAGTCCGGCGCGCATGATGTCTTCGGCATTGCAAGGCGGGTTCGTCCACCGAATAATTTATAGAAGATTGTGAACACCAGGATAGTGTCCTGCTCTGCAAAAATAAATTCCACATACCACCGTAGAGAGAATAATATTACACAAGATCAATCTGCTGACGTATTTTGTGGCGTGACGTCGCACCACTACCAAGCCTTCACTCAAATTGTTTTTATTGTTCCACCTCAGCGCGTTTAGCGAAGAGGTTTCCTTGGCACGTCTTGTCGAACCAGAGATCGTGTTCCCCTTATTCCGGGATTCCCATCAATACGGACGTGGGTAACCCAACCGCGCCATTGATTGTGGCGCTTGGTAGATAAGCGAGTTTTACCAGGCCGGTGGGGACACACATGTTTTGTCCGCCCATATAAGGGATAAAGATCCAACCCTTTTACCTGCGCCTTCTTCCTCCTTGGCTTATCCATCTCCGCGAACTCGAGCTCCAGCGCCCACGTCCGCACTTCTCACCTCAACCTTCTCCAACTATGTCTGGAGCGGGAGGCAAGTGGATGGCCTCCTCCGTCACAGAGGGGCAGATCCAGAAGCTACGCGACGCCGGATATTTCTCCAGCGCACATCGGCTCCCCGACGAGGGAGAGCTCGTCCCCAACCCCAGGCCCCATGAGAGGGTAGTATTTCTTCCCCATTTCCTCCGCGGACTGGGCTTCCCGCTTCATCCCTTTGTCCGGGGGCTCATGTTCTACTACGGCCTAGATTTCCATGATCCGCCCCGGATTTCATCCTCAACATCCCGGCGTTTATAAATGGGTATGCGAGGCATTCCTCTCGCATCCAGCCCCCACTTCGCTTGTGGCTCAAGACCTTCAGTGTCAAGCCGAAGGTTGTGAATGGCTGCCAAGCGGAGTGCGGAGGCGCCATGGTGGGCAGGATGTCCCACGTTACATGGCTAGAGGGCACTTTCATGGAAACCATCAAGGGGTGGCAATCGGGGTGGTTCTACATCACCGAGCCGCGTGACCCTGATTGGGCAGCGGCCCCCGAATTCAGATCTGGCATCCCCACACGGCTCACCTCCTGGAAAGAGAGTGGCCGAATTTGGGGGGATTCGGAGGAGTTGACCGGAGTCCAAGCCTGTATCCAGAAGTTGGTGGACAAGAAGCTCAAGCTTGTCAACGTAGTCCAGGTCATGCTCATCCGCCGGATTCTCCCGTGCCAGCGACGGCGCTTTAACATGTGGGAGTTTGATCCGGCGCAGCACTGCACTCGAGCGGGCTCTTCGACACTACGCATTTAAGATGTCCGGAAGGTGCTGTTCAAGGGCGTCGAAGCTCCGCATCCGCCACCGAAGATCGCGGATTACGCTCGCAGCTGGCCCAGGTGACGAGGTAAGTGATTTCACCACTTGTTTTCCATAGTTTGGCTCTATGCGGATCTAAACTCCCTTTACCTTTGACATGAATGGCTGGCGAAGGCCGAATGGATTACCTGTCCGGCCCCATTGCCAGAGAACCCAGCGGACGCCCGCCTAACGGGGCTGCTGGCTCCGTCACCCCACATGGTGCTGGAGAAGAAGGCCAAGAAGACGGCCACGGGGACTTGGAAGAGTTTCCGTTTTCAGGTGCTATCGGATGATGAATCGAGGCGACTCCTCCCACCAAGGTGAGGAGGAGAAGAAGAATGCCTCTCCCCCAACGGGGGTAGGAAAGAAATGGAAGGCCTCCCCAACAAGGTAGGCCGAAGGGTACAAGAAGGGAAAAACTCTTCCTCCGGACTGCTCCGCCAACGCCATTGACGACGCATTTAAGATCGGCATCCAAGGGCCAAGCCCTGGCGAGATCGTAAGTATCCGGACTCCCGAATAACTTCAAGGTTTTTCTTTTCGCCACATAATGTCTTTCTAGTGCCGCATACAACCCCGCAGTCCGCCGAGGATGATCTTCCCGCTTGCCGAAGCGGGTCCTTGGGTGCGCCGGATATGGATTCCTTCCGATTGCCTCCACCCCCGTGCCACAGACGACGCCGAGGTGGGATCCCAGAAAAGGACCCACCAGGAGGAGGAGGCCCCGGAGGTGTCACAGACACCCTCCCGGACTGCACGGACTCAGCCCCGGGAGGCCACAGTGGCTCCGAGTCCGTGGCGACCCCTTCGTAAGAAGGGCAAGACCGAGACGCCGGCTGCCTCCGCCCAACCGGAGGTGCCGGATAATTCTGGAGGCGCTCAACGGGCGCCTCCATCGAAGAGGAACACCGCCTTTATGAGTGCGGTGATTGAAAGGTTCAGCTCGCCAAGAGCGGGCCGACTGAAGCCTGCAGAGCCTTCTAATGTGCTTTGAGGTAAGAATTTCAATATATGTAAAATGGTACCGCATAGACAGTAGCCCCTGATGCTCGGTTTGATGTTCGGAAAGAAAAGTCGGACTGAGGATCTTTAGAAAGATAAACGCAGGAGTCATAAAAATATGTCAATATGGGATTGCAGGATGTGCTGCTGACCTCCGCCAAGACCGATCATGGAGGTCAATACTTTGAAGGAAAACCTCGAGCGGTCCGAGAGCAAGCTCGGTCATGCCAAGAAGCAGCTCGAGGAAAAAGAAGGTGAGTAATACCTTATGAAAATTGTACCTTCTGAGAAAAGGATTTGGTTGCAAGAAAAATGACAAGGATAACATGGGTATTGTAGGGGCCACTAACGAGGTGGCGACCCTGAAGGAGGCGGTGGCCGCGGAGTGCACCGAGCGAGAGAAGCAGGAGGCGCGGGTGGCGGAGGTACAGCAAGAGCTCCAGGATCTCGTGAAAAACATGAGAACTTGGAGCGTGACTCGAAGACTCGAGAGTCTGAGATTGCAACGGCTCTTGAGAGTGCCAAAGCCGCTAAGGCCGAAGCCTACAAGGCTCTCCAGGAGATTGAGGCGGTGAAGAAAATAGCAGCGGGTAAGGCATTTTTCATGCAAAGTAAGCATGTGAGAGTTAATTACCTGTTGCTTACCCGAATTCGGAGCTCTCCAGGAGCGTTCGCAAATATTCCTTGCAGCGTGTCCGATGCTGCCGCATTCTACCGGGCCGAGGAGGGGAGCTCAACGAAGAAGGTCTTCTGGTCTCAGTATGCTGAGGCCGGACATCCGGTGCCCCTTAGCGACCAGCTGAAGCAGCTGGTCGAGCTCCACAAGGCGGCCGAACAGGCCATGAAGGGCCTCATAGTTCGGTTGTGGCCTAAGGAGGCCATGCACAGGAGCTACTTTGGCTGCGCGGCGGCTGGTGGATGCGTGCCTGGGTTGAAGTTATCAAGCATTCCGCTTGTATCGAGGGTGCCTGTCGGGCCTTGCCCGTGCAAAGGTGCACTGGGGCAAGATGGATGCCTGTAAGCTCGTGGACGGACCCGCCACCAGAGGGCAAGGAGCATCGCACGCCCGAGATGTATTATAAGAGTGTGTCAAGGGCGCCAAGACTATTGCGGGTGAGTGCTCCAAAGATGTAATATTTGAGTAGACTCGCATTTTGTTATCTTGCGCTTGAAAACTTAGTTCATATGCGCTTAAGCAACGCTTGTTAATTTAAAATATTACCTTCGTATGCGGCTGTTTATCAAATCGAGAGATGGCAAGTCGTCGGCTTCAGCCCCCATGCCACGAAGTCTTTGGGATGTTCGGGATAAACTTGAGCTCTATTGTTTCCATTTTTGTGTCCATCTAGGGAGGCGCTCAACACATCTATCAAGGCTACCGGACTTTTATTGCTTGAACACTCTCAATTAGCCACAGTATTCTATAATTTTAAATTTCGTCGTAGCCCCTAGTATTCGGAAGGTCAATTTGGGGCGCTATCCACGCCTTGGCAGACAGTATCCGGCTCCTCGCTCTAAGCGGCATAAGTCTTTGAGGACTCGCAAAAACCTCTCGAACAGCGATCGGTCTCTCGCCTCATCATGACGGTCAGTTTTAGCTTTCTCCATCGAGGCGTTAACCCGGCCGAATCGGGGTGGAATCGCAGTGGTTCTCCGGTGCTACCTTAGCCGATATAACGGAACGTAAGGTACCAAAACACGGAGCCGGGCAAACCCAACTATTGACCCAAGACATGATTGAGCCGATGCATATAGTGCTATAAGTTCGGGTGCCGCACTTGTGAAAGTGTTCGGACTCATCACACCATAACGCGGGAAACATAAGCCCCTGGTGTATATTAGCCGTACCAAAGTGTACGGATGCAACATGTCGTGAATGAACATATGTATGAAAAAGGAATGCAATTATAAACAAAAAGGTGCTGCATTGTTTTGTTCAATAAGTGCTGCTATGAATGCAGAACGATACAAATAGTGCGATAAACAAGGTATGAGACTGTTAAACATGTCCCCCTTCAGGGGTAGGCTGCAGATTGGTGTATGAAAATGCTCGTAATGGAGACCACCTGTATATTCGTTGTAGCCTTTATCCTTCCCTGGCTGTTGTATCGTGAGTTCGGCAGTCTCACGGACAGGGCTTCGACAAACGGAGTCTGTGGGTAAAAAGTAAAAGGTAAAAAGAAAAGAAAAAGGAACGACACACGTGAGAGCCCCGTGTGGTTGAGCCGCACCTGGGTTTATCGTGGTCGTGCCCCTCTCCCCATGCCCATGGTATCTTCAGAGCGTAATGGTGTACGCTTGAAGGACCTGCTGACGTTTCGCACGGCTGGGTTAGCCGCATCGCTACGCTGCGTGCTCGAACGTGCTGTGTGGTCTTGTTGTAAGTTACTCCGGCGCTTAGCTGTGTCCGGCCGCTTAACGGCCGGACTCGAGAATTGCCTTAAGAGGCTGCATTGCACTTCTGCCGCGAGAGCCGCTGTATGTTCCTCCGCGCGGAGAGAACGTTCAGTGTTTCCGTTGACCGTAATGACTCCTCGAGGGCCTGACATCTTGAGCTTGAGGTATGCGTAGTGCGGCACCGCGTTGAACTTTGCAAACGCGGTACGTCCGAGCAAGGCATGATAGCCGCTGTGGAACGGGAATATGTCGAAGATTAACTCCTCGCTTCGGAAGTTATCCGGGGATCCGAAGACCACTTCCAGTGTAATTAAGCCTGTACAATTGGCTTCTACACCTGGTATGACGCCTTTAAAGGTCGTTTTGGTAGGTTTAATCCTTGAGGGGTCTATGCCCATTTTGCGACCGTATCCCGGTAAAGCAGGTTCAGTTGCTGCCGCCGAATCCATCGGGACTCTGGTTAGGTGAAATCCATCGACGATTGGGTCTAAGACCGGCGGCGAATCCACCATGGCGGATCTTTGGTGGGGTGGTCCTTCGGTCAAAAGTGATCGGGCAGGAGGACCATGGATTGAACCGGGGCAACCGCTCCATCGCGTAGACATCCTCGAGTGCACGCTTCCGCTCCCTTTTGGGTATGTGCGTTGCGTATATCATGTTCACCGTCCGCACTCGTGGGGGAAACCCTTCATCCTCTATTGTTCGGCGGTTGGGTCTCGTCCTCGTCATCGCTATGCAGCCCCTTGTCATTACTTTCGGCGATTAACTTGCCTGCTTGAATACCCAACAGTCCCTGTTGGTGTGGTTATTCGGCTTTTTCGGGTGCCGTGTATCCGCACAAGCGGTCGAGTATTCGGTCCAAATTGACGGACCCGGAGTAGTTCTTTTGAATGGCTTTTTCCGCCGACCGGGTTTAGAGCCTCTGAATCCGCATTGACCGTCAGATCCTCAATATTGTCGCCGCACGCGGCGTTTGTTTTTGACGCTGCCTGCCATTTCGGTCCTTGAAGTAGGACTGCCAGAATTTTTGCCGAGGTTGTTCTTTGCGTGCTAGCCACTGTCCTCACCAGCAGAAGCTGGTCATGAGTGATGTGAGGGCTGCCATGGATTTCGCTTTTCCTGTCCTAGGTGCCGGCAAGCCACTCGTCACGGATGTTATGCTTGAAGGCCGAGGGCCTCCACATCCGGACGGTCGACGATTTGGTTTTTCTTGGTTAAGAACCGTGTCCGTAATTGTCCGGCTGATTCGCTCGCTGAATTATGTGGCTTAGGTCATCGCCGTCGGTGGTCGCACATAAGTGCCCCGGAAGTTATCGAGGAATACGGCTTCAGGTCCTCCCAGCTCCCAATTGACTCTGGCGGCAAGCTGTTGAGCCAATGCCGGGCTGGTCCTTTAAGCTTGAGGGGAAGGTATTTGATGGCGTGAAGATCGTCACCGCGAGCCATGTGGATGTGAAGGAGATAGTCTTCGATCCAAACCGCGGGGTCTGTTGTGCCATCATAGGATTCAATATTGACGGGTTTAAACCCTTCGGGGATTTGATGATCCATTACTTCGTCTGTGAAGCATAGTGGGTGTGCGGTGCCTCTGTACTGGGCGATATCTCTACGGAGCTAAAAAGAGCTTTGTCTGTTTTGTTCGGCCTGGCCGGACTTACTGTGTCCGGCGTGACGGTTGTCGTCACGTACCGTGGGGCGCCCACGTGATCCGTAGATCGATCTTGATTGTCTTGCCTTGTCCTCCAATATATCTCGCAGGTCCGGAGCGTTCCCCTTTGGCCGTGTGCTTTTTGAGGCGATGCCGGGGTACGGTTTTAGTGAAGGGCCTAGAGGCCTATCTGTCGCGACCACGGGGTGGTCGGTCAGCCGTATTGTCTCCTGGTGATGCGGGTTCGTAAGCCTCCTCCTCTAATCGGGGGAGCAGCTTGCGTTTAGGGTAGCTTTTGAGGGGCGTTCGAGCTCATGCTCTTCGCCGCGAGGACTTCACCCATCTGCCGGCTAACAGAGCCTCGATCAGCTCTAAGCTGTTGTTGCTTTTTCTTGAGGCTGTTCGCCGTGGCTATAAGCCCGCGTCTAAAACGCTCTTGTTCGACGGGGTTCTCAGGCACGACTAATTCATCGTCGTCGAGGCTTGCTTCGTCTCCGGAGGGAGGCATATAATCCTCTACCTCTTCTTCTGCCGCTCTCTCGTGAGGGCTGGCGTCTCCATCTTCCCCGCTGGATCTTCTTTGGAGTGGATTGTCTTCGCACTGCTCGGTGTATTGTTATCTCCGGTGCCGGAATCTTCATTCTTGTTGTGGCGGATTTAGAGCGGCGCCACGACGCCGGGCGCTTGGGCTGCTTCTTGGAGGGTCATCCTCCGTTGTTCCATCGCCGTTCCCATCTTTTGGGATGTCCACCATATATATGTCGATGACGAGGTGGTGGCCTTCCAAAGGCCGTGTAGGCGCTGGTCTTTGGTCGCCTCCGGCATCGTCGTCCCATACCGTCGATGTCTTCGAGTCATAGTCTAGCATGTCGGTTAGGTCGTCGGCAAGCGGCTACCAAGTGGGTGGTGGGTGGGCATTGAATTTCTTCGTCGTCTGCATCCCAACCTTCTGAACGTAATCCGCCAGGGCTCTCCGGATAAAGAGAGAGACTTTAGTGAATTCAGGATGTCGCCAAAGGGCGAGTGCCGAAAGATGTCCGCGCCGTGAACTCCATAACGGGCGCCCAATCGGATTCGATTGGCAAGGGCGCCAAGGGTTCGGAGTCCGGAGAGGATTCCGGCTTCGGAGCCAAGGTCTTCATAAGGACAGGGGATGGAGTTCGGCTCGATCGCCATAGAGATTAAAGCCCCGAGGCGGTGTCCAACCACTCGCCCTTGATCGGGGAATCGGCCCGGATTAAGGGTCGGAGCGGATGTAGGTGCGGCCTCGAGGGCAATCGTTAAGGCTGCAGAGCTAGATCATGCCCATCGAGACAGTCTGGCGCGCAGGCTGCGGCTCGAATCCGTCGAAGATCAAGTCTCCGCGGATATCGGCCGTATAGTTTAAACTTCGAATCGACCGACGGCGAGGCGTAGCTTCGATCTGCTCCAGATGGCTGCTTAATTGGCCCGCAGCAGTAAAAGCCGCAGATCACGAAGATCTGTCCGGGGAGAAAAGTCTCACCCTGGACCGCGTCGTTGTTGATGATCAAAGGAGCCATCGAGCCTATCAGTGACGACACATAGGAACTCTCAATGAAAGCACCAATGTCGGTGTCAAAACCGGCGGATCTCGGGTAGGGGGTCCCGAACTGTGCGTTTAGGTGGATGGTAACAGGAGACAAGGGACACGATGTTTTACCCAGGTTCGGGCCCTCTTGATGGAGGTAAAACCCTACGTCCTGCTAGATTAATATTGATGATGTGTGTTACAAGAGTAGATCTACCACGAGATCAAAGAGGCTAAACCCTAGAAGCTAGCCTATGGTATGATTGTTGTTCGTCCTACGGACTAAAACCCTCCGGTTTATATAGACACCGGATAGGGTTAGGTTTACACAGAGTCGGTTACAATGGTAGGAGATCTACATATCCGTATCGCCAAGCTTGCCTTCCACGCCAAGGAAAGTCCCATCCGGACACGGGACGAAGTCTTCAATCTTGTATCTTCATAGTCTTGGAGTCCGGCCGATGATGACAGTTCGGCTATCCGGACACCCCCTAGTCCGGAACTCCCTCAACTGCCTTATGTGATCTTGGAGCCGGTGTTAGTGTTATGCCTCTCTCTTGATATCGCAGACTTGATTTGAATAAGTTGACACCTACTGAAATATCCTTGCAAATGGCTGATAAATCAACTGCTATACCTGTCGGTATTTGTGAGGATGTGCCTGTTGTGGTTGCAAATGTTACTATTTTAAAAGACTTTGTTATTCTTGATATTCCCGAGGATGATAGTATGCCTATTACTCTTGGAAGACCCCTTTTGAATACTGCAGGGGCTGTTATTGATTGCAACAAAGGCAATGTCACTTTTCATGTTAATGGCAATGAACATACGGTACACTTTCCGAGGAAAAAACCTCAAGTTCATAGTATAAATTCTATTGGAAAAATTCCATCGATTATTTTTGGAGGTTTTGAATTTCCTCTTCCTACTGTCACAAAGAGATATGATATTCTTATTATTGGGGATGTGCATATCCCCGTTGAGGTAACATAGTGCTATTCGAAAATTCTCTGGTTTCATGCAATTCGGAATGAGTTTGTTAACAAGACCTGATCAACCTTGTTAGTGGACTCCTTTTGATGAGCATGAGATGGAGGAAGTTAGAAAGCACAACCTTTTGTACCCTCCTTTTACTTTATGTTGTTTAGTTGAAATAAAGTAAAAATAATATTTTCTGTCTATTTTCTGATATATCCGTGCTATAAAAAATACCCTGAAAATAAAAGTTCTCCAAATGCCCCGAAATTGAAATATGATTTTTTCTGGAATATTTGAGAATATCTGGCACTGAGAACACAGCAGGGGGAGCAAGCACCTGGCCATGAGGGTCCAGGGCACGCCCCCCTGCCTCATGGGCCCATGGTGGCTCCCCTCTACTTATTCCTGCACCCACACACTCCTTCTTCCTCCCAAAAAAATCACCAACCAGCTCAAGCACGAGTTCTAGCTCATTTTGCTGTGATTTTTTATCTCCTTGCACAAAGCACCTCTCACAAAACTGCTTTGGGGGATTGTTCCTTGGTATGTGACTCCTCCAATGGTCCAATTACTTTTTGTTCTAGTGCCTTATTCATTGCAAATTTTTGCTGCCTAGGTGACCATGTTCTTGAGCTTGCATGTCAAATTTATATGGTTCCAAGTAGTTCTAATGCATGATATAGTCTCTAGGCACTTGTGGGAGTAGTTTCTATCAATTTTGTTGAGTTTTATTCACTTTTATTTGAAGTTACTAAAATTTTCAGAAAATTTTTAGAGGAAGAAATATGTTTAGGAAAATTTACCAAGGTGGCCCTTCAAGGAAGCAAGGACCAGGCTCGCAATGCGTGATGCCGACGAAGAACCCCCAAGGGAAGCTCAAGTGCGAGCTTGTGAATGGCCTTCAGAGGACTTCATGGATCGAGCAGGAATCAAGGAAAAATTTAACGCATATGTGCGTAACACTGATCTTGTGAGCTTCGAGGCAGATAAGTGCCGTCAGTACCACTATCTCACTGATTCCTTTGTGAGGAGGTTTGAATTTTCATCATCACGCAATTCTCAAACTGTCCTGTTTGATCTTTATGAAAATTCTTATACTATGGACTTAGAGGATTTTAATACTGCTTACGAACTTCCACAACGGGATAGTCCTAGTGAACCTCGCAAATCTAAATTTAGATATTTTCTTGCTAGTATAACTGTGGGGGAATCTAGAGACATAACACAAGCTACCATAGGGAGCATTCATTTTCCTGCTATACATTATTTTGCTCTCTTCATAGGTAGGTGCATAAATGGTAAGGATGAAGCATGCCACATGTGTGTCCCTGATCTCAGTGTTCTCAGGAGTGATGTATTAGGAGATAAACATTATAATTTGGGAGCCATTGTTGCACATAGGTTGCATAATAATAGATTTAATGGGGATTTCTTTGGTGGAATTTATGCAACCCGTTTAGCTAATTTTCTTAATATACCTATTCGTGATTATGATATGGAATTGCCTCCTGCTTATCTAGATTTTAATGCCATGGTTCACCATTGGTTTGTTGAGAGGAACGAACCGCCTCTCCAGTACCGACTAATCTTTGACAGGCGTCACGCCATCAATATTGTCCTCCCTGCTCCTACTCTCTTTGACTTTCAGGCAAAAGGGAGACATGTTATAACCAGGGAGGAGTCAAATGAGTACGAAAGGAGGACAAGGGCAGCTTGCCCCCAAGCTGCAACCCACGATGCAATAGCCGCTGCATCTCAGTACGACCCCAGTTACAACTTTGGATATCCGCCAGTCCAGCTGTGGCATTAGACCAATTTAGGCCAAAAGCCTAAGCTTGGGGGAGTACATATTTCTCACCGACATTACATTTATGTTCACACGCTCATGCTAGATGTCGGTGCTCATACTCTTTCATTGTATTATCCATGCTAGTTTATTTTCCTTTTTTATGCTTTCTTCTTGTGTGTTTAAAAAACCTTAAGAAAACCAAAAAAATTAGTAATAGCTTTTAGTTAGTTACTTTCCTTGTCTTTAGTAGTAATAATTAAAAGAAAACCCAAAAAGATTTCCCGTTCTTCTTTTGCTTGTTGGGAGCTTTCCCGTGTAAATAGTTTTTATTTCCTTTATTTCCTTTGGGGGTCGATAGGAGAAGACCATGATGAAATTGTTGAAGTGGCCCTTATATGCATTGTTGTTGATTTAACCAAGAGCCCATATTGCCTTGTCTTCTCCTGTTTATTGAATGCTCGCAGATTCCATCTTAGTCCAATGCACATGCACTATTATTATTAATCACATCATTTAGTCGTGCAAGTGAAAGGCAATTATGACGATATATGATGGACTGATTGAGATGGGAGAAGCTGGTATGAACTCGACCTCTCTTGTTTTTGTAAATATGATTAGTTCATCGTTCTTGATTCAGCTTATTATGAATAAACATGGTTGCAATGACAATTAGAGATTATAGTTACTTATGCCATGCTTAATTAGCTAGGAGATTATAATGGTTTACCTTGCGTGCCAACATGCTATTAAAATGGTTGTGATGTGGTATAATAGGGTGGTATCCTCCTTTGAACGATTCGAGTGACTTGACTTGGCACATGTTCACGCATGTAGTTGAAACAAATCAACATAGACTTCATGATATTTATGTTCATGGTGGATTATATCCTACTCATTCTTGCACTCAATGTTTATTAATTTTAATGCATGTTCATGACTGTTGTCGCTCTCTAGTTGGTCGCTTCCCAGTCTTTTGCTAGCCTTCATTTGTACTAAGCGGGAATACTGCTTGTGCATCCAATCCCTTAAACCCCAAAGTTATTCCATATGGGTCCACCATACCTTCCTATATGCGGTATCTACCTACCGTTCCAAGTAAATTTGTATGTGCCAAACTCTAAACCTTCAAATGAAATTCTGTTTTGTATGCTCGAATAGCTCATGTATCAACTAGGGCTGTCTGTATCTTCCATGTTAGGCGGGTTATTCTCAAGAGGAGTGGACTCCGCTCCTCACTCACGAGAAAATGGCTGGTCATCGGGATGCCCAGTCCGATGCTTTATGCAAATCAAATCAAAATAATTGCAACCAAAACTCCCCCGGGACTCTTGTTAGTTGGAGGCACTCGTTGTTTCAAGAAAGCCATGGATTGATGCTTGTTGGTGGAGGGGGAGTATAAACTTTACCATTCTATTTGGGAACTGCCTATAATGTGTGTAGAATGGAAGATATCGCCATCTCTTGGTTGTTATGTTGACAATGAAAGTATACCGCTCAAAATATTATTTATCTCTATTTCAAAACCGAGCTCGGCACCTCTACAAATCCTCGCTTCCCTCTACGAAGGGCCTATCTATTTACTTTTATGTTGAGTCATCACCCTCTTATTAAAAAGCACCAACTGGAGAGCACCGCTGTCATTTGCATTCATTACTGTTAATTTATATTGGGTATGACTATGATTGGATCTCTTTCACCATGAATTACAATGTCTAGTTAGTGCTTGATCTTTAAAGGTGCTCTGCATTTATGTTTTGCGGTCTCAGAAAGGGCTAGCGAGATACCATCTTGTTATATCATATCATGATTGTTTTGAGAAAGTGTTGTCATCCGAGATTTATTATTATTGCTCGCCAGTTGATTATGCCATTGATATGAGTAAACATGAGACCTAAATGTTATTGTGAATGTGGTTAGTTCATAATCCTTGCTGAAAACTTGAATGTTGGCTTTACATATTTACAACAACAAGAGCAAACAGAGTTTGTAAAAGTTTTTCTTTATCACTTTCAGTTTATCAACTGAATTGCTTGAGGACAAGCAAAGGTTTAAGCTTGGGGAGTTGATACGTCTACGTCGTATCTACTTTTCCAAACTCTTTTGCCCTTGTTTTGGACTCTAACTTGCATGATTTGAATTGAACTAACCCGGACTGACGCTGTTTTCAGCAGAATTGCCATGGTGTTATCTTTGTGCAGAAACAAAAGTTATCGGAATGACCTGAAACTTCACGGAGATTATTTTTGGAAATAATTAAAAATACTAGTGAAAGAATCAAGGCCACGGGGCCCACACCCTGTCCATGAGGGTGGGAGGCGCGCCTACCCCCCCAGGGCGCGCCCCCTGCCTCGTGGGCCCCCTGGAGCTCCACCGACCTCAACTCCAACTCTATATATTCATGTTCGGGGAGAAAAAAATCAAAGAGAAAGATTCATCATGTTTTACGATACAGAGCCGTCACCAAGCCCTAAAATCTCTCAGGAGGGCTGATCTGGAGTCCGTTCCGGGCTCCGGAGAGGGGAATTCGTCGCCATCGTCATCATCAACCATCCTCCATCACCAATTTCATGATGTCCACCGCCGTGCGTGAGTAATTCCATCGTAGGCTTGCTGGACGGTGATGGGTTGGATGAGATTTATCATGTAATCGAGTTAGTTTTGTTAGGGTTTGATCCCTAGTATCCACTATGTTCTGAGATTGATGTTGCTATGACTTTGCTATGCTTAATGCTTGTCACTAGGGCCCGAGTGCCATGATTTCAGATCTGAACCTATTATGTTTTCATGAATATATGTGAGTTCTTGATCCTATCTTGCAAGTCTATAGTCACCTACTATGTGTTATGATCTGGCAACCCCAAAGTGACAATAATTGGGACCACTCCTGGTGATGACCATAGTTTGAGGATTTCATGTATTCACTATGTGTTAATGCTTTGGTCCGGTACTCTATTAAAAGGAGGCCTTAATATCCCGTAGTTTCCAATAGGACCCCATTGCCACGGGAGGTAGGACAAAATATGTCGTGCAAGTTCTTTTCCATAAGCACGTATGACTATATTCGGAATACATGCCTACATTACATTGATGAATTGGAGCTAGTTCTGTGTCACCCTATGTTATAACTGTTACATGAATAATCGCATCCGACATAATTCTCCATCACCGATCCAATGCCTACGAGCTTTTCACATATTGTTCTTCGCTTATTTACTTTTCCGCTATATCTGTTACAATCACTACAAAACCCAAAAATATTACTTTTGCTACCGTTACCATTACTATCATACTACTTTTCTAGTAAATACTTTGCTGCAGATATTAAGTTATCCAGGTGTGGTTGAATTGACAACTCAACTGCTAATACTTGAGAATATTCTTTGGCTCCCCTTGTGTCGATTCAATAAATTTGGGTTGAAACTCTACCCTCGAAAACTGTTGCAATCCCCTATACTTGTTGGTTATCAGAAGGACGTGCTGATTTGCACCGACCTACTCTATCGGGAAGCAGTTGCAGTAGCTGCTGCCAAGGCACTTGCTCCTGCCGCTGAAGCCCGGGGAGGGAAGAAGAAGACCGGTAAGACCTCTCGCACCCACTCCGGCAAGCGCACCTCTTCGGAGTGTTGTCCTACCATCGAGGACGTGCCAGAGAGCTCCACCAGCAAGAGCAAGAAATCCAGAGCTGCGCCACCAGAGACCAAGAAGGTGTCCGTCAAGGAGGATGGTACAGGAGGGGCTTTCACCATAAACTCCACCCTTGACAACAAATAGGAAAGCGCGAATGTCGATGTGTTTGTGTGGCAAGCATCTGACATCCCCGGCATTCCCAGGGAAGTAATTGAGCACAATCTTGCTGTCTGTCCCCATGCGCGACCCGTCAAGCAGAAGGTGAGGAAGCAAGCTTTGGAACGGCAGGAATTCATCACAGAGGAGATCGGAAAGTTGGAAGTAGCAGGCTTGGTGAGGGGATTACTCCATCCGACGTGGTTGGCCAATCCGGTGGTGGTGCGCAAGGCAAACGGGAAGTGGAGGCTGTGTATTGACTACACAGATATCAATAAGACTTGTCCTAAGGACCCCTTCCCGTTGCTGCACATCGACTAGATTGTTGAAACCACGGCCGGGTGTGATCTGTTATCATTCCTCGACGCCTACTCGGGCTACCACCAGATCTTCATGACAAGAGAAGACGAAGAGAAGACAACATTCATCACCCCATGTGGTACGTATTGCTTTTTATGGATGCCTTTCGGGTTGAAGAGTGCTGGTTCAACATTTGCAAGGGCATTCCAAATTGGTTTTGAGCCCCTTCTACATAGAAATATGGAAGCCTATATGGATGACATAGTGGTCAAAACCAAGGACAGGGCAACTCTTGTACAAGACTTAGAAGAGACGTTTGCCAACCTGCGCAAGATCAACCTCAAGCTGAACCCTGAGAAGTGTGTCTTCGGTGTTCCGTCCGGCAAACTTCTCGGGTTCTTTGTGTCACAGCGTGGGATCGAGGCAAACCCAGAAAAGGTCAAGGCTATCGAACAGATTGAGGCGCCCAAGCGGATCAAGGATGTGCGTCGGCTCACTGGCTGGGTTGCCGCCATGAGCCGATTCATCTCCAAGTCGGGCGAGCGTGCCCTTCCCTTTTTCAAGATCTTGAAGAACGCGGGCCCAATGGAGTGGACCCCAGAGGTCGAGGCGGTGTTGCAAGACCTGAAGGGATACCTTTCCTCTACACCTATACTAGTTCTGCCTAAACCACAAGAGCCATTGCTGCTGTATCTGACGGCGACGAATCAAGTGGTCAGTGCCGCGCTAGTGGCGCAGAGGGAGGTTGACAAAGAGGCAGTAGCAACGGCAGGACCGGCAGACGGCAAGTCAGAGACTCCCCCGGCAGGGCCTGATGCCGGCAAGGCAAGGCTCCCGGCAGAGTCTGACACCATCAGAACAGAGCACGCACAGTCAAGTGGAGTGGTGTAGAAGAAGCAGATGATGCAGCACCAGGTTTACTTTGTCAGCTCCCTCTTGCAGGGGGCTAGGTCAAGATATTCTGGTGTGCAGAAATTGCTCTTCGGCCTCCTTATGGCCTCGAGGAAGCTGCGTCATTACTTCCAAGCCCACAAGATCACCGCTGCCACCTGCCTCCGTTGTAACGGATCTTGCACAACCCAGACGCAACCGGAAGGATTGTGGAGTGGGTCTTGGAGTTATCAAGCTTTGGGTTGAAGTTTGAAAGTACTTCAACAATCTAGGGTAGAGTCCTGGCGGAGTTCATTGCAGAATGGACTTCAACGCCTGATGAAGAGATCCAGGAGACCACTCTCCCCGGCAAGGAAACAGCTCGTGACTGAATTATGTACTTTGATGGGGCTTTCTCGCTGCAAGGCGCCGGTGCTGGTGTGTTGCTCGTCGCACCCACCGGAGAGCACCTCAAGTATGTAATCCAGATGCACTTTCCGAGGGAGATGTCCACCAACAACACTGCTGAGTACGAGGGGTTGCTTGTCGATCTCAAGATCGCGGCAGACCTCGGAGTTAAAAAGCTGATCGTCAGGGGTGATTCGCAGCTTGTCGTCAGAAAAGTCAACAAAGATTATCAGAGCCCGTTGATGGAGGCCTATGTAGATGAGGTGAGGAAGCTAGAGGAGCGCTTTGACGGCATACAAGCGGAGCATGTTCCCCGAGCGGAGAACGACATCGCCGATTACCTGTCAAAGCGCGCTGCATTCAAGCTACCTGTGGAACCAGGTACCTTTTTGCTTCGGTTAACTCAACCATCCGTCGAACCATCAACGGAGCAGAACAAGCGGAGGAAATCAGGCCCCGGCAAGTACTTTCCCGCTGAGCCCCCAGGGGCCGCCGGCAAGGGTGTTGTCGTGGACGCTGAGCCTGCCGTGGAGCGACCAACTCCGGCAGGCCGTCAAGCCCTGGCCGTAGAGACAGCCGCTCCCATGGCAGAAGAAATGCCTTTGGTCCTTTCCCTCGAGCCCCAGACTCCGGCATGGGCACAGCATACCGTCTGATTCCTCCAAATAAGGGAGCTTCCTGAGGAGCAGGAAGAAGCGGAGAAGGTAGCCCGTCGGTCTGCTATGTACCAGTTCGTCGATGACATCCTGTACAGGAGGAGACCGAACGGTGTGAAATTGAAGTGCATTCCCCGGGAGGAAGGACTGGAGCTGTTGGCGGAGATACACGGAGGCATATGTGGCTCCCGCAAAGGGTCGAGGGCCCTTGCCGGCAAGGCGTTCCGGCAGGGTTTCTTCTGGCCCACTGCCCTCCAGTATGCAACGGCACTAGTAACCAAGTGTGAAGCGTGTGAGTTCCATTCAAAGAACCTTCATCAACCAGCTCAAGCCATTCAAACAATCCCTCTCTCCGTGCCATTTTCGGTCTGGGGGCTCGACATACTGGGCCCCTTCCCCCGTGCTGTCGGGGGCTTTGAGTACTTGTACGTTGCAATCGACAAGTTCACAAAGTGGCCGGAGGTGGAAGCAGTGAGGAAGGTGACAGCACAATGAGCCGTCAAGTTCTTGAAGGGACTAGTCTGCCGTTTTGTTGTGCCAAACAGAGTCATCACCGATAACGGCACGTAGTTCACAAGCCACACCTTCATGCAATACACCCAAGACCTCGGCAGCAAGGTCTGTTTCGCCTCCGTGGCACACCCACGAAGCAATGGCCAGGCGGAGAGGGCAAATGCTGAGGTGTTGCGAGGCCTGAGGACAAATACTTTTGACAGGCTACACAAGAGTGGAAGGCGCTGGATTGATGAATTGTCGGCGGTACTTTGGTCGATCAAGACGGCGCCAAATCGAGCCACCGTCCAGACACCCTTTGCCCTGGTCTACGGGGCAGAAGCAGTTCTCCCCACGGAACTCATATACGGGTCACCTCGAGTGCTCGCTTACGACGAGCTTGAGCAAGAGCAATTGCGGCAAGATGACGCAACACTCCTTGAGGAAGATCGTCTTCGGGAAGCTGTGAGAGCAGCACGCTACAAGCAAGCCTTGCGCCGCTACCATAGCCGTAAGGTTCATGCCCGAAGGATTGAGGAAGGTGACCTTGTTCTTCAGCGCGTTCGGTCGGCCAAGAATTCCAACAAGTTGACACCGAAGTGGGAAGGCCCTTATCGGGTAATACGAGTCACCAGGCGCGGCGTAGTTCGCCTGGAGACCGAAGATGCTGTCCCAGTGAGCAACTCCTGGAACATCGAGCATCTTCGCAAGTTTTACCCGTAAGGCGCGGCTTGCCGGTCCTCCCGGCAAGCCACCCTTTGTACAAGCTTTACCGACAAGGCATGTAACCCTATGTACAAAGCCAGGCGCTGACCCTGAGCATAAATAAATGAAGCACTAGCGCCCTAAGTTATAGCATGCATGCTAGGTTTAAGTCTCTCCCTCGGTTAGGGTTGATATTGCTTAGCGGCGACTAACCCCTAGCCTAGAGGTCGAGTGTTTGTCTTTCTGTACTCTTTGGTTCGCAGGGCACGTGGACACTTCTGCTGAGCCACTTGGGAGAAAGAGAATGGACCGGCGCTCCGGCCCCGGCAAGCCAAGACTGCCGGAGGCTGAAGATACAAGGATCCAACCACGGCAAGCCAAGGTTGCCGGGGGCTGCGGATTCAGATAAGTCTTTCATCCCCTGTTATGCACTTCCGTACGGAACTGGGACAAATGAAAACTCGTTCCGCTTCGAAACAACCGTGCTCCCCTTTCTTCTTGTACCCAAGCTACTCGGATGTAACCTGGTCACGAGCACGGTGGCAGTGGAGATACACTGAGGGCCTAACTCTACGCCCCCTGCCTCCGCCAAGAGCGCGAGAATGGTCGACTGAAGTGGGGGAACAGCAAGGCCTGTTGCCGGCCGACAATGTTTATCTTAGAAATAACAAGGACTCATTCCTTGGCATGGGCCTCGCTCACGCACAAAGAACCCGGCAAGCACCCTTTTTCTTTAAAAACGTCCCATACAGGTATAGTTCGTATGGAATAAAAAACATGAACAAGGGGATTACAAGTTTTAAATCTAACAAGTGTCCGTAGGCCTACAAACTAAAAAGAGATAACGTGCTCGTAATCCCTTTCTTTTCCCTCTCCTCAGAAGGCGGAAGAAGACAGCAGGAGGGCAAAAGGGACGCCTAGGCGAGGTGCGAGGAGCAGAAGGCACCAAGAGAACATCTTGGTGCCGGGAAAGGAGCTGGAAGACAAGGCAGCGGGCCGGCAATACGCGATGAAGGCGTCGGTGCCCGCGTACTCTCACTTGACGGCCGCCACCCACCTTCTTCGCCATCTCCAACCCTCCTATGCCAGCCACCCAAGGAGACGACGGGGAGCGCCCCGATGGAGAGCTTGGCGAGGGAGGCCCTCGGCAGGGCGCGAGGCCGAGGGAGGGGCGGCGCGGTTAGTCAAAGTCGGGGTCGGCATCCTGCCGCTCGACTCCCTCATCGCCGCTTTCGCTGTCCTCCTCGTCACTCCCGCTCGAGGAGGAATCTTCATCGTCGGAGGAGCTCTCCACGCAGCACTTTAGGCGAGTTCCAAGATCTCCGACGGCCTTGACGGAGAGCAGGCTGCCCTCCACTAACTTGAAGTAGAGGACGAGCCCCGCCGTCAGGCTATGGATGCGAGCAAGTGTCTTCCACCCGTGACAGAGGTACATAACATGAGGAGCGAGGAAGTCGACGTCGACCTGCGTGCCGCCGTTCCCTGAGGGTCTGGGGCGGGTCGGGCTCCATTTCCCGAGTGAAGGGGGTAGGGAGGCGGAGACGATGACGTGGTGGCCGGTGCAGCATGATGAAGAACTCCCGAGGCTGGCCCCCGACATGGCCCTCCATCACGGGTGGCATCGCCGGCGGAGGCACGGGCATCGCGTCGCCTCGTCCCCCTCTCCCCCGACCGCCGCGGCGACCTCGACCTCACCCCCTCCCCTTCCTCTCGTAGCCGGCTCCGCCGCCGCAACCTCGTGGGAAGGAGGAATGCATTGTCGAGCAACGACCCTCTCCCCCACCGTTGAAGGGCCTGCGCCCCCTCTCCCATGATGGGTGGAAGGGAGGAGCGGAAGTGGAAGAAGATGGATGCTGGAAGTGGGGGTGCCATTCCTCCTCCACCAACGCCCCCCCTCTTCTTAAAAAGGGGCGGGGTCGAGGCTCGGCCGCCTCGCTCAGCCAATTCGGTCATCGGGGGCGCAGGGAATCAGGACCGACCCACTGCTCCAATCGGCGACGACCCGGTTTCCCGCCTCCACCGCCTGCCACCTGCATGAAAGGCATGTGGCGAGCAAGCAGAGTCGAAGGGACGGGTGAAGCAACCGTCCCCACCCCATGATCGTGGGGCGTGGGCACCTTGAAGACCGAGACTCGAGTCCACTCAGTAAATGAGTCGTGCCTCCACGCCTCCCTCTTTTTACGGGGAAGGCGCGAGCCGCCTCTGTACTGCGATGTGACGCATGCGTGCGGGAACCGCCCCACGCATGACCCCCACATCACGCACGCTCCTCCACGTCACGCGTTCAATGTGGGTCGTGGGGAAGCGCAGCGGACGAAACAGTTACCGCGGTAAAATCCGCCCCACCTGCCCACGCACCGTTCTGGGCCTGGCCCAACAACACGTCGCGCTTATGTGTGGCCCAGGCCCGGGGGTTCCTGTCGGTGTACAAAAGTAGGGGCTCTCCTTTTGACCCCTTTACTTGTGCATGTGCAGTCAGAGCTACGCGCCGCAGCCACACCTAGCAGGGCAGAAGAGGGAAGCCGGAGAGAAGCCGAAGCACAAGACGGTCAAGGCAACGCCAAGAACAGAAATACAAAAGAGCAAAAGGGCGAGGTGGACTCCCCCGGCAAGACCCTTGCCGGG
This sequence comes from Aegilops bicornis, assembly GCA_021605145.1. Lineage (NCBI taxonomy): Eukaryota > Viridiplantae > Streptophyta > Magnoliopsida > Poales > Poaceae > Aegilops > Aegilops bicornis. The sequence continues at coordinate 515,796,380 of CM038674.1, forward strand.
GCGGCCTCCGCGGCCCTGGCAAGAGCCTTGCTGGGGCAACTTGCCCGATGCCAGCAGAGCGAGCCACCCTCGAGCCCAAGAGTTCCAAACACCGCCAACGACTACATTGGAACCAGGGCTCGGGAGGCACCTCTGTGGTGGCATGCAGATCTTTGTCAAGATCATAAACAAGTGAGATCAGATGAGGGAATCCACAAGGCCCCGGCAAGCGCCTTGCTGGGGGCGACTTCAACGCCACGGCAAGACCCTTGCCAGGCCCCCGACAAGGCCCTTGCCGAGGAAATCAGCGGGGCCACAGCCAGGCCTGCATCAACCAAGATTCCGCCGCCATTCGCATGCAGCTGCCATCCCGACCAGCTGGGCAGGCACCTGCGTGGCAACATGTGGTTCCCAGGCCAACTCAGCAAGCTCCTACGTGGTGGCATGCAGATCTTCATGAAGACCCTACCACCGCGCCACCTCAGCTGCCTGCCTGCCTACATGGCACCGCATGCATCGCTGGCCTGGGCGCGTGTCAAAGCGAGGCGGAGCGGCGATGGACGGGACGGGCCTCGTTACCGTCCCCAATAAAGCTAAGGGACACCTAAGCGATGCATTAAATGCGTCTTGTCCTGTAATACGGGCGATAAGCTCGCAGCACTGTAGACCTTTCCACCTCCTGTGTGCCACTGTGGCAGCCCCTTTCGACTATAAAAGGAGGCCCAAGGCGACCAGGAAAGGGATTTGTCTCTTTTGTGCAAGTTACACCCCGTAGCTAGCTCAGAACACAAGGACACTCAATACATCCACCAAAGCAAGACTAGGGTATTACGCATCCTCGCGGCCTGAACCTGGGTAAACGATCCGTGTGCTTTCTGTTAGACCTGCTCTTCTCACGACCCCGCGCCCGCCAACTGTAGAAGGGATTCCGGTGATCCCATAGGTGTCGTTTCCCACCGACATGGTGCGCTACTGCTCCATGCCCCGCTGGCGGTGCAAATCGGCGATACGCTGCTCCTCCGCCAGGCGGTCGCGCTTCAACAAGTCCACGTACTCCACATTGCCATCTAAAGACCGATAGAATGCCTCCTCCCTCCGTCTTCCTTCCCGTGAATAACAGAACACTAGCTCCGGCAGTGAGCGCCTCTGGTGTCGCCTATTGCGGACGGTCGGGGACATGACGGACGTGGCGAGAACGAGGGAAAGTGGCGAGCGACGTCGGGCCGGTGGGGGTTGTGAGGGGAGCCGATAGGGCGAGTTAGGTGACGGTGCTACCAGAGAACGCTGGGAAGCAGTAATTATAGGCGGAAGGTAGGTGAGGCAGCATGCCACGGGAAACACGACAGTCATTGGAATTCAATGCATAAGCAGGCATGGCTTAGCATGCCAGCTTACCGTGGAAAACTGGAAAAATAGATGTGCCGTCCCGTCCTGTCAGTGGTGTGTCTCGTCCGTGTTGGGTCGCACATCGGCATGACGGTCAAACGAGTGCACTCGAATCATCCAGATGAGGTACTCCCTCATTGTCAAAAATTATTCCACCACTCTACCTTGGTTGGTGAGATTTTTGAATTGAGCCCTGCAAACCGAAAAGGAGGTAGTACGTGTGTGATCTGCTATTTATACGTGTAGGATCGAGTAGGTCTGATAGTGTATGTGTAGGATCGCATTAGCTGATGAACGTTCGCTGGGAGATAAGGCATTTGTGAACATTTTTGCTGGCAGTTTCTTCAGATTCGCATGGCATTTTCTTTAGAATAGCTTGTCAGTTTCTTTAAAGGTAGGCATTTTTTATTCAAAATACTGCCACCTTTGGATCTTGCGTCGCAACTAAAACTGCCTGGTGCATATTAGTAGGCTAGCTAGTGGTCGATCAGTAACTTGTAAACACTGAGCAAACATAAATAAGGAACTTCTAGTAACTTGTAAACACTGAGAGCACAGAAATAAGGATCATGTTGTGCACACTAAAAGAGCCGATCCGTTCGAAATGTTCACACGAGACTCACAGGCCTGTCTTTGTATTATGTTCCCATTAATAGCCCAAATTCACAACCAACTAGTACCATTCCCATTCATAAGATCAACATGTTAATGCATCTCAATGATTAACAGATCATATACAATATGTAGCTCCTAAAGCAAAGATCAAGAAACAACATTTGTTCTTGCTACTGACATGGATGCTTCTCTGGGCCAACATTCAGTACAAAGTGAAAGACAAATTTGATCGTGAAGTTTACATTTTCACTTGCAAACGTAAGTGGTTTCACCAACAGATGGAACCGTGAGAGTGAACCACACATGATGGAGGAACATTCACTGAAATATGAGTTGGTCATCTGTCAATCACACGGCGAGACTATTTTCGGAATATGGCAAAATGATGCCCATTGGACAATCAGAACAAAGCAATGAAGCACCTAGTGTTGGCCAATATATAGTACAGTACTACTTTTGTGCAGTCCATGAAGTGACTATCCAATCTTTCTGTGTCTATTTCCAAATGGCACTGCATGTAGTGACTATAATATTCTCTTGTGCAGTTCCACAAAAATTGAAGTCACTTTGTTTGTTCGCCAAATAGGAACAGGCAGACATCTGTTTGCACAAATATCAACCAGCTAGTTAACATATACCCCACCTTGCATTTTTCGGTTTAAACATGCCTCTGCTAGTCGTTTCCGCTTAGCATTTGTCATGTTTTGCACTTGACAATTTGATACTGTCATGTTTTTCCCTGGACAATTTCGTATTGAATTGATTTTCTAGTACAGAGCAGAAATATAGCGCTATCCTTCATCAGACCAAGGATATCCATGTTCGCAGTGATGGAAGAGGTGAAATCGATACAACCAAAATTGAGCATCCAATCATTGAGTCATGTCCTGCACCTCCAATGTAGGTCCACCCTGCCAATAAATTCACATGCAAACCACTAATATTACTATCTAATGACAGTACAAAAAGAGTAGCAAGATAGTATCAAACCATGTACCTTCGTAATGAACAGCTCATAGTGCCACCAATTGGATATAACGGTTTGGAAGAAAACATGCTCATAATGTTAAACCATTTGGACTATTTGTGCAGCTCCACTGAAATCGGGCATCCCTGTTTGCACAGATATTGGAAGTGTGATTACTATAAAAGTGGCACTAGTTGAAGTATAGACTCACAATTATAAGCATTCCAATTTCTTAACGGGAAAAGGTAGCAAGACTGTTTCTAACCACCTGTTTGAAGGAATAAATAAGGAAACATCGGCTGATGTCGGGAAGGCATACATAGTATTTTCTGAAAAACTGAACCATTCCTGACCTTTCATCTTCTTTTAAGCATATTTTGTGCAGTTCAACTAAAATAAAATGCCATCACCGCCTTGACAATTTAGTGACACTTTACAAAAAGAAATGACTTACCATTACATCATGATGTCAGGTATGTAATCGACAGGCATTAGAGACAAACATGCAGTCCTCCTCCGATAACATAATGAACATTAATTTTAACAAAGGTGTGACTAGCCTTACTGGCAGTATTTGAGTGAACTCTGCACCCTCTGTTCCTTAATATAAGATGTTTTCGCAGTTTAATTTAAAGTTTTCTTGAGCATATCTGGGAAAGCTTGCCACACCTTATATATGTCTATATGTTAATGCAACACCATTCGAATAGTACAAATATACACTAATCCAGTGGCTAGTGCAACCGTAGAGTAGTTTTTTTTATTACAGGGAACAGTAGAATGGTTTTACTGAACTGATTTCCATAAGCTAGCACTGGAAGATTTCTATAAGCATTAACGATACAAAATATAAAGGTAACAAGTTTCAGCATTGGTATACATACTAGCTGTGCAACAGCATTAAACCAAATACAGAAGTCTGAAGGTAACTAGCATTATGAACTAATGATAGTATAAAAAAATTGCAAACCATGTACCTTCAAGGTAAACATCATTTCAAACTCGAGAGGACCTGAAAATTACAATCCCAATCTTGATAACCGATCAAACATAAAAACTTGATCAACCGAATCATGAAAACAGCCGGAGGAGGAGGTGCCCACTCTTGACCTTTCCTCTTCTCTTCATAATTTTTTGTGCAGTTTAACCAACATAAAATGACTTCAGCAACTTGGCATTCTGGTGACACTGTACGAAAAAATTTGACTTATCTCATGAAAGTGAGGTATGTAATCTATAAGCATTAACAGTGAAAAAATCTGAAGGTGGTAACAAGTTTCATCGTTGGTAAACTGGCTGTGCAACAACATTAGAATGCCATAGCTGGAAAATCTTTAATACATCCATGATACGTCTCCAACGTATCTATAATTTTTGATTGCTCCATGCTACTTTATCTATTGTTTTGGACTATAATGGGCTTTATTTTCCACTTTTATATTACTTTTGGGACTAACCTATTAACCGGAGGCCCATCCCAGAATTGCTGTTTTTTGCCTATTTCAATGTTTTGAAGAAACGGAATATCAAATGGAGTCCAAACGGAATGAAACCTTCGGGAACGTGATCCAGGAGACTTGGACCCTACTCCAAGGAGTGCCAGAGGCGGTCACGAGGGTGGGGGGCGCGCCCCTCCCCTGGCGCGCCCCTGCCTCGTGGGCCCCGACGCCCACCGACGTACTCCTTCCTCCTATATATACCTACGTACTCCCCAACAGATTAGGGACGGAGCCAAAACCTAATTCCACCGCCGTGCCTTCACCTGTATCCACGAGGTCCCATCTTGGGGCTGTTAGGAACTCATGGGAGGGCATCCACCACGGAGGGCTTCTACATCAACACCATAGCCCCTCCGATGAAGTGTGAGTAGTTTACTTCAGACCTTCGGGTCCATAGCTAGTAGCTAGATGGCTTATTCTCTCTTTTTGGATCTCAATACAATGTTCCCCCCTCTCTCGTGGAGATCTATTCGATGTTGTAATCTTCTTTTTGCGGTGTGTTTGTTGAGACCGATGAATTGTGGGTATAGGATCCAGCTTGTAGCGACCCGACCTCAGACGGTCAAGTCTCAGTGCTTAAGTGTCATCCCTGGATCGGTATGCTGACACACACAGTACTCGAGGATTTATAACAGAGGTAAATCACATGTATAAATAACGTAAATACCATTAGCTCAATCCAAATAGCGGAAGTAACAAGGTTGTGGATTCCCATCAACACCAACGGCAAAGTTGAGTGTAGAAATCGTAACCCTAACGTATCACTTACTCGTCGTAAGATATCCTGCAACATGAGACGTTGCGACCACAAAAGGGTCGATTACATTGAATGTCTTGGCAAATTCACACCATAGAGCAATGATGAATAATGGCTATCTCTACATGCATATTTGGCTGGTGGAAAAGCTCTATGGTTAAAAGGTTTCTTGAAAAGCCAATTTTTCCCTATATCAAAGGAATATATTTTAATTTAACTATCATGGTGGTTGAAACATCATTGAGAAGGTACCCCAACTCAATGATCCCAATTAAAAGTAATCATTAACCCAACAAATTAATTTAAGTAACATGATGAGATACTTAAGATACTCCAAGTACTAGATACTCAAGATTGTCCATAACCGGGGACACGGCTAACCATGATTAGATTGTACACTCTGCAGAGGTTTGCACTTTTCCCCACAAGACTTGATCGCCTCCGTTGGATTTCTCGCACTACATGATGTTTGAGAAACGGATGACCGAGACATAGTCTTTCAGAAACATTAACTCTTTACTCCGGCAGACCATACCAAACCTACAAACCCACTACCTGCTGATCTACCTCTTCAAGAGCTTCACGTAACTTACTCAACTATGCTAGAGCCCATAATAGCTTGTGGCTGCACACGGAAGTTTCTAGCATGAAAATATCTCAGATCCCTTTGAACCTGGGTGGCGAACCATAGGATGATCACACGGTATAACCCCGGGATCTCCTAGGACAACACTGGTATAACCCCAGGTGTCCGGGCAAGTCCACTGGTCTATCCCCAGGGTGCCCCAACCAATCCACCCAGATGCGTATTAAAGTAGCCACCTTAAGTTAAACCTTAGTGAACAATAATCTCTCACATCTTTCATGAATTCTCTCAAACCAAACCACGTCTACGAGCATAGCATGGCAATATAAGCAACGCGTAGAAGTAACTCCCAAGGGTTTGATAGTAACAGGGCAATAGGTTCTACCTCAACAACTACTTCCCAATACCCACATGTTATCAATCCTACTCATGCAATGTTTGAGGGTGAAACTAATGCATAAAACTGGGTATAAAAGGGATATGATCAAAGTGTGAACTTGCACGCAATGTTGATGAAGATGATTCGCACTCAAAACTCTTGATGGGTCTACTCGTCACACTCCGGTCAATCTATCGTAAGCAAGCAATAGTAACCACACATAAGCAATCACTCAAAAGATCGGAGAGAATGAAGAAAACAAATCGAAAAACTTCAAAACCAAGCAAATAACTCTTGCAACATAAAACAATTTCTAACAGTACCAAAATTATGTGAATTTGGCCTTATCAGAAAGTTTAGGTCAAGAGCTTTGATTTGCAAAAAGAATCAACTAAATCGGAGTTACGAAAATCAAGTTATGATCAAAACAAAGTTCAAATTCAAATCTGATCTAATTCAAATTTTAAACTTTCAAAAACATGTATGAGTTGGATTACTAGATACAGGAGATCGTAACGAAGAAGTGGGCGTTGGTTTCATCTAATTTGGATGAACGAGTAAAAAGTTATGGCTATTTGAAAAATCAACAAGCCAAATTTGTTTCTGAAAGAAAAATAGCTACGGCTAAGGTCTAATATATAAATACGTAGACTAATTGATAATCTAATCTATCGTATTAGTTTAAAAATAATAAACTACGGAAGTATAAGAAGAAAAATAAAATAAAGAAAGATACCTTTATAAGGCAGAGAAAAGACGACTTTGGAGAAAGAAGACAATTTCCAGAAGTCGCGCCGAAGAGGAGAAAAAATATTTTTCTTAAATGAATCTAGTCAAATCAAAATATTAATTTAACCCGAATCGGATGATTTTTAGAGGCTCTATGGGTCTATATTTATTGGTGGAAAAGAGGCTTAAAGGTCAAAGGCTAGACAATGTGAGACTAAACATATACGTACGCAGATGAAATTTGAAAAGGATTATGGGCTAAAAGTTCGGCCCGGCCACGCGCGTACACTGGCTGCATTTTTTTTCCGAAGTCTATTTTTTTTCTGAAATTTGTTTAAAAAAAATAAACATTAACAAAAATAAAATAAAATAAAAGATAAAAGAAAACAAAAGAAAAACGGGCCGGCCTGCTACTATGCTTCGCATGTGGGCGACAGTTAGTTTCAGGCGCGCGTGCAGTTTTTGTTATTTGTTTTTTCTAGACAGAAAGCGATAAACTGAAAAACGAAAATAAAACTGAAACTTTATATAGGCATATTATATATCTCAATTTTCAGAAAAATATTTCCTACAAGCTGAACATTTTTCTAGAGTCAAATAAAATACACAGATATTCAAATAAAACAAAGAGTGCTTCTGGTCTAATAAAATCTAATAAAAATCATTTTAAAAATACCAAAATTAATTCAAATTTATTTCTCTCCAATTTTCTGATGTAGGGAATCATGTTACCCTATTTTCCGTATAGTTTATTTTCGAAGAAAAATAATTTGAATAAAACTCAAATAACTCCAAATTGAAAATAAATTCAAAGGAGCTTTGAATGTAATTCTTTTAAACTCCCAACTCATATTTCATATGTTTTGAAGAAGTCATTTTATCTTCTCTCATGAAAATCATTGAGTTGCTTGAAGTTTATGAATTGGAAAATAATTTCAAATGAACTTCAAATATTTTCAACACCCCTTGTCATTTAAATAAATGGAAGAAGTCATGTCATCTTCTCTCCAGGGTTTTGTGGTGAAAAGAATTTGAATTCACGGAGATCACGAATGCAAAATGAAAGTTTGGGAAAGTCCTTTTATTCCCTCTCATTTAACTTTCAAAAAGTTTCGAATTTCACTCAATTTCACACAATCAAGCAACAAATCAATCAAATCTATCTATTTATTATAACATTCCAAAATTTAGAATTTTGGGATGTTACAAACTCTACCCTTAAAATGAATCTAAATGCGTCGAGATTCGGAGAGGCTAGAAAGAAATAGGTTAGGTTTGGGGTCTTCTCAAAAATCCATCGATTGTCTCCGGGGTCTCGGGTGCTACCACCCTTAGAAGCATGGTTACGGTTCCATCAAAACTCATATACTCCATCCTTATTCCTGACAGTGTCGGTCTTCTCAGATCTCGGGAAAATTCCTTCTCTGGGCTCTTCCGGTAGTGGCATAACTTTTCCTCAATACTTCTGTCCTTTCATCTTGGTACGGTTTTTCCGAGACTGGGTCTTCTTAGCTGACGGGTCTGGCGCCAATACTAAACAACTATCGATATCTCATGGTGGTCAACAATTTATGGTTTCTCCTGCAGAAAACGGTTCTGGGTTGAACCTCACCGTATATCCTATGATTGGCAACACCTGTCGTGTACAAGGGAAAATACTTATACCATTCTAAGGTTCAAACAAGGTTTTGATCGTCGTCTCTCTACTATAGGTAAGTCACTCAGATTTACCATCCCATATAGCAAGGCGAATAATAAGAGTAAGTCGGTATGGTGATCAATCCATCCCGCACCCAAATCATTACCTTGTACATGGTTTAGCGAATCTCACATTATAACACCCGGTCATCCTCACAAGCATTGCAGAATTTCTCTTGTCAACGAACTAAGTTCGAATAAATCCATTGATTCTACAAGCCAAACAAACAACTATCGATCCTTCACAACTCTCAGGTTTTGCGTTACTCCTATAAAATCGTCGGTTGATAAAGGCATATCCTCTTCTTCGAGTTTCTCCTTGACAAGAGTGTGCTTGCTTCTTGGCAGTCCCGGGCACATGGGTTATGGCCCATCTCATCACTTGCAAACCTTGAACTCATCATCGGGCAACTGATCATTATTCCAACTTCCAACTTCCTAGTATTCTTAAATCCATCCAATTGTACTTGTCTTCCTTCCTTCTATTGGCACCAAACTAGGACATGATTACTCGGACTCATCATGGAATTTACCTTGATCCATATTTCCAACATCATACCTCCTTTATATCCAATAGTAATTCATCTCTTCATCCTCGTGGGATATCCCGCCTACCGAGATAAAAACTTATACTTATGAAGTCCATACTCCACTTCGTGGAACATCATTATCCTTTCCAGGGTCAAGCGTCCTTACAGGAGAATATTGGCCATCTCTGCATGGCACTTGTTCAATTTGGGAAACGTGAAACACATCATAAACTCCTGACAGTCCTTTGGGTGACTCCAACTTGTTGGCCACTTCTCCCATACGCTCCAAAACTCGGTATGGTCCTACAATCTTGGGGCTAACTTTCCCTTAACTCAAATTGTTTAACTCCTCGCAGAGGGGACACACGAAGACATGCTCGTCTCCAATTTCATAGACTACCTCCTTGCGTTTTGAGTCCGCATAACTCTTACTCGCTGGATCGAGCTACCTTGATCTATCTCGAATCCACTTAGCATTCTTTTACGACTCCTTGATCACATTTGGTCCAAACAACCTGACGGTCTCCAACTTCATCCCACATCAATGGTGTGCGGCTCCTTCTCCCATCTGAAGCTTAAAAGGGCCATCTTCAAACTGTCTTGGTAACTGTTGTTGTATGAGAACTCCGCGTAAGGTAGATTATCATCCCTACTAGATCCATAATTTAGCGCACACGCTCTCAACATGTCCTCCAGAATCTGATTGACTCTCTCGATTTATCCATCTGTCTGCGGATGAAAGGCAGATCTTGAACTCTAGCCTAGTACCCAAAGTCTGGTGCAGATGATTCCAAAACTTTGAGGTAAATTGTGTTCCTCTATCGTCTGATGGTCCTCGAGAACTCCATGCGGACATACGATCCTGGTTATATGTATCTTGGCCAATTTCGCACTTGTATAGGTGGTTTCACTTTGGGATAAAGTGAGCCACTTTGGTCAGCGAATCAACTACTACCCAGATAGAATCATATCCCGATCAGGTTCGGAAATCCGGTAATGAAATCCATGCCAAGCTTATCCTGCTTCCATTCGGGTATCGGCATAGGCTGTAGTAATCCGACTGGCTTCTGATGCTCTGCCTTTACTCTCTGGCATACATCACCTATGACTACATACTCCGCAATATCCTTCTTCATACCAGTCCACCAGAAATGCTCCTTCAAATCCAAATACATCTTGGTGTTTCGAGGCGAATCGAGTATGGTGAGTCATGAGCCTCTGAAGTATTAACTTCACGATCTTTGTATTATTAGGCACATATACACGATCCTCGAACCATAAGGTGTCGTGCTCATCCTTACGAAAACCTTTGGCCTTTCCTTTGCTCATCCTCTCTTTTACCTCAGCAATCTCTTTGTCATCCTTCTGAGCTTCACGGATCTTTCCCAACAATGTAGACTGAACTTCCATTGCTACAACAAAACCTTTGGGAACAATCTCCAACCGAAGTTCCCTGAGATCCTCGGCTAACTCCTTTGGTAATCCTCTGCTTATGAGGGTATTCGTCCTTATTTTCTTTATGGTTGTGTCCTATTTCTCCACAAAGCTTCTATGCACAAGGTTTCTTCATATCCTTTCCATAAGGCCTCAACCACGGGACACAAGACGAGATCTTTGCAGAGTCAACTTAAATTCTTCCCAAGTGGTTACTCCTTGCCATCCATTGATGGTTTGGTACATCCTCCACCAAGTAGCGGCACCTCTTTCAAAGCACTAAAGGGCATCTTTGGGTCATATCCTTTCGGTTATACGGTTATTCTCCATTTGATTCTTCCATGTTCTCAATCCATCGATCCGTCTCCAATTGACCCATCGGTCAGAAAATATGATTTCATCTCCATTCATCCTCTATTGGGTCCATGGGTTTTGGGGTGGGATAGGAGAGATAGAGAGGGATGCACACAATACAAACAATGGTTTTGAAAATACAGGTTTTATTGTGGCTGTCGGAAAAACATCAAACAAATGACAGCTCACAAACGTCACATCTAACGTAGGCATATAACAGGGGTTGGGTATTCTAAAGGTCAACGTCGCCAAACTCTTCCAGTCTTGTTCATGTCTTGATGGGCTTCTTCCGATCATCTTGTCCTTCTCAAGTTCTTTTGCGGATCAACTCTGTTGTCGCGAAGGTCTCTCGTACCATCTTTAATATTTTGAAGTTGCATTCCAAACTTACGGGTTTCAACATCCTTGGCATGAACCACGGTCCCTCATCCTTCGCCTTCTGATGAATCTCCCGTATCTCGAGGTTTTGCTCCTCTAGCTTGGCTACTTTCAGCTCACAGGTCTGAAGTTCTTCACGAAACGCTTCCTTGTCAAATATAACTTCCGCGAGTCCATCTTAAACTTCTTGATGTAATACTCTAGATCCCGGTGATACACCAGCTATGTTAAACGGCATCCTTTGGCAGCAGATCCTCCATCGACCTTCTACCATCCAATCCTTCCATGCATATGTATGCTTAACTCAGCATGGTGACAATAGCATAGGCGAACGATAACATCATGAATGTCCATGTTTCTGCTCTTATCATTGCCATGAGCTATCATTCTGTTAGTTGATATCTCATGCCTTATGGTTTTCTTGACAAAAACTTTGAGTTCTAATGCTCCATGTTTCGGTCTTTCTCCGATACACCTTGATCTCGGGTATTGACAGCTTCCATAGTTTGTCAAGTTCCATAAGTGTAGCCTTCTTTGGTCATACCAAATCTGAAATTCTTCATATTCTCCTAGTCTTTTAAGTCTTTATCCGTCGTAGTTTCCATCATTACAATGCTCGGTAAAATCCTCTTCATTCCGAAGTGGTCTTAGTTGTCTGATATCTTGTCCTTCTTGGAGTGGTCTCATCAGTCGAATCTTCGAGGGGTCAAAAGGGGAAAGGGGTATGGTCTCACTAAAAGGGAGTATTTGAATCAGCTCCGAAGCGAAGAGAGGTAAAAGATCTTTTGAAAATGAAGTAGTAGAGAAAATCTTTCCTATGGGCTTGCCAGTTTCTAGGGTCACGTCCTACAGTCAACATGTGCTCTGATACCATCTTGTAGCGACCCGACCTCAGACGGTCAAGTCTACGTGCTTAAGTGTCATCCACGGATCGGTATCTTTGACACACACGATTACTCGAGGATTTATAACAGAGGTAAATCACATTTATAAATAACATAAATACCATTAGCTCAATCCAAATAGCGGAAGTAACAAGGTTGTGGATTCCCATCAACACCAACGGCAAAGTTGAGTGTAGAAATCATAACCCTAATGTATCACTTACTGTCAGAAGATATCACCGCAACATGAGACGTTGCGACCACAAAGGGTCAAGACATTGAATGTCTTTGGCAAATTCACACCATAGAGCAATGATGAATAATGGCTATCTCTACATGCATATTTGGCTGGTGGAAAAGCTCTATGGTTAAAAGGTTTTGCGAAAAGCCAATTTTTCCCTATATCAAAGGAATATATTTTAATTTAACTATCATGGTGGTTGAAACATCATTGAGAAGGTACCCCCACTCAATGATCCCAATTAAAAGTAATCATTAACCCAACAAATTAATTTAAGTAACATGATGAGATACTTAAGATACTCCAAGTACTAGATACTCAAGATTGTCCATAACCGGGGACACGGCTAACCATGATTAGATTGTACACTCTGCAGAGGTTTATGACTTTTCCCCACAAGACTCGATCGCCTCCGTTGGATTTCTCGCACTACATGATGTTTGAGAAAGCGGATGACCGAGACATAGTCTTTCGAAACATTAACTCTTTACTCCGGGCGAGACCATACCAAACCTACAAACCCACTACACCTGATCTACCTCTTCAAGAGCTTCACGTAACTTACTCAACTATGCTAGAGCCCATAATAGCTTGTGGCTGCTACGGAAGTTTCTAGCATGAAAATATCTCGAGACCCCTTTGAGCACGGGTGGCGAACCATAGGATGATCTGCGGTATAACCCGGGATCTCCTAGGACAACATCGGTATAACCCTGTGTGTCCGGCAAGTCCATCGGTATATCCCCAGGGTGCCCCAACCAATCCACCCAGATGCGTATTAAAGTAGCCACCTTAAGTTAAACCTTAGTTAACAATAATCTCTCACATCTTTCATGAATTCTCTCAAACCAAACCACGTCTACGAGCATAGCATGGCAATATAAACAGCGTAGAAGTAACTCCCAAGGGTTTGATAGTAACAGGGCAATAGGTTCTACCTCAACAACTACTTCCCAATACCCACATGTTATCAATCCTACTCCTGCAATGTTTGAGGGTGAAACTAATGCATAAAAACTGGGTATAAAAAGGATATGATCAAAGTGTGAACTTGCCTGCAATGTTAATGAAGATGATTCGCACTCAAAACTCTTGATAGTTCTACTCGTCACACTCTGGTGAATCTATCATAAGCAAGCAATAGTAACCACACATAAGCAATCACTCAAAAGATCGAAAAGAACGAAGAAAACAAATCCAAAAAACATCAAAACCAAGCAAATAACTCTTGCAACACAAAACAATTTCTAACAGTACCAAAATTATGTGAATTTGGCCTTATCAGAAAGTTTAGGTCAAGAGCTTCGATTTGCAAAAAGAATCAACTAAATCGGAGTTTCTGAAACTCAAGTTATGATCAAAGCGAAGTTCAAATTCAAATCTGATCTAATTCAAATTTTAAACTTTCAAAAACATGTTTGAGTTGGATTACTAGATAGAGGAGATAAATAACGAAGAAGTGGGCGTTGGTTTCATCTAATTTGGATGAACGAGTAAAAAGTTATGGCTATTTGAAAAATCGGGGCCAAAATTTGTTTCTGAAAGAAAAATAGCGACGGCTAAGGTCTAATGTATAAATACGTAGACTAATTGATAATCTAATCAATCATATTAGTCTAAAAATAATAAACTACGGAAGTATAAGAAGAAAAATAAAATAAAGAAAGATACCTTTATAAGGCAGAGAAAAGACGACTTTGGAGAGAGAAGACAATTTCCAGAAGTCGCGCCGGAGAGGAGAGAAATATTTTTCTTACATGAATCTATTCAAATCAAAATATTGATTTAATCCGAATCGGATGATTTTTAAAGACTCTATGGGTCTATATTTATTGGTGGAAAAGAGGCTTAAAGGTCAAAGGCTAGGCAATGTGGGACTAAATATATACGTACGCAGATGAAATTTGAAAAGGATTATGGGCTAAAAGTTCGGCCCGGCTGCGCGCGTGCACTAGCTGCATTTTTTTTCCGAAGTCTATTTTTTTTCTGAAATTTGTTTCGAAAAAAAAACTAAACATTAACGAAAATAAAATAAAATAAAAGACAAAAGAAAACAAAAGAAAAACGGGCCGGCCTGCTGCTATGCTTCGCATGTGGGCGACAGTTAGTTTCAGACGCGCATGCAGTTTTTGTTATTTGTTTTTTTAACAGAAAGCTTTAAACTGAAAAACTAAAATAAAACTGAAACTTTATATAGGCATATTATATATCAAAATTTTCAGAAAAAGATTTCCCACATGCTGAACATTTTTCTAGAGTCAAATAATGTACACACAAATTCAAATAAAACAAAGTGTGCTTCTGGTCTAATAAAATCTAATAAAAATCATTTTAAAAATACCAAAATTAATTCAAATTGATTTCTCTCCAATTTTCTGATGTAGGGAATCATGTTACCCTATTTTCCGTATAGTTTATTTTTGGAGAAAAATAATTTGAATAAAACTCAAATAACTCCAAATTGAAAATAAATTCAAAAGAGCTTTGAATGTAATTCTTTTAAACTCCCAACTCATATTTCATATGTTTTGAAGAAGTCATTTTATCTTCTCTCATGAAAATCATTGAGTTGCTTGAAGTTTATGAATTGGAAAATAATTTCAAATGAACTTCAAATATTTTCAACACCCCTTGTCATTTAAATAAATGGAAGAAGTCATGTCATCTTCTCTCCAGGGTTTTGTGGTGAAAAGAATTTGAATTCACGGAGATCACGAATACAAAATGAAAGTTCGGGAAAGTCCTTTTATTCCCTCTCATTTAACTTTCAAAAAGTTTCGAATTTCACTCAATTTCACACAATCAAGCAACCAATCTATCAAATCTATCTATTTATTATAACATTCCAAAATTTAGAATTTTGGGATGTTACACAGCTTATCTATGGAAAATATTTGATTCTTCTCTGAATTCTTTTATGTATGATTAAGTTATCTTTGCAAGTCTCTTCGAATTATCCGTTTGGTTTGGCCAACTAGATTGGTAGTTCTTGCAATGGGAGAAGTGCTTAGCTTTGGGTTCAATCTTGCGGTGACCTTACCCGGATGTGAAAGGGTTGTAAGGCACGTATTGTATTGTTGCCATCGAGGATAACAAGATGGGGTATCTATCATATTGCATGAATTTATTCCTCTACATCATGTCATCTTGCTTAAAGCGTTACACTGTTTTTAACTTAATACTCTAGATGCATGCTGGATAGCGGTCGATGAGTGGAGTAATAGTAGTAGATGCAGAATCGTTTCGGTCTACTTGTCTCGGACGTGATGCCTATATACATGATCATTGCCTAGATATACTCATAACTATGCTAAATTACATCAATTGCTCAATAGTAATTTGTTCACCCACCGTAGAATATTTATGCTCTTGAGAGAAGCCACTAGTGAAACCTATGGCCCCCGAGTCTATTCTCATCATATCAATCTCCATCACTTTATTTACTTGCTTTGCTTTTACTTTTTACTTTGCATCTTTATACCAAAAATACCAAAAATATTATATCTATCAGATCTCACCCTCGTAAGTGACCGTGAAGGGATTGACAACCCCTAAGCGTTGGTTGCGAGTAGCTATCGTTTTATGCAGGTACGAGGGACTTGCACGTGGTCTCCTATTGGATTGATACCTTGGTTCTCAAAAACTGAGGAAAATACTTACGCTACTTTGTTGCATCATCCTCTCCTCTTCGGGGAAATCCAACGTAGTGCTCAAGAGGTAGCAAGAAGAATTTCTGGCGCCGTTGCCGGGGAGACTTACGCAAAAGTCAACATACCAAGTACCCATTACAATCCCTATCTCTCGCATTACATTATTTGTCATTTGCCTCTCGTTTTCCTCTCCCCCACTTCACCTTTGCCATTTTATTCGCCCTCTCTTTCCCAATCTCCTCCTCTTTTTTCCTTTGCCTTTTGTTTGCTCGTGTGTTAGTTCGCTTGCTTGTCGTCATGACTAGTCTCATATCTTCTCCGCTATCTCCCAAGAATGAAGTTCTAAATTTTAAGCAAAGGGAGGGAGAAAATCTAAAAGATGCTTGGTATAGAATTTGCAATGCTCAAAATAGATCTACCAGGAAGCAATCTACTTCAGTTCTTCTTCGTAATTTTTATGTAGGTGCTAATCCTTGCTATAGATATATCCTTGATACCATTACCGGAGGGAACTTCTTGGATAGCCAAACTTTTGATTCTTATAATGCTTTAATAGATTTATTTGGCTCACCTCCTCTTTTGGTTAATGGGACTATGTTAACTTTGGAGCATGTTATGCAAAGGCTTGAAATTATTGAAAACAAAGTTGCTACCATTGAATCCATTGAAAATATAGATAAAAAGATTTATAATCAAATAAATCAATATGGATCTAAGGTAGGAATGACTTTGAAAAATATTAAGGAGAAGGAACCCATGGTTAATGAGAAAATAAATCTAGACTCTACTCGAATTGATAAACTTGAGGGTATCATTACCAACTTTGGAACCGCTTTTTCTTCCGTAAAGAATACTCCTAGTCCTCCCACTAAAATTGCCAAGCTTATGTATGTTCCTAAAAATAAGGGTGAATCATCTAGTAAGGAAAATGCGGATCTTAAATCTATAAGTATTCATCCTGATCTTTTTACTATCATTAAGGAACCATTTGCTACGAATGAATTTTTAGATCTGTGCCTATAAGTTTGATAATTACTAGAAAGAAAGAAAATTCTAAAGGAGGAAGTTGCCTCATTAAAGAATTTCCTACCAAAGATGGCAATACCTAGATCTATCATTGCTTTTATGCCTAGCTAGGGGCGTTAAACGATAGCGCTTGTTGGGAGGCAACCCAATTTTATTTTGTGTTGTTGTTTTTGGTTCTTTTTAGGAATAAATAATCCATCTAGCCTCTGTTTAGATGTGGTTTTATGTTTTAATTAGTGTTTGTGCCAAGTTGGACCTATTGGATCTTCTTGGATGATAGTTATTTGATCTTGCTGTAATTTCCAGAATCTTTGTGCTCAGTGCCCGAATTGTTAAAAATCACCAGAACGTGATAAAATACTGATTCCAATTGCTACTGATCAATAAACAAATTGTACAGGTGATATAATTTTGGTCGAATTTTTTGGTTTCCAGAAGTTTGCGTTAGTTACAGATTACTACAGACTGTTCTGTTTTTGACAGATTCTGTTTTGCGTGTGTTGTTTGCTTATTTTGATGAATCTATGGTTAGTAAAATAGTTTATAATCCATAGGGAAGTTGGAATACAGTAGGTTTAACACCAATATAAATAAAAAATGAGTTCATTACAGTACCTTAAAGTAGTCTTTTGTTTTGTTTCTCTAACGGAGCTCACGAGATTTCTATTGAGTTTTGTGTTGTGAAGTTTTCAAGTTTTGGGTGAATTCTTTTGATGGATTATGGAACAAGGAGTGGCAAAAGCCTAAGCTTGGGGATGCCCATGGCACTCCCAGGATAATCCAAGGACACCAAAAAGTCAAAGCTTGGGGATGCCGGAAGGCATCCCTCTTTAAATCCACTTCCATCGGTAATTTACTTGGAGCTATATTTTTATTCACCAACATGATATGTGTTTTGCTTGGAGCGTCTTGTATTATTTGAGTCTTTGCTTGTTAGTTTACCACAATCATCCTTTCTGTACACACCTTTTGAGAGAGCCATATATGAATTGAAATTTGATAGAATACTCTATGTGCTTCACTTATATCTTTTGAGCTTGATAGTTGCTCATAGTGCTTGACTTATATCTTTTTGAGCGTGATAATATTTGCTCTAGTACTTCACTTAGATCTTTTAGAGCACGATGGTGGATTTGTTTTAAAGAAACTTGATCTCTCATGCTTCACTTAGATTATTTTGAGAGTCGTTAATAGCATGGTAATTTGCTTAATGTTAATATACTTGGTGTTCAAGATATGTGAAACTTTTTTTTGAGTGCGTTGAATACTAAGATAAGTTTGATGCTTGATAATTGTTTTGAGATACGGAGGTAATAATATAAAAGTCATGCTGGATGAGTAGTTGTGAATTTGAGAAATGCTTGTGTTGAAGTTAGTAAGTCCCGTAGCATGCACGTATGGTTAAAGTTGTGTAACAAATTTGAAGCATGAAGTGTACCTGGCTTGTGCATCCTTATGAGTGGCGGTCGGGGACGAGCGATGGTCTTTTCCTACCAATCTATCCCCCTAGGAGCATGCGTGTAGTACTTGATTTTTGATGACTTTTAAATTTTTGCAATAAGTATATGAGTTCTTTTGACTAATGTTGTGTTGGGGAACGTTGCAGAAAATTAAAAAAATTTCTACGGTTTCACCAAGATCCATCTATGAGTTCATCTAAGCAACGAGTCAAGGGAGTGAGTTTGCATCTACATACCACTTGTAGATCGACTGCGGAAGCGTTCGAGGGGATGGTGATGGAGTCGTACTCGCCGTGATTCGGATCACCGATGACCAAGTACTGAACGGACAGCACCTCCGCGTTCAACACACGTGCAGATGCAGACGGACGTCTCCTCCTTCTTGATCCAGCAAGGGGGAAGGAGAGGTTGAGGAAGATGGCTCCAACGGCAGCACGACAGCGTGGTGTTGTTGGTGCAGCAGTACTCCGACAGGGCTTCGCCAAGCACGTACGGAGGAGGAGAGGTGTTGGGGAGGGGAGGGGCTGCGCCTTGGCTTAGGTGTGCAGCCCTCCCTCACCCCTCTATTTATAGGGGAGAGGGCAGGGGCGGCCCCTCTAGATGGGAATCTAGAGGGGGCGGCTGAGGAGTGGCTTGCCCCCAAGCAAGGGGAGCCCCCTTCTAGGGTTCCCCAAACCCTAGGCGCAAGGGCCCAAGGGGGTGCGCCCAGCCCATCAGGCTGGCTCCTTCCCCACGCAGCCCAAGTGGCCCCGGGAGGTGGCCTCCTCGATGGACCTCGGAACCCTTCCGGTGGCCCCAGACAATACCGATATGCCCCGAAACTTTTCCGGTGTCCGTTTGACAACTTCCCATATATAAATCTTTACCTCCGGACCCTTCCGGAACTCCTCGTGACATCCGGGATCTCATCCGGGACTCCGAACAACATTCGGTAATCACATACAAGTCTTCCTAATCACCCTAGCGTAATCGAACCTTAAGTGTGTAGACCCTACGGGTTCGGGAGACACGCAGACATGACCGAGACGGCTCTCAGGTCAATAACCAACAACGGGATCTGGATACCCATGTTGGCTCCCACATGCTCCTCGATGTTGTCATCGGATGAACCACGATGTCGAGGATTCAAGCAACCCCGTATACTATTCCATTTGTCAATCGATGCGTTACTTGCCCGAGACTTCGATCGTCGGTATCCCAATACCTTGTTCGGTCCTCGTTCGCAAGTCACTTTACTCGTACCGTAATGCATGATCCGTGACCAAACACTTGGTCACTTTGAGCTCATTATGATGATGCATTACCGAGTGGGCCCAGAGATACCTCTCCGTCATACGGAGTGACAAATCCCAGTCTCGATTCGTGTCAACCCAACAGACACTTTCGGAGATACCTGTAGTGCACCTTTATAGTCACCCAGTTACATTGTGACGTTTGGTACACCCAAAGCACTCCTACGGTATCCGGGAGTTACACGATCTCATGGTCTAAGGAAGAGATACTTGACATTGAAAAAGCTCTAGCAAAAGCGAACTACACGATGTTGTGCTATGCTTAGGATTGGGTCTTGTCCATCACGTCATTCTCCTAATGACGTGATCCCGTTGTCAACGACATCGATGTCCATAGTCGAAACCATGACTATCTGTTGACCAACGAGCTAGTCAACTAGAGGCTCACTAGGGACGTATTGTGGTCTATGTATTCACACGTGTATTACGATTTCCGGATAATACAATTATAGCATGAATAAAAGACAATTATCAATAAGGAAATATAATAATAATGCTTTTATTATTGCCTCTAGGGCATATTTCCAACAGTCTCCCACTTGCACTAGAGTCAATAATCTAGTCACATTGTGATTAATCGAACACCCGTAGAGTTCTGGTGTTGATCATGTTTTGCCCGCGGAAGAGGTTTAGTCAACGGATCCGCGACATTCAGATCCGTATGCACTTTACAAATTTCTATGTCTCCATCTTGAACATTTTCACGGATGGAGTTGAAGCGACGCTTGATGTGCTCAGTCTTCTTGTGAAACACAGGCTCCTTGGCAAGTGCAATAGCTCGGTGTTATCACGGAAGAGTTTGATCGGCCCGACGCATTGGGTATGACTCTAGGTCGGTGATGAACTCCTTCACCCAAATTGCTTCATGCGCTGCCTCCGAGGCTGCCATGTACTCCGCTTCACATGTAGATCCCGCCACGACGCTCGCTTGCACCGCACCAGCCATCGCTCCACCATTCAACATATACACGTATCCGGTTTGTGACTTAGAGTCATCCAGATCTGTGTCGAAGCTAGTGTCGACGTAACCCTTTACTGACGAGCTCTTCGTCACCTCCATAAACGAAACATGTCCTTTGTCCTTTTCGGTACTTCAGGATATTCTTGACCGCTGTCCGGTGTTCCTTGCGGGATTACTTTGGTACCTTCCTACCAAACTTACGGCAAGGTTTACATCAGGTCTGGTACACAGCATGGCATACATAATAGATCCTATGGCTGAGGCATAGGGGATGACGCTCATCTCTTCTTTATCTTTTGCCGTGGTCGGGCATTGAGCCGAGCTCAATCTCACACCTTGCAATCTGAGCAAGAACCCCTTCTTGGACTGATCCATTTTGAACTTCTTCAAAATCTTATCAAGGTATGTGCTTTGTGAAAGACCTATGAGGCGTCTCGATCTATCTCTATAGATCTTGATGCCTAATATATAAGTAGCTTCTCCAAGGTCCTTCATTGAAACACTTATTCAAGTAGGCCTTAATGCTGTCCAAGAATTCTATATCATTTCCCATCAAAAGTATGTCATCTACATATAATATGAGAAATGCTCTGAGCTCCCACTCACTTTCTTGTAAACGCATAAGCTTCTCCATAAGTCTGCATAAACCCAAACGCTTTGATCATCTCATCAAAGCGAATGTTCCAACTCCGAGATGCTTGCACCAGCCCATAAATGGATCATTTGGAGCTTGCATACTTTGTTAGCATTCTTAGGATCGAAAAACCTTCCGCTGCATCATATACATCTCTTCCTTAAGATAACCGTTAAGGAACGCTGTTTTGACGTCCATCTGCCATATCTCATAATCATAGTATGCGGCAATTGCTAACATGATTCGGACGGACTTAAGCTTTGCTACGCGAGAGAAAGTCTCATCGTAGTCAATCCCTTGAACTTGCCGATAACCCTTAGCAACAAGTCGAGCTTTATAGATGGTGACATTACCATCCGCGTCCGTCTTCTTCTTAAAGATCCATTTGTTTTCTATCGTCGCCGATCATCGGCAAGTCGGTCAAAGTCCATACTTTGTTTTCATACATGGATTCTATCTCGGATTTCATGGCTTCTAGCCATTTGTTGGAATCTGGGCCCGCCATCGCTTCTTCATAGTTCGAAGGTTCACCGTTGTCTAACAACATGATTTCCGGGGCGAGGTTGCCGTACCACTCTGGTGCGGAGCGTGTCCTTGTGGACCTCTGAAGTTCGGTAGCAACTTGATCTGAAGTACCTTGATCATCATCATTATTTTCCTCTTGAGTTGGTGTAGGCATCACAGAACATTTTACGAGGTGCACTACTTTCCCGTTCAAGAGGTAGTACTTCATCGAGTTCTACTTTCCTCCCACTTACTTCTTTCGAGAGAAACTCCTTTTCCAGAAAGGATCCGTTCTTGGCAACAAAGATCTTGCCCTCGGATCTTAAGTAGAAGGTATATGTAACGCCCTCGATGCGGCTATATCTCCCACGTGTCGAAGCACGACTTAGAGGCATAACCGCATTGAAAGCAATGTCGCAAGTGAGGTAATCTTCACACAACCCATGTAATACATAAGGGAAAGAGATACATAGTTGGCTTACGATGCCACTTCACACAATACATAAATAAACATCCATCATCGAGAATACACTCAAGGTCCGACTACGGAACCAAAATAAAAGAAGATACCCCAAATGCTACGGGTCCCCGATCGTCCCAACTGGGCTCCACTCATCGATCATCGAGGGAAAGACACATAGTAACGGCCACGTTCCTCGTCGAACTCCCACTTGAGCTCGGTTGCGTCACCGTGACCGGCATGGTCGGCACCTGCAACTGCTTTTGGTAGAATCTGTGAGTCACGGGGACTCGGCAATCTCACACCTGCGAGATCAAGACTATTTAAGCTTATAGGAAGGACGAGTTGTAAGGTGGAGCTGCGACAGCGACTCAGCATATATGGTGGCTACATTACAAAAAGAGAGCGAGAAGAGAAGCAAAACGCGGACGTGAAGCTGGTAGCGATCAAGAAGTGATCTGTACTACTTACGTCAAGCATAACTCCAACACCGTGTTCACTTCCGGACTCCGAGAAGAGACCATCACGGTTACACTTGATTGATGTGTATTTTAATTGAGGTCAACTTGGGTTTTCTACAACCGGACGTTAACAAATTCCCATCTGCCTCATAACCGAGCACGGCTTCGAAAGATAATACCTGCAGGGTGTCCCAACTTAGCCCATTATAAGATCTCACGGTCAACGAAGGATATTCCTTCTACCGGGAAGACCCGATCGATCTCGGAATCCCGGACTACATGACATTTCGACTGACAATAAAACAAGACCAGCAAAGCCGCCCGAATGTGCCGACAAATCCCGATAGGAGCTGCACATATCTCGTTCTCGTGGCACACGGATTGTCCAAGCTTCCGATAGGCCATCTCAGAGTTGTTCTGATGGCCACCGGGCGGTGGCAGGTTGGACCAACACTCGAGAGGAGAACTGGCCCGGGGTTAAAATAAAGATGACCCTCGGGCTCGCGAAAACCCGGGGAAAAAAAGGCTTAGGTGGCAAATGGTAAAACCAAAGTTGGGCCTTCTTTGGAGGAGTCTTATACAAAGCGAACTGTCAAGGGGTCCCATAAATCACCCAACCGTGTAAGGAACGCGAAATCAAGGAACATAACACCGGTATGGCGGAAACTAGGTGGCAAGAGTGGAACAAAACACCGGGCATAAGGCCGAGCCTTCCACCCTTTACCAAGTATATAGATGCATTAATTATAGCAGATATATATTGTGATATCCCCAACAAGTAAACATGTTCCAAAAAGGAACAACATCTCCATGTTCCAACAAGGAACAAACTTCATCTTCACCTGCAACTAGCAACGCTATAAGAGGGCTGAGCAAAGCGGTAACATAGCCAATCAACGGTTTGCTAGGAAAAGGATGGTTAGGGGCTGACATGGCAATATGGGTGGCATGATAAGCAAGTGATAGGCATCGTAGCATAGGCATAGCAAAGAAGCGAGCATCTAGCATAGCAAAGATAGAAGTGATTTCGAGGGTATGGTCATCTTGCTGCAAAGTTCTCGAGTTGTCGAAAGCTTGATCCTCGTAAAGCGTTCTCAACAGGTTCCTCGTTCACGTACTCGTCTCGGCTCTACCCAAAGCAAGAACACAAACAAAGGAACCACAATAAATCACGGTGCAATGCACAAGCAACATGATGCAAAACATGGCATGATATGCGAGATGTGATATGCAATGCGTATGCGTGCTCCGGAAGGAAAATGATGAACCAGGTATCAACTTGGCAAACCAAGTATGCCACTGGAAAGATGAGATGATTTCGGTTGAAATCGATATAAAGATCACCGGAATCGGATGCACGGTTTGCAAATGACAAGCAAAACAAGAATGGCACAAATCTGCCATTAACAGCATGATGCCACTTAACAAGCAACAAGAAATTAAGCTACTGCACCCAAACGTACCAGAAAAGCATATGGCAGTGATCTACTCAAGATGCTTGACAAAAGATGAACACTGAGCTACGGCTAAATGACAACATAACAGGTTCAAACAAGCATGGCAAAAGTGCAAAACATATCAGCTTCACAGACTTTGTGAAATTACTGAACATGGCAAAAACAGCATCAGGTAGCAGTGTTCAGAGCAAGAAAACTACAAGCTACAGGAACTTATAATAGCAAACCAAGGCATGGCACGAATCTACTCAAAGCATAGAACAAAAGTCCCTTACTGACCATAAGCCAAAAAGGATCAGAAAATATAGTAACATCCATGTCAATATCGCAAGTGTCATTAACAGATTCAGCAACATGGCATGTCAAAAACAGATAACAAGTAGACATGTTTAAGAGCTCGATGCACTAACTACAGAGCATCTCATGATAAACTAAGCATACATACATCCAGTAGACATGGCATAGAAGACATACATGGCAAGAACAACATCATAGCATACACGGATCAACCACAACAACCTTGGCAAAATTGAATAACATGTAAACAATCTGCCAGGAAACATTTTATAGCAAAAGTAGAGCTCGATTGACTCAAGCTATGGCACTTCATAATTGCAAACAAAGGCATGGATGGATAGATCATCACCATATGTTCAAAACATCCTTACTGAAGTATCTCAAAATATGCATGGATCTCTCGGTAGCATCAAGTTAACATGGCATAAAAATATCAGCAAAACTGGGGCTGAAATCAGCAACATCATGAAGCCTAGTTTGCATGCTTGTGCTAGTCACCCCATAGATCACAAAAATACATGGCATACACCCCTAGAAAGATGGCATGGCATATTACAAAACACATGTAGGACTCAAAGTCATAGGGTGCACACATCAATCATAGCAAAAATAACAAAAGTGCATGTTCTGTTACGAAACAGAAACTAACATCACATAGCCCTCTTCCAACAGCATTTCGGGAATCAAGATGAGCTCCAATGAAAATGATGCAATGAGAAGAAACGATCTACTCTTCGGTACGAACATTTTTACATATTACACACACGAAACGGAGCAACGGCTTCAAAGTTATGATGCGTTGAAATTACCAAAAAATAATCACCGAGAGAAAAACTTAGACGAAATTTGAGGGGGGGAAGAAGTCAACCGCGATCCGATCGGGATCCGGCCCGTTCGAGGGTGGCGGCGGCGCTTCGCCGGCGAGGGCTGGCCGGGCGAGGCTGGGCGGCGAGGGGGAGGCCGGGGGCGGCGAGAGGTGCCGGGCGCCGGTGGCCGACGGGCGACGGACATGGCGGGCCGCGCCGGGGAGAGCGGCGACGCCGGGCGGCGAGGGCGGGCGGGCGGGCCGGCGGGCGACGGCGAGCAGCTGGCCGGGGCGGCGAGGCGGCGGAGCGAACGCGGAAGGGGCCGGCCGTGCGCATGGCCTCATGGCGGCGCGGGCAAGCGGGACCCGGGTGACACGTGGCGCGGTTCGCCGGCGCAGCGGCGGACGCGTCTGCCCGTCCGGACGTGTCCGTGGCGCTGGAGAGAGCGGGCTAGGGTTTCATCCAGTTCGGGGAGGAGCTATATTTATAGGTGCAGGAGCTAGGAAGCTCCAAATGGAGTGTAGTTTTAAGCCACGCGATTGTGATCCGACGACGGAGAGCATGGAAGTGACTTAGATGGGTTATTGGGCTGTTTTGAATGGGTGTTGGGCTGCAACTTAAAAGAGGCCTTTGCGAAGGTGCGGTTAACCGTTGGAGTACCAAACGAGCTCCAAATGACCCGAAACTTGACCGGTGGTCTACCGGTGGTATACCGAGGCCACTTGACAAACCTCGGTCCATTCCGAGAAAGTTTAGTACCCGCTCACGGAAAAACGTAAAAGGGGACGCCGGGGGACATAGGAGCGCCGAATTGCAAAACGGAAAACGGGGAAAATGCTCGGAATCATGAGACGAACACGTATGCAAATGCGATGCACATGATGACATGATATGAAATGCATGACATGGACAAAATGCAAAATGAAGAAAAACCCAACCACGGAGGGAATATCATATCACAATGCCGAAAATGGCAAGAGTTGGAGTTACAAATATGGAAAGTTACATCCGGGTGTTACAACACTCCACCACTACAAGAGGATCTCGTCCGAGATCTAGGGTGAAAAGAACTCAGGATATTGGAGCGGAGGTGATCCTCGCGCTCCCGGTGGCTTCTCGGTCGGAATGGTGTGACCACTTCACTTTCAGGAATTTGATTGACTTGTTGCGAGTCTTGCGCTCGGTTTCTTCAAGAATAGCAACGGGTGCTCATGATAAGAGAGATCTTCTTGGAGGTCAATCTCTTGAAGTTGATAGTGCGTTCAGAGTCTTGAAGCACTTGCGAAGGCTGTGACACGTGAAACACATCGTGCACGTTTGCAAAGTTGGATGGAAGCTCAAGTTGATAGGCGAGATCGCCTCTTTTGCCAATGATCTTGAAAGGACCCACGTATCTAGGGGCAAGCTTCCCTTTGATACCGAAGCTGACGAGTGCCTTTCATTGGAGAGGCGGAGGTAGACATGGTCTCCGATTTCAAAAGCCACATCACGGTGCTTGTCATCATAATAGCTCTTACGGCGCGATTGCGCGGCTTTGAGATTCTCACGAATGACTTTGCACATTTCTTGACTTCGTGATCAAGTCGTTGTCAAGAAGTTGGCGTTCACCTGTCTCCGGACCAATTGAGAGGAGTACGGCACTTTACGCCATAGAGAATTTCGAATGGGGCCATGCCCGAACTCGCTTGGAAGCTGTTGTTGTAGGAGAACTCGGCATATGGAAGACAATCTTCCCACTTCATACGAAGGAAATGACACAAGCCACGAGCATATCTTCAAGGATTTGATTGACCCGCTCGACTTGGCCACTTGTTTGAGGGTGGAAAGGCTGTCTTTGAAAGCGAATGTTGGTGCCCATGGCCTTACGAAAAGAATCCCAAAACTTGGAGGTAAAGATGCTGCGGTGCGAAGAGATCAATTGTGGAATGCCGTGCAAGGAGACAATCCTGGAGGTGTAAAGCTACGCCAACCGAGCTGCTGTGATGGATTCTTTGATAGGAAGAAAATGAGCCACTTTAGTAAGCTTGTCAATGACAACGAAGATAGCATCATTTCCACGCTTGGACTTAGGAAATCGATCACGAAGTCCATCTCAATATGATCAAACTTCCATTACGGAATAGCAAGAGGTTGGAGGAGACCAGCTGGTCTTTGGTGTTACCTTTCACTCTTCTGCAGACATCACACTCATTCACGAATTGAGCAATTTCTCGCTTCATTCGAGTCCACCAATATG
Organism: Aegilops bicornis; assembly: GCA_021605145.1. Classification (NCBI taxonomy): domain Eukaryota; kingdom Viridiplantae; phylum Streptophyta; class Magnoliopsida; order Poales; family Poaceae; genus Aegilops; species Aegilops bicornis. The sequence continues at coordinate 515,824,040 of CM038674.1, forward strand.
ATCGCTTGAGGTCTGGTACATCTTCGTACTTCGGGATGAATGGATAGAAGTGAATTGTGTGCCTCGTTCATAATGACTTTTCTCAGATCACCCTTAGGAACCACAATCCGGTCCTCAAAGAAAAGAGTATCTTTGTCATCAATGTGGAAGCACTTGTACTTGGAAATGCCCTTGTCGATACCATGTTTAACCTTTTTCACCATGGTATCCAGGAGTTGAGCCTCACGAATCTGATCTTCCAAAGTAGGAGAGACTATGAGGTTGGCAAGAAAGCCTTGAGGAACAACTTGAAGATTCGACTTGCGGAAAGCTTCACAAAGATCCGGTTGGAAGGGCTTGAGGATTAAGCTGTTGCAATAAGCCTTCCTTCTCAAAGCATCTGCAATGACATTGGCCTTGCGGAGTATATTCAATACTTGGGTTGTACTCTTGAATCATTTCGACCCATCGAGTTTGCACGAGGTTGAGGTTGGGCTGAGTGAAGATATACTTGAGACTCTTGTGATCGGTGAAAATGTCCACTTTCCTTCCCAACAAGAGATGTCTCCATGTTATCAATGCATGGACAACCGCCGCCAACTCAAGATCGTGAGTGGGGTAGTTCTTTTCATTGGGCTTCAGCTGACGAGAGGTATAAGCCACAACTCTCTTCTCTTGCATTAACACAGCACCGAGACCTTGAAGAGAAGCATCACAGAAAACTTCGAATGGCTTGGATTCATTAGGAGGAGTCAAGACAGGAGCTGTGACGAGTTTCTCTTTGAGAGTATTGAAAGCAACATCACACTCAGGAGACCAGACATACTTCACAAGCTTCTGGAGGAGGTTGTAAAGAGGCTTTGCAATCTTGGAGAAGTTCTCAACGAATCTTCGCAATAGCTTGCAAGACCAAGAAAAGCTAACGGAGCTGCTTGACGATTCGAGGAGGTTCCCAATTCACGACTGCGGACACCTTCTCGGGATTAACAGCGATGCCCTTGGCGGAGATGATATGACCAAGGTAAAGAACTTCATCAAGCCAAAATTCACATTTGGAAAACTTTGCATAGAATTGATGCTCTACGAGCTTGTCTAGCACCAATCGCAAATGTTTGGCATGATCCTTCTTATTCTTGGAGAAGACCAAAATATCATCAAGATAGACCAAGGCGAATTCATTGGTGTAGGGATTGAAAATGAAGTTCATCATCCGAGAGAATGTTGGAGGAGCATTGACAAGGCGAAAGACATGACAGTATATTCATAAGAACCAAAGCTTGTTCGAATCTGTCTTGGGAATATCTTGTTCACGAATGCGAATCTGATGATAACCCATACGAAGGTCAAGCTTGGAGAACACTTTAGCACCTTTGAGTTGCTCGAAAAGCTCATTGATGTTGGGAAGTGGATACTTGTTCTTGATAGTCTTCTTATTCAATGGACGGTAATCGGCCTTACGATCGGTCCGTGCCATCCTTCTTCGGACAAAAGAACACCACAACCCCAAGGAGATGAACTCGATGCGATCAAACCCAGACGCTCTTGTTCATCGAGCTGCTTCTTCAATTCCTTCAACTCATTAGGTCCAAGCTTGTATGGGCGGCTTGCAAAGCGGGTTCGATGCAGGATCAAGATCGATAACGAACTCAAGCTGGCGGTGAGGAGGCATTCTGGAAGCTCTTACGGAAAGACATCTTGGTACTCACAAACGATTTGGAATCGAGAGATAGCATCCAACTCGCCCTTCTCATTGAGAGAAAACAACCGAATGGTTTCATCACGAGCGGCATAGATGATCACATCATTAGAGGAGTGAGTCAATTGAATTTCCCGGCAGCACAATCAAGCTGAGCTTTGTCTTTGAGAAAGCCAGTCCATCCCGAGAATAAGATCAATATCCGAGTCACCAAGAACAATTGGTTTAGCCAGAAATCTATAGTCGCCCATCTTGATAGAAACATCCGGAACCATGTAGCTTGCGTTCATGCATTTACCCGGAGAGACAACTGCTAATGGTCTAGGCAAAACTTGGAAAGACAACTCATGCTTAGATGCAAATGGTTTTGAGATGAAACTAAGCGATGCACAGTGTCAAAAGAACTTTTGCAGGAATATCATTAATCGGAAGATTACCCATTATCACATCGATGGAGATTCCTCTCGCTTGAGCTGCATTCATCATGTTGACCTTTGCAAACTTGGAATTATGCTTGACCCTTGCATTGCTTGAAGATTTCACGGAGGAGGAGGCGGAAGGCGCCTCTGGTTGAAGCATTTGTTAGCATAGTGACCTTCTGCGACATTTGTTGCAAGTCACCTCACGAGAGCGGACGGTGATAAGGAGCATTTGACCTTGGAGCTTGAGAATTAGACTTGTTACGATAGCTTTGGGTTGGGCGGGTGGGAAGATCCACGACCACCGAAGTTCTTCTGGCGATAAGGTTGTGGAACGGAGGAGGAGGAAGGTAGAACTTCTGCTTAGCTGCCACTTGAGAGGAAGAAGAAGACTGAACTGCATCCTCGATTCTCTTCTTAGAAGCCTCACATTTGAGCTGGGCAGCTTCTTGCTTGATGCCATGTTGTAGAATTCATCATACTTTTACGGCTCAACAAGCACAAGAGCTAATTGCAGATCTTCTCCGAGACCACCTCTGAATTGATAGATCATACTCTTTTCATCGAGGGCGTCTTGCTTAGCAAAACGAGCGAGTTTCTGAACTGGATATTGTATTGATAGAGCAGACATGTTGCCTTGCTTGAGATTGCGGAACTCCTCACGCTTGCTCTCAACAACACTTTTTGGAATGTGGTGAGCTCACGAAGTCTCGGCGGAACTCATCCTGTAATGACACGACCCCTCTGGAATCATTGTATTGCTTGGTACCACTCAGTGACTTGGTCCTTGAGTTGAAACGAAGCAAACTTGACAAAGTCCTCGGGCACGACATTGCTACATTCAAAATGTTTGCAGATGTCCACAAGCCAATCATCGGCGTCTGTGGCCTCGATACGTAAACCGAAAGACTTCGCTGATTAGCGAGGAACTGATTGAGAGTAGCAAAGTGCGGCTGGTTGTTGCCTTGACCTTGATTGCCTTGATTGCCTTGCCCTTGAGTACGCTCTTGCAAGAGCTACAAAATCATCTCGAGCATTGGCATTGGTGGCTGCCATGATAGCTTGCCATGCCTCCGAAGGCGGAGGTGGAGGTGGAGGGTTCGGTGATTCTCATCATTGCGATCCGGATTCGGGCCGTTGGCGGAGCCATCTGAAGAGGGTGACATCCGTTAGCACTTTGATAGAGCAGATAGACAAGTTGAATCAACAGATAGAAATTGCAACATATAGTATTCACAATAAACATTCGAACAAGGATGAACGAATGAATTCCAAAGTTAACATCACACGTCCATTAAGGTGAGAAGCCACTTAGATAAAGATATGGAAACACCATCTGCCTTTGAAACAATTCGAATATCACAACTGAAAACAAATGGTTGGCTTCTAGAATAAGCCGGAACAAACACATGATAGAGATTTCGCCCAAAGTGTTCGTGGTGGGGCCCACACGAACCTGACGTCTGACGGACGTCACGAATGACAAACAAGACGTCCCCGAATCAGCATAGCCAAGGATTCTTTAAGATGCCTCGCGACCACTGTAAATCGACCGTGGATGGGCGGACCACTAGACGTTGAACCCCAATGTCAAATCATACATCTGTCGGAAAGATATCCTGTAAGCTACTAGAATTCCCACCTATAAACTCCCGAAACTTTCTAGTTATGCAATCTGGTGTTGGGGATACAGGGGACACAAAATATATCACCCAAACTAACAATACCTAGATCCATTTGTATCCATCCGTCAACACATAACCAAGAAACCTTCGGAAATCGTGTACCTCGACCTTGAAAAACATCAGATTATCTGAGTCATGGCAATACTCGAGCTCGCCCGATCTTTGGGTTATCGGGGTTATCTCACCAACAATCGCACAAAAGAGATTTCGATGTCGGTAAAACTTCGGTATTCGAACTGCAACTATTAAAATTATGGCGACAACACCTCGGAGCTCAACTCCCGGGACACCGCCACAACCCCTAAATGTCGAGGCACCAAGAACAATGTTCTCGTCACAAAACCATCGGAACGATTCCAAGATACCCACGTGATCCTAAAAAAAATTTTTAGTGAAAATTGAGGAGAGAAGAGTCAAAACTTCTACGTCAGGAGACCTCACCAGAGCGACGAAGGGACTGGGGAGTAAAAAGAATCCTACTCTCCGATATATATAATCCTAAGACTCAAAACATTTTCCGTTATAGACTCATCAACGCCAGCAAACATTCAAGTAGGGGCTCCTAAGTCGGGGAAGGCTCTGATTACCAACATAGCAGCCCTCGATGCGGCTATATCTCCCACGTGTCGAAGCACGACTTAGAGGCATAACCGCATTGAAAGCAATGTCGCAAGTGAGGTAATCTTCACACAACCCATGTAATACATAAGGAAAGAGATACATAGTTGGCTTACGATCGCCACTTCACACAATACATAAATAAACATCCATCATCCAGAATACACTCAAGGTCCGACTACGGAACCAAAATAAAGAAAGATACCCCAAATGCTACACAGATCCCCGATCGTCCCAAGCTGGCTCCACTCACGATCATCGAGGAAAGACACATAGTAACGACCACGTTCCTCGTCGAACTCCCACTTGAGCTCGGTTGCATCACACCTTTAGCATCATCGGCACTGCAACTGTTTTGGTAGAATCTGTGAGTCACGGGGACTCAGCAATCTCACACCTGCGAGATCAAGACTATTTAAGCTTATAGGAAGGACAGAGTTGTAAGGTGGAGCTGCGACAGCGACTAGCATATATGGTGGCTACATTCGCAAAAGAGAGCGAGGCGAGAAGCAAGGCACGGACGTGAAGCTGGTAGCGATCAAGAAGTGATCTGTACTACTTACGTCAAGCATAACTCCAACACCGTGTTCACTTCCGGACTCCGAGAAGAGACCATCACGGTTACACACGCGGTTGATGTGTATTTTAATTGAGGTCAACTTCGGGTTTTCTACAACGGACATTAACAAATTCCCATACGCCTCATAACCGCGGGCACGGCTTTGAAAGATAATACCCTGCAGGGTGTCCCAACTTAGCCCATTATAAGCTCTCATGGTCAACGAAGGATATTCCTTCTACCGAAGACCCGATCGGTCTCGGAATCCCGGACTACAAGATATTTCGACGGCAATAAAACAAGACCAGCAAAGCCGCCCGAATGTGCCGACAAATCCCGATAGGAGATGCACATATCTCGTTCTCGTGGCACACGGATTGTCCAAGCTTCCGATAGGCCATCTCGAGTTGCCCTCGATGGCCACCGTGGTGACAGGTTGGACCAAAGACTCGAGAGGAGAACTGGCCCGGGGGTTAAAATAAAGATGACCCTCGGGCTCGCGAAAACCCGGGGGAAAAAGGCTTAGGTGGCAAATGGTAAAACCAAAGTTGGGCCTTGCTGGAGGAGTCTTATACAAAGCGAACTGTCAAGGGGGTCCCATAAATCACCCAACCGTGTAAGGAACGCGAAATCAAGGAACATAACACCGGTATGACGGAAACTAGGGTGGCAAGAGTGGAACAAAACACCAGGCATAAGGCCGAGCCTTCCACCCTTTACCAAGTATATAGATGCATTAATTATAGCAGATATATATTGTGATATCCCCAACAAGTAAACATGTTCCAAAAAGGAACAACATCTCCATGTTCCAACAAGGAACAAACTTCATCTTCACCGCAACTAGCAACGCTATAAGAGGGCCGAGCAAAGCGGTAACATAGCCAATCAACGGTTTGCTAGGAAAAGGATGGTTAGGGGCTGACATGGCAATATGGGTGGCATGATAAGCAAGTGATAGGCATCGTAGCATAGGCATAGCAAAAGAGCGAGCATCTAGCATAGCAAAGATAGAAGTGATTTCGAGGGTATGGTCATCTTGCGCAAAGTTCTCGAGTTGTCGAAAGCTTGATCCTCGTAAGCGTTCTCAACAGGTTCCTCGTTCACGTACTCGTCTCCCGGCTCTACCCAAAGCAAGAACACAAACAAAGGAACCACAATAAATCACGGTGCAATGCACAAGCAACATGATGCAAAACATGGCATGATATGCGAGATGTGATATGCAATGCGTATGCGTGCTCCGGAAGGAAAATGATGAACCAGGTATCAACTTGGCAAACCAAGTATGCCACTGGAAAGATGAGATGATTTCGGTTGAAATCGATATAAAGATCACCGAATCGGATGCACGGTTTGCAAATGACAAGCAAAACAAGAATGGCACAAATCTGCCATTAACAGCATGATGCCACTTAACAAGCAACAAGAAATTAAGCTACTGCACCCAAACGTACCAGAAAAGCATATGGCAGTGATCTACTCAAGATGCTCGACAAAAGATGAACACTGAGCTACGGCTAAATGACAACATAACAGGTTCAAACAAGCATGGCAAAAGTGCAAAACATATCAGCTTCACAGACTTTGTGAAATTACTGAACATGGCAAAAACAGCATCAGGTAGCAGTGTTCAGAGCAAGAAAACTACAAGCTACAGGAACTTATAATAGCAAACCAAGGCATGGCACGAATCTACTCAAAGCATAGAACAAAAGTCCCTTACTGACCATAAGCCAAAAAGGATCAGAAAATATAGTAACATCCATGTCAATATCGCAAGTGTCATTAACAGATTCAACAACATGGCATGTCAAAAACAGATAACAAGTAGACATGTTTAAGAGCTCGATGCACTAACTACAGAGCATCTCATGATAAACTAAGCATACATACATCCAGTAGACATGGCATAGAAGACATACATGGCAAGAACAACATCATAGCATACACGGATCAACCACAACAACCTTGGCAAAATTGAATAACATGTAAACAATCTGCCAGGAAACATTTTATAGCAAAAGTAGAGCTCGATTGATTCAAGCTATGGCACTCCATAATTGCAAACAAAGGCATGGATGGATAGAGCATAACCATATGTTCAAAACATCCTTACTGAAGTATATCAAAATATGCATGGATCTCTCGGTAGCATCAAGTTAACATGGCATAAAAATATCAGCAAAACTGGGGCTGAAATCAGCAACATCATGAAGCCTACTTTGTATGCTTGTGCTAGTCACCACATAGATCACAAAAATACATGGCATACACCCCTGTAAATATGGCATGGCATACTACAAAACACATGTAGGACTCAAAGTCATAGGGTGCACACATCAATCATAGCAAAAATAACAAAAGTGCATGTTCTGTTACGAAACAGAAACTAACATCACATAGCCCTCTTCCAACAGCATTTCGGGCATCAAGATGAGCTCTAATGAAAATGATGCAATGAGATGAAATGATCTACTCTTTGGGGAGAACATTTTTACATATTACACACACGAAACGGAGCTATGGATGAAAAGTTATGATGCATTGAAATTGCCACAAGATAATCACCGAGACAAAAACTTAGACGAAATTTGAGGGGGGCAAGAAGTCAACCCCGATCCGATCGGGATCCGGCCCGATCGAGGGCGGCGGCGGCGCGCTGCTTGCGGGCGAGGGGCCGGGCTGCGAGGCCGGGCGGCGAGGGAGGTTGCCGGGCGCCGGTGTGACGGGCCGGGCGACGGCGGAGGCGGGCTGGTGAAGGGGGAGGCGGGCGGGCCGGCGGCGGGCGGCGGCCGGCGGCGAGGCGGCGAGTGGAACGCTGGCCGCTGGGGCAGCGGCCGGGCTGGGGGGGCGCTGGGACGCTGGCGCGCGGCGCGAGGGGACCCGGTGACACGTGGCGCTGGCAGTTCGCCGGCGCGGCGGCGTGACGCGTCTGCTCCGTCGGACGTGTCCGGGCGGCGCGAGAGGAGCGGGCTAGGGTTTCATCCAGTTCGGGAGGGAGCTATATTTATAGGTACAGGGAGCTAGGAAGCTCCAAATGGAGTGTAGTTTTCGCCCACGCGATTGTGATCCGACGACGGAGAGCATGGAAGTGACTTAGATGGGTTATTGGGCTGTTTTGAATGGGTGTTGGGCTGCAACTTAAAAGAGGCCTTTGCGAAGGTGCGGTTAACCGTTGGAGTACCAAACGAGCTCCGAATGACCCGAAACTTGACCGGTGGTCTACCGGTGGTATACCGAGGCCACTTGACAAACCTCGGTCCATTCCGAGAAAGTTTATACCGCTCACGGAAAAAAGCGTAAAAGGGGACGCCGGGGGACATAGGAGCGCCGGATTGCAAAAGCGGACAACGGGAAAATGCTCGGAATCATGAGGCGAACACGTATGCAAATGCGATGCACATGATGACATGATATGAAATGCATGACATGGACAAAATGCAAAATGAAGAAAAACCCAACCACGGAGGGAATATCATATCACAATGCCGAAAATGGCAAGAGTTGGAGTTACAAATATGGAAAGTTACATCCGGGGTGTTACAATATACCCAATAGTTTCTTTAGGATATCCTATGATGACGCATTTTTCTGACTTGGGTTCGAGCTTTTCAGGTTGAAGTTTCTTGACATAACCATCGCATCCCCAAACTTTTAGAAACGACAGCTTAGGTTTCTTCCCAAACCATAATTCATACGGTGTCGTCTCAACGGATTTAGACGGTGCCCTATTTAAAGTGAATGTAGCTGTCTCTAGAGCGTATCCCCAAAATGATAGCGGTAAATCGGTAAGAGACATCATGGGTCGCACCATATCCAATAGAGTGCGATTCTGACGTTCGGACACACCGTTCTGTTGAGGTGTTCGGTAGCGTGAGTTGTGAAACGATTCCACATTTTCTTAAGTGTGTACCAAATTCGTGACTTAAATATTCTCCTCCACGATCGATCGTAGGAATTTTATCTTTCGCCACGTTGATTCTCTACCTCATTCTGAAATTCCTTGAACTTTTCAAAGGTCTCGGACTTGTGTTTCATTAAGTAGACATACCCATATCTACTCAAGTCATCGGTGAGAGTGAGAACATAACGATATCCTCCATGAGCCTCAACGCTCATTGGACCGCACACATCGGTATGTATGATTTCCAATAAGTTGGTTGCTCGCTCCATTGTTCCGAGAACGGAGTCTTGGTCATCTTGCCCATAAGGCATGGTTCGCATGTGTCAAATGATTCATAATCGAGAGACTCCAAAAGTCCATCGGCATGGAGCTTCTTCATGCTTGACACCAATGTGACCAAGGCGGCGATGCCACAAGTATGTGGGACTATCGTTATCAACTTTACATCTTTTGGTATTCACGCTATGAATATGTGTAACATTACGCTCGATATTCATTAAGAATAAACCATTGACCATTGGAGCATGACCATAAAACATATCTCTCATATAAATAGAACAACCATTATTCTCGGATTTAAATGAGTAGCCATCTCGCATTAAACGAGATCCAGATACAATGTTCATGCTCAAACTTGGCACTAAATAACAATTATTGAGGTTCATAACTAATCCTGTGGGTAAATGTAGAGGTAGCGTGCCGACGGCGATCACATCGACTCTGGAACCATTCCCGACGCAGCATCGTCACCTCGTCCCTTTGCGGTCCTCCGCTTATTCCGCAGCTCCTGCCGTGAGTTACAAATATGAGCAACGGCACGGTATCAAATACCGGTGAGTTACTACAAGTATCGGTAAGGTACACATCAATTACATGTATATCAAATATACCTTTGGTGTTGCCGGCCTTCTTATCCGCTAAGTATTTGGGGCAGTTCCGCTTCGATGACCCTTCCCTTGCAATAAAAGCACTCGATCTCGGGCTTGGGTCCATTCTTTGACTTCTTCGGCAAGAATCGGCTTACCGGAGGCGGCAACATATCTTTGCCGTCCTTCTTGAAGTTCTTCTTACCCTTGCCCTTCTTGAACTTAGTGGTCTTATTGACCATCAACACTTGATGTTCTTTCTTGATTTCAACCTCTGCTGACTTCAGCATTGAAAATACTTCAGGAAAGGTCTTCACCAACCCTGCAAATTGTAGTTAATCACAAAGATATTGTAGCTTTGTGTGAGCGACTGAAGGATTCTGTCGATGACCGCCTCATCCGGGAGGTTTATGTCCAGCTGGGACAGGCGGTTGTGCAACCAGACATTTTGAGTATGTGCTCCTTGTGAACTGTTTTCCTCCATCTTACAACTATAGAACTTGTCGGAGACTTCATATCTCTCGACCCGGGCATGAGCTTGGAAAACTAGTTTCAGCTCTTCGAACATCTCATATGCTCCGTGTTGCTCAAAACGATTTTGGAGCCCCGGTTCTAAGTTGTAAAGCATGCCGCACTGAACGAGGGAGTAATCATCGGTAGCGAGTCTGCCAAGCATTCATAATGTCTTGGTTCTGCAGGGGGAGGCGTCACCTAGCGGTCCTTCTAGGACATATTGTTTCTGGCAGCTATGAGGATGATACTCGGGTTAGGACCCGATCCGTATAGTTGCTGCCATCATCTTTCGACTTGGTTTTCTCTAGGAACGCGTTGAAGTTCAGTTGACATGAGCGTTGGCCATTTGATCTACAAGACATATTTGCAAAGGTTTTAGACTAAGTTCATGATAATTAAGTTCATCTAATCAAATTATTTAATGAACTCCCACTCAGATTAGACATCCCTCTAGTCATCTAAGTGCTACACGATCCGAGTCGACTAGGCCGTGTCCGATCATCACGTGAGACGGACTAGTCATCATCGGTGAACATTCTCATGTTGATCGTATCTTCCATACGACTCGTGTTCGACCTTTCGGTCTCCGTGTTCGAGGCCAAGTCTGTACATGCTAGGCTCGTCAAGTTAACCCTAAGTGTTACGCATGTGTAAAACTGTCTTACACCCGTTGTATGTGAACGTAAGGATCTATCACACCCGATCATCACGTGGTGCTTGAAACGACGAACTTTAGCAACGGTGCACGCAGTTAGGGGAGAACACTTCTTGAAATTTTTGTAAGGGATCATCTTATTTACTACCGTCGTTCTAAGTAAACAAGATGCATAAACATAATAAACATCACATGCAATTATATAGTAGTGACATGATATGGCCCATATCATATAGCTCCATTGATCTCCATCTTCGGGCTCCATGATCATCTTGTCACCGGCATGACACCATGATCTCCATCATCATGATCTCCATCATCGTGTCTTCATGAAGTTGTCACGCCAACGACTACTTCTACTTCTATGGCTAACGCGTTTAGCAATAAAGTAAAGTAATTTACATGGCGTTCTTGATGACACGCAGGTCATCTAAAAATAAAGACAACTCCTATGGCTCCTGCCGGTTGTCATACTCATCGACATGCAAGCCGTGATTCCTATTACAAGAACATGATCTCATACATCACAATATGTCATTCATCATTCATCACAACTTCTGGCCATATCACATCACATGACAATTGCTGCAAAAACAAGTTAGACGTCCTCTAATTGTTGTTGCATCTTTTACGTGGCTACAATTGGGTTCTAGCAAGAACGTTTTCTTACCTATGAATAACCACAACATGATTTTGTCAACTTCTATTTACCCTTCATAAGGACCCTTTTCATCGAATCCGCTCCAACTAAAGTGGAGAGACAGACACCCTTGACCACCTTATGCAACTAGTGCATGTCGATCGGTGGAACCGGTCTCACGAAGCGTACGTGTAAGGTTGGTCCGGGCCACTTCATCCCACAATACCGCTGAAGCAAGATAAGGCTAGTAGCGGCAAGCAAGTTGACAAGATCTACGCCCACAACAGAATTGTGTTCTACTCGTGCAATAGAGAACTACACATAGACCTAGCTCATGATGCCACTGTTGGGGAACGTTGCAGAAAATTAAAAATTTTCCTACGGTTTCACCAAGATCCATCTATGAGTTCATCTAAGCAATGAGTCAAGGGAGTGAGTTTGCATCTACATACCACTTCTAGATCGAGTGCGGAAGCGTTCAAGGGGATGGTGATGACGGAGTCGTACTCGCCGTGATTCGGATCACCGATGACCAAGTGCTGAACGGACAGCACCTCCGCGTTCAACACACGTACGGTACGGACGACGTCTCCTCCTTCTTGATCCAGCAAGGGGGAAGGAGAGGTTGAGGAAGATGGCTCCAACGGCAGCACGACGGCGTGGTGTTGTTGGTGCAGCAGTACTCCGACAGGGCTTCGCCAAGCACGTACGGAGGAGGAGAGGTGTTGGGGAGGGGAGGGGCTGCGCCTTGGCTTAGGTGTGCAGCCCTCCCCTCACCCCTCTATTTATAGGGGGAGAGGGCAAGGGGGACGGCCCCTCTAGATGGGAATCTAGAGGGGGCGTGACAGGGGAGGTGGCTTGCCCCCAAGCAGGCGCCCCTTCTAGGGTTCCCCAAACCCTAGGCGCAAGGGCCCAAGGGGGGTGCGCCCAGCCCATCAGGGGTTGGCTCCTTCCCCCACGCAGCCCAAGTGGCCCCCCGGGAGGGTGGCCCCTCGGTGGACCTCCGGAACCCTTCCGGTGGCCCCGTACAATGTCGGTATGCCCCGAAACTTTCCGGTGTCCGCTTGACAACTTCCCATATATAAATCTTTACCTCCGGACCCTTCCGAACTCCTCGTGACGTCCGGGATCTCATCCGGGACTCAACAACATTCGGTAATCACATACAAGTCTTCCTAATAACCCTAGCGTCACCGAACCTTAAGTGTGTAGACCCTACGGGTTCGGGAGACACGCAGACATGACCGAGACGGCTCTCAGGTCAATAACCAACAGCGGGATCTGGATACCCATGTTGGCTCCCACATGCTCCTCGATGTTTTCATCGGATGAACCACAATGTCGAGGATTCAAGCAACCCCGTATACTATTCCCTTTGTCAATCGGTACGTTACTTGCCCGAGACTCGATCGTCGGTATCCCAATACCTTGTTCAGTCTCGTTACCGGCAAGTCACTTTACTCGTACTATAATGCATGATCTCGTGACCAAACACTTGGTCACTTTGAGCTCATTATGATGATGCATTACCGAGTGGGCCCAGAGATACCTCTCCGTCATACGGAGTGACAAATCGATCTCGATCCGTGTCAACCCAATGTACACTTTCGGAGATACATAGTGCACCTTTATAGTCACCCAGTTACGTTGTGACGTTTGGTACACCCAAAGCACTCCTACGGCATCCGGGAGTTACACGATCTCATGGTCTAAGGAAGAGATACTTGACATTGAAAAAGCTCTAGCAAAACGAACTACACGATCTTGTGCTATTCTTAGGATTGGGTCTTGTCCATCACGTCATTCTCCTAATGACGTGATCCCGTTGTCAACGACATCTGATGTCCATAGTCAGGAAACCATGACTATCCGTTGACCAACGAGCTAGTCAACTAGAGGCTCACTAGGGACGTATTGTGGTCTATGTATTCACACGTGTATTACGATTTTCGGATAATACAATTATAGCATGAATAAAAGAAAATTATCACGAACAAGGAAATATAATAATAATGCTTTTATTATTGCCTCTAGGGCATATTTCCAACATGTTGAGTCCATGGATTATACGCACTTTTACCTTTCCGCCATTGCTAGCCTCTTCGGTACCATGCATTGCCCTTTCTCACATTGAGAGTTGGCGCAAACTTTGCCGGCGCATCCAAACCCCGTGATACGATACGCTCTATCACACATAAACCTCCTTATATCTTCCTCAAAACAGACACCATACCTACCTATTATGGCATTTCCATAGCCATTCCGAGATATATTGCCATGCAACTTCCATCATCATTATTATGACATACATTACTTTTGTCATATTGCCATTGCATGATCATGTAGTTGACATCGTATTTGTGGCAAAGCCACCATGCATTATTTTTCATACATGTCACTCTTGATTAATTGGACCATCCCGGTACACCGCCGGAGGCATTCATATAGAGTCATATCTTGTTCTAGTTTCGAGTTGTAATCCTCATGCTGTAATCAATAGAAGTGTGATGATCATCATTATTAGAGCATTGCCCAAACAAAAAAAGGCCAAAAAAAGAAAGGCCCAAAAAAAGGGCAATGCTACTATCTCTTTTTCCACACTTGTGCTTCAAAGTAGCACCATGTTCTTCATGTAGTGAGTCTCATATATTGTGCTTCAAAGTAGCACCATGTTTTTCATATAGTGAGTCTCATAAGTTGTCTTTTTCATACTAGTGGGAATTTTTCATTTTAGAACTTGGCTTGTATATTCCTACGATGGGCTTCCTCAAATGCCCTAGGTCTTCATGAGCAAGCAATTTGGATGCACACCCACTAGTTTTCTTTTGTTGAACATTCATTTATAGCTCTAGTGCATCCGTTGCATGGCAATCCCTACTCCTCAGGTTGACATCAATTGATGGGCATCTCCATAGCCCGTTGATTATCCTCGTCAATGTGGGACTTTCTCCTTTTTTGTCTTCTCCACACAATCCCCATCATCATATTCTATTCCACCCATAGTGCTATATCCATGGCTCACGCTCATGTATTGCGTGAAGGTTGAAAAAGTTTGAGATTATTTAAGTATGAAACAATTGCTTGGCTTGTCATCGGGGGTATAGAAGTTGGGAACATCTTTGTGTGACGAAAATGAAGCATAGCCTAACCATATGATTTTGTAGGGATGAACTTTCTTTGGCCATGTTATTTTGAGAAGACATAATTATTTTGATTAGTATGCTTGAAGTATTATTATTTTTATGTCAATATGAACTTTTGTCTTGAATCTTTCGGATCTGAATATTCATATCACAATTAAGAAGATTTACATTGAAATTATGCCAAAGTATCACTCCGCATCAAAAATTGTCAGGACCCCGATCCTAAGTCACACCGATCTAGCATGTAACACATCATATCACTTTGCGGCCTCACGCACGGTATTCCCACGGGTGTCGCCTTACCATGGCCCGGGACCGTTTGCGCCTTTTGGCTCACGTATATGATAGTGTCGCTAGCATCCATATGACAAAGAACCCGGCCGACATGGCTAGTCGTGGAACCCAAAGCAGCGCTTAACCCATGGGGACAGGCATACATGAATCACATCGAGCATGTCGGTCATCAACGTATAAATTCGGGCTGTAGCGGGCTATGAGGACTCGGTATCCCGGGCTGTAGCGAGCTAGGCAGGACTCGAATAACACCGCATGACATTTCCCGAAGAACGGACATAGGAACAAAGTGAAACACATGCCGGCCGATCAAGTATCCAAGCGGTAGTCTTTGGGCTAGCGAGATTCGGTGAACCGGGCTGTAGCGGACTACTATCGCTCGTAAGCACGAGACTACATTTCCCCATATGAGAGGCTGCCAAGGATAAACAACTAGTTTGTCGGATCCCACACATACCAAGCATTTCAAACATACACACAATATGCTCAATATGTGTAGATACAACATGGCATCACAACATAACTCTACGACTCAAATATTTATTCATTAGGCTCGAGGAGCAAGATATTACAAACATGGGTCTCATGACCCAACACTCGAAGCATACAAGTCGAAGCACAAGCGGAAGCTAAACATGTCCGAGTACGCATAACTATAAATGAAGAAGGCTGAGAAGCACGACTATCTACTGATCTCGCCGAGGGCACAAGATCGTAGCCGAGGTAACAAGCTAACCGTCAAAGTCCAAGCGGAACAACTAGCGAGACCAAGTCTCTCGCAAAAAATAAAATAAGCAAACTTGAGTACAAAAGAACTAAGCAAGACTTACATCAGAACTAGCTACATAATCAACATTATCAAAATGGTGTGGTGGAGTTTGACTGCATCAAGCCAGCTTTGACTCAGTGGCTATCATAAACTACATCGCAAGTAACTCTTTTGAGGTGGCACACGAGTCCACATATTCACCATATCAATACACCACTATGGATCCGCTCCCGCCTCCCTACGAGAATGCCATCCATAGCACTCACGCTTATCTTGCGCATTTTAGAGTATCCACTTTCACTTGTCTATGAACTGGTATAGGCAACCCAGACGTCCTTCTCCGTGGACACGGCTATTCGAATAGATCATATTAACCCCGCAGGGTGTACTTCTTCACACACGCTCACCACTTACTGCCGTTTACGACATGTACTCGCAACCTTCAAGCGGAAGCCCAACGTGGGTGTCGGCCACGACCTACCTAAACACACAAGTCCCTAGTCCAGTTTATCGCCTATTCGGGTTCCATCCGCAGGAGTCCGCCGAGGTTTCCCATACAGCCCGAACGATGTGTGCAGGGTTCCCAAGACACCAAAGCAGGCGAATCGGTACACCGGGTATTTGCCTACCGCAACACAACCCACCCCTACGGTCAGCGTTGTGCGGCCCCAAAGATGCTACAAACACCGTAAACTACTTGCAACTCCTGGACCGAGGACAAGGGTGGTTAAGAAGCCGAGAGGGTCAATTAAGGATCCCTATGCGTGGTAGTAACTGTTTCATGGATCACAACCACAGAACTCAGTTCCTGAGGACGGCTGCTCTGAGACTACCCACCATGTACTCCTACATGGCCTCTCACTGCTACCTTTACCAAATCGTGTTCACACACTTAGCTCACACACAGTGAGGACATGTTCACACAACCATTCCAATCCATTCCCGATGAATCGCACTGACTCAACTCTAAGCGAGTGAGCATGACAACAAGCATGAATGAGTAGGCACAACATGGCTCAAACAACTCCTACTCATGCTAGTGGGTTTCATCTAATTCTTGTGGAATGACAGTCATGCAGAGGATAAAGGGGTTCGACTACCGCAGCAAGTAACACATGAGTCATTGTTGTCCTAATGCAGTAAAATAGAGCAGGAGGCGAGAGAGTGGGATTATATCGGAATGGACAAGGGGTTTTGCTTGCCCGGCACTTCGAAGATAATATAGTTCTTCATCGGTGTCATCAAACAATCGTCGAACGTCGCTCATCGAGAGGGGCAATTACCGCAATCGAGAAAGAACACAATCAATGCAATGCACATTCACATGAATGACATGTCATGTTAAGGTACTGAATTTACCTAATGCAAAATCTAGCCAAGTTAATTGAAGTGGAATTCAAACAAGGTTAAACTCCAACTCCAAATGCTAATTCATAATTTACCCTAATCATGATTCATCCTATTCAGTGAGGTTAACTTGTTCAAACATGCATGATCATGGCATAAACAGATTCTTCATATTTTTTTGATCATTTTTCATATATAACTTATTTCATTTGGAGTTACGGTTGAATTTCTATGAATTTTAGAAGTTTGGGGTATTTTCTAAAATTTCCTTAATTAAATTAAATCCAGAAAAGGGTTTACTGCATCAGCATGACGTTGGCATGACGTCAGCAGGTCAACAGGGCTGGTCCGGGTCAAACCTGACCAGCGGGGTCCACTGGTCAGTGGCACAACTAATTAACCAAGTTAATTAGCCTTAAGTTAATTCTAACTAAACTTTTTGTGGGGCCGGGGCCCACTAGTCAGCGACTAATCAGCTAACTAACCTAGGTTAATTAGTGTTAAACTAATACTAACTAAAAGTGTCGGGGTGGCCCACACGCCGGTGACACACGGGAAGGTCAAACCATGGTCAAACCCGGTCAACTCACGGAGTTGACCACGCTGCTCATTGGCGGAGCCAGAGACGGCGAGGGGTGCGGAGTTTCCTCCTCATGACCAAATGGCCGGGCGGAGGCGTCTATGTGACGCGGGCGCCGTCCGCCGAGTAGTGGCAGCGGCTGGGCCTAAGATGGCCGGAGTCGTCACGGCGTCGGCCGTGGCGGTCGCCGAGCTCGAAGCGAGCTCGGGTCGACGCCACGGTGGCCGGGGAGGCTCGTAAGGGCACCCACGTGCTCTATGCAGCGCTGGAGAAAGCTGAGACGACAGGGCCACTAGGTGGCCGGAGGCACGTCGGCGGCGGTCACAGGCGGCGGTGGGTTTCGGTCATCGGCAAAACGGCGACTAGAACTAGCAAACGTCGCGGAGACAAGGGGAAAACGGTGTAGAAGCTCACGGGGATCGTGTAGGGCTAGTCGGCGAGCTCGGGGAAGCACGAACGGCGGCGAATCGACGATGAGGTTGATGGCGACCGAAGGTTGAAGATGAGCTTGAGGACGACACTGCAGGGCTTCCGGAGGGCCGTGGATCGGTGGGGTGGAAGAGGGGGTCGAGGCGGAGCTCCCGAGCCAATGGCGAGGGGTGGCCGGTGGCCGCGGTGAACGGCGTCGGTGGCGATGGTGGCGCTCGGGCACAAGGCGCAGAGCGAGAGAGAGGAGGGGATGAGGACGAGGAAGTGGGCGAGAGGGCCCGGGGTGATGCGTGGCGACGCATGGAGGCGCCTGGGGGAGGAGGCAGCCAGCAGGGAGGAGGTGGCGGCGTGTGGCCACGCGCCGGGCACGCGCCGCCCTCTTGGGCGCGAGGAGGAAAGGCGACAGGAGCCAAGGCGGTGGTGTGGGCTGGCTGGAGCTGGGCGGTTGGTGGGCACCAGGTAAGTCCAGGTAAGATTCTCTCTCTTTCTCTTTATTTTCTGTTTTCTATTATTCAAAAACTCTGCGCTTTTATTAAAAATATCCAGGCACTTTTAAAAATCACTAAACTGCATGCCCAATGTATAGAATATATCTAACATGGAACATTTCAGTTTAGGAGTATTTGGACATTTAAAATATTTTATAGAATTTAAATGTCCAAATTCAAATACTTATGATTTAATTCAAAGATCCAAATGTCATGGAAAAATGTGCAACATCTCCAGTTATCAAGTTCAAGATTTTTCCAAAAATGGTGAACATTTTGAAGGCCATTTGGAGTTCTTGAAAATATTTTGAGTTGAACCTATTTGCATTATTTTGGTGCTAGGGGTTTAGGCAATCCCCATTTCAATTTTCTTAGAAATTTAAACATGATGCATGGATGCAATGCCACTAGCTACAAGCAAGCTCTAGGGCTGTGACAAAAATTCTCTTTTTATCATTTACCTACTCGAGGACGAGCAGGAATTAAGCTTGGGGATGCCTGATACGTCTCCAACGTATCTATAATTTTTGATTGCTCCATGCTACTTTATCTATTGTTTTGGACTATAATGGGCTTTATTTTCCACTCTGTATTACTTTTGGGACTAACCTATTAACCGGAGGCCCAGCCCGTAATTGCCGCTTTTTTGCCTATTTCGTTCAAGAAACGGAATATCAAACGGAGTCCAAACGGAATGAAACCTTCGAACGTGATTTTCTCACCGAACGTGATCCAGGAGACTTGGACCCTACTCCAAGGAGTGCAGGCGGTCACGAGGTGGGGCGCCCCTCCCCAGGCACGCCCCCTGCCTCGTGGGCCCCTGACGCTCCACCGACGTACTCCTTCCTCCTATATATACCTCACGTAACCCCAACAGATCGTGGACGGAGCCAAAACCTAATTCCACCGCTGCACCTTCTTGCATCCACGAGATCCCATCTTGGGGCCTGTTAGGAGCTTCACGGAGGGGGCATCCACCATGGAGGGCTTCTACATCAACACCATAGCCCCTCCGATGAAGTGTGAGTAGTTTACTTGAGACCTTCGGGTCCATAGCTAGTAGCTAGATGGCTTATTCTCTCTTTTGGATCTCAATACAATGTTCTCCCCCTCTCTCGTGGAGATCTATTCGATGTAATCTTCTTTTTGCGGTGTGTTTGTTGAGGCCGATGAATTGTGGGTTTATGATCCAGCTTATCTATGGAAAATATTTGATTCTTCTCTGAATTCTTTTATGTATGATTAAGTTATCTTTGCAAGTCTCTTGAATTATCCGTTTGGTTTGGCCAACTAGATTGGTAGTTCTTGCAATGGGAGAAGTGCTTAGCTTTGGGTTCAATCTTGCGGTGACCTTACCCAAAGGATGTAAAGGGTTGTAAGGCACGTATTGTATTGTTGCCATCGAGGATAACAAGATGGGGTATTTATCATATTGCATGAATTTATTCCTCTACATCATGTCATCTTGCTTAAAGCGTTACTCTGTTTTTAACTTAATACTCTAGATGCATCTTTGGATAGCGGTCGATGAGTGGAGTAATAGTAGTAGATGCGTAATCGTTTCGGTCTACTTGTCTCGGACGTGATGCCTATATACATGATCATTGCCTAGATATACTCATAACTATGCTCAATTCTGTCAATTGCTCAATAGTAATTTGTTCACCCACCGTAGAATATTTATGCTCTTGAGAGAAGCCACTAGTGAAACCTATGGCCCCCCGAGTCTATTCTCATCATATCAATCTCCATCACTTTATTTACTTGCTTTGCTTTTACTTTTTACTTTGCATCTTTATAATAAAAATACCAAAAATATTATCTCTATCAGATCTCACCCTCGTAAGTGACCGTGAAGGGATTGACAACCCCTAAGCGTTGGTTGCGAGTAGCTATCATTTTGTGCAGGTATGAGGGACTTGCGCGTGGTCTCCTACTGGATTGATACCTTGGTTCTCAAAAACTGAGGGAAATACTTACGCTACTTTGCTGCATCATCCTCTCTCTTCGGGGAAATCCAATGCAGTGCTCAAGAGGTAGCAAGAAGAATTTCTGGCGTCGTTGCCGAGGAAGCAAGAGGCTCATTAAGCAGCACCTCATCCATCCTTGATAGTATTGGCTTTTCCTATAGACTCAATGTGATCTTGGATCACTAAAATGTAAAATGTAGAGTCTTGAGCTTTTGAGCTTGAGCCAATCCTTTGTCCTTGATATTTTGAGGGATCCACTTTCATCATCCATGCCATGCCATTCATTGAGCTTTCCTGAAATATTTTTTCTTGGAATAGCATTAGCTCAATGAGCTATATGTTGTTATGAATTACCAAAACCACCTAGGGATAGTTGCACTTTCAATCTCCCCCTTTTTGGTAATTTATGACAACATATAGATCAAAGCTTTGACAAATGATAATAAAATTTGAAAAAACATCGTCGCTTTGAGAAGTATGTGATAAGCAAGAGCTCCCCCTAAATTTGTGCATATTAAGATTTGCTTTGGACTGCAAATGCACAAGGAATTAGGCTCATGGGTTACTCTTACATGTCACATACATCTTGGTGGAGCGCTCAAAATAACAAAGATTGAATACATGCACTCATCACCAAGCACAGTGAATGATCATATAAGGATAAGTAAGATAATATCATAACAAGCATAAGTGTAGCTTATGATCAAACACATGATCATCAATGTCTCACAGGTAAAAGCATAGTATCTCAAGCAATCGAAAGCAAACACAGTTCAACCAAGAAGACAAGAGAGAACAAAAGCAAATCTCTCTCTCTCTCGAAGCCTATGATTTATACATTTTTCTCCCCCTTTGGCAACAAGTTACCAAAAAGTTCCTAGAAAATGCATAGGACTATATCATCTCTCAAGCTTGGTCTTCTGGTGGTGGTGTAGATAGAACTCCAAGGACGAAGGCATCAGTAGATGTGGAAGGAGCTGAAGGAGTTGGTGCTGGAGCTGGTTCTTGTTGAGCTGTAGCCGAGCCGATGAAGTGACTCGTGACTGGCTCTGCAGCTGATCTCTGAGCTCGTGGTACTCTGGCAAATGCATCAGTCATTGTCCTGCCCTTCCTCTCCTGCATATCATCCTGTAGCTGCTCCACAGCTGACTGAATCTCAGTTACTTTGACATTAAGATCATAGAATTTTTGTTCCATGATTCTTTCCAGGCTCTCCTAGTTTTGAGTTAGGGTGGCCAACCCCTTCTCAATCCGCAGAGTTGATGCTATCAAATAACCAAGCTGCTCCTGCTTGTTCTTCAGAAAGTAATCAGATGCCTCTGCTTGAGTTGGCATCTTGGCAGCCTTCTCTTTCCTTGCCTTCTCCTTCTTCTCTTGAGCTTGTACTGATGATGGTTCATTCTCACCATGACAACTTGATTGTCCTCAAATTCAGGATAGAGAACCATGTGTTCCTTATCCAGCAGATACTTCCTGTGCCCATCTTTGAGTTAATCAACTCCTGAATCTGTGGGGCATATCCACAGCTCCTCTTCTCCGGGTCTTCTTGTCCTCTTGATAGTCTCAACTATGAGGCTCATGACCTTGAATTTCTGAGGCACATCAAATATGTGAAGCAAATTGATTGCATGCCCTCTGATCATGTTGTGGTCACCTGATTTGGGCAACAGAGTGTGCCTTAGGATCCAGTTGATTGTAGGCAGCCCTGACAGAAGAAAATGAACTGATCCAAACTTGAAAGTCTCAAGTGCATCATCTGGGATCTCTTGTACATCTGTGACATTGAGTCGTGACCCATCTTCTTCTTGGCATAAATGTCCAAGTCATCTTCACTTTCCTTGGGGGCATTGATCAGACTTGCCCATTCCTCTATGGTTGACTGGTATCTCGTTCCTTCTGACATCCAAACTATCATGCCATCTGGATAGAAATGTGTTGTGGAGTAGAATTGCATAATGAGCTCCTCATTCCAGTTTGTGAGCTTCTGCCCTACAAAATCTGCAACTCCACAAGCACTGAAGCTGTCATATACTCCAGGATAGTGTTCTGCATTCTCCTGAATGTAGGTCCAGTCGACCCACCTCATATCACAAACTATGGGCTTCTTATCCAATAAGATGGTCTCATAGAAGTCCCGCTGCTCCTTGGTGTGGAACCTGTAATCTACAACAGTCCTTCTCCTGGTGGCATATGGATCGACTATCTCCATAGCCTCAACCCTTGATCTCTCATGATCTTCATGTTCTCAGCCACAGGATGAGCATCATTGTGGTCTGGAATCTTGGGCTTGAGCTTCCTTAGGACCTGCCCTTCTTCATCTTCCTCAGCATCAACATCAGGCATTGGTGCCTTGTTCTTCTCAAATTCTTTGGTATACTCCTGGTATTCCTCTTTGGTGCACTCTTGGGCTTGGGGGCAGCTTTGGGCTTTGAAGTTGCAGCCCTCGATTTTATGGCATCACCCATCGCCTTTTGTGCCTTGGGTGCCGGGTTCAACAACCTCTTCTTCTTCCTCTTCCTCCATCATAGAAGGCTTCCCAATCACTCTGTCCATGGTCTTCTTGACCCTTTCCTTTATTTTCTTTCCTTCAGCAACAACAGGTTCTTTGGGTTGGGATTCCAAAGAAGCTTGAGTGGAGACTCTGGCTTTGGACATTGGTTGTCTACCTGCTGGCCTATTGATCTTAATTCCAGGCTTAACTGTTGTTGAGCTGTACTCCTTCTTGAGCACTTTCTTCTTTGAATTGACCTCATCCTCAACTGCCACATAATCCTCATCCTCAGACTCTGAGGTCTTCTTCTTTTCTTGTCCTTGTGGCAGCCTTGGGCAAATACCATCGGGAGTGCTTCGCTCCCCTCATCCGAAATGCTAGAGGGACTAGTGCCCTCACTCATGTGAATCTGCTCTTGACCTGTTTGTCACTTTGGTCTGACATGCTGCACACACTGACTGCTGACCCTGTGAATAGTTATAGATGAGGTAGAGTGGATGAGCATCACAAAATGCAGAGATTTTTGCAAAAGAATGATTAAAAAAACTTAGTTTTAGTTTTCCACAGAAAGCATTTCGGATCTACCTATTTTTAAACTCGGTGATACCGAACAGTTTTGGAACCTAAACTAGTGAACTCGGTTAGACTGAGTCACAGTTCGGTGGCACCTAGACTGCTAGGGTTTCACAAAGTTCTAAATTCGGTCACACCGATTTGTAATTCTCGGTCGGACTGAGACTTACTAGTGCAATGGCGTTAGCCAAATCGGTGGGACAAGTTTTTCAACTCGATGGGTCCGAGATGGTTTCGGCAGAAACCTAACCCTAAATTTTCGAATCACAACTATTCTAAGGATTGTTTTGACTAGATAGAGGTGTTTCAATCGTCGCAAGATGCATTACGAACACAATGTGCTGAGAATCAGACGAGGATAGCACTGTGATCGAGTTCATACCCTAGTTCGGTGGTGAACTCGCTACGGCGGCAACGGAGGAGAAGAATTCCGTTGACGGCGGCGGAGACCAGCGACTGGAGGCGGCTGGTGACGAAGTCGACGATCCGTAGACCTAGTAGGCAGAGCGAGCTATGCGCGGCGAGGAGTTTCGGAGAAATTTTTCCAAAATTTGCCCGTGTGAATATATAGCCCGACACTGTCGGTGTGACCGAGTGGAACAACTCGGTGGCACCGAGATGCATAACTGATATCAAGCACGGCAACTCGGTGTGACCGAAAAGTTCAAATCGGTTGCACCGAGATTGAAAACCTAGATCGACTTAGTAATCTCGGTATGACCGAAATGGAGGAATCGGTCATACCGAAAATCACAAAGAAGTTTTGGAAGTCTATGACGAATCGGGGACTCCGAGTGCTCCTCACATAGAGTGGTTCGAATCTGACTTGATCAACTGTGATGTAGCATGAATAGAGTTTGAGACGAGAAAAGCATAGATAGCTAGAGAAGGTTCTTTGGCATTCTTGTCCATCCACTTGGCCAAAGAAAAAGAAGCCAATCAATCAAAACAACAAGTGGATTTCCTCGAATGAGTAAAATATGCAACCAACATGCTCACACAATAAAATGACAAATGAAATATGTGACAAAGCATGCACAACCAATTCTAGCATCTATCAAACAATTGGCGATGACTAGGTCATCTATATATGAGTATATTGACTTAGGAGTCAAATGAGAACATTTGATCATAGGTCATACTCATCGCTTTAAGATCAAGTGGGGTTACCACTTTTACATAAAAGCATTTATGTGTTCACATCATTAGAGTTGCTTTGACTCAATTCTTAGAGTTAAGCTCCCCTAGATGTGAGATTCCCCCTTAGAGGAATAAACTAACCTTGGGTTTTGTCGATGATGACTTCATGTAGGTGTTGAAGATGTGGATGCTCAATGTTGATGTAGACCTTTGGAGCAATCCTTTGGAGTGAGTTGCACTTTCAATACCTACGCGGGTTAGTCCCACAAGGAACAAACAAGAATATCCATAGACATAGAGTGATGCTCACACAAAATGATGTCCATGAAAACATTAGATTACCTTGTCCCTTGCCTTACCAACATGAGGGTTTGTGACTCCTTGAACTAGTACAAGATATGGAAGATGATTGCACTTGTCCTTGCCATAATGATATGAGTGAAAAATGTTGGCGGAGTCACCCTCAAGAACTCTCTAGTTCTTCTTCTTCGGGATCCACATCATCTTGATGGGAATCCTTGGTGTAGTAGTTGTGCTTGATGAAGTAGAACTTGACGTAGTCTTGGGAATTCACTTGACCAAGGCCTTTGGTGCTTCTTCAAATGCATCAATCTCCTCTTGAAGCTTGTCCTTGCCTTTGTTCTTGTGGTCTTGTGGTGGAAGATCATCTTGTGCTTGTGTTCCCTTGAAGGAAGTAGGATCATACTTCTCTTGTTGAGGAACAAACTTCGTCTTGGGGTATTGATCTTCTTCCCACTCAACTCCATTGGCATTGAACTTTCGCTCAAAACCAACACCTTGATTCTTCGGTGCCTTCCTTGCTTGGCGTACAATTTCCTCAAATTGCTTACTCCGGGCAAGGCTCTTGTATACACCTTTCTCTATAATTCCCTTCAATAAGCTGTTTTCTTGCTCAAGTGTAACTTGGCTAAGAGAATCATTAGTGGAATCAAGAGAGCTACTAGAAGCAGCAATATTGGATTTAGCATTTTTATTGTTACTACTAGAAGAAGAATCTTTCTTGTTCTTGTTACTATACTTGACTTGAGGCATGTAAGTAGATAAGAGTAAACGCTTGGCAATATAAGAAGAACTTTTCTTACGGAGATCATCATTGATCGCTTTTAGGAACTCATGCTCTTGCTCAAGATTGAGCTTTTCAAAGCGTAACTTCTCATGAGCCCTTAAAAGTTCTCGATGATCTTCGAAGATAGTTTCATGAGCTAACTTAAGAGTGTTTAGTTCTTTAGTTAGACGCTCAATCTTCTCCTTATCATTGTCATTCGTTTCATCTTGATTAGCATGACTAATTGACATTTCATCATAGTATTCATCACTAGAGTTGTCAACAAGTAAATCATCATCACCTAGCAAGTCATCTTCATCACTATTAAAATCAACATACTGGGTGTGTTACCTTAGGACCTTTGGCCATGAAGCATCTTCCAATTCCTTCATTTGGTGATTCAAATATGTCATAGGAGTTGGTTGACACAAGTGCTAAACCGGCAACACCTTCATCTTGAGTGTATTCGAGTCGGAGTGATAGCTTCTCTCGGAGTGATTGTCTGAGTCTGAGCTCGATACCCATTCACCAACATGAGCTTGATGTCTTCGTTTTGTGTAGCTCTTTGATGACTTGTCCTTCCTTTCCGAATCCTTGCTTCTCCGTGAGGGTCTTCGTTCATAACGATCATCTCTACTCCTTCTCTCTCTTGGTGGTGATTCTTCTCTTCTACTTCTTCTCTTAGGAGAATCTTCTCTTCTTTTGTAGGGTGCCGTACACTCATTGGAGTAGTGTCCAGGTCTCCCACAATTGTAGCAATTGCGCTCTCGACTAGAAGATCTTTTGTCATTGTAGGACCTTGACTTGGAGCTTCTTTCTTTGCTTCTACTCTTGTAGAATTTGTTGAAGTTCTTCACCATTAAGCTCAATTCTTCATTGAAGGTTTGTTTCTCACTTGATGATGTGGGGGCTTCACATGAGGCTTTGTAAGTACCACTTGACTTGTTGTGAAGTTCCTCCTTATCCTTGAGTGACATCTGATGAGCAACAATTCTTCCAATGACTTCTGTTGGCTTGAGATCTTTGTAATTTGGCATCATTTGGATCAATGTGCACACGGTATCATATTTTCAATCCAATGCTCTTAGGATCTTCTTGATGATGAATTTGTCGGTCATTTCTTCACTTCCTAAGCCGGCAATCTCATTTGTGATAAGAGCAAGCCTAGAGTACATTTCAAATGACACCTTCACCATCCTTCATTTTGAACTTGTCAAGCTGACTTTGGAGCACATCCAACTTGGATTCCTTGACGGAGTCGGTACCTTCATGCATATCAATCAAAGTATCCCAAATTTCCTTTGCATTCTCAAGACGGCTGATTTTGTTGAATTCTTCGGGGCACATGCCATTGAAGAGGATATCACAAGCTTGAGCATTGTATTGCAACATCTTCAACTCTTACGCACTAGCTTCATGGTTCGGTTCTCTCCCATCAAAGAATTCACCTTGCAAACCAATACACACAATAGCCCAAACGGCGGGGTTATGTCCGAGAATATGCATTTTCATCTTATGCTTCCAACTAGCAAAATTAGTGCCATCAAAGTAAGGACCTCTACGGTGATAATTTCCCTCGCTAGATGCCATACTCTCCTAGGTTGTGAAACCAAGGCTATGACCACCAAAAGCTATGGAAATCAAAGCAAATGGAGACCAAGGCTCGATACCACTTGTAGGACCTTGAAGTATGTCTAGAGGGGGTGATTAGACTACTTGACCAATTAAAAACTTAACCTTTTCCCGCTTTTAGACTTTGGCAGATTTTAGCTATCTTTAAGCAAGTCAAGAAATCTTCACGCAATTCAAGCAAGCATGCAAAAAGTATATAGGCAGCGGAAAATAAAGCATGCAACTTGCAAGAATGTAAAGGGAAGGGTTTGGAGGATTCAAACGCAATTGGAGACACGGATGTTTTTTTCGTGGTTCCAATAGGTGGTGCTATCGTACATCCACGTTGATGCAGACTTCAACCCACGAAGGGTAACGCTTGCGCGAGTCCACGGAGGGCTCCACCCACGAAGGGTCCACGAAGAAGCAACCTTGTCTATCCCACCATGGCCGTCACCCACAAAGGACTTGCCTCGCTAGCGGTAGATCTTCACGAAGTAGGCGATCTCCTTGCCCTTACAAACTCCTTGGTTCAACTCCACAATCTTGTCGGAGGCTCCCAAGTGACACCTAGCCAATCTAGGAGACACCACTCTCCAAGAAGTAACAAATGGTGTGTTGATGATGAACTCCTTGCTCTTGTGCTTCAAATGATAGTCTCCCCAACATTCAAGTCTCTCTCACAGGATTTGGATTTGGTGGAAAGAAGATTTGAGTGGAAAGCAACTCGGGGAAGGCTAGAGATCAAGATTCATATGATTGGAATGGAATATCTTGGCCTCAACACATGAGTAGTGGGTTCTCTCTCAGAACTGGTAAGTTGGAAGTGTAGGTTTGTTCTGATGGCTCTCTCCACGAATGAAGAGGAGGTGGAGGGGTATATATAGCCTCCACACAAAATCTAACCGTTACACACAATTTACCAAACTCGATGGGACGAATCACCAAACTCGGTCGGACCGATTTAGTAAACCTAGTGACCGTTAGGGTTTTCTTGGGATCGACATGCAACTCGGTAGGACCGATATGGTTAGGGTTAGGGCATAACGTAATCTCGGTGAGACCGACATACAAACTCGGTGAGACCGATTTTGGTAATTAGCTAACCAGAGAGTTGGTCGGTAAACTCGGTGGGACCGATTCGCTCTTCGGTGGGACCGAAAAGTTACGAAAAGGGAAACAGAGAGTTTACATTGCAATCTCGGTGGGACCGATCGCTCACTTAGTTAGACCAAAGCGTTATGAAGGGAAACAGAGAGATTACAATCCCATCTCGGTGAGACCGAGATCCCTATCGGTGAGACCGATTTGCCTAGGGTTTGTGGCAGTGGCTATGACATTTGAACTCGGTGGCGCCGGATAGAAATAATCGATAGGGCCGAGTTTGACTTTAGGTTTAGGTCATATGTGGATGTGAGAAAGTAGTGGAGGGTTTTGGATCATATCACTAAGCACATGAAGCAAGAGGCTCATTAAGCAACACCTCATCCCTCCTTGATAGATTTGGCTTTTTCTATAGACTCAATGTGATCTTGGATCACTAAAATGTAAAATGTAGAGTCTTGAGCTTTTGAGCTTGAGCCAATCCTTTGTCCTTGATATTTTGAGGGATCCACTTTCATCATCCATGCCATGCCATTCATTGAGCTTTCCTGAAATATTTGTCTTGGAATAGCATTAGCTCAATGAGCTATATGTTGTTATGAATTACCAAAACCACCTAGGGATAGTTGCACTTTCAAAAGGCCCACAAAATTCTTGCGGATCATAATGGGCTGGCCCAGCTAAAGGCCCACGAGATTTCACCGACATTAATGGGCCAGCCCAGCGGTAGGCCCACAAGATTTTGAGGACCCTAGTAGGCTGGCCCATTTAGTGGCTGCCATGTTTTGGGCCAAATGCCGGCCAATATTTGATCCGGTCCATCAATGGCCTGCCATGTTCCAGGCCTAATTATGGCCCATAAAAGATCCGGCCCGTTAAAAGCCTCCCACTTTCTGGGCCAAATCACGGCCTAGATCAGGTCCGGCGCTTTAAGCGGCTTTGGGCTCAATTATGGCCCATATCAGATTCGGCCCGTTGACTGGACGCTATGCTTTTGGGCCCACTTGCTAAAGGCCCATTTAGTAATTCGGCCTGATATTAGTTTCGGCCTGTTAAGGGCCCATTTAACATTTCGTCCCTATGTTAATTTCGGCATGTTAAAAGCCCGTCATATAGTTGGGCCTAACTACGGCCCGGTTTGCATCCGGCTTTCGCCAGTACCGATATCCGATTGGGCCAAACAAGGACCGAGACAACTTTGGCTCGTTAAAAGCCCGTGAATTGATTCGCACAATCATGGGTCGGGTCCATTTCGGTTGCTGCCGCCCATGAGCTATTAAGACGCTTTCAGGTCCAGCCTACTTCTCAGCCTCCTAAAAGCCCATAGAGTTTTCTTGCGAAAAGAGGGCCGCGGGTTACTCGGCCTATTAAAGGCCCGAATCTACTAGTGGGCCAGTTTGACGGGGCCCATGATGCGGATCATACATCGTGATTACATGACGGCCCGATTGTGTACCGTAATTTTACGGTTTGGCCGGTTTACTGCGAAGACAGGATATATATACTGATAAAATAACTGCAGCATCGTGAATAAGAAAAACCTAGACTATACAATAAAAAATTACGGCATATAACATCCACTGGGCATCAAAGTTCGCCACTATGATAATAAAGCACAAGCAGACAGCAGATTACATACACTGGGCATCAAAGATCGCCACCAGTGCAAATAAACATGCCGACAAAATAATATACAAAACCGACATCACTTCAATAGAGTTCAATAAAGGTTAGCCTCATTGGGAGCTGCAGCATAGCAGTGAGCAAGATGATGAGACTGCGCTTGTTCAACACTTATATCTTCCTCACTTTGAAAGATAAACAAGAAGACAGATGACAGGTTTTGCACATAAAAGTATCACTGCTGACAATTCATCACATTTCTTACTGACGAATAAAGTGACACAGTTTCAAATTGCCTTAACACAATATGGTATTGTTCAGGTCAGGACATGGCAGGAAATGACATTGTGAAGGAGTTGGCAGCTTCATGACACCACTGGATTACAGATCAAGAACTCATAAGTATCAATGGTTAGTGTGCTGTCAATTTATCCCATTTCAGATTGGCAAATAAAGAGACGGCTTAAATTGTAACATCCCAAATTTTCAATTTGGAATGTTATACATTAAGTCATCATGCATTACATATTTTCTTGCATTTTGCCGATACTAGAAATTTCACGCAACTCAGGGACCCTCGGAGAGAGTTGGAGATTTCGTTATTTTCATATTTGAGTTTTCTCAAATTTTGAAAATAGGATCATTTGATTTTATTTATTTTATCTTCAATTATTTCTACTATCCAAATATGAGAGAGGGAATAAAATGACTTTCCCAAAATAAAGAAATAATGAAGATTTAATAAAAAAATCAAATAAGATTTTTATTTCGGAGTTTTTTGTTTTTTTATTTGCCTTAGGGAAAAATGCGTGTTTTCAAAAATTGCATTTTGGCCCCGTGTAAAAGTTCATTTTGTTCGACTCATTTTTGGGAGTCGGGAAAAATTTACTTTGTAAATTTTGGAGTCCGTTTAGATTTTATTTTATTCATTTTTCTGCGCGTGATATTTTAAAAAAAATGCGCAGCGCCCTACCTGGGCCAAGGGCCCAGCCCAACCGCCTCCTCCTCAAGGCCCGCCTACAAGAGCGCCTGGCCGCCGCCGAGTCCGAGGAGGACTCCTCCTCCTCCTCCCTTGCTTGCCCCTCCCCAAGCTACCTTTCTCCCCCCTTTAAATACCCCTCACCCCCTCTCCTCCCCAACCGCAGCCGCCTTGCGCCCCAACCCTTGCCGCCGCCGCCAGGTGCCGCCCGCCGTGACATCGTCGCCCGCCGCCTAGCCGCCACCTCATTGAGCCCCACCTCGTCGAGGTAGCCGCGCCGCCGCCACCCTCCCCTCGGTTTGGTTTTTATAAAAACCGTTCCGTTTTTCTTTTCCGTTGTCGGTTTTTTTTGAAACCCTAGATCGGTTTTATTTTTCCGGTTTTGTTGTTTAGCGAGCGTTCGTCGGACCATTCGTCTTAACGAACGTGAGCACCGGTTATTCCCAGTTAACGAACGTCTGTTCGTTTAACCGTTCGTAGTTTTTCTTTTCATCGGATTTATTCCGCTATTTTTCTGATCACGATTTCAGATCCGATCTTCGTTCTAGTTTATCTTCCCGCCGCTTATCGGAATCGGGTGATTCAAGCTACCGGAGTTTCGTTTCAAACCGCCGTTCCGACTAATCAACTTAAACAAGGTTTTGCTACTATAAAATTTGACCTAGTTTCAACTTGCTAGAACCGAGCTGTTTTCTTCTCACGGATGTTTTCCGTTGTTTTGTTTGATTCGTTTTCTTTTGCAAACTGTGGTTCTTAAGTTGAATTTTCTGGTCGATCTTTTATTCGAGATTTATCCGTGCATTAGATGAGTACTTATTGTATGCTTGTTGTTTGTCCGCGATAGATCACCCGAGTGCGCCGCTTGTTATTTCAATCTCTAGGTTTCATGGATCATCGCTAAGGCAAGTAACATTTGATCATATCCCTTTTCATACCAGTTTTTATGCATTAGATCAATCCTCAAACATTGCATGATTAGGATCTAATTAAATTGTGGGTTTTGGGAAGTAGATTGAGGTAGTACCTATTACCTGTTTTATTATCAAACCCTTGGGAGTTACTTCTACGTTTGCTTATTTTGCCATGCTATGCAAGTAGACGTGGATTGGGTGAGTGATTTTCCATGACAGATGTGAGATTGTTAATTAATGGTTTATTTAAGGTGGCAACATTAATACACATCTGGGTGGATTGAGGCACCTGGGTAGACCAGGATTGCCTGGTTTTTTTATGGACCGCCACCCAGGCTCAAAGGATCATAAGATTATTCATGCTAGAAACTTCCGTGTGCAGCCACATGCTATTATGGGCTCTAGCATAGTTGATTAAGTCGTGCGAACTCTTACAGTGGTAGACTAGCAGATGTAGGGGAAAGTAGGTGTACCGATCTACCCATCGAAGGTGCTAGCGCTTCTGAAAGACTATGTCTCGGTCATCCGTTTCTCAAACATCCTGCAGTACGAGAAACCAAACGGAGGCGATCGGGTCTTGTGGGGAAAAGTGCGCAAACCTCTGCAGAGTGTATAAACTAATCATGGTTAGCCGTGTCCCCGGTTACGGACATCTTGAGTATCTAGTACTTGAATATCATGTGAATCTCAACATGTTACTCTAATTAATATTGTTGGGTTTTTAATGAGTACTCTTAATTGGGATTGAGGATGTTGTCAACCATTCTCAATGTTTAACAACCACCATGATAGTTAAACAAATTTATTCCTTTGCGATGAGGGAAAAAGCGGCTTTATGCAAAAGCTGTAACCATGGAGCTTTTCCACCAGCCACATATGCATGTAGTACAGGCTTATCATTCATTATTCTCTATGTGTTACATTGCCAAAGATATTCCATGTGCTGACCCGTTTTCGGGCTGCAACTTTCATGTTGCGAGACTTTTCGCATTTGACAGTAAGGTGCTTTAGGTCGTGGTTCTATACTCGGTGATGCTACTGGAGTTGATGGACTCACTTATCTTCCAAGTCTTCCGCTGTTATCGTTATTAGATGGCCTTAAGCCATATTTATTGTAATAAGTCCTCTTTTGGGCAACGATGTAATAAGTGTGTGATTGCTGCTGGCCTTCTTGGACCGCAGGCCAACCTTGGATGACATTGTTCATTAGCACGTTGAGCTCACTGCCAACGCCGCTGCCCGTCACACTTTGGTTGGTGACCGGGCGCACTAGGGCGTGAGGATGTAATTGGTGGATCCGTATGTATCTTTCCTAAAAAGACAAATATTTAGGAATGGAGGGACTATATTGTAGTAATTATCTTACCTTTCGCATCAACTTCATAATTTTTGTACGTACCATGCATGAACCGCGCCAGAACCAAACTTCTCATTTTTTTGGCATCAACTTCTCATTACTATCTATCGGTCGGGCCAAGGAGTAGAACCAAATTTTACATGGCACAAGTTCAAAAGGAAAAGCCTGCCATGTGCGTTGGTTTTCCCCGAAGAGGAGAGGATGATGCGGCAGAGTAGCGTAAGTATTCCCCTCAGTTTTGAGAACCAAGATATCAATCCAGAAGGAGGCCACGCGCGAGTCCCTCGTACCTACACAAAACAAATAGCTCCTCGCAACCAACGCGAATAGGGGTTGTCAATCCCTTCACGGTCACTTACGAGAGTGAGATCTAATAGAGATGATAGATAATATTTTTGGTATTTTTGGTATAAAGATGCAAAGTAAAATGAAAAGGCAAACTAAAGAGCAAAACAGTGATAAAGCGTAGGAAGATTAATATGATGAGAATAGACCCGGGGGCCATAGATTTCACTAGTGGCTTCTCTCAAGAGCATAGGTATTTTACGGTGGGTGAACGAATTACTGTTGAGCACTTAATCTGGGAGTTCAGAATGTGGCTCTTCTTCTCAAGCATGCTAATAACTTTCTGAACAAACGAGATATCCCGTGGGTGTCCTTAATCTGGAATTCATATTATTTTGAAAGAATGCCCAGGAACAACCGAATGTGGATCCTTCCGGTGGAGGGATATCTGTAAAGTCATGCAACACTTCGTGGACCGCTCACGGGTCCAAATTAATGAAGGGACACCGCCTGCTTTTGGGGTGATAATTGGAACCTTGACAACACGGTGTCTAGTCTGCAGACAAGATTCCCAAGGCTCTACTCTTTTGCCAAGGATCCCCGGATCTCGGTCAAGGAATCTTTCAATACCTGTGATATGCATCAACTCTTTCACCTCCCTTATCTCGCTTTCGGGCCTATGATGAGTTGAACCAGACATGTGAATTGATGAATTCCCACAACAGAGAATCAAGTTTCCGAGATGATTGGTTCGCAAGGATCTACCAAGTTTTTCAAACCCAAGATGTTCTACTCACACACTTTTGTGTCTCGAATCCTTCAATCCTTTGCTCTGGGGGTCTGGAAATCCTCTTGTACCCTCAAGATCAAGGTTTTTGCTTGGATGCTTATTATGGACAGGTTGAACACCAAGGACATGGTTGAGAGAAGGCACTGGCACATGGATGATGGGGTCCATTGTAGGCTTTGTCCCTTGCAGGTTAGAGAAACCAGAGATCACTTGTTCTTCAACTGCAATTTCAGTGTCAGGGTCTGGAATTATCTGCAGATTGATTGGTCTACTGGCACCTCCATGATGCAGCTGGTTACTCAGGCTAGAAGAAGTTTTGATAAGCCCTTTTTCTCTGAAGTGGTTTTCATTGCTTGCTGGAATATTTGGATCATCAGAAATGCCAAAGTATTCAGAAATGAGAGACCTAGTTTCAATAAATGGAGGTTTGCTTTTAAGCATGATATTAGCCTAATGCAAAGACATAATCAAATCTGTTTACAAGGATGAACTGCTTAGATGGATCTCTTTTCTCCCACCCTAAACTAGTTTTGTAAGCCCCCCTTTCTTGTTTTACCTTGTACCCTGGTTACTCCTTGTAATCACCCTGTTGTACTACTTGTTCTTTTTTCAATAAAGTTTTGATCTGCTGTGGGGGTTTTGCCCCACAGTTCCCAGTCAAAAAAAATTACTGTTGAGCAATTGACAGAATTGAGCATAGTTATGAGAATATCTAGGTATGATCATGTATATAGGCATCACGTCCGAGACAAGTAGACCGACACCTGCCTGTATCTACTACTATTACTCCACTCATCGACCGCTATCCAGCATGCACCTAGAATATTAAGTTAATGAAAACAGAGTAACGCCTTAAGCAAGATGACATGATGTAGAGGAATAAATTCATGCAATATGATAAATACCCCATCTTGTTATCCTCGATGGCAACATTACAATACGTGCCTTGCTGCCCCTCATCACACCGGGAAAGGACACCGCAAGATTGAACCCAAAGCTAAAAACTTCTCCCATTGCAAGAACTACCAATCTAGTTGGCCAAACCAAACGGATAATTCGAAGAGACTTGTAAAGATAACTCAATCATACATAAAAGAATTCAGGAAAGATTCAAATATTGCTCATAGATAATCTTGATCATAAACCCACAATTCATCGATCTCAACAAACACACCGCAAAAAGAAGATTACATCGAATAGATCTCCACCAGAGAGGGGGAGAACATTGTAGATCCAAAAAGAGAGAATAAGCCATCTAGCTACTAACTATGGACCCGAAGGTCTGAGGTAAACTACTCACACTTCATTGGAGAGGCTATGATGTTGATGTAGAAGCCCTCCGTGGTGGAATCCCCTTCCCATGGAGCTCGAACAGGCCCCAAGATGGGATCTCGTGGATCTGAGAAAGTTGCAGCGGTGGAATTAGGTTTTTGGCTCCGTGTCACGATCCGACGGGGTAATGAGGTATATATAGGAGGAAGAAGTACGTCGGTGGAGCCTCGAGGGGCCCACGAGGTAGGGGCGCGCCGTGGGGGGCGCCCTCCACCCTCGTGGCTGCCTCGGAGCTTTCTTGACGGAGGATCCAAGTCTCCTGGGTCTTATCTGATGAGAAAATCACGTTCCCGAAGATTTCATTCCGTTTGGACACCATTTGATATTTCGTTTCTTCGAAACACTGAAATAGGCAAAAAACAACAATTCTGGGCTGGGCCTCCGGTTAATAGGTTAGTCCCAAAAGTAATATAAAAGTGGAAAATAAAGCCCAATATAGTCCAAAACAATAGATAATATAGCATGGAGCAATCAAAAATTATAGATACGTTGGAGACGTATCCCCAAGCTTAATTCCTGCTCGTCCTCGAGTAGGTAAATGATAAAAAGAGAATTTTTGATGCGGAGTGCTACTTGGCATAATTTCAATGTAATTCTTCTTAATTGTGGTATGAATATTCAGATCCGAAAGATTCAAGACAAAAGTTCATATTGACATAAAAATAATAATACTTCAAGCATACTAACAAAGCAATTATGTCTTCTCAAAATAACATGGCCAAAGAAAGTTATCCCTACAAAATCATATAGTCTGGCTATGCTCTATCTTCACCACACAAAGTATTTAAATCATGCACAACCCCGATGACAAGCCAAGCAATTGTTTCATACTTATGACATTTTCAAAACTTTTTCAATCTTCACGCAATACATGAGCGTGAGCCATGGATATAGCACTATATGTGGAATAGAATGGTGGTTGTGGAGAAGACAAAAAGGGGGAAGATATAGTCTCACATCAACTAGGTGTATCAACGGGCTATGGAGATGCCCATCAATAGATATCAATGTGAGTGAGTAGGGATTGCCATGCAACGGATGCACTAGAGCTATAAGTATATGAAATCTCAACAAAAGAAACTAAGTGGGTGTGCATCCAACTTGCTTGCTCATGAAGACCTAGGGGAATTTGAGGAAGCCCATCATTGGAATATACAAGCCAAGTTCTATAATGAAAAATTCCCACTAGTATATGAAAGTGACAAAACGAGAAACTCTCTATCATGAAGATCATGGTGCTACTTTGAAGCACAAGTGTGGTAAAGGGATAGTAACATTGTCCTTTCTCTCTTTTTCTCTCATTTTTTTATTGGGCCTTTTCTCTTTTTTTATGGCCTCTTTTCCTTTTTTTTGTCCGGAGTCTCATCCCGACTTATGGGGGAATCATAGTCTCCTCATACTTTCCTCACTTGGGACAATGCTCTAAAAATGATGATCATCACACTTTTATTTACTTACAACTCAACAATTACAACTCGATACTTTAGAACAAAATATGACTCTATATGTGTGCCTCCGATGGTGTACCGGGATATGCAATGATTCATAAGTGACATGTATGAAAGAATTATGAACGGTGGCTTTGCCACAAATACGATGTCAACTAAATGATCATGCTAAGCAATATGACAATGATGGAGCGTGTCATAATAAACGGAACGGTGGAAAGTTGCATGGAAATATATCTCGGAATGGCTATGGAAATGCCATGATAGGTAGGTATGGTGGCTGTTTTGAGGAAGATATATGGTGGGTGTATGATACCGCGTGAAAAGTGCGCGGTATTAGAAAGGCTCGCAATGGTGGAAGGGTGAGAAAAGTGCGTATAATCCATGGACTCAACATTAGTCATAAAGAACTCATATACTTATTGCAAAAATCTACAAGTTATCAAAGCAAAGTATTACGCGCATGCTGCTAGGGGATAGATTGGTAAGAAAAGACCATCGCTCGTCCCCGACCGCCACTCATAAGGAAGACAATCAATAAATAAATCATGCTCCAACTTCATCACATAACGGTTCACCATACGTGCATGCTACGGGAATCACAAACTTTAACACAAGTATTCCTCAAATTCACAACTACTCAACTAGCATGACTCTAATATTATCACCTCCATATCTCAAAAAAATTATCAAGCATCAAACTTTTCTTAGTAGTCAACACACTCAAAAGAAAGTTTTACAAATCTTGAATACCAAGCATATTATTATTAAGCAAATTACCATGCTATTTAAGACTCTCAAAATAATCTAAGTGAAGCATGAGAGATCAATGGTTTCTTTAAAACAAACCACCACCGTGCTCTAAAAGATATAAGCGAAGTACTAGAGCAAAACTATCAAGCTCAAAAGATATAAGTGAAGCACATAGAGCAAAACTATCAAGCTCAAAAGATATAAGTGAAGCACATAGAGTATTCTAACAAATTCCAATTCATGTATGGATCTCTCAAAAGGTGTGTACAACACGGATGATTTTGGTAAACTAACAAACAAAGACACAAATAATACAAGACGCTCCAAGCAAAACACATATCATGTGGTGAATAAAAATATAGCTCCAAGTAAAGTTACCGATGGAAGTGGGCGAAAGAGGGGATGCCTTCCGGGGCATCCCCAAGATTCTAATTTTTGGTGTCCTTAGATTATCATGGGGGTGCCATGGGCATCCCCATGCTTAGGCTCTTGCCACTCCTTGTTCCGCAATCCATTAAAAAATTTCACCCAAAACATGAAAACTTCACAACACAAAACTCAACGGAAATCTCGTGAGCTCCGTTAGCGAAAGAAAACAAAAGACCACTTCAAGGTACTGTAATGAACTCATTCTTAATTTATATTGGTGTTAAACCTACTGTATTCCAACTTCTCTATGGATCATAAACTATTTTACTAGCCATAGATTCATCAAAATAAGCAAACAACACACGAAAACAGAATCTGTCAAAAACAGAACAGTCTGTAGTAATCAGTAACTAACGCAAACTTCTGGAACTTCAAAAATTCAGCCAAAATAGGAAGACCTAGGCAATTTGTTTATTGATCAGAAGCAAATGGAATCACTATTTTATCACGTTCTGGTGATATTTAACAAATTTTTTCGTGAACCGAAAGTTTCTAGAAATTACAGCAAGATCAAATAACTATTATCCAAGAAGATCCTATAGGTTTAACTTGGCACAAACACTAATTAAAACATAAAACCACATCCAAACAGAAGGTATATGGATTATTTATTCCTAAACAGAAAGAAAAACAAAAACTAAAAATAAAATTGGGTTGCCTCCCAACAAGCGCTATCGTTTAACGCCCCTAGCTAGGCATAAAAGCAAGGATAGATCTAGGTATTGCCATCTTTGGTAGGCAATCCATAAGTGGCTCTCATAATAGATTCATATGGTAATTTTATTTTCTTTTTAGGTAGGTGTTCCATGCCTTTATTTAATGGAAATTGGAATCTAATATTCCATTCCTTCACATCAATATATGCACCAATCGTTCTAAGGAAAGGTCTACCAAGAATAATAGGACATGAAGGATTGCAATCTATATCAAGAACGATAAAGTCTACAGGCACATAATTCCTATTTGCAACAATAAGAACATCATTAATTCTTCCCATAGGTTTCTTAATAGTGGAATCCGCAAGGTGCAAATTTAGAGAGCATTCATCAAAATCGCGGAAATCTAGCAAATCGCACAAAGTTTTGGGAATAGTGGAAACACTAGCACCCAAATCACATAAAGCATATAATTCATGATCCTTAATCTTAATTTTAATAGTTGGTTCCCACTCATCATAAAGTTTTCTAGGGTTAGAAACTTCCAACTCAAGTTTTTCCTCATAAGATTGCATCAAGGCATCAACGATATGTTTGGTAAACTCTTTATTTTGACTATAGGCATGCGGAGAATTTAGCACGGATTGCAACAAGGAAATACAATCAATTAAAGAGCAACTTTCATAATTAAATTCCTTGAAATCCAAAATAGTGGGTTTAGCAACATCTAAGGTTTTACTTTCTTCAATCCCACTTTTATCAATTTTAGCATCATACTCTAAAAGCTCTGAATTTTTAGAACGCCTTCTAGGTAAAGGTGACTCATATTAAATCTCATCATTATCAAGATTCATATTGCAAAACAAGGATTTGATAGGGGACACATCAATAACTTTTAGATCTTCATCTTGATTTTCATGGGAATTGGAAGAACACGCTTTAATAAAGGCATCTTTCATAGCACGCATCTTAGCAGTTCTTTCTTTGCACTCATCAATGAAAATTCTCATGGCTTTGAGAGACTCATTGATATCGTGCTTAGGAGGAATAGATCTAAGCTTTAAAGAATCAACATCAAGAGAAATTCTATCAACGTTCCTAGCCAATTCATCAACTTTAAGTAATTTCTCTTCAAGCAAAGAATTAAAATTCTTTTGTGAACTCATAAATTATTTAACACTATTCTCAAATTCAGAGGGCATCTTATTAAAATTTCCATAAGAGTTGTTGTAGAAATTTCCATAATTAGAGGAATTACTAGGATAAGGCCTAGGATTTAAATTCCCTCTATATGTGTTGTTACCAAAGTTATTCCTACCAACAAAATTCACATCCATAGATTCATTATTATTATCAATCAAAGTATACAAAGGCATTTCATTACGATCAGAAGAAACACTCTTAGTAGCAAATAATTTCATAAGTTCATCCATCTTTCCACTCAAAACATTGATTTCTTCTATCACATGCACTTTTTTATTAGTAGATCTTTCAGTGTGCCATTGAGAATAATTAACCATAATATTATCTAGGAGTTTAGTAGCATCTCCTAAAGTAATTTCCATAAAAGTGCCTCCTGCGGCCAATCTAAAAGATTTCTAGAAGCAAAATTCAATCCGGCATAATTTTTTTGTATAATCATCCACAAGTTTAAACCATGAGTAGGGCAATTACGTATCATTAATTTCATTCTCTCCCAAGCTTGTGCAACATGTTCATGATCAAGTTTCTTAAAATTCATAATATCGTTCCTAAGAGAGATGATCTTAGCGGGAGGAAAATACTTAGAGATAAAAGCATCTTTGCACTTGTTCCAAGAATCAATAATATTTTTAGGCAAAGACGAAAACCAAGCTTTAGCACGATCTCTAAGAGAAAAAGGAAATAGCTTCAATTTAACAACATCGTTGTCAACATCTTTCTTCTTTTGCATATCACAAAAATCCACGAAGCTATTTAGATGAGTAGCGGCATCTTCACTAGGAAGGCCGGCGAATTGATCTTTCATAACGAGATTCAACAAAGCAGTATTGATTTCACACGATTCAAGATTGGCAAGAGGAGCAATCGAAGTGCTAAGGAAATCATTATTGTTGGTATTGGTAAAGTCACACAATTTGGTATTATCTTGAGCCATAGTGACAAGCAAGCAATCCAACACACGAGCAAACAGAAAAAGGCAAGCGAAAAGAGAGGAGGAGATTGGGAAAGAGAGGGCGAATAAAACGGCAAGGGTGAAGTGGGGGAGAGGAAAACGAGAGGCAAATGGCAAATAATGTAATGCGAGAGATAAGGGATTGTGATGGGTACTTGGTATGTTGACTTGTGCGTAGAATCCCCGGCAACGGCGCCAGAAATCCTTCTTGCTACGTCTTGATTTGCATTGGTTTTCCCCGAAGAGGAGAGGATGATGCAGCAGAGTAGCGTAAGTATTTCCCTCAGTTTTTGAGAACCAAGGTATCAATCCAGTAGGAGGCCACGCGCGAGTCCCTCGTACCTACACAAAACAAATAGCTCCTCGGAACCAACGCGAATAGGGGTTGTCAATCCCTTCACGGTCACTTACGAGAGTGAGATCTGATAGAGATGATAGATAATATTTTTGGTATAAAGATGCAAAGTAAAATAAAAAGGCAAAGTAAAGAGCAAAACAATAATAAAGCATAGGAATATTAATATGATGAGAATAGACCCGGGGGCCATAGATTTCACTAGTGGCTTCTCTCAAGAGCATAGGTATTTTACGGTGGGTGAAGGAATTACTGTTGAGCAATTGACAGAATTGAGCATAGTTATGAGAATATCTCGGTATGATCATGTATATAGGCATCACGTCCGAGACAAGTAGACCGACTCCTACCTGCATCTACTACTATTACTCCACTCATTGACCGCTATCCAAAGATGCATCTAGAGTATTAAGTTAATGAAAGCAGAGTAACGCCTTAAGCAAGATGACATGATGTAGAGGAATAAATTCATGCAATATGATAAATACCCCATCTTGTTATCCTCGATGGCAACAATACACACGTGCCTTGCTGCCCCTCATCACATCGGGAAAGGACACCGCAAGATTGAACCCAAAGCTAAACACTTCTCCCATTGCAAGAACTACCAATCTAGTTGGCCAAACCAAACGGATAATTCAAAGAGACTTGTAAAGATAAATCAATAATACATAAAAGAATTCAGAAAAGATTCAAATATTGCTTATAGATAATCTTGATCATAAACCCACAATTCATCGGTCTCAACAAACACACCGCAAAAAGAAGATTACGTCGAATAGATCTCCACGAGAGAGGGGGAGAACATTGTATTGAGATCCAAAAGAGAGAAGAAGCCATCTAGCTACTAACTATGGACCCGAAGGTCTGAGGTAAACTACTCACACTTCATCGGAGAGGCTATGATGTTGATGTAGAAGCCCTCCGTGGTGGAATCCCCTACGTGAGCTCGAACAGGCCCCAAGATGGGATCTCGTGGATACAGAAAGTTGCGGCGGTGGAATTAGGTTTTTGGCTCCGTATCTGATCTGACGGGGGTACGTAGGTATATATAGGAGGAAGAAGTATGTCGGTGGAGCCTCGAGGGGCCCACGAGGTAGGGGGCGCGCCCTAGGGGGGCGCCCTCCACCCTCGTGGCCGCCTCAGAGCTTTCTTGACGAAGGGTCCAAGTCTCCGTGGTCTTATCTGATGAGAAAATCACGTTCCCGAAGATTTCATTCCGTTTGGACTCCATTTGATATTCCATTTCTTCGAAACACTAAAATAGGCAAAAACAACAATTACGGGCTGGGCCTCCGGTTAATAGGTTAGTCCCAAAAGTAATATAGAAGTGGAAAATAAAGCCCAATATAGTCCAAAACAATAGATAATATAGCATGGAGCAATCAAAAATTATAGATACATTGGAGACGTATCACCATGTTCGCGTCGCACCTCCACACGGTTGGTCCGACACCCCGCTCAAGGGGGGATGCGTGTTGTGTTGCATTTTCACTTACAAGTGGGACCACAGTTAAGCAAACCGACTATCGGCAAACCCCCACCCCGCCCACCGCGCGATGGCTGAGTTAGAGAAAATAGGAGGAAGAAGAGATAGGTGTAGCACGGATTCCAAGAAAATTGGTGTCAGATGGGACTCGTGTGGGTGGCGTGTGTCGTATTACTAGACGTGAATGCTAGTTATGCCCCATGCCACCCCACTATACCGAGGTGCTTTGTTACGTATAGCGAACGCATTATCTCTCCAGGAGTATGGTACACCACTAGTACTACTCACATTGTCGCGAAATTTCCTGGAGTCCGTGCTCAGCCCTCCTATCTCTTCTCAGCCAACCAGCAGACGCAAGGAGTGTGCCCATCGTCTGTTTGCTCACATTCGGTCCCACATGTCAGTGAAAACACAAGATGACCCATTGAACCTGCACATCTTTCACCTCGACGTGTTGGTGATGATAAACAAATCCAGTAAAGATCTTCGGTGGCCGCTTTTGGAGTTACTCAAGAGTAAGATTCTATTTACAGTTTAACCCAATATGCACATCATGTGCCTTCAACTAGCACTCCATCTTCTTGCATGACACGACATGCTGGATGTCCCATGTGTTGGCAAAAGGAGGAAGAACTCGACCAAATCTTCTCCACATTTAGACCGGAGAAGTAGGAAACACGGCAAGCCCTATGCCTACATCATACATACGTACTGTACAAGCCGACCTCACGCTATCACCATATTTCTCGGCCTTTGTGCGACACCTAGCTCTTGTTGATGGTATACTACTACTAGGGCTAACTATTGTACTAGCATACTACTACTGGCTCTATGTGATGTGGCAACTTCATATAACCGGATGTTGGCTTTACTACTACTACGGTACTCACACTCCAAGAAGTGACTCAAAAACCATTCATAAATTGAGTTTATCACATGCATATGCAAATGTACTATTCATTACATACATCAAGTCATCAACACACAACGACAACAAAGATACATGTTGGATTATACATTATTTCCAACAAAAAATTCTAGTAGAAAATACTAAAGTTTTTATCACACAACAAATAACAAGCAATGAAATGAACTTCAGCTCAGCCAGTCCTCGGCGTTGGAAATGCTTGCTTTGAACCATAGGTAAGCCTCTAGGAAGGGACAACTATTGTCAATATCGAGACCAACACATGACTCATCATCCAGGCTGAAGCAACCTATAGCAGGACGCATATTGTCATAGCCAGGGGTAGGGAACCATAGCAATGTCCGAGG
Organism: Aegilops bicornis; assembly: GCA_021605145.1. Classification (NCBI taxonomy): domain Eukaryota; kingdom Viridiplantae; phylum Streptophyta; class Magnoliopsida; order Poales; family Poaceae; genus Aegilops; species Aegilops bicornis. The sequence continues at coordinate 515,868,419 of CM038674.1, forward strand.
TATAGATACAGTTTCTTCTCATAAATGGTATTAACGTTGTGGCAATAGCAGCTAGATCGCCTTTCACCATCATTGGATAGTTTTGTCCAAGGCAGAGCGAGTTTTCTCCAAGACTATCAATATAGAACCAGGCAGAAGGTGCTGGCGCTAGCACACTAGCATCCATCCCGAATACCCTACAATGGATGTTGGAATAGGTCCAAAGAGTGCGACCATGGGAGACAACACCTTCTTCCTTAGTAACATCAGCAGTGCCCTGTATACATACAAGAAGAGGTGATCCATCGGAATAAGTTGGCAGGCGCCACTGAGTATGTAGGTCCTGCTCGTCCTCATGCTCATGATCATCACCATCGCCATCTCCCCCTTGGTTATAATTTTTTTCAAGTATAGGCGGTGGAATGTTCATAGGACCTTGGAAACACAAGAAGGTTAATTAGTATGGGGATACTAACTAGCATGCATGTGGATGAAACAATTCTAATTACGGTGGAAGACAAACGTACCGAAACCATCACTACAAAAAAAAGACACATCCGTGACATTTTGGGCCGAACGAATTTTTTTTCTGTCATACATATGACACTTCTATGACGATAATTGTGACAAAACCCGGTATCATCATAGATGTGGTGGGCTCCTACTTCTATGACAAAAAATCATGACATAAAATGGGCTTTTCGTCCTGGGCGGGCAGGAGACGCAGCTGCATGACATTCTTTGGGCCGTAAAACCGTGGTAGAACCGAGGGCGAGGAAATTTTTTGGGAGTTGCCGGTTATGGTGGGAGGTCGGGGGCCGAGCGATGCGCGTTTCTCTCGTACTTACACGCGTGTGTGCGAGGCGTTGGTTCTAACTGAACCCGAGCGAGGCGTTGGGCTCTAACTGAACCTGACCGATTGCACTGCAGGCTACGCGTTACTGAACCCGAGCGATCGATCGATGGCTGTTAACTGAACCCGATGGAGCGATTCCTTCGCTGCTGCTGCGCTAATCGAAGCCGATCGATTGGATGAGCGATGAGCGCTATGGGGAGGGGTTGGATGAACAATGAGCGGTGGCGTTGCCTGCGGATGAACAGGACCCGTGGTGTGGAGGGCTGGATCAACAGTAGATGGTGGAGGGGTGGCCGTGGAGGGTGGTTGAACAGGACCCGTGGTGTGGAGGGCTGGATGAGCGATGAAGCGATGGAGGGGTGCCCATGGAGGGGTTGTTGAACATTAGCCGGTGGAGTAGCGCGCGGTGGAGGCTGGATGAACAGGAGCCCATGGAGGCTGGAGGAGGTCGATGGTAGCCCGTGGAGGTTAGAGGAGTTCGACGGTGGAGATGAACAGTATCCCGTGGAGTCCCGTTTTGCGGTATGCCACACCCCTCCCGATGAACAGGACCCCCGTTTCGACCGTAGAAGGTCTGTTTCGTCCGTTTTGCGGTACGCCATACCCCTCCCGATCAACAGGACCCCCGTTTCAACCGTAGGAGGTCCGTTTCCTCCGTTTTGCGGTACGCCACACCCCTCCCGATCAACAGGACCCCCGTTTCGACCGTAGGAGGTACGTTTCCTCCGTTTTGCGGTACGCCACACCCCTCCTGATCAACAGGACCCCGTTCCGAATGTAGGAGGTCCGTTTCCTCCGTTGTACGGTACGCCAGGCCTCGTTTCTGCCCTCCCGATGAACACGACCACGCATTCCGTTCCGACCCAGCCGGTTTGCTCCCACGCGTTCTGTTGCCTCCCGATGAATTCTGTTGCCTCCCCATGAACACGACGCATTCCGTTGCCTCCCCATGAACACGACGACGATGTTGTTTCTCTTTTCCGACCCAGCCATGTACGTATGCGCGAGTAGGCGTTCGAGACCCTGCTCGTATGTACATATGTGTCCGTATTTTCTTTCTTGCACCCTCGCCGCTGTACGTACGTGTACATGCTACGTGCGCGCCTCTACTACGACATGTGCGCACCTCTACATCCACCAGTATATATATATATATATATATATATATATATATATATATATATATATATATATATATACATACACGTCACACTGCGACGACAACGCTACGTATGCTTCGACCAGTGGGTCCCACTGCCGTGCACTTCCTTACTGCGAAGATGTAGCTGGTGGGTCCCAGCGATCGTGGGGCGAATCGTTTTTTGCGGACGCACTTCCTTGCGTGCGAAGATGTAGCTGGTGGGTCCCAGCAGTGGGCAAATCAATTTTTTTTGCGGACGCACTTCCTTGCGTGCGAAGGTGTAGCTAGTGGGTCCCAGCGATGGGGAAACATTTTTTCACAAAATACGGTGGCCCGTCCGGTGGGTCCCATTGTCAGTGGAGGAATAATTATTTTCCGCGTAATAAGGAGACACTTCCTTGTGCGGCGTCGTGGACCCGGCTGTCGGCCTCTCCACATATGATCCACGTCGATGGAAGTCGTTCCTTGACCACGTTGACCACGCCGCGCCGAGAGCACCAGGGCGATGGACGATGGCGAGGCCTAGGAAGGGGACGACGGGGAGCCGGGGAAGACGCGGCAGTGGAAGCCCGCGCCAAGAGGAGTACGAGGGTTCACTGGTTCGGGTGCGGTGTGAGGCTGCCATCGCCGCAGGGCCTGGCTAGCGGTGGGAATAGTAGGGGGTGGTGAGGCCTCCGCGGCAGCACATCCGGCCACGGGAGGCAGGAGCATGCGGCACGACCGGCGCTGCTTTGGGCGGCTGGAGCAAGAAGACCATAGGTTGAAGAAGCACTACGACCGTTGGATGGACATCGTACGATCACTTGAGCTAGAATCTTTCATATATTGACTAAAGTTGACAAAGGCCTCCGTCCCAGTCAACTTAGTAGGCCCACAAGTCAGCCTCCCACCAAGGTTGGTCCCAGCTAGCAGGGGGGTATTCATTTTTTTGTGCGTAATAAGGAGGCACTTCCGGTGGGTCCGAGCTGACAGCGGGGGGAACGTTTTTTTCGCGAAATACGGTGGCCCGACCTGTTATTGCTCAAAATAAAAATGAGAGCGTTATTACTAAATTGGTCCTTAAAATCTTCGCAAGCTACGCAATCACCAGGATTTTCCTTACCTGTGAGTCAAAAACAACCAGGATTTTCTGTTAAACATTTACTTTTATAAGTTAATGACACGTGGGATGTTTTTATAATGTATATATAAGTCTCTACAAAATATACGATAATAGTAATAATATAAATATATATAATGTGGTTAGAAGGGAAAACATAAATTGGACACAACATTACTTTTATAAGAGACCTGCGTTTTATACCCGACAGTAGCCATACTAGCAAGTTCACACACAAATACAACACAAAAGGTAAACATTCATATCAAACTCAGGTTCATAAGACATGTTCATATTCATAGCCAACATTCACTATCAACAACTCAAAAGATTCATATATACACAAACTCAGCATATCTATGCATCCAAATGATTGATAGATCAAACGACAATATTCATACATAATTCACAAAAAGATTCAGATATAAACATATTCAGTATGTTAATGAATACAAATGATAGAGATCACAGACAAAATTATACATTGACTAACTTTAATTACCTAGGGTGCAATTTGGTAAATGGTGTTCAAGGAGGTACTTCTTGCTAAAATTAGTTCTTGTACGAGTAAACTTTCGAGTACATAAGAGGCAAAGACAAACAGTCTGAACTTTGCTTGTAGGTTTATCCTCAAATAGTGGCCTCATGCCGAGGAGGTTTGAGCAACTTGGCCACTACTTTCATCCAACTAGTTCTTGGCTCATCTTGGTCCATGTATCTCGCCAAAATTCTACATTGCAGACGAGAAAGGAGGCGGTTGAGAAAATGAACCACCCAAATTTTTTGTGCAGTTCAACCGAAATGGAGCATCCTTGGCGTGCGGTGATTAAGTGCAAGATGAATATATCGTCAACCAACTTGTCGGAATCTTTAGACTCCATGCCATATAGTTCGCTACCATATGTGATAACCAACCGCACAAGTTGGGACCAAAGACTGGAATGCGTTTTCGGGCTATGCACCAAGCAATATTTTTGGCGTTCACTCTCCTAATACTTGGAGTTTGACAATTGGTTGGCGCCGGTTGATACTCGAATGAATATAGGCACTTCTTGTCAACATCGATGCTTATGCGAGTGAACTTTGGAGTACATAGCAGCAGCATAAGTACTGTCCATCTGATCATTTTGTGCAGTTCTACTGAAATCACCCGATGTAATGATTTGCTTGCGAGTTCAGGCTCCAAATTACTCCTTTATGAAATCGGCAAACAGTAGCACAATACCAAATTACCAATACATATGACAGGCACAATAATCAGGATAAAGACCAGTACCAAACTGTGTGAGGTAGCATATCAATTACTATTTCCTTTATTTGGAAGCCGAGATAAATAGCGATCGACAAAGAAAGGAAGAAAGCAAGCGGAGATTAGCGATCGACAGAAAGGATGGAAGCTGTCGAGGCAATGAAGCACCAAAGTTTTTGTGCAGTTCCACCAAAATCGAGCATCCCTGTTGGCACATATATTGAGTGAGATTACTGTAATAGTGGGACTAGTTGATGAAACATACACTAACAAATAGAAGCACCCTCATTATCTTAATGGGTAAAGTTAGCAACATAGTAGTCTTTCTTGAAGAGAGGTATTAGTTTATTTAATCAGTGCCAATTAGCTCAACTCAACACTCAAAGCATTGCCATTTATCATAGGTTGCAAAACTTAGAAGTGCAAATATAAAGGAGTTTCTCATAGCGGTGTACGATACAAATAGAGATGACAACAAACTAATATGGATGAAGGCCTTAGGCCCGTACCAACCAGAAAAAAAAGCTTATTCATGTAGTCCCATAAGAGATGATAAAGCACTCACTGGAATCACACAATAGTATATATTTTTGTGCACTTCAAATGTATGGTTGAAATCACTCTTGTTTACCAAAGGCTTTGAGATTATATCGAAAGATTATCAAGAACTTCCAGCAGAGTTAAAGCACCGGCTGGGATACAGTTCATTGTATTGTCTTGTGTAGTTCCACTAAAATGTATGATTGGCACAACATGATCCCTGTTTGCACAAGTAGGAACAAGGTGAAACCTTCATTAGCTTAGTGGGAAAGGATAGGAAGACATTAGCATATTAATCAAACAGTACCATCAAATTCATGATGGAGAATACGCAAAACATTGCCTCATTGAACCAATGGCAATAAATTGACATGCAAAACAATAGCACTATTATGTCATGACACTAATATTATTCCCTCCCTGCTCCACCACATGATTCACCTCCATAGACAAACATTCACACGTACATAATTCAGCATAGGGTCCTACTACAGATTTGTTTAACTCCAACAGGAAAATTAGGCAGTAATAAATTAGTGGTACTTAAGTACTCCTAATTAATTAAGTGAGACAGCAGAAGTGGAAGGGCTCCCTTGAGGATCGTCTCACATGTAAGGTAGTCGATTCCGGAGCCCTTGAATGGCCTCGGATCGAGGCCTCACAGCTTCAAAGAAGATCGCCTTTGGCAATCGCTATTTATTCTTCTTCTTCTTCCTCTTCATGCTCTGTTTCTCTTTCTCCTCACGGTTGGTGAAACCAAGTACATGATTGGCCTTCTAATTCAGAATTGGTTTTGTCGGTGAGGGAGTACAAGTGTACTAGTAAAAATAGCATTATTTTCTCATGGCAGTCGGGAAATAGAGATGAACACATGCATTAAATATCATTCTTACCTAAAGGAAGGTTATGGCGCCAATATGGATGATGAGGATTGGAACAGAGATCTCCCTTTGTGCAGTTCTACCAAAATGAACCAACTGTTCCATTCTGACGTTCCAGTTAAACATCACAAAAGTCACTTCTTTTAAGAAGAGTTTTGTGCAGTGCACCAAAAGGTCACAACAGCAACCAGGTGAATCTGATATCCCTGTTTGCACAAAAAGGCACAGGGGAAACAGTCAGAGTCTCGAACAATTATAGGCAAAAACATTTGGCGAAACTTGTCAGAGTCTCAAACAATTACAGGCAAAAACAGTGGCATGGCTTCATTTTTACCAGGGACATTATATTAAGAACAACTAAGGCTGCGTTCGGTTCACTGGTTTGGTGCAGGATTTTCGTAGGAACACAATTCCTACGGTATTCTTTCCCTTCCAACCGTTCGGAACACGGGAAAGGTGATTAGTGTTTCATAGGAAAGCTGGTGCAGTAATCTTGATTCCATCAGATTAGAAACATCCACCTTGTTGCTCCACTGCTGTAGGCGCTCGCTGCCATGCGTTAGACAGGTTGCTGTGCTTGGTAGGCGCTCGCTGCCATGCGTTAGACAGGTTGCTGTGCTGTGTTTGCCCGAATAAAAAAATTAACCTATGTGTGGTACTTGAGGTGAGGACAAGAGTAGTCACTGTGCAGCTGAATAAGCAAATACCATCTCATACTGCCAAACATGCTACTCTAAAAAAACATGTACGTTTCGTAGTCCATCCGAACACATTCTCTTGACAGTTTCCTCAGGTTCGTTGTTCCATAGTTTTATACCTACATTCCTTTCCTATTCCGGTCCTCTTTTCTGCCCCTTTATTTCGACCGGGGCCTAAATATTTGGTATAAGGGCATGGGACAGTGGATGCACCAGCAGTACAACACCATGTACGTAAACAGGGGCATAAAGTGGTGATTCATAGTTTGTTGCCCTGAGAAACAAACATCCAAGAAACATATCTGGGTTGGTCCCATTTTTGTTCACTCTAGCCACCTACTCCTATGTGTGGATAACAAATCTAGTCCTGGTCATACCACTGTGTACAGCGTTACCCCTATATTTCCCTTTTCGACCAAGAGACCGGTTGGATGACCAGTCTGTACTACTCCCTCCGTTCGGAATTACTTGTCTCGGAAATGGATGTATCTAGAACTAAAATATGTCTAGATACATCTATTTCTGCGACAAGTAATTCCGAATGGAGGGAGTACTTTCATCCCCTTTCCTTCCTGTTTGTACCAAGTCCGATGTACATACTAAATTCCCCCACCCCCACTTTATTTCAATGACAAGTATTTTCGGACGGAGGGAGTACAAGATTCGACTCCATGAAGTAGCTTTACCTCTAACAATAGAAAAAAAAGGTGACGCTGGACCATCCGATCGAGAGGGGCTGAGAGGTAGAAAATGATGCACATGCAGCGACGTAGCGAGCTGGGGAAGTAGAGCTAAGGCGGTTCCGAATGAAGATATACCTGAAGGTCGTCGGGATGTGGATAGGTGGGCGGCGGGAGGCCGGATCCGCCCACAGGCAACGGCGAAGGGATCGGAGGACCTCCTGCGCCGGCGCTCAGCCAGAGATAACGGTGTGGCCGGCAGTGGGTCTCCTCCCTCGCTGTCGACGACGGCCTAAACGCTGCCCCTCCTCCCCTTCACCGGCGGAGGGGGATACGTCCTGTTCTTTAACCAGGGGTGAGGATAGAAAGCCAGTGTTTTTGAAGGGAGAAAGGCGGTGTTACTACCCCTATCTTGTTTAGATCTGGAGAGGATGAGAGTGTGTGAATAGGGCAGCCCTAGCAAGCAAGCGCGGAGGCTCCAGCCTATATATAAGTAGTGGGGTAGTTTTCCTTTTTCACTCCATCAAAACAATCGTTTAAAATTGTGTACTACTCCTACATGCCAGGTCGCGGTTTTTTAGTTGTTGATTGTTTTTTGAGATAGCTACCCGCTTGTTCCAAGTGGTGTTACGGTGTGCCAGGTCGCACTTTGTATCGTTCAAGTCTGGTACTACAAGTCCCTCCATTAAATGAACAACCACCCCTTGTAAAATTGTGAACAAGCCCACGGCTAAAATTAAGCGGAAGCGTGGGTTGCCCCAACATGCATTATTATTTATATTTTCTACTCCCTCCGTTTCTAAATATAAGTCATTTTATTAGCCACACCTAAGACAAGAATTTTTTATTAGCAGTGAACCCCACATGTCATAGACACAAAAATTGTGGCAAGATTCCCTTAGGCAAGCCAAAGTGTGTCTAACAATTTGAGCAACTCAGGTTAGGCAAGTGTGGCAAGTGTGGGAAAAATAATGTGGCAACATAAGACAAACATAGTCACAATCCAAACAGCCACGTAATTTTTTGTGACATGCATGAAAATTTGGTTAGTTAAATTTATAGTCAAAATTTGGCGAGGTGCATCAAATCAACACATGCAAGTATCAAAAGGAAAGTCACGGCATGCATGCATGCGTTGTACTCCCTCTGTTTCCAAATATAAGTCTTTTTAGAGATTGCAACAAGTGACTACATACGAAGCAGAATATGTCTACTCCTACATACGAAGTAGCCCATTTGAAATGTGTAAAAAGACTTTTATTGAGTGTAGTGGTTTGATGTGTCGCGTCAACTCGTACAAGATCGAGAAATTTGATTACTACAACGCCCTCTCCCTCACGGACGAGCTCCGATGCCTTAACTGCACCCGCCTTTGGCTGCATGACAGGTGGGCCAACCACCTGTCGGGCCCACCTGTCATAGACGCAAAGGCAGGAGCAGTAAGTAGAAGCTTTCGCTACACACTATCTCTCTCGCACGAGGTTGACAGACATGTAGCAGTGGATTCGATACTGTAGAAGTAGGAGTAACATCATTGTTCGTCTTCTCGAAGAGGCGAAGAGCCAAGCGCAAACCGAACGTGGCGATTCTGTAACGCTCGCGTGGTGCGGTTCCTTGGAGTACTAGCCAGGCTCTTGCATGAGACAAAATTGCTATTGTTTAACAATTAAACTCCATTATCCATTGGTTGATACTCATTCTGCATAGGTCCACGCGCTTAGCACTGTTTCCTCCTGGGGTCACCAATGTTTATTTGCTAATTAATAGCATTCCATGCAACGAACTAGCCATTGCAAGTCATTAAAAGCATGCACACCTCTCATCTCTTATTGGTCGATACGTATGTCAAGAAACAAGAAACAAGGTAGAAATTAATGCACTGCGCCTAAGTGTTTGGGGACTATTTGGTTTTCGTAAGATGACTTACACACCTAGACGGAGGGAGTAGTATAGACCTGTAAACCGGAAAGGAGTATTTGCCTTTCTAGAGATTTCAACAAGTGACTAGACTACACCGTGTGCAGTACCCCCTCCCTTCCGGTGTATAGGGCTTAAATCTCAAATCTCATGAACCAAGGCATTTTGCGATTGGAGGAATGTACTGTATCTCGTACTTTACAAAACTACCCTAATTAAACTCATGCATTAATTACGTAGTTCTCTCGTTTTCCTCTCCGCCTTGGTCGCGGTGCACAATATTAAGCACTCCTATATGACTAGCCGCTCTATCTACACGTGGGACATTTCAAAGCATCCGGGCCCGCGTGCCATCCACCAAATCACAACGAGGTGCTACAGTCGAGACTCACCTGTCACCCCGGTGTGGCCGTCATGACCCGTCATATCACAAAACCCACACCTTCAGCAGTGGTAAGGTGGCCTCCAAGTTGGACTGGACGAAGCAACCATCATTTCATTGGAACGCTCGTTCAAGCCCTTTCTTCCCTTTCTTGAAGAAAACCTCACTCCAGGCTACTCACTTATGCCACTTTTCTTCTGTACCGACGAAGGAAAGGTGGGCGAATCAGTTATGCTGCTATATTTTCATTCCAATAATCTTCTTTTTGCGAAGCACCGACCGATTCTCACATCCTATTCTTTTCCCGTTTTCATTGCGAATGTGGTTTCCTTTCGATTGCTTTTTGTTTGTCAGTTCATTGATGGATCCTGGAGCACTAGGCAAAAAGTTGCCGGCGGATAACCCACTGGAGATAGAGATCTCCAGGAAGAGAGCACCGACTGAGGGAGTTCCGGACTAGGGGGTGTCCGGATAGCCGAACTGTCATCATCGGCCGGACTCCAAGACTATGAAGATACAAGATTGAAGACTTCGTCCCGTGTCCGGATGGTACTTTCCTTGGCGTGGAAGGCAAGCTTGGCGATATAGATATTTAGATCTCCTACCATTGTAACCAACTCCGTGTAACCCTAACCCTATCCGGTGTCTATATAAACCGGAGGGTTTTAGTCCGTAGGACGGACAACAATCATACCATAGGCTAGCTTCTAGGGTTTAGCCTCTTTGATCTCATGGTAGATCTACTCTTGTAACACACATCATCAATATTAATCTAGCAGGGGCGTGGGTTTTACCTCCATCGAGAGGGCCCGAACCTGGGTATAACATCGTGTCCCTTGTCTCCTGTTACCATCCGACTAGACTATCAGTTCGTGACCCCTTACCGAGATCCGGTGGTTTTGACACAGACATTGGTTCTTTCATTGAGAGTTCCTCCGTATGTCGTCACCGATAGGCTTGATGGCTCCTTTGATCATCAACAACGACGCGGTCCGGTGAGACTTTTCTCCCGGACAGATCTTCGTGTTCGGCGGCTTTACTGCTGGGCCAATTAAGCAGCCATCTGGAGCAGATCGAAGCTACGCCCTGGCCGTCAGTCAGATTTGGAAGCCTAAACTATACGGCCGATATCCGCGGAGACTTGATCTTCGACGGATTCGAGCCGCAGCAATAAGCATGCCGCCTTTGTCTCGATGGGCATGATCTAGTCAGGCAGCCGAACGGTGCTCGAGGCCGCACCAAAGATCCGCTCCGGCCCTTAATCCGGAGCCGGATTCCCCGACCAAGGACGAGTGGTTGGACACCGCCTTGGGGGTACAATCTCTACGGCGATTGAGCCGAACTCCATCCCTGTCCTTTGCAAAGACCTCGACTCCAGGGTGCCGGACTCCCATCCGGACTCCGAACCCCCCGCGCCCCTACCAATCGAATCCGATTGGGCGCCCGTTATGGAGTTCACGACGCGGACATCTTTCAAGACTCACCCTTTGGTGGCATCCTGAGTTCACTAAAGTCTCTCTCTTTATCCGGAGAGCCCTGGCGGATTACGGTCGAGAAGGTTGGGATGCGGACGGCGAAGAAATTCAACGCCCACCCACCACCCACTTTGTAGCCACCGCCGATGATCTAACCGACATGCTAGACTACGACTCAAGACATCGACGGTATGGACGGCGATGCCGAGGCGACCAAGACCCAGCGCCTACAGGGGCACTGGAAGGCCACCTCGTCATATGACATATATATGGTGGACATCCCAAAAGATGGGAACGGCGATGGAGCGGCGAAGGATGACCCTCCAAGAAGCAACCCAAGCGCCCGGCGTCGTGGCGCCGCTCTAAATCCCGCCACAGCAAGAATGAAGATTCCGGCACCGGAGATAACAATACACGGACAACGCCAAAGACAATCCACTCCGGCCAAGATCCATCGCAGAGGGTGAAGACGCCGACCCTCAAGAGAGAGCGGCGAAGAAGAGGTAGAGGATTATATGCCTCCCTCAAGACGAAGCAAGCCTCGACGACAATGAATTAAATCGTGCCTGAGAATCCCATCGAACAAGAGCGTTTTAGACGCGGGCTTATGGCCACGACGAACAACCTAAAGATAAGCGACAACAGCTTAGAGCTGATCAGGGATCTACTAACCGACAGATGGACGAAGTCCTCGGCGGCGAAGAGCATGAGCTCGAACGCCCCTCAAAAGCTACCCTAAACACAAGCTGCTCCCCGATTAGAGGAGGAGGCTTACGAACCCGCATCACCAGGGAGACAATACGGTGACCGACCACCACCCCGCGGGTCATGACAGAGAGGCCTCTAGGCCCTTCACTAGAACCGCACCCGGCATCGCTCAAAAAGCACACGGCCAAAGGGAACACTCCGGACCTGCGAAATATTGGAGGACAAGGCAAGACAATCAAGATTGATCTATGGATCGCGTGCGCCCACGGCACGTGATTTACAACCGCCACACGCCGGACACAAAGAAGTCGGCCGGGCCGAACAAAACAGACCAAGCTCTTTTGAGCTCCGTCGTGATATCGCCCGATCAGAGGCGCCAAGACACCCACTATGCTTCACTGAGACAAAGTAATGGATCATCAAATCCCGAAGGGTTTAAACCCGTCAATATTGAATCCTATGATGGCACAATGCACCCCGCGGTTTGGATCAAAGACTATCTCCTTCACATCCACATGGCCTGCGGTGACGATCTTCACGCCATCAAATACCTCCCCCTCAAGCTTAAAGGACCAGCCCGACATTGGCTCAACAGCTTGCCAGCAGAGTCAATTGGGAGTTGGGAGGACCTGGAAGCCGCATTCCTCGATAACTTCCAGGGCACTTATGTGCGACCACGAGACGCCGATGACCTAAGCCACATAATTCAGCGGCAGATTTAATTGGCGGACAATTACGGACACGGTTCTTAACCAAGAAAAACCAAATCGTCGACCGTCCGGATGCGGAGGCCCTCACGGCCTTCAAGCATAACATCCATGACGAGTGGCTTGCCCGGCACCTAGGACAGGAAAAGCCGAAATCCATGGCAGCCCTCACATCACTCATGACCCGCTTCTGCGCGGATGAGGACAGCTGGCTAGCATGCAGCAACAACCTCAGCAAAAATTCCGGCAGTCCGGACTTCAAGGACCAAAACGGCAGGCCACGTCGTAACAAAAACAAACGCCGCACTAACGGCGACCATATTGAGGATATGGCAGTCAATGCCGGATTCAAAGGCTCTAAACCCGGTCAGCGGAAAAAGCCATTCAAACGAACTACTCCGGGTCCGTCCAATTTGGACCGAATACTCGACCGCTTGTGCGGATACACGGCACCCCGAAAAGCCAGCTAACCACACCAACAGGGGACTGTTGGGTATTCAACAGCGAGCAAGTTAATTGCGAAAACAATGACAAGGGCTGCATAGCGATGACGAGGATGAGACCCAACCGCCGAACAATAGAGGATGAAGGGTTTCCCCCACAAAAGTGCGGACGGTGAACATGATATACGCAACCCACATACCCAAAAGGGAGCGGAAGCATGCACTCGTGGGATGTCTACGTGATGGAGCCAGTTGCCCAGTTCAATCCATGGTCCTCCTGCCGATCACTTTTGACCGAAGGGACCACCCCACCAGCATCCGTCACGGCGGATTCGCCGCACTAGTCCTAGACCCAATCGTCGATGGATTTCACCTAACCAGAGTCCTGATGGATTTGGCGGCAAAGAGCCTGAACCTGCTTTACTGTGATACAAGGCGCAAAATGGGCATAGACCCCACAAGGATTAAACCTACCAAAACGACCTTTAAAGGCATCATACCAGGTGTAGAAGCCAATTGTACAGGCTCAATTACACTGGAAGTGGTCTTCGGATCCCGGATAACTTCCGGCGAGGAGTTAATCTTCGACATAGTCCCGTTCCGCAGCGGCTATCATGCCTTGCTCGGACGCATCGCGCGTTGCAAAGTTCAACGTGGTGCCGCTTTCGCATACCTCAAGCTCAAGATGCCAGGCCCTCAAGGAGTCATTACGGTCAACGGAAACACGGGCGTTCTCTCCGCCTGAGAGGAACATCTGGCGGCTCTCGGCGGAAGTGCAATGCAGCCTCTTAAGGCAATTCTCGAGTCCGTCCAGATTAGCGATCCGACACAGCTAAGCGCGCCGGAGTAACTTACAACAAGACCACCTGGCACGTTCAGAGCATCGCGTGGCGATGCGGCTAACCCCAGCCCTGCGAAGCGTCAAAGCGGGTCGCTTCGCATACACCATTACGCTCACGAAGATACCATGGGCATGGGGAGAGGGGCACGACCACGATAAACCCAGACCGCGGCTCAACCACACCAGGGGCTCTCAAGTGTGTCGTTCCTTTTCTTTTCTTTTTACCTTTTAATTTTTTACCCACAGGACTCCGTTTGTCAAGCCCATCCCAGCCAGCAGACCTGCCGAACTCACGATGCAACAGCTAGGGAAGGATAAAGGCTACAACGAATATACAGGTGGTCTCCATTACGAGCATTTTTTCTGCAGCCTATCCCTGGAGGGGGACATGTTTAACAGTCTCATACCTTGCTTATCGCACTATTTGTATCGTTCTGCATTCGTAGCAGCACTTATTGAATAAACCAATGCAGCACCTTTTTGCTTATAATTGCATTTTTTTCATACATATGTTCATTCACGACATGTTGCATCCGTACACTTTGGTACAGCTAATATACACCGAGGGCTTATGTTTCCAGCGTTTTGGTGTGATGAGTCGAACACTTCCACAAGTGCGGCACCCGAACTTATAGCACTATATGCATCGGCTCGAATCATGTCTTGGGTCAATAGTTGGGTTTGCCCGACTCCGTGTTTTGGTACCTTACGTTCCATTATATCGGCTAAGGTAGCACCGGAGAACCACCGCGATTCCGCCTCAGTTCGGCCGGGTTAACGCCTCGATGGAGAAAGCTAAAACTGACCGTCATGATGAGGCGAGAGACCGTCGCTGTTCGAGAGGTTTTTGAGTCCTTAAAGACTTATGCCGCTTAGAGCGAGGCGGATCTTGTCCGGCCAAGGCGTGGATAGCGCCCCAAATTGACCTTCCGAAGACTAGGGGCTTCGCGAAATTTAAAATTATAGAATTCTATGGCTAAGTGAGAGTGTTCAAGCATTATAAGTCTGGTTGCCTTGTTCGTTGTGTTGAGCGCCTCCTAGATGGACCCAAAAATGGGAACAAGAGCGCTCAAGTTTATCCCGAACACCCCAAAGCACTCGTGGCATGGGGGCTGAAGCCGACGACTTGCCATCTCTCGGATTTTATAAACAGCCGCACAAAAGGTAATATTTTAAATTAACAAGCGTTGCTTAAGCATATGAACTAAGTTTTCAGCGCGCAGGATAACAAAATGCGAGTCTACTCAAATATTTCATCTTTGGAACACTCACCCGCATAATAGTGCTGGCGCCCTTCAACACAATCTTATAATACATCTCGGGCGTATGCGATGCTCCTTGCCCTCTGGTGGCGGGTCCGTCACGAGCCACAGGCATCCATCTTGCCCAGTGCACCTTCTTGTGCGGGCAAGGGCCCGACAGGCACCCTCGATACATAAGCGGAATGCTTGATAACTTCAACCCACGGGCACGCATCCACCAGCCGCCGCGCAGGGCCGAAGTAGCTCCCAGGCATGGCCTCCTTAGGCCACGGCCGAACTATGAGGCCCTTCATGGCCTGTTCGGCCGCCTTGTGGAGCTCGACCAGCTGCTTCAGCTGGTCGCTAAGGGGCACCGGATGTCCGGCCTCAGCATACTGAGACCAGAAGACCTTCTCTGTCGAGCTCCCTTCCTCGGCCGGTAGAATGCGGCGACATCGGACACGCTGCGAGGAAGATCTGCGAACGCATACGGAGAGCTCCGAATTCAGGTAAGCAACAGGTAATTAACACTCACATGCTTACTCTGCATGAAAAATGCCTTACCCGCTGCTATTTTCTTCACCACCTCAATCTCCTGGAGGGCCTTGTAGGCTTCGTCCTTAGCGGCTTTGGCACTCTCAAGAGTCGTTGCAAGCTCAGACTCTTGAGTCTTTGAGTCACGCTCCAAGTTCTCATGTTTTTTCATGAGATCCTGGAGCTCTTGCTCTACCTCCGCCACCCGCGCCTCCTGCTTCTCTCGCTCGGTGCGTTCCGTGGCCGCATTACGTTCGGTCATGCCACCGCCTCCTTCGTGGTCGCCACCTCGTTAGTGGCCCCTACAATGCCCACGTTATCCTTGTCATTTTTCTTGCAACCAAATCCTTTTCAGAAGGTACAATTTTCATAAGGTATTACTCACCTTCTTTTTCCTCGAGCTGCTTCTTGGCATGACCGAGCTCGTTCTCGGACCGCTCGAGGTTTTTCTTCAAATTATTGACCTCCTTGATCGGTCGACGGAGGTCAAGAAGCACAACTGCAATCCCATATTGGCATATTTTTTATGACTCCTGCATTTATCTTTCTAAAGATCCTCAGTCCCACTTTTCTTTCCGAACACCGAACCGAGCATCAGGGGCTACTGTCTATGCGGAACCATTTTACATATATTAAAATTTCTTACCTCAAAGCCTGATAGAAGGCTGGTACAGAGGTCCAGCCCGCTCTTGGCGGATCGAACTGTCCGGATCACCGCACTCCTAACGATGCGGTACTCCTCCTCGATGGAGGCGCCGTTGAGCGCCTCGATGGCTATCCGGTGCCTCGGTTGGGCGAAGGACACCGGCGTCTTACCCTTCTTGCGAAGGGATCGTTTGCGGACTCGGAACCTTGAAGGTTCCGGCATTGAGTCCGGACAAGGGTCGACCTTAGAGCCCTGAGGTCTTGCCCCCACGCGCTGGAGTCCGGGGTTGCCTTGTGGCACCTCTGCGCCACCTCCTCGGGACCAAGCCCCTTTGGGGCCCGCCGCGACATTGTCCGCAACATGAGGCGAGGAGGCGGTCGGGAAGTACTCTCCATTTCCGGCGAGCCCGAGGACCGCTTCGATGAATCGGCGAGCTTCGCCTTTGGGCGGGCTGCACGATTGTTCGACATTAGAGAACACTCTGCAATAATAAAGCGCCATGGGTATCCGGACACTTATGATCTCGCCAGGGGCTTGGCCCTTGTAGGCCAATCCCCCTCATCGTCGTCGACGTTGGTGGAGAAGTCCGGAGGAAGGGTTCTTCCCTTCTTGGACCCTCCGGCCTCCCCAGTTGGGGCGGCCTTCCTTTTCCTCTCCTCCCCCGCTGGGGGAGAGGCTTCTTCTTCTTCCTCCTCGTCTTCAGGAGAAGATTCTGTTTCAGAATCCGACAGCACCTGGCGTTGGGTGCTCCTTCGAGTTCCCATAGCCTCCTTCTTGGCCTTCTTCTCCGGCACCACATGGGGTACCGGAGCCAGCAGCCCGTCAATCGGGCGTCGGCTGGTCTTCGGCAAAGGAGCCGGACAGTTAATCTGTCTCGGACGTCTTCAACCAGACCTGTCGAAGAATAGGGAGTTTTCAGATCCCACGTAGAGTCAATCTATGGAAAAGGAGTCCCGTAAAGGGTAAAATAACTTACCTCGCTGGCTTGACGCCGCGAGCTGTATCCGCGATCTTTGTTAGGAGATGCGGGGGCTTCGGCGCCCTTGAACAGCACCTTCCAGGCATCTTCGTATGTGGTATGGAAGAGCCGGCTCAAGGTCGTGATTCTATACTCAGTGATGCCGTTGGAGTTGATGGACTCGATTATCTTCCAAGCCTTCCGCTGTTACTGTTTTAGATGGCCTTAAGCCATATTTATTTTGCTAAGTTCTCTCTTGAGACATTCGATGTAATAAGTGTGTGATTGCTACTCTGTTATAAATTCTTCAAGTACTGTGTGGTGTCAGCATTACTGATCCAGGGATGACACCTCAACACAGAGATCAGACTGTTTGAGGTCTGGTCGCTACAAAGATGGTATCAGAGCACACGCTGACTGTAGGACACGGCCACTAAGCTAAAGCCCTAGATCACTACTCTTTCTTCTCATCTCTAACTCCTCATCTTTTCTATTCTTTTAGGATGGCGGATGCAAGGAACAAGTTCACACAACCGGATGAAGATACACCCTTTGGATATCACTTGAAGGAAGTCACTAGATACCTGAACATAGGAATACCAAGCTTCACCGGGACTTTCAACGCCACTTTACCCGAAGAGGAGCGCTGGATGATTCAAGTTCAAATTCCAGGAAGGACATTTGCACCAGTCACGGAGCCCATAGAGTTTACCTTTGATGCACCAACTTGGAGTCTAGGAAAGAGCATGGCAGCCCACATAGCCATGGGGCGAATTGGAAAAGTTTACCACAATGATCTCAAGAATACTATCTACCAGATTTGTGGGCGCCGAGATGAGCAATGGGAGATGATCAGCACCAGGAGGGACAGATCAATCGCAGCTTACATTCAGGAACTAAACCAGCACATCAGATGCCAGGAGAACCAGATGTGCGCAGGTATGGAGGATCTACAGAAGGCCATGACCAAGATCAAGGAGCTAGAAGAAGAACTCGAGGCTACACGTGAAGACTACATGGAGGAGATCGTCGCTCTAGTGAGACAGATCGTCGGTCCTAAACAAACGGTTTTTAACCCCTTTCGTCGACGGCTTTCAGAACCGTCGCCAAGTGAGTGTGTGCGATAGGGGGTCCTTCCCACACGACCCAGAAATCGTCGGGGATATGGAACAGTGATCCAGAGGCCTTCCAAAATGTAATCGTGTGCGATGCAACACACACTAAATTCTTCCGCACGTGTAGTATCGGTGATTAAGCGTTTCTAATGACGCAGTGAAACTATACAGTCTGTCGTAATGAACCGTTTGGGAAACAGTATGTAAGGCACACAGGCCAACATATGAACTGTGTGCAATTTGTGCCCTATCGCACATGAGTTTTCTGCGTGACCCGTCTGCCATGCTAGACTCCATCGCACACGTTTTCCAACAATTACCGTCTGCGATAATGTTCTATCACAAATGGTTCATGAGCCCCTTCCCACACATACAAGTGTTGCAGACTGTTTGTGATTTGTTAGGTGTCATCGATGGTTGCCGCAAGAGTGATGTGTGATTTTCATTTGGGATCCCACACATTTCCTGAAAAATACGACTGGGATTGTATTTTGCATTGGGCACGGTTTACTCCCAGTTCTCGTGTGTGATAACGCGATATCACAAACGGTTCCGGAGAACCTATGCAGACGTAGTAGCGCTGCAAATCCTTTGCGATCTGCTGTGTATCACCGACGGTTCCGCTACGATTGACGTATGCTTTCCGATGTGGATCGCACACACTCATTTAGTTGAACCGCAAAGCGGAGCAATTTCGAGTTAAAACAAAAATATCCCATTACTGAATCGACGCATAAAAAGCAAATTCACCACAATATTCAATTGAACAAATAAACAAAAATATCCCATTTTGAATCGACGCATAAAAAGCAAATTCGCCACAATATTCAATTGAACAAATAGTGTCCACAGGAAGAACATTCACCAGATTTCGCAATAATTGCAATTGAACCTATGGTAGCTAAATTCCAATGATTTGTCCACACATATATGCATTACATAATTAATCATAGTGTACGAAATACGAAGACCTCATCAGATGGAAAACAATGGATCCATGCATTATATGTTTAGCGGCTAACTCTTACTCAATGTTTCAGGAGAACGCATGCTGAAATCTTCATTATCACCAGTGGGATTGATGTAGTGATCCAGGAAGAAGTCACTGATAAATCTCCGAACCATCAACAATTCACCGGTAGGGAGCGATTCAGGGTCCTCGGTTTTAAGATGAGCTGCAGTATTTTTAAGATCGAGAATGTGCCATATGAGTGGAGTAGAAGATATTAATTAAGATAGACTTCTTGGTACTAATTCACGAGGATCGTCACAACTATCGCCAGATTCTGAGATGGAGATCATGTGTCTGCAAACATAGTATCCACAAAGGTTGGTCCCTGCTTCTTGCTGAGGACACTGAAATTTTATGTACAAAATTAGTCATGTATTTGTCCTATTAAGAACAACCTAACTGGTGTTAGATGTATTATTTTTTTCTTTGGACAAAATAGAAAGAGGTTTATTTAGAATCTTGAACATTTGACAAGCGCAAGGAAAGGTATTTGCAGACTGTTGGATAAATTTTCTGAAAATAATGGATTTCGGTGTGTTACTGGAGAAACGATCTCGTGCTACAAAGGTAGTTCCTCTTGAACAAGTTCCCTGTTTTAGTTTCCACAATGCGAGCACACTGCAAATGATGATGAATTTTGACAACATCAATTGTTGAACCAGATATGGATGCAAATTAATTTCAACATCATAGAATTCAATACCTATCCAAGAATTGCTGAAGATGCGTCAGATCAGCGTTTGTTGACTCTCTAAGAGAATTGATGTAGTAAACTGTGTTCTTGTTTGGAACAATGAATACCAATATCCAGTGATTGCTACATATTAAGAAAGCCATGAACTTACGAATTATGTCGAAATCTGAAAGACAATCAGTGTATGCGTGGTTGTTTACTTGACTTACCGTTCATGATATGGCCAGAGAAATGATTCTGCATGGGACGTGTTTTCGAAGATACGGACGACCGTGTTAAAGGCCCAGTCCCATCGGTCCTTTTCATGTAATGTTGTGCCATTTGCTAATCCGGGATCTATGAAATACACACTCTCACTTTGTCTTCTCTGCGCGTTCAATCCCCTGAGAGGAATAAAATGCAGTTAGTTGTTTATCATTTACAACCTTGTATGGAGAAGTTAATCAGAGTTTGTTAAGTACTTACAAAATCACGCATCTAACAAGAGTGGCATCGAGCGCGTTGAAGTTGAAGAAGAGATGTAAGTCCTCGAAACTCACAATGATGGAACCAGCATCGTGTCGGAAATGATCTCTGTTGTAGTCGACTAGCAAATGGTGATGACCTTTTGACATTTGATCCATGCAATATTCATGTAACTCGCGGCAACTAGAGCTGCACTCATCAAAGTATTCGCCAACAAGAAATGGCTGGCCATGGACGTAATTGTGTGCTTCAAGTACGCCTGCTTTGTTTTTAGCAAGCAACAAACGTACTTCTTCATCACCCATGGTGTCAGAAATAATATTACTCCCCGATTCAAACAATCTGTTGTTAATTTGGTTCTGGGTGATGAGTGCTTTAAGTAAGAGGCAATCGTTCTCTTTCCTCTTCACTCTCCTGCTGTGCTTCCTCGTGGTCATGGGTGTAGCCTTTTTGGCCACTTCCTTCTTGGTACTTGAAGCATTTCTGGCAGAACGTCTAGTTGCCTAGTAGACTGCCGAGCAGACGGTGAAGCTTGGACGGACTGCTTAGCAGACGGTTTATCTATGCCGGACCGCTAAGCTGGCGGTCTTCTTTGTAATGAGTCTTTGGGCTGTAGCGAAGGCATCGGACTGCGACCATGCGTTGAAGCTATGTCGGGTTTCTGCGCGGTGGTGCCAACTTGCCGATTGTCTTTGAGGAGGCCGTGCCAATGCATTGGTTTCTTTGGCAGGAAGTGTTGATGCATTGGTATGCTGATCACGCTACCGCGGACCAATGGGCCGATGAGCGATCGGTTACGGACCTCTGATCGCTTAGTAGGCGGTTACGAAGCATCGATCGCTTAGCGATCTGTTCCATGTTGGTCTGATGAGCATGTGCTATACTGGTAGGTCTCCCCGCTGCTTGGCTGACCGGCATCTGAACCGGTGGTGCGTCATCAGCTTGTAGGCCTTGCCCTTTGGCTGCTTTAGGCGGAGGATGACATGGCCTGTACGCCACAAAGTCGGTGCGGCTGATCACAAGTTGATACATCAGCCTGCGAGAGCTGCTCTGGCAAGGAGAGCATCACAAGTTGAGGGGCAACAGTGGTTGCTCTTGGCGGGGCTTCAAGAATCTCATCGATGAACTCTATTTCCTTTCATGGCCACTGAATGTGATGTAACAGTGTTTCTCCCAAGGTCATTTGCTCATCGAAGTCTCCTAGGACATTCTTCAGGGCAAATTCATTGAATCCAGGCTTTACTTCAGTCACGTAGCACTTCACATAGCCTGGCTTAAATGTCACATTGTCCAAGAAGAGGCCATCTTCCAAGAAGGGTGGGCAAATCCAGGCTGTTGCACATTTTAATGTACCTTCTTGATGTGTAAGCACGCCCTTCAGTCTGTCTTTCGTTCTAGATAGATCAGATATAGCATCATCATGAGCAGCTTGATCTCGGTGTCATTTGGGTCGGTGATGCAGCTACTCTTGTGCAGTGTTGTCGGCATAATAAGCGACATCATACATGCCCGCTTCCCTCCCATCTCGGCTGCTCTGTCGGTGTTAGTCTTCTGCATCATCATTGACTCCTCAACATCCTTTCGAACAGCCGGATAAATCTCCTTCTTCAACTTTTCAAACAATGCATTCTGCTTCATTTCACTCCTTGCTTTTTTCATGCTGAGGCTCTCTTCTTTGCTGAGTGTGAAAGCCCTCTTGTGCGGGACATTAACACCTATACCCCTTGCACGGCCAGGGGGCTCTTTTGTGTCCAGAGCAGTGGACAAATGTCACATGGTCTTGAGTCCCTGTAGAATCTTCCAGGGATCTTGGAAGCCTCTACCATAACTTCATACAGTTTGGCGTCACGTGCGTTTTCAAAGTAATAAGTTCCGTCATCACGTCTCTTTGCACGTGCCCGCAAGTAGTCTCTGGCACGTTCGCCCTTGATTTCACTAAACGCTGGATTCCCACCCGCCACTACTGCTTCTTTGTCCTCCTGTTCCCATATCAGTTTCATGCCGTAGTATCCTGCCACACCCATACGGTGGGGGTGAATGTTCTTCTTCTGAAGTTCCGATTGCTTGAAACTCTTTGCAAGAAACTCTGGAATTGCCCTGACCCTTTTGAATTCTTCCCAGTCTGCCTTTGTAATTTGGGGGTATGCGGGGATTGGGTCCTTGCCTTCACTCAAGTACTCCTTGTACAGCACGTGCTTCCAGTTTCTCCAAGCATCCCTAGCCTTCTTCAAAGGCGGCGTGTTCCACCTGCATTCTCCTTCTTTCTGGAGCGTTGAAGTGATCCATGATCTCCCGGACTATCCTTCACCGTGTTTACGTGTGACCTTCGAAACCCGGCAGATTAATGTTGAGCCTTGCCACCAACAAATCCACACACACTCTGAACCTCATGCGTGCTTTATCTGGTTTAGTTGGAGCCCAGGACTTTAAATCAATCTCGGTTACTTCATATACACCTTTAGGCTGGTGTGTGGGCTTCCTTGGAGCGTTCCTCCGTGTCCTGACTAGAAGGGTAATTGCTGCAGCTCTATCCCGTCCAAGACTACTTGATCCCTCACAATCTGCTGAAGACCTAGGGTTGTCCAAATCAGATGAAGATACATGGCCTGAATGAGTGTTGTCGCTGCTACTCGGCATCTACAGAGAACACATGCGGAACTCAGGAAAGGAGGATAAGCATAAAACTAACAAGCTTGGTATCAAGCTTTCTAAACATGCCATGCAATAATTTAGAAAAATTACGGCTAATTTGTTAAGTTTGTGTGACTCGGGCGCCCGCGATCTGTAAATAGGCAGTAACTTATTGGAACAAATACAACTTATATGTAGCAAGGAAGGTAGATAATGAACATATATACGCTCTCCATTATTTATAGCCAATTTGGGAACATACGAAACAAAATTGGAAGAGGGATTGCAAGGAAATATGCCTCACCGCGATGGAGAGCAGTAACTAACAGGCTTCTTAATGCAAACCCGGCCAGACCACAGGAGAGGTGAGGGTTACTGCATCGATATGCTTGAGGGTGGTTGGCGCCCAAATGAAGGTAGCGGCCCACTTAATGGGCTTCCCTAATGGGCTCGCATGGGCCAAAATTCTCATAGGCCTTTAATTGATCGGTTTTGTCCTGTCCATAATTGCTCATCGTAATGGGCTCAAATTATAGTTGGGTCGGAATCGACGTTATCTAATAAGGCCTACAGACATGCTCGAACTCTACTGGACCCATTATGTTAATGGGTTGTAACCAGACCAAAAGCTCTGTTGGGCCGCTATCATTGAAACGAGCCAACAGTTAATGCTCAGCCCTGTTACCTCCCGGGTCGTTAACAGGCCGTCATCGATGCGAGCAATATGGGCCCATTTGATTTCACAGGCCGTTAGCAGGCCGATACTAAGGTCGGGTTATATATGGCCCAACTGTATTGTGGGCCTTTAGCAGGCTAAAAGTGATAGCGGGCTCGTACTGGACCATGAAGAGCATGGCCCACTAAGAGGCTGAAAGTCAGGTCGGACTGTGTATGACCCAACTGTGTTGTGGGCCTTTAGCAGGCCGAAAGCGAAACCAGGCTGGTATTGGTCATGAAGAGCATGGGCCATTAAGAGGCCAAAACTCGAGTCCGACTACAAATGGCCCAACTCATTTATGGGGCGTTAACAGGCCAAAACTCAGGTCTGACTGTAAATGGCCCAACTCATGTATGGGCCATTAACAGGTTGAAAGACACACCGGGCTAGAAATTGGCCCACCACTTAAATGGGTCGCTTACAGGCCAAAAGACGTACATCCTGAAAATTGGCCCATCCCTCGAATGGGCCGTTAACAGGCCGAAACCACATGGGGCCGATATTGAGCCCAAATATATAAAGGGTTGTTAACAGGCTCAAACTGACGATGGGCTGCAATGGTGTCAAATAGTTAACGGGCCGTTGACGGGCCGAATTGGCACATCTCGTATGGGTCATGGGCTTAAATGGACCAGACACCAGTAGGCCCTATATGGTTTGGCCTGCTAATTTTGACTGGGCTGGCCTCTTTCACCTAAATGGGCCACGGTTGGGCCTTGCCACGTGCCAACATATCATAGGCGCCTCCCGTACAATGAGTGGATGACATTTGTACCAACGCTGAGCCAACACGTGGATCCTCCGACGAATAAGAATTTTACACATGGAAAATCCCCATTGGTCGATGCTGTTAATGGGTTATCGGATCCAAACTGGAACCCGATAGCTTAACAGCGACCCGTTACCATGGATGCCACGTGTCGGTTACCCTTGACGAGAACACTTCCATGATGCGTCATTTATCGTCATGGAAGTGGACCCTTCCGTGATGATAATTTTGGTAGTGTCATGGAACACTTCTATGACAGCACAGGTATGACAATCTTGATTTTGTCATAAAATCGTCATGGATGTACATGCATGACAGAAAACGTGACCTACTATGACAAACATGTATTATCACGGAAGTGGTTCTTTTTGTAGTGTAATATTTAGTATCATGTAATATCAGCAACACCCGGAGATCCTTCCTCGACTACCCAGCGAGGAAGTAATCCCGGGGTAGTAAAACAGTTAAGTATCACAATAGTATCCAGTTCTAGTTGTAGTTGATCACGATACAACTCTAAGCGTCCTATTACCATGGACATGACTATTCGAATAGATTACTTCCTGCAGGGGTGCACCACATTGCCCGGTACGATCAATTACCTCTGGCCAGACACACTTTTTTGGGTAATGCCCGGCCTCGAATAATCAACACGACGTAGTCCTACCTAGGCTCTCCAGAGAGGTTAGCACGCCGGTCTACATCCTAAGTGTGAAGGGGTCATGGTCCAGTCGCCCTAAGCACTCCTGCATGTTGCAAGGTCGGTCGGGCCCAGTCCTGGCTACCTCTTTATACAAAGCAGGTGCTTACGCAGACCACCCGGGCACGTGCCACTCAACTATGACGTCTGTATAGCTTTCGGGAAAAATCGTACGACGCCGAGGGTCCCATAAACCATCATCCCGCATGGCGGTTAGTGTGTATAGGCCAACGACCTACTCAGATCAAATACCCAAATCCGTTAGTGTATTATTAGCATCTCGCGGAGACGTCCAGGGTCGTCACTCCGACTAGGTAACTCGCGGACCACGACCAGGGACCAGGCCCACCTCTCTCCTCCGTGATCTCCACCTACCCTGTCGTTCCGCCACATTATCTCTCGTGGGTACCCTTGGGGCCGTCCCATTTTTATCATTGCAACAGTCGGGGTTCGGGTCCATACCATCAAGGTGAAACTGGAGGAATCACCCTCTATAGGTTTACCTTGATATAATGCATGACAGAGACTTCACCTGGAGTGAAATACGAGGAATCACCCTCGGTAGATCACACTAGATGTGCAACACTACCGAGTCGACATCGAGAGTGAAATACAAGGAATCACCATCAGTAGATCACACTTGATACGGCTCGGTAGAGTCGTACAATTGTAAGGGCCTTTAGGGGTGTTCGGGTCTCGTTACAATGATCTATCATCTCGGACAACCTAGAT
The DNA here is from genome assembly GCA_021605145.1 of Aegilops bicornis. Taxonomy (NCBI): domain Eukaryota; kingdom Viridiplantae; phylum Streptophyta; class Magnoliopsida; order Poales; family Poaceae; genus Aegilops; species Aegilops bicornis. The sequence continues at coordinate 515,894,230 of CM038674.1, forward strand.
AACAAGTATGGCAACACAAAGAAGGGTGTAGGGTCACTGATGGGACACTGTGATTCCTATACTAAGCATTTAGGATAATAGGTAGAGTATCAATAGTAGGTTATCAAAACAGGCTATGCATCATAATAGGAGATACCAGAACAACAACAGTAGCAAAATCTAATGCAACAATAGAGAGAAGGAATGGGCGATATATGAATTATCAAGGGGGTTTTGCTTGCCTGGAAGCTCTGCCGAGAGGGACGAGTCATCGTCGACGTAGTCTTACTCGGAGGCAGTGGCAGTCTCGGGGTCTATCGAAGAAGAAGAGGGGGGAGAAACAATAAATACAAAGCAACCAAATGCAGCACAATGCATCACATGGCAGTATGTGATGATGATATGCTCTAATGCAACCCTAGGCATTTTAAAAGAAGAGGTAAAACATTTGGAAATGTTTTCCCAGCTCCAGGCATTTTTTGGTATATTGAACCAGGGGCAAAATGTCAATGTTCGCTAAGTTAGATGGGTGTGGCAGGTATGTGTATAGCATAAATAGATTCATTATATTTTTCAGAGCAACTTTCATATATACATTATTTTAATCCGTTTTACGGTTTATTTTCTATTATTTTTCTAAGTTTTAATCATTTTTTGGAATTACTAGATTTATTTCAAATTCAAAATTAAATATCAAAATGCTAAGTGCACCCACAAATGTACCCAATAGTGGGCACAGAGAGGCTTACAGCGGAGCCTAGTTGACTGGGCCAACAACCGAGTCAGCAGAGGCTCACAGGTGGGGTCAGCTGCTGAGTCAGCAGCTGACTAGGCTCATCTTATCCACTTAAATAGTGCCAGGGCCCCACATGTCATACTCAGTAGGTTAAACATGGTATTTATTTAAATAAGAGCTTAAGTAGTGGGAGTGGACCCACATGCCAGTGACACATAACATTTACTAAATTGGTCTCTAATTAAACTTGTGGTTAATTAGGCGGTGGGACCCATCTGTCAGCAACACAGGACGCATTTAGCATCTAAGCTAATGACGCCACCTCAGTGCACCGGTGTTTAATCGCCGGCGACCAAGTACACAGCGGTGCCTCGCCAGATTTGGGTGGAATCTCGCTAAGGGGCTCGGATGGACGCGCGGATTGCGGCGTTCGAACACGGGCGAAGAGCTGATACGTCCATTTTGCATCACGATTTCCAACTATTATTTATATTGTTTTTGGCTATTATAAGACTTTGTAGTGTCATTCTAATGCCTTTTCTCTCTTAATTTGCAAGATTTACATGAAGAGGGAGATTGTCGGCAGCTAGAGTTCTGGGCCTGAAAAAGTTATGTCAGAGATACATATTCTTCACATCTCCAAATGAACTGAAATTTCACGGAGAATTGTTTTGTAATAAATAAAAAATATCAGAAGAAATAAATAGTAGAGGGGGCCACCCAGGTGCCCACGAGTTACCAGGGCGCGCCCACCCCCTAGGGCACGCCCTGGTGGCTCATGGGGCCCCTGGCCAGCCTCCGGTGCCCATCTTCTGGTATATAAGCCCATTTTTCCTAGAAAAAAATAAGGATATGACTTTCGGGACGGAACGCCGTTGTCTCAAGGCGGAACTTGGGCAGGAGCACTTTTGCTCTCCGGTGGAGTGATTCCGCTGGAGATACTTCCCTCCGGGAGGGGGAAATCAAAGCCATCGTCATCACCAACAACCCTCTCGTCGTGGGAGGACCAATATTCATCAACATCTTCACTAACACCATCTCATCTCAAACCCTAGTTCATCTCTTGTATTCAATCTCTGTATCAAAACCTCAAATTGGTACCTGTGGGTTGCTAGTAGTGTTGATTAGATCTTGTAGTTGATGCTAGTTGGTTTATTTGGTGGAAGATTATATGTTCAAATCCATTATTCTATTCAATACCCCTCTGATCTTGGACATGAATATGATTTGTGAGTAGTTACTTTTGTTCTTGAGGACATGGGAGAAGTCTTATTATAAGTAATCATGTAAATTTCGTATTTGTTTGATATTTTGATAATATGTATGTTGTTGTTTCCCTTAGTGGTGTTATGTGGACATTGACTACATGACACTTCACCATATTTGGGCCTAATGAAAAGCATTATGGAGTAGTAATTAGATGATGGGTCGCTAGAGTGACAGAAGTTTAAACCCTAGTTTATGCGCTATTCCGTAAGGGGCTGATTTGGATCCATATGTTTCATGGTATGTTTAGATTTACCTTAGTTCTTATTTCGTAGTTGCGGATGCTTACGAGAGGGGTTAATCATAAGTGGGAGGCTTGTTCAAGTAAGAACAACACCCAAGCACCGGTCCACTCACATATTAAATTATCAAAGTAACGAACCGCAAATCAAACAAACATGGTGAAAGTGACTAGATGAAATTCCCGTGTGTCCTCAAGAACGCTTTACTTATTATAAGAGACTGTTCTGGCCTGTCCTTTGCTAAAAAAAAGGATTGGGCTACCTTGCTGCACCTTTGCTACCGTTACCATTAATTGCTCGTTAGAAATTATCCTGCTATCAAACTATCCGTTACCGACAATTTTAGTGCCTGCAGAAAATACCTTGCTGAAAACCTCTTGTCATTTCCTTCTGCTCCTCATTGGGTTCGACACTCATACTTATTGAAAGGACTATGATTGATCCCCTATACTTGTGGGTCATCAAGAGCCGCGTCCAACGGTGGCCCTGGCTGGTGCTGGGGAGGCCTAAAACTACGGCGGCAGCCAGCGCAGGAGGTGGCCGGAGTTGGGCGATGTCGGAGATAAGGCTGCGAGGCATGGCGAACGACACGGAGGGGCACCTTGGACTCCTGGGGGCTCCAGGAGCACGGCGCCAGGCTCGGACGCGAGCTTTGTTCGCGTGGACGCGACGACGAGCTCTCCAGCGGCGGCGGGTGCCACGACAATGGCGACAGCAGGCGGAACGGCGAATTGAGCAATTGAGAGAGAGAGAGAGAGAGAGCGAGCGAGAGAGGAGGCACGCGGATCTCACCGAGGAGCTCAAGGGGGCTCGTCGAGGGGTCTAGTAGCAGTGGCCCGAATCGACGCAGATCACCAGCGAGGTCCGAGCAAGAAGAAGATGGTGTCGGCGTCGATGCAGGGGCGCCGAGTTCGAGGTGTTAGTCGTAGGCAAAGGAGAGGTCGATGGCGGATCTCCTGGACAAACTAGCGGAGCTCGACGGGCACGGTGGCCGCGAGATTGACGGGGTGTAGACGACGGCAGTGCTCGGCTTCACGTGGGAAAGAAGAAAAGCAGCGTGGAGGGGGAAGAGGAGTGGAGCTAGGGTTTGTCCGCGGGGCAGAGAGGCCGCGACAATCCTTGTAGACGTCGAGGAGCGGCGGATGGCCGACGCGTGCGACATCCGTGCGCTGGAAGGCCGCACGGTGTCCACCGCGAGAGGTTGAAGGAGACACAGTGGTGGGTTGCATTGGGTACTATTCACGATGGGCCAAAGTGCACAACGAAATTTCCCTTTCTACTTTTCCTTTTTCTATTTTCTCATTTAAATACTAAATATTTTTTGTTAAATATGAGACTTGTCACAAAAATACTTTGCAATATCTTAGACTGCCAGAAAAAGTTTGGGGGCTATTTGATTCCTCTAGAATTTATGGTGGAATTTAAATGAGATAATTGGGGATGTTTGGTCCTGTTTTGCATGCCAGGGGCATTTTAGGATTTTAGGTGATGATGTTTTTCTGAACATAATTACTTAGGGATTATTTACAAAATTATGAACTATTTTGTTTCCATGTTTGAAGATATAAATATTTGACTTGCAATTTAAATTGGAATTTGATTTGAATTTTTGGACAAGTGGAAATTTAGCTTGACAAAACATGATGGCATGGCATCATTAGTGTGAGATTACTGTAGCATGATTATTGGGGTGTTATCCACTCATGCAATTAAGGTTTCCTCTCAATCTCATATTCAAGAACCAACACAATTCTAGCATAGAACATAAAATTAATCTTGAATATGGAAAACATAATAATAATAATAACTTTATTATTACCTCTAGGTTATATTTGCAACAACCACTAGAATTTTTGAGCCAACACCTGTCCCATATAACCGTGAGTGTTGCCATAGTCAATAAGAACTATGTGATTTTCCTGCGCATTGCTGTGGAAATTTAAAGATTTTTTTGGATGAATTCTGTATGAACGAGATGACCTAAATCAAAAGCTATTATTTCTGAAAGTAATTGTGTGTGAATAAAGAGTGCATGTACGCTGAACGATTGGAGTTGGTATAATTAAATCGGAGTATGCATTGTTAGTGGATGATGATGTGGCACATTTAGTGATGTGCAAGGTTGCATGTTGCGAGAATTAGAGTTAGCATAGATCAACTATTTAGGTATATACTCCCTCCCTTCTGGTTTAGAGGGCTCAAATATGAAATCTCATCAACCAAGGTAGATGCTGGGTCGACGATTCAAGTTTTGTGGATACAAAAGTTCCCATTGAAATATTTCTCACGTCTTCAAATCATGAAGCAATAAGTGCGTCACCCTCCCTCTAAATTGGAATTGCATGGTGCATGTAGAATAAGATGCATGCATGACCAATATTTCCCTCTCCCTCATTTATATGAATTAAATGCAGCGAGAGACTCGAAGCCTTTAACTCAATTGGACTTAAAATGAGCCTAGTACTCCCTCCGTCTCAAAATAAGTGTCTCCAGCTTAATACAATTTTGTACTAAAGTTAATACAAAGTTAAGCCATTTATTTTGGGACGGAGGGAGTATAATGGAAATCTGAAAAATTTCAGATCAACCCTTTAAACTGGAAAGGAGGTAGTATGATAAGGCAGAGTTTATGTTGTAGCAATGCCTGGAGCATGATCGTCTAACTATTTCAGTGCCAACTAATGCATGAACACAAATGTGCATTAGTTCTCCTTTAGTTTGTTGTTCCTCTTCAGCTAAGGTGTCCAAATTTTCAAATACTAGAACAATGTTGCTCGCTCCATTGCTTTAAGTTGAGCTACCATGGGAACCGTGCACTAAGGGCATTGTGTAAAATTTTGTCCACATTTGAAGCACAATCCATTTTTTCTTCTAAAAATCCTTGAGCTGCATTGCTTTCCAAGAATCCCCTACAACTTTTTCGTAAGGAGAAATGTCATGTTCGCCCCCTAGGAAGGCATCTTTCTATGGCAGAGTACTTTTCTATCAATTTTTTTAACTCTCCATCGATTCTTCATGGGTCAAGGATTCAATACCAAGTTCACAACCTCATAAACATACTCAGGCATGTATGGCTCCACATCCACTCTAATTTCTGACTTGAGGCCCAATACAAATTGAGTGATAAGGACGATTTTGCTTTGTTGTCTCCTATGTTAGCATTTCATACATGAGACACTCAAAATAGTTTTGGTTATGTTATTGTTCCTCTCTTCTTGAGCAGTAATAACTCACACGTCTTAGTATGTGACCATTCACTCCAAATTCACCAGCTGCACATTAGTGACCATGGTCGCATGTTACCTTAAATCCATCATGATTTGATATTGCTTGAATTAGTCATTGCACCGCTTAATACAAATTATGAGCTTGTTATTGTCGAAGCTTGGAAAATCCATTTCCAGTATCCATTGTTTCATTGGCTTGCTCCCACCTGAATCACCCAGATCATAGACTGGCGAGGCCGTCACATAGGTGTATCGTACCGCGGGTTATTGCTTGAAAAATTGGTGTGGTGGTGGCCGCGGCGATGCTCCCATGATACTTGAGTCACTGTGCACCAAAACTTGAATTGGTGGCAGTGGTATCAGAGTCGCCTTGAATGCCCACACCGTTTCTTCATGGGTGTGCTTGACCTCTCGCAAGGACGTCATGGAGAGATCGACCTTCACTTGGAACTGATTGAGGCGCTCAAATTTTTGGTTGAAGCATTAGTCGAGGTCGGCCAGTTGTTGCTTGATCGTGCTCACATCTGTCACTTGGGTAGCTAATTCCTCGAGCTGCTTCATCGGATGTTCCTCAAGTTCTACACGTAGGCCTTAGTTGGTGTTGTGGTAGCCTCAAGTTCTACACGTAGGCCTTAGTTGGTGTTGTGGTAGCCTCTCTTCAAGCCGATCGAACCTAGATTAGGATTTACGGAGCTCAAATCGAAAGACGCCCTCCAACCTTCTTAGTAAAAATTTACCGATTGAGGCTGAGAGAATACGGAAGCAAGCCAACGAACCAAGTCTTCGATATTAACTGCTACATCCTAGACAAAGAGAGGTATAGATTGCCTAGTGACACATCTAGGGGTTGGGAAGAACAAGAAAGAGGGAAAGGGGAGCATGTGAGAAGAGGTAGAGGTAGGAGACGAGAATTCTTTTTACCTATGAGTGGAAGTTAATCGATCAAGGCCGAGAGAATGCGGAAGCAACCCAATAAACTAAGTCTCTGGTACCAACTGTTATGTCCTAGATCAAGTGAGGTAGATTGTCTGGCAGCAGGTGTAGGGTTTTGAAAAATATGAAAGGGAAAAGGGGAGCAGGTGAGAAGAGGCAGAGGTAGAAGTCGAGAGTTCTCTTTTCTTTATTTCTACCCTCCAGAATCTGTGGGGTCATTGCTAATTTTTTTTTTGAATTTTTTTCTTCACAATGTATAATAAGTGTACAATGTTTTTTGGCTATTTTTCTTAAAAGTTGTGGGTTAGCTGTCAGCGAGATCCATCAGTCAATACACCACACTTGGCCCATTACACAAACAAGACCCACAATCATCTTGTATTGCCCACTTGCTCTGCTGGAGTAGGTGAGAAGAGGCAGAGGTAGGAGACGAGAATTCTCTTTTTTCATTTCGTACACTACAAGATGATCGTTAGGGTAACGATACCCTAACAGTGGGACCCACCAGTCAGTACATCGATGCCCCCCTAACCATTCAATCATTTGATTGGTTGGTTCTCGTTCGGGGCCTCGGAGCATCCTAGCAGATCTCGCAAACCTGGCCGTCCGCTATAATAACCGTTGATATAGCGGATGGGGCCGATTTTTCACCTCGAACAGATCCTCTAAAATCACTCATACGCTAATTTTTTAGGGGATCTTGCATAGTTCAGCCGATTCCGTAGACTCTTCTTCTTCTTCTCTCAAGTTAATTATCGTGTCAGTGCATGAGCTGTGACAGACTTCCCGGATCCCTTCGGGCGCCCCCTGATCCCCTCCGTGCGCCGCTGCCCAATCCACATCCGCCTCTGTGTGCCGCAGCAAGGGACGCCCCCAATCATGTTCGCGTGCGGCTCCACCGTCCCGGTTCCCCTTGGACGCAGCTTCAGTGACTTTACGAAGTCAAGTCTCACCGCAACTTAGCCCCCATTATCAACCGTCCGTTAAAGATCCAACGTTCCAGATTGACCTATTTTTCATATTGAAAATTTTGAAGTGTTCAGAAAAAATAAAAAAAATCCAATAAACCATAAATGTTTCATTTTGTATTCTGGGAAAGTTTAAACCCATTTGGATGTATGGTTTGTGATTAAATAGCTTTTTGAGCTCAAAGAAATAAAAAATGTGTATTCACAAACTATACATCCAAATGGATCAAAATTTTCACACAATACTAAACGAAACATTTACGATTTATTGGAATTTTTTCAAATTTTTTTGAACACTTAAAATTAATTATTCAGAATATGGATCAATCTGGTCCGTCGGATTTTGAATGGATGGCCGGTAGAGGGGGCTAAGTTACGGTGAGACTTAGCTTCATGAAGTCACTAAACTGTGTCCGTTCCCCTTTGCGGCCGGCACCGCGGAGCATGTGCTTCCTCCTGCTCGCCATTGCTGCCCACCATCGTCAGCGCCTCCGTCCGCCCCTATAACAGCAGCTACGTGGCCGACACCTCCATTTCCCCCCAACAACAGCAGGTGCACCGATGGTGTCTCCAAGGAACTCGCCTCTCCCTGGGCGCCGAGGTAGAGGCAAGGCTTAACATAATTAATTTTCTGATGGGGATGAAGCTAAATCCCCTGCTGGAAATGACTTCCCTGCTCTGAGCTGTGCTTTCTTCCTTTTCGTTTTCATTTTCTGCTTTCAGATGGTACTGTTCAGTTGGCAAAATTTGCTTCTGAACTTGCTAGGTTGGCAATTATCAAACAGATCGCAATCGATGATTTCTTGATGGAGACCGCAAAATCATGGTTATTTGTTAGAACACATTAGACTTACAAAAATATCACTTGGAATTCAGAAATGAGAAGGGCTATGAGTATGGTGATATGAGAGGTATTGTTTTGTACTAGTTTTAAGAGAAAGACCATATATAAGGTTGAGCGGTGAGTCATTGTCAAAAGTGTAGTTCCAAGGGCAATTATGGCTCTTCGTCATGTTTATCTGTTTATCATAAATTTCAGAATAGTATTACATTTTAATTGGTCAATGTACTCCAACAAATGAACCAAACGTTGTGGTATCCTTGATTGGATTGTTGATTTTGTGATGTGCTCGAAATGTCAACCAAGTGTAGAATCGAGCCAGTTTTGCTTTTCTTTATCTGATTACTTCACTAGAACTTGTACTCCCTACGTAAAGTGATATAAACGCTCTTATATTTCTGTACAGAGGGAGTATATTTTATTGTTGTATCTCACCGTTGTAATCTGGTTCCCCTGTAATGCACTGTTCGCAATTTTAAATGTAAACTAGAGCATGGAATGTTGAATAAGTTTAGTTTCTGCAACTCCCGTTGTACCAGCCTAGAGATTCTTGCTTGCATATTATGGGGTAAAATAATACTCCCTCTGTCCCATAATATAAGAACGTTTTCCAAGCTATGTTAGCTTGGAAAACTTTCTTATATTATGAGACAGAGAGAGTATCAAATAAAAGAATCACAGTGTGCAATGGTTTTCGAATCTTTTCTACGTAGCAGCCTAATTTTCTTCATGACTTTTTGTCAAATTTTTCATGCCCTAGACATGACTTTAATGTTCATGGAGTCATTTTTTTTTCGAAAAGGGGGACTCCCCGGCCTCTGCATCAGAAAGATGCATACGGCCAATGTTCATGGAGTCCTGTGAGAAGAATGGTAAAACAAGACTGAAGAGTGTTATTCTGTTTTATCTCCAGATAATCTGTTTAGCCTCTTAAATGTAATCAGCCAGTGGATCTTTTCTTTCGTTGCATCTCCAGTGGGCATCTTTCAACAACACATCTGTTAGTTTAGTTTATATTCTTTCTTATTTTGTATTGCAACTTTGATGTTATTTTTCAAGGATGGATTGAACTGAATACTGCTAATATTTTTCAAGACGTCGAGAGATTCTAAATGCTCATTGTATCATGGATGTACTAGCAGAGATGCTGAGTGCTTTAGACCATGGAAGCAGAGAGGTACAAAATTCCATCAGCCTGATTTTAATTCAACCTGCACAAAGTTATGGACCTCTTATTTTTTTTAAATTGCAATAAACAGTTGAACATGATATCCTGATTTGACATTTTATGATTTATGAAAGATAATTCATGTTTTCTTTTGGAAATATGTCCTGACCGGTTTTAACTTAAGATATAACCATGTGGTGATTGCATTAACTGACTGTACTTCAAAATATGGTTTTGTACTACCACAAAACAAATTTCCACTCTGGCTGTTGCTCTTTTATATGAATAGAAATATGTTATAGTGTATCTTTTCTTTTTTGTATTAGTGCTGAGTGTAAACTAATGTTTCTTGTCTTAATATTAATTTCATATTCTATATATATGCACAGGTCTCAATACATTTCGATTTTTGTTATGATCTTATTTAATCTAATGATTGATGTATGTTTTCAAGAGTTTGGCCATGCATCCTCTGTGGTTGTGACTAATTCATTAACACACTGAATTTACTAATGATAAATACAGTAGAGAAATAAATATTTGAGCTCAGAATGTTACGCACATGTCATTATCAGGTTTCAGCATCTCTATTGTTCTTTTTAGGCTAATTATCTTTGAACCGCATGTTTCCTTTGAAATGTTTACAAGTTCATCACTCTTTATTATCTGTAGAATTAGAGGCGCGGGCGGCTTCTTAGTTTTCTGGTTCTTCCCACAAATTAAGTAATTCCTTTTCATATTTATCGATACAATCAAGTGGTGAGCTGGTATCTTTTTTTTCATGTAATTTCTGAAGTTGAAGGTGACAGCGATGGGTCATGCAAGTTGAAGGTGACATTGGTGAAAGAATCTTCGATGTGTTGCCCCATTTTTGTTATAATACACGACCTTAGATTTCTTGATTATAAAAATTTAATAGTCATGTTCCTAGTTGCATTCTCATACGATGTGTTTGTCATCCTCAACATCAAACTGATCATAATCTCATTCCTCGGTGTCGGTTAATGTATGTTTGCATTGTCGCTACCTTACTCTTCTTGGGAGAGGTGTACCGTGTACGAACTTTCCTGTCTGATGATTTTTTATGACATGGATGTGCTGAATAATGTGTGTCATTCCCATGCCTGTTTAGATGATCGTGGATTCCTCTCTTAAATTGGCTCTGACTCGGCAAGAAGATTTTGGTGGCAGCTTACTGATTTCACGACAAACGGCTTACTTCAGAGCTTTATGCATAAGGACTCATTTAGCTGTCAGAACAAAATTTGTCCATTTTCGAACTTCATGAGTCATTTCTCTAGCCATATTTCAGTTCCCGGCTGTTTCATCGTTGACACATATGAAGCCTCAATTTGGTCGATTGTGCATTTAAAGTTTGCGGACTTGTGTTCAGAGTTTTAGATGTTCGTGTTCATAGCCCGCAGCTTCACACAGGTATTCATTCAACCCCCCATGACAGATATACTGAATTGAAACACTCTCATTGTGCTGCTATGGAGGTTGGTCATTTGTTCTTTTTTTTTAGGCTCTATTTCCCACCCCGCCTCTGAAATGTCTATGTTCACAGGTATCCAGCTACACCTGGAAACTCCAGGATCAGGGAAAACTACGCTACAATCATCCTTAAATCTTCCCACCAAAGTGGTAAAATGGTCGAACTCGTTGGTGTTTTTTCTTTGAGATGGAAATTGCTGCATTTTATTATTCAGAAATTTTGGCACGCTCCTAGAGCACCAAGGGTGGGAGACCTGATCATGGGCAGCCCGGCCTGAAAGCCATGCCGGGTTGGGCTCCATTTCGCAGCCTGAAAGTGTATTCGAGCCGGGCTCAGGCTTTAGTTTTGTGGCACTTCGAGCCGGGCTTACACGTGCGCGTTCTGAAGACAACATTTGAGCTGGGCTTTCAGGCTTGTTTTTAGTCCAGGCCTGGGGCTTGTGGAAAGGGGCATCTTCGGGCTTCGGTGCAGGCTCAGGCTTGTAGTAGTTCGAGGTACGGACATTTTAAAGCCCAACTCAAAACCCGGCCTGACATATGATCAGGTTTACGCGGGGTACATGTAACCATGTTTTACAAACTTTATTTCTACGACCTTCCTTAGCTAAAATATGTACTACGAGGGTACAACATTGAGCGTGTGGTTACCGAAGTGAAGATCCCAAGCAGGGTTGTAGAAAGCCATGTCGAGTTTGAGAGTTGGGATTTCACACTCATTGCTCAATGTAAACTTCCTATTCTGAAGGCGAATTTCCTTCATAGAGCAATTAGAGAGAGAGTGATCCCTGAGAGATCCATTATCCGAAGATTTAGGTTGAGGTTGTTCTTATCAGCCTCTTGGTAAATGTGGTTGAAGTCACTCATAACCGGCCATATATTGTCACTTGTTAGCCTATTATTATACCTTTTCTCTAGTCCCATGAAATTTTCAAACTCAAAGATGGACGCATATGTTGCGTAAAATTTTGCTAAATGGTATCAATAAATAGCGTATCGGCTCCATAAATTTGACATAACAATAATTATCAGAAAATTACTTAATTTGGTGAACTTATTTTATAGGTTGTGCAAAAAGTAGATGCCGGAAAATTAGCAACATGCTTGATTAAGTAGATCATAATCTAACTTATGAAATGCATCCATACTAAAGTGAGCAATCCCAATCTTTCAACTTGCGGACATGGTTTTGCTATGCCAAGGCTAACACGATATGTTCCAATTTAGGTATCAGGGTTTGGCATTTTGGGATAAATTCATGGTTGAGGATTTAGTTTGTAGTTTTAGGGAAATTTTGTTCGTTTCGATAAATATAGTGGGTTTGAAGAAGACTCGGTTTTCACCTGATGTTTCATTATTTCCCTGATTTTTTTTTAGACTTGCCATTTTCATTGATTAAGAAGAAGAGAATTGCCCGGTTAATTGACGGAAAACCGGGCTAAAATCGATACAACACAACCCACAAAGACATGGGCACCACCGGCCAACCTGGTGAAGGAAATATGCCCTAGAGGCAATAATAAAGTTATTATTTATTTCCTTATATCATGATAAATGTTTATTATTCATGCTAGAATTGTATTAACCGGAAACATAATACATGTGTGAATACATAGACAAACAGAGTGTCACTAGTATGCCTCTACTTGACTAGCTCGTTAATCAAAGATGGTTATGTTTCCTAACCATAGACATGAGTTGTCATTTGATTAACGGGATCACATCATTAGGAGAATGATCTGATTGACATGACCCATTCCGTTAGCCTAGCACTTGATCGTTTAGTATGTTGCTATTGCTTTCTTCATGACTTATACATGTTCCTGTAACTATGAGATTATGCAACTCCGTTTACGGAGGAACACTTTGGTACTACCAAACGCCACAACGAATCGGGTGATCATAAAGGAGTACTCTGGTGTCTCCAAAGGTACTTGTTGGGTTGGCGTATTTCGAGATTAGGTTTTGTCACTCCGATTGTCGGAGAGGTATCTCTGGGCCTTCTCGGTAATACACATCACATAAGCCTTGCAAGCATTACAACTAATGAGTTAGTTGTGAGATGATGTATTACGGAACGAGTAAAGAGACTTGCCAAGAATCTAGATTGAACTAGGTATTGGATACCGACGATCGAATCTCGGGTAAGTAACATACCGATGACAAAGGGAACAACGTATGTTGTTATGCGGTCCGACCGATAAAGATCTTCGTAGAAAATGTAGGAGCCAATATGGGCATCCAGGTCCCGCTATTGGTTATTGACCGGAGATGTGTCTCGGTCATGTCTACATTGTTCTCGAACCGTAGGGTCCTTGCACGCTAAGGTTTCGATGACGGTTATATTATGAGTTTGTGTATTTTGATGTACCGAAGGTTGTTCGAGTCCCGGATATGATCACGGACATGACGAGGAGTCTCGAAATGGTCGAGACATAAAGATTAATATATTGGACGGATATATTTGGACACGGAAAGGTTCGGAGAAGTTTGGAGCTCCGGAGGTTACGGAACCCCGGGAGGTATATGGGCCTTATTGGGCCCATGTAGGAGGAAGGAGAAGGAACAAGGGAAGGCGCGCCCCCAAGCCCAATCCGATTGGGGAAGGGGGCCGCCCCTTTCCTTTCTCCTTCCCCTCTTCCTATTCCTACTACTAGTACTACTTCCTAATACTAGTACTCCTTCCTTCCCTCCAAATAAGATAAGGAAAGAGAGGGAAACCTACTTGGAGTAGGTTTCCCCTCCCATGGTGCGCCCCTTGTGGCCGGCCACCTCCTCCCTCCCTCCTTTATATACGGGGGAGGCGGGGCACCCTAGAGGACACAAGTTGATCCTTGAGATCGTTCCTTAGCCGTGTGCGGTGCCCCCTCCACCATATTCCACCTCGGTCATATCGTAGCGGTGCTTAGGCGAAGCCTGCGTCGGTGAAACATCAAGATCGTCACCACGTCCGTGGCCGACGGAACTCCTCTCCCCGAGCTTTGCTGGATCGGAGCCCGAGGAGCGTCATCGAGCTGAACGTGCCAAGAACTTCGGAGGCGCCGAGTAACGGGCGCTGGATCGGCTGGATCGCGAGGAGAACGTCGACTACTTCCTCTACGTCATCATCGACTCGGAGGTGCCGGAGTAGCGGCCTTTGGGATCGGCAGGATCGCGAGGAGAACGTCGACTACTTCCTCTACGTTGTGATCGCTTCCGCTTCACGGTCTCTGAGTGCGTAGACAACACTCTCCCTCTCGTTGTTATGCCATCACCATGGTCCCGTGTGTGCGTAGGCAAATTTTTGAAATTACTGCGTTCCCCAACGGTGGCATCCGAGCCTGGTTTTATGCGTTGATGTCATATGCACGAGTAGAACACAAGTGAGTTGTGGGCGATACAAGTCATACTACCTACCGGCATGTCATACTTTGGTTCAGCGGTATTGTGAGATGAAGCGGCCCGGACCGACATTACGCCAGACGCTTACGCGAGACTGGTTTCACCGTTCTGAGCACTCGTGCTTAAAGGTGGCTGGCGGGTGTCTGTCTCTCTCACTTTAGTTGAACTGAGTGTATACGCCCGGTCCTTGAGAAGGTTAAAACGGAGTCTATTTGACGAAGTATCGTTGTGGTTTTAATGCGTAGGTAAGAACGGTTCTTGCTCAGCCCGTAGCAGCCACGTAAAACTTGCAACAACAAAGTAGAGGACGTCTAACTTGTTTTTGCAGGGCATGTTGTGATGTGATATGGTCAAGACGTGATGCTATATTTTATTGTATGAGATGATCATGTTTTGTAACCGAGTTATCGGCAATGGCGAGAGCCATATGATTGTCGCTTTATTGTATGAAATGCAACGCCTGTAATTGCTTTACTTTATCACTAAGCGGTAGCGATAGTCGTAGAAGCAATAGATGGCGAAACGACAACGATGCTACGATGGAGATCAAGGTGTCGCGCCGGTGGCGATGGTGATCATGGCGGTGCTTCGGAGATGGAGATCACAAGCACAAGATGATGATGGCCATATCATATCACTTATATTGATTGCATGTGATGTTTATCCTTTATGCATCTTATTTTGCTTTGATTGACGGTAGCATTTTAAGATGATCTCTCACTAAAATTATCAAGTAGTGTTCTCCACCGAGTATGCACTGTTGCCAAAGTTCGTCGTGCCGAGACACCACGTGATGATCGGGTGTGATAAGCTCTACGTTCATCTACAACGGGTGCAAGCCAGTTTTGCACATGCAGAATACTCGAGTTATACTTGACGAGCCTAGCATATGCAGATATGGCCTCGGAACACGGAGACCGAAAGGTCGGCGTGAATCATATAGTAGATATGATCAACATAAGATGTTCACCATTGAAAACTACTCCATCTCACGTGATGATCGGTTATGGTTTAGTTGATTTGGATCACGTGATCACTTAGATGACTAGAGAGATGTCTGTCTAAGTGGGAGTTCTTAAGTAATATGATTAATTGAACTTAAATTTATCATGAACTTAGTACCGATAGTATCTTGCTTGTCTATATGCATTTGTAGATAGATGGCTCGTCTGTTGTTCCGTTGAATTTTAATGCGTTCCTTGAGAAAGCAAAGTTGAAAGATGATGGTAGCAATTACACGGACTGGGTCCGTAATCGAGGATTATCCTCATTGCTGCACAGAAGAGTTACGTCCCGGATGCACCGCTAGGTGCCAACTCTTCTGGCCGATGTAACCGACGGCGTTAAGAACGTCTGGCAGAGCAAAGTCGATGACTACTCTATAGTTCAGTGTGCCATGCTTTACGGCTTAGAACCGGGTCTTCAACGACGTTTTGAAAGTCGTGGAGCATATGAGATGTTCCAAGAGTTGAAGTTGATATTTCAAATGTAATGCCCGGATTGAGAGATATGAAGTCTCCAATAAGTTCTATAGCTGCAAAATGGAGGAGAATGGGTCCGCTGGTGAGCACATACTCGTAATGTCTGGGTATTACAATCACTTGACTCAACCGGGAGTTGATCTTCCGGATGATTGTGTCATTGACAGAATTCTTCAATCAACGCCACCAAGCTACAAAGGCTTCGTGATGAACTATAATATGCAAGGGTTAGTAAAGACTATGCTCGAGCTCTTCGCAATCTTGAAAGTCATGGAGGTAGAAATCAAGAAGGAGCATCAAGTGTTGATGGTCAATAAGACCACTAGTTTCAAGAAGAAAGGCAAAGGGAAGAAGAAGGGGAACTTCAAGAAGAACAGCAAACAAGTTGCAGCTCAAGGAAGAAACCCAAGTCCGGACCTAAACCTGAAACTGAAAGTGCTTCTATCGCAAGCGGTAGTCATCGAAGCGGAACTGCCCCAAGTATTTGGCGGATAAGAAGGATGGCAAGGTGAACAAAGGTATATGTGATATACATGTTATTGATGTGTACCTTACTAGAGCTCGCAGTAGCACTGGTATTTGATCTGGTTACATTGCTAATATTTGCAACTCAAAGCAGGGGACTTCTGATTGCGAACAACGGCAAAGGATGAGGTGACGATGCGCGTGGGAAATGGTTCCAAAGTCGATGTGATCGCGGTCGGCACGCTACCTCTACATCTACCTTCGGGATTAGCTTTAGACCTAAATAATTGTTATTTGGTGCCGCGTTAAGCATGAACATTATATCTGGATCTTGTTTGATGCGAGACGGTTATTCATTTAAATCAGAGAATAAAGGTTGTTCTATTTATATGAATAATATCTTTTATGGTCATGCACCCTTGAAGAGTGGTCTATTTTAATGAATCTCGATAGTAGTGATACACATATTCATAATGTTGAAACCAAAAGATGCAGAGTTGATAATGATAGTGCGACTTATTTGTGGCATTGCCGTTTAGGTCATATCGGTATAAAGCGCATGAAGAAACTCCATCTTGATGGACTTTTGGAGTCACTTGATTATGAATCACTTGGCACTTATGTAACCGTGCCTCATGGGCAAGATGACTAAAACCCGTTCTCCAAAGACAATGGAGAGAGCAACAGATTTGTTGGAAATCATACATACGAGATGTATGTGGTCCAATGAATGTTGAGGCTAAATGGCGGATATCGTTATTTTCTCACCTTCACGAGATGATTTAAGCGGATATGGGTATATCTTCTTAATGAAACATAAGTCTGAAACATTTGAAAAGTTTAAAGAATTTCAGAGTGAAGTTGAAAATCATCGTAATAAGAAAATAAAGTTTCTACGATCTGATCGTGGAGGCGTAATATTTGAGTTACTGAGTTTGGTCTACATTTGAAACAATGCGGAATAGTTTAGCAACTCACGCCACCGGAACACCACAGCGCAATGGTGTGTCCGAACGTCAGAATCGCACTTTACTAGATATGGTGCGATCTATGATGTCTCTTACAGATTTACCGCTATCGCTTTTGGGGTTATGCTCTTGAGACGGCCGCATTCACGCTGAATAGAACACCGTCAAAATCCGTTGAGGCGACACCTTATGAACTGTGGTTTAGCAAGAAACCAAAGTTGTCGCTTTCTTAAAGTTTGGGGATGCGATGCTTATGTGAAAAAGCTTCAACCTGATAAGCTCGAACCTAAATCGGAGAAATGTGTCTTCATAGGATACCCAAAGGAGGCGATTGGGTACACCTTCTATCACAGATCCGAAGGCAAGACATTTGTTGCTAAGAATGGATCCTTTCTAGAGAAGGAGTTTCTCTCGAAAGAAGTGAGTGGGAGGAAAGTAGAACTTGATGAGGTAATGGCTGTACCTTCTCCCTTATTTGAAAGTAGTTTATCACGTAAACCGGTTTCTGCGATATCTACACCAAATAGTGAGGAAGTTGATGATGTTGATCATGAAACTTCAGATCAAGTTACTCTGAGAACCTCGTAGATCAACCAGAATAAAATCCGCACCAGAGTGGTACGGCAATCCTGTTCGGAAGTCATGCTACTAGATCATGATGAACCTACGAACTATGAAGAAGCGATGGTGAGCCCAGATTCCGCATAAAATGGCTTGAGGCCATGAAATCTGAGATGGGATCCATGTATAAAAACAAAGTGTGGACTTTGGTTGACTTGCCCGAGGGTCGGCAAGCAATAGAAAACAAGTGGATCTTCAAGAAGAAGACCGACGCCGACGGTAATATTGTCATCTACAAAGCTCGACTTGTCGCAAAGGGTTTTCGACAAGTTCAAGGGATTGACTACGATGAGACCTTCTCACCCGTAGCGATGCTTAAGTCTGTCCGAATCATGTTAGCAATTGCCGCATTTTATGATTATGAAATTTGGCAAATGGATGTAAAGACCGCATTCTGAATGGGTTTACGGAAGAAGAGTTGTATATGATGCAACAGAAGGTTTTATCGATCCAAAGGGAGCTAACAAAGTGTGCAAGCTCCAATGATCCATTTATGGACTGGTGCAAGCGTCTCGGAGTTGGAATAAATGCTTTGATAGTGTGATCAAAGTATTTGGGTTTATCTGAGACTTTTGGAGAAGCTTTGTATTTACAAGAAAGTGAGTGGGAGCTGTAGCATTTACGATATTATATGTAGATGACATATTACTGATCGGAAATGATATAGAATTCTGAATAGCATAAAGGGATACTTGAACAAGAGTTTTTCGATGAAAGACCTTGGTGAAGCTGCTTACATATTGGGCATCAAGATCTATAGAGATAGATCAAGACGCTTAATTGGACTTTCACAAAGCACATACTTTGATAAAGTTTTGAAGAAGTTCAAAATGGATCGCAAAGAAAGGTTTTTACTCAGACATTACAAGGTGTGAAATTGAGTCGGACTCAATGCCCACCACAAAGCAGAAGATAGAGAGAAAATGAAAGATGTTCCCTATGCTTCAAATGCATAGGCTCTATCATGTATGCAATGTTGTGTACCGGACACGACGTATGCTTAGGCTGTAAGCTTGGCGGGAAAGGTACCAAAGTAATCCAGAGTGGATCATTTGGACAGCGGTCAAGAACATCTGAAATACCCGAAAAGGACTAAGGATATGTTTCTCGTATATGGAGGTGACAAAGAGCTAGTCGTAAATGGTTACGTCGATGCAAGCTTTGATCTTGATCCGGACGATTCTAAATCGCAAACCGGATACGTGTTTTTGTTAAACGGTGGAGCCGCTGGGTTGGTGCAGTTCTAAACAAAGCGTCGTGGCGGGATCTACATGTGAAGCGGAGTACATAGGCTGCTTGGAAGCAGCAAATGAAGGAGTACGGATGAAAGAGTTCATTTCCGATCTAGGTGTTGTACCTAGTGCATCGGGACCAATGAAGATCTTCTGTGACAATCTTGGTGCAATTGCCTTGGCAAAGGAATCCAGATTTCACAAGAGGACCAAGCATATCAAAAGACGCCTTCAATTCCATTCGGGACCAAGTCCAAGTGGGAGACATAGAGATTTGCAAAGTACATACGGATCTGAACGTTGCGCACCCGTTGACTAAGCCTCTTCCACGAGCAAAACATGATCGACACCAAGACTCCATGGGTGTTAGAATCATTACCGAGTGAACTAGATTATTGACTCTAGTGCAAGTGGGAGACTGAAGGAAATATGCCCTAGAGGCAATAATAAAGTTATTATTTATTTCCTTATATCATGATAAATGTTTATTATTCATGCTAGAATTGTATTAACCGGAAACATAATACATGTGTGAATACATAGACAAACAGAGTGTCACTAGTATGCCTCTACTTGACTAGCTCGTTAATCAAAGATGGTTATGTTTCCTAACCATAGACATGAGTTGTCATTTGATTAACGGGATCACATCATTAGGAGAATGATCTGATTGACATGACCCATTCCGTTAGCCTAGCACTTGATCGCTTAGTATGTTGCTATTGCTTTCTTCATGACTTATACATGTTCCTCGTAACTATGAGATTATGCAACTCCGTTCTGGGAGGAACTCTTTGGGTACTACCAAACTTCACTACGTAACTGGGTGATCATAAAGGAGTACTACAGGTGTCTCCAAAGGTACTTGTTGGATTGGCGTATTTCGAGATTAGGTTTTGTCACTCCGATTGTCGGAGAGGTATCTCTGGGCCTTCTCGGTAATACACATCACATAAGCCTTGCAAGCATTACAACTAATGAGTTAGTTGTGAGATGATGTATTACGGAACGAGTAAAGAGACTTGCCAAGAATTGAGATTGAACTAGGTATTGGATACCGACGATCGAATCTCGGGTAAGTAACATACCGATGACAAAGGGAACAACGATGTTGTTATGCGGTCTGACCGATAAAGATCTTCGTAGAAAATGTAGGAGCCAATATGGGCATCCATGTCCCGCTATTGGTTATTGACCGGAGATGTGTCTCGGTCATGTCTACATTGTTCTCGAACCGTAGGGTCCGTGACGCTTAAGGTTTCGATGACGGTTATATTATGAGTTTGTGTATTTTGATGTACCGAAGGTTGTTCGAGTCCGGATATGATCACGGACATGACGAGGAGTCTCGAAATGGTCGAGACATAAAGATTAATATATTGGACGGATATATTTGGACACCGGAAAGGTTAGGAGAAGTTTGGAGCTCGGAGGTTACTGGAACCCCGGGAGGTATATGGGCCTTATTGGGCCCATGTAGGAGGAAGGGAGAAGGAACAAGGGAAGGCGCGCCCCCAAGCCCAATCCGAATTGGGGAAGGGGCCGGCCCCCTTCCTTTCTCCTTCCCCTCTTCCTATTCCTACTACTAGTACTACTTCCTAATACTAGTACTCCTTCCTTCCCTCCAAATAAGATAAGGAAAGAGGGAAACCTACTTGGAGTAGGTTTCCCTCCTATGGTGCGCCCCTTGTGGCCGGCCACCTCCTCCCTCCCTCCTTTATATACGGGGAGGGGGCACCCTAGAAGACACAAGTTGATCCTTGAGATCGTTCCTTAGCCGTGTGCGGTGCCCCCTCCACCATATTCCACCTCGGTCATATCGTAGCGGTGCTTAGGCGAAGCCTGCGCCGGTGAAACATCAAGATCGTCCTGCACGCCGTCGTCTTGTGGAACTCCCTCTCCCGGAGCTTCTTTGGATCGGAGCCCGAGGAGCGTCATCGAGCTGAACGTGTGCCAAGAACTTCGAGGCGCCGGAGTAACGGCTGGGATCGCTGGATCGCGAGGAGAACGTCGACTACTTCCCCTACGTCATCATCGACTCGGAGGTGCCGGAGTAGCGGCCTTTGGGATCGGCAGGATCGCGAGGAGAACGTCGACTACTTCCTCTACGTTGTGATCGCTTCCGCCACGGCCCACGAGGGTACGTAGACAACACTCTCCCCTCTCGTTGCTATGCCATCACCATGGTCCTGTGTGTGCGTAGGCAAATTTTTGAAATTACTGCGTTCCCCAACACCTGGCCACCGACATGGAACAGAAACCATGACGGCACATGCCAACAGATGGCCCCACGCGCAAGCAACCGACAGCTCCAATTTTGACGACGAGCAACACAAGAGAAATATGCAGGACTTGCGCGGGAAGAACCGACCATCAAGACCACGCCGCGACCCAAGCTCCTCTCGACGCCAACATTATTACCAAACAGAAACCAGCGCCCCGCCTCAGCAAACCACGCGGCGAAGATGTCGCCATCGACGGCGAAGATGCCATCATCCTCCAATCTCTCAGTCGTGCTCGGCTCTGAGACGATGCCCCCAATGAGGAAAAAGACGCGAAGACGCCTCCATCGCCCGATCCGGCGGATCTCGAGGTTTCCCTCGGAGCCCAAGCCGTTGGGAAGAGGAGGAGCACCTCAAACGACGCTTCAAGAAAGATCGCGGCACCCACAAGCACCGCCGTCGCCAGCTCCGGTGAAGATCGGAGCAAGGATTTCTCCCGGAGATGTCCAACCACCGCCACCACCGACCGCCGCCCACAATCCACCACCTGCCGAGGCCGACCACTCGCCACGGGATCCCACGATCCACCGCGACCGCACACGCACCACCCCTGGCCGGGCCGCCATCACCACACCCGAGGCCGCCGCCCGAGCCCAAGAGCCACCACGCCATTGTCTTCACCGCCGGAAGGAGTCCGCCAGGCCGACGGCATGGAGCCCACATCGCAGAGCTGGAGGCAAGGGAGGGCTGACCAGCCTGCGACCTCGCCCCAAGCCTTGCCTCGGTGGGGAGATGCCAAAGCCGCCACGGAGGCTACAACCGAGCCGCAACAGATCCGAATCGCCGGAAGCCGAGCGCAGACGAGCGAGATGGAGCCTCAGCGCGTAGCCTCGACTCCACCGGACGCCGCGAGGCCGCCGCCGAAGTCGTGCCTACTCGCGCCGCCTTGCCGTCGCCGAACGAGCAACCGCCGCCGTGGGGCCCAAGCCTGTTGGATCCGACGGAGAGAAAGGAACGCCATTGCGGCAGCCCCGGTGACAAAGACGGCGCATCACCTCACGGCAAGGAGACATAGCAGCCCCGACGCAAACACCGGAGCTCGACCCCAACGAGGCCGCCAGATCGAGCGCCTCGATCCAAAGACTCAATCCGACTCGGCCGCCACCCACGCCAGCCACCACCACCGCGCAATCCTCGGCCACCGCACCACCGGATGCGACGACGCGGGCCAGCGCCGAACCAGCGCCGGCCGCCACGAGTTCCCCACCGCGATGAAAGCCAAGCCACCGGCAGAGAAGATCCGCCGCCTGCCGGCTCCGTGCGAGCTTTGCCGCCAAGGCTGGCGGCAGAGGAGGAGGGGAGCTTTGGCCGGGGGGAGTTGGCGGCGCCGCCCGTGTCGCCCCGGGGATGGAGCGACGCGGGGGCCGGGAGGGACGGACTTCACCACTTTCCCCTCCTGAGCATGTGTCGTTGGCTCCCTGATTTTTTTAGTTGGCATTAATTATTTCAACGGGTAAGGAGGCATGCACCGGTTTGAAATGGCACCATCAAGTTATGCGAGTGGGAAGGGTCTCCTTTTCTTTTTCTGGACACAGTACAATAGGAGACGGCCATATTTTTTTTCTTTTTCTGAGAGGAGATGCTCACATACACTGACCACAATCAAGGGTGGATCGGTTCCATCATCATAAGAAATCTAACCATTTGAGCTAGGCTCAGTTCGCGGAAGAGTGGTCCTCTTTGCACATTTGTGAGAACTATTACAGGTTATCTTAAAACATGTGGTTATGTGAAAAACAAATCGGAGTTTCTTTCTTGGTATTTACTCAAAGTCAATTCAAGCGTGGGATAGGACTAGCATAATCATCACAATCTATTATAGTGGCCTACTTACATTCCTTGCGTCATGCGTACATGTTTGACCGATGCTCGTTAGGAGCGGCAGGCCGGGGGAGCAACCTGAAAGGAAAGCCAAACGAAAAGGCAGGCGCTTGTGTCCTTTGACGTAAACCAGGCCCTCATTTTACTCCAAGACCTTTTCTTTTTCAGTTCCATGGAGGCGGAAACCGGAGGGGGTACGTGCATGGCGGCCCTCACCCCACCCCACTGAAACACACCGCCAGCACCCAATCAGACCGCTCGATCACCCCCACAGCACGCCAGCCCCTAATCAACCGCTCGTCAGCCAGCCATCATGCATGCACACTGGACGCCCGAGAGACCCCGAGAGCGTTCGTTGCAACAACGCACCAACTCACTCACCACTTGGTCCATCCTTTGACGCCAAGACAAAACGATGGAACAAAGACGGAGCAGCGCCCACTCGGTGACGGCCCAGAGCAGCAGCCAGCAGATCAGATGTGCCCCGCCCGACAACGGTCACCACCGCAACCAGGCAAGCGATCGGTCGTCGACCTTCCATTACCACCACCCGAGACCGAGATAGAAAGGCTGGCTGGAAAGCGAAGGGGCGAACGAACACCAGGATGATTGCGCTGCGCACCACGGCTCTGGCCGTCGCACTCGCGGCCCGTAACGACTAACGACAGCACGGCCCGCCGGTCAACCATACGCACTAGCGCCGTTCGAGCCGGTCCAACGAGCCTCGCCCTCGCCATCATCGCGCGCCCAGCCCACCCAGCGATCGACGCCGGGCACACCCGTCGCGGTTGAGGTGAGCAGTGAGAGCTAGTGACCTCCTCCGCGGCGAAAACTACCGACACTAGGCTAGGCCAGGCGGCTTGGCTTGCCTCCGAAGCGAGCGAGCGAGCGGCCGGCGAACGTGCGAGTGGCGACCTCCTACTCCTGGGTAGGGCCAGCGCTCACAGTGCACGCCATGAATGGCTTCCGTTGCCGCGTCGCTCGTCGGTCTGCGCCTGCGCGGCGTCTCTCTTCGGGGTCGGGGTCGGGGTCGGGTCAGGTCAGGTACCCACATCATGCGGTACTTGAAACTCAAGTGCCACGGACGGACAACAGTAATGTGGAGATTCTCCTGGTCAGCTCAACAAACTGTGGATCGTTTACCACACTATTTTATTTGCCTATAAAAAAGAGAGAAACGGGGTGCTGTTGCGTGAACGTGCGCTGGTGCTGGTTTGGGCAAAGAGAATCAGACTCCTCGCCGCCATGCCTTTTTACTATTTCAAATTCAATCCGCGAATAATATTTTGGCCGGAATAATCCATGTCCAATCAAACAAGTCCTTGAGGGAGACAATGTCCGTGCTGACCTTACTATTTTAATCCGTCCCCACTTGGCGGAGCAGGTTGACTTTTCAACTGCCCAGTGGCACCACCCCCTCCCTTCTTGCCTCTGTCCGCGGCACAAATCCCAGCTTCGTTGGGTGATTAGGACACCATCATTAGCACTGATCTAGTCCTAGATTTTGGCGTCTCTTATAGCATCCGAAAACGTGGAACAGGCAGCCGACGACGAATCGGAACTCTCCAGGCAGCTACTATTCCACGGTGACGCAGGCAGAGCTCATGCATGCTCCTAGTACTAGTAGTAGGAAGAGTACTCCTACTGGCAGCTCACCATTTTTCAAACAGAGAGAGATAACAAATTATAAGTACAAAGCAAGCGAAAAGTCCAACCCGTTGATTAGTTAAATTGCCGGCAGTTCATCTGCAGCACCGAGTGAGCGAAGAGTATCTTATGCTGCTGCACAAGACGTATCGTGTAGTACCATGTTGTGGCACCAGCAGCAGTAGCTGTCGATCTGTGAAGTGTGAACCGTACGTGATGCTTCTTTTAAACAACATTTTACCTACGCCCACTTTCGACACGGTGATGGCTCCTCGAGCAAGTTAACAAATGGGAGGATGCAATGCAGGCTCCAAAATGCAAACAAGTGCACAAAAACAAGGTGAGTTGACACATCCTAATCGGCCACTGATGACGCGACGCGCCCACATCGAATGCAATACGGTATCATGATCATCCCACACTCACTCACGTCGTGGATAGCCCACAGGTCACCAGCAAAACACACATCACGCGAGAGCACTGAGAATCTCCTGCAAATTGCCGCCAACTTCCGTGTAACTCAAGCAAAATGCACTGTTTAATTCAGTAGAAAGCTCTAACAAAGACGTCGTGAGCGCAAATGATTCTTTCCTTGGTCCCTTTTTGTTCCTCGTCTCGTCCGGTCGGTGTGCAAAAGTTGGCGGGAGCAAGATACTGGACAATAACTCGGGTCAGAGCAAGCAGAAAGAGGTTGGGGGATCATTGATTAGTCCGGTTCGGTGCACCAGCAAACGAAAAAGAGTAAATGGAGATGGGGGGAGCAGCCATCGGCCATATGAATGCGCTGCCTCCAGGCCATGTGAAAGCTCTGACCAAACGGAATTCAATTGATGCGTCTCTCACGGAGCAGTAGCAGTAGTAGGAGTATTCATAGACCACCATCCATCGGCTCAGATTCTGAATTTAGTTCGGACAGCAAAATGCGACCGCGAACCTTCTTTTTAATCGGCACACACGCGCCCACCAGATCTCTCTCGCTCATAACTCGGGCATTCAATTCCGTATATGCATTCCCTGCACCTACTGCCATCACGCGTCACTGAAGTCTATTCATTCTTTAATTCCCAGACATCAAAGCGGCAACGGATTGAATTTTTGCAAATCAAATCAGATCAGGACCAGACGGCTAGCTGTGCAACGAAGTGATCGGGCAGCTGAGCTCGTTGCAGTCTCGCAAATTGTTCGGCCGGCAAGCAAGAAAGCAAGCGGGAGTAAAAATCTAGTTGTAATATATGTCAACGGAGTGTTCTCCGAGTATGAAAATCTCACGGACTCTTCTTCACAAATGAACAAGATGTAAAAATCCACAGAAAGCTAGTAAGAGTAGTAATTGGGGTTGGGTGATGAAGGAAAACTAAAGAAAAGTCAAGGAGAAGAAAGAAAAAGAGGAGAGATCACCGGAAGCGACCGCCGTCGGCGAGCTTCCTTGAGCGGCAGCGTCCAACGGAGGCGGCGCTGTGGAGTGGCGACGGCCGGAGCTCGGACGAGAAGGTGCTCGAGTCCGGCGGCTGCGCGGCGCGGTGGCGGCGCCCGGGGCTGGGCCGCACCAGCGGGCTGAGGCAGACGGCGAATCCCGAAGGCATGCTGCTGGTCTGCCGGCGCCGGCATGGGGTCCTCCGCATCGGGGAAGGAGACGGCCGCCACGGGGGGTCGGCGGGCGAGCTGCTCTCCTCGCCGCTGCCCTGACTGCCCCTCTCCGGCGACAGCCCCCGGTTGCTGACCACGCGGCACGAGCGCCTGGGCGGCGGCGACGCGGGCAGCACGGCGTCGGCCGGTACCTGCTTCCTGCGACGGCGCGGGATGATCCCGGCCAGCCAGGAACGGCTCTTCTTGCGCTCCTTGGCTTTGTCCTTGTCCTCCGGTCCGTGGCGGCGGTGATGGTGGTTGCCGAAGAGCGTGGCGAGCACGGAGAATTTCCCGGCGCGCGGCTTCTGGTACCCGATGTCGCCTTCCTCGAGCGGGGCGCTGCCGCCGTAGGCGGGGCCGACCTGCGGCGTCCGGAAGAAGAGCAGGCTCGGGTGGTGCCTGGGCGCGCCGCCCGAGGAGTCGGACTTCCTGCGGGACACGTACGGCGACACGGACCTCGGGAACGCCGGGGCCGGCGCCGCCTCCGCCGCGGGCGGAGGGGGAGCACTGGCCGGAGGAGTGGACGGCGACGAGGCGTCGTTCTGCGCGGCGGCGAGCACGAGCAGGCGGTCCCGCAGGCACGTGGCGCAGACGCCGCCGCCGGCCTGGAACGGGTGCCTCTTGCACCTCATGCCCATCTCATCTCATCCCCCACACCCGTCGCCGCCAGCGATGACGAGGAAGCGAGGCGGAAGCGGCGGCCGCTAAATTCTCGCGACCGACGCCGACGCGCGCACCTGCCTTCCGCCTTTGCTTTCCTTTTTGGTTTGTTTAAACCTTGGGTGGGCTTCTTGGAAATGGGAAGTTGGTTGGCGGAGGTGGTGCAGGTGTCCGGGCGGGAAGATGGGATCTTTTCTCCGTCAGGGGAGGGACGCCGCGGCCGCCGCGGGCTTAAATAAGGTTCGGAGACGAAGAGAAGACGGAGCGGGGAGAAGATGGAGTCGTGGACGGGCGGAGGCGATCGACAATGATACCTGCAGGAAGTGGGCAATTGACCGCGTCTTGGACGATTCGATTGGTTTGCGTTTCAGTTATAATAGGTGATACACAAGTGGATTTGCCGTTGGACCCGGCTCGGGCTGGGTTCCCGTTCCCGGTTTCGTCGCACGGTGGCGTCGGCTGAAGCTGCACACTGTGCGCAGTGAGAACAATGAATGTGCCGAGTAAAGTTGTATTTTGGATTTGGCATGTCTATACTCCCCCAATAGTTATGATAGGTGGGGACAACAAACATTCACCCCTCCAATAACTCCCCGAATCAATTCCTTGTTATCCGCTTTTCGCGAAATTGAGGTCCGTTTTCCTATCTTTCAAGCAGGAAAACATGCCGCCGCGTTTCTCCCTTTATCCGAAGTTATGATAGGGGGGACAACAAACATTCACCCCTCCAATAACTCCCCGAATCAATTCCTTGTTATCCGCTTTTCGCGAAATTGAGGTCCGTTTTCCGATCTTTCAAGCAGGAAAACATGCCGCCGCGTTTCTCCCTTTATCCGTGCACTGATAGGGGGGACAACAAACATTCACCCCTCCAATAACTCCCCGAATCAATTCCTTGTTATCCGCTTTTCGTGAAATTGAGGTCCGTTTTCCTATCTTTCGAGCAGGAAAACATGCCGCGTTTCCTCCCTTTATCCGTGCACTGGCGCCGACTGTCGCGACTGGAAGTATTATCGACTCTCCTCGAAACCGAGCTTCGTTTCTCTATCTTTGGGGAGGAAATGCGCCGCGTTTTCTCCCTTCATCCGCGCATTGACGCCAACTGCCATGACCGAATTATTATCCGCTCTGCGTGAAACGGAGCTCTTTTTACCGTATCTCCCATGAGAGCGATGCGTCCTGATTCCTCCCTCGGTCCGTGCATCGACGCCAACTGCCACGAGCGGAATTATTCCCGACTCTCCTCGAAACTGAGCTTCGTTTCCCTATCTTCGGGGAGGGGAATGCGCCGCATTTCCTCCCTCCAATTGTGCATTGACGCCAACTGCCACGACCGGAGGTATTATCCACCCTCCCCTAAATGAAGTGTTGCTTCATGTATATCGCCCCAGGAGAGAGAGGCGTCCTGATTCCTCCCTTGATACGTGCATCGACGCCAACTGCCGCGACCAGAAGTCTCCCCTACCACCACCACCACGCTGCCACTCTTCATTTCATTCCTCCGTTTTTCGGATTTGGCCCGATCAAAGTTGTTTTTTTGGATTTGGCCTATTTTATACCTAGTTGTAGGCAAAATAGAGACATTAAGAGACAAATTGATGCATATTTCTAAATACTTAATATATTGTCCATGTGTTTCTAACAAGATAAGTTTTGGGTGAACTTGTTTCATGTATTTCTACTATTTAAGGGGGGGGGGGTGATGTTTGTATGTCACCAAAGGTGCATCAAGGTATCCCAATCCTTTTTATAGCAAAGGACAAGTAGGAATGTTCTCTTATAATAAGTAAAGTGTTCTTGAGGACACATGGAAATTATCGTCTAGTCACTTTCATCATGTTTATTTGATTCGCGCTCGCTATTTTGATAATTTGATATGTTTGATGGATCAGTGCTTGGTTGTTATTCTTACTTGAACAAGCATCCCACTTACGATTACACCCTCTCACCAGCATCCGCAACTACGAAAGAAGAATTAAAATAAATCTAACCATAGCATGTGAGGGAGTCCTGGATTAGGGAGTATCCGGACAGCCGGACTATATCCTCTGGCCGGACTGTTGGACTATGAAGATACAAGATTGAAGACTTCGTCCCGTGTCCGGATGAGACTCTCCTTGGCGTGGAAGGCAAGCTTGGAAATACGGATATGTAGATCTCCTCCCATTGTAACCGACTCTATGTAACCCTAGCCCCCTCCGGTGTCTATATAAACCGGAGGGTTTAGTCCGTAGGACAACAACAATCATACCATAGGCTAGCTTCTAGGGTTTAGCCTCTACGATCTCGTGGTAGGTCAATTCTTGTAATACTCATATCATCAAGATCAATCAAGCAGGAAGTAGGGTATTACCTCCATAGAGAGGGCCCGAACACAGGTAAACATTGTGTCCCCGCCTCCTGTTATCATCCGCCTTAGACGCACAGTTCGGGACCCCCTACCCGAGATCCGCCGGTTTTGACACCGACATTGGTGCTTTCATTGAGAGTTCCACTGTGTTGTCATCATAAAGCCTGATGGCTCCTTCGATCATCGGTAACGATATGGTCCAGGGTGAGGTTTTCCTCCACGGACAGATCTTCGTATTCGGCGGCTTCGCTGTGTGGGTTAACTCGCTTGGCCATGTGGAGCAGATCGATAGCTACGCCCCTGGCCACCAGGTCAGGTTTGGGAACCTGAATTACACTGTCGACATCCGCGGGGACTTGATCTTCGACGGATTCGAGCCCATGCCAGGTGCGCCGCACGATCACGACGAGCATGATATAGCTCGCTGCCGGACGTTGTTCGGAGATCGCCGCGGCAACTACTCCGGCCTTCAATCCGGAGCAAATTGCGCCATCCAAGGACGGGCAGATAGACCCCGCCATGGAGGCCGTACCCTCAGCGGCGGTAGAGCCGGATACTGACTTCACCCCTCACAATAGCTATGACGCCGAACCACTGGATTCGTCTTCGGCCACGGACTCTGAGCCGCCTACGTCCGCGCCTATCAAATTCGATTGGGCGATCATGGAGTTTACCTCCGCGGATATCTTCCAGCACTCGCCTTTCGGCGACGTGCTAAATTCATTAAGGTCCCTCTCCTTGTCAGGGGAACCTTGGCCGAACTATGTCCGGCTAGAATGGGATGCGGACGACGAAGAAATTCGCTGCCCACCCACCACCCACTTATTAGCCACTGTCGACGATTTAACTGGCATGCTTGACTTTGACTCGAAGACATCGACGGCATGGACGATGATGCAGGAGACGAACAGGAACCACCGCCCACAGGGCGCTGGACCGCCACTCCATCACATGGCATATACATGGTGGATACACCCAAAGAAAACAATGACGAGGAACGGAAAGAAGCAGCGAAGAACAGCTCCATCGAGAAGCAAACAAAGTGATGACGTAGGCGCCGCTCTAAATTTCGCCTCGGCAAAAACAACGATAACAGCGAAAGAGAAAATAACACCCCGATCGACTCCAGAGGAAACGACGACCACACTAATCCAGCGGCAGAGCAAAATGAAGCCGCGAACGGCGAACATGGTTCGGATCCGATGTCCGAACACGGTGACGCCAAGGATAAAGCTGATAAAACTCCCTCCGAGGAGGAAAATAGTCCGGACGAACATGTGCACATCATCCCAGAAAAGCACTTGGAACAAGAGAACCTCCGCAGCAGGCTTATTGCCACAACGAGGAGTCTGAAGAAGCAGAAGCAAAGGCTCAAGGCCGCACAAAATACG
This sequence comes from Aegilops bicornis, assembly GCA_021605145.1. Taxonomy (NCBI): domain Eukaryota; kingdom Viridiplantae; phylum Streptophyta; class Magnoliopsida; order Poales; family Poaceae; genus Aegilops; species Aegilops bicornis. The sequence continues at coordinate 515,925,006 of CM038674.1, forward strand.
CTCAACAGCAGATGGAACAAAGTGCTCGACAACCAAGAAATGCATGGTGGAAGTTACCACGCAAAGAGCTATCCAAAGCGGAAGCTATTGCCCGAATTCGACGATGAGGCCGTAGAGCCCACACAGCCGAAAAACAAAATGGCCAACCGGTCGGATCAACCACCCCGTGGCCGCGATAGAGCGGCTAATAGGGCCGCACATAAGTCAACACACGGCCTACGTGAGGACTTGCGCCAAAAATCCAGTATGACCAGATCCATCTATGGATCTAGAAAGCGCGCTGCGGCACAGTATCAAAACCGAATAACACAACCGTCTGAACCCTTGATAAATCTAAATACAGGGGTGCCACACACCCCCTATGTTTCACCGATGAGGTGCTGGACCACGAATTTCCAGAAGGATTCAAACCAGTGAACATAGAGGCATACGATGGGACCACAGACCCTGGGGTCTGGATTGAGGACTTTATCCTCCATATCCATATGGCTCGCAGAGACGATCTCCACGCCATCAAGTACTTGCCCCTCAAGCTTAAAGGACCAGCTCGGCACTGGCTAAAAAGCCTCCCCGAAAACTCCATTGGAAGTTGGGAGGAGCTCGAGGATGCTTTTCGGGCTAATTTTCAAGGGACCTATGTCCGCCCTCCGGATGCAGACGATTTAAGTCATATAATTCAACAGCCCAGAGAGTCAGCCCGAAAGCTTTGGAACAGGTTTCTCACTAAGAAGAACCAAATCGTCGACTGTCCGGACGCCAAAACCTTAGCAGCTTTCAATCACAGCGTCCGAGACGAATGGCTCGCCAGGCACCTCACCCAAGAAAAGCCGAGAACAATGGCAGCCCTCACAAGCCTCATGACCCGCTTTAGCGCGGGCGAAGATAGCTGGTTGGCCAGCAGTAGCACCAGCGACCCAAGCACATCCGAAGTCAGGGATGGCAACGGAAAACCACGGCGCAGTAAAAGAAAGCGTCGAAATACAGAAGACATCCTAGACAATACGGCGGTAAACACCGGATTCAGGGGCCCTCGACCAGGTCAACGAAAAAAGCCTTCTAAAGGCAGCAGAGATGGATTGTCCGGCCTAAATAAGATTCTAGACAAACTATGTCAGATTCACGGCACCCCCGATAAACCTGCAAATCACACCCATAGAGAATGTTGGGTCTTCAAGCAGGCCGGTAAGCTAAACGCCGAACACAAGGGACGGGACACACCAAGTGAAGACGAGGATGAGCCTCGCCAGCAAAGCACTGGGGGCGAAAAAATTCCACCAGAGGTCAAAGCAAGAACGTGATCCACGTGACGAAGAGGAAAAGCAAACATGCACTCCGAGACACGCGAGCCGTAGAGCCCATCACCACTAAGTTCAACCCCTGGTTGGCCTGCCCGATCACTTTTGATCGCAGGGATCACCTAACAAGCATCCGGCACGAAGGATCGGCTGCCTTGGTGCTGGACCAATAATAAATGGATACCATCTCATACGAGTCCTTATGGACGGTGGCAGTAGTCTAAATCTGATTTATCAGGACACAGTCCGCAAAATGGGGATAGACCCAACAAAAATCAGCCACAATAATACTACCTTCAAGGGAGTAATACGAACCTGAAGGTCACGCACGGGCTCTCTATTACTAGAGGTTGTATTCGGCTTTCCCGACAACTTCCGAAGCGAAAAGTTAACCTTCGACATCGCTCCATTCCGAAGTGGCTATCAAGCATTACTCGGAAGAGCGGCTTTCGCTCGTTTTAATGCAATACCGCATTACGCTTGTCTCAAGCTAAAGATCCCCGGTCCACGTGGCATCATCACCATTAGTGGAAATGTTGAACGCTCCTTACAAGCGGAAGAATGTGTGACGGCTTCAACAGCCGAACACCAAACGCCCCCCCAACCAGATTAAAGGATTGGTCGTCAAGACCGCGTACACGGTTCGACGAGTCCGGCGCATTACTAGCCATAACAGCTGGGGTAAACCCAAGGTTGGTGTGATGGTTATACCCCCATAGACGGCACCAGGGGCTTCCTGCGCGTAATCGGGGCTAGTTCGGCTCAACTTAACTTATTTTGAATTTTAATGGTTTATTGAGAATAACCAATCATTTGTGGCACGACAACTTTTCACCTAAGTTCTTCTCTTTTTACAGATGACAATCGCGCCACACCCGGCCCGTGATACGCACAACGGAGACACAAAGCATACGCAGCGAGGGACCCGCTCAAAGGTTGTTTTTAGATTAAGACCCTGTGTAAACCTTTTTTACTGTCTCTTGTTGTTCACATCCTCCGGATACTTAATATAACCGAGAAGGATGCTGACGTTATTGGCATTTCGCCACGTCAGAGAATTGCACGTACCTGGACACTCGGGGTTCATTATCAAGGGCACTGTTCAGCCCGGCATATGTTATAAAGACCGAATACCTTAGGGAGTGTTCGGCGTCGCGAGTTTGGCCTTATATGCATCAGCTCCGAATCATGTCTTTGGTCAATGTTGGGTTTGCCCGGCTCCCGTGTTTTGCTACCTTATGTTCCGCTCTATCGGCTAAGGTGGCACCGGGAGAACTACTTCGATTGTGCCCTGATTCATCCGGATGAGCACCTCAGTAGAGAAAGCCGAAAACTGACTTTCATGATAAAGCGCGAGACTGGTCAACCACTCGATGACTCACCGGAATCTTCGGGATTCCTCCGCATTAACGAAGGGCCGTTTCCCGGTCACGTACGTACACGCCCAGATTCGGACGGCCGGAGGTACCAGGGGCTATCTAGTAGTCCCACTGTCAAACTCCTATGGCTAAGTGAAGGTGTTAAAGCAATATAGTCCGATTGCCTTGTTCGTTGCGCTACCACCTCTTTAATGGACCAAGACGTTGGATCAAGTGTGAATACACTTTTTTGCAAACACCCCCGCATTATATGCGTGGGGGCTGAAGCCGACGACTGCAAACTTTCAGGTTATACACATATATACATAAACAGCCGCACAGGAGGCATCATAATACTTTCAGGCAAAAGTATAAAAACAACCTTTATAATTCAGTAAAACATTGTTTTTTCAATGGGAATACATGTCACTAGAACATAATATTCTTCGAGCACTGAGCTTCTATTGAACGAGCGCCTTGAAGGACTTCTTCAAAGTAGTGCTCGGCAGCTACTCGGCTAACGGCCGAACCCTGGGTTGAAATAGCGGTGGCCTCCATGTCTGCCCAGTATGTCTTGACACGGGAAAGTGCCATCCGCGCACCCTCTATGCACGCCGACTTCTTCATAGCGTCAATACGCGGCACAACACCAAGGAACTGCTGCACCAAACCAAAATAACTATTCGGCCTTGGCCCTTCCGGCCACAGATGATCCACAACAGACCTCATGGCAAGCTCGGACAACCTATGGAGCTCGGCCCACTCGGCCATTCGCTCATTCAACAGCAGCGGACGCGTTGGACCATCAAACTGTGACCAGAACAACTTTTCCACTTCACGATCTTTCTGATCCTTGAAGTACTCGGCCGCATCAAGATGTAATCGGGCTGCCAAATCCACGTATCGTCTCAGAGAACTCCATAGTTTATCAAGAGGGGCATACTTCGGATCTCCGAACCTTGTCCTCAACAAAAAGGGCTTCCCAGCTGCGATATCTCCAGCTTGACGCAGCTCTTCCTTCGCCGCTCTAATTTTAGAACGGGCTTCCTTGGCTGCTACCATGGCCTTCTCTAGGTCCGTCGCCTTCGCTCGGTTTTCTTCCACAAGGAGCTGGTAACAGTCGGCGACATCTTTCAACTCAACGACCATCTTGGCCATTTTTTCCTTGCTTTGGCAATGCGCAGCCTGTTCAGCTCTCAGCTCTTCGACCGCCTTTAGAGCGGCCGCATCACTATTCCTGGCTCGTTCCTTGGCTCGGGCAAGTTCCGCCCGGAGGGTCTCCACGGCGGCAGCCCCATCTGTACTCACACATATTAAAGATACTAACATCATGCTCCTCTTACTATGTGTTGATCACCGGAGAAATCACATACCCTGTGCCTCGTCGAGCTGCTTGTTGACAAGCACCGTGTCGGCATCTGCCGCATCAAGTTGCCACTTCAGCTCGGTAAACTCACCAGTCCGGCTAGCCACCGGACCCTCCACCACCTACACATGAAGGCGGACTGTTTATTACCTGGGATTATGATCCTCTGCTCGCCGCCGTTCTCGACGGCAACCAGAGTCTCAGGGGCTACTATCTACATAGGGCACACCTACCGTGTGCGGTACTGTCAAAAACACACACTATTTCACGTACCTCAAAGCCTTTCAGCAGACTCATGAAAGCTTCATGCAACCCGCTTTCGGCGGATGAAATCCTCTGGACCACCGTACCCATTAGCGTACGATGCGCCTCTGAGATAGTCGCTTGCTTCAGAAGATCCTTCAGTGCATCCGATCGAGCACCGGACGGTTCCGGACTCTTTCTGTCGCTCTCCTCAGAAGCCGAACACTGAGGACTTTGGGTGGCCAAGGGATTACCCTCTTGCCTTGGTGGATCAGGAGAAGCCCTTCGCGACGACACTTCAGCGTCGCCCGCCTCATGAGGCGAGATGGCACAGGGGGGTGTTTCGCTCTCCATCATCTCTGGAAGAAGATCCCCCGAAGACGAACTCTGTTGAGAAGGGCTACGATCCGAACTACAAGATATATGTTTTGGTTATAATCCTCAGAGGTAAAGCGGAATATTTTTACTACTATGCACCTTTTGTTTACTTACAGCTTGGTGGGAGGCTGATCCCCTTGCGGACACTGTGCGGCAAGGGCACCCTTGAAGACAGGACCCTCTGGCGAAGATTTCTTCCCCCGTTTGGAAACTTTTGTTTCCGGGTCTTCAGAGGCGGTCCTCTTCTTTCCTTGGGGAGAGGGAATTTCAGATCCTTCTCCCTGGTTGTCCTCCTTCGTGGAGGTGCTAATTCCCCCGGTTGGGATGAACAGTGAGTGAGGCCTGTTTTCAGCCTCTTTATTCCCCCCCTTCATCTTCCCCTAAGGGCGCCTGATAAGGCGCCGGCTCGAGCATGCTGGCCAGTACCGGATCTGTTGTTCCTTCGGGAAGGGGAGAGGAACACCTGATCATCTTCGCCTTTGTCACCCAGTCCTGGTCAAAGAGCGATTTTTCAGAATGATGTTGTGATAAATAAATAGACAGCGTATTCGGCCATGAGATTACTTACTTGGGTGTCCGGGCGATTGCAGCTCAGACCCGCATCCTCGGTGAGGTCCGGACACCTTATTTCTGGTCTGAAGAACAATTTGTACATCTCTTCTGGCGTCATGCCGAGGAAGTGTTGAATAGCCCGCGGTCCTTCCGGGTTGAACTCCCACATTCGGACGGGTCGACGTTTGCAAGGCAGGACCCGACGAACTAGCATGACTTGCATTATCGTAACCAGCCGACATCTCTCGAGGAGATCCCGGATGCGGCTTTGCAATATCGGCACGTCATTTACTGACCCCCAGTCCATCCCCTTATTGATCCATGACGTCAGTTGTGGTGGGGGGCCCGAGCGAAAAGCAGGGGCGGCCACCCACTTGGTACCCCGAGGAGCCGTGATATAAAACCGCTCCCGTTGCCATAAACTGGACACCTCCGGGAAGGAACCTTTTGGCCATGGAACTTCGGCACCTTTGCTTATGACGGCGTCTCCGCACTCTGCGTGTCTCCCCTCGATCATCTTCGGCTCCACGTTGAAAGTTTTGAGCCACAGGCCGAAGTGTGGGGTAATGCGGAGGAAGGCTTCACACACAACGATGAATGACGAGATGTGGAGGATGGAATCCAGAGCCAGATCATGGAAACCCAGCCTGTAATAGAACATGAGACCCCTTACAAAGGGATCTAGAGCGAGGCCTAGCCCTCGGAGGAAGTGAGAGATGAATACAACGCTCTCGCCGGGTTCAGGAGTGGGAATGACCTGCCCTCGAGCAGGCAACTTTGTCGCGAGATTTCGCCGGTCAAATATCCGGCCTCTCTTAGCTTCCTCGATGTCTTCCTCTGTGATGAGGAAGGCATCCACCAACCTTGAAGGTTGGATCCGGACATGGTTGAAAGTTGAGCGCTGACTGAGCCTTGGGTGTTGGAACTTGGGGTGGGGGGAAGGATTCGAGTGAGCGCAAGAAGAAAAAGGACATGCCTTGGCCTCTTTATAAAGGGGATGAATATCAAGCGTCCTCCGCGTGGCCGTTTGGGACTTGCCTAAAATCAAGGAGTCATACCCAACGGGCACGATTGGGTTACCCACATCCATATTGATGAGAATCCCGTAATAAGGGGGACACGATCTCTGCTTCGACAAGACGTGCCAATAAAATCGCCTCGCAAAATGTGCGATGTGAGGCTTTGGTTGAGAAAGACGGTTCGTCATGGCCGGACCACGGCAATACGTCACATTATGAGAAACGGTCGGCAGATTAGATTTGTGGAAATATTTTTCTCTCTACGGTGGTATGTGGAATTTGTTTTGCAGAGCCAGACACTATCCTTGTGTTCAAAATCTTCTATGGAGTATTCGGAGGAGGAACCCGCCTTGCAATGCCGAAGACAATCTGCGCGCCGGACTCATCGTCATTGAAGCCTTGTTCGAGGCTCTTGAGGAGTCCTGGATTAGGGGTATCCGGACAACCGGACTATATCCTCTGGGCTGGACTGTTGGACTATGAAGATACAAGATTGAAGACTTACGTCCGTGTCCGGATGGGACTCTCCTTGGCGTGGAAGGCAAGCTTGGAAATACGGATATGTAGATCTCCTCCCATTGTAACCGACTCTATGTAACCCTAGACCACTCCGGTGTCTATATAAACCGGAGGGTTTAGTCCGTAGGACAACAACAATCATACCATAGGCTAGCTTCTAGGGTTTAGCCTCTACGATCTCGTGGTAGATCAACTCTTGTAATACTCATATCATCAAGATCAATCAAGCACGAAGTAAGGTATTACCTCCATCGAGAGGGCCCGAACCTGGGTAAACATTGTGTCCCCCGCCTCCTGTTACCATCCACCTTAGACGCACAGTTCGGGACCCCCTACCCGAGATCCGCCGGTTTTGACACCGACAGCATGAAACATGTGGATTCAAATCAACCCCTTACGAAATAATACATAAACTAGGGTTTAAACTTCTCTTACTCTAGCAACCCATCATCTACTTATTACTCCACAATGCCTTACCTTAGTCCCAAGTGTGGTGAAGTGTCATGTAGTTGACCTTCACATGACATCACTAAAGGTAGCAACAACATACATATTATCAAAATATCGAACGAATACCAAGCTCACATGATTACTTATAGCCGGGCTTATCCCATGTCCTCAAGAACAAAAGTAACTACTCACAAATCATACTCATGTTCAATATCAGAGGGGTATCGAATAGCATTAAGGATTCGAAAATATAATCTTCCACCAAATAAACTAACTAGCATCAAGTACAGGATGTAATCAACACTAATAGGAACCCACAGGTACCAATCTGAGGTTCTAGGACAAAGATTAAATACAAGAGATGAACTAGGATTTGAGATGAGATGGTGCTGGTGAAGATGTTGATAAAGTTTGGTCCTCCCACGCTGAGAGAATCGTTGGTGATGTCGATGGCTTCAATTTCCCCTCCTGGGGGGAAGTTTCCCTGGCGGAATCGCTCCGCCGGAGAGCAATAGTGCTCCTGCCCAGATCCTGCCTCGAGACGGCGGTGTTTCGTCCTCAAAGTCTTCTTTTGATTTATTTTTCTAGGGCAAATATCATCATATATATAGCAGAAGATAGGCACCAGAGGCCTGCTAGGGGGCCCACAAGCTCATAGGGCGCGCCCAGGAGGGTAGGGACCCTGAGCTTGTCGTGCCCTGGTGGCCCCCTCCTGGTATTTATTCCGCCAATATTTTTCTATATATTCTAAAATAATTCTCCGTAAATTTTCAGGTCATTTAGAGTTGTGCAGAATAGTCATCTTTGTTGTAGCCTTTTCTGGTCCAGAATTCCACCTGCCGGCAATCTCCCTCTTCATGTGAAACTTGCAAAATAAGAGAGAAAAGGCAGAAGAACAGTATCATAAAGTGAAATAATGACCCAAAACATACTAAATAATAGTAATAAAATATGATGCAAAATGGACGTATCATCCGGAATCCCGCAAAGCCCCACCCCTCCCCCCAACTTTGCTTTCAATTTGCAGGAAAAGTGCGTCTGAATAGCTGGGCGGACCGATATAGGTCTACGTTGGATGGAAGAACACGTCCGGACCGCGTGATCTGGACGTATGCAGGCGATTTTAGAGTCGGCGTTGGAGATGCCCTAAGCTCCTTACTGCTAGTCCTTTTTGTCACCCCATCACGTGAGACCGCACATAAGCTGGGTAGTTTCCTAGATCAAAGATGCATGATTGTGTTGTTCTACTTGTTTTGGAGAAGGTATGTTCGTCACTCTTCTCCTCCTCGGACATATTGCTACCCTATAAGTCGATTGATCATCGTGCTCATGACAAAAAAATGAGAGTCCCTTCACTATGAGAGATGATTCTTAATGTCCTAAAATCTAATTGTGGATTGGAAGAGGGCTCACTAATCCGTCTCTAACCCTTGCCATAGGGTGGTGCGCTGGATCATCCATGGCACCGATCGACATCCCTAACCCTAGCTCGGAGTTTGAATTTAGTGTGAGTCGTCATTTTTTTGCATTTAAGTTCTTTAAGAGAATTATAATTTTTGCCCCCTCCCTTATTGTGACCACTTTTAGAATATTAAAGAGGATCTTGCCACCTTTACCCATTAATTGTGACATAATGACGTTTTTTATTTTCCCAAATCGAAGTAGATCCAGGTTCCAGGACGACATGGATGTTGACCGGGCATGCAACCAGGCCTGTAGTTTTATGTGCATGCCAAATCATGTCAAATTCTCTGAAGTTTCATCAAATTTAATCAGATTATGTAACTTGTATCAAATTTCTTGAACATGTATAGCTTGATATACTACATTATCGCTTCTCACAAGGGATATATTGAGTGGCCCGCTCGTCCAGTTTCCTTGCGCCATCATGAGACATGGCCCCCCTTGTTGGTTTGTGGAAAATGATAAAACAAGATAGAAGACCATCTTTTTTTGGGTGAAATAAGATAAAACATGGTCTTAAGGTCACATCTAAGGTTAAAGTTTGGTAATTTTTTAAATGGGATAAACATTGTCCTAAGATTATAACCTCTACTATTAAAGGGGAGTTGGGGATTATAGTCCGTACATTCAACTCTCCTTCCCCTCGATCATGCATTAACTTAATCAAATCAAATCTTACCAAAACCTCAACTAAATTAAAATACTAACCTTCCCCTATCCATACCCAAATCAAACTCAATCTTATCAAAACCTTAACTAAATCAAAAATTTCTTTGTCTTCCCCTACCCATACTCAAATCATACCAAAATTTGGAATATGATGAGTGTAAGATTTATGTCAATTAATGTTGAACCACTAGAGTATGTATAACCCCGTTTCAACGCACAAGCAGTTTTTTATATCCAACAAGGGATTAAAAATGGAATTTACTCGAATTTTTCTTCCTACATGGACAGAAAGGCGGACCGGACTATGACTTTGTTTCGCTGATCATTGATTTGGCTCGTTAGCTCAATAAAATCAACTAATATGTCTAAAGGAAAGTCGAGTTTGCAGTATAAGCGTGTTTTAATCGCTTTCATATTTCGGGTACGTCTAGCTAGATGACGAGCGAAAAATGAGTTTCGGTAACCTTGAGTCCATGGGTGGCACTGGCATGCCTGTGGCCCCTGTAGTGGGTTGGGTCGGCAACCTTGAGCCCATGGGTGGCACTTGCATGGCTGTGCCCCCCGTAGTGGGTTGGGTCGGCAACCTTGAACCCGTGGGTGGCACTTGTGTGGCTGCGACCCTCGTATAGTGAGTTCAACCTTGAGTCCGTGGGTGGCACTTGTCTGGGTCCAAGCGAAAGCTTTGCTCTCCAGTGCCGGAAACAATGACACCTAGGGGCGTCACTTCCCTCTGGGGGCGTGGCTATGAGTCCTCTTGAGGTACTAGGGGTCCGGGGTAAAAATCCTAGTTTGTCTCTCAAACTCGACAATGGTGGCACCGTCTTCATCATCCTCTTGAGGGTTGTCGTCGTGGACACCCGACGCCTCTCGGTTGCAGATGGCTTATGACGTTGGGCTTGCCTTTTCCTAGCATAGTGCATCATCATCTCTGGCCAGGGGTGGATCCGATGATCTCCTATCTTATAGATGTGTTCTCATGGTCTCCGTTCTCGGTCCTTGTTTCCTCTTGGTAGGAGTGACGCTCCACAGCCCGGAGTGAGGGGGTTGTCTCTACGGCAAGTCGGCACTCTCCAAAGATAGCTTGGTATATTCGGGTCCTTGGGGTATAATGGTTTCTCATGGCGGCGGGGCTCCGGTCCTTTTCAGTAGTCTTGGTTGTATTGTGTTAAGGTCTTAAGGATGGTCTCTCCTTCTTTTCGTGCTTGGTGTTGGGTTAGTGGCACCTGTGCCACTTGCCCAGTGCCTTTTTTCCCGAGCTGGTTGTATGAGGATTTTCTCATCACTTTGTATCGGTTCGATCGTTTATGCTTTTATCTATCTATATACAAAGGGGGCGAACTTTGTTTCGAGAGGAAGACGGACCAGACAATGACTTTGTTTCACTGATCATTGATTCTGGTCGTTAGCTAAAGAAAATCAACTAAAAAGCTAAAGGAAAAATACAGTATGCAGTATAACCAGTTTATAATCGTTTTCATGTCTCGGGTTCGTCTAGCTAAACGACGAGTTTCGGTCTTCTGCCCTTGGATGTACGGTGTGTACTAAGTAGCGGTGAGGCGGCACGTGCCGACGTGCGTACTACTACACCACATATATATAGTCTTTCACGAATCAACCTGTGGTTGAGTTGGTTAGGTGGACAGTGGTATCCCCAACCCACCAGGGTTCAAATCCTGGTGCTCGCATTATTCCTGGATTTATTTCAGGATTTCCGGCGATGCGCTTTCAGTGGGAGGAGACGTTTTCGTCAATGAAGGGTAGGGTGTGCGTGTGTGTGTTTATAGGGATGAGTGTATGTGCGTGTATCTAAGCGCTTATGTCTGTACTGATGCTTAAAAAAATAGTCTTTCGGGATTACTTGCTCATTTTGGTCTCTATCGTCTGCGATAAATGGCCAAGTAGCTGCGGCTCCAAAAAAAAGAAGTGGCCAAGTAGCTGGAGACGACGACCCAATATCATTCCACGCAATTAAACCGACGAGAAAGACGTATTGCAGGAGCTGCGCCACTCGTACTTGGTAGCTCGCCATGATCCAGAGGCCGTTCCATCCGTTAGAGCCGTGCCCGTCCGTCCTCGATCGGCTGCATGCGTGTGCGCGCACGCACGCACGCACGCAGCGCAGGCGAATGGCGCAACGGCTGCCCTGGTGCCCCCAGCACGGACCCCGATGGAACTGAATTATGCGTGTGCGTGAAGATGATGAGCGCGCGATCTCGCCTGCGTCCACATACGTACGCTTCAGCGGCGGCGGAACCTTCCGGCGATCGACGTGTGTCACTCTCACGCACACTCTTCCAACATATCTAGTACAAGTCCTGAGCAATATAGTCTTGGGTACGGTGGAACGGGCGCGACGAACAGTGTCTTTCGTACAGAGACGTAGGCGGGAGAAGAGAAAATTACTGCCAGGCGTTCGTCACGTCGCACGCGTGGAAATGTTGCGGCGCTAGATAGCTTCCGCCCGTGGGTTTCTTGTGCTGGTTCCCGGGGCGGCAGTGTCTCCGTACGTGGTGAGAGCTCAGCACGCGTATGCATGGGGAAGAAGAACTCTCCTTCTTCGGCGGCTTCCTGGCTTGTGCCCGCGCGACGAGGGCAGGCAGCTGATTTGTTCAACCCCAACACCGACCGTAGAAAGATCGTGGTGGTGGCAATTCTTTCTCACGGCTCTCGGATCGGATCGGTGCTATATACACGAGCAAAGCGGCCATTTTGCATCTTTGTCTACTCCTCCCAAGGAATCGGTCTTTACGTACCTGACGGCCTAGTTGTGGATAAAATATGTTGATGCAAATTCTAGCAAGCGGCAGGTATCAGACGCTTCGGCTTGTGTTCTTCGACATAGAAGCAAAGATAAAAAATGATGAGTAAAATGCATTTGCGGTCATTGAACTTATGTCGAAAGCTCACTTTAGTCATAGTACTTAAAAATACGATTAATACGGTCATTATATATGACTTGAGATGATTATACAGTCACTGGCTTATCGTATAACTCTGTATTCTCTGTTGACCGGTCAAACATCACAGCACCCTCTCTCTACCTATACGGGTCCCACGTGTTAGTGGGAAAGAAAAAAATTAAGGGTCACAGGAGAATATAATGACGTTGCCGAAACCCACATACGCTAACCTCTGCGGCTCTGTCCCACACAATTTTATGTTAAATCCGTAGAGCGTTACCGTTATTTCTTTTTTGAGGATCAACGTTACGGTTATTTAATTAACACGCACACAACACACTTACATGCATGCACGCACGCACCACTTTTGCAGCCGCCGTCCCGTCGAAAACAGTACGCCGACCGCGATGAGATGAGCAATTGTTAGACTACTGACACGAGTTCGAGACGCGACGTCGTATTGTTGTAGTTCTTCGTCGGCGTCGCCATGCACCTGGTGGTGTACATCCTAGGCGTCGTCGTCGTCGTGTTAACGTTTACGCGTAGCAAGGCGGACGCTGCGGGGGCAAGGCCTAAATGCGTGAACCTTCGTCGTGCTCATATCATGGTGTCCACCTTGTTGAGCTGAGGGTCGTGCGGCTGCGCGTGCATGCCGGTGAACGGTAACATGGCCGTGTTCAAACGAGGACACCGGGCTCAGCTGTTTGTGCCCCAGACGCTGACTGAGAAGAACACATTATTCTGCGCTGTTGGCTGCGTGCACGCTCAAGAAGATGGTGAAGGGGTCAGGGAACTAAGAAGACATTGTCAGATTCAGAGCGAGGGTAGGAGAGACTGGTTTGTGCAAATCACACTGTTCATTGATCAGGAGATTACATGTATATGTAAGTACAGAGTCTAAACTAACTGACACATAACCAGCCCAAAGACTAGGTCCTAGACAACGTTACAATGTACACAACTAGGAGCACTATCTATACACACACATACACACGTTCGCTAACAGACACTAGTACCTGCTCCCGGCGTGGAGCTGCGCAATGCATGCGGCGATGGAGGCCAGGCTTGTCGAGGTGCCGGTGGCGATGGCGTGCGGCATGGAGTGAAGCGGCGATAGTGGCCGGGCTTGTCGAGGTGCCGGTGGCGATGGCGTGCGGCATGGAGTGAAGCGGCCCGCCCGCGCCTGTGGGTGAAGACGGCGAACGTCCTATATATGTATTTACATAATATACCTACATACTAGAGGTATAAAAATGGCCCTGTGGCTGAGTACAAGGATTGTGTTCTTTTTTGTGTTGGGAAAGGGACAAGGGTACAAAACTGAGCGGCCGTTGGGTGGAGAAAGAAAGAGCCGGGAGCACGCACGTAGCATGCAGAGGGAAGAAAGCCCCGCCCCGCCCGCGCACAATAGCGTGCATGCATGCACACACGCGGTGGTGCGGCTGGACAGGACTGTTGTTGGATGTCCCTGGTTCGATTCTCTGCGATGCATAGCTTCTATTTCTTTTTTTTCCACTGATAGGTGGGACCCATATAAAGATAGAGAGAGGATGTTTGACCAGTTAACAGGGTGAAATACGAAACTATACAGTGAGTCGGTGATCGTATAATCACGGCAAGTCGTATATAGTGATCGCATTAGTGGTATTCTTAAATACGGTTACCAAAATGAGCATTCGACACAAATTCAATAACCGCGGGTGCATTTTACTCAAAAATGATCAACCAAGAAAAGGAAAGAAAAGACGACTTGTTGCAGTGCCGTCGAGATAGCGTAATGTCTCTTATGGCCAGATTTAGATTTTGACAACGCTGCCACGGAGTGGCGCCGGGCATGCATGCGTCACCGTCATATATACTCCTATCTAATTAGCTGGGGTTGATTGCTGATTGACCAGGCAAGTCTTTATCTTATCTCCCTTGTGAGCTAACCGTTGGCACGGCCAATGCAGAAAGCCACGTACGGCGTCTCTGTTTCCTGTTCCCTACAAGGCGTGTGAAGCTTCAGGGACTAGCTAAAAACAGACCCATGCATGCATGGTGCCTAGTCAATCCACACCTGTACTGTGATTTTTTCTTAATGAGTGCAACATATGTGTTGTGATAATTAGTAATCTCCGTTATTTATTTCCAGAATAGCATTATGACATAAGGTTACCACTTACCAGAATTAACTAGCATATGCAAATAGACACGCGACAGTTGAACATGTATCTAGCACATCTATCGATCAGTAGATGTACCAACACCAAGATGAAGAGAACATACGTCTTGGTCGGCATGGCCGCATTGTTCACGTTATTCGCAGCCATGCAGACCAAGGTGTTGTAGTTGAAATAGTCGTCCACCGTTGTCAACAAGTTATGAAGTAGTCAGTTGTGTGCGATCCGTTGAGCATATAATGAAAAACTACTACCACAATTTAGGGAACCATCCTTAAAACTATCAGGAAATTATTATTTTTATCAATTCTGAGGAATGGACATGTTGGCAGTATTGGACAATGTCCCATATGTTCACAGGGCGCGGAAGATGTCTTGCACCTGCTATTTGAATGTGAAAGGGGGAAGGAGACGTGGCGGATTCTGGGATTCGCACAAGTTATAGATGATGCAAGGAGGGAAGACCGATCTGGTTCAGTCGTAATGGAACAAACTTTACACCTCCCGGACAGCCCCATGCCAAATATGCCGAGCATAGGAGTCAAGGAGGGGATCTCAACGACTTGCTGGTATCTCTGGTGGATGCGACGGCAGCAAACTCACAATGATCAAACTCCTAATACAACTAGATGGGCGATGGCGGTTCCAGTCATGTGTCTAAATCACCATAGAGCAAGAAATGCAAGGAATATCTCTATTGATCGAACGAGGCTGAAGTGGAAGAGACCTTCTCATGGAACAGTAAAAGTCAATGTGGATGCATCTTTTCATGTTGATGAGGTCAACTGGAGCCGTTAACAGAGATGCTAGTGGTGTTTTCTTGGCCACGGCGGCATGTTCTCAAACTCCCCACGTTACCGATGTTCATACAACAGATGAACAGAATCAATGGCAATGAAAGAGGGTCCGGCACTAGCAAACTCGCTAGGGTTCCATTCCATAGAAATTGACTCTGACTCTATGGAAGTTATTTCTTCGTGCACCGGTCAGGAAAGAATATGGAATGAAGCATCGACGATCTATGCAAAATGCTTCGTCATGGCTGGGATGATAGTCTCGGTCCATTATCTTCATTGTGTGCGAGAGGTGAAGAATATTGCCCATAGTTTAGCTAAATTTGCTTTTGATAATAATGTACCTTGTAATTGGGTTGATGAACCTCCTGACTTTCTTGTTTTTGCCCTCGCAAACGATGTAATCATTATGTCAAATCAATCAAGTAAGCCATGATGGTATTCCTAAAAAAAAGTCCCTAAAACTATCACTATTCAATTTTTGCCTTAAAAGCTACCACTTCGAGTTAGTGACCGATTGGGCATTATGACCGCGGTGGCCCCGTTCAGGTCCACGTGGCACCACAAGGTCAACTCCGTTTGGTTGACCGCTAAGTTTACCGTGAGGCCCACATGTCATCATTAGCAGTCCTCTCTCTCTCTCAAGCATTTCATCAAACACTATAGACGCGCACCACCACGCTGCCTACCGGAGTCAGAGTTGAAGGCGACGATTGGCTGCGGCGGCTTGTCGAGCACCATGAGGTCGTCAGCCATGGACGGCAGGCGGGCACCGTTAGCCGTGGGCACGAAATCTGCGATGACACCCAGCTCGACACGGAGGTACGCGAAGGAGCTGCCGGCCACAAATATCTTGACGGCAAAATTCAGTGTAGATAAGCACAAAGATAATCACGGAGAGGCCCCCAAATCCCCCCGTTTGTTTGAACGTCCACAAACCCCTAAACCCAGCTCATATCTTTGGAGGAGATGGGTTTTTTTGGACACGTCTGGAAAGCCCACCACGTCATAACCAGCCCCCCCCCCCCCCCGGGATCATTTTCTCCCTTTCTTCTCTCTCTCCATCTCCACCAATCACATGCATGTGCCTCGGCAATTTGGAGGGACACAAACGTGTGTACGAACAAATGGTGGTTCAGAGTGGACAAGCCTGAACACTATCCGGATGTCTTCATGGGCAAGTGGGGGCCAAACTAGCTCATTCTAGGTGGAGATGCTCTGGTAGAGCTGGAATGTAAGAGCATCTACAACCGCGATGAGCAAATTCGGCCCCTCAAACGCCCGCGGACACGCCCAGCCGCAGCCGAGGGCACTGACCGGGCACCCCTTAAATAATGTAATCCAAATCCTGACACCTCAAATATCATATCTCAAATCCATACAAACTCATGCAACTACGTCGATGCACACACATCATCTGGCTACTCCATCACTACTAACTAAACATGTCATCAGACTACCAAAATTTGGCATGTTTGGCTATGGTGGAGTTCATCCACGTCTGCCCTTGCCCTTCCCGGCACCTTGCTGCCCTTCTCGCGGAAGTACCGGTCGAAGACGCAGTACGGATCGAGCCGAATCTGTCCTCGCCGTCACTGTCCGCCTTCTCCTCCTTCGGTGGCAGTCCGGCCATAGCACGGACCGCCCGATTCTACTCTCGAGCGAGGGCGCGCTTGTTCCTCTGCTGTCGTTTCTTCACAATGCGGGCGCGGATGGCTCCCTCCTCCGCGGCCGCCCGCGCCGTCGCATCAGCCGCCGCCATTTCCGTCGCGATACGGGCCACGGCGGCCCATATCCTCTCCTTCCCACGGCGGGCCGCCCGTTCCCGGTGGGACTCATAGTCTGGCCGACCGGTGATGGGGAAGGAGAGGGGTTTCGGCTGCCGGGACCGCGAGGATCCAGCCCCAGAGGACCCGAGCACCTGTTGAGCCGACGCTATGGAGTTGCGGTGGACAGATCCGTCCGTCGGCCGGGCGCTATCCTCCTGGGAGCGGTGGAGTGCAATCTGGAGCGCCATTGCCTCCTCCAACCCGCATGGTGTCACACCCGGTCCGACGGATCCGGTGGTGGTCGAGTCGATCCGCACGCCATGCCGAAGAAGGCCGGAAACCGCCGGAGGTGAGCTCGAGTGGTGGAGGGGAGTGGAGTGAAGTGGGTGGGGTTTGGTCCGGCGAGCGGATGGGGACGAATATATATGGGGTGGGGTGGGCCAGCATGGGCCGGGTCCGACGTGGCTGGCGTGTCCGGTCATCCCCGTATCCGCCCCATATGTGGGTTGGATATGAGGGGTGCCGGTCAACCCGGGTGTTTGAGGCTCGAGGCGTCCGTCTGAGACGAAAAATCGTGACCTGTCAGTGACCGGGCGGGCCGCCCGAGCGTTTGAGGTGTCCATCTGAGTCGAAAAATCGTGACCGGTCAGTGATCGGACGGGCCGCCCGTTGAGGTGTCCGTCTGGGTCGAAAAATCATGACCGATCAGTGACCGAACAAGCCGCCCGAGCGTTTGAGAAGGATTTGGGGCGCCCGGCTATAGATGCTCTAACAACATTTCTGCTATTTTTCCTCAAAGTTGGTTTCAGGGAATCCTCGACTTGTTCGCTTGGTCTCCAAACGGCCAGGATGCTGCATCCCCTCCCAGTTGCAAGACTGGCTACCGTAGTTGCAGGGATCAGTGGAAATTGCAAGTTTGAGTCAACCAAGTCGAAAGACAAGCTGATGATTATAGCTTGAAAAACGATCTTATGCTGTGGGACGGAGGGAGTAGCAGGGAAGTAGATCCCAGCTGAAACTGCGTCGGCAGCAGGATTGGTGGCAGCCCCGTGTGCTGAGGCTGCAAAGTTCAGACACTTGAGCTAGCAGGGAGCAGGTTTCACCAGCCACGATTCTTCAACATGAATTTGGAGATTAGGGCACTGGGACATTTGTTCATGCTGACTACTAGCGCAGTGACCTTTCAAAAGACTGCACAGCATCAAAAGCTCATTTTACTCTAGAACATGAATCTATGGTCATTCTGTTGTAGGCATAATTAAAGCACTTAAGGCTTAAGATGCATAGCCGGACAGCACAATTATGCCTAGGACGAACATATGAACATATGAGCACAATTATACCTCACATGTGCCCAAATGACCTCAGCAGTGACTAGTTTCGTTCCATTAAATTACATCATTGATTCATTTTCCCATGAATAAGATAAACACGAGGATGAAAGTACTTTCATCCAAGCAGGAAAGCTCCAAATCAGGATGGTGTCTGTGCACTGCAAATATGACAAGATGGTACTGAAATTAGTCAAAGTGCTAGTTTCAGCACTGAAGCATGCAAGTGTTCAGTGACATTTACCAACTGGGGCAACTTGTGGAGAAAGAAGTCAAATTTCTTGTAGGATCAGCACAGGTGATGACTTGGTAGGTAGATAATTGTAATCACTAGCCCGTGAGAAAACATTTCAACTTGGTAGAATGAAACACGAGCCACAAGACATAACTGAATACTAACTGTCCAGTACATGGATAAACTTAGGCAGTCAAAAAGTACTAGCATAGTAAGGACCTACCATTTGTTTCATATAGACAGGAGGAGCGCCTTATCATTGCCTTCGACAATTTCGTATTGTTCCATACAAAAGCTTTCTTCCAGTTCCACACACATAATTTTGATGAACACGAGAGACAACACTTCAGCTAACCAACAGTGAACATGATTACCATGAAATAAAACTCTCAACGTCTGAATCATTCAGTTATAATTTGAAGACCATAAACAACAATGGAAATCATTCACCGATTTTCTGATAACTAAACAAAGCTGAAAGACATACAACCTTACTAAGCCATTACTTGTGTGCATCTCTAATTTCCTTGCAAGTCCACATGTTCCTTATACTCTATACCTACTAATAAAAGAAATAGGTATTCTTAGTCCGTTATGCTATTTTATAGGAAACCCCCTAATGTTTGTGACATTAAACCCGTAGTACATATCAAATGTTTTTTTAAATAATATCTTCTAAACTGTAACTCCAAATTTAACATGTTATATATGAAATTTGACTAGAAAAATATATAGAATCCAAATATGATGTTATTTTACCTGTTAATCATTTAAAAAAAATACTATCTAGGGTTCAATCTTAATCAACAGTGCATTATCCGTCTTTCTTTCATATCGGTACTGATCCGGATTATGGATGAACATCTCATCAAAATCAGGATTGGAGACGAAGTTGAAGATCACTTGCCTGTTTCTTTGTACGTATTAAGTCTACATGCAAGCTGTGTTTAAATAGAAGAAATGTGGAATCTTGAACTTGCGCTTTTGTAGGCAAAGACCATCTTTGTTTGGCCGTAGCTACATATACTCAGATTATAGACCATTTTTTGTAAATTAAGAGCGTGTGGTATTCTTTTCTCCCGTTGCAACGCACGGGCCCTTTTGCTAGTTGTATATAATATGAGTAACAACAATAGCATGGTAAAAACATGTACTCAGGCTTAATGTACTTTCTGATATTTACTCGTTACTCCTAAACAGTTCAGATCCATAACTTGCACGATAAAGTTCTGCTTAATGTTATTATCTGCCCACATCCACATTAGACTTGACAAAATCAGATAGCTCCAGCAAGATTTGCATTTAGTCAACTGGGTTTTACTAGCGTTTTCAATGAACATTTCCCTATAATATTGCGCACTGGACAATCAAACCGAGGATATCCTATGAATTTTACAACTAAAATAGCATTGCAACACCAATATGAAAAGATAAACAGCACAGCAGAAGAACCTATTACTAGATCATCACCATCAGTATAAGATAAGCTGAACAAAAACAGCTACATGGATCAATCAGACTACAGAAATACAACATAACAACTGTTTCTGCTCCTACACCGGAACTTGCCTATGCAAAGATGATGCCATACTCCTTAATGGTGTCGATGACAATCCCAAGCTTCCCCTCGATCCTCTCGTTCTTCTTGGGCTCGTACGCCATTGCGAAGACATCGGCGTCCATGGACCTCTCGGCTATGAGGCGACCGATGGTCCGGCAGGCGTTGTCGTCGATGAGGGACGGCAGCGTGGTCCTGAGGTCCTTGGCGTTGGTGGTGGCGACGGCGATGACCTTGCTGGTGCCCCGGTGCATGACCTTGGCGTGGACGAATCGCTTGGAGAAGAAGACGTTGAGCAGGAACGGGCGCATGTACATGTCCGTGCGCTGCTTCCACGACTTGCGGTTCGGGCTCTTGTCCAACTCGCCGCGCGACCGGCGCGTCCACGCCGCTCGGACCACGAATGACCGCCGATTGGCCGCGGGTGGCGGCGACAGAGCGAGGCGCGGTGACAGGGGGATGCGGCGCTGGGTGATGGAGGCGGACCACGACAGGGACGGCGGCCGGAGGAAGGAAGGAGGGGAGTGGCGCGTGGGGAGGGCGGCCGTGGTGGGGTAAACGGCGGCCATGGGAGCGTGGGGAGAAGCCGGGCAAGAGCGAATGGCAGGAATGGGGATTTAGCCGAAGGCCGCCTTATCCAGAACAGGGCCCAAATGCTCGTCCACTGGAAGAGCCCAAAAAGGGTGTAAATGACACGCCCGATACCTCAACTTCGAAGTCCACTTTATACTTCGAACTTAGAGTAACTCCAACGCGCCGACCCATTTCATTCGCACGCGTCCGTTTGGGTCGATGCCGACAGAAAAGCCGCTTTTATGGAGTCCACTTTTCATCAACAACTCCAACGCGCCAACCCATTTTGTCCGCGCGCGTCCGTTTGGTTTGGCGCGGACAGAAAAACTGTCTTTAAGAAGTCCACTTTTTATCCGTCTGTCGGCTCATTCCCGGTCCAATTTTGAGCCTGATTCGTATCGTTGCGGACACAAAGCGGACGCGTGCGACGCGCGCCTACTCCTCCCCCTGGCCCGCTAGTCGGTGGCGCATTGATCATCCTCTTCCACCCATATCGACAGTAAACCCTCGCCCGCCCCGCCCCGTCGTCGTCGCCGCCCATTTCCGGTGCCTCTTACAGCAGCCCGTCGCCGCCACCACCGCCTCGTCCTAACGCCGGCACCACCGCCTACATGAGGCACAAGCTTCCACCCCCTCACTCCGACGCCGCGTCATGGCGGGAGCTGTAACATTGGCACAGTTGAAAGGATCGATATAATTAACTAGAGGGGGGTGAATAGGCAACTAACAATTTTTAGCTTTTCTTTACCAATTTAAATTTTGCATCAAAGTAGGTTGTCTAGATATGCAACTAGATGAGTAACCTATATGATGCAACAACAATAAGCACACAAGCAAGCAAGGGATATAACACAAATAAGCTGCACAAGTAAAGGCTGAGATAACCAAGAGTGGAGCCGGTGAAGGCGAGGATGTGTTAGAAGTTCCTTCCTTTTGAGGAAATCGTCTCCGTTGGAGGCGGTGTGGAGGCACAATGCTCCCCAAGAAGCCATTAGGGCCACCGTATTCTCCTCACGCCCTCACACAATGCGAGATCTTAGTGATTCCACTATCGGTGCCCTTGGAGGCGGCGACCGAACCTTTACAAACAAGGTTGGGGCAATCTCCACAACTTAATTGGAGGCTCCAACGACACCACGAAGCTTCACCACAATGGACTATGGCTCCGCGATGACCTCAACCGTCTAGGGTGCTCAAACACCCAAGAGTAACAAGATCCGCAAGGGATTAGTGGGGGGGGATCAAATTTCTCTTGGTGGGAGTGTAGATCGGGGCCTTCTCAACCAATCCCTAGAAAATCAACAAGTTTGATTGGCTAGGGAGAGAGATCGGGCGAAAATGGAGCTTGGAGTAACAATGGAGCTTAGGGTCGGAAGAGGTAGTCAACTCGGGGAAGAAGACACCCCTTATGTAGTGGAGGGACAAATCCAACCGTTATCCACCAACCCAGTCTGCCTTGGTAGCAGTACTACTGGCGCGGCATGATACTACATAAGCACTGCTTGGTACTATCATGAGGCCTTGCGGTACTACCGCCCGGCGGCACAGACCTGGACAACCCAAACGCACTGAAGCGAAGGGCCGTAGAACCGCTTGTGCGGTACTACCGCACCACCTAGCGGTACTACCGCAAGGCAAGGAAATTCCAAAAAACGGGAATGCACGGACCTAAAAAATTAGATCCGTGGCAACTTCCGCTGAGTTGGAGTCGATGCAAAAATCTGACACGGTAGTACAGCACGAGGAGCAGTACTACCGCGCGGTGGCTGAGCCAGGCCAGGAGGCACGGTACTACTGCGCCCTGGGCGCGGATGTAAAAAATTACATCCGCCCCTACTACTGGCTAAGCGGCGACTTGCCAGCCTAGGGGCCACGATACTACAGCTCACGAGGAGCGGTACTACCGTGGGCTCTGCGGTACTACCGCACCAGGTCGTACTACCGCAGAAGTGCTGGTACTACCGCTCCAGGGAGCAGTACTACCGCAAGCCCAAGTTCAGCACCCAAGACAAAACGCATAGAGGATAAAACGGAGGATGCTCCAAAGTGCCAAAGGAAAGGCGGTGCAAAAGGAGTAGATGTGTACGTAATGATTCCACCCAAACCTTTCCAAAGCGGACCCCCTCTAATAGTACGGCTTTCCTACGACTCAAATCCACTGAAAAGAAACGTAGAAAAATGCCGTCTTCGATATTCTTCAAGGGGCACCAAACCGTCTTGTGCCTAGTGACGAAACATCTGAAATACTCAAGGCACACGATTAGTCCGCAAAAGCATTGTCATCAATCACCAAAACATCTTAGGGATAAATATGCCCTTACAATCTCACCCTTTTTGGTGAATTGATGACAATACGGGATTTGCACAAAGGGAAAGACATAGACCATAAGCAAACCCCACATCTCTAAAATATAGACGGGCTCCCCCTAGATGTGTGCAACCTAGATAGGTGCTTTGGACTGCACGGCACACATACTAGGATCAACACTCCCCCTATATTTTATAGACAATGCATATCTTGCAACAATAAGGCTAACACTAAGCAAGATAGTAAGTATGAGCATAATATAAATAGCACAAGATATCATAATCTCAATAAGATGCGATAGAGTGCATATGTCTTACACCATATGATAAATAAGTCTTACGAGCGCAAACCAAACCAAAGCAAGCAAGGTTCAATGAAACAAACGCAAGCAAAGCATGACACAAGCACGACACAAGACTCGCAAATCCCTACACTCTCTTCCCCTTTGGCATCGAGATGCCAAAAAGGCAGAGAGGACACCTACAACACAAGTGGTGGCTCAAGCGGAGTAATCACTTTCGCACGCTCCTCGTCGAGACTTCGGTGAGACGGTCTCCTTGTGGTCCTCCTCAGAATCAGTCCACTTGAAGCCTTGTTTTGCCGTCCACTCAGCCTCTGGAGTGATGATCTCCTCAGAACCGCCAGAAACTTCCTCTCCAAACACCTTCATGATCTTCTTGTCGCGACGGCGACTCTCCTTGGAGGCGACGTGAGTCGGTCTTGCCCCATAGCCTGCATGCGAACAAGGCCTTCATCTTGGCCTTGACTTCTTAGCCAGGAGGGCTCGGAGGAGGAAGGGCATGTCTAGTAGGCGATCCTCATACTGCATTCTCCTCCTCACTTTCCTCCCCATCAACGACCATCTTAGCGATTCTTGCCTCAAGCCGAGTAGAAGTGTTAGCCCATTGGGGCTTGATCACGAAATCTGATGGGGTCATGACGGATCGGTCGGGGCGAGAAACTCATCCCGAGGAAACACTTGCTCCCAAGTCTTCGAGATCAGCAGAAATAGGTAAGGTCCATAGATGGGAACCTTACAGTTGAACACCGCGAAGCGAAGCTCGCACCACATGATGTGGGAGACATCCAAGGGTTGAGTCTGAGAGATCCGCGCTTCCTCACAGAGAAGCAACATGTCCACAAGATAAGCATGCACCTTGTCCTTGTCCCCAATGCGTGGGAAGAGAGAGTTGCGGAAGATCCGGTGCATGATGTCAAGAAAAGGGTTCAGAACCCATGCCTTCTTGCCGCTTCGAAGGAGCTTCTCAACATAATATGGCATAAGCTTGTTCTTGTTGGCAGACTCGGGGTTGGCATGAGGGCGGACACCAACGGACGTGTTGAGCCCCTCATCAGGAACATTGAGCAAAGCCATGGATTCCTGCCATGTAGCAGTCAGCTGACGTCCATTGGTCATCCAGGTCAACCTCCGATCCTCCTCAGTGTGAAAGTGAACCAAAGCAAAGAACTGGGCCACAAGCTCGGGATCATAGTCCAGGTGAAAAGAGATCACATCCTCAATGGAAAACTGCTCCACGAGATCCAAGGCCTCACCAAAGTAGGCATGGTGCTTCTCCTCCCTCATGTGATTCATATCAATCCAGTGCGCGTCCACATATGTGTTCTGCTTGACCTTGATCACATCCAAATAAATGAGATTCTGCTGCTTGTTCTAGAACAGATCATTGCCTCTGAAGTTGGCACGAGGATTCACAGAAGGGTTGGTCCTCCTTCGAGCGAGAAACTCTGTCTGTGGAATCTCATCCATGCCCATGGAGGGCTCCTTCTGCTTGGTGGCGGTAGTCTTGGTCCTGTGTTGGGGGGCATTGGAGCCCTATGTGGCTTCATCTTGATTGCGCAGACGCTTGGAGCCCGTGTCACGGCTGGGATTGGAGCAATGACGGGAGCCCCGGAGCCACCACCTAAGACACCAAACACAAAACACGCACGAGAAGCAAGACGGATCAATGCAAAGACCACAGCAAAAGCAGATGAAACAAGTAGAACGAGCACTTGGTAGTTGCCATGAAGAATATTTGATAGCTATGATAGTACGGCCTGTTCGCGCGGTACTAAAATTTTAGTGCCGCTCCTAGTCGCGGTAGTACCATGCGGCAAAGACCGGTAATCTGGGGCTCGAGCGATAGTAGGACTTTAGTACCTCGGCTCATGTGATACCCGGCGCTTTGGCGGAAGTACCGTCTGACGGTAGTACCACTTTGAGGCAGCGGTAGTACCGCGCAGCGCGAGATCGAACCAATTTGAATCGAGAACAAGCTGTGACAACGAGGCGGTACTACAGTTGATCAAATCTACCACGAGACACCATACCAAGTACAATTTCTACGCATCACTACTCTCCTACATCCTACTCTTGCAAAGATTTGGCCTAAAATCTCAAGAACAACATGCATCTCCCAAAAAAACCTAAAAGCGCAATAACGAACAAGAGAGAAAAGGATTTGGGGAGAAACCTTGTTCCATGGCAAGAGGAAGTGGTGGGGAACGATCCCACCGGTCGGAATCCGAGGAGAGCGGCCGGAGACGGAGATCCGGCGAGGGTCTCCGGCGCCGTTCTTTAGCGAGAGAGAGAGAACACGGGGAGAGAAGAGGACGAATGGGTATGGGGTAGTTGGAACTCCCCCTGCCCGCTCTTAACCCCACGCGCCCTCGGCCGCGCGGTAGTACCGCACGTCATCGCGGTAGTACCGCCCGGGTGGAAGTACCGCGGGGTGATACCGCTCCCAGCGGCGATAAAAAATTACTTGCATTTGGGTGTGGAAGTACCATGCTCTCCTCATGCGGTAGTACCGTGGCAGGCCATGGTAGTACCGTGAGCTCAAGAAGATAAAGGTTTCAAGAAGGAGAAAAATGGTGTCTTTGCAAGGCAACCTTCACGTGACCGGACACACCAAAAACGCAGACACACGAAACAACTCAAACAAGAACCACAGGACGAAAGGAAGACAAGAGACAACAAGGACTAAAACACTCAACTCACCCTCTCTAAAGAGAGGGCTGTGGCCGGAGCCACCTATGTTTGAGTCAATTGGTATGGCACCGCGAAGAATTATCCTTGGGCCCATGACCAAAACTCGTCTTTGAGGCACAAATACCATCAAAAATGGCTAATGTGAAAGAGGTGATCAATTTATGCATCATGGGGGGAGGGAGAGTTAATTGAGAGAACAACACTCCCGCTATGTCCATGCCTACACCTAAACAAGATAACAAGAAGAGTATGGTATGATGTGCAAGGGTTCAAGCAACATTGCTCGAATCAATGATATTAAGCTCATGCCTTAACTCGCGAAATCTTGCTTCATCCAAGGGCTTCGTGAAAATATCTGCAAGGTTATCATGAGTGTTGACGTAGTTGAGCTCGATCTCCCCTCGCCTAATGTGATCCCGGATGAAGTGATACCGAATCTCAATATGCTTCGTCTTGAAGTGTTGCACCGGGTTGAGAGAAATCTTGATGGCACTTTCATTGTCACACCAAAGAGGCACTTTGTCACAAATGACACCGTAATCCTTTAAAGTTTGCCTCATCCATAGGAGTTGTGCACAACAACTACCGGCCGCCACATACTCCGCTTCGGTGGACGAGAGAGACACACAACTTTGCTTCTTAGAAGACCAACTTACCAAAGAGCAACCGAGGAATTGGCACCCTCTGGAAGTGGACTTCCTATCCACTTTGTCTCCCGCCCAATCCGAGTCTGAATAACCTACAAGCTTGAAGTTTGCTCCTCTTGGGTACCATAGGCCAAAGTTTGGGGTATGAGCCAGATATCAAAAGATTCGCTTGACTGCCACAAAGTGGCTTTCCTTAGGTCTTGACTTGAAACCGTGCACAAATTCCCACACTCAACATGATATCCGGTCTAGATGCACAAAGGTAAAGCAAGGAGCCAATCATGGAGCGATATACCTTTTGATCCACCGCTTTACCATTGGGATAAATGTCAAGTTGGCACTTGGTGGGCATTGGAGTGGAAGCCGGCTTGACATCACTTAGCTTGAATCTCTTGAGCATGTCTTGAGTGTATTTGGCTTGGTTGATGAAGGTTCCTTCTCTTCTTTGCTTCACTTCGAACCCGAGAAAGAATTTCAACTCTCCCATGGAAGACATCTTGAACTTTGAGGTCATGAGAGCGGCAAATTCCTCATTGAAAGCTTTGTTAGGGGAACCAAAGATAATATCATCAACATATAGTTGGCACACAAACAACTCCCCTTTGACCTTCTTAGTAAAAAGAGTGGGGTCGATTAGCCCAACTTCAAATCCACAGTCTTGTAACAACTCGGTAAGGTGGTCATACCACGCACGTGGGGCTTGTTTAAGGCCATAGAGTGCCTTATCGAGTTGATACACATGATCGGGAAAGTAGGGATCCTCGAACCTGGGGGTTGCTTGACATACACCAACTCATTAATAGGACCATTAAGAAAAGCACTTTTTACGTCCATTTGTTGCAACTTAAAGTTGTGACGAGAAGCATAAGCAATCAACAAACGAATGGATTCAAGGCGAGCAACGGGAGCAAAGGTTTCACTGTAGTCGATACCCTCGACTTGGGAGTAGCCTTGTGCCACCAATCTTGCCTTGTTGCGAACGATAGTCCCATGAGCATCTTGCTTGTTCTTGAATATCCACTTGGTTCCAATAACATTGTGGTTCCCCATTGGCCTTGGCACCAATCTCCACACCTTGTTGTACTTGAAGTTGTTGGTTCTTCATCCATGGAATTAAGCCAATCCGGATCTTCGAGCGCCTCATATACCTTTTGGGGTTCAACACAAGAGACAAACGCGTGATGTTCACAATAGTTTGCCAATTGTCTATGATTGCTTACCCCCTTTTAAATGCTTCCAAGCATATTCTTCATGAGATGACCCTTGGTGGAGAGCTTGGAAGCAATCTTGGCGGCACGACGCTCCAATTCCTCCTCGGGGGGTGAGTCGAGGAGCGGTCACTTGATCATCTTGAACGCCGTCTTGAGCATGTTCTTGATATCGAGGAAGCTCTTGATCTTGGACTTGCTCGGAGGAGAGAACTTGACCTTGGGCATCACTTGATGTTACAACACCATCTTGAGATTGATCTTGCCCTTGGTCTTGTTCTAGAGGTTGAGGGCCTTCACTTTGTTCTTCGGAAGCGTGTGGGCCTTGGGTTGGTGATGGCTCTACTTGAGTGGAGCATTGTCCTTCTCCTTCTGCCACAAGGGGTTCCTCAATGGGTAGGATAAAACCAACTCCCATTCTTCTTATGGCTTGAGGAGGAATTTCATCACCTACATCACAAGTGCCACTTTGCTCCACTTGGAGCCGTTATTCTCATCAAACTCCACGTTACATGTCTCCTCAATAAGTCCCGTGGACTTATTGAGGACACCTGATAAGCATGAGAGTTTGTAGCATAACCAACAAATATGCCCTCATAAGCTCTAGCCTCGAATTTAGACAAGCGAACACCTTTCTTGAGAATGAAACACTTACACCCGAACACCCGAAAGTACTTGAGGTTGGGCTTGTTACCGGTGAGTATCTCATATGGAGTCTTGTTCAAGCCTTTACGGAGATAGAGACGATTTGATGCATGACACGCGGTGTTGATGGATTCGTCCCAAAAGTTGTAAGGAGACTTGAACTCCGCCTTCATGGTCCTTGCCGCATCCATCAATGTTCGGTTCTTCCTCTCCGCTACACCATTTTGTTGAGGGGTGTAAGGTGCGGAATATTGATGCTTGATCCCCTCATCACTAAGAAATTCATCCAAGGTGTAGTTCTTGAACTCGGTGCCGTTGTCACTTATTATTGTCAAGATCTTTGCATTGTGTTGATGTTGGGCTTCATTTGCAAAGTCAATGGCGGTTTGTTGGGTCTCGCTCTTCCTCTTGAAGAAATACATCCAAGTGTATCTTGAATAGTCATCCACAATCACCAAGCAATACTTTCTACCCCCAAGACTATCAAAGGATGGAGGCCCAAAGAGATCCAAGTGAAGGATCTCCAAAGGCCTCTTCGAGTAGATGATAGTCGTGGGAGGGTGAAACCTTTTCATGAAGCTTTCCTTCGATACAAGCACTTTGCAAGCACGATCTTTGGCAAAACTAACATTTGTTAGTCCACGGACATGGTCCCCCTTGAGAAGACTTTGCAAAGATCTCATATTGACATGGGCTAAACGGCGATGCCAAAGCCATCCCATGTCAACTTTAGCCATTAGGCATGTCGCGGTCTTAGTGGGTCGCTCCGAAAAGTTAATCACATATAGACCGTTCTCGACATGCCCAACAAAGGCTACTTTAAGAGTCTTGCTCCACAAGAGGGCCACGGTATCAATATCAAAGAAAGTGGCAAAGTCCATGAGTGCAAGTTGACGAACAGAAAGTAAATTGTATGCGAGGGACTCAACAAGCATGACATTCTCGATCGTGAGATCATGAGAGATGACAACCTTGCCAAGCCCCAATACCTTACAGGACGAGGCATCACCCCACTAAACATTGGTGGGCATAGATGGAATCTTGTGAACGCCCACCACCAAGTCCTTGCTTCCGGTCATATGATTAGTGGCTCCACTATCGAGCAACCATGATCCCCCACCGGAAGCAAACACCTACAAGAGATCAATGCTTGGTTTTAGGTACCCATTTTGTAATGGGTCCTTTGATGTTAGTGACAAGGGTCTTAGGAACCCAAATATACCATTCAATATACTCATAAGGAGAACCAACAAATTTGGCATAAACATGCCCATCACTAGCACGGCACAACACATAAGAAGGGTTAAAGTCATGGCTTTGTTGGAAGGGTGGCATTGCCTTTCTTGACACCACCACCCTTCACATTGTTCTTCTTCTCCTTGGAATCACCCTCTCCCTCCTTCACAAAGGTTTGCTTGAGAGGGGGAGGTCGTTTGGTCTTGTCATTCTTCTTCTTGTTCTTGGGCATGGGTGCGAACCTAATCCCTTCCTTGGCCACAACTTCCTTTTGATTGCTCAAAAAGTCGTTGAGGTTCTTCTCACCTTGTATGCACGACACAAGGCCTTTCTCAAGTTGCTCCTTCAACTTAGCATTCTCCTCAACAAGATGCACATGATCACAACAAGGGTTAGTAGCATTTGCATTATCAATTAACACCATATGAGGAAAGGTGGCTTTCTCCTTGGTTAGTTTCACTTGGAGTTGATCATGAGACTCCTTGAGGCTAGCATGAACACCTTTCAAGGCCTTGTGAGCCTTGTCAAGTATATCAAACTCCTCCTTGAGTCTAGCAAGATCAACCCCAAGTTTGGCCTTCTTGAATTTAGCACACGAGATACATCAAGAGCATGATCAAGATCTTTCTTTAATTTAGCATGATCATCGTTGTGTGACTCCTCAAGAGCCAAACGAAGACCACGCTCTTCTTCAAGAGCATTGGAAAGATCCGAGATCTCATCGGCATAGTCACGACTGTGCCCCTCCATCTTAGAGATGGTATCTTCGTGAGCCTCGATCATGTCATTGGCTTCGCCAAGTTATTCCAAGAGAGAAACGAAGTTCTTCTTGGGTTTACCTTTGAGTTTGTTCATAAAAGACTCAAAATCATTGTTCTCCACACTAGACCCCTCATGTTCATCAATGCAATCCATCAAAGAGGGATTATTAATGATGGTAGTTTTGATGTTGGGGGTTACCTTGTTGGTGGCTTTAGCCATGAGGCACTTGGCAGTGATGTTCTCATTAGGTGAGTCGAAGAGAGAAGCCCGTGGAGTTGTTGCAATGGCAACGGAGGCCATGGAAACTGACTCACCATCTTCATCATCATCATCATCCTCATTGTACTCTTCTTGTACCACCAACACCTTGGGAGGAGTCTTCTTGGTGAAGTTGCTCTTGTTAGAGAAAGACTTGGCCTTGTCCTTCCGGATGAGCTTGCCACCATTGTCTTCCCTTTTCTCATAAGGGCATTCCGCAACAAAATGGCTCACATTGCCACAATTATAGCAGGTCCTCACACGTTGCTTGACCTTCGTGGCACTTGAGTTGCTCTTGTTGAAGTTGGGCCTTGTGTTCTTCTTGCTCCAAAATTGCCTTGAAGCAAGAGCCATGTGTTCATGATAAGCATACTTTGTATCTTCGGGGTTGCTTTCCTCTTCTTCCTCTTCTTCTTATTCTTCAACACAAACCTTGGCCTTCAATGCAAGGTTGGGCTTCTTTGCCCTTTGAGAGCGTAGCACCGCGTTGTCGGCGGTCTTGTCCAAGATGCTCATAGCCACAAACTCATCCAACTCTTCACTTGAGGACAAAGTATGGAAGTCCGGCCTTTGACGAATGACGGAGGACATGGCCTTGTGGTAAGGCATCATTGCCTTGAGGAATTTGCGCTTGATCCAATTGTCATCTGTGTCCTTGCTTCCATGATCTTGGAGTGAAACCGCGAGTTTGGTTACTCTCCGATAAAGCTCACAAGGTTCTTCATCCTCTTTCATTGCAAACTCGTCAGCTTCATCTTGCACCACTTCATAGTTGGAGCGTTGAATGCTTGCGCTTCCCCGGTAGAGGGAAACAACTTGGTGCCATGCATCTTTGGCCACGGCGTAGGGCCGGAGGTGAGGAAGATCTTCGGGTGGAATTGCATCTTGGATGATGAAGAGAGCATTCTCATTGAATTGATTATCCGCTGCTTCTCTAGGAGCGAAGTTGCTTCGGCCATGCGGATATAAACCTTCTTCAATGATTCTACAAAGATTAGTATTCACATGATTTAAATGATGCTTAAACCGATAGACCCAAGAATCAAAGTCCTCATTTTTCACAATCTTAGGGGGAGGACCGGCATGATTCCAATGAGTAGAAGGAATCAGTCCACCATAAACAAGTGGAGGTTCCACATGGGCAAAGATGTTGGTGCCATTCTTACCACTAGAAGAAGGAGCCTTTTCACTAGTAGCTTCCCCCTTGTCGGAGTTAGCATCTGTCACCTTGTTAGTGGGATCACCCACTTTCAACGGTGCGGTAGATAGTTTGAGCCCTTCAATGAATTTATTAAACATGCTTTCAACCTCGGTCGTCATGGAGGTTTTCAATCTGTCCAAAGCCACATTGAATTCCTCACGAGAGACCGAGGTTCCCCCATCGCCCGTAGACGAGACCGGATTCGCACCGGAGTGCTCCTCCACGCCGTCTACGGTGTCAACCATACTCCTCAGACGACAAAGTCCTTAATAAAGAGACGAGGCCCTGATACCAATTGAAAGGATCGAGATAGTTGACTAGAGGGGGGGGGGGGGGTGAATAGGCAACTAACAATTTTTAGCTTTTCTTTACCAATTTAAACTTTGCATCAAATTAGGTTGTCTAGATATGCAACTAGATGAGCAACCTATATGTTGCAACAACAACAAGCACACAAGCAAGCAAGGGATATAACACCAATAAGCTTGCACAAGTAAAGGCACGAGATAACCAAGAGTGGAGCCGGTGAAGACGAGGATGTGTTACCGAAGTTCCTTCCTTTTGAGAAATACGTCTCCGTTGGAGGCGGTGTGGAGGCACAATGCTTCCCAAGAAGCCACTAGGGCCACCGTATTCTCCTCACGCCCTCGCACAATCACGAGATGCCGTGATTCCACTATTGATGCCCTTGGAGGCGGCCCGAACCTTTACAAACAAGGTTGGGGCAATCTCCACAACTTAATTGGAGGCTCCCAACGACACCACGAAGCTTCACCACAATGGACTATGGCTCATGGTGACCTCAACCGTCTAGGGTGCTCAAACACCCAATAGTAACAAGATCCACAAGGGATTAGTGGGGGGGGAATCAAATTTCTCTTGGTGGAAGTGTAGATCGGGGCCTTCTCAACCAATCCCTAGAAAATCAACAAGTTTGATTGGCTAGGGAGAGAGATCGGAGGAAAATGGAGTTTGGAGCAACAATGGAGCTTAGAGTCGGAAGAGGTAGTCAACTCGGGGAAGAAGACACCCCTTATATAGTGGAGGGACAAATCCAACCGTTATCCACCAACCCAGTCTGCTTGTGGTACTACCACGCCTTGAGTTGCGGTACTACCTTGAGGGCCTTGCAAGATACTACCACCGGCGGCACAGACCTGGACAACCCAAACGCACTGAAGCGAAGGGCGGTAGAACCGCTCGTGCGGTACTACCGCACCACCTAGTGGTACTACCGCAAGGCAGGGAAACTCCAGAAAACGGGAAGGCACGAACCTAAAAAAATAGATCCGTGGCAACTTCCGCTGAGTTGGAGTTGATGAAAAAATCTGACACGGTAGTACAACACGAGGAGCGGTACTGTTGGGGATGTTACTACTGGGCGTAAACCGGCCTATCTGGGCCGGGTTAACTTCATCAGTAGTTCAACGGTGTAAAAGCCCAAGAGGCATAAAGCAAGGGCCCAAGGCCTGTAGTCGGTTTAGAACCTGTAGCCGTAAACCGGCCTGGTATGTAAACTTGTATTGTAAGTTAGGAATAGAGAGAGACCAACCCGGATACGAGTATGAACTGGAGATTGGGACTCTCTGAACCTACGGGCGTCACCCGTGTATATAAGGGGACGACCCGGGGCGGTTCAAAGGCGGAACAACAACAACTTCGAGGCCTAGGCGAAGCTTGTTTGCTCCTAGTCATCGAGACCACATCAATCCCATCACAACTAGGCGTAGGCTTTTACCTTCATCGAAGGGGCGAACTAGTATAACTCTTGTGTCTTTGCGTCCGCTTTAACCCCTTCAAGTTAACCCGTAGCGATGGCTCCATGACTAAGTCCTTTCATGAGGACATCTGCCGTGACAAAACCACGACAGTTGGCGCCCACCGTGGGGCTATCGCACGATGGTTTGATGATATTGGAGGGAAAGTTCGAAGGACTCGAAGGCTATCTTTGTGGGCGGATGACCAAGAGTAAATCGCCGCCAAGCTCTACATCGATGATGCAGGCTAGGGCCCGAGGCCGGCTCGATTGAGTACGGGTACCGGGTCCCCTTTGGTGGCATACACGTTTTCATCGGCAAGATCGGTGAGCCAGGGCCTGAGCCGGACATCTGCACCGACCTCGTCGAGACGGCTCAGGTATGAGACCTGCCCAGGTTAAATCGGCCGTGAAGCGTGCCTTTGTGGGAGTCATCCACAGAGGAAGTTACGAGGGCGGATCAGAATCTGGTGGCGAAACCGTCGTCTACTCTGACGACGAGTGGTCGACCGGGAAGCCCGAATCTCTATATCGGCTACAAGATGGCGGATTGGGGGCTGTTCCGATGGTGACGATATTCCGGACCCCTCGATCTGCCCAACCGGGTTGGAATATTCATGGTCGGTACACTGGCGGTGCTTCACTCTTCGACCGCCAGCGGGCGTTGATTGCCGGTTCAACGGCGGCGACGGCTGCCGGGCGAGGAGGCCTGTCGCCCGCCGGCTCAAGTTTTATCAGATCTATTCGTCGTTGGCTGCGCTCATGGCGAGAGGTTAACCCGGCGGATCGGGGCGCTCATAACGCGGAGATTGCGAAGGTGAAGGAACAAATCACTCGGGCTAAAGCGGATCTAGCATTGCAGACGCGCGAGGATGACGGCGAGCATGCCGCTTTAGATGCGCAGCTTATAGGCTCATCTTTGGATCGAGCGTCGCATGAAGTCATGAAGAGGAAATACAGATCCCGTTTGCCTTGATCTTGAGGAAGAGACCTCTTCAACACCCCAGGCGGGAACGATAATCCGCGGTGGTAAACCGGCGGAAGCACTGAACAGGCGCGCCGTTCAGCCCGCTTAATAGATCTACCTCGCCATAACGCCGGTGCGCCTCGAGCTGTCTGAGACACCTCCAGTCACTACTCCAATCCGATGGATAACCTTGTTGCAGCTGCGGCACGGCTGGAGGCTATTCCAATTGAAGGCGATTCACCACAGGCAGTAGAGACGCGCCGGGTCAAGGAGCTCCTTAGGACAGCTTTGGTCCAACAGGAAGCATATTCGTATAGCCGCGACCGGATCCACTCTACCCCCCGCCCAAGCCGGAGCTATAGTAGGCACGTGGATGCCGGCCATATCAAGTAATTCACGGCGTGGTGCGCCCCATGGCAACAACCCGGCAGGTGGCGTCGACAACGCTCAGGAGGTGGTGGACCAGGCCCGAGCACGCAGGGAGGCCGAGTTAGCGACCTGACATCAAGCTTATCGACCACGCCGGTTCGTGCGACCATCTCGGTCAAGCCTGGGGTTACCTCTAGCTCTTTGCGGGTGCCTTGCCTCGTCCCCGCTTTACGCAATGTGCGCTTGCCCAAAGACTTCAAGGGTCCGCGCAAGGTGCCAAATTACCTTTGCCGATTTAGCTCGAAGCTTGGATAGAAAGTTATGAGATGGCTATGGAGATCTTTGTATGTGGATGAGGCGGCGTGTGCAAAGTACTTCACCATGATGCTCGAAGGCACGGCCCGTACTTGGTTGAAGAGCTTGCCACCCAATTCTATCGGTTCATGGGCGATTGCGGACCCGGTTTATCGAAATTTCAAAAATACATGTAAGCAGCCCATATACGTAGTGGACTTGGCGGCTTGTGTCCGTGGGGAAGGGGAGTCAACAACCCATTGGAGTACGCATGCGTTTGGAAATCTTGCACTCGTCGGACGGATCAACGCCGACTCTGCGATCTTGACCTGGAGGGCAAGCTGCCGGTTTAAGCCTTTGAAGTTGAAGTTAGAGCGCATGAAGCGGTTTTGTAATGACATGGGCACTCTCATGGGCGCTTTAGTGAAGTATGCTGATTACGATAGTACCAAGGATCCCAGTGCGATGATGATGAGACGAGGAAGAGAAGGAAGAACAGCAACTCCAAGGGCGACAACATCACTCGGCATGTAGCGGTGGGGGAAAGCGTAAAAGCGAGCGGCAACATGGACTTCGTAGCCAACACCAACGCAGCAGAGGACAAGGGCCCGGTGCGCAAGGGTAAACGGCGAATCGAAGTGGGCGCCTAATCCCAATCCGGACCGCTTGAACTATCTGTTGAATCAACCTGTCCGAAGCATGGGACGAAGGAGACGCTTGACAAACCACCTGCGGAAGGATTGCTACATTATGCAGGAGTTCAAGTTCTAATGCTTTCCGGTATGATCAAGGTTAAAGCGGTGGTTCGGGATCCGGGCAGATTACGGTGGAGGAAATTCCGGTTCAGGATTTAATGGTAATCGAGGCGGACATAACAATCGAACAATCGAGAATAACCAAGGTGGTTACAACCCGGCTGACAACGATCGGGTTATCGAGCAACCCAAAGCGGTTGAATAGTGGGCGATTACCACGTCTTCACCACCAGCTTAGATAAGCGAGGCTGGAAGCTTGAAGCGGCGATCAACGGCTGTTGAACGGCCGTGCCTCATTACCTCGTTGGTCGAGGCAGACCATTGTATGGAGTAGAGAGGATCATCCTCCCGGGTTGACAATTGAATTGACTAGCCACAGGTGGTGGCACCTCGGTGGGAGGTTATAAGTTCACCAAGGTGCTCATGGATGGAGGGAGCAGCATTAACATCACGTACTATGAGACCTTCCGTCGTATGGGTTTAACAGATAAACATATAAAAAATTCCAATACAGTGTTCAATGTTGTGGTACATGTCAAGTCATAATATCAGGTTGGTAAAATAGATCTGGATGTGGCATTTGGAGATGAATATGACTCGGATCGGAAACATTGGCGTTTGAAGTGGTAAAATCCAAAGTCCATATCACGCCTGTTTGGGCGGCCGGCTTATGCAAAATTCATGGCACGGCCTTGTTATATCTATTTGCAGCTCAAGATGCGGGTCACAAGGGGACAATAACGGTTCATGGAAGCCGCAAGATCGCTTTGGAATGTGAGGAAGGTGATGCGGCTACGCATGAGTCGGTTTGTGCCACCGAGGAGCTGAAGTATTATAAGGACAATGTTGATCCGGCGGACATGACTCCATTGAAGAAGCCAACTTCTGAGCATGATCCGTACGAAATTCAAATCGGCATTTGAGACTAAGCTTGTTGACTTCGTGCACGGCAATTCGTCCAAGCAGTTCGACGCCGGTGCCAACTTGGATCCGAAATAGGAAAGCGTGCTCATCGAGTTCATCCGTGAGAATCGAGACATTTTTGCATGGAAGCCTTGACATGCCGGGTGTACTGGGGAACTTCGCTGAGCACACTCTTAATGTTGATCCCAAGTACAAGCCGGTGAAGCGGTTTCTCCGCCGGTTTAACGAGGAAAGGCGTAAAGCCATTGGAGAGGAGGTGGCGGGCTCTTAGCGGTGGCTTTATCGTTGAAGTTTTCCATCTGAGTGGCTTGCTAATCCGTTGCTTTGGTTCTTAAGAAAACGGCACTTGGCGCATGTGTGTGGATTATCTGAGATCTTAACAAGGCTTGTCCGGCGGATCCTTTTGCCCTCCCGCATTGACCAGATTATTGATGCCACTGCGGGTTGTGAGCGTTGAGCTTTTTGGATGCGTATTCTAGGTATCATCGAGATCAAGATGGTAGTTAAGGACCAGGAGAAAGGCGGCGTTCATCACTCCCTTTGGAGCCTTACGCTATGTGTCTATGCCTTTTGGGCTCAAGAGCGCCCAAGCAACTTATCAACGTTGTGTGCGAATTGCCTACATAAGCAGATCGGCCGTAATGTACGCCTATGTTGATGATATTGTGGTCAAGTCAAGGAAGAAGGAGACAGCGATTGGCGACTTGAAGGAAACCTTTGACAACCTGCGGGTTTACAAGATGATGCTCAACCCGGCCAAATGTGTTTTTGGTGTTCGGCGAAGTTATTGGGTTTTCTCGTGTCCAACAGGGGAATTGAAGCTAATCCGGAGAAGATTACGGCTATCACCTCCCTTGCTAAACCGAAGTGTATTAATGACGTTCAGCGTTTGGCAGGCCGGATTGCCGCGCTGAACCGGTTTATCAGCCGCCTCGGAGAGAATGCCATCCCTTTGTACGAGATCTTTGAAAAAACCGGTCGGTTTATGCGAGTCCGGCCCGGTGATGAAGCGTTGGAGGACTTAAAGCGGCATTTGGCCAACCCGCCTGTGCTCGCCGCTCCCATTGACAAGGAGCCGCTCCTGCTATATGTTGCTGCTAATACCAGGGCGGTCAGCGTGGCCATTGTGATGGAGCGGAAGGAGGCAAGGAAGGAGCATCCAGTTCAACGTCCGGTTTATTATATCAGTGAGGTACTTATCGAATCTAAGCAAAGGTATCCGCATTGGCAGAAGCTGGTATATGGAGTTTTTATGGCAAGCCGGAAGCTGAAGCAGTATTTCCAAGGGCACCCATCACGGTGGTCAGTTTTGCTCCTTTAGGCGATATCATCTGTAACCGGAAGCGGCGGCGGATTGCCAAGTGGGCTATAGAGCTTGGGCGCATGGTGCGAAATGCGATGCCTCGGACGGCGGTGAAGTCTCGAGCACTTGTGGATTTCATTAATGATTGGACGGAGTTGCAAGCACCCGAAGAAAAACCGGATCACACATATTGGACCATCCATTTTGACGGATCCCGGCAATTGGAGGGCTCGAGGGCTGGAGTCGTACTAACTTCCCCACGAGGTGACAAGTTTTGTTACGTTCTTCGCTTAATGTTCCCTTGTACTAACAATGCAGCTGAGTATGAAGCCTTGCTCCATGGTCTCCGGATGGCTAAGGAGATGAATCTAAGCCGGGTTAAGTGCTTGGTGACTCGGACCTAGTGGCTCAACAGGTGTCGGCACTTGGGATTCAAAGGACCCGCTCATGGCTGCATATCGTCGTGAGGTGGATATTGTCGCAGTCATTTCAAAGGCTATCGGGTGGACCACGTGGACCGTCGGAAGAATGAAGCGGCGACGCTTTAAGCCGGTTGGGCTCTCGGCGCAAACCGGTCCCGCCTAATGTTTTTCTGGACATCTTTGCACAACCCGTCGGTCAAGCTCCACGGTGAAGCGGATTTGGCTATTCCTGATCCGGAGGCTCAATTGGTGGCAGCTCTTCACGTCACTCCGGATTGGGCGCTTCCTTATCTGGCGTACATGAACCGGGCGAGTTATCGAGAAGATGAGGCGTTGGCGGCGGATAGTTCGGCGATCTAAGTCCATGACCATTGTTAATGGCGAATTGCATCATTGCGGTGTGTCGAGGCGTTTCAACGTTAATGTGTCCCCGAGGAAGGCTGTGAAATATTGCGTGAGATCCACGAAGGAGATTGTGGTCACCACGCCAGTTCAAAATCCTTGGTGGCTAAAGCGTTCCACCACGGTTTCTATTGGTTGTTGCCCATCTTGATCACGGAAGATCTGGTCAGACGATGTGATGGTTGCCAAAAGTTTTCTAGACGTGCTCATGTACCGGCCCAAGAATTAAGGATGATCCCAATTACTTGGCTGTTTGCGACTTGGGGGCTGGATATGGTTGGACCTTTTAAAAGGTCCAAGGACAAAAAGACCCACCTCCTGGTGGCGGTTGACAAATTTACAAAGTGGGTGGAGGCAGAACACATTAGCAAGTGTGACGCAGCTACGGCGGTTCGATTCATCAAAAAGTGATTTTCTGGTTTGGCTTTCCACACGGTATCATCACGAGATAATGGTACCAATTTGTCCAAAGGTGTCATGAAAGAGTTCTGTGACGTGAGCACATCCGGCTTAGCGTTTCTTGATAGCCACCCACGGTCCAATGGTCAAGCGGAAAGGGCTAATCAAGAGATCTTGAGAGGCATCAAGCCTCGGCTTATGGTCCCTTTGCGAGAGGACACCGGGTTGTTGGGTAGAGGAGCTACCGTACGTATTATGGAGTATCAACACTCGCCTAACAGATCCACGGGATACACGCCGTTCTTTATGGTTTATGGAGCGGAGGCGGTTCTCCCCGATGACATCCGTCATGAATCACCTCGTGTGGCAGCTTATGTTGAAGCGGACAACGAGGCGGCAACGGCAGGGGCGCTTTGGATCGGTTGGATGAAGAGCGTGACATAGCAGCTGCCCGCTCGGCGATTTACCAACAGGATCTTCGTCGTTACCATAGTCGCCGGTCGAACGAACTTTTCAAGAAGGAGATTTGGTGCTTGGCTCATCCAAGACCAGCCGATATGCACAAGTTATCCCCACCTTGGGAGGGACCTTTCGTGGTCAGCAAGAATCTGCACAACGGGTCGTACTATCTGATCGATATTCGAGAGCATAAAGACTCACGCACGTTAGAGGAGGAGACCAACAGGTCGTGGAACATAGCTCATCTTTGGCCTTATTATACACGAGCCATCGGCTCTACTTATGTACATATTATGGCCGGTGTATATATTATGAATAAAGTAATAAGCAGAGCCTCGGTGAAGCGGGGTATACGTTACATTACATCATGTGTGGTTACATGGAGTTGTTACGTCTTAAAGCGGCCTCCGGTTTACCCACTGAGTTTGCTTTTCAAAAGCTTTGTGATATCACTTGGGGGCTTGGTCGAGACCGAACCAATGCAACACCAATTGATAGGCGAAAGCCACCCGGATCACTTGGGGACATGGTCAAGTCTGAACCGATCACGCCTCTTGATCGGCCTAAGGCCATAGAGTCACTTGGGGCTTGGTCGAACCCGAACCATTGCCACGCCACTTGATCGGCATAATGCCACGGTTTCGATTGGGGACCTGGCTGACTTGAACCATGGCTACACCTTATAGGGAGCTTGGTCGTGTCCGACCATGGTAACACCATCTGATCGGCTGAGTAAAGCCTTCCTTTTTTGCAAACGGTTTATCATTGCCTTTGCTTCCATGATTTTCATAACTATCAGTTGATTTTTGTTGCGTTTCTTAAACCGACAACATTTTTAAACCGGTTCAAACTGTCAATTGACGGAATTCGGTCAATTTTTTAATCCGGAGATAATTTCACCAGTTTGATGTTTTTTCTGTTAACATCCTGTTATGGAGTAACAGGGGGCTTGTCATGACCCGGCACGGTTTATGTGGTAAACCGACATTATAGATAACAGGAGCTGTTTTCTCCTTTGACGGTAAGGGTTTATACAACCTCCGGTTCAAGATTGGCTACGCCAACTTTATGCCCAGCGATGGCAGGTATTTTGTATCACAAATTTTGATTATATACCTCAATATTTCATTTCATATTTATATGAACGTCACAAGCCGGCTGGCGGCACAAACTGCCGTGGCGGTTTAAGAAAGTTTCGATCATTCAAGCAAAAGTATCAGCACCTATGCGCGAAGGCATATTAAAAGCAAGAGTATTGGCTATCCTATTA
Source organism: Aegilops bicornis (assembly GCA_021605145.1). Lineage (NCBI taxonomy): Eukaryota > Viridiplantae > Streptophyta > Magnoliopsida > Poales > Poaceae > Aegilops > Aegilops bicornis. The sequence continues at coordinate 515,966,218 of CM038674.1, forward strand.
CAAGGCAACATGGTGCCCAAATAAGATCATTGTGTCTTGGCGGAATAAAGTGAAACAGCTAATCAAACCGGCCACGGTTCATGCTGGCTCATTGCCCGGTCCGATGGTTGTGGGTCGTCTGCGCCCGCTTGACCTCTTCATCTCTACCCAGCTCTTTGGAAGTCAACGGTGGTCCATTCGATTCCCATTAAAGCTTGAAAGACAGCCTCCTCATGGATCGGGGAAGATGGTTCAATATCGGGAGCGTAAGTATGCTTACGGATCGGAGGGATCAGGTTCTCCGCCGGGAATAGGTGCAGCCACCGCTTGTTACGACAGTCATATTGAGCTTGATAATGCGACAAGTTTGCCTCTTGACCAATTGGCAAGCCGGAGGCGCCTTGCCGGTTTATCGCTCTCGAGATCATCTTCGTTGAACTCTGAACCGTCTTCCTTCAGACTGGGATAGCCTGAGCTGCCTCAACCGGATCGAAATCGCACCCATGCCTTTGCGGATTAAAGGCGTTAATGGCGCGGTTCGAGCAACAGATTTCTTGACTCTTCAATCCGGCGGGAAGCATTGACAACCTCCTAAGAGTATCTTGGATTGAGGAGGTCTTTGGATTGTTATGTGATGCAATGGAGATGATCCGGCTGCGCTCCGATTATACAACTGCTCTATTAAGGTATAGGCAGCCTTCAATTTCTTAGAACATCGACCCCAAGTGACCAATGCGTGTGCCTCTGACATTGCAAGAGAAATCACAAACCGGACTTATCATAAGAAGGTCAAGATTATCATAGAAGCCAAAGGAAGCTTACCGAAGATGGCGGCGGTCATGGAATGCACTTGCCGCTTCCATTTGGTCAGTTCATCTACCACCGGTTTAAGGGCAGCTTGACATTTTCAACCTTTTTGGTTAAAGCGGCCTTTTCGGTATCGGTAGGCCCGTTCAGACTTGAACCACTCCTTGAGCTGCTCCATGGTAGTCAAGGCGGTTTCAGCTCATCCTTGGCCTTGGAGGTTTACGCTTGTTGAGACTTGATTTTCTTGAAGATCATTGATTTGGGAGGCTTGTTGGCGTATCTCATTCTACAACAAAAAGGGAACATGTTAATATCTTCATTGCAAGTCCCAAATGCATAACCAGTCATACATATGGCACTTGGGGGCTAATGCATATTTGATCTTCGATACATCGATAAAATCACAAAGTCCCAAGCTGAATATGGTATTCAACTTGGCACTTGGGGGCTAATGGCTATTTGCTCGAACATGTTACGAGGCGGCGATATAAATTACTGATCCGGTTTAACTATGCTAAGTTGAACCGGCCCTTGGGGCTACATCGGTGGACTACGAAGCATTGAGTTTAAGTCCGGTTTAACTATACTAAGTTGAACCGGCCCTTGGGAAACTAGGAGAGTTAACAAAAATGAAATATTCAGGCGGAAAAGAACATGGAGGTTACCTCGAATTTTTCTTTCATCATCTTCACCGGGCCAGCTTCATAGTCACGGGCTGGTATACAAGCCGGTTCAAGTAGCAGAATGAAGGTCTTGGGGGTTCAGAGCGGCATAAGTTGCGGATCAACATCCCACTTGCCCTTGCTCATAGTGGTAAACTCTTCTTTGGCGAGAATGTTTGGATAAAGCATTTGGATTACCGGTTCGCTGTGGCCAAAGCCGATAATCACGACGTCATCGTATCACCGGTTTGACCAGGCGATCGGTTTGTCGCCGAGCGGATTGGTGGTGGATTTTCAATCTGGGTCGGGCTTCGGGCTGGTCGGCGGGAAGGCGATGTCAACGAGCCTTTCTTGACAACAAAATCGTCATCTTGCCGTGGCGGGTCATTGGGCGTGTCTTCACGGATGGCCGCTTCAAGATTTGGGGCGCTTTGTCCGGTTCGAGGCGATCTCTTCGTTGGCGTTTTATCCAGACGAGCCTTTTTGCTCGGCCTAGGCTTGGCCTGAAAAGGCACAACAACGATCAAATCGGCATATACTACACAATGATGCAAGAGAAACAATATGAAAGGTATAACTTACCCAAGCACCGTTTTAAGTGGTGGCGGTGAGTGGCTGATGACTCGCCCGGATGAGGAGTGGGAAGTGACACGATAATCGGTCAGACGGATTAAGGGGTTGTGAAAACAGCCTGCTTTAGGATAAGCAGCGACAAGCAAATTAGAGACCTTCAACGACGCGTTTCCGAACCGGACTGTTCGGTAAACCGGTGGAGGTAACTACACGGTCATTGTCTTAGGAGTTGTGCGTGAGCTTCTTGTTGTTGAGTCTTCATCAGAAATTTGGGATCCAAGTAAGCAAGGGGATGAGAAATTTTAATTTTCCGGTTTGCCCGACGGTTTTCTAGTGAAGGCAAAGGATTTGAGTCAGAGGAGAATAGTTACCTCTACAATATCAGCATTACTGGTTTCAGCATCATCCTAACAAACATCATCATTAATTAGGCGTGTGAAAAGTAAGTCAAGTGAATCAAGTTCTACCTCAAGGTCCGGATTACCCACATCGCCGTCCACGGTAGGATCGAGAAGATGCGATGGTTTTCCTCTTATGAGCGATCTTCTTGTGACTTTGGTCTTTTGCTTTCGATTGTTTTTTCCGGTTTATGCAGCTTCTCTAGTTTCTCTTGTGGATGTTTCTTACTCCAGAATGGATCATCACCACGATTAAGCAGCAATTGATGTTAAAAATGATGCGAAATAGCAGTAATATATTCAGTAAAAATAATCGAAGTCTTACGAGATGGCGGTTTGTTGGTAGCGAGAAGGGGAAGCAGAACCGGTTAAGACGCAGAGGTGTTCGGTTCATTCAACATTTTCTTCACAGCCTCGGTGACCTCATCATCGGTGAGCTGGATATTAACGATGTCGGAGGGTCGTCGACACTACCGGTGTACTCACACATTAAACCGGGCCCAGGGGAGAGGCGGTATGCTCCATGATATCCAACAGCGTGCGAGAACAATTCGGTTAAACCGTTGGCCATGAAGGGTCCGAGCTTGGAGAGTTGAGGAGCATATTTACTTCTCTCATTGGCAGTTAATCTTTGCGGAAAGGGATGTGTGTTACTGAGTCGCTCCGGACGAAAACCGGGCAAAGGATTCTCATTGGCAGTTGAAGTGCCTCTGCAATAAAACCATGTTTGATTCCATTCCTTGGAGTGGTTATGCAGTTTGACATGAGGATAAGTGACCTCCTTTCTTTTTTGAATCGCCACACCACCCAATTCTGTGTTGGGCCCGTCAGTGAATTACATGCGGCGGTTTAGATGGAAGCGATCTCTAAACAGTTCAAGCTGTAGGTTCTTCTTGAAAGTATGCCTCACAGAGCACTTGGAAGTGACAAATATTGGTAACAGAATTGGGGCCCGTATCTTGTGGACGGAGTTGAAAATTGGCTAACACATCCCGGTAAAATTTTGAACCGGGCGGATTGAAACCCCGGGCTAGGTGATCTGCGAAAACTACAACCTCTCCTTCTTGAGGTGTGGGTGGACATTCTTTGCCAGGAACCCTCCAATGGATAGTATTTTTACTGCCTAACGCGCCAGTCAGGACCAGATTGTTTAATTGAGTTTTGGTGACACGGGAAGGAGCCCAGTTGCACTCATATACTTGTTGGGACAAAGAGAGAACCGGTGTGCAATGCTAAATCGGAGGCAAATACATCTAAACCGGAGTTCTATGAAGCGACAGTGTATGGTTAAGGAGTTCTGGCGGTTCAACAAGGGGACTAATGGTGTATACCGGTTTATCTAAACTTTTCTATGTTAAGTTAAACCGCCTGGTCTAAGGTTTAAATATTGAAAACAATTGAGGTTGCGAACGGCTAAGTGTGTAGAAACAGGTTTCGCAAGATTTCTCTACAACGAAGGATCTGAAGCGGATCGTAAAAGAAGAAAAATATCCAAAAAGGAATACAGAGCAGTATTGATGCAATGAGCGAGAGATGATGTGCGAGATCTATGGGCGTGAGCACGAGACTACAGCGGATGCTAAAAGCTACTACTAATCGAGCAAGGTGTCACAGATCTATCCAAGAGTGCGGTATGAGCATGAACAGTTCATGGAGCACGGCAAGAACAAGAAACCCTAGAACGGATCTAGGTCGAGGGAACCGAGGACCTACGAGTTGAGGAGATGCGGAAGAGTCTGCGTTTCTGCAGTGCGTTCAGGTTGATGCAATGACCCAAGACGGTGCAGAGAGGTCGACGGCGGCGGCGGAGCTCCGAGGCTAGCGACGCGAGGAAGGCGAAGAGAAAGAGGACAAAGGGGAGAAAAGGAATGACCCTTGGTCCTATTTATAAGGCAAGATACTGTGTCGGTAGCGTGAATCAAGGAACCACAAATCTAGGAAGCAGAGTTGTCGCCTCGATTATTGCGGATCTGTTAAACAAAGAAGATATCGTGAATGCTATCTTATGGGGACGTCATGCCGGTTTACAGCAACCGGAGAAGGTGACATCACGGCGGTTCAACGATCTCAAGAAGGTATTGAAGATGAAGGTTTTTTATCAAGGATTGACATGAACCTGTTCAAATCAATCTGGGCCTAATGTTGGGGATGTTACTACTGGGCGTAAACCAGCCTATCTGGGCCGGGTTAACTTCATCAGTAGTTCAACGGTGTAAAAGCCCAAGAGGCATAAAGCAAGGGCCCAAGGCCTGTAGTCGGTTTAGAACACATGGCCGTAAACCCGATGCAGTATGTAAACTTGTATTGTAAGTTAGGAATAGAGAGAGACCAACCCGGATACGAGTATGAACCGGAGATTGGGACTCTACGAGCAAGCCAAGGCGTCACCCATGTATATAAGGGGACGACCTGGGGCGGTTCAAAGGACAGACAACAACAACTCAAGGCCTAGGCGAAGCTTATTTGCTCCCTAGTCATCGAGACCACATCAATCCCATCACAACTAGACGTAGGCTTTTACCTTCATCGAAGGGGCCGAACTATTATAAATCTTGTGTCTTTGCGTCCGCTTTAACCCCTTCAAGTTAACCCGTAGCGATGGCTCCACGACTAAGTCCTTTCATGAGGACATCTGCCGTGACAAAACCACGACAGGTACTACCGCGTGATACGTCTCCATCGTATCTACATTTCCAAACACTTTTGCCCTTGTTTTGGACTCTAACTTGTATGATTTGAATGGAACTAACCTGGACTGACGCTATTTTCAGCAGAATTGCCATGATGTTGTTTTATGTGCAGAAAACAAAAGTTCTCGGAATGACCTAAAACTCCACGGAACATCTTAGAAAAAATAAAAAAATCCTCACCAAAGATGAAGACCAGGGGGCCCACACCTTGTCCACGAGGGTGGGGGCGCCCCCCCCCTCCTGGGCGCGCCCCTACCTCGTGGGCCCCCTGGAGCTCCTCCGACGCCAACTCCAACTCTATATATTCGCTTTCGGAGAGAAAAAAAATCAGAGAGAACAAATCATCGCGTTTTACGATGTGAGCCGCCGCCAAGCCCTAATCTCTCTCGGGATGGCTGATCTGGAGTACATTCGGGGCTCCGGAGAGGGGATTCGTCGCCGTCGTCGTCATCAACCATCCTCCATCACTAATTTCATGATGCTCACCGCCGATGCGTGAGTAATTCCATCGTGAAGGCTTGCTGGACGGTGATGGGTTGGATGAGATTTATCATGTAATCGAGTTAGTTTTGTTAGGGTTTGATCCCTAGTATCCATTACGTTCGAGATTGATGTTACTATGACTTTGCTATGCTTAATGCTTGTCACTAGGGCCCGAGTGCCATGATTTCAGATCTGAACCTATTATGTTTTCATGAATATATGTGAGTTCTTGATCCTATCTTGCAAGTCTATAGTCACCAACTATGTGTTATGATCCGGCAACCCCGAAGTGACAATAATCGGGACCACTCCCGGTGATGACCATAGTTTGAGGAGTTCATGTATTCACTATGTGCTAATGCTTTGTTCCGGTTCTCTATTAAAAGGAGGCCTTAATATCCCTTAGTTTCCAATAGGACCCGCTGCCACGGGAGGGTAGGACAAAAGATGTCATGCAAGTTCTTTTCCATAAGCACGTATGACTATATTCGGAATACATGCCTACATTACATTGATGAATTGGAGCTAGTTACATGTCACCCTATGTTATGACTGTTACATGACGAACCGCATCCGGCATAATTATCCATCACTGATCCGGTGCCTACGAGCTTTCCATATACTGGTCTTCGCTTATTTACTTTTCCGTTGCTACTGTTACAATCACTACAAAATACCAAAAACATTACTTTTGCTGCCTTTACTTCCGTTACCGTTACCACCACTATCATATTACTTTGCTACTAAACACTTTGCTGCAGATACTAAGTTTCCAGGGGTGGTTGAATTGACAACTCAACTGCTAATACTTGAGAATATTCTTTGGCTCCCCTTGTGTCGAATCAATAAATTTGGGTTGAATACTCTACCCTCGAAAACTGTTGCGATCCCCTATACTTGTGGGTTATCACCATGCGGTGGCTGAGCCAGGCCAGGAGGCACGGTACTACCGCGCACTGGGCGCGGTACTACCGCGTAGGGCGCGGATGTAAAAAATTACATCCGCCCCTACTACCGCTGCGTAGCAGCACTTGGCCTGGGGGACACGGTACTACAACTCGTGAGGAGCGGTACTACCATGGGCTCTTGCGGTACTACCGCACCAAGGTCCGGTACTACCGCAAGCCCAAGTTCAGCATCCAAGATAAAATGCATAGAGGATAAAACGGAGGATGCTCCAAAGTGCCAAAGGAAAGGCGGTGCAAAAGGAGTAGATGTGTACGTGATGATTCCACCCAAACCTTTCCAAAGCGGACCCCCTCTTAATAGTACGGCTTTCCTACGACTCAAATCCATCGAAAAGAAACATAGAAAAACGCCGTCTTCAATATTCTTCGAGGGGCACCAAACCGTCTTGTGCCTAGTGACGTAACATCTAAAATACTCAAGGCACACGATTAGTCCGCAAAAGCATTGTCATCAATCACCAAAACATCTTAGGGATAAATATGCCCTTACAACAGTTCATCGAATTTCATCATGAAATGCGTGATCGAGAAACTCACGCAGCTGCAAAATAATTTGGTTGAGCATATGTGGGTTCATATTGGCAACCAATAGATGTATCTTTTTTTCAAATGTATTTGAGACAATTTAATTTTTATTCGTCTTGTAAAACTATGCTAAATTTATTTGGTTGTGAAATTATGTTATTTTTGTTTGCCTCTAAAACTATGCAAAATGTGTGCATATTTGTTGAAAAACGGCGGTCAGCCGGCCACGCCGACAAATATGGGTTGGCGCGTTGGCGCACTGCCGACCCAAATTATAAACAGGACGGATGACCCAAACGGACAAAAAAGAACAAAATCGCCGTTCGTTTGGGTCAACTCGTTGGAGTTGCTATTAGGAATGTAAATGGCAAATAAACGACGTCCGCCAGTCCCATTTAGTAAGTTTATATCCCTATACAACTTGTAGTAGGGTTCCCATTAGATAACGGGCTCTGGAAATTAAGTTGACTAAATGATACCCCACATATTGCTCCAGATTGTTTTGCAGCATATTCTAGTGAAATTTGGTTGTAAAGAACATGAATATTTGGATAATAATATGATAAAAGCTGAATTGCATATATTTATTTTGTGTGATTATTATATAGTTATAACACACACATATCTATATATAGTTGTAAAATATTTATTAAATGCAAATATCAAAATAGAATGGGAATTCTTATACATATTTGCATGTTGAGGTGCAATTTTCCGATGCATATTTTTCTTTAACACAGTACAAACGCAAGCCCTCATATACACGCGCATACTCATCTCTATAAACGCACACATGCACTGACGCACACCCTATCTGAGCACCTCCGAAAGACTGAGCCGGCATATCATCTTGAAACTTACGAAGTCACCGTAGGCACATCGTCGTTGACGGGAACATCTCCTCCCACTGAATGCACATCGCCGGAAATCCTGAAATAAATTCAGTAATAAATGCGAGCACCAGGACTTGAACCCTTGTGGACTGGAGATACCACAGTCCCTCTAACCATCCAACCACAGGTTGGTTCGCCCCATCATAAGTAGAGATCAAAGTTCCCATTATGGATGGCTGAGGAAATCAACATCATTGGATCCGCGCAGATATCAAATAAGTCTGAGAACTCAAAGCACAAAGTAGAGATCTACCCAGCCAAGGATATAGCTAGAAGAGGGTCTCGTCTCCAATGCATATGGAAACGAAAAGCCCAGGCCGCACGCCTAGATCTGTGTATGTCAGTAGTTGTTTTTGACAACTTTATTTCTTGATGGGAACATTTTTTGGTTATAAAATGTTGTTTTTTGACAACTGATGTCTACTACGCAACCTTCTCCTTGTATACGTTGTTGGGCCTCCAAGTGCAGAGGTTTGTAGGACAGTAGAAAATTTCCCTCAAGTGGATGACCTAAGGTTTATCAATCCGCGGGAGGCATATGATGAAGATGGTCTCTCTCAAGCAACCCCGCAACCAAATAACAAAGAGTCTCTTGTGTCCCCAACACACCCAATACAATGGTAAATTGTATAGGTGCACTAGTTCGGCAAAGGGATGGTGATACAAGTGCAATATGGATGGTAGATATAGGTTTTTGTAATCTGAAAATATAAAAACAGCAAGGTAACTAATGATAAAAGTGAGCGTAAACGGTATTGCAATGATAGGAAACGAGGCCTAGGGTTCATACTTTCGCTAGTGCAAGTTCTCTCAACAATAATAACATAATTGGATCATATAACTATCCCTCAACATGCAACAAAGAGTCACTCCAAAGTCACTAATAGCAGAGAACAAACGAAGATATTATTGTAGGGTACGAAACCACCTCAAAGTTATTCTTTCGGATCGATCTATTCAGGAGTTCGTACTATAATAACACCTTAAGACACATATCAACCAAAACCCTAATGTCACCTAGATACTCCATTGTCACCTCAAGTATCCGTGGGTATGATTATACGATATGCATCACACAATCTCAGATTCATCTATTCAACGAACACAAAAGTACTTCAAAGAGTGCCCAAAGTTTCTACCGGGAGAGTCAAGACGAAAACGTGTGCCAACCCCTATGCATAGGTTCATGGGCGGAACCCATAAGTTGATCACCAAAACATACATCAAGTGGATCACGTGATATCCCATTGTCACTACAGATACGCACGGCAAGACATACATCAAGTGTTCTCAAATCCTTAAAGACTCAATCCGACAAGACAACTTCAAAGGAAAACTCAATCCATTACAAGAGAGTAGAGGGGAGAAACATCATAAGATCCAACTAGAGTAGCAAAGCTTGCGATACATCAAGATCGTACCACCTCAAGAACACGAGAGAGAGAGAGATCAAACACATCGCTACTGGTACATACCCTCAGCCCCGAGGGTGAACTACTCCCTCCTCATCATGGAGAGCGCCGGGATGATGAAGATGGCCACCGGTGAGGATCCCCCTCGGCGAGTGCTTAACAGGTACCGATTGGTTTTTGGTGGCTACAGAGGCTTGCGGCGGCGAAACTCCCGATCTACTCTGTTCCCCGATGGTTTTAGGGTATATGGAGATATATAGGCAAAATAAGTCGGTCAGGGGAGACACGAGGGGCCCACGAGGGTGGAGGGCGCGCCCCTGCCTCGTGCCTCCCTCGTTGCTTCTCTGACGTGCACTCCAAGCCCCCTGGATTGCTTCCGTTCCAAAAATAACTCTCCCGAAGGTTTCATTCCGTTTGGACTCCGTTTGATATTCCTTTTCTGCGAAACACTTAAACAAGGGAATAAAAGAACTGGCACTGGGCTATGGGTTTATAGGTTAGTCCCAAATATATTATAATAGTGTTTAATAAAGCACATAAACATCCAAATCAGATAATATAATAGCATGGAACAATCAAAATTATAGATACGTTGGAGACGTATCAGCATCCCCAAGCTTAATTCATGCTCGTCCTCGAGTAGGTAAATGATAAAAACAGAATTTTGATGTGGAATGCTACTGAACATATTTATCAATGTAATCTTCTTTATTGTGGCAAGAATATTAAGATCCATAAGATTCAAAACAAAAGTTTAATATTGACATGAAAACAATAATACTTCAAGCATACTAACAAAGCAATCATGTCTTCTCAAAATAACATGGCCAAAGCAAGCTATCCCTACAAAATCATATAGTGCGGCTATGCTCTATCTTCATCACACAAAATATTTAAATCATGCACAACCCGATGACAAGCCAAGCAATTGTTTCATACTTTTGATGTTCTCAAACTTTTTCAATCTTCACGCAATACATGAGCGTGAGCCATGGACATAACACTATAGGTGGAATATAATGGTGGTTGTGGAGAAGACAAAAAAGGATAAGATAGTCTCACATCAACTAGGCGTATCAACGGGCTATGGAGATGCCCATCAATAGATATCAATGTGAGTGAGTAGGGATTGCCATGCAACGGATGCACTCGAGCTATAAGTGTATGAAAGCTCAACAAAAGAAACTAAGTGGGTGTGCATCCAACTCGCTTGCTCACGAAGACCTAGGGCATTTTGAGTTAGCCCATCATTGGAATATACAAGCCAAGTTCTATAATGTAAAATTCCCACTAGTATATGAAAGTGACAACATATGAGACTCTCTATCATAAAGATCATGGTGCTACTTTGAAGCACAAGCGTGGTGAAAGGATAGTAACATTGTCCCTTCTTTTTTTATGGCCTCTTTTTTCTTTTTTTTAGTCCGGAGTCTCATCCCGACTTGTGGGGGAATCATAGTCTCCATCATCCTTTCCTCACTTGGGACAATGCTCTAATAATGATGATCATCACACTTTTATTTACTTACAACTCAAGAATTACAACTCGATACTTAGAACAAAATATGACTCTATAGGAATGCCTCCGGCGGTGTACCGGTATGTGCAATGACTCATGAGTGACATGTATGAAAGAATTATGAACGATGGCTTTTCCACAAATACAATGTCAACTACATGATCATGCAAAGCAATATGACAATGATGAAGCGTGTCATAATAAACGGAACGGTGGTAAGTTGCATGGCAATATATCTCGGAATGGCTAGGAAATGCCATGATAGGTAGGTATGGTGGCTGTTTTGAGGAAGGTATATGGTGGGTGTATGATACGCGTGAAAGGTGCGCGGTATTAGAGAGGCTAGCAATGGTGGAAGGGTGAGAGTGCGTATAATCCATGGACTCAACATTAGTCATAAAGAACTCACATACTTATTGCAAAAATCTATTAGTTATCAAAACAAAGTACTATGCGCATGCTCCTAGGGGGATGGATTGGTAGGAAAAGACCATCGCTCGTCCCCGACCGCCACTCATAAGGAAGACAATCAATAAATAAATCATGCTCCGACTTCATCACATAACGGTTCACCATACGTGCATGCTATGGGAATCACAAAATTTAACACAAGTATTTCTCAAATTTACAACTACTCAACTAGCATGACTCTAATATCACCATCTTCATATCTCAAAACAATCATATGGAATCAAACTTCTCATAGTATTCAATGGACTTTATATGAAAGTTTTTATTATATCCCTCTTGGATGCCCATCATATTAGGATTAAATTCATAACCAAAGTAAATTACCATGCTGTTCTAAAGACTCTCAAAATAATATAAGTGAAGCATGAGAGTTCATATATTTCTTCAAAATAAATCCACCGCCGTGCTCTAAAAGATATAAGTGAAACACTAGAGCAAACAACAAACTACTCCGAAAGATATAAGTGAAGATCAACGAGTAGTCGAATAATTATGCAACTATGTGAAGACTCTCTAGCATTTAAGAATTCCAGATCTTGGCATATTATTCAAACAGCAAACAAAACAAAATAAAACGACATTTCAAGGATAGCACTCATCATTTGAAGAAGCAAAAACTTAGGCTCAACCGATACTAACCGATAATTGTTGAAGAAGAAAGGTGGGATGCCTACCGGGGCATCCCCAAGCTTAGATGCTTGAGACTTCTTGAAGTATTATCTTGGGGTGCCTTGGGCATCCCCAAGCTTGAACTTTTGCGTCTCCTTAATTCCTTTTATACCACGGTTTCCTAAATCTCGAAAGCTTCATCCACACCAAACTCAACAAGAACTCGTGAGATAAGTTAGTATAAACCAATGCAAAAACCTTATCATACTGTCGGCATTCTGGGAACGGGGGTACCCAGACTTGCCTGCCTGTGGCCTGCGGTGTGGCTCAAGGGGTGGCCCAGCATGGCCCATCTTCATCAGCACAAGCTCAAGACCCTCGCGAGGGGCCAAGCCTCGCGGGGCGGACGACAGGAAGCTTCCTCAGGCACGGCCTCGTCAGGCTGGCTCGCGAGGAGGCGGAGAGATCAAGGCGGGGTACCTCACGAGGTGCCCATGATGCAAGCCATGACGACCGAGGGCGCCAGGAGGGCGCCAGCCCGCGCAGTGTCCTCATTTCCTCTTTGGTGCAAAGTAGGCAAGCACACGCGAGAGCATCAAGCAAAGGAAGCCATTTCGGTGCAACAAGACCAAGACCAACACAACGGCAGGAAGGAGGTCATCGTGGAGCCCAAGCCGGCGTCACCGTCAGAGCCTTTGACAAAGTGAGGACCAACTTTAGTCAGGATAAGTGTACTAGATGTTCCCCTTCAAAATGGCCAATTGTTGGCGCCCTTCCCGCTCAATATATGGGAAGAGGCCCAGGGCCTTTGCCTATAAATAGGACCAGCCACCCACAGGGTAGAAGGATCCGGAATCCAGAACAGAGCTAGAGATCAAGCAATCTAGAGAGAGAGAGAGAGAGAGAGAGAGAGCGACCGAACTCCCCCTAGCAGTTTGTCGCACCGGCCTAGAACAGACCCTCACAAGGCTGTTCTTCCTTGTATTGTTCATCATCAGCCCCTGAGGCAATCCACCACACCACACACTAGAGTAGGGTATTACACCACAATGGTGGCCCGAACCAGTATAAACCCTGTGTCCCTTGTGTTGCTCTTTGTGTAGTTAGATCCTTGCGAGGCGACGAGGTGCAGGTAGGTAGGGGGTGAGATCTCTGCGTGCACCCCAGAGTTCGAACCTAGAGGGTCTGCCGGAACCCGAAATCTGACATTTGGCGCGCCAGGTAGAAGTCTTGTAGGAATCCGCTTCTGCCGCCTCGCGCCCGCCCGCATTGTCATCGTCATGTCCGGCGACCCAACGGCAACCACGATCCTGGCGGCTGGCCCGCCCACGCAGGCCGCTTGTCCCGGCGACCTCAACCCCATGCCTCGTGCAGCCCAGCGATCTGTAAAGGCGCTGCGGGCATGAGGCGGCGGTTAAACGCTGACAGCTCTCTCACGCCCGCGGCATCTTGTGATCGTGGCGAGGAGCCTCGAACCCTGCTAACTGACCCGCGGCGCGTACACCCGAAACATGAGTAAGCGAACTCAAGGGCTGCGCTCACGGTGGCCCGAGAGCTACTACAATGCAGGCTCTTTGGAGGGCGGCCGCGACGTCTTCTTTGGGCGGGTGGCGAGCTCACAGGCTTTGCCGCATCGGGGGCTCACCCCTTCTACACTGAACTGCCACCTCAGGTCCAGGGCGGGCCTCGCGGAGGCCCCACGCACGCCCGCGCAGCTCCAAGCGGACTCCAAGGCCACTCCAACGCCAACCAGGCCATCAGCACCGGGCTAGGCGGCTTGGCCCCTCCGCCCCCGGCCAGCGAAGGAGGACTCGCCATAGCCCACGGCCCCAGTGGGCCACCGCGCTACCACCCCCAGGTGGGCGCCTCAAGCAGGGCTGCGTGGCACACGGGGCACTACGGTGAAGCATTCGGGATGGCGGCCCCGGAAGAGTACGTGCCCCACATGATGGATCAAGGGCATGCGGAGGAGGAAGAACATGGCTCGCTCCTCGGCCAAGCTGGGGGGACGAGGCACCCGGAGCTGAGATCTTCCAGGAGCCACGGGAAATCCCCGTCGACCGCGCCGGAAGCAACGATTATCGGGTACCGCTAATTCCTCAGGAGCAGGCATACGCTAACCATGGATCGCAGGAGGCACAGGTCGTCGCAGCGGACGGCTGCCCCAATCCTGCAGTTTCCTACCCCTCAGGAGGAGGGCGCCGGGGGCTGCAGGAGAGGGGCCGAGATCCGGCATCACCACCACGGCATTCGGAGCAAGGCGTCCTCAGGAGGTAGCCCTCTGCCGGGGAGGTGCCTCAGGGCCTACCCCCGGAAGAGGACCCGTGGTCATCGAGGGAACCGCTGGCGACCGCTCTAACGCATCGGCGGCGTCATCGGTCTCCGGCCGTCGTCGATGGCACTAGAGTGTCGCGCAAGGCGGGGCCCTCGTCTGGCGATATGAAGCAAGGCCGGTACCTGTGAAGAAGGCCCAGTGCCTGTGAAGCTCACCGCCCCGTGACACTCTCACATAATAATGAGTGGGGCTGTACACGCCCGAGTCTCGAGGCGCCCGGCCTCGGGCCTGGGCTCCCTCCCACGCCCAAAGAGGCTGCACTTAGCTCCTGGCTGGTGAGAAGACGTCCAAGACTAGTTTAGGTGCGGACACGGCTTTTACCTTTTCTTGCTTTTCCCCTTGGCTGTCGCTTTTCCCCGTTTGGATTTAAGTTGGATTTGAGCTTGCGATTTCGTATGTTCGGGAAGGGGTGTTTAGTCTCGTTCGAGCAATCTCTCGCGTTACAGTTACCACTTTGCCTCGGCTGCCTCCCCTTAGAGCCCCTCGCGAGCCGGGCCAGGCCTAGCATGCGTGCAGCCCGGACCGCCATCACCACGCCCTCTCAGGAGGTTCTCATCACAGGTTCAATGGGCTCGTTCAGGGAGCACTCGGAACACCACAACCCTCTGCAGGCTATCTAGGGGCCCACGCGGGTTGAAGGTAAACAAGCCAGCCAGCTCGTCGCAAGGCCATCCACTTGGCACAGGCGTACGGGTGATATCGCATCTACTAATACGCTAACTGCAAGTTTTTACACGAGGGGCTCCCCCTCCCAAAATGCTCTTACAACCATCAGGGCCAAGCCCGAACTCTATCTGTGCAGGATAAGAAAGCAGGAGCAGCACGCGGTCAATCGGATAAATCCCCCAATGCATCCTCAAGGTCACCTCCTGAATCGTTGCTGGCATCGCTGGCCTCGCAATCGCCCTCCGTGTTGCCGTCAGCAGCGTCAGGGCCGTTCACCACGCCGCCTTCATCAGCAGCCACGACCACGCCGTCGTCATCAGCAGCGAAGGCCCTGACGAGGGCATCCACGTTGTCTTCCACCCAATGCGCCAGGTCGTCCTGGGCGGCACGAAGTCTTGGGCAATGGCGACATCAAAATCGAAGTTGGGATCCATGTCCGAAGATGGCTGAAGACGCAAGAAAAGGCACGCCCGGCGGTGGCGACTCCTCTCCTCCACCAACCTATTGGCTCGCCCGACCGCACCTCCGGTGCGTCACCACATCGATGAAGGATGGAGGTTACCAAAGATAGTTAAGCGCATGAGGCTCGCCAGCAGCCACTCGCAGATGTTGCCCAAGGCCGTGTTAGCTCTTTCCGGGCGTGCGAGCATAGGGCCATGCTCGTGCTCGAGGATCTGCGGCTGGCGTATCTCGTCCTTGT
Source organism: Aegilops bicornis (assembly GCA_021605145.1). Lineage (NCBI taxonomy): Eukaryota > Viridiplantae > Streptophyta > Magnoliopsida > Poales > Poaceae > Aegilops > Aegilops bicornis. The sequence continues at coordinate 515,981,908 of CM038674.1, forward strand.
TCCGCCGCGCAACGGCCTCGCCACGCGTCCACCGGCGGCGTAGAAGAAGCACCTCGGCGGCGGGAGGAAGTCAGCTCCTCTGCGCCCACGCCAAGGCGGCGGGAAGCATCAGCCCGCCGCGTCACTTCATCCAGCTTGGCCCTCAGGGCCGCGGTCCTGCCTTCCGCTTCGGCCCTGATCAACCCAGACTCTCCTTGAACTCGCGCTCGAGGTTCAAGCGGGCCGCCGCCACCCGGCGATCAACCTCTTCCCGGACTCGGGCCTCCCGCGCAGCGACATCGTCCTCCGCCTGCGTCACCAAGCGCTCCCTCGTCTCCAGCTGCTCAAGTTCGCGGGCGCGTTCGGCAGCTTCCAGTGTTAGTGCCTCCTCACGTCTCTGGAGCTCCGCCTGGTCGACCGAAGCCCCCTTCATCAACGCAAGGGCCGTTTCACGCAGCTCCACCTGCTGCTCCAGGGAATTGCTCTAGGCCTGGAGCTCCCGCGCCCGCTCCTCCGCCGCCTCACGCCGCCGGTCAGCCTCTTGGGCCTCCTCGAAGGCCCGGGAACAGGCCTCCCGTGAAGCCGCCAGCGACACCTCGGCTTTCTCATTGTCGAGGTCACGCTGGTGGCGCGCAAGGGCAACGACCACCTTCAGCTTGCGCGTCTCTTCAGCTAGGCGCAGGGCCCTCGGCTTCAAAGCGCAGCGTCTTCGTCGTGAGCTCTACACCAAGCTGGCTCTTTGCATCAGCCGCCCTCTGGAGAAACCCTTGGCGAAGGCACGGCGCTCAAGGCGCTCGAGCACGTCTTCTGCGTCGTCCTCCGCCCGGGTGTGCTGGCGGCCGAATCAGCACTCCCCCTCTGGGCAGGGGGCTGGCGCCCTAGTGATGGCCGGGCACGCCTCGCCAGAAGCCCGGCCTAGAGCCGGCTCGTCCCCAAATGAAGAACGAAGGGCCGACCTCAGCCAATCGCCGTCCACGACCAGTCGAGGAGCCCAAGGCAAGCTGGCTATACCCCGGGAAGGCTCGCGAAGGAGGGTCACGAGGTGCGCAGAACCATGATGCGCCACAGGATGGCTCACCTCTCCGACCAGCCCCACCACGAGGGCAGTGCTTGAGCTCGGAGCGCTTGGGGACGGTGGAGAGGGCGAGGCCTGGGGGGATAGCTCCTCAGCCATCTCCGTGAGCTCGGCAAGAAGGGCCCTGCAGAGCGAGGATCAGCCGAAGCAACGGGAAAATAAGGAACTAGGAAAGGAGAAGGCTTACTCATCAATGGAGAAATACTTCCTGCGCTTCAGGAGGCGGCAAGGGTAATCATCACCCAAGGCCTCCTTTCTCTTCCAAAGAGCCTCGAAGTCCATGCGGAAGCGGCCCAGGAGCTCGGCGCAGGGGTCAGCCTGCGACAAGGAAGAAGCACCAAGGTGACCTGCGTAAGGGGCGTCGTCCTGGCGCACGCCGCCAGTCGCCTCACCAAGAAGGGTAGTCGGGGCCTCAGGGGCCTCTGCCATGGGAGCCGTGGGCCGCGGTTCAACGCCTTCAGCCGCAGCAGTGCGGGCCTCAGGAGCTGCCACCTCAGGAGTGCCGCCTGGCGTTGTCATCCCGGCGGAGGCCCCCTCAGCCTCCGGTGGCCCTTGCCTCCCTGCTCCACCACTCGAGGAAGGACCGCCGTGGGCAAGCTGGAAGGCGATCACCTGGCCCAGGTTCTCACGAGGTCCCATGAGGCTGCGGGCGCAGCCCCCATTCGTCGAAGCTGGGCATCTGCTTCACGAAATCACCCCTGTTCGAGCAAAGGTACAGCAGAGCACCCCCTTGCCGGATGCTGCCAGGGGAAGGGTCCCCAGTCAGGATCATGAGAACCTTCCTCAGCACTTCAGGCGTCAGGTCCTCCTCCTGGAGCCTCATGCGGTCCTCACGCCCGCCGAAGGCCCACATCCGGTGGGAATGGCGCTGGAGAGGGGCAATGCGACATAGGAGGAACTCCTTCACCACCTTGGGCGCCGTCACGCCGAGCGCCCTCAAACGCTGGCGATGCAGACGAAGACGAGCCGGGGCTCGTGGCGTCTCCCGCCCCACCAATTGGGGATAGCGAGTAATGTTGGCTCAGCAGGGGCTGAGCACCCGACATCCACATACAGCCACCGCTCGCGGAATCCAGCGCCCAGCGGAGGAAGGCTGAAATCAATCCCTGAAGCCGCTGTTTCTGGTGCGGCAATGAAGCTCACGCACCCCGAGCATTGGGTGGGGTCCCTGAGGCGCAAAGAGAAGAAGTGGCGCAGCAAGGCAACTGAAGGAGGGATGCCCATCATCACCTCGCAGACAAAGGCAAAAACGGCAAGAAGAGTAATGGATTCGAGACCCAAATGCATCATATGGATCTGGTAATGGGAAAGCGCAGCGTTGAAGAAATTGGAAAAGGGGGGACCAGTCCCGCCCACAGGGCGTCGGCAAAGTACCGGACCTCGGTGACTATTCTGTCAATGGATAAGTGAGACGCGGGCCAGACCGTCGTCCTCCCGCACTCATTGAAGATAGTGGCAAGGGCAGAACTGACCTTGTCCAAGCCTTCTCGGTTGAGTATGATCGACCGATCGACAGCAGGAGCCGTCTGCGATAGCGAGCGGGACGGAGGCACAGGATTTTTCCCTTTCCCCTTCTTCATCAGAGCCATGGAGACAGGAAGGGGGGATTCGAGATTGGATTGGAAGCGGAGACTGGAGCTCGAGAGGAGGAAGAGCAGTAGACGCTCGAGCAGCGAGAAGAGGGATGACTGTGTGCAACCACGGGTCCGCCTAGCTGGGTGCAACATAAGGAGGCGTGGGGGAACAGGGACGCCCACGTCCAATCAACCGCCACGCGGCGCTCGAGGCTGCGGGTTGTTAGGGCCTGCGGCGCTTCGCACTTGCCCCTTCGCTTCTCTGCTAAGCCAAGTCCAGGCGCGCCTTGGGTCCGGGGGCTACTATCGGTGTTCTGGGAACGGGGGTACCTAGACTTGCACTGCGGCTGCGGCGTGGCTCAAGGGGTGGCCCAAAGATGGCCCATCTTCATCGGCACAAGCTCAAGACCTCGCGAGGGGCCAAGCCTCATGAGGCGGACGACGAGAAGCTTCCTCGAGCACGGCCTCGTCGGGCTGGCTCGCGAGGAGGCGGAGAGATCAAGCGGGGTACCTCACGAGGTGCCCATGACGCAAGCCATGACGACCGAGGCGCCCGGGAGGCGCCCGGCCATGTGATGTCCTCATTTCCTCTTTGGTGCAAAGGAGGCAAGCGCAGGCGAGAGCATCAAGCAAAGGCAGCCATTTCGGTGCAACAAGACCAAGACCAACACAACGGCAGGAAGGAGGTCATCGTGGAGCCCAAGCCGACGTCATCGTCAGAGCCTTTGACAGGCGAGGGCCAACTTTAGTCAGGATAAGTGTACTAGATGTTCCCCTTCAAAATGGCCAATTGTTGGCGCCCTTCCCGCTCAATATATGGGAAGAGGCCCAGGGCCTTTGCCTATAAATAGGACCAGCCACCCACAGGGTAGAAGGATCCGGAATCCAGAACAGAGCTAGAGATCAAGCAATCTAGAGAGAGAGAGAGAGCGACTGAACTCCCCCTAGTAGTTCGTCGCACCGGCCTAGAACAGACCCTCGCGAGGCTGTTCTTCCTTGTATTGTTCATCATCAGCCCCTGAGGCAATCCACCACACCACACACTGGAGTAGGATATTACACCACAATGGTGGCCCGAACCAGTATAAACCCCGTGTCCCTTGTGTTGCTCTTTGTGTAGTTAGATCCTTGCGAGGCGATGAGGTGCAGGTAGGTAGGGGGCGAGATCTCCGCGTGCACCCCAGAGTTCGAACCTAGAGGGTCTGCCGGAACCCGAAATCCGACACATACTATACTGTAGCAAATCACTAAAATTATTATTCAACATTGCATACTAAATGCCTCTGCATATTTAATACTCCTATCCTCAAATAGAATCATTAAACAAGCAAACATATGCAAACAATGCAATCATAACAGCAATCTGCCAAAACAGGACAGTCTGTAAAGAATGCAGCAAGATCCATACTTCCTTAGCTCAAAAAATTATGAAAGAAAATTCCCACTGTATTAAATTTATCAGAGCTTATTATGCAAAAGGTTTCAACATTTTATCATATTCTGACTTTTCTAGGGAATTTTTGCAACAGCGATAAACTTTCTGTTTTGAAACAGCAACATGTATATTTGCAAAATAAGCATGGTAAAGGCTATCCTTGACATTTTTTTATTGAAAATAGAGATACAAAACATTACTCTAAATAGCAGAAAGCAAAAATAAAGAAAATAAAAATGACGCTCCAAGAAAAACACATATCATGTGGTGAATAAAAATATAGCTCCAAGTAAAGTTACCGATGAACGAAGACGAAAGAGGGGATGCCATCCGGGACATCTCCAAGCTTAGGATCTTGGTTGTCCTTGAATGTTACCTTGGGGTGCCTTGGGCATCCCCAAGCTTAGGCTCTTGTCACTCCTTATTACATAGTCCATCGAATCTTTACCCAAAACTTAAAAACTTCACAACACAAAACTCAACAGAAAACTCGTGAGCTCCGTTAGCGAAAGAAAACTAAACACCACTTCAATTACTGTAATGAACTCATTCGTTATTTATATTGGTGTTAAATCTACTTTATTCCAACTTCTCTATGGTTTATAAACTATTTTACTAGCCATAAATTCATTAAAATAAGCAAACAACACACAAAAACAGAATCTGTCAAAAACAGAACAGTCTGTAGTAATATGTAACTAAAGCAAACTTCTGGAATTCCAAAAATTCTACCAAAATAGGAGTACCTAGATAATTTGTTTATTGATCTTCTGAAATTGGAATCAGTATTTTATCACATTCTGATGATTTTTAACAATTGTTTTCGTGAACACAAAGTTTGTGGAATTTTCAGCAAGATCAAATAACTATCATCCAAGAAGATCCTATAGGTCTTACTTGGCACAAACACTAATTAAAACATAAAACCACATCTAACCAGAGGGTAGATGAAATATTTATTACTAAACAGAACCAAAAAGCAAGAAACTAAAAATTAAATTGGGTTGCCTCCCAACAAGCGCTAACGTTTAACGCTCCTAGCTAGGCATGATGATTTCAATGATGCTCACATAAAAGATAAGAATTGAAATATAAAGAGAGCATCATGAAGAATATGACTAGCACATTTAAGTCTAACCCACTTCCTATGCATAGGGATTTTGTGAGCAAACAACTTATGGGAACAATAATCAACTAGCATAGGAAGGCAAAACTAAGCATAACTTCAGAACTTTAAGCACATAGAGAGGAAACTTGATATTATTGCAATTCCTACAAGCATATGTTCCTCCCTCATAATAATTTTCAGTAGCATCATGAATGAATTCAACAATATAACCAGCACATAAAGCATTATTTTCATGATGCACAAGCATAGAAATTTTATTACTCTCCACATAAGCAAATTTCTTCTCATGAATAGTAGTGGGAGCAAACTTAACAAAATAACTATCATGTGAAGCATAATCCAATTGAAAATTAAAATCATGATCACAAGTTTCATGGTTATCTTTATTCTTTATAGCATATGTGTCATCACAATAATCATCATAAATAGGAGGCATGCTTTCATCATAATAAATTTTCTCATCAAAACTTGGGGGACAAAAAATATCATCTTCATCAAACATAGCTTCCCCAAGCTTGTGGCTTTGCATATCATTAGCATCATGGATATTCAAGGAATTCATACTAACAACATTACAATCATGCTCATCATTCAAATATTTAGTGCCAAACATTCTAATGCATTCTTCTTCTAGCACTTGAGCACAGTTTTCCTTCCCATCATTTTCACGAAAGACATTAAAAAGATGAAGAGGCACCCTTAATTCCATTTTTTTGTAGTTTTCTTTTATATACTAAACAAGTGATAAAACAAGAAACTAAAAGATTCGATTGCAAGATCTAAAGAGTATACCTTCAAGCACTCACCTCCCCGGCAACGGCGCCAGAAAAGAGCTTGATGTCTACTACGCAACCTTCTCCTTGTAGACGTTGTTGGGCCTCCAAGTGCAGAGGTTTGTAGGACAGTAGAAAATTTCCCTCAAGTGGATGACCTAAGGTTTATCAATCCATGGGAGGCGTAGGATGAAGATGGTCTCTCTCAAGCAACCTGCAACCAAATAACAAAGAGTCTCTTGTGTCCCCAACACACCCAATCACTACAAAAAAGACACATCCGTGACATTTTGGGCTGAACGAAATTTTTTACATCATACATATGACACTTCTATGGCGATAATTGTGACAAAACCGGTATCATCATAGATGTGGTGGGATCCTACTTCTATGACAAAAATCATGACGGAAAATGGGCTTTTCGTCTGGGTGGGCGGAGACGCAGCTGCATGACATTCTTTGGGCCGTCCATGACGGAAAAAACCGTGATAGAAGCGAGGGGAGGAAAATTTCGGGAGTTCCGGTTACGGTGGGAGGTCGGGGCCCGAAGCGCGCTGCTTTCTCTCATTACTGCACGTGCATGTGTGCGAGGCATTGGCTCTAACTGAACCCGAGCGAGGTGTTGGGCTCTAACTGAACCCGAGCGATTGCATTGCAGGCTACGCGTTACTAACCTGAGCGATCGATCGCTGCTAACTGAAGCCGATCGATGGTGCCTCTGGGATGAACAGTGATCGGTGGCGTTGCCTTTGGATGAACAAGACCCCGTGGTGTGGTGGAGGGCTGGATGAACAGTAGATGGTGGAGGGGTGCCCGTGGAGGGGTGGATGAACAGGACCCCGTGGTGTGGAGGGCTGGATGAACAATAGATGGTGGAGGGGTGCGCGTGGAGGGTGGTTGAACAGGACCCGTGGTGTGGAGGGCTGGATGAGCAGTGAAGCGGTGGAGGGTGCCCGTGGAGGAGTGGTTGAGCAGGGACCCGTGGTGTGGAGGGCTGGATGAACAATAGAGCGGTGGAGGGATGGTTGAGCGATGGCCGGTGGAGTAAGCGCCACGGTGGAGGCTTTGGATGAACAGGAGCCGTGGAGGCTGGATGAGCAGGGAGCCCGTGGAGGCTGGAGGAGGTCGGCGGTGGAGATGAACAGTATCCCGTGGAGTCCGTTTTGCGATCGCCACACCCCTCGATGAACAGGACCCCGTTTTGACCGTGGCGCTCCAACACAAGTTCGTTTAAATGCATTTTGCGGTCGCCACCCCTCCCGATCAACAGGACCCCCGTTTCGACCGTAGGAGGTCCGTTTCCTCCGTTTTGTGGTACGCCAGACCCCTCCCGATGAACAGGATCCCGTTTCGAACATGGCCGGTCGAACACAAGGCCGTTTCCTCCGTTCTGCGCTACGCCAGGCCTCGTTTCCATCGCGTGTTCCATCCAAGTCCTCCCGATGAACACGACGCATTCCGTTGCCTCCCCATGAACACGACTCATTCCGTTGCCTCCCCGTGAACACGACGACGACGATGTTTCTCCGACCCAGCCATGTACACGAGCCCTCGCCGTACGTATGCGCGAGTAGGCGTTCGAGACCCCACCCGTATGTACACATACGTGGCCGTGTTTTCTTTCTTGCACCCTGGCCGATGTATGTACGTGTACATGCTACGTGCGCACCTCTACTACGACACGTGCGCGCCTCTACATCGACCGATATATATGCGTACGTTCGCGACCAGAATGACAACGCTTCGTGCGCTTCGACCAGGTGGGTCCCGACTGTCAGGCACTTCCTTGCGTGCGAAGATGTAACTGGTGGGTCCCAGCAGTCAGGGGCAAACATTTTTTTCGCGAAATATGGTGGCCTGTCCGGTGGGTCCCCACTGTCAGGTGGAGGAATAATTATTTTGCACATAATAAGGAGGCACTTCCTTGCTGCGGCCATGGACCCGGTATCGGCCTCTCCACGTCTGATCCATATGCGATGGAAGCCGTTCCTTGACCACGTTGACCACGCCGCCGAGAGCACCGAGGCGGTGGACGACGGTGAAGGGTAGGAAGGGACGACGCGGAGCCCGGGAAGACAGCGGCAGTGGATGCCCAGCGTGAGAGGAGTACGAGGGTTCAACTTTGGTTGACTGCGGTGTGAGGCTGCCGTCTGCAGAGTAACGAGGGTGTGGGTGAGTAGAGGGATGGCACGGCCAGCGATGGGAGTAGTAGGGGCGGTGAGGCCTCCGCATCGCAGCCTTGACCACGGAGGCGGGAGCACGAGGCACGACCGGCGCTGGTTTGGGGAGGCTGGAGCAAGAAGACCGGAGGTTGAAGAAGCACTACGGCCGTTGGATGGACATCGTACGGTCACTGGAGCTAGAATCGTGCATATTGACTAAGTTGACAAAGCCCTCCGTCCCCGTCAACTTAGTATGCCCACAAGTCGGCCTGCCACTATACTGGGTCCGAGCTAACAGGGGGACGGAGGCACTTCCTTGCATGCGAAGATATAGCTGGTGGGTCCGAGCTGTCAGCGGCGGTAATGTTTTTTTCGCGAAATACAGAGGCCCTTTCGGTGGGTCCCTGATGTCAGGTGGAGGAATCATTATTTTGCACGTAATAAGGAGGCATTTCCTTGCGTGCGGCCGTGGACCGGTATCGGCCTCTCCACGTCTGATCCACTTCAGATGCATGTCGATGGGTTGACCACGTTGACGATCGCGCCTAGAGCACCGAGGCGGTGGACGACGGCGAGGCCTAGGAAGGGAATTACATGGAGGCGAGGAAGACTTCGGCGGTTGTTTCCCAGCGGAGAATACGACTATCTGAGGTTTCTTGGTTCGTCTGCTTGTCGGGAGAATAACAACAGTGTGGGTGAGTAGAGGGATGGCTAGGCCAGCAATGGGAATCTGGTGGGGCGGTGAGGCTTGCAGCGGCCTGATCGGCCCATGAGGAGGGAGCAGGCAGTCTCACTGGCGCTTGTTTGAGCGGCTGGAGCAGGAAGAGCAGAGATTGAAGAAGCACGACGGCCATTGGATGGACATCCAACAGCCAGTACTTGTGCGTCAACCTTTTTTTTTAGGAAAGCCTCAAATCTGTGGAAAACAGCATACAGCCCATCTACCATTATTTCTAATAATTTACAGCCCATTTGCTAATTCTTAAGGTTTTTTTGGAGCCCATATTCTTTTTGTTAGCATTACAGCCCATATTGTGGCCATGGTTAAAAAATTATACAAAATTTTGCATATTTCGGTGCGGTCCGAACTATTTTTAATCCCGAAACTCACATTCAAAATGATTTTAAAAATAGATGTATATCAATATAAAATCCAACAAATTCTCCATTCATAAAAATTAATATAATTTAAAATCTTGAAATGAAAAAAAGATATTTGAAACTAATTGCCGGTTTGATGTGTATTAAAAATGTACAGCCCATTTCTCATTACCGATGGGCCATTTTCTCGGCCAGCCAGATGAAAGCTCTCCTCGTCTTGAAAGATTTGCAGCCCAACAGGCACGACAAAGCGACTTACTTGGCAAATCACAAAAAACTTGGCTGTGGCCGTGGACCCAACTATCGGCCTCTCCACGTCTGATTACTCTTAGATGGAAGTCGTTCCTTGACCACGGTGACCATGCAGCGCGGAGAGCACCACGGCGGTGGACGACGGCGAGGCCTAGGAAGGGGACGACACGGAGCCGGGAAGGCAGCGGTGGTGGAAGCCTCTTGGAGGAGAGAATCTGAGGTTCACCGGTTGTTGTGGTGTGAGGTTGCCGTCGCCCTTGAGGGCGGCCAGCCGTGATGGGAATAGTAGAGGCGGTGAGGCCTCCGCGGTAGCACAGCCGGCCACGGGAGGCAGGAGCATGCGGCACGACCGGCGCTGCTTTGGGCGGCTGGAGCAAGAAGACCAAAGGCTGAAGAAGCACAACGGCCGTTTTTTTGTGCGTAATAAGGAGGCACTTTCTTGCGCGTGAAGATATAGCTGGTGGGTCCGACATGTCGGTAGAGAGCGTTTTTGAAATCTGAGAGGCCCTTCGGTGGGTCCCATTTGTCAGTGGAGGAATCATTATTTTGCAGCGTCTGATCCCACGACCGATGGATGTCGTTCGTTGACCAAGTTGACCAGGCCGCGCCGAGAGCACGATGGCGGTGGACGACGGCGAGGCTTAGGAAGGGAACGACACGGAGCCGGGGAAGAGTCGGCAATGGTTGCCCACGCGGTGGGGAGTACGAGGGTTTACTGGTCCGGCTGCCGTCGCCGGAAAATAACAGGAGGTGTGGGTGAGTAGAGGAATGGCTTGGCGACAATGAAGTAGGGTGGGGCGGTGCGGCTGTCTTGGCGGACTGGCCGGCCATGGGAGGCGGGAAGCGAGCAGTCCCACCGGGCTGGTTTGGTAATTTGGAGCAAGAAGATCAGATATTGAAGAAGCAGCGCGGTCGTTGGATTAACATCCAACGGTCACTACTGCTAGAATCGTTGGATTAACATCCAACGGTCACTGCTGCTAGAATCGTTTGTGGACTAAGTTGACAAAGCCAAAGTACACGTCAACCTAGTAGACCCACAAGTCAGCCTCCAAATCTGTCCCAAATAGCATACAGCCCGAAATTTCTAGCCAGATTCAAATTAATTTTAAATCTAAATATACCTTAATTTAAATTCAATGAAATTTTACCCTTTAAAAACAATGAAATTTAAAATATCAAAATCTGAAAGGAAACAATATTTTGGAACTAATTGCTGTTTGCTGTATTTTTTCATTTTACAGCCCATTTAATATTATTTCTAGCCCATTTCTTATTACTTATAGCCCATTTTCTGGGCAAAATGCATCCCTCCTCGTCTTGAAAGATTTCCGGCCCAGCAGGGCGTAGAAAAGCAAGTAGGCCTACGTTGGTTATTCTGCAAAAAACAAAATAGCTGGCTAGCCATTTTCAGAAAGGAAAAAAAACAAACTGGGCTGGTCATGTGCTAAACATATGAAATAAAAGCACAGGCTAGGCAGACGGGCCACGGGTCGCGCACAACCCAGTTGATACCCTTCTCCGTCCCAAAAAACAAAATTACTGTCTTGGCTCTTTGGGTCCCTCATCATCCTCACCATGTACAGTCATCTCCTTATTCCTCTCGGTTGTTGACCATGTTGACAACAGGGAGGGCGGCACCATGGCCAGCGAACCAAAGGCGGAGGATGATGGTGAGGCCTCGGACGGGAAACGAGCAGGAGCAGGAAGATCACAGCCACCGTGGGAGGCGGGAGGCGGTCCAGCCGGCCCGGCTGGTTTGGCTTTGGCGGCTCAAGGAAGAAGAGGCTGAAGAAAGCAGCAGGATGTTGAATGTCAATCCAACGGTCAAGGTTGGCTGTCGTTTGTTGATTAAGCGGACACCAAGTAGCATACTTTTTTATATATAGGAAGAAAACTTTGAGGAAAATGCGTTAAATCTGCCGTCCTCCTCACGAGGAACGTTCGCCACATAAGTGACTAGCACCCTTGGTTTTCAACCGAGAGGTCTTGGGTTCGAGTCAGGAACTCTCAATTTTGTCCTCCTTCCTTCCTCGAAAAAGGGAAAGAAAATCAAAGACTTGGGAAGGCGTCTGAGAACAAGCTAGTGTACCCGGTAAAGAGACATTGCGAGTTTTAGAAAAAGAAAGGCGTGCTCCTGTAGCTGGTTCGAATCCAAACCTAGACTATGACTATATATGGTGCTATGCTACTCGCAAGTAATGGCCCGACATATCCAACGTTCGCTTCTCCTCTTCTCTACTTACTCTGCCTAGCATCAGAAGCTCTGGCCTCAGCAACCATGTCCGCTGGCTGCTCGTCCACCTGCTCTTCAGCAGGCAACAACCAGATATGTGCCAATTCGCCACCCGTACCATCGCCTGTGGGTCTCATCACACCCTCGCCGGCACACGCACCGCAGCTGATTGCTTATCGCAACCCGCTGCCGTTGGTGTGGTGCCACTGCTGCAGATCACGCAGAGTCATCCGTCGCATCTCAACCACAATCCGCAACCCTGGCCGAGTATTCTACAAATGCCCGAATCATGGGGTAATAATATGTTTAAGTGTTGTTCTGCTGCTTCCAGTTGCTAATTTTTTTAATAGTTTGGTTGATGATCTACCAATTTGATTAAATGCGAGAAAAGGGAAGATTCGTGTGATTTGTATTTACGGGAAGTTCTTGATGTGGGGGAATGCAACTACGCTGATTATTTGGTTAGCCGAGGAACCCAATACCGGCGAGGTTGGGGTGTTGGACAAATGGCGAAGGAGCAGCGAGCGGAAGATCACGAGCGGAAGGTTAAAGATGCAGTTCCTCTGATCATGGCCAAGCAACGGTGTTGAGCGGCCTTGACAGCAATGAGGAGATGAAAGAGCTTGTGAAGATAATGGGCAAAATCGATGTGCTCTATAGGATGATTGTCTCTTTATTTGCGGTGTATGTAGCACTTCGTGATGTATTCGATTGGCTACAACATGAGCACTTTCTTTGAAACTAGTAATGAATGAAACACATGTAGCAGGCTGGGCGTAGTGTTGTGAACATCTAATGATTTCTATTAAAGGAAATCGGGGGTATCCTTTTGCTCATATAAATAAATAAATAGCGAGAGGCCACTGTCGGGTCAGCTTTGTTCTCATTCGAAGGCGTCGAGCAAATTGCAGTCCAACAGCAAACTATGTCATCAAATTCAAGTTTCACGACCAAATATGAGTACAACTAAACAACAATGGCATCATCTTTTAGTTGTCATACAATCACCAAACACAAATCAGCATACATAACAAGTGATGTTCTCACGGCAAAATACTAAACAACATGTTCATCAGGGTTTGGTTGTCATAGCAAACACAATTTCACATAGTAGATAAGAAACGTCTTACGGCGAGCAAATACGACAAAAGGAATGTAATCATCATCCGCGACGGCGTCAACATCTTCACCATGTGTATCGGTCTGAATCGTAATTCCCCACGGTGCCATCTTCTTCTTCCGTCCTCAACGTCCTCGAGCGTTGGCTTCTTCTTGATCAACTCTTGTATGTCCCACGGCCTGACGAGGCAATCTTTTCGTCGGCGTCATTGGCGTGATGGTTCTCAAAGATATTAGGAACATCTGTGTTATCTTGTACATCGAGGGCGATGTAAGCACCATCTTGTGCAACTTCATTAAACAAATTCCTCTGCTCAAACCTTTGCAATACTCTCCGGTCATCGCTACGTGCAAATGTGTCTTCCAAGAAAAATATCTGTGTTGCTTGATTTGCTAAAATAAAAGGCTCGTTGGTGCAGTACGCCGCCTTGACATTGATGGATTTGAAATAATCATCAGCTCACGGGTTTTGCGATCACGGAAAATAGGTTATACCAACGACAAGACAATGTAACCACACACCGATGATCCTCGAAACAGGAGATATCACGCAAGCTGAACAATGTCTATTATGTTAGCATACATTTCAGTTGTCTCTTTGGCATACGTATCCGTGCTCATGATGGCACTGTTTTATGTCTTCCTGCCTTCGTCTCGTGCAAGGGTGTTGTAGCGCACATCTCCAACAACACAAGATTCATAATTTCTTACCCGAGTATCAGGACCCATTGCTAGTGAGTATAGGGCATCATCAACTTCCTGCCCATCCTCCCGCATCTTCTTAACCTATGGTTAGAAAATAAACAAGCTGATCATCTTATGTACTCAATATATTAAAAAAGCGGCGGTGCACTTCAAAAGCTTACATGGTTCTTGAACCATTTACATAAATCCTGCCATAACCAGTTTGTCAACGTTTTTTGGATTTTAAGCGATAACTCCTCTTTATAGATGCTGCACAACATAGTGATCGTGACAAACATCTAAATATATAAGAATTTGCTGCAACTATAGTAAATTACGAGGTATAAGCTGCAGAACTGCACGTACTTGATATAAGGTAGTATCACAGGACAGTTATTCAACACATACCAAACCATTTTGTCCAAATCTTTAGGTTTGTCCTCTTGTCGACTCTTCCACCTGTAACTTTCGAGCAGAATAATCGAAAACATTGAGCCGGGATTTTCTTCACCCACCTCTTTGCTAAGCTGATCAATTTGTTTCAATGTATTTTGAGCAGAATGTCAATGTACAGAGAAATGTAGGCCTCTGCAATGGAACCCTCGGGTCTAGCTCTGTTCCTAACATAGCCCTTGAAAGTGCCTAGCCACCTTTCAATAGGGTACATCCAGCCATCTTGTCTTTGGACCTCTAAGTAGTGCCTCATCGGTAGATGAACAGCCAAATGCACCATCACATCAAAGAGAATTTGGAGGATATATCTTATCAAGGTCGCATAGGATAGTTGGTATCTTGTCTCTAAGGCGGCTCCAAAGCATCTATCCACGATATTCCCTCTGCAGAGTTCACGAAGAATTGTCCCAACTCTTGCAACTGCTCTGTATAAGTCAGGGTGGCCCAATCCTCTAAGGATAACAGGTAAAACCCTTTGAAGTAGGATGTGGTAGTCATGAGTTTTCAACCCTTGTACCTTGTTTCCATCTGCACTGACTCTCCTTTCAGGGTTGGAAGCAAATCCATGTGGGAATCTCACACATGACAGGACCTCACAGAATTCTTTTCTTTTTACCTTGTCCAAAGGCATTACACAATTTGGTGCCATATCCCGTTGGTTACCTTCATCTTGCACACCGCAAATCCTTTACGATACCAGTGTGTCAAATCAATCCTAGATTTTAAGGTATCTTCGTCTTGCCTTCAATATTAAGAAGTGTGCCGATAATGATGTCACATATATTTTTCTCGATGTGCATCACATCAAGATTATGTCGCAGATCCAAATCTTTCCAATACTCCAAGTCCCACAAAGTGGACTGCGGGTAAACAATAATCTCTCTTCTACCACCACGCTTCCTTTTCCGCTACCATTACCGGGGCGGTTTCACGGTGTAATATGCTGACCTTCTCTAATTCCACTTGCAACTCATCGTGGTGAGCCTTTTTGGCGCATCACGGTTTTCATGCTTTGCATTGAACACATGTATTCGGTATTTTCTAGGATGCGGCTTGTCCTTGGCAAGGAAACGGCGGTGTCCAATGTAACAAAACTTGCTAAGTATTGCGTATGACAGCGGATTCCTGTCACAGTGAACACATGCATTGTAACCATGTGTCGTTCATACGACATAGTGCCCAAAGCCGGATAATCATGGATGCACCAAATTATAACAACCTTGAGACAGAAATCAGCTGGTGGGCTGCTATATAGGTCTCGAGTGAGAACACCCTTCCATAGCTGTTGAAGTTCCTCCACAAGAGGCTCCATGAACAAATCAAAATCCTTTCCAGGACTTTTTGGACCTGGGATGAGCAAGGCCATCATGTAGTTTGATTCTTTGGTGCAGACACTTGGAGGCATGTTTTAAGGGATAAAAAGCACTGGCCATGGCGCTCTGGTGGCCAAATGGGTTAAATCCATCTGAAGCTAAGCCAAGTCTAATGTTTCTCGGGTCAGCAGCAAACTCTTTGTGTTTACCATTGAAGCTTTTCCACTCACTACCATGAGATGGATGGCTCATTACATTCGATCTCTGTACTCTGGTTCCTAGAATGCCACAGTACATCATCTCTTGTTTCAGCATCATGAAACAACCTCTGCAATCTTGGTGTAATTGGAAAATATCTCAAAACATTATGAGGAATCCTCTTCACAGCATCGTCATCTTTCCATCTTGATGATTTGCATTTCGGGCATTCACTTAAGTTGGAATAATCCTTCCGGAACATAACACAATTATTCTTACAAACATGGATCATATCATATCCAATTCCAATTGCACGAATGAAATTCTTCATTTTACTGTAGGTGTGTGGCAGCTCAGACGCATCTGGGATAGATTCGCGGAAAGCAGCCAACATCGCATCGAATGATTTGTTGGTCATCCTCTCAGATGTCTTCACCTAAAGAAAGGTGACCATAGCTGAGAATCTTGTGACAGCTTATTTCACAGGGGTGACAACAGCGTTGCATTGTTCCAACATGCGGGCCCACCATTTTTCTTCTGCAGGTGAAAGTTCACGGAATGCACGAGCATTTCGTAGCATTGTTTCAATGTTGGTCAAACTCACTGTCTCCGCCACCACCACCACCTCCTCCTCTTCCACCTGAGCATCAGGCAGATCAAGATGGTGATCTGCTGCTTCCACGTAGTCAATAACATTTACGTTCACAGCTTCACCATGATGAACCCACCTAGTATATGTGACCGACATCCCATACAAGTGTAGATGATTTTGCACAGTTATTTGGGGTCTTGTAACTGAATTCATACAAATGCTACAAGGCGAGCACATCTGATTTCGGACCACCATACTCAGCTACGATAAAGTTCATGAAGTTTTCAACCCCCTAGACATATGCAGTGAAGAATCTTGACGAAGTTATCCAAGTCTTGTCCATACATTAGACATACAAATTAGTTCTTCTACTAGATATTACAGGAAAAACATATATGCTTTTTTATGAAGTCCAGAAAAAAAACCTAGGTCGATGTCTAAAGCTATGGCAAGATATTTGGACGAGCAGATGTAACGCCCGGATAATCATGCTACAGTAATCTCACGATGGTGCCACGTCACCTCTGTCACTGTAGTTAATCTCGAGTTAATTCAAAACCGTTTCGAAATTCAAATGCAAGTTAATGTCAACAAATAAAGTTTTCAAAAGTTGAAACAAAAATGTTCGGACAATGCCAAATATGGCATAGGCAATTATGGTGTAGATGACACAAATTTATAAATTACTTAAATGCCTAAATTAAATAGAACAGAACAAAAAGAAAATAAAGAAAAAGGAAAAAAAATAAAAAAACAAACAAAAAGAGAACACCCCCCCCCCTCGCTGGGCCATGGCCCAGATGGCCTCGGTGCCAAACAGGCCGGTCCAGCCGGCGCCTACATCACCCATGGGGCGACCGAACCCTAAATCCCCACTCCTCGCCCCACACACCCCCACTCCCATTTGGATCTGGATCGAGGCAACCGTGCCCCGACCCCATCGACGCCCTCATGGGACCCTCCACCCCGTGACGCCGCCTGCCTCCTCCCAGGTGCCCCCACTCATTGGATCGGGGAGGGGCAGAACCCGCCGTTCAACGCGCCTCGACGCCGGCGCCCATCCCCTGCGCCTTCGCCCGTCGTTGCCGGACGGCCGCCGCCTCGTCCTCTCCCTCGACGGACCTCCTCGACCCTCCCCGAGCGCTCTGCCTAAACCCCACGCTCCCGTGGTGAGCTTCTGCGCCGAACGTGTCGACCCTTGTCCCCCTTTCGACCTCGTCGGCCTAGTCGTCGCCGCCCATGTAGTTCGTCCCGTGCCTCGGATGTTTCGCCCCTGCCCGCGTGTCCCCGCGGCCCGTGCGCGCCGCGGCCGCGCCATGCCTCACTTCGGGGACGCGCTCGCCGCGCCCGCGACCTCCCGTGGTCGCGCCCGGAGTTTTGCTCCCCTGCGCCGGCTCCACTCCCTCCGCGCCCGACCGTGGCCTACAGCGCGCGCTCGCGCCCACGCCCCCTCTGACCAAGCCCGGCCATGGAGGGTCCCCGCTCCCCCTTGCTGCCGCCTGCCACCACCGCCTCCTTCCGCGGCTCACAGCGCGCCGCCTTGGCCGTTGCCGTCCGGGGCCTCCTGCTCCCGCCTCCTGCCGCATTGTCGGCGAGGCCGCGGCTGGGCCTCGCGCCCTGTTGCGGTGGCCTCGCACGGCGCCCGGGCTTGATCGGGCTCACGCCTGCACCCGCACCTCCTCAATGCGGCCTAAGGCCCAGACCTGACTAGGGGGCCCGCCCCCAGAACGTTTTAATAAGAAAAAAAGGATTTAAAAAAAGGATTTTAAAAAAATTAAAATAATTAAAACATTAATTAATTAAAGAATTAATTAACTTAATTAATCCTGATTATTTAACCTAATTAATTGTAGTTAATAAACCTAATCATTTTAGTTAGACTAACTAAACCTGATTAGTTAGTCACATTGACAACCGGGTCCCACCATCAGGTTGACTGCTGATGTCAGCATGACATCATGCTGATGTCATTAATCTGTTTTTCAAATTAATTAAATAATTAATTAAATTCCAGAAATTAATAAAATCTTTAGAAAATCATATCTTTTAATCCGTAACTCGGATTAAAATATTTTCAACATGAAAGTTGCTCAGAACGACGAGACGATTCCGGATATGCAACCCGTTCGTCCGCGACACCCCCCTAACCTATCGAACTGGCAACTTTCCTCCGCTCCTCCTCGCTTGCAAAGCGAAACACTGGGAATACTTTCCCGGATGCTTCCCCCTTTCACCGGTATCACCTCATACCGCGTTAGGGCACGCCTAGCATCACGCTTTGCTTTGTCATGCATCGTCATGCCTCTGTTTGCTTAAATATTCATTGTTCTTCCCCCTCTTCTTCCGCTAGACACCGAGACCGACGCTGCTGCTGCCCAGTACGACTACGGAGTTGACGACCCCTCTCTCTTGCCAGAGCAACCAGGCAAGCCCCCCCTTTGATCACGGATATCGCCTATTCTACTCTATCTGCTTGCATTAGAGTAGTGTAGCATTACTGCTACTGTTATACCTATCACGATGCATAGCTTTGTCCTTGCTACTCTTTGTTGTTACCTTTACCTGCTATCCTACTTGCGTAGTATAGGATGCTAGTATTCCATCTGTGGCCCTACATTCTTGTCCGTCTGCTGTGCTATACTATCGGGCCGTGATCACTCGGGAGGTGATCACGGGTATATACTATATACTTATACATGATACATGTGGAGACTAAAGTCGGGTCAATTTGGTGGAGCACCCATGAGTGGATCTTTGTGGCGGAGCGGCAGGGCAGAGTTGAGACCGCCTAGGAGAGAGGTGGGCCTGGCCTGTTCGGCGTTCGCGAATACTTAACACGCTTAACGAGATCTTGGTATTTGATCTGAGTGCAGCTCACGGGCCTATACGCACTAACCAACTACGTGGGAAAGATATGGGCACTTTCGTTGTCGTGGTATCAGAAGCATTTCGTGACGTCGAAAGCGGCGGATGGATTAATTTGGGCGCCACTAGGCTAGGTCTGCCTTCGCCGCGCGCTCATAGCGTCTTGGTGTGCTCGGGGCGATGGGCCCGCACCCTGTGGCGCTTAGGTTTGAACCGGCGTCTTGACCTCTCTGTTATGCCTAGGTGGGGCTGCGACGTGTTGATCTTCCGCGGCCGGGCATGACCCAGAAAAGTGTGTCCGGCCAAATGGGATCAAGCGTGTTGGGTTACGTGGTGCACCCCTGCAGGGAAGTTAATCTATTCAAATAGCCGTGATCTTGATAGCAGTGACGACTTGGAGTTATACCTTGACCTTATGACAACTAGAACCGGATACTTAATAAAACACACCCTTCCAAGTGCGGATACAACCCGGTGGTCGCTCTCTCTCGGGGATACGAGGAGGGATCGCCGGTAGGATTATGCTATGCGATGCTACTTGGAGGACTTGATCTACTCTCTTCTACATGTTGCAAGGCGGAGGTCGCTGAAGCGTAGTCTTGACAGGATTAGCTATCCCCCTCTTATTCTGGCATTCTGCAGTTCGGTCCACTGATATGGCCCTTTACACATATATCCATGCATATGTAGTGTAGCTCCTTGCTTGCGAGTACTTTGGATGAGTACTCACGGTTGCCTTGTTCCCCCTTTTCCCCTTTCTTTACCCGATTGTCGCAGCAGACGATGGAGCCCAGAGCGAGCGCCACCGTCGATGGCGACTACACCGGAGGTGCCTACTACTACGTGCAGCCTGGCGGCGATGACCGAGAGTAGTTAGGAGGATCCCGAGGCGGGAGGCTGCGCCTCTTCGATCTGTATCGCGGTTTGTGCTAGCCTTCTTAAAGGCAAACTTGTTTAACTTATGTCCGTACTCAGATATTGTTGCTTCCGTGACTCGTCTATGATCGGCACTTGTATTCGAGCCCTCGAGGCCCTGGCTTGTATTATGATGCTTGTATGACTTAATTATGTTGTAGAGTTGTGTTGTGATATCTTCCCATGAGTCCCTGATCTTGATCGTACACATTTGCGTGCATGATTAGTGTACGATTGAATCGAAGCGTCTGAGATTGGTATCGAGCTGTTGCTGTAGAATCCCCTTCCACACTCCTTGGCCGAAGTTGAGTCTAGACAATGCAAAAACTTTTACTAACTTGGTTGTGTGCCTTACGAGCCCACGTCGCCATCGGGTGGTACTAGGATCTTTTACTCCTCGACCTTTACTCTGGGACTCTGAACTCTCTTCTACTCAGGTTAAACGAATTTACTAACTAACACTAGGATCCCGTGACCACATTCACCCCAAAGTTGGATAAAGCCATAGTTATTCCTTGGAATTGTATTTTGATCAATTTCCACACTGTCATTTGCCTCCTTTGAAACATCTTTGTTTTTCAGATGGAACCCACGAGGCAGGTCATGCGCCACACGACGGCCATTGGTGCCTCGGGATCACCTGCGGTGCTAGCAGAGATGATGACCTATCTGGGTTATCGCTGGCACCCTGAGTATACCGTCTTTGAGGAGTACGGGACTTTAACCGGGAAGCGATGCCGAGCCATCGTCCACCTCTACTCTCGGGAGTATGACTCCACTACTGTGTTGCACACCGCACATGGTGTTGGGGTGACTATCGATATGGCCGTCCACGATGCTGCTTATGCTGCTCTTACCCGTCATCGTGGAGAGTATCGGGAGTTGGACACCTCCCCCTTCAGGCACATTGCTATCGCATCTGATGTTGGTGAGGAGGGTTACTACACTGCTGCCTACTCCACTGTCACCCGAGAGCCCTTGTACCATCAGAACTTTGTTACGCATCGCGATGGGCTGGATCGAGCTAACCGAGCTCTTCGCCACGAGTTGTACACCACCCGTCGGCACCTTATCGTGCTCGGCGCTGTTGCACCCTTTGTCCGATCCAGAGCGCTGCCGCGTTCTGCGATCTACCAGCCGGACCGTGATGCCCCGGGGTGTCGGTTGGCGAGAGGTGGAGGCTACTCTCCCGCACTTGGTCCTCTTACGCCACTTGGCGTCGGGTTCTGCACCAGAGTATCCATGACCCCAGTGTCACCGGCGTGGAGGACTATCATTGCCGTGACTACCGACTTTTCGGGCTACGACTACCTCCGCAAGACCGCGTGGGACTGATGTAGGCTTGCTTGTTAAGTGTTAGATGCATTAAATCGTGAGCACTGCGTGCCGCCTATGATATCTTAGTCTATGTCTTGAACCACGTGTGCCGAACTCTATGCATGATCCCTTTTGTATGATATGCCGACTACTATGTAGTTTCTATCGCTGCTTTCATTATGCATGTTTTATCATGAATGATTCTTGTCCTTTGCATATTCTCAAATCTTTGAACTACCCTGTTATATATTAGCGGGATGGTTAGACCAGCTGGTCGTGGTCGTGGTGGCAACTTCCCACCACCGCCGAGTACATGGCTGGTATGATCCAACGACTTGAGATGAATCGCCAGTTCATGGAAAACATGATGGCTCAGTTTCCTCGCCCCAATATGAACCAGCAGCCAAACACAGTAACTCTGCAGGATTTCATGCGCCTCAACTCAAGTGTGTACCGCAGCTCAACCCAGCCCCTGGATGCTGATGACTGGCTCTGTGACATCACCTATGAGATGGAGTCTGCTGATGTGGCCCCTGCCAGCTATGTCACCTTTGCTTCCTTCTTCCTGAAGGGACCCGCATGACTCAATGGTGGGACAGCCACAGGCGTACTCGGCCAGCTGGAACAATCATCACCGCGGACTTCCAAGCTGCTTTCCGTGCCCGCTCATCCCTCAAGGAGTCATGGACGGAAGAAGCGTGAGTTCCGCAACCTCACCCAAGGCAACAAGACTGTTGAAGCTTATCAGCGGGAGTTCCTGGACTTGTCTCGCTATGCTGAAGAGGACATTACAACTGATGCACGCAGACAGGAGAAGTTCCGTGACGGCCTTCAAGCTGACTTGCTCGCACTCCTAGTGCACGACTTTGCTGATTTCACCACCTTGGTGAACAAAGCTATCAATGTCGAAACTGGTCTGCAGGAATACCAGAGCTCTAACAGGCGCAACCGTGACACGGGCTCATCTTCGGGCCCGTCCTCATGAGCGTAAGATATGGATTCCCAACAGCATGTACCAGCCAAATGCACCTGCCCCAAGGCAGAGCTATGCTGCACCTCGTCTGCCTACTCCTCCAACTGGGCAGCCAAGGCTTCCAGCTCCACCACCCCAAGCTCCTGTTCCTACTCCCAACAATGGATTGTGCTTCAGATGTGGTCAACCAGGGCACCGTGCTAGAGAATGCAACCAGAACCAGAATCAAGCGGCCCTTCCAAATGACCGGCCGTGGAGGCAACCAACCCCGCAACAACAATGCCAAGCCTTATGGTCGAGTTCATGCCAACCACATTGATCTGAACGAAGCTCAAGACCAGCCTGCTACTGTGATGGGTACACTCCTCATAAATTCAGTACCTGCATCTGTTTCATTCAATTCAGGAGCATCGCATTCATTCATGTCAGAAGATTTTGCATACAAGCACGACGTTAAGTGTGAGGAGATGAACTTTTCGGTAGTGGTAAAAACCCCCGTGGGACAATGTCAAACCTCCATGGTTGGCATCGACGTCCCCGTGGAAATCAAAGGGCTGGAATTCTATGCCTCACCCATTATCCACGAAGGCGTCTAACATCGACCTCATTTTGGGGATGGATTGGTTGAAAGCACATCGCTTCAATCGTTTGCGCCACTAAGACCGTCCATCCGCTACACCCTTCTAATGAAATAATAAGCTACAATGCCCGTTCGGTTCGAATGCGAGGCAAGGCTCTATGCATTGAATGCATTGAGCGCCGCACCACTCGAGGGCATTGAAAACATTCCACGTCGTCGTGACTTCCTCGGCGTCTTTCTGAAGAACTCGAGATTCCTCCAGCTAGAGTCGAATTAAATCATCGACTTGAAACCGGGCACCACTCCTATAGCCAAGCGTCCCTACAAGATGCCGCCGCATGAACTCCTTGAGCTTAAAGAGGAAATCGATAAATCTCTTGAAGTGGTTTCATTCACCCAAGTTGCTCTCCTTGGGAGCACCTTCTCTCTTTGTCAAGAAGAAGGATGGGACAAACCGATTGGTCCAAGACTCTTGTCCTATAAACCAAGCTACAATTCAGAATAAGTATCCTCTTCCTCGGATCAATGATCCGTATGATCAACTGGCTGGTTCATCAGTGTTCTCTAAACTCGACTTGAGGTTGGGTTACCACCAGATCCGTGTTCGTGAAGAGGATATCCCAAAGACCGCCTTTGTGACTCGTTATGGTTCATATGAGTACACCGTCATGTCTTTCGGCTTAACCAATGCTCCAGCCACCTTCTCTCGTCTGATGAACTATATATTCATGGATTACCTCGACAAGTTCGTCGTGGTTTATCTGGATGATATCCTGGTATTTTCCAAAAACGAAGAAGAACATGCTGAACATCTTCGTCTTGTCTTTGGAAAAAGCTACGAGAGCATCAACTTTATGCCAAGTTCTCCAAATGTGAATTACGGCTTCCTCAAGTAACCTATCTTGGGCATGTCATCTCTAAGGATGGTATTGCCGTCAACCCTCAACGAGTTCAAGCTATTCTTGATTGGACTCCTCCGAAGAACGTTAAGCAAGTCGGAAGTTTTCTCGGTCTACTTGACTATTGCCGTCGATTCGTCGAGAACTTCTCCAAGATTGCCAGCCTCGACTAACTTTTGTTGCATAAGGGCGTCAAGTTCCAATGGACGGATAAATGTCACGAAAGTTTCCGGGCACTCAAAGACAAGTTGACTTCTGCCCGATTACTAGCTCCTCCCGATACTAAGAAGGACTTACGTCATTTATCGCGATGCTTCCGTCGAGGATTAGGGCGTGTCCTAATGCAGGAGCGCAAAGTGATTGCCTATGCCTCTCGACAATTGCGCCCCACGAAGAGAACTACCCAGTTCACGACCTCGAGCTTGCTGTCATCATTCATGCCTTTGAAGCGGTGGCGACATTACCTTCTCGATGTCGTTGCGAGATCTTGACTGACCACCAAAGTCTGAAGTGTCATTTACTCAGCCAGACACGAACCTCCGTCAAGAGAGATGGATGGAGGCTATTGCAGACTTTGACTTGGGTATTTCCTATACACCGAGCAAGGCTAATGTAATGGCTGATGCCTTGAGCCGCAAGTCTTACTGCAACCACCTCCAGGTTCACAAAGTTCAGCCCTCACTCGTTGAAGAATTCAGAAAGTTGAACCTCCATATTGTTCCTCCGGGTGCACTCGCTCCCCCTCCTAAGGAGTTTTGCAAGATGAACCTCCATGCTGTTCCCAGGGGTTCTCTCAATACCACAGTTGCGAAACCAGATCTTGTGGACACCATCAAATGGATACAGAAATGTGACGATGAAGTGGAGAGGATTAAACGCTTCCTCGCATGAAGGAAAGCCCTCATTCTTCACTTTATTACGATGATGGCACCTTATTCTTCAAAGGTCGCCTAGTAGTTCCGAGTAAGAGGGAAAACCTGGATATGACGCGAGAAGGTTATGAAAGAAGCTCATGATCGCCTCTATGTATCCATCCTGGTAGTACAAAGATGTACCAAGACATCCGTCGAGATTACGGTGGTCTAATATGAAGCAAGACATTGCTCGCTATGTTCTTGAGTGTGACGTTTGCCGTCGTATCAAAGCAGAGCATCAAAGGCCTGCTGGAACTCGCAACCTATCTCTATTCCTGAATGGAAATGGGACCATGTTGAAATGGACTTAAATCCTTTGGATTTCCCAAGTCGCAGAAAGGTAATGATGCTATTCTTGTCGTCATTGACCGGCTTTCTAAAGTTGCACATTTTATGGCGGTCAAAGAAACGATCACTGCTAGTCAGCTTGCAACCCTCTATATGTCCAGAATTGTTTCACTTCACGGTATTCCACGGTTATCAGCTCGGACCGTGGCAGCTTATTCACTTCAAGATTACGGGCAAGTTTCCAAGAAGCTATGGGGACTCACTTATCTTTCGATCTGCGTTTCATCCGCGATCACAAGGGCAAGTTGAGCGTGTCAAACAAGTTCTCGAAGACATGCTTCGAGCTTGTGTTATTTCCTTGACAAGAAATGGGAGGAATCTCTCCCGTGACGCTGAGTTCTCTTATAATAATAGCTATCAAGCTAGTGCGAAGATGGCCCCCTTTGAAGTGTTATATGGACGAAAGTGCCGAACCCCTCTGAACTGGTCAGAAACTGGGAAACGTCCACTCTTTGGTCCGGATATTATCCAACAGGCCAAAGAACAAGTCCGCATTATTCACGAGAATCTCAAGACTGCTCAGTCACGCCAGAAGAGTCAGTATGACCGTCATCATAAAGACATGGTCTATCAACCTGGCGAAAAGGCCTATCTTCGCGTTACACCAATGAAGGGTGCTCACCGCCGGGATCAAGGGCAAACTAGCTCCTCGCTATATTGGCCCATTCACTATTACGGAAAGGCGTGGAAAAGTGGCATATCAAGCTGGAGCTTCCGGCGAACCTTTCTCGGAGTTCACGATGTGTTCCACGTGTCCCGGCTCCGTCGGCTGCTTCAAGGACCCAATCCAAGCGATGGATCATGAAGTGCTCGAATTGCAGCAGGACCTCTCCTATAAAGAGCATCCGGTCCGCATTCTCGACCAAGCTGAACGCCGCACACGTCAGAAGGCGATCAAGTTCCTCAAGGTCCAGTGGTCGAATCACTCTGAAGACGAAGCTACCTGGGAACGCGAGGATCGTCTTCGTGATGGATACCCCCCACTGTTTTCTTCTACCTCCTAAATCTCGGGACGAGATTTCTTGTAGTGAAGGAGATTTGTAACGCCTGGATAATCATGCTACAGTAATCTCACGTTGATGGTGCCACGTCACCTCTGTCACTGTAGTTAATCTCGGGTTAATGCAAAACCGTTTCGAAATTCAAATGCAAGTTAATGTCAACAAATAAAGTTTTCAAAAGTTGAAACAAAAATGTTCGGACAATGCCAAATATGGCATAGGCAATTATGGTGTAGATGACACAAATTTATAAATTACTTAAATGCCTAAATTAAATAGAACAGAAAAAAAAGAAAATAAAGAAAAAGGAAAAAAATCAAAAATAAAAACAAAAATAGAACACCCTCCCCTCATTGGGCCATGGCCGAGATGGCCTCAGTGCCAACAGGCCGGTCCAGTGGCGCCTACATCACCCATGGGGCGACCAACCCTAAATCCCCACTCCCTCGCCCCCACACCCCGCTCCTCATTGGATGCGGATCGAGGCAACCGTGCCCGACCCCATCAGCGCCCTCGCCGGACCCCTCCACCCGATTTAACGCCGCCCCTGTCTCCTCCCAGGTGCCCACCCACTCGACTGGATCGGGGAGGGGCCAGAACCCGCGCCGTTCCAACGCGCCTCGACGCCGGCGCCCATCCCCTACGCCTTCTCCTGTCGTCGCCGGACGGCCGCCGCCTCGTCCTCTCCCTCGACGGACCTCCTCGACCCTCCCCGAACCCTCTGCCTAGACCCCACGCTCCCGCGGTGAGCTTCTGCGCCGAACGCGCCGACCCTTGTCCCCCTTTCGACCTCGTCGGCCTAGTCGCCGCCGCCCATGTAGTTCGTCCCGCGCCTCGGTGTTTCGCCCCCTGCCCGCGTGTCCCCGCGGCCCGTGCGCGCCGCGGCCGCGCCATGCCTCACTCCGGGAATGCGCTCGCCGCGCCCGCGACCTCCCGTGGTCACGCCGGAGTTTTGCTCCCGGCGCCCGGCTCCACTCCCTCGCGCCCGGCCGTGGCCGACAAGGCCTTCGCGCCCCCCCTCGACCAAGCCCGGCCATGGAGGGTCCCGCTCCCCTTGCCGCTGCCTGCCACCACCGCCTCCTTCCCGGCTCCTAGTCACAAGACGCCAGGCCGTTGCCGTCGGGGCCTCCCTGCTCCCCACCTCCTACCATTTGTCGGCGAGGCCGCCCGGCAGCTGGGCCTCGCGCGCCCTCATTGCAGTGGCCTCGAACCTGGGCGCCAGTCGGGCTCACGCCCGCACCCGCACCGCCCTGTGCCCGCTAAGGCCCCCGGGCCCCTGACTAGAGGGCCCGCCCCCAGAACGTCTTAATAAGAAAAAAAGGATTTAATAAATAAATAAATAAATAAATAAATAAATAAAATAATTAAAATATTAATTAAAGAATTAATTAACTTAATTAATCCTGATTATTTAACCTAATTAATTGTAGTTAATAAACCTAATCATTTTAGTTAGACTTACTAAACCTCATTAGTTAGTCTTAGACAATGACAACCGGGTCCCACCATCAGGTTGACCGAGTCAACTCTGTTGACTGCTGATGTTAGCATGACATCATGCTGATGTCATTAATCTGTTTTTCAAATTAATTAAATAATTAATTAAATTCCAGAAATTAATAAAATCTTTAGAAAATCATATCTTTTAATCCGTAACTCGGATTAAAATATTTTCAACATGAAAGTTGCTCAGAACGACGAGACGATTCCGGATATGCAACCCGTTCGTCCGCCACACCCCCTAACCTATTGAACTCGCAACTTTCCCCTCCGCCTTCCGCTCGAACGCGAAACACCGGGAATACTTTCCGGATGCTTCCCCTTTCACGGTATCACCTCATACTGCGTTAGGGGCACGCCTAGCATCACGCTTTGCTTTGCCATGCATCGTCATGCCTCGCTTGCTTAAATATTCAT
Source organism: Aegilops bicornis (assembly GCA_021605145.1). Taxonomy (NCBI): domain Eukaryota; kingdom Viridiplantae; phylum Streptophyta; class Magnoliopsida; order Poales; family Poaceae; genus Aegilops; species Aegilops bicornis. Next base: position 516,009,712 of record CM038674.1, read on the forward strand.
TGTTCTTCCCCTCTTCTTCCGCTAGACACCGAGACCAAGCTGCTGCTGCCCGATCACGACTACGGAGTTGACGACCCCTCTCTCTTGCCCGAGCAACCAGTGCAAGCCCCCTTGATCACCGGATATCGCCTATTCTACTCTATATTGCTTGCATTAGAGTAGTGTAGCATTCTTGCTACATTATACCTATCACGATGCATAGCCTTTGTCCTTGCTACTATCATTGTTACCTTTACTCGCTATCCTACTTGCGTAGTATAGGATGCTAGTATTCCATATGTGGCCCTACATTCTTGTCCGTCTGCTGTGCTATACTATCGGGCCGTGATCAACCGGGAGGTGATCACGGGTATATACTATATACTTATACATGATACATGTGGAGACTAAAGTCGGGTCGGCTGGTGGAGCACCCGCGAGTGGATCTTTGTGGCGGAGCGACAGGGCAGGTTGAGACCGCCTAGGAGAGAGGTGGGCCTGGCCCTGTTCGGCGTTCGTGGATACTTAACACGCTTAATGAGATCTTGGTATTTAATCTGAGTCTGGCTACGGGCCTATATGCACTAACCAACTACGTGGGAAAGATATGGGCACTCGGCGCCGTGGTATCAGCCGAAGCATTTCGTGACGTCAGCGACTGAGCGGCGCGCGCCGGATTGGACTGGAACGCCACTAGGCTAGGTCTGCTTCGCCGCGTCACATAACGTCTTGAGGTGTGCTTTCGAGGCGATGGGCCCGGACCCTGCGGCGCTTAGGTTTAGACCGGCGTCTTGACCTCTCTCGTTATGCCTAGGTGGGGCTGCGACGTGTTGATCTTCCGCGGCGGGCATGACCCGAAAAGTGTGTCCGCCAAATGGGATCAAGCGTGTTGGGTTATGTGGTGCACCCTGCAGTGAAGTTAATCTATTCGAATAGCCGTGATCTTGGTAGCAGGACGACTTGGAGTTGTACCTTGACCTTATGACAACTAGAACCGGATACTTAATAAAACACACCCTTCCAAGTGCGAGATACAACCCGGTGGTCGCTCTCTCTCGGGGATACGAGGAGGGATCACCGGGTAGGATTATGCTATGCGATGCTACTTGGAGGACTTGATCTACTCTCTTCTACATGTTGCAAGGCGGAGGCTGCGAGCGTAGTCTTGACAGGATTAGCTATCCCCTCTTATTACGGCATTCTGCAGTTCAATCCAATCGATATGGCCCTTTACACATATATCCATGCATATGTAGTGTAGCTCCTTGCTTGCGAGTACTTTGGATGAGTACTCACGGTTGCCTTGTTCCCCTTTTCCCCTTTCTTTACCCGATTGCAGCAGCAGACGATGGAGCCTAGGAGCGACGCCACCGTCGATGGCGACTACACGGAGGTGCCTACTACTACGTGCAGCCCGGCGACGATGACCGGGAGTAGTTAGGAGGATCCCGAGCGGGAGGCCTGCGCCTCTTCGATCTCAGTATCCCGGTTTGTGCTAGCCTTCTTAAGACAAACTTGTTTAACTTATGTCTGTACTCAGATATTGTTGCTTCCGCTGACTCGTCTATGATCGAGTACTTGTATTCGAGCCCTCGAGGCCCCTGGCTTGTATTATGATGCTTGTATGACTTAATTATGTTGTAGAGTTGTGTTGTGATATCTTCCCGTGAGTCCCTGATCTTGATCGTACACATTTGCATGCATGATTAGTGTACGATTGAATCGGGGGCGTCACCGCAGATCTAAGTAACGAAATATATGTAAAGCTAATTCAGCAAACAGATTTGAGTGCCAAATTATGGCAGGCTGTTTCAGCAGTCAATGAGGCCGAGCACACAGCCATCGAACTATCGAAGGCCATTGCAGCAACAAAGATCGAGTATAAAACGGTGTAGAGCTATTTCAGCTAACAAATTGGCTACCAGACCATGGCAATCTACGTCACAATGGCAGGATATTTTAGCAACTAATTGGCTTTAGCATGCCATCTCAGCTAAGCAGATTGAGTGCAGAACAGGGAAAGGAAGCTTCTTAAGCAGAGCATATTGACAGTAAACTACTTGACAAACAGTGAGATTAATGGCGTCTATCGGCTAATTTTGATTGCTACACCCGACATGAACGGGCCTCGATCTAGAATGCGCGTGCCGTGGGAGAAGCTGACCGCCGTGCGTCTCCACACGAACATCGCCCGATGGTGGCGGCTGACCGCCGTCGCCTCCACAAGAATGTAGCGAGTGGCGGCAGCGGCTAGAGGACGGCGCCACGAGAGCGTACTATGGGAGCGAGAGGATCGCCGAACCGTGGCGCCCGGCGTATCGGCGCGGGAGGGCGGCTTTAAGCGGAAGCGAATGGAGTGGAGGGGGACAGGGGGGGAGGGTTTTTGGCGAATATTATTGGCTAGTTGGCCGAATGGTGGTTCAATCGGATTTGGGGGAATGTTTGGGTGTGGGGGAGGAATGATTTTCGGCGGTGGGCGGGGGGAGTTTGGCGCATGGTCGGTTTCTCCAAGTGCAGTCCCACGTGTCAGTGAAGAGGCAAGCCGAAGCGCGTTCCGTTTGCATGAGCCGTGTGCAGGACCGACCACGTGTGGGGTGCCATGCGACCCATGACAGAGTCTTTGTGAGTATACCGCCTTTTTTCCTTTTAAACTAGGTGCTTCGCCCCCTCAAAAAAAATGTGTTGCTTCGCGCGATCCATTGATACTACTACTAGTAATCCGGTAGTCCCGACTAAAACGGCACGGCCGGGTCTTTTCCCGCGCTATATGCTCGGAGGTTGGCTTAGTTGGGGTTTTTAGGACGAGTAATGCTACACCTACGTAATCCCAGTTACGTAATTAACGTAATGTGAAACGTGTGAGATGTTGATTGTAGATTGGGGGGAGGGAGGGGCCCACCACCATGAAAATCAGGGTAGGAGAGAGATAGGCAATTTACGTTAACCCTTTCGTAGGTTCCCGTAGATGTAGAAAGATGTGAAATGCGTGAATGTGTAGTGGACGTACTATTGGAGTGCCTAAGATAATTTGTGTATGTATAGACCCTATGTGTTTATTTTACTTCGCATGTTATATTTGTCTCGGTTCAATAAAAAGCAGAGTTGGTGATGATAGTGTGCCTGTCATCGTGCAATATAGGCCGCCCGATCTATATCTAACGGATAGGAAGGAAACTATGACAATTTACCCGCACTCCTTTCCACATTTTTAGATAAGGCTTTCCCTCGTTCATCCTTTTCTCCCACAAGATCTTGATCTTCCGTGCAACGCACGGGCATCTTGCTAGTACTCCTACAATATGTATATTATTGTGAAAGTTCATATACACCGGCCGAGATTAATGCAAACACGGCAGATTTTCATTACATTTTGAACTTTTATAGGACAAAAAAATAAAAGAAACCCGACCTTAAACCTATTCTACGGCGGCGACCGACGTCCTCCATCTGTGACCTCCATGTATGGGGGTGGGGTTCAAGACCCGTGAAGTGAAGGTGCGGTCTCCGGCGAGGAAAAGTAGAACACGGGAGACGGACCAGCCAGTTGGCACACCATGCCCTGCCACCTCCCATGCCCTACTCATCCTCGGAGGAGTCCCCGACCTCGGCGGTGCCGGACGTTGGACTGCGGCAAGTAGGACACATGGCTAACGGTGCTCCCGTCATCAGCCGCCAGCGTGGCCACCGCTTGTGCGGCGACTTGAGCGAGAGCGGCGACCTCGAGCTCCATCCCCGAAGACAAGCTCTCCCATAGAGCGTTCGTGCTTGCGGTCATGGCGGATGTGGTTCCAGGTAGGACGACGATGCGCTATGGTGTGGAGGTTAGCTGGGCGTTGCCGCTTTAAGTAGCGCATTCCGGTGAGGCCAAGCGTCCGGGTGCGTCATTAATTCGCCGGAGTTGGTTCCTCGGGCACCGAGCCTCTTAACAACGACATACGAACGAACGACATGAATGCGGGCAGCTGGCGCCCGGTTGAGGAACGCACCAGCTGACAGCGCGCGAGGGACGAGGGTTTTGGTGTGCCAGGTAGTCACCGCGGTCGTGGCAATGTTGGAGATGCCCTTTGCTCACATGCGATCCCGCATGTCATTGAAAAAGCAAGACGACCCGGCATGGTGCGAGGTCGAGAAGGGCCTTGATTGGCTGCGCTACACCACTCCGCGGATGGCGTCGTGGCGCCCGTGCATCCTCGGCGAGGCCGGGTGTTGGGGTGTGTTTGGATTGTGGCCAAAGTGCACCTTACCAAAATTTTGGTCATAACCCAAAGATTGGTCTTTGTTTGGATGGTTGCCATTTTTTGGCATGCCAATGAACTCTAGCCAACTCTAGTTCATTTTTCTTGCCAATGTCGGCCAAATCATGGGCAACTAATACCTCAACCAAAATTTTGGTCATGACCCAAAGATTGGTCTTTGTTTGGATGGTTGCCATTTCTTTGGCATGCCAATGAACTCTAACCAACTCAAGTTCATTTTTCTTGCAAATGTCGGCCAAATCATGGGCAACCAATACCTCAACCAAAATTTTGGCTACCCAATGCTTTGATGGGGCAACCTTGGGCACAAACCAAACATACCGTTGATCGTGCCACAGCACTAACGCCATCCTCGGAAAACTGAAACCGACCGTGTCTAGCGACGATATGAGCATGTAGCTCTCCGCGGTCGCCGTGTCCAGAGGCGGTGCTGGATCTGCGCCCCGTTGTTGGCCCCAACGACCCACATGAACGGTTGTCGGTGGCGAGGAGGTCGTGGGCCAGCTCCTCCATTGGACTAGTCTGCGCTACGTCATCCCGACGGGTGTGCCCCACATGTCTATTTCCTTGTTTTCCCGGCCATATTCGGCGTCGATTGCTCGCGTTGCGCATTAGGCCTTTCACTATGTAGGCCAGCGAGACAACTTATTGTTTATTTGAGGCGTTCAAGTATAATCCTGTGGTGTTTGCTTATTTATCATTCCTCTCCAACCCTCTTCTCCATCGATCATGTCGCCCTCCAAACGAGTCCATCCTCCCGCATGCCTCATTTGAACATTCCGCCGAGTATCATTCGCATGTACCCACCCTAGTCCTCTTTCAATAGATCTCCGGACCACGAGATGAAATCGAGAGGGAACGAGTGGGGGCACGTGATACCTAAGGCGGATTCAAAATTTTGAACCGGTGATCATAGCATCCGCAAATCATATATAAAGGGTATTCGATGTTCGTTTCGTTTTTGAACGTACACTATACTCCCTCCTATCCTTTCTAGTTTACATATAAGTTTTATGTGTAGTCAAAGTATATCTACTTTGATAAAAAAGGTATCAAATTCAACAACACCCAATCAATATTGTTAGATTCAGACGCATTCTAGATTTGTACTCGAGATGGTTTCCAATTTGACTATTGACAAGATTAATAGTACATGAGATGTATAATGTGAAAATTATATCATTGGAAACTCCTTTTACATAAAAATTTGACCGTATGCTTTGTGTAAGTTGCATGTCATATATTATTACTCTAACATTTGGTCAAAGTTAGCCTCGAAAAACACATTAGACCCTGTATGCTTTGTGTAAGTTGCATGTCATATATTATTACTCTAACATTTGTGTAAGTTGCATGTCATATATTATTACTCTAACATTTGGTCAAAGTAGTATCTCGAAGTGGATCCTCTGACGTAGGTATCCCTGCCTTACCCTCCCTTTCGGTCACTTACTGGCGGACCCCATGCTTGCTAGGCCCCGCATGTCAGTTACTCAATGGGTTCGGCCACGTCAGGGGATCCTCATTCGTAGTATACTCCCTCTGTTTTTATTTACTCCGCATAAAACGGAGGGAGTGGGGGTATAATAAATGACGCGGGAGGGGGAGGGGGAGGGACGTCGGTTTGCTCTCAACTGCGGTCCCACAAGCGAGCGAAAATGCAAGACGAAGCGCGTTCCATTCGGTGAGCGACATGGAGGGTCCAGCGTACCGGGCTGCAACGCGAACAACAAGAGCGATGTACAGTCAAAACCGATTGAACGGTCGTCACCGGAACCACTATTCACACTGAACCTCATTTGCTCGGCGTCGCCATCCATCGCCCTAAAACCACACCAAATCTCCAGCCCATTCCCCCACCTTTCGATCCCCTAGCCCGCATCAGCGTCCCCTAGCTCGCGGAAAGCCATGGTGCGCCGCAAGATCACTTACTACAAGATGTCGACACCGAGCGCCGCAGAAATCGCGGGCGGCGGTCGGGCGCCACAGACCTCCGTTCCCAAGCTCGCTTTGCGGCGGGCCAATCCCCGAGTTCTCTGGAGCCAAGCTACGAGGAGGAGGAAGCCGATCCAATGTACATGGCGGAGGTCGCGGCGCAGAAGGCCCCCGATGGGTATGAGACGATGGACGTCGACTTCGTGCCGGTGTCCGGGTTCCCCATGGTGCAGGCGGACCAGCGGTTCAACATGGCGATACTAAAGGAGGACAGGGAGGCAGAGGATCAACTCGACGCGGAGCGCGTGCATGCCGCTGCCATCGAGGCTCTCCTGCAGGAGGAACCGGATGTCGTGGATGTGAACCGGGCGGCGGAGGCTCAACTTGAGGCAGAGCGCGCGGATGCCGCTGCCATCGAGGCCCTCCTGCAGGCGGAACTCCGACGCCCCGGACTTGAACCGGGCAGCAGAGGCTCGACTCGACGCAAAGCGCGCGGATGCCGCTCTCATCGACGCCCTCCTGCAGGCGGAACTGGACGTCCTGGACTTGAACCGGGCGGCGGAGGCTCGACTCGACGCGGAGCGCGCGGATGCCGCTGCCATGGAGGCCCTCCTGCAGGAAGAACCGGACGTCCTCGACTTGAACCGGGTGATACGTCTCCAACATATCTATAATTTTTGATTTCTCCATGCTACTTTATCTATTGTTTTGGACTATAATGGGCTTTATTTTCCACTTTTATATTACTTTTGGGACTAACCTATTAGCCGGAGGCCCAGCCCAGAATTGCTGTTTTTTTGCCTATTTCCGGTGTTTCAAGAAACGGAATATCAAACGGAGTCCAAACGGAATGAAACCTTCGGGAACGTGATCTTCTCACCGAACGTGATCCAGGAGACTTGGACCCTACTCCGAGAAGTGCCAGAGGCGGTCACGAGGTGGAGGGCGCCCCCCCTGGGCACGCCCCCTGCCTCGTGGGCCCCCTGATGCTCCACCGACGTACTCCTTCCTCCTATATATACCTACGTACCCCCAACAGATCAGATACGGAGCCAAAAACCTAATTCCACCGCCGCAACTTCCTGTATCCACGAGATCCCATCTTGGGGCCTGTTCCGGAGCTCTTCCGGAGGGGGCATCCACCACGAAGGGCTTCTACATCAACACCATAGCCCCTCCGATGAAGTGTGAGTAGTTTACTTCAGACCTTCGGGGTCCATAGTTAGTATCTAGATGGCTTCTTCTCTCTTTTTGGATCTCAATACAATGTTCTCCCCCTCTCGTGGAGATCTATTCGATGTAATCTTCTTTTTGCGGTCTGTTTGTTGAGACCGATGAATTGTGGGTTTATGATCCAGCTTATCTATGGAAAATATTTGATTCTTCTCTGAATTCTTTTATGTATGATTGAGTTATCTTTGCAAGTCTCTTCGAATTATCCGTTTGGTTTGGCCAACTAGATTGGTAGTTCTTGCAATGGGAGAAGTGCTTAGCTTTGGGTTCAATCTTGTGGTGTCCTTACCCAGTGACAGAAGGGGTTGCCAGGCACGTATTGTATTGTTGCCATCAAGGATAACAAGATGGGGTATTTATCATATTGCAAGAATTTATTCCTCTACATCATGTCATCTTGCTTAAGGCGTTACTCTGTTTTTAACTTAATACTCTAGATGCATGCTGGATAGCGGTCGATGAGTGGAGTAATAGTAGTAGATGCAGAATCGTTTCGGTCTACTTGTCTCGGACGTGATACCTATATACATGATCATTGCCTAGATATACCCATAACTATGCTCAATTCCGTCAATTTCTCAACAGTAATTTGTTCACCCACCGTAGAATATCTATGCTCTTGAGAGAAGCCACTAGTGAAACCTATGGCCCCCGGGTCTATTCTCATCATATCAATCTCCATCACCTTATTTACTTGCTTTGCTTTTACTTTTCACTTTGCATCTTTATACCAAAAATACCAAAAATATTATCTCTATCAGATCTCACTCTCGTAAGTATTTGTGGTAGGGATTGACAACCCCTAATCGCGTTGGTTGCGAGTAGCTATCGTTTTGTGCAGGTACGAGGGACTTGCGCGTGGCCTCCTACTGGATTGATACCTTGGTTTTCAAAAACTGAGGGAAATACTTACGCTACTGTGCTGTGTCATCCTATCCTCTTTGGGAAAACCAACGCAAGCTCGAGACATAGCACCGGGCTGTGCTCTCGTCCGTGCAGAGCGCCCGCACGCTCCGCTTGAACGAGTAGCTGGAGGCTGAGGACAACCACGGTGCGGAGACACACGTCGGCAGCCAAAGACGACGAGGCCGTCTCTTTCCGCGAGCAGTGATAGTCTTCCTTTATGTTGTTGTTTTCATGGATCTTTTGCCGTGTAAAAACATATATTTGTTATGCAAGTCGCCTGACTTGGGTCAGTCTACCATTTCAGGCGGTTGGATGAATATCCTACGTCTCCTAACCCTTCTTTCCTTCTTCCTCACCTCTTCTTCTTCCCCAACAGACCACCGCACGGGTCAGACGGATACTCTCCAACATGCGGTTGGATAAACATACTCTATGAACGAAAATTATGTGTCAGCGATAGGATGGCTGAGTTTGGTTTGTTCACATGCGACAACACGTGTCAGTGAGGGTGCGTTCCCTTGCTTGGGTTTGCGGCGTGCAGGAGCGACTGTGTGAGGGTGCGGTGCGACCACGACGTGCAGGAGCGGCCGTGTGAGGGTGCGGTGCGACCGCGACAGCCGTGCGCAAGTGTACCTCCTTCTCATTTTGAAAACTTTAGGCAAGCTTGGCAAAAATGTGTGGCGAAGTTTGGCAATGCAAGACCTAGACCCAAACAGGATAAAATGCGTACGTACTAGGAGTACTAGTGTTAAAAAAGAAAGGCGGGGTTTTCCTTCGCGGGATTTAATCGATACAAACCTCGTTTCACGTGTTAATTAATGCGTATTTTTTTCTCCAAAGACCAAAGAGCTAACCATCTCACTCCTCATCGCTTTGAATAATGCAGCGCCATGCAAACCAACCTTCTCACTTCCGCATGCATGTAGGGGATATTAATGTCCTTGGTTGCTAATCCCATCAATTTTGGCACGATTAGTGTTAGTGGCCCTTTGCAAATTGTAATTCGATATACTGGCCTTGTGTACAAAAAATGGAGGTAGTAACTATATTTGACTTCCTTCCCCATTGCGGTGACGTCGACGATATCTTTTTTTTGGTGGTTTGGCGAAGTGCGTTCGACGGAGAACACCATTAAGGGAGACCACGGTAAGTCGTTACGCAAGTGCACCGCAAGCCGAGACAACCGCCTTATTTGCATCCAGGAAGTCCTTTACTAGTACTACTAGGAGTACTAATGCGGTGAGATGGCTTCTCGAAGAAGACGATGGAGAAGCGGAGTCAGCGAAGAGTGAGATGATGGTTGCTTCACCCGTGCTTTTGTGATTTGACACCTCACGGCTTTGTGATTTGTGATAGAAGGGATAGGGGAGTAGACTACAGGTTTCTATACTGTACTACATGCGTCCAAGCATGGGAGAAAGAGGAGAGACGTTGCATTTTTCTATTCCTTCAATCAATCAATCATGGAGCTTCGGTTCCATCTTTTTGGCTTTGGCAACACCGTCCACAATGGTTCCCACGATGCCAAAAGCTATTTTCACATTTGGCTACACATTGTGGATGCCCTTAACCGTACCACTTGGTTTTGCTCCTGTGTGCTATCTATACAAATCTCGATTATATTGATCTAAAACATTATAGAATCGAGATTAGTAAAAAGGAGGTGATTTTGCTGCGCGGATAGCGGGGGAGGTTTCTTATTTGAGCAATGCTACATCCACGTAATGGTTTACGTAAAGTTATGAACTGATGTGATGTGGGACTATTTGATTGGATTAAAGGAGAGGATTAGGCCCACCCACACGAAAATCAGGGGGGCATATATAGATTAGATGGAAAGCATACGTAGCAGCTACGTAGCCCTTTGTAAGTCTAGGATTAGGCTTCTTATTTTCGGAGGACGTTGTCCTGGCGGTTTGCTAACATGCGGTCCCACGTGTCAGTGCTTTACCAAGCCAATCCGCGTCCCACATGAGGCAGAACAACGGCAGAAGCAACGCGTGGTTAAGTTGAAGAAGATGAGGGAGAAGCGGATTCGGCAACGAGTGAAATGATGGTTGCTTCGTCCCTCCAACTTAACTGCGGGAAAGGTGCAGCTTTGTGATTTGACGCCTCATTTCTACTCCGGCGCCATGACCGGGGTGCTTCACCGGCTGCTCGCCTTTGTATTCGGTATGGCACGTGGACCCGGTAGCTTGATGTCCCGCATGTCGGTGAAAGGGACTAGAAGATTTATGAAAGCGGCGCCCACTCTTCTGACGGAGGAGTAGACGACCCGCCGGCCCAGTGAATTGTCACTTGTACTGTATAGTACTATAGTTTTTCTATTCCGCACGATCCATCGATACAAACCCGATTAAACAGGAAAGGGCGGGATTTTTCCTGCGCGGTAGATGATACTGGCCATACATTTCAAAGGAAATTTTAATGTATGCAAACTGAATAATTATAAGTAACAATATGATATCTAGTAAAACTAAAAACACATATGATTTATTGTGTTAGAGTGTAGTAGTAGTGCTATATTGCATAGTTGTTAGATGTAACATGCGAGAACGTGTAGAGATGTAGTTTTGGAGGGCCTACAGAGGGAAAAGCGTAATACGGTCACCGAACTTGAATAAGCTGATTACGGTCACTATATACGCTTTGGCGGTGATTATACGGTCACTTGCTCACAGTTCAGCATCGGATTGCACTCTGTTGACCGGCCAAATAGTCTGCGTGGCGCCATGTTGACTAGTTAAATTGACCACGTTTCTTGTGGGTCCCACCTGTTAGTTCGCATAGGCAAAAGGTCAGATAAACACAAATTCACGCAGGCGCGACAAGGCTCCACCCCGTGCGCGGGAATCACCTGGTTGTGTATGTGTCTGTCAGGACCTGATGTGTGCGCATGCACGTGTAGGTTGAGCACTTGAGCGTGAGAGTGTGTGTTGGTCGTGTGGTGTACTGGTGTGTGCATGCATGCGTGCGTGTGTGCGTGTGAGTGTTGCATGTGTGCGTGTGAGTGTTGTGTGCGTGCGTGGCTGCGTGTGTACGTGTGAGTGTTGCGGTGCGTGCGTGGGTGCATGTGTTTGTGTGAGTGTTGCGTGGATGCAGTTTGTGTGCATGCGTGCGTGCGTGTATAATCACCACACCAGCTCCTGTGTGTTAAAACAGACGGCTCAGCATACCAATACAAGGCCACCTTGTCCGATGTGCCCGCGGTCATGACTTCGACCACCGTCCAAATATTTTTTGTCGTTTGTTTTCATTCTTACTAGCAAGATGCCCGTGCGTTGCACGTAACATCAAGATGCATTTGTATGACTTGTTTATCTTGTGAGAGAAAAGGATGAACGAGGGAAGGCCTTATTTGCAAATGTGGAGAGGTGTGTGGGTACCTTTTGCAAAATTGTCATAGTTTCTTTCCTATCCGCCGATATAAATCGGACGGCCTATATTGCAGGATGGCGGCACACCATCATCACCAACTCTGTTTTTTATAAGAGTGTATTTTATGTATTTTATAAGAGTGTAGATGTAGAGTAGATACAAATTATTGTGTGGGCACGATGGTAGTGAGATAATGTGATGCAACACTAGAGGTGCCACATGCAGCGTTTAACTGGTCAACTAGTCATGTCATGAGCAAATACAGAGTTGTACGGTGAGCCCATGACTGTATAATAACCACTAAACGTAAATGGGTGACCGTAATGAGTGGATTATGAAGTCCAATGTACGAATCGTGCTTTCTCTTCAAATACAATGATCGTCATTGCATATATCGCGAGAGAAAGATGAAACATGCGTGAATTTTCTGGGGGCTTACTTTTAGAGGACCTGGAGATAGTTTTGTGTGCATACGTGAAAGGGGCGTCAGGGGGGTATGCGATGGAGAGAGAGATGCTCTTCGTTTCACTTTATTATGACTAACTTTGTATATAGTATAAAAATATACAAATTCACGGTCTTGGAATAAATATTATTGTGGGCACCATGCAATGCAAATTAGCGTCAGTACTCCTCCATATAACTTTGTAATGTTGTATATATGTAGAAACTCTAAAATAATTTTTTGGCCACACTTTATTCAAAAGGAATGTTGTATGCGAAATAAACATGAAGAGAGGGCTTTTTATATCAATGGGTACGTGATGTAACATGTGTGAATGTGTAGTTGATGCATTTGGCGGGGCCTAGAGAGGTATGTGTGTGTATTACGATTCGAGAGAGGCATGGATAGAGGGGCCGACGGGGCGTGGGAGAGATAGCACGAGAAATGAGAGTGGTCTAGAGAGAGAGAGAGAGACGAATATGACGTCACGACAAGAGATTCCATTCCCTTGAGTGTGTATATGCAAGGGGGGAGGGAATAGAGGCACCAGGAGAAATTTTCTGTGTGTGTGGTGTTTGTGTTGGTATGTGGGGGTGTGAGAAAATAATGAGACGCGGGGGCAGAGGGTGTGTCACCGCGTGAGGTCCGGTGGGTCGAGGTGAGGCCCTTCGTTCGGTTCCGTCCTGTGCCACATTGGTCGGCCCGTGACGCATTTAGGAAGACCAATGGATGACTAGTCGTACAAGACAAAGATAGCAGAATTGTGAAGGACTCTGTGTCCACTGACAAAGCCGGCTAGGATTTGTAACCCTAGGTTCTCAGACTAAGGTAACCCCTTTATCTACGATATTACTATTCATCCAACCTAACTTTAAGGGCATCCTACAGAATGCTCGCTAGAATCATACTCGTCGATTAGGAAGAGAGGTGTGAGACAATGCGTGAGAGACATGCGTAAAGATAATGTGCGTACATGAGACACGTAGGCAGGTCCATGTATATAGAAAGGGTCGACGAGAATTGTGCATGTGTATGTTTGCGAGAGGAAGAGTGCTTGTGATAAAGGTTAGTGAAAACAGTTGTAAATGGTTACGAGAGGGAGGGAGGGTTATATCTAGAGCATGTAAAAGTAGAAAGACACCTCGGGAGAGAGTGTGTGAGCATGTGTGAGAGACTATCGATGGAGAGTGAAACTACGCGTAAAAGACTGCTCTACACATTGATTAAAGATATAAATTGTATCCAGATATTAGGATGGGATCATGATATTTGCAATTCGCGTAAGGAGCGGTCATTGATCCATCAGACATCTAGATTCTATCGAATTTGAGCATCTCTATGTTATTATTCGACACAATTGATCCACATAGTTAGTATTTTGAACTCCAGACAATGCATTACTTTAGCAATCGAATATAAACCTGAGTATAGTTCATGTTGTGTGTGTAAAGCACATTATACATCTGAAAGTTACACAATGGACATTATAAATAGCTACTACCTATGAACTAGCATACATTTGAATTCAACTTAAGGTGGTTTAAAAAATCGAATTCAACATGAAGTCCATTCCATTATTTGAATTTGATATCATGGCATTTGTAAACCATACCTAAATTATGGGGGCACCAATCTTTGCTCTGATTTTGTACATAATAGCATATGTAGTCGTGTACAAAATAGATTCAAATTTAGCTCCCCCATTCCAAAATAGTCGTAGTTATAGGATTTTCAAGTGTCGAAATTTCAAAAAGAAGCGGATAATTTAATGAGGTTTTCAAACATACAAGGTCAAATATGACGTTGTATATTTAGGTCAATCCCCATAGTTTAAGAGTACTCTAAACGTGAATGCTTGTGTTTCAAAATTTGAACGAGCGCCAAAAGAGCCTCTACTACTTGAAACCGCGTGAGACCAATATTTGGTAGTACAAGGAAATTACTTTTCTAATAACTCAATTCGTGAAACCTACCGCCCGACGTCCAAAGGTCTAAACCGGGTAGGTTTGTAGCTTCATCTAGACGCCACTCAACCGCATCCAAAAACATTCATACACAATGGCTGCCTAAGCACACATGTGCTGCCAAAATCGCCTCGCCCACTATTTGGGACACAGGATTACCATCCTACCCCGACCTGCAGAGGGTCCGAATTGAAGAGGGGGCAAAGTTTGTACTTTCCCCAAATTTCAAACAAGCGTGTCCCATCTTCTATTAAAAAGCCAAAAACAAGCGTGCCCTGCATCAAACATGGTTCCCCCACCCGTATGATTCCTCATTCGTACTCCGTGGGCACCAAAACTACCTCTCCACCAGCCGTGAAACCCCGGTGTCTTCCGTCCGCCACCCCATCCCACCCATCAACCGCCGCCCTCCTCCATCACGCCGGAGCCGATACCCCGACATCGTCGTCCACCGCAACCTCAACCGCAACGCCCTCCACGGCTAGTAGTTGAAGTCGAGGCCGAGCCGTCCGTACCCGAGCCAGTTCAACCACGCCATCCTGCGCCTCACCGCTACCGCTCCAACTTCGCGACCCTCCATCGCACCGGAGTTGTTCCTGCTACGCCGTCCTTCGCCGCCTCGGATCTACTTCCCCTCCACCGACATACGGCCACGAAAACATAGTCAACAATTTGGCCATGGGTTCGTCCAAGCGTGCACCCTCCAGAACATCGGTTTCCCCGGTAAAAAGAAGAAAATCGGCGCGACATGTGGAGAGAACATCGGTTTCCCCGGTAAAAAGAAGAAAATCGGCGAGACATGTGGAGGTGACCACACCAAAGAACCTAAAAAGGTACTCCTCTTCCCTTATTCGTACCAAATCTTACGTCTCTGCTTGCACGATATTCATCCCACGAAGACACTAGTTGACCGCTTCTTCTTGATACTAGATGTTCCTAGTAACTCACGATGCACAAGGTTTCTCCTCATATACTATTTCACCTTAGCTAGAGGTCCTTCGCCTCAATTTCAATTTCTGGCGGTTGATTCCCAATTAACGGAAGCATTCCCTGGCGTAACAGGCGCTAGTACGCCTATTACGCCGGGGAAGAAGCGCCTTGGTGTTTATCTTAGGGGCGTGTGCGGCCTAGAGCTACTGGCGCCCGATCTGGAGGTCGGCTGGGATTAAAGGGATGGCCTGGGGGCGCTGCCAAGCATGGCTGTGTTGTGAGGTCGATGGGAGGGCGGGGCGGTGGAGGCAGGGGTCTGGGCCGGTGGTCGTTGGCGGTTCGAGAAAGATCGTCAACAGTGACTGTCGGGAGGTAGACGAAGGCCATCTGCCAGTTCCTTATAGATCAGACGGTTCATTAAAAAATCGTTGACCTATTTATTTTCAATCGACTATTATCTTAGATATGACCACATGTGGTGGTGTCTTTGGAGGAGTACACGCATTCCCTGTGCTCATATATTACAAAAATCATACGGAGTAGAATCTAATTTTTTTTGCCATGCAATGTTGTAGAGCTATCATATGTCTCCGGTCATTTATTTTTCAGCCACCTGCTATCTGCTACTTTTACACTTCACTAGTTCTGCACACACTTCACCCTTACTCTCACTGTTGTGTTTTTATGGAAGGGTATTTCAGACTCTGCTGCCATGAGAGAAGCCAAAAAGAAAAGAGAGAAGTCGCTCCAGCTTCGTATGCCGGTAGGCAAGACACATTACAACGCTATAAAGGGTGCAGTGTCAACAGATGGAGACGGGGAACGTAGCTCTGGAGTTGATGACCTCGCTCGCAATGAACCACCATCCCTGGTGCTTGCTTTAACTTCGCATTGTCATATGTGGTTGCATGTTCCATATGGTGTCTAGCTTGTATTCGAAAGACCGAAGTCGGTAAGATAAGGAAAGATATTTTTTTTACATGAACCACCATCCCGTGAGCACCAGAAGACAAATAGCTAGTCAGAACCTTTGGCCGAGCCAGTGACAAGCCCTGCAAAGATAGGCATCACCTGGAAGCCAACTAAAAAGCTGCGATTGTGGCGAAGCAGCCCGCCTCCCACCAGGCTCTCAGGTCCTAGATGATCATGCTCACCACTCCAGCCGGATGTCTAGCTTGTATTGCTTCCAATTTGGTTAAATTGTATCTGCTTAGCTTACACATTATACCTTTCAATATGACATGCCTTTCAGTTTTTGGTACATACTAGTACATCTGTGTATTAACCATGTTCTTACATCAAACTAATGTTCTTGTGTATCCCTCATCAATCACTTATGACGAGGCAGGCAGGCAAGGCTCCTCATTTAAAGAATGCAGCGTCGACCTCCGACATGATTCTCAAGAAAGCGAAATGCTAGATGAAGAGAGTGAACGTAGCTCTGTAGTTGATTACAGCATTTCCCTACACTAGCATCGCAGGTGCTTGCTCTAACTTGGCAGCGTGATATGTGGTTGCATGTTGCATATGGTGTCTAGATTGTAATTCTTCCAATCTGGTTAAAGCGCATGTGCTAGTCTGCTTAGCTTATACATTATACCTGTTAATGTGACATGCCTTCCTGTATTTAGTACATAGTACATCTGTCTATTAAGCATGTCCTTACATAAAACTATTTTTTTGTATCCCGCATCAATCAACATGACGAGACACCTTTAGTATATGAAGTGTGATATTAGTTGCATCTTTCATATGATTTATAGCATGCGCTGCTTCTAATTTGTTGAAATTCCATTTATGATGGGATGCTTTTAACTTGGCGAGTCATATTGGTTACATCTTTCATGTGGTGTCTAGCTTGCATTGCTTCTTATTTGCTTTGGAATGGTTTCGCTTAGTTTACACAAGCAGTTGTGAACATGCCATGTCATTCTTTTTCGTACATATTCCATCACGGTATCATGTGTTTGCCTTTACATCAAAGTAGTGATTGTCAGTATCATGCATTAATGAGTTCTGAAGAGAGAATTTTATTGATTTTTCTTGTCGATTTAAATTGACAATTAAAAATAAATAAGGCGGAAGGAAGTTATCAAGGAAGCATATAAAGGTGATCCTTCGAGCGGAGGGCCTCTCTGATTTCTACTCCTCCACACCCCAAGATGATTTCCAAGACAACACATGCATAGACACTCAACAAAGCTGTGTTTATGATGAGCACGTCTCCCCTATTGCGGCATCACCGGTGCTCCCTCTAACTTAACCTTTGTTATATGTGGTTGCATGTTATGTGTGATGTCTAGCTTGTATTGCTTCTAATTTTGTTGAATTCCATCCGCTTACTTTACACATTATACTTGAATAAGACACGTGTTCCCATTTCTAGAACATACAATATCATCTATCACACCATGTTCTTACATCAAATTACTACTGTTGTGTAACCTGCAACAATCACTTATCATAAGACACGTTTGACTTTGGAGTGTGGTATAGGTTACATCTCACATTCTTTTCTAGCTTGTACTACTAATTTGTTGAAATGGCACTTATGACGAGACAGTTTCAACTTGGAAGAGTGATATTCGTTGCATCTTTCATATGGTGTCTAGCTTTCATTGCTTCTAATTTGTTGAAATGCCTTCTCCTTAGTTTACACATCATAAGTTGTGTATATGCAATGCTGTGAATATGCAATGGCACTAATGACGAGAGACCTCTAACATGGTAGTGTGATGTTGTTTGCATCTTGCATATGATTTATTTCTTGTATAGCTTCACATTTGTTTAAACGCCATTTATGATGAGACACTGTTAACTTGGCAGAGCGATATTTGTAGCATCTTTCATATGGTGTCTACCTTCCATTGCATTGCTTCTAATTTGGTGAAATGTCTTCTTCTTAGTTTACACATCATAGTTCTGGTTATCTCTTCCATCCTGTTTTTCATACATATTACGTCCTCCTATCACGTGGTTGTCTAACATCAAAGTTCAGTTCGTCTGCATGACGCATCAATTTGTTCTGAAGAACTAAATTGTTATTCGTTTTTTCTTGTCGGCTTGACTTAACATGGCACAGAGAAAGAGGAAGAAACACAGAATGGCAGGGAATGAGAAGCGGATGAATCCTGCAGATTCTGCTGGTACTGATGGTGCAATAGAAGGTCAAAGTCCAGCGGAAAATTCTACAAACACGGCATCCCATGCTACACGAGTTGCAAAAAAAGACAAACAGAAACAAATAGCTGCCACCAACATGCAGAGACAACCCTAGTTCTTGCAACACCTACCACAGTACTACCAGCTGCATGACGTACTCATCGCCAATCGAGCTAGCGACGTTCCCAAGCTCCCTTGCCACCGACACTACTTCCCAAGCACTCTTGACACAAGACGAGTTGGCAATATCGGATGAACCTTGTGAGCTTCAACAGCAAGAAGGTAGTTCTTTGAAGTCAAATTCTGATTGCATGCTTCTTTATATGTAGTCTCACGGTTTGATGTACACTAACACTTCCTATGTTTGTTGTTGGACTAGCACCTAGGCGCAAGAGGAAACAAACATCGGGGATAATGCTCGATAGGTTAACTAAATCTAGAGGAGGACGAATGGAGATCCGTTTTGAGGCAGGTTTAAAAAGGCCACGTGATGCTGCTGAGTCACCAAATTAGTATCGAGGCAGCGGTTGTTGTTAGGTGTCATGTACGTATCCTCCCAACATGGATTCAAGACAGAATGACAAAGACGAAACCCAGTTCAACACCTTCCTCGACCATTTATACGTAAGTATGGTTATGTATGGAAACTAGTAATATCGTCTTGCTCTGTCCAATACTTTCTAGGTTCTTGATAATGAGACTCCATAATTCTCAACAGATGAGGTTCAAGTTGGATAGCGGATGATGCAACCAGACAAGCTTGCACCCATGTTTTCAAGTTCCGCTTTCTGCGGCGATGTCGGTATAACTTGAGGAAAACTCACTTTGAAGGCAAGGCTAACGGTGAACTTGCCCAAACATCTCGATGGAAAATATATCTGATGAAGACTGGAGAGGCCTCGTTAAACACTGGTCCGATCCGAAGTATCAGGTACATTATATATATGTCATCAGATCACATGTTGAAGTCCTATTTACGCATGTGCCACAAAAATCTATCTTGTTGTAGGTGAACTGTTCAAAGAACAAGGCCAACCATACGAAAGTGAAATTTCAACAGACGACAGGATCTCGTAGCTATATTGCACACTGCGAGGCTCTTGTAATTAGCTATTGTTTCACTCTTTTCGTTGTACCATATCATCAGATCTATATTAACTTGTTCCAAATGCAGAGGAAAGCCCGCAAGGACCAAAAAGTACCTGAACCAAATGTTGTGGAAATCTTCAAGGACTATCACACCAAAGAAGAAGAAGGGCATGACTACACCATCAAAGCCGCTGTTGCAAGTCCTTAATCCTCATGCCTTTTAACTACTACTTACTCTGACTTGTGCCTTGAACGGCATGGTTTGCAGCCAATGTCTATTACTCTTTTCAATTTTATACACATTGTCTTAGCGTATCATTGCACCTTACAAGGTTTAAAAGAGAGGAGTGATGTTCCTTTGATCTTGACCCGTAATCTAGTTCCGTCTTTGGACTTGCCGCTTTAGCGTTACAATTGCTTGTTTGTGCATTCTCGCTTGTTTTGTGATATGAATGATGTCACACTATGCTTACCGTATTATAAACTTCGTCTCTTTATCCTTAGCCCTCAATACAATGTGAAGAAATAGACAATACATTAGCAATGGTACATGGTCATATGTTTGGAACCTGGTTTTATTATGTACTTTGCAATAAAATACAACTAATATTTTACATGGGTTCACGAGAATAAGTTACGTATATAGACCAAAGCTATTTTGTTTGGTTTTGCTGCCTCCTTAATATCTTCTCGCTCGGTACTACTAATGTAAAACCTCAACTTTTCAGTGAGCTATGGAAAAATGGTGGAACCGCCACCTTACGAAGGTGGCGAGGCAACTATAACCGCAATGTCGCCTCTTCTTGCGGTGGGTCGATACATGTCCACTAACGATTGCCAAAAGCACGTTCCTGCGTAATACTGGGTTGGTTGTTAAGGCAATATCGTCCAAACTGCCTTATCATCAAGATATGCAAGCTCAAAGCAATGTTGTATCTGCGCTCCAGACACAAGTCCATTCCCTAACAGAGACCCTTTGTGAAACAAGGAGAAACATTGCTCAATGTCGTCAAGATATGACTATCAGAAATTTGCTATGTTGTTCAGGAGACTAGGGGAAATGAAGGCGAGGGTTATGGTGCTCCATCAGACAATACAGCATGAAAATGTAACAGTCAGGTCAAATGAACTGAGCTTCTGAACTTCTGGTGGTGCATTTATCTACTAGACTGTTAAGTTTTATGTCAACCTTCCTTTTGTTATATAGTTGTAATTTGTTTTGGTGCGATACAAAATTTATTCTTAACGTGCAGCCACCAGCTGAAGAAAACAACAAGCCATTTTTGTATAGTGTAGGGTGTTCCCTATATTTGCACTGGTGGCGATCTTTGATGCCGAAGTGGATGTAATCTGTAATCGCCTTTAATAGCCTAGCGTTAGTTTCGCCTTATTTATTTCCTAGTCTTCTTTTCCCTGGTTTGCTAGTGGTCAAGAACTACCATGGGCCATATACGGGCCGTAGGATCCATGGGTCTCCTACGGGCCGTCGATAAATGGGCCTGTAATCGGTGGGCCTCGGGCCGTCGGATAAATGGGTCTACATGGGCCGTAATCGGGCGTAATTGGTATCGGCCCAGCACGGTAACAGGCCGTTAATGTGGACGAGGACAAAGGCTTAATTACATCGCGGGCATAACGGGTCATTAATGGGCGAGAATATATGATGAAATTTGGAAGCGGTATAGCGGGTTAACAGTGCCGTAAACGGGTCGACTCTTGCCATGGGCGAATTTGGCCCATTAGGGTAATGAGCGAAGAACGGGCCGACTCTTGCCATGGGCGAATTTGGCCCATTAGGGGAACAGAACCCGATGGGCCGACTCTTTCCATGGGCCGAATTTGGCCCATTAGGGGAACAGGCTAGTAACGGGCCGGAAGTAATCGAGGGCCGAAAAGGTGCCCAAGAACGTATGGGCCATCAATAGGCCGAAAGCTAACACGGGCTGGAAACGACCCATGTAAATCACGGGCCGTTAACGGGTATAAAGAAAATTACTGTTCATTATGGGCTAGAGTCACCGTGGGCCTGTAAAGGGCCAAAAGATACGAAGGCCTCGTATGGGCCGAAAGACGTCGTGGGCCATACATGGGCCAAAAGTGAAATGGGCTGGTATTATATTCGACGGCCCACATGACGTTGTTGGGCCGATTTCCTTTAGGGCCTAACGGGTCGTGAGTTAACGGGCCGTAAAATGGGCTATTCACAAAGAGACCGTTAACAGGCTTTTCATGGGCGGCCCGTTAACTTTGACCAAGTCAAACGGGCGGCTTTGTAAGCTAAATGGGCCCTTTGTTGGCCCGTGCACGCGTCGACATATCATAGGCGCCTATCTCGACCTAATCGACGGTGACACGTGTTTCGTCCGCCAATAAGAATTTTACACGTGGAAATTTCCCATTGGTCGAGGTACATTAACGGGTTATCGGATCCAAAACCCGACCGGTAGCTTAACGGTGTTCCGTTACGGTGGATGCCACGCGGTCGGTCACCCTTGACGAAAAGCACTTCGTGACGCGATTTATCGTCATGGAAGTGGACACTTTCGTGATGATAATTTTGGTAATGTCATGGAACACTTCTACGGCTGACATGTGTATGACTATCTTGATTCTGTCATAAATTTGTCATGGATGTACATGCATGACAAAAAACGCGACCTACTGTGACAAACATGTATCATCACGGAAGTGTATTTTTTGTAGTGAATACAATGGTAAATTGTATAGGTGCACTAGTTCGGCGAAGAGATGGTGATACAAGTGCAATATGGATGGTAGATATAGGTTTTTGTAATATGAAAATATAAAAACAGCAAGGTAACTAATGATAAAAGTGAGCGTAAACGGTATTGCGATGATAGGAAACAAGGCCTAGGGTTCATACTTTCACTAGTGCAAGTTCTCTCAACAATAATAACATAATTGGACCATATAACTATCCCTCAACATGCAACAAAGAGTCACTCCAAAGTCACTAATAGCGGAGAACAAACGAAGAGATTATTGTAGGGTACGAAACCACCTCAAAGTTATTCTTTCAGATCGATCTATTCAAGAGTTCGTACTAGAATAACACCATAAGACACATATCAACCAAAACCCTAATGTCACCTAGATACTCCATTGTCACCTCAAGTATCCGTGGGTATGATTATACGATATGCATCACACAATCTCAGATTCATCTATTCAACCAACACAAAAGTACTTCAAAGAGTGCCCAAAGTTTCTACCGGAGAGTCAAGACGAAAACGTGTGCCAACCCCTATGCATAGGTTCATGGGCGGAACCCGCAAGTTGATCACCAAAACATACATCAAGTGGATCACGTGATATCCCATTGTCACCACACATACGCACGGCAAGATATACATCAAGTGTTCTCAAATCCTTAAAGATTCAATCCGACAAGACAACTTCAAAGGGAAAACTCAATCCATTACAAGAGAGTAGAGGGGGAGAAACATCATAAGATCCAACTATAATAGCAAAGCTCACGATACATCAAGATCGTAGCACCTCAAGAACACGAGAGAGAGAGAGAGAGAGAGAGAGAGAGAGAGATCAAACACATAGCTACTGGTACATACCCTCAGCCCCGAGGGTGAACTACTCCCTCCTCGTCATGGAGAGCGCCAGGATGATGAAGATGGCCATCGGTGAGGGATCCCCCCTCCGGCAGGGTGCCGGAACAGGGTCTCGATTGGTTTTTGGTGGCTACAGAGGCTTGCGGCGGCGGAACTCCCGATCTATTCTGTTCCCCGATGGTTTTAGGGTATATGGAGATATATAGACGAAAGAAGTCGGTCAGGGGAGCCACGAGGGGCCCACGAGGGTGGAGGGTGTGCCCGGGGGGGTGAGCGTGCCCCCTGCCTCATGCTTCCCTCGTTGCTTCCCTGACGTGCACTCCAAGTCCCCTGGATTGCTTCCATTCCAAAAATAACTCTCCCGAAGGTTTCATTCCGTTTGGACTCCGTTTGATATTCCTTTTCTGCGAAACACCGAAACAAGGGGAAAAACAAAAACTGGCACTGGGCTCTGAGTTAATAGGTTAGTCCCAAAAATAATATAAAAGTGTTTAATAAAGCCCATAAACATCCAAAACAGATAATATAATAGCATGGAACAATCAAAAATTATAGATACGTTGGAGACGTATCAACAACTTATCTATGTTCAGTAGCTATATTCTGATCAATTATCTTAGTTTCATATATAAAAATTAGATACGGTGGACTGCCGGTTGAGTTTGGTTGAAATACATGATTTCTTTTGCAGATATGGTTACAATGTTCTATGGATGAAACTTAGATATGGACGAAGTCAGATTATTAACTAATAATAACTAAGGTCATCTTTAACCCATCCTCATAGTTTAATTCCCCATCTCGCCCCCTTTCGTTAATTCACCATTTTTTGGGGAATTAAACCTTTTGCTCTACTAGCCCAGCCTCAAAACTTAATTTTCTCAAAACAAAAAAAAGTTTGCCAATTCAATATGCACTAACCATATCTAAGTTTCTCATAGGGCAGGCGGGCCCCTGTTTTATGTATTCTCGAGGGGTGACGCAGGGGGTCGTATCTCCCCGTTCCTCTTTAATCTTGCGATCGACACCCTTGCAACCATCCTGAATAAGGCTAAGATGTCCATCCACATCTTCAGTGTGGTTGGGCACATTGTTCCAAGAGATGGTGTGACCTCCATTATGCGGATGACTCCATGATCATGTAGAGGGGTCAAAACTTGATATCATCAACCTCAAGTTCCTTCTCCTATGCTTTGAGGCCATCTACGGCCTTAAGATCAATTTTGATAAGAGTGAGACTGTGATGATGGGGTATTTGGTCATCGATCAGCAGCGAATTGCGGACAACCTTAATTGCATACCTGGGGATGTCGCTTTCTGACTCGAGGAAATCCTGCTTGTTGGAGATTTTGACCCACTTGTGGGACGGGTTGTATCTCGGCCTCCCATTGTGTAGAAGAATTACTTTAAAGGGAGTAAATCCATGCTTATCGATTCATGTCTCTCTAGCCTTCCCATGCATATGATGGGGTTGGATATATTGGCAGATGATGTGCATAGCTTCTTTGACAAAAACTATTGATCTTCTTTTGACAGCAGCAGATGGACGTAAAAAATACCATATGATCAAGTGGGCAGATATTTGCTTGCCCAAGGACCAGGGGCTAGGGGGCCTACGTATTCTCGCGTCCCAACGCATGAATATGACCCTTATGTTGAGATGGGTTTGGCGGATCTTCAGGGAGGATGGGGGCGTGTGGCTGCAGCTTATTAAAGCAAAGTATCTACATGATCTCCCTCCTCTTGCTTGTGAACATAGGGAGGGGTCTCAATTATGGAAGTCTGTTGACACTATCAAGCATGAGACACGACATGCATTTTAGCCACATTTGGACGACTTGAATTTGATTTCTTGTTTCGAAGCCAGTCTCGCAACGCATGTAGGTACGGGTTCACTATCTGCTTTTTTAGTTCAAAAATTTGTGCTCTTTAGTCTTGAAGGGTAAGAACCGTTTCCACCGGATAATATATCTATATCTATACCTTCTATATCTATACTTTACTAATGAAGTAAGATGTGTTTCGCCAATTTTTTCATCCATTCACTGTCGAAAATAATTTTTTTTCTATCCAAGGTGGTACTAAATTCTTATGCGTTCGTTTTCTAGAAAAAAGGTTTTTTCCAGAATTTCGTGCATGGGTCGGGCGCTGTGGCCCAGTGAAGCCAGCCCACTTATTTATCTACCAACGCAGCTGGGAAAATTCTATTTTGCGCACTGGGCGACAAATACTCAGAGCTTCGCACAGGACAACCAATAATGGGCTGGCCCATTTTTCTTTATTTTTGTGTTTTACCTCAATTTTTATTCTCCTTCCCCTATCTTTTACTTCAAAGTTTATTTTTCATAAATTCAAAATTCTCAAAAACGTTCAGATTTTTTTAAAAAAAGAATCAAATTTTAGAATAAAAATTACCCAAAGCTTCGCACAGGTCGCCCAATACTGGGCCGGTCCATTCTCGTTTTATCCTGTGTTTTGTCTTTTTTTCTGTTTATTTCTCTTTTTCTGTCCTATTTCACTTTATTTTTTCCCTTCCAAGTTTAATTTCGTTTTTCCTTTTTTAGTAAATTCGAAATTTTCGAACAACCTCAGAATTTATTTATTTTTTGTTCAAGTTTTAGATAATTATTGCAAATTCTTAAAAAGTTTCTGTTTTTAAAAATGTCAGAACTTTATTTTTTCCTTTCTGAATTTTTTTCAAAATAAAACAAATGTTCCCTCTTTTCGAAAAATGTTTTTATTTTCCATAATTATTCATGATTTCCAATATTTCTTTCTGCATTTGGAAAAATGTTTCAAATTTGAAAATGTTATTGTTTTAGTAAAATGTTTACGAAATTATAATAATTTTCTTAATTGAAAAAATATTTTCAAAATTGTTGTGAATGTTTGAAACATTTTTACATTTTAAAAAATTGTTCACTACTTCAAAAAAAATTCAAGTTATTATAAAAGGTTCAATGTTTTCAGAAAATGTTTGAGAATTTCAAAAAATATTCCAATTTAAAATTTTGTTCATGTTTTTCGGAAATATTCAGAATTTTCAAAAAGTTGTTTGGAATTTTAAAAATTGTTCATGTTTCGAAGAACATACACCAATTCATTCATATTTTTTATGATAAGTTCAAAAAAATCAAAAAATGTTTCAAAACTGATGATGCGTTATGTTCTTAAATATTCGCGCTGGCCATTGGTTATTAGGACGTGTTTCTTCGACTAGGTATTATGTGCCGTAATTAGTAATACATCCAGTTACGCCGTAATAGGAGACGCCACCCAACCCCACCACTATCAAGATCTCGTACGCCAAACATGACCCGCGAGAAGATTGCACCTCCTAGCTCCGTCGGCCACCGCTGCGGAGACTGTTTTCCGAGTACACATCATTTCTCTCCCGTTGCTTCTCGTAATAAATATCTCTCCCGATGCAACGCACGGGCATATGTGCTAGTCAGTCTTAATATCTTTAACCCCTTTAACAAATAGTGCTGATCGCCAGACTATCAGATTGCAAGAAATTGGAACCACAAACTCAGTTTACAGCAGCTAGTTCGTGTATCATACCACAGTTCACTGTACAATTGTCTCCATTTCCTTCCCAAATGTTTCAGTTTGAATACAGGAAACACAAGCACTGGAGTACATCCATTCCACACCCAGACCAAGACAGCAGAAGGGTGAAGAACTTCACAAATGTATGCACGCTTAATTAGGCGTCAGTGATCACACGGTTGCAGCGTTCTTCGGGGGGCACGGCATGGATAGGGCATCAGGAGTGGACGGGTACGAGATCGAGATCAGCTTCGATCTGCACTTCGCCGCCCCATCGTCACGATATGCGTTTGCCCCAGGGGTGGTGCTTGGTGGGTTGGCCTTGGGGTTCAGGAGCGAAGTCTCAGGGAGGGACTGAGAGATTGCGATCAGCGACCGGCGAACAGTTTCCTGGGTGAACTCTGCTGCTGCTGCTGCTGCTGCAGGCGAGGCCATCAACCGAAGTACTAAATGCTGCATTTCAAGTGTAAAACGAAGGATGCTGGAGATCAGACTCACAAATTGAAGAATTTTCAAGAAATGAGAGAACCGAGAAACAAGGGCAGATTCATCAGTTTATTTTATTTCAAGGTAGATGATCAAGAATCCGAAGAAATTCACAAGTATGTAACTTTGGAAAGGAACACCTAAATCTGCATTCTGGTATGCTAATTTAGTACTAGTAAACCACAACAAGCACTAGCTAAATAGATAACAGTTATATTTATTAACCCTGGTGCTTGATCCACTTGGACCCTGAACAATTAAACTGCAACGCTAACCTGGAATTTGAAAAATCGTTAAACTTGAAGCATATCGTAGTTTTTTATATTGTTTTTGCATTTCAAGCATTAAAAAAATGCAGAAAAAATCATAGGCGTAAGTAATGTTACGAAATAAAAATCAGAGAAACATCGTTAAAACGGTGGCTCTTTGTGTCCAGCGAAAAATGACAGGAACACTTCATTTATCTCTTGTAACAATTAATCATATTCACTGACGAAATTTTGCCGGCCCTAACATTATATCAGTCCCCACGCCCATGAATTTCGGATCAAGCACCCTAGTTTAAGGTTTAGGGGTGTTTGGAATGTAACTTAGGATGTTTATTTTCCTACTCCATCGGTCCAAAGTTAGTAGTACAAAGTTGTGACACTTATTTTGGGACGGAGAGAGTAATATTTAGCAGGGCCACCACTCATCAAATTTGCACCCCGCTGCATGCTGAGAATGAACCATTAATCATGGGCTCATGGCACATTAATCAAATGAAAAATCTCCTACAGTGGCAGACCAACTAACCTGGAAAACGGCTGGAAATATGGCACAAGGGCAGGAAATGACCAGACACTTGCGGCCCCCAACTTGCTAGAAGAACCAACCTCTAGCCTCGTTAGTTCCTTTGATGGATCTCCAACGAAGCTAGTGGTTGCTTCTTCCAACAACCAACCCCCAAGGCAGCTAGAGAGATTTGCCTTGCTTTTATACGTACCAGCAGAATAGATCATGCTTTATATGTTTCAACAGCAGCCGTCCATCGAACAGAGCCGATAATAGCAAAGACGTGACACCCGGTCTGTTCACCTAATTTTGGATCCACGGCACAGCCTAAAATTAGCCTTCCACACGCAGCCAGTGCAAAAGATACCACGAGTTCCACACTTGACAGACTAACAGAATCTCTAGACCTCTACCGGCCACGCCGATTCCGTGATTCATGGTGCAGACGAGACCAAACTTTCTGTAATAGAACTGAAAAGCTAGTCATAATTTCATCAACTGCGCAAAGAACAAAGCCACTGATCTCTGCTCCATAACATGAACTGACACACAAGGAAACAAGCGGAGATTGCTAGACCTCACGGCGTGATCGAACAACTCCCCAACTCTTCCGTGCACAGTAATTCTAACCTAAAGCATGGCGTCTCGCCAAGAAGTCGATGAATGAACAACACCCACCCCCACCCAACCCCACCCACCACCAAAGCAGCAAGCCCGCGGAATCCCAACTTCGCCGCGGCGTTTGATCGAGACGGCGGCGATGAACGAACACAGATCGAGCGAAGGGAGGATCCGTATATACTGGGGCTTTGGAGAAGGAACTCACCGGAGACGAGCAGAGGAGGCGACCTGGGGAGGACGGAGAGGCGAAGAGAGATCGTCTGCTTCGGCAAGGCAATAGTCCAAGACACACGCACCCACGCTCCGTTGACGTCTTCTCCAATATACCACCTGATCTCGCGCTCGCGGGCGGCGTATCCTCCCTCGTGGCGGACCCCGCCCGGCTCGCTCCTGTCCGCACGTTCCGAGATGGACGGCCTGCGATCCGGGCCGAGCTCTACGCCGCCCGGCTTCTCGCTGTCTTTACCGGATAGGGATTGGCACGCTGATTGCGAGATTAATCGTATCCAATTCTACCGTCTTCTTCCATCTAAAAGGTGATCCGATTCTACCGCTGGAAGGACGTGAATTCCAAGTTGCACCGCGCTCGCTGTATGGCAGGTGGGCCCGCCTGGCCGTGGACCTTGGGGCTGGTAAAACTGTGGGCGAGTTAGTTTCCGTGCGTAGGTTTCGAGGCCGGTTTGGTCGGCCCGACAGACAGCCGTGCAGGCAAACGCTAGGACAATTCCAGAAGGCGTCACGTGCACCCATGTGTCGCCGTCCTATTGGAGGATCGCTATTCCGGTGTTGACCTGGGCACATTCTCGTCTAATTGGCTGGGCTGTTATTTTAGGACAGTGATAGGCGCCGGTCGGCCGGTCGAATTCAGACGGTCGCCGCGCACTCGTCCGATTCACCCAGTAACACCCGTTGGATCACTTGTCCGATTTGCTCAGTAACACCCGTTGGATCAGGTCAGCCTTCTCCTTCCTCAACCCATATGAATTGCGCATGGAAAAAAGACATTCTCTCCGTGAGCGGCTCCTCTTGCCGGTGACCACCCCTCGCCGCTCGTCCTTGCCGGCCATCGGCCTCTCGCCCGCGCTCCTAGCACCCCGCCACCCTCCGTGTTAAAATAAATCCGAGGCACTCCATCGATCTACCGAGAACTAAGCAATCACGCAAGCACAACATCGAGATATGTTAACGAGGTTCACCGATATGGCTACATCCCCGAATACGACTGCGACGCCCTCCCCACGACATCCACAATACCGCACCCCGGCCGCCGAAACAAGACACACCGCCCCTCCCCGCACACTATGTTGGCACTAGTGGTTGGGACGCCACCTGGTGGCACCTCCTGAGGCGTTATGGTGCGCTACTAAGTAGGCCACCATACATGTTAACGCATCTGCATGACAGTAATGATTGGCTTCATGCAGGCATCAACAACAAATTGGAATGTATCAGCTGCAATGCACATGAGTATAAGAGAAGTGACAGGGGAAGAAAGGATATTAATCATAGTGATGAAAACATAAGAACACATAGGTAGCACATCGATATCTAGATGATACATTACAGATAGTTCAGGTGGTTCCAAAAGTAAGGCAAGGGCCAAAGGTAGAAGGTCCAATATACATGAGCATGATACATGGATTATATTTATAGGCCATAGTCGACGGTACGCCTTGCCTTGCGTCTGAAGTAGAATGTCACCCTCATGTATGTTTGTTGACGGCGGAACTCAGTTGGTTGTTATGGTGGTCATCTTGTCATTTCCTGTGATGAGGCGAGTGACGACGAAGACCTCGCCATCTGCAAGCTTGATTGACAATGCATTTTGATCCTGGTTAATGCACACCTGGAGGTACTCTTCTGTGTAGTGAACCTGAAAATAGTGGGAATATCAAGAGAACCAATGAGAATGTCGTCTATGACAATATGATTTTAGATAGAAAATTGTCGGTAAAAAATGTGTCCTTATATTAAACATTCCTCCTGAATGAGATCAGAAAAGAGATACAAGATTTGTTAAAGAAATAACAAAATCTAAGAGAAGTGACACATCATACTGTAATTTTGACGAACATTGTAGTTTGAACAACCTAGTGCGGACAGAATAATCATGAGGGATGCATAGCAAAGGAAGTAATGTCTTACAAGAATAACAAAGAGATGATTTCTGTGTAATTCAGGTTGAAGCCAATTGTATTAACACAATACAATTAATGTGTTAATTAAAGATATTATAAAGGTGCCAGGCATGTTTTGAACCTCTCTGCGCACTCGTATTGCTGGAGCGCCTCGATGCATCTCTGCATTTTCGCGTGTTCACACACATTTTGCCTTCCACAAATAGCAAACTAACTCATGTTAGCATCAAGTTATTTGCTTTCTTCTGTATAGCGGATGAAAGCTTTGGCCTAATTAAAAAAAGCAAGCTTTACTCAGCAAGGCAGAAAAAAAAAAGATGATTACATAAAATGAATCATCATTTTCCATGCCAGTCAGACAAAAAAAGGAACCACGACTTGGAATCATACCTACCACTACCACATGCTCTTGGTTCATCAACCCATATACTGGTGACCAAACTATTCATAGATATATCTTATTTATTGGCATCACAAGTATGCAAATCAGATATAAAAGCAACTCACCGAACTTCTCATTAAAGCCTTGACTGAATGCCTGTAGGCAGACATATTCTGTTTCACATTTTTTTCCCTGGAGTTTGTCGCAAACAAGAAAACAAATCTTCAGGTTGACAGATAGATAAATTGAAAATTCAAGAAACCATGCATGTCTGATTATTTCAATAGCTCGTAAGCCTCAAGCTCACCCCCTCCCTCTTGCACATATCCCTGAGCTCTTTTTTTTTTAGAAAAAGAGGATGACCCCCGGCCTCTGCATCTGAGCGATGCATACGACCACTTTATTAATTATTCTCACAAGACCTTACAAAGTAATACTCCCTTCGTTCCTTGATATAACCTGTATAGATTTTTGAGAAAAAGTCCAGAATATAAGGTGTATTGTGTTGCACCGCTCGTTTGGATCACTTTTTTAGGGATATGATTACATTTCCTTATATTAGGATAGCTTCTCTATTTTCTCATGTCGATTAGTCAGGTGTAATCTCGCCCAAAACTTGTGAAATTTTTCCTCCACGTGCGTTCTTTAATTTCCGTGCCAAAAACTATACACCCTATATTTAGGAATGGAGGGAGTACAACAGTAAGACTAAAGCCGCCGTCTAAGCCACTCTATCCAGTTGATGAAGGGGCGCAAATAGCTTGGGCCTAATACCAAACAGGCATCGCAGCCAAACCTAACATCTAAGACCTGAGATCCCATCGAGGACGCCTGCCGGGCATGGGTCTCGCCGGTCCGGCGTGCACTCAGAGGCCGCCACCACCAACTTCCACCGCTCCATCTTCAGAACTGTACTAATGCATCAACCTTGCTCGGTCCAGCTATCGTCGACGCCACCACGGCGCCCAACGGCACCTCCTCCCCACGCCGCAAACATTCGAGGACGTCGCGTCGCCATCGATACACCTCGGCACCATGCTGCCAAGTACCACCAGCCGACACAGCTTGAAGTCTTTGGAAGATCTGTCAGGCGTAGGACCCGCCGACGAGGCATGACAAAGCGTAGCACTGTCGGTCGAGCATGACTTGACATCTCCGCCAAGCTCCGTGCAAGATGAAGCCGCTCCACCTCCGGCCTCTCTCGAACGGGACGGGAGAACCCCAGGAAGACACGGCGAAGAGTTGGGCACCACAATCACCACGAGAGCCGGACGAGCCGACCGCCATGGCGAAGCGACACCACTAAAGAGAACCGCCGCCATCAGGAACGCCAAGAACGCGCTGCAGCAGTCCCACCTCCCCGCGGACCCAAAGCGGCGCCTTCAAGAAGGTGACGGAGCCGGGCACCGCCGCCGCCCAACCAAAGTTGTGGGTTTTCATCCGGTGTGGGAGGACGAGGAGGGAGCTGGATCTCAAGCCGCCAAGAAGGAAATAGCTGGGCGCCGCCAAGGCGTCGTGGCGCCGCCGGTCAAGAAATTACTCCGATCCAGAGATCCCAACCCCACATCCGCGCAGTCCGCCACCGGATCGGCCGGATTGGCGAGGAAGAAGCGGCGGGGCGCCGTCTTCAAATCTGGCGAAGGAGAGCGGGGATCCTCCACGTGGCGCCAGATTCACCGCGCCAACTTCGCCGCCCGGTCGAGAAGACGCGATCCACAACTTCGGCGAAGCGCCGCCGCCTCCCGGACGACGCCCTCACCACCAAAGGCCGCCTCAAACCCTAGGTCGGCCGAGACAGATCAGCGGATCCGATCCATGCGCTGCCCAAGCACGAAGCTCCCGCCGCCACCTTCCTTGGTTGCGCCCAGGTTCGCCGGCGCTAGCCTCTGCGGCAAGACGAGGACAGGAGGAACGTGCGAGGACGAGGGCGGCGGTTGAGATCGCTTCGTGTCGCTTAGCGGGCGACGCGGGTACAGGTGTGTCATCATCTTAGACTAGCAGCTAGCTGATCGATGTCTGTCTTTGCTCTATCTAATATGGATGTTCTATATGACACACAAAAGGAGTTTGCTGAATCTAGAAATTCAGACCGGCATTGGTGTAGCTCGCTACTGTGTCGTGAATTTACAACCTACAATTTATATATGAACTCACATGTTCCCTATGGGAAAAGGCTAATCTAATGTACTAAACTCAAATGAATAAATCTATGAGTTTCAGACAGCATCGTACACTAAATAGACTAATAATTATGTCTTTCTGCCATTTGACTGACTAATATCTTGAATATCTCATCAGCTATTTTCTCCTGTTAGAATACACGAGAGGCAAAAACAGGAACACATGATGAACTAAGAATTTGTTTTCAGCACAACAATGAAAACAACAAAAAGTGAGCTGTAACTAATTGAAGAATGACAGTGTATCTCACAGTTTTAAACAAATTGAAGTATCTACATCCACTGACTTAGGATCAAAGGGAAACCTCCATTGCAAGCATTCATTATAGACATGTGTTGTGATGCAAAGAAATATTATCTGAATTCCACTTTTGCTAATAGTAATAGAAGCACACAAATGTAATGACCAGAGAGCATGTAAGAAAGCCGGAAAAGAAATGCATTCTTCTCAGGTAAGGAGAATATCTTCTATGAATCGTGCTTCCCCTAGTTATGTTACTAAAAAGATGAATTACACAAGTATATAAAAAAGCATGGGAACTGTTAGAGTTATAATATAAGTCATGTACCCCTTTGTATTTATCCCGTTGTATAAGGGGTTTCCTGCATATGTTTCACACCTGTACATGTATATATATCAGCCTATGGCCTCATGGGAATACAAGTTGCTTATTCCTAACATGGTATTAGAGCATTAGGTTTTTTTTTTCTCGCACGCCGCAACTCGTGCTCGATCCCATCTCACGGCGCCGCCCGTCTTTCTCTTGGTCCGACGCCGCTGCCATCCACCTCTGCCGCACGTCTCCGTTCGTGCTGCATCACCCCCGATCGCGCCCCTGCTGCTCGATCTGCTGATCCGCTCGCTGGAAGGGCAACGTTGACTGCACGACCACGCGTGGAGCTGCTCGATCTACCCACGGAGCTGCTCGATCTGCCTGCAAGCCGTCACGCACAGGTCCAGATCGATCTGCCGTCACCCCGCCGCACGCGGGACCAATCTTCTGCTGTGTGGCTGCGGTAGCGTGCTCAACCGATCGCTTACGACGCGCCGCCAGATTCTTTTGGTCTACTCCGTGATCCTCGATCTCGCCTCGACCGCTGCTGCGGTTCTCGCCCGCACCTCTGCTGGTTCCCTTCCGTAAAAAAAAAAAACAGGTGCGATGTCTCTGTCCTCAGGCTATGTTGCTGTCCCTCGCTGTCCGGTGATCTTCGATGGTACTAACTACACCGAGTTCACTGGCTTCATGCGCATTCACATGCGTGGCAACCGTCTCTGGGGTGTTCTTTCTGGCGAGGTCTGTTGTCCGCCACGTCCGGTTCCTCCGGTGGCCCCTACTCCGCCGACTCCACCGGTTCTTCCTACGGATGCTAATCAGGCCGCTAAGGATGCGGCTAAGCTTGCTGATGAGGCTGCTGATCGTGCTTATGAAGAGAGGGTTTTGGCTTATGAGGAGGCTCTTCAGACGTATCATGGTGCTCATTCTGCTTATGCCCAAAGGTGGCTTGATGATGATGCTCGTCTTTGCAGCTGTTCTCGCCGCTAGTGTTCTCGCCTCGGTTTGCTTCGAAGTTTCTAGGTCTTCCCTCTTGTCTTTGAGATGTGGACCCGTCTTCGTCGGCGTTATGAGCCCTCTGGTGATGCCTTATACCTTCGTGGTCCGTCAGAGCATGCTCTTCAAAGAGGTGACTCTCTTGTTGATGACTTCTATGCACGTAGTTACGCTTATCCGGGCGCCCGACTTGATTCTCTCCGCAGGTGGTTGTCGATTACTGCCTCGCTTGCCAGGCTGTCTGTGCCAATTTAGAGTTTCATCGCGTCTCACGAAGTTCTGTCTCGGCTCCGTAAGGAGTTTGAGCCCGGCGTTCTCAGTTGTTTGCTCGTGGCGTATTTCTCTCATGGAGGCGCTCGAGATTCGTGGCCGAGGAGACTCGCTTACGTGGTGCCGGGTTTCTTTGGAGGTTCCCTCAGATTCGCTACTCGACCTCCTTCCACGCCACTGCCGACCGACCCCTCTCGCCGAGTGCTCCGCCGCTCCGCCCACTCCTTCCGGAGGCTCAGTCGCCCTCGTCCACATTCGACTCATCGCAACAATGATGGTCATATTGAGTCCCAGTGCTACGAAAAGGAAACACTGCGCAAGGCGCGATCATCATCTTCACGGACTTCGTCATCTACCTCGGCAACTTGACCATTGCTTTGGTAGCGGGATATTACGAGACTTAAGCGTGCCTCGCGGCTTCGTGTTCTTCCTCGGCGGTACTGGGTTCTGGATCGATGCTTCTCGTGACCGAAAGC
This sequence comes from Aegilops bicornis, assembly GCA_021605145.1. NCBI lineage: Eukaryota > Viridiplantae > Streptophyta > Magnoliopsida > Poales > Poaceae > Aegilops > Aegilops bicornis. The sequence goes on from CM038674.1 coordinate 516,045,005, forward strand.
AACCACCTCTACACCAGTACATCCCCATGGGTTACGGACTGGAGCTTCTTTTCATATGTCTTCTCATTCTTCCACTTTGTCCTCTCTTCGATCGTTGGATTCTCCTGTTCATGTTCTCACCGGCCGATGGTACTCCACTTTTACATTGTTAGTAGAGGCAATCTTACCACTCCTTATTACATTCTCGATGTTGCTCATGTTCCTCGACTTACCATGAATCTGTTTTACGCTGGTCAACTTATCGATTACGGTTGTCGCGTCATCCTTGACGTTGACTCTTGTTTTGTCCAGACCGTCACACGCACACTCTGGTTGGGGCTGGCCTCGCCGCCGTGATTCTCGTGGTCTTTGGGAGTTGGATCGGCTTCATGTTCCTTCCGCCGCCACCACCATCGCCAGCTTCCTCCATTTCGGTCACCTCATTCGGGTTCCTTCAAGCGATGGCATCATCGACTTGGTCATCCGTGGTGGTTCTCGGTTGCTGTCGCCTTTAGTTCGCCGAGGTCTTCGGGGTGCATCTCGTGAGATGTCTCTTTAGAGTGTCGGGGTTGTCGTCTAGGTAAGCAAATTCAGTTACCATATTCACATAGTGAGTCGGTGTCTAAGCGTCCTTTCGATTTAGTCCATTACGATGTATGGGGTCCGCTCCTTTCGCTTGAAAGGTGGTCATAAATACTATATTATTTTCATAGATGATTTCTCTCGTTACACATGGCTTTATTTCATGACTTCTCGTGAGTGAGGTGTTGTCTATTTATAAGCGTTTTGCTGCCATGGTTCATACTCAGTTCTCTTCACCCATTCGTGTTTTTCGTACGACTACCGGTGAGTATATCTCTAAGATGTTGTGTGGTGTTCTTGCTGAGCAAGGGACTCTCTCAATTCTCTTGTTGGTGCTCATGCTCAGAATGGTGTGGCTGAGCGCAAGCATCGACATCTTCTTGAGACGGCTCGTGCATTGATGATTGCTGCCTCTCTCCCGCCTCATTTTTGAATGAGGCCGTCTCCACCTCCACCTATCTTATCAATATACAACCTTCCGCTGCTCTACAGGGTGTTGTTCCTTTCGAGCGTCTTTTTGATCGTTCTCCCGATTATTAGATGCTTCGCTTGTTTGGTTGTGTTTGCTATGTTCTTCTTGCCCTCATGAACGCACCAAACCGACCGTCGATCTGAGTGTGTCTTCTTAGGCTACAGTGATGAGCATAAGGGCTATCGTTGTTGGGATCCTATCGGTCGTCGGATGCGTATCTCTCGAGACGTGACTTTTGATGAGTCTCGTCCCTTCTACCCACGCCCATCTTCCTTGACTTTTTCAGTGGAGGATATCTCTTTCCTCACTTTTCCTCGACTCACCTATCACCCCCGCCGAGCTCGTGTTTATTCGTTCCACTCCCTCCGCTTCTCCACCTCTCGCCGGTTTGCAGCCACCATCTTCCCCGCCTCCTCGCCTAGCATGTCCTTTGGATTCTACACCTTCATCTCCGGTGACTTCTTCTGCCGCCACCCCGATTCTACCTTGGCGATTCCTCCTTCTATTGTTCCATCTTTTCCTCAAGATTACACTCGTCGTTCACGACTGTGGATGCCTCTCGTGGATGAGTCGTCATCTTCCTCTCAGCCTACTTATGGCTTGCGTTCTCGCCCCTCGTCACTTTGTTGATCGCTTTGGATTTCCCATCGTTGGTGCTTCTTTGTTCTTGAGCCAACTTCTTATCATCAGCTGTTGTTCATCCTGAATGGCAGTTTGCGATGGCAGAGGAGATTGTTGCTCTTGAACGACCGGTACTGGATCTTGTTTCTCTTCCTCCCGGAGTCCGTCCCATCACTTGTAAGTGGGTCTACAAGGTTAAGACTCGCTCTGATGGTTCTCTTGAGCGTCACAAAGCTCGTCTTGTGGCTCGTGGTTTTCAGCAGGAGCATGGTCATGATTATGACGAGACTTTTGCTCCTGTGGCCCATATGACCACCGCTCGTACACTTCTTGTTGTTGCCTCGCACGCCCAATCGGGTCTATATCTCGACTTGATGTTAAGAATGCCTTTCTTAATGGTGAGCTGCGTGAGGAGGTATACATGCAGCCACCACTTGGGTATTTTGTTCCTGATGGCATGGCATGTCGTCTTCGTCGATCTCTCTATGGCCTTAAGCAAGCCCCCCGCGCCTGGTTTGAGCGTTTTGCCTCTGTGGTCACCGCTACCGGCTGGTTTTTCACCAAAGGTGCTCATGATCCAAAGCATTGTTTATTCACCTTTCTCCTCGTGGTCGGACTCTTCTTCTTCTCTATGTTGATGACATGATCATCACCGGGGATGACGAGTATATTGCCTTTGTAAAGGCCCGTCTTAGTGAGCGCTTTCTTATGTCCGATCTTGGACCTCTTCGCTACTTTCTTGGGATTGAAGTCTCTTCTACCTCCGATGGCTTTTTATATCCCGGAAAAGTATATCCAGATCTTCTTGCTCGTCTTTGCTCTTCATCGACGAAGCGCATTGTTGAGACTCCTATGGAGCTCAATGTTCACCTCTGTGCTACTGATGGTGATCCTCTCCCTGACCCGACGTTATCGTCATCTTATTGGCAGTCTTGTCTATCTAGCTGTCACTCCTTCGTGCTACTGATGGTGATCCTCTCTTATCCGGTTCATATTCTGAGTCAGTTCGTCTCTACTCCCACATCGGTTCACTATGGTCATCTCCTTCGTGTTCTTTGATATCTTCGGGGCACGATCTCTCACCGTCTATTCTTTCCTCTCTCCAGCTTCTTTATGCCTTGAGCCTATTCGGATGCTACGTGGGCTAGTGATCCTTGATCGCTGCTCACTTTCTCGCCATCGTGTTTTTCTTGGTGGTTCTCTCATTGCTCGGAAGACGAAGAAGCAGATTGCGCTTCCGCTCGAGTGCCGAAGATGAGTTGCGAGCAATGGCTCTTTCGACGGCAGAGATGACTTGGTTACGGTGGTTACTTGAGATTTTGGTGTTTCTGTCACTACACCGACTCGCTCTTATCTCGACAAAGACAGGTGCTATTAGCATTGCAGCGATCCCGTGAAGCATGAGCTCACCAAGCATATTGGTGTTGATGCTTTCTATGTCTTGCTGGTGTGCGAGATCGGAGTTATTGCTCTACAAAGATGTGCCTTCCGAATTTGATTGGCGGATTTCTGTGAAGGCCCGGACTAGAGCACAACATGGCTTTTATCTCTCCAAACTCGGTGTTGTTCATCCACCATGAGTTTGAGGGGGGTGTTAGAGTTATAATATAAGTCATGTACCCCTTTGTATTTATCCCGTTGTATAAGGGGTTTCCTGCATATGTTTCACACCCGTACATGTATATATATCAGCCTATGGCCTCATGGGAATACAAGTTGCTTATTCCTAACAGGAACTACATTCCAACTCAACTAAATCAAGTTACCCCCCTCCCCCCCCCCCCACCCCAAAAAAAAGATTCAACTAAATCAAGTAGGAACCCCAACTTGAATAGATGTTCTGATGTTTTTATTTTGAAAACATAAACACCTGATGAAGGCTAATTAGAACTTCTTGCTTGGAGTGGGCATGGATGCAAATCTGTTCCGCCTGTTTATCAACCCTCTTGACATAATCTAAACATTCCCTGTACAAAAGCAAAGGATAAATGTTCTTAAGGGCAAACTGGCATATGATCTTGAAATACAAATCATTTCCATGATAGAAGTGGTGACTATAGGAATGATGCAGGGAAAAACGCCAGCTTGGGAAATGGAGAACCAACACCATTTTATAGATCAATAAAGCATAGACGGGGGAAAAGAACCACATGGAGTACCCTGCTTCCAATAGTAAAAGCCTAGGCACCACAAAACTATGGATGTTTCTGTTTCTGTTTCGGTGATGCTTAAGAACGTGAATTTCGTGGAGTGTTGCAACAAATTTTATTGATACCTTATTATAGATCCCTCTGAACTACCAGAGGGTGCCACAAACTCATCCTTGAAGTAGCAGTGCTGCTTCAGAATCCACCTCCAGTCGAGTAATGATTTGTCTGCATCGTACACCCGCAGCCCCTGCAGAACAAAATTCCACATGAAAGCCTGTTAGGCATCTCCTCTGTAAAGATAAACTACCCTAATTTCACCTCAAATAAATGCATCAAATTTGGAAGCCAGGAGCCAGAGATAACAATGGGGTGAGACATCTCACTGAGTCGCGGGAGGAAACTATGATGTTGTTAGAGGACGGCACGAATCGGACACTGGAGACAGCACCGGCGCCGGCTGCCAGCCCACGCCCCGCCGGCCGGTGACGTGTTGACCAGCTGGCCACCGCGAGGAAGAAGTTGATGCGTGGACCCAGCACTGTAGGTTCTCTTCGTCTTGCCCGGGTGCCACAATCGGGGAGCCCATAAACCAGAGGTTCACACGCACCGCCCTCCATTGTGGGCCTCTTGAGAGTTAGCTGGGCGGTGCCAGGTAGGAACGTGCCCCTTCTCGTTAGTTTTATGTGATATGTGTCGTACAAGTGCATGCAAGTGATGCTATGCTTCGGATCAGAGCGAAAATATATACTATATGAAAGCAATGGCAGATGCAAACGTAACAAACTACAAGTGCAATGCACCTTATGACACTTTGGATAAAAGAGGTACAAATTCTGGGAGAAAAGTAGCAGTATAAAAATGGCTCACAATGTAAATTTACAAGCAAGCATACATCAACATTTAGGCATTCAGCCCTTAGATAAAATTTTGCCGTTTCAACAGAAAAATTTAGGTGCTGATCCCGTGATTCTTCGGGTTTCACCCACCTCCTAAAGGTGCAATAGCACAAATTAGAACGTTACCTCAAGGTGGTAAAATTTTAGATCTCTGCTATCAGGCAGCTAGAAAGCTTGACTTATTCATTCAACTGAATCCATGGCTCTAATACCAGTAACCTTGAGATTTTCGGTGACATCCTCAGTTTTATGGTGTGTGGACAAAGCATTTCTGAACACATCACCTAAGTCTTTAATGGGAGGTCCAAACATCAGAACTCATGTATCCAGGAGCATGGGTCCGAGAGGAGAAGATTGGGACAGCCATCTAAATCCTGATGTATCGACAATTCACTGAGATTTTCATGGTAATGAACTCGCAACTGAGAAATTTGGAGTACAAAACAAAGCAAATATATCACAATCATATATATATCCTGAAGCATGGCGGTGTCAAAAATAAATATGATGGATGATCTTATTCTTATCTTATTATGTGCACTATAGACAGAATATATGTTAAAACTATGCACCATTGTCTTTCTGGAAAAAAAATCTACATGTTGTACATTGTCTGCAATGAATACACTTTTTTTAGTACACTATTGTTTCCTGGTTGCACAGACTTGAGCACAAAAGCAAGCTCACTAAATTTCCTAACAAACCTTCTAGAAGAGTTTCAGCAAAAAAGAAATCATACCAGTTTAGCTCCTTTAGAGGCTGCAGTTGATATACATTGAAATTAAAATTGTTCGCATTTGACAAAATCTGGTCCAACACATCTTGCATTGTTCACATGTGCAGCCCTATGAGAGATAAGGAGGGCCCTTTCCTTAAAAGATTATGTAGATGCTGAATTGTCCACATGAGGGACAAATTTAACAACCCAACAAGCTCATATTCTCTCACCCATCTTTTTGTACCATCCTGTAGTTTTCTGCCGGAGATGAGAACTTAATTATTCTTAACATCTCTTTCTTGGAGCTAACAAAACGAACCTTTCTTGGTACTTAACATTATTTTGTAATTTCATCTCTAGTTGCACAGGACAATCGGCACCGGTGCAACGTGACCTTAGCATAACCCAACATGATAGACTCACCGTCAAAAGAAAGAAGCCTCTACGATCAGATCCAGACTAAGATATATATAATTTAAAAGGGCTGCAACTTATTAAGCTTTAAACAGCAAATAGCTTCCCAATTTTTTCATGCACTAAAGCAAAAGAGAATCAAAAAAAGAATCTGTAACAACCTCACTTCCAACATCCTTGTTCTACCTCAGAGTGTTGTCATCATACTTCTAAATTTAAGGGTCTTCTCCTATCATAAGCTGCAGGGATAAGTGAAAAAAACATGAGATAATTAAATACAAGATAAAGGTTCCAATTGAATCCTTGTGATTAGCAGTTCTAGAAAAGTAAAGAGTAATACTACTAGCACGCTCAGTGCACCGCCTCGCTTCGCATGACCATACAATTTCATGACAATGACAGCACCAACGGAAGCACTTTGTTTGAATGCTTATGCCTAATCAAAAGCAGCATGAACAATGCTGCCATCCATCACAAATATCATCAGGTCTCGTTTCTGTGGAAAAACCATAAGGTCAGCGAAAATCTCAATAAAAGAGGATAACAATAACAATGCAAGACTATGAGCTTCTGCAACTTGACGCATTTCCTCAAAAAGTGCAGCCTTCTGCTTATGGCGCCCACTCGTGTCGACAATGATGAGAATGAGATAATATTTCACTTCCCTGAACCTTTCCAGGCCCTCAACAGAAATCTTCTTTACAGTATCTAATTCCATGTAGCTGCAAAGGCGGCGATTTTATTTAGCGCAGATCTTGGGGAGAAGCTTTTAATCCATATGGGTAAATCTGTCAATGTAAGGTAACTTCCGTAAAAAGGTATGTAACCTTGGTTGCATTCTGCTTCAACTGATCAAAACTACCTTTAATATCTGCTGACTAACTTGAGCATGAAACACAATGAGAGCATCCCAATACTGTAGCTAAGATGGCATGCCAAAGTTCGTTCTCATCTTCTATTTCACACAAATCAATTGTGCACGACAAGATCGGTTGACACTTGCAAGGAATGTAGATTTAGTAATTGGCGAGTTCATCAAAACATAGTGCAGAATTTCGCTTGTCCAGTACGAGTGACCTCACACATTTACACAGGGGTATAAAGTTAACAAGGGCATTGTAGGACTAAATCGCAAATGGGCGTGACAGAAAATCTGTAATCAATGTCAATGTACAACTGGAATGAATTGAGATTGGGACAAGAAGATCGACGACGGAACGTACGGACCTTGTCTGGGGGCTGCAGTAGTCCAACTGCCTGCCGGCGCTGTCAAAGACGAGGATGTCGACTTCCGCCTCGCAGAGCATGACGAGCTCTTGCGCCTCCCTCACTAGTCCGCCATTGCGCTCGCCGAAGGTGGCCCACCGCGAGGCGTCGTCGTCGACCATCCCACGCCCTATGATGAGGTGCTTGTTGGTGCTCGTGATCTGGTACCTCTTTTCGCCGGCTACACCCTCGCCGCCGACCTCCTGGCGGCGCTGCTGTCGCGTCTCCTTGTCCGCCGGTCCAGATGGGTTGGAGGGGGTAGGAAGCCGACCAGGGGTGGGGGAGGAGGTCGAGCAGCGCCAGCGCACATCTCATCCGCGGCGGCGGCGGAGAAGCAGGGAAGGGGCGTGGGGCTGGAGGGGTGGAAACGAGAAAGAGAGGGGTCGCGTGGTTTCAATCCTTCCTGGGAAAGAAGAAAAGTCCCTTTTTCTCTCCATCGCTAACTGAGGGAGGTGTTATTTGCGTGAGATGTGATCGGGCGACCCAAGCTCATGCGAGACACGCTCACTGACATTAGCCCAGCAACACGACAGGACCCACATGCAGAGACAACAGGGAGCTTCGCCCAATCGGCAACTGAAGAGAAAAAGGCAACTTCCAATCGGCCCTCTTCTTCGGTTTTCCTTTTTTTTTCACCTCATACAGTAAAAAGACAGGTGGACATCACCAGGAGGCGCCCTTTGTGCCACCGTTAATGGGTTGTATAGGTTACATCGTGTGTCTACCCTCGCTATATATGAGAGACCTAAAATACAAGTGTCATACTAGGACACGACTCTATATCCTGTCTACACACCGTACGACTCCAAGTCCAATTGTAAGCTAACTTGTACAATAATATTCGACACAATTGTAACAAACTCCACTTTGGCGAATATTCTTCATCATCTTGAATTTGTCCATGCGTCAAACTTCCATGTACATTGGACTTGAGCTACGCCATGAGCACCGCTGCTACTCCCAGACTCCATGTGACTCCACCTTCAACTGTAGTCCCTTCTCGTCTTCTTCACAGTCAACACTCGAGCAAATTTAAGTTTCTCATTACTCTACTTTGTGCTGCCAACTTTCGGAGTTTCCGTTCAACGCCATCACACACCGATAACTTAACTACGTAAAATGAACAACTACATATTGGATGTCACATACAAGAGTGACCTGAACTCAACATCATCGCTCTTTCTTGACCGTCTGTCTGAAACTTGAAGGAATTTCACCGTCGCCCTTTGTCACCCTAAGTCAAATTCACAGTTGTCTCATCCTTTTTCCCGGATAGTCTCTGACATGTCCCATAGCTATAGCTGAAGGAAAATATGCCCTCGAGGCAATAATAAAGTTATTATTTATTTCCTTATTTTATGATAAATGTTTATTATTCATGCTAGAATTGTATTAACCAGAAACATAATACTTGTGTGAATACATAGACAAACAGAGTGTGACTAGTATGCCTCTACTTGACTAGCTCGTTGATCAAAGATGGTTATGTTTCCTAGCCATAGACATGAGTTGTCATTTGATTAACGGGATCACATCGTTAGGAGAATGATGTGATTGACTTTACCCATTCCATTAGCTTAGCACACGATCGTTTAGTATTCTACTATTGCTTTCTTCATGACTTATACATGTTCCTATGACTATGAGATTATGCAACTCCCGTTTACCGGAGGAACACTTTGTGTGCTACCAAACGTCACAACATAACTTGGTGATTATAAAGGTGCTCTACAGGTGTCTCTGAAGGTACTTGTTGGGTTGGCGTATTTCGAGATTAGGATTTGTCACTCCGATTGTCGGAGAGGTATCTCTGGGCCCTCTCGGTAATGCACATCACTTAAGCCTTGCAAGCATTGCAGCTAATGAGTTAGTTGCGGAATGATGTATTACGGAAGAGTCAAGAGACTTGCCGGTAACGAGATTGAACTAGGTATTGAGATACCGATGATCGAATCTCGGGCAAGTAACATACCGATGACAAAGGGAACAACATATGTTGTTATGCGGTTTGACCGATAAAGATCTTCGTAGAATATGTGGGAGCCAATATGAGCATCCGTGTTCCGCTATTGGTTATTGACGGAGACGTGTCTCGGTCATGTCTACATTGTTCTCGAACTCGTAGGGTCCGCACGCTTAAAGTTCGATGACGGTTATATTATGAGTTTATGTGTTTTGATGTATCAAAGGTAGTTCGGAGTCCCGGATGAGATCGGGGACATGACGAGGAGTCTCAAAATGGTCGAGACGTAAAGATCGATATATTGGACGACTATATTCAGACATCCGAAAGGTTCCGAGTGATTCGGGTATTTTTCGGAATACCGCGGAGTTATGGGAATTCGTCGGGGAGTATATGGGCCTTATTGGGCTTTAGGGAAAAGAGAGAGGAGAGGCTGCGCGCCCCCCAAGGCCTAGTCCGAATTGGACTAGGGGGAGGGGCTGCGCGCCCTCCTGCCTGCTCTTCTCTCTTCCCTTTCCTTCTCTCCTACTCCTACTACTTGGAAGGGAATCCTACTCCCGGTGGGAGTAGGACTCCTCTAGGGCAGCGCCATAGAGAGGCCGGCCCTCCCCTCCACTCCTTTATATACGGGAGGGGCACCCTTGGAGACACAACAATTGATCGTTTGATCTTTTAGCCGTGTGCTGGTGCCCCCCTCCACCATAGTCCATCTCGATATCTGTGGCGGTGCTTAGGCGAAGCCCTCCGTCAGTAGAACATCATCATCGCCACCACGCCGTCGTCTTGTGAAACTCTCCCTCAACACTCGGTGGATCAGAGTTCGAGGGGCGTCATCGGGCTGAACGTGTGCTTTGAACTAGGAGGTGTCGTGCGTTCGGTACTTGATCGGTCGGAGTGAAGGCGACGACTACATCAACCGGCGTTGTGCTAACGCCCGCTTTCGGTCTCACGAGTGCGTGGACAACACTCTCTCCTCTCGTTGCTATGCATCACCATGATCTTGCGTGTGCGTAGGAATTTTTTGAAATTACTACGTTCCCAATAGTGGCATCTCGAGCCGTGTTTTATGCGTAGATGTCATATGCACGAGTAGAACACAAGTGAGTTGTGGGCGATATAAGTCATCTTGCTTACCGGCATGTCATACTTTGGTTGGGCGGTATTGTTGGATGAAGCGGCCCGAACCGACATTACGCCAGACGCTACGCGAGACTGGTTTTACCGCCGTGCTATGCACACAGTTGACTAGCGGGTGTCAGTTTCTCCAACTTTAGTTGAACCGAGTGTGGCTACGCCCGGTCCTTGAGAAGGTTAAAACAACACTAACTTGACGAACTATCGTTGTGGTTTTGATGTGTAGGTAAGAACGGTTCTTGCTCAGCCCATAGCAGCCACGTAAAACTTGCAACAACAAAGTAGAGGACGTCTAACTTGTTTTTGCAGGGCATGTTGTGATGTGGTATGGTCAAGACGTGATGAGATATAAGTTGTATTATGAGATGATCATGTTTTGTTGAAGTTATCGGCAACTGGCGGAAGTTTTATGGTTGTCTCTTTATTGCATAAGATGCAAGCGCCAAATAATTGCTTTACTTTATCGCTATGCGATAGCAATAGTTGCAAGAGCAATAGTTGGCGAGACGACCATGTGACAACACATTGATATAGATCAAGATGATGGAGATCATGGGTCATGCCGATGACGATGGAGATCATGACGATGCTTTGGAGATGGAGATCAAAGGCACAAGATGATGATGGCCATATCATATCACATATTATGATTGCATGTGATGTTTATCTTTTATACATCTTATCTTGCTTTGATTAGCGGTAGCATTATAAGATGATCTCTCACTAAATTATCAAAGTATAAGTGTTCTCCCGAGTATGCACTGCTATTGCGAAAGTTCTCCGTCTTTGAGACACCACGTGATGATCGGGTGTGATAGGCTCTACGTTCAAATACAACGGGTGAAAAACAGTTGCACACGCGGAATACTCAGGTTAAACTTGACGAGCCTAGCATATAACAGATATGGCCTCGGAACACTGAGACCGAAAGGTCGGTCGTGAATCATATAGTAGATATGATCAACATAGTGATGTTCACCATTGATAACTACTCCATCTCACGTGATGATCGGACATGGTTTAGTTGATTTGGATCATGTGATCACTTAGATGATTAGAGAGATGTCTATCTAAGTGGGAGTTCTTAAGTAATATGATTAATTGAACATAAATTTATCATGAACTTAGTCCTGGTAGTATTAGCATATCTATGTTGTAGATCAATAGCTCGCGATGTTGCTCCCCGTTTAATTTTTATATGTTCCTAGAGAAAACTAAGTTGAAAGATGTTAGTAGTAATGATGCGGATTGGATCCGTGATCTGAGGTTTATCCTCATTGCTGCACAGAAGAATTATGTCCTTGTTGCACCGCTAGGTGACAAACCTATTGCAGGAGAGATCTGGGGCGTTATGAGCGTTTGGCTAGCTCAATATGATGACTACTTGATAGTTTAGTGCACCATTCTTAACGGCTTAGAATCGAGACTTCAAAGATGTTTTGAACATCATGGACCATATGAGATGTTCCAGGAGTTGAAGTTAATATTTCAAGCAAATACCCGAGTTGAGAGATATGAAGTCTACAACAAGTTCTATAGCTAAAAGATGGAGGAGAATAGCTCAAGCAGTGAGCATGTGCTCAGATTGTCTGGGTACTACAATCACTTGAATCAAGTGGGATTTAATCTTCCAGATAAGATAGTGATTGACAGAATTCTCTAGTCACCGTCACCAAGTTAGTAGAACTTCGTGATGAACTATAGTATGCAAGGGATAACGTAAACGATTCCCGAGCTTTTCATGATGATGAAATCAGAAATCAAGAAAGAGCATCAAGTGTTGATGGTTAACAAGACCACTAGTTTCAAGAAAAGGGCAAAGGGAAAGAAAGGGAACTTCATGTAGAACGGCAAGCAAGTTGTTGCTCAAGTGAAGAAGCCCAAGTCTGGACCTAAGCCTGAGACTAAGTGCTTCTACTGCAAAGGGACTGGTCACTGGAAGCGGAACTACCCAAGTATTTGGTGGATAAGAAGGATGGCAAAGTGAACAAAGCTATATTTGATATACATGTTATTGATGTGTATTTTACTAGTGTTTATAGCAACCCCTCGGTATTTAATACGGGTTCAGTTGCTAAGAGTAGTAATTCGAAATGGGAGTTGTAGAATGAACAGAGACTAGTTAAGGGTGAAGTGACGATGTGTATTGGAAGTGGTTCCAAGATTGATATGATCATCATCGCACACTCCCTATACTTTCGGGATTAGTGTTGAACCTAAAATAAATGTTATTTAGTGTTTGCGTTGAGCATGAATATGATTGGATCATGTTTATTGCAATACGGTTTATTCATGTAAATTAGAGAATAATTGTTGTTACATTTACATGAATAAAACCTTCTATGGTCATACACCCAATGAAAATGGTTTGTTGGATCTCGATCGTAGTGATACACATATTTATAATATTGAAGCCAAAAGATGCAAAGTTAATAATGATAGTGCAACTTGTTTGTGGCACTGTCGTTTAGGTCATATTGGTGTAAAGCGCATGAAGAAACTCCATGCTGATGGGATTTTGGAATCACTTGATGCTTGTGAACCATGCCTTATGGGCAAGATGACTAAAGACTCCATTCTCCGGAACAATGGAGTGAGCAACTGGCTTACTGGAAATAGTACATACTGATGTATGCGGTCCGATGAGTGTTAAGGCTCATGGCAAGTATCATTATTTTCTGACCTTCACAGATGATTTGAGCAGATATGAGTATATCTACTTGATGAAACACAAGTCTGAAACATTTGGAAAGTTCAAAGAATTTCAGAGTGAAGTGGAGAATCATTGTAACAAGAAAATAAATGTTTCTACGATATGATCGCAGAGGTAAAATATTTGAGTTAGGAGTTTGGCCTCCAGTTAAAACAACGTGAAATAGTTTCACTACTCACGCCACCTGGAACACCACAGTGTAATGGTGTGTCCGAACGTCATAACCGTACTTTATTAGATATGGTGCGATCTATGATGTCTCTTGCCGATATACCACTATCGCTTTGGGGTTATGCATTAGAGACAGCTGCATTCACGTTAAATAGGGCACCGTCTAAGTCCGTTGAGACGACACCGTATGAACTATGGTTTGGCAAGAAACCTAAGCTGTCGTTTCTTAAAGTTTGAGGTTGCAATGCTTATGTGAAAAGTTTCAACCTGATAAGCTCAAACCCAAATTGGAGAAGTGCGTCTTCATAGGATACCCAAAATAAAATGTTGGGTACACCTTCTATCACAGATCCGAAGGCAAGATATTCGTTGCTGAGAATGGATCCTTTCTAGAGAAGGAGTTTCTCTCGAAAGAAGTGAGTGGGAGGAAAGTAGAACTTGATGAGGTAACTGTACCTGATCCCTTGTTGGGAAATAGTTCATCACAAAAATTTGTTCCTGTGACTACTACACCAATTTGTGAGGAAGCTAATGATGATGATCATGTAACTTCAGATCAAGCTACTACCGAACCTCGTAGGTAAACCAGAGTGAGATCCGCACCAGAGTGGTACGGTAATCTTGTTTTGGAGGTCACGTTACTTGACCATGACGAACCTACGAACTATGAGGAAGCGATGATGAGCCCAGATTCCGCAAAAAATGGCTTGAGGCCATGAAATCTGAGATGAGATCCATGTATGAGAAAAAAGTATGGACTTTGATTGACTTGCCCAATGATCGGCGAGCCATTGAGATTAAATGGATCTTCAAGAGGAAGACGGATGCTGATAATAGTGTTACTATCTACAAAGCTAGAATTGTCGAAAAAGGTTTTCGACAAGTTCAAGGTGTTGACTATGATGAGAGTTTCTCACTCGTATCTATGCTTAAGTCTGTCCGAATCATGTTAGCAATTGTCGCATTTTATGAAATCTGGCAAATGGATAAACAAAACTGCATTCCTTAATGAATTTATTAAAGAAGAGTTGTATATGATGCAACCAGAAGGTTTTGTCAATCCTAAAGGTGCTAACAAAATATGCAAGATCCATCTATGGACTGGTGCAAGCATCTCGGAGTTGGAATATACGCTTTGATAAGTTGATCAAAGGATATAGTTTTATACAGACTTGCGATGAAGCCTGTATTTACAAAAAGGTGAGTGGGAGCACTACAGCATTTCTGATAAGTATATGTGTATGACATATTGTTGATCGGAAATAATGTAGAATTATTCTACAAAGCATAAATGAGTGTTTGAAAGGAGTTTTTCAAAGAAAGACCTCGGAGAAGCTGCTTACATATTGAGCATCAAGATCTATAGAGATAGATCAAGACGCTTGATAAGTTTTTTTCAATGAGTACATACCTTGACAAGATTTTGAAGTAGTTCAAAATGGAGAAGTCAAAGAAAGAGTTCTTGCACGTGTTACAAGGTGTGAAATTGAGTAAGACTCAAAGCCCGACCACGACGGAAGATAGAAAGAGAATGAAAGTCATTCCCTATGCCTTGGCCATAGGTTCTATAAAGTATGCCATGATATGTACGGATCTATTGTATACCCTACACTGATTTTGGCAAGGGAGTACAATAGTGATCTAGGAGTAGATCATCGGATGACGGTCAAAATTATCCTTAGTGGAATAAGGATATGTTTCTCGATTATGGAGGTGACAAAAGGTTCATCGTAAAGGGTTACGTCGATACAAGTTTTATAATCGATCCGGATGACTCTAAGTCTTCATCCGGATACATATTGAAAGTGGGAGCAATTAGCTAAAGTAGCTCCGTGCAGAGCATTGTAGACATAGAAATTTGCAAAATACATATGGATCTGAATATGCCAGACCCGTTGACTAAACTTCTCTCACAAGCAAAACATGATCACACCTTAGAACTCTTTGGGTGTTAATCACATAGCGATGTGAACTAGATTATTGACTCTAGTAAACCCTTTGGGTGTTGGTCATATGACGATGTGAACTATGGGTGTTAATCACATGGTGATGTGAACTATTGATGTTAAATCACATGGCGATGTGATCTAGATTATTGACTCTAGTGCAAGTGGGAGACCGAAGGAAGTATGCCCAAGAGGCAATAATAAAGTTATTATTTATTTCCTTATTTTATGATAAATGTTTATTATTCATGCTAGAATTGTATTAACCGGAAACATAATACTTGTGTGAATACATAGACAAACAAAGTGTCACTAGTATGCCTCTACTTGACTAGCTCGTTGATCAAAGATGGTTATGTTTCCTAGCCATAGACATGAGTTGTCATTTGATTAACGGGATCACATCATTAGGAGAATGATGTGATTGACTTGACCCATTCCGTTAGCTTAGCACACGATCATTTAGTATTTTGCTATTGCTTTCTTCATGACTTATACATGTTCCTATGACTATGAGATTATGCAACTCCCGTTTACCGGAGGAACACTTTGTGTGCTACCAAAGCGTCACAACGTGAATCGGGTGATTATAAAGGTGCTCTACAGGTGTCTCCGAAGGTACTTGTTGGGTTGGCGTATTTCGAGATTAGGATTTGTCACTCCGATTGTTGGAGAGGTATCTCCGGGCCCTCTCGGTAATGCACATCACTTAAGCCTTGCAAGCATTGCAACTAATGAGTTAGTTGCGGAATGATGTATTACGGAACGAGTAAAGAGACTTGCTTGAACGAGATTGAACTAGATATTGAGATACCGACGATCGAATCTCGGCAAGTAACATATCGCTACCTCTTGAGCCTTGCGTTGGATTTCCTCGAAGAGGAGAGGATGATGCTGATAAAGTAGCGTAAGTATTTCCCTCGCTTTTGAGAACCAAGGTATCAATCCAAAGAGGAGGCCACGCACAAGTCCCTCGTACCTGCACAAATCGATAGCTCCTTGCAACCAACGCGATTAGGGGTTGTCAATCCCTTCACGGTCACTTGCGAGAGTGAGATCTGATAGAGATGATAGATAATATTTTTGGTATTTTTGATATATAGATGCAAAGTGAAAAGAAAAAGGCAAAGTAAAAACAAAGCAAGTATTAAAGTGATGGAGATTGATATGATGAGAATAGACCCGGGGGCCATAGGTTTCACTAGTGGCTTCTCTCAAGAGCATAAGTATTCTATGGTGGGTGAACAAATTCTTTGTTGAGCAATTGGCGAGAATTGAGCATAGTTATGAGTATATCTAGGTATGATCATGTATATAGGCATCACGTCCAAGACAAGTAGACCGAAGCGATTACGCATCTACTACTATTACTCCACTCATCGACCGCTATCCGGCATGCATCTAGAGTATTAAGTTAAAAGCGAGTAACGCCTTAAGCAAGATGACATGATGTAGAGGAATAAATTCATGCAATATGATAAATACCCCATCTTGTTATCCTCGATGGCAACAATACTATACGTGCCTTGCAACCCTTTACATCCTTTGGGTAAGGACACCGCAAGATTGAACCCAAAGCTAAACACTTCTCCCATTGCAAGAACTACCAATCTAGTTGGCCAAACCAAGCGGATAATTCAAGAGACTTGCAAAGATAACCAATCATACATAAAAGAATTCAAAGAAGATTCAAATATTATTCATAGATAAGCTGGATCATAAACCCACAATTCATCGATCTCAACAAACACACCGCAAAAAGAAGATTACATCGAATAGATCTCCACGAGAGAGGGGGAGAACATTGTATTGAGATCCAAAAAGAGAGAAAAAGCCATCTAGCTACTAGCTATGGACCTGAAGGTCTGTAGTAAAATACTCACACTTCATCGGAGAGGCTATGGTGTTGATGTAGAAGCCCTCCATGGTGGATGCCCCCTCCGACGGAGCTCCGGAACAGGCCCTAGGATGGGATCTCGTGGATACAGGAAGTTGCGACGGTGGAATTAGGTTTTTGGCTCCGTATCTGATCGTTTGGGGGTACGTAGGTATATATAGGAGGAAGGAGTATGTCGGTGGAGCAACAGGGGGCCCACGAGACAGGGGGCGTGCCCTAGGGGGGCACCCCCCACCCTCGTGACTGCCTTTGTTGTCCCTTGGAGTAGGGTCCAAGTCTCCTGGATCACATTCGGTGAGAAAATCACGTTTCCGAAGGTTTCATTCCGTTTGGACTCCGTTTGATATTCCGTTTCTTCGAAACACTGAAATAGGCAAAAACAACAATTACAGGCTGGGCCTCCGGTTAATAGGTTAGTCCCAAAAATAATATAAAAGTGGAAAATAAAGCCCAATATAGTCCAAAACATTAGATAAAGTAGCATGGAGCAATCAAAAATTATAGATACATTGGAGACGTATCAAGCATCCCCAAGCTTAATTCCTGCTCGTCCTCGAGTAGGTAAATGATAAAAAGAGAATTTTTGATGTGGAGTGATACTTTGGCATAATTTCAATGTAAATCTTCTTAATTGTGGTATGAATATTCAGATCCGAAAGATTCAAGACAAAAGTTCATATTGACATAAAGATAATAATACTTCAAGCATACTAATTAAAGTAATCATGTCTTCTCAAAATAGCATGGCAAAAGAAAGTTCATCCCTACAAAATCATATAGTTAGGCTATGCTTCATTTTCGTCACACAAAGATGTTCCCACCTTCTATACCCCAGATGACAAGCCAAGCAATTGTTTCATACTTAAATAATCTCAAACTTTTTCAACCTTCACGCAATACATGAGCGTGAGCCATGGATATAGCACTATGGGTGGAATAGAATATGATGATGGGGATTGTGTGGAGAAGACAAAAAGGAGAAAGTCTCACATTGACGAGGATAATCAATGGGCTATGGATATGCCCATCAATTGATGTCAACATGAGGAGTAGGGATTTCCATGCAACGGATGCACTAGAGCTATGAATGCTCAACAAAAGAAAACTAGTGGGTGTGCATCCAACTTGCTTGCTCATGAAGACCTAGGGCATTTGAGGAAGCCCATTGTAGGAATATACAAGCCAAGTTCTATAATGAAAAATTCCCACTAGTATAAAAAGACAACTTATGAGACTCACTATATGAAAAACATGGTGCTACTTTGAAGCACAATATATGAGACTCACTACATGAAGAACAAGGTGCTACTTTGAAGCACAAGTGTGGAAAAAGAGATAGTAGCATTGCCCTTTTTATTTCTTTTTTTTGACCTTTCTTTTTTTTCTTTTTGGCCTTTCTCTTTTTTTTGGACAGTGCTCTAATAATGATGATCATCACACTTCTATTTATTACAACATAAGGATTACAACTCAAAACTAGAACAAGATATGACTCTATATGAATGCCTCCGTGAAATGCAGGGATGGTGCAATGAATCAAGAGTGACATGTATGAAAAATAATGCATGGTGGCTTTGCCACAAATACGATGTCAACTACATGATCATGCAATGGCAATATGACAAAAGTAATGTATGTCATGATGATGATGAACGAACGGTGGAAAGTTGCATGGCAATATATCTCGGAATGGCTATGGAAATGCCATAATAGGTAGGTATGGTGGCTGTTTTGAGGAAGATATAAGGAGGTTTATGTGTGATAGAGCGTATCATATCACGGGGTTTGGATGCACCGGCTAAGTTTTCACCAACTCTCAAGGTGAGAAAGGGCAATGCAGTGCATCAAGAGGCTAGCAAAGGCGGAAAGGTAAAAGTGCGTATAATCCATGAACTCAACATTAGTCAAAAGAACTCATATACTTATTGCAAAAATTTAGAAGTCATCAAAAATCAAGTACTACGCGCATGCTCCTAGGGGGATAGATTGGTAGGAAAAGACCATCGCTCGTCCCCGACCGCCACTCATAAGGATGCACAAGCCAGGTACACTTCATGTTTAATTTTTTTTACACAACTTTAACCATATGTGCATGCTACGGGACTTGCAAACTTCAACACAAGCATTTATCAAATTCACAACTACTCAACTAGCACGACTTTGATATTATCAGCTCCATATCTCAAAACAATTATCAAGCATCAAACTTTTCTTAGTATTCAACGCACTCAAAAGAAAGTTTCACATATCTTGAATACCAAGTATATTAATATTAAGCAAATTACCATGCTATTAACGACTCTCAAAATAATCTAAGTGAAGCATGAGAGATCAATAGTTTCTTTAAAACAAATCCACCACCGTGCTCTAAAATATCTAAGTGAAGCACTAGAGCAAAAATTATCACGCTTAAAAGATATAAGTGAAGCACTATGAGCAAAATTATCAAGCTCAAAAGATATAAGTTAAGCACATAGAGTATTCTAACAAATTCCAATTTATGTATGGCTCTCTCAAAAGGTGTGTACAGCAAGGATGATTGTGGTAAACTAACAATCAAAGACGCAAATAATACAAGACTCTCCATTCAAAACACATATCATGTGGTGAATAAAATATAGCTCCAATTAAACTAACGATTGAAGTAGATTTAAAGAGGGGATGCCTTCCGGCATCCCCAAGCTTTGACTTTTTGGTGTCCTTGGATTATCTTGGGGTGCCATGGGCATCCCCAAGCTTAGGCTCTTGCCACTCCTTGTTCCATAATCCATCAAAAGAATTCACCCAAAACTTGAAAACTTCACAACACGTAACTCAATAGAAATCTCGTGAGCTCCGTTAGAGAAAGAAAACAAAAGACTACTTTAAGGTACTGTAATGAACTCATTCTTTATTTATATTGGTGTTAAACCTACTGTATTCCAACTTCTCTATGGATTATAAACTATTTTACTAGCCATAGATTCATCAAAATAAGCAAACAACACATGAAAAACAGAGTCTGTCAAAAACAGAATAGTCTGTAGTAATATGTAAATAACGCAAACTTATGGAACTCCAAAAAATCTACCAAAATTAGATGACCTAGAAAATTTTTTTATTGATCATCAGCAATTGGAATTCGTATTTTATCACGTTCTGGTGATTTTTAATAATTCGGGCACTGAGCGCAAAGTTTCTGGAAATTACAGCAAGATCAAATAACTATCATCCAAGAAGATCCAATTGGTCTAGCTTGGCACAAACACTAATTAAAATATAAAACCACATCTAAACATAGGCTAGATGGATTATTTATTCCTAAACAGAAGCAAAAACAAAAAAACTAAAAATAAAATTGGGTTGCCTCCCAACAAGCGCTATCGTTTAACGCCCCTAGCTAGGCATAAAAGCAAGAATAGACCTAGGTATTGCCATCTTTGATAGGCAATCCATAGGTGGCTCTCATGATAGATTCATATGGTAATTTTATTTTATTTCTAGGGAAGTGTTCCATGCCCTTCTTTAAGGGAAATTGGAATCTAATATTCCCTTCCTTCATATCAATAGTTGCACCAATCGTTCTAAGGAAAGGTCTACCAAGAATAATAGGACATGAAGGATTGCAATATATATCAAGAACGATAAAATCTACGGGCACATAATTCCTATTTGCAACAATAAGAACATCATTAATTCTTCCCATAGGCTTTTTAATAGTGGAATCCGCAAGATGCAAGTTTAGAGAGCAATCATCAAAGTCACGGAAATCTAACAAATCACACAAAGTTTTGGGAATAGTAGAGACACTAGCACCCAAATCACACAAGGCATGAAACTCATAATCTTTAATTTTAATTTTAATAGTAGGTTCCCACTCATCATAGAGCTTTCTAGGGATAGAAACTTTCAACTCAAGTTTTTCTTCATAAGATTGCATCAAGGCATCAACAATGTGTTCGGTAAAGGCCTTATTTTGACTATAAGCATGAGGAGAATTTAGCACGGATTGCAACAAGGAAATACAATCAATTAAAGAGCAATTTTCATAATTAAATTCCTTCATATCCAATATAGTGGGTTTAGCAACATCTAGATTTTTATTTCTTTCAATCCCACTTTTATCAATTTCATCATCAAGATCTAAAAACTCCGAATTCTTAGAACGCCTTCTAGGTAAAGGAAGATCATATTCAGTTTCATCAAGATTCATATTGCAAAACAAAGATTTAATGGGGGACACATCAATAACTTTTAGATCTTCATCTTTATTTTCATAGAAATTAGAAGAACACACTTTAATAAAGGCATCTTTGGAAGCACGCATCCTAGCGGTTCTTTCTTTGCACTCATCAATGGAAATTCTCATAGCTTTGAGAGACTCATTGATATCATGCTTTGGAGGAATAGATCTAAGCTTTAAAGAATCAACCTCAAGAGAAATTCTATCAACATTCCTAGCCAAATCATCAACTTTAAGCAATTTCTCCTCAAGCAAAGCATTAAAATTCTTTTGTGAATCCATAAACTCTTTAACACTACTCTCAAATTCAGAGGGCATCTTATTAAAATTTCCATAAGAGTTGTTGTATGAATTTCCATAATTATTAGAAGGATTACTAGGATAAGGCCTAGGATTAAAATTCCCTCTATCTGGCGTTGTTACCAAAATTATTCCTACCAACAAAATTCACATCCATAGATTCATTATTATTCTCAATCAAAGTAGACAAAGGCATATCATTAGGATCAGAAGAAACACTCTTAGTAGAAAATAATTTCATAAGTTCATCCATCTTTCCACTCAAAACATTAATTTCTTCTATCGCATGCACTTTTTTGTTAGTAGATCTTTCGGTGTGCCATTGAGAATAATTAACCATAATATTATCTAGAAGTTTAGTAGCATCACCTAGAGTGATTTCCATAAAGGTGCTTCCCGCGGCCGAATCTAAAAGATTTCTAGAAGAAAAATTCAATCCGGCATAATTTTTTTGTATAATCATCCACAAGTTCAAACCATGAGTAGGACAATTACGTATCATTAATTTCATTCTCTCCCATGCTTGTGCAACATGTTCATGATCAAGTTGCTTAAAATTCATAATATCATTCCTAAGAGAGATAATCATAGCGGGAGGAAAATACTTAGAGATAAAAGCATCTTTGCACTTGTTCCAAGAATCAATACTATTTTTAGGCAGATGAAAACCACGCTTTAGCATGATCTCTAAGCGAAAAGGAAATAGCTTCAATTTAACGACATCATTATCGACATCTTTTTTCTTTTGCATATCACATAAATCTCTGAAGCTATTCAGATGAGTAGCGGCATCTTCACTAGGAAGGCCGGCGAATTGATCTTTCATAACAAGATTCAACAAAGCGGTATTGATTTCACAAGATTGATTGGCAAGAGGAGCAATCCTGAGTGCTAAGGAAATCATTATTATTGGTATTGGTGAAGTCACACAATTTGGTAGCATCTTGAGCCATCGCGACAAACAAGCAATCCAACACACGAGCAAACAAGCGGACGAGAAAAAGGCAACGGGAAAAAGAGGAGGAGATTGGGAAAGAGAGGGCGAATAAAACGGCAAGGGTGAAGTGGGGGAGAGGAAAACGAGAGACAAATGGCAAATAATGTAATGCGAGAGGTAGGGATTGTGATGGGTACTTGGTATGGTTGACTTTTGCGTATGACTCCCCGGCAACGGCGCCAGAAATCCTTCTTGCTACCTCTTGAGCACTGCGTTGGATTTCCCCGAGGAGGAGAGGAGGATGCCGTAAAGTTGCGTAAGTATTTCCCTCTGTTTTGGAGAACCAAGGTCGCAAGCCAGGAGGAGGCCACGCACAAGTCCCTCGTACCTGCACAAATCGATAGCTCCTCGCAACCAACGCTATTAGGGGTTGTCAATCCCTTCACGGTCACTTACGAGAGTGAGATCTGATAGAGATGATAGATAGTATTTTTGGTATTTTTGATATATAGATGCAAAGTGAAAAGAAAAAGGCAATGTAAAAACAAAGCAAGTATTAAAGTGATGGAGATTGATATGATGAGAATAGACCCGGGGGCCATAGGTTTCACTAGTGGCTTCTATCAAGAGCATAAGTATTCTACGGTGGGTGAACAAACTACTGTTGAGCAATTGAAAGAACTGAGCATAGTTATGAGTATATCTAGGTATGATCATGTATATAGGCATCACGTCCAAGACAAGTAGATCAAAGCGATTACGCATCTACTACTATTACTCCACTCATCGACCGCTATCCGACATGCATCTAGAGTATTAAGTTAAAAAGCAGTAACGCCTTAAGCAAGATGACATGATGTAGAGGAATAAATTCATGCAATATGATAAATACCCCATCTTGTTATCCTCGATGGCAACAATACAATCGTGCCTTGCAACCCTTTACATCCTTTGGGTAAGGACACCGCAAGATTGAACCCAAAGCTGAACACTTCTCCCATTGCAAGAACTACCAATCTAGTTGGCCAAACCAAGCGGATAATTCAAGAGACTTGCAAAGATAACCAATCATACATAAAAGAATTCAGAGAAGATTCAAATATTATTCATAGATAAGCTGGATCATAAACCCACAATTCATCGATCTCAACAAACACACCGCAAAAAGAAGATTACATCGAATAGATCTCCACGAGAGAGGGGAGAACATTGTATTGAGATCCAAAAAGAGAAAAAGCCATCTAGCTACTAGCTATGGACCCAAGGTGCAAGTAAACTACTCACACTTCATCGGAGGCTATGGTGTTGATGTAGAAGCCCTCCGTGGTGGATGCCCCCTCGTGAGCTCCGAAACAGGCCCGGGGCGGGATCTCGTGGATCTGAGGAAGTTGCGACGGTGGAATTAGGTTTTGGCTCCGTGTCGATCGTTTGAAGTGCGTAGGTATATATAGGAGGAAGGAGTACGTCGGTGGAGCAACAGGGGGCCCACGAGGCAGGGGGGCGTGCCCTAGGGGAGGCACCCTCGTGACCGCCTATGTTGTCCCTTGGAGTAGGGTCCAAGTCACCTGGATCACGTTCGGTGAGAAAATCACGTTTCCGAAGGTTTCATTCCGTTTGGACTCCGTTTGATATTCCGTTTCTTCGAAACACTGAAATAGGCAAAAAACAACAATGCAGGCTGGGCCTCCGGTTAATAGGTTAGTCCCAAAAATAATATAAAAGTGGAAAATAAAGCCCAATATAGTCCAAAACAGTAGATAAAGTAGCATGGAGCAATCAAAAATTATAGATACATTGGAGACGTATCACATACCGATGACAAAGGGAACAACGTATGTTGTTATGCGGTTTGACCGATAAAGATCTTCGTAGAATATGTGGGAGCCAATATGAGCATCCAGGTTCTGCTATTGGTTATTGACCGGAGACGTGTCTCGGTCATGTCTACATTGATACGGAACCCGTAGGGTCCGCACGCTAAAGTTCGATGGCGGTTATATTATGAGTTTATGTGTTTTGATGTACCGAAGGTAGTTCGGAGTCCCGGATGAGATCGGGGACATGATGAGGAGTCTCGAAATGGTCGAGACGTAAAGATCGATATATTGGACGACTATATTCGGACATCGAAAAGGTTCTGAGTGATTCGGTATTTTTGAAGTCTGGAGAGTTACGAGAATTCACGGGGAGTATATGGGCCTTATTGGGCTTTAGGGAAAAGAGAGGAGAGGCTGCTTGAATCCCCAAGGCCTAGTCTGAATTGGACTAGGGAAGGGCTGCGCCCTCCTTCCTTCTCTTCTCTCTCCCCTTTCCTTGAATCCTACTCCTACTACTTGGAAGGGGGGGAATCCTACTCCCGGTGGGAGTAGGACTCCTCCTAGGGCGCGCCATAGAGAGGGCCGGTCCTCCCCCCACTCCTTTATATACGGGGAGGGGCACCCATTGGAGACACAACAATTGATCGTTTGATCTTTTAGCCGTGTGCGGTGCCCCCCTCCACCATAGTCCACCTCGATATCAGAAGCGGTGCTTAGGCGAAGCCACGTGCCGATGAGAACATCATCATCGTCACCACTTATTTGTTGTCTTGTGAAACTCTCCCTCAACACTTGACTGGATCGGAGTTCGAGGGACGTCATCGGGCTGAACGTGTGCTGAACTCGGAAGTGCCGTGCGTTCGGTATTTGATCGGTCGGATCGTGAAGACGTACAACTACATCAACCGAGTCGTGCTAACACTTCCGCTTTCGGTCTATGAGGGTACGTGGACAACACTCTCGCCTCTTGTTGCTATGCATCACCATGATCTTGCGTGTGCGTAGGATTTTTTTTTGAAATTACTACGTTCCCCAATAATAGCACCCCATCTCCTTTCGTACTTGTCATCCGCACTTCTCCATGTGCACCAAACACCACAGAATATACAGCCATGTACTCTCTCTGTTTTGACAAATACAGACTCTCCGCCACTTTTTCAGATTCTCCATGGTCAACTCCTGTCCATCTTCTGGCACCGATAGACCATGTCACCAACTTGAATCCGATATCAGAACACCGCTTCAAAGACTTCGCACAATTTGTGCGACCACATGTCGACCACCGATTTTAGCCTCAGCCGTCATGGCCCGTGCTTACCGCATGCCTCGCCGCTATCACCGCGTCGAACCTCTGCTGTCCTGGTCGACTCTACTGGGTAGCTAGCCCCCACTGCCTCAACCCCCACTACAGAGAACATCGATCATCACCAACCGATGCCGAGTATCACGTCTCCAACAGACCACTGGTACCTAGTCTGAAACCACGTGTCTCTCGCTATCCCGCTGAAATAGGCTCCGACTCTCCGTTAACTTATGACGTAGCCCCTCCATCAGCTCAGAGTGAAGTCTTCCGCCAGACTCCAGCTCCATCTTCAACATGACTCCATGTAGCTGGCTGTGCTACCCTGCGCCCCGTCAACTTCAAGCTCTCATGTGTGCACCATCTTGAATAAACCCCGCGCCATAGTCTGTTGAAGCCTCACAAGCCCTCAGGCCTGCACCGCGTGTTTCCACGCCCCAGAAGTCGGCCACCATCAGCATCACGCTCCTACGTCGTCGTCACTGAAATCACCACCGTCTTCTGCTTTGACCGACATCCACGTCGATCCATCAGACTGTCCAGTCCGACCCATCCGAATTATCCGACTGCAACCATGCTTCACCCTGCGTCGTGTCCGCCCCACACATCTCCGTGCATTGCTTTGACGCCCTGTGTATGCATGATCCCTGTCACGGCACACTCCAGACTCCTCCGAGCCTTATACGCATGTCGCTTGCGCTTGACCACGCCCTTTGTTGCCTGTCCACACACTCCAAGCAATCTGATCAAACCAACCTAGTGAGATTTCCATGCAAACTTGAATCGGACAAATCCTTTGTCTGCAAATTTTCTTGACAATGTTTGATTTATTAGCTTCTCCGTGCACCTAGCAGAAAAGAATCAAGTCATCTTGATACATGCCAAACCACTCTCGTGCACACATGTTGGACCTAGCAACTCCTTTTTTTCACAAACAAATCTCACATGCACTGGCAGGTTTTCCTTCGGCCTTGCACCACATCTGCACACACAGCCCTCAGCAATCGCACACGTGCACCCAGCTACACCTTGACCACGCCCTTCGTTGGGCCTTAAACAGCCAGCTGCTGCTCCTGGGCTGCACCAGGCCACACGCCTTGCCCTCCCTAGCGCTGCTCCGCTGCTGGTCCTTTTGCACGCCTGGGCCTTGGGTCGTGCGTAACGCGCCGCTGCTGCATGCTACATCACTTCGTCTACTGTGTTTCGTCTATCGCCACATGTCTTGTCGAGACCTCGCGTAGAATACGCCGCCGCCATTATCGCACGCGCCAGCCAGGCTCCACGCCCGTGACCTATCTCGCTGAATTGATACTGCAAACCAATCTGACCAGTCGCTTGTTGCTGTCGAGACTGATTGCTTTTCTTGCACTCGTCGGCTTCAGATCAACTTCTCGTCCGCCGATGCCACTCCGTCGGTGACATCTTTCCTACGAACAACTTTGATCCAAGCCGAGCTTTTTCTCTAGATCAACACCACGGCCTCAAATCAAACCTTGCTCATGATACCATTTGTTAGAATAAATCCGAGGTGCTCCGTCAATCTACCGAGGACCAAGCAATCACACAAGCACGACACCGAGATTTGTTAACGAGGTTCACCGATATGGCTACATCTCCGGGGCATGACTACGGGCGCTCCTCCCCATGACACCGTCACAATACCGCAACCCGGCCGCCCGGGCGCCGGCAAACATCGCCGACTCCTCCTCATGCCCGTGCTATTATGTTGGCATATGTTACATCATGTGTCTACCCTCGCTATATATGAGAGGCCTAGGATACAAGTGTCCTACTAGGACAGGACCCCATATTTTGTCTACACACCGTACGACTTCAAGTCCAACTGTAACCTAACTTGTACAATAATATTCGACACAACTGTAACACTCCGCCCAGATCAGTCTCCGTATATTCGTCGGGATCCTATGAGTTTGAACACACAAAGAAACACAGAGATTCCTCATGTTTATGTTCAGCTTGCGTAGGCGATTGTACATTGCAGCATTTCCGACGTCAATCCACATTTGGCTCACCGCCAGCAGCTTCCACCGGCAAGAAGACATCACCGGTTGTAGCAAAACATACACAATTTCAGCAAACACACATCACGATTACAGCAAAAAACATGCTTTTGCCGTGGGCGGTCGCAACAAGACATCTAGACGATCCAACAAAAAACCTTGCAGATTGTACCAAAACAAAAAGACGGTGCCAACAAAAACGAACTAGACATGCCGCCTCCAAAAATCATGCCTCGCCGCCGGCGGTCACAACAAAAGACAATTCATCACTTCAACAAAAATACTTACGTAGCAAAACAAAAAAGGCGGTGCCACCAAAAAAGACTAGTCGTCCGATTCCAGAACTCGTCGTCTGGATGCGGCTTTTTGCCGGATGGTTCCAACAAAAAACCACGTTGGTTGCAGCACAGCTCGCCCACATTTGAAGCTTGTCGCTCGTAGCATCTAGCCATGCTGGTTGCAGCTCGCGCCATGATGGTTGTAGTTTTTTCAATTGTTTGAATTGCTTACCACATATATGGTGTGGTCCATGATAGTTGTAGCTGTTGGGGAACGCAATATTTCAAAAAAATTACCTACGATCACGCAATATCTATCTTGGAGATGCATAGCAACGAGCGGGGAGAGTGTGTCCACGTACCCTCATAGTCCGAAAGCGGAAGCGTTTAGTAACGCGGTTGATGTAGTCGAATGTCTTCACGATCCAACCGATCCAAGCACCGAACGTACGGCACCTCCGTGTTCAACACACTTTCAACTCGATGACGTCCCTCAAGCTTTTGATTGTTGGGGAACGTAGTAATTTCAAAAAATTTCCTACGCACACACAGGATCATGGTGATGCATAGCAACGAGAGGGGAGAGTATTGTCCACGTACCCTCGTAGACCGAAAGCGGAAGCGTTAGCAGAACACGGTTGATGTAGTCGTACGTCTTCACGATCCGACCGATCCAAGTACCGAACGTACGGCACCTCCGAGTTCAGCACACATTCAAATTTCGATGGCGTTCGCGAACTCCGATCCAGTGAGCTTCACGGGAGAGTTTAAAGACGACGGCGTGATGACGGTGATGATGTTGCTACCGACGCAGGGCTTCGCCTAAGCACCGCTACGATATGACCGAGGTGAAATATGGTGGAGGGGGGCACCGCACACGGCTGGAATAGATAAATAGATCAACTTGTGTGTCTTGGGATGCACCCTGACCCCGTATATAAAGGAGCAAGGGGGGAGGCCGGCCGGCCCTTGCAGCGCGCTCCAGGAGGAGGAGGAGTCCTCCTCCTAGTAGGAGCAGGACTCCCAAGTCCTACTCCTACTAGGTGGAGGAAAGGAAGGAGGAGAGGGAGAAGGAAGGAGAGGGAGGAAAAGGAGGGAAGGGGGGCCGGCCCCCTAGTCCAATTCGGTTTGGGCTAGGGGGGGCCTCTACCTCCTCTCTTCCACCACTTGGCCCATGAGGCCCATTGCTTCTTCCTCGTATTCCCGTAACTCTCCGGTACCCCCGAAAATACCCGAACCACTCGGAACCTTTCCGATATCCGAATATAGTCGTCCAATATATTGATCTTTACGTCTCGACCATTTCGAGACTCCTCGTCATGTCCCCGATCTCATCCGGGAATCCGAACTACCTTCGGTACATCAAATCACATAAACTCATAATATCGATCATCATCGAACGTTAAGCGTGCGGACCCTACGGGTTCGAGAACTATGTAGACATGACTGAGACACGTCTCCGGTCAATAACCAATAAAGGAACCTGGATGTTCATATTGGCTCCCACATATTGTTCGAAGATCTTTATCGGTCAAACCGCATAACAACATATGTTGTTCCCTTTGTCATTGGTATGTTACTTGCCCGAGATTCGATCGTCGGTATCTCAATACCTAGTTCAATCTCGTTACCAGCAAGTCTCTTTAGTCGTTCTATAATACATCATCCCGCAACTAACTCATTAGTTACAATGCTTGCAAGGCTTATAGTGATGTGTATTACCGAGTGGGCCCAGAGATGCCTTTCCGACAATCGGAGTGACAAATCCTAATCTCGAAATACGCCAACTCAACAAGTACCTTCGGAGACACCTGTAGAGCACCTTTATAATCAGCCAGTTACATTGTGACGTTTGGTAGCACACAAAGTGTTCCTCCGGTAAACGGGAGTTGCATAATCTCATAGTCATAGGAACATGTATAAGTCATGAAGAAAGCAATAGCAACATACTAAATGATCAAGTGCTAAGCTAACGGAATGGATCAAGTCAATCACATCATTCTCCTAATGATGTGATCTCGTTAATCAAATGACAACTCATGTCAATGGCTAGGAAACATAACCATCTTTGATCAACGAGCTAGTCATGTAGAGGCATACTAGTGACACTCTGTTCGTCTATGTATTCACACATGTATCAAGTTTTCGGTTAATACAATTCTAGCATGAATAACAAACAATTATCATGATGTAAGGAAATAAATAATAACTTTATTATTGCCTCTAGGTCATATTTCCTTCGGTATCCCACTTGCACTAGAGTCAATAATGTAGATCACATCGCCATGTGATTTAACATCAATAGTTCACATCACCATGTGATTAACACCCATAGTTCACATCGTCATGTGACCAACACCCAAAGGGTTTACTAGAGTCAATAATCTAGTTCACATCGCTATTTGATTAACACCCAAAGAGACTAAGGTGTGATCATGTTTTGCTTCTGAGAGAAATTTAGTCAACGGGTCTGCCACATTCAGATCCGTATGTATTTTGCAAATATTCTATGTCTTCAATACTCTGCACGGAGCTACTCTAGCTAATTGCTCTCACTTTCAATATGTATCTAGATTGAGACTTAGAGTCATCCGGATTGGTGAAAAAACTTGCATCGACGTAACCCTTTACGACGAACCTTTTTGTCACCTCCATAATCGAGAAACATATCCTTATTCCACTAAGGATAATTTTGACCGCTGTCCAGTGATCTACTCCTAGATCACTATTGTACTCCCTTGCCAAACTCAGTGTAGGGTATACAATAGGTCTGGTACACAGCATGGCATACTTTATAGAATCTATGGCTGAGGCATAGGGAATGACTTTCATTCTCTTTCTATCTTCTGCCGTGGTCGGGCTTTGAGTCTTACTCAATTTCACACCTTGCAATACAGGCAAGAACTCCTTATTTGACTGTTCCATTTTTGAACTACTTCAAAATCTTGGCAAGGTATGTACTCATTGAAAAACTTATCGAGTGTCTTGATCTATCTCTATAGATCTTGATTGCTCAATATGTAAGTAGTTTTACCGATGTCTTCGTTTGAAAAACTCCTTTCAAATACTCCTTTATGCTTTCCAGAAAATTCTACATTATTTCCGATATACAATATGTCATTCACATATACTTATCAGAAATGATGTAGTGCTCCCACTCACTTTCTTGTAAATACAGGCTTCACCGCAAGTCTGTAGAAAACTATATGCTTTGATCAACTCATCAAAGTGTATATTCCAACTCTGAGATGCTTGCACCAGTCCATAGATGGATCGCTGGAGCTTGCACATTTTGTTAGCACCTTTAGGATCAACAAAACCTTTTGGTTGCATCATATACAATTCTTCTTTAAGAAACCCATTAAGGAATGTAGTTTTGACATCCATTTGCCAGATTTCATAAAATGTGGCAATTTGCTAAAATGTTTCGGACAGACTTAAGCATCGCTACGAGTGAAAAAAAATCTCGTCGTAGTCAACACCTTGAACTTTGTCAAAGAACCTTTTTTGACAAGTCTAGCTTTGTAGATAGTAACACTACTATCAGCGTTCGTCTTCCTCTTGAAGATCCATTTATTTTCTATGGCTTGCCGATCATCGGGCAAGTCATCCAAAGTCCACACTTTGTTCTGATACATGGATCCCATCTCAGATTTCATGGCCTCAAGCCATTTCGCGGAATCTGGGCTCATCATCGCTTCCTCATAGTTCGTAGGTTCGTCATGGTCAAGTAACATGGCCTCCAGAACAGGATTACCGTACCACTCTGGGGCGGATCTCACTCTGGTTAACCTACGAGGTTCGGTAGTGACTTGATCTGAAGTTACGTGATCATCATCAATAACTTCCTCACTAATTGGTGTAAGCATCACTGGAACTGATTTCAGTGATGAACTACTTTCCAATTCGGGACCAGGTACAATTACCTCATCAAGTTCTACTTTCCTCCCACTCACTTCTTTCGAGAGAAACTCCTTCTCTAGAAAGGATCCATTCTTAGCAACGAATGTCTTGACTTCGGATCTGTGACAGAAGGTGTACCCAACTGTCTCCTTTGGGTATCATATGAAGTCACATTTCTCCGATTTGGGTTTGAGCTTATCAGGATGAAACTTTTTCTCATAAGCATCGCAACCCCAAACTTTAAGAAACGACAACTTAGGTTTCTTGCCAAACCACAGTTCATACGTTGTCATCTCAACGGATTTAGATGGTGCCCTATTTAACGTGAATGTAGCTGTCTCTAATGCATAACCCCAAAACGATAGTGGTAAATCGGTAAGAGACATCATAGTTTGCACCATATCTAATAAAGTGTGATTATGACGTTCGGACACACCATTACGCTGTGGTGTTCCAGGTGGCATGAATTTGTGAAACTATTCCACATTGTTTAATTGAAGACCAAACTCGTAACTCAAATATTCGACTCTGCGATCAAATCGTAGAAACTTTATTTTCTTGTTACGATGATTTTCCACTTCACTCTGAAATTCTTTGAACTTTTCAAATGTTTTAGACTTATGTTTCATCAAGTAGATATACCCATATCCGCTTAAATCATCTGTTAAGGTCAGAAAATAACGATACCCGCCGCGAGCCTCAACACTCATCGGACCGCATACATCAGTATGTATTATCTCCAACAAGTCTATTGCTCGCTCCATTGTTCCAGAGAATGGAGTCTTAGTCATCTTGCCCCATGAGGCATGGTTCGCAAGCATCAAGTGATTCATAATCAAGTGATTCCAAAAGCCCATCAGCATGGATTTTCTTCATGCGCTTTACACGAATATGACCTAAACGGCAGTGCCACAAATAAGTTGCACTATCATTAGTAACTTTGCATCTTTTGGCTTCAATATTATGAATATGTGTATCATTATGATCAAGATTTAGTAAACCATTTACATTGGGTGTATGACCATAGAAGGTTTTATTCATGTAAACAGAACAAAAATTATTCTCTGACTTAAATGAATAACCGTATTGCAATAAACATGACCAAATCGTATTCATGCTCAACGCAAACAGCAAATAACATTTATTTTAGGTTCAACACTAATCCCGAAAGTATAGGGAGTGTGCGACGATGATCATATCAATCTTGGAACCACTTCCAACACACATCATCACTTCACCCTTAACTAGTCTCTGTTCATTCTGCAACTCCCGTTTCGAGTTACTACTTTTAGCAACTGAACCAGTATCAAATACCAAGGGGTTGCTATAAACACTAGTAAAGCACACATCAATAACATGTATATCAAATATACCTTTGTTCACTTTGCCATCCTTCTTATCCGCCAAATACTTGGGGTAGTTCCGCTTCGATGACCAGTCC
Organism: Aegilops bicornis; assembly: GCA_021605145.1. Classification (NCBI taxonomy): domain Eukaryota; kingdom Viridiplantae; phylum Streptophyta; class Magnoliopsida; order Poales; family Poaceae; genus Aegilops; species Aegilops bicornis. The sequence goes on from CM038674.1 coordinate 516,078,146, forward strand.
TTTGCAGTAGAAGCACTTAGTCTCAGGCTTAGGTCCAGACTTGGGCTTCTTCACTTGAGCAGCAACTTGCTTGCCGTTATTCTTGAAGTTCCCCTTCTTCCCTTTGCCCTTTTTCTTGAAACTAGTGGTCCTGTCAACCATCAACACTTGATGTTTTTCTTAATTTCTACCTTCGCCAATTTCAGCATTGCGGAGAGCTCGGGAATTACTTTCGTCATCCCTTGCATATTATAATTCATCACGAAGTTCTAGTAACTTGGTGATAGTGACTAGAGAACTTTGTCAATTACTATCTTATCTCAAAGATTAACTCCCACTTGATTCAAGCAATTGTAGTACCCAGACAATCTGAGCACATGCTCACTGGTTGAGCTATTCTCCTCCATCTTTTAGGCAAAGAAATCGCCGGAGGTCTCATACCTCTCGACACAGGCATGAGTATGAAATACCAATTTCAACTCTTGGAACATCTTATATGCTCCATGGCGTTCAAAACGTCTTTGAAGCCCTGATTCTAAGCCGTAAAGCATGGTGCACTAAACTATCAAGTAGTCATCATATCGAGCTTGCCAAAACGTTCATAACGTCTGTATCTGCTCCTGCAATCGGCCTGTCACCTAGCGGTGCATTAAGGACTTAATTCTTCTATGCAGCAATGAGGATAATCCTCAGATCACGGATCCTATCCGCATCATTGCTACTAGCATCTTTTCAACTTTATTTTCTCTAGGAACATATCAAAAATAAACGGGGAGCAACATTGCGAGCTATTGATCTACAACATAGATATGCTAATACTACCAGGACTAAGTTCATGATAAATTAAAGTTCAGTTAATCAAATTATTAAAGAACTCCCACTTAGATAGACATCCCTCTAATCCTCTAAGTGATCATGTGATCCATATCAACTAAACCATGTCCGATCATCATGTGAGATGGAGTAGTTTCAATGGTGAACATCACTATGTTGATCATGTCTACTATATGATTCACGCTCGACCTTTCGGTCTCAGTGTTCCGAGGCCATATCTGCATATGCTAGGCTCGTCAAATTTAACCTGAGTATTCCGCGTGTGCGACTGTTTTGCACCCGTTGAATTTGAATGTAGAGCTTATCACACCCGATCATCACGTGGTGTCTCAGCACGAAGAACTTTCGCAATGGTGCATACTCAGGGAGAACACTTATACCTTGAAATTTAGTGAGAGATCATCTTATAATGCTACCATCGAACTAAGCAAAATAAGATGTATAAAAGATAAACATCACATGCAATCAATATAAGTGATATGATATGGCCATCATCATCTTGTGCTTGTGATCTCCATCTCCGAAGCACCGTCATGATCACTATCGTCACCGGCGCAAAACCTTGATATCAATCGTAGCATCGTTGTCGTCTCGCCAACTATTGCTTCTACGACTATCGCTACCGCTTAGTGATAAAGTAAAAGCAATTCTTGCGATTGCATTGCATACAATAAAGCAACAACCATATAGCTCCTGCCAGTTGCCGATAACTTGGTTCCAAAACATGATCATCTCACACAATAAAATATAGCATCATGCCTTGACCATATCACATCACAACATGCCCTGCAAAAACAAGTTAGACGTCCTTTACTTTGTTGTTGTAAGTTTTACGTGGCTGGTACGGGCTGAGTAAGAACCGTTCTTACCTACGCATCAAAACCACAACGATAGTTCGTCAAGTTAGTGATGTTTGAACCTTCTCAAGGACCGGGCGTAGCCACACTCGGTTCAACAAAAGTTGGAGAAACTGACACCCGCCAGCCACCTGTGTGCAAAGCACGTCGGTAGAACCAGTCTCGCGTAAGCGTACACGTAATGTCGGTCCGGGCTGCTTCATCCAACAATACCACCGAACCAAAGTGTGACATTCTGGTAAGCAGTATGACTTGTATCGCCCACAACTAACTTGTGTTCTACTCATGCATATAACATCTACGCATAAAACCAGGCTCGGATGCCACTGTTGGGGAACGTCGTAATTTCAAAAAATTTCCTACGCACACACAGGATCATGGTGATGCATAGCAACGAGAGGGAAGAGTGTTGTCCAGGTACCCTCGTAGACCGAAAGCGGAAGCGTTAGCAGAACGCGGTTGATGTAGTCGTACGTCTTCACAATCCGACCGATCCAAGTACCGAACGTACGGCACCTCCGAGTTCAGCACACGTACAACTCGATGGCGTCCCGTGAACTCCGATCCAGCAAAGCTTCACGGGAGAGTTTCGTCAGCACGACGGCGTGATGACGGTGATGATGTTGCTACCGACGCAGGGCTTCGCCTAAGCACCGCTACGATATGACCAAGGAGGAATATGGTGGAGGGGGCACCGCACACGGCTGGAATAGATAAATAGATGAACTTGTGTGTCTTGGGGTGCCCCCTGCCCCCGTATATAAAGGAGCAAGGGGGGAGGCCGGCCGGCCCTTGCAGGGCGCGCCAGGAGGAGAAGTCCTCCTCCTAGTAGGAGTAGGACTTAGGAGGAAATGAAGGAGGAGAGGGAGAAGGAAGGAGAGGGAGGAAAAGGAAGGAAGGGGGCCCGACCCCCTAGTCCAATTCGGTTTGGGCTAGGGGGGCCACGCGCCCTGCCTCCTCTCTTCCACCACTTGGCCCATGAGGCCCATTGCTTCTTCCTCGTATTCCCGTAACTCCCCGGTACCCCCGAAAATACCCGAATCACTTGGAACCTTTTCGATGTCCGAATATAGTCGTCCAATATATCGATCTTTACGTCTTGACCATTTCGAGACTCCTCGTCATGTCCCCGATCTCATCCGGGACTCCGAACTACCTTCGGTACATCAAATCACATAAACTCATAATACTGATCGTCACCGAACGTTAAGCATGCGGACCCTACGTGTTCCAAAACTATTTAGACATGACCGAGACTCGTCTCCGGTAAATAACCAATAGCGGAACCTGGATGTTCATATTGGCTCCCACATATTCTACGAAGATCTTTATTGGTCAAACTGCATAACAACATACGTTGTTCCCTTTGTCATCGGTATGTTACTTGCCCGAGATTCGATCGTCGGTATCTCAATACCTAGTTCAATCTCGTTACCGGTAAGTCTGTTTACTCGTTCCGTAATACATCATCCCGCAACTAACTCATTAGTTACAATGCTTGCAAGGCTTATAGTGATGTGTATTACCTAGTGGGCCGAGAGATACCTTTCCGACAATCGGAGTGACAAATCCTAATCTCGAAATACGCCAACTCAACAAGTACCTTCGGAGACACCTGTAGAGCACCTTTATAATCACCCAGTTACGTTGTGACGTTTGGTAGCACACAAAGTGTTCCTCCGCTAAACGGGAGTTGCATAATCTCATAGTCATAGGAACATGTATAAGTCATGAAGAAAGCAATAGCAACATACTAAACGATCAAGTGCTAAGCTAACGGAATGTGTCAACAATCACATCATTCTCCTAATGATGTGATCCCGTTAATCAAATGACAACTCATGTCAATGGCTATGAAACATAACCATCTTTGATCAACGAGCTAGTCATGTAGAGGCATACTAGTGACACTCTGTTTGTCTATGTATTCACACATGTATCAAGTTTCTGGTTAATACAATTCTAGCATGAATAACAAACATTTATCATGATATAAGGAAATAAATAATAACTTTATTATTGCCTATAGGTCATATTTCCTTCATTGATCCAGTTGAGGACGAGGGAGAGTTTCGTCAGCACGACGACGTGGTGACGGTGATGATGAAGTTACCAGCGCAGGGCTTCGCCTAAGCACTACGACGATATAGCTGAGGTGTGTAATAGTTTTTATCTTGGATGCCTATCATATTAGGACTAATTTTATAACCAAAGAAAATTACCATGCTGTTCTAAAGGACTCTCAAAATAATATAAGTGACGCATGAGAGATCAATAATTTCTATAAAATATAACCACCACCGTGCTCTAAAAGATATAAGTGAAGCACTAGAGCAAAATTGTTTAGCTCAAAAGATATAAGTGAAGCACATAGAGTATTCTAATAAATTCCGATTAATGTGTGTCTCTCTCAAAAGATGTGTACAGCAAGGATGATTGTGGTGAACTAAAAAGGAAAGACTCAAATCATACAAGACGCTCCAAGCAAAACACATATCATGTGGTGAATAAAAATATAGCTCCAAGTAAGTTACCGATGGACGAAGACAAAAGAGGGGATGCCTTCCGGGGCATCCCCAAGCATAGGCTTTTTGGGCTGTCCTTAGATTTTACCTTGGGGTGCCTTGGGCATCCCTAAGCTTAGGCTCTTTCCACTCCTTGTTCCATAATCCATCAAATCTTTACCCAAAACTTGAAAACTCTACAACACAAAACTTAACAGAAAATCTCGTGAGCTCCGTTAGCGAAAGAAAACAAAACACCACTTCAAGGTACTGTAATGAACTCATTCTTTATTTATATTGGTGTTAAACCTACTATATTCCAACTTTTCTATGGTTCATAAACTCCATTACTAGCCATAGATTCATCAAAATAAGCAAACAAAACAGAATCTGTCAAAAGCAGAACAGTCTGTAGTAATCTGTAACTAACGAAAACTTCTGGAACTCCAAAAATTCTAAAATAAATTTCTTGATGTGAGTAATTTATCTATTAACCATCTGCAAAAAGAATCAGCTAAATAGAACTCTCCAGTAAAAAGTTGAAGCTAATCTCGTGAGCGCTAAAGTTTCTGTTTTTTACAGCAAGATCAAAAAGACTTCACCCAAGTCTTCCCAAAGGTTCTACTTGGCACAAACACTAATTAAAACACAAAACCACATCTAAATAGAAGCTAGATGTATTATTTATTACTAACCAGAACCAAAAAGCAAGAAACTAAAATAAAATTGGGTTGCCTCCCAACAAGCGCTATCGTTTAATGCCCCTAGCTAGGCATAAAGGCAAGGGTAGATCTAGGTATTGCCATCTTTGGCATGCAATCCATAAGTGGCTCTCATGATAGATTCATAAGGTAATTTTATTTCCTTTCTAGGAAATTGTTCCATGCCTTTCCTTAACAGAAATTGGAATCTAATATTTCTTCCTTCATATCAATAATTGCACTAGTCGTTCTAAGGAAAGGTCTACCAAGAATAATAGGACATGAAGGATTGCAATCTATATCAAGAAAAGTGAAATCTATGGGCACATAATTCCTATTTGCAACAATAATAACATCATTAATTCTTCCCATAGGTTTCTTAATGGTGGAATCCGCAAGGTGCAAGTTTAAAGAACAATCATCAAATTCATGGAAACCTAGCAAATCACACAAAGTTTTTGGAATTGTGGAAACACTAGCAGCCAAATCACACAAAGCATGGCATTCATGATCTTTAATTTTAATTTTAATATATAGTAGGTTCCCACTCATCTTAAAGTTTTCTAGGGATAGAAACTTCCAATTCAAGCTTTTCTTCATAAGATTGCATTAAAGCATCAACAATATGTTTAGTAAAAGCCTTATTTTGACTATAAGCATGCAAAGAATTTAGCACGGATTGCAACAAGGAAATACAATCTATTAAATAACAATTATCATAATTTAATTCCTTGAAATCCAAAATAGTGGGTTCATTGCTATCTAAAGTTTTGACCTCTTCCATCCCACTTTTACCAAATTTTGCATCAAGATCTAAAAACTCCGAATCATTGGGACGTCTTTTCACTAAAGTTGACTCATCTCCATTCCCATCATTATCAAGATTTATATGGCAAAACAGATATTTAATAGGGGACACATCAATCACTTTTAGATCTTCATCCTTATTATCATGAAAACTAGAAGAACACGCTTTTACAAAGCAATCTTTCTTAGCACGCATCCTAGCGGTTCTTTCTTTGCACTCATCAATGGAAATTCTCATGGCTTTGAGAGACTCATTGATATCATGCTTAGGTGGAATAGATCTAAGTTTCAAAGAATCAACATCAAGAGAAATTCTATCCACGTTCCTAGCCAATTCATCAATCTTAGGCAATTTTTCTTCAAGCAAAGCATTGAAATTCTTTTGAGAAATCATAAATTCTTTAACACTAGTCTCAAAATCAGAGGGTATCTTATTAAAATTTCCATAAGAGTTGTTGTAGGAATTACCATAATTATTACAGGGGTTACTAGGATACGGCCTAGGATTAAAGTTCCTCTATAAGCGTTGTTACCATAATTGTTCCTACCAACAAAATTCACATCCATAGATTCATTATTATTCTCAATCAAAGTAGACAAAGGCATATCATTGGGATAAGAAGAAACAATCTTATTAGCAAACAATTTCATAAGTCCATCCATCTTTCCACTCAAAACATTAATTTCTTCAATTGCATGCACCTTTTTACTAGCAGATCTTTTAGTGTTCGATTGAGAATAATTAACCATAATATTATCTAGGAGTTTAGTAGCTTCTCCTAAAGTGATTTCCATAAAAGTGCCTCCCGTGGCCAAATCTAAAAGATTTCTAGAAGCAAAGTTCAATCCGGCATAATTTTTTTGTATAATCATCCATAAGTTCAAACCATGTGTAGGGCAATTACGTATCATTAATTTCATTCTCTCCCAAGCTTGTGCAACATGTTCATGATCAAGTTGCGTAAAGTTCATAATATCGTTTCTAAGAGAGATGATCTTAGCGGGAGTAAAATACTTAGAGATAAAAGCATCTTTGCACTTATTCCAAGAATCAATAATATTTTTAGGCAAAGAGGAAAACCAAGTTTTAGCACGATCTCTAAGCGAAAAAGGAAATAGCTTGAATTTAACAATATCATTGTCCACATCTTTCTTCTTTGGCATATCACACAAATCAACAAAAATATTTAGATGGGTAGCGGCATCTTCACTAGGAAGGTCGGCGAATTGATCTTTCATGACAAGATTCAACAAAACAACATTAATTTCACAAGATTCAGCATCGGTAAGAGGAGCAATCAGGGCGCTAAGAAAATCATTGTTGTTGGTATTGGCAAAGTCACACAATTTAGTATAATCTTGAGCCATCGTGACAAGCAAGCAATCCAACACACAAGCAAACAAGAAGCAAGCGAAAAAGAGGCGAACGAAAAGAGTGGGCGAATAAAACGGCAAGGGTGAAGTGGGGGAGAGGAAAACGAGAGGCAAATGGCAAATAATGTAATGCGAGGGATAAGAGTTTGTGATGGGTACTTGGTATGTCTTGACTTGTGTGTAGACTCCCCGGCAACGGCGCCAAAAATCATTCTTGCTACCTCTTGAGCATGCGTTGGTTTTTCCCTTGAAGAGGAAAGGGTGATGCAGCAAAGTAGCGTAAGTATTTCCCTCAGTTTTTGAGAACCAAGGTATCAATCCAGTAGGAGGCCACACGCAAGTCCCTCGTACCTATACAAACAAATGAGAACCTTGCAACCAACGTGATAAAGGGGTTATCAATCCCTTCACGGCCACTTGCAAAAGTGAGATCTGATAGAGATGATAAGAAAATATTTTTGGTATTTTTATGATAAAGATTAAAAGTAAAGATTGCAAAATAAACGACGACAAAATAGCTTGTTGACCAAAGATTAATATGATGGAGAATAGACCCGGGGGCCATAGATTTCACTAGTGGCTTCTCTCAAGATAGCATAAGTATTATGGTGGGTGCACAAATTACTGTCGAGCAATTGATAGAAAAGTGCATAATTATGAGAATATCTATGCATGATCAAGTATATAGGCATCACGTCTGTGACAAGTAGACCGACTCCTGCCTGCATCTACTACTATTACTCCACACATCGACCGCTATCCAGCATGCATCTAGAGTATTAAGTTCATAAGAACAGAGTAACGCATTACGTAAGATGACATGATGTAGAGGGATAAACTCAAGCAATATGATATAAACCCCATCTTTTTATCCTCGATGGCAACAATACAATATGTGTCGTTTCCCCTACTATCACTGGGATTGAGCACTGCATGATTGAACCCAAAGCTAAGCACTTCTCCCATTGCAAGAAAGATCAATCTAGTAGGCCAAACCCAACTGATAACTCGAAGAGACTTGCAAAGATAACCAATCATACATAAAAGAATTCAGATAAGATTCAAATATTGTTCATAGATAATCTTGATCATAAACCCACAATTTATCGGATCTCGACAAACACACCGCAAAAAGAGTTACATCGAATAGATCTCCAAGAAGATCAAGGAGAACTTTGTATTGAGATCCAAAGATAGATAAGAAGCCATCTAGTTAATAACTATGGACCCGAAGGTCTGTGGTAAACTACTCACACATCATCGGAGAGGCTATGGTGTTGATGTAGAAGCCCTCCGTGATCGATGCCCCCTCCGGTAGAGCGCCGGAAAAGGCCCCAAGATGGGATCTCACGGGTACAGAAGGTTGCGGCGGTGGAATTAGGTTTTCGTGGTGCTCCTTGATGGTTTCGGGGTACGTAGGTATATATAGGAGGAAGAAGTAGGTCGGTGGAGCCACGAGGGGCCCACGAGGGTGGAGGGCGCACCCCCTGCCTTGTGGCCTCCTCATATGTTTCTTGACGTCCACTCCAAGTCCTCTGGATCACGTTTGTTCCAAAAATCACGCTCCCGAAGGTTTCATTCCGTTTGGACTCCGTTTGATATTCTCTTTCTGCGAAACACTAAAATAGGCAAAAAAACAGCAATTTGCACTCGGCCTTGGGTTAGTAGGTTAGTCCCAAAAAATAATATAAAAGTGTATAAATAAGCCCATTAAACATCCAAAACAGAATATATAATAGCATGGAGCAATCAAAAATTATAGATACGTTGGAGACGTATCATGATCTCCCGCGCGGGGCGCCCGTGCGTGAAGAAGGAAGCTGCCAAAAAGTCCCTCGCCCGCAAGAAAATGCTCCTACGCTCCCGGTGCCGCTACGACAAACCGTGCGCCGCCTGCGGTGGCGGTCTTGTGAGCATCAAGGCCGAGCTCCACATCGGCAAAGGTCTGGTGGCCACCGCGGCTGCCGCGCCTTCACCCCGAGCTGCGTGGCGTCGCTGGCGGGCAAGTTCAAGCCGGACACCTGCCTCCGCTGCGGCAAAGACCCACGACCCCGCAGAGTTCCTGCAGCTCTACGAGTTGAGCATCGAGGCGACCAACGGCGACGAGAAAGTCATGGCGAACTGGTTCCCCATGGCTCTCAAGGATGGTGCCGCTCACGGCTCTGAACACGCCTCGTGCTCCATCTCCTCCTGGAACGAGATGCGCGACCGCTTTGTCGCCAACTTCCAGGGCACTCGCGATCGCCCCCCGGCCGCGGGTGACCTGCGCAGCGTCAGGCAACAACCAGGATAGACCCTCCAGAAGTACATCCAGCGTTTCAACAACGTTCGTCTCAAGATCCCTAAGGTAACGGACGAGGCCATCATCTCTGCGTTCTCTAATGGCGTCCGCGACGTCAAGATGAAGGAGGAGCTCGCCATCCACAAGGAGTTGTGTGCATCCCTGGAGCTTTTCAACCTGGCGACGAAGTGCGCAAGGGCTGAGGAAGGGCGCCTTTCCCTTCTCGAGCTCCCAGCTGCCGACCTGGAGGAGAAGAAAGCCAAGGCCAAGGACGTGAAGCGCAAGGGAGCGGCCGTACTCGCGGCAGAGCCGGACATGAAGCGCGGCAGGGACCAGCCTGAGTCATCCAAGAACAGCCGACCGTTCTGCGCCTTCCAGAACATGCACAGTCACAACACCAACGATTGTCAGGAGCTCAGGGCCATTCGCGACGGACGCTTCGGTCGACACCCCGAGCGCAACGACCGAGGCTACGCCCGAGGAGGAGGACGTGGCGGAGGACGCTGGGACGACCGGGGCCCACGCCAGGAGTGGCGCGACCGGCCACGTGAGGATCGCTGGCAGGATCAACCTCGTGAGGATGCCAGGAGGGATCAACCTCACGGGCACCGTCCTCAGGGCAATGCTGGGCTTCCTCCGCTGCCGCCACCACCAAGAAGGAACGACGACCACCATCAAGACGAGGGGGCTGGGGGCTTCCAGGAGCCGCGTGCCATCGCCTGCATCCTGGGCGGAGCACAAGCCCCAGCCTCACAGCGCATCTTCAATCAGTTTGCCCGTGAGGTGAATGGAGTCCTCCCCAAGCTCGAGGCTACGCGCCCGCTCAGGTGGTCCAAGTGCGCTATTACCTTCAGCTCAGCAGACCGGCTCAAGTGCGCGGCCACCGCTGGCGCTCTCCCAATGCTCTGTTCACCCGTCATCAACAACGTGCAAGTCACCAAGACTCTCATCGACGGTGGCGCAGGGCTTAACATCCTGTCCATCGAGATGTTCGACAACCTTCAAGTGCCCTACGATCAGCTTCAGCCTACCGAGCCTTTCTCAGGAGTGACCGACGGCTCCACCACCCCGATAGGGCAGGTCCGCCTCCCAGTCACCTTCGGACAGCACGACAACTACCGCACCGAGCTCATCGACTTCGACGTCGCCCACATCCGTCTGCTGTACAATGCAATCCTCGGGTATCCAGCCCTGGCCAAGTTCATGGCGGTGACCCATCACGGCTACAACATCCTCAAAATGCCAGGAAGTAGCGGAATCATCACAGTCCCATGCGAAGAAAGAGATGCAATGTCCTCCCTCGAGCGCGCCTTCCAAGATGCAGCAATCGACGACCCCGACAGCAAGGGCGAATACCCCCCTGAGGCCATCCCCAAGAAGAAGAAGCAGTTGCTCCGCACAGGGCCTCAGGCAAGCGGCACCTAAGGCGGCGCCACAACTGGATCGGCGCCCGCACCTGGGGCGCCTCCCTCCATCGCATAAGAAGGCGCGCCCGGCACCCTCCTCAGGCAGGGCTCAGGGGATCTCTTCTGGAGGGCCTCAGACCTTGCCAACATCACGAGGGAGGCGCTCGGGCACCATTTGGAGGAGTGCTTCACGACACAACTCCCTCAGGAGGACACGAGCGCGGGCGCCAGTATCGAGTTCATTACCAAGACCACTCGGGAGGCGCATCTCGGGAGCTTTTCTAGCCTTTCTTGGCGTGGGGACGCTGCAAGGGCACGATAACCCACAAGTCTGAGGGGATCGCATAGCAGTTTTAGAGGGTAGAGTATTCAACCCAAATTTATTGATTCGACACAAGGGGAGCCAAAAAATTCTCAAGTATTCGCAGTTGAGTTGTCAATTCAACCACACCGGATAACTTAGTATCTGCAGCAAAGTATTTAGTAGCAAAGTAGTATGGAAATGCTTGATAGCAATTGGCAAAAATGTGATGATAGTTTTGTAGTGGTTATGTGATGTAGCGGAAAAGTAACTAAGCAAAGAACAATATGTGAAAAGCTCGTAGGCATTGGATCGGTGATGGAGAATTATGCCGGATGCGATTCCTCATGCAATAGTTATAACATAGGGTGACACAGAACTAGCTCTAATCCATCAATGTAATGTAGGCATGTATCCCGAATATAGTCATACGTGCTTATGGAAAAGAACTTGCATGACATCTTTTGTCCTACCCTCCCGTGGCAGCGAGTCCTCTCTGAAACTAAGGGATATTGAGGCCTCCTTTTAATAGAGTACCGGACCAAAGCATTAACACTTAGTGAATACATGAACTCCTCAAACTACGGTCATCATCGTAATGGTCCTGATTATTGCCACTTCGGGGTTTACGGATCATAACACATAATAGGTGACTATAGACTTGCAAGATAGGATCAAGAAATCACATATATTAATGGAAACTTAATAGGTTCAGATCTGAAATCATGGCACTGGGCCCTAGTGACAAGCATTAAGCATAGCAAAGTCATAGCAACATCCATCTCAGAACATAGTGGATACTAGGGATAAAACCCTTACAAAACTAACTCGATTACATGGCAAATCTCATCCAACCCATCACCGTCCAGCAAGCCTACGATGGAATTACTCACGCACGACGGTGAGCATCATGAAATTAATTGGTGACGGAGGACGGTTGATGATGATGATGGCGACGGATTCCCCTCTGGAGCCCGAGCGGACTCGGATCGGCCATCCCGAGAGAGATTAGGGCTTGGCGCCCGGCTCCGTGTCGTAAACGCGATGAATCCTTCGTGATTTTTTTCTCCTGAGCGTGAATATATAGAGTTGGAGCTGAGGTCGGTGGAGCACCGGGGGGCCACGAGGCGGCGCGCCGAAGTGGCGCGCCCCCACCCTCGTGGAAAGGGTGTGGGCCCCCTAGCTTTGATTCTTTCGCCAGTATTTTTTATTAATTCAAAAAATAATCTCCGTTGATTTTCAGGTCATTCCGAGAACTTTTATTTCTGCATAAAAATAACACCATGGAAATTCTACTGAAAACAGCGTCAGTCCGGGTTAGTTCCATTCAAATAATTCAAGTTAGAGTCCAAAACAAGGGCAAAAGTGTTCGGAAAAGTAGATACGACGGAGACGTATCAACTCCCCCAAGCTTAAACCTTTGCTTGTCCTCAAGCAATTCAGTTGATAAACTGAAAGTGATAAAGAAAAACTTTTACAAACTCTGTTTGCTATTGTTGTAAATATGTAAAGCCAGCAGTCAAGTTTTCAGCAAAGATTATGAACTAACCATATTCACAATAACATCTAGTTCTCATGTTTACTCATATCAATGGCATAATCAACTAGCGAGCAATAATAATAAATCTCGGATGAAAACACTTTCTCAAAACAATCATAATATGATATAACAAGATGGTATCTCGCTAGCTCTTTCTGAGACTGCAAAACTTAAATGCAGAGCACCTTTGAAGATCAAGGACTGACTAAATATTGTAATTCATGGTAAAAGAGATCCAGTCATGCTCAATATAAATTAATAGTAATGCATGCAAATGACAGCGGTGCTCTCCAGCTGATGCTTTTTAATAAGAGGGTGATGACTCAACATAAAAGTAAATTAGATAGGCCCTTCGCACAGGGAAGGCGAGGATTTGTAGAGGTGCGAGCTCGATTTTTGAAATAGAGATAAATAATATTTTGAGCGGCATACTTTCATTGTCAACATAACAACCGAGAGATCTCGATATCTTCCATGCTACACACATTATAGGTGGTTCCCAAACAGAATGGTAAAGTTTATACCCCCCTCCACCAACAAGCATCAATCCATGGCTGGCTCGAAACAACAAGTGCCTCCAACTAACAAGAGTCCCAGGGGTTTTGTTTGCAATTATTTTGATTTGATTTTCTTAGAGCATGGGACTGGGCATCCCGGTGACCAGCCATTTTCTCGTGAGTGGGGAGCGGAGTCCACTCCTCTTGAGAATAACCCGCCTAGCATGGAAGATACAGACAGCCCTAGTTGATACATGAGCTATTCGAGCATGCAAAACAGAATTTCATTTAAATGCTTAGAGTTTAGCACATACAAGTTTACTTGGAACGGCAGGTAGATGCCGCATATAGGAAGGTATGGTGGACTCATATGGAATAACTTTGGGGTTTATGGAAGTGGATGCACAAGCAGTATTCCCGCTTAGTACAAGTGAAGGCTAGAAAAAGACTGGGAAGCGACCAACTAGAGAGCGACAACAGTCATGAACATGCATTAAAATTAATGAACATTGAGTGCAAGCATGAGTAGGATATCCACCATGAACATAAATATCGTGGATGCTATGTTGATTTTGTTTCAACTACATGCGTGAACATGTGCCAAGTCAAGTCATTCGAATCATTCAAAGGAGGATACCACCCTATCATACCACATCACAACCATTTTAATAGCATGTTGGCACGCAAGGTAAACCATTATAACCTCCTAGCTAATTAAGCATGGCATAGGCAACTATAATCTCTAATTGTCATTGCAAACATGTTCGTTCATAATAGGCCGAATCAGGAACGATGAACTAATCATATTTACAAAAACAAGAGAGGTCGAGTTCATACCAGCTTCTCTCATCTCAATCAGTCCATCATATATCGTCATTATTGCCTTTCACTTGCACGACCGAACGATGTGGATAATAATAATAGTGCACGTGCATTGGACTAAGCTGGAATCTGCAGGCATTCAATACAAAGGAGAAGACAAGATAATATGGGCTCTTGGTTAAATCAACAATAATGCATATAAGAGCCACTTCAACATTTTCATTACGGTCTTCTCCTCTTGACCCCCAAAGAAAAGAAAAGAAATAAAACTATTTACACGGGAAAGCTCCCAACAAACAAAAGAAGAACAAGAAATCTTTTTGGGTTTTCTTTTAATTAATACTACTACAGGCATGGAAAGTAAACTAGCTAAGAGCTACTACTATTTTTTTGTTTTTCTTAAGGTTTATCAAACACACAAGAAGAAAGCGAGAAAAAGAAAATAAACTAGCATGGATATTACAGTGAAAAAGTATGAGCACCGACAACTAGAATGAGTGTGTGAACATGAATGTAATGTCGGTGAGAAATACATACTCCCCCAAGCTTAGGCTTTTGGCCTAAGTTGGTCTGTGCCCATGGATCAAAGTTGTAGTTGGGTTCGTACTGAGAAGGAGCCTCGGGTCGCCACTGGTTGGTAATCTCCTCCGGATCCCACTGGTAAACAGACGTCGTGAAGGATCAAATTGTGGTTCCGGCTCTGGCTCTGTAGCTGGTGTGGGGTTCTGGTAGGCATGAAATGCCTCCTGATGAACAAGGTACTTGCCTGTAGATAAGTCAAACAAAGAAGGAGCAGGCAAAGTAATAGTCTATGGGTGATTTTTATCAAATATCAGTTTGTACTTAAGCATCTTTTCCTTATTCTTAACGATAAAATTATGTGCTACCATACTCTTATAGTCTAGAAAAATAGGAGGCAGCAACTTGTCTTCTTTCTCATAATGCCTAATAGGTATGTTAAAGTGTGCAGCGAGGCGCGAGGCGAAGATACCTCCCAAGATGGGACCCTTCATGTGGTTAAGACTTAACCGTTTGGCAATGATAGCGCCTAGGCTAAAAGAGTTATCAAGAAACAAGGCATGGCCCAAAATAACAATATCAGGGGCACTAAGGTTTCCACAGTTTCCGCGACCAGTTAAACATCTACTAGCAAATATCGCAAAGTAACACAGAACCGGAAAATGTATGCTAGTAATTCTTGCATCGGAAACTTTCCTTGTTTCCCCTACAACAATCGTATCAATAAACCCTTCCACATCATTACGATGTGGTTTCTCTATGCTGCCAGTAAGGGGTATCTTACAAACCCGGCAGAAATCAGAAAGGGACATCTCCTTATGCTCATCATATAAATAAAATTCCACCAAAGGTGGTGATCTCCTAGCATGGAAATGAAAATTTTGCATGAAAATATTAGTGAGTAAGAGATACTGTTCGCGCTGGTCGAGGAGGAAGTCGATGAGGCCCGCATTCTCAACCAAAGAATAGAAATCATCATGAATCCCGGCTGCTATTAAGAACTCATCACAAGGCCATTCACATGGCCGAACCTCCGCGGTGCGAGGGAGATTATATTTGGGCCTCTTATCCTCTTAACTTTGCTTATCCCTCGAGCTTCGGCTCGAAGAGCCCCTCAAAAATCTCTTCATCTATTCCTGAAAATTTCTGAAATTTTTAGTAGCTCGAAATAAAAGTGAACCAAACTCAACAAAATTGATAGCAACTACTCCCACAAGTGCCTAGAGACTATATCATGCATTAGAACTACTTGGGACCATATAAATTTGACATGCAAGCTCAAGAACAGGGTCACCTAGGCAGAAAAAAATTTGCAATGAATAAAGCACTAGAACAAAAACTAATTGGACCATTGGAGGAGTCACATACCGAAGAACAATCCCCCAAAGCAATTTTGTGAGTGGAGCTTTGAGCTAGGAGATCAAAAATCGCAGCAAGATGAGCTAGAACTCGTGCTTGAGCTGGTTGGTGATTTTTTTGGGAGGAAGGAGTGTGTGGTGGCTGGAATAAGTGGAGGGGAGCCACCATGGGCCCACGAGGCGGGCGCGCGCCAGGGGGTGGCGCGCCTGGACCTCGTGGCAGTGCATGTCTCCCGATGTGTTCTCGGTGCGAGATATTCTCAAATATTCGAGAAAAATCATATTTCATTTTACGGGCATTTGGAGAACTTCTATTTTCGGGTATTTTTTATTGCATGGATAATTGAGAAAACCCCAGAATATACTATTTTTGCTTTATTTAATCTAAATTACAGAAAGTGAAAGGAGGGTACAGAAGGTTGTGCTTTCTAACTTCATCCATCTCATGATCATCAAAAGGAATCCACTAACAAGGTTGATCAGGTCTTGTTAACGAACTCATTTCGTATAACATGGAACCGGAGAAATTTCTATAACACTATGTTACCTCAACGGGGATATGCAAATCCCCAACAATAGGAATATCATATCTCTTTTTGACAGTAGGAAGAGGAAATTCAAAATCTCCAATAGTAATCGATGGAACTTTTCCAATAGAATTGATACTGTGGACTTGAGGTTGTTTCCTCGAAAAGTGTACCGTATGCTCATTTCCATTAACATGAAAGTGACATTGCCTTTTTTGCAATCAATAACAGCCCCTGCAGTATTCAGAAAGGGTCTACCAAGGATAATCGACATACTATTGTCCTCGGGAATATCAAGAATAACAAAGTCCGTTAAAATAGTAACATTTGCAACCACAACAAGCACATCCTCACTAATACCGACAGGTATAGCGGTTGATTTATCAGCCATTTGCAAAGATATTTCAGTAGGTGTCAACTTGTTCAAATCAAGTCTACAATATAAAGAGAGAGGCATAACACTAACACTGGGTCCAAGATCACATAAAGCAGTTCTAACATAGTTTCTTTTAATGGATCATGGTATAGTTGGTACTCCTGGATCTCCTAGTTTCTTAGGTATTCCACCCTTAAAAGTATAATTAGCAAGCATGGTGGAAATTTCAGCTTCCGGTATCTTTCTCTTATTTGTGACAATATCCTTCATATACTTAGCATAAGGATTCATTTTAAGCATATCGATCAAACGCATACATGAAGATAGGTCTAATCATTTTGACCAAAGCACTCAAAATCCTCATCATCCTTTTTCTTGGATGGTTTGGGAGGAAAGGGCATGGGTTTCTGAACCCATGGTTCTCTTTCTTTACCGTGCTTCCTAGCAACAAAGTCTCTCTTATCATAACGTTGATTCTCTGATTGTGGGTTATCAAGATCAACAGCAGGTTCAACCTCTACATCATTATCATTGCTAGGTTGAGCATCAACATGAACATCATCATTAACATTATCACTAGGTTCATGTTCATCGCCAGGTTGTGTTTCAGCATCAGAGATAGAAATATCATTGTGATTCTCAGGTGTATCTTCAACAGATTCACTAGAAGCATGCAAAGTCCTATCGTTTTTCTTTTTCTTCTTCTTAGAAGGACTAGGTGCATCAACATTAGTTCTCCGAGAATCTTGCTCAGTTTTCTTAGGGTGGCCCTCAGGATACAAGGGTTCCTGAGTCACTTTACCTCCTCTAGTTGCAACTCTAACAGCAAAGTCATTTTTCTTATAATTTAATTCATTGAGCGAATCATTATGAGATTTAAGCGCTTGTTCTACTTGAGTGGTAACCATAGAAGCATGTTTACTAATGAGTTTAAGTTCACCTTTAACTCTAGACATATAATTACTCAAGTGTTCAAGCATATCAGCATTGTGTTTCAATTGTCTACCAACATAAGCATTGAAGTTTTCTTCTTTGACAATAAAATTATCGAACTCATCTAAGCATTGGCTAGCAGACTTATAACGAGGAATATCACCTTCATCAAATCTATAAAGATAATTTACCTTTACTACCTGTGTCGGGTTATCAAGACCATGTATTTCTTCTGCAGGCGACAAATTAAGACCATGTATTTCTTCAATAGGAGGTAAATTCTTAACATCTTCAATTTTAATACCTTTTTCTTTCATAGATTTCTTTGCCTCTTGCATATCTTCAGGACTGAGAAATAGAATACATCTTCAGGAAGTGTCCAATTATGTTCATTAGTCAACATATTATTCAATAGCAATTCAGCTTGATCAACTGTTCTTTCCCTAAAAACACAACCAGCACAACTATCCAGGTGGTCTCTGGAAGCATCGGTTAGTCCATTATAAAAGATATCAAGTATTTCATTTTTCTTGAGAGGATGATCAGGCAAAGCATTAAGTAATTGGAGAAGCCTCCCCCAAGCTTGTGAGAGACTCTCTTCTTCAATTTGCACAAAATTATATATTTCCCTTAAGGCAGCTTATTTCTTATGAGCGGGGAAATATTTAGTAGGGAAGTAATAAATCATATCCTGGGGACTACACACACAACCAGGATCAAGAGAATTAAACCATATCTTAGCATCACCCTTTAATGAGAACGGAATTTAAGGATATAGTAGTAGCGAGTTTTCTCATCATTAGTGAACAGGGTGGCTATATCATTTAATTTAGTAAGATGTGCCACAAGAGTTTCAGATTCATAGCCATAGAAAGGATCAGATTCAACCAAAAGTAATTATCTCAGTATCAACAGAGAAATCATAATCCTTATTAGTAATAAAGATAGGTGAAGTAGCAAAAGCAGGGTCATATTTCATTCTAGCATTCAGAGATTTTTCTTTTAGCTTAGCTAATAATTTCTTAAGATCACTTCTATCGTTGCAAGCAAGAAAGTCTCTAGTAGTTTCTTCATCCATAATATAACCCTTAGGCACAACAGGCAATTCATATCTAGGGGGAGAATCTTCATTATCACTTTCATCAATATTATCAGTTTCAATAATTTCATTCTCTCTAGCCCTAGCAAGTTGTTCATCAAGAAATTCACCTAATGGCACAGTAGTATCAAGCATAGAAGTAGTTTCATCATAAGTATCTTGCATAGCGAAGTGGCATCATCAATAACATCGACATATCGTAATTAATAGCGTAAGCGGGTTTAGGCGTAAGCTTACACAAAAGCGAAGGTGAATCAAGTGTAGAGCTAGATGGCGGTTCCTTACCTCCCCTCGTAGTTGAGGGAAAATCTTAGTTCTTTTTCGTCTTTCAAGTTCCTCATAGTGACCAGCAGATATAAATCCCAAGTGACTCAAAGAATAGAGCTATGCTCCCGACAATGATGCCGGAAAATAGTCTTGATAACCCACAAGTATAGGGGATCGCAACAGTTTTCGAGGGTAGAGTATTCAACCCAAATTTATTGATTCGACACAGGGGAGCCAAAGAATATTCTCAAGTATTCAGTTGAGTTGTCAATTCAACCACACCTGGATAACTTAGTATCTGCAGCAAAGTATTTAGTAGGAAAGTAGTATGGAAGTAACGGTAACGGTGGCAAAAGTAACAGTGATAGTTTTGTAGTGGTTGTAAAAGTGGCAACGAAAAAGTAACTAAGCAAAGAACAATATGTGAAAAGCTCGTAGGCATTGGATTGGTGATGGAGAATTATGCCGGATGCGATTCCTCATGCAATAGTTATAACATAGGGTGACACAGAACTAGCTCCAATCCATCAATGTAATCTAGGCATGTATTCTGAATATAGTCATACGTGCTTATGGAAAAGAACTTGCATGACATCTTTTGTCCTACCCTTCCGTGGCAGCGGGGTCCTACTGGAAACTAAGGGATATTAAGGCCTCCGTTTAACAGAGTACCGGACCAAAGCATTAACACTTAGTGAATACATGAACTCCTCAAACTACGGTCATCACCGGTAATGGTCCCGATTATTGTCACTTTGGGGTTAACGGATCATAACACATAATAGGTGACTATAGACTTGCAAGATAGGATCAAGAACTTACATTTATTCATGGAAACATAATAGGTTCAGATCTGAAATCATGGCACTCGGGCCCTAGTGACAAGCATTAAGCATAGCAAAGTCATAGCAACATCAATCTCAGAACATACTGGATACTAGGGATCAAACCCTAACAAAACTAACTTGATTACATGATAGATCTCATCCAATCCATCACTATCTAGCAAGCCTACGATGGAATTACTCACGCACGGCGGTGAGCATCATGAAATTGGTAATGGAGGATGGTTGATGATGACGATGGCGATGGATTCCCCTCTCTGGAGCCCCGAACGGACCCCAGATCAGCCCTCCCGAGAGGTTTTAGGGCTTGGCGGCGGCTCCGTATCGTAAAAATGCGATGAATCCTTCTCTCATGTTTTTTTTGTCCCCGGGCACGAATATATGGAGTTGGAGTTGAGGTCGGTGGAGCATCAGGGTGCCCACGAGGCAGGGGCGCGCTCCCACCCTCGTGGATAGGGTGTGGGCCCCCTGGCCTTGATTCTTTCACCAGTATTTTTTATTAATTCCAAAAATAATCTCCGTTTATTTTCAGGTCATTCTGAGAACTTTTATTTCTGCACAAAAATAACACAATTTCAATTCTGCTGAAAACAGCGTCAGTCCGGGTTAGTTCCATTCAAATCATGCAAGTTAGAGTCCAAAACAAGGGCAAAAGTGTTTGGAATAGTAGATACGACGGAGACATATCAGGCCCACCGCACAGTTATGTTTGCATGCCCTTCGCCCTGCCAAGCGTGGCATCCACCTACCAACGCAACTTGCGGCGCGTCCTGGCGGCTCAGGAGGCTAGGCACCACGCAGTCCTGGCGGAGATGGAGATGGTCCTCAAGGAACCGCCTGGACCCCCAGATCCTCCCGAGGCTCAGGGCCCCGGTGGCTCATGAGGAGCAACCCCTTCGCCGCGTACCTTCAGCTAGCCCAACATCCCTTCGTCAACAGAACCAGGTGATATTTTCCAAGTTTATTCAGCTGGGAGCGCCCTCAGGGCCGCATCATTCCCATGCCGCGTGGGTCTGTCCCTGTGGCATGTATCCCTTTTTTATGTCTTTAGATTACCTTGTTGGGGGCACCCGTCGGGCTACATCATCCCCAAGCCGCTCGGGCCTGACACAGTGGCATGTACCTCCCCTGCGTTTACTTGAGCCAGTTTGCTTTCCATGCTTAATCTATCTATGACTATCACCTGCTTGATTGTCACCTACCATGGGAGCCGCGCGCCGATCGTCTTTCTTCAGGACCCTTCGCGTGAGAGGGTTAGGCACGACGTCTGTCCTCGGGCCCGTCCCTGCAGCGTCGATAAACCCAACGGCTGAGCTCTGTCTGGCGGGCCAGTCCCGTTCACGTCACCTCCTGGGGCCGTTGGTGCTTGGCCTTCTCACACGATAACCTCAGGAGATTCGTTCGGTGCAGGTTGTCTAACCACCTCGCAGGACCACCATAGCAAAAAAGAATCAAGACCAAGCACAACCCGCCTTGAGGTAGGGCCTCGTGAGTCCCGCGCTGGTTCACGAGTGCCCAGACACACCTCGTCTAGCCCTGCCATGCAAGCCACGTGTCAAGGCGGGGCTCTACATGCCACGGGGGCTCTCTGCAGTAGGGAGTCCCCTCCCACGTACCAGTGGAAGCATCATGCTCCGCGCTAGCCGTCGACACTGCCGAGGAGCGGCTATGCCCGTGCAAGGGCGGAAGTGCTATGCTCCACGCTGGTGATACCTGGCCCGAGGGTGGCCCCACGGCGTATCAACCAGGGGAGCCCTTGAGCTCGGTGTCGGCCTCACTGCAACACCTCCCCTCGGGAGAGTCGCGCGAGGGGGCTGGACATGGGGGCTGCGCTCGGGTCACGCCCGAGCGCACGCCACCCAACCAGGTCTCCCGGACCTGGTCGTCGTGCTTCCCTCCCGAGCCGAGCCTCAGCGAGGGCAAAGGTATGAAGGTTGTTTGCATGTCAAGGGGGACTCCTGAGCATCGCGACTCAGGAGCTTAACTGGTCGTGTAGCCCCTCACTCCTTGGTCTCGTCCTGGTCTCCGGACGACCCAACGACAGCTGAGGTATGCGCGCGGCCGGGCCCTACCGACGTAGAACACTAAACCTACCCTCGCGTCTCCTCCCTATCAGTTGTTTGCGCGTCAAGGGGGACTCCTGAGCATCGCGGCTTAGGATCCTAACTGGTCACGTAGCCCCTCACCCCTTGGTCCCGTCCTGGTCTCCGGACGATCCAACGGCGGCTGAGGTATGCGCGGGGCAGGGCCCTGCCGACGTAGAATGTAAAGCAAATAGGGAGAAAATCACAAAATCTCAAGCAAATATTACAAGACATATTGTTCTCACAATACCAAACGCAAGTTTAACGCCTCCACGAGGCATGATGCATGTTGCAGGAATAAAACAGGAAAGGAGCCGCGGGTCATCCCTGAATACCACCGACGCCCGCGAGAGGCGCTCCTCCCTTGATGACTTCACCTTCATCTTGGACACCGGCCGGAGTCGCAGGAGTGGTGGCGCCTTCGGTCGAAGGCGCGGAAGCGAAGGCACGAAACTTCTTCAGCAGGGCCTCCACCTGACCTTTCACGGCCGCGGCAGCGGTTGTGCAGTATTCATCAGCCACAGGCTCCAGCAGCTTGTCAAGGCGAGCGGTGGGGTCGCGAAGATGGAGGTGGCTGAAGACATGCGTCAGCGCAACTGAAGAAAGGACACGAGCCTCTGCCTCTGCCATGGGACCAATGCCATCCGCGACTTCCTCGAGCGCCTCGACCAAGTAGGGGAGCAGCTGGGCGGAACCGTCCTCGTCGGTGGTTAGCAGTTTCTCCAAGCCCTTCTCGTAGAGCGTCTTCTGCGCCACACGAGACCTCTCCTTGAGGAGCGCGAAGGCCGCGCGGTCCTCAGCCAGAACCTTCGCCTTCGCGACAAGTTCGGCTTCCTCTGCCTTCACCTTCCGTTCCAGCTCCTCCGATCGGCGCGCTCAACGGCTGCGCCTTCTTGGCTCCAGCTCGACGTCGCGACCCTTGACGGCGTCCTCCCGGGCTTTCATCTTCTCCTCCTCCGCCTAACGGCCATGGGCTTCCTCTGCGTGTTTGTTGCGCAGGGTCTTGACTCGACCTCCGGCGCTGGCGGCGACTCTTGGCGGCCTCGGCGTCGCCAGCGCCACCTGCGTGAGTGGCGCTGCTGGCGGCGTCCTACTTCTCCTTCTCAGAGGTCACCATGGCCTGGCTCAGTGCCGCCCGAACAGACACGTCGAAATGGAGCCAGCCAGAAACCAGCTCCAGACGCCCGCCCACTAGGAGGGGGTCCGCGCCTTGAACATCTTCTCGCAGCCGGGTCATCTCGAGAAGGGCGTGCTCCAAGGTGTCAGGGGAGGCAGAAGGACTTGGGATCAGCATGCCTTGGGCCCGGGGGCTACTGTCGGTGTTACAGGGCAGGGGTCCCAGACTTGCACGCCACGGCCTGGCGTGGCTCTGCGAGTGGGCCCGTACGACCCATCTTCACCAACAAGCATTCGAGACCCTCGCGAGGGGCCAAGCCTCGCGAGGCAGAAAACACAAGACCTCCTCGGGAGTGGCTTCACCAGGCTGACTCGTGAGGGGCAGAGAGATCAAGGCAAGGCAAACCTCACGAGGTTCTCATGACGTGAGCCATGACGAACGAGACCAAGCAGGCGCCAGCGCGCACATCATCCTTGTTTCCTGTTTGGTGCTAAGGAGGCAAGCGCAGGCGAGGAGTACCGAGGCGTCAAGCAAAGGTTTCCATATCGGTGCAACGAGACCAAGACCAGCAGGATGGCAAGATGGAGGTCACCATGGAGCCCAAGGCGGCGTCACCACCAGAGCCTTTGGCAGGCGAAGACTGCTTTTGTCAGGATAACTTGTACTAGCTGTCCCCTTTCAAATTGGCCATTGTTGGCTCCCTTCCCGCTCAATATTTTGGGGAGAGGACCAGGGCCTCTATAAATAGGACTAGCCACCACCATAGAAAGGGGGGATCATTCAGATCATCCTCATCCACACACAAGTTCACCAAGCACAAGAACACCTCACCTCAGGAGGCTGTTCTTCCCCTTATCTTATTCATCCTCGGCCCAGAGAGGCAATCCACCACACCACACTGGAGTAGGGTATTACACCACAACGGTGGCCCGAACCAGTATAAATCTTGTGTCTCATGTGTTGCGAGTTCGTCGAGCTAGCCTAAGAGATCGTAGCGAGGTTGAGGGCGTGATTCGGTAGGGGGAGATCTTTGTGCACACCCCAGTGTTCAAACCTTGAGGGTTTTGCCGGAACCCGAGATCCGACATGATCGGACATGGTTTAGTTGATATGGATCACGTGATCACTTAGATGATTAGAGGGATGTCTATCTAAGTGGGAGTTCTTAAGTAATTTGACTAATTGAACTTTAATTTATCATGAACTTAGTATCTGATAGTATTTTGCATGTCTATGTTGTTGTAGATAGATGGCCCATGCTGTTGTTCCGTTGAATTTTAAAGTGTTCCTTGAGAAAGCAAAGTTGAAAGATGATGGTAGCAATTACACGGACTGGGTCCGTAACTTGAAGATTATCCTCATTGCTACACAGAAGAATTATGTCCTGGAAACACCGCTAGGTGTCGGTGTCAAAACCGGCGGATCTCGAGTAGGGGGTCCCGAACGTGTGTCTAAGGTCGATGGTTACAGGAGACAGGGGACACGATGTTTACCCAGGTTCGGGCCCTCTCTATGGAGGTAATACCCTACTTGCTGCTTGATTGATCTTGATGAATATGAGTATTACAAGAGTTGATCTACCACGAGATCGTAATGGCTAAACCCTAGAAGCCAAGCCTGTATGACTATGGTAATGAGTATATCCTTTCCGGACTAAACCCTCCGGTTTATATAGACATCGGGGGTGGATCTAGGGTTACATAGAGTCGGTTACATAAGATGGAATCTTCATAGTTGCTCGCCAAGCTTGCCTTCCACGCCAAGGAGAGTCCAATCCGGAAACGGGTATGGTCTTCGGCCTTCGCATCTTCACAGCCCATCAGTCCGGCCCATGGATAACAGGCCGGACGCCCGAGGACCCCTTAGTCCAGGACTCCCTCAGTAGCCCCTAAACCTGGCTTCAATGACGAGGAGTCCGGCGCGCAGATTGTCTTCGGCATTGCAAGGCGGGTTCACCCTTTCGAACTCCAAGAGAGTCTTCAGATGTAATGATTGTATCCGGGCTTGTAAACACAACTGGTGAGGATATAATATTTCACGGGCCCAATCTTATGACAACTTTTTTGGGTAATATGACATCATGTCAGCTCGATCATTATTTTTGAACCGTTGGCTAGCCCGTCGTCTAACGTCTCAAGACGGGGTTTTATCGGAACCATCTTATCCAAGCGGAGCTCGTGTCCCCCTTTTTTAAGGGATTCTTGTTAACACGGACGTGGGTAACCCAACAGTCACTTGGGTACAACTCCTTGGGAATAGGCAAGTTTTGAGGCCCAGGAGGAGACGCTCTATATTCGCGGTCTTTATATAGGGGCACAAACCCGTCTTTTTTCTTTCACGCTTGCTTCCCCCTCAACCCTTGCTACCCCGAGTTCCAACACCCGGGTTTCAGTCGCCACAAGCTCCGATCATGTCCGGATCCAGCCGTCAAGACCGGTGGGTGGCTTCCTCTGTCACGGAGGGAGATATTTCAAAGCTTCGTGCGGCGAGGTATCTGACCGCTGATACGTCTCCAACGTATCTATAATTTTTTATTGTTCCATGCTATATTATATTCTGTTTTGGACATTATTGGCCTTTATTATACACTTTTATATTATTTTTGGGACTAACCTATTAACCGGAGGCCCAGCCCAGAATTGTTGTTTTTTCCCTATTTCAGAGTTTTGCAGAAAAATAATGTCAAACGGAGTCCAAACGGAATGAAACCTTCGGGAATGTGATTTTCGGAACGAACGTGATCCAGAGGACTTGGACCCTCCGTCAAGAAAGCAACCAGGAGGGCACGAGGTAGGCGCGCCTACCCCGGCACGCCCTCCACCCTCGTGGGCCTGTTGCTCCACCGACGTACTCCTTCCTCCTATATATACCTCGTACCCCCAAACTACGGAACACGGAGCCAAAAACCTAATTCCACCGCCGCAACCTTCTGTACCCACGAGATCCCATCTTGGAGCCTGTTCCGGAGCTTCGCCGGAGGGGGCATCGATCACGGAGGGCTTCTACATCAACACCATAGCCTCTCCGATGATGAGTGAGTAGTTTGCCTCAGACCTTCGGGTCCATAGTTATTAGCTAGATGGCTTCTTCTCTCTTTTGGATCTCAATACAATGTTCTCCCCCTCTCGTGGAGATCTATTTGATGTAATTTTATTTTTGGTGTGTTTGTTGAGGCCGATGAATTGTGGGTTTATGATCAAGTTTATCTATGAACAATATTTGAATCTTCTGAATTCTTTTTATGTATGATTGGTTATCTTTGCAAGTCTCTTCAAATTATCAGTTTGGTTTGGCCTACTAGATTGATCTTTCTTGCCATGGGAGAAGTGCTTAGCTTTGGGTTCAATCTTGCGGTGTCCTTTCCCGGTGTGATGAGGGGCAGCAATGCACGTATTGTATTGTTGCCATCGAGGATAACAAGATGGGGTTTTTATCATATTGCATGAATTTATCCCTCTACATCATGTCATCTTGCTTAAAGCGTTACTCTGTTCTTATGAACTTAATACTCTAGATGCATGCTGGATAGTGGTCGATGTGTGGAGTAATAGTAGTAGATGCAGGCAGGAGTCGGTCTACTTGTCTTGGATGTGATGCCTATATACATGATCATACCTAGATATTCTCATAACTATGCTCAATTCTGTCAATTGCTCAACCGTAATTTGTTCACCCACCATAAATACTTATGCTCTTGAGTGAAGCCACTAGTGAAACCTATGGCCCCCGGGTCTATTTTCCATCATATTAATCTTCCAACACTTAGCTATTTCCGTTGCCTTTTATTTTACTTTGCATCGTTATCATAAAATTACCAAAAATATTATTTTATCATATCTATCAGATCTCACTCTCGTAAGTGACCATGTAGGGATTGACAACCCCTTATCGCGTTGGTTGCGAGGATTTATTTGTTTGTGTAGGTGCGAGGGACTCGTGCGTGGCCTCCTACTAGATTGATACCTTGGTTCTCAAAAACCAAGGGAAATACTTACGCTTTCTTTCTTGCATCACCCTTTCCTCTTCAAGGGAAAACCAACGCCTTTGCTCAAGAGGTAGCAAGAAGGATTTACATGGCGCTGTTGCCGGGGAGTCTACGCAAAAGTCAACATACCAAGTACCCATCACAAACCCTTATCTCCCGCATTACATTATTTGCCATTTGCCTCTCATTTTCCTCTCCCCCACTTCACCCTTGCCGTTTTATTCGCCCTCTTTTTTCGTTTGCCTCTTTTGCTTGTCTCTTGTTTGCTCGTGTGTTGGATTGCTTGCTTGTCACGATGGCTCAAGATAATACCAAATTATGTGACTTTACCAATACCAACAACAATGATTTCCTTAGCACTCCGATTGCTCCTCTTACCGATACTGAATCTTGCGAAATCAATACTGCTTTGTTGAATCTAGTCATGAAAGATCAATTCGCCGGCCTTCCTAGTGAAGATGCCGCTACCCATCTGAATAGCTTCGTGGATTTGTGTGATATGCAAAATAGGAAAGATGTTGATAATGATATTGTTAAACTGAAGCTATTTCCTTTTTCGCTTAGAGATCGTGCTAAGGCTTGGTTTTTCTCTTTGCCTAAAAATAGTATTGATTCTTGGAATAAGTGCAAAGATGCTTTTATCTCTAAGTATTTTCCTCCCGCTAAGATCATCTCTCTTAGAAACGATATTATGAATTTTAAGCAACTTGATCATGAACATGTTGCACAAGCTGGGAGAGGATGAAATTAATGATACATAATTGCCCTACTCATGGTTTGAATTTGTGGATGATTATACAAAAAATTTATGCGGATTGAATTTTGCTTCTAGAAATCTTTTAGATTCGGCCGCAGGAGGCACTTTTATGGAAATCACTTTAGGAGAAGCTACTAAACTCCTAGATAATATTATGGTTAATTATTCTCAATGGCACACTGAAAGGTCTACTAATAAAAAAGTGCACGTGATAGAAGAAATTAATGTTTTGAGTGGAAAGATGGATGAACTTATGAAATTATTTGCTACTAAGAGTGTTTCTTCTGATCCTAATGATATGCCTTTGTCTACTTTGATTGAGAATAATAATGAATCTATGGATGTGAATTTTGTTGGTAGGAATAATTTTGGTAACAACGCATTATAGAGGAAACTTTAATCCTAGACCGTATCCTAGTAATTCCTCTAATAATTATGGTAATTCCTACAACAATTCTTATGGAAATTTTAATAAGATGCCTTCTGAATTTGAGACTAGTGTTAAAGAGTTTATGAATTCACAAAAGAATTTCAAAGCTTTGCTTGAAGAAAAAATGCTTAAAGTTGATGAATAGGCTAGGAACGTTGATAGAATTTATCTTGATGTTGATTCTTTGAAACTTAGATCTATTCCACATAAGCATGATATCAATGAGTCTCTCAAAGCCATGAGAATTTCCATTGATGAGTGCAAAGAAAGAACCGCTAGGATGTGTGCTAAGAAGAATTGCATTATAAAAGCGTGTTCTTCTAATTTCTATTAAAATAAAGATGAAGATCTAAAAGTTATTGATGTGTCCCCTATTAAATCTTTGTTTTGCAATATGAATCTTGATAATGATGGGACTGAATATGATCCACCTTTACCTAGAAGGCATTCCAAAAATTCGGAGTTTTTAGATCTTGATGCAAAAATTGGTAAAAGTGAGATTGAAGAAGTTAAAACTTTAGATCTCAATGAACCCACTATTTTGGATTTCAAGGAGTTTAATTATGATAATTGCTCTTTGATAGGTTGTATTTCCTTGTTGCAGTCCATGCTAAATTCTCCTCATACTTATAGTCAAAATAAAGCTTTTACTAAACATATCGTTGATGCTTTGATGCAATCTTATGAAGAAAAACTTGAGTTGGAAGTTTCTATCCCTAGAAAAATTTATGATGAGTGGGAACCTACTATTAAAATTAAAATTAAAGATCATGAATGCTATGCTTTGTGTGATTTGGGTGCTAGTGTTTCCACAATTCCAAAAACTTTATGCGATTTACTAGGTTTCCGTGAATTTGATGATTGCTCTTTAAATTTGCACCTTGCGGATTCCACTATTAAGAAACCTATGAGAAGAATTAATGATGTTCTTATTGTTGCAAATAGGAATTATGTGCCCGTAGATTTTATTGTTCTTGATATAGATTGCAATCCTTCATGTCCTATTATTCTTGGTAGACCTTTCCTTAGAACAATTGGTGCAATTATTGATATGAAGGAAGGGAATATTAGATTCCAATTTCCATTAAGGAAAGGCATGTAACACTTCCCTAGAAAGAAAATAAAATTACCATATGAATCTATTATGAGAGCCACTTATGGATTGCCTACCAAAGATGGCAATACCTAGATCTATCCTTGCTATTATGCCTAGCTAGGGGCGTTAAACGATAGCGCTTGTTGGGAGGCAACCCAATTTTATTTTTAGTTTTTTTGCGTTTTTCTTTTGTTTAGAAATAAATATTTGATCTAGCCTCTGGTTAGATGTCTTTTTATGTTTTAATTAGTGTTCGTGCCAAGTTAAACCTTTAGGATCTTCTTGGATGATAGTTATTTGATCTTGCTGTAATTTCCAGAAACTTCCTATTCACGAAAACAATTGTTAAAAATCACCAGAACGTGATAAAATATTGATTCCAATTGCTGCTTATCAATAAACAAATTTTATAGGTCTTCCTATTTTGGCTGAAGTTTTGGAGTTCCAGAAGTTTGCATTAGTTACAGATTGCTACAGACTGTTCTGTTTTTGACAGATTCTGTTTTTCGTGTGTTGTTTGCTTATTTTGATGAATCTATGGC
Organism: Aegilops bicornis; assembly: GCA_021605145.1. Taxonomy (NCBI): domain Eukaryota; kingdom Viridiplantae; phylum Streptophyta; class Magnoliopsida; order Poales; family Poaceae; genus Aegilops; species Aegilops bicornis. The sequence continues at coordinate 516,107,984 of CM038674.1, forward strand.
TAGTAAAATAGTTTATAAACCATAGAGAAGTTGGAATACAGTAGGTTTGACACCAATATAAATAAAGAATAAGTTCATTACAGTACCTTGAAGTGGTCTTTTGTTTTCTTTCGCTAACGGAGCTCACGAGATTTTCTGCTGAGTTTTGTGTTGTGAAGTTTTCAAGTTTTGGGTGAAAAATTTGATGGATTGTGGAACAAGGAGTGGCAAGAGCCTAAGCTTGGGGATGCCCATGGCACCCCAAGATAATATAAGGACACCTAAAAGCCAAAGCTTGGGGATGCCGGAAGGCATCCCTCTTTCGCTTACTTCCATCGGTAACTTTACTTGGAGCTATATTTTTATTCACCACATGATATGTGTTTTGCTTGGAGCGTCTTGTATGATTTTAGTCTTTGCCTTTTAGTTTACCACAATCATCCTTGCTGTACACACCTTTTGAGAGACACACACATGATTCAGAAATTATTAGAATACTCTATGTGCTTCACCTATATCTTTTGAGTTATATAGTTTTTGCTCTAGTACTTCACTTATATCTTTTAGAGCACGGTGGTGGTTTTGTTTTATAGAAACTATTATTCTCTCATGCTTCACTTAAATTATTATGAGAGTCTTAAACAGCATGGTAATTTGCTTAAATAATCCTAATATGCTATGTATTCAAGACTAGTAAAAATTTTCTTATGAGTGTTTTGAATACTATGAGAAGTTTGATGCTTGATGATTGTTTTGAGACATGGAGGTAGTGATATTAGAGTCATGCTAGTTGAGTGGTTGTGAATTTGAGAGATACTTGTGTTAAAGTTTGTGATTCCCGTAGCATGCGCCTATGGTGAACCGTTATGTGATGAAGTCGGAGCATAATTTATTTATTGATTGTCTTCCTTATGGGTGGCGGTCGGGGAATGAGCGATGGTCTTTTCCTACCAATCTATCCCCTAGGAGCATGCGCTAATACTTTGCTTTGATAACTTGTAGGTTTTTGCAATAAGTATATGAGTTCTTTATGACTAATGTTGAGTCCATGGATTATACGCACTTTCTTCCCTCCACCATTGCTAGCCTCTCTAATACCGCACACTTTTCGCCGGTATCATACACCCACCATAAACCTTCCTCAAAACAACCACCATACCTACCTATCATGGCATTTCCATAGCCATTCCGAGATATATTGCCATGCAACTTACCACCATTCCAATTATTATGACATGCTCCATCATTGTCATATTGCTTCGCCTGATCATGTAGTTGACATCGTATTTGTGGCAAAGCCACCGTTCATAATTCTTTCATACATGTCACTCTTGATTCATTGCATATCCCGGTACACTGCCGGAGGCTTTCACATAGAGTCATATTTTGTTCTAAGTATTGAGTTGTAATTTATGAGTTGTAAGTAAATAAAAGTGTGATGATCATCATTATTAGAGCATTGTCCCAAGTGAGGAAAGGATGATGGAGACTATGATTCCCCCACAAGTCAGGATGAGACTCCGGACTAAAAAAAGAGGCCATAAAAAAGAGAGAAAAGGCCCAAATAAAAAATGAGAGAAAAAGAGAGAAGTGACAATGTTACTATCCTTTTACCACACCTGTGCTTCAAAGTAGCACCATGATCTCCATGATAGAGAGTCTCTTATGATATCACTTTCATATACTAGTGGGAATTTTTCATTATAGAACTTGTCTTGTATATTCCAATGATGGGCTTCCTCAAAATGCCCTAGGTTTTCGTGAGCAAGCGAGTTGGATGCACACCCACTTAGTTTCTTTTGTTGAGCTTTCATATACTTATAGTTGTAGTGCATCCGTTGCATGGCAATCTCTACTCACTCACATTGATATCTATTGATGGGCATCTCCATAGCCCGTTGATACGCCTAGTTTATGTGAGACTATCTTCTCCTTTTTTGTCTTCTTCACAACCACCATTCTATTCCACATATAGTGCTATGTCCATGGCTCACGCTCATGTATTGCGTGAAGATTGAAAAAGTTTGAGAACATCAAAAGTATGAAACAATTGCTTGGTTTTTCATCGGGGTTGTGCATGATTTAAATACTTTGTGTGGTGAAGATAGAACATAGCCAGACTATATGATTTTGTAGGGATAACTTTCTTTGGGCATGTTATTTTGAGAAGACATGATTGCTTAGTTAGTATGCTTGAAGTATTATTATTTTTTATGTCAATATTAAACTTTTGTCTTGAATCTTTCGGATCTGAATATTCATACCACAATTAAGAAGATTTACACTGAAATAATGCCTAGTAGCATTCCACATCAAAAATTCTGTTTTCATCATTTACATACTCGAGGACGAGCAGGAATTAAGCTTGGGGATGCTTGATACGTCTCCAACGTATCAATAATTTTTTATTGTTCCATGCTATATTATATTCTGTTTTGGACATTATTGGGCTTTATTATACACTTTTATATTATTTTTGGGACTAACCTATTAACCGGAGGCCCAGCCCAGAATTGCTGCTTTTTGCCTATTTCAGAGTTTCGCAGAAAAAGAATATCAAACGAAGTCCAAACGGAATGAAACCTTCGGGAACGTGATTTTCGGAAAGAATGTGATCCATAGGACTTGGACCCTCCGTCAAGAAAGCAACCAGGAGGGCACGAGGTAGGGGGGCGCGCTTACCCCCCCAGGCACGCCCTCCACCCTTGTGGGCCCCCTGTTGCTCCACCGACGTACTCCTTCCTCCTATATATACCTACGTACCCCCAAACTACGGAATCTGGATCCAAAAACCTAACTCCACCGCCGCAACCTTACATGCTCCACGAGATCCCATCTTGGGGCCTGTTAAAGCTCACGGAGGGGGCATCGATCACGGAGGGCTTCTACATCAACACCATAGCCTCTCCGATGATGTGTGAGTAGTTTACCTCGGACCTTCGGGTCCATAGTTATTAGCTAGATGGCTTCTTCTCTCTTTTGGATCTCAATACAATGTTCTCCCCCTCTCTCGTGGAGATCTATTCGATGTAATTTTCTTTTGCGGTGTGTTTGTTGAGACCGATGAATTGTGGGTTTATGATCAAATTTATCTATGAACAATATTTGAATCTTCTGAATTCTTTTATGTATGATTGGTTATCTTTGAAAGTCTCTTAGAATTATCAGTTTGGTTTGGCCTATTAGATTGATCTTTCTTGCCATGGGAGAAGTGCTTAGCTTTGGGTTCAATCTTGTGGTGTCCTTTCAGTGTGATGAGGGGCAGCAAAGGCACGTATTGTATTGTTTTCATCGAGGATAACAAGATGGGGTTTTTATCATATTGCATGAATTTATCCCTCTACATCATGTCATCTAGCTTAAGGCGTTACTCTGTTCTTACGAACTTAATACTCTATATGCATGCTTTGGATAGCGGTCGATGTGTGGAGTAATAGTCGTAGATGCAGGTGAAGTCGATCTACTTGTCTCGGACATGATGCCTATATACATGATCATACCTAGATATTCTCATAACTATGCTCAATTATATCAATTGCTCAACAGTAATTTGTTCACCCACCGTAAATACTTATGCTCTTGAGAGAAGCCACTAGTGAAACCTATGGCCCCCGGGTCTATTTTCCATCATATTAATATTCCAACACTTAGCTATTTCCGTTGCCTTTTATTTTACTTTTATTTTACTTTGCATCTTTATCATAAAAATACCAAAAATATTATCTTATCATATCTATCAAATCTCACTCTCGTAAGTGACCGTGTAGGGATTGACAACCCTTATCACGTTGGTTGTGAGGATTTATTTGTTTGTGTAGGTGCGAGAGACTCGTGCGTGGCCTCCTACCGGATTGATACATTGGTTCTCAAAAACTAAGGGAAATACTTATGCTTCTTTACTGCATCACCCTTTCCTCTTCAAGGGAAAACCAACGCAGTGCTCAAGAGGTAGCAACCGCAGAAATCCTTCATCAGCTTCCTGCCGAGGGGCAGGTTAGTCCCACCCCCAGATCCGGCGAGAGGGCCGTGTTTGTGTCCCACTTCCTCCGCGGGTTAGGGTTTGCACTTAACCCCTTCGTCCGAGGGCTAATGTTCTATTATGGGCTAGATTTTCATGATCTGGCCCCGGACTCTATTCTTCTTATCTTGGTGTGTATCGTCACGTGCGAACCCTTCCTCCGAACTCCTCCGCACTTCGGCTTGTGGTTCAAGACCTTCGATTTGAAGCCGCAAGTGATAGAGGGGGAGCAGGCAGAGTGCGGTGGCGCCATGGTGAGCAAGCTTGCTAGCGTTGTTTGGCTGAAAGGATCCTTTGCCAAATCTTTTGACTTATGGCAGCAGGGGTGGTTTTATATCATCGAGCCCCGTGGCTCCAAGTGGGCAGCTACGCCCGCATTTCGATCTAGCCCCCCAATTCAGCTTGCATCGTGGATTAACAAGGGGTTGGACTGGGGATCAACAAACGAGGTGCGGACTCTGCAAAGTCGCATCCGAAGCCTCACTGAGAGGTACATCAATATCGTCAACGTTGTTCAAGTAATGCTAGTCCGTCGGACCCTGCCGTGCCAGCGACGGCCTCTCCACCTGTGGGAGTTTAATCCGGAAGGGCGGAGGACTCTTCAACACTTCTTCGGCACTACAAACGAAGGAATGTGGAGATATTCTTTGGGAAACGAAAGCAATGGCCGGACGCCACCGAAGATATCGGCCTAGACTGTAACCATCCGGACAGCCCGGTAAGTGCCCGTTCGCCGAACACCTCATAATCAGATACCCAGTGGTAAGATACTGACCGAACCATCCTTTTTCAGGGCTGGATAAAGAAAGTGGAACGGATTAGGTGTCCGGCTCCCCTTCCCGAAGATGTAGCTGATCTTGTGTTAACAAGGATGCTGGCCTCGGCACCATACCAGGCGCCGGCAAGGGAGGGCAAAGAGGAGAGTGAAAAGACCTGGGATGACCTTCGTTCTGGAGGTAAGTCAGATACTGAGTCCGGAGAAATCGACCTTTCCTCGCCTGAAGACAAAGGCGAGAAAGGAGCCAGTACCCCTTCTTCGAGAAGGAGGAAGAGGGCCGCCTCCGAAGGTTGGGAGGGGCGGTCTCCCAAGAAGGGCAAGATGTCACCGTCGAGCGGCTTGGGTTTGGAAAGCGACGCCGTTGAACAGCTCCAACATGGGGACAAGTCCTCAACCAAACTGTGAGTGAATCCGGGGTGCTTTGATAGCGTCCCGCTCCTTTTCCGTTTACCAAAGATATACATAACGTGTCCGTGCATTTCTACAGGTCAGCACAGAGTTTTTCGGGGCAATCCTCTTCTTCGGGAGGTCTCCTCCTAGAGATGATGGAAAGTGAGACGCCTCCCCCGACCTCCTCGCCCAATAAGGCGGACGACTCCGAAGTGTCATCGCGGAGGGTTTTTCAACAGGCTATGCAGGGATGAAAGAGGCAGTACCCGAAGGTGGACCTCCGATTGTCCGGGATTCTGGGGCCAATAATGAAGGCCCCAGACTATCTGGCTTGCAGCCGACAATGATTCCGGAGATGGGTGAACGAATTCCTTCAAAGGATGACTGTGCTCCTAGAGCGGCTTCCGGAGACCCAGCGGCTCCGGACATGTTGTGGGACATGCCGCAAAACGCATCTGTCTCGGGGGAACAACGTACCTTGATGGGTACAGTGTTTGAGAAGATTTTGTCCGCGAAGAGCGGATTAAATGAAGCCTTCATGAGCCTACTAAAAAGGCTTCGAGGTTTGTGATATAATGTTTTCAGCTATGTTTTATTTGCAAAGATGCACCTGTGTATAGGTAGTAGCCCCTGAGACTCGGGTTGGCTTCCTTTGGAAGCGAACGGAGGATCGAAAAGAATCATTCGAGGACTAACCTGATGAACTTGAACACATGCTGCTTCCCCTTTGGCTACTTCCCAGACTATGGATATTGCCGAGCTGCAGCGGAAGCTTGATGTAGCAGGGGACGATCTTGCGTTAATCAATATGTGTCTTGACGAGTCGCAAGGTATGTATTTGGGGCAATCCCCATACATTTTTGTGGTATAAGCATGATGCTAAAATTTATATGCTGGAATATCCATGGCTGCAAATGGTGCTGCCGCCGTTGAAGTTCTTCGAGCGGAGCTGGCCTAGGCCAAGGAGCAGGCATGGTGTAGCAATGCTGTTGCCGAAAAGGCATCGGCTGAGTTAAAAGCCAAACAAGCTGCACGGTGCCAAGACGAGGAGAAAGTATCGGCGATGGCGCTCGAACTGAAAAATGCTACCAGCCGCTGCGAATTTATGGAGAAGGAGAATGAAGCCAAAATGGCTGAACTGGACAAGGCCTTACAAGAGGCAAGAGAAGCGCGGTCAGAATCAAGAGCAGCCCGTGAGGAGATCTGACAAGCTGGGGTGATTGCGGCTGGTAAGCCCTTTTTGCTGCAAACTAAGTTCGGCGATCCGAACTATGCTCAGCTTAACCGAGTGTGGAGTTCTCCAGACGAGTTTTTAGACTTGCCGAAGAGTTCTTCCGATGCGGCACAGTATTACCAAACGCGAGATGGGTACGCAACGGAGAAGCTTTTCTGGTCACAATTTGGCGCATCAAAGCGCCGGCTGTTGCTGAATAAACAGATGTCCCAATGGGCCGAACTTCATAGGATATCTGGCGCTGCCATGAAGAACGTCATAATCCAGTTGTGGCCAATTGACGTCAAAATAATGTGGCGAACGAGGCAATCAGACTATAGGGTGTTAACACTTTCACTTAGCCATAGGAGTTTTATGGTGGGACTGCGACATAGCCCCTGGTATGTACGCGGCATATTATAATATGATGCTTTACATGTTTGATCTGAAAAAAGGTCCTTCGTGTGACACGGAGAATCGCTAAAGATTCCAATAAGTCGTCAAGTGGTTGACCAGCTCTCGCTGCATCATGACAGTCAGTTTTCAGCTTTCTCTACTGAGGTACTTGACCAGATGAACCGGAAGCACAATCGCAGTAGTTCTCCCTTTACTACCCTAGCCGATGGAGCGGAACGTAGGGTAGCAAGCACAGGAGCCGGGCAACCCAACTATTGACCCAAGACAATGATTCGGAGCTGATGCATATAAGGCCAAACTTGCGATGCCAAAGTACGCTATAGAGTTGTTCGGACTTTTGTTGGCAACTCATTTGTTCCCATACCGAGCCCCTGGCGGGTTATGCCAAGGTATATCTGTGAAACAACCATGGGAGCCATATTCATTGGCGAAACAACATGGATGATTAATTCAGATACTGTTTACTGGGACCTGAGTGATATGCCAATGATTACTTTATATATATATATATATACCACAACCCCGGCTATTTGACATGCTCGGGGTCGAAGGCGGAGGAAGAGGCATAGTACAGGCTCGAAATAAAGAGTGCGGTCTACAAAAAGTTATTTTGGACCTCCTGACACACGTCTGCGCCGCCTGTCCTCGGCGAGGGGAATCCTTGATGGAAGTAGCACCTTAGGTGAGTGCACTGATCTGAACTCCGATAGAGTCAATTTTAGATGTTTGTCCTGTTCGTCACCTATTTTTAAGAGATAGTGAAGAAAGAAATAAAAATAAAATAGATAAAAAATGTTACGGGAATGCTCGCAGGCTTGTCCGTAGTGTGCTTCCGCCAATGCCCATGGTATCTTGAGTGCGTAGTGATGTATGCGCGGTACAAATTTTGCAGGTTTACGAGGTGGGCGACGGAAGCCGGACTGCTATTCCGCTCCGGGAGTCTTCGATCCTCGGGTGGAAATTGCTTCTGACCCTCGGTATTTCGTTGGTGAACCTCTCCGTCGTCCCTGTCGCCTGGCGGCCTCCTCCCCTTGTGTTCGGTGTTGAGCTTGCCGGCCTGCTTAAATACCCAGTAGTTTCTGTTGGTATGATTAGCTGGTTTATCGGGGTGGCCGGGAATCTGGCAGGGTCGGTCCAATATCTTGTCTAGGTTGGAAGGTTCGTCTCGGTTCGCCTTGAATGGCTTCCTCCGTTGACTGGGCTTGGGATTGCTGAATCCGGCATTGACCGATGTGTCGCGTGATCTCTCATTATCATTGCGACTATTGTATTTGCTTCGCCGTGGCTTGCCGTTGTCGTCTCAGATTTTGGAAGTGCCCGGGTCGCTGGCGCTGTTGCTTCTACGAGCGAGCCAACTGTCTTCTCCCGCGCAAAAGCGGGTCATTAGAGCGGTAAGGGCTACCATGGATTTAGGTACTTCTTGACCGAGGTGGCGTGCCAGCCATTTGTCCCGGACGCTGTGTCTGAAGGCAGTAAGGGCTTCCGCATCCGGACAGTCGATGATTTGGTTCTTTTTGACTAAGAACCGAGTCCAGAGCTTCCAGGCTGACTCTCCGGGCTGCTGGACGATGTGACTTAGGTCATCGGCATCCGGTGGCCGGACATATGTTCCTTGGAAGTTGTCAAGGAAGGCCTCTTCCAAGTCCTCCCAGCTGCCCATGGAATTTTCAGGCAGGCTGTTTAACCAGTGCCGAGCTGGCCCTTTTAGCTTTAGTGGGAGGTATTTAATGGCGTGGAGGTCGTCTTCACGGGCCATATGGATGTGGAGGATAAAATCTTCTATCCATACCGCGGGATCGGTTGTTCCGTTGTATGATTCAATATTGATACGTTTGAATCCTTCGAGGAATTCATGATCCATTACTTCATTGGTGAAGCAAAGAGGGTGTGCAGCGCCTCTATGTTGGGCCACACTGCGACGTAACTCCGAAGGAGTCCATTTGCGGTTTTCGGCTCGGGCGTGGCTAGGTTTGTCATGTTCGGATAGGCAGCCATCATCGCGTGTCCGGGTGTGCCCTCGCGGTCCGTAGATCGATCTTGCGTGTCCTACTCTACTGTCCAAGTCCCATTAAAGGTCGTGTGTACAGCCACGGTTGTGTTATTCTTGCCTTTATGGCGAGGTGGGGCGGTCTGGTGTTCGGCTTGAGTTGCCTCTTTATCCGGACCTAGTTGTCTATGACCTGCCAAATTGTGTGATGATGGAACGGGCTCCAACGCCTCGTCATCAAACTGAGGTAGCAGTCTATGCTTCGGGTAGCTTTTGGCTGGGCCGCTAAGGCCGTATTCTTCGGCGGTCAGGACTTTGGTCCATCTATCATTGAGTAGGTCTTGGTCAGCTTGAAGCTGCTGCTGCTTCTTTTTCAGGCTCCTTGCAGTAGCTATTAGCATGCGCTTGAAGCGCTCCTGCTCGAGGGGTTCTTCGGGTACGGTGAAGTCTTCGTCGCCGAGGCTTACCTCATCTTCGGAGAGCGGAAGGTAGTTGTCGTCCTCCGAATTGTCACTGGGCAGGGCCTGTTCATCGGGGCTGGCTTGCCCGTTTTCTTGTTCCTCCTATTCGGATCTTGCTCCAACAGGGTCTTCATTGTTTTCAACGTCGTCCGGAGTACTATTTTCTCCGGTGCCAGCGTTGCTGTCTATTGAGCGATGTGACTTAGAGCGGCGTTTAGGGCGCCGGTACTTGGACTGTGTCTCAGGAGGTTTATTCTCAACTGGATCTTCTTTGTCATCATCGCTAGCTTTTTTAGGTGTGTCAACCATGTACACATCGTATGAAGATGTGGCCATCCAACGTCCAGTGAATGGTGGGTCTTGGCCTTGCTCCTTGTCGTAATCGTCGTCCATACCGTCGATGTCTTCGGAGCCATAATCAAGCACGTCAGTTAAGTCCTCGACAGTGGCTATGAAGTGGGTGGCAGGTGGGAAGCGAAATTCTCCATCACCAGCCTCTAGTCCGAACCGGACATAGTTCGGCTGTGGGTCCCCCGCCAAGGACAGGTTTTTTAATGAATTTAGCACATTGCCCAAGGGCGAGTGTTGGAAGACGTCTGCGACACTGAACTCGAAGTTCGATGACCGATCCAGCCTGGTGTCCGCAGGCGTACGCGGTTCGGAACTTATAGCTGGGAACGAGTCCGGAATTACGTTGACGCAGATATTCCCAGGTGCCGAGTCTGTGTGCAGCTCCAACGCCGCGGATTCTGTGGCTTTAGATGGCGCGATCTGCTCCGGATCTAAGGCCTTAGCAGTTACAGGAACCATCTTCTGAATATGGTCCGATGACAGATTTGAGTCATGCTCATCGGTGCGAGGGGGAGCGATCGCCGCGGTCTCAAATCCATCAAAGATCAAGTCTCCACGGATATCCGCAACGTAGTTCAAGCTTCCAAATCTGACCTGGTGGCCAGGGGCGTAGCTATCGATCTGGTCTAGATGGCCAAGCGAGTTGGCCCGCAGTACGAAGCTGCCGAATACGAAAATCTGTCCGGGGAGGAAGGTTTCTCCTTGGACAATGTCACTATAGACGATCGAAGGGGCCATCGAACCGATCACCGACGTCACAGTGGAACTCTCAATGAAAGCACCAATGTCGGTGTCAAAACCGGCGGATCTCGGGTAAGGGGCCCCGAACTGTGCGTCTAAGGTCGATGGTTACAGGAGACAGGGGACACGATGTTTACCTAGGTTCGGGCCCTCTCTATGGAGGTAATACCCTACTTCCTGCTTGATTGATCTTGATGAATATGAGGATTACAAGAGTTGATCTACCACAAGATCATAATGGCTAAACCCTATAAGCCTAGCCTGTATGACTATGGTAATGAGTATATCCTTTCGGGACTAAACCCTCCGGTTTATATAGACACCGGGGGGTGGATCTAGGGTTACATAGAGTAGGTTACATAAGATGGAATCTTCATAGTTGGTCGCCAAGCTTGCCTTCCCGCCGAGGAGAGTCCAATCCGGATGGGTACAGTCTTGGGCCTTCGCATCTTCACAGCCCATCAGTCCGGCCCATGGATAATAGGCCGCATGCCCGAGGACCCCTTAGTCCAGGACTCCCTCACTAGGTGCCAATCCCGCTGCAGGAGCAACGCCAGATGTTATGAACGTCTGGCAGAGCAAAGCTGATGACTACTCGATAGTTCAGTGTGCCATGCTTTACGGCTTAGAACCGGGACTTCAACAATGTTTTGAACGCCATGGAGCATATGAGATGTTCCAGGAGTTGAAGTTAATATTTCAAGCAAATGCCCGGATTGAGAGATATGAAGTCTCCAATAAGTTCTACAGCTGCAAGATGGAGGAGATAGTTCTGTCAGTGAGCATATACTCAAAATGTTTGGGTATAACAATCACTTGATTCAACTGGGAGTTAATCTTGATAGTGTCATTGACAGAATTATTCAATCACTGCCACCAAGCTACAGGAGCTTCGTGATGAACTATAATATGCAAGGGATGGATAAGACAATTCCAAACTCTTTGCGATGCTAAAGGCTGCACAGGTAGAAATCAAGAAGGAGCATGAAGTGTTGATGGTCAACAAGACCACCAGTTTCAAGAAAAAGGGTAAAGGGAAGAAGGGGATCTTCAAGAAGAACGGCAAGCAAGTTGCTGCTCGAGTGAAGAAGCCCAAGTACGGACCTAAGCACGAGGCCGAGTGCTTCTCTTGCATAGGGACTAGTCCTTTGAGCGGAACTGCCCCAAGTATTTGGCGGATAAGAAGGATTGCAAGGTGAACAAAGGTATATGTGATATACATGTTATTGATGTGTACCTTACTAATGCTCGTAGTAGCACCTGGGTATTTGACACATCTTCGTCGTATCTACTTTTCCAAACACTTTTGCCCTTGTTTTGGACTCTAACTTGTATGATTTGAATGGAACTAACCCGGACTGATGCTGTTTTCAGTAGAATTGCCATGGTGTTGTTTTATGCGAGAAAACAAAAGTTCTTGGAATGACACGAAACTCCATGGAATATCTTAGAATAAATAATAAAAATCCTCGCTAAAGATGAAGTCACAGGGGCCCACACCTGCTCACGAGGGTGGGGCGCGCCCCTCGGCGCGCCCCTACCTCGTGGGCCCCTGGATGCCCGCCGACGCCAACTCCAACTCCATATATTGGCTTTCGGGGAGAAAAAAACCAGAGAGAAAGTTTCGTCGCGTTTTACGATACGGTGCCCCCGCCAAGCCCTAATCTCTCTCGGGAGGGCTGATCCGAGTTAGATTCGGGGCTCGGAGAGGGGGATCGTCACCGTCGTCATCATCAACCATCCTCCATCACCAATTTCATGATGCTCACCGCCGATGCGTGAGTAATTGCATCGTAGGCTTGCTGGACGGTGATGGGTTGGATGAGATTTATCATGTAATTGAGTTAGTTTTGTTAGGGTTTGATCCCTAGTATCCATTATGTTACGAGATTGATGTTGCTATGACTTTGCTATGCTTAATGCTTGTCACTAGGGCCCAAGTGCCATGATTTCAGATCTGAACCTATTATGTTTTCATGAATATATGTGTGTTCTTGATCCTATCGTGCAAGTCTATAGTCACCTATTATGTATTATGATCCGGCAACCCCGAAGTGACAATAATCGGGACCACTCCCGGTGATGACCATAGTTTGAGGAGTTCATGTATTCACTATGTGCTAATGCTTTGTTCGGTTCTCTATTAAAAGGAGGCCTTAATATCCCTTAGTTTCCAATAGGACCCGCTGCCACGGGAGGGTAGGACAAAAGATGTCATGCAAGTTCTTTTCCATAAGCACGTATGACTATTTACGGAATACATGCCTACATTACATTGATGAACTGGAGCTAGTTCTGTGTCACCCTATGTTATGACTGTTACATGATGAACCACATCCGGCATAATTATCCATCGATGATCCGGTGCCTACGAGTTTTCCATATACTGGTTTACGCTTATTTACTTTTCCGTTACTCTTTGTTATCATCACTACAAAATACCAAAAACATTACTTTTCTTTGTCTTTACTTTTGTTACCGTTACCACCACTATCATATTACTTTGCTACTAAACACTTTGCTGCAGATACTAAGTTTCCAGGTGTGGTTGAATTGACAACTCGGCTGGTAATACTTGAGAACATTCTTTGGCTCCCCTTGTGTCGAATCAATAAATTTGGGTTGAATACTCTACCCTCGAAAACTGTTGCGATCCCCTATACTTGTGGGTTATCAAGACCTTTTTAGGCGCCGTTCTTGGGAGGATAGCTCTATTCTTTGAGTCACTTGGGATTTATATCTGCTGGACACTATGAAGAACTTGAAAGACGCTAAGACAACTATTTATCCCTCAACTACGAGGGGAGTTAAGGAAGCGCCATCTAGCTACGCACTTGATTCACCTTTTGTTATGAGTAAGCTAGCGACACCTAAACCTGCTTACGCTATTGATTACGATATGTCGCATGTTATTGATGATGCCACTTCTACATGCATGATAGTTATGATGAAACTACTTCTATGCTTGATACTACTTTGTGCCTCTTGGTGAATTTCTAGATGAACAAATTTCTAGGTCTAGAGAAAGAGAAATTATTGAAACTGAACACGATGATGTTAGTGATGATGAAAATAGGCCTGCTATTCCTGAGGGGTTACCTTTTTAATGCTGAATCTACTGAAGCTATTCTTGCTTGCTAGGATAGTCTTGAACGTAATAGGTTGCTAGTTAAATGGAGTAAAGAATGTTTTAGAGGTAGGATGAGACCCGAACCTGCTTTTGCTACTTCACCTATCTGTGTTCCTGATCAGGATTATTATGATTTTTCTGTTGATCCAGATATAATTACTTTGGTTGAATCTGATCCTTTTTATGGTTATGAATCTGAAACTGTTGTGGCACATCTTACTAAATTAAATGATATAGCTGCCCTGTTTACTAATAATGATAGATCACGCTACCTTTATTTACTCAAAATATTTCCGTTCTCATTAAATGATATAGCTGCCCTGTTTACTAATAATGAGGCTTCTCAAGTTACTTAATGCTTTGCCTGATCATCCTCTTAAGAAACCTGAAATATTTGATATCTTTTATAATGGACTAACTGAAGCTTCCAGAGATTACCTGGATAGTTGTGCTGGTTCTCTTTTCAGGGAAAGAACACCGGATGAAGCTGAAATTTTATTGAATAATATGTTGACAAATGAAAATAATTGGGCACCTCCTGAGCCAACTCCCCGAGCCAACTCCCGAGCCAGCTCCCCGAGCCAATTCTTGAGCCTATTCCTAAACCAACTCAAGAAGAGAGGTGTTCTATTTCTCGATCCGAAGATATGCAAGAGGCAAAGAAATCCATGAAAGAAAAAGGTATTAAAGCTGAAGATGTTAAGAATTTACCTCCTATTGAAGAAATACATGGTCTTAATTCACCGCCTATTGAAGAAGTATATGATCTCAATTACTTATTTACTGAAGAACCCCCCGATATCCCGACACAAGTAGTAAAGGTAAATTCTCTCTATAGATATGATAAAGCTGAAGTCCCTCCTACTAAAATTGCTAGTCGATTGCTTGGATGAGTTTGATGACTTTATGTTTAAGCAAGATGACTTTAATGCTTATTTTGGTAGACAATTAAAACAAAATACCTTTATGATTAAACGCTTGAGTGATTATATGGCTGATATTAGAGGTGAACTTAAACTTGTTAGCAAACATGCTTCTATGGTTATCACTCAAGTAGAACAAGTACTTAAAGCTCAGAAAGAAATACTTCATGAAATGAATAGTAAGAAAAATGATTATGCTGTTAGAGTGGCTACTAGAACTGGTAGAATGACTCAGGAACCTTTGTATCCTGAAGGCCACCCTAAGAGAATCGAGCAAGACTCTCAGAGAAATAATATTAATATGCCTAGTTCTTCTAAGAAAAAGAAAAAGAAAAATGATAGGACTGTGCAAACTTCTAGTGAACCTATTGCTGAACCACCTGATAATCCAAATGATATCTCTATGCCTGATGCTGAAACACAATCTGGTAATGAACATGAACCTAGTGGAAATGTTAATGATAATGTTCATGATGATGCTCAACCTAGTAATGATAATGATGTAGAAGTTGAACCTGTTGTTGATCTTGATAACCCACAATCAAGAAATCAACGCTATGATAAAAGAGACTTCGTTGCTAGGAAACATGGTAAAGAAAGAGAACCATGGGTTCAGAAACCCATGCTTTTTCCTCCCAAACCATCCAAGAAAAAGGATGATGAGGATTTTGAGCGCTTTGCTGAAATGATTAGACCTATCTTTTTGGGAATGCGATTAACTGATATGCTCAAAACAAATCCTTATGCTAAGTATATGAAGGATATCATAACAAATAAAAGAAAGATACCTGAAGCTGAAATTTCCACCATGCTTGCTAATTATACTTTTAAGGGTGGAATACCAAAAAAACTTGGAGATCAAGGAGTACCTACTATACCATGCTCCATTAAAAGAAATTATGTTAAAGCTGCTTTATGTGATCTTGGAGCTGGTGTTAGTGTTATGCCTCTCTCTTTATATCATAGACTTGACTTGAATAAGTTGACACCTACTGAAATATCTTTGCAAATGGCTGATAAATCAACTGCTATACCTGTCGGTATTTGTGAGGATGTGCCTGTTGTGGTTGCAAACGTTACTATTTTAACGGACTTTGTTATTCTTGATATTCCCGAGGACGATAGTATGTCTATTATTCTTGGAAGACCTTTCCTTAATACTGCAGGGGGCTGTTATTGATTGCAACAAAGGCAATGTCACTTTTCATGTTAATGGTAATGAGCATACGGTACACTTACCGAGGAAACAACCTCAAGTTTATAGTATCAACTCTATTGGAAAAATTCCATCGATTATATTTGGAGGTTTTGAATTTCGTCTTCCTACTGTCAAGAAGAAATATGATATACTTATTATTGGGATGTCCATATCCCCGTTGAGGTAACATAGTGTTATTCGAAATTTCTCCGGTTTCATGTTAATCGGAATGAGTTTGTTAACAAGACTTGATCAACCTTGTTAGTGGATTCCTTTTGATGAGCATGAGATGGATGAAACTAGAAGCACAACTTTCTGTACCCTCTTTATATTTTCTGTTACTTAGTAGAAATAAAGTAAAATAGTATTTTCATTCTGCTTCTCGACTTATCCGTGCAATATAAAATTATCCCGAAAATAAAAGTCCTCGTAATGCCATGCCAATTTAATATGATTTTTTGGGAATATTTGAGGATTTTAGTGCAAAAATTATCATGGGGAGCCACACTGCCACGAGGGTGGAGGGCGCGCCCTACCCCCCTGGGCGCACCCCCTGCCTCGTGGGCGCACGGTGGCCCTCCTCCACTTATCCCTGCATCCATCTTCTTCCTTTGCCTCACACAAACCCAAAAAACCAACTCAAGCTCGTGTTCCAGCCGCTTTTGCTGTGATTTTCGATCTCCTTGCTCAAAGCACCTCTCACAAAACTGCTTGGGGAGAATGTTCCTTGGTATGTGACTCCTCCATTAGTCCAATTAGTTTTTGTTCTAGTGCTTTATTCATTGCAAATTTGTGCTGCATAGGTGACCATGTTCTTGAGCTTGCATGTCAAATTTATTTGGTTCCAAGTAGTTCTAATGCTTGATATATGCTCTAGGCACTTGTGGGAGTTGTTGCTATCAATTTTATTGAAGTTCGTTCACTTTTGTTTGAAGTTACTAAAAATTTCAGATTGTTTCAGAAATAATGAAGAATTTTTTTAGGGGCTCGTCGAGCCGAAGCTCTAAGGAAAAACAAAAGGAAGAAGAACAGAAGCCCAAATTTAATTTGCCTTGCATCACGGAGGTTCGGCCGTGTGAATGGCCTTCCGATGACTTCTTGAGGAGAGCCGGGATTTATGAGGATTTCTATCTATTGATTGAGAACGCCGGCCTCACCAACTTCCTCCGCGACCAACGTCATCAAGATCTCTTACTCACAAATACTTTTGTGCGTAACTTCTACTTTTTCCCTAAGAAATCACCTCCAACAAAGAGAGTTCCGTTTATATGACGTTGTTAAGGAAATGCCATTAGCTGAATTTTGCGAGGTTTGCAAAATACCCTTTGAGGGCAACTTAGATGAACTACACCGTAATGAAGTAGAAGCTTTCATTGACACTATCACTGTGCGAGAAACCTGGAAGGTTTCTGATGCAAGAATCACTAGCATACATTTTCCTGTTTTACGTTATTTTGCCTTATTTGCTAGTCGTTGCTTGATTGGACGCGGGAACTGTGGGAACCTTAGCATTCCTGATATTATCATTTTGTTCCATGGTTTATACCGCAATAACTCTGTTAGTATGGGTGGAATTGTTGCTATACGGTTAAGTCTGAACCGTACTAAAGGCCCCATCTTTGGAGGCATTTATGCTTCACGCCTAGCTGAACATTTTGAAATACCTATTATGCATGAGGAGAAAGAAGAAACAGCGCTGCCCCGTGCTGATTTAGATTATAAGAGTATGCTAGCGCATGATTTTCTTGTTAAGAGTCGCGAAGGGGAGCTTAAATATAAATTGTACTTTGATAAACATCACCCTGAGACTATTACTTTGCCTGCTCCCTCTTTGTTTAACTTGTCTACAGGTTCTTACATTGTTCCGCGGCGGCTGTTCAAGCCTATCGGAATCTGCACCAGCCTTTAACCGGAGCCACAAGATGAGCCTCCACGAATGTCTGTTTATTCTTGGGACCTGAGGCGGTTGCCGGCCACAAGTGGCCAGAGTCCTCTTCATCACATTATGATCCCAACTATTCTTCATCGCAAAGACGACCCAGCTACATTTACGGGTATCGGCCAGGCTATCCTCGGCAATAGACCAACTTAGGCCAAAAGCCTAAGCTTGGGGGAGTACGTATTCTCACCGACATTACATTCATGTTCACACACACTCATTGCTAGAAGTCGGTGCTCATACTCTTTCACTGTAATATCCATGCTAGTTTATTTTTCCTTTTTTCCTACTTTCTTTTTGTATGTTTAATAAACCTTAGAAAAACAAAAAAATTAGTTAGTCTACTTTCCTGCTGTAGTAGTAATAATTAAAAAGAAAACCCAAAAATATTTCCTGTTCTTCTTTTGCTTGTTGGGAGCTTTCCCGTGTAAATAGTTTTTATTTCTTTTCCTTTCTTTGGGGGTCGAGAAGACCATATTGAAAATGCTTAGTGGCTCTCATATGCATGATTGTTTATCTAACTTAGAGCCCATATTACTTGTCTTCTCTCTTGAGTTGAATGCTTGCATATTCCAGCTTAGTCCAATGCACGTTCACTCTTATTATTATACACACCGTTCGGTCATGCAAGTGAAAGGCAATAATGATGATATATGATGGACTTATTGGGATGAGAAAAGCTGGTATGAACTCGACCTCTCTTGTTTTTGTAAATATGATGATTCATCGTTCTGATTCAAATTGTTATGAAGTAAACATATTTGCAATGACATTTAGAGATTATAGTTGCTTAGGCCATGCTTGATTAGCTATGAGTTATAATGGTTTACCTTGCGTGCCAACATGCTATTGAGATGATTATGATGTGGTATGATAGTGTAGGACCTTGAAGTATGTCTAGAGGGGGGGGGGGTGATTAGACTACTTGACCAATAAAAACTTAATCTTTTCCCAATTTTATAGTTTGGCAGATTTTAGCTATTTTAGGACACGTCAAGCAATCATCACACAATTCAAGCAAGCATGCAAAGAGTATATAGGCAGCGGAAATTAAAGCATGCAACTTGCAAGAAAGTAAGGGGAAGGGTTTAGAGGATTCAAACGCAATTGGAGACACGGATGTTTTTGGCATGGTTCCGATAGGGTGGTGCTATCGCATCTCCACGTTGATGGAGACTTCAACCCACGAAGGGTAGCAGTTGCATGAGTCCACGGAGGACTCCACCCACGAAGGATCCACGAAGTAGCAACCTTGTCTATCCCACCATGGCCGCCGCCCACGAAGGACTTGCCTCACTAGCGGTAGATCTTCACGAAGTAGGCGATCTCCTTGCCTCATTTAACTCCTTGGTTCAACTCCACAAACTTGTCGGAGGCTCCCAAGTGACACCTAGCCAATCTAGGAGACACCACTCTCCAAGAAGTAACAAATGGTGTGTTGATGATGAACTCCTTGCTCTTGTGCTTCAAATGATAGTCTCCCCAACACTCAACTCTCATAGGATTTGGATCTGGTGGAAAGATGATTTGAGTGGAAAGCAACTTGGGGAAGGCTAGAGATCAAGATTCATATGGTAGGAATGGAATATCTTGGCCTCAACACATGAGTAGGTGGTTCTCTCTCGTAACCCGATAAGTTGGAAGTGTAGGTTCGGTCGATGGCTCTCTCCACGAATGAAGAGGAGGTGGAGGGGTATATATAGCCTCCACACAAAATCTAACCGTTACACACAATTTACCAAACTCGGTAGGACCGAATCAACAAACTCGGTCGGACCGACTCAGTAAACCTAGTGACCGTTAGTGATTTCGGTGGGACCGACATGCAACTCGGTAGGACCGATATGGTTAGGGTTAGGGCATAACGTAATCTCTGTGAGACCGATTACACAAACTCGGTGAGACCGATTTTGGTAATAACCTTACCAGAGAGTTGGTCAGGCAAACTCGGTGGGACCAATTTGCTCTTTCCGGTGAGACCGAAATGTTACAAAAAGGAAACAGAGAGTTTACATTGCAATCTCGGTGGGACCGATCGCTCACTTCGGTTAGACCGAAACGTTACGAAGGGAAACAGAGAGATTGCAACCCCATCTCGGTGAGACCGAGATCCCTATCGGTAAGACCGATTTGTTTAGGGTTTGTGGCAGTGGCTATGACTTTTGGAATCGGTGGCGCCGGATAGAAAGAATCGGTGTGACCGATTTTGGCTTTAGGTTTAGGTCATTTGTGGATGTGGGAAAGTAGTTGAGGGTTATTGAGCATATCACTAAGCACATGAAGCAAAAGGCTCATTAAGCAACACCTCATCCCTTCTTGATAGTATTGGCTTTTCCTATAGACTCAATGTGATCTTGGATCACTAAAATGTAAAATGAAGAGTCTTGAGCTTTTGAGCTTGAGCCAATCCTTTGTCCTTAGTATTTTGAGGGATCCACTTTCATCATCCATGCCATGCCATTCATTGAGCTTTCCTGAAATAATAGTCTTGGAATAGCATTAGCTCAATGAGCTATATGTTGTTATGAATTACCAAAACCACCTAGGGATAGTTGCACTTTCAGATAGGATGGTATCGTCCTTTAAATGAATTGAGTGACTCGACTTGGCACATGTTCACGCATGTAGTTGAATCAAATCAACATAGCCTTCATGATATTTATGTTCATGGTGGATTATATCCTATTCATGCTTATATTCAGTGTAAATTAATTTTAATGCATGTTTACGATCGTTGTCGCCTCTCTCGCTTGGTCGCTTCCAGTCTTTTTGCTAGCCTTCAATTGCATTTACTAAGAGGGAATACTGCTTGTGCATCCAAACTCCTTAAACCCCAAAGTTGTTCCATATGAGTCCACTATACCTTCCTATATGCGGTATCTACCGCTGCTCCAAGTAAATTTGTATGTGCCAAACTCCAAACCTTCAAATAAAATTCTGTTTTGTATGCTCGAGCAGCTCATGTGCAACTAGGGCTGCCTATATCTTCCATGCTAGGTGGGTTATTCTCAAGAGGAGTGGAATCCGCTCCTCATTCATTTAGAAAGGGCGATGCAGGGATGCCCAGCCCCATGATCCAAAAAGATCAAAGCAAATCAAAATAATTAAACAAAACCCCCTTGGGACCCGTTGAATGTTGGAGGCACTCTTTGTTTCGAGCAAGCCATGGATTGATGCTTGTGGAGGAAGGGGAGTATAAACCTTTACCATTCTGTTTGGGAACTGCCTATAATGCATGTAGTACGGAAGATACATCCATCTCATAGTTGTTGCATTGACAGTGAAAGTATGCCGCTCAAAATATTATTTATCTCTATTTCAAAATCCAGCTCTAGCACCTCTACAAATCCCTGCTTCCCTCTACGAAGGGCCTATATATTTACTTTTATGTTGAGTCATCACCCTTCTTATTAAAAAGCACCCGCTGGAGAGCACACTGTCGTTTGCATTCATTATGATTGGTTTATATTGGGTATGACTTGGTGGATCTCTTTTACCATGAATTACAATGTTTAGTCAGTCCTTGATCTTTAAAGGTGCTCTGCATTTATGTTTTGCGGTCTCAAAAAGGGCTAGCGAGATACCATTTTGTTATATCATGTTATGATTATTTTGAGGAAGTGTTGCCATCCGAGTTTTATTATTATGGCTCGCTAGCTGATTATGCTATTGATACAGTAATTGTGAGACCTACGTGTTATTGTGAGTATGGTTAGTTCATAATAATTCTGAAACTTGAATCTTTGGCTTTTCATGTTTACAACAACAAGAGCAAACAGAGTTTGTAAAAGTTTTTCTTTTTCTCTTTCAGTTTGTCAACTGAATTGCTTGAGGACAAGCAAGGGTTTAAGCTTAGAGGCAGTTGATACGCTCCGTCAGATCTACTTTTCCAAACACTTTTGCCCTTGTTTTGGACTCTAACTTGTATGATTTGAATGGAACTAACTTTCGGATCGTATTTGTTTTTCAGAATTGCCATGGTGTTGTTTTTATGTGCAGAAAACAAAAGTTCTCGGAATGACCTGAAACTCCACGGAATATCTTAGAATAAATAATAAAATCCTGGCCAAAGATGAAGACCAGGGGCCCACACCTGCTCACGAGGGTGGGGGCGCCCCCTCGGGCGCGCTTCTACCTCGTGGGCCCCTGGATGCCCGCCGACGCCAACTCCAACTCCATATATTGGCTTTCGGGAAGAAAAAATCAAAGAGAAAGTTTCATCGCGTTTTACGACACGGAGCCGCCAAGCCCTAATCTCTATCGGGAGGGCTGATCCGAGTCCGCTCGGGGCTCCGGAGAGGGGATTCGCCGTCGTCATCATCAACCATCCTCCATCACCAATTTCATGATGCTCACCGCCGTGCGTGAGTAATTGCATCGTAGGCTTGCTGGACGGTGATGGGTTGGATGAAATTTATCATGTAATCGAGTTAGTTTTGTTAGGGTTTGATCCCTAGTATCCATTATGTTCTGAGATTGATGTTGCTATGACTTTGCTATGCTTAATGCTTGTCACTAGGGCCCGAGTGCCATGATTTCAGATCTGAACCTATTATGTTTTCATGAATATATGTGTGTTCTTGATCCTGTCTTGCAAGTCTATAGTCACCTACTATGTGTTATGATCCGCAACCCAAGTGACAATAATCGGGACCACTCCCGGTGATGACCATAGTTTGAGGAGTTCATGTATTCACTATGTGCTAATGCTTTGTTCCGGTTCTCTATTAAAAGGAGGCCTTAATATCCCTTAGTTTCCAATAGGACCCGCTGCCACGGGAGGGTAGGACAAAAGATGTCATGCAAGTTCTTTTCCATAAGCACGTATGACTATTTACGGAATACATGCCTACATTACATTGATGAACTGGAGCTAGTTCTGTGTCACCCTATGTTATGACTGTTACATGATGAACCACATCCCAAGATAATTATCCATCGCTGATCCGGTGCCTCTGAAGTTTTCCATATCTTGGTTTACGCTTATTTACTTTTCCATTGCTACTGTTATCATCACTACAAAATACCAAAAACATTACTTTTGTTGTCTTTACTTTTGTTACCGTTACCACCACTATCATATTACTTTGCTACTAAACACTTTGCTGCAGATACTAAGTTTCGTGTGTGGTTGAATTGACAACTCGGCTGCTAATACTTGAGAATATTCTTTGGCTCCCCTTGTGCCGAATCAATAAATTTGGGTTGAATACTCTACCCTCGAAAACTGTTGCGATCCCCTATACTTGTGGGTTATCAGTATTTGATATTGGTTATGTTGCTAATATTTGCAACTCGAAATAGGGACTACAGATTAAGAGAAGATTGGTTAAGGAAGAGGTGACAATGCGCGTGGGAAATGGTTCCAAAGTCGATGTGATTGCGGTCGGCACGCTACCTCTACATCTACCTTCAGGATTAGTTTTAGACCTGAATAATTGTTATTTGGTTCTAGCGTTGAGCATGAACATTATATCTGGATCTTGTTTGATGCAAGACAGTTATTCATTTAAATCTGAGAATAATGGTTGTTCTATTTATATGAGTAATATCTTTTATGGTCATGCACCCTTGAAGAGTGGTCTATTTTTGACGAATCTCGATAGTAGTGATACACATATTCATAATATTGAAGCTAAAAGATGCAGAGTTGATAATGATAGTGCAACTTATTTGTGGCATTGCCGTTTAGGTCATATTGGTGTAAAGCGCATGAAGAAACTCCATTCTGATGGACTTTTGGAATCACTTGGTACTTGCGAACCAAGCCTCATTGGCAAGTTGACTAAAACACCGTTCTCCGGAACAACTGAGCAAGCAACAGATTTTTTGGAAATCATCCATACTGATGTATGTGGTCCGATGAATGTTGAGGCTCGCGGCGGGTATCATTATTTTCTCACATTCACAGATAATTTGAGCAGATATGGGTATATCTACTTGATGAAACATTAGTCTGAAACATTTGAAAAGTTCAAAGAATTTCAGAGTGAAGTGGAAAATCATCATAACAAGAAAATAAAGTTTATGCGATCTAATCGTGGAGGAGAATATTTGAGTTACGAGTTTGGTCTTCATTTGAAACAATGCGGAATAGTTTCGCAACTCACGCCACCCGGAACACCACATCATAATGGTGTGTCCGAACGTCGTAATCGTACTTTACTAGATATGGTGCGATCTATGATGTCTCTTACTGATTTACCGCTATCGTTTTGGGGTTATGCTTTAGAGACGACTGCATTCACGTTAAATAGGGCACCATCTAAATCCGTTGAGACGACGCCTTATGAACTGTGGTTTGGCAAGAAACCAACACTACAAAAAAATACACTTCCGTGATGATACATGTTTGTCAGAGTAGGTCGCGTTTTCTGTCATGCATGTACATCCATGACGATTTTATGACAGAATCAAGATAGTCATACCTGTGTTGTCGTAGAAGTGTTCCATGACATTACCAAAATTATCATCACGGAAGTGTCCACTTCCATGACGATAAATTGCGCGTCACAGAAGTGCTTCCATCAAGGGTGACCGACACATGGCATCCACCATAACGGAACACCGTCAAGCTATCGGGTCCGGTTTTGGATCAGATAACCCGTTAACAGCCTGGACCAATGGGGATTTTCCACGTGTAAAATCATCATTGGCTGGAGGAAACATATGTCACTCATCCAATGGGCGAGATGCGCCTATGATATGTTGACACGTGGACCGGCCCAAAAGTGGCCCATAAAGTTTAAATGGGCCGGCCCAACTAAATGCCCACAAGATTTTGCGGACCATAATGGGCTGACCCAACTAAAGGCCCACGAGATTTTTCGGACCATAATGGGCTGGCCCAACTAAAGGCCCACAAGATTTTGCGGGCCATAATGGGCCTACCTGTAAAGGCCCACAAGATTTTTATGGGCCATAATGGGTAGCCCAGATGAAGGCCCACAAGATTTTTGTGGACCATAATGGGCCGCCCGACTAAAGGCCCACGAGATTTAAATCGACATTAATGGGGGCCCAATTGTAGGCCCACAAGATTTTGAGGACCCTAGTAGGTCACCCGTTAACTAGTCGCCATGTTTTGGGCCTAATGCCGCCCATATTTGATCCGTCCATTAATGGTGCCACTTGCTCGGGCCTAATAATGGCCCATATGAGATCCGCCCGTTAAAAGCCTACCATGTTCGGGGCCAAATTACGGCCCAGCATCAGGTCCGCCCTTTAAGAGGCTTTGGGCTAATTATGGCCCATATCGATTGATCAAATCAAGCTGGATGCTATGCTTTTGGGCCCACTTGCTAAAGGCCCATTTAGTAATTCAACCTGGTATTAGTTTCGTCCTGTTAAGGGCCCGTTTAACATTTCGGCCCTATATTAATTTCGGCCTGTTAAAAGCCCATCATATGGTTGGGCCTAACTATGGTCTGGTTTGCATCCGGCCTACTCGCAGCCGATAATCTGATTGGGCTAAACAAGGACCGAGAAAATTTTGGCGTGTTAAAAGCCTGTGATTTGATTGGCACAATCATGGGCCGGGGTCCATTTCGAGCTGCTGTCGGCCCGTGAGCTGTTCGGCATGTTTCAGGCCCAACCTACTTCTCAGCCTCCTAAAAGCCCATTGAGTTTTCTTGCAAAAAGAGGGCCGACGATTTACTCGGCCTATTAAATGCCCGGATCTACTAGTGGTCCAGTTTACATTTAGGCCTTTTAAAGGACCAAGATGACGGGACCCATGATGCGGATCATACATCGCGATTGCATGACGACCTGATTATGTACCGTAATTTTACGGTTTGGCCGGTTTACTGCGAAGACAGGATATAGATACAGTAAAATAACTGCAGCATCGTGAATAAGAAAAAACCTAGACTATACAATAAAGAAATTACGACATATTACATCCACTGGGCATCATAGTTTGCCACTATGATAATAAAGCACAAGCAGACAACAAATTACATACACTGGGCATCAAAGATCGCCACCAGTGCAAATAAACACGCTGACAAAATAATATACAAAACCGACAGCACTTCAATAGAGTTTGAGAAAGCTTAGCCTATTGGGAGTCAATAAGCAAATGAAAGCAAGTCGATGAGATCAAGGCTTGTTTAACACCTATATCCTCCTCACTCTAAAAGATAAACAAGCAGACAGATGATAGGTTTTGCACATTAAAGTATCAGTGCTGACAATTCATCACATTTCTTACTCACGAATAATGTGACACAGTTTAAAATTGCATTAACACAATATGGTATTGTTCAGGTCAAGACATGGAAGGAAATGACATTGTGAAGGAGTTGGCAGCTTCACGACACCACTGGATTACAGATCAAGAACTCATAAGTATCAATGGTTAGTGTGTCTTTGTCAATTTATCCCATTTCAGATTGGCAAATAAAGAGACGGTTTAAATAATAGTAGAATGATATGACATTGTTCATAGTTAAGACATTGCAGAATATGACATTGTCTTTGTAGTGGGTAGGTTCACCACACCATTGGATTACGGATGAAGAACAGAAGCATACATGCAGTGCAAAAGAAGATCACTTGCTCTGTATAGTTTAATTTATATGGTATGAAGAAGGAACTTGGTTGTACAACTGAAAACTTAAATTGAGAAGGACAAACTTTTGTTTATGAACTACATAATAAACTTTAAACATGCAATTTGATGCAAACACAAAAAATAAACAACTGCTAGTACCATGCCTAACCAAATATACAGAACAAAGTTTGAAGGCTTGAGAAGGACAAACTTACATTATTGGTGAAGACAGGCTCTATTAAGCCCTTGTCCATGCTGACGGGAGGGGGGGGGGGGGGCAATTCAAGAAGTTTACCACATAATCTTCTTCATAAGCATTGCCTTTATTCTACATTTTGTTAAGAGTAAATATAGATGTGATAATATAAGAAAAAATTGAGAATATTTAAGATAAGATGAAGAGTGATGCTACATAACCAAGTAGCTATAAATGTAAGTACAGCGATACAGGCAAAAGGTACAACCAAGTGCAATGCACAGCTAAACTTCTTCAGTACCATCAGTGTTATCCAACTTTATGGTAAGAGTAAATATAGATCTGATGTGTAGAAAATGGAGGGCAAAGGAAAATAAGCTGCAGAGTGATGGTACATGAACAACTACCTGTCAATATAAGTACACTGATAAAGGACAACAAGTACTTACAAGAACAATGCAGAGCTAAGAAATTCATTGGCATTGGATATATTCTACACTTATGTAACCATTTATACAGATTAGATAATTTGGAGCGAACAATTGATAAGCAAGCTATCATGCATACTGCTGTCACATAATGAACCAGGTATGTATGCAAGTACAGTGATACATGACAACATGTACTAACAAGAGCAAAGCAGCGGGCAGCATATATGCGATATCCTGTCGTTCTTTTCAAACCGGATTTCTTCTTCGAGCAGATTTCCTGCAAAAAAGATCCATAAGGCACATGCGGAAAAGTAGAAGTTCAAATTGCCATGTGATTTCATAGACAATACCTCATCCTGGGAACGAGGCCAGTGCATAACAAGGTTTTTCCATTCAATGTCTTCTAAATTTAGCACAGGAGACTTCACCGGAAATTCTTTTATAGACTTGCCATCAAAGTGTGATTTCCTCAGGTAACACCGATACTGCTGCAATGCTTCCTTGAAAAGCACAAGCAAGCTTTGCTCGTCATGACTATCCAGATTGACCCTCGCCCACTTACAACAATGTAATGTAAATCATTGATGTGTTCAATCAACACAAAACAGGAAAATAATCACCATGAATAATAGCACTTAAACGTAAGTGGGACAGGAGGATGTGAAAATGGTGTTTGTCTTCACTATAATCTTCCCATGATGGGAATATATGCACGTAGTCCCTAACAACATTGAAAGCATTGTCTTTTAAACCAGGGATAACTGGAATGGGTTTCCAATCTGCAGGAATTGGCCGTCTCTGCAGTTGGGATAGGTATTCGGCCAGTGGACTTGCTGTACTTTTTGCTGGAGTGGGATTTTTCTGTGGTACTGATGGTGCTATGGAAACTGAAATCGGCATACCTTTTGCTAGAATGCAGGTCCTGTGTGGTGGGGCTAGTGGTGTGGCCAGCGAAGTATGGGTACATTCTGCTGGAGTCAGTCCTATGTTTTGTGTCACTGGTTGTACAACCAATATAAGTGGGGTGCTGTCTGATTTCTCTGTCACAACCACGTGTTCAAGGACTTTGCTAGTGCTCCTTCAGGTTCGGCAATCACCCTCTTCCTTTTTGATGTCTGATGCACAAGAACAACATTTGAGTGGAAACACATGGTATGATGACAGATGGAATATGTATTGATAATGGATGGGCATGGCATCTCGACATATATGATGATTAAACTAAGAAGATGACGGTGCAATAAAGTAGAAGAAATGCAAGACAACATATGCAAGATACGCGCAATCAATAAAACCTTGACAAATTAGAACAGGCACCTTGATGGGTGAACAGGACATGCCATCTGCCTTTGACTCCTCGAGGTTAGAATAGTCATTAGGATCATATTCTGAACAAGAATTAACAGGTGGGGAGCGTATGAGTTTCATTGCATCCAGAATGGCACTCAATGCCTTGGTGCCAATTTTGTAAGTCATTGCAGTGTTTAGCTTCAAGAGTGGACTGCTGCTAGTGCGACACAAAGCAGCTACACAGATCATAGTGTAGATATAACGGGAAAACCGTAAGCATCAGAGTAAAATCAGCAAAGTGGAACTTGCTGGAATATATGTGCTAGTATTGCCAGTACGGCTAGAAAGGCTTCGGATACCATCTCTCTTCAACTGAAGGTGCGGTACTGTTAATATCAGTGTAACTCTCAAAGGCGACACAACTCCCCGCATTTCCTTGCTATTCTTATAGGATTCAAGTGGGACAGCCACTACAAATCCTATTCCCATGTTTACAAAATCCTACGAATCGAAGAGGCTCGAAGAGTTCAAAGTGTCCATCACAACCAATCGTATAGACCTCTACACTGCAAATGTCCCTGCTCATTGATACGTCTCCATTGTATGTACTTTTCCAAACACTTTTGCCCTTGTTTTGGACTCGAACTTGCATGATTTGAATGGAACTAACCCGAACTGACGCTGTTTTCAGCAGACTTTCCATGGTGTTATTTATGTGCAGAAACAAAAGTTCTTGGAATGACCTAAAACTTCACGGAACGTCTATTTGGAAATAATAAAAAATCCTTGCAAAAGATGAAGACCAGGGGCCCACACCCTAGCCACGAGGGTGCGGGGCGCGCCCCCTAACTCGTGGGCCCCCTGGACCTCCTCCGACCTCAACTCCAACTCTATATATTTGCTTTCGGGGAGAAAAAAATCAGAGAGAAGGATTCATCGCGTTTTACAATACGGAGCCGCCGCCAAGCCCTAAAACCTCTCGGGAGGGCTGATCTCGAGTCGATTCGGGGGCTCAGGAGAGGGGATTCGTCGCCATCATCATCATCAACCATCCTCCATCACCAATTTCATGATGCTCACCGCCGATGCGTGAGTAATTTCATCGTAGGCTTGCTGGACGGTGATGGGTTGGATGAGATCTATCATGTAATCGAGTTAGTTTTGTTAGGGTTTGATCCCTAGTATCCACTATGTTCTGAGATTGATGTTTCTACGACTTTGCTATGCTTAATGCTTGTCACTAGGGCCCAAGTGCCATGATTTCAGATCTGAACCTATTATGTTTCATGAATATATGTGAGTTCTTGATCCTATCTTGCAAGTCTATAGTCACCTACTATGTGTTATGATCCGCAACCTCAAGTGACAATAATCGGGACCACTCCCGGTGATGACCGTAGTTTGAGGAGTTCATGTATTCACTATGTGCTAATGCTTTGTTCCGGTACTCTATTAAAAGGATGCCCTAATATCCCTTAGTTTCCATTAGGACCCCGCTGCCACGGGAGGGTAGGACAAAAGATGTCATGCAAGTTCTTTTCCATAAGCACGTATGACTATATTGGGAATACACGCCTACATTACATTGATGAATTGGAGCTAGTTGTGTGTCACCCTATGTTATGATTGTTACATGATGAACCGCATCCGGCATAATTCTCCATCACCGATCCAATGCCTACGAGCTTTTCACATATTGTTCTTCGCTTATTTACTTTTCCATATACTCATATAATCACTCCAAAACCCAAAAATATTACTTTTGCTATCGTTACTGTTACTTCCATATTACTTTGCTAATAAATATTTTGCTGCAGTTACTAAGTTATCTAGGTGTGGTTGAATTGACAACTCAACTGCTAATACTTGAGAATATTCTTTGGCTCCCCTTGTGTCGAATCAATAAATTTGGGTTGAATACTCTACCCTCGAAAACTGCTATGCGATCCCCTATACTTGTGGGTTATCAAGAGTATTTTAAGGCGCCCGTTGCCGGGAGCATAGCTCTATTCTTTGAGTCACTTGGGATTTATATCTGCTGGTCACTATGAAGAACTTGAAAGACGCTTAAGACAACAATTTATCCCTCAACTACGAGGGGAGGTAAGGAACTGCCATCTAGCTCTGCACTTGATTCACCTTCTGTTTTGAGTAAGCTTGCGACACCTAAACCTGCTTCTGATATTCGTTCTGATATGTCGCATGTTATTGATGATGCCACTTCTGCTATGCATGACACTTATGATGAAACTACTTCTATGCTTGATACTACTGTGCCACTTGGTGAATTTCTTGATGAAAAAATTGCTAGGGCTAGAGAGAAAGAAATTATTGAAACTGATTATATTGATGAAAGTGATGATGAAGACTTGCCTGTTATTCCTGAGGGTTGTGTTTTTGATAAAGAAGCTTATTTAGCTATTTTAGCTTGCAAAGATAGATATGAGCTCAAGAGATTATGTGATGCCCTCGATTCAATCATACACTAATCATACACGCAAATGTGTACGATCAAGATCAAGGACTCACGGGAAGATATCACAACACAACTCTAGACACAAATTAAAAGAATACAAGCATTATATTACAAGCCAGGGGCCTCGAGGGCTCGAATACATAAGCTTGAATACACAAGAGTCAGCGGAAGTAACAATATCTGAGTACGCACATTGTGTTAGACAAGTTTGCCTTAAGAAGGCCAAAGACAAAAGCATATACGATCGAAAAGGCAAGGCCTCCCGCCTGGGAGCCTCCTAACTACTCCTGGTCGTCGGCGGTCTCCACGTAGTAGTAGGCATCGACGGTGGCATCTGGCTCCTGGGCTCCGACATCTGGTTGCATCAACTGGAAAGAAGAAGAAAGGGGGAAAGGGGGGAGCAAAGCAACCATGAGTACTCATCCAAAGTACTCACAAGCAAGGATCTACACTACATATGCAACATTATCAAAAGAAGGCTGTATATGTGGACTGGGCTGCAGAAATGCCATAATAGAAGGGGGAACTTAGTCCTATAGAAGACTAGCATCTTCTGGAAACCACCATCTTGCAGCAACATGAGGGAGTAGAGTAGCATAATGTAAAGTAGTAGTAGTGTTATCAACCTCGGTCAGAGATCCTTTCTCGACTCCCTGTGAGAAAGTAATCCCAGAGCCATACTATCCAGTTATCACCTCAATCCATTTCTCATATCCATGTCTCATCTCAAGTATCCAGTTCTAGTTGTATCGATCGGGATAAAAATCCAAGTGTCCGTTACTGTAGGACAGGCTATCGATAGATGTTTTCTTCCCTGCAGGGGTGCAGCAACTTACCCACCACGCTCGATTAACTCCGGCCGGACACACTTTCCTGGGTCATGCCCGGCCTCGGCCAAACAATACGCCGCAACCCGACCTAGGCTTAATAGAGAGGCCAAAGACGCCAGACTAAACCTATGCCCTCAGGGGGTCATGGGCCATCTCCCGGGAACTCTTGCACGCGTTGCGAGGGCCGCCGGTGAGCAGACCTAGCTACCTCCTTCAACAAGGCAAAGCGCCACGCTAATCCAACTCGGCGCAGCGCCGCTTCGATCGACGCCTATTGAACTTCGGCTGATGCATACGACGCAGAACGCCCATACTATGCCCACGTGATGGTTAGTGCTATCAGGGCAGAGGCCCCTCGGATCAAATATCCAAGTCGTAGTGGATTAGGAACGCGCGATAACAAGCAGAGACTCACGAAAGATGTGACCCCATTGCCCCGTCTCGAGGACTTAAGGCAAGGGCTAGGATTGCCCGACCACGCCTCGTAATTATCTCGCGAGCACCTTCCAGGTCCGCCCGACTCCACATCACTCGCAATTAAGCTCGCGCGGGTACCCCTCATGGCCAACCCGTCTTTAGTAATAGGGTCAAGTGCAAAGTCATAGTAACCATAGTAACCGCGTGTCTAACACCAAGGGGAAAAACCTGAGGAATCACCCTTGTCGGATTCCCACTCGATGTAAACATCATGGTGAACGTAAGAGGAACCACCCTCGAGGTTCACACTTGAGGGGTTGCACGACAGAGTCGTGTCGGAAGTGGTTAAGGAGGAAATCAACCTCGATGACCACAACCAAATAGCTACTCTACAGAGATCTCATCAGGAGTGATGTATGAGGTTCCACCCTCGACACTCGATGGTAACTCTGCAGAGTCGAGCAACAAAGGGGCGTTATGTGACGTGAGGTGTCAGGGCCTGGTCTTCGATCCCGTTGATCGGGTCTTTTGATAATCCAGCGGGGCAGACGGGTCAAGTGGAGGGGGGGGGGAGGTCACTAATGGGTCTCTAACCAACCTATAGTAAGCAGTTTAGGATAAGCAGGTAGGTAACAATAGCAGGTTACAATCTATGCAGCAGAATAGGAGCAAACAATAACAGTAGCAAAATCTAATGCAAGCATGAGAGAATGGAATGGGCGATATCGGGATGATCAAAGGGGGGTCTTGCCTGGTTGCTCTGGCAAGGAGGGGTCATAGTCGACGTAGTCGATCACAGGGGCATCAGCAGCGGTCTCGAGGTCTACCGGAGAAGAAGAGGGGGAAGAAACAGTAAATACACGCAACCATAAGCATAACAAGACAATAAGAGGTGTTAGAGGTGTTCTAACGCAGCGCTAGGCGATACTGGCGAAGGAGGATAACATCCGGAAAGTTTTCCGGTTCGGACGTCATTGAGCAGATGATGAACCGGAGGAAAAGTTCAACATTTGCTATGCTATGGACGTGTGATAGACGAACGGAGGGCGTATTTGGATTCGTCTCGTCGTTCTGAGCAACTTTCATGTATAAAACTTTTTAATCCGAGATATGGATTATTTTCTACGATTTTTCAAAGTTTTATTAATATTTTGGAATTATCTTTAATTCAGAAAGGGAATTATGATGTCAGCCTGACGTCACCTTGACGTCAGCAGTCAACAGAGCGTTGACTGGTCAAACAGAGCAGGGGGGCCCATCTGTCATTGACCTAACTAATTTAACAGGGTTATATTAACTAATCATTTAATTAGATTAATTAATCACAGCTAACTAATTTATTTATTTATTTATTTAATCAACTAATTAACTAATTACTTATTTTTTTATTTTTAAAAATACAATTCCTTTTTAAACGTTTTGGGGACGGGCCCCACTGTCATAGGCCCAGGGGGCATAGCGGGCGAACGGGCGTGGGTCTCGCAGTAAGGGCGTCTGATGGGCGGCGGCGAGGCGCGCGGCGATGGGGCGTGACGGGCGACGGAGTTGAGCCGCGGCGGCGATGGCTTATGGATCGGAGGCGGAGGCGCTGCTCGTGGCGCCGGGCGGCGATCGGGCAAGGGTAGCGGCGGGAGCACGGCGACGCTGGGCGTGGGGCGGGCCGTAATAGAAGGCGCGGCGAAGCCGAGCGAGGGCGCTGCAGGTGGCTCGAGCGACAGCCGCGACGCGAGGCGGGCGTGTGGGCGCGTGAGAGGGGGAGCCACGGCAGCGGGCGTGGCGACAGGCGGCTGCGGCTAGGAACGAGGCGGGGCGCGACAGGCGCGGGCAGCCGTGGGCCGCACGGGGAGCAGCGAGCAGCGGGGCAGACAGGCATGCGCACTAGCATGCGCGGGGCACGGCCAGAGGCAGCCTGTGCGTGAGGCAGGGCGCGGTGACCGGAGCTCCGGACTGGGGAGGTGGGGCGCATCCTACGGCGTCGGGAGGAAGGGGAAGATGGGGAGGTGCTCACAGAGGAGCTGTAGGGGACGACAGTGGGCTCGAGGAGGCCGGTCGGGGAAGAGGTCGAGGACGGCGTCCGTCGAGGAGGTGGGGGACGAGGCGGCGACGCGGTGGTCCGGCGAGTTGGCGACGGTCGTCGGGGCACGGACGACGGCGAGCTACGACGCGACGACGGGGGCGCCGACTGCCGTCAGGGGAGAGGGGGTCGGCGATGAGGGATCCGGCGACGGGGCAGCGTCGTTGCAACGTCGGGGGGCAGGGTCCCGATCCAGATCGGGATCGTGGGAGGAGTGGAGCGAGGGGATCGGGAGGAGTGGGGGTAGGTGTGGTTGGGCCTTAGGGTTCTACCGGGCGGGGAGGTTATGCGAGTCTTGGCTGGGCGATTGGGGTGGGCTGGCCGGTGAGGTCAGAGACGGGCGAGGCCCATGGGGAGCTGGGGTCTTCTTTTCTCTCCTCGCCTTTTCTTCTGCTCTTTTCTTTTTACAGAATAAATGCTATGCAATATTTGAGCTGCCAAAAGGAGTTCTTTAAAATGTTGGACTTGGCCAAATAAATACATTACAATATTTGGCACATGCCACAAAAAGTTTGGGAGGAGTTTGAATTGATTTGGATTTTTCACAAATGGAAAAGCATTTAAAAATGCTGATTTGGAACTGCTTTAATTCCCATGGGAAATTAGCTATCTCAAATGATGTTGAATCACTCATGGAATTTAGTTAGTGAATATTTGCAACCCAGCAAACATTTTTGTTTTACTGTTTGGAGAAATAATTTATTTGACTTATTTTAAATTTGAAAAAGGCTTGATTTTTTGGACAAGTTGCAAGCTACATAGTTGTCACGATGACATGGCCACCATTAAGGGGAGATTACTATATCATGATTCTCGGGGTGTTACAAATCTCCTCCACTACAAGAAATCTCGTCCCGAGATTTAAGAGATGGAGTAAGGGGAAAGACTCGGGAAGGACAGAGCTCAACACAAGATAGGTACGTGGAGACTATGCCAGTGAACATGGCATAGAGGCATCTCTCAAGTTGAAATTTAAGAAAGTCATCGAGAACAAGGTAAGAAGGTGCAATAAGAAGCTTCAAGCGGATGGACAATCGTTCAATGTCTGAAACAGAGTGTGAAAGGGGTTCAGAGCATCGAGAATAAGTATTGCATCTGATACCAGAACAGATCACAAGAAGGTGGCTCGTGGATTACCTACGAAGCCAAACGTGAGGAAATATTTTGGAAAACAGGGACGTACAGGGGAGTCAGGTTCCGATCCTGTGGAACTGTGGGTTATGGGCCCACCATGTGGGTCAAAAGTAGAAAGGGGGTCGATAGCAAGGCATGTCAGATGATAGACTGTCAGTTATGTTGGCAACAATGTTGGTACCAAAGGGCGAGGGACCAAGAGAACCATTTTCCTGCTCGCAAAGCAAGGCGGACC
This sequence comes from Aegilops bicornis, assembly GCA_021605145.1. NCBI lineage: Eukaryota > Viridiplantae > Streptophyta > Magnoliopsida > Poales > Poaceae > Aegilops > Aegilops bicornis. Next base: position 516,143,149 of record CM038674.1, read on the forward strand.
AATAGGCAAGTTCTCGTCCATCGGTGGTTACCAGAATGTCAACAACAATAGTAACAGAGTTTTACTGTAAGATTTGTACACCGAGGTGTTTATATAAGCAGGGAAATATTACTGCATATATCATATAGATCACAAGAAAGGTTAACAGAGAAATGGAAAGGAAAAATGTGATTATCAGATTAAACACAAGTATTTGGAGTATATCCTTCACAAGAACAAGCAGAGCAGGATATACATGAAAGGGCAGCAAGTAGACAACCACTTTGGTAAAGGGGGCGAGGAAATTCATGACGTTACCCATACAACAGTGTTTGGATAGGTGATCAAGAAACATTTAGCATTGCGCCTCCAATGTTCTTAATGATGTTCGGAGTACCACAACCATGCTTCGGGATAGCATTGACATGGTCATCAGGTAAAGATCGGACCTTGGGAACACAAAGGATCCATCAGGAATTTCTAGAACATCTCATGCAAAAAAAAATTTCAGGAAAAAGATGAGGATGTGACCGATGGGTTCAGCTGCAATCCATCGACATGTCAAAAGGATGTAATGCCAAAATGATATGAACAAAATTGTGTTGGGGGGAGGCAAGAATGTTGTCGATGTTGACACAAATCATCGAGAGGCAAGGATGGCATTTCTCACCATGAATTCGATTGATATTTTGGAAGAGCTCAGAATGTTGATGATGATCATGACAAATTTGTCGAGATGTTTCATGAAGATGTAATCGATCAGCGATGACATCAAGTCAAAGAAATTTTGAGGCGGAAGGTTATCGGAACCACGAATATGACACAATCTCAGAATCAGGCTTGCTATTCAAGGTGAAATGATATGACGAGGAAGATCGACGTAAGCTTAGCTCATCATCGAAAATTGTGCTCCGGGAAGGACCAGGTAGCACAGGTAAAATTTACCACGATAATGATGTAGCCGATTAGGCTAGGAATGGCTCGAAGTATTATTAAACTCGCAAGCAATGAAAATTTACTTAGAGTCATTGAATCGGAGTGCGGGATCGATTCACTTATCAGTGTGATCGGTTGACAAACAACCCAGAACGCATGAAGTGACAATGACAGGGAAAGGTAGTGTTCATCAAAAGTTCATAAGATTTGGTGCAATGGCATGATATCCTCGAGATACCAGGGGCAATACTCGAAGGTAGGTCATAATAGAGGTTGGGCAGGCGTATTGACCTGCAGAAGACAAGTGATTTAACTTGTCCAAGAAATGGGACCAAAGAAGAACGGTCATGGTCGGAACCACGGTTGCGAAGGATCAATTCACCAATACCAGATGAACTTATAACAAGGGGTAATTATTTTTACGAGCAGCTTCCATGATAAGTTCTACATCGGGTCCATGGGCATGAAACAAAGGTTCAAGGTCGACTCCCACTTCTTCAATACATAACCTTTCATTCACTGCTCGTTCTAGAAGAAATTGTAGTGCAGAAGATTTATCTTGCGAACTACAAGAAGAGTAAGACTCACATCTCTTTTGAGTTCACACGGATTAGGTAGGGCATATGTTCAACCCGTAGGGGTATTTTAGGAACACCTATCACTAACTTCAGGATTAAAATAAACCAGCTCGAAAGCATAGCATGGTTGACAAAAGCAGATGATAGAATTTACCAAAGGCATTATGTGTCAGGGGAAGAGCGCACAAAATTTTGAACATGAAGGAAACTGCCGGATAATAATCCAACAAAGGATTCAACGGTCCTCAGTGGATCTAATTTGAGTATCAGTACTCAATCAGAAGAAGGAAAGAATGCAAAGGCATTGGATTATAGAAACAATTGACTAATTCAAAGCTCAAATGCAAAGGAATTATGATTTCCAAAACGGTGGATCAGAAGCAGAGGCTCTGATCAAAGATAAGTAAGTTGAATAGACATAGATCAACAATCAATCAAGGCTTGATTTGTCGAACACCAGCTCATCTCCGGGGTGACGTTTGAGCCGAAGGGAAGAATTCTAATTGTGATTGATGATTGCGAGCATTCACAAACATATCGAATCAAATGCTCAAAATTTCGATGACAAAGGATGCTAATGAATTTTGGTAGACATATGGAAGTAACCATAATGTAAGTAGGTAAGGATGAACAAGAGTAAAAGGCTACTGAGGATTTTTTGGAAGATCGAATAACATTCCAAAGAATTTTGTGAAACACACGAACAACTGTGGATGAACGGATACTCGACAAGAACGAGCAATTATCCGTAGGGGTATTCATGTGGCAAAGAACTACAAGGCAGTAGGCTCAACGGATTCTCAGGACAAAAGAAGTACTTCGTTGCATCTTGTAATAACAAGAGCAAGTGGGGATGAAGGTATGAACGGCAATGTAGGTAGTTACTCATAAGAATTTATCGGTGGTAGGGGATCGCAACGGCGAAGGGTACAAGGGTCTCGGGAAAACATCAGAGAGTATCTTCAGAATCTTCTAGTGCACCAAGCAATCATCTGGAGTGAGGGGCTCTCCGGGAGAAAGAATTTACGAGAACCTAGAGTTAGAGTTAACAAAATCATTTAACCCGAATAGAAGAGAGGTCAGAGTCCCAGAGTATAGACAAGGAATGAAAGATCCTAATACCACCCAATGGCGATGTGGGCCCGTAAGACACACAGCCAAGTTAGTAAAACAGTTTTGCACGACTAGACTCAACTTCGGCCAAGGAGTTGGAAGGGGGGCTACCCATAGGAATTCGGCTCTGATACCAACTTGTGACGCCCTCGATTCAATCATACACTAATCATACGCGCAAATGTGTACGATCAAGATCAAGGACTCACGGGAAGATATCACAACACAACTCTAGACAAAAATTAAAATAATACAAGCTTTATATTACAAGCCAGGGGCCTCGAGGGCTCGAATACATAAGCTTGAATACACAAGAGTCAGCGGAAGCAACAATATGTGAGTACATACACAGGTTAGACAAGTTTGCCTTAAGAAGGCCAGCACAAAAGCATCTACGATCGAAAAGGCAAGGCCTCCTGCCTGGGAGCCTCCTAACTACTCCTGATCGTCGGCGGTCTCCACATAGTAGTAGGCATCAACGGTGGCATCTGGCTCCTGGGCTCCAACATCTGGTTGCATCAACCGAAAATAAGAAGAAAGTGGGAAAAGGGGGAGCAAAGCAACCCTGAGTACTCATCCAAAGTACTCGCAAGCAAGGATCTACACTACATATGCAACATTATCAAAAGAAGGCTGTATAATTGGACTGGGCTGCAGAAATGCCAGAATAGAAGGGGGAACTTAGTCCTATCGAAGACTAGCATCTTCTGGAAACCACCATCTTGCAGCAACAGGAGGGATTAGAGTAGCATAAAGTAAAGTAGTAGTAGTGTTATCAACCTCGGCCAGAGATCCTTTCTCGACTCCCTGCGAGAAAGTAATCCCAGAGCCATACTATCCAGTTATCACCTCAATCCATTTCTCATATCCATGTCTCATCTCAAGTATCCAGTTCTAGTTGTATCGATCGGGATACAACTCCAAGTGTCTGTTACCATAGGACATGCTATCGATAGATGTTTTCTTCCCTGCAGGGGTGCACCAACTTACCCACCACGCTCGATTAACTCCGGTCGGACACACTTTCCTGGGTCATGCCCGACCTCGGCCAAACAATACGCCGCAACCTGACCTAGGCTTAATAGAGAGGCCATCATGCCGGACTAAACCTATGCCCCCAGGGGTCATGGGCCATCTCCCTGGGAACTCCTGCATGTTGCGAGGGTGGCCGGTGAGCAGACCTAGCTACCTCCTTCAACAAGGCAGGCGCTTACGCAGTCCAACCCGGCGCGCGCCACTCAGTCGCAGACGTCTATTAAACTTCGGCTGATGCATACGACGCAGAACGCCCATACTATGCCCACGTGATGGTTAGTGCTATCAGGCCAGAGGCCCCTCAGATCAAATATCCAAATCGTAGTGGATTAGGAACGCGCGGTAACAAGCAGAGACTCGCAAAAGATGTGACCTCGTTGCCCCGTCTCGAGGACTTGCGGCAAGGGCTAGGAATGCCCGGCCACGCCTCGTAATTATCTCGCGGGCACCTTCCAGGTCCGCCCGACTCAACATCACTCACAATTAAGCTTGCGCGGGTACCCCTCAGGGCCAACCCGTCTTTAGTAACAGGGTCCAGTGCAAAGTCATAGTAACCATAGTAACCGTGTGTCTAACACCAAGGGGAAAACCTGAGGAATCACCCTTGTCGGATTCCCACTCGATGTAAACATCAAGGTGAACGTAAGAGGAACCACCCTCGAGGTTCACACTTGAGGGGTTGCACGACAGAGTCTTATCGGAAGTGGTTAAGGAGGAAATCAACCTTGATGACCACGACCGAATAGCTACTCTACAGAGATCTCATCAGGAGTGATGTATGAGGTTCCACCCTCGACACTCGATGGTAACTCTGCAGAGTCGAGCAATAAAGGGGCGTGATGTGACATGAGGTGTCGGGGCCTGGTCTTCGATCCCGTTGATCGGGTCTTCTGATAATCCAGCGGGGCAGCCGGGTCAAGTTGGGGGGTCACTAATGGGTCTATAACCAACCTATACTAAGCAGTTTAGGATAAGCAGGTAGGTAACAATAGCAGGTTACAATAAACATGCTATGCAACAAAATAGGAGCAAACAATAACAGTAGCAAAATCTAATGCAAGCATGAGAGAATGGAATGGGCGATATCGGGATGATCAAAGGGGGGTCTTGCCTGGTTGCTCTGGCAAGGATTGGTCGTAGTCGACGTAGTCGATCACAGGGGCATCAACAGCGGTCTCGAGGTCTACCGGAGAGGAAGAGGGGGAAGAAATAGTAAATACACGCAACCATAAGCATAACAATACAATAAGAGGTGCTAGAGGTGTTCTAACGCATCGCTAGGCGATACAGGCGAAGGAGGATAACATCCGGAAAGTTTTCCCGGTTCCGGACGTCTGTTAGAAAGATGAACCGGAGGGGAAAAGTTCAACATTTGCTATGCTAGGGACATGTGGTAGACGAACAGAGGGTGTATTCAGATTCGTCTCGTCGTTCTGAGCAACTTTCATGTATAAAACTTTTTCATCTGAGTTACGGATTATATTCTACGATTTTTCAAAGTTTTATTAATATTCTGGAATTATCTTTAATTCAGAAAGGGAATTATGACGTCAGCCTGACGTCACCATGATGTCAGCAGTCAACAGAGCGTTGATAGGTCAAACAGAGCAGGGGGGCCCATGTGTCATTGACCTAACTAATCTAACAGGGTTATATTAACTAATTTAGTTAATTAGACTAATTAATCATAGTTAATTAGATTAATTATTTACCTACTTAATTAATTAATTAATTAACTAATTACTTATTTTTTTATTTTTAAAAATACAATTTCTTTTTAAACGCTTTGGGGACGGGCCCCACTGTCATAGGCCTGTGGGGCATAGCGGCTAACGGGCGCGGGTCTCGCACGATTAAGGGCGTCTGATGGGGCGGCGAGTTCAAGTGGCGATGATACCGGGCAGCGATGGCTTATGGATCGAGGCGGAGGCGTCAGACGGCCGAGGCTGGCGCAGCTGGGCAAGGGCAGCGGCGGGAGCACGGGCGGCGCTGGCAGGCGGTCAGCGATTGTAGGCGGCGGAGGCGCAGCGAGGGCGCCGCAGTGGCTCGAGCGACAACATGACGCGAGGCGTGTGGTGGACGCTGGAGAGGGGGAGCCACGACAGCGGGCGTGGCGACAGTCGGCTGCGACCAGGAACGAGGCGGGGCGCGACGGCCGCGGGCAGCTATGGGCCGCACGGGGAGCAACGAGCAGCGGGGCACGACCAGAGGCAGCCTATGTGTGAGGCAGGGCGCGGTGACCGGAGCTCCGTACTGGGGAGGTGGGGCGCATCCTACGGCGTCGAGAGGAAGGGGAAGATGGGGAGGTGCGCACAAAGGAGCTGTAGGGGACGGCAGTGGGCTCGAGGAGGCCGGTCGGGGAAGAGGTCGAGGACGGTGTTCGTCGAGGAGGTGGGGGACGAGGCGGCGACGCGGTGGTCCGGCGAGGTGGCGACGGTCGACGGGGCACGAACAACGGCGAGCTGCGACGCGGCGACGGGGGCGCCGGCTGCCGTCGGGGGAGAGGGGGTCGGCGATGAGGGGTCCGGCGACGGGGCAACGTCGTCGCAGCGTCGGGGAGGCAGGGTCCCGATCCAGATCGGGATCGTGGGAGGAGTGGAGCGAGGGGATCGGGAGGAGTGGGGGTAGGTGCGGTTGAGCCTTAGGGTTCCACCAGGGGGGGGGGGGAGGTTATGCAGGCGCGGCTGGGCCAGTTGGGGTGGGCTGGCCGGCTGAGGTGGGATGGGCCGAGGCCTATGGGGAGCTGGGGTCTTCTTTTCTCTCCTCGCCTTTTCTTCTGCTCTTTTCTTTTTATAGAATAAATGCTATGCAGTACATGAGCTGCCAAAAGGAGTTCTGTAAAATGTTGGACTTGGCCAAATAAATACATTACAATATTTGGCACCTGCCACAAAAAGTTTGGGAGGAGTTTGAATTGATTTGGATTTTTCACAAATGGAAAAACATTTAAAAATGCTGATTTGGAACTGCTTTAATTCCCAGGGGAAATTAGCTATCTCAAATGATGTTGAAGCACTCATGGAATTTAGTTAGTGAATATTTGCAACCCAACTAACATTTTTGTTTTACTGTTTGGAGAAATAATTTATTTGACTTATTTTAAATTTGAAAAAGGCTTGATTTTTTGGACAAGTGGCAAGCTACATAGTAATCACGATGACATGGCCACCATTAAGGGTAGATTACTGTAGCATGATTCTCGGGGTGTTACAGATTATTAGCTAAATGGAAGCAGCAATCTCTTAATGATAGAATGAAACCTGACCCTGCTTTTGCTACTTGACCTATCTGTGTTACCGATAAGGATGATGAATTCTTTGTTGATCCTGATGTAATTACTTTGGTAGAATCTGATCCTTTTCATGGCTATGAATCTGAAACTATTGTGGCACATCTTACTAAATTAAATGATATAGCCACCCTGTTCACTAATGATGAGAAATCTCGCTACCTATATATCCTTAAAATATTTCCATTCTCATTAAAGGGTGATGCTAAGATATGGTTTAATTCTCTTGATCCTGGTTGTGTGCGTAGTCCCCAATATATGATTTATTATTTCTCTGCTAAATATTTCCCTGCTCATAAGAAACAAGCTGCTTTAAGGGAAATATACAATTTCGTGCAAATTGAAGAAGAGAGTCTCCCACAAGCTTGGGGGAGGCTTCTCAAGTTACTTAATGCTTTGCCTGATCATCCTCTTAAGAAAAATGAAATACTTGATATCTTTTATAATGGACTAACCGATGCTTCCAGAGATTACCTGGATAGTTGTGCTGGTTCTGTTTTCAGGGAAAGAACACCGGATGAAGCTGAAACTTTATTGAATAATATGTTGACAAATGAAAATAATTGGACACTTCCTGAGCCAATTCCTGAGCCTATTCCTGAGCCTATTCCTAAACCAACTCCGAAGAAGAGAGGTGTCCTATTTCTCAGTCCTGAATATATGCAAGAGGCAAAGAAATCTATGAAAGAAAAAGGTATTAAAGCTGAAGATGTTAAGAATTTACCTCCTATTGAAGAAATACATGGTCTTAATCTACCGCTTGTTGAAGAAACTTATGGTCTTAATCCATTACCTATTGAAGAAACTCATGGTCTTGATAACCCGACACAGGTAGTAAAGTTAATTCTCTCTATAGATATGATAAAGCTGAAATCCCTCTTACTAAGTTTGCTAGCCAACTCTTAGATGAGTTTGATAATTTTATGGTCAAACAAGAAAACTTCAATGCTTATTTTGGTAGACAATTGAAATACAACTCTGATATGCTCGAACACTTGGGTAATTACATGGCTAATGTTAAAGGTGAACTTAAACTCATTACTAAACATGCTTCTATGGTTACCACTCAAGTAGAACAAGTACTTAAAGATGAAAATGATTTGCTCAACGAATTGAATAGTAATAAAAATGACTATGCTGTTAGAGTGGCTACTAGAACTGGTAGAATGACTCAGGAACCTTTGTATCCTGAAGGCCACCCTAAGAGAATTGAGCAAGATTCTAAGAGAAATAATATTGATGCACCTAGTCCTTCTAAAAAGAAGAAAAAGAAAAATGATAGGACTTTGCATGCTTCTAGTGAACCTATTGCTGAACCACCTGAGAATCCAAATGGTATATCTATTTACGATCTTTGAAACACAATCTGGTAATGAACATGAACCTAGTGAAAATGTTAATGATGATGTTCATGATGGTGCTCAACCTAGTAATGATAATGATGTAGAAATTGAACCTGCTGTTGACCTTGATAACCCACAATCAAAGAATCAACATTATGATAAGAGAGACTTTGTTGCTAGGAAACATGGTAAAGAAAGGGAACCATGGGTTCAGAAACCCATGCCTTTTCCTCCGAAACCATCCAAGAAAAAGGATGATGAGGATTTTGAGCGCTTATGGAAATGATTAGACCTATCTTTTTTGCGTGTCACGATTAACTGATATGCTCAAAATGAATCCTTATGCTAAGTATATGAAAGATATTGTTACTAATAAGAGAAAGATACCGGAAGCTGAAATTTCCACCATGCTTGCTAATTATACTTTTAAGGGTGGAATACCAAAGAAACTCGGAGATCCAGGAGTACCCACTATACCATGCTCCATTAAAAGAGACTATGTTAAAACTACTTTATTTGATCTTGGAGCCGGTGTTAGTGTTATGCCTCTCTCTTTATATCGTAGACTTGATTTGAATAAGTTGACACCTACTGATATATCTTTGCAAATGGCTGATAAATCAACTGCTATACCTGTCGGTATTTGTGAGGATGTGCCTGTTGTGGTTGCAAACGTTACTATTTTAACGGACTTTGTTATTCTTGATATTCCCGAGGACGATAGTATGTCTATTATTCTTGGAAGACCTTTTTTGAATACTGCAGGGGCTGTTATTGATTGCAACAAAGGCAATATCACGTTTCATGTTAATGGTAATGAGCATACGGTGCACTTTCCGAGGAAACAACCTCAGGACCACAGTACCAATTCTATTGGAAAAATTCCATCGATTATCTTTAGAGGTTTTGAATTTCCTCTTCCTACTGTCAAGAATAAATATGATACTCTTATTATTGGGAATGTGCATATCCTCGTTGAGGTAACATAGTGTTATTCAAAATTTCTCCGGTTCCATGTTATTCGGAATGAGTTCATTAACAAGACTTGATCAACCTTGTTAGTGGATTCCTTTTGATGAGCATGAGATGGATGAAACTAGAAGGCACAACCTTCTGTACCCTCTTTCTACTTTCTGTTATTTAGTTGAAATAAAGCAAAAATAGTATTTTTACATGCATTTTCTGATTTATCCGTGCAATATAAAAATACCCCGGAAATAAAAGTTCTCCAAATGCCACGAAAATGGAATATGATTTTTCTGGAATATTTGAGAATATCCGCACCGAGAACACTGCAGGAGGGGCAAGCACCTGGCCACGAGGGTGGAGGGCGCGCCCTACCCCCTAGGGTGCGCCCCCTGCCTCGTGGGCCCACGGTGGTCCTCCTCCACTTATTCCTGCACCCATACACTCCTTCTTCCTCCCACAAACACCAATATCCAGCTCAAGCACGAGTTCTAGCTCATTTTGCTGCGATTTTCGATCTCCTTGCTCAAAGCACCTATCACAAAACTGCTTGGGGAGATTGTTCCTTGAGGAAGAAATATGCTTAGGAAAATGTTCCAAGGTGGTTCTTCAAGGAAGCAAGGATCCAGGCTTGCAATGCGTGATGCCGACAATGAGCCACCAAGGGACGCTTCGGTGCGGCCTTGTGAATGGCCTTCAGAGAACTTTATGGATCGAGCGGGAATCAAGGAAGAATTTAACGCATATTTGCGTAATGCTGATCTTGTGAGCTTTGAGGCAGAACAAATGCACTTGATACCACTATCTCACTAGTACATTTGTGAGGAGGTTTGAATTTTCATCTTCACGTAATTCTCCAATTGTCCTGTTTGATCTTTATGAAAAATCTAATACCATGGACTTAGAGGATTTTACAACTGCTTGCAAACTTCCACAATGGGGTAGTGTTAGTGAACCCCGTAAATCTGAATTTAGAAATTTTCTTGCTAATATAACTGTGGGGGAATCTAGAGATATAACACAAGCTACCATAGGGAGCATTCATTTTCCTGCTATACATTATTTTGCTCTCTTCATAGGTAGGTGCATAAATGGTAAAGATGAAGCATGTCATATGTGTGTCCCTGACCTTAGTATTCTTAGGAGTGCTGTGTTAGGAGACAAATCTTATAATTTGGGAGCCATTGTTGCACGTAGGTTGCATCATAATAGATTTAATGGAGATTTCTTTGGTGGAATTTATGCAACCCGCTTAGCTGATTTTCTTGGTGTGGACGTTTGCGAGGATGATATTGAGTTGCCTCCTACTTATTTAGACTATAATTCTATGGTCTACCACCAGTTTGTCGAGAGGAATGAATCACCTCTCCGATATCGCTTAATCTTTGACAGACGTCACGCTGTCCGTATTACTCTCCCTACTCCTGCCTTCTTCGATTATCAGGCAAAAGGAAGACATTTTATTACCAGAGAGGAGGCAGATGAGTACGAGAGGAGGGCGGAGGCAGCTCGCCGCCATGCTGCAGCTCAGGAGGCGATAACCGCTGCATCTCAGTACGACTCCAGCTACACCTGCGGGTATCCGCCAGGCCATCCGTGGCAATAAACCAACTTAGGCCAAAATCCTAAGCTTGGGGGAGTACGTATTTCCCACCGACATTACATTTATGTTCACACACACTCATTGCTAGATGTCGGTGCTCATACTCTTTCATTGTACTATCCTTGCTAGTTTGTTTTCTTTTTCTTGTTTTCTTCTTGTGTGCTTGTTAAACCTTAAGAAAAACCAAAAAATAGTAATAGCTTCTAGCTAGTTTACTTTCTTGCTATAGTAGTAGTAATTAAAAAGAAAACCCAAAAAGATTTCCCGTTCTTCTTTTGCTTGTTGGGAGCTTTCCCATGTAAATAGCTTTTATTTCTTTCCTTTTCTTTGGGGGTCGATAGGAGAAGACCATGATTAAATTGTTGAAGTGGCTCTTATATGCATTATTGTTGATTTAACCAAGAGCCCATATTGCCTTGTCTTCTCCTGTTTATTGAATGCTCGCAGATTCCAGCTTAGTCCAATGCACGTGCATCTTAATATTATTCACATCGTTCGGTCGTGTAGTGAAAGGCAATTGTGACGATATACGATGGACTGACTGAGATGAGAAAAGCTGGTATGAACTCGACCTCTCTTGTTTTTGTAAATATGATGAGTTCATCGTTCCTGATTCAGCCTATTATGAATAAACATGTTTGCAATGACAATTAGAGATCATAGTTACTCGTGCCATGCTTGATCATCTATGAGTTATAATGGTTTACCTTGCGTGCCAACATGCTATTAAAATGGTTGTGATATGGTATGATGGGGTGGTATCCTCCTTTGAATGATTTAAGTGACTTGACTTGGCACATGTTCACACATGTAGTTGAAACAAATCAACATAGCCTTCACGATATTTAAGTTCATGGTGGATTATATCCTACTCATGCTTGCATCCAATGTTTACTAATTTTAATGCATGTTCATGACTGCTGTCGCTCTCTAGTCGGTCGCTTCCCAGTCTTTTGCTAGCTTTCACTTGTACTAAGTGGGAATACTGCGTGTGCATCCAATCCCTTAAACCCCAAAGTTATTCCATATGAGTCCACCATACCTTCCTATATGCGGTATCTACCTGCCTTCCAAGTAAATTTGTATGTGCCAAACTCTAAACCTTCAAATAAACATTCTGTTTTGTATGCTCGAATAGCTCATGTATCAACTAGGGCTGCCCTTATCTTCCATGTTAGGCGGGTTATTCTCAAGAGGAGTGGACTCCGCTCCTCACTCACGAGAAAATGGCTGGTCATCGGGATGCCCAGTCCCATGCTTTGAGCAAACTAAATCAAAATAATTGCAAACAAAACTCCCCCTGGAACTGTTGCTAGTTGGAGGCACTCATTGTTTCGAGCAAGCCATGGATTGATGCTTGTTGGTGGAGCGGGAGTATAAAATTTACCATTCTGTTTGGGAACCGCCTATAATGTGTGTAGCATGGAAGATATTGCCATCTCTTGGTTGTTATGTTGACAATGAAAGTATGCCGCTCAAAATATTATTTATCTCTATTTCAAAGTCGAGCTCTGGCACCTCTACAAATCCCTGCTTCCCTCTCCGAAGGGCCTACCTATTTACTTTTATGTTGAGTCATCACCCTCCTATTAAAAAGCACTAGCTGGAGAGCGCAGCTGTCATTTGCATCCATTACTATTAATTTATATTGGGTATGACCATGATTGGATCTCTTTTACCATGAATTACAATGTCTAGTCAGTCCTTGATCTTTAAAGGTGCTCTGCATTTATGTTTTGCGGTCTCAAAAGGGCTAGCGAGATACCATCTTGTTATATCATATCATGATTGTTTTGAGAAAGTGTCGTCATCCAAGATTTATTATTATGGCTCGCTAGTTGATTATGCTATTGATATGAGTAAACATGAGACCTGAGAGTTATCGCAAATGTGGTTAGTCATAATCTTTGCTGAAAACTTGAATGCTGGCTTTACATATTTACAACAACAAGAGCAAACAGAGTTTGTAAAAGTTTTTCTTTATCACTTTCAGTTTATCAACTGAATTGCTTGAGGACGAGCAAAGGTTTATGCTTCGGGGAGTTCATACGTCTCTGTCGTATATGCTTTTCCAAACACTTTTGCCCTTGTTTTGGACTCTAACTTGCATGATTTGTATGGAACTAACCCGGACTGACGCTATTTTCAGCAGACTTTCCATGGTGTTATTTATGTGCAGAAACAAAAGTTCTTGGAATGACCTGAAACTTCACGAAACGTCTATATGGAAATAATAAAAAATCCTTGCAAAAGATGAAGACCAGGGGCCCACACCCTAGCAACGAGGGTGGGGGCGCGCCTGCCCCACTAGGGCGCGCCCCCTACCTCGTGGGCCCCCTGGAGCTCCTCCGACCTCAACTCCAACTCTATATATTTGCTTTCAGGGAGAAAAAAATCATAGAGAAGGATTCATCGTGTTTTACGATACGGAGCCGCCGCCAAGCCCTAAAACCTCTCGGGAGGGCTGATCTGGAGTCCGTTCGGGGCTCCGGAGAGGGGGATTCGTCGCCATCGTCATCATCAACCATCCTCCATCACCAATTTCATGATGCTCACTGCCGTGCGGGAGTAATACCATCGTAGGCTTGTTGGACAGTGATGGGTTGGATGAGATCTATCATGTAATCGAGTTAGTTTTGTTAGCGTTTGATCCCTAGTATCCACTATGTTCTGAGATTGATGTTGCTATGACTTTGCTATGCTTTATGCTTGTCACTAGGGCCCGAGTGCCATGATTTCAGATCTGAACCTATTATGTTTTCATGAATATATGTGAGTTCTTGATCCTATCTTGCAAGTCTATAGTCACCTACTATGTGTTATGATCCGGCAACCTCAAGTGACAATAATCGGGACCACTCCGGTGATGACCATAGTTTGAGGAGTTCATGTATTCACTATGTGCTAATGCTTTGTTCGGTACTCTATTAAAAGGAGGCCTTAAGATCCCTTAGTTTCCAATAGAATCCCGCTGCCACGGGAGGGTAGGACAAAAGATGTCATGCAAGTTCTTTTCCATAAGCATGTATGACTATATTCGGAATACATGCCTACATTACATTGATGAATTGGAGCTAGTTATGTGTCACCCTATGTTATGATTGTTACATGATGAACCGCATTCGGCATAATTCTCCATTACCGATCCAATGCCTACGAGCTTTTCACATATTGTTCTTCGCTTATTTACTTTTCCGTTGCTACTATTACAATCACTCCAAAACCCAAAATATTACTTTTTCTATCATTACCGTTACTTCCATATTACTTTGCTACTAAGTACTTTTCTGCAGATACTAAGTTATCCAGGTGTGGTTGAATTGACAACTCAACTGCTAATACTTGAGAATATTCTTTGGCTCCCCTTGTGTCGAATCAATAAATTTGGGTTGAATACTCTACCCTCGAAAACTGTTGCGATCCCCTATACTTGTGGGTTATCACTCATCTTCACGACAAGGAACATACTGTACTACTATCATACTACCTCTGTTCCAAAATATATGTCTTGGTAGAGATTTTTCCACTATGGATCACATACATATGTATCCAGATACATTTTAGAGTGTAGATTCACTCATTTTGCTCCATATGTAGTCCATGGTGGAATCTATACAAAGACTTGTATTTAGGAACGGAGGGTGTACTTATTAAAGAAGAACAAAAGAGGAACATGCTAAAGAAGAGCAAGCAAATTTTGGATAATAAAACGTTCGTTGCACAGTGCCCACACATGATGAACCAGAGCGCATTAAGAACGCAACTCCCTGTTGTCTCTCTATATGTGGTGCACGTGCTTTTCGAAAGTAAAGTAGGAAGAGTGGTTGACCAATTAAATGTTATCTGTTTTAGTAATATCAGCATCATATCAGATTCGTACTTGAGAAACAAGTTTGGAATTATGAGTGGCACATTGTTTAGCTTGATGGATTCAGGAGCAGTGCGAAGCAGGTACGACGACGGTACTGAATATAAAGGCATGTCAGCATGCAAGTCACGTGACTTTTCTCATTTGGATCAGTCGACCATTTCAGGCGGTTGGATGAAGATCCTACGTCTCCTAACCCTTCTTATTCCTCGTCTTTGATTCTTCCCATACAGAACACCGCACGGGCCGCCGGCCGGACCACCGGCCCCCACCGCCTATGTTCCTCCGCCACCCCCGCCCCCACCCGCGTCGAGTTTTCTTCGTTGGGCAAGGCCCCACCACCGCCCGCACACCCACCGTGCCCACCCGAGCCTCTTCGTTCGCACCTGTGAACTCCGACAAGCTCTGAAAAATCGACTGACCCAATTTTGAAATTTAGTCTACTGTGATTTAACTAGTGTGGAATATAAAAGGGGGAAACCATAAGCATTGGGAGTATAGTGTTCAGCGTGCCCTGGCGGATTTGAAGGTGCAAACCGGACAAAGGCAACTTGGCAACCAATGTTTGCTTTCAACCAGCAAGTAAGTGATGGACAAGAAATCAGAGTAAAGCAGTGGCGATCTATTTTCTTGCTGCGATAAATAAGTTGAGCAGAATCTGAAAGAGTACCGCCTGCAGTGCGGCGCCGTGTATGCATCCGCTGAGAATTGACGGTGCTGCGGTAGCGATGGCTTTCGGCGGCGTGGAAGCAGATCTAGGAGGGTAGATGGTGGCGGTGGGGCGCGGTGGACGAGACGGTTGTAGGAGAGGCGCCGACAAGGTGGACGACAACGGGGATGAAGCGAGAGGACGGGATGCAAGGATCCCGGTCCGAAGCCGTGGATGAGAGAGGTCAATCTCTTGTAATGGACGGCGGCGTCGGGGTATCAGCTCCGGCATGGTGGAGGAGGACGGCGGTGGATGGGGTGGCGGACGGAGGAGGCTGGGGTGGAGAGGGTGTTTTGGTGCCCACAGAGTACGAATGGGGAAATGGAGGTAGAGAGGAAGGGGGGAACCATGTCTTCAGGGCGCGCTTGTCTCAAATGTGAGGAAATTTACAAACTTGGCCCCTGTTTCAAAATTCCTACATCACAACAATATTAGTCAGTTGGGGATAGGACGGTAATCTCGCATACACCAAATATTTGCCGATGAGAGTTTGTTTTTGGCGCCCACCGTGTATGAATCGGGGAGGGAGTCGATTTCGGCCGAGGACACACTGTGTTTTGGGGCCCACCATGTATGAATCCGGGTGAGAGGCGGTTATGTCACGTTTGAGTGAAATTACAAACCTATCCCTATCGAAACCTACAGAAATCGAGAGAATAGGCTTTGCGTGGCAGGGATAGGCAGTAGTAATTTCCATCTCACGGAATTTTGTTTCGGGCGGTTACTGCGACTTTCCCCGCTTTGCTCGAATTTTGCAGAGTGCATGTTTACCGTGCCAACTCAATTCGAATCCCGTTTGTATTCTATTTTTTCGGGCTAAAATTCTATATACATCATTTTTTATATACTTTCAAAAGCACAACACCCTTTATACATAAATATGGTTTACAATTGGCATGATCTCAGATTCATAAGGTTGTGTCCATCAATTTGGATTTTCAAATATTTGAAACCACTTTATGTTGAAATCCAATGTATGCATTCCTCGCTAACTGTCTCCAATTAATGTGCGTTTCATGCGGTTTTTTTACTTCTCAAACATGTATAATGTGTTTCACACACGCAACATCTAGTGTAATCCCGTTTAGACATTAATTGCATATAAACCATGCATTGTTTCTAATTAAAGAATCTATGGATCACCAATATTGATAAACTATATAACATTACACGTGTCCCCAAATTGAAATGAATATGCATGTTTGATACACCTATTTGCGTCATGATATTATCGATGTCGTGATCTCCAGTTTAAATATTTGAATCCCATTTAATCCAGATATTTGTCTCATATAACTATCACTCATGCTTATATAGGACTATCTCTCTAGACCTATCTGCGTTCATCGTCTCTCGGGTATCTCTCGTGCTACACGTATGTCGACAATGATCTTTTATCTTCGTAACACACTGACGGTACTCTCTCCCTCGACCTTCATCACTCTATCTCTCTCTAAGTATATCTCGCTCCCTGCTATGTGTCTCTAACTATAATTCTCCATGTGGAATCTCTTTCTCTCACACAAACACAAAACTTTGTATCCCAGGGTCTCATTTCTCTCTACTATTCCCCTGTGTGCCACTCGCACACCCCTCATACAGAGATATCTTTCGCTCCTTAGGTATGAGAACCTACGACTCTTCCTCTTAAATATTTCTTTCTCACACACAAACACAAACTCTGTCCTCCTGTGGTCTCATATTTCTCCACTGTTCTCTTGTATGTCGCTCACACACACTCTCTCCCCCTAGAGATATCTTGTGTTCCCTCATATGTCTCTCTAGCTATCACTCTCATTGTGAAATATCTTTCTCTCTCGCAGACACAAAACTCCGTCTCTCGAGATCTCATTTCTCTCTGATATTTGTTTGTATGTGAGTCACTTGCACCCTTTCTTCATCTCTCTCACACCCACACACATAACTCAGCCTTCTGATCCACTCGGCTCCTATCTCTAACGCACACTAGCTAGCATCTTTATCTTTCTATTTATCTGTTTCTCCATCAACCTTCTTTCATTTATAGGTTGATCTCTTTTGCACAATCATTGTGCCTCACTCCCTCTTCTCGCCATAGATGCATGCTCCAGCCCACGCCACTATCTCTTAAAGACAAAAACACATGCTCAATTTTCGGGCCTTCTTCCCTGCATTCTCACATGCATGCATATTGTCATACCGATCCATCTCCCCCATGTTGTTGATCTTATGACTTATGTCTTCTTTCTTTTATCTCGATCATGCTCGCGCGCACACACACACACATCCCACGTATACATGTATACCTCTCACACATGCACGTTCAAGTTCTCTATGTCTCCATACGTAGTTCATTACCCTCAACCCTAAAGCCACATCGAATCGTTCTCTTTTTGTGTGCACATAACTTCTGCCTGGATGGGTAAAACACACACTCACACTTAACAATCTCCTTCTAGCTACCCCCCCCCCCCGCCCTCTCACTCTTCCCCTATATCCCCGAAACCAATAAGACCATCCCTTCGTTAATTCCCGCCTACACGCACCATCGATATATAGTAGTCTTCCTTGGTGTCTCTCGAACAACACGCTCTCTCGATGTCGACTCCTCTCACGCACACACACCTTCTCTTCCCTCTCTACGGGCATTTTCTCTCTCGCACCCCATCGTTGGTGGCCTCTGCCATACACATCACCTCTCTATGATGAAGCCATGCACACTTAAGTTACATCCGCCACCGAGGACCCCGTGACACACACACACACACAGACACACACACACACACACACACACACACGCACGCACGCATGCACCCACCCACACACACTTACAAACACACGCACACACACACTAAGACTCCATCACACACACACACTAAGACTCCATCTCTCTCTCTCACACACACACACCCACACACACACAAACACACACACACACACACAACCACACACATACACACACACTAAGACTCCATCTCACACACACATGCTCTAGGCGGAGCATTTGTTCCTACCACCCTTCATCCAACCTTACCCGTATGATAAACAATCACGTTAATATACTTGTATACATGGACAAATTCCACTTTACTTTAGTAGCAAACTTATCATCTGTACCCTTATAAAAAACCGAGTTGGTGATGATGGTGTGTCTGCCATCTTGTAATATAGACCGTCTGATCTATATATGATGGATAGAAAGCAAACTATGATAATTTTACAAAAGATACCCGCACCTCTCCACACATCCTTATCTCCCACAACCTCATTGCTGAGCAACTAAAACAGAAAGTCCCTGGAACAGTCTAGCATGGTGGCCGCTGCCGCCTGCCTGCGCCGTCCATCCCCATGCCTCCGCCCATTCCGACCACCAGTCACCACCACGCTCCACTCCTCCTCACCTTCTCTCTCATCTTTCATTTTTCGATGACATTCTCGAGATACCAGTTTTCCGATAAAATTCTCGAAATATCATTAGTTTTTACACATGGGATTACTCCTGCATGGGTAAATCACAACAGGTGTTTTGTAAAAAATGCATATTGATGTTACATGCAATGCAGAGGAGCATCCTGCTTGTAATTATATAACGCAAATCATGAGCAGGAAGTGACATTTTTTTACACAACCACGTTAACATGGCCACGTAAATCACTAGCTAAAGTAAATACCATTATACTTATATCCCAATGCAAAAGGTTGAGTACATGTCCGAAGAGTAGAGTCGCACACACACACTCTGTCTCTCAGAATCTCACACACACACACACACACCAGTTACGTGACGCCCACTTAAGCGGACACGTATGTTACAATTTGTGCACCCGCGGGCACACGTGATGCCGCGCATTTATTTAAGCCGAACGGCGAACCCAAACAGTAGCTGCATTCATTCCCCTCCCGCGGCCTCTTCTCTGGCCGTCGTCGCCCGATAGCCATGGCCCGACCAAAGGTAACAACATACGCCATACTCCCGCCGGAGCGACGCTTTAATCTGGAAATTTTAGTGGTCATGCATGCATCTTTCTGTGCTTGCACTCCTATATAAGGGTTGACCGGTTGCTTCCCACGGACATGCGCAGGCGGTGGAAGAGGAAGGAGAAGGGAAGCGGGCTGTGGAGTAACGTTTTTTACCATAATTTCTTAGGAAACTGAGTGCAATAATTCAGTAGTTTTGCAAACTACAAGTGCTACACCTGAAACGGTTCAAAACCTATACTCCCTTGCCAAGGCTTCCCGCGTAAACGGTCAATGTCGCCTCGAGCGTCGATGCTTGCATTAATGCCCACCAGAGCGGAGGCGACCTCTCACCGGCGCCCGGCTTTGAAGCGGCTGACAGCCGAGAGAGCGCCGCTTCCGGTGCACGCGACTACTCCGCGTCGAGGCTGGCCATAGGCCCTGTTTGGATCCATGGGTTAGAGTTAGTTTGAGCTAGTTGGGGCTCAAATAGCCCTAAAGTAGCCAAGCATGAGGGTTTAAATTGGAGCAAGTTGCACCGAACCCACAAAAAAAAACTATCCCACCGATGAGGTGCTAGCGGAGATAGTTCTCATTGGGACCACTTTGAAAAATCACTTTTCTCTCTCCATCAAGTGCATTTATTGTCAATCTAACCACATCACCCAAACACCTCTTTGGCTACAGTTAGTTCAGGGTTAGTCATGAGTTAGTCTAACCTCTAGCTAAGTTAGAGTATCCAAACAGGAGCAGTATAGGACATGCAAGTTGCTCAAAGCATACAGTCAAATTCATACGTGAAAGGATTTTTTCTTTTTGAAAATGGAACGTGAAAGGAATTTTTTTAGAATGCTATTGGCATGTCGCTAACATGTGATGAGTTAACTGACCTCAATAGACGGCAAAAATGCCAGCCCGCCGCACTTTGAGAGAGACGAGGAGGGAGAAGCGATACGGGCTGCTGGATTACTAGAGATAGGTGTTGCACGGAAGCCAAGAAATATGTTGATAGCCTGGGTTAGCCATGTACTAGTATGATGTAACTACACTGGGCTGCCATGTTTCGTACTCTTCCAGTCCACTGTGGAGATGATTGGTTGATTTTATATCACCGAATAATATAAAATATTATGAGTGCAGATGCTCCACCACGAGGTTCCTTGCTCCTTCTCAGTCATCGGGAATCTATGTTCTTCCACTCTATTTTTTATACGTGAGCTTTGTTCATCCTTTTGCCAACACGCGAGACATCTAGCATCAACATGCACGTGTCATGCAAGGATCGTCCCATCTATATGAAGAACGTGTGGGACTGGAACTACGAGACGAACATGTACCCACTAGTGGACGTGCGAACCTGTGTAATGTAGCACAGTAAGTGAAGTAGAAAGGCACAAATAGTATGAACATGCGTGGCATATAGGCATTTGTCTCTTACTACCACTAAATGTTGTACGTGCAATGCCCAGTGATGTTATGGAGTACGTGACTAAGTACTCTACTACTACTATATTAATTGGAGGCACATATTAGGAATGTGCAGTCATCTTGGCATAGTAGTATTTATAACCAAGTACTACTAATATGCTCCTAAGTGGGAAACCGTTTAGGTTGTGATCGGTGTGAACAGGTTTGCAATTAAATATAGCGTGGTACTACCTCCATCCTAGTTTATTAGTCCCCTTTGTAATTTGTGCCAAATTTTGACTAAATATTTAACTTAAAAAATGTTAGTGCATGTCAACAAAAATATACTATCGCTGTTCCGTTTCGAAAAAAACCCATATAAGCTGTTACTTCTTACCCAAAGGATCTTTATATCCAACAGACACAAAATATCCATTCGACTGTTCGAAATTACTTTCACTGCTGATATGATGTCGAGGTAATTGCTGCATCGCCACCAAAACCCACCATCTCTTAAGCTAAAGTAGACCGAGCTAACCCCTATATTAGCATATTACTAAGTTAAATAGAAGGCGCTGTAGAATCATTTAGGACGTGAGCTTTTCAATCTGAATCTGGAGGGACACCAGCTTAGCCCCGGCCAGCAGCTTGGGCGGAACTGTGAAGAAGGTCAGCTCCTGCACGGCGACGTCACCGGGATCCCTGCTGCTTGTCACCTCCATTTCCACCTTGACGGTGTCGGTCCTGCCTTTGGGCTCCCCCGGCGGGCCGTTCGCCCACAGCTTTGCCACATAGTGCGGTAGTGGGGACGCCCCTGCTCTGATGCATACGACCGACACGGCTATAGGCGTGCCGATGCCGAGCACGCCGCCGACCCAGAAAAACGCGTGACCGTCCTCCTCCGCAAACAGCAAGAGCCGTGGCTTCGACAGTGGCACTTGCAGCTGGAGCGCCTTGCCGTACTGGATCCTGTGCACGGGCATGGGATGCACGGTGCTGACGTGGTGGGAGAGCACCAGCGGTGGGCCTTCTTAGCCGCAGACGGGCATGTGGCATTTGCAGGGCGCGAGTGGACACACGCTCTGGTGATCGGCGAGCTTGTGGTAAGTGACGTAGAGCCCACAGCCTTCGTGCGGGGACTCCACCCTCACTGAGGAGAGGACGGCGTCCACCGCCGTGTTCCACACGTCAAAGCCACCACCGCGCTCGCACTTCTAGCACTGCCGCTGGTTCCCGGGGCGCTCGGCCAGCGGCGGTCTTGGCGCCAAGCAGTGCCCTCCCTTGCCTTTGCACAAATCAATCGAACAACACATCAATCAAGAAACCTGCACCTTGCTCGATCAGTCGAACGGACGAGGTGTATTCAAACCTCATGCACTGGAGGCTTCAAGGGGTGGAGGCACAAGGGGCAGTGGAGCAAGGTGAGGTCCATCGATACCATAGAGAGCTCCATCCTCGGGTCCTGTTCCATCTGCATGATCTCGCCCTCCTCGTGCACAACCATCTCTTGCTTTATTAGGGCCGGGGCATTACAAATCTTTACCGTCACATATTCATACTACTTCAAGGTGCATTAAATCAACACATGCAAGTATCAAAAGGAGAGTCACGGCATGCATGCACGCGTTGTAATTAATGCATCGATAAACGCAAATTATTGAAATATATCGAGTGTAGTGCTTTGATGTGTCGCGTCAACTCGTACAAGACTGAGAAGTTTGATTACTACAATGCCCTCTCGCCTTAACACTTTTGCCTTTGGCTGCATGACAATGGAGCCACCGACCTGTTGGGCCCTGTCATACGCATAAAGCGGGGAAGCGATGAATCGATGTTGCGTCCCTCCCTCGCCCATGAGCGTGGTGGCTGGCAGGACTAGGAGAAGCTTTCGTTCGCTACATGCTCTCCCTCCCGCACGCGGTGGACATGCAGCAGTTCAATCGGTGTCAGATGGCCAGAAGCATACTGTAGTACTCCTCCACTGCAGTAGTACTCCATCATTGTTCGACTTCCTGAAGAGGCGAAGAGCCAAGCGCAGCCTGGGCGCTCGTGTGGCAGTTTCATGTGTAGAGTAGTCTAGGATAGCGTGTACCGTGCATGTAAGCTTAAAATCATTGGGGTCGGCTCCATGCTTTATTTTTTGATTAAAATAATCTTCTGGCCCTACCTGTCATCCTGGTGATTCTAGTTTGCACGCTCATCTGGTCAAGACAGAAATATATATTTTAATTTGTGGTGGGGTAAATGTTAGAGGTTGCAGCAAATGGAGTATTGTACACGGCGGGTCTTTCAGCCAAGTTCAAAGGCCGGAGGGAGAGGGCAGCCAGAGGAGAGAGAGGGCGAGCGGCGGAGCGGCGCTTGGGCTGACCCGATGGGGAACGAGAGGAGTCGTCTTGGGGAGGGAGTGATGCAGTGCGGCCGGGAGATTTTTTAGTTCTCTTTTAGTGGGCCCGAGGAGAACTAACCCAATTAGAACCTCTCTACCGGGCTAGTTTTTTAAGATGGGTTAGAGCAAACTAGCTCAAACTAACCCCTCCTGTTTGGATAATTTGAGGCTATTTCAACCCAAACTAGCTCTAACTCAGGGATCCAAACAAAGAGGAATAGCACTGTACATGCTACAGTCAGGACCGTGGAACATTGTTTTTTATGGCCATATCAGCACATTGTTTTCTACTGCTGATTCACTGGGCTGCCGTGGTTCGCACTCCTCCGACGTGAGTAGTAGTACTACTACTCCCTCCGTTCCTAAATATAGGTCTTTTTAGACATTTCAAATTGACTACAACATACAGATGCATGTAGACATGAGTGTAGATTCACTCATTTTGCTCCGTATGTAGTCACTTGTTGGAATCTCTAGAAAGACTTATACCGCATGATTCTTTGCTCCTTCTTACTACTACGTACTACTTCGTCGACATGTGGGATAGCCAGGAGCATCCGGGTCGACGTAATACGTGTCATGCACTAGATTAGAGTGCGGAATGGAAGGGGGCATCACCCTGGTCGTACCGCCAGTAATTCATGACTATAGTGAGTAGTCATATCACAAGTCTTTCTAGCAGTAATGCACCTTCAAATCGCATAGCCCGACCTTTCCAGCAGTAAGTACGTTGAATCTGCTACTCCCTGACCATCCTCGCCTCTCTGTCAAACCGCCTACGTGAAAACTGCCGCGCGTACTGCCCGGGAAAAGCCCCGCCCTCAACTTTTAACTACGCGAAAATAGTTCTAGGCCTAGCATTGTCACACTTTGCCACACATTTTTGCCAACCTTGCCTAAGCTTAGGGGCTGTTTGGTTTGTGACTAACTTTGCCAAAGGTTGCCACACCTAAGTTTAGGCAATTTAAATAACTTAGGTGAGTGTTTGATTCTAGCCACACCTTGGGCAAGCCCCACTTGAGCCCCACATGGTATACACGCAAAAATGTGGAAAGATTCCCTTGGGCTTGCCAACTTGTGGTTCTCATTTTGATGAAATAAGCTTAGGCAAGGTTGGCAAAAATTTGTGGCAAAGTGTGGCAATGCTAGGCCTAGAATCAAACAGCCCCTTAGTTCATTAAATTGAGGGGCTGTTTGGTTTGTGACTAACTTTGTCAAAGGTTGCCACACCTAAGCTTAGGCAAGTTTGACTAACTTAGGTGAGTGTTTGGTTCAAGCCACACCTTAGGCAAGCCACACTTGAGCCCCACAAGGCATACACACAAAAAGTGTTGCAAGATTCCCTTAGGCTTGCCAACTTGTGGCTCTCATTTTGATGAACTAAGCTTAGGGAAGGTTGGCAAAAAAGTATGGCAAAGTGTGGCTATGCTAGGCCTAGAACCAAACAGCCCCTGAGAACCACAAGTTGGCAAGCCTAAGGGAATCTTGCCACATTTTTGTGTGTAGGGGCTCAAGTGGGGCTTGCCTAAGGTGTGGCTTGAACCAAACACTCACCTAAGTTAGTCAAACTTGCCTAACCTTAGATGTGGCAACCTTTGGCAAAGTTAGTCACAAACCAAACAGCCCCCCTCACCCTCCTCGCTGAGGGAGTCCTGGATTAGGGGGTATCCGGACAGCCGGACTGTGTACAACGTCCGAACTATTGAAGCGTGAAGATTCAAGACTCAAGACTTCGGCCTGTGTCCGGATGGGACTTTCCTTGGCGTGGAAGGCAAGCTTGGCGATCTGGATATTATATTTCCTTCCTTGTAACCGACTCCATGTAAACCCTAGCCCTCTCCGGTGCCTATATAAACCGGAGAGGTTGGTCCTTAGAAGGCCGATCACAATTACATTCATACCATCATAGGCTAGCTCTTAGGGTTTAGCCTCTACGATCTCGTGTTAGATCTACTCTTGTACTACCCATATCATCAATATTAATCAAGCAGGAAGTAGGGTTTTACCTCCATCGAGAGGGCCCGAACACAGGTAAACACTTTCGTGTCCCTTACTTCTTGTTACCATCGACCTTGGCCTTACGGATCGGGACCCCTACCGAGATCCACGGTTTTGACACCGACATTGGTGCTTTCATTGAGAGTTCCAACGTGTCGTCCACCGTCGAACTCGATGGCTCCTCCAATCAGCTTCAACGACGTTGTCGGTGGTGAGACTTTCCTCCCGGACAGATCTCCGTGTTCGGCAACCGCTGCGGAACCAACTTTCGCTTGGCCATCTGGAAGCAGAATCGGCAGCTCGCCCATCCACAGTCGGGTTCGGAAACCCTTTGAACTACAGCGGAGACATCCGCGGAGACTTGATCTTTGTGGATTTGGGCCTATGCCGAGCACCGGGGCGATCACGACGAGCACAACTTAGACCTGCCATCGGACGAAGCTTGGGGTATCGCCCCCGTAGTATCTCCGGACCTAGATCCGGAGCAGGCCGCGCCGTCTAAGGACGGAGGGATGGACCCCGCCCCGCCGGCCGCGCACTCATCGGCGGTAGAGCCGAACACGGGCCTTACCCCTCTAGTGGCATGTGAATCCGGACCCCCGGATTTGTATCTGGACATTGGTTCCGGTCCGCACACTCCCGAGTCTGTCGGGCCAGGACGGGCTCCGGTAATGGAGTTCACCGCTGCGGATATCTTCCAGCACTCGCCCTTTGGCGACATGCTGGACTCATTAAAGTCTCTCTCTTTGTCAGGAGGCTCTTCTCCGAACTATGTCCGGCTCGAGTGGGAGGTAGACGACGAAGGAATTCGTTGCCCACCCACCACCCACTTCATTGCCACAGTCGATGACTTAACCGAGGTACTGAACCTCGACTCCGAAGACATTGACGGTATAGACGACGATGCAGGAGAAGAATATGAACCACCGCACACTGAGCGGTGGACAACCACTCCTTCTTATGATATATATATGGTGGACACTCCAAAGAAAACAAATGGCGATGAGGCAGCGGAGAATGATCCCCCAAGGGGAAAAGCAAAGTATGGGCGTCAGCGGCGCCGCTCTGTGCCCCGCCACAGGAATACCGGCCCAAAAGTCGAAATCAATCCGGATGGCGCTGAAGATGAATATAACCCTAGTTGGCGTGCCTTCCATAAGGCCGGCCTGGCCACTGCGGGATACTTGGAGAGGGACAACTATACGCCCCCTCCAGGGACGAGGCAAGCCTCGGCAACGACGAATTCGGCGTGCCTGAAGATCCAGTGGAACAAGCTCGCTTCGAGCGACGGCTCATGGCCACGGCAAAAAGTCTGCAAAGGAAGCAACAGCAGCTCAAGGCTGACCAAGATTGGCTGGTGGAAAGATGGACCAAGGTCCTGGCCACTGAAAGATACGGACCTGACCGCCCCGACAAAAGGCACAACCAGCCACCCCAATCTAAGTAGGAGAACTCAAGGCGCTTGCCCCGACGTCAACACGCCACTACGGTCCAAAACAACGCGAAGGACACAAGAAGAAGCATACTCAAGCCCCGGCGCAACGGTCTCAAGCGTCCAGTCAGGAAAGCTGGTGCTAACTCCAGCAACTCCCAGTCCAGTCAACGGACAAAGAAGAGCTCAGACCTATCCGGCCCGAGCCACACACTAGATCAACCATGCGAAATTCATGGTACTCCTAGAAGGACGACAAAACATACCAATAGAGAATGCCGGATCCTCAAAGCAAAATGGCTGGCCGCGGGCCGGAAACAATGAAGGGAGACTTCTGGTCAAGATATCCCCCCTCCATAACATATAAGTACGGCCGCTTGCCCCAGACCACGCTAACCACCGCAACTCAGTTGCAGTACCTAAGGACATAGCAAACCTAGGGCTCCACAAAACATAAAACCCCCGCAGGTGTGAAATCACCAACAACATCTCTTAAAAGATGCTAGGGGCAAAGGCCAAGTTCTTCGGGCCCATCACTCTAAACGGTTGTCTTCGGATCACCAAACAAATACTATGCCAAAGAATAAATCTTCGGCACCTTCCCACCATGCGGTAATTTACCGTATGTTAGCGGAACAAACCACGTTGGTTGGATCCGGCGTGGTAAATCACTCAGGCCAACACCATGTGATATAATCACACCTATGGGCAAGGCTGAACCCCGCACTCGGGGCGGATATCATACGGCTGCCAGAATAGCGAGTCGATCATGCCTATCAAGATTTTGATATAACAGACGACTATCCGGACACCAATTGAGGAGTCCGCGCTACCCACCGGTATGACGGCTGGGTTTACCAGGCCCGATCAGAGCCCTCGGACCAACCCCAAGCGGGGCTTCGGCTACCTCTGTGTATTTGCCTTACAAACTAACTTTGACGCAGAACATGATAGGTGACGTGGAATTGGCCAGGACACACAAGGAGCCCCCCCTAAAAGAAGCCAGTCCAGATTCACTTCTGATCCACTGACAAACTCCCTCCAGTCCGTCCATCACAGGTTCCGCCAAAAAAACACCTGTTTTCATACTCATACATCGTACTCATATGAATAGACATATCATTTTGCTACAATAACACTTATCGGCCGTCGCTTTTCATCGACACCCCGTGTTACGCCTGATTACGCCAGTGGCATCATAATACGACAATAAAGTCCGACCACCTTCTCGGTCGTCCGACACCCCGAACTTATAGCACTATATGCATCAGCTCCGAGTCATGTCTTGGGTCATTGGTTGGGTTTGCCCGGCTCCCTTGTTTTGGTACCTTACGTTCCGTTATATCGGTTAAGGTAGCGTAGGGAGAACTACTGCAATTGTGTCCCGGATCTGCAAGACGAGCACCTCAGTAGAGAAAGACGAAAACCGACTGTCATGATACAACGAGAGCCGGTCAGCTGTTCGAGAGGTTGTAAAATTCCTAAAGATTTATTCCGCTGGCGCCATTATGATGCTTTGAGTGCGACGGATCGATCTTACGATCGGTAGCTAATAGAGGCCCTAGTTCGGCCTTCCGAACACTAGGGGCTGCACCGACCATACTCGAATTCCTATGGCTAAGTGAGAGTAATAAAGCCTTATAGTCCGATTGCCTGGTTCGTGGTGAGAAACGCCTCCGCAAAGGGACCCAACTATGGGATAAAGAGCGTTCAGTTATATCATGGACACCCCAGTATTCTTTTTACGTGGGGGCAGAAGCCGACGACTGGCCAACTCTCAGGATTTACATACATTAAACAACCGCTCAGGAAGAACATATGTTCAAACAAAACAGGCAATAAATAAACGCCATAATCCCACATTACAAAAAGTGGCACGAATGGCCTCAGGGAAATATAATGTCTTTGGTACATTTATCCGCATAAAGGCGGCCTCGATACACCTTCATAGTACAGTTCGGGCTTGCGATGCTCCTTACCCTCTGGCGGCCCTCGGTCATCGGCTTCTCTGCGTCAAGCTTCCCCCAATGCACTTTTGCGAGGCGAATGCCATCGCGCACCCTCTATGCGGTGATCGCTTAATAGCATCAAGCCGAGGACAAGCGCCCGCAATCCGCTTCATGAGCCGAAGTAACTGCTCGAATTGGCCGCCGACCACAGTAGGACAATCAAGTCCTTCATGGCTAGTTCGGCCGCTGTTCGATTCGACCAGCTGTTTGGTGATCGATAAAGGGCACCGGATAGTTCGATGCCAAATCTGCGACCAGAAATCCCTCTCCGTAGACTTCTTTTCCTCGGTTCGGTAGAATTGGGCGGCATCGATATCTTGCGAGGAAGATCATAACGCATACGAAAAATAAGAATTCAGCTTGCCGCTTAGAATTCTTCCCATCATCATGAATAAATGGCTAAGAATACAAAAGGCCTTACCAGCCGCAACTTTTGGGCATCTTGAATGTCCTGACATAAGACCTCGAGCTTCTTCCGGGCATCTTCCGCAGATTGGAGCGCTTGGGCGAGTTCGGCTTCTTTCTCTATTACACTCTGCTCCAAGCCCTCGCTTTTCTTCACAGCCTCCTGGAGCTCCGGCTCAGCTGTGACAACCTTGGCCTCGTGTTTTTCACGAAGTGCCTGTTCGGCGGCAGCCTTCTTGTTGGCATCATCCACAGCCTTCTTCAGTGCCTCATATTCGGCACTCGCTCCTAGGGCGTACAACACAAATACTTTTCAACAAGCACAATTACTTATTTGTGCCTAATGCAAGACAATGTTTTATCGTACCTTGTTTATCTTGTAATTGCTTTCTCACGCGGCCAAGTTCTTCCTCGGCCCGATCCAGGCTCCGTTTTAGTTCGGACACTTCCGCATTATGAGCGGTCGTCCTCTCCGCAGACGCCTGTATTCAAACAAAGAGGTACATGTCATTAACATAAGTTCCCACGACAAGAGAGGATTTGATCCCGCCTGCTCCCTCTCCTTTGCCGGACAGTGTACCAGGGGCTACTACTCATATAATGATGATTACTCAAAGGTTTCTTGGAAAACATACCTCAAAGGCCTTTATAAGGCCAAGGCAGGACTCGTTCAGGCCGCTCTCGGCGGACTGAATCTTTTCAACCACCGCACCCATAAGGGTCCGATGTTCATCGACGATAGACGCGTTCTTTAACATCGTCGATATTCTGCCTCACAGCTCTGTCCGAACAGATGTTGCCGGTGGAGTAGGAAGGCCTCCCACCGTTGAAGGTGGCTGCTCGCCCGATCCGGGGGCCTTAGAGGTCTCCCGGACCTTGTCCGGCTGCGGGCCGAACCCAAGGTCGCCCCTGCTGACGGCACACTCCGGGGCCATCGCTCCCGTGTGTCCGGCCCCAGTGATTTTCCCCCCTGGTCCGAGCCCCGTTGATGCGACACCTCAATGTCGCGCCGGGACTTTGGGGAAGGGGCCTCTGGAGGCGTCTCGGTCGCCAAGGCGCCCGAGCTCAGCGAATCCTCGGATGAGGACTGGCCGGCGCGGGACCTCGCCGGACTGTGCAAAATATAGCAACAGTTAAAACTATTATACCCAAAAACAATCCCGGATGCATATGCATGTTCGGATCTTGTACACTTACGACTTCTCCAGGGGCTGGCCCTGGGATCCCACTCCGGACTGCTATCGGCAGCCGTGGTGGATGCCTCGGGGAGGGAACCTTTTCTCCTCTTGGGCGATTCGGCCTCCAGGGACGAGGAAGCTACGCGCTTCTTCCCACCTCCAGAATGAGGCTCGCCCTCTTCTGCTTCTTCCTCTTCGTCTTCCGAAGAAGGAGCATCACTTGAGTCTTCGAAATTTGCGTCCGAAGCCTCGCGGTGATGGAGGCCACTCCGGGTCTTCTTGACCTTCTTGGAGGCCTCCTTCTTTGGCGCCTTGTAAGGCGCGGGGACCAGCATCTTCGTCAGAAGAGGTCCGGCCGGTTCCTCCGGCAACGGGGCCGGACAATGTATCCGCTCCACTTTCTTTATCCATCCCTGAGGTCACGATGAGACACGATTAGGATGTCTCCCTCATGACATGCCAACTGAAGCATGAATAGACAGAGCTTGACAGTGACTTACCGAGCTTGGAGAATGGGATAACTGATACCCACGGTCCTCGGTGGGACCCGGCCACAATTTGCCGGGCTTAAAGAGCACCTTCCAGATATCCTTGTGGGAGGAATCATAAAGCTAACGAAGGGTGTGGTTCTCGGCTGGGTCGAACTCCCACAGAGTACAAGCTCGGCGCTGACAAGGGAGAACCAGGCGAACTAGCATCACCTGGACTATGTCCACAAGTTTGACGTCCCTATCGACCACACCTTGAAGGCGCGTCTGGAGCATTGACATCTCATCGGACGAGCACCAGTTCGGGCCCTTCTCGGGCCAGGACGTGAGCCGCAGTGGAGCTTCGGATCTGAACTCTGGAGCCGCCGCCCACTTTTTGCCGCGTGGTTCAGTGATATAGAACCACTGCTGCTGCCACTCCTTGACGGAGTCGCTGAAAGCACCCTTCGGCCAAACGGCCTTGGGCATCTTGCTCACCATGGCGCCACCGCACTCGGCGTGTTCGCCGCTCACCACCTTGGGCTTTACATTAAAAATCTTCAGCCACAAGCGAAGTGAGGTGAGATCCGTAGAAAAAGCCTCGCCTGACGATGAATGTCGAGATATTGAGGAAGGAGTTGGGGAAAGATCATGAAAATCGATCCGTAGTAATACATGATTCCGTGAAAAATGGGTGCAGAGAAACCCAAGCCAGCGGACAAAGTGAGGAAGGAACATGACTCTCGTGAGGTTCCGGAGTGGGGCGACCTGTCCGCCGGGGAGACGATGGCCGATCTTCGAGCCGGATACCCGGCGTCCGGAGCTTCTTAATATCCTTCTCCCGGACAAGAGAGGCCATCCATCCGCCTCCTGCTCCGGATCCGGACATCTTTGGAAAGCCTCTCTTTGGTGGAAAGGAAGAGTGCTTGGGCGTTAGGGCTCGAAAAGAGGGAATGAGCGGCGAAGGAGAAAGGCGTGGGTAAAGAGATGGAGGCCTTGTCTCTTTATAGGGGCGGTAAGTGCCTTTTAAGCCTCCCCATTTGCACTGGTTGAGCCCGTTTGCCTCCGCTTTCGCCGCGATTAGCGGTGCGGTTGGATTACCATGCCCGTATTGATGAGAATCCCGTAATAAGGGGGCACGATCTCTGCTTTGACAAGACGTGTCAAGGAAACCGCCTCGCAATATGCGCTGTGGCTGGTTGGGGGAAGACGGTTCGAATAAAGACCCGACCGTAATGACACGTCGCGTTGCTTGGAAAGTTGTCAGTATATTGCATTTGTGAAACATCATTCTCTCTACGGTGGCATTCGAAGATCATCTTGTGGATCCGGACACGGTTTGAGTGTTCGATAATTACCTTGGAGTATTCGGAGAAGGAACCCGCCCTGCAATGCCGAAGACAATACTGCACGCCGGACTCATCGTCATTCAAGCCTCGTTCAGGGGCTACTGAGGGAGTCCTGGATTAGGGGGTATCCAGACAACCGGACTGTGTACAACGTCCGGACTATTGAAGCGTGAAGATTCAAGACTCAAGACTTCAGCCTGTGTCCGGATGGAACTTTCCTTGGTGTGGAAGACAAGCTTGGTGATCCAGATATTATATTTCCTTCCTTGTAACCGACTCCATGTAAACCCTAGCACTCTCCGGTGCCTATATAAATCGGAGAGGTTGGTCCTTAGAAGGCCGATCACAATTACATTCATACCATCATAGGCTAGCTCTTAGGGTTTAGGCTCTACGATCTCGTGGTAGATCTACTCTTGTACTACCCATATCATCAATATTAATCAAGCAGAAAGTAGGGTTTTACCTCCATCGAGAGGGCCCGAACCTGGGTAAACACCCGTGTCCCTTACTTCTTGTTACCATCAGCCTTGGCGCACAGATCGGGACCCCCTGCCCGAGATCCGCCGGTTTTGACACCAACACTCGCCTCTTTGTCAAACCGCCTACGCAAAAACTGTCGCGCGTACAACCCGGGAAAAGCCCCGCCCTCAACTATTAACTACGCGAAAATAGTTTGAGCTTGTTCGTTCTATATAAATACTAGTACTGTATGTTTATTCACCCGTGGGGTTGTCCAATGAATGGAGGGCCAGGGAGCACAAGTGAACAATATTACTACTAGTAGTAGTAAGTAGGAGTCGTACAGTTAGTCACCTTAAATAGAGAGTTTCTTTTCTTTAATGCCACGTACACAAATTGAAACGCTTGTTGTGGAGAGAAAAAGATAATCACTCCACTATATATGTACGTAGGGGCCTGAGCGCTTGCTTTACTAGGGTTGCTCGCTTCATTCTATCATCCTCTCTAGATATAAACAAGACAGCGGTAGCGACATTTTCTCTCTGCTCACCGCTGGTCATAGATCCGGTCGGATCCCTTCGGCTGGTGTGTGTAGAGGACTAGGTGAATCATTCACGCGGTCATCGCGGCGAGCTAAGAAACCCACAGATGCCAGAGGGGCCCGATCCTCTGCCCGTGCTGTTCTCTCCGACACAGCGCCGACTCAGGAGGTCCTCCGACCCTTCTTCCTCCCTGCCGTATTGTCCGCAGATCCGACCTGCCGCCGCCGGCATCCCGACGACCCTCAGGTTAAGTGCTTCGAAAGCGGCCTTGCTCTACTTCCCCAGCTCCCCACGTGTCTACATGTGCATCTTTTTCTACTCCCATCAGCTCTTCGAAAGCCACCTAAATTTTTAGTATTATTAGAGGTAAAGCTACTTCATGCATTCAAATCTAGGACTTTGTTCAAACAATGAAGAAAGGGGGAAAGTTGTAGCATGAACCTAGGATTTGATTCAAAGAGGAAATAATATGGTGAAAGTAGTAGAGACCGGATACCCAATCGGTCTCTTGGTTGAAAAGGGAAATAATGGGAAAACGCAGTACAAACTGGATAAGGAACATATCTATTATTGGTTGAAAAAATGATAGAAAGTGGCGGCTGGTGGACAAGTCAACAGAGTATGTCTAGGATTATATTTATTGCCCTCACATAGTAAAAGGTCTCCAGGATTAGAATTGCTGCCCTCACATAGTAAAAGGTCTCAGGATTAGATTTGCTGCCCTCACATAGTAAAAGGTCTCCAGGATTAGATTTGCTGCCCTCACATAATAAAAGGTCTCCAGGATTAGATTTGCTACCCTCACATAGTAAAAGGTCTCCAGGATTATGTTTGCTACCCTCACATAGTAAAAGGTCTCCAGGATTAGATTTGCTGCCCTCACATAGCATGAACAAACTCGGCATCACCACTCTATGCCTCCTTGTAGGTACATTGTGCTAATGCGTCCACTGTCGCATGTCCTTATACCAACCTCTTGCTGTTGTTAATGTAAGGGCGCATGTAAAATGAAGCGATCACAGTATTACCTTAGGGACATGTCTAACCAGTGTTACTGTTAATCTAATGCCTCCAGTGATAAGATGCAATTAAACTTTTTTACAAATGATACTCCTGCTGTTTTCCCCAGTATGATAAGTAAGTTGCTCCTTTACGCTGTTGAGTGTCCTGGTCCCCACGGTCCCATGCCCTTAAACCAACTCTTTAGCTGCTATTGATTTACTGTATCTGGTAAACAAGCAATGCCACCATTAAAGTAGTCCCATATTTGATGAATGTCATTGTTCTCGTAATGTTCTGGTAACATGAGGCATTGCTGACGTTTTAAAATTTCTACTGTCCTTGCGTGATTGCCATGAACATAATTAAGATGCTTATTTTCATTTCGTGTATGTTTCGTATATTCTTATTGACCAGCAACTGTTTACTTTCTATCTTTTTGTGCAGATAGGGATATCCATTTCACCTTGTTGCTATTGTGACCTTTTGGTGAACTGCACAAAACACTTTTTTGGAATGAGTGTCTTGTGCAGTTCAACTAAAATGTCACGTGGGAAACATCTCTCAATTTTGGTGGAACTGCACAAAATGGTGATTGGAGTTTCCAAAATCTCCATCAAGTTTTGTTGGTAATCTCGTGCAACATTTTATTAGCCTTTGCAAGATGAGTAAATCCTTTGTCACCACAATGGCACTTTATTTTAGTGGAACTGCACAAAAGGATAAGAAAATTATAGTTGCACCTTACATGAGCCGGACATCCAACCTTAATGTTCCTCAATTTTAGTGCAACTACTAAAGAAGAACCTGCCTTGACTCACGAGCAAGTACTTCTTGCTAGCTGAATGATGCAAACTTTGCTTCATTTCAGGTGAACTATAGAAAAAGGCTCATGAATTGAATCATGGAACTCGAGGCAGGCCTCATCCGAGTGGAGCTTCAAGTTGAGTTCAAGGAGTGCCACTATTATAGTAATCATGCTCTTCTTGTTTGTGCTGTGCAAATAGGAATACTCAACTACATATGTTGTGACGGTCAAGAGCATTCGCCAAGTTCTTCGGTTGTATGACATGGCTAGCCAAGATGGATTTAATCTCGATATTCACTTTATCAAAAGGCTCTAATGGGTTGGTTCTGAATCTTGCAAGCTGGGAATCAATGAGATGTGTAGGCATATTTGTTGTACTTATTATTTGAATCTTATTTGTTGGTTATGAATCTTGCAAGCTGGGAATCAATGAGATGTGTAGGCATCTTTGTTGTACTTATTATTTGGATCTTATTTGTTGGTTCTGAATCTTGCAAGCTGGGAATCAATGAGATGTGTAGGCATCTTTGTTGTACTTATTATTTGGATCTTATTTGTTGGTTTTGAATCTTGCAAGCTGGGAAACATGGCATGATGATGCAGAGGACAACAACCATAACAAACAGTTCAAACTTGGTAGTATTATACGTGTGAAAGTCACGACAAATGTCTTGATCGTATGCGTCCGAGAATAATAATTCTAATTGTTGTGCATGTTGATCCTATGGCAGCGATAGAACGAGCCAATGCATTGCTTGTTTTAAGTATAAATTTCTATTAAAGCTAATTAAATTTAAGTAAAGTGACCACTAACTCCTGTTATTATAGTGCCAATCTGAGACCGCTCATGAACCGACGTGTGGCGGAGTAGGTTTCTTAATGGAGGCATTTGAATGCGCCGAGGGTGCATCTTCTGCGGGCGTGCAGCCAGACGAGGGAGGGTAGTAACTGTTGTCGCCTCTACACACTCGGTTCATCGTTGAATCCGATTCCCCAAGAGCTGAAAAAGCGGCTATTTGCCGCCGCCTACCCACTCTTTCACTTGAAGAGACTCCAATGGCGATCCAAGGGGTGAGCCTGCTGGATATGGACTTCAACAAGGAGTTCCCCTTTGAGGTCGCCGTTCAATCCTATGGTTGCACCAAGTTGAATGTGATGTATACCAATGATCCAGACTCGGTGAAGCTCTGCCTTGCCGAGGTTAAGCAGTAGCTACAGGACGAGAAAGCACAAGGTTGCATGACTAGACCTTGTGCCCATCCATTCGTCTCCTGACAGGGACCAGCGGATCGCTGTCGCCCAGGTATGTGTGCAGGGCGAGGTTCTCATCTACCACTTTTGTAGGGCCATCAGAGGTTCTGGAGCATTCGCCCATTTCATCGGCGGCTTATTGCACCTTCGCTACGGTGGAGAGAAGGAAGAACGCGACGATTTGGCCATCCGGTGCAACAAGCTTGTCGACATCCGAAGCAATACAAGATCATCAAGCAGGCGGAGAATGACTCCGTGGTTGACCTCGCCGAGACCATCATCGACCCCTGATACGCCAACATGAAAGAAGACAACGATACCAAGGACCTGAACACGTGGGAGGTACCTCTGAATCTAGCCTACATAACCTACGCGGCCAAGGACGCATACACATGCTACGACATGTACATGGAGATCTTGGACATGATGGCGTGTCTGCTTCCCGTAACTGACGAGTTCACGGACAGTCACAGCGTCATGATCAAGCATGCCAGGAAGGTCTAGATGTTGTGCTTTATCTGTTTATAAGCACCTTTATCATCTGAGTGTTTCATGCATTAGCCTATGTGTCGTAATTATCTGTTTTGTCCGAAATATTTCTTTTAAGAACCCATTAATCTATTTGCTTTTTTAGTGGCTCTTGTCCGTTAAAAAAACTAGTTCACTCGGCTGCCGTGCTTTGAATCTCCTTCCTCCCAACATATTCCCCTCCTCGGGTGGAACCACCAGGTCTCGTACACAGACATATGGGACCAACCACCTATCCATTTGTATTTCTTTATTTTGTTCAATCTTTCGTCCTCTTCCTATACAACGGCTGACCATCATAGCCTATGGCGTTGGCCAGGCCATCCCTCTACTACCACACATTGTCCGTCGGCGGCAGCTCCACCGGCCCACCCTGCACCCGAACAAGTCAACCCTCGTACTCCCCTCCGCCGGCGTCTTCCCCCACTCCGGTTCGTTCGGACCGAGGTCACGACGTCGTCCTCCGCCTTGGTGCTCTAGCCGCGGCGCCGCCGTCTGTCATTCCCAACATGGTCAGCAAAACAAGAGGAATCGGGAGACAACTGTTCGTCGAGAGGCTGACAGTCCCGGGCCCACCAGGTCCATGGCCTAGGTTTTGTTGTTTAACATGGGCAGCCCACAACATGTTTCAACATTTTTTGGATCCAGCAGGTATCAAGCAGCCTCTGGGCCTCCCAACCTAGCTTGTCTATAACATCAGCAACCCAAGTTATGTTTGTTTTTTCAAGACGACGCACAGCTCGGTTCAATTTTTCTATAAGAATGCAAAACTGAACCTATATTTATATCTTATTTTATTACATATATATATATGTATATTAGAAACAACATAAGTTTCTGTTAAACCTGTCGTTCGTCCAACCATTTTATAGACCTTCCCACTTCCTTTATTTTTCATTTTCATTAATCCTATATCTGAATTTTCTCCCACTTTCTTTTTGGATGAAAACTGAGTTTTCTCCCAGTACTTTTCCTTAGAACAAACTCAACTGTCCCACGTCTAGCCTAAAAAATAATAATACCCCACGTACTATTAACTCATCAAATTAAAATGATATCATTTTTCGTAAGTTGAAAGTTCTTAAAAATAATAATAATTGTTTATATATAACTTGGCAAGTTAACTCCTAGTGATTGCGTACATAAGCTTGCAAAGATTTTACTGACCAATGCAGTAATAGACGTGCAATCATGTGTTTATGTTTTTATAACATTTCTCCGTCCAGCCCAACATGATATTTTCACCCAGCCCAGCAAGTCCGTGGATTTCGAGAAAAATGCAAATGGGCTTTAAATCCTACCTTATATATAAACGGGCTGCATAGATGCTACATCATTGTTTCACCCAGCCCACCAAATGGACTAAAAAAACAAATGGACTAGATGACATGTGGGCCAGTAGGTGGAAGCCTAAGAAGGCGTTGGATTTACATCCAATGGCCGGAATTCTTCTTCAATCTCTCGTCTTCTTCCCCAGCATGGCGGGACCGCCCTACTCCGACCTCCGGCGTCCAAATGCATTGTTTCTTGCTACTTAGTGAAACGCTACCCCGCCGACGGCCAGGCCATCCCTCCACTCCGCACCTCCTGGTATTCTTTGCCGAGTATAGGCCCACCCCGCACCCGAACCAGTCAAGTTTCCCACTCCTCTCCGTTTGCGAATCCACTGCCGCGTCTTCCCCATCTCCGGGTCGTTCCAGTCTTGGGCCTCCCCGTCGTCCACCGCTTTGGTGCGCTTGGCGCGGCGTGGTCAACATACGAGAGTCATCGGAAGAGGACTGTATGTGGAGAGCCTGCCGGCTGGGACCCACGAGGTCCATGGTCGCACACAAGAAGTTCCTCCTTATTAAGCTGTTTCCTCCCCCTGACAGCTAGGACCCACCGGCTGTATCTTCGCACGGAAGGAAGTGCCTCCTTCTTATGCGAAAAAATATTCCTCCCATTGACAACTGGGACCCGTCAGATTTGGTGGCTGACTTGTGGGCCTACTAAGCGGACGTGTACGCAGGGCTTTGTCAACTTAATCAACAAATGATTCTAGTAGCTGGACCGTTGGATGTTAATCCAACAGCCGTGCTCCTTC
Organism: Aegilops bicornis; assembly: GCA_021605145.1. Lineage (NCBI taxonomy): Eukaryota > Viridiplantae > Streptophyta > Magnoliopsida > Poales > Poaceae > Aegilops > Aegilops bicornis. The sequence goes on from CM038674.1 coordinate 516,181,808, forward strand.
TTCAACCTCTGTTCTTGCTCGTGTTTCCGTGGCGGCGCATGGCAGTCTTTGCCTTTTAGAACCGATCAAGTTTCCCACTCCTCTCCATCTGCGACTCCACTGATGTGTCTTCCCCATCTCTGGGTCGTTCCAGTCTGGGGCCTCGCCGTTGTCCACCAGCCTTGGTGCGCTCGGCACGGTGTGGTCAATGTGGTCAACAACCGAGAGTCATCAGAAGATGACTGTACGTGAGAGGCTGACAGTGGGGACGCACCACGCCCATGGACGCATGCATGCAACTGCATCCTTTTTACCCTGAAAAATAATGTTTTCTCCCCCTGACTGCTGGGACCCACCAGCTACATCTTCACACGCAAGGAAGTGCACCCATATTACTGGTAAAAAAAATGATTCTCCCCCTAACTGCTGGGACCCACCAGCTACATCTTCGCACGCAAGTAAGTGCGTCCATATTACGAAAAAAACGATTCACCCCCTGACAGCTGGGACCCACCAGCTACATCTTCACACGCAAGGAAGTGCCTGACAGTCGGGACCCACCCGGTCGAAGCATACGTAGCATTGTCATTCTGGTCGCGAACGTGTACATACATACCGGTCGATCGGTCTGTCTGCAGGCTGCAGCGATGAATCGTGGCCGTGCAAGGAAGGGCACGTGTGGTAGTAGAGGCGTGCACGTGTGGTAGTAGAGGCGCGCACGTAGCTTGTACACATACGTACAGCGGCCATGTTGCAAGAAAGTAAAACACCACGTACGTACATACGGGCGGGGTCTCGAACGCCTACTCGCGCATACATACGGCCAGGGCTCGTGTACATGGCTGGGTCGGAACGGAGAAACTGCGTCGTCGTCGTGTTCATCGGGAGCCAACCGGCTTGGACGGAACATGCGATGGAAACGAGGCCTGGCGTACGCAGAATGGAGGAAACGGCCTTGTGTTCGACCGGCCACGGTGGAAACGGGATCCTGTTCATCGGGAGGGGTCTGGCGTACCGCAAAACGGAGGAAACGGACCTCCTATGGTCGAAATGGGGTCTTGTTGATCGGGAGGGGTGCGGCGTACCGCAAAACAGAGGAAACAGACTTGTGTTGGAGCGCTACGGTCGAAACGGGGTCCTGTTCATCGAGAGGGGCGTGGCGTACCGCAAAACGGGACTCCACGGGATACTGTTCATCTTCACCGTCGACTGCCTCCACGGGCTACTGTTCATTCACCGTCGACCTCCTCCAGCCTCCACCTGCGACTGTTCATACACGGGCTCCAGTTCATCCAGCCTCCATCGCACGCTCCTCCACCGGCTACTGTTCAACCAGCCCTCTCCACGGGGTCCTGTTCAACCACCCCTCCACGGGCTACTGTTCATCCAGCCCTCCACCGCTCTTGTTCAACCAGCCCTCCACGGGTCATGTTCATCCAGCCCTCCACGGGTCCTGTTCATCCACCGGCTCGTCGTCGATCAGTCTTTGTTCATCCAGCGACAACGGCCTCTACTACCACGGGTCTGTTCATCCAACCCCCACCAGAATTGTTCATCCAAACCCCTCAACAATGCTCACTTTGTTCATCCAGAGGCGGCATCGATCGGCTTGATTAGCGGCGATAGCGAAGAATCGCTCGATCGAGTTGATTAACGACAAGGGGTTGATCGATCGCTCCGGTTCGATGTCGTAGCTGCGATTACAACCGCCGGGTTCGAGATAGAGCCCAATGCCTCGCTCGGGTTCGATTAAGCGCAACGCCGCCTACACGCTGCAGCGTCACGTACAAGAAAGCAGCGCATCGCTCGGCCCCCGACTAGCCACCGTAACTGGGAACTCCCCGATATTTTCCTCGCCCTCGCTTCTACCATGGTTTTTTCCATCATGGACGGCCCAAAGAATGTCATGCAGCTGCGCCTCCAGCCTGCCCAGGACGAAAAGCCCATTTTCTGTCATGTTTTTTTGTCATAGAAGCAGGACCCCACAACATCTATGATGATACCGGGTATTGTCACAATTATTTGTCATAGAAGTGTCATAAGTATGACAGAAAAAAAATTGTTCGGCCCAAAATGTCACGGATGTGTCTTTTTTTGTAGTGCAAAGTTGTCGTTTCTTAAAGTTTGGGGTTGCCATGCTTATGTGAAAAAGCTTCAACCTGGTAAGCTCGAACCAAATCGGAGAAATGTGTCTTCATAGGATACCCAAAAGAGACTGTTGGTTACACCTTCTATCACAGATCCGAAGGCAAGACATTTGTTGCTAAGAATGGATCCTTTCTAGAGAAGGAGTTTCTCTCGAAAGAAGTGAGTGGGAGGAAAGTAGAACTTGATGAGGTAACTGTACCTACTCCCTTATTGGAAAGTAGTTCATCACAGAAATCCGTTCCTGTGACTCCTACACCAATGAGTGAGGAAGCTAATGATGATGATCATGTAACTTCAGATCAAGTTACTACCGAACCTCGTAGGTCAACCAGAGTAAGATCCGCACCAGAGTGGTACGGTAATCCTGTTCTCGAGGTCATGTTACTTGACCATGACGAACCTACGAACTATGAGGAAGCGATTGTCGGTGTCAAAACCGGCGGATCTCGGGTAGGCGGTCCCGAACTGTGCGTCTAGGCGGATGGTAATAGGAGACAAGGGACACGATGTTTTTACCCAGGTTCGGGCCCTCTCGATGGAGGTAATACCCTACTCCTTCTTGATTAATATTGATGATATGGGTAGTACAAGAGTGGATCTACCACGAGATCGGAGAGGCTAAACCCTAGAAGCTAGCCTATGGTATGATTGTTGTTCGTCCTACGGACTAAAACCCTCCGGTTTATATAGACACTGGATAGGGTTAGGGTTACACAGAGTCGGTTACAATGGCAGGAGATCTACATATCCGTATCACCAAACTTGCCTTCCATGCCAAGGAAAGTCCCATACGGACACGGGACGAAGTCTTCAATCTTGTATCTTCATAGTCTAGGAGTCCGGCCAACGGTGATAGTTCGGCTATCCGGACACCCCCTAATCCAGGACTCCCTCAGTAGCCCCCGAACCAGGCTTCAATGACGATGAGTCTGGCGCGTAGATTGTCTTCGGCATTGCGAGGCGGGTTCTTCTCCAAATAATATACTTGTCGAATAGTGTCCGGCTTTTGATAAATGCTGCGCTCCTTGTCTTCCACGCCCAATAAAAGCCATCTTCCACGTGTTTGAATGAATGCGAAAAGCCAGGGTATTTTTACACTTATCCCCCTAGCTGCGCAAATGAGCCGCCTATAAAAGGGACGGGGATCTAGATCTAAGTCACACCATCCCCCCTCCGCGAGCTTTCATCGGAGCGCCTTTGACAAAAATCCATTCCATCATGGACAGTCGACGCGGCTCCTCCTCTCGCGCTCGGCCCTCGGCTGGAAATTGGGAGAGATGCTCAGTCCCGCATAGCGAGCTAGTGACAATCCAAACCAAGGGATTTCTTCCCCCGTCCTTCATGGTTCCGGTTCGAGCCGGACTTGCCACCTACAAGGGCGGAAAGCAAGCAGAGAGTGTCCCCGATCCCTCTAAAGGAGAGCGGGTATGCTTTATCTCTTATCTAGTAAGAGGACTCAGATTTCCAATTCATCCGTTTCTCCGGGGGCTCTTGGAGTTCTACGGCCTCGGTTGCACCACCTTACGCTTTGCCTCCATTTTGCACATCGCGGGCTTCGTGGCCCTTTGCGAACTGTTCTTGGGCGTCGAGGCTCATTTTGCGCTGTGGAAGAGATTATTCTGCCTTGTACCCCGTTCTCATGAGTGGTCAATATATCAAGTGGGCGGAGCCGAGCTGTGGCGCATCGCCTGGACCGGATATCTATCCGGAACCCCGAAGAAGGCGTCCGAAGACTGGCCTTCGGAATGGTTTGATATAGAGGACGTCCCACTACCGGATCCTGTTCGGATCGGTCTCCCGGAGTTCAGCAATGCTCCTTTGAAGAAACGCCTGAGTTGGCGCCCGAGGAGCTCTCAGAGGGAAGGCAGCGGGGATGCCCTATACCGATGAGCGAATAAGATTGATAGCTCATTCCGGATGACCATGATCGGTGTCATGGCCACATGTATTATGCGGGGGGTGCAGCCGCTCCAGTATAGGGGCCACCCATGTGGGATTTCAACGGGGAGGACGATGCCACCCGTCATGGCCGTAAGGGGCCGGGATCGGTCACCGATCTGGTGAAGATTTTGTCTGCGATGTACAAGGGAGAAGAGGAGGATTTTCTCCGCGTCAGTCCATTGAGCGGATTTTCTATGAACAATCCTCGAAGCTGGGTAAGCGGACATTTCTTTTTGTACACCCGATCCGTATTCCCATGGTTAGGTATCTCATTTTGTGATTTTGACGCAGGAACTGCGCCAGGCCGTGAAAGACATAAACAGCCCGCCTCCACAACCCGAGGATCCTGAACGGCTCCTCCATCCGGCCTCCCAAGAGGATCCGGACAATTGGTGGAGCAGATTGATGGGGTATATCACCAATTGAGCATCGATAATGCCTTGGTCGCCATTACGGCCGATTACCCCAGAATACTTCCAGCCTCGCAGGTAACTGAGACCGAGGTCCCAATACTCTGATAATGACCCATCCGTGCTTATTTTTGATCACCGTATACCAATGGTGTTTCGCAGGGGGTGCCTTCGAGGCAGGAGGCCGAGCCCGCGGCGGCTAGCCAACAAGGGGCAGTTCGGCCCCGCAGGCTAAAAAGAAGTGTGGTCCGGATCGAAACTCCACCGCAATGGTATGGAACGTCACCATATTCCCAGGATTGATTCCTCGGAGGCGTACTTACGCTCCTACGTAAGAAGACAAAAGGGATAAGAAGAAAGCTTCGGGTCTAATGGAGCAGCTTGACCGCTAGCTGTGCTCTTTTAAGGAAAAAGAGCGCTCACCGGACTGAGTCCGGAGAGGTTGCCAATCGAACCTCCGCCAGCCAGGCTCCAAAGCCGGGTCCAGAAGCAGAGGCGAGCACGAGGCGTGCGTCGGATGCTCCTCCGTCAGAGGATGCCGACAGATGGTCCGCTACCATCTCATAGGTGGAGAGCGCCATGAATCACAGGCGACGCCGGACAGATCTTCTTGACGCATGTTTCTCCCAAGAGGCCTTGAATGCCTTCAATTCGGGAGATGCGCACCTCCGTGCCGCTCAAGATGGTCTAGCCAGAGCCACGGAGCAGTATGTAAAGGACATACGGGTGAGGAAATTTTACAGTTATATATGCCAGTAGCCCCCGAGACTTAAAATAGTTAGAATAACTGATTTAAGGATCATTTGTTATGCAGGATCTTACAAAAAAGAATACCCGACTGTCTCAGGAGCTTGAAGAATGCAAGGCCCAACTTGAGGCCGCACTAGCCGCTACCGGGGGAGCCACAGAGACCCCCTCTGGTAATATATGCTTCAAAAGATAAATAGTTTGTGAAGTGCGGCGTGTGTGTAAATCTGACAATAATGTTGCAGATGGCGCGGACTAGATCCGGACAAGCAACAGCTCTTCTGCCGGTTGAAGGCGGCGAGAATGTGCTTACAAGGGTGAGGCAAGAGAAAAATAATCTCCAAGATGCCAACACCCAGCTGGGTGAGGAACTAAAGGATGTTCGTGCCCAGCTGTCTGACTCTGTGAAGGAGAATCAGCTACTTCGTCGCGGCATTTATAGTAAGTGCTTGAGCAAACTTTGAAAAAGAGTTCGGCGAGGAAGTCAATTAACAGAGTTATGGCTGTAGGTATGCTCACGGGTCGTCCTGAAAAGGAAATGCCCGGTTCTACGGGTGACCTTCTTCTCGAGCTGTTGCAACTGCACGAACGAGTTCGGCAGGTGATGAAAGGCGTCGCCCAGGCCTTGTGGCCATCTATCTCCCTGCCCGAAGGCCTTGGAGAGCTTGCAGAGAAGCTTCAGGGAGCACGGCGGCGCTTCCGATTATGGAAGATATCGGCTGCCGTCAAAGGCGCCGAGGAGGCACAGGGTCATGGTGAAGACGCGGTACACGGCGGACCCAAACCACATGGCCGAGGTCGGACCTGTGGGGCCCGACGGGAAGGAGATCCCTGTGATCTTAGTGTACGGCCAAGTGGAGTTGGCCGCAAAGTATTCCCAGCAGGACTGTAAACTAGACAGCCTATTAGTCGACTTTGAAGAGGAATACAATCAGTCAATTTGACTATGTAATTTAAAATGACATGTAAAATGCCTTCTAGCCGGATTGTAGATCGTTTGTCGTAGCGGACCTTTTCGCTTCAACCTCGGGACCCAATAGTCTGGAGTGTGTCCGAATACCCTCGCGGTTATGTAAAACCGGGGCATGCGTGGAGACCAGGCATAGGGGTCATGAGTGCTTTATCAGACAAGTTCCCAACTAGTTATGTTATATTACATGGTTAGTAAGAAACATCTTCCGGGAGAATAGTTCCGTTAGGGGTTCCTTTCCACAGGAGGCATGCCCTAAAGTGCATGTCAGGACTGCGAAAAAGCAGAAAAGCATCTGAGGGGCAGATAAATGAAAATAAAAATCGTCTTTTAGTTCACCGACCGAATATTCCCTTAAGAACGCTAGCTTAGGCTTCACCCGGTCGAGGTACACGTCCGGCTGACCCGGGGGTAACAATCGCAGAGGTGCTCGCTTTACCACCTAGCCGAACAATCGGGAACGTAGGGGTAAGCACAGGAGCTAGGCAACCCAGCTTGGCCAAAACTTAAGTCATATCGATGCATATAATGGTGAATAAAAGGTACATGCGGAAGTATGACACATGTGTTGGGCATAAAGCCCGTATAAATAAGCTTCTGTTAAAGAAGCCCCCAGGTATAATGAGCGCGGCTAGCGCGTCAAGTGTGTGTGAAGAATGCGCAAACGAGCCTTTAACGGCTTCGGAAAAATGGAGGAAGAAGGAGAGAATTAAAAGACAGCTTACAGTATAAACTATAGACGGAGGAAGGAGACGAACTCAGAATCCGGCGCTAGGCGTAGAATTTTCGGAGACGGGCTGCGTTCCATGGGTTCGGCTCGAGTCGGTTATCCGATGCGTTTCGCAGACGGTACGCTCCGCCGGTCAGGACCTGGTCAATGATGAAGGGACCCTCCCATTTGGGCTTGAGTTTGTCCTTTTTCTTGTCCGGCAGGCGTAGAACTAGTTCGCCAACATTGTAAGCCTTGGCCCGTACTTCCCTGCTTTGATATCTTGAACTGCTGTTGATAGAATGCGGAACGAGCTTTTGCCACGTCGCGCTCCTCCTCCAAGGCGTCAAACTGTCACGCCGATCGAGCTCGGCTTCTCTTTCTTCGTACATGTGCACGCGAGGTGATTCATGAATTATGTCGCAGGGCAAAACTGCCTCTGCACCGTATACCATAAAAAATGGTGTGAATCCGGTAGTGCGATTTGGCGTGGTCCGCAGCCCCCAGATTACGGAGTCGAGCTCCTCTACCCAGTGCGTGTTAGATTCCTTGAGGGACCGCACTAGTCTGGGTCTAATGCCGCTCATGATTAGGTCGTTTGCTCGCTTGACTTGACCGTTAGTTTGGGGGTGATAGACTGAAGCGTGGTCGAGCTTGATGCCCATGTTTTTGCACCAGAGTTTGACCTCGTCGGCCGTGAAGTTCGTGCCGTTATCAGTGATGATGCTATGGGGGACGCCAGAACGGTGTACTACCCTGATATGAAGTCTATCACCGGCCCAGATTCGGCCCGTGTTTACTGTGCTTGGCCTCTATCCATTTGGTGAATTTATCCACCATGACCAATAGGTATTTTTTGCTTGTGGGTTCCTCTTTTAAGGGGTCCAACCATGTCAAGCCCCAGGACCGCAAAGGGCGGTGATGGGTATAGTTTTGAGGGCGGTGGGTGGCATATGGATTTGATTAGCAAAGAGTCGGCAACCGACGCATCGTTGGACTAAGTCCACGAGCATCTGCCGGGCCGTCGGCCAATAAAATCATGTACGGAAGGCCTTGCCTACAAGGGCCCGGGCTGCGGCATGGTGCCCACCGAGTCCGGCGTGAATTGCAGCCAGGAGATTCCGCCCTTCCTCTTCGGAGATACACCTTTGAAGGACTCCGGTTGTGCTTTTCTTATAAAGTTCTCCCTCATGGACTTTATAGGCTTTAGACCGCCGCACTATGCAACGGGCCTCATTTTGGTCCTCGGGAAGTTCCTGCCTAGTTAGGTAGGCTAGGAATGGTTCCGTCCACGGGGCAATGACTGCCATTATTGCGTGGTCTGATGGTGTTATTTCGTTGGTGGAACCACCAACTATGTCAGAATGTTCGGTGTGGGGCAGTGTGGTTGGGTCCGGGTTGTTATTTCCGGACTCTCCCTCCCATAATACGGATGGCTTGAAAAGCCTCTCTAGGAAGATGTTGGGGGGGACGGCATCGCGCTTTGCGCCAATGCGTGCCAACACGTTTGCTGCCTGGTTGTTCTCCCGGGCTATATGGTGAAATTCGAGCCCCTCAAACCGAGCTGAGATTTTTAGGACGACATTGCGATAAGCTGCCATTTTCGGATCCTTGGCATCAAAGTCCCCATTTATTTGGGATATCGCGAGGTTCGAATCCCCACGCAGCTCTAGGCGTTGAATGCCCATGGAGACTGCCATCCGGAGACCATGTAGAAGGGCCTCGTATTCGGCTGCGTTGTTGGAGTCCGTGTACATTATTTGAAGTACGTATTGGACTGTATCTCCGGTTGGGGACGTCGAGCAGCGCCTTGACCCCAGGCCGGCCAACATTTTGGAGCCGTCGAAGTGCATGATCCAGTTGGAATATGCGCCGTACTATTTAGGGAGTTCGGCTTCAGTCCATTCGGCGATGAAGTCAGCCAAAACTTGCGACTTGATAGCTCACCGTGGCTTGTAGGTTATGTCGAACGGGAGGATCTCTATGGCCCATTTAGCAATCCGGCCCGTTGCGTCGCGGTTGTTTATAATGTCATTAAGAGGTACTTCGGAGGCTACTGTTATCGAACACTCTTGAAAGTAGTGTCGCAGCTTCCGGGATGCCATGAACACCGCGTATGCTATCTTTTGATAATGCGGGTACCGTGACTTGCATGGAGTTAGGGCCGGTGGACACGTAGTAAACTGGTTTTTGGAGAGGGAACTTGTGTCCGTCCGTTTCTCGTTCGACAACGAGCACCGCGCTTACAACTTTATGGGTTGCTGTGATGTATAATAGCATTGGTTCTCCCATGTTGGGTGCGGCCAGGACCGGATTTGTTGCCAATATGGCTTTGATTTCTTCGAGTCCGGCCTTGGCGGCATCCGTCCACTCGAAGTGTTCGGTGCGCCGGAGGAGGCGATAAAGGGGTAATGCCTTTTCTCCTAAGCGGGAGATAAAGTGGCTTAAAGCCGCCACACATCCAGTCAATTTTTGTATTTGTTTGAGGTCTTTGGGGATATCCAATTGTGACAGAGCTCGGATCTTGGCTGGGTTTGCTTCAAGTCCTCTACCGGATACAATGAAGCCCAAGAGCTTTCCTACCGGGTACGAAAAAACGCATTTTTCCGGGTTGAGCTTGATGTCATATGTTCGGAGATTATCGAATGTGAGCCTCAAGTCGTCGATTAGGGTTTCGACATGCTTGGATTTGATGACTACATCGTCTACGTATGCCTCCACTATTTTGCCGATCTCGTTTGCCAGACATGTCTGAATCATGCTACCGATATATGTTGCGCGGCGTTTTGAGCCCAAAGGGCATTGTGTTGAAGCAGAATGGGTCGTATGGAGTGATGAATGCCGCTATGGCTTGGTCTGCTCTGCCATCTTAATTTGGTGGTAGCCGGAGTATGCATCGAGGAAACACAATGAATCGTGTCCTCGGTAGCGTCGATAATTTGATCGATGCGGGGGAGGGGGAAGGGATCCTTTGGGCAAGCCTTGTTAAGGTCCTTAAAATCGACACATAGGCGCCAGGATTTGTCCTTCTTTGGTACCATTACCAGGTTTGCTAGCCATCCGGATGTTTAATATCTACGATGAATCGGCCTCCAATAGTTTGGCTAGCTCCTCTCCCATGCCATGTCTCTTGGGTTCGGAAACGCCAAGAGCTTGTTTGGTAGCTTGAATACTTTTAGGATATTTAGGTACATGCTCTGCCCGGCCGGCATGGGATTCCTGGCATGTCTGAAGGGTGCCAGGAAAAAATGTCCCAATTTTCGCGTAGGAATTCTCGTAATGCGGCATCCACATGAGGGTTTAATTGTGCCCCGATGGAGGCCGTCTTTGTAGGGTCCGTTGGATGGACCTGGAATTTGACTATTTTGTCTGCCGGTTTAAAAGAGGTGGACTTGGATCTCTTATCGAGTATCACATCGTCCCTGTCCACCGTGGAGCGCAACAGTGAGTTCCTCTGCCGCTAGGGCTTCGGATAGTGCCTCAAGGGCAAGTGCGGCTGTTTTATTTTCAGCGCGGAGCGCTATGTCCGGTCACTAGCGAGAGTGATAATTCCATTGGGTCCGGCATTTTGAGCTTCATGTACCCGTAATGGGGTATAGCTTGAAAAATTGTGAATGCCTCTCGCCCTAATAGAGCGTGGTATCCGCTTTGAGCAGGGGCCACTTGGAATGTGACCTCCTCGGACCTATAATTGTCGGCGTGCGAAACACCACATCTAGTGTGATCTTTCTGTCTGACATGCTTCCCGATCGGGATTATTCCTCTAAAGGTTCTTGTTGCTTCGCTCAATGCGGCTCCGATCTATTTCCATTTTCGAAGGGTTTCCTCGTAGATGAGGTTTAATCCGCTGCCGCCGTCCATGAGTACCTTGGTAAGCGGCAAATCCACTATTGAACCGAGGACCAATGCAATGGTCCTCGGGCTGTTCGGAACTTAGGTTAAATCCTTGGCGTTAAAGGTAATAGCCGTGTCACTCCATGGATTTATTGTTGCTATCTGGTAGACTTGACAAGGTCATGCGGTGTTAAGCTTCCACATATTATTTGATGCGAAAGTCTCGAATCCGTTAATACCATCTTTGGTATTCTTTGGGCTGGTGCTTTCTGGAGCTTAGAGCTCTTCGCCACTTTTGGCCACCTGCCGTAGTATCCAACATGCTCTAAGGCTATGAGTTGGAGTGGCGCCCTCTGTGCTATGAATTTTGCAGGGTCCATTGAGCCATCCCTCTAGTACGGATCCATGCCCTTTGGGTTTTTTTTGCTTTTTGGTATCTAACCCAGGTGCCTGGTGATGATGCACCCTTTTATTTCGGACTAGGGTCGTATTCGGGGCCGAATTATCCTAAAATTTGATTTCGGTTTCCAGGCGCTCTCCATCGTGCAGTACTTTCGTACTATGGACGCCAAGTCAGTGAAGCGTGTAATTTCACGACGACTTATGGCGTTTAGGATTCCCTTGTCCATGAAATTATTGCAGAAGAATGAGATCGCGTCCTCCTTGCGGCAGTCCTTTATCCTGTCCATAACCAGGAGGAATATGGCCCAGTAATGATGTACTGTTTCACCGGGCTCTTGCCGGATTTGAGATAGATCGCTTATGTTTGGCTGGGCGGGTGGAGTTAAATTCCGAACCCGTCCGATCTATGATTCAAGGGCCAAGAAGTTTCCGAACTTGGAAGCTTGGGTTCTTGGAGGTTGTCCAATGAATCTAGCCCGTTGCCTGACTTTAAGTTCAGGGCTTGAGTGGTGTCCTCCCCTCCGCGGGAATCCGGCATGGAGGGGTCAGGAATCCGGACATAGCTAGTCCGTAAGTTAGGAGAAGAGTCGCCGTATTGTTCCTCTACCACAGCTACCATGATATGGGTAGTACAAGAGTAGATCTACCACGAGATCAGAGAGGCTAAACCCTAGAAGCTAGCCTATGGTATGATTGTTGTTCGTCCTACGGACTAAAACCCTCCGGTTTATATAGACACCGGATAGGGTTAGGGTTACACAGAGTCGGTTACAATGGCAGGAGATCTACATATCCGTATCGCCAAGCTTGCCTTCCATGCCAAGGAAAGTCCCATCCAGACACGGGACGAAGTCTTCGATCTTGTATCTTCATAGTCTAGGAGTCCGGCCAACGGTGATAGTTCGGCTATACAGACACCCCCTAATCCAGGACTCCCTCAGTGATGATGAGCCCAGATTCCGCAAAATGGCCTAAGGCCATGAAATCTGAGATGGGATCCATGTATGAGGATAAAGTGTGGACTTTGGTTGACTTGCCCGATCATCGGCAAGCCATCGAGAATAAATGGATCTTCAAGCAAAAGATTGACGCTGACAGTAATGTTACTGCCTACAAAGCTCGACTTGCTGCAAAAGGTTTTCGACAAGTTCAAGGAGTTGACTACGATGAGACTTTCTCACCCGTAGCGATGCTTAAGTCCGTCTGAATCATGTTAGCAATTGCCGCATTTTATGATTATGAAATTTGGCAAATGGATGTAAAGACTGCATTTCCTGAATGGATTTCTGGAAGAGGAGTTGTATATGATGCAACCTGAAGGTTTTATCGATCCAAAGGATGCTAACAAAGTGTGCAAGCTCCAGCGATCCATCTATGAACTGGTGCAAGTATCTCGGAGTTGGAATAAACGTTCTGATAATGTGATCAAAGCATATAGTTTTATACAGACTTTTGGAGAATCCTGTATTTACAAGAAAGTGAGTGGGAGCTCTGTAGCATTTCTAATATTATATGTGGATGACATATTGTTGATTGGAAATGATATAGAATTTTTGGGTAGGATAAAAGGATACTTGAATAAGAATTTTTCAATGAAAGACAAGATCTATAGAGATAGATCAAGACGCTTAATCGGACTTTCATAAAGCACATACCTTGATAAAGTTTTTAAGAAGTTCAAAATGGATCAAGCAAAGAAAGGGTTCTTGCCTGTGTTACAAGGTGTGAAGTTGAGTCAGACTCAATGCCGACCAACTGCGAGAAGATAGAGAGAAAATGAAAGGTGTTCCCTATGCTTCAGCCATAGGCTCTATCATGTATGGAATGCTGTGTACCAGACCTGATGTGTGCATTGCTATTAGTTTAACAGGGAGGTACCAAAGTAATCCAGGAGTGGATCATTGGACAGCGGTCAAGAACATCCTAAAATACCTGAAAAGGACTAAGGATATGTTTCTCGTTTATGGAGGTGACAAAGAACTCGTCGTAAATGGTTACGTCGATGGAAGCTTTGACACTGATCCAGATGACTCTAAGTCACATACCGGATACGTATTTATATTGAACGGTGGAGCTGTCAGTTGGTGCGGTTTTAAGCAAAGCGTCGTGGCGGGGTCTACGTGTGAAGCAGAGTACATAGCTAATTCGTAAGCAGCAAATGAAGGAGTCTGGATGAAGGAGTTCATATCCGATCTAGGTGTCATACCTAGTGCATCGGGTCCAATGAAAATCTTTTGTGACAATACTGGTGCAATTGCCTTGGCAAAGGAATCCAGATTTCACAAGAGAACCAAGCACATGAAGAGACGCTTCAATTCCATCCACGATCAAGTCAAGGAGGGAGACATATAGATTTGCAAGATACATATGGATCTGCATGTTGCAGACCCGTTGACTAAGCCTCTCTCACGAGCAAAACATGATCAACACCAAGACTCCATGGGTGTTAGAATCATATTGTGTAATCTAGATTATTGACTCTAGTGCAAGTGGGAGACTGAAGGAAATATGCCCTAGAGGCAATAATAAAGTTGTTATTTATATTTCCTTGTATTATGTTAAATGTTTATTATTCATGCTAGAATTGTATTAACCAAAAACTTAGTACATGTGTGAATACATAGACAAATAGAGCGTCACTAATATGCCTCTACTTGACTAGCTCGTTGAATCAAAGATGGTTAAGTTTCCTAGCCATAGACATGAGTTGTCATTTGATTAACGGGATCACATCCTTAGAGAATGATGTGCTTTATTTGATCCATTCCGTTAGCTTAGAATTTGATCATTTAGTATATTGCTATTGCTTTCTTCATGACTTATACATGTTCCTATGACTATGAGATTATGCAACTCCCGAATATCGGAGGAACACTTTGTGTGCTACCAAACGTCCCAACATAACTGGGTGATTATAAAGGTGCTCTACAGGTGTCTCCAATGGTACTTGTTGAGTTGGCATAGATCAAGATTAGGATTTGTCACTCCGATTGTCGGAGAGGTATCTCTGGGCCCTCTCGGTAATGCACATCACTATAAGCCTTGCAAGCAATGCAACTAATGAGTTACTTGCGGGATGATGCATTACAGAACGAGTAAAGAGACTTGCCGGTAACGAGATTGAACTATGTATTGAGATACCGATGATCGAATCTCGGGCAAGTAACATACAAATGACAAAGGGAACAACGTATGTTGTTATGCGGTTTGACCGATAAAGATCTTCATAGAATATGTAGGAACCAATATGTGCATCCAGGTTCCGCTATTGGTTATTGACCGGAGACGTGTCTAGGTCATGTCTACATAGTTCTTGAACCCGTAGGGTCCGCACACTTAACGTTCGGTGACGATCGGTAATACGAGATAATGTGTTTTGATGAACCGAAGGTAGTTCGGAGTTCCGGATATGATCACGGACATGACGAGGAGTCTCGAAATGGTTGAGACATAAAGATCGATATATTGGATGACTATGTTTGGACTTCGGAAGGGTTCCGGGTAAGTTCGGACAAATACTGGAGTATCGGGGGGGGGGGGGGTTACCGGAACCCCCGGGGAGTGTAATGGGCCTATTGGGCCTTAGTTGAGAAGAGGAGGGGCGGCCAGGGCAAGACGCGCGCCCCCTCCCTGTAGGACCTTGAAGTATGTCTAGAGGGGGTGATTAGACTACTTGACCAATAAAAACTTAACCTTTTCCCAATTTTATAGTTTGGCAGATTTTAGCTATTTTAGGACAAGTCAAGCAATCATCACACAATTCAAGCAAGCATGCAAAGAATATATTGGCATCGGAAATTAAAGCATGCAACTTGCAAGAAAGTAAGGGGAAGGGCTTAGAGGATTCAAACACAATTCGAGACACGAATGTTTTTCTCGTGGTTCCGATAGGTGGTGCTATCGTACTTCCACGTTGATGGAGACTTCAACCCACTAAGGGTAACGGTTGCCCGAGTCCACGGAGGACTCCACCCACGAAGGGTCCACGAAGTAGCAACCTTGTCTATCCCACCATGGCCGTCGCCCACGAAGGACTTGCCTCACTAGCGGTAGATCTTCACGAAGTAGGCGATCTCCTTGCCCTTACAAACTCCTTGGTTCAACTCCACAATCTTGTCGGAGGCTCCCAAGTGACACCTAGCCAATCTACGAGACACCACTCTCCAAGAAGTAACAAATGGTGTGTTGATGATGAACTCCTTGCTCTTGTGCTTCAAATGATAGTCTCCACAACACTCAACTCTCTCTCATAGGATTTGGATCTGGTGGAAAGATGATTTGAGTGGAAAGCAACTTGGGGAAGGCTAGAGATCAAGATTCATATGGTAGGAATGGAATATCTTGGCCTCAACACATGAGTAGGTGGTTCTCTTTCAGAAACGGTAAGTTGGAAGTGTAGGGTCAGTCTGATGGCTCTCTCCACGAATGAAGAGGAGGTGGAGGGGTATATATAGCCTCCACACAAAATCTAACCGTTACACACAATCTACCAAACTCGGTGGGACCGAATAGCTAAACTCGGTCAGACCGATTCAGTAAACCTAGTGACCGTTAGTGATTTTCGGTGGGACTGACATGCATCTCGGTGAGAATGATATGGTTATGGTAGGGTATAACGTAATCTCGGTGAGACCGATTACACAAACTCGGTGAGACCGATTTTGGTAATTAGCTAACCAGAGAGTTGGTCAAGTAAACTCGGTGGGACCAATTTGCTCTTTTCGGTGAGACCGAAATGTTACAAAAAGGGAACAGAGAGTTTACATTGCAATCTTGGTGGGACCGATCGCTCACTTCGGTTGGACCGAAACGTTACGAAGGGAAACAGAGAGATTGCAACCCCATCTCGGTGAGACCAAGATCCCTATCGGTAAGACCAATTTGCTTAGGGTTTGTGGCGGTGGCTATGACTTTTTGGAATCGGTGGCGCGGATAGAAAGAATCGGTGTGACCGATTTGGAAACTTTAAGTTTAGGTCATTTGTGGATGTGGGAGAAAGTAGTTGAGGGTTTTGGAGCGTATCACTAAGCACATGAAGCAAAAGGCTCATTAAGCAACACCTCATCCCTTCTTGATAGTATTGGCTTTTCCTATAGACTCAATGTGATATTGGATCACTAAAATGTAAAATGAAGAGTCTTGAGCTTTTGAGCTTGAGCCAATCCTTTGTCCTTAGTATTTTGAGGGATCCACTTTCATCATCCATGCCATGCCATTCATTGAGCTTTCCTGAAATAATAGTCTTGGAATAGCATTAGCTGAATGATCTATATGTTGTTATGAATTACCAAAACCACCTAGGGATAGTTGCACTTTCAATCTCCCCCTTTTTGGTAATTGATGACAACATATAGATCAAAGCTTCGACAAAAGATAATAAAATTTAAATAACATCGTCGCTTTGAGAAGTATGTGATAAACAAGAGCTCCCCCTAAATTTGTGCATAGGTTTAGATTTGCTTTGGACTGCAAATGCACAATAAATTAGGCTCATATGGGTTACTCTTCCATGTCACATACATCTTGGTGGAGCGCTCAAAATAATAAACAATGAATACATGTACTCATCACCAAGCATAGTGAGTGATCACATAAGATAGATAGGATAATATCAAGCATGCATAAGTGTAGCTTATGATCAAACACATGATCATCAATGTCTCACAAACATAATATCTCAACCAAAATCAAACAAAGTTTGAAAAACCACCAAATAAAGCAAGAGAGAACAAAATCAACACTCTCTCTCTCTCTCTCTCTCGAAGCCTATGATCTATACATTTTTCTCCCCCTTTGGCAACAAGTTACCAAAAAGTTCATAGAAAATGCATAAGTGCTAGATCGACTCTCAGGCTTGATCTTCAGGTGGCGGTGTAGAGATGGCTCCTTGGACGAAGACTTCAGTTGATGTAGATGGAGCTGGAGCTGATGAAGGTCTTTGGGTGGCGGCCTTGAAGGCATGGCTGAGTGCGAGTGAAGTTGCTCTTATGTCGTAAATCGCACACCGATGACCTCTGGGCTCTAGGCACTCTGGCAAACACATTTGTTGTTGCCTTGCCCTTCCTCTCTGCATGTCCTCTTGTAGCTCCTCCACTGCAGTCAATCTCGATTACTTTCACATCTAAGTTATAGAACTTTTGTTCTATGATTCTCTCGAGCTCTCCGATTTTGAGTTAGGGTGGCCAATCCCTTCTCAATCCTCAAGGTTGATGCTATTAAGTAACCAAGCTGCTCCTGCTTGTTCTTCAAGAAATATTCAGATGCCTCCTCTTGAGTTGGCATCTTGGCAGCCTTCTCCCTCTTTGCCTTCTCCTTCTTCTCCTGAGCTTGAACTGATTGAGGATCATCTTCATTCATGACAACCTCATTGTCCTCAATGTCTGGATAAAGTGGAAAGCATTCCTTATCCAACTGATATTTTCCTGTGCCCATCTTTGAGTTTATCAGTTCTTGAATCTGAGGTGCATATCCACAGCTCCTCTTCTGATCTGCTGCAGTCCTCTTGATAGTTTCAATGATCGGGGCTCATGACTTTAAACTTACGTGGCACATCAAACACATGCAACATGTTGATGGCATGCCCTCTGATCATGTTATGGTCACCAGACTTGGGCAACAAAGTGTGCCTCAGAATCCAATTGATGGTTGGCAACCCTGACAACAGATAGTGAACTGATCCAAACTTGTGAGTTGCTAATGCTTTGTTGGAATTTCCTTGTACATGTGACCCATTCAATTGTGATCCTTTTTCTTCTTTGCATAGATGTCTAGATCATCCTCATTCTCCTCTGGGGCATTTATCAGACTTGCCGACTCTTCAACTGTTGACTGGTACCTTTTACCTTCAGACATCCAAACAATTCTCCCATCTGGGTAAAAATGTGTTGTGGAGTAAAACTTCATGATAAGCTCATCATTCCAATTTGTGAGCTTTTGCCCAACAAAATCTGCAACTCCACAACTCACAAAGCTGTCTTGCACTCCAGGATAGTGCTCTTCATTCTCCTTGATGAAGTTCCAGTCGACCCACCTCATGTCACAAACAATGGGCTTCTTGACCAACAAGATTGTCTCATAGAAGTCCTGTTGTTCCTTTGTATGGAACCTATAATCAACTGCAGTTCTTCTCCTTGAAGCATATGGATCTTCCATCCTCCATTTCCTCAGCCCGGAATCCTTCCTGATTCTCATGTTCTCAGCCACAGGATGGGCATCATTGTGGTATGGTATCTTGGGCTTAAGCTTCCTCAGAACTTGTCCTTCTTCATCTTCCTCATCAACCTCGAACCTTTGGGGCCTTGTTCTTTCAAGCTGGAATACTCCTAGTATTCCTCTTTGGTCTGAGACTTGGCCTTGGGGGCAGCTTTGGGTGCTTCCTTGGGCTTAGATGTGGCAGCCCACGATCTGATTGCATCACCCATTAGCTTTGATGCCTTTGGTGCTTTGGTGCAAGAGCTCTTCCTCTTCCATCATGGAAGGCTTCCCAATTACTCTGGCCATGGTCATCTTGACCCTTTCCTTCCTCTTCTTGCTTTTCGACAAGCTGGCTCTTTGGGATAAGGATTTTCTGTTTGTTGTGTTGATGTTCTGGCCTTAGACATTGGTTGTCTTCCTGCAGTCCTTTTGGTCTTCATGACCCTTTCCTTCTTGACCACCTATTTCTTTGAGGTTGCCTCATCTTCCTCAGCCCCGTAATCTTCATCCTCTAAATCTGAATTTCTTTTCCTCCTTTGCCTAGTAGTAGCCTTAGGCAAGTTGCTAGGAGTACTTCTGCTCCCTTCATCTGAAGTTGAGGGGCTAGTGCCCTCACTCAAGTCTATCTGCTCTTGACACATTACATTTGTCACTTTGATCGGACATTACGCAAAAGCTGACTGCTGACCTGTGAAGAGTTTATAGATGAGATAGAAAAGATGAGCATCACAAAATGCAGAGGTTTTTGCAAAAAGAATGACTCAAAAGTTCAGTTTTAGTTTTACGAAAGCATTTCGGATCCACCGATTTTCAAACTTCGGTGATATCGAAGCGATTTTGGAACCTAAAGCGATGATCTCGGTTGGACCGAGTTTGATTCAGTGGCACCGAGACTGCTAGGGTTTCACAAAATCCTCAAATCGGTTGCACCGATTAGTAATTCTCGGTCAGGCCGAGAGTCACTAGTGCAATGGCATAAGCCAAATCGGTGAGACCGAGTTTTTCAACTCGGTGGGTCCGAGATGGTTTCGGCGGAAACCTAAACCTAAAAATTCGAATCACAACTAATCTATGAACTACTTTGGCTGGATAGATGAGTTGCAATCGTGGCAAGATTCAGTATGAAAACAACGTGCTAGGAATCAGACGTGGATAGCACAAAGATCAAGTCCATACCCTAACTTGGCGGTGGACTTGCTATGGCGGCAACGGCGGGGATGAAATCCGTTGACAGCGGCGAAGACCAGCTGACGAGGAGGCTGCTTGGCGGCGAGGAGACGATCCGGAGACCACGATGGCAGAAGCGGTGATGCGCCGGGCGAAGGGTTTCGGAGAAATTTCCAAAATTTTGCCGTGACTATATATAGCGACGACCGCCGGTGTGACTGAGTGGAACAACTTCGGTGGCACCGAGATGCATAATCGTGTTCGATTCTGACAACTCGGTTAGACCAAAAAGTTCAAATCGGTTGCACCGATATTGAAAACTCAGATCAACTTGATGATCTCGGTAGGACCGAAATGGTAGGATCGGTCAGACCGAGAATCATTAAGAGGTTTTGGAAGTTAAGTCTATGACGAATCGGGTATTCCGAGTGCTCCTCACACAGAGTGGTTCGAATCTGACTTGATCAAATTTTGTGATGTAGCATGAATAGAGTTTGAGACGAGAAAAGCATAGATAGCTAAAGAAGGTTCTTAGGCATTCTTTTCACAATAAGATGGCAATTGAAATATGTGGCAAAGCATGCACAACCAATTCTAGCATCTATCCAACAATTGGCGATGACTAGGTCATCTATATATGAGTATATTGACTTAGGAGTCAAATGAGAACATTTGATCATAGGTCATACTCATCGTTTGAGCTCAAGTGGGGTTACCACTTTTACATAATGCATTAATGTGTTCACACCATTAGAGTTGCTTTGACTCAATTCTTAGAGTTAAGCTCCCCCTATATGTGAGATCCCCCCTTAGAGGGATGAACTAACCTTGGGTTTTGTCGATGATGACTTCATGTAGGTGTTGAAGATGTAGATGCTCAATGTTGATGTAGATCATTTGGAGCAATCCTTTGGAGTGAGTTGCACTTTCAACTTGCCTACATGGGTTAGTCCCACAAGGAACAAACAAGAATATCCATAGACAAAGAGTGATGTACACACAAGATCATGTCCATGATAACATTAGGTTACCTTGTCCCTTGCCTTACCAACATGAGGGTTTGTGACTCCTTAAACTAGTGCAAGATGTGAAAGTTGATTGCACTTGTTCTTGCCAAAATGAAACGAGTGAAGAATGTTGGCAGAGTCACCCTCAAGAACTCTCTAGTTCTTCTTCTTCGGGATCCACATCATCTTGATGGGAATCCTTGGAGTTGTAGTTGTACTTGATGAAGTAGAACTTGACGTAGTCTTGGGGACCCACTCGAGCGAGGCTTTAGGTGCTTCTTCAAATGCATCAATCTCTTCTTGAAGCTTGTCCTTGCCTTTGTTCTTGTGGTCTTGTGGTGGAAGATCATCTTGAGCTTGTGTCCCCTTGAAGGAAGTAGGATCATACTTCTCTTGTTGAGGAACAAACTTTGTCTTGGGGTATTGATCTTCTTCCCACTCAACTCCATTGGCGTTGAACTTTCATTCAAAACCAACACCTTGATTCTTCCGGTGCCTTCCTTGCTTATGCATACAATTTCCTCGAATTGCTTACTCCCGCAAGGCTCTTGTAAACACCTTTCTCTATAATTCCCTTCAATAAACTATTTTCTTGCTCAAGTGTAACTTGGCTAAGAGAATCATTAGTGGAATCAAGAGAACTACTAGAAGAAACAACATTGGATTTGACATTATTATTGTTACTACTAGAGGAAGTATCTTTCTTGTACTTGTTACTAGACTTGAGGCATGTAAGTAGATAAGAGTAAACGCTTGGCAATGTAAGAAGAACTTTTCTTGCGGAGATCATCATTGATTGCCTTTAAGAACTCATGCTCTTGCTCAAGATTGAGCTTTTCAAAGCGTAACTTCTCATGATCCCTTAAAAGTTCTCGATGATCTTGAAGATAGTTTCATGAGCCAACTTAAGAGTGTTTAGTTCTTTAGTTAGAAGCTCAATTTTCTCCTTATCATTGTCATTCGTTTGATTAGCATGATTAATTGACGTTTCATCATAGTATTCATCACTAGAGTTGTCAACAAGTAAATCATCATCACCTAGCAAGTCATCTTCATCACTATTACAATCAACATACTCGGGATGTGTTACCTTTGGACCTTTGGCCATGAAGCATCTTCCAATTCCTTCATTTGGTGAATTAAATATGTCGTAGGAGTTGGTTGACACAAGTGCTAGACCGGCAACACCTTCATCTTGAGTATATTCGGAGTCGGAGTGATAGCTTCTCTCGGAGTGATGGTCGGAGTCGGAGCCGGAAACCCATTCACCAACATGAGCTTGATGTCTTTGTTTTGTGTAGCTCCTTGATGACTTGTCCTTCCTTTCAGAATCCTTGCTTCTCCGTGAGGGTCTTCGTTCATAACGATCATCTCTACTCCTCCTCTCTCTTGGTGGTGATTCTTCTCTTTTGCTTCTTCTTTTTGGACAATCTTCTCTTCTTTTGTAGGGTGTCGTACATTCATTGGAGTAGTGTCTGGGTCTCCCACAATTGTAGCAATTGCGCTCTCAACTGGAAGATCTCTTGTCATTGTAAGACCTTGACTTGGAGCTTCTTTCTTTGCTTCTACTTTTGTAGAACTTGTTGAAGCTCTTCACCATTAAGCTCAATTCTTCATTGAAGGTTGGTTTCTCACTTATGATGTGGGGGCTTCACTTGAGGCTTTGTAAGCACCACTTGACTTGTTGTGAAGTTCCTCCTTATCCTTGAGTGACATCTCATGAGCAACAATCCTTCCAATGACTTCCGTTGGCTTGAGAGCTTTGTAGTTTGGAATCATTTGGATCAATGTGCACACGGTATCATACTTTCCATCCAATGCTCTTAGGATCTTCTTGATGATGAATTTGTCGGTCATCTCTTCACTCCCTAAGCCGACAATCTAATTTGTGATAAGAGCATGCCTAGAGTACATTTCAGCGACACCTTCACCATCCTTCATTTTGAACTTGTCAAGCTGACTTTGGAGCACATCCAACTTGGATTCCTTCACGGATTCGGTACCTTCGTGCATATCAATCAAAGTATCCCAAATTTCCTTTGCATTCTCAAGACGCTGATTTTGTTGAATTCTTCGGGCACAATCCGTTGAAGATGATGTCACATGCTTGAGCATTGTATTGTAGCATCTTCAATTCTTCCGCATTAGCTTCACGGTTCGGTTCTCTCCCATCGAAAAATTCACCTTGCAAGCCAATACAAATAATTGTCCAAACGGCGGGGTTATGTCCAAGAATATGCATTTTCATCTTATGCTTCCAACTAGCAAAATTTGTACCATCAAAGTAAGGACCTCTACGGTGATAATTTCCCTCGCTAGACGCCATACTCTCCTAGGTTGTGAAACCAAGGCTATGACCACCAAAAGCTATGGAAATCAAAGCAAATGGAGACCAAAGCTCTGGTACCACTTGTAGGACCTTTAAGTATGTCTAGAGGGGGGGTGATTAGACTACTTGACCAATAAAAACTTAACCTTTTCCCAATTTTATAGTTTGGCAGATTTTAGCTATTTTAGGACAAGTCAAGCAATCATCACACAATTCAAGCAAGCATGCAAAGAGTATATTGGCAGCGGAAATTAAAGCATGCA
The DNA here is from genome assembly GCA_021605145.1 of Aegilops bicornis. NCBI lineage: Eukaryota > Viridiplantae > Streptophyta > Magnoliopsida > Poales > Poaceae > Aegilops > Aegilops bicornis. The sequence continues at coordinate 516,204,908 of CM038674.1, forward strand.
ACTTGCAAGAAAGTAAGGGGAAGGGTTTAGAGGATTCAAACGCAATTGGAGACATGGATGTTTTTCTCGTGGTTCCGATAGGTGGTGCTATCGTACTTCCACGTTGATGGAGACTTCAACCCATGAAGGGTAACGGTTGCGCGAGTCCACGGAGGGCTCCACCCGTGAAGGGTCCACGAAGTAGCAACCTTGTCTATCCCACCATTGCCGTCGCCCACGAAGGACTTGCCTCACTAGCGGTAGATCTTCACGAAGTAGGCAATCTCCTTGCCCTTACAAACTCCTTGGTTCAACTCCACAATCTTGTCGGAGGCTCCCAAGTGACACCTAGCCAATCTAGGAGACACCACTCTCCAAGAAGTAACAAATGGTGTGTTGATGATGAACTCCTTGCTCTTGTGCTTCAAATGATAGTCTCCCCAACACTCAACTCTCTCTCATAGGATTTGGATCTGGTGGAAAGATGATTTGAGTGGAAAGCAACTTGGGGAGGGCTAGAGATCAAGATTCATATGGTAGGAATGGAATATCTTGGCCTCAACACATGAGTAGGTGGTTCTCTTTCAGAAATGGTAAGTTGAAAGTGTAGGTTCAGTCTGATGGCTCTCTCCACGAATGAAGAGGAGGTGGAGGGGTATATATAGCCTCCACACAAAATCTAACCGTTACACACAATCTACCAAACTCGGTGGGACGGAATAGTTAAACTCGGTCAGACCGATTCAGTAAACCTAGTGACCGTTAGTGATTTTTGATGATACTGACATGCATCTCGGTGAGACCTATATGGTTAGGGTTAGGGCATAACGTAATCTCGATGAGACCGATTACACAAACTCGGTGAGACCGATTTTGGTAATTAGCTAACCAGAGAGTTGGTCAGGTAAACTCGGTGGGACCAATTTGCTCTTTTTGGGGAGATTGAAATGTTACAAAAAGGAAACAGAGAGTTTACATTGCAATCTCGGTGGGACCGATCGCTCACTTCGGTTGGACCAAAATGTTACGAAGGGAAACAGAGAGATTGCAACCCCATCTCGGTGAGACCGAGATCCCTATCGATGAAGACCGATTTGCTTAGGGTTTGTGGCAGTGGCTATGACTTTTGGAATTGGTGGCGCCGGATAGAAAGAATCGGTGTGACCGATTTTGGCTTTAGGTTTAGGTCATTTTTGGATGTGGGAAAGTAGTTGAGGGTTTTGGAGCGTATCACTAAGCACATGAAGGCTCATTAAGCAACACCTCATCCCTTCTTGATAGTATTGGCTTTTCCTATAGACTCAATGTGATCTTGGATCACTAAAATGTAAAATGAAGAGTCTTGAGCTTTTGAGCTTGAGCCAATCCTTTGTCCTTAGTATTTTGAGGATCCACCTTCATCATCCATGCCATGCCATTCATTGAGCTTTCCTGAAATAATAGTCTTGGAATAGCATTAGCTCAATGAGCTATATGTTGTTATGAATTACCAAAACCACCTAGGGATAGTTGCACTTTCACTCCCCCTCTAGTCCGAATTGGACAAGGAAGGGGGGCCTTTTTCCTTCCCCCTCTCTCCTCCTTCCTTCCCTCCTACTCCTACTCTTGGAAGGGTTGGAGTCCTACTCCCGGTGGGAGTAGGACTCCCCTTAGGGCGTGCCTAGGAGGCCGGCCCCTCCCCCTCCTCCACCCCTTTATATATGGGGGAGGGGGGCATCCCATAGACACACAAGTTGATCAGTTGATCTTTTAGCCATGTGCGGTGCCCCCCTCCACCATAATCCACCTCGGTCATATCGTAGCGGTGCTTAGGCGAAGCCCTGCATCGGTAGCATCATCATCACCGTCATCACGCCGTCGTGCTGGCGGAACTCTCCTCAAGCTCTCTTTGGATCGTGAGTTCGTGGGACGTCACCGAGCTGAACGTGTGCAAATCGCGGAGGTGTCGTACGTTCAGTACTAGGATCGGTCGATCATGAAGACGTACGACTACATCAACCGCGTTGTTATAACGCTTCCCCTTACGGTCTACGAGGGTACATGGACGACACTCTCCCCTCTTGTTGCTATGCATCACCAAGATCTTGCGTGTGCGTAGGAATTTTTCTGAAATTACTACGTTCCCCAACAGGTACCTCCCTGCTAAACTAATAGCAAGGCACACATCAGTTCTGGTACACAACATTGCATACATGATAGAACCTATGGCTGAGGCATAGGGAATGACTTCATTTTCTCTATATCTTTTGCAGTGGTCAGGCATTGAGTTTGACTCAATTTCACACCTTGTAACATAGGCAAGAACCCTTTCTTTGATTGACCCATTTTTAACTTCTTCAAAACTTTATCAAGGTATGTGCTTTGTGAAAGTCCAATTAAGTGTCTTGATCTATCTCTATAGATCTATATGCCCAATATATAAGAAGCTTCACTCAGGTCTTTCATTGAAAATTTCAAGTATCCTTTTATGCTATTCAGAAATTCAGTATCATTTCCGATCAACAATATGTCATCCACATACAATATCAGAAATGCTATACAGCTTCCACTCACTTTCTTGTAAATACAGGCTTCTCCAAAAGTTCGTATAAAACCATATGCTTTGATCACACTATCAAAGCGTATATTCCAACTCCAAGAGGCTTGCACCAGTCCATAAATGGATCGCTGGAGCTTGCACACTTTGTTAGCACCTTTCGGATCGACAAAATCTTCTGGTTGCATCATTTACAACACTTCTTTAATATATCCATTAAGGAATGCAGTTTTGACATCCATTTGCCAAATTTCATAATCTTAAAATGCGGCAATTGCTAACATGATTCGGACAGACTTGAGCATCGCTACGGCTGAGAAGGTCTCATCGTAGTCAACTCCTTGAACTTGTCGAGAACCATTCACAACAGGTCGAGCTTTGTATACAGTAACATTACCGTCAGCTTCAGTCTTCTTCTTGAAGATCCATTTATTCTCTATGGCTTGCCGATCATCGGGCAAGTCAACCAAAGTCCACACTTTGTTCTCATACATGGATCACATCTCAGATTTCATGGCCTCAAGCCATTTCGCGGAATCTGGGCTCATCATCACTTCCTCATAGTTCGTAGGTTCGTCATGGTCAAGTAACATGACCTCCGTAACAGGATTCTTATGCAGCTACAGGTGCGGATCTTACTCTGGTTGACTCCACGAGGTTCAGTAGTAACTTGATCAGAAGTTTCATGATCATCATCATTAGCTTCTTCACTAATTGGTGTAGGAATCAGTGGAACTGATTTCTGTGATGAACTACTTTCCAATTCGGGAGAAGGTACAATTACCTCATCAAGTTCTACTTTCCTCCCACTCACTTCTTTCGAGAGAAACTCTTCTCCAGAAAGGATCCATTCTTAGCAACGAATATCTTGCCTGCGGATCTGTGATAGAAGGTGTACCCAACAGTCTCCTTTGGATATCCTATGAAGACACATTTCTCCGGTTTGGGTTCGAGCTTATCAGGTTGAAGCTTTTTCACATAAGGATCACAGCCCCAAACTTTAAGAAACGACAACTTGGGTTTCTTGCCAAACCACAGTTCATATGGTGTCGTCTCAACGGATTTAGATGGTGCCCTATTTAATGTGAATGCAGCCGTCTCTAAAGCATAACCCCAAAGCAATAGCGGTAAATCAGTAAGAGACATCATAGATCACACCATATCTAATAAAGTACGATTAAGACGTTCGGACACACCATTACACTGTGGTGTTCCAGGTGGCGTGAGTTGCAAAACTATTCCACATTGTTTCAAATGAAGACCAAACTCGTAACTCAAATATTCACCTCCACGATTAGATCGTAGAAACTCTATTTTCTTGTTATGATGATTTTCCACTTCACTCTGAAATTCTTTGAACTTTTCAAATGTTTCAGACTTATGTTTCATCAAGTACATATCTGCTCAAATCATCTGTGAAGGTCAGAAAATAACGATACCCGCCGCGAGCCTCAACACTCATCGGGCCGCATACATCTGTATGTATTATTTCCAACAAGTCTGTTGCTCGCTCCATTGTTCCGGAGAATGGAGTCTTAGTCATATTGCCCATGAGGCATGGTTCGCAAGCATCAAGTGATTCCAAAAGTCCATCAGCATGGAGTTTCTTCATGCGCTTTACACCAATATGACCTAAACGGTAGTGCCATAAATAAGTTGCACTATCATTATTAACCTTGCATCTTTTGGCTTCAATATTTTGAATATGTGTATCACCACAATCGAGATTCAACCAAAATAGACCACTCATCAAGGGTGCATGACCACAAAAGATATTACTCATATAAATAGAACAACCATTATTCTCTGATTTAAATGAATAACCGTCTCGCATCAAACAAGATCCAGATGTAATGTTCATGCTTAACACTGACACCAAATAACAATTAATCTGGTCTAAAACTAATCCCGAAGGTAGATGTAGAGGTAGCGTGCCGACGGCGATCACAACGACTTTGAAACCATTTCCCACGCACATCGTCACCTCGTCCTTAGTCACTCTTCTTTAATCTGTAGCGCCTGTTTCAAGTTGCAAATATGAGAAACAGAACCAGTATATCAAATATACCTTTCACTTTGCCATCCTTCTTATCCGCCAAATACTTGTGGCAGTTCCGCTTCCAGTGACCAGTCCCTTTGCAGTCGAAGCACTCAGTCTCAGGCTTAGGTCCAGACTTGGGCTTCTTCACTTGAGTAGAACTTGCTTGCCGTTCTTCTTGAAGTTCCCCTTCTTCCCTTTGCCCTTCTTCTTGAAACTGGTGATCTTGTTAACCATCAACACTTGATGCTCCTTCTTGATTTCTACCTCCGCAGCCTTTAGCATCGCGAAGAGCTCGGGTATTGTCTGATCCATCCCTTGCATATTATAGTTCATCACGAAGCTTCTGTAGCTTGGTGGCAGTGATTGAAGAACTGTGTCAATGATACTATCACCAGGAAGATTAACTCCCAGTTGAGTCAAGTGGTTGTGGTACTCAGACATTCTGAGTATATGTTCACTGACAGAACTATTCTCCTTCATTTTGCAGCTGTAGAACTTATTGGAGACTTCATATCTCTCAATTCGGGCATTTGCTTGAAATATTAACTTCAACTCGTGAACATCTCATATGCTACATGACGCTCAAAACATTGTTGAAGTCCGGTTCTAAGCCGTAAAGCATGGCACATCGAACTATCGAGTAGTCATCGACTTTGCTCGCCAGACGTTCATAACATCCGGAGTTGCTCCTGCAGCGGGTCTTGCACCTAGCGGTGCTTCCTGGACGTAATTCTTCTGTGCATCAATGAGGATAATCCTCAAGTTACGGACCCAGTCCGTGTAGTTGCTACCATAATCTTTCAACTTAGCTTTCTTTAGGAACGCATTAAAATTCAAGGGAACGGTAGCACGGGCCATTGATCGACAACAACATAGACATGCAAAATACTATCAAGTACTAAGTTCATGATAAATTAAAGTTCAATTAATCATATTACTTAAGAACTCCCACTTAGATAGACATCTCTCTAGTCATCTAAATGAGCACGTGATCCATATCAATTAAACCATGTACGATCATCACGTGAGATGGAGTAGTTCTCAATGGTGAACATCACTATGTTGATCATATCTACTATATGATTCATGTTCGACCTTTCGGTCTCAGTGTTCCAAGGCCATATCTGCATATGCTAGGCTCGTCAAGTTTAACCCGAGTATTCTGCGTGTGCAAAACTAGCTTGCACCCGTTGTATGCGAACGTAGAGCTTATCACACTCGATCATCACGTGGTGTCTCAGCACGACGAACTATAGCAACGGTGCATACTCAGGGAGAACACTTATACCTTGATATTTAGTGAGAGATCATCTTATAATGCTACCGCCGTACTAAGCAAAATAAGATGCATAAAAGATAAACATCACATGCAATCAAAATAAGTGATATGATATGACCATCATCATCTTGTGCCTTTGATCTCCATCTCCAAAGCACCGACATGATCACCATCATCACCGGCTTGACACCTTGATCTCCATCGTATCATCGGTGTCGTCTCGCCAACTATTGCTTCTACGACTATCACTACCGCTTAGTGATAAAGTAAAACAATTACATGGCGATTGCATTTCATACAATAAAGCGACAACCATAAGGCTACTGCCAGTTGCCGATAACTTTTACAAAACATGATCATCACATACAACAATTTATATCTCATCACGTCTTGACCATATCACATCACAACAAGCCCTGCAAAAACAAGTTAGACATCCTCTACTTTGTTTTTGCAAGTTTTACGTGGCTGCTACGAGCTTCTAGCAAGAATTGTTCTTACCTACGCATCAAAACCACAACGATTTTTCATCGCATGTGTTGTTTTAACCTTCAACAAGGACCGAGTGTAGTCAAACTCGATTCAACTAAAGTTGGAGAAACAGACACCCGCTAGCCACCTGTGTGTGAAGCACGTCGGTAGAAGCAGTCTCATGAATGCGGTCATGTAATGTCGGTCCGGGCCGCTTCATCCAACAATAATGCCGAATCAAAGTAAGACGTTGCTGGTAAGCAATATGACTATTATCGCCCACAACTCATTGTGTTCTACTCGTGCATATAACATCTACGCATAGACCTGGCTCGGATGCCACTATTGGGCAATGCAGTATTTTAAAAAATTTACCTACGATCACACAAGATCTATCTAGGAGATGCATAGCAACAAGCGGGGAGAGTGTGTCCACGTACCCTCGTAGACCGAAAGCGGAAGCGTTTAGTAACGAACGTCTTCGCGGTCCAACCGATCCAAGCACCAAACATACGACACCTCCGCGTTCAGCACACGTTCAGCTCGATGACGTCCCTCAAGCTCTTGATCTAGTTGAGGACGAGGGAGAGTTCTATCAGCACGACGGTGTGGCAACGGTGATGATGAAGTTACCGGCACAGGGCTTCGCTTAAGCACTACGACGATATAACCGAGGTGTGTAGCTGTGGAGGGCGGCACCACACATGGCTAAGAGAAGACTTGGTGTACCTTTGGGGTGCCCCCTCCCATATATATAAAGGATGGGGGAAGAGGAGGCTGGCCCTAGAGGGGCGCGCCAAGGGGGGAGTCCTACTTGGACTCCCGGTCCAAGTAGGATTCGCCCCCCCTTTTCCTATTCCCACTAGGAGAAGGAGGGAAGGAGGAAGAGGAGAGAAGGAAGGAGGGGGGCGCCACGCCCACCCCTTGTCCAATTCGGATTGGCAAGGGGGGGGGGGGCACGCGCCACCTCCTGGCCGGCCCTCTCTCTTCTCCACTAAGGCCAATGGTGGCCCATTAACCTACCGGGGGGTTCCGGTAACCCGCTGTACTCTGAAACTTATCCGAAACGACCTGAACCATTCCGGTGTCCGAATGTAACCTTCCAATATATGAATCTTTACCTCTCAACCATTTCGAGACTCCTCGTCATGTCCATGATGTCATCCGGGACTCCGAACAAACTTCGGTCATAAAATCACATAACTCATTATACAAATCGTCATCGAACGTTAACCGTGCGGACCCTACGGGTTCGAGAACTATGTAGACATGACCGAGACACATCTCCGGTCAATAACCAATAGCGGAACCTGGATGCTCATATTGGCTCTGATACGTCTCCAACGTATCTATAATTTTTTATTATTCCGTGCTATTATATTATCTGTTTTGGATGTTTAATGGGCTTTAATATGCTCTTTTATATTATTTTTGGGACTAACTTATTAACCGAAGGCCCAGTGCCAGTTTTTGTTTTTTTTTGCCTATTTCAGTGTTTTGTAGAAAAGGAATACCAAACGAAATCCAAACAGAATGAAACCTTCGCGATGATCTTTCTTGGAACAAATGCAATACAGAAGACTTGGAGTTGAAGTCTGGAACTCCGCGAGGCAGCCACGAGGTAGGAGGGCGCGCCCCCACCCTCATGGCCCCACGGAGCTCCACCGACCTATTTCTTTTTCCTATATATACTCTTATACCCTAAAACCATCAGGGGAGCCACGAAACCACTTCTCCACCGCCGCAACCTTCTGTACCCATGAGATCCCATCTTCGAGCCTTTTCTAGCAATCTGCCGGAGGGGGAATCAATCACGGAGGGCTTCTACATCAACACCATAGCCTCTCCGATGAAGCGTGAGTAGTTTACCATAGAGCTTCGGGTCCATAGTTATTAGCTAGATGGCTTCTTCTCTCTCTTTGGTTCTCAATACAAAGTTCTCCTCAATGTTCTGAGAGATCTATTTGATGTAATACTCTTTTGCGGTGTGTTTGCCGAGATCCGATGAATTATGGATTTATGAACTTGATTATTTATGAATATTATTTGGTTCTTCTCTGAATTCTTATATGCATGATTTGATATCTTTGCAAGTATCTTTGAATTATCGGTTTAGTTTGGCCTACTAGATTGATCTTTCTTGCAATGGGAGAAGTGCTTAGCTTTGGGTTCAATCTTGCGGTGTCCTTTCCCAAAGGATGTTAGGGTAGCAAGGCACGTATTATATTGTTGCCATCAAGGATAAAAAGATGGGGTTTATATCATATTGCTTGAGTTTATCCCTCTACATCATGTCATCTTGCTTAATGCGTTACTCTGTTCTTATGAACTTAATAATCTAGATGCATGCTGGATAGCGTTCGATGTGTGGAGTAATAGTAGTAGATGCAGAATCGTTTCGGTCGACTTGACATGGATGTGATGCCTATATTCATGATCATTGCCTTAGATATCTTCATAACTGTGTGCTTTTCTATGAATTGCTCGGCAGTAATTTGTTCACCCACCGTAATACATGCTATCTTGAGAGAAGCCACTAGTGAAACCTATGGCCCCCAAGTCTCTTTCTTATTATATTGCATCTATTTTATTTACATCGCATCTCGTTTACTATTTTGCAATCTTTACTTTTCAATCTATACAAAAAAATACTAAAAATATTATCTTATTATCTTTATCAGATCTCACTTTTGCGAGTGGCCGTGAAGGGATTGACAACCCCTTTATCACGTTGGTTGCAAGGTTCTTGATTGTTTGTGCATGTACTAGGTGACTTGCGCGTTGTCTCGTACTAGATTGATACCTTGGTTCTCAAAAACTGAGGGAAATATTTATGCTAATTTGTTGCATCACCCTTTCCTCTTCAAGGGAAAACCAACGCATGCTCAAGAGGTAGAAGGCTCCTACATATTCTACGAAGATTTTTATCGGTCAAACTGCATAACAACATACGTTGTTCCCTTTGTCATCGGTATGTTACTTGCCTGAGATTCGACCGTCGGTATCACCATACCTAGTTCAATCTCGTTACCGGAAAGTCTCTTTACTCGTTCGGTAATGCATCATCCCGCAACCAACTCATTAGTCACATTGCTTGCAAGGCTTATAGTGATGTGCATTACCGAGAGGGCCCAGAGATACCTCTCCAATACACGGAGTGACAAATCCTAATCTCAACCTATGCCAACTCAACAAACACCATTGGAGACACCTGTAGAGCATCTTTATAATCACCCAGTTACGTTGTGACGTTTGATAGCACACAAGGTGTTCCTCCGGTATTCGGGAGTTGCATAATCTCATAGTTAGATGAACATGTATAAGTCATGAAGAAAGCAATAGCAATAAAACTAAACGATCATTAATGCTAAGCTGACAGATGGGTCTTGTCCATCACATCATTCTCTAATGATTTGATCCCGTTCATCAAATGACAATGATAATTCCCAAGTGTAGGGAATCATCGTAGCAATTTCCAAAGGTGGAAGTGATAAGTATGGAGTGTCAAACCCACAAGGAGCTAAAGGTAAGATCAATATTGTCTCAAGTCATATCTGCCATTGATACGACTGAGGGAGTCCCGGACTAGGGGGTGTCCGGATAGCCGGACTATCATCACGGCCGGACTCCAAGACTATGAAGATACAAGATTGAAGACTTCGTCCCGTGTCCGGATGGGACTTTCCTTGGCGTGGAAGGCAAGCTTGGCGATACGGATATGTAGATCTCCTACCATTGTAACCGACTCTGTGTAACCCTAACCTATCCAGTGTCTATATAAACCAGAGGGTTTTAGTCCGTAGGACGAACAACAATCATACCATAGGCTAGCTTATAGGGTTTAGCCTCCTTGATCTCATGGTAGATCTACTCTTGTACTACCCATATCATCAATATTAATCAAGTATGAGTAGGGTATTACCTCCATCGAGAGGGCCCGAATCTGGGTAAAAACATCGTGTCCCTTGTCTCCTGTTACCATCCGCCTAGACGCACAGTTCGGGACCCCCTACCCGAGATCCGCCGGTTTTGACACCGACATTGGTGCTTTCATTGAGAGTTCCTCTGTGTCGTCACCGATAGGCTCGATGGCTCCTTCGATCATCAACAAGGACGCGGTCCAGGGTGAGACTTTTCTCCGCGGACAGATCTTCGTGTTCGGCGGCTTTGCACTGCGGGCCAATTCGCTTGGCCATCTGGAGCAGATCGAAGCTACGCCCGCCATCAGTCGATTTGGAAGTTTGAACTATACGGCCGATATCCGCGGAGACTTGATCTTCGACGGATTCGAAGTCGCAGCCGAGCGTGCCGCATCGCCTCGATGGGCATGATCTAGCTCGCTAACAAAGGCTCGGAGGCCGCACCAGTATCCGCTCCGACCCTTAATCCGGAGCCAGATTCCCTGATCAAGGACGAGTGGTTGGACACTGCCTCGGGGGCTACAATCTCTACGGCGGTTGAGACGGACTCCATCCCTGTCTGTTGCGAAGACCTCGACTCTAGGGTGCCGGACTCCTCCCCGGACTCCGAACCCTCCGCGCCCCTGCCAATCGAATCCGATTGGGCGCCGGTCATGGAGTTCATCGTCACGACATCTTTCAAAGACTCTCGCCTTTGGCGACATCCTGAATTCACTAAAGTCTATCTCTTTATCCCGAGAGCCCTGGCCGGACTACGGACAGGAAGGTTGGGATGCAGACGGCGAAGAAATTCAACGCCCACCCACCACCCACTTTGTAGCCACTATCGACAATCTAACCGACATGCTAGACTACGACTCCGAAGACATCGACGGTATGGACGACGATGCCGGAGATGACCAAGACCCAGCGCCTACAGGGCACTGGAAGGCCACCTCGTCACATGACATATATATGGTGGACATCCCAAAAGATGGGAACGGCGATGGAACAACGGAGGATGACCCCTCCAAGAAACAGCCGAAGCGCCGACGTCAGCGGCGCCGCTCTAAATCCCGCCATAATAAAATGGTGATTCCGCACGGGAGATAATAACACCCCGGACAAAGGTCAAGAGAACCCCCACTAGCGTGACTCGGCGCGGGAGGAGGGAGAAGCAAGTCCGCACGACAAGGCGGGCAGAAAGAGAGGTCGAGGACGATAATTATGCGCCTCCCTCCGAAGATGAGGCAAGCCTCGATGACGACGAATTCGTCGTGCCTGAGGATCCCGCCGAACAGGAGCGTTTCAAACTCAGGCTTATATCCACGGCAAGCAGCCTCAAGAAAAAGCAGCAACAGCTTAGAGCTAATCAAGACCTGCTAGGCGGCGGATGGATCAAGTCCTTGCAGCCGAAGAGTATTAACTCGAACGCCCCTCCAAAAGCTACCCCAAATGCAGGTCGTTGCCTCGACTAGAGGAGGAAGCACCCAAGTCACCGACGCACGACATGGCAGACCGGCCACCCCGTGGCCGTGATAGAGAGGCCTCTAGACCCTCCGTTCAAGCCGTACCCCGACGCCGTTCCAAAAGTACCAGGGCACGGGAAAACGCGCCGGACTTGCGAGATATATTGGAGGATAAGGCAAAACATACAAGATCGATCTACGGATCGCGTGGGCACCCCATGACACGTGATGATAACCGTCACACCAGATACAGAAACTCCGGCAGGGCCGAACACAATAGACAAAGCTCATTTGAGCTACGTCGTGATATAGCCCAATACAGAGGCGCCGCACACCCACTATGCTTCACAGATGAAGTAATGGATCGTCAAATCCCCGAGGGCTTCAAACCCGTAAACATCGAATCATATGATGGTACCACAGATCCTGCGGTCTGGATCAAGGACTATCTCCTCCATATCCACATGGCCCGCGGTGATGATCTACATGCCATCAAATACCTCCCACTCAAGCTTAAAGGACCATCTCGGCATTGGCTCAACAGCTTGCTGCCAGAATCAATTGGTTGTTGGGAGGACACGGAAGCCACATTCCTTGATAACTTCCGGGGCACATATGTGCGACCACGGACACCGATGACCTTAGCCACATAATTCAGCAGCCGTAAGAATCGCCGACAGTTCGACACGGTTCCTCACAAAGAAAAATCAAATCGTTGATCGTCCTGGATGCAGAGGCCCTCGCAGCCTTCAAACATAACATCCACGACGAGTGGCTTGCCCGGCACCTAGGACAGAAAAGCCGAAATCTATGGCAGCCCTCACAACCCTCATGACTCGCTTACATGCGGGAGAGGACAAGCTGCTAGCTTGAAGCAACAACTTGGCCAAACACCACGATAGTTCGGATACCAAGGACAGCAATGGCAGGTCGCGTCGCAACAAGAACAAGCGCCGCATTAACGGCGCGACAATACTGAAGATACGGGCCAATGCCGGATTCAGAGGCTCTAAACCCGGTCACGGAAGAAGCCATTCAAAAGAAATACCCAGGCCCTTCCAACTTGGACCGCATACTCGATTGTTTGTGCCAAATACATGGCACCCAAAAGCTGTACCAATCACACCAACAGGGATTGTTGGGTGTTCAAGCAAGGTGCAAGTTAAGTGTCAACTCAATGACAAGGGGCTGCATAGCGATGACGAGGAAGAGCCCGACGCCCGAACAATAGAGGACAGAAGGGTTTTCCCACACAAGTGCGAACGGTGAACATGATATACGCAACCCACATACCCAAAAAGGAGCGGAAGCGTGCACTACGGGACGTATACGCGATGGCTCCAGTCGCCCCAAAGTTCAACCCATGGTCTTCCTGCCCGATCACCTTCGATCGAAGGGACCACCCCACTAGCATCCATCACGGCGGTTTTGCCGCATTGGTTCTTGACCCAATTATTGACGGATTTCACCTCACCAGAGTCCTGATGGACGGCAGTAGCAGCCTGAACTCGCTTTATCGGGATACTGATGCACAAAATGGGCATAGACCCTCAAGGATTAAACCTACAAAGACGACCTTTAAAGGCGTCATACCGGGTGTAGAGGCCCGTTGCACGGGCTCAGTTACACTCGAAGTGGTCTTCGGATCCCCGGATAACTTCCGAAGCGAAGAGTTAATCTTCGACATCGTCCTATTCCGCAGCGGCTATCATGCATCGCTTTGACGAACCGCGACGGTAAAGTTCAATGCGGTGCCGCACTACGCATACCTCAAGCTCAAGATGCCAGCCCTCAAGGAGTAATCACGGTCAATGGAAACACCGAACGCCTCTCCAAACGGAGGAGCATACGGCTGACCCTTCGCGGCGGAGGTGCAAAGCAGCCTCTCACAACAATTCTCGAGTCCGGCCATTAAGCGCCCGGCACCGCTTAAGCGCCCGAGTAACCTCCAACAAGACCACAGCACGATTCAAGAACGAGTAGCAATCCGCCCCAACCTCAGTCCTCGCAAAATTGCGAAGCTAGTATTACGCATACATAATTACGCTCTGGAGACACCATGGGCATATGGGGAGGGGCAAGACAACGGCACGCCAAGAATGCGGCTCGACCGCACCAGGGGCTCCCGTTTGTGTCATTCCTTTTTATTTTTCCCTTTTTCTTCCTTTTTTTACTTTCAGGACTCCGTCTTTGAGAAGTCCTGTCCGGCACTCGAATCGCTGAACTCACGATGCAACAACCAGGGACGCGGAAAGCTACGTCGAGTGTTCAGGTGGTCTCTATTACGAGCATTATACCTGTTTTACATACCATCCCGCAGCTTACTCCTGGAGGAGGACATGTTAGATAGTCCCATCCCTTGCTTATCGCACTATTTGTATCGTTCTGCTTTCATTGCAGTACCTTTTTGAATAAACAATACATAGCTTTTACTTATTATTGTTCTACTTCCTTTATATATACATATGTTCATTTCATGACATGTTGCAACTGTACACTTTGGTACGGCCAATACACTAGGGGCTTAAGTATCCCAAAATTATGGTGTGATAAGTCCGAACACTTCCACAAGTGCGGCACCCCGAACTTATAGCATTATATGAATTGGCTCGAATCATGTCTTGGGTCAATAGTTGGGTTTGCCCGGCTCCGTGTTTTGGTACCTTACGTTCCGCTATATCGGCTAAGGTAGCACCGGAGAACCATCGCGCGATTGTGCCCAGCTTATGCTTTGGGTCGAGCACCTCGATGGAGAAAGCTAAAACTGACCGTCATGATAAGGCGAGAGCCGGTCGCTGTTCGAGAGGTTTTTTCGGGTCCCTAAAGACTTATGCCGCTTAGAGCGAGGAACTGAACTGTCCGCCAAGGCGTGGATAGCGCCCGAACTCGGTCTTCCGAATACTAGGGGCTTCGACGAAATTTAAAATTATAGAATTCTATGGCTAAGTGAGAGTGTTCAAGCATTATAAGTCCGGTTGCCTTGTTCGTTGTTTAGAGCGCCTCCCTAGATGGACCCAAGATTGGGAACAAGAGTGCTCAAGTTTATCCCGAACACCCCAAAGACTTTCGTGGCATGGGGGCTGAAGCCAACGACTTGCCATCTCTCAAATTTGATAAACGGCCGCACGAAGGTAATATTTTAAATTAACAAGCGTTGCTTAGCGATATGAACAAGTTTTCAGCAGACAGGATAACAAATGCGAGTTTATTCAAAAATTACATCTTTGGAGCACTCATCCGCTATTCGGCGGGCACCTTCAGAGGCCCTCATAGTACATTTCGGGCGGCGATGCTCATGACCGTTCGGTGGCCTGTCCGTCACAAGCCTCTCCGCATCCAGCTTGCCCCAAGCAGCACTTTAGCACGGGCAAGGGCCCGACGGACACCTTCAATGCAGACGAGCGCTTGATGACTTCAAGCCGCAGACAGCATCCACCACCACCGCACCAAGCCGAAGTAGCTCCCGGGCATGGCCTCCAATGGCCACAGCCGCGCTATGAGGCCCTTCATAGCCTGTTCGGCAACCTTGTGGAGCTCGACCAGCTGCTTCAGCTGGTCGTTCAGGGGCACCGAATGTTTGGCCTCAGCATACTGAGACCAGAACACCTTTTCCGTCGAGCTCCCCTCCTGGGCGAGGTAGAATGCGGCAGCATCAGACGCACTACGGGGAAAATCTGCGAATGCTCCTGGAGAGCTCCGAATCCGGGTAAGTAATAGGTAATTGACTTTTAATTCTTGCTTTGCATAAAGAATGCCTTACCCGCCGCTATCTTCTTTAGTGCTTCAATTTCTTGGAGGGCTTTTTGGGCCTAGGCCTTAGCAGCTTTGGCACTCTCAAGAGCCGAGGCAAGATCGGACTCTCGGGGCTTCGAGTCACGCTCCAAACCCTCATGTTTTTTCACGAGAATTTGGAGCTCTTGCCGCACCTCCGCCAGCCGCGCCTCCCCTTTCTCTCGCTCGGTGCAGCCGCCTGCTGCCATTTTCGACCCACGGACACCGCTTCCTTCAGGGTCGCCACCTCGTTCGTGGCCCCTGTAGTACCCAAGTTATTCCTGTTATTTTTTTCCAACCAAAACCTTTTCCATAAGGTATTTCTTTAATAAGGTATTACTTACCTTCTTGTCCTCGAGCTGCTTCTTGGCTTGTCCGAGCTCGTTCTCGGACCGCTCGAGGTTCTGTTTCAATGCATTGACCTCCGCAACAAGGCGGCAGAGGTCGGCAAGCAGCTTGCATTCCCATATTGACTACTTATGTTAGACTCCTGCGTATATCTTTTTAGATCCTTAGTCCGGCTTTTCTTTCCGAGCACCGAACTAAGCATCAGGGGCTACTGTCTATGCGGTAATATTTTTTACATATTCTAAACTTACCTCAAAGCCTGTTAGAAGGCTGGCACAGGCTTCGGTCAGTCCTCTCTTGGTGCACTGAACTGTCCGGATCACCGCACTCATAACGGTGTGGTGCTCCTCTTTGATGGAAGCGCTGTTAAGCGCCTCCAGTAAGCTATCCGGTGCCTCCGGTTGGACGGAGGACACCGGCGTCTTACCCTTCTTGCGAAGGATCCGCTGTCCGGACTTCGGAACCACTCATGGTTCCGGCATGGAGTCCGGACTAGGGTCGGGCTTAGAGCCCCTGGGGGTCTTGCCCTCCATACGCCTGGAGTCCGGGAGGTTTCCTTGTGGCCCCTCCTGCGCCACCTCCTCTTGACCAAGCCCCCCTTGGGGCACCGCCTCGGTGTCGTCCGCAGCGTGGGGTGAGGAGGCGGTCGGAAGCGAAGTACTCTCCATTTCCGACGAGCCCAGGGACACGCTCGATGAATCTGCGAACTCGCCCTTGGGCGGGCTGCATGATTGTTCGGCATTAGAGAACACTATGCAATTGTGAAAAAGCCGTGGGTATCCGGACACTTAAGATCTCGCCAGGGGCTTGGCCCTTGTTGGCCAATCCTCCTCGTCGTCGTCGACGTTGGTGGAGAAGTCTGGAGGAAGGGTTCTTCCCTTCTTGGACCCTCCGGCCTCCCGGTTGGGGCGGCCTTCCTTTTCTTCTCCTCTCACTGGGAGGAGCTTCTTCTTCCTCCTCCTCGTCCTCGGAGAAGATTCTGCCTGTAATCTGACACACTGGCGCCGGGAACTCCTTCCAGTTCCGTGACCTCCTTCTTGGCCTTCTTCTCCGGCACCACATGGGGTGCCGAGCTAGCAGCCCCGCCAATCGGGCGTCTGGCTGGGCCTTCCGCAAAGGAGTTTGACGATTAATCTGTCTGCACGCCTTTAGCCGCCCCGCCAAAATTTAGGGAGTTTTAGATCCCACGTAGAGTCAATCTATGAAAAAAGAGTCCCATAAAGGGTAAAATAAGTTACCTCGCCGGCTTGACGTTGCGAGCTGTATCCGCGATCTTTGGTAGCGGATGCTGGGGCTTCGGTGCCCTTGAACAGCACCTTCCAGGCGTCTTCGTACGTAGTGTCGAAGAGCCGGCTCAAGGTTTGGTGTCAGGCTTGCGGATCGAACTCCCACAAATTAAAGGCCCGTTGTTGGCATGGGAGAATCCGGCGGATGAGCATCACCGGATTACGCCGACAAGCCTAAGATTCTTGGCCACCAGGTTTCGGACGCATGTTTGAAGTCTGGATGTCTTGTCCGAATTCCCCCACGTCAGGCCCGTCTCCTTCCATGACGAGAGCCATGTGGGGAAGCCAGATCTGAATTCGGGGGCCGCCGCCCATTCGGTGTCGCGGGGCTCGGTGATGTAGAACCACCCTGATTGCCACCCATTTATTGTCTCCACGAAGGCGCCTTCGAGCCATGGGACTTTGGCCATCTTGCCAACCATGGCGCCCAAGATTTCCGCTTGACGGCCTCCCACTACCTTCGGCCGTACATTGAAGATCTTCAGCCATAAGCCGAAGTGGGGCTGGATGCAGAGGAAGGCCTCGCACACGACGATAAACGCCGAGATGTTCAGGATGAAATTCGGGACCAGGTCGTGGAAGTCCAGGCCGTAGTAGAACATGAGCCCCCGGACAAATGGGTGAAGTGGAAAACCTAGTCCGCGGAGGAAGTGGGGGAGAAACACTACCCTCTCATGGGGCCTGGGGGTTGGAATAAGCTGCCCCGCATCGGGCAGCCTGTGTGCGATGTCGCCAGACAAGTATACGGCCTCCTGCAGTCTTGTGATGTGCCCCTCCGTGACGGAGGAGGCCATCCACCTGCCTCCCGCTCCTGACATGGTTGGAGAAAGGTCGAGGTGGGATGTGCGGACTTGGGCGCTGGAGCTCGAGTCTTGTGAAATGGATAAGCAAAGGAGGAAGAAGGCGAGGGTGAAAAGGTGGATCCTTATCCCTTATATGGACAGACGAAGCTATGCGTCCCCACCCGACTGGTAAAACTTCGCTTATTTCCCAAGCGTCAGAATCAATGGCACGGATGGGTTACCCACGTCCGTATTGATGAGAATCCCGAATAAGGGGCATGATCTATGCTTTGATAAGACGTGCCAAGGAGACCGCCTCGCTAAACACGCCGAGGTGGAACAAAGAAAACGATTCATATAAAGGCCTGGCCGTGGTGTGATATCACGCCGCGAGAATACGCCGCCAGATCCGTGCAAAAATTATTCTCTCTACGGTGTTATGTGGAACTTGTTTTGCGAGCGGACACTATCCTTGTGTTCAAAACCTTCCATGAAGTATTCGGAGGAGGAACCCGCCTTTGCAATGTCGAAGACAATATGCGCACCGGACTCGTCGTCATTGAAGCCTGGTTCAGGGCTACCGAGGGAGTCCCGGACTAGGGGTGTCCGGATAGCGGACTATCGCCACGGCCGGACTCCAAGACTATGAAGATACAAGATTGAAGACTTCGTCCCGTGTCCGGATGGGACTTTCCTTGGCGTGGAAGGCAAGCTTGGCGATACGGATATGTAGATCTCCTACCATTGTAACCGACTCTGTGTAACCCTAACCTATCCGATGTCTATATAAACCGAAGGGTTTTAGTCCGTAGGACGAACAACAATCATACCATAGGCTAGCTTCTAGGGTTTAGCCTCCTTGATTTCGTGGTAGATCTACTCTTGTACTACCCATATCATCAATATTAATCAAGCAAGAGTAGGGTATAACCTCCATCGAGAGGGCCCGAACCTGGGTAAAAACATCGTGTCCCTTGTCTCCTGTTACCATCCGCCTAGACACACAGTTCGGGAACCCCTACCCGAGATCCGCCGGTTTTGACACCGACAACGACTTTACGTACACCGAACGTTTGCTTCCAACTAGATACGAGAAATAAAACTACGTTGTGGGTATGAAGAGGATAACTTTGCATGATATCGAAGAGCTAAAATATAAAAGTAGGTGATGTTATTATAAAGTTAGAATATATTACTAAATATTATTAATAGCGAGTGTGGAATAATGATGGGTCGGTGTGTGGAATTGTCCTAGGAAATTGTTAACAAGACCGGTAATCACTATTGCAATTTCATATGAGGGAGAGGCATAAGCTAACATACTTTCTTGTCTTGGATCATATGCACTTATGATTGGAACTCTAGCAAGCATCCGCAACTACTAAAGATCATTAAGGTAAAACCCAACCATAGCATTAAAGTATCAAGTCCCCTTTATCCCATACGCCGTGACCCACTTATCCGTGTTTATGCTTCTGTCACTCAAGCAACACAGACAATAAGTAAACCATGGACATATCGCAACACCCTACAGCGGGAATCCCTCACGCTTGCGCGACACGGAAGGCACCATAGGACAGCACCAAAATAAAACATACAACTCATACCAATCTAGATCATCAATCAACCCAAAGACAAAGGATATTGCTACCTCTTGAGCACTGCGTTGGTTTTCCCTTGAAGATGAAAGGGTG
Source organism: Aegilops bicornis (assembly GCA_021605145.1). Taxonomy (NCBI): domain Eukaryota; kingdom Viridiplantae; phylum Streptophyta; class Magnoliopsida; order Poales; family Poaceae; genus Aegilops; species Aegilops bicornis. The sequence continues at coordinate 516,224,463 of CM038674.1, forward strand.
ATGCAGCAAAGGAGCGTAAGTATTTCCCTCAGTCTTTGAGAACCAATGTATCAATCCAGTAGGAGATCACGCACGAGTCCCTTGCACCTACACAAACAAATAAGAACCTCGCAACCAACGCGATAAAGGGGTTGTCAATCCCTCAATGGTCACTTACGAGAGTGAGATCTGATAGATATGATAGGATAATATTTTTGGTATTTTTATGATAAAGAGAAATAAAGATGCAAAGTAAAATAAAAGGCAAAAGAAATAACTAAGTGTTGGAAGATTAATATGATGGAAAATAGACCCGGGGCCATAGGTTTCACTAGTGGCTTCGCTCAAGATAGCATAAGTATTACGGTGGGTGAACAAATTACTGTTGAGCAATTGATAGAATTGAGCATAGTTATGAGAATATCTAGGTATGATCATGTATATAGGCATCACGTTCGTGACAAGTAGAATGACTCCTGCCTGCATCTACTACTATTACTCCACACATCGACCGCTATCCAGCATGCATCTAGAGTATTAAGTTCATAAGAACAGAGTAATGCTTTAAGTAAGATGACATGATGTAGAGGGATAAACTCATGCAATATGATATAAACCCCATCTTGTTATCCTTGATGGCAACAATACAATACGTGCCTTGCTGCCCCTGCTGTCACTAGGAAAGGACACCGCAAGATTGAACCCAAAGCTAAGCACTTCTCCCATTGCAAGAAAGATCAATCTAGTAGGCCAAACCAAACTGATAATTCGAAGATTACAAAGATAAGCAATCATACATAAAAGAATTCAGAGAAGATTCAAATATTGTTCATAGATAATCTTGATCATAAACCCACAATTCATCGGTCTCAACAAACACACCGCAAAAGAAGATTACATCGAATAGATCTCCACGAGAATCATGGAGAACTTTGTATTGAGATCCAAAGAGAGAGAAGAAGCCATCTAGCTAATAACTATGGACCCGAAGGTCTAAGGTAAACTAATCACACATCATCGGAGAGGCTATGGTGTTGATGTAGATGCCCTTCGTGATCAATGCCCCCTCCGGCGGAGCGACAGAAAAGGCCCCAAGATGGGATCTCACGGGTACAGAAGGTTGCGGCGGTGGAATTAGGTTTTTGGCTCCGTATCTGATAGTTTGGGGTACGTAGGTATATATAGGAGGAAGAAGTACGTCGGTGGAGCAACGTGGGCCCCACGAGGGTGGAGGGCGCGCCCAGGGGGGTAGGCGCGCCCCCCCTGCCTCGTTCTCTCCTGGTCGATTTCTTGACATAGACTCCAAGTCCTCTGGATCAAGTTTGTTCCAAAAATCACGTTGCCGAAGGTTTCATTCCGTTTGGACTCTTTTTGATATTCTTTTTCTGCGAAACACTGAAATAGGCAAAAAAACAGCAATTTGGGCTGGGCCTACGGTTAATAGGTTAGTCCCAAGAATAATATAAAAGTGTATAATTAAGCCCATTAAACATCCAAAACAGAATATAATATAGCATGGAACAATAAAAAATTATAGATACGTTGGAGATGTATCAGATATCTACTCAAAACATCATAGGATGGCAACACATCATTGGATCATAATATGTGGCATAAAGCACCATGTTCAAGTAGGGATTACAGCGAGGTGCGGGAGAGTGGACCGCGTAAAAGAGATGAGGATGGTGATGTTGATGAAGACGATCACCGCGGCGATAATTCCCCTCCCGATGGCACTCCTGTGCCACCGAGAGAGAGGAGGAGAGGTTCTCCCCCTTGTGCTTCCTCCTCCATGGCCTCCCCCCTGGATGGGGAGAGGTTCTCCCTCTGGTCCTTGGCCTTCATGGCGATGATAGCCCCTCCAGGATCCTCCTCCATGGCCTCCGGTGATGATGGCCCCCTCCGTGAGGTGCCGAGAGGGCCTAGATTGATTTCTCGTGGCTACAGAGGCTTGACGCGGTGGAACTTCCGATCTAGGTTAATTTCTGGAGGTTTGGGTATTTATAGGAGAGGCTGGCGTCGAGAACAAGTCAGGGGGCCCCACGGGTAGTCTACGAGGCATAGGGGCGCGTCCAGGGGGTGGGCGCGCCCCCACCCTCGTGGGGCCCACGGGACTCCCCTCGTGGGGCCCACGGGACTCCCCTCCGGTAGATTTTTGTTCCAGTATATTTTATATTTTCTAGAAAAATTCTCCGTTGATTTTCATCGCATTCCGAGAACTTTTATTTCTGCACAAAAACAACACCACGGTAGTTCTGCAGAAAACAGCGTCAGTCCAGGTTAGTTCTAATCAAATGATACCAAAATCATATAAAACTATTGTAAACATGGCATGAATACTTCATAAATTATAGATACGTTCGAGACGTATCAGACAACACATGTCTATGGTCAGGAAACTTAATCATCTTTGATTAACGAGCTAGTCTAGTAGAGGCATACTAAGGACACTCTGTTTTTCTGTGTATTCACACATGTAATAAGTTTTTGGTTAATACAATTCTAGCATGAATAATAAACATTTATCATGATATAAGGAAATATAAATAACAACTTTATTATTGCCTCTAGGGCATATTTACTTCAGTCTTCCATTTGCACTAGAGTCAATAATCTAGATTACATAGTAATGATTCTAACACCCATGGAGTCTTAGTGTTGATCATGTTTTGCTCGTGAGAGAGGCTTAGTCAACGGGTCTGCAACACTTAGATCCGTATGTATCTTGCAAATCTCTATGTCTCCCTCCTTGACTTGCACTACAAAAAAAGACACATCCGTGACATTTTGGGCCGAACGAAACAATTTTCTGTCATACTTATGACACTTCTATGACGATAAATGTGACAGAGCCCGGTATCATCATAGATGTGGTGGGCTCCTACTTCTATGACAAAAAATCATGACAGAAAATGGGCTTTTTGCCCTGGGCGAGCCGGAGACGCAGCTGCATGACATTCTTTGGGACGTCCATGACGGAAACAACCATGGTAGAAGCAAGGGCGTGGAAAATAACGCGGAGTTCCCGGTTACAGTGGGTGGTCGGGGGCTGAGCGATGCGCGTTTCTCTCGTACACGTACGCGTGTGGGTGCGAGGTGTTGGGCTCTAACTGAACCCGAGCGAGGCGTTGGGCTCTAACTGAACCCGAGCGAGGCGTTGGGCTCTAACTGAACCCAAGCGATTGCACTGCAGGCTATGCGTTATACTGAACCCGAGCGATCGATCGATCCCTTGCTGTTAACTGAACCCGAGTGATTCCTTCTGCATCGCTGCTAATCGAAGCCAATCGAACACCGCTGCCTCCTTCCCTTGACGAACAAAGTGAGCGTTGTTGGGGTTTGGATGAATAGTTCGGTGGGGTTGGATGAACAGGAACCCATGTTAGTAGAGGCGATTGCCGCTAGATGAACAAAGACCCCAATCGATCGGTGGTGGATGAACAGGACCCGTGGAGGCTGGATGAACAGGACCCGTGGAGGGCTGGTTGAGCGATGGCGGTGGAGGGCTGGTTGAGCGATGGCGGTGGAGGGCTGGATGAATAGTAGCCCATGGAGGGGTGGTTGAACAGGACCCTCGTGGAGAGGCTGGTTGAACAGTAGCCGGTGGAGGAGCGCCCGGTGGAGGCTGGATGAACAGGAGCCCGTGGATGAACAGTTGCAGGTGGAGGTTGGAGGAGGTCGACGGTGGATGAACAGTAGCCCGTGGAGGCTGGAGGAGGTCGACGGTGGAGATGAACAGTATCCCGTGGAGTCCCGTTTTGCGGTATACCACACCCCTCCCGATGAACAGGACCCCTGTTTCGACCGTAGCGCTCCAACACAATTCCGTTTCCTCTGTTTTGCGGTACGCCACACACCTCCCGATCAACAGGACCCCATTTCGACCGTAGGAGGTCTGTTTCCTCCGTTTTGCGGTACGCCAGACCCCTCCCGATGAACAGGATCCCGTTTCCACCATGGCCGGTCGAACACAAGGCCGTTTCCTCTGTTGCGATACGCCAAGCCTCGTTTCCATCGCTTGTTCAGTCCAAGCCGGTTGGCTCCCGATGAACACGACGACGCATTCCATTCCGACCCAGTCGGTTGGCTCCCCATGAACACGACGACGACGCAGTTTCTCCGTTCCGACCCAGCCACAACCATGTACACGAGCCCTAGCCGTAGGTATGCGCGAGTAGGCGTTCGAGACCCCGCCCGTATGTACGTACGTGGACGTATTTACTTTCTTGCACCCTGGTCGCTGTACGTACGTGTACATGCTACGTGCGCGCCTCTACTACGACACGTGCGCGCCTCTACTACGACACGTGCCCTTCCTTGCACGGCCACAGTTCATCGATGCAGCCTGCAGACAGACCGATCGTATGTACGTACACGTTCACGACCAGAATGGCAACGCTACGTACGCTTCGACCAGGTGGGTCACGACTGTCAGGCACTTCCTTGCATGCAAAGATGTAGCTGGTGGGTCCCAGCAGTCAGGGGCGAATCAATTTTCCCCCGTAATATGGACGCACTTCCTTGCGTGCGAAGATGTAGCTGGTGGGTCCCGGCAGTCACGGGGAGAAAACATTATTTTTCAGGGTAAGAAAGTTGCAGTTGCATGCATGCGTCCATGGGCGTGGTGCGTCCCCACTATCAGCCTCTCATGTACAGTCATCTTCCAATGACTCTTGGTTCTTGACCACGTTGACCACATCGTGCCGAGCGCACCAAGGCCGGTGGACGACGGCGAGGCCCAGACCGAACGACCGGAGATGGGGAAGGCGCAGTGGAGTTGTAGATGGAGAGGAGTGGGAAACTTGACTGGTTGGTCTTGTGCGCGGCAAAGACTGCCAGTGCCGCCACGGGAGACAGGAGCAAGAACAGAGGTTGAAGAAGGAGCACGGCTGTTGGATTAACATTCGATGGTCTAACTGCAAGAATCATTTGTTGATTAAGTTGACAAAGTCCTGTGTACACGTCCGCTTAGTAGGCCCACAAGTCAGCCACCAAATCTGACGGGTCCCAGCTGTCAACGGGAGGAATAATTTTTTTCGCATTACAAGGAGGCACTTCATTCCGTGCAAAGATACAGCCGGTGGGTCCCAGCTGTCAGGGGGAGGAAACATTTTTTCAGCTTAATAAGGATGAACTTTCCTTGCGTGCGACCATGGACCTCGTGGGTTCCAGCCGTCAGGCTCTCCACGTACAGTCCTCTTCCAATGACTCTCGTCTGTTGACCACGCCGCACCGAGCACAGCGAGGCGGTTGACGACGGCGAGGCCCCGGAAGGGAACGACCCGGAGATGGGAAGACGTGGCAGTGGAGTCTTAGATTGAGACGAGCAGAAGGGTTATAACTGGTTTAGGTGCGGCATGGGGCTGCAGTCCGTGGAGAATAACAGGAGGTGTGGAGGGGTGGAGGGATAGCATGGCCAGCACTGGGGTAGCGCTTCGCAGCGATGCGTGCTAAGCAGAGCCGCTAGCCACCGGAGGCCGGACCAGGAGGTCCTGGCGACGCTGGAGGAAGAAGACGAGTGATTGAAGGTGCATGCCGACCGTTGGATATAAATCCAATGGCTGTGGATGTCATAATCATTTGTTGACCAAGTTGACAGCGCCCTACGTAGGCTTCGACCTATGGGCCCACATGTCAGCCTGCAAAAATGTGGCATATATTTAACCCATGTTTTGTCCATTTGCTGGGCTGGGTGAACAAATAATTTCGCGTCAATGCGTCCCATTTATATTTTCTAAGAAATCCTAGCCCATTTTCACTTTCCTGAAATACATGAATTAGCTGGGCTCGTTCTATATATAATGTTAGGTTAGAAGGAGCAATTAGTATCAAAAAATAAACTGGAGCGACACATTTTTTATACATAATATTAACAAATTAGCGAGTTATTGCTCAAAATAAAATGAGCGCGTTATTATTACATTGGTCCTTAAAATATTCGCAAGCTTTTGTATGCAACTCACCAGGATTTTCCTTGCCCATGAGTCAAAAACAACCAGGATTTTCCTTCCCAACTTCTGTTAAACATTTACTTTTATAAGTTAATAACACGTGGCATGCTTTTATAATGCATATATAAGTCTCTATAAAATATACGATAATAGTAATAATATAAATATATATAATGTGGTTAGAAGGGAAAACATAAATTGGAGACAACATTATTAGTTTTATATATAGATAAATAGAACAAAGATCTGCGTTTTACTAAGAAAAATACATTGGGCTGCCGATCTTTAAGAAAAAACCCATAGGTCGGTATGGACCTCAAAAAATAAGTTGAGACCAATGTCTCCGTATGTCGAGGGCTACGCATGTTAAAAAATAAAACCTAGGCCTAGCTAATACTTGTTCGCCCTTTGGAAAAAAATGATACCAGCTAGATCCCCGAGCAAACTGGATTAAAGAGGGGGCCGGCGGCGCGACTGAAGAAGCACATCAGGAGCGATTTTTTCTCTTCAGTGGATGGCTCTTGATGGCGTCTTTTTACTTGCCTCTGCACCATACAACTTGTATTTTTAGCCTCCCAGTCCGTGGTGGACCAGCAGCCCATTCTTTGGTAGGCGAACCTCTGAAACCAAAGCACTCGATTTTCATCAAGCCCCAAAAACAACGCGATTACTATGTTTGTTTTGAGGCCAAAACTGTACGACACGGGTTGAGCGGGGAGGGGGAAGACAGAGCAAAAAAGATTAAAAGAGCTGATGCGCCATTGCTACCCTAACAAAGCAGGTGCAATTCTTCTCAGGAAGAAGGTGTGCCGTTGACACCCACACGTCACAAATCCCACAGTAGGCATACTAACAAGTTCACACACAAGTACAACAGAAAAGGTAAACATTCATATCAAACTCAGGTTCATAGGACACATTCATATTCATAGCCAACATTCACAATCAACAACTCACAAGATTCATATATACACAAGTTCAGCATGTCTATGCATCCAAATGATTGATAGATCACACGACAATATTCATAGATAATTCACAAAAGATTCAGATATACACATGTTCAGTATGTTTATGCATCCAAATGATTAATATCACAGCAAATATCATCCATGGACGAACTTTAATTACCTAGGGTACAGACTGGTAAATGGTGTTCAGTCGGAGGTACTTCTTGCTAAAATTAATGCTTGTACGAGTAAACTTTCGAGTACATAAGAGGCAGCACAGACAATCTGAACTTTGCTTGTAGGTTTATCCTCAAATAGTGGCCTCGTGCCGAGGGAGGTTTGAGCAACTTGGCCACTACTTTCATCCAACTAGTTTACTGGCTCATCTTGGTCCTATAGCTCACCAAAATTCTAGATTGCAGACAAGAAAGGAGGCGGTTGAGAAAATGAACCACGCAATTTTTTTGTGCAGTTCAACTAAAATGGAGCATCCCTGGTATGCAGACTGATTAAGTGCCAGATGAATATACGTGTCAACCAACTTGTCTGGAATCTTTAGACGCCATGCCATACAGTTTGCTACCATATGTGCCGATAACCAAAAGGCACAAGTTGGTACCAAAGACTGGACTACGTTTTTCTGGGCTATGCACCAAGCAATATTTTTGGCGTTCACTCTCCTAATACTTGGAGTTTGACAACTGGTTGACGCTGGTTGATACTCAAATGAATATAGGCACTTCTTCTTATCAACATCGATGCTTGTCTGAGTGAACTTTGGAGTACATAGCAGCAACATAAGTACATGTCCATCTGATCTTTTTGTGCAGTTCTACTAAAATCACCCAATGCAATGATTTTCCTACGAGTTCAGGCTCCAAGTTACTCCTTTATGAAATTGGCAAACAGTAGCACAATACCAAATTACCAATACATGTGACAAGCACAATAATCAGGATAAAGACCAGTACCAACCTGTGTGAGGTAGCATATCAGTTACTATTTCCTTTGACTGGAAGCCGAGATAAGCCAAGCGACTGACGACAAAGGAAGAATGCAAGCCGAGATTAGCGACTGACAGGAAAGGAAGGAAGCTATCGAGGCAATGAAGCACCCAAAGTTTTTGTGCAGTTCCACCAAAATCGAGCATCTCTGTTGGCACATATATTGAGGGAGTGAGATTATTGTAATAGTGGGACTAGTTGATGAAACATACACTAACAAATAGAAGCACCCTCATTATCTTAATGGGTAAAGTTAGCAACATAGTAGTCTTGCTTAAAGAGAGGTATTTGTTTATTTAATCAGTGCCAATTAGCTCAACACTCAAAGCATTGCCATGTAACATAGGTTGCAAAACTTTAACGTGCAAAGATAAAGGAGTTTTTCATGACAGTAGCACGATACAAATAAAGATGAGAACAAACTAATATGGATGAAGGCCATTGGCCTGTACCAACCTGAGCAAAAAAGCTTATTCATGTAGTCCCAGAAGAGATGATAAAGCACTCACTGGAATCACTCAATAGTATATATTTTTGTGCACTTCAAATGTATGGTTGAAATCACTCTTGTTTACCAGTGCTGAGATTATATCGAAAGATTATCAAGAACTTCCAGCATAGTTAAAGCACTAGCTGGGATACAGTTCATTGTATTGTCTTGTTTAGTTCCACTAAAATGTATGATTGACACAACATGATCCCTGTTTGCACAAGTAGGAACAAGGTGAAACCTTCATTAGCTTAGTAAGAAAGGAGAGAAATACATTAGCATATTACTCTAACAGTAGCATCAAATTCATCATGGACAATACGCAGAAGTGGAAGGGCTCCCTGGAGGATCGTCTCACATGTAAGGTAGACGTTGCTGGAGCCCTTGAATGGCCTCGATTGAGGCCTCGGCTTCAATAATATCACCTTGGAACTGTTTATTCTTCTTCCTCCTCCTCTTCATGCTCTGTTTCTCTTTCTCCTCACCAGTTGGTGAAACCAAGTACATGATTGGCCAGAATTGGTTTTGTCAGTGAGGGAGTACAAGTGCACTAGTAAACAATAGCATTATTTTCTCATGGCAGTCGCAAAATAGAGATGAACACATGCATTAAATATCATTCTTACCTAAAGGAAGGTTATGGTGCCAATATGGATGATGAGGATTGGAACACAGATCTCCTTTGTGCAGTTCCATCGAACTGAACCAACTATTCCATTCGACATTCCAGTTAAACAGCACAAAAGTCACTTCTTTTAAGAAGTGTTTTGTTCGATGCACCAAAGGTCACAACAAAGAACGGTGAAATGGATATCCCTGTTTGCACAAATAGCTACAGAGGAAATAGTCAGAGTCTCAAAGAATTACAGGCAAAAATATTTGGCTAAACTTGTCATGGGTTATAATAGTGGCATGGCTTCATTTTACCAGGGGCATTAGATTAATAATAGTTAAATATTTGGTATAAGAGCATGGGATAGTGGGTGCACCAGCAGTCCAGCACCATGTACCTAAACTGGTGCATAAAGTGGTGATTCAGAGTTTGTTGCCCCGAGAAACAAATATCCAAGAAACATATCTGGGTTGGTCCCGTTTTTGTTCACTCTAGCCACCTACTCCTATGATTTTTTTGGAAACGGAGGCGTGCCCCCGGCCTCTGCATCATAATGATGCATGCAGCCATCTTATGTGTGGATAGCAAATCTAGTTCTGGTCATACCACTGTGTACAGTGTTTCCCCAATATTTCCCTTTTCGACCAAGAGACCGGTTGGATGACCAGTCTGTACTACTTTCACCCCCTATCCTTCCTGTTTGTACCAAGTCCGATGCACATACTAAATTCCCCCACCCCCACTTTATTTCTTGTTTGAACCAAGTACAAGATTCAACTCCATGAAGTAGCTTTACCTCTAACAATAGAAAAAAAATAGGTGACATTGGACCATCCGATCGAGAGGGGCTGAGAGGCAGAAAATGATGCACATGCAGCGACGTAGCGAGCTGGGGAAGTAGAGCTACGGCGGTTTCGAAGGAAGATATACCTGAAGGTCGTCGGGATGTGGATAGGTGGGCGGCGGGAGGCCGGATCCGCCCACACTAGGGCAACGACGAAGGGACCGGAGGACCTCCCGCACCGCCGCTCGGCCAGAGATAACGGGGCGGCCGATAGTGGGTCTCCTCCCTCGCTGTCGACAACAGCCTAAATGCTGCCCCTCCTACCCTTCACTGGCGGAGGGGGATACATCCGGATCTGTAACCACCGCTATCTTGTTTAGATCTACTCCCTCTGTTCCAAATTACTCGTCGTGTTTTTTGTACAAATTTGAAATAAAACCACGACGAGTAATTTGGAACGGAGGGAGTAGAGAGGATGAGAGTGTGTGAATAGAGCAACCCTAGCAAGCAAGCGCGGAGGCTCCGACCTATATATACGTAGTGGGGTAGTTTTCCTTTTTCACTCCATCAAAACAATCATTTAAAATTGTGTACGTGCCAGGTCGTCGTTTTTTAGTTGTTGATTGGTTTTTTAGATAGCTACCCGCTTATTCCAAGTGGTGTTACGGTGTGCTAGGTTGCGCTTTGTATCGCTCAAGTCTGGTACAAGACCCTCCATGAAATGAACAACCACCCCCTCATAAAAATTGTGAACAAGCCCATGGCTAAAATTATCGGAAACATGGGCTGCCCCAACATGCATTATTATTTATATTTTCTACTCCATCTGTTCCTAAATATAAGTCTTTTTAGACATTTCAAATGGACTACAACATACGGATGCATGTAGACATATTTTAAAGTATGGATTCGTTCATTTTGCTCTGTATGTAGTCACTTGTTAGAATCTCTAAAAAGACTTGGGAATGGATGGAGTATGTGGGAGTATTCACAAAACAAAATGTCAGCGCACAATATTTATTGGGCCCCTTTGTAATTTGTGCTAAATTTTGACCAAAGATTTAACTGAGAAAATATTAGTGCATGTTAACAAAAATTATATCGTTTGATTCGTATTTGAACATAGTTTTCAATGATGTAGGGGCTGTTTGGTTTCTAGCCACATATTGCCACACTTTGCCACACCTCACCTTAGGCAAATTTGAGCAAGTTAGGTGGGTGTTTGGTTCTAGCCACACCTAAGACAAGAATTTTTTATTAGCAGTGAACCCCACATGTCATAGACACAAAAAGTGTGGCAAGATTCCCTTAGGCAAGCCAAAGTGGGTCTAACAATTTGAGCAACTCAAGTTAGGCAAGTGTGGCAAAAAACAATGTGGCAACATAAGACAAACATAGTCACAGCCCAAACAGCCCCGTAATGTTTTGTGACATGCATGAACATTTGGTTAGTTAAATTTATAGTCAAATTTGGCAAGGTGCATCAAATCAACACATGCAAGTATCAAAAGGAAAGTCATGGCATGCATGCATGCGTTGTACTCCCTCCATTTCCAAATATAAGTTTTTTTAGAGATTGCAACAAATGACTACATACGAAGCAAAATGAGTGAATCTACACTCTAAAATATGTCTACATACATCCATATGTTGTAGTCCATTTGAAATGTCTAAAAAGACTTATTATATTTAGGAATGGAGGGAGTAACTAATGCATCGGTAAACGCAAATTATTGAAATATATCGAGTGTAGTGCTTTGATGTGTCGCGTCAACTCATACAAGACCGAGAAGTTTGATTACTACAACGCCCTCTCGCCTTATCAAGACTGCCTTTGGCTGCATGACAGGTGGGCCACCGACCTATCAGGCCCACCTGTCATAGACGCAAAGGCAGGAGCAGTAAGTCAATGAAGCAGCGTCCCTCCCTCGCCCATGAGCGTGGTGGCTAGCAGGACTAGGAGAAGCTTTCGTTTGCTACACGCGCTCCCTCCCGCACGCGGTGGACATGCAGCAGTTCAATCGGTGTCAGATGGCCAGAAGCATACTGTAGTACTCCTCCACTGCAGTAGTACTTCATCATTGTTCGACTTCCCGAAGAGGCGAAGAGCCAAGCGCAGCCCGGACGCTCGTGTGGCAGTTTCATGTGTAGAGTAGTCTAGGATAGCGTGTATCTTGCCTGTAAGCTTAAAATCGTTGGGGTCGGCTCCATGCTTCGTTTTTTGATTAAAATATTCTTGTGGCCCTACCTGTCATCCTGGTGATTCAAGTTTGCACGCTCATCTGGTCAAGACAGGAATATATATTTTAATTTGTGGTGGGGTAAATGTTAGAGGTTGCAGCAAATGGAGTATTGTACATCTGCGGGTCTTTCACCAAGTTTAGAGGCAACCATGTGGGGCGGTGCTATGATGTGTCACGTCAACTCGTGCAGGAGAAGCTTGATTTTACTACTACACGCCTTCTCTCTACGCCCATGCGGCGGTGGCTATCCCTCCCTTGCACGCGGTGAAGCGGACATTGAAGTGGATTCGATACTCATCAGAAGCAGTAGTAGTAACATCATTGTTCGTCTTCTCGAAGAGGCGAAGATCCAAGTGCAACCCGAACGTGGCAGTTGCGAACGCTCGCGTTGTAGTCTTTCTGTAGGGGTGGGGCGTGGTGCAGAGCCTTGGAGCACGCATATACCCGGGCTCTTGCATGAGACAAAATTGCTATTTGATCCCACTATTGTAGTACTGGTACTTGCTAGTATAGCCCTGTAAACCGGAAAGGAGTATTTGCCTTTCTAGAGATTTCACCGCGTGCAGTACTGGCTCAAATCTCAAATCTCATCAACATGGGCATTTTGTGATTGGAGGAATGTATCTCGTACTTTACAAAACTACCCTAATTAAACTCATGCATTAATTACGTAGTTCTCTCGTTTTCTTCTCCGCCTTGGTCGCGGTTCACAATATTGAGCACTCCTATATGACTAGCCGCTCTATCTACATGCGGGACATCAAAGCACCTGGGCCCGCGTGCCATCCACTAAATCACAGCGAGGTGCTACAGTCGAGACTCACCGGTCACCCCGGTGTGGCCGTCATGACCCGTCATATCACAAAACCCACCTTTACCAGCAGTGGTAAAGTGGCCTCGAAGTGGCCTCGAAGTTGGACTGGACAAGCAACCATCATTTCATTGGAACGCTCGTTGAAGCCCTTTCTCCCCTTTCTTGAAGAAATCCTCACTTCGGGCTACTCACTTCTGCCATTTTTCTTCTTTACTGATGAAGGAAAGGTGGGCGAATCAGTGATGCTGCTATATTTTCATTCCAAGAATCTTCTTTTTGCGAAGCACCGACCGATTCTCACAGCCTATTCTTTTCCCGTTTTCATTGCGATTGTGGTTTCCTTTCGATTGCTTTTTGTTTGTCAGTTCATTGATGGATCCTGGAGCACTAGCCAAAGAGTTGCTGGTGGAGAACCCACTAGAGACAGCAATCTCCAGGAAGCGAGCACCGACCAACGAGTTGACCATGTTGGCGGGCCAACCCATGGAGACGAAGAACTCCAAGAAACAAGCACTAGCCAAAGAGTTGACAAAGTTGGCGGACAAACTCCTCAAAGAAAGTTGGAAGAACAGCAAGGGCCCCACCGTGCCTACCCAGAAACTCTAATGGCCACCTATGCGAGGCTCAAGGCCGAGTTTGAGGAGATAGTCGCCGTTAAGAAGCAGTATTCCCTTGGCAAGGTGATGGCCCCCATCAAGGACGGAGATGGCCCCCGGAGGGATGGGATCCCCCGGTGAGCTGCACAAGGTAAAAAATAATGGCTTACCATAGTTGCGGTTTTTGATTATTTGCAATGTGCTTGCTAATATGTTAGGGTTGTGCAGGTGCCGGTGGAAGTCCTTGATGATTCCGATGTCGCGGACCGTCCTGTGGACAACGCCCGAGAGATCATTTTCGATGTCGCGGTCCGTCCTGTTGACATCGCCCCAGAGATTGATTCTGATGCCGCTGTCCATCCTATGGGCAGCGCCCTAGAGATTGATTCCGATGTCGCGGTCAGTCTTGTGGACATCGCCCCAGAGATCGATTCCCATGCCGCTGTCCGTGCTGTGGTCATTGCCCGAGAGATCGATGACAAGAAATAGTTGGTCGCGCTAATCCTTCAGGGTAGTTTGCATTGCCCTGTGTTTAATTACCAGAACGATGCATGTTATCAAACCATCTTAGGGCTAGTGCACTATCTTGTGTGGGCGGTACTTGCTACTTTTGTTTGATAATGAATCATGCGAACCCTCTCCGAGTTATGGAAACAGATGTATCCTCACCAGCTTTTGATGTAATATATCGCATGCTTAGATGTAAGTTCGAATTGTTTATCATATCAGTAGGGCTTGTTTGATGATTCTTGGAGTTAGTAGGCTAGCTACTGTGCCAGCTATAGTACTTGCAAAACACTCACCGAAGAGAAACGTTGGGGATGCTGAGCTCGTGGTACGCTTATACTTATCCGTCGTCGATCGGCCAATAGCCCAAGCTCCTAAAATTGTAGGCTTAGCGATCGATCAGACAATAGTCGACACAGATACATTCAGGCCTCATTTGGTTCATAGGGTAGGAAAATCGTAGCAAAAGTACAGAGACGTACAACACAAAATCATAGCAGTACAGAGACGTACTCCCTCCGTTCCAAAATAGATGACTCAACTTTGTACTACTAACTTTGAAACGGAGGGAGTACAGATCCTAGGCGGGCTAGTTTGGCCTAGTGGGTTTCAGTGATATGACGTGGTACAATGTCGTCCAGTCTTCGCGTGTGGTAGCAGTATTGCGGGTACAATAAGTTTTCTTGAAGAAGCGGAATTCAACGAAGTCATGATGGTTCCTTCGTCCGACCAACTTACATCGGGAAAGGTTGGGCCTGCGCTACGACCGGGGTGGACTAGGATAATTTTGTGCATGGCAGGTGGACCAGGATGGTCCACGTCCCACATGTCGGTGAATGGAAAGTATTCTTTTTCGATATAGAGGACGAGCAACGAGTATTCATTGTTTATTTTTGATGAAAGCTATTGTCTCCACTGTTACGACGGAGGAGTGTGAAACACGGCAGCCCAGTGAACTTGGCACACTACTAGAAAAAGGCTTATCCCCAACATCTCTACCAGTGGCGCACCATGATGGTGGTGCGCCATTGCTATATAGCAGTGGCGCACCAGAATCAGGTGCGCCATTGCTATGTTTTTACTAATGGTGCACCACATGAGCGATGCGCCATTGCTATTTTTGGTCCATCCCCCACAGACATAGCAATGGCGCACCACATCTAGGTGCACCATCGCTATCTTACATAGTAGTGGCGCACCTAGGCGTGGTGCGCCATTGCTATGTCTCGTGGGGTGTGCTGCGTGTGTGTGTGAGGTTAGTACTGGCGCACCACCATCCAGGGAGGGTGCGCCATTACTAACATCTCACACACACAAACACCCGTGGATCGCCTTTTAGGTTTTTAAAAAATAAAAGAAAATGATAAAAGATTCAAAAAAAAGATGCCCATGTGTTATGTGTTCTAGTTGTTAGGAAAATTAACAAACATGAATTTGGAATTTTTTTGCAATAGGTCGTCGTGTTTCAGTATAATGGCCATAACTTTTGCATACGACCTCCGATGAAAAAGTTTTTTATATGAAAAATCAACTACTCGAAAAGTTTCATCCGAATTTGACCGGCTATGCCTGTTATCGATTTTCTAGAATCCTCAAAAACCTAACAGAGAAAAAGTTACGATGCTTTTAAGATCTGGAGGCAAAAAAAAATTGAAAAAATAAAAAAAATTAGTAGTGGTGCACCGTGGGTGTGGTGCGCCATTAGTAATTTTCCCGCCTTCCAAATTCAAAAAATAAACAAAGTTAGTAGTGGCGCACCATGGGTGTGGTGCGCCATTCCTAGTTTTGAAATTTCAAAACTAGTAATGACGCACCACGCCAATGGTGCGCCACTACTAAGTCTGTAACGCCACACAGCCATATATATATATTACCTCTTCTTCCTCTTCCTCCTCACCTCCATCACTTCCCTTTTCTACCTACATCTTCTTCATCCTCCCCTCCTCCATGCCCCTCCCTCCTCTTCACGGCTCTCCGACGACCTCCTCCTCCCTCCTCCTCACGGCTTTCAAAACTAGGAATGGCGCACCACGCCAATGGTGCGCCACTACTAAGTCTGTAACGCCACACAGCCATATATATATTACCTCTTCTTCCTCTTCCTCCTCACCTCCATCACTTCCCTTTTCTACCTACATCTTCTTCATCCTCCCCTCCTCCATGCCCCTCCCTCCTCTTCACGGCTCTCCGACGACCTCCTCCTCCCTCCTCCTCACGGCTCTCCGGCGACCTCCTCCTCCTCCTGCTCCTCCTCTCCGGCACCTCCTCCTCCTCTCCGGTGACCTCCTCCTCCTCCTCACGGCTCTCCGGCGACCTCCTCCTCCCTCCCTCCTCCTCACGGTCTCTCCTCCCTCCTCCTCCTCCCTCTCTCCTCTCTCCTCCCTCCTCCTCCCTCCTCTCATCCTCTCCTCTCTCCTTCCTCCTACTCCGTCCTCTCCTCCCTCCTCTACTTCCAGCCACATGTGGAGCTCCCCGGCACAAAGAACGTACTAGATCCAGAACAAAATTCGAAAAAATTGCAAAAAAAACGTACCAAATCCAGATCCAGATTTCAAAATTTTAGTAGTGGCGCACCTGTTCATCTTACCAATGGCGCACCAGGTGGTGCGCCACTACTATCTGGATTACTAATGGCGCACCAGAGGTGCGCCATTACTATTTGTTACTAGTGGCATGGTAATAGTGGCGCATCTATAGTGCGCCATTAATGGCCAAAATAGGTGCGCCACTAACAGGCCTTTTTCTAGTAGTGGCTTGTGCACCACTCCCTCCTTCCTCATGTAATACTACCATACTGTTGACTATAAGGTTGGCTATACTGGTTACAACTTTTTCTCACTTTATCACTATCTATTTCGTCTCAAATGTTTTTACCTTTCTTTCTTTAGACACAATTTTTTTATATGCCTCTTTTTTAGAATTAGTTTTTTTATACCTAGGAGCACATGTAGAGACGGTCTCTTGCAGAGCCCACTCCTTGACTTTGTCAATGCCTCTCTCTCCTCCACATAAGCAGGCTTATAGGCCAGTATTTTACTGGTACTACTTGCTGTGAATGCGGGCAGCTGGCGTCTGAGGGGGAGGGCTTGGAAGCGGTTCGGACTCCCGCATGGCCCATCTCACATTATCACCATATATTTCTTGGAGTCCATGCGCGGCGGGCGGGCAATATCTTCTCCCTCCCCCGTCTCTCTCTTCTCAGCCGATGCCACTTGACGATTAGATTTCGGCTATCGACGGTTTATTCAATTGCAGTCCCACATGTCAGTGAAATTGCAAGAAAACGCGTGTCCCTTCTGGTGAGCGGCGTGCAAGCCGGACTGTCGGGGGTGCGATGCGTACTAGTCGTAAGTGTGCCGCCTTTTCTTTTGAACTTGCAAAGAGGAACATTTTCATGCGATCAATCGATAGAAATCCAGAACAAAATGATGAGGGCGGTGCTTTCCCACGCGTTAGGCGGGCTAGTTTGAGTGATATGACGTGCTACAGTGCCGTCCACTTGCTCTATTTTTATGTAAGCAAGAGTTTACACTCTTACGTGGGAGGAGTGCGAAACACGGCGGATCTGATTTTGATCGAGGGATAACTGTTCCCTGCAAATAATGGAGCACTGTTAATCTCCAGTGCTGGCCCACAAATTTACACCGACATCTGTCCGAGGACATGATGGATGTCATCCAATGCTGCCCGCATACCTTTCGACAACTATATGAAGTAACCGGAGAAAATTCGTGCAAACAAAGCAAATTTCAAATTAACCGGATGAAATTCATTACATTTCAAAAAAAAATTCCTACAAACTGGACAAAATTCATTACATATTTCACACAAACCGTACTAAAACCTACTGTAAACCTAATCTAAACGATCGTCGGCGCCCGACCACCATGTTCGGCCATGAACCTGAGAAAGTCGGCCATTGCCTTTGCCTCCACCTCATCCGCCTCGATAACCTCCTCCCCCAGAGCACAAGGTTCTGAAGATTTCCGCCTCCACGTCACCGTCAAGCAGCTAATCGGCCGCTGATGTTTATCCCACCAAGCTTGGCGTCGACTGAGTGGACGAGTGGTGGCCTTCCTGGGACCAGAGCAGCGGCGACCTACCGTGTACTACTCTTCCTTGCTGCCGACTGCGCCCGCGCATGCGCGCCGGCTTCGTGGTAGTGGCGGCGGATGGCGGCTAGGGGGGAGCCGGCGATCTCCTTCGTCTGCTCCTGCGACAGTACGTCCAAGAGAGCTTTGGAGCGCGCCCGGAGCGGAGCCGCCGATGTCCTTCGTCTGCTCCTGCGATAGTACGCCCAAGAGAACTTTGGAGCGACAGGAGGCCATGGTTGGAGTGGTGCCGACAGAAGGAAGGGACCGAATGAGAATGAGTGTGGGTCTTTGGCTGTGGCTGGGACCTGGGGCTCAAGTTAATATAGCGGGCGAATGGCAATGGGCCATAGCAGACGGATGGATGGCTGGCGCCGGAGTAGGTTCGTCGGGCGTGAATGCGGACGCTGCTTCAGTGACTTAACTGCCGGTGCGTTGGGTCATTGACATGTGGGCCCAACGGGCATCTGTCCTGCATGTCAGTGACACACCAACTGCACCTGCAGTTAAGGCCGGTGAATGCGACATTGACGTTCTGGAGAGACGGTGACCGTTTCAGCGGAAGCGCTAGCGATGGCGGAAGGGGTTTCGGTAGGCCAGGGTGGTCAGACGCTGGCGTGGTGGTAAAATTTTTAACTCATGGATGACGAGCCTTTGAAGTGTATGCGGCACGTATTGACAACCAGGCGTCCATGCAACTGGTCTTGTCGCCAGCTAGCCTTCAACGACCACCATTAGACACCACACAACCATGCATAACTTATGAATAATGGACGAATCGATCAGACACACACTCGTTTGCAGTGGCACTATGATCGGTCACTCACGATAGTACATACTCCGTACCATAGTACCCTCTCTAGCAAGGATGTTTTATATATTGTCGTTGTGATGGACGATATACATGAGCAAGGCGCCGAGTCCCGAGTATGACCGTTGGTGTTGAGCCAGGTGAATACATGCTCGGCGTTCGCGAAGGCCTCCATTAAACGTCTAAACAGTAATGTCAGGCACCGCCGGGGCACGCAGGTGACGGGCTCGCTGTTTGCGTTGCGCCATGAGCAGGACTTTGATTGAGAGGGCGACGTGCATGCATTAGCATGGCTTGACAATGTGAGCGTGAGTGTCTGCATGCGTACATGCTACTTGCCTCTATGGACGGTGTGCGCTAATGTGTGCATCACGTATAATATAATGATCAAAGTGAGCTATCAACACAAGTTCCATGACCGCCAATGCATTTTACTTGGTAATAAATGACCAGGATTGAAGGGGGATCCAAATTTCCTTTGTCTTCTGTCCTTGAGCTCTTGACAAACCAATGCACTACTAGCAAGAGGCCAATGCGTTGCATGGAACATCAAGATGCATTTATACGAGTTGTTTATCTCGTGGGAGACGAAGATGAATGAGGGAAGTCCTTATCTGCAAATGTGGAGAGGGGTGCGGGTATCTTTTTGCAAAATTGTCATAGTTTGGTTTCTATCCGTCAGATATAGATCGAACAGTCTATATTGCAGGATGGCAGGCACACCATCATCACCAACTCGGTTTTTATAAGAGTAGATATACTGTTGTCCGGCCACTCCACCCCAGAGCTCTCACCAAGCGTCGTTCATGCCACCGCGCCGCACGCTAACCGGTAAGGAAGTGATGGCATCCCACCGCGCCGAGTTCCTCGCCGCCCACGACCGCACACAAAATGGTAAGGAAGCGATGGCATCCTGCCGTGCCGAGTTCATCGCCGCTCGCGACCTCACACCTACGTGGGCGGAATTTGAAGCTACCAAGGCCGAATGGGCGGTAGAGAAAGAGGCGGCCAAAGCCGCACAGAGGGAGCGGAGAAGTCAGAAAGCACTCAAGAAAAGAGAGGCCCGCTGCCGCAAGAAAGAAGAGGACGCATGTGCTGCTACGGAGAGATTGGCGGAGATCCAAGCATGATGGGGTGTCGCCGACAAAGCCAGGAAGGAGAACGACGGCATATGGCCAGCATGTGAGAAGTAGTAGTACTAGTAGTAGTTAGTGTGTGAGTCTGTGTCTGAGTACGAGCATGTACCGGTACTACTATTTACTACTGTAGTTTTTAGAGCAAATTACCAGTACATTAGCCTAGACCCAATGGAAATTTCCTATCCTATGCATCAAATGACATCTCTTTCTCTATAGGAATTGAGATGCATGTCATCTTAGTTCCTATGATTTTCATATTCCTATAAAATTCCTATCCTATAAACGAAAGGAGGCCTCTACTGGAGTAACTACTGTAGCTAGCAGTACTGCTGGTACAGTAGTTTTCTTCAAGAAGCGGAATTCAATGAAGTAGTCATGATGGTTCATTCGTCCGAGCAACGTCATAGTGGGAAAGGTTGGGCCTGTGATTTGACGGCTCATTAGTCATTATTACCGCGGAGCAACGACCGGGGTGACTCTCCCTTGGAGTTCTGCATGCATGGCAAGTGGACCAGGATGGTCTACGTCCCACATGTTGGCGAACAGAAGTATTATTTCCGATATCGAGGAGCAAGGAAACCGCATGGTATAGTATCACTGCTGATTTTTTTCTGATGAATGCTAGCGTTTCAACTCTTACGACGAAGGAGTGCCAAACACGGCATGTGCTGGATGTCCCACACGTCAGCGAAAGGAGTGGGACATGAACAGTGTGGTAGAGCGTCTCCACTTCTTCCACTTCTGGGTCGGAGACCACACGTAGTAGTACTAGTGGTATGAATGATACAAAGTGCGACCCGGAGAGAAAGACACGTCTAGTTGGAAGGTCTCGGGGCATACACGTAAACAAATATAAAACCTAATATGTGCCTCCAATTAATATAGTATTAGTATAGTACTTTGGCACGTACTCCATAACATCACTGTGCATTGCACGTACAACATTTAGTGGTACGTAGAAGACAAATGCCTATATTCCACGCATGTTCATACTATTTGTGCCTTTCTACTTCACTTACTGCGCTACGTTACTCAGGTTCGTACATCCACTCATTGGTACATGTCCGTCTCGTAGTTCCAGTCCCACGTGTTCTTCATAGATGGAATGATCCATATCATCGCAGTTAGTGTGGCTCCCCACGATCAAGACTCATCCAAACTATGGCTAGCCTCGACGCGGAGCAGTCGCGTGCACCCGGAAGCGGCGCTCTCTCGGCCGTCACGCTGCTTCAAAGCCGGTGCCCATGAGAGGTCGCCTCCGCTCTGGCCGGTCATTAATGCGGCACTACGCTCTAGGGTGATGCTGACCGTTTCACGCGGGAAGCGCGCGCTGGCAAGGGAGTATTGGTTTTGAACCGTTTTAGGTGTAGTACTGGTAGTTTCAAAACTACTCAATTATTGCACTCAGTTTCCTAAGAAATTGTGGCAAAAAACGTTACTCCATAACCCGCTTCCCTTCTCCTTCCTCTTCCACCGCCCGCGCACGTCCGCGGGAAGTGACCGGTCAACCCTTATATAGGAGTGCTAGCACAAGAAGATGCATGCATGACCACTAAAGTTTCTAGATTAAAGCGCCGCTCCGGCGGGAGTATGGCGTATGTCGTTACCTTCGGCCAGGCCATGGCTACTGGGCGACGGTGACCAGAGAAGAGGCGGCCGGAGGGGAATGAATGCAGCCACTGTTTGGGTTTGCCGTCTGGCTTAAATAAATGCGCACCATCACGTGTACCCGCGGGTGCACAAATTGTAACATACGTGTCTGCTTAAGTGGGCGTCACGTAACTGGTGTGTGTGTGAGATTTTGAGAGACAGAGTGCCTATGTGCGACTGTACTCTTTGGACATGTACTCAACCTTTTGCATCACGATATAAGTATAATGGTATTACACTTTAGCTAGTGATTTACGTGGCCATGTTAACGTGATTGTGTAAAAAAATGTCACTTCCTGGTCGTGATTTGTGTTATATAATTACAAGCAAGATGCTCGTTTATTGCACGGAACATCAATATGCATTTTTTTACAAAACACATGTTGTGATTGACCCATGGAGGAGTAATCCCATGTGTAAAAACTAATGATATCTCGAGAATTTTATTGGAAAACTGGTATCTCGAGAATTTCATCGAAAAAATGAAAGATGAGAGATAAGGTGAGGAGGTGTGGAGCATGGTGGTGACTGGTGGTCGGACTGGGCGGAGGCATGGGGTTGATTTGCCAGGCAGCCGGGCCACCATGCTAGATTGTTCCAGAGACTTCCTTTTTTAATTGGTCAGCAATGAGGTTGTGGGAGATAAGGATGTGGAGAGAGGTGCGGGTATATTTTGTAAAATTATCATAGTTTGCTTTATGTCCGTCAGATATAGATCGGACGGTCTATATTACAAGATGGCAGACACACCATCATCACCAACTCGGTTTTTTATAAGAGTAGAGATGATAAGTTTGCTAACTACTAAAGTAAAGTGGAATTTTTCCATGTTATACAAGTAAATTAAGGTGATGGTTTACATACAGGTAAGGTTGGACGAAGGGTGGTAGGAAGAAATGCTCCGCCTAGAGCATGTGTGTGTGAGATGGAGTCTTAGTGTGTGCATGTGTGTGTGGGGGTGGGTGGGTGGGTGCGTGTGTGTGAGAGAGAGAAGAGAGATGGAGTCTTAGTGTGTGGGGGTGGGTGGGTGAGTGCGTGTGTGTGTGCGGGGGGGTGTGCGTGCTGCAGCGTGTGTGTGTGTTAGTGTGTGTGGGGTCCTCAAAGGGCGGATGTAATTTAAGTGTGTGTGGCTTCATCACAGAGAGTTGATGTGTATGGCAGAGGCCACCAACGATGGGATGCGAGAGAGAAAAGGCCCGTAGAGAGGGAAGAGAAGGTGTGTGCGCGTGAGAGGAGTCGACATCGAGAGAACGTGTTTGTTCGAGAGACACCGTGGAAGACTACTATATATCGATGGTGCATGTAGACGGGAATTAAATGAAGGGATGGTCTTATTAGTTTCGGGGATATAGGGGAAGAGTGAGAGGGGGGTAGCTAGAAGGAGATTGTTAAGTGTGAGTGTGTGTTTTACCCATCCAGACGGAAGTTATGTGCATACAAGAAGAGAACGATTCAATGTGGTGTTAGGGTTGAGGGTAATTAACTACGTATGGAGACACAGAGACCTTGAATGTGCATGTGCGAGAGGTATACATGTATACGTGGATGTGTGTGTGTGCGTGCGCGCATGATCGAGATAAAAGAAAGAAGACATAAGTCATAAAATCAACGACATGGGAGAGACGGATCGGTATGACAATATGGATGCATGTGAGAGTGTAGGGAAGAAGGCTCGACAATTGAGCATGTGTTTTTGTCTTTTAAGAGATAGCGGCGTGGGCTGGAGCATGCATCTATGGCGAGCAGAGGGAGTGAGACACAACGATTGTGCAAAAGAGATCAACCTATAGATGCATGTATGGAGAGACATATATAGTGTGGGTGATAGGAAGCAAGAGTGCCTGCGAGAAAGAAATGTTGACAGAGAAACTACAGATAGATACAGAGATGGAAATGCTAGCTAGAGGGGCATCGGCTAGTTTGAGTGTTGGAGATGACCGTCGGGTGGTTCAGAGGGTGAAGTTATGTGTGTGTGAGAGAAAGATAAAAAGAGGGCACTTGACTGCATGTAGAGAGAAACATACATAGTGTGCGTAATAGGAAGCAAGAGTGAGGGCGAGAAAGAAGGTTGATGGAGAAACAGATAAATAGAAAGATAAAGATGCTAGCTAGTGTGCATTAGAGATAGGAGTCGAGTGGATCAGAAGGCTGAGTTATGTGTGTGGGTGTGAGAGAGATGAAGAAAGGGTGCATGTGACTCACATACAAACAAATATCGAAGAGAAATGAGATCCCGAGAGACGGAGTTTTGTGTCTGCGAGAGAGAAAGATATTTCACAACGAGAGTGATAGCTAGAGAGACATATGAGGGAACGCAAGATATCTCTAGGGAGAGAGAGTGTGTGTGAGCGACATACAAGAGAATGGTGGAGAGATATGAGACCCTGGGAGACAGAGTTTGTGTTTGTGTGTGAGAAATAGATATTTAAGAGGAAGAGTCGTAGCTTCTCATACCTAAGGAGCGAAAGACATCTCTGTGTGAGAGGGTGTGTGCGAGTGGCACACTGTGGAATAGTAGAGAGAAATGAGACCCCGGGAGACGAAGTTTGTGTTTGTGTGAGAGAAATAGATTTCACATGGAGAATCATAGTTCGAGACACATAGGAGGGAGCGAGATATACTTAGAGAGAGATAGAGTGATGCCGAGGGTGAGAGTACGTGCAGTGTGTTATGAAGATAAAAGATCATTGTCGACATACAGGTAGCACGAGAGTTACCCGAGAGACGATGAACGTGTATAGGTCTAGAGAGATACTCCTATATAAGCATGAGTGATAGCTATATGAGACGTATATCTGGATTAAAGGGGATTCACATATTTAAACAGGAGATCACGACATCGATAATATCATAACACAAATTGGTGTATCAAACATGCATATTCATTTGAATTTGGGGACACATGTAATGTTATATAGTTTATCAATATTAGTGATCCCTATATTCTTTAATTAGAGACAATGCATGGTTTATATGCAATTAATGTCTAAACGGGATTACACTATATGTTATGTGTGAAATACATTATACATGTTTGAGAAGTAAAAAAATAAAAACCCGCATGAAACATACATTAATTGGAGACAGTTAGCGAGGAATGCATACATTGGATTTCAACATAAAGTGATTTCAAATATTTGAAAATCCAAATTAAGATGGATACAGCCTTATGAATCTGAGATCATGCCATTTGTGAACCATATTTATGTATAACGGGTGTTGTGCTTTTGAAAGTATAAATATAAAAAATGATGTATATAGAATTTTATTCCAATCGAAAATTGATCCTGCCCGAACAAAAATAGAGTACAAACTGGATTCGAATTGAGTAGGCACGGTAAACGTGCACTCTTGCTCTGCAAAAATTTGAACGAAGCGTGGAAAGTCGCAGTAACCGCCCGAAACCAAAATCTGTGAGATGGAAATTATTTCCTATCCCTGCCACGCAAAGCCTATTGGCTAGATTTCTATAGGTTTCTATAGGGGGAGGTTTGTAATTTCACTCAAATGTGACATAACCGCCTCTCACCCGGATTCATACACGGTTGGCGGCAAAACACAGTGTCTCCTCGGCCGAAGTCGACTCCCTCCCCGATTCATACACGGTGGGCGCAAAAACAAACTCTCATCGGCAAATATTCGGTGTATGCGAGATTACTGTCCTATCCCCAACCGACTAATATTGATGTGATGTAGGAAACTTTAAACGGGGGATAAGTTTGTAAATTTCCTCGCATTTGAGACAAGCGCGCCCTGAAGACATGGTTCCCCCTTCCTCTCTCCCTCCATTTCCCCATTCGTACTCCGTGGGCGGCAAAACACCCTCTCCACCCCTGCCTCCTCCGTCCGCCACCCCATCCACCGCTGTTCTCCTCCACCATGCCGGAGCTGATACCCCGAAGTCATCGGCCATTACAAGAGATCGACCTATCTCATCCACGGCTTCGGACCGGTATCCTTGCACCATGTCCTCTCGCTTCATCCCGCCGTCGTCCACCTTGCCGGCGCCGCTCCCATGACCGTCTCGTCCATCGCGCCCCGCCGCCACCGTCTACCCTCCTAGATATGCGTCCACGCCGCCGACAGCCATCGCTACCGCAGTCAAATTCTTAGCAGATGCATACACGGCGCCGCACCAGAGGCGGCACTCTTTCGTATCTGCTCAACTTATTTATCGCAGCAAGAAAATAGGTCGTCACTGCTTTACTCTAATTTCTTGTCCATCGCTTACTTGTTAGTTGAAAGCAAACATTGGTTGCGAAGTTGCCTTTGTCCGGTTTGCACCTTTAGATCCGCCATGGCACGCTCAACACTATACTCGCAATGCTTATGGTTTTCCCCTTTTATATTCCACACTAGTTAAATGACAAGAGACTAAATTTCAAAATTGGGTCGATCGATTTTTGAGAGTCACGGGAGTTCGCGGTCTGAAGGAAGGGGCTCGGGTGGGGACGGGGTTGTGGGGGGCGGTGGTGGGGCCTCGCCAAACGAAGAAAACTCGACGCGGGTGGGGGCATGGCTGGGGGGTGGTGGTGGCGGAGGAACACATGTGATGGGGGCCGGTGGTTCGGCCGGCGGCCCGTGCGGTGTTCTGTATGGGAAGCACAGTATGTTCCTTGTCAGGAAGGGGAGCAGGGACATCTGCAGTCGACACCTCTATTGGGCCGGTTCTGCTAAATGATTTTGCACTTCGAGTTGGTCTGCCATAATACCCCGGAAATGGTGGGAGTCGCGCGGTCTATGATAGACTAAACTGATAGTAACAGTTGTGCGCCTTCAGATGAATAGAGTTGGCATGTAGGTGATCGATAGGCTGCATATTAGTAGCGGCAAAAACCTATGTTTTCCAGCCAGTTCCGCTTTCTTGATTTATTTATGGTGGTTACGGTGTACCCCTATTATCTACACTACGATCTGCCTACTGGCTCTACGCTCTCGTTATCATGGTTTGCCAATAAACTTTCTATATGGTATATTATGAACCTATCATCTGCCAACTATCCTTACATCTGGGGCCCCAATAGGGAGCCTATTTTTTGTGTAGTTGTGCCATATTATATTAATCTACTCACCATATTACAGCACACATGGGCTCTCTCATCGTAATCCAAAGTGATAGCACACAAGGGTTTACAGGAGCCTCTATTATATTACAATATCCTCTGCATTACAAAGATAATCTCACCACTATTTGTGTTTTCATGCTTCTGAGATATTGTAAGTAATCACAATGAATATAAGAATGCGCACATCGTAAGAATATTATGAACAGTTCAATGGGTAACAAACTTGGCATCAAGGGATTGAGGTCCATTGTGGATGCAATGAAACCCACATGCTCCCGACCTATAGATTCGTATTCAGAATATGATCCTAATGACTATTCTTAGCTCAAGGAGTCAAAGGCAGATGGCCTATCTTGTTCACCTAATAAGGTGCTTGTTCTAATTTGGCAAGGTTTTATTGGTTGCACATATCTTGCATAAGGTGTCTTGCATTTCTTTTGCTTTGTTGCACCGCCATCTGCTTAGTTTACTCATGATATATGTGAAGATGACATGCCCATCCATTATCAACACCTATTCCATTTGTCGTCATACCATGTTTTTCCATTCAAATGTTGTTCTTGTGTTTCAGACATCCAAAAGGAAGAGGGTGATTGTAGAACCTGAAGGAGTACAAGCAAAGTCCTTGAAAAAAGTGGTGTTACTGAAGAAAACACATAGCACCCGACGTATATTGGTTCAGAACCAGTGCCGCAAAACCTAGGATATCGCAACTATGTTGGTCGCTGCTTTGCTCTTGTGAGTACCTATTGTCCTATCGATGTCCTTACATTCATACCTGGTGGATTATGTGATATCATTGTCCATTATAGCTTGCTTATCCACTGTTCACTCCAAATTATCAGATCTATATTAATGCTGAAATTAATGTAGAATAAACCCAATGCCTATGAAGAAATTTAGTTCTGCATTGTTCTTGTAAGTATCTGTTGTCCTTATATTTGTCAGCTAGTTCTTCATGTACACTTTGCAGCTTATTTTCCCTTGCACTCCATTTTTCTACACATCAGATCTACATTTACTCTTGCCAAAATATTGAATAAAACCAATGTTACTGAAGAAGTTTAGCTCCGCATTGCTCTTGTCAGTGCCTTCTATCTGTATACTGTATTTCCATTTGTACTCTGCATCTTAAGTTAAATAATCGCCATTTGTTCCTATATTTTCACATCTATATTTACTCTTAACAAAATGTAGAATAAAGGCAATACTCTTGAAGGAGAGTGTGTATGCTTGTGTTCTTGATCTGTAATCCATTGGTGTGGTGAGACTACCAACAACAACACAATGTCATATCCTGCTATGTCTCAACTATGAATAATGCCATATTATATTAATGTTATCTAAATCGTGTCTCTTTATTTACCAATCTAAAATGGTATAAATTGACAATAGACTCACCATTCATGCTTATACGTTGTTTAGAACTACATCTATGCTTGTGTTCTTGATCTGTAATCCAGTGGTCTGGTGAAGCTGGCCACTCCTGCACAATGCCATTTCCTGCCGTCCTAACTATGAACAATGCCTATTATGTTAATGCTATTTTAAACCGTGTCTCTTTATTTCTGACAAAGAAATGAGATGAATTGACAGCGATGATGCTTATACGTGCAAAACCTGTTATCTACCTACTTGTTTCTCTTTCAGGGTGACAACACTACTGCTAGGAAGAACTGCCACAATGATAGTGAGACGAACCCAGAGTTTGTCCCTCTAATACATATTCCAGAGGAGAAGGCAACACATATTGAGGGTAGGGATACAACCATGAAGTCACATCTTGATGTAGTGTCAAACTTACTAAGTGACACAAGCTCGATGAAGTCGCCGCCTGAATCTGTTCGACTTCTTCAGTCTGAAGTTCAAGCAAAAATACATGTTTTCGCTCAAATATGACTGGAACTCCAATCTCTATGCAAGATTAACCGTAAATACAGGATGTTTATTGATGCTATGTAGCTTAAGTTGGTGGACATGAGCACCAAAGAAGCGCAGTCTCATCAGGTTGCTAAGCTGCTTGCGCTGCAGCTCCTCGGCCGGGCTAACCTTTCTTGAACTGTGTTGAAGTGCTGTCGGTTCTATCCATTATTTTATCCGCCTGTTAACTTCCACTGGTGGCGACCTGCACAGTTTATGTAATCTGCTGTCTGGTTGCCCTTTATTATCACTGGCGCCGAACTTTGATGCCGAGGGGATGTAATATGCTGTAATTTGTTTGTTGTATAGTCTAGGTTTATTCTTGGTCGGTATGTTGTAATTTAGGCCGGAAGGTTCAATGGATCTCAGTGTTGTCGGTCTTCAGGCCGGCCCGTTACTCATATGGGCCAAAACCTGGGCCTATAGTCATCTTGGGCCATTAGCAGGTCTAAACCTACAGTTGTTTCCCGCCTTTAACAGGCCAAGTAAAGTTTTGTCCAGTTGGGCCAAAGAATACCATGGGCTTTTAACATGCTAAAACCTAGATTGGGCTAGCGTTGAGGTGAAAAAATCACGGTCCAATACATGACGAAATTTCCTAAGGCCCATGTTTGGCCCAAATAGGACGAGCAGTTAACAGGCCAAAATATATCTTGGGCCCGTTTGGCCCAATAAAATTATGGGCTTTAGCAGGCCGGTATCCACGCGGGCCATAGGCCCAAAAGTGTCACGGGTCATTATCAGATGGGCTGTAAGCAGGCCAGATTAAATGCGGGTTGTAATAGGCCCAACTGTTACACGGGCCATTAACAGGCCGACATGCCAGTTGGGCTGAAATTTATCCATGAAGACTACGGGCCATTAAGAGGCCTAAAGTTACTTCGGACAAGAAATAGCCCAGTTTCTGTGTGGGCCGTTAAATGGCCTAAATTTAAACCGGGCCAACAACGTCCCAGATACTCCACGGGCTGCTAACAGGCCGAAACTATTATCGGGCCGAACTGGTAAACAGGTATTTAACAGGCTGAAATACAAACCTGTCTTAGAATGGGTCCAAAGGTACAGTGGCCTGTTAAAGGGCCTGATCCAATATGGGCCATAATTTGGCCCGAAACTCGGCAGGCTATGAACGGGCCTGATCTGATATGGGCCTCTATTGGGCCGGCCACGTGTTGACGTATCATAGGCGCCTCCTGTCCAATGAGTGGATGACATCTGTCCCAACGAGGAGCTAACACGTGGTTCTGTCGGCCAATGAGAATTTTACACGTGGAAAATCCCCATTGGTCCGAGCTGTAACAGGTTATCGGATCCAAAACCGGACCCGATAGCTTAACAGCGAGCCGTTACGGTCGATGCCACATGTCGGTCACCCTTGACGAAAGCACTTCTATGACGCGCGATTTATCGTCATGGAAGTGGACACTTCCGTGATGATAATTTTGGTAATGTCATGGAACACTTCTACGACAAAGACATGTATGACTATCTTGATTCTGTCATAAATTTCTCATGGATGTACATGCATGACAGAAAACGTGACCTACTGTGACAAACACGTATCATCACGAAAGTGTATTTTTTTTGTAGTGTTGATCGTGGATTGAAGCGTCTCTTGATGTGTTTGGTTCTCTTGTGAAATATGGATTCCTTTGCCAAGGCAATTGCTCCAGTATCGCCACAAAATATTTTCATTGGACCCGATGCACTAGGTATGACACCTAGATCGGATATGAACTCCTTCATCGAGACTCCTTCATTTGCTGCTTCCGAAGCAGCTATGTACTTTGCTTCACACGTAGATCCCACCACGACGCTCTGCTTGGAACTGCACCAACTGATAGCTCACCATTTACGACACAAATACGTATCCGGTTTGTGACTTAGAGTCATTCGGATCAGTGTCAAAGCTTGCATCGACGTAACCATTTACGACGAGCTCTTTGTCAACTCCATAAACGGGAAACATATCCTTAGTCATTTTCAGGTATTTCAGGATGTTCTTGACCTCTATCCAATGATCTGCTCCTGGATTACTTTGGTACCTCCCTGCTAAACTAATAGCAAGGCCCACATCAGGTCTGGTACATAGCATTGCATACATGATAGAACTTATGGCTGAGGCATAGGGAATGACTTTCATTTTCTCTCTATCTTCTGAAGTGGTTGGGCATTGAGTCTGACTCAACTTCACACCTTGTAACACAGGCAAGAACCCTTTCTTTGACTAATCCATTACTTTATCAAGGTATGTGCTTTGTGAAAATCCAATTAAGCGTCTTGATCTATCTCTATAGATCTTGATGCCCAATATATAAGCAGCTTCACCAAGGTCTTTCATTGAAAATTTCAAGTATCCTTTTATGATATTCAGAAATTCAGTATCATTTCCGATAAACAATATGTCATCCACATATAATATCAGAAATGCTATAGAGCTCCCACTCACTTTCTTGTAAATACAGGCTACTCCAAAAGTCTGTATAAAACCATATGCTTTGATCTCACTATCAAAGCGTATATTCCAACTCCGAGAGGCTTGCACCAGTCCATAAATGGATCGTTGAAGCTTGCACACTTTGTTAGCACCTTTTGGATCGAAAAAACCTTCTGGTTGCATCATATACAACTCTTCTTTAAGATATCCATTAAGGAATGCAGTTTTGACATCCATTTGCCAAATTTCATAATCATAAAATGCGGCAATTGCTAACATGATTCGGACAGACTTAAGCATCGCTATGGGTGAGAAGGTCTCATCATAGTCAACTCCTTGAACTTGTCGAAAACCTTTCACAACAAGTCGAGCTTTGTAGACGTGATAACATTACCGCCATCGCCGCCTTCTTCTTGAAGATCCATTTATTCTCTATGGCTTGCCGATCATCGGGCAAGTCAACCAAAGTCCACACTTTGTTTTCATACATGGATCCCATCTCAGATTTCATGGCCTCAAGCCATTTCGTAGAATCTGGGCTCATCATCGCTTCCTCATAGTTTGTAGGTTCGTCATGGTCAAGTAACATCACTTCCAGAACAGGATTACCGTACCACTCTGGTGGGGATCTTACTCTAGTTGACCTACGAGGTTCGGTAGTAACTTGATCAGAAGTTTCATGATCATCATCATTAGATTCCTCGCTAATTCATGTAGGAATCACTGGAACTGATTTCTGTGATGAACTACTTTCCAATTTGGGAGAAGGTACAATTACCTCATCAAGTTCTACTTTCCTCCCACTCACTTCTTTCGAGAGAAACTCTTTCTTCAGAAAGGATCCATTCTTAGCAACGAATATCTTGCCTTCGGATCTGTGATAGAAGGTGTACCCAACAGTCTCATTTGTTATCCTCTGAAGACACATTTCTCCGATTTGGGTTCGAGCTTATCAGGTTGACGCTTTTTCACATAAGCATCACAACCCCAACCTTTAAGAAACGACAACTTGGGTTTCTTGCCAAACCAAAGTTCATATGGCGTCGTCTCAACGGATTTAGATGGTGCCCTATTTAACGTGAATGCATCTGTCTCTAAAGCATAACCCCAAAACGATAGCGGTAAATCAGTAAGAGACATCATAGATCGCACCATATCTAATAAAGTACGATTATGGCATTCGGACACACCATTACGCTGTGGTGTTCCAGGTGGCATGAGTTGCGAAACTATTCGACATTGTTTGAAATGAAGACCAAACTCATAACTCAAATATTCACCTCCACGATCAGATCATACAAACTTTATTTTCTTGTTACTATGATTTTCCACTTCACTCTGAAATTCTTTGAACTTTTCAAATGTTTAGGACTTATGTTTCATCAAGTAAATATACCTATATCTGCTTAAATCATCCGTGAAGGTCAGAAAATAATGATACCCGCCGCGAGCCTCAACACTCATCGGACCGCATACATCAGTAAGTATTATTTCCAACAAGTCTGTAGCTCGCTTCCGTAGAACGGAGTCGTAGTCATATTGCCCATGAGGCATGGTTCGCAAGCATCAAGTGATTCATAATCAAGTGATTCCAAAAGTCCATCAGCATGGAGTTTCTTCAAGCGCTTTACACCAATATGACCTAAACGGCAGTGCCATAAATAAGTTGCACTATCGTTATTAACCTTGCATCTTTTGGCTTCAATATTTTAAATATGGGTATCACCACAATCGAGATTCAACAAAAATAGACCACTCATCAAGGGTGCATGACCATAAAAGATATTACTCATATAAGTAGAACAACAATTATTCTCTGATTTAAATGAATAACCGTCTTGCATCAAACAAGATCCAGATATAATTTTCATGCTTAACACTGGCACCAAATAACAATTATTTAGGTCTAAAACTAATCCCGAAGGTAGATGTAGAGGTAGCGTGCCGACGGTGATCACATCGACTTTGGAACCATTTCCCACGCGCATCGTCACCTCGTCCTTAGCCAATCTTTGTTTAATCCGTAGCCCCTATTTCGAGTTGCAAATATGATCAACAGAACCAGTATATCAAATATACATTTCACTTTGCCATCCTTCTTATCCGCGAAATACTTGGGGCAGTTCCGCTTCCAGTGACTAGTCTCTTTGCAGTAGAAGCACTCAGTCTCAGGCTTAGGTCCAGACTTGGGCTTCTTCACTTGAGTAGCAACTTGCTTGCCGTTCTTCTTGAAGTTCCCCTTCTTCCCGTTGCCCTTCTTCTTGAAACTGATGGTCTTGTTAACCATCAACACTTGATGCTCCTTCTTTATTTCCACCTCCGCAGCCTTTAGCATCGTGAAGAGCTCAGGAATTATCTTATCCATCCCTTGCATATTATAGTTCATCACGAAGCTCCTGTAGCTTGGTGGCAGTGATTGAAGAACTTTGTCAATGATACTATCATCAGGAAGATTAACTCCCAGTTGAGTCAAGTGGTTGTGGTACCCAGACGTGAATAACCGTCTCGCATCAAACAAGATCCAGATATAATGTTCATGCTTAACGCTAGCACCAAATAACAATTATTCAGGTCTAAAACTAATCCCGAAGGTAGATGTAGAGGTAGCGTGCCGACGGCGATTACATCGACTTTGGAACCATTTCTCACGGGCATCGTCACCTCGTCCTTAGCCAATCTTCCACTGGTACGCATCGGTCCTAAACAAATGGTTTTTAACCCCTTTCCGCAACGACATTTGGAACCGTCGCCAAGTGAGTGTGGGCGATAGGGGGGTCCTTCCCACACGACCTAGAAACCGTTGGGGACAGGGCCCCTACAGTACTCCTACTCGTTTTTGCTCGCATTGCCATTGCAGTCGACATTCTGTGGTGCTATGTTTACGATGCGCGACCCATCGCAAACGGTTCACTATTATAGAACGTGTATGATGCGCGGCCCATCACAAATGCTTCACTGTTAAGAAGATTAGCTAATCATTGTACGAGTGTCGGATAGGATTACGAAACGTCGGACTATTGTAACATCGTCGTACATGAAAACTATCACACATGCTATTCTGTGGTGCAACGTTTATGATGCATGCTTAATTAGAAATAGTTCATGGTTGCGAATCGTGTACGATAAGGCAACTAACACAAACGTTTAGTTTGCCCGCACCATTTGTGATATTGTCTGACATCGCACACGCTTTGCAAATGGCAACTATGTGCATTCTTGCACACGTTTCCTCTCTGTGAACTGTCTCAGATTATGGTGCATATCGCAAACGTTTGTGTTTTACCAACGGTGTGTGCCGTAACAACCTAGAGAGCGTAATTTCACCGTAATTTAATTGTTGCTTTTCAAAATTGTACCGGATTTGGATTTGAATTTGAATGTATGCTACAACTTTATTCATATCCATCGGGTTCAAACAACCAATGCATTATTCGATTCATAGGTACATATGTTCAAGAATTACATAAGAACCAAATAAAGAATGATGAACCACAGTTGTATACTTGTACTATTAAAGACGGTAAAGAAAGAGGTGAAATATATTCTGGTTGCTGAACAAGGTGAAGCGAAATGCCCATATTGTGCCCTCCTCCATGCAGAAGGCACACATGACTCAAGTCCAACCCCTTGTGATGGCCGACCGCCCATCCTTCGCGGTCTTCATGAAAACATATAGATAATCATCATGTTCTGGTAGAAATACTTTAACCTTTGCATGCCCACCAATCATGTCGTTTGAGAGGTAATCTTGAGTAAACTACTTTGGCAACCACTGCAAAGGAAAAAAGATTCAGACATTGTCATCTAACACAACTCAT
This sequence comes from Aegilops bicornis, assembly GCA_021605145.1. Classification (NCBI taxonomy): domain Eukaryota; kingdom Viridiplantae; phylum Streptophyta; class Magnoliopsida; order Poales; family Poaceae; genus Aegilops; species Aegilops bicornis. Next base: position 516,259,326 of record CM038674.1, read on the forward strand.
TATGGGCAGTAAAAAGAAGGCTGCAAAGTTCTTACTTACCATCCTGCAGTTCGCTGTTGTCTTGGATAAAGTGTAAACAAATAGTTTAATTGCCATCTTTGGACCAATTTTACTAACAATCTTTATCAGCTTCCTCACTTTATGCTAGTTCATCGATATCTCATTGCCCCATATGCAGAAAGGGTCGAAACGCGAATATTTACCAATAACATATGTACCTAAAAGCACCAAGTTAATATTAGAAGCTAAACAGCAATTGCACAATGATGTAGTACAACACTCTTTTATAATATGTCTATATACATCCATATGTGGTAGGCCATTTGAAATCTCTAAAAAGACAAATATTTAGGAATGGAGAAGTATCTTATAACATCCAATATACTCACATATTAGATGAATTAACATCTTATATTATCTGTCGGAAGGAGTTTAGTGCATTCTTACATCGGTTGATTAACTGTTGCCGTATCCATGGGTTATAGTTAGTTTGAGCTAGTTCGGGCTCAAATAACCCTAAAGTATATCTAAACATGAGGGCTAGTTTGAGCTAGTTGCATCTATAACCCACCCAAAAAAATATCACACCCAAGAGGTGCTAATTGGAGCTAGTTCTCCTAGTGCATTTATGGTCAATCTAACCCTGCCATCCAAACAACTCTTTGGATGGAGTTAGTTCAGGGTTAGTGTCGGATTTCGGGTTCCGGCAAAACTGTTGAGGTTCGAACACTGGGGTGTGCATGAAGATCTCCCCCTACCTAATCACGCCCTCAACCTCACCGCGATCTCAAGGCCTGGCTCAATGAACCCGCAACACGAGAGACACGAGATTTATAATAGTTCGGGCCACCGTTGTGGTGTAATACCCTACTCCAGTGTGGTGCGGTGGATTGCCTCTTGGGCTGAGGATGAACAGTACAAGGGAAGAACAGCCTCCTGAGGAGAGGTGTTCTTGTGCTTGGTGAGTGTGGGTGAGGATGATCTGGACTAGTTCAAGCTCAGTTCATTCGAGATGAGTTGCCTCCTACTCTGGTGGCTAGTCCTATTTATAGAGGCCCTGGTCCTCTGTGACGCCCCCGATTCAATCGTACACTAATCATACACACAAATGTGTACAAGTCACAACACAACTCTAAAAATAAGATAAGTCATACAAGCATCATAATACAAGCCAGGGGCCTCGAGGGCTCGAATACAAGTGCTCGATCATAGACGAGTCAGCGGAAGCAACAATATCTGAGTACAGGACATAAGTTAAACAAGTTTGCCTTAAGAAGGCTAGCACAACCGGGATACAATCGAAAGAGGCGCAGGCCTTGCCTCGGGATCCTCCTAACTACTCCTCGGTCGCCGCCGGGCTGCACGTAGTAGTAGGCACCTCCAGGTAGTAGTCGCCATCGACGGTGGTGTTCGGCTCTGGGCTCCATCGTCTAGTCGCAGCAATCGAGTAGAGATAGGGGAAAAAGGGGGAACAAGGCAACCGTGAGTACTCATCCAAAGTACTCGCAAGCAAGGAGCTACACTACATATGCATGGATATATGTGTAAAGGGCCATATCAGTGGACTGAACTGCAGAATGCCAGAATAAGAGGGGATAGCTAATCTCAGCCGAAGACTACGCTCGAAGCCTCCGCCTTTGCAAAAGATGTAGCAGAGTAGACTGCAGTCCTCCAAGTAGCATCACATAGCAATAATCCTACCCGGCGATCCTCCTCGTAACCACGAGAGAGAGCGACCATCGGGTTGTATCCGCACTTGGAAGGGTGTGTTTTATTAAGTATCCGGTTCTAGTTGTCATAAGGTCAAGGTACAACTCCAAGTCGCCTCACATCAAGATCACGGCTATTCAATAGATTAACTTCCTGCAGGGTGCACCACATAACCCAACACGCTTGATCCCATTTGGCCGGACACACTTTCCGGGTCATGCCCGGCATGAAAATCAACACGTCGCAGCCCCACCTAGGCTCAACAGAGAGGTCAAAGACGCGGTCTAAACCTAAGCGCACGAAGTCCGGGCCCATCGCCTCGAGCACACTTGCATCGCTATGCGCGGCCGGAAGCGTAATCTAGCCCCTTAATACAAGAGCAGGCCCACGTTCCAATCCGGTAGCCGCGCTCGCCGACGTCACGGTGCTTCGGCTGATACCACGACGCCGAGTGCCCATATCTTTCCCACGTAGTTGGTTAGTGCGTATAGGCCAGTAGCCAGACTCAGATCAAATACCAAGATCTCGTTAGGCATGTGAAGTATCCGCGAATGCCGAACAGGGCCAGGCCCACCTCTCTCCTAGGCGGTCTCAACCTGCCCTGTCGCTCCGCCACAAAGACCCACTCATGGCGCTCCTACGAGTTTCTGCCTCTTTAGTCACCACATGTATCATGTATAAGTATAAGTATATACCCGTGATCACCTCCCGAGTGATCACGACCCGATAGTATAGCATGCCAGACGGACAAGAATGTAGGGCCACAGATGGAATACTAGCATCCTATACTAAGCATGTAGGATTGCAGTGCAAAGGTAACAACAAGAGTAGCAAGGACAAAGGCTATGCATCGTGATAGGTATAACGAAAAGCAAGAATATGCTACACTACTCTAATGCAAGCGGTATAGAGTAGAATAGCGATATCTAGTGAACAAGGGGGGCTTGCCTGGTTGCTCTGGCAAGAGAGAGGGGTCACAACTCCGTAGTCGAACCGGGCAAAGCAGCAGGCCGGTCTCGGTGTCTAGTGAGAGAAGAGGGGGAAGAAACAATAAATATTTAAGCAAACAGATGCATAGCGATGCATGACATGAAGTATCGGTGCTAGGGGTGCCCTAACGCGGTATGAGGTGATACCGGTGAAGGGGGGGAAGCATCCGGGAAAGTATTCCCGGTGTTTCGCGTGTTCAGAGAGGAGCCGAGGGGAAAGTTGCGTAGTTCGATAGGTTAGGGGTGTGGCGGCGATTTAACGGGTTGCGATCCGGAATCGCCTCGTCGTTACGAGCAACTTTCAGGTTGAAAATAATTTAACCCAAGTTACGGATTAAAAGATATGATTTTCTAAAGATTTTATTAATTTCTAGAATTTAATTAATTATTTAATTTAATTCGAAAATGGAATTATGACATCAGCATGATGTCATGCTGACGTCAGCAGTCAACAGGGGTTGACTGGGTCAATCTAATGGTGGGACCCGGTTGTCATTGTCTAAGACTAACTAATCAGGTTTAGTTAGTCTAACTAAAATGATTAGGTTTATTAACTACAATTAATTAGGTTAAATAATCAGGATTAATTAAGTTAATTAATTATTTAATTAATTAATAAATATTTTAATTATTTTAATTATTTATTTATTTACTTTTTTTTAATCTTTTTTTTTCATTTCATTTTCCTTTTCATTTTCGTTCCAGGAGGGTGGGCCCCGTTTGTCTGTGGCACAGAGGCCCTATCGGGTTAGCGGGCAGGGGCGTGCGGGTGGCTGGTGTCGCCCGTGCTGAGGCCGAGCCCAACCGGGGGGGCAAGGCCGCGTGAGCGGGCGTACGGGCGTGGGCGACGACCGGCGAAGGGAGGGAGTGGAGCGGGGCCAACATGTGGCAAGCAGCAGCAGGGGCGACGAGCGGTCGCGATGGCGCTGGCGAGGCGCGGTGCCGTGCACACGCGGGCGCGATGGCATGAGGCGGCCTTGGGCACGCCCCGTGACGTGCGCAAGAGCAGGGGAGGTGGGCGCGGTGATCCCCCGGTTGGCCCCGGGCACCGGTCGGGGCGGAGGAGTGTGCCGGCCAAGGCGGACAGGGAGCGCCGGGCGCAGCTAGGGGAGGTAGCGGGCGGCAGGGGGAGTGACGATGCGGCCAGCGCGGTTGTGGCACACGCGAACCACGCGGTCGGGAGGTGCAGGTGGCCTGGCCGAGGCACGACCTCGTGCGTAGTGGCGCAACATGAGCGGTTCGGCCCGGTGCGAGGCACCGCGCGAATGTGGGGGGAGGCACGCGGCCTTGGCCAAGGAGTGCTGCGTCGCTGCTGGACGCGGCCGGCGCGTGCGGGGGAGGGCCTAGGTTGGGCGTGGTCGACGTGGGGCTCGCCTGGCCGAACGCAGCACGGGCGAGGCGAGCGCCGGCGAGAGGGGACGGGGAGAAGGAGGACCGGGGTCCTCACCGAGGGAGCGTAGGGCACGGGGCAGCGGGCTCGGGGAAGGTTGGGGGGGGAACGACGGGGAGGAGCGACGAAGTGGAAGGAGTCCGGTGATGTGGCGGCGAGCTCCGGGCGGCGGCGGTGATGGCGCCCTCCTCCTCGATCCCGATCCAATCGGGGAGGGGAGGGAGGAGATATTTTGGGAGCGGGGGGGAGTGTCGCTGGCGGTTGGTTGAATGGGTGAGGGGGGGGGGTTAAGGGATTGGAGTGTGGGGTGGGTCGGCCTGGCACAGTGGTGGCCTGATTGGGCCTGTGGTCAGCTGGGCCGAAGCCCGGGGGGTTTCTCTCCTATTTTTTTGTCTTTTGTTTTTCTGTTTTATCTCTTTTCTTTTATTTATTTTATTTCACTATTTTATTCAACTCAGGGTATTTAAGTGTTCTATAAATTTGTGTTTTCTTTACTATAATTACCCTGGCATTTAACTGCACACTCCGAACATTCTAGTTTAATATTTTGAAACTTTTGCCGTTTGATAATAATTTGAATTTGAATTTCGAACGGTTTCGAATTATTGCGAGGATAGCAACAGTAACCGAGGTGTCATGGCACGATTAGCGTGGGATTACTGTAGCACGATTATCCAGGCGTTACATCCTCTCCCCAAATATTGAGCGGGAAGGGAACCAACAACGGCCAAATTCAAAGGGAGACAACTAGTACAAGTTATCCTGACTAAAGGTGGTCTTCACCTGCCAAAGGCTCTGGTGGTGACGCCGTCTTGGGCTCCACGGTGACCTCCGTCCTACCGTCCTGCTGGTCTTGGTCTCGTTGCACCGATATGGAAACCTTTGCCTGATACCTCGGGACTCCTCACCTGCGCTTGCCCCTTTAACACCAAAGAGGAAACAAGGACACTGCACGTGACTGGCGCCCGCCTAGCTCCAGTCGTCATGGCTAGCATCACAGGAACCTCGCGAGGGGTCCCTTGCCTTGATCTCTCTGCCCCTCGCGAGCCAGCCTGGTGAGGCCGCTCCCGACGAGGTCTTCTGTCGTCCGCCTCGCGAGGCTTGGCCCCACGCGAGGGTCTTGAGTGTTTGCTGGTGAAGATGGGCCATACGGGCCGCTAATGGAGCCACACCGTGGGCCGCAGGCAGGCAAATCTGGGGACCCCCGTTCCGAGGACGCCGACAGTAGCCCCCGGACCTAAGGCGCGCTCGAACTTGGCTTCGAGGCGAAGCCAAAGGGAAAGTGTGGAGCGCCGCGGGCCCCAACAGCCTGCGGCCTTGGTCGACGCATGGCGATTGATTGGACGTGGGCGTCTCTGCTTCCATACGCTGCCTTGGCAACTGCCCAACTGACAAAAGGCGAGTGCAGGCTACGCTTGCCTTCATTTCTTTCCTTCGCCTTGCTCCAGATCCCCTTTCTCGCTCCTTGCTTCCGAAATCTCCAGATCTGCTTCAATCCTCTTCCGAGCTTCCAACCAATGCCGCCCAGAAAGGCCAAGGTTGTTGCGCCGCCTGCTTGGTACGAGCCGGCTCTAGACACGCCCAACGTCTCAGAGAAGAACCTCGCCGCCACGCGCCTGCTGACGGCGGGGGAGAGCAACGAGAGGGGGAAGACCGAGCTCCGGGCTGGCTCCGCCGAGCCGGAGGCTTCGAATAGCACCTTCTACCCCTTCTTTATGAGCAGCATCGTCGCGGGCCTGGTTCCCCCTTTCTCCGACTTCTTCTACTCCATCCTCCGCCATTATGGGTTACATGCCCTTCACCTCCATCCCAACTCCATCCTTCTTTTGTCGATCTTTGCTTTCTACTGTGAGGCCTATGTCAGCGTGATGTCATCCGTGGCTCTGCTGCGCCACTTCTTCTTCCCCCGCATCAACGATGGTCGTACCTCCGGGTGCGCCAACTTCATCGCGGCCAGCAAGGCCAACGCGATCTCGAAGGCTGGGAAGAAGGCCGACGGCTTCAGGAGCAAGTGAGTCATGATGGACGCCAAGTGCGTCCACCCATGCTTGAGGCTGCCGACGGAGATGCCCCAGTCTGACGAGGGGTGGTCTCGTGCGAAGCTTAATGATGACCGGGCGACGTCGGTGCTGGAGAAGATGAACGCCAACCTGAAGCCGGGCAACACGAAGGCGGCGAAGCTGACGGGAGCCATGCTCCTGAGGGAGTTCTTTATGCTGCGGGTGGCTCCGCTCCCACTACAAAAAAAAGACACATCCGTGACATTTTGGGCCGAATGATTTTTTTTTCTGTCATACATATGACACTTCTATGAGGATAATTGTGACAAAACCCGGTATCATCATAGATGTGGTGGGCTCCTACTTCTATGACAAAAAATCATGACAGAAAATGGGTTTTTCGTCCTGGGCGAGCCGGAGACGCAGCTGCATGACATTCTTTGGGCCGTCCATGACGGAAAAAACCATGGTAGAAGCGAGGGCGAGGAAAATTTCGGGGAGTTCCCGGTTACGGTGGGAGGTCGGGGCCGAAGCGATGCACGCTTTCTTTCTCGTGACACGCACGCTGCTGCGTGTGCTAGGCGTTGGCTCTAATCGAACCCGAGCGAGGTGTTGGGCTCTAATCGAACCCGGCGATTGCACCGCAGTTACGCGTTATCGAACCCGAGCGATCAATGGCTGTTAATCGAACCTCGATCGAGCGATTCTTCGCCATCTGCGCTAACTGAAGCCGATCGATGCTGCCTCTGGATGAACAAAGTGAGCGCTATGGGGGTGGTTTGGATGAACAGTTCGGTGGGGGTGGATGAAACAGGACCCGTGTTGTTGCCTCTGGATGAACAGTACCCCGATCGATCGAGCCGGTTGGGGCTGGATGAACAGGACCCCGTGGAGGGCTGGATGAACAGGACCACCCCGTGGAGGGCAGGATGAATAGTAGATGGTGGAGGGCAGGATGAACAGTAGCCCGTGGAGGGGTGGTTGAACAGGAGCCCGTGGAGAGGGTTGGTTGAACAAAGAGCTGTGGAGTAGCGCGGTGGAGGCTGGATGAGCAGGAGCCCGTGGATGAATAGTCATGTGGAGGCTGGAGGAGGTCGACGGTGGATGAACAGTAGCTCGTGGAGGCTGGAGGGGGTCGACGGTGGAGATGAACAATATCTCGTGGAGTCCCGTTTTGCGGTACGCCACACCCCTCCCGATGAACATGACCCCCGTTTCGATCGTAGGTGGTCCGTTTTGTCCGTTTTGCGGTACGCCACACCCCTCATGATGAACATGACCCCCGTTTTGACCGTAGGAGGTCCGTTTCCTCCATTTTGCGGTACGCCAGACCCCTCCCGATCAACAGGACCCTGCTCAACGTAGGGAGGTCCGCTTCCTCCGCCAGCGGTACGCCAGGCCTCGTTTCCGTCGCCTATTCCGTCCAAGCCCTCCCGATGAACATGACCACGCATTCCATTCCGACCTAGCCGGTTGGCTCCCATGGGTTCCGTTGCCTCCCGATGAACACGACACATTCCTTTGCCTCCCCATGAACACGACGCATTCCGTTGTCTCCCCATGATTACGACGCATTCCATTGCCTGCCCATGAACACGACGACGATGTTGTTTCTCCGTTCCGACCCAGCCATGTCAACGAGCCCTCGCCGTACGTATGCGCGAGTAGGCGTTCGAGACCCCGCCCGTATGTACACATACGTGGTCAGATTTTCTTTCTTGCACCGCCGCCTCTACTACGACACGTCGCGGCGCCTCTACATCCACCAGTATATATGTATGTACACGTTCGCGACCAGAATGACAATGCTACGTACGCTTCGACCAGGTGGGTCCCGACTGTCAGGCACTTCCTTGCGTGCGAAGATGTAGCTGGTGGGTTCCAGCAGTTAGGGGGGCGAATCGTTTTTCCTTTTTTCCCGGACGCACTTCCTTGCGTGCGAAGGTGTAGCTGGTGGGTCCCAGCAGTCAGGGGGGAAACGCTTTTTTTTTGCCAAATACGGTGGCATGTCCGGTGGGTCCCCGCCGTCAGGTGGAGGAATAATTATTTTGCGCGTAATAAGGAGGCACTTCCTTGCTGCGGCCGTGGACCCAGCTGTCAGCATCTCCACGCACAGTAGTCTTTCCGATGGAAGTCAGTCGTTGACCACATTGACCACGCCGCGCCGAGAGCACCACGGCGGTGGACGACGGCGAGGCCTAGGAAGGAGACGACGCGGAGCCGGGGAAGATGCAGCAGTGGAAGCTCGCGCGTAGAGGAGTACGAGGGTTCACTGGTTCGGCTGCGGTGTGAGGCTATCGTCGCCACAGGTGGCCCGCCAGCGTGGGAATAGTAGGGGCGGTGAGGCCTCTGTGGGCACACCGGCCACGGGAGGCGGGAGCATGCGGCAGGACCGGTGCTTTTTGGGCGGCTGGAGCAAGAAGATGAGAGGTTGAAGAAGCACTATGGCCGTTGTTTGGACATCGTACGGTCAATGGAGCTAGAATCATTCATATTGACTAAGTTGACAAAGCCCTTCGTCCCCGTCAACTTAGTAGGCCCACAAGTCAGCGTCCCACCAAGGTGGGTCCCAGCTAGCCGGGGGAGTATTCCTTTTTTTGTGCGTAATAAGGAGGCACTTCCGGTGGGTCCGAGCTGACAACGAGGGGAACAATTTTTCGCGAAATACGGTGGCCCGTCCGGTGGGTCCCAGCAGTCAGGGGGAAACGAGTTTTTTCGCAAAATACTGGTGGCCCGTCCGGTGGGTCCCCGCTGTCAGGTGGAGGAATAATTATTTTCCACGTAATAAGGAGGCACTTCCTTGCGGCTGTCGTGGACCCAAATTGCCGCCCTCTCCACGCATAAAGATACTCTTCCGATGGAAGTCGGTCATTGACCACATTGACCACGCCGCACCGAGAGCACCACGGCGGTGGACGACGGCGAGGCATAGGAAGGGGACGACGCGGAGCCGGGGAAGACGCGGTAGTCGATGCTCACGCAGAGAGGAGTACGAGCGTTCACTGGTTCGGCTGCGGTGTGAGGCTGCCGTCGCCGCAAAATAACAGGGGGTGTGGGTGAGTAGAGGGATGCCTTGGCCAGCGGTGGGAGTAATAGGGGGCGCTGAGGCTCATGACAAAGACAGCCTGCCACGGAGGCGGAGAGGCGGTCCCTTGGCCGCTGCTTTGGCGGCTCGAGCAAGAAGATCAGAGATTTAAGAAACACGACGGCCGTTGGATAGACATCCAACGGTTACGTCTGCTAGAACCGTTTGTTGACGTATATAATAACTAAAAAAATCTTGCATACGCGTCAACTAAACAGGCCCACAAGTCAGACCACTCCATCTTTTTTAATAATTTATATATAGCTCATGGCAACTTCTTATGCAATTTATTGCAGTCGTTTTTTTGGTTGGCCAGGGCCAATTTCGCATATTTCTGTGGGTTCCAAACTATTTTTAATACCGAAATGTCCAGCCAGATTTAAAGTACTTTGAAGATATATTTAAATTAGGTTAATGCCCTATGAAATAGGAATCTGAAAAAGTGATAAAATTCAGAAATTATAAAGTAATTGCCAATTTGTCATCTGTTTTTATATTTACAACCCATTTCATATTACTTTCAAGATTTGCAGGCGTCTTGAAAGAGTTGCAGCCCATCAGGGCATAGAAAAATAAGTAGGCCTGGATTGGGTATTCTTCGTAAAAAATAAACTGGGCTCATTTTCACAAAGAAAAAATAGCTGGGCTGGTCGATGGTGAACATAAAATATAAGCCTGGGCTAGACGGGCCACAACCCAGTTCAAACCCCGCTCCGTCTCAACAATACCAAAAAATACTGCTCGAGTAGCTACGTCCCTGTGTGTCGGCCGATCTTGTGTTGTTCTCTTTGTCTATTGACTATATCGCCACAATGTCGTGGGTTCTAGATGTCGTGAAAACACTAGGAGGAAGCATTTTATTTTTCCATACGCCGACGCAGGGCCCCTCATCGTCATCCTCTCCACGTACTTCCGCCGATTCCGATTGTTTGTTGACCATGTTGACAACGCGAAGGGCGGCGCTTGTGGCGAGCGCACCAAAGCGTGGAGGACGCCGGCGTTAACGATTTAGGAGACGGTGGGCGGCGAGGCGTGGCGCCGAGGTGCAGCCACCGTGGAGGCGGAAGCAAGTGCCCCACCGGCGCTTGTTTGGTTTTGGCGGCCGGAGGAAGACAGGATCAAGAAACACGACTGCATCGTAAAAAGCGGCAGGAGTACTTAACAACCTTAATCGAAACCAGCAGGGCACTTAACAACCAAAGATGAAAGCAGTATGAGTACTTATACAGGTTCAACAATACAAAGCACTCCTCGAACATTGCTACTTTGCCTCTGATTAACCAAGGGTGAGGCCGCCAAGCCCTGTGACAAGGCCCAGCGCCACCTCAGCGCATCCACAACCTTCTAAAAGCGGCTTCATCTCGTAACTTGGTCAATAAACAGGATATTCGCTTTAGAGCCATGGAAAAGCATGAACATAATCTTCTGTCCTATTCTCCAAGATGGACGGGCCTTCATTATTTGAGACCACCCATGAATAAGTATCTTTTCACCTCCAAGGGGAATTGAGTAGGTCGACATAAACATCATGTTGTGACCAAGCGCAAGTCTGACCCGACCATGGTCAGGCATCTCAGTATAGGAACAATAGAACTCGGCAGTTCCTATTTCAAGAAGATCACAAGCAGAAACTGTGTATAAGCAATAATTTATGAACAACATATATAACAGAAAACAGCTCGTACCATAAGTTTCGCGACATTGTTGGACCTGTTCAACGAGTGCTGCAGGGGCACACATATCCCACGTGGCCTTCCACCATTGAAACGCCCCACAAGGACCTCAAGACGATCAATAAAGTGTAGGAACTTGTGGATGTCGATCGATCAACTTCAGTGCCATTAGTAACAGCCGAGTTATTACAGAGTAACAAACGAAAGCAGATCGCTTAACTCTGAAAAAACCTACACGTGCCACCAATTATAAGAAAATATTAGTTAGAAGTAGCATCTTCGTGAGAGATTCGTTGCTACTTCTAAAGTTAAATTGTGATTAATTAGATGAATAGGTGGATTAAGAAGTAATCGAGGCAACAAGCAAGAACCAGATACAAAACTAACATGGATGAACAATTGGAACGACGTCGGGTGGAAGATCGCAGTGAAGATGAGACCAGGTTCTGCTATTTCCATCAACATTCGATGCGCCAACTTTCGGTGTAACACTTGAGAAAGTTTATCCAAGTTCGCCATAAAAAAGAAGCGATCTTCTTGGTTCATGAACCCAACTCGGAACTTATATCCATGGCTTGTCTTCACTGTGACCATTAAACTAGTGTATTCAGTTATGGCAAGGCCGAGCATCTTGAGTACATGTGTTCTGGCAGAGCAAATAATACACTGCAGAAAAAATAATATGAGAACACAGCATGTTCAAAAAAACCCACCCTCCCGGATAGAGAAGAGGATTCTAGGAACATACTGTGCACGTTTCAAAATGCCGTGTTAGGATGAGAAGGAACAAGTGTGGCGTCTCGCCGAGGGCGCAGAAACCTGTAGGGTACTCGCACTTTGGGCACTGCAAATGAAACACACTAGATTCAGTAGGAAGAAAAATGCATCAACGGCCGCGGCTGCCATCCTAGGATTACCTGCGACCAAGGGACTTGGGTTTATCGAGGATGGATGAAGAATTCATACCTGGTTCTCCATGAGAAAACCCTATGCAATCGCCGAGAGGGGATTTTCTCTGAACAAGCAGACGAGGGAGAAGGGGATTCAGGCCCAGTGAAATATTGCCGCTTCGTCTGGTCGAGCATCGCTAAAGCTGGAAAGGGGTTGTGATTTGACGGCTCATTGGGCATTATCAAGCGGCGCCACGACCGGCTGTGTCTACCGTGAAGTTGTGCACTCTAATTTGTGCATATGGCACGTGGACCCCATTGCCGGTTGCCCCACATATCAGCTGAAAGGAAGTAGAAAGACAGGAGTAACTAGTTACACATAAATATATTTTTGACAGAGAGATACTCCTCTCAGAAAGAAATATACAAATCTTTTATATCACAGGCTCACCTTGCCGAGAAATATACTCCTCTCGCAACGCATGGGCATTATGGGGTTCAGCTTTTTTATGGGGGTTCAAATTGAGAATATAATACTAAGATAGGCTCACGGTTGCTCGACTTTGGGCCGCAGCCGATTCTCGCATGTTTGGGGCCCATGTGTTCTACCTCAGCGCTTTTCATATTGCAAGCGATCGGTACGGCGCTGGTTTTAGATGCTGTCGCAAGGCGAATACACAAAATTGAATAAAGCACGACAGCTGTTGGAATGAAATCGAACGATAGTTCCTAACCAGCAATCAGAGTTGCAATTCTATCAATGATATACCATGTGATAAATAATATTGCCGTACTACTTATACACACAGGACACTTGTTTCACCATGCCAGATTATTACATCAAAATCTCTCGGAGGATAGATCAGTTCGGCAGCTATGCGTTGCACATCAAGAATTTCAAAGTTGATTTGGACCAGCTCTCCTTGCCGAGAAAGTTCGATTTTGACATCATCCCCTACCGCAAGATATGATTTAGATTTGAACCTTGACCATCCTTTAGCATCAATCATCATGCGACCATCCTTTGTACTTACGGTATATTGAGCAGGTTCATTCACACCAAGGCTGCGCATGGTAAGAGAAACTTGGTCGGGATCGCCCGGATTATTGAACGACTCCCTCGTTGCTCTAGAAATTCTCTGTTTGCAAACAAGAAGACATACCCAAACAGTTAGATCAACACAGTGAATCATGTGAAACAACATGGAAAGAAAAAAGAACGAAGCACTTGGGCGGCCAATGCTTACCAAGAAGGTGGACATGTCAGTTTTTGTAAGGACTTTGGTATATGAAGTGCGAACTGCAGCCCAGTCTGTTGCCGGTGCAACTGCACGGGCCGGAGCAGATGCAAGTGCAAGTGTTGGTGCAGTGCGAAGCGGCTTCTTCCGGAGATGGGGCTCCTTGTAGAGCTGGTCTTTGGTGTCGGAGCAGGTGCCGGTGTCGATGCCCGATCCTCCCAGAGATCGGGGATCGATCACGACGCTGTCGGTGCCCAATCCTCATTTGGATCAGTGAGCTTGCTGCTGCATTGTCGATGCTAGAGCAAGCACCGGTGCTCGATCCAGGCGAGACAGCGGCGATCGCGTCTGGTCTGCTATTATCAGCTTTCTAAATTGAATATGATTCGTGATCGTGATCCAGTCTTTTTATTAATTTCTTTTAAACGCGATAATGAATAATTATTGCGATTTTGTTAAACCAAACTGCAGTTCATAATAGGGATTCAGCTTGTACTCAGACAACAGACTGATCCAATTTTTTCCAATAATATAAGAGATGGACGGTGCCTTTGTTACTGACACGACATAAGAAGTGAAACCTGCAACAATAGCCATCATAGAATAAACCAAACGGTTTATTCTGTGATGAATGTCACATGGCAAAACCTGCATAGTAAAATTGCAAGAAAAGAAAGAAAACATGACATTAAATCAATAAAATTTAGACAGTAAATCAAAAAGATTTACTTGATGTGACACGAGTGAATCCTTACCAGGAAATCACTATGTTGAAGTACTAAACAAAAGATTGATCATCCAACTAAGCATGTCATCAGGGGCCCCGCCTACTCCCACAAGCAGGACAGTCCAAAGGTCGTGACAAATCGCATGGACCGAACATCCATGGGGTTGGAAATCCTGGTGGGTGCGATAAACCCTGCAATGCATATAGATATTGGAGTGTAACCATAATTGATAGACCGTCCTCACAAAAAATATGATATGGATACTTCAAAATACTACTGATGAATTGAGTGGATGAGACATTAACATAGACCGTTCTCAGATCGACCACACACCAAAGGCGGCAGTACTAATAAACAATACAGGTTCACAAACACAAATCAAGTAATCGAACAATAGTACTTACTACTGACAAGCAAAGTTGCACTAACTAAACTCGCAGACTATTTTTTGCCACCGACCTACGGGATGAACCCCGCATAATCGATTAGGCCATGGACTTCGTGTGAGACGCCTACATGCACCATCACCATCTTGTCAACCTTGGAGAACCTAACAGAGTGGTCTTTCCACTCATAAACATGATGACGAAGACAGGCCGCAGACGATTTGTTGGGAAGCTTTACAAGAACCACACCCTTCAGAATCGAAGGCACAGCCAAGAAATTGTTGTGGTCAAGTACAACCTCGAGAACACACACGACAACAATGCTACAGGAAAACACTAGTTCAGGACACGTGGCGACAAGGACACAAAGAAATGGATAGTTCGGCAAGAGAACTCATCATCAGGTCTTCCAGTTCACACGGCATGACTTTGAGAACTTCATCTCCACCGCGGACCTGGTTCTAATTCAAACAGAAACCATATTTTATTACTACCTCCGTTCAGAAATATAAGATAATTTTCATTATTATACTCCATATATGACTACATATACGCAGAGAGATGAGTGAACAAAGACACTAGAACATGTCTTCAAAGGCATGAGAGCAGAGGGATTACATGCAATATCCATAACACAAGTTACTGAGGCAAATATACCCTCTTAAAAGGTAGCATTGATGTCCATAAAGTATTTCTCCGTCCCAAAATTCTTGTCTTAGATTTGTCTAGATACGGATGTATCAAGTCACATTTTAGTATTAGATACATCCATATCTAGACAAATCTAAGACAAGAAATTTGGGACAAAGGCAGTAGTTGAAAGTAATCTATAAGAAATAAGTGTCAACCTCTCGCATGTTTTGGTCAAAATAGGAATTTAGAACCGTCATTTGGCACACAAAAATCACATGCAAGATCACCGGAAAAGTTGTACTTGCTAGTTCTAGTACTGCGTGTTAGATAAAAAACACGATCAAGATCGAGAAAAAGATCGTCAAGAAGAGATATTACCTGGACTTGCTTAATGAGGGATCCCGGAGAGGGGGGCTTGGACATGGCGATGGCTTTGAGCTTGTTTGCGGTAGTCTCAGCAGGGTGCTTACGTTTCTTCGCACCATGAGCCTCGACGGTTTTGGCCGGAGCCATAGACATCACTTCGCAAGGTGCTCCAGTCATTCATCAAGAAATCATCAAATAGAAATAAAAGAAAAGAAACCATAATCATAAACCCAAAAGAAGAAAAGAGAGGGAGTTATAGGATCAATCTTGGGGTTGCAAGACCGTGCCTTGGCCAGAATCAACACCATTGATGCGCTCACCTTTCCTTCTTTGGGAGAGAAGAACAATGGCAGAAGCAGGTCGGGGTTTTCTTGAAGAAATGAGGAACAAGATGAGGCAGAAGCGAGGGTTGGGTAGAGAGGAAGCTGAGAGAGAAGAGTGAAATGATGGTTGCTTCGTCTGTCCAACTTACTGCTGGAAAGGAGGGGGTTTTGTGATTTGACGGCTCATTGGGCATTACTGCGGCGCTTCGATCGGGGTAGTCTACCGTCCCTCTACTACGGAGTAATTTAGTGCATGGCTGGTGACCCCGATGCTGGTTGTACCACACGTCGGCGAAAGTGAGTAATTTAGTGCATGGATGGAGGAGGATCCGCACGGTAGAGCGTGTCCACTGTTTTTCAGAAGAAAAAAAATGATTACAGCAAGCGTTTCCACTCTTACGGCGGAGGAGTGCGAAACACGGCAACCACTTGAACATACACAGTGCTCCTACTACTAGGCATGCAGTGGTTCATACGTCAGTACTACACAATCTTGTTGCTAGTGTAGTACTCCCTCCGTCTAGGTGAATAAGTCATCTTAGGTTGTGCACCGTGACCAAGGAGGAGGAGAAAACGAGAGAACTTAATGTTTATTTGCTAATTAATAGCATTGCATGCAATGAACTAACCACTGCATGTCGTGTTTGGTAGTCTCAAGTCATTAAAAGCATGCACACCCACATCTCTTATTGGTTGATATGTCAAGAAACAAGAAACGAGGTAGAATTTAATGTACTGCGCCTAAGTGTTTTAAGATTATTTGGTTTTCGTAAGATGACTTGCACACCTAGACGGAGGGAGTAAGATATGACGATAACAAATGATGTTGTGCGCATGTCAACTACTCCTATATGTAACATAGTACCGCTTTTCCGACTGTCCGGTCGAGAATCAATGGTGAGATCAATGTTAACAGAACTAGGTCCATAGCGCACGGAGAGTACGGTGCTACAGTACTCCACGAAACATGAACCTTATGAAGCACGAATAGTGTTAGGCAGGGTGTATGAAGGGTGCACGGGATGGGAGCAAAAGTTCCCTTCTCGACCCACTTTTGGGTGTTTGGCAGAGTGCATGAAGGGTGCATGAGTCCACACTAGTAGGTTACAAAAATACACGAAGTGGAAACAACTATATTGAGATGAGAATGCAACCAAACACACCCACACGCTTTGTGCTCTGAAAGGATCGATCTGCACCGTTCTGAGTTTGATCCAACGGTCATGTTATACCGAGACATGGACATGCCCATGCAGAGGGCGCCTAAACACCACCGAAGTCCCTCTGCTTCTTGAGGCGCACGACGTTGGTGATGCAGGGTGCAACCGCCCACAGAGCCCGCTCCCGGTCGACGGGAGCCAACTCGTCAAAGACGGCGTCTAATGGCACGAACGGATTCCGGTGACGGAGCCCTGAAAGGATTCGCCCGGCAACGGCGACGGCAGCCCGCAACCCCTCCTTGTCCAGCACAGCCCCCACCATCGCGCGGAGACGGCTCAGCTCCTCGGAGATATAGGTGAAGAAGGAGACCAGGTTAGGAAGCAACAGCTCGTTGAAGTCGACCGGGTGGTCGAACGGGTTTAGCCCGACGGCCGGCATCGTCGCGCTGGCACGACGGTAGGCATCGCGCAGCCACAATCCGTGCGTGGCAACTTGGTTCACCAAGTGGCTGAGGTGATCCTGGACCTCACACGATCGGCCGCCGGCGCTCTAGCCGCTCCCCGACGGCCTATCGTATCTCCCGCTTCTGCAAAGCAACGCCGTGACGCCTCGAGCATCTTTGTGGTGGACGCTGCGCTTTTGAAGCTCCGTGAACTCCCGCACATAACGGAGGAGCATGTCACTCCTCTCCTCCTTGAGCTCACGGAGCTCCACGCCCTGGCCCCGAGCTCCGCATCCTTGGCATGGAGCTCTGTGTCGAGCCTCACGCCGGACTCCGTGATCTGCTGCGCCGCCATGGCGCCTGTGTAGAAGCAATGGGGAGAGGAAGCAAAGGCGTAAACGGCTGAAAGGCAATGCACCCACGGGAAGGCGGAGGGAGCGGGGAATCTTTTGGTTTTCACCATGGTAAAACACGATCGACGACTTCTCACATCGTGAGCAGTGGGTTTTACAGCGGAGTCATCGTGACTAATTGCTGCCGCTACCGCTCCCTGGCCAATCAAAAATTAAAAATCCTGCCGCACTCCAAACACTAGAGCAACGCCATGGTGGGTATTTAAATTTACCTGCCGCAAGTAGATAAAAAGGGTGAAAAAATGTGTGGCGGCCTAGCTAATCGGTCGAACTAGCCCAACTAGCTAGCCACCGTGCTTCACTGAGGTACTCGGCGGGAAAGGTGGTCTTTCGTGATTTGATGACTCATTTACTTGCGTCGGCGCTACGACCGAGGAGGACCCAAAAAACGCGCGGTAGGGCGTCCCACGTCAGGAAGAATATATGCGTGCACCACCTGGGAGGACCCCGAAACCGCGCGGTAGGGTGTGCCACATCTCGACACGGAGGAAAAATGTGCGTGTAAAAATATATTGTATCTCTATCTTCTCAAGTACACCAATTTTCAAACTTTGGATAGCCACCCGCCGTGACGCAGAACCGTTTGCTAGCCATTGATTTCCTCCGCGGGTTGAATCGCCACCGTTTATCAAAGTTGAACCCTACTGATCCAACGGTTATGGTTAGTGGGATTAGCTCCCACGGTTGGGCGCCAAAACAAGGCTGGGAGGATCTTTCTAGAGATTCAAGTGAGCACGCAGCTAGCCTCATATTGTGAAATGTTCCTGTTAATACTCCAGTACACACCAGAAGCATCTAAACAAATGTGCATGTAGAGGCTAGCGGCCTATATTAGCAATTTGCTCCTCACATGAATACTGTTGAATGCATGTAGGGAAATGGGGACAAATATAATCTAAACAACCCTAAACAGAGCTCCACAGTTTTATCTAAGGTCGAGGGATTGACCCCCGACAACCATAGCTCCGCCTAAACAGAACATTTGGATGTACTGTAGTAATAGACTTAATATTCATGTTTCAGTTTCATGTTCATTTTAAATATTGAACTGAGGACAATGGATGTCTTACATTTTACTCCCTTCGTTCCTAAATATTAGTCTTTTAGAGGCTTCAAATGGACTGGCACATACGGGTGTATATAGACATATTTTAGAGTCTAGATTCACTCATTTTGCTTCTTATGTAGTCACTTGTTGAACTCTCTAAAAGACTAATATTTAGGAATAGAAAGAGTATTTTTGAATTCGTGTCATACATGCATGGTTTGGAAAAATAGATGCACTATACTGTCGGCGTTCTGGGAACGGGGGTACCCAGACTTGCCTGCCTGCGGCCTGCGACGTGGCTCAAGGGGTGGCCCAGTACGGCCCATCTTCATCAACACAAGCTCAAGACCCTCGCGAGGGGCCAAGCCTCGCGGGGCGGATGACAGGAAGCTTACTCAGGCATGGCCTCGTCAGGCTGGCTCGCGAGGAGGCGGAGAGATCAAGGCGGGGTACCTCACGAGGTGCCCATGACGCAAGCCATGCGTGGTCAGGCAGGCGCCAGCCCGCGCAATGTCCTCATTTCCTCTTTGGTGCAAAGGAGGCAAGCGCAGGCGAGAGCATCAAGCAAAGGCAACCATTTCGGTGCAATAAGACCAAGACCAGCTGAACGGCAGGAAGGAGGTCATCGTGGAGCCCAAGCCAAGGCGTCACCATCGAGTCTTTGCGTGCGAGGACCGACTTTAGTCAGGATAAGTGTACTAGATGTTCCCCTTCAAAATGGCCAATTGTTGGCGCCCTTCCCGCTCAATATTTGGGAAGAGGCCCAGGGCCTCTGCCTATAAATAGGACTAGCCACCCACAGGGTAGGGGCAATCTAGAGAGAGAGGCCGGATCGGATCAGAAAGAGAGTAAGAAAGAGAGAGAGAGAAGCGACTGAACTCCCCCTAGCAGTTCATCGCACCGGCCAAGAACAGACCCTCGCGAGGCTGTTCTTCCTTGTATTGTTCATCATCAGCCCCAGAGGCAATCCACCACACCACACACTGGATTAGGGTTTTACACCACAATGGTGGCCCGAACCAAAGATAAACCTTGTGTCCCTTGTGTTGCTCTTTGTGTAGTTTAGATCCTTGCGAGGCGACGAGGTGTAGGTAGGTTGGAGGTGAGATCTCCGCGTGCACCCCAGAGTTCGAACCTAGAGGGTCTGCCAAAACCCGAAATCCGACATATACTTATTGGATTGTTGTTGTGTTCGTGTGTGTGTGTCTTTGTGTGTTTGTGTGTGTGTGTGTGGTCATATGCTTGATACATACAAAGTTTTCTCACCTCCATATTGTTCATCTTTTAAATTTGAATTTGCATTGGAAAACTTACTAGGGTACCATGAAATGTGAAATCCACGTTGAGATCACTATATCACAAACTCACTCTAATTCAACAACTCGTCATAAATCAATTACCACGTTGAGATTAGTATTTGCAAGGAAAATACGGGTATTGTAATACACATAGATTCGTTCGGTAATTTAAAAGGTTCCTTTCGTATTCTCGAATGGTAGGACCCAACGGCGTACCAGCCAAACCTTGGCTCGTGTTGATCCTAAAAAAACTGGGCTCGTGTCCTTTGGTGGCATGCGTGGTACGCACATTAGGCAACCCCATTACCCCAACCAGTCGATCCTCAACGTTTCAAGTCGAAATATCTGGCGGCCAGAATTCCAGCCCTAGGAAATTCCCCTCATGTATCCGGTCCATAGTGACTAGCGATGAACAAGGAGGGATGCTTTAGTAACTAGACAATGTTACCTACCGTGCCGAGCACAGTTCAATTCCCTCGGTCGCCGCTCGTCAAGGTCACCCGTCAACTGCATTGCCTAGTACTACTACTACTACACCAGGATGAGCACATAATTGAGCCCGTTTGTTCGTGCCTAGTACTTGAGTTAATATATCAAGCAATGCACTAGTACGGAGGGATCATCCTTTTACTATGCATATATAACTTGTCTGAAGTCGAACTAAGCAAAATGTTTGACCAAATCCTTTCTTAAGAAATACAACCGGACAGATGTACGGCTTGAAAATTTATTGCTTGTTGCAGGTTATGATATTGTCTCAAATCCTGGATCTTAAATTTCAGAAAATCCAAAAGTGAGCATAAATTCTTGAAACTAAGCATGGTCACGTAATATGGCACAAATATTACTTCGTAAGTTTTTTCTTCAATTTGAGACAAGCTGCTTATGACAAGTTGCACAAATGAAGACCCAAGGTATTTTGGCAGAAAGACCTGTCACGTTAAGGCGAACGCTTTCACTATTGAAACCGTGGGCGTTTACGTGCCGCCACGAGTCCCCACTTCTCATCGGTAAGTGCCGTCCGAGCAAGCGTGTGAGTCGACAGGAGGCGGCGAGCGCATCCGCGCCCGGCTATCGTGAGGCGGCGGCAGCGAAAGCTATGCAAGCTCACCGGGAGGCGAGCCCTTTGACCAGGCTCCGCCGCCCACTGTCGTCCCAACTGCTCCCACTTTTAATGTCGCCGGTGCCGCAGTTTAAAATCAACCCCACACTACCTGGTATCTCTACAATCCTCTCTCTTCCTCTCCGATTCTCCTATCGTCTACCTCCAACTAGCCTGACCTAAACGTACGCCATGCCGCATCACGATGGTCTGCCCTTAGTGTTCTAGTTTCTGAGGAAGACACCCACCGGAGTCTCAAGAACATAAGGCGCTTTGGGACGAGCTTGAACTGGCCTTTGCGGAAGACGCCGCGCTTATCCCCGCCTCCCCTGCCGCCTTCGACCACGCCAAATACCATCCCGTGGCATTGATGGGCTGGGAGCCACACATTGTCGCCGAAGCTTGATCCCACGGGGTTCCACGAGGTCCCCGCCGACTTTCACGCACCCATGCACTGCCAACGATGCGGCGTCTGCAGCACCGACCAGACGCCCGTGCCGGTGCTCGTGCACTGCCGGTCTGGCGCTGCTGCAGACCGACGCAGCGCCCGTGGCGATGCCGTGCACCGAATGTCTCCGCGCCGCTGACAGCGCTTTGTCCTCGCTGGTGCGGTGCCCCTCAGCGGCATGGATGGCCGCCGTCGACCGCTTCCTTGCACCAACGCCGATCGCCTCCTCCCGCCATCGACTCACTCAAGTCCAGTAACATTTTGGCCTTCCTTGAAGCTAGGCCAACGTCCAGGAGTACGCCAACAACGGCGCAAGACGCTGCCGTCGCCGTCGGTCAGTGGCCCAACGACACACAGAGCACGGCAGAGGAGCCGCTTCCCACCGCGAGACGCCCTCGCCGCCGCCGCGTAATCTAAATTTGCCATGAAAAACGTTCGGATTGTTCGGATTGCCATGCTTAAAATCCGAACGTTTATCATTTCCATTTATTTTATATCGATCATCGTATAATTTAAAGTCGGAGTCAGACTGAACGAAATGTATGGTTTGATCGATTGAATGTTCTGCTAGAGCCGTATCAAATTAAATATAAAACGTCATCAAGCCACATGTATTCCTTGTCATCCAACGACCTAGACTGCTCCAATGTCGAGCGATCAACACGTTTAGCGTGCAGTTAATTTCATGCCAAAAATAGTGCTAATCACATGACAACACGCAAATAATATCCTAGTAGATAATATCCGCATGCACTTAATATACTTACAAATTAACGTGCATTGCACGTACACACTGACTACTGCTGCTAGTACGTGAAACTGGTGCCGTGACTTGTGAACGCGTCCAGATATGGTCAACGGCAACATTGCCTGTGAGTTCTTCCTGTTTGCCCGTGCGTCTAAACGCAGAAGGGGAGAAGAGGGAGAGAGAGAGCACACATGGAACCCACCAGTAAGTGAAGGTGAATAGTACTAAAAATAATATTACATGTTATCCATTAATTAGGTTGTGGTAATATAAAAACACTATGTGAACAAAGGGGGTACAACAAACATTGCAATTCTACGTATGTTGCCTACTCTTGACGTGCGGCTTGAAGGCCCGGTCGCATGTTCGATCCTCGTCCTTTATTTTTTAATTTGTATATGGGTCCAAATTTGTTTCATGACATGTGGGCCCCTCGGTGTGTAGTTTGTACCACTTTAATTTGTGGGTCAAAATTTGTTCCATTCCAAGTGGACTATCGGTGTGTAGTTTTGTAGCTTATTTATAATAATTAAAGAGAACAACATAGTTTTTTCAATAATACCATGGTGAGACTTTGAAGGCGAGAAAGGACGTGCGAGAGAGCGATGACCGAGCCAGAGGGAAATCAACTAGGGCAATTGCCTGGGTTGCAACGGTGTTTGGAGTAGTTGTGGGCCAAATGCTACGAAAATATAATCTAAACCGACCGGAATAAATGCCTACACAAATTAATCCAAGGTTGGGATGCCCCTCGCAATGTAAATAGCTCTGCTTTATGAGGGATGGAGAGGTAGTAGCTTCAACGCGTGGAAGATATGGTGTGAGAAAGCGAGGTCAATCAAGAGACATATAGATAGAGAGACAAAGTGAGTGTGGTCCGACATTCATTGAACAAATATATATGCTCTGGAGAGATATTGTCCGATTGAGCTTTTTGGCAAGGGTGAGGGCTGTAAGATAGAGCTTGAGAGATGATCCGGTCACAGACGTGTAGATATATTTTGTGCGTGGGAGGAAGCAAGGTCAACCGATCACATAGGGTCGCCGTAAGCGATCGAAAGAGTGAGACTGATTTGAGAGAGTGACCTAGATAGACGATGTGCGTGAGAGAGTATACAATGTGAATAGGTCGAATTGGGCTCAAACATGGTGATATATCGTTTTTGTCCGAGAAAGAGCGAGGTCAATCAAGACATACGGAGAGAGAGAGAGAGAGAGAGAGAGAGAGATTGAGTGAGCATGGCCCACCACGAGGTCGAAAGAGTGGTGGCGGCTTGGATGGACTGACCTAGATAGACAATCTGCGTGAGAGAGTATAGAGTGTGTCGATCGAGGCCCGAACAGGGAGAGATATCATTTATGTGTGAAAGAAAACGAGGTTAAACGAGACTCAGATAAACAAAGCGAGATTGAGCGAGTGTGACCCACCGTGCGGAAGAAAGAGTGAGACAGTCTCGAGGGAGTGACCTAGATATACAACGTGCGTGTGTGCGCATGCACGAGAGGTTGGGGGGCTAGATAGGCAATGCGTGTATTTAGCGCGAGAGGGTGTGAGGGAGAGGGGGAGAGAGAGAGAGCTCGGCATGGGGTGCAATGACAGGTGTGTGAGGTAAATACATTTGGCAGCAGAGTGGAAAAAGGGGTTGTGTAGTTGAGAGACTTAGAGATCGAAACATGGAGAGAAAGAATGAACGTGTGTTGGAAACTGATAGCTTCCTAAGGTGGTTAGGAGAGGAAGATTGACCGATCTGAAGTATGTAGCGTTTGTCGGGGGGGGGCTAAAACAACATTTGAATGTACATAGTACAAGACTTAATATCTTTGTTTCAATTCGGTGTACATTGTAAGATTTGAACCGAGGACCGTGCATACGGGTAATTATTTCAATTGCGTGCCATACTAAGTTTCAAAAGTTGACATTGACTCAGTTTGTTGTGCTATTTTGTAGGTCATATGTTTGAATCCATCCAAAAAATTTCTCACTACCATGGTGTTCATCATATACATATGAATTTGTATTAAAAAAGTAGCGTGGATACAGTGAAATGCGAAATCCACGTTAGAATTGGAGATCGCTACGTGACACACACTCTAATTCAAATAACTAACTACGTGACACACGCTCTAATTCAAATAACTAATTATGTGACACACACTCTAATCCACGTTAGCGTGGGTACCGTTTCGATTTTTTTCAAATAACTCCTCATTATTAATTTATAGTACTCCCTCTGTTCACTTTTATAAGACCTTGAAGACTTCAGACAATGTGCAAAACAGTTCATTTTAAGTTGTCTAAAATGACTTACAAAAGTGAACGGATGGAGTATCTCGTTTCGAATGACTAATTATTGCAAGGAAAACACGGGCATGGTAATACATACAGATTCGTTTGCAAATGAAAGAAGATTCGTTTGCATTCTCAAACATAGGCGCACCAGGCAAACCAGGGTCGTGTCGGGGTGGACGTTGCTTCGGTGCCTTAAAGGCAACTGCCTTTGGGTCACTGACATGTGCGC
Source organism: Aegilops bicornis (assembly GCA_021605145.1). Classification (NCBI taxonomy): domain Eukaryota; kingdom Viridiplantae; phylum Streptophyta; class Magnoliopsida; order Poales; family Poaceae; genus Aegilops; species Aegilops bicornis. Next base: position 516,283,916 of record CM038674.1, read on the forward strand.
CAGCCACCTCTTGGGCCCATATGTCATGGACACAAAGGCAGGTGCCTTAAGGCACCGAAGCATAGTCTTGTCGGGGTGGTCGCGTGTGTCGGACGGACGCGTAGCACCCAGCCACCCACCCCCCTCCCCCCCAAAAAAAGGACGACGACAATATAAGTTCGCGCTTCCATGTTTCGGATTGAAATATCTGGCGGCCCCAATCCCAGCCCTGCAAAATTTCTCTTCTCCACCGTCCCCTTCCGCGCCCAGATTGCTCAAATCCCTAATTTGCCGCCAACCCTCGAATCGCCCCGCGTCTCGTCTCTTTCCCCACCATTCCCCACCTCTGTGCCGGACGACAACGACGAAGACGACGGTCGCGCTTCACCACCGCACCGGAGCTACCTCAGCTACGCCCTCGTCCACCGCACCGGGTGGTCCACCGGCAACGTCGGCCGCCGCAACCGACGTGCCTCATAGACACCGAGTTCCACCGCATCAGGTGCGCTTCACCGAAGCCGTCTCCCAGCTCACCGGGGCTACTTCACCGAGCACATCATCGCACCTCGGCCCCCCGAGGCCATTGGGGCTTCACCAACGGTCTCGTCCACCGCATCGTAGCGCTCCGCTGCCACTCAAGATATGCATCTGTGCGCGGCCAGCCAACGCCAGCGCATCACCCTCAACGGCTCTAAAGTGACCCGCACTCTAGCTAGGCGAGCATGCCCAAACGCAGCCCGAACTAGGTATCCACACATCACTCCCTTGTGCACTGTTCCGACGATGTTTGGATATCCTTTCACTTCTCTCTTAGCTTACACGCCTATGCAACTCTGACCTTAACTCTTATTTCTTCTGGAGATATCATCTAAAACAAGCAAATCCATATTTTAGTGAAGCATGACGGCGCTACGGGATCTGGTACACATCCTGCACACCCGTATAACCTTGTAAGTATATGTCCTCCGGTACAACATCAAGGTCGATTCCTCTTATTTGATCAACCATTCGCCGTGTCAAAAATGCAGAGGGGGATGCAAGGAGCACAAGGCCTACACATCCAAGCAAGTGGTAACATGGACTTGTACATGGAACATCCCAAGCGCAAGCAGAGCTGCAGTGAGCCTATACAACGAGCTAGCATTCGTGTATGATTTGTGTGTAGTGGCTGATCCATGAATTCAAGTTACCAGGGGCGAATATTTAACTTAAAAAATACGAAGGCACTTGCACTCCGGAAATCAACATAATTTGAGAAATGTGAAGCTACATGCACTTTGAAAACCAGCTAATGATCCAAAGTAGTTCAGATTATAAACACTAAATGATGCAAGCACCAAAAAACACAAAATGCAACATGGTGTACAAGGACTACAAACATGGTGCAGACACCTTGCATTATTCATTCTCCGGCTGAAAATATCGAAGTGTAATTGCATGTATAACCGGTCATAAACTGCATATCAATATATCTATCCTGCACAAGTATGCCAATAGTTTCAAACAACAGATTAGAAAAGTATTTATGCTATGTTGTCATGATACGGGGACTTTCTTGTAGATGGCCTCGACGTTTCCTCAAGCTATGAAAATGCACTATAATTTCCTTGTCATCAATGCTTGCAAATCTCTGTCTCTCTCAACATAGTAGATCATCATTAGACACTAAATCCTTCAATGAGCTTGCAAAATGCTTGCATTAGATCCCTCATTAGACACTATATGTTCATCACCAGGAGCATGTAAAATGTTTGCATCAAATCCTTCATTAGCGATGCATTCATTAGACACTTCAGGCTCAAGAACAACATGAGCTTGTATGTTTGCACCGGAAACTTGATTAGATACATCAGATTCAGTCAGTTCAATATTGATTGGGGGAGTTATAAAATAAGTAGAAATTGGTTTCATTTTCTCATAGATTCCCTACATACAAGCAGTTTTACAACACCGTCAGGTTTAACTATTGGCCAGAAATTGAAGAGTTGAATTAGATATAATCAGGGATGTGATGTACCGCCGTTGCACATCCTACTCTTGCAAGCTGCGATCGTCTGCTTATGCAAGCTCGATGCCATGCCCGTCTTTGCCGCCGCTGCCTCCCACGCAGCTACACCTGTGGTTGGATCTTCATCTTCTTGTCCTTCCGCTCGCTTGAAGCCCGCGACCGCCTTCCAATGAGGGCGCGAGGAAGTGCTGTGTGTCGGTCTGTTCGGTGGCTAGGTTAGGAGCGAACCAGGTGGAGGTTGGAGCGAATGAATTGGGATTTTTCTGCTTTGTCGATCGATATGGGAGGCGCTCGTTTGGGCATGAGCCTGCTATAGGGCCTGCCTTGCACTTATGTTATTGGCCCATCCAAATTGAAACATTTTTCTTCATTTTTACATTGCTCGCTTTCGTGCGTTGGGACGAACAAAGCTAGTGTGGGCCAACCTGGGCGACTCAAACTAGGTGCACACTTTCCAGCCACCGAGGCGGCCGCCCATACCAGCCCCTATGGTGGCGTCGCCCCTTTTTGCGTGTATGATTGGATAGTGAAAAATATTCGATGGCACTTTTGATTTACCCACGTAATGGTTGAATTGCTTGTTTCTATGAACTGAGTTCGCCAATAATGTAAAGGATGCCAGTCTTTTCATCCTATTGTAGATTGCTTAGATCTCGATATGCCAAAAGTAATCGCATGAAATATACAAGAAAAGCCAGTGTGATGTGTTTGGCTACAACTAGTCTGACTACACGTCCTCATATAACATATCAAGGACGCACCATCTTACCAGATTAACCATTCGACTTACCCATGCAGCGTGGGAAGAAAGAAGTATTGGGACTACGTATCCAAGCAATTAATGCCATTGACTCCTTCGTACAACCTTGTAAGTGAAAAAGAAGTTGCAGTGTGCCTGTACAAAGAACTAGCGTAAGTTCAGTTACCTGCTTCCCGGAATTTTAGTTAGCCACTTATTGCAAAATTGTTTAATTACGTTGTTTGCCTTAATTTAGTTTGCTATTGATTACATAATGGCACAGCCTGTTAATCATATTGTAGACTGCGCCTATCTATGTGCTTGATACTTACTGTTAAGAATTACCTGTTTGCCTTAACTTAAATATCTACTTGTTTGTTTAATTGCTTTGTCAGCTGCAACAACGGGTTACAATGATGTTAATAACTACTTTTCAACATCCAATTGAAACTGTTTAATTCCTTGTTTGTTTAACCGGTTTCTGTTATAACTCCCGGTTGAGATGTTTTGCTAACTTCAACTTTTACGAATCCAATTGGAACTTTAATGGCAAAACAGGTTAGTCAAGATCAAAGAGCGAGGTCCCCATGGACGTTGTATCATCCCACAGAAGGGCACCGCCCAATCGTGCATTATGAATTGCCAACCGATGCTCTAGAGGCTAAACTAGTGGTAGAAAGAGATTCGCTTACGCACTTAGAGATGAAGTTGACATGTTGAGGAAGCAAACAACACAATCACAAGCGATACTCAAGACAACCATTAAATATTTGGTGGATTTCAAAGCGAAGCAAACCGAGACTGACCCAGATTGTTAAGGTCTGAAGGAAAAAAGGAAATTAAATTCCTACTTGGTAAATCATAGGTGAAATGTTCTTTCCATAGTTGAATAACCTTTGTGTTGTCTGTTCATGTAATCAATCAAACCATTTGTTTTAGAGATCATGTAATAATTGTTTTTTTTTGCTTGTAATTTTATTTGAGCACAAGTCTGTATTAATTGATAAGACTAGGAGACATTTCATTTGGATTGTTGTGCAGGACCTACAAATATGTTAATCGGGCTGAATGTGCATTCAGCAATAGTAGTATAGATGGACCATAAGTGGCACGCATCGGAAAGGGCCAAGATCTTGGCTCAAAAAGGATCTTGTTGTAGCCAAAAAAGTACAAATCGGCCTGGCTTATGTATGTTAGTTGATATTATTGATCCATATACTCTATAAGTGGTTATATGTACATTAGTTCCGTACATTCTTGGTTGATTGACTCGGTATTTGAATCTTGATACATCGCTTGTGTACATATCTAAATGGGAGTACACATTATGCTGCGTGTGACATTTGAGTTGGACATGAAGTGTTTCGAATTCACCTTAAACTGGATTCTAGTTTCTGAATTTGAGTATCGGCATTTGTAAACCATATTCATATATGACAGTGGAATACATCTTTGTCGTCCATTTGAAGATATATAAAAACACATAGAATGATTTATAAAGATTCATATAGGAATACAAAATGGATTCGAATTTAGTTGCCAGGGTAAACGTGGATGCTTATTGTCCCAAAACTCGAAACAAACAACAAAATGTCCACTCCCACATCGGCTGCCCGAAGCCAAGTGTTTGGGAGATGAAAATTACTGTCTACCCATTACACGGACAATCCATCGGCCCGATTTCCACTGCTCTAAATAGGGGTAGGTTAGTAACTTCAATTAGACGTGACACGGCCGCCTCTGAGCCCATTCCGACACGGTGGGCGTCAAACATGGGCGGCAAAACTCATTTGATTCAAGCTCGTCCGAAAGACCTCTGTTTCTCCCTCCATTCCCCATTCATACACGGTGGTGGCAAAACAAACTCTCCTCGTCCGAAATAGATGTAGGCTAATATTTTAAGTAGGGGCAGATGTGTAACTTCCATCAGACGTGACACAACCACCCTACCTGTCAGCCATGTTCATACACCATGGGCGCCAACCGTGGGCGGCAAAACACCCTCTCCTCGCCCGAAATAGTTACCGAAAAATATATGAGAGATGCGAGATTACCGTCCATCCCCAACCGACGAGACGTCCAAATTTGAAACGGGGGATAAGTTTGTAACTTTCCCATATTTCAGACAGGCGCGTCCCAAAAACATGGTTCCCCGTACCTCTCCTTCGATTTTCCATTCATACACCGTTCGTGCTAGAACACCCCATTCCCACACCAGCCTCCGTCTGCCACCCCATTCATCGCCGCCGTCCTCCACCACATCCATCGCCACCGTCCTCCACCATGTCGGGGCGCCTACCAAGACCGTGTCGTCCACTGCTAGAGATGGACGTTTCTCATCCATGGCAACGGACCAATTGCCTTGCATCGCGTCCTCTCGCTTCATCGGCGTCGTCGTCCTCTTTGCCAAGGCCGCTCACACGACCTTCTCTTCCACCGCAACGGGACTTATCCCCCGATGCACCCGTCTACCGTCGCAGATCTGCTTCAACGCCACCGAAAGCCATCGCACCCCCAATGCCTACACGGCGCCGCAAGAGAGGTGGTACTTCATATCTCCCCAACGTTTTGATCTCAACCAGAAAATAGATCTTAACTTGGTTACCCTACTTTCTTTTCAGCTCTTAGAATTTAGTTCTTAATTCGAAGCAAACAATGGATGCTAAATATCATTTCTCCGGTTTGCAGCTTCAAATCGATGTACGACCATAATACGGTTTAATTGATCATGCTTAGGGTTTAATTGATCATGTTGGTTCCGTGGTGGTTTCTTTAATAGAAATCAGAGGGGAAACCCTCTTTTGCTAAAAAATATATGCTTAGAGTTCCCCCCTTTTATGATCATTATACGGTCAGAATACGTGCTTCATGTCATAATAACACTGCTCCACCCATCAAGCTAAACAAGCTTAGTTGTTCAAATACGAACCTGATATTATTAAAACAGAGTTGTTTAATTGGTCAACTAAATGTTCCTAAATTAGTTTCAAAAATGCATGTTCTCCGCTCGGGTGTGTATCTCTGTGTGTGGTCTGGTCAGCACGGTTGGGGAGGTGAACTTTGCATATGCAGGGGTTTATAGGGAGACACTCTTCGAGTTGAAACCACAATGCATTCCATAGATAATTTGACTAATTTTTATGTTTTCATGAATCTCAGATTCTGAACAGCATCATAATGATTATGAGCTTGCGCGCATGAAAAGAATAAAGCAGAACAATGCCATGGCTGTCAAACTTGGCATTAAGGGACTGAAATCAAGTCTGGATGCAATGCAATGCAAACACTCTCCACCTACAGAATCATGCTCAGAATATGATCCTAGCAGTGATTCTTAGCTAGAGGGAGACCTAAGTCAATGTAGCTCCTTAGTGGAGGAGTCAGAGGAAGATGCCCTATCTTATTCACCCATCAAGGTACTTGCTCTAACTTTCCAAGGTTACATTGCTCGCACATATCTTGCAACTAATGTTTTGCATTGCTTCTACTTTGTTGAACTGCCATTAGCTTAGTTTACACATCGTGTATGTGAATACGCCCTGCCTATCCATTTTCAGTACATATTCCATCTGTCATTGTACCATATTTATCCATTCAAATGATGTTCTTGTGTATTAGCCGTTCAAAAGGAAGAGGGCGATTGCTGATCGTGGAGGAGCACAAGCAAAGTATTTGGAAAAGGTAGTCGCACCATAAATCAAATAGCCCATTAGGTGCAGTTGCAATATCACCTGACCCACAAAATACCCCAACTCTAGCAGACTCTAGCCCTACTACACTGGTCATTTCTGATGCCCTAACTCAGCAGACCCCAACCGCAAAGAAATAAAAGATGATTATGCCGATTGACATAGCACGGTATGACGACACAAAACCCCCATTCCAGCAAAGACTACACCAAATCCAGTTGCCAAATCCCTTTTCGAACCAGAGAGAGCCCCAATTGCAGCAAATAGGACCCCTGTTCCATTTCTTCCTAGTTTTGAAGACGAAGCTTATGTTGTTGTCAGGAACTTTGTGCGCGTCTTTCCTTCATGGAAAGATTATACCGCAGACATAGAACAATTTCCAGTCTTCCTCTGCAACTTACGCATAAGTAATGTACTAATGTTATTCATGGTCATTACTGCATATGTTTCTGCTGACAGAAGACACAAGATTTCATTCTTTTAAATAGGCGAGGCGCAAACTGGATTGTGATGACGAGCAAGGGTTGGTTGCGCTTTTCAAGCACTCGTCGATGAAGTATTGTTCCTACCTGAGGCAAGCACTTCGATGGCAAGCCTCTGAACGAAATTTTTGTAAAGTGTCCGGTGATACATTTATCCGACAGTGACTGGAATAATCTTGTTACACATTGGTCTTGGCTGTAGCGTAAGGTACTGTCTATGATATCACATCACAATTTGAACTACATTTCTGCATTTGCCTTAGTGTCTCACTTGTACTTAAAAATCATAGCGTAAGAACATTCGTTCTCAAGGGACCACGTAATCTCGCAACTATACTACACACTTTGCATTGCTCTTGTGAGTACCTCTTGCCTGTATTACCATACTTACTTTCATAGTTGTTTGGTTATGTAGCATCCTTGCACATGTTAGCCTCGTAATCGTCCATTTGGTGGACATTATAAGATCCGTATGGACTCTTACATAAATTTAGAATCAACCCAATGCTTTTGAAGAGGTTTAGCTCATGCGGTCCTCTTGTAAGGACTGAACGTGGTCTATCACCGTACTTACATTATCAGCCATTTCTCCTCCGGTCCCATAATATAAGAACGTTTTATACAAGACACGGTGTTCAAAACACTCTTGTATTATGGGAAGAGGGATTGGTTCATTTTGTAGCATTCGCATCTTATCTCCCTCGCCCACCATTTACTAAAATGAGCAGATCTATATTTAATCTTACCAACAAGTAGAATACCTGAGACAATGCCAAGGTAAGTGTAGCCCATTCTTTGTTGTCAAGACATTTTGTCCTGTAACGCTTGTACTTCTAGGGATTGGTAGTTGATTATGTAGCATCAATCTGCATCTTATCTTCATTATCCTCTATCCCTTCGGTATTATCATATCTATAATTACTCTCTACAAAATGTAGAGTACAGCAATGCTTATGAAGAAGATTACGTGCTAAAATTCTTTAGTTATCCTTCCCTTGACATGGAGAAGGGCATTATAAAGCCGGTGTTAACTGTTAATGTAAGTCAGTCCTTCTAAAGCCTTTATCCTCAACTGCTTTATTTAATTTGCTCATACTCCCTATCGTTTCTGCTTTGTTTAGTTTCTTTGTTTCTACCAAAATGCATGTTCGTAAGAACTGTAAGTTATAAGTTTTACTTGTAAAACCAAATTCCTTATTCATACCATGCACATTTAATACTCCCTATATGTATGCTTGTTTTGTGGATCTATAATCCAAAGTGTGGTGAAGCAGCCCACGTTTGCACCTTGTCATCTCCTCGTTTTATCTTCTTGATGTGGTGATGATATGAACAACATGCCATGCACATTATCCAAAATAGATACAATGATTTTCTTTGCCCTTCATCTATGCTTGTTATGTTGACATGGTAATCCAAAGAGTGTGGTGAAGCTCCCGCATTATGAACAATGCCAAATTATGCTATTGATATTTTGAACGTACTCTTTATTTTCTAATTTGAAATTGGATAGAATTGATGAGCAGTTATCATCTTTGTTTATACATGTGCAAAACCTGTCATCTCTCGCTTTGTTTCAGGTGATATGCCCGATGGCATGCACAAGTCTGCTTGAAGGCTGTGAGACAAACCCAACATATATTGCAGCAAAGAAGGCAAAACATCTTGAAGATAGCGAGACAACCCCAAAGTCTTGTCTTGATGCGGTGTTCAAGTTACTTGAGACTAACAAATGACAAGCTCACGTAATTCGTTATGCGAATCGATTCGACTTCTTCATCCCAAGTTCTAGCAGAAGGCATTACGCAACTCAACTTCGACTTGAAGTCCTATCTCTAAGAAAGATTGCGGAGAACACCAATGAGAACCTCATCGCTAAATAGCTACACCTGGAAGCTATGACCGACATGCTAGGCCGGTCTCACAGACTTGCTTTCGGCTGACTTCTTGCAGCAGTTCCCCATAAGGCTAACCTTTCTTGAACTGTCTTGGAAGTGCTCTCGGTTAGATATTATTGTTATTCTGTTGCAATGGTGCCCAGTTTTTGTAATCTGCTTCTTCGTTGCGCTTTATGATCACTGGTGGCGAACTTCGATGCCAGTGGATGTAATATACCTTAAACCCTTTATTGTACAGTGTAGGTTTATTCTAAGTTACTATGTCGTAATTTCTTTATTGTATAGAGCAGGTTTGTTCTTAATTCATACTAGTTACGCAGCAGCCCGAAATGAACCCGGCCCATGATTGTGCGAATCAAATCACGGGCTTTTAACAAGCCAAAATTGTCTCGGTCCTTGTTTGGCCCAATCAGATATCGGCTGCGAGCAGGCCGGATGCAAACAGGGCCCTAGTTAGGCCCAACTATATGACGGGCTTTTAACAGGCCGAAATTAATATAGGGCCGAAATGTTAAACGGGCCCTTAACAGGCCAAAACTAATATCAGGCCGAATTACTAAGTGGGCCTTTAGCAAGTGGGCCCAAAAGCATAGTGTCTAGTTGACGGGCCGAATCTGATATGGGCCATAATTGAGCCCAAAGCCTCTTAAAGGGCCGGACCTGATCTAGGCCGTAATTCGGCCCAGAACGTGGTAGGCTTTTAACGAGTCGGATCTCATATGGGCCACTATTAGGCCCGGAGAGTGGCAGGCCATTAATGGACCGGATCAAATATGGGCCGACATTTGGCCCAAAACATGGCAACCAGTTAATGGGCCGGCCTACTAGGGTCCTCAAAATCTTGTGGGCCTACAATTTGGGCCGCCCATTAATGTCGGTGAAATCTCGTGGGCCTTTAGCTGGGCGGCCCATTATGACCATAAAGAATCTTGTGGGCCTTTACTTGGCCGGCCCATTATGGCACACAAAATCTTGTGGGCCTTTACAGGCCGCCCATTATGGCTCGCAAAATCTTGTGGGCCTTTAGCTGGGCCAGCCCATTATGGTCCGCAAAATCTCGTGGGCCTTTAGCTGGGCGGCCCATTATGGTCCGCATAAAATCTTGTGGGCCTTCGGTTGGGCGGCCCATTTAAACTTGATGGGCGGTCCACGTGTCAACATATCATAGGCGCGTCTCGCCCATTGGATGAGTGACACTGTGCCAACGGACTCGACACGTGTCTCCTCCAGCCAATGATGATTTTACACGTGGCAAATCCCCATTGGTCGGGGCTGTTAACGGGTTGTCGGATCCAAAACCCAACCCGATAGCTTAACGGCGTTCCGTTACGGTGGATGCCACGTGTCGGTCACTCTTGACGAAAGCACTTCTGTGATGCGCGATTTCTTGTCATGGAAGTGGACACTTCCGTGATGATAATTTTGGTAATGTCGTGGAACACTTCTACTGACGACAGTGTATGACTATCTTGATTCTGTCATATATTTGTCATGGATGTACATGCATGACAAAAAAGCGACCTACTGTGACAAACATGTATCATCATGGAAGTGTATTTTTTTGTAGTGTCCAGGCGCGCTCGCGCCCCTTGTGGACGCTTGGGGGTGAAGAAGACAAGCTTCGCCTGAGTCTGGAAGCCTTGTCTGACGAGGAGCTGGCTGTAGCTCTCCGCCTCTTGGTCGGGGACGACCAAGAGTATGCGTCGAGCGCCATCGTTCCCTTGTTCCGTCGCAAGGACGGGGCGCAGGTTGCGGCCTCCATGCCCACCTTTGACGAGTGCGGCCTGGTGCAGCCGGCGCCCCTTGTGGTCCCGGAGGCGACGGCGCCAGTCGACGTGTCTTCTGGCGACTCCCGCAAGGAGGAGGAAGACGAGGAGCACGACTCAGAGGTGACCCCCGTCAAGGCCGACATCCTCCGCACCCTGCCTGACGACGACGACGAGGCCGATGCCCTCCAAAGCGGGTAGCCGTCCGTGATCCCGCGAGGGGCAGGTCGGCTCTGATCTCCCGAGATGCTGCTCCTGCTCTGATGCCGCCTGGGGCTGCTTCTGGTCCATCTGTTGCCCCTCCTTCTGCTCCTGGAGCTCGCGCGCCCACGCTCCAGGCTTCGAGGCTCCCAGGTTTCAAGCTTATGAAACGGAGGGACTACGCCGCGGTAGACCAGTGAGTGCTCTTGCCCCGCCTTATTCTTGCTTGTGCTGCTGATCCTTGATGCCACTCCGTAGTGCAATTAGGCCGATGCCCGTGGCGAAGAAGAGGAGGGAGGAAGCGGTGGTGCCACCCGGGACGAATTTGCCTGCTGCGGCTACGTCTTCGTCCGTGGAGAAGGGCAGCGTCGGGGCTCACGCCTCTCCGGCTCGATCATCCTCACGAGGCCCGGGGGAGCATCCTCGGGAGGAGACAGCCCCCGTGGCCCCGCTGGCTCCGGGGGCACCGGTGTCCGGCTCGGCTGCTGAGGTCCCCAAAGCTCAGGAGCCCCCAGCCTCCTAGGCTATGGTAACGATGCTGCCTCCTCCTCCTCCTGCTGCACCGCTGGCTCCAGGTCTTTCCGCCTCCCCTGACGTATTGGAGCGTGCTCTTACTGAGATGACCCGGCTGCGAGAAGACCTTCAGGGCACCGACCCCCACTTGGTAGCTGGGCGCCTGGAACTGGTCTCTGGCTGGCTTCATTCTGGCGTGTCCGTTCAGCCGGCGCTGAGACAGGCCGCGGCGACTTCCGAGAAGGAGAAGCAGGCCGCCGCCCAGGTAGCGGCCGCTCGTGAGGCGGCGCTGAAGGATGTCGAGGCCACCCAGGATCGCTGCCGGGTGCTGGAGGCCGAGCTGAAGACCTTGCACAACGAGCGTGCGGAAGAAGCCTGCAGCCGCAAGGCGGAGGAGTAGAAGATGAAGGCCCGGGAGGACGCCATCAAGGGACGCGACGCCGAGCTGGAGGAGTTGGCGAAAGTGCAGGCCGCGGAATGTAGCCGGCCGAAGAAGCTGGAGCAGAAGGTGGAAGCGGAGAAGGCTGATCTTGACGCCAAGGTGAAGGTCCTAGCCGAGTACCGCGAGGCCTTCAAGCTCCTCGAGGTGAGGTCTCGGATGGTACTGCGGTCGCTCTACGAGAAGGGCTTGGAGGAGCCGCTGGCCGCCAGCAACGAAGGCCCCGCCCAACTGCTTCCCTATCTGGTTGATGCACTTGAGGATGTCATGAGAGGTATCGGCCCCATGGCAGAGTGGGAAGCCCGCGTTCTTTCCTCAGCCGCGTTGACACGCGTCTTCAGCCACCTCCATCTTCGAGATCGTGCCGCCCGCCTTGACGAGCTGCTGGAGCCTGTGGACCACGAGCACTGCGCAGCCGCCGCATCAGCCGTGAAGAGCCAGGTGGAGGCCCTGCTGGAGAAGTTCCGCGCCTTCGACCGGTGGTGCTACTGATACCGCCACTCCGGTATGCAGTGCAGGTGAAGGCGGCGCCACCAAGGAAGGAGCATCCCTTGCGGGCGACGGCTGTGTCCGGGGATGACCTGCTTGCGGCTCTTTTCCTGTTTGGACTCCTGCAACATGTACCGTGCCTCATGGAGGCATTTAAACTTGCGTTTGGTATTGGAGAACAATATGTTTTGTAATATTTGCTTTGAGATTTTGCAATTTCCTTCCCATTTGATTTACATTCTACGTCGGTAGAGCCCGACCCCCGCGCATACCTCAGCTGTCGTTGGGTCGTTCGGATCACCATGACGAGACCAAGGAGTGAGGGGCTACGTGGCCAGTTAGGCTCCTGAGTCGCGATGCTCAGGAGTCCCCCTTAACGTGCAAACAACTTACGGAAAGGAGATGCAGGGGTAGGTCAGGTGTTCTACGTCGGCAGGGCCCGACCCCACGCATACCTCAACCGCCATTCGGTCGTACAGATCACCAGGACGAGGCCAAGGAGTGAGGGGCTACGTGGCCAGTTAGGCTCCTGAGTCGCGATGCTCAGGAGTCCCCCTTGACGCTCAAATGACCTTCCTACCTTTGCCCTCGCTGAGGCTCGGCTCGGGAGGGGCGCGCGACGACCAGGTCCGGGGGACCTGGCTGGGTGGCGTACGCTTGGGCGTGACCCGAGCGAATCCCCTGTGCCCAGACCCCTCGCACGACTCTCCCGAGGGGAGGTGTTGCCGTAAGGCCGCCCTCGGTTGTTTATCACCAGCGCGGAGCATAGCGCTTCCGTACTTGCACGGGCATAGCCGCTCCTCTGCAGTGCCAACGGCCAGCGCGGAGCATGGTGCTTCTACTAGTACGTGGGAGGGGACTCCCTACTGCGGAGAGCCCCCGGGGCGTGTACAACCCCGCCCTGACACGTGGCTTGCACGGCTGGGCTAGACGAGGTGTGTATGGGCACTCGTGAGCCAGCGCGGGACTCACGAGGCCCTACCTGAAGGCGGGTTGCGCCTGGTCTTGGCTCTTGATGGCTGTGGTGGTCCTGCGAGATGGTTAGACAACCTGCGCCGAACGAATCTCCTAAGGCTATCACATGAGAAGGCCAAGCACCAATGACCCCAGGAGGTGACGTGAGTGGGCCCGGCCCGCCAGACAGTGCTCAGCCGTTGGATTTGTCGATGCTACAGGGACGGGCCCGAGCACAGACGCCGTGCATAGCCTCCGTATGCGAAGGATCCTGAAGAAAGACGCTCGGCGCGCGGCTCCCATGGTGGGTGACAATCAAGCAGGTGATGACCATAGATAGATTATGGATGGAAAGAGAACGGAATTAGGTAAACGCAAGAACGATACATACCACTGGGCCGGACCCGAGCGGCTTGGGGATGGTGCAGCTCGAGGGGCGCCCCCAGCAAAGTAAGCTAAAGACGTAAAAGGATACATGCCTCAGGGACAGACCCACGCAGCATGGGAATGATGCAGCCCGAGGGGCGCTCCCAGCTAAATGAACTTGCAAAATGTCACCTGGTTATGTTGTTGAAGGAATGTCTGGGCAGGGCTGCTCCTCACGAGCCACCGGGACACTGAGCCTCAGGAGGCTCTGGGGGTCCGGGCGGTTCCTTGAGGACCGTCTCCATCTCCATCAGGATTGCGTGATGCATGGCCTCTTGAGCCACCAGGATGCTCTGCAGGTTGCGCTGGAAGGCGGATGCCACGCTCGGCAGGCCAAATGGCATGTGAACGTAGCTGTGAGGTCGGCCCTCGCAGCGTCCCACGTGCGAAGGCCAGAAAAGCTCCCGAGATGCGGCCCTGTTGAGCCCTGGGATGTCGACACCATCGTTCGTTGTCTTCCTGAGAGAAACATGCAGCGAAACACGCCTCCACGTGGTGCCCGAGCGCCTCCCTCGTGATGTTGGCTAGGACTGAGGCCCTCCAGAAGAGAGCCCCCGAGCCCTGCCCGAGGAGGGCGCCGGGCGCGCCTTCCTATGCGAGGGAGGGAGGAGCCCCAGGCGCGGGCGCCGATCCTGACGTGGCTCCACTTGAGGCGCCCCTCCCCTGAGGCCCTGTGCGGAGTAGCTGCTTCTTCTTCTTGGGGACGACCTCAGGGGGGGTGCTGCGCTGCAGTGTTGTCGGGGTCTTCGATTGATGCTGCTTGGAAGGCGCGCTCAAGGGAGCACATCGCATCTGTTTCTTCGCAGGGGACTGTGATGATCCCGCCGCTCCTTGGCATCTTGAGAACGTTGTAGCTGTGGTGTGTCACTACCATGAACTTGGCCAGGGCCGGATACACGAGGATGGGTTGTACGGCAGACGGATGTGGGCGATGTTGAAGTCGATGAGCTCGGTGCGGTAGTTGTTGCGCTGCCCGAAGGTGACAGGGAGGCGGACCTGCCCTATCGGGGTGGTGGAGCCGTCGGTCACTCCTGAGAAAGGCTCGGTAGGCTGAAGCTGATCGTATGGCACTTGAAGCCTGTCGAACATCTCGACGGATAGGACGTTAAGCCCTGCGCCACCGTCGATGAGGGTCTTGGTGATTTCCACGTTGCTGATGACGGGTGAGCAAAGCATCGGGAGGGCGCTAGCGGTGGCCACGCACTTGAGTTGGTCTGGTGAGCTGAAAGTGATGGCGCACTTCGACCACCTGAGCGGGCGCGTGGCCTCGAGCCTTGGGAGGACTGCGTTCACCTCGCGAGCAAACTTCTTGAAGGTGCGTTGAGAAGCTAGGGCCTGAGCTCCGCGCAAGATGCAGGCAATAGCACGCGGCTCTTGGAATCCCCCATCCCCCTCGTCCTGGTGGTGGTCGTCGTTCCTTCTTGGCGGTGGCGGCAGTGGAGGAAGGCCAGCGTTGCCCTGGGGGCGGTCCTCGCGAGGCTGGTCCCTCCATGCGCCCTCACGAGGTTGGTCCCGCCAGCGATCTTCGCGAGGCCGGTCGCGCCACTCCTGGCGTGGGCCACGATCATCCCAGCGTCCTCCGCCACGTCCTCCTCCTCGGCCGTAGCCCCGGCCGTTGCGCTCGGGGCGTCGACCGAGGCGTCCGTCTCGAATGTCCCTGAGCTCTTGACAGTCATTAGTGTAGTGGATGTGGACATTGTGGAAGGCGGAGAACGGACGACTGCTCTTGGATGACTCGGGAAGATCCCGGCCGCACTTCGTCCTTGAAAGCACAAGTGCTCCCTGGGTGATTTTGGTAATTAATGACAACATATCTCTTGTTGGACTAATACTTTTACCTAGTATGTTTCACACAAGTTCACCAAAATCAAGTGGCATGGACTAAAGGATGTGGAACCCCTTCAAGATGCTAAGGACAAAGGATTGGCTCAAGCTTCAAGTACAAGACTCTACATTTTATATTTTAGTGATCCAAGATCACATTGAGTCTATAGGAAAAGCCAATACTATCAAGAGGGGATGAGTCGTTGCTTAATGGCTTGCTTGCTCAAAGTGCTTAGTGATATGCTCCAAAACCCTCAACTACCTTCCCACATCCACATATGACCTAAACCAAAAGTCAAACTCGGCCCCACCGATTATTTCTATCCGGTGCCACAGAGTTCAGATGTCATAGCCACTACCAAAAACCCTAGGCAAATCAGTTTCACCGATAGGGATCTCGGTCTCACCGAGAAGGGATTGTAATCTCTCTGTGTATGTCCATTACCAAAATCGGTCTCACCGAGTTTGAGCAATCAGTTCTACCAAGATTACAATGCAAACTCTCTGATCAGCTTATTACCAAAATCGGTTCCACCGAGTTTGTGTAATTCGTATCACCGAGTTTGCCTGACCAACTCTCTGGTTAGCTTATTACCAAAATCGGTCCCATCGAGTTTGTGTAATCGGTCTCACCGAGATTACGTTATGCCCTAACCCTAACCATATCGGTCCTACCGAGTTGCATGTCAGTCCCATTGAAAATCATAACGGTCACTAGGTTTGCTAAATCGGTCCGACCGAGTTTCTCAATTCGGTCTCACCGAGATTGGTAAATTGTGTGTAACGGTTAGTTTTTGTGTGGAGGTTATATATACCCCTCCGCCCACTCTTCATTCGTGGAGAGAGCCATCAGAAGAAACCTACACTTCCAATACACATTTTCTGAGAGAGAACCACCTACTCATGTTTTGAGGCCAAGATATTCCATTCCCACCATATGAATCTTGATCTCTAGCCTTCCCCAAGTTGCTTTCCACTCAAATCTTCTTTCCACCAAATCCAAATCCTGTGAGAGAGAGTTGAGTGTTGGGGAGACTATCATTTGAAGCACAAGAGCAAGGAGTTCATCATCAACACACAATTTGTTACTTCTTGGAGAGTGGTGTCTCCTAGATTGGCTAGGTGTCACTTGGGAGCCTCCGACAAGATTGTGGAGTTGAACCAAGGAGTTTGTAAGGGCAAGGAGATCGCCTACTTCATGAAGATCTACCGCTAGTGAGGCAAGTCCTTTGTGGGAGACGGCCATGATGGGATAGACAAGGTTGCTTCTTCATGGACCCTTCGTGGGTGGAGCCCTCCGTGGACTCACAAGAATCTGTTACCCTTCGTGGGTTGAAGTCTCCATCAACGTGGATGTACGATAGCACCACCTATCGGAACCATGACAAAAACATCCGTGTCTCCAATTGCGTTTGAATTCTCCAAACCCTTCCCTTTACATTCTCGCAAGTTGCATGCTTTACTTTCGCTGCTCATATACTCTTTGCATGCTTGCTTATTATGTATTGTGATTGTTAAACTTGTGCCAAAACTCCACTTGAACTTAAAGTAGTTAAAAACTGCAACTTTTGGTACTTAGTGTCTAATCACCCCCCCCCCTCTAGACACCTCTTCTCGATCCTTTCAATTGGTATCAGAGCTTTGGTCTCCATTGCCTTGGTTTAAACACCTTTGGAGGAAGATGGATGTGTCTACCTTGGGGAGTCTTAGACATAGAGTGCCTATTCTTGATGGAGAATATTTTCATGAGTGGAAAAATGAAATGCTTGAGATTTTCAATGAATATCACTTGAACAAGTACATTGCTAGCCCTTGTGCACCTCATATTGATCCCTTGCACCCCACACCGAAGAGGATATTGACATGATTCGCAATCTTAGAACTATCAATCTTATCATAAGAGGTTTGCCCAAAAACTTGATCGCTAGTTTGCCTACTCTTGATTGTGCCTATACCATATGGAGATTTCTTGAGGAATGATTTCCAGATTATTCCTTGAAAATTTTAGACGAAATTCTCCATAAGTCTATTGCTTTGAGTAAGATGAATTCTAGTGCTCCGAGCTTTGGTGATTGTCTATTTGAGCTTACCAATCTCATGCGTGCCATAGGAAATGTTGGGATCATTAGCGATATCATATCCGAAGCTATTAGAATTCATAAAGGTGACCATTGTGATGATCATCTATAATACCTAAATAGTTCATCCCCACTAACCTATTTCTCTTGACATGTAGCCTATCCACCTAAGCAGCCTTGCCACCTCAGCTTTTTTCGACCAATCGTGTGATTCAACCCTGGTAATGGAAGTGGGCCTCTTCTGTCTTTGATTAGCAGCATCAGTTGATGAATAAACCGATAAGACAAGCCCATCGGTCCATCCCTTGAATCCTCTCGTATCATCTCCTGTGCAGCAGAATAGGCGATGCCGCCACCACCACCCACGCACCACATGACGGTTCGTTGCAACCCAACGCCGATATTCAACACATCGGATGTAGCGCTAGCGATCCGGTGTACGATCGCCGCCCGGATCAATGATGGATCTTCCCTCTTGCTCGTTGCCGTCGGGTGCGCAGCAAAGCCCCTTCCACGGATCCATGTGTGCCGGCCATATCCGCCGCCGAGAGGTGCCGCACACGCATCGGGACCATGGCGCTACCCTGCAGCCACGACGCGCCCAACCCCGCCACCTCGACGACTCCTCAAGAATGACCTCCATCAACGCCTTGCTACCCGAAGCGGCGATGATGCCGGGCTCTTGACGACTTCCCCAAATTGCGCCTTTGTTCAACAAACGAATTACTCCTCCTTGCCCAGAGGTCATCGCCTCACCAATCGCCATGGCTCCACCAGGTGATAGATGGTTAATTCCCTACCCCTCCTTTGCTTTGGCTTACCCCCTTCCCTCTCATGTTCATATTTTGCCTTCCCAGGCCCTCAACTCCCATGCTGCAATTTCAGGCTGGTGCCTTAATGGCCATATTCATGATCGCCATCGCTGCCGCAGGGCATGCAATCAAGCGTTGAGGCCCACATCAAGGAGGCAGATGGTGATGATGTCAAGGGATTGGACCCAATCATTAGGTGAATTCCCACAACCTCGGTTTACTTATGTATGCCTAGCATTAGGATTTTTGATGTGGCCCTTTGCTTTGAGTTTGAGTGTGCAGGGATATGCTGTTCGTGCCTTTGATCGATTCATCTGTTCCTGATATTCGTATCCATGCCGGTAAACAATCTATTTACTTTGCACTCTTCTCCGGTTGCTCTGCATCAATGTTTTTGTTTATTTCTTTTCAGTTCCTTGATATGCTTGGTTTTCATGAAGGTTACAATGAAGTTGTTCATACTGTACTTCTTAATTGCGTATTTGGCTAGAATTTTGTGTGCCCTAAATGACCAATGAACTTCACGAATTATTTTGGACAATGGAAGGTATTATTTCATCTTTTTTCAGTAATAAATCTACATTGAAAATAAAACTCTCATGATCTTTTGGTTATAGATATTTGTTTTCCTTTTCTAGTCTATTTAATTTTTTGTAATTATTCTTCAATGGCTGCTAGCCTGCAGGTTGAAAATGAAACCTCGTTGTAGTTGAGGTGCTCCAAAGTGAGATTTTAACACAAAACCTAATTGTTTTTCATCTGTGTTGTTTAAATACCACAGCCACAAATAAGTAGTTATTTTAGATGAGATGTCTTGATGCATTTCCATGGCTGATCTAAAGATATTGTATAATTTCCAAAACATTGTACTCCAGTGGTATCTTGCAATCTGTCCTCACTGTTGCTTACTGTTTCACCTTCCAAAATCTCTCTAATTCATTCAACAAACTTCTCCTAATTCCAAATCTCCAATTATTAGATTTCGAGAAAAAGAGACAGAGAGCGGTGTGAGGTTACATTAGGAAAATTTTCATGAATAGTTGATGCAAATATTCCTTGGTGTTAATTTGTTCATAGTAGACAACAAACAAACATCTTCATTCATTATTTTGATAGTAACCTTAGAATCTTGATTGTTGTTTTCACTTATGGATGTCGAGATATTTTGGCAGAGCAAGTAAATCCTTCGTCTCAAATTCTGTAGAACATCAAGATAAAATGATTATAAGACGGGTCCAAAAATCAATCAAGTTGTAGAGAAATATTTTGTCTCATGTATTCCAGTCCCTAACCCCATTCACATGTAGGTCGACGATATGAGTTGAAAAGCAGCATGTGACATGTCTTTTTAGCAGCGAGCTTAAAATCCATCTGTATGGGATGAAAAACATGTATAGGTTATGAATGTTCATAGTGCAATGTATTATAACATTCCACATAACGTCACATTTACCGAACATTTTGGTGCACATTAACCGGGCATATGAGTTATTGGTGTTTCAGCCTAGCTGATATGGGATGTTTCACTAACATTTCTCATTCTGATTTTCTTGTTTTTCCCTTGGTGTGCTCATCTATATGTAAATCTAACTTTTAATTCATTATTAGATAGATTACCACATATGCCATTTGGTTGCGTAATATCTAATCTTGACTAAATGAGCCGCCGCAATGCGCGGTTGTCTAATGAATTACCCTCTCTAGGAATTGATCAATCACAAAATGATGTTGAACATGGATACTATGATGAGGATGATGATAGTGACTATTATCTTGATGATGCAATGAGACACTTTGGTCTTATGGCAAATCTTCGCGGCTACATGGCTGGAGGAAAGGAATGGGTCCTTGATAGTGGATGTACTGATCATATGACCGGAGATAAAGACATGTTCCGTGAGCTTCTTTGGAAACGACGGCCCTCGAAAATATGTCACTTTTGGTGATAATTCAAAGGGTAAGGTGGTTGGCCTTGGTAAGGTGGCCATCTCACATGATAGCTCCATACAAAATGTCATGCTCGTTGAATCTCTTGGCTACAACTTACTTTCAGTATCTAGACTTGCTGATTCGGTTTCAATGTCTTATTCACTGAAGTAGATTGCCAAGTGTTTCGTAGAGACAATCATAAAATGATCTTTACCGGTATACGTAGAGGATATCTTTACATTGTTGATTTCACTAAAAAGGCTCGACCTAGAACTTGCTTAATTGCTAAATCTTCTAAAGGCTGGTTGTGGCATAGAAGGCTAGGTCATGTGGGCATGCGAAACCTTGACAAACTCATTAAAGGAAATCATATCCTTGGCGTTAATGATGTCATATTTGACAAGGATGGACTTTGTAGTGCTTGTCAAGCAGGGAAACAAGTTGGAGGAAGTCACCGCGCTAAGAACATCATGACTACAAGAAGACCACTCGAGCTACTTCACATGGATCTCTTTGGTCCAAATGCCTACAAAAGTCTCGGTGGAAATTCTTTTGGTCTAGTTATAGTTGATGATTTTTCAAGATTTACGTGGGTGTTCTTTCTCGATGATAAATCACAGGCCCAAAAGATCTTCAAAAACTTCGCTACGAAGGCCCAAAATCAATTTGACGTGAAAATCAAGAAGGTTCGGAGCGACAACGGAACGGAGTTCAAGAACGCAAATGTGGACACCTTTCTTGACGAAGAAGGGATTTCACATGAGTTCTCAGCTACGTACACACCTCAACAAAATGGAGTCGTTGAGAGGAAGAACCGGACTCTTATCGAGATGGCAAGAACAATGCTTGATGAGTACAAGACGCCAAAACACTTTTGGGTGGAAGCAGTTGAGACAGCTTGTCATGCAACAAATCGCTTGTATCTTCACAAGCTACTCGGCAAGACGGCATACGAGCTCCTCACCAGTAACAAACCCCAAGTTGGATACTTTCGAGTATTCGCCCAAAGTGCTACATTCTTGATAAGCATCACGTTCTAAATTTGCTCCTAAGTATCATGAAGGTTTCCTACTTGGTTATGGCTCAAACTCTCACACATACCGTGTCTACAACAATTTCACCCAAAAGGTTGAAGAAACGGTAGATGTGAAGTTTGATGAATCTAACGGCTCGCAAGTAGAGCAATTGCCAATTGATGTAGGAGACAAAGATCCCTCGGAAGCAATCCAAGACTTGTCTATTGGCAAGATTCATCCAACGGAGGTGAAGGAGAGTACCTCGTCCATCCAAGTGGAAGCTTCTACCTCACGACAAGGTGAACCAAGAGTTGATACGGAAGCATCCACAAGTGGGACACACCAAGATGAAGAAAACAAGGAAGTACACCAAGACGAACGTCAACAACCTCCTTCTCCACCACGACAAGAGAACTACAATGCTAACAATGAAGAAAGCCAAGAAGAAGAATAAGATGAAGAAGATGTTCAACCAAGAACCAAGCAAAAGCTTTCACGAGTTCGAGCAAGAATTGCTAAAGATCATCCCGTCGAGCAAATCTACAATGATATCCAAACCGGGAGAATCACTCGCTCTAAAACTCATTTAGCTAACTTTTTTGAACATTACTCATTCATCTCTAGCATTGAACCTATGAAGGTTGAAGAAGCTTTGGAAGATCTGGACTGGATAAACGCTATGCATGAAGAGCTACAACTTTGAGATAAATCAAGTGTGGACATTGGTCGAGAAGCCCGACAACAACCACAACATCATTGGTACCAAATGGGTGTTTCGCAACAAGCAAGATGAAGATGGACAAGTGGTTCGCAACAAAGCACGACTAGTCGCCCAAGGCTACACACAAGTCGAAGGTATGGACTATGGTGAGACATATGCTCCCGTTGCTAGACTTGAGTCCATTCGCATCTTACTTGCTTATGCTAATCACCATGATATCACCTTGTACCAAATGAACATTAAAAGTGCTTTTCTAAATGGTGAAATTGAGGAGGAAGTTTATGTTAAGCAACCTCCCAGCTTTGTCAATCCTAATAAACCTAATAATTTCTACAAACTTCACAAAGCCCTTTATGGTCTTAAACAAGCTCCTAGAGCATGGTATAAATGCTTAGCCAAGTTCCTTATTGAAAAAGGCTTTGAAATTGGAAAAATAGATTCTACTCTTTTTACTAAAAGGGTTAATGGAGAAATATTTGTATACCAAATTTATGTCGATGATATTATATTTGTATCAACTAACCCTCATTTTAGTGAAAAGTTTGGGAAGCTAATGTCGGAGAAGTTTGAGATGTCTATGATGAGTGAACTCAAATTCTTTCTTGGTTTGCAAATCAAGCAAACTAAAGAAGGTACCTTTGTCTCTCAAATGATGTACACCAAGGACTTATTCAAGAAGTTCAATATGCAAGAATGCAAAGGTATGACTACACCCATGCCTACTAGTGGACATCTTGATTTGATCAAAGATGGTGAACCGGTTGATCAAAAGGTTTATCGCTCTATGATTGGTTCATTAATATATATATGTGCTTCACATCCCGATATCATGCTAACTGTGTGCATGTGTGCATGATATCAAGCTACTCCTAAGGAATGTCATCTTAAGGCCGTGAAAAGGATAGTGAGATACTTAATACATACACCAAATTTTGGTATTTGGTATCCAAAGAGGGCTTCCTTTGATCTTGTCGGCTACTCCAACTCGAACTATGCCGGTGACAAGGTTGATAGAAAGTCCACTTCGGGTACTTGTCAATTCCTTGGTAGATCTCTTGTGTCTTGGTCTTCCAAGAAACAAAACTCGGTATCCTTATCCACCGTCGAAGCGGAATACATTGCCGCCGGTTCATGTTGTGCTCAATTGCTTTGGATGACCCAAACTCTTAAAGATTATGGGATATATGTGAAACATGTTCCATTACTTTGTGACAATGAAAGTGCTATCAAGATTGCTCACAATCCCATGCAACACTCTCGAACTAAGCATATTGAAATTCGTCATCATTTAATTCGAGATCACGTTGCTAAGGGTGACATAAATCTTAAGCATGTTCGCACCGATAAGCAATTAGCGGATATATTCACTAAACCAATTGATGAGAAAGTGTTTTGTAGGTTAAGAGGTGAATTGAACATCATTGATGCTTCAAACTTGGAGTAGGAACTCCGTTAGATACATGCAAGACTTGAGCTTACGACTAATCCCTGATATTTCTCCTATGATGATTATCCTATGTCTTGGAAAATTTGCATCTTGCATGTTATCTAAACCTTGTAGGTACTTGGATGAATCTAATTCTATGAGATTGCAACTCACTCACATCTTGAGCAATCTCTCTCTACATCACCAAGTCTCTACACAATGGTGGTTGAAGACAAGGAAGCACGAAACCTTTCAAACATATCCTTTGACAAATTCTATGTTGAGTTTCATGATTGTCATGTTGGATACACAAGTGCTCTTCCTTGTGAAAAACTAACCCATGTAGGTAGATGAACTCAAACTCCAAGTGGTGCTCCCAACTCTTGATGAGCTACATCAACCTTGAGCAACCCACACAAGTTTAACTACATGATCACGATCAACACCACCATCCAAGGTATGTTATTCCATCTTAGAGAAGCTTTACTCCAAGTCATGAGTCAAAGCAACTCGACAAGATGTGAATACATCAAGATGCTTAAACGGAAAATGGTAACCCCATTTTGAGCTTAAACGATGAGTATGACCTATGATCAAGTGATCTCACTTGACTCCTAAGTCAATATACTCTAACATAGGTGACTTTGTCACCGCCCAACTCTAGATGAAGTTATCTTGTGTTTTTTCTGTGCTCTTGCATTTGTCTCATGCATATTTGTTAAAAAAACTTCATCTAGATCTTGTAGTTTCTTTTCTTTCCTTTTTGTTCTCCATTTCCTGCATCCAATTCATTGCAAATCTTTCAGTTAATTTCTTGCAAATCTTTGTGAGATCTTATTTGTCTAGTGAGCTAAGGTGACAAGTGTTTTTCTCCGTGATGAACTCGGTTCCACCAGTTTCATGTTTCCGGTCTAGCCGAAGATTTTCGGTGCAACCGAAGCATTCAACTCGGTGACACCGATTTCACTACAGGAAAAACATTTTGCCACTTATTCCTGCTTTATTCTTGATCCATCTCCACTCAATGAATCTTGTCCTCTGCAAGCATCACATTTACCTTAATGCTTTGTGCTGTGATTCAAGGACCGAACCCATTCACGACAAATTCCAGAAGACCCTTCTTGGAAATTGATGTCAAAGGGGGAGAGATCACATCAAAGCTTAATCATATCTCTAGGGGGAGAGATCTCTAGGGGGAAGGAATACTCCAGGAAAGAGTAATCTTCAAGGATCCCAGATGCTTGGTGTTCAAGAGGAGAGATGACACATGTCTTCTTGGGGGGATAGACATGTTCATATGTGCTTATTTGCATTAGCTCTGTTCATTTTTGTTTCTTTGAGCTCTAATTTTCTGTTCCCTATCTTCTCCCAGTATCCCATGCTAGATTTAGGGGGAGCAAGACATCCAAGGGAAAGAAATTTCTTCAATTCTTTGCATATCTTTTTCTTTAGGGACATGTCAATATCTATTGTGGTACTCAGTACTCACTCTACATGTCATCCCAGTCTTGGTACTCTTGTGGTTTCTTTTGTTTGCTCTAGCTAGTAGGTGCATCTGTGTTATCTAACCTTGTTTACGCAGATTCATCCCATCCTAGCCAACTCAAGACCACAAGGTAAGTATATGCATCATAGTCATGTGTATGAGAAATTCTTGCTGATGTACATACTGTTTGAAAGAAGGACTCATGGGCATGAATGCACATTTCCCATATTCGCATCCTTTGCTCTGATGCATATAGCCAAGATATATGTAACACATTGCCTACTCTGTCATGTTTATGCTCTCACATGCTTCTATATTCCATATTCACATGATTGCATACATGTAGGGGGGCCTATGCATGTTACATGTCCTTCCAAAGCTTTACTTGCTATTGTCTATATCTTTATCTAAAGCTTTGATGTATGTTGCCATCAATTACCAAAAAGGGGGGGATTGAAAGCACAAGTGCTCCCTGGGTGATTTTGGTAATTAATGACAACATATCTCTTGTTGGACTAATACTTTTACCTAGTATGTTTCACACAAGTTCAATAAAATCAAGTGGCATTGACTAAAGGATGTGGAACCCCTTCAAGATGCTAAGGACAAAGGATTGGCTCAATCTTCAAGTACAAGACTCTACATTTTATATTTTAGTGATCCAAGATCACATTGAGTCTATAGGAAAAGCCAATACTATCAAGAGGGATGAGGTGTTGCTTAATGGCTTGCTTGCTCAAAGTGCTTAGTGATATGCTCCAAAACCCTCAACTACCTTCCCGCATCCACATATGACCTAAACCAAAAGTCAAACTCGGCCCCATCGATTATTTCTATCCGGCGCCACCGAGTTCAGATGTAATAGCCACTACCACAAACCCTAGGCAAATCGGTTTCACTGAGAGGGATCTCGGTCTCACCGAGATGGGATTGTAATCTCTCTGTGTATGTCCATTACCAAAATCGGTCTCACCGAGTTTGAGCAATCGGTACTACCGAGATTACAATGCAAACTCTCTGGTCAGCTTATTACCAAAATCGGTTCCACCGAGTTTGTGTAATCGGTCTCACCGAGTTTGCCTGACCAACTCTCTGGTTAGCTTATTACCAAAATCGGTCCCACCGAGTTTGTGTAATCGGTCGCACCGAGATTACGTTATGCCCTAACCCTAACCATATCGGTCCTACCGAGTTGCATGTCAGCCCCATCCAAAATCCTAACGGTCACTAGGTTTGCTAAATCGGTCCGGCTGAGTTTCTCAATTCGGTCTCACCGATATTGGTAAATTGTGTGTAACGGTTAGTTTTTGTGTGGAGGCTATATATACCCCTCCACCCACTCTTCATTCGTGGAGAGAGCCATCAGAAAAAACCTACACTTCCAATACACATTTTCTGAGAGAGAGCCACCTATTCATGTGTTGAGGCCAAGATATTCCATTCCCACCATATGAATCTTGATCTCTAGCCTTCCCCAAGTTGCTTTCCACTCAAATCTTCTTTCCACCAAATCCAAATCCTGTGAGAGAGAGTTGAGTGTTGGGGAGACTATCATTTGAAGCACAAGAGCAAGGAGTTCATCATCAACACACCATTTGTTACTTCTTGGACAGTGGTGTCTCCTACATTGGCTAGTTGTCACTTGGGAGCATCCGACAAGATTGCGGAGTTGAACCAAGGAGTTTGTAAGGGCAAGGAGATCGCCTACTTTGTGAAGATCTACCGCTAGTGAGGCAAGTCCTTTGTGGGCGACGGCCATGATGGTATAGACAAGGTTGCTTCTCCGTGGACCCTTCGTGGGTGGAGCCCTCCGTGGACTCGCGCAACCGTTACCCTTCGTGGGTTGAAGTCTCCAACAACGTGGATGTACGATAGCACCACCTATCGGAACCACGACAAAAACATCCGTGTCTCCAATTGCGTTTGAATTCTCCAAACCCTTCCCTTTACATTCTCGCAAGTTGCATGCTTTACTTTCCGCTGCTCATATACTCTTTGCATGCTTGCTTATTATGTATTGTGATTGTTAAACTTGTGCCAAAACTCCACTTGAACTTAAAGTAGTTAAAAACTGTAAATTTTGGTACTTAGTGTCTAATCACCCCCCCCCCTCTAGACACCTCTTCTCGATCCTTTCAGTCTCGGGCTCTGCTGCAAGCATGGCCACCCCCTTGCGCTTCACGTCCTTGGCCTTCTTCTCCTCAGGGTAAGTAGCCGGGAGCTCGAGGAGGGAAAGGCGCCCTTCCTCAGCCCTTGCGCACTTGGTCGCCAGGTTGAACAGCTCCAAGGTTGTGCACAGCTCCTCGTGGATGGTGAGCTCCTCCTTCATCTTGACATCACGGACGCCATCAGAAAACGCGGAGATGATGGCCTCGTCCGCCACCTTGGGGATCTTGAGGTGAACATTGCTGAAGCGTTGGATGTACGTTTGCAGGATCTCTCCTGGCTACTGCTTGATGCAGCGCAGGTCACCCGCGGCCGGAGGGCGGTCGCGAGTGCCCTGGAAGTTGGCGACGAAGCGGTCGCGCATCTCGTTCCAGGAGGAGATGGTGCCCGGGGGCAGGTTCAGGAGCCATGAGCAAGCGCCATCCTTGAGAGCCATGGGGAACCAGTTCGCCATGACTTCTTTGTCGCCGTTGGACGCCTCGATGCTCAGCTCGTAGAGCTACAGGAACTCCGCGGGGTCGGGGGTGCCGTCGTAGTGAGGTGGCAGGTCTGGCTTGAACTTGCCCGGCCAGGCGACGCTACGTAGCTCAGGAGTGAAGGCGCGGCAGCCTGCGGTGGCCACCGGGACCCTTTGCTGATGCGGAGCCTTCCCTTGATGCCCGCGCACCGCCGCCGCTGGCGGTGCACGGTCTTGTCGCAGTGGTGCTGGGAGTGCGGGCGCTTTCTCTTGTGGCTGGGGAACTTCTTGGCAGCTTCCTTCTTCTCGCGTGGGCGCCCGACGAGGCGGGTCACGCCGAGGGGACGCACTCCTTGGTGCCAGGACACCGTCTTGGTGCAGAGGTGGTGGAGGTGCTCCGTGAGCCATGTCGCCCGCAGCTGGCGGAGGGTGAGGCAGCGAGAGGGATGGTGCAGGGGAGCCCACTGCGGCGCTGACAAGCTCGGCGATGCGGTTCAACCAATCCTCGTAGAGGTCATCGACGGGGCGGTAGCATGGGAGCTCGCGTGCCATGAGCAGTGCGGCCTGCGCGTTCGTGGGAGCGCGACGAGCGTGAGACGACAAGCCGGCTGGGGTCTGCGACGGAGTGGCGGTGCGGTCATCCCGCCGCACCGAGGGGTGCAGCGAGGATGCTTGCTACTTGTTTCCCGCCGGGTCGGTGGCGGCGTTGGCGGCAGCCGACGGGGAACGACGGGGAGGCCCACCGACAGGAGCAGTCTGAGCGATGCGGGCGGCGAGAGCGGCCCGACGCTTAGTGCGGGCTCGACGAGCGTCCGCCATGGATGCAAAGAAGTGATGGGACGTGGATCAACGGAAGGAAAGCTTCGGCGCACCCCTACGTGGCACGCCAAATGTCGGATTTTGGGTTCTGGCAAAACCCTTGAGGTTCGAACACTGGAGTGCGCACAAATATCTCCCCCTACCTAATCACCCCCTCAGCCTCACCGCAATCTCAAGGCCTGGCTCAACGAACCCGCAACACAAGAGACACGAGATTTATACTGGTTTGGGCCACTGTTGTGGTGTAATACCCTACTCCAGTGTGGTGTGGTGGATTGCCTCTTGGGCTGAGGATGAACAGTACAAGGGAAGAATAGCCTCCTGAGGAGAGGTGCTCTTGTGCTTGGTGAGTGTGTGTGAGGATGATCTGGACTAGTTCAAGCTCAGTTCATTCGAGATGAGTTGCCTGCTACTCTGGTGGCTAGTCCTATTTATAGAGGCCCTGGTCCTCTCCCCAAATATTGAGCGGGAAGGGAGCCAACAACGGCCAAATTCGAAGGAAGACAACTAGTACAAGTTATCCTGACTAAAGGTGGTCTTCGCTTGCCAAAGGCTCTGGTGGTGACGCCGTCTTGGGCTCCACGGTGACCTCCGTCCTGCCGTCCTGCTGGTCTTGGTCTCGTTGCACCGATATGGAAACCTTTGCCTGATGCGTCGGGACTCCTTGCATGTGCTTGCCCCTTTAACACCAAAGAGGAAACGAGGACACTGCGCGACTGGCGGCCGCCTAGCTCCAGTCTTCATGGCTTGCGTCACAGGAACCTCGCGAGGTGTCCCTTGCCTTGATCTCTCTGCCCCTCGCAAGCCAGCCTGGTGAGGCCGCCCCCGAGGAGGTCTTGTGTCGTCCGCCTCGTGAGGCTTGGCCCCTCGCGAGGGTCTTGAGTGTTTTCTGGTGAAGATGGGCTGTACGGGGCCATTGATGGAGCCACGCCGTGGGCCGCAGGTAGGCAAGTCTGAGGACCCCCGTTCCCAGGATGCTGACAGTTAGTAATGAGCTAGAAACTAACTCTAACCTCTAGCTAAGTTGAGTATCTAAACAGGGCTGTGTTGTTGTTGTTGTTGCTGGTCTTCTACGTATATCTAGACATCATTAGAACATTGATGTAACACTCTTCCTTGTTGCTATGTAGCCCAGGATTGCATATTTAGACATTAAGTACAGTGCATGTTGCTATGTAACCTCAGATATATTACATATGGCCCAAGTTAACCTAATGAAAAATGGGTTGCAGATATATTAAGTTAAAAGTCCGATTCACCGATTAGTCCCTTATCAGCCGCCGGCCTATATGGTACCAGCTACCGATATCCCGAGCAAAGGAGCAGATATAAACCATGGGATGAAACTAACCTCGATGGAAAACAATAGTCCTTCCCAAAATTGTCCTGTGTAGGTACATCGAGAAGCATGTTAAGCACAACAGGCTAAACATCAACCAAAATTATACATGGCATGCAAAATAATCTCCAAAAGATAGCTTCAGTGTGCAGGTTTAAGCACGCTAATAAAGCAAAACAAGTGGAAAGGTCTGCTAACTGCAATAGGCCTAACATTTAACAACAAGCAAACATAGTCATTCAAACTGGTATTGTGCCGGTCTAAGTACAGTGGTTATTGTTAAACAAAAATGGAAAGGCGTGTTAACTACAAGATGCAGCAACCAAATGTAGTCATTCATAGTGGTATTGTTGAAATTGGTATTGATGAAATTGAACTGCACAGTTCATACTTGCACATATAGAACATCACGTTGTGAATAACTGGAATAAACAAGGCATATATACTACGAACAACCAAAGATAGCATTTGAAACTGGACATATGCTAACTACAAACAACCGGACAATCAAAAACTTCAAAAGAGGCATATGCTAGCTATAACAGGCTTAACAGCAAGCAAATATATGCATTCCTATCGGTATGTTTAAAACTGGATTGATGAAATGTACTACACAGTAAATAATTGCACATATAGAGCATCACATTGTGAACAACTGAAATAAACAAGGCATACTGCAAACAACCATATATAGCAATTAAAACTGGACATATTCTCACTACACTACAAAAGGGACTCGACAAAACAAATCATGGGTTTCCCCCTGTGAAGAGGCACGACAAAACAAGTCATGGGTTTCCTCACTTGTCACATATGGGCTCATTCTTGTGGGAAGAGCACAGACCCTGGATGCGCTCCATGTTGTCGCAGATGGGCTCCTTCCCCTTGGAAGAGCACGGCTGTAGGGTGCCCTCCCTAATGTCGCAGACGGGCGCTTTCCCCTTGGAAGAGCAGATGGGCTCTTTCCCCTTGGAAGATCCAGAGAGGGTGCCCTCCTCGTGGTCGCCTTCGATGAGGTATGACTTGGAAGTTGTGGATCCCAAGCCAACGTCGCAGAACGTGTCCTTCAGAAATGACAAAAGGGGCTCGATGGCGATGTAGAATGGAAAATTGTTGACAGCGAGCCAGAGGATATCAGCGGCGGGGCCATGGATGAGATCGGCGGCGGTTGAAACCGAGGGGTTGGGGGTGGGCCACTTAACCTGTGACACAACCCGCCTCAGGCCGTCGCTGTCGATAACCTCGATGTCGTAGCCGGCGGCCGAGACATGCCCACATACTCTAGCCCGCTGCTTGAGTGCTTACCGCCAGTAATGGTCGTCAGCTTCCTCGGCAACGTCAGGCGAAGAGACCGCTATACACCTTCTTTGGGCCAGTCGCTCCTCGAGCTGCACGGGAAGCGTAGCCGGGCTTAGGCTGCGATGCTCTGGAGTGGGGGATGGGGATGGGGATCTGTGGGAAAGGGGCGTTTGGCAGGCGTCATCTAAGAAACTCAGGGCGACCTGGGTATGGAGATCGGTGGGTAAGCTGCACGGGCAAGCCGGCAGATGTTGACAATGGAGGCCTTGTGGCGGCGGCGGCTGCGAGGACCTTGCTAGGGTTTTGAGCGAGGGAGGATCTCTGTGTGTGTGTGTGTGTGTGTGTGTGTGTGTGTGTGTGCGCGCGCGCGCACGTACGCCCGAGGAGGTTTTGGTGTGTGTGTGTGCGTACGCCCAAGGAGGTTTTGGTGTGTGTGTGTGTGTGTGTGTTGTGTGTGTGTGGAGGGGGCGCGGGGTTTTTGAGGAAATGACGCGGGTACTGAAAATTTTACTACGCGGGAGTCAAACGCGGGAGTGAAATGTCAGGCTATTGAAAATTTTGATGATAGTGCATCACACACGGTCCGAAGATAACAACCATGTGTTATGAAACAGAAAAACCCTCGAGGCGGGCAGATATTTTCTAGGGATGCAGGCGGGATTGGGAACAAGAAACATCGCACACGGTCCGGAGATAACAACCATGTGTTATGAAACAGAAAAACCCTCGAGGCGGGTAGATAATTTCTAGGGAAGCAAGTGGGATTGGGAACAAGAAACATCGCACACGGTCCGGAGATAACAACCGTGTGTTATGAAACAGAAAAACCCTCGAGGCGGGCATATATTTTTGAGAGGGGGAGCCTCGTGGAGCCCAATGTACTGTGCGAATGTGTGCGTGACAGGTGCACCGGCATGGCACACGGTTAGTTTGAGTGAACCGTGTCTGTTGTGTCATCCGACTTGTCTAATGTTCATAAATTTGGCGAAAAATGACGCGGGAGAAGGTCAGAACACGAACACACTTGCATGTGGACCAAATTTATGTATCAAAGGGTGGTTTTATTTTCAAATACCAAATGCAACTTCGATGTGGCACCTCTCTCGCAAACACACGGTATTGCTTGCCCCCACCCCCCCTCATGTCGGCACGAAGGGAATCCTAAGCTATGAATGCATGCCCCTCCCCCAACCGAGGTTCACCTAGCAAAGTGCGAAGTAGCTAGCAGCCCCCCTCCTCCCTCGTGTAAAGACGAAGGGAATCCTAAGCTATGAATGCATGCCCCCAATCGAGGTTCATTCACCTAGCAAAGTGTGAAGTAGCTAGCATCCCCCTCCCTCGTGGTCAAGCACGCAGGGAATCCTAAGCTATGCATGCATGCCCCCCAACCGACGATCACTCACATAGCATAGTGCGAAGTAGCTAGCAGCCCACCTCCCTCGTGTCGGCAAGAAGGGAATCCTAAGCTATGAATGCACGTCCCCCAACCGAGGTTCACCCTAGCAAAGTGCGAAGTAGCTAGCAGCTCCTCCTCCCTCGTGTCGGCACGAAGGGAATCCTAAGCTATGAATGCATGCCCCCTCAACCGAGGTTCACCTAGCAAAGTCTTGAGTAGCTAGCACCCCGTGTCGGCACGAAGGGAATCCTAAGCTATGAATGCATGCCCCCTCCCCCCCCCCAACCGAGGTTCACCTAGCAAAGTGCGAAGTAGCTAGCAGCCCCCACCCCCCTCGTGTCGCCATGAAGGGAATCCTAAGCTATGAATGCATGCCCCCCTCCCCTAACCGAGGTTCACCTAGCAAAGTAGCAACCCCCCCCCACACACACACACTTTGGTGGTGGGCCAGAGAGGCATATATCTCACCAAGATGGATCGTAAAACGGACCAAGAATAATCCACCTTGGTCGTACAACCTCTCTCTTGTTGTTGGTCAAAGTGATGGCCGTCCATGCAACCCCGGAGATGGGCTAGCTCGCCAATAATCACGCAAGTAGCTAGTCCCCGAAGACAACCACTGCATGCATGTGGCCCAAACATATGTATGGAGAGGTGTGTTTTGAGTAACAATGGAACAACTTTGATGTGGCACTGTGATTTCGAACTAGAAATCCCCACACTGAGTGAGGGTTAGGTTGACGATGCATATGTATGTTACACCACACTTCAAGCCAACGACGGGGATTCATGCATGCATTTGTGCATAGTATATGCACTCAAACTTAATTAGGTCTGAATCTCACCATGACCTATACTACAATAACACGAACCAAATGAAGAATCCGCCATGGTAACCTATCTTGTTGTTGGTCAAGGTGATCATGGATGTCCATGCGGGCCCACAAAGATATAGGCTTGTCGCTGATAACCACGCGAGGGAGTGTACAGTTCAAAGGCAACCACTACATGCATATGTATGGAGGTGATGTGTGCATGCATGTTTGAATACACAACATTGATGTGGGGTGTGTGTCAAAAATCGTACACTAGCTCCCCACACAGAGCGAGATCGGTTCATGATGTGTCGTTGTACTAGCCACTTCGACTCGATGGGAGGGATTCATGCGTACACATGCATGTGTGTGTGCTCAAACTATATCATGCATGTCATCCCAGAGAAAAAATAATAATCCCCACCTAAGTCAAATTAACCTCTCTTATTGTCAGGCAAAAAGTAGTGATGGACCAAGCAGGCCTAGAGATGGAAAGCATCGATATCGCTGATAACCACTTAAGTGGGTGCGAGAGGACAACCACCACCACTTTGCATGTGGGCCAAACATATATATGTTGAATACAAAAAATGCACAACTTTGATGTGCCACATGCCTCAAAAACCGTAAACCATGCACCCACATAGAGCGAGGTTCATATCAAGCGTACTACATATGATGGTCCCCTTCCCCCCCTCTTCACCGCATACTATATGCTCCTGCCATAATATATGTACAACCCAAAAGAATCCTCATCGGTGGTGAAATTAATTAACCTCTCCCGATGTAGGTCAAAGTGATGCATGCATGCATTAACGATGGCCTCGTGGGACCACAGATGGAAGCGTCGCACGTGAGTGTCCTAGCTAGGATATGCATGTGGCCCAAAAAGGTGTTGTGTGATGTTTGAATAACCAATTTCACAATTTTGATGTGGCTCGTGCCTCGGAAACCAAAAAGTCCCGACACTGAGTGAGGTGTACTTTTTCATGGATGCCAGACGTATAGTATATATGCTAGTCCCTCCCACCTCTTCGACGCTGCGTACTATATACCACCATAACACAAACAAAAAAGATTCTACCTTGCTGGTCAAATTAACCTCACCGCTAATTTGTTCATCAAAGTGATGGACGACGACCTCATGCCCACAAAGAAGCGCCACACGTGAGTATCGAGTGTCGTGTAGGACAACCATCGACTGCATGTGGCCAAAACATTTATGTATGAAAGGGTTGTGTAATGTTTTAAATAATGATTTCACGACTCTGATGTGGCACCGGACTGCCTAACAAAATGGACAACCCACACGGTGGCTCACAACTCGTAGTGTACTATGAGCCACCCGCCGCCACCAGACGCACACACTCACACACACACCACGAATCCACCGCAACTCGTAGTGTACTGAGAGAGCATGGCTGGGCTTCGGCCTGGCACTGTTCGAAGATGTTTTTTTTTAAACAGACACAACAAAAATATAATAAAACCAAATGAAATAAAATTCAACCTAGGCATATTATATATCGAAATTTTCATAAAAAGATTTTCTATAGCCTGAACATTTTTCTAGCGTCAAATAAAATCCACAATAATTTAAATAAAGCAAATAGTGCGACTGTTGAATAAAACCTCATAAAAATCATTTTAAAAACACCAGAATAATTTCATATTTATTTCTCTCCAATTTTTTGATGTAGGGAATCATTTTACCCTATTTTCTATATATTTTATTTTTGGAGAAAAATAATTTGAATAAAACCCAAATAAGTCCAAACTGAAAATAATTTCAAAGGGACTTTAAATTTGATTCTTTTAAACTTCCAACTCATATTTCATATGTTTTGAAGAAGTCATTTTATCTTCTGTCAAGAAAATCATTGAGTTGCTTAAAGTTTCTGAATTTGAAATATTTCCAAATGAAATTCAAATATTTTCGAAACCCTTTTCATTTATTTAAATGGAAGAAGTCATATCATCTTCGCTCCATGGTTTTGTGATGAAAAGTATTTGAATTCACGGAGATCGTAAATTCAAAATGAAGGTTTTGGGAAAGTCATTTTATTCCTTCTCATTTAACTTTCAAAAAGTTTCAAATTTCACTCAATTTCACACAAGCAACCACGCCACAATCAAACAATCAATCAAAACTATTTATTTAATATAACATTCCATAATTTAGAATTTTGGGATGTTACAAACCTACCACCCTTAAAATGAATCTCATCCTCGAGATTCGGAGAGGCTAGAAAGAAATAGGTTAGGTTTGGGGTCTCCTCAAAATCCATCTATCGTCACAGGGAGGTCTGGGGTGCTACCACCCCTAGAAACATGGTTACAGTTCCATCAAAACTCAGGTCGTACATCCTTATTGTTGATGGTGTCAGTCTTCTCATATTCTCGAAAAACAATTCCTTCTGTGGGCTCTTCCGGTAGTGACATAACCCTTTTCCTCAATTCTTCTGTCTTTTTATCTGGGACTGGGTCTTCTTAGCTAACGGGTCTGGCGCCAATACTAAACAACTATCGATATCTCATGGTGGTCAACAATTTATGGTTTCTCCTGTAGGAAATGGGTCTGGGTTGAACCTCACCGTATATCCTATGATTGGCAACCGCTGCCTTGTACAAGGGAAAAAACTGGCATACCATTCTAAGGTTTAAACAAGGGTTTGATCATCGTCTCTCTACTATAGGTAAGTCAGTCAGATTTACCATCCCATATAGCAAGGCGAATAATAAGAGTAAGTCAGTATGGTGATCAATCCATCCCGCACCAAATCATTACCTTGTACATGGTTTAGCGAATCTCGCATTCTAACACTCGGTCATCCTCACAAGCATTGCAGAATTTCTCTTGTCGATGAACTAAGTTCGGATAAATCCATGGATTCTGCAAGCCAAACAAACATCTACCGTTTCTTCACATCTCTTAGGTTTTGCGTTACTCCCATAAGATTGTCTGTCGATAAAGGCATAACTTCTTCTAGGGTTTTTCCTTCAGCAAGAGTGTGCTTGCTTCTTGGCAGGTCCCGGGGCCTGTGGGTTATGGCCCATCTCATCACTTGTAAACCTTGAACTCATCATCGGGGCAACTGATCATTATTCCAACACCAGCTTCCTAGCATTCTTAAATCCATCCAATTGTACTGTCTCCCTTCCTTCTATTGGTGCCAAACTAAGACGTGATTACTCAGACTCATCATGGATTTGCAATTTCTCCATATTTCCAACATCATACCTCCTTTATATCCAATAGTACTTCATCTCTTCATCCTCTTGGGATACCCCTAATATCGAGACAAAACTCGTACTAATTCTGTCCGAAGTCCACTCCGTGGAATATCACTATCTTTTCCAGAGGTCAAGTGTCCTCATAGGGTACTACCACCCTTGAAATGCCCAAATTCATCCATAGACCATATTTCTCATATCCTCGGAAATGGTCAAAAATCTTTCTTCATAGAGTAACTACTCATGAAATACATATCAGTACAAATGATGCTAACTTTATTGATTCTCAAATTATTACAATCTCCTGCATTTCCATCACATGCCTCAACTCAACACCTTAATACAAAAGAGTTGTTCCCGCTACTTCTACTACTACTACATTTGTTTGTTGCAAACTCAACTATTTAGCTCAAGCCTCCTTTTCTTTGGGACAATCCCTGGCAAAGTGCCCTACTTCATTATAGCCGAAACATACTACTTCTGACAAATCTCGTGGTTTCCTTGTGATTACATAGCCTCCTTGGGTCCTTGGCTTCCTTTTTGGGCAACCACTGAGGTAGTGCCCTGAATCTTTACACCTGAAACAGGTGATATGACCCAGGTCCTTCCTGGAATCCAATCTATTTCTCTTCCTGGACTTTTCCATGCCAATCAGGGCTTCTATTTCCTGTGGGTCATACTCTACTTCCTCTGTCGGGAATTCTACTAGATCCCCATTCAGACAATTCTGGGAGATGTGTCCTTCTTCTCCACATGAATAGCATGACTTGGTGCAGGGTTTAATTGGATATTCTTCGGATGTGTCCTCCACCTGTTCCTTCATCCCAGTTTCTTCTAAAATTTCCATGAGGGCTCCTTTCATTACTTCTTTCTTCTGCTAGATGGTTCATTGTGCCATGGGGTAAATGTGACACTGAGCAGGGTAGTGGGTAGTTCCTTCACACAAGAAACAAGAAATCTGGCTAGTTGGGCATTCTTCAGCTGGGTGACTTCCTTCACAATTTAGGCATTCATCTTTGTGCTCTTTATGGTTGTGTCCTATTTCTCCACAGAGCTTGCATGCACAAGGTTTCTTCATATTCTTTCTATAAGACTTCAATTTCTGGGACACAAGATGAGACTTTAGCAGAGTCAACTTAAATTCTTCCCAACTGGTTACTCTTTGCCATCCATTGACAGTTTGGTACATCCTCCACCAAGTAGCAGCGCCTCTTTCAAAATATCGAGGAGCATGTTGGGTCATATCCTTTTCGGCTATAGGGTTATTCTTCATATGATCTTCCATGTTCTGAATCCATCGGACCGTCTCCAATTGACTCATCGGTCCAGAAAATATGAGTTCATCTCCATTCATCCTCTATTGGATCCAGAGGTTTTGGGGTGAGAGAGAGATAGAGAGGGATACACACAATACAAACAATAGTTTTGAAAAGACAGATTTTATTTGTGGTTGTCGGAAAAACATCAAACAAATGACAGCTCACAATCGTCGCATCTATTTAAATAGAGACGTAGGTATATAACATTGTTTTGATCTTCTAAAGGTCAATAGATCTTCAAAGTCATCAAACTCTTCAAGTCTTGTTCATGTCTCCGATGGCTTCTTCCGATCATGTTTGTCCTTCTCAAGTTCTTTTGCCAGGTCCTCACTGTTGATGCGAAGTCTCTCGTGACGTCCTTTAATGTTCTGGAGTTGAGTTCCAAACTTCTGGGTTTCAACATCCTTGGCATGAAACATGGTCCTGCTATCCTTCAGTTCCTGACGAATCTCCGGTATCTCGAGGTTTTGCTCCTCCAGCTTGGCTACTTTCAGCTTCTGGGTCCTGAGTTCTTCACGAAATACTTCCTTGTCAAATACGGCTACCTGAAGATCCATCAAAACTTCTTGATGTAACACTCAAGATCCTGGCGATACACCAGCTAAGGTTAAAACTTCATCTTGCTGATAGGTGCTCCATCAGCCTTCTTGTCATCCAATCCTTCCAAAGAAATGCATGCTTAACTCAGCACGGTGCCAATAGCATAAGCGGGCGATATGGTTAGCCGTGTCTATGCCCATGTTACTGCCATGAGCTTTCATTCCATAATTGATATCTCCTGTCTTAGGGTTTTCTTGACAAAAACCTTGAGTTTTTAACTCTCCGTGTTCCAGTCTTTATCCAACACACCTTGATCTCGGGTATTGACAGCTTCAATAGTCTGACAATTCCATAAGGGTAGCCTTCCTAGGTCATACCAATCTGGAAATTCTTCAGAGCCTTCAAATTCTCCTAGTCTTCGGAGTCTTCAACCATTGTAGTTTCCATTATTCTAATGCCCACTAAAATCCTCTGTATTCTGTAGTGGTCTTATTTGTCTTGAACTTCTTGGAGTGGTCTCATCAATCGAATCTTCGTGAGGTCAAAAGGGGAAAGGGGTATAGTCTAACTAAAAAGGGATATTTGAATAAGCTTCGAAAAGAAGAGAGGTAAAAGAACTTTTGAAAATAAAGTTGTAGAGAAAATCTTTCCTATGGGCTTGACAATTTCTAGGGGTCACGTGCTACAGTCAACATGTGCTCTGATACCATCTTGTAGCGACCCGACCTCAGACGGTCAAGTCTCTGTGCTTAAGTGTCATCCCTGGATCCGTATGCTATGCTGACACACAGTACTCGAGGATTTATAATAGAGGTAAATCACATGTATAAAGTAGCATAAATACTATTACCTCAATCCAAATAGCGGAAGTAACAACAAGGTTGTGGATTCCCATCAACACCAACGGCAAAGTTGAGTGTAGAAATCGTAACCCTAACATATCACTTACTCGTCGTAAGATAATTCTGCAACATGAGACGTTGCAGTCATATAGGTCAGTACATTGAATGTACTGGCAATTTCACACTGTAGAGTGATGTCTACTACATGACCTTCTTCTTGTAGACGTTGTTGGGCCTCCAAGTGCAGAGGTTTGTAGGACAGTAGCAAATTTCCCTCAAGTGGATGACCTAAGGTTTATCAATCCGTGGGAGGCGTAGGATGAAGATGGTCTCTCTCAAGCAACCCTACAACCAAATAACAAAGAGTCTCTTGTGTCCCCAACACACCCAATACAATTGTAGATTGTATAGGTGCACTAGTTCGGCGAAGAGATGGTGATACAAGTGCAATATGGATGATAGATATAGGTTTTTGTAAACTGAAAATATAAAAACAGCAAGGTAACAAGTCGTAAAAGTGAGCGTAAACGGTATTGCAATGCTAGGAAACAAGGCCTAGGGTTCATACTTTCACTAGTGCAAGTTCTCTCAACAATAATAACATAATTGGATCATATAACTATCCCTCAACATGCAACAAAGACTCACTCCAAAGACACTAATAGCGAAGAACAAACGAAGAGATTATGGTAGGGTATGAAACCACCTCAAATTTATTCTTTCCAATCAATCCATTGGGCTATTCCTATAAGTGTCACGAACAGCCCTAGAGTTCGTACTAGAATAACACCTAGATACTCCAATGTCACCTCAAGTATCCGTGGGTATGATTATACGATATGCATCACACAATCTCAGATTCATCTATTCAAACCAACACAAAGTACTTTAAAGAGTGCCCCAAAGTTTCTACCGGAGAATCAAGACGAAAACGTGTGTCAACCTATGCATAGGTTCATGGGCGGAACTCGCAAGTTGATCACCAAAACATACATCAAGTGAATCACGTGATATCCCATTGTCACCACAGCATACGGCAAGACATACATCAAGTGTTCTCAAATCATTGAAGACTCAATCCGATAAGATTACTTCAAAGAGAAAACTCAATCCATTACAAGAGAGTAGAGGGGGAGAAACATCATAAGATCCAACTATAATAACAAAGCTCGCGATACATCAAGATCATATCACCTCAAGAACACGAGAGAGAGAGAGAGATCAAACACATAGCTACTGGTACATACCCTCAGCCCCGAGGGTGAACTACTCCCTCCTCGTCATGGAGCGCGCCGGGATGATGAAGATGGCCACCGGTGAGGGTTCCCCCCTCCGGCAGGGTGCCGGAATAGGGTCCCGATTGGTTTTTGGTGGCTATAGAGGCTTGCGGCGGTGGTACTCCCTATCTATTCTATTCCCCGATCGTTTTAGGGTATATGGGTATATATAGGAGGAAGAAGTACGTCAGGGGAGCCACGAGGGGCCCACGAGGATGGAGGGTGCGCCCTAGGGGGGTGGGCGCGCCCCCTACCTCGTGGCTCCCTCGTTTCTTTCCTGACGTGCACTCCAAGTCTATCAGGTTGCTTTCCTTCCAAAAATAACTTCTCCAGAAGGTTTCATTCCGTTTCGACTCCGTTTGATATTCCTTTTCTGCGAAACACTGAAACAAGGGGAAAAAACAGGGACTGGCACTGGGCTCTGGGTCAATAGGTTAGTCCCAAAAATAATATAAAAGCGCATAGTAAAGCCCATTAAACATCCAAGATGGATAATATAATAGCATGAATACTTCATAAATTATAGATACGTTGGAGACGTATCATAGAGTAATGATGAATAATGGCTATCACTACATGCATATTTGGCTGGTGGAGGCTCTACGGTTATCATTTGCATAAAGCTAGTTTTTTCCTACAACAAAGGAATATATTTTATTTAACTATAAAGTTTGTTAAAAACATTGAGAAGGTTCCTCCAACTCAATCTCAAAATAATAGTTATAACCCAACAAATTATTTGAGTAAAGTGATGAGATCAAATGATAATTCTAGTACCAGATACTCAAGATGTCCATAACTGGGGACACGGCTAATCATGATTAGTTTGTACACTCTGCAGAGGTTTGCGTACTTTTCCCCAAAAGACTCGATCTCCTTCGTTGAATTTCTCACACTACATGTTGTTTGAGAAACGAATGAACGAGACACGGTCTTTCCGAAGAATTAACTCTTTACTCTGGGTAGACAGTTACACCTACTTTCCCCTACATCTGCTAGCCTACCACTGAAAGACGTCACACAACATACTCAACTATGCTAGAGCCCATAATGGCTTGTGGCTTGATACGTCTCCATCGTATCTACTTTTCCAAACACTTTTGTCCTTGTTTTGGACTCTAACTTGCATGATTTGAATGGAACTAACCCGGACTGACGCTGTTTTCAGCAGAATTGCCATGGTGTTATTTATGTGCAGAAACAAAAGTTCTCGGCATGACCTGAAACTTCACGCAGATTATTTTTGGAAAATAAAAAAATACAAGCGAAAGAATGAAGGCCAGGGGGCCCACACCCTTTCCACGAGGGTGGGGGCGCGCCCCCTGCCTCGTGGTCCCCCTGGTGCTCCACCGACCTCAACTCCAACTCCATATATTCACGTTCGGGGAGAAAAAATCAGAGAGAAAGATTCATCGCGTTTTACGATACGGAGCCGCCGCCAAGCCCTAAACTCTCTCGGGAGGGCTGATCTAGAGTCCGTTCGGGGCTCCGGAGAGGGGAATCCGTCGCCATCGTCATCATCAACCATCCTCCATCACCAATTTGATGTTGCTCACCGCCGTGTGTGAGTAATTCCATCGTAGGCTTGCTGGACGGTGATGGGTTGGGTGATATTTATCATGTAATCGAGTTAGTTTTGTTAGGGTTTGATTCCTAGTATCCACTATGTTCTGAGATTGATGTTGCTATGACTTTTCTATACTTAATGCTTGTCACTAGGGCCCGAGTGCCATGATCTCATATCTGAACCTATTATGTTTTCATGAATATATATGAGTTCTTGATCCTATCTTGCAAGTCTATAGTCACCTCCTATGTGCTATGATCCGGCAACCCCGAAGTGACAATAATCGGGACCACTCCCGGTGATGTCCATAGTTTGAGGAGTTCATGTATTCACTATGTGTTAATGCTTTGGTCCGGTACTCTATTAAAAGGAGGCCTTAATTTCCTTAGTTTCCATTAGGACCTCGCTGCCACGGGAGGGTAGGACAAAAGATGTCATGCAAGTTCTTTTCCATAAGCACGTATGACTATATTCAGAATACATGCCTACATTACATTGATGAATTGGAGCTAGTTCTGTGTCACCCTATGTTATGATTGTTACATGATGAACCGCATCCGACATAATTCTCCATCACTGATCCAATGCCTACGAGCTTTCCACATATTGTTCTCCGCTTATTTACTTTTCCGTTGCTACT
Source organism: Aegilops bicornis (assembly GCA_021605145.1). Lineage (NCBI taxonomy): Eukaryota > Viridiplantae > Streptophyta > Magnoliopsida > Poales > Poaceae > Aegilops > Aegilops bicornis. The sequence goes on from CM038674.1 coordinate 516,326,501, forward strand.
GTTACAATTACTACAAAACCCAAAAATATTACTTTTGCTACCGTTACCGTTACTATCATACTACTTTGCTACTAAATACTTTGCTGCAGATACTAAGTTATCCAGGTGTGGTTGAATTGACAACTCAACTGCTAATACTTGAGAATATTCTTTGGCTCCCCTTGTGTTGAATCAATAATTTGGGTTGAATACTCTACCCTCGAAAACTGTTGCGATCCCCTATACTTGTGGGTTATCATGGCTGCACACGGAAGTTTCTAGCATGAAATAATTTTTTGATCCCTTTGAGCCTGGGTGGCGAACCGTAGGATGATCACACGGGTACTCCGGGATATCCTAGGACAACACTTGATTCTCCAAGTGCTCACAACCAATCCACCCAGATGTGTATTAAAGTAGCCACCTTAAGTTAACCATTAATTAACATCTCTCACATCTGTCATGGATCACTCAAACCAAACCACGTCTACGAGCATAGCATAGCAGTATAAGCATAACGTAGAAGTAACTCCCATGGTTTGATATAAAGGCAATAGGTTCTACCTCATCATCTACTTCACAAACCCACATGTTAAACAGATCCTACTCATGCAATGTTTGAGGATTGGAACTAATGCATAAAAATTGGGTAATAAAGGGGTATGATCAAAGTGTTACTTGCCTTGTACTGTTGATGAAGATGATTCACACTCATAACTCCTGATAGGTTCTACTCGTCACACTCCGGTCAATCTACCGTAAGCAAGCAATTGCATACATAAGCACTCATGCAAAAGAATCAAAGAAAATATCTCGGAAAACTTCGAAAACAAGCAATTAACTCTTGCAACATAAAACAATTTCTAACAGTACCAAAATTAAGTGAATTTGGCCTTATCAGAAAGTTTATGTCAAGAGCTTCAATTAGCAAAAAGAAACAAGTAAATCGGAGTTATAAAACTCAAGTTACGATCAACAAAGTGAAGGAAATATGCCCTAGAGGCAATAATAAAGTTATTATTTATTTCCTTATATCATGATAAATGTTTATTATTCATGCTAGAATTGTATTAACCGGAAACATAATACATGTGTGAATACATAGACAAACAGAGTGTCACTAGTATGCCTCTACTTGACTAGCTCGTTAATCGAAGATGGTTATGTTTCCTAACCATAGACATGAGAATGATGTGATTGACATGACCCATTCCGTTAGCCTAGCACTTGATCGTTTAGTATGTTGCTATTGCTTTCTTCATGACTTATACATGTTCCTGTAACTATGAGATTATGCAACTCCCGTTCACCGGAGGAACACTTTGGGTGCTACCAAACGTCACAACGAATCGGGTGATTATAAAGGAGTACTACAGGTGTCTCCAAAGGTACATGTTGGGTTGCCGTATTTCGAGATTAGGTTTTGTCACTCCGATTGCTCGGAGAGGTATCTCTGGGCCCTCTCGGTAATGCACATCACTATAAGCCTTGCAAGCAATGTAGCTAATGAGTTAGTTACGGAATGATGCATTACGTAATCGAGTAAAGAGACTTGCCAAGAACGAGATTGAACTAGGTATTGGATACCGACGATCAAATCTCGGGCAAGTAACATACCGATGACAAAGGGAACAAAGTATGTTGTTATGCGGTTTGACCGATAAAGATCTTCGTAGAATATGTAGGAGCCAATATGAGCATCCAGGTTCCGCTATTGGTTATTGACCGAGAATAGTTCTAAGTCATGTCTACATAGTTCTCGAACCCGTAGGGTCCGCACGCTTAACATTACGATGACAATTTTATTATGAGTTTATAAGTTTTGATGTACCGAAGGAGTTCGGAGTCCCGGATGAGATCGGGGACATGACGAGGAGTCTCGAAATGGTCGAGATGTAAAGATCAATATATTGGACGACTATATTCGGAGTTCGGAAAGGTTCCGAGTGATTCGGTATTTTCGAGTACCGGAGAGTTACGGAATTCGCCGGGAGTATATGTGCTTTACTAGTGTTTATAGTAGCCCCGAGTATTTGATACTTGTTCGGTTGCTAAGATTAGTAACTCAAACAGGAGTTCTGAGAATAAACAATGACTAGTTGAAGGGGAAGTGACGATGAGTGTTGGAAGTAGTTCCAAGATTGATATGATCATCATCGCACACTCCCTATACTTTCGGGATTAGTGTTAAACCTAAATAAATGTTATTTGGCGTTTGCGTTGAGCATGAATATGATTTGATCATGTTTATTGCAATATAGTTATTCATTTAAAATCAGAGAATAATTGTTGTTACATTTAAATGAATAAAACCTTCAATGGTCATACACCCAATGAAAATAGTTTGTTGGATCTCGATCGTAGTGATACACATATTCATAATATTGATGCCAAAAGATGCAAAGTTAATAATGATAGTGCAACTTATTTGTGGCACCGCCGTTTGGGTCATATCGGTGTAAAGCGCATGAAGAAACTCCATCTTGATGGGTTTTTGGAATCACTTGATTATGAATCATTTGATGCTTGCGTAACCATGCCTTTTGGGCAAGATGAGTGAAACTCCGTTGTTCGGAACAATGGAACGAGGTCTTGACTTGTTGGAAATAATACATACCGATGTATGCGGTCCAATGAGTGTTGATGCTCGTGGTAGGTATCGTTATTTTAGACCTTCACAAGATGATTTGAGCAGATATGAGTATATCTACTTAATGAAGCACAAGTGCGAAACATTTGAGTTCAAAGAATTTCAGAGTGAAGTGGAGAATCATCGTAATAGGAAATAAAGTTTCTACGATCTGATCGTGGAGGAGAATATTTGAGTTATGAGTTTGGCCTTCATATAAAACAATGTGGAATAGTTTCACAGCTCACGCCACATGGAACACCATAACGTAATGGTGTGTCCGAACGTCATAACCGCACTTTATTTGATATGGTGCGATCAATGATGTCTCTTACCGATTTACCAATATCGCTTTTGGGGTTATGCATTAGAGACAGTTGCATTCACGTTAAATAGGGCACCATTAAATCCGTTGAGACGACACCGTATGAACTATGGTTTAGCAAAGAAACCTAAGTCGTCGTTTATTAAAGTTTGGAGTTGCGATGCTTATGTGAAAAGGTTTTCAACCCGATAAGCTCGAACCCAAATCGGAAAAGTGCGTCTTCATAGAATACCCAAAGGAAACTGTTGGGTACTCCTTCTATCACAGATCCAAAGGCAAAACATTCGTTGCTAAGAATGGATCCTTTCTAGAGAAGGAGTTTCTCTCGAAAGAAGTGAGTGGGAGGAAAGTAGAGCTTAATAAGGTAATTTGTACCTTCTCCCGAATTGGAAACTAGTTCATCACTTTGAAATCAGTTCCAAAGTGATGCCTACACCAATTAGTGAGGAAGCTAATGATGATGATCATGAAACTTCAAGATCAAGTTACTACCAAAACCTCGTAGGGTCAACCAGAGTAAGATCCGCACCAGGTGGTACGGTAATCCTATTCTAGAAGTCATGTTACTAGACCATGATAAACCTACGAACTATGAGGAAGCGATGATGACCCCAGATTCCGCAAAATGGCTTGAGGCCATAAAATCTGAGATATGATCCATGTATGAGAACAAAGTATGGACTTTGATTGACTTGCTCGATGATCAGCAAGCCATGTTAAATAAATGGATCTTCAAGAGGAAGATGATCTTGATAGTAGTGTTACTATCTACAAAGCTAGACTTGTCGAAAAAGGTTTTTGACAAAGATCAAGATGTTGAATACAATGAGATTTTCTCACTCGTATCGATGCTTAAAAGTCTGTCCGAATCATGTTAACAATTGCCACATTTTATGAAATCTGGCAAATGGATGTCAAAACTGCATTCCTTAATGGTTTTCTTAAAGAAGAGTTGTATATGATGCAACCAGAAGATTTTGTCAATCCTAAAGGTGCTAACAAAATATGCAAGCTCCAGCGATCCATCAATGGACTGGTGCAAGCATCTCGGAGTTGGAATATACGCTTTGATGTGTTGATCAAAGCATATGGTTTTATCTGAGACTTTTGGAAAGGCCTGTATTTACAAGAAAGTGAGTGGGAGCACTACAGCCTTTTCCGATAAGTATATGTGAATGACATATTGTTGATCGGAAATAATGTAGAATTATTCTGCAAAGCATAAAGGAGTGTTTGAAAGGAGTTTTTCAAAGAAAGACCTCGGTGAAGCTGCTTACATATAAGTTTTTCAATGAATACATACCTTGACAAGATTTTGAAGTAGTTCAAAATGGAACAGTCAAAGAAAGAGTTCTTGCCTGTGTTACAAGGTGTGAGATTGAGTAAGACTCAAAACCCGACCACGGCAGAAGATAGAAAGAGAATGAAAGTCATTCCCTATGCATCAGCCATAGGTTCTATAAAGTATGTCATCTTGTACCAGGATCTATTGCATACCCTACCACTAAGCTTGGCAAGGAGTGCAATAGTGATCTAGGAGTAGATCAATGGACAACGGTCAAAATTATCCTTAGTGGAATAAGGATATGTTTCTCGATTATGGAAGTGAAAAAGGTTCGTAAAGGGTTACGCCGATGCAAGTTTTAACACTAATCTAGATGACTCTTAGTCTCAATCTGGATACATATTGAAAGTGGGAGCAATTAGCTAGAGTAGCTCCGCAATGCGAGCATTGTAGACATAGAAATTTGCAAAATACTTACGGCTCTGAATGTGACAGACCCGTTGACTAAAATTATCTCACAAGCAAAACATGATCACACCTTAGTACTCTTTGGGTGTTAATCACATAGCGATGTGAACTAGATTACTGAATCTAGTAAACCCTTTGGGTGTTGGTCACATGTCGATGTGAACTATGGGTGTTAACCACATATAGATGTGAACTATTGATGTTAAATCACATGGCGATCTGAACTAGATTATTGACTCTAGTGCAAGTGGGAGACTGAAGGAAATATGCCCTAGAGGCAATAATAAAGTTATTATTTATTTCCTTATATCATGATAAATGTTTATTATTCATGCTAGAATTGTATTAACCGGAAACATAATACATGTGTGAATACATAGACAAACAGAGTGTCACTAGTATGCCTCTACTTGACTAGCTCGTTAATCGAAGATGGTTATGTTTCCTAACCATAGACATGAGTTGTCATTTGATTAACGGGATCACATCATTAGGAGAATGATGTGATTGACATGACCCATTCCTTTAGCCTAGCACTTGATCGTTTAGTATGTTGCTATTGCTTTCTTCATGACTTATACATGTTCTGTAACTATGAGATTATGCAACTCCGTTTACCGGAGGAACACTTTGGTGCTACCAAACGTCACAACGAATCGGGTGATTATAAAGGAGTACTACAAGTGTCTCCAAAGGTACATGTTGGGTTGGCGATTTGAGATTAGGTTTTGTCACTCCGATTGCTCGGAGAGGTATCTCTGGCCCTCTCGGTAATGCACATCACTATAAGCCTTGCAAGCAATGTAGCTAATGAGTTAGTTACGGAATGATGCATTACGTAACGAGTAAAGAGACTTGCCAAGAATTGAGATTGAACTAGGTATTGGATACCGACGATCAAATCTCGGGCAAGTAACATACCGATGAAAAAGGGAACAAAGTATGTTGTTATGCGGTTTGACCGATAAAGATCTTCAGAGAATATGTAGGAGCCAATATGAGCATCCAGGTTCCGCTTATTGGTTATTGACCGAGAATAGTTCTAGGTCATGTCTACATAGTTCTCGAACCCGTAGGGTCCGCACGCTTAACGTTACGATGACAATTTTATTATGAGTTTATAAGTTTTGATGTACCGAAGGAGTTCGGAGTCCCGGATGAGATCGGGGACATGACAAGGAGTCTCGAAATGGTCGAGACGTAAAGATCGATATATTGGACGACTATATTCGGAGTTCGGAAAGATTCCGAGTGATTCGGGTATTTTTCGGAGTACCGGAGAGTTACGGGAATTCGCCGGGGAGTATATGGGCCTTATTGGGCCATACGGGAATGGAGGAGAGAGGCCAAAAGGAAGGAGGCCTGCGCCCCTCCGTCCGACTGGACAAGGGCGCAGCCCCTTTTCCTTATTCCTCTCCCCTCTTTCCCCTTCTCCTACTCCAACAAGGAAGGAGGAGTCCTACTCCCGGTGGGAGTAGGACTCCCCTTGGCGCCCCTCCTAGGCCGGCCGCCTCCCCTTGCTCCTTTATATCACGGGGCAGGGGGCACCTCTAGACACAACAACAACTGATCCCTTGGATCTCTTAGCCGCAGCGGTGCCCCCCTCCACCATAGTCCACCTCGATAATATCGTAGCTGTGCTTAGGCGAAGCCCTGTGACGGTAGAACATCAAGATCGTCACCACGCCTTCGTGCTGATGGAACTCTCCCTCGACACTCGGCTGGATCGGAGTCCGAGGGACGTCATCGAGCTGAACGTGTGCTAGAACTCGGAGGTGCCGTAGTTTTGGTGCTTGATCGGTCGGGCCGTGAAGACGTACGACTACACCAACCGCGTTGTGCTAACGCTTCCGCTTACGGTCTACGAGGGTATGTAGACAACACTCTTCCCTCTCGTTGCTATGCATCACCATGATCTTGCGTGTGCGTAGGAAATTTTTTGAAATTACTACGTTCCCCAACAGTGGCATCCGAGCCAGGTTTTATGCGTAGATGTCATATGCACGAGTAGAACACAAGTGAGTTGTGGGCGATACAAGTCATACCGCTTACCAAAGCATGTCATACTTTGGTTGGGCGGTATTGTGAGATGAAGCGGCCCGGACCGACATTACGCCAGACGCTTACGCGAGACTGGTTTCACCGCTATGAGCACTCGTGCTTAAAGGTGACTGGCGGGTGTCTATCTCTCTCACTTTAGTTGAACCGAGTGTGGCTACGCCCGGTCCTTGCGAAGGTTAAAACAGAACTAACTTGACGAACTATCGTTGTGGTTTTGATGCGTAGGTAAGAACGGTTCTTGCTCAGCCCGTAGCAGCCACATAAAAAACTTGCAACAACAAAGTAGAGGACGTCTAACTTGTTTTTGCAGGGCATGTTGTGATGTGATATGGTCAAGATGTGATGCTATATTTTATTGTATGAGATGATCATGTTTTGTAACCAAAGTTATCGGCAACTGACAGGAGCCATATGGTTGTCGCTTTATTGTATGAAATGTGAACGCCCTGTGATTGATTTACTTTATCACTAAGCGGTAGCGATAGTCGTAGAAGCAATAGATGGCGTAACGACAACGATGCTACGATGGAGATCAAGGTGTCGCGCCGGTGACGATGGTGATCATGACGGTGCGGAGATGGCGATCACAAGCACAAGATGATGATGGCCATATCATATCACTTATATTGATTGCATGTGATGTTTATCCTTTATGCATCTTATCTTGCTTTGATTGACGGTAGCATTTTAAGATTATCTCTCACTAATTATCAAGAAGTGTTCTCCACGAGTATGCACCGCTGCCAAAGTTCGTCGTGCCCGGACACCACGTGATGATCGGGTGTGATAAGCTCTCACGTCCATCTACAACGGGTGCAAGCCAGTTGCACACGTGGAATACTCAGGTTAAACTTGACGAGCCTAGCATATGCAGATATGGCCTCGGAACACGGAGACCGAAAGGTCGAGCGTGAATCATATAGTAGATATGATCAACATAGTGATGTTCACCATTGAAAACTACTCCATCTCACGTGATGATCGGTTATGGTTTAGTTGATTTGGATCACGTGATCACTTAGATGACTCAAGAGATGTCTGTCTAAGTGGGAGTTCTTAAGTAATATGATTAATTGAACTTAAATTTATCATGAACTTAGTCCTGGTAGTATTTTGCAAATTATGTTGTAGATCAATAGCTCGCGTTGTTGCTTTCATATGTTTATTTTGATATGTTCCTAGAGAAAATTATGTTGAAAAATGTTAGTAGCAATGATGCGGATTGGATCCGTGATATGAGGTTTATCCTCATTGCTGCACAGAAGAATTATGTCCTTAATGCACCGCTAGGTGACAGGCCTATTGCAGGAGCAGATGCAGATGTTATGAACGTTTGGCTAGCTCAATATGATGACTACTTGATAGTTTAGTGCACCATCCTGAACGGCTTAGAATCGGGACTTCAAAGACGTTTTGAACGTCATGGACCATATGAGATGTTCCAGGAATTGAAGTTAATATTTCAAGCAAATACCCGAGTTGAGAGATATGAAGTCTCCAAGAAGTTCTATAGCTAAAGGATGGAGGAGAATCGCTCAACTAGTGAGCAAGTGCCAGATTGTCTGGGTACTACAATCGCTTGAATCAAGTGGGAGTTAATCTTCCAGATAAGATAGTGATTGATAGAATTCTCTAGTCACCATCACCAAGTTAGTAGAACTTTGTGATGAACTATAGTATGCAAAGGATGACGAAAACGATTCCCGAGCTATTCATGATGTTGAAATCGACGAAGGTAGAAATCAAGAAAGAGCATCAAGTGTTGATGATTGACAAGACCACTAGTTTCAAGTGAATGGCAAAGGGAAAGAAAGGGAACTTCAAGTAGAATGACAAGCAAGTTGTCACTCCCGCGAAGAAGCCCAAAGCTTAACCTAAAGCCTGAAACTGAGTGCTTCTACTGCAAAGGAAATGGTCACTAGAAGTGGAACTACTCCAAATATTTGGTGGATAAGAAGGATGGCAAAGTGAACAAGGGTATATTTGATATACAGGTTATTGATGTGTGCTTTACTAGTGTTTATAGTAGCCCCTGAGTATTTGATACTTGTTCGGTTGCTAAGATTAGTAACTCGAAACAGGAGTTCTGAGAATAAACAATGACTAGTTGAAGGGAAGTGACGATGAGTGTTGGAAGTAGTTCCAAGATTGATATGATCATCATCGCACACTCCCTATACTTTCGGGATTAGTGTTAAACCTAAATAAATGTTATTTGGCGCTTATGCGTTGAGCATGAATATGATTTGATCATGTTTATTGCAATATAGTTATTCATTTAAAATCAGAGAATAATTGTTGTTCTGTTTAAATGAATAAAACCTTCAATGGTCATACACCCAATGAAAATAGTTTGTTGGATCTCGATCGTAGTGATACACATATTCATAATATTGATGCCAAAAGATGCAAAGTTAATAATGATAGTGCAACTTATTTGTGGCAATCGCCGTTTGGGTCATATCGGTGTAAAGCGCATGAAGAAACTCCATCTTTGATGGGTTTTGGAATCACTTGATTATGAATCATTTGATGCTTGCGAACCATGCCTTTTGGGCAAGATGAGTGAAACTCCGTTGTTCGGAACAATGGAACGAGTCTTGACTTGTTGGAAATAATACATACCGATGTATGCGGTCCAATGAGTGTTGATGCTCGTGGTAGGTATCGTTATTTTCTGACCTTCACAAGATGATTTGAGCAGATATGAGTATATCTACTTAATGAAGCACAAGTCTGAAACATTTGAGTTCAAAGAATTTCAGAGTGAAGTGGAGAATCATCGTAATAGGAAATAAAGTTTCTACGATCTGATCGTGGAGGAGAATATTTGAGTTATGAGTTTGGCCTTCATATAAAACAATGTGGAATAGTTTCACAGCTCACGCCACATGGAACACCATAACGTAATGGTGTGTCCGAACGTCATAACCGCACTTTATTTGATATGGTGCGATCAATGATGTCTCTTACTGATTTACCAATATCGTTTTGGGGTTATGCATTAGAGACAGTTGCATTCACGTTAAATAGGGCACCATTAAATCCGTTGAGACGACACCGTATGAACTATGGTTTAGCAAAGAAACCTAAGTCGCCGCTTATTAAAGTTTGGAGTTGCGATGCTTATGTGAAAAAGGTTTTCAACCCGATAAGCTCGAACCCAAATCGGAAAAGTGCGTCTTCATAGAATACCCAAAGGAAACTGTTGGGTACTCCTTCTATCACAGATCCAAAGGCAAAACATTCGTTGTTAAGAATGGATCCTTTCTAGAGAAGGAGTTTCTCTCGAAAGAAGTGAGTGGGAGGAAAGTAGAGCTTAATAAGGTAATTTGTACCTTCTCCCGAATTGGAAACTAGTTCATCAACCGAAATCAGTTCGGTGATGCCTACACCAATTAGTGAGGAAGCTAATGATGATGATCATGAAACTTCAAGATCAAGTTACTACCAAAACCTCGTAGGTCAACCAGAGTAAGATCCGCACCAGGTGGTACGGTAATCCTATTCTAGAAGTCATGTTACTAGACCATGATAAACCTACGAACTATGAGGAAGCGATGATGACCCCAGATTCCGCAAAATGGCTTGAGGCCATAAAATCTGAGATATGATCCATGTATGAGAACAAAGTATGGACTTTGATTGACTTGCTCGATGATCAGACAAGCCATGTTAAATAAATGGATCTTCAAGAGGAAGACAGATCTTGATAGTAGTGTAACTATCTACAAAGCTAGACTTGTCGAAAAAGTTTTTTGACAAAGATCAAGATGATGAATAAAAACAGATATTCTCACTAGAATCGATGCATAAAAGTCTGTCGAATCATGTTAACAATTGCCACATTTTATGAAATCGGCAAATGGATGTCAAAACTGCATTCCTTAATGGTTTTCTTAAAGAAGAGTTGTATATGATGCAACCAGAAGATTTTGTCAATCCTAAAGGTGCTAACAAAATATGCAAGCTCCAAATGATCCATCAATGGACTGGTGCAAGCATCTCGGAGTTGGAATATACGCTTTGATGTGTTGATCAAAGCATATGGTTTTATCTGAGACTTTTGGAAAGGCCTGTATTTACAAGAAAGTGAGTGGGAGCACTACAGCCTTTTCCGATAAGTATATGTGAATGACATATTGTTGATCGGAAATAATGTAGAATTATTCTGCAAAGCATAAAGGAGTGTTTGAAAGGAGTTTTTCAAAGAAAGACCTCGGTGAAGCTGCTTACATATAAGTTTTTCAATGAATACATGCCTTGACAAGATTTTGAAGTAGTTCAAAATGGAAATACCAAAGAAAGAGTTCTTGCCTGTGTTACAAGGTGTGAGATTGAGTAAGACTCAAAACCCGACCACGGCAGAAGATAGAAAGAGAATGAAAGTCATTCCCTATGCATCAGCCATAGGTTCTATAAAGTATGTCATCTTGTGTACGGATCTATTGCATACCCTACCACTAAGCTTGGCAAGGGAGTGCAATAGTGATCTAGGAGTAGATCAATGGACAACGGTCAAAATTATCCTTAGTGGAATAAGGATATGTTTCTCGATTATGGAAGTGAAAAAAGGTTCGTCGTAAAGGGTTACGTCGATGCAAGTTTTAACACTAATCTAGATGACTATTAGTCTCAATCTGGATACATATTGAAAGTGGGAGCAATTAGCTAGAGTAGCTCCGCAAGAGCATTGTAGACATAGAAATTTGCAAAATACTTACGACTCACGAATGTGAGACCCGTTGACTAAAATTATCTCACAAGTAAAACATGATCACACCTTAGTACTCTTTGGGTGTTAATCACATAGCGATGTGAACTAGATTACTGAATCTAGTAAACCCTTTGGGTGTTGGTCACATGTCGATGTGAACTATGGGTGTTAACCACATATAGATGTGAACTATTGATGTTAAATCACATGGCGATCTGAACTAGATTATTGACTCTAGTGCAAGTGGGAGACTGAAGGAAATATGCCCTAGAGGCAATAATAAAGTTATTATTTATTTCCTTATATCATGATAAATGTTTATTATTCATGCTAGAATTGTATTAACCGGAAACATAATACATGTGTGAATACATAGACAAACAGAGTGTCACTAGTATGCCTCTACTTGACTAGCTCGTTAATCGAAGATGGTTATGTTTCCTAACCATAGACATGAGTTGTCATTTGATTAACGGGATCACATCATTAGGAGAATGATGTGATTGACATGACCCATTCCTTTAGCCTAGCACTTGATCGCTTTAGTATGTTGCTATTGCTTTCTTCATGACTTATACATGTTCCTGTAACTATGAGATTATGCAACTCCGTTTACGGAGGAACACTTTGGTGCTACCAAACGTCACAACGAATCGGGTGATTATAAAGGAGTACTACAAGTGTCTCCAAAGGTACATGTTGGGTTGGCGATTTCGAGATTAGGTTTTGTCACTCCGATTGTCGGAGAGGTATCTCCGGGCCCTCTCGGTAATGCACATCACTATAAGCCTTGCAAGCAATGTAGCTAATGAGTTAGTTACGGAATGATGCATTACGTAACGAGTAAAGAGACTTGCCAGTAACGAGATTGAACTAGGTATTGGATACCGACGATCAAATCTCGGGCAAGTAACATACCGATGAAAAAGGGAACAAAGTATGTTGTTATGCGGTTTGACCGATAAAGATCTTCGTAGAATATGTAGGAGCCAATATGAGCATCCAGGTTCCGCTATTGGTTATTGACCGAGAATAGTTCTAGGTCATGTCTACATAGTTCTCGAACCCGTAGGGTCCGTGACGCTTAACGTTACGATGACAATTTTATTATGAGTTTATAAGTTTTGATGTACCGAAGGAGTTCGAGTCCCGGATGAGATCGGGGACATGATGAGGAGTCTCGAAATGGTCGAGACGTAAAGATCGATATATTGGACGACTATATTCAGACTTCGGAAAGATTCCGAGTGATTCGGGTATTTTTCGAAGTACCGGAGAGTTACGGGAATTCGCCGGGGAGTATATGGGCCTTATTGGGCCATACGAGAATAGAGGAGAGAGGCCAAAGGAAGGAGGCCTGCGCCTCTGGTCCGAATTGGACAAGGGCGCAGCCCCTTTTCCTTATTCCTCTCCCTCTTTCCCCTTCTCCTACTCCAACAGGAAGGAGGGAGTCCTACTCCTGGGAGTAGGACTCCCTTGGCGCGCCTCCCAGGCCGCCGCCTCCCCTTGCTCCTTTATATCTGCAGGCAGGGGGCACCTCTAGACACAACAACAACTGATCCCTTGGATCTCTTAGCCGTGTGCGGTGCCCCCCTCCACCATAGTCCACCTCGATAATATCGTAGCTGTGCTTAGGCGAAGCCCTGTGACGGTAGAACATCAAGATCGTCACCACGCCTTCGTGCTGATGGAACTCTCCCTCGACACTCGGCTGGATCGAGTCCGAGGGACGCCATCGAGCTGAACGTGTGCTAGAACTTCGGAGGTGCCGTAGTTTTGGTGCTTGATCGGTCGGGCCGTGAAGACGTACGACTACACCACCCGCGTTGTGCTTACGCTTCCGCTTACGGTCTTCAAGTGTTTGTAGACAACACTCTTCCCTCTTGTTGCTATGCATCACCATGATCTTGCGTGTGCGTAGGAAATTTTTTGAAATTACTACGTTCCCCAACACAAAGTTCAAATACAAATATGTTTGAATTCAAAATTTAAAACTTTCAAAAATATGTTTAAGTTGTTTTACTGGATAAAGGGGATCATAACGAAGAAGTGGGTGTTGGTTTCGTTGGATTTGGACAAGCGAGTAAAAAGTTGCAAGGGTTTGAAAACCAGGGGCTAAACTGAAAAAAAACTACAACTAGGTCCCTGGCCACGTGGCGCAAAACTACAGGCCGAAAACCGTTCTCTACGAGGCTAATTGAGCGAAAGTCTGCTACTTAGCACATACCGGTTCAAAAATAAAATAACTACTAGATCTAATCGCAGCCCTAGATCTAGGATCGGACGGATGAGAGGGAACGACGGCTTACCACGGTGGTGGGTGTCGACGTCGCCGAAGAAGGAGATGGCAGCGGCGTCGGGGTTGTTGGGGTGGGATCTCCGATGGTCCTCCAGCTCAGGCAAAACCACGGGGAGGTGCGGCGCGACGAGGGGACTCTGATGGTGGTGGTGGCGTCGGGCGTAGGCGGCGGTAGAGCGCGGGGCAACGGCGACAGATCTCGGCGGAGCTCGCAACTCCGGCGAGGTTTTGCGCGGCATAGGGGCGGTGGTGGCTGATGACCCAAGAGTATAGGGAATCTATCGTAGTCCTTTAAATAAGTAAGAGTGTCGAACCCAACGAGGAGCAGAAGGAAATGATAAGCGGTTTTCAGCAAGGTATTCTCTGCAAGTACTGAAATAAGTGGTAACAGATAGTTTTGTGATAGGATAATTTGTAACGAGCAACAAGTAACAAAAAGTAAATAAAGTGCAGCAAGGTGGCCCAATCCTTTTTGTAGCAAAGGACAAGCCTGGACAAACTCTTATATAAGGAAAAGCTCTCCCGAGGACACATGGGAATATCGTCAAGCCAGTTTTCATCACGTTCATATGATTCGCGTTCGGTACTTTGATAATTTGGTATGTGGGTGGACCGGTGCTAGGGTGCTGTTCTTACTTGAACAAGCATCCCACTTATGATTAACCTCTATTGCAAGCATCCGCAACTACAACAAAAGTATTAAGGTAAACCTAACCATAGCATGAAACATATGGATCCAAATCAGCCCCTTACGAAGCAACGAATAAACTAGGGTTTAAGCTTCTGTCACTCTAGCAACCCATCATCTACTTATTACTTCCCAATGCCTTCCTCTAGGCCCAAATAATGGTGAAGTGTTATGTAGTCGACGTTCACATAACACCACTAGAGGCTAGACAACATACATGTCATCAAAATATCGAACGAATACCAAATTCACATGACTACTAATAGCAAGACTTCTCCCATGTCCTAAGGAACAAACGTAACTACTCACAAAGCATATTCATGTTCATAATCAGAGAGTTAATAATATGCATATAGGATCTGAACATATGATCTTCCACCAAATAAACCAACTAGCATCAACTACAAGGAGTAATCAACACTACTAGCAACCTACTAGTACCAATCCCGGACTTGGAGACAAGAATTGAATAGAAGAGATGAACTAGGGTTTTGAGAGGAGATGGTGTTGGTGAAGATGTCGATGGATATTTCCCTCTCCCGATGAGAGGAGCGTTGGTGATGTCGATGGCGATGATTTCCCCCTCCCGGAGGGAAGTGTCCCCGGCAGAACAGCTCTGCTAGAGCCCTAGATTGGTTCCGCCAAGGTTCCGCCTCATGGCGGTGGAGTCTCGTCCCGAAAGGTTGCTTTTGATTTTTTTATCATTGAAAGACCTCATATAGCAGAAGATGGGCATCGGAGAGCCAACAGGGGGCCCACGAGGTAGGGGGCACGCCCCCCACCCTCGTGGACAGGTGGGCCCCCCTCTGGTGAACTTCTTCCGCTGTATATTTTTTATATTTTCCAAAAATGACTTTCGTGGAGTTTCAGAACTTTTGGAGTTGTGCAGAATAGGTCTCTAATATTTGCTCCTTTTCCGGCCCAGAATTCCAGCTGACGGCATTCGCCCTCCTTATGTAAACCTTGTAAAATAAGAGAGAATAGGCATAAGAATTGTGACATAATGCATGCAAAATGGACGTATCAACTCCCCCAAGCTTAGACCTCGCTTGTCCTCAAGCGGAAGCCGATAACGATAAATATGTCCCCATGTGGAAGATCGTGGATGTCGCCTAGAGGGGGGGTGAATAGGCGCTTTAAAATAATTACGGTTGAGGCTTGAACAAATGCGGAATAAACCTAGCGGTTAATTTGTCAAGCACAAAACCTACAACAACTAGGCTCACCTATGTGCACCAACAACTTATGCTAAGCAAGATAAGCAACTATGTGATAGCAAGATATATGACAAGAACAATATGGCTATCACAAAGTAAAGTGCATAAGTAAAGGGCTCGGGTAAGAGATAACAGAGGCACGCAGGACGACGATGTATCCCTAAGTTCACACCCTTGCGGATGCTAGTCTCCGTTTGGAGCGGTGTGGAGGCACAATGCTCCCCAAGAAGCCATTAGGGCCACCGTAATCTCCGCACGCCCTCGCACAATGCAAGATGCCGTGATTCCACTAAGGGACCCTTGAGGGTGGTCACCGAACCCGTACACTTTGGCAACCCTTGGGGGCGGTCACCGGTACCCGTCAAATTGCTCGGGGCGATCTCCACAACCTAATTGGAGACCCCGACGCTTGCCCGGAGCTTTACACCACAATGATTGAGCTCGAACACCACTAACTGCCTAGGGCGCCCAAGCACCCAAGAGGAACAAGCTCAAGGGCACCAAGCACCTAAGAGTAATAAGCTTCTCAACTTGTAACTTCCACGTATCACCGTGGAGAACTCAAACCGATGCACCAAATGCAATGGCAAGGGCACACGGAGTGCCCAAGTCCTTCTCTCCCAAATCCCACCAAAGCAACTAATGCTAGGGAGGAAAATGAGAGGAAGAACGAAAGAAGAACACGAAGAACTACAAGATCAAGATCCAAGGGGTTCCCCTCACTAAGAGGAGAAAGTGATTGGTGGAAACGTGGATCTAGATCTCCTCTCTCTTTTCCCTCAAGAACTAGCAAGAATCATTGGAGGGATTGAGAGTTAGCAAGCTCGAAGAAGGTCAACAACGGGGCAGAACACGAGCTCAAAGGATTGAATCTCAATGGGGAAGAAGACCCCCTTTTATAGGTGGAGAGAACAACCAACCGTTATCCCTCACTCAGCCAAGACGACGCGGTACTACCGCATGGAGCTGCGGTACTACATGATCGGCTGTGGTACTACCGCTGCAGGTTGCGGTACTACCGCATAAGTGTAATCTTGGCGATGAAGGCCTGTTGCAGTGGCAACGAACGGTAGAACCGCCGGAGCGGTACTACTGCTACCCTTCTGGTACCGTATAAGGCAGGCAACACTAGCGCAGAGAAGGCACGGAAGTAAAAATTACTTCCGTACCTACTTCCGCCGAGGGAGGACTGCGCAAAAATCCGCACGGTACTACCGCACACGAAGAGCAAGATTATCACAGAGGGCGCGGATGTAAAAATTACATCCGCCTACTTCCGCTCATGCCGCTAAGCCTAGCTGAGCCCACGGTACTACTGCAGCCATGCGGCGCTGGTATTACTACCGCGTAGGGCACGGATGTAATAAATAACATCCGCCCCTACTACCGCTCGTGTAGCTGCGCCTGGCCTGAGGCCACGGTACTACCGCTCCCATAGAGCGGTACTACCGTGAGCACCTGCAAGATTATGCGGTGGACTGCGGTACTATCAAGAGGGCTCATGCGGTACTACCGCTCCGGAGAGCAGTACTACCGCATGCCCCAGATCAGCAACACTGGGAGTCCTTCATTTTGCAGAGAAGACAACAGAGGAAAACAATAAAACCAGAACTTCCATAACTTCTGCAAATGAGCTCCGAATTGAGCAAACTCAAGCTTGTTGGAAACAAGACAACGAGTAGCATCAAAACAGCAAAGGTAGGGGAGGTATGCCTAACAAACAAAGGAGTGAAACCTCCAACAGAGAAGAAACGGCATATCCTCCAACATCGAAAACATCATAGTAGATGCATGCGAACTCCGTTTTCGATGAACTCGAGCTTGTCATAAAAATGACCATAAGCTCCAAAACTCGCAAGGAGAAGAACCAAACAAGAACCAAAAAGATGATGCAAGGATGCAATGGTTTGAGCTCTCTACGAACGATACGATCAAGCAACTCATCGAGAGCCCCCCTTGATAGTACGGCAAATGATCCTATAACCCGGTCTCCCACAACTACCATGAGACCGGTAAAATAGAAAACCTATCAAGGGCAAACCTTTGCCTTGCACAAAGTCCACTTGAGCTAGATGATGACGATCTTGACTCCCTCAAGTTGGACCACCTTTCTTGATTGTGTTGGCTCGATGAAGACTAGTTGATTGCTCCCCCATACTCCACTATGGATGAGCCACTCTTCCGCTCATCTTCACAAGTCCATTATCACCACAATGGACGGCAAGCTTCAAGCACTTGATCTCTTCGTTATGCATCACTTGAACTTGCACTCTGCAACCTAACCCCACAAAGAACTCTCACGAAGACCATGGGTTAGCACACAAAGCGTAATGGACAATGCTCATACCATGGGATCACTTGATCCCTCGGTACATCTTGTGCTTTGTGTGTTGAATCTTTCCAACTCTCTTCATTTGGATGATGTCTTGAAGGTGGACATGAATGATCACACAATATTATTCTTCAAGACATGCTTGCAATAAGCTCAACACTCACATGACCGGTCTTTGGATAATTCCTTAATAGCACAGCGGTCATCACAAACTCTCCTTGAAACCAACAAATGGACTCCAAGAAAAGCCTATGGACAAACCCTTCAAATATAACTCAAGGCAACCATTAGTCCATAGAGATTGTCATCAAATACCAAAACCAAACATGGGGGCACTGCATGTCCTTTCACCATGTTTAGAGGCAGAGTTGTTGATAAAAATAAAATACGGACATGAAGGCATCATGATTATTCTCATAACAGCAACATATATAGATATTGTCATATGATTTCTTATGCTCAAGTAATAATCCATTCACAATGCAGAGTACGAATCATAAACTTTATTGAGAACCAACAAACTATAATCTCAGTCATTGAAGCAATTTCAATTTATCATAACATCAGAAAGAGTCTATGTCAGAGCTAAAAAGCAAGTCCACATACTCAACTATCATTTAGTCTCTCATAATTGCTAACACTCACGCAATACTTGTGTTTACGGAGTTTTAGTCGGACACAGAGAAAGATAGGGGCTTATAGTTTAGCCCCACAACCTTTTACCTCAAGGGTAATGTCAACAATAACAACTCATGCTCCCCTACATCCAATTAGGTACATATATCAGGATCTTTCCAACATATTGTGCTTGTCAAAGGATAAAATGAAAAAGGAAAGGTGACGATCACCATGACTCTTGCATAAGGTAGAAGATAATCGTAAAAGATAGGCCCTTCGCAAAGGGAAGCAGAGGTCGCCATGCGCTTTTATGGTTGGATGCACAAAATCTTAATGCGAAAGAACATCACTTTATATTGCCACTTGTGATATGAACCTTTATTATGCAGTCCGTCGCTTTTATTACTTCCACATCACAAGATCGTATAAAGCTTATTTCTCCCACACGATCAATCATACATATTTAGAGCAATTTTATTGCTTGCACCGATGACAACTTACTTGAAGGATCTTACTCAACCCATAGGTAGATATGGTGGACTCTCATGGCAAAACTGGTTTAAGGGTTTTGGAAGCACAAGTAGTATCTCTACTTGGTCTGAGAATTTGGCTAGCATGAGGGGGAAAGGCAAGCTCAACATGTTGGAGGATCCATGACAACATACTTTATTTCAGATATAAGAAAACATAACCCATTACGTTGTCTTTCTTGTCCAACATCAACTCTTTAGCATATCATATTTTAATGAGTGCTCCCAATCATAAAAGATGTCAATAATAGTATATTTATATGTGAAACCTCTCTTTCCTTATTACTTCCTATTAATTGCAACAATGACCAAAGCTATGTCTGCCAACTCCCAACAACTTTTAATCATCATACTCTTTCTACGTGAAGTCATCACTCTCGATAAGATCAATATGAACTTGTTTTCTTTTATCCCTTTTTTCTATTTTCTTTTATTCACTCAAGATCATGGCAAAATAATCAAGCCCTTGACTCAACACTAATCTTTATTATATAGCTCACGGACTCGATTACATAGAGAGATCATAAAGCACAACTCAAAACTAGATCATGCCATAAACTTTATTCTACTAGATCAAGATACTACTAATAGGATCGAACTAAGAAAAAGGGTAAATATAGGAGATGTGATTGTGATACGATACCGGGGTACCTCCCCCAAGCTTGGCAGTTGCCAAGGGGAGTGCCCATACCCATGTGATTATATCTCCTTCTTTGTTGTGGGTGAAATATTCTTGGCGATGATGCCCTTCAGGATACGATTCTCCTCCTCGAGCTTATTGACTTGCTGCTTGAGGTCCATTATTTCCTTCTGAAGCTTCCTCAGAATCGCTAAGGCTCCTTGTACCCAAGGGTGTTGCATAGCTGCGGGAGAACAAGTGACACTTCTCTTCATATTTTCATAAGAAAGAAATCTAACATTGGAAGGTATAACCGAGTTTGGAATTGCTGAGCTTTGTAGTTCTCCCATCGTGAACCAAGCTCGGAAGCGAGAAGTGTCTTCTTGATCCTCCATGGCATCTACCCTCATCAAGTCAGCCTCCATATCTTCCTCGGTTGCTGGCCCAAAGTGGTCAGCGTCGCTGCTTGCCCTTGGTTCCGATGCCAGGTGTGACACCCGGCTCTCCCCAACTGACTCTTGAGAAGACATCTTGCTCTAATCTACAGCAGCAACAGCTCGAAACAAAAACAGAGGATATTTGTGTGATACGGGAGTCAAAACCTTCGGGAGAATATATAATGAATTTTTACCGACCAAAATACGTATTGTGCAAGAAAACAGAGTCCGGAAGGCACACGAGGTACCCACGAGGTAGGGGGCGCCTGTGGGGGTAGGGCGCGCCTCCACCCTCGTGGTGCCCTCGTGTCCTTCCCGGACTGCTACTTATTTTTCTATTTTTCTAAATATTCCAAAACGGAGAAATATTGCCTTAAAAACTGTTTTGGAGTCGGTTTACTTACCGCACCACATACCTATTCCTTTTCGGAGTCTGAAACGTTCTGGAAAGTGTCCCTTATGTATTCCTCCGGGGTTACGGTTTCAATAATATTGGTTTCAACATTTATGGGATTACCTGAGATATAGTGTTTAATTCTTTGATCGTTCACCACCTTCGGATTTGTGCCTTCGAAGTTGTTGATTTTTATGGCACCGGAACGATAGACCTCCTCGATAACATAAGGGCCTTCCCATTTAGAGAGAAGTTTTCCTGCAAAAAATCTTAAACGAGAGTTGTATAGCAATACATAATCACCTACATTAAACTCACGCTTTTGTATCCTTTTGTCATGCCATATTTTAACTTTTTCTTTAAACAACTGGCATTTTCATAAGCTTGGGTTCTCCATTCATCAAGTGAGCTAATATCAAATAACCTCTTCTCACCGGCAAGTTTGAAATCATAGTTGAGCTCTTTAATAGCCCAATATGTCCTATGTTCTAGTTCGAGAGGTAAGTGACATTCTTTTCCATAAACCATTTTATACGGAGACATACCCATAGGATTTTTATATGCAGTTCTATAGGCCCATAATGCATCATCAAGTTTCTTAGACCAATTCTTTATAGACCTATTAACTATATTTTGCAAAATTAATTTGAGTTCTCTATTACTCAATTCTACTTGACCACTAGACTGTGGGTGATAAGGAGATGCAATTCTATGATTAACATCATATTTAGCAAGCATTTTACGGAAAGCACCATGAATAAAATGTGAACCACCATCAGTCATTAAATATCTAGGGACTCCAAACCTCGGAAAAATAACTTCCTTAAGCATTTTAATAGAGGTGTTATGATAAGCACTACTAGTTGGAATAGCTTCTACCCACTTAGTAACGTAATCAACAGCAACTAAAATATGTGTATATCCATTCGAGGCAGGAAAAGGTCCCATATAATCAAAGCCCCAAACATCAAATGGTTCAATAACAAGTGAATAATTCATAGGCATTTCTTGACGTCTACTAATATTACCAATTCTTTGACATTCATCACAAGATAAGACAAACTTACGGGCATCCTTGAAGAGAGTAGGCCAATAAAAACCGGATTGCAATACCTTATGTGCAGTTCTATCTCCAGCGTGGTGTCCTCCATAAGCTTCGGAGTGACACTTGCGTAGGATCTGCCTGTTCATGCTCAGGTACACAACGTCTAATAACACCATCTATCCCTTCTTTATAAAGATGTGGGTCATCCCAAAAGTAATGTCTCAAATCATAGAAAAACTTTTTCTTTTGTTGGTATGTGAAACTAGGTGGTATGAATTTAGCAACGATGTAATTAGCATAATCAGCATACCATGGAGTACTACGAGAAGTACTTATAACATTCAATTGTTCATCAGGAAAGCTATCATCAATAGGTAGTGGGTCATCAAGAACATTTTCTAACTTAGACAAGTTGTCTGCAACGGGGTTCTTCGCTCCCTTTCTATCAACAATATGCAAATCAAATTCTTGTAGCAAGAGAACCCATCTAATAAGTCTAGGTTTAGCATCTTTCTTTTCCATCAGATATTTAATAGCAGCATGATCGGTGTGAATAGTTACTTTAGAATCAACAATATAAGGTCTGAACTTATCACAAGCAAATACAACTGCTAAGAATTCCTTTTCAGTAGTAGCATAATTTCTTTGAGCATTGTCTAGAGTCTTACTAGCATAATGGATAACATATAATTTCTTATCGACTCTTTGCCCTAGAACAGCACCTACAGCATAATCACTAGCATCACACATAATTTCAAAAGGTAAATTCCAATCAGGTGGCTGAACAATAGGTGCAGAGATCAGTGCTTAAGTATTTCAAATGCTTCTACACAATCATCATCAAAGACAAATGGTATATCTTTTTGTAATAAATTAGTCAGAGGCCGAGAAATTTTTGAGAAGTCCTTAATGAACCTCCTATAAAATCTGGCATGACCAAGGAAACTTCTCGTACCTTTGATGTCCTTGGGACATGTCATCTTTTCAACAGGATCAACCTTGGCTTTATCAACTTCAATACCTCTTTCGGAAACTTTATGCCCCAAGACAATACCTTCATAAAAGTGGCACTTTTCCCAATTAAAGACAAGATTAGTTTCTTCACATCTCTGCAAAACTCGATCAAGATTGCTCAAGCAATCATCAAAAGAATATCCATAGATGGAAAAGTCGTCCATGAAAACCTCACAAATCTTTTCACAAAAGTCAGAGAATATAGCCATCATGTATCTTTGAAAGGTAGCAGCTGCATTACATAAACCAAAAGCCATACGTCTATAAGCAGAAGTACCAAAAGGGCATGTAAAAGTAGTCTTTGATTGATCTTTGGCCGACACAGGTATTTGAGAGAAACCAGAATAACCATCTAGAAAGCAATAATGTGTATGTTTGCATAATCTTTCTAGCATTTGATCAATGAAAGGTAAAGGGTAATGATCTTTCTTAGTAGCCTTATTTAATTTGCGGAAATCAATTACCATCCTATACCCTGTAATAATTCTTTGTGGAATCAATTCATCTTTATCATTAGGAACCACAGTAATACCTCCCTTCTTAGGGACACAATGAACATGACTTACCCACTGACTATCAGCAACGGGATAAATTATACCTGCCTCCAGAAGCTTTAGTATTTCTCTTCTTACCACGTCTTTCATTTTAGGATTCAGACGTCGTTGACGATCACGAACTGGTTTGTCATCTTCTTCCAAATTTATTTTATGTTGACATAGAGTGGGACTAATGCCCTTAAGATCATCAAGAGTATACCCAATAGCAGCACGGTGCTTCTTCAGAGTTTTCAATAATCTTTCTTCTTCATGCTCTGAAAGGTTAGCACTAATAATAACAGGATATATCTTCTTTTCGTCAAGATAAGCATATTTAAGATTACCAGGCAACGGTTTAAGCGCAAACACGGGATCACCCTTGGGTGGAGGGTGATCCCCTAAGATTTCAACATGCAAATTGTGTTTCAGAATAGGTTCCTGTTTAAACAATACTTCATCTATTTCCCTTCTTTCATTCATAAACATATCATTTTCATGGTCTAGCAAATAATGTTCTAGAGGATCACTAGGAGGTACGGCAATAGAAGCAAGACCAATAATTTCATCCTTACTAGGTAATTCTTCTTCACGATGTTGTTTACTAAATTTAGAGAAATTAAACTCATGAATC
Organism: Aegilops bicornis; assembly: GCA_021605145.1. Lineage (NCBI taxonomy): Eukaryota > Viridiplantae > Streptophyta > Magnoliopsida > Poales > Poaceae > Aegilops > Aegilops bicornis. The sequence continues at coordinate 516,350,325 of CM038674.1, forward strand.
ATATCATCCAAGCCAATAGTAACAACATTCTTTTCGCAGTCTATCTTAGCATTAACAGTGTTCAAGAAGGGTCTACCAAATATAATGGGACAAAAGCTATCTTGTGGGGAACCAAGAACAAGGAAATTAGCAGGATATTTAGTTTTCCCACACAAGACTTCAACATCTCTAACAATTCCCACTGCTGATATAGTATCTCTATTGGCAAGTTTAATTGTGACATCAATATCTTCTAATTCAGCAGGTGCAATTTCATGCTTAATTTCTTCATATAAGGTAATAGGTATAACACTAGCACTAGCACCCATATCACATAAGCCATGATAACAATGATCTCCTATTTTAACAGAAATAACAGGCACGCCTACCACAGGTCTATGTTTATCTTTAGCACAAGGTTTGGCAATTCTAGCGGTTTCACCGCAGAACTGAATAACATGCCCATCAATATTATCAGACAAGAGATCTTTAACAATAGCAATATTAGGTTCAACTTTAACTTGCTCGGGAGGTGTATAAGTTCTAATATTGCTTTTACGAACCACGGTTGAAGCTTTAGCATGATCCTTTATTCTAACCAGGAAAGGTGGTTTCTCAACATAAGAAGTAGGAACAATAGGATCATTATAAGTGACAGTCTTTTCTTAAACTTTAATAGGTGCAGCTACTTTTACTTATATGGGAGGATGATATTTAAACCACTTCTCCTTAGGGAGATCAACATAAGTAACAAAAGATTCACAGAAAGAAGCTACTATCTCAGAGTCAAGTCCATATTTAGTGCTAAACTTACGGAAGACATCAGTATCCATAAAAGATTTAGCACAATCAAACTTAGGTGTCATACCTGACTCCTTACCTTCGTCGAGATCCCAATCTTCAGAGTTGCGTTTAATTCTATCCAATAAATTCCATTTGAATTCAATAGTCTTCATCATAAAAGAGCCAGCACAAGAAGTATCAAGCCTGGTTTGATTATTATGAGAAAGCCGAGCATAAAAACTTTGAAGAATTATTCCTCTTGGGAGATCATGATTGGGCATGAATATAACATTGATTTAAGCCTCCCCCAAGCTTGAGCGATGCTTTCTCCTTCGCGAGGCCAAAAATTATATATATAATTGCGATCACGATGAACAAGATGCATAGGATAATATTTTTGATGAAATTCGAGCTTCATTCGTTTATAGTTCCATGATCCCGTATCATCACATAGCCTATACCATGTCGATGCATCTCCCTTCAAAGATAAAGGGAAGACCTTCTTCTTAATAGCATCATCGGGTATACCTGCAAGCTTAAATAATCCACAAACTTCATCCACATAGAGTAGATGTTCATCAGGATGCTTTGTTCCATCTCATGTAAAAGCATTAGCTAGCAGTTTTTCCATCATACCCGACGGAACTTCAAAAGGAATATTTTCATTTTCAGTAGGTTCAGTAGGTTGAGGAGCAACTCTTTGCTCTACTGGTCAGGGTGAAGATACCCTGAACAAGCCCCTCAGAGGATTACTTTCCATAGTAACAAGTGACAGTAAATTTCAGCACACTATATAAATTTTTCCTTAACAAATTCCACCTACCAAAGGCGCTTCACTCCCCGGCAACGGTGCCAGAAAAGAGTCTTGGTGACCCACAAGTATAGGGGATCTATCGTAGTCCTTTCGATAAGTAAGAGTGTCGAACCCAACGAGGAGCGTATGAAATGATAAGCGGTTTTTAGCAAGGTATTCTCTGCAGAAATCTTGAAATAAGTGGGAACAGATAGTTTTGTGATAGGATAATTTGTAACGAGCAACAAGTAACAAAAGTAAGTAAAGTGCAGCAAGGTGGCCCAATCCTTTTTGTAGCAAAGGACAAGCCTGGACAAACTCTTATATAAGGAAAAGCGCTCCCGAGGACACATGGGAATATCGTCAAGCTAGTTTTCATCACGTTCATATGATTCGCGTTCGGTACTTAGATAATTTGATATGTGGGTGGACCGGTGCTTGTGTGCTGTTCTTACTTGAACAAGCATCCCACTTATGATTAACCTCTATTGCAAGCATCCGCAACTACAACAGAAGTATTAAGGTAAACCTAACCATAGCATGAAACATATGGATCCAAATCAGCCCCTTACGAAGCAACGAATAAACTAGGGTTTAAGCTTACATCACTCTAGCAACCCATCATCTACTTATTACTTCCCAATGCCTTCCTCTAGGCCCAAATAATGGTGAAGTGTTATGTAGTCGACGTTCACATAACACCACTAGAGGCTAGACAACATACATCTCATCAAAATATCGAACGAATACCAAATTCACATGACTACTAATAGCAAGACTTCTCCCATGTCCTAACTACTCACAAAGCATATTCATGTTCATAATCAGAGAGGTAATAATATGCATATAGGATCTGAACATATGATCTTCCACCAAATAAACCAACTAGCATCAACTACAAGGAGTAATCAACACTACTAGCAACCTACTAGTACCAATCCCGGACTTGGAGGCAAGAATTGGATACAAGAGATGAACTAGGGTTCTGAGAGGAGATAGTGCTGGTGAATATGTCGATGGAGATTGCCCTCTCCCGATGAGAGGAGCGTTGGTGATGACGATGGCGATGATTTCCCCCTCCAGGAGGGAAGTGTCCCCGGCAGAACAGCTCTGCTGGAGCCCTAGATTGGTTCCGCCAAGGTTCCGCCTCGTGGCGGCGGAGTCTCGTCCCGAAAGGTTGCTTCTGATTTTTTTCTGATCGAAAGACCTCATATAGTAGAAGATGGGCATCGGAGAGCCAACAAGGGCCCACAAGGTAGGGGGCACGCCCTGGGGGGTAGGGCGCGCCCCCCACCCTCGTGGACAGGTGGGCCCCCCTCTGGTGAACTTCTTCCGCTGGATATTTTTTATATTTTCCAAAAATGACTTTCGTGGAGTTTCAGGACTTTTGGAGTTGTGCAGAATAGGTCTCTAATATTTGCTCCTTTTCCAGAATTCCAATTGTCAAAGATTCTCCCTCCTTATGTAAACCTTGTAAAATAAGAGAGAATAGGCATAAGAATTGTGACATAATGCATAATAACAGCCCATAGTGCAATAAATATCGATATAAAAGTATGATGCAAAATGGACGTATCAGTGGCTGCGGTATGAGGAGGAAAACAGGGTCGGGGTCGAGGGTTTATAAAGGGGGCGAGGCGTGGGCGAGGGGCAAGGCAAAGAGGAGAGTCCGGGGCGGACTCGGCGTCGGCCGACATCGGCGTACAGGAGCAGGACTCCTGCTGCCTTGCAGCAGGAGGAAGAAGACGTGGGACCCGCCTGTGGGCGTCCGCGGAAGAGAGAGAGGGGGGAACGGGCGACCGGGGCGGAGGCGGTTCACGCGAGGGAGAGAGGCCATGGGCCGATTCGGCTTGCTGGGCCATGGGGCGGAGAGAGAGAGAGAGAGAGCATGGCTGGGCTTCGGCCTGGCACTGTTCGAAGATGTTTTTTTAACAAACACAACAGAAATATAATAAAACCAAACCAAATAAAATTCGACCTAGGCATATTATATATCAAAATTTTCATTAAAAGATTTTCTATGGCGTAAACATTTTTCTAGCATCAAATAAAATCCACAATAATTTAAATAAAGCAAACAGTGCGACTGTTGCAATAAAACCTCATAAAAATCATTTTAAAAACACCAAAATCATTTCAAATTTATTTCTCTCCAATTTTTTGATGTAGGGAATCATTTTACCCTATTTTCCTTTTATTTTATTTTTGGAGAAATATAATTTGAATAAAACCCAAATAACTCCAAATTGAAAATAATTTCGAAGGGACTTTAATTTGATTCTTTTAAACTTCCAACTCATATTTCATATGTTTTGAAGACGTCATTTTATCTTCTCTCATAAAAATTATTGAGCTGCTTAAAGTTTCTGAATTTGAAATATTTCCAAATGAAATTCAAATATTTTCAAAACCCTTTTCATTTATTTAAATGGAAGAAGTCATATCATCTTCACTCCAGGGTTTTGTGATGAAAAGTATTTGAATTCATGGAGATCATAAATTCAAAATGAAGGTTTTGGGGAAGTCATTTTATTCCCTCTCATTTAAGTTTCAAAAAGTTTCAAATTTCACTCAATTTCACACAAGCAACCACATGACAATCAAACAATCAATCAAAACTATTTATTTAATATAACATTCCAAAATTTAGAATTTTGGGATGTTACAAGCTACATGCACACATGACAATGCACCTAAATGGATTGCAAAAACACATCTGTCTCACTGGGTTCATGTTTACTCTCCGTGCAACAAATTTGAAAACATTGAGAATCTTGATTTTTAAATTCTGGTACATCCAAAACTTATTTGAAGTTCATGAAACTTATCGTGCTGTCATATGGACACCAATACAAAGTGGCATTGTACTTTTTTTGTCAAATTTGAGACCAATTTTGATGTAATCTTTATCTAATTACAAATGGGAGATTATTAATAATTGGGAACCAATATCTCAAACGGATTATTTATTCGAACCATGAGCGTTCGACCAACAATGGATACGTGCCATGCTTCGGTTAAGCAATAAAGCGGCAGCATTAATCATCCAAATAGAAAAACAATATACGTGCCGCCATTCGTGTGCGAAAGCGGCGTGAGTTGACGGACGCATGCGAGCAGTCCGTCAGCAGCAGACGGGAGGCGGCGCGTGTGTGTGAATTGACGGAGGCGTGCTCGCTGCACAGTATCATCGGGAGGCGTGCGAGTAGCTGTGTGAAACTTTGGTAGGCATGCCAGTAGTCCGGTGCGCAGGCTCACCGGGAGGCGAGCCATCGGTTTGACCACCGCCCGCCTCTCTCCCACAATTGCCACTACTCCATATTAATGGTGCGCCCGAGCGGCCGCACCCCCCATCCTCGCTACACACACAATCCTCTGTCTCCGCTTGCATCCTCGACGCCACTCTCAGTCCTCAAAGCCATCAGTGTATGAGGATGCCGCCAAAGCGCCCCATCGGAGGGAGTGGCGACGCCAGGGCTGCTAAAGTACCGGAGCACGGCGTGGAGATGGAGACAGAGGTTGCCGTCACCGCCGGCGAGTTATCACTGCACCCGGACGTCGTCGACGGTGTCGAGCTTCCACAGCCGGAGGCGGAGTTCCACACCGACTCTGGCGACGACTCCGACGACGACGGACAGCTGGTTAGTCATCTATACCCATTTATGTGTCAAATAGATCATAGGGTTTCTCTGGTTACTCCTGCCTCCCCCTTTTTGGTGTAGAAATCCTATGGTTATGTTCTCCCAATCCATGAAGTCTGAGTAAGTTTCATTAGATTTGTGTAGTGTATTGATTGTTTGAATGGTACAGGTGATAAGTGATTAGTTGTTTCATCTGTGCAAATGATTTCTGCTAGTAATCCGACTAGGATTAGTGTTCGTCTTGATAATTCCTAGCCAGGGGCTTGACAATTGATTTTGAATGACCTACATATGTTTGTGCCATTATTTTCTTCAAGATTGGTCTGTATATAGACGAGTGTGCTTAAAAATCGAACCATAATCTCTGGATATGTATAAAGAAATAGCCATAAATTCCTAATCCTACTTCTTGACATGTAATCATTGATTTGATGCCAAATTTGTTTTACTATTTGTATAGGAGCTGTCTGATGATGTGGACAACAAGGATGAAGATGGCCAGAGGAGGTACAAGAGGCAAATCCTGAGGGAGCTTTATGCGGGAATGCATAACAGGCGTATTAGGACCTGGAACGGCGGCTATGGATGCCCATTTTGTAACCAGAAGCTTCATGATGCGTATCTAAGTGTTCTGGCGCATGCAGAGGATGGGCCGTTGGCTCCTTCAAGCAGAAGTATTCTCGCAGGGTGGCGCACGACGCGTGCGCCGAGTACCAGGAGAAGCTTCAGGATCGTGCCGGCTGCATGTGAGATGTGATGTGGGATGGAACGAACTATGTACGCTTGAGTATGCTTAATGACGGTTGAACTATGTATTTATGGTTGAACTATTCTTATGTATGTGTACGCTTATTATCTATGTCTCAGTATGTTAAATATTTCGCCAAATTTTGATAAAAATTACAACGGGGGACCAATAAACCAGGACGGAGGTAGTACGTGAATCACACACGGTTCCCAAAATTGGAACCGTGTGCAATGACTTTCATTTTGCCTGATGCGTCAATCACACACGATTCGCTCTAGCAAACCGTCGCCCCCAAAATTCTTTGTGGGACAGAAAACCCTCACCACCCAATTCAAAAAAGAAAAAAGAAAACCCTCACCATCCCCACGTCACAAAAACCCTCACCCCGCCCGCCACCCCCTCGGCCCCTCCGGTACGTTCCCCATTCACACCTGCACAAGCTTCTCCGCATCTATGCCATGGCGCCGCCTATCGCGGCAGTAAACACTTAGCTCGACGCCTGCCGCCGCTGCCAGGCTGCCGGCAAAGCCCACCGCATTTCGCCACTTCCGCTTGCCGCCGCCTATCGCCATTGACTTTCTCGACGTTGCTCGCGGTCGACCCAGCTCCGCTCGGTTGGGGAATCTGTCGTACTGATGGTTCTTTCTCATGGACGACAAGATAACTAATTTAACAAGATATTATCTCATCTCTTATCCAAGTTCATCTGCCTCCTTTAATCACCCGGCGGAAATCGCCGTGAATTCATTTTTATTCGAGCTGATTTGAGGGTTTTCTTTTTTTCATAGAATCTAAAGTGCGCCGACACTTCAGGACTTTGCTACCGCCGCCAGAGATTCCATCTCACCGTACCAGATAACTTGAGGACGCGTGCGGTATGTTCAGTCTCACCCTAAATCGGTTGGCATGGCCTACTTTCCTGAACATATTCTAAATATTGCTACATTTGGATAAAAGGTGCCTCATGCACCATATACGTCAAAGGGGATTTTCCCCCTCTTCTTTCTATATTAGGCAAATTAATGATGTATTGTTCTTTCGATTACTCTCATATTTCCATGATATCATGTTTACCCTATCTGTTTAATTATAGATTTTTGTCCTTCAATTTCAACTGTTGTACAGTTCTTTCAATTTGGGCCCATATTTGCATGTTGCCATATTTTCTTTAACAATCCTACCATTTTCTGTAGAACATCCCTTCCTATGCAACAGATTATGTAGTGCACAATTTTTCCCTTTACATAGATCAAGGCTCCATAGATGTCATACTGCACACAAAACCATGGATTTACAATCGTTGCTATTGTAAGACTTGATGAACGTGGTGACTCCTATTTTGGCACTGGCTTTTGGAAAGAAATTGCAAAGTTTTATGTACTGAAAGCTGGCACTAAAATTGCACTGCACATAAAAGGGCCTGGTCATGAGATATATGCTAACTTCCCTGACAAAATCATCCGTCAAGACTTTGTTCGAAGTAAGTTTTCTTTTCAACTATATGCATGTTGACTTACCCAGCAATGGCAAATGAATTGTGTAGTATTTAAGCAACCAATTGTTATTCCCTTTTCTTACTATATTCCTACCTAATAACTTCTAGTTACCAATACACTTTTCTATTGCCCTGTTTTAACTAAATATTCCCTCAGACCCCATTTCTATCGAAGCACCACGACAAGGAGACTCGGAGGTGGAGAACGGGCTGCCAACAAGCGGAGGCAGGGCGAGCTAGAACCACAAGCGACTCCAGCAGGCCTAGACTTCATCAGCAGCCTCCCCGATGATATGTTGAAAGTCATCATCTCCCTCCTCCCAATCAAATATGGGGCGCGGAGAACCCTCCTTTCCCGGCGGTGGCGCCCCCTATGGAACTCCAGCCCTCTCGACCTCATCGACACCTACGAGCTCTGCCATGGCTATCGCAAAAGCTTGGATGCGTACTCCAAGATCCTCGGCAGTCACCTTGGCCCAACCAAAGCCTTAGAATGGGCAAGTTCCATTCCAACGGCAAGGACTAAGCCAAGCTTGACGACTGGTTCCGATCCCCCGCCCTAGATCAGCTCGAGGAGCTCACTTTTGATGATGGGCATATGCGGTCGCTGCCAACGTCTGCACTCCGCCTCGCGCCTACGCTGCGCATCACCAAGTTCAGGAACTGCCATTTCCCGCCCCTTAATGACGCACCCGCTCTTATTCTACCACGGCTGAAGCACCTCGAGCTCTGCCGTAAATACGCCTCTCAAAGGGTGACATGGAGCGCCTGCTCCGTGGCTGCATCTTGCACTCGAGTACCTTCGTCTTGAGGCGATCAATGTGTTGAGTACCTTCCACATCACCTCCATGACTCTCCGGACTATTTATGTGTGTTGCTGGTGCGGCAGAAAGACATCACAAGATGTGTACCACGATATGGTCATTGAGGACACACCTACACTTGAGAGATTACTTGTAGTTGATCAAGAAGGTCCAACAATAATCAATGTCATTTCTACACCAAATTTGACAGTGGTGAGCTACTCGTCTGACAAATACTCCGAACTTGTTATTGGATCCACACCCGTTTAGTTACAACAGCCACATTCTACCTCTCCTTCTACAAATTAACATTATTTCTAATTTTGAAGATTTTTGTTCGTTTGTCATTCAAAAAATGATTCTGACAAGCTTGACCCCGAAACTGCGCAAAGTGAAGGTCTTGGCGCTAGAATCTATCGGCCCCGACCTGGAGCAAGTTGTCAGTTTCCTGAGATGCTTTCCGTGCCTGGAGAAGCTATATTTTGAGGTGATGTTCCTTTCCTGTTAAATGTTAACCATAAGGGAGTTCAATTTGTGACACCTTTTTCCAAGTTTACAATGACAATGTACTACGATTTCTGAAGGTTCTTTTGGAGGATTTCAGTACATACATGTCCCCCCCCCCCATATTGGTTGCTTGATCCATATGGTTACAATCAATAAGCATTTCTCCTTTGGATTCATCTGTACTAGTTTTCTTGGGGAACTTTTCATCCACTCCAACCTCTTGTGAAGAAGGCTACATTTTTCTAGAATGTAATCAAATGCCCATGTTAATCACGTCAGATCGAAGATGGCATGTTAGTGCATTTTACAAATTCTGCAAACCAAATAGGTCTGTCGTAATGTTCAAAACTGCATGTAGGCACTAAGACGTTCTCTTCTTTTGCAGATAAATTAGGCCCGGTGGTGGATAATGTGATATAATATAACAATCACGTCGAATGCCTAGATCCGCATCTCTCAGAAACTACTTTGAAGAACTACCGAGGGACCTTACCGGAGATTATATTCGCCAGGTTCTTTGTTCTCAGAGCAAGGGTGCTGAAGGAAATGAGGTTTCCCTGCATTTATTTCGCAAAAACGAATGGTTTGTTGATACGTCTCCAACGTATCTATAATTTTTAATTGCTCCATGCTATATTATCTACTGTTTTGGACCATATTGGGCTTTATTTTCCACTTTTATATTACTTTTGGGACTAACCTATTAACCGGAGGCCCAAATTGTAATTGCTGTTTTTTTGCCTATTTTAGTGTTTCGAAGAAACGGAATATCAAACGGAGTCCAAACGGAATGAAACCTTCGGGAACGTGATTTTATCAACAAATATGATCCAGGAGACTTGGACCCTCCATCAAGAAAGAAGGGAGGCGGTCACGAGGGTGGAGGGCGCGCCCCCCTAGGGCGCCCCCCTGCCTCGTGGCCCCCCGAAGCTCCACCGACGTACTCCTTCCTCCTATATATACCTACGCACTTCAAACGATCGACACGGAGCCAAAACCTAATTCCACCGCCGCAACCTTCTCACTCCATGAGATCCCATCTTGGGGCCTGTTCCGCCGGAAGGGGAATCCACCACAGAGGGCTTCTACATCATCACCATAGCCTCTCCGATGAAGTGTGAGTAGTTTACCTCAGACCTTCGGGTCCATAGTTAGTAGCTAGATGACTTATTCTCTCTTTTTGGATCTCAATACAATGTTCTCCCCCTCTCTCGTGGAGATCTATTCGATGTATTCTTCTTTTTGTGGTGTGTTTGTTGAGACCGATGAATTGTGGGTTTGTGATCAAGATTATCTATGAGCAATATTTGAATCTTCTCTGAATTCTTTTATGTATGATTGGTTATCTTTGCAAGTCTCTTCGAATTATCAGTTTGGTTTGGCCTACTAGATTGGTTTTTCTTGCATTGGGAGAAGTGCTTAGCTTTGGGTTCAATCTTGCGGTGTCCTTTCACAGTGACAGTAGGGGCAGAAAGGCATGTATTGTATTGTTGCCATCGAGGATAACAAGATGGGGTATTTATCATATTGCATGAATTTATTCCTCTACATCATGTCATCTTGCTTAAGGCGTTACTCTCTTTTCTTGAACTTAATACTCTAGATGCATCTTTGGATAGCGGTCGATGAGTGGAGTAATAGTAGTAGATGCAGGTGAGTCGGTCTACTTGTCTCGGACGTGATGCCTATATACATGATCATACCTAGATACTCTCATAACTATGCTCAATTCTGTCAATTGCTCAACAGTAATTCGTTCACCCACCGTCGAATACTTATGCTCTTGAGAGAATCCACTAGTGAAATCTATGGCCCTCGGGTCTATTCTCATCATATCAATCTTCAATTACTTTATTATTGCTTTGCTTTTTTACTTTGCCTTTTATTTTACCTTGCATCTTTATATCAAAAATACCAAAAATATTATCTATCATCTCTATCAGATCTCACTCTCGTAAGTGACCGTGAAGGGATTGACAACCCCTAATCGCGTTGGTTGCATTGTGCTATTTGTTTTGTGTAGGTACGAGGGACTCGCCCTCTCTTTTCCGTCTGCCTTGATGTCTTACTTGGCTCGTTTGCTCGTTTGGTCGAAATAGTTGAGTATTTATTCCTAAACAGAGAAGCTAAGTTCTATGGATCCTCATCCGCTTGCCAATCTTTTTAAGAGATCCAATTATGATGAACCAATTTCTAGTGATTTGGATGCACTAGATTATCTTTATAAGCTTTTGCCTGAAATCCGTATATCTGAAAATTGTGATGAAGTGCTTCACGATAGATCTTTGAATAAAAAGCATGATTGCAATGATTTTTTTATAAATTCTCTTGATGTCAATTGTGCTAATAATATGCAAAACCCTAAGCTTGGGGATGCTAGTTTTGATATGACCACTACCTATTTGCAATAATCATGATTGGGTAGATTCTTCTTATGATCTTGAAAATTTATTTAAGCCCCATGATGAATATAAGATTGATAATAGTGTTTGCAATAATATTGAAAGTGGGTTTGGAAGAGTGTCAACTTTAGATCCCACATATTTGGATAATGTTCAATCTTATGAAATTTTTTGTAAAAGTGGGCTTGGAGAAATCATGACTTTAGTTAATGATAGTCCCACTATTTTGGAAGAGTGTCAACTTCGCATGCATGTGGATCGTGTTGAGAATATGTTATGTGATAGCTATATTATTGAATTTTCTTATGATCCTACATGTAATTATTATGAGAGAGGAAAATACGGTTATAGAAATGTTCATGTTACTAAATTACCTCTCGTTATGTTGAGATTGCTATCGTTCCTTTCCGCTTCCTTGCATATGCTAGTTTTTGCTTGCTACGATAATTTGTTTGCCTATAATATGCCTATGCATAGGAAGTATGTTAGACTTAAGTGTGTTTGTCACATGTTTTATGATGCTCTCTTTGTGCCTCAATTCTTCTCTTTCTTGTGAGCATCATTGAAATCTCAATGCCTAGCTAAAAGGGCTTTAAAGAAAAGCGCTTGTTGGGAGACAACCCAATTTTTCCTTGCTGCTTCGTAATAAATAATCCATCTACCTTCTGTTTAGATGTGGTTTTATCTTTTAATTAGTGTTTGTGCCAAGTTAAACCTATAGGATCTTCTTGGATGATAGTTATTTGATCTTGCTGTAATTTCCAGGAACTTTCTGTTCACGAAAACAATTGTTAAAAATCATCAGAACATGAAAAAATAGTGATTCCAATTGCTTCTGATCAATAAACAAATTGCATAGGTCTTCCTATTTTTTCTGATTTTTTGGAGTTCCAGAAGTTTGCGTTAGTTACAGATTACTACAGGCTGTTCTGTTTTTGACAGATTCTGTTTTTCGTGTGTTGTTTACTTATTTTGATGAATCTATGGCTAGTAAAATAGTTTATAAACCATAGAGAAGTTGGAATACAGTAGGTTTAACACCAATATAAATAAAGAATGAGTTCGTTACGGTACCTTGAAGTGGCCTTTTGTTTTCTTTCGCTAACGGAGCTCACGAGATTTCTGTTGAGTTTTGTGTTGTGAAGTTTTCAAGTTTTTGGTGAAATCTTTTGATGGATTATGGAACAAGGAGTGGCAAGAGCCTAAGCTTGGGGATGCCCATGGCACCCCCAAGATAATCCAAGGACACCAAAAAGTCAAAGCTTGGGTGATGCGGAGCATCCTTCGGTCATCCCCATGGACCTTCCATCAACTATCCAAGCTCCAAGTGGACCCATGACAAGAGCAAGAGCTCGTGCTATTCAATCCGAGGTGACATCACTCCTATTCGAGTTCCCCTTTTCTTCCAGTGAGACATGGCTACTACCTAAGTCCGAGACGCTATGCGTGATCAGGTACAATGTTCAAGCCAAGGAACCAGGAGCTGAAGAAGAAACGACAGGCGTCAACTCTCTGGACAGCCCGGAACTTCCGGCCACAACCCGGAACTTCCGGCCCGCCCGGACCTTCCGGCCTCCGACGACAATCGACCAGCCCGGGCGTGCCAACTATCTGGTTAGCCCGGAACCTGCCCGGAACCCGTCCCGGACCTTCCGCTCCCCGGAACTTCCGGCCATCCCGGACCTTCCGACCGCCGGACGCCAGCCCAGCTCCACCCGCGCCAACTTTCTGGTCAAGTCGGACCCTGCCCGGACCTTCCGTCGCCCGGAACTTCCGGCCCCGCCCGGAACTTCCGGCCCTGCCTGCGCGCAGCCACTTGGGCCGAGGCCCGTGTACCCTTTCGCCCCGTAAACTATATATACTCCTCCACCTCCTCCTAGTTAGGGTTAGCAAAGGATTGGCTCATATTTGTGTGAGAGCTTTGCTCATCCACTTGGTTACCTTCTCCTCGAAGACGTGCCTCCACCGGAGAAGATCCTTCCAAGCGGATTCAATACCCCCTTCTAGGGTGGCCCCCTCAAGACCTCCTCTCGGAGAAGAACGGCTACTCTTGTATCTTTCCTTTGTTGATTTTGAATCTTGTGCTACCTTTTGTGTTCGGTGATCTAGCCCTTGTGTGATCGATACTTGTCGGTTTAGTGTTCCTCTTGTGTGTTTTCCCTTGTGTTCTTCCGCTCGTTCTTCATGTTCCTCGTAGGGATCCACTCCAAACATGAAAGATCTCCGACTAGGGTTCCGCCCTACATCATCTTGGTATCATGAGCCATGTTGATCACATTTTTGGAGCCCCTACCCCGTGTTTTCTAGCTTGATTTTGTTGTTTTCGTCCTAAATCCGAAAATCCCCACCAAAAATAGCCCCAAATTCTTTTTTGTGATTTGTTGGTGTGATGAAGTTTTGTTGGATTTGATCCACATATTTTCTTTCCTTTGAGTGGATCTAGCTTCCCCTTCCTTATTCCCTTCTAATTTCTTCTTTTTCCCCTCAGGATTTGGGTTTTTCCCCAATTTTTCCGCCCAAACCCTCGATCCCGAAGTCCCTGTTCTTGGCAGAATCGCGACCACCGGAACTTCCGGCCCAGCCCGGAACTTCCGGACCCCGGACCTTCCGTCTTGCCCGGAACTTCCGGCCTAGACAGAAAGGTCGCGCATCTTCGGTGACTCCCGCTTCTTCGGCAACTCCGACCACGGTGCAGCGGCATCTTCGCCAACGTACTGAAGACCGTGCATCACATCATCGTCCACATTAGCATCAGTTTGGAACCTTTAACCGTAAGCAAGGACGGTAATCTCGACGATATCTTTGTCCAAACCTTGCCATTGCATTGATAAACTTCATAGCCATCTTTTGCTTTGCTTACCCATCGAGACTAGCCATTGAGTATTGCAGGCAACGTGACTTGTGCACATTAGTGATCATACTCCATAGCATACATACCATACTATCGTGGTGCATATCTTGGGATCCACTTGTGTGTCACAAAGTTGTCATCACATACACAATTGCTATCTTGGTTCGTGAAGTATTGCATGAGAAAAGAGCTCAAAAGTGAAAGAGCCACCCAAGCTTTTAAGCAAAGAGGAAAGATAAGCAAAGAGCTTTGAGCAAGAACCATAGCATCATACTACATTAAGATTGTCATATTGGATCATCTTGGATCATAGCACCGCAATACCATACATATAGCATACTTGGGATAGAGATCATTGCATTTTTGCCTAGTAGGTTGTGCACAAGTTCCGTATCCGCCTATTGTGCAATCGTGCTAGCGTCTCTCTAGTATTGTGCAATAAGAGCATTTTCGTGGATTCCACATTTTGGCTCACTTTTGGTTTGCACAATCCCACTTATCTATTTGCGTGTGTGTTTCCGTGTACCCCTACTTGCTTGGTCTACTTGTTACATTTGCAAATTTGTGAATCTTTTCCAACATTATTGAAGCTCACTTACAATTGCATCAAATTTTGTGCCACCATCCTTACCAAGCTCCACCATAAGCTTTTATTTATGTAGGTGTGAAAACCGACAAGGATTGGTACCAATAGTGTTATTTCATTGTCCGCATTTGAGTGAACTTGATTCATCATCAACATCAATCAAAGGTACATTGGTATAAGTTCTTCTCCTTCTACCACTCACATTTTTGCTTGGAATGATGGATAGGCTGAGTACTTCTACCAACCCACTCTTCCTCGAGCAAGACGACGACATGTCATCATACGTCACCAAGAGCCACCTCTTTGGTGCACAACGAGCGTTACATCAAGAGCAACAAGCAATGAGCGACCGCATTGACAACCTCGCCACCCACTTGCGACTCTCCGAGCAACGTACAAGAGATTACTTCGACAACAAGTTCGACGCTCACAAGCAAGAGAATGATGCAAGAATGGACGAGATCCGCGCCTTCATGAAGAATCGGCATCATTCCACTTCTTCATCCTCAAGACGGAGCCGCTCGAGTCGACACTCCGACGACACCTTCTACGACTCAAGTACACCTACTTTGAACACTCTTCGTCGTGCCGCACGTCAAGACCATCAAGCAAACTGCAATCCTCTACACGACACCGACTCTCAAGAGCATCGACATCGTCAAAACCAAGCTACATTTGCGCAAGCACAAGCACGGCAACGCCAACGACAACAAGAACAAGAAGAGCGAGCGCGACAACATCAAGATGCACAAGACGCCGAGGCGCAACATCGAGAACAACAACCGGGAAGCTCAAGCACTTGAGGCACAACGCACTTCATGACTAAGTCGAGCCGCTGTCACCGAGGACGCCAAGCTCGTGAATATCAAGAAGCGCTCCATGAGGAAGTCCAAGAAAGGCTCTACCAAGCACGGGTGCATCGACAAGCCCCACAACAAGTTCGACAAGCTCCACCACATGCTCACCAAGAACCTCAAGTTCATCACGCGCATGAAGACAATGGAAATCCACCAAGACAAGAGCAACATGAGGAAAACGACCCTCCTCGCCAAGAGCAACATGAGATTGTTAATCCTCAATGACATGGGCGTCATCATCCCCGACCACAACAAAATGAAGAGCAACGATATGGAAAGCTCAAATTCACCATGCCCAAGTTCAATGGAAGCAATGACCCCGAAGAATATCTTTCATGTGCATTGAAGGTCGACAAAATCTTTCATTTGCACAACTATGAGGAAGAGAAGAAGATCGCTATGGCATCACTTGAGTTCCAAGACTATGTACTCATATGGTGGGAACAAATCATTGAGCGACGACAAGCAAGAGGTGAACCTCCAATCACCACTTGGGCTCAAATGAAGGATCTCATGCGAGCATGTTTTGTGCCCACCTACTACAACCGCGACCTCTTCAAGAAACTCCAACTACTCAAGCAAGGAACAAAGAGTGTTGAAGAATACTACAAGGAAATGGAGATAGCCATGATTCGAGCCAATGTAAAGGAAGATGATGAACAAACAATGGCACGTTTCTTGAATGGACTCAATCATCCCATCAAGAAGATTGCCGACTTCCAACCCTACTCCACCCTCATTGAGCTCATGCATCAAGCTACAAAGGCGGAACGTCAAGTGCAAGATGACTTCAAGTACGCCAAGTACTCGTCCAAGACCTACGGCTTCTCCTACAACCAAGCTTCGACACCTCCTCCAACATCTACATCAACCAAACCTTCTACAAACAACGACAACAAGTCAAGTTACAAGAAAACTTCGACAAGTTCAAGTCGTCCTCCTCCTACTACAAGCAACTTCAAGCCGCATGCTTCGTCATCTACTCCGACCGATGAGACCGTCAAGACAAGCCCCTTCAAGTGTTTCACTTGCGGCGGCCGAGGCCACAAGTCCTATGAATGCACCAATAAGCGCACCATGATCCTCAACGACGATGGCACCTATGACTCAATGAGTGAAGAGGAGATGGAAGCTCTTGAGCAAGTGGCCATGCACCGGCGAGTGAACGAAGATGAAGATGACCAAGTCTTTTGTGATGAGGATTCGAGCCCCGCTCTCGTTGTCTCCAAGGTCTTGACTCTTCAACATCAACAAGAAGATGACCAAAGATGCCACATCTTCCACACAAAGGCCGGCATCAATGGAAGGTCCGTCAAGGTCATCATCGATGGAGGTAGTTGTCACAACTTGGCAAGTGAAGAACTATGCTCCAAGCTTCAATTGGTCAAGAGGAAGCACCCGCACCCCTACAAGGTTCAATGGCTAAGTAACTCCGGCACTATACGAGTCGAGCATACGGTCCAAGTCTCCTTCAAAATTGGTGCATATGAGGACACTTTGGAGTGTGATGTGGTCCCTATGACCGTTTGCCACCTCCTTCTTGGTCGACCATGGCAATTCGACCGTGGTGTCTTCCACAACAGGCGTACCAATCACTATAGCTTCAAGATGAAAGGGAAGGAATATGTGCTACGACCTATGTCTCCTAGTCAAGTGATAGCCGACAAGCAATCCACCAGTCATAGAGACAAGAGTGAGAAAGTGATCCACCAAAAAGTGAGTGAGACCCACAAGCCAAACTTGAGCGCCTCTTCGCCTAGAGAGAAAAACCTCATCCTATTTGCCACCAAAAGTGAGATGAGAGAAGTGTGTGAGAACCCATCTAGTGTGATGCACTTTGTCCTTGTGTGCAAGGATGGAGAACCAACAACTAACACCTCTCACGACCTACCTTTAGTGTTTCAATCTCTTTTGCAAGAATTCCAAGATGTTTTCCCCGATGAGCTACCTCTGGGTCTACCTCCTCTTCGAGGCATTGAGCATCGAATCGACCTCATCTCCGGAGCGCCTCTACCAAACAAAGCTCCATACCGAGTCAATCCCGAAGAAACCAAGGAGATTCAACGGCAAGTACAACAACTCATCGACAACGGTCATGTATGTGAAAGCTTAAGCCCTTGTGCCGTTCCCGTTATACTTGTGCCTAAGCCCGATGGAAGTTTTCGCTTATGTTCCGATTGTAGACCTATAAACGCTATTACCGTTCGCTATAGGCATCCTATTCCTCGCCTAGATGATATGCTTGATGAACTTAGTGGAGCCAACTTTTTCTCAAAAATTGATCTTAAAAGTGGCTATTACCAAATCCGCATTCAAGAGGGTGATGAATGGAAAACTGCTTTCAAAACCAAATTTGGCTTATATGAGTGGTTAGTGATGCCTATGGGTCTATCGGAGACTCCCGGTACTTTTGTACGCCTTATGCATTATGTGCTTCGCCCTTATATTGGAGTTTTTGTTGTGGTTTACTTTGATGATATCCTTGTGTTTAGCAAAACCATGAAAGAGCATCTTCATCATGTTAGGGCTTTTTTGCAAACCCTTCGCAAGGAAAGCCTTTATGCAAACATGAAAAAAATGCACATTTGGTGTTGACAAAGTGGTTTTCTTGGGTTTTGTTGTACCCTCAAAGGGTTTCCATGTTGATGAATCTAAAATTGAAGCAATTACAACTTGGCCCCAACCAACCAATTTGCAACAAGTGCGTAGATTTCTTGGCCTTGCGGGTTTTTATTGTCACTTTGTGAAAGACTTTAGCACAATTGCCGCTCCTTTGCATGCCTTGAGTAAGAAGAATACTCCTTTTGTTTGGGGATATTGCAATCCACCGCTTTTGATGAGCTCAAGTCTTTGCTTACTCATGCTCCGATTCTTGCTTTGCCCAATTTTGATAAAACTTTTGAGGTTCATTGTGATGCAAGTGGTACCAGAATTGGCGGAGTTTTAATGCAAGAAAAACGAGCTATTGCATATTTTAGTGAAAAACTTTCCGGTGCTCAACTTAACTATCCCATCTATGACAAGGAATTATATGCTCTAGTGCGTGTGCTGCATGTTTGGGAGCATTACCTTAGACCTCATGAGTTTGTCATCCATACCGATCATGAAACGCTTAACTACTTAAAAGGTCAAACTAAGTTGAACAAGTGTCATGCCAAATGGAGTGAATTTATTGAATCTTTCCCATATGTGATCAAGTACATTAAGGGTAAGGAAAATGTAGTTGTGGATGCACTTTCTCGCATATGCACGCTTGTCACTACACTTGAGTTGAATGTTATTGGGTTTGAGCACATCAAAGACTTGTATGCTAATGATCCATCTTTTGCTATTCCTTATGCTAAGTGTTTGACGCATACTTCTTGGGAACAATATTATATCAAGGATGCTTATCTTATGAAAGCTAACAAACTATGCATTCCCGAGTCTTCCCTTCGTTTGCTCCTTTTGCAAGAGGCTCATGGAGGCGGACTCATGGGACATTTTGGACGAGATAAGACATTCGCCACGCTCTCCAAGAACTACTTTTGGCCCAAGATGTTTTGAGACGTCTCACGCTTCACCAACCGATGCTCTACATGTCGCAAAGCTAAGTCTAAAGCTCAATCTCATGGTCTTTACATGCCTCTTCCTATTCCTTATCAACCTTGGGAAGACATTAGCATGGATTTTGTACTTGGTTTGCCTAGAACTCAAAATGGAAAGGATTCCGTGTTTGTTGTTGTGGATAGATTTTCCAAGATGGCACATTTCATTCCTTGCAACAAGATAGACGATCTTCACACATTGCAAATCTCTTTTGTAGGGAAATCTTGCGACTCCACGGAGTACCAAATACAATCGTCTCCGATCGTGACGTCAAGTTCTTAAGTTACTTTTAGAAGACCCTATGCGCCAAGCTCGGAATCAAGCTCTTGTTCTCATCCGCATACCATCCTCAAACCGACGACCAAACGGAGGTGACGAACCGGACTCTCTCCACTCTACTTCGCGTATTGATCAAGAAGAACATCAAGGAGTGGGAGGCATGTCTGCCCATCGCCGAGTACGCCTACAATCGTGCAAGACATTCGACTACCGGCAAGTCCCCCTTTGAGGTCGTCTACGGCTTCAACCCGTTGTCACCATTGGACATTCTACCTCTTACTCTACAAGAGCGCACCAACATGGATGCGAGTGCACGGGCAAGCTACATCAAGAAGATGCATGAGGATACAAGACACACAATCGAGCGCCAAGTACAACGACTAGTGACCAAGCTCAACAACAACAAGCAACCCATGGTCTTCAACATTGGTGATCTAGTGTGGCTACACCTTCGCAAGGACCGCTTCCCCAACGATCGCAAGTGCAAGCTTCTCCCTCGAGCCGATGGAACTTTCAAGGTGCTAGCACGCTACAACGACAACGCCTACAAGATCGACCTACCACGAGACAAGTACAATGTGAGCGACATCTTCAACGTCAAGGACCTCGCGCCTTACCATGGTGATAAGGATTCTGATCCGAGGTCGGATCTTTCACAAGGGGGGGGGGGGGGGGGAGATGATGCGGAGCATCCTTCGGTCATCCCCATGGACCTTCCATCAACTATCCAAGCTCCAAGTGGACCCATGACAAGAGCAAGAGCTCGTGCTATTCAATCCGAGGTGACATCACTCCTATTCGAGTTCCCCTTTTCTTCCAGTGAGACATGGCTACTACCTAAGTCCGAGACGCTATGCGTGATCAGGTACAACATTCAAGCCAAGGAACCAGGAGCTGAAGAAGAAACAACATGCGTCAACTCTCTAGACAGCCCGGAACTTCCGGCCATAGCCCGGAACTTCCGGCCCGCCCGGACCTTCCGGCCTCCGACGACATCGACCAGCCCGGGCGTGCCAAGTATCTGGTTAGCCCGGAACCTGCCCGGAACCCGTCCCGGACCTTCCGGTCCCCGAAACTTCCGGCCAGCCCGGACCTTCCGGCCCCCGGACGCCAGCCCAGCTCCACCCGCGCCAACTTTCTGGTCAAGCCGGACCCTGCCCGGACCTTCCATCGCCCGGAACTTCCGGCCCTGCCTGCGCGCAGCCACTTGGGCCGAGGCCCGTGTACCATTTCGCCCCGTAAACTATATATATTCCTCCACCTCCTCCTAGTTAGGGTTAGCAAAGTATTAGCTCATATTTGTGTGAGAGCTTTGCTCATCCACTTGGTTACCTTCTCCTCGAAGACGTGCCTCCACCGGAGAAGATCCTTCCAAGCGGATTCAATACCCCCTTCTAGGGTGGCCCCCTCAAGACCTCCTCTCGGAGAAGAACGGCTACTCTTGTATCTTTCCTTTGTTGATTTTGAATCTTGTGCTACCTTTTGTGTTCGGTGATCTAGCCCTTGTGTGATCGATACTTGTCGGTTTAGTGTTCCTCTTGTGTGTTTTCCCTTGTGTTCTTCCGCTCGTTCTTCGTGTTCCTCGTAGGGATCCACTCCAAACGTGAAAGATCTCCGACTAGGGTTCCTCCCTACATCATTGGGGATGCCCCGAAAGGCATCCCCTCTTTCATCTACTTCCATCGGTAATTTTACTTGGAGCTATATTTTTATTCACCACATGATGTGTGTTTTGCTTGGAGCGTCTTGTATTATTTGAGTCTTTGCTTTTTAGTTTACCACAATCATCCTTGCTGTACACATCTTTTGAGAGAGAGCCATACATGAATTGGAATTTGTTAGAATACTCTATGTGCTTCACTTATACCTTTTGAGCTATATAGTTTTGCTCTAGTGCTTCACTTATATCTTTTAGAGCATGGTGGTGGATTTGTTTTATAGAAACTATTGACCTCTCATGCTTCACTTAGATTATTTTGAGAGTCTTAAATTGCATGGTAATTGCTTAATAATAATAATATGCTTGGTATTCAAGATTTGTAAAACTTTCTTTTGAGTGCGTTGAATACTAAGAAAAGTTTTATGCTTGATAATTGTTTTGAGATATGAAGATGGTGATATTAGAGTCATGCTAGTTGAGTAGTTGTGAATTTGAGAAGTGCTTGTGTTAAAGTTTGTGATTCACGTAGCATGCACGTATGGTGAACCGTTATGTGATGAAGTCGGAGCATGATTTATTTATTGATTGTCTTCCTTATGAGTGGCGGTCGGGGACGAGCGATGGTCTTTTCCTACCAATCTATCCCCCTAGGAGCATGCGCGTAATACTTTGCTTTGATAACTTCTAAATTTTTGCAATAAGTATATGAGTTCTTTATGACTAATGTTGAGTCCATGGATTATCTGCACTTTTCCCATCCTTCCACCATTGCTAGCCTCTCTAATACCGCGCACTTTTCACGGTATCATACACCCACCATATACCTTCCTCAAAACAGCCACCATACCTACCTATCATGGCATTTCCATAGCCATTCCGAGATATATTGCCATGCAACTTTCCACCGTTCCGTTTATTATGACACGCTCCATCATTGTCATATTGCTAGCATGATCATGTAGTTGACACTGTATTATTGGCAAAGCCACCGTTCATAATTCTTTCAAACATGTCACTCTTGATTCATTGCATATCCGGTACACCACCGGAGGCATTCACATAGAGTCATATTTTGTTCTAAGTATCGAGTTGTAATTCTTCAGTTGTAAGAAAAATAAAAGTGTGATGATCATCATTTTTAGAGCATTGTCCCAAGTGAGGAAAGGATGATGGAGACTCTGGTTCCTCCATAAGTCGGGATGAGACTCGGACGAAAAAGAAAAAAAATTGAAAAAAGAGGCCATAAAAAAGAGAAAAGGCCCAAATATAAAAAGAAAAAAAATGAGAAAAAGAGAGAAGCGACAATGTTACTATCCTTTTACCACACTTGTGCTTCAAAGTAGCACCATGATCTTCATGATAGAGAGTCTCTCATTTTGTCACTTTCATATACTAGTGGGAATTTTACATTATAGAACTTGGCTTGTATATTCCAATGACGGGCTTCCTCAAAATGCCCTAGGTCTTCGTGAGCAAGCGAGTTGGATGCACACCCACTTAATTTCTTTTGATGAGCTTTCATATACTTATAGCTCTAGTGCATCCGTCGCATGGCAATCCCTACTCACTCACATTGATATCTATTGATGGCCATCTCCATAGCCCATTGATACGCCTAGTTGATGTGAGACTATCTTCCCCTCTTTTTGTCTTCTCCACAACCACCATTCTATTCCACATATAGTGCTATATCCATGGCTCACGCTCATGTATTGCGTGAAGATTGAAAAGGTTTTGAAAATGTCAAAAGTATGAAACAATTGCTTGGCTTGTCATCGGGGTTGTGCATGATTTAAATACTTTGTGTTGTGAAGATAGAGCATAGCAGGACTATATGATTTTGTAGGGATAACTTTCTTTGGCCATGTTATTTTGAGAAGACATGATTGCTTTGTTAGTATGCTTGAAGTATTATTATTTTTATGTCAATATGAACTTTTATCTTGAATCTTTCGGATCTGAATATTCGTACCACAATTAAGAAGAGTTACATTGAAATTATACCAAGTAGCACTCCGCATCAAAAATTCTTTTTTTATCATTTACCTACTCGAGGACGAGCAGGAATTAAGCTTAGGGATGCCTCGATACGTCTCCAACGTATCTATAATTTTTGATTGCTCCATGCTATATTATCTACTGTTTTGGACCATATTGGGCTTTATTTTCCACTTTTATATTACTTTTGGGACTAACCTATTAACCGGAGGCCCAGCCAAATTACTTGTTTTTTTGCCTATTTTAGTGTTTCGAAGAAACGGAATATCAAACGGAGTCCAAACGGAATGAAACCTTCGGGAACGTGATTTTATCAACAAATATGATCCAGGAGACTTGGACCCTCCATCAAGAAAGAAGGGAGGCGGTCACGAGGGTGGAGGCGCGCCCCTAGGGCGCCCCGCCTCGTGTGGCCCCCAAGCTCCACCGACGATTCCTTCCTCCTATATATACCTCACGCCCCCAAACGATCGACATCTGAGCCAAAAACCTAATTCCACCGCCGCAACCTTCTCAGACCCACGAGATCCCATCTTGGGGCCTGGTAGGAGTTCACTGGGAAGGGGAATCCACCACAGAGGGCTTCTACATCATCACCATAGCCTCTCCGATGAAGTGTGAGTAGTTTACCTCAGACCTTCGGGTCCATAGTTAGTAGCTAGATGACTTATTCTCTTTTTGGATCTCAATACAATGTTCTCCCCCTCTCTCGTGGAGATCTATTCGATGTATTCTTCTTTTTGTGGTGTGTTTGTTGAGACCGATGAATTGTGGGTTTGTGATCAAGATTATCTATGAGCAATATTTGAATCTTC
Organism: Aegilops bicornis; assembly: GCA_021605145.1. Lineage (NCBI taxonomy): Eukaryota > Viridiplantae > Streptophyta > Magnoliopsida > Poales > Poaceae > Aegilops > Aegilops bicornis. The sequence continues at coordinate 516,374,110 of CM038674.1, forward strand.
TCTGAATTCTTTTATGTATGATTGGTTATCTTTGCAAGTCTCTTCGAATTATCAGTTTGGTTTGGCCTACTAGATTGGTTTTTCTTGCATTGGGAGAAGTGCTTAGCTTTGGGTTCAAACTTGCGGTGTCCTTTCCCAAAGGATGAGGGGCAGCAAGGCATGTATTGTATTGTTGCCATCGAGGATAACAAGATGGGGTATTTATCATATTGCATGAATTTATTCCTCTACATCATGTCATCTTGCTTAAGGCGTTACTCTCTTTTCTTGAACTTAATACTCTAGATGCATGCTGGATAGCGGTCGATGAGTGGAGTAATAGTAGTAGATGCATGCAGGAGTCGGTCTACTTGTCTCGGACGTGATGCCTATATACATGATCATACCTAGATACTCTCATAACTATGCTCAATTACATCAATTGCTCAATGATGAATTCGTTCACCCACCGTAGAATACTTATGCTCTTGAGAGAAGCCACTAGTGAAATCTATGGCCCCCGGGTCTATTCTCATCATATCAATCTTCAATTACTTTATTATTGCTTTGCTTTTTTACTTTGCCTTTTATTTTACCTTGCATCTTTATATCAAAAATACCAAAAATATTATCTATCATCTCTATCAGATCTCACTCTAAGTAAGTGACCGTGAAGGGATTGACAACCCCTAATCGCGTTGGTTGCGTTGAGCTATTTGTTTTGTGTGGGTACGAGGGACTCATGGCGTGGCCTCCTACTGGATTGATACCTTGGTTCTCAAAAACTGAGGGAAATACTTAATCTACTCTGCTGCATCACCCTTTCCTCTTCAAGGAAATCCAATGCAATGCTCAAGAGGTAGCATTTGTTGATCAGCACCGGCGCCTGCGGCAGAATGGAGTAGGCTCCAAAAATGTTGAGTTTCATTTTAGAACTTCATATGACAGAGTAATCGGAAGTGATTGTGTCAACCCCATACATGACTTCTCAGTGGCTGACCCCTTTGCAGAAATTGTGAGATTTCGAAACCAGACTTAGAAGCGGTGATATTAGTTTGAACCTCTCTGATATCCATGTTCAGCGGATCAGCGCAAGTGTTTGCAGCTGATGAGCTGAATTTCATTTCTAATATCAGTTTGAACCTTGTAATCTTCGAATTTGAGCCATATAACTCTAGAATTTGAACCTTGTAACATTTCGAGCTTTTGTGGTACAATTGTCGAAATGGCATCGTATGAGACTCGTATATTGCTAGCACTATTTTGACCTTAATAATGGTATTAGATTTTATTAACCATTCCCGAATCAGTTTACCTTGTCGATCTCACAGCACACGATCTGTATAGCTAACTCGACTGCGATCTTCGACATTATTGCACTGTAGAGCGCAGAAATAATTATCGCACTCGAGTGTCCATCATCACCCTTCTATGTAACATTGACCTCATCACCCAAGGGTAAACTTATGACCGAAGTCATTCCACACACTTCGTTTTTACAAAGCTTTTTGCCAGTAAACGCCCATGATTTGTCCCTCTTCTAGCCGACGCATGGCCAAACTAGCCGGGCGGGAAGCTTGCACGGTAAACAATGGCGATAAGCGAGAACAACTCACCAACAATACATTTGGCGCCTCTTCGAGCCCACGCATGCGGTGCGGTGTTGTCAAGCGTGCACTGGAATCCTCAGCTATGAACGCCGTGACAAGACGTGACGATTGAAGGCCGGCCGGCCCCCATTTATTACAGCGGCCATTTAACCTACCCTTGTGTCTCTTCAACCTTTCGATCACGCCCCACCATTGCAAGAAGCACACCCACCACGAAAAATTCTTAGAGGGTATCTTGCGCGGCTCCAATGGCGCCCGAGCTACGCCGACGACGGCGTGATTCACCATGTGTGCCGTGGTGGACACCCACAGAAGGTTCATGGACCTCTCGGTGGTGTACACCAATGACCCGGTCTGGGTGGAGCACTCCATCCACATCATGGAGTTGTTGCTTGCCGCGGAGAAGTACAAGGTGGTCGGGTTCGACCTCGAGTACACCCGCGCTCGTGTCGGGTCTCGTCCCAAGGTCGCCGTCGCCCAGATGTGCGTGCGCCACCACGTCCTCAACTACCACTACTGCCTGGCCACAAGGCCTTGCGAGCGTTTCGCCAGGTTTGTGAACAACCCCCACTACATGTTCGCTACGGTGGACATCACCAACGATGTAAAGGCGCTCGAGAATTCGGTCATCGCCTGCCAGAATCTTGTCGACATCCAGGGCCAATACAAGATCTGGGGCAACAAGGAGCATGAGAAGGACTCACTGGTTCACCTTGCCGAGGCCATCATCGACCCCTACTACAGAGACGTGAAGGATTCGTGCAACAAGGACAAGCGTGCCTGGCACTCGGCCTGGATGGAGAAACTCGACAAAGCACACGTCGTGTACGCGGCCAAGGAGGCGTACCCGAGCTACGACATGTACAGACAGATCGTTGACATGAGGAAGTGCCTCCTTCCCCAAAACGTCCAGGGATCCAGCTGGAAGCAGAGCAATGGCAAGCGTCATTGCAACAATAAGTAGATGATTAGATCCTCATTTCTCCTACTTTAGTATGCATGTAATTGCTTTCTTTGGTGTGTGGAAATGTTATGTGTGTAGTCACTTGTGTAATTGTATGCTTAATTTGGTTATGCAATGCTGTCTTTTTAAGTATATATGTTGATGCTCTGTAGACAGAGCGTAGATGTTGTGCGGACAAAGAAATTCGCATCGCACACGGACTAAACAATGGAACCCGTCGGTGATGTTTTCATCAATCACTCACAATTGTATACCGGTAATCGTTTGCTCACAACACACACGGCTTGTTAGCAGTAATCGTCTGTGTTATTATAGGTCTTCGCACACGTTTCCGATTACAGACCTGTTTGCCTCGTATCACACGCATTTTGTTCATTTGAACCGTTTCTGTTCTCATGTCTCAACGCAAACAGTTCATCCGAGTGAACCGCATGCCGTATATCGCACACACCTTTGATCTGGCTGACCGTTTCTTTTGTGTTGCCTAATCACAAACAGTTCATCCGAGTGAACCGTATGCTGTACATCGCACACACCTTCATCTGGCTGCATGTTTCTTTTGTTCCTCCTTATCGCAAACAGTTAATTGAGCTGAACCGTATGCCATGCATCGCACAGACAACTAAAATTTAAACCTTGTTTGATGCATCCTCCATCGCAAACATTTTGCACCTTTTTTGACGGGTTTTCTACACCACCGTTTGCGATTATGGCATCACACACAGTTTTGTCGAAGGGTCTCTGATTATAGTGACGCGTTAGCAGCATCGTGCAGTAGTGTTCGTTTAATCTGTAGCCCCTGTTTCGAGTTGAAAATATGAGCAACAGAACCAGTATCAAATACCCAGGTGCTACTACGAGCATTAGTAAGGTACACATCAATAACATGTATATGAAATATACCTTTCACTTTGCCATCCTTCTTATCCGCCAAATACTTGGGGCGTTGCTTCCGATGACCGGTCCCTTTGTAGTAGAAGCATTTCGGCCTCGTGCTTAGGTCTAGACTTGGGCTTCTTCACTTGAGTAGCAACTTGATTGCTGTTCTTCTTGAAGTTCCCCTTCTTCCCTTTGCCCTTCTTCTTGAAACTGGTGGTCTTGTTAACCATCATCACTTGATGCTCCTTCGTGATTCCTACCTCCGCAGCCTTTAGCATCGCGAAGAGCTCGGGAATTGTCTTATACATCCCTTGCATATTATAGTTCATCATGAAGCTTTTGTAGCTTGGTGGCAGTGATTGAAGAACTTTGTCAATGACATTATCATCAGAAAGATTAACTCACAGTTGAGTCAAGTGGTTGTGGTACCCAGGCATTCTGAGTATATGTTCACTGACAGAACTATTCTCCTCCATTTTGCAGTTGTAGAACCTTCAAGCCATCCGGGCGACGACCATGGAAAGGAGCGCACCCAGTTGTCGATAGCCATGGCGACGAGCACACCACGGTCGAGCACACCAGCGACTCGAGTGTCACAGCCGAGAGGCGAGCCAGCGTGGGATTGATCTGATGGTAGCGGGGAAGAAAGCAAAATGGAATGGGGATCGAGTAGATAAGGAAGAAAACTGGGTCCGGGCGGTGCGTGGGTCTCCACAGCCACTCATTTGGATCATGCGTGGGATGGCGCGGCTAAATGCACGCGCTTCAATTGTGACTGGATCCAACAATGTGCTCGACCGGTCAGCTACAAACGTTTTCCTTTTTTTAGTTTCTTTCCCTTTGATTTTTGTTGACAACATTTGTCTGGGCTGCTAAGTTAGCCTCGCTTCATAGGCTGTGTTAATGGAGCTTGTTGGGTTGTTACCCCATGTAGCGCGTGTTAGTCGGACTAGAAAAGATGACAAGTCCTTTTTTATGAATAATATCTGGAATTTTATTCACACTCATAACAATTAATGATACACTTATTTGAATCTAAGCTCTAAGAAAATACAAAGTAACTCTTATGATTAATACTAAAAAAAGAAGGTGAGAAGTCCAGTACTCGCACGAAACACTTGGTGGGCCGACGCCCAAATTAGCGCTCGTCTCTCCTTGCCCGGCCACTAGCCAAACTCGCTCACTCTATAGGAAACACCAACACTTTCTAGTTTAGAATAAAAAAAGGTCTTTCAATTTTCTATACATCACAAAATCCGTTTTTTTCAAAACAAAAGCAAAAATTTCAAAAAATGTTCATTGATTATATATAACATGAATTTGCAAATAGTTCTCAAATCAAAAACTTTTTAAATTTTGGAAAATGTTTCAGAATTTAAAAACGTTCTTGGATTCAAAAAATATTAGAAATTTGATAAAGTTAATTCACTTTTTTGGAATTTTTTTCATGAAATTCAAAAGGTTGATGGATTTGGAAAAAGTTAATGAATTTGAACGAAGTTTACGTATTTGAAAAAATGACTTTCGAATAGTGTTCATGGATTGAGTTCACAAATTTGAAAAAAAAGGTTTTGGATATGAAAAAACTTGTTGATTCTGAAATTCATGAAAAATAACAAGAAAAAGGAAAGGCGAAGAGAAAAAGAGAAAAAGGAAAATAAAAAGAAAAAATGAATAGAAAGCCTGACAGAAGCTGCTACAAGCTTCCCAAAACTGGGAACAGTTTCAAGGATTATAGGCCGGCCCATTAACTACCCTAGCAGTGAATTTGTGGGTGTGACGGTGTACAAAACACCTACTTCTGGTTCCTTAAGAGCCGAATACGGTTTTCCTAAGGTAGTGTGTTTTCTAGGAAATTTAGGCCATGTAGTGATATACAAATTATTGATGCATAGGCCGTGTTTGGTACATATCTGTTGATGACGATGGTCCATTGAAACTACCCAAATCTGATCTACGGGGCCGACCCACTAAGACGAAGCTCCCTTCCTCTTGCGGTAAGTAAAATGTAGCATTAGCACACCTCCTATGTGTCGCTTATTGTACACATTGTCGAGCTGTTGCACATGCCCTGACTATACCAACCCACTTCGAGCTATAGCGAGCGTATGAGTGATTTCTTTTTTCCCGTTTCATTGGTTTTCTAGTGTTTTCTCCCGTTTTACAAGTTTTCAATTGGGTTTTACTTTAGCTTTAAAAAATAATACTTACCTATTTTTAAACATGAATATTTTGAAAGTAAAAATGAACACTATTTTTCAATGTGTACAATTTTCAATTATTTGAGAACATTTTAAACAAATATGTGAAAAAATTTCTGAATTCTATTTTTTAAATGGATTCTTTACATTTTCTATTTTTATAAAAAATAGAAATAGTTTAGAACTTTTAATTATTTTTTATAAAAACCTTGACCATTTTTAAAAATTTGATATTATTTGAAAGAAAAAGTTGGAAAAAAACACAAAACAAAAATCAAAAATTCACACGATTGTGCACTTTGCTCTACAATACGTGATAAAATAGAAATGAAAAAAACGGTTTAAATAAAGTATTCACTATCTATATATATATATATATATCCATTTAAAGTACATGCATAAAAAAGACCGTGAATTTTGCCATAGTCGTCGCTATCTGTAAATGTTCCATATATAACTATAAAATGTTGCTTAAACTTTTTCAATTCTTCATCTAATTTTCGAAATTGCTCATGCATTTATAAAATATTTATGCATAGTTTTTAAAATATGATAAACACTATAGAAATAAACACTCTATAATTTTAATTCATGGCTAACATTTTTAATATGCGATGGACATTCTCTAATACATGATGATCATTTTTTACATGATAAAAAATTTCAAATACAGTTTGAGCATTTTTAAATACCCAATAAACATTTTTAAGACACCATAAACATGCTTTAATAATCATGTACATTTATTAATGCATAACGAAGATTTTATTGATTATGAACACTTTTTCGATAATCAATGAATATTTTTGTACAGCACAAAATTGAATACATGATGAACATTTTCTAACACACTATCAACGTTTCTAATTCGTGGCAAACCATTTAAATACACAAAAGAAATTTAGATATGCACGATGAAAAAACGAATTAGGAGGAAAGAAAAAAAAAGGAAACACAAAAATAGAACCAAAAATCAAAAATGTAAAATAAAAAAGAAGAAGAGAAAGCCAAAAAAGGAAATGAAAAGAAGTAGAAAATAAAAAAATGTAAAAAGAAATGAAAGAAGAAGCAAAACTACAAAGAGCGAAAAAAGGGACAAAAACCAAACCGCAAACCCTAAAAACACTGGCCAAAAAATTAGCCGTTGCTAGGCATAGCCGAGGAGGAGCCACACTATAAGCGATCACATACTGCATCTCTTAACAAGGAAAATTTACTCATTGCAACAAAGAGCTCCTATCGCACGGTTGGTCAGCCCACTGCACTCCTTGTTGCGTGTCATCCCCACGCTCCGTTATGCTTGCCATTTTTCATCCGTATGTAGCATGTATTCAAATCTTTGAAAGGTCTTATACTTAGAAACGGAGCGAGTAGTATATAAATTGCTATATTCCAAATAATAAAATAAAAAGGAAATACAAATGCATGTCAAAATGGCAGAAAATATGAAAAGGTCAAAATAAAAAGTAAAGTGAATATGGGAAAGAAGAATATTTTTTAGGCCAAAAATTAAGAATAGAACATAAACAAAAAAAATCTTATTCGGGACAGCCCAACTGCCCTAATTCTCCGTGTGACATTAATGCACACACGACCATTTAAAACCAGGACCTCCTATTTGTATCATATATACGCGAGAAGCACACAACGAGCGGACAACCGGGCCGGTCTAGAAACGCACGTTCCTAGCCACAAGATCCAAAGAACCTTGGTGACCGATAAGCAACACAGTATATTCAGAACTATGAACAACGACAGATTTGAATGTTATTTGAAATTTTAAAACATTTTTTTAAAATTAAATATTTTTTGAAAAGCAAACATTTTTTGAAAACATGAACAATCTTTAAAAAACTAGAACACATTTTGAAATTTCGGTTTTGTAAATGAGAACAAAAGTTGACATTCTGGATAGTTTTTGAAAATTTGAGCAAATTTTGAAAACGCAAACAAATTTCAAAACTCAAAACTTTGAAAAATCGAACAACTTTTCAAATTGCAAACATTTTTAACTTGCGCACAATCTTTAAAAAGATGAACGGAATTTTGAAACTCCAAACATATTTTCAGAACATGATTAAATTTCAAAATTTTGATCATTTTCAAAAACTTGTATTTTAAAATTTCAAATATTTCTGTAAATTCAATATTTTTTTAATATGCTAAACATTTTTTGAAACTTTGGTTTTAATGAAACAAAAAATAAAAATAAAATAAAAAAGAGAGGAAAGAAACAATAAAAAAAGAAATAGAAAAAAATGATTCATGAATCTCCTAGAAGGTTCCCAAACTGTTAAAAACCAGCTTAGATCCTTCTAGAACGTTCCTAAAACCGGGATCTGTGGGAGCAACTAGTTGACGAGCGTTCCTTCGGGAGCCTCGCAACGATCACTTGCGGGTGGGCTGAGAGCGCGCCACTTGGCGCACTCTCAGCCGCTGCCACGTGTCGCGCTCTGAGCGCTCCCTTCGGAATTTATTTTTTATTTTCCCTGGCCATTTTCGGCCTTTTAACCGGTTTTCCCCCTTTTTGACCTTTTGGTTTTCCGTGGGCATTTTCGGCCTTTTAACCTATTTTTTCCACCAAAAAAATTCGTGTGAAGAAAACTTGTTTTCTGTTTTTGTGCTTCCGGTTTGGTTTTTTGTGCAGAAAAAGTTTGTCAAAACTTATAAACATGGGATCTAGTTTTAAAGATCTCGACGCGAGGAATCCAATGATGAAAACGGTTAAAGATTTGGATGCACGGTTTAAGAGATAAAACGTTTGAATAAACGAATCTACGAATAAAGAGAAAACTCACATGTTCGGGTCTGTGCGAATCATTGACAGTTTGATGCAACAAGCGTCAAATAGGGTTTTTCTTTAAAACCAGGGTCCAGTCTGGATACATGCAGTTATTCTGGAGGGGTAAAATTGTCCAAGACTAGTTCCGAGAAGCACTCCTGAAGCCCTCCTTGGTATGCTTATATAGTTTATCTTGTGGTAAAAAAATGGTTATATAGTTTATCTAAAACGCAACATAATCTTGAACGGAGAGAGTATGTTATCCTAACAAAAAATTGGCTGGCTTGAACAACGAAAATAAAATTATTTGGTTCTCATTTTTTTATTAGGCAGAACATATCACTAGAAACCATTAGTCACAAAAACCATCATAGTTTTCTTAGATGGACACTAGCACATCAATGCGTTGCAACGGAAAAAAAATGATGTTTTGTGGAAGCATAATGTCCCACAGCACTGGATTCACTAGGAAGAACATGATGCAACGCAGCATGTTTCTACAAAACGAACATAGAAAAATACGTTTCAATTTAGCCGTGCTCATTTTTTCTTTGCCGGGCATAATCTCTCATTGATTCCATTTATGTATAATTTTTTTTAATGACATTTAAGTATAATCCTTTCATTAATTATCATGACGCCCTCACCAGTTTTAGTCGGAATCAAATCCTTCCTTTTCTACTTTAGTAGCCCAGTACATTGAAGCCTACACACCATTCCTTTTAATTATCCTACCTTTTTACCTCAAATCCTTCATATAGAATTTATTAAGACCACGATCTTTCTTTTAGTTATTCCATCGGTTTACCCATAATTCTTTCTTTAATTAGCCACATCCGTTTAAATATTATATTTAAGCCTACAATCCTTCCTTCATTAGCTCATTCGCTTAATTAGCTCACCCTTAACATGATGACTGTCACTCGTATATTTAGAGCGAGTTGGGATTAGTAAATGTGAAAGATGCATAGGTTGTTGGTTGTTTCATCGAAGAGCTAGACAAGAGGTCCTATGTTCAATTCCCACAATGTTAATTTATTTTGACCCAATTATTTTTCGCTGTCTCTATGAAAGCCCACAAAAGGCCCATCAACATAAAAATACCTGGCCCATATCACTTAGCGTGTGTAAACCAAATGAAAAGGACTAAACCAAACCAAGAATACCTATTCTCTTTAATAGTAGATATAGAATAGATATAGATTGAGTTTGGACCTTGATAAGTGCTACCCGTGTGGCACGAACACATGAGAACTCTAAATTTTTTATGACGACTTTACTGACGCGAGGATGACAACTTTCTTTTAGGATGGCAAATTTCAATTATTTTTTTGGATTTGTTTTTTTTTCGAATGTCAACTTTAGTTCAAAAAACGCCAGGGTCGGAGTGCTTCGTGTTATACATGTGACATTTATCATTTAGGTTGATTTTTAACATTTTAGAAACTTTTCTTAAGTACTACCTCCGTTTCATAATTTGTATCGTAGTTTTAGTTAGACAAGATTGATGAAACGAAGAGAGTACATTTGACTGTTTCACTGTGTCTACAGAGCAACACGGTACACATCTCACTGGATGATATTATCCCAGCGGTTAGTGTGCTCCACTGTATTTTACCACCTTCATGCTACTTTTTTCCGACAGCGATTCTAGTGCTTGCGTGTCTTACATGGATCCACCAGCGTGTGACATGAAAAGACGTACACGGCATCTGATGGCCCAGGGACAATCGGCACAGTTGACACCGAAAAAGCATTACAGGCCTGAAGGATCACGTTTTGTGCAGGACAAAAAACAGCATTCCAGGTCACATGCTCTCTAAAAGGGCAGGGCTTATGCTCCTAGGGGAGTGCTTCGGTACAACCCCTCCTAAAACGTATAGTGGATAGTATGGTAATTTCACATTAGGTATAGAAATACCCACCCGACGCCGTACGTCCGCCCGCCCGCGTATGCCGCATCCGTCGCTGTCACGACGCCCGCGATACTCAAGCACTGTCGCCAGACGTCGCCGTCGTACGCCCGCACGTCTCGACGTTGGCGTCGACACTTGTTCGAGGAAAAAAAATCTAAACCCTAACGCATCCACGCCGTCTCCACGTCGGCCCCCGTCTGCGTTAAGTCGCCGCCGCCCGGGTCGCTGCCGAAAGAGGCCGCCGCTTCGGCGCCGTTACGGCTGCCGCCGCCGCCAGTTCATGCGTTGCCGCCGCGTTTCCATTCCGTCGCCCGGATGGCCGCCACCCACGATCTACGCCGCCTCCTCCACGCAAAGACGCCGCCACGACCAGCCGTCGCCCTCATGCCGTCGACACCTGCCTCCGCCGCCAGAACGTCGGGCCGTCGTCAAGAAATGGATCCGGCTGAAATCGGCCGCCGTGCAAGAGGTTGGTTAGAGACAACATTGTGCTTGATGAAATAATTGTTTTAGGGATGATGTTACACGGTGTTTGATTGATCGTATAATTTTTTTTAACTATGTATAGTTAGAGGAGGAGGGCGATTATGATGGCAATGATTACGACGAGGACAACGAAACCTCGTCACTGAATATGAATGAACCTGCTGAGGAGAACTACATGAGTTTGGATGAATTTTATAGTGGCAATGTAAGTGTGATGAAGATTGATAAAAACAATAATTATGGTAGACCGCACGGAAATTTTCATAAATTTTTGCATCATGCAGCGACATGGCGATGATGATGATGATATGGATATAGATGATTCATTTGCCCAAAGTGCACTCCGGGTATGTCATAAATAAAATCAGAGAAGAAATGACATAATAACCATATTAGCGCTTACATGTTTTTTTTTGCAATGCGCGCAGATGAACGAGGACGGGGACTTTCTGAGGAATATTGTGGACGATGAAAGTGACAAATCGCACGTTGATCCATCTCATGATGACAGCTCCAGCAAAGTAAGTTTAGTGTCAAACTTACAGAACTACATTATTACATATTAAAATAATAATTGACTAACATAAATGGTTTAATGCATTAATTTACAGGGAGATATAGATGGTACAAGTGGGAACGATGAGTATGTTGGTGATGATCTGTTTAATTTTGACATCGGATTTGATGAATATCGGCAAGAATCATTGGACATGCATTGGAAGGTCATGAGGAAGACGTTCAAGTCACTAGGAGAGGCTTACATTTTCTATAACCAGTATGCTTACGGCGTGGTTTCAGCGTAAGAAAGGACTCACTGAAATATTCGAAAGGTCTGAGGGAACTAAGCGCTTGAGAAAGTATCGGTGTGTAGAGCTGGGAAACGAGAGGCAAAACTTTGTACAATGGAAGGAAGGACCCGCAGACCGAGAGGGAGACTCGTTGTTTGCGATGCGCATATAACTTTGAAACTTGATAAAGAGCGTGACGTTTGGTATGTCAGCAGTTTCAATGATGATCACGATCACGTTCTAGCTAGACCGGATGAAGTCACGCTTCTTCGGTCTCATAATCAGATAAAAGAATATCGTAAAGCTGAGATCTTAACCATGGCAGGTGCTGGAATCAGGAAACATATGATTTATGATCAACTGGTCAGTAGGTACGGGTCATATGTAAAGGCTGGTTTTGGGAGGAAGAAGCTTTATAACATGTGTTATAGAGAAAAAATGAAATTGCTTGCACAAGGTGATGCAGACACTGCCATTGGGATCATGATGACCAGAAAAGAGAGAGATCCAGATTTCTTCTTTGAGCACACCGTCGATGATGAAGGAAGGCTGAAAAACATATTCTGGTGTGATCCTCAATCACGTCGAGACTATGTTGACTACGGTGATGTGACAGTCTTCGACAGCACATACAGGATGAATAGGTATGGCATGCCATTTATACCTTTTGTCGGTCAGAACAACCACCGTTGCACCACGGTATTCCGGTTGTGCTCTTGTGTCTCGACGAGACGGAGGATACATATGTCTGGCTGCTTCAGACATTTTTGAGGGCTCATTGTCAGAAGAGGCCCAGGTCAGTAATTATTGATGGAGATGCAGCTATGATTAAGGCCATAAGAAAGGTACTTTCGGAGGTTTGGCATCGTCTTTGCTCGTGGCATATTGAGAAGAACATGCGTAAACACCTTCATCATAAGTCTCTAAAGGAGTTCAGGTCTCTACTTTATTATGCCACTTCAAAGAAGGTATTTGAGGAGAGATGGGCAGCGTTTTGCGCCAAATGGCAGTCGGAGAAAACAAAAACATGGTTACGTAGGATGTACAAGAAGAAAAGGCTTTGGGCTGCATCATATCTGTCAGGTGGGTTTTTCTTAGGTATGCGAAGTAACCAGCGAAGTGAGAGTTTGAATTCATGCCTTCACTTGCATCTAGACTCGGTATGACTATTGTTGATATGATTGTGCACTATGAGAACTGCATAGTTCGTCTTCGTGAGAACGAGGCGCATGACGATTACACAAACTCACGCAGACAGTTCGATCAAAGATTGGACGAGTGTAAAGATATTGACAAATCAGCTGCCCGTGAGTTCACTGCGGCAAACTTTTATATCTTGCAGGAAGATATGAAGAAGGCACGGGAGCTTGAGGTCCTTGAGAGACTGAGAGGAGCAAACACTCACAGATTCATACTGACATGGAAGGAAAATAGGGATATCAGATTCACTGTGGAGTACACCCTGTAACTCAAGAAAGCGTGAGGTGCAGTTGCGAAGCATGTATCGCAAAGGACTTCCTTGCAAACATATTCTTCATGTTCTGATTCAGCTACGCTTACGTGAGATACCTAAGTGTTTAGTGCTGCGGAGGTTGAGCCAAGTTGCAAGGGGTGGACTTCCCATGAAGCGCACTAGCGATCTGTTTGCGTGGGGATGGGCAGGTGCAGGTGACAGAGCTAGGTACAGTGAGTTGACCATCTTATCTGCTGAAGCAACTCATAAAGCATGTCATAAACCTTTTTTATTCGACAAGTTGAAGGCGGCTCTGAGGGACATAATAGATAATTATTACACTGAGGAGGATGAGCCTGGTGCGGGGGTACAGTTTGTGAACGATGATGCATTTGAGCCTAATCAAGATCATGGTCTTGTTCGTGATCCCGCTAAAGTTAACACCAAAAGCGCACCAAAACAGAATGTTAAAGGCCGCGGTAAGGATGGTCCTGATTTCACTAAAAACGGGCGACCTAAGGCTTTTGATGAGAAAAGCAAACGTCAATGTGGACAGTGCGGTCTTACGGGTCATTATAAGTCCACGTGCCCTCAAAATCCTAAGTACGATATTCTTATCTTATTGTAAATCTTATTGTTCAACCCAAATTTATTTGTTTATTGTGAATTAACACATATCTTATTGTTATGTAGGAACTTTGTTTGAATTGTGGAGTATGGAAGATTGCTATGGATTGATATGAAAGATTGCTTCACCCTTTCATTGGAGACAGTTATTGATGTTCTACATATGTGATCTCTAATAATTGTTGAAATATGTTATATGAACTTATTTTACTTTGTTGATGTCAGACTATTTGCTACGATATACCGACATAAGTAGTAGTTTTGATGAAAGACTATGTAATGCAACAAGGAGTTTTTACTTTGTGTTTATTCATGTGCTCATTTTGCACAGAACTGCCGTCGCTGCTGTTTACTGTTATTTTGTGCTTTGCTGTATTCATGTGCTCATTTTGCACAGAACTGCCGTCGCTGCTGTTTACTGTTATTTTGTGCTTTGCTGTACGGTCGCCGTCGCTTACAACCCCGTCGGTTTTATTATTTTTTTAAAAAAATACTGACAAGTGCGCCGGCGGCACTGTCCCACAGGCAGCGTCGGGCTGCTGGCGGCAGTACGAAGTAATAAGCTGGTTCGACAGCTCATGTGCCGCCGGGTATATAAGCCGGTCGTCGCGCCCTCCGTCGGCGAGGTGGGACTAAACATTTCGCCGTCGCTGCGTCGAACTTGGGCCGTCGTCCCACCGCTTCTAATTGGGCCGTCGTCCCGCCGCCTGTTATTTGGCCGGCCCACGTGGTCACGCGCGTCGCTGCAGTCACGGCGGCTGCGGGTAGGTTTTTAGTCCCACCTCGCCCGACGGAGGGCGCGACGACTGGCTTATATACCCGGCGGCACATGAGCTGTCGAACGTCTTTGATTAATCTGCTATGCCACCCGTCGTCCGACGATGCCCTGTTGGACAGTGCCGTCGGTCCTGTCTGACCTTAGACTAGCCGGCGCACTTGTCGGACAATTTTTTTTAGGATGGACAACTAAGAAAGTCGGTGTTATAAGCGACGTCGTCTGTGCTCACGTCGGTCGGTGTTACACGCATAAAAAATACATGTGCATTTTTATTAACGTTCAGCAGTATAAGAAAACATGGACTGATGTATTCAAAATAGTACTGTCATCTTCGACACAAGATATCAAAGTCGAAATAAATGTAAACATTATTTGAGCCTACAAAATTTTCTAGTACAAAAATTTAGCCACATTTATTTCTTCTTTGCAAGCCGGGTAACTTTGTCCTTCACATCGTTGAGCGTATTTCCCTCCAAGAAAATAAGCTGCGCAATCATTAAGTCCCTCGATTTATCAATTGACCCCTGTTAGAACTTCATATTAGTACAATTTAAATAGTATTACATTATGAATTTAATTTAATAGAAGCATTTGAAATAAAACCAGACCTGTGATGTCCATTTTTCACCGTTCCAATACTGAAAGCACCGAAGAACAAATAATCCACATGAATTGCTGGTCCATACAAACAATGGTTCATAAGTTCGCATTTCATGTAAGATATTACAACAATATAAAAGTATTTACTCACCCGTCTTCTTGTTGTGGCATCTCATACGTTTTGATAGGCCATTTAGACACATCCGGATAATTCACAGCACCGCTAGCATTCGCATCACGTATGTCATATCCAATTTGTTTTCTCTGTTCATATAGATGATAGCACGAAAAGAATTTAACATAGTTCAGTTACTAAATGATAGTTTCAATATGCTCATGTAAATTTATGTCGTACCAGCTCCTCAACTTTTTCTCTAATTTCTTTGTCAAGTTCGGGTCCCATCAAAGAATCAAGAACCTGAAACTCTTCCTTGGGGCGATGCATGACAACCGAAACCCAGTGGGTATTTCCCTTATTAAGAGGAATATAAAGCTGCATCACAACGAAAATATGATGCAATCAACACATACCCTCTTATTATTATTTCTATCCCATACATGCATACATTAAGGCAGTTACAATTACCTTATCTTTTTGAAATACTCATCGGTTGCATCTATTCACGGGTCCATTCTTCTTCACCACAACTTCGTTCTCGTTTCTCCCTGGCTCGGTGTCCGATCTAATTTCAAGTAACCAATTGACCAGATAGGTCGGCATTATATGACGATCGTCACCAACAACTCCCAACAGATACGCATTTAATAAGCATTGATAACCTGAAAATAATTTATATGATGTATAACAA
Source organism: Aegilops bicornis (assembly GCA_021605145.1). Lineage (NCBI taxonomy): Eukaryota > Viridiplantae > Streptophyta > Magnoliopsida > Poales > Poaceae > Aegilops > Aegilops bicornis. The sequence continues at coordinate 516,389,982 of CM038674.1, forward strand.
GATATTCCAATTTGCATTGAAAGGTAATATAAAGCACAACAATAACTTACATCACCGGTTAGCCATTGATGGTCAAGAATTGTACAAGCCCTCTCTGCACTGAGACCATCGCGCATGGCATCATTGAACATTTCCTTCTTTCTATGTTTTGCTGACCGCTCATAAGCACGAACAAACTTAACACTAGCTTTAATCACATCGTATTCATCTTGAAAGACTTCTTTCTCGAATAGTTCTCCAATTCATGACGGTGATATGTTAAGAAGTCAATGATAAGTACAAGGTTCAGCTAGAAAACAAAATGATAAAACTTACTTGCTTTTGCTGTACGTTTTGCACGCTTTGTAGGTATAATAGGAATGTAAGGAGACTTCACGTGGTTTGATAGCCTCCGCTTCCGTTTTCCTACACCCTCCTTTTGTACCTCATCTACTCCTTGGTCCATACTCACAAAACTAGAAACGTCAACTCCTTCATTCTTCAAACCAAATATAGCGAACACATCATCAGGCCTTAGTAAAATCAATCCTTTTTTCCGGCTGCCTCTTGCACCATGAATTTTTTACTGTTAGGATTGTAACCTTGAATCATATGCGCAAGCAAATTATCACGCATCTTGACCGAAGGTATTCGTAACATACCCTCCATCTCCGTTTCGTAAAACGAAAATCGCTGACTTGGTGTTAACTTATTAACAAGACTAACCCACTTTTCTACGGAACATGCAATCACACCATCGATGTCCATACTGCATATAATAATATCTATGTAACGTTGCATGCAGCTAATGTGATATATACTATTAAAAATATTAAAAAATATACCTGCCAGACGGCTACTACAGCAGGCGACGACGGGGCGTTGACGATCGGCGCTGACGGCGACGGTGACGTCCACTAGTGCGGGGTGACGACGGGCGTTGACGGCCTGTGCTGACGGCGACGGCGACGGTGACGTCCACTAGTGCGAGGTGACGACGGGCGTTGACGGCGGGTGCAGACGCTTGTCGGGCGGGTACGCCGATCGTCGGGGTGACGGCGGGCGTTGACGGCGGCGCGACGTTGTCGGGCGGGGGAACGACAGTGCGGGCGGCGGCGGGCGACGGGATCAGATCGGGCGCGTCGTCGGCACGTACGACGCAAACAACTGCATGCGCGACGTGATTGGCCGACGTGCGCTTTGTCGGGAATATTCCCTCAGATAGCGACGGCTCTGGCAGATTTTTTGCCGCGTCGGCACGTACGGATTTTCTATGATTTTTCGCACCGAAAACAGCTAAAACACTGCCCGCACGTGACGCAACTTGCGTCAAGTAGTCCGTTTTGTTCATCTACGGCGTGGGGTCCCGGCGGGTCCCCACACGCGTCGCCGAAAGTTGGGTGCATTCCGCAAACCCAACTGGAACTTCTTGTGCTACCGGTGGTTTCGGTATGGGCGGAGGGACCCTCGGTCGTACTTCTCGGCCGCATCCCCCAAAGTCGATCATTTTTTCCACGGGCAACGGTGACCATGCAGGCCGCGCGACGCCAAAATTTGTCGCGTTCCGACGCTGTCACGGATTTTCTATGATTTTTCGCGACCGAAAAGCGGCTAAAACATCGCCCGCGACGTGGCGCAACTTGCGTTAAGTAGTCCGTTTCGTTCATCTTCGGCGTGGGGTCCCGGCGGGTCCCCACAGCGCCGCCGGAAGTTGGGTGCATTCCGCAAACCCAATGGAACTTGCTGTGCTACCAGGTGGTTTCGGTATGGGCGGAGGGGACCCTCGGTCGTACTTCTCCCGGCCGCATCCCCCAAAGTCGATCATTTTTTTCCACGGGCAACAGTGACCATGCAGGCCGCGCACGCCAAAATTTGTCGCGTTCCGACGCTGTACGGATTTTCTATGATTTTTCGCACCGAAAACAGCTAAAACACTGCCCGCACGTGACGGATTTTCTATGATTTTTCGCACCGAAAACAGCTAAAACACTGCCCGCACGTGACGCAACTTGCGTTCGTAGTCCGTTTTCGTTCATCTCTGGCGTGGGGTCCCCGGGCGGGTCCCCACACGCGCCGCCGAAAGTTGGGTGCATTCCGGCAAACCCAAGCTGGAACTTCGTGCTACCAGGTGGTTTCGGTATGGGCGGAGGGGACCCTCGGTCGTACTTCTCCGGTCGCATCCCCCAAAGTCGATCATTTTTGTCCACGGGCAACGCGGTGACCATGCAGGCCGCGACGCCAAAATTTGTCGCGTTCCGACGCTTGCACGGATTTTCTATGATTTTTCGCACCGAAAACAGCTAAAACACTGCCCGCACGTGACGCAACTTGCGTTTGTAGTCCGTTTTCGTTCATCTCTGGCGTGGGGTCCCCGGGCGGGTCCCCACACGCGTCGCCGAAAGTTGGGTGCATTCCGGCAAACCCAACTGGCACTTGCTGTGCTACCAGGTGGTTTCGGTATGGGCGTAGGGGACCCTCGGTCGCATTTCTCGGTCGCATCCCCAAAGTCGATCATTCCACAAATATCGTGAAAATCTTCTGTTTTACATCTGTTTCTTTGGGTCGGTTTTGTTTCGATTGTAAAAGATTTTACTTACTCAGTTTTAATAATGTTCACTGGACATTAAAAATGTTCATGAAACTAAAAATGTGAGTGCAATTATAAAAAGATGTTCGGACCATTCCACAAATATACGTGATATTTATTAAAAAATCATACATTGAAAAACATGATCATCATTTTCTGAAAAAAGTCATAAATTTTCAAAGTATAATTACAAAAAAATCGAATACAATGTAACCAATATGAATTGTTTTTAGCAATGTTCTTATAGAAAATATTGTGAAACGAATTTGATTTGTTTTCTCCATAGAAGCAAATTCACCTAGGCCGGGAGCAAAATTTTATTTCCCTACATGCACATCTTCGGTTCAAGCATGTATGTTCATGATAGTGAGAATAATTTTGTTTTTATGGAAAGCAATTATTTGGTTGGTGGGGACAATATTGTGATTTTTTTCACCCAAAAATATAAACCTAAATCACACTGCAAGCAAATTCTTCAATGGTCACATCTGAAACAATATTTGGTACGCCCACTTAATTAAACATTAAAACATAAAAACTTAATTAAACATGACTTAATTAAACTTAATTAAACATAACTAATTAATCCTAATCTACTACTCGATGAAAAAAAATCCTAATCTATTCGTCCTCCTCGGAGTCGGCGAGGTCCACGATCTCCCCCGCTCGAGCGTCACCGTCGTCGCCGCTGCTCTTGCCGCCGTCCTCCCGATGCCGTCGCCGCCACGATCATGAGCAAGCTGCGGCTGCGCGGCGTCGTCTGACTGCGGCTTCAGCTCGGCGGCCTCTGCTGCCGCCGCCATAGCCGCCGCTGCGTCGAGTCTTGACCTGCGGCTCGTGACCTCTCTCGCCTCCGGCCGCCGTGCCGCCGCTCTGCGGCGCCGCGGTCACGATAAGGTAGCCGAAGGCGATCGTCGGTCGCCGTCCTCGCGCGGCGACCTGCTCCGGCGGGATGTCGACGACGGAGGGAGGCGGGCAGGCGATGGCGGGAAACGACGGCGTGGCGAGCTCGGTAATGGCCTTGCTGCCGGAGGGACGGCGGGGCGAGCTTCGAAGACGGCGCGGCTGCCGGAGGGCGGCGGCGGCTGCAGGCGGGCGACGAGCCGCCCGGGCTTGACGACGAGCCGCCACTCCGCACCTCCCGACGGGCCTGCGCGACAGCGGCGAAATCTTGCCCTTCAAAACCTCGTGCGGTAAGCGATGTTCCACCGGCCGCCCTCGTCTTGGCGGAGCTTCGGCCGTCGTCGCGCCGGGCCCCTCGTCGGGTACCCGCCGGCGGTGATGTGGAATTTCTGCAGCGGCAGCCCGGCGGCACCATCGGCCGAGACGGATGAGCTCGTCCGTCTCCGGCGTATCGAGCTCGTCGGCCACGAGCTGCCGCCGCTGCCGCCGCCCGCGCCGCCGCCGTCCAGACGCCATGGAGGCCGCCGGAATGGGAGCTCGTCGGCGGTGGAAGTGCGTCGGTGGGTGGGGTGAGCGGTCGAGCGTCGGTGGGTGTGGTGGCGGTCGAGTGCGGGAGGCGGGCGGCGAAGGCGGTGTTTTAAAAGCGGCGTCGGTGGGTGGGGCGCCGTCCGGTAGGTGGTAGCAGCGGCGTAACGCCGGCATTAATGACGCATCGGGCCGGCCGCCGCGTCGGGAACCGCCCCGTCCACACACGTCGCGTCGTCTTATTCTTTTTTTGTCCAGCCGACGCCACGTCGCCACGACTACGTCGCTCGTCGTTTTTTTCTAGGGTCGTAAATGCGTGCAGCGTCGCGTCGTTTTTTCTAGGGTCGTCGTACTACGTCACGAATTTTCGGCGTACAGCCCGTCGGCGGTACAGCCCGTCGCTGGCGGGGCTTTATGTCTTTGGGACGATCCTACCCTTTTTTATGAAGGGGTACGGAACGATCTCAGCCGTTGTTGTGTTTAGGGGGTTGTACCGAAGAAGAAGTGATGCTCCTACAGGATACTGGAAATCATGAAATGTACTGTTTCCCTACCCCACAAAGCTCAACCCTAAAACATGTTTAATATTCGTGGCATGTTTTGTCAAGCTCAATCATGATGTTAATCATTATATATTGGATAAATATCAGTAGTATATAGTACGTACAAGCTAAACTGTGTATATGTGCTGTTACTGTCATGATGTGATAAATAGGTAAAAGGCTATCTACGATAAAGAAAAGCAGGGAACAGACCTAACCTTCACATCGCTGATATACTGGGCTCCATTTCTCACAAGAGATTTCAGGCCAAGGAACCAACCTGGTGCCAGGAGGTCAACTTTTTTGACTTATCCTCATTGGTTTTACAGGGTGGCGAGCACAGTGAAACCCGGAATATGTGGCAGGGGAAAATCGGGAGATGTATACGTTGCTCAAGTTGCAACTGCACTTTGAAGCATGCATTGACGTGTTATTTTAACCATCAGAATCCTTGAGATGTTCAGTCACGACCAACAATCACGTCATATTCCGAGCACGGGAGGAAGCTATCACCCATCAGTCAATCGCCGGAAAGAAAAGCAAAGAATCAAGCAGACCTACCATGGCACACCTACATGGATCACTCGCCACTTATCCGGAGAAAGCCTACCTGATCTCTCCACCTGAAACGCATGGCAGCCACTGAAGCCCTAACGCAGAGATCAAGGCCGGCCATAGCCCATAGGAGGACTAGCTCGAGCCATCAGTTAGTAGTTGCCTGTAGCAATCCATCGGAGTTGAGAGGGATGCATGTCTGCCGCTTTTCAGCGAGCTATGCCGAAACCACGACGGCTCAGCTCATCGTACTCGTCCCACTACAGTGCCGCCGTAGACGAAACTAGCCACTCCTCTCCCGATCGTCCGCCGTCCGGCCGGCCGCCGGCTGCGTCTCCTGAAGTGACAACTCGCGCACTCAGCTGACACGCAGCTCCGGTGGTCGTCGTCGTCGTCGCCCGCTCGCGAGCTCATGGTGGGGGATCGAGAAAGCGCGGGGACGCAGCCAGGCCAGGGTGGTGGTGCTGGTGCGTGGTGGTAGCTAGTGGTGCGTGGTCGGAGAGCGACGGGCCCAAACGCCGTGAATGCAAATGATAGGAACGTCACGGTCACGCTGGTCTCAGGTGAGAGCACCTCACCTGACCTAGCTAAGCTAAGCTAAGCTGAGAGGTAAGTCATGTCATATTGTCATCTAACCAGACACGTAAAAGTGCCCTGTGACGAGAAATTAGGTAGTATCATCCAGTTGAGTGTACGTTCCCATCAAGAAACCGGTATGCCTAGCCCGCATGCGTAGCTCCGGTGGCGAATCCGCAGCAGCTGATCTCTCGGCGAGCCGAAGTGACACAATGGGGCCGATCGAGAAGACGTATAAGTGCTGTGCATTTCATTCGTCATTAGACGAAGATAAAGCGAGAGGGTTGGCCAAGATCATTTCAAAAGCACCGTCAGACAAATCCAGACTGCACTTAGCTAGCCCGCCCTTGGTTTCCCGGAGACGAATGAAGCGGCGTGTCATGCATGTCTTCATGCTATAATAAGGGCCGCGCATGAGTGCAATTCATCAAAAGTGGAGGAACCGGGCGAAGGCAGCGACCGAAAAGCGCGGGCCTGCAATTGTTAATACCATCTGTAATCACTGTCGACCATTTTAATTCACTCGTCCGCGCGCACTGAAACAGACAAACATGGGTTTACCTGAAAAACGTTGCGTGCTATCTGGGAAATGAAGGCATGTTTGGTAATACCTCTCCTTTGTGCCAAATCATGCATGGCATTACCCGTGAGAAAGTGGATTTTTTGTGCGCGAAAGAAAAGGATAAGAGGATTTGCGATGATTTGAATGGCCTAATTTTTATGCAGTACTTTAGGATGATCTTTTCTGCACTGGAAAGCACCATGCGGTTACACAGTCCTTGCTTTGGCAAATATCTTAGGCCCTCTTTGATTTGCAAGATCCTAGAAAATGTTGGAATAGAAAACATAGGCATTGGACAAAAATGTGCATGTGTAATTCTTTTTTTTGTGGGGTATGAACGTGTATAGGAATTTTGCAGACTCGAGTATTTGAAATTTCGTGACATGATAGAAATGCTCAAACGGAGAGGTGCTAATACCCTTGGATGAAAACCCCGATATGAGTATTCCCTGATAATGAACACTAGATCATACAAATGCATATAGACAACACCAATGCATATGAGTATTCGTTTATAACGTCCGGCATCTCCATGACTAAGATGCACACAGCCAACACCAATGCATACACATAAAGAATCACGCGTGCAAAAAGCAAAGTCATACAAGATCGAAACTACACACCTAAGCGAAAATCGAAACAGAGACCGACGAACTACATCAACGTCATCGGCACCAACCATCTGTTGACAACACAAAGGCAATAAGAAAGCTTCTCTAGCAGCTACGCTTCCAAGAATGGAACGATGCTCAAATGTCATTGTCGACAGATTCAACCACTCAAGGTCATATCCACGGTTTTCACCCTAAAGATCAAGTCCGAGCAACTCTGAGCAATGCCTTATACAAGTAAAAATGTAAAGACACCACCATTGCTAGGTATAACCAACTAGTCTGGCCTAGGGTTTTCACCCGGGAGATCGTGACCGGGTACTCACGACGCACCACCAAATTGAAGTAATCCTAACAACTAGCCACGTTCATGGTCTTGATGTGAGAGCCACGCAAGTGACGCCCATGCACGGGCAAGCACACAGTCGAACCCTGACAAGAATCGGACATCACCAAAGGATCCCAACGAAGGTTGCTCTCACACAAGCAACGGCGCTTGATGAAGGAGTAGTGTCAGTAAGGTCACCGACACCACCATATCCCGATCCTGGACGTTCAGGCAGTCCACCACTATCCTCACGAGTTACAATCGGTGGCAGATTTGCATCAGATGACACCAGGACATGTCATCTCTTGCTCAGCCATCGTCACTTGTGGAGGAAGAATCGGACAACTAACATACCAAGGAGGATAGCCGTTGCCTCCACATCTAAAGGTTCAAGACCCTCCATCCTGTCGGTGATCGTTGTCCAGCCATTGTCACACCAAAAGCTGGTTGTTCCAGCTAGCCGAAGCGGCTGCCACTGGTGCCATCGGCATGCCCGAGCGTAGAACCGCCTTGTGGGGATGCAGATGGCCGCCAAAGACGTCCCACCTCTGCCGCTTGCGAACCTATAGACGTGATCGTGTGTCCAACAATGTAGAGTCGATCTCCTATAATGGCCTGGACCACGCCACCAGTGACCACCGGCCAAGCTCGGGACGACACTGTCGTCGCTACATAGCCATGCACACTTCCTTTTACCGTCGCATGTAGACCACTTCACGGTGCCAAAAGCTAACGGGATGACCACCTCCCCGCCGTCGCCTTCATCAGCCAGTTCGGCCTTTTCATGACCCTAGTTTATAGCAGGGGATGGGAGAAGGGTGATGGAAGATTTTGGGTAAGGGAGGCGGCGGTAAGGGAGGACGAGGATGAATGGGGCGACCCTTATTTTCCCGCACAATATTTACACCAGTCACTAACCATCTTGAAGGCGTCGTACTATGGTTCTTGTATAGTCTCCATACGTAGGAACTTCTCTTGGTGAAAACCTATGAACCGACTTTATTGGTTCATGCAATGACCTTTGAGGCGTCGTTTGAGAGTTTTGGACCTTCGCGTCTTTGTTAACGGCGAGTGATGGTTCGGGGTGTGGGCATCTACGACCTGATGACCAACATTCCTTCTTCCTTCATAGGGAACACCTGTGTGGTCGTTGTGACCTTCCAAACGGCAGGTGTGGTCGTTGCTCTTCTTTTCTTCTTTAATCTTTTCGTCGAGTAATGGCTGCCCGCATCCTCAATGTTTTGTCATCGTGCTGTTATAGGTTTGCCACCATATTTAGACAATCACTTCTCCTGCAGCATTGCCGCCATTTACTTTTGTAGCGTGCATGTATCATGTAGCACAATTAACAAATAAAATCGAATATGTAGGACACCTTTGCGTGAGCTAGCCTTATCTACTAATGTTTTTGCGTTGTTCTTGGCAGTCCTGAGTATATGTCGGCCATGTTTGCAGTTCTCAATCTCTCCCCGGTTAAGAAGATTCTTTCAAGTTAGTAGCCATGATCAGCTAGAAGAATCATTCGTGGTACCTATCCAGAGATATAAATGAACGGTATATATGTGCCTGAAGGAGCGACTCCATGATGCTACAAAAGATTCCTAGTGAAGGAAATCACATCGTCGTAACTCCACCACGGCAATAAAGGTAGTTCTCGTCGTCCACTTCCCATATAAATCAAAGAAACCCGTGTCTCTTTCTCTGTCTCGATCGATCCATCGACGCTCGCATATACTCCCTATGTCCAGACGTTTAACAACTTGCAAAAACATCTTATAGTGTGTGACGGAGGGAGTACATACGAGTCTTGTGTGCTGACTGAGCACAAACGAATCCTAGTCGCTCGTTCGGTCTTCCATATGTTATACGTAGCTCATGCATATAGTAGCACAGTAGTAAATATTAGACATATATGTCATCCTGCTGATAAAGCGGGTAACTAACTACTGATGCCCGGCCGTACGCACACACACATCTGACATCCGTTGTCGTGTGGCATATATTCCCCCATCATCATATCCGGCCCGGCCTGCCGACAAGATCGTTTGGGTACATTTATTCAACGGAACCCTCGCAAAAAGCTCGGACGAATGACGAGGAACACACTGTCTGTCACACACTAAATTACTAAAGCGACCCGTGCAGACGACAGGGAACGGTAGGTCAGAATTCCTCCAACTATGCGAGCTTCTTCCAGAGCAGGGCCAGCAGGACAAAAGCTTGGTCGAAATGCAGCCGGTCGTTTCTCCGAAAGAAAGCGGAGCCGACGATCCACTGCGCACCGCGATCTACCACGGACCTGACGAGACGCACACCTGCTCCCATCCCATGCACATCGTCCGTTCGGCGAGCAAGTTGCTCGGCAGCACACCGATCGACACAGATTTAGCACCTAGCTAGCTACTCGCTGGTGCCCACTCGCCACTAGTACTACCCAAAGCGTCGAGACACCGGCTATAGCTAGCCGTGTGCGTGCGTGTTTGTGGTGCGTAGCTGTGCGCGCGGGGCACGGTTTCATGGAGTTGTCATGAGATGACCAGAACCTGAAATAGTTCGCCCAACGTCTTTTTGTCGGGCGGGCCACGGCTCCCGGCCTGCGCTGCCATGGCTGGAGTCGTCGTAGGGGTGGACGCATGACCGGTCGTGGGGATTGGATGGTCGACGGCGGGCGATGTCCTCGTCGGAGCGGAGCGGTCACGCTCGACGGGGCCGCACGAGCGAGTGGACCGTGACAGCGCGCCGGACGGCGGCCACGCGTGCCAGCGATAAGCCAAACAGGGAGGGAGGACGGGGCGCGCCGGGGAGAGAGAGAAGGAGACCCACCTGACCTACGTACGCGCGCTGATATTCCACCCCACTTATACGATCCACCACGGCGGAGAAAAGCGGGAGAAAACCCCCCAAAAATCGCCCCGGCAGCGAGATCGCGCGGGATTCTCATTCTTGGTGGCCGATCGACGTGGGCCGCGGCAGTACTTGCCATACTACACCACTTCTCAGTTGCTCTACCAGTTTTGGTTGTCTCTTACTGTGGATCAGTCGAGTGAGCTAGCTATAGGTGGTGCGTCTTTCTGCCTAACCCCATCAGCATGCATGTCGCAAAAGGCAACCCCCTCAGTTGATGTTCGATCATCTCGGCAGCGTTTCGGCGTGATTTGCCGGTCGACTACGGTTTGCAATGCATTGGGTGATCCTCCTCAGAACAGCTACGTATTTGGTTTTAAAATGCCCTAAAGCTTAGATCAGGGTGCTCGATCGCTTTGTGGTCTTTGCTCCATGTAGTATACCCCCTGCCGTCGATCTATAAGCGCCCTTTAGGGATCCAAATGGCCGCCGACTACGAGCTTTTGTCACTGCCAATGTTCTGCGACCGGATGGTAGGATCCAAACGTGCCATTCGCCGGAGGCGCCCGGCGATTAATAGCATATATTATTCGATGCTGCTAGTGGCTAAATGCCTAATCACTATAGCTTTTCATGAGGGGCAAAACGGGAATCGCACAAGACGGGCCTTTTATTGGAAGATCGCACAAGGCTAACTATTTTTTGAAAGATCCAGCAAAGCACTGACATTTTCATTATGGGTATGACTAGTCTCAGTCGACTGAGATTTAACCAAGTCTCAGTCAAGTGACATTACATGCAAGAGAGAAAACAAAAAACTGAAAAGAAAAATTTGCATGAATCTTCTTGTAAGATCTCATAGATATAGTGTCGACTGAGACTTAACGAAGTTTTAGTCAATTGAGACTTAGCAAGACTATTTCATTATAGGTAGAGAGCAGTATGTACACATGCGTGGACAGAGCCACTAAAAAGGGAAAAAGAGAGTAAACTAGAAAGAAGGCCGGGAAAAACTCCCCCAAGCTATGACTTATCTCTCATGACGGATCCCGAAGGGCTACAACAAGCCTTTGGTGCCGGGGGTTCTCCAGGCTTCCATGGATGATCTGATGGATCCAATGAACATGGGACAACCAATGATCTGTTCTTGAATATTCTGTTGTTTCTCACCATCCAAAGCTCCCAAACAGTCAACAACAACATGAATTTGATGCCCTTCTCTTGTTAACATCAGCAAGGCTGATGATTTTGCTCCCGGCTACCATCGCGGCCGTCTCACCCCCTCCCCCCAGCCCCCAAGTGCCAGAGCCTGACAGCCTTTCCAGGACGCAATTGTGTCCCACACTTGGCGAGCCATGGGGCACTCCCAAAGAAGGTGAAAGGATGTTTTCAGATTGCCGATGCAGAGGAGGTAGAAGTAGCAGTTACCCCAGCCACGTCGTTGAAGGCGATCAACGCACCAAATTTTGTTTTGCAACATCAACCAGGCAAAGGATTTGCAGCGCGGCGGCGCCCATACCTTCTAGATCATGTCCGGGAGAGAGGATTCAGTTTGCCGTAGGAACTGCAGACGGTAGGCTGACGTCGTGCTGTAATTTCCAGAAGCAGACACTTTCCATATTATCTCATCACTTGCAGCAGGCTGCAGGGTTATATCCGAGGCTCTGATCATGTTCCATATGGCCAAGAATTCCTCAATCACTTGGTGGGGAAGATCACGATGACCGATGTCCCTGATCCAAGCATCATCTGCCAATGCATCCTTGACCGTTCTGCCCTTTCGCATTGATCTACTTAAACAGATTGGGACGATCAATCGGAGTGGCCAAGTAAAATTTGCAATTTTGTCGTTGCTAATGGTGACAGATGTCGCTACCGCAAAGAGGTCCCAGTCATGCCTGTCGCATAGTATCTCCGTCCCACCCATGGGCGATCCGGCAACTTCCAAGCTTGCCATAGCCAACGCAGCCGTAAAGCTCTTGAGAATCTGGCCAAGTCGAGAATTCTCAGACCCCCCCCCCCCCTTGTCATTTGGCTTGCAGACCGTGCTCCACTTCACTTTGCATTTACCCGCGGTGAGCTGCTCGTCTTGGCACCATAGGAAGCACCTTCATGTAAATGTCGGCAAGAAAGCCCTTTGGCACTTGAATGGTGGTCATGGCAAACACCGGTATCACCACTAGAACAGATCTCACCAGAGCCCTCCTACCTACCTGATTCATCAACTTGGCGAGCCACGGGGCACTCCCAAAGAAGGTGAAATTATGTTTCCAGGTTGCAGATGCAGAGGCGACAGAAGTAGCAGTTATCCCAACCACGCCATTTAAGGCAATCAGCGCACCAAATTATCTCATCACTTTGCAACATCAACCAGGCAAAGGATTTGCAGCGCGACAGCGCCCACACCTTCCAAATCATGTCCGGGAGAGAGGAGTCAGTTTGCCCTAGGAGCTGCAGACTGCCGGTTGAAGCTATGCTTTAATTTCCAGAAGCAGACACTTCCCAGATTATCTCATCACTTGCAACAGCTAGCAGGGTTATATTCGAGGCTTTGATCATGTTCCAGATGGCCAAGAATTCCTCAATCACTTGGTGGGGAAGATTGCGGTGACCAATGTCCCTAATCCAATCATCATTTGCCAATGCATCCTTGACTTTTCCGCCCTTCTGCCTTGATCTATTAAAACAGTTTGGGGTGATCAATCGGAGCAGCGACGTGCATAGCCAAGTAGATTCCTAGAATTTTGCAGTTTCACTGTTACCAATGGTGACAGATATGTTCTTTGCCGCATAAAGAGGTAAACTCAGAAATAGCCAAGTGAGAAAACCCAAGTAAGTCTAATCCTAGATCGGGTGAATTCCGCCACTAAGATGAATTAATGAAGATCTTTACCTTCTTCATAGTTGATGGGTACTCCCTGTTTCCTCCAAACTTCAGCCGTAAAATCTTGGCCGTTGTCGAAATTGAGATCTGCGAGCGCCATGGTCGGACCTAAATAGGTGTCCGCCGTGTCTGGAGTGGAACACGACGCAGATTTGCGGTGGATTGCCATGGTCGGGTGGCCGGCGGCGGGCCGGAGGGGGGGGGGGGGGCTAGGCAGAAATCCGGTTAAAAAAGGATATTACGTATATCATTATAGAGGAATGGCAAACTCTCAACTAAAAAAATGCTAAACTTAGGAATACCCATGCGAGGTCCAAAATCCTGCACCTAGGGACCCTTACGCATGTTTTATGTAACCTTCCAACTAATCTAAACGTCCCCCCGAATTTCGTCGGGGCCCCTCCCTCCCCTCAACTCCAGTCCCAACCTCCCACATTAATAAACACGTAAATTTTATAATAAAATTTACATAGGTGTAGCAAAGCTCCGTGTAGGGACGACAGGTGGCCGTCATCCATGAAGTACCACCTCTTCCCACCCACCTGATCGACCAGTCAACTTAGCGTTGACTTGGCTCCTCTCCCCGGCCGGTTCCTTTCACTACAGTGTTTATACGTCCCCTGTCTTGTACACATCATATCATGAACAGTAAGTACTCAAGTTCGAAATGCGGTAATGACGAGACTAGTATTGGCCTTTGGCCGCAGCTTTGCTATCAAGCAGATGGCCGGAGCAGTGGCCACCACGAGTCCACGAGAAGAGACGGGACACAGATTTTTGACAACACATGCATCCATCCATGACGCCTACGGATCAGAGCGGGGAGGACACCGAACACCGATCAAACTGACGCGCGCCTGTTCTCGGATGGCGGCCTCAGCCCGCCCGCGATGAGCTGTAACACACGTCAGCACTGTGGGTAATTTTGGGCGCCAATTCCCGCACTGTGTTTGACTGTTCTTCTTCGTTTAGAACCACAGGGAGAAGCACTGTTCTCTGACGGCGAGGCAGCAGGCCGGACACGGCCGGCCGGCATCCGATGCACCGCGGATAACGAACGGTAAAGAGCCGCCGGCCGGTCCACGGCTGTCGACGCAACCTCCGACACGGAGCGGCCGAGCAGGGGACGCTCCCGCTCCCGCTCCCGTCCACACGGCTTGAGCCGTCTTACGTAGCAGTAAATTTCATTCCGCTACTCGAGCGCACTCACGCCGCGTCTGCATTTTCGGAAGATCCAGCCTGTTCTTATTCTCTGCTTCTGCTTCCAGAGGCAGATGGCTGTTACCATCTCCAAGAAAGGCACATGCTACTAATAATAATAATGGGAGGAATATTGACTGTGGTAAGCCGCTCCGATCTCTCCATAGTGAGACACGTGAGAAAACACCAAGAACTGTTCTTGTAAAAAAACACCAAGAACCGGATGGTCTTTTTTTTTTGAATTTTTTTAAAGAAAGGGGGTTGCCCTGGTCTTGTTCTTGTTCCACATAGTACAGGTGACGAAGCCCATTGCTGTTCCGTGGAGGAATCGCACCGGCAGCGCACACGATTCAGGAGCAAGCAACCGGCATCCCCAGGCCTGGCGTCCATTTACTGAAAGCAAGCAAGCGGATGTAGATGTGATTACATGCAGGAATGCTGGTTTGATCACGGCTAAGCATTCCTAAGCATACACGGTACCTACTACGTGTACCTACTAATGTGGAATGCCAATCATATTATGAGGAGATTTGCAGAGAAAGGGAAAGATTGAGGGCACGCCTCCCAGGCGCGCTTCTTGCCCCGTTTCGCGGACCAAATGGACCGGACCGGGAGAAATCACTCACTTTTGCTGCGCGGGCTAAATGTGGGTTACTGGTGCCACCAACTACCGAAGCCACCGCCTGCAGGAGTTACTGAAAACAGGGCGTGGTGAATTTCAACCGCATCTCCCGGCGACAGAGACCAGTGCTGGATTTCTTCCGTGCGATGATGGGCTCTGGCCTGTGGCCTCTGGTCTCTGGGCTCTCTGGCTGGCTGGAGACGGGTCAGGTCAGAAGAACAAAAAGAGGAGGAGCTAGGGGGTAAAAAACCAAGGAAATAGAGCGTCGCCGTCGGCCTGACGTCCCTCTCTGTCCCGGTGGTGCATCTACCTAAAGATACCTGAACTAGTGACCTCATGTGAGCGGAGCAGGCCACGCACACTGCCTTCCTCGCTAGCTTTTCCATTCTGCACACCCTACCAAAGCCCGGCCGCGGGCTCTATAAAGCGCACCGCAGAAGCAAAGCAGCTACCTCATCGCCTCGCCTCGTCTCTTGCTCTCTCTCTTTGCCTTCTTGCTCGGCCTCCTCCTCCTCGCAGCAGCAGCAGCAGCCTCTCAGCTTCTCTCGTTGCATTCCTCGACGGAGGCCGGCTGCTGAGGAGATTCAGCGAGGAAGTGAGAAATGGTTAGAATCCATGCTCCACCACTACCTCGTTCCTAGTTATTCTCTCTACGTGGCTGCAGCTAGCCAGGGTTCAGTTTCGTCTTGCCTTGTACTCCTATCTGTTAGATGAGAATCTGCTGGCAAAACTAACAGTATGTAACTCGATGTGATGTATGACTGCAGTCGGCGAACGAGGGAGAGCTGAAGATGAGGGTGATCGCCATGGGCGGCGATGCCGCCGCGGAGAGGAGGGCCGCCGAGGAGAAGCTCTGCGAGTACACCCTCGACGGCTCCGTGGACATCAAGGGGCGGCCGGCGGTGAAGGGCAAGTCGGGAGGATGGCTCGCCGGAGGCCTTATTCTCGGTAATTAATTTCATCATCTTTTCTCTAGGCGAAAAACAGCAAGGATTTCTCCCTACCAGCTGCATATATATTATCTGCTGATCACCATCTCCTTCCTTCCTTCCTTCCTTCCACTAGAAAAGCACTAGCAGAACGAAAAGAAAAGAGAGGATTTGATAACCAGGCTTTTTCCCGGTGAACTTTACGCTGCCATTTCTCGCCAAAAAAAACTTTACGCTGCCATGATACGTAGGAGTAGTGCAGTGTAGTGGCACACATGTAGCGCAAGTCGATCGATCTGAGGTGACGTTTTGCCTCAAAGCAGCCGGTAGACACCAGGCCCTTTTGAGGAATTCTGCATGCTGAGGTGACATCGGCCATGCAGCGCCCGGAACTGGGGATTCCCCGCCACGGGGGAGGCGCCTCGGGCGCACTACGAATGCTAATTCAGGGCAGCAGCACCATTACGAGACAGCAGACGTATCATCCACACGATCCAACACTAGCCATCGGCC
This sequence comes from Aegilops bicornis, assembly GCA_021605145.1. Classification (NCBI taxonomy): domain Eukaryota; kingdom Viridiplantae; phylum Streptophyta; class Magnoliopsida; order Poales; family Poaceae; genus Aegilops; species Aegilops bicornis. Next base: position 516,406,142 of record CM038674.1, read on the forward strand.
GATCCATCTGTAGCGCTGGCTGGCTGGCGGGCTATGTGGTTGGTCGCACGACAGTGTTATCGCTAGCTGCCACAACTGTAAGTTATTATTGGCACTGAAGTGACGCGCTTCGGTTGATCAATCGGCGCTCCGCGTTGCCGTCAGGGGGAAGCGTCGAAAGGCGACTTCGTTTTCGTTGCACAGTTTACGCTTTTGTTGGCACTGTGCCGGTTTGCGTGCGTGTCGTCGCGTGGTTAGCCGGCCAGCATCCGTCAGCTTTTGTATGTATGAACTGGACGTGCTCTTGGCGGTGGTGATTTGATTTGATCTGATGCTTTGATTTGATTGTGTTTTGCAGTGAACCAGGGCCTGGCGACGATGGCCTTCTTCGGCGTGAACGTGAACCTGGTGCTGTTCCTGACGAGGGTGGTGCAGCAGAGCAACGGCGACGCGGCCAACAACGTGAGCAAGTGGACCGGCACCGTCTACATGTTCTCCCTCATCGGCGCCTTCCTCAGCGACTCCTACTGGGGCCGCTACAAGACCTGCGCCATCTTCCAGGCCATCTTCGTCCTCGTAAGCACTCTAGTTTTTGTAGCTTTGTACACGCGATCGATCGATGGATGGGCGATCACTGTCGCGGTGCACATAAGGGACGTACGCACGTACTCCTACGTAGGTGGTACCGCGCGGCCGTGGGCTGATGAGCTGTGCGCCTTTTCTGCAGGGGCTCGGGCTGCTGTCGCTCTCCTCGCGGCTATACCTCATCAGGCCGGTCGGGTGCGGCACGGAGCACACGCCCTGCGCCTCGCACTCCGGCACGGAGATGGGGATCTTCTACATCGCGCTCTACATGATCGCCTTCGGCAACGGCGGCTACCAGCCCAACATCGCCACCTTCGGGGCCGACCAGTTCGACGAGGAGGACCCCGCCGAGGCGCACTCCAAGGTCTCCTTCTTCAGCTACTTCTACCTGGCGCTCAACCTCGGCTCGCTCTTCTCCAACACCTTCCTCAGCTACCTCCAGGACCACGGCAAGTGGGTGCTCGGCTTCTGGGCCTCCACCGGCGCCGCCGCCACCGCCCTGCTGCTCTTCCTCAGCGGGACGCCCCAGTACCGCCACGCGCAGCCCTGCGGCAACCCCATGGCCAGCATCTGCCAGGTCGCCTCCGCCGCCTGCAGGAACTGGAAGGCCGGCGGCGTGTCGCAGGACGTGGAGATCCTGTACGAGGGCGACGAGAAGACGGACGCCGGCTCAAGGAAGCTTCTGCACACCAAAGGCTTCAGGTTCTTGGACCGGGCGGCACTCACCACCGAAGACACCAACTCCAAGCTCGCCACCTGCAGCAAAACGCGCGACCAGTGGAAGTTGTGCACGGTGACGCAGGTGGAGCAAGTGAAGAGCATCCTGCGGATCCTCCCTATCTGGGTCTGCACCATCCTCTACTCCGTCGTCTTCACCCAGATGGCGTCGCTCTTCGTCGTGCAGGGAGCCGCGATGCGCCGGACCACGCCTCTGGGCGGCTTTTCCATCCCGGCCTCCAGCATGTCGGCCTTCGACATCCTCACCGTCGCGACCACCATCTTCCTGTACCGGCGGGCCATCTGCCCGTTCCTGGCACGGTTTACTGGACGCTCGACCGGACCCACCGAGCTGCAGAGGATGGGCCTTGGCCTGGTCCTCGGCGCAATGGCCATGGCCACCGCCGGCACGGTCGAGCACTTCAGGAAGGCCAGCGCGACCACCGCGAACAGCAGCGAGCTGCACATCCTATGGCAGGTGCCGCAGTACGCGCTGATCGGAGTGTCGGAGGTGATGATGTACGTGGGCCAGCTGGAGTTCTTCAACGGCGAGATGCCCGACGGGTTCAAGAGCTTCGGCAGCGCGCTGTGCATGATGTCCATGTCCCTCGGCAACTACTTCAGCGACATCATCGTTAGCGCGGTCACCAAGGCCACCGCCGTGGACGGGCGGCCGGGCTGGATCCCGGCAGACCTGAACGAGGGCCACCTCAACAAGTTCTACTTCCTGCTAGCCATACTCTCCGTCGCCGACTTCGCGGTGTACCTCGTCTTCGCCGGCCGCTACAGAAAGAGCTGCAAGGTGGACGGGCGGAGCGACGACGAGGAGGAAGGGAGCGTGGACGACGAGGAGGCATGCCACGCGTGACTCGGCGGCCTCTCTCGACGGCCGCCTGGCTGCGGTGGTTCTTGAGATCGGAGACTTCATGCACGAGCATTGGTACGTAGGTTCAGCGCGCGCGACGGGTCTCTCGTTGATGATAGGACATGCATCGGATCGGCGGTGGCTGGCTGCTGCCACGACTAAAAAATAAGGGAGTACCTAGAACTCATCTAGATGAGATATAATTTGGTCTCATTCATTTTGAAAACAAGAACAAATACAACCCACGTCATCACACACGCATCTTATAGCATCACATCCAATGGTTGTAAAAGGTGAATAAGATCAAATTATATCTCATTTAGATGAGTTCTAGCAAAACTGAAAGAATAAGCATGCCAGTGTGTCATGTGCAACTACGATGGTATGTACGCCTATGTCTTAGCTATGTGTTCGTTTCTTGGCATTTTTGGCCAGTGTCACGCTGTAACTGACCACTTATGTTCACTGTACCGCTGACTAGTCTGCTACCACTTCCTTTGTATGCATGCATGGACAGTGCACTTCATTTGTATGCATGACTTTCTTTCTTCCTGTTGGTTCCGGTTTGCAACAGACCATGCACACTATAGCCCTGTTCGGTAGTCCGCCGGCTCCAAAAATACAAGAATCTGCGGAGCGGGTGTTTTCCGGCTCCTCTATTTTCAGCTGAAGCTACCTCCGCTCCGGGAGTGGAGTTCTGGAGTGGTGAGATTTCGAACAGGCCCTATATATATATACATAACTTCAAATCGATTTCTCCGCTACAAATACAGCACAATGAAATAGAAAATAACACGTATGGTTCGAACCCGAGAGAGAATTTCATGTGAAGTGTCATTTCTACCCTTTCTGAAGTGAAATGGCTACTTTGTACACTATACCGTCTCAAATTATGGAGCCTGAGAAAAAGAAGAAGAAAAAACATGCATCCATATAAGTAAAGAAAAGATTCTCACCACTTTGATGAATAATGCATAGTGAAAGGAACGCATGACCGAAACCAAACATTGCATTGCATAGAGCATGCTCAGTATCTACTAGTTAAAAAGTTTGGCCACACATATGACCATTGTATTCAAACAGCCAACGAGCAACTCCCCGTCAAAAAAAAGAACTTATAGGAGCAACTCCAGCCGATCTCTAAAAATTTAGAGTAGACGACCGAATATCCTTTAGAGAAGTACATTTGCTCCTCGAAAAAAAATGTCTTCCTTACCGATCCCATAAACTTAGCGGGGTAAAACTTACAATTGGCTTATGCATTTCGTCGAGCACTTGCTATGCGTCTCAACAACAAGCAGCGACGATGGTGACCACACCAGCGACTGAACACCGAGCGCACATGAGAAAAGACAAAAGTGGTTCTACGATCAGCACAACTGCCTCGGGTTCGACCGGCCCAACAAGGCCATCGAGTGGCTCATCAACGCCGCCTCCGCCACCATCGACGACCTCCCATCCCTCGACTCATCCGCCTTAGCCGACATATCGGCTGACCACTAGGTCGTGCCTGCACCGGCAACCGTGAGCAGCAAGTCCCTATGCAAAGCAACACGTCGAGACCAGCAAGGCTGCTTCAGCGTGGTGGGGACCAGCTCTCACCATCCGACGGAGCTTTATTGCCCCGAAAGAAAGTGGTGATGAGAGGCGAAGCTCACAAGTTCATGGCGGCGGTCGGGAGGAGGATGCGAGGCGGGCAGGGAACAGGCCGCCATGGCTGGGGCTGGGGGCGGTCGTATGGCTGCTAGCGTCGACGGGGACCATCTCGCGCTTTGGCGGGCGCGTCGGCAAGCAGCGGTAGCAGGAGATAATTGCATCTATAGTCCTCGTAGTTGCTGGCGACGTCCAAATTGGTCCTGGAACTTGCGTATTGCTTCAATATGGTCCTGGTACATGAAAATACGTGATCAATACGGTCCCTAAGGTTGAAACAGCAGTCCTCACTCTACATGTTGCGTACGTATCTCGTATTTCTATAGCTGATGGGCCCATTTGTACGTGGGCCGAGAAATAAAAAGAAAAACAGGCAGAGTGGGGATTCGAACCAGCAATCTCTGGTGCATTACTGCGCAAGCTATCCACCAGGCCACGTCTATGGTGTATAGAAAATCTGGATGCATACTCTATTATATGGATATCATTGTCTTAAAAAATTTCGCGACATTTATAAAATGTCATGAGTTTTTCTTAAAAACCCTTCATCGATTCAAATAATGTTCATGATTAAAAAAATAAAATTCGCTTCTACAAAAAACATCCATGATTTTTTTAAATATTCAAAACAATGTTTGGGAATAAAAAAAGAAGATTTCCAATTTTCTTAAAAAACTGTTTACTGATTCAAAAAACATATTTATGAATTAAAAAAATATTTCTCACAAAATCAAATGTTCCCAAATTTCAAGACTTATACCCGAATTTAAAGAAATGTTCGCCTGTGCAAAAGTAAAACTTGCTGACGACTTCCAAAAAATATTTACGCAATTTCCAAAAAGGTTCTTAAATTCTACAAAGATCCACGAATTTGTAAAAAAATTCATGAATTTAAAAAACGTTCTCAACTTCGAATTTATGATGAACATTTTTTCAGTTCGGCGAACAAATTTTGAATTCGAAAAATGTTTATTGATTTGAAATATGTTCATGAAATAAAAAAATATTCGCAGTTTCAAAAAGTATGTACGCAGTGAGTGCGGGGGGGGGGGGGGGGGTGCACACCAGGTCGCTCACGCCAAATAGGAGACCGCCAAAAAAATGAGCACGAAAAAATAAACACTAAAGACAACTAGGTCTGAGCTTTAAAACAAAAAGTACACATTGCGCCTGTTATTTTTATGTAAACAAAATATTTAGGCCCTCAAAAAAAGATGCAAGAAATTTTACTGCCTGAAAAGTTCCAAACATTTATGTATATGCATGTATGGTAGAGTAATATAACTGTGCAAAATTTAATCAATATTCGTGCTTGCATGTGAGATATAAAAAAAAGATAAATACATGAAAAAAGACTTGTAGAACAGAAATTCATCGAAAACATTAACATTATTTTTTGATTGCGTGAACAAAATTCTGAAATTGAAATACTTTTGAAAAGTTCTAATATTTTTTGTATACTGTGGCCACTATTTGAAAATTTCCCAAATTTTAATTTTTACAAATTAAAATAAACAGAAAGGGAAGACAAGAAAAAGAAACAGTAAAACGAAATATTAAAGAAACTATTGCTCGAAACAATGTGCCTTTTTTAGGATAGAAAGCATTTGCATCTTAAAACTGTGCGCAAGAAAGCCAGCCGTGGAAAGAACAACGCTACTTATACTTTTCGAAATAACGATACTATTTTTCGCAAAAAAGCCAGCTTAATTCCCTAGCACACGCGGACAACACTCCTTATATATGAAGCGTACAGCCCTCAAATAAACAGAAAAAATCATATAGTGCGATGGCTAGCGCGCGTGAAGTTCGATCAGTCGGTCGTGGGTTCGAAACCTGCCTAGGCGCTGTTTTCCTTTTCTTATTTCCCGCCCCCACTGACATATGGGTCCAGGAAGACGTGCTGACGTGTCATACAGGAAAATACGAGATACGTACACAACATGTACAGTCAGGACTGCTGTTTCAACCTTCGGGACCGTATTGATCACGTATTTTCATGTACCGGGACCGTATTAAAGCAATACGCAAGTTTCAGGATCAAGTCGGACGTCGCCTGCAACTACAAGGACTATAGATGTACAGTCAGGACGTGTCATACAGGAAAATACGTCGACCGGCCCAACAAGGTCATCGAGTGGCTCATCAACGCCGCCTCCGCCACCATCGACGACCTCCCATCCGTCGACTTATCCGCCTTAGCCGACATATCGGCTGACCACTAGGCTGTGCCCTACACCGGCAACCAGGAGCAGCAAGTCCCTATGCAAAGAACATCGCCGAGACCAGCAAGGCTGCTTCAGCGTAGGTGGGGACCAGCTCTCACCATCCGACGGAGCTTTATTGCCCGTAAAGAAAGTGGTGATGAGAGGCGAAGCTCACAAGTTCGCGGCGGTCGGGGAGGAGGATGCCGGGCGAGGCGAGGAACGAGCCGCCATGGTGAAATTTGAGGCGGTCGTATGGCTGCTAAGCGTCGTGAGGACCATCTCGGCGCTTTGGCGGCGCGTCGGCAAGCGGTAGTAGCAAGGGAACAAGGAGGCCACTTGCCGCCAAAGAACCCCTTCGTGAAGGCCGGTCCAAATTTCATCGAGCTCCTCACCGGGCAAGGCCGACCAAGCACGTCCCATTGCCTCGATGCTCAACGCAGCATTCTGGCAGCAACAACAGCCCGTTTCGCGGTTGCTCGATCCTTCTCACTCGTCCGAGGTTGGGCGGGCGGCAACTCGAAGAACCTTGTGTTAGAGTGCCATCTCACGATCAGCGGCATTGCGGTGGAACGCAGGATCCGACGGTGCTCTCCGGTGACCCGAGGAGAGGATATGGAAGAGGAGTGGGTTACAACGGCGGCAGTCATGTCAGTGACCGGGGCGACGCGAAGGGGAGTGACGGGAGCCATGAGATTTATTCTCTATACCTGCTCGGTCGAGTACATTTAGTCCTCAGTGAGACAGTGGAGGAAAAAGTTTACTCTAAAGATTATAAGAGATCGCTAGGTGCCGGTTAGAGGAGTAAACCGGAATTTTTACTCCTCTAACTGGTTATAGGGGACCGGATAGAGCTGCTAATAGGAGAATATCCACTTCACGCAGGACTACAAGTACAAAATGCAAACCCCCAAAATGAGTTGTAACATAATGAAAGACGATGGTCTAATAGAGACATCAAGAAAGACGGTTTTACACGATGAATTTAGAGGATGAATAGTCCAATTCTTGCCTTCATTTGATTATCTCGAGCATATGTTATCCAGAAACAATGTTTCATTGTAGAATTGCACCAGTTGGAGGCTTACCCAGATTTTTTTGATGGAATATTGTGCGGCGGTGGAACAAGAGCCCTCCCTTCTCCCCAATGGGCTGGTTTTTTGTTGGACCTGTCATCCCCCCTCCCTAATGGGCTGGTTTTTTGTTGGACCTGTCATCCCCCCTCCCTCCCCCCCCCCCCCCCCGGCGACTAGGGGAGACGTATGGTCATAACTATCCAACATCAATGCAAAGCAAGGAGCATCCTCTCCACTAGCATCTTCAACCATAACAGTGTCTTCATCTCCATCTTCGACATCATCCATATGAAGTTGTAGTTCAAAACATGTAAATTTCCCAATGTTCATTGCTCATTGTTGATTGATCATGTATGATTTTTTTTAAGGGAATGCGATAGGGAAGCCCTACAACTTTCTTTTAGTAATAAGAACTAGTATTCATATTCCTTAGGACTTCAACCCTACAAAGCTTAAAATGGGTTGATCCATAATCTCGCAGAGTGCCTTTGGCCTTTGAGTTCTGTCTAGGAGCTTGTTGGATCCTTAGGAATTCCAACACTTATCTTCTATATCAAAATAGCTAGCCCTGTTAACGTATTTGTTTCAACATGCGTGTGCGCACGCACGCACGCGCACACACACACTCACCACCACCTTACTATGTAAACATGCATGAAAAAGACGTACCTCAACATGCAAACATGTATGGAACAAAGATCACCTCAAAAGCTAAATACAATAAATCATATGTATTTTTATTTCTAGTTCTTGTATTCATCCCAATATTCATGTTCAAAATAATCGAAAATAATGAAAGTATATAGAAACCGATTCCTGATGCAACGGGCGGGGTATCATCTAGTTGTGTCAAGTTGACCTGGGTCAACCAATTTACACGAGCTTTGTATCCTTATGCAAGCGACAAGTGCGCTTGTTTTCGTTTTTTAGGAGTGGTTTCTCTTTCTTTTGCGTAGGTTATAGCTGCGTTTTTATTTTGGTTTTGTACCATTTTTCTTTGAATTCAGCTATTCTTTTCCATTTTCCTTTTATGTGTTCTATCCTTTTCACATTTTGTTTCTTTAAAAAATTCCTTTTCTTTTTCATGCTTTCTATTTTATTTTATTTTATTTTAAAATTTCAAATTTATGAAAATATTTAAAACTTAAGAATATTTTTTAAAATAAATCATGAATAATTTATGAAATAAGAACTTTTTTAAATAACACAAACATTAATAAATGATTTAAAAACAATGAACATATTTAAAATACACGAAGATTTGTCAAAATTCAATAATTTTGTTAACTTCATGAAGACTATTTAGATCACAAACATTTTTAGATTCATGATTTTCTTTTCAAGTTGTGAGATATATTTTGCAACTTATGAACAGTTGTAAAATACTAGAATTTTTAAAATTTGAGGATGCATTTTATATTTTATATGAAATAGTGTTAAAAGGAAAAAAGGAAAAGAAAATAATAAAAGTGGTGAATGCAGACTAAAAAAGCAAAGAAGAAACCAATTGAAACTGAAGATTCAGAAAGAAAACAGAAAAAAACTAAAAAAGGAAACAAGTGGAAAAGAAATGAAGAAACCCAGAAAAAATTCATATTTAAGAAAATTAGTCAAATGTTAAATGGGGCCCAGCCAATTATGCCATCCTTCGTGATTTGTCCCTATGGTCCCGAATGCGTATGAAAAGTTTACATTTTTTGAAAAGTTGTTAATGTTTTTAAACAGAAATTGTTCATGTTGAACTTTTTTTTTTGTAAAAAAGGGGATTGTTTTTCAAAAATATGTTCACGCTGTTTTAGGAAAAATATTCACAAGCTTGTAACAAAAGTCCAGGTTGTACACAAGAAATGCTCATATTGTGTTTAAAAGGTGCTCACGTGCTTGAAGCATAAAGTACACGCTATTCATTAAATGTCCACGTTATTGAAAAAAGTTTCAATGCATTTTGAAAAATATTCATGTGATTTAATTTTTTATAACGTAATTTAAGAACATTCATTTTGAAAACGTTCAAATAATTTTGGAAGTGCAAAAGGTTAGAAACCTTAGTTTTTTGGAAAAATACTTACGTATTTTAAAAAAATATGTTGATGTTCAAGAATCAATTTTTTATTAGAGGTATCCTTAGCAACGTGGTTAGAGATTAGTAGGCGTGGTCTGATGCCCTATTAGTAAAGGTTGTCGTACACTTGACAACGTCACACAACGATGTTTTTTAAATATGTCTAGTCGCCTGGGAGCACGACCTATGAAAGACTTAGAGTGTCATCGCTTCCGGGAGTCCGATGGCTCCTGAATAGTTCGGGCTTTTAAAGGTTCTGCGGATTTCAACCTAAACGAGGGCCACCTCAACCAATTATACTTCCTGCTCCTCCATACTCTCCGTGACTAAGTGGTAGGGATAGACCCACAAAAAAACTCGAGAGGTGGTACTTTTAGATCTAGGGGGGCTCTGCCCCCGTCCTGGTTCCATCCAACTGACCGAACGAAAAACTTAAGACGAGCAAGAATGCATGACCATATTCATGAACCAACAAGCCAAGCATCCATATAAACTAAAATAGGGGCATAATCCCGAGAACGGCGTTTCGGTGCCCGGGTGCATCTGCACCCGGTCAAAAAAAAATCGTAAAAAATTTAGAAAAATTCAAAAAATTCCAAAAACAATTTGGATGGTAGACAATTTGATGCGTGAGGTACACTTCAATTTTCAAAATATTTGGACTTCTGTGCAGCTCTCAGCAAAAAAGATAAATCAGACCAGAACAGTATATGAACAGTACACATTTTTACGGACATCTGATTTGTCTTTTTTGCTGAGAGCTGCACAGAAGTCCAAATGTTTTGAAAATTGAAGCGTACCTCACGCATCAAATTGTCCACCACCTCAATTTTTTTTGAATTTTTTTAAATTTTTCTAGTATTTATTTTGATTTTTTTCGTGAGCGCAGGTGCAGATGAGCTCGGGCTCAGATTCGAATTTTCCCATAATCCCTTCATTCTATTAGATCATCAGGGCACAGAGCCCCCACCCCTCCTTTGTTCCATAATCAAAGGAAACCAAAGTTCACAACCCAATTTAATTATAAAATAGAACTACAGAAGAGTAAAAGTCAAAAGCTTGGGCAATACACAACACGGCTTGCTCGCAAGTCGCAACATATTACAAGAAAAAAATAATGCAAAACACGGCAGTGCACCAGAAAGTAAAAAGCCAAAATGTAGCATATTATGGCTATTGTCGGCGTCTGTACGAAAGGGCCTTGGCCTGGTCCTCGGTGCAATGGCAATGGCCACTGCTGGAACGGTCAAGCACTTCAGGAAGGCTAGCGCGACCACCACAAACAACTGTGACCTGCACATCATATGGCAGGTGTCGCAGTATGCGCTAATTGGAGTATCTAATGTGATGTTGTATGGGGGCCTGCTCGAGTTATTTAATGGGGAGATGCTCGACGTGTTCAAAAGCTTCGAACTAACAAGCCAAGCATCCATACAAACTTAAAGATTGGTATAATCACTTCATTCTTTTAGGTCATTGGGGGGACAAAGCCACCCACCCCTTGCTTGATGTAACACCCCTCATGATTAGCTAAAGCGAACCCATGCTAATGATGTCATGTAATCATTTTTACTAAGCCGAATTTCCATAAAAATCAAAGTCAACTTCAAATTTAAATTGCAAGTCAAATTACTATTTCTTCAAACAATGAAATACAAATGTTTACAATATGTCAATATTGGTAAAAATAATATCAACTTCATTTGGATGCCCGAATTGTCCCTGGCAATTATTTTAGTGGGCCAGCAGCATTAAATTGAACCTTTTTAGGTTAAATAAATATTTAAAATATTCAAAATAAATTGAGACTTGTTGTGCTAGCTCAAAACATTGACTAGTATTTATGTGCTAAGTTGGACATGTAAATAAATTCATTTGGTATTTTATTAATTTGCAAAATGGAGAGAAATAAATAAAATAGAAATGTAAAAGAAAAAGTATGTGACTGTGCAACTAGGCTTGAGTTGCACACTACCCAGCCCAGCCCACCTACCCCCTTCCTCTTCCTCCTGTTCACAAGGGGCCGTGTGCGTGCCCTGACCGTCTGTGCGCGATACCGCCGCGGGACCACGAGGTCATCGAATTCGAGCTCCATAGCGTGAGTTCGTCGCGACCGAGTTGTTGTTGCCTCGGGACCTCGCCGGGACGACGTCTCCGTCCACTCCCGTGCCTCCTACCTGCCCTAGTCGACTTGTGTCGTCGCCCTCGTCCAGAAGCGACTCCTCCTAGACCAAATGGTCGTCGGGAGACCAACCTAAGCCGCCCTTGCCGTGGCATATGGTCGTCGGCGTGCCCAACGCGCCGCCCTCGGTCATGCTGGCATGAGGAACTTGCACACGCTCGCGAAGAAGAAGCATGTCATTGGCATTGAGAATGTCAACTTCCTCAAGGATCACTTGTGCGAAGCCTGTGAAGCTGGAAAGATGACCAAGGCCAAGCATCCAGCAAAGACTATCATGACTACCACTCGACCATTTGAATTGCTTCACATGGATCTCTTTGGTCCTAACCATTATTCTGCATTCACCAATGAAGCATCTCTATATGGCTTTGTTATTGTTGATGATTACTCTCGTTACACATGGGTGCATATCGTCACTTACAAACATGAAGTGTAGGAAGTCTTCAAACGATTTTTCTCAAGGAATTCAACCAACTTTGGTGTGAAGATCAAGCACATCAGAAGTGACAATGGAACTAAGTTCAAGAATACTGGTCTTGACGATTATCTTGCTGAACTTGGTACTACTCATAAGTTATCTGCTCCTTATACTCCTCAGCAGAATGGCGTCGTGGAGCGCAAGAACATGACTCTTGTTGAGATGGCTCACACTATGCTTGATGAATACAAGACGCCTAGTCATTTCTGGATCGAGGCAATTGATACTGCGTGCCACATCATCAACAGGGTATATCTTCAAAAAGACTGCATATGAACTCCTCACTGACAAGAAACCCAATGTGAGTTATTTTAAAGTCTTCAGTGCTAAATGTTGGATTAGAGATCCTCATCACAATTCTAAATTTGCATCGAAAGCACATTCAGGTTTTATGCTTGGTTACGGAAAAGACTTGCACACCTACAGAGTCTTCAACAACATTCACCACAAGGTTGTTGAAACTGTAGATGTGCGGTTCGATGAAACTAATGGCTTGCAAAGAGAGCACCTACCTCTTGTGCTAGATCAACAGTCTCCTGAGGAAACCATCAAGTTCAAGGCAACTGAGGATGTCATTCTGAAAGATCGTGGATGTCGCCTAGAGGGGGGGGGGGGGGTGAATAGGCGCTTTAAAATAATTACGGTTTAGGCTTGAACAAATGCGGAATAAACCTAGCGGTTAATTTGTCAAGCACAAAACCTAAAACAACTTGGCTTACCTATGTGCACCAACAACTTATGCTAAACAAGATAAAGTACTAGGTGGTAGCATGATATATGACAAGAAACAATATGGCTATCACAGAGTAAAGTGCATAAGTAAAGGGCTCGGGTAAGAGATAACCGAGGCACGCGGAGACGACGATGTATCCTGAAGTTCACACCCTTGCGGATGCAAATCTCTGTTTGGAGCAGTGTGGAGGCACAATGCTCCCCAAGAAGCCACTAGGGCCTGTTGGAAATATGCCCTAGAGGCAATAATAAATTAGTTATTATTATTATATTTCCTTGTTCATGATAATCGTTTATTATCCATGCTATAATTGTATTGATAGGAAACTCAAATACATGTGTGGATACATAGACAACACCATGTCCCTAGCAAGCCTCCATTGGCTAGCTCGTTGATCAATAGATGGTTACGGTTTCCTAACCATGGACATTGGATGTCATTGATAACGGGATCACATCATTAGTAGAATGATGTGATGGACAAGACCAATCCTAAGCCTAGCACAAAGATCGTAGTTCAGGTATGCTAAAGCTTTTCTAATGTCAAGTATCATTTCCTTAGACCATGAGATTGTGCAACTCCGGATACCGTAGGAATGCTTTGGGTGTACCAAACGTCACAACGTAATCGGGTGGCTATAAAGGTGCATTACAGGTATCTCCGAAAGTGTACATTGGGTTGGCACGAATCGAGATAGGATTTGTCACTCCGATGTAAGCGGAGAGGTATCTCTGGGCCCACTCGGTAGGACATCATCATAATGTGCACAATATGACCAAGGGGTTGATCACGGGATGATGTGTTACGGAACGAGTAAAGAGACTTGCCGGAAATGAGATTGAACAAGGTATCGGGATACCGACGATCGAATCTCGGGCAAGTACAATACCGCTAGACAAAGGGAATTGTATCACGGGATCGATTGAGTCCTTGACATCGTGGTTCATACGATGAGATCATCGTGGAACATGTGGGAGCCAACATGGGTATCCAGATCCCACTGTTGGTTATTGACGGAGAACGTCTCGGTCATGTCTACATGTCTCCCGAACCCGTAGGGTCTACACACTTAAGGTTCGATGGCGCTAGGGTTATAAAGGAAGTTTGTATGTGGTTACCGAATGTTGTTCGAGTCCGGATGAGATCCCGGACGTCACGAGGAGTTCCGGAATGGTCCGGAGGTAAAGATTTATATATGGGAAGTCCTATTTTGGTCGCCGGAAAAGTTTCGCACTTTATCGGTATTATGCAGGAGTGCCGAAAGGGGTCCGGGGTCCACCGGGGTCCACCTGCCCGGGGGCCACATGGGCTGTAGGGGTGCGCCTTGGCCTATATGGGCCAAGGGCACCAGCCCCAAGAGGCCCATGCGCCAAGGAAACTTGGGAGGGAAGAGTCCTCAAGGGGAAGGCACCTCAGGGTGCCTTGGGGAGGATGGACTCCTCCCCCTCTTGGCCGCACCCTTCCTTGGAGGAAGGGGCAAGGCTGCGCCTTCCCCTCTCCCTTGCCCCTATATATAGTGGAGGGAGGAGGGCATCCACACCGAGGCCCTGGCGCCTCCCTCCCTCCCGTGACACCTCCTCCTCTCCCGTAGGTGCTTGGCGAAGCCTGCGGGATTGCCACGCTCCTCCACCACCACCACGCCCGTTGTGCTGCTGATGGATGGAGTCTTCCTCAACCTCTCCCTCTCTCCTTGCTGGATCAAGGCATGGGAGGCGTCACCGGGCTGTACGTGTGTTGAACAGCGGAGGTGCCGTCCGTTCGGCACTAGGATCTCCGGTGATTTGGATCACGACAGTCACGACTCCTTCAACCCCGTTCTCATGAACGCTTCCGCTTAGAGATCTACAAGGGTATGTAGATGCACTCTCCTTCCCCTCGTTGCTAGTTTCTCCATAGATAGATCTTGGTGACACGTAGGAAAATTTTGAATTTCTGCTACGTTCCCCAACAGTGGCATCATGAGCTAGGTCTATTGCGTAGATTCTTTGCACGAGTAGAACACAAAGTAGTTGTGGGCGTTGATTTTGTTCAATATGCTTAACGTTACTAGTCCAATCTTGTTTCGACGGTATTGTGGGATGAAGCGGACCGGACCGACCTTACACGTACTCTTACGTGAGACAGGATCCACCGGTGACATGCACTTGGTGCATAAGGTGGCTAGCGGGTGCCAATCTCTCCCACTTTAGTCGGAACGGATTCGATGAAAAGGGTCCTTATGAAGGGTAAATAGCAATTGGCATATCACGTTGTGGTTTTGCGTAGGTAAGAAACGTTCTTGCTAGAAACCCAAAGCAGCCACGTAAAACATGCAAACAACAATTAGAGGACGTCTAACTTGTTTTTGCGAGGGTATGCTATGTGATGTGATATGGCCAAGAAGAATGTGATGAATGATATGTGATGTATGAGATTGATCATGTTCTTGTAATAGGATTCACGACTTGCATGTCGATGAGTATGACAACCGGCAGGAGCCATAGGAGTTGTCTTTATTGTATGACCTGCGTGTCATTGAACAACGCCATGTAATTACTTTACTTTATTGCTAACCGGTAGCCATAGTAGTAGAAGTAATAAGTTGGCGAGACAACTTCATGGAGATACGATGATGGAGATCATGATGATGGAGATCATGGTGTCATGCGGTGACAATGATGATCATGGAGCCCGAAGATGGAGATCAAAAGGAGCAATATGATATTGGCCATATCATGTCACTACTATATAATTGCATGTGATGTTTATTATGTTTATGCATCTTGTTTACTTAGAACGACGGTAGTAAATAAGATGATCCCTTACACAAATTTCAAGAAGTGTTCTCCCGATTTGTGCACCGTTGCTACGGTTAAATTAAGCTTCTAAGCACCACGTGATGATCGGGTGTGATGGATTCTTACGTTCACATACAACGGGTGTAAGACAGATTTACACAGCAAAAACACTTGGGTTAACTTGACGAGCCTAGCATGTACAGACATGGCCTCGGAACACAGAGACCGAAAGGTCGAGCATGAGTCGTATGGTAGATACGATCAACATGAAGATGTTCACCGATGTTGACTAGTCCGTCTCACGTGATGATCGGACACGGCCTAGTTGACTCGGATCATGTAATCACTTAGATGACCGGAGGGATGTCTATCGAGTGGGAGTTCATAAGATGAACTTAATTATCTTGAACATAGTCAAAAGACCTTTTGCAAATTATGTAAAGCTCGCGCTTTAGTTCCACCGTTTTAGATATGTTCCTAGAGAAAATATAGTTGAAAGTTGTGATGAGCGATTATGCGGATGATAGATAGCTTATGTCCTTAATGCACCGCTTCGATGTGCTTTGAACCCCAAACGTCAGCCGTGGATGTTGCGAACATCGGACATACACGCTTTTGATAACTACATGATAGTTCGGTTAAGCGGTTTAGAGTTGAGGCACCAAAGGCGTTTTGAAACATCGCGGAACATATGAGATGTTTCGAGGGCTGAAATTGGGATTTCAGGCTCGTGCCCACGCCAAGAGGTATGAGACCTCCGGCGAGTTTTCTTAGCCTGCAAACTAAGGGAGAAAAGCTCAATCGTTGAGCTTGTGCTCAGATTGTCACGAGTGCAACAATCACTTGAATCGAGTGGGAGTTGATCTTCCGGATGAGAAAGTGATGTTTCTCCAAAGTCATTACCACCAAGCTGCTAGAGCTTCGTGATGAACTATAACATATCGGGGATAGATATAATGATCCCTTGAGGTATTCGCGTTGTTTGACATCACGAAAGTAGAAGTCAAGAAGGAGCATCAATTGTTGATGGTTGGTGAAACCACTAGTTTCAAGAAGGGCAAGGGCAAAAGGGATACTTCATGAAGCGGCAAATCAGCTGCTGCTCTAGTGAAGAAACCCAAGGTTGAACCCAAACCCGAGACTAAGTGCTTACGTAATAAGGGGAACAGCCCTTTGGAGCAAAGATTACCCTAGATACTTGGTAGATAAGAAGGCTGGTAAGGTCGATAGAAGTATATTGGATATACATTATGTTAATGTGTACTTTACTAGTACTCCTAGTAGCACCAGGGTATTAAGATACCGGTTCGGTTGCTAAGTGTTAGTAACTCGAAATAAAAGGCTACGGAATAAGCGGAGACTAGCTAAAGGTGGTGACGATATGTGTTGGAAGTGTTTCCAAGGTTGATGTGATCAAGCATCGCCCGCTCCCTCTACCATCGAGATTGGTGTTAAACCTAAATAATTGTTATTTGGTGTTTGCGTTGAGCATATACATGATTGGATTATGTCTATCGTAATGTCTGATTTATTCATTTAAGGAGAATAATGGTTACTCTATTTATTTGAATAATACCTTCAATGGTCTTGCACCTAAAGAAATGGTTTATTGAATCTCGATCGTAGTGATACACATTTTCATGCCAAAAGATATAAGATAGTAATGATAGTACCACCTGCTTGTGACACTTCGCCATTTGAGTCATATTGGTATAAAAGCATGAAGAAGCTCCATGTTGATGGATCTTTGGACTCACTCGTTTTGAAAAGTTTGAGACATGCGAACCATGTCTATTGGTGTATACGCATGAAGAAACTCCATGCAGATGGATCGTTTGGACTCACTTGATTTTAAATCACTTGAGATATGCAAAACATACCACATGGGCAAGATGGTTGAAAAGCCTCGGTTTCGATAAGATGGAACAAGATAGCAACTTGTTGGAAGCAACACATTTTGATATGTGCAGTCCAATGAGTCTTTGAGGCATGCGATGAATATCGTTATGTTCGACTTCACAGATGATTCGAGTAGATGTTGAGTATATTTACTTGATGAAACACAAATCTGAATTATTGAATGGATCAAGTAATTTCAGAATGAAGTTTAAGATCTTCGTGACAAGAGGATAGAATGTCTATGATATTATCATAGAGATGAATATCTGAGTTGCGAGTTTTGGCACACAATTAAGACATTGTTTCACAATTAATACCGCCTGGAACACCATAGTGTGATGGTGTGTCCGAACATCATAGTTGCACCCTATTGGATATGGTGCGTACCATGATGTCTCTTATCGAATTACCACTATCGTTCATGGGTTAGGCATTAGAGACAACCGCACTCACTTTAATAGGGTACCACGTAGTTCCGTTGAGATGACACCGTATGAACTATGGTTTAGAGAAACCTAAGCTGTCATTTCTTAAAGGTTTGGGGCATGACGCTTATGTGAAAAAGGTTTCAGGTTGATAAACTCGAACCCAAAGCGGATAAAATGCATCTTCATAGGACACCCAAAACAGTTGGGTATACCTCCTAATTCAGATCCGAAAGCAATAGGGATTGTTTCTTGAATCGGGTCCTTTCTCGAGGAAAAGTTCGTCTCGAAAAGTTGAGTGGGAGGATGGTGGAGACTTGATGAGGTTATTGAACCATCACTTCAACTAGTGTGTAGCGAGGCACGGAAGTTGTTCCGTGGCACCTACACCAATTGAAGTGGAAGCTTATGATAGTGATCATGAAGCTTGGATCAAGTCACTACCGAACCTCATAGGGCGACAAGGGCCAGCGTCTTTGCTTGAGTGGTACGGTGATCCTGTCTTGATAAACCTACGAGCTATGGGGAAGCGATGGTGGGCCCAAATTCCGACAAATGGTTAGAAGCCATGAAATCCGAGATAGGATCCATGTATCATAACAAAGCATGGACTTTGGTGGACTTGCCCGATGATTGGCAAGCCATTGCAATAAATGGATCTTTAAGAAGAAGACGGACGTGGACGGTAATGTCACCTTCTATGAAGCTCGACTTGTGGCGAAGAGTTTTCACAAGTTCAAGGAGTTGACTACGATGAGTTTTTCTCATCCGTAGCGATGCTTAAGTCCGTCGGAATCATGTTAGCATAAGCTGCATTTATGAAATCTGGCGGATGGATGTCAAAATGAGTTTCCTTACGGTTTCGTAAGGAAAGGTTGTATGTGATACAATCAGAAAGTTTTGTCGATCCTAAGGATGCTAAAAGGTATCTTTGGCTCAAATGATCCTTTCTAAGGACCGGAGTAAGCATCTCGGAGTTGTAATGTGCGCTTTGATGAGAGGATCAAAGATTTTGGGTTTATACAAAGTTTATGAGAAACTTGTATTTCCAAAGAAGTGAGTGGGAGCACTATGGAATTTCGATAACAATATGTTGTTGACATATTGATGATCGAAATGATGTAGAATTTCTAGAAAGCATATAGGGATGTTTGAAAAGTGTTTTTCAATGGAAAACCTGGATTAAGCTACTTGAACATTGAGCATCAAGATCTATAAGGATAGATCAAAAATGCTTAATGGTACTTTCAAATGAGCATATGCCTTGACATGATCTTGAAAGTGTTCAAGATGGATCCCCAAAGAAGGAGTTCTTGCACGAGTTGTAAGGTATGAAGTTAAGAGTTAAAAGCTCGACCACGGCAGAAAAGAGAGAAAGGGCGAAGGTCGTCCCCTATGCTTCAGACATAGGCTCTATAGTATGCTATCTTTGTGTACCGCTTAGGAAGTGTGCCTTGCCATGAGTCGGTCGAGGGGTACAAGAATGATCCAGGAACGGATCATTGGACAGTGGTCAAAATTGTCCTTGGAGTTAATAAGGACATGTTTCTCGATTATGGAGGTGATAAAGAGTTCGGCGTAAAGGGTTACGTCATTGCAAGCTTTAACACCTAGCCGTGTGACTGTGAGTAGCAAACCGGATGCGGATAGTGGAGCAACCATTTGGAATAGCTTCAAGTGGAGCGTGGAAGCAGCATTTATAATATGACCTAGAAATTTGCAAAGCACACACGGATCTGAAAGGTTCAGACCCGTTGACTAAAACCCGTTGACTAAAACCTCTCTCACAAGCAAAACATGATCGAACCTCGTAACTCATTGAGTCTAAATCACATGATGATGTGAACTAGTTCTGAGACACTAGTAAACTCTTTGGGTGTTAGTCACATGGCGATGTGACATATCAGTGTTAATCACATGATGATGTGAACTAGATTATTGACTCTAGTGCAAGTGGGAGACTGTTGGAAATATGCCCTAGAGGCAATAATAAATTAGTTATTATTATTATATTTCCTTGTTCATGATAATCGTTTATTATCCATGCTATAATTGTATTGATAGGAAACTCAAATACATGTGTGGATACATAGACAACACCATGTCCCTAGCAAGCCTCCATTGGCTAGCTCGTTGATCAATAGATGGTTACGGTTTCCTAACCATGGACATTGGATGTCATTGATAACGGGATCACATCATTAGTAGAATGATGTGATGGACAAGACCCAATCCTAAGCCTAGCACAAAGATCGTAGTTCGTATGCTAAAGCTTTTCTAATGTCAAGTATCATTTCCTTAGAACCTGAGATTGTGCAACTCCGGATACCGTAGGAATGCTTTGGGTGTACCAAGCGTCACAACGTAACTGGGTGGCTATAAAGGTGCATTACGGTATCTCCGAAAAGTATGCATTGGGTTGTACGAATCGAGACTGGGATTTGTCACTCCGTGTAAACGGGGAGGTATCTCTAGGCCCACTCGGTAGGACATCATCATAATGTGCACAATGTGACCAAGGGGTTGATCACAGGATGATGTGTTACGGAACGAGTAAAGAGACTTGCCGGAAACGAGATTGAACAAGGTATCGGGATACCGACGATCGAATCTCGGGCAAGTACAATACCGCTAGACAAAGGGAATTGTATACGGGATCGATTGAGTCCTTGACATCGTGGTTCATCCGATGAGATCATCGTGGAACATGTGGGAGCCAACATGGGTATCCAGATCCCGCTGTTGGTTATTGACCGGAGAACGTCTCGGTCATGTCTACATGTCTCCCGAACCCGTAGGGGTCTACACACTTAAGGTTCGATGGCGCTAGGGTTATAAAGGAAGTTTGTATGTGGTTACCGAATGTTGTTCGGAGTCCGGATGAGATCCCGGACGTCACGAGGAGTTCGGAATGGTCCGGAGGTAAAGATTTACATATGGGAAGTCCTATTTTGGTGTAGGAAAAGTTTACGCACTTTATCGGTATTGTCCGGACTAGAAGGGGTCCGGGGGTCCACTTGGGGGGTCCACCTGCCCCGGGGGGCCACATGGGCTGTAGGGGGTGCGCCTTGGCCTATATGGGCCAAGGGCACCAGCCCCAAGAGGCCCATGCGCCAAGGAAACTTGGGGAGGGAAGAGTCCTCAAGGGGGAAGGCACCTCAGGGTGCCTTGGGAGGATGGACTCCTCCCCCTCTGGCCGCACCCCTTCCTTGGAGGAAGGGGCAAGGCTGCCTCCCCCTCTCCCTTGCCCCTATATATAGTGGAGGGAGGGAGGGCATCCACACCTGAGCCCTGGCGCCTCCCTCCCTCCGTGACACCTCCTCCTCTCCCGTGGGTGCTTGGCGAAGCCTGCAGGATGCCACGCTCCTCCACCACCACCACGCCATTGTGCTGCTGCTGGATGGAGTCTTCCTCAACCTCTCCCTCTCTCCTTGCTGGATCAAGGCATGGGAGACGCCACCGGCTGTACGTGTGTTGAACAGCGGAGGTGCCGTCCGTTCGGCACTAGGATCTCCGGTGATTTGAATCACGGCAATCTGACTCCTTCAACCCCGTTCTCATGAACGCTTCCGCTTAGCGATCTACAAGGGTATGTAGATGCACTCTCCTTCCCTCGTTGCTAGTTTCTCCATAGATAGATCTTGGTGACACGTAGGAAAATTTTGAATTTCTGCTACGTTCCCCAACAGGGCCACCGTAATCTCCTCACACCCTCGCACAATGCAAGATGTCGTGATTCCACTAAGGGACTTGAGGGCGGTCACCGAACCCGTACAAATGGCAACCCTTGGGGGCGGTCACCGAACCCGTACACTTTGGCAACCCTTGGGGGCGGCCACCGGAACCCGTCAAATTGCTCGGGGCGATCTCCACAACCTAATTGGAGACCCCGACTGAGGGAGTCCTGGATTAGGGGGTGTCCGGATAGCCGAACTATCACCGTTGGCCGGACTCCTGGACTATGAAGATACAAGATTGAAGACTTCGTCCCGTGTCTGGATGGGACTTTCCTTGGCGTGTATGGAATGATTGGCGTTTGGTTTATGTATATCTCCTACCATTGTAACCGACTCTGTGTAACCCTAACCTATCCGGTGTCTATATAAACCGGAGGGTTTTAGTCCGTGGGGCGAACAACAATCATACCATAGGCTAGCTTCTAGGGTTTAGCCTCTCGATCTCGTGGTAGATCCACTCTTGTACTACCCATATCATCAATATTAATCAAGCAGGAGTAGGGTTTTACCTCCATCGAGAGGGCCCGAACCTGGTAAAAACATCGTGTCCCTAGTCTCCTGTTACCATCCGCCCGGGCCTTGCAGTTCGGGACCCCCTACCCGAGATCCGCGGTTTTGACACCGACATTGGTGCTTTCATTGAGAGTTCCTCTGTGTTTGTCGCTATCGGGAAGGATGCCTCATCCGTCTTTAAAAGACGGCACCGTTACTAAAGGAGCTTTGTACCGGCCAAACTCTCGGCTAAGCGGTTTTCTTATGACCGCTGTTCGGCCGCTTGCGACGATGACTTCTCGGGTCATCGAAAGCAATCTTCACGTTAGCTCGGAACTCGCCGAGCAGTTAGATCCGATGGAGCTCTCTTCCTTAAATGAGCTCTTGGATCGCATCGCCGCCCTGAGAGTCGCTACAGACTACGATCAGATTGGGCCTAAAACCGATCTGAGAGAGATCAACTCCCCCTAGGCCACCCACCACGTTGTTGTGGTAGAGGAACAATACAGCGACTCTTCTCCTACCTTAAGGACTAGCTATGTCCGGATTCCTGACCCCTCCATGCCGGATTCCCGCGGAGGGGAGGACACCACTCATGCCACGAACTTAAAGTCAGGCGTGGGCTAGATTCATTGGACAACCTCCAAGAACCCAAGCTTCCAAGTTCGGCAACTTCTTGGCCCCTGAATCTTAGATCGGACGGGGTTCGGAATTTAATTCCACCCGCCCACCCAAACATAAGCGATCTATCCCGAACCCGGCAAGAGCCCAGTGAAATAGTACATCATTACTAGGCCAGATTCCTCCTGGTTATGGAAGGATAAAGGATTGCCGCGAGGAGGAGGCAATCACATTCTTCTGCAATAATTGCACGGACAAGGGAATCCTAAACGCCATAAGTCGTCGTGAAATTACACGCTTCGCTGACTTGGCGTCCATAGTACGAAAGTACTACGCGATGGAGAGCGCCTGGAAAACCGAAATCAAATTTTGGGTTAATCCGGCCCCGAATACGTCCCTAGTCCGAAATAAACGGGTGCATCATCACCAGGCACCTGGGTTACATACCAAAAAGCAAAAAAACCCCAAAGGGCATGGAACCGTCTTTGGAGGGATGGCTCAATGGACCACTGCAAAATTCATAACGCAGGCGCCACTCCAACTCATAGCCTTAGAGCATGTTGGATACTACGGCAGGTGGCCAAAAGTGGCGAAGAGCTCTTAGCTCGAGCACCAGCCCAGCAATACCAAAGACGGTATTAAAGTCTTGAGACTTTCGCATCAAATAATATGCGGAAGCGAACACTCCATGACCTTGCCGAAGTCTACCAGATAGCAACAATAAATCCATGGAGGACACGGCTATTACCTTTAACGCCGTGATTTAACCTAAATTC
The DNA here is from genome assembly GCA_021605145.1 of Aegilops bicornis. Taxonomy (NCBI): domain Eukaryota; kingdom Viridiplantae; phylum Streptophyta; class Magnoliopsida; order Poales; family Poaceae; genus Aegilops; species Aegilops bicornis. The sequence continues at coordinate 516,429,403 of CM038674.1, forward strand.
GAACAGCCCGAGCACTAGCCGCATTGGTCCTCGGTCCAATAGTGGGCGGCTTCGCCTTACCAAGGTACTCATGGACGGCGGCGGATTAAACCTCATCTACGAGGAAACCCTTGAAAAATGGAAATAGGCGGAGCCGCATTGAGCAAAGCAGCACAACCTTTAGAGGAATAATCCTCGGGAAGCATCTTTGTCAGGAAAGATCACCTTTGGATGTGGTGTTGACATCTTGCGGACAATTATAGGTCCGAGGAGGTCACATTCCAAGTGGCCCCGTTCAACAGTGGATACCACGCTCTATTAGGGCGAGAGGCATTCACAATTTTTCAAGCTATACCCCATTACGGGTACATGAAGCTCAAAATGCCCGGACCCAACGGAATTATCACTCTCGCTAGTGACCCGGACATAACGCTCCGCGCCGAAAATAAAACAGCCGCACTTGCCCTCGAGGCACTATCCGAAGCCCTAGCGGTAGAGGAACTCACTGCGCTGCGCTCCACGGTGAACAGGGACGATGTGATACTCGATAAGAGATCCAAGTCCACCTCTTTAAACCGGCGAACGAAATAGTCAAATTCCAGGTCCATCCAACGGACCCTACAAAACGGCCTCCATCGGGGCACAATTAAACCCTGATGTGGACGCGCATTCTGAGAATTCCCTCTACGAAAATTGGGACATTTTTTCCTGGCGCCCTTCAGACATGCCAGGAATCCCACGCCGGCTGGCAGAGCACAACCTAAATATCCTAAAAGGATTCAAGCCAGTCAAACAAGCTCTTCGGCGTTTCTCCGAACCCAAGAGACAGGCCATGGGAGAGGAGCTAGCTAAACTATTGGAGGCTGGATTCATCGAGATATTAAACATCCGGACTGGCTAGCAAACCTGGTAATGGTACCAAAGAAGGACAAATCCACGGCGCCTATGTGTCCGATTTTAAGGACCTTAACAAGGCCTGCCCAAAGGATCCTTCCTCTCCCCGCATCGATCAAATTATCGACGCTACCGCAGGACACGATTCATTGTGTTTCCTCGACGCATACTCCGGCTACCACCAAATTAAGATGGCAGAGCCAGACCAAGCCGCAACGGCATTCATCACTCCATACGGCCCATTCTGCTTCAACACAATGCCCTTTGGGCTAAAAAACGCCGGTGCAACATATTAGCGCATGATTCAGACATGTCTGGCAAAGCAGATCGGCAAAACAGTGGAGGCATACGTAGACGATGTGGTCGTCAAATCCAAGCATGTCGAAACCCTAGTCGACGACTTGAGGCTCACATTCGATAATCTCCGAACATATGACATCAAGCTCAACCCGGAAAAATGCGTTTTCGGCGTACCAGCCAGAAAGCTCTTGGGCTTCATTGTATCCGGTAGAGAAATTGAAGCAAACCCATCCAAGATCCGAGCTCTGTCACAATTGGATATCCCCAAAGACCTCAAACAAATACAAAAATTGACTGGATGCACGGCGGCTCTAAGCCGCTTTATCTCCCGCTTAGGAGAAAAGGCATTACCCCTTTATCGCCTCCTCCGGCGCAGAACACTTCGAGTGGACGGATCTTGCGCCTGGCCGGACTCGAAGAAATCAAAGCCGTATTGGCAACAAATCCGGTCCTGGCCGCGCCCAACATGGGCGAACCAATGCTATTATACATCGCAGCAACCCATCAAGTTGTAAGCGCGGTGCTCGTTGTTGAACGAGAAACGAACAGACACAAGTTCCCTCTCCAAAAACCAGTTTACTACGTGTCCACAGTCCTAACTCCATGCAAGTCACGGTACCCGCATTATCAAAAGATAGCATATGCGGTGTTCATGGCATCCCGGAAGCTGCGACACTACTTCCAAGAGTGTTCGATAACAGTATCCTCCGAAGTACCTCTTAATGACATTATAAACAACCGCGACACAACGGGCCGGATTGCTAAATGGGCCATTGAGCTCCTCCCGTTCGACATAACCTACAAGCCAGGGTGAGCTATTAAGTCGCAAGTTTTGGCTGACTTCATCGCCGAATGGACTGAAGCCGAACTCCCTAAATAGTACGGCGCATATTCCAACCGGATCATGCACTTCGACGGCTCCAAAATGTTGGCCGGCCTGGGGGCTGGCGTCGTTCTGACGTCCCCAACCGGAGATACAGTCCAATACCTACTTCAAATAATGTACACGGACTCCAACAACGCAGCCGAATACGAGGCCCTTCTACATGGTCTCCGGATGGCAGTCTCCATGGGCATTCAACGCCTAGAGGTACGCGGGGATTCGAACCTCGTGATATCCCAAATAAATGGGGACTTTGATGCCAAGGATCCGAAAATGGCAGCTTATCGCAATGCCGTCCTAAAAATGTCAGCTCGGTTTGAGGGGCTCGAATTTCACCATATAGCCCGGATAACAACCGAGCAAATGGACATGTTAGCGCATTGGCGCAAAAGCGCGATGCCACCCCCAACATCTTCCTCGGGAGGCTCTTCAAGCCATCCGTATTATGGGAGGAGAGTCCGGAAATAACAACCCGGACCCAACCACACCGCCCCACACCGAACATTCCGACATAGTTGGTGGTCCCGCCAACGAAATAACACCGTCACCCCACACAATAATGGCAGTCATCGCCTGCGGATGTAATCCATTCCTAGCCTACCTAACTAGGCAGGAACTTCCCGAGGACCAAAACGAGGCCCGCTGCATAGTGCGGCGGTCTAATGCCTACAAGGTCCATGAGGGAGAGCTTTATAAGAAAAGCACAACCGGAGTCCTTGAAAGGTGTATCTCCGAAGAGGAAGGGCGGAATCTCCTGGCTGAAATTCATGCCGGACTCGGTGGGCACCATGCCGCAGACCCGGCCCTTGTAGGCAAGGCCTTCCGTACAGGATTTTATTGGCCGACGGCCCGGGCAGATGCTGGGACTTAGTCCAACGATCGTCGGTTGCCAGCTCTTTGCTAATCAAAGCCACATGCCACCCACCGCCCTCAAAACTACACCCATCACGGCCCTTGGCAGTCCGGGGCTTGACATGGTTGGACCCCTTAAAGGAGGAACCCACAAGCAAAAATACCTATTGGTCATGGTGGATAAATTCACCAAATGGATAGAGGCCAAGCACAGTAAAGACGGCGAATCCGGACCGGTGATAGACTTTATACCAGGGTAGTACACCGTTACGGCGTCCCCCATAGCATCATCGCGATAACGGCACGAACTTCACGGCGACGAGGTCAAACTCTGGTGCAAAAACATGGGCATCAAGCTCGACCACGCTTGGTCTTCACCCCCAAACTAACGGTCAAGTCGAGCGAGCAAACGGTCTAATCATGAGCGGCATTAAACCCAGACTAGTGCGGTCCCTCAAGGAATCTAACGCGCACTGGGTAGAGGAGCTCGACTCCATACTCTGGGGGCTGCGGACCACGCCGAATCGCACTACCGGATTCACACCATTTTTAATGGTATACGGCGCAGAGGCAGTTTTGCCCTGCGACATAATTCATGACTCACCTCGCGTGCGCATGTACGAAGAAAGAGAAGCCGAGCTCGATCGGCGGGGACACTGGGACGCCTTGGAGGAGGAGCGCGACGTGGCAAAAGCTCGTTCCGCATTCTATCAACAGCAGACTCGAAGATATCAAAGCAGGGAAATGCACGGGCCAAAGCTTACAATGTTGGCGAACTAGTTCTACGCCTGTCGGACAAGAAAAAGGACAAACTCAAGCCCAAATGGGGGGGTCCCTTCATCATCGACCAAGTCCTGACCGGCGGAGCGTACCATCTGCGAAACGCATCAGATAACCGACTCGAGCCGAACCCATGGAACGCAGCCCGTCTCCGAAGATTCTACGCCTAGCGCCGGCTTCCGAGTTCGTCTCCTTCCTCCGTCTATATTTTATACTTTAAGCTGTCTTTTATTTCTCTCCTTCTTCCTCATTTTTTTCCGAGGCCGTTAAAGGCTCGTTTGCGCATTGTTCGCACACACTTGACGCGCCATCCGCGCTCATTATACCTGGGGGCTTCTTTAACAGAAGCTTATTTATACGGGCTTTATGCCCAACACATGTGTCACACTTCCGCATGTACCTTTTATTCACCATTATATGCATAGATATGACTTAAGTTTTGGCCAAGCTGGGTTGCCTGGCTCCTGTGCTTACCCCTACGTTCCCGATTGTTCGGCTAGGTGGTAAAGGGAGCACCTATGCGATTATTACCGCGGGTCAAATGAACGTGTACCTCGGTAGGTGAAGCCAAAGCTAGCGTTCTTAAGGGAATATTCGGTTGGTGAACTAAAAGATGATTTTTATTTTTCATTTATCTGCCCCGGATGCTTTTCTCGCTTTTTCACGGTCCGGACATGCACTTTAGGGCATGCCTCGAGTGAAAGGAACCCCTAACGGAACTATTCTCCCTGGAAGATGTTTCTTACTAACCATGTAATATAACATAACTAGTTGGGCACTTGTCTGATAAAGCACTCATGACCCCTACGACTGGTCTACACGCATGCCCCGATTTTTACATAACCGTGAGGGTATTCGGACACACTCCAGACTATTGGGTCCCGAGGTTGAAGCGAAAAGGTCCGCTACGACAAACGATCTACAATCCGGCTAGAAGGCATTTTACATGTCATTTTAAATTACATAGTCAAATTGACTGATTGTATTCCTCTTCAATGCCATCTAATAGGCTGTCTAGTTCTGATCTTCTTTGGGAATACTTTATGCCAACTCTACTTGGACGTACACTAAGCTCACAGGGATCTCCTTCCCGTCGGGCCCCACAGGTCCGACCTCGCCATGTGGTTTGGGTCCGCCGTGTACCGCGTCTTCACCATGGCCTGTGCCTCCTCGGTGCCTTGACGACAGCCAATATCTTCCATAGTCGGAAGCGCCCGTGCTTCACAAGCTTCTCTGCAAGCTCTCCAAGGCCTTCGGGCAGGGAGATAGATGGCCACAAGGCCTGTGCGACGCCTCTCATCACCTGCCGAACTCGTTCGTGCAGTTGCAATAGCTCGAGAGAAGGTAACCCGTAGAACCGGGCATTTCCTCTACAGGACGACCCGTGAACATACCTACAGACATAACTCTGTTAGTTGACTTCCTCGCCGAACTCTTTTTCGAAGTTCGCTCAAGCACTTACTATAAATGCCGCGACGAAGTCGCCGATTCTCCTTCACGGAGTCGCAATTTGAGCACGAACATCCTTTAGTTCCTCACCCGGTGGGTGTTGGCATCTGGAGATTATTCTTCTCTTGCCTCACCCTTGTAAGCACATTCTCGCTGCCTTCAACCGGGCGCAAGAGCTGTTGCTTGTCCGGATCTAGTCGGCGCCATCTGCAATATTATTGTCGATTTACACACACGCCGCACTTCACAAACTACTTATCTTTTGAAGCATATATTACGGAAGGGATCTCTGTGGCACCCCTCATGGCGGCTAGTGCGGCCTCAAGTTGGGCCTTGCATTCTTCAAGCTCCCGGGACGATCGGGTATTCTTTTTGTAAGATCCTCAGATAACAAATGATCCTTAAATCAGTTATTCTAACTATTTTAAGTCTCGGAGACTCTTGGCATATATAACCGTCAAATTTCCTCACCCGTATGTCCTTTACATACTGCTCCATGGCTCTGGCTAGACCATCTTGAGCGGCACGGAGGTGCGCATCTCCCGAATTGAAGACATTCAATGCCTCTTGGGAGAAACATGTGTCACGAAGAACTGCCCGGCGGCGCCTGTGATTCATGGCGCTCTCCACCTCGGAGTTGGTGGCGGACAATCTGTCGGCATCCTCTGTCGGAGGAACGTCCGACGCACGCCTCGTGCTCGCCTCCGCTTCTGGACCCGGCTTTTGAGCCTGGCTGGCGGAGGCTCGATTGGCAACCTCTCCGGACACAGTCCGGCGAGCGCTCTTTTTCCTGAAAAAGGCACCAGCGTTAGTACGCCTTCCAGGAATCAATCCTGGGAATATGGTGACGCGCCATACCGTTGCGGCGGCGTTTCGGTCCGAACCGCACTTCTTTTTAGCCTGCGGGGTCGAGCTGCCACTTGTTGGCTAGCCGCGTGAGCTCGACCTCTGCCTCGAAGGCACCCTGCGAAACACCATTGGTATACGGTGATAAAAATAAGCACGGATGGGTCATTATCGAGTATTGGGACCTCGGTCTCGCCACTGTGAGGCTGGAAGTATTCCGGGGTAATCGGCCGTAATGGCAACCAAGGCATTATCGATGCTCGATTGGTGAAATACCCCATCAATCATCTCCACCAATATGTCCGGATCCTCTTGGGAGGCCGGATCGAGGAGCCGTTTCGGATCCTCGGGTTGTGGAGGCGGCTGTTTATGTCCTTTACGGCCTGGCGCAGTTCCTGCGTCAAAATCACAAAATGAGATACCTAACCATGGGAATACGGATTGGATGTGCAAAAAAGAAACGTCCGCTTACCCAGCTTTGAGGGTTGTTCATAGAAAATCCGTTCAATGGACTGACGCGGAGAAAATCTTCCTCTTCTCCCTTGTACAACGCGGACAAGATCTTCACTAAATAGGCGACCGATCCCGACCCTTTACGGCCGTGACGGGTGGCATCGTCCTCCCCGTTGAAATCCCACATGGGGTGGCCCCTATACTGGAGCGGCTGCACCCCCCGCATAATACTTGTGGCCATGACACCGATTATGGTCAGTCCGGAATGAGCTAACAATCTTATTCGGCTCATCAGGTATAGGACGTCCCTGTCGTCTTCCCTCAGGAGCTCCTCGGCGCCAACTCAGGCGTTTCTTCAAAGGAGCATTGCTGAACTCCGGAGACCGATCCGAACAGGATCCGGCGGTGGGGCGTCTTCTATATAAAACCATTCGAAGGCCGGTCTTGGACGCCTTCTTTGGAGTTCTGGATAGATATCCGGTCCCGGCGATGCGCCATAGCTCGGCTCCGCCCACTTGATATATTGACCCCTCATGAGAACGGGGTACAAGGCAGAATAATCTCTTCCACAGCGCAAAATGAGCCTCGGCGCCCAAGAACAGTTCGCAAAGGGCCACGAAGCCCGCGATGTGCAAAATGGAGGCAGGCGTAAGGTGGTGCAACTGGAGGCGTAGAACTCCAAGAGCCCTCGGAGAAACGGATGAATTGGAAATCTGAGTCCTCTTACTAGATAAGAGACAAAGCATACCCGCTCTCCTTTGGAGGGATCGGGGACACTCTCCGCTTGCTTTCCGCCCTTATAGGTGGTGAGTCCGCTCGAACCGGAACCATGAAGGCCGGGGAAGAAATCCCTTGGTTTGGAGTGTCACTAGCTCGCTATGCGGATCGAGCATCTCTCCCAATTCCAGTGAGGGCTGGGAGCGCGAGAGGAGGAGCCGCGTCACCGTCCATGATGGAATGGATTTTTGTCAGAGGCGCTCCGATGAAAGCTCGTGGAGGGGGGATGGTATGACTCAGATCTAGATCCTCGTCCCTTTTATAGGCGGCTCATTTGCGCAGCTAGGGGGATAAGTGTAAAAATACCTTGGCTTTTCGCATTCATTCAAACACGTGGAAGATGGCCATTATTGGGCGTGGAAGCCAAGAAGCGCAGCATTTATCAGAAGCCGGACACTATTCGACAAGTATACGGAATTTGGAGAAGAACCCGCCTTGCAATGCCAAAGACAATCTACGCGCCGGAATAATCGCCATTGAAGCCTGGTTCGGGGGCTACTGAGGGAGTCCTGGATTAGGGGGTGTCCGGATAGCCGAACTATCACCGTTGGCCGGACTCCTGGACTATGAAGATACAAGATTGAAGACTTCGTCCCGTGTCCGGATGGGACTTTCCTTGGCGTGGAAGGCAAGCTTGGCGATACGGATATGTAGATCTCCTACCATTTTAACCGACTCTGTGTAACCCTAACCCTATCCGGTGTCTATATAAACTGGAGGGTTTTAGTCCGTGGGGACGAACAACAATCATACCATAGGATAGCTTCTAGGGTTTAGCCTCTCTGATCTCGTGGTAGATCCACTCTTGTACTACCCATATCATCAATATTAACCAAGCAGGAGTAGGGTTTTACCTCCATCGAGAGGGCCCAAACCTGGGTAAAAACATCGTGTCCCTTGTCTCCTGTTACCATCCGCCTAGACGCACAGTTTGGGACCCCCTAGCCGAGATCCGCCGGTTTTGACACCGACACCGACGCTTTCCCGGAGCTTTAGACCACAATGATTGAGCTCCGAACACCACCAACCGTCTAGGGCGCCCAAGCACCCAAGAGGAACAAGCTCAAGGGTACTAAGCACCCAAGAGTAATAAGCTTCTCAACTTGTAACTTCCATGTATCATGTGGAGAACTCAAACCGATGCACCAAATGCAATGGCAAGGGCACACGGAGTGCCCAAGTCCTTCTCTCTCAAATCCCTTGCCAAGCAACTAATGCTAGGGAGGAAAATGAGAGGAAGAACAAGAAGGAGAACACCAAGAACTCCAAGATCAAGATCCAAGGGGTTCCCCTCGCATAGAGGAGAAAGTGATTGGTGGAAATGTGGATCTAGATCTACTCTCTCTTTTCCCTCAAAAACTAGCAAGAATCCATGGAGGGATTGAGAGTTAGCAAGCTCGAAGAAGGTCAACAATGGGGCAAGAACACGAGCTCAAAGGATAAGGTTCATTGGGGAAGAAGACCCCCTTTTATAGGTGGGGAAAAATCCAACCGTTATGCTCACAGTTCAAGACAGAGCGGTACTACCGCTCAGTGAGCACTACCGCTAGGGCGGTAGTACCCCTTTGAAAAAGAACAGCAAGGAGGCAGAAGGCCAGTAGAACCGCCGGAGCGGTACTACCGCTCGTCCTCACAGTACTACCGCTAGGGATCGCGGTACTACCGTAAAGGGTAGCTGTACTACTGCTTGCGAGCGGTACTAAAAAAATACATCCGGGCCTACCACCGCAGGACTTGGGACGAGTTTTTGGTCCAGAGCGGTACTACCGCTGTAGGAGTCGCGGTAGTACCGCTCTGGAGCGGTAGTAAAAAATTACATCCGCTCCAATTCGCGGTAGTACCGCTGCAGCCTTTTCAGAACACCAAAATTGCCATAACTTTTGCAAACGGACTCCGAATTCGATGAAACCAAGTTTGTTGGAAAGCTAGCGACAAGGGCTAACACAATATTGAAATAAATATCAATAAGAAGCAAATGAGAAAAGGCCCAAAATAAAATGGTGATAACCCTTCCTCGGATAAGACCGGTAAAACCTCCAACACCGAAAACATCATAGAAGACGCATGCAAACTCCGTTTTCGATGAACTCAAGCTTGTCATCAAGATGACCATAAGCTCTAAGACTCACAAAGAGAACCAAACAACAACCAGAAACATGATGCAAGGATGCAATGGTTTGAGCTCTCGACAAACGATACGATCAAGCTACTCACTTGAGAGCCCCCCTTGATAGTACGGCTATCGATCCTATAACCCGGTCTCCCAACTACCACCATGAGACCGTAAGATAGAAAAACCTATCAAGGAAAACCTTTGCCTTGCACATGATCCACTTGAGCTAGATGATGACGATCTTGTCCTCCTCAAGATGGACCACCTTTCTTGATTGCGTTGGGTTGATGGAGACTAGATGATTGCTCCCCCATACTCCACTATGGGTGAGCCACTCTTTGGCACATCTTCACAAGTCCATTGACACCACAATGGATGGCAAGCTTCAAGCACTTGATCTCTTCGTGATGCTCCACTTGAACTTGCACACGGCAATCTTGATGACGATCACCACTTGATGTCATCCTTTCCATGGGTTGTATGATATCTTCCTCTCGACGCAAGCCCATGGACACGTACTCTAACCCCACATAGACTCTCACATAGACCATGGGTTAGTACACAAAGTGCAATGGACAATGCTTACCATACCATGGGATCACTTGATCCCTCTCGGTACATCTTCTACGCTTTGTGAGTTGATCAACTTGATTCACTCTTGACTTAGCCTTGATCAACCTTGAATCTTTCCAACTCTCTTCGTTTGGATGATGTCTTGAAGGTAAACATGAATGATCACACAATCTTCTTCTTCAAGATATGCTTGCAATAAGCTCAACACTCACATGACCAATCTTTGGATAATTCCTTAATAGCACCTTGGTCAACCCATAAACTCCTTGAAACCAACACATGGACTTCAAGAAATGCCTATGGAAAAATCCTTTCAATGCAACCATTAGTCCATAGAGAATGTCATCAATTATCAAAATCACACATGGGGGCACCGCATGTCCTTTCAATCTCCCCCATTTTGGTAATTGATGACAATCACTTTCAAGAGAGTTTATATAAGGAATTATGCATCACCATGCAATGCAACAACCAATAATGCATGCGTAGGAGATGTTTATGCTTAGGAACAAACCAAAGCCAGAAGAGACAACTCTCTAAACTTCTCCACAAAACTCTCTGAAACTTCTCCCCCATTGGCATCGATTGCCAAAATGGGCTAAAAGCTTAGAAGGCCAATATAAAATGTGTTCCTCCATAAATTGTGTATTTCTCAACAAGAGAGTGGAATGCAATGCACATATCCAACAGTAAATACTTGGAGAAAGACAAACTATATTGAGGCCCAAAGATTGCAATAGGAATATATGCCACGAAGACATAATAAAGAGAGAAAGAAGCAATCAAAAGATACCAATTGAAGCAAGCTATCAAAAGATACCAATTGAACCAACTAGGCCAATGATCCTACGAGCCACATGAATAAAGGATATTATGATAAGAGCAGAGCAGTGTTCTAAAGAAACTAGAGAAGCTCCCATGATTTGTGCACATCAAGAATTTTTTTATTTGGATACAAAGTGCACAAAATAGGATCATAGCTCCCCAAACTCAATAGAAACTTACAACAAGTGAAGAGAGCATATAGGAAACTAAGCCTAGTACTTGCAACAAACACATGGTTGAGCAACAAGTAAGAGAGGCAACTTAAGAGTGGGCTCAACCAAAAAGATGTGTGTGAGTCAAGGCAATGCACTTGAGAAGACTAATGTACATAAGAGCATTAAGCATCAATAAAGTCTTGAAAGAATGAGGCACACGGTGCAAGGCCTATCATTCCCACGCACAACTAGCAAATGGGTTCACAAGCTTACTAATAAGCATATAGAGAACCTATGCTTGTGGCAACCCGCGGTGGAGATAGAAGATGAAAGGCTCATCAAGACGAGGGATACCAATTAAGATGGCAAAAACCTCGTAAAGATAAGCATGAGGAAAATAATCTTCACCACACAAGAGCGCATCAAGATGCAACGATAGAAGACACACACTCAAGGAAAAAGCTTTCACGGGGCCACCAAAGAAATAACATAAGAAAGACAAGGTGGACGTGAAAGAAAGGATATCATCTAGATATGCAACTTCTCTCAAGCGTATAAGATTCTAGGTAGACGAAATCATGATGATATATGTATCTACAAAGAAGGATGTACACCCGAAATAGTTACAACACGAAGGGACACGATATCCAAAAGGAAGTCATACATATACCAATAAGATATTTGCTTGGAAGCATAGCACATCGCTAGATATGCTCTTACAGTATATAAATGAATTCCTACCACACACCCATCAAAGACATCACAACTAGCAACATGAGATCATCGTTGAGATGCTTTGAGAAAGGAAACAAGTATCACAAGATGGAATGAAAATCATGCTAAGATGCAACCTACACAAGGTTGAATGCAAGAAAGAATGCATGAAGAGATACTTGTTACCGAGATATCATTGGAAGGATGTAGTAGATACCAATTAAAGGTAGGTAGTAGTTCATTGATCATCCTAGCTTGACTCCAATTAGCACATGATGACATCACCTTCCTTGTGAGTGAGCCAAGCGTCCAATGCATCTCCAATTGTTCCTGGAACAACAGCACAAACAAAATGGTACCCAAACTCATTGGGACCAAAGAGTTAGAGAACCAACAATACATAGGACAAACTCCACATAAATATGTGCATATAGATATGAAAATGAACTTCATGCACATCTCATCCAATTTGAGACTTGGTGGAGTTCCCTATATATTGGGTCAAAGAAAGAAAGCATGCCAAAGAAACTACATGAAGTTAATATGCATGCTCAAGACTTTCAAGAACCGATACCAAATGACAAAGAAAAACAAGTGAAGAAAAGATACCAAATGAATAACTCATCACTTGGAGGATATCCATAATAGATACATCGAGGAATGAGATATCCGATGATACACACTAAATAAAAGATATCAAACCCCCAAAAGAGAGGATGGTTCCAAACAAACCAAGCTCTCTACAAAGTTTCATGATAGCACAAAGTACCCAAAAGAAATGACTTGCCTTCCACCGACACACACTTGATAAGGATCACAAGATGAGTGTTTTATAGAAAATAGGATAGCTCCCCAAGACTAGTGCATTATAGAGAAATTGCATTTGAATACAAAATGCATGAGGTGGGATCACCACTTTCACTATATCTAGAAAACACTAGACAAGATCAAGAAATAAACAAGATCCACAAGTGGTATGGAAGACAAAGGGAGTTGATACAATCCTTGGCAAGAGAAAAGGCAAATAAAAAGCAAAAGCCAATGTAAAGATGATCAATAAATTCTACCACAAAAGTGAGTACCAATTGTCAAAAGACAATAAGTAAATGGAAATAATTCCCGGTGGTAGATAGCAAGGATATCCGACATCATCTTCACACCGACCAAAAAGCAAATTGCAACTTGTAGAGCTAACATGCCACCTAGGAACAAGATAATTTACAATATCAACTCTAGATGACAATATCTGAAATGTACACATTTTCTAGGCTAGTAATATACACATAGCATATTACTCCCCATAATGTGATACCAATTAAAGATAGACAAGAGGCAATTAAAGGATCCAACAAGAGATAATTAATGGACTATTTAGAATTTGAATTTCACATGAGAAGACATACCACATAGCGACTAGATAATCTTGTAATATCAATATTAGATGGTATTCCTCATGTACACACATTTATAGGATTGTGAGGTGCACAAAGCACATCACTCCCCACAATGGGATATTCCATTAATCTCTCACAAGAGCCAACTAAGATATGACCAAGATGCACAAAGGCTCAACGAACGACACACATGTACATGATGTGCAAACCAACACACACATACTTGATTGCTCAAGATAATCAAGTTGGAAGCACACCATATACAAACACATGCAAGGAACGAAACAAAACATGCAAAGGGGCAAGTAACTATCAATGTAGACACTTTAAGCACGAGTTACATAAGGAGGAACATTGGATATAAGATAGAAACTTGATAATCCGAATGACTTGGCTTGAGACAATAAGAATGATGAAGTCCCCTTAATTCTTCATAATGTAGCCAAGTCTCCAATGACCTCCAATATCACCTATTGATCAAGTTTGAGCTTGTTGGTCCCCAACCAAGTTGGGTCCTAAGAGGTTAGTCACAATAGGCTTGGCTACCCAAATGGTTCTTTTCTTGACACCACTTTGAGCACCAACAAATTTGGCAAACACATTGCCAACATTATCCTTCCCAAGAGAATAGATATCATCAATAATAATTGGGTTGGATAAGTTACCACTAGTGCATGAAGAGGCGAGGTGAACTTTCTCACGGCATAGGTAGCAACGTCTACTCTTGACTTTCTTCTCACTTGATTTCTCAACTTGAGAAGCATAAGCTTGAGTCTTCTTGGGAAGAGGCTTTTCTTCAACTTGAGGTTGAGCATGAGAATGAACTTGTGGCCGCTTCCCTTGTTGCTTGTCACAAATGGGTTTCTTCTTCAATGGGCAAGATCTAACATGATGCCCTTCAATTTTGCACTTGAAGCAAATAATATTGGCCGAATTCTTGACTTGTTCTTGGCCCTTCTTCGTGATCATCTCGGACTTCTTCTTCTTATTGGAGTTGAATCCAAGTCCACCTTTGTCATTGGGGGATTTTTGCACACTCAAGATATTGTTGAGTGTGGATTTCCCTTCATGACTGTTTTCCAAGTCTTTCTTCAAAGAAGTGACTTGGGCCTTGAGCTCTTTGATTTCCTCTACATGGTTAGTCTCAACACAAGTACTAGAGGAAGTATAAGCTTCATCGTTAGAGCAACAAGGCAAGGAAAGCAATTCATCACAAGATGTACCAATGTTATGCATAGATGAATTATGAGGACTAGCACAAGGCAGTATAGCATTTTGAATAAAAGTAGTGCTAGTATCCACATGAGGCTCACTAGATGTTACCTTAGCAAGCATGGCCTCATGAGCTAACTTTAGCACATTATGGGATACTAGAAGATCATCATGAGAGCTTGTGAGCTTTACATGATTTTCTTCCAACATCCCATAATTGCTAGATAGCAACTCAAGTTGAGCCCTTAGCTCAACATTCTCCTTCAATATGGATGCTTCACAAGAGATAGAGTTAGTAGCACAAGCATCATCATTAGCAACAAGAGGTGAAGGCAACTTGGCAAGATCTTTTGAATATGAAGCTTTAAGTTGTGCATGAGACTCGGTGAGTTTGATGAGCTCACTCTTAATGACCCTTGAGCCATCTTCGAGGTGCCCAAAGTCCTCAAGGAGTTTAGCATGCGCAACTTCAAGCTTCTCATTTTTAGTGTCAAAAACATTGGCCACCTGAAGTGCTCTACCATGAGATTCCTTCACTCTAGATAATTCTAGAGCAAAAGTCTTCTCAAGATATTCCTTGGTGGTTTGTTCAAGTTCGAGAGCTTGGGAGAGGTCCGCGATCTCATTAGCGTAATCACGTTCATGACCTTCCATTTTATCAATGGTGACCTCATGCTCCTCAAGACGAGATTCCAACTCATCAATATATTTCTTGCCCTCAATAGCAATAGACATGATTTCCATGAAGTTGGAACGAGCAATTTTATTCTTAAGAAGAGCTTTGAAAATCATTTCCCCCTTAATTTTTAAGGAGGCAACATCATCATTATCTTCATCATAATCAACATCATCATCACTCTTGCCATCATCAATATCATCACAAGATATATTGGGATTCAAAGTGGGAGATACCTTTGAAGCCTTGGCCATAAGGCAAAATTCAATAGATGATGATGTAGGATCCCTTGAAGCACCATTCAAGACCACATCTTGTTCCATGGAGTGTTGGGTATCCTCTACATTGTTAGCACAACAACTCGAGGAAAAACATGCATTTTTATTATGGCAACAAGATATAGCAAGCATATCATCATGAGATTTAGTCAAGCAATTTCTACATGATATGCAAGGACTATCAACACAAGCATGTGAAACATGTAAGGTGCTCGAAGTGTTAAAATCCAAAGAGAGACCATTGCAATAAGATAATGATGAAGGATCACCAAGAACAAGCACACTATCATCATTGCAATGACCACCCCTACTCACCCTAGCATTACCTTGTGGCAATCCACATGTAGGTGAAGTAGAAGAAGTTGAGAAGGCAACATGGCCGGAGGTGGAGGGAGAACAATCATCCCCACAAATCTTGGACACACCATATTTATCTTGAAGCTTTGTCCATAACTCATGAGCATCCCGGAACGACATGAGTTGAAATATAGCTACATTGCTCAAAGCATCGAAAAGCACATTAGAAGCTTGAGCATTGAGATAAGTGTTTCTATCATCCTCTAAAGATAATCTTTGGGGATCCTTTGGAGGAGAAAAACCCATATCTACAATTCGCTCTAAATTTGGGTCCATGACCCTAAAGAGATTAAGCATCTGAATTACCCAAACATCAAAATTTGTGCCATCAAAACTAAGAGTGTCAGAGAATCCTAATCCTCTAGTCGACATCTTTACTCTCTAGGCGGTTAAGCCTGACAAAGAGAGACGAGGCTCTGATACCAATTGGAAGATCGTGGATGTCACCTAGAGGGGGGGGGGGGGTGAATAGGCGCTTTAAAATAATTACGGTTTAGGCTTGAACAAATGCGGAACAAACCTAGCGGTTAGATTGTCAAGCACAAAACCTAAAACAACTAGGCTTACCTATGTGCACCAACAACTTATGCTAAACAAGATAAACTACTAGGTGGTAGCATGATATATGACAAGAAACAATATGGCTATCACAGAGTAAAGTGCATAAGTAAAGGGCTCGGGTAAGAGATAACCGAGGCACGCGGAGACGACGATGTATCCCGAAGTTCACACCCTTGCGGATGCTAATCTCTGTTTGGAGGCGGTGTGGAGGCACAATGCTCCCAAGAAGCCACTAGGGCCACCGTAATCTCCTCACACCCTCGCACAATGCAAGATGCCGTGATTCCACTAAGGGACCCTTGAGGGCGGTCACCGAACCCGTACAAATGGCAACCTTGGGGGCGGTCACCGAACCCGTACACTTTGGCAACCCTTGGGGGCGGTCACCGAAACCCGTCAAATTGCTCGGGGCGATCTCCACAACCTAATTGGAGACCCCGACGCTTGCCTGGAGCTTTACACCACAATGATTGAGCTCCGAACACCACCAACCGTCTAGGGCGCCCAAGCACCCAAGAGGAACAAGCTCAAGGGTACCAAGCACCCAAGAGTAATAAGCTTCTCAACTTGTAACTTCCATGTATCACATGGAGAACTCAAACCGATGCACCAAATGCAATGGCAAGGGCACACGGAGTGCCCAAGTCCTTCTCTCTCAAATCCCGCCGAAGCAACTAATGCTAGGGAGGAAAATGAGAGTAAGAACAAGAAGGAGAACACCAAGAACTCCAAGATCAAGATCCAAGGGGTTCCCCTCACATAGAGGAGAAAGTGATTGGTGGAAATGTGGATCTAGATCTCCTCTCTCTTTTCCCTCAAAAACTAGCAAGAATCCATGGAGGGATTGAGAGTTAGCAAGCTCGAAGAAGGTCAACAATGGGGAAGAAGACCCCCTTTTATAGGTGGGGAAAAATCCAACCGTTATGCTCACAGCCCGCACAGAGCGGTACTACCGCTAGGGCGGTAGTACCCCTTTGAAAAAGAACAGCGAGGAGGCAGAAGGCCAGTAGAACCGCCGGAGCGGTACTACCGCAAAGGGTAGCGGTACTACTGCTTGCAAGCGGTACTAAAAAAATACATCCGGGCCTACCACCGCCGGACTTGGGACGAGTTTTTGGTCCGGAGCGGTACGACCGCTGTAGGAGTCGCGGTAGTACCGCTCTGGAGCGGTAGTAAAAAATTACATCCGCTCCAATTCGCGGTAGTACCGCTGCAGCCTTTTCAGAACACCAAAATTGCCATAACTTTTGCAAACGGACTCCGAATTCGATGAAACCAAGTTTGTTGGAAAGCTAGCGACAAGGGCTAACACAATCTTGAAAGAAATATCAATAAGAAGCAAATGAGAAAAGGCCCAAAAGAAAATTGTGAGAACCCTTCCTCGGATAAGACCGGTAAAACCTCCAACACCGAAAACATCATAGAAGACGCATGCAAACTCCGTTTTCGATGAACTCAAGCTTGTCATCAAGATGACCATAAGCTCTAAGACTCACCAAGAGAACCAAACAACAACCAGAAACATGATGCAAGGATGCAATGGTTTGAGTTCTCGATGAACGATACGATCAAGCTACTCACTTGAGAGCCCCCCTTGATAGTATGGCTATCGATCCTATAACCCGGTCTCCCAACTACCACCATGAGACCGGTAAAATAGAAAACCTATCAAGGGCAAACCTTTGCCTTGCACATGATCCACTTGAGCTAGATGATGACGATCTTGTCCTCCTCAAGATGGACCACCTTTCTTGATTGCGTTGGTTTGATGGAGACTAGATGATTGCTCCCCCATACTCCACTATGGGTGAGCCACTCTTGACACATCTTCACAAGTCCATTGACACCACAATGGATGGCAAGCTTCAAGCACTTGATCTCTTCATGATGCTCCACTTGAACTTGCACATGACAATCTTGATGACGATCACCACTTGATGTCATCCTTTCCATGGGTTGTATGATATCTTCCTCTTGACGCAAGCCCATGGACACGTACCTAACCCCACATAGACTCTCACATAGACCATGGGTTAGTACACAAAGTGCAATGGACAATGCTTACCATACCGTGGGATCACTTGATCCCTCTCGGTACATCTTCTACGCTTTGTGAGTTGATCAACTTGATTCACTCTTGACTTAGCCTTGATCAACCTTGAATCTTTCCAACTCTCTCCGTTTGGATGATGTCTTGAAGGTAAACATGAATGATCACACAATCTTCTTCTTCAAGATATGCTTGCAATAAGCTCAACACTCACATGACCAATCTTTGGATAATTCCTTAATAGCACCTTGGTCAACCCATAAACTCCTTGAAACCAACACATGGACTTCAAGAAATGCCTATGGAAAAATCCTTCAAATATAACTCAATGCAACCACATAGAGAATGTCATCAATTACCAAAACCACACATGGGGGTACCGCATGTCCTTTCGCATTCCTACCGAAGAATCTGTTGAAGAAGTCATTCCAGACCGTGAAGAACATCATGCTGGTGCACCTGAGGAAAATGGATCTAAAGAAAATGCTGATCCAATTCCTTGTCGTCAACCCGCTCATCCTCGCGTTGCAAACGAAGTGCAGATTGAGAAAATCATCACATCAACGCACCAGGTCCTCTCACACGCTCAAAAGCTTCACATTTATCTAACTTTTGTGGGAACTTTGTTTTCGTCTCTATCACAGAGCCCACTAAGGTAGATGAAGCATTTTTGGAGCCTAAGTGGATTCAAGCTATGCAAGAGGAATTACATCAGTTGGAGCTCAACAACATCTAGGAACTTGTCAAGCGACCAAACCCTCGCAAGCACAATATCATCGGCACAAAGTGGATCTACCGCAACAAGCAAGATGAAAATGGCCATGTGGTGAGGAATAAGGCACGGCTTGTAGCTCAAGGCTACACACAGGTTAAAGGAATTGATTTCGATGAAACTTTTGCACATGTTGCTAGACTTGAGGCTATTCGTATATTACTTGCTTATGCTAACCATCATGACATCATCTTATATCAAATGGATGTGAAAAGTGCATTCCTCAATGGTAAGCTTGAGGAAGAAGTATATGTTGCTCAACCCCCAGGTTTTGAAGATCCAAAGCATCCTGACCAAGTCTACAGACTCAATAAGTCCCTCTATGGCCTCAAGCAGGCCCCTCGGGCGTGGTGTCGGAGTAATGGGCCACGGGTAGGCTAACCCGAGCCCCAAGACCATTCAAGGCATCGGGGCTGACGACGCCCCTCAAGACGACGAGGCGAGGTGCCGCCTTCTGGAAGCCGACTGAAGGAGTGGCCGGCTTCCCATGGGCGGCCGAGTCCTGGACGCAAGGCTGAGTCAAGCCGACTCCCACCTCGCGGCTTCCAGAGAAGCCGGCTCCAGGGAGTCGGCCCGCGACACCTGCCGAGCCCGGGCCCTTGTCAGAAGGACGGGACGGGGAGTGGCTACAGTACAGCCCATCCCCTCCTCCAAATCAGGCAAGCATGGCCACAAGGTTCTGCATGGCGGAGATCTCCGCCCGGCGCGGTACTGTTGCCATTGCTTCCCTGACACCACCCCGTATGGGCGGAGTCCTGTTCGCACGACGGCCTGCCTGTACGGGCCAAGGACGACGGGCCCCGCACGTCAGCGAGATTCCAGAAGACGGCAAAGAGCCCTACCAATCGGACCCCGGGGAGGTCGGCCTCTAGGAGTCAGCCGTCCCCTCCCTCGGGGCCCACGCGCCATCAACCAGACAAGGCGGGGAGTGGCTACAGTAATCGCCCGCCAGGCGGCAGGGCTGTAGCCATGACCTCCCGACCAAGCCTGCGTCATTAGAGACGCGGCTACAGAGAACAGTCGTCGACAAGCCCGGGAGCGGCTGGTACGGCCTGTCGGCCCGTACCTCACCAGTCGGCAGGACCCACGAGTCGGTGGAGAAGCCGGCACCAGAGAGACTGACGGCCGGGTCTCATGCCCGGCCAGATTACCAATGTACCCCTAGGGGGTAGGCCTATATAAACCCCCCAGGGCACCCATGCAAAGGGTTCCGAACCTGAGATAGTTAGACCAGATCATAGAGGAAAGAGAAGAGCTAGCCTTGCCTTCTCCTACCTTCAGCATACAACTCGAGGAGCATTTGTGTATTCGCTTGAGCCTTAGTGATCATGCGGAGACCCTGCAAAGCAGGAGTAGGGGTGTTATCTCCTAGGAGAGCCCCGAACCTGGGTAAAGTATGCCGATGTTCGTGTCTACGCCTCATCCCGCTTCCGGGCACCGGCGACGTTCTACTCGCTCCCACCATGATAAGCCATCCTTTGGCATATGTCGCACCCAACCCCCCAACATTTGGCGCCCACCATGGGGCGAGGTGCACCGTCGTCCGGAGACCTGCTCTGGACGGAAACCCTTTTCCTCCCTGTCGAGCGCAGCCAGCCCGGCACGCCAGATGGATGGTGTTCAGGCTGTGGCCGCGGCTGGCGCAGAGTTGGCCTGTCGCGGCGAGCTGCCTTGTTGATCTCGTTAGCCGAGTCTGCCTCTCCGACGAGCCCGCATCCGACGCGGGCACCGATGGCCCCGAGAGCCTCCTCGCGGGCCTCCTCGAACAGCTCCACGTCTCCAGCGAGCCTGCTGCGGACCTGGAGTCGGTAGGCTCCACCGACCCGATGTTGGTTGACTCCGACACCGCGTCGATTGACGCGTTCCCCACAAACGTGGTGGTCTACGACGAGCCGCTCCCTCGCGCGGGGAGCGGCGGAAACACCGTCACTGAGGTGCTGGTCATTGGGCACGGCGAGCACTCCGGTGGAGGTGCTTGCGACCCACTCGACGCGGCGCTGTAAGATCTATCGGCGCATATTCCCGAAGGCGCCGATGTCGAGACGCTGGAGGCATGCCGCCTCCAGCTCGTTGAAGGCGCCAAGAGGTTAACTGGCATGAGGCGCCTGTCGGAGGCCTACCAGCGCGAGATGGACCGTGCTGTGGGCGGCACGCCGGCTCCCACTGGGCCCAGCCGTCTTGGCCCGGTACAGCAGCGCGGCGTGGCCATCGCCAACCTGTTCGGGGCAGATCTCCCCGTCTACGCTACGCCTGCGCAGAACATCCAAGCCGCCCAGGCGGCAGCAGAAGAGCTGGACAAGTTCGAGGGCGAGGAACATCGCCAGATGGCGGAGCGTGTCCAGCGACTCCTCGACGCGGCCGCCGAGCAGCATGAAGCTGGTTGCCGCACCGAGGTGCCGCGCCGGCAAAACGACAATCTGCCTCACCGCCGACTGGTGGCGTCAATGCTAGAAAAGACAAGGGGCCGGCTGCCAGCCGCAGTCGGACTCGGATCTCCATCGAACGTGACCAAGACGGCCGCCCAAGAGCAGTGGAACGGTGGGACGACTGTCCGCCTCCTCCCCCTCGCAGGGAAAGGCGGGTTTCCCCGCCGCCCGTTGACCACCCGTCACTCGGTGACCGCATTGGCCACCGAGAAGGAATCAGAGAGAACGATGCCCGCCACCGGATCGACCGCCTCAACCGATCCTTGGCGCTAGAAGAAGAAGATGAGTTGGGTCCGCCTTGTTTCGGCCCCCGCATACGAGATGAGCCCTTCCCCAAAGGGTTCACGCTTCCAAGAGACACACCCAAATACACCGGCTCCGTGAAGCCGCAGGACTGGCTGGTTGACTACTCCACAGTCGTCAGCATAGCCAACGGCAACAAGCGAGTCTCCGTGAAATACGTTCCACTCATGCTCCAGGGCACAACCCGGACATGGCTGAACAGCTTGAAGCCCCGAAGCATCAACAGTTGGGTCGACTTCACCGATGCTTTCGTCCGCAACTTCACCAGCACGTACAAGCGGCCGCCCAAACCCCGCCAGCTCTCCTTGTGCGTACAAGGCCCCGACGAATCGACTCGCGACTACCTCACGCGCTGGGCCGAGCTCCGCAACTCTTACGAGGGCGTGCACGAGGTGCAGGCCGTCGAGTACTTCACCGCCGGATGCCGAGAGGGCACCCTCCTCAAGCACAAGCTTCTCTGTGACGAGCCAGAAACTCTCGATGAGATGCTAATCATAGCAGACAAATACGCCATGGCCGACTCCTCCATGAAGGCGGAGATCCAAGTAAATGCATGAGACAAAATGACCGCTCAGGCTTCCAGAACTCCGGCTGGCGACACCAGCTGGCGTCAACAGCAGAACGACCACAAGTGCAAGGCCCCGCAGCCGGCTTCCACAAGTCGGCTGGTGGCAACAGTCGAAGACCAGCGGCCAGAAGGGCAGGCTCCACCCAAGCGGCAGAAGGGCAGCAAGCCCAATTGGTTGCCGGCTTTTTCGTACGAGCAGACTCTCGATGCACCATGCAAGTTCCATAGCGGCACGAAGCCGTCAAACCACACCGCTCGGAAGTGTCA
Organism: Aegilops bicornis; assembly: GCA_021605145.1. Classification (NCBI taxonomy): domain Eukaryota; kingdom Viridiplantae; phylum Streptophyta; class Magnoliopsida; order Poales; family Poaceae; genus Aegilops; species Aegilops bicornis. The sequence goes on from CM038674.1 coordinate 516,451,860, forward strand.
TTGGCTCACCAGGATCGCCAAGGGAGACGGCCTCGCCTCCCCGCCGGGCAGCAGCCTCCTCCCCGCCCTAGCAGCCGCGGCCGGCCGATCGAGCCAGACAGACGAAGTTTCGGAAGAGCATGGAGCCTACGTTATATTCACCAGCGTGGCGATGACCGTGCAAAGAAAGCGGCAAAGAACATCAAGAAGTGAATGCGAGCAACCAAGGTGCCGGAGTTCATGCATTGGTCGGAGAAACTCATCAGCTGGAGCAGAGCTGATCACCCAGAGGTGATGCCCAAACCCGGCTCCTATGCTCTGGTTTTGGACGCCACCCTTGCCACAGACAGGCGAGCTGCTCATTTCTCCCGGGTTTTGATAGACGCGGCAGTAGCATCAACATCCTGTACAAGGACACGATGGAGAAGTTAGGAATCAAGCAAAAACAGCTTCAGCCCAGTCGGACTGTCTTCCACGGCATAGTTCCTGGCCTTTCCTGCTCACCAATCGGCAAGATCCTGATAGACGTCCTCTTCGGGGGCAAAGATCACTTTCACCGAGAGCAGATCTGGTTTGAGGTGGTGGACCTTGAAAGCCAGTACCATGCGCTGCTTGGCCGGCCTGCTCTGGCCAAGTTCATGGCGGTCCCCCACTACGCCTACCTCAAGATGAAGATGCCGAGTTCAAAGGGGATTCTGACCATAGCCGGCGACTACCAGAAGTCGTCCGCTGCAGCAGAAGCGATCGGCTGGCCGAGTCCCTCGTGATCGCGGCTGAGAAGCGGCTCCTCGACCGGGTTGTGGCGATGGCTGGAAAGCGGCCGGAGATGTCGCCTGACCCCAAGGAGTCGGAAGGTGAGGGCTCGTTCAAGCCGGCCAAAGAGACAAAGAAGATACCCTTAGACCCGGAGCACCCGGAGAGGCACGCTGTCATAGGTACGGGCCTCGACAGCAAATAGGAAGGCGAGCTCGTCGATTTCCTCCGTGAGAATCGGGACATCTTTGCATGGTCCCCCAAAGACATGCCAGGTGTTCCGACGGATTTCGCCGAGCACAAGCTGCATGTCCGGCCCGATGCCAAGCCCGTCAGGCAGCCCTTGCGCCGCCTGTCAGAAGAGAAGAGAAGAGTCGTTGGAGAAGAGATAGCGCAGCTGTTGGCAGCCGGCTTCATCATGGAAGTGTTCTTTCCAGAGTGGATGGCCAACCCAGTCCTCGTACTGAAGAAGAACAAGCAGTGGCATATGTGTATCGATTACACTAGCCTCAATAAAGCATGCCCAAAGGACCCGTTTGCTTTGCCAAGAATCGATCAAGTGATAGACTCCATGCGAGCTGTTGAGCTTCTTGGATGCATACTCAGGATACCCCCAAATCAAGCTGAATCCGACTGACAGACTGAAGACCGCCTTCATCACACCAATCGGAGCCTTCTGCTACCTGACCATGACGTTTGGCTTGAGGAATGCCGGCGCCACCTTTCAACGCTGCATGCAGAAGTGCCTCCTCAAGTAACTCAGCGAACGGCACGCGTTTACGTGGACGATGTGGTGGTGAAGACGGAGAAGCGCGGAACGCTGCTTGAGGACCTCAAAGAGACCTTTGAGAATTTGCACCGATTTCAAATCAAGCTCAACCCGGAGAAGTGCGTCCTCGGAGTACCAGCCGGCCAGCTTCTTGGATTCCTAGTCTCTGAACGCGGCATAGAGTGCAACCCTGTGAAGATCAAGGCCATCGAGAGGATGGAAGTACCCCGCCGACTGTTGGATGTGCGGAAATTCACTGGCTGTTTGGCTTCCATCAGCCGGTTCATCAGTCGGCTGGGAGAGAAGGCTCTTCCTCTGTTCCAGCTCATGAAGAAAACCACCTTTTTCGAGTGGAATGACAAGGCGGATGAAGCCTTCTTCCAGCTCAAAACGATGTTGACTACTCCACCAGTCTTGGCGACCCCGACTCCTAAAGAGCCCATGCTCCTCTACATCGCCGCCACCAGCCGGGTGGTCAGCACAGTCATCATGGTGGAGCGCAAAGAGGAAGGCAAGGCACTACCAGTCCAGAGACCGGTGTATTACCCGAGGTAATCTTGTCGACCTCCAAGCAGAACTATCCCCACTACTAGAAGATGTGTTATGGTGTACACTTCGCCGCCAAAAAGCTGAAGCCATATTTCCAAGAGCACCCTATCACTATGGTCTGCACAGCCCCGCTGGCCGAGATCATCGGGAGCCGAGATGCCTCGGGCCGAGTCGCCAAGTGGGCCATAGATTTGGCTCCCTACACCATCTACTACCAACCTCGCACCGCCATCAAGTCGCAAGCGCTGGCCGACTTCCTCGTTGACTAGGCCGAGACCCAGTACCTGCCGCCCGCGCCCAACTCCACTCATTGGTGAATGCACTTTGATGGTTCCAAGATGCGCACCGGTCTGGGAGCCGGCATCGTCCTTACCTCTCCCAAAGGCGACAAGCTCAAGTATGTGCTGCAAATCCATTTCGCCGCCTCCAACAATGTCGCCGAGTACGAGGCACTCATTCACGGGCTCCGGCTTGCCAAAGAGCTTGGCATCCGCCGGATCCTGTGTTATGGTGAGTCTGATTTAGTGGTCCAGCAGTCATCAGGTGACTGGGACGCCAAAGATGCAAACATGGCGAGCTACCGCTTCCTCGCACAGCAACTCAGTGGATATTTTGAGGGATGTGAGTTTCTCCATGTGCCAAGGAACGACAACGAGCAAGTAGATGCCTTGGCAAGAATCGGCTCCACCCGTCAAGCAATACCGACCGGCATCGCCCTTCAACGCCTCTCCAAGCCGTCTGTCAAGCCATCACCAGAATCAGATTCCATCTTCGTGCTGGCTCCTCCTGAAGCAGTCGGATCCGACTTGAGAGCTCCAATGGCCGGCACGGGGAGTTTGGCAGACGGCCTGGGGGCCGCGGCAGTCGCACCCGGTCCGGGGACTTCAGAACCCGGCCTGGGGACTGCAGCGGCCAGCCCGGGGACTGCACCAATCGGCCCGGGGACTTCATCGACCCAGCAAGCGGCTGCCGACTCCAACCCGCCGCCTCCCGGCCCAGCCGCCATCGTCCAAGTTGCAATCCTAATAGTTGCAGAAGTCGCAGCACCTTCTTGGGCCCAGCTCATCCTCAACTTCCTAGTGAGCAAGGAGCTGCCGCCTGATGAGATCTCGGCCCGACAAGTGCAACGCCGGGCCGCGGCCTACACCATAGTCAACAGAGAGCTGGTCAGGCGCAGTGTCACTGGTGTCTACCAACGTTGCGTCGAGTCAGAGCAAGGCCAAGCCATTCTCGAAGATATCCACCAAGGCGAGTGCGGCCACCACGCAGCTTCAAGAGCACTCGTCGTCAAAGCTTTCCGCCATGATTTTTTCTGGCCGACTGCTCTAGAACGCCAAGGATTTGGTCCTGAAATGCAAAGGGTGTCAGATGTTCCGCTCCAAGACACATCAGCCGGCTTCTGCACTCAAGACTATCCCCATCGCCTGGCCCTTTGCCGTCTGGGGCCTAGATATGGTGGGACCATTCAAGACGGCCCGTGGCGACCTGACCCATCTGCTTGTCGCTGTGGACAAGTTTACCAAGTGTATAGAGGCAAAGCCAATCAAGAAACTGAATGGGCCGACTGACGTGACTTTCGTCGCCGACATCACCACTCGGTACGGCATACTGCATAGCATCATCACCGACAATGGCACAAACTTCGCCAAGGGCGCCTTGGCCCGTTTCTGCGTGACACAGGGCATCCGAATGGACTTAGTGTCCGTTGCCCACCCGCAGTCAAACGGCCAAGTTGAGCGAGCAAAAGGCCTCATCTTATCCGGCATCAAGCCCCGGCTGGTCGAGCCTCTCGAGCATTCGGCCGGCTGCTGGCTCGGTGAGCTGCCAGCCGTCCTCTGGAGCCTGCGCACAACTCCAAACAAGTCAACCGGCTTCACGCCTTTCTTCCTCGTCTCTGATTGCGAAGCCGTCATCCCGACGGACATAGAATTCGACTCCCCTCGAGTCACCATGTACACCGAAGAGGAAGCAGAAGAAGCACGACAAGACGCCGTCGATCTACTAGAAGAGGGCCGGCTGTTAGCACTCAGCCGGTCCAGCATCTACAAGCAGAGCCTGCGCCGATACTACAACCGGAAGGTCAAGCCGAGATCTTTCCAAGAAGGAGACCTTGTGCTCCGGCTGATCCAGCGAACAGCCGGCCAACACAAGCTCTCAGCACCTTGGGAAGGCCCCTTCATCATCAGCAAAGTGTTGGGCAACGACTCCTACTACCTGATCGACGCTCAGAAGCCTCGAGCACGCAAGAGGGACGACTCCGGCAAAGAGACGGAGCGGCCATGGAATGCAAATCTCCTCCGAAGATTTTACAGTTAACGCAGTATGTACCACGCTACCTTTTGTATTAAAGTACGAAGACTCCGGGTTGTTGGAAATATGCCCTAGAGGCAATAATAAAAGGATTATTATTATATTTCCTTGTTCATGATAATTGTCTTTTATTCATGCTATAATTGTATTATCCGGAAATCGTAATACACGTGTGAATACATAGACTACAACATGTCCCTAGTGAGCCTCTAGTTGACTAGCTCGTTAATCAATAGATAGTCATGGTTTCCTGACTATGGACATTGGATGTCATTGATAACGGGATCACATCATTAGGAGAATGATGTGATGGACAAGACCCAATCCTAAGCATAGCACAAGATCGTCTTGTTCGTTTGCTAGAGCTTTTCCAATGTCAAGTATCTTTTCCTCAGACCATGAGATCGTGTAACTCCCGGATACCGTAGGAGTGCTTTGGGTGTACCAAACGTCACAACGTAATTGGGTGACTATAAAGGTGCACTACAGGTATCTCCGAAAGTGTCTGTTGGGTTGACACGGATCGAGACAGGGATTTGTCACTCCGTATGACGGAGAGGTATCACTGGGCCCACTCGGTAATGCATCATCATAATGAGCTCAAAGTGACCAAGTGTTTGGTCACGGGATCATGCATTACGGTACGAGTAAAGTGACTTGCCGGTACGAGATTGAACGAGGTATTAGGATACTGACGATCGAATCTCGGGCAAGTAACGCACCGATTGACAAAGGGAATTGTATACGGGGTTGCTTGAATCCTCGACATCGTGGTTCATCCGATGAGATCATCGAGGAGCATGTGGGAGCCAACATGGGTATCCAGATCCCGCTGTTGGTTATTGGCCGGAGAGCTGTCTCGGTCATGTCTGCATGATTCCCGAACCCGTAGGGTCTACACACTTAAGGTTCGGTGACGCTAGGGTTATTAGGAAGACTTGTATGTGATTACCGAATGTTGTTTGGAGTTCCGGATAAGATCCCGGACGTCACGGGGAGTTCCGGAATGGTCCGGAGGTAAAGATTTATATATGGGAAGTTGTCATACGGTCCACCGGGAGGGGCCACCTCTTCCGGAGGACTTTATGGGCTGTATGGAGAAGGGAACCAGCCCAAGTGGGCTGGGGCGCCACAACCCCTAGGGCCCATGCGCCTAGGGCTTGGGGGGGAACCCTAGAGGCGCCCCTTGGGGGCAAGCCCCTCCCATTGGCCGCCCCCTCTAGATCTCATCTAGAGGGGCCGCCCCTTCCCCCTTCCCCTATAAATAGAGGGGCGAGGGGAGGGCTGCACACACAATCCAAGGTGCAGCCCTTCCCCTCCCCAACACCTCTCCTCCTCCGCGTGTGCTTGGCGAAGCCCTGCCGGAGAACTGCTACTCCATCACCACCACGCCTTCGTGCTGCTGTTGGAGCCCTCCTCCTCAACCTCTCCCTCCTCCTTGCTGGATCAAGGTGCGGGAGACGTCATCCGCTCCGTACGTGTGTTGAACGCGGAGGTGCTGTCCGTTCAGCACTTGGTCATCGGTGATTTGGATCACGACGAGTACGACTCCCTCAACCCCGTTCACTTGAACGCTTCCGCTCGCGATCTACAAAGGTATGTAGATGCAATCCTATCACTCGTTGCTAGATGAACTCATAGATGGATCTTGGTGAAACCGTAGGAAATTTTTTATTTTCTGCAACGTTCCCCAACACGGGTCCCCCGAGAAGAGCTCGGCGACTGCCCTCTTTTATCTATATGATTAGAATTATGCCTATGAGTATGTCATTCTTTGCTATGCCGCTTGGCACCGGGCTTGACTAGTCGACCCGGGGACTTGCCGCCTCGAGCTATGAAATGCTTCCTGCGGCCGGACAAGTAATGTGTGGCACTTAAGCCGTCTCCTACCAGAAGCCGCAGCTCGCAGAGCGGCTGATTGGCGGGCAGGAGCAAGGCAGAAAGGGCGCCCACACGAAAAATGGCTAAGGACTCAAAGCATTGCATAGTTTAAGCCGGCTTCCAGCCTTTTTTACAGCCGACTGTTCAGCAGTCGGCCGGCCGTTTCCTATTTCGACTTGCTAAACATTAAAGCGGCGAAGTACTCGCCTTCCCAAGGTAGCCAGGAACCTGACCCAACAACAGACCGTAGAGCGGCTGCTTGGCTGACAAGGCGGCAACCAAGGGAAGGCAGCAAAGGAAAAAGGCAAAGAGCGATAAGCAAGAAGAGTCGGAACTCGGGAAATATTTACACAATAAGGGCCCTTGGCCAATCTTCAACAAAGTTTTGATACACCCCGCGGGTGGAATTGTGCGAAATTAACAAGTTCATTCGAGACTAATAAGACAGGCGAAACAAAAGATAAAGCGGCAGCCTAGGAGGCGGCAGAAGGGTTCGGAGGATCGGAGGAGTCGGCGGTGCCAGTCGCCGGAGCGGCCGGCTGGTCGGTCTCTGCTTGATCGCCTCCGGCAGTAGCTGGCTCGGTCGGGCGCGGCTCGTTGCTGGAGGCGCGGTCGAGCTGAGGCTGGCCGTCCGCTCCGACCTCTGGCGCCTCCTCTTCGCCTCCCTCCTCCGATTCGCCTTCCTCCTCGCCGCTGGAGTCGATCACCTCCGCTGAGTCCTCATCGTCGGCCGGGTTCAGCCCGAACCATTTCAGCGGCGCCATCGCTGCCGTTTTCAGTCCGCTCCGGACGAAGATCTTGGTGTCGATGTACTTTCGGCGATCGGCCTTAGCGCTTGACAAGATCGTCCTCCACGGCCGCCAACTCTGCTCGAGCCTCCTGCCGGAACGTGGCGGCAGGGCTAACTTCAGCCAGTGGTACCACGCCTTGACAAACTCCAAGGCCCGGGCGCTGGCCCGGGCCGAAGAGCCCTTCCAAGCCTCAAGACGGCCGGCCGCTACCTCCAGCCAGTCGGCGGTCCGACGGGGAGTACGCGGTGTCGGCATGTCCGGCCACAGGGCGGCGACTGCCTGGGCGCCGACACGTTGAAGCTGGCGCAGCATCCGGTGGGCCGGCCGAAGACGAGCCTCAATGCTCAGGATCTGCTCGTAAAGGGATCGGGGGGCGTCGGCAGCGATCTTCGCACCATCCGCCCTCCGCCCTTCGCGGTCAGCTTCGATGGCCCGATTGGCGATGTCCGAGTGGCCAGGGAAGAAGTCTGCCAAAGTAGAAGCAAAGAGCAAAATTAAAGACTAGAAGACGGTGTTAACCAACAGCCGGCGGCGGAAAGAAGAAAATGAGGAAGACTCGCCATCGACTATGTCTTCGATCTCGTGGAAGCCAGAGGTCAGCATCGCCTCCCTGTCGGACTAGGAGGAGCGCTCGCTCGCGAATTCAGCAAGGAGACCGAACTCTTTGTCCTTCGCTTCCTTCTGAGCCTTCTCAAAGAGTTCCTTCTGCTCCGCCAGTTGCGCGGCCAGCCGGTCGCGCTCTTCAGCCAACCGGTTGCACTCTTCCTCCTTGGCACGGAGCAAGGTGTTGGCCTCATCCAGCTGCCCCTGCAAGGCAGCGTTGGCTTCTGCGAAGGAAAGAAGAAAGCAAGGCGTTAGTCGCCAGCAAAGAAATACGATGCCGGGAGATCCGGCCCGGCGCTCGGCGATCGGCCGAATCTCGGGGACTACAGCCCGCGGGTGCGCTAGCGCGCCCCTGCGGAAAGAAGAAGAAGACGTACTCATACTATCTGACAAGTCGGCGGTCCGCTGAGCCAGCTCCTGGGCGTTGGAGTGGAAGGTGATCTCGCGAATGTTGTGGTAGTCCTGCGACATAAAATTCGGACGAGTGTCGACGCCGAACTGCTGCTTAGAGTTCCGAGCCGCCGCCAAGAGCCCGGCCCGAAACTCGGGGACTACACCAGGAGGGTGCGCTGGCGCGCCCCCACCAGAAAGTACAAGAAACAAAAACGAAGAAGAGAACATACCTGAACGGCTTCTCGCGCGGCTAGGTGCGCCTTGTTGCAGTTCTTCAGGGCCTCGCTCTCGGCTCGGATCTTGGCCTGGACGTCCAAGAGCGCCCGATTCACCGGGCCAGTCCCGCTTCCTCGCACCCACCCGGTAGGCGCGGCACTCGTCGCCTCGGTGTCCGGGACCGAGGAACTCGTGGCGCCGGTCTCCAGCGGGCATGGCGCAGAAGCCGCCTTTGCAAGACGGCGACGCATTGGCGCGCCGACCCCAAGATCCAGTCCCGCCGCCACCTCTCCAGTCAGAGGCACCGGCGGGTCCGCCGGCTGCCCGCCCGGAGCGCCCCCTGCAGCGGCGGTGGCGGCACGAGCACGTCCGGCATGGAGGTGTCGCCGCCGTCTTGTTCCTTGATCGAGTTCTCACCGCCGGTCTCCCCGGTCTGCGCTAAGAACTCCGGAGCCGGCGGGGCAGAGTTCAGAGGAGCAACGAAGATCACCGAATGGTCGTGTGCGGCTTCTTCGGCCTGTTTCCTCGCCGCGTCGGCGGCTGCGGCCTCCGCCAATTTCTCCTTGGCAGCGGCCTCCGACTTCTAGGCCTCCGCCTTCTTCAGGCGGGCGGCCTCCTGCTCTTCGCGCACCTCCCGCGCGTTCCGCTCCCTCGCCTCCCGAAGGTCGGCGGCCGGGTTAATCCATCGGGTTGTGGCGGAAGTCTCCGCCGACCCCATGATGGAGGCGGCGGCTGCCTTCTCAAGAGAGAGGGGAGCCCTGGACCCAAGGAAAGCAAAGAAGAAAACTCAGAACAGATCTGTGAAGAGAAGATAAGGATGCAAGGGAGGAAGTCACTTACGCAGAGACCAGTTGCGGCGTCTTCACCTCCCTACGGAAGCGGTTGACCTTCGCGGCTGCCTCTTCCCGCTTGGTCGCCGCGGGGCTTCGCTTCTTCGCGCCGCCTTGGGTGTCCGGCGTGGCTGAGGAGCTCGCACCTGGCTGGCCGACTCCTTGTTGGTGGTGCGGGGCGACCTCCCCCGCGTCATCATCGGGCCAGTCTTCGAGGCTGGCCCCGAGCCTCGCACCGTCTGCTCTGTCGCCTCCTCCCTCGGCGTCGTCTTCCAAGGCCGCCGCCCCCAAGTCGGGGTCGTCAACATCGCTTTCCGCCCTATCAGGGAGGAACTTCATGGCGAGCCCTGTGGTGCCGGCTTGGCTGGAGGAGTGGGATCGACCAAAGACAGTCGGTCAGACCTAGCAAGGCGGACTCGGCAAGAAGGAATCAGAGGAGCCGGAAAAAGTAACAACTCACCATGGGCGGAGGATGGGCGCGCGAATATGGCTCCTTGCCAAACTGCCACTCTTCCGAGAGCTCGCAGTTCGCAAGGTAGTTCACCATGTAGACCACCTCCTCGTGAGACATCTCCTTGGTGCACATCCGGCTTGGATCCCGGTGGCCGCTCATCTGACAGATCATGTGAGGACGGCCTTGAAGCAGGAGCGCTCGGCACGCCACGAAGGCGGCCAGTAGGTCGGGCCCGGTCAGGCCCTCCGACTGCGTCATCACTCGGAGTCGGGCAACGACGGCGGCTCAATGGCGTCGGCGTCTGGCCCGCAGACGACGGTTGGGCTGTCTCCCAGCTGGGCGCCCGCCAAGATAAGCCGGCAGTTGACCCGGTCGCCCTCCTCAAGACGCTCTTCATGTAGAAGTACGATCGCCGCCACATCTTCACCGACTTTATCAGCGATGGGGAACGGGTTGTCGGCCCCGTCCTCCGCAGACCGCGAGCAACGCGCCAAGACCGGCATGCGGCGACGTGGGTGCCAAGCAGTGTAGAAGAACTCCCCATAACTCGAGGGTGGGGAGGACGCCGAGGAAGCCTTCGCACAGAGTGACGGCGACAAAGAACACCACCGTGTTCGGAGTGAGGTGGTGCGGCTGGAGTTCGTAGAACTCGAGGAAGGAGCGGAAGAAGCCGCTCGCCGGCAGACCGAGGCCGCGCAAGCAGTGCGAGTGGAAGACGACCCGCTCGCCCTCTTCCGGCGCCGACGAGATTTCTTTCTCCGGCGCGAGGCGGACCTTCACGAATTTCTCGTGAGGCAACCGACGCGTCTTGCGGAGGAAGTCGATGTGGTCTTCATGAACCTCGGAGCCGTTCCACTCCCTGGAGCGCACCGCGGGGGGCATGGCGGTGGAAGAGGAGCTCATCGGGAACGGGTCGCCGCGACGCTCGACGAAGCTTGGGGGCGCGGCGGCGAGAGGAAGAAGCCGCCCCCGGGCGGGACCCTTTTTTCTTCATCGCCTCCGCCGCGGCGTCGCGCCATCTCTCCGGTAGCGCTCGGGGGCTCGACATCGACCCGCCCCCGGAGCGGCCGCGAGGGGTGGCGCGTCTTCGCCGTCGGCCTCACCATCTTCATCATCACCGCGACGTCGCCACCTCTCCGGCGCCGGTCGAGGGCTCGACATCAGCACGCCCTCGGCGCATCCGTGCTGGGCGGTGCGTCTTCGTCACCATCGTTGCGATGTCGGCCGTTCGTCCGCATGCGCGCCGCGCGCGGTGCCTCGCTTCAGTCGGCGGTGTCCATCCACGCGTCGTTCGCGTCTGCTCTCCTCCGCGCTGCGCCTTGCTCTAGCCGGAATGGGCGATCTGCTACTCCATATATCATCTATGCAAGCTAGCTAGATGCAAGTCAACCCATGATCAAACCATTAGCCATACACTTCCCAGATAATAGCCATACACCATTCAGATGCAAGTTGGATGGTGCATGGATGATGGTCAGACAATAGCCGGACATTAGTCAGATATGGGTCAGATCCTAGCTACTCCTTTGCCTCCTCCTACGACGCCGCTGCACCACGCATCTCGCCTGCTCTCCGTGAGCATCCATGGCTCCTCGCCCTGCCGTCCACACAGCCGTAGCGCGGCTCGACACCGTCACCGAGCTCGCAGACGCCCGGTCTCTCACTCTGTTTTGTTTTTCTCTCGCACGGCAGTGCAAACAAAGATACAAAGAGTTGCCCTGTTTTCCTCTGCTGCTCGGCCAGGCACCGGCAGCGGCCGAGCGCCCACGGCCCGCAGCCTCGTCGGCCATGCTCGTTCTTTCGCGTCCGCACTGCGCCACGCACGCTCGCTCCGGTCGGCTCCGGGTCACCGTCCGCGTGCTTCCTCCCGGCCGCCTCGCCGTCTGCGCTGGCCACCTCCACGACCACCCGCCAGCTCTCCATGCGCCGCCCGCGTGTTAGCCCCGCTGCCGGCTGCTCGACGTGGCCGGCTCCGCCTCGTCACCACCACGTCGGCTGGAAGACCCCGCGTGGCTGTGCGCCGACTCGCACCCCGGCCGGCTCCGGCGGCTCCGCCCCTGGCCACGTCGGCTGCTCGCCTCCGCCCGCCGCCCCCGCCGGGTGTGCTCGCGGCCGTCTGCTCCACGCCTGCCGTCTCCCGCGTCAGGCGCCGTGGGCGGCTGCGCCTCGCGCGCCCCTGTCGGGTTCAGCTCCACCGTCTTCGCCTTCGCCCTCGCCGGCCCCACCCCGTGTTGGGCCTCCTCCGGCTTCGCCCGGCCGCCCCATGCCGCCTGCCGTCTCCGGTTTCCACACGGCCCTCCACGCCGGCTGCGCCTCGCGTCGGCTGTGACCCGCGCCCTGCAGCGCCGCCGTGTCAACCTCGCCCTCCCGTCAGGTCCGCCTCGCGCCGCCGCCTCCAGCCGGCTGTAACTCCGGGTCAGCTTCCCGCATGTTGACTCCGCCCCGCGCGCCGCGCCTCCCACGCTCGGGCGGGTCGCAGTGCGCCCACCGGCCGGCTGCTCCGGGTCACCTTCCTGCGCCCGACCCGGGCCGGCTCCGGGTGGCCGGATCGCCGCCTCCGCTCCTCCCGGCTCCACCTCCGCCCGGTTGCGCCTCGCGCGCCTGGCTCGATGCGCCCGTGACCCGCCCCCGGTCCGCTCCGCCACTCGGCCCCGCTTCGCCGCCACCCGGCCTCGCCGGCTACAGCTCCCGCCGCAAGCGCCGTGGCCGGCTGTGCCCCGCCGGGTCCCCGCTCTGGCCGTCTGCTGTGGCCGGCACCTGAAAAAATAAATATAGCAGTCAAGGGCTATGTGTCCGGCCGATTGGCAGAGGTAAGGCCAACTCCACCGCGCTACCCAAAACGGAAGTCCGTTTTGTCCGGATTCTGTCCGTTTGGGTAGGGATTTGGGGTCGTGTCCGAGCCTGTTCTAGGATGCGGTGGCCGTGCGCCCAGCGCGCGGCCGCATCCATTTGCCCCATTCTGTCCGCGTACACTTTAAAAACTAAAAGCAACATTTCAAAGCCAAGCCCTAGTTCAAAGGGCGGCGGCCCGGTTCATCACGCCAAACATGAGCGGTGACCTACACGTCCATCGCCGGCATCACCAAATGCCGGCAACACAACCAGCCTCCAAAATGAATAGTTGTCCTCGCCCGGCAATACGACCAACGGCAACAACACACCGGCCTCCAAAATGAATGTTTTCTCGCCAAAGACACTACCCGGCCCGACGGGCGGGCGGCACCCATGCCAGCCTAAAAAAGAACGGCCACGCCGATTGGACGACCTAGTTCAGGCCTTCGGCGTCGAGCAACTCCTTCTGCCTGGCCTCGAACCAGGCCTTCGTCTTGTCGCTCATATTCGACAAGTCCACACTCATGATCACAAGGGCCACCTCCTTCGCTTTGGTGGCGGCATCGGTGGCCTCGATGTCGAGCCGCTCTGCACGGCCTTGACGTTGTCGGCCTCGATGTCGAGCTGCCTTTGCCGGGCCGCCTCCTCCATGTCGAGCTGCCTTTGCCGGGCCGCCTCCTTCATGTCGATCTTCCTCCTCTTGGCGCCTCCTCCATCTCAAGCTTCCGTCTTTGAAGGTCTAGGTATTGCTTCATTTGCTCGTCCTTGCTTTGCCGCTTCTTCTCGTCCCTCACATCCTTTTGAGACATCATGCCATGCAAAGTCTCATGCAAGGCCATGGATGAGGCGTCACGTATGTCGTCCACCTTGGAGTTGGTCTTGCCCTCGGCCTCTTCAACGCCTCGCCATCTCCACCTCGGCGAACTTGGCCGTCTTCAGTCCTCTCTTCCTTTGTAGTTCACGGTATTGGTCCTTGAACTTAGGGCACATGTTGATGAGCGTCCAACAATGCGTAAGAGTGAATGGCTTATCATTGTGCCGGGCCTTGAATGCCTCCAAATATTGGAATGCCTACACAACATGATCAACAACAAGTGAACATGCAAACATATACATGGCCGAAATCTCATGGCCGTAGCAAGGAAAGGGCTAGAAAGAGGAGATCATACCATGTCCCCGACGCCGAGACCACTTACGGGCCGTGCTTGAACGCTCTCAAATGCGGCGCAATACTTGTTGCACTCTTGTTGGATGAACAACCATCTTTTTTGAATCGAGTCGATGCCACGGTTGCTTGTAATTAGGAAGGGCTCGAACATCTTCCTTTCATGGAATGTTTTGTGGACTCTCGTCCAAAAAACAATGCCCTTTTGTTGCTACGGTCCTCGGATCTTGGCTAATCTCCATCCAAGCTTGGCAAATCAACTTGTCCTCATCTTGTGTATATGAACCCGTGCGAATGCTCTTCCTCTTCTTTTGTGCCTCCGCTCTTTGGGTGAGCTCGTCGATGAACAATGGCGCACCACTAATATCAACGTCATTGCCTTCTTCTTCTTCTTCATCACCTTTTACATAGATGTCATCGTCTTCATGCCACGAGTCACCATGGTCGTAGTCAAGACGGTCGCCGCCCCTTCATCGGGACGTACTCGGCGTGACCATCCCGACTTTGGGTCTCATCGGGTCGTAAAGGCACGGCCATGCCCACCGTCGAAGATCAGGTCCTCCATGTAGCGGTTGTAGAAGAAATGCGACCCGGCTGGCGTTAGGGTTGGCATTTAAATCGAAACAAGGCAGCGGGCGGCATGGTGCCCGTGAACGGTGCCCGTGCTCGCTTTCTTAAGCGTCTCGACGGACGGCCGCCGCCGCCTTTGGACCCAGGCGTGGCGTTGAGGTCGATGACGGCCGAAGCGCGGTGTGGGCAACGCGAACAAGCCCACGTCCGACGACCCGAACGGGTCCGGCCGTCGTGCCTTGGCGGAGAAGCGAGGCGATATGGCGCGGTGCGCGACGTCGGCGGCGGTCGCGTAAGGCGACCGGCAAGCGAGCTGTGCTTTCGCCGGACCGGCGGCTTGCGCAGGAACCCGGCAGGACGGCCCATGCCAAGCATGAGGATGGTGTGTGCTTTGTTGATGAGGTCCTCCTTCTCGTTGGCAGCGGCCTCTAGCTCCTCACGCTGGGTGGCGAACTTGGCCGCGGCGGCATTGACCTTGACGACCGCTCTTCGTTCCCTCCTCTTCGTCGATTCCGCGTCCAACTTGGCGATCTCCTCCGGCGTGCACTCCGACCGCGTCTTCCTTGGCGCCTTCTTCTTCACCTTCTTGGCGGCGGCGGGCCGCCGGAACCAATGAGGCGTCGGCCATGGACGGGGAGAGAGGCGGCGGGAGGGACGTGGGAGGTTTAGGGGCAAATGGCGCCAAATGGGCGTGGGGGGTTGGTTTCTCCCACCGATAGGCGGGCGGGGAGGACAAGCACACAGAAGTCTGGCTCACAAGTCTGCTTTCACCCCAAACCGAAAGCGCAAGTTTGGGCCGAGGATGGGTCAGCAGACGGAATCCGGACATTTGTCCGTTTGTGGCCGCGCGCTGGGCCGCCTCTTTTGTCCCTTTTACCCCAAACGGACGGGGGCGGACATGATAGGGTCGCGCGGTGGAGTTGGCCTAAGAAAGAAAGAAAAGATGGATGTGCATGCGTGTGGTACGTGCATGTGGTCACATACATGTCTGGTCGGCAGCATGGCCCAGCCGACCGCATTGGATAAGCATACATGGGCCCTGTTTGGATCATGGGGTTAGAGCTAGTTTGGGTTAGTTGGGGGCTTAAATAATCCAAAAATATCCAAACAGGAAGGGTTAGAGTGGGTTAGTTCCATCTAACTCAACTATCCCGATGAAGAGGTGCTTATTTGGGTTAGAGTGGGTTAGAAAATAACTTTAACTCTAACTGTGTTAGAGTATCCAAACAGGGCCATGGCCGGCTTCCATCTGACCTAATGTCCGGTCGGCTGGGAAAAAGGGCCTGCAGCTGGCGTGATCCATCCAGCTGCAGCCCGCTAGCCGGCCTCGCTCCCCTGCCGAATCACGCCCCAGCTGGCTGTTTGAGAAAAGTCAATAGACGGCTGGAAAGGGAGGTGGCCGGGTGCTAAAAAAAAGGGCGTCTGAGAAATGAAGCAGAAGAAGAAGTGTCCGTCCGGCTGTACGGGCAGACAAAAAGAAGAAGACAAAGTAGTCGCCGGGAGATCCGGCCCGACTGCTCAGCAGTCAGCCCGAATCTCGGGGGCTACATCCAGCGGATGCGCTGAAGCGCCCCCGCGAGGAAGAAGACGAGGTAGTCGCCGGGAGATCCGGCCCGAGTGCTCAGCAGTCAGCCTGAATCTCGGGGGCTACACCCAGTGGGTGCGCTGGCGCG
This sequence comes from Aegilops bicornis, assembly GCA_021605145.1. Classification (NCBI taxonomy): domain Eukaryota; kingdom Viridiplantae; phylum Streptophyta; class Magnoliopsida; order Poales; family Poaceae; genus Aegilops; species Aegilops bicornis. The sequence continues at coordinate 516,467,628 of CM038674.1, forward strand.
CCCCCACGGAAGATTGCAAGAAACAAAAACAAGAGACAAGAGAAGAGTTTTGTCCGGCTGCCAGCAGCCGGCAGAAGAGAAAAAAGAAGAAGAGGGCGCTGCTAGACTCCTCGCCGCCCGGCCGGCTGCGCCATGCTGGCTCGGCCGCGTTCCGCTCGCCTCCTGGCCGGTCAAGCCCCACCGGCTGGACCCTCCTCGAGCACCCGGAGGCTCGAGGGCTACACCCAGCCTTTTGCGCCGACGTGCTCCGCGAGCGTTGAGCCACGCCGGCTGCCTTCGGCAAACTCCGCCTCGGCTACACGAAAACCAATGTGAGCTCCTCACTTGCATATTTTTGCACCGCGAGAGCATGGATAACCCCAAGCGATGCTCGGGGGCTATCTCCACATTTTATTACAACTGCATCACTGTTCACCCCGGTGCCAGCCAGAGTTGGCCCGGGGGCTGGCCGCTTGGCCTGAGACGTTTTTTCCCGCAGACGGCTTAGTAGCGTGTGCAGTACCAAAGGCCTACCTCTCAGTCACAGACCGCAGAGCGGCTGTCCGGCTAGCAAGAGCAAAAGCTAGAGGTCACCTCACGCGAAAAACGTCCGGGAAGAGAAATGCTTCGGACGACCCGACCGTTTCCTTTATGAGTATCTACTCGGTTGAATATGCTTCCAGACTTTGAGTATTGTACACTCCACTTCGCGGCCCACTCTCAGCCACAGACCGCAGAGCGGCTATCCGGCGAGCGAGAGCACAAGCCAAAAAGCGAAGGGAACACGAAAAAGATTAAGGGGGCTCGGACGAAACCGAGTCGGCACCCTCTGCATAAAACTTGCAGTGCTTAAAGCAAACATTTGATATATCTGCGTGGGCTAACTTCGTATTTTTTATGATCATTTTCATGGGGAACCCGCCTCCTCGCTCGGAGGCTCGGAGACTACATTAACACCTGCCAAGGAACTTCCGCCCAACTTTGCCAAGTTGCCCGGAGGCTTGGGGGCTACTGTCGGAGTTATTGGTGACGGGTATCCCGAAGACGGCAAGACGATATTTCAAGACATCGGGGCTAGCAAAGCCCTCGGCCCAACTACCCACCGGCCGTCTTGGCTGATCGCTTCCACCAGCCGACCGGCTTGCCGACTACTCCACCAGGCCGGGCTGGCTGCCGACTTCCCGCCCGCCGCCTGCCGCTGATCGCTTCCACCAGCCGATCATTGGTCCGATTGCTCCACCAGCCGATGGGCCGATCGCTTCCGCTTAAGCCATTGGCTGCCGACTTCGGCCACTCTGCCGATCACTGGCTGCCGATCGCTTCCACCAGCCGGCCATTGCTGCCAACCGATCCACTGGGCCATCCGGGCTGCCGATCGCTTCCAACCACCGGCCGCTCAAGTCAATTGCACTGACGCGACTCGACGTGACGACCGTACCCGACACTGTTCACGCGTCACCCCAGCCATCATGTACAGTGTCACTTGTCCCCTGGCACTATTTATGAAGACCCAGGGGACAAGCATGACACCCCACCATGTCTTGCCTATGTCACCACATAGCTTACTCTCTGCTAGCCATGCCTATATATATGGGCACACATCCATCCATCCATAGAGGATGGACTCTCACGCACACACCCACAAGCAAGCTAGCTAGCAAGAGAGCTAGCTAGCCATCCATCCATCCACTCCCACGGGCAAGTATGCCCAAGCATACCCATATGGCCAGAGGCAACGGCCACCATGCCACATACATATGCAAAGCCAGATGCCTATGGCCTTGAGCTTAGATCTGACTCGGGAGCACTGCATGCCGGATATACCACATATACTCAGACATGCAGGAGTAGGGGTGTTATCTCTCCGGAGAGCCCCGAACCTGGGTAAACTAGCGCGTGCTACTCGCATACCCGTCTCTGGATATTCCAGCAGCAGTCTTGCCCTCACAGGAAGCCACCTTGTGGCATATGTCGTCTAGCACCCCCCGTGAGAATACCACGACACGTGGTATGATACTTTGAAGGAATTCCTCATGAAGAAAGGCTTCAAACCTAGTTCACTTGACCCAACTCTTTTCACTAAAACCTATGATGGTAAATTGTTTGTGTGCCAAATATATGTTGATGATATTATTTTTGGCTGTACTGACCAACGTTACACTGACGAATTTGGTTATATGATGAGGGAGGAATATGAAATGTCTATGATGGGAGAATTGAAATTCTTCTTAGGTCTTCAAATTCGTCAACAGAGCAATGGCATATTCACATCTCAGAAGAAATACCTGAAGGATGTGTTGAGGAAATTCGCCATGCAAGATTGCAAAGGCGTCAAAATCCCTATACCCACAAATGGCCATCTTTGCACTGATGAAAATGGTATAGACTTCGATCAAAAGGTATACCGCTCCATGATTGGTTCTTTATTGTATTTATGTGCATCTAGGCCAGATATTATGCTTAGTGTTTGCATGTGTGCCTGCTTTCAAGCTACACCGAAGGAATCACACCATAAGGCTGTGAAGCATATTCTTTGATGTCTAGCTCACACTCCAACACTTGGTACTACCGAGCTTACAATGAAAACTCTCTAGTTAACTTATTACCAAAATCGGTCCCACCGAGTTTGAGTAATTGGTCCCACCGAGTTTGCCTGACCAACTCTCTGGTAAGGTTATTACCAAAATCGGTCTCACCGAGTTTGTGTAATCGGTCTCACCAAGATTACGTTATGCCCTAACCCTAACCATATCGGTCCTACCGAGTTTCATGTCGGTCCCACCGAAATCACTAATGGTCACTAGGTTTACTGAATCGGTCTGACCGAGTTTGTTGATTCGGTCCTACCGAGTTTGGTATATTGTGTGTAACGGTTAGATTTTGTGTGGAGGCTATATATACCCCTCCACCTCCTCTTCATTCGTGGAGAGAGCCATCCGAACAAACCTACACTTCCAACTTACCAGTTCTGAGAGAGAACCACCTACTCATGTGTTGAGGCCAAGATATTCCATTCCTACCATATGAATCTTGATCTCTAGCCTTCCCCAAGTTTCTTTCCACTCAAATCTTCTTTCCACCAGATCCAAATCCTATGAGAGAGAGTTGAGTGTTGGGGAGACTATCATTTGAAGCACAATAGCAAGGAGTTCATCATCAACACACCATTTGTTACTTCTTGGAGAGTGGTGTCTCCTAGATTGGCTAGGTGTCACTTGGGAGCCTCCGACAAGATTGTGGAGTTGCACCAAGGAGTTTGTAAGGGCAAGGAGATCGCCTACTTCATGAAGATCTACCGCTAGTGAGGCAAGTCCTTCGTGGGCGACGGCCATGGTGGGATAGACAAGGTTGCTTCTCCGTGGACCCTTCGTGGGTGGAGTCCTCCGTGGACTCACGGAACCGTTACCCTTCGTGGGTTGAAGTCTCCATCAACGTGGATGTACGATAACACCACCTATCGGAACCACGACAAAAACATTCGTGTCTCCAATTGCGTTTGAATCCTCCAAAACCCTTCCCTTTACATTCTTGCAAGTTGCATGCTTTACTTTTCGCTGCTCATATACTCTTTGCATGCTTGCTTGTTATGTATTGTGAATGTTAAACTTGTGCCTAAACTCCACTTAAACCTAAAGAAGTTAAAACTGCAACTTTGGTACTTAGTGTCTAATCACCCCCTCTAGACACCTCGTCTCAAGGTCCTACAAGTGGTATCAGAGCATTGGTCTCCATTGCCTTGGTTTAATCACCATTGGAGGAAGATGGATGAGTCTACTTTGGGGAGTCTTAGACATAGAGTGCCTATACTTGATGGAGTGTATTTTCATGAGTGAAAAATGAGATGCTTGTAATTTTCAATCAATATCATTTGAACAAGTACATTGCTAGCCCTTCTGCACCTCATGTTGATCCTATGCATCCTACCCTTGATGAATCAATTGACATGATTAGGAATCTTAGAACATTAATCTTATCACTAGAGGCTTGCCTAGAAACTTAATTAGAAACTTGCCTACTCTTGAGTGTGCCTACACTATATGGAAATTTATTGAGGAACGCTTTCCAAATTATTCCTTGAAAAATCTAGATGAAATTCTCCATAAGTCTATTGCCTTGAGTAAGATGAATACTAGTGATCCTATGTTTGGTGATCGTCTATTTGAACTTACTAACCTTATGCGTGACAAAGGATATGTTGGAATTATTGGTGATATTATTTCCGAAGCTATAAGAATTCATAAGCAAGATCATTATCAAACTCACTCTAACGAATTACCCCTCTAGGACCTGATCCACCACATGACGATGTTGAACATGGATACTATGATGAGGATGATGATAGTGACTTCGATCTTGATGATGCAATGAGACATTTTGGTCTTATGGCAAATCTTCGGGGATATATGTCAAAGGAAAGGAATGGGTTCTTGACAGTGGATGTACCGATCACATGACCGAAGATAAATACATGTTTCGTGAGCTTGCTGAAAATGATAGTCCTCGAAAGTATGTCACTTTCGGTGACAACTCAAAGGGTAAGGTGGTTGGCCTCGGTAAGGTGGCCATCTCACATGATAGCTCCATTTAGAATGTTATGCTCGTTGAATCTCTTGGCTACAACTTACTTTTGATTATCTAGACTTGCTGATTTCGGTTTCAATGTCCTATTTACTGAAGTAGATTGCCAAGTGTTTCATCGAGACAATCAGAAAATGGTCTTTACCGGTATACATAGAGGTGATCTTTACATTGTTGATTTCTCTAAAAAGGCTCAACCTAAAACTTGCTTCATTAATAAATCCTCAAAAGGTTGGTTATGGCATAGACGACTAGGTCACGTTGGCATGAGAAACCTTGACAAGCTTATTAAAGGGAATCATATCCTTGGTGTTAACGATGTCATATTTGATAAGGACAGACTTTGCAGTGCTTGTCAAGCAGGTAAACAGGTTGGAGGAAGGCATCCCGTGAAGAACATCATGACCACAAGGAGGCCACTTGAGCTACTTCACATGGATCTTTTTGGTCCCAACGCTTACAAGAGTCTCGGTGGAAATTCTTTTGGTCTAGTTATAGTTGATGATTTTCAAGATTTACGTGGGTGTTCTTTCTCGATGATAAATCGCAGGTCCAAAAGATCTTCAAAAACTTCACCAGGAAGGCTCAAAATCAGTTTGAAGTGAAGATCAAGAAGGTTCGCAGCGACGACGGAACGGAGTTCAAGAACGCAAACGTGGACACCTTTCTTGATGAAGAAGGGATTTCACACGAGTTCTCGGCTACATACACACCTCAATAAAATGGAGTTGTTGAGAGGAAGAACCGGACGCTCATTGAAATGGCGAGAACGATGCTTGATGAGTACAAGACGCCGAAGCACTTTTGGGCAGAAGCGGTTGAGACAGCTTGTCATGAAACAAATCGCTTGTATCTTCACAAGCTACTCAGCAAGACGGCATATGAGCTCCTCACCAGTAACAAACCCCAAGTTGGATACTTTCGAGTATTCGGCTCAAAGTGCTACATTCTTGATAAGCACCGTCGTTCTAAATTTGCTCCTAAGTCTCATGAAGGTTTCCTACTAGGTTATGGCTCAAACTCTCACACTTACCGTGTCTACAACAATTTCACCCGAAAGGTTGAAGAAACGGTAGATGTGAAGTTTGATGAATCTAACGGCTCGCAAGTAGAGCAATTGCCAATTGATGTAGGAGACAAAGATCCTTCGAAGCAATCCAAGACTTGTCTATTGGCAAGGTCCGTCCAACGGAGGTGAAGGAGAGTACCTCGTCCGTCCAAGTGGAAGCTTCTACTTCATGACAAGGTGAACCAAGAGTTGATACGGAAGCATTCACAAGTGGAACACACCAAGATGAAGAAAACGAGGAAGTACATCAAGGACGTCAACAACCTCCTTCTCCACCACGACAAGAAAACGACAACGCCAACAATGAAGAAGAACAAGATGAAGAAGATGTTCAACCAAGACCCAAGCAAAAGCTTTCATGAGTTCGAGCAAGAATTGCTAAAGACCATCCCGTAGAGAAAATCTACAATGATATTCAAACCGGGAGAATCACTCGCTCTAAAACTCGTTTAGCTAACTTTTGTGAAAACTATTCTTTCATCTCTAGCATTGAACCTATGAAGGTCGAAGAAGCATTGGAAGATCTGGATTGGATAAATGCTATGCATGAAGAGCTACACAACTTTGAGATAAACCAAGTTTGGACATTGGTTGAGAAGCCCGACAACAACCACAACATCATCGGTACCAAATGGGTGTTTCGCAACAAGCAAGATGAAGATGGACAAGTAGTTCGCAACAAAGCACGTCTCGTCGCCCAAGGCTACACACAAGTCGAAGGTATGGACTATGGTGAGAGTTATGCTCCCGTTGCTAGACTTGAATCCATTCGCATCTTACTTGCCTATGATAATCACCATGATATGACCTTATACCAAATGGACATTAAAAGTGCTTTTCTAAATGGTGAAATGGAGGAGGAAGTTTATGTTAAACAACCTCCCGGCTTTATCAATCCTAAGAAACCCAATCATGTTTACAAACTTCACAAAGCTCTTTATGGTCTTAAACAAGCTCCTAGAGCTTGGTATAAATGCTTGATCAAGTTTCTTCTTGAAAAGGGATTTGAAATTGGGAAAATTGATTCCACACTTTTTACTAAAAGGGTTAATGGAGAATTATTTGTATGCCAAATTTATGTTGATGATATCATATTTGGATCAACTAACCCTCATTTTAGTGAGAAGTTTGGAAAGCTAATGTCGGAGAAGTTTGAGATGTCAATGATGAGTGAACTCAAATTATTTCTTGGGTTGCAAATCAAGCAAACTAAGGAAGGTACTTTTGTTTCTCAAACGAAGTACACTGAGGACTTATTCAAGAAGTTCAATATGCAAGAGTGCAAAGGTATGTCTACACCCATGCCTACTAGTGGACATCTTGATTTGACCAAAGATGGTGAACCGGTTGATAAAAAGGTTTATCGCTCTATGATTGGTTCATTGTTATACCTATGTGCTTCACGTCCCGATATTATGCTAAGTGTGTGCATGTGTGCAAAATATCAAGCTGCTCCTAAAGAATGTCATCTTAAGGCCGTAAAAAGGATAGTGAGATACTTAATTCATACACCAAATTTTGGCATTTGGTATCCTAAGAGGGCCTCTTCGATCTTGTTGGCTACTCCGACTCGGACTATGCCGGAGACAAGGTTGATAGAAAGTCCACTTCGGGTACTTGTCAATTTCTTGGTAGATCTCTTGTGTCTTGGTCCTCCAAGAAACAAAACTCGGTATCCTTATCTACCGCCGAAGCGGAGTACATTGCCGCTGGTTCATGTTGTGCTCAATTACTTTGGATGGCCCAAACTCTTAAAGATTATGGGATATATGTGAAACATGTTCCATTGCTTTGTGACAATGAAAGTTCTATCAAAATTGGTCATAATCCCGTACAACATTCTTGAACTAAGCATATTGAAGTTCTTCATCATTTCATTCGAGATCATGTTGCTAAGGGTGACATTAATCTTAAGCATGTTCGCACCGAAAATCAATTAGCGGATATATTCACTAAACCTCTTGATGAGAAAGTGTTTTGCAGGTTGAGAGGAGAATTGAACATCATTGATGCTTCAAACTTGGAGTAGAAACTCCATTGGATACATGCAAGACATGAGCTTATGACTAATCCTCGATATTTCTCTTATGATGAAAATCTTATGTCTTGGATATATTTGCAGCTTGCATGTTATATAACCCATGTAGGTACTTGGTTGAATCAAATTCCATGAGACTGTAATCTACTCACATCTTGAGCAATCTCTACATCACCAAGTCTCTACACTATGGTGGTTGAAGACAAGGAAGCACGGAACCATTCAAACATATCCTTTGACAAATTCTAGGTTGAGCTTCATGATTGTCATTTTTGGATATACAAGTGCTCTTCCTTGCAAGAACTAACCCATGTAGGTAGATGGACTCAAATTCCAAGCGGTGCTCCCAACTCTTGATGAGCTACATCAACCTTGAGCAACCCACACAAGTTCAACTACATGATCAACACCACCAACCAAGGCATGTTATTCCATCTTAGAAAAGCTTTACTCCGAGTCATGAGCTAAAGCAACTCGACAAGATGTGAATACATCAAGATGCTTAAACGAAAAATGGTAACCCCATTTTGAGCTTAAACGATGAGTATGACCTATGATCAAGTGATCTCACTTGACTCCTAAGTCAATATACTCTAACATAGGTGACTTTGTCGCCAACCATCTCTAGAAGAAGTTCTCTCGTGTTCTTTTCTGTGCTTTTGCATTTGTCTCATGCATATTTGTTTCCCCTTTAAAAAGAAACTTCATCTAGATTTCTTTCTTTTCTTTTCTGTTTGCTCTGCATTTCCTGCATCCAATTCATTGCATATCATTCAGTAAATTCCTTGCAAATCTTTGTGAGATCTTACTAGTCTAGTGAGCTGAGGTGACAAGTGTTTTCTCTGTGATGAACTCGGTTTCACCAATTTGTTGTTTTCGGTCCAACTGAATCCTTTCGGTACAACCGAAGCATACCACTCGGTGCCACCGATTTCACAATGTAAAAACAGTTTGCCACTTATTCTGTGTTTTTCTGATCCAGCTCCACTCAATGAATCTTGTCCTCTACAAGCATCACATTTATAAAAATGCTTTGTGCTGTGACTCAAGGATCAAACCCTTCTTGGAAATTGATGTCAAAGGGGGAGAGATCACATCAAAGCTTATCACTTTCAAAAGGAGAGAGTATTACTTCCATAGGGGAGAAAGAGATCTCCGTGGGGGAGAGAATACTCAAGTAGAAAGTATTTCTCAAGGATCCCAGATGCTTGGTGTTCAAGAGGAGAGATGCCACATGTCTTCTTGAGGGGAAAGACATATTCATATGTGCTTATTTGCATTAGCTATGTTCATTTATATCTTTGAGCTCTGATTTTCTGTTCCCTATCTTCTCCCAGTATCCCATGCTAGATTCAGGGGGAGCAAGACATCTAAGGGAAAGAAATCATTTAAATTCATTGCATATCTTTACCCTTGGGGACATGTCTAATCCAATGTGGTACTTAGTACTCACTCTCTACATGTCATCCCAGTCTTGGTATTCTTGTGGTTTCTTCTGATTGCTCGCTAGTAGATGTACCTGTGTTATCTAACCTTGTTTACGCAGGTTCATTCCATCCTAAGCCAACTCAAGACTACAAGGTAAGTATATGCATCACAATCATGTGTATGAGGAATTCTTGCTGATGTACATACTGTTTGCGAGAAGGACTCATGAGCGTGAAGGTATTTTCTTTAATATTCTTTGCTCTGATGCATATGGCCAAGATACATGTAACACATTACCTACTCTATCATGGTTATGCTCTCACATGCTTCTATATTCCATATTCACATGATTGCATACATGTAGGGGGAGCCTATGCTTGTTACATGTCTTTCCAAAGCTTTACTTGCTATTCTTTATATCTTTATCTAAAGCTTTGATGTATGTTGTCATCAATTACCAAAAAGGGGGAGATTGAAAGCACAAGTGCTCCCTAGGTGGTTTTGGTAATTAATGTCAACATATATCTTGTTGGACTAACACTTTTATCTAGTATGTTTCAGATAAGTTCAACAATGGAGTGGCATGGACTAAAGGATGTAGGAACTCCTTCAAGATGCTAAGGACAAAGGATTGGCTCAAGCTTCAAGCTCAAGACTCTTCATTTTATATTTTAGTGATCCAAGATCACATTGAGTCTATAGGAAAAGCCAATACTATCAAGAAGGGATGAGGTGTTGCTTAATGAGTTTCTTGCTCCACAGTGCTTAGTGATATGCTCCAAAAACCTCAACTACTTTCCCACTTCCACACATATGACCTAAACCTAAAGTCAAACTCGGCCCCACCGATTCTTTCTATCCGGCGCCACCGAGTTCAGATGTCATAGCCACTGCCATAAACCCTAGGCAAATCGATCTCTCCGATAGGGATCTCAGTCTCACCGATATGGGATTGTAATCTCTCTGTGTATGTCCATTACCAAAATCAGTCTCACCGAGTTTGTGCAATCGGTACTACCGAGATTACAATGCAAACTCTCTGGTTAACTTATTACCAAAATCGGTCCCACCAAGTTTGAGTAATCGGTCCCACCGAGTTTGCTCGACCAACTCTCCGTAAGGTTATTACCAAAATATGTCTCACCGAGTTTGTGTAATCGGTCTCTCAGAGATTTAGTTATGCCCTAACCCTAACCTTATCGGTCCTACCGTGTTGCATGTCGGTCCCACATAAATCACTAACGGTCACTAGGTTTACTGAGTCGGTCCGACCGAGTTTGTTGATTCGGTCCTACCGAGTTTGGTAAATTGTGTGTAACGGTTAGATTTTGTGTGGAGGCTATATATACCCCTCCACCTCCTCTTCATTCGTGGAGACAGCCATCAGAACAAACCTACACTTCCAACTTACGGTTCTAAGAGAGAACCACCTACTCATGTGTTGAGGCCAAGATATTCCATTCCTACCATATGAATCTTGATCTCTAGCCTTCCCCAAGTTGCTTTCCACTCAAATCTTCTTTCCACCAGATCCAAATCCTATGAGAGAGAGTTGAGTGTTGGGGAGACTATCATTTGAAGCACAAGAGCAAGGAGTTCATCATCTACACACCATTTGTTACTTCTTGAGAGTGGTGTCTCCTAGATTGGCTAGGTGTCACTTGGGAGCCTCCGACAAGATTGTGGAGTTGAACCAAGGAGTTTGTAAGGGCAAGGAGATCGCCTACTTCGTGAAGATCTACCGCTAGTGAGGCAAGTCCTTCGTGGGCGACGGCCATGGTGGGATAGACAAGGTTGCTTCTCCGTGGACCCTTTGTGGGTGGAGTCCTCCGTGGAATCGCGCAACCGTTACCCTTCATGGGTTGAAGTCTTCATCAACGTGGATGTACGATAGCACCACCTATCGGAACCACGACAAAAACATCCGTGTCTCCAATTGCGTTCGAATCCTCCAAAACCCTTCCCTTTACATTCTTGCAAGTTGCATGCTTTACTTTCCGCTGCTCATATACTCTTTCATGCTTGCTTGTTATGTACTGTGAATGTTAAACTTGTGCCTAAACTCCACTTAAACCTAAAGAAGTTAAAAACTGCAACTTTGGTACTTAGTGTCTAATCACCCCCCCTCTAGACACCTCTTCTCAAGGTCCTACAGAAATTAACGAAGAATTTGATTCTCAGAGCCCTACGACAATTGTACGCGACGTCTGAAATCATCATTCTTATACGGTGGGTCACGCCACCAACAGAAGTTAAAAATCTTCAATTTGAGTTTTTCCTCATTTTTGATATTCCTCAGTTGTTCAATTTCTTCAACTCTGCATTATACATTCATATTGATTTTACTACGTAAAATTTGACATCAGGAAACAAAAATATAGGTTTTAAGTCTAGAAAATTTGCATTTTATGTATATTTTACACTATGTTTTTATGTTTGTAATTTTAGGTAACATAAAATATTTTTTACGGCGATTATAATTTTCTTACGTTCTCTTTTTACGTATGAAGTAAGAGAAAAATTTATGGAACGTAAAAATATGGTGTATTGATGTTAAAATAGAGGGGGGTGAAGAATAACTATTCCTCACCCAGGGTGACGAATAGTGCGACCCTATATATATATATATATATATATATATATATATATATATATATATATATATATATATATATGAGTTTATGTCCTCTACAACATTCACTTATTGCTAACTCTTCAAGTTGATTTTTTCTGCTAAGTGAATGTGATCGGACCCTTCCCCCTCTATGTAAACTCAACCCAGTCTGTTCACAAATTCTTCATGTGCGTTCTATTTGAAACTCGTTCAAAATCTTCACTGTGTCCTTGTCAGCTGAAGAATTTGCGAACGAAATGTTAAAATATTCTAATCTGAATTTTCGGCTTTTTGCCGCTCAAACCGTTCCACATCCCGCGATATGATTATCTATTCACCCACGATCACACACGATCTCCACCTCTCTGTACGTGGGTGACACATGTCGCACGAATGAGAAGGATCAGGGGCACGTTCGTCCATTTTTCTCGGGCGAGCGGTTTTTCACCTCGGCTATAAATACCCCTCACCCTCCTCAGACTGTTTTTACTCCGCTCGACCTCACTCCCTCGCCGAGCTCTCAAAACCTAAGCGCTGCTACTTCCATCGTTGCCGGTGAGGAAGAGCTTCGCTGCCTCGACCTCGTCGCTGTCGTACTCGCGCCGGCCGCGGATTTCTTCACTCCGCCGCCGCCGTAGCTTTCTTCCTCTACCAAGTTAGGGCGTGGAAGATCTGAACCGACGAACTTCAAATATACTATTCACATTTCATCGTGTTCTTCTTCAAGGGTAATTAAAAGTTATTTTTACTGCCCTTGTTGATTCCATTGATCTCTACAAATCTTCAAAAAGGTGTTTATTCTTCAATCTTCACACTCTAAACACCTCACATGCACATATGTTCTTGATCTGTTTCCTTAAGCAACATTTTTATTCAAGATTCCTCAATTGTGTGGATTTCCAATCTATACAACTCTGGAACCTAAGTCAAAGAACGCTTAGTGAAATTCCTCAAGAAACATCCGGTCAAATTCCTCAAACTTGTTCTTTATTGCAAAACTTCTGAGAACGCATATGACCTCTCCAAATACTTCGCACCTATACTCTGTTCACAGGTACACATGTCCGCTGCTGAATCATTAGGTACTCATCAACTTAACTCATTTACAGCGTTCCTCAAAGAAAAGTCGCATACCTCGTCAGAAAACTCGATTGTTCAAAATCCTCAGCTAAAGAAAATGGCTGACGGCAAGTAACCTCAGAAGGGAGGGAAGAAATTGGAAGTCAACAATGCTTTTGAGATACTAGAAGACATCTATGCAGGGTACTGCACTCCTCATGAAACAAAGAATGAGCACAAAGTGCGCATTCAGAGGATTGAGAGGAGATGGGCCAGAGAATGGAGGGAGTACAGATATGTGACTCCCAAGTACATGAAGAAATTCGCCGTACACCCTCCATGCCCAAGACCTCCACTGGCACCTGGCCAAGTTGCTGATTCCTCTAGCATCAGAAGAGGTGAGGATTTCCCCAAGGAGTGGGCCAAGCGTCAAGCTAAGCTGGCCAAAATGGCAAAAGAGGCAGTGAAGAAATTCAATGAAGATTACACTCATCGCCTTCTTTGAGGCCTCTGCTAGCAAGCCTAAGAAGGCCATGCCCAAGAAGCCCGCACACAAGCCCAGTGCTTCTGCCTCAATGCCCTCACGGCCAAGCACTTCAACAATGCCCTCATGGCCCAGCTCTGCAAAACCCTCACAGCAAATTCCTCGTGCTGCCCCAGCTCCTCCAATTCCCTCAGCTCCTCCGGCAAAGTCCTCAGCACCTGTGCATCTCGCCTCGTGTCAAAGGACTAGAGGCAAATCAATTGCCTCAGGAGCCTCAGCAAGTTCTTCAGCTCCTCCGCATTCCTCAACTGGCCCCACTCTGCTGAAGACCAAGGCCACTGCTGGACGAGGCTCTAGACCAAGTCCTCACAAGAAGCAGGTTGCCTTTCATGTACCATCAAGTGATGACGAAGCTGATAATGAGGAACTCGCCGAAATCATCAAAGATAGACAACAGAGGGCCGTTAGAGCCAAAGGAAGTGAAGTTCCTCTCCTGTTGGATCCCAAGTTGATCCTTGAGTACATTGATCTTTGGCACAAGGACCCCAACACACATGTGCCTGACTTCAAGCTCACTCCTGGGCAAAGTCACATGCTGACCGCCTTCATCGGCGAAGAAAAATGGAAGTTTGAGAAGGCCAGACAGCTGAAGAAGGCTCAATACAAGAAAGAGATCTTTCTGAAAAAGAATGTTGTCAACAGGACAACTGATGAACTTGTAGCTATCCAAACTGAGATCAAAGGACTCAATGATGAATTCAACGTCTATCATACTGATGGCTGGAGCCAAAGTCAGATTTGTGAAATTGGCAAAGAAATTCACTTCAAATGTTGCTGCATCATCGCAACCCGAAACTCCTCAGGGTGAAGCATATGCTCAGCCCACTGAAGAACATGCCAGCACCGCTGATTAAAATCAGGCTGCTAATGAAACTGCTAGTACCAGGGCTGATGAAGCTATTCCAGACGCTGATGAAATTGCCAGGGCAACCACTAGTGTTGCGCCTAAAGAACCTGCCAGGCCAGCTGAAGCATCTGTCATTGAGCCTGAAGAAACTGAACCAACCAGGCCAACTGCATCAGTTGTGCCTGAGGAAAATGAACCAATTTCCTCTGCTCCTCCTGCACCAACACCAAGTCCAGTTCTTCCTTCTGCATCAGAAGCAAAGAAAACTAAGGCTGCAGAATGAGCAGCTGTAAAGAAGAGGAAAGCATCTGCTTCATCAACTTCTTTAGCACCGAAGAAGATGAAGGCATTGACAAGCTCTTTCGAGAATCCCATTGATGTTGTTCCCATCTCAAGCATGCCATCAAAGGAAATCATTTCTTTTGGTAAATATTATGAGATCCCAAGTGGATCTGATAAAGACGTTCCTTCTGCTGCTTCTTCGGAGTAGTTGGACGAAGAAATTGAAGTGGATAATATCCCTTCAACCCCAGTTGTCTCATCGCCTATGCCTCAGTTCATAGCTGAAGAGGTAGGCATTGAAGAATTGAATGAAGAAGATGAATACATGGACATTTGGAGCACTACTCCAGTGATGAATGATGACTTTTGGGAAAGTCACCACCCCAACTCTCCTTTGTTCACGCCACTGCAACAGATTCCTCAGTCCCCAGTGCACACTGAAGTTCAAATGGGCTCTGACGAACCTCAAACCACTCCTTCCATTCCTGAAGAAATTCCAGCCACTAGTGCTAATGTAAATGCTGATGAAGAATTAAAGACCCAGGCTGCAACTGAAGCAGAAACTGAAATTCCTCAGCCTGTGGTGCCTGAGAATGTGATTCCTGAGCCTCTGATGACTTTGACTAATACTCCTCAGCCCAAGCCGAAGAATCCCTTCTCTAAGAAGCAAAACTTCAAGGATGATGACTTCTTCCACGAGCATGTGTTCTTCACAGACTTCAACCCATATGACTCTGCTCGTCTACGAAGGAAGCGTTTATGGACAGCAAGCCAATCCAACTTCTATTCTTCACTGGTTTTTGATAAGGACAAAGTCTTTGACCACGAGCATATTCCTCATGTGGATATGCAATCGCTGCCTTGTTTCACACCAGTCCTCAGTGTTCTTCATGACGCTGGACTGATCAACTTCTGCACTGACATATGTGATTTGAATGAAGAGATAATTCTTCAGTTCTATGCAACGCTGCACATCACAGGAAATGTTGCAGATGTGAACTCTTGGGTGTTGGACTAGATGATAGAAAACACTCACTTAAAAGGACCGGCCTCTGAATTGCTTCATGCCCTGCCTGTCAGTCCTCCCCTTGAAGGTGCACGGTGTATCTATCATGAACCTGAGCTCACTGATCACTATATGCAAGTGTTGATGAAGCCGTTGAAGCCCGGTCAAGCCCCAAGGACAAAATTCCACGTGAAGGAATTGTTGTATGTGCCACGGACTGTCTATCGCATTCTGACCAAGACATTGATTCCAATCAAACGCCACGACTCAAATGAAGAAGAGGTCATTGGCATCATGAAGAATATGCTTTTCAATATCGTCCATGGTGTTCCTGTCAACTACCATGATTTTCTTCATGAGGACTCTAGCCAATGTTGCATTGTCACCTTTTGAATTCAAGCCTTACGCTCACTGGATTATGAGATTCCTCAGATCAAGGTCTTCAA
Organism: Aegilops bicornis; assembly: GCA_021605145.1. NCBI lineage: Eukaryota > Viridiplantae > Streptophyta > Magnoliopsida > Poales > Poaceae > Aegilops > Aegilops bicornis. The sequence continues at coordinate 516,483,518 of CM038674.1, forward strand.
TCAATTACAAGGTTGACACACTCAACCATGGTAGCTACTTACCCCCCATTGAAGTCCTCAAGCGGACATTTTCCTCAGCTGATGAAAAGGGCAAGGCTACTGCTATTATTGATGAAGGCATTCGTCCATTGGATGGTCAATTCTGCAAGCTGCATCTTACTCCACCAATGATGACTCTGCCACCCATGACTCTGCCGCCAATGCCACAAAGCAAAATCCTGAAGTCACAACTCCAAGGATGATGACTGATCGTGAACTTCTCCTCAGTCTTCACCAGAAGGTCCATCGCAACCACAAATGGGTCAAGCGTCGGTTTGGTTCAATTCTTCACAACATGACTGCTACACACAATTCAGTGAAGAAGAACCACTACTACCTCCATGAAGTATTCAATCGCACCTGGGCTGTTATGTCTCACCTTTATGGCAAAGAAGATCGCAATCAGATGAGCTTCAAGCAGGACTTTGGCTGGTCTCAGCCACCGTCGAAGAAATTCAAGAAAGTCAAAGTTCCTTCCTTGGTAGCCAGCTCATATTCTTCATCGCGCGAGACTGATGAGCATGAAGATTTGGATGACACTGCGGCAGGCCCTACTTCAACAATCGACCCCAACAACGATGGCGCTCCTCCATCGACTTCGTGATATTCTTCAGGGGCGTTAGTCCTCATTTTTCGTCCCTTTTGGTCATTGGATGACAAAGGGGGAGAAATTTGAGTTAGTCTTCAAGAGGGTCTCTATGTATGGGCGTTTTTTGCTAAGTTACAACTCTCGTTCTTCTGAAGACTTTATTGGATCGAGTTGTAATCTTAAACCCGATGGTGGTTTGATACTTTTGTTGTGTTTCTCTGCATGCTATTTCCTCATGTATGTTAATGCACGCATCAATTACATCAGTCACCATATTTCATCATGCATTTCAAATTCTTCATATCATATGTTAAATGCGTGTATGAATTACAAGGTATAGGGGGAGATCTCCATGATTCTACTCTTCAAGTGTGCATTGCTTCAAAAGCAAATTCCTCACTATGCACATCTTCAGGGGGAGTTCTTCTATATCTTGCAATCAAATTCCTCAATATCAGTATTTACACTTCACATATTTATCCCCGTTGAAAACTTAACCTATATTTTCATCAATCACCAAAAAGGGGGAGATTGTAAGTGCATCTAATGCCCCTTAATGATTTTGGTGTATTGAAGACACAGGTTAAGGGACTGATGCGCTTGTGAGTGTACACATGTCTATAAGTCTATGAGGAGTTTGATATTTACAAAGATAGTCGACCCCGAAAAATGAATGTCTTCAACTGAAGACTTTGGATTTCTGAGGACTTTCTGAAGACTTTGAAAGTGAAGAAATTGGTGTGACCATGAAGACTTGATATTCATGCGAGGAACATGAACTGTGAAGACTTTTGTTTTCGTAGTTTCATTTTCTCTTTCTTGAGTTATAAGAAACACCGTACTGTTAAAGGGGGTCGAGGAAAAGTAAGGAAAAGTTTCCAAGTGATGCTCATCTCAAAATCCTACACCTACCAATCCTTTCAAGTGAAGCCATAGGAAATCTCATGCATTTCAGTCAATTTCTTCAGTGACAGAGACGAAGATATTCTGGTCTCTGAGGAATTTGTCCTGACTGAGGAGTTAGGAATTCGCCAGTGTGGATTGCCTACAAGTGAGGAACATGATAGCCTCAAATTTCCGACCGTTGTTGTGCTACACGCCAGCTGTCCCAAAATATCTACCCACCTAACGGTCATATCATTGAAGGGCATTTATGTCTTATCATGTCGGGCTGCTCCCTACACTATAAATAGCCGCCCCCTACAACCACTAGCTGGTTGGCTGCTTCGAGAGAAACTGACACTTGTCATTGAGAGCATCCTGTCCTTCGAGGACTTTTGAGCGAAAATCATCAAGTGAGGAAAACCCAAACCCAAACACCTACAAACCCAAAGTGATTGAGCATCACCGAAGAAATTTTTCCTGTGTGGATCCGACACTTGTTACCTTTGAAGACTGTGCATCTTCCAGATGGTTAGGCGTCATGGTCTAGAGCATCCAAGGGAAAATTGTGGATCGCCGAGTGACTGAGTTTGTGAAGGTTTGGAAGTCACCCGAAGACTTACCACGAGTGATTGGGCAAGGTTTGTGTGACCTTAGCTCAACGAGAATACGGTGAGGACTGTGTGTCCTCAGGTTTAAATACCTAGCTGCTCCAACCAGACGTACAACTGTCACAACAGTTGAAACTGGTCTACCAAATCACTGTCTTCACCGTGCCTACTGGTTCTATTTCCTCAACCCTTCCATTTCCTCATTATTGTGTTGTGTGCTTGTTCATATCTGTTTGAAGGCTTTGACTGAAGACTTTCTCAATTTCCTCAGTTCAATTTCTTCAGTCTGTTTGTCTTCATCCTGTTTATCCTGTGTTACGCTTCTGTACTCTGTGTTTGTTTTCATTTCATCATGATGACTGTGCTTATGTTATGTTATGCATGCATCTGAGTACTTATTCCACTGCTAGTAGTTCTTTGCTTAGGAATTTCCTCACCCTGAAATTCCTTAGTGAAGAATTCGTAAAAATCGCCTATTCACCCCCCTCTAGTCGACTTAACGCACTTTCACCTACCCCCTGGGCGCGCCCCTGTCTTATGGGCCCCACGTGGCCCCCTCCACTTATTCCAGCACCTACCCACTTTGCCTTCCTCCAGAAAAAAATCATCCCATAGCTCAAACTCGTGTTCTAGCTCATTTTGCTGCCATTTTCGATCTCCTTTCTCAAGGCTCCATTCGCAAAACTACTTTGGTGGATTGTTTTTCGGTATGTGACTCCTCCAATGGTCCAATTAGTTTTTGTTCTAGTGCTTTATTCGTTGCAAATTTTTGCTGCTATGGTGACCTTGTTCTTGAGCTTGCATGTTAAATTTATATGGTCCAAAGTAATTTTGATGCATGATATAGCCTCTGGGCACTTGTGGGAGTAGTTGCTATCAGTTTTGTTGAGTTTGTTTCAATTTTATTTTGAGTTACTAAAAATTTCAGAAATTTTTCAGAGGAAGAAAAATGTTTAGGAAAATGTACCAAGGTGGTTCTTTGAGGAAGCAAGCACCGAGGCTCGTGATACGTGAGCCGGACCTTGAACCACCAAGGGAAGCTCAAGTGCAGCCTTGTGAATGTCCGTCGGATGAATTTATGGTTCGTGCAGGAGGATGAGTTTGATGGATACGTACAAAATGCCGGCCTTGAGGACTTCATGTCAGATAAGCGCCGACAATACTACTACCTCACCGAATCCTTTGTGCGGAGGTAAAAGGAAGATATTTTATAACTAGAGAGGAGGCAAATGAGTATGAGAGAACAGCGGAGGCCGCACGCCTCTAGGAGGCAGCTCGCCAAGCGGTAGCTGCCGCAGCGGAATACGACCCCAACTATGATTTCAGATATTATCCGGGCCAGTGGTGGCCTTAGACCAACTTAGGCCAAAAGCCTAAGCTTGGGGGAATACGTATTTCTCACTGACATTACATTCATGTTCACACACTCATTTTAGTTGTCGGTGTTCATACTTTTTCATTGTATTATCCATGTTAGTTTATTTCTTTTTCCGCTTTCTTCTTGTGTGTTTGAAAAAACCTTAAGAAAACAAAAACCAAGAAAAAAAATTAGTTGTAGTTAGTTTACTTTCCATGCATGCTTAGTTGTAGTATTAAAAGAAACCCCCAAAAATGGCGTTCTTCTTTTGCTTGTTGGGAGTTTTCCCATGTAAATAGTTTTTCTCGTTCTTGTTTTACTTTCTTCAGAAAAACAAAAACTCCAAAAACATTTCAATGTGTTTCTTTGAAATTCTTTTCTTTTCTTTGGGGGTCGAGAGGAGAAGACCACGATGAAAATGTTGAGAGGCTCTCTTATGCAGTAATGTTGATCTAACAAAGAGCCCATATTACCTTGTCTTCTCCTTTGAATAAATGTTTGCAGATTCCAGCTTAGTCCAACACATGTGCACTGTTATTATTATCCACACCGTTCGGTCATGCGAGTGAAAGGCAATAATGACGATATAAGATGAAATGATTGAGATGAGGAAAAGCTGGTATGAACTCGACCTATCTTGTTTTTGTAAATATGATTAGTTCATCGTTCCTGATTCAGCCTATTATGAATGAAACATGTTTGCAATGACAATTAGATATTATAGTTACTCATGTCATGCTTACTTAGCTAGGAGTTTATAATGGTTTACCTTGCGTGCCAACATGGAAATTAAAATGGTTGTGATGTAGTATGATATGATGGTATCCTCCTTTGAATGATTCGAGTGGCTTGACATGGCACATGTTCACGCATGTAGTTGAAACAAAATCAACATAGCCTCTACGATATTTATGTTCATGGTGATTTATATACTACTCATGCTTGCACTCAATGTTGGTTACTCTCAATGCATATTTATGACTATTGTCGCTCTCTAGTTGGTCGCGTCCCAGTCTTTTTCTAGTCTTCACTTGTACTAAGCAGGAATACTGCTTGTGCATCCACTTCCATAAACCCCAAAGTTGTTCCATATGAGTCCACCATACCTTCCCATATGTGGTATTTACCTGCCGTTCCAAGTAAATTTGCAAGTGCCAAACTCTAAACCTTCAAATGATAATATGTTTTGTATGCTCGAATCGCTCATGTACCAACTAGGGTTGTCTATATCTTCCATACTAGGTGGGTTACTCTCACGATGAGTGGACTCTGCTCATCATTCACGAGAAAATGGTTGGTAACCGGGATGCCCAGTCCCATGCTCAAATCAAATCAATATATAATCGCAAACAAAACTCCCCCAGGATTGTTGCTAGTTGGACGGTATCCATTGTTTCGGACCAGCCGTGGAGTGTGCTTGTTGGTGGAGGGGGAGTAAAAAATTTACCATTCTGTTTGGGAACCGCCTATAATGTATCTAGTATGGAAGATACCGAGATCTCTTGGTTGTTGTGTTGACAATGAAAACATACCGCTCAAAATATTATTTATCTCTATTTTAAAACTCGAGCTCTGGCACCTCTGCAAATCCCTGCTTTGCTTTGCAAAGGGCCTATCTATTTACTTTTATTGTTGAGTCATCATCCTCTTATAAAAAGCACCAGTTAGAGAGCACCATTGTCATTTCTATGCATAGTTATTAATTGATATTGAGTTTGACTGTGACTGGATCTCTTTTACCACGAATTACAATGTCTAGTCACTCCTTGATCTTCAGGGGTGCTCTGCATTTATGTTTTGCGTTCTCAGAAAGGGCTAGCGAGATACCATCTTATTATATCATATCATGATTGTTTTGAGAAAGTGTTGTCATCCGAGATTTATTATTGTTGCTCGCTAGTTGGCTATGCCATTGATATGAGTGAATGTGAGACCTAATGTTATTGTGAATATGGTTAGTTCATAGTCTATGCTGAAAACATGAATGTTGGCTTTACATATTTGCAACAACAAGATCAAACAGAGTTTGTAAAAGTTTTTCTTTATCACTTTCAGTTTGTCAACTGAATTGCTTGAGGACAAGCAATGGGTTAAGCTTGGGGGAGTTGATACGTCTCCATCGTATCTACTTTTCCAAACTCTTTTGCCCTTGTTTGGACTCTAAATTACATGATTTGAATGGAACTAACCCGGACTGACACTGTTTTCAGCAGAATTGCCATGGTGTTTTTTTTGTGCAGAATAAAAAGTTCTCGGATTGACCTGAAACTTCACGGAGATGATTTTTGGAATTAATAAAAAATATTGGTGAAAGAATCAACCGAAGGGGGCCCACGCCCTGGCCACAAGGGTGGGGGCGCGCCCTCCTACCTTGTGGGCCCCCTGGACCTCCACCGACCTTGACTCCAACTCCATATGTTCACGTTCGGGGAGAAAAAAATCAGAGAGAAGGATTCATCGCGTTTTACGATACGGAGCCGCCGCCACCTCCTGTTCTTCCTCGTCGGGAGACCAGATCTGGAGTCCGTTCGAGGCTTCGGAGAGGGGAAATCGTCGCCGTCGTCATCATCAACCATCCTCCATCACCAATTTCATGATGCTCACTGTGCGTGACTAATTCCATTGTAGGCTTGCTGGACGGTGATGGGTTGGATGAGATTTACCATATAATCGAGTTAGTTTTGTTAGGGTTTGATCCCTAGTATCCACTATGTTCTAAGATTGATGTTGCTATGACTTTGCTATGCTTAATGCTTGTCAGTAGGGCCCGAGTGCCATGATTTCAGATCTGAACCTATTTGTGTTTTCATGAATATATTTGTGTTCTTGATCCTATCTTGCAAGTTGTAGTCACCTACTACGTGTTATGATCCGGCAACCCCGGAGTGACAATAGTCGGGACACTTCCCGGTGATGACCGTAGCTTGAGGAGTTCATGTATTCACTGAGTGCTAATGCTTTGGTTCGGTTCTCTATTAAAAGGAGGTGTTAATATCCCTTAGTTTCCAATAGGACCCCGCTGCCACAGGAGGGTAGGACAAAAGATGTCATGCAAGTTTTTTTCTATAAGCACGTATGACTATATTCGGAATACATGCCTACCTTATATTGATGAATTGGAGCTAGTTCTGTGTCACCCTATGTTATGATTGTTGCATGATGAATGACATCCGACATAATTATCCATCACTGTTCCATTGCCTACAAGCTCGTTTCATATTGATCTTTGCTCTGTTACTTTTCCGTTGCCATTGTTACCATTGCTACAAAACTGCTACTGTTACTTTTATCACTATTACCGTTACTTCCATACTACTTTGCTACTAAATATTTTGCGGCAGATATTAAGTCTTTCAGGTGTGGTTGAATTGACAAATCAGCTGCTAATACCTGAGAATATTCTTTGGCTCCCATTGTGTCGAATCAATAAATTTGGGGTGAATACTCTACCCTCGAAAACTGTTGTGATCTCCTATACTTGTGGGTTATCAGACCCCACTACCAGCCTCACACAGCCACTGGCTGGGTACACTTCTTGGTGTATCTAACATTTATCCATTTAATATGTTTGAATTAAAATAAATTTAGAAAATCCAAAATTTCAGTTTAACTTTGAAAAATCATATAAAATAGACTGTAAGCTAGATGAAAATAATACATATGAAAGTTGATAAAAAATGAAGAATCTGAATATGCCATCCACATACCTGTCACACCCCTCATAATGACCATCGACATTTTGCCCCAAAATCAATTTACCAAAAAATACCTGTAGTTGGGAAAATATTTGGTAGTGATGCATTAGAGCATATCATCAACACAAATTGCCATGACATGCATCTGTGTTGCGTTTGTATGCCCGTTATTTACTTGTTTCCTCCTCTCCTCTATTCTTTCGGTAGACTCCGCGACCGTCGTTGCCTCCGAGTACGGCTACGTCGTCGATGACCCGTCCTTCTCACCAGAGCTTCCAAGCAAGCAAACCCCCCTTGATCATTTAGATGTTGTTTATTCCTTCTCTCTATTGCTTGCATTAGAGTTGTGATCTGATTCATCGCTTTATCAATAGATCCTATCGCTGACATAGCTTTGTCTTTGCCACTACTGTTTATACCATACCTCTTATCCTATATTCTTAGTATAGATATGCTAGAGTCCCATCAGTGCCCCTACATCCTTGTCCGTCTGCCATGCTATACTACCGGGCCATGATCCCTTCGGGCAATGATCACGAATATGCTGTATGCTACAACTATACATGTTACTTCGGTGGACCCCAAACTTCGGTGGCCTACGACATGGAGCGACATGGAATGCAACAGGATGCCGACGAAGACGAAGACTATTATGTCATGTTAATGTTCGGAGTGGGGGCTGAAGGGACAGGTGGTTCCATCTAGGCAGTGATGGGCCTAGGTTCCCAACAGTCCCGAGTGATTCTTTGTGGCGGAACGACAAGGCAAGTTGAAAGCACAAGTGCTCCCTGGGCGATTTTGGTAATTAATGTCAACATATCTCTTGTTGGACTAATGCTTTCATTTAGTATGCTTCAGATAAGTTCAACAATGGAGTGGCATGGACTAGAGGATGTGGAACCCCTTCGAGATGATAAGGACAAAGGATTGGCTCAAGCTCAAAGCTCAGGACTCTAAAATTTTCTTTTTAGTGATCCAAGATCACATTGAGTCCATAGGAAATCCAATACTATTAAGAGGGGATGAGGTGTTTCTTAATGGCTTGCTTGCTCAAAGTGCTTAGTGATATGCTCCAAAGCCCTCAACCATTTTCTCACATCCACCTATGTCCCAAACCAAAAGTCAAACTCGGCCCCACCAAAACTTTCTATCCGGCGCCACCGAGTTCTCTTGACATAGCCACTGCCAGAAACCCTAATCAATTCGGTCTCACCGATAGGGATCTCGGTATCACCGAGATGGGATTGCAAACTCTCTGTTGCCTATTGCAATAATCTCGGTCTCACCGAGATATGCGATCGGTCCCACCGAGTTCATGATGCAAACTCTCTGTCTCCCTTCGTAACGTTTCGGTCCAACCGAGATGCGCGAATCGGTCCCACCGAGTTTGCCTGACCAACTCTCTGGTTAGCTTATTACCAAAATCGGTCCCACCGAGTTTGTGTAATCGGTCTCACCGAGATTACGCTATTCCCTAACCCTAATGAAATCGGTCCCACCGAGTTGACATGTCGGTCCCACCGAAAATCCTAACGTTCACATTTTGAACTAAATCGGTCTGACCGAGTTCTCTGAATCGGTCCCATCGAGTTTGGTAAATTGTGTGTAACGGTTAGATTTTGTGTGGAGGCTATATATACCCATCCACCAAATCTTCATTCATGGAGAGAGCCATCAGAACATGCCTACACTTCCAACATACATTTTCTGAGAGAGAACCACCTACACTTGTGTTGAGGTCAAGATATTCCATTCCAACCACATAAATCTTGATCTCTAGCCTTCCCCGAGTTTCTTTACACTCAAATTATCTTTCCACCAAATCCAATCCTATGAGAGAGTGTTGGGTGTTGGGGAGACTATCATTTGAAGCACAAGAGCAAGGAGTTCATCATCAACATACCATCTATTACCTTTTGGAGAGTGGTGTCTCCTAGATTGGTTAGGTGTCACTTGGGAGCCTCCATCAAGAGATTGTGGAGTTGAACCAAGGAGTTTGTAAGGGCAAGGAGATCGCCTATTTCGTGAAGATCTACCCTAGTGAGGCAAGTCCTTCGTGGGCGACGGCCATGGTGGGATAGACAAGGTTGCTTCTTCGTGGACCCTTCGTGGGTGGAGCCCTCCGTGGACTCGCGCAACCGTTACCCTTTGTGTGTTGAAGTCTCCATCAACGTGGATGTACGATAGCACCACCTATCAGAACCACGGATAAAAAATCTCCGAGTCTCCAATTGCGTTTGCATACTCCAATCCCATCTCTTTACATTCTTGCAATTTGCATGCTTTACTTTCCGCTGCTCATATACTCTTATCATGCTTGCTTGATATGTATTGTGAATGTTTAAACATGTGCTAAAACTCCACTTCAACTTAAAGAAATTAAAAACTGCCACTTTTCTTACTAAGGGTCTATTCACCCCCCTCTAGACACCTCTTCTCGATCCTTTCACAAGTAGATAAAAACCTAGGAGAGAGGTGGACCTGGGACATGGTCAGTGTCCGCAGTTATTTCATAATAACACGCTTAACGAGATTGGGTATTTGATCTAAGACTGCCACTACCATATACAAACTAACCGCCGCATGAGATAATAGTTTATGGGGCCCTCGGCGTCGTACGATTCTACCGAAAACTCTGTTAGAAGTCACAGTTGAGTGGCACGCCCCGGTGAGCCGGTTATGCCTGCATACAGAGGTGGGTTTGGTCCCGACCCTCCTCGCAAAGTGCAGGAGTGCTTAAGGTGATTGACCCATGGCGTGCTGACCTCTCTAGAGAGCCTAGGTGGGACTTTGACGTGTCAATTAGCCGAGGTCGGGCATTACCCAGAACGTGTGTCCGCCCAGAGGTAAACGAGCGTATCGGGTTATGTGGTGGAAGTAATCTATTCGAATAGCCGTGTCCACGTTGACAGGACGACTTGGAGTTGTCTGCCGACCTCTTACAACTAAAACTGAATACTTGTTAAACACACCCAGATAAGACATAGATAATCCCGGAGATTGCTTTCTCACAGGGCTACGAGGGAAGGATCTCTGGGCAGGTTTATTTTTATATGTATGTGCAAGACGATACCATATACGCTCCTCTTCTCACCTTATTCTGGCATTTCTGCAGTTTGATCTACATATACTACCCCATTTCTTTGATACCGGTGCATATCTAGTATAGATCTGATGTAAGTCTTGCAAGTACTTCGGATGAGTACTCATGCTTGCTTGGATACTCTTTTCATTCGACCCGGCTGCTGTGACAGCTGGTAGCACCCCGGATGCAGGTTGCCCTGATGGTGTGTACTACGTGAAGACCGACGACCAGGACTAGTCCGGAGGTCCCATGCAGGATACCATCTAGTGTCGTTATTTTGCCCAGCCTTCTTAAGGCAAAACTTGTCTAACTATGTCTGTATTCAGATAATATTTGCTTTCATGATTGATGTATTATGGGTCCTCGTGGCCCTGGTTTGTAATATAAAGATTTATGTTTATCTTTGTGTCGTAGAGTTGTGTTGTGATATTAACGTGAGTCACAGTTCGTGATCGCGCATGATGCGTGATTATAATCCGGGGCATCACACTCGGTTCTGTTATCAAATGAAACAAAGGTTCACAACAGGGGTTGAGCTGGAGCTAATGTTACCCTGATGTACCACTTAACCATGGAATGAAATTCTAAATATGCTAAACCTGGCCAGGTTTAGTTTACCACATTTTTTTTTGAGTTTTTTGTATCATACAAAATCGTCCAATGGATGTCCGACGCGTGTAATACTGGGGGATGCAGCGGTGTGCGCGGCCGGGTGCGCCGAGCAACTGCCGTAGGGAAATGCAAAAAAATGCGCCGTCCGTTGACGATTGGCTGCATGCCTTGCAATGCTCCCAGTTCGGGATTGGATCCGTCTCTGGCGGTTGCGGAGATCAAGTTGGATACGATGTGCCTTGCATGTGCCTGCATGCGCTGCTGCTTATCTTTTTTTTTTTCGTCTCATGCCACGTACGCCAGGCTGGGGTCGCTGTCCCCTGTAGCTTCGTGATTTCTGGCGTTGGCGGTTGCCGCTTCGGTAGAGTTTTCTGGGCCTTCCCTTGCCGCCTTTGCTGCCCGTTTCCAAGTTGGCTTCTTCTTTGCTGCCAGCTCCTATAAATAGTGGCGGCCTTGGGCGTCCGACTCTCATTTTGTTCGCTTCGTTCCTCATGCTATCCTCCTCCTCCCAACCAGGCCCAGGCATTCCAACCATGACGCGGCGGCCGGATGGAGCCGATATGGCGTGGCAGCGGCTTCACAACGGCAACGACACCTATCAGTTCCCCCTAGCGCAATCATGTTAGTCTGCTCTCCGCATCCTCTCCCGCGAGCACCCTCGATGCCGGCCACCTGCAGCAACCAAAAGGCTAAGGACATCTTCCGGGCTGCGGCGCAGCCCCGCTGCAACGGCCTCGACTTGCAGTTCCGGCAGACTGGGTAGGCCGTCGGTTCCGACAGAAGCGCTCGCCCACGTGACCCGGTCTCGAGGAGACGCCCATCTCGACGTGGAAGCAGCGGGCGGCGGCTCCTGGCCAAGATCCCGGTGGTGGAGCGGTGTCGCGGCATGCGAGACCATCCGGTGAGCGCCCTCCGGCACACGACGCGCGGCACAACGACGCCCTCCGGCTCGGTTCCCTCCGGGCGTCGTACGTGTTTTCATTTTATTCCATGTCTGACACGCAGGTTGTTGGCGGCGGCGGCGCCAGGACAACTCTGCTGCTCTTCATGTGGTTCTAGCAATCTGCTTAGTGTTCGTTTCTCCCGATGCCGACGGTAGCGTCGTTCCTTCCTTGGCGAGTGGCGGGCACGTCCGGGCGATCCTCTCCTCCTGGTCAACCAAGGCGTGCGAGTACAACTCCTGCTTTTGTGTCGTCTGCACCCATGTGTGTACTCTGTTTCACGCAGTCGAGGGATCGCACTGTCAGCCGTGACATTCCCTGGCGAAGTGGCGAGCGGACGCCATGTTCGCCCTGTCGCTTCACTCCCGGTCGACCAAGGCACACGGCCACGACGCCCACCTCTGCATCGCCTGTGTCCAATGTGCGTGCTAACGGTCTGCGCTGCCGAGGGATGCCTCCGTGTGCTCCTACGTCGGTTGCTGCCATAGTCCCATGTGCTCAGACTCAGATGCATCGAACCGGCGCAGGCATGGGCGCCATCACGGGACCGGGAGCACCGCTGCGTGCTGCAGACACGAGGGCAGCCCTTCGTAATGCCATCATGGTGCCGCCGGCTGCTTCAGTACAGGATCGTGTTGCTGACACACGTGCTTGCCATCGGCAGCGGCCAGGGCGAGCGCGCGTGGGAGGACCGCGGGCTGCCGAAGCGTGTGTTCGACGCGCGGGCGACTGAGTGAAGGCCCAACGTGTAATATTGGCTCCTGAGTATCTGTACTTTTACGGGCTTGAAGCTATGTATCACTTGATTTTATCTTGTTGAATAAAGTTAGCCTGCTGCATGGCAACCACGTCTTCTATTAGTTTACGAGAAAAGAGATTCTGCCATGCACGGGAGATCCCGTGCATGGCTCAGCCGTGCATTCTCTTAAAGATTAGGATGCAGGCATGTTGGTTCCCAGTTTAAGCCATTCTATATCACTGACACGCAATAGTACCTCACTCATCCATACTCTTTCATATAATTTCGAAGCTTCAACCTATTTTATTTTTTGAATCACAATTCCAATTTACGATCTGTTTACATTTTTGAGTTCCTTGCGATTAGGATTTTGAAACAAGACCATTTTTAATATATTTTGAGAGGTTTAAAGTTTGTATTTTATAACATGATGAAACTCTAGGAAACAAAATGATGCAATCTAGAACACGAAAAACCTAATAAGTTTTAAGTGTATTGACACTGAATGAAACATTATGATACGACTTCAAACAGTTGAACCACGGTGAAACCCTTTTGAAACATAATAAAACATTTGAATTTTTTTAGTACCTTTATATTGTAATGCATGTGTTTATGGACGGAGAGAGTAGATGAATAGTGCACTCTACAGTTTGATAATGACGCACTCATCTGTAACGTTTTATTTGTGAAATATATGTAGCATTTCTGACCCAACACTCAATGGATATGAGAGTATAGAGATAAAGAAATAATATCAAACATCTTAATGAAAAAAGTGGCATGGATCCCACACAAAGCATTAACTGCTCAGCTATGCACGGTACCTCCCGTGCATGGTAGAAAGGCCGGTCTCATTAGTTTACATAGAGTTGTGATTGGCCAGCGTTTGTGTGCACTAGCAAAAGCTGATGTGACTATGTGCATGTGCATCTCCAAGGTGCTTTCAAGGGTACGTACTGTATCAGTTTTTCCCAGTTGTGATCGGCCTGGCTCCTACGTATAGTTTATGTGTATATCAATATATGGCTGATGCGTGCTAAGAGCATCTCTAGCGACCCTGCATACGTGGTCAAATCCGTAAAATTTTTACGTTTTACAGTGTTGGGCAAAAAAATGTCCAGAATAGAAACCGTAAAAGTAGTCCAACCCGTAAAATTTTTAAGGGCCATCGCAAATGCACGCCCATAACCCTTATCTTTGGAGGTTGGAGGGCCGAATATAGGGGGGCCCGTGTACCGATCAAACCTCGTCGGAGCAAACACGCCGCCGCGGAGTTTGCCGGAATCTGCTCTAAACTCGCCGGAATTCATCACCGCACACCAGAAAAGGCCGCTAGATGCCGCAATCGATCGCCACCTGTTCGAATTGGAGGAGCTCGACATCGCCGTGGCCTCCCATGACCTCAGCTTGGCCGCTGGAATCCTACCGGCGTGGCAGGCAGAGGGGCACGACTCGGCTGGCAATAGAGCAAGGCGCGAACGATGGAGGCGACGGGGCGTGGCCGGCAGGGGCGGGGCATGGCCCGATGGGCGACGGGGCATGGCCTGCGGGCGATGGGGCGCGGCCGAGGGGGTTGGGCGCGGCCGGCGTGGCCGGCACAGCCGGCTGGAGGAAGGGACGGCATCGGCCGGACTGGAAGCCGGCCGCGAATATACTTTTTTACGGATCCGTTTGAAGTGCATATGTGCCAGCCGAGCCAGCCCATAAAAAGCGGTTTCTTGCGAATCGCAAACGCGTTTTGTGGGCCGGCGGGATGCGGGGTCTGCTAGAGTTGCTCTAAGGCACACTTTAATTAGTTTTATTCCCTCATGAAGGGCAGGCGATAACAGATATAGGTTATTTTATCTAATTCTAAAGTGACATATTTTCAACTTTGTTTAATGATGTCAAGATGTTGGTAAATTTGAAAGTTGGAACACCTTGGCTGATAGAGAAAAAGATGAGCTCAAATGTTGTTCCTCTGTTATCAAATTCATTCGATGCCAAGCAGGTAGAATTGGGACTTAATGATGCTATAGCACCTGCAAATGGGGGTGCAGGAGTTCGCAATTATGGGACTACCCCTCAGGATAGAAGATTTTGCTTTTTGTATTCTAGAAAGTGATTTTGCTGGAGAAGGAATGGTTATGTCAACATTTCAAAAGATGATTCAAATCTTAAGAGCAAAGCTACTTCTGTGGCGTTTCTTGCTTTAGCTACTGGCGGGTGCGCCAGTGAAATATGTCGTGTTGGTGTCTTCCACTTCAATATGTTTACAAGTTAATTTCTGAAGCCTGCAGTGTTTCGCTTCCGGGTACTTTGGTTCACCTCAGCATGGTTCATTGATCACCTTACAGCATGCAGTACGTCGGAACAAAAAAATGATGTCCAAACTAGCAATCAAGCAAACAGTTGAAAAATGAATACATGTGTCTTCCTTTTATCATGTGTAATGTCAACACAAAATATAGACAAAAATCTGTATCATCTTATCACGGCTACAAATCCAGCGGGCGGTCGAACAAGGACACTGTGAGTTGCCAAATAATCAAATATATATATATCATGCAATACCACTATGTATCCCATTTATCTGTAATGCACTGACTCCTTTCATTCAATAGAGTTTTTCTTGTTGGAATATTTCAGCCTCCGTACCAACATAATTTTTTTGACATAAACCATAACATAAAAAATAGTTAACACGGAAAAACTGAATAATAAATAAAATGATTAAAAGATACAATTTGATATCACCATACACATAATTTCTTTTTTTTTAATTTCTCACACAGCGTATCAACAGATGGAGGTAATGTAAGCAAAAAGAGGAAACGAACCAGAGAAGATAGGCGAAATACAGGAAGGGAAAACACCTATTTATAGTGTACAAAGAGATGGAAAGAAGAAAACAAACTCAAACACAAATTATGGAACAACGGCAGGCTAAAATGACCCACATAGTCGGTACCGCCTGCAAAAAGCAATCAGTCAAACAGTTTGCTGTCGATGAGCCGGATGTCCGACCGCCCATGCCTCTTGTCTTGTTGTCATTGGACGGACATACGCATCCTCTGGGCACCGCTTCGGCCGACTACCATTGGCCAGTCATATATGCAGGCGCCCCACACCGATTCCGCTGCATGATTGCGCCCATGTCTCTTGTCGTTTTGCCTCTGGACTCAAGTGCGAATCTCCTGGCCACCGCTTCAATCAATTCCAATTGGTTGGTCGTCGACCCACGCGGCATCGCTCAATTGAGCTACATGCATGCAGCACCTGAAGTGACTACGTACCTCTACCGCCTTGTGTCTAGATGCAAGTGCACACCGACGACCGCCGCTCTGCTCTATTTTCGTTTGTCTCTTGCGAACAAGAAACTTATTACATCATAAATTTTCTTATACAGAAGGAGAATCTTATGGTTTACATCCCAAGGCGACCGATGCTTGAAGCAGTTATTGAAACAATTGGTTTAAAAGTACAAGGCTATACATGTTGGTACGTCCATGAAGGTATGATGCAAGCATCTGTACTAATTGCCCTACCATGTCAGGAAGATAGTTTTAGAGAATCTTCCATCACATATGAAGGGGAAGCAGCTAATTCAGAAGATGAAGTAATGGAGAAGGCAGCTCAAGTGGCCTTAGAATGCATTTGTGCATATTACAATATTTCTGTTAATGATCACAATTACTATGCCCTTGAAGTCACAAAAGAAAGGTTGTTTACAGCAAGAGAGAAAGCTCAAACAAAAACAATGGCAATTCAACATGGCGCGACGGCAAGTAACTACGCAGCAGAATGAATTTGCAAGACAAACAATGATTCTGGCAAAGATATGCAATAGCTTCTTTGATATACTACCACTCCGCATGTACCCTCAGCGCCCAGAAAGCAGTGACCCTATTATTACATACACATGCGCACACCCTTCCGTCGGACGTATAGAGGAATTTGCAAAATCACTTTACCACTTTATCACAGGCACCAATCCTGCAGGAGGCTACACCAGACTAATCTAATTCACCAACGGCTACTTCTAGCTTTGTTAGCGTGCTTGCGTTTGTACGAATGGTTCTTTTAGCTTATTTACATGGTGTGTTTCTGTTTTTGTAAGCTGTTCTCTACGTAGTGTGCCACTTTCAGTATTTACCTATGTATCCCTACATTTACCTAATGTCATCAGTTTCATATGTTCAATTCCTTCAACGTTTCTATGTATTATCATGAGATTTAATGGACATGCAACAAACTGAAAGTTGAATCAACAGATTGTCCATTTGCGAGTGATCATCGAGCGCGGCGTGCCGCCGCGCGGGTTAGGCTAGTAAGCAACGATGTACAGCACAAAATGCAATTTTTTTAATATATAAATAAAATGCAGAACTTGCCTGACAAGGTCCATTAACCAAGCACTTTCTTCTTACCAAATATTTCAAGTTATGATGATAAAGTTCTATCAATTTCCTTTTGTCTGGATCATACTGAATCTCCTCCCTATGTATATCTTTAGGAGCATCTTGTAATGGTGACTTTCTTGTGAGAAGAAACTTGTTCATATTATCTGCATTGAAAAAATAAAATCACAAATAAGTCATCATAAATAGTGAAGCGAATGAAGACACGAAGTATACATGATCACGGGTTCAAACACTAGCTAATTCCCCATGTTTTGCTAAAACACATATATGTAAATATATTTAAATAGGATTTAATCTACTACTCTCTCTGTTCCATAATATAAGATCGTTTTGCAAGGTAAAATAAATTGCAAAACGTAATATAAGATCGTTTTGCAAGCTAAAACAATTTGCAAAACAATCTTACGTTATGAAACGGAGGGAGTAGCTATAAGTTTACACATACAAATATTGCAACTTGTAATTTTTTTCACAAGAAACAACACATAAAAGCGCATATCGAATTAGTTTTGGAATCAAGGAGAGAGAGAGAGAGAGAGAGAGAGACAGAGAGAGAGAGAGAGAGAGAGAGACAGAGAGAGAGAATGGATCGACAGATCAAATATCAATCCATGCGGACATGTTGGCTGTAAATCAAATATCGATCAGGGCTAGTAGATCAATGCTTGGCGGCGGCTGGGCATGTTGGCTGTTCTCGCCTGCTCGGCTCTTTTGGAATCGGGAGTTGGGACAGGACATAGCGAGAGGAGGAGATGGATAAGAGGATCGAGAAGACGGATCGATTGCTCGTGGGTGCGTCCGTTCGTCCCGTGGTCAGCGAACATATGCGATGTGAGCTGCAGTGAACGTACGTGACGAGGAGACCGATCGAATCAATCAGCCTGAAGTTTTTTTAGGGGTATTATCAATCAGCCTGAAGTTGAGCGTGAGAGCCTTTTGTGGGCTGATTCTATGGGCCCTATGGCACTGCTGCTGGCCTACCCTGATGCGTTGGGCTTTATATGGTAAAGTACTAAGAATCACCCTGTGCCTGTGCCACAGGGTGGGCCTATTGGGCTCCACCGACTTCACAACCCAAATCAGAATAGTTAAACTCCCCTAGGTTAACCTAGGGTTCCACCTATCCTCCGACGAAACTGCCGGAGTCCATGTAAATTCTCTCCGGTTGCCGACCCTCGTTGGCCGTCGGTGAGATCCATCATCCTCCGTCGTGTGCGCGCGCGTGCATGGCGGATCTGACAGGCCAGTGCAAGGGGAAGAGGCGGATGCAGTAGCGATGGTGGCGGCGGCTCGGCCAAGTGGTTCTGAGACGCCTAGGGGGGTGCTAGGGATGAGTCTGGGAGGGAGGATAGGCAGAACCAGAGATCGCAAGATGTGAGGAATCAGGCAGAGGAAGATGAGGAGGAGATATGGCGACTACTATGGGCCAGATCCAGATCTGGAAGACCAATTTGCGAGGATGAAGCTTCATGGGAGGGAGGAGGAGGAGCTGGATTTCTCGGAGGAGGTGGATGAACTCATCAAGGATGTGCGCTGGCTGGCTCTGTTCCGAGTCCACACCACGAAGCCTTTTAGCCATGCCGCGCTGATGCAGCAGATGCGTAATGCATGGGCGGCGACACAAGGGGTTACTTTCAATGTCAAAGGCCCGAATCTGTTCCTTGTTCAATGCCATTGTTTAGGCGACTGGAAGAAGATCATGGAGGGGGGGTCGTGGTTGTTTCGGAGGGCTCCGGTGGTACTACAGGAATATGATGGCTTCTCAGATGTCAAAGGGTATAGACTAAACAAGATACCGGTGTGGGCAAGGGTGAAGGGGCTGCCCGATGGACTGACGAGGAGGAGAGAATTGGCCGAGAAAGTTGCAGCAAAGGTGGGAGATCCACCGTTCAGTGTGATTATGAATGAGGGTAGAATAAACCCGGCTAGTACCCTACGAGTTAGGGTTTATGTTGATGTCAATATCCCGCTGGTCCGGTTTGTGCCTATTACGTTAAAGGAGTACAAGAGGTACAGTGTCTTCTATGAGAAGCTCCCAGATTTCTGTTTTGCTTGTGGAAGGATGGGACACCTAGCTGATGAATGTGGCGACGGTGTACATGACCCGAGAACTTTTGAGTGGGGGGATTGGCTGCTTTGGGAGCCGAAGATGCCGACAGCTCAGGGTCTAGGTGGAAGAGGGAGAGGGGATGGAGGAGGAAGAGGTAGATGGAGGGATGCTGGAAGAGGAGAAAGGGGAGGCCGGGGAGGAAGGGATTCGGGAGGTCGAGGGAGAAGAGAGTTCGGAAATGATGGGGCTGCTGCTGAAACGCAGAGGGCGGAGATGGATGGAGTGGAAGCTGATCAGGAGCAACATCACGGTGAAGAGGGGGGGGGGTGAGAAAGGAGCCCGGAAACGACTGGTGGCAGCGGATGGTAGTGTCCATATAAGAGGCCAGCAAGTCCCGAATCTAGCGGGCAGAGTGGGAGGATCAGTACTCCGCCTTGAGGGTGCTACATCTTCTGGCGCCAACGACACAGCAACTACGCCTGAGAAAGTGCAGGTGGTGAAGCGGAGGAAACAGGATGAGGGAATGGTTGTGGACGGAATTGAATATACAGCTAAGGCGGCCTCCGGTGAGGAGGACCGCCGAGCCCAATGAGGACTATGTGCTGGAACTGTCGAGGAATTGGTGACCCGGCGATAGTTCGTGAGCTCCGCGATCTTGTGGAGGCTAGTGCGTCGTCGGTGCTGTGTATTGTTGAAACCCAACTGGCAAAGTACCGAGTGGAAGGTTTGGCGAGTAGGTTAGGGTTTAGTAGTAGTTTTGGAGTAGGTAGTAGTGGAAGAAGTGGGGGTTTGTGCTTGTATTGGAAGAATAATATCAATCTTGAAATAAAAAACTTTTCTCAGTATCATATCGACTCGGTGATTTCCCAACACGAGAGGAACCATGGCGTTTATCATGCTTTTATGGTGCTGCTAATGTAAGCACGAGGTACAAAACATGGGATATGATGAAGATTTTAAGAGGTGAAAGCACGCTGCCTTGGGTGTGCATGGGGGATTTCAATGAGATTCTTCGGCCAGAGGAACAAATGGGACCAAATGAACGGGACAGTGCCCAAATTGCAGGATTTCGAGAAGCTGTTGATGTTTGCAACTTAGCTGATTTGGGGTATAAGGGGCTGGATTGGACTTTCGAGAAGAGAGTGGTGGGGGTGAGTTCTGTCGTGTTCGACTTGACAGAGCCCTTGCTACTGCAAGTTGGTCGGCTTTGTTTCCATTTGCTTGATTGAACATCTCACGGCGGCAAAGTCTGACCACAGCCCCATTGTCCTGTCAAATATGTTGGAGGATAGCAGCATGAGATACTCACTGAAGAAACCTTCCCGTTACGAGTGCGCGTGGGAATCCGATGACAGGTTCGGCGAGGCTCTGGAACAAGCATGGGAGGCGGAGCTCCCTGCAAACACTGTTGGTGATCTGGCGCATAAGTTGAATAATGTTGCAACAAGTTTAAAGAGGTGGAGTAGACAAACGTTCGGCTCAGTCAGGCAGGAGCTTAGAGACCTGAGGCAACTCCTAGCAGGTCTTCGAGCCGACCCGTTGAGGGTTGGGCCGGGTCCCGAGGAGAAGCAAGTGCAGGACAGGATTGTCGAGCTGTCGTTTCGGGAAGAGGTGATGATGAGGCAACGTGCACGAGTGCAATGGCTATCAGAAGGAGACGCGAATACAAAGTATTTTCAGAAGAAGGCGAGTGCACGCAAAGCAAAAAACAAGATCAGTATCTTGGAGAGGGGTGATGGAACTACCTGTTCGGATCCACGGGAATTGGCGGATATGACAAGTGCTTTTTATGAGAGTCTGTACACCTCGGAGGGATCTATTGGCATTGAGGAGGTGTTGTCACATATACCACGTAGGGTAGATGCAGCGATGAATGCCCATATGAATGCAAGATACAGTAGAGATGAGGTTAAAGAGGCGTTATTCCAGATGTTTCCCACAAAGTCTCCTGGGCCAGATGGCTTTCCGGTAGCATTTTTCAATGACCTTTGGGATCTTTGTGGCGATGAGGTGACAGGTATGGTAATAAGATTATTTGAAGGAGATGATTCACCGGAGGATATCAACAACACGTTCATCGTTTTGATTCCCAAGATTGCGAGTCCAAAATTATTAGGACAATTTCGGCCGATAAGCCTTTGTAATGTGATCTACAAGATCGCTACCAAGGTTTTAGCGAACAGGCTAAAGATAATCCTTCCGGAGGTGATTTCTGAAGAGCAGTCAGCTTTTGTCCCACGGCGTCTGATTACAGATAACTTCATTACAGCTTATGAGTGCTTACATTATATGAAAACGAGAAGGGTGAAGGGCAATCGTTTCTGTGCTCTGAAGCTTGACATGATGAAGGCCTATGATAGGCTTGAGTGGTCATATCTCAAAGCGGTGATGCTAAAATTGGGTGTCAGCCCGAGGTTTACTGAAACCATCATGAGGTGTGTATCTTCGGTTTCTTTCTCAGTCTCTTTAATGGTGGAATTCTGGATGCTTTCAGGCCATCACGGGGTTTACGACAAGGGATCCTATCTCCCCCTATTTATTTCTGTTGGCGGCTGAGGGCCTTTCTTGCTTACTGAAAGCACAAGATGCAGGGATAAGAGGTGTTTCTGTTGCGGCCACAGCGCCGGTAGTAAACCACCTCCTCTTTGCGGATGACAACTTGCTTTTCTTTGAAGCTACAGCGGAGAGTGCAATAAAAGTCCGGGAGCTGCTGAAGAAATATTGTGATGCGTCAGGCCAACGTATCAACACAGAAAAATCATCAATTTACTTTAGCAAAGGTGTGCCTGAACCATTGAGGGATGTGGTAAAAAGTTCGCTTGATGTGCATAATGAATCACTTTCAGAGAAATATCTTGGGCTTCCAACCGACGTTGGCAGCTCGAAGGAGGGGTGCTTTCGATACTTAAAAGACAGAATTTGGAAGCAGGTACAAGGTTGGATGGAAAAATGCTTATCAGCAGGAGGGAAGGAAGTTCTCATTAAATCGGTAGCACAATCCGTACCAACCTATTCTATGGCTTGTTTCAAACTGCCACGAGGCTTGTGTGAGCATATTAATGGTCTACTCAGAAAGTTTTGGTGGGGCAGCAAAGGCGGAGAAAGGAGAACGGCTTGGGTGTCATGGACTACTATGTGTAAGCCTAAATTCATGGGAGGAATGGGTTTTAGAGACATTGAACTCTTTAACCTAGCTTTGCTTGCCCGACAAGCCTGGCGCCTACTGCAAGACCCTGACTCTTTAAGCGCAAGGGTGCTCAAGGCACGTTACTATCCACAAAGCAGCATCCTTGAGGCCTCATTAGGCAATCATCCCTCTCAGGTTTGGCGCTCTATCATGGAGGGGAAGGAAATCCTAGCACTCGGAATTATCAAAAGAGTGGGTACATGTGTGGATACTGACATTTGGAGTGATAACTGGATACCACGTGACTACAAGCTTCGGCCTCTGTGTGCTTTGAGGGCTGATCCACCGCGCCAGGTGGCGGAGTTGATCGACCCGGTCACAAGGACGTGGAACACACAGATGCTCATCGAAAATTTTGTTGGCCCTGATGTGGATGTTATTCTGAATATCCCGCTGAGCTCAAGGCTGCAAGATGATTTTTATGCATGGCACTATGACAGGCGTGGTATCTTCTCGGTTAAATCAGCGTATCGGATGCTGACGGGCATTAAATATCAACGGGAGGAGTGGATTGAACATGGCGCAGGCACTTCCGATCGAGCCTCGACCAAACGGGATTGGACCCGCCTCTGGAAGACGAGGGTACCGTCGAAGGTCAGGGTGTTTACCTGGCGACTTGCACATACCTCGCTGCCAACTGGGGTCACTCGACGGCACCGAAACATGGCGGACACAGCGGTATGCCCGTTGTGCAATGCTCAGGAGGATACCTGGCGCCATTCCTTGTTTGATTGCCGCATGGCTCGCTGCGTGTGGGCTCTGGGTGTAGAGGACGTCTTTGGAACATGTCATTTCGAATAGATCTCCGGATCCCAGGCTGTGGTTGTTCTGGCTGTTTGAAACCTTAAACGAGCAGGAGCTTGCAAAGGTTTTGATCACCATGTGGGCAGTGTGGTGGGCGCGTAGGAAAGCAATCCATGAAAATGAATTTCAGAGCCCGCTGTCAACCTGGTGCTTCTCCGATCACTGTGACAGCTGTTGGGACCCGGCCTCGTAGCAAAGCATGGCTACCACCAGAGGAGGATGAAGCAAAATTCAATGTGGATGGAGGTATATCGAGGCATGGCCATGTTGGGGCAGCAACGGTGATATCTGAGAGGCAAGACGATCTGTTCACAGGAGCTTGACCTTTGGTCTTTGAAGGTTTGAGCGATCACGACAGCTCTAGAGGCACATGCATGTAATGAAGCTCTCGCTTTGGCTGCGATCTTGCATCTACCACGTCTTGATTGCCTCCGATTGCTTGGAAGTGGTGAACAGGATAGAAGCGAACGGCGACACATTATGCATCGGTGTTACATGAAATATCGGAGAGGAGAAGGGATTTCCACCATGTCAAGTTCAAGTTCGAACAGAGAGAATAATTTGAAAGCGCATACCTTTGGCGAAAGCAGCATCTTCTCTTGTTGTAGGCCGCCACATTTGTCTAGGGACATTACCAGACATCATTTGTATTCCGATGTTGATTACTACTTAATAAAGTTCCTAGTTCCCCGTCAAAAAAAAGTAGAATTACATTACAACAAAGTAAAAGGTCAAAGCTTTGGAGTCAGAGCTAGATCCGCTATCCTAGCTAGGCGAGTGTGCCGGGGCTGCTTCTGCAACTTGCCGCCCCATGTTCCCTCTAGTTAGGGTTTTTATCCTCTTGAGGCGATTGCGATCGCCATCGTTGAGATCGTGATCTTCCCTACCTCCGGCGTGTCTTTGTGCCTCCTCTCGTCGAGCGGGGGTGCGGGGACGCCCCTGGTCCAGGCGGGGTTGTGGAGGAGGGCTCTAGGGCTATCTACAAGGGCTCGGTGGTTTCTCATCGGGCTAGGATTTCGAGTTTTGCCATGGCGTCTGACGGAGCTTCGGGGTCGCGGTCTGCGGCGGCGCCCAAGACGGACGACGTGACAACACTGATGAGGGAGTTAGGTCTTCGAGAGGAGGACCTTGACGATGTGGTGTACGATGAGAAAGAGGCGCCGCCGGAGGCATCGCGATGGATGGCGCTGGTCAGGGTGCACTCGCCCAAATCATACCGCCAATATTGGTTTTTTAGGAATATGAGATCGGCATGGGATCTCGCACAGGAGGTGCAGTTCAAACCGCTCAGGATAATCTGTATACAACCCAATTTTCATGTCTGGGAGACTGGGAGAGAGTAACACGTGATGGTCCATGGCACTTCCGGGGAGATGCCGTTATTCTGAAACCATATGATGGATTGGCCAAACCATGGACAGTTCAACTCGACACGATTGAGATCTGGGTGCAGATACATGATGTGCCGCCACTCTATGCCCATCTTGTTCCATCTTTAGCTCAAAAGGCGGGAGAAGTTATATATGCAGAACCCCAATCGCTTGACTTTGTGGGGAATTTCCATCGGGTTTGGGTTCGGATTGATGTCAACAAACCCTTAAAGAATGCAGTCTCTATGATAAGGGACGGAAAGCGCCAGATATATCGTGTGAGATATGAGAAGCTCCCCGATTGGTGTGCGGTCTGTGTTAAGCTAGGTCACCTCTTCAAAGAACATGGCAGTGGGATTCATCCTCCAGAAGCCTTAGTTTTCAAAGATCTTAAAGCTTCCTCGGCCATGCGTACTGGACAGGGTCCGGGAGGGGGCCGTGGTCGGAGGGGAGGCCGAGGAGCTAGGGGAAACGGTCCTTTCTTTGATCAAGATGGGGGTAGCAAGGAGCAGGCAGATTATACATCCAAAGCTGATGTGGACATGACAGAGGCTGATTATGCAAGGAAGAGGGTACAAGTGCAACAAGGGACACAACCGAGCCTGAGTGCAGCTGGCCAGGGGGCGGCCCTAGCGCTGCCACCTCCCACTGATCCCATTAGTCCTAGCAGCAAACAGGTCTTGAAGAGGGCCAAAACACATGAAGCAGCAGAAGAGCAAAAGGAGGGCGATCTTGGCAAGGTTGTCTCAGCGTTGGCGGGCTCCTTCGAGGAGCGCCGCCGGGCCCAATGAACATCTTTTGTTGGAACTATCGTGGTGCGGGTAAAGCTTGCGACAGTCCGTGAACTTCGCGATTTCGCGAGGCAATTTACCCCTACCCTTTTGTGCATTGTTGAGACTCAAATTGAAGGTGCTAGGGTAGAAGCATTAGCTGGAACTTTGGGCTTTGACAACTCTTATGCTGTTAGTAGTCAAGGTAGGAGTGGTGGAATAGGTTTGTTTTGGAATAACTCAATAAAGGTGGAAGTTCTTGGTTACTCTTTATATCATTTAGATGTGTCTGTTGAGGAACAAGATGCAGATAAATGGAGAATGACATGCGTTTATGGAGAGGCACAAACACATATGAGGCATCACACATGGACAACTTTGAAAAACATTAGTACTTTGAGCGATCTTCCCTGGCTCTGTATGGGGGATTTCGATGAAGTTTTACGTCCAAATGAACATCAAGGAGTTGGCCAGCGTAGCAATGCCCAGATCCAAGCCTTCAGAGAAGTACTCGATGTTTGCATGTTACTTGACCTTGGCTATAAAGGCAATTTTTGGACCTTCGAGAAGAAAATGTGAGGAGGGAGCTATACTGAGGATCTTGACTTGTGAGCTCTAAATAAGCAGCGTCATGGCTGGCAAGGTATCCGCTAGCTGCGGTCACGCACTTGACCGGGGTTACATCAGATCATGCACCTCTACTCTTAGAGCGGGATGTGCAGAACAAGGAGCGGACTCAGAAACCGTTCAGGTACGAGCTTATGTGGGAGGCGCACGAGACCTTTCTTGACACCGTAGCTTTGGGATGGGGGGCTGGCCCTCCGTGCACGTCTGTGGCAGCACTACGCCACAAGTTGCGGAACCTGGCGACTAACTTGCAGCGATGGAGCCGGGACACATTCGGGGGTGTCAGGAAAGAAATTTAAAAACTCAAACAGATGTTAGAGGAGCTCAAAATTGACCCAGCAAGAACGGGTCCTTCCCATGTCGAGCTAAAAATCAATGAGAAGCTGATTGAGATGTATCAGAGGGAGGAGGTTATATGGCGTCAAAGAGCTAGGGTGGAGTGGCTTTCGGCAGGAGACAAAAACACAAAATTCTTCCATCTTCGAGCCAGTCTTCGGCGCAAGAAAAATATGATAAAGGCTCTCTGAGAACTCCACAGGAGTGGAGATATCCGATCCAAAGAGCTAAAGGTATTAGCTAATAAGTTTTACCAATCTTTATATCTCTCCGAAGGTGTCCAAAACATGGATGCGGTGCTTGATCATGTGCCGAGGAAGGTGACAGATGAGATGAACTCAAACTTGTGTGCCCCATATACCAAGGAAGAGGTTAAGACTGCTTTATTTCAGATGTTTCCGACAAAGGCTCCAGGCCCAGATGGTTTTCCTGCTCACTTTTACCAAAGGTATTGGGAGGTTTGTGGTGATGAAGTAACAAATATTGTTCTCAGAATAGTAAGGGGCGAGGAGATCCCAGAATCTGTTAATGATACAGTACTGGTATTGATTCCTAAGGTAACGACCCCTACAGTTCTTGCTCAATTCCGACCTATAAGTCTATGCAATGTTCTGTATAAAATAGCCTCAAAATTGATAGCCAACAGGTTCAAGAGGATTTTGCCTGACATAATCTCTGAGGAACAGTCTGCCTTTGTCCCTGGGAGGCTTATTACTGATAACATCATATATGCTTATGAGTGCTTACATTTTATGAAAAGGTCGAGAGCAAAGTCGAACAGTTATTGTGCTCTGAAGCTGGACATGATGAAGGCATATGATAGACTGGAGTGGGCATATCTCAGAGGTATCATGACTAAAGTGGGTTTTAATCTACATTGGATAGATGTGGTCATGGGCATGGTCTCTTCAGTCTCTTTTTCTGTTTGTTTTAATGGCGAGAAGCTTGACTCTTTTATACCCACTCGTGGTATCCGGCAGGGAGATCCAATCTCCCCCTAATTGTTCTTGATTGCAGCAGAGGGCCTTTCGTGCCTCCTTAAATCAAGTTCTCAGTCGTCTCTTACAGGTATCCAGGTGGCTCCCTCGGCTCCCACCGTCAACCACCTCTTGTTTGCAGATGATAGCCTGTTGTTATTTAAGGCAAGTGGGGAGAGCTCAACTATGGTATCAAACCTGCTTGATACGTATTGTTCTGCTTCTGGTCAACGGATCAACAATGAAAAATCCTCTATTTTCTTCAGCAAGGGTTGCCCAGTACATACAAGAGAAGTTGTCAAGAAAAATTTGCAAGTACAGAATGAGTCTTTGAGCGAACATTACCTAGGAATGCCTACAGATGTTGGCCACTCTGAAAACGGTATGTTCAAATATCTTCGGGACCGAGTGTGGGAGAAGATTAATGGCTGGATGGAGAAGTTACTTTCAGCTACTGGTAAAGAAGTTTTGATCAAATCTGTTGCACAAGCTATACCAGTTTACTCCATGGCATGCTTCAGATTACCACAAGGCCTTTGTGACAGCATCATGTCTATCATTCGGCAATTTTGGTGGGGTTCCAAGCATGGAAAGAGAATCCCAGTTGGGTGGCGTGGGACATAATGACAATGCCGAAGCACTTGGGGGGGCCTAGGTTTCCATGACATGGAGATTTTCAACCTCACCCTACTGGCAAGGCAGGCATGGCGTACCCTAACAGATAGCAACTCGCTCAGCGCCAGAATCCTCAAGGCAGTTTACTTCCCACACTGCTCTCTCCTTCAAGCAGAACTAGGATCGCACCCGTCCCAGATATGGCGGGGCGATTTTGGATGGTCGTGACATCCTGGCGCAAGGGTCATCGGGAGAATTGGTGATGGGGAGGCGACCGATATTTGGCGGCTGTTGGATCCCACGTGATGGTCTTAAGCGTCCAATATGCTCTCTCGTTCAGAACCCTCCGGCGAGAGTGGCACAGCTTATTGATCCAACATCGGCAACGTGGAATGAAAACCTGGTTCGTTCGGTGTTCACCCGTTTCGATGCGGAAGAGATACTACGGTTCCCGCTTTGCACTCGCCGGGTAGGAGATTTCTGGGCCTGGCATGAAGAGCCTCGAGGTAATTTCAGTGTTCGTTCTGCTTACCGAATGATACTAAAAACTAAACATAGCAGGGAGGCTTGGTTAGCTGAGGAGGACGGTACATGTTATGAGCATCAAGACACCAAGAAGTGGTCCATGATCTGGCACATGCAAGTACCATCCAAACTTAAGGTGTTCATGTGGCGGCTAGCCCGTCACTCCATGCCCACGGGATCGGTCCTCAAACGTCGTCATATGGCAACAGAGAACACTTGTTCGCTATGTGGGGCGACTGATACATGGAAACATGCCCTCATTTCATGTCCGATGGCAGCAAGTGTTTGGGCTTTGGCACCGGATGAGTTGGTCCAGCATATGGTTGAGCGTGAGGAGGATGGTCCAAAGGAGTGGTTGTTTGCACTACATGAAATATTGATGAATGACCTTTTCAACCGCCTGGTGGTGATGCTCTTGGCACTTTGGTTTGCTAGGCGTTAAGCAATTCACGATAATATTTTTGGGCACCATACTCTGTCAACAGCTTCATATCAAAATATTTGGATGAACTACGAGTTACCCAATGAGGCATCCTCCTTGACCCCTTCTACCAGCGGCCGTCCAGCGCGGTGGCTTGCACCGCCATCAGGTTACGCGAAGTTTAACACCGATACAGCGGTAACCAGAAACGGTGGGGCAGTGGGGGTGATTTGTAGATGCGAAAGAGGTATGTTTATGGGAGCCTCGACTCTTTCTTTTAGATACATTGTGGATCCCCCGACTTTGGAAGCACTTGCTATTAGAGAGGCACTTGCACTGGCAGATGATCTCTATCTGAGGCGCATCCATGTGGCATCAGACTGCAAAATGGTGGTGCAGGACATACACAAGGAGAATTTGACAAGCTACGGAGCAGTCATTCATGAGATAGTTGAACATTTTTTAGCTTTTGATTTCTGTAATTTTAGTCATGAGTTTAGGAGCTCAAAATTTTGAAGTCACAACTTAGTGGAGCATGCTTTATCTCTCGGTGATGGCCGCCATGTTTAGTTAGGTCATCCCGGGAATTTACCATCCGTCCCTGTAAACATTGTGACGACTTAATAAAAGCTTCGTGGGGTTGCCAAAAAAAAGCTAGGCGAATGTGGACGATGGTAACAGAAGGGAATGTTTACCCAAGTTCGGGCTCTCACGGAGAAGATAATACTCTATGTCCTGCTTGTGTCTATTGTGTTGTGGTGTGTACAAAATACATGTAAAGTAGAGATTTTATATGTTCTATCGACGAGCCTGGACCCCAGACTATATATCACACTTGGGGTCCTAGGGTTACATAACTAGTCAATCTATGTCGGCCGAGGTAGAGTCCTCCACGGCTCCAGTACACTTGTGTGATATTATTAACAATAAGAGAAGCATGAATTAAAAAAAACATGTGGTGATGATAACAAAGCACCCCTTTAAAGATAAGATACCAACAAAGCTTGGAGACCCAGGTATACCGACAACATCTTATCTATAGGTAATATTGATATGCATATTGCTCTTTGTGATATTGTAGCAGGGGTAAGCGTTATGCCTTTGGCACTTTATAGAGGTTGAATTTATGAGAGTGCATCCCGACAGGTATAACTTTTGATATGGATGACAAGTCTACACATTAAACCATGGGCTCTAGGACGCATCAAATGTCCTCATCAACTAGCCAACCATCGCCTGAGCTTCGCTTCCTTGCAGCCCTTCCCGGCTACCATGTCCACACCGCATGATATCAGCCCTGAGAGAGGTTTCGAAAGCCTGGTAACCAAGCGAGTAAGGTAGCGAAGCTTAATGGGCCATGGCCCGGTGTGCGTTGTAGAGACAACTCGACGCTTATGGCGCAGAAGGCAATTCCTATTTGGCGCATGGGTCGCTGGATAGTGACCCAGCGCATGCCCTCCATGCGCCACGTCCTCCTCAGTATGGCCCGGCCCATACTGGTTTTTTTGCCACCGTTTTTTGGAAGGTTCTAGAATCTTCCTTGAACCATTTTTTCTTTTGTTTTTTGCCAGGTTTTTTCTTTATCTATATTTTCCTTCTTTTTTTAATTTCATGAATATTATTTCTAATTTGTGAACATTTTTGGAACACTCACACATTTTTAATATTCATGTACATTTTTTGAATTCATGAACATAATTTTACAAGTTTTTGAACATTTTTTGAATTCATGATTTTTTTAATTCATAGATATTTTATGTATTCATGAACATTTTTTCTGAACTCGAAGATTTTTATTGAAATTTAATGTCTTGCACAACACATGCGCTGGCCAAGAAGTGCGCGCTGGGGGCCGGGGGGGTGGGGGAGTGGGTTTGCGTGTTTGTGCGTCACCCAACGCGTTGTGCACCAAATAGTAGCTCCCGGCGTCGAACAGGAGCACTCCAGATTCCCCTAAAAGAACGAAATCATTAATTAAGGAGTACTCGTTGCAAAGAACACTCCACTTTCCCAGGTCGTGACAAATGGCGCCCATGCAGCGCGCCACTTGCCGCAACCTAGGAGGTTTCCCTTTTTCGTAGACCCGTTTATTAAAAACGTTTTATCTCTTAAACCGTGCGTCCAAATCTCGAACCGTTTTCATCATTGGATTCCTCGCGTCGAGATCTTCAAAACTAGATCCCATGTTGATAGGTTTTGACGAACTTTTTATTCACGAAGAAAACCGGACGAAAAAAACTGGCCGAAAAAACCGAAACGGGAGCACGGTTTTTTTCCTTTCTGAAAGAGGCACGCCCGTGCCTCTCGCGAAATCACAACCGTGCCTCTCGTGGAAGCAAAACCGTGACTCTCGTGGAAGAAAAGAAAACAGAAAACGCGTTTTTTTTTATTTCCGAGAGGCACGGCCGTGACTCTCGCGAAAGCACAACCGTGTCTCCCGCGAAACAAAACAAAAATAGAAAACGCGTATTTTTTTCCCTTTCCAAGAGGCACGGCCGTGACTTTCGCGTAAGCACAACCGTGCCTCTCACGGAAGCAAAACCGTGACTCTCACGAAAGAAAAAAAAACAGAAAACACATTTTGTTTTTCCCTTTTCGAGAGGCACGGTCGTGACTCTCGCAAAAGCACAACCGTGCCTCTCGCGGAAGCAAAACCGTGACTCTCGCGAAAGAAAAGAAAACAGAAAACGCGTTTTTTTTCGTTTTTGAAAGGCACGACCGTGACTCTCGATGAAGCACAACCGTACCTCTCGCGGAAGAGAAACCGTGACTTCCGCGAAAGAAAAAAAAACGCGTTTTTTCACCCAATTTTTTTTTTCAAAAACTTTTTTTATCGAAAAGCTAAGGAAGACCGGGGGAAAACCAAAACGTCAAAAAACCCCGAAAAAACCCGTTTAAAAAGCCGAAAAAGCGTGCGGAAAAATAAAAATAAATCCGAAGGGAGCGTCCAGAGCGCGACACGCGATTTGAACGATCGAGAAAGGCCAAGCAAGATCGATCATTGCGAGGCTCCCGAAGGAGCGCTCGTTAACTAGTTGCTCCCCTAAAAAAAAGCTCTCCGGATATTTGTTCTTTTGAGAGAGAGGAAGTTCCGTTGCCCTTTTGGTATTTGCCGGTCCAGCCGCGGCCTTCATATACAGTACATAGATCCAGTTTTTCTCAAAACAAAATTGTCCCAAAAAATAAAGTTTTTCTAGAAAAAAGGTATACAGTTCCAGTCCATGATACGTCCAATCTGCGCCATAAAACGGTCGGGAACTAAGGGGTTGTTTGATTCTAGGCCTAGCATTGCCACACTTTGCCACACATTTTTGCCAACCTTGCCTAAACTTAGTTCATCAAAATAAGAGCCACAAGTTGGCAAGCCTAAGGGAATTTTGCCATATTTTTTGTGTGTATGCCATGTGGGACTCAAGTGTGGCTTGCCTAAGGTGCGGCTTGAACCAAACACTCACCTAAGTTAGTCAAACTTGCATAACCTTAGGTGTGGCAACCTTTGGCAAAGTTAGGCGCTGCTTGGTTCTAGGACTAGCATTGCCATATTTTACCACACATTTTTGCCAAGCTTGCGTAAGGTTAGTTCATCAAAATGAGAAATGAGTTGGCAAGCTGAGAATCTTGCCACACTTTTTGAGTGTATGCCATGTGGGCCTAAGTATGGCTTGTCTAAGGTGTGACTTGAACCAAACGCTCATCTAAGTTGGTCAAACTTGTCTAACCTTAAGTGTGGCAATCTTTAGCAAAGTTAGTCACAAACCAAACAGCCCCTTAATCACAAACCAAACAAACCCCTAAATGCCTGTTCGGTACCTCTCCCGCTTCAAAACTCTGCTTCGTGTGAGAAGCTGGGTCTGAGCCGCTCCGTGCGGTTGCACTGCCGCTCTCTCCGCTCCGGGAGTTGCAGCTGTGGAGCGGAGTGGATTCGAACAGGGCTTAAGAGTAGACTAGCCCAATCGATCACATCCCGTCAGTATAACATGACCCGGTCACCCGGCGGCCGGAGATGGCGTTCGCGGCACGCCACTCGTCGGAGGCGGAGTTGAAGCGTTGCATTGGCAGAAGCAGCCCGAGATCGACGGTGCAACCTCTGAGGGAACCGACGATGTTGAAATGGGGAAAAACGAAGAAGCAGCTCGAGATCGCTATCATCCACCACCACCTGGATCTCTGAATCGTTAACCAGTCTCGCTCCACACCTCGTTGTTGTGCCGGTTCGGCCGGGAAATTTGCAGTTAGAGGGCGTATTTAGCCTTGAGCTATTGCTTCCGCGTGATGATTCAGCATGACAGAATAGATGTGATGTATGCGGCAACTCCCTCTGTTTGTGATATTCTTCTCAAATCCAATGGTTGCACCCATTAAACTTTTGGGACAGAATGAAGTAGTGATGAACTGCCATGAGCTATTTCATGACTCATTTTAATGAGCAGTCTGCAGAAGGAAGAAAGAATGAGGCAATCCCGTGTGTTGGAAACAAATATTTTAGCAATGCTACTCGATGTATTGATCGGTGCATAGCGCACGTATATATGGAGTACAAGATGGACCACAACCTCAACTATACAATGACTAGGAGGTGGGCCAGACTATACAATATACATGCACAAATCATATATTCAACACCCCCCGCAGTCGAAGCGTCGCCGGAGACGCAAAGACTGGACCTAAACTCCTTGAAAATAGAAGTAGGCAGTCATTTTATCATAACATCGGCAAACTGTTGCGCCGTCGGGACGTGGAGGACCAGGATGCGCCCAAGGGCCACCTGCTCACGAACAAAGTGTATGTCGAGCTCAATGTGCTTCGTTCGTCGATGGTGGACCGGATTGGCGGAGAGGTACACGGCGGAGATGTTGTCGCAGTAGACGAGCGTGGCCTTGTGAACATCACAAAGCAACTCCTGGAGCAACTGACGAAGCCAAGAGCATTCGGCAACAGCGTTAGCCACTGCCCGATACTTTGCCTCGGCACTCGAGCGGGAGACTGTGGGCTGTCGCTTGGAAGACCAAGAGATCAGAGACGGCCCAAGGTAGACACTGTACCCCGAAGTGGAGCGCGGTGTGTCCGGGTAGCCAGCCCAGTCCGCATCAGAGTAGGCGACGAGGTTGGTGGAGGCGCAGGCCGTCAGTGTAAGTCCCATGGGCGGGGTGCCGCTGTTGGAAATATGCCCTAGAGGCAATAATAAATTAGTTATTATTATTATATTTCCTTGTTCATGATAATCGTTTATTATCCATGCTATAATTGTATTGATAGGAAACTCAAATACATGTGTGGATACATAGACAACACCATGTCCCTAGCAAGCCTCTATTGGCTAGCTCGTTGATCAATAGATGGTTACGGTTTCCTAACCATGGACATTGGATGTCATTGATAACGGGATCACATCATTAGTAGAATGATGTGATGGACAAGACCCAATCCTAAGCCTAGCACAAAGATCGTAGTTCGTATGCTAAAGCTTTTCTAATGTCAAGTATCATTTCCTTAGACCATGAGATTGTGCAACTCCGGATACCGTAGGAATGCTTTGGGTGTACCAAAGCGTCCTGGCAACGTAAGCTGGGTGACTATAAAGGTGCACTACAGGTATCTCCGAAAGTGTCTATTGGGTTGTACGAATCGAGGCTGGGATTTGTCACTCCGGTTAACGGAGAGGTATCTCTGGGCCCACTCGGTAGGACATCATCATAATGTGCACAATGTGACCAAGGGGTTGATCACGGGATGATGTGTTACGGAACGAGTAAAGAGACTTGCCGGAAACGAGATTGAACAAGGTATCGGGATACCGACGATCGAATCTCGGGCAAGTACAATACCGCTAGACAAAGGGAATTGTATACGGGATCGATTGAGTCCTTGACATCGTGGTTCATCCGATGAGATCATCGTGGAACATGTGGGAGCCAACATGGGTATCCAGATCCCGCTGTTGGTTATTGACCGGAGAACGTCTCGGTCATGTCTACATGTCTCCGAACCCGTAGGGTCTACACACTTAAGGCTCGATGACGCTTAGGGTTATAAAGGAAGTTTGTATGTGGTTACCGAATGTTGTTCGAGTCCCGGATGAGATCCCGGACGTCACGAGGAGTTCGGAATGGTCCGGAGGTAAAGATTTATATATGGGAAGTCCTATTTTGGTCGCGGAAAAGTTTCGCACTTTATCGGTATTATGCAGGAGCGCCGAAAGGAGTCCGGGGTCCATCGGGGGTCCACCTGCCCGGGGGCCACATGGGCTGTAGGGGTGCGCCTTGGCCTATATGGGCCAAGGGCACCAGCCCCAAGAGGCCCATGCGCCAAGGAAACTTGGGGAGGAAGAGTCCTCAAGGGGAAGGCACCTCCGAGGTGCCTTGGGGAGGATGGACTCCTCCCCTCTTGCCGCACCCTTCCTTGGAGGAAGGGGCAAGGCTGCCTTCCCTCTCCCTTGCCCCTATATAGTGGAGGGAGGAGGGCATCCACACACAGGCCTGGCGCCTCCCTCCCTCCCGTGACACCTCCTCCTCTCCCGTAGGTGCTTGGCGAAGCCTGCAGGATTGCCACGCTCCTCCACCACCACCACGCCGTTGTGCTGCTGCTGGATGGAGTCTTCCTCAACCTCTCCCTCTCTCCTTGCTGGATCAAGGCATGGGAGACGACACCGGGCTGTACGTGTGTTGAACGCGGAGGTGCCGTCCGTTCGGCACTAGGATCTCCGGTGATTTGGATCACGACAGTACGACTCCTTCAACCCCGTTCTCATGAACGCTTCCGCTTAGCGATCTACAAGGGTATGTAGATGCACTCTCCTTCCCTCGTTGCTAGTTTCTCCATAGATAGATCTTGGTGACACGTAGGAAAATTTTGAATTTCTGCTACGTTCCCCAACAGCCGCGTATGTTACGAAGGATACGCTTCACCAAGGTCCAATGAGAGTCACACGGAGCATGCATGTGAAGACAGACCTGCTGAACGGCATACTGCAAGTCGGGGCGCGTCAGAGTAAGGTACTGCAAAGCACCCACAATGGAGCGATAGATGGCCGCGTCAGATGCGGGAGAGCCCCCCAGAGCTGAAACCTTGGCCTTGGTGTCAACAGGCGTGGGAGCGGGCTTGCAGTTAAGCATGCCAGCACGATCGAGAAGCTCATGGGCGTAACGCTGCTGGTGCAGAAAGAACCCATCTGGCCATCGAACCACCTCAATGCCGAGGAAGTAGTGGAGGGGCCCCAAGTCCTTCAGGGCAAACTCATTGCGAAGACGAGCAATAAGCCGCTGGAGGAGCGCGACAGAGGATGCCGTCAAGATGATGTCGTCGACGTAGAGCAACAAGTAGGCCGTGTCAACCTCGTGATGGTACACGAAGAGGGATGCGTCGGAGCGAGTTGATGTAAATCCGAGCGTCTGCAGGAAGGCAGCGATGCGCTGGTACCAGGCCCGAGGCGCCTGCTTCAACCCGTAAAGAGAACAAGAGAGCAAACACACATGGTCCGGATGTGTGGCGTCAACGAAGCCGGTGGGCTGCTCACAGAACACCTGCTCGGCGAGGTGGCCGTGCAAGAAGGCGTTGGAGACGTCCAACTGATGCACATGCCAAGCTCGGGAGACGGCCAGCTGAAGCACGGTGTGGATCGTGCCCGGTTTAACAACCGGGGCAAAAGTGTCGGTGAAGTCCACGCCCGCACGTTGTCAAAAGCCTCGAACCACCCAGCGATCTTTGTAGCGCACGAGAGTGCCATCCGGACGAGTGTTGTGCCGAAAGACCCACTTGCCCATGATGATGTTGGCACGAGGCGGACGAGGGACAAGCTGCCAGCTACGGTTCCATTGGAGTGCCTCGAACTCTTCCTGCATCGCAACGAGCCAATGAGGATCCCGAAGGGCGGCTCGAGCTGACGATGGGAGAGGGGACGGCTCGGAGACGGAAGCAGCGAGAAGATACTCATCGCTGGTGTACCGCGTACTCGGGCGTAAGGTGCCAGCC
Source organism: Aegilops bicornis (assembly GCA_021605145.1). Taxonomy (NCBI): domain Eukaryota; kingdom Viridiplantae; phylum Streptophyta; class Magnoliopsida; order Poales; family Poaceae; genus Aegilops; species Aegilops bicornis. The sequence goes on from CM038674.1 coordinate 516,520,124, forward strand.
CGAGAGCGAGTCATCGGGCGGGGCAGCGAGTCCGGGGGGGCGATGGGCGAAGACGAAGAAGAGCCCGCCACCACCGATGTCGCGGGCGAGGCCGCCGCGGGTGTGGTCGCGGGCGAGGCCACAGGCGAGGGCGCGGGGGGCGCCGAGGAGGCCGATGGCGGCGCAGGGGACGTCGCGGGCGCCGAGAGGGGTGCAGCCCCTAAGGCAGCCAGCCGGGGAGGAACTCGACCCATGGCGCGGGGGGCACCCTCAAAGCCTGGAGGCGGCCCGAGAGAAGCTCGCGAGCGGCCGTCACCAGGCAAGGCTGCAACATTCGAAGGTACCTGCTGAAACGGAAAAACCATCCCATCAAAGTAAACGTGTCGGGAAGTGATCACCCAATGTGAGATAGGATCATAGCAGCGGTAGCCTTTGGTGTTGGGGGGGGGGGTAGCCAAGAAAAATACATGCCACGGACCGTGGTGCGAGCTTATGAGGAGTAGTGGAAGCGATGCTAGGGTAGCACATGCAACCAAAGATGCGCAGCTCGGTGTAGGAAGGTGGCGTGCCAAACAAAAGATGATGAGGAGCAAAGTTACCGCAAGTGCGACAGGGACGGATGTTGAGGAGTAGTTATGCGGTGGCGAGCGTGTCGGGCCAGAAACGTGGTGGAACATTGGCGTGAAAGAGGAGGGTGCGAACACAGTCATTAAGAGTGCGAAGCACGCGCTCAGCGCAGCCATTTTGTTGCGAAGTGTGCGGGCAAGTGAGACAAAAAATCGTGCCGTGTGTGGCGAGAAGGTTGCGGATCGCAAGATTATCGAAATCCTTCCCGTTGTCTGTTTGCAACGCATGAATGGGGCGACCAAACTGCGTGGAGACATAGGAGTAGAATGCAATGAGAGTGGCAACAGCATCCGACTTTCACCGCAACGGGAAGGTCCAGACATAGTGCAAAAAATCATCAAGGATAACAAGATAATAAAGATAGCCCGTGTTACTTGCAACAGGAGAGGTCCAAACATCACTATGAATTAACTCAAATGGGTATGATGCAACATGCGAGGAAGTGCTAAAGGGTAGACGGACATGTTTGCCGAGACGACAAACATGACAAGTGTGATCGTCGATCTTATTACACGTGAATGAAAAACTGTGAAGAATATGACGAAGGGTGGCGGTGTTGGGATGACCGAGACGAGCATGCCAAAGGTCCACTCCGGCGGAAAGCGCCATGGGTGCAGCGACGGAGGATGTGGATGAGTGGACCAGGTAGAGCTTGTCGGGGCTGTCACATCGGTGGAGCACCATCCGGGTACGGGCATCCTTAACAGAAAAGCCAAACATGTCAAATTCAACGGTGACAGGATTTTCACGTGTAAGAGAACAAACGGAAACTAGATTTTTAATGATGTCAGGTGAAACGAGTACGTTAGAAAGATATAATGGCATGGAGTTAGAAGGAAAAGCAGCATGGCCGACATGAGTGATAGGCATAGAGGAACCGTCGCCCACGGAGCAACGGTGTGAACGGGGTGAGCGGTAAGAAGGTTACCGGGGTTGGCGGCCATGTGAGCCGTGGCTCCGGTGTCCATATACCAGTCGCCACCGCCAGTGTACTGCTGTGGCGTGGGGGCGGTGTGGAGGGCCGCTAGCAGCGCGGGGTCCCAAGGCGCCGGCGGGAGGGCCGGGGCCGACGGCAGCGGCTGTGGCGGCGGCGCCGCGAACCCACCGGCTGAAGGCAGCCCATAGGCCGCCGAGGGGCCGTAGAGCGTCGCCGGCGGATACGACTAAGGGGCCGCGTACAGAGCCTGATGAGGGGCCGGGCGGGCGCGAAAAAAACCAGGGACGGGGGCGCGCGGTATAGGCTTGGAGTACGCGTGAACAACCCCCGTCCAGGGGTTCTGGCCGGCCTGCCAGGGCACCGACGGGAGCTGTTATCGCTGGCCGTGGCGCGGCGCCCGTGGGCAGCCGGGCGGTTGCCGCTGCGGCTTGCATCCACCTCGGCCGCGATGCCCGCTCCGCGCCGCTGCCGCTCGGCGGGGCGGCGGAGGCTTATGCGGGCGGCGCCTGGAAGGGGCCCGGGGTGGGCCGCGGCGGGGGAGCCGGGGCAGTGGGCGGCGCACCGCCGTGGGTGCCGGCGGTGAGAGCCGTATGGGTGGCCCGGGTGCGCGACATCCGCATCCTCCTCTCCTCCAGCTTCAGGTACGCGACGATCTTGGGGAAGGTCAGGTTGGTGATTAGAGGGATGTTGGAGGCGGCGTTTCTGAAGTCTTCGTTCAGGTCGGCGATGAGGGTGCTGAGGTGAAGCTCGTCGGAGACCTTCTCGCCAAGGTCACGAAGCTCGTCAACAAGCTTCTTGAGGCGCATGCAACAATCGTCAACAGACGAGTCAAGCTGCTGGCACCCAAAAAACTCGTAGTGCAAGAAAACCTTGCGTTGGAGCGCGTTGTCGGTGAAGAGGCCGTTGAACTTAGTCCAAACGACGTGAGCATCATCATCGATGAAGAGCACCGTGTGGAAGAGGTCCTTCGAGATGGTGGTGTAGAACCAGCGGATGAGAGTGGCGTCAATGGACGTCCACTCCTCATCGTCCTCCATGAAGCGGGAGTCCACGGAGCCATCGATGTGATCCCGGAGACTGTACTCACGGAACACAAGGGAGAAGTACGTCTTCTAGGCATAGTAGGTGGAGGTGAGGTGATCGAGGATGACGGGAACCCGAGCGAGAATATTGAGATCTCGGATGCCGACGGAATCGGGGCCTTCAAAGGGGTTGGTGCGGCGGCTGCGGGTGGTACCGGTGGAACCGGGGGAGGCCATAGCCGAGAGGGGGGGTGGGGCGGCGCGTGGTGAAGCGGCGCGGCGAGGGGGATGGCGGCGCTGTGGGTGCTGGCGCGAGGCGGCGGGCGGCACATTGTGGGCGGCGCGGTGGCAAGGAGACGTGGCGACGGCGGCGGGTGGCGGCGGCGGCGGCGATGGGATCGCTGCGGCGGCAAGGGTTAGGGTTAGGATTGTAGGTATGATACCATGTTGGAAGCGAATATTTTGGCAATGCTACTCGATGTATTGATCGGTGCATAGCGCACGTATATATGGAGTACAAGGTGGGTCACAACCTCAACTATACAATGATTAGGAGATGAGCCAGACTATACAATATACATGCACAAACCATATATTCAACACCGCGTTATGCATTTCTTTTCATTCACATCGAAATTGAGCTATTTCCTGTGAAATTCCTGGGCTCCAAACAGGTTAGTACCTTTCGTAATTTAGGAATTCGTCCTCTTGTTTGTGCTTACTGCTTAGTCTTCCCCAGCTCCAAGATTTTAAACTTGAAAGGTTCTTGAAGTGACTAGCCATGGGTGTACTTTTGGAGTTATTTCAGACAGTATCATGGAGGAGTTCTAGCATGCTCACATCTGCATTGGACTAATTTCTACTTGAACTCTTGAATTAGGTACTTCCCGAGGACTCCTTAAATTTTTATCTGCTTGGAGGCAGATCATGGAGTGTTTTATAGAAAGAAGTTGAATTGCCTAAACCAGGATGTAGTTAGATGCCTTCTTGGATGAATTTTACCGTGCTCAGATATTCATTGATATTCACTTTAGATGTCTGCTTTGACTTCTGAAATGTATCTGCATTGGATGCATAGGATGATGGATGGAGTGATTCTAGCCACGCCACATTGTTCGATGAGTGCCTCAGCTTGTCATTTTGTTCCTACGAGTGCCTCAGCTTGTCAATTTGTTCGACGTAAGCAGATAGCGTTCTTCATATAGAGCGGATGTTTTTTTTTTCAAAAAGGGGCTCCCAGCCTCTGCATCAGAGTGATGCATACGGTCATCTTATTAACTAAATAAACGTGTTCCAACAAAGTTCCAAAGTCTCCAACTTACAAAACAAAACGGAAATGTTAACGCCCACACATGTGGGCGTTTGCATCTCGCCCATACGCGTGGATCCGCATCCGTTCGCGAGCGCACGAATCTTGGCATGTTTCTAGTGCCACGTAGGACTGGCCCCGTGTGTGGGCATTCACCCGGTCGCCCACACGGCCGTTTTACCACACGGGAGGGGCTGGTGTGTGGATGTTCAGCAGTTCGCCCACACGTCACTTTCCATGCACGCACAAGGGCTAGTGTGTGGGCATTTGCCATCTCACCCACATGCCCGTCTCCTCTCCCACACCCAAGCTGCTAGTTGTCATATGTTTTGCAGCGCACATGGCAACTGCCCTAGTGTGCTTTATAAGCAGGTGGCAACTCTCTTTTTACCCGAGTTGCCATGTGTTTTACAGGGTACACGGCAACCGCCTAGTGTGCACGTGGCAGATGGCAACTCTCTTTACCGAGTTGCCATGTGTTTTTTCATGGTACATGGCAACTGCCCTAACGTGCACGTAAGCAGATGGCAACTCGTCCTTTTTACATGGCAACTGCCCTAGCATGCTTGTGAGCACATGGCAACTCTCTCAACTGCCTAGTGTTAGTATGTGGCAACTCCTAAAGTTTTGAAATCATGGCAACTTCAGTAGACCAGACCATACATGGCAACTGCAGTTGTCCGACATGGCAACCGTAGTCCAGCAACATGGCAACTCAGTTAAACGAACATGGACGAGGGTCTGGACCATGGCAGCTGCGAGCGCGCGGTGACTGTCACGCGTGGCGTGCGGGACCACGAGGTACGAGGCCTAACATACGGGGCGTGTGGGCGTTATCCACTTCGCCCACACGCACGCGCGTGAGAGGGATCTGGAGGAAAAAAAAAGGTGTGTGGGCATTACTTGTTCTGCCCACACGTAGGTGTGTGGGCTCTTCCTCTTATACGCCACATAAAATGTGTCGGCAGTCTCCCTAACGCCCACACGTGTGGCACTTATCGGCGTCCAAACAAAAAGGAAAGCTCACACAGAGCTAAAAGGGCTAGAAACACAACTAGCCAAGAAAAGAAGCCACAACCGGCTAGCTAAAGATAGATAGGTAAACTAATTGCCTATCCTATTACATGACCGTCATCCAAACCGGTTGAAGATATCCCGAGCTACCATCTCCTAGCGGATAGATCCAGTAACCAAATGCTCCCTGGCCTCCGTCTGAGTGAGTAGCGACCACGAACGGATCAGTGTCGTGGCTCGGAAAATAACCTGCAAAAAGTGAATACGTGATATTCTGTTAAAAACTAAATTATTTCTGCAATTCCAGATAGTCCACAATAAGGCGCAAACTCCAACACGAATATGTCTCGCTAAGTCAGGCTCAATCCCATTAAGCCATGTCCCAAATAGCGCATTGACAGAATTTGGTGGAGTAATCTTAAAAGCAATGTGGACCGTCCGCCATAGAACTTTGGCTAACGGGCAATCAAAAAAGAGGTGTTTAATCGTCTCATCCCGATCACAGAAACTACACCTAGTAGGTCCTGTCCAATTACGCTTTATCAAATTGTCCTTGGTTAAAATAACTTGTTTATGGACAAACCACATAAACACTTTTATTTTCAAAGGCACTTTAACATCCCAAACATGCTTAGAAGTAGCAATGGAGGACGAATTAATAACATCAATTAACTGAGAATACTCCAGACCTAGCCAGCTTCCAGCGTAATTCATCGGGTTGTTGAGAAAGCTGAACCTCCATCAGTCTCCTAACTAGACGGAGCCAAGCTTCCCAACGATTGCCCGCTAGCGACCGTCTGAACTGAATATTAAGGGGGATAGATTGAAATACCGTTGCAACGAACACCTCACGTCGTTGAACAATACGATATAAAGACGGATATTGAATGGCCAAGGGTGTCTCTCCTAGCCAAGTATCCTCCCAGAACCGCGTACTAGCACCGTTGCCAATAATGAACTTTGTCCTATTAAAAAAGGACTGTTTGACTTTCATCAGTCCTCTCTAGAAAGGCGAGTCGGTCGGCCTGACTGTAACCTGGGACAAAGTTTTTGTGTGGAAGTACTTGCTACGAAGGATTTGCGCCCACGTGGCATCAGTCTCAGAAGACAGTTTCCACAGCCACTTACTAAGAAGACATCCGTTCTTAACTTCAAGATTCTCGATCCCGAGACCCCCTTGGTCTTTCGGTCTGAGATGATATCCCATTTAGCTAGCCGGTACTTTCTTTTTAAGTCATCACCATGCCAAAAGAAACGCGATCGATAGAAGTCCAGTCTTTTCCTGACACCAACTGGGACTTCAAAGAACGATAAGAGAAACATAGGTATACTCGTGAGAACCGACTTTATCAGAATTAATCGGCCACCGTATGACATTTGCTTGCCCTTCCAGCAACTCAGCTTCTTCTCAAATCGGTCTTCGACGCACTTCCATTCTTTGTTCGCCAGCCTTCGATGGTGGATCGGGATACCTAAGTAAGAGAAAGGTAACTCCCCCAACTCGCACCCAAACAATTGCCTATAAGCGTCCTGTTCATCCTTGGCTCTACCAAAGCAGAACAACTCGCTCTTATGAAAGTTAATTTTTAACCCGGTCAATTGTTCGAAAAGGCATAACACCAGCTTCATATTTCTCGCCTTGGCCAAGTCATGCTCCATAAAGATGATTGTATCATCAACGTACTGCAGGATGGATACACCTCCATCAACAAGATGAGGTACCAAGCCACCTACTTGACCATTCTACTTAGCCCTTCTTATCAAAATTGCTAACATATCAACCACAATGTTAAACAGTATAGGGGACATCGGATCTCCTTGTCTTAGGCCTTTATGTGTCTGGAAGTAACAACCAATATCGTCATTCACTTTAGTTCCCACACTAGCTTTTTGCGTAAATGATTCAACTTTGGCGCCAGAGCTTCATCAAAACCGTTCATACGCAATGCCTGTTGAAGGAATGGCCATTTGACCTTATCAGACGCTTTCTCGAAATCCACCTTAAAAATTACTCCATCTAATTTTTTGAATGGATTTCATGGAGCGTTCATGAAGGACGACCACCCCTTCAAGGATGTTTCTGTCCGCATGAAAGCAGTTTGGGATTGTTGCACCACGTAATGCGCAACTGTGTGAGCCTATTAGTCCCGACCTTGGTGAAAATTTTGAAACTAACATTGAGAAGGCAGATCGGCCTGAACTGCTCAATTCTCACATCATCCGTTTTCTTAGGGAGCAGTGTGATAGTTCCAAAGTTCAAGTGAAATAAGTGAAGCTGTCCAGAGAAAAGATCATGAAACATAGGTAGCAAATCCCCCTTAATAATGTGCCAGCACTTTTGTAGAACTCAACTGGAAACCATCCGTCCAGGAGCCTTATTATTTTTCATCCGTGCAATAGCATCAAACACCTCCTTCTCGTGAGAACGGGCAACCGGAATATCATTATCAACAGCCGGCGGTTGAGGCACATCCTCGATCTGGACTCGTCGAGGGACACACAGCTATCCTCCGGCGGTCCAAACAACTGCCTATAATACTCAGTTATATAGGTTTTGAGGTTGTCCTGTCCTAAAATAGTTCCCTCATCTTGTTCAAGTTGAAAAATCCTCTTCTTTCTGTGCTTACCATTAGCAATCAAGTGAAAGAATTGACTATTCGCATCCCCTTGGACCACTCTGCGGACCTTAGCCCGCAACGCCCACTTCAGTTCTTCTTCACGGAGAAGTTCTTTCAACCTCTTCTCTGCCTCAGATTTAACCTGAAGCTCAGCTGGCAGCAAAATCGTGGATTCGGCCTTTATGTCTAGGGCCTGTATAAGAGAAAGGAGCCTTTCCTTTTCAATCTTATACACCCCGCTAAGGTGCTTAGCCCAACCCCGTAAGAAACTTCTCAAATTCCTAATCTTATTCTACCAGTGCTCGACCGAAGTCCTCCCTCCTGCACCCTTAGCCCATTCCCTGGCAATCAGGTCCAAGAATCCTTCACGTTCGAACCAGGCCATCTCGAATGAAAAGGTGTTTTTGTTCCCCACATGGCCCGGCTCACCAGAATCCACGAACAGGGGAGTGTGATCGGATATGCCCCGCGAGAGAGCTTGAACCGTTACAAGTGGGAACTTCTGTTCCCACTCCACGCTCGCGAGAACTCGATCAAGCTTTTCATAAGTCGGATTTGGCAAAGCATTAGCCCAGGTAAACTTTCTACCAGAAAGCTCAATCTCCCTCAGATCCAAGCTTTCAATAATGGTATTGAACATAAACGACCACCTGTCGTCGAAGTTATCATTGTTTTTCTCCTCTCTCCTCCTAATGATATTGAAATCACCACCAACTAAAATCGGGAGCTGCTCGGACCCACAGATTCGAACAAGGTCCGTCAGAAACTCCGGTTTAAGCTCGGGCTGTGCGGCACCATAAACTGCCACCAAAGCCCAGTTGAAACCATCTACTTTAGACCTGACTCGAAACTTAACCGCGAAGTCACCCATCACTACACTTCGGACTTCAAGCGAGTCGCATCTCACAGCCAGCAAGATACCACCCGATCTTCCTCGTGGGAGGAGACAATGCCAATCGAAATCAACACCACCCACAAGAGAGGAAAGAAACTGGGGCGCAAAGTTAGCTCGACCAGTTTCCGAAAGAGCAATAAAATCTAAACGATGCTCCGAAGATGCCTCAGCCAGAAACCTTCTTTTAGCCAAGTCCTTCAGACCTCTGCTATCCAGAAAATTCCTTTCATAGATCATCATAAAAAAATTTGGTGGTTCGAATCCTAGCACTCCTACGAACTGCAGAATCGGGATAAATCTTCCGTTTTCACTTGCGCTTTGGTTTACTAGGTTCAGTTACCCGGTCCTCATAACCGGGTTCAACGGTACTAACAACTGCATCATCTAGGGGCACATCATCGTCCTCAGACTCATGGTTGGATCGTACTAGATCCACACACAGATTATCCAGCACTCGGACCCCTAACGCATCAATCTCATCATCATTCATAGGTTTTACCGCTGCGAGATTACAAATTGTATCTAAGGCACGCTCCGCCTCCAAATCTAAAAGATCATTCACCGGATTGGAAATCTCACTATCTGTAGTCCCTAGTGAAACTCCTAATTGGTTTGCATTATTTATAATCTCCTCATTAGAAAAATGCAATAAAGAATTAGATATGTTGACGGACATACCAGTAGAGATCGCAGCATCATGAAGCTTGGCTGCCCTCATAGCGCACCTCTGCTGCATGTCATCAACCTCCGGAAGCTCCTGAATGCGAGCACTCATCCGTCTCCCCGCCGAGACCGGGTCAGGGATCCCGCCGAAAGCAACGACCTCCTCCCTAGTAAAGCCTCGCGCTGAATCCCTTAAAGGGTCAACCGAGGTCACTGGAGTAGGCGACTGGGGGCTCCCATGCCCCACGGAGAAGTGGCCCACACCGAGGCCCTGAGCCGCGGGCGGGTCGGGAGAGAGAGGGGCGTGGGCCGCCTGCCCGAGCCCTCCTCCCGCCCCACCCCTCGGCGCCGATTAGCGCGATGGCGTCGTCGGAGAGGTGGTCCACTTGACCGCCGCAGAAGGAGGAGGAGCCAGGGCCACCTGCCCCGAACCCTCCCCCCAGCGCCACTGGAGGCGCGGACGCCGTCACCGTCACCGGAGACGAGATAGCCGAGGCCACCTGCCTCGGACCACCTCGCGCAGCACCTGCCGACGCCTCCAAGACCGGCATCACCGGCGACGGTATAGGGATGGGAGTTGTCGAGGCCACCTGCCCCGACTCCCCTCCCCCAAGCCCCAACTCGGGCATAGACATCATCACCGGAACCTCGACCACAGGTGAAGCAAGGGGAGTAGAAACTACCATAGGCTCAACGTCCCCAACTCCAACCAAAGTCCTCGGCGACGATGCCGTCACCAAAAGTCCAGCCAAGGACCCGCCGGCTCCCTCGAACTCCAACAAAGGGAGCGTATGCTCAAACACATCATCAGAATCCACCCTGTCGCTCCAAAGTCTGGGAGGGGCAGAGGCTGGCTCGAAGGACCCAAACCTCAGCGAAGTCATAGGCACCGATGGTGAAGGTGCCGGCTCAACCCCGGCCCAACCCCAGGCAACTGAGCATCAGGGCCAGAACCGTTAGACCCCTCCCTCGTCGACTCATCAGTCGGTGCCCCTGGCTCCCGCACTGTCGTCACCCTCGTGCATATCCACATCATTCCCATTAATGGCCTCAGCAAACAGATTAGTGTCCTCAAACTCAATCTCGAGCGGGAAAACCTCTCCCCTATAAGTCCAATTGACCTTATCATGTACAAACTCAATATCCAGAACGCTTACTAGAAGCCGGGCCACTCCATGAGCTCGGGTAAAGGCCATATCTACCTTTCCGTTTTCCCAACCATAATACCCATGCTGGCCACAACACGAATATCCTGCAACGGTTTGGAGGGGCCCCCCGAAAACCTCAACCAGACCTGCGTAAGTGGTTTGCCCTTAGGCTCCACCTTCTTCCACTCGTGAAACTCCAAGATGCACTTAGTGCCAGGAACTCTACACAGACCGAAGCTCAGCAGTCTCTGCAAATCATCCACAGTGGGGAAATCCACCCTGAAGACATTGTCCTCGAGACTAACCAACTCCCATTGGAATTCACCCGGTGCCAGCTCCTGAAGCCTCCGCACAATCTGAGCCTCAGTTACCTCACCCTGGGTCGCTTTCACAATCCCGGTGGTCAAGCTCTGTGTCTCCTCTGGAATCTCTCTCGCGGCCGGGGACTCAAAGAACATCAGCTCCGCACAATATACTCCATACATTGTCAGAGCCGGAGCCTGGTCACGCAAAAACGGGCAATCCCCAGATGCATGTGTTGGCTTGCCACACGACTCACACAGCTCCGTCACACACTCAGCAATGAAGTGGCCCTTCTCACCACAACGGTAGCAAAGCATCCTTTCTTTCTTACGCGCCCATTTGGCCGCCCTCTCAGCATCAAACCTGTCAGCAACCTCAGCCACCGTCCCAGACGCAGGGACCTCAACATTAGCCAGGGCCGTCACCACATCCATCGCCTGGGTAGTGAGATCCGTAGACTGAGCGTGATCGCTCTCCACTGCTGCCGCAGCATGGTCAACAACAGCCGGGGGCAGAGGCTATCGGCGATACCTCCCACGGCCACCACCCCGACCACCACGATGTCCGCGGTAGCCACCTCTCTGGCGGTTTCCGGACCTGAGGCTCCTTCTACGAATCCACCTGGAGGACCGAGGAACGGTCTCTCAGTAGACCCGTCACTCTGCCAGGCGTAACCACGACCTCCACCCGTGGAAGAGGAACCACGATGTTTTCCATCTCCATACGCATCATCATATCCATCGTCTCCCCACTGGCCTCGGGGCGGAGCATGCGACTCATTAGCGATAGAATTCTGCCTATTCTGCGTCGGTCTCGACCGGTTCTGAACTGGCCTCGCGACGAAGTGAGGCGGAGGCGCTGCCCGAGGCTGACCGCCCGTAGGCGTCGGCGCACCCCCAGGAGAAGCACCGCTCCGTCCAGCAGTAGCCACACCGGTCGGCGCAAGGGGCCGAGGTCCACCACGACCCGCGACCGGCTGAGCGGCAGGCACCGCACCCGGCGCCGGAGGCCTCAGCGCCTTTACCGGCGCTTGCACGGCAATGCGGGCGTCGCAGACGCCAGAGTGGCTGCTGCCACGCCCCGAAAGTTACCCAGCGGCACACCCCCGCCCGCCGGCGGCCTCTAGCCAAGCGGCGCAAGGCCTCCACGCCCAGCGCCCGCTGCCGGCGGCGGAGCCGCCCCGCCCCGTCCAGCAGGAGCGGAGGAGGCCATCTTCTTGGGAGGCGGCTGCGCCGCAGAACCGCGTCCGGCCATGCCCAGGAGAGGCCGGATCCTCCTTGCCCGACGATCACCACACGCCGGGAATCCATGGGTGCCGCGCCTATGAACCCTAAAACGAGCAGGAGACGGCGCTCGAGGAAAAGCAGTTCGATCGTCTGCGTACGTGCATGCAAAATCAATACGGGCAGGATTCTGGTCCGGTACAGCATGGGCCTCATACCCATCTGACCCTGGGCCATCTCCTCGCGGCCCCGGCTCCTTCCGAGCCGGCCCAGCGCAGCCCAGTAAGCGTTTCAAACGCATCGATCTCATCTCCGAGATCCCGGTCGCCGGCACGGCCAACACAGGCGCCGCCGGTGCCTGTCGATGGTCGATCCGCCTCGCGTGCTTCCTCTTCTTCTGATAACCCACGACTCCGGTCTAATCAAATCGAAAAGCGTAAGATTCGGAAGACTCACCTTAGGTAAGGGACCCTTCCAAGGTCTAAGCGCCCACGCCGCCGTCCTCCGATGAACAACCCGTCGGATCATCTCGTTCCTCTCGCCCGCGTGAAGACCGATGCGCGCCGGATCGTCCGATGGGAGTACTCGATCAATCGTCGTTGCTACTTCATCCTCGTTATAACCTGAGTGAAAAAATTCACAAATAAGATCCGAAGGTGTCGGTGAGGGCGGCGACTCCGCCGGGGATGCATCCCCATCGTCGTCCGCGTCGTCGTCGTCGGAATAGGCTAGCGCCCAAAACCGCCCGCCAACGCGCCGTTGATCACCGGCAGCGGCCGGCGCCGTCGCGGCCTCGCGCACGGGCGTCCGCCCTTTCGCCCGCCCCGTCGCCCTCATTTCAGTCCCTGAAGGACACCACACACCTGAAGGACACTCTATCTAGAGTCAGCCTACGTTGGTGAGAACCATATAGAGCGGATGTGAACCATATAGAGCGGATGTGCAGAAATATGATTTTCTTTTCATGGAGGGTCCAACAGATTAAGTTTGATCGTGTGAAGTGCAGATTTGACAGTTGCTATCAGTGAGCATACACATAGCCCTTAAACGTGCCTGACACTGAAGCTTCCTGCAAGGCCTTGCTCTGGACCTTCACTACATTTGATGTGGCAAATAATGCAAGTATAACTAGACCATAGTGAGGTTACGTTCTATGTATACATCTTGGTGTATGTGCTACTTTCTGCTCCCTTTGTATTTGATCTTTTTCTTGATGCATTTGTAGTAGCTGCTGACATTTTGTTGAAGTGTAGTTCCATATTTTTATCTTTAAGTTACTATGAATAAAAAAAAAATCCAAATCCGCTGGCATCAAACTTTTCAGGTCGATCGTTCGATGGTTTCTGGCAGAATATGCATAAACAACAAACAAACCTTAATTTGAATAATTAGTGATCCAACCCACATAAGGCATTATTTATTCCAATTTTAGTTGCAATAAATTACTGTCATCTCTTAGTTAATATATTGTAGCACGATTTTCCATGCTTATGGTATCTCAGTATGCAGTTTGAATTTTATATGGGTAAACTGGTTTGAAAGAAAAAAAGAACATTTATGTGGGTAACTATTCAGTAATTTACTCTTTGACGATTACAGTTTAATTCAACGTGTTCACTTTCTTTCTTATTAGAAGGCTAATTCTATTTTTAATCATGAGTTATATATTTAGAAATATCTACCATTTTCTACTTTTCTTATAACTTGGTGCTTAAGGCGGATACAATGAATGCCTGAAAAAAGTGTCGATTTTCTCGGAGCCAAGAAGGTTGCCAGGGAGCAGGACTGAAGGGGTGCCTTATTAAGTTACATTTATCACATCATGCTTGAATAGACGAACTTCTTTCTAATTGGCTTTTATTTTGAGAAATCAGGCACAAGCGCTTCCAATTCATTAAGGAATCTGAAGCCTGTCCAAGAGGCCTTGTCCTGAGAGATGACAAAGCCAAAACTCTGTCGTTAGCGGACTATTATCATATACTGCCCCGGTTCCGAATTATAAGATGTTTTCAATATTTTAATATGGACTGCATACATAATGAAATGAGTGAACAAACACACTAAAATGCATCTATATATGTTCGATCCAGAACAAAGTTTTTTTTTTTGAGGAATCACCAGGGGGGAGAGGATCCCCACCTGTATGTATATTACTCAAAAGCCAAATTTATTTGTCTGGTTTGTGTTGCCTTTGTTTTCTAAAGGGTAAACCTGTTTTGGTCCAACAAGTTCTCACTAAATATTTTATACTTCCATTATGCAGTACTTTGGTTTTGTTCCTCTAGAAGCTATGGAAAAACAGAAGCATGTGAAATGATGCAACAGTGAGGGTTTTGTTAAGACAGTTACAAGGAACTCACAGGATTTTCTGTTAACCCTCGTCAACTGAATTCCCAAAAGCAGTGTCTAGGTTGGTGGTGAATGATCATGGTCTAGCAGTTAGGATGGGTAAAGAAACGCGATGTGTGATGCGAAAATTTCCTATGACGACATTTGGTGGTCACCTCAACTGCTACACTCTTAATTTCTACCTTCACAGGGTCGCATAACATAGAATCTGACGTTGACAGATGAGATTTCCTGGCTAATTAATCAGTTTTCTGATGTAGTTTCTCATCCTAGACTCCACTGTACTTAATGTGCCTTCGCGTTTGATCATTTCATTCGTCAACTCCTTTCCTCTACACGTCCCTTTTTATTTTGTGTTTTTTATTTTATGTTTCGCTGGCTAAGAGACTAGTTGTGCACTGCTCTTATATGAATATCTTGACACTGACATTCCTTTCCCCATAATTTGTATTGCTACTGGGACCCTCGCTTCTCATATAAGCTTCAGCAGTAGATATAGTTGACCTATTTGATTTTGTTCTGTGTCTGCAATTTGTTGCGCAGCCTTTTGTTGAAGGCTCGACTGGACAGCATAAATTAGTGACATTTTCTTAATGGTGGTCGTCTTATAAAAAGCATAATGAATAGGTGTCAAACCATAGACTTGTTGGTGCCTTTAATGTAAATGGTTTGAAGTGTGCAATAAGTACTTCAGTTGATTTATTTGTCAATGTTTTTATCTTGTTGGCAGTACAATCGACATTTATTTCCAAACAGGATTTGCTGAACCATCCCTATCAGGTGGGTTCCTTTGCTTTGACTAACATAGTTCAGCCACTTGATAGTTTAGCAATATTCTGTTGAGCTACTTTGGTCCATACTTCTGTTGCACAATTTCATGTCTACTACAATTTGCACAGTCTACTGCAACTTGCAAGGTTCTATCATGTTCATGGGTGCATGATTAGTAGACAGTCATTCTCAACACTTCTGAGTGAACCGAATTGAGAACATCGTATCGAATGATACCACCCTTTAGGTGACACGAACATTAACTTAACTAGTGAGACCACCTCTTAGGTGACACCGTGATAATAAGTTACTCAACATAGAAATGGTGGTGTAGATGGACATGAATAATCCTGAACAATAGTTTGTGACATTGATGCCAGATAAAACAGAGCATGTCCTACAATTTCAAATTTGGATCTGATCTACTTGTTCAGAAAAAGATAAGAAAAATGATAATCAACTGAAAAATAGATTCAAAATAAAAGGAAAAGGAGAAGACACTTTTTAACTGAAATTTTCCTTTTTTTTCCTTCTCTTGATATACATCCCAGTTTCAGTTAGCCCTTTGCAGGAAAGCTCCACTCCACAAAATTCTAGGATATTTTTATAACTATTTGTTGGTATCACGGTATCATCTAAGGGGTGATATCAATAGATATATTCTTGAATCTAATTACATATTATTGCCAAACTGAAACTGTTAAACTACCTGGAGAACTCATGCTTATATCTCATATCTATCTTCAGTTGCTGTAGCATGCAGTTAGGAATTGTCCAATATTCCTGGGCCAGTGTAACCATATCTTTGAAAATAATATGATCTCATGCTTTGAAATTTTTTCATAAAAAAATGGAACTACTTTCATAGACCAGTTGGTTACATATGTGCTGAATTTTGTTGTAGCTGATGTCTTGATTGCATGCTTTTTAATGGAAACTTGATAAATTGGCAACTTCTTGCTCTAATTCTGTGGTGTACTAATTTTACTGTTTATGTGTATCTTATTTCCGGTAGCTTTTGCAATTTAATTTTATGGTATATATACTCCAATGCCCGTATAATTCTGAAGTTCCCATTGCTACATTTGGTCCTGGATCTGAGACATCAGACAACCCGCATGGCGAAGTGTTGTAACATCCCAAAATTCTAAATTTTGGAATGTTATAAACAAATAGATAGATTTGATTGATTGCTTGATTGATTGACTGAAAGTGAGTGAATTCGAAACTTTTGAAAGTTAAATGAGAGGAATAAAAGGACTTTCCCAAACTTTCATTTTGCTTTTATGATCTTGAGAATTCAAATTCTTTTCATCACAAAACCCTGGAGAGAAGATGACATGACTTCTTCCATTTATTTAAATGACAAGGGGTGTTGAAAATATTTGAATTTCATTTAGAAAATATTTTCCAATTCTGAAACTTTATGCAACTCAATGATTTTCACGAGCGAAGATAAAATGACTTCTTCAAAACATATGAAATATGAGTTGGGAGTTTCAAAGAATTAAATTCAAAGTTCCTTTGAATTTATTATCAATTTGGAGTTATTTGAGTTTTATTCAAATTATTTTTCTCCAAAAATAAAATATATGAAAAATAGGGTAACATGATTCCCTACCTCAGAAAAATGGAAAGAAATAAATTTGAATTCATTTTGATATTTTTTTAAATGATTTTTGTTGGATTTTATTGGACCAGAAGCACTCTTTGCTTTATTTGAATTAGTGTGGATTTTATTTGACATTATAATAATGTCCATGTTGTAGGAAATCTTTTTCTGAAAATTTTGAGATATAATATACCTATGTTTCATTTTTAGTTTACTCTCTTTTATTTATTTTTGCTGTCTGCAAATGTTTAAAAATAAAAAAATCTTACCCTCCTTGAATCGGGCCGGCCAGCCTCCTGTGCTGTGCCACAGCCCAGCCTGCTCTCCTCTCTCCGCCTCACGGCCCAGCAAGCCGAATCGGCCCATGGCCTCTCTCCTCGCGCTAACCGCCCGCCTCACTTGATCGCCCGTTCCCTCCTCTCTCTCTCATGGGGCCGACAGGTGGGCCCGCGTCTTCTTCCTCCTCCCGCAAGGCAGGAGTCTCGCTCAAGACGCTGCGTCGCTGCCACCGCCGAGCTCGACCCGAGTCCCCTCGCCCCTCGCCCAAGCTAGCGCCTCGCTCCTTCTTTAAATACCGAGGCCTCGGCCCCGTTTTCCCCTCAAGCCGCAACCGCCGATGCCCCGCACCCCCCTCGCCGGAGTTGCAAACTTCGACGAGATCCGCCGCCGTCGCCCGCTCCGCTCTGTGGCCCTCGACCTCCGACGGCCCCACTGACGAAACCGCAGCCTCCGTCCGCCCCCGACCGCTCCATCGCCGCCACGACCACCGAGCCGCCGCCCGCTGAAGCCGCCGCCGCCGTCTTCTCCGGCGTAGCGAGGATCACCGCTTGTTGTGAGTCGCCGCCTGCTCGATCCACATCCGACTACCGTGATTAGATCGCGTTTTTTTGTTTTTTATACGGTATTCGTTATTTAGTGAACATTCGCCGGTTAGGCACACTCAGCGAACGATTTTCGTTCATTAACGTTCTATAACGAACGTTCACTGTCTAGCTTTTTCCTTTTTCTGTTTATTTACGTCAGGGACCCATCCGTGAAATTTTGTTTTACAGAATAGTCCCTGATTTTCAAACCCTCATAACTTTTTACTCGTTAGTCCAAATCCATGAAACCAACGCCCACTTCTTCGTTACGATCCCTCTATCCAAAGAAACAACTCAAACATATTTTTGAAAGTTATAAAATTTGAATTCAAATAGATTTGTATTTGAACTTCGTTTGATCATAACTTGAGTTTCAGAATCTCGATTTAGTTGATTCTTTTTGCAAATCAAAGCTCTTGACCTAAACTTTCTGATAAGGCCAAATTCACATAATTTTGGTACTGTTAGAAATTGTTTTATGTTTCAAGAGTTATTTGCTTGGTTTTGATGTTTTTCGAATCGTCTTCTTCGATCTTCCCGATCTTTTGAGTGATTGCTTATGTGTGGTTACTATTGCTTGATTACGATAGATTGACCGGAGTGTGACGAGTAGAACTATCAAGAGTTTGAGTGCGAATCATCTTCATCAACTTTGCGGTGCAAGTAACACTTGATCATATCTTTTCTACTACCCGGTTTTTATGCATTAGATCTATTCCTCAAACACTTGCATGGTTAGGATCTAATTAAATTGTGGGATGGGAAGTAGATGAGGTAGTACCTATTACCTGCTTTTACTTATGAAACCTTTGGGAGTTACTTCTACGTTTGCTTAATATGCCATGCTATGCTAATAGACGTGGATTGGGTGAGTGAATTCCATGACAGATGTGAGATTGTTATTTAATGGTTTATTTAAGGTGGCAACTTAAACACACATCCGGGTGGATTGAGGCACTTGGTTTCTATCAGGACTTGCCTGTATTTCTTCGGACCGCCACCTGTGCTCAAAGGGATCATAAGATTATTCAAACTAGTAACTTCCGTAATGCAGCCACAAGCCATTATGGGCTCTGGCATAGTTGACTAAGTTGTGCGAACTCTTACGGGTAGACTAGCGAGATGTAGGGGAAAGTAGGTGTACCGGTCTACCCACAAGTAAGGTGCTAGTGCTTCTGAAAGACTATGTCTCGGTCATCCATCTCTCAAACACCACGTAGTGCGAGAAACCAAACGGAGGCGATCGAGTCTTGTGGGGAAAAGTGCGCAAACCTCTGCAGAGTGTACAAACTAATCATGATTAGCCGTGTCCCCGGTTATGGACATGTTGAGTATCTAGTACTTGAATATCATGTGAATCTCATCACGTTACTCTAAATAATTTGTTTGGGTTTAATGAGTATTTTTAATTGGGATTGAGGATGTCACAACCATTCTCAATGTTCAACAACCACCATGATAGTTAATTAAATTTATTCCTTTGAAGTAGGGAAAAATTGGCTTTTCGCTAAACTGTAACCATAGAGCTTTCCACCAGCCATATATGCATGTAGTATAGCCTATTCTTTCATTACTCTCTATGTGTTACATTGCGGCATATTCCATGTCTTGACCGTTTCGGGCTGCAACTTTTCATGTTGCAGACTTTTCAGACGACGAGTAAGTGATACGTTAGGGTTACGATTTCCTATACTCAACTTTGCCGTTGGTGTTGATGGGAATCCACAACCTTGTTGCTTCCGCTATATTTTTGGATTGAGGTAATAGTATTTACGTTACTTTATACATGTGATTTACCTCTGTTATAAATCCTTCGAGTACTGTGTGTGTCAGCATACCGATCCAGGGATGACACGAAAGCACAGAGACTTGATCCATTCGGGTCGGGTCGCTACAAGATGGTATCAGAGCACATGTTGACTGTAGGACGTGACCCTAGAAACTGGCAAACCCATAGGAAAGATTTTTCTCTAACAACTTCATTTTCAAAAAGATCTTTTACCTCTCTTCTCTTCTGAGCTTATTCAAATATTCCCTTTTAGTGAGACCATATCCCTTTTCCCTTTTGACCACTCGAAGATTCGACTGATGAGACCACTCCAAGGAGACAAGATATTGGACAACTGAGACCAATTGGAATGAAGAAGATTTTACCGTGTAAATGGAAACTACAACTGTTGAAGACTCAAGACTATGAGATTTTGAAGGCTCTGAAGAATTCCCATATTTTATGACCTAGGAAGGCACCCCTTATGGAACTTGGCAGACTATGGAAGTTGTCAATACCCGAGATCAAGGTGTATCGGAGAAAGACCGGAATATGGAGCATTAGAACTCAAAGTTTTTGTCAGGAAACCCAAGACATGAGAGATCAACTATGGAATAAAAGCTCATGGCAGTAACATGGGAATAGACACGGCTGGCCATGGTGTTATTGCCACTTATGCTATTGTCACCGTGCGAAGTTAAGCATGTAGATGCATGGAAGGATTGGATGGTAGAAGGCTGAAGGAGCATCTGTCAGCAAAGGATGCAGTTTTAACATTACTGGTGTATCACCAGGATCTGGAGTGTTACATCAAGAAGTTAAATGGACCTACAAGAAGCAGTATTTGATAAGGAAGCAGTTCGTGAAGAACTCAGGACCCGTGGTCGAAAGTAGCCAAGCTGGAGGAGCCAAACCTTGAGACATCAAAGATTTGTCAGGAACTGAAGGATAGTAGGACCATGGTTCATGTCAAGGAAATTGAAACCAGAAGTTTGGAATGCAACTCCAGAAATATTACAGGACGTCGCGAGAGACTTCGCGTCAACAGAGATGATCTGGCAAAAGAACTTGAGTAGGACAAGCACGATTGGAAGAAGCCATCGGAGACATGAACAAGACTTGAAGAGTTTGATGGCGTTGAAGATTTATTGACCCTTAGAAGACCTAACCCCTGTTACATACGTGCGTTAGATGCGACGATTGTGAGCTGTCATTTGTTTGATGTTTTGCCGACAACCACAATAAAATCTGTCTTTTCAAAACTTTTGTTTGTATTGTGTGCATCCCTCTCGATCTCTCTTATCCCACCCCAAACCCATGGACCCAATAGAGGATGAATGGAGATGAGCTTGTATTGTATGGACCGATGAGTCAATTGGAGATGCACCAATGGATTCAGAACATGGAGAATCACATGAAGAACAACCCTATAGCCAGAAAGGATATGGCCCAGCATGCTCTTCAGTGCTTTGAAAGAGGTGCTGCTATTTGGTGGAGGATGTACCAAACCATCAATGGATTGCAAAGAGTAACCACTTGGGAAGAATTTAAGTTGACTTTGCTAAAGTCTCGGTTTGTGACCCAGAAGTTGAAGCCTTATGGAAATGATGTGAAGAAACCTTGTGCATGCAAGCTTTGTGGAGAAATAGGACACAACCATAAAGAAAATAAGGACGAATACCCTCATAATCGGAGGATTACCAAAGGAGTTAGCCGAGGATCTCAGGGAACTTCGGTTGGAGATTGTTCCCAAAGGTTTTGTTGCAGCAATGGAAGTCCAGTTTACATTGTTGAGAAAGATCCGTGAAGCTCAGAAGGATGACAAAGAGATTGCTGAGGTAAAATAGAGGATGAGCAAAGGAAAGGCCGAAGGTTTTCGTAAGGATGAGCACGACACCTCATGGTTTGAGGATAGTGTACATGTACCCAATAATGCAAAGATCAGGAAGTTAATACTTCAGGAGGCTCATGACTCACCATACTCGATTCGCCCTGGAAACACCAAGATGTATTTGGATTTGAAGGAGAGTTTCTGGTGGACTGGTATGAAGAAGGATATTATGGAGTATGTAGTCGTAGGTGATGTATGCGGAGAGAGTAAAAGCGAGCATCGGAAGCGGCAGGATTACTACAGCCTATGTCAATACCCAAATGGAAGTGGGATAAGCTTGGCATGAATTTCATTACCAAATTTCCCGTAACCCGATTGGGATATGATTCTATCTGGGTAGTAGTTGATTAGCTTGACCAAAGTGGCTCACTTTATCCCAAAGTGAAAACCACCTATACAAGTGCGAAGTTGGCTAAGATATATATTTGACAAGGATCGTATATGCGCATGGAGTTCCGAGGACCATCGAGAGGAACACAGTTTACCTCAAAGTTTTGGAATCAGCTGCACGGACTTTGGGTAATAGGCTAGAGTTCAAGACAGCCTTTCATCCGCATGACGGATGGATAAATCGAGAGAGTCAATCAGATTACGGAAGACATGTTGAGAGCGTGTGCGCTAGATTATGGATCCGGTGGGGATGATAATCTACCTTACGCTGGAGTTCTCATACAACAACAAGCTACCCACCGGTTTGAAGATGGCCCTTTTTAAGCTTTGTATGGGAGAAGGAGCAGACACCATTGATGTGGGATGAAGTTGGAGACCGTCGGTTGTTTGGACCAAATGTGATCAAGGAGTCAAGAGAATGTTAAGTTGATTCGAGATAGATCAAGATAGCTCATCCGGTAGAAGAGTTATGCAGACTCAAAACCGCAAGGAGATAGTCTATAAAATCGGAGACAGAGCATATCTTTGTGTGCCAGCTCTGCGAGGAGTTAAACGATTTGGAGTTAAGGGAAAGTTAGCCCCGAGATTTGTAGGACCATACTGAGTTTGGAACGTATGGGAGAATTGGCTAACAAGTTGGAGTCACCCGAAGGACTGTCAGGAGTTCATGATGTGTTTCACGATTCCCAGTTGAAGAAGTGCCATGTAGAGATGGCCAATATTCCTCAGAAGGACGCTTGACCCTGGAAAGGATAATGATGTTCCACGAAGTGGAGTATGGACTTCATAAGTATAAGTTTTTATCTTGGTAGGTGGGATATCCCACGAGGATGAAGAGATGAAGTACTATTGGATACAAGGAGGTATAATGTTGGAAATATGGATCAATGGAAATTCCATGATGAGTTTGAGTAATCATGTCCTAGTTTGGTGCCAATAGAAGGAAGAAGGACAGTACAATTGGATGGAATTAAGTATGCTATGAAGTTGGATGTTGGATTAAGGATCAGTTGCCCAGATGATGTGTTCAAGGATTGCAAGTGATGAGATGGGCCATAACCCACAGGTCCCAGGACCTGCCAAGAAGCAAGCACACTCTTCTTTGAAGGAAAAACCTGGCGAAGTTGCAATTTTATCAACCGACGATTCTATAGGAGTTTACGAAAAACCTGAGAGTTGTTAAGGAGCGATAGATGTTTGTTTGGCTTGCAGAATCAATGGATTTATCCGAACTTGGTTCGTCGACAAGAGAAATTCTGCAATGCTTGTGAGGATGACCGAGTGCTAGAATGCGAGATTCGCTAAACCATGTGCAAGGTAATGATTTGGGTGCGGGATGGATTGATCACCATACCGACTTACTCTTATTATTCGCCTTGCTATATGGGATGGTAAATCTGAGTGACTTACCTATAGTAGAGAGACGACGATCAAAACCCCTGTTTAAACCTTAGAATGGTATAAGCATTTTCCCCTTGTACAAGGCGATTGTTGCCAACCGTAGGTCATACGGTGAGGTTCAACCTGGACCCATTTTCTCGCAGGACAAACCATAAATTGTTGACCACCATGAGATATCGATAGTTGTTTAGAATTGGCGCCCGGACCCGTCGACTATGAAGACCCGGTCTTGGAACAACCTTACCAAGAAGTAAAGGACAAAAGATTTGAGGAAAAGGTTATGCCACTCTTTGGAAGAGCCGGAGAAGGAATTATCGTTCCGATCTGAGAAGATCGACATTGTTAAGAATAAGGATGGAGTATATGAGTTTTGATGGAACCTTAACAAAGCTTCTAAGGGTGGTAGCACCCGAGACCCGGAGACGATCGATGGATTTTCGAGAAGACCCCCCCAAACCCTAACCTATTTCTTGCTAGCCTCTCCGAATCTCGAGGACGATATTCATTTTAAGGGTGGTAGGTTTGTAACATCCCAAAATTCTAAATTTTGGAATGTTATAAACAAATAGATAGATTTGATTGATTGCTTGATTGATTGACTGAAAGTGAGTGAATTCGAAACTTTTGAAAGTTAAATGAGAGGGAATAAAAGGACTTTCCCAAACTTTCATTTTGCTTTTATGATCTTCGGGAATTCAAATTCTTTTCATCACAAAACCCTGGAGAGAAGATGACATGACTTCTTCCATTTATTTAAATGACAAGGGGTGTTGAAAATATTTGAATTTCATTTAGAAAATATTTTCCAATTCTGAAACTTTATGCAACTCAATGATTTTCACGAGCGAAGATAAAATGACTTCTTCAAAACATATGAAATATGAGTTGGGAGTTTCAAAGAATTAAATTCAAAGTTCCTTTGAATTTATTATCAATTTGGAGTTATTTGAGTTTTATTCAAATTATTTTTCTCCAAAAATAAAATATATGGAAAATAGGGTAACATGATTCCCTACCTCAGGAAAATGGAAAGAAATAAATTTGAATTCATTTTGATATTTTTTAAAATGATTTTTGTTGGATTTTATTGGACCAGAAGCACTCTTTGCTTTATTTGAATTAGTGTGGATTTTATTTGACATTAGAATAATGTCCATGTTGTAGGAAATCTTTTTCTGAAAATTTTGATATATAATATGCCTATGTTTCATTTTTAGTTTACTCTCTTTTATTTATTTTTGCTGTCTGCAAATGTTTAAAAAAAAATAAAAAATATTACCCTCACTGAACTGGGCGGCCCAGGCTCTGTGCCAGGCCACAGCCCAGCCTGCTCTCCTCTCTCCGCCTCACGGCCCAAAGCCGAATCGGCCCATGGCCTCTCTCCTCGCGCTAACCGCCTCCGCCTTGGCCGCCCGTTCCTCCTCTCTCTCCATGGACGCCGGCAGGTGGGCCCTGCGTCTTCTTCCTCCTCCCATAAGGTAGCAGGAGTCTCGCTCCTGCCTGCGCCGTCACTGCCGAGTTAGACCGGGACTCCCTCGCTCTGCCCCTCGCCCAAGCCGCCTCGCTCCTTCTTTAAATACCAAGGCCCGGCCCGTTTTTTCCCCCTCAAGGCGCAGCGATGCCCGCACCCCCTCGCCGGAGTTGCAAACTCCGACGAGATCCGCCGCCGTCGCATGCTCCGCTCTGTGGCCCTCGACCTCGACGGCCCCACCGACGAAACCGCAGCTGCCGCCTCCCGACCGCTCCGTCCGCCGCCGACCACCGGAGCCGCCGCCGAAGCCGCCGCCGCCGCCGTCTTCTCCGTGACAACAGGATCACCGCCATGATGAGTCGCCGCCTGCTCGATCCACATCCGACGGCCGTGATTAGATCGCGTTTTTTTATACGGTATTCGTTATTTAGTGAACATTCGCCGGTTAGGCACACTCAGCGAACGATTTTCGTTCATTAACGTTCTGTAACGAACGTTCACTGTCTAGCTTTTTCCTTTTTCTGTTTATTTACGTCAGGGACCCATCCGTGAAATTTTGTTTTACAGAATAGTCCCTGATTTTCAAACCCTCATAACTTTTTACTCGTTAGTCCAAATCCAACGAAACCAACGCCCACTTCTTCGTTACGATCCCCTCTATCCAGTAAAACAACTCAAACATATTTTTGAAAGTTATAAAATTTGAATTCAAACAGATTTGTATTTGAACTTCGTTTGATCATAACTTGAGTTTCGTAACTCCGATTTAGTTGATTCTTTTTGCAAATCAAAGCTCTTGACCTAAACTTTCTGATAAGGCCAAATTCACATAATTTTGGTACTGTTAGAAATTGTTTTATGTTGCAAGAGTTATTTGCTTTGTTTTGATGTTTTCTGAATCGCCTTCTTGATCTTCCGATCTTTTGAGTGATTGCTTATGTGTGGTTACTATTGCTTGATTACGATAGATTGACCGGAGTGTGACGAGTAGAACTATCAAGAGTTTGAGTGCGAATCATCTTCATCAACTTTGCGTGCAAGTAACACTTGATCATATATTTTCTACTACCCAGTTTTTTATGCATTAGATCTATTCCTCAAACACTTGCATGGTTAGGATCTAATTAAATTGTGGGATGGGAAGTAGATGAGGTAGTACCTATTACTGTTTTACTTATGAAACCTTTGGGGGTTACTTCTACGTTTGCTTAATATGCCATGCTATGCTAGTAGACGTGGATTGGGTGAGTGAATTCCATGACAGATGTGAGATTGTTATTTAATGGTTTATTTAAGGTGGCAACTTAAACACACATCCGGGTGGATTGAGGCACCTGGTTTCTATCGAGACTTGCTGTATTTCTTGGACTGCCACCCGGGCTCAAAGGGATCATAAGATTATTCAAACTAGTAACTTCCGTGTGCAGCCACAAGCCATTATGGGCTCTGGCATAGTTGACTAAGTTGTGCGAACTCTTACGGGTAGACTAGCAGATGTAGGGGAAAGTAGGTGTACCGGTCTACCCACAAGTAAGGTGCTAGTGCTTCTGAAAGACTATGTCTCGGTCATCCGTCTCTCAAACACCATGTAGTGCGAGAAACCAAACGGAGGCGATCGAGTCTTGTGGGAAAAGTGCGCAAACCTCTGCAGAGTGTACAAACTAATCATGATTAGCCGTGTCCCCGGTTATGGACATCTTGAGTATCTAGTACTTGAATATCATGTGAATCTCATCACGTTACTCTAAATAATTTGTTTGGGTTTAATGAGTATTTTTAATTGGGATTGAGGATGCTGTCAACCATTCTCAATGTTCAACAACCACCATGATAGTTAATTAAATTTATTCCTTTGAAGTAGGGAAAAATTGGCTTTTCGCTAAACTGTAACCATAGAGCTTTCCACCAGCCATATATGCATGTAGTATAGCCTATTCTTTCATTACTCTCTATGTGTTACATTGCCAAAGCATATTCCATGTCTTGACCCGTTTTCGGGCTGTAACTTTTCATGTTGCAGACTTTTAGAATGACAGTAAGTGATACGTTAGGGTTACGATTTCCTATACTCAACTTTGCCGTTGGTGTTGATGGGAATCCACAACCTTGTTGCTTCCGCTATATTTTTGGATTGAGGTAATAGTATTTACGTTACTTTATACATGTGATTTAC
Organism: Aegilops bicornis; assembly: GCA_021605145.1. Classification (NCBI taxonomy): domain Eukaryota; kingdom Viridiplantae; phylum Streptophyta; class Magnoliopsida; order Poales; family Poaceae; genus Aegilops; species Aegilops bicornis. Next base: position 516,546,551 of record CM038674.1, read on the forward strand.
CTCTGTTATAAATCCTTCGAGTACTGTGTGTGTCAGCATACCGATCCAGGGATGACACGAAAGCACAGAGACTTGATCCATTCGGGTCGGGTCGCTACAAGTGTTATAATTCGGTACGGCAGGCACTCGCTGTTGTGCAGTGTGAGACTAAATTTTGGTATGTCAGTCTACCACTATTACGCAAGATAAGGAACACTTTACAAGGATTAAGTTGGTGGCTTAGTGCACTGTTAATTGATTAAAGCAGTTCCTGTTTTGTGGATGCAGGCCACACAAGAGCATAGATTCCACATTTTTTGAACAAACATATCAAGTAGTAGTAGTAGTATTACTACTGAATGGAGACAGCTTTTTATGGTAGGGTTCATCCTCCAAGTCCAAGCTGGGCCTTTTTGCCACCCCTACGAAACCAATTATATTTCCCCAGAAGTGTGGATTTGGTCTCCTGGCTGCTGTTGCTTTGCTTGGGGTGCATCAAAGATCTGCTGGCTTTTGTCCATCAAGAGGGCTTGCGTGGTCATGGTACATCTAATGATCTTTGTCGATCTAAACAACTGGTCAATTGTGCAAAAGGCGTAGCGAACCTCTCTATCTTCTTTTAACAATGGTTCTCTATCCTCTTTAACAATGGTGTAGCTCTCCAAGCGACCCAGATTTCTACACATATTAATTTCTCGGTCCATCGGTGCTCAAGCAGTCCAGGTACAGTCCAAGCACTAGACTTGGGATAGGCCCTTAAACATTATTCTATATGCCTGCCTTGAACAGGAGGAAATGTATTTTTTGCAGACCTTTTGGCCCCTATACCCATGTTGCTCTATTATAGTCTAATCTTTCATTATCTTAATGCAGGCAGACTAACAAAAGTCCAAGATTCCTTTCTCCAGGATGGATGGATGGCCCCAGTTGAGTTGGACCTCATGGTGGGAAGCGGACAAACCAAACCAGGTTCCATTGGTACGTTCCTCCAAAAATTACAAAATTAGTGGATTGCCAGTATATACTTCCTACTTAAGACAAGATATATGAGCCTTGTAAATCTAGACTGAGGGAGAATCAGCGGGGTGAAGATTTGCCCAAGGGCACAGTGTCTCATCGTTTCTTTGCAGACGACTCAGTTATGTTGTTAGAGGCTAAGCACGAAGGTCTTATCTTACTAGATGACCCGCTTGCATTCTTGACGCAAAGACCAATTATAGCCATGAAATGAAGCTTTCTGTGAATAACATGTTTGATGAATGATCTGCCATGAGTAGCTGGTTTTGTACATGGGTAACCAAGGCTTAAAAGGTAAGCAAACTATTAGAAAGAAGTTTCTACTGAACCATCTCAAAGCAGGATGTTAACCTATGCAATGGAGGCCGTTTTTGCATGCCGGGAAGAAAATGACGGAACGACCACAACCCCACCTAAGCACAAGTCAGGTAGGCAGCAAGGAGGCAAACTCATTTCAGATAAACAGACTCTGAACCGGGTACATCAACATCCGGTCAATGAGTGGTGTTGAATATATTGTGTACGTGTATATTGTGTCTTGGGTCCTTTTCCTAATTCTCCAGTATAATTGAGGTTGCCCCCTTCTGTACGTGTATATACGTGTCTGGTGTACCGATCGATGCAATTGTGTTGTACAACATATTCTTTATCTTCTACATGGTATCTATTGCAAGTCAGTCCTAACCCTAGCCGCCGGTCGCCGATGCTCTCCCCAACTCAAGCCGCCGCCACCCGCCACCGCCGCAGGCCTCCCCTAAGCCGCCGCAACTGCTGCCACCGCCGCAGGCCTCCCCTAAGCCGCCGCCACCGCTGCCGCCGCCGGTTCCCTCCGATTCTTGCCGCCGGGCCGCTTCTCCCACCTCAAGCCGCCACCACTGCCACCGCCAAGAGCCTCCCTAAGTCGCCGCCGCCACCCGCCGCTGCCGCAGGCCTCCCCTAAGCCGCCGCCGCCTCCGGTCGCCGTCGTTCTCTCCCGCTTCCGCACCCTCCCCACCACCCAACCCAAACCCCGCCCCACCCGCGCCGCCCAATCCGCATCGCCCCAAAACCCTAAACCGCTCCACCTGCACTGCGCCGCCCCCACCTCCTCCTAGCCACGCCATAAGCTCCTCCTCCACCACCGTTTCCAACCCCTTCGCCGGCTCGATGTCACCCTCGTCCGTGATCTCAACATCCACGAGCGCGTGATACGTCCATTTTGCATCATGCTTTTATATCGATATTTATTGCATTATGGGCTGTTATTACATGTTATGTCACAATACTTATGCCTATTCTCTCTTATTTTACAAGGTTTACATGAAGAGGGAGAATGCCGACAGCTGGAATTCTCGGCTGGAAAATGAGCAAATATTAGAGACCTATTCTGCACAGCTCCAAAAGTCTTGAAACTTCACGGAAGTTATTTTTGGAATTAATGAAAAATAGTGGCGAAAGAATCCACTAGAGGGGGCCCACACCCTGGCCACGAGGGTGGGGGGCGCCCTGCCCCCCTAGGCCCACCCCCTGCCTCGTGGGCCCTCTGGAAGGCCTCCGGTGCCCATCTTCTACTACATGAAGTCTTTTACCCTGGAAAAAAATCATAAGCAAGATTTCGGGAAGAAACTCCGCCGCCACGAGGCGAAACCTTGGCGGTGTGCGAGCGGTGAAACGACTTGCCCTGTTGGGGGCGACGTGTTCGCGTTATATAGCAGGGGAGCCAAACCCTCGATGGCTTACATGCGTGCGGTTACAGGAGATAAGAGAGAATCAAGATACAACTTGAGGGAGAAGAAAAGAGAGAAGATATATCTCATACAAACTACCTCCTAGCTATATCTCTATATCCCAACTAACATGCCGCATAGGTGCTATGTTTAACACCCCCCCTTAATCACAACTTCATGAGGTTGAGATTATGTTTAAACTCTTCAAAGTTTCGGATAGGCAAGGCTTTGGTAAACCCATCTGCAACTTGATCTCTGGAGTGAATGAACCGAATATCAAGCTGTTTCCGTGCAACTCTTTCTCTGACAAAATGAAAGTCAATCTCTATGTGCTTTGTCCTGGCATGAAAAACTGGATTTGCAGATAAGTAGGTGGCACCAAGATTATCACACCACAAACATGGGGTTTGAGAACTTCGAATACCAAGTTCCTTTAGCATTGATTGAACCCATATGATCTCAGCTGTAGCATTTGCTAATGCCTTGTACTCTGCCTCTGTGCTGGACCTAGATACTGTGGCCTGTTTTCTTGCACACCATGAAATCAAGTTTGGTCCAAAAAATATGGCAAATCCACCAGTGGAGCGTCTGTCATCCGCATAGCCTGCCCAATCGTAATCGAGAAAGCACTAACAAGAGTTGAGGATGACTTGTCAAGTTGAGACCAATGCTCAAAGTATGTTTGACATATCTGACAATACGTTTTGCAGCAGTCCAATGAACAGTGGTGGGTGCATGCAGAAACTGACATACCTTGTTGACAGCAAACGAGATATCAGGCCTAGTTAAAGTATTGTACTGCACCTACCAAACTCCTGTACTTGGTACTATCTTCTTGAGTCAAGAGTTGCCCTTCTGAGAGAGATAGCTTTTCTGAGCTAGATAATGGAGTGAAAGAGGGTTTACAACCTTGCAGGCCTGCCTTTCTTACCAAATCGGTTGCATACTTCTCTTGAGAGAGATGAAGTCCATCCTTGTGTTTCTTCACCTCAATCCCAAGGAAAAAATGCAAATCTCCAAGATCCTTGAGAGCAAATTATGCACTTAAATCCTTCAACAATTATGCAATGGCCTCACTAGATGAACTTGTAACAATAATATCATCAACATAGATGAGAACAAAGATGCATGTATTGAGCTTATTGTAAATAAACAGTGAGGTATCTGACTTGGAAGGAACAAAACCAAGTGATTGCATCTTGTGATCGAGACGGGAGTACCATGCCATTGGAGCCCGCTTCAAGCCATAGAGTGCTTTATCAAGTTTGCAAACAAACGAGGGATTAGACTTGCTCTCAAACCTGTGGAGGCTGTTTCATATACACCTCTTCTTGCGTAACACCATGAAGAAACGTTGCGTTACGTACATCTAGCTGTCTCGAGACTCCGACCTGGACACAACAATAGACAGAACAAGGCGAATGGTTGCAGCTTTTACAACGGGACTAAATGTATCTTCATAGTCAATACCATATCTTTGCTTAAAACCTTTAGCAACAAGCCTAGCCTTGTATCTATCAATAGTTCCATCAGATTTCCTTTTAACTCTGAACACCCACTTGCAATCTATAAGATTTTTACCTTTCTGTGGGGGAACTAAATGCCATGTTTCATTTTTCTTCAGTGCCACATATTATTCCATCATTGCTTTTCTCCACTTATCATCACCAAGTGCCTCATCCAAAGTTCTTGGTTCGGCATGTTCATCTGTAGAACAAACAAGGCCATATTTGCTTAGATTTTTGTAATTAATGGGTTGAGTTACACCTTTTTGTAGCCGCGTGAGCCGCCTGGACTGTACTACGGAATCAGCCGGCGCAGAAGATCCGGAGGCATGCACGGGAGTCCCTGGTACAGCCGATCCCGAGGCGGATTCAGCTGACACCCGAGCCGGATCTTCTGTGGCTTCAACACGTGATGGTGAAGTTGGATCAGCCGCAGAAGATCCTGACGCTCCTCCTGCCGCGCCAGCAGGCTCATCATGGGCCAATGATTGCGCGGCGCCACGAGGATCAACACCGACGCCCGCGCCCTCCTAGATGGTTGGTCGGCACCCGCACCCGCACCGGTCGGCCGCGCCTGGGCCCTCGCGCCGGTCGGCCGCACCTGAGCCCGCCGCTGGTAGCAGTGCGGTTGGTCGGGGAATCACGCGTCACCCTCTCCATTGGGACGCCGCCGCGTGGCATCGGGGGAGCCACCAGCCGGGGGCTGGTCCACACGCGCGGAAGATTCCGTCGCAGGCCGGCCTGGCGCGTCTGCCAGCACAGATCCCGATGCGGATCTGCTGGACTGCAGCTAATTCGGTGCTGATCCCGACGGAGATTTGTTCCCCAAATCTGGACACAGCCAATATGGCACTTGGGGGCCATTTTCTGCATGATTTTCTTCGCTGATTGTTCCTGCAACGTCACAAGAGAGCTCGAGTGCACCATTAGAAAATTCATTCAACATTGAATCATCACAAGTAATTCCCCCATGATCAAGGCCGGTGAGAGAAGAGGGTAGAAGTAGGATTTCTTTGCGAAGTAAGGCACCGGCGTTGGGATTAAGATCAGCGAAAGGAAACTTTGTTTCGTCAAAAACAACATCACGGGAGATGTAAACTCGTCCCGTGGACACATCTAGGCACTTGACACCTTTGTGTTGGGCACTATACCCAAGAAATACACATTGCTTTGATCGAAACATAAGTTTGCGTTGATTGTATGGACGAAGATTAGGCCAACATGCACACCCAAAAACACGAGAGGCGTGTAGTCGGGTTTGGTGTGGAGTAGCCGTTCTCTTGGAGTTTCATTATTGATAACACGACTAGGAAGCATGTTAATGATGTGGACAGCAGTGAGAAAAGCTTCATCGCAGAATTTTAAAGGCATGGAGACGCCAGCTAAGAGAGCTAGGCCGACCTCAACAATGTGCCTGTGCTTGCGTTCAGCAAAGCCGTTTTGTTGGTGAGCGTGGGGGCATGACACATGGTGAGAGATTCCAAGAGTTTGGAAGAACGAGTTTAATTTCTCATACTCTCCGCCCCAGTCTGATTGGACAGCAAGTATCTTGCTGTCAAATTGGCATTCAACGAGTGCTTGAAAGTTCTTAAAGACTTGAAAAACATCGGATCTTTTCTTAAGAAGATAAATCCAGGAGAATTTACTGTAGTCATCAATAAAGCTCACGTAGTATGTATGTCTACCTACTGAGTTGGGGGCAGGACCCCACACATCTGAAAAAATTAATTGCAATGGTTTGGTAGACACACTAGTAGATATAGGATATGGTAGCTGATGACTCTTAGCTCGTTGACAGGAATCACAAATAGTTTCAATATTGCGCTCACCAACAAACGAGAGTTTATTCTTTCTAAGTAATTTTTCAACTAAAGAAAAAGAAGCATGTCCTAAACGATCATGCCATCGTGTGGATGAAAGCTTGATAGCACCACAAGCTTGTTTATTCAGTCTCCTAAGCTCTGGAATCAACGGGTAGAGTCCACGAACGCATCTACCTCGATAGAGAATTCTCCTCGTCACACGATCCTTGATCAAAAAGAAGTAAGGGTGAAACTCAAGGAAGACATGATTGTCAAGAGCAATTCTATGGACAGAGAGGAGACTTTTGTCGGCATTAGGAACATGCAAAAAATTCTAAGATGGATTTTACGAGAAGGGGTACTAAAACTTGAATGACCAACGTGACTGATTTTCATACCTTCACCACTAGCCGTGTGGATTTGGTCCTTGCCGCGGTATTTCTCCTTCATGGTCACCTTCTCGAGCTCGTTGGTGATGTGATTGGTGGCGCCACTCTCGACATACCAGTTGGTGTCGATGCCATAGGAGCCATCTGCAGCCGCTGCCACCTTGTCATCATCTTGAGAGGAGTCTTCATCCTCTTCATAGCGGTACCAGCAATCTTTTGCTGTGTGCCCCAACTTGCCACATATCTGGCAGCGAGGAGCATCAGGGCGTGCGCGAGGGTTGCCGCCGCCGCGTCGAGTGCGGTTGTTGGAGGAGACACGCCCGGCGTTGCGGGAGTTGGAGCCGCCACCCTTTCCGCCTCCACTGGACCTCCCCCTGCCACGGGAGAAGCCGCCGCGCCGAGAGGAGCCACCACGACCGCGAGAGGCTAAGTTCGCGGAGGATTTGAAGCCGCCACCACTGGACCCGTGGAAGTGCACCATCCTCTGATCAAAATTGGACAACATAGCGAACAACTCATAGAGGGTGACAGGGGTCACGCGAGCGTCCAGAGCAGATATCAGAGGCTGGTAGTCAGTGTCGAGGCCGTGGATGATGTAGGAGATGAGCTCGTCGTCGAGGATCGCCTTGCTCGCCGCGGCCAGCTCGTCGGCGTAGCCGCGCATGTTGGTGAAGTAGGAGGCGACGGAGAGGTTGCGCTTCTGCGCATTGATGAGAGAGGTCCGAATATTGTTGATGTGACTTACTGATTGTGACGAGTACATGCCGGCGAGCATCGTCCAGAGCGCGCCCGCGGTGGTGACCGTGGTCACCGTGAGGAGCACCTCCTTTGTGAGGTTGCTCAGCAGGTAGCCAAGGACCTGCTGGTCCTCCGGACCTGCATTGGGTGGAGAGGGTTGGGCGTTGAAGTCTGCTTGCCTTCCTTGTCTGTGGTGACGAGCAGCTTCGCCGGCTCCGGCTGGGTGCCATCGACATAGCCGAAGAACCCGGCGCCGCGCAGTTGGGGGATCATCTGCGTGCGCCACAACACGTAGTTCGTGCGGGATAGCTTCTCGGTGACCTGGCCATTGAGATTGGCCGGGAGGGAAGCGCCGGAGGAGGAAGACATGGTGGCTTTGGCCCAGATGGTTTTTGGTAGCTAGATAAGTTGGAGAAGAGGGGCTCTGATTACCATGTGCGAGCGGTGAAACGTCTTGCCCTGTCGGGGGCGACGTGTTCGCGTTATATAGCAGGGGAGCCAAACCCTCGATGGCTTACATGCGTGCGGTTACAGGAGATAAGAGAGAATCAAGATACAACTTGAGGGAGAAGAAAAGAGAGAAGATATATCTCATACAAACTACCTCCTAGCTATATCTCTATATCCCAACTAACATGCCGCATAGGTGCTATGTTTAACAGGCGGAACCAATCTAGGGCTCCGGCGGAGCTGTTCTGCCGGGGAAACTTCCCTCCGGGAGGGGGAAATCATCGCCATCGTCATCACCAACGATCCTCTCATTGGGAGGGGGTCAATCTCCACCAACATCTTCACCAGCACCATCTCCTCTAAAGCCCTAGTTCATCTCTTGTATCCAATCTTTGTCCCAAAGCCTCTGATTGGTACCTGTGGGTTGCTAGTAGTGTTGATTACTCCTTGTAGTTGATGCTAGTTGGTTTATTTGGTGGAATATCATATGTTCAGATCCTTTATGCATATTAATACCCCTTTGATTATGAACATGAATATGATTTGTGAGTAGTTACATTTGTTCCTGAGGACATGGGAGAAGTCTTGCTATAAGTAGTCATGTGAATTTGGTATTCATTCGATATTTTGATGAGATATATGTTGTCTTTCCTCTAGTGGTGTTATGTGAACGTCGACTACATGACACTTCACCATTGTTTGGTCCTAGAGGAAGGCATTGGGAAGTAATAAGCAGATGATGGGTTGCTAGAGTGACGGAAGCTTAAACCCTAGTTTATGCGTTGCTTCGTAAGGGGCTGATTTGGATCAATATGTTTCATGCTATGGTTAGGTTTACCTTAATACTTCTTTTGTAGTTGCGAATGCTTGCAATAGGGGTTAATCATAAGTGGGTTGCTTGTCCAAGGAAGGACAGCACCCAAGCACCGGTCCACCCACATACCAAATTATCAAAGTAACGAACGCGAATCATATGAGCGTGATGAAAACTAGCTTGACGATAATTCCCATGTGTCCTCGGAAGCGCTTTTCTCTATATAAGAGTTTGTCCAGGCTTGTCCTTTGCAACAAAAAGGATTAGGCCATCTTGCTGCACCTTATTTACTTTCATTACTTGTTACCCGTTATAAATTACCTTATCACAAAACTATCTGTTACCGATAATTTCAGTGCTTGCAGATGATACCTTACTGAAAACCGCTTGTCATTTCCTTCTGCTCCTCGTTGGGTTCGACACTCTTACTTATTGAAAGGACTAAGATAGATCCCCTATACTTGTGGGTCATCAAGACTCTTTTCTGGCGCCGTTGCCGGGAGTGAAGCGCCTTTGGTAGGTGGAATTTGGTAAGAAAAATTTTTATATATTATGCTGAAATTTACTGTTACTTGTTACTATGGAAAGTAATCCTCTGAGGGGCTTGTTCGGGGTATCTTCACCCCGACCAGTAGAGCAAAGAGTTGCTCCTCAACCTACTGAACCTACTAAAAATGTTTACTTTAAAATTCCTTCGACTATGATAGAGAAACTGCTAGCTAATCCTTTTACAGGAGATGGAACATTACCTCTCGATTTGCACCTAATCTATGTGGATGAAGTTTGTGGATTATTTAAGCTTGCAGGTATGCCCGAGGATGTCATCAAGAAGAAGGTCTTCCCTTTGTCTTTGAAGGGAGAGGCATTGACATGGTTTAGGCTATGTGATGATATGGAATCATGGAACTACAACCGATAGAAATTGGAATTTCATCAGAAGTTTTATCCTACGCATCTTGTTCATCGTGATCGTAATTATATATATAATTTTTGGCCTCGCGAAGGAGAGAGCATCTTTCAAGATTGGGGGAGGTTTAAGTCAATGTTATATTCATGCCCCAATCATGAGCGCTCAAGAGAAATGATTATTCAGAATTTTTATGCTCGGCTTTCTCTCAATAATCGCTCCATGCTCGATACTTCTTGTACTGGATCTTTTATGATGAAGACTATTGAATTCAAGTGGGATTTATTGGAAAGAATTAAATGCAACTCTGAAGATTGGGACCTCGACGAAGGTAAGGAGTCAGGTATAACACCTAAGTTTGATTGTGTTAAAGCTTTTATGGATACCGATGTTTTCCATGAATTTAGCACTAAATATGGACTTGACTCTGAGATAGTAGCTTCTTTCTGTGAATCCTTTGCTACTCATGTTGATCTCCCTAAGGAGAAGTGTTCTAAATATAATCCTCCCATTGAAGTAAAAGTAGTTGCACCTCTTAAAGTTGAAGAAAAGACTATCACTTATAATGATCCTGTCATTCCTACTGCTTATATTGAGAAACCACCTTTCCCTGTTAGAATAAAGGATCATGCTAAAGCTTCAACTGTGGTCAACAAAAGTAACATTAAGAGACCCAAACCCCCTGAGCATTAAATTTAAACCTAGTGTTGCTATGGTTAAAGATCTCTTGGCTGATAATATTGATGGGCATGTTATTTACACGCAATGAAGCTGCTAGAATTGCTAGACCTGATACTAAAAATAAACATAGACTTGTTGTAGGCATGCCTGTCATTTCTGTTAAAATAGGAGATCATTGTTATCACGGCTTATGTGATATGGGTGCTAGTGCAAGTGCAATACCTCACTCTTTATACAAATAAATTATGCATGATATTGCACCTGCTGAGTTAGAGGAAATTGATGTTACAATTAAGCTTGCCAATAGAGACACGATCTCACCAGTTGGGATTGTTAGAGATATTGAAGTCTTGTTTGGGAAAACTAAATATCCTGCTGATTTTCTTGTTCTTGGTTCCCCACAAGATAGCTTCTGTCCCATTATATTTAGACCCTTCTTGAATATTGTTAATGCTAGGGTAGACTGTGAAAAGGATGTTGTTACTATTGGTTTGGGGGATATGTGTCATGAGTTTGACTTTGCTAAATTTCGTAGACAACCCCGTGACGAGGAATTGCCTAGTAAAGATGAAATTATTGGTCTTGCTTCTATTGCCGTGCCTCCTAGTGATCCTTTAGAACAATATTTGCTAGACCATGAAAATGATTTGTTTATGAATGAAAGAAGGGAAATAATGAAGTATTCTTTAAACAGGGACCTATTTTGAAACACAACTTGACTGTTGAAATCCTAGGGGATCCTCCTCCACCCAAGGGTGATCCCGTGTTTGAGCTTAAACCGTTACCTGATCCTCTTAAGTATGTTTATCTTGATGAGAAGAAGATATATCCTGTTATTACTAGTGCTAACCTTTCAGAGCATGAAGAAAAGAAATTATTGAAAACTCTGAAGAAGCACCGTGCTGCTATTGGATATACTCTCGATGATCTTAAGGGCATAGTCCCACCTTATGCCAACACAAAATAAAATTGGAGAAAGACGCAAAACCAGTTGTTGATCACCAACGACAGTTAAATCCTAAGATGAAAGAGGTGGTAAGAAAAAAAATACTAAAGCTTCTAGAGGCAGGTATAATTTATCCCGTTGCTGATAGTCAGTGGGTAAGTCCTGTCCATTGTGTCCCTAAGAAGGGAGGTATTACTGTTGTTCCTAATGATAAAGATGAATTGATTCCACAAAGAATTATTACAGGTTATAGAATGGTAATTGATTTCCGCAAATTAAATAAAGCTACTAAAAAGGATTATTACCCTTTACCTTTTATTGATCAAATGCTAGAAAGATTATCCAAACATACACATTTTTGCTTTCTAGATGGTTATTCTGGTTTCTCTCAAATACCTGTGTCAAAAGAGGATCAAGGAAAGACCACTTTTACTTGCCCTTTCAGTACCTTTGCTTATAGATGTATGCCTTTTGGTTTATGTAACGCACCTGCTACCTTTCAAAGATGCATGATGGCTATATTCTCTGATTTTTGTGAAAAGATTGTTGAGGTTTTCATGGATGATTTTTCCAGATATGGAACTTCTTTTGATGATTGCTTGAGCAACCTTGACCGAAGTTTTGCAGAGATGTGAAGAAACTAACCTTGTCTTGAATTGGGAGAAGTGCCACTTTATGGTTAATGAAGGTATTGTCTTGGGGCATAAAATTTCTGAAAGAGGTATTGAAGTTGACAAAGCTAAAGTTGATGCTATTGAAAAGATGTAGTGTCCAAAGGACATTAAAGGTATAAGAAGTTTCCTTGGTCATCTTTGGTTTTTATAGGAGGTTCATTAAGGACTTCTCCAAAATCTCAGTGCCTCGACTAATCTCTTACAAAAAGATATTCCTTTTGTCTTTGATGATGATTGTGTAGAAGCATTTGAAATACTTAAGAAAGCATTGATTTCTGCACCTATTGTTCAGCCACCTGACTGGAATTTACCCTTTGAAATTATCTGTGATGCTAGTGATTATGTTGTAGGTGTTGTCCTAGGACAAAGAGTTGACAAGAAATTAAATGTTATCCAATATGCTAGTAAAACTCTAGACAGTGCCCAGAGAAATTATGCTACTACTGAAAAAGAATTTTTAGCAGTTGTATTTGCTTGTGATAAGTTCCGACCTTATATTGTTGATTCTAAAGTAACTGTTCACACTGATCATGCTGCTATTAAATATCTTATGGAAAAGAAATATGCTAAACCTAGACTTATTAGATGGGTTCTCTTGCTAAAAGAATTTGATTTGCATATTATTGATAGAAAGGGAGCTGAGAACCCCGTTGCAGACAACTTGTCTAAGTTAGAAAATGTTCTTGATGACCCACTGCCTATTTGATGATAGCTTTCCTGATGAACAATTGAATGTCATTAATGCTTCCCGTACTGCTCCATGGTATGCTGATTATGCTAATTACATTGTTGCTAAATTTATACCACCAAGTTTCACATACCGGCAAAAGAAAAAAAAATCTATGATTTAAGACATTACTTCTAGGATGACCCACACCTTTATAAAGAAGGAGTAGATGGTGTTATTAGACGTTGTATACCTGAGAATGAACAGGAATAGATCCTACGCAAGTGTCACTCCGAAGCTTATGGAGGACACCACGCTGGAGATAGAACTGCGCATAAGGTATTGCAATCCAGTTTTTATTGGCCTACTCTCTTCAAATATGCCTGTAAGTTTGTCTTATCTTGTGATGAATGTCAAAGAATTGGTAATATTAGTAGTCGTCAAGAAATGCCTATGAATTATTCACTCGTTATTGAACCACTTGATGTTTGGGGCTTTGATTATATGGGACTGTTTCCTTCCTCTAACGGGTATACACATATTTTAGTTGCTGTTGATTACGTTACTAAGTGGGTAGAAGCTATTCCAACTAGTAGTGTTGATCATAACACCTCTATTAAGATGCTTAAAGAAGTTATTTTTCCGAGGTTTGGAGTCCCTAGATATTTAATGACTGATGGTGGTTCACATTTTATTCATGGCGCATTCCGTAAAATGCTTGCTAAGTATGATGTTAATCATAGAATTGCATCCCTTATCACCCACAGTCTAGTGGTCAAGTAGATTGAGTAATAGAGAGCTCAAATTAATTTTGTAAAAGACTGTTAATAGATCTGAAAGAATTGGTCCAATAAACTTGATGATGCATTACGGGCCTATAGAACTGCATATAAAAATCCTATGGGTACGTCTCCGTATAAAATGGTTTATGGAAAAGCATGTCACTTACCTCTCGAACTAGAACATAAGGCATAGTGGGCCATTAAAGAGCTCAATTATGATTTCAAGCTTGCCAGTGAGAAGAGGTTATTTGACATTAGCTCACTTGATGAATGGAGAACCCAGGCCTATGAGAATGCCAAACTATTTAAAGAGAAAGTTAAAAGATGGCATGACAAAAGGATACAAAAGTGTGAGTTTAATATAGGTGATTATGTGTTGCTATTCAACTCTCGTTTAAGATTTTTTGCAGGAAAATTTCTCTCCAAATGGGAAGGTCCTTACGTTATCGAGGAGATCTATCGTTCCGGTGCCATAAAAATCAACAACTTCGAAGGCACTAATCCGAAGGTGGTGAACGGTCAAAGAATCAAACATTATATCTCGGGTAATCCTATAAATGTTGAAACTAATGTTATTGAAACCGTAACCCCGGAGGAATACATAAGTGACACTTTCGTAATGTTTCAGACTCAAAAGGAATAGGTGCATGAATACGGTAAGTAAACCGACTCCAAAACAGTTCTAATGGTAATTTTTCTCCGTTTTGGAATATTTAAGAAAATAGGAAAATAAGAAGTAGTCCGGAAAGGACATGAGGCATCCACGAGGGTGGAGGGCGCCCTACCCTCCTGGGCGCGCGCCCTGCCTCGTGGGCACCTCGTGTGCTCTCCGGACTCCGTTTTCTTGCACGATACTTCTTTTGGTCGGTAAAAATTCATTATATAATCTCCCAAAGGTTTTGACCACCGTACCATGAAAATGTCCTCTCTTTTTGTTTCGAGCTGTTTTTCTGACAGATCTAGATCACCATGACGTCTCCAAGTGCCCCCAAGGACAAGTTCTTCGAGAAGGTCATCAACCCCTACCTCGCGGAAGTGATGCAACATCCTCAAACCATTGAGATGCATGAGGGGTTGCTGCACATTCACGATGTTGAGGGACCAAGGAGGGCCGGAAGCATGGAGAAAAGGCTCAAGGCAATGGAGCAACAAGTTTTCAAGTGTTAGGAGATGGTGGAGCATGGACTCGACTCCAATCACATAATGATCACGGAGTTCACCAACAACCACAAGCTGGATGCCAAGGACATTGGGGAGGCCATCTTCAAGCTTCATGAGAAAATCGAGCACCTCCAAGCCCAGATCTATGACGTGCAAAACCAAAACTGTGAGTATGAATATAGATTCAAGAGGATGAGTTTGGCTGCAGATTTAAGGATCCCGGAGACTCGATCATCCTTCTATGATGGAGAGCCTATGCCTTGGAAGAGGGACGCCAAGCCTACATCATCAACAACTCCATCTCCTTCACCGGCTAAAGAGATATAATCACATGGGTATGGGCACTCCCTTGGCAACTGCCAAGCTTGGGGAGGTGCCCCGGTATCGTATCACCATCACACTCCTATCTTTACTATTTTTTCTTAGTTCGATCCTTTTGGTAATATCTTGATCTAGTAGAATAAAGTTTTGGTATGTTTTAGTTTTGAGTTTTGCTTTACGATCCTTCTATGTAATCGAGTCAGTGAGCTATATATAATAAACATTAGTGTTGAGTCAAGGGCTTGATTATCTTGGTATGATCTTGAGAGAGAAAGAAAGAATAAAAGGAAATAAAAGAGATCATATTGATCTTATTGAGAGTAATGACTTCACATATAAAGAGTATGATGAATAAAAGTTGTTGAGAGTTGACAAACATAGTTTTGGTCATCGTTGCAATTAATAGGAAGTAATAAAGAAAGAGAGGTTTTCACATATAAATATACTATCTTGGACATCTTTTATGATTGTGAGCACTCATTGAAATATGACATGCTAAAGAGTTGATGTTGGACAAGGAATACAACGTAATGGGTTATGTTTTTTTATATCTGAAATAAAGTATATTGTCATGTATCATCCAACATGTTGAGCTTGCTTTCCCCCTCATGCTAGCCAAATTCTTTGCACCAAGTAGAGATACTACTTGTGCTTCCGAATATCCTTAAACCCAGTTTCGCCATGAGAGTCCACCATATCTACCTATGGATTGAGTAAGATCCTTCAAGTAAGTTGTCATGTTGCATGCAATAAAAATTGCTTTCTAAATATGTATGATCTATTAGTGTGGAGAAAATAAGCTTTATACGATCTTGTGATATGGAAGCAATAAAAGCGCATTTTGCATAATAAAGGTCCATATCACAAGTGGCAATATAAAGTGACGTTCTTTCGCATTAAGATTTCATGCATCCAACCATAAAAGCACATGTCAACCTCTGCTTCCCTCTGCAAAGGGCCTATCTTTTACTTTTGTCTTATACCTTATGCAAGAGTCATGGTGATCTTCACCTTTCCTTTTTACATTTTGTCCTTTGGCAAGCGCTTTGTGTTGGAAAGATCCTGATATATATATCCAGTTGGATGTAAGTTAGCATGAATTATTATTGTTGGCATTACCCTTGAGGTAAAAGGTTGTGAGGCAACACTATAAACCCCTATCTTTCTCTATGTCCGATTAAAACTCCATACCCATAAGTATTGCGTGAGTGTTAGCAATTATGAAAGACTAAATGATAGTTGAGTATGTGGACTTGCTGAAAAGCTCTTATATTGACTCTTTTTGATGTTATGATAAATTGCAATTGCTTCAATGACCGAGATCATAGTTTGTTAGTTCTCAGTGAAGTTTCTGATTCATACTTTACATTGTGAATAGATTATTACTTAAGCATGAGAGATCATATGACAATATCCATATATGTTGTTGTTATAAGAATGATAATGATGCCCTCATGTCCGTATTTTATTCTATCGACACCTCTATCTCTAAACATGTGGACATATTTTTTGATATCGGCTTCCGCTTGAGGACAAGCAAGGTCTAAGCTTGGGGGAGTTGATACGTCCATTTCGCATCATGCTTTTATATCAATATTTATTGCATTATGGGCTGTTATTACATGTTATGTCACAATACTTATGCCTATTCTCTCTTATTTTACAAGGTTTACATGAAGAGGGAGAATGCTTTGGAATACCGGAATTTGGAAAAGGAGCAAATATTAGAGACCTATTCTGCACAGCTCCAAAAGTCCTGAAACTTCACGGAAGTTATTTATGGAATTAATGAGAAATACTGGCGAAAGAATCCACTAGAGGGGGCCCACACCCTGGACACAAGGGTGGGTCCCCCTGGAAGGCTTCCGGTGCCCATCTTCTACTATATGAAGTCTTTTACCCTGGAAAAAAAATCATAAGCAAGCTTTCGGGAAGAAACTCCGCCGCCACGAGGCGGAACCTTGGCGGAACCAATCTAGGGCTTCGGAGCTGTTACGCCAGGAAACTTCCCTCCGAGAGGGGAAATCATCGCCATCGTCATCACCAACGATCCTCTCATCGAGGGGGTCAATCTCCATCAACATCTTCACCAACACCATCTCCTCTAAAACCCTAGTTCATCTCTTGTATCCAATCTTTGTCCCGAGCCTCGATTGGTACTGTGGGTTGCTAGTAGTGTTGATTACTCCTTGTAGTTGATGTTAGTTGGTTTATTTGGTGGAAGATCATATGTTCAGATCCTTTATGCATATTAATACCCCTCTGATTATGAACATGAATATGATTTGTGAGTAATTACATTTTTTCGGATGTGGGGTTTCGGCAAACCCTTAAGGTTCAAACACTGGGGTGCACGCGAAGTCTTTCCCTCCTGCCGATCTACGCCCTAGCTCGCTAAGATCTCGCGGACGAACTCGACAAACTCGCAACACAAAGAGACACGAGATTTATACTGGTTCGGGCCACCGTGTAATACCCTACTCCAGTGTGGTGGTGGATGGATTGCCTCTTGGGCTAATGATGAATAGTACAGAGAGAAGAACAACCTCCTGAGGTTGAGGCGTTCTTGTGCTTGGTGGCTGAGCGGGCGAGAGCTTGATGAACTGCTCGATGCCTCTACTATGGTGGCTAGCTCTACTTATATAGACCCTGGTCCTCTTCCCAAATATTGAGCGGGAAGGGAGCCAACAACGGTGGGCAAATTTGAAGGGGACAGCTAGTACAAGCTATCCTGACAAAAGTGGTCTTCGCCTGCGAAAGGCTCTGGTGGTGACGCCGTCTTGGGATCCACGGCTGTGGAGGAGCGCGCGTGGGAGCTCCAGGCCTGGAGCGCGTCCCTTGAGCAGCAGGTGGAGGCGCGCAGGGCCGCTCTTGCATCGCTGAGGAGATGCCCGCGGAGGATGAGGAGGTCCGGAAGCGTGATGAGGCACTGGCCCTGGAAGCCGTGGAGCGTAGCCTCGAGCTCGAGCAACTGGAGACGAGGGAGCGTCAAGTTGCTCAAGCAGAAGATGCCGTCGGGGCTCGCGAGGCCAGAGTCGAGGAGGAGGTCAATCGCCGGGTGGCCGAGGTTCGCACAGACCTGGAGGGTAGGTATGACTCAAGGCTGAAGCTCATGGCACGGAGGATGCGGGCGGGCCGCTGCCCTCGTGGCCAGTGTTAGATCAGCCGAGAGGCGCAGGAAGCCACAGTCGCCGCCACAGTTCTGGCCAAGCAGCGGACTTGGCCTCCGCCTGCGCCGAGCTGCATTCCCTTTGGAGGCTGGTTGATGACGCTGAGGCCACTGCATGGCAAAACACAGAGGAAGTGCTCCAACGACGAACGCTGGAGCGTGAGCATGCCCCTATGCTTCAGGATCTCCGGAACAGGGCCAATATCGCCCTGGGCTATATTTGCGATGTGGAGGTGCCGGCCCCTCACTCGAATGATTATGCTAGCCACCCGACCTTCTTCACCGAGGTGGAGACGCGCCTGGAGGCTCGATCTGCCAGAGCTCGCCAGCTTGTGGAGGAAAGGGGTCGTGGCCTGCTTGAGCGCGCTTTCTCCCGTGTCTTCAGCCACCTCCTGGTCTTGGTCTCGTTGCACCGATATAGAAACCTTTGCCTGATGCCTCGGTACTCCTCACCTGCGCTGGCCTTCTTAGCACCTAAGGGGACACAAGGACGTTGCGCACGCTGGTGCCCGCCTAGGGCCGATCGTCACGGCTCACGTCACGAGGGCCTCGCACTACAAAAAAATACACTTCTGTGATGATACGTGTTTGTCATAGTAGGTCACGTTTTTTGTCATGCATGTACATCCATGAAAAAATTATGACATAATCAAGATAGTCATACCTGTGTTGTAGTAGAAGTGTTCCATGACCTTACCAAAATTATCATCACGGAAGTGTCCACTTCCATGATGATAAATCGCGCGTCACGGAAGTGCTTTCGTCAAGGGTGACCGACACGTGGCATCCACCGTAACGGAATGCCGTTAAGCTATCGGGTCGGGTTTTGGATCCGATAACCCGTTAACAGCCCCGACCAATGGGGATTTTCCACGTGTAAAATCATCATTGGCTGGAGGAAACACGTGTCGGCTCATTGTTGGGACAGATGTCATCCACTCATTGGACAGAAGGCGCCTATGATACGTCGACACGTGGCACGGCCCAACAGGGGCCCATTCCTGTGAAAAGGCCGGCCTGTTTGACTTGGTCAAAAGGTGACGGGTCGGCCCATGGAAAGCCTGTTAACGGCATGTTCGCATATAGCCCATTTACAGCCCGCTAACCCAAGGCCCGTTACACCCTATCCGAATTAGGCCCAGTAGCGTCATCTGGGCCATCCAATATGATTCCAGCCCGTTTCACTTCTGGCCCATGTATGGCCCATGACGCCTTTCGCCCATATGAGGCCCTATGTAACTCTTGGCCTATTAACGGCCCGTGGTGAAATCAGCCCGCAATGAACAAAGGTATCACTTTAGACCCATTAACGGCCCGTGGTGAAATCGCCCGTAATGAACAAAGGTATCACTTTATACCCATTAAAGGCCCGTTATTGGTTGGGCCGTTTCACCCATGTTATCTTTCGGCCTTCTCGAGCCCATTTATTCTTGGGCTCATTTTAGCGATCGTTTACTTACGACCCGTTCTTTGTCATTTTTCTACTTGTGGGCCAAAATTCAGCCCGTGGTTACAGTCGTCCCATTTGTGGTCCGTTAATATATTGGGCCGTTTTCATAGCGTCATCAAATACAGCCTATTAACGATGGCCCGTTATGGTCGGCCCATGAACGGACGATTCCAACTCTAGCCCGTTTACGGCCATAATGCAGCCTGTTATTGGCCCATGTTTGGCCAATCGATCATACGGCCCGTATAAGGCCCATTGATAATAAGGCCCGTAGAAGGCCCATTGTTTCTACGGCCCGTAGAAGGCCCAATGTTTCTACAACCCGTAGAAGGCCTACTGTTTCTACGGCCCGTAGAAGGCCCACTGTTTCTATGGCCCGTAGGAGGCCCAGTGTCACTACAGTAAATATTAGCCCATGGTTATTGTGGCCTAGTTTTAAAAATAGGTTATTGCAGCCACTAGCAAACCGCGAAAAAGAACTGCATCGACTACAAGCAAACAAATAAACAAGACAACAAGGAAATAAATAAGCAAGCAACTTATGCTAGGCTATCACGGCTATTACGCATATTACATCCACTGGGCATCAAAGTTCACCACCAGTGCAAATATAGGGAACACAACAGCATATAAACGTCGCAGCAAAACGAGTCCAGAACTGAAACCACTTGAGAAGAGTTCAAGAAATAATATCCTGGGTACCCATAATGCTGGCAAGATGCTTAGCAAGCTTATTAACTTTCTCTTGTTTGGCAAGATGCTGGCAAGATGCTCCAGCGCTTGCTATTGCACAAGAAAGTACGCATCTGAATTCTGCTGGGACTTCCTCAGTCCTTCGGCTTCTTGCCGCAGCACAGCTGACTGATGCCTTTCATCTTGTAGCTGAGACTGAAGAAGCCGAAGTGATTCAGGCAGCGAGTTCGAAGAGCTTGTGCTGTGGTATCGCCAAGAACTCGAACACTACATCAACGCAGGATCGTGGGGTTTTCTCACCGCCTACAAGATCGCTTTTATCACCTTTCTTGGAGACCAACAGGGTTGTCTCACTATCTTGAACCTTATCTGCATTACTTTCTCTACCATTGCATAGTGGGGTGCCCTTCTCCAATATTCTGCTTGCATACTACAAGAGAAACAAGCATACATCACAGGTTTAGCTTGTAGTATACCAAACTTATTTTGGTAAACCGGTTCAAGAGTAAGGTGGACAGGATAACAAAGATGAAACAAACATATATCTATGTACTATGGTCACTTTGTATTGTCCATATCGTTCTAGTTTATGTTCCCTAATCAAGATAAAGACACAGTTCAACTCATATATTTTTAAGACACAAAGAAAGATAGATGTAATATAAGTGTGAGAAACTACACAACATTGGCAACACTTGTAATGTGCATCACATGAGAACATAACTGTTTATACAACTTAAACTAAAATCAACATTGAGCAAAAAGTTAGAACATCAATCCAGTTAAAGAAATTGGTTTAAAACATACCTGTTGCGCCATTGGTGTTTCAATTGGATCCTTCAAATTCGAAAGTAGTTGGTATGAGTAAATACAGTGACGCAACAGCAAAGGAGTATGGACCATAGCTACGGAATCGACACGAGAACAGTTGCTCTTCCGCTTAAACGTGGAGTTTGGGTTAGCTGTGGTGGTCTTCGTGCTTTAAATCGCAAAGAGCTTTACAAACTGCTCGTGTGGGGGTACTCTGTGGTGGACATGGTGCTTTGTCAACTATAAGTGGGCTACTATCCGCTAGGGTTGCGGTTAGATGGGTTGTAGCTGGTTCTCTGCCCAACGGTGTAAGTGTGCAATCTAGAAGAGTCTCGATTATGTGTGGTGGGGCTAGTTTGTGGGCCAGTACAACCATGGTTCTATCTGCATCGACGGGTATGCTTGTATTTTTGTGAAGAACGGGTTTTGCTCCCTTTAGATAACGCCATCACCCCTCCAATTCAAATGGTCGATAAACAAGAAAAGAAATTGAACGTTACATACATTGTATGATAGACATATGTGGTAATTCACATATATGTTGTCTAACCAAACAGAATGACATGAAACAATTTCACATATATGATGCCTAACTAAACAGGATAGCATGACACAATTTCAGATATATGATGGATAACTTAACAGGATATAATGGCATAATTCAACATATGATGAGTACCTAAACAGGATGACATGACAAAATTATATGATGTCTTTCTAAAATAGGTTGGGATGAAATAATTCACATACATGTTGTCTAATTATACAGGATGGCATGATATAATTGACATAATTGATTCATATACTAAGCAGTTGGCACTCACATGTATGATCTCTAAACTAAGCAGATAGAATTCAATATTGTGCATATGATGTCTAAACTAAGCAATGCAAGACACCATATGCATCATATGAGAAATATAAACATTGCAACTTAGAGCATACACCTCAGGGTGGGATATAGGACTAGTCATCTGCCTCTGAATCCTCCTCTGAGGAGCTCCTCAGAACCATCGAGATATATGCTTCAACAGTACCATTGCACCGCTCAAGACCTTGTTTTCACTCTAAATTTTTCATAACCGCTCAAATGATCGATACACATGAAGAGTAGTTCAATATACATGATTGTCGACAAATAGAATACGTAATGAAAAAAAAGATGGCATGAGATAATTCACATATATGATGCACGGCTCCATGGCGGTGCATAATTCACATATATGATAATCGGCTGAAAAACATGGCATTGCATAATTCACATATCTGATATAGAAAGCAAACAGGAGGCATTCACACAAAGCATGTCTAAGCTAAGAAGATGGCATGGCAATGCAAGACACCATATGCATGATATGAGCAATATAACCCAGCCAAGTTAGAGCATGCACCTCGGGGAATATGATCGGTCATCTCTCTCTGAATCCTCCTCTCGAGGAGCTATTCAGAACCAACAAGAAATCTGCATCGACGGTGTAGCAATCGACTGCTCGTAAGACCTTGTTTTCACTCCAGATTTTCCCATGACCGACTCAAATGGCTGATGCAGGGAATAGTAGATGAATGTATAAACATTGTTGACAAATGGAATACATTATGGAAAAAATATGGCACGATACAATTCACATATACGATGGTGGCTAAACAGGATGGCATTGCATGATTCACGTATATGATGCCTCGCTAAAGAAGATGGCATTGCATAATTCCCATATATTTCCCTCCATTCCTAAATATTTGTCTATTTAGATATTTCAAATGGACTACCACATACGGATGTATATAGACATATTTTAGAGTGTAGATTCACTCATTTTGTTCCGTATGTAGTCACTTGTTGAAATGTCTAAAAAGACAAATATTTAGGAATGGTGGGAGTATGATATAGAAACCAAACAGGTGGCATTCACACAAAGCAAATCTAAACGAAGCTGATGACATATAAGATGTATAATGTAAGCAATGCAAGGCGCCATATGCATGATATGACCAACATCAAGATGCCAAAGTTAGAGCAAACACCTCGGTGGTAAACAGGCATGGTCGGCTCCTTCCGAATCTCCATCTGAACAGTTATCTTCCTCCGAATACAATCTGAAATCCAGGAGAGGGGGGCACTTCGTCCACCATGGAGCAGCGTCGCATGACATTATATTCAAGACGCAACGGTCTTCTCTTTTCTCTACATGTTCAAGACGATTGTGTACAATATCTGACATGCATAATAAAAATAGTTACATTTTGTAAGGCCTAAGGGGTGCATGCAAAAATCAAGACTGATGGTAGCAAACGAGTGGATGGATCCAAAACTAATGATAGCGTGTAGATTATAGCTTCGGTTTAAAAGATAGACAATGGATCATCTATTGTTTGTTGCCCACCCAACATGAACCACATAGAAGACCCCAGATGAACCAGATAGTAGACAGATACTATTCGTTTGGCTCGATATGAGACCCATGGGCAATTCAAAACTCAAGATTGAGCGATAAAGTAGCAGGTAATAATAACCGATGTATAACGTAAGCAAACACGAAAAGATCGCGACCTCTCTTCCGAACTGTCTAGTCCTCGTGTTCATCTGCTCGATCGATGATGGTAATGCAGTTAGGCGTGGCTGCCGCAACGGGGAAGATGATCCGAGGTGGCGAAAGAAAGTCTGCAGGGGGATCTTCGCTGCAGTGAACGCTTCGTCGATGGTGCACCTCGTGGGTGGATGACGGCACGGGCAGAGCAGGACATAACACATGTAGTTTTCTTTTGACGCCAATCTGAAAATGAAGTAAATCTGTAAGGGGCCTTAGAATTGGAGGATTCTATAAACGCAGGGACAGGAAAAACACAGGAATAGGATAGGAATGCACGTGCAAAACAGAGCATTTGGAAACATAGGATTTCATTCAACCTGGGTGTTTGGCTCACATGAATTGGAAGAACAGAGGAATGGATAAACAAAGTGATGCGACGAGTCTACAACCTCGTTGGCATAGCCTTGTGGACCTCAACATCATTGGGTTGGACGTGGAGGATGGTGATGATCTTTGGTGTGACCGCTTGAGGCGGGGAAGAAGATCCGAGGCCTCTGGAAACGGCGCCGAGGGTACTGCTCCGCTGTGATGGATGGTTCCGTCGTTGGAGCAGCTCCGCTAAGGTGTACGGTGACGAGGCTGAAGCATGACAAGACAGACAACTTTAATCTGAAGTGGGACCCTAATATCATCTGCACTAGATGATGTAAAATACATCACCAAAAAGTGCTAGATGTAAAACGCATCAGCGGCGCCACGGCCGCTCCGACAGATGTTGTAAGTACTGTTCACTCTGAACTTAACTGAATAAAATGAACTTCACGTATTTAAACTGAATTTTCTTGTCAAACTGTTTGAACTAGTAATGAGCATTGCAATAGATGTTTAGGGCGTTCGAGCACTAGTAGCAGAGAAGCAGTGATCTAAATCAGCAGACGCTCGAGCAGGGAACGCACTAGCAGAGAGCAAGTCGTGCAGTAGCACCGCGAGCGAGTGCTAAAGAAGCAACTCATGTAGCTGCCGGAGGTCGTGCAGCAGCAGCAACGCAAGCGAGAGCAAGAGCAGAGCAGCAGCACGAACGAAAGCAGGAGCAGCAAAAAGCGACCGACAAAGAAGAAAAGAGCCGTAGCGCGAGCGAGAGCCGGAGCAGCTGCAGCTAGTGCCTTTGTGGAAGTCGCCACCGAGGAAGCAATGACATGGGGGAGAGACGGCGTGGATGATGTGGCCGGCAACGGCGCCGCCGATGGAGACGCCATGTCTGCTCGGTATCGAGCACCAGCAGCCCCGTGAGATCGAATAAAAGATAAAATGCAGCGGTGAGTGCAAAACCTCCTTGGTGGCGCCGAGTTGGCCTCGTCTTCATCGGAGGAATTGGTGAGGGTGATGCGGTTCCGGTGGGGTAGGTCAAGACGGCACGGTGGGGATTGAGGTGGCGCGATAGACGAGGCGAATGTCGGGGCAGCTCCTTGGAGACGGAGGACGGGGGGCTGATCCGGCGGGACGACGAGATCGACAACGGATCCTCATCTGGTGTGGTGGATGAGGGTCGGCGAGCTGTTGCGGTGGACGACGTAGTCGGGGAAGAGTCTTCGGCTGGGCGGCGATCGGGAGGCCGACGGAGGAGTGTGGGGTTTCGCGGGTTTTGGCGGCCTCGGTGTACGAATTGGGGGTGGCGAAGGGGGAGGGGGGAGCCAAGCTTAGGGACGCGCTTGTCCAAAATGTAGGGTAAGTTACCAGTGTACCCCCAGCGGTTTTGACACCGCAACGTGGAGCTTCATTTTCGCCGAGGGGTAGAAGGGGATTTTGCGATATGCAGGCTGCGGGAGCGATTTCGGATGAGGAGGGAGTTCTCGCGCGCGTCCAAATTTCGGGATAACATGGCGCGACACGGGTTGAAGAAGCGGGAGTTTCAAAGCAGGTGAGACAAAAGATACTTGAGCTTGAAAATTTCGGGATAACAAGGTGCGAATTCCTTGTTCGGCAGAACAAACTTAACGTGTAATAAAATCATACAAGACACAAGAGAGTCATGTCCCCTTTTACTATATTGCTATAGATGCCATTGAAAAAACTACAAGAAAAATGTAAAAAAAATCGGGAGAACAAGATTACCTCAAGACAAGACCAAATCGATTCGCACTTCCCTCAACAACAACAAAAACAAATCAATTCCCACCAAAGAAAGAGTGATGTCCCTTTTTATATGATTACAGATGCCATGATCTCGAATTTCAATATTTGAATCCATGTTATGTTGAATTCGAATATATCATTAGCTGACCTTGCGGTTTATAATTGATGTAGTCGTACATTTTGATCTTTAATCATATATGAACATTTTACTCCACCATGTGAACATATATATTGTCGTCTACCATATGGACTAAATTTGAATCAATTTTCCTTATTTGAATACGATTGTTGTCAAGTTATACAATAACTTAAATATTATCTTGATAACAAAAAGACATGCATATAGCAGTAATCATATTTCACTATGAACTACATGTACCATACGCTCTCCAATTCAAATATCTGTATCCATTTTATGTTGAATTCAAATCATAGTACATTATTGGTCTAGGTA
This sequence comes from Aegilops bicornis, assembly GCA_021605145.1. NCBI lineage: Eukaryota > Viridiplantae > Streptophyta > Magnoliopsida > Poales > Poaceae > Aegilops > Aegilops bicornis. Next base: position 516,572,327 of record CM038674.1, read on the forward strand.
GCGAGATGTTCGGGATAATCTAAACCCTGTTTTCACACGTATAATTTTGGCTGAATTGGGAGAAGTTTTGGTATAAGCCTCTTGCAAAACCGGAGATTCTCTCAACAAGCCTCGTGGTTCCGAGAGGGAACGTGTCACCTTTGTGTGCGAAACGATATATGTTGCCTCCCCCCTGATTTTATTTACAGAGGCAACATAGAATTATATGAGTGCCCTGTTAAATTTTGGAATTATTTTGGGTTCATTTGGCCTTTTTATACATTAATTGAGTTCCTGGACTTTTAATGTGCATAATCTAAATATGAATTGCATGCACATGCTCCGGTGCACCAAAGTGGGTTGAAAAATCACATGTGTGTCCTTGGTTGAATTTCTAGGTCCCATGGAAGAAATGAGAATGAAATTCAAACTTCTGGGCGTCATGACTCTGCCGAGAACATCGAGAAACTTAGATTTGAAATTCATGTAAATCCAAAACTCGGTTGGAAGTCATGAAACTTGGCATGGTGTCATGTCATGGCACTAACATGTTGTGGTAAAAAAATGGGCCGATGTGGAAGCTCGTGGTTCTAAGAGGGAACGTGCCACCTTTGAGTGTGAAACGATATGCGCTGCCCCCCCTTGTGTTTCTTAACTAAGGCAACATAGAACTACATTAGTGCCATGTTAAATTTTGGAATTAATGCAGGTCGTTTGTCGTTTTTATACATTAATTGAGTTTACGGTCATTTAATGTGCATAAGTCAAATTTGAACTACAAGCACATGCTCTCGTGCACCAAAGTTGGTTGAAAAATCACATTTTGTGTCCTCGGGTGAATTTCTAGGTCCCATGCAAGAAATGAGAATAAAATTAAAACATCTGGGCATCGTGGCTCAGCCGAGAACATTGAGAAACTTGGTTTTAAAATTCTTGTAAACCAAAACACGTCTGAAAATCATGAAACTTGGCATGGAAGTCATGTCATGGTACTACCATGTTGTGGTAAAAATGGCCGAATAGGAACAGATTTTGGTATAAGCTTCTTGCAAACCAAGCTTCTCTCAAGAAGACTCGTGGTTACGAGAGGGAACGTGTCACCTTTGAGTGCTAAACGATATCGTTGTCCCCTTGAGTTTATTTACAAAGGCAACATAGAACTACATGAGTGCCTGTTAAATTTTGGAATTATTCCTTGCTTTGGCCTTATTTACACATTAATTGAGTTTTGGTCATTTAATGTGCATAATTCAAATTTGAAATACAAGCACGTGCTCCGTGCACCAAAGTTGGTTGAAAAATCACATTTGTGTCCTCGGGTGAATTTCTACTCCCATGCAAAAAATGAGAATAAGATTCAAACATCTGGGCATCGTGGCTCGGTCGAGAACATTGAGAAACTTGGTTTTAAAATCATGAAACTTGGCATGGTGTCATGTCATGGTAGTACCATGCCATGGTAAAAACAATTGGCGAATAATAGGAACAAATTTGGGTATAAGCTTCACGCAAATCGGAGCTTCTCTCAAGAAGGCTCGTGGTTACGGGAGGAACGTGTCACCTTTGTGTGCATAATTCAAATTTGAAATACAAGCACATGTTCCAAAGGCACCAAAGTTGGTTGAAAAATCACATGTGTGTCCTTGGGTAAATTTCTAGGTTCCATGCAAGAAATGGGAATGAAATTCAAAATTCAAGGCCGTGGCTGGGTCGGAAACATTGAGAAACTTAGTTTTTAATTCTCAGAATCCAAAACACGCATGAAAATAATGAAACTTGGCTTGGTGCCATGACATGGCACCAACATGCTGTGGTAAATTTGCGATCCGATTTGCGAAGGCGCACACATTAACAATCAACAAAGTCATTTTGGAACAAGTGTTGTCACGTTACAATCGGAAACACAAGTATTATTGAAACCGTGGGCCTTCTACTTACTAGTACCATTTACGTGCCGCCACGCGTCCCCATTTTTTATTAGCTAGGAGGCGTCGTGTAGGGTAGCTATTTGAGTACGAGAGGCCTGCGATCAGACCCCTGCGCGTGCTTATCGGGAGGAGAGCCCTTTGACATCCATCTGCCGTCCACCTCTCTCCCAAGGTCTCCATTAATGGCGCCCGAGCCTCTGTTTAATGGCGTGGCTGTGTCTCACTCGACTGAGATTTAAGAGAGAAATAAGAAAATCTGAAAGCACGGATCTTGATGTAAGATCCGACGGACCTATATAGCATCTACTACGACTTATAGCAAGACTGATGAATATATAAGGACGATTTTTATTTTTTTTGACCAAAGAAGGGCTTGCCCCACCCGAATTTCATTATTGAAAACCACCACAAATCAAAAGAAGTTCAGCACAACTCCAAATTTAACACGAAGGACTACCAGATTGAAATCGCAACATCCCAAGAGGCCAGCAAAGGCCAAACATCCGTGCTAGAACCCAACATTTCACAAACGACGACACAATCCACATCCTAAACCAATTATTACATCAAAAGAAACCAGGAAACTGAAGGAAGCCCAGCAGCAACTAGAAGAACAGCAACGCCAGGGTCGCCACAGCAAGAGTTTTCTTCATTCCAGCCTCGCAATGTTGATCTTCCACAGAAAGATAAGGACGATTAATTGTCTTACATAATTAGAAAGATAATTAAAAAAGCCACATGCGGCTACGCCAGAAATACACAAGGGCAAAAGAAGAAGGAAGACGAGGATCTGGCTCGCTGATCTCTACTTTCTTGATGTGTTCTTTGCAGTCGCGGGAACTAGTCTCCGCGGCGAGCGGCGATGAGCTCTTTCGTGTCCTCAAGACGCTGCTTGAAAACATCCACAGATTCCTCCACCAGCCTTTGGCACTCGTTGCGGAGCATGTCATTCTCGTCCATAAGTTCCTTGACGATGACGCTGGTCCTCTTCAACAAGGCACTGGTCTCCTCCTGCTGGTCTGCACTTCAGATGATCTTCTCCCTCAGCAGGTCGCGCTCGGCCCGGAGGCTCTCATTGCCCTCCCTTAGTTGCCGGTTGACGCTGGTAGCCTGTTCAAACGAGGCTTTCACGTCGTCCTACAACCTCGCCAAGCCGGAGATCTGATCCATCTAGCTATGGACGATCGCATGCATGCGCCTATAACAGTGGTCGCCTGCCCGCGAGAAATTTTTTCCAGCCGCTGCACGGCTGGGACATCTCTTTGCATTCGTGTACACGGCGGGACATTTCGCTGCTTCAGCGGCGCGCCGGACCGATCTGCTGCATCGGACTGTGGCGGGACCTCCGTGTTGCTTCAGCGGCGTGGCGGTACCTCTGTCTTTGCTACTTCGCGCGGCGGGACATGTCGGCTGCTCGCAGCGAGGCGGGACATCTCTCGTGCTTCCGCTTCCATGCTCGCCTCTCCTCGGTGGCAATCTCGACCCGTAACTCACGCTGGCCATGGCGCATTTAAGGGAAGGATGCTTTGAATGACTTGTTTGTTTTTGTGGATGAGTTGAGGAGGAATGTGCAGTCATCTTGGCATACTAGTATTTATAACCGAGTACTAATACGCCCCGAGTGGGAAACCGTTTAGGTTGTGATCGGTGTGAACAGGTTTGGAATTCAATATAGCGTGGTACTAATATGGTCCTAAGTGGGAAACCGTTTAGGTTCTGATCGGTGTGAACAGGTTTGCAATTCAACATAGCATGGAGTAATTTGGAATGTGATGAGACGCAAGCTCAAAATTTATTGACGGTTCTAGTTTCGAAGTGCGGCACTATTCCCGGATGGAGTACTTCTTTTTCTACTCCCTCCTTTCCGGTTTTATAGGGCTTATCTCAAAATTTTAGTTTTCCATTTTATAAGGCTCAATTTGGTTGTTCCCCAACACATGTTCAGATTCCAAGGTGCATTAAATCATTGCATGCAAGTATTAAGAGAAAATTGACCAATGCATGTACTTTATGCATGCATGCATTGCAATTAATGCATTGATAAACATAATTTTTTGAGAAAAACAAGAGCATTTATTAGGTGCTTTTGCAAACTACAAAATATTCCACCACTCACCATAAACTGGAAAGGAGGGACTACTGTTGTGTACGTGCAATAACTGGCACCGTCGTATACATATCTTACGGTTAATGGGGCATTCGACAGGAATAGCCGCGTGGCGAGCTCTAGGCTAGTCCTTTTTTCAGACGCATTAAACCTATCTCTCGAGACTTCTCGCACGCACCATCGTGCCACCCACAAAAACTTGTACTCTGAGTTTAGTAGTACGTTATACAGGAAGAGAAGAGGTGCACGACGCACTCGTCCCTCTCACACATGCGCGTCTGTTTTTTCTCGAAAAGGAGGATGATGACCCCCGGCCTCTGCATCTGGGAGTCACACACGCATCGGTAGCTATGAATTGTAGTGTTCTCAACCATCCGATTGGCTCTATCATGGATGTACCTATATACTAAAACATGTCTAGATACATCTATATTTTGACAAACGGAAGGCATGTATTGTGGAACGGAGGGAGTGCTTGTCATCAAAATGGATAAAAAGGGACGTATCTAGAACTAAAATATGTCTACATACATCTCCTTTTTTCCATTTTGATGACAAGTAGTACTTCTTACCCAAAGGAACTTTATATCCAACAGATACAAAATATCCGTTCGACTGTTGGAAATTACTGATCTGATGTCAAAGTAATTGCTGCATCGCCACCAAAACCCACCATTTCTTAAGCTAAAGTAGGCCAAGGTAATCCCTATATTAGCATATTACTAAGATAAATGTAAGGCAATTGTCAAAACATTTAGGACGTGAGCTTGTCAATCTGAATGTGGAGGGACACAAGCTTAGCCCCGACCAGCAGCTTGGGCGGAACTGTCAAGAAGGTCAGCTCCTGCACGTCGACGTCGTCGAGATCCTTGCTGCTTGTCACCTCCATTTCCACCTTGACGGCGTCGGTCGTGCCTTTGGGCTCCCCCGGCGGGCCGTTCACCCACAGCTTGGCCAAGTAGTGCGGCAGTGGGGACGCCCCCGCTCTGATGTAGACGACCGACACGGTGATAGGCGCGCCGATGTCGAGCACGCCGCCGACCAAGAAAAATGCACGGCGGTCCTCCTCCGCGAACAGCAAGAGCCGTGGCTCCGACAGTGGCACTTGCAGCTGGAGCACCTTGCCGTACTGGATCCTGTGCACGGGCATGGGATGCGCGGTGCTGATGTGGTGGTAGAGCGCCAGCGGCGGGCCTTCGTAGCCGCAGACGGGCACGAGGCATTTGCAGGGCGCGAGCGGACACACGCTCAGGTTATCGGCGAGCTTGTGGTAAGTGACGTAGAGCCCACAGCCTTCGTGCGGGCACTCCACCCTCACCGACGAAAGGACGGAGTCCACCGTCGTGTTCCGCGCGTCGAAGCCACCGCCGCGCCGCACTTCGCACCGCCGCTGGTTCTGGGCGCTCGACGCCATAGTCCGCAAGGGCAGTGCCCTCCCTTGCAATGCAGAAATCAATCCAACAACACATCAATCAAGAAACCTGCACCATGCTCAATCAGCCGAACGGACGAGGTGTATTCGAACGTCATACACTGGAGGCGTCAAGGGGCGGAGGCACAAGGGGCAGTGGAGCACTGTCGGTGTCAAAATCGGCGGATCTGAGGTAGGGGGTCCCGAACTGTGCGTCTAGGCGGATGGTAACAAGAGACAAGGGACACGATGATTTTACCCAGGTTTGGGCCCTCTCGATGGAGGTAAAACCCTACTCCTGCTTGATTAATATTGATGATATGGGTAGTACAAGAGTAGATCTACCACGAGATCAGAGAGGCTAAACCCTAGAAGCTAGCCTATGGTATGATTTTTGTTCGCCCCACGGACTAAAACCCTCCGGTTTATATAGACACCGAGAGGGCTAGGGTTACACAAAGTCGGTTACAATGGGAGGAGATCTACATATCCAGATAGCCAAGCTTGCCTTCCACGCCAAGGAAAGTCCCATCCGCATACGTGATCTAAGTCTTCAATCTTGTATCTTCATAGTCCAGAGTCCGACCAAAGGTTATAGTCCGCTATCCGGACACCCCTAATCCAGGACTCCTCAAGAGTCTCCGAACCAGGCTTCAATGACGACGAGTCCGGGCGCTGCAGATTGTCTTCGCATTGCAAGGCGGGTTCCTCCTCGAATACTTCATAGAAGATTTTGAACACAAGGACGGTGTCCGCTCAGAGAATAAGTTCCACATACCACCGTAGAGAGAATAATATTTACACAAATCCAATCACCGACGTATTCCGCATGACGTGACATCACACCACGACCAAGCCTTTATTCAAATCGCTTTTCTTGTCCCACCTCAACAAGACTTAGCGAGGCGGTTTCCTTTGGCACGCCTTGTCGAGCGTAGATCGTGTCCCCTTATTCCGGGATTCTCATCAATACGGGCGTGGGTAACCCAATCGTGCCATTAATTATGGCGCTTGGGAGATAAGCGAGTTTTACCAGGCTGTTGGGGGCACATAGTTTCGTCCGCCCATATAAGGGGATAAGGATCCACCTTTTTTCATCTACGCCTTCTTCCTCCTTTGCTTATCCATTTTCGCGCACTCGAGCTCCAGCGCCAAAGTCCGCACACCCCACCTCAACCTTCTCCAGCCATGTCCGGAGCGGGAGGCAAGTGGATGGTCTCATCCGTCACGGAGGGACACATCAAGAAGCTGAGGAAAGCTGGATACTTGTCCAATGACATCGCGCACCGCTCCTGCATTTAGGGGCAACTCATCCCCACCCCCAGGCCCCATGAGAGGGTGGTGTTCCTCACTCATTTCCTCCGCGGACTAGGCTTCTCACTCCACCCATTTGTCCGGGGGTCATGTTCTACTACGGCCTGGATTTCCACGATCTGGCCCCGAACTTCATCCTCAACGTCTTGGCGTTTATCGTCGTGTGCAAGGCTTTCCTCCGCATCAAGCCCCACTTTGGCTTATGGCTGAAGACCTTCAACGTCAAACTGAAGGTGGTGCGCAGCCAGCAAGCGGAGTGCGGAGGCGGCATGGTGGGCAAGATGCCCAACGTTATATGGCTCGAGGGCTCCTTCGTGGAAACCATCAAGGGGTGGCAATCGGGGTGGTTCTACATCACCGAGCCGCGTGACCCTGAATGGGCAGCGCCCCCGACCCGATCCGGCATCCCCACACGGCTCACCTCGGCAAGAGAAGGGCCTGTCATGGGGTAATTCGGGAGAGCTGACCGGACTCCAAACTCAAGGCCCAAAACCTGGTGGACAAGAAGGTTAAACTTGTCAACGTAGTCCAGTCATGCTCATCCGTCCGGATCCTCCCGTGTCAACGACGGGATTTTAACTTGTGGGAGTTCGACCCGCCCAAAGACCAAACTCCGACTGTGCTCTTTGACACAATGCACGAGGATGCCTGGAAGGTGCTATTCAAGGGCACCGAGGTTCCCCCTCCCATTACCAAGGATCACGGATTCTGCGCGAAGCGCCAAGCCAGCGTAGTAAGCTTGTTTTACCCTTTACGGGATACTTGCTTTTCATAGTTTGACTCTATGCGGGATCTAAGCTCCCGTTCCTTTGACAGGACAGGCAGAAGAAGACCGGACAGATCGACTGTCCGGCTCCTTTTCCCGAAGGCCCAGCAGATGCCCGCTTGAGCGAAGCTGCTGGTCTCGGCACCTTACGTGGTGCCGGAGAAGAAGGCCAAGAAGAAGGCCGCGGGAACCCAGAAGAGCTCCCGGCGCCCGGTGGAGCCGGACTCGTCGTCCGATGACTCCGAGGCGCACTCCTCCCACGAAAGCGAGGAGGAGTAAAGAGAAGTTTCTTCTCCAGCAACGGAAGAAAATAAAATGAAAGGCGCCCCAACTGGGGAGGCCGGAGGGTCCAAGAAGGGAAGAACCCTTCCCCAGGATTACTCCACCAATGTCGCCGACAGCAAGGAGGAGTTGCCGCCCAGGGCCAAGCCCTTGGCGAAGTCGTAAGTGTTCGGACACCAGAGTGATTCGTAGTGTTCTTTTATTGCACAACTTTCCCTGACGCCGGATACAATCATGCAGTCCGCCCAAGGCCCGGCTCGATGCTTCGTCGAGCGGCTCCCTGGATTCGTCGGATGTGAATTCGCTTCCGACCGCTACCTCCCTTCGCCCTACGGATGATGCTGAGGTGGAGTCCCAAAAGGGTCCAAGCCAGGAGGAGGTGGTCCTGGAGGCGCCGCAAGGCGACCTCCCGGACTCAGCGCAAAGGGGACAAAACCCCAAGGGCTCCAAGTCGGCCCCGGCCGGACACCGCACTGTAACCTTCAATGGTTCCGGAGTCCCACAGCGCCCCCTAGTAAGAAGGGCAAGTTTATGACGCCGGTGACCTCCGGCCCAACCGGAGGCACGGATAATTTGCTGGAGGTGCTTAACGGCGCCTCCATCGACGAGGAGCACCGCACTATCATGAGTGCGGTGATCCGAAAGGTTCAGTCCGCCAAGAGCGGGCCGACTGAAGCTCGTGCCACCTTCTAACAGCTTTGAGGTATGTATTTAAGATATGTAAAAATATTACCGCATAGACGGTAGTTTCGATGCTCGGTTTGGTGTTCGGAAAGAAAAGCCAAACCGAGGATCTAAAAGATATGCAGGAGTCTAACATAAGTATGTCAATATGGGAATGCAGGCGCTTGCCGACCTCTGCCAAGACCGATCATGGAGGTCGATGCATTGAAGCAGAGCCTCGAGCGGTCCGAGAACGAGCTCGGCCTTGCCAAGAAGCAGCTCGAGGACAAGGAAGGTAAGTAATACCATATGTAAGTATATAAAAAAGATGCGGTTGCAATAAATGACAGGACCAACGTGATTATTACAGGGGCCACCACCCAGGTGGAAACCCTGAAGAAAGCGCTGTCCAAGGCCGAAGACAATGCGGCCGTGGAGCGCATCGAGCGAGAAAAGAAGGAGGCGCGGGTGGCGGAGGTGCAGCAAGAGCTCCAGGCTCTCGTGAAAAAACATGAGAATTTGGAGCTTGACTCAAAGACTCGAGAGTCCGAGCTTGCCTCGGCCCTTGAGAGCTTAAATCTGCCAAGGCCGAAGCCCAAAACTCCCTCCAGAAAATTGAGGCGATGAAGAAGATAGCGGCGGGTAAGGCATTCTTTATGCAAAGCAAGCATGTGAAAGTGAATTACTTGTTACTTACCCGAGTCCGGAGCTTTCCAGGAGCATTCACAGATCTGCCCCGCAGTGTGTCCGACGCTGCCGCATACTACCGGGCCGAGGAGGGGAGCTCTACGGAGAAGGTGTTCTGGTCTCAAGATCTCGAGGCGGGACACCCGGTTTTTGAGCGACCACCAAGCAGCTGGTCGAGCTCCATAAGGTGGCTGAACAGGCCATGAAGGGCCTTATAGTCCGGCTATGGCCTGGGGAGGTCATGCCTGGGAGCTACTTTGGGCTGGTGAGGCTGCTGGCGGATGCCTGTCCACACCTTGAAGTCATCAAGCGCTCTGTATGCATCGAAGGCGCCCGTAGGGCCCTTGCCCGTGTTAAAGTACATTGGGGCAAGATGGATCTTTGAGAAGCTGGTGACAGTGGCCACCGGAGGGCAAGGCGCATCGCAAGCCCGAGATGTATTATGAGGGCGTCCTGAAGGGTGCCCACCTTATGGCGGATGAATGTTCCAAGGATGTAATTTTTTAGTAAACTCGCTCGTGTTGTCATGTGCGCTGAAAACTTGTTCATATGCGCTAAGCAACGCTTTTTGAATTTGAAATATTACCTTCTGTGCGACCGTTTATTAAATCTGAGAGTTGGCGAGTCATCGGCTTCTGCCCCCATGCCACGAGGGCTAGGGTGTTCGGGATAAACCTGAGCGCTCTTGTTCCCATTCTTGGGTCCTTCGAGGGAGGCACTCAGCACAACAAACAAGGCAATCAGACTATAATGCTTTATCATCTCACTTAGCCATAGAATTCTATATTTTAAATTTCGGCGAAGCCCCTAGTATTCGGAAGACCGACTTCGGGGCGCTATCCACGCCTAGGCTGGACAAACCCGACTCCTCGCTCTAAGCGACATAAGTCTTTAGGGACTCGAAACCTCTCGAACAGCGACCAGCTCTCGCCCTATCATGACGGTCAGTTTTAGCTTTCATCGAGGTGCCGAACCCAGCTCAACCGGGCACAATCGCAGATAGTTCTCCTAGCGCTACCTTAGCCGATATAACGGAACGTAAGGTACCAAAACATAGGAGCCGGCAAACCCAACTATTGACCCAAGACATGATTCGAGCTGATGCATATAATGCTATAAGTTCGGTGCCGCACTTGTTAAAGTGTTCGGACTTCTCACGCCGTATTATGGGGTACTTGAGCCCCTGGCGTATTTGGCTGTACCAAAGTGTACGGGTGCTAAATGTCATAACTGAACATATGTATTGAAAAAGAAATAAATAGAAAATGCAATAATAAGATGAAGCTGAGCATTGTTTATTAAAAGGCTGCTGTGAAAGCAGAACGATACAAATAGTGCGATAAGCAAGAGATGGGACTATTTGACATGTCCCCTCCAGGGCAAGCTGCGAGACGGTATGTCGACAGGTATTTAGCTCGTTATAGAGACCACTGGACATTCAAGTAGCTACGCCTCCTGCTGTTGCATCGTGTGTTCGGCGATTGTCATCACGGACAGGCCTTTCGGAGAGTGGAGTCCTGAAAGTAAGAAAAAGAATGACAAAATCGGGAGCCCCTAGTGCGGTTGAGCTGCATTTTGGGCATGCCGTGGTCGTGCTCCCTCCCCTATGCCCATGGTATTTCCAGAGCGTAATTATGTACGCGTAGTAATCGGGTTTCGCAATTTCACGAGGGTCGAGGTTGGGGACGACATTGCTACGCTTGCTTGGAACGTACAGGCGGTCTTGTTGTAGGTTACTCCGGCGCGCTTTGACGGTGTTCGGATGTTTAATACCGGATCGAGAATTGCCTTGAGAGGTTCCTTTGTACTTCCGCCGCGAGGGCCGCCAGATGCTCCTCCGCTCGGAGAGAGTTGCTCGTGTTTCCATTGACCGTAATGACTCCTCAATGGCCCGGCATCTTGAGCTTGAGGTATGCGTAGTGCGGCACCGCATTGAACTTTGCAAATGCGGTTCGTCCGGCAAAGGCGTGATAGCCACTGCGGAACGGGACTATGTCGAAGATTAACTCTCGCTCGGAAATTATCCGGGATCCGAAGACCACCTCAAGTGTAACTAAGCTCGCATAGTTGGCCTCTAGACCTGGTATGACGCCTTTAAAGGTCGTCTTTGTGGGTTTAATCCTTGAGGGATCTATGCCCATTTTTGCATTGTATCCTCGATAAAGCAGGTTCAGCTCGCCGCCGTCCATAAGTACTCTAGTGAGGTGAAATCCGTCAATGATTGGGTCTAGAAACAATGCGGCGAATCCGCCATGGCGGATGCTAGTGGGGTGGTCCCTTCGATCAAAAGTGATCGGGCAGGAGGACCACGGGTTGAACTTTGGGGCGACTGGCTCCAACGCATATACGTCCCTGAGTGCACGCTTCCGCTCCCTTTTGGGTTTGTGGTTTGCGTATATCATGTTCATAGTCCGCACTTGTGGGGGGAAGCCCTTCTGTCCCCTATTGTTTGGCGGCCGGGGCTCCTCCTCGTCATCGCTATGCAGCCCCTTGTCTCTGTTTTCGGCATTTATCTTGCCTGCCTGCTTGAACACCCAACAATCCCTGTTAGTGTGATTGGCTGGTTTTTCGGGGGTGCCGTGTATCAGGCACGAGCGATCGAGTATTCGGTCCAAATTGGACGGGCCTGGAGTATTTCTTTTAAATGGCTTTTTCTGCTGACCGGGTTTAGAGCCTCTGAATCCGGCATTAACTGCCTATCCTCAGCATTGTCGCCGTTAATGCGGCGCTTGTGCTTGTTGCGATGCAACCTGCCATTGTTGTCCTTGGTATCCGAATTACCAGGGCTCTTGGTCATGTTATTACTACGAGCTAGCCAGCTATCTTCTCTCGCGCAAAAGCGGGTCATGAGTGTTGTGAGGGCTGCCATGGATTTCGGCTTTTCCGGTCCTAGGTGCCGGGCAAGCCACTCGTCACAGATGTTATGTTTGAAGGCTGCGAGGGCCTCTGCGTCCGGACAATCGACTATTTGATTTTTCTTGGTTAGGAACCGTGTCCAGAATTGTTCCGCCGATTCCTCCGGCTGCCGGATTATGTGGCTTAGGTCATCGGCGTCGTGGTCGCATTATAGGTGCCACGGAAATTGTCGAGGAATGCGGCTTCTGTGTCCTCCCAACAACCAATTGACTACCGGCAAGCTGTTAAGCCAATGCCGAGCTGGTCCTTTAAGCTTGAGTGGGAGGTATTTGATGGCGTGTAGATCATCACCGCGGGCCATGTGGATATGAAGGAGATAATCCTCGATCCATACCGCAGGATCTGTTGTGCCATCGTATGATTTGATGTTTACGGGTTTGAAGCCCTCGGGGATTTGATGATCCATTATTTCATCTGTGAAGCATAGTGGGTGTCTTGGCGCCTCAGCATCGGGCTATATCACGACGTAGCTCAAATGAGTTTTGTCTACTGTGTTCGGCCCGGCCGGATTTGCCATATCCGGCATGACGGTTATCATCATGTGTCGTGGGGTGCCCACGCGATCCGTAGATCGATCTTGTTTGCCTTGCCTTGTCCTCTAATATATCTCGCAGGTCTGGTGCATTTCCCCGTGCCTTGGTATTTTTTGAGCAACGCCGGGGTGCGGCTTGAGTGGAGGGCCGAGAGGCCTCTCTGTCGCGGCCACGAGGTGGCCGGTCGGCCGTCTCGTGCGCTGGTGATGAAGGTTTAGGTGCTTCCTCCTCTAATCAGGGTTGCAGCCTGCGCTTTGGGTAGCTCTTGGAGGGGCGTTCGAGTTCGCACTCTTCGGCCGCAAGGACTTCAATCCATCTGTCGGCTAGCGAGTCTTGGTCAGCTCTAAGATGTTGCTGTTTTTTCTTGAGGCTGCTCGCCGTGGCCATAAGCCTGCGTCTGAAACGCTCTTGTTCGACGGGATCCTCAGGCACGACAAATTCGTCATCGTCGAGGCTTGCCTTGTCTTCGGAGGGAGGCATATAATTATCGTCCTCTACCTCTCTGTCTGCCGCTCTCTCATGAGGGCTGGCTTCTCCATCCTCCTGTGTTGAATCCTGCTGGAGGGGCTTGTCTTCGGCACTGTCCGGGGTGTTATTATCTCCCGTGCCGGAATCGCCGTTTTGGCTTTGGCGGGATTTAGAGCGGCGCCACGACGCCGGGCGCTTAGGTCGCTTTCTTGGATGGGTCGCCCTCCGTTGTTCCATCGCCCTTCCTTCTTTTGGGGTGTCCACCATGTATATGTCATACGATTTAGGTGGCCTTCCATTGCCCTATAGGCGCTGGTTCTTGGTCGCCTCTCTGCATCGGCGCCCATACCGTCGATGTCTTGGAGTCGAAGTCGAGCATGTCGGTTAAATCATCGACAAGGCTACGAAGTGGGTGGTGGGTGGGCTTTGAATTTCTTCGTCGTCCGCATCCCAACCTTGCTGACCATAGTCCGGCCAGGGCTCTCCTGATAAAGAGAGATACTTTAGTGAATTCAGAATGTCGCCGAAGGGCGAGTGCTGAAAGATGTCCGCGGTGGCGAACTCCATGATCGGCGCCCAATCGGATTCGATCGGTAGGGGCACGGAAGGTTCGGAGTCCGCAGAGGAGTCCGGCACCTTGGAGTCACGAGCTTCGCAGAGGACAAGGCTGGTGTTCAGCTCGATCGTCGTAGAGATTGCAGCCCCCGAGGCGGTGTCCAGCCACCCGTCCTCGATTGGCACAGTTGGCTCCGAGCTAAGGGCCGGATCGGTCACGGGTGCGGCCTCCAGGGCACTGTTCGGCGGCAGAGCTAGATCATGCCCATCGTGACAGTGCAGTGTGCACGGCTGTGGCTCGAACCCGTCGAAGATCAAGTCTCCGTGGACGTCAGCCGTGTAGTTCAAACTTCCAAATCTGACCTGATGGCCAAGGGCGTAGTTTTCAATCTGCTCCAGATGGCAAAGCAAATTGGCCCGCAGTGCAAAGCCGCCGAATACGAAGATCTGTCCGGGGAGAGAAGTCTCACCCTGGACCGCATCGTTGTTGATGATCGGAGGAGCCATCGGGCCTAAAGATGACGATACGCAGGAACTCTCAATGAAAGCACCAATGTCGGTGTCAAAACCGGTGGATCTCGGGTAGGGGGTCCCGAACTGTGTGTCTAGGCGGATGTTAACAGGAGACAAGGGACACGATGTTTTTACCCAGGTTCGGGCCCTCTAGATGGATGTAAAACCCTACTCCTGCTTGATTAATATTGATGATATGGGTAGTACAAGAGTAGATCCACCACGAGATCAGAGAGGCTAAACCCTAGAAGCTAGCCTATGGTATGATTGTTGTTCGTCCTACGGACTAAAACCCTCCGGTTTATATAGACACCGGAGAGGGCTAGGGTTACATAGAGTCGGTTACAATGGGAGGAGATCTACATATCCGTATCGCCAAGCTTGCCTTCCACGCCAAGGAAAGTCCCATCCGGACACAGGACGAAGTCTTCAATCTTGTATCTTCATAGTCCAGGAGTCCGGCCAAAGGTTATAGTCCGGCTATCCGGACACCCCCTAATCCAGGACTCCCTCAAGCACGGTGAGGTCCATCGAGACCTTAGAGAGGTCCATCGTCGGGTCCTGTTCCTGTTCGGTCTGCATGATCTCGCCCTCCTCGTGCACAACCATCTCTCAACTTGGGTATTACAAAGCTTACCGTCACATATTTTATACTCCCTCCGTTCCTAAATGTACTCCCTCCGTTCGGAATTACTTGTCTCGGAAATGGATGTATCTAGAACTAAAATACGTCTAGATACATCCATTTTCGTGACAAGTAAGGCTGGCCATAGTGGGAGTAACATAAGTAGTATCATGCACTTGGGACTCGCAAACATGCTTATGTGGCAGGCAATTAAAGAAGAGAGAGATGGTTATAGTAACATAGGTAGATACCGTAACATAATAAATATGGTGCTACTATGTGTCATGCATGGCAATAAATGAGACTATCTATGATACTACTAATCTATGATACTATGCACTATAGAGGTAGTACTAACATAGACTAGTAACGTATGCATGTTACTAGTCTAAGTTACTCCCCACTATGACCAGCCTAATTCGAAGGCGGAGGGAGTAAGTCTTTATAAAGATTTCACTAGGTGGACTACATACGGAGCAAAATGAATGAATCCACACTTAAAATGCATCTATATACATCCGTATGTAATTCATAATGGAATCCCTACAAAGACTTATAATTTAGGAACGGAGGGAGTACTACTTCAAGGCGCATTAAATCAACACATGCAAGTACTATCAAAAGAAGAGTCATGGCATGCATGCATGCGTTGTAATTAATGCATCGGTAAACGCAAATTATTGAAATATATCGAGTGCAGTGCTTTGATGTGTCGCGTCAACTCGTACATCAACGAGAAGTTTGATTATCCTCTCCCTCGCGGACTTAACTGCACCTCCCTTTGGCTGTATGATAGGTTGGCCACACACCTGTCGGGCCCACAAGAGCGTCCTTCCCTCGCCCATGAGCGTGGTGGCTGGCAAGAATAGGAGAAGCTTTCACTACACGCTCTCCCTCCCGCACGCGGTGGACATGCAGTAGTTCAATCGGTGTCAGATGGCCAAAAGCGTACTGTGGTACTCCTCCAAAGGCAAGAGTACACCATCATTGTTCGACTTCAAGAGGCGAAGAGCCAAGCGCAGCCCGGACGCCGTGGTGGCAGTTTCATGTGTAGAGTAGTCTAGATAGTGTGTACCGTGCTGTAAGCTTAAAATCGTTGGGGTCGGCTCCATGCTATGTGGTCGTCTCAAGTTTTTTAAATTAAAATAGTCTTCTGGCCCTACCTGTCACCCTGGTGATTGTAGTTTGCACGCTCATCTGGTCAAGACAGGAATATATATTTTAATTTGTTTTTTTAAAGGGGGGACTCCCTGGCCTCTTCATCAGAACGATGCCACATATATTTTAATTTGTGGTGGGTAAATGTTAGAGGTTGCAGCAAATATATTGTACACTACAGGTCTTTCAGCCAAGTTTAGAGGCAAGCATGTGGGGCCAGTGCTATGATGTCTCACAATAACTCAGAGAACGAGGAGAAGCTTGATTTTACTACACACCTTCTCCCTCGCCCATGTGCTGTTGTTTCGCAAACGAGGACATGCTTTTGCTTAGTAGTACTTCTACAACAAGCTATCTGTCTGGCCAAGGTGGACGGACATGCAAAGATGGATTCGACATCAGAGAAGCAGAGTAGTAACATCATTGTTCGCCTTCTTGAAGAGGCGAAGAGCCAAGCGCTTAAACCGAACATTGCGATTGTAACATTGGAGCAGTATATAGCCGTGCTCTTGCATGAGACAAAATTGCTATGTGAGCCCACTATTGTACTAAACGTACAACTACTTGCAAGTATAGCCCTGTAAACCAGAAAGAAGTATTTGCCCTTCTAGAGATTTCAACAAGTGACTAGACTACACCGAGACGGAGTACATATGGAGCAAAATGAGTGAATCTGCACCGTAAATAAATACGCATTACTAGTTCTATCGCTTTCCTCTCCGAGGTGCACAATATTGAGTATAATGACTAGTCTCTTTTTGACATGCATTTACGTTGTTTTTTTTGACACAGTACAGACGCAAGCGCTCATATACACGCGCATACACTCACCCCTATGAACACACACACGCACGACACTATCACCTTGAAACTTATAAAAAGCAAGGTTCATGATGATGGTGCGCCTGCCATCCTGCAATATAGGCCGTCCAATCTATATCTAACGGATAGGAAGGAAACTATGCCAATTTACCCGCACTCCTCTCCATATTTGCATATAAGGCCTTCCCTCGTTCATCCTTTTCTCCCCCAAGATAAACTACTCATACAAATGCATCTTCATGTTCCGTGCAACGCACGGGCATCTTGCTAGTCATCTTGAAATTTACGAAGTCACCATAGGCACCTCGTCGTCGATCCATAGGTGCTTGAATACCAAGGAGGAAGAGGGTAGCGGTTCCCAAATCGTTGAACGGTCAATGATGCATCCTCAATTACATGCAGAGGGAATTAATTGGAGAAGCAGACTAGAGCCAGCACGATGTGAATGCAACAGAGTTTAAACTCTCATATAATAAAGGCGCCCCACCACTCCAATCCATCTACTCCCAAGTCTCTGCGCAACACTGCTCACTCCAATCCAAGACCAAGTGACTAGAAGCCACAACCACCTATGGAGGCGATGGACGCGAGCGGCAGTCGGCTGTGCCAAATCATCCAAGTCGCCGGCCTGCGGCCCTGCACCGTGCAGCATTTCCAGATGGTGCTGGTGACCTCATGCATCGTAGCCCTCGCTGACGTCGGCTTCGCCTCTCGCATGGACGACACGATGGTCAACTCCATCCGCAAGTTCACCGCTGTCAAGAAGCGCGCGGACGACCTTGCCGTACTGCTCCAGCCCACACGCCCAGGCTCCTCATTGCCTGCTACCCTCATCGGCCTACATGGTGACGAACTCTTTCAAGCCCTAGTGGCCCTGCAGGTGCCGGAGGTTGCGACGAAGAATGTGCACCTCGAGGCCGCGCTCGCCACGCATCGCCTCGCCATGCAAGGAACCGTCGACCTGCACATCCACGTCTACGAGGAAATCGTCTACATAGGCCACTACAAGGCAAGCGAGGACAGAAAGGCGTTGGCCTTCTTCCAGCGGCTGGAATCTTTGGACGCCATTGTTGAAGCATGTCGACCGCCACGAAGCCGCCGCCATTTAGGCGTTGCTCGGTGGTGGCGCTCGAGTCGAGGAGGTGGAAGTCGTTGATGGATGCATCTCTTTTTCTTGCCTCCTATAACCAGCACTGCATCGCCTCGTGGCCTTAATGTTTTATTAGTATAGTACTCCCTCCGTTCCCAAATATAAGTCTTTCTAAAGATTCCAGCAAGTGACTACTACATACGGAGCAAAATGAGTGAATCTACACTCTAAACTATGTCTTCATACATCTTTATGTTGTATTCCATTTGAACTAGTATCTAAAAAGGCTTATATTTATGAACGGAGGGAGTATATGGCATTTTTTATTCCAACAGAACGTTTTCACCGTGAGGTGGGGTCATTTGTTGAGCAAACCCACCCCACCCACCTGGCCGTCCGAAGTTTAGAACTAGAAGAGAGAAACAAGGAGGAGAGCTAGTCAGAGTACGGACCTTTGTTGTCAGATGGGACTCGTGTTTATAGAATAGGAGTACTGAGCACTCGTGCCTCTTTTTTTCTTTTCTGAGGGTAAAATTAGTCGTATGTCTAGTACCACTAGTTGGGTGTGTGCGACCTATAGCTGTCATCACTTTAGGTCTCCTTTTGGAACCGCGGCTACGCTTCACAATACATATTTTTTCACGCATTTATCCTCCTATATGTACTCCTAGGCTATTTCCACGTGCGCCCATTCGCCGACATGTGGGACATAGAGCATCTGGGTCGTAGTGAATGCATGACTCGGAGCATATGTCGGGGTACTTTACATTTCAGACCTCACGAATTACATGCAAACCCCCCGCAGAAGAATAAATAAATCAATGAATTACTACATGAAACCGGATTATTTTCGTGGAAACCGGAGCACGTTCATTAAATTTTGGACATAACACGCTTATAAAAATGACCGGACCTAAACCAGTCTAAGGGCCTCTTTGATTTTTCCTCAAAAAGGGCCTCTTTGATTCGCAGGATACCGAAAACACAGGAATGGGGAAAGTATGATGGCGATGAACCGAGACGAGGAGAACTCTAACTCAGTTAGAGGTTAGAGTTAGATTCTAACTCGAACTAACTCTAAACCAAAGAGGTGTATGGATGGCGAGGTTAGATTGACAATAAATGCTCTATCACAATCATTTGACTACTTTGGACCCTATTTTTAGTCGACTAAAATAAGTCCCTTGGATCCAAGCACCCTCTTGGTGTGGCCGCTCTTCCGTGGCCTCCTCCCGCTCACAATTGACATAAACGAACCATCTATACAAATCAAGCATGCAAAACAAGATAATTTTTACTTCGTCCATACAAATGAGATATCCCACTTAAACATACAAGTCGTCAATCAAGCTTCACAAAATAAAAAACACTTCATGAAACAAAGAATGAGCTAACTCATCACTAAGTCGTTCATGACAGGAGGGAGCCGGAACCCCTCACGACCGAGGGAGGAGCTCGCCATCGCCGCTCTAGAGGAAGGCTCAGAGAGCCCAAGCCAGGAACCCCTCACGCCTGCCCTTGCGAGTTGAGGTCGACACCGGCATGGGTAGCAGGGCCGCTTGCCGATCGAACTTAATCTTTGGGCCTCTAGAAATAATGCAAGCCTATACTAAAATACCTAGAAAGGTGAATCAATCTTTGGGCCTCTAGAAATGATGCAAGCTAAATCAAATACTTAGAAAGGTGAATCAATCTTTGGGCCTCTAGAAATAATGCAAGCTCGAAACTTAAATACCTAGAAAGGTGAATCAATCTTTGGGCCTCTAGAAATAATGCAAGTTCAATCAAATACCTAGAAAGGTGAACTGAATCTTTGGGCCTCTAGAAATAATGCAAGCTCAAACTTAAATACCTAGAAAGGTGAACTGAATCTTTGGGCCTCTAGAAATAATGCAAGTTCTAAATCAAATACCTAGAAAGGTGAATCAATCTTTGGGCCTCTAGAAATAATGCAAGCCTGAAACTGAAATACCTAGAAAGGTGAACTGAATCTTTGGGCCTCTAGAAAGAATCCAAGCCTAAAACTCAAATACCTAGAAAGGTGAAATGAATGGTGATTGGAGTTTCCAAAATCTCCATCAAGTTCTGCTGGTAATCTCATGCAACATTTTATTAGCCTTTGCAAGATGGGGCCGTCACTGTCACCACAATGGCACTTTATTTTAGTGGAACTGCACAAAAAGATAAGAAAATGATAGTTGCACCTTACATGAGTCGGACAACCAACCTTAATGTTCCTCAATTTTAGTGCAACTACTAAAGAAGAACTCCGCTTACCACAAGAGCAAGTACTTCATTCTAGTGAATGATGCAATCTTTTGCTTCATTGGTGAACCGCAGAAAAAAGGCGCATGAATTGAATCATGGAACTCGAGGCGCAGACCTCATCCTAGTGGAGCCGGAGGTTGAGTTCAAGGAGGCCGCTATTAAAGTGAAATCATGCTCTCCTGTCTCCTTGTTTGTCTTTGTGCAAACATGTTGTGCAAACGGGAATACTCAACTCTGAGATGTTGTGACGGTCAAGAGCATTCGCCAAGTTCTTCGATTGTGTGACATGGCTAGCCAAGATGGATTTAATCCCGATATTCACTTTATCAAAAGGCTCTAATGGGTTGGTTCTGAATCTTGCAAGTCGGGAATCAATGAGATGTGTAGGCATCTTTGTTGTACTTATTATTTGAATCTTATTTGTTGGTTACGAATCTTGCAAGCTGGGAATCAATGAGATGTGTAGGCATCTTTGTTGTACTTATTATTTGGATCTTATTTGTTGGTTCCGAATCTTGCAAGTCGGGAATCAATGAGATGTGTAGGCATCTTTGTTGTACTTATTATTTGGATCTTATTTGTTGGTTACGAATCTTGCAAGCTAGGAAACACGGCATGATGATGTAGAGGACAACAACCATAACAAACAGTTCAAACTTGGTAGTATTATCTTTGTGAAAGTGCAACAAATGTGCCGATCGTAGTGCGCCCACGAGAATAATAATTCTAATTGTTGTGCATGTTAATCCCGTGGCAATCGATAGAACGAGCCAATGCATTGCTTGTTTTAAGTATAAATTTCTATTAAAGCTAATTAAATTTAAGTAAAGTGACCACTAACTCCTGTTATTACAAAGACCAATACTGAGACCAGCTCGTGAACCCACGTGTGGCCGGAGTAGGTTTCTTAATGGAGGGCTCGAATGCGCCGAGGGTGCATCTTCATCGGCGTGCAGCGAACAAGGGAGGGGTAGTAACTGTTGTTGCATGTACACACTCACCATCTGTTGAATCCAGTTCCCCAAGAGCTGAAAAACGAATCCGCCGCCGCCTACACACTCGTTCACCGAAGAGACTCCAATGGCGATCCGAGGGTGAGCCTTGGATATGGACTTCAAAGAAGGAGTTAGTTCTCCGTTCAGTCCTATGGCTGCACCAAGTTGAATGTGATGTAGACAAACGATACGGACTCGGTGAAGCTCTGCCGCCTCATCCTATGGCTGCACTAGGTTACGGAGCATTCGCTCGCTTTCATCGGCAGCCGATCGCACCTTCGCTACGGTGGAGAGAAGGAAGAACGTGACGATTCGGCCATCCGGTGCAACAAGCTTGTCAACATCCATAAGCAATACAAGATCATCAAGAACGGGCGGGAGAAGGACTCCGTGGTTGACCTTCTTTGAGACCATCATCGACCCTCGACACGCCAACATGAAAGAAGACGACTGAACACGTGGGAGGTACCTGCGAATCTAGCCTACATAACCTACGCGCCCAAGGACGCATACGCGTACTACGACATGTACAGGCACATCTTGGACATGAGGGCGGTTCCGCTTCCCGTAATCGATTTAGTACACGGACAGTCGCAGCGTCATGATCAAGCGTGCCAGGAAGGTCTAGATGTTGTACTTTATCTGTTTATAAACACCTTTATCATGTGAGTGTTTCATGCATTAGCCTATGTGTCGTAATTATCTGTTTTGTCCGAAATATTTCTTTTAAGAACCCATTAACCTGATTGCTTTTTTTAGTGGCTATTTGCTTATGTATGTAAACTAGTTCACTTGTCCATAAAAGAAACTAGTTCACTTTCGGCTGCCGTGCTTTGAATCTCCTTCCTCCCAACATATTCCTCTCCTCGGGTGGACCCAAAGAGGTCACTGAATTTTCTCCCACTTTCTTTTTCGATGTAAACTGAGTTTTCTCCCAAAGATTTTCCCTAGAACCAACTCAACTGTCCCACGCCTAGCCTAAAAATAATAATACCCCACGTACTATTAACTCATCAAATTAAAATGATATTTTATTTCATAAGATGAAAGTTCTTAAAAAATAATAATAATAATTGTTTATATATAACTTGCCAAGTTAACTCCTAGTGATTGCGTACATAAGCTTGCAAAGATTTTACTAACGTGCAATCATGTGTTTATGTTTTTATAACATTTCTCCGTCTGGCCCAACATGATATTTTCACCCAGCCCAGCAAGTCCGCGGATTTCGAGAAAAATGCAAATGGGATTTAAACGGGCTGCATAGATGCTACATCATTGTTTCACCCAGCCCACCAAATGGACTAAAAAACAAATGGGTGGCGACATGTGGGCCGATGGGTCGAACCTAAGAAGGCGTTCGATTTACATCCAACGGCCGGCATTCTTCTTCAATCTCTCGTCTTCTTCCCCAGCGCTGCCTGAACCGCTGCTCCGGCCTTGGCGTCAAGGTGGCGTTGTTTGCGCCTCAAATAAACGCTACTCTCACGACGCCAGGCCATCCCTCCACTCCGCACCTCCTCGTTATTCTCTGCCGAGTGTAGGCCCACCCCGCACCGAACCAGTCAAGTTTACCACTCCTCTCATGACTCCACCGCCGCGTCTTCCCCATCTTGGTCATTCCATTGGGGCCTTGCCGTCGTCCACCGCCTCGGTGCGCCGGCGTGGCGTGGTCAACATACGAGAGTCATCGGAAGAGGATCAGACGTGGAGAGCTCGATGGCTGGGACCCACGAGGTCCATGGTCGCATGCAAGGAAAGTTCCTCCTTATTACGCCTTTGTCGTGACGTAATCAGACGTGGGAAGGGCTTCTGCATTTCGCGAAAAAAATGTCCCCCCGCTGACAGGTCGGACCCACCAGCTATATCTTCGCACGCAAGGAAGTGCCTCCTTATTACGCACCAAGAATTGAATACCCCCTGCTAGCTGGGACCCACCATAGTGGGTGGCTGACTTGTGGGCCTACTAAGTTGACGAGGACGGAGGGCTTTGTCAACTTAGTAAATATGAACAATTCTAGTTCAAGTGAGCGTACGATGTCCATCCAACGGCCATAGTGCTTCTTCAACCTCTGGTCTTCTTGCTCCAGCCGCCCAAAGCAGCGCCGGTCGTGTCGCGTGCTCCTGCCTCTCGTGGCCGGCTGTGATGCCACAGAGGCCTCACCGCCCCCTACTACTCCCACCGCTGGCCCAGGGTATCCCTCTACTCACCCACACCCTGTGTTATTCTGCGGCGACAGCAGCCTCACGCCATAGCCAAACCAAAGGTGAACCCTCAGACTCCTCTCCGCGTGGGCATCCACCGTCGCGTCTTCCCGGCTCGCGTCGTCCCCTTCCTAGGCCTCGCCGTCGTCCACCGCCTTGGTGCTCTCGGCGTGGCGTGGTCAATGTGGTCAACGACCGACTTCCATCAAGAAAATCAGACGTGGAGAGGCGTGATTGGGTCCAAGGCCACAACCAGTTTTTTGTGATTTGCCAAGTAAGTCGCTTTGTCGTGCATGTTGGGCTGCAAATCTTTCAAGACGAGGAGAGCTTCATTCTGGCCGAAAAAATGGCCTATCAAGAATGAGAAATGGGTTGTACATTTTAAAACACATCAAACCGGCAATTAGTTTCAAATATCTTTTTTTCATTTCGAGATTTTAAATTACATTAATTTTTATGCGTGGATAATTTGTTGGATTTTATATTGATATACATTTATTTTTAAAATTAGTTTGAATGTGAGTCGAAATTTCGGGATTAAAAATAGTTTGGACCGCACCGAAATATGCAAAATTTCGTATAGTTTTTTAACCGTGGCCACAATATGGGCTGTAATGCTAACAAAAAGAATATGGGCTCCAAAAAAACCTTAAGAATTAGCAAATGGGCTGTAAATTATTAGAAATAATGGCAGATGGATTGTATGCTGTTTTCCACAGATTTGAGGCTTTCCTAAAAAAAAGGTTGACGCACAAGCAGTGACTGTTGGATGTCCATCCAACGGCCGTCTTGCTTCTTCAATCTCTGCTCTTCTGCTCCGGCCGCTCAAACAAGCGCTTGAGACTACTGCTCCTCCTCCCCATGGCGGTGTCTTTGTCAGCCGAGGGATCACCGCCCCACCGTACTCCCATCGCTGGCCTAGCCATCCCTCTACTCACCCACACTGTTGTTATTCTCCGGCATGACAGACCAAGAAAACCCTCGTGCAGTCGTACTCCCCTCCGCGTGGGAAACAACTACCGAAGTCTTCCTCGCCTCCGTCGCTCCCTTCCTAGGCCTCATTGCCGCCCACCGCCTGGCTCTCGGCTGCCTGGTCAACGTGGTCAACGAATCGACATGCATCTGAAGCGGATCAGACGTGGAGAGGCCGATACTGGGTCCACGGCCGCGCAAGGAAATGCCTCCTTATTACGCTGCAAAATAATGATTCCTCCACGACATCAGGGACCCATCGAAAGGGCCTCAGATTTCATGAAAAAAATGTTACCGCCCGGCTCGGACCCACCAGCTATATCTTTGCATGCAAGGAAGTGCCTCCTTATTACGCACAAAAAATGAATACTCCCACATTAGCTGGGACCCAAAGTATAGTGGCAGGCTGACTTGTGGGCCTACTAAGTTGACGGGGACGGAGGGCTTTGTCAACTTAGTCAATATGCACGATTCTAGCTCCAGTGACCGTACGATGTCCATCCAACGGCCGTAGTGCTTCTTCAACCTCTGGTCTTCTTGCTGCAGCCGCCCAAAGCAGCGCCGGTCGTGCCTCGTGCTCCTGCCTCCCGTGGCCGGTTGTGATGCGGCGGAGGCCTCACCGCCCCCTACTACTCCCACCGCTGGCCAGGCCATCCCTCTACTCACCCGCACCCTCGTTATTCTGCGGCGACGGCAGCCTCACACCGCAGCGAACCGTTGAACCCTCGTACTCCTCTGGCGTGGGCATCCATCGCCACGTCTTCCCGGCCCGCGTCGTCCCGCCCTAGGCCTCACCGTCGTCATCTGCCCTGGTGCTCTCGGCGCGGCGTGGTCAACATGGTCAAGAATGGCTTCCATCGGACGTGGATCGCACGTGGAGAGGCCGATACCGGGTCCACGGCCGCAAAGAAGGAAGTGCCTCCTTATTACGCCGCATAAAATAATTATTCCTCCACCTGACAGCGGGGACCCACCGGACGGGCCACCGTATTTTACAAAAAAGCATTTCCCCCTGACTGCTGGGACCCACCAGCTACATCTTCGCACGCAAGGAAGTGCGTCCGGGCAAAAAAAACGATTCGCCCCCCTGACTGCTGGGACCCATCAGCTACTTCTTCGCAGGCAAGGAAGTGCCTGACAGTCAGGACCCACCTGGTCGAAGCGTACGTAAGGTTGTCATTTTGGTCGCGAACATGTACGTACATACTGGTCGTTGTAAAGGCGTGCACGTGTCGTAGTAGAGGCGCGCACGTGTCGTAGTAGAGGCACGCACGTAGCATGTACACGTACGTACAACGGCGAGGGTGCAAGAAAGAAAATATGGCCATGTACGTACATACGGGCAGGGTCTCGAACGCCTACTCGCGCATACGTACATGGCTCGGTCGGAACGGAGAAATAGCGTAGTCGTCGTGTTCATGGGAAGGCAACGGAATGCGTCGTGTTCATGGGGAGGTAACGGAATACGTCGTGTTCATCGGGAGGCAACGGAATGCGTGGGAGCCAACTGGCTTGGACGGAACAGGCGATGGAAACGCCTGACGTACCGCACAACGGAGGAAACGGACCTCCTACATTCAAAACGGGGTCCTGTTGATCGGGATGGGTGTGGCGTACCGCAAAACGGAGGAAACGGACCTCCTACGGTCGAAACGGGGGTCCTGTTGATCGGCAGGGTGTGGCGATCGCAAAAGCGGATTTAAACGGACCTCCTACGGTCGAAACGGGATCCTGTTGATCCGGAGGGTGTGGCGTACCTCAAAACGGACGAAACGGACTTGTGTTCGAGCGCTACGGTCGAAACGGGGGTCCTGTTCATCGGGAGGGGTGTGGCGTACCGCAAAACGGGACTCCAAGGGATACTGTTCATCTCCACCGTCGACCTCCTCCAGCCTCCACGGGCTACCACGACCTCCTCCAGCCTCCACGGGCTCCTGTTCATCCAGCCTCCACCACGCGCTACTCCACCGGCTATTGTTCAACCACCCCTCCACGGGCACCCCTCCACCGTCTACTGTTCATCCAGCCCTCCACACCACGGGATCCTGTTCAACCACCGTTTAACATGAAAAGTGACATTGTCTTTGTTGCAATCAATAACAGCCCCTGCAGTATTCAAAAAGGGTCTACCAAGGATAATCGACATACTATCGTCCTCGGGAATATCAGGAATAACAAAGTCCGTTAAAATAGTAACGTTTGCAACCACAACAGGCACATCCTCACAAATACCGACAGGTATAGCAGTTAATTTATCGACCATTTGCAAAGATATTTCAGTAGGTGTCAACTTATTCAAATCAAATCTATGATATAAAGAGAGAGGCATAACACTAACACCGTCTCCAAGATCACATAAAGCAGTTTTAACATAGTTTCTTTTAATGGAGCATGGTATAGTTGGTACTCATGGATCTCCTAGTTTCTTTGGTATTCCACCCATAAAAGTATAATTAGCAAGCATGGTGGAAATTGCAACTTCCGGTATCTTTATTTTACTTGTAAGAATATATTTCATATACTTAGCAGAAGGATTCATTTTAAGCATATCAGTCAAACACATACGTAAAAAGATAGATCTAATCATTTCAGCAAAGCGCTCAAAATCCTCATCATCTTTTTTCTTTGATGGTTTAGGAGGAAAGGGATGGGTTTCTGAACCCAAGGTTCTCTTTCTTTACTGTGCTTCCTAGCAACAAAGTCTCTCTTATCATAACGTTAATTCTTTGATTGTGGGTTATCAAGATCAACAGCAGGTTCAATCTCTACATCATTGTTATTGCTAGGTTGAGCATCAACATGAACATCATCATTAAAATTATTGCTAGGTTCATGTTCATCACCAAATTGTGTTTCAGCATCAGAAATAGAAATATCATTGGGATTCTCAGGTGTGTCAACAAAAGATTCACAAGAAGCATGCAAAGTCCTATCATTTTTCTTTTTCTTCTTTTTAGAAGGACTAGGTGCATCAACATTAATTCTCTGAGAATCTTGCTCAATTCTCTTAGGGTGGCCCTCAGGATACAAAGGTTCCTGAGTCATTATACCCCCTCTAGTCACAACTCTGACAACATTATCATTTTTCTTATTATTTAATTCATTGAGCAAATCATTTTGAGCTTTAAGCACTTGCTCTACTTGAGTGGTAACCATAGAAGCATGTTTTATAATAAGTTTGAGTTCACCTTTAATGATAGACATATTATCACTCAAGTGTTCAATCATATAAGCATTACATTTCAACTGTCTACCAACATAAGCATTGAAGTTTTCTTGTTTAACAATAAAATTATCAAACTCATCTAAGCATTGGCTAGCAGACTTATAACGACGAATATCACCTTCATCAAATCTATAGAGATAATTTACCTTTACTACCTATGTTGGGTTATCAAGACCATGTATTTCTTCAATAGGTGGTAAATTCTTAACATCTTCAGCTTTAATACCCTTTTCTTTCATAGATTTCTTTGCCTCTTGCATATCTTCAGGACTGAGAAGTAGAATACCCATTTTCTTCGGAGTTGGCTTAGAAGTTGGTTCAGGAAGTGTCCAATTATTCTCATTACTCAACATATTATTTAATAGCAATTCAGCTTGATCAACAGTTCTTTCCCAGAAAACACAGCCAGCCACTAGTAGAAAAAGGGCCATTTGTCCCGGTTCGTAAGGCCCATTTGTCCCGGTTGGCGAACCGGGACTAAAGGGTCGGTACTAAAGCCCTATACCTTTAGCCCCGGTTCTTACACCAACCGGGACAGATGGGCCTCCACGTGGCCACTGCAGCGAGCCCGGGCAGGAGGGCCTTTGGTCCTAGTTGGTAGCACCAACCGGGACCAAAAGGCATCCACGCGTCAGTAGCTGGCAGGAGCTGAGGTTTTTGTTTTCTTAAAGGGGGTGGGTTTTGGGGGTTTTGTAGGGTTAGTTTAGGTGTTTCATATATTGTGTTAGCTAGCTAATTAATAGAGAGAACTGTCCTCTCTTATCTCCGTGCTTGGTCGACGCTACATACTATACGTATAGAGAGGACTTGACACGCTATCTAGTAAGCAAATGAAGGAAACCATTAAGTACAAAAGATCGTCATGAACATATGCATACAGAGAGAAGTGATATCGACCTCTCCTTCTCCGAGAGATTGGTCGAACAACAAGTTTCGTATATCTATCCGACACTACTGGCTACATATATACAATATAAGATCTCTTACAATATAATCCCCTAATTATATATGAACTCAGGTTCCACATGGTATTCTCTGTCTTTATTGATCACGTGGTCAAGAAAGAATGCCGCCAATTCCTCTTGAATTGCTCGCATGCAATTTGGTGCTAGGAGTTCATCCCGCATATGAAACATCTAATTTGAAGAAGGGGGTCAATACATATATATGAATGAATGAAACTCAACACGAATGATGGTAATAAAATAAATTTGTGAATATTATTGCCTATGCACTTCATATTGTTTTTTAGAGTAGCCCCGCTTACAAGTCGTGTGGCGGATGGACTCGCAAACGTAGTATCCACAGTAATTATTCCCGGCTTCCTGCCACAACCACTTTAAAATAAATAGAGGTCAATCAAACTGACAAGCAAGCATGCTAAATGGTATTGATGAAACTAGCGCTTGAATCACTAGGAGATGCGTGGAACTAGCTAGTAGTACTTACTTTCGGGTTTGTAAATCGCAGCTTCCCCGACAGTCCCGGAGCTTTTGCGGTGAATTTTTTCCAAACCCTGCAAGACAAAGAAAATAATTAC
This sequence comes from Aegilops bicornis, assembly GCA_021605145.1. Classification (NCBI taxonomy): domain Eukaryota; kingdom Viridiplantae; phylum Streptophyta; class Magnoliopsida; order Poales; family Poaceae; genus Aegilops; species Aegilops bicornis. The sequence continues at coordinate 516,601,350 of CM038674.1, forward strand.
TTGATATCAGGAAATGAACAAAGTTGCCGATATGGTGCGATAATGATCGATTTAACTTACTTCTTGAGCATTCCAATCATGTGCACATACTCCTGGGGATCTTTTCGTCTCGAGTCTAAGACGGTTACTAGTCCCTGCTCAAGCTTAATCTCTAGGAGAATATAGTGGAACATGTGCATGCATGCATAACTCATCAATTACATTACTATAACCTCGACTAATAAGGGAAACGGAATATGCACAAGACAGTAACACTCACTTGAAGTTGTAAGGAAAGAGTATTATATCTTTGTTTTGATTTATTATCAACGATCGTAGCAACTTGGCCTCAGTATCTTTGGCATCAAATTTAACTGTAAATGCATCTATGAGATTTGTGTTAATGAACCCAATATCACCGATTTGTCTTTTCTTCAATTCGGCAATCTTCAATCTGCATAATATAGTGAGGATAATTATATATACATCCAATGAAAGAGGTGAGCAATATATAGATACTTAATGACAGAAGTAGTACTTACAGAAAGTAGCAAGTGATCGTTCATTTATCACGGGCCTTTTGATTGAAAAACTGGAAGAACTCCTCGATCAATTCCAATGAGGTCATGCTCCTCTTTAACTCTCAGCGTCAAAGTATCCTACCCGCCAGACTCTCTGCAGGTTTTCATGTACCAATCATGGAATCTTCGCATTATCGTCGTTAGAGATCTTTCATCTTTGACGAGAGGCTTCCCGTAATGGTATTTGTGTTCATCCACCTCCAATGTATCATAATGTACATCGTCGGGCAGGTAATCTCCAAGATTGGTACCGAGAAAAATCTCCAGATGATTAGCGACGATATCACTAGACACCTTGAGCGGGGGGCACGATTGGTTCGCTTGTTCGCCGAGCTGGGCAATTTTTTCCCAGTTCATCGTTCTGCTAACCTTTGATCACTGATAATACTTCTCGACCACTCCGCTTCTATATATGACCTTTGAATAATGCGATCGTTGTTGGATTGCGGCGGAGAAGGTGGCGGTCGCTTCAGGGCATCGATAGTGCGCTTCGCTTTCACCGGATCTATCTTCTCCTCCGGAGGTGGATGTTTCTTTGCTTTCACCGCTTCAAAGAAGTCCCTCACTTCGGCTTCCACAATCTTCTTGTTTTCCTCCACGGTCCTCTTGTATGGTAACTTCTCTAGAGGCTTGAGAGATGGACCGAATCTGTATTGCCTCCCGCCTCTGGCTGTATTGCTAGACGCCGGAGCAGACGGAGCGGCTGCGGCTGCCTTCTTTCCTTGCTTACGAGGTGGAGGAGAAGGACTACGATTCGCCAGAGCAGCCGGAGCGGCGGTGGGTCTCTTCCGCCCTTGCTAACGAGGCGGAGAAGGAGGAGGCTGGCAGCTCGGGCACACCGGCGCAGGCGGAGAAGGAGGTGGAATGCCGCCACGCGCCGGAGAAGGAGGTGGAGTGCCCTGATCACTCGCCGGAGGAGGAGGCAGAGGAGGAGGCGGAGTGCCCTGACTCGCCGGAGGAGGAGGAGGAGGCGGAGGCGTCCAGTTCGGAAGGTTGATGAGCTCCTTCCGCCATAGGCATGGAGTCTTCAGAGCAGAACCCAGCCGAGTCTCCCCTTCACCGGTAGGGTGGTCAAGCTCGAGGTCCTCAAATCCCTCCGTTATTTCATCCACCGTCACCCTAGCATATCCTTCTGGAATCGGACGGCAGTGAAAAGTTGCGCCGGGTTCAGGAGGTCGAACAGAGCCGACAGCTGCCTTGACTTTGAATTGCTACCATTGCGTCATAAGGTGGCAATGTTGGGACTCCGTGATAGCATCCACGGGGTAGCTAGCAGGAGCCGTCAAGACAGGCTCCTGAAGCAGCTCGGTGGAAGCCACGCTGCTTCTCCACTGAGATGGCGGGGTAGCTTCGGCAGGTCGCTTGTTGTGAACTGCTTCTCGTTCCTCTAGCGCTTGTACCCTTGCGTGCAGCTTCTGCAGTTGGGTCTGCTCCACTTTCTTCCTCCTCTCCTCGCATTTGTAACTACTTGCGTCTGGAAACCCAGCCTTCCATGGAACGGAGCCTGGCGTGCCTCATGTCCGTCCAGGGTGCTCAAGATTCCTGAGGGCCATTGTGAGCTCGTCGTTCTCTCTGTCGGGAACGAACGTCCCTTCCTGTGCTACGGCGATATAGTCATGAAGCTTCGTGACGGGTATTCGCAGTTACTCGTTCGTCCAAACGCACTTCCCTGTTACAGGGTCCAAGGTTCCGCCAACCCCGAAGAACCAAGTTCGGTAATGGTCTGGCCAGTTCAATGTCTCTGGTTCGACCCCTTCATCAAGCAGGTCATTCTCAGCCTTGGCCCGCAACGGTCGGGCTTTGAGGTATCCACCTGACCCCGTGCGATGGTGATGCTCTTTATTCGCAGCATTTATCTTGTTTCTCAATGACATCTTCTTACTCTTGTCTGATGTCTTGTGGGCCACAAATGCGTCCCAGTGATCTCTAAGCTTCTCAAACCGGCCGGTGAATTCTGGAGTCTTGTCTTTGTCGACAAAGTTGTTTTCAGCTCAGTCTACACCTCCTGAATAGATCCGCCATCTTATTAAGAGCACGAGCCTTGACCAATGGCTCTATATCTGGCTTCTCTGGATCCTCCTCTCGCGGTAGGGTGAAATTTGCCTTCAGCTCGGTCCAAAGATCATCTTTCTGCCTATCGTTGACATAAGACACCTCAGGGTTTTCCTCCTTAGGCTTATACCATTGGTGGATGCTAATCAGGATGATGTCCCTAACAAGAACCCCGCACTGAGCAGAAAATGCTTCCTTGGTCCGGATGGGTGCAATCGGTTGGCCATCGTGCGCGATTTCTGTGATCGTGAACTTTTCATCCGAGCGCAACTTTTTCTTCGGGCCTCGTCTCTTTACCGAAGTTGAGCTCGATCCGGAGGACTAGAAAAAAGACGAAAGACGAGAGTTAATATGTGTGCATACCAAAACAATGAATGCATCTAGCCAGCACAGGCTTAATTAATATATATACCTGGCCAGACTCTGTTCGGTCACCGGAGCCGTCATCACGGTGTCCTTCTTACACCGGCATTCGGTCAACGGAGCCATCATAATCATGTCCCTCCTCCTCCATTGTTCGATCACTGTAGCCTGCTTCTTCACCCTGTCCTTCCAGACCATTGCTGTCGTTGAGATACGACAAGACATCAGCTCCGGCTGTGATTATGCCCCCCAACACCTGTTCTGCTTCCTCGTCTCGTCCGTGCTCCATTGTTTCTGCAAATATTACAACATGGCAATTATTATACAAACATGACAGCAGGTGGATATATTACTGGCAAACGTAGACCTAGCTAGCTAATCACAACAAGGAATCATATTAGTGGCCTCGACGCTTCTCTAGGGTTTGGGGTGGCCTCGGCAACGCTTATAGGGTTCGGGGTGGCCTCGACGACAACGCTCTTTTAACTTGGTAAATTTGGGTGGCCTCGGCAGCGCTTCTAGGGTTTGGGCCGGACCGCCTCTCTCATGATTGTCCGACGTCCGGACCGACAAGGGATTTAACAAAATGGCATCATTCTGGATGTGCAGAAAATTGTCTAGTGTCAAAGGATTCAACAAAACCATGTCTTCGTCATTAGGCGAAAGTAACAGGCGCATGGTGGTACGAAGTTCTCCAAAGTTGTTCTGAAACGGAGTCCCGGATAGGATAATTCATACAAAAAGATGAATTATCCTATCTGCGGCTCCGTTCCAGAATAACTTTGGAGAGCTTCATACCATCATGCCCCGGCTACTTCCGGCTAATGATGAAGCCATGGATTTATTGAATACTTCGACACAAGTGTCGGTTCTATATCCGGCGTATCTTGTAGTAGGGGTCCTAAGCTAGGCGTCTTGGAGCGATGGTAACATGAACACGGGATTTTACTCAGCTTCGGGCTCTCTTGAAGAGATAATACCCTACATGCTGCTTTTGATTGTATTCATATAGGGTGTAGTACAGAGTACATGTATCTACCACGAGATTGTAGTAATGAATATGAGATGATCTATTGACTAGCCTGGCCTCGGTTTATATAACACACCGGAGGCCTAGGGTTTAGGAGAGTCCTTGTCTTGGGCGCTAAGTCTTGTGGAATCCTCCTTGTATGCGGCATGGGCTGCCCGAAGTGGCCTATGAGTGAACCGCCACGGGGATCCTCAGCCCGATACACCTGTTCGGGAGACGAAGTGTTGAGTACCCCCTAATCCAGGACACCGTCAGTAGCCCCCTGAACCGGTCTTCAAGTTGGGGACGCTCCTCGATTCTTCCGAACTGTTCTTCATCTTCGGTCGTCGGTCTTGAAAACTGGTTCAATAAATCATCTCATCTTCGATCTTGAGGATTTCTGAAGTGGATCCGAAGAGTTTATACGTCGGGCATCCGAGGAGCCCCTTTAAGTTATTGGCCTTTATCAATGCCTTGTTATTTTTCACGCCACACCTCGGGTTTGAAGTTGTTCCCGTGGGGCGGTATCCTCTTGCATCCGAGCTCCAACGCCGTACTGCATTTGAGATATCTTTTGCAGCCGAGCACCAATGCCGGACCACCTCCGAGCTCCAACGCCGGACTGTATCCGAGCTCCAACGTCGGACTATGTCCGAGCTCCAACGCTATACTATGTCCAAGCTCAAACGCCGGACTATGTCCAACCTCCAACGCCAGACTGTATGCGAGCTCCAACGCCGGACTATGTCCGAGGTGTCATAGATCACCTTGGTTCAAAAAAGTTGAAGGAGTTTAGCCGAGCTTAATGCCAGAAATGCCCGCTATGGAGCCAGCCACTGGCGCCCGAGCTTAATGTCGGATTGCTTCTGAGTTAGTGCACCACCCCGACTGCGGGCCAATTTTTTTTCAATATTTTTTATTGGTGCAATTTATTCTCTGCCGAGATATATAGCCAGTAGCCCTCAAGGTATGTATCGGTCTAAAACCCGAGATGCACCTGAAGGATGACATAAGACCGCTGATCCTAGTAGCCCCTGAGACTCAGGTTGATTCGTAAAATCGGTCTGAGGATCAACTCCTAGCTCGGCAGAATACTTCGGGACACAAAAGGCGGTGTGCAAAGTCCTCGAGACTCAGGTTGGGTGCGGCGACCAACTTGAGGATCATAATCTCCTCGAAAACTATATTGCACTTAAATTGTCTGCATTGGATTGTCAATGCAGTAGCCCCCGAGAATTGGGTTGGGAAAAATGGCCGACCCTAGGATCGTACCTCCTCGGGAACAAGTTCAACTGTCATGTATGTTTTGACAATACCGAGGTGGAGTTCAGCAGGAAAGATGCCAAACTGTAGTTTTACAAAAGAGTTTCACGCCGAACACCTCAACCAAGAGAATGTTCCGCTTCCTGAAACATAAAATAGGTGAAAGATGTTATAAGCTCAAAAAAAGGCCAACAAACATGCATAAAAAACTTTACGTCTAGAATGAATCAAGCTATTTTGGTGCCAATATGAAATTGGTCTTAAAATTGTACTTTTGTCATGTTTTGACATGACACATCTGATCTCTAGACTTCAAGTTGGTCAGCCTTCGGCTTCAACCCCCTATCCCGAAGGCGGAGTGTTTCTCAGGCCAGTTTAGTGAACTAAACGCGAGCGGCTTTAGAGAGAAACCAGGCTACCCGGCTATTGATCATACACCTGAGTCGAGAAAGGAGTGGTAGAAAAAGACTATGCAGCGACTAAGAAGAAAACATCTATTATAAAACGGCTCACACTAATTTAAGAGCCTCCAAGTGACTTGGGTAAAGGAACTTTATCTATAATGATTGTATGTACCAAAGTACTTATACCATATCTGTGTTCACCCGAACTTTAAACGCGCCTTAACCGACTGTCGGCTTCTCCCTCTTCGGTCAAGGGCTGAAAAGTGTTATGTACTCCACCTACCAAGAATATCGAAGGTGTTTCCGATAACCAGGCAATCAGGTCATAAGGCTGTAATGCATAAAGCGGCGCCAGTGGAACTTATGCTATATTACTGACAAAGTGTAAGAAGCATCTTCGAAGAAAATAGTACCCCCACCGATACCTTTCTTCGGTTTCTCATTGTTACTATGAGGCTTGTGCAATAGATTTTTTGTATTCATGAGTTCCGTTGTGTGCCGACCATGATTGAAAACAATAAGAGCGCTAGCTTTCGACTTCACCAGTCCCGAGGTCCGAGCTCGGATGACCCGATCGTGATAATCGCAGAGGTGCTCCCTTTACTCCCTAGCCGAACAATCGGGAACGAGGGGTAAACACAGGGAGCAAGGCAACCCAGCTTATGGAACACTTAAGTCAATATGGTGCATATTATGGTGTAATACACGAACAAGGAACGAAGCCATACAAGTATAATCATATGCAAGAGGAAAGGCTTCATAAAGGAAGCCCCCAAGTAAACGGGGTATTTGAATTTGTGTGTCACAAACAAAGTTTTGACAAGGAAGTTTTTCAGAAACAACTTTTTGCCAAAAAATTATAATGCTTGGGCGAACCGAACAAAATTTAAAACTGAAAGTTTTTGAGCATGAAAGCAACTTAGCTGGTTAATGTGCTCGGTGTTGATGATGAGGTCCGAACTTATGGCAGGACGAAGACATAGTCCTCGGCTTGGCTGAGGTCCCAGCCGCCAAGTTGGTTCCGAAGTGTCCGAGAAAAGAGCTCGGGTTGACGAAGCGGCGACATAGCGCAGTCGACGTGTTGAAGAGCAGCCCTCGGTCCAGCCGAGCTAACGAAGCTGGTCGGCTGATGGTGCCGGAGTCCCCGGAGTAGGTTTTGATGAAGAGATGGCAAAGCCCCCGGTCCAGCCGAGGTGACGCGGTAGGTCGGTAAGGCGACGATGGAATCCCCATTTCAGCACGTCGGTACGCTGGAGTGACAGCGCTGCCCGACCCGAATCATTTACCTGTGCATAGAAAATAGTGCAAGCCGGAGATAATAAAAAAAATCGTTGCATAATTAATAATTTATGCAAAGTGAGTAATAAAAGAAATATGACCATTGCGCCGAACACTCGATGAGGTAGAGCTCTCTCAGCGATGCCGAAGTTCCACAGGCAACCGAACATGTCGGTATGGCAATTCAACCAACAAGGTGATCACGAGAGCCAATTTATGCCGATTGGGACGACGACGCCGGCTTGCCGAAGTGATCGCGTGACGCAGTCAAAGTCGATAACCATATGGTTGCGCCGAGCCGAACTCCCTTCGGCCTCGATGGGCGTCGTCGCGCCAGGTAATGCGCGGTGTAAGTCAATTGCCTGCATAGATAAAATAGTGAAAGGCCAGAGATGATAATACATATGTTTTTTTATATAAAAAATATCCTCGACTTAATTAACCTAAGTAAAGTAGATAATTAAAAGAAAAAAAGGCCTGGATGCCGAGGTTAGCTCGGCGAAGTAATAGCATGTAGATGCCAATAAAGGTCCAAATATGCAGGGCAATTACACAGGCACAGCGCAGTCCAAACTTGTTCTGGGAACGCGGCGACGCGGCTTGATGGCGACCTAAAAATGTTGGGGTCCCTGGGGCAACGATGTCGCCCTGCACACACAAACAGTGCAAATCCGAAGTAAAGGATTCCTTGATGTATGAAATTGTACAAAATAAATAAATGGAAAAATTGCACGTGAACCCAGATAACCATAGGAGCAAAAAAAAAACTGCACCAAAGTGCTCTAGAGCAATCACGTGAGAGGTAACTAGATTAGACTAATTGCTCCATGGTTAGACTTAGATAGAAAATATGAAGAAACAATAATTGCTGGACTTTAAAAAGAAGAGGGCAAGGAATCTTCCTGGACTCATGCCGCGAAGCTGAATTCATGTCAGCCCCGGTGCGCTGCCCGCCGCCTCGACTGGATCACTGCTGTTCGGATGGCAGACTTATTTTTTGTTCGCGCATGCGGCGAGTTCACCTGCTCAACTACTTATTTGGATCTGTGCGCTTCTCCAGGATTTAATACGGCACGCGGGGTTACTCGTCCATGGATGCTCTAAGGTCGGTTTATTTGTTGTGGTGACCCCCGACATAGTCTGGATTCATCTGGCAGGCCGGGCCACGGACGTGGTGTTCGCTGGACGATGGACGAAGCTGGCTGGCCAGAGACTGTATGGATCACCATGTCGATGCGCTCAACGGGCCGAATTGTAACTGGTAGAGAAATCTACATAGAAAAACTCATGCAAACCAGCAGAAAAATATCTTGTGCGTATTTAAAATATACAGTACAAGAAATTAAAAAAAATAGAACCTGGTGTTCTTTGCTTGGATGACGAGGCGTTAAAATCCGAGGTAAAAAGCCAGAACAAGTGATGCCTTGTACGAAGACCAATCAACCTCCAAAATACGTGATAACCAATTAGTAGTTTTGGACGGAGTCTTATACGTGAACTCCCAATGGATTTGTACTACTAGTAGGAGTCCAAAGCGTTTGGTTTTGCGCATGCCCCAGCATCGCTCCATCTCTTGCTAGGCTGATTTGACCTTAATAATAATAAAATAAAAGAAAAAGGAGAGGAGAGGATCATCCCTGTGCATGCACTGCCGGTGGAGGGCAGCTTCAGGCCCCTCGTGGCCGCTTGGGACAAGGGATCACACCAGGACGATGCTCAGCCGACGAAGACGCTTTTGTCCTTCGTCGTCCCGGTCTCTTAACGCTTAGCGGCTGTCTGGCGTATAAATCCGTTGATTTGATCTAAGATCGAAGTCAATCCTGATCATCCCATCGATCCGCGATGATCACCCAGCAGGCTCTTAATGAAAGCACCAATGTCGGTTCTATATCCGGCGTATCTCGTAGTAGGGGTCCTAAGCTAGGCGTCTTGGAGCGATGGTAACATAAACACGGGATTTTACCCAGCTTTGGGCTCTCTTAAGAGATAATACCCTACATGCTGTTTTTGATTGTATTCATATGGGGTGTAGTACAGAGTACATGTATCTACCACGAGATTGTAGTAATGAATATGAGATGATCTATTGACTAGCCTAGCCTCGGTTTATATAACACACCGGAGGCCTAGGGTTTAGGAGAGTCCTTGTCTTGGGCGCCAAGTCTTGTGGAATCCTCCTTGTATGCGGCATGGGCTGCCCGAAGTGGCCTATGAGTGAACCGCCACGGGGGTCCTCGGCCCGATACACCTGTTCGGGAGACGAAGTGTTGAGTACCCCCTAGTCCAGGACACCGTCAACAAGGCAACCTGTCGACCCCTCGGCGACTCTCGACCCTCGATGTGACGCCCCCGACTCGACCGTACACTAATCATACGCGCATATGTGTACAACCAAGATCAGGTACTCACGGGAAGATATCACAACACAACTGTAGACACAAATTAAAATAATACAAGCTTCATATTACAAGCCAGGGGCCTCGAGGGCTTGAATACAAGCTCGATACACAAGAGTCAGCGGAAGCAACAATATCTGAGTACAGACATAAGTTAAACAAGGATGCCTTAATAAGGCAAGCACAAAAGCAACACGATCGAAGAGGCAAGGCCTCCTACCTAGGACCTACTAACTACTCCTGGTCGTCGGCGGTCTCCAAGTAGCAGTATCCGTCGGCTGTGGCTTCTGGCTCCAAGGATCCACCATCTGGTTGCATCAACCGGAAAGAAGAAGGAAGGGGGAAAAGGGGGAGCAAAGCAATCGTGAGTACTCATCCAAAGTACTCGCAAGCATCAGATCTATACTAAGTATGCATTGGTATCAAATGGAAGGGCTGTATATGTGGACTGAACTGCAGAATGCCAGAATAGAGGGGAAGGCCTAGCCTATCGAAGACTAGCATCTTCAAGCAGCTCCAAGCATCTTGCAACATGTAGAAGAGTAAAGAATATCAGTTTATATTTAACAAGCATGTTGTAGCATTAACGCCCAGAGATCCTTCCTCGACTCCCTGCGAGAAAGCAACCCCGGAGCCACATATCCATCACATATCAAGTATCCATTTCTAGTTGTATAAGATCAGGATACAAGTCTGAACGTCCATTACCGTGGACACGGTATTCAAATATATGTCTTCCCTGCAGGGGTGCACCAGGTTACCCAACACGCTCGATCACTCTGGCCGGACACACCTTTCTGGGGTCAATGCCCGGCCTCGGAAGATCAACACGTCGCAACCCTACCTAGGCTCAGCAGAGAGGCCCCCGTCGGTCTACATTCTAAGCACTCCGAGGTCTGGGCCCATCGCCCATTGCACTCCGGGTCGTTGTGCGCAAGGGGATACCATCACCACCCGTGAAGTGGATGGCACGATCCGGCCCGGCCACAATGCTGAACCGGACGTGTGACAAAGCTTCGGCTAATACTACGACGTCGAGGCCCATAACTATTCTCGCGTGGTGGTTAGTGCGTAAAGGCCAAAGGACAACTCAAAACAAATACCCAAACCTGTTAGTGCATTATTAAAAAGAAGTGACGGTTGTCGGGACAATTCCGGAGCTATCACCCCTCCTGGGTGATACCGCTAAACAGCCAGCCGCCACTATAACAACTCCTCGGGTGCTCTCCGGGCCCGCCCGACTTTCACCAATGTCTCAAGTAAAGTCAAGGTAACCGTGTGTCCAGACATCAAGGGGAAAACCCGAGGAATCACCCCCAGAGGGTTCCACTCGATGTCATCATCAAGGTGAACGTAAGAGGAAACCACCCTCGAAGTTCACACTTGAGGTGTTGCACGACAGAGCCGTATCAGGAATGGGAAAGAGGAAATCACCCTCGTTGACCACGACCGGATAGCTACACTATAGAGTTGTCATCGGGAGTGCGTTGTGAGGTCTCACCCTCAGCACTCGATAGTAGCTCTGTAGAGTCGAGCAACAAAAGGGGCGTGATGTGATGTGAGGTGTTGGGCTCTGGTAGTCGATCACGTTGATCGAGTTGTCGATGATGAAGCAGGGGCAACAAGGACAAGGTGGGGGTCACTGATGGATCAGTAACCAACCTATACTAAGCAGTTTAGGATAACCAGGTAGGTTACAATAACAGGTACAAAAGCAGGCTATGCATCAGAATAGGAGCAATCAATTACAGTAGCTAAATCTAATGCAAGCATGAGAGAATGGAATGGGCGATATCGGGATGATCAAAGGGGGGGGGCCTTGCCTAGAAGCTCTGCTGAAAGGGAAGAAGGGTCGTCGTCGACGTAGTCGATCACAGGGGCATCAGCAGCGGTCTCAGGGTCTACCGAAGAGTAGAGGGGGGGGACAGTAAATACATAGCAAGCAAGTGCATACAAGGACAACGGGCAGAGCTAGACGTGTTCTAACGTGGTGCTAAACGATACCGGCGAAGGGTGATAACATCCGGAGAGTTTTCCCAGAGTTAGGCATTTTCACACAAACGAACCGGAGGAGAAAAGATCCATGTTCACTATGATAGGGGCACGTGACAAATGAACGGAGAGCATATTCGGATTGTCTCGTCGTTCTGAGCAACTTTCATGTATAAAACTTTTTCATCCGAGCTACGGATTATTTTCTATGAATTTTCAAAGATTTAAACAATTTCCTGAATTTATTACTAATTCGAAAAAAAGACTAAATTGCTACGTGCACACACAAAGTGTACACAGCAGAGCAGTACAGAGGTTGGCAGTGGGCCCTGTTGACTGCTGAGTCAACAGTCAACAGTCAACTTTTGACCGGTCAAAATGTTTGGCTGGGTCCACCTGTCATTGACCCAACTTAATTAAACAGATCTAATTAGTTAACCTAGTTAATTAGGGTAGTTAAACGGAGTTGATTAAGTTAAATAATTAATTACTGATTAATTAATTAGTTAGTTAATTAATTATTTTTATTAATATATATATTTTAACCCCTTTTTTTTACAGGGGCGTGGGCTCTTGTGGTCAGCGGCCTAGAAGGCCTTAGCGGGCGACGGGCGTAACGGGCGAGGGCACGTGCCCGAGGGGCGCTACGCCCGGGCGCGAGGCAAGGCCGTGGCCATGGCGGGCTTGCTGGCGGCAGTGGGGCGAAGCGGCAGCTGCCCATGGCGGAAGTAACAGAGCGGGCGCGAGGGACGGCAGCGGGCTTGCTGGCAGGAGGTCACAATGAGGCGTCTTGAGGCAGGTAGCAAGCGGTGACGGTGGCGAGGGAGTGTGGTAGCTGGCATAGCGCTAAACAGCACGGCAAGCGAAGCGAGAGGCGGGCGGCGTTCGGGCGAGGCGCGCGCCGTGAGAGCGAGCATGGCCAGCGGGCGCGTGCGGGGCACGGTGACCGCAGGTGGTGGCCGGAGCGGGGGTGCGGGAGGCGACCTATGGCGACCGGATCACTGGGGAACGGAGCGAAGACAGTCGAGGCCTCACCGGGGCCCTGTAGTTGTGCAAAAGTATGCTCGGGGAGGGGCCGGAGATGCGTTTCCGGCGGCGGGGCAGTGTCGGGGCGGCGCGGCACCAGATCGGGACAAGGCAGCGGCGTACGAGGCACCGCGACGAGGGGGCTTCGGGAGGAGGGCGAGGCTTCAGGCACGGGGGGTTCTCCGGGCGGCGGGCGGCGGCGGGACCGCCGTGGGGTCGAGCCCACGATCTGGATCGAGGGGGGAGAGCGAGCTACGTGGGGAGAGTCAGGAAGATCGTGGGGTGTGGGGAACGTGGGGGTGAGGGGGATCATGTAGGGGAAAAGATCTGAGGGAGCAGACGAGGAGAGGGGGGACTCAGTCTTATCCCCACTCGGTGTGGGTTGGTAGGCCAGCTGGGCCAGTTGGCCCAGTGGAGGGAGGTCTCTTTTTTTTGTCTCCTTGTTCTTTTATTTACTTTTGTTGTTTGATTTAATTTTGAATTTTGAAGTCAAACGTGATTGAATCATCGCGAGGTTAACAACAGTAATTGTGGTGACGTGGCATCTTTAGCAGGGGATTACTGTAGCATAATTATCCGGGCGTTACACTCGACCCCTCGACCCTCGAACCCTCGGCGACCCTCGACCCTCTACCCTAGCTAGTTCCCGACCCTCGCCCCCTCGAACCCTCGGCGACCCCCTCCCCCCTCATGTCGAAGTTATCGAGGAGGGGGTACATCGACCCCCCCCCCCCTCATGTCGAACTTACTAGGGAGGGGGTATATCGACAACGACATACCCGATAAAAATAAGAAGAGGAAGAAGAAAAAAAGAGGAGAAGAAGAAAGGAATAGAGGAGAAGATCGAAGAAAAAAAGAAGGGAAAAAAAGAGGAGAAGAAGAAAGGAATAGAGGAGAAGAAAAATAGAAAAAAAATCTTCTTTTTTCCTCTTCTTATTTATTTCTCCTCTTCTTCCTCTCCTCTTCTTCTCCTTCTTCCTCTTCTTATTTTCCTTTTTCCTCTCCTTCTTTTTCTTCTTCTTCCTTCTTAATATCACTTAGCACTCTTGCAACGATAAGGGGGGTGCTCCCGTGGTCTAAAATCGGTCTATGCACGATAGAAAATTCTGAAAAAATACATCTATGATCCCTCATACATACATACATACAAAAAATACATCTAAAAAATACATATATGATCCCTCATACATACATACAAAAAATATATCTAAAAAATTAATACATATATGATCCCTCACACATACATACCTACATCTAAATTTCTTTTATGAACAACTAAAAACATTTGAAAACATCATATCATAACATCTAAAAACATCTAAACAAATAGCATATATATAACAAAAAATAAAGGAAAGCTAGGGGCCGGGCAAGAGGGGCATGGCGGTGGCGGCGAGGCAGGCAGGTGCGCGAGGCAGGGGTGCAGAGCGAGGCAGGTGCTCTGTGGGGTGGCGGGCACGGCGGGCGGCGGCGGGGCGCGGGCGAGGCGGAGCGCCGATGTCGGGCAGATGGCGTCAAGGGCGTCGGTGGCGGCGGTGATGGCGAGGTGGACCAGCCTGACAGCGTCGGCGGCGGCGGCGACGGCGAGGTGGACCAGCCAGACGGCGTCGGGGCAGGGCTCGGCGGTGACGGCGACGAGGAGCGGGGGGCGTCGGGCGGAGAAGAAATTGATGGATTTTGGAGAAACTGCTAAGTGCTGGCTTATATAGCAATGGCATTGGTCCCGGTTCGTGGCACCAATCGGGACTAATGCCCACCTTGGCCCAGTTCGTGCCACCAACCGAGACCAAACACTACTAGGGAAAACGTTATACACAGAACTTTAGCAGTAGCGCTTGTTAAAAAAGCACGCTACTGCTAGACAGCAGCAACGCCTGCAAAATAAGCGCGCTGCAGATGCACATATATCAGTAGCGCGTCTCACCGAAAACTCACTACTACTAAAATTCCAATCACTTAGCCGATGGGCTACACATAGTAGTAGCGATCTTCCAAAAACCACGCTACCGCTAATATACTTATAGCAGCGCGTTTATGCGTAAAGCGCTATTGCTAACGAAAAGAAAGTAAAATGAGAAATGAAAAGAAAAGTAAACGAAAATGAAAGAAGTAGAAAAAGGAGAAAGGAAAAACATAAAATGTGAAGAAAAATAAATGAAAAAGGGAAAAATGATGAAGACGTAGCAGTAGCGCGTTCGCTGAAACACGCTATAGCTAACTTAGCTATAGCGCGTTTTCTGTAACGCGCTACCGTTATTTTTGACTTAACCAGAAACGGTTTCCCCCTGGCCACCACTTCTCCCCCAAATCGATCCCTCGCCACACTTCGTTGTCGTCTCCCCCACTTCGCCGTCGCCCCCACTTCGCCGCCGTCTCCTGCCGGCGTCAACGCCGCGCTCATCCTCACCGCCGCCGCCTCTCGGGCCGACCTCGACCTCACCGTCGCCTCCCTCGACCTCACCACCGCCGCCTTCGACCTCACCGCCCCCGAGCCCGCCAGGACTGCCGCCACCCGATCTGGAGCCCGCCCTCGCCGCCCCTACCTCCGTCGCCGAGCACCTCCCCGCCACCGTCTCTCCCCTCTCTGTAAGCCCCCCACTCATCCTTTTTAGTTAATAGATGTTAATGTTAAGTAGTAGATAATGTTGATGTTTTTAGTTAGGGTAATAATAGATGTTAAGTAGTAGATAATGTTGATGTTAATTAGTTCAATAGGGTTTAGTTTTGGAATTGAGTTTGTTTAACTAGATGTTAATTAGGGCAGTAGGGTTTAGTTTAGAGTAAAGTTTAGTTCAGTAGTTAACTAAATATAATCTATATTTTGAATTGAGTTTGAGAGAGCATGAGATTTGTGTAGATTTTCTTGTAGTGTCAAACGCTAGGACATGCAAATTTGGAGTGGTCAGGATATATGCAAATTCCTCAATTGTGTTTGCACATGTTTCGGTTGTGCCCAAGTCGCCTTTTGTTGTTTCCAGGGAATGAAGCCGAGTGGCCTATGTTTTTCCAGAATGTTGATTCGTTTCCGTTCTGGCAAATTTCAGGTTCTCAATTTGTCCACTTTTTAGCAAAGGTCATGCCAAAATTTTCCGTGAATTTCGGCATGACTTGTGCTACAAACTAGGACATATCGAGTGCCCGGGATTTGCCGCACCAGGAAGGAGTCAACGTTCCTGCAAAACAATAGGCCTTTTTATGTCATTATTCATTTTATTAGGTCTAGAACTAATTGACTAGATTTAATCATAGGAAACATGGCTAGCAACGATGAAGGACAGGGTTACGGTGATTGCGACGACGCTCACCGGGCGGCGTATTTAATTTTTGAGCCTTGCCGATGATCAACCGATGTTGTTGTTGGGCCCACCGGTGGCATCGGGATCGAGAACGACACGCATCAGTCTTTGAGATCGAGATCGGCGCCAGATCGAGACCGCATCGAGTCCGCACTCAAGACGAGATCGGCCGAGATCGAGACCGCATCGAAGTCCGCACTCAGCCCGAGACCGGCCAGATCGAGACCGCATCGAGACCGGCGCTCAGACTGAGACCGGCGCCGAGACTAGTGTAGCCGGTGTAGAACCAAAAGCAAAGAGGCAACGACTTCCTAACAAGCTCAGGACTACTAGACTGGTGGTCACGGAGGTGGACGACGACAATTTTGAGCCAAAAGCGCCCTAGGAAGCCCGCGTGTGTGTCGGTGGGAACGACACCTATGGGATCACAAGAATCCCTACTACGGTCGCGGGGTGTGGGGTCGTGAGAAGAGCGGATCAAACAGATAGCACACGGTTTCCTTATCCAGGTTCAGGCCGCGAGGATGCGTAAAACCCTACTCCTGCTGTGGTGGTTTGTTTATCTGTGTTCTTGAACTAGCAATGGGGCGTGAGGAGCTCCAAAGCGAATCCCCTCCTGGTCGCCTTGGGCCTCCTTTTATAGGGAAAGGGGTTGCCACGGTGGCACACAGGAGGTGGAAAGAATCTGATGATGCGGTTTATCCCTCGCATTACATGACAAGGCGCTTTTAATGCGTCTTGCTTAGGTGTCCTTGCTTTATCGGGGACGGGGGAGAGCCCTGTCTCGTCCGTAGACGCTCCCTTTCGTGTCAACACGCGCCCTGGCCTGCGGTGCCATGTAGGCAGGCAGGCAGCTGAGGTGGCGCAGTGGTGGGTCTCCAGAAGATCCGCTTGCCGCCACGCAGGTGCCTGCCCAACTGGTTGGGTCGGCAGCTGCATGCGAACGGTGGTGGAGGTTTGATTGGCGTGGGCCTGATAGTGGCCCTACGGGTGTTCCTGGCAAGGGCCTCGCCGTAGCCCCGACAAGGGTCTTGCCGGGGCCGCGGCAAGGGTCTTGATGTGGCGCCTGCTATCATCCCCGGCAAGGCTCTTGCCGGGGGCCTTGTGGTCCTCCTTGGCTGGGATCCCGCCAAGGGTCGTCATCCTCTATAGTGTGTACTTGCCGGGGGCCTTGTGGTCCTCCTTGGCTGGGATCCCGTCAAGGGTCGTCATCTTCTATAGTGTGTATCTGATCTTGAATGTCTTCACAAAGATCTGCATGCCACCATGGGGATGTCTCCCGAATCCTTGCCCCATGGGGGCAGTGGACTCAAGGGTGACTCGCTCCGTAGGTGTGGGGCGAGCTGCCATGGCAAGGGTCTTGCCGGGTTTGCTAAAACCGCCTCCCGGCAAGGATCTTGCCGGGGGAGTCCGCTTCGTCCCCTTTGCTCTTTGTGGTCTTGGTCTTGGCGTCGTTCTGCTCCTTTCGAGCTTTGGCCTTACCTTGGCTCACCTCCCTTGCCTTGCTCAGTGCGGTGGTGCCCGCGGCTCAGACTGCCCGTGCACAGTTATAGGGGTACAAAAAGTGTACCCCTCTTTTTGTACACCGACAGCGTGCTACGGCAATCAAATAGGTTGCATCGTACGGACAACCGCCATCATCAACGATGAGAAACTATAGAAGATAGATAATATGAGGCCCTCCCTCCTAAAGAAGTTTCACCAGATATTCTTGTTCCCGGGCCGGAATGAAAAGCATTATAAAGATCCAGATAAGGACCCGGCAACGAAGAAGATAAACAAAAATGCCATGACCAAGTTTAGCGATGCGTTGGCCGCCAGGAAAACAAGGGTGAAAGCAAGGATCATCGACAAGAAGGAACCCTACTCCGAGATTGTAAAGGTTAATCCGACAATCACAGAAGAGCAGTTTCAAATATTCAAGGTGGCTTGCGAGGCCGAAGCTGCCAAAAAAAGTCTAAGTACATGAAGGGGCTTCAAGAGAGGAACATTGGGAGCCACCACCTCGGAAGCCGTGGTTACGGTGGGAAGAGGTCCAAATGGGCCAAGGAGGATGCGGAAGCATGTAGTGCAGGCATCGAGACCCCTTGGTGGAGTTCACCATCCCGCAGGAGCGTGACGTCCTCAGGGCCCGGCACCGTTGGGACCCAGTGAAGAAGGTTTTCGAGACGAACGCGGTCACGACGGAGTTCATAAGACTGCTGGTAATTTTAGTTTCTGATCAATTCGACTGCACATTAGTGATATTTGTAAATGATCCTTGTGCCTTTTGCAGAAAGAGCAGCATAGGATTGCGGCAGAAAGCGACTCGCCGTGTGAGGCATTGGCGAGGCCCAAGTGGGACACTCCATTCAACTGGGCATTGAACATATTGAAACGACTCCTGGTGGATACTCAACCGTCGTTTGGATGCGTGCACGGTGTCGGAGACGGCGCCACGTGGAAGAAGTACTACCGTGAGACCACGGAGGAGAGAAAGGAAAGACGGAGGTTAACTGAATAAAACATCAACAAGAAGGTTGATATTGTGGTTGAGAAGAAATCATCTCAGACAGCCGCAACAGCGGTAGCTGCCGCAAAATAGGCGTTTGTAGATTTGTATACTTTCTTGGTTCCGGCCGTTTTCAATTGGACCAGGCAAAATCTAGAAAAAAATGTAGCGGACTTTCCCCTTGCTGACTTCTTGGGGAGCAGCTCGACTAGCGTTGCACCAGCACCTGCTCCGGCACCTGCTCCCACACCGGCTCCCGCACCTGCTCCGGCACCGGACCTGCTCGGCGGTGCTTCATCTTTGGCTGAGCTCGATGCCCCCATGGTATCTGTCACACCGGCCCCCTTCAATAAATGTATAATCTCCCGATTTCGTTGCATTTTGGATGTCTCATGTTGCAGACTTTTCTTTGCAGGCCCACGAAACCCCGTGCACCATATTGTACACCATCGGCGACCAGAAGGTGGACGTGGGGAAGGCAACGATAATGAAGCCGAAGGAACCATTATTCCACAGCCGGCCGATCCCCCCGAACGTCTTCAAGGTTTCCGTGGCCAATGTCAAACCGGGCCACGAGAATTTTCCTCCTCTGGTACTAGTGGGGGATGACGATGTGACCCCGCGGCGGCTTGGTGATTGTTGCAATGGGTGGGTCCTGTTGTGGCCAAAGAGTCTGCTTCGTCTGGAGGCGGCCGGGAGCACACCCACGAGCACGCAGCCTCAGCAAGGTATGAACATCAACACCCCGCCTACCCATTAGCGTCGGGTGTCTAGTTGGGTGATAGTGGACAGGGTAAGGAAGAGGCTCCATTAGTCGCTGATGACGTCGCCATGGATGAGGATGAGGAGGATGATGGCACTCAACTGTATGTTTATACTGGTGCCTACTCAGGGTTTGAGCGTCATGAGTCGGTGCCTGAATTGCCGTCTCCGGAGGCTGAACATATTATGGACGACCTTCCGGTAGTAAAGAAGTCTAGGAAGAGAGCGACGAAAGGCAAAAAAGATGATTCTATGATCCAGCCGCCTCAGCAGCCTCGGGTTCAAGACCGTATAGATATCCCTGGTGCGGATAAATGCCATATCCCCGGTCAACCAATCCTACCTGCAATAGCGCTAGGGGCCAGATTCGGCGATCTAAGGAGACTTCATGACGATGTGCTACGGATAGAGAAAGGCCTCATCGCCTCAAAAGATCCAGGATACCCACTCTACGTGGTTAACGTTCCGCGGCAATTGTCGTACGTCGACTTCTTCCCCGTTGATAAGTTCTTCCTTCGATTCGATTACATATTCGACATGTTTCACGTGAAGAAGCTGGATTTTATGTTTGTCCACCTTTATGCCTTGCACATGAACTACATCATCGGGGTTGAGCAAATACCTCATATCTGTGTCCCTGACCCGTACTTCATGCACGAGGGCTTCTTGGGAGTCTGCGCAAAGCACCGTGAATACGCGAGGGAATACATCGTCAGTTTCATGCTCGCCAATAAGGACAATGAGGCGATTCGTGTGCCTTATCATCCCCCGTAAGTCATCCGCGTGGATATCCTTCCTTCGATTTCAATCATTCATTTGCACGGTGGAGGCTAATTAATTTGAGGTGTACTTATTTTGCGCAGCGGCTGGCGCGCCGTCCTCATCATCCTCTACCCCCGATACTCCCACACTCTTTACTTGGACTCGTCGAAGAACCTTCACAAAAAGGATTACACCCACATCAAGGATGTTCTCGATAGTGCTATGTTTTAATACGAAGCACGGGGTGGAGAGGTCAAGGACAAGAAGAGAAGGGGCGGCAGGCTCGCCTTCGGCCATAAGACCGACTTCTGCTGCATCCACAACCGAGTGATTCTCTTAATGATGGATTCTATGTCCTACACCACATGCTGGAGTATAGACGGGATCACCAGAACTTTCGCATGTCAGCTACATCCGGCGATGCCCATATTCTGCAATGGGCAAAGAACGTAGGAGATATCGAGGATCATCGACTTTGAGCTGAGTTCTATCACATCCAGCGCGAACTTGCCCAAATCATCATGAAGGAGGTCGTCGGAAAAACAGGGATGTTCTACGAAGAAGGACAAATGTTGCGGGAAGACGTTCGAACATGGGTAGCCTCTCAGCGTCTCGACCTGAAGCCTTTCACTAGGCTTGGGGACTATCTCCCTAACTTGGATGGATGGCACGACATGTTGGAGTGATTGTCGATATATGACAATGTGTCCGTTTAGTCCATACTTTACGTATGTGAAACTTTGAGTTATGCACGAAACTTTATTTGTGATGTAATTAAACCGTCCTCCTCGACTAGCGACGATCACTCTAGTTAGGGCATTTTGGGTACGATCAACTTTGTTATTTATGCTTATGATATGTTGCTTATATTTTTGCCAACTCTTTGTCTCTTTCTGTTGCTCAACTATATATGTTGCATATCATCGACTCAAGTGACGATGCAGGTGCATAGATCATCGATCTTGAAGAAGTACTATACCAGGAGTATATATACGATGAGTGGCTGGAGTGTCAGGCCCAGGTGTATCGGTTTCCGGTTTTCGAGCGACAGGCAGTAGTTAGTTTAGGTTCATGCTAATGCGAGAGAGGGATACGAACTCATGTACTGCATAGTTCCGCTCTCACTCAAAGTGATAGCTCTTCTCGCGTATATCATTGTTTAGATGGATGACGATGTAGTTGCAAGTAATCGAGACTTGCATGTATCACTATTTTCGTGATTATACGAAATACCACTTTGTGTTGGATGATGATTATGATGAGACTATTTGTATGTATATGCTATGATTACATTTGTGGTCTCGCAGCCATTTGTATGCGTATCATGATGACATTTGTATCTGTTAAAGATTCTTGTATAAAGCCTGTTCAAATACCAAAAATATATGCAGAAAAAAAACTACTAAAATTAGCAGTACTGAGTGGAGAAAAGTTAGCAGCAGCGTCACACTAGCGATGGCGGCGTCCGAGCAATCTTGGCGCTAGAGCTATTAGCGATAGCGAGCTTCCAAGAAGCAGCTGCTACACTGTATAGCGATGGCGGGTGTGCACGCTCCGCTACGGGTTAGTCAGAATGGCGCCTTATTAGTAGCGCCTGCCATTGCGCTACTAATGTATCTAGAACCTGCGCTGCTGCTAGGCTTTTCCCTAGTAGTGAAAGGTCTCTTTTCAGCAGCCCAAAGGGCGGGAAACAGAGACCTTTGGTCCCGGTTGGTGGCACGAACCGGGACCAAAGGGGGTAGTCATACCGGATTGTCCCACCAACCGGGACCAAAGGTTGGCATTGGTCCCGGTTGGTGCCACCAACCGTGATGAAAGGGTGGCACAACGGCGGTGTGGTGGAAGTTTAGTCCCACCTCGCTAGCTTAGAGAGCTCATCACATGTTTATAAGCTGCGTTGCGGCTCAGGTGTTGAGCTCCTCTCTAATATGTAGGCAGTACTTGCCTACCCTTGTCAGTGCCATGTTGGGCCTATTGGGCATGCGAACTGCATCCCAGCCCATGTCTGAGATGGGTTTCTAGTCGTATGCAGGCCGTGTGGCCCGAGGGTGACATTTTTTTCCAGTATTTTGTTTTGTTTTTTGAATTATTTATTTTCTTTTTTTTAATTCTTTTTGCTTTTAGGTCAGAATAATTATAAACTTTCTGTTAGTGCCATTAGTTTCCATATTTGAATAGTTTAAATTTGGATTCTTTGAAATTTGTGTGAATCACTAGTTTGTGAATAACTTCACTATAAAAAATATATTTTGAGTGATTCTTTTTCCTGCTATTTAATATTACTATGATTTATCATTATATTCAAAAATAGATTTTGCTATTTTAGTTTCTATCAAAAAAATTCTTTATGAAAATTCTTTTTGCTACTAAAATTTCTAACAAAAAAATCTTTATGATAATTCTTTGTGCTTTTCATGTTTTGAACAGAAAAAAAAACTTTTATAATTCTAGTTGCATAAATTTTGTATAATTTGTTTAAAAATACTAGAGATTTATAAAAGATTTTTAGTTGATTCCTTTTGCTATTAGAGTTTTATAAAAGTTTTTTAGTTGATTTTCTTTTTGCTAATGAAGAATATTATAGTTTTGTTTTAGTTGATCATAACAGAATATTTTAATTGATTATTTTTAGTTCATTCTTTTAGATATTAGTTCATTTTTTTGCTATTAGTTCATTCTTTTTTTATATTAGTTCATTCTTTGAGCTAAATGACCCTGAAATTGAAAAGCACTACAAATGAACTCTGAAAAGTTGAAAGTTGGCATGGTATCATCATTTCACCCACATAGCATGTGCTAGAAAGTTGAGAGGGTTACGGAAAAAAAATGGATGCACTTTGTGTACAAAATGGACAATCTCTTTCGAAGTATCAGGGTTTCGTACAAAAACTCATCTATTACAAAGGGATTTCATTTTTTTGAACTTATTTGAACTCCAGAATTTTTGTGTGTTCAATATACACCATTCAAAGCTACATCATCAATTTTCAACCCTTTATGACTTCATTTGTTATTTTTCATGCATTTACTGATTTTTTTGAGCTAAATGACCCTGAAATTGAAAAGCACTACAAATGAACTCTGAAAAGGTTAAAAGTTGGCATGGTATCATTATTTCACCCAAATAGCATGTGCTAGAAAGTTGAGAGGGTTACGGGAAAATCTGGATGCACTTCGTGTACAAAATGGACAATCTCTTTCGAAGTATCAGGGTTTCAGACGAAAACTCCTCTGTTACCAAGGGATTTCATTTTTTTGAACTTATTTGAACTCCAGACTTTTTGTGTGTTCAAAATGCACCATTCAAAGCCACATCATCAATTTTCAACCCTTTCTGGCTTCATTTGTTTTTTCATGCATTTACTGATTTTTTGAGCTAAATGACCCTGAAATTGAAAAGCACTGCAAATGAACTCTAAAATGGTTGAAAGTTGGCATGGTATCATCATTTCACCCAAATAGCATGTGCTAAAAAGTTGAGAGGGTTATAGCAGAAGTTGAGAGGGTTACAACACTACAAAACGGACAATCTTTTTCGAAGTATCATGGATATTCTAGATCAAAGGCAACATCATCATAGTCGTGGAGAGAAAGTATTCACTTTTTCTTCGCTTCTGTCCTTTGCTTATTGCGCCATAACCATGGATAATCTTCATCGTTTAACAGGGTTCTTAGGTTAGCCTTGACTTTGAAGGGAGGAATTTCATGAAACTTTTCATAATCTTCAGACATGTCTGTCTTGCCCTCCACTCCCGTGATGTCTCTTTTTCCTGAAAGAACTATGTGACGCTTTGGCTCATCGTATGATGTGTTCGCTTCCTTATCTTTTCTTTTTCTCGGTTTGGTAGACATGTCCTTCACATAGAAAACCTGTGCCACATCATTGGCTAGGACGAAGGGTTCGTCTGTGTACCCAAGATTGTTCAGATCCACTGTTGTCATTCCGTACTGTGGGTCTACCTGTACTCCGCCTCCTGACAGATTGACCCATTTGCACTTAAACAAAGGGACCTTAAAATCATGTCCGTAGTCAAGTTCCCATATGTCCACTATGTAACCATAATATGTGTCCTTTCTCCTCTTGGTTACTACATCAAAGCGTGATCTTGGGCGATCGTGTAAAATGTATTCCCATTTATCTCGTATCCTTTGTAAGTCAATACAGTCGAAGATGGTCCCCTGGACAACAAGTACAGCTCATCACAAACAGTGTTGTCACCTCTGAGACGTGTTTCCAACCAACTTCCGAAAGTCCTGATGTGTTCACATGTAATCCAGTCGTCACACTGCTCCGGGTGTTTGGAGCATAGACTGTTCTTGTGTTCATCGACATATGGGGTCACCAAGGTAGAGTTCTGTAGAACTGTGTAGTGTTCTTGAGACCAAGAATGCTCGTCCCTGCATATTATTGAGTCCCCTCCAAGCGTGCCTTGTCCAGTCAGTCTCCCCTCATACCGCGATTTAGGGAGACCAATCTTATTAAGGCCAGGAATGAAGTCAACACAAAATCCAATGACATCCTCTTTTTGATGGCCCATGGAGATGCTTCCTTTTGGCCTAGCGTGGTTATGGACATATTTCTTTAGGACTCCCATGAACCTCTCAAAGGGGAACATATTGTGTAGAAATACGGAGCCCAGAATGACAATCTCGTCGACTAGATGAACTAGGACGTGTGTCATGATATTGAAGAAGAATGGTGGGAACACCAGCTCGAAACTGACAAGACATTGCACCACATCACTCCTTAGCCTTGGTATGATTTCTGGATCGATCACCTTGAGAGATTGCATTGAGTAATGCACATTCACAATGGCTAATCGGACATTTTCCGGTAGAAGCCCCCTCAATGCAACCGGAAGCAGTTGCGTCATAATCACGTGGCATTCATGAGACTTTAGGTTCTAGAAATTTTTCTCTGGCATATTTATTATTCCCTTTATATTCGACGAGAAGCCAGACGGGACCTTCATACTGAGCAGGCATTCGAAGAAGATTTCCTTCTCTTCTTTGGTAAGAGCGTAGCTGGCAGGACCTTCATACTGCTTTCGAGGCATGCCGTCTTTTTCATGCAAACGTTGCAGGTCCTCCCGCGCCTCCGGTGTATCTTTTGTCTTCCCATACACGCCCAAGAAGCCTAACAGGTTCACACAAAGGTTCTTCATCACGTGCATCATGTCGATTGAAGAGCGAACCTCTAGGTCTTTCCAGTAGGGTTGGTCCCAAAATATAGATTTCTTCTTCCACATGGGTGCACGTCCCTCAGCGTCATTTGGAATAGATAGTCCGCTGGGACCCTTTCCAAAGATTACTGGTAAACCATTGACCGTAGCAAGTACGTGATCACCGGTACGCATGGCGGGCTTCTTCCGGTGATCTGCCTCGCCTTTGAAATGCTTGCCTTTCTTTCGACATTGATTGTTGGTCGAAAGAAATCGACGATGGCCCAGGTACACATTCTTCCTGCATTTTTTCAGGTATATACTTTCGGTGTCAGCTAAACAGTGTGTGCATGCGTGGTATCCCTTGTTTGTCTATCTTGAAAGGTTACTGAGAGCAGGCCAATCATTGATGGTTACAAATAGCAACACATGCAGGTCAAATTCCTCCTGTTTGTGCTCATCCCACACACGTACACCTTTTCCAATCCACAACTGTAAAAGTTCTTCAACTAATGGCCTTAGGTACACATCAATGTCGTTGCCGGGTTGCTTAGGCCTTGGATGAGAACTGGCATCATAATGAACTTCCGCTTCATGCACGTCCAAGGAGGAAGGTTGTACATACATAGAGTCACGGGCCAGGTGCTGTGATTGCCGCTCTACTCCCCGAAAGGATTAATGCCATCCGCGCTTAAACCAAACCATACATTCCTTGGGTCACCTGCAAACTCAGCCCGGTACTTTCTCTAAATTTTTCTCCACTGCGACCCGTCAGCGGGTGTCTCAACTTCCCGTATTTCTAATGGTCCTCACTGTGCCATCACATCAACTTGGCATGCTCTTTGTTTCTGAATAGTTGTTTCAACCGTGGTATTATAGGAGCATACCACATCGCCTTCCCAGGAACCCTCTTCCTGGGGGGCTCGCTGTCAACATCACCAGGGTCATCTCGTCTGATCTTATACCGTAATGCACCGCATACCGGGCATGCGTTCAAATCCTCATACGCACCACGGTAGAGGATGCAGTCATTAGGGCATGCATGTATCTTCTGCACCTCCAATCCTAGAGGGCATACGACCTTCTTTGCTGCGTACATACTGTTAGGCAATTCGTTATCCTTTGGAAGCTTCTTCTTCAATATTTTCAGTAGCTTCTCAAATCCTTTGTCAGGCACAACATTCTCTGCCTTCCACTGCAGCAATTCCAAAGACGCACCGAAGCTTTGTGTTGCCATCTTCGCAATTGGGGTACAACCCTTTTTGTGATCATCTAACATGCGATCAAACTTCAGCTTCTCCTTTTCACTTTCGCACTGTGTCCTTGCATCAACAATGACCCGGCGGAGATCATCATCGGGCACAATATCGTCTGGTTCCTCTTGATCTTTAGCAGCTTCCCCCGTTGCAGCATCACCGTATTTCGGGGGCACATAGTTGTCATCTTCCTCTTCTTCTTTGTTGTCTTCCATCATAACCCCTATTTCTCCGTGCCTGGTCCAAACATTATAGTGTGGCATGAAACCCAATAAAGCAGGTGGATGTGAACGATTTTCCGGTCAGAGTAAGACTTCGTATTCCCACATATAGGGCATGGACAACACATAAAACCATTCTGCTTGTTTGCCTCAGCCACTTCGAGAAAATTATGCACGCCCTTAATGTACTCGGAGGTGTATGCATCACCGTACATCCATTGCGGTTCATCTGCGTGCATTACATATAATTATGTGTGTCAAAAACCATTACAGATTCACATGGATAGATAAGTGACCAAATTAATAGAAGTTCATCATCACATTAAAACCAAAGTACATACATAGTTCTCATTGAACAACATATAGCTCTCCAGAGCATCTAATTAAACCATACATTGAAACTATGTAAAACCTTTCAATGCAACAACAAATGTGATCATAATCACAACCAAGGTAACAATTGATCCAACGGCATAATGATACCAAGCCTCGGTATGAATGGCATATTTTCTAATCTTTCTAATCTTCAACCGCATTGCGTCCATCTTGATCTTGTGATCATCGACGACATCGGCAACATGCAACTCCGATATCATCTTCTCCTCCTCAATTTTTTCCCTCAAATAATTGTTTTCTTCTTCAACTAAATTTAACCTCTCGACAATAGGGTCAGTTGGAATTTCTGGTTCAACTACCTCCTAGATAAATAAAATCTATGTCAACTTGATGGGCATAATTGTCATAAACAATAAATGAACCAAATAATTATAAAAGATACCAAAACCATCCGAATCATAGCTAGGACGAGGGCCGACGGGGGCGGATACCAAAACCATCGCACTATGTAATAACAAGCAATAATAAAAGTAAAAAAATTAGACAAGTATCTATTTAAAGTAAGAATTTTTTCTCTTTCAGGAGAAGATAAGAACAAGAGGCTCACCACGGTGGTGCGGGCGACGAGATCGGCACGGGCGATCGACGGTAGTGAAGACGGGGATGGGATGTGACGGACCGCTAAACCTAGACAAATCTCGGGGAAAATGGAGCTTGGAGGTCGAGCTTCGAGAGGAGAAAGCTTAACTAGTGTGGCTCGGGCATTTCATCGAACATCTTATGTGCATAGGAGGTGAGCTAGAGCACCACAAAGCTCTCCCCTCGCCGGCCAGAAAAAAGCGAGCCTTTGTTTAGTGCTTTCTGCTTTCATGACGAGGGGTATATATAGGCAACACATTGGTCCCGGTTCGTGGCTGGAACCGGGACTAAAGGACCCCCTTCTGTCCCGGTTCTAGGCACGAATCGGGACCAATGGCTGTGGGCCAGGAGCGAGGGCCATTGGTCCCGGTTCGTGCCTAGAACCGAGACAAATGTGTCCACATGAACCGGGACAAATGCCTCCCGAGGCCCGGCCGGCCCCGTGGGCGCACGAACCGGGACGTATGCCCCCATGGGTCCCGGTTTGTGACAGAACCGGGACTAATGGGCTGGCCAGGCCCCAACCAAAGCCATGTTTTCTACTAGAGAGCACAACTATCAGGTGGTCTCTGGAAGCATCGGTTAGTCCATTATAAAAGATATCAAGTATTTCATTTTTCTTGAGAGGATGATCAGGCAACGCGTTAAGTAATCAGAGAAGCCTCCCCCAAGATTGTGGGAGACTCTCTTCTTCAATTTGCACAAAATTATATATTTCCCTTAAGGCAGCTTGTTTCTTATGAGCGGGGAAATATTTAGCAGAGAAGTAATAAATCATATCCTGGGGACTACGCACACAACCAGGATCAAGAGAATTAAAACATACTTTAGCATCACCCTTTAATGAGAACGGAAATAGTTTAAGGATATAGTAGTAACGAGTTTTCTCATCATTAGTGAATAGGGTGGCTATATCATTTAATTTAGTAAGATGTGCCACAACAGTTTCAGATTCATAGCCATAAAAAGGATCAGATTCAACCAAAGTAATTATCTCAGGGTTGACAGAGAAATCATAATCCTTATTGGAAATATGAGATAGGTGAAGTAGCAAAAGCGAGGTCATATTTCATTCTAGCATTCAAAGATTTTTCTTTCAGCTTAGCTAATAATTTCTTAAGATCATATCTATCATTGCAAGCAAGAAAATCTCTAACAGTTTCTTCATCCATAACATAACCCTCGAGCTGTGAGCAATTCATATCTAGGGGGAGAATCTTCATCATCACTTTCATCAATATTATCAGTTTCAATAATTTCATTCTCTCTAGCCCTAGAAATTTGTTCATCAAGAAATTCATCTAATGGCACAGTAGTATCAAGCATAGAAGTAGTTTCATCATAAGTGTCATGCAAATCAGAAGTGGCATTATCAATAACATGTGACATATCAGAATCAAAAGCAGAAGTAGGTTTAGGTGTCGCAAGTTTACTCAAAACAGAAGGTGAATTAAGTGCAGAGCTAGATGGCAGTTCCTTACCTCCCCTCGTAGTTGAGGGATAGATCTTGGTTTTTTCGTCTTTCAAGTTCCTCATAGTGATCAACATATATAAATCCCAAGTGACTCAAAGAATAGAGCTATGCTCCCTCAAAGCAGTGCGGAAAATAGTCTTGATAACCCACAAGTATAGGGGATCGCGACAGTTTTCGAGGATAGAGTATTCAACCCAAATTTATTGATTCGACACAAGGAGGGCCAAAGAATATTCTCAAGTATTAGCAGTTGAGTTGTCAATTCAACCACACGAAAGACTTAATATACGCATAAGGTATTTAGTAGCAAAGTAGTATGGTAATGCTTGATATGATGGCAAAAGTAACGGTAGCAGTTTTGTAGTAATTGTAACAGTGGCAATGATAAAGTAACTAAGCAAAGATCAATATGTGAAAAGCTGGTAGGCACTAGATTAGTGATGGATAATTATGTCGGATGCGATTCCTCATGCAACAGTTATAACATAGGGTGAGACAGAACTAGCTCCAGTTCATCAATGTAATGTAGGCATGTATTCCGAATATAGTCATAATACGTGCTTATGGAAAAGAACTTGCATGACATCTTTTGTCCTACCCTCCCATGGCAGCGGGGTCCTATTGGAAACTAAGGGATATTAAGGCCTCCTTTTAATAGAGTACCAGACCAAAGCATTAACACTTCGTGAATACATGAACTCCTCAAACTACGGTCATCACCGGAGTGGTCCCGATTATTGTCACTTGGGGTTGCCGGATCATAACACATAGTAGGTGACTATTGACTTGCAAAATAGGATCAAGAACTCACATATATTCATGAAAACATAATAGGTTCACATCTGAAATCATGGGACTCGGGCCCTAGTGACAAGCATTAAGCATAGCAAAGTCATAGCAACATCAATCTCAGAACATAATGGATACTAGAGATCAAACCCTAACAAGACTAACTCGATTACATGGTAAATCTCATCCAACCCATCACCGTCTAGCAAGCCTACGATGCAATTACTCACGCACGCCGGTGAGCATCATGAAATTGGTGATGGAGGAAGCTTGATGATGACGACGGCGACGGATTCCCCTCTCCGGAGCCCTGGACGGACTCTAGATCAGCCCTCCTGAGAGATTAGGGCTTGGCGGCGGCTGATACGTCTCCAACGTATCTATCATTTATGAAGTATTCATGCTATTATATTATCCATCTTAGATGTTTTATATGCATTTATATGATTTTTAAGACTAACCTATTAACCTAGAGCCCGGTGCCAGTTTCTGTTTTTCCTTGTTTTTGAGTATCGCAGAAAAGGAATACCAAACGGAGTCCAATTGATGTGCCAATTTTTGATGATTTTTTATGGACCAAAAGAAGCCCCGAGAGTAAAAGAGTTGGGCCATAAGAGTCTCGGGCTGTCCACGAGGGTGGGCGGCGCGCCCACCCCCCCTGGGCGTGGGCCCCTATCTCGTGGATGACTCGAAGACCCCCCTGACGTGAGACCTACGCCAAAAATTCCTATAAATACAGAAACCTCCAGAAAATAACCTGGATCGGAAGTTCTGCCGCCGCAAGCCTCTGTAGCCACGAGAAATCAATCTAGGCCCTCTCTGGCACCCTGCCGGAGGGGGCCATCATCACCGGAGGCCATGGAGGAGGATCCTGGAGGGGCCATCATAGCCATGAAGGCCAAGGACCAGAGGGAGAACCTCTACCCATCTAGGGGGAGGCCATGGAGGAGGAAGCACAAGGGGGAGAACCTCTCCTCCTCTCTGTCGGTGGCGCCGGAGTGCCATCGAGAGGGGAATCATCACCGCGTTGATCGTCTTCATCAACATCACCACCATCACCACCATCCTCATCTCTTTTACGCGGTCCACTCTCCCGCACCCTGCTGTAATCCCTACTTGAACATGGTGCTTTATGCCACATATTATGATCCAATGATGTGTTGCCATCCTATGATGTTTTGAGTAGATATCCTTTGTCTTTGGGTTGATTGATGATATAGATTGGTATGAGTTGTATGTTTTATTTTGGTGCTGTCCTATTGTGCCCTCCGTATCGGCATAGCGTGAGGGATTCAGCTGTAGGGTGTTGCAATACGTTCATGATTCGCTTATAGTGGGTTGCTTGAGTGATGAAGCATAAACCCGAGTAAGGGGGTTGTGGCGTATGGGATAAAGGGGACTTGATGCTTTAATGCTATGGTTGGGTTTTACCTTAATGATCTTTAGTAGTTGCGGATGCTTGCTAGAGTTCCAATCATAAGAGCATATGATCCAAGAAGAGAAAGTATGTTAGCTTATTCCTCTCCCTCATATGAAATTGCAATGGCGACCACCGGTCTTGTTAACAATTGCCTAGGACAATTCCGCACACCGATCCATCATTATTCCACACTCGCTATTTATAATATTTAGTAATATATTCTAACTTTATGATAACAACACCTACTTTTATATTTTAGCTCTCCGATATCATGCAAAGTTATCCTCTTTATACCCCCAACGTAGTTTTATTTCTCGTTTCTAGTTGGAAGCAAACTTTCGGTGTACGTAGAGCCGTATCAGTGGCAGATAGGACTTGAGAGAATATTGATCTTACCTTTAGCTCCTTGTGGGTTCGACACTCCATACTTATCACTTCCACCTTTGGGAATTGCTACGATGATTCCCTGCACTTGGGGATTATCAAGCTCTTTTCTCGCGCCGTTGCCGGGGAGCAATAGCGTGGGGTTGATATTTCCGTGTATGCTTGTTTGCTTTATTCACTAAGTAATTTTTGTTTTCCCTTTTTAGTTTTGCTTAGTTGTGGGTGAAACATACAAAAAAATTAAATAATGAAAATACAAAATAAATTACTTGCCTCTCATGCCTAAAAAGTTTTTCAATAAGAGAAGTGACTGGAAGGTTATGCATTGGAGAAGTGAGGGTCGACCTTGAACACTTGTGTTCATGCTCAAAGAATGTAAAAAAATTCATGGAAGCTTCTCTGAAAATAATTATCCCTTGTATATATCCATTGTATTATAAAAATAATGTTCCAAGCTTTGGTTTTAAGATGATTAGATTGCTTGTTTACTATGTGCAGTACAAAAAACAGAAACTTTGGTTGTAGTGCATGAATTTACATTTTTTTACTGGAAGGTCAAATGGGTCTGAAACTTTTTGCACATTACTTCTGTACAAATTGTTTAAATTTTCATATTTTTTGGAATATTTTGGAGTTACAGAAGTTTACTAAACTTCCAGATTACTACAGACTGTCCTATTTTTGACAGATTCTGTTTTCTTTGTGTTGGTCGCTTATTTTGATGAATCTATGGGTAGTATCGGGCGGTTTGAACCATGGTGAAGTTGGAACATAGTATATATAGTTCTAATATGAAATTGGAATGAGTTTGCAACAGTACCTCAAGGTAGTGATTTGCTTTATTATACTAACGGATCTCACAAAGTTTTTTTTAAAGTTTTGTGTGGATGAAGTGTTTGAAGATCGAGGAGCTATCAATATGAGAAGAATAAAGAGAGGCAAGACTTCAAGCTTGGGGATGCCCAAGGCACCCCAAGTAAATATTTCAAGGATACTCAAGCATCTAAGCTTGGGGATGCCCCGGTTGGCATCCCATCTTTCTTCTTCAACAATTATCGGTATACCTTGGTTTTTGTTTTGTTCACATGATTTGTGTCCTTTGTGTTTTTATTTTCCTTTAAGAACCATGCTAGTTTGAGATAGCCCTTCATTGATTTATATAATACTTCATGAACTTAACTTATATCTTTTGGAGTATGAATAATACTATCATCTAAAGCGGGTTTGGAAGAGTGTCAACTTTAGGAATTAGTGATCCCACTATTCCGAATGAGAAGAATTTTCCTTATGTGGAGAGTAGAAAAATTTCTATGCTTGTAGATCATGAAAAGAATGCTTTATGTGATGTTTATATTATTAAATTCATTCATGATGCTACTGAAAGTTATTATGAGGGAGGAATATATGCTTGTAGGAGTTGCAATAATATCAAGTTTCCTCTCTATGTGCTTAAAGTTTTGAAGTTATACTTGTTTTGCCTTCCTATTTTAGTTGATTCTTGTTCCTATAAATTATGTTTTCACAAAATCCCTAGGCATAGTAAGTGGGCTAGATTCAAATGTGCTAGTCATATTCTTCATGATGCTCTCTTTATGTTGCAATCCTTTTCTTTGATGTGAGCATCATTGAAATCATCATGCCTAGTTAAAAGGCATTAAAGAAAAGTGCTTGTTGGGAGACAACCCAATATTTACCCTTACTGTTTTTGTGAGTTTACGTGATTAATGTACTGTATTTATAATGTTTTATAGATTTTTGTTTCAATAAAGTGCCAAGTAAGACCTTTGGGACGACTTGGGTGGGAGTTAATGTGATCTTGCTGTAAAAAACAGAAACTTTGCGCTCACGGGATTAGCTACCATTTTTTACAGAAGAGTGCTTTTGAGTTGATTCTTTTTGCATAAGATTAATAGACAAATTCCTCACTTCCGCCAATTTATCTCATAATTTTTGGAGTAGAAGAAGTATGGTTGCTGTTCAGATCATTACAGACTGTTCTGTTTCTGACAGATTCTGTTTTCATTGCATAGTTTGCTTGTTTTCTAGTTTCTATGACTTATATTTCTCAATATAAATTTCAGAAATGGTATGGTACAGAAGGCATTGTGTGATAACAATTATGAACATTGTCTTTGAAAATACCAAAGTGAATGGTTTACTCTTTATCATACTAACCTATCTCACGAAGTTCTGTTAAGTTTTGTGTGATTGAAGTTTTCAAGCTTTGAGTGAGATATCGATATGAGGAGAATAAGGAGTGGAAAGACCCTAAGCTTGGGGATGCCCAAGGCACCCCAAGATAATATTCAAGGAATACTCAAACGCGTAAGCTTGGGGATGCCCCGGAAGGCATCCCCTCTTTCGTCTTCAAAACTATCGGTATACCTTACTCGGAGCTATATTTTTATTCGTCACATGATATGTGTTTTGCTTGGAGCGTATTTTAAATTTTACTTGTTGTTTTAATAAAATCATTGGGTCTTAAATCTTGAATGAAAAAGAATCCTCCCATGGCTAGTTAATTATTTGACTACTCAGTGTTCTTCACATATATATTTTCGGAGTAGTTTGTCATATACTCACGTGCTTCACATATATCCTATGAGTAAATGGTTGACTGAATTGAATATCATAAATCTGAATTGATATATGTTTCATATGCTTATACCATGGGGAGTAATGACTTCACACATAATAAGTATAGGTAGTAAATTTATTGAAGGTTAGCAAACATTGTATTGGTCACTTGAACAATTCATGAAAGAATATTGAAGGAAGAGAGATTTCACATATAAATATACTATCTTGGACATCTTTTGTAATTGTGAGCACTCATAAAAATATGACATGCTAAAAGGTTGATGTTGGACAAGGAAGACAACTTAATGGGTTATGTTTTCCTATACCCAAAACGTTATATTGTCTTGGATCATCCAACATGTTGGGCTTGCCTTTCCCTCTCATGCTAGCCAAATTCTTTGCACCAAGTAGAAATACTACTTATGCTTCCAAACATCCCTTAAACCAATTTTTCCATGAGAGTCCACCATACCTACCTAAGGACTGAGTAAGATCCTTCAAGTAAGTTGTCATCGGTGAATGCAATAAAAATTGCTCTCTAAATATGTATGATCTATTAGTGCGAAGAAAATAAGCTTTATACGAACTTGTGATAGGGAAGAAATAAAAGCGACGGACTGCATAATAAAGGTCTTTATCACAAGCTGCAATATAAAGTGACGTTCTTTTGCATTAAGATTTTGTGCATCCAACCATAAAAGTGCATGACAACCTCTGCTTCCCTCTGCGAAGGTCCTATCTTTTACTTTTATCTTCTACCCTTATACAAGAGTCATGGTGATCATCACCTTCCCTTTTTACACTTTTTCCTTTGGCAAGCACTTTGTGTTGGAGCGATCCGGATATATATATATATATATATATATATATATATATATATATATATATATATATATATATATATATATATATATCCACTTGGATGTAGGTTTTCATAAATTATTATTGTTGACATTACCCTTGAGGTAAAAGGTTGGGAGGCGAAACTATAAGCACCTATCTTTCTTTGTGTCCGATTAAAACTTTGAACCCATTAATATCACATGAGTGTTAGCAATTGTGAAAGATTAAATGATAGTTGAGTATGTGGAGTTTGCTGAATCAAATCTCTTACATAGACCCTTCCTGAAAATAAGATGAATTGCAATTGTTTGATGACTAAGAGCACTGTTTGTTAGTTTTCAAGAAAGTTTATGATCTATACTTTAACATGTGAATAACTTGTTACTTGATCATGAAAAGTTTTATGAGATGAGCTACTGTTATGACATATAATGATGCTAGAAAAGGTGATTGAAATTATCATTGATCAAACTTGTGCACCTGCTAGCATTCACACTTCATAAATTATTTCTTTTATCATTTACCTACTCGAGGACGAGCAGGAATTAAGCTAGGGGATGCTGATATGTCTCCAACGTATCTATAATTTATGAAGTATTCATGCTATTATATTATCCATCTTAGATGTTTTATATGCATTTGTATGTTATTTTATATGATTTTTGGGACTAACCTATTAACCTAGAGCCAAGTGCCAGTTTACATTTTCCTTGTTTTTGAGTATCGCGAAAAAGGAATACCAAAGTGAGTCCAATTGATGTGCCAATTTTGATGATTTTTATGGACCAAAAGAAGCCCCGGAGTAAAAGAGTTGGGCGAGAAGAGTCCCAGGCTGTCCACGAGGTGGGGGCCCCCGGGCATGGGCCCCTATCTCGTGGATGACTCGGAGACCCCCCTGACGTGAGACCTACGCCAAAAATTCCTATAAATATAGAAACCTCTAGAAAATAATCTGGATCGGAAGTTCCGCCGCCGCAAGCCTCTGTAGCCCCGAGAAATCAATTTAGGCCCTCTCTGGCACCCTACCGGAGGGGACCATCATCACCGGAGGCCATGGAGGAGGATCCCAGAGGGGCCATCATCGCCATGAAGGCCAAGGACTAGAGGGAGAACCTCTCCCCATCTAGGGGGGAGGCCATGGAGGAGGAAGCACAAGGGGGAGAACCTCTCCTCCTCTCCCTCGGTGGTGCCAGAGTGCCATTGGGAGGGGAATCATCACCGCGGTGATCGTCTTCATCAACATCACCACCATCATCACCATCCTCATCTCTTTTACGCGGTCCACTCTCCCGCACCCCGCTGTAATCCCTACTTGAACATGGTGCTTTATGCCACATATTATGATCCAATGATGTGTTGCCATCCTATGATGTTTTGAGTAGATATTCTTTGTCTTTGGGTTGATTGATGATATAGATTGGTATGAGTTGTATGTTTTATTTTGGTGTTGTCCTATTGTGCCCTCCGTGTCGCGCAAGCGTGAGGGATTCCTGCTGTAGGGTGTTGCAATACGTTCATGATTCGCTTATAGTGGGTTGCTTGAGTGACAGAAGCATAAACCCGAGTAAGGGGGTTGTGGCGTATGGGATAAAGGGGACTTGATGCTTTAATGCTATGGTTGGGTTTTACCTTAATGATCTTTAGTAGTTGCGGATGCTTGCTGGAGTTCCAATCATAAGAGCATATGATCCAAGAAGGGAAAGTATGTTAGCTTATGCCTCTCCCTCATATGAAATTGCAATGGCGACCACCGTCTTGTTAACAATTGCCTAGGAAAATTCCGCACACCGATCCATCATTATTCCACACTCGCTATTTATAATATTTAGTAATATATTCTAACTTTATGATAACAACACCTACTTTTATATTTTAGCTCTCCGATATCATGCAAAGTTATCCTCTTCATACCCCCAACGTAGTTTTATTTCTCATTTCTAGTTGGAAGCAAACGTTCGGTGTCGTGAGAGTCGTATCGATGGCGAGATAGGACTTGAGAGAATATTGATCTTACCTTTAGCTCCTTGTGGGTTCAACACTCCATACTTATCACTTCCACCTTTGGGAATTTCTACGATGATTCCCTACACTTGGGGATTATCAGCGGTTCCGTATCATAAAACGCGATGAATCCTTCTCTCTAATTTTTTCTCCCCGAACGTGAATATATAGAGTTGAAGTTGAGGTCGGTGGAGCCTCAGGGGGCCCACGAGACAGGGGGCGCGCCCAGGGGGTAGGCACGCCCCCCACCCTCATGGACAGGGTGTGGACCCCCTGGTCTTGATTCTTTCGCCAGTATTTTTATTAATTCCAGAAATATTCTCCGTGAAGTTTCAGGTCATTCCGAGAACTTTTATTTCTGCACAAAAATAACACCATGGCAATTCTGCTGAAAACAGCGTCAGTCCGGGTTAGTTCCATTCAAATCATGCAAGTTAGAGTCCAAAACAAGGGGAAAAGTGTTTGGAAAAGTAGATACGATGGAGACGTATCAGTGGTCGGTCAGCCCTAGGGATCTTGCCCTGGCCGCGCCCCCCTGCCATGTATTCCCAAGGGGGGAGGAAAGAGGGGGGAGGGGAAGGAAGTGGGAATCCTAATCCACACTTTCCTTTCCCTTCCCCCTTTCCTTCTCCTCCTTAGGCCGGCCTGCTATGGGGGCGCACCAGCCCCTTGTGGCTGGCGCATTTCCTCTCTTGGCCCATAAGGCCCATATCTTTGCCGGGGGTGCCCAAAACTCCTTTGCGGTGACCCGATAAGTACCTGGTACCCTCCGAAACACTTCCGGTGTTCGAATACCATCGTCTTATATATCAATCTTTACCTCTCGGCCATTTCAAGACTCCTCGTCGTTTCCATGATCTCATCCGGGACTCCGAACAACATTCGGTCACCAAATCACATAACTCATATAACACAATATCGTCAACGAACGTTAAGCGTGCGGACCCTATGGGTTTGAGAACTATGTAGACATGACCGAGACACCTCTCCGGTCAATAACCAATAGCGGAACCTGGATGCCCATATTGGCTCCTACATATTCTACGAAGATCTTTATCAGCCGAACCGTTATGACAACATACGTAATCCCCTTTGTCCATCGGTATGTTATTGCCCAAGATTCGATCGTCCGTATCTTCATACCTAGTTCAATCTCGTCACCGACAAGTCTCTTTACTCGTTCCATAATACATAATATCGTGACTAACTCCTTAGTCGTTTGCTTACAAGCTTATGATGTGTATTACCGAGAGGGCCCGGAGATACCTCTCCGGTACTCGGAGTGACAAATCCTAATCTCGATCTATGCCAACTCAACAAACACCTTTGGAGATACCTGTAGACCATCTTCATGATCACCCAGTTACGTTGTGACATTTGATAGCACACAAGGTATTCCTCCGGTATCCGGGAATTGCATAATCTCATAGTCAAAGGAATATTTATTCGACATGAAGAAAGCAATAGCAATAAAACTTAATGAACATTATGCTAAGCTAACGAATGGGTCTTCTTCATCACATCATTCTTCTAAGGATGTGACCCCGTTATCAAATGAAAACTCATGTCTGATGACCCACAAGTACAGGGGATCTATCGTAGTCCTTTCGATAAGTAAGAGTGTCGAACCCAACGAGGAGCAGAAGGAAATGATAAGCGGTTTTCAGCAAGGTATTCTCTGCAAGTACTGAAATAAGTGGTAACAGATAGTTTTGTGATAAGATAAATTATAACGAGCAACAAGTAACAAGAGTAAATAAAGTGCAGCAAGGTGGCCCAATCCTTTTTGTAGCAAAGGACAAGTGTCGGTGTCAAAACCGACGGATCTCGGGTAGGGGGTCCCGAACTGTGCGTCTAGGCGGATGGTAACAGGAGACAAGGGACACGATGTTTTTACCCAGGTTCGGGCCCTCTCGATGGAGGTAAAACCCTACTCCTGCTTGATTAATATTGATGATATCGGTAGTACAAGGGTAGATCTACCACGAGATCAGAGAGGCTAAACCCTAGAAGCTAGCCTATGGTATGATTGTTGTTGTTCGTCCTACGGACTAGAACCCTCCGGTTTATATAGACACCGAATAGGGTTAGGGTTACACAGAGTCGGTTACAATGGTAGGAGATCTACATATCCGTATCGCCAAGCTTGCCTTCCACGCCAAGGAAAGTCCCATCAGGACACGGGACAAAGTCTTCAATCTTGTATCTTCATAGTCCGTGAGTCCGCCAAAGGTCATAGTCCGCTATCCGGACACCCCTAATCCAAGACTCCCTCGGTAGCCCTGAACCAGCCTTCAATGACGACGAGTCCGCGCGCATATTGTCTTTGGCATTGCAAGGCGGGTTCCTCCTCCGAATACTTCATAGAAGATTTTGAACACAAGGATAGTGTCCGGCTCTGCAAAATAAGTTCCACATACCACCGTAGAGAGAATAACATTTACACAAGTTCAATCTGCTGACTTATTCCGTGGCGTGACATCACACCACGGCCAAGCCTTTATTCGAATCGTTTTCACTATACCACCTCAGCGCATTTAGCGAGGCGGTTTCCTTGGCACGTCTTGTCAAAGCAGAGATCGTGTCCCCTTATTCCGAGATTCTCATCAATACGGGCGTGGGTAACCCAACCGCGCAATTGATTACGGCGCTTGGGAGATAAGCGAGTTTTATCAGGCCGGTGGGGACGCATAGCTTTGTCCGTACATATAAGGGGATAAAGATCCACTCTTTCACACATGCCTTCTTCCTCCTTTGCTTATCCATTTCCGTGCACTCGAGCTCCAGCGCCCAAGTCCGCACATCCCACCTCAACCTTCTCCAACTATGTCCGGAGCGGGAGGCAAGTGGATGGCCTCCTCCGTCACGGAGGGGCACATCAAAGCTGCGGAAGGCGGATACTTGTCCGGCGACATCGCGCATAGGCTCCCCAACGAGGGCAGCTCATCCCCACCCAGGCCCCATGAGAGGGTGGTGTTCCTCCCCACTTCCTCCAGCGGACTAGGGTTTCCACTTCACCCATTCGTCCGGGGGATCATGTTCTACTACGGCCTAGATTTCCATGATCTGGCCCCGAATTTCATCCTCAACATCTCAGCGTTTATCGTCGTGTGTGAGGCCTTCCTCTGCATCCAGCCCCACTTTGGCTTATGGCTGAAGATCTTCAATGTCAAGCCGAAGGTAGTGGGCGGCCGCCAAGCGGAGTGCGGAGGTGCCATGGTGGGCAGGATGGCCAACGTCCTATGGCTCGAGGGCTCCTTTGTGGAGACCACAAAGGGGTGGCAATCGGGGTGGTTCTACATCACCGAGCCGCGCGACTCTCAATGGGCGGCGGCCCACGAATTCCGATCAAGCTTCCCTACACGGCTCACCTCATGGAAAGAGACGGGCCTGACATGGGGTAATACGGAAGAGCTGCCGGACTCCAAACCTGCGTCCGAAACCTGGTGGACAAGAATCTCAAGCTTGTCAACTTAATCCAGGTGATGCTCATCCGCCGGATTCTCCCATGCCAGCAACGGGCCTTAAACTTGTGGGAGTTTGATCCGGCACAGCACCGAACCTTGAGCCGGCTCTTCGACACTATGTACGAAGATGCCTGGAAGGTGCTGTTCAAGGGCGCCAAGCTCCGCATTCGCCATCAAGATCGCGATTCAGCTTCATGACATCAAGCCAGCGAGGTAAGTTATTCCACCCTATACGTGACTCTTTTTTCGTAGTTTGACTCTATTAGGGATATAAAAATCCCTCACCTTTGACAGATCTGGTGAAGACGTCCAGACGGATCATTGCCCGGCTCCCTTGCCAGAAGACCCAGCGGACGCCCGATTGACGGGGCTGCTGGTTCCGGCACCTCACGTGGTGCCGGAAAAGAAGGCCAAGAAGAAGGCCACGGGAACTCGAAGGAGTTCCAGGCGCCAGGTGCTGTCAGACCCATCGTCCGATGACGCCGAGGCGGACTCCTCCCGCGAAGACGAGGAGGAGGAAAAAGAGGCCTCTCCCCCAGCGGGGGGAGGGAAGAAAAGGAAGGCCGCCCCAACTGGGGAGGCCGAAGGGTCCAAGAAGGGAAGGACCCTTCCTCCGGACTACACCGTCAATGACGACAACGGCGAAGAGGGGTGGGCTCCAAGGACCAAGCCCCTGGCAAAATCGTAAGTGTCCGGACACCGGAATAACTCATGGCGTTCCATTTGTCACACAGCATCTTATGACATCCTATATTTGATTTTCTTCGTCGTCCCCATCCCAACCTTCCTCACCATAATCCGGCCAGGGCTTTCCTGATAAAGAGAGAGACTTTAGTGAATTTAGAATGTCGCCAAAGGGCGAGTGCTGAAAGATGTCTGCGGCAGTGAATTCCATGATCGGCGCCCAATGGGTTCGATTGGCAGGGGCCCGGAAGGCTCGGAGTCTGGAGAGGAGTCCGACACCTTGGAGTTACGAACTTCGCAAAGGACGGGGTAGGTGTATGGCTCAATCGCCGTAGAGATCGCAGCCCCCGAGGCGGTGTTCAGCCACCCGTCCTCGATCGACGCGGTCGGCTCCGAGCTAATGGTCAGAGCGGACTCTGGTGCGGCCTCCAGGACACTGTTCGGCGGCAGAGCTAGATCATGCCCCTCGTGACAGTGCAGCGCGCTTGGCTGTGGCTCGAACCCGTCGAAGATCAAGTCCCCGCGGATGTCAACCGTGTAGTTCAAACTTCCAAATCTGACCTGATGGCCAGGGGCGTAGCTTTCAATCTGCTCCAGATGGCCAAGCGAATTGGCCCGCAGCGCAAAGCCGCCGAATACGAAGATCTGTCCGGGAGAAAGGTCTCACCACAGGAGCGCAGCGTCGTTGATGATCGGAGGAGCCATCGGGCCTAAAGATGACGACCTGCAGGAACTCTTAATGAAAGCACCAATGTCGGTGTCAAAACCGGCGGATCTCGGTAGGGGGTCCCGAATCGTGCGTCTAGGCGGATGGTAACATGAGACAAGGGACACGATGTTTTTACCTGTGTTCGGGCCCTCTCAATGGAGGTAAAACCCTACTCCTGCTTGATTAATATTGATGATATGGGTAGTACAAGAGTAGATCTACCACGAGATCAGAGAGGTTAAACCCTAGAAGCTAGCCTATGGTATGATTGTTGTTGTTCGTCCTACGGACTAGAACCCTCCGGTTTATATAGACACTGAATAGGGTTAGGGTTACATAGAGTCGGTTACAATGGTAGGAGATCTACATATCCGTATCGCCAAGCTTGCCTTCCACGCCAAGGAAAGTCCCATCCGGACACGGGACGAAGTCTTCAATCTTGTATCTTCATAGTCCAGGAGTCCGGCCAAAGGTTATAGTCCGGCTATCCGGACACCCCCTAATCCAGGACTCCCTCAAGCACGGTGAGGTCCATCGAGACCTTAGAGAGGTCCATTGTCGGGTCCTGTTCCTGTTCGGTCTGCATGATCTCGCCCTCCTCGTGCACAACCATCTCTCAACTTGGGCCGGGGTATTACAAAGCTTACCGTCACATATGCTAGTTGGTCATAGTCTGGCTATCCGGACACCCCCTAATCCAGGACTCCCTCAACAAGCCTGGACAAACTCTTATATAAGGAAAAGCGCTCCCGAGGACACATGGGAATATCGTCCAGCTAGTTTTCATCACGTTCATATGATTCGCGTTCGGTACTTTGATAATTTGATATGTGGGTGGACCAGTGCTTGGGTGTTGTTCTTACTTGAACAAGCATCCCACTTATGATTAACCTCTATTGCTAGCATCCGCAACTACAACAAAAGTATTAAGGTAAACCTAACCATAGCATGAAACATATGGATCCAAATCAGCCCCTTACTTAGCAATGCATAAACTAGGGTTTAAGCTTCTGTCACTCTAGCAACCCATCATCTACTTATTACTTCCCAATGCCTTCCTCTAGGCCCAAATAATGGTGAGGTGTTATGTAGTCGACGTTCACATAACACCACTAGAGGCTAGACAACATACATCTCATCAAAATATCGAGCGAATACCAAATTCACATGACTACTAATAGCAAGACTTCTCCCTTGTCCTCGGGAACAAACGTAACTACTCACAAAGCATGTTCATGTTCATAATCGAGAGGATATTAATATGCATAAAGGATCTGAACATATGATCTTCCACCAAATAAACCAACTAGCATCAACTACAAGGAGTAATCAACACTACTAGCAACCTACTAGCACCAATCCGGACTTGGAGACAAGAATTGGATACCAGAGATGAGCTAGGGTTTTGAGATGAGATGGTGCCGGTGAAGATGTTGATGGAGATTGCCCTCTCCCGATGAGAGGAGCGTTGGTGATGATGATGACGATGATTTCCCCCTCCCGGAGGGAAGTGTCCCCGGCAGAACAGCTCTGCCGGAGCCCTAGATTGGTTTTGCCAAGTTTCCGCCTCGTGGCGGCGGAGTATCGTCCCGAAAGATTGCTTCTTATTTTTTTTGATGAAAGACTTCATATAGGAGAATATGGGTGTCGGAGAGCCACCAGGGGGCCCACGAGGTAGGGGGCGCGCCCTAGGGGGCCCACCCTCATGAGTAGGGTGTGGGCCCCCTGGCCTTCATCTTTGGCGACGATTTTTCTTTATTTATTTTAAGATATTCTGTGGAGTTTCAGGACTTTTGGATTTGCGCAGAATAGGTCTCCAATATTTGCTCCTTCTCCAGCCCAGAATTCCAAATTGCCGGCATTCTCCTCTTCATGTAAACCTTGTAAAATAAAAGAGAATAGCCATAAGTATTGTGACATAACGTGAAATAACAGCCCATAATGCGATAAATATCGATATAAAAGCATGATGCAAAATGGACGTATCAACTCCCCCAAGCTTAGACCTCGCTTGTCCTCAAGCGAAAAGCCGATAACAATAAATATGTCCTCATGTTTAGAGGTAGAGGCGTCGATAAAAATAAAATACGTACATGAAGGCATCATGATTGTTCTCATAACAGCAACACATATAGATTTTGTCATATGATTACTTATGTTCAAGTGATGATCTTTTCAAAATGCAAAAGTATGAATCAGAAACCTTATTGAGCACCAACAAACAATAACCTCAGTTAATGAAGCAATTGCAATTTATCATAACATCGGAAAGAGTCTATGTCGGAGCTTAAAAGCAAGTCCACATACTCAACTATCATTTAGTCCATAATTGCTAACACTCACGCAATACTTGTGGTTACGGAGTTTTAATCGGACACAGAGAAAGATAGGGGCTTATAGTTTTGCCCCACAACCTTTTACCTCAAGGGTAATGTCAACAATAATAATTCATGCTCCCTGCATCCAATTATATATATATATATATATATATATATATCATGTTCTTTCCAACATCTTTGGGCTTGCCAAAGGATAAAATGAAAAGGAAAGGTGAAGATCACCGTGACTCTTGCATAAGGTAGAGGATAATATTAAAAGATAGGCCCTTCGCAGAGGGAAGCAGAGGTTGCCATGCGCTTTTATGGTTGGATGCACAAAATCTCAATGCGAAAGAACGTCACTTTATATTGCCCCTTGTGATATGAACCTTTATTATGCATTCCGTCGCTTTTATTACTTCCACATCACAAGATCGTATAAAGCTTATTTCTCCCACACCAATCAATCATACATGTTTAGAGCAATTTTTATTGCTTTGCACCGATGACAACTTACTTGAAGGATCTTACTCAATCCATAGGTAGATATGGTGGACTCTCATGGCAAAACTGGTTTAAGTGTTTTGGAAGCA
Source organism: Aegilops bicornis (assembly GCA_021605145.1). Classification (NCBI taxonomy): domain Eukaryota; kingdom Viridiplantae; phylum Streptophyta; class Magnoliopsida; order Poales; family Poaceae; genus Aegilops; species Aegilops bicornis. The sequence goes on from CM038674.1 coordinate 516,645,880, forward strand.
CAAGTAGTATCTCTACTTAGTGCCGAGAATTTGGCTAGCATGAGGGGAAAGGCAAGCTCAACATGTTAGAGGATCCATGACAACATACTTTATCTCAGATATAAGAAAACATAACTCATCACATTGTCTTCCTTGTCCAACATCAACTCTTTAGCATGTTATATTTTAATGAGTGCTCCCAATCATAAAAGATGTCAACAATAATATATCTATATGTGAAACCTCTTTTTCCTTATTACTTCCTATTAATTGCAACGATGACCAAAGCTATGTTTGCCAACTCCCAACAACTTTTAATCATCATACTCTTTCTATGTGAAGTCATTACTCTCAATAAGATCAATATGAACTCTTTGTTTCTTTTCATTCTTTTTATTCTTTATTTTCTTTTATTCACCCAAGATCATGGCAAAATAATCAAGCCCTTGACTCAACACTAATCTTTATTATATATATATAGCTCACGGACTCGATTACATAGAGAGATCATAAAGCAAAACTCAAAACTAGATCATGCCATGACTTTTTCCTACTAAATCAAGATACTACTAAAAGGATCGAACTAAGAAAAACGGTAAAGGTAGGAGTTGTGATTGTGATACGATACCGGGGCACCTCCCCCAAGCTTGGCAGTTGCCAAGGGGAGTGCCCATACCCAGGTGATTATGTCTCCTTTGTTGTCGAAGAAGGTGGAGGTGTTGTTGATGATGCGGGCTTGTCGTCCATCTTCCATAGCATAGGCTCGCCATCATAGAAGGATGATCGAGTCTCCAAAATCCTCAAATCTGCAGCCAAACTCATCCTTTTGAATCTATATTCATACTCACAGTTTTGATTTTGCAGATCATAGATTTGGGCTTGGAGGTGCTCGATCTTCTCACGTAGCTTGAAGATGGCCTCCTCGGTGTTCTTGGCATCCGACTCGTAGTTGTTGGTGAACTCCGTGAGCATCGTGTGGCTAGCGTTGATTCCACGCTCCACCATCCCCTGGCACTAGAAAACTTGTTTCTCCATTGCTTCGAGCCTCGACTCCACGCTTCCGGTTCCCTTTGGTCCCTCAGCATCGCGGATGTGCAGCAACCCATCACGCATCTCAATGGTTTGAGGGTGTCGCAGCACCTCCACGAGGTAAGGGTTGATCACCTTCTCGAAGAACTTGTCCTTGGAAGCACTTGGGGATGTCATGATGATCTAGACCTGTCAGAAAAACAGCTCGAAACAAAAACAGGAGAGATTTGCGTGATACGAGAGTCAAAACCTTCGGGAGAATATATAATGAATTTTTACCAACCAAAATACGTATCGTGCAAGAAAACGGAGTCCGGAGGGCACACAGGGTGCTCACGAGGTAGGGGGTGTGCCCACCACCCTCGTGGGGCCCTCGTGTCCTTCCCGGACTGCTACTTATTTTTCTATTTTTCTAAATATTCCAAGACGGAGAAATATTGCCTTAAAAATTGTTTTGGAGTCGGTTTACTTACCATACCACATACCTACTCCTTTTCGGAGTCTGAAACATTCCGGAAAGTGTCCCTTATGTATTCCTCCGGGGTTACGGTTTCAATAATATTGGTTTCAACATTTATGGGATTACCTGAGATGTAATGTTTGATTCTTTGACCGTTTACCACCTTCGGATTTGTACCTTCGAAGTTGTTGATTTTTATGGCACCGGAACGATAGACCTCCTCGATAATGTAGGGACCTTCCCATTTAGAGAGAAGTTTTCCTGCAAAAAATCTTAAACGAGAGTTGTATAGCAATACATAATCACCTACATTAAACTCACGCTTTTGTATCCTTTTGTCATGCCATCTTTTAACTTTTTCTTTAAACAACTTAGCATTTTCATAAGCTTGGGTTCTCCATTCATCAAGTGAGCTAATATCAAATAACCTTTTCTCACCGGCAAGTTTGAAATCATAGTTGAGCTCTTTAATAGCCCAATATGCCTTATGTTCTAGTTTGAGCGGTAAGTGACATGCTTTTCCATAAACCATTTTATACGGAGACATACCCATAGGATTCTTATATGCAGTTCTATATGCCCATAATGCATCATCAAGTTTCTTGGACCAATTCTTTCTAGACCTATTAACAGTATTTTGCAAAATTAATTTGAGCTCTCTATTGCTCAATTCTACTTGACCACTTGTCACACCCTGATTTTCATGCCACTACACTTAAGCTAACAATCGTGATAAAATGTGGTTTGACAAAAACTTTTGAGTGTTTTGGACTTTGCTTGATTTGATTTTTGTCTGATGTTTGCAAGTGCTCTAAAGATCAAATAAATCCTCCAACTCCTATACTTCATCTCCTTGCTCCAAACTCTTGAACCAATGATCATGCCATGTGTATAGGACATAAAAATAATTTGTTAAAAAAATAATTTGGCCAAATAGTATTTTCAAAAATTAGTTTTCCAAAAACCCCTGAATTGAGGTTTGCACTGCAAGTACTTAATTAAGGGCAGTAAAAAATCTTTCTAAAAATATTTTTGACTCCTATTAGATATAGGATACCCAGAAACCACAAAAATATAATTTTAAAAATTATTCTTCTATTTTATTTAAAGGCTTTTTCTTAAGGCCAGAAATGGTCTTTAACAGGTTAAAATTATTTTAAAAGCTTTAAAAATATTTGAGAAAAATTAGGGAGACTCAATGGACATATATTTTCCATATATATGAGTTTCAACACATGGTCATGATCAAAATATTGGACAAAACCTCCCAAAACCATTTCTGCTCATTTCAAGGATTTGAAATATTTCTACAGGAAATATTTTCATAAAAATCCAATAAAATTCTAAAAAGTCACATATGACATGTTTGATGATCTTGCCAAGTATCATGTCATGGAGAATAGTATAACCCCATGAAACCCTCTCAAAACCACTTCATCCTTTTTCAAGTTTGAACATTTTTGCCTTTGTCAAACATGTCCAAATGTTCTCAAACCTTGTGAACATGCTCAAATGGTCTAATCATTCATCTATACCAAATGGCACAAGTTGGAGAAAATGTTATATTGATCAAAGTGCCCCAAAACCCTCTCTGACTAGAATCAAATTTGAACAACTTTGTACTACCAACTTTTTCTCCTTGACCCCAGCTTCTGTGAGCAAGTTCACATGGCCAAATGAGGCTACTACACCAAGTGGTGCATCAAGGAGAAGTGATTTTCTCAACTAGATCTACACAAGTTCATTTCTGCTAATTTCTAGGGTTTACGAAAGTTGCATTGGCAACTTTGCCCAAATGAGCTCAAACTTGGTGGAACACCCTACTTCTATCTGCCATTCCATCCTGTTAATTTTCATGGCAAGTGGAATTAATTTTCTTGCCCAAACCAACAACAAACACCTTCTGCCATTTTACCAAAATCATCATTTTGACCACTACAACTCTTCTCCATGGCCTCAACTTTTTACCGCAGCCCCTCCTAGTCCCCTTGCACCTCCGGTAGCAATTGAAAATCCATAGCTCAATTATTGGAGGGGTAAAACCCCACTTTCTCTCTCTGGACAGCCCATTTCCCTCTCTCCCTCAACCTATCTCCTCTCCTACTGGCTCTCTAGGGCATCCAATGCCACTCCTACATTGTTTACTCACCCCCAAAACCCCCAGACACAAAATAACATGCTCATGGCGCATAAACAATGCCAGTGCCTGCAGAGCTCGAGCTCTGGAGCATGCTACACTGCTCTCTCGCACTGTAGCTCACCCATGCCAAGGGCATACGACAGCCTTGGGCGTCGGGGTGATGTCTCCCGAGGTGGCCTCGGTGTCCGGGACACGGCACGTTGCCGGCCCCCTCCAGAACCTCTCTCCTCTCCCCTCCACGACCTTACCCGAGCGCGTCCGTGGATGCTGCCCACGGTGCTCCGCGGCCACACCCATTTAGGCCACCCCGACTCTTCCTCTCGCCTCGGTTCGAACCTCCTCTCTCCCGTACACCTCTCAGACACCCCCTCACCCCCCCCCCCCTCGTGCCCTCGTGCCCTCTCCATGGCCACCATGTTCGCCGGCGGCCTCCACTTCGCTCCGGCGAACCAGAGCCCCTCCCTCTCCTTCGACCTCCGGAGAGCCTCCGCTAGGATCACGGAGCTTCCCGCTCCTCTACGCCTCGTCCCGTGCCTCGTTGTGCCGGTGCCGCCAATGCCTGATGGGGCCGTCCGCCATGACCGTCGCCAGATGCGCTCCGGCCATCCCCTGCCGTCTCCGAGGGCTTCCCCTGACGCGACTCTCCCAAGCGACCCCTCCGGTGGCCGCGGCTTGGCTAGAGGTAGCCTGTGTCGCCGGGGGAAGGCGCCGGTCGGCGCGCAGACGGGGCTAGATCCCCTCCTGTCGCGAGAGCGGGAGGAGGAAGAAGACCCTGCGGCTGGGCCCCGCAGGTCAGTGACCCCGCCGGCCGGCCACGTCTTTTAAGTGGAGACGGGCCAGCCGTTTTGCGCTTCCCTTCGGCGAAAGCGTCACCCGGGAATACGCCTACGGCGTGGACTCCCATCGGGTGTCCGCGAGGAGCTGGGCCAGGCCCAGTGCGCTGCCCGGCTAAATTACGCTCAGCGCGTGAGATTAGGTATAAAACCCTTTTTCTCATTTTCTTTATCCAGTGAACTTCATAAATCTCTAAACAACTCAAATAGTGTCCAAATTTGATGATTCAAATTTCTTATGACTCCATAAATCATGATCTTTCACATGGTGCTATTTGCACGTGTTTCCGGAAGCATTTCCTTCACAAATATTTATCAAATCCTATTTTTCCTATTTCTGTGATGAACTTTAGAAAATCACAGAGAACTCAAATTTGATCCAAATGCCATGATTCAAGTTTTTAGATACATCTAATTTCATAACTTAGGTTATGAACATTTTTCTTAATACTTTATGTACTCCACAAAATAATGAGCCATTTCTTCATATTTGTCAACTTTGCCAATTCATATGTAATTCATTCGAACTCCAAATCCAGTGAAACCAACTCCTAGATGTTTCTAAAATCACTATTTGTTAAATGGCTGCCTTTGCTCATTTTTCAAAAAAATATTTCTGTACACTTCTTGCAAATCCATAAACCCCTTGATTCCATCATATCAAAATGTTTAGAAATATCCACTGACCCAATTCCAATGAAACCACTCTAGTTATTTTTCACATAACCAGAGATGTCCTAGAAAAGTCAAAATTAATATTTTTAGATCCACTCTGGTTATGCCGGTGGGAGTAGATAGGATGCTAAAGTAGTGCTACGCAAAAAGGGACGGGAATATGCATGGTGATGGAAACAAAGTATTTTCAAAAGACTTTTCAAAAACCCCATCGGGTGCCACTTATGCCCGGGGGAGATGATGAGTTGGGTAGCCACTTGATGACGAAGTGGTGTACCGAGGCAAGTGTGTGTTGTTTTCAAAGCGGATTGGTTTAAGTTGCGACCGTTATTCCAACCTTACATGCGCAACCACTCTACCCTCATATGGGAAAGGGCATTATTGATTACCTAGACCGATACTAGCTTGGAGCCCGCATTACTAGTGACGGGAGAGTTGTTGGTGCGCTCTCTCGGGACGGGGTCGTGCCAGGTAGGGCGGCCAAGAACATTTTTATGGGGCACCGGACACACCGTTGGTACCCCGTGCCAGTATGTGATGAATATGGGAGCGATGCTCCACAATCTTAAGATGTGAAATGTTGGGCACGGGGGTTACTACCAATCGAGTGGACTCCATGTTAGTGTCGTCTAGGGAAAGATAGTGATCGGGTGCTTACCCCGGGTACTTGAGGTACCGCGGGTCGTGGATGACACAGAAGTTCCCCGGATCTTGTGGGTAAAGTGTGCAACCTCTACAGTGTAAAACTATTCGAATAGCCATGTCCACGGTCAAGGACAGTTGGGTAACCGCTCTTGGGCTACGTCCACATGTTTACAAACCAGTGTGTGTGTTCGAATAACTACTTGGGTCAAGTCAAGGGACTTGACATGATTGAGTTGGGTTGGTGCCCACTCTATTTATGTTGATATCTGTAACATGTCCTTATGGTTACTTGAATTCTCCTGATGCATGTCTTACAAGTTGTTGAACATGTCATTGCACTCAAAACTAGCTTTCTGCAAAAATTTACCTATATCAAGCATTGTTGTATCTTGAACCAAAACATGGGTTGCTTGCGAGTACATTCAAAGTACTCATTGGCTTGCCACTGATTATTTAATTGGCCAGGCATGGAAGAACCAGAGTTCAAAGAAGAGTTCTTTGGAGACAAACATGGGAACTAGGATGTTTCCCAGTCAGAATGCCTGTAGGGTTAAGTCAGATGGCATGGGTTCTACTTATCGACGAAGATTTCCACTGCTTGTGTTTCATTTGATGTTCAGCACTTAAGGCTTTATCTATGTAAGACTTGACCATAATGGTCATAATTTGTGTAAGACGGTATGTATGGATGTAAGACTCTTGTTATTCAGCTTACGTGTTCGGTGAGCATTGATCTCTGGGATCACTGTACACGTGCATTCGGTGATCACGACTTATGAGTCGGGTCCCCACAGAGCTGGTATCGTGAGCCATCCCGACCGTAGGGAAGCCTTAGTTAGCATGGTCGTTAGTTAAGGTAAAACTATTTCCAAAACTACTACTAGTTTTCAAAACTATCTATACTTTCCTCTTCCCTTTCAAAATTTAATGGTCGCTAGAATCCTTATGCCCCTAACCACGGGATTCCTTGTAATCCTCGTGGATAATCTAAAAGGAGTACACCTTGCCAAACACCCACCCACCTCTTCTGAACACAAGATTGGCGACACCACAACAAGACGATACCAACAGAAGATACATCCTTGAGGAATGAGGACATGAAGGCCCAGGAGATGGTGACACCCTTGACGCTGCCCCAAGAAGATGCAACCCTAGCCTATGACGATCAGGGCATAGGATATGCAAGATCATGATATACATCGCTAATAGGGTAACCCTGTCACTACCGTTGTTGTATCGGCGATCACCGGTGGATGAGAACCTAGCCATTTGGTCCACCTCACTATAGTGAGCAGGAAAACGGTTCTCTTCATCCCCCGCTCTTGGTGTCGATGTTGTCACCAACGTAACCGACATGATGGACCTCTATTATGCTTTGATATTGTCATTGCATAAAGGATTACCTACACGGTACTATCGACGCCTTAGAAGACAAAAGCGGGATCGTCATGATTAAGAAGACAACAGAAGACCGAGTCAATGCCAGCCGAGGAGCCACCTTCACCCCATCACTTCAATGAAGAGAAGTTGTTGAAGATCCTTCGGCTCAACCTAGATCGTTTCATCGAACCGGAGGCGTAGCAACACCGGAGGAAAACTTCGGAAAGGCGCACGAGGCACAAGGCATGACTATCGAGTCCGAGAACCCCTAGGGTAGGATGAGTCGTGTACCCCCTATCTTGTGATCAAGTCCGTATGATGGTTCGAATAGAACCATGATTGTGTGTTGCTTGTTTTTATTTGTTTGTGTTTTGATATAGGTCGCACTTTTGCCCTAGGCGACAAGTATGCGACTATATCACCTTCCTCACCTTGTTTCTTTTGTTTGGCCCTCCTTGCACCTGTTTGTTTGCACTAGCACTATAGAACCCCCTTTAGGCATTCCCCTCCTCTATGCTACCTCTCCCTCTCATCTCTCTCCTCAACTGAAGGCTAGCAAGACAAGATACACCAAGGATTCTACTTTGGCAACCAACCAGCACTGAAGACTTTTGCTGCAGCCTCCTCGACCAAGTGAAACCCCGTAGAGTTATGTTTAACCCTCCAGACTAGAAAACCATTCGTAGACCCTTCGAGACTTCATGAGATAACCCATCTCGAATCCTTAATCATGTGCTTAACCCACAGACTTGCAAGAGAACCAATTAAGCCTCCATAACCTCGCTCAACATTGGGTTCACTATGGAACTAGTGGACGTAGGGAATGAGCACCTTATCATCCTAATATAGCACCGGGCCGATGATGCCATAGGGAAGACCAATTTGAGGATATAGGAATAGAGGACAAATGACTTGATGAGTTTATATCAATGACTTTGAGGAATCACCGAGACTATTTGGTGGATTATGAGGTTTTCATGTTGGTAGATGAACTTGGTGGGATCATGATTATAGGGTAGCATAGCTTTCATTACCCGAGTAAATTGGATTTAATAGGACGATTATGATCGCAAGCTGAAATTCTTGGGAGTATAAGGATTTGACTTAGCCAGGGGATATTGATAGGAGATAGTTGATATTACGACTATGACTTAGGGGAAAGTGTGGGAATTCTCGTTGGACACAAGATTTGGATTTAAATAGGTGATCCTAGTGGAGTATCGATGTAGAGTAATTTTACATGGTTCGGAGTAAATTGGATTTAGACTGGTGATCTTGATCATGATACCATGTTTCTCGGTGGACAATAAACTAAGAGATTGGATTAATTGTCGGGGTTGATTTAGGGATCTATATAAGCTTGAGGTTGGAGTTTACATGACCATGATAATGGAAAATTGGTGGGTGACTATAGCAAGGAAGCCCTTCCAAGTGTTTGGGGATTATAGGAACCTTAGGAGATCATGTGGAACACCATAACCATTGGATTTGTAAAATTAAATGGATTATGTAGTAATTGATGGAAGGTAATGGGCTGTTGGAGTTGATTCATAGGAAGGAAACAAGATCTTGGAGTGGCTTACGACGTGTTTCCTTAGGGTAGAAATGCCTTGGACCTTGGAAGAGTAGGATGAGCACTTGGATTGTCATGTTTTATTCCAGCTTGGAAGCTTGTATGCTCTACCCATGGATTTTTAGGGGTAGCCATACATATGAGTTTAGGGATCATAGACATATATGATTTTTCTAGACCTCCTCTCAGGAGTCATGATGATATGAATAGCATGAGTGATGATTGGAGTTGACCTATAGGAGATGATGCTATCGGTGATATGATGTGATAGAACAATTGGCATCTCAGAAACTGTGCTCAAGGATAAGATGATAAACGTTCACTCGCACACTAGAATCCTTGAAACCCTTAAGCCCTACCAAGCCACAACATGGTCGGACCATGACCATGGGCTTTAGCTCTAGGTCAAGTAGACCCTGGCCAATACTCAACCGTGACCACCACCGATACCCCAACCTATACCCTATGTACCCCGTGGGCGAGTCTTCATGGAGTACTCGAAGAAGCTGGATGTCATCGCTATTTGGTGATATACTTTCCTACCCGAAGACGGAAGAAGAACCGTTCAGCCGGTTAGGGAACATCTGAAGACCACCATGTCAAGGAGGAAGAACTATACCAACCATCATCGTCAAGAACTGAACTTCCTTGTCAAAGGCATGCATATCTACAAACCACTCCTCTCTAAGGAACCAAGCATTTCCATGACAAGGAGACCCACTCCAAGATTTAACAGCCCCCTCGAGATCACTTCAAGGCGAAGAGTAGACGGCTACCAGCTAGAGTTACCACCTGAGTTACTGATGAGCACAACGCTTTCCATGCATCACAACCCGGAAGTGTTTCCAACTTCCTAACTTGCCCAATCTCTACGAGGGCATTGACCACCGAGCCATCGACCCTAGCCCAATCTAACCTGCCATGAGCTACCCATTAGCAACCTGGATCAAGAAGAGCGTCATGCAAGCCACACCATCAAGTACTTCAAGCTCAATGGAGCACTACACGGAAGCGAAGCAACACGAGAACTTGAAGACTACCCGGATCCAAGTTTACGTATCCCTTTCCGCGCCTAGTTTGGGAATCTCGGGGACGAGATTCTTGTAAGGGGGGTAGGTCTATCACACCCTGATTTTCATGCCACTACACTTAAGCTAAAATTCATGATAAAATGTGGTTTGACAAAAACTTTTGAGTGTTTTGGACTTTGCTTGATTTGATTGTTGTCTGCTGTTTGCAAGTGCTCTAAAGATCAAATAAATCCTCCAACTCCTATACTTCATCTCCTTGCTCCAAACTCTTGAACCAATGATCATGCCATGTGTATAGGACATAAAAATAATTTCTTACAAAAATAATTTGGCCAAATAGTATTTTCAAAATTAGTTTTCCAAAACCCCTGAATTGAGGTTTGCATTGCAAGTACTTAATTAAGGGCAGTAAAAATCTTTCTAAAAATATTTTTGACTCCTATTAGATATAGGATACCCAGAAACCACAAAAATATAATTTTAAAAATTATTCTTCTATTTTATTTAAAGGCTTTTTCTTAAGGCCAGAAATGGTCTTTAACAGGTTAAAATTATTTTAAAAGCTTTAAAAATATTTGAGAAAAATTAGGGAGACTCAATGGACATATATTTTCCATATATATGAGTTTCAACACATGGTCATGATCAAAATATTGGACAAAACCTCCCAAAACCATTTCTGCTCATTTCAAGGATTTGAAATATTTCTACAGGAAATATTTTCATAAAAATCCAATAAAATTCTAACAAGTCACATATGACATGTTTGATTATCTTGCCAAGTATCATGTCATGGAGAATAGTATAACCCCATGAAACCCTCTCAAAACCACTTCTGTCCTTTTTCAAGTTTGAACATTTTTGCACTGTCAAACATGTAAAAATGTTCTCAAACCTTGTGAACATGCTCAAATGGTCTAATCATTCATCTATACCAAATGGCACAAGTTGGAGAAAATGTTATATTGATCAAAGTGCCCCAAAACCCTCTCTGACCAGAATCAAATTTGGACAACTTTGTACGACCAACTTTCTCTCCTTGACCCCAGCTTTTGTGAGCAAGTTCACATGGCCAAATGAGGCTACTACACCAAGTGGTGCATCAAGGAGAAGTGATTTTCTCAACTAGATCTACACAAGTTCATTTCTGCTAATTTCTAGGGTTTACAAAAGTTGCATTGGCAACTTTGCCCAAATGAGCTCAAACTTGGTGGAACACCCTACTTCTATCTGCCATTCCATCCTGTTAATTTTCATGGCAAGTGGAATTAATTTTCATGCCCAAACCAACAACAAACACCTTCTGCCATTTTTCCAAAATCATCATTTTGACCACTACCACTCTTCTCCATGGCCTCAAATTTTTACCACAGCCCCTCCTAGTCCCCTTGCACCTCCAGTAGCAATGGAAAATCCATAGCTCAATTATTGGAGGGGTAAAACCCCACTTTCTCTCTCTGGACAGCCCATTTCCTCTCTCCCTCAACCTCTCTCCTCTCCTACTGGCTCTCTAGGGCATCCAATGCCACTCCTACATTGTTTACTCACCCCCAAAACCCCCAGACACAAAAGGACATGCTCATGGCGCATAAACAATGCCAGTGCCTGCAGAGCTCGCGCTCTGGAGCATGCTCTGATGCTCTCGCCTTTGTAGCTCACCAATGCCAAGGGCATACGACAGCCTTAGGCGTCGGGTGATGTCTCCCGAGGTGGCCTCGGCGTCCGGGACACGGCACTGCTGCCGTCCCCCTCCGTAACCTCTCTCCTCTCCCTCCACGACCTTACCTGAAGCGTCCGTGGACGCTGCCCACGGTGCTCCGCGGCCACGCCCATTTAGGCCACCCCGACTCTTTCTCTCGCCTCAGTTCGAACCTCCTCTCTCCCGTACACCTCTCAGACACCCCCTCATGCCCTCGTGCCCTCTCCATGGCCACCATGTTCGCCGTCGGCCTCCACTTTGCTCCGGCGAACCAGATCGCCTCCCCCTCTCCTTCGACCTCCAGGAGAGCCTCCGCTAGGATAAAGAGCTTCCCCGCTCCTCTACGCCTCGTCCCATGCCTCGTTGTGCCGGTGCCGCCAATGCCTGATGGGGCCGTCCGCCACGACCGTCGCCAGATGCGCTCCGGCCATCCCCTTCCGTCTCCGAGGGCTTCCCCTGACGCGACTCTCCCAGCGACCCCTCCGGGTGGCTTGGCCACAGAGGTAGCTGTGTCGCCGGGGAAGGCACCGGCCGGGCCAGACGGGCTCGATCAACTCTGTCAGCGCTGGAGGAGGAAGAAGACCTGCGGCTGGGCCCCTTGGTCGGTGACCCGCCCGGCCACGCGTCATTTAAGTGGAGACGGGCCAGCCGCTTTTGCGCTTCCCTTGGTGAAAGCGTCACTCGAATACGCCTTGGCGTGGCCTCCCATCGGGTGTCCATGAGGAGCTGGGCCAGGCCAGTCTTGCTGGCAGCTAAATTACGCCAGCGCATCAGTTAGGTATAAAACCCTTTTTCTCATTTTCTTTATCCGATGAACTTCATAAATCTCTAAACAACTCAAATAGTGTCCAAATTTGATGATTCAAATTTCTTATGACTCCATAAATCATGATCTTTCACATGGTGCTATTTGCACGCTTTTTCCTAAGCATTTCCTTCACAAATATTTATCAAATCCTATTTTTCCTATTTCTGTGATGAACTTTAGAAAATCACAGAGAGCTCAAATTTGATCCAAATGCCATGATTCAAGTTTTTAGATACATCTAATTTCATAACTTAGGTTATGAACATTTTTCTTAATACTTTATGTACTCCACAAAATAATGAGCCATTTCTTCATATTTGTCAACTTTGCAAATTCATAGGTAATTCATTTGAACTCCAAATCCAGTGAAACCAACTCCTAGATGTTTCTAAAACCAGTATTTGTTAAATGGGTGCCTTTGCTCATTTTAAAAAAAAAAATTCTGTACACTTCTTGCAAATCCATAAACCCCTTGGTTCCATCATATCAAAATGTTTAGAAATATCCACTGACCCAATTCCAATGAAACCACTCTGGTTATTTTTCATATAACCAGAGATGTCCTAGAAAAGTCAAAATTAATATTTTTAGAGCACTTCTATTTTCTTCCTTGTTGAGTTGCTTATTATGGTTGCTTTCGACGATAGTTGACGAAGTAGACAAAATGCTTGGAGTTGGACCAGAGATATTTGAAGACCTCGAAGACCTTGTTAAAACAGTAAGCAGCGACCCTTTGACCATGTCTATGAAACCCTTTTTTATGCATGTCATATAGCACCATATTGTTGTCATAGCGGAATCATGATGAGGTGGTAACCACCTTGATGGGTTGCCACCGCATTTCCTCGTTGATACTTGCATTGTGCATGACCCTACCTTCTTATGAGGGTTATACCGGTGGGAGTAGATAGGATGCTAAAGTAGTGCTACATAAAAGGGACGGGAATATGCATGGTGATGGAAACAAAGTATTTTCAAAAGACTTTTCAAAACCCCATCGGGTGCCACTTATGCCCGGGGGAGATGATGAGTTGGGTAGCCACTTGATGACGAAGTGGTGTACCGAGGCAAGTGTGTGTTGTTTTCAGAACGGATTGGTTTAAGTTGCGACCGTTATTCCAACCTTACATGCGCAACCACTCTACCCTTATATGGGAAAGGGCATTATTGATTACCTAGACCGATACTAGCTTGGAGCCCGCATTACTAGTGACGGGGGAGTTGTTGGTGCGCTCTCTCGGGACGGGGTCGTGCCAGGTAGGGCGGCCAAGAACATTTTTATGGGGCACCGGACACACCGTTGGTACCCCATGCCAGTATGTGATGAATATGGGAGCGATGCTCCACAATCTTAAGATGTGAAATGTTGGGCACGGGGGTTACTACCAATCGAGTGGACTCCATGTTAGTGTCGTCTATGGAAAGATAGTGATCTGGTGCTTACCCCGGGTACTTGAGGTACCGCGGGTCGTGGATGACACGAAAGTTCCCCGGATCTTGTGGGTAAAGTGTGCAACCTCTGCAGAGTGTAAAACTATTCGAATAGTCGTGTCCACGGTCAAGGACAGTTGGGTAACCGCTCTTGGGCTACGTCCACATGTTTAGAAACCAAAGGTGTGTGTGTTGGGATAACTACTTGGGTCAAGTCAAGGGACTTGACATGATTGAGTTGGGTTGGTGCCCACTCTATTTATGTTGATATCGTAACCTGTCCTCATGGTTACTTGAATTCTCCTGATGCATGTCTTACAAGTTGTTGAACATGTCATTGCACTCAAAACTAGCTTTTACGCAAAAATTTACCTATATCAAGCATTGTTGTATCTTGAACCAAAACATGGGTTGCTTGCAGTACAATCAAAGTACTCATTGGCTTGCCACTGGTTATTTAATTGGCTGTGCATGGAAGAACCAGAGTTCAAGAAGAGTTCTTTGGAGACGAACATGCGAACTAGGACGTTTCCTAGTCGTAATGCTGTAGGGTTTAGGCAGATGGCATGGGTTCTACTTATCGACGAAGATTTCCGCTGCTTGTGTTTCATTTGATGTTCAGCCCTTAAGGCTTTATCTATGTAAGACTTGACCATAATGGTCATAATTTGTGTAAGACGGTATGTATGGATGTAAGACTCTTGTTATTCAGCTTATGTGTGTTCAGTGAGCATTGGTCTCTGGGATCACTGTACACGTGCATTCGGTGCTCACGACTTATGAGTCGGGGTCCCCAGACTATGGGTGCTAAGGCGACGTAATTCTATGCTTAACGTCATATTTACCAAGCATTTTACAGAAAGCACCATGAATAAAGTGTGAACCACCATCAGTCATTAAATATCTACGGACTCCCAACCTCGGAAAAATAACTTCCTTAAGCATTTTAATAGAAGTGTTATGATCAACACTACTAGTTGGAATAGCTTCTACCCACTTAGTAACGTAATCAACAAAGAACCAAAATATGTGTATATCCATTAGAGGCAGGAAAAGGTCCCATATAATCAAAGCCCCAAACATCAAATGGTTCAATAACAAGTGAATAATTCATAGGCATTTCTTGACGTCTACTAATATTACCAATTCTTTGACATTCATCACAAGACAAAACAAACTTACGGGCATCCTTGAAGAGAGTAGGCCAATAAAAACCGGATTGCAATACCTTATGTGCAGTTCTATCTCCAGCGTGGTGTCCTCCATAAGCCTCGAAGTGGCACTTGCATAGGATATGTTCCTGTTCATGCTCAAGTACACAACGTCTAATAACACCATCTACTCCTTCTTTATAAAGATGTGGGTCATCCCAAAAGTAATGTCGCAAATCATAGAAAAACTTTTTCTTTTGTTGGTATGTGAAGCTAGGTGGTATAAATTTAGCAACAATATAATTAGCATAATCAGCATACCATGGAGTTCTACGCGAAGTGCTTATGACATTTAATTGTTCATCAGGAAAGCTATCATCAATAGGTAGTGGGTCATCAAGATCTAACCTAGATAAGTTATCTGCAACGGGGTTCTCATCTCCTTTTCTATCAACAATATGCAAATCAAATTCTTGCAGCAAGAGAACCCATCTAATAATTCTAGGTTTTGCATCTTTCTTTTCCATAAGATATTTAATAGCAGCATTTTCGATGTAAATAGTTACTTTAGAATAAACAATATAGGGTCTGAATTTATCACAAGCAAATACAAGCGCTAAAAGTTCCTTTTCGGTAGTAGCATAATTTCTTTGAGCATTGTCTAGAGTCTTACTAGCATAATGGATAACATTTAATTTCTTATCAACTCTTTGCCCTAGAACAACACCTACAGCATAATCACTAGCATCACACATAATTTCAAAGGGTAAATTCCAATCGGGTGGCTAAACAACAGGTGTAGATACTAATGCTTTCTTAAGTATTTCAAATGCTTCTACACAATCATCATCAAAGACAAATGGTACATCTTTTCGTAATAAATTAGTCAGAGGCCGAGAAATTTTTGAGAAGTCCTTAATGAACCTCCTATAAAATCCGGCGTGACCAAGGAAACTTCTTATACCTTTGATGTCCTTGGGACATGGCATCTTTTCAATAGCATCAACCTTGGCTTTATCAACTTCAATACCTCTTTTAGAAACTTTGTGCCCCAAGACAATACCTTCATTAACCATAAAGTGACACTTTTCCCAATTCAAGACAAGATTAGTTTCTTCACATCTCGCAAAACTTCGATCAAGATTGCTCAAGCAATCATCAAAAGAGGAACCATAGACGGAAAAATCGTCCATGAAAACCTCACAATTTTTTTCACAAAAATCAGAGAATATAGCCATCATGCATCTTTGAAAGGTACCAGGTGCATTACATAAACCAAAAGGCATACGTCTATACGCAAAAGTACCAAAAGGGCAAGTAAAAGTAGTCTTTGATTGATCTTTAGCCTATTACGGTATTTGAGAGGAACCAGAATAACCATCTAGAAAGCAATAGTGTGTATGTTTGCATAATCTTTCTAGCATTTGATCAATAAAAGGTAAGGGGTAATGATCTTTCTTAGTAGCTTTATTTAATTTGCGGAATTCAATTACCATCCTATAACCTGTGATAATTCTTTGCAGGATCAATTCATCTTTATCTTTAGGGACAACAGTAATACCTTCCTTCTTAGGGACACAATGGACAGGACTTACCCATTGACTATCAGCAACGGGATAAATTATACCTACCTCCAGAAGCTTGAGTATTTCTTTTCTTACCACTTCTTTCATTTTAGGATTCAAACGTCGTTGAGGATCACGAACTGGTTTGGCATCCGCTTCCAAATTTATTTTATGTTGACATAGAGTGGGACTAATGCCCTTAAGATCATCAAGAGTATATCCAATAGCGGCACGGTTCTTCTTCAGAGTTTTCGATAATCTTTCTTCTTAATGCTCTGAAAGGTTAGCACTAATAATAACATGATATATTTTCTTTCATCAAGATAAGCATATTTAAGATTATTAGGCAATGGTTTAAGCTCAAACACGGGATCACCCTTGGGTGGAGGAGGATCCCCTAGGATTTCAATAGGAAAATTGCGTTGCAGAATAGGTTCCTGTTTAAAGAATACTTCATCTATTTCCCTTCTTTCATTCATAAACATATCATTTTCATGGTCTAGCAAATAGTGTTCTAATGGATCACTAGGAGAATGCGGCAATATAAGCAAGACCAATAATTTCATCCTTACTAGGCAATTCTTCCTCACGATGTTGTTTACTAAATTTAGAGAAATTAAACTCATGAATCATATCATCCAGGCCAATAGTAACAACATTCTTTTCGCAATCTATCTTAGCATTAACAGTGTTCAAGAAGGGTCTACCAAATATAATGGGACAAAAGCTATCTTGTGGGGAACTGAGAACAAGAAAATCAGCGGGATATTTGATTTTCCCACACAAAACTTCAACATCTCTAACAATTCCCACTGGTGAAATAGTATCTCTATTGGCAAGTTTAATCGTGACATCAATTTCTTCTAACTCGGCAGGTGCAATTTCATGCTTGATTTCTTTATACAAGTCATAAGGTATAACACTAGCACTAGCACCCATATCACATAAGCCATGATAACAATGATCTCCTATTTTAACAGAAATAACAGGCACGCCTACCACAGGTCTATGTTTATCTTTAACGCTGGCTTTAGCAATTCTAGCAGATTCATCACATAATTGAATAACATGCCCATCAATATTATCAGACAAGAGATCTTTAACAATAGCAATATTAGGTTCTACTTTTACTTGCTCAGGAGGTGTATAAGTTCTAATATTGCTTTTAAAACCATGATTGAAGCTTTAGCATGATCCTTTATTCTAACAGGAAAGGGGGTTTCTCAACATAAGAGGTAGGAACAATAGGATCATTATAAGTGACAATCTTTTCTTCAACTTTAATAGGTGCAGCTACTTTTACTTCTATGGGAGGATGATATTTAAACCACTTCTCCTTGGGGAGATCAACATAAGTAGCAAAAGATTCACAGAAAGAAGCTGCTATCTCAGAGTCAAGTCCACATTTAGTGCTAAACTTACGGAAAATATCAGTATCCATAAAAGATTTAACACAATCAAACTTAGCTGTCATACCTGACTCCTTACCTTCGTCGAGGTCCCAATCTTCAGAGTTGCGTTTAATTCTATCCAATAAATCTCGTCTGAATTCAATAGTCTTCATCATGAAAGAGCCAGCACAAGAAGTATCTAGCATGGTGCGATTGTTATCAGAAAGTCGAGCATAAAAATTCTAAAGAATTGTCACTCTTGAGAGATCATGATTGGGGCATGAATGTAACATTGATTTAAGCCTCCCCCAAGCTTGAGCGATGCTTTCTCCTTTGCGAGGCCAAAAATTATATATATAATTGCGATCACGATGAGCAAGATGCATAGGGTAATACTTTTGATGAAATTCCAATTTCAATCTTTTATAGTTCCATGATCTCGTATCATCACATAGCCTATACCATGTCAATGCGTCTCCCTTCAAAGATAAAGGGAAGACCTTCTTCTTAGCAACGTCATCGGGTATATGCAAGCTTAAATAATCCACAAACTTCATCCACATATATTAAGTGCTCATCAGGATGCTTTGTTCCATCTCTGTAAAAGGATTAGCTAGCAGTTTTCCCATCATACCGAAGGAAATTCAAAAGGAGTTTCATTTTCAATAGGTTCAAGAGGTTGAGGAGCAACTCCTTGCTCTCATCGGACGGGGTGAAGATACCCGAACAAGCCCCAGAGAATTATTTTCCATAGTAACAAGTGACAAGAAATTTCAGCACACTATATAAACTTTTCCTTACCAAATTCCACCTACCAAAGGCGCTACACTCCCGGCAATGGCGCTTTAAAAAGAGTCTTGATGACCCACAAGTATAGCGGATCTATCGTAGTCCTTTCGATAAGTAAGAGTGTCGAACCCAACGAGGAGCGTATGAAATAATAAGCGGTTTTCAGCAAGGTATTCTCTGCAAGCATCTTGAAATAAGTGGTAACAGATAGTTTTGTGATAAGATAAATTGTAACGAGCAACAAGTAACAAGAGTAAATAAAGTGCAGCAAGGTGGCCCAATCCTTTTTGTAGCAAGGACAAGCCTGGACAAACTCTTATATAAGGAAAAGAGCTCCCGAGGACACATGGGAATATCATCAAGCTAGTTTTCATCACGTTCATATGATTCGCGTTCGGTACTTTGATAATTTGATATGTGGGTGGACCGGTGCTTGGGTGCTGTTCTTACTTGAACAAAGCATCCCACTTATGATTAACCTCTATTGCAAGCATCCGCAACTAAAACAAAAGTATTAAGGTAAACCTAACCATAGCATGAAACATATGGATCCAAATCAGCCCCTTAAGCAACGCATAAACTAGGGTTTAAGCTTCGTCACTCTAGCAACCCATCATCTACTTATTACTTCCCAATGCCTTCCTCTAGGCCCAAATAATGGTGAAGTGTTATGTAGTCGACGTTCACATAACACCACTAGAGGCTAGACAACATACATCTCATCAAAATATCGAGCGAATACCAAATTCACATGACTACTAATAGCAAGACTTCTCCCTTGTCCTCGAACAAACGTAACTACTCACAAAGCATATTCATGTTCATAATCAGAGGGGTATTAATATGCATAAAGGATCTGAACATATGATCTTCCACCACATAAACCAACTAGCATCAACTACAAGGAGTAATCAACACTACTAGCAACCTACTTGTACCAATCCGGACTTGGAGACAAGAATTGGATACAAGAGATGAACTAGGGTTTGGAGATGAGATGGTGGTGAAGATGTTGATGGAGATTGCCCTCTCCTGATGAGAGGAGCGTTGGTGATGATGATGACGATGATTTCCCCCTCCCGGAGGGAAGTGTCCCCGGCAGAACAGCTCTGCCGGAGCCCTAGATTGATTCCGCCAAGGTTCCGCCTCGTGGCGGCGGATTCTCGTCCCGAAAGGTTGCTTCTTATTTTTTTCTTGACGAAAGACTTCATATAGGAGAAGATGGGCGTCGGAGAGCCACCAGGGGGCCCACGAGGTAGGGGGGCGCGCCCCGCGCGCCCCACCCTCGTGAGCAGGGTGTGGGCCCTCTGGCCTTCATCTTTGGCGATGATTTTTAATTATTTATTTTAAGATATTCCATGGAGTTTCAGGACTTTTGGAGTTGCGCAGAATAGGTCTCCAATATTTGATCCTTTTCCAGCCTAGAATTCCAGCTGCCGGCATTCTCCTTCTTCATGTAAACCTTGTAAAATAAAAGAGAATAGCCATAAGTATTGTGACATAACGTGAAATAACATCCCATAATGCGATAAATATCGATATAAAAGCATGATGCAAAATGGACGTATCAATGTCCATGGTTAGGAAACCTTAACCATCTTTGATCAACGAGCTAGTCTAGTAGAGGCTTACTAGGGACACAGTATTTGTTTATGTATTCACACATGTATTTAAGTTTCCGACCAATACAATTCTAGCATGAATAACAAACCTTTATCATGAATAAGGAAATATAAAATAACAAATTTATTATTGCCTCTAGGGCATATTTCCTTCAGTCTCCCACTTGCACTAGAGTCACTAATCTAGATTACATTGTAATGAATCTAACACCCATGGAGTCTTGGTGTTGATCATGTTTTTCTCGTGGAAGAGGCTTAGTCAACGGGTTTGCTACATTCAGATATGTATGTATCTTGCATATTTTTATGTCTCCATCCTTGACTTGTTCACGAATGGAGTTGAAGCGTCTCTTGATGTGTTTGGTTCTCTTATGAAACCTTGATTCCTTCACCAAGGAAATTGCTCCAATGTTGTCACTAAAGATTTTCATTGGACCCGATGCACTAGGTATTACCCCCAAATCGGATATGAACTCATTCATCCAGACTCCTTCATTTGCTGCTTCCGAAGCAGCTATGTACTCCACTTCACACTTAGATCCCGCCACGACGCTCTGCTTGGAACTGCACCAACTGACATCTCCACCATTCAATATAAATACGTATCTGGTTTGTGACTTAGAATCATCCGGATCAGTGTCAAAGCTAGCATCGACGTAACCATTTACGACGAGCTCTTTGTCACCTCCATAGACGAGAAAAATATCCTTGGTCCTTTTCACGTACTTCAGGATATTCTTGACCACTGTCCAGTGATCCACTCCTGAATTACTTTGGTACCTCCCTGCCAGACTTATGGCAAGGCACACATCAGGTCTGGTACACAACATAGCATGTATGATAGAACCTATGGCCGAGGCATAGGGAATGACTTTCATTTTCTCTCTATCTTCTGTAGTGGTCGGGCTTTGAGTCTGACTCAACTTCACACCTTGTAACATAGGCAAGAACCCTTTCTTTGACTGGTCCATTTTGAACTTCTTCAAAACTTTGTCAAGGTATGTGCTTTGTGAAAGTCCTATTAAGCGTCTTGATCTATCTCCATAGATCTTGATGCCCCAATATATATAAGGACCTTCACGGAGGTCTTTCATTGAATAACTCTTATTCAAGTATCCTTTTATGCTATCTAGAAATACTATATCATTTCCAATCAACAATATGTCATCTACATATAATATCATAAATGCTACAGAGCTCCCACTCACTTTCTTGTAAATACAGGCTTCACAGAAAGTTTGTATAAAACTATATGCTTTGATCACCTCATCAAAGCGTATATTCCAACTCCGAGATGCTTGCACTAGTCCATAGAAAGATCGCTGGAGTTTGCACACTTTGTTAGCACCTTTAGGATCGACAAAACCTTCTGCTTGCATCATATACAACTCTTCTTTAAGAAATCCATTAAGGAATGCAGTTTTGACGTCCATTTGCCAGATTTCATATCATAAAATGCGGCAATTGCTAACATGATTCGGACGGACTTAAGAATCACTACGGGTGAGAAAGTCTCATCATAGTCACCCCCTTGAACTTGTCGAAAACCTTTTGCGACAAGTCGAGCTTTGTAGACAGTAACATTACCATCAACGCCAGTCTTCTTCTTGAAGATCCATTTATTCTCTATGGATTGCCGATCATCGGGCAAGTCCACCAAAGTCCACACTTTGTTCTCATACATGGATCCTATCTCAGATTTCTTAGCTTCAGCCATCTGTCGGAATCTGGGCTCATCATAGGTTCTTCATAGTTCGTAGGTTCGCCTTGGTCTAGTAACATGATTTCCAGGATAGGATTACCGTACCACTCTGGTGTGGATCGTGCTCTGGTTGACCTACGAGGTTCAGTAGCAAATTGATCTGAAGTTTCATGATCATTATCATTATCTTCCTCTCTAGTTGGTGTAGGCATCACGGGAACGGTTTTCTGTGATGTGCTACTTTCCAATTCGAGAGAAGGTACAATTACCTCAAGTTCTACTTTCCTCCCACTCACTTCTTTCGAGAGAAACTCCTTCTCTGCCATATAATGTTTTAGAGCCTCAATCATCCAGCTTCTATGGCAGGGTCTTCTTGAGAGCTTTAAGTTTTCCTACTGGTATACAAGGGTATTCTTCATAGATTTAAGGTCACAAGACATCAGTTCATAAACAATAATGTCACACAGCCAGTAAGTTACTATAAAATAAAATCTTCCAGAGATGTCGTGTACAGATGGTGCAATCTCTGGGGTAACAACTCCAGCCTTTGAATTGTTGACACTGACTGCATCTTCAACTTCCTCGTCTTAAGAGATATCTCCTTTTTGCTGCAACATTGTGCCTTCCGGATACGTCTCCGTCGTATCTATAATTTTTTATTGTTCCATGCCAATATTATTCAACTTTCATATACTTTTGGCAACTTTTTATACTATTTTTGGGACTAACATATTGATCCAGTGCCCAGTGCCAGTTCCTCTGTTGCATGTTTTATGTTTTGCAGAAACCCAATATCAAACAGAGTCCAAACGGGATAAAAACGGACGGAGATTTATTTTGGAATATTTGTGATTTTTGGGAAGTAAAATCAACGCGAGACGGTGCCCGAAGTGGCCACGAGGGTGGGGCCCACGCCCACCCCAGGCAGGCGCACCCCTAACCCTCGTGGGCCACCCGTAAGGCGGTTGATGCTCTACTTTGGCGGCAAGAAAGCTATTTTTTGGAAAAAGATCTGGGCGAAGGTTTCAATCCAATCGGAGTTACGGATCTCCATATATACACGAAACGGTGAAAGGGCAGCAGACGAGAGCACAGAAACAGAGAGAGACAAAGAGACAGATCCAATCTCGGAGGGGCTCTCGCCCCTCCCACGCCATGGGAGCCAAGGACCAGAGGGGAAACCCTTCTCCCATCTAGGGAGAAGGGCAAGGAAGAAAAAGAAGAAGGGGGGCTCTCTCCCCCTTGCTTCCGGTGGCGCCGGAGTGCCACCGGGGACCATCATCATCACCGCAATCTTCACCAACAACTTCACCGCCTTAATCACCAACTCTTCCCCCCTCTATGCAGCGGTGTAACCTCTCTCTTACCCGTTGTAATCTCTACTTAAACATGGTGCTCAACGCTATATATTATTTCCCAATGATGTATGGCTATCCTATGATGTTTGAGTAGATCTATTTTGTCCTATGGGTTATTTGATGATCAAGATTGGTTTGAGTTGCATGTTTTATTATTGGTGTTGTCCTATGGTGCTCTCCGTGTCGCGCAAGCGTGAGGGATTCCCGCTGTAGGGTTTGCAATATGTTCATGATCTGCTTATGATGGGTGGCGTGAGTGAAAGAAGCACAGCCCGAGTAAGTAGGTTGTTTGCGTATGGGATAAAGAGGACTTGATGCTTTAATTCTATGGTTGGGTTTTACCTTAATGATCTTTAGTAGTTGTGGATGCTTGCTAGAGTTCCAATCATAAGTGCATATGATCCAAGTAGAGAAAGTATGTTAGCTTATGCCTCTCCCTCAAATAAAATTGCAATAATGATTACCGGTCTAGTTATCGATTGCCTAGGGACAAATAACTTTCTCGTGACAAAAAGCTCTTTACTAAAACTAACTTAGTTGTGTCTTCATCTAAACAGCCCCTAGCTTTTATTTATGCGCTCTTTATATTCTTGCAAACCTATCCAAAAACACCTACAAAGTACTTCTAGTTTCATACTTGTTTCCGGTAAAGCGAACGTCAAGCGTGCGTAGAGTTGTATCGGTGGTCGATAGAACTTGAGGGAATATTTGTTCTACCTTTAGCTCCTCGTTGGGTTCGACATTCTTACTTATCGAAAGAGGCTACAATTGTTCCCCTATACTTGTGGGTTATCAAGACCTTTTCTCAAGGCCGTTGCCGGGGAGCAATAGCGTGGGGTGAATATTCTCGTGTGTGCTTGTTTGCTTTATCACTAAGTAAATTTTATTTGTTGTTCTTAGTTGTTCTCTATCTTTAGTTATGGATATGGAACACGAAATACCAGAAAAATTAGGTGTACTTGCTACTCATGGAGATGAGGAACCTCCTAAAACCCTCGATGCTTGTTATGTGACAGATATTATGTACTACTTTAATAATCCTGAGAAAACCCCATTTAATTATGTAATGGGAGTAATGTTGGATCAACGTGAATACTTTAGGGATTATCGCTTGGCACAAAAAGGGAAACTATTATGGGATCAAATTCATATATTGAAGTGGTATGCTCGGCAAGTATGCTTGAGTTATGATTATACTTGTTGCTCTAGGATGAAGGATCCACACCTTCCCTTTTCATGCAAATTTAATGATATTAAAACCTTAGCTTCTTATGCTAATGGTATATATGATTACTATGATGTGGAACAAATAGAAGAATTTGTTGCTTTTATGGGTGCTTATGAAATTGAATCTATGTTTAAAGAGTTTGAAGATTTTGATGATGTTGTTTATAGAACTGAAAATTTAGCTATCCTCAAATATTGCTATGAGAATTATGAATACAATTCTGATATTAATGCACTTATTGAGAGAGTCTCCGCTGTCCAAGAAGAGACTAATATTTTCCAGGAATCTATGGAAGAAGAAGTCGATGAAACTGTGAGCTCATTGGATGAAAAAGATGAGGAGGAGAGCGAAGAACAAAAGGAGGAAGAGCGGATTGATCACCCGTGCCCACCTTCTAATGAGAGTAACTCTTCAACTCATACATTGTTTAATTTCCCTTCGTGCTTCCCGAAGGATGATTGCTATGATGACTGTTATGATCCCATTGATTCTTTTGAAATATCCCTTTTTGATGATGCTTGCTATGCTTGTGGCCAAGATGCCAATATGAATTATGCTTATGGAGATGAACTTGCTATAGTTCCTTATGTTATGAATGAAATTATTGCTATTCCACCCACGCATGATAGTCCTATTATCTTTTTGAATTCTCCCAACTACACTATATCGGAGAAGTTTACCCTTATTAAGGATTATATTGATGGGTTGCCTTTCACCGTTGCACATGATGATTTTGATATATATAATATGCATGTGCTTGCTGCTCCTACTTGCAATTATTATGAGAGGGGAACTATATCTCCACCTCTCTATGTTTCCAACATGATAAAATTGCAAGAAACTGTTTATACTATGCATTGGCCTTTACTTTGTGTGCATGAATTGTTCTTTTATGACATGCCGATGCATAGGAAGAGAGTTAGACTTCGTCATTACATGATATATGTTGCTTTGTGCTCACTACTAAATTACAAATCATTGCTAATTAAAATTGGCTTTGATATACCTTGGGATCCGGTGGATTCACTACTTGAGCACTATATGCCTAGCTTAATGGCTTTAAAGAAAGCGCTGCTGTGGAGACAACCGGAAGTTTTAGAGAGTCATTTATTTCTGTTGAGAGCTTTCATATAGTTTAAAAACAACAAAAATAAAGAGGGGAACCCAAAACTTTTCAAAAAGAAAAGCGAAAGTGAGAAAGACAAGCATTGTTGAAGTGGGAGCTAGCCTTGAACTTTGTTCATGCTCATGGAAACTTTGTGAATCTTGATTACAGAAAATTTTCAATAAAAATAAGTATCCACTTGTACAATTCCATTGTGTTATAAAAATAATGTGCCAAGGTTTGCCTTTAGGATGTTTACAATGCCTGTTGGTTTGTACGGTGCAGGACAGAAACTTTGGCTGTAGTGCGCGATTTTATATTCTTTACTGGAATGTCAAACGGTTCTGATTCTTTTTCCACTGTCTTTCTATACAAATTTTTTATTTTTCCTAATTTTTGCAGAATTTTTCAAGTATCAGAAGTATGGTGAATGTTCAGATTATTACAGACTGTTCTGTTTTAGACAGATTCTGTTTTTGATGCATAGTTTGCTTGTTTTGATGAAACTATCGATTTATATCAGTGGATTAAGCCATGGAAAAGTTATACTACAGTAGACACAATGCAAAAACAAAATATGAATTGGTTTTCAACAATACTTAGAGTAGTGATTTGCTTTATTATACTAACGGATCTTACCGAGTTTTCTGTTGAAGTTTTGTGTGGATGAAGTGTTCGATGATCGAGAAGGTCTCGATGTGAGAAGAAGGAAGAGAGGCAAGAGCTAAATCTTGGGGATGACCAAGGCACCCCAAGTAAATATTCAAGGAGACTCAAGCATCTAATCTTGGGGATGCCCCGGAAGGCATCCCCTCTTTCTTCAACAAATATCGGTATGTTTTCATATTCGTCTCATTCATGTGATATGTGCAGATCTTGGAGCGTCTTTTGCATTTAGTTTTCGTTTTTTTATTTTATGCACCATGCTGGTATGAGAGAGTCCTTGGTTGATTTATAGAATGCCCATTGCACTTTACTTATATCTTTTGAGTATGGCTTTATAGAATGCTTCATGTGCTTCACTTATATCATTTGAAGTTTAGATTGCCTGTTTCTCTTTATATAGAAAACCGCCATTTGTAGAATGCTCTTTTGCTTCACTTATATTTGTTAGAGCGTGGGCATATCTTTTGTAGAAAGAATTAAACTCTCTTGCTTCACTTATATCTATTTAGAGAGATGACAGGAACTGGTCATTCACATGGTTAGTCATAAAATCCTACATAAACCTTGTAGATCAGTGAATATGATATGTTTGATTCCTTGCAATAGTTTTGGGATATAAAGATGGTGATATTAGAGTCATGCTAGTGGGTAGTTGTGGATTGTAGAAATACTTGTGTTGAGGTTTGTGATTCCCGTAGCATGCACGTATGGTGAACTGTTATGTAACAAAGTCGGAGCATGATTTATTTATTGATTGTCTTCCTTATGAGTGGCGGTCGGGGACGAGCGATTGTCTTTTCCTACCAATCTATCCCCCTAGGAGCATGCGCGTAGTACTTTGTTTTGATGACTAATAGATTTTTGCAATAAGTATGCGAGTTATTTATGACTAATGTTGAGTCCATGGATTATACGCACTCTCACCCTTCCATCATTGCTAGCCTCTTCGGTGCCGTGCATTGCCCTTTCTCACCTCGAGAGTTGGTGCAAATTTCGCCGGTGCATTCAAACCCCGTGATACGATACGCTCTATCACACATAAACCTCCTTATATCTTCCTCAAAACAGCCACCATACCTACCTATCATGGCATTTCCATAGTCATTCCGAGATATATTGCCATGCAACTTCCATCATCATCATATACATGACTTGAGCATTTATCGTCATATTACTTTGCATGATCGTAAGATAGCTAGCATGATGTTTTCATGGCTTGTCCATTTTTTTATGTCATTGCTACGCTAGATCATTGCACATCCCAGACATCACGGGAGGCATTCATATAGAGTCATATCTTTGTTCTAGTATCGAGTTGTAATATTGAGTTGTAAGTAAATAAAAGTGTGATGATCATCATTATTAGAGCATTGCCCTAGTGAGGAAAGGATGACGGAGACTATGATTCCCCCACAAGTCGGGATGAGACTCCAGACGAAAAAAAGAGAAAGGCCAAAAAAAGAGAAGGCCCAAAAAAAGAAGAAGAAAGAAAAAAAACGAGAGAAAAGGAGAGAAGGGGCAATGTTACTATCCTTTTACCACACTTGTGATTCAAAGTAGCACCATGTTCTTCATATAGAGAGTCTCTTGAGTTATCACTTTCATATACTAGTGGGAATCTTCATTATAGAACTTGGCTTGTATATTCCAACGATGGGCTTCCTCAAATGCCCTAGGTCTTCATGAGCAAGCAAGTTGGATGCACACCCACTTAGTTTCAGTTTGAGCTTTCATATACTTATAGCTCTAGTGCATCTGTTGCATGGCAATCCCTACTCCTCACATTGACATCAATTGATGGGCATCTCCATAGCCCGTTGATTGGCCGCATCGATGTGAGACTTTCTCCTTTTTTGTCTTCTCCACATAACCCCCATCATCATATTCTATTCCATCTATAGTGCTATGTCCATGGCTCACGCTCATGTATTGCGTGAAAGTTGAAGGTTTGAGAACGTCAAAAGTACGAAACAATTGCTTGGCTTGTCATCGGGGTTGTGCATGATGTGAATATTTTGTGTGGTGAATATGGAGCATAGCCAGACTATATGATTTTGTAGGGATAACTTTCTTTGGCCATGTTATTTTGAAAAGACATGATTGCTTTATTAGTAGGTGATGTCTACTACACAACCTTCTTCTTGTAGACGTTGTTGGGCCTCCAAGTGCAGAGGTTTGTAGGACAGTAGCAAATTTCCCTCAAGTGGATGACCTAAGGTTTATCAATCCGTGGGAGGCGTAGGATGAAGATGGTCTCTCTCAAGAAACTCTGCAACCAAATAACAAAGAGTCTCTTGTGTCCCCAACATACCCAATACAATGGTAAATTGTATAGGTGCACTAGTTTGGCGAAGAGATGGTGATACAAGTGCAATATGGATGGTAGATATAGGTTTTTGTAATATGAAAATATAAAAACAGCAAGGTAACTAATGATAAAAGTGAGCGTAAATGGTATTGCAATGCGTTGAAACAAGGCCTAGGGTTCATACTTTCACTAGTGCAAGTTATCTCAACAATAATAACATAATTGGATCATATAACTATCCCTCAACATGCAACAAAGAGTCACTCCAAAGTCAATAATAGCGGAGAACAAACGAAGAGATTATGGTAGGGTACGAAACCACCTCAAAGTTATTCTTTCCAATCAATCTGTTGGGCTATTCCTATAAGTGTCACAAACAGCCCTAGAGTTCGTACTAGAATAACACCTTAAGACACAAATCAACCAAAACTCTAATGTCACCTAGATACTCCAATGTCACCTCAAGTATCCATGGGTATGATTATACGATATGCATCACACAATCTTAGATTCATCTATTCAACCAACACATAGAACCTCAAAAAGTGCCCCAAAGTTTCTACAGGAGAGTCAAGACGAAAACGTGTGCCAACCCCTATGCATAGGTTCATGGGCGGAACCCGCAAGTTGATCACCAAAACATACATCAAGTGAGTCACGTGATATCCCATTGTCACCAC
The DNA here is from genome assembly GCA_021605145.1 of Aegilops bicornis. Lineage (NCBI taxonomy): Eukaryota > Viridiplantae > Streptophyta > Magnoliopsida > Poales > Poaceae > Aegilops > Aegilops bicornis. The sequence continues at coordinate 516,675,128 of CM038674.1, forward strand.
AGATACGCACGGCAAGACATACATCAAGTGTTCTCAAATCATTAAAGAATCAATCCGATAAGATAACTTCAAAGGGAAAACTCAATCCATTACAAGAGACTAGAGGGGGAGAAGAAACATAAGATCCAACTATAGTAGCAAAGCTCGCGATACATCAAGATCGTGCCAAATCAAGAACACGAGAGAGAGAGAGAGAGAGAGATCAAACACATAGCTACTGGTACATACCCTCGGCCCCGAGGGTGAACTACTCCCTCCTCGTCATGGAGAGCGCCGGGATGATGAAGATGGCCACCGGTGAGGGTTCCCCCCTCCGGCAGGGTGCCGGAACAGGGTCCCGATTGGTTTTTTGTGGCTACAGAGGCTTGCGGCGGCGGAACTCCTGATCTCTTATGTTCCCCGATCGTTTTAGGGTATATGGATATATATATATGCGGAAGAACTACGTCGGTGGACCTCCGGGCTGTCACGAGGTAGGGGAGCGCGCCCTAGGGGAGTGGGCGCGCCCCTCACCCTCGTGGGCAGCCCGAGACTCTGCTGGTGCAACTCCGGTACTCCGTGGGCTTCTTCTGGTCCAAAAATAAGTTCCGTGGAGTTTCATGTCAATTGGACTCTGTTTGATATTCCTTTTCTTCGAAACACCGAAATAGGCAAAAAACAACAATTCTGGGCTGGGCCACCAGTTAATAGGTTAGTCCCAAAAATAATATAAAAGTGGATAATAAAGCCCAATATTGTCCAAAACAGTAGATAATATAGCATGGAGCAATCAAAAATTATAGATACGTTGGAGACGTATCAGTAGCCTTGAAGTATTATTGTTTTATATGTCGAATCATAGACTGTTTCTTTGAATCACTCGTGTCTTAATATTCATGCCATGATTAGACATATGATCAAGATTATGCTAGGTGGCATTCCACATCAAATATTTTTTTATCATTTACCTACTCGAGGACGAGCAGGAATTAAGCTTGGAGATGCTGATACGTCTCCGTCGTATCTATAATTTTTTATTGTTCCATGCCAATATTATTCAACGTTCATATACTTTTGGCAACTTTTTATACTATTTTTGGGACTAACATATTGATCCAGTGGCCAGTGCTAGTTCCTGTTTGTTGCATGTTTTATGTTTCGCAGAAACCCAATATCAAACGGAGTCCAAACGGGATAAAAACGTACGGAGATTTATTTTGGAATATTTGTGATTTTTGGGAAGTAAAATCAACGCGAGACGGTGCCCGAGGTGGCCACGAGGGTGGGGCCCACGCCCACTCCAGGCAGGCGCGCCCCTGACCCTCGTGGGCCACCCGTAAGGCGGTTGATGCTCTACTTCGCCGCAAGAAAGCTAATTTTTGGAAAAAGATCTGGGTGAAGATTTCAATCCAATCGGAGTTACGGATCTCCATATATACACGAAACGGTGAAAGGGCAGCAGACGGGAGCGTAGAAACAGAGAGAGACAGAGAGACAAATTCAATCTCGGAGGGGCTCTCACCCCTCCCACGCCATGGGAGCCAAGGACCAGAGGGGAAACCCTTCTCCCATCTAGGGAGAAGGGCAAGGAAGAAGAAGAAGAAGAAGAAGAAGAAGGGGGGCTCTCTCCCCCTTGCTTCCGGTGGCGCCGGAGTGCCACCGGGGGCCATCATCATCACCGCAATCTTCACCAACAACTTCGCCGCCATCATCACCAACTCTTCCCTCCTCTATGCAGTGGTGTAACCTCTCTCTTACCCGTTGTAATCTTTACTTAAAACATGGTGCTCAACGCTATATATTATTTCCCAATGATGTATGGCTATCCTATGATGTTTGAGTAGATCTGTTTTGTCCTATGGGTTATTTGATGATCAAGATTGGTTTGAGTTGCATGTTTAATTATTGGTGTTGTCCTATGGTGCTCTCCGTGTCGCGCAAGCATGAGGGATTCCCGCTGTAGGGTTTGCAATATGTTCATTATCTGCTTATGGTGGGTGGCGGAGTGATGTAAGCACGCACCGAGTAAGTAGGTTGTTTGCGTATGGGATAAAGAGGACTTGATGCTTTAATTATATGGTTGGGTTTTACCTTAATGATCTTTAGTAGTTGTGGATGCTTGCTAGAGTTCCAATCATAAGTGCATATGATCCAAGTAGAGAAAGTATGTTAGCTTATGCCTCTCCCTCAAATAAAATTGCAATAATGATTACCGGTCTAGTTATCGATTGCCTAGGGACAAATAACTTTCTCGTGACAAAAATCTCTTTACTAAAACTAACTTAATTGTGTCTTCATCTAAACAGCCCCTAGCTTTTATTTACGCGCTCTTTATATTCTTGCAAACCTATCCAAAAACACCTACAAAGTACTTCTAGTTTCATACTTGTTTCCGATAAAGCGAACGTCAACCGTGCGTAGAGTTGTATCAGTGGTCGATAGAACTTGAGGGAATATTTGTTCTACCTTTAGCTCCTCGTTGGGTTTGACACTCTTACTTATCGAAAGAGGCTACAATTGATCCCCTATACTTGTGGGTTATCACTGCCCCCATGCAAGTTCCCATGCTTTATAATGGACAAGCTAACCAACGGGTTCTAGACATTTTTATTTCTTTGTAGCTGCATTCTCCTTAAATTTCGATTTTTGGACTTCTCATACTCCATCAATTTGCCTGAAGTGCGATAACAAAGATGACAGGATCAACAAATATATAGCCTCAACTCGTAATCACATATAGCTTGAAGTAGAATAACACATAAGTAGATTGGTTGTATGAATGTAAAATGACCTTCTTCTTAACCAGGAATCAAAGCATAATCATAATTTCAAATGACTAAAAAAGCTAAACTAAATTAGTGCTGCTATGACAATCTCTTAAAATGCAGGCCCTTATATGGACCCTTATCACTTATATGGACACATATTTGAATATTTATATCTCAGTTTGATTCAAACTACATCGCAGACACATATACTCGTAGATAGCATAATTTAGTTCAAACTGCAATGCATAGACTAGTCCGACAAAAGGTCGATCACTTCGGCCTCGGACCCCCTCCTACCAGACAGCCTGGCCTCCTCGGCATTGTGAACCCCCTTCTGGTACATCTCGAGCAGCTGGCGCTCCTCAGCGATGATATCCGGATGCATCCGCCGGAGGTCGGCCATGTACTCTTCGTATGTGCATTCCTCCTCGAGCTACTCGAACGCCTCCCAGTTATCCCATACCTTGTGGTGGTAGACCACTCGTTGGTCGATTTGTACGGGCGTCGGGACGTTGCGTGTGCCATTTGGAGAAGTTGAGTTTCTCTTTGTAGGCGTAGAGCGTCACTACCTTGATGTCGTACGCCTTCGCCGCGAGCTCCACCGATTGGTGAGAGCCCAACCAGTATCGGACTCCAGTGTTAGTGTCTTTGATTTCAAACCCCCATGTCCCCCACGGTTGCTGCCGCATGTCGTGGTACTTCTTTTTGGCAGTGGCAGCGACAGGTCGGTGTTGAAGGAGCGGGATGGAGGGCGACGTCGCGTCGGTCGCGGTTCAGTTGTGTGCCGCATCGTGGATCTGCCCTTTGAATCAAAGGTGGCGACCTAGGATGGTTGGATCCCGCCATTTCGAGGCTGCTCCGCCCAATTGGAAGCTTCGTCGGAGGTAGGAGTGCGTAGGGGGTGGATTTGGCTGTCGACGGATACAATGTGGTGCGAGCGAGGGGGAGTGGTGGTGCAAGGAGAGGTGCTTTCCTAGCGAGGACTAAAAAATAAACTCCTTTGTAGCCTCTGGTGGACGGGAAAGGTCGTGTTTAGGCCTTTAGTACCTAAATTTTAATAGTGTACAACTATTTTAGAGATCGTCTAGAGATTATTTTAGGAACAGCCACACCCTACCTATATTATAATAAATCACCGTAAAGTTTCATCGTGTTTGGACTTTGTTTGGTATGTTTTTGTGTGAAACAAAGAAATACACAAAAGACAGGAACAGACACTAGGCACTAAGTTAATAGGTCAGTTCCCAAAAATGGTACAAAGTGGCATATAGAGCATACAAGATTGATAATATAATAGTATGAAACAATAAAAAATTATAGATACGTTGGAGATGTATCAGTGGGCAGCGGATCCGAGTCCGACCTGTCCCAGTCGTCTTGGACCTCGTCCCATGCGGTCCGGAGGAGATGGCCGTCCGCATTGCTCTTTGCCGCTTCCGGGAGAAGTCCCCCTGGGAGCGGTCGGACTCGGTCCAATGGGAATCCATTGTGTGCCCGCAAAAGGCGCTTGGATTCGTTGGTCGTGGTGGCAGGAGGCGCTTGCCCGCTGCCTCGCCGGAGGCAGTGCGATCCATCTAGCGCCCCAATGCTGTGGGGGCGGCGCAACCTCTTCAGTGACGCGTCAACCCCCACGGGCTCCGAGACTGAGGTAAATGCCGACATGACTCATGGTGCATCCGCTGCCATGGAGCGGCGTGCCCGCCATGCGAGGCAGAGGGCGCGGAGGAGGAGTTGCATGCCGCTCCAGAGCCGGTACAGGTGACTAGCACCCCCTAACGCAACAATCGCTTCGTGGTGGAGGTGTCGGGCTCCAACAACGAGGGGTCTATCATGGACCTCACATCGACCGGCGATATCCAGGCCATGGGCTCTGACGAGGAAGAGTGGGACATGGAAGATGGTGGCGCTTCAAGTCCCGTGAGTCAGTCCGTGTCTCATGTCCTACTCTTTCTCGTCGGGCACCGCACCTTCACTCCAGGGGGCTCAGCCGGCTGTCAAACTTGGACGGTCACGGAGGCAAACGAGCATCGGCGAAGATTTATTTTTCACAAATACGCAAAGCTTGTGCATCATTGCAGTGATAGAAGGAATGCAAATGGTACAGATAAGGGTATAACACATGACACAAACACAGGAAGGCGTGAACATGGTGCCTGGAGTAGAAAGATAAGGGATGCTCGGCCCGAACAGAGGATACATCACAGCTAACCTACCAAACCCGAACCAAGAGCGAGCAAGATAGCGCCTTCAGGAAGCAGGACGACGCCGAGACGCCGTCACCATCCGGTCTGGATGAACCAGACCTAGGGTTTCCCCTGAGCTCGAAGAGGGGCGCAGCCAAGGGCCTTGACAATGCCTCCAAGAAGGAAACGACATCCGCAGACGCAGTCGCTGCCAGCATCGGCAAGCCGAGCAGGGATTTCTTCCTGGTCTGAGGCTGAGCAATCCCATAGCCACCGTATCTGGAAACAAAGATGAAGAAGTTGTTGGAAATATGCCCTAGAGGCAATAATAAATTAGTTATTATTATATTTCCCTGTTCATGATAATCGTTTATTATCCATGCTATAATTGTATTGATAGGAAACTCAGATACATGTGTGGGTACATAGACAACACCATGTCCCTAGTAAGCCTCTAGTTGACTAGCTCGTTGATCAATAGATGGTTACAGCTTCCGACCATGGACATTGGATGTCGTTGATAACGGGATCACATCATTAATGTAATGATGTGATGGACAAGACCCAATCCTAAGCCTAGCACAAAGATCGTAGTTCAGTATGCTAAAGCTTTTCTAATGTCAAGTATCTTTTCCTTAGACCATGAGATTGTGCAACTCCGGATACCGTAGGAATGCTTTGGGTGTACCAAACGCCACAACGTTATCGGGTGACTATAAAGGTGCACTACAGGTATCTCCGAAAGTGTACATTGGGTTGGCACGAATCGAGACTGGATTTGTCACTCCGTAAACGGAGAGGTATCTCTGGGCCCACTCTGTAGGACATCATCATAATGTGCACAATGTGACCAAGGGGTTGATCACGGGATGATGTGTTACGGAACGAGTAAAGAGACTTGCCGGAAACGAGATTGAACAAGGTATCAGATACCGACGATCGAATCTCGGCAAGTACAATACCGCTAGACAAAGGGAATTGTATACGGATCGATTGAGTCCTTGACATCGTGGTTCATCCGATGAGATCATCGTGGAACATGTGGGAGCCAACATGGGTATCCATATCCCGCTGTTGGTTATTGACCGAGAACGCCCTCGGCCATGTCTCAAGATGTCTCCCGAACCCGTAGGGTCTACACACTTAAGGTTCGATGACGCTTAGGGTTATAAAGGAAGTTTGTATGTGGTTACCGAATGTTGTTTGGAGTCCGGATGAGATCCCGGACGTCACGAGGAGTTCCGGAATGGTCCAAGGTAAAGATTTATATATGGAAAGTTGTTGTTCGGGTTAGGAAAAAGTTCGGGTTTTTTCGGTATTGTACCGGGAAGCTTCCAGAAGGTTCCGGAGGATTCCGGAGGGGTCCGAAGGTCCGGAAATTGTTCCACCACGTCCAATACAGTAGCATGGGCCAGGGGCACCAGCCCCCCAAGGCCCATGCGCATGGGAAGGGGAAAACCCTAAAGGGGGAGGCCTCCACTTGACTTGGGAGGCACTCCTCCCCCCTTGGCCGCCCCCCCTAGATGGGATCTAGGGCTGGCCGCACCCCTGGGGTGGAAACCCTAAAGGGGCGCAGCCCCTCTCCCTATAAATACTTGAGGCATGGGGCTGCCCAACACATGAGTTTTCTCCCTCATTGGTGCAGCCCCGCCTCCTCCTCCTCCTCTCCCGTGGTGCTTGGGCGAAGCCTGCTGGATTGCCACGCTCCTCCACCACCACCACGCCCGTTGTGCTGCTGCTGGATGGAGTCTTCCTCAACCTCTCCCTCTCTCCTTGCTGGATCAAGGCGTGAGACGCCACCGGCTGTCACGTGTGTTGAACGCGGAGGTGCCGTCTGCTCGGCACTAGGATCTCCGGTAATTTGGATCACGACAGCACGACTCCTTCAACCCCGTTCTCATGAACGCTTCCGCTTAGCGATCTACAAGGGTATGTAGATGCACTCTCCTTTCCTCGTTGCTAGTTTCTCCATAGATAGATCTTGGTGACACGAGGAAAATTTTGAATTTGTGCTACGTTCCCAACAAAGGGCATCATGAGCTAGGTCTATTGCGTAGATTCTTTGCACGAGTAGAACACAAAGTAGTTGTGGGCGTTGATGATGTTCAATATGCTTGCCGTTACTAGTCCAATCTTGTTTCGACGGTATTGTGGGATGAAGCGGCCCGGACCGACCTTACACGTACACTTACGTGAGACAGGTTCCACCGACTGACATGCACTTGGTGCATAAGGTGGCTAGCGGGTGCCGCCTCCCACTTTAGTCGGAACGGATTCGATGAAAAGGGTCCTTATGAAGGGTAAATAGCAATTGGCATATCACGTTGCGGTTTTATGTAGGTAAGAAACTTTCTTGCTAGAAACCCATAGCAGCCATCAGAAACATGCAAACAACAATTAGAGGACGCCTAACTTGTTTTTGCAGGGGTATGCTATGTGATGTGATATGGCCAAGAAGAATGTGATGAATGATATGTGATGTATGAGATTGATCATGTTCTTGTAATAGGATTCACGACTTGCATGTCGATGAGTATGACAACCGGCCTGAGCCATAGGAGTTGTCTTTATTTATTGTATGACCTGCGTGTCATTAAACAACGCCATGTAATTACTTTACTTTATTGCTAACCGGTAGCCATAGTAGTAGAAGTAATAGTTGGCGAGACAACTTCATGAAGACACGATGATGGAGATCATGGTGTCATGCCGGTGACGATGATGATCATGGATTCCCGAAGATGGATATCAATGGAGCTATATGATATTGGCCATATCATGTCACTACTATATATAATTGCATGTGATGTTTATTATGTTTATGCATCTTGTTTACTTATAACGAGGGTAGTAAATAAGATGATCCCTTACAACAATTTCAAGAAGTTTTCTCCCCTAACTGTGCACCGTTGCTAAAGTTCGTCGCTTCTAAGCACCACGTGATGATCGGGTGTGATGGATTCTTACGTTCACATACAACGGGTGTAAGATGATTTACACACGCGAAACACTTAGGGTTAACTTGACGAGCCTAGCATGTACAGACATGGCATCGGAACACAGAGACCGAAAGGTCGAGCATGAGTCGTATAGTAGATACGATCAACATGAAGATGTTCACCGATGATGACTAGTCCGTCTCACGTGATGATCGGACACGGCCTAGTTGACTCGGATCATGTAATCACTTAGATGACCAGAGGGATGTCTATCTCGAGTGGGAGTTCATAAGATGAACTTAATTATCTTGAACATAGTCAAAAGACCTTTTGCAAATTATGTCGTAAGCTCGCGCTTTACTTCCACTGCTTAGATATGTTCCTAGAGAAAATATAGTTGAAAGTTGAAAGTAGCGATTATGCGACGAGAAAGCTTATGTCCTTAATGCACCGCTCAGTGTGTTGAACCCCGAACGTCGTTTGTCGATGTTGCGAACATCGGACATACACGTTTTGATAACTATGTGATAGTTCAGTTAAACGGCTTAGAATTGAGGCACCAAAAGACGTTTTTTGAAACATCGCGGAACATATGAGATATTCCGAGAGCTGAAATTGGGATTTCAGGCTCGTGCCCACGTCAAGAGTTATGAGACCTCCGACAATTTTCTTAGCCTGCAAACTAAGGGAGAAAGCTCAATCGATGAGTTTGTGCTCAGATTGTCTGAGTGCAACAATCACTTGAATCGAGTGGGAGTTGATCTTCCAGATGAGATAGTGATGTTTCTCCAAAGTCATTGCCACCAAGCTGCTAGAGCCTCGTGATGAACTATAACATATCGTGGATAGATATGATGATCCTTGAGGTATTCGTGATGTTTGACACCGCGAAAGTAGAAATCAAGAAGGAGCATCAATTGTTGATGGATGGTAAAACCACTAGTTTCAAGAAGGGCAAGGGCAACAAGGGATACTTCATGAAACGGCAAAACAGCTTGTCGCTCTAGTGAAGAAACCCAAGGTTGAACCCAAACCCGAGACTAAGTGCTTGTAATGAGAGGAACGGACATCAAGCGGAACCACCCTAGATACTTGGTAGATGAGAAGGTCGGCAAGGTCGATAAAAGTATATTGGATATACATTATGTTAATGTGTACTTTACTAGTACTCCTAGTAGCACCAGGGTATTAGATACCGGTTCGGTTGCTAAGTGATAGTAACTCGAAATAAAAGCTACGGAATAAATGGAGACTAGCTAAAAGTGAGCTGACGATATGTGTTGAAGTTTTTCCAAGCTTGATGTGATCAAGCATCGCACGCGCTCCCTCTACCAACGAGATTGGTGTTAAACCTAAATAATTATCATTTGGTGTTTATGCTGAGCATAGACATGATTGGATTATGTCTATTGCAATACGGTTATTCATTTAAGGAGAATAATGGTTACTCTATTTATTTGAATAATACCTTCAAAGTGGTCTTGCATCTAAAGGAATGGTTTATTGAATCTCGATCGTAGTGATACACATTTTCATGCCAAAAGATATAAGATAGTAATGATAGTACCACTTACTTGTGGCAATCGCCATGTGAGTCATATTGGCATAAAACGCATGAAGAAGTTCCATGTTGATGGATCTTTGGACTCACTGCTTTTGAAAAGTTTGAGACATGCGAACCATGTCTATTGGTGTATACGCATGAAGAAACTCCATGCAGATGGACCGTTTGGACTCACTTGATTTTGAATCACTTGAGACATGCAAATCATACCACATGGGCAAGATGACCTGAAAGCCCTGCTTTCAAAGAAATGGAACAAGAAAGCAACTTGTTGGAAGTAACACATTTTGATATGTGCAGTCCAATGAGTGCCGAGGCATGCAAAGATGAATATCGTTATGTTCTTACTTCACGAGATGATTCGAGTAGATGTTGAGTATATTTACTTGATGGAACACAAGTCTGAATTATTGAATGGTTCAAGTAATTTCAGAGTGAAGTTTAAGATCTTGGTGACAAGAGGATAGAATGTCTATGATATGATCATAGAGATGAATATCTGAGTTACGAGTTTTGGCACACAATTAAGACATTGTGCAAATTGTTTCACAATTAATACCGCTGGAACACCATAGTGTGATGGTGTGTCCGAACATCATAGTTGCACTCTATTGGATATGGTGCGTACCATGATATCTCTTATCGAATTACCACTATCGCTCATGGGTTAGGCATTAGAGACAACCGCACTCACTTTAATGGGGCACCACGTAATTCCGTTGAGACGACACCGTTTGGAGAAACCTAAGTTGTCGTTTCTTAAAAGTTTGGGGCTGCGACGCTTATGTGGAAAAGTTTCAGGTTGATAAGCTCGAACCCAAAGTGGACAAAATGCATCTTCATAGGACACCCCAAAACAGTTGGGTATACCTCCTAATTCAGATCCGGAAGCAATAGGGATTGTTTCTTGAATCGGGTCCTTTCTCGAGGAAAAGTTCGTCTCGAAAAGTTGAGTGGGAGGATGGTGGAGACTTGATGAGGTTATTGAACCATCACTTCAACTAGTGTGTAGCAGGCACGTGAAGTTGTTCCGTGGCACCGACACCAATTGAAGTAGAAGCTTATGATAGTGATCATGAAGTTTCGGATCAACTCACCGACGTGCCTCGTAGGGTGACAAGGATGCGTACTACTTGAGTGGTACGCAATCCTGTCTTGAAGGTCATGTTGCTAGACAACAATGAACCCACGAGCTATGGAGAAGAAATGGTGGGCCCAAATTCCGACAAATGGTTAGAAGCCATGAAATCCGAGATAGGATCCATGTATCAGAACAAAGCATGGACTTTGGTGGACTTGCCCGATGATCGGCGAGCCATTGAGATAAATGGATCTTTAAGAAAAAGGCGGACGTGGACGGTAATGTCACCGTCTATGAAGCTCGACTTGTGGCGAAGAGTTTTTCACAAGTTCAAGGAGTTGACTACGATGAGATTTTCTCATCCGTAGCGATGCTTAAAGTCCGTCGGAATCATGTTAGCACAAGCTGCATTTATGAAATCTGGCAGATGGATGTCAAAACGAAGTTTCCTTACCGGTTTTCGTAAGGAAAGGTTGTACGTGATACAATCGTAAAAGTTTTGTCAATCCTAAGGATGCTAAAAGGTATGCTAGCTCCAGCAATCCTTCTAAGGACTGGAGTGAGCATCTCGGAGTTGGAATATGCACTTTGATAGGATCATCAAAGATTTTGGGTTTATACAAAGTTTATGAGAAACTTGTATTTCCAAAGAAGTGAGTGGGAGCACTATAGAATTTCTGATGAGTACATGTTGTTGACATATTGATGATCAGAAATGATGTAGAATTTCTGGAAAGCATATAGGGTTATTTGAAAGATATTTTTCAATAGAAAACCTGGATTAAGCTACTTGAACATTGAGCATCGAGATCTATAAGGATAGATCAAAATGCTTAATAATACTTTCAAATGAGCACATACCTTGACATGATCTTGAAGGTGTTCAAGATGGATCACCAAAGAAGGAGTTCTTGCACGAGATGTAAGGTATGAAGTTAAGAGTTAAAGCTCGACCACGGCAGAAAAGAGAGAAAGGACGAAGGTCGCCCCTATGCTTCGTACATAAGCTCTATAGTATGTTATGTTGTGTACCGCATAGGAAGTGTGCCTTGCCATGAGTCGGTCGAGGGGTACAAGAATGATCCAGAATGGATCATTGGACAGTGATCAAAATTATCCTTCGAGTAAATAAGGACATGTTTCTCGATTATGGAGGTGATAAAGAGTTCGGCGTAAAGGGTTACGTCGATGCAAGCTTTAACACCTATCCGAAAGTGACTCGAGTAGCAAACCGGATACGTATAGTGGAGCAACCATTTGGAATAAGGTTCAAGTGGAGCGTGGAAGCAGCATTTACAATATGACATAGAGAATTGCGAAGTACACACGGATCTGAAAGGTTCAGACCGTTGACTAAAACCTCTCTCACAAACAAAACATGATCAAACCTCGTAACTCATTGAGTCTTAATCACATGATGATGTGAACTAGTTTACGACACTAGTAAACTCTTTGGATGTTGGTCACATGGCGATGTGACCTATCGCATTAATCACATGACGATGTGAACTAGATTATTGACTCTAGTGCAAGTGGGAGACTATTGGAAATATGCCCTAGAGGCAATAATAAATTAGTTATTATTATATTTCCCTGTTCATGATAATCGTTTATTATCCATGCTATAATTGTATTGATAGGAAACTCAGATACATGTGTGGGTACATAGACAACACCATGTCCCTAGTAAGCCTCTAGTTGACTAGCTCGTTGATCAATAGATGGTTATAGTTTCGACCATGGACATTGGATGTCGTTGATAACGGGATCACATCATTAGCAGAATGATGTGATGGACAAGACCCAATACTAAGCCTAGCACAAAGATCGTGTAGTTCGTATGCTAAAGCTTTTCTAATGTCAAGTATCTTTTCCTTAGACCATGAGATTGTGCAACTCCCGGATACCGTAGGAATGCTTTGGGTGTACCAAACGTCACAATGTAACTGGGTGACTATAAAGGTGCACTACAGGTATCTCCGAAAGTGTCTGTTGGGTTGGCACGAATCGAGACTGGGATTTGTCACTCCTTGTAAACGGAGAGGTATCTCTAGGCCCACTTGATAGGACATCATCATAATGTGCACAATGTGACTAAGGGGTTGATCACGGGATGATGTGTTACGGAACGAGTAAAGAGACTTGCCGGAAACGAGATTGAACAAGGTATCGGGATACCGACGATCGAATCTCGGGCAAGTACAATACCGCTAGACAAAGGGAATTGTATACGGGATCGATTGAGTCCTTGACATCGTGGTTCATCCAATGAGATCATCGTGGAACATGTGGGAGCCAACATGGGTATCCATATCCCATTGTTGGTTATTGACCGGAGAACGCCTCTGGCCATGTTCAGATGTCTCCCGAACCCGTAGGGTCTACACACTTAAGGTTCGATGATGCTAGGGTTATAAAGGAAGTTTGTATGTGGTTACCGAATGTTGTTCGAGTCCGGATGAGATCCCGAACGTCACGAGGAGTTCCGGAATGGTCCGGAGGTAAAGATTTATATATGGAAAGTTGTTGTTCGGGTTAGGAAAAAGTTCGGGTTTTTCGGTATTGTACCGGAAGCTTCGAAGGTTCGGAGGATTCGGAGGGGTCCGGAGGTCCGGAAATTGTTCCACCACGTCCAATACAGTAGCATGGGCTGTAGGGGCGCCCTAGCCTTAATGGGCCAGGGGCACCAGCCCCCAAGGCCCATGCGCATGGGAAGGGAAAACCCTAAAGGGAGGCCTCCACTTGACTTGGGAGGCACCTCCCCTTGGCCGCCCCTAGATGGGATCTAGGGCTGGCCGCACCCCTGGGGTGGAAACCCTAAAGGGGCGCAGCCCCTCTCCCCTATAAATACTTGAGGCTTGGGGCTGCCCAACACATGAGTTTTCTCCCCATTGGTGCAGCCTCGCCTTTCCTCCTCCTCCTCTCCCGTGGTGCTTGGCGAAGTCCTGCTGGATTTCCACGCCTCCACCACCACCACGTCGTTGTCTTCAGCTGGATGGAGTCTTCCTCAACCTCTCCTCTCTCCTTGCCGGGATCAAGGCGTGGAGACGCCACCGGTCAGACGTGTGTTGAACGCGAGGTGCCGCTCGATTCGGCACTAGGATCTCCGGTGATTTGGATCACGACGAGCACGACTCCTTCAACCCCATTCTCATGAACGCTTCCGCTTAGCGATCTACAAGGGTATGTAGATGCACTCTCCTTCCCTCGTTGCTAGTTTCTCCATAGATAGATCTTGGTGACACGTAGGAATATTTTGAATTTCTGCTACGTTCCCCAACAGAAGCCAACGCCAGTCAGAGCCACCATGTCGGAAGGGGGTTGGCGGGGCTGCATCTGCCGTCGGAGGGTGGACCGCTTCCGAACCCACGAGCATTGGACCTGGAAAAAGGGGGGCTTTGAGGCGTACAAGGTAGGGTAGGTGACGAAGCAAACCACGAGGGGGTGGGGCGATGGCGATCTGCAACGCCGACAAGGTAGGATTGGAGGAACGCAAATCCTAGTTGTCGTGGCCATAGTCGTCGAGACGTCGGGGGCCCAGGCGAGCTGGAAGGAACGCAGCTGCTGGGTCGCCGAGGCCGGAGCCGCCCGACAGAGGACGCCGACAGCAATGGACACCGGAGGGACGAGGGTCCAAGGTAGTCGGGGCCGGAGCAGCGCCAGCAAGTACCCGCCTTGAGGGGCTTCGTGACTGCCACTAGCACTGTAGACTCTTCGCTACCGCGAAAGCCGTCGCTGTGGCTCGGGGGAGAGGACGGGCTGCCGGTGACCAGGGTAGCCGCCTTTAGGCAGGCCGGCCGTGGACACCCTTGTGACCGGCCGCAGATCCCGCGCCCAACCAAGGACAGCATCACTAATAGGGCTAGGCCACGCAGGGAGGGGAGGGAGGATGCAGGGGGCGGCGCCCTGTGGCTGCGGGCCGGTGACGCTGCGCTTCCGGGCAGATCGCGTAAACGCGGGCTTGGGAGGGGCGCCAACGCAGAGCTGGTGACACGGGCGAGGGAGGGGCGGGATCGGTCCGCCCGCCACCGCCTTCTCGGGGCGCGACATGACCTTGCAGACCAGCCCTCCGACGGCGGCACGGCAGAGGCGGGCGGGGAGGTGGTGCGTCCCATGCGGTGGCGGCGGATCTGCGGGCGGGGCCGGGTGGGGAAGCGTGTTGGGGGGAGGGAGAACGGGTCCGCCCCACCGCCGCCATCCTGAGGCGCGGCACGGCTTCGTCGGCCTGCCCTCGAGCGGCGACGCAACGGGGATGGGCGGATGGGGAGGTTTCTAGGCGGCGGCGGACGTAGCTTCCCCCGTGTCGATAGAGAGGGCGATGCGGGGGCGTTTTTAAGAGGACTGGAGACCTCCTCCACTTCGGCGAAGATTTAGACTAGGTTTTACGTTGCATGTAATTGTGTGGATTTGGTAACAAAGTATCTGGTTATGGAAGAAGACATTTGAGATGTGATCGGTCACTATTTGCGGACGCGACTGACGCGTCCATGAACATAGACCAGGTTAGCTATACGTAAACCCGGGCAAGGGCAGCCCGGCCCGACGACCCGACCCAAAAAACCCGGGCCGGGCTCGGGCTTTGTTTTGCAGCCCGAAAGAGCGTTCGGGCCGGGCTCGGGCTTCATTTTTTTTGTATTTCGGGCCGGGCTTTCGGGCTTCAGGCCGTGCTTGCATGTGCGCGTACTAAAAACAGCATTCCTGCCGGGCTTTCGGGCTTGATTTTGGGCTGGGCTCGAGCTTGAAAACAGGGAGTATTTTAGGCTTCGGGCTGGGCTCGGGCTTGAAAAATGAAGGTCAGGCTTTTACAAGCCCGCCCGGCCTGACGTTTGCCCCGATTTAACTATACGTGATTGCAGACTTACCTAGAACGTATCCGAGATAATATCCAGTGATCTAAAAGCTCTTATATTTATCCGACACAATATCGTGGAATTTGACTTGGTAAAAAGCACGTGAACGCATGCGATAAATCTTCACATGTTGACACCGGGAGTAGTTTACACTCACAAAAGAAACAAAGCTACATACTCTCGATAAACGTCGGGTGATTCACATGGGATGCTTCCTCGTTCCCGTTGTAAACTGTAATCTTCTCCCCTCCCCTCCCCGTCGCCTTTGGGCTTTGCCCTCGCGTCGCTGCACTTTCGAAAACGCCTGCTCCACCGAGGAGAGGAGAGGAGAGGAGCCCACCGTCCAGCAGTAGTCCGAGTTCAAAGCCGGCCCCGCCAAAGCCATCCAATTTGCGGAGTCGGGCGCCCACGCCGCGGCGCGCGGATCCACGCGCCCGCCTCTCCTCGGCGCAGTGGAGTGGAGTGGAGCGGAGTCCCGTCCGCCGTAATTAACCCCGACCGGGGTAGGCGATTCCCAGGGCGCAGCGTTGACCCCCGTCCCGCTCTCCCACCCCACCCACCACCCCCCATCCCCCCACGTCACGGGTCTCGCTCCCTCCGCCCTGCCTGCCGCCGCGCCGCTCGTCCCTCCCGCCCTGCTCCACGGCGTGCGTGCCAGGTGCGGACAAAACCCGCCCACTCCGCCATACCGGCACCACCTGACAGGTCCGGTGAGGTTTTTTCCGGCCCGCCCCCCGGAGGAGCACCGCACCGGAGCGGGCGAACGGGTCCTCCCTCGCTCGCGCCGCACAGTCAGTCGCTGCCAAATTCGGATGTCAAATTTGCGTTTTTCGCACTTACGCCAGCGCTAAGTCTCCTCTCCCCACTCTACTCTACTCTCGCCTCGCCTTTGTTAGTGTGCACATCACTGACAGGAGTGAACATAGAAAACTCCCTCCCTCTC
This sequence comes from Aegilops bicornis, assembly GCA_021605145.1. Taxonomy (NCBI): domain Eukaryota; kingdom Viridiplantae; phylum Streptophyta; class Magnoliopsida; order Poales; family Poaceae; genus Aegilops; species Aegilops bicornis. The sequence continues at coordinate 516,691,435 of CM038674.1, forward strand.
TCTCTTCTCAACGCTCTGCCCCAATCCCCCCACCCCCCCCTCCCTCCGGCCCGGCCGCCCCCAATCTCGCCTCCCTCGCCCCCAATCTCTCCCCGCTCCGGCCGGATCCTGCGCCTCCTCCGCGCCCTCGCTGCATCCCGCCTCGGCGAGATCCCGACCCCGCCCCCGCGAGATCCCGCGGCCGCAGCTCCAGCTCCGTCGCCGCCCCCCCGTATCGCCCGGTGCGATGTGCTGGTAAACAAGGTCTGCTCCGCTCCCTCCCCGTCGTTGCTTTGCCTTCCCTCTGACCGGGCCGCGGCCAGCGTCGGATGCCATGGGCAGCGGCGCGTCACGGCTGCTCACCGCGTGCGCGTGCTCGCGGCCGGCGCCGGCGTCCGTCGACGCGGAGCCCTGCCTGGACGACGCGCTCGGCCACTCCTTCTGCTACGCCTCCGCCGCCGCCTACTCCTCCTCCTTCCGCCACGGCATCTCCGGCGCCGCGCTCTCCGCCAACTCCTCCGTGCCCGTGCCGCTCTACCTCTCCTCCTCCGCCGCCGGCGCGGGCTCCGTGCCGCAGAACTACTCCTCTGCGTTCCACACATCCTCCTCCTTCTCCTCCGCGCCGCTGCAGCTCTCCAACCTCTCCTCGGGGCCCCTGGTCCTCTCCGGGCCCATCGACCGCGGCGCCCAGCTCTCCGGCCCGCTCGACGCCGCCGTGCCCTTCTCCGGCCCGCTCCCCACCAAGCCCACCAAGCGCACCTCCTCCTCGTCCAGGGGGCTTTCCAGCAGGTTCCGGAAGCCCTTATTCGGCAGCCTGCGGCGGAGCGTGTCAGAGAAGCACCAGCCGGCGCTCATGGTGCCACTCCGCCGAGACGACGGCGTGCAATGGGCGCACGGACGCGCAGGGGAGGACCGCGTCCACGTGGTTGTCTCCGAGGACCAGCGTTGGCTGTTCGTCGGCATTTACGATGGCTTCAACGGCCCTGAGGCCCCCGACTTCCTTGTTGCCAACCTCTACCGCTTCCTCCTACGCGAGCTTCGTGGGATATTCTACGAAGAGGCAGACAGGGACAGCAAGCGGCTGTGGCAGTTCCTCGCCGACGGCGATGACGATGACAATGAACTCGACTTTTCAGGTTCCGGCCGGTTTGCAATGTCGCTTGCCAGGCTCAAGGAGCGGCGGTTCAACATGTGGGCACATGCAGCGGCTGTGGGTGATGATGAAATCAGCAGGGAGTGGGGTCCCAAGAAGTTGGAGGCAGCGCCAGCAGTGAGGGATCATGGAGCTGTGCTTGGTGCGCTCACTCGGGCGCTGGCCTCGACGGAGGAAGCATACCTCGACATGACTGACCAATCGATGGGATCCCACCCGGAGTTGGCGGTGACCGGGGCATGCCTGCTTGTGGCATTGGTGAGGGATGACGACGTGTATGTAATGAATCTTGGGGACAGCCGCGCCATTGTGGCGCAACGAGCAGATGATGACCATGGTTGCGGGCTTGGAGCCATGAGGATGGATGACATCGGTGTGGGATTGGAGATCGAGTCAAGGCCTGTCGGATATCCTATGATTGGGCTCGAGGCATTGCAGTTGTCTGTCGATCATAGCACCAGCATCGAAGAGGTAACTTTGTGCTGACACTCCTCTGCATAAGCAAATCTGTTGACACAACTTAGAATGAGCTTGTAGCTTATATACATTTATGTTCTATTGACCTGTTGTTCCACTGTTTATTATGTGTACGCCAGAGCTTCTGTCATTATCTGTGAGCAATCTGTTCGCGTCTCTAAATGCAAAATGTGTGTGCCTCTGTCAGCAGTAAGGCACTCTAAATGATCAAACATCACATTATTGTTCTTTTCCGGGTTTGCATTCATATTTCGTAGAACTAACCATGGAAATTATTTTATTGCAAATACCTGACAGCTTTAAAGTTGAAACACCGAGGCAAAAATAAGTTTCATGTCTTTATGAAAAGATCATGTAGAACACTTGTTATCCTTGATGCCTTATTTTCAGTTGGTCAGAGTCACACCCATATGTTTCATCATTTGGTCATTTGCTGTTAGGTTCTATTTTCATCGCCCTTATTTCTATTCTAAATTTGTCAATGAAAGCAGTTGGTCATTTTAGCCCTTGCACTATTTATGCCTATGAATTCATAGTATTTGTTTTGATATGCAGGAAGTCCAGAGGATCAAACGTGAGCATCCAGATGATGATCAGTGTATCGTAAATGACAGAGTAAAGGGCCGTTTAAAAGTTACCCGAGCATTTGGCGCTGGGTATCTCAAGCAGGTAATTGTGATATGGCTTGGTTGGGTGTTTACTAAGATCTTTAACCCTACTCTCATAGTTCATTTTTTTTTGCCTGTTAGCAGTTTATTTTGTTGGCTAAAAAACTTATTTTTGAATGAGTATGAATTTGTTACCACTAGTTAGTGCTTTTAATTTTGAATTATTTAGAAACTACTTTTAGAAGTTCCGATTGGTCTAATGTAATAGAAAACCTAGATAAAGCTTACCTAGAATTTGTGTATGTTGTACAGGCAAAGTTGAACAATGGATTGCTGGAGATGTTCCGCAATGAGTACATAGGCGATGCACCATACATATCATGCATACCTTCTCTTTGCCATCACAAGCTCACTTCAAGGGACCAGTTTTGGTACTTTCTTCCGATGGCTTATATCAGTACCTGAGCAACGAGGAGGTCGTTCTGCATGTTGAGAATTTCATGGAGAGATTTCCTGAAGGTGATCCAGCACAGAGTCTAATTGAGGAACTTCTTTCCCGTGCAGCAAAGAAAGCTGGTAAGCTTTGCCTGTGATGCCTGTTCTCCCCTACCATGTTTCTCATATTTCAATTCTTGATTTGTTTATATGTGACCATTCCTTGTTTTAATCAGTGTTACACGTGTACAGAAATGACATGGTCACGTGCAAATTCATGTACACAGGTGACATGCCATCGCCAAATTGACTGTCCCGGACATATTATTCCAAATAATAAAATGCTGTTGAGTTATCTTTACCAGATATCAGTCAAAATCCTAGCTAGGCTACCCAAATTTAGATTGTCTCTCTGAAGGACCTCACATCATTTTATCATCTTCTTCCAGCCGTATGCCATCTCACATTGATACAATCATTAACATTCGGTCATTGGCTTATTGCTATGTGTCGATGCATTACGTCATACATCTAAGCTGGTTTGAGTTATCTTGAATGTCAAATGTGTTTTGATCTGTTTTTGCCCCATTTCTTCTTTGGCTTTCCAGGTATGGATTTCTACGAGCTACTAGATATACCTCAAGGGGACCGGAGGAAATACCACGACGACGTCACCGTCATGGTTGTTTCCTGGAAGGTAGAATATGGAAATCGTCTGGAACTTATGTGTGATGTTCAGCCGGAACAATGTCAGCATCAACATTTATGGTGCGGCCCCTGCAGCTGGTCAGCGAGCGGAGTTCGTACATGCTCATCAAGACAGAAACATCCCCACACTTGACAGCTTGGCAGGCAGATGATGTGCTCCATGCATTTCTGAAAGCTGTATTCTCCGATCGGAGACCGTGGCTGGTCCAGATCTCAGGTTCAGCACAAAACACAGCCCATGAGTCAGATTAACGCGGCGGAGAACCGACAGGAAAAAGGGGGAGCAATCCCTGTCAGATTAGAGTTAGAGTTCGCCTTGTCCCGCCGCCCGCAGCGTTAATTGGTCACGGTACTCACTCGCCTGTGACAATTTTCCCCTACCTCGCTGTGGTGTTGTAGAAGGTTTGCTTCTTTTCTTCCCTTTCTGGGAGAGGGAGGAGACCTCTGGGACAGGCAATTTTTCTGGGTCATGTAGGGGGTGTAATGAGCCTGTACGGGGCTCGAACTCTTCTTCATCAGAAAGAAAAATGACCATTCGCTCCTCGTTTTGTTCTTTTAAGTTGTCTTCCTCGACCCTGATTATTGGCAAATCTGATTACGCGTGCAATGCAAGTCCCACGCCCGCGCGTAAGGTGCGTCATCCTGGGCCTGGCCCAAGAAGGTCGCGACACGGTGGTGAGGCGGTGGACGAAACTAAGGGTTGGGTATGGGTGCGGCTGGCAAATCCTATTTGACGCCCGCGGGCGTCAAAATGACGAGCCTTCGCTGAAGCAAGTCGACACTTGGGCCGGCCCACATACGTATTTCGTTCGCTGCTGTTTTCCATGCTTCCTGCGGAGTTTTTTTTTTCGTTTTTCTTCTCTGGTTTTTGCTTCCAGTTTTTTCACTGTTTTGGCAATTTTTCAGTTGTTTTGTTCCAGTTTTTTTATTCCTTTTTGTCCTTTCATTTTCTTTCTTTTACGTTTCCTTTTTTATTTTCTGTTTCTGTTCTTCTTCTAATTATTGCGTATTTATATAAAAAGTTCACTGTGTGTTACAATTTTTTCAATGTATTAAGAAAATGCTCATCATATATTTATGAAATAGTTCACCTTGCAGTGTAAAAATGTTCATTGTGTATTACAAAAATGTTTAATGTATATTACTAAATTGTTCTACGTATATTCGTAAATGTTCATTGTGTATTACAAAAATGTTTGTTGTACAGTATTAAACTGTTCAACGTATATTAGAAAATGGTCATTGTATATTATTAAATTGTTCAACATATATTAGACAATGTTCATTATGTATTTAAGTTTTGTTCATCATATATTAAAAAATTGTTCAACATTATACCCATAAAATGTCCATTTTAGTATTTTAAATTTGTTCAGTATTTTTTACAAAAACGTTCACTGTATTTTAGCATTTCTTCAACGTATATTATAAAGATGGTGAACTTTATTTTTAAAGGATTTGCCGCTGCACATTCTACTTTAAGGTTGGCGCTTGTTTTCAAACGTTCGAGGTTGCTAGCTCGGCTGGTCAGCGGTTAGCCTCATTGGATTCCGTCATGAGGTCGGAGGTTCGATCCCTCGCATGCGGTTCTTCTTTTTTCGATTTTTCAGTCACAGCGAGATTATTGGGCTGCCCGTGTGCGCGTCGCTTCAGCGAAGTCGCAACGATCGGACGCACACGGGCGGCGTATAGGGGCTCCCGGTGCGGCTCACCGCTGTCGGAGCGAGTGGGTTAGAAGGAAGGACGGGGCGGCGGTGAGGGCAAAGATGGGTACAAAGGCCGCGATTGACGGGAGAGGGCGGTTTAGCCGGTGCCGCTATTGACGGTTCTTCTTTTTTCGATTTTTCAGTCACAGCGAGATTATTGGGCTGCCCGTGTGCGCGTCCGGCAATGAAGTCGCGATCGGACGCCACAGGCGGCGTATAGGGGCTCCGGTGCGGCTCACCGCTGTCGGAGCGAGTGGGTTAGAAGGAAGGACGGGGCGGCGGTGAGGGCAAAGATGGGTACAAAGGCCGCGATTGACGGGAGAGGGCGGTTTAGCCGGTGCCGCTATTGACGGGAGAGGGCGGTTTAGCCGGTGCCGCGAGGAACAGGAGGTCTCCTAATTTTGTTCCTGTATATCCTGCGTGGCGATAAATCGATATTTTTTGAACATCAGACACAAGCGCTTATATATACGTGCATACATTCATCCTTATGAATGCACACCCTATCCCTATGAGCACCTTCGTAAGACTGTGCCGGCATATTATCTTAAAATTTACGAAGTCATCATAGGCACCCGTCGTTTACGAAAACATCTCCTCCCACTGAAAGCGCATCGCTGAAAATCCTGAAATAAATGCTTAAATCAAACTATTTGAGGGCCAGCTTTTCAAGATTCGGCATTTCGGCAGATGCTCTTCTTGGCCTGCTTCGGAGACAGTTGGGACCTGGGAAGAATGGGATTATGGGAGCAACTAATCCAAGAGCCGGAGCCTTCTCAAAGGTCGCTTGAAGTGGGTTCAGAGCGCATCACTTGGTGCGCTCTCAGCCGCCGCTTCGTCGCGCTCTGGGTGCTCCCTCCAGATTTTATTTATTTTTATTTTTGCATGTTTTTTGGTTTTTAGATGATTTTTTTGTTTTTTTCTTTCTCCGGTCTTTTTAGGTTTTGGACTAAATTATTATTTTGACGTGAAAAAACACGTTTTCTCCCTTCCACAAGAGGCACAAATTTACTTTTCATGGAGGCACGAACACAAAAGGAAAAAAACATGTTTTCTTTTTTCCCCCATGATGAGAGGTACGGATTTAATTCTTGTAGAGGCATGGATTTGCTTATGTGAGAGGCAGGCCGTGCCTCTCGGAAAGGGAAAAAACACAGATTTACTTCTCGTGAAGGCATGAATTTAATTACACGAGAGACACGGTCGTGCCTCTGGCAAAACAAAAAATGTGTGTTCTTTTTTTCCTTCCGCGAAAGGCACAGATTTGTTTACGCGAGAGGCATGGTTGTGCCTCTCGCAAAAGGGGAAAACACATTTTTTTTTCCTACAACGAGAGGCACGGTTTTATTTCTCGTAAAGGTACGGATTTGCTTCTGATGTGCCTCTCGAAAAGAAAAAAACGTGCTTTTGGTTCGGGTTTTTTCATGAAAAAAATCGTCAGAACCTATCAAGATGGGATCTAGTTTTGAATATCTCGATGCGTGGAATCCAACGATTAAAACTGTTTGAGATTTGGACGCACGGTTTGAAAGATAGAACATTTTAAATAAACATATGTATGAAAAAAGGGAAAACTCATTGGGACAACTGACGTACATGCAATGCGATATTTGTGGCAGGAGTGACCTTTACAAAGTGTGCTCCGTAACTAATGATTTCGGCGAAGATTAAGGTATGGTGTAGATATTTGGGTTGCCAAAGTGTTATTTTTTGTAGAACAAGCACCCCAATGTTGCCTGTAGTTTTCATTGAGAGGAAGGGTCAGTTACAAGCTATGAGGGCAAGGAACATACTCTTTGGCGTCCAGAAGAGAACCACCCACCGCAAAGAACTAAGCTGCTCCTGTCTAATGCTTTCCTCCTTCCGCCTAGCAAGCACTCACTGCTTGTGAATCTTTTTTTTTCTACTGTGAGGCGATCTATCAGGCGACTAGGATTTCAGCCGGTCGCTGCCGGCTGCCTCCTTAGCGGCGGCGCGTGTGCTGTCGTGGTTCTAAGCCTGATAGTAGAATGAGGGGTAGGTATGAGGAGGCAAGATCCTAGCTACGGTGAAGTTGTGCACGCAAGATTTACGAGTTCAGGCCCTTCTCGGTGGAAGTAACAACACTACGTCTCGGTGCTTGGGAGCTCGGTCGATTGGATTATGCATGAAGTTACAAGGGGTGCGAACCCTTATGCCTGAGGAGGGGGGTGACTTATATAGAGTTTGCCAGACCCCTCCGGCCCTTAGTTACACAGGGTTCAATGTACATAAAGGTAGGAACGTTACTGGTAACGCCAGCATTAAAGTTACATAAATGATCATTAAGACTACGGAGTGAACGCCCGGTGGTTGTCCTTCAGAGTGACTTTAGACCTTCTGTTCTCTGAGTGGATCCTGGTATGGTCGAATGGAATTGGGATATCTGAGTGAACACTCAGTCGATTTGGTTGAGTCCTGTGGTGATTTCAGTCGGTAGAATCTGTTGTCCTTTGAATGTCCTTGATTGCAGGGCAGTGTCCTTAGGTAGGGAGCTTAGATCAGGTCTATTGCCCTACCCTAGGTACATGTTGTCATCATTAGCCCCGAATGGGTGCGGGTCCGAGTGGAATTGAAGTTGAAGGAGGTTCACTCAAGCTGCCTTTGCTCCAGAAGCACTTTACTTAGGTTGGTGAATGACTCAAAAAGTTTCAACTTCATTTTCAATCGCCTTGAGCCATTCATAAGTTGTCGAGTGAACTTTCGTCAATAAGCTTCGAGTGATTGACAAGGTATAAAGTCTTCAGTCTAACAGATTGCTCTGCTATTCCTGGATCTTGTGAGATTCGAAATTTTGGGAAGCGCGCGGGACGGAGGAGGCCGCAGTAATCGGAGTGAATTAGGCAGGGGCGCCTCGATCTCCGCGCCACCTTTTTCACCACGTACTACGCGCGCGACTGTTGCGGGATTTGACAGGATTACCTGGGCCCATGGGCCAGCCACTCGGGAGGAGGTCTTATATAAAGCGTCGCGGCCGGGGTTTTTTGCACAGTGCGCCCCTTTCTCTTCTTTCCTCCTCTGTTTCTCCTTCGCATCCGCCTCCTCCCTCGGCGCAGCCGCTCTGCTTGAGCTCCACCCTTCGCAATGGAGAAGGAGAAGATGGTGGCTCTGGAGTGCGCGAAGAAGGCGACGGCGAAGGCGAAGGGGAAGAAGACGATCTAGGGCGGGTCCTCATCGAGATCTGGTCTGCCGCCCGGTTGGATCCAGGGCGACTGGATCCGGTCGACGATCTAGCAGGAGGACATGGACGATTTGGCCGAGGGGGACTGATTCCCCATAGATCCTGGCAGCTTCCGGAGGACGAAACCGAGCTGCGGCCGCAGGAGGGTGAGTGCGTCCTTCTCGCCACTCATGTTGACCGTGGTTTTTCTTTGCCCCCCATCCTTTCTTTCGAGGCTTTCTGAACTTCTTCGGAGCTCAACTTCACCACTTTTCCCCCAACACCATCACGTACCTCGCCGCGTTCGTGTCCATGTGTGAGAATTTTCTGGGATGTCGACCGCACTAGTGTCTCTTCAAACACATTTTCACATGTCGTTCCCAGTCGGTCAAAAAGGCCAACCCAAGTTATGAGAGGACGCACGTGATCCAGATGTGCGAGGGTCTTGGGATCCAAATGAGGAGTAAGAGTATTTTCCCAGCCATTATTCTTCCCGAGTCTGTCAGAGGGTGGCAGTCGACCTGGTTCTACTGCAAAGACCAGCCGACTCCAGGCCAGTCGACTGGACCCCCCCCTTTTCCATGGCTTTAGTCGAGAAGCCCTCTACCTTGAAAGTGACTCTGGCGGAGAAAGCGGAGGTGAAGGCGTTGGTCGAGCGAGTGTTCCAGCTTGTCCACGACAACATGACTGGCATGGATCTGTTGGAAGTCTTTCTCAGACGACGCATTCAGCCGCTTCAAGCTCATGACCATCCAATGTGGCTATATTCGGGCAGTGATGACACCACTCGGATCCACCCGGAGGAAGTCGACGAGGATACGGTGGCGCAGTGGCTGCAGGGCATCACCGAAAACAAGGATAACCCCAGAGGGTCTAGGAGGATTCCTCCACTCGACAACTCTTATGAACCAGACAAGGTCCGAATCCAAATTTCTGAGTGTCTTCTTGATTTATCGTGTAACTGTTCTTGTCAACCAACTGTCATTTGTTCAATCTTGTTGTCTTGCAGGTCTTTACCGAGATGTACTCGATGCCCAATGGAGAGCAGGAGCCCGAAGGTGAGGCAAGCGGAGGCGAAAGCGGGGAGTGGCACTCTGATGGAGGAGAAGATGATGAAAGCGATGACTCAGATGACAGTGAAGAAGTCAACTCACCACTGAGGGAGTTCCGGATTAGGGGGTCCTCGGACAGCCAGACTATATCCTTTGGCCGAACTGTTGGACTATGAAGATACAAGATTAAAGACTTCGTCCCGTGTCCAGGTGGGACTCTCCTTTGCGTGGAAGGCAAGCTTGGCAGTTCGGATATGTAGATCTCCTCCCTTGTAACCGACTCTGTGTAACCCTAGCCCCCTCCGGTTTCTATATAAACCGGAGAGTTTAGTCCGTAGGACAAGACCAATCATAATCATAGGCTAGCTTCTAGGGTTTAGCCTCTAGGATCTCGTGGTAGATCAACTCTTGTAATACTCATATCATCAAGATCAATCAAGTAGGAAGTACGGTATTACCTCCATCGAGAGGGCCCGAACCTGGGTAAACATTGTGTCCCCGCCTCCTGTTACCATCCGCCTTTAGACGCGACTGGGACCCCTACCCGAGATCCACCGGTTTTGACACCGACATTGGTGCTTTCATTGAGAGTTCCACTGTGTCGTCGCCATAAGGCTCGATGGCTCCTTCGATCATCGGCAACAATGCGATCCGGGGTGAGGTTTTTCTCCCCGGGCAGATCTTTGTATTCGGCGGCTTTGCATTGCGGGCCAACTCGCTTGGCCATCTGGAGCAGATCGAGAGTTATGCCCCTGGCCGTCAGATCAGGTTTGGAAACTTAAACTATACGGCCGATATCTGCGGAGACTTGATCTTTGACGGATTCGAGCCTATGTCAGGTTCACCGCACGGTCACGACGAGCACGACCTAACTCTGCCGTCGGACGGTGTTCAGGAGATCACACCCGTGGCTACTCCGGCCCTAAATCCAAAGCAGAGTGCGCCGTCCGAGGACGGGTGGATGGATCCCGCCTCGGAGGCCGCACACTCAGTGGCTATAGAGCCGAATACTGACTTCACCTCCCATGAGACCTGTGTCGCCGGACTCTTGGATTCGCCCCCGGCCACGGGCTCCGAACCGCCTGCGTCGGTGCCTATCGAATCTAATTGGGCACCAATCATGGAGTTTTCCTCCGCGGACATCTTTCAGCACTCGCCCCTGGGCGACGTGCTAAATTCATTAAAGTCTCTCTCCTTGTCTAGAGACCCTTGGCCGAACTATGTCCGGCTCGAGTGGGAAGCGGACGACGAAGAAATTCGTTCCCCACCCACCACCCACTTAATAGCCACCGCCGATTTACTTAACCGACATGCTCGATTTCGTTCAAGACATCGACGGTATGGACGACGATGCAGAGATTTAAGCAGGAACCACCGCCATTGTATACTGGACTGCCACCTCATCATATGATATATACATGGTGGACACCCCCAAAGAAGGCGATGGCGATAAGGCAACGGAGGATAATCCCCCCAAGAAGCAATCCAAGCACCGGCGTCAGCGGCGCCGCTCTAAGCCCCACCATAGAAAAAGCAGCGATACCGGCACAAGAGACAATAATGCTCCGGATAGTGCCGAAGACGAAGACAATCCCTCCCAGCCAGGCCTCGAGCGGGAGGATGAGCAACCTAGCCCTAAGGAACAGGCAGCAGACGGAGAATCAGAGGATGACAATTACGTGCCTCTCTCCGAAGACGAGGTGAGCCTCGGGGACGAAGAATTTATCGTGCCTGAGGATCCCGTCGAACAGGAGCGCTTCCAGCACCGGCTCATAGCCACAACAAAAGCCTGAAGAAAAAGAAACAACAGCTTAAAGCTGACCAAGATCTGCTAGATAGATGGACTGAGGTCCTAGCGGCCGAGGAATACGAACCCGAGCGCCCAACCAAAAGTTACCCCAAGCGCAGGTTGCTACCACAACTCTAGGAGGAAGCATTAAAGCCTACGCCTCCAGCATATGATGCGGCTGACCGGCCACCTCGTGGCCGAGACAAAGCGGCATATCAGGCCGAATTCCAGCCCGCACCCCGTCACCAGTCGAACAAAAATACCAAGGCCCGGGGCAACACGCAGGACCTGCGAGATATACTGGAAAACAAAGCAGGACATGCAAGATCGATCTACGGATCACGGGGGCGCGCCCCAGCACGTGACGAAGACCGTCACGCCGGATATACTAAAAGCAAATCCGGTCAGGCCGAATACAGCAGACAAGACTCGTATGAACTGCGTCGTGATATAGCCCGCATGCAGGCGCCAAGACACCCCTATGCTTCACTGATGAAGTAATGGATCATGAATTCCCGGAAGGTTTTAAACTCGTAAACATTGAATCATATGATTGTACAACAGACCCCGCGGTATGGATTGAAGATTTCCTCCTCCATATCCACATGGCCTGCGGCGACGATCTACATGCCATCAAGTACCTCCCACTAAAAATCAAAGGACCTGCTCGGCATTGGCTCAATAGCCTGCCGGAAAACTCCATCGACAGTTGGGAGAATTTGGAGGACGCATTCCTGGACAACTTCCAGGGTACTTATGTGCGACCACCGGATGCCGATGACCTGAGTCATATAACTCAACAGCCAGGGGAATCAGCCAGGAAATTCTGGACTCAGTTCCTAACCAAAAAGAACCAAATTGTCGACTGTCCGGATGCCGAGGCCTTAGCGGCATTTAAACATAACATCCGCGATGAGTGGCTGGCCCGACACCTCGGCCAAGAAAAACCGAAGTCCATGGCAGCCCTCACGACACTCATGACCCGCTTTTGTGCGGGCGAGGACAGCTGGCTGGCTCGCAGCAATAACACATCGAGAGAACCTGGCAATTCAGATGCCAAAGATAGCAACGGCAGGCCACGACGCAACAGACACAGGCGCCGCAACAACGGCGCAATGCCGAAGACACGACAGTTAATGCCGGATTCAGTGGCTCTAAATCCGGTCAGCGGAAAAAGCCGTTCAAAAGAAGCAATCCAGGCTCGTCCAGTTTGGACCGCATACTCGATCGCTCGTGTCAAATTCACGACACCCCCGACAAACCAGCAAACCACACTAACAGAGAATGCTGGGTGTTCAAACATGCCGGCAAGTTGAATGCCGAAAACAAGGAAAAGGGGCTGCATAGCGACGACGAGGAGGAGCCCCGGCTGCCGAACACAGGAGGATAGAAGAAATTTCCTCCCCAAGTGAAAACGGTAAACATGATATACGCAACCCATATTCCCAAGTGGGAGCGGAAGCGTGCACTGAGGGACGTCTATGCGATGGAGCCAGTCGCCCCAAAGTTCAACCCATGGTCTTCTCGTCCGATCACCTTCGATCACAGGGACCACCCCACTAGTTTCCATCATGGCGGTTCCGCCGCGTTGGTCCTTGATCCCATCATCGACGGATTTCACCTCACTCGAGTCCTTATGGATGGTGGCAGCAGCCTGAACCTGCTCTATTAGGCTACAGTGCGCAAAATGGGTATAGACCCCTCAAGGATCAAACCCACAAAAACCACCTTCAAAGGTGTCATACCAGGTGTAGAGGCCTGTTATACGGGCTCAATCACACTGGAAGTGGTCTTCGGATCTCCGGACAACTTTCGAAGCGAGGAATTAATCTTCGATATCGTCCCCTTCCATAATGGCTATCACGCACTACTCAGACGAACCGCATTTGCTAGATTCAATGCGGTACCGCATTATGCATACCTCAAGCTCAAAAGGCCAGGACCTCGCGGGGTTATAACAGTTAATGGAAAGATGTAACACTCGCCAAGATGCGGAGGAGCACATCATGCGGCCCTCGCAGCAGGTAATAAAAGCAGCCTTACGAGGCAAACCGCCAATTCGGTGAAAAAGACCCCGGATACCTTCAAGCGAGTCCGGAGTACCCTGCAGGAGGATCGCCAGGCACGTTTAGAGCTTGCCTAGCAATTCGGCCTCCGCCCTAGTCCCAATCAAGCGGCGAAATTTGTGCCGCGCGTACATAACTACGCACTCAAGATACCATGGGCATAGGCGGAGGCACGGCTATGGCACGTCCCACAATGCGGCTCAACCGCCCCTGGGGTGATATGCCCTTATCATTTTCTCTCTTTCAGGACCTTACTCTCTGGAAGCCCTTTCCGGCAGTCTGATTGTCGGACCCATTACGGAAAGGAAATACCAAGGAAGCAAGAAGTTCTGACGTACAAGGAAATTCCCAGGTGGTCTCTGATAACGATCAATGTTCCTATTTTTACATACCCATACGCATCTTGCCCTTGGATATGACATGTCAAATAATCCTATGTTTTGCTTATTGCATTAATTGTATACGTACGCTTTGACGTATTATTATTGCTTTTCTTTTTGTTTTCCTTGTCTGCTTCTTGACGACAAATTGCACCCGTCCATTTTGATACGACCAGTGCGCCAGGGGCTTCGGTGTACCCCATAACACGGCATGAAAAGTCCGAACACTTTCGACAGTGCGGCACCCCCAACTTATAGGATTACATGCATCAGCTCCGAATTATGTCTTGGGTCAATAGTTCGGTTTGCCCGGCTCCCATGTTTTGGTACCTTACATTTCGCTATATCAGCTAAGGTAGCGCTGGGAGAACTACTGCGATTGTGTCCCGGTTCGTCAGGACGAACACCTCAGTAGAGAAAGCCGAAAACTGACTGTCATGATGAGGCGAGAGCTGGTCGCTGCTCGAGAGGTGTCAAACCCTTCAAGATTTTTTCCGCCTCGGGCGAGGAGTCAGCTTTGTCCGATTTAGGCGTATATAGCGCCCCAAGTTCGGCCTTCCGAATACTATGGGCTTCGCCAAGATTTAAAATTGTAGACTTCTATGGCTAAGTGAGAGCGATAAAGCTTTATAGTCCAATTGCCTGGTTCGTTGTGCTGAACACCTCCTTCGAAGGACCCAATATTGGGATAAAGAGTGGTCAGGTTTATCCCGAACACCTCAAAGATTAGTTACATGGGGCGTGTTTACGACTCGCCAACTCTCAAAATTTATAAATGGCCGCACAGAAGATAATATTTTAAATTAACAAGCGTTATATAGCGCACATGAATTGGTTTCATATTACAGGATCACATGAGTACATTCATTCAAATATTACATCCTTAGCACATTCCTCTGCCACAAGGCAAGCACCCTTCAGGACACTATCATAATACTTTTCGGGGTGGTGATGCTCCTTGCCCTCCGGCGGCCCCTCCTTCGCCAAATTTTTGGCGTCCAACTTCGCCAGATGCACTTTCGCCAAGGCAGGCCTGCGCGCACCCTCAATGCAGATGGACCGCTTTATGACTTCAAACCATGGGCAGGCATTCACAAGCCGCCTTACCAGACCAAAGTAGCTACCAGGCAGGGGCTCGCCAAGCCACATTCGGACTATAAGGCCCTTCATGGCCAGTTCGGCCACCTTGTGAAGCTCGACCAGTTGCTTCAATTGGTCGCTCAAAGGCATCGGATGTTCGGTCCCAGTATACTGAGACCAGAACAACTTCTCCATCGAGCTCCCTTCCTCGGCCCGGTAGAACTCCGCGGCATCCGATACACTGCTGGGTAGATCTGCGAACGCTCCTGGAGAGCTCCGAATTCGGGTAAGTAAAAGAAAAGTTTCCTTCACATGCTTGCTTTGCATAATGAATGCCTTACCCGCCGGTATCTTCTTGATCGCCTCAATTTCCTGGAGGGCCTTTTGGGCTTCGGCCTTGGCATTTTGTGCGTTCTCGAGGGCCTTCGCAAGCTCGGACCCTTGCGTCTTAGAGTCACGCTCCAAGGACTCGTATTTTTTGACGAGAGCCTGGAGCTCTTGCTGCACCTCGCCGACTCAGGCCTCTTGCTTCTCTCGCTCGATGCGCACCTTGGCCGCTTTGTCTTCGGCCTCGGACAACGCCTTCTTCAGGCCGCCACTTCGGTCGTGGCCCCTAGCAAAATTCATGACGATTCTATTACTCAAAAACCACATTTTTCTTTATCAATATACAGACGGGGTATCACTTACCTTTGTTCTCTTCCAGCTGCCTCTTGGTAAGGCCGAGCTCTTCCTTGGACTGCTCAAGGTCCCGCTTCAGTGCGGCGACCTCTGCGGTATGAGCGGCAGCGGCCAGCAGTGAAGCCTGCTTATTCACATAGACACATTCTGATTAGACTCCTGCGATTATTATTTGATCCTCTATTCGGCCTTTCTTTGCAAACACCGAACAGAGCATCAGAGGCTACTGTCTATGCCGTGACATTTTCTTATAACTTGATTACTAACCTCAAAGACTGTTAGGAGGCTGGCACAGGCTTCAGTTAGCCCGCTTTTGGCGGACTGAACCTTCTCGACCACCACACTCATGATAGTGCGGTGCTCTTCGTTGATGGAAGCGCTGCGAAGCGCTTCCAGCAAGTTGTCTGATGCCTCTGGATGGACAGAGGCCCTCGGCACGGACGGCTTGCCCCTCTTAGCGAGGGGTTGTCGATGTAATTCGGAACCACCGGAGGTTCCGGTGCAAGATGTCAATTTGGATGCTAGACTTGCTACCCCGGCGTTAGGGGCCCAGAGGAGTCTTGCCTCGTGGCGCCTAACGCCTGAATGTCGCCTTTGGGAGGCCTCCGAACTGTCTCCCTTGGTTCAGTGCCCTTTGAGACAACACCTCGGCTCGTCCGTAGGGCGGGGGGAGGAGGCGGTCGGGAGTGAATCGCTGTTCATATCCGACGGGCCCAAAGAATCATCCGAAGAAGATACGTCGATGTGGGCTCAGGATGGACTGTGTAATCATGTTCAGCGTGATAAGAAGCAATAAAATAAAACACACCGACAACTATTATGGTATCCGGATACTTACGACTTCGCCAGGGGCTTGTCCCTGGGTAACCACTCCTCGTCGCTAAAAGCGGCTGCCGTGGAATGGTCCGGAAGGAGAGTCCTTCCCTTATTGGACCCTTTGGCCTCCCCAGATGGGGCGGCCTTCCTTTTCTTGTCTCCCCCGGCTGGGGGGGGGGAGAATGTTCCTCTTCCTCCTACTCGTTTTCGTGGGAGGAGTGTGCCTCGGTGTTTTCAGATGATGAGTCCGATATAACCTTGCGTCGGAGACCTTTCCTGGTCCCTGTGGCCTTCTTCTTGGCCTTCTTCTCCGGCGCCTCGTAAGGCGCCGGAACCAGCATCTCCGTTAGGAGAGCATCTACTGGATCTTCGGGCAGGGGGGTTGGACAATCGATCTTCTCCGTTGTCGCTACCCAGTCCTGTTAAAAGGCATAGAGGCTTAGATCCCTCAGACGGTTATACTGGGGAAAAGAACATCTTATGAGATATAAAAGACTTACCGGATTAGCAGGGCGCTTTACGCTGAGCCCGCAATCCTCGGTAAGGGGAGGAGGTACCTCGGCGCCCTTGAACAACACCTTCTAGACGTCCTTGTGCGTCGTGTCGAAGAGCTCTCGCAGTGTCTGGTGCTCGGCCGGGTCGAACTCCCACAAACTGAATGCCCATCTTTGACACAGGAGGATCCGGCAGAAGAGCATGACTTGGACCATGTTGACAAGCTTGATTTTCTTGCTTATCATGTTTCTAACGCAGGATTGGAGTCCGGTCAGCTCCACCGATGAACCCCAGGATAGGCCCTTCTCCTTCCAGGAGGTGAGCCGCATGGGGATTCCAGATCAAAATTTGGGGGCCGCCACCCAGTTGGTGTCGCGCGGCTCGGTGATGTAGAACCACCCAGATTGCCAACTCTTTACGGTCTCCACATAGGAGCCTTTTAAGCCAGGTGACGTTGGGAATTTTGCCCACCATGGCGCCTCCGCACTCCGCTTGCTGGCCGACCACCACCTTCGGTTTAACATTGAAGGTCTTCAGCCACAGACTGAAGTGGGGCTTGATGCGGAGGAAGGCCTCACACCCACCTCCGCTCACCATCCGATCTAAAATGAATGGTTGGAATCAAGATGTCAACTGCGTCAGAACATGAGATAAGGTCACCTGGCTTCCTATATTTTCTTGTGATGAGACGGTCACCCGCACTTCACCACAGGTGAAATCTGGAGGCAGACTCCATGCAAACCTTGTAAGTACTTTGAAAAATCCCCAACTGAACATATTTTTCGAAACGGAGGCAAAAGATTTGCCTCGTTCATTAAATAAGAGAGAAGAGTTTTAGGGTGTTACAAGTGACCACACACACGGCATGGCAACTACTCGCGTACAATAATGGACCCCAGTTTTTTAGCACCCGCAAGAACCCAAAGCTTGGCGTCGTCGATGATAGTCCGAAGGAGGACCGGGGGTGGTGCACTCTTGCGAGGAAGACCCGAGCGTTACGCTCGTTCCAGATTGTCCAAGAAACCAACATTGTAAGGGAGGCCAAGGCTCGTCGATCTGGGTTTTGCAAGCTGGTTCGCTTGTCCCACCATTCCAAAACGGATCCATCCAAGTGCCAAGAAGAGGTGTCCATGTGAGCAAGACCGAATTCAAGGATGACTGAAGTTCCATAGCCGAATAGTGTAGCGACATTTGAAGAAGAGGTGCGCCCATCTCGCCTTCGATCCTGCAGAGCGGGCAAAGTCCACACTTTTCCCATCCGGCGCCGCTCTAATCATCGGCAGTCCAAATCCGGTCTTGGATAGCCAACCAAGCAAAGAATTTGATCTTGGGAGGGGCCCAAGCCTTCCAGATCATGAAGTCCATAGGCGAGAGCGTCAAGCCGAGGAACTGCCTTGTATGCGATGGGTCACGAGTAGATCCCGTTATTTGCATGTTTTCAGATAATGTCATCGTCAGCTTGTGTGTCCAGGTGTAGATCATGCACCAACATCCATAACGTGAAGAACTGACGGATGTGGGCAACAGAAGCGACGATGTTGTGGTTGATCTTAAGAATCCAAGCATTTCCATCGACGGCTTCACGCACTTTCCAATTCTTACACGTGGATGCATCGTATATTAAAGGAGCAATGTCCTTCGGTTTCCGCCCAAGAAGCCATGGGGAGTCCCAAAAAGGTGTTTTGGCTCCATTGCCCAAAATGATGGTCGTTGAGCATAGAAGAAGTCCATGTCGTCCTCCGTGCAGGGGTGCCCAAGCCCCATCCAAAGCTTGTTCGGCGCCTTCCATTCATACCAAGGCCATCTAAGACGTAAGGCCCGAGCAAACTTGTCAGTGTCTAGAACCCCAAGGCCTCCATTACTTTTGGGGCGATGGACCACCTTCCAATTCACTTTACATTTGGCACCGGTCGTCTTATCTGAACCAGATCAGAGAAAGGCCCTCTCCAATTTGTTGATATTGTGAAGAGAGCGCGGTGGCACGATGAGGGGCGTGATGGCATACACTGCCTGGGAGGCAATGACTGATTTGACAAGTGTCGTGCGCCCGATGATGGTGATGTTTTGTCCGTCCCAGGTGACAAGTTTGCTGGCTACCTTGTCCTTAAGGTATTGGAAATCTACAGACTTGAGCTGCCAGACCGAGAGTGGGAGTCCCAGTATTTCATCAGGAAAGTGGCTCTGGACACTAGTACGCCACTGAGGACATGATCCAAGTCAACATTGGAGCACCGGATGGGCACAACCGAGCTTTTGTGAAAGTTAGTGCATAGACCCGTGACATCACCGAAGCCCTTCAAAATGGTGGAGAGGTTGTCGATGTCACTCTTGATAGGGGCCATAAAAATGGCCGCGTCATCCGCGTATAAGGAAGTTCTCATCATAGCACCTCATCCCCGAATCTTATGAAGGAGGCCCTTCCTCGTTGCCAAGTCAAGTATTTGGTGAAGAGGATCAATTGCGAGGACGAATAGCAATGGCAAGATCGAGTCCCCTTGCCGAAAACCGCGACCATGTTTGATGGGAGGTCGGGGCAGACCATTGAGCAGGAAACGTGAGGAAGAGGTGCAAAGAGAGTGGCAATCCAATCACGGAATTTGCAAGGGAAGCCCTTTCGTTGCAAGAGGTCGAGGATGAATTCCCATCTGACAGAGTCGAAGGCTTTTCTTATGTCCAGCTTGAAAGAAGGGCGGGGTCTTATGCTTGTGAAGGCGTCGAGCAAAGTTCCGCACATACATGAAGTTGTCATGAATGCTTCTCTTTTTAATGAAGGCGCTTTGGGCGTTGGAGACGAGGGCATCCATATGAGGGGCGAGCCGCAAAGAGAGCATTCTAGTAATGATTTTGGCGATAGCTGAACATATCAAATCTTTGTGATACGCTTGTCTGTGGCAGGAGCTGGAGCATCATGTAAAAGGAAACTCCAGAAGGAATCACCTGCAGGACTTTCTACGATCTCACAGCAGGCTGGTGAGATGCAACGGACGAGTATTATAATGCCATGCGGTCGGTGATAATTCTCCGGGCCGGTTTTGTATTTGGTTAGTCAACGGTTGAAGATGATTCTCTGTGATCATGGGCTGCGTTTTGATGCATATATAGAATATAGTATGCTTGCAAGAAGGGAGCTTAATGGCCGGTCAAATTTATAGATCTGGAAAGCGTCCGTTTGTGATGTACTATGTGTGAGGCTAGCCATAGTGGGAGTAACTTAGCTAGTAACATAACACATCCCAAGATAAATGTGCTTATGTGGCAAAGAGTTAATGAGGAGAGAGCTGTTTGTGGTAACATTGTATGTTACTGTAACATAACGCGTCCCAATGCAAAATGTGTCTACAACCTAATAAATGAATGCTTGCATGACTCTAAACTTATATTACTATCCACTATGAAGATAGTAACAAAGACTAGTAATATATGCATGTTACTACGCTAAGTTACTTTCCACTATGACTAGCCTGATGTGTCAAAATTGTACGTCGGAAATGGTGGACTGAGGAGGATATGAGATAGGCTTGCTTGCAAAAGAAGGATGTGTGTGTTTTCATAGGCTGGAAGCAAAATTGGCAGGTGACATTATGGGATGGGGTGATCCCACACTACGATAAAAACATGCTGTGTGTAGCACCACCATATTTGTATTCCTCTTGCACCTTCCGTGTGTTAGAGCATCTTTAGCAGATCTCGTGTAATGCCAATCCGCAAAATGCGTATACGGTTCGCGAAAAAACGACTTTGCAGACCGGCGCGGGCGGTGGTAGAGTCAGACCCCGTAAAACGGACCCGTAAAAAAGGATATTCACAAAATATGCTCTTTTACGGGTTGGCTTTGTAGGATCTGCTCGGCCGTCGCCCGCGCCGGCCTGCAAATCCGAAATTTGCATTTCAATTTCAGACATGAAAACACATTTCTTTGCTTTTTTTATTTTCTTCAACAGCATTGGATACATAGTAATTCACCAAATCTTTACTAGAGTAGCAAGACCAAAGAAAACAGGGACCATAATTATTATGCATTTTAGAAGATATCCAATTTCCATAACTGTTCCCACTAGTTAAACCAATATTTTCTCCATGCATTCATTGTTGATCTACGGATTCTTGATCTTACATTCTTCATTCTTCTTCTTTGGTTCTACAGAAGTAGACGTTGCTTCCCCTCTAGTTTCTTCTCTAATTGCACATGGCTTGGCACAGCAACCGATGGCCGGAAACGTCAAATCCGGCCGCCGCGTCAAACAGCCGCCGATCTGCAACTTTCCAGCCTGCCGACGCAGGAGGAAGTGGCGGAGGGCAAGTTCGTGCATGTGGAGGCCCTCCGGCGTTATCCCGCCGGCTAGTTTGGCCGGAATCGTAGGCTGCGGCCCGGCGGCGAGGGGTGGGGAAAAGCGCGTGGCGAGGCGGTGGGTGGGAAAAAGCGCGGGCTGAAATGTCCCTCAACTCTCCCCTCCAACCGCTACCTCTATACAGGGCACCGACCGGGCGAGAGGGGAACCCGCGTTTTCGCGGGTCGCAATCTTTTTTACGGATCGGACGCGTTTGCGGGGTCTGGTCGGACAGGATTTTCTGCGCGGACCCGTATTTTAACGGTTATTTTGTGGGTCGCGGCATTCTACGGGGTCTGCTAGAGATGCTCTTACTCCCTCCGTAATCTAAACACATTTATATTTCTTTACCGAGGAAGTATTTACTGGCAGAGAATTTTGAGTGCCTCCAGAAATACAAAGGGTCTAATAGACCAATGAATCCCATAAACTCGATTTTTCATTAATTAGCTGAGTAATTTTCTTCTTCTTAATTAATCGACGAGGTAAATCTTTTGCTTCTGTTTAAATTTTTGTCCGATCGTTCAGTTTAGTCACATCCAAGTTCCAGGTGTCATTCCTCAGGCTCTCTTTCGACAGCCTTTTTCTTAGCCCATTGGTTCGGTTCAGGTGCCACCAACCCAATTGCAACGAATGCTGCTACTTTTTTCTCCCTGGAACAAGAACGAAAGTTACTTGAGTATAGATCACTTACTCTCTCCACTACCTCTAGTAGTAGTACTTGAAACGGAACAGCGAATAGGTATCTTCTTCTTAACCTTAACTTTGAATGTAAAACCAAACTTTCGGCATTGACCTGGAGCAAGTGGCACCCCATATCCCACTTGTTTTCTCCCTGGAAATCTCATAGCGCGTCTAACGTTGAGGATAGGGAACACGCCGCGAAGCATCGTCGTGCTGGGCACTCAACCGCCGGCAACCAAAACCAGTATGAACAGAGACAGAATGAAACCAGGGTTAACAATCCAATAAAATATTAAGATGGTGTTTGGTTCTTTAGTCCTAGAATTTTTTTTAATCTCTAAGACCTTTTGAAAAAAAAATTCAAGGAGGTGCTTCTAAGAATTTTTAGCAAAAAGTCTCTCCCTATTTGGTTTGCTAGGGATTTTTAGAGATTTTTATTAGTCCCAACACAAAAAAAGTCCCTGAAACCAAACACCCCTAAGATAGATCAGTAAGTAGTATGAATATCGCCCCAAATTAAGCTTCCTCGGCACTAATGGCCAGCATCTCTTTCAATTATGAGCCCTTTGACTATTCCCTCGCAGAATTGCCGGCCTACGTGTTGTACATATAGCCTCGTCGCATCATTTCTACTCCTACTTCAAATAGACTTGGAATGGGCCATTAGTACGAGTTGGTGTGGTGTGCATCGCGATCTATGGACATGGACATGGAGGAGCCTCCCCACCTGTTCCTGTGCCCCATCTCCATGGAGCTCATGGAGGAGCCCGTCACGGTGTCCACCGGCGTCACCTACGACCGCCGCAGCATCGAGCGCTGGCTCTTCTCGTACGGCCGGGCCACCTGCCCGGCCACCATGCAGCCGCTCGCCAACCTTGACCTCACCCCGAACCACACCCTCGCGCGCGTCATCTCCTCCTGGCTCGACCGCGGCTCCCCTTCCTCCTCCTCCTCGTCTTCGTCGTCGCCGTCCACGTCGTCGCTGTCGAGTCCGGTCCACGAGCTGGGGACGCCGCTGACGAGGATGCTGGAGGAGGAGCGGCTGCGGTCGGCGCTGGGCGACCTCGAGGGGACGCCGTTCAAGGTCACAGCGCTCAAGAGCATGCGGAGCTGCATGGCGGGCGACGTGGCCATGCAGATCATCTTCGTCGCCTCGGGCGGCGTTGAGGCGGTCGGCCGCGTGATGGCGCAGGCGCTGGCCGAGAGCGGCGCGGGAGGCGACTTCTCCGCGTTCACGGTGTGCGAGGAGGCCGCCGCGGTGCTCGCCGCACTCCCGCTCTCCGACGAGGCGTCGGTGGGGCTCGTTCTTGCGCCGGAGTGCCTGAGGCCCGTCATGGCTTTGCTCCAGCGCGGCAGCGCGGAGGCGAGGCTGCACGCCATGGACATCCTCACCAAGATCTCCAGTGCCGGCGCCGGTGACCACTGGACTGCCGGCATCGACGTCGACGACGTGCTCAAGTCCCTCCTCGAGCTCCTGTCCGACGAGGTCTCCGCGCGCCTCAGCTCGCGCGCGCTCGACGTGCTCCTGGACGTCGTGGAGCGGTCGCCGAGCGGGCGCGCCAAGGCCGTGGAGGTCGGTGCCGTGCACGTCCTCGTCGAGCTCCTCGTCGTGGACGCCGACGACCGCCACGTCGCCGAGCGGATACTGCTGCTTCTCAAGCGGCTGTGCAAGTGCCCCGAGGGGCGCCTCGCCTTCGCCGAGCACGACCTGTCGGTGGCAGCCGTGGCGAGGACAATGCTGCGGGTGTCGGATCTGGCCACGCAGCTGGCCGTCAAGGTGCTGTGGCTCGTGTCCATGGTGGCGCAGTCGGAGAAGGTGCTCGAGGACATGGTGCTCACCGGCGCCGTGGCGAAGCTGCTCGGGCTGCTGCATGTCGAGAGCGCGCCGTCTACGAAGCAAAAGACGGTGAGGATGGTGAGGATCCACGGCGTGTTCTGGAGGCAGTACCCTTGCTTCCCCACCGACCTCAAGGATTACTTGAGGTTGCTCGATTGATTTGTTCATTGGTTTCAGATAATCTGCAAGAAAGTGAACGAAAACCGTGAATTTTCTTATAGTAGAAAAGTTTTGGAACTAATCTATTTGTGATTATAATGTAAGGACTATACGGAATGTACCTAAAAATATATGGAAAATGTATATGAAACAGCAAGAGCATCATTCCCTCTTACGTCCACCTTAATGGTTTCATGCAACATTACCAATTTTCTTCAAGAAATTGGCAGTTGTGCTCTCTCCTCATGTGCACTGGATAGGAAGTGCGGCTTGCCGCACCCCACCCGCACCAGCCATAGCCAGCAGCCCGGTAAGGCATGATTTATATTTCATAAGTTAAGAAAAAAATCCAAAGTACCAAAGTCTATTACATATCAGTAGTGCATTTTCATAGGAAATGCAATATGATATACCAAAAGAATAAAGGTTCAATACATTATACCAACAAACGTCACAACTAATTATTACTCTGCCATCCAGATGACGAGTCATAGAAATAGGAAGTGTATGAACAATATATCATAGCTTATATGTGCCCAGTAAGTCACATTGATTATATACATGAAGCGAGTTTACATCATCGATACAACTCATTCAATCAGAACTATTGATTATGGAAGCATAGAAGTCGAGTTTGTAAAGTGCCCAATTCACCTGCAGAGAATAGCAATCTTGGGCAAGCCCACATAGACAATTCCATCTACATGGTAGAGATCAGGTGCACAATGTAAGAATGCTTGATGGTGTCGGGGCTCGCCTCTATAACCCAACATTCTTGACCTCCCTCCAACAGCCTCTTGAGTTCACCAATCTACAAACCAGCCCCATAAGAACACATAATCACACCAAATGGCAAGGTAAGTATTCCCGGCAAGCATCGACCAGAAAACTCTGACTGGAACTACATGATATTAGATGCAACTTTTCATCTCAACCATATGCGAATACTGATGGAAGATGCATTACTTATTAGGCACATGTAGAATGAGGTACCAAAAGAGGAAGTGGTACAGAAAAGAAGTGAACCAACATGATAAAAGAGGGCAAAGTGTTATGACAGACCTTTTATTTTCAATGAGTTGATGAGCTGGAGACCATATAATTTTGAAGGTCTGACCAACTGTGCATACCATGGTTTCGTGCTTGGAATTCTCTAAGCATTATAAGTACGGTCAATATAAAATTGTAGAGCACTTGCAACCAAGAAAAACATATAAACATGACCCAAACAACCTAAAAGTAAATCCGACCTCACCAATTGAATCTCAAACCCTGGTAACATTCTTAAAACAATAAACCATTTACAATATATTGCAATTTGAACCACTAATTGTTTCGAACATTAGGCAATTTCTTAGAACACTCCCATATCAATTTGAATCACTTAATTCTGTTGTGTGATGGGAAACACTAATTTAGAAGATATGACAATGTTTGATTTGAAATCATATATGCTAAGGCATCACATCAACACAAGTAAGGTCTAGGCAGTTTCTACTTGGTTTCTCTGCTCAAAGCTCTTACACAATAAACAACACAGTGTTTGTTAGCAGCTAAAGGCTCTCCCGGAAAGAAGGAAAAAAACATTACTACATGATCTTTCATTCATAGGCATCATATGCATGTGCAGAGTTTCTTATAAGTTGTACAAAACAAACATCAGCACACTATAGTAGATACGCATGCGCATTGAGACCCCAAGCTAGGACCGATAGCTTGGTTTTTAAGTTACTTTGAGGAAAAATACATCTTGTTCTTCGCCTCAAAATGATTTGCCTGTATGAATATCAGAATATGGTTCTGAAACCATGGTACTTAACTGGTTAGTACGTTTTGTCATCATATTAATTCAGTTGCTCTGAGAATGAAAAAGGGCAATCATTCTTAACAGTAATCCACAACTAAAAACCAAGAAAAACCTTAGTGGATCTAGCAGGCATGAGTGATTACTGATTAGCGAAAAGGGGAACCGGACCAACAGAGATAAATACATAAGAGTGAGAGAGACATGAGATCCTCACAATAGCACCACCATGTTCAGCGACTTGCACAACTCTCACTACATCGACGCCTGTTGGGAATCCTACAATAGTAAAGAGAACACTTAAATCATAATTAGGCCATCCAGCTGAGAGTTAAACAGATGTGTGCAGCAATAATCTTGGAAAAACAACAAAAATTTATACCTAGAAGAAACAGACTATAACAAATGTGTTGCATATATGTCTTTACCGTCTTTCTGAGATACTGACAAATTCCCCTTCATGGGCACTTTTGGAGGCTTGTTAAGCACAAGTACGGCTGAGTCCTATAGTTTACAAATTTTAGCATACTATGATGAATCTAATTAAGGAAAATTAATAACAAAACCCTAGGCGACACCTTTGAAATATCACTAAGTAACTTGTGAATGGCATTTTTATGGTATTGTGGAAATCATATAATATGTAGATAGACACTTGATTTACACATATCATAATCTTGTATGTGCAAGTTAATTTACTGCACTACTGATAGTACAGAGGGTCAGAGTCTTACACAACTGCCAGCAAAAAAACATTTGTTATGGCAACAATCATGGAAGAAACTAATCATTGTACAACATAGAATGATAGTTTACCTTGTAGATGACAAGCCTTCTCAGGTACTCAATCTCATCCCTGTTGGGATGTAGTGTGGCAGTTGGAATGGTCTCATATTGCTTCTTTATCTCGGCCTCAGCCACAGACACAGGAAGATGAATTCTCATGCCAGGCTCCATCACTTCAGAATGCTTGATCTGCAACGAACTACTGAGTGTATTTACTTCATTCACATAGTAAACAACAGTTCACTGAAAGGAACCCCAGAAAATACAAAATGAATTGTTCATTACATACCTTGGAAGAGAAGTACCCTCTGCATGATCTTTTGGGTGAGGGCTACTTTCAACATTCCCCCATTAGTTGGACAGCCAGGTGTACCTCAACTGCAGGCGAACCGAGGGAAAAGAAAGCCGAGTCAAGGAAATTCGTTAAACTTGAGATTACATTAAAGCATACCGTAGATCTACTAAGCATTGAGAAGGAAAGGCACTATATTTCCGAGGACAACATGGTTAAAAGATGGATGGCAAAACATACTATAATTTTCAAGCAAATTTCTTGGCAGATAAAATAAATAACTTTCCAACTCCTAATCCTGTATTGTAGAAGAGCATAGAAAATAGCAAGTGATTAAGTATATTGATGAAGCATCAACAAAAACGCTATATCCGACTAAACCAAAAGGCTACGACAACTCAGTTCACTCTAATATAATATTAATAAAGTCTTCAAAAACAAAAGTCCAGGTTCCTTTTCTTTTCAGCTAACCACAAGCATCAAAACATATGTATACCAAAAAGGATAGCGCATAAACTTCAAGATCTTGAATCAACATATAGTGCCCAGATTTTCCCACATGTGCATACCATCAGAAACTGGAGTGCCTTTACCTGCATCATCTCCTAGTACCTCAGAGGCAGACACATGCCGAAGCAAACTGTATTGTATGAAAGTGAGAAACCTCAATCTACATGGTTGTAGCAAAGTAGAGAATAAACACCGAGGAAAAAAAGAAGAAGAACCATGTACCAAGCAACAGGAAATAGAGCTGGGCACTGTTTACCCTGTGAACATTGCAACACCACCACCAGTCAGCAGCTCCAGAAACACAGCGTACTCCGAGACCTCGCTTCTAAGCTGGAACAAGCTGTGAAACAAAAGTGTGAGCCAGGAAACAAAATAAGGCAAACTAATAAATAGAGCTAGCCATATGCAGAAGCAATGAACCCTGCAATCGAGAAGTGCAGATAATCACGAAAGCAGAGAAGTAACATAACAAACATTTCTGAAAATGCCAAACAAAAACAAGTAGAGCAGATGGACATAGCAAGCTTGAGGTGCATCCAGAGCACATGCCCAACACTCGAGAAGCACAGAATGAAGTCCTATAGCATGGACACCGAACCGATGAATCTCATACCCAAAAACCAAGAGTGCATACACCCCAACAAGCCCAGATCCAACACTCTCTTCCCAACCAACCATATGAACTATCCAGCCCCCAAGACACATGAACAAGCCAACACCAAATTACAAAGAATCTGGGAAACCAAAATGAAGAACAGAAGCCAATGAACATGCCATTCTTCTCATTCTCTTTCAGAAGGTCACTGGACAAAGAAAAAACACAAGACTAAATGGACACAAGCCAAGCAGACCAATCCGAAAGGCACATGACTCGACAGACTAATCCAAAAGGAACATGGTCAAGCATGCATACACATCTTCTTGACAGCTCTCACTACAACTCGGATACCTATGCGCACAAAGGAAAAACCCCAGCCTTAGCAAGATCCAAACAAGCCGAAAAAAGCACACCCTTGTTACCCACAATCAAACAAACGAGGCAGAATTGAGAACCACTAAAATCCAACCAGAGGACACCATTCTCTGCCTCCACGCACATAAGAAAACAAGAAAGAAATGCAATCGATTTGCCATCAGGCGCACACACCATACCGAGCTAAACAACAAACACGCACAAAGCGCAGGATCACCAACCTAGATACGGAAAGACACCTAAAACAAAGAAAAGGGAAAAGAGGGTCGACACAGTAGATCCCTGGAGCAAGACGCGAAGAACAACACGGACCCGATGACGAACAAGTGAGGAGGTCAAGCAGGAGCTCTACAAAGGATGGACCAGCCCACAAAAATGTCAAAACCACACCTTAGATCAAGCAGACGGCAGAAATTGGGTCAAAAGGAAGACTCACCCACTGCAGTGGCGGCGGCAAGCTTGGTGACGGAAGAGGAACCGGGAGGAGGAGGGCGGAAGGCTGGGCGACGGGTCATGCGATGGGAAGTGGGGCGGCGCGAGTGCGAGAGGAAGAAGAGGAGGGGCACTACTGCCTCCTTCCCCGCCGAGTACTGAGGCGCGACGACGGCGCCCTGGACACCTCGGCCTCACGGCCATCCTTGTAGCCCCGATCCTCCTCCTCCCACCCTAAGCACCAATGCGAGCGATGTCCTCAGACGCTCAAGGCCACGCCCCCTATGCCGCTTGCTGTTGCCTCGCCTTGCCATTCCTCCTTCCAGCCGGAGCGGGCGCCAGATCGAGGGGTGGGAGGAGGAGGACGTGAGGGCAGGAGGTCGGGCGGCAAGGGAAGGAGGCGAGTGGCGGCGCTTAGGGGTGGGAGAAAGAGGAAGGAGGCGGCTGGGAGGGAGGGAGGCGGCTGCAGGAGGCTTGGAAGCGAGCGAGGGAGGAGAAGCCGGCTAGGTTTCACCAAGGGCGTGGCCCCCCTTTTATACCCCTAGAAAGTGAAATGACGAAAATACCCTCGGGGGGCACTGGAATTACGTGCGGTGGCAGGCCGAGAGTGAAACGAGCGCTCAGTTTTTATCCAACGGTCGAGGGCGTTCAGGAGGGGGATCGAACGGCCGGAAACGCATCAAGGAGCCGATCCGACGGCCAGGAGGCTCAAATCGCTGAGGAGCCATGTGCATCCACTCGTCTCTTATTTCTGGATTGCATTGCTGATCAATCCCTAATCATAGACCAAGCGCCGTCTCACGAATCCACAGTACCGTGTAGGTCTCAGATCCTATGCATTGCAACATATTTGGCATGAAACATACCATATCCCCACACCCACCCTCGAAGGTAGCTCCGCTCCCCCCTCAAGGCCGTGGGCCACAGGGAGCCACCCATCAAGGCTGCGGCTTCACGACCATGGCTCGCAGCCGCCTGCGGCTCCCTCTCCCCGCCTGGCCTGGCCATGGACGGAGAGGGACGGGTCGCTCGATCCCACCCAAGATCCCCTTCCGCCCGGGCGGTCAGCCCCAGATCCGTCCGTTCTCCCCCAAGCCCACCCGCCGCCTCCAGCCTCCGCCACGAATCCTGCACCGCTGGGAGTGTTCCAACGCTGGCAGGCTTTTCCTCTCCGGATATTGCTGCCTCGCCAAGAAGGGCAACCCCGCCTTTATGTCCATCGTGGTTCGGCCGCCTGCCGCCACCCTCCCCCGGGCCAGCTTGATGGATGGACAGAGGTCGATCCTGGGCTGGGCTTAGCGCGCGATGCCCATGCCGGGGCAGCGGCTGCCCGTCAATGCCACCGCCGCCATTCAATGCGGACGCCGGGCGAGGCCTTCTTAAGGCGCTTCAGAGGGCTCTGTTTTCGGTGCGAGCTCCGAGCATCGGCGAGTAGATCAGAGGATCCCATTCATCGCATCGAGTGCAAGCTCCCGGCCACATCTCCCGCGATTGCCCTCCGCCCACACCCCAAGCAAAGCGGACCGTAGGCTGCCCCGAGCCGCGGTCCCGCCCGCCTCCGCCTCCGGCCCCCACTCCACCGCCGCCCAATCCCACCCGGCCATGGAGCCTGCCGCCACATCGACCTCTAGGAGGCCGAGGAACAGCCACAAGGTGGTCATCGAAACGCCTGCGATGGAGCACCAGATCGCCTTCCTCCGCCGTCACGCCGTCCTCCTGACCGCGGTGGCGGAGAGGCACGCGGCCAACCCCATGACGGTGGGCCGCGCTTTCGACGCCGGCCGCGCACCCCTGCCCTGCTTTGTGGGTCACGAGCCACGACCCGGAGGACTTCCTCGTTTCTTCGAGCTGCCGCCCACCACGACAACGCCGTGCGCCGGCTCTCAACGTCGACGGCGTCGTCTTCTCCATCAAGCCGTGGCACGAAGACGATCACGCAGTGCACCAGGACTTCATGCTGCACGTCCGGGTGGTGATCGAGAAGATGCCGCTGCAGATGTGGTCCGTGGAGAGCGCGGCCGAGGTCCTCGGCGTCAACTGCATCATCGACCGCCTCGACACCCGCACGCACGAGCGCGGCCACACGCGGACCTTCGCGTGCTGGGTCTGGGTCTGGGACGTAGCCTTCATCGCCACCAAGCACACCATCTGGCGGGCGGCGCGCGGCGCGGGGCGCGTTGAGACC
Organism: Aegilops bicornis; assembly: GCA_021605145.1. Taxonomy (NCBI): domain Eukaryota; kingdom Viridiplantae; phylum Streptophyta; class Magnoliopsida; order Poales; family Poaceae; genus Aegilops; species Aegilops bicornis. The sequence continues at coordinate 516,722,028 of CM038674.1, forward strand.
ATGCTCGGCGCCTCCCCCCCGAGCCGCGAGGTGCCCCTCCCCGCGTCAAAGATCAGCTTCTCATCCACGTCCGACGCGCCGAGGACTGGTCCACCTCGCCAAGCGCTCCTGCACTCCGCCCGGGCCTTTTCCCTCCTCGGGTCCGACGACGAAGCGCTCGACGGTGGACCGGCACGTGGGCGATGCACGTGGAGGACGGCCAAGGCCAGGCGGCACCCGGCGGTCGTCGCTCCGTCTGGCTGTGGCAGCCTGCAGCTCGGCCCCCGCCGCGACAACGACGACCAAGATGGTGAGCGGAGGCGCCGCTCATGGAATGACGCCCTCTTGGGAAGGCCGCAGGGAGGGCGTGAGCCGCTGCCCAGGCGCGGCCCCACGGCCCCGCCCAGGCAGCGGAGCAGACGCTGTTACCGTGGCGCCACCACAAGGGTGGCCGCAAGCTGGGACGACGGTCGGCTGCAGCCTCAAGGCCACGCCTTCTCCCGCCAGTCGGAGGCGGCGCCTCGCTGCCCCACCTGCCTCGATCGTTCTCGAGCCGCACAACCCCGCCTCTGGCCTCCGCTTTTCGCCGCAAATGACAAAGATCCTCCCCATGCACCACGCCGACAAATGACAACGACATGCTTGGGATCAACAAGACCATCGCCGACACGCCGCCACCCCGCCGAAGTTCCCCGCCCACACCTCTGCCGCCGCGCTCTGCGCCGACTGTCTCCATCGCTGTCCATGTGGGCGCGGCGGCCGACTTTCGAGGGGCAAAGCAACAACTTGTTCCACGACGCCGCTGCCCGATCATCCTCGCTGCTTCCCGCCAGCGCACCACGCCCTCCCAACTCAAGGGAATCTCAACCCTCCCAAGACAACAGACGCCACGCCAGCGGCAGCTCCTCCGTCCCGTGGCGCAAAGACGCTGGCCCTCGCTCGTCACAAGAAGCTGGGCCTGCTGGGTCCAAAGGAGACCATGACTGCCAAGGCTACTGAAGCTCTCATCAAGCGCTTCGACACGCCCCTCTCCGATGATGACATCGCCATCATCGCCAAGCTCACCCGCCTTGACCCGGAGGCGCTCAGATTATGCGGCCAAGCATGGCCGCCCTAATGCTGTTGAAGATGCGCTTTAGCTATGTTAGGTCGCCGACTATCTTCCTTAGTATTAGTCTTCGGCAGCGATTGGCCTTAAGCCAATTCAAGTTAGGATCCATGTTGAATCTTCGTAGTTCATGTCATAGGGCTGGTTGGTTAGCTTCAGGCCGAGAATCGGGGGCCTTTGTTGGTGGTCTCGGTAGCGCCTCTGCTAGGTTGGATGTGTACTGTATTTGCTGCAACTCAATAGTAATCTGATGTTGCTTGGAGAGATCATCTGTGTCCAATGTCTAGCACACCATTTTCTATCATGAGTTGGAACGTCAGGGATTGAACTCCCCAGCCAGGGAGATTTGCAAGGCATGAGCTAGCTGCTTCCCTCAGGCCACCATCCTCTCGCCTGCAAGAAACAAAGCTGGACTCGGATCGCTAGCACCGTCTATGACCTAGGGGCCTCTGCAGAATGGAAGGCTGCAGCGGTCACGCATGACGAGCACTGTGAGGGGCTGCCATCCTATGGAACAAGCGCGTTGTTGACTTGGTCACCCACGCCGTTGGTTGCTTCTCCATCACAGCCAAGGTGGCGATCCTCGCGACAAAGAACGTCCCTTTTGGTCGACGATACCACGGCCCGCCAATGACGCCCACAAAGATGCATTCCTAGCCGAATTATCTCAAGTTGCCCCACCTCCGGGAGAGCCTTGGATCATCACAGGAGACTTCAACATCATATATGAAGCCAGAGACAAGAACAATCTGAATCTGAATAGGAGAATCATGGGAAAATTCAGAAGGGCCATCGACGCTGCAAACCTGAAAGAAATCAAGTGCAAGAACAGACGCTTTACTCGTCAAATGAGCGGGAGGATCCAACTCTCACAAGATCGACAAGTTTTTCTCGCAACTTGGAGTGGGATAACCTTTTCCCAAACTTCCCGCTCATGGCTGCCTCGACCGCTTGCTCGGATCATCGTCCTCTTTGTCGGGCGAATATCGCTGCCCGCACGGAAACCCCCGTTCAAATTTGAAACCTTTTGGAGCCGGTTCCCCCATTTCTAGGAAACAGTGAAGCGGGCCTGGCTTCGACCGTCGCCGCTCCGATGCCCGATCGCCAGGATCAAACAGAAAATGGAGCGGACTGCATCGACCTCGGGATCTGGGCCAGCTCGCTCTTCAGTGACGCCAAGCTTCAGTTCCATCTCGCGGCTGAAATCGTCTTGCGGCTGGACATCGCCCAGGAGAAACGGCGCCTCTCTGCGCCTGAATTCCACCTCCAGAAGCAACTCAAGCTCAGGTTGATCGGCCTCGCTGCGATCGAGCGGGCGCGCAAGCGGCAGGCGTCGCGGATCACATGGCTCAGAGCGGGAGATGCCAAGACTGCTTTCTTTCAGGCCAAGATCAATTCCCTCAGAAGAAAAAATTTCATCCACTCTCTGCATTCGGATTCTGGGCTGGCCTCCTCTCACGACGATAAAGCTGTTGTTGCCCACGATCATTTCGTCAAGCTGCTTGGCTCCAAGCAGACGCGAGGCTGCTCCATCAACTGGGAGGCACTGGAGCTACCCACTGTTCAAAACGAAGGCCTCGACAACCCTTTCATGTAAGTCAAGTCTGGCTGCTATCATGGCATCGCCGCCGACAAGGCCCTGTGGCTGCACGGCTTCTCCGGTGCATTTTTCCGAGCCTGCTGGAACACAATCAAGGCGGACGTCATGGCTGTTTTTGACCACTTCTACAGGCTCGCTGGCGGCAATTTTGCGGACATCAATTCCGCCATGATCGCTCTGCTGCCCAAGAAGGACGGAGCCACTTGCATGGGTGACTTTCGCCCGATCAGCCTTGTGCACTCCATCGCCAAGCTCATTGCCAAAGTTCTCTCGATGCAGCTGGCGAGTGTTATCAGCTCCATCATCTCCCTGGCGCAGTCTGCATTCCAGAGAACCAAGTGCATTCACGACAGCTTTCTCTTTGTCCAAAACAGAGTCCATGCCCGCACCGCAAAGAAAACCCTCAACCGCCGCTCAAGCTTGACATAGCCAAAGCTTTCGGCGGTGTCTCACGGGAGTACATCCTAGAACTGCTTCAGAGGTTGGGCTTCCCACCAAGATGGAGGGATCGGATCGCGCTACTACTTGCAACTTCCTCGTCGCCCCGCTTCGCTCAATGGCATCCTCGAAACAAGTTCATCCACCTTCGCGGCCTCCGCTGTATGCGACTCCACCGTCGCCGCCATTGTTCATTCTCTCGTGACGATCCCTTACATCGGTTGCTCAAGGCGGCCACTAGAGACGGCATCCTTCAACCCATCCCCGGGAGGGCCGCTCGCATGCGTACCAGCTTGTACGTGAACGACGCAGTTATCTTCGTCAACCCAGTGCGGCAAGAAATAGATAAGCTCCTCCACATCCTGCACTGCTTCGACGAGGCCACTGGCCTAAAGGTGAACCAAGCAAAATCCTCGGTTGTCCCGATCGCCTGCGACGATATCAACCTCATCGACGTGCTACAAAGTTTCGGTGGAACAACGGCAGCGCTGCCCATCACATACTTAGGCCTCCCGATCACCACCGGCAAGCTTAGACTAGTGCACCTGCAGTTCATCTTAGATAGGATTCGGGCACGGCTTATGGGTCGGAAGGGCGGTGCCGCCAATCGCGGCCGACGCGTCTTTGGTAAGGTGTGTGCTCTCGGCCATGCCCACCTTTCGCCTCACCGCCCTCCGGCTCAAGAAGTTCTTCAAAGACGCCGACAAGGCCAGGAGGCGCTTCCTTTGGGCGCACGACGGCCGAGATCTCTCGACGGCAAATGCAAGGTAGGTCGGAAGATGGTCACAAGACCAAAGCGCCGCTTAGTGGCTCGGGCATTCACGACTGCCGTCGCTCACAAGACCGCGGGTTACGCTGGCTGTGCCTCGCCTGGACGCAGCCAAACCGGCCCTGGGTCGGCTCGGGCTTTTGCTACAGCGACGACGATGAAGCTTTGTTTGCGTCCTGCACGATGGTCACCATCAACGGCGGAGCCATGGCATCGTTCTGGTCGTCCAACTGGCTCGACGGCAGGCCCCTGCGCGCAATTTACCCGGTGGTTTTTGCTCAATCCATCCGGAAATGCAGGACCGTGCGGGACGCTCTGCACCAGGACCGCGGTTCTCGACCTTCGCCACGGCAACTTCTCCAACATCATCCATCGTGCTTCAACCGCCAGACAATGCGAGACGCCGCGATCACCCCGGGTCGAGGGCACGGCGGACACGATCGGATGGATGACATGCAGCTCCGGCACGTACTCGCGCGATCTGCATACGATGTGCAATTCAAGACACCGCCCTGCTCAACTTCAAGAACTCGATCTGAAAGCATGGGGCCGGGCAAAATGAAAATGCTCCTCCGGCTGCTGCATTTGGACCGGCTCGTGTGCGACAGCGAGCTCGGGCGTGGCTGGGAAAACAACTACTACATCACTACGTGTGCGACAACTCGAGACATCCTCCCACCTCTTACGGAGTGTCCGATCTCCATTCAGGTATGGAACAAGGTTGCAACATGGGCAGGCTGCAGCGCTCTAGGACACAGCAACTGGAGCAGGTGGGCATCCACAACCGAGCGCGTCCGACTGATCATAGACGGCGCGCCTCCCGGCGCCAAGAAGGGAACCAGATCGATGCTACTGATGATCATATGGCACATCTGGATCGAGCGAAACTCATGCACCTTCAGAGGGAAACTCCCCAGCGTTAACAGCATCATCGAAGCCTGCTCAACTTCAAGAACTCGATCTAGAAAGCATGGGGGCCGGGCAAAATGAAAATGCTCCTCTGGCTGCTGCATTTGGACCGGCTCTGGTGCTGCGACAGGCTCCAGCGGCGTGGCTGGGAAAACAACTACTTACATCGGCTGTATGCGACAACTCGAGACATCCTCCCACCTCTTCCGGGAGTGTCCGATCTCCATTCGGTATGGAACAAGGTTGCAACATGGGCAGGCTGCAGCGCTCTAGGACACAAAGAATCGGAGCAGGTGGGCATCCACAACCGGCGCGTCCGATCGATCATAGACGGCGCCTCCGGCGCCAAGAAGGGAACCAGATCGATGCATCGATGATCATATGGCACATCCGGATCGAAATAAACTCATGCACCTTCAGAGGGAAACTCCCAGCGTTAACAAAGCATCATCGAAGCTCGCCGCAGGACATGGAGCAATGGCGGATCGCCGGAGCTAAATGCATCGAGCACCCCTTTGGGGAAGTACCTTGAGAGATAGCATTCTGAGTCCAGAGGCCTCTCGCCAATAAGAGGCAGATGTACCCTTTCTTTTTTTTCTTTTCGCCCCACTGATCAGTTGATCAAACATTGTTCTTCCGTTCTCTTCTGCTTAATGAAATATAGCCAAATGGCTTATTCAAAAAAAAAACATATTTGGCATCTCGAATTTCCAGTGATTAAGTTTGAGCACTGTTTAAGAGAAACAAATAAAGAGGAGACGATGATGTAACTTTATGAAGTTTGACTTCAGATAAATCTTATATGCGTAGCAAAAAGGACCATAGGAAGTATTTTGCACTATGAGCTTAGTAACTTAGACTAGTGCCATTAGCCTAATGTTTAAACTTGTGCTCATACTATTAATGCAGCCATGTGCTAAGCAATGAAAAAATCAGTGGGAATATGCGAACATCTCGTGTGTCAACCAAAGCCTCTAGTACGCACCACGTGTGACATATTGATGTGCACTTCCATGTTTTAGTACTGATTTTTAGTGAGAGTAGCAATTCAAAAATAAATAAATATAACAAGTAATAAAAAAAATTAAACTTATTTAGGCACCCAAGACGGTCAGGTGCGCTAGGTGCGTGCAAATTCTCATGATCAAACGATATATGAAGAGTGCGTGGCAAAATAACAAAATTCTATTGTAAAAAATTTGAAAGTAAAAGCACTGTGTATACCTGATGTTCTTTTACCACAAGCTCCTCCGATGTCATTTGACAATGAAAATTTACACGCACCTAACACATCTGAGCATCTTGGATGCCTAAAAATCTCATAAGTATTTGAATTTTTCTATTAAATTTTTAAATTTGCTGTTCACCGAGAGCAGATGAGTCTAGGTTCATCTCTAGATTACCAATTTTTACCCCTTTTTCTTCAACTACCTCACAATATCTCTAACCAATCAACGTTTGAGATAACGTCTTCTTCGGTACCCATGAGACAAAAATCCGTCCCACATTGGAAATGCACGAGAGCAGAAAAAGAAAATCCAATCCCAGGTACACTACATTACCCTCGGCAACTCAATTAATCGGTTTACCCTCCATTTTTCTAGGAAAAAACTTTAGTGTTTCAATTATTCTTTTCTGATCTTTTTGCCTAGTGTTTATAAAGATATTATAATCCATGGGCTTCCTGATTTCATCTAAAGGAAAAAAACACCATATTAAAAGGTCGGGCCTCCTCACCTGATTTTGCAAAAAGGAAAACATGGGAGTCATTAGTTAACGATGCTCCTTCGGGAGCCTCGCAACTATCAGCGCCACTTGACGCGCTCTCAGCCATTCGCCACGAGTCGCGCTCTGGGTGTTCCCTCCATATTTTATTTTTTTATTTTTTGCACATGTTTTCGGCTATTTAAACCGGTTTTTTCCGACGCTTTGGTTTTCCACCAGTCTTCCCTAGCTTTTCGACAAAAAAAAATTTGCGCGAAAAAATGCGTTTTCTTTTTTTTCTCTTTCGCGAGAGTCACGGTTTTGCTTTCGCGAGAATCACGGCCGTGCCTCTCGAAAACGAAAAAAACGTGTTTTCTGTTTTTTTTCTTTTCGCAAGAGTCACGATTTTGCTTCCGCGAGAGGCACGGGTGTGCTTTTGCGAGAGTCACGGCCGTGCCTCTCGGAAACGAAAAAATACGCGTTTTCTGTTTTGTTTTTCCTTTTGCGAGAGTCACGGTTTTGCTTCCGCGAGAGGCACGGGTGTGCTTTGGCGAGAGTCGCGGCCGTGCCTCTCGGAAACAGAAAACAAACGTGTTTTCTATTTTTTTCCTTTCGCGAGAGTCACGGTTTTGCTTCCGCGAGAGGCACGGGTGTGCTTTCGCGAGAGTCACCGTCGTGCCTCCTCGAAAACAGAAAAGACGCGTTTTCTCTTCTTTTTTTCCTTCCGCGAGAATCACGGTTTTGCTTCCGCAAGAGGCACGGTTGTGATTTCGTGAGAGGCACGAGCGTGCCTCTTTCGAAAAGGGAAAAAACCCGTACTCTCGGTTCGGTTTTTTCGTCTGGTTTTTTTGTGAAAAAAAAGTTCGTCAAAACCTATCAATATGGGTTCTAATTTTAAAGATCTCGACGCGAGAAATCCAACGGTGAAAGCGGGTTGAGATTTGAACGCACGGTTTGAGAGAGATAAAACGTTTTAAATAAACGAGTCTATGAAAAAAGGGAAAACTCTCAGGTTGGGGTAAGTGGCGCTGTCGGTGTCAAAACCGGTGGATCTCGGGTAGGGGGTCCCGAACTGTGCGTCTAGGCGGATGGTAACAGGAGACAAGGGACACGATGTTTTTACTCAGGTTCGGGCCCTCTCGATGGAGGTAAAACCCTACTCCTGCTTGATTAATATTGATGATATGGGTAGTACAAGAGTAGATCTACCACGAGATCAGAGAGGCTAAACCCTAGAAGCTAGCCTATTGTATGATTCTTGTTCGTCCTACGGACTAAAACCCTCTGGTTTATATAGGCACCGAATAGGGTTAGGGTTACACAGAGTCGGTTACAATGGTAGGAGATCTACATATCCGTATCGCCAAGCTTTCCTTCCACGCCAAGGAAAGTCCCATCCGGACACGGGACGAAGTCTTCAATCTTGTATCTTCATAGTCCGTGAGTCCAGCCAAAGGTCATAGTCCCGCCATCCCGGACACCCCTAATCCAGGACTCCTCAAGAGCCCTCGAACCAGGCTTCAATGACGATTTAGTCCGCACGCAGCTTTGTCTCCGGCATTGCAAGGCGGGTTCCTCCTCCGAATACTTCATAGAAGATTTTAAACACAAGGATAGTGTCCGGCTCTGAAAAATAATTTCCACATAACACCGTAGAGAGAATAATATTTACACAAATTCAATCTGCTGACGTATTCCGCAGCGTGTCATCACACCACGGCCAAGCCTTTATTCGAATTGTTTTTACTGTCCCACCTCAGCGCATTTAGCGAGGTGGTTTCCTTGGCACGTCTCGTCAAAGCAGAGATCGTGTCCCCTTATTCCGGGATTCTCATCAATACGGGCGTGGGTAACCCAATCGCGCTCGTTGGTACGTCTCCTCTATCGAAGGCGAGTCCCAAACGATCACGGGGGAGGGCTCTTGGTATTCAACCTCTTTATAAAGAGACCAAGGCTCTACTCCTTTCTTTCAATCTCAATCGAATCCGCCTCGCCTCGAGTTCCAACACCCAAAGCTCCAGATTCAGCGCCGGACCTTCGATGATGTCCGCTCCGACCTCCAGGCCGGTGGATGCCTTCCTCCGTCACGGAAGAAGACATCCTAAAGCTAAGAGATGTCGTATCTAACCGGGCGAAATCTCAGATAGGCTGCCCGCCCAAGGGAAGGTTATTCCCACTCCCAAGCCCGGTGAAAGCGTTGTGATCGCGTCTCACTACCTTCGGGGGCTAGGCTTCCCGACGGACCCCTTCGTGAGGGGGGCTCATGTTTTATTACGGGCTGGAATTTGACGACTTGGATCCGAGTCCATCCTCCACATCTCATCATTCATCGTCGTGTGAAGCCTTCCTCCGCATTATCCCTCACTTCGGATTGTGGCTCAAGACCTTCAAGGTGGAGCCAAGATGATCAAGGGGCAACAGCAGAAAAGTGAGGGGCTGTTATAAGCAAGAATGTTGACGCTCCATGGCCCGAGGGCTCTTTTCAAGAGGAGCTCAGCCTATGGCAACGGGAGTGGTTTTATATCACAGCTCCAAGGGGCACCAAATGGGTGGCGCCACCTGCCTTTCGCTCGGGTCCTCCACCACGGCTGGCATCGTGGGTCAATAAAGGGCTTGACTGGGGGCCGTCCAAGGACGTGCCCTTGTTGCAGGTCAGATTCGAGACCTCCTAGAGAGAGAGATCAATCTGGTCGTAGTAACGCAGGTCATGCTGATTCGTCGCATCCTGCCCTACAAACGTCACCCCCTTCGCCTGTGGGAGTTCAATCCGGAGGGACCACGAGCCCTCCAACATTTTACGGGCGCAACACCCGTGGAGATGTACAAACTGTTCTTCGGATCACAAGCAATGTGTCCGGACTTGACCGAGGATGCAGGTCTGAGCTGCAATCGCTCGGATGCTCAAGTAAGTAGTCCCATACCCGGACACGCTATCCGTATATTTATCTTGCCCTTAAAAGAGTTGTCCCTTAAACAGGAGTGGATAGCGAAAGCAAAACTGATCAGGTGTCCGGCGCCCCTCCCTGAGACCACGCCGGATCCCGTGTTAAACAAGATGCTGGAGGCTGCGCCTTTGGAAGAAGGCGAAGGAGGGAACAAGGAAGCTACTGCCTCCGTGAAGGAGGTTATCAAGACAGGAGAGATCGAGAATCCCTCCATCCAAGGGGAGAAGAGGACCGCCTCTGAAGATCCGGAGACCAAGGCCTCGAAGCGCGGGAAGAAATCCTCGCCGGAGGGTCCTACGCCGGAAGATGCCCCGGCCGCATTATTTCCCCAAGGAGATCAGCCCTCCAGCGAGCCGTAAGTAGAGAGGGGAGTTTTTCAAAAAATAAGAGACATCATGTTTTATCTCTGAAGATGACCGAAATTTTACCTTGTAGTTCGGATCTCAGCCCTTCTCGGCAGAGCTCGTCTTCGGGGGATCTTCGTCCGGAGATGATGGAGAGCGGAACGCCTCTCCCTGCCGTACCGCCTAGTGAGGCGGACGATCCCGAGGTGTCGTCGCGGAGGGTTTCCCCGAATCCGACAGGGGTGGAAGGCGGTCGTAGGGCCCCCTAGAGCCCTCCGTATCCGGCCTTCGAAAAAGGCCATCAGACGAGTCCGGCACATCCTGGTGCGCGGTCGGAGGAGTTGAAGGGTCTGCTTGGGCGAGTGTCTATCTCAGAGTATCACCGTGCATTGATGGGTATGGTGATTGAAAAGATTTCATCCGCGGAAAGCGGGTTGTTCGAGGCCGCCAGAAGTTTACTGACAGGTTTTGAGGTATGTGCAATGATGTACCTTTTGACGGTTCCGCATATATAAGATGCGTCATGTGTAGATAGTAGCCCCTGAGACTCGGTGCGTTTGTCAAAAATGATAGTGTGCCGAGGATCATAATCCCAGGTTATAATATGCCGCCCTTCATATGTAGGTATGAGCGTCCGTGGCTAGCCGGATCGATGATTTTGCCGAACTAAAGCGGCAACTTGATGCGGCGGATGCCGACATCGCGCTTGTCAATAAGCGGCTTGACGATTCACAAGGTATGCGGTTTCTCCGCGGACACCGGTAAGGGAGCTTGATGCCCGTGCCTTTACAAAGCATGTATGCTTGATGCAGATGGTGTCGCTGCCATGGAGAACCTTTCAGCGGAGCTTGCCCGAGCCAAGGAGCAGGCGGAAAAAGTGATGCGGTTGCCTTAAAGGCGGTCAAGAGCTAAAAGCCGAACAGCCGCTCATCGCCAAGCAAAAGGAAATGGCCGAAATGGCCGTGAAGTTGAAAATGCTACCGACCGCTGCGAGCTTCTTGAAAAGAAGGTCGAGCGAGCAAGAGGACTCAAGAAGGCCACCACCGAGGCCAAGGATGCTCGCTCTGCGATGAGAGCTATGAAGGAGGAGCTACGTCAGGCCGGAGATATCACGGCTGGAATGCCTTTTCTGCTGCGGAGGAAGTTCACGGATCCTAAATATGCTCAGTTGGACCGGTTGTGGAGTAGTGAGGATGCCTATCTGGAGTTGGCGGCGAGTGCCGCAGACGCGGCCGAACACTTCTGAGATCAAAAGGATCACGAGATGGAAGAGCTTTTTTGGTCGCAGTTCCGTAGTCCAGAGCGTCCACTTCCATTAACCGATCGTTTGGCCGAATGGGCGGAGCTGAATAGGTTGTCCGGACTTGCCATGAAGAATGTCGTGACTCATTTGTGGCCGAAAGGGCCCGAGCCAAAGTGTTATTTTGGCATGGTGCAGCAGTTCCTTGGTGCGGTGCCGCATATCAAAGCAATGAGGCGGTCAGCATGCATAGAGGGTGCGCGGATGGCTCTTGCCCGTGTCAAGACATACTGGGCGGAGATGAAGGCCACCGATGTTGCATCCCCAGATTCGGACGAAAGCCGAGTACGTGTCGAGCACTATTTTCAGGAAGTTCTGCAGGGCGCTCGTTTAATAGAGACGCAGTGCTCGAAAGATATTATGTTCGAATAACATGTATTGTTGTGAAACAATGTTTCGATGGAATATAAAAGCTTTTTTATACTTGTGCCTTCAAGATTTAAAAATACCTCATGTGCGGCCGTTAATGTATATGTGTATATAACCTGAAAGATGGCAGTCTTTGGCTTCAGCCCCCACGCATATAATGCGGGGGTGTTTGCAGAAAATGCATTTTCACACTTGATCCAACGTCTTGGTACTACAAGGAGGTGATAACGCAACAAACTAGGCAATCGGACTATAATGCTTTATCACTTTCACTTAGCCATAGGAGTTCAACAGTGGGGCTACTATATAGCCCCTAGGGGCACCACGCTCACCCAAATTCGGGGCGCGTATGTGCCTGGCCGGAAAGCGCCCTTCGTCAATGCGGAGGAATTCTAAGGATTCCAGCGGGTCATCGAGTGGTTGACCAGTCTCACGTTATATCATGACAGTCAGTTTTTGGCTTTCTCATCGAGGTGCTCCTCGGCCGAACCGGGGCACAATCGCAGAGAGTTCTCCGGTGCCGCATTAGCCGATAGAGCGGAACATAAGGCAGCAAAACACAGAGCCGGGCAAACCCAACATTTGACCAAAGACATGATTCGGAGCTGATGCATATAAGGCCTAACTTCGAGACGCCGAACACTCCCTAAGGTATTCGGTCTTTATGAAAACGGGTCGAACAATCGCCCTTGGTAAAAAGCCCCGGTGTCTGTGTACGCGAAATTTCGACGTGGCCTATGCCAAAACGCCACCTCCTCCTCGGTTATAGTAAGAAACCGGGATGTGTATCAACAAGAGACAGTGAAAAAGGTTTACGCAGGGTCTTAATCTGAAAAGAATCCTTGCAACGGGTCCTCTTGCACGTCTGCGCTTTGTGTCTCTGTTGTGCTGTATCCTGGACGGGTGTAGCACGGTGTTCATCTGTAAAAGAGAGGAACTTAGTTGAAAAAGATCGTGCAAAAATGTACGTTATATTAAATAAACAAAGTAAAATTCAAAGAATGAACAAAATTGAGCTTTATTGTCTCTTGTTGTGGATGCGCGGAGCCCCTTGTACGGGGGTATGCGTGTAGCGAGCCCTTGTATGTTTACACCGGACTCGTCCAGCCGTGTCCGGGGTCCGGACGACCTGTCTAAGTGCTTGTATTGGTGAAGCCGGTTTATTGTGGGGCTGTCAAGGCATCCGCACAATTTTCCGGACTCGAGGAACCCTCGATGTTTCCCTTTAATGAGATGATGCCGTGGACCGGCATTTTAAGTGTAAGAGATGCATAATGCGGAATTGCGTTAAAGCGGGCGAAAGCTTTGCGTCCCAATAGTGCTTGATAGCTATTTGTAAATGGGGCGAGGTGGACGGTTAACTTTTCACGGCGGAAGTTGTCGGGTGAGCCAAACACAACTTCTAGCAGTAGAGAGCCCGCATAATGGGCATATGGGCCTCGACATTACCCCTTGAAAGGAAGTGTTGTTATGGCGAAATTTGGTTGGGTCTATCCCCATTTTGCGGATTGTGTCCTGATATAGCCGGTTTAGATCACTACCGTCGTCCATTAGGACTTGTGAAAATTGGAGTTCGCCAATTATCGGATCTAATATCAAGGCAGTCCAACCTGCATTTCGTATACTTCTAGAGTAATCCCGATGGTCAAAGGTGATTGGTTTGAACAATCAGTGGCGGGACTCCTCCGGGATAGGCCGTATGGCGCGTACCTCTATGGGTGCCGCTCTATTTTTTTCCTTTTGTCACGTGAAGTGAGTTCACTGTTTTGATTTCTTGTGGGAAATTCTTTTCTTTTCCGGTGCTCTGCTTTTGGGGTTCGTCATCGTCCTCGCTTGGTGTGTCGAGCCCCTTGTGTTCGGCATTGAGTTTGCCGGACTGCTTGAAGACCCAACAATCTCTGTGGGTGTGGCTTGCAGGATTCCCGGGAGTACTGTGGATTTGGCATATCTTGTCCAGGATTTTGTTAGTTAGATAGCTTGTCCCTGTTATCCTTAAGGGGCAGCTTTTTATGATTCTGCCGAGAGCTTTTGAATCCGGTGTTGACTGTCGTGCTCTTCGGGCTGTTTCTCTTGGTCCGACGCTGGTCCTTGCTGCGTCGTGGTTTCCGCTTCCATCCCCGACTTTGGATGTACTTGGGTCATTGGTCTTGCATCTTGCTAGCCAGCTATCCTCTCCCGCATAAAAGCGGGTCATGAGGCTTGTTAATGCGGCCATTGTTCTTGTCTTTTCTTGGCCGAGGTGTCTGGCGAGCCATTCGTCTTGGACGTTGTGTTTGAAAGCTGCTAAGGCTTCGGCGTCTGGACAATCGACTATTTGGTTTTTTTAGTAAGGAATCTGTTCCAAAATTTCCGGCCGACTCTCCGGGTTGTTGAGATATGTGACTTAAATCGTCGGCATCCGGAGGTCGGACATAGGTCCCTTGAAAATTTGCCTTAAAAGCATCCTCGAGCTCCTCCCAACTTCCAATGGTGTTTTCGGAAGGCTTTTAAGCCAATGCCGGGCTGGCCCTTTGAGCTTGAGGGTAAGTATTTTATGGCGTGGAGATCATCTCCTCTAGCCATGTGTATATGGAGGATATAATCCTCAATCCAGACTCTGTGGTCCGTTGTTCCGTCAGATGCCTCTATGTTTACGGGCTTGAACTCACCGGAAATTCATGATCCAGCACCTCATCGGTGAAACATAGGGGTGCGGCACCCTATATTTAGGTGTACCGTGATGTTCGGATACTTGATGTGTTGCCTTGCTTACTAGAGCTTGCTTTCTTGGCCCGTAGATAGATCTAATCGGGCCATCTTTTTGATGCGAATCTCAGCGGATCGCATGCCGGCTTGTGTGCGGCGTCGTTCACCGCTCTCTGTTTCCCATGGGGTTGTCGATCCGACCGGGTGGCCTCCTTGTTTTTTGATTGCGGGGGGGGGGGGGGGGTTCTACGGCCTCCTCAACAAATTCAGGCAGTATTTTTCGCTTTGGGTAGCTCTTCGTTCGGCCACTGTCGCCGTATTTGTCTGGGGTGTTGAGTACTTTGCTCCATCTCGATTACGAGGGCATCTTCCGCTGTTTTGAGCTTCCGCTTCTACTTTTTCAAAGCTACGTGCGATGGCGATGAGCCTTTTGTGGAGGTTCTTCGCTTCCGACAACTTGTCCGGCGTGAGATCGTCCGATTTGTTATCTTCGCCGGGACGGGTTGTTTATCCAAATTGTCCTGTTCGGCGGTTGCTCGATAGCATGTTCGCTGATCCACGGTTCGCCCTGCTCTATGGTTGGGTCTTTGTCGAGGCGGGACTTTGAGCGGCGCTTACGTTGCCGTTTTGACTGCTTTTCGATGGAGCGATCCTTCGTAGCGTCCCATTGTTCCTCGTCGTTGCTTCCTTTAGGTGTGTCCACCATGTATACATCGTGAGATGAGGTGGTTCTCCGCCTCGTAGGCGCCGGGTTCATGCTCCTCCCCTACATCATCGTCCATACCGTCGATATCTTCGGAGTCGAGGTCGAGGATGTCGGTTAAATCATCGATAGTGGCTACGAAGTGGGTGGTGGGTGGGCTTTGAATTTCTTCGTCATCCGCATCCCAACCTTCCTGACCATAATCCGGCCAGGGCTCTCCTGATAAGGAGAGAGACTTTATTGAATTCAGGATGTCG
Organism: Aegilops bicornis; assembly: GCA_021605145.1. NCBI lineage: Eukaryota > Viridiplantae > Streptophyta > Magnoliopsida > Poales > Poaceae > Aegilops > Aegilops bicornis. Next base: position 516,737,138 of record CM038674.1, read on the forward strand.
CCAAAGGGCGAGTGCTGAAAGATGTCCGCGGTGGTGAATTCCATGATCGGCATCCAATCGGATTCGATTGGCGGGGGCGCGGAAGGCTCGGAGTCCAGAGAGGAGTCCGCACCTTGAGTCACGAAGCTTCGCAAAGCGATTTGGTAGGTGTACGGCTCAAATCGCCAGAGAGATCGCAGCTCGAGGCGGTGTCCAGCCCACCCGCCCTCGATCGGCGCAATGGCCCGAGCTAAAGGTCTGAGCGGACACTAGTGCGTTTCAGACACCTTGTCCGCGGCAGAGCTAGATCATGCCCTCGTGATGCGGCGGCGCGCTTGGTCGTGGCTCGAACCGTCAAGATCAAGTCTCCGCGACGTCACCGTGTAGTTCAAACTTCCAAATCGACTGATGGCTGTGGGCGTAGCTTTCAATCTGCTTCCAGATGGCTGCTTAATTGGCCCATGATGCAAAGCCGCCGGATACGAAGATCTGTCCGGGAGAAAAGTTTCACCGGAGCGCATCGTTATTGATGATCGGAGGAGCCATCGGGCCTAAAGATGACGACAGAGGAAATCTCAATGAAAGCACCAATGTCGGTGTCAAAACCGACGGATCTCGAGTAGGGGGTCCCGAACTGCAAGGCCTAGGCGGATGGTAACAGGAGACAAGGGACACGATGTTTTTACCTGTGTTCGGGCCCTCTCGATGGAGGTAAAACCCTACTCCCGCTTGATTAATATTGATGATATGGGTAGTACAAGAGTAGATCTACCACGAGATCGGAGAGGCTAAACCCTAGAAGCTAGCCTATGGTATGATTGTTGTTCGTCCCACGGACTAAAACCCTTCGGTTTATATAGGCACCGAATAGGGTTAGGGTTACACGTAGTCGGTTACTATGGTAGGAGATCTACATATCCGTATCGCCAAGCTTGCCTTCCATGCCAAGGAAAGTCCCATCCAGACACGGGACGAAGTCTTCAATCTTGTATCTTCATAGTCCAGGAGTCCAGCCAAAGGTCATAGTCCGGCCATCCGGACACCCCCTAATCCAGGACTCCCTCAGGCGCGCTGCATGTGCACCACTTGTCGCAACCCGGGGAGTTGGAGTGATCTTTGCAACGAGTACTCCTCAACTAGTAATTTCGGGAAAACATGACCAAAAGAATCACTATGTAGAAACTCACTGTACCATCTTGAAATTCTCCACTACAATCACCGGGAGAGGCGAAGATCAGCCAATTAACCCACGTGAATCATTGTACAAATTTTGTCACTGATTTTATGCAATAGAGAAGACCAATCTATAGATGACAATAGGAAAAGTATGGGTGGCTACACCCCCTTCTCCCTAAACCCGTGCCCGCAGAAATCTTATATATCCACCTACTTCAATACTCGGAAGGCAATGAGTCACATAGAACAAGTGGGGAGTGGCAGGCTAGCGGAGGCTAGATGTTGACCCCACATTGTCATAAGAGTTATTTTTATTTACCAATTCTTTTTGGGTATCTATTGGGTTATCCATGTATGTAAATTCATAAGCATACCCCATCCATATATTTTGCAGGTATGGGTAGGGGTACCCGATGTTCTATGGGTAGGGTACATGCGGAAACCCAATATCCATGAACAAAATTGCTATTGGTAGATCAATCTACAATCTTTCTTTTTTAGATATTTTTTTTTGAGTTGGGACAACATACAATAGAGAAGACCAATCTAGATATAAAAAAAATAAGACCAACCCAAAGGCTAACCCTCATTGGCTTTTTTTTTATAGGAGAAACTCCGTGAGCACCGTGCGTCTGTGCCGGGACTCGAACTCAGGTGAGCTGGCAACAACCTCAGCTGCTCAGCCAACGGGTCGACGCCCCGTCCTCAGACCAATCTAGATATGGCAATGGGAAAATGGGTGGGTACACCCCCTTTTCGCCTAACCCGTACCCGCAGAAATATTCTATATCCACCTACTTCAATATTCGTGGACACAAATTGGTACCCATGCATTTCACCATAAAAGGTAGAGAAATGAGTTTAAATTTAGTTGACGACGGATGAGTAGTCTAACATTGAGATGACATCCTCCCGCAGATGTCTCTTTGGGCTCTGATGGCAGCAAGGAGTATGTGCAGTGAACGATTAGAGCCATGGAGTGGGAGACAACGACAAGGGAGTACAAGCGGAGGGTGGTTGGAGGGCATGAGCCAGGAGGTGATGAGTCGAGGTTTCGTCATTCTAAGGAGTCACATAGAACATGTGGGGAGTGGCGGGCTGGCGGGGTTAGATGTTGACCCACATGTCATAAGAGTTATTTTTATTTACCAATTTTTTATTGGTATCCATTGGGATACCATGTATATAAATTATACGCATACCCTATTCATACATCTTGCAGGTCGGGTACTCGATGTTTATGGTATCGTACGTGCGGAAACCCAATATCCATGGACAAAATTGCTGTTCGTAGATCAATCTACAGCTTTCTTTTTTTGGATAACATTTTTTTTAGCTGGGACAACATAGTGCGAGTATCATTTTGCATGTTGTTTTGTGTACCAAAAGCAGAGCAGTGGGACCAAGACGCAACACAACACGAAGTCAGAAGTCACCAACCGAAGACAACCATGCAAATACGCCGTCCGGTGAGGTCCATTCTAAAACACACACACGAAAAAGCGCTCCTGGACGGGGAAGACGACCTGGTGCTCGTGTCTCCCTTCCCCGAGATCTACCAAAACCCGCGCCCCGTCAATCCCGTCCCTCCTCCTCACCGTCCGGCGAGCCCCGACCACACCAGATCGCCCGCGTAGCTGGCGGCGCATCGTGGAACCGCGCGCCAGTTAAGGGTGGTGGTCCCAGGCGCTCGAGCCGGGGCGCGGGCGACGCGGAGACGATGCCGGTGGCGGCGTCGGCCATCTACTTCCTCAACCTCCGCGGGGACGTCCTCATCAACCGCCTATACCGCGACGATGTCGGGTGCGTCTTGCCGCTCCTCCTCCTCCCCTCTCTGGCTCCCTGGGTTTTCAGTGGCAGATCTGAGGCCCCAGGATCGATTGATTCCGGTCGTAGCCTGTAGTTATGGAGTAGATCGCTAGAAGGATGTCAGGTAGCTTGTGAATTTTGATTGCTTTCGCTGAGTGACAAGTGAAATTCTGCGGGGAGGAGTGCAGCTGACGGCCACTCTTCGGTGGTTGGCTCGTTGCGCACTGCAATTTGCCCATTGTCTTGGTTGTGGCGTTCTTAACTCATTTGCATTTGGAATGCGTGTTCCATTCTCTGCCCTGAGGCTGTGGCGCCTACATGATTCCAGCATGGAGTAAAGAGATTGCTCACTGAGTAGGACATGTCATTCGATTCCATCTAGGATGGTTCAAAGGAGATTATCCTCTAGTGATATATGATCATAGCAAGTCATCAACAATAAACAAGAGAATTCATACTAGTTTTATTTTTTCCACATTTTGAACTTAGTTTTGATGAGTGAGGCACTTTGGACAAGAAAAATTGCTGCATAGTTCATTTCATCTTTTCTGGTGGGCTTTCACAGTAGTTAGTAGTCACATCCTTCAGTAGTCGAAATTTTACTTCTACTGCAGTATACGCGGCAAGCCAGCTAACTTCGAAATAGTAACTGTTGGACTGAAATTAATTATTAATATTAACCCTCGCACCATAGATTTCCAAGAGGTCTTGGAAAGAACGGCAGAAGTTATTAAACATCTCGTAATACTCTCAATGTTCAAAAAAGCGGAAGGCCACAGCTTAGAGCAATGGGCACTTAAGCGTGCTTAAGCGTTTTTTGAGATTGGCTAGAATTTGACAGATTTTGAATAATATACACAGGAAAATAGGAAACATGGCACATGGGTAATTGAAATAGCATCTAAAATACAGTTCACACCATAGCAAATACACATCAGGTTCACGTAGCAAGCAAAATAACAACTAAAATGCTGTTCAGTTCAAACAGACACACGTAATAGAGATCATGCAGCCAGAATTTTGCCAGAATATGAAGGAAATAGTTCCCGAACAGAGCCTAATAATAAGATAAATGGCACATTGCCATTGTTGTGCAAGCAGACAAGCAGAAGAGAGTTAAAAAACAACCAAATTATGGCCAAATTAAAAAAAAATCGTTTAATCTACCGCTTAGGGCAAAAGCGAAGCGTTTTGCCATCGTTCGGCGCTTAAGCGTCGCTTCAAAACGCTTTCTTGAACACTGAATATTCCCGCAAAATGCATTTTTTATATTTGTACTAGCAAAGTGCCTGTGTGTTGGAACAGATCTACAATCGACTAATGCATATTCACAAACTTGAAAAAATCACCTTGGTTTTGATATATATCACTAAAAATATGTTAGGTTTCACCCAAAATAGACTAAGGGGTTTTCTGAAATGTTGGAGCAGAGTGGCGAGGGTCTTGTTGCAAAAATGCAAATAGCTTACCTTGCATGCGTTAGACGCAGATCGAATGGTCAGAAATGACGGATGCAGACACACCATCATCACCAACTGGATCTTTTATAGGAGTAGAGATAATGGAATTGATACCATTAGGAATCATAAATATGAGGAATGTTTTCATACATGCAAGTTGATAGTAGAAACAAAACAAGACCATCAATAAACCTGCAGCAATGTGCTGTAATCCTGTGTGCTTAGCCTATTTCGACATGTAGGTCTTACACTAGTTTAATATTGAGCAAGTGACATTCCATCTTTATGATATATTGTCAATATCATAGTCATTGTTTATGAAGGGCACTAAAACATGTAAACTACGACACCTGCTGTTGAGTAATGCAAGCATTTTTTTTCAAGCTCTGTTGATAAACGTAGGACGGATGTAAATTTTAATGATGTTTGTTCCACCATGTCCTTTTCTTTCTTTCTTTTGCGCACATGTATTCATTATCACCTGGACAACTGTCTCATCATTCCAAAGCGATCTCAATAGGCTACTTAGGTCATTCCCTCTCATAACCTTTCTCAGTTATCACTTCAATAGGAAACAATCCCGCGTATCCATTTTGCTCCTCTCACTTTCCATTCCCTGCTTATTTGGTTGCACATACCTTTACATTTAGTGACTAAACCCTATCGTGTTCATTTACGGCTATGCAGGGGAAATATGGTTGATGCATTCAGGATGCACATTATGCAAACAAAAGAGCTTGGTACATGCCCTGTTCGACAAATAGGAGGCTGTTCCTTCCTTTACATGAGGATCAGTAATGTTTACATTGTGATTGTGGTTAGCAGCAATGCTAATGTTTCTTGTGCTTTCAAGTTTGTTGTGGAGGTATGAAGTTTCTGTTGTCTTATGAGCATTTCCAAGTAAATTATATATAACCCGCACAGACATTATGATCTTGATGAATATAATATAATCGAAAGAAGATAATTGATGTTTTTCTTTTTCACTAGAAATATTTGTCTATGATGTTTGTGTATTTGTCTATTCAGAGCAAAAGAATGTTTTAGTTACTTAACAAGCTATATGATTTTCTGAAGTGTTCTGTCAAATTGTAAGATAATGTATCATCTCAGTCCGAGAGGTTTAAATGACTGTGTCATCTAATAATGGTATCAATGTTTGGCTTTGTTTGGCGAATGGAATTTTCTATTGCGAAAAGTAACTGGTGATGGTACATCAGAATCACCAAACCCAACAGGGTACAAGCAGGTGGTACAAAAACTAGAAATTTTCAATGCCTAGATGGCGTGATGTTCCATGTTCATCACTGCTGGGAATAGTTTGATAGGACTAAGTGAATAACAGAACCCTTTGTGCTCTATATGATTTCCTGAGGGCCTGTTTGGAAGAGAGGAATTGGGCTAGGAATTAGTTTAATTTGTATGTTAGGCCAAAGATGATTCAGTGATGAAACTACAGTTGCTAATTCAATGTAGAGATCCTACTCAATGTATACATCATCCTTATGAGCAATTTAACATGTCCTATCTCATTCGCCGTTATTTGTGCTGAAGATTATTTGAAATTATCAGGCAGTGGCCCTCTTCAAGTCCTACTTTGGTGGAACTTTTGATGAAGATGCTATCAGGAATAACTTTGTGTTAATATATGAACTTCTTGATGGTAAGGGCACATCCGATTTTGGACTTAGCTTGCTGCTTCAGTTCCAACCATGGATTATTTTGTTTGCAATACTGACTCTGTGCAACTGTGCAGAGATTATGGACTTCGGTTATCCTCAGAATCTCTCCCCTGAAATTTTGAAGTTATATATAACCCAGGAAGGCGTACGGTCGCCATTTTCCTCCAAGGTCAGAAAAATATGAAAAATGAAGTCTGCTGTATTGGATATGCAAAAAAATAATTATGTGTGTTCCTATTTATTTTCTATGAAAGTAACTGAACCATATTTCCTTCTCTCTGTACTGATAGCCTTCGGATAAGCCTGTTCCAAATGCGACCCTGCAAGTTACCGGCGCTGTTGGTTGGAGAAGAGAGGGTCTGGTGTACAAGAAGAATGAGGTATTTGAATTAAATACTTAGGGAGGCTTCAGCTGTATTCGGAAAAAAAGCAGAGGACTAACATTTATAATGGTCCTAGTTTCCTATCAGTGCTTGGGCTACTAGCAATGTCATCATCCCGCATACATTTTAAAATGCATCTCATTTCTAATACTCCCTCCGTTCGGAAAAGCTTGTCCCTCAAATGGATGTATCTAGCACCAAATTAGTGCTAGATACATCCATTTGAGGGACAAGCTTGAGACAAGCTTTTTCAGGCGGAGGGAGTACATATTGTACATGTACCAGCATTCCTGTTAAAGCAATGGCCCATACTTCCCTCAGTTTTCGTTTCTTTGTTGTCATTAATGTCATGTCATTGCTTACTTCCATTTAGCAAGTGAAGTAACAGTAATAACTAATGGGTTCTTCTTGCATGTTAGGTTTTCTTGGACATTGTTGAGAGCGTAAACCTTCTTATGTCTTCCAAAGGTATTTTATGGACCATCAATTTTTTGTTATCTGGTCTGAGGTTTCCGGTGTCTATACTGTTCAGCTATTTGATGTCCGTCGTGTATATTTCTTACATTTCTGCAGGGAGTGTTCTACGATGTGACGTGACAGGGAAGATTCTTATGAAGTGCTTCCTCTCTGGAATGCCTGATCTGAAGTTGGGACTAAATGACAAAATTGGACTTGAAAAGGAAGCCCAACTAAAGTCCAGGCCTTCAAAGAGGTATTGCTTTACTGAATCTTGACACATGATGACAAACTGTGCACATATAAATAACTGTTTTGCCGGTTAACATTGTTTACTGGCTACCCAACTTTTGTTCCTTTTCGTAAATGATCTCCTGATTGCTTGTGTTCTCTCCCTCTACAGTGGGAAGACCATAGAACTCGATGATGTCACGTTCCACCAGTGCGTCAACCTAACAAGATTTAACTCAGAAAAAACAGTCAGCTTTGTGCCACCAGATGGTGAATTCGAATTGATGAAGTAATTTTTAGATCCCTATTTATTCTTGCAATTATCAGTACATTTTACAAATGAGAGTTTCATTCGCCAGCTGGATTTTGACGGGCATATTTGTTCTAGATATCGAATCACGGAGGGTGTAAATCTTCCGTTCCGGGTTCTGCCCACAATTAAGGAGTTGGGCCGAACACGCATGGAGATTAATGTGAAAGTGAGCAAATATACCTACTCGGTTACGTCATAAACGTGTACATGTTTGCTGACATGGTGAATCCTTTGTTACGCAGGTTAAGAGTGTTTTTGGTGCTAAGATGTTTGCACTTGGTGTTGTGGTTAAAGTTCCAGTTCCAAAGCAGACAGCAAAGACGAGTTTCCAAACAACATCTGGCAAAGCCAAATATAATGCTTCGATTGATTCCCTAGTGTGGAAGTAAGTGCAATCTTTTTGTCTAATATTTGCACTATACCAAAGCCAGTATGTGGGTCGTATTTTAATGGGCTTGATAGTGTGAAAATTGTTCATAATGGTGTAAACAAAATTTCCCTAAATTATGCCCTGCCTAGCTATTTGCAATTTTAAAGTATGTCCTGTTAGTGCATGTACTGGGAGTTCTTTTTCGTGCTGAGCTACCTCTTGCAGTTATTGCACATTGACCAGCATGAACTCACAATCATAATGCACATTTCAAACCATAGGATCAGAAAATTTCCTGGACAGACCGAGGCAACGATGAGTGCAGAAGTTGAACTGATCTCTACAATGGGGGAAAAGAAGTTGGCGAACAGGCCACCCATTCAGATGGAATTCCAGGTTACATTTAATCTCGTTAAGAATCTTATTGTTTCCTTGGCAAGATGGCTATGAGCTTTCCTCTACTCCATTTTATGTATCTGTTCTGCAATTTATAACTGAGAATGACAATGTTAGCAAAGAATCCCAGTATCTCATTGTTTACGAACAAAATTTTAGCATGTACTCCCTCTGTAAAGAAATATAAGAGTGTTTAGATCACTACTTTAGTGATCTAAATGCTCTTATATTTCTTTACGGAGGGAGTACAATATAAATTGTTACTTAAATAATTGGTTGACCTTGGAGTATTTTTGTTCGAGGAGCCTTCATGCATATAATGTGCTATATGCCCCCCATGTTGTCTGACTGTTTCCTGGCTTCCTGCACTCTTATTCACTATGATATCTCTTTCCTGCAGGTTCCGATGTTCACTGCTTCTGGTTTACGTGTTCGGTTCCTCAAGGTATGTGGAGCAAGTACAATATGAAGCATTGAAAATGTTTGGTACTAAAACCATCTCTTGATGCATTTTCAGGTGTGGGAGAAGAGTGGCTACAACACCGTTGAGTGGGTTCGCTACATCACAAGGGCTGGATCATACGAAATCAGGTGTTAGTGACCAATAAAATGGCGTGGGCTCATTATTTCGTGGATTTGCGGAGCTCTTTTTGTACTCATCATGATTGATCAGAAGGCACGTAAATTATGACCCAGTTCGCTGCAAGTTTGTACTTCAGCAGAGGGCAGATCAGAGCAGGCAGTTTTCCTATGTTCCTTATTTTCATGTTGACATGGGATATGTATTCTCCCCCCGTGTCCTGTTTGTCATAGGGCATATTTTTATTGTATATTTGGCAGTAGCATTCGTTCTCGTTGATCAATACACCCCCTTGCCAGTTCGTGCTGTTTTCTCCTTGAATGGGTGTCAAATTGCTTGCAAAACGGTGTATAAATATATGATGATAATGTTGTTGGCTTGCTGTGCCTGTGTTTGATGTAAAAGTGGCTATGACATTCCATCGTTGAGAATTTGTTGCAAGGTCTGTGAGAATGCTGATTGATTTCCAAGCATATGTGGTGATTGGTGAAGGATTCCCTCGGTTCAAAAATACTAAATCTGTACCAAAATATAAGACGTTTTTGTAAGCTAAACTAGCCTACAAAAATGTCCTATAGTTTGATGCTGGGCAATAAGTTGTAGGATTTTTTAAAAGTACTACTACTACTACTACTGAAATTGTTTTAAATATCACTACCTCCTTTCCAAAATCATGTCTATAGATTCGTCTTACAAAATATTTACAGAATGTCTTAAAAGACAGTATCAATATTTAAAATGTCAATTATTATGTATTGGAAGGAGTTTCACAACTCCAGCTAAAGGCCTCTTTGATTCACAGAATTCCAAAAACGCAGTATTGGAAGGAGTTTCACAACTCCAGCTAAAGGCCTCTTTGATTCACAGAATTCCAAAAACGCAGTAGTAGGAAAACATCGAGTTGTAATGTTAGTTTGACCATCTGGATCCTGTACAATTTGGTTTGTTTGATTGCACCACATAAAAACCAAAGTATTCTTTCCAAGAGGATTCTAAAATTCGTAAGGAATATAGTTCAAAGAAATCATTAGAAACAAATTCTAAAAGATTCAATCCAACAAAACAAATGATTGCCATAGGAAAATTTTGTAAGAATTCTAATCCCTCAATATTTCTACAAAATCCTTTGAATTTTCACTTGATCAAAGATGTTAGCTATTGGAGATGAGTATATTATTTCGCCAGCAAAAGGAAGAAAAAAAGTATATGATAAACTAGCTAGTGTGAGTTGTTGTTCCATCCATAGGCATTCTTGTTCCGACGCAATCAATGTGCCTCTAAGTCGAGCGAGATGCCATGTGTGGTCGGCGGATAATCCGCCGCTGAATACGGTATGTGACATGTAAATCAATGTGCTGCGATCGGTGTCGTTGGTTTTTTTTGCCACCACTGGTAATGGCGACACGCGTCACGTGTGGATTAGCCAGCTTACTGCCAGGGTAGTTTTGTCATTAGTTTTGAAGGGAGTCATTTCTTCTTTGCCCTAGCGTGGAAGGGTAAATATGTTTAAAAATAAAATCGATAACTTAGATGCTCTTTGAAGTTGTTGTAAGACATACCTTTTTTTACGGGAAGGCCTTCATGGTGAGTAGAGCGTTTTCGTGGCCAGGCTCATCTGCACCCGGTTAAAAAAATCGTAAAAAATTTAAAATAAATTCAAAAAATTACAATTTTTTTTGTGCGGTATACAATTTGATGCGTGAGGCCCGCTCCGAATTTCAAGTCATTTGGACATTTGACCAGCTCTCAGCAAAAAAGACAAATCGGACCAAAACAGTACATGAACAATAAACATTTTCACATGCTCCCAACTTGTTTTTTTTGCTGAGAGCTCCTCAGATGTCCAAATCATTTGAAAATTGGAGCGTACCTCACACATCAAATTGTCTACAACACAAAAATAATTTGGAATTTTTTGAATTTTTCTAGTATTTGTTTTGATTTTTTCATCAGCGTGGGTGCAGATGAGCTCGGATGCAGAAATGGATTTTTGCTTCATGGCTAGCTTTACTAACCTCAAATAATGCTTATATCGTCTGCTAAAAATTTAGCAATAGTAATCGGAGGTGCATCCACCCATAAAGAAGGGGTGTTTGCACTCCCCCACTCAGCTAGCTCATGAGCAACTACATTTGATTATCTATTACAGTGCTCAATAGTAACCTTCTCGAACTCTCGTGATAACTCTCTCCAATCATTTAAAACTGGAGCCGCCACCATAGAATGTCCCTCATTGAGATGTATAGCATCGACCACAACAAAATTATCCATCCTCACCAAGACATTATTGCACCCTATACTCTGAAGTAACTTTAAACCTTCAAGTAGCGCCACCGCTTCTGCAGTGACAACATCTGCCACAAGCTCAAGGCGAGAAGTAGAAGCAGCAATGAAATTACTTCTATGGTCTCTAACTATCACCCCACATGACCCCGTATGCAGATCCTCAATAAAAGACGCATCAACGTTTAGAATTTGTTGCACTGCCAAAACAATGGGCCATGTGTTTCGTCTAGGTGCAGTAATTTCTTGGTGTGTGGCGCCCCCTCCCCTCCTCTCATATATATAGGTGGAGGGGGAGGGGAGGCAGCCCTAGGCGCGCCCCAAGGGGTCGGCGGCCTCCCTAGGACGCCTGCCCTAGGCGCGCCCCTTCCTTCTTGGCGCGTGGGGGAGGAAAGGGGCCCGCTGCCTTATGGCGCCTCCCCTTCCTTCTCCCTTGTGTGGAGAAAGGCAGGAGGGGGCCAGCCCCTCCTCTTTCCTTCCCAGGGCCGGCGACCAGGAGGTGGGTGCGCCAGCCCCCTTTTGGGCTAGTGTGCTCCCCTCTTCTTGGCCCATTAGGACCAATAACTTCCCGGGGCCTTTCGAAACCCCTTCCAGTGACCCGATAATTATCCGGTGCATTCCGAAACTCTTCCAGAGACCAAATACTATCATCCTATATATCAATCTTTACCTCCGGACCATTTTGGAGCTCCTCATCATGTCTGTGATCTTATCCGGGACTCCGAACAACATTTGGTCACCAACATACATAACTCATATAGTACTATATCATCAACGAACGTTAAGCGTGTGGACCCTACGGGTTCGAGAATGATGTAGACATGACCGAGACGCTATCCCGTCAATAACCAATAGCGGGACCTAGATGCCCATATTGGTTCCTACATATTCTACGAAGATCCTTATCGGTCGAACCTTTATGACAACATACGTAGTTCCCTTTGTCTGTCGGTATGTTACTTGCCCAAGATTCGATCGCCGGTATCTCCATACCTAGTTCAATCTCGTTACGGACAAATCTTTTTACTCGTTCCGTGATACATCATCTTCTAACTAACTCCTTAGTCACTTTGCTTGCAAGCTTCTTGTTATGTTGTATTATTGAGAGGGGCCAGAGATGCCTCTCCGTCATACGGAATGGCAAATCCCAATCTCGATCCATGCCAACTCAACAGACATCTTCGGAGATACCGGTAGAGCATCTTTATGATCAACTAGTTATAAAGTGACGTTTGATACACACAAGGCATTCCTCCGGAGTCTGGGAGTCGCAAGATCTCATGGTTGAAGGAATATGTATTTGACATCAAGAAAGCAGTAGCAATAAACTGAGCGATCATATGCTATGCTAACGAATGAGTCTTGTCCATCACATCATTCTCTAATGATGTGATCCCATTATCAAACGACAGCTCATGTCTATGGTCAGGAAACCTTAACCATCTTTTGATCAACGAGCTAGTCTAGTAGAGGCTTACTAGGGACTTGGTATTTGTTTGTGTATTCACACATGTATTTAAGTTTCCGATCAATACAATTATAGCATGAATAATAAACCTTTATCATGATTAAGAAAATATAATAATAACCACTTTATTGTTTGAAAGGATCGATATATTTGACTAGAGGGGGGGGGGGTGAATAGGCAACTAACAATTTTTAGCTTTTCTTTACCAATTTAAACTTTACATCAAAGTAGGTTGTCTAGATATGTAACTAGGTGAGCAACCTATATGATGCAACAATAAGCACACAAGCAAGCAAGGGATATAACACAAATAAGCCTGCACAAGTAAAGGCACGAGATAACCAAGAGTGGAGCCGGTGAAGACGAGGATGTGTTACCGAAGTTCCTTCCTTTTGAGGGGAAGTACGTCTCCGTTGAAGCGGTGTGGAGGCACAATGCTCCCCAAGAAGCCACTAGGGCCACCGTATTCTCCTCACGCCCTCACACAATGCGAGATGTCGTGATTCCACTATTGGTGCCCTTGAAGGCGGCAACCGGACCTTCACGAACAAGGTTGGGGCTCTCTCCACAACTTAATTGGAGGCTCCCAACGAAACCCCGGAGCTTCACCACAAATGTGGCTCCGAAGTGACCTCTTCCCTCTAGGGCGCCCAAGCACCCAAGAGTAACAAAATCCACACAAGAAAGTATGGGGGAATCAAATATCCTTTGGTGGAAGTGTAGATATAGGTCTCCTTCTTCAATCCCTAGCAAATCAACGAGTTTGAGTGGCTAGAGAGAGAGATCAGGCAAGAGAGCTTTAATGGCAGTAATGGAGGAGAGAGAGAGGCAAGAGGTAGGAGAAGCACCTCCTTAAATAGCCCCCCCCCCCACAGATCCAACCGTTATGTGCAGAAACGCATAGGAGCGGTACTTCCGCAATAGACACCCGTAAAACCGGTGAATGCGGGAAACCCCTGCTAGGGCACCAGGGCGGTACTTCCGGTGGCGCACCGGGTAGTACCGGTCTATCGGAATAAACCGGAACTACCGCACCACCACCGCTCGACTACCGGGCCACATACATAAAGTAAACCCCTCAGGCCGGTAGTTGGAGCGGAGGTTGGGCCGGAACTACCGCTGGGCCAGCAGTCCCTGGGTGGTGGAGTCCGAGGCGGTACTACCGCCCTGAGCACCGGTAGTACCGGTTTGTCAAGACAAACCGGAACTACCGTTCCACCACCGGTCTACCACCGTACCCGGTACAGAAGGGAGTCACCCCTGAGCGGTACTTGGAGCGGTGGTGAGACCGGAACTACCGGCCAGCGGTACAACCGCTCAAGGGAGCGGTACTACCACCATGGGCAGAACTGCACAGGACGGAGGACGGGGAACTCTCTCCTCGAACTGAGGGTATATGGTGGGTGCAGAGAATGTGTACGTGAAGTGATTCACCCAACACCTTCTGATGTGGATTCCCTCTTAATAGTATGTATATCCTACGACCAAAGGAATAAAAACATCGGAAACTCCGTCTTCAATCTTTTCTGCATAGAGGGAAAACCTAACCGTCTTGCGCCACACAATGTGTACCTGAGAAAACTATGGCGCACGATTAGTCCACACGTGTGTTGTCATCATCACCAAAACCCTAAGGCAGAAGATGCCCTTACAATCTCCCCCTTTTTGGTGGATGATGACAACCACACGAGAAGCCCGGGAGTTCTAAAAAAATAAAGAAGGCCCCCCCTGAGTGTGAGCACTATTTAGAGTTTGCTTTTGGAATGCAAAGTGTGCACACTAGGATCAATGCTCCCCCTGGATTTTATAGACCAACCGGAGACATCAAAACAATCACAACAAAACATAAAGCAGTAGAGATAAGGATACGGGCACCAAGAACACATAAACTCTACTGATAGATGAGTGCATAGATAAATAGATAAGGGACGCATATCTTACACCATGCACGAGATCACAGCACGGGATAAGTCCAAAAGACACTAGAAAGTGCAACTGCAAATAAACTCAACACGACCAACTGCAAATAAACCCCCCATGCAACTCATGTGACCTAATGGAGCTCTCTCCCCCTTTGGCATCAAGACACCAAAAAGGAAAAGAGCAAAGCTAGCGCCCCAGGGCTCAGTAGAAATCCTCGCCAGTTGCCGCAGAGCTGTCAGAAGCATCATCATCAACATCATCGTCAGGCTCCTCGGCCTCCTCAGACTCCTCAGACCTCGCAGGAGCCGCCTCAGGAACACGGACAGAGGAGGTAGCAGGCGCTTCATCAGACCACTAACAGTTCTCCAAGCACCATGTATCCTCAGGAGTGATGGTCTTCTCGGAGCCACTCTTCACATCTGGCACATTGAGGTGCCTCATCAACTGAATCTGCCTGCAATGCGCCATCTTCTCAGCAACATGGGCCTTGTAGAGCTTCTTCTGAATATGAGTCTGCAGGCAAAAGGTCTTCTTGATCTTGGAAGTCAGCTTCTCAACCCACGAGGGCTGGGCCCCAGGCTCTAGCTCAAAGTCCTCGTCGTCCGAGTTAGCAAACACATCCTCCTGATTGCCTGAAGCAAAGCAAGGAGTCTTATGCTTCTTCTTCCTTAGCTCCTTAACCTCATGCTCCATGAGGTTGGCAGGGGTGGTGAGAGGCTCTCCTGGCCTACGGACTGCCCAAACGGTGTTCAGAAACTGCATCACAAAAGGAGCATAGGTCGGTACCTTGCGGTACAACACTATATTGTACATCTCCTCCCACAACCACTTGGAGACATCAAACGTGGCACCGGATCCCCTCTTGGTCTTCATGGCCACAAGAAAATCCACCAGATAACCATAGATATCATCTTGATTCCCAACCTTGGGAAGCAGCACACAGCGGAACACACGATGCATAATGTCATAGACTGGCAGAAGATCATTGGACCTGCCCACAATACCATGTCCAGGGATGTACAGAGGGGCAAGCTTCACCTTGTCCATGGGGTGAGCTCGGTCGTGAGGAAGGATGCCACCTTGACCCTCCACCCCTGTATCCTCATAGCCAAGAGCATTGCAGAAAGCTCTCCACGGGACATGAAAGAACTCATCACGGCACATAAAGGAGAGGTGGCGCTCCTCATCAGAGCCGAAGTGGACTGTAGCATAGAACTGATGGATGAGTTGCACATCGAAGTCACAATTCACGGTCATGAGCTTGATCAAATCAAACTCCTCACAGATCGCCAGAGCTTCTCCAAAGTAATCAAGGTTGTTACTCCAATGATCGATGTCAATGGACCACATCCGGGTGAACTTGTTCTTGTGATGCTCGAAAATTTCTGACACAATCCTCATCTGTAACTCATTCCGAAACTGAGGGTTGTTCCAACGAGGATTCTTTGCTGTAGTGTAGGGATCCTGGAAGCGAAACCTTTGCCAGTCCGGCATCTTCCATTTGTGCATTGGCACCGCAACACGTTGCTTGGCAGCAGCAGACTTCTCCTGACGAGTGGCCTTGGTAGGAATCACCACCTCATGATAATCCTCATTGTCATCCGAAGGTTTGCCCCTACGGGCCCTCTTCTTGGTGTTCTGAGGCTTCCGAGCAGCATGAGAGCTAGAGCCACCTGCAAACGCACATAGAGAGCACACAGAAACCCCAGCAAAGATGAGAAGAATGTACACACGATCAGAGGAATATATCTCATGTAGGTAAGTAGAAGAAAAACAGTGCATATAGGTTCAGAGAAGCCGGTTGTTCCAGTTGTTCCACCAGTAGAACCGCTCGAGCGGTAGTACCGCTCGCAAGGAGCGGTAGTATCGCTGAGAGCGGATCTGCCGAGTGGAAGAACGGGAACCGCCCTATCTCGAATCTAGATGCAATATTCCTACTTCTAGTTACGCACAGGAAACAGAAGGAGGTTATACGAATCTCTCCCACCAAACATTTGGCCAAAAATGTGGGATTACAAGCAATGCCCTAGAGAGAGGATTCAAAAAGATGAAGCCTAAGAACGAGAAGAAACAGGGCATTACCGGTATCCATGGGAGTAGATCCGATGAAGGGCCGACCGATCTGGAGGTCCTAAGGGCGCTCCGGGGCAATGGACGGAGCAACCGGCGGCTAGGGATAGAGGAGGGCCGAGCGCGAAGGGGAAAAAGAAAACCCCTTCAGCCTGCGCCCCTTATATAAGCCCCAGATGTCAGCCGGTAGTACCGCTCCGAGGAGCGGTAGTACCGGTCCTATAACTACCCAGTGTTTGAGAGCGGTACTTCCGCTCCAGAAGCAGTGGTAGTACCGCTTGCAAATACCACTAGTAACGGCCAGATGTACTGGTACAGGCAGGAGTGGTGGAACCGCTCATGCAGGACCTGAAGTACCACTGGGACTACACAACATAGTGGAAGAACGGTAGAACCGCTCTGACCACCGGCTGTACCGCCAAGTTGCAACAGCCCAAGCACAAAAAGGAGATCAAACTTGTGCACATTTGGAAAAGATGGCCTGGGGTGAGAAGGCTTAGGATGGAAGCAAGTCACTGTAATATGATGAAGAAGACTCTCAAGAGTGCAAGAAGCAAACAAGAAAAACCACTCTTTAGAGAATTCAAACATCTAGGAGAACCAAAGGAGCCAGGCAAAAGGAACACACAACGAGGAAAAACACCTAAGCACAAGGGCGGTGGCCGGAGCCACCTATGTTTGAGTTAAATGGTATGGCGCCGTGAAGAATTATTCTTGGGCCCATGACCAAAACTCGTCTTTGAAGCACAAGTACCATCAACAATGGCTAATGTGAAAGAATTGATCAATTTATGCATAATGGGCGGAGGAAGAGTTCATGGAGAGAACAATACTCCCCCTATGTCCATGCCTACACCTAGAGCAAGACATCATGATGAGTATGGTGGGGTGTGCAAAGGTTCAAGCCACATTGCTCGAATCAATGATATTTAGCTCATGCCTTAACTTCGCTAAATCTTGCTTCATCCAAAGGCTTCGTGAAGATATCTGCAAGGTTATCATGAGTGTTGACATAGTTGAGCTCGATCTCCCCTCGCCTAATATGATCCCGGATAAAGTGATACCGAATCTCAATATGCTTCGTCTTGAAATGTTGCACCGGGTTGAGAGAAATCTTGATGGCACTTTCATTGGCACACCAAAGAGGCACTTTGTCACAAATGACACTGTAATCCTTTAAAGTTTGCCTCATCCAAAGAATTTGTGCACAACAACTGCCGGCGGCCACATACTCCGCTTCGGTGGACGAGAGAGACACACAACTTTGCTTCTTAGAAGACCAACTCACTAGAGAGCACCCAAGGAATTGGCACCCTCTGGAAGTTGACTTCCTATCAACTTTGTTTCCCGCCCAATCGGAGTACGAATATCCTACAAGATTGAAGCTTGCTCCTCTTGGGTACCATAAGCCAAAGTTTGGGGTATGAGCCAAATATCGAAAGATTCGCTTGATCGCCACAAAGTGGCTTTCCTTAGGTGCGGCTTGAAACCGTGCACAAATTCCCACACTCAACATGATATCCGGTCTAGATGCACAAAGGTAAAGCAAGGAGCCAATCATGGAGCGATATACCTTTTGATCCACCGCTTTACCATTGGGATCTATGTCAAGTTGGCATTTGACGGGCATTGGAGTGGAAACCGGCTTGACATCACTTAGCTTGAATCTCTTGAGCATGTCTTGAGTATATGGCTTGGTTGATGAAGGTTCCTTCTCTTCGTTGCTTGACTTCGAACCCGAGAAAGAACTTCAACTCTCCCATCATGGACATCTTGAACTTGGAGGTCATGAGTGCAGCAAATTCCTCATTGTCGGTGTCAAAACCGGCGGATCTCGGGTAGGGGGTCCCGAACTGTGCGTCTAGGCGGATGGTAACAGGAGACAAGGGACACGATGTTTTTACCCAGGTTTGGGCCCTCTCGATGGAGGTAAAACCCTACTCCTGCTTGATTAATATTGATGATATGGGTATTACAAGAGTTGATCTACCACGAGATCAAAGAGGCTAAACCCTAGAAGCTAGCCTATGGTATGATTGTTGTTGTTGCTACGGACTAAACCCTCCGGTTTATATAGACACCGGAGGGGGCTAGGGTTACACAGAGTCGGTTACAAGGAAGGAGATCTACATATCCGTATTGCCAAGCTTGCCTTCCACGCCAAGGAGAGTCCCATCCGGACACGGACGAAGTATTCAATCTTGTATCTTCATAGTCCAACAGTCCGCCAAATGTTATAGTCCGGCTGTCCGGATACCCCTAATCCAGACTCCTCAAGAGCCCCGAACCAGGCTTCAATGACGACGAGTCCGGCGCGCAGATTGTCTTCGACATTGCAAGGCGGGTTCTTCTTCAAACTCTGAGTAATGTTCGGCTTCTCGTAAATGTTGCGCTCCTTGGCTTCCGCGTCCAATAATGGCCACCTTCCACGTGTCAAGCGAATGTGAGGAGCTAGGGTGTTTTTGTATTTACCCCCCTAGCTATGCAAATGAATTGTTTGTTAAAGAGACGAGGATCCTCAGATCCAAACCACACCGTCCTCCCTTAGCGATCATTCATCGGAGCACGCCCGAAAAAATCCATTCCAGCATGGCCGGCCCGCGCAGCTCCTCCTCTCGCTCCTGCAGCCCCAAGCCCGGAGAATGGGAGAAGTGTTCCGTCCCGCACAACCAATTGGTGAAGCTACAGACCCAGGGATTTCTCCCCCAGCGTATATGGTCCCGGCTCGATCCGGGCTCGCCACCTATAATGGCGGGGAGCAAGCGGAGAGCTTTCCCAACCCCTCTAAGGGAGAGCGGGTATGCCTTGTCCCCTATCTATTAAGGGGACTCGGATTTCCGATCCATCCGTTTCTCCGAGGGCTCCTGGAGTTCTATGGCCTCCAGTTGCGCAACCTCACCCCTGCATCTATTCTGCATATCGCCGGCTACGTAGCCCTTTGCAAGCTGTTTCTGGGCTGTGAAACTCATTTCGCGCTGTGGACAAAGTTGTTTTGCCTTGTCCCTCGTACACAGAGGGGATCAATATATCAAGTGGGCGGAGCCGAAGTATGGCGCATCGCCGGGACCGGATACCTATCCGGTACCCCGCAGAAGACGTCCGAAGACTGGCCTTTAGAATGGTTTTATATAGAGGACGTCCCTCTTCCGGATCCTGTTCGGATCGGCCTCCCTGAGTTCAACAACTCCCCTTTGAAGAAAGCCTAAGCTGGCGCCCACAGAGCCCCCAGGAGGAAGATGACAGAGACGTATTTTATCTGATGGGCCGGATAAAGCTGTTGGCCCAATCAGGACTGACCATGCCCGAGGTTATGGCAGTATGCATTATGCGGGGGGGGGGGGGGAGTGCAGCCACTTCAATATCGAGGCCACCCCATCTGGGATTTCAACGGGGAAAATGATGCCACCTGTTGTGGTCGTAAAGGACCGGACTCTATTGCCGCCCTAGTGAAGATTCTGTCCGGTTTGTTCAAGGGAGAGGAAGACGAGTTCCTCCGCGTCAAGCCACGGGATGGATTCTCCATGTACAATCCTCCGAGCTGGGTAAGCCGCCACTTTTGGTGCCCCTTCTTTCCGCATTTTTACAACGGATATCTTACTTCGCCCGTTTATCGCAGGAGCTGCGGAAGGAAGTGAGAGGGATCTACAGCCCATCTCCACAACCAGAGGATCCGGAACGGTCCCTCGACCCCGGCCTCCAAGAAGATCCGGACATATTCGTGGAGATGATAGACAGGACATTTTACCAATTAGGCCGCGATGAGGCCATGGTGGCTATTATAGCCGACTATCCGGGGCTACTCCCCGCCTCGCAGGTAAGTGAGATCAGAGTTCCAACATTTGAGAGGTATCCCTTACCGTGCACTTCACCTACCTTATTTGTACGGTATTCTATAGGGAAGGTCCTCGGGACACCATGCTCAGCCCGCGGCGAATCGCCAACAAGGAGCGCCAAAGCCGGGCAGGATGAAAAGGAAAGCGGTCCGGACGGAGACGCCGGCACAGAGGTATTTTACAAAACCTCATTCCGTGATCATCATATTTTGACACGCAGTAATGCCCATGTTTCAATAAAGGAAAAGCGCTCGCCGGACTACATCCGGAGAGACCGCCGATCACGCCTCTATTAGTCAGGCTCCGAGGCTGGACACAGAAGCGGAAGCTAACACGGGGCACCCGCCAGATGCTCCTCCGACAGAGGATGCGAATAGAATATCTGCCACCAATTCTGAAGTGGAGAGCGCCATGAACCACAAAGGCGCCGGCCGTTACTCATGACGCTTATTTCTCCCCAGAGGCTTTTGATGCCTTCAACTTAGGAGACGCGTACATCCGTGCTGCTCAAAATGGTCTTGCCAGAGCCACGGATCAGTATGTAAAGGATATACAGGTGAGAAAATTTGATGATTATGTATAGCAGTAGCCCCCGAGACTTAAAACAGTTGGCACAGCTGATTTAAGGATCATTATTTCTACAGGTTCTTCCAGAGAAGAATACCCAATTGTCTCAAGAGCTGGAAAAGTGCCAGGCCCAGCTGCAAACCGCAATGGCCGCATTGAAGGAGTCCGAAAAGGCCTCTTCAGGTAACACCTTATTTAAAAAAATGACAGGTACCATATAGGACGTGGCATGCACCCAATTCTAACAATAAATATTGCAGATGACGCCGGAGTGAATCCGGATGAGCAACATGCCATACGGCAGCGAAAGGCGGGCGAGCGTATTCTTACAAAAGTGAGGCAGGAGAAAAATATTCTCCAGGATGCCAACACGCAGCTGAGCGTAGAACTAAAGGATGTTCGAGCCCAGCTGTCGGACTCCGTGAAGGAGAATAAGCGGCTTCAACGCGGCATTTTCAGTAAGTGCGTGAGCGAACTTTTTAAAAAAGAGTTCGGCGAAGAAGCCGGCTAACAGATTTATGTCTGTAGGTATGCTGACGGGTCGCCCATGGATGAGATGCCCGGGTCGTGGGTGATCTTCTACCCGAGCTCTCCTGGCAACTGCACGAACAAGCTCGGCGGGTGATGCAAGGTATTGCCTGTGCCTTGTGGCCATCCATCTCCCTGCCCGAAGGCCTTGGAGAGCTTGTTGAGAAGCTCAAGGGAGCACGGCGGCGCTTCCGATTATGGAAGATATCGGCCTGCCGTCAAGGTGCCAGGGAAGCCTGGGCCATGGTGAAGACGCGGTATACCAAGGCTGACCCAAACCACATGGCCGAGGTCGGACCTGTGGGGCCTGATGGGAAAGAGATCCCCGTTAGCTTAGTATATGGGCAAGTAGAATTAGCCGCAAAGTATTCCCAACAGGATTGTAGGCTAGACAGCCTGTTGGATGGTATAGAAAAGGAATTCAGTCAGTCTAAGTGACTATGTAATGAAAATGACATGTATGATGCCTTCTAGCCGGATTGTAAATCGTTTGTCATGGCGGACCTTTTCGCTTCAACCTCGGGACCCGATAGTCCGGAGTGTATCCTAATACCCTCTCGGTTATGTAAGAACCGGGGTATGCGTGGAAACCAGGCGTAGGGGTCATTAGTGCTTTAGCAGGCAAGTGCCCAACTAGTTATGTTATATTACATGGATAGTAAGAAACATCTTCCAGGGAGAATAGTTCCGTTAAGGGTTCCTTTCCCTGGGTGCGCATGACCTAATGTGCATGTCCGGACTGCGAGAAGAGACACAGGAAAAAAACATCTGGGGGCATGTATCAAAATAAATGAAAGTCATCTTTTGTTCGCCGACCGAATATTCCCTTAAGAACGCTAGCTTTCGGCTTCACCCAGTCTGAGGTACACATCCGGCTGACCAGTCAGTAACAATCGCAGAGGTGCTCCCCTTATGCCCTAGCCGTATTAACGGGAACGTAGGGCATAAATACAAGAGCCAGGCAACCCATCTTGGCCAAAACTTAAGTCATATCGATGCATATAATGGCGAAGAAAAGGTACATGCAGAAGGATAACACATGTGCGGGGCATGAAGCCCGTATAGATAATTAAGCTTCTGTATAAGAAGCCCCCAGGTATAATGAGCGCGGTTAGCGCGTCCATAGTGTGCAAAGAAGGCACGAATTGGCCCTTAAAGGCTTTGAGAGAGAAAAAAGGGGGAGAAAGAGATAAGTGAAAGACGGATAGTATATATATGCAAAAAATGGACAGAGGAAGGAGACGAACACAGAGTCCGGCGCTAGGCGTAGAATCTTCGGAGCCTGGCTGCGTTCCATGGGTTTGGCTCAAGTCGATTATCCGATGCATCCCGCAGACGGTACGCCCCACCGGTCAGAACTTGGTCAATAATGAAGGGACCCTCCCATTTGGGCTTGAGTTTGTCCTTTTTCTTCTCCGGCGGCGAGAACTAACTCGCCAACATTATAAGTTTTGGCCCGTACTTCTCTGCTTTGGTATCTTCGAGCCTGTTGTTGATAGAATGCGGAACGGGCTTTTGCCACGTCACGCTCCTCCTCCAGGGCGTCCAAACTGTCCTGCCAATCGAGCTCGGCTTCTCTTTCTTCGTACATGCGCACTCAAGATGAGTCATGAATTATGTCGCAGGGCAGAACCGCCTCTGCGCCGTACACCATAAAGAAGGGTGTGTATCCGGTAGTGCGATTCGGCGTGGTCCGCAGCCCCCAGAGTATGGAGTAGAGCTCCTCCACCCAGTGCATGTTAGATTCCTTAAGGGACCGCACTAATCTAGGTTTGATGCCGCTCAAGATAAGACCATTGCTCGTTCGACTTGACCGTTAGTTTGTGGGTGATAGACAGAAGCATAATCGAGCTTAATGCCCATGTTTTTGCACCAGAGTTTTACCTCATCAGCCGTGGAGTTTGTGCCATTGTTAGTGATGATGCTATGGGGTACACCGTAACGATGTATGACCCCGGATATGAAGTCTATCACCGGTCCGGATTCAGCCGTTTTAACAGGTTTGGCTTCTATCCATTTGGTGAATTTATCCACCATGACCAGTAAGTACTTTTTCTTATGGGTTCCCCCTTTAAGGGGTCCAACCATGTCGAGTCCCCAGACCACAAAGGGCCAGGTAATGGGGATTGTTTGGAGGCGATGGGTGGCATATGGCTTTGGTTTGCAAAAGGCGGCAACCGACGCAGCGTTGGACCAAGTCTGGCGTCTGCCCGGTGCCGTCGGGCCAATAAAAACCTGTACGGAGGGCCTTGCTTACAAGGGCCCGGGCTGCGGCGTGGTGGCCGCCGAGTCCGGCATGAATTTCTGCCAGAAGCTTCCGCCCCTCCTCTTCGGAGATGCACCTTTGAAGGACTCCGGTGGCGCTTTTCTTATAAAGCTCTCCCTCATGGACCCTATAGGCTTTAGATCGCCGTACTATGCAGCGTGCCTCGTTTTGGTCCTTGGGGAGTTCCTTCCTAGTTAAGTAGGCCAGGAATGGTTCTGTCCACGGGGCAACGATGGCCATTATTACGTGGGCTGAAGGTGTTATTTCGGTGGCAGAGCCTCCGATTATGTCAGAGTGTTCGGTATCGGGCATTGTGGTTGGGTCCGGACTATTATTACCGGTGTCCCCTTCCCATACCACGGATGGCTTGAACAGCCTCTCCAAAAAGATGTTAGGGGGCACCACATCGCATTTTGCGCCGATGCGTGCGAGGACATCTGCCGCCTGGTTGTTTTCCCTGGCTACATGGTGAAATTCGAGCCCCTCGAACCGAGCTAATATTTTTAGGACGGCGTTGCGGTAGGCCGCCATTTTCGGATCCTTGGCATCGAAGTCTCCATTTATTTGGGATATTGCGAGGTTCGAATCCCCGCGCACCTCCAGGCGTTGGATGCCCATGGATACTGCCATCCGAAGACCATGTAAAAGGGCCTCGTATTCGGCTGCGTTGTTGGAGTCTGTATACATTATCTGGAGTACGTATTGAACTGTATCTCCGGTTGGGGACGTCAGAACAACGCCAGCCCCCAGACCAGCCAGCATTTTGGAGCCGTCGAAGTGCATGATCCAGTTGGAATATGCGTCGTACTCTTTAGGGACTTCGGCTTCCGTCCATTCGGCGACAAAGTTGGTCAATACTTGCGACTTAATGGCTCGCCGTGGTTTGTACGTTATGTCCAATGGGAGGAGCTCAATGGCCCATTTGGCAATCCGGCCCGTGGCGTCGCGGTTGTTTATAATATCGTTGAGTGGCACTTCCGAGGCTACTGTAACTGAACACTCTTGAAAGTAGTGTCGCAGCTTCCGGGATGCCATGAATACCGCATAGGCTATCTTTTGATAATGCGGGTACCGTGACTTGCATGGAGTGAGGACAGTGGATACATAATAGACCGGCTTTTGAAGGGGGAATTTATGTCCGTCCGTTTCTCGTTCGACGACGAGCACTGCGCTTACAACTTGATGAGTTGCCGCAATGTACAACAGCATTGGTTTGCCGATGTTTGGCGCGGCCAGGATTGGGTTGGTTGCCAGTATGGCTTTTATTTCTTCCAATCCGGCTGTGGCAGCATCCGTCCACTCGAGGTGTTCGGTGTGCCGAAGGAGGCGATAGAGGGGTAATGCCTTTTCTCCCAAGCGGGAGATAAAGCGGCTTAGAGCCGCCACACATCCGGTTAATTTCTGGATTTGTTTGAGGTCCGTTGGGATAGCCAACTGTGACAGAGCTCAGATTTTGGCCGGATTTGCTTCAATTCCTCTGTTGGAGACAATGAAGCCTAGGAGCTTTCCGGCTGGTACACCGAAAACGCATTTTTCCGGATTAAGCTTGATGTCGTATGTTCGGAGGTTGTCGAATGTGAGCCTCAAGTCGTCTATTAAAGAGTCGACGTGTTTGGTTATGACAACCACATCATCTACGTATGCCTCCACTATTTTGCCGATCTGGTTTTCCAGACATGTCTGAATCATGCGCTGATATGTTGCGCCGGCGTTTTTTAGCCCAAAAGGCATTGTGTTGAAACAGAAGGGGCCGTATGGTGTGATAAATGTCGTTGCTGCTTGGTCGGGCTCCGCCATCTTAATTTGGTGGTAGCCAGAGTATGCACCGAGGAAACACAATGAATCGTGTCCTGCGGTAGCATCGATAATTTGATCGATGCGGGGGAGGGGAAAGGGATCCTTTGGGCAAGCCTTATTGAGGTCCTTGAAATGGATGCACAGGCGCCAGGATTTGTCCTTCTTTGGTACCATCACCAGGTTTGCTAGCCAGTCCGGGTGTTTTATTTCTCTAATGAATCCGGCCTCCAATAACTTGGCTAGTTCCTCTCCCATAGCTTGTCTCTTAGGTTCAGAGAAACGCTTGAAGAGCACCTTGACCGCCCGAATCCTTTAGGATATTGAGGCTGTGCTCGGCCAGCTGCGTGGGATTCTGGCATATCTGAGGGATGCCAGGCAAATATGTCCCAATTCTCGCGCAGGAACTCTCGTAGTGCAGCGTCCACGGCGGGGTTTAACTGTGCCCCGATGGAGGCTGTTTTTGTAGGGTCGGTTGGATGGACTTGGAATTTGACTATTTCATCCGCTGGTTTAGAGGAGGTGGACTTGGATCTTTTATCAAGTATCACGTCGTCCCTGTCCACCGTGGAGCGTAGCACAGTCAGTTCCTCGGTCGCAAGGGCTTCGGATAATGCCTCGAGGGCCAGTGCGGCTGTCTTGTTTTCGGATGAGTCTTTGTGTCCGGATCACTAGTGAGAGTGATGATTCCGTTGGGCCCGGGCATTATGAGCTTCATGTACCCGTAATGGGGTATGGCTTGGAAGATCGTGAACGCCTCCCGCCCTAAAAAGGCATGGTGTCCGCTACTGAACGGAGCCACTTGGAACGTAATCTCTTCGGACCTATAATTCTCCGGCGTGCCGAACACCACATCTAGTGAGATTTTGCCTGTACAGCGCGCTTCCCGACTGGGGATTATTCCTCTAAAGGTTGTGCTGCTTCGCTCGATGCGGTTCCAGTCTATTTCCATTTTTTGAAGGGTTTCCTCATAGATGAGGTTTAATCCGCTGCCGCTGTCCATGAGCACCTTGGTGAGTCGAAAGCCGTCCACAATTGGACTGAGGACCAATGCGGCTGGTGCTCGGGCTGTTCGGAATTTAGGTTCGTAACTGGCATTGAAAGTAATAGCCGTGTCACTCCATGGGTTTATTGTTGCCACATGGTAGATTTCGGCAAGGCTGCGGAGTGTTCACTTTCGCCTATTATTTGATGCGAAGGTCTTGAAGACTGTTAATACCGTATTGTTATCCCTGGGATGGTGCTCTGTGGCGTCTGGGATGAGAAGATCCTTGCCACTTTTGGCCACCTGCCGGAGTATCCAACATGCTCTAAGGCTGTGTGTTGGTATGGTATCCGATGTACTATGGATTTTGCACGGTTCGTTGAGCCATCCCTCCAGTACGGTTCCACGCCCTGTGAAGGGTTTTTGCTTTTTTGGGATTAGCTCGGGTGTCCTATGGTAGTGCACCCTTTTGCTGCCGACTGGGTGTGTGTTCGGGGCCAGATTATCCCAAAATTTTGTTTCGGTTTTCCAGGCACTTTCCATCGCATAGTACTTTCGTACTATGGACGCCAAGTCAGCGAAGCGTGATATCTCACGGCGACTTATGGCGTTAAGGATTCCCTTGTTCGTGCAATTATTGCAGAAAAATAAGATTGCGTCTTCCTCGCAACAGTCCTTAACCTTGTTCATCACAAGGAGGAATCTGGCCCAATAGTGATGTACTGTTTCCTGGGGCTCTTGCCTGATGTGGGAAAGATCGCTTATGTTTGGGTGGGTGGGTGGAATTGAGTCCGAACCCTTACGATCCGGGATCCAGGGCGAGGAGTTTCCAATCTTGGAAGTTCGGTTCGGGATGTTGCCCGATAATCTGGCCCATTGCGACTCTAGGTTCGGGGCTTGGGTGTCCTCCTCCATAAGCGGGTATCCGGCTCGGAGAGCTCAGGAATCCGGACATAGTTAGTTCTCAAGATAGATGAAAATTCGCCGCATTGTTCCTCCACCACCGCAATATGATGGGTGACCGGTGGAGAGTTAATCTTCCTTTGATCGGGTTTAAGCCCAATCCGATCATAGTCCGTAGTGACTCCCAAGGCGGCGATGCGATCCAAGAGCTCGTTTAGGGAAGAGATCTCCATTGGATCCATTTGCTCGGCAAGTTCCGAGTTGACGTGGAGGCTATTTTCGATGACCCGAGAAGTCATCGTCGGCGCAGCGGCCGAACAGGCGGTCATGATGAAACCACCTAGCAGGAGAGTTTGGCCGACAGCCAAAGCTCCCATGGCGGTAATGCCGTCTTTAAAGACGAGATGAGACATCCTTCCTCACGGTGACGGCACAGTGGAACTCTCAATGAAAGCACCAATGTCGGTGTCAAAACCGGCGGATCTCGGGTAGGGGGTCCCGAACTATGCGTCTAGGCGGATGTTAACAGGAGACAAGGGACACGATGTTTTTACCCAGGTTCGGGCCCTCTCAATGGAGGTAAAACCCTACTCCTTCTTGATTAATATTGATGATATGGGTATTACAAGATTTGATCTACCACGAGATCAGAGAGGCTAAACCCTAGAAGCTAGCCTATGGTATGATTGTTGTTGTTGCTACGGACTAAACCCTCCGGTTTATATAGACACTGGAGGGGGCTAGGGTTACACAGAGTCGGTTACAAGGAAGGAGATCTACATATCCTTATTGCCAAGCTTGCCTTCCACGCCAAGGAGAGTCCCATCCGGTGTCAGGACCCCGATCCTAAGTCACACCGATCTAGCATGTAACACATCATATCACTTTGCGGCCTCACGCACGGTATTCCCACGGGTGTCGCCTTACCATGGCCCGGGACCGTTTGCGTCTTTTGGCTCACGTATATGATAGTGTCGCTAGCATCCATATGACAAAGAACCGGGCCGACATGGCTAGTCGTGGAACCCAAAGCGGCGCTAACCTATGGGGACAGTATACATGAATCACATCGAGCATGTCGGTCATCAACGTATATATTCGGATGCAGCTGGCTAACAGGACTCCGTATTCGGGCTGTAGCGAGCTAGGCAGGACTCGAATAACACCGCGTGACATTTCCCGAAGGGACAGGACATATACGAAGGAAACACATGCCGGCCGATCAAGTGTCCAAGCGGTAGTGCTGGGCTAGCAGGACTCCGGTGAACCGGGTCATGAAGCGGACTACTATCGCCGAAGCACGAGACTACATTTCCCCATATGAGAGGCTGCCAAGGATAAACAACTAGTTTGTCGGATCCCATACATACCAAGCATTTCAAACATACACACATTATACTTGATATGCGTAGATACAACATGGCATCACAACATAACTCTACGACTCGAGATATTATTCATTAGGCTCAAGAGCGAGATATTACAAACATGGGTCTCATGACCCAACACTCGAGCATACAAGTCAAAGCACAAGCGGAAGCTAATCATGTCCGAGTACGAGACAACTATAAATGAAAAGGCTGAGAAGCCTGACTATCTACCAGATCTGCCAAGGCACTAAGATCGTAAATGAGGTAACAAGCTAAACGTCAAGTCAAAGCGGAACTACTAGCGAGACCGACGTCTCTCGCAAAACATAAAATAAGCAAACGTGAGTACAATTGTACTCCATAAGACTTACATCGGAACTAACTACATATGCATCATTATCAAAAGGGGTGGTGGAGTTTGATTGCAGCAAGCCAGCTTTGACTCGGTGGCTATCCCGAACTACATTTGCAAGTAACTCTTTTGAGGTGGCACACGAGTCCACATATTCGCCATGTCAATACACCACTATGGACCCGCTCCGTCTTCCCTCTGAGAACGCCATCCATAGCACTCACGCTTATCTTGCGCATTTTAGGGTATCCACTTTCACTTGTCTATGAACTAATATAGGCAACCCAGAAGTCCTTCTCCGTGGACACGGCTATTCGAATAGATCATATTAAACCCTGCAGGGTGTACTTCTTCACACACGCTCACCACTTACCGCCGTTTACACGACATGTACTCGGCAACCTTCAGCCGGAAGCCCAACGTGGGTGTCGGCCACGACCTACCTAAACACACAAGTCCCAAGTCCAGGTTGATCGCCTATTCGGGTTCCATCCGCAGGAGTCCGGCCGAGGTTTCCCATACGGCCCCGAACGATGTGTACAGGTTCCCGAGACACCAAGCAGGCGAATCGGTACACCGGGCCACGGTGCTGCCGCAACACAACCCACCCCTATGGTCAGCGTTATGCGGCCCCCAAAGATACTACAAACACCGAAACTACTTGCAACTCCTTGACCGAGGACAAGAGTGGTTAAGAAGCCGAGAGGGTCCATTGGTTTCGGGCCCAATGCGTGGTAGTAACTGTTTCATGGATCACAAACACGTAACTGGTTTCACGAGGGCGGCTGCAATGAGACAACCCACCATGTACTCCTACATGGCCTCTCACCGCTACCTTTACCAAATCGTGTTCACACACTTAGCTCACACACGCAGAGGACATGTTCACACACCTCCGATTCATCCCCGATGAATCAGACTGACTCAACTCTAAGCGATAGAGTGCATGACAACAAGCATAAATGAGTAGGCACAACATGGCTCAAACAATTCCTACTCATGCTAGTGGGTTTCATCTAATTACTGTGGAATGACGGGTCATGCAAAGGATCAAGGGGTTCAGCTACCGCAGCAAGTAACAGTTGAATCGATGTTGTCCTAATGCAATAAAATAGAGCAGGAGCGAGAGAGTGGGATTATATCGGAATGAACAAGGGGGGTTTTGCTTGCCTGGCACTTCTGAAGATAATATAATTCTTCATCGGTGTCATCGAACAATCGTATGAACATCGTCTAACGGGAGGGGACAATTACAGGCAAACAAGAGAGAACACAATCAATGCAATGCACATTCACATGAATGACATGTCATATTAAGGTACTGAATTCACCTAATGCAATAATAACCCAAGTTAGTTGAAGTGGAATTCAAACAAGGTTGAACTCCAACTCCAAATGCTATTTCATAAATTATCCTAATCATGATTCATCCTATTCAGTGAGGTTAACTTGTTCAAACATGCATGATCATGGCATAAACAGATTCTTCATATTTTTCTGATCATTTTCATATATAAATTATTTCCATCCGAGTTACGGTTGAATTTATATGATTTTAGAAGTTTAGAGTATTTTACGGAATTTCCTGAATATAAATAAATCCGTAAAACTAGTTATTGCGTCACCGACGTCGATGTGACGTCAGCGGTCAACTGGGTCGCTGTCCAGGTCAACTCGACGCTGGGACCCATCGTCAGTAGTTAGTTTAACTAACTAGTTTCGTTAGTGTTAACCCGGTTAGTTAGTGGCCGGGCCCACTCGCCGCTGACCTGTGGGGGTCAAATCCTGGTCAACCCGGGGCTAATCCACCGGCGTCGAGTCGCCGAGGCCAAAGCGGCGGAGCAAAGTGCTTTTGCACGTTCCGCCACCAAATGGGGCGCGGAAAGCATCTAGGAGGAGCTGGGGAGGAGCCAAGCTCTTGGTGGGGTTAGCTGGCCTGGGTGGTTGGGATCGACGCCGGCGTGTTTGGGCGGCCGGGAGCTCGGGTGAGCTCGGGCCTCGACAGCGCACTAGAGGGGAAGCGGAGGGCGCGGGTTCTGGTGCTGCGGTGAGCCCAGAGGTGGGGTTGGCTTCGAGCCACTGGGCTCTAGCCACGCCGGCGACGAGGCACGGGCGGCGGGCGGGCTTCGCCATGGTGGAATCGGTGGCTAGAGGAGGGAACGAGTCGGGAAGAGGGCGAGGGGCGCAGGAGCTCACCATGTTCCGCAGGGTGGTCACTGGGCTCGAGAGGGGCCGGAGCAAGCGGGCGGCGATGGAAATCTCCGTGACCCGAGGGAATGAAGGGTCGGGAGGGTGCTTGAGGCGTCTGGCGGGGCGCGGCTCGGTGGGGAGGAAGAGGAGGTCGAGGCGGAGCTCGTGGGCATGTCGGGAGGAGAGAGGGTGACGGTGGCGCGGTGCACGGGCGATCGGCGTCGGCCGCTGCTCGGTGGCGTCGTGGGGAGAGAGAGCAGGGAGGGAGATGGTCCAGGAGAGAGGAAAGAGGACGAGGGGTTCGGGCGGCGCCGAGGAGAACGCGTGGAGGCGTCTCGGTGAGGCAAAGCGAGCAGGAGGAGGCGTGGCGTGCTCGGGCGCTGATCGCCAGAAACCTCCTCTCGCCATCGGGCAGAGGTAGGCGACAGCGGTGAGGCGGTTGGTGGGCTGGGCCACCAACCGGGCCACGAGCGAGAGAGGGGGGAAGGTTGGGCGGTTGGGGCGCCTGTAGGTTGGGCTTCTCTCTCTCTCCTTTTATTATTTCTGCTTTTCTATTTTCTGTTTTGTTTTAGTTTAGTAAAATACCAAACCATTTAAATAAATCCTGAAAATAATTGTGGCATTAACTAAATTATTACAGAGGCCCTTAACTATTTTCAGAATTGTTGGAGCAATTTAAAATAATATTAATAGTATTTAAATGCCCCAATTCAAATACAATATGGTTTATTCAAAAATCCAAAAATGTCTTGGAAAAATATCCATCACCTCTGGATATGGTTTTCACCTTTTTCCACTGATCATGAACATTTTTGCAAACCACTTTGGGTTCTTTGAAGATATTTTGAAGTTGAACCTATTTGAATTGCTTTAGTGCTAGGGCTTGATCATCCCCATTTCAAATTTTCATGAAAATTAAACATGATGCATGGATGCAATGCTACTAGCTACAAGCAAGCTCTAGGGCTGATCTGGGGCTGTGACAGCTCACCCCCACTAAACAAGAATCTCGCCCCGATATTCAAGACGTGAGGTAAGAGGAAAAGGGAAGTCACGGACTATCACAATCTTCATGATCCATTTGCCCTTCTCGAAGATGTTGATTCATTCCATCATCTTGGTCTTGACGTCCTTGCTTTCAAGGTCTTCTCTTGACACGACAATGTAAAGAAGGGGAACCCCTACATGATTCGATCTTCACGAAGATCAAGCAAATATGATCGACATTACGGATCGAGACGGTGACATATCTCGAGTTGAGACACAGAACACATCGAGAGGGATGGAAGAACAAAGGACGGGGTTTGATTGGTGGCAACAATTCCACGCTTAGAGAGATGGTGGATGGTGTCAAGGTAGCGATGAAATATTTATCATGATCCCGTAACGGGACACCTCGAGAAAGGTGACGCAAGAATTATTCCCTTAAGTGGCAAAAAGAATTACTTTTGATCCATAGATCATTGGAGCTCTTTATACCAGCCTGAGGCAATCACAAACGATTATTTGGTGGAATGCAAAGGAATTGTACACCCGGACTAGAATGGATGATGTGGACTACCTTGTTGAAGACAACGCAATGGATGATTTTTGCTTATCGTCGGAGGTGGAGGGGGCCTAGGGTAAGTCCACTTTTGAAAATGAACCTGGACAAGAATTACTAAGAAGGCAGCCCATAGTGAAATGGCACAAGGACGGTGCAAGCTGGGAACGAAATGCAACTGTTGGAATGTTCCAACCATCATATCCGCCTGAGATTCAGATCCGATTGGTAGTAGGATACTTCAGACTCAGCATGTCTGAAAAGAAAGTTTGCAACACAATTCGACGAGATGGCGTTGCGAGAATCTCGGGATATGAACTACGATAGCAAGCTCCAAAACATGAGCTGGTTTTGCTACAAACATGTGAACACGTTGTCCTAGACAAGCATGACCACATGGTAGTCTTATAATAAAACACTACCGAAGTTCGTGTGGGGAACCATAATCGAGGATATTGAAGTCCTTGCATAAGGCATGCTCTTAAGAAGGAACTTCCTTTCCTTGAACAAATCAATCGCTGGCTTGGTGTGCTAGGGATACATACGGAATGAAGATGATCAGTCTGTCAAACCATAGAATACTTTGCACATGCATGACGGACTTGGGATGATTCCACAGGAGGCAACAAGCTTTCTCGAATCCACGGCGACAACTTACATCAAATGCACGTGAGTTCGAGGAAGTCACTTCTTCCATCCAAGCATAGGCTTCATGAACGGCACACGAAGAAATGCTTACACAAATTTCCAACACTAGGTTGATGTTCAACATGACTCATGGGGGAGACAAATGTCACTGGCGATGGGCTCAACAACAACTCATCGGAATTTCCATATCACTTTGGACTTCCACCATCATGCGAACACGGTGATAGCACCGCTGCACCAAAAGGTGTAATGGTGTATGCTCGAGGGATCAACCACGAGTAAGACAACATTACGAGCACCGTTGGTACTGATTTGACTTGACAATGGCCCGTACTCAAGTCAAAGAATTGATAAGACAATAGGTCCAAAGAATCGATCACAGGAACCAATCGATGGAGATATCATCTTTCTTCAACACACACTACACAAGAATATCCCTTTGGAACGAACTAAGTTGGACAAGCTTTTATCTTCCAACTCTCCAAGTTGTTGTTTGGCTTAACCAACTAGCTCAGGGGTATCCAACACAGATTCTTGGAGAAGGGGTGGTTCACAGGAAAACCAACTTGATCACGAGCCCAACATAACAGTCAAGAAACAACCCGGTAACACTTCCAAGAAGATATTTGGAAAGTCACGAACCACCGGTATGTTACTAAGCTCGAGAGCAATCTTGCTTTTGAGGGCAAGACGATATTATCAAATGAGTGAGGACTTGGCACAATCCTAACTCATCAATCGAGGGGTGCACCAGAAGTAAGGACTAGGTAGCACGATCAATCTCAGGATGATGATTTAATAACCAACACACTAAGAATGAGGATAATGTCCATTAGCTGCCAAGCAACGAATTGCTCGGAGTATTGATGTCACACATCACAAGTCACTTGTCGGCTTTCGGTTGCATCAACACGGAACCGAGGAATGAACGATGATGGCGAGTATCACTACATCAAGAATTCATAAGAGAAGGTGCAATTCTTATGACATTATTGACATAAAGATGGTAACACTCTGTGGAAATGAAGCAAAAGCTGAATTGGCATTTTGATCTGCGGAATACAACTACTTTGACCTAGTCCTAGAAATGGATGAGGTACTGGAGTTTGTTTCTCCTAGTCATTCCGGAATAGAATGGCTTGACGGACCACAGGGACAGAATGCATCGATGAACACAAATGCACACATACCCTTGGCTATCAATTGATAGACGAAGGTCGGAATACAACTGAGGAGAGCAACTCAAGGAATATATAATTTTCTGAGTTGTGGATGCATAGATTAGCATGTCAAGCAAAGCGCAACATTTCTTCCGGATAATCCATGCGTAAAAGGTAGAATTGGCAGTAGTCACAATATGAATGGAGTACTCCTCAAGAGCACTCTTATCGTGATGTTTTGATTCAACAAAGAACTTACGCCATAAGCGGTTCGTAGTATTTGGAAGAAGGAAATACCACGGACCTCGAGGACTATCGCAAAGGTTACTAATATCCTAAAGGCACTAGCAAATACTAACAACATGAAGTAGGGCCGAATCTCGGGTTCGTAAACCTGTGAGTAGAATACCTACTACTAAATGGCATCACGGGATGCTTTCAAAATGATGGCTTAATCATCACACCGGGATACAAAGGCATTGCTAAATTGCTAGGTGACTCCCTAAAACACCTAGGTTCATAATAATAGCTCCAACATATATGCCGAGGCAGCGGAGTACCTCAACATACTAATTAGTGTGCTTATTCTGACCAAAAGGACATCGGAAACGGAAGGAAAGGAGTTGCAAATGCATCAAGCTATTTAGAGACTTGGGATGACTCGGACAGCATAACGGCTGTAAATGCTCAAAATGATTTGAGACATCCTGCAGAAATGGTGGCATAACCACTCAACAACATCATAACAAGATTCTCGAGATCAACTTGGTTATCATACAGGAATAGTAGGAACTGAATCGGGATTAAAACCAACAATCTTAAAGGTCTATGGATTAGTAACACGTCATCACGATAGATAGATGAGAAGCCTAGTTCTTAAACCCGTAGAAGAAAAGAGGATGACTCGAGATCGAAGGCCATGAGGTATAAGGAGTAAGAAGAGCCTTACGTTCCTTCCACAATCAATTCCCTTATATAACTAAAGCATTTCTAGACACAACCCGACCAGTTTGGCTTGGTAATCCTACAGCAACGAGGCTCGATACCAACGCTGTCGGACCCCGATCCTAAGTCACACCGATCTAGCATGTAACACATCATATCACTTTGCGGCCTCACGACGTTATTCCCACGGTGTCGCCTTACCATGGCCCGGGACCGTTTATGCGTCTTTTGGCTCACGATATGATAGTGTCGCTAGCATCCATATGACAAAGAACCCGGCCGACATGGCTAGTCGTGAACCCAAAGCGGCGCTTAACCTATGGGGACGGACATACATGAATCACATCGAGCATGTCGGTCATCAACGTATATATTTGGACCGTAGCACTGGCTAACAGGACTCCGATTCCGGCTGTAGCAGGCTAGGCAGGACTCGAATAACACCGCGTGACATTTCCCGAAGAACGGACATAGGAACGAAGGGAAACACATGCCGCCAGTCAAGTGTCCAAGCGGTAGTCTTTGGGCTAGCAGGACTCGGTGAACCGGCCAGAAGCGGACTACTATCGCCGTAAGCACGAG
Source organism: Aegilops bicornis (assembly GCA_021605145.1). Lineage (NCBI taxonomy): Eukaryota > Viridiplantae > Streptophyta > Magnoliopsida > Poales > Poaceae > Aegilops > Aegilops bicornis. Next base: position 516,773,383 of record CM038674.1, read on the forward strand.
ACTACATTTCCCCATATGAGAGGCTGCCAAGGATAAACAACTAGTTTGTCGGATCCCACACATACCAAGCATTTCAAACATACACACATTATACTTGATATGCGAGATACAACATGGCATCACAACATAACTCTACGACTCAGATATTATTCATTAGGCTTCAAGAGCGAGATATTACAAACATGGGTCTCATGACCCAACACTCGTGAGCATACAAGTCAAAGCACAAGCGGAAGCTAATCATGTCTCGAGTACGCATAACTATAAATGAAAAAGGCCGAGAAGCCCGACTATCTACCAGATCTCGCCAAGGCACAAGATCGTAGCTGAGGTAACAAGCTAAACGTCAAGTCCAAGCGGAACTACTAGCGAGACCGACGCCTCTCGCAAAAACATAAAATAAGCAAACGTGAGTACAATTGTACTCGCAAGACTTACATCGTAACTAACTACATATGCATCATTATCAAAAGGGGGCTGGTGGAGTTTAACAGCAGCAAGCCAGCTTTGACTCGGTGGCTATCCTGAACTACGACTGCAAGTAACTCTTTTGAGGTGGCGCACACGAGTCCACATATTCACCATGTCAATACACCACTATGGACCCGCTCCCGTCTTCCTACGAGAACGCCATCCATAGCACTCACGCTTATCTTGCGCATTTTAGGGTATCCACTTTCACTTGTCTATGAACTGATATAGGCAACCCAGAAGTCCTTCTCCGTGGACACGGCTATTCGAATAGATCATATTAAACCTGCAGGGTGTACTTCTTCACACACGCTCTCACCACTTACCGTCGTTTACACGACATGTACACGGCAACCTTCAAGCGGAAGCCCAACGTGGGTGTCGGCCACGACCTACCTAAACACACAAGTCCCAAGTCCAGGTTGATCGCCTATTCGTGTTCCATCCGCAGGAGTCCGCCGAGGTTTCCCATACGGCCCCGAACGATGTGTACAGGTTCCCGAGACACCAAACGGGCGAATCGGTACACTGGCCACGGTGCTGCAACACAACCCACCCCTATGGTCAGCGCTATGCGGCCCCAAAGATACTACAAACACGAAACTACTTGCAACTCCTGACCGAGGACAAGAGTGGTTAAGAAGCCGAGAGGGTCCATTGGTTTCGGGCCCAATGCGTGGTAGTAACTGTTTCATGGATCACAAACACGTAACTCAGTTCCTCGAGGACGGCTGCAATGAGACAACCCACCATGTACTCCTACATGGCCTCTCACCGCTACCTTTACCAAATCGTGTTCACACACTTAGCTCACACACGCAGATGGGACATGTTCACACACCTCCGATTCATCCCCGATGAATCGCACTGACTCAACTCTAAGCAAAGAGTGAGCATGACAACAAGCATAAATGAGTAGGCACAACATGGCTCAAACAATTCCTACTCATGCTAGTGGGTTTCATCTAATTACTGTGGAATGACGGGTCATGCAAAGGATCAAGGGGTTCAGCTACCGCAGCAAGTAACAGTTGAATCGATGTTGTCCTAATGCAATAAAATAGAGCAGGAGCGAGAGAGTGGGATTATATCGGAATGAACAAGGGGGGTTTTGCTTGCCTGGCACTTCTGAAGATAATATAATTCTTCATCGGTGTCATCGAACAATCGTCGGAACATCGCTCACCGGAGGGACAATTACCGCAAACAAGAGAGAACACAATCAATGCAATGCACATTCACATGAATGACATGTCATATTAAGGTACTGAATTCACCTAATGCAATAATAACCCAAGTTAGTTGAAGTGGAATTCAAACAAGGTTGAACTCCAACTCCAAATGCTATTTCATAAATTATCCTAATCATGATTACGCTTGGGGAACGCAGTAATTTGAAAATTTTCCTCACGATCACGCAAGACCATGGTGATGGCATAGCAACGAGAGGGGAGAGTGTCCGCCCACGCACCCTCGTGAGACCGAAAGCGAAGCGTTATAACAACGCTGTTGATGTAGTCGCACGTCTTCACGATCCGACCGATCCAAGCACCGAACGACGGCACCTCCGAAGTTCTCGCACATCGCTCACTCGATGACGATCCCGGACTCGATCCAAAGCAAAGTGTCGGGGATGAGTTCCACAAGACGACGTGGCAGGACGATGTTGATGCTCCACCGACGCAGGGCTTCGCTTAAGCTCATGACGATATGACTTCTCCGCGCAGGCTTCGCCTAAGCTCTCTGACGATATGACCAAGTGGAATATGGTGGAAGGGGGCACCGCACACGGCTAAGGAAAGATCCAGATCAACTTGTGTGTCATGGGGTGCCCCTCGCCTCAGATATAAAGGAGCCAAGGGGGTGCGGCCAGCCTTGGGAGGCGCTGCCGAGGAGTCCTACTCCCACCGGGAGTAGGACTCTCCCCCTTTGTCCTAGTTGGAGTAGGATTGGGAGGGGGAAAGAGGGAAGGGGCGCCGCCCCCCCTCTCCTTGTCCTATTCGGACTAGAGGGGGGAGGGGGGCGCGCAGCCCACCTGGCCGGCCCTTCCTCTTCTCCCTCAAGGCCCATGAGGGCCCATATACCCCCCCGGGGGGTTTCGGTAACCCCCTGTTTTCACTCGGAACCCTTCCGAAGTCCAAACATAGGCTTCCAATATATCAATCTTTATGTCTCGACCATTTCGAGACTCCTCGTCATGTCCGTGATCACATCCGGGACTCCGAACAACCTTGATTGCATCAATACTTATAAACTCATAATGAACTCACATCGAAGCGTTAAGCGTGCGGACCCTACGGGTTCGAGAACTATGTAGACATGACCTAGAACCATTCTCGGTCAATAACCAATAGCGGAACCTGGATGCCCATATTGGTTCCTACATATTCTACGAAGATCTTTATCGGTCAAACCGCATAACGACATCCGTTGTTCCCTTTGTCATCGGTATGTTACTTACCCGGGATTCGATCGTCGGTATCCAATACCTAGTTCAATCTCGTTCTTGGTAAGTCTCTTTACTCGTTCCGTAATACATCATCTCACAACTAACTCATTAGTTGTAATGCTTGCAAGGCTTAAGTGATGTGCATTACCGAGAAGGCTCGAGATACCTCTCCGACAATCGGAGTGACAAAACCTAATCTCGAAATACGCCAACCCAACAAGTACCTTTGGAGACACCTGTAGTACTCCTTTATAATCACCCGATTACGTTGTGACGTTTGGTAGCACCCAAAGTGTTCCTCCGGTAAACGGGAGTTGCATAATCTCATAGTTACGAGGAACATGTATGGGTCATGAAGAAAGCATTAACATACTAAGCGATCAAGTGTTAAGCTAACGGAATGGGTCATGTCAATCAGATCATTCTACTAATGATGTGACCTTGTTAATCAAATAACAACTCCTTGTTCATGGTTAGGAAACATAACCATCTTTGATTAACAAGCTAGTCAAGTAGAGGCATACTAGTGACATACCGCTTTGTCTATATATTCACACATGTATTATGTTTCCGGTTAATACAATTCTAGCATGAATAATAAACATTTATCATGATATAAGGAAATAAATAATAACTTTATTATTGCCTCTAGGGCATATTTCCTTCGATCTCCCACTTGCACTAGAGTCAATAATCTAGATTACAAAGTAATGATCCTAACACCCATGGAGCCTTGGTCTTGATCATGTTTTGCTCGTGGAAGAGGCTTAGTCAACGGGTCTCGCAACATTCAGATCCGTATGTATTTTGCAAATCTCTATGTCTCCCACTTGGACTTGGTCCCGAATGGAATTGAAGGCGTCTCTTGATGTGCTTGGTCCTCTTGTGAAATCTGGATTCCTTTGCCAAGGCAATTGCACTATTGTCACGGAAGATCTTCATCGGTCCCGATGCACTAGGTATAACACCTAGATCGGAAATGAACTCTTTCATCCGCACTCCTTCATTTGCTGCTCAAAGCAGCTATGTACTCCGCTTCACATGTAGATCCCGCCACGACGCTTTGTTTAGAACTGCACCAACCGACAGCTCCACCGTTTAATAAAAACACGATCCGGTTTGCGATTTAGAATCGTCCGGATCGGTGTCAAAGCTTCGTCGACGTAACCATTTACGACTAGCTCTTTGTCACCTCCATATACGAGAAACATATCCTTAGTCCTTTTCGTGTATTTCAGGATGTTCTTGACCGCTGTCCAAAGGATCCATTCCTGGATTACTTTGGTACCTTCCTGCCAAGCTTATAGCTAAGCATACGTCGTGTCCGGTACACTGCATTGCATACATGATAGAGCCTATGGCTGAAGCATAGGGAACATCTTTCATTTTCTCTCTATCTTCTGCGTGGTCGGGCATTGAGTCTTACTCAATCTTACACCTTGCAACACGTGCAAAAACCTTTCTTTGCTCGATCCATTTTGAACTTTTTCAAAATTTTATCAAGGTATGTGCTTTGTGAAAGTCCAATTAAGCGTCTTGATCTATCTCTATAGATCTTGATGCCCAATATGTAAGCAGCTTCACCGAGGTCTTTCATTGAAAAACTTTTATTCAAGTATCCTTTTATGCCATCCAGAAATTCTATATCATTTCCAATTAATAATATGTCGTCCACATATAATATCGTAAATGCTTCTGAGCTCCCACTCACTTTCTTGTAAATACTGAGCTTCTCCAAAAGTCCTGTATAAACCCATATGCTTTGATCACACTATCAAAGCGTTTATTCCAACTCCGAGAGGCTTGCACTGCACCATAAATTGATCGTTGGAGCTTGCACACTTTGTTAGCACCTTTTGGATCGACAAAACCTTACGGTTGCATCATATACAACTCTTCTTCTAGAAATCCATTCAAGAATGCAGTTTTACATCCATTTGCCAAATTTCATAATCATAAAATGCGGCAATTGCTAACATGATTCAGACAGACTTAAGCATCGCTACGGGTGAGAAAGTCTCATCGTAGTCAACCCCTTGAACTTGTCGAAAACCTTTCGCAACAAGTCGAGCTTTGTAGACGGTTACATTACCATCGGTGTCAGTCTTCTTCTTAAAGATCCATTTATTTTCAATGGCTTGCCGATCATCGGGCAAGTCAACCAAAGTCCATACTTTGTTCTCATACATGGATCCCATCTCAGATTTCATGGCTTCCGACCATTTTGCGAATCTGGGCTCACCATCGCTTCTTCATAGTTTGTAGGTTCGCCATGGTCAAGTAACATGACTTCCAGAATAGGATTACCGTACCACTGCAGTGCGTATTTTACTCTGGTTGACCTCACGAGGTTCAAGAGTAACTTGATCCGAAACTTCATGATCATCATCATTAGTTTCCTCACTAATTGGTGTAGTTGTCACAGAACCATTTCTTGTGATGAACTACTTTCCAATAAGGGAGCAGAATCTGATTATCTCATCAAGTTCTACTTTCCTCCCACTCACATCTTTCGAGAGAAACTCAAACTCTAGAAAGGATCCAAATTTAGCAACGAAAAACTTGCCTTCAGATCTGTTATAGAAGGTGTACCCAACAAGATATCCTATGAAGACACATTTTCCGATTTGGGTTCGAGCTTATCTGGTTGAAGTTTCTTTACATAAGCATCGCAGCCCCAAACTTTAAGAACGACAACTTTGGTTTCTTGCCAAACCACAGTTCATAAGGCGTCGTCTCAACGGATTTTGACGGTGTCCTATTTAACGTGAATGCGGCCGTCTCTAAAGCATAACCCCAAAACGATAGCGGTAAATCGGAAATCGACATCATAGATCGCACCATATCTAGTAAAGTACGATTCTGACGTTCGGACACACCATTTCTCTGTGGTGTTCCGGTATGGAGTTGCGTAAACTATTCCACATTGTTTCAAATGTAAACCAAACTTCGTAACTCAAATATTCTCCTCCACGATCAGATCGTAGAAACTTTATTTTCTTGTTACGATGATTTTCCACTTCACTCTGAAATTCTTTGAACTTTTCAAATGTTTCAGATTTGTGTTTCATTAAGTAGATATACCCATATCTGCTCAAATCATCTGTGAAGGTGAGAAAATAACGATACCCGCCGGCGTGCTTCAACATTCATTGGACCACAAACATCAGGTATGTATGATTTCCAACAAATCAGTTGCACGCTCCATAGTTCCGGAGAACGGCGTTTTGGTCATCTTGCCCATGAGGCACGGTTCGCAAGTACCAAGTGATTCATAATCAAGTGATTCGAAGCCCATCAAGATGGAGTTTCTTCATGCGTTTTACAATCGATATGACCTAAACGGCGATTACCACAAATAAGTTGCACTATCATTATCAACTCTGCATCTTTTGGCTTCAACATTATGAATATGTGTATCACTATCGTCGAGATTCAACAAGAATAGACCATTCTTCAAGGGTGCATGACCATAAAAGATATTACTCATATAAATAGAACAACCATTATTCTCTGATTTAAATGAATAACCGTCTCGCATTAAACAAGATCCAGATATAATGTTCATGCTCAACTCTGGCACCAAATAACAATTATTTAGGTCTAAAACTAATCCCGAAGGTAGATGTAGAGGTAGCGTGCCTACTGCGATCACATCTACTTTGGAACCATTTCCAACGCGCATCGTCACCTCGCCCTTAGCCAATCTTCGCAATCCGTAGTTCCTGCTTTCGAGTTGCAAATATTAGCAATGTAACCGTGATCAAATACCTGTACTATCATGCGAGTATTAGTAAGGTACACATCAATAACATGTATATCACATATACCTTTGTTCACCTTGCCATCCTTTTTATCCGCCAAATACTTGGGGCAGTTCCGCTTCCAAGGTGTCCACCGCTTGCAATAAAAACACTGGTTTCGGGCTTAGGTCCGGACTTGGGTTTCTTCTCTTGATCAGCAACTTTCTTCTTGTTTCTTTTTGAAGTTTCCTTCTTCTTCCCTTTGCCCTTTTTCTTGAAACTAGTGGTCTTGTTGATCATCAACACTTGATGCTCTTTCTTGATTTCTACCTCCGCAGCTTTTAGCATCGCGAAGAGCTCAGGAATTGTCTTAGTCATCCCTTGCATATTATAGTTCATCACGAAGCTCTTGTAGCTTGGTGGCGATGATTGGAGAATTACATCAATGACACTATCATCCGGAAGATTAACTCCCAAATTGAATTAAGTGATTGTTATACCCGGACATTCCGAGTATGTGCTCACCGAGTAACTATTCTCCTCCATCTTGCAGCTATAGAACTTGTTGGAGACTTCATATCTCTCAATCCGGCATTTGCTTGAAATATTAACTTCAACTCCTGGAACATCTCATATGCTCCATGACGTTCAAAACGTCGTTGAAGACCCGGTTCTAAGCCGTAAAGCATGGCACAATCGAACTATAGAGTAGTCATCACCGCTTTGCTGACGTTCATAACTTCGGCTCGGCATCTGCAGCAGTTCGTCACCCAAAGTGCTTCCAGACGTAATTTTTACGTGCAGCAATGAGGATAATCCTCAAGTTACGGACCCGATCCGTGTAATTGCTACCATCATCTTTCAACTTTGCTTTCTCAAGGAACGCATTAAAATTCAACGGAACAACAAAGACGAGCCATCTATCTACATCAAACATAGACAAGCAAAATACTATCGGTACTAAGTTCATGATAAATTTAAGTTTGATTAATCATATTAAAAACCTCCCACTTAGACAGACATCTCTCTAGTCATCTAAGTGATCACGTGATCCAAATCAACTAAACCATGTCCGATCATCACGTGAGATGGAGTAGTTTCAATGGTGAACATCACTATGTTGATCATATCTACTATATGATTCACGCTCGACCTTTCGGTCTCGTGTTCCGAGGCCATATCTGTTATATGCTAGGCTCGTCAAGTTTAACTCGAGTATTCTGCGTGTGCAACTGTTTTGCACCGTTGTATTTGAACGTAGAGCCTATCACACCCGATCATCACGTGGTGTCTCAAAGACGAAGAACTTTCGCAACGGTGCATACTCGGGAGAACACTTCTTGATAATTTTTAGTGAGAGATCATCTTATAATGCTACCGTCAATCAAAGCAAGATAAGATGCATAAAGGATAAACATCACATGCAATCAATATAAGTGATATGATATGGTCATCATCGTCTTGTGCTTGTGATCTCCATCGCCGAAGCACCGTCATGATCACCATCGTCACCGGCGCGACACCTTGATCTCCATCTTAGCATCGTTGTCGTCTCGCCAATCTTATGCTTCCACGACTATCACTACCGCTTAGTAATAAAGTAAAGCATTACATCGCGATTGCATTTCATACAATAAAGCGACAACCATATGGCTTTCGCCGATTGCGATAACTTCGGTTACAAAACATGATCATCTCATACAATAAAATATAGCATCACGTCTTGACCATATCACATCACAACATGCCCTGCAAAAACAAGTTAGACGTCCTCTACTTTGTTGTTGCAAGTTTTACGTGGCTGCTACGGGCTGAGCAAGAACCGTTCTTACCTACGCATCAAAACCACAACGATAGTTTGTCAAATAGACTCCGTTTAACCTTCTCAAGGACCGGGCGTAGCCACACTCGGTTCAACTAAAGTTGGAGAGACAGTCTTCATAAGCCATCTATGTGCAAAGCACGCCGAGGGAACCGGTCTCGCGTAAGCGTCACGCGTAAGGTTGGTCCGGATCGTCTCGTCCAACAATACCGGCCGAGCCAAAGTATGACATGCTGGTAGGCAGTATGACTTGTATCGTCCACAACTCACTTGTGTTCTACTCGTGCATATGACATCTACGCATAAAACCGTGCTCGGATGCCCTTTGTTGGGGAACGCAGTAATTTCGAAAATTTTCCCACGATCACGCAAGACCATGGTGATGGCATAGCAACGAGAGGAGAGTGTCCGTCCACGTACCCTCGTGAGACCGAAAGCGAAGCGTTATAACAACGCGGTTGATGTAGTCGTCGCGTCTTCACGATCCGACCGATCCAAGCACCGAACGACGGCACCTCCGAGTTCTCGCACATCGCTCATTTCGATGACGATCCCGGACTCGATCCGGCAAAGTGTCGGGATGAGTTCCACAAGACGACGGCGCAGGACGATGTTGATGCTCCATCGACGCAGGGCTTCGCCTAAGCTCATGACGATATGACTTCTCCGTAGCGAGGCTTCGCCTAAGCTCTCTGACGATATGACCAAGTGGAATATGGTGGAAGGGGCACCGACACGGCTAAGGAAAGATCCGTAGATCAACTTGTGTGTCATGGGGTGCCCCTGCCTCAGATATATAAAGGAGCCAAGGGGGTGCGGCCAGCCTTGGGGAGGCGCTGGAGGAGTCCTACTCCCACCGGAGTAGGACTCTCCCCTTGTCCTAGTTGGAGTAGGATTGGGAGGGAAAGAGGAAGGGCGCCGCCTCTCCTTGTCCTATTCGGACTAGAGGGGAGGGGGGCGCAGCCCACCTGGCCGGCCCTTCCTTCTTCCCTCAAGGCCCATGAGGGCTCATATACCCCGGGGGTTTGGTAACCCCATTTTCACTCGGAACCCTTCCAAGTCCAAACATAGGCTTCCAATATATCAATCTTTATGTCTCGACCATTTCGAGACTCCTCGTCATGTCCGTGATCACATCCGGGACTCGAACAACCTTGGTGCATCAATACTTATTCACTCATATTGTACTGTCATCGATACGTGAAGCGAGCGGACCCGTCGGGTTCGAGACCTATGTAGACATGACCTAGACCCAGTCTCGGTCAATAACCAATAGCGGAACCTGGATGCCCATATTGGTTCCTACATATTCTACGAAGATCTTGATCGGTCAAACCGCATACCGACATCGTTGTTCCCTTTGTCATCGGTATGTTACTTACCCGAGATTCGATCGTCGGTATCCAATACCTAGTTCAATCTCGTTCTTGGTAAGTCTCTTTACTCGCTCCGTAATACATCATCTCACAACTAACTCATTAGTTGTAATGCTTGCAAGGCTTAAGTGATGTGCATTACCGAGAAGGCACGGAGATACCTCTCCGACAATCGGAGTGACAAAACCTAATCTCGAAATACGCCAACCCAACAAGTACCTTTGGAGACACCTGTAGTACTCCTTTATAATCACCCGATTACGTTGTGACGCTTTGGTAGCACCAAAGTGTTCCTCCCAGAACGGGAGTTGCATAATCTCATAGTTACAGGAACATGTATGGGTCATGAAGAAAGCATTAACATACTAAGCGATCAAGTGTTAAGCTAACGGAATGGGTCATGTCAATCAGATCATTCTACTAATGATGTGACCTTGTTAATCAAATAACAACTCCTTGTTCATGGTTAGGAAACATAACCATCTTTGATTAACAAGCTAGTCAAGTAGAGGCATACTAGTGACATACTGTTTGTCTATATATTCACACATGTATTATGTTTCCGGTTAATACAATTCTAGCATGAATAATAAACATTTATCATGATATAAGGAAATAAATAATAACTTTATTATTGCCTCTAGGGCATATTTCCTTCAGATTCATCCTATTCAGTGAGGTTAACTTGTTCAAACATGCATGATCATGGCATAAACAGATTCTTCATATTTTTCTGATCATTTTTCATATATAAATTATTTCCATCCGAGTTACGGTTGAATTTATATGATTTTTAGAAGTTTAGAGTATTTTACGGAATTTCCTGAATATAAATAAATCCAGAAAAACTAGTTATTGCGCCACCGACGTCGATGTGACGTCAGCGGGTCAACTGGGTCGCTGTCCAGGTCAACTCGACGCTGGGACCCACTGGTCAAGTAGTTAGTTTAACTAACTAGTTTGATTAGTGTTAACCCGGTTAGTTAGTGGCCGGGCCCACTCGTCGATGACCGGGGTCAAATCTCGGTCAACCCGGGGGCTAATCCACCAAGGCGTCGAGTCGCCGGGCGAGGCCAGCGGCGGAGCAAAGTGCTTTTGCGTTCCGCCACCAAATGGGGCGGAAGGCATCTAGGAGGAGCTGGGGAGGAGCCGAAGCTCTTGTTGGGGTTAGCCGGAGTCGGGGTGGCCGGGATCGACGCCGTGGCGTGTTTGGCGGGCCGAGCTCGGCGAGCTCGGGCTCGGCAGCTGCGGCGCACTAGAGGGAAGCGGAGGGCGCGGTTCCCCGGTGCTGCGGTGAGCCCAGAGGTGGGGTTGGCTTCGAGCCACTGGGGCTCTAGCCACGCCGGCGACGAGGCACGGCGGCGGCGGGCTTCGGCCGCGGTGGAATCGGTGGCTAGAGGAGGGGAACGAGTCGGGGAAGAGGGCGAGGGGCGCAGGAGCTCACCGCGGTTCCGCAGGGGTGGTCACTGGGCTCGGAGAGGGGCCGGAGCAAGCGGGGCGGCGATGGAAATCTCCGGTGACCCGAGGGGAATGAAGGGTCGGGGAGGGTGCTTCGAGGCGTCTGGCGGGGCGCGGCTCGGTGGGGAGGAAGAGGAGGTCGAGGCGGAGCTCGTGGGCATGTCGGGAGGAGAGAGGGTGGCGGTGGCCGCATGGGTACGCAGCGATCGGCGTCGCGGGCCGCTGCCGGTGGCGTCGTGGGGAGAGAGAAGCGGGGAGGAGATGGTCCAGGAGAGAGGAAAGAGGACGAGGGGTTCGGGCGGCGCCGAGGAGAACGCGAGGCGTCTCGGTGAGGCAAAGCAGCAGGAGGAGGCGTGGCGTGCTCGGGCTGATCGCCAGTCCCTCCTCTCGCCATCTTGGCAGAGGTAGGCGTACAGCGGTGAGGCGGTTGGTGGGCAGGGCCCCCAACCGGGCCACCGACCCCTCGAGGGGGGGGGGAAAGGCTGGGCCGGTTGGGGCGCCAGGTAGGTTGGGCTTCTCTCTCTCTCCTTTTATTATTTACATTTTCTATTTTACATTTTGTTTTAGTTTAGTAAAATACCAAACCATTTAAATAAATCTTGAAAATAATTGTGGCATTAACTAAATTATTACAGAGGCCCTTAACTATTTTCAGAATTGTTGGAGCATTTAAAATAATATTAATAGTATTTAAATGCCCCAATTCAAATACAATATGGTTTATTCAAAATCCAAAATGTCTTGGAAAAATATCCATCACCTCTGGATATGGTTTTCACCTTTTTCCTTGATCATGAACATTTTTGCAAACCACTTTGGGTTCTTTGAAGATATTTTGAAGTTGAACCTATTTGAATTGCTTTAGTGCTAGGGCTTGATCATCCCCATTTCAAATTTTCATGAAAATTAAACATGATGCATGGATGCAATGCTACTAGCTACAAGCAAGCTCTAGGGCTGATCTGGGGCTGTGACATCCGGACACGGGACGAAATCTTCAATCTTGTATCTTCATAGTTCAACAGTCCGGCCAAAGGTTATAGTCCGGCTGTCCGGATACCCCCTAATCCAGGACTCCGTCACTCATTGAAAGCTTTGTTAGGGGAACCAAAGATAATATCATCAACATATAGTTGGCACATAAACAACTCCCCTTTGACCTTCTTAGTAAAAAGAGTGGGGTCGATTTTCCCAATTTCAAAACTGCGATCTTGCAACAACTCGGTAAGGTGGTCATACCACGCATTGGGGCTTTCTTAATGCCATAGAGTGCCTTATCGAGTTGGCACACATGATTGGGAAAATAGGGATCCTCGAACCCGGGGGGTTGCTTGACATACACCAACTCATTAATAGGACCATTAAGAAAAGCACTCTTCACATCCATTTGTTGCAACTTAAAGTTATGACGAGAAGCATAAGCAATCAACAAACGAATGGATTCAAGGCGAGCAACGGGGGCAAAGGTTTCACAGTAGTCAATACCCTCGACTCGGGAGTAGCCTTGTGCTACCAAGCGAGCCTTGTTGCGAACGATAATTCCATGAGCTTCTTGCTTGTTCTTGAATATCCACTTGGTTCCAATGACATTATGGTTCCCCGTTGGCCTTGGCACCAATCTCCACACCTTGTTGTGCTCGAAGTTGTTGAGTTCTTCATGCATGGCATTAAGCCAATCCGGATCCTCGAGCGCCTCATAGACCTTTTGGGGTTCAACACAAGAGAGAAACGCATGATGTTCACAATAGTTTGCTAATTGTCTACGAGTGCTTACCCCCTAACTTAATCTTCCAAGCACATTTGTCATGAGACAATCTTTGGTAGATAGCTTGGATGCAATCTTAGCGGCACGACGCTCCAATTCCTCCTCAGGAGTGAGTTGAGGAGAGGAAACTTGATCATCTTGAGCGTCATCTTGAGCTTGTTCTTGATCTTGAACTAGCTCAGAGGAGAGAACTTGATCTTGGGCATCACTTGGTGATTCACCACTATCTTGAAGTTGATCTTGCCCTTGATCTTGTTCATTTGGTTGAGGGCCTTCACTTTGTTCTTCGAAAGCGTGTGGTGAAGGAAATATTCCCTAGAGGCAATAATAAAGTTATTATTTATTTCCTTATTTCATGATAAATGTTTATTATTCATGCTAGAATTGTATTAACCGGAAACTTAGTACATGTGTGGATACATAGACAAACAAAGTGTCACTAGTATGCCTCTACTTGACTAGCTCGTTGAATCAAAGATGGTTAAGTTTCCTAGCCATAGGCATGAGTTGTCATTTGATTAACGGGATCACATCATTAGAGAATGATGTGATTGACTTGACCCATTCCGTTAGCTTAGCACTTGATCGTTTAGTATATTGCTATTGCTTTCTTCATGACTTATACATGTTCCTATGACTATGAGATTATGCAACTCCCGGATACCGGAGGAATACTTTGTGTGCTACCAAACGTCACAACATAACTGGGTGATTATAAAGGTGCTCTACAGGTGTCTCCGATGGTACTTGTTGAGTTGGCATAGATCGAGATTAGGATTTGTCACTCCGATTGTCGGAGAGGCATCTCTGGGCCCTCTCGGTAATGCACATCACTATAAGCCTTGCAAACAATGTGACTAATGAGTTAGTTGCGAGATGATGCATTATGGAACGAGTAAAGATACTTGCCGGTAACGAGATTGAACTAGGTATTGAGATACCGACGATCGAATCTCGGGCAAGTAACATACCGATGACAAAGGGAACAATGTATGTTGTTATACCGTTTGACCGATAAAGATCTTCCTAGAATATGTAGGAGCCAATATGAGCATCCAGGTTCTGCTATTGGTTATTGACCGGAGACGTGTCTCGGTCATGTCTATATAGTTCTCGAACCCGTAGGGTCCGCACGCTTAACGTTCGGTGACGATCGTATTATGAGTTTATGTGTTTTGATGTACGGAAGGTAGTTCGGAGTCCCGGATATGATCACGGACATGACGAGGAGTCTCGAAATGGTCGAGACATAAAGATCGATATATTGGACGACTATATTTGGACATCGGAATGGTTCCGGGTGAGATCGGGCATTTACCGGAGTACCGGGAGGTTGCCGGAACCCCCCGGGAGGTATATGGGCCTTATTGGGCCATAGTGGGAGAGAGGGAAGGGAGCAAAGGAGGGGCGCCCTGTGCCCAATCCGAATTGGGAGGGGGCCGGCCCCCCTTTCCTTCCTCCTTCCTCCCCCTTCCTTCTCTCCTAATCCAACTAGGGAAAGGGGGGGGGGGAATCCTACTCCTGGTGGGAGTAGGACTCCCCTTGGGGCGCGCCTAGGAGGCCGGCTCCATCCCCCTCCTCCACTTCTTTATATACGGAGGAGGGGGCACCCCATAGACACACAATTTGATCATTGATCTCTTAGCCGTGTGCGGTGCCCCCCTCCACCATAATCCACTTCGGTCTTATCATCGTAGTGCTTAGGCGAAGCCCTGTGCCGGTAGCTTCATCATCACTGTCATCACGCCGTCGTGCTGACGAAGCTCCCCCTCGACACTCTACTGGATCGTGAGTTCGTGGGACGTCACCGAGCCGAACGTGTGCGGATCGCGGAGGTGTCGTACCTTCGGTGCTAGGATAAGTCGATCATGAAGACGTACGACTACATCAACCGCGTTGCCATTAATGCTTCCGCTTACAGTCTACGAGGGTACGTGGACAATACTCTCCCCTCTCGTTGCTATGCATCACCATGATCTTGCGTGTGCATAGGATTTTTTTTTTTGAAATTACCACGTTCCCCAACAGTGGCATCAGAGCCAGGTTTATGCGTAGATGTTATATGCACGAGTATAACACAAGTGAGTTGTGGGCAATAATAGTCATACTGCTTACCAGCATGTCATACTTTGATTTGGCGGTATTGTTGGATGAAGCGGCCCGGATCAAAATTACGCGTACGCTTACGCGAGACTGGTTCTACCGACGTGCTTCGCACACAGGTGGCTGGCGGGTGTCAGTTTCTCCAAGTTTAGTTGAATCGAGTGTGGCTACGCCCGATCCTTGTTGAAGGTTAAAACAACACATACTTGACGAAATATCGTTGTGGTTTTGATGCGTAGGTAAGAACGGTTCTTGCTCAGCCCATAGCAGCCACGTAAAACTTGCACCAACAAAGTAGAGGACGTCTAACTTGTTTTTGCAGGGCATGTTGTGATGTGATATGGTCAAGACGTGATGAGATATAAATTGTTGTATGAGATGATCATGTTTTGTTAAAGTTGTCGGCAACTGGCAGGAGCCTTATGATTTTCTCTTTATTGCATAAGATGCAAGTGCCATGTAATTGATTTACTTTATCGCTATGCGATAACAATAGTTGCAAAAGCAATAGCTGGCGAGACAACCATGTGACGACACGTTGATAAAAGATCAAGATGATGGAGATCATGGTGTCATGCCGGTAACAATGGAGATCATGACAGTACTTTGGAGATGGAGATCAAAAGCATAATATGATGATGGCCATATCATGTCACATATTTTAATTGCGTGTGATGTTTATCTTTTATACATCTTATTTTGCTTAGTTCGGCGGTAGCTTTATAAGATGATCCCTTACTAAAATTTCAAGGTATAAGTGTTCTCCCTGAGTATGCACCGTTGTGACAGTTCTTCGTGCCGAGACACCACATGATGATCGGGTGTGATAAGCTCTACGTTCACATACAACGGGTGCAAGCCAATTTTGCACATGCAGAATACTCGGGTTAAATTTGACGAGCGTAGCATATGCAGATATGGCCTCAGAACACTGGAGACCGAAAGGTCGAGCGTCAATCATATAGTAGATATGATCAACATAGTGATGTTCACCATTGAAAACTACTCCATCTCACATGATGATCGGACATGGTTTAGTTGATTTGGATCACGTGATCATTTAGATGACTAGAGGGATGTCTATCTAAGTGGGAGTTCTTAAGTAATATGATTAATTGAACTTTAATTTATCATGAACTTAGTCCCGATAGTATTTGCATATCTATGTTGTAGATCAATAGCTCGCGTTTAGCTCCCCTGTTTTATTTTTGATATGTTCCTAGAGAAAACTAAGTTGAAAGATGTTAGTGGCAATGATGCGGATTGGATCCGTGATCTGAGGATTATCCTCATTGTTGCACGGAAGAATTATGTCCTTGATGCACCACTAGGTGACAGACCGATTGCAGGAGCAGATACACACGTTATGAACGTTTGGCAAGCTCGATATGATGACTACTTGATAGTTGAGTGCACCATGCTTTACGGCTTAAAATCAGGGCTTCAAAGACGTTTTGAACGCCACAGAGCATATGAGATGTTCCAAGAGTTGAAATTAGCATTTCAGACTCATGCCCATGTCGAAAGGTATGAGACCTTTGACAAGGACTTTGCCTACAAGATGGAGGAGAATAGCTCAGCTAGTGAGCATGTGCTCGGAATGTCTGAGTACTACAATCACTTGAATCAAGTAGGAGTTAATCTTCCAGATAAGATAGCGATTGACAGAGTTCTCTAGTCACTATCACCAAGTTACTAGAACTTCGTGATGAACTATAATATGCAAGGGATAACACAAACGATTCCCAAGCTCTTCGTGATGCTGAAATTGACGAAGGTAGAAATCAAGAAAAGCATCAAGTGTTGATGGTTGACAAAACCACTAGTTTCAATAAAAGGGCAAAGGGAAGAAGGGGAACTTCAAGAAGAACGACAAGCAAGTTGATGCTCAAGAGAAGAAGCCCAAGTCTAGACCTAAGCCTGAGACTAAGTGCTTCTACTGCAAAGGGACTGGTCACTGGAAGCAGAACTGCCCCAAGTATTTGGCGGATAAGAAGGATGGCAAAGTGAACAAAGGTATATTTGATATACATGATATTGATGTGTACTTTACTAGTGTTTATAGCAAACCCTCAGTATTTGATACTAGTTCAGTTGCTAAGATTAGTAACTCGAAACGGGAATTGCAGAATGAACAGAGACTAGTTAAGAGTGAAGTGACGATGTGTGTTGGAAGTGGTTCCAAGATTGATATGATCATCATCGCACACTCCCTATACTTTCGGGATTAGTGTTGAACCTAAATAAATGTTATTTGGTGTTTGTGGTTAGCATAAATATGATTTGATCATGTTTATTGCAATATGATTATTCATTTAAAGTCAAAGAATAATTGTTGTTCTGTTTACATGAATAAAACCTTCGATGGTCATACACACAATGAAAATAGTTTGTTAGATCTCGATCATAGTGATACACATATTCATAATATTGAAGCCAAAAGATGAAAAGTTAATAATGATAGTGCAACTTATTTGTGGCACTGTCATTTAGGTCATATTGGTTTAAAGCACATGAAGAAACTCCATGCTGATGGGCTTTTGGAATCACTTGATTATGAATCATTTGATACTTGCGAACCATGCCTCATGGGCAAGATGACTAAAACTCCGTTCTCCGAAACAATGGAGCGAGCTATTGACTTATTGGAAATAATACATACCGATGTATGCGGTCCGATGAGTGTTAAAACTCGCGGCAGGTAGTGAGCATGTGCTCGGAATGTCTGAGTACTACAATACTTGAATCAATTGGGAGTTAATCTTCCAGATAAGATAGTGATTGACAGAGTTCTCTAGTCACTATCACCAAGTTACTAGAACTTCGTGATGAACTATAATATGCAAGGGATAACAGAAACGATTCCCAAGCTCTTCGTGATGCTGAAATCAACGAAGGTAGAAATCAAGAAAAGCATCAAGTGTTGATGGTTGACAAGACCACTAGTTTCAAGAAAAGGGCAAAGGGAAGAAGGGGAACTTCAAGAACAATGGCAAGCAAGTTGCTGCTTGATACGTCTCCAACGTATCTATAATTTTTGATTGCTCCATGCTATATTATCTACTGTTTTGAACTATATTGGGCTTTATTTTCCACTTTTATATTATTTTTGGGACTAACCTATTGACCGGAGGCCCAACCCAGAATTGCTGTTTTTTTGCCTATTTCAGTGTTTCGAAGAAACGAAATATCAAACGGAGTCCAAACGGAATGAAACCTTCGGGAACGTGATTTTCTCATCAGATAAGACCCAGGAGACTTGGACCCTCCGTCAAGAAAGCCATGAGGCGGTCACGAGGGATGAGGGCGCCCCCCCTAGGGCGCGCCCCCTGCCTCGTGGGCCCCTCGAAGCTCCACCGACGTACTCCTTCCTCCTATATATACCCCACGCACTTCAAACGATCGACACGGAGCCAAAAACCTAATTCCACCGCCGCAACTTTCTGTATCCACGAGATCCCATCTTGGGGCCTGTTCCGGAGCTCCGCCGGAGAGGGCCATCATCACGGAGGGCTTCTACATCATCCTAGCCCTTCCAATGAAGTGTGAGTAGTTTACCTCAGACCTTCGGGTCCATAGTTAGTAGCTAGATGGCTTCTTCTCTCTTTTTGGATCTCAATACAATGTTCTCCCCCTCTCTCGTGGAGATCTATTCAATGTAATCTTCTTTTTGCGGTGTGTTTGTTGAGATCGATGAATTGTGGGTTTATGATCAAGTCTATCTATGAATAATATTTGAATCTTCTCTGAATTCTTTTATGTATGATTGGTTATCTTTGCAAGTCTCTTGAATTATCAGTTTGGTTTGGCCTACTAGATTGGTTTTCTTTGCAATGGGAGAAGTGCTTAGCTTTGGGTTCAATCTTGCGGTGTCCTTTCCCAAAGGATGTGAAGGGCAGCAAGGCATGTATTGTATTGTTGCCATCGAGGATAACAAGATGGGGTTTTTATCATATTGCATGAAACTATCCCTCTACATCATGTCATCTTGCTTAAGGCGTTACTCGCTTTTTAACTTAATACTCTAGATGCATCTTTGGATAGCGGTCGATGAGTGTAGTAATAGTAGTAGATGCAGTGCAGAGTCGGTCTACTTGTCTCGGACGTGATGCCTATATACATGATCATACCTAGATATCCTCATAACTATGCTCAATTCTATCAATTGCTCAACATTAATTTGTTCACCCACCGTAGAATACTTATGCTCTTGAGAGAAGCCACTAGTGAAACCTATGGCCCCCGGGTCTATTCTCATCATATCAATCTCCATCACTTTATTATTGCTTTGGTTTTTTACTTTGCCTTTTACTTTTCACTTTGCATATCTATACCAAAATACCAAAAATATTATCTATCATCTCTATCAGATCTCACTCCCGTAAGTGACCGTGAAGGGATTGACAACCCCTAATCGCGTTGGTTGCGTTGAGCTATTGTTTGTTGTAGGTACGAGGGACTCGCGCGTAGCCTCCTACTGGATTGATACCTTGGTTCTAAAAAATTAAGGGAAATACTTACGCTACTTTGCTGCATCATCCTCTACTCTTCGGGGAAATCCAAAGCAGTGCTCAAGAGGTAGCAAGAAGAATTTCTGGCGCCGTTGTCGGGGAGTCTGTGCAAAAGTCAACATACCAAGTACCCATCACAATCCCTATCTCTCGCATTACATTAGTTGCCATTTGCCTCTCGTTTTCCTCTCCCCCACTTCACCCTTGCCGTTTTATTCGCCCTCTCTTTTTCCGTTTTCCTTTTTCCCTCTTGCCTTTTGTTTTCTCATGTGTTGGATTGCTTGTTTGTCGCGATGGCTCTACCTAGATTTGGTGATCTTCACCTTAAAAGGTTGGAAGAGATCGAAAATAACGTCAGGAAGTTTATGGTTTTGCAATTTGAGCATAATAATTTCTTTAGAAACTAGCTTAAGGAACAAAAAAGTTTTATGAGTTATATGAATAAAGAGCTCGATGATATGTCTAAAGAATTTGATGGTATAAGATCCCAAATTGCTCGCCTTGAAAAGTTGACTGCTGAAATTTCGGATATGCAGGCTACCTTAGTCAATAAGATGGCCGCTAAACCGAATTCCTATGAAAATCAAGATGAAGATCTAAAAGTTATTGATGTGTCCCCTATCAAATCTTTGTTTTGCAATATGAATCTTGATGAAACTGAATATGATCCACCTTTACCTAGAAGGCGTTCCAAAAATTCGGAGTATTTAGATCTTGATGATGAAATTGATAAAAGTGGGATTGAAAGAAATAAAACCCTAGATGTTGCTAAACCCACTATATTGGATTTCAAGGATTTTAATTATGAAAGTTGCTCTTTAATTGATTGTATTTCCTTGTTGCAATTCGTGCTAAATTCTCCTCATGCTTATAGTCAAAATAAAGCCTTTACTGAACATATCGTTGATGCCTTGATGCAATCTTATGAAGAAAAACTTGAGTTGAAAGTTTCTATCCCTAGAAAACTTTATGATGAGTGGGAACCTACTATTAAAATTAAAATTAAATATCATGAATTTTATGCTTTATGTAATTTGGGTGGTAGTGTCTCCACTATTCCCAAAACTTTGTGTGATTTGCTAGATTTCCGTGATTTTGATGATTGCTCTCTAAACTTGCATCTTGCGGATTCCACTATTAAGAAACCTATGGGAAGAATTAATGATGTTCTTATTGTTGCAAATAGGAATTATGTGCCCGTAGATTTTATCGTTCTTGATATAGATTGCAATCCTTCTTGTCCTATTATTCTTGGTAGACCTTTCCTTAGAACGATTGGTGCGATTATTGATATGAAGGAAGGGAATATTATATTTCAATTTCCATTAAATAAGGGCATGGAACACTTCCCTAGGAAGAAAATAAAATTACCATATGAATCTATCATGAGATCCACTTATGGATTGCCTACCAAAGATGGCAATACCTAGATCTATCCTCGCTTTTATGCCTAGCTAGGGGCGTTAAACGATAGCGCTTGTTGGGAGGCAACCAATTTTATTTTTATTTTTTAGTTTTTTATTCTTTTTAGGAATAAATAATTCATCTACCTTATGTTTAGATGTGTTTTTATGTTTTAATTAGTGTTTGTGCCAAGTTAGACCTGTAGGATCTTCTTGGATGATAGTTATTTGATCTTGCTGTAATTTCTAGAAACTTTGCGCTCAGTGCCCGAATTGTTAAAAATCACCAAAACGTGATAAAATACTGATTCCAATTGCTTCTGATCAATAAACAAATTGTCTAGGTCTTCCTATTTTGGTAGATTTTTTGGAGTTCCAGAAGTTTGCGCTAGTTACAGATTACTACTGCATCGTTCTGTTTTTCGTGTTGTTTGCTTATTTTGATGAATCTATGGCTAGTAAAATAGTTTATAATCCATAGAGAAGCTGGAATACAGTAGGTTTAACACCAATATAAATAAACAATGAGTTCATTACAGTACCTTGAAGTGGTCTTTTGTTTTCTTTCGCTAACGGAGCTCACGAGATTTCTGTTGAGTTTTGTGTTGTGAAGTTTTCAAGTTTTGGGTGAAATCTTTTGATGGATTATGGAACAAGGAGTGGCAAGAGCCTAAGCTTGGGGATGCCCATGGCACTCCCAAGATAATCCAAGGACACCAAAAGTCAAAGCTTGGGGATGCCCGGAAGGCATCCCCTCTTTCGTCTACTTCCATCGGTAATTTTACTTGGAGCTATATTTTTATTCACCACATGATATGTGTTTTGCTTGGAGCGTCTTGTATGATTTGATTCTTTGCTTTTAGTTTACCACAATCATACTTGCTGTACACACCTTTTTAGAGAGCCATACATGAATTGGAGCTTGTTAGAATACTCTATGTGCTTCACTTATATCTTTTGAGCTATATAGTTTTGCTCTAGTGCTTCACTTATATCTTTTGAGCTTTATAATTTTGGTCTATGTGCTTCACTTAGATCTTTTAGAGCACGGTGGTGGATTTGTTTTATAGAAACTATTGATCTCTCATGCTTCACTTAGATTATTTTGAGAGTCTTTAATAGCATGGTAATTTGCTTAATAATAATATGCTTGGTATTCAAGATTTGTAAAACTTTCTTTTGAGTGCGTTGAATACTAAGAAAAGATTGATGCTTGATAATTGTTTTGAGATATGAAGATGGTGATATTAGAGTCATTATAGTTGAGTAGTTGTGAATTTGAGAAATACTTGTGTTAAAGTTTGTGATTACCGTAGCATGCACGTATGGTGAACTGTTATGTGATGAAGTCGGAGCATGATTTATTTATTGATTGTCTTCCTTATGAGTGGCGGTCGGGGACGAGCGATGGTCTTTTCCTACCAATCTATCCCCTAGGAGCATGCGCGTAATACTTTGCTTTGATAACTTCTAGATTTTTGCAATAAGTATATGAGTTCTTTATGACTAATGTTGAGTCCATGGATTATACGCACTTTCCTTCCTTCCACCATTGCTAGCCTCTCTAATACCGCAAGACCTTTCGCCAAAGATTATCATACACCCACCATATACCTTCCTCAAAACAGCCATCATACCTACCTATCATGGTATTTCCATAGCCATTCCGAGATATATTGCCATGCAACTTTCCACCGTTCCATTTATTATGACACGCTCCATCATTGTCATATTGCTAGCATGATCATGTAGTGGACATCGTATTTGTGGCAAAGCCACCGTTCATAATTCTTTCATACATGTCACTATTGATCCATTGCGTATCCCGGTACACCGCCGGAGGCATTCACATAGAGTCATATTTTGTTCTAAGTATTGAGCTGTAATTGTTGAGTTGTAAGAAAAACAAAAGTGTGATGATCATCATTTTTAGAGCATTGTCCCAAGCGAGGAAAGGATGATGGAGACTATGATTCCCCCACAAGTCGGGATGAGACTCCGGGCGAAAAATAAAAAAAGGAAAAAAAAGAAAGAGGCCATAAAAAAGGAAAAGGCCCAAATAAAAAAGAGAGAAAAAAATGAGAGAAAAAGAGAGAAGGGACAATGTTACTATCCTTTTACCACACTTGTGCTTCAAAGTAGCACCATGATCTTCATGATAGAGAGTCTCTCATTTTGTCACTTTCATATACTAGTGGGAATTTTTCATTATAGAACTTGGCTTGTATATTCCAATGATGGGCTTCCTCAAAATGCCCTAGGTCTTCGTGGAGCAAGCGAGTTGGATGCACACCCACTTAGTTTCTTTTGTTGAGCTTTCATATACTTATAGCTCTAGTGCATCCGTTGCATGGCAATCCCTACTCACTCACATTGATATCCATTTATGGGCATCTCCATGGCCCGCTGATACGCCTAGTTGATGTGAGACTATCTTCTCCCTTTTTGTCTTCTCCACAACCACCATTCTATTCCACATATAGTGCTATATCCATGGCTCACGCTCATGTATTGCGTGAAGATCGAAAAAGTTTTGAAAATTTTAAAGTATGAAACAATTGCTTGGCTTGTCATCGGGGTTGTGCATGATTTAAATACTTTATGTGGTGAAGATTGAGCATAGCCAGACTATATGATTTTGTAGGGATAGCTTTCTTTGGCCATGTTATTTTGAGAAGACATAATTGCTTTGTTAGTATGCTTGAAGTATTATTATATTTATGTCAATATGAACTTTTGTCTTGAATCTTTTGGATCTGAATATTCATACCACAATTAAGAAGATTTACATTGAAATTATTCCAAGTAGCACTCCGCATCAAAAATTCTCTTTTTATCATTTACCTACTCAAGGACGAGCAGGAATTAAGCTTGGGGATGCCTGATACGTCTCCAACATATCTATAATTTTTGATTGCTCCATGCTATATTATCTACTGTTTTGGACTATATTGGGCTTTATTTTCCACTTTTATATTATTTTTGGGACTAACCTATTGACCGGAGGCCCAGCCCAGAATTGCTGTTTTCTTGCCTATTTCAGTGTTCAAGAAAGCGGAATATCAAACGGAGTCCAAACGGAATGAAACCTTCGGGAACGTGATTTTCTCATCGATAAGACCCAGGAGACTTGGACCCTCCACAAGAAAGCCACGAGGCGGTCACGACGGTGGAGGGCGCCTGTATGCGCGCCCGCCTCGTGGGCCCTCAAGCTCCACCGACGCATTCCTTCCTCCTATATATACCTACGCACTTCAAACGATCGACACGGAGCCAAAACCTAATTCCACCGCCGCAACTTTCTCAGATCCACGAGATCCCATCTTGGGGCCTGTTCCGGAGCTCCGCCGGAGAGGGCCATCATCACGGAGGGCTTCTACATCATCCTAGCCCTTCCGATGAAGTGTGAGTAGTTTACCTCAGACCTTCGGGTCCATAGTTAGTAGCTAGATGGCTTCTTCTCTCTTTTTGGATCTCAATACAATGTTCTCCCCTCTCGTGGAGATCTATTCGATGTAATCTTCTATTTGCGGTGTGTGTTTGTTGAGATCGATGAATTGTGGGTTTATGATCAAGTCTATCTATGAATAATATTTGAATCTTCTCTGAATTCTTTTATGTATGATTGGTTATCTTTGCAAGTCTCTTGAATTATCAGCTTGGTTTGGCCTACTAGATTGGTTTTTCTTGTAATGGGAGAAGTGCTTAGCTTTGGGTTCAATCTTGCGGTGTCCTTTCCCAAAGGATGTAAGGGCAGCAAGGCACGTATTGTATTGTTGCCATCGAGGATAACAAGATGGGGTTTTTATCATATTGCATGAAACTATCCCTCTACATCGTGTCATATTGCTTAAAGCGTTACTCAACTTTTAACTTAATACTCTAGATGCATGCTGGATAGCGGTCGATGGGTGGAGTAATAGTAGTAGATGCAGGAAGGAGTCGGTCTACTTGTCTCGGACGTGATGCCTATATACATGATCATACCTAGATATTCTCATAATTATGCTCAATTCTCGCCAATTGCTCAACAGTAATTTGTTCACCCACCGTAGAATACTTATGCTCTTGAGAGAAGCCACTAGTGAAACCTATGGCCCCCGGGTCTATTCTCATCATATCAATCTCCATCACTTTATTATTGCTTTACTTTTTTACTTTGCCTTTTACTTTTCACTTTGCATCTCTATACCAAAAATACCAAAAATATTATCTATCATCTCTATCAGATCGCACTCCCGTAAGTGACCGTGAAGGGATTGTCAACCCCTAATCGCGTTGTTTGCATTGAGCTATTGTTTTGTGTAGGTACGAGGGACTCGCGCGTAGCCTCCTACTGGATTGATACCTTGGTTCTAAAAAACTGAGGGAAATACTTACGCTACTTTGCTACATCATCCTCTCCTCTTCGGGGAAATCCAACGCAGTGCTCAAGAGGTAGCACTGCTCAAGTGAAGAAGCCCAAGTCTGGACCTAAGCCTGAGACTAAGTGCTTCTACTGCAAAGGGACTGGTCACTGGAAGCAGAACTGCCCCAAGTATTTGGCGGATAAGAAGGATGGCAAAGTGAACAAAGGTATATTTGATATACATGTTATTGATGTGTACTTTACTAGCATTTATAGCAACCCCTTAGTATTTGATATTAGTTCAATTGTTAAGATTAGTAACTCAAAACGGGAGTTGTAGAATGAACAGAGACTAGTTAAGGGTGAAGTGACGATGTGTGTTGCAAGTGGTTCCAAGATTGATATGATCATCATCGCACACTCCTTATACTTTCGGGATTAGTATTGAACCTAAATAAATGTTATTTGGTGTTTGCATTAAGCATGAATATGATTTGAGCATGTTTATTGCAATACGGTTATTCATTTAAAAGTCAGAGAATAATTGTTGTTCTATTTACATGAATAAAACCTTCAATGGTCATAGTGATACACATATTCATAATATCGAAGCCAAAAGATGCAAAGTTAATAATGATAGTGCAACTTATTTGTGGCACTGCCATTTAGGTCATATTGGTGTAAAGAGCATGAATAAAATCCATGCTAATGGACTTTTGGAATCACTTGATTATAAATCAGTTGATGCTTGCGAACCATGCCTCATGGGCAAGATGACTAAGACTCTGTTCTCTAGAACAATGAAGCGAGCAACAGACTTGTTGGAAATAATACATACTGATGTATGTAGTTCGATGAGTGTTGAGGCTCACGGCAGGTATCGTTATTTTCTGACCTTCACAGATGATTTGAGCAGATATGGGTATATCTACTTGATCAAACATAAATCTGAAACATTTGAAAAGTTCAAATAATTTCAGAGTGAAGTGGAAAATCATCGTAACAAGAAAATAAAGTTTCTATGATCTGATCGTGGAGGAGAATATTTGAGTTACGAGTTCGGTCTTCATTTGAAACAATGCGGAATAGTTTCGCAACTCACGCCACTTGGAACACCACAGCGTAATGGTGTGTCCGAACATCGTAAAGTGCATTTTATTAGGTATGGTGCAATCTATGATGTCTCTTACCGATTTACCACTATCATTTTGGGGTTATGCATTAGAGACAACTGCATTCACGTTAAATAGGGCACCATCTAAATCCGTTGAGACGACACCATATGAACTGTGGTTTGGCAAGAAACCAAAGTTGTCGTTTCTTAAAGTTTGGGGTTGCGATGCTTATGTGAAAAAGTTTCATCCTGAGAAGCTCAAACCCAAATCGGAGAAATGTGTCTTCATAGGATACCCAAATGAGACAGTTGGGTACACCTTCTATCACAGATCCGAAGGCAAGACATTCGTTGCTAAGAATGGATCCTTTCTAGAGAAGGAGTTTCTCTCGAAAGAAGTGAGTAGGAGGAAAGTAGAACTTGATGAGGTAACTGTACCTGCTCCCTTATTGCAAAGTAGTTCATCATAGAAATCTGTTCCTGTGACTCCTACACCAATTAGTGAGGAAGCTAATGATGATGATCATGTAACTTCAGATCAAGTTACTACCAAACCTCATAGGTCAACCAGAGTGAGATCCGCACCAGAGTGGTACGGTAATCCTGTTCTGGAGGTCATGTTACTTGACCATGATGAACCTACGAATTATGAGGAAGCGATGATGAGCCCAGATTCCGCGAAATGGCTTGGGGCCATGAAATCTGAGATGGGATCCATGTATGAGAACAAAGTGTGGACTTTGGTTGACGTGCCCGATGATCGGCAAGCCATAGAAAATAAATGGATCTTCAAGAGGAAGATGGATGCTGATAGTAGTGTTACTATCTACAAAGCTAGACTTGTCGAAAAAGGTTTTTGACAAAGTCGTTTTGACTACGATGAGATTTTCTCACTCGTAGCAATGCTTAAGTCTATCTGAATCATGTTAGCAAATTGCCAAATTTTATGAAATCTGGCAAATGGATGTCAAAACTACATTCCTTAATGGATTTCTTAAAGAAGAGTTGTATATGATGCAACCAGAAGGTTTTGTAGATCCTAAAGGTGCTAGCAAAATGTGCAAGCTCCAGCGATCCATCTATGGACTGGTGCAAGCATCTCGGAGTTGGAATATACGCTTTGATGAGTTGATCCAAGCATATAGTTTTATACAGACTTGCGGTGAAGCCTGTATTTACAAGAAAGTGAGTGGGAGCACTACAACATTTCTGATAATTATATGTGAATGACATATTGTTGATCGGAAATAATTTAGAATTTTCTACAAAGCATAAAGGAGTATTTGAAAGGAATTTTTCAAAGAAAGACCTCGGTGAAGCTGCTTACATATTGAGCATCAAGATCTATAGAGATAGATCAAGACGCTTGATAAGTTTTTTCAATGTGTACATACCTTGACAAGATTTTGAAGTAGTTCAAAATGGAACAGTGAAAGAAAGAGTTCTTGTCTGTGTTGCAAGGTGTGAAATTGAGTAAGACTCAAAGCCCGACCACGGCAGAAGATAGAAAGAGAATGAAAGTCATTCCCTATGCCTCAGACATAGGTTCTATAAAGTATGCCATGCTGTGTACCAGATCTATTGTATACCCTACAATCGAAGTTTGGCAAGGGAGTACAATAGTGATCTAGGAGTAGATCACTAGACAACGGTCAAAATTATCCTTAGTGGAATAAGGATATGTTTCTCGATTATGGAGGTGACAAAAGGTTCGTCGTAAAGGGTTACGTCGATGCAAGTTTTGACACTGATCCAGATGACTCTAAGTCTCAATTTAGATACATATTGAAAGTGGGAGCAATTAGCTAGAGTAGCTCCGTGCAAAGTATTGTTGACATAGAAATTTGCAAAATACATAAAGATCTGAATATGGCAGACCCGTTGACTAAACTTCTCTCACAAGCAAAACATGATCACACCTTAGTATTCTTTGGGTGTTAATCACATGGCGATGTGAACTAAGATTACTGACTCTAGTAAACCCTTTGAGTGTTTGTCGTGGAATCGTCATGGCAGATGTCCTCTTGCAAGGACTTAGTCGTGAGGCCAACGCATCTATGCGGTAGCTTGAAGGGGTTGGTCGGAATCGAGAGACGCGAGGCGGATCAACACACAAGACAAGGATTTAGACAGCTTCGGGCCCCGGGAAACATCATCCGGTAATAACCCTACATGTTGTTTGTGGCTAGGTCTCATTATGATCATGAGGGAGTCGCCGTATAAGCCGGCTCTTTGTGTCTAGCCCTAGAGATTGTTTCTTCTTGCTTGTCCCTCTTTGGGGAGCCCTGCCCCTCCTTATATAAGTTAGAAGGGCGGGTTACATGTGGAGTCCTAGTAGGACTAGTCTATCTTTTCTTACAAGTTGAATACAAGTCCGGGTCTTGCTTTCTTCCTCTTAAGCCGGCCTTCTGGGCCTTGAGCCTCTTGGGCCCCCGGGTCTTGTCGCTCCTCTGATCCGCTTGCCAGTTCATCCATAAGTCGCCAGGCTCGGGCGGGTCACTTAGTGAGTCGTCCAGTCAGGGCTGGTCATTAGTCAGTCGCCAAGTCCGGCCGAGTTATACATCCGGCCGGGTCATACCGCGGGGTACATCCCTGACATTAGCCCCCAGTTTAATTTGGATTTATCCATGTTAAACTGATCCTGTAAAATAAACACAAGAACAAACTTGATAGGTTGTGCTCCGGGTTAAATTTTTTGTAAGTCGGCACCGATCATCTTTAAATCCTTGTCATCTCCTTCTTGATACATGCCCATGAATTCATAGCAAATCTTCTTTAGTAGATATGTTCAAACTTTGTGAATGCAAAAAATCCAGATACTTCTTTTGAGAAATCCGGGTCAATAGGCCAGCTTCAGAGTCAATTTGCTGGCATTGGTCTCTTGTAGAGAAATATTGTGAAGAATAATCCACTTGAGTCGGCTTCCAAAGTGCCGACTTAAGAAATATTGGTCTTGAAATACTCATATGATATTCAGCCGGTTTGAAAATATAGAACTTGCCGATCTCTGATTTCCAAAATCACCGGGTTATTAAAACTGATAATTCCTGGTCATGATTGTTTCCAACGCTGGTTCATGATTGTTGCCAATGCCGGTTCATGATTATTGATGACGCTGGGTTATGATTGTTGCAGACACCGGGTCATAATGATTGGTGATGCCAGGTCAATCTGGTTTGCTCAAAACTGAAAATTGGAAGATATTTCTCCCTTATATCCATATTACCTGTAGCCCCAAGTCTTGAACAGAACAAAGTGATGATTTGAGACTTGTTTCCATATAATTACTGCCACTTTGAAGAAATCCATGTTCATCTCAGTCACTAGTAAAACTGAATACTCCATATATGTAGCCCCAAGTGTCGGGTTGTCATGCTTGCAAAGAACTCGGGACTTGAAATTGCCTTATGCTCATAAAAACTTCAACCAGTGTAGCCCCCAAGGGTCGGGTCATTATGCAATAATGAACAGGGACTTTATAGATATAACCATTTAAACTTGAACAGCAATGTGTAGCCCCCAAGGGCCGGCTTAGTAAGATAATACTGAGCTGGGACTTTGTATATAATTGATAATAACATCATATAATATAATCTCCACCATGGGGCTTGAACCCATGTCCACAAGGTTAAGAGCTTTGTGCTTTACCAACTGAGCAATGGATCCTTCAATATAATGGATTAAGATTTGTGTACCTTGCACTGTTGACCAGGAGCAATTGGTAGCCCCCAAGGGCCAGCTCATTATGGTGTGATGAGTCGGGTCTTCAATGAGGTGAACAAAAATGACTTTGCATTAGCCCCCGAGTGTCATGGTGCATGCTTGCAGTGACATGAGACTTGCATATTTGATGTAACCTCAATTTGAATAATGTAGCCCCCAAGTGCCGGGTTGTAAGCCTGCAGCGACTCGGGACTATTCCTTCCATTGTAGAATAAATCATATCCATTAATAAAATAATAGCCATTGTGCCAAAGCGACTTTGAATACCTCATATGTTGATAAGTAAATTCAGAGTTTAAATACCCGACAGCTCTTGGCCGATGACAATTTAATACACCTCCATTGTAAGACGGAATTTTTATAACCTGGCGGCTTATAGCCTTTGAGAAAAATCCAGAACGAATAATCATTTTGAAGCATCAACTTTGGTAATGAGCTTGAACTTAATCATTTATATGTCGTATTTCTGCAAATCCTACAAAGAGTTTAAACAACATATGCCCTGGCGACTTAACGTCAAAAGCCGTATGGTAACCACCCAAATGTAGTCTTATCCTCGCACACAAGTAGATCACAAGACCCCTATGATCCTTTGAATGATACCGCGGCTTATGTGACCCGGACGGTGAAGTTGATAACTCAAGTCCGTAAGAGCCGACACATATGATATTTGTGACAACTCAAATACTTGCGATTGTATAAAAGCAGATAAATTTTTGAGGCTTCGATTGAATACGATCAAGAAACCGTTCCAAAGGGGTTAAGCTAAGATTCAATACGATCATATATCCCCGATTAGGCGTTGGCGTTGCCGATCAAAGTGGGTATCGACAGCTATGTTCTCTTTGGTTCGAATACGACCTATGTTTGAACAGGAAGCCCCCAAATGACCTTAAAAGTTGTTTCACGACGCTGATTCGAATACGATCCACGTCAATTCCCAAAGGGGTTGAGCTATGATTCGGATACGATCAAGAAGCCCGCAAGTAGGTTCAGCAGTTTGCTAATCAAAAGGGTATCGACAGCTATGTTCTCTTTGGTTCGAATACGACCTATGTTTGAACAGGAAGCCCCCAAGTGACCATATAAATTTTGGTATTGCGTCGATCAGGAGTGTACTGATAGCTATGCCCGATGAGCAGGAAGCGCCCAAGTGACCATAATAAAATAAGCCGTAAGGCAGGATATCCATGTTTTGCATCGTGCATCATGGCAGCAAGTTCCCTTTGGTAACCATTAATTTGTCTGAGATCTCGAACTTGTGAGAGATTAATTCTTTTGAACCAGAAATTCTTAAACCGGATATTGAGATCCTCAAAGCTTTGTAAGAGGACAAACTTACCTTGATCCGGATATTGAACTGGTTTTGAGAGCTTCAAAGCTTTGCGGGAGAAAGATGTCCCTTGAGCTGTATTTTAACCCGAAATCTTCATTTTGAACCGGAATTTTTTCTGACGGCTTTTAAATATTTGCCAATAAAGCAGTAGCCTCCAGGGCTGGGTTATCTTCTCTTCAATGACCCGGAGTTCTTGAATTCTTTGAAACCGGCTAATTTTGCCGAGCCATACCATTGGAGCCCCCGAGTCTCAAGATGACTCGAAGTGTTGGCTTGAGATTCTCCATATTTGACCATAGCAGAAGGTGTATATCATTGGCGTTGATAGCGCGATGTAAATCCACAGAAGGTTGAGGTGACTGCGGCGGGTTATAGATGATCCCGTATGAGCCGTGTCAGCAACTCAGCCAATGGTTTCTCCCAACTGGCTATTTTGAAGTTAACCAAACTGTAGTGGCAGCGACTTGTGTGCACGCCCATTGAACCATCCAGTGCAGACGGCGGCTGATAATATATGATAATTTGCCTCCAATTTGTTGGAAGAAAACCGGGTTTCCCAAGCAGTGACTTGCTCATACTCAATAAACAGCTCATCCAAATAGGTGCGGCCCGACGTGTTGATGTAGACCAGGCCGCGAGAGACGGACAGTAAAGACGACCGTTAACATCTGAGGCGGCATAGACAGATGAACCGGACGTGGCGTTGTAAGCCGGTGCGGACGGGCAAGTTGTCCTCCTTGTTGTAAGCCGGCGTGGTCGTGAGAGACGGCCACGGCGTTGTAAGCCGGTGCGGGAGTCCTTTGAGTAACGACGACCACCTGTGCCAAAAGATGTTGGTGTGCCTCCATCTCCGCGGTATAACATCACTTTTTGTCATAAATAATTGCCCTGCATAAACAATATTGCAGACAAAGGCAAAGATAAACTGTCCTTTGATAAAAACAACATGTTTTAATAAAACAAACTTGGATCGATGTCACCTGATTTGTTAGGACGACGGATGATCCGTTTATCGCGACAGAGGTGGCTCAGGCAGACCAGCGACTCAATATAGTTCCGGCGACTCATGGCAGACCGGCGACTTAATATAACCCCGGCGGCTCAAGGCGGCAAGGGTGGCTCAACGCGGCTCCGGCAGGTTGATGTAGATTAAGCTGTACGGGCGGCGACTTGCGCACACCTGTTCCATCACTAAGCGAGCGCAGGCGCCGATGCATGATGGTGCTGACATACACTTCATAGGCACAACATGGCACCACCTTTGTGTTTGAAATATGCCCTAGAGGCAATAATAAAATGGTTATTATTATATTTCTTTGTTCATGATAATAGTCTATTATTTATGCTATAATTGTGTTATCCGGAAATCGTAATACACGTGTGAATACATAGACCACAACGTGTCCCTAGTGAGCCTCTAGTTGACTAGCTCGTTGATCAACAGATAGTCATGGTTTCCTGACTATGGACATTGGATGTCATTGATAACGGGATGACATCATTGGGAGAATGATGTGATGGACAAGACCCAATCCTAAGCATAGCTTAAAGATCGTGTAGTTTGTTTAGCTAAAGTTTTTCCAAATGTCAAGTATCATTTCCTTAGACCATGAAATTGTGCAACTCCCGGATACCGTAGGAGTGCTTTGGGTGTGCCAAACGTCACAACGTAACTGGGTGACTATAAAGGTACAC
Source organism: Aegilops bicornis (assembly GCA_021605145.1). Taxonomy (NCBI): domain Eukaryota; kingdom Viridiplantae; phylum Streptophyta; class Magnoliopsida; order Poales; family Poaceae; genus Aegilops; species Aegilops bicornis. Next base: position 516,806,700 of record CM038674.1, read on the forward strand.
CACGGGTATCCCCGAAAGTGTCTGTTGGGTTGGCACGAATCGAGACTGGGATTTGTCACTCCGTATGACGGAGAGGTATCTCTGGGCTCACTCGGTAATGCATCATCATAATGAGCTCAATGTGACCAAGTGTCTGGTCACGGGATCATGCATTACGATTTAGTAAAGTGACTTGCCGCAGAACGAGATTAAACGAGGTATTGGGATACCGACGATCTAATCTCGGGCAAGTAACGCATCGATTGACAAAGGGAATTGTATACGGGTTGCTTGAATCCTCGACATCGTGGTTAATCCGATGAGATCATCGAGAGCATGTGGGAGCCAACATGGGTATCCAGATCCCGCTGTTGGTTATTGACCGAGAGGCGTTTCGGTCATGTTCGCAGATGTCTCCGAACCCGTAGGGTCTACACACTTAAGGTTCTTGACGCTTAGGGTTGTAGAGATACGAGTATGCAGTAACCCGAAAGTTGTTGAGTCCGGATGAGATCCCGAATGTCACGAGGAGTTCCGGAATGGTCCGGAGGTAAAGAATTATATATAGGAAGTCAGGTTTCGGCCATCGGGAAAGTTTCGGGGTCACCGGTATTGTACCGGGACCACCGGAAGGGTCCCGGGGGTCCACCGGGTGGGGCCACCTATCCCGGAGGGCCCCATGGGCTGAAGTGGGAGGGGAACCAGCCCCTGGTGGGCTGGTGCGCCCCCAGGCCCTCGCGCCTAGGGTTGGAAACCCTAGGGGTGGGCGCCCACCGCTTGGGGGAAAGCCACCCACAGTCGCCCCTTGGGGGCCTACATAAAGAGGGGGGGCGGAGGGCAGCCGCACCCATGCCATAGGCGCCTCCCTCTCCCCTTGCTACACCTCTCCCTCTCGCAGACGCTTGGCGAAGCCCTGCCGAGATCACTGCTGCATCCACCACCACGCCGTCGTGCTGCTGGATCTCCATCAACCTCTCCTTCCCCTTGCTGGATCAAGAAGGAGGAGACGTCTTCCCAAGCGTCGCACGTGTGTTGAACGCGGAGGTGCTGTCCGTTTCAGCACTAGGATCGTCGGTGATTTGGATCACGACGAGTACGACTCCCTCAACCCCGTTCTCTTGAACGCTTCCGCTCGCGATCTACAAGGGTATGTAGATGCACTCCTCTCTCTTGTTGCTAGATGAACTCATAGATTGATCTTGGTGAAACCGTATAATTTTTTTTATTTTCTGCAACGTTCCCCAACAGTGGCATCATGAGCTAGGTCTATGCGTAGTTCTCTTTGCACGAGTAGAACACAAACTTGTTGTGGGCGTAGATGTTGTCAACTTTCTTGCTACTACTTGTCTTATTTTGCTTCAGCGGTATTGTGGGATGAAGCGGCCCGGACCGACCTTACACGTACGCTTACGTGAGACAGGTTCCACCGACTGACATGCACTAGTTGCATAAGGTGGCTAGCGGTGTCTGTCTCTCCCACTTTAGTTGGAGCGGATTCGATGAAAAGGGTCCTTATGAAGGGTAAATAGAAGTTGACAAATCATGTTGTGGCTTTTACGTAGGTAAGAAAACATTCTTGCTAGAACCCTATTGCAGCCACGTAAAACATGCAACAACAATTAGAGGACGTCTAACTTGTTTTTGCAGCATGTGATTGTGATGTGATATGGCCAAAAGTTGTGATGAATGATGAATGATATATATATGTGATGTATGAGATCATGTTCTTGTAATAGGAATCACGGCTTGCATGTCGATGAGTATGACAACCGGCAGGAGCCATAGGAGTTGTCTTAATTATTGTATGACCTGCGTGTCATTGATTCAACGCCATGTAATTGCTTTACTTTATTGCTAAACCGTTAGCCATAGTAGTAGAAGTAATAGTTGGCGAGCAACCCCATGGAGACACGATGATGGAGATCATGATGATGGAGATCATGGTGTCATGCCGGTGATGAATATGATCATGGAGCCCCGAAGATGGAGATCAAAGGAGCTATATGATATTGGCCATATCATGTCACTACTATTTGATTGCATGTGATGTTTATCATGTTTTTGCATCTTGTTTACTTAGAACAACGGTAGTAAATAAGATGATCCCTCATAATAATTTCAAGAAAGTGTTCCCCTAACTGCATACTGCTATGAAAGTTCGTTGTTTCGAAGCACCACGTGATGATCGGGTGTGATAGATTCTAACGTTCACATACAACGGGTGTAAGACAGATTTACACACGCATAAACACTTAGGTTAACTTGACGAGCCTAGCATGTACAGACATGGCCTCGGAACACAAGAGACCAAAAGGTCGAACATGAATCGTATGGAAGATATGATCAACATGGAGATGTTCACCGATGATGACTAGTCCGTCTCACGTGATGATCGGACACGGCCTAGTCGACTCGGATCATGTATCACTTAGATGACTAGAGGGATGTCTAATCTGAGTGGGAGTTCATTAAATAATTTGATTAGATGAACTTAATTATCATGAACTTAGTCTAAAATCTTTACAATATGTCTTGTAGATCAAATGGCCCACGTTACCCTCAACTTCAATGCGTTCCTAGAGAAAACCAAGCTGAAAGATGATGGCAGCAACTATAATGGATCGGGTCCGTAACACGAGGATCATCCTCATAGCTGCAAAGAAAGATTATGTCCTAGAAGCACCGCTAGGTGAAGCTCCCATCCGAGAGAACCAAGACGTTATGAACGCTTGGCAGTCTCGTGCTGATGATTACTCCTCGTTCAGTGCGGCATGCTTTACAGTTTAGAACCGGGGCTCCAAAAGCGTTTTGAGCAACACGGAGCATGTGAGATGTTCGAAGAGCTGAAAATGGTTTTCCAAGCTCATGCCCGGTCGAGAGATATGAAGTCTCCGACAAGTTCTTGATTGTAAGATGGAGGAAAATAGTTACATCGGTGAGCACATACTCAAAATATGCAGGTTGCACAACCGCTTGACTCACCGGGAGTTAATCTCCGGATGACGCTTATTGACAGAATCCTCGATCGCTTCCACCGAGCTACAAGAGCTTTGTGATGAACTTCAATATGCAGGGGATGGAGAAGACCATTCCTGAGGTATATTCAATGCTGAAATCAGCAGAGGTAGAAATCAAGAAGGAACATCAAGTGTTGATGGTGAATAAAACCACTAAGTTCAAGAAAGGCAAGGGTAAGAAGGACGGCAAGGGAGTTGCCGCGCCAGGTAAGCCAGTTGCCGGGAAGAAGTCAAAGAATGGACCCAAGCCTGAAACTAAGTGCTTTTATTGCAAGGGAAGCGGACACTGGAAGCGGAACTGCCCCAAATACTTAGCGGACAAGAAGGCCGGCAACACTAAAGGTATATGTGATATACATGTAATTGATGTGTACCTTACCGATTAGTAGTAGCTCACAGGTATTTGATACCGTGCCGTTGCTCATATTTGTAACTCAAAGCGGGAGCTGCGGAATAAGCGGAGACTGGCGAAGGGCGAGGTGACGATCTTGGCGTCGGGAATGGTTCCAAGGTCGATGTGATCGCCGTCGCACGCTACCTCTACATTTACCTACGTGATTAGTTTTAAACCTCAATAATTGTTATTTAGTGCCAGCTTTGAGCATGAACATTGTATCCGGATCTCGTTTAATACGAGATGGCTACTCATTTAAATCCGAGAATAATGGTTGTTCTATTTATATGAGAGATATGTTTTATGGTCATGCCCGATGATCAATGGTTTATTCTTAATGAATCTTAACGTGATGTTACACATATTCATAATGTGAATACCAAAAGATGTAAAGTTGATAACGATAGTCCCACATACTTGTGGCACTGCCGCCTTGGTCACATTGGTGTCAAGCGCATGAAGAAACTCCATGCTGATGGACTTCTCGATTATGAATCATTTTACACATGTGAACCATGCCTCATGGGCAAAATTACTAAGACTCCGTTCTCCGGAACAATGGAGCGAGCAACCAACTTATTGGAAATCATACATACTGATGTGTGCGGTCCAATGAGCGTTGAGGCTCGCGGAGGATATCGTTATATTCTCACTCTCACTGACGACTTGAGTAGATATGGGTATGTCTACTTGATGAAACACAAGTCTGAGACCTTTGAAAAGTTCAAGGAATTTCAGAATGAGGTAGAGAATCAACGTGACCAAAAAATAAAGTTCTTACGATCAGATCATGGAGGAGAATATTTAAGTCACGAATTTGGTACGCACTTAAGGAAATGTGGAATCGTTTCATAACTCACGCCACTGGAACACCTCAAAGATAACGGTGTGTCTGAACGTCGTAATCGCACTTTATTGGATATGGTGCGGTCTATGATGTCTCTTACAGATTTACCGCTATCATTTTGGGGATACGCTCTAGAGACAGCTACATTCACTTTAAATAGGACACCGTCTAAATCCGTTGAGACGACACCGTATGAATTATGGTTTGGGAAGAAACCTAAGCTGTCGTTTCTAAAAGTTTGGGGATGCGATGCTTATGTCAAGAAACTTCAACCCGAAAAGCTCGAACCCAAGTCGGAAAAATGCGTCTTCATAGGATACCCTAGGGAAACCATTGGGTATACCTTCTACCTCAGATCCGAAGGCAAGATCTTTGTTGCCAAGAACGGGTCCTTTCTGGAGAAAGAGTTTCTTTCGAGAGATTAAGTGCGAAGAAAGTGGAACTTGATGAAGTACTACCTCTTGAACCGGTGAGTAGAGCAACTCAGGAAGATGTTCCTGTGATGCCAGCACCAACTGAAGAGGAAGTTAATGATGATGATCAAGGTACTTCGGATCAAGTTACTACTGAACTTCGTAGGTCCACGAGGGCACGTTCCACACCAAAGTGGTATGGCAACCCTGTCCTGGAAATCATGTTGTTAGACAACGGTGAACCTTCGAACTATGAAGAAGCGATGGCGGGCCCAGATTCCAACAAATGGCTTGAAGCCATGCAATCCGGGATAGGATCCATGTATGAAAATGAAGTATGGACTTTGACAGACTTGCCCGATGATCGTGACGATAGAAAACAAATGGATCTTTAAGAAGAAGACGGACGCAGATGGTAATGTTACCATCTATAAAGCTTGACTTGTCGCTAAGGGTTATCGACAAGTTCAAGGGGTTGACTACGATGAGACATTCTCTCCCATAGCGAAGCTAAAGTTCGTCCGAATCATGTTAGCAATTGCCGCATACTATGATTATGAGATATGGCAAATGGACGTCAAAACGGCATTCCTTAACGGCCATCTTAAGGTGGAACTGTATATGATGCAGCCGGAAGGTTTTGTCGACCCTGAGAATGCTAACAAGGTATGCAAGCTCCATCGATCCATTTATGGGCTGGTGCAAGCATCTCGGAGTTGGAACATTCGCTTTTGATGAGATGATCAAAGCGTTTGGGTTTATGCAGACTCATGGAGAAGCCTGCGTTTACAAGAAAGTGAGTGGGAGCTCTGTAGCGTTTCTCATATTATATGTAGTTGACATACTTTTGATGGGAAATGATATAGAACTTTTGGATAGCATTAAGGCCTACTTGAATAAGTGTTTTTCAATGAAGGACCTTGGAGAAGCTGCTTACATATTAGGCATCAAGATCTATAGGGATAGATCAAGACGCCTCATAGGTCTTTCACAAAGCACATACCTTGATAAGATATTGAAGAAGTTCAATATGGATCAGTCCAAGAAAGGGTTCTTGCCTGTATTGAAAGGTGTGAGATTGAGCTCGGCTCAATGCCCGACCACGGCAGAAGATAAAGAAGAGATGAGTGTCATCCCCTATGCCTCAGCCATAGGATCTATTATGTATGCCATGTTGTGTACCAGACCTGATGTAAACCTTGCCGTAAGTTTGGTAGGAAGGTACCAAAGTAATCCCGGCAAGGAACATTGGACAGCGGTCAAGAATATCCTGAAGTACCTGAAAAGGACAAAGGACATGTTTCTCGTCTATGGAGGTGACGAAGAGCTCGTCGTAAAGGGTTACGTCGACGCTAGCTTCGACACAGATCTGGATGACTCTAAGTCACAAACCGGATACGTGTTTATTTTGAATGGTGGGGCAGTAAGCTGGTGCAGTTGCAAGCAAAGCGTCGTGGCGGGATCTACATGTGAAACGGAGTACATGGCAGCCTCGGAGGCGCAAGATGAAGCAATCTGGGTGAAGGAGTTCATCACCGACCTAGGAGTCATACCCAATGCGTCGGGGCCGATCGCACTCTTCCGTGACAACACTGGAGCTATTGCACTTGCCAAGGATCCCAGTTTTCACAAGAAGACCAGCACATCAAGCGTCCGCTTCAACTCCATTCGTGAAAATGTTCAAGATGGAGACATAGATATTTTAAAGTACATACGGACCTGAATGTAGCAGAGATCCGTTGACTAAACCTCTCCCTAGGGCAAAACATGATCAACACCGGAACTCTATGGGTGTTCGATTCATCACAATGTAACTAGATGATTGACTCTAGTGCAAGTGGGAGACTGTTGGAAATATGCCCTAGAGGCAATAATAAAATGGTTATTATTATATTTCTTTGTTCATGATAACAGTCTATTATTCATGCTATAATTGTGTTATCCGGAAATCGTAATACACGTGTGAATACATAGACCACAACGTGTCCCTAGAGAGCCTCTAGTTGACTAGCTCGTTGATCAACAAATAGTCATGGTTTCCTGACTATGGACATTGGATGTCATTGATAACGGGATGACATCATTGGGAGAATGATGTGATGGACAAGACCCAATCCTAAGCATAGCTCAAAGATCGTGTAGTTCGTTTAGCTAAAGCTTTTCCGAATGTCAAGTATCATTTCCTTAGACCATGAGATTGTGCAACTCCCGGATACCGTAGGAGTGCTTTGGTGTGCCAAACGTCACAACGTAACCGGGTGACTATAAAGGTACACTACGGGTATCTCCGAAAGTGTCTGTTGGGTTGGCACGAATCGAGACTGGGATTTGTCACTCCGTATGACGGAGAGGTATCTCTGGGCCCACTCGGTAATGCATCATCATAATGAGCTCAATGTGACCAAGTGTCTGGTCACGGGATCATGCATTACGGTACGAGTAAAGTGACGTGCGGTAACAAGATTAAACGAGGTATTGGGATACCGACGATCGAATCTCGGCAAGTAACGTACCGATTGACAAAGGGAATTGTATACGGGGTTGCTTGAATCCTCGACATCGTGGTTCATCCGATGAGATCATCGAGGAGCATGTGGGAGCCAACATGGGTATCCAGATCCCGTTGTTGGTTATTGACCGGAGAGGCGTCTCGGTCATGTCTGCATGTCTCCCGAACCCGTAGGGTCTACACACTTAAGGTTCGGTGACGCTAGGGTTGTAGAGATACGAGTATGCAGTAACCCGAAAGTTGTTTGGAGTCCCGGATGAGATCCCGGACGTCACGAGGAGTTCCGGAATGGTCCGAAGGTAAAGAATTATATATAGGAAGTCAGGTTTCGGCCATCGGGAAAGTTTCGGGGGTCACCGGTATTATACCGGGACCACCGGAAGGGTCCCGGGGGTCCATCGGGTGGGGCCACCTATCCCGGAGGGCCCCATGGGCTGAAGTGGGAGGGGAACCAGCCCCTGGTGGGCTGGTGCGCCCCCCCTGGGGCCCCCTACGCCTAGGGTTGGGAAACCCTAGGGGTGGGGGCGCCTCCTCCTGGCTTGGGGGGAAGCCACCCCCTGGCCGCCGCCCCCCCTTGGAGATCCCATCTCCAGGGCCGGAGCCCCCCCTAGGGGGCCTATATAAAGAGGGGGGAGGGAGGGCAGCCGCACCCATGCCATAGGCGCCTCCCTCTCCCCTTGCTACACCTCTCCCTCTCGCAGACGCTTGGCGAAGCCCTGCCGAGATCATTGCTGCATCCACCACCACGTCGTCGTGCTGCTGGATCTTCATCAAACTCTCCTTCCCCCTTGCTGGATCAAGAAGGAGGAGACGTCTTCCCAACCATACGTGTGTTGAACGCGGAGGTGTTGTCCGTTCAGCACTAGGATCATCGGTGATTTGGATCACGACGAGTACGACTCCCTCAACCCCGTTCTCTTGAACGCTTCCGCTCGCGATCTACAAGGGTATGTAGATGCACTCCTCTCTCTCGTTGCTAGATGAACTCATAGATTGATCTTGGTGAAACCATAGAATTTTTTTTATTTTCTGCAACGTTCCCCAACACTTTGCTGCACATAAAAATATACAGACCAAAGTAAATGTTCTTTGATGAAAACAATATGTTTAATAAAATAAACTTGGATGAATATCACCTGATATTTTTTTGCCGGTCTAATGTTGATGCTAGTGTCAGTGAGACCCGGCAGAGGCAGCAGGCTGGCTCGCAAGGGCAGTGAGACACGGCCACGGTGACTTGGCGACAAGGTTGCTCAGAGGCGAGGCAAGGCCGCAGCAGCGGCAATTCAGGCGTGAGAGTGCAACAGCAGAGGCCGCAGTAGTTTGGAAACGGCTTATTGCACAGAGCAGCAGCTCCAAATCCGGGTCTTCCTTCAGGTCGTGGCCCCCATTTTTTTGCAACCGTAGTTTGTGACTACTTTTTGGCCTAGTAGATGCCATCAATCCGTGCGTGACTCCGTCGGGTTGTTGAAGTACATCCGCCATAGCGGAGAGGTTTATCGAGGGGACCCGGCGAAGTCACGGGGCGACTCGTGCATGTCCACGATCGGAAAACAACCCGAGGCGGCTCACAGGTGGAGCCACGGCGTCGCAGCACATCCGTGGCGGCTTGAAGTTAGAACAGACCCGTACAACCATTATTGCTCTGACCAATGTCTGACTCTGTTTTTTCTCTGCAATGTTTGCTTTGACCACGTATATATGTGAAAACTGTGAGCACTAGTCCATGGAACTCCCTTGTCTGACTCTTGTTCGTAGCTTTGGATAACTTTTAACTGAAGGAAAGACTGCTTTAATGGTTTGCGGAAGCAAAGACAGCTTGAGGTCAATCCAGGTCAAAGCAGCCGTGATGAATTTTCCCGGAGTCAACGTGGAGTACAGGCGGCTCAACAAAAAACCATAGCAGCCAATTCGAGGAGGCCGGGAGGCCATGCGCCTGATGCCGAAGCAGTCTGATGTTAGAGGTAAGGGCGGCTCTCGGAGGCAGCCATGCGACTCGATGACGCAGTGGCGGCTCGAGGACAGAGCGGCCACAGAGGCAGAATAATCTTGGCGGCATGAATGCGACTTGAAGGTCAGCGGTACTGGCCTGTTGCAGAGGCCAGCGTGGTCGGCGAGCCGGTCAGCGTCTTGATCGCGGAGGCGGCGGTCAGCCGGCGCAGGCGGTTTAGGGCAGTAGAGATGGGCCCTGCGGCTCGAGCACTATGTCAAGGCGGCTTAGCGCGAAAGTGAGGGTCGTAGCGCGGTTGGCTGCAGAGGCCCGATGGTGACTCAGAGCAGAAGAGGTGACGGCGAATCGGAGCAAATCCGAGCGGCGGCAAGGCCGGAGAGGCGGCCACAACAACGTGGCAGCTGGGGTTTCGAGGCCTGCTCCAGTGAGGTCGCGGAACAGCTTGGAGGTTTGGCGAGGCCGTGGCACAATGGCGGCTGCGGACGCAACGATGACAGTTGAAGTGACGAGGCCGGTTGCAGCAGCTCACGGCGAGAACGGCGCTCGGAGCAACATCTCTGGACAGAGGAGGCGCTCGAAAGTAGCTCAGGATGGAGGCGACAACGTGGAGCCACTCCGGTGAGAGGCCGGCGACCTGGCGGACCAGGGCGGCGACCTGGAGGTGAGCCCGCGGTGAAGGGAGCCACGGCGGCTCTGCGGAGGCGATTCATAGGCTTTGAGGCGGCTCGACGAAGATGGCGAGACGAGGCCTGGTAGCGGCTCAACCAGGGCGGCCCAAGGCGGTCGGCGCGCCGACTTAGCAACGATACGAAGCTGCGACAGTGGCGGCGGCTTGGCGCATTAGTCAACCCATGGTCGCCATGCTTGCGGGGGCGGCTCGAGGCGATAAACAAGACCGCGGGGGCTCAGAGGCGACGAAAGACGAATCTGGGTTCATCCCACACGTGAATCCTTCTCCGAGTCATTGTCGTTTTGACCAATCTAATCTTCTTTTCTCTTTTCCAGTAATTTCTTTTGTCGGACCCGCGACTTGCGTGACGCAATAGCCAAAGATTGAATCTTCTGTCGAATTTGAAGGATCATCGAGGTGTTTGCTGTGGACGAATGATGAATCTGTCGGCTCTTTTTTTTTGTTCAACGAAACACGAGCTTGTCGATCCCTGGTAGATCCCTCCAAGAACTTAACACCACCGTGCGCGGGCCCCATGGTGGGAGCCAACTGTCGTGGAATCGTCACGGCAGATGTCCTCTTGCAAGGACTTAGTCGTGAGGCCAATGCATCTATGCGGTAGCTTGAAAGGGTTGGGCGGAATCGAGAGACGCAACACAAGACAATGATTTAGACAGCTTTGGGCCCCGGGAAACATCATCCGGTAATAACCCTACATGCTGTTTGTGGCTAGGTCTCATTATGATCATGAGGGAGTCGTCGTATAAGCTGGCTCTTTGTGTCTAGCCCTAGAGATTGTTTCTTCTTGCTTGTCCCTCTTTGGGGAGCCCTGCCCCTCCTTATATAAGTTAGAAAGGCGGGTTACATGTGGAGTCCTAGTAGAACTAGTCTATCTTTTCTTACAAGTTGAATACAAGTCCGGGTCTTGCTTTCTTCCTCTTAAGCCGTCCTACCATAACATAAGCCGGCCTTCTGGGCGTTGAGCCTCTTGGGCCCCTGGGTCTTGTCACTCCTCTGATCCGCTTGCCAGGTCACCCATAAGTCGCCAGGCTTGGGCGGGTCACTTAGTGAGTCATCCAGTCAGGGCGGGTCAATAGTGAGTCGCCAAGTCCGGCAAGGTTATACATCCGGCCGGGTCATACCGCGGGGTACATCCCCGACAGTGTTGGTCACATGGCGATGTGAACTATGGGTGTTAATCACATGGTGATGTGAACTATTAGTGTTAAATCACATGATGATGTGAACTAGATTATTGACTAGTGTAAGTGGGAGACTGAAGGAAATATGCCCTAGAGGCAATAATAAAGTTATTATTTATTTCCTTATTTCATGATAAATGTTTATTATTCATGCTAGAATTGTATTAACCGGAAACTTAGTACATATGTGGATAAGTAGACAAACAGAGTGTCACTAGTATGCCTCTACTTGACTAGCTCGTTGAATCAAAGATGGTTAAAATTCCTAGCCATAGACATGAGTTTTCATTTGATTAACGGGGTCACATCATTAGAGAATGATGTTATTGACTTGACCCATTCCTTTAGCTTAGCACTTGATCGTTTAGTATATTGCTATTGCTTTCTTCATGACTTATACATGTTCCTATGACTATGAGATTATGCAACTCCCGGATACCGGAGGAACACTTTGTGTGCTACCAAATGTCACAACGTAACTGGGTGATTATAAAGGTGCTCTACAGGTGTCTCCGATGGTACTTGTTGAGTTGGCATAGATCGAGATTAGGATTTGTCATTCCGATTGTCGGAGAGGTATCTCTGGGCCCTCTCGGTAATGCACATCACTATAAGCCTTGCAAGCAATGTGACTGATAAGTTAGTTACGGGATGATGCATTACGGAACGAGCAAAGAGACTTGCGGTAACGAGATTGAACTAGGTATTGAGATACCGACGATCGAATCTCGGGCAAGTAACATACCGATGACAAAGGGAACAATGTATGTTGTTATGCGGTTTGACCGATAAAGATCTTCATAGAAAATGTAGTAGCCAATATGAGCATCCAGATTCCGCTATTGGTTATTGACCGGAGACGTGTCTCGATCATGTCTACATAGTTCTCGAACCCGTAGGGTCCGCACGCTTAACGTTCGGTGACGATCGTATTATGAGTTTATGTGTTTTGATGTACGAAAGGTAGTTCAGAGTCCCGGATATGATCACGGAAATGACGATGAGCCTCGAAATGGTCGAGACATAAAGATCGATATATTGGATGACTATATTTGGACATCGGAATGGTTCCGGGTGAGATCGGGCATTTACCGGAGTACCAGGAGGTTGCCGGAACCCCCCGGGAGGTATATGGGCCTTATTGGGCCATAGTGGGAGAGAGGAGAAGGGAGCAAAGGAGGGGGCACGCCCCCCAAGCCCAATCCAAAATGGGAGGGGGGCCAGCCCCCCCCCCCCTTCCTTCCTCCTTCCTCCCCCTTCCTTCTCTCCTAATACAACTAGGGAAGGGGGGTGAGGGAGTCCTGGATTAGGGGGTGTCTGGATAGCCGGACTATAACCTTCGGCCGGACTCCTGGACTATGAAGATACAAGATTGAAGACTTCGTCCCGTGTCCGGATGGGACTTTCCTTGGCGTGGAAGGCAAGCTTGGCGATATGGATATGTAGATCTCCTCCCATTGTAACCAACTCTGTGTAACCCAGCCCTCTCCGGTGTCTATATAAACCGGAGGGTTTTAGTCCGTAGGACGAACAACAATCATATCATATGCTAGCTTCTAGGGCTTAGCCTCTTTGATATCGTGGTAGATCTACTCTTGTACTACCCATATCATCAATATTAATCAAACAGGAGTAGGGTTTTACCTCCATCGAGAGGGCCCGAACCTGGGTAAAAAGATTGTGTCCCTTGTCTCCTGTTACCATCCGCCTAGATGCACAGTTCGGGACCCCCTACCCGAGATCCGCCGGTTTTGACACTGACATTGGTGCTTTCATTGAGAGTTCCTCTGTGCCGTCGCCATCAGGAAGGATGCCTCATCCCGTCTTTAAAGACGGCACTGTTGCTAAAGGAGCTTTGGCTATCGGCCAAACCCTCCGGTTAGGCGGTTTTCTTATGACCGCCTGTTCGGCCGCCGCGCCGACGGTGACTTCTCGGGTCATCGAAAGCAATCTTCACGTCAACTCGGAACTCGCCGAGCAGTTGGATCCGATGGAGCTCTCCTCCTTAAACGAGCTCTTGGATCGCCGTCACCGGGAGTCGCCATGAGACTACGATTAGATTGGGCCTAAACCCGATCCGAGAGATTAACTCTCCCGGGTCACCCATCACGTTGCAGTGGTGGAGGAACAATGCGGCAAGCCTTCATCTACCTTAAGGACTAGTTATGTCCGGATTCCCGATCTCTCCAAGCCGGATACCCGTGGAGGGGAGGACATCACTCAAGCCCTGAACCTAAAGTCAGGTAGCGGGCTAGATTCATTGGACAACATCCAAGAACCCAAGCTTCCGATTTCGGAAACTCTTTGGCCCCTGAGTCTTAAATTGGGCGAAGTTCCGGATTTAATTCCACCCGCCCACCCAAACATAAGCGATCTATCCCAAATTCGACAAGAGCCCTTGAAACGATACACCATTATCGGGCCAGATTCCTCCTGGTCATGAACAGGATAAAGGACTGCCGCGAGGATGACGCAATTTCATTCTTCTGCAATAATTGCACGGACAACGGAATCCTCAACGCCATAAGTCACCGTGAAATTACATGCTTCACTGACTTGGTAACCATAGTACGAAAGTACTGTACGATGGAAAGCGCCTGGAAAACCGAAATAAATTTTTGGGACAATCTGGCCCTGAATACAACCCCAGTCCGAAATAAAAGGGTGCATTATCGCCAGGCACCTAGGTTAAACACCAAAAAGCAAAAACCCTCTATAGGGCATGGAACCGTACTGGAGGGATGGCTCAACGGACTCTGTAAAATTCATAGTACAGAGGGCGCCACACCAACTCATAGCCTTAGAGCATGTCGGATACTCCGGCAGGTGGCTAGAAGTGGCTAAGAGCTTCTAACTCCAGAATCCACAGAGCACCAGCCCAGGGATACCAGTACGGTATTAACAGTGTTTGAGACTTTCGCATCAAATAATATGCGGAAACCAACACCCCGCAGCCTTACCGAAGTCTACCAAGTAGCAACAATAAACCCATGGAGTGACACGGCTATTACCTTTAATGCCAGTGATGAACCTAAATTCCGAACAGCCCGAGCACTAGCCGCATTGGTCCTCAGTCCAATAGTGGACGGCTTTTGCCTTACCAAGGTACTCATGGACGGTGGCAGCGGATTGAACCTCATTTACGAGGAAACCCTTCAAAAAATGGAAATAGACTGGAGCCGCATTGAGCGAAGCAAAGATAACCTTTAGAGGAATAATCCTTCGGGAAGCATGCGTCTGGGAAAAATCACACTAGATGTGGTGTTCGCACGCCGGATAATTACAGGTCCGAGGAGGTCACGTTCCAAGTGGCCCCATTCAGCAGCCGGATATCACGGTCTATTAGGGCGAGGCGTTCACAATTTTTCAAGCTATACCCCATTACGGGTACATGAAACTCAAAATGCCCGGCCCAACGGTATCATCACTCTTGCTAGTGACCGGCACATAGCACTCACGAAAAAAAATAAGACAGCCAGACCGCCCTTGAGGCACTATCCAAGCCCTAGCGGCCGAGGAACTGATCGCGCCAAGCGCTCCACGGTGAATAGGGACGACGTGATACTCGATAAAAGATCCAAGTCCACCTCCTTTAAACCGCGGACGAAATAGTCAAATTCCAAGTCCATCCAATGGACCCTATAAAACGGCCTCCATCGGGCGCAATTAAACCCTCGATGTAGACGCCAAGACTCACGAGAATTCCTTACGAAAATTGGGACATTTTTGCTGGCACCCTTCAGACATGCCAGAATCCCGCCGGTGGCGAGCAGCCTAAACATCCTAAAAGGATTCAAGCCAGTCAAGCAGGCCCTTGGCGTTTCTCGAGCCTAAGAGACAAGCCATGGGAGAGGAGCTAGCCAAACTCTTTGGAGGCCGGATTCATCAGAGATATAAAACATCCAGACGGACTAGCAAACCTGGTGATGGTACCAAAGAAGGACAAATCCTGGCGCCTATGCGTCGATTTCAAGGACCTTAACAAGGCTTGCCCAAAGGATCCCTTCCCCCTCCCCCGCATCGATCAAATTATCGACGCTACCGCAGGATACGATTCATTGTGTTTCCTCAACACATACTCCGGCTACCATCAAATTAAAATGGTAGAGCCAGACCAAGCTGCAACGGCATTCATCACCCCATACAGCCCATTCTGCTTCAACACAATGCCCTTCGGGCTCAAAAACGCCGGCGCAACATATCAGCGCATGATTCAGACATGTCTGGCAAACCAGATCGGCAAAATAGTGGAGGCATACGTAGATGACGTGGTCGTCAAAACCAAGCATGTTGAAACTTTAGTAGACGACTTGAGGCTCACATTCGACAACCTCCGAACATATGACATCAAGCTTAACCCGGAAAAATGTGTTCTTGGCGTACCAACCGGAAAGCTCTTGGGCTTCATAGTATCCGGTAGAGGAATAGAAGCAAACCCAGCCAAGATCCGAGCTCTGTCACAATTGGATATCCCAAAGGACCTCAAGCAAATACAAAAATTGACCAGATGCGTGGCGGCTCTAAGCCGCTTTATCTCCCGATTGGGAGAAAAGGCATTACCTCTTTATCGCCTCCTCCGGCAAGACCGAACACTTCAGTGGACGGATGCCGCCACGGCCAGACTCGAAGAAATAAAAGCCATATTGGCAACAAACCCGGTCCTGGCCGCGCCTAACATGGGTGAACCAATGCTATTATACATCGCGGCAACTCATCAAGTGGTCAGCGCAGTGCTCGTCGTCGAACGAGAAACGGACGGACACAAATTCCCCCTTCAAAAGCCAGTTTACTACGTGTCCACTGTCCTCACTCCATGCAAATCGCGGTACCCACATTATCAAAAGATAGCGTGTCACGGTATTTATGGCATCTCGAAGGCTGCGACACTACTTTCAAGAGTGTTCGATAACGATAGCCTCTGAAGTACCTCTTAACGATATTATAAACAATCATGACGCCGACGGGCCGGATTGCCAAATGGGCCATTGAGCTCCTCCCGATTCGACATAACCTATAAGCCACGACGAGCTATTAAGTCGCAAGTTTTGCCGACTTTCGCCGCCGAATGGACTCAAGTCGAACTCCCTAAAGAGTACGGCACATATTCCAACCGGATCATGCACTTCGACGGCTCCAAAATGTTGGTCGGTCTGGAAGTGGCGCTGCTCGACGCCCCCAACAAGAGATACAGTTCAATACGTACTCCAGATAATGTATACGGACTCCAACAACGCAGCCAAATACGAGGCCCTTCTACATGGTCTCCGGATGGCAGTCTCCATGGGCATTCAATGCCTAGAGGTGCGCGGGGATTCGAACCTCCCGATATCCCAAATAAATGGAGACCTTGATGCCAAGGATCCAAAAATGGCAGCTTATCGCAATGCCGTCCTAAAGATGTCCGCTCGGTTCGAAGGGCTCGAATTTCACCATATAGCTCGGGAAAACAATCAGGCAGCAGACGTCTTGGCACGCATTGGCATAAGCGCTGACGCCGTCCCCAATATCTTCTTGGAGAGGCTGTTCAAGCCATCCGTATTATGGGAAGGAGTCCGGAAATATCAGCCGGACCCAACCGCATCGCTCGACACCGAACATTACGACACAACGGGAGGCTCGCCAACGGTAACATCTTCAAATTACGTAATAATGGCGGTCATTGCCCTGCGGATGTAATCCATTCCTAGCCTACCTAACCGTGCAGGAACTTCCGAGGACCAAAACGAGGCACCTTTGCATAGTGCGGCGATCTAAAGCCTATAAAGTCCATGAGGAGAGCTTTATAAGAAAAGCACCACCGAGTCCTTCAAAGGTGTATCTCTCGAAGAGGAAGGGCGGAATCTTACGGCTGAAATTCATGTCGGACTCGGCGGGCACCACGCCGCAGCTGGGCCCTTGTAAGAAAGGCCTTCCAGACAGGATTTTATTGGCCGACGGCCCGGGCAGATGCTCAGGACTTAGTCCAACGATGCGTCGGTTGCCAGCTCTTTGCTAACCAAAGCCATATGCCACCCACCGCCCTCCATACTATACCTATCACCTGGCCCTTTGCGGTCTGGGGGATTGACATGGTTGGACCCCTTAAAGGAGGAACCCACAAGCAAAAATACCTACTGGTCGTGGTGGATAAATTCACCAAATGGATAGAGGCCAAGCCTATTAAGACGGCCGAATCCGGACCGGTGATATACTTCATATCAGGGGTCGTACACCGTTACGGCGTCCCCCACAGCATCATCACTGATAACGGCACGAACTTTACGGCCGATGAGGTCAAACTCTGGTGCAAAAACATGGGCATCAAGCTCGACTACGCTTCAGTCTATCGCCCACAAACTAACGGTCAGGTCGAGCGAGCAAATGGTCTAATCATGAGCGGCATCAAACCCAGATTAGTGCGTTCCCTCAAGGAATCCAACACGACCGGGTAGAGGAGCTCGACTCCGTACTGGGGGCTGCGGACCACGCGAATCGCACCACCGGACACACACCATTCTTTATGGTATACGGCGCAGAGGCGGTTACGCCTGCGACATAATTCATGACTCACCTCGGCGTGCGCATGTATGAAGAAAGAGAAGCCGAACTCGATCGGCGGGGACAGTTTGGACGCCTTGGAGGAGGAGCATGGCGTGGCAAAAGCCCGTTCCGCATTTTATCAACAAAGAGCTCGAAGATATCAAAGGTAGAAGTACGGGCCAAAACTTACAATGTTGGCGAGTTAGTTCTACGCCCGCCGGACAAGAAAAAGGACAAACTCAAGCCCAAATGGGAAGGCCCCTTTATTATTGACCAAGTCCTGACTGGTGGAGCGTACCGCCTGCGAGACGCATAGGATAACCGACTCGAGCCGAACCCATGGAACGCAGCCCGTCTCCGAAGATTCTACGCCTAGCACCGGACTCTGTGTTCATCTCCTTCCTCTATCTATTTTTTACACATTAATTGTCCTATATTTCTCTCCTTCTCCCTCCCTTTCCCTTACAGCCTTAAGGGCTTGTTCGCGCCTTGTTCGCACACAACTGACGTGCTATCCGCGCTCATTATATTCGGGGCTTCTTTAATGAAGCTTATTTATACGGGTTTCATGCCCAACACATGTGTCACAATTCCGCATGTACCTTTTATTCACCATTATATGCATCGATATGACTTAAGTTTTGGCCAAGCTGGATTGCCTGGCTCCTGTGCTTACCCCTACGTTCCCGATTGTTCGGCTAGGCGGTAAAGGGAGCACCTCTGCGATTATTCTTGCCGGTCACCGGATGTGTACCTCAGACTAGGTGAAGCCGAAAGCTAGCGTTCTTAAGGGAATATTCGGTCGGTGAACTAAAGATGATTTCTCACTTGTTTATTTATCTGCCCCCAGATGCTTTTCTGCTTTTTTCGCAGTCCGGACATGCACTTTAGGGCATGCCTCCCAGGGAAAGGAACCCCTAACGGAACTATTCTCCCTGGAATATGTTTCTTACTAACCATGTAATATAACATAACTAGTTGGGCACTTGTCTGTTCAAGCACTAATGACCCCTATGCCTGGTCTCCACGCATGCCCTGGTTCTTACATAACCGAGAGGGTATTCGGACACACACCGGACTATCAGGTCCCGAGGTCGAAGCGAAAAGGTCCGCCATGACAAACGATCTACAATCCGGCTAGAAGGCATTTTACATGTCATCTTAAATTACATAGTCAATTTGACTGAGCATATTCCTCTTCAATACCATCCAACAGGCTGTCTAGTTTACTGATCTGTTGGGAATATTAATGCCAACTCTACTTGGCCATACACTAAGCTCACAGGGATCTCCTTCCCATCGGCCCCCATAGGTCCGACCTCGGCCATGTGGTTTGGGTCAGCCTTTGTGTACCGCGTCTTCACCATGGCCCAGGCCTCCCTGGCGCCTTGACGGCAGGCCGATATCTTCCATAATCGGAAGCACCGCCGCGCTCCCTTAAGCCTCTCTGCAAGCTCCCCAAGGCCTTCGGGCATGGAGACAGATGGCCACAAGGCACAGGCGACGCCTTTCATCACCGCCAAACTCGTTCGCGCAGCTTGTAAGAGCTCGGGAAGAAGGTCACCCGTAGAACCGGGCATTTCCTCTGTAGGACGACATTGTGAGCATACCTCTGAGACATAACTCTGTTAGTCGACTTCCTCGCCAACTCTTTTTCAAAGTTCGTTCAAGCACTTACTAAACATGTCGGCGCCAAGCCGTCGATTCTCCTTCACGGAGTCCGGCCAATTGAGCACGAACATCCTTGATTCCTCGCCCGGTGGGTGTTGGCATCTTGAGATTATTCTTCTCTGCCTCACCTTCGTAAGCATGCTCTCGCCGGCCTTTAACCGGCGCAAGAGTTGTTGCTTGTCCGGATCTACTCGGCGCCATCTGCAATGTTATTGTCGATTTGCACAGCCGCACTTCACAACATACTTATCTTTGAAGCATATATTACCGGAGGGGTCTCCTTGGCCTCCCACAGCGGCTAGTGCGGCCTCAAGTTGGGCTTTGCACTCTTCCAGCTCTGGGACAGTTGGGTATTATTTTACAGAAGATCCTCAGATAACAAATGATCCTTAAATCAGTTATTCTAACTGTTTCAAGTCTCGGGGGCTACTGACATATATAACCATCAATTTTTCTTACCCGTATGTCTTTCACATACTACTTCGTGGCTCTGGCTAGACCATTTATAGCGACACGGAGGTACGCATCTCCCGAATTGAAGGCGTCCAATGCCTCTTGGGAGAAACAAGCGTTATGAAAGAAACCGTGGCGCTTTGTGATTCATGGCACTCTCCATCTCGGAATTGGTGGCGGACAGTCTATTCGCATCCTCTGTCGGAGGAGCGTCCGACGCACGCCTCGTGTTCACCTCTGCTCGGACCGGCTTGAACTGGCTGGTGGAGGCGCGATTGGCAATCTCTCCGGATATAGTCCGGCGAGCCCTCTTTTTCCTAAAAAAAGGAGAGCATGGGCGTTAGTATGCATCGTAAGAATAATACCTTGGAATAAGGCAGTGCGCCTTACTGCTGCACCGGTGCCTCGACCCGGACTGCGTGTCTCTTTAGCCTACCCGCCCTCGCGGTCCCTTGTCGGCTGGTCGCCGCAGGCTCGGCATTCCGCCTCGGGATCCTCCCCTGCGAAACACCATTGGTATATGGTGATAAAAAATAAGCACGGATGAATCATCTTTGAAGTATTAGGACTTCGGTCTCGATTACTTGTGAGGCGGAGAGCAGTCCAGGATAATCGGCTGTAATAGCCACCAAGGCATTGTGGATGCTCAGTTGGTAAAATACCCATCGATAAGCTCCATGGATATGTCCGGATCCTCTTGGGAGGACGAATCGAGGGACCGTTCCGGATCCTAGGGTTGTGGAGGAGGGCTGTTTATATCCTTTACGGCCTGGCGCAATTCCTACGTCGAAATCACAAGATAAGGTACTTGACTATGGGAATATGGAACGGATTGGCAAAAAGAAGTGTCCGCTTACCTAGTTTGGGGGATTGTACATATAAAATCCGCCCTGTGGATTGACACGGAGAAATTCCTCCTTTTCTCCCTTGTACAATGCGGAGAAGATCTTCGTCAGAGCGGCAGCCGATCCCGGCCCCTTACGGCCGCAGCGGGTGGCATCATCCTCCCCGTTGAAATCCCACATGGGGTGGCCTCTATCTTTGAAGCGGCTTGCACCCGCCGCATAATGCATGTGGCCATGACCTCGATCATGGTCGATCCGGAATGAGCTAACAACCTTATCCGGCTCATCGTAAAGGACGTCCTTGTCGTTTTCCTTCCGAGGGCTCCGTGGACGCCAAATTAGGCGCTTCTTCAAAGGAGCATTATTGAACTCGGGGAGGACGATCCAACAGGTCCCAGGGGACATCTTCTATATAAAACCATTCTGAAGGCCAGTCTTCGGACACCTTCTTTGGGGTTCCGGATAGATATTCGGTCCCGGCGATGCGCCATAGTTCGGCTCCGCCCACTTGATATATCAGCCCCTCCTGAGAACGGGGCACAAGGCAGAACAACTTCTTCCACAGTGCGAAATGAGCCTCGATGCCCAAAAACGGCTCGCAAAGGGCTACGAAGCCCACAATATGCAATATGGAGGCAGGCGTAAGGTTGTGCAACTGGAGGCCGTAGAACTTCAGGAGCCCCCGGAGAAACGGATGAATTGGAAATCCGAGCCCTCTTATTAAATAAGGGACAAGGCAGAGCCGCTCTCCTTCGGAGGGATTGGGGACGCCCTCCGCTTGCTCTCCACCATTATAGGTGGCAAGCCCGGCTCGAACCGGGACCATGTAGGCTGGGGGAGAAACCCCTTGGCTTGGAGTGTCACTAGCTTCATTTGTGGGACGGAGCATCTCTCCCAATCTCCAGGCTGAGGGCTGGGAGGGCGAGAGGAGGAGCTGCGTCGACTGGCCATGATGGAATGGATCTCTGTCGGATGCGCTCCGATGAATGCTCGCGAAGGGAAGATGGTGTGATTTGGATCTAGATCCTCGTCTCTTTAAAAGGCAGCTCATTTACACAGCTAGGGGGGTAAATGTAAAAACACCCTAGCTTTTCGCATTCGTCTGACACGTGGAAGATGGCCATTATTGAGCGTGGAAGCCAAGGAGCACAATATTCATGAGAAGCTGGACACTATTCAACAGGTACACTGAATTTGGAGAAGAACCCGCCTTGCAATGCCGAAGACAATCTGCGCGCCGGACTCATCGTCATTGAAGCCTGGTTCGGGAGACTCTTGAGGGAGTCTGGATTAGGGGTGTCCGGATGGCCAGACTATAACCTTCGGCCGGACTCCTGGACTATGAAGATACAAGATTGAAGACTTCGTCCCGTGTCCGGATGGGACTTTCCTTGGTGTGGAAGGCAAGCTTGGCGATACGGATATGTAGATCTCCTCCCATTGTAACCAACTCTATGTAACCCTAGCCCTCTCCGGTGTCTATATAAACTGGAGGGTTTTAGTCCGGTGGACGAACAACAATCATACCATAGGCTAGCTTCTAGGGTTTAGCCTCTTTGATCTCGTGGTAGATCTACTCTTGTACTACCCATATCATAAATATTAATCAAGCAGGAGTAGGGTTTTACCTCCATCGAGAGGGCCCGAACACAGGTAAAACGTCGTGTCCCTTGTCTCCTGTTACCATCCGCCTAGACGCACAGTTCGGGACCCCCTACCCGAGATCCGCCGGTTTTGACACCGACAGGGGGGAATCCTACTCCCGGTGGGAGTAGGACTCCCCTTGGGGCGCGCCTAGGAGGCCGGCCCCCTCCCCCTCCTCCAGTCCTTTATATACGGGGGATGGGGCACCCCATAGACACACAAGTTGATCATTGATCTCTTAGCCGTGTGCGGTGCCCCCCTCCACCATAATCCACCTCGGTCATATCATCGTAATGCTTAGGCGAATCCCTGCGCCGGTAGCTTCATCATCACCGTCATCACGCCGTCGTGCTGACGAAGCTCTCCTCGACACTCTACTGGATCATGAGTTCGTGGGACGTCAACGAGCCGAACGTGTGCGGATCGCGGAGGTGTCGTACCTTCGGTGCTAGGATCGGTCGATCGTGAAGACGTACGACTACATCAACCGCGTTGTCATAATTCTTCCGCTTACGGTCTATGAGGGTACATGGACAATACTCTCCCCTCTCGTTGCTATGCATCACCATGATCTTGCGTGTGCGTAGGAATTTTTTTGAAATTACTACGTTCCCCAACATGTGGGTCTTGAGTTGGTGATGGTTCCACTCGAGTGGAACATTGTACTTCTCCTTCGGCCACAAGGGGTTCCTCAATGGGTAGGATAAAACCAACACCCATTCTTCTTATGTCTTGGGGAGGAATTTCATCACCTACATCACAAGTACCACTTTGCTCCACTTGGGAGCCGTTATTCTCATCAAACTCCACATTACATGTCTCCTCAATAAGTCCCGTGGACTTATTGAGGACACGGTAAGCATGAGAGTTTGTAGCATAACAAACAAATATGCCCCCTTGAGCACTAGCCTCAAATTTAGACAAGCGAACACCTTTCTTGAGAATGAAACACTTACACCTGAACACCCGAAAGTACTTGAGGTTGGGCTTGTTACGGGTGAGTATCTCATATGGAGTCTTGTTCAAGCCCTTGCGGAGATAGAGCCAATTGGATGCATGACACGCAGTGTTGATGGTTTCGGCCCAAAAGTTGTATGGAGACTTGAACTCCGCCATCATGGTCCTTGTCGCATCCATTAACGTCCGGTTCTTCCTCTCCGCTACACCATTTTGTTGAGGGGTGTAAGGTGCGGAATATTGATTCTTGATCCCCTCATCACTAAGAAACTCATCCAAGGTGTAGTTGTCACTTCTTATAGTCAAGATCTTTGCATTGTGTTGGCATTGGGCTTCATTTGCAAAGTCAATGACGGTTTGTTGGGTCTCACTCTTCCTCTTGAAGAAGTATACCCAAGTGTATCTTGAATAATCATCCACAATCACCAAGCAATACTTTCTACCCCCAAGACTACCAAAGGATGGAGGCCCAAATAGATCCAAGTGAAGGAGCTCCAAAGGCCTCTTCGAGTAAATGATAGTCGTGGGAGGGTGAGCCTTTTCATGTAGCTTTCCTTTGATACAAGCGCTGCAAGCACGATCTTTAGCAAAACTAACATTTGTTAGTCCACGGACATGCTTGAGAATACTTTGCAAAGATCTCATATTGACATGGGCTAAACGGTGATGCCAAAGCCACCCCACGTCAACTTTAGCCATTAGGCATGTCGCGGTCTTAGTGGGTCGCTCCAAAAAGTTAATCACATAGAGACCATTCTCGACATGCCCAACAAAGGCTACTTTAAGAGTCTTGCTCCACAAGAGGGCCACGGTATCAATATCAAAGAAAGTGGCAAAGCCCATGATTGCAAGTTGACGAACGGAAAGTAAATTGTATGCGAGGGACTCAACAAGCATGACCTTCTCGGTCGTGAGATCATGAGAAATGACAACCTTGCCAAGTCCCAATACCTTATAGGATGAGGCGTCACCCCACTCGACATTGGTGGGCATAGATGAAATCTTGTGCACGTCCACCACCAAGTCCTTGCTTCTGGTCATATGATTTGTGGCTCCACTATTGAGCAACCATGATCCTCCACCGGAAGCAAACACCTACAAGAGATCAATGCTTGGTTTTAGGTACCCATTTTGTAATGGGTCCTTTGATGTTAGTGACAAGGGTCTTAGGCACCCAAATAGACCATTCAATGTACTCATAAGGAGAACCAACAAATTTAGCATAAACATGCCCATCACTAGCACGGCATAACACATAGGAAGGGTTAAAGTCGCCGGCTTTGTTGGAAGGGGTGGCATTGCCCTTCTTGACACCACCACCCTTCACATTGTTCTTCTTCTCCTTAGGAGCGCCCTCTCCCTCTTTCACAAAGGTTTGTTTGAGAGGAGGAGGTCGTTTGGCCTTGTCATTCTTCTTCTTGTTCTTGGGTTTGGGTGTGAACCCAATCCCTTCCTTGGCCACAACTTCCTTTTGGTTGCTCAAAAGGTCGTTGAGGTTCTTCTCACCTTGTATACATGACACAAGGCCTTTCTCAAGTTGATCCTTCAACTTTGTATTCTCCTCAACAAGATGCATGATAGCCCACAAGTATAGGGGATCAACTGTAGCCTCTTTCGATAAGTAAGAGTGTCGAACCCAATGAGGAGCTAAAGGTAGAACAATATTCCCTCAAGTTCTATCGACCACCGATACAACTCTACGCACGCTTGACGTTCGCTTTACCTAGAACAAGTATGAAGCTAGAAGTGATTTGTAGGTGTTGTTGGATAGGTTTGCAAGATAATAAAGAGAGCGCAAATAAAAAGTAGGGGCTGTTTAGATAAAGACACAACTAAATTAGTTTTAGTAAAGGGCTTGTTGTCACGAGAAAGTTATTTGTCCCTAGGCAATCGATAACTAGACCGGTAATCATTATTGCAATTTTATTTGAGGGAGAGGCATAAGCTAACATACTTTCTCTACTTGGATCATATGCACTTATGATTGGAACTCTAGCAAACATCCGCAACTACTAAAGATCATGAAGGTAAAACCCAACCATAGCATTAAAGCATCAAGTCCTCTTTATCCCATACGCAAACAACCTACTTACTCGGTGCAGGCTTACATCACTCACGCCACCCACCATAAGCAAATCATGAACATATTGCAAACCCTACAGCGGAATCCCTCACGCTATGCCGGCATGGAGAGCACCATAGGACAGCACCAATAATAAAACATGCAACTCAAACCAATCTTGATCATCAAATAACCCATAGGACAAAACAGATCTACTCAAACATCATAGGATAGCCATACATCATTGGGAAATAATATATAGCGTTGAGCACCATGTTTAAGTAGAGATTACAGCGGGTAAGAGAGAGGTTACACCGCTGCATAGAGGGGGGAAGAATTGGTGATGATGGCGGTGAAGTTGTTGGTGAAGATTGCGGTGATGATGATGGCCACGGCGGTGTTCCGACGCCACCGGAAGAGAAGGGGAGAGGGGGGCCCTTAGTCTTCTTCTTCCTTGACCTCCTCCCTAGATGGGAGAAGGGTTTCCCCTATGGTCCTTGGCCTCCATGGTGTGGGAGGGGCGAGAGCCCCTCCGAGATTGGATCTGCCTCTCTGTCTCTCTCTGCTTCTGCGTTCTGTTATTCTGCCCTTTCACCGTTTCGTATATATATGGAGATCCGTAACTCCGATTGGACTGAAACCTTCACCGAGATTTTCCCCCCGAAAATTAGCTTTCTTGCGGCCAAAGAAGAGCAGCAACCGCCTTACGGGGGGCCCACGAGGGGGGCAGGCGTGCCCAGGGGGGCAGGCGCGCCCCCTGCCTCATGCCCCCCTCGGGCACCGTCTCGCTTTGATTCTTCTTCCCATATTCTCCAAATATTCCAAAAATATTCTCCGTCCGTTTTTATCCCGTTTGGACTCCGTTTGATATGGATATTCTGCAAAACAAAAACATGCAACAAACAGGAAATGGCAATGGGCACTGGATCAATATGTTAGTCCCCAAAAATAGTATAAAAAGTTGCCAAAAGTATATGGAAGTTGTATAATATTGGCATTGAACAATCAAAAATTATAGATACGATGGAGACGTATCAATGCACATGCTCACAACACGGGTTAGTAGCATTTGCATTATCAATTAAGACCATATGAGGAAAAGTGGCTTTCCCCTTAGTTAGCTTTACTTGGAGTTGATCATGAGACTCTTTGAGGCTAGCATGTGCACCCTTCAAGACCTTGTGAGCCTTGTCAAGTACATCAAACTCCTCTTTGAGTCTAGCAAGATCAACCCCAAGCTTGGCTTTCTCGGAGTTTAGCACACGAGATACAACAAGAGCATGATCAAGATCTTTCTTCAATTTAGCATGGTACTCGTTGTCTGACTCCTCAAGAGCCAAACGATGACCACACTCTTCCTCAAGAGCATTGGAGAGATCCGAAATCTCATCGGCATAGTCACGACTATGCCCCTCCATCTTAGAGATGGTATCTTCGTGAGCCTCGATCATGTCATTGGCTTCACCAAGTTGTTCCAAGAGAGTAATGAAGTGCTTCTTGGACTTACCCTTGAGCTTATTCATAAAAGACTCAAATTCATTTTCCTCCACATTGGACCCCTCACTTTCATCAATGCAATCCGTCAACGAAGGATTAGTTATGATGGTAGATTTGATGTTGGGGGTTACCTTGTTGGTGGCTTTAGCCATGAGGCACTTGGCGGTGATGTTCTCATTGGGTGAGTCAAATAGAGACACCCGTGGAGTTGTCGCAATGGCAACGGAGGCCATGGCAACCGTCTCACCATCTTCATCTTCATCATCATCCTCATTGTACTCTTCTTGTGCCACCAAACCCTTGGGAGGAGTCTTCTTGGTGAAGTTGCTCTTGTTGGGGAAGGACTTGGCCTTGTCTTTTTGGATGAGCTTGCCGCCATTGTCTCCCCTCTTTTCATAGGGACACTCCGCAACAAAGTGACTCACATTGCCACAATTGTAGCAGTTCCTCACTAGTTGCTTGCTCTTTGTGCCACTTGAGTTGTTCTTGTTGAAGTTGGGCCTTGAGTTCTTCTTGCTCCAAAATTGCCTTGAAGCGAGAGCCATGTGCTCATGATAAGCATATTTTGTATCTTCGGGGTTGCTCTCCTCTTCTTCCTCTTCATCCTCTTCTTCCACACTAACCTTGGCCTTCAAAGCAATGTTGGGCTTCTTAGCTCTTTGAGAGCGCAAAACCGCATTATCGTTGGTCTTTTCCAAGATCCTCATTGCCACAAACTCATCCAAGACTTCACTTGAGGACAAGGTGTGGAAGTCCGGTCTTTGACGGATGACGGAGGACATGGCCTTGTGATAAGGCATCATGGCCTTGAGGAACTTGCCCTTGATCCAACCGTCATCCGTATCCTTGCTCCCATGATCTCGGAGAGAGACCGCGAGAGTGGTTAACCTCCGGTAAAGCTCACGAGGTTCTTCAGCTTCATTCATTGCAAACTCATCGGCCTCATCTTGCACCACTTCATAATTGGAGCGTTGAATGCTTGCACTTCCCTTGTAAAGGGAAACAACATGGTGCCATGCTTCCTTGGCCATGGTGAAAGGTCGGAGATGTGCAAGATCTTCGGAAGGTATTGCATCTTGGATGATGAAGAGAGCATTCTCGTTGAATTGATGATCCGCGGCTTCTCTAGGGGTGAAGTTTCTTGGATCACGAGGATAGAAACCTTGCTCAATGATTCTCCAAAGGTTAGTATTAACATGATTTAAATGACGTTTAAAGCGATATACCCAAGCATCAAAGTCCTCATTTTTCACAATCTTAGGGGGAGGACCGGCATGATTCAAATGAGTGGAAGCAATCGATCCACCATAAGTAACCGAAGGTTCCACATGGGCAAAGATGCCGTTACCATTTTTACCCCCTAGATGAAGGAGCCTTTTCACTAGTAGCTCCCCCCTTATCGGAGTTAGCATCTGTCACCTTGTTAGTGAGACCACCCACTTTCATCAGTGCGGTGGATAGTTTAAGCCCTTCTAAGAATTTGTTAAACATGCTTTCAACCTCGGCCGTCATGGAGGTTTTCAATGTGTCCAAAGCCACATTGAATTCCTCATGAGAGACTGCGGTTCCCCAATCGGCCGTAGACGAGACCGGATTCACACCGGAGTGCTCCTCCGCACCGTCTACGATGTCAACCATACTCTTCGGACGACAATGTCCTTAATAAAGAGACGAGGCTCTGATACCAATTGAAAGGATCGATATAGTTGACTAGAGGAAGGGGGGGTGAATAGGCAACTAACAATTTTTAGCTTTTCTTACCAATTTAAACTTTGCATCAAAGTAGGTTGTCTAGATATGCAACTAGGTGAGCACCTATATGATGCAACAACAACAAGCACACAAGCAAGCAAGGGATATAACACAAATAAGCTTGCACAAGTAAAGGCACGAGATGACCAAGAGTGGAGCCGGTGAAGACGAGGATGTGTTACCGAAGTTCCTTCCTTTTGAGGAAAGTACGTCTCCGTTGGAGCGGTGTGGAGGCACAATGCTCCCCAAGAAGCCACTAGGGCCACCGTATTCTCCTCACGCCCTCACACAATGCGAGACGCCATGATTCCACTATTGGTGCCCTTGAAGGCGACAACCGGACCTTTACAAACAAGGTTGGGGCTCTCTCCACAACTTAATTGGAGGCTCCCAACGAAACCCCGGAGCTTCACCACAATAGAATGTGGCTCCGAAGTGACCTCTTCCGTCTAGGGCGCCCAAGCACCCAAGAGTAACAAAATCCACACAAGAAAGTATGGGAGAATCAAATATCCTTTGGTGGAAGTGTAGATCTAGGTCTCCTGCTTCAATCCCTAGCAAATCAATGAGTTTGAGTGGCTAGAGAGAGAGATCGGGCAAGAGAGCTTTAATGGCAGTAATGGAGGAGAGAGAGAGGCAAGAGGTAGGTCGGAGGTAGGAGAAGCACCTCCTTAAATAGGCCCCCACAGATCCAACCGTTATGTGCAGAAACGCATAGGGGCGGTACTTCCGCAATAGACACCGGTACAACCGGTGAATGCGGGAAACCCCTGCTAGGGCACCAGGGCGGTACTTCCGGTGGCGCACCCGGTAGTACCGGTCTACCGGAATAAACCAGAACTACCGCACCACCATCGCTCGACTACCGTGCCACATACATAAAGTAAATGTTGGAGATATGCCCTAGAGGCAATCATGTATGATGATATTTCCTATGTGTTTATGAATAAAGATAGTCCTTCGACATTATCAATGATGTGTATCAACAAGTATGTGACTTCTTTGTGGGACTGTGCATTGTATGATGACTGTCCTAAAAGGTCCCTAGTCAAAAGGGCTGTGTGGACGCGCAGCCGACTAGACTGGCATATGACACGGTCGATGGCTTGGTCTCACTAGCCATGGAGCATTGGATGCTAACCGGATAATATGGACTTGGAAAGGTGTGGTCGGATTCGACATAGTCGGATCCGAGTCGAGATAAGGTGCAGTCGGACGGACCCAACTATGAGACGCAGCGATATGTCATCTGTGAGTCTCTAGTACAACATACGTTCTATGTCCTAAGACTGGTGACACATGTACTCTCGATGGTGACAGACTTGCTTTGGGCCGACCAAACGCTACTCCGTGACTGGTAGTTACAAAGGTAGGTTTCGGGTTTGTCGATCCCATCTTTGCGAGACACGGTCGAGCAAGATGGGATTGCCCTTCGATCGGAGAGATATACTCTGGGCCCCTCGTGTGATCGACCAGGAATAGCATGGCATGCGACAAGGATTATGAGATAATCCGGATTGTGGTCGGTATCACCGAACGAGAAAGAGGTCGGGTTAGCACAAGGATGATGATCTCGCCTTTGAGCCCGACAACATATATCGTCTTGGCAAAGGGAGCGAAGTGTGACACATTGTACGAGTTCGCCTAACCAGCTTCATAAATCGCTTGGTGGTCGGCACGCCTTGCTAGAGGCCGCTACCAACCGTCTGGTCGGAGGTGACCCGAGCGTGACCAAGCCGACTTGAACCTAAGAATTGGCAGCAAGGGAAGGAACCTATGAGGTCGATTCAGGACCTTTGGTCGGATGTGATACCAACTGGACTAGGAAAGTGACTGATTAGACTTTGGGATTTAGGTTCCGTGCGATGCCCAAGTTTTGAGCACGAGACGGTCGCCTATATAAAGTGGAGGTGCGGCACACTCGGCTGTTGATCGCTTCGGCGCTGCGACTAGGGTTTGCATGTGTTGCGAATAGCCACCTCCACTCGCCGCCGGTGTGTGATCGGACCTAGCGATCCGCCGCACGACGTTCCTCCCCGCACGCGGATACCGTTAGAGGCGGTGCACTTGCGCCGCTCGGCGAACTTCGTCACGTGGGATCGGACGACCGGCCGCTCGAGGAGATCGAGCGAGGAGGAGCGATCCACGCAGACGCTGCCCCAACTCTTCTTCTGCCGCACGCTGCTGGCGTCTAGTGGTAACGAACTGTGATCCATCTCCCGTAGCATGTTCCTGGATGTTCTGCGCGTAGGAATTTTTAATTTGCAGTCGACGCACCCTACCGTAGAACACAACAGTAAACCCCTCAGGCCGGTAGTTGGAGCGGAGGTTGGGCCGGAACTACCGCTGGGCCAGCAGTCCCTGGGTGGTGGAGTCCGAGGCGGTACTACCGCCCTGAGCACCGATAGTACCGGTTTGTCAAGACAAACCGGAACTACCGTTCCACCACCGGTTTACCATCGTACCCGGTATAGAAGGGAGTCACCCCTGAGCGGTACTTGGAGCGGTGGTGAGACCGGAACTACCGGCCAGCGGTACAACCGCTCAAGGGAGCGGTACTACCGCCATGGGCAGAACTGCACAGGACAGAGGACGGGGAACCTCTCTCTCCTCGAACTGAGGGTATATGGTGGGTGCAGAGAATGTGTACGTGAAGTGATTCACCCAATACCTTCCGATGTGGATTCCCTCTTAATAGTATGGATATCCTACGACCAAAGGAATAAAAATGTCGGAAACTCTATCTTTGATCTTTTTCGCATAGAGGGAAAACCTAACCGTCTTGCGCCACACAATGCGTACTTGAGAAAACTATGGCGCACGATTAGTCCACACGTGTGTTGTCATCATCACCAAAACCCTAAGGCAGAAGAAGCCCTTACATTGTTGCCTCTAGGGCATATTTCCAACAAGGAGGGGGGAGGGGGTGGGGGGGGGGGGAGAGGAGATAACACAACTCTATTCCAAATATGAGGCCATCCCACCATTCCTTGCCAGCAAGGCCACATGCCCCCCTCTTCATCGCGTTCTTCTTCGTGGCAGTGATCTATTTCTCAAGTCATTGTTGCATGCGTCTTCTCATTTGGCTACTGCGTCAACAACGTTTCACTGACTTCGATGGTGTTTTGGAGGTCCGGAGGTGACATCGAGCTTCGCTCACAGGGCCCCGCCAACGAGAATGTAGGAGGAAGACATGTTGATTTTTCCAACGATCTTGTGAGTAATTTTTTGATTCTTTAAAGATGATCCTATACGTGTTGGTTGACTTTTAATATATGTCATTTCTCCTTTTATAAAAGAGATACGTGCATTTTTCGTCCCTCAACTTATCCCGAAGTGTAGCTTTCGTCCCTAAACTTTTTTCAGTACAACTTTCGTCTCTCAAGTCTTAATATCAGTATAGTTAGCCCCTTGCAGCGGTATTCAACAATCAAATACGGTTTTGACCTTATGTGACATGGTATTGGCCATATCGTCATTGTAAGGTGGCATAGAGCCGCATGTCATTGAGAGAAATGTCTCTCTCTCATGTCACTGACCCATTGGCGCTGCTCCAGTGACAAGAGTATCTCTAGCCGTTTAAAATATCCACTGTGTGATGCAGCAAGAAAGATTGTGATGGTACTCTAGGAGCAGTGGCGGAGCTACAAGCAGAATTATGACCGGGTCAGATTAAGGGCTCCTTTGATTCAAAGGATTTACACAGGTCTTTTGGAGGATCATAATCTTTAGGATTTTTTTCTATGTTGGCTGTTTGATTCAAAGGATTGAATCCTACAGGAACTTTTCCTAAGGATTTCTTTGTACTACTTTCAATAGGATTTCTTGCATTCACTCAAACCTCTTTGAAGGAATCCTTTATTTTTCCTATGGTGCAATCAAGCAACCCAAAATCCTATAGGATGGAAATGAGCATGACATTCCAATCCTATGTTTTTCCTATTCCCGCGTTTTCAGAATCCTGTGAATCAAAGAGGCCTTGATCATCTGCTACGGCTGGGCTGGTGCTACTGACCTTTGTTGCAGTACGTGGGCTGGGCCTACCTACTGATTTGTATGTTACATAAAAGATGGGCGGGCCATGGTCTGGTTTGGCCCTAATGTAGCTCCGTCAGTGTCTAGGAGGCCGGTGATGGGAGAAGCTGCACTAAGATGTGGTCAAAACAATGACACATCAAGTCAAAACAAGGTTTGGCCGAGGAATACCACTACGAGGATTAAACATACCTAGTAGAGTTGAGGGATGAAGGTTGTATCAAAAAAAGAGTTCAGAACGAAAGCCACATTTCACGATTAGTTGAGGGACGAAAAAGCACTTTGCTCTTTATAAAATGATAAGGTGTTTTTTACATGAAAATTAGGAGTGTTGAATGAAAAGAGAAGAGAAGAATTTCAAAAAAAGAAAATAAAGAAAGAGAAGAGAAACTGAAGAACTGCAGCGGCTACGGCACGCATCTCCGTACCGTCGTCGACACGGACACATCATATGCGCACATCGTACGTACATCCATCCAGAGTTGCTCAAACACAGAGAGTTCCTCGACCTCGACTGGACTCCCTTCGCTGTTGAACCAATCCGCCGCCGCGTCTAAGATCGCAACTCCGGCGCCGCCGCTCAAGGACTCCCTCTGAGGCCTCGACCGTGACCCTTCGACGCCCTCCTCGCCACGCTCATCGGCGAGTCCCAGCGCCTGCAGAACGACCCGCCGGCCCTCGTCCCGCAGGAGGACCTCGTGGCGCAGCACGTCGTCGACGCGCTCCGCCCGGTGTCCACGGACACCGGCGGCGGCCCGCTCGTCGTGCGGAAGGTGAGCTACACCGACGGCCGGAGCAACGTCATCGTCGAGTACCCCGGCACCGTCCCCGGCCGCGTCGTCTCCTTCGTCGGCATGCACATGGACGTCGTTCCGGCCAACCCTAGCGAATGGGTGAGTTCCTAGCAGATTTCGTTTGGATGTGTGAGTGCTGATTCGAGGCTTAGGGTTCCTGGACGAAGGATTCGAGG
The DNA here is from genome assembly GCA_021605145.1 of Aegilops bicornis. NCBI lineage: Eukaryota > Viridiplantae > Streptophyta > Magnoliopsida > Poales > Poaceae > Aegilops > Aegilops bicornis. The sequence continues at coordinate 516,840,087 of CM038674.1, forward strand.
GTTTGCTTGATTTGGGGGTCTTTCTAGCTTGTCGCCCAAACTGCACCCATCCCTGATCTGTTAGTGGCTTCTGGATTGTTCTACTTGGAATAGATGCATGTTTCGGTGCAGTGTTGGCTCGTGGACTTGTGGAGTGTTGTGATTCAAGTTAGTACTTCAGTGGCTTAATTGCTGTATCTACTGTTAAAGTTTACCTTTCATCACTGGTGCTGTTTGATTTCGCTCATTTTATTTCTGTCGCATCGTAAATTGACTTAGTGATTACTAACAAGTTGTACCTCAAAATTTACTCTTGATTTGTTCGTCAAATTTCTGTTACTCTTGTTGGTTATAATCACTAATCAGTGGACTGGGGTCTTCTACTCCTGCAGGACTTCGATCCCTTCTCACTAACCTTTGAAGGTGATGACAAGGAAAAGCTTAGGGGCCGTGGGACGACGGACTGCCTTGGTCATGTGGCGCTAGTGACTCAGCTCATGCGGCGGCTTGGTGAGGTGAAACCACCATTGAAGCATTCTGTCATTGCGGTGTTTATTGCCAATGAAGAGAATTCATCGGTCACTGGCATTGGTGTTGATGGTCTTGTCAAGGATGGTTTGCTGGATAAGCTCAAGACTGGACCCTTGTGAGTATTGAACTCTCTGTTGCCTCGATGGAATGGCCAAGTAATGTGTCGTTCGTGGGGAATTCTTGCTGATTTAGTTGGTTATATGTGTGGTATTGTGAAGGTTTTGGATAGATACTGCGGATAAGCAGCCATGCATTGGTACCGGTGGGATGATCCCTTGGCATCTAAAGGCAACAGGGAAGCTGTTTCACAGTGGCCTTGCACATAAGGTACTCATTTGGACTCATCAGAACAATGTTCAGCACTTCAGCTGCCACTCCCTCCTTTTTAATCTATATAACTGTATAGACACAAAATCTAAGAGAGTTAATGAAAAATGACCATACATAATAAATGATATCATACAACCATATAACCTTCTCAACCTATTAAAGTAAGAGGGTGAAAATATTGCATTACCTCTTGATTCCTTCAGTGGATATATTTTTAGACACTTTTCTTAAGCCGGTGAATCATAGTGAAGCGGAGGGAGTAGTAAATATTCTATAGATATGATCTGTTAAATCGTATAGTTGCTAGAATAAGTTAGCATCCTTGCGATTGGTACCAAAGTACCAACGTAGCTATGAATAATGGGATAAAAAACAAAGTAACGCACTAAGTATAAAGCAAGTGATTGTTGATACATGACTGGTATAACTTATTGTGTAATCAACTCTGCTGTTATACGATTGTTTTCGGCACATCTTTATTTGACATGTCTTTGTTATGTTATGGAAAGAGCTATTCATGTAGTTCACACGGCAAAGAAGTCCAAATATAGCATTTTCACCTTTTCTTGCTGTCGGGGACAAAGTATAAAAGTGCTTTTGAATTCTGAAGACTCCGTATCTGTTTTTTGTTTTTGCCAAAGGCCGTAAATTCGATGGAGTTAAATATGGATGCACTTAAAGAAATCCAAACTCGGTTTTACAATGACTTCCCTGCACACGAGAAAGAGAAGCTCTACAAGTTTGCTACTCCATCTACGATGAAGCCAACAAAATGGAGTTGTAAGTCCCCCTTGTACCTTTATTTTAAGTATGTTATAGAGACAGTGTATTTATAATATGTAGAAAAGAAAAAAATATCATTGGGTGTGGTCCTAACATGTGATGCTTTGCAGATCCTGGTGGGGGTCTGAACCAAATTCCTGCAGAATGTACAATTTCAGGCGATATAAGGTTCAACTCTTGCCCTGAGGTTCTTAGATTCTCTTTAATCGCACTTGAGATGAAATGATTCAATTAAGTTTTAGTTTGATATCTACTCCCTCTGTAAACTAATATAAGATCGTTTAGATCACACAGGGAGTACCTACTAGTGCTGGAGGAACAACTGAAATTGAATGTTTTTAACACTTACTGAAATTGAATGTGGAATGCTTTATAGAGTAGAGTGTTTACATAGGAGTAAAAAAAGAAAGAAAATGTGATGGACTTGCACTGGTCGCATATCTCTATGTATGTAAGACTCCACTAAGAAAATATAATCCATGTTCACCTTTTATTTATTTTTGCTACTGTAGTAAGGTTGTCTATTTGTTTATATTATTGAGACCCCATGGGTTTTGAGTGTTTCCTGACCATATGGTTCTTTCGATGTTGCAGGTTGACTCCTTTCTATAGGTAAGTCCATCTTTATGTGTGCAATATGTATTATTCCTTCTTGATGGGCTTCTACGGCTATTAAATGATGTGTTAAATTCATAGTTGCTACTGCTATTATCATGCAGCACGAGTGTTGTAGTTCAGAAGTTAAAAGAGTATGTAGATGATATAAATGCTGGACTTGAAACAAAGCTTCCTACTCGTGGTCCAGTTTCCAAATATGTTCTTCCTGATGAAAATCTGCGAGGAAGGTAAATTAATCTTTCTTTACTGATGACTTTTACCAGTAATCTTCATGATGGAGGGCATAGTTTTCATTGTTTACTGTTTGAATGTGCTAGGCTTGAAATCGCTTTTGATGGAGATGTGATGAATGGGGTGGCCTGTAATCTCGAGTCTCGGGGCTTTCAAGCATTATGCAAAGCAACTGAGGAAATAGTCGGATACGTAGAGCCATATTCAATCACTGGGAGTTTGCCTCTGATTCGTGAATTACAGGTTTGAGCAAGAACTAACATACACAGTCGTCTTTTTGATGCAATATGTGTGTACTAAAGCAAATTCATGATGGCACTTTTACAGGATGAAGGATTTGATGTTCAAACTGCTGGATATGGTAAGCACTTGAGCACAGAACAGAGGTTCCTGGACTTCTGTTGGTCATGTTATTGTGTTATATCAGTCAGATATCATGTTCCTAGATTTGCATTGGGTGCCCTAATTTATCGTCCGGTTATCTCAGCTTACTTGAGATAGCTGAACTCTTTTAGTGTATTCAAGTGCTCATACAATGGTACCGATGCGCTGCAGGCTTACTGAAGACGTACCACGCGAAGAACGAGTATTGTCTGTTTTCAGATATGGCCCAAGGCTTTCAGGTGTTTGTAAGCATCATTTCGCAGCTGGAAGCAGATGCTTAAGCTTTCTTTAAGGGATGAAAGATTACCTTATTGGACACCTATTCCTGCTACTCGGGGATCTAATAAAAGTGTTTTGAGCTTATTCTCAATCATATCTCGTACCATGATATTCAAGCTCAGTTTACCGAATAGAATCAGAACTTGCTGAGATCGCGCTGCAGCGATTTCGTTTGCATTGGAACGTTTTGAGTGTACGAGCTTGGTGTTTTTGGTGAACCATACATATCGACAAAAATACAGAAGGCAAAGATCATCTATGCTGTCACTACTGCACTTACTCGAGTGTTGCCCATCGTGGATGAAAGTCATCTCGGATCGGATTGCTCGGCGCCGTCAGAGTTTGGAGCTAACATTTCTCGATGCAGAATTTAGGTAGCCATGCTGCCGAGCCAACTGGTACAATACCTTCCAGTGAAAGTAAAAAATAACTGGGTACATACCTTCCATTTCACCCGCTCCCACCAATTTTCTTTCAAACCAGGCAATAACCGTCATTAAGTTTTTACCTAACCGACCCTTCACTTCCATCTTTCTGAAGAAAGAAATCCCTTGCAAAGCAATCAATGAAAATCAAATAAATCGCCAATAAAAAGAAATTACTTGCAGTAAAACAACAAAGTCAACTCAAGCCACATCATATCCTTCCTTATCTGTGCCTATGGATTCCCTTCCCACAACATATCTCAATTTAAACTCAAATAAAAAGAAATCTACGTTGGACCACTAGAATAAAATTGCCCCTATTGCAACGCACAGGGTTCATTCTAGGGTGACGGAGGGATTGTACAATTCAAGCCTTTTTTATGCTTTTCCTGGCGGTCCGAAGAAAGCAGCAATCAATAGGACTTTTTTAATCCTCTCTTCCTTTCAGGAAGTTTATCTAGTATTTGTTAAATGCGAATGTGTTGATGAAGTGGCTCGTTATTAAGTTGCTATATAAGACCAGGTACTAATAAGTTTGTAAGATCCCTCAGTCATCTTCTCTCCAAATAATCCTAGAGAGGAGATTTTCTGGGCATCCCACGTCGTCAATCCTCCTCCGCCTGCAGGTCATCACCCCCCCCCTTCTATGTCGGTGTGGGAGTGTGGGGATGCCCCTATCTACTTGATGGAGCTCTAATTTCTCTCTCTTTGGGGCTTCGGTAGGGTTGCGCGCCGGTGGGGCATTTGCAGCGGCGATGTTTCTTGGTATGAATAATGTCTCACACATTAGACCACCGTTCCAACGGTACTGTCATGATTGATTATTGATAGATTAGAAGTTTTTTATGAAAAAATATATTCTAGTGTTCTCAGTACTGCCATGATTGATTATGATAGATTGGATGTTTTTTATGAAAAAATATAAAAATAAAAATTGAGGAAACGATGTGTATGGGATGTGCAACAGTGCAAACGAAGAAAAGAGCAGCATTGACAGTTGGGAGTGGGCAGCAGTTGAGAAGAAGGGTACACACCTCTTAACATCTATGGACCTCATAACTAAACGTCGCTTTACTCCTCGATAGCTCACCAACCAAAACAACCAGAAGGGGATGGCAAGCCCGCACCACATCGCGATGGAGCTCGTCGGCCCCAAGCCCGGCGGATCCTCCTCCGCGGTCGCCGTCCACCACATGTTCGTCGTCGTGGTCGACGGCGTCGAGACGGACATCCACGAGGGCACGCTCCAGGGCAGTCCCGGCAAGGTCACCGTCACCAGCCCCGGGAACCTCTCCGCCGACGGCCTCCGGAGCGTCGTCGTGCGCGGCGGGGGAGGGGGCGCCGTCGTGTTCACCCTGTGCGGCGACGCCGCCGCCGAGGGCGTGGGGTCCGCGTCCTTCGTCCAGTGCGGCGCGACGCGCGTCGACGGCGCGCGGGAGGTGTCGGTCTCGCGGTGCCGGTCCCTGGACGCGGAGCAGGCCGGCAAGGTGACGGTCGAGAGGTGCCGGGAGGCGCGGCTCCGAGGCGGCGGCCTCCTCCGCGCGACCCGCTGCAGGCGGGCCGACGTCGAGAGCTTCGGCGAGGTCCGCCTGGCGCGCTGCAAGGGGGTGCGCGCCGACTGGTGCGGCAGCTTGGAGGTCCAGATGTGCAGGGCCGTCGACGCCAGCCGGTGCGGCGCCGTGAGCGGCGACCGATGCCGCCGCGTCAACGTCGCCGGCTGCGGCAGCGTCGCCGTGACCCACGCCGTGGTCAAGACGGTGGAGGAAGAGCAGCTGCAGTCGCAGCAGACCGTGTCTCCGCAGTCCAGTGGAAGTGAGTAAGCAGCATCAGTGAATTCGAAATTGCTTGTAATTCTTTGTTGTCTGTACGAAATTGCCAAAGTTTCGGGAACTAAGAGATCCCTACTCGACGGATCGCGTTTGAATGTATGATGAATACGCCATGTTTCATTGCTTCAACTAGGTTGTTCTCTTCCAAGAACTCTCACCTTGGACTTATTGAATCTTTGGATGTCGAATGTATGTTATAACGCACCTAACAATGGATGTGCTAAGTGTAAAAGCCTTCCTCCCCTCGATCTTCACCGACGAGCCCTTAGATTCGCCTGCCGCTCCGGCGACCGGTGGCGGGGAGGGGATTTCGGGTGCCTCGGATCCGGTCAGTGGATAGGTAGGGCCGTAGGGGTTTTAGTCCTTGCAGGGGCAGCGTTTGGACGGATGGCGACACTTCTTCTTCGAGTCAGTCTTCCGGGCTTCGATCCCCATAAGTTTGTTCTTTGCGACAGATTAGACGGAGCTCCGGTATAGATGCTTGCAAGCTCCTCGGAGCGGTGATGTTAAGGTTTCTCGTCGTGCATATGCAACGGTGATATTTGGTGTTGGGTTCTTCAGATCGATTCAAGGATTCAACGGCGAAGAGTGCGGCTCTGGCGCGCTGGTCCTTAGGGGCATGTGCACGAAGACTTCCCAACTGTCATCCACAAGGTCAGGCCGGTTCCGGTATGAGAGTGGCGACAGTGACGCGTTGGCGGCTTATTCTGGCGGCGGCAATGGTCGTTAGGTGGTCCATGAACCTTGATATAATTTTTATTATATTTAAGATGTTTTGTACTTTTGATGAATCTTTATAATTGATTTGATACTTTTCGCAAAAAATATTGAGTTAAGTTCTTTGACTTGATGGATACAACATTTATTCTCTGGATATACTCCCTCCGTTTCTAAATATAAGTTTTTTTAGATATTTCAATATAGACTACATATGAAACAAAATAAGTGAATCTACGGAAGCGGGCTAGGAGCACTCGGCGACGCTGCACATTGAAATCACCCCCGCTCCTGTGCTAGCTCGGGATATATGCATCATTTGATAAAATGGTTTCTCATATGTGAATACCTGACCGACGCGTACATGTGGACAGTTTGGGAGTGTGCATTGTCATTTAATATATGTACATGGCGAGCATTAGAATACAGAACAGGGGCACAATTCATTAACTCTCTTCCATGTTAGAGCTAGGCCATTTATGCTTTACATCCAGCGTGGCATTCCCTCCATTGCCAGATCAAAAAGGAGCAAGGATCCCCTCCAAGAGCTTACTGTTCATCTTCCTCAACATCCCATATCCAGCGAAGACGAGAAATAGGCGGGGCAGCTCATACCTAGTTGCTGATAAAAGTCACCTCTTCAAACTATAGCTGGTGCTATTTGGAAAGGATATGATTCCTACATCAGATCTGCTGATGGATCCGGGTTCAACTAAAACAGTCGTGCAAAAACCATGGCGATGAGACAACGGTCAAATTCAGAATTGATTGCTGAGGTTTGTTCTTTAAGAATTTTTATATGTTTAATGCTAGTCTTGTATGCATGGAGTGGCTCTGAGAATAAATCATTGAAGAGAGCACATTATGTTGTAGTATCTTCTCTAATCAAAAGCAGTAAGACTGCACTTGGACGATTAAAATTTCGACGAAATACACGGTGAACAAGTACGTAACAACCTTTAGAGCATCTCCACTCGTTCGACCCCCCCATAGTGCACCCGGCGAATGAGTTTTTTGCGTTTGCCCCGGCGGTTTTTCGACCTGGGGGCGATCGAGTTCCCAGCCGCGTCCCCAGGTTTCGACCCCAGACACCCAATAAAATCAAACTTGTCTTTCCAGCTACCAAAAAAGGCCACAAGTTCGGCGATCACTATGCCACAAGTCGACAATCTTCATGTCACAATTCGGTGAGCAAACATGCCTGAAATTCGACGATCAAAAGGAAGGAAGCATAGACGTGGAGCGTATCAAACAACGGGCTCCTCTGGAGTGGGACTGGCCGGGGTCGGCGTGGCTTCTGTGCTCGGGCTGGTGGTCGGTGTGGCTTTTGTGCTCGGGCTGGTGGTCAGCATCGGCACCGCTTCAACGATCGGGCTGGGCGTCGGCGTTGCGGTCGGCGTGGGTGTTGGGGCGATGGTCGGTGCTGGCCCGGGCATCTGGTTCAAGATGAGGCCGCGCTCCGCCAGGTACCATGCCTTGACCTGCTCGTCCATCGTCGACATGTCCACCACCATCAAGAGCGCCAGGTCGGTGTTCCTCTTCTTCGCGACGACGTTGGTCCTGAGAAGGTCGAGCTTCATGTCCTGCTTCGTCATCAATGCTGACCACCACGTGTCGGATTTATCCTTCCTCTTTGCGGTGCTGCTCTTGGCGTCGGTGATGCACTGCTCGATCGATGATTGCAGCCTCTCGGCAGCCGGTGCCGCATCCCTCGCCGTCTTGGCTCGTTTGTTGCCATCAGGGCGCCCATCCGCTGCCCCCGGGGCGGGCGCGTCTGGCTTGTACGTCTCCTTGGCCTTGGTGAGGGTGAGTCGGACTTCCCTCCACTTCTCGCACGACTCGATCTGAGAGAACACGTGAAGGAACTTGAACTCTTGGTCGCTGCTGTCTTGGCGATACATGTTGAACATCCGAACCATCTGCGCAGCCGAAGAACAAGTGTCAGTGATGTGGCGGCGTGCCATGCGGGAAGGTAATTTTGGGGTTGAAACCACCATGCGCGTCACCGTCGGAGTAGCCAGGCGAGGGAGCGTACCCCCAGGGCGGCGGCGATGAGAAGTTGGCTGGCGACGCGACGCTCTGTTGGCTCCCCCATGTAGCTTGCGGGCACTGGCCGGGCGGATTCATCATCCCCGTGTGAGACGCCTCTGCCTACTCAGACGCCGCCACCGCTGACGCTGTCACGTCCCTGGCCTTCTTGGCATTGATCCCGTTCTGCCGGTAGGTGGTGACAGCCTCTTGGCGCTGAACCTTCGCCCTCCACTCGGCGTTGGACATGCATGATGGTTTTGCCATTGGCACCCTCGGCTTCCTTTTCTTCGGCTAGGTGGAATCGGCAGCGGCAGCGGGGCGAGGGGTCGAATGCTTCTTTGGCGGCATGGCGGCCGGATGGTGGGACACGGGAGGAGAATGGAGGGAGCGGCGGGGCGAAAGGGGGAACAATGAGGAAATGGAGGTAAAGGGGGGAAAACAACGAGAAAAGGCCTGTTTGTTGCCGATAGAGCGGGCCCATGCGCCTTTTCTCTTCGGCCGACACCCCAGGCGCCCCCAGGGGGCTGGGTTCGGCTCGGGTTCGCCGGCTATTATTTCGGCCCAAACCCGTGATAAACAAGGATCTGGGGGCGTGACTGGGCCGATTTTTGCCGCCGACGCTAAAAAAGGCGTCCTGGGGGGCCTGTTGGGGAGGGAGGCGAGTGGAGATGCTCTTACGCGATGTGGTAAAAAATAAAGGTGTGAGAGAAGTAGCTAGGCACTCGTAAATGGGGCATTCAATCACCCGCCACGCCAGTTGTCACAGTGTGTGAATTCGCTTGTAAAGTCCCAAAACGAACCTGTGAGTGGCTGCATCGGGATGACTGCATTGATAGCTTAATGAGTTTCTAGTTAGGTCGAGAAAGTATCCTATGGAAACCGTTTCTCACTAGAAACTTGGAAACCCCAACCTGCGCCGTTGGATCTGAAATATGCAGGCTGGATCACCTTTGTATCTGCACCACGCCTTTTTGCAAAAAAAAAAAACGCCGGTCTGGTTGTTCCTTTGCACAAAACATCCTAGTTTTTCTCTCTATCAAAGCAAGGTGTTGTTTGAGCTGACATGGAATGTTCTGTATGCCTTCTCAAGTCTTTGATTTTCGGGAATGTTATTTGCGAACATTCTCTGGGAGGAGGACGACAAATGAATGCATTTTTCTGGTAGTTTTAGTTGCGAGGCAAGATCAAATGGTGTCAGTTTCGGGAATGTTATCTGGCGAACGAGCACATATTTTCTTTTCTTCCTATAAAAAAGTATGCTACGTGGTGTCGGCTTAGTCAACAAACAATTGTGCCAACCTTGACCGGTGGATTGACATTCAACGTCTGTCGTGTTTCTTTAGTCTCTCCTTCCTCCAGCCGCCAAAGCCAAACTAGCGCAGCCGGGACCACCTGCTCCCGCCTCCCACGGCTGGTTGTACTACCATGCACGCATCACGGCCACATTGCACCCTAAAACTCTACACATCTTCCCCGGCTCATGTTCGTTCCCGTCCGAGGCCTCACCATCATCCTTCGCCTTGGTACGCTTGCCGCGGCGCCACCCTCCGGTGTTGTCAACATGGTCAACAACCGAGAGGAATAAGGAGCTGAGTGTACATGGTGAGGATGACAGTAGGGACCCACCAGAATCATGGAAGTATGCAAGCAAGTGCCTTATTTATATTATTGCAAAAAAATATGGTTTCTCCTGATAGTTTCCTGACATCTGGGTCGCACACCACTGTCAACATAGTCTAAGCGAGATAACTGCACAAGGAATGGCTGACACTCGGGACCCAGCAGCTCGAGCATTATTTTGTTTTGTTTTCGGGACGGAACAGGGTATCAACTGGGTTGTGCGGGAGCTATGGCCCGTCTAGCCCAAGCTTTTATTTCATATATTTACCACATGACCAGCCCAGTTTTTTTCTTTCTGAAAATGGCTAGCCCGACTATTTTTTTTGCAGAATACCCAACGAAGGCCTACTTGCTTCTCTACACACTGCTGCGCCAGAAATATTTCAAAACGAGGAAGGATGCATCCGGCTTGCCGAGAAAATGGGTATAAGTCATAAGAAATGGGTTGTAAATTCAAAAAATACAGCAAACAGATAATTAGTTCCAAATTACTTTTTTTCTTTCAGATTTTAATATTTTAAATTTCATTGTTTTGTGCGGGTAAAATTTCATTGGATTTTAAATTAAGGTATGTTTAATTTTTAAATTAATTTGAATTTGGCTAGAAATATCGGGATGTATGTTGTTTGCGACAGATTGGGAGGCCGACTTGTGGGTCTACTAGGTTGACGTGTATGCAAGGCTTTGTCAACTTAGTCCACAAATGATTCTAGCAACACTGGTCGTTGGATGTTAATCCAACGGTCGTGCTGCTTCTTCAATATCTAATCTTCTTGTTCTAGCCGCCAAACCAGCACCGGTGGGACCGCCTACTCCCGCCTCCCGTGGCTGGTTGTGCTACCGCGCAGGCCTCACCGCCCCACCCTACTCCCATCGCTGGCCAGTCCGTTCCTCTACTCACTCACACCTCCTGTTATTTTCCGGCGATGGCTGCCAAACCAGTAAACCCTCGTACTCCCCACCGCGTGGGCAACCACCGCCGAGTCTTCCCCGGCTCTGGGTCGTTCCCTTCCTAGGCCTCACCGTCGTCCACTGTGTTGGTGCTGTCGACGCGGCGTGCTCAACGTAATCAACAAATGACAGCCATCAGATGAACGATGTGCGTGGAGCGCCTGACAGTAATGACCCACATGGTCCATGGCCGCACGCAAGAAAGTGCCTCCTTATTACGTGAAAAAATGATTCCTCCCACTGACAGGTGGGACCCACCAGCTACATCTCCACACTCAAGCAAGTGCCTCCTTATTACTTAGAAAAAAGTTTCCTCCCCCTGACAGCTGAGGCCCACTAGCTACTCGCACGCAAGAAAGTGCCTCCTTATTACGCACAAGAAAAATGATTCCTCCCGCTACTAGCTGGGACCCACTTGATTTGGAGGCTGACTTGTGGCCCTACTAAGTTGATGCGCACGCAGGGCTTTCTTAACTTAGTCAACAAACGATTCTATCAGCAGTGACCATTGGATTATTAACATCCAACGGTTGTCCTGCTTCTTTAAGCTCCGATTTTCTTGCTCTAGCCGCCCAAACCACCGCGTGCTCTTGCCTCTCGTGGTCGGCTGTGCTGCCGCGCAGGCCTCACCCCCTCCTACTCCCACCACTAGCCAGGCCATCCCTCTACTCACCCACACCCCCTGTTATTCTGCGGCGACGACAACCTCACACCGTAGCCAAACCAGTCAACCCTCGTACTACCCTCCGCTTCTTCCCAAGATCCGCGTCGTTCCCTGCCTCACTGTCGTCCACCCCTGGGTGCTGTCCGCGCGGCGTGGTCAACATGGTCAACGAACGACAGTCATCGAAAGAGGACTGTATGCGGCAAGGCTGACAACTCAGTAGCTACATCTTCGCACACAAGGAAGTGCCTCCTTATTACATGCAAAAAATGAATCCTCCCCCTGAAAACTCAGACCCACCATCTATATCTTCGCACGCAAAGAAGTTCCTCCTTATCCTCCTTGACAGCTGGGACACACCTGATCGAAGCGTACACAGCGTTGTCATTCTGGTCGCAAATGTGTATGTACATACTGGTTCATTGGTTTGTCTACCACGATAAACCGTGGCCCAGTAAGAAGCGGTAGCTGTTCAGGCAGTCCCTCTAAATTGTGTACACATAATTATAGCCATGCTGAAAAAAGACGACCACATACGTACATACGAGCGTGGTCTCGAACGCGTACAACAATGGCGTCCTCTTCATCGGCCGCCCACCGGCTGAGTCCGAACAGAGAAATAGCGTCATGCTCATTGGGAGGCAACCGACTGGGCCGGAATGCGTCCTGTTCAACGGGAGCCAGCCGACTTGGACGTAACATCCGAAACGGGGTCTGGCATACCCCAGAACAGGGGAAACGGATTTCTGGTCGAGTGCTTATGATTGAAACAGGATCCTGTTCATCGAGAGGGTTGTCGCGTACCGCAAAATGGAGGAAACAGACTTTCTCCAACCGCCTACGGTCGAAACGTGGTCCTGTTGATCGGGAGGGGTGTGGCGTACCGCAAAACGGAGGAAACAGACTTCTCTTCGAGCGTCTATGGTCGAAACAGGGTCATGTTCATCGGGAGGGGTGTGGCGTACCGCAAAACGGGACTCCACGGGCTACTGTTCATCCACCGTCTACTACCTCGCTCTAGCCTCCACGGGCTATTGTTCATCCACCGTCGACTTCCTCCAGCCTCAACATGCTACTGTTCATCCACCGTCGACTTCCTCCAGCCTCCACCAGACACTGATCATCCACGGGTTACTGTTCATCCAGCCTCTACTGGCTACTATTCAACCAGCCTCCACGGGGTCCTGTTCATCCACCCCCAACTGGCTGGGGTGTATGGCGGCCTCCTCTGGGTCCTGTTCATCCAGTGGCAACCGCCTACTGATAACCCACAAGTATAGGGGATCACAACAGTTTTCGAGGATAGAGTATTCAACCCAAATTTATTGATTAGACACATGGGGAGCCAAAGAATATTCTCAAGTATTAGCAGTTGAGTTGTCAATTCAACCACACCTGGAAACTTAGTATCTGCAGCAAAGTGTTTAGTAGCAAAGTAATATGATAGTGGTGGTAACGGTGACAAAAGAGTAATGAAAGCAAAGTAATATTTTTGGTATTTTGTAGTGATTGTAACAATAGCAGGAAAGTAAATAAGCGTAAACCGGTATATGGAAAGCTTCGTAGGCACCGGATCGATGATGGATAATTATGCGGATCACGGTTCATCATGTAACGATCATAACATAGGATGACACAAAACTAGCTCCAATTCATCAATGTAATGTAGGCATGTATTCGAATATAGTCATACGTGCTTATGGAAAAGAACTTGCATGCCATCTTTTGTCCTACCCTCCCGTGGCAGCGAGGGTCCTAATGGAAACTAAGGGATATTAAGGCCTCCTTTTAATAGAGAACCGAACAAAGCATTAGCACACGGTGAATACATGAACTCCTCAAACTATGGTCATCACCGGAGTGGTCCCGATTATTGTCACTTCGGGGTTGCGGATCAGAACACATAATAGGTGACTATAGACTTTCAATATAGGATCAAGAGCTCACATATATTCATGAGAACATAATAGGTTCAGATCTGAAATCAAGGCACTCAGGCCCTAGTGACAAGCATTAAGAATAGCAAAGTCATAGCAACATCAATCTCAAACATAGTGGATACTAGGGATCAAACCCTCACAGACTAACTCGATTACATGATAAATCTCATCCAACCCATCACCGTCCAGCAAGCCTACGGTGGAATTACTCACGCACGGCGGTGAGCATCATGAAATTGGTGATGGAGGATGGTTGATGATGACGACGACGACGAATCCCCCTCTCCGGAGCCCGAAGGGACTCCAGATCAGCCCTCCCGAGAGGTTTTAGGGCTTGGCGGCGGCTCCGTATCGTAAAACGCGATGATTTCTTCTCTTTTATTTTTTTTCTCCACGAAAGCAAATATATAGAGTTGGAGTTGGCATCGGAAGGTCTCCAGGGGGCCCACGAGGTAGGGGGCGCGCCCTAGGCGCCCCACCCTCGTGGACAGTGTGGGCCCCTGGTCTTCATCTTTAAGCGAGGATTTTTTATTATTTATTGTATGGTATTCCGTGGAGTTTCAAGTCATTAGAGAACTTTTGTTTTACGCACATAAAACAACATCATGGCAATTCTGCTGAAAACAGCGTCAGTCCGTGTTAGTTCCATTCAAATCATACAAGTTAGAGTCCAAAACAAGGGCAAAAGTGTTTGGAAAAGTAGATACGTCGGAGACGTATCAACTCCCCCAAGCTTAAACCTTTGCTTGTCCTCAGGCAATTCAGTTGACAAACTGAAAGAAATAAAGAAAAACTTTTACAAACTCTGTTTGCTCTTGTTGTTGTAAATATGTCAAGCCAACATTCAAGTTTTCAGCAAAGATTATAACTAACCACATTTGCAATAATTCGCAGGTCTCATAATTACTCATATAAATAGCATAATCAACTAGCGAGCCATAATAATAACTCGGATGACAACACTTTCTCAAAACAATCATAATATGATATAACAAGATGGTATCTCGCTAGCCCTTTCTAAGACCGCAAAACATAAATGCAGAGCACCTTTAAAGATCAAGGACCGACTAAACATTGTAATTCATGGTAAAAGAGATCCATTCATAGTCATAACCAATATAAATTAACAGTGATGCATGCAAATGACAGCTGCGCTCTCCGACTAGTGCTTTTAATAAGAGGGTGATGACTCAACATAAAAGTAAGTAGATAGGCCCTTATGAGAGGAAGCAGAGATTTGTTGAGGTGCGAGCTTCGGTTTTGAAATAGAGATAAATAATATTTTGAGCGGTATACTTTCATTGTCAACATGACAACTAAGAGATGTCGATATCTTCCATGTCACACACATTATAGGCGGTTCCCAAACAGAATGGTAAAGTTTATACTCCCCCTCCACCAACAAGCATCAATCCATGGCTTGCTCGAAACAACGAGTGCCTCCAACAAACATCGGTCCTGTGGGGAGTTTTGTTTGCAATTAATTTTGATTTAGTTTGCATAAAGCATGGAATTTGGGCATCCCGGTGACCAGCCATTTTCTCGTGAATGAGGAGCGGAGTCCACTCCTCTTGAGAATAACCCGCCTAACATGGAAGATAAGTACAACCATAGTTGATACATGAGCTATTCGAGCATACAAAACAGAATGTTTATTTGAAGGTTTAGAGTTTGGCACATACAAATTTACTTGGAGCGACGGTAGATACCGCATATAGGAAGGTATAGTGGACTCATCTGGAATAACTTTGGGGTTTAAGGGATTGGATGCACAAGCGGTATTCCGCTTAGTATAAGTGAAGGCTAGCAAAAGACTGGGAAGCGACCAACTAGAGAGCGACAACAGTCATGAACATGCATTAAAATTAATAAACATTGGATGCAAGCATGAGTAGGATATAATCCACCATGAACATAAATATCGCGAAGGCTATGTTGATTTGTTTCAACTACATGCGTGAACATGTGCTAAGTCAAGTCACTTAAATCATTCAAAGGAGGATACCACCCCATCATACCACATCATAACCATCTCAATAGCATGTTGTACATAAGGTAAACCATTATAACTCATACCTAATCAAGCATGGCACAAGTAACTATGATCTCTAATTGTCATTGCAAACATGTTTATTCATAATAAGCTGAATCAAGAACAATGAACTCATCATATTTACAAAAACAAAAGAGGTCGACTTCATACCAGCTTTTCTCATCTCAGTCGGTCCATCATATATCATCATAATTGCATTTCACTTGCACGACCATACGATGTGAATAATAATAAGAGTGTACGTGCATTGGACTAAGCTGGAATCTGCGAGCATTCAATAAACATGAGAAGACAAGGCAATATGGGCTCCGGGTTAAATCAACAATAATGCATATAAGAGCCACTTCAACAATTTAATCATGGTCTTCTCCTATCGACCCCCAAAGAAAAGAAAAGAAATAAAAACTATTTACACGGGAAAGCTCCCAACAAGCAAAAGAAGAACAGGAAATATTTTTGGGTTTTTCATTTTAATTATTACTACAGCAGAAAAGTAAACTACTACTAATTTTTTTGTTTTTCTTAAGGTTTATCAAACGCACAAGAAGAAAGCAGGAAAAAGAAAATAAACTAGCATGGATATTACAGTGAAAGAGTATGAGCACCGACATCTAGCAATGAGTGTGTGTGAATATAAATGTAATGTCAGTGAGAAATACGTACTCCTCCAAGCTTAGGCTTTTGGCCTAAGTTGGTCTATTGCCAGGGATAGCCTGGCGGTTACCCGTAGGTGTAGCTGGGGTCGTACTGCGACGAAGAATAGTTGGGGTTGTACTGTGATGCAGCGGCTATCGCCTCCTGAGCTGCAGCGTGGAGTCGGGCTGCCTCCGCTCTCCTCTCGTACTCATTTGCCTCCTCTCTGGTAATAGTATATCTTCCGTTTGCCTGGTAATCAAAGAAGGCAGGAGTAGGGAAAATGTCTGGACATACGCCGTTTATCAAAGATTAGTCGATATAAGAGAGGTGATTCAGGCCTCTCGACAAACTGGTGCGAAGCCATAGAATTATAATCTAAATATGTAGGAGGCAACTCCGTATCACCCTCACGAATGTCTATCTCAAGAAAATTAGCTAAGCGGGTTGCATAAACTCCTCCAAAGAAATCTCCATTATATCTATTATGATGCAACCTATGTGCTACAATGGCTCCCATATGATAAGATTGGTCTCCTAACACAGCAATCCTGAGAATGCTAAGGTCAGGGACACACATGTGACATGCTTCATCCTTAGCATTTATGCATCTACCGATGAAGAGAGCAAAATAATGTATAGCAGGAAAGTGAATGCTCCCTATGGTAGCTTGCGTTATATCTCTAGATTCCCCTACAGTTATACTAGCAAGAAAGTTTCTAAATTCAGATTTAGGGGGATCCCTAACACTACCCCATTGTGGAAGTTTGCAAGCAAAAGTAAAGTCCTCTAAGTCCATGGTATAAGATTTGTCATATAGATCAAACATGACTAAAGGAGAATTGTGCGAAGATGAATACTCAAGCCTCCTCACAAATGAGCTTGTGAGATCATGATACTGGGGGCATTTGTCTGCCTCAAAGTCCTCAAGACCGGCATTACGCAAATATGCTCTAAATTCTTCTTTAATTCCCGCACGATCCATAAAATTTTCCGACGCCCATTCACAAGGCCTCACTAGAGCGTCTCTTGGCGGTTCCTCGTCAGCGTCACACATAGCAAGCCTGGGTCCTTGCTTCTTAGACGAACCACCTTGGAACATCTTCCTAAGCATATTGTTTTTCTTTGAAATTTTTTTGAAATTTTTAGTAACTTCAAAAAAAAGTGAACCAACTTCAATAAAATTGATAGCAACTACTCCTACAAGTGCCTAGAGCCTATATCAAGCATTAGAACTACTTGGAACCATATAAATTTGACATGCAAGCTCAAGAACTTGGTCACCTATGCAACACAAATTTGCAATGAATAAAGCACTAGAACAAAAACTAATTGGACCAATGGAGGAGTCACATACCAAGGAACAGTCTCCCCAAGCAGTTTTGCAAGAGGTGCTTTGAGCAAGGAGATCGAAAATCACAGCAAAGAGGGCTAGAACTCGTGCTTGAGTTGGTTTTTCGTGTTTGTGTGAGGAAGAAGAAGAAGAAGATGGGTGCAGGAATAAGTGGAGGAGGGCCACCGTGGGCCCACGAGGCAGGGGGCGCACCCTCCACCCTCGTGGCTAGGTGGCAGCTCCCCCCGCGGTGATTTTTGCACCATAAATCCTCAAATATTCCCGAAAAAATCATATTAAATTGGCATGTCATTCTGAGGACTTTTATTTTTGGGATATTTTTATATTACACGGATAAATCAGGAAATAGACAGAAAATACTATTTTTACTTTATTTCAACTAAATATCAGAAAGTATAAAGAGGGTACAGAAGGTTGTGCTTCTAGTTTCATCCATCTCATGCTCATAAAAAAGAATCCACTAACAAGGTTGATCAGGTCTTGTTAACAAACTCATTCCGATTAACATGGAACCGGAGAAATTTCGAATAACACTATGTTACCTCAATGGGGATATGCACATCCCCAATAATAAGCATATCATATTTCTTCTTGACAGTAGGAAGAGGAAATTCAAAACCTCCAAATATAATCGATGGAATTTTTCCAACAGAGTTGATACTGTGGACTTGAGGTTGTTTCCTCGTAAAGTGTACCGTATGCTCATTACCATTAACATGAAAAGTGACATTGCCTTTGTTGCAATCAATAACAGCCCCTGCAGTATTAAGCAAAGGTCTTCCAAGAATAATAGACATACTATCATCCTCGGGAATATCAAGAATAACAAAGTCCGTTAAAATAGTAACGTTTGTAACTACAACAGGCACATCCTCACAAATACCGGCGAATTACATCAGTTGATTTATCAGCCATTTGCAAAGATATTTCAGTAGGTGTCAACTTATTCAAGTCAAGTCTACGATATAAAGAGAGAGGCATAACACTAGCACCGGCTCCAAGATCACATAAAGCAGTTTTAACATAATTTATTTTAATGGAGCATGGTATAGTAGGTACTCCTGGATCTCCAAGTTTCATTGGTATTCCACCCTTAAAAGTATAATTAGCAAGCATGGTGGAAATTTCAGCTTCTGGTATCTTTCTTTTATTTGTAACAATATCTTTCATGTACTTAGCATAAGGATTCATTTTGAGCATATCGACCAATCACATACATAAAGATAGGTCTAATCATTTCAAAGAAAGCGCTCAAAATCCTCATCATCCTTTTTCTTGGATGGTTTGGGAGGAAAAGGCATGGGTTTACGAACCCAAGGTTCTCTTTCTTTACCATGTTTCCTAGCAACAAAGTCTCTCTTATCATAACGTCGATTCTTTGATTGTGGGTTATCAAGATCAATAGCAGGTTCAATTTCTACATCATTATCATTACTAGGTTGAGCATCATCATGAACATCATCATTAACATTTTCATTAGGTTCATGTTCATTACCAGATTGTGTTTCAGCATCAGACATAGAGATATCATTTGGATTATCAAGCGGTTCAGCAATAGGTTCACTAGAAGTTTGCAAAGTCCTATCATTTTTCTTTTTCTTCCTCTTAGAAGAACTAGGTGCATCAATATTATTTCTCTGAGAATCTTGCTCAATTCTCTTAGGGTGGCCTTCAGGATACAAAGGTTCCTAAGTCATTCTACCAGTTCTAGTAGCCACTCTAACAACATAATCATTTTTCTTACTATTCGTTTCATTGAGCAAATCATTTTGAGCTTTAAGTACTTGTTCTACTTGAGTGGTAACCATAGAAGCATGTTTGCTAACAAGTTTAAGTTCACCTCTAATATTAGCCATATAATCACCCAAGCGTTTAATCATATAAGCATTTTGTTTTAATTGTCTACCAAAATAAGCATTGAAGTCTTCTTGCTTAAACATAAAGTTATAAAACTCATCCAAGCACTGACTAGCAATTTTAGTAGGAGGGATTTCTGCTTTATCATATCTATAGAGATAATTTACCTTTACTACCAGTGTCGGGTTATCGGGATCTGGAGGTTCTTCAATAAATAAGGGATTAAGATCATATGTTTCTTCAATAGGCGGTAAATTAAGACCATGTATTTCTTCAATAGGAGGTAAATTCTTAACATCTTCGGCTTTAATACCTTTTTCTTTCATATATTTCTTTGCCTCTTGCATATCTTCGGGACTGAGAAATAGAACACCTCTCTTCTTCGGAGTTGGTTTAGGAATAGGCTCAGTAATTGGAGCAGGAGCTGGCTCAGGAGGTGCCCAATTATTTTCATTTGTCAACATGTTATTTAATAAAATTTCAGCTTCATCTGGTGTTCTTTCTCTGAAAAGAGAACCAGCACAACTATCCAGGTAACCTCTGGAAGCATCGGTTAGTCCATTATAAAAGATATCAAGTATTTCATTTTTCTTAAGAGGATGATCAGGCAAAGCATTAAGTAACTTGAGAAGCCTCCCCCAAGCTTGTGGGAGACTCTCTTCTTTAATTTGCACAAAGTTGTATATTTCCTTTAAAGCAGCTTGTTTCTTATGAGCAGAGAAATACTTAGCAGAGAAGTAATAAATCATATCCTGGGGACTACGCACACAACCAGGATCAAGAGAATTAAACCATATCTTGGCATCACCCTTTAATGAGAATGGAAATGTCTTAAGTATATAAAAGTAGCGCGATCTCTCATCCTTAGTAAACAGGGTGGCTATATCATTTAATTTAGTAAGATGTACCACAACAGTTTCAGATTCATAGCCATGAAAAGGATCAGATTCAACCAAAGTAATTATATCAGGATCAACAGAGAATTCATAATCCTTATCGGGAACACAAATAGGTGAAGTAGCAAAAGCAGGATCAGGCCTCATTTTATCTCTAAGTGATTCTTTGTTCCATTTAATTAATAGCCTTTTAAGTTCATGATGATCTCTGCAAGCTAAAATAGCGGCAGAAGATTCCATATCAAAAATATAACCCTCAGGAATAACAGGCCTATCTTCATCATCACTTTCATCATTATAATCAGATTCAATAATTTCTTTCTCTCTAGCCCTAGCAATTTGTTCATCAAGAAATTCACTAAGAGGCACAGTAGTATCAAACATAGAAGTAGTTTCATCATAAGTATCATGCATAGCAGAAGTGGTATCATCAATAAAATGGGACATATCGGAACGAATAAGCGAGAAGCGAGGTTTGGGTGTCGCAAGCTTACTCATAACAGAAGGTGAATCAAGTGCAGAGCTAGATGGCAGTTCCTTACCTCTCCTCGTAGTTGAGGGATAAAATTTTGGTTTTCTCGTCTTTCAAGTTCTTCATAGTGTCCAGCAGATATAAATCCCAAGTGACTCAAAGAATAGAGCTATGCTCACAGCAACAGGCCTTGAAAAAAAGGTCTTGATAACCCACAAGTATAGGGGATCGCAACAGTTTTTGAGGGTAGAGTATTCAACCCAAATTTATTGATTCGACACAAGGGGAGCCAAAGAATATTCTCAAGTATTAGCAGTTGAGTTGTCAATTCAACCACACCTGGAAACTTAGTATCTGCAGCAAAGTGTTTAGTAGCAAAGTAATATGATAGTGGTGGTAACGGTAACAAAAGAGTAATATAAGCAAAGTAATATTTTTGGTATTTTGTAGTGATTGTAACGATAACAACGGGAAAGTAAATAAGCGTAAACCAGTACATGGAAAGCTTGTAGGCACCGGATCAGTGATGGATAATTATGCCGGATGCGGTTAATCATGTAACAGTCATAACATAGGGTCACAAAACTAGCTCCAATTCATCAATGTAATGTAGGCATGTATTCCGAATATAGTCATACGTGCTTATGGAAAAGAACTTGCATGACATCTTTTGTCCTACCCTCCTGTGGTAGCGGGGTCCTAATGGAAACTAAGGGATATTAAGGCCTCCTTTTAGTAGAGAACCGGAACAAAGCATTAGCACATAGTGAATACATCAACTCCTCAAACTATGGTCATCACCAGGAGTGGTCCCGATTATTGTCACTTTGGGGTTGCCGGATCATAACACATAGTAGGTGACTATAGACTTGCAAGATAGGATCAAGAACTCACATATATTCATGAAAACATAATAGGTTCAGATCTGAAATCATGGCACTCGGGCCCTAGTGACAAGCATTAAGCATAGCAAAGTCATAGCAACATCAATCTCGAACATAGTGGATACTAGGGATCAAACCCTAACAAAACTAACTCGATTACATGATAAATCTCATCCAACCCATCACCATCCAGCAAGCCTACGGTGGAATTACTCACGCACGGCGGTGAGCATCATGAAATTGGTGATGGAGGATGGTTGATGATGATGACGACGACGAACCCTCCTCTCCGGAGCCCCGAACGGACTCCAGATCAGCCCTCCCGAGAGGTTTTAGGGCTTGGCGGCGGCTCCGTATCGTAAAACGCGATGATTTCTTCTCTTTTATTTTTTTCTCCCCGAAAGAAAATATATAGAGTTGGAGTTGGTGTCGGAAGGTCTCCAGGGGGCCCACGAGGTAGGGGGCGCACCCTAGGGGGGGGGGGGGCGCCCCACCCTCATGGACAGGGTGTGGGCCCCCTGGTCTTCATCTTTGGCAAGGATTTTTTTAATTATTTATTGTAAGGTATTCCGTGGAGTTTCAGGTCATTCCGAGAACTTTTGTTTTCTGCACATAAAACAACATCATGGCAATTCTGCTGAAAACAGCGTCAGTCCGGGTTAGTTCCATTCAAATCATACAAGTTAGAGTCCAAAACAAGGGCAAAAGTGTTTGGAAAAGTAGATACGTCGGAGACGTATCACCTACTACCACGGGGTCCTGTTCATCTAGCAGCAACCGCCTACACACGGCCAGGGTCTTGTTCATCCAACCCCTATCGGGAACTGTTCATCCACAGCCAACCAACCGGCTGAACTCACCACGTCTCGACTCGTTCTATGTATCATGCGCGCGAAAGCAACATGCACTGTTCGTACGGAGGCAACCCAACCGGCTAGCTACGTCTCGCACGGGGGTTCGATCGGCTTCAGTAAGAAGCAACAGCGATCGATCAGTTTCAGTTAGCAGTGAAGGAGTTGGTCGGGTTCAGTTAGTAGCGAAGGGATTGATCGATCGGCTTCAGTACATAGCAGGCAATCGCTCGGGTTCAGTAAGCGAACACCTCTCGCTCGGGTTCAGTTATAGCGACATGGCTCGCACCACACGCGCGTACGAGAGAGAAACGCGCAAACCACAATACATCGCTCGGCCCCGACCACCCACCGTAACCGGGAATTCCGCGAAAATTTCCTTGTCCTCAGTTCTACCATGATTTTTTATGTCATGGACGGCCCAAAGAATATCATGCAGGTGCGTCCCCGGCCCGCCCAGGACGAAAAGCTGATTTTCTGTCATGATTTTTTGTCATAGAAGTAGGAGCCCACCACATCTATGATGATACGTGTTTTTGTCACAATTATCGTCATAGAAGTGTCATAACCATGACAGAAAAAAATCGTTTGGGCCATAATGTCACGGATGTGTCTTTTCTTTGTAGTGTAGTAAATATTTTTAGTAGGTGCAGTAGGTTGAGGAGCAAGTCTTTGTGCTTCGGGTCAAGGTGAAGATACCCCGGACAAACTCCTAAAAGGATTGTTTTCCTTAGCAACAAGTGCTAGTAAATTTCAGCACGTAATATAAATGTTTCCTTACCAAATTCCACTCACAAAAGGCGCTTCAGTCTCCGGCCACGATGCCAGAAAAGAGTCTTGATAACCCACAAGTATAGGGCATCAAAGATCTGAACATATGATCTTCCACCAAGTAAACCAACAAGCATCAACTATGAGATGTAATCAACACTACTAGCAACCCACATGTACCAATATGAGGTTTTGAGACAAAGATTAAATACAAGAGATGAACTAGGGTTGAGATGAGATGGCGCTGGTGAAGATGTTAATGAAGATTGGTCCTCCCATGATGAATGGATCATTGGTGATGACGATGGCTTCGATTTCCCTCTTTAGGAGTGAAGTTTCCCCGGTGGAATCTCTCCGTCAGAGAGCAAAATTGCTCCTGCCCAGGTTCTACCTCGAGACAATGGCGCTTCGTCCCCAAACCTTCCATCTATTTTTTTCTAGGGCAAATGACATCATATAGGAGAAGATGGGCCCCGGAGGCCTGCTAGGGGCGCCACAAGCTTGGGGGGGGGGGGGCAGGCTTGTGGCTGCCTGGTGGGTCCCCCTCTGGTATTTCTTTCACCAATAACTTTAATATATTACAAAATAATTCTATGTCAATTTTCAGCTCATTTGGAGATGTTCAAAAAAAGTGCCTCCGATGTAGTCCTTTCCGGTCCAGAATTCCAGCTGCCGACAATCTCCCTTTTATGTGAAACTTGCAAAATAAGAGAGAAAAGGCATAAGAATTGTGTCATAAAGTGAAATAACGGTCCATGATGCAATAAATATCAACATAAAAACATGATGCAAAATGGACATATCACGGAGCTAGATGGCAATTCCTTACCTTCCCTTGTCTTAGAGGGTACGATCTTGGTCTTAGCGTCCTTTAGATTCTTCATAGTGATCAACAAATATAATTCCCAAGTGACTCAACAAATAGAGTTGTGCTCCCCGGCAACGGCGCCAGAAAAAGGTCTTGATAACCCACAAGTATAGGGGATCGTGACAATCTTCAAGGGTAGTATTTCACCCAAATTTATTGATTCGGCATGAGGTGAGCCAAAGAATATTTATGAGTATTAACAGTTGAGTTGTCAATTCAACCACACTTGAAGAACTAAATATCCGCAACAAAGTGTTTAGTAGCACAGTAGTATGATAGTTTGATAGAAACGGGAACGATAGCAACAGTAACAAGAACAATAACAAAAGCGGTTTGGTAGTGATTGTAACAACAACAACAAAAGTAACTTAGTAAAGATCAATATGCGAAAAGCGTAGGCATTGGATCAGTGATGGATATTTGTGTTGGATAACATTCATCATGTAACAGTCATAACCTAGAGTGATACACAGTAGCTCCAATTCATCAATGTCATGTAGGCATGTATTCAGTATATAGTCATACGTGCTTATAATTATTTTCAAGAGTACGCTAATAGCGTACCATATTTTTATAGAAGGCGGAGAGTATAACTACAAGAAGCCAACCACGAATGCGAACATATTTTTATACGTGTTTATAATAAGAACTTGTATGACATCTTTTGTCCTACCCTCCCGTGGCAGCAGGGTCCAAAGGGAAACTAATGTATATTAAGGCCTCCTTTTAACAGAGAACCGGAACAAAACATTACACATGGTGAATACATGAACTCCTCGAATTATAGTCATCCCCAGAGAGTTATACGCTCCAGCGTATCTATAATTTTTGATTGTTCCATGATGTTATATTATCATTCTTGGATGTTTTATAATTATTTTATAGTCATTTTTGGTACTAACCTATTGACATAGTGCCAAGTGCCAGTTGCTGTTTTCTGCATGTTTTTACATCGCAGGAAATCAATACCAAACGGAATCCAAACACAGCGAAACTTTTTGGAGATTTTTTGGACGAAGACATCCAGTGGGCGGAGAAGCACACAGGGGGGTTGCTCCGAGGGGAGCACAACCCACTAGGGCGCGCCTGGGGGCCCAGGCGCGCCCAGGTGGGCTGTGCCCACCTCGGGTGCCCTCTGAACCGCCTATTTGCTCTATAAATACCCCAATATTCCAGGAACCCTGTGGGAGTCGACGAAAATCAATTCCAGCCGCCGCAGAGTCCAGAACCACTAGATCCAATCTAGACACCATCATAGAGGGGTTCACCACTTCCATTGGTGCTTCTCTGATGATGCGTGAGTAGTTCTTTGTAGACCTACGGGTCAATAGTTAGTAGCTAGATGGCTTCCTCTCTCTCTTTTGATTATCAATACAATGGTCTCTTGGAGATCCATATGATGTAACTTGCGGTGTGTTTGTTGGGACCGGATGAACTTTGAGTTTATGATCAGATCTATCTTTTTATCCATGAAAGTTATTTGAGTCTTCTTTGATCTCTTATATGCATGATTGCTTATAGCCTCATATTTCTTCTCCGCTGTTTGGGTTTTGTTTGGCCAACTTGATCTATTTATCTTGCAATGGGAAGAGGTGCTTTGTAGTGGGTTCGATCTTACGGTGCTTGATCCCAGTGACAGAAGGGGAACCGACACACATGGGTCGTTGCTACTAAGGATAAAACGGTGGGGTCTATTTCTACATAAATAGATCTTGTCTACATCATGTCATCGTTCTTATTGCATTACTCTGTTTCTCCATGAACTTAATACACTAGATGCATGCTGGATAGCGGTTGATATGTGGAGTAATAGTAGTAGATGTAGGCAGGAGTCGGTTTAATAATCTCGGACATGATTCCTATATAATTATCATTGCCTGGATATCGTCATGATTATTTGAAGTTCTATCAATTGCCCAACAGTAATTTGTTCACCCACCGTTTGCTATTTTTCTCGAGAGAAGCCACTAGTGAAACCTACGGCCCCCGAGTCTCTTCTTTAATATATTTGCCTTTGCGATCTATTTTCCTTTGCTTTTATTTTCAGATCCATTAAACCAAAAATACAAAAATACCTTGCTGCACTTTATTTTATTTGGCGTTCGATCTATCAATATTTACTACTCTCTCACGTCTGTTTGCCAATTTCTGGCGCCATTACCCGGAAGGGATTGACAACCCCTTTTACACGTGGGGTTGTGAGTATTTGTTATTTGTGTGCAGGTGTTGTTTACGTAGTGTTGCTTGGTTCTCCTACTGGTTCGATAACCTTAGTTTCTTCACGGAGGGAAATACCTACCGCTTCTGTACCGCATCATCCCTTCCTCTTTGGGGAACTACCAACGTAGCTTCAAGCCGCATCAGAGAGTATCCCAACTATTGTCACTTTGGTGTCTACGGATCAGAACAATAACAAGTGCATATAACTAGTAGATAGGATCAATAACTCAAATATTCATGAAAACATAAAGGGTTCATATCTAAAATCATGGCACTCGGGCCCTAGTGACAAACATTAAGCATAAGAAAGCCATAGCAACATCAATCTCAGAACATAGTGGATACTAGTGATCAAGCCCTGATGACCCACAAGTATAGGGGATCTATCATAGTCCTTTCGATAAGTAAGAGTGTCAAACCCAACGAGGAGCAGAAGGAAATGACAAGCGGTTTTCAGCAAGGCATTCTCTGCAAGCAATGAAATTATTGGTAACAGATAGTTTTGTGATGAGATAATTCGTAACGGTAACAAGTAACAAAAGTAAACAAGGTGCAGCAAGGTGGCCCAATCCTTTTTGTAGCAAAGGACAAGCATGTACGAACTCTTATATAAAACAAAGCGCTCCCGAGGACACATGGGAATTGTTGTCAAGTTAGTTTTCATCATGCTCATATGATTCACGTTTGTTACTTTGATAATTTGATATGTGGGTGGACCGGTGCTTGGGTGATGCCCTTCCTTGGACAAGCATCCCACTTATGATTAACCCCTCTCGCAAGCATCTGCAACTACGAAAGAAGAACTAAGAGAAATCTAACCATAGCATGAAACATATGGATCCAAATCAGCCCCTTACGAAGCAACACATAAACTAGGGTTTAAGCTTCTATTACTCTAGCAACCCATCATCTACTTATTACTTCCCAATGCCTTCCCCTAGGCCCAAATAATGGTGGAGTGTCATGTAGTTGACATTCACATAACTCCACTAGAGGAGAGACAACATACATCTCATCAAAATATTGAACGAATACCAAATTCACATGATTACTTATAACAAGACTTCTCCCATGTCCTCAGGAACAAACGTAACTACTCACAAAGCATATTCATGTTCATAATCAGAGGAGTATTAATTATCATTAAGGATCTGAACATATGATCTTCCACCGAATAAACCAACTAGCACCAACTACAAGGAGTAATCAACACTACTAGCAACCCACAGGTACCAATATGTGGTTTTGAGACAAAGATCAGATACAAGAAATGAACTAAGGTTTGAGAGGAGATGGTGCTGGTGAAGATGTTGATGGAGATTGACCCCCTCTCGATGAGAGGATCGATGGTGATGATGATGGCGATGATTTCCCCCTCCCAGAGGGAAGTTTCACTGGCAGAACAGCTCCGCCGGAGCCCTAGATTGGTTCCGTCCAAGTTCTGCCTCAAGACGGCGGCGCCTCGTCCCGAAAGCTTCCTCCTGATTTTTTTTCCAAGGCAAAAGACACCATATAGCAAAAGATGGGCATCGGGGGCCTGCCAGGGGGCCCACAAGACCGGAGGGCGCGCCCTCCACCCTTGTGAATGGTAGGTGCCCCCCTCTGGTGCTTTCTTCGCCCAATATTTTTTATATATTACAAAAATATTCTCCGTGAAGTTTTTGGACTTTTGGAGCTATGAAGAATAGGTCTCTAATATTTGCTCCTTTTCCAATCCAGAATTCCAGCTGCCGACATTCCCCTCTTCATGTAAACCTTATAAAATAAGAGAGAAAAGGCACAAGTATTGTGATATAATGTGTAGTAACAGCCCATAATGCAACTAATTCAAAGCATGATGCAAAATGGATGTATCAACTCCCCCAAGCTTAGACCTTGCTTGTCCTCAAGCGAAAGCCGAAATTGGAAAATACGTCCACATGTTTAGAGATGGAGGTGTCGATAAAATAAAATACAGACATGAGGGCATCATGATCATCTTTAGAACAACAACATACATTGTCATATAATTTCTTATTCTAAAGTAACAATTCATTCGCAAGGCAAAGTATGAATTGGAAACTTCATTGAAAACTAACAAACTATGATCTCAGTCATTGAAGCAATTGCAATTTATCATAACATCGGAAAGAGTCAATAAAAGAGCTTTCAGCAAGTCCACATACTCAAGTATCATTTAGTCTTTCACAATCGCTAACACTCACACGATACTTATGGGTTCAAAGCTTCAATCGAACACAGAGAAAGATAGGGGCTTATAGTTTCGCCTCCCAACCTCTTACCTCAAGGGTAATGTCAACAATAATACTTTATGATAACCCACATCCGAGTGGATATATATCTACGGATCTCTCCAACACATAGTGCTTGCCAAAGGAAAAGGTGTAAAAAGGAAATGTGAAGATCAGCATGACTCTTGTATAAGGGTAGAAGATAAAAGTAAAAGATAGGCCCTTCGCAGAGGGAAGCAGAGGTTGTCATGCGCTTTTATGGTTGGATGCACAAAATCTTAATGCAAAAGAACGTCACTTTATATTGCCACTTTTGATAAAGAACTTTATTATGCAGTTCGTCGCTTTTATTTCTTCCATATCACAAGTTCGTATAAAGCTTATTTTCTTCACAATAATAGATCATACATATTTAGAGAGCAATTTTTATTGCTTGCACCGATGACAATTTACTTGAAGGATCTTATTCAATCCATAGGTAGGTATGGTGGACTCTCATGGCAAAACTAGGTTTAGGGATGTTTGGAAGCACAAGTAGTATCTCTACTTGGTGCAAAGAATTTGGCTAGCATGAGAGGGAAAAGCAAGCTCGACATGTTGGAGGATCCATGACAATATAACTTCTATTCAGATATAAGAAAACATAACCCATTATGTTGTCTTCCTTGTCCAACATCAACTTTTTGACATGTCATATTTTAATGAGTGCTTACAATTACAAAAGATGTCCAAGATAGTATATTTATATGTGAAGCCTCTCTTTCTTTATTACTTCCTATTAATTGCAACAATGACCAAAACTATGTTTGTCAACTCTCAACAAATTTTATTCATCATACTCTTTATATGTCAAGTCATTACTCTCTATAAGATCAATATATGATCTTTTTAATTCTTTTTGTTCTTTCTTTTATTTAATTCCCTCAAGATCATAGCAACAAAGCAAAGCCCTCAACTCAAAACTACTCTTTATTATATATAACTCACGGACTCGATTACATAGATAGAGATCAAAACAAAACTCAAAGCTAGATCATGCTAAAACTTTATCCTACTAGATCAAGATATAACCAAAAGGATCGAACTAAGAAAAACGATAAAGGTAAAGGTGTGATGGTGATACGATACCGGGGCACCTCCCCCAAGCTTGGCAGTTGCCAAGGGGAGTACCCATACCCATGTATTTATGTCTCTTTCTTCGGGGGCGATGGTGATGATGGAGTTGTTGATGAAGTAGGCTTGTCATCCATCTTCCAAGGCATAGGCTCACCATCATAGAAAGATGAACGAGTCTCCGAGATCCTCAAATCTACAGCCAAGATCATCCTCTTAAATCTGTATTCATACTCACATTTTTGGTTTTGCAGGTCATAGATCTAGGCTTGGAGATGCTCGATTTTCTCATGAAGCTTGAAGATGGCCTCCTCAATGTTCTTGGAATCCAGCTTGTGATTGTTGGTGAACTCCACGATCATCATGTGATTGGCGTTGAGTCCACGTTCCACCATCCCTTGGCACTTGAAAACTTATTGCTCCATTGCTTCGAGTCTTGTCTCCACACTTCTGTTGTTCTTCGGCCGCTCAACATCGTGGATGTGTAGCACCCCTCACGCATCTCAGTGGCTTGAGGGTGTCGCGACACCTCTGCAAGGTAGGGGTTGATGATCTTCTCAAAAAACTTGTCCTTGGGGGCGCTTGGAGACGTCATGGTGATCTAGATCTGTCAAGAAAAATAGCTTGAAACAAGAACATGAGATATTGTCGTGGTACTGTGGTCAAAACCTTCGGGAGATTATATAATGATTTTTTACCAACCAAAAGAAGTATTGTGCAAGAAAATGGAGTTCGGATTACACACGAGGTGGCCACTAGGCAGGGGGCGCGCCCAGGGGGTAGGGCGCGCCCTCCACCCTTGTGATCTCCTCGTGCAACTTTCAGACTACTTTTAATTTTCCTAGATTTTTAAATATTCCAAAACAGAGAAAAATTATCATTGGAAATGTTTTGGAGTCAGTTTTCTTACCATACCACATACCTATTCCTTTTCGGAGTCTGAAACATTCTGGAAAGTGTCCCTTATGTACTCCTCCGATGTTACGTTGTCAATTATATGGTCTTAACATTTATGTGAGTACCTGAGATACAATGTTTGATTCTTTGACCTTTACCACCTTCGGATTTGTACCTTCGGCATTGTTGATTTTGATGGCACCGGAACGATAGGCCTCCTCGATAATGTAAGTACCTTCCATCTAGAGAGAAGTTATCCTGCAAAAAATCTTAAACGTGAGTTGTATAGCAAAACATGATCACCCATATTAAACTCACACTTTTGTATCCTCTTGTCATGCCATCTTTTAACCTTTTCTTTAAACAACTTGGCGTTCTCATAGGCTTGGGTTCTCCACTCATCAAGCGAGCTTATCTCAAATAACCTCTTCTCACCGGCAAGTTTGAAATCATAATTGAGCTCTTTAATAGCCCAATAAGCTTTATGTTCTAGTTCAAGAGGTAAGTGACATGCTTTTCCATAAACCATTTTATACGGAGACATACCCATAGGATTCTTATAAGCAGTTCTATAAGCCCATAATGCATCATCAAGTTTCTTAGACCAATTCTTTCTAGATCTATTAACAGTCTTTTGTAAAATCAATTATCTCTCTATTGCTCAATTCTACTTGACCACTAGTTTGAGGATGATATGGAGATGCAATTCTATGCTTAACATCATATTTAGCAAGAAATTTACGGAAAGCACCATGAATAAAATGTGAACCACCATCAGTCATTAAATATATAGGGACTACAAACCTCGGAAAATAACTTCTTTAAGCATCTTAATATAAGTGTTATGATCAACACTACTAGCTGGAATAGCTCCTACCCACTTAGTAACGTAGTCAACAACAAGTAAAATATGTGTATACCCATTAGAGGAAGGAAAAGGTCCCATATAATCAAAGCCCCAAACATCAAATGGTTCAATAACAAGTGAATAATTCGTAGGCATTTCCTAACATCTATTAATATTACCTTTGGCATTCATCACAAGACAAGACGAACGTATGAGCATCCTTGAAGAGAGTAGGACAATAAAACCAGATTGCAATACCTTATGTGCAGTTCTATCTCCAGCGTGGTGTCCTCCGTAGGCCTCGTAGCGGCACTTGCGTAGGATATGTTCCTGTTCATGCTCAGGTACTCAACGTATAATAACACCATCTACTCATTCTTTATAAAGGTGTGGGTCATCCCAAAAGTAATGTCTTAAAAACCACAAAGAATTTTTCTTTTGCTGGTATGTGAAAGTAGGTGGTATAAATTTAGCAACAATGTAATTAGCATTATCGGCATACCATGGAGTAACGAGAAGCATTTATGACAGCTAATTTCTCATCAGGAAAGCTATCATCAATATGCAATGGGTCATCAAGAACATTTTCTAACCTAGACAAGTTTTCTGCAACGGGGTTCTCAGCTCCCTTTCTATCAATAATATGCAAATAAAATTCTTGTAGCAAGAGAACCCATCTAATAAGTCTAGGTTTAGCACCTTTCTTTTCCATAAGATATTTAAGAGCAACATAATTAGTGTGAACAGTTACTTTGGAATCAACAATATAAGATCTGAACTTATCACAAGCAAAAACAACTGCTAAAAGTTCTTTTTCAGTAGTAGCATAATTTCTCTGGGCAATGTCTAGAGTTTTACTAGCATAACGAATAACATTCAATTTCTTATCAACTCTTTGCCTTAGAACAACACCAACAGCATAATCACTAGCATCACACATAATTTCAAAGGGTAAATTACAATGAGGTGGTTGGACAATAGGTGTAGAAATCAAGGCTTTCTTAAGTATTTCAAATGCTTCTACACAATCATCATAAAAAACAAAAGGAACATCTTTTCGCAAGAGATTAGTGGGATGCCTAGAAATTTTAGAGAAGTCTTTAATAAACCTCCTATAGAAACCAGCATGCCCAAGGTAACTTCTTATACCTTTGACATCTTTAGGACACGACATCTTTTCAATAGCATCCGCTTTAGCTTTATCAACTTCAATACCTCTTTTAGAAATTTTATGCCCCAAGACAATACCTTCATTAACCGTAAAGTGGCACTTCTCCCAATTCAAGACAAGATTAGTTTCTTCACATCTCTGCAAAACTTGATCAAGGTTGCTTAAACAATCATCAAAAGAAGTTCCGTAAACGGAGAAATCATCCATGAAAACCTCAACAATCTTTTCACAAAAATCAGAGAATATAGAAGTCATACATATTTGAAAGGTAGCAGGTGCATTGCATAAACCAAAAGTCATACTTCTATAAGTAAAAGTACCGAAAGGGCAAGTAAAAGTGGTCTTTTCCTGATCATCTTTTAACACGGGTATTTGAGAGAAACTAGAATAACCATTTAGAAAGCAAAAATGCGTATGTTTGGATAATCTTTCTAGCAATTGATCAATAAAAGGTAGAGGGTAATGATCCTTTTTAGTAGATTTGTTCAAGTTGCGGAAATCAATACCATTCTATAACCTATAAAATTCTTCGTGGAATCAACTCATTCTTATCATTAGGAACAACAGTAATACCTCCCTTCTCAGGGACACAATGAACAGGACTTACCCATTTACTATCAGCAATAGGATAAATTATACCTGCCTCCAGAAGCTTTAGTATTTCATTTCTTACCACTTATTTCATCTTAGGATTTAACCGTCACTGGTGATCAACAACTGGTTTAGCATCATGCTCCAAATTAATTTTGTGCTGACATAGAGTGGGACTAATGCCCTTAAGATCATCAAGAGTATATCGAATAGCGGCACGGTGCTTCTTCAGAGTTTTCAATAATTTATTTTCATGCTCTGAAAGGTTAGCACTAATAATAACATGATATATCTTCTTTTCATCAAGATAAGAATATTTCAGAGTATCAGGTAATTGTTTAAGCTCAAACAGGGGATCACCCTTGGGTGGAGGAGGA
The DNA here is from genome assembly GCA_021605145.1 of Aegilops bicornis. Classification (NCBI taxonomy): domain Eukaryota; kingdom Viridiplantae; phylum Streptophyta; class Magnoliopsida; order Poales; family Poaceae; genus Aegilops; species Aegilops bicornis. The sequence goes on from CM038674.1 coordinate 516,873,485, forward strand.
TCCCCAAGGATTTCAACATGCAAATTATGCTTCAAAAAAGGCCCTTTATTAAAGAATATTTCATCTATTTCCCTTCTTTCATTCATAAACATATCATTTTCATGGTCTAGCAAATATTGTTCTAAAGGATCAGTAGGAGGCACGACAATAGAAGCAAGACCAATAATTTCATCTTTACTAGGCAATTCTTTATCATCACTACAAAAAAAGACACATCCGTGACATTTGGGGCCAAACGAAATTTTTTTCTGTCATGCAAACCCAGTATCATCATAGATGTGGTGGGCTCCTACTTCTATGACAAAACATCATGACAGAAAATGGGATTTTCGTCATGGGCGAGCCAGAGAAGCGACTGGATGACATTCTTTGGGCCGTCCATGATGGAAAAAAACCATGGTAGAAGCGAGGGCGAGGAAAATTTCGGGGAGTTCCCGGTTACGGTGGGTGGTCGGGGCCGAGCGATGCACGGAGATTTGCGCATTTCTCTCGTACACGTACGCGTGTGTGTGCGAGGCGTTACACTCTAACTGAACCCGAGCGAGGCGTTTGGCTTTAACTGAACCCAAGTGATTGCACTAGCTATGTTACTGAACCCCGATCGATCCCTTGTTGTTAACTGAACCCGAGTGATTTCTTTGCTACTGCTGCTAACTGAAGCCGATCGAACCTGTTGCCTCCTTCCTTGATGAACAGTGAACGCTGTTGGGGGGGGGGGGTGGATGAATAGTTCCCGGTGGGGGGGGGGTTGGATGAACAGGACCCCGTGGTGTTGCCGCTGGATGAACAAGAGCCTGATCGATCGAGCTAGTTGGGGGTGGATGAACAGGACCCTGTGGAGGGCTGGATGAACATGACGAACCCGTGGAGGGCTGGTTGGACAGTAGCCGGTGGAGGGCTGGATGAATAGTAGCCCGTGGAGGGGTGGTTGAACAGGACCCCGTGGAGAGGGCTGGTTGAACAGTAGCCGGTGGAGGAGCGGTGGAGGCTGGATGAACAGGAGCCCGTGGATGAACAGTCGCAGGTGGAGGCTGGAGGAGGTCGACGGTGGATGAACAGTAGCCCATGGAGGCTGGAGGAGGTCGACGGTGGAGATGAACAGTAGCCCGTGGAGTCCCGTTTTGCGGTACGCCACACCCCTCCCGATGAATAGGACCCCCATTTCGACCGTAGCGCTCCAACACAAGTAAGTTTCCTTCGTTTTGCGGTATGCTACACCCCTCCCGATCAACAGGACCGCGTTTCGACCGTAGGCACTCGAACACAAGTCCGTTTCCTCCGTTTTGCGGTACGCCAGACCCCTCCCGATGAACAGGATCCCATTTTGACCGTGCCAGTCGAACTCAAGGCCGTTTCCTCCCTTCTGCGGTACGCCAGGCCTCATTTCGATCGACTGTTCTGTCCAAGCGGGTTGGCTCCCGATGAACACAATGACGCAGTTTCTCCGTTCTGACCCAGCCATGTACACGAGCCCTGGCCATACGTATGCGCGAGTAAGCCTCCGAGACCCCGCCCGTATGTACGTACGTGGCCGTATTTACTTTCTTGCACCCTAGTTGTACGTACGTGTACACGATATTAACGGGGCTGCATGACATGCTACGTGCGTGCCTCTACTACGACACATGCACGCCTATACTAAGACACGTGCCCTTCCTTACACGGCCATAGTTCATCGCTGCAGCCTGCAGACAGACCGATCGTATGCACGTACACATCGCGACCAGAATGACAACGCTGCGTACGCTTCGACCAGGTGGGTCCCGACTGTCAGGCACTTCCTTGCATGCGAAGATGTAACTGGTGGGTCCCAACATTTAGGGGGGAAACATTTTTTTTCATGAAATACGATGGCGCATCCGGTGGGTCCCTGCTGTCAGGTGGAGGAATCATTATTTTTCGTGTAATAAGGAGGCACTTCCTTGCTGCGGCCGTGGACCCAGCTGTCAACCTCTCCACGTACAGTACTCTTCCGATGGAAGTCGTTCCTTGACCACATTGACCACGCCGCGCCGAGAGCACCAAGGCGGTGGACCACGGTGAGGGCTAGGAAGGGGACAACACGGAGCCGGGGAAGACGCGGCAGTGGATGCCCACACGGAGAGGAGTACGAGGGTTCACTGATTCGGCTGCGGTGTGAGGTTGCCGTCGCCGCAGGGCCTAGCCAGCGAGGGGATTAGTAGGGCAGTGAGGCCTCCGCGGCAGCACAGCCGGCCACGGGAAGCAAGAAAATCAAAGATTGAAGAAGCAGGACGACCGTTGGATGTTAACAGTCCAACGGTCACTGGTGATAGAATCGTTCATATTGACTAAGTTGACAAAGCCCTCCGTCCGCGTCAACTTAGTAGGCCCACAAGTCAGCCTCCCACTATGGTGGGTCCCAGCTAGCACGGGGAGTATTCATTTTTTATGCGTAATAAGGAGGCACTTCCTTGCATGCGAATATATAGCTAGTGGGTCCGAGTTGTCAGCGGGGGTAACATTTTTTCACGAAATACAGAGGCCCTTCCGATGGGTCCCAGCTGTCAGGTGGAGGAATCATTATTTTGCGCGTAATAAGGAGACACTTCCTTGCTGCGGTCGTGGACCCAGCTGTCAGCCTCTCCACGTATAGTACTCTTCCGATGGAAGTCATTCCTTGACCACATTGACCACGCCGTGCCGAGAAAACCAAGGCGGTGGACGATGACGAGGCCTAGGAAGGGAATGATGTAGAGCCGAGGAAGAAGCGGTAGTGGATGCCCACGCGGAGTGGGGTACGAGGGTTCACTGGTTCGACTGCGGTGTGAGGCTGCCGCCACCGCAGGGCCTGCCAGCGGTGGGATTATTAGGGGCGGTGAGGCCTTAGCGGCAGCACAACCAGCCACTGGAGGCCGGAGCAGGCGGTCTCGATGGCACTGGTTTGGGCGGCTGGTGCAAGAACATCAGCGATTGAAGAAGCAGCAGGACTGTTTGATTCAAATCCAATGGTCACTGCTGCTAGAATCGTTTGTTGACTAAGTTGACAAATCCCTACGTACGCGTCAACTTAGTAGGCCCACAGGTCAGCCTCCGAACCGTGCGCCCGGATGTCGATGGGAGGAATCATTTTTTGCGTAATAAGGAGGCAGTTGATTGCTTGCGGCCGGGCGAGGAGGAGGAGTAGGGTGGGCGGTGAAACTGCGGCGGCATCACTGGGCCACAAGAGGAGGGAGCAGGCAGTCCTGCCGGCGCTGGTTTAGGCGGCTGGAGCAGGAAGATTAGAGATTGAAGAAAGCACGTCGGCCATTGCATGGACATCCAACAGTCACTGATGCTAGAATCGTGTGTTGACTGACAAAGCCTTGCGTAAACAAGTCAGCCTCGAAATGTATGGCGTGTACAGCTCATTTGCTATTATTTTTATAATTTTTACTCATTTTCTAAGTCATATGGAATTTATTGCAGCCCATTTTCCATTTTTAGAATTGCTGCCCATTTTAGTCGATACCGAGGTTAAAAATTGAACTAAAAATGTGCGAAAATTTAAAAATTCGCAAATTTTTGTCGGGGAACAAAACATTCTTAATCCAAAAATTAGTAGCCATACTAAAACAAATTTAAAAATAAATTAGTACTATCTCATGTTAAAATCCAATGAAATATAAAATATTATTCAAGAACAAAAACAAAAAAAGAAACTAATTTCCCATTTGCTATATTTTTTTTTGGAATTTTCAACCCCTTTGATATTACTTTTAAGATATACTGACCATACTCTTTGGCCAGGCCGGAATGCATCCCTCCTCGTCTTGAAAGATTTGCAGCCCGGTAAGTCGGAGAAAACAAATAGGCCTAGCTTGGGTATTTTTCAAAAAGAAATAGTGGGCTACCTATTTTCCCAAAGAAAAAACTATTTGGTTGGTCATGTTGTTAGACGGGCCACAGAGACTGCACAACCCAGTTTATAGCCTGCTCCTCCGAACAAATCCTCAAAAAATAGTTGTGCAATTCTATCGTTAATTGACTATACGTTGACAATGATGTGGGTCCTAGATATCAGCATGGTAGATTAGAGTAAAAAAACTAGGGGTGCGTCTGAGTAGTAAAAGAGGCACTTGCTTGTGTTCGGGAGTGGACCTGGCGGGTCAGTACTATCATACTCACGACTACAATCCTCTCCCGATTCACTATGTTGACAGGGCCGGGCAGCGGCGCCGCGGCGAGCGCACCAAGGCGGAGGATAAAGTGATGTCGCCAATGTGGTTGGAAATTCTTATTGAAAAATAAAAATGGACCGGAACTATTTACGACGTTGACTATGATTTGCATGGGTCCGCTGGTTGGAGGGAGAAAATGGTGGGAGAAATAAGACTGGTCGCTATCTTTGCCTAAGAATAATATCGACTGATTGTAACGACACTATCATAGGAAATGATATCCTCTTATCGAACTTTGACTTTTCAAATCATGAATTTAAAGAACTGGTGCATGAGCATTTAGCTTTATTTATTTATTTACTTATTTATGTGTAGGGGACCATGAGCATGTACCTGGGCCGGATTCATGTGAGAGCCTCCCTTCCAGTTAATTATGGGCTCCTCTATTGGGCCTTCATCAGTGGGCTACATGTTATCGACAAGTGGAAAATGTGTTCCGTACCAAAAATAGTATGCGCTACGTACGGTACGGGGCACTAAAGGATCGGACTGTGCAACGACTTCCAAAATATTATGTTTGTCGTTCTAACAACACATTTATTCAACCAATAGATGAAATATACTACTGATTGTACATTGAAAACATCAGCAGCAACCAGGGCCAGGGGTGCAACAGAAGTAGTAAGTAGGCCAAAAGAGTAAAGACGCAACTCTCTCTTCCAAACAAAACATCAGCCATCATTACAAAAGGGATACAAAAAAGAATGAGTGTATGCATCAAACTAAATAAAGATCCTACTACACCAAGTGTATGCATCTAACTAACTGGCTCAGTTAGACGTTACTAGTTATTAAGCTGCGGAGATTGGTTGACGGCTTGAACTAGATGGATGCCTGACGGGGGAAACTCCAGCCAGCAGGTCGAAGTCTGATACTTGCGACCCTCTCTCCTACTTTGGGCTGCAGAGCGTGGCGGCACATATTAGGGTATGGTGCATGCAGAGACGCATGGTATGCTGTGTACACAAAGTTTTTCCTGATGAACGAAACCGCGCAGCCATCATGATCCTTGCCGTCAGTTATCTCCTGGTTAATCGGATAATTCAGTCCGCGAAACAGAGAGCGTGTACCAAGGCTACTTACCAGCCTCCAGTCAAAAAATCCTGAAGGCCCAGAGAAGTTGGGATCCTGCTCAAAGACCTTGCAGTGACTGTGATTGTATTCCGTGAAACAACACGTCCGGTACGTGCGAACGATCATCAATCGTTCGCCGTCATCTGATCGAGCCAGGAACCACCTGCAACTGTCATGCTGCTTTTCTTTGAAAGGTTCTGGGATTACGAAGGGTAGGGACACCAGGCGTCCTACAACATCATATCAAGTTGGAGTGAAATAAAAAAGGGCTCTTAATGTAGTCAATCTTAAGAACAACATGTTATGATCATGAATATTTTTCAGTAAATGTTGATAGTAATATAAGCAAGCCATCATGATATCATAGGAAAGTAACATACCGCTTTATGACCCGTTTGTAGCGATGACTGGAGTAGGCCAGCAATACGTCTAGCCATAGAAGGAGTCGGCAACGTAAATGAAGCCCGTGAGTTCAATGGCATCAGAGAACCATGGAGGATGTATGATCCTGTGATGGACGTGCAGATTTATCCACTTACCGCAGTGACCTGTCAGATAGGTGAGACCACGGTTGAAGAACACAATTAGCCCGAAGTCTTTATAATTCGCAGATCTTGTGGGTACTTGGCAGATTACAACCTTGAGAAAATCAAACTTGGTATCATGTTGGCTACTGTAAGATTCCGAGTATTCTGGTCCACGGTGCCAAAGCAGTGTAGTGTTAATCGAAGGAAGGGGGATCAATTGCCGGGTGTAGACCTCCACGAGTCCAGCTGCTGCGACCGTCGATTAGCACCATCCAAGACGTGTTCATGCCGACCCAGTACATATCGTTAATGTAGTTGAGGGTTGCGGGGATCGGATCACAGTCAAGGGGGTTGATGCCCGCCACCCTATGATCGTTATGCTGTGTAACACGCTGTTTTTGAAGATCAAGCGGCATCAGCAAGCAAGGAGTTGGCTTAAAATGCTCCGACCTGAGGGCTTTGAGTAAATGGTACACCCCCGACGAGCACGCAGCGAGCGGCATAGTACTGAGATTGTCCACACATGAAACAATGAGGTTGATTACCTCTGTGGGGAGCGAATTCCAGCCACTCTTTCGGCGGACGCTGCTCGGTTCTGCCATTATTAGTGCTTGGGTTTCAGAAGAGGGGGGAGGCGCCTTAGCGGGGATGGAAGATTGGACGATTATGTGCAGACAAATATGGAGAAGCAAATATGTGCTGCGGGAATTGGACATGTGATGATGACTACAGCACGCCGCTTGACTCAGGAGACACATACCAGCAGTGTAGGGTCATATCGATGCCACACAACTTGTTTGAGTGATCACAGTACTAGTACTCCTTATAGTACCTACTACTATGCCCTAGTTTGCATATAGAGTAGTGGATTAGGACTCTGCTCTACTACTAGCACCAGACAAGTAGTATATTCTAATCTAAAATAGTTACAAAATTCAATGCCCGAGTGTGGAATGACTACGAACTGCCATCGGTGCTAACTCCAAACCCCAGCAAACGTTCACTGTGAGACATGGCAGTTGCAAACGCCCGTGACGCAGTTACAGTACGTGTGTAAGGGTGACGTTTTTGTCAAATACTATGGCTTAAAAACATGCCACCGTCGGATGGAAATCTGACGGTTACATGGGATTCGCCAGGATTGAGCTCGTGGTGAACAATTGCCACATATCATTACTAAAAAAGGTTAAAACACCCGGGGCTATAACTTGCACCGATTGTCCACTAACAATGATAATGTGGCACCCCGGCTCAGAGAAACCGGAACGCCCCGTATTCCAGCCCAGAGATCGAGGAGACGTCTTCTGGAATATGGCACTACTTAGCATAGAACAAACCAGCTTTCTATTATTACACGAATATGAATTACAAGGTCTCTGATATTACAAGGAATAACATCGGCACGACGACACTACGCCATCCTCAGTTGCTCTATGCAAGCAGCAGAACAACTCGGAGCAGCGGAAAAAACTTCTAGCAGCGGAACAACGACGATGGTGGTGAACTCCACTCTGCAGGGACTCTGGCTGGAACGCTTATCCTAGCTCGCACAAACGGAAACCACGACAAGCAAGCAGTCAAATCCGGCATGACCTGCAAGCTGGCATGACACGCCAGGTCAGTACATTGAATGTACTTGCAAGCTCACAATTACCAGAAGCATTCAAGACAAACAACAACATGTAAATTACAGGTTAAGCAGGAATTATCATGCGATCATTAGGATAACAGTGCATGAACATCATGAACATGATACAGCTAGAACAATATGAGCATGTCATGAACATATAACTCTGTCAATACTAGCATGCAACATGATGACACTATATGCACCACTTATTCTGCTCGGATTACCATCACATGCATCACTTACCAACCTCGGACATCACACGATCATCTCAGGATCAAATCAAGCTTGGTATAAACAATACCGTAGTAATCATTAAATGACCACAAGGAGCTTGATTTTTACCCACGATTCTCGCACAACATCATGAATATCCAACAACTCGGTATCCTCGATACCACGGTGATCATCTCATGATCACGAACGGAACCACTCTTGGTTCAACGGGTTACCTTGTAACCAAACGGTGATCTTTCCGGCGATCACAACCATGACCAACACTTGGTCTCAAATGGTGATCTTTCCGGCGATCACAACCAACTTATCTCCTCATCGAACCGGGGTTGTTATTGATCACATTATTATTATTAATGTTGACTCACAGTGTGACCGACACGAACTGGGCCCTTATCCACGGGCGCGGCTATCGATAGATTTAATATACACTCTGCAGAGGTTAGTACACTGTACCCACACCACGGAACCCATGGCCTCGCACTCCCATTCGGGTGGACCAACGGCATTCCGACAAAACCGATCTACTGCCATGACACTCTCCCGGCCACTCCGACTCACTCCCCACTGGGCTAGTCCTGGGTGCCCCGTGTCTACCAAAGACACAAACGGCCACCGTCGTGGCCAAACATAAACCATCCCAAACAGGGACAACCCGGGTACAACAACAACAACGGGCACACAAGGCTTATGTCCGCCTACCTGATCAGGGTAGCGCGTGCCCATAACCTTACCTCCTTGGAGGCACCGGCGAGAGGCACGACAATAGACCTAGTTAGGACCTTCCCATAAAGGTAAGCGTGGTTGCACTGGCAGCTTGATATGGTGGCACCATGACTCAGCCAACAGTTGTTCAAGTTCAATTTAATCCGGTTAAACTTGAATGCAGATATGCTGAGCCATGATAAAATAACATGATGCAATTACAATGCCTGAGCATGATATCAACATAAGCATGGGGTGCAACATAACTATCCACCATATCATCAATGAATCATATCCAACTGAGCATACTATAAAGATGAGCATGAATATAACAAGCACAACACTACTCACACCATAACATGATCACTAGCATCAACAATGAATATCATGCAAGAACACATCAATACCATAACCGAGTAAGCACTTAACCAATTAACAGCAAAGGAAAAATGCCTATCAACGGTATTTCTAGACCGGCAAGCGTTGGTCATGCACCGAAGAACATAACCAACCCCAACATGTACTATTATCAAGCATGGCAATATGAAAGTAATACTAGCAAGTAGAACATAATAACAGCGTGCAAGAAAACGTAGCATGACGGTAACCACCGATCCATAAGCATAACCGAAATAACGACAGCAGTAGCAAAACAAGCATACAGTTATTAAAGATTCAAGTTGAAAACTGCTACTGCATGGCTATCATGCAAATGGTGGTTGTGGCTTTCCTGGGGTGGAAGAAATCACCGGGGAGAAGCGCGGAAACATCACAGAAAGATTCACCGGAAACACTTCTGTCTCGAGAGGGGCTGGTTAAGCATAAGGGCAAAATGGTCATTTTCATAATGTTAACACCTGGTGGAAATTATACCAACAGAACGGGCTCGACGAAACGAAGAAGTGGGCTTTGGAATCACCTCATTTGGAGTTGGGAGCAAAAAGTTATAGTTGTTTTTCTGCCAGGGACCTATTTGTAATAAAATCATCACAAACAGGCCCTCAGCCGGAAAAACAGAACGTGCACTTGGCAGAAATACGCTTTCTCCTCCGGAAAACGTATTCCATGCTGAAACAGAAAGAAAATATGCTTTCAGATTATTGAAAGCGCATTCTGGTCTAAAGAAGGACGAAACTACGCTTTCGGAAAGCGAAGACGTAATCAATGGATTATGCCTCCACTTATCCACGTCAGCGTACCTGGGTCAATGGGGCTGAGGCTGCCACACGGGGCCCGTGAGGAGAAGAGGGACCGCCTGGCCTCTATCTTCTTCTTCCTCGTCCTGCTCCTGCACGGGACAGAGGAGGCAGGGGAGGGCGCATCACCGGCGACGGGCCGGCCAGCTCCGGCCGTCTCCGTGAGTGGCACGCCGGTGGGCTCGGGAGTACCGGCCGCACCCGTCCCCAAGGTCACCGGCACCGGGGAGGGGCGGGACGACCGTGAGGAGAGGGGAACAGAGGCGGCTCCGGCGGCAGTTGGACTTGAAGACGGAGGCTTCTGCTACTCCGGCGAGTGGGCGAGGGGTGGAAGAGGTGCACCGAGGAGTGGGGATGAGAGTGGTGGCGGCAGAATGGAGTGAGGAGGCTCGGCTCATCCGAATTTAGCCGGAGCACCGCAACGGCCATGGTGGCGATGGTGGACACAGAGAGCTCCTCGAGCTCGAATGAGAGGCTGGGGAGGGGTAGTGGAGTGCGGGGAGGCTACTGGTGTGCTTGAAAGGCTCGGGGAGGCTCAGTATAGGCGCTGGGCGAGGCGCCGAGGCTGTCGCTGCCATGGGCGTGTTGGCAAGATGAGCTTGGAGGCAAAGCACGAATGAGGTACAGGGGAGAGCTCATGGGGAGGAGGAGGCCAAAGGAGGCGTAGGGAGGAAGAGACGAGGATGAAGACGACGGTCGACGCACTGTGCTTCCGTGGGCGTTCGGCGGCGAGCGTCGGTGAGGAAACGGACGGAGGAGGAGAGGGGTCCAGGGGAATGACGATGAGATGAACACAATGGACACGGTGTCGTACGCGAAGGCGACGAGAGGAGGAAGTGCTGAAGCACAAACGGTCACTTGACGCGGCCACTGCACACAGAGCGCATGCACATGCTCGCCATCGTTGCCTTCACCGTGTGCACTAGCATGTAGCGGGGGAGATGGGCTGGAAATTGTTGTCTACGGGTAAGTTCTTTCAGGGTAGGTCTCAACTACGGTGGTAGATCGATGAAAACTGCTCTGGTTAAATGGTAAGTAACCTCTGAAATTTACTGCAGTAAACTTGGATGAGAACTGTTGATCAACAGGAAGGAGTTTGGGAGCAATGGAGTTGTCTGCGAGGTTTAGGGTAAGAAGGACTTTCATCCAGGTAACTTTGAGAAGATTTGGGTCAAGATTTAATGTAGTTTCTTAACAACCACATAAACTGGTCCAGAAGCAAAATGTGGATGATGCATTCACATGGTGAGGCAAATTGAGCTGAAATTTGTCAAGGCTTAGTTATTTGGTAATAGTAAGATGCTGTAAAAATTTCATACCAATTGGATTCACCAAAATGGTACTTCCTTCACAGCTATTCTCCCTGTCCAGAAATTTGCAAGAATTCTAGAGAAATATTGGCTCAATGAAATGGTGCCAAATTTGATGTAGAGAGGTTATTTGGGTAGGAGAACAAACTGGTATTTTCTTAGAATTAATGAAGCAATATAAAATGCACTTGCTTCACAACCTGAAAATATTGCCAGAATGAAAGATTTGGTCCTGTGCTCACATAGATGATTGGATGGGTCTGAAATCTGGAGGAGGGTAATTATATGAGCACATGAAGAGTCATGCAAAATTTCAACTCATTTGGATAACCCTAGATGGTACTTCCTTCACAATGCCTTCTGCCTGACAGAAAGTTTGAAAAATTGCTGAGGAAGATTGGCTAGGCAAATAAAGTTGAATTTTGGCATGAGGCAATGATTTGGACATAATCAAATGCTCAAAAGGTTTGGGAGCAATCAGGAAAGGATAGGTGGCACTTCCTTCATAGAAAGGCACACTGGACAGAAATGAAGATTAATTATTGGGGGATTATTCTTGGGCTAGGACAGGAAAGTTTGGGCATATTTGAGCAATATATGACCCAAAGAAATTATGAGAATTAATTGAGATTTTTGGGAATGACAGAAATATAGGTTGCTTCACAGCCTAGGGCAGACAGGGTTATTCCTTTAATAGAAAAGGAATTTTCCCTAGAAAAAGAAATTAGGGTTTGGTCAAGTAGTGGAGTGACATGGTCTTGGCAAGGTTTTGAGAATCATGAGTCACTTGGGAGAGGAAATGAAGATGATTTCCCAGGTGACAAGGCCACAGAACCACTCCAAAAAAGAAAAATAGAGCAAAAACAAATTAAATTAAAAAAAAGAAAAGGGCCAAAATCCAGGCTGTTACAGATACTAACATAGTTGTAAAATGGTCAAAGACCGTGTCTATGTGGTGTTTGGAATTATATGCAAAAAAACTAGCAAGACGCCCGTGCATTGCACGGAACATCAAGATGCATTTTTTTTACAAAACACATGTTGTGATTAACCCATGCAGGAGTAATCCCATGTGTAAAAACTAACGATATCTCGAGAATTTATCGGAAAAATGGTATCTCGACCATTTCATCAAAAAAATGATATCTAGACCATGCTCAGCAATGAGGTTGTGGGAGATAAGGATGAACGAGGCAAGGCCTTATCTGTAAATGTGGAGAGAGGTGCGGGTATCTTTTGTAAAATTGTCATAGTTTGCTTTCTATCCGTCAGATATAGATCAGACGGTCTATATTATAAGATGGTAGGCACACCATCATGACAAACTCGGTTTTTTCTCTACTCCTATAAAAGACTTAGTTGGTGATGATGGTGTGTCTGCCATCCACCATTTCTGACCATTAGATCTGCATCTAATGGCTGTGATGTAAGTTGTGGCCTTTTGCAACAATTCCCACTTCTCTGCTCTAGTTTACACAAAACCCCTCAGTATCTTGAAACCAACCACATTCCTTCCTTACCTCATCAAAACAGCCCAAAGAATATATTTGGAGTGAAACATAAGATATTTTTAGTGATATGTATATCAAAACTAAACTGTTTTCTTTCAAATTTGTGAATATATATTATTCTACCTTGGATCCGTCGCAACGGACGGGCTCATTGCTATAAAGGTTTATCTCTTGTATCTTCCACAACAAACACCTGGTGTACTGGTCCGGGCCGGATGCTCGCAACGCGAGGACCTGAGTTCGAATTCTGTCCTAAATTCTAGTTTTTTTTATATTTTTTAATATATACTTTGTCGGATCTCGGGTTCCGGCAAAACCCTCAAGGTTCGAAAACTGGCACGAACACTACAAAAAAATACACTTCCGTGATGATACGTGTTTGTCACAGTAGGTCGCGTTTTTTGTCATGCATGTACATCCATGACAAATTTATGACATAATCAAGATAGTCATACTGTCTTTGTCGTAGAAGTGTTCCATGACATTACCAAAATTATCATCACGAAGTGTCCACTTCCATGATGATAAATCGCTGGCGTCATAGAAGTGCTTTCGTCAAGGGTGGTGACACTTGGCATCCACCGTAATCTTAACGCCGTTAAGCTATCGGGTCGGGTTTTGGATCCGATAACCCGTTAACATCCCCGACCAATGGGGATTCTCCACGTGTAAAATCATCATTGGCTGGAGGAAACACGTGTCGACTCATCATTGGGACAGATGTCATCCACTCATTTGACAGAAGGCGCATATGATACGTCGACACGTGGCAGGCCCAACAGAGGCCCATTCCTGTGAAAAGGCCGGCCCGTTTTACTTGGTCAAAAGGTGGCGGGCCGGCCCATGGAAAGCCTGTTAACGGCCTGTTCGCATATAGCCCATTTATGGCCCGCTAACCCAAGGCCCTTACGCCCTATCCGAATTAGGCCCAGTAGCGTCATCTGGGCCATCCAATATCATTCCAGCCCGTTTTCACTTCTGGCCCATGACATCTTTCGGCCCATATGAGGCCCTATGTAACTCTTGGCCTATTAACGGCCCGTGGTGAAACTGGCCCGTAATGAACAGTGTATCACTTTACACCCATTAACGGCCCGTGGTGAAACTGGCCCGTAATGAAACGATATATCACTTTATACCCATTAAGGGCCCGTTATTCGGTTGGGCCGTTTCCGATAAATGTTATCTTTCGGCCTTCTCAGAGCCCATTTATTCTTGGGCTCATTTCCAGCATTCGTTTACTTACGGCCCGTTACTGTCATTTTTTGCTTGTGGGCCAAATTCAGCCCATGGTTACATTGGCCCGTTTGTGGTCCGTTAATACGTTGGGCCGTTTTCATAGCGTCATCAAATACGGCCTATTAACGATGGCCTTTTATGGTCATACGGCCCGTATAAGGCCCATTGATGATACGACCCGTAGAAGCCCCATTGTTTCTACGGCCAGTAGAAGGCCCATTGTTTTTATGGCCCATAGAAGGCCCATTATTTCTACGGCCCGTAGAAGGTCTACTATTTCTACGGCCCGTAGAAGGCCCACTGTTTCTACGGCCCGTAGGAGGCCCAGTGTCACTACAGTAAATATTAGCCCATGGTTATTGTGGCCTAGTTTTAAAAAGAACTGCACTGACTACAAGCAAACAAATAAACAAAACAACAAGGAAATAAATAAGAAAGAAACTTATGCTAGGCTATCACGGTTGTTACACATATTACATCCACTGAGCATCAAAGTTCGCCACCAGTGCAAATATAGGGAACAAAGCAGCATATCATATACACTAGTTGTCAAAGTTGGCGACCAGCGCAAATAAACACCGCATGACAAAACAAATCCGTAACTAAAACCACTTGAGAAGATCTCAAGAAACAATATCACAGGTACCTATAATGTCGGCAAGATGCTTAGCAAGCTTATTAACTTTCTCTTGTTTGGCGCTTAAATCCTCCAGTAGCTTGCCGTTGCACCGAAAATATGCATTTGAATTCTGCAGGACTTCCTCGGTCCTTCACTTCTGTCAGAAAGACATCTGATCGATGTCTTTCAACTTGAAGTTGAGACTCAAGAAGACGAACTGATTCAGGCAGCGAGTTCGAAGAGCTTGTGCCAGCAGTAGTGGCCAGTAACTCGAACACTACATCAAGACAGGACTTTTGGGTTCCCTCACTGTCGTCAAGATAGTTTTTATCAGATTTCTTGGAGACCAACAGGGATGTCTCACTATCTTGAACCTTATCTGCATTACTTCCTTTACCATTGGATAACGCAGCATCTTTGTTCTCCAATATTTTGCCCGCATTCTAAAAGAGAAACAAGCAGACACATCACATGTTTACCATGTTGTATATGAAACTCATTTTGGTAAATAAGTTCAGTAGTAAAGTGGACAGGATAACATCATGAAACAAAGATATATCTATGTACCATGGTCACTTTATGGTCTATATCATTCTAGTTTTTGTTGCCAAATCAAGATAGAGACCTGATTCAAATAATATTTGTTCAAGACAAAGCAGAATAGACAGAATATAAGTGTGGGTAACTATAGAGCAATAACAACACTTGTAATATGCATGACATGAGAACATAACTGTTTATTCAATTGAAACTGAAATCAACATAGAGCAGGTTACAACAAAGAAACCAGTTAAAGAAACAGGTTTAAAACATACTGTTGCACCATTGGAGTTTCAATTCCATCCTTCAAATTTGAAAATAGTTGGTATGAGTAAATACAGATAATGCAAGAGCAAAGGAGTATGAACCATAGCTCTGAGAACTGACTTGAGAACAAATCTTCTTCTCCTTTAAGCGTTGAGTTGGGATTCGGAGTGGTGGTCCTCGTGCTTTGGGCAATTGTAGTTCCCTTACTAACCGCTCGTGTTTGGGTGCTCTGTGGTGGAGACAGTCTTTGTGTCAACTGGGCGGGTTACTATCTGCCTGGGTTGGGGTTAGAAGGGGTGTAGCTGGTTCTCTGTTCAAGCTGGGTAGGGGTACAATCTGCGAGAGTCTCGGGTTATGTGTGGTGGATCTGGTCCTTGGGCAAGTACAACTGTGGTTCTATCTGCATCAACTGGTAGCACTATCTTTTACGAAGACCGTGTTGTTACTCCCTTAGATATCGCCATCACGCTCTCCAATTCAAATGGGTGATAAACAAGAAAAGTAATTGAAAGTATAGACATTGTATGATAGACAGGTGCAATGGATAGTGGGGAATAAAAGAGGGCATGAAATAATTCATATTTATGTTGTCTAACCAAACAGGATAGCATGACACAATTTCACATATATGATGGCTAACTAAACAGGATAGCATGACACGATTTCACATTATGATGGCTAACTAAAAAACATGGAAAGACATAGTTCAAAATATGAGACTATGTAAACAGGATGACATGACATAACTATAAAATGTGTTTATTAAATAGGTTGGCATGCCATAATTCACATACATTCATGGATAGAATGCCATAATTCTAAATATGATGACCGTAAACACTAAACAGGATGAGATGATATAACTATATGATGTCTTTATTAAATGGGTTGCCATGCCATAATTCAGATAGATGATGTGTATGTACTATGTAAACATGATGGCATGATATAATTCAAATATATGATTTATATAGTAAGCAAGTAAGCAGATGGCAATCTATATATGATGTAAAAACTAAGCAATGCAAGACAACATGCATGACATGGGTAATATAACCCTGCCAAGTTTGAGCATAGACCTCAGGGGGGAAATAGGATTGGTCATCAGTCTCTGCATCTTCCTTTGAGGAGCTCTCTGTAGCCACCAAGATGTTTGCTTCAGCAGGTAGCATTGTCTACTCTGAATACCTTGTTTTCACTCCAGATACATCCATCACCGCTTCAAATGGCTGATGCACAGGAAGAGTAGTTGAATATACAAACGTTGTCGACAAATGGAACACGTAATACAAAAAAAATGATAGCATGATATAATTCACATACATGATGATTGGCTAAACAGCATGGCATTGCATAATTCAAATATATGATGCCTTTGCAACAAGATAGCATTGTATAGTTCACATATATAATGTCTTGCAACAAGATGGCAATGCATAATTCACATATATGGTAATTAGACACTGACCAGGTGGCATTCACACAAAGCCTGCCTAAACTAAACAAACGGCATAGCAATGCGAGACACCACCCGCACGATATGAGCAACATACCCCTGCCAAGTTAGAGCATACACCCCGGGGGGGGGGGAATAGGACTGGTCATCTGTCTCTGAATCGTGCTTTGAGAAGCTATCCGTAACCATCGAGATATGCGCTTTGTCGGATAGCATAGTCTTTCGTAAGACCTTGTTTTCACTCGAATTTGCCATCACCGTGTCAAATGGCTGATGCACCACGAAGAGCGATTGAATGTACTAACATTGTTGACAAATGTAATATGTAACGAAAAAAAAGATGGCCTGATATAATTTACATATAAGATGGTGGCTAACCAGGATGGCATTGCAAAATTCACATATATGATGCACGGCTAAACAAGGTGGCGTTGCATAATTCACATAAACGATGAATAAACTAAGCAGATGGCATTACGCACAAAGGATGCCTAAACTAAGCAGATGACATATTTGATGTATAAAGTAAGCAATGCAAGACACCATATGCATGATATAACCAACATCAGCATGCCAAGTTAGAGCGAAGACCTCATGGGGTAAATAGGAGTTATCTTCTCCTTCTGAATCCCCCTCAGATAAGATATCTTCCTCTCGATTACAATCCAAAATGCGTGGAGCGGGGGGGGGCTGCCTTGGCGCCTACCAAGGAGCGACATCTGCATGAAATTATATTGCCACGCAAGGCTCGTCTCTTTTGCTTTACATGTTCAGTTCCATTGTTTACAATAATTGTCATGCATAGGAATAAAACATAGTGAGATTATGTAAGGAGTGCATGCAGAAATCCAGAGTGATGGTAGCAACCTGTGGATAGACCCAAAACCAATAATAGCAAGCAGATAATGGCTTGATTAATAAATACAGATAATGGCTTCTTTACTATTTGTTTCCCACCCAACATGAAACTCATAGTAGACACCGGAGATTAACGGATAGTAGATAGATACTATTGATAGCGGCCCCGATATGTACCCCACAACCATTTAAAAACTCAAGTTTGACCATTAGTTTGGAGCTGTCTCAGAGTCTAATCGGTGAACAGGACGATAAAGTAGCATGTAATACTAAGCGATGCATAACGTAAGCAAACACGAAAGAGTGCGACCTCTCTTGCGGACCCGTGTAGTCCTCGAGGTCATCTGCTCGGTTGATGATGGCAATGCAGTTTTCATGGCTGCCAGCGACGGGGAAGAAGATCTGAGGCGGCGAAAGACAGTCCGGAGGTCGGATCCTCTTTGTCTGGACCCTTACATCGTTGGAGCGGTGAGCTGGGGTGGACGACGGGCGGCAGGAGCGGGACAAACCATGCAAGATTTTCTTTGACAACTATCTGTAAGAGAAGTAATTCTGCAAGGGCTCGTTTGAATTGGAGGATTCCAACAATGCAGGGATAGGAAATAGACAGGAATAGGATAGGAATGCACGTGCAAAACAGAGAATTTAAAAACACAGGATTTACGCCAACTGGGTGTTTGATTCACAACAATTGGAAGATCACATGATGCAAAGAAGCATGGTGAGATTAAGTCAAACCACAAGAAAATGTACGGTTATAATGCTATTATGCTACTATCTCTTAGTCATGTGCTTCATGAATAGGAATTTGAAAAGGAGGACAAGTGAAAATTAAAATTCCTACGTTTTTTCTTTCAAGGAGACACTAAAGGAACAAATCTGTGTGCTCGATGGACAATATATATAACATGTAGAGTAAAAAGAGATGCAACAAGTGTACAACCTCTTTGGCGACGCAATGTCGATCTCAGCGTGAGGGGGTTGGCCGGTGAGGATCCTCCTGATGACTTTGCTGTCGGAGGAGGGGAAGAAGATCTTAGGTGTCTGGAGATGGAGCCAGAGGTACTGCTCCGCTATGATGGAGGGTTTCACGTTGGAGCAGCTCCGGTGAGTTGTACGATGCCGAGGCTGAAGCAGGACAAGAGAGACAACGAACAATGTTAACCGGAGTGGAATTCTAATAGCATCTCCAATACATGACGTAAAATACATAACCACAAAGTGCTAGTTGTAAAATACATCAGCCGCTCATCTGAACTTAAGCGTCGAAACAGTAACTTAACCGTCGGAACTAAACTTAACTGTCAAAATCGAACCTAATCTGTTAAAACTGAATTTTGCAAATGAAACTGAATTTTGCTGTCGAAACTGAACGCACTAGCAAGGTGAGGATACACATCGGTCGACTGACTCTTTCATCTCTGGCCAGTCTATTTTGCAGCCGTTGGATACGAAATCAAGGGCCTGTGGTTCATCTTCAACCTCCACCCCCTGAGCCGCCAGCCACCACCGGCCAAACAGCAGCCCCCCGCCGCCCGTGGCCGGCGGTGCGCCGCTCTGCCCACCCCGAAAACACTCCCCATTGCCGATCCGCCGCCGCCCCGGCCATCCCTCTAGGCCCCCCCGTGCCGAGCTTTTTCTCCGGCGATCCCCACGCCACCCCCCCGCCAACGCCCCGCCACCCCCCGCGACCACCCCCCCCCAACGGAACCCAAAGATAGATAGTGGGGTACCGCTCCGTGAGCCCTCCTCCCTGCTGCGGTGGTTCTTCCTTCACCCCGACGAGCCCACCCCTTGAAAATCGACTGACCCAAAAGTTGATTCAGTCGACTGAAGTGTAGCCAAATCGGAGCAGCATCGCAAGCAAGAGCAAGAGCGAGAGCAGCAGCGTGAGCAGCAGCGCGAGCAAGAGCAATAGCAAGAGCAGACCAGGCAGGCGACCGAGAGCAAGAGCAGAGCAGCAGCGTGAGCGAGAGCTAAAGCAGCAACAACTCCTACTGATGTGGACGTCGCTACCGAGGGAGCGACACCGTGCAGGAAGCGGACAGCGACACCGCCGTGGATGGAGCCTCGCCGTGTCGGCTCGGGACCGAGCGCCGACAGCACCGTGAGATCGAATCAAGAAGAAAATGCGGCGATTAGTGTGCAACCTCTTTGGTGGCGCCGATTAGGCCGCAGCTTCATCCGAGGAAACGGTGATGATGATGCTCTTCCGGTGGTGCAGGCGACGACGACGGTGTGGGAATGGAGGTGGCGCGAAAGACGAGGGGAACATCGGGGCAGATCCTTGGAGGTGGAGGACGGGGTGGCTGAACCGGCGGGATGATGAGATCGACGACGGATCCTCATCCAGTACGGTGGATGAGGGACGTCGAGGTGTTGTTGTGGACGACATCGTCGGGGAAGAGGCTCCGGCTGGGTGGCGGACGGAGCAGGGTGTGGGGTTTCGTCACGGGTTTTCGCGGCCTCGGTGTACGAATGGGTGGGCGGATGGGATGGCAGTGGGGAACCATGGCATAGAGATGCGCTTGTCCGAAATGTGGGGTAAGTTATGAAAGTACCCCCCGCCGATTTGAGGCGGTTCTTTCGGTTCAGGGGTACCACGGGCATTTCACGTGTCGGGATTTCACAGGAGGTGGGAGTTTTCACGCGCGTTGTAATTTCGGAATATCAAGGCGCGGGTTGAGATGGAGGGAGTTGTCGGAGCACAACGAGACAAATATATATCTTAAATATATCGGGCTAACAAGGCGCGGGTTGAAATTTCTGGACAAGCCTAACGTGTACTGTACCAAATCAATGCGCACTACAAATGTCATTCAAAACTTTATATTCATGTTATGTTCAATTAAAATATTTCTCTACGTGTATAATGCATGCAACCTACTACTCAAATGAATGTTTTAGTGCATTCCAAACGTATATACTACCGCTTCAATATGAACTAAATTTGAATAAGATCTACAGAATGATTGTTGTGAAGTCAAAGCATTTGAATTCGTTTCTCTGTTTAATAAGATCTACAATCATCATTATTGTCAAGTTAAACCATCGTTTGTGTATTATCTTCACAAAGACACCACATGATTAGTCTCGAGTTACATATGAACTATGTGTACTATATGAACTCGAACTAGATTTTGAATCCACTTTATTTTGATTTCAAATCACATTACATTTCTAGTCTAGCTAGATCTTCATAATCTAAACCATGTCTCATATGTGTAATGTGTTTATCACATTATGTATGGTGCCCGCCCTACGCCTACAAGTATTTAGATGTGAGTTGCAAACACCACACATTACCACAAATTCAAATAAAATGTGAGAATGTTCGATATATAGTATTGTTTAGATTGCTCGATATTTAGTTGTAAGCTGCAAACGCCTCACATTATCGTAAATTCAAATAAAATGTGAGATTGTTTGATGTATAGTATGGTTTAGATTGTTCGGCATTTAGCTGTGAGTTGCAAACGCCATGCATTATCACATTATGGTATAACATGTGCACAACACGTGTATCACTGCTATATTCATGCATGCAATGTTTAAAACACTATGATCTCCTATTCAAATATATGAATCCGCTTTCATATCAAATTAAGATCTTTGTTAGTCTCTTACACCCACACAATCCTCTAGCCTTTGTAGCTACCACTAACTTTCTCTCGTGCATGCACACGCCCTCCTCGCCCTCCCCCTCCCTCGGCATTCTATCCACCGGGCACATTCTTTTTTTTTCTTTAGGTCGTTCTCCCAGAGTCTCCACAAATCCTTTCCGACACACACCGATCGATAAACCTCTCCAGCGATGCCTGCCTACAGCATACACACATAGCTTCAATCTCCTCCTTTATGTGTCCTTGCCTCGTGTCTCTCATATGGTCAGACACACGTGTAAAATCTTGCCTCTCTTTTCATCTATCTCACAACCGCACACTCCTCCCCCTATCTAGATAGTAGTTGGGCCTCTCGCACCACCTCCTAGCTCCATTCTCTCTGTCTATCCGTCTCGCTGGGCCTTATTTGCCTCTAACAAATGGACGTACATCGACCGATCTCTCGCTATACATATAGCCAGCTAGGTCCTTATAACTCGTTGTTACCCACACATCGATCGATCTACCTCATTAGTTGTGTCTCTCCCTTTCCTCCGACAAACAACAATTGATCTACCGATCTAGTTAGGTTTGCTTACCAAACACATGGTTCCCCTTCATCATCAATGGATGCGTCCCGACAGAACTATCACGCACAGGCACACACATAAACACATCCCCACTCTTATTGATAACATTGCAGTTCCACCCTTAGTTTGTCTAGTAGGCCTCTCCCAACATCCCCGAGAAGCAACTCCATCACCCATCCGACACTCTACCCCTCTGCCTCCCGCGCCCTCCCTCTCTCGCCACTCTCGCTCGCCGGCCCATCATATTTCCCGGCCGTCAGGTATGTATGGATGTCGACCGATCTCCCTCAAGACATAGCTGGGTATCTCCTTCTCAACACATATATGAGTCGTTTCTACCTCTATAGTTAGGCCTCTGCCTACCCCTCCCCACCCCTCCCCCACACACACCGATACATCAAGCGCTCTAGTCATGTCTCCCTCACACACACAAACTTGACATGTGCCCTCTAACGTTCCGGTAGGCGGTCACCCTATATCTTTGACTTGCACACACACACACACAATTTCGATGGCTCTCTTCATCGATCTCGCACCCACCCACTTGATCCTCTCTTCGACTCTATCGATAGCTATGACCCCTCCCTCTCTTCTCGTGGATTGCCCGACCCTCTATGTATGATATGGATAGGCCTCCATTTCACACACATTGCATGCTAAATTTTGTTTGAGATGTCATCGACACATATTCCCACAAATAATTCACGAAATCAACCCCCACCCCACACCCACCCCCACCACAAAACAAAAAACACTCACGAACACGGTTTGTATCTCTCACACACACCCACGTAGGTGGGGGACGTGCACGAAGAGAAGAGGTGCATGCACGGCGCACGTACTCCCGTCTCTTTCCCAAGCACACCCGCGCGGGTACACGGTGGAGCTCATTTCGAAAAAGGCAGCCCACGTGGTAATTTGGCACGTGTACTGGTTGTCCACTTGGTGGAGGGAGGATCGTCTACCACGGGTGAACAAACAAATTGCGACTTGACGCGTTATGTTAAATTAAAAAAGAGGCAAACCATGTGGGGCCTACCTTAGAGGCAAGGCTCTATACACTGGAGTACTTTTGATGTGTCCCGTCAACTCGCAGAACGAGGATAAGCTTGCTTAGTATGCCGTCTCCCCCGCCCACGGGCGCGGTGGCTCGCATGATGAGGTGAAGCTTGCTCCCTCGCCCATGCGGGCGGTGGCTCGCAGGACGAGGAGAAAAATTTACTACTCCCTCCGTTTACTCCTCGTCCCTACTACCTTGGTTATAGAGATTATATCATATTGTTTGGAATATATATGTCCTTTAGTAGATTTCAATATGAACTACTAGTACATACTCCAAACACTGATGTATATAGACGTATTTTAGAGTGTACATTCACTCATTTTGCTCCGTATGTAGTAGCACTCTCCCTTGCCCCTCGACCCTCGCCCACGTGGTGGACATGCAGCAATTCTTCGATTTCATATAGCCAGAACGATATATACTGCACTACCATTATTGCTCGACTTCCCGAAGAGGCGAAGAGCCAATCACAAGGTTAATATTTTGGAGATGCCAAGCGCAAGGTTAGTAGGTGCCACGTCATTTATAAATATTTTTTTCTTCAGTGGCACGTACACACTATGATAGGTTCATATGGAGAGAAAAGGAAACCGCTCCACTATATACATAGTCAGGATGGGCCATCCTACACGGTTGCTTGCTGGGGTTGCTCTCTTCACACTCTCTCGCACAAACCGACTGTGGCCACATCTCTAACATCCCGGCGGATCACGTCCGCTTGGGGAAGGGGTGGATGCTTAGTGTAGATGCCGTGGCCATCGCCGGCGGCGAAAACCCACTGTCGGCACGTCCCAATCAGGGGTCCCCGCCGTTCTCTCTCACAAAGCCGGTGAGGTTGCCTTCGTACCTTGCTCACTCGCGGACGTGGGCGGTTGCCGCCTCCGCCGCCCTCCTCAAGGTTGAGCTATGTCCTCGTGTACAACTCCCTTTATAGCCGGCTTGCACCATCGCCTCCAGCTGCCCACATCACTCCCCGTGGCTATTTCTCTACTTCTTTGCCCCGCACATACCGATACCTCTCTTGACTTCTACGCCTCGTATTTGTGATGAATTTATGTCTCATCAACTAGTCCTAGTAATCTTTTTCTAATCACGCTTCTTCAATTTCTTTGCCACAGGGATGCTCATCTCGATTTTTGTGAAACTGCAAAAAATGATCCGATGGTCAAAAGGTTGCGAACTTCATTTATTAGGAAGATCGAACGTTGCCAGCAAATTGAAGCCTGGTCAGGGTTCACGGTTCAAGGGCTAGGGACTGCATGGATCGTTTTTCTTTAGCTGCCTCTGTTCCAAAATAAGTGTCAACTTTAGTAGTAGTACAACTTTGTACTAAAGTTTGCACAAAGTTGAGACACTTATTTTGGAACGGAGGGAGTACATATTTGCTATGATCTGTCAATCATTGAGATGCAATAGCATGCATGTTAGTCTCCTTTGTATTTGATGAAATGTTGCAATGGGCAACCTTGGGCGCAAGATACATGTAACAGGAGCTGGAAGCTTCATAGCATTGTACAAATTTATATCGCTGATAAATTACAGTACGTACTAGTACTATACTAGTACTTCCTCCGTTCCTAAATATAAGTCTTTGCAGATATTTCACCATTAACCACATGCGGATGTATATAGATGCATTTTAAGTGTAGATTCATTCATTTTGTTCTGTATGTAGTTCACCTAGTGGAATCTCTACAAAGACTTATCTACTAGTAATAGCTAGCCCCACTACTAGTAATTCTCTATCCTCTCCTTGAGCCACATCATCAAAATTGACGAGCCGTTAGATGAAGTAAATCAATCATAATAGCCGTCTGATCTAGACGTTGAGAGGCTCAAGACTAAGCCACATGCAAGCATGCAGAAATATCGTGGCACATGCATGTGAGTGGGTTTTAAATCACATCAACATGTTCTGCATGCAAGCATGCACCGTAGCATGCATGTAGGTGAGCTTTTAAGTCCCATTAACATGTCAAAAAGAAAAATATAATCCCATTATGCAGTAGGAGTTGGCCGATCTTTTTTCCTTACGTGGGATGATCTAAATGATGATGGGAGTTTATTTAGTTTGGCTACCACATTTGTCATGCGGTCATAGATTTTTTTTAGTTCTATGAAATCGATAATTTTGCGCAGAGAGATATACCGCTGTTCCGCGGCAACGCTGGGACTCATCTAGTAATAGTTAGGAGCGGAGGGAGTACTATGTAAAGAGTTAGGTGTCGTAGCGGTGATAGTGTGAGGTGGGCCATGTAATCACCGAGCTCGTGGTTTTCACTGCTCTTGCACTCCTCCGTTGTAAGAATGGAGAAAATTGTAATCTACTACCTCCTTTCGCCGAAAGCGTGGGACATCCAGCAGTCCTACCACCTCAGTAATAAAGACCAATGAGCCGTCAAATCACATAGACCCAGCAGTAAGTTGGACGGATGAAGCAACCATCACTCTTGCGCCAGTGAGAGGTCGCGTCTGCTCTGCCCGGGCATGAATGCGACACCGATTCTTTGGAGTGGCTGGCCCATTTGGCGGGAAGCAGCGGCGATGGAGGGGCTTTGGGTGGGCCAGGCTGGTGAGGAGCGGGCGTGGCAGCTGTCCGCATGTCCCTACTGGACACGCCTGGAAACGAGAGGATGCACCAACTCTCGCGGCTAAAATCGTACACTACACACCATATCTCTGTAGGAGTAGGTCGATCTGTCGCACTCTCTAACACACACACGCACACGCACACACCTTGGTCCCATTGCACCTTCTAACGTGACTTATTACACCTAGAAGGAGGGAGTAGTAAGTATACGAGATACGGTGGCACACTGACTTAAGTCTAATACAAGTGCCCAAAATTTGTGTGCATGTTATAATAAGGATTCACTTAAAATAGTACGTGAGCGAACAGAGGGATCAATTGGACAATGTTCTCGAGCAGTAGCGAGATGTGTGAGGTAGTAAGATACACCGGGCGCTTTTAATTTTTCTTATTAATTTGTTTGTTTCACCCTCATTGGTGGGACCCAACGTACTACGTGGAGAGAGGTAAGGGGACTAAGGCTGCATTATTTCTACACCATTGTGGATAGTCTTACCACCAAAGCCACATGACACGATTATGATTGAAATCCTAATGACTCCCACACACACAAAAAAAAACACGGCATGCCTGTCACACGAATGCAGGAATGTATAAAAGGTTATTTTCCTCTCGTTGAACATAACGGGAGGGTTGTGTAGCTGGTTAGCCTGTTCGCTCATCAAACTTGAGGTCTCGGGTTCGATAACTACACTTGAGCATAATTTTTGCCAGGAGGATTCTTTGACTGGTCAAAATGTTTTCTAGGGTTTGCACGCTTCACACTCTCTCTCCAGCATATATATACATGCTGGTGCCTCAGCGCTTGTAGTTGCTCTCTTCACACTCTCTCGCCCTCTCCAGCTGGAGCCTCAACGCTTGTAGTTGCTCTCGTCACACTCTCTCGCCCTCTCCAGATCTAAACAAGACTTCGTTGGCCTCTCTCTCCCCTCACTGCTGCTCAAACAGCCGGCAGGATCCGTCCGCCGGGAAGGGAAGGAGGCTTTAACGCTGTCGCCGTTAGCGAGGAGGAATCCACTACCGGCGCTGCTGTTCACTTTCCACCCAATGGTGGCGGGAGGGCCTCCGACCCTTCTTCTTCGCTTGGCCGTCTGTAGCCCACCAAACCACACCCCAAGAACCTTAAGGTATATTTTACTTACTCCACATGCATTGCTCTAGCTGCATGTATACCATGAATCTAGGACGTGGTTCAAAGAGGAAAGGAGTGGGAAAAGTTGTATATAGCATGAATCTAGGACGTGGTTCAAAGAGGAAATGAAGGGGGAAAGTTGTATAGCATGAATCTAGGACGTGGTTCAAAGAGGAAAGGAATGGGGAAAGTAGTGGGGAAAGTTGTATCGCATAAATCTAGGACGTGGTTCAAAGAGGAAAGGAAGGGGCGAAAGTACTAGTTCAAAAAGGAAAGGAAGGGACAAGGCTGTAGAGTTTGAGCAGGACTAGATTTGCTGCGCTCACATAGGGAAAGGTGTCTAAAGATAACAAAACTGGGACCAACACAAATATGCTCCTTGGTTGTTTGTTCTTTGTTGCAACATACTGTGCATGACCACAGTACATCGGTAGATGCACATGGTGCTGGTGAGTCCGCTGTCCTGTGCAACTCATTAGCTGTTGTTAATCTAAGGCCCTGTTTGGTTAAAAACTCCCTTGTCCCTACCTGCTTGGTTCCAGGGACTAAATATGGACTAGAGGTTATTAAATGACATGATAAAAGACCATGTTACCCCTAGTAATGAACTAATAGAAACAAGGTGCGATGCGTGGCAGGGGCAAGCTGTTGGAAAAGTCCCAAAAGACTCCCTCGGGGTCTTCTTTCTTTAGTCCCAAATGCCCACTTTTAGTCCCGAAAAGTCCCTCCTGTTTGGTTTAGATGTGACCGACACGGAGTTTTTTAGTCCCTACACCCAAATGTCCCCGTAAACAAACACCCTCTAATAATGCCCATTTGGAAAATTGATGTAATGCCACAGTTAAAAGCAAATTGCATGTTTAATGAATTTTATTGTTAATATAATCTCTATGTTAATATTAATCAATGCCACCATTTGAGAAATGCTACTGTCTTGCTTTCTTTCCCATTTAGATAAGGTAGATGCTTCTTTTTGTTGGCTTACGTGTCATCCACCGATATTGACCACTAATTGTTTCCTTTGCACCTCTGTGTAAACAGGGTTATCTACTTCACCTCGTTGCCATTGTGACCTTTTGTTTGCACTTTGCACAAAACACTTTTGTTTTAAGAGTGTTTTGTGCAGTTCAACCAAAATGTCACACCGACAACGTTGCTTGATTGCTTGATCTTAGTGGAACTGCACAAGAGGAGATCTTACTTCCTATCCGTTAAGGCGAATTTGGTTCAGATCTTCTTCTTGTGAGTTGTTTGAATTCCGCATTATTCTGCAGTGTGCTTTCATATGTTGTGCTACTTGTACGACAATGTTGCTTGATTTTAGTGAACTGCACAAATGGAGACAAGACTTCCAATCTGTATGTGCACCGTAATATCCCATTGAGGTAAGATAAGGATATTTCACAACTGTCGGCCTGTATTTTGCCACTTTCATCAGAAAATTAAGTTTAGTACTATACTTTTCCTCCTTAATTGACATGCCAAATCTTACATTGAAGGCGAAGCTTATACATTATTGAACCAAGTGATGAAGGGAAGAACAAGCGGAAGAAAAACAAAATCAACTCCTGTCTGTAATGAAGCACCTTTGGGCTGTGATGACACAAGTAATGATATAGTTTTGCATCTTAATTTATTGCTATGGCTGGAACGAGCAATTGTTTTGTCACCGATTTGATGCCATACGTAATTATCTCTACTTGTGCAAACAGGGATCTTCTTTGAAGATACCATATATTTTAGTGGGCTGCACAAGAAGATGTTGGAAACATTAAACTAATCGAGGAGTATATAGTAAGCATGGCCACCCCCGTAGATAGCAACAGATGGTTCCAGAGAAGTGCTTCATCTGTATGCTCTACACAATCAGCCTCCTGACAAATGTTGGTACTCACCCACTGATTTCATCCATATGATTGAGCTTTGTCATCTCTATTGGTGTTGTGCTACTGTTTAGATACTGTCATGAAAAAGTGGTATTGTCCTTGAGAAGTGCTTCATCTGTGCTGTTTTAAATATTTCCTTTCCTTTTTTCGAAAGCAAACAGGGATCATCTTCCTCTGAAGAAGAATATGGAGTCACGTGAAGTGACTAGTTCCGATTATGCCGGGATGAAGAAGCCTTGTCTATCTTCTCATCGGAAGGAGCAGTTGAAGGATGGTTACATTACTCCCCACAAGACCAAACTAACTTCATTTCGGAAGACTGACAAATCTCCATTTTTTTTTGTGATCTTGTGAGTACAATGTTGTTCTATGATTCTTTACGGTGAGTTCCATTTTTCTAAAAGTGTGCTCTACATGGACCATGTATGTGCTGTTGAAACTATCAATTCATAGTACAGTTTGCTTTATACTAATCACTTTTTGTATTTGTGCAAACAGGGGTGCTCGACTTGATTTCAACAGAACTGCACAAAATGTTCATGAGTACATCGAATCATTCATTTCGACCAAGAAGAAAAGAGGTGCCCATAAGTTCAAGGCGTTGCAACATATAAGGGCGAAATCATACAAGCTTCTGTGGCGAATTTGGTTGATTTTGGTGGGCGCACAAAAAGAACAATTTGGTTTATTTAGCACGAGGTGCTATGTCAATGTCCGAACTGATGGCAAACCCTGCCCATTCCACAATCGTAGGCATTTGGTATTTTGGAATGGGACAACCTTGTCAAATTTTGCTCATTGATTTTAGCAAGATTTTCGTTTGATATTTTCGAATGGGACGCCCTTTGCTGTCAGCAGCGGTGATTATTTTTTTCTTTATTCTTTAGTTGTGAAGTAAATATTGCCTCTGACATGTGAGTCGCTGAGATGCATAATCATCGATTGTTTTGAATGTTCTCTATGAATTGCCAGGCCTGCGTGTTTGATTGCAATGTACAGAAACGCTAAAAAGCTGCTCAAACTCTTTGTCTTTCTGTTCCTTTTTACTTCGCACAGTGTGAAAGTGCATGCTTTTTTGTATAAGATTGGTCAAAGTAGAGATACTTTGTTGCAGAATAAACTTGTATGCAGACTAGAAAGGACCGGAGGAGTACATGTGAAACTGCTGCAAGCGTGGTGATCACCACAGGAATAATGCTAGTGCGTATTGTTTTGCATGTTCATCCAATGCCAAGGATACTGAATTGAACTAACTGAAATTAATTCATTCATACACGGTCGGATTTCATATAAACATGCCGAATTTCATTACATTTCATACATTCTTCAACTAAAAAGGGTGTTTGTGGCGCATGCATCTCCCGATGCAAGAGGCCGGGGTCATCCTCCTTTTCAAAAAAACTAAAAGGGGTGTCTTGGAGGTATAATTAATTAACGAAGCTACCCACTGTGTCTGAGCGAGCAGAAAGCCATGACTTTAATCGCAAGTGCAGTTGCAGAATCGACATGTGGCCTGTTGGGCCCATGTGTCACCAGCCAACTCGCACCAGTTAAGTAGAAGCAACATTCTTCTCCAGCGCAGCTCTCCGACTCCACGTCGCTGCCAAGAAGCTAACCGGCCGTCAATGGTCAACCCGCCTAGCTTGGCTTCAACCGGAGGGTAGCAGCGGTGGCCTTACTTGGACCCGAGCCGTGGCAACCTACCGTGTTCTACTCTTCCTCGTTTTCTATGTGGCGTGGCCTTGTTGGCAGCGGGGCGGGGCCTCGGCGGAGCCGACCATGTCCTCTGTCTCGTTGCCGGCGGGCGGCGCCTCAGCAGAGCGGTGGAAATCCCCCCGCATGTTGATGGCAGGGTGGGGCCTCGGCTTAGCCGGTGATGTCCTCTGCCTCGTTGTTGGCGGGGCGGGGCCTCGGCGGAGCCGGCGGTGTCCTCTGCCTCGTTGTTGGCGCCGCGGGGCCTCGGCGAAGCAGGGCGTCGTCGGAGCCGGCAGAGCGGGGACTCGTCGGAGCCGGCATTGTCCTCTGCCTCATCCTCGGTCTCGCCAAACAGCGCCTCGCCCGCTTCATCGCCCTCTTTGCTAGCCTCTTTGTAGGCGGCCGCAGCCTCCGCCACCCGCATGCAAGACCGCTGGCCTTTCGAGGCAGCCCTTGCGGGCGGAGAGGTATGAGTCGAGCAGCACCTCCTGCTCCGCCCGCTCATGGCGATCTGCTCCTCCGCCTGCGGGTGCTCTGGAGGAGATGATGGTTGTAGGCGGCGTTAGCTGCGCCTCCGGAATCGCTCCTCACGCATCGGCCTCACCCTGTCCATATATTGGGCACGGGCCTCGCCGATGGTCATGGTGCAATGCACCGCGCGAGGATGGCGCGGAGGAGGGGGTTGGCGCCGGATCGTCGACTACCATGTTCTCCATAAGGACGTCGTCGTCCACCGGATGCCTGCCGGCCAGCCGATCGGCAGCAATGGCTGCCATCTCCTTGTGGTCTGTCGTCCGCCCGTCCAAAAGAGCGCTGGAGCGCGAGGAAGCCATGGTGGGCAGTAGTGGTGTGGACAGGAGAAAGGTAACAGATGCAGATGACTGCGGCTATGGCCGACGCAACAGTTTATATAGCAATGTTGGGCGGGCGGAGGGACGGACGTGTGGCGCCGGAGTAGCCGCCTCGGCAACCGCGTATCATTAATATGTGCGGCAGATGGACGGATGACGACACTTGTGTCATTTGAAGGCGAACAATCGCCTGCACCGGGAAGCGGGCAGCCGGGCGATATTTGAAAGTGAAGCAGCAGGCGAGGAGATGACTTTACTTGGATAGGATGACAATGGGGACCCACCAGTCCATAGCCTCACGTGACGCATAAGTGCCTCCTTATTATATATATATATATATATATATATATATATATAACTATAATTTATTTTTCTTTCTCCTGGTTTCCTGACATCACGGTCCCACACCATTATCAACCTATGTACTCTAGTCAATAAACGAGAGAATTGCACAAGAAGCGGCCGGCAGCTGGGACCAAGCAGCTCGAGCCGTATTTGTGTTTTTGAGGTGAGCACTACAGATTTTTTTGATGTTTACCCCAGATATTAATTTTTCTCCTCTAAACAACAACGAAAACAACGCTGCAGGTATTAACTGGGCGGGCTGTGGCCCGTCTAGCCTAGGCCAGATATCCAGCCCAGATATTAATTTTTTTCAAGCTGAAAATGGCTAGCCCAGCTATACTTTTTAGGAATACCAGGCAAGCTCAAGTTGTTATTCACCGCCCCGCTGGGCTGCAAATCTTTCCTAGGAGGGATGCATTAGGCTTGACAAGAAAATGGGCTTTAAGAAATAATAAATGGGATGTAATTATAAAAACTGAGTAGTAACTATTAAAAAATGCACCAAACAGTGATTACTTTATAAAATATTGTTTTTGGAATATTAAAAATTTTAATTTCATTAATTGTTGCGAGCGCAATGTTTCATTGGATTTTTACATAATATAAATTTATATTGAAATTGTATTTAATCTGACTAGAAATTTCGGGATAAAAATATTCGGATCCCATCAAAATGTGGGAAATTTTTATTGAATTCTGTTTTGAACGGTTGGTTGAAATGGGCTGTAGTTTTAACAAGCGTAAATGGGCTGTAGTAAATTCCATTAGAATTAAAAAATGGGCTACACATTCTTACAAATCTCAAATGGGCTACAAGTTCTCTGCCACACACTTCTGGCCTTACTAAGTTGACGCGTCCCCTAAAAAAACAGAGTTGACATGTATGCAAGGCTTTGTCAACTTATAGTCAACACACGGTTCAAGCAGCAGTGGCTGTTGGATGTCCATCCAACGGATGCCGTGCTTCTTCTTCAATCTCGGATATTCTAGCTTCACCCACCCAAAAAATGATTCCTCCCCCTGACATATGGGGCGTACCGTTTCGGAAGCTGGCCTGTGGGCCTACTAAGTTGACGTACCAAGGGCTTTGTCAACTTAGTCAATAATAAACGATTCTAGCTGCAGTGACCGTACGATGTCCATCCAACGGCCGTCGTGCTTCTTCAACCTCTGGTCTTATTGCTCCAGCCGCCCAAAGCAGCGCCGGCCATGCCGCTTTGCTCACGCCTCCCGTGGCCGGTGTCTTTGCTGGAGGCCTCACCGCCCTACTACTCCCACCGCTGGCGTGCCATCCCTCCACTCACCCACACCCCTGTTATTCTGCGGGCGACAGAAGCGGACCAGTGAACCCTCGTACTCCTCTCCGCTTGTGCATCCACTGCCGCGTCTTCCCCGGCTCCGCGTCGTCCCCTTCCTAGGCCTCGCCGTCGTCCACCGCCGTGGTGCTCTCGGCACAGCGTGGTCAAGGAACGACTTCCATCGGACGTGGACTGTACGTGGAGAGGCTGACAGCTGGGTCCACGGCAGCCGTAAGGAAGTGCCTCCTTATTACGCGCAAAATAATTATTCCTCTACCTGACAGTGGGAATCCACCGGACGGGCCACCGTATTTCGCAAAAAAATTGATTCGCCCCCTGATTGCTGGGACCCACGAGCTACATCTTCGCACGCAAGGAAGTGTGTCCGAAAAAAAACGATTCCCGCCCATTGCTGGGACCCACCAGCTACATCTTCGCACGCATGGAAGTGCGTCCGAAATAAAAAACGATTCGCCCCCCGACTGCTGGGACCCACCAACTACACCTTCGCACGCAAGGAAGTGCGTCCTGGTAAAAAAAACGATTCGCCCCCTGACTGCTGGGACCTAGCAGCTACACCTTCGCACGCAAGGAAGTGCGTCCGGGCAAAAAAAAACGATTCGCCCCCCTGACTGCTGGGACCCAGCAGCTACACCTTCGCACGCAAGGAAGTGCGTCCGGGCAATAAAGAAAACGATTCGACACCCCGGAGTGCTGGGACCCAGCGGCTACATCTTCGCAGAAAGGAAGTGCACGATCGGGGCCCACCGGTCGAAGCGTAGTAGCGTTGTCATCTGATGCGTTGAGCGTGTATGCGTACATCTTTGGTCGATGTAGAGGCGCGCACGTGTCGTAGTAGAGGCGCGCAGATGTCGTAGTAGAGGCGCGCACGTAGCATGTACACGTACGTACAGCGGCTAGGGTGCAAGAAAGAAAATACGACCACATATGTGTACATACGGGCGGGGTCTCGAACGCCTGGTCGCGCATACGTACGGCGAGGGCTCGTGTTCATGGGGAGGCAACGGAATGTGTCGTGTTCATGGGGAGGCAACGAAATGCGTCGTGTTCATGGGGAGGCAACGGAATGTGTCGTGTTCATCGGGAGGCAACGGAACACGTGGGAGCCAACCGACTTGGACAGAACAGGCGATGGAAACGAGGCCTAGCATAGCGCACAACGGAGGAAATGGACCTCCTACGGTTGAAACGGGGGTCCTGTTGATCGGGAGGGGTGTGGCGTACCGCAAAACGGAGGAAACAGACCTCCTACGGTCGAAACGGGGGTCCTGTTGATCGGGAGGGGTGTGGCGTACCGCAAAACGGAGGAAATGGACCTCCTACATGGAGCAGGTGTCTGTTCTCATCGGGAGGGTGTGGCGAACGCAAAAGCGGGACTCCACGGGATCTTGTTCATCTCCACCGTCGACCTCCTCCGGCCTCCACGGCTACCGTCGACCTCCTCCGGCCTCCACGGGCTCCTGTTCATCCAGCCTCCACCGCGCTACTCCACGGCCATTGTTCAACCACCCCTCCACGGGCACCCCTCCACCGTCTACTATTCATCCAGCCCTCCACACCACGGGGTCTGTTCAACCACCCTCCACGGCCACACCTCCATCGTCTCATCGCTCATCCAGCCCTCCACACCACGGAGTCCTGTTCATCCAGAGGCAACGCCACCGCTCATCGCTCATCCAACCCCACCCCCGCAACACTCACTGTTCATCCAATCGATCGGCTTGATTAGCAGCGATGGCGAAGAATCACTCCATCTGGTTGATTAACAACCATCGATCGATCGCTCGGGTTCGATGTAGCGTAACTGCAGTCTGCAATCGCTCGGGTTGATTAGAGCCCAACGCCTCGCTCGGGTTGATTAGAGCCAACGCCTACGCACACACGCAGCGTCGTGTCTGAGAGAAACACGCATCGCTTCGGCCCCGACCTCCCACCGTAATCGCAACCGCCCAAAATTTTCCTACCCCTCGCTTCTACCACGGTCTTTTTTCCGTCATGGACGGCCCAAAGAATGTCATGCAGCTGCGTCTCCGGCCCGCCAGTGACGAAAAGCCCATTTACATCATGATTTTTTGTCATAGAAGTAGGAGCCCACCACATCTATGATGATACCGGGTTCTGTCACAATTATCGTCATAGAAGTGTCATATGTATGACAGAATTTTTTTTCGTTCGACCCAAAATGTCACAGATGTGTCTTTTTTTGTAGTGGAAGATATCCCCCTACCGATCCACATCCTAGCTTCGCTAAGATCTCAAGGGCTAACTCGACGAGCTCGCAACACAAAGGACACAAGATTTATACTGGTTCGGGCCACCGTTGTGGTGTAATACCCTACTCCAGTGTGGTGGTGGTGGATTGCCTCTTGGGCTGAGGATGAACAGTACAACGGGAAGAACAGCCTCCTGAGGCGAGGTGTTCTTGTGTTTGGAGGGTGTGGGGATGAACTGAATGAGTTCGAGACGATTTGCCTCCTACTGTGGTGGCTAATCCTATTTATAGAGGCCCTGGTCCTCTCCCCAAGTATTGAGCGGAAAGGGAGCCAACAACGGCCAATTTGAAAGGGGACAGCTAGTACAGCTTATCCTGACAAAAGCAGTCTTCGCTGCAAAAGGCTGTGGTGACGCCGCCTTGGGCTCCATGGTGACCTCTGTCTTGGCGCCTGCTGGTCTTGGTCTCATTGCACGATATGGAAACCTTTGCTTAACGCTTCTAAGATTGCTCAAGCGCTTGCTTCCTTAGCACCAAAGAGGAAACAAGGACACTGTGCGCGCTGGCGCCCGCCTGATCTTGATCGTCATGGCTCACGTCATTGGAACCTCGCGAGGTTTGCCTTGCCTTGAACTCTCCGCCCCTTGTGAGCCAGCCTGGTGAGGGCGCTCTCGAGGAGGTCTTGTGTCGTCCGCCTCTCGAGGCTTGGCCCTCGCGAGGGTCTTGAGTGCTTGTTGGTGAAGATGGGCGTGCAGGCCCGCTCATGAAACCATGCCATGGGCATGAGCAGAGCAAGTCTGGGGACCCCCATTCCCAGAACACCGACAGTAGCCCTCGGGCCCAAGGTGCGCTCGGGCTTGGCTTCGAGGCGAAGCCAAAGGTCAAGTGCAGTGCGCTGAGGGAGTCCTGGACTAAGGGGTCCTCAGGCGTCCGGTCTATTATCAAATGGGCCGGACTGATGGGCTGTGAAGACACGAAGGCCGAAGACTGTACCCGTGTCCGGATAGGACTCTCCTTGGCGTGGAAGGCAAGCTTGGCGGCCAACTATGAAGATTCCTTCTTATGTAACCGACTCTATGTAACCCTAGATCCCCCCGGTGTCTATATAAACCGGAGGGTGTAGTCCGGAAAGGATATACTCATTACCATAGTTATCTGAGCTAGGCTTCTAGGGTTTAGCCATTACGATCTCGTGGTAGATCAACTCTTGTAATACTCATATTCATCAAGATCAATCAAGCAGGAAGTAGGGTATTACCTCCATAGAGAGGGCCCGAACACAGGTAAACATCGTGTCCCCTGTCTCCTGTAACCATCGACCTTAGACGCACAGTTCGGGACCCCCTACCTGAGATCCGCCGATTTTGACACCGACATTGGTGCTTTCATTGAGAGTTCCAGTGTGCTGTAGACAATTGAATCGATGGCTCGCCTTGTCCTTCAATACAACATCACCTCCGGGGGAGTACTTGCCCCGGGCCAAACCCTCCGGCTGGGCGACTTTACCATGATCGCCCGTTCGGCCGTTGAGCTGACGATGACCTCTCGGGCCATCGGAAATCCCCTTCGCATCAACTCCGAACACTCCAAGCAGATGAATCCGGCAGAGCTTTCGTCCTTGAACGAGCTCCTAGATCACATCGCCGCTTTGGGAATCGGCACAGATTACGATCGGATCGGGCCTAAAACTGATCAAGGAGAAATCAAAACTCCACCGGTCACCCACCAGATAGCGGTAGTGGAGGAGCAGGACGGCAAGTCTTCTTCTATATCGAAGACGGACTATGTTCGGATCGCCAATCAGGAAGAACCGGATACCCACCAGCGAAAGGATGCGACCGGCCCTCTGAACATAGAATCGAACAGCGGTCCTAAACAACAAGAAGATACTCCGGAGCCCGAACTGTTGAGTCTGGAAGGTCTTCAGACTCCGGATAATCGAACGGGTCAGGGTTCGGATTTAATAACACCCACCCACCCGGATATAGGCGCTCTCATGAGCATAAAACAACAGTCTCAGGAAACGGTCCACCACTTTTGGGACAGATTCCTCCTTGTCAAAGACAAGGTAAA
Source organism: Aegilops bicornis (assembly GCA_021605145.1). Classification (NCBI taxonomy): domain Eukaryota; kingdom Viridiplantae; phylum Streptophyta; class Magnoliopsida; order Poales; family Poaceae; genus Aegilops; species Aegilops bicornis. The sequence continues at coordinate 516,910,184 of CM038674.1, forward strand.
AGATTGCCGCGACGAGGATGCAATATCAGCGCTCTGCAACAATTGCACGGACGAAGGAATTCTCAACGCCATCAATCGCCGCCGCATACTAAAGATCGCTGACTTAGCAACTATCGTGTCGAAGTACAGCGCAATGGAAAGCGCCTGGAAAACTCAGGCAGCTTGCTGGGAGCCGCCGGTCCCAACTCAACTCCCCCTACAGGCGAAGAGGGCGCACCCCCGTGGCACGCCCAGTCCAACTGTCAAGAAACATAAACCCATTATGCGGCACGGAACTGTTCTGGAGGGATGGCTCGATGGCCCATGCAAAATACACATGACACCAGATACCGTGGCAACCCACAGCCTCAGAGCATGTTGGATACTCCGGCAGGTAGCCAAGAGCAGCGAGGACATCCTTATCAAGGACACCCCAGAGCAGCACCCTCCAGAAAACAACGACACAAGAGTATTGACGGTCTTCGAAACATTCACTTCAAACAACAAGCACAAAAGGGCACTTCGCGACCTCGCCGAAGTCTGCCAAATTGCTGCAATAAACCCTTGGAATGACACGGCTATAACATTTAATGCCAGTGACGAACCGAAGTATAGGATAGTCCGATTGCCAGCCGCATTAGTCCTCAGTCCCATCGTGGACGGGTTTCGACTTACCAAGGTCCTCATGGACGGCAGCGGCAGACTAAACCTCATTTATGAGGACACACTCCACAAAATGGAAATAGACAGGAGCCGCATCAAGCAAAGTAGCACAACCTTCCGAGGGATCATTCCCAGTCGGGAGGCGCGGTGCGCAGGAAAAATCACACTTGACGTAGTATTCGGCACGCCGGAGAATTATCGGTCCAAAGAAATCACTTTCCAAGTGGCCCCTTTCAGCAGCGGATACCACGCCCTGTTGGGGCAGGATGCTTTTACACGCTTCCAAGCTATACCACATTACGGGTATATGAAGCTCAAAATGCCTGGACCAAACGGTATAATCACTCTCATCAGTGATCTGGACATAGCACTCCGCGCTGAAAACAAAACCGCATCCCTGGCCCTTGAGGCGCTATCCGGAGCCCTTGCGGCCGAAGAATTAACCGCACTGCACTCCACGGTGGACAGGGACGATGTGATCCTCGACAAACACCCCAAATCCACCTCCTTCAAACCAGCAGAAGAAATAGTCAAATTCCAGGTCCACCCAACGGACCCCAAGAAGACAACATCTATCGGGCGTTAACTGAACCCAACAGTTGGCCGCGACTTTCTGAAAGAATTCCTGCGAGGGACATATTTGCTGGCACCCTTCCGATATGCGGGGATCCCATAAGCTGTCCGAACATAGCCTCAATATATTAAAGGGATTTAAACCGGTCAAGCAAACACTGCGACACTTTTCCGAACCCAAGCGACAAGCCATGGGGGAGGAGCTGGCCAAGCTTATCGAGGCCAGATTCATTACAGAAATCAAACATCCAGATTGGCTGGCAAACCTGGTGATGGTACCAAAGAAGGACAAATCATGGCGCCTGTGTGTCGATTTCAAAGACCTCAACAAGGCTTGCCCTAAGGATCCCTTCCCCCTCCCCGCATTGATCAAATCATTGACGCCACCGCAGACACGACTCATCGTGTTTCCTCGATGCATATTCCGGATACCATCAAATCAAAATGAAGGAGTCCGATCAAGCTGCAACATCATTCATTACCCCATATGGGCCATTCTGCTTCAACACCATGCCCTTCGGGCTCAAGAACGCCGGTGCCACATACCAACGCATGATTCAAACATGCCCGGAGAAGCAGATCGGTAAGACAGTAGAAGCTTACGTCGATGACGTCGTCATCAAAACTAGGCACGTCGAAACACTAATAGACGACTTACATCTTACATTCGAAAACCTCCGTGCGTATGACACTAAGCTCAACCCGGATAAGTGTGTATTCGGCATCCCTGCTGGAAAACTGCTGGGCTTCATCGTTTCCAATAGAGGAATAGAAGCAAATCCAGCTAAAATCCGAGCTCTGTCACAGTTGGCTACGCCAACAGACCTCAAACAAGTCCAAAAACTAGCTGGTTGCGTGGCAGCGTTAAGTCGCTTTATCTCCAGATTAGGAGAAAAGGCACTACCACTCTATTGCCTCTAATGGCACACCGTTAACTTCGAATGGACAGACGCGACGACTGCCGGACTGGAGGAAATAAAGGCCCTCCTAGCAAGCAACCCAATCCTGACCGCACCGAACGCCGGTGAACCCATGTTGCTATACATATCAGCAACACACCAGGTGGTAAGCGTCGTGCTGGTCATTAAACGAGAACAAGACGGACACAAATTCCCGCTTCAAAAACCAGTATACTACGTATCTACTGTCCTCACACCATGCAAATCCCGGTACCCCCACTACCAAAAGATAGCATACTCGGTCTTCATGGCATCCCGAAAGCCACGACACTACTTCCAGGAGTGTTCAATCATGGTGGCTTCTGAAGTCCCACTCAATGACATAATAAACCACCCCGATGCCACGGGGCAGATAGCCAAATGGGCCATAGAGCTACTTCCATTTGACATAACATACAAGCCACGTCGAGCCATCCAATCCCAAGTACTGGCTGACTTCGTCGCTGAATGGACAAAGGCCGAACTCCCTAAAGAGTACGACGCATATTCCAATTGGGTTATGTATTTTGACGGCTCCAAAATGCTGGCAGGGCTAGGAGCGGGAGTCGTGTTAACATCCCCCACTGGAGATGTCGTCCAGTATGTACTCCAAATACTATAAACAGACTCCAACAACGCAGCCGAATACGAGGCCTTATTGCATGGTCTTAGGATGGCCGTATCCATGGGCATACAACGCCTAGAGGTGCGCGAGGATTCAAACCTCGCAATATCTCAAATAAACGGAGACTTTGATGCCAAAGATCCAAAGATGGCAGCTTATCGTAATGCCGTCTTAAAATGGTCGGCTCGGTTCGAGGGGCTCGAATTTCATCACATCGTCCGAGAAAGTAATCAGGCAGCGGACGTCCTTGCTCGCATTGGCGCCAAGCGCGACCCCGTCCCACCCAACATCTTCCTGGAAAGGCTTTTCAAGCCATCCGTGGTGTGGCAAGGGGAGGGCGGCAACAACAGTCCAGATCCAAACACAACCCCAAATCCCAAACACACCGATAGATCGGGGGCTCAGCCACCGAAATAACACCGTCGACCCACCTCATTATGGCAGTCATTGCCCCATGGACCGAACCCTTCTTGGCCTACATTAATAGGAAGGAGCTTCCCGAAGACTAGAATGAGGCTCGCCGCATTTTCCGGCGTTCGAAGGCCTACAAGGTTCACGACGGAGAGCTCTACAAGAAAAGCACTATGGAGTACTTCAAAGATGTATCTCCGAGGAAGAGGGGCGGCAGCTTTTAGTAGAAATTCACGCTGGTCTCGGCGGACACCACGCCGCAGCTCGGGCCCTTGTTAGCAAGGCCTGTCATACTGGGTTTTATTGGCCGACGGCCCGAGCAGACGCGCAGGACCTTGTCCAACGCTGCGTCGGATGCCAACTCTTCGCAAACCAAAGCCATATGCCCCCAACTGCCTTACAAACTATCCCCATTACTTGGCCTTTCGTGGTCTGGGGACTGGATATGGTCGGACCCCTTTGTCGGCGTTCTGGGAACGGGGGTCCCCAGACTTGCCTGCCTGCAGCCCACAGCGTGCCTAAGCAGCAGGCCGTACGACCCACCTTCATCAACAAGGCATCCAAGACCCTCGCGAGGGTCCAAGCCTCGTGAGGCGGACGATACAAGACCTCCTCTGGAGTGGCCTAGCCAGGTGGGCTCACGAGGAGCGGAGATATCAAGGCGGGGCAAACCTCACGAGACTCTCGTGACGTGAGCCATGACGAACGGTGCAGTGAGCGCCCGGTAGCCTTGGCGTCCCCATTTCCTCTTTGGTGCTAAGGAGGCAAGCACGGGCGAAGAGTACCGAGGCATCAGGCAAAGGTTACCATATTGGTGCAACGAGACCAAGACCAGGAGGACGGCAATGCGGAGGTCATCGTGGAGCCCAAGACGGCATCATCCTAGGGCCTTTTCGCAGGCAAAGACCGCTTTTGTCAGGATAGCTTGTACTAGCTGTCCCCCTTCAAATTTGCCCGCCGTTGTTGGCTCCTTCCCTCTCGATATTTGGGAAGAGGACCAGGGCCTGTATAAGTAGGACTAGCCACCACAGTAGGGGGCAACTGAGCCACAACCATCTCATCTAGCTCGATCCAATCCGATCGAGAGCCTAGCCACAAGAACACCTCGACCTCAGGAGGCCGTTCTTCCCTTGTACTGTTCATCATCAGCCCAAGAGGCAATCCACCACCACCACACTAGACTATGGTATTACACCACAATGGTGGCCCGAACCAGTATAAAACCCTGTGTCCCTTTCCGTGTTGTGAGTTCATCGAGTTCGTCCGCAAGATCTTAGCGAGCTAGAGCATAGATCGATAGGAGGGAAAGACTTCGCGTGCACCCCAGTGTTCGAACCTTAAGGGTTTGCCGGAACCCCACATCCGACATTTGGCGCGCTAGGTAGGGGTGCGCCGGAGCTTCTTCTCCACCCACCAGCTCTTTGACGTTCACCGGCTGCGATGTCCGGCGACCCAAGGGCCGGCTCTGACCGCTGGGCGGCCTGGCCGGCTCGGATGACACCGCCTGCCCATGGAGATCTCGACCCTGCACCCCAAGCGGCACAGGCGCCGCCAAGCCGCGCTGGGCGCGGACAGCGCGTCCAGGCGTCATCCACCCTCACCCCGTGACAAGTACGGGCCGCGGCAAGAGCCGCGAGTCACGCCGCGGCAACATCACGGCGGGAGCAAGCTAACATGCGGGCGGCACTCACGGTGGCAAGGGAGCTGCTACGATGCAGGCTGATGGAGAGCGGCCGAGACACGCTGCTTGAGCATGTTGCTGAGCTGCTAGACGCAGCGGCGTCAGGAGCACCACCCTTCTGCTATCGACTTCCCCCCAGGCCGCTGCAGGGCCGCGCGGCGAGCCTCACCACATCTGCACGCCATCAATTGCGCACGGGGGCTTCGTCAACATCAGCACGGCCGACGGCGTTAGGGCTCCAGCCCCCCCATACCACCCTCGACAAGCGCAAGTGTCACCCCCCATGGTTCCGGTCGGGTGCAGTATCATCATCCCCAGGGCGCCATCATGGGCGGAGCAACATGGAGCATGGGGCACCACGGCGAGGTGTTCGGGGTGGCGGCCCCGGAAGCCTACGTGCCCTGCATGATGGACCAAGGGCACGCACCAGAGGATGACATCGGCTCGTTCATTGGAGAAGATTGGGGAGAAGGGTCGCTAGGAGTGAAAGCTTTCCAAGAGCCAACGGAGAACCACAACGATCGCGCCAACAGCGGCGATTACAGGGTACTGCTAGTCTCTCAAGAACAGGTTTATGCTAACCATGGACTACAGATGAACCAGGTTGCCGCGTCGATCGACGACCCGTGCATGGTGGCACCCGCTCCAACAAGGGAGACGAGCTGGGGGCCGCCGGGAGGGAGCCAGGAGAAAAGGCCCCTCCCCGCGGCGTGTGACGCCTGACGACACCCAGAGGTAGGCCCTCTGCAGGGGAGGCCTCGCCAACCCTTCCCCCGGTAGAGGACCTGTGGTCGCCGAGGGAACCGCTGGAGTCCCCTTTCCCTTCTCTGTTTCGTCCTGGTCTCCGGTCGGCTCAGAGGAGGTCAAGGGTGGCGCAAGGCGGGACCCTCGTCTGGCGATATGAAGCAAGGCCGGTACCTGTGAAGAAGGCCCGGTGCCTATGAAGCTCGCCGCCCGTGACACTCTCACGTAATAATGAGTTGGGGCTGTACACGCCCCAGAGTCTCAGGGGTGCCGGCCTCAGGCCCTAGGGCTCCCTCCCACGCCTAGTGGCAGCACTTAGCTCCGCGCTGGTGAAAAGACTTGAAGACCAGAAGACTAGACTAGGTGCCGGACGCAGCCTTTTGCTTTGGATCTCTCTCTTTTTGTAGCCTTGCATTTTGGATTTGGATTTGAGTTGAAGCTGAGTTTTATTGATGCACACGGGGGGAGCCTTTTCTCGCTTGAGCATTTCCTTGCCTTCTGGATCTCGTTTTGTCTGGGACTCATGTCCGTCGCCTTTCCCTCACGAGCTCCTTGTGAGCAGAACTGCGCAAAGCACACGCGCACCAAGCGCGCGCTAGCACTGCAACCGGTACTCACCTCTCGACGGGGCAGCGAGTTCCGCAAGGCCCCCAGGAACCCGAAACATTGTAACCCAGCGCAAGACATGCGCTGGCTAAGGTAAACCAAGATAGAAAGCTCGCGTCAAGATTCACAAGTTCACGAGGACACAAGCTCACATCGCATAGGAAAGTAAAAACCGCAATTTGCTTACATGATGGGCCCCCCCTCTCAAAATGCTCTTACAAGTTTCCGAGGGCCATGCCCAAGTTTGTGCGCAGGAAGAAATGGCAGGAGACGGGGGATCAGCCAGAAATGTCGCTCGCCGCATCACTCGCGGACGCGTCACTCGCATCATCGTCGTCCTCATCAGCATCATCGCCGCCATCGGCGACGCCTCCGTCGCCATCGTGGACAACGTCGCCTTCGTCCGCGGCGACCACCACCGCGTCATCCTCAGAAGCGAAGGTCCTGACCAACGCGTCCACCCAGTCCTCAACCCAGCGCGCTAGGTTGCCCCAGACAGCCGCGGGTATGAGGGCGATGGCGGCTTCAAAGTCAAAGTTGGGGTCGGCATTCAGGAGGTGACTGAAGACACGCGAGAAGGCGCGCTCAAGCAAGCCGCGCCCCCTTTCCTCCACAAGCTGGCGAGCTCTGGCAGATCGAGCCTCCAGGCGTGTCACCACCTCGGTGAAGAAGGTCAGGTGGCTTGCGTAATCATTTGAGTGAGGAGTCGGCGCCTCCACATCGCAAATATGGCCCAGGGCGATATTGGCCCTGTTCCGAAGCTCCTGAAGCATGGGGGCGTGCTCGCGCTCCAGCGTTCGGCGTCGGAGCACCTCCTCCGTGTTCTGCCTCGCGGCGGCCTCTGCGTCATCTACCTGTCTCCGAAGGGAGCGTAGCTCGGCGCGGGCAGAGGCCAAGTCCGCCTGCACCGTGACCAGGGCTGTGGCCGTGGCTTCCGCGTGCCTCTCAACCTCGTCCAACCTAGGCCTGAGGGCAGAGGCCCTGCCCTCATCCTCCATGCCTGCGAGCTTCAACTTCAGGTCGTACCTGCCCTCCAGGTCCGCACGAACCTCGGCCACCCGACGGTTCACCTCCTCCTCGACTACAGCCTCACGAGCCCCTACAGCGTCTTCTGCTTGGGCAACTTGACGCTTCCTCGTCTCCAGTTGCTCGAGCTCGCGGCTACGCTCCATGGCATCCAGGGCCAACGCCTACTCACGCTTCCAGACCTCCTCTTCCTCCACGGGCGTCCCCCTCAGCGATGCATGAGCGGCCCTGTGCGCCTCCACCTGCTGCTCAAGAGACGTGCCCCAGGCCTGGAGCTCTCAAGCGCGCTTCTCCGTGGCCTCGCGACAGCGATCGGCCTTGGGAGCCTATCCCAAGGCTCGTGAGCGGGCTTCGTAGGAAGCCTTGAGAGATGCCTCGGCCTTTGCGTTCTCAAGGTCACGCTGATAGCGGCCGAGGTTGATGGCCACCTTCAGCTTGCGCCGCTCCTCCAACAGCCGAAGACCTTCAGCCTCAAGACGCGAATCAACACTCGCGAGCTCTCCACCGAGCCGGCTCATCGCCTCCCGGAAGAGCTCATGGCGAACCATGCTCCGCCCGCGCTCAAGATTGAATGACCGGCCTTCTTCGTCCACCACCTCGGGGGCTGCGGGCGGGGCGCCATGCGGCGCGCCACCCCTCGGCAGGAGGCTGGGGGCTGGCGCCGCACCCAACACCAGCCCGTCTTCGCGAGAAGCCCGAGCCTGCGGGAGCTTGCCGCTCGAGGGGGAGCCGAGGATCGAAGCCAACAAGTTACTGCCAAAGATAAGCGGAGGAGTCTTGGGCACGCAATGCCAAGCTCCATGCCAGGCCAGTGGGGAGGACCGACGGGGCCGCATGATCAGCACGCCAGGGAGGCATGAGTGCTCCTTCAACCAATTCTGCCCCAGGGGCAGGACTTGGGGCGCCCGCGGCTGGCGGGGTAGTTGACGAAGAAGGAGGCCGCTTCTCGGGAGATCCGGCAGCCTCAGTTGATGGAGCCCTGAAAGACTGGCGTCAGAAGAAGAAAGCAGCTCATGGAAGGCCACAACTGCGTGATACTTACACGTTGATGGCGATGTACTTCCTCCGCTTCAGCGGTCCGAAGATGTTGCTGCCGCTGGGGGATCCTTTCCTCTTGCGGAGCTCCTTGAAGTCCACGCAAAGGCGGCCGTAACACTGAACGTGGCGGCCAGAGCGCAGCGGGACCGAACAAGAGCTCGGGAGAATGTCTTCATGGGTGCTCGGTTGCGGCGAACAACCGGGAACCATTTCACTACGATCCCCTGAGGCTCCTGGAGCCTTGGCCTCGGGAGTCGCACGCAACGTCTCCTCAGCAACCGACACCTCAGGAGGGGTGTGGCAGGCTCCTGAAGACAATGCCCCAGGATCACCGCCCAGCGCGTGCTCATCAGCACACGAGCCACCGGTCTCTGCCGGGCTCGCCCACCTGCACCGTCACTTGGGGTGAGCCCAGCATCTGGAGCGAGAAAGGGAACCACAACGACATGGTCCTCCCGAGGCCCCTCCAGGCCGACCGGTCGCGACCCCCATTCATCGAAGAGAGGCATGGCCTTCACAAATTCGTCCTTATTCTCACAGCGGTATAGCAGGAAACTATTCCTGGGCAGGTCGGCCGGCAAAGAGACACCCGTCAGGACCTTGAGCATTGTCCCCTGCGTCCCAAGGAGGAGCCTGGACTCCTGGAACCTCATGTGGTCCTGGCTTCTGAGTAAGGACCACATTGGGAGAGAATGGCGCTGAAGCGGAGCGACCCGACGTTGGACGAATTCCTTCACCACCATCGGAGCAGTCACGCCGCGATCCTTCAGCAACTTCAACCTGAGCCAGACACGAGCGAGGACGGGGCTCGCGAGCCGCTGATGGCCCCAGCCAGGGTTAGGAACAACGGGCCCCGACGAAGCCTGGAGCAGAGGACTGAGCACACCGGCATCAACGAACAGCCATCATATCCGGAAGTCGCTCGTGGATGGAGGAAGCTCAAAATCAATCCCCTCGCCTGCCGTCGCGGCCACAGCCTGGAAGCTCGCGCACCTCGAGCACTGCTGAGGGTCGGCCAGATGCAACGAGAAGAAGTGGCAGAAGAGAGCCACCGAAGGGGCGATGCCCACCATGGCTTCGCACACGAAGGCGAAGATGGCGAGAAGCATCACGGACTGGGGATCGAGATGCAGCATGTGGATCTGGTACTGCTCAAGTACATCATTAAAGAAGGCGGAGAAGGGAGGAATCAAGCCTGCCCAGAGGGCATCTATGAAGATTGGGATCTCGGTGGCCGTCTGAATCGAGCGAGTGCGAGACGCGGGCCAAGCCACCGTCTCCCCCACTCGTTGAAGCTGGAGGCAAGCATCGGGCGCACCTTGTCCATGGCTTCGTCATTAATCACAAGAGACCGGCCGAGCGCCAGCGCGAAGGGCGAGGGCGCGGCTGAAAGAGGCAAATGACCCTTCCGCTTATCAGCCTGCTTAGGCGCCATGGGTATGGAGCAGACGGAGCGCGAGTCAGATTGGGGAAGAGAAGCAGAGCCGCAAGGGAGCAGAGGAATTGGGGAAGCAAGGCGCAAGAGGCGGAAGAATAATTGTGTAGGCCACAGGGGCCGCATAGCCGGGCGGATTCAAAGGCAGCGTGGGGAAGCGGAGACGCCCACGTCCAATCAACCTCCACGCATCGACCGAGGCCGCAGGCTTTTGGGGCCCGCGGCGCTCCGAACTTGACCCTTGGCTTCGCCGCGAAGCCAAGCCCGATCGCACCTTGGGCACAGGGGCTCTTGTCGGCGTTACGGGGAGCAGGGGTCCCAGACTTGCCTACCTGCGGCCCACAGCGTGGCTAAGCAGCAGATCGTATGGCCCACCTTCATCAACAAGGCATCCAAGACCCTTGCGAGGGTCCAAGCCTCGCGAGGCGGACGACGCAAGACCTCCTCTGGAGAGGCCTAGCCAGGCGGGCTCACAAGCAGCGGAGATATCAAGGCGGGGCAAACCTCACGAGACACTCGTGACGTGAGCCATGACGAACGGTGCCAGGCGGGCGCCAGCGTGCGCAGCGTCCCCATTTCCTCTTTGGTGCTAAGGAGGCAAGCACAGGCGAAGAGTACCCGTTTTTGGGACCTTCGTGCTCCATGGTTAGAACCTCTAAGGGGCCCCAATGGTTTGGACGAGGCATCAGGCAAAGGTTTCCATATTGGTGCAACAAGACCAAGACCAGGAGGACGGCAAGGCGGAGGTCATCATGGAGCCCAAGACGGCGTCACCCCAGGGCCTTTTCGCAGGCGAAGACCGCTTTTGTCAGGATAGCTTGTACTAGCTGTCCCCCTTCAAATTTGCCCGCCGTTTTTGGCTCCCTTCCTGCTCGATATTTGGGAAGAGGACCAGGGCTTGTATAAGTAGGACTAGCCACCACAGTAGGGGGCAACTGAGCCTCAGCCATCTCATCTAGCTCGATCCAATCCGATCGAGAGCCTAGCCACAAGAACACCTCGACCGTAGGAGGCTGTTCTTCCCTTGTACTGTTCATCATCAGCCCAAGAGGCAATCCACCACCACCACAATGGAGTAGGGTATGACACCACAACAGTGGCCCGAACCAGTATAAAACCATGTGTCCCTTTCCGTGTTGTGAGTTCATCGAGTTTGTCCTCAAGATCTTAGCGATCTAGAGTGTAGATCGATAGGAGGGAAAGACTTCGCACGCACCCCAGTGTTCGAACCTTAAGGGTTGGCCAGAACCCCACACCTGACACCCTTAAAGGGGGAAGCCATAAGAAAAAGTATCTGCTGGTCATGGTGGACAAATTCACTAAGTGGATAGAGGCTAAACCGGTCAAAACGACTGAGTCCGGGCCCGTGATAGAATTCATATCCGGTGTTGTGCACCGTTATGTTGTCCCACACAACATCATCACCGACAACGGATCTAATTTCACAGCCGGCGAGGTTAAAACCTGGTGTACTAATCTTGGCATTAAACTCAATTACGCCTCCGTCTACCACCCACAAACCAACGGTCAAGTCGAACGAGCCAATGGTCTTATTATGAGCGGCATCAAGCCCAAACTAGTGTGGTCTTTGAGAGAATCAGAAAAGGACTGGGTTGAGGAGCTCGACTCCGTACTCTGGGGGTTGCGGACCACGCCCAACCGTATACCGGATACACACCTTTCTTCATGGTGTATGGCGCGGAGGTTGTATTGCCCTGCGATATTATTCACGACTCACCTCGAGTGCGTATGTACGAAGAGAGAGAAGCCGAGCTTGATCGACAGGACAACCTTGATAGGCGGGATATTTGGTTTTCCCACACAAGACTTCAACATCTCTAACAATTCCCACTGGCGAAATAGTATCTCTATTGGCAAGCTTAATTGTAACATCAATACCTTCTATCTCAGTAGGTGCAATTTCATGCTTAATTTCTTCATACAAGGTAATAGGTATAACACTAGCACTAGCACCCATATCACATAAGCCATGATAACAATGATCTCCTATTTTAACAGAAATAACAGGCACGCCTACCACATGTCTATGTTTATCTTTAGCACAGGGTTTAGCAATTCTAGCAGTTTCACCAGAGAATTGAATGACATGCCCATCAATATTATCAGACAAGAGATCTTTAACAATAGCAATATTAGGTTCTACTTTGACTTGCTCAGGAGGTGTATAAGTTCTAATATTGCTTTTACGAACAACAGTTGAAGCTTTAGCATGATCCTTTACTCTAATAGGGAAAGGTGGTTTCTCAACATAAGAGGTAGGAACAATAGGATCATTATAAGTGACAGTCTTTTCTTCAACTTTAATAGGTGCAGCTACTTTTACTTCTAAGGGAGGATGATATTTAAACCACTTCTCTTTAGGGAGATCAACATAAGTAGCAAAAGATTCACGTAAAGAAGCTACTATCTCAGAGTCAAGTCCATATTTAGTGCTAAACTTACGGAAGATATCGGTATCCATAAAAGATTTAACACAATCAAACTTAGGTGTCATACCTGACTCCTTACCTTTGTCGAGGTCCCAATCTTCAGAGTTGTGTTTAATTTTATCCAATAAATTCCATTTGAATTCAATAGTCTTCATCATAAAAGAGCCAGCACAAGAAGTATCAAGCATGGTGCGATTGTTATCAGAAAGCCGAGCATAAAAATTCTGGGGAATTGACACTTTTGAGAGCTCATGATTGGGGCATGAATATAACACTGATTTAAGCCTCCCCCAAGCTTGAGAGATGCTTTCTCCTTCGCGAGGCCAAAAATTATATATATAATTGCGATCACGATGAACAAGATGCATAGGGTAATACTTTTGATGAAATTCCAATTTCAATCTTTTATAGTTCCATGATCTCATATCATCACATAGCCTATACCATGTCAATCGTCTCCTCCAAAGATAAAGGGAAAGCCTTCTTCTTAACAACATCATTGGGTATACCGCAAGCTTAAATAGTCCACAAATATCATCCACATAGCGTAGATGCTCGTCGGGATGCTTTGTTCCATCTTACGCATAAGTGTTAGCTAGCAGTTTTTCCATCATACCTGAAGGAAATTCAAAAGGAGTTTCATTTTCAATAGGTTCAGAAGGTTGAGGAGCAACTCTTTTCTCTACTGGACGGGGTGAAGATACCTTGAACAAGCCCCTCGTGAGAATTACTTTCCATAGTAACAAGTGACGGAAATTTCAGCACACTATATAAATTTTTCCTTACCAAATTCCACTTACCAAAGGCGCTACACTCCGGCAACGGCGCCGGAAAAGAGTCTTGATGACCCACAAGTATAGGGGATCTATCGTAGTCCTTCCGATAAGTAAGAGTGTCGAACCCAACGAGGAAGCGAAGGAAATGATAAGCGGTTTTCAGCAAGGTATTCTCTGCAAATCTTGAAATGAGTGGTAACAGATAGTTTTGTGATAAGGTAAATTGTAACGAGCAACAAGTAACAAAAGTAAATAAGGTGCAGCAAGGTGGCCCAATCCTTTTTGTAGCAAAGGACATGGCTGAACAAACTCTTATAATAGGAAAAGCGCTCTCGAGGACACATGGGAATATCGTCAAGCTAGTTTTCATCACGTTCATATGATTCGCGTTCGATTACTTTGATAATTTGATATGTGGGTGGACGGTGCTTGGGTGTTGTTCTTACTTGAACAAGCATCCCACTTATGATTAACCTCTATTGCAAGCATCCGCAACTACAACAAAAGTATTAAGGTAAACCTAACCATAGCATGAAACATATGGATCCAAATCAGCCCTTACGAGCAACGCATAAACTAGGGTTTAAGCTTCTGTCACTCTAGCAACCCATCATCTACTTATTACTTCCCAATGCCTTCCTCTAGGCCCAAATAATGGTGAAGTTTTATGTAGTCGACGTTCACATAACACCACTAGAGATTAGACAACATACATCTCATCAAAATATCGAACGAATACCAAATTCACATGACTACTAATAGCAAGACTTCTTCCTTGTCCTCAAGAACAAACGTAACTAGTCACAAAGCATATTCATGTTCATAATCAGAGGGGTAATAATATGCATAAAGGATCTGAACATATGATCTTCCACCAAGTAAACCAACTAGCATCAACTACAAGGAGTAATCAACACTACTAGCAACCTACTAGCACCAATCCGGACTTAGAGACAAGAATTGGATACAAAGAGATGAACTAGGGTTTGGAGATGAGATGGTGCTGGTGAAGATGTTGATGGAGATTGCCCTCTCCCGATGAGAGGAGAGTTGGTGTTGATGATGACTATGATTTCCCCCTCCAGGATGTAAGTGTCCTATTCTGAACAGCTCTGCCGGAGCCCTAGATTGGTTCCACCAAGGTTCCACCTCGTGGCGGCGGAGTCTCGTCCCGAAAGGTTGCCTCTGATTTTTTTTCTCATCGAAAGACTTCATATAGGAGAAGATGGGCGTCGGAGAGCCACCAGGGGGCCCACGAGGTAGGGGCGCGCCTGGGCGCCCCACCCTCGTGAGCGGTGTGGGCCCTGGCCTTCATCTTTGGCGACGATTTTTCTTTATTTATTTTAAGACATTCCGTGGAGTTTTAGGACTTTTGGAGTTGCCTGAATAGGTCTCCAATATTTGCTCCTTTTCCATTGAATTCCGGTAGGCATTCTCCCTCTTCATGTAAACCTTGTAAAATAAGAGAGAATAGCCATAAGTATTGTGACATAACGTGAAATAACAGCCCATAATGCGATAAATATTGATATAAAAGCATGATGCAAAATGGACGTATCATTGGGCGACCTTCAACTTTTCTTCAAGTTGACCTGCGGATCCTATTTTGCGATCAGCAATAGTATTAGTATAGTTGGTATACAATTATTTGTTCCTCAACGGAGGGGAATGTTACCAGAAGACGCCTTCTTGAAGTTTTCCAGTTCGGCGGTAGCAGCATTTAGCTGTGCCCGACACTGCTCCAGCTCTTGGGCTAGCAGGCCATTCTTCTCTGTAAGGACCTGGTTATACAATGATCCTTAAATTAGTTGTACCAACTGCTTTCAGTCTCGGGGGCTACGGGCATATGGTTATCCTTTTCGGACAAAGAAAACTTACCTGCACATATGTTAAATGCTGCTTTGTGGCTTTACTAAGCCCATCTAGAGCAGCTCGGATGTATGCGTCAGCCGAGCTGAAGGCATTGAATGCCTCTCCCGAGAACTTGGGGTCTTGTAAGACAGCCCTGCAACACTGATGATTCATGGCGCTCTCTACTTCCGAGTTGGTAACGGACATGTCTTCCGAACCCTCGGCCGAAGGATAGTCCGGCGTTGTCCCCATAGCGGCCCCACCTCTCCGGTAGAATCTAAATTCCGGTTGTTGGGAGTGCGACCGGCCGGATCCCCGGACATAGTCCGGCGAACCTTTTTCCTGATACATGACCAACATAACAATCATGGTTGGATACGACTGCTAAAGCATGCCTTCAAATCTGTACCTCTTTGACGAAGGACCGGCCTTGTCTTCGCTGACCTTCCTTTTCGAGGCCTTGCTCGGCGCGGGAGCCGCTCTTCTTGGAGTCATCCCCGGCGTAGCATTATGTGCCGAACGCCTCCCCTTTGAAGCATGAGATAGTGCGGCGGGTGAGGTAGTGCGAGGAAACTCTTTCGAGGGGGATTTCTCCTGATTACTTACGTGGGAAGCTGGAAGAAGACCAGGATAATCAGCGATGATGGCCACTTCCGTGCCATCATAGCTCGCCTGGTAAAACACCCCTTCCGCGAGTACCACGAATATATCTGGGTCCTCTTTGAACCCATGATCAAGCTCCCGGTTGTGGTTCTCCGGCTGTGGGGCAGGGCTATTAAGCCCCTCGGTTACCTTCCGCCAGTGCTGTTTCAAAATAAACGGATTGAGAATTCATAAAAATGGCTAAGAGCCGAGTGAATAAAAGAAAAGGGGTTAGGACTTACCCAGCTGGGAGGGTTGTACATGGAGTAGCCGTCTCTGCGATTGATGTGGAGAAATTCTTCTTCCTCCCCTTTGAATAGCTCGGCCAGTATCTTGGCTAGAGCGGCGGGGTTGTCCGGACCTTTCCGAGCACAACGGGAGGCATCATCCTCCCCGTTGTAGTGCCACATTGGGAGCTCTCTGTATTGAAGTGGCTGAACCCCTTGCACTATGGAGGTCGCCATTACCTCTACTATTGTAAACCAGACTGGGCAAGCATCCTTATCTTGCCCAGGAGCTGACGAACTTCCGCACTGTCCTCCTCTTCAAGACTTCGGGGACGCCAGCTGTGATGTTTCTTCAGCGGAACGCTTGCGAATTCTGGGAGACCCTTGCGAAGTGGGTCGGGAAGAGCGACATCTTCTATATAAAACCATTCGGAAGGCCATTCTTTAGATGCCTTCCTTGGTGTGCCGGACAGGTATCCGGTATCGGCGACGCGCCATACTTCGGCTCCGCCCACTTCAAATATTGACCTCTGGTGGTTGCGCGGGACAAGACAGAACAATTTTCTCCACAGTTTGAAATGGGCCTCAATGCCCAGGAACAGTTCGCACAAAGCGACGTAGCCCTCAATATGCAGAATGGAGGCGGGAGTAAAGTTATGCAGCTGAAGGCCATAGTATTCCAGAAGCCCCCGGAGGAATGGATGGATTGGAAACCCAACGCCCCTTAGCAGATAAGGGACGAAAAAACTCGCTCCCCCCGGATGGATTGGGAAAATCCTCCGCCTGGGTCTCACCGTTAAGGGAAGCTAGCCCTGCTCGAACAGGGACCATATCTGCAGGGGGAGAAATCCCTGCGTTTGCAGCTTCTCTAATTGGTTGTGGGCCACTGAGCACCTCTCCCACTCACCTCTCTCTAAGTCGAAGGAGGAACTGGGAATGCTAGCCATGTTGGAACGGCTTCTCCTAATAGTCTTTGGGGATTTTTCTCCGCGGGATACTGAATGGATCTAAGATCCGATCTCTTTAAATAGGCGTTTTTCCTGGCCTGAATGGGGTGTTATTTGCAAAAATACCCTGACCCCCTGCATTCGCTCGACACATGGAAGACGAGGTTATTAACGCGCAGAAGCCGAGGGGAGACATTGAATCTACGGCCGAATACATTACTTGGAAATCATTAAAGGAGGAACCCGCCTTGCAATGCTGAAGACAATTTGTGTGCCGAACACCTCGCCATTGAATGCTGGTTCGGGGGCTACTGAGGGAGTCCTGGACTAAGGGGTCCTCAGGCGTCCGGTCTATTATCAAATGGGCCGGACTGATGGGCTCTGAAGACACGACGGCCGAAGACTGTACCCGAGTCCGGATAGGACTCTCCTTTGCGTGGAAGGCAAGCTTGGCGACCAACTATGAAGATTCCTTCTTATGTAACCGACTCTATGTAACCCTAGATCCCCCCGGTGTCTATATAAACCGGAGGTCCGGAAAGGATATACTCATTACCATAGTCATACAGGCTAGGCTTCTAGGGTTTAGCTATTACGATCTCGTGGTAGATCAACTCTTGTCATACTCATATTCATCAAGATTAATCAAGCAGGACCTCCATAGAGAGGGCCCGAACCTGGGTAAACATCGTGTCCCCTGTCTCCTCTAACCATGGACCTTAGACGCACAGTTCAGGACCCCCTACCTGAGATCCGCCGGTTTTGACACCGACAAGCGCCACGGGCCCCAATATCCTGCGACCTTGGTCGACGCGTGGCAGTTGATTGGACGTGGGCATCTCTGCTTCCCCATGCTGCCTCGGCAACTGCCCGACTTGACAAGTCCCTGCGACATGCAAGGAAAAACCATCACCTGTGATCATGGGGGGCGCTGGTTGGCCTTCTCCTGCTATAAATGGGGAGGGGGGCGGGGCCCCCATCGCCCATCTCTTCCCATTCTGCTTGCTTCTCCCCCTTTGCTCCATCAGTGTCACCAATGGCGCCCATCCGAAGGTTTTCCGCGGCGGAGAAAGGAAAGACTCGCCTCGATGGGCTGGTGCCGCTCCCGCCGAAGAAGAGGCCGGCCCACCACCGGGACGAGGCGATGATGTAGGTGGTGACGAGGCCTTGGTGCGAGCGGCCTCCTCCCGGGTATCCGTTACCCCTGTACGCCCAAGCCGGGGCTCAGGAGGGAGAGGCGACGAGCGTCGGCGCGCGTGCCGTGGCCATGTCGTCGTGCCGCGGTGGCGCGCGTCGCCGCCCTGGAGTCCATGGCACGGACTCCTCGCGCGAGCTCGTGCTATGGGCGGCGATGCCCCCGAGCACTTGGATCCACTTCCCTTCCTTCTTCTCAGCCGAGATGTCGCCGAGGGGGCCCCTCGAGCTTTGGCTGCAGCACGCCGACTGCGACACGTCGGTGACTGGAGCGGAGGTTGAGGTCGTCTCCTCGGGGAAGATCTTCATGACCCGAGGTTGGGGTGAGGTCGCCCGAGTGTATCGTGCGGAGGGCGCCCTCGCGATCCACTTCGTGTACGACGGTGCTTCCACGCTGTTCTTCAAGGTCTTCATCGCAGAAGGCCACCGTCTGGAGTGTTGCCCCAGGTGGGGTCATCAGGCTGGCACCGCAGCTAGGGCAGGGTCTGCTGCCCGCGTCGCCAACGGCTCCACTGGAAGCAGCAGCGACACTTGGGAGTCCAGCAATTCTCCCGAACTCTACGAGTCACCGGAGACGAGCGACAACAGCTACGTACCCCCAAGCTCCCGCCGAGCCCGGAGCAGGGTGCATCGTCAGGCCGCCGCCACCACTGATCTGGATGAGGTTGGCGCCGGCCTCTGGTGGCCCACTATTGATGATGGCTTCATCCACAGGGGCACGCGTTGTTAGGATTTCCTAAGTTCTTGTCTTTTGTTTCCTACGAGGAATCAAGAAATGCCCCATGGGGGTGTGTAAAGGTTTTGTAATGTCTCTTGTCAATATGTCCTTATTATGAACTTGCGCGAGCGCGAGTCCTACTTCAGCTCGGTCTCCCTTTCCGACCTCGCGACGACTTGGCGCTCTACGCTGACAGGTCCTGGTCCCCAGGCAGGATGCAGCCGTCGCTGGTATGCCAGGTCGCGTGCCGTGGTAAAGGCCAGGAGGTGAGCGGCCCGAGGTCCAGTAAGAGTTCCTGAGGCGCGATGCTCAGGAGGCCCCCTTTAGCTCTCAAGCAGCCCTCGAGAGCTAATAAAGGGGGGTGACGTTGCTGCAGCAGGGCTGCGGTTAGTATGGTTCTTAGTCCTTAGCGGTTTAGCCAACCCGGGCTCGGGACTTATCTTGACGGTCCGGAGTCGATTCCTCATGATGCGCCAGATTCGTGCATAGGCGTCTGACGCATAGCTAAGCCAGGCCCATGCGAGCCTCTCCCTTCTCCATGCTCTCCTTCGTGCTCTGCATCCTCAGGTCCCGGCCCTTGAGCGAGCTCAGCCGCCGCTGGTATGCCAGGTCGTGTGCCATGGTCAAGGCCAGGGGGTGAGGGCTGGAGAGCCAGTAAGAGCTCCTAAGTCGCGATGCTCAGGAGCCCCCCTTTTAATGCGCAAGCAGATTGCATGGGAGAAGAGGGAGCTCGCGGTTCCGCCTGTCGTTGCCTTCAGGAGATTCCTGCAAGCCAGCACAAGGAGAGACACAGTTTGCCATTACAGTTGCTGGTCCGCCGCTGGTTGCTCCGTGAGGAGATGAAGGCACTAAGGGCCTAGTGAGGTGACGTGCACGGGGCATGCCGCGAGCCAGAGCTCGACCGCTCAAGTTTGTCGATGTTGCAGGGACGGACCCAAGCACAAGTGTCGTGCCAGCATGAGTAGCCCCCGTGGCGGGTGAGAATCAAGCAGGTGATGGTCATAGGTAGATTAAGCATCGAAAGCAAACTGGCTTAGGTAAATGCAGGGAAGATACATGCCACTGGGTTAGGCCCGAGCGGCTTGGGGATGATGCAGCCCGAGGGGCGCCCCCAGCGAGGTAAGCTAAAGACATAAAAATGGATACATGCCACAAGGACGGACCCACGCGGCCTGGGAATGATGCAGCCCTGAGGGTGCTCCCAGCTAAATAAACTTGGAAAATGTCACCTGATTCTGTTGATGAAGGAGAGTTGGGGCGGCTGAAGGTACGCGGCAAAGGGGTCGCTCCTCATGAGCCACCGGGGCCCTGAGCCTCGGGAGGCTCTGGGGGTCCAGGCGGTTCCTTGAGGACCGTCTCCATCTCCGTAAGGATGGTGTGGCGCCTGGCCTCTTGAGTCACCAGGGTGCGCCGCAGGTTGCGGTGATAGACAGACACCACGCTCGGCAGGCCAAAAGGCATGCGAACGTAGCTGTGCGGTGGGCCCTCCCAGCGTCCCACACGTGAAGGCCAGAAGGGCCCCTGAGAGCGGCTCTGTTGAGCCCTGGAATGTTGATGCAGACGTGCAGCTCGGCATCCTTGCCTGGATGGGAGGCTGCGCTAGGTGAACGGCGATCGCCACGCATGGCCCTTGCATCTTGCAGCTCCTGGGTGGTCCTGGTAATGAACTCCTGAGCGCTGGGCGCTCCTTGTCTTGTGTCCTCCTGAGGGTGACGTGCCACAAAGCACGCCTCCAGATGGTGCCCGAGCGCCTCCCTCGTGATGTTGGCGAGGTCCGAGGCCCTCCAGAAGAGAGCCCCCGAGCCCTGCCCGAGAAGGGCACCGGGCGCGCTTTCCTATGCGATGGAGGGAGGCGCCCCAGGTGCGGGCGCCGATCCGGTCGTGGCGCCGCTTGCTTGAGGCCCTGCACGGAGCAGCTGCTTCTTCTTCTTGGGGGTGGCCTCAGGAGGGCGCTCGCCCTTGCCGTCGGGGTCGTCGATTGCTGCAGCTTGGAAGGCACGCTCGAGCGAGCACACCGCATCTCTTTCTTTGCACGGGACCGTGATGACTCCGCCGCTTCCTGGCATCTTGAGAACATTGTAGCTGTGATGGGTCACGGCCATAAACTTGGCCAAGGCTGGGTACCTGAGGATCGCATTGTATGGCAGACGGATGTGGGTGACGTCAAAGTCGATGAGCTCAGTGCGGTAGTTGTCGCTCTGTCCGAAGGTGACGGGGAGGCGGACCTGCCCGATCAGGGTGGTGGAGCCGTCGGTCACTCCTGAGAAAGGTTTGGTGGGCTGAAGCTGATCATACGACAATTGGAGGTTGTCGAACGTGTCGACGGACAGGACGTTGAGCCCTGCGCCGCCATCGATGAGAGTCTTGGTAACTTGCACGTTGCTAATGACTTGTGAACAGAGCATTGGGAGGGCGCCAGCCGTAGCCGTGCACTTGAGCTGATCTGCCGAGCTGAATGTGATGGCGCACTTGGACCGTCTGAGCGGGTGCGTGGCCTCGAGCTTGGGGAGGACTGCATTCACTTCACCAGCAAACTGTTTGAAGATACGCTGTGAAGCTGGAGCTTGAGCTCCGCCCAAGATGCAGGCGATGGCACGCGGCTCCTGGAAGCCCCCAGCCCCCTCGTCCTAATGGTGGTCGTCATTCCTTCTTGGTGGTGCCGGTAGTGGAGGGAGACCGGCGCTTCCCTGAGGATGATCCTCACGAGGCTGATCCCTCCAGGCGCCCTCGCGAGATTGAACCTGCCAGCGGTCCTCACGAGGCCGGTCACGCCACTCCTGGCGCGGGCTACGGTCATCCCAGCGTCCGCCACCACGTCCTCCTCCTTGACCGTAGCCCCGGTCTTTGCGCTCGGGGTGTTCATAACCCACAAGTATAGGGGATCGCAACAGTTTTCGATAAGTAAGAGTGTCGAACCAACCGAGGATCCAAAGGTAGAACAAATATTCCCTCAAGTTCTATCGACCGCTGATACAACTCTACGCACGCTTAACGTTTACTTTACCTAGAACAAGTATGAAACTAGAAGTACTTTGTAGGTGTTTTCGGATAGGCTTGCAAGAAAGTAAAGAGCACGAAAATAAAACTAGGGGCTGCTAAGGTAAAGACACAACTAAAGTAAATATAGCGAGTGTGTAAAAGTGATGGTAGGTGTGGCAAAATTTTCCCTTAAGCAATTGACTACCTTACTAGACCGATAGCAAGTTTTATGTGGGAGAGGCCACTTCTAGCATGTCATCCCTGACTTGGAATTCTATGCACTTATGATTGGAACTATTAGCAAGCATCCGCAACCACTAATGTTCATTAAGGTAAAACCCAACCATAGCATTAAGACATATTGGTCCCCCTTCAATCCCGTATGCATCAATTTCTATGCTAGGTTGAAGCTTCTGTCACTCTTGCCCTCCAATACATAGTCCTATCAACATACAACTAACCCTATTGTGTGATCCACGCGCGCGCTCATATGATGGGCACCAAAGGACAGCAACATAACCACAAGCAAATTAAATCA
Source organism: Aegilops bicornis (assembly GCA_021605145.1). Taxonomy (NCBI): domain Eukaryota; kingdom Viridiplantae; phylum Streptophyta; class Magnoliopsida; order Poales; family Poaceae; genus Aegilops; species Aegilops bicornis. Next base: position 516,932,225 of record CM038674.1, read on the forward strand.
ATCATAGTAATTCATCAAACACCGATAGGACAACGAAAATCTACTCAGACATCATAGGATGGCAACACATCATTGGATAATAATATGAAGCATAAAGCACCATGTTCAAGTAGAGGGTACAACGGGTTGCGGGAGAGTGGATCGCTGAATATAGAAGGGGGAAGGTGATGGAGATGTTGATGAAGATGATGGTGGTGTTGGTGAAGATCGCGGTGATGATGATGGCCCCCGGCAGCGCTCCGGCGCCACCGGAAGCAAGGGGGAGAGAGGCCCCCTTCTTCTTCTTCTTCTTCCTAGACCTCCTCCCTAGATGGGAGAAGGATTTCCCCTCTGGTCCTTGGCTCCCATGGCTTGGGAGGGGCAAGAGCCCCTTCGAGATTGGATCTATCTCTACATTTCTGCGTTACATTGCAGCTCATTTCACCGTTTCACGTATATATGGAGATCCGTAACTCCGATTGGCCTGAAACCTTCGTCGTGATTTTTTCCGAATATTAGCTTTTTTGGGGAAAAGAAGAGCTTCAACCGCCTTACGTTGGGCTCACGAGGGTAGGGGCACGCCCAGGGGGGCAGGCGCGCCCCCTGCCTCGTGACCACCTCGGGCACTGGTTCGTGTTGATTTTCCTTCCAAGTTTTCCATATTTTCCAAAAATAAGCTCCGTCCGTTTTTATCCCGTTTGGACTCTGTTTGATATGGATATTCTGCGAAACCAAAAACATGCAACAGACAGGAACTGGCACTTGGCACTGGATCAATATGTTAGTCCCAAAAATAATATAAAAAAGTTGCCAAAATGTATATGAAAGTTGAATAATATTGGCATGGAACAATCAAAAATTATAGATACGACGGAGACGTATCAGGTGTCGACCGAAGCGTCCTTCTCGAATGGCTCTGAGCTCTTGACAATCGCTGGTGTTGTGGTTATGCAGGTTATGGAAGGCGCATAACGGTCGGCTGCTCTTGGATGACTCAGGCTGGTCCCTGCCGTGCTTTATGTCCGGCTCCGCCGCGAGCACGGCTGCTCCCTTGCACTTCACGTCTTTGGCTTTGGCTTTCTTCTCCTCCAGGTCCGCAACCGGGAGCTCGAGGAGGGAGAGGCGCCCCTCCTCAGCTTTTGCGCACTTGGTCGCCAGGTTGAACAGCTCCAGAGACATGCACAGCTCCTCGTGCATGGCGAGCTCCTCCTTCATCTTGACGCCGCAGACGCCATCAGAGAACGCGGAGATGATGGCATCGTCCGTCACCTTGGGGATCTTGAGGAGAACGTTGTTGAAGCGCTAGATGTACTTCTGGAGGGTCTCTCCTGGTTGTTGCTTGACGCGGCGTAGGTCACTCGCAGCCGGTGGGCGGTCGCGAGTGCCCTGGAAGTTGGCAACAAAACGGTGGCGCATCTCGTTCCAGGAGGAGATCGAGCCTGGAGGCAGGTTCAGGAGCCAGGAGCGGGCACCATCCTTGAGAGCCATGGGGAACCAGTTCGCCATGACTTTCTTGTCGCTGTTGGCCGCCTCGATGCTAAACTCGTAGAGCTGCAGGAACTCCGCGGGGTCGGTGGTGCCGTCATAGCGAGGAGGTAGATCCGGCTTGAACTTGCCCGGCCAGGCGATGCCACGTAGCTCAGGGGTGAAGATGCTGCAGCCTGACGTGGTCACCTGGACTCTGCGCTGGTGGAGAACTTGTCCTTGATGGGGTCCGCGCACTGCCGCCACATGCAGCACGCGGTCTTGCCGTGGTGGCGCAGGGAGCGCGGGGGCGTTTTCTCGCAGCCGAGGGACTTCTTGGCAGCTTCTTTCTTCTTTCGCGGGTGTCGGGTGCCTAGGCGCCAAGACTCCGTCTTGGGGCAGAGGTTGTGGAGGCGCTCCATGGGCCACGCCGCCCATGCCTGGCGGAGGGCGAGGCAGCGAGAGGGACGGTGCAGGGGAGCCCCCTGCGGCGCTGACAAGCTCGGCGATGCGGTCGAGTCAGTCCTCGTAGAGGTCGTCGACGGGGCGGTAGCGCAGGAGCTCGCTTGCCACGCAGAGGGCGGCCTGGGCATCCATCGGAGCGCGACGAGCGTGGGATGACGAACCGGCCAGGGTCAGTGATGGAGTGGCGGTGCAGCTGTCCTGCCGCACCGAGGGATGCAACGAGGATGCATGCTGCTCGTTCCCCACCGGGCCGATGGTGGCGTTGGCGGCAGGCGACGGAGAACGACGGGGTGGCCCGCCGACGGGAGCCATCTGAGCAACGCGGGCGGCGAGGGCAGTCCGGCGTTCAGCGCGAGCGCGGCGAGCATCCGCCATGGAGACGATGAAGCAACAGGACGTGGAGCGATGGAAGGGAAGCTTTGGTGCACCCCTACCTGGCGCGCCAAATGCCGGATCTTGGGTTCCGGCAAAACCCTCAAGGTTCGAACACTGGGCTGCGCACGAAGATCTCCCCCTACCGATCCACGTCCTAGCTTCGCTAAGATCTCATGGGCTAACTCGACGAGCTCGCAACACAAAGGACACAAGATATATACTGGTTCGGGCCACCGTTGTGGTGTAATACCCTACTCCAGTGTGGTGGTGGTGGATTGCCTCTTGGGCTAAGGATGAACAGTACAAGGGGAAGAACAACCTCCTGATTAAGGTGTTCTTGTGTTTGGAGGGTGTGGGGATGAACTGAATGAGTTCGAGACGAGTTGCCTCCTACTGTGGTGGATAATCCTATTTATAGAGGCCTTGGTCCTCTCCCCAAATATTGAGCGGTAAGGGAGCCAACAACAACCAATTTGAAAGGGGACAACTAGTACAACTTATCCTGACAAAAGCAGTCTTCGCCTGCAAAAGGCTCAGGTGGTGACGCCGCCTTGGGCTCCATGGTGACCTCCGTCTTGCCGTCCTGCTGGTCTTGGTCTCGTTGCACTGATATGGAAACCTTTGCTTGACGCCTCGATACTCCGCGCCTGCGCTTGCTTCCTTAGCACCAAACAGGAAACAAGGACACTGTGCGCGCTGGCGCCCGCCTGGCGCCTGCCTGATCTTGATTGTCATGGCTCACGTCATTGGAACCTCGCGAGGTTTGCCTTGCCTTGAACTCTCCGCCCCTCGCGAGCCAGCCTAGTGAGGGCGCTCCCGAGGAGGTCTTGTGTCGCCTGCCTCGCGAGGCTTGGCCCGTCGCGAGGGTCTTGAGTGCTTGTTGGTGAAGATGGGCCGTATGGGCCCGCTCGCAGAGCCACGCCGTGGGCCGCAGGTAGGCAAGTCTGGGGAACCCCGTTCCCAGAATGCCGACATACTTCTTTCGCTACTGTACTGGCAGTGGAACCCATAGAGTACTCAAAATACAAGATTAAGGATGGATTTGTTTCTTTTTAACTTTCTGTATGAATCTGTAGCCAGCCTGCAAGTCATGTACATTGTACTGACAGTGGAACCCTTAGAGTACTTAGAATACAAGATTAAGGATGCAATTTACTTTTTATAGAGGGAGAATCATACGCACAATTAACTCAAATGGATTGGACGTGACTCTATTATTCTCTAATGGCAACCGGCAAATTTCCTCCTGCGGGCCGGAGTAGGTTTCTCGGTTTACATGCGGGTTTAATGGAGGCGCTTGATGAAGGCGAGGAGGCGTGTTCAGCCGGGCGTGCAGCGGGTGGCGCAGTGCTATTCGATTTGATAGCTACTAGTATTATAAAAAAGAAAGAAGAGTAGTAGGGATAGAGATAAGAGTAGATATAGAGACTAGGGAGGATCACCATCTACTGCTTCGTGTGCTACTCCTGTGCTCCATTCGGCGGTCGCAGCGCCCCCTACAGCCACTCCCTCCTGCGCTCCATTCGGTGGGCGCTGATGAAATTTGGGGAGCGCACTCGCGCGACTGCTAGCAGCGACGACTTCACCGATGATGACTTCTTCCACGACCTCGGTAACCTTTTCCTCAACGACATGGGCGACAACCTCAATGCCAACGGTGCTGCTCCCGTTGCAGCGTATGTGTTTTTATCCTTCCTATTCAAAATCATGGTAGAATTCATGATTCTAGTCTGTGTCCTAGATTCGATCTGTTCATCTACTATGCTAGTCCACATGATTAGTTTAATCTCTGTTATAGCCCTCGTGATTTATTTTGTGCTTATTCAGATTAAATCTCGTAGTAACTTGCTCATATATTCAATTGGCGCAACGTCCCCTACAGCCACTCCCGTTTCATGGACGGCCTGGTCGATGCCTCCAAGGAGCCTTCGTCTACTGTTATGAGTGCCCGGTCTCCCGTTTCACGACGGACCTCATGCATCACCTCACGCAGGTGTCCGTCTATCACTACTCTCCCGCGGCGAAGAACACCAAGTACGAGACGTGCTACCTGTTCTCCGTGCCGGATTCGCTGGAGGATCACCGAGCCTGCTAGTATCGAAGGAGGACGGCAGCGTCTTTCTCTTGATCTTGGGCACCGGCGGGGCCCGCAGAGGTCGCCGCCCCATCTCTGTAGTGTGTGTTAGGGGCGACACCGCTGATGCTGACACTGACACAAGGCCGATGTACAGGTGCGTGCTCACTGTTACTGGCCCTCAGAGGTACGTGGGCGCCCACACCAACTCCATCACGCTGACTAGGACTGTGCCGAGCTGGGACCTTCCCGCCGATGTGGACATGGAAGACGCATGGTATGATCCCCCCTCCCCCAAGATGGTGCACGAGGACTCCAAGGAGATTCACCTGGACATATGCATTACCAAGTTAAATGTTTATCATTAGTCTTCGCTCAATGTAATCCGCTGTCTAAGCATGTGGAGAATTCTTATTTATATAGTATGATACCTTCCATGCATGATCTTGCTCTATTAGAGTATCGCGCTTGAATAAAAGTGTATCCATTTATGGTTTAGTCTAGAATCTTCCATGTATGCTTTTTCTCCATTAGAGTTCTCGCTTGCCATTAAGATTAACTGAGAATTTTTACTACAATACTGGTGAAAGACTTATGATGAACCATTTCTTACATCTTATTTGCCCCCTTCCAAGTCATCCTGATTTAATCCCTCCGTCTAGGTGTATAAGAGCATGGTTAATACTTAATAGTATAGCCAACTATTGACTATAAGAAAGTGTCATGTCATCTGTAGCCAACATGTATAACAATCGATACTCAAAAAATAATTCTTAAAGATCATTTCTTGCAAAGCACGATAAGTGTTATTTCTTCACAAGTTTTGGATGCAGGTTGAACAGTTGAACGCTTTTGTTTGCAAAAGATGCCTTTTTATCTATTTCACTCGGATGTTTGTGAGCTCTAGAGATGAAATAATATCCGAAGAAACCTATCGATACCCGTTACACATGAGATGACCCCCACATCCTTTGTCAAAATAAACAACTCCCCGATCAATGCATTTCACTCTTCCGTGCAATGCACGGGCACCTTACTATAGATTAGTACGACCATAGATTTAACTAACATTATATGTAGTACGATAAATTCTCATGCATGTCACCTAAAATTATATCATTGAAAACTATGTTCAAATATGATTCCAACGATATAGTTTTTGTTGACATGCACTAACATTTCTTCATTTAAATCTTTAGTCAAATTCAATGCGGGACTAATAAACCACGACCGATGTAGTACTAGTGTAGAGGGCAGCGCTGTACGGGAGTTTCACCCTGCTTGTGGCGTGGCAGTAAAGTCGTCATATCACAAAACCCCACCACTCCCTGTAATAAGTGGCTTGGTAAAATAAATGGACAAGCAACCATCACATCCCTCCGTCTTTTTTGCATTTCATCTCTCTGCATTTACTTTCTCCGGTTCATCTCGCACACTCGATCCTTAGCTACTACTCCTAGTATCCCTAGCCACTACTCCAAGGGCCAGTTCTTTTGGCGGCTTAAAAAATAAGTCGTCTCTTCCCCAGCTTTTCCCATAAGACTAGTCACAGTGGAGAGTAACATAAGGCACCTCACTCATTTATCTGGGCTTCTAAACTACTAGTACCTCCGTCCTGGATTGTTCGTCACCATTGTAATTTGTGCTAAATTTTGACCAAAGATTTAACTGATAAAATGTTAGTGCATGTGGCATGCACAAACTTTTCATTAATTAAATTTATGGTCAAAATTTGACACAGATTACAATGGGGACCAATAAACCAGGATGGAGGTAGTAGTTATGGGATTACTAATCTAGAAGCCTAAAAGAAGTAGCCCGTGGTACTCCTAATAGTAGTACTCAAGTTGGAATTCCAATTGCACGACACAACTTGTTAGGCAAAAAATTCGATACAGGGTGTAGGAATCCGTTTGGGAATTTGCATGCCTTCCCGGCCAGTGAGATACTCTGTACAAAGTACGATAGAGAAATAACCACAGAGAAGGAAGCTAAAAGTAAACAATCAAACGAGCATTTTTGCATTTGTTTTGCGTTGAATCATTTCACAAGCTTGACTAGTACTGTTTTTATACTTTTACAAAAACCGCATCGTAATGTTAAAACGTGCATTTGCACGTACATAAGTAATAGTAGTAGCACAGTCTGCAAGCATATATAGAGAGAGACGTGTAGTGCGATAGTATATATAGTATAGTTTGTGTTATATGCATGTACTTACAAAATGCGTACGGATACACAAGGTTTGCAAACTTTTCCTTTTACATACTCAATTAAGGACGCTAATAATTCCCGAACGTTCAGGATTTATCATTTGCATCCCAAAACTAGTGAGATCGCCTTACGAAACTAAATTATATTCCTAATAAAAGCCACGGCGCTCGCAGGAGCGCTTGCGGCGTGCCACAATTGCCTGGTGCGCTGCCGTTTCCCAACGCGCCGACACAACACCTCTTCCTCAGCCTCGCAACTCGCGAGGTGCTGATTGGTGGCTTGCCAGTGGGCCAGCACGATCTCACCAGTGTGGTGATCCGGCGCCAATAGGTACTCCTCCTCTCTGGAAGCATGCACCCGGTCCACGTACCGCCAAGCGTAGATGAGGCGCTTGGGCCCAACTGCACTCAGAGCTTTGGCACGGGCGTCCTCCGCCACCCTCACGGCCCTCGCACGAGCCTTTTGCCAAAGAGCCAATTGCCTGACTCTCTCGGACACGACATAGGCCTGCCAAGTAGCTTGCCCCGCGGCGCGCTTCTCTTCCTCGACCTTCTTCTCTGCCTCTATTTTGGCGTGTTCTGCCGGAGGCAAAGCCTCCCACAAGGCGACATCCATTTCTTTCCAAAGCTCCTCAAGGCTAGGGGGCTCAGCGGGCGGCGTGGCGTTCTCCTCGTATCAGGGAGCCGATGCGTCCTCCGACGCGCGTGCTGGCAAGATTGGGAACGCCGACGCATACACCTCGACGTGTCGCGACAAGGAGGGGAACACCGACGCGTCCTCCTCGACAAGTGGCGGCGAGGAACGGTATGTCGGCGCGTAACCGTCCGTGCGGTGCAGCGAGGGGTGCCTAGGGCTTGGGAGGGGCGATGCCATGGTGGTCGACGTGAGAGGGAGGGGGAGGAGGTAGTGATGAACGTGAGTGTTCTTTTGAATGCCGTGGGAGGCGCAGTATTTATAGAGAGCAATGGCACACCTACATAAGATATGGACTGAGCTTCACTGACTTAACTGCAGGTGCAGTTGCGTCACTGACATGTGGGCCAGATGCCTGTTGGGCCCACATGTCAGTGACCCAATGCACCTGCAGTTATGTAAGTGAAGCAGCATCCCGTAAGATATGTTGCATGATTAACGTAACCGCTACATGGGCATATTTGTTGGAGTAAATTACGGGGGAAGGAAGGGGTGGAAATATTGCTGGTCACAACAGATTGGACGAGCGCGGGGGCAGGAGAGTCATGCATATAGATTTTTTCCACACGGGGTGAAGTGGTGGGACTGCTGGAGGGAGAAGGAGAGTCAAGCAGGCGTTCAGATTTCAAGGTGCACTAAATTATTGCATGCGATGATTAAGGCTAGCCATAGTGGTGGTAATGTGGTATCTTACTAGCTGGTATCATGCACACGGGACTAGCAAACATGCTGAAGTGGCAAACAATTAAAGAAGAGAGGGGGGTTAGAGTAACATAGGTAGATACCGTATCATGTTAAATACTATGCTACTTTGTGTCATACATGGCACTATAAAGGTAGTTCCGTATCATACACTAGTATCATGCACATGATACTAGCATATGATAGTTTCTACTATGAGTAGCCTAAGGAGTATTGACTAATCTCTACTCTCTATCTCGACTCTTATCTCTATTTTCTACTCTATACTCCTATAAAAATATCAGTTGGTGGTGATGGTGTGTCTGCCTCTAGACAACGTGAGCCGTTTCTACTTGGAACCAACGGCTGAGATGTGTGTGCATAGAGACATGGCCTTGCCACCGGAGGTAACAGATATTTACCCACCTCTGCCACTGTATAAAATATGGAACTACTCATCCCAGCCTCATTTCCTTTCTTGTTCATCTCCTTGCATTCTTGCCGGCGGCGGCGAAGGTTCCTGAAGATGGAGTCCAGACTCTAGAAACCACTACAAAAACTATTCCACCGCCTCTATCTTGGTAAGTGTAGGTGAAAATTTTGAATCGAGCCCTTTAAACTAGAAGGGAGGTAGTAATACTCTCATAGATAACCTGATTGTGATGAATAGATAGGACATGGCACGCACCTGGACGGAGGAACTAGTCTGCATTGTGCATATAAGTTTTGTCTGAAGTCAATGTACCTCTACTTTGACCAAACTAATAGAAAAATGTATCAACATTCACAATGTCAAATCAATATTCTTATACTCATTATAAAACGTACTTTCATAAAATATATATTTGGTATTGTAGATATTGATATTTTTAGTATAAATTTGGTCAAAAACTTTGCAAACTTTGACTTGACACAAATTTTACGCGGAGTAAAAAGGACCACAGGGAGAATCATGCATGCGGAGTAGGAAAGAAATTGCTCATTTATAGCCGGCCGAAGTCCCAAAGGGCGCGACCGTGCGAGGGGGGCGAAGGTCGTGGGAGGCGTGACGGTTGACGGAATTAAGTGAAGTAACATCCACGCGCCGGCATGGCGTGCGAACACGCAGAAGCTATACCGTCAGGCCTACGATATGGCTCTACTAGACATGACATCTAGTGGGTCCCGAATAGTACTCGAGAACTCTTTGGGGGCATGCACACGTTTATCCATCGGGCAAGCCAACAACCGCACACAGTTCGCATGCCCTACTCGTCCCCGTCTTCTACCTTACAACATTTCGCTCCTAGTCATCTCGTCCTTTCACATTACACTAGTTCAACTTCTCCTAACCCGCCTTCAAAATCCATGGCCTCCCAAATCTCCATGATCGCCGCTGAGTACCAGGTCAGAGCCATCACCGGCGATGAGTTCATTGTCAGCTACACCCGTAGATCCGCGACGGTGAAAGCATGCCTTGCTTGCTGTCAGATTCTGGGTTCCGACAAACCCTTGAGGTTCGAACTCTGGGGTGCGCATGAAGGACTCTCTCCCCTAGCTCGCCGAACGTTGCGGGCCACCGTTGCGGTGTAATACCCTACTCCAGTGTGGTGCACAAAAAACGCGAGAGTTTATGCTGGTTTGGGCCACCGTTGCGGTGTAATATCCTACTCCAGTGTGGTGTGGTGGATTGCCTTGTAGGCTGAGGATGAACAAGTACAAGGTAGGAACAACCTCCTGAGGGGAGGTGTTCTTGAGCTTGGTGAGCTAACGCGTATGACGGCGGTCTCGATGATCCGTCTCCTTCTATGGTGGTGGCTGATAACCCACAAGTATAGGGGATCGCAACAGTTTTCGATAAGTAAGAGTGTCGAACCCAACGAGGAGCTAAAGGTAGAACAAATATTCCCTAAAGTTCTATCGACCACCGATACAACTCTACGCACGCTTGACGTTCGCTTTACCTAGAACAAGTATGAAACTAGAAGTACTTTGTATGTGTTTTTGGATAGGTTTGCAAGAAAATAAAGAGCGAAAAAAATAAAAGCTAGGGTCTGTTGTAAGTAAAGAAGCAATAAAGTAAATATAGCGAGTGTGGAAAGTGGTGGTAGGAGTTGCAAAATTGTCCCTTAAGCAATTGACTACTTTACTAGACCGATAGCAAGTTTTATGTGGGAGAGGCCACTGCTAGCATGTCATCTCTTACTAGGAATTCTATGCACTTATGATTGGAACTATTAGCAAGCATCCGCAACTATTAACGTTCATTAAGGTAAATCCCAACCATAGCATTAAGATATATTGGTCCCCTTCAATCCTGTATGCATCAATTTCTATGCTAGGTTGAAGCTTCTGTCACTCTTGCCCTCCAATACATAGTCCTATCAACATACAACTAACCCTATAGTGTGACCCACGCGCGCTCATATTATGGGAACCAAAGGACAGCAACATAACCACAAGCAAATTAAATCACTCATAGCAATTCATCAACCACCGATAGGACAAAGAAAATCTACTCAGACATCGTAGGATGGCAACACATCATTGGATAATAATATGAAGCATAAAGCACCATGTTCAAGTAGAGGGTACATCGGGTTGCGGGAGAGTGGACCGCTGTAGATAGAGGGGGGAAGGTGATGGAGATGTTGTAGGATCTTGAGAAGAGGTGTCTAGAGGGGGGGGGGGGTGATTAGACACTAAGTACCAAAGTTGCAGTTTTTAACTTCTTTTCGGTTTAACTGGGGTTTACGCACAAGTTTAACATTCTCAATACATAACAAGCAAACATGCAAAGAGTATATAGGCAGCGGAAAATAAAGCATGCAACTTGCAAGAATGTAAAGGGAAGGGTTTGGAGGATTCAAACGCAATTGGAGACACGGATGTTTTTGTCGTGGTTCCGAGTAGGTGGTGATATCGTACATCCACGTTGATGGAGACTTCAACACACGAAGGGTAACGGTTCTTGTGAGTCCACGGAGGGCTCCACCCACAAAGGGTCCACAGTAGCAACCTTGTCTATCCCACCATGGCCGCCGCCCACGAAGGACTTGCCTCACTAGCAGTAGATCTTCACGGCAGGCGATCTCCTTGCCCTTACAAACTCCTTGGTTCAACTCCACAATCTTGTCGGAGGCTCCCAAGTGACACCTAGCCAATCTAGGAGACACCACTCTCCAAGAAGTAACAAATGGTGTGTTGATGATGAACTCCTTGCTCTTGTGCTTCAAATGATAGTCTTCCCAACACTCAACTCTCTCTCATAGGATTGGATTTGGTGGAAAGAAGATTTGAGTGTAAAGCAACTTGGGGAAGGCTAGAGATCAAGATTCATATGGTTGGAATGGAACATCTTGGCCTCAACACATGAGTAGGTAGTTCTCTCTCGAAATAGGATGCTTTGGAAGTGTAGGTTTGTTACGATGGCTCTCCACGAATGAAGAGGAGGTGGAGGGTATATATAGCCTCCACACAAAATCTAACCGTTACACACAATTAACCAAACTCGGTGGGACCGAATCATCAAACTCGGTCGGACCGATTTAGTAAACCTAGTGACCGTTAGGGTTTTCGGTGGGACTGAAATGCATCTCGGTAGGACCGATATGGTTAGGGTTAGGGCATAACGTAATCTTGGTGAGACCGATTACACAAACTCGGTGAGACCGATTTTGGTAATTAGCTAACGAGAGAGTTGGTCAGGCAAACTCGATGAGACCGATTACTCAAACTCGGTGGGACCGATTTGGGTAATGAGCTAACCAGAAAGTTTGCATTGTAATCTCGGTAGTACCGATTGCACAAACTCTGTGAGACCGATTTTGGTAATGGACATACATAGAGAGATTACAATCCCATCTCGGTGAGACCGAGATCCCTATCGGTGAAACCGACTTGCTTAGGGTTTGTGGCAATGGCTATGACATCTGAACTCGGTGGCGCCGGATAGAAAGAATCGGTAGGGCCGAGTTTGACTTTGGGTTTAGGTCATATGTGGATGTGAGAAAGTAGTGGAGGGTTTTGGAGCATATCACGAAGCACATGAAGCAAGAGGCTCATTAAGCAACACCTCATCCGTCCTTGATAGTATTGGCTTTTCCTATAGACTCAATGTGATCTTGGATCACTAAAATGTAAAATGAAGAGTCTTGAGCTTGAATGTAACATCCCAAATTTTCAATTTGGAATGTTATACATAGAGCATCATTGCATATCATATTTTTGTTGCATTTTTGCTCGATCCTAGAAATTCTACACAACTCAAGGACCCACAGAGAGAGTTGGGGATTTCGTTATTTTCATATTTGAGTTTTCTCAAATTTTGAAGATAGGATCGTTTGATTTTAATTATTTTATCTTCATCTATTTCTACTATCAAAATATGAGAGAGGGAATAAAATGACTTTCCCAAAATAAAGAAATAATGAAGATTTAATAATAAAATAAAATCAAATAATATTTTATTTTGGAGTTTTTCGCCTTTTTATTTGAATTTAGGAAAAAATGCACGTTTTTCAAAATTGCATTTAGGCCCCAAATAAATTGTTCATCTAGTCCGGCTTGATTTTAGAAGCCGGGGAAAATTTATTTCGGGATTTTCTGAGTCCGTTTAGTATTTCTTTTTATTTTTCTTCTGTGCGGAATTATTTAAAAAAAAACGCGCACCGAACTACGGGCCGTGTCCGCCTAGGACACCCGGCCCGCGGGGGCTTTATAAGCCGGCCGACCCAGGACCGAAACCCTAGCCGCCAGCCGCCCCGACCCGCCGCCGCTGCCGCCGCCGCCCGCGCGCCGTCGCCAGACGCCCGCCGCAGCCGGATCCGCCGCCGCCCGCCCGACCCGCGGACCCGCGCCGCCGCCGCGGATCCCACGGACGAGGTTCGCCGCCGCCTCGTAAACAGTGCCGCCGGTTTTTTTAAAAAAACGAGGCGGTTTTTCTTCGGTTTTTTTTGTTTTCGTTTTTTTAGTTTCGGTTTTTTTCGGTTTAGGTTAAATAGCGAATGTTCGTTCGTTCGCTCGTTTTTAACGAACACGTTCGTCAGATTAGTTTAGTTAACGAACGTCCGTTTGTTAACCTGTTCGTCGTTTTTCTTTTTCTCGGATTTAATCCGCGATTTTTCTGATCGCGATTCCTGATCCGATTTTCGTTTTAGTATAACTTTTCGCTCGTTTATCGGAATCAGGCAATTCAAGCGCCTGGAGTTTCGTCTCGAAACCCTCTCTCCGAATAACCAACTTAAACAAGTTTTTGCTTCTGTAAAATTTGACTTAGATCCAGATTAGTAAAACAGAGCTGTTTTCTTCCGCCGTTTGACTGTCGTTGCTTCGTTTGATTTGATTCTTTTTGCAAACCGGAGTTCTTAAGTTGAACTATCTGGGTAGATCTTCTATTTGAGTTTTACTTGTGCATTAGATGAGTACTTATTGTATGCTTGTTTCTTTGTCTGTGATAGAATACCCGGAGTGCGCCGCTTGTTACTTCGAGTCTCTAGGTTTCGTGGATCATCAACAAGGTAAGTAACACTTTGATCATGCCTTTTCTACTACCCAGTTTTATGCATTAGATCTATCATCAAACATTGCATGATTAGGATCTAATTAAATTGTGGGATGGGAAGTAGATTGAGGTAGTACCTATTACCTGATTTATATTCAAACCTTTGGGAGTTACTTCGACGTTTGCTTATTATGCCATGCTATGCTAGTATACGTGGATTGGGTGAGTGTATCCATGACAGATGTGAGATTGTTAATTAATGGTTTATTTAAGGTGGCAACTTAAACACACATCTGGGTGGATTGAGGCACCTGGTTTCCATCAGGACTTGCCTGTTTTTCTTCGGACCGCCACCTAGGCTCAAAGGGATCATGAGATTATTCATGCTAGAAACTTCCGTGTGCAGCCACATGCTAGTATGGGCTCTAGCATAGTTGACTAAGTTGTGCGAACTCTTACGGGTGGACTAGCTGATGTAGGGGTTGTAGGTTGGTACGGTCTACCCAAACGTAAGGTGCTAGCGCTTCTGAAAGACTATGTCTCGGTCATCCGTTTCTCAAACACCATGTAGTGCGAGAAATCAAACGGAGGATATTGAGTCTTGTGGGGAAAAGTGCACAAACCTCTGCAGAGTGTATAAACTAATCATGGTTAGCCGTGTCCCCGGTTATGGACATCTTGAGTATCTAGTACTTGGATTATCATGTGAATCTCATCATGTTACTTCTAATTAATATTGTTTGGTTTTTAATGAGTACTTTTAATTGGGATTGAGAATGTTGTCAACCATTCTCAATGTTTCACAACCACCATGATAGTTAAATAAATTTATTCCTTTGCAATAGGGAAAAATTGGCTTTACGCAAAACTGTAACCATATAGCTTTCCACCAGCCAAATATGCATGTAGTATAGGCTTATTCTTCCATTATTCTCTATGTGTTACTTTGCCAGCATATTCCATGTGCTGACCCGTTTTCGGGCTGCAACGTTTCATGTTGCAGACTTTTGAGACGACGAGTAAGGTGCTTAGGTCGTGGTTCTATACTCAGTGATGCCGTTGGAGTTGATAGACTCGCTTATTCTTCCAAACCTTCCGCTGTTATCATTATTAGATGGCCTTAAGCCATATTTATTTTATTAAGTTCTCTCTTGAGACATTCAATTGTAATAAGTGTGTGATTGCTACTCTGATATAAATCTTCCGAGTACTGTGTGGTGTCAGCATTACTGATCCAGGGATGACACGGAGCACGAGATCGATCGTTTGAGGTCTGGTCGCTACAAAGATGGTATCGTGAGCAGACCGATCGTAGGACAAGACCATTAAGCTAAAGCCCTAGATCACTACTCTCTTCTCATTTCGACTCCTCATCTTTTCTACTCTTTTAGGATGACTAAGCGAGGATCAAGTTCACCCAAATGGGATGAAGATACACCCTTTGGACGACACTGAAGGAAGTCACTAAGTACTGAACATCGGAATACCAAGCTTCACCGGGCCTACAATTCCACTTTACCCGAAGAAGAGCTGGAAGATTCAAGCTCAAGTTCCCGGAAGGACGTTTGCGCCAATCACGGAGCCCATTGAGATTGTTTTCAATGCACCAACCCGAGTGCAGGAAAGAGCATGGCAGCTCACATAACCATGGGACGCATTGGAGAACTTTACAAAGAAGACCTCAAGGATACTATCTACCAGATTTGCGGCGCCCGAGATGAACAATGGGAGATAGTTGGCACTAAGAAGGATCGATCCATTGCAGCTTTCATCCGGGAGTTAAATCAGCACATTCGACGCCAGAGAACCGGGACAAAGCGCAGACATGATGGAGTTGAAGACAGAAAAGCCAAGATTATCGAATTAGAAGGAGAATCAAGGCCACTCGCAAGGACTACATGGAGGAGATTGTAGCTCTAGTGGGACAAAACGGCGATCTTAAGGAGAAGATTGAAGAACTCATGGGAAATTCAGCACCGGAGGAGAAGATGAAGATTGCATCCGTTCAGAGGACTACATCATCATCGGCGACACCGATTCCGATCCTAGTGATGATGATTTCAAGATGAAGATGGAGCAGATATCATGGAGTCTTCATCGAGCGCTTTTTCTAGTTGACCACCATAACAGTAGTAGATTTCCCCATTAAAGATTAGTTTTAGTTTCAGCACTTTGTAACGATAGTTAGACCGTTGTATGCCTTTGTTTGAATTGATTGGAGTGATATTGTGTGATTTGTCTCATGTGCATATGGGTAGTGTTTCTCTCTAGACCTCATTCTATTCTAAATTCTCGTCTTTTCTATAAACCCTCAGATGCCTCCGAGACGTGACCCCGGATTTGTTTTCCCGCCGGAGATCACTCAGTTGATTCAGCAGCAGAGTGTCTTGATTCAAACATTGGTACAGAACCAAGGAAACAACAACAACAACAACAACAACAACAACAACCCACCGCCACCACCACCTGTTGACCATTTGACCCGTTTCTTAAGGCTGAATCCACCGGTGTTTTCCAGTAGCACCGAGCCGATTGTTGCAGATGATTGGCTCCGCAAAGTAGGGAGGGAGTTGACCACTGCAGGATGTACAGATGGGGAAAAGGTGAAAGTTGCCGCACATCATCTCGAAGGACCCGCAGCAGCATGGTGGGAGAATTTTACAGCCACTTACCCTCAGAGACACCATCACATGGGATCGGCCAAAGAAGCTTTCCGTCTTGCCCATGTTTCAGCAGGAGCTATGGCCATGAAGAAGCGTGAGTTTCACAACTTGCGCCAAGGAGGACGGTTGGCCACAAGATGTGGATGACTTTAGTAAGCTAGCACGTTATGCCGGATGACGTTGCTACGGATGCGACTAAGCAGGAGAAGTTTCTAGAAGGACTGAATGACGAGTTGAGCATGCGGTTGATGGTAGCCACCTTCAATAACTACCAGGAGTTAGTAGATCGTGCTCTTATGATTGAAGGGAAGCAACAGATTGACAATCGCAAGAGAAAGTATGGACAGGGAAGAATAACTCGAGCTCAGCAGAAACCTCGCTTTACCCGAAGCCGGGAGGACAATTTCAGCATACCCATGGAGGAGGTAGCTCGCACAACCATAATGGCACCAAGAATGGAAACGGGAATGGAGGAAGCAATGGACAAAACCGCACCAACCCGTCAACACCATCCAAGGTAGACCTGAGCCATATCACTTGCTTTAAGTGCCGTAAGATTGTGCATTATGCAAATGATTGTCCAGAAGGCCAAAATGGTAATGGCAATGGAAGCTCAGGAAAGAAGCCGAACCCTTTCAACAGGGGACAAGTGAACCACGTTACCGTGGAGGAGGTTGAAGCTCAGCCAAACGCAGTAATAGGTAAGTTTTTGGTTAAGACATTTACTGCAGTTGTTCTTTTTGATACTGGTGCATCGCATTCATGCATATCAAGGGGATTTGTGGATAAGTATAAACTACCAACCCAAGCGCTTAGGTCACCCATGCTAGTAACCTCACCCGGAGCAGAATACATGGCTAGTATATGGTGTGATCGACTGCCATTAAGGATTGGACACTATGTATTTCCCTCGGACCTAATAGTTCTGGAATCGCAAGGATTGGATGTGATATTAGGCATGGATTGGTTATCAAAGTATGGAGGGAACATAGATTGCGCCAGTAAGTCGATTTTGCTTACCACCCCAGAAGGGAGGAGAATCAAGTTTGTATCACGGCATGAGCCGAGGAGAGCACATGTAAATTCCTTTAACAGGAGTTGTGCGGGAGGAAGTACCATGGTAAGGAATTACCCGGACGTGTTTAGGAAGAGTTGCTGTGCATGCCACGGACGAGACATTGAATTTCTGATTGAACTATCGCGGACATCGGGCCGATATCTAAGAGACCGTATAGGATGCCAGCCCAAGATTTGGAAGAAATTAAGAAGCAGATTAAGGAGTTCTTGGATAAAGGTTTTATTCGCCCAAGTTCTTCGCCTTGGGGATCACCAGTACTTCTAGTGGAGAAGAAGGATGGATCATTAAGAATGGTTGTAGATTATCGAGGATTGAATGAAGTGACCATTAAGAACAAGTACCCACTACCGATGATCAATGACTTGTTTGACCAATTGCAAGGAGCTAAGGTGTTTTCCAAGATCGATTTGCGATCGTGGTACCATCGATTGAAGATTCGAGAGCAGGATATACCTAAGACGGCTTTTACCACTGTGCACGGCTGTATGAGTATACCGTTATGTCATTTGGTCTGACTAACGCACCTGCCTATTTTATGAACATGATGAACAAAGTGTTTATGGAGTTTTTGGATAAGTTCGTCGTGGTGTTCATTGATGATATTTTGGTTTACTCGAAGAATGAAGAAGAACATAAGGAGCATTTATGCTCGGTACTCGAGAAGCTCAGGGAACATCAGTTGTATGCCAAGTTCAGCAAGTGTGAGTTTTGGTTGAAGGAAGTTGGATTTCTCGGACATGTTATATCCGGAGAAGGTATAGCGGTAGACCCCACTAAAGTTGCCACGGTGACAAACTGGGAAGCGCCAACAACAGTTGGGGAGATCCGGAGTTTTCCTGGACTCGCAGGATACTACCGGAGATTCATTGAGAATTTCTCGAGGATTGCGAAGCCTATGACAGAATTATTGAAGAAGGATACCAAGTTCATTTAGACTGAGGAGTGTGAGGCTAGTTTCCAAGAGTTGAAGAAGCGTTTGGTTACCTCACCAGTATTAATCCTGCCAGACCAAAGCAAGGATTACGAAGTTTATTGCAACGCTTCACGTCGAGGACTTGGAGCAGTGCTTATGCAGGAGGGAAGAGTTGTTTTGTATGCTTCACGACAACTGAAATCTCACGAATTAAACTATGCCACGCATGATTTGGAGTTAGCAGCCGTAGTGCATGCATTGAAAACATGGAGACATTTCCTCATTGGAAATCATTCTGAGGTGTATACAGATCACAAGAGTTTGAAGTACATCTTCACGCAGAAGGAGTTACATCTCAGGCAGAGAAGATGGTTGGAGCTCATCAAGGATTATGACATGAGATTGCATTACCACCCCGGAAAGGCTAACGTGGTAGCAGCCACGTTGAGCCGTAAGAGTCATGTTAACATCCTAATGACCGGAGGATTACCAAAGGAATTAGCCGAGGAATTTCGGGAGCTATGTTTGGAAATAGTTCTGCGAGGCTATGTAGCAGCGTTGGAGTTTCAATCTACTTTGATGGACAAAATCAGAGAAGCTCAAAGGAGAGATAAGGAAGTTGCTTCTATTAAGGAGAAGATGAGCAGAGGAAAAGCAAAGGGATTTCGTGAGGATGAGCATGATACCTTATGGTTTGAGGACCGCGTTTACGTACCAAGTGATCCGGAGATTCGGAAGTTGATTTTGCAAGAGGCACATGATTCACCATATTCGATTCACCCAGGAAATACCAAGATGTATTTGGATTTGAAGGATACGTTACGGTGGACCGGAATGAAGAAGGATATTGCGAGTATGTAGCGATGTGATGTATGTCGAGGGTGAAGGCGTAACATCGGAAGCCAACAGGATTGTTACAACCATTGCCTATACCCGAATGGAAGTGGGATAAACTAGGTATGGATTTCATCACGGGATTGCCCAGACTCGCTCGAGCTATGACTCGATTTGGGTTGTAGTCGATCGTTTGACGAAGGTAGCTCATTTCATTCCAAAGAAAGACTACCTACAAAGGTGCCAAATTGGCTAAGATATACATGACAAGGATTGTATGCTTGCATGGAGTTCCGAGGAGTATCAGACGATAGAGGAACCCAATTCACCTCAAAGTTTTGGAAGCAGTTGCATGAAACTTTGGGAACCAGGCTGGAGTTTAGCACAACTTTTCATCCACAGACAGATGGACAAACCGAGAGAGTCAACCCGATTTTGGAGGATATGCTTAGAGCTTGTGTTTTAGATTATGGATCAAGTTGGGATGATAACTTGCCCTATGCGGAGTTTTCTTATAACAATAGTTACCAAACCAGTTTGAAGATGGCACCTTTCGAAGCCTTGTACGGAAGGAGGTGCAGGACCCCGTTGTTGTGGGACGAAGTTGGAGACCGCCAGTTGTTTGGACCAGATTTGATTAAGGAGTCTGAACGGAAAGTAAAGTTAATTCGCGATAGGCTCAAGGTAGCCCAGTCAAGACAGAAGAGCTATGCAGACTCAAAACGCAAGGAGATGTAATACGGCCGAGATGAGTTTATCTTCGAGTATCTCCGCTTGTGAGTTAAGCGTTTTGGTGTTAAAGGAATTTTAGCGCCACGTTTGGTGGGACCATACAACGTTTTGGAGCGCATGGGAGAAGTTGCGTACAAGTTGGAATTACCCGAAGGTTTGTCAGGTGTTCATGATGTGTTTCATGTATCTCAGTTGAAGAAGTGTCACGCAGAGACGGAGGATATACCACTGAGAGATACAGTGCCTCTGGAAGCGATTCAGTTGAAAGATGATTTGACCTATGAGGAGAAACCAGTTAAGATTCTGGAGTATGCCAGCCGATTCACCCAAGAAAGAAGGTCATTAAGATTTTCAAAGTTCAGTGGAGCCACCACACAGAGGATGAAGCCACCTGGGAGCGAGAGGAAGATCTGCTTAAGGACCATCCTCACCTATTTTCTAGCCAACCCGAATCTCGAGGGCGAGATTCATCTTAAGGGGGTAGGTTTGTAACTCCCAAATTTTCAATTTGGAATGTTATACATAGAGCATCATTGCATATCATAGTTTTGTTGCATTTTTGCTCGATCCTAGAAATTCTACACAACTCAAGGACCCACGGAGACAGTTGGGGATTTCGTTATTTTCATATTTGAGTTTTCTCAAATTTTGAAAATAGGATCATTTGATTTTAATTATTTTGTATTCAATTATTTCTACTATCAAAATATGAGAGAGGGAATAAAATGACTTTCCCAAAATAAAGAAATAATGATGATTTAATAATAAAATCAAATAAGATTTTATTTTGGAGTTTTTCACCTTTTTATTTGAATTTAGGAAAAAATGCGCGTTTTTCAAAATTGCATTTAGGCCCCAAATAAATGTTCACCTAGTCCAGCTTGATTTTAGAAGCCGGCGAAAATTTATTTCGGGATTTTTGGAGTCCGTTTAGTATTCCTTTTTATTTTTCTTCTGTGCGGAATTATTAAAAAAAACGCGCACCGACCTACGGGCCGTGTCCGCCTAGGACACACGGCCCGCGGGGGCTTTATAAGCCGGCCCACCCGGGGCCGAAACCCTAGCCGCCGCCGACCGCGCCTACCGCCACGCCGCCACCGTCACGGACGCAATTACCGCTACCGAAACCCCGCCGCCCGCCCACTACCCTACCCCGGACCCATTGCCGTCGCCGGATCCCGCCGGACGAGGTTCACCTCGTAAACCGTGTCGCCGGTTTTTCTTCGGTTTATTTTTCAGTTTTTTTAGTTTTCGTTTTTTAGTTTCGGTTTTTTTCCGGTTTAGGTTAAATAGCGAATGTTCGTTCGTTCGTTCGTTTTTAACGAACACGTTCGTCAGATTAGATTAGTTAACGAACGACCGTTCGTTAACCTGTTCGTCGTTTTTCTTTTTCTCGGATTTAATCCGCGATTTTTCTGATCGCGATTCCTGATCCGATTTTCGTTTTAGTATAACTTTTCGCTCGTTTATCGGAATCAGGCGATTCAAGCGCCTGGAGTTTTTGCTTCTGTAAAATTTGACTTAGATCCAGATTAGTAAAATAGAGCTGTTTTCTTCCGCCGTTTGACTTTCGTTGCTTCGTTTTTTTTGACAGAAAGACTGTAAGGGAACCCCATACAGTATAATTGGTGCAACAAACCCAAATTGCAAGTACCATGCCTTGAACCTGGGTGGGTGAGAAGGCATCAGCCCTTTCCCGCCACTAGGCTATGCCTTAGTCTGCTTCGTTGCTTCATTTGATTTGATTCTTTTTGCAAACCGGAGTTCTTAAGTTGAACTATCTGGTTAGATCTTCTATTTGAGTTTTACCTATGCATTAGATGAGTACTTATTGTATGCTTGTTTGTTTGTCTGCGATAGAATACCCTAATGCGCCTACTTTGTTACTTCGAAGTCTCTAGGTTTCGCAGATCATCAAAGAAGGCAAGTAACACTTTGATCATACCTTTTCTACTACCCAGTTTTATGCATTAGATCTATCCTCAAACATTGCATGATTAGGATCCAATTAAATTGTGGGATGGGAAGTAGATTGAGGTAGTACCTATTACCTGATTTATATTCAAACCTTTGGGAGTTACTTGTACGTTTGCTTATTATGCCATGCTATGCTAGTAGACGTGGATTGGGTGAGTGTATCCATGACAGATGTGAGATTGTTAATTAATGGTTTATTTAAGGTGGCAACTTAAACACACATCTGGGTGGATTGAGGCACCTAGTTTCCATCAGGACTTGCCTGCTTTTTCTTGGACCGCCACCTGTGCTCAAAGGGATCATGAGATTATTCATGCTAGAAACTTCCGTGCAGCCACATGCTACTATGGGCTCTAGCATAGTTGACTAAGTTGTGCGAACTCTTACGGGTGGACTAGCTGATGTAGGGGTTGTAGGTTGGTACGGTCTACCCAAACATAAGGTGCTAGCGCTTCTGAAAGACTATGTCTCGGTCATCCGTTTCTCAAACACCATGTAGTGCAAGAAATCAAACGGAGGAGATCGAGTCTTGTGGGGAAAAGTGCACAAACCTCTGCAGAGTGTATAAACTAATCATGGTTAGCCGTGTCCCCGGTTATGGACATCTTGAGTATCTAGTACTTGGATTATCATGTGTATCTCATCATGTTACTTCTAATTAATATTGTTGGGTTTTTAATGAGTACTTTTAATTGGGATTGAGAATGCTGTCAACCATTGTCAATGTTTCACAACCACCATGATAGTTAAATAAATTTATTCCTTTGCAATAGGGAAAAATTGGCTTTACGCAAAAATGTAACCATAGAGCTTTCCACCAGCCAAATATGCATGTAGTATAGGCTTATTCTTCCATTATTCTCTATGTGTTACTTTGCCAGCATATTCCATGTGCTGACCCATTTTTAGGCTGCAACGTTTCATGTTGCAGACTTTTCAGACGGCGAGTAAGGTGCTTAGGTCGTGGTTCTATACTCAATGATGCCGTTGGAGTTGATGAACTCGCTTATTCTTCCAAGCCTTCCGCTGTTATCGTTATTAGATGGCCTTAAGCCATATTTATTTTATTAAGTTCTCTCTTGAGACATTCGATTGTAATAAGTGTGTGATTGCTACTCGTTATAAATCCTCCGAGTATCGTGGTGGTGTCAAGATATGCGATCCAGTGGATGACATCGAGCACGTAGATCGCATCGCTTGAGGTTTGGTCGCTACATTGAAGCTTGAGCCAATCCTTTGTCCTTAGCATCTTGAAGGAGTTCCCACATCCTTTAGTCCATGCCACTCCATTGTTGAACTTATCTGAAACATACTAGATAAAAATGTTAGTCCAACAAGAGATATGTTGACATTAATTACCAAAACCACCTAGGGAGCATTTGTGCTTTCAATCTCCCCCTTTTTGGTAATTGATGGCAACATACATCAAAGCTTTAGATAAAAGATATAAAGAGTAGCAAGTAAAGCTTCGGAAATACATGTAACAAGCATAGGCTCCCCCTGTATGTATGCAATCATGTGAATATGGAATATAGAAGCATGTGAGAGCAAAAACATGATAGAGTAGGAAATGTGTTACATGTATCTTGGCCATATGCATCAGAGCAAAGAATATTAAATAAAATACCTTCATGCTCATGAATCCTTTTTGCAAAACAGTATGTACATCAACAAGAATTCCTCATACACATGAGTGTGATGCATATACTTACCTTGTAGTCTTGAGTTGGCTTAGGGTGAAATGAACCTGCACAAACAAGGTTAGATAACACAGGTACATCTACTAGCCAGAGCAAACAGAAGACACCACAAGAATACCAAGACTGGGATGACATGTAGAGAGTGAGTACTGAGTACGACATTGGATTAGACATGTCCCCAAGAGTAAAGATATGCAATGAATTTGAATGATTCCTTTCCCTTGGAAGTCTTGCTCCCCCTGAATCTAGCATGGGATACTTGGAGAAGATAGGGAATAGAAATTCAGAGCTGAAAGATAGGGAATAGAAATCCAGAGCTTAAAGCAAATAAGCACACAAGAACATGTCTTTCCCCCAAAAATACATGTGGCATCTCTCATCTTGAACACCAAGCATCTGGGATCCTTGAGAAATACTTCTACTTGAGTATTCTCTCCTCCTGGAGATCTCTTTATCCCCCCTAATACTCTCTGATGTGATCTCTCTAAGTGATAAGATTTGATGTGATCTGTCTCTCCCCCTTTGATATCAATTTCCAAGAAGGGTCTTCTGGAATTTGTTGTGTATGGGTTTGGTCCTTGAGTCACAACACAAAGCACTGGATAAAATTTGTGATGCTTGTAGAGGACAAGATTCATTGAGTGGAGCTGGATTTAAAAGAAACACAGAATAAGTGGCAAATTGTTTTTCCTGTTGGGAAATCGGTGGCACCGAGTGGTATGCTTCGGTTGTACCGAAAAGATTCGGTTGGACCGAAATCAACAAATCGGTGAAACCGAGTTCATCGCAGAGAAAACATTTGTCACCTCAGCTCACTAGACTTGAAAGGTCTCACAAAGATTTGCAAGGAATTAACTGAATGATTTGCAATGAATTGGATGCTGAAAATGCATAGCAAACAGAAAAGAAGAAAATCTAGATGAAGTTTTTTTTTGAAAAGGGAAAACAAATATGCATGAGACAAATGCAAACACACAAATAAGAACACGAGAGAACTTCGTCTAGAGATGGTCGGTGACAAAGTCACCTATGTTAGAGTATATTGACTTAGGAGTCAAGTGAGATCACTTGATCATGGGTCATACTCATTGTTTAAGCTCAAAATGGGGTTACCATTTTTCGTTTAAGCATCTTGATGTATTCACATCTTGTCGAGTTGCTTTAGCTCATGACTTGGAGTAAAGCTTCTCTAAGATGGAATAACATACCTTGGTTGGTGGTTTTGTCCATGTATTTGAACTTGTGTGGGTTGCTCAAGGTTGATGTAGCTCATCAAGAGTTGGGAGCACCACTTGGAATTTGAGTCCATCTACCTACATGGGTTAGTTCTTGCAAGGAAGAGAACTTGTATATCCAAAATGACAATCATGAAGCTCAATCATAGAGTTTGTCAAAAGGATATGTTAGAATTATTCCGTGCTTCCTTGTATTCATCCACCATAGGGTAGAGACTTGGTGATGTAGAGATTGCTCAAGATGTGAGTATATTACAATCTCATGGAATTTGATTCAACCAAGTACCTACATGGGTTAGATAACATGCAAGATGCAAATATATCCATGACATAAGATTTTCATTTTAAGATAGATATCATGGATTAGTCATAATCTCATGTCTTGCATGTATCCAATGGAGTTTCTACTCCAAGTTTGAAGCATCAATGATGTTCAATTCTCCTCTCAACCTGCAAAACACTTTCTCATCAAGAGGTTTAGTAAATATATCTGCTAATTTCTTTTCAGTGTGAACATGCTTAAGATTAATGTCACCCTTAGCAACATGATCTCGAATGAAATGATGACGAACTTCAATATGCTTAGTTAGAGAGTGTTGTACGGGATTATGACCAATTTTGATAGCACTTTCATTGTCACAAAGCAATGGAACATGTTTCACATGTATCCCATAATCATTAAGAGTTTGGGTCATCCAAAGTAATTGAGCACAACATGATCCAGCGGCAATGTACTCCGCTTCGGTAGATAAGGATACCGAAGT
Source organism: Aegilops bicornis (assembly GCA_021605145.1). NCBI lineage: Eukaryota > Viridiplantae > Streptophyta > Magnoliopsida > Poales > Poaceae > Aegilops > Aegilops bicornis. The sequence continues at coordinate 516,957,548 of CM038674.1, forward strand.
TTTGTTTCTTGGAGGACCAAGACACAAGAGATCTACCAAGAAATTGACAAGTACCCGAAGTGGACTTTCTATCAACCTTGTCTCCGGCATAGTCCGAGTCAGAATAGCCAACAAGATTGAAAGAGGCCCTCTTAGGATACCAAATGCCAAAATTTGGTGTATGAATTAAGTATCTCACTATCCTTTTCACGGCCTTAAGATGACATTCTTTAGGAGCAGCTTTATATCTTTCACACATGCACACACTTAGCATAATATCGGGACGTGAAGCACATAGGTATGACAATGATCCAATCATAGAGTGATAAACCTTTTGATCAACTGGTTTACCATCTTTGGTCAAATCAAGATGTCCACTAGTAGGCATGGGTGTAGGCATACCTTTGCATTCTTGCATATTGAACTTCTTGAATAAGTCCTTAGTGTACTTCGCTTTGAGAGACAAAAGTACCTTCCTTAGTTTGCTTGATTTGCAACCCAAGAAAGAATTTGAGTTCACTCATCATTGACATCTCAAACTTCTCCGACATTAGCTTTCCAAACTTTTCACTAAAATGAGGGTTAGTTGATCCAAATATGATATCATGTTCATAAATTTGGCATAAAAATAATTCTCCATTAACCCTTTTAGTAAAAAGTGTGGAATCAATCTTCCCAATTTGAAAGCCTTTTTCAAGAAGAAACTTGGTCAAGCATTTATACCATGCTCTAGGAGCTTGTTTAAGACCATAAAGGGCTTTGTGAAGTTTGTAAACATGATTTGGTTTCTTAGGATTGACAAAGCCGGGAGGTTGTTTGACATAAACTTCCTCCTCTATTTCACCATTTAGAAAAGCACTTTTAATGTCCATTTGGTACAAGGTGATATTATGGTGATTAGCATAGGCAAGTAAGATGCGAATGGACTCAAGTCTAGCAACGGAGCATAAGTCTCACCATAGTCCATACCTTCGACTTGTGTGTAGCCTTGGGCGATTTAGACGTGCTTTGTTGCGAACTACTTGTCCATCTTCATCTTGCTTGTTGCGAAACACCCATTTGGTACCGATGATGTTGTGGTTGTTGTCGGGCTTCTCAACCAATGTCCAAACTTAGTTTCTCTCAAAGTTGTGTAGCTCTTCATGCATAGCATTTATCCAATCCAGATCTTCCAATGCTTCTTCGACCTTCATAGGTTCAATGCTAGAGATGAAAGAATAGTTTTCACAAAAGTTAGCTAAACGAGTTTTAGAGCGAGTGATTCTCCCGATTTGAATATCATTGTAGATTTGCTCGACGGGATGGTCTTTAGCAATTCTTGCTCGAACTCGTGAGAGCTTTTGCCTGGGTCTTGGTAGAACATCTTCTTCATCTTGTTCTTCTTCTTCTTGATCATCTTCATTGTTGGCGTTGTCGTTTTTTTGTCGTGGTGGAGAAGGAGGTTGTTGACGTTCGTGATGTTCTTCCTTGTTTTCTTCATCTTGGTGTGTTCCACTTGTGGATGCTTCCGTTTCAACTCTTGGTTCACCTTGTCGTGAAGTAGAAGCTTCCACTTGAATAGACGAGGTACTCTCCTTCACCTCCGTTGGACGGACCTTGCCAATAGACAAGTCTTGGATTGCTTCCGAAGGGTCTTTGTCTCCTACATCAATTGGCAATTGCTCTAATTGTGAGCCGTTAGATTCATCAAACTTCACATCTACCGTCTCTTCAACCTTTAGGGTGAAATTGTTGTAGACACGGTAAGTGTGAGAGTTTGAGCCATAACCTAGTAGGAAACCTTCATGAGACTTAGGAGCAAATTTTGAACGACGATGCTTATCAAGAATGTAGCACTTTGAGCCGAATACTCGAAAGTATCCAACTTGGGGTTTGTTACCGGTGAGGAGCTCGTATGCCGTCTTGCCGAGTAGCTTGTGAAGATACAAGCGATTTGTTGCATGACAAGCTGTCTCAACCGCTTCTGCCCAAAAGTGCTTCGGTGTCTTGTACTCATCAAGTATAGTTCTCGCCATTTTGATGAGCATTCGGTTCTTCCTCTCAACAACTCCATTTTGTTGAGGTGTGTACGTAGCCGAGAACTCGTGTGAAATCCCTTCTTCGTCAAGAAAGGTCCACATTTGCATTCTTGAACTTCGTTCCGTTGTCGCTGCGAACCTTCTTGATCTTCACTTCAAATTGGTTTTGGGCCTTCCTAGCAAAGTTTTTGAAGATCTTTTGGACCTGCGATTTATCATCGAGAAAGAACACCCACGTAAATCTTGAAAAATCATCAACTATAACTAGACCAAAAGAATTTCCACCGAGACTTTTGTAAGCGTTGGGACCAAAGAGATCCATATGAAGTAGCTCGAGTGGCCTCCTTGTGGTCATGATGTTCTTCATGGGATGCCTTCCTCCGACCTGTTTACCTGCTTGACAAGCACTGCATAGTCTATCCTTATCCAATATGACATCGTTAACTCCAAGGATATGATTTCCTTTAATAAGCTTGCCAAGGTTTCTCATGCCAACGTGACCTAGTCGTCTATGCCATAACCAACCTTTTGAGGATTTAGCAATGAAGCAAGTTTTAGGTTGTGCCTTTTTAGGGAAATCAACAATGTAAAGATCACCTCTACATATACCGGTAAAGACCATTTTATGATTGTCTCGATTTAAACACTTGACAATCTACTTCAAAGAATACGACATTTAAACCGAAATCAGCAAGTCTAGATACTGAAAGTAAGTTGTAGCCAAGAGACTCAACGAGCATGACATTTTGAATGGAGCTATCACGTGAGATGGCCACCTTACCAAGGCCAACCACCTTACCCTTTGAGTTGTCCCTGAAAGTGACATACTTTCGAGGACTATCATTTTCAGCAAGCTCACGAAACATGTCTTTATCTCTGGTCATGTGATCGGTACATCCACTGTCAAGAACCCATTCCTTTCCTCGACACATATCCTCAAGATTTGCCATAAGACCAAAATGTCTCATTGCATCATCAAGATCAAAATCACTATCATCATCCTCATCATAGTATCCATGTTCAACAACGTCATGTGGTGGATCAAGTCCTAGAGAGGATAATTCATTAGAGTGAGTTGTGACAATGATCTTGCTTATGAATTCTTATAGCTTCGGAAATAATATCACCAATAATTCCAACATCTCCTTTGGCACGCATAAGGTCGGTGAGTTCAAATAGACGATCACCAAACATAGGATCACTAGTATTCATCTTACTCAAGGCAATAGACTTATAGAGAATCTCATCTAGATTTTTCAAGGAATAATTTGGAAAGCGTTCCTCAAGGAATTTCCATATAGTGTAGGCACACTCAAAGGTAGGAAAGATTCTAATCAAGTTTCTAGGCAAGCCTCTAGTGATAAGATTAACAGTTCTAAGATTTCTAGTCATGTCAATAGATTCATCAAGGGTAGGATGCATAGGATCAACATGAGGTGCACAAGGGCTAGCAATGTACTTGTTCAATTGATATTGATTGAAAATCACAAGCATCTCATTTTTCCACTCATGAAAATACTCTCCGTCAAGAATAGACACTCTATGTCTAAGACTCCCCAAAGTAGACTCATCCATCTTCCTCCAATGGTGATTAAACCAAGGCAATGGAGACCAATGCTCTGATACCACTTGTAAGATCTTGAGAAGAGGTGTCTAGAGGGGGGGGGGGTTGATTAGACACTAAGTACCAAAGTTGCAGTTTTTAACTTCTTTTCGGTTTAAGTGGAGTTTAGGCACAAGTTTAACATTCTCAATACATAACAAGCAAACATGCAAAGAGTATATAGGCAGCGGAAAATAAAGCATGCAACTTGCAAGAATGTAAAGGGAAGGGTTTGGAGGATTCAAACGCAATTGGAGACACGGATGTTTTTGTCGTGGTTCCGATAGGTGGTGCTATCGTACATCCACGTTGATGGAGACTTCAACCCACGAAGGGTAGCAGTTGCCTTGAGTCCACGGAGGGCTCCACCCACAAAGGGTCCACGAAGTAGCAACCTTGTCTATCCCACCATGGCCGTCGCCCACGAAGGATTTGCCTCACTAGCGGTAGATCTTCACGAAGTAGGCGATCTCCTTGCCCTTACAAACTCCTTGGTTCAACTCCACAATCTTGTCGGAGGCTCCCAAGTGACACCTAGCCAATCTAGGAGACACCACTCTCCAAGAAGTAACAAATGGTGTGTTGATGACGAACTCCTTGCTCTTATGCTTCAAACGATAGTCTCCCCAACACTCAACTCTCTCTCATAGGATTGGATTTGGTGGAAAGAAGATTTGAGTGGAAAGCAACTTGGGGAAGGCTAGAGATCAAGATTCATATGGTTGGAATGGAATATCTTGGCCTCAACACATGAGTAGGTAGTTCTCTCTCAGAAATAGGATGCTGGAAGTGTAGGTTTGTTTGATGGCTCTCTCCACGAATGAAGAGGAGGTGGAGGGGTATATATAGCCTCCACACAAAATCTAACCGTTACACACAATTTACCAAACTCGGTGGGACCGAATCATCAAACTCGGTCGGACCGATTTAGTAAACCTAGTGACCGTTAGGGTTTTCGGTGGGACTGATATGCATCTCGGTAGGACCGATATGGTTAGGGTTAGGGCATAACGTAATCTCGGTGAGACCGACTACACAAACTCGGTGAGACCGATTTTGGTAATTAGCTAACCAGAGAGTTGGTCAGGCAAACTCGGTGAGACCGATTACTCAAACTCGGTGGGACCGATTTGGGTAATGAGCTAACCAGAAAGTTTGCATTGTAATCTCTGTAGTACCGATTGCACGAACTCGGTGAGACTGATTTTGGTAATGGACATACACAGAGAGATTACAATCCCATCTCGGTGAGACCGAGATCCCTATCGGTGAAACTGATTTGCTTAGGGTTTGTGGCAGTGGCTATGACATCTGAACTCGGTGGCGCCGGATAGAAAGAATCGATAGGGCCGAGTTTGACTTTGGGTTTAGGTCATATGTGGATGTGAGAAAGTAGTGGAGGGTTTTGGAGCATATCACTAAGCACATGAAGCAAGAGGCTCATTAAGCAACATCTCATCCCTCCTTGATAGTATTGGCTTTTCCTATAGACTCAATGTCATCTTGGATCACTAAAATGTAAAATGAAGAGTCTTGAGCTTGAAGCTTGAGCCAATCCTTTGTCCTTAGAATCTTGAAGGAGTTCCCACATCCTTTAGTCCATGCCACTCCATTGTTGAACTTATCTGAAACATACTAGATAAAAGTGTTAGTCCAAGAAGAGATATGTTGACATTAATTAGCAAAACCACCTAGGGAGCACTTGTGCTTTCAGATGTTGGTGAAGATGGCGGATGTGTTGGTGAAGATCGCGGTGATGATGATGATGGCCACGGCGGTGTTCCGGCGCCACCGGAGGAGAGGGGGAGAGGGGCCCCCTTCTTCCTCTTCTTCCTTGACCTCCTCCCTAGATGGGAGAAGGGTTTCCCCTCTGGTCCTTGGCCTCCATGGCATGGGAGGGGCGAGAGCCCCTCCGAGATTGGATCTATCTCTCTGTCTCTCTCTGTTTCTGCGTTCTGTTCTGGCTCTGTTTCACCGTTTCGTGTATATATGGAGATCCGTAACTCCGATTGGCCTGAAACCTTTGCCGTGATTTTTTTCCGAATATTAGCTTTCTTGCGGCAAAAGAAGAGCGTCAACCGCCTTACGGTGGGCTCACGAGGGTAGGGGGCGCGCCCTGGGGGGCGCCCCTTACCTCGTGCCCACCTCGGACACCGGTTTGTGTTAATTTTCCTTCTAGATTTTCCATATTTTCCAAAAATAAGCTCCGTCCGTTTTTATCCCGTTTGGGCTTCGTTTGAAATGGATATTCTGCGAAACCAAAAACATGCAATGCATGTGAAGGCGGCACTAGGCCTTTGGATCAATATGTTAGTCCCAAAAATAGTATAAAAAGTTGCCAAAAAGTACATGGAAGTTGTAGAATATTGGCATGGAACAATCAAAAATTATAGATACGACGGAGACGTATCATCATGCCCAAGCTTAATTCCTGCTCGTCCTCGAGTAGGTAAATGATAAAAGGATAATTTTTGATGTGAATGCTACCTAGCATAATCTTGATCATATGTCTAATCATGGCATGAATATTAAGACACGAGTGATTCAAGGCAATAGTCTATCCTTTGACATAGAAACAATAATACTTCAAGCATACCAACCAAGCAATTATGTCTTATTGAAATAACATAGCCAAAGAAAGCTCATCCCTATAAAATCATATAGTGCGGCTATGCTCCATCTTCACCACACAAAATATTCACATCATGCACAACCCCGATGACAAGCCAAGCAATTGTTTCATACTTTTGACGTTCTCAAACCTTTTCAACTTTCACGCAATACATGAGCGTGAGCCATGGACATAGCACTATAGGTGGAATAGAATATGATGGTGGGGGTTATGTGGAGAAGACAAAAAAGGATAAAGTCTCACATCAACTAGGCGTATCAACAGGCTATGGAGATGCCCATCAATAGATATCAATGTGAGGAGTAGGGATTGCCATGCAACGAATGCACTAGAGCTATAAGTATATGACAGCTCAAACAGAAACTAAGTGGGTGTGCATCCAACTTGCTTGCTCATGAAGACCTAGGGCATTTGAGGAAGCCCATTGTTGGAATATACAAGCCAAGTTCTATAATGAAAATTCCCACTAGTATATGAAAGTGATAACTCAAGAGACTCTCTATATGAAGAACATGGTGCTACTTTGAAGCACAAGTGTGGTAAAAGGATAGTAACATTGCCCCTTCTCTATTTTTTTTCTCATTTTTTCTTTTTTTCTTTTTTTTCTTTTTTTGGGCCTTCTCTTTTTTTGGCCGTTCTCCTTTTCTTTTCTTTTTATATTATTTTTATTTTTTCGTCCGGAGTCTCATCCCGACTTGTGGGGGAATCATAGTCTCCATCATCCTTTCCTCACTGGGGCAATGCTCTAATAATGATGATCATCACACTTTTATTTACTTACAACTCAATATTACAACCCAATATCTAGAACAAAGATATGACTCTATATGAATGCCTCCGGCAGTGTACCGGGATGTGCAATGATCTAGCGTAGCAATGCCATCAAAAAAATGGACAAGCCTTGAAAACATCATGCTAGCTATCTTACGATCATGCAAAGCAATATGACAATAAATGCTCAAGTCATGTATATGATGATGATGGAAGTTGCATGGCAATATATCTCGGAATGGCTATGGAAATGCCATGATAGGTAGGTATGGTGGCTGTCTTGAGGAAGAAATAAGGAGGTTTATGTGTGACAGAGCGTATCATATCACGGGGTTTGGATGCACCGGCGAAGGTTGCACCAACTCTCGAGGTGAGAAAGGGCAATGCACTGTACCAAAGAGGCTAGCAATGATGGAAGGGTGAGAGTGCGTATAATCCATGGACTCAACATTAGTCATAAAGAACTCACATATTTATTGCAAAAATCTATTAGTCATCGAAACAAAGTACTACGCGCATGCTCCTAGGGGGATAGATTGGTAGGAAAAGACCATCGCTCGTCCCCGACCGCCACTCATAAGGAAGACAATCAATAAACACCTCATGCTCCGGCTTCGTTACATAATGGTTCACCATATGTGCATGCTATGGGACTTGCAAACCTCAACACAAGTATTTCTCAATTTCACAATTACTCGACTAGCAAGACTCTAATATCAAACTATTGCAAGGAATCAAACATATCATATTCAGCGATCTACAAGTTTATGTAGGATTTTATGACTAACCATGTGAATGACCAGTTCCTGTCATCTCTCTAAATAGATATAAGTGAAGCAAAAGAGTTTAATTGTTTCTACAAAAGATGTTCCCACGCTCTAACAAATATAAGTGAAGCAACAGAGCATTCTACAAATGGCGGTTGTCTAAGTGAAAAGAAACAGGCAATCCAAACTTCAAATGATGTAAGTGAAGCACATGAAGCATTCTATAAAGCCATACTCAAAAGATATAAGTGAAGTGCAAAGAGCATTCTATAAATAAACCAAGGACTATCTCATACAAGCATGGTTCATAAAAGGAAAAATGAAAACTAAATGCAAAAGACGCTCCAAGATTTGCACATATCACATGAATGAAACGAATCCGAAAACATACCGATATTTGTTGAAGAAAGAGGGGATGCCTTCCCAGCATCCCCAAGCTTAGACGCTTGAGTCTCCTTTAATATTTACTTGGGGTGCCTCGGGCATCCCCAAGCTTAAGCTCTTGCCTCTCTTCCTTCTTCTCACATCGAAACCTTCTCGATCATTGAACACTTCATCCACACAAAATTTCAACAGAAAACTCGGTAAGATCCGCTAGTATAATAAAGCAAATCACTACTCTAAGTATTGTTGCAAACCAATTCATATTTTGTTTTTGCATTGTGTATACTGTATTATAAATTTTTCATGGCTTAATCCACTGATATAAAATTGATAGTTTCATCAAAACAAGCAAACTATGCATCAAAAACAGAATCTGTCTAAAACAGAGCAGTCTGTAGCAATCTGAACATTCACCATACTTCTTATACTTGAAAAATTCTTCAAAAATTAGGAAAAATTAAAAATTTGTACAGAAAGACAGTACAAAAATAATCAGAACCATTTGACGTTCCAGTAAAAAAGTAAAATTCGCGCATTACAGCCAAAGTTTCTGTCCTGCACCGTACAAACCAACAAGCATCGTAAACATCCTAAAGGCAAACCTTGGAAAATTATTTTTATAATACAATGGAATTTTACAAGGGGATAATTATTTTTGTTGAAAAGTTTCTGTAATCAAGATTCACAAAGTTGCCGTGAGCATGAACAAAGTTCAAGGAGCTCTCCCACTTCAACAATGCTTGTCTTTCTCACTTTCACTTTCCTTTTGAAAAAGTTTTGGGTTCCCTCTTTATTTTTGTTGTTTTTAAACTATATGAAAGCACTCAACAGAAATAAATGACTCTCTAAAACTTCCGGGTTGTCTCCTCGGCAGCGCTTTCTTTAAAGCCATTAAGCTAGGCATATAGTGCTCAAGTAGTGAATCCACCCGGATCCCAAGGTATGTCAAAGCCAATTTTAATTAGCAATGATTTGTAATTTAGTAGTGAGCACAAAGCAACATATATCAAACAATGACGAAGTCTAACTCTCTTCCTATGCATCGGCATGTCATAAAAGAACAATTCATGCACACATAGTAAAGGCCAATGCATAGTATAAACGGTTTCTTGCAATTCTATCGTATTGGAAACATAGAGAGGTGGAGATATAGTTCCTCTCTCATAATAATTGCAAGTAGGAGCAGCAAGCACATGCATATTATATTCATCAAAATCATCATGTGCAACGGTAAAAGGCAACCCATCAATATAATCCTTAATAAGTGCAAACTTCTCTGATATAGTGTAGTTGGGAGAATTCAAAAAGATAATAGGACTATCATGTGTGGGTGCAATAGCAAAAATTTCATGTTTAACATAAGGAACTATAACAAGTTCATCTCCATAAGCATAATTAATATTGGCATCTTGGCCACAAGCATAGCACGCATCATCAAAAAGGGATATTTCAAAAGAATCATAGGGATCATAATAGTCATCATAGCAATCATCCTTCGGTAAGCACGAAGGGGAATTAAACAATGCATGAGTTGAAGAGTTACTCTCATTAGAAGGTGGGCACGGGTGATCAATCCGCTCTTCCTCCTTTTGTTCTTCGCTCTCCTCCTCATCTTTTTCATCTAATGAGCTCACAGGTTCATCAATTTCTTCTTCCATAGACTCCTGCAAAATATTAGTCTCTTCTTGGACAGCGGAGTACTCCTCAATATATTGTTTAACATAAGCATTAGAAGCATAATTCTCATTACAATATTCAAGTATGGAAAAAATTTCAGATTTGTAGATAGCAGCATCATACTTTTCAATCAACGAAGCAATTTCAAAAGCACCCTTAAAAGCAACAAATTCTTCAATTTGTTGAACATCATAGTAATTATAAAAACCCTTAGCATACAAAGATACGATTCCATAATCACTAAACTCACATTGATAGGGAAGGTGTTTCTTAGGGTTTTGAGAACAACAAGTAAAATCATATATTTCACATAAATTCCAAGCATAGCATTGCAAACGATGAATTTGATCCACTAAACGTTTCCCTTTTTCAGATATACGGTGTCGCACATAACAAGCATGCTCATCTGAAGATTTGCCCTCAAGTAAGCTAGTTGGGGTTTCAGCACGAGCACATATGGATCAAAGATGATCCACGTAATAAGCTTCAGCAGTGTGATAGATTTTGAGTGGTTCTTCAACCATTGGTTCAGTAGGTACAACTAAATTTTTGGTATTTTGCGTTTCCTACCCATAACTAAAGATAGAAAACAACTAAGAATAGCAAATAAAAATTACTTAGTGATAAAGCAAACAAGCACACACGAGAATATTCACCCCACGCTATTTCTCCCCGGCAACCGCGCCAGAAAAAGGTCTTGATAACCCACAAGTATAGGGGATCGCAACAGTTTTTGATAAGTAAGAGTGTCGAACCCAACGAGGAGCTAAAGGTAGAACAAATATTCCCTAAAGTTCTATCGACCACCGATACAACTCTACGACGCTTGACGTTCGCTTTACCTAGAACAAGTATGAAACTAGAAGTACTTTGTAGGTGTTTTTGGATAGGTTTGCAAGAAAATAAAGAGCGAGAAAATAAAAGCTAGGGGCTGTTGTAAGTAAAGAAGCAATAAAGTAAATATACCGAGTGTGGAAAAGTGGTGGTAGGAGTTGCGAAATTGTCCCTAAAGCAATTGACTACTTTACTAGACCGATAGCAAATTTTATGTGGGAAAGGCCACTGCTAGCATGTCATCCCTTACTTGGAATTCTATGCACTTATGATTGGAACTATTAGCAAGCATCCGCAACTACTAACGTTCATTAAGGTAAAACCCAACCATAGCATTAAGATATATTGGTCCCCCTTCAATCCCATATGCATCAATTTCTATGCTAGGTTGAAGCTTCTATCACTCTTGCCCTCCAATACATAGTCCTATCAACATACAATTAAACCTATGGTGTGATCCACGCGCGCGCTCATATGATGGGCACCAAAGGACAGCAACGTAACCACAAGCAAATTAAATCAATCATAGCAATTCATCAACCACCGATAGGACAACGAAAATCTACTCAGACATCATAGGATGGCAACACATCATTGGATAATAATATGAAGCATAAAGCACCATGTTCAAGTAGAGGATACAGCGGGTTGCGGGAGAGTGGACCGCTGTAGATAGAGGGAGGAAGGTAATGGAGATGTTGGTGAAGATGGCGGAGGTGTTGGTGAAGATCGCGGTGATGATGATGATGGCCACGGCGGCATTCCGGCGCCACCGGAGGAGAGGGGGAGAGGGGCCCCCTTCTTCCTCTTCTTCCTTGACCTCCTCCCTAGATGGGAGAAGGGTTTCCTCTCTGGTCCTTGTCCTCCATGGCATGGGAGGGGCGAGAGCCCCTCCGAGATTGGATCTATCTCTCTGTCTCTCTCTGGTTCTACGTTCTCTCTAGCTCTGTTTCACCGTTTCGTGTATATATGGAGATCCGTAACTCCGATTGGCCTGAAACCTTCGCCGTGATTTTTTTCCGAATATTAGCTTTCTTACGGCAAGATAAGAGCGTCAACCGCCTTACGGTGGGCTCACGAGGGTAGGGGCGTGCCCTAGGGGGGCACCCCTACCTCATGCCCACCTCGGACACCGGTTTGCGTTGATTTTCCTTCCAGATTTTCCATATTTTCCAAAAATAAGCTCCGTCCATTTTTATCGCGCTTGGACTCCGTTTGATATGGATATTCTGCGAAAGCAAAAACATGCAATGCATGTGAACGGCATCGGGCAATCGGATCAATATGTTAGTCCCAAAAATAGTATAAAAAGTTGCCAAAAAGTATATGGAAGTTGTAGAATATTGGCATGGAACAATCAAAAAGTATAGATACGACGGAGACATATCAGTGGCTAGTCCTATTTATAGAGGCCCTGGTCCTCTTTCCAAATGTTAGGCGGGAAGGGTTCCCACAAACGGCCAATTTTGAAGGGAGACAACTAGTACAAGCTATCCTGACAAAAGGTGGTCTTCGCCTGCCAAAGGCTCCGGTGGTGACGCAGCTGTGGGCTCCGCGATGACCTCCGTCCTGCCGTCCTGCTGGTCTTGGTCTCGTTGCACCGATATGGAAACCTTTGCCAGATGTATTGGGACTCCTCGCCTGCGCTTGCATCTTTAGAACCAAAGAGGAAATTGGTACACTGCGCCCGCTGGCCCCCGCCTGGCCTTGGTCGTCACGGCTCACGTCACGTGAACCTCGCGAGGTGCCCCTTGCATAGATATCTCCGCTCCTTGAGAGCCAGCCTGGTGAGGCCGTCCCCATGGAGGTATTGGCGTCGTCCGCCTCGTGAGGCTTGGCCCCTCGCGAGGGTCTTGAGCAGTTGTTGTTGAAGTTGGGCCGTACCGGGCCGTTGGTAGAGCCACGCCGTGGGCGCAGCGAGCAAGTCTGGTACCCCGTTCCCGTGACGCCGACAGTAGCCCACGGGCCCAAAGCGCTTCGGACTTGGCTGCGAGGCGAAGCCAAGGGGCAAGTGCGGAGCGCCGCGGGCCCCAACCGCCTGCAGCCTTGGTCGACGCATGGCGATTGACGGGACGTGGGCTTCTCCACTTCCCCACACTGCCTGGGCAACCGTTCGACTTGACGTGACCCTGCTGCATGCAGAAGAAAACCATTATTACCTGCGATCATGGAGGCCGGCGGTTGGCCTTCTTCTGGCTATAAATGAGGAGAGGGGCGGAGCCTCGTCGCTCATCTCCCCCTTCATTCCGCCTGCTTCTTCTTCTTCCTCCTTGTTCTACCGCCTTGCCACGACGCCCATGGCGCCGATAAGGAGGTTCTCCGCCGCCGAGAAGGGAAAACCCCCCGCGATGAGTTAGGGCCGCTCCCATCAAAGAAGAGGCTGGCTCGCCCTCGCGACGTCATTGCGAGGCAGGAGGTGGCGAGGCCCTAGTACGAGCGGCCTCTCCCTGGCTACCCACTGCCCATGTACGCCCAGGCGCAAGGCTCCGGAGGAGGAGGTAGCGGCCTGCGCCGCTCGCGCCACGGTCCCGGTGGCCAGGCCGTGGTGGCGCGTGCTGCCGGCCCACGAACCCACGCCGAGGGCTCCTCGCGCGAGCTTGTGGTGTGGGCGGCGATCCCGCCATGCACGTGGATCCGATTCCCGCAGTTCTTCACCAAAGTGACGCTGCCGAGGGGGCCGCTCAAGCTGTGGCTGTAGCATGCCGAATGCAGCACCCCAGCAACGGGAGCGGAGGTCGAGGTCTTCTCTCCGAGTAAGATCTTCATGACCCGCGGATGGGGTGAGGTGGCCCGCGCCTGCCGCATGGAGTGGGCCCTCGCCATCCATTTAGAGTACGATGGCGCCTCCACGCTGCTCTTCAAGGTCTTCGACGAGGAGGGCCGCCGCTTGGAGTGCTGCCCTAGAGGGGGTCGCCAGGCCGGCGCTGAGCCCGCCCTTGGTCCTGCCGATAGCCCCTCCAGGAGCAGCGGCGGCTCCTAGGAGTCCAGCGGCTCTCCCTAGCCTGACGAGACTCCGAAGACGAGTGACGACAGCTACGTACCCCCAAGCTCTCACCGCGCTCGAAGCACAACAACGGCGTTCGTTCATCGTCGTTGCTGATCTGGATGGGGTTGGTGTCGGCCTCCCGCGACCCGCTGTTGATGATGGCGTCGGCGGCGCACCTGTAGATACAACTTCTGATAGTCTTCTTCTTTTGTTCCCTGCGAGGAATCGAGATGAACCCCGTGGGGTGTGTAAAGAATCTGTAGTGCCTTTTGTGTCAATATTATTCTTATTACGAAAACTTATGATTGCGCTTCTTGCTTCCGCTTGGTCCCCCCCTTTCCAACCTCGCGATAGCTTGGCCAGGTCGTGATGCCATGGTCAAGGCCAGGAAGTGAGCGGCCCGAGGTCCGGTAAGAGCTCCTGACGCGCGATGCTCAAGTGGTCCCCTTTAGTGTGCAAGCAACTCCCTGAAGGCAGGAAAGGAAGGCAGCATCACTATAGCAAGGCTGCAAGAGCTAGAAATCATGTGTCTCAGCATTGTGCTGGGTCGCATGAGTGACTTATCTTTAGTGATCCTGGCTCGATTCCTTGTGCCGCGCCCGGTCTGTGCATCGGCGGTGGTGGTACTGCTAGGTCAGGCTCATGCCAGATCCCCCCTTTTCATGCTCTTCTAAGTGCTCTGCATTCTCGGGTACCGACCCTCGAGCAGGGCTCAGCTGCCGTTGGTATGCCAGGTCGCGATGATGTGGTCAAGGCCAGGGGCGAGGGCTGGAGAGTCACTAAGAGCTTATGAGACGCAATGCTCAGGAGCCCCATTTTACGCGCAAGCGAATCGCATGAGAGAAGGAAAGAACTGACGAGGTCACCTGTAGCTGGTGCTCCGGAGATTCCTGCAGGTTAGTTGAAGAGGAAATACAACTCGTAATCGTGTTGGCTGTCCTGCTGCTGATCGTCCCACAAGAAGATGAAGGCACTGAGGATCTGGTGAGGTGACATGCACGGGGCGGGCCGCGAGCCAGAGCTCAGTCTCTCAGGTTTTATCAGCGTTGCAGGGACGGACCCAAGCACAAGCGTCGTGCCAACATGTGAAGTCCTCGTCGCGGGGTGAGCAAGAGGCCGGTCAGCAACATGGGATGCCGCGAAGTGCAACAAGTAAGCAGGCGGTAATCACAGGTAACTCATGCAGGGAGGCAAGCTAGTTCGAATAGACGCAAGAATGATACATGCCACAGGGACGGACCCATGCGGCCCCGGGATGATGTAGCCCGAGGGGCGCCCCCAACAGAGTAAGCTAAAGATGCAAAAGGATACATGCCGTAGGGACAGGCCCGTGCGACCTGGGAATGATGCAGCCCAGGGGCGCTCCTAGCTGAGTAAACCGGAAAATTTCATGTGCCTTCATTGTTGAAAAGGTGTTGGAGTAGTTGCAGATGCATGCTGATAGAGTCGCTCCTCACGAGCCACCAGGGTCCTGAGCCTCCGGAGGCTCTAGGGGCCCGGGTGGTTCTTGAAGAACCGTCGCCATCTCTGCTAGGACTGCGTGGTGCCTGGCCTCCTGAGCTGCCAGAATGCTCCGCAAGTGGCGCTGGAAGGTGACTGATACGTCTCCAACGTATCTATAATTTTTTATTGTTCCATACTATTATATTATGTGTTTTGGATGTTTGTGGGCTTTATTATCCACTTTTATATTACTTTTGGGACTAACCTATTGACCCAGAGCCCGATGTGAGTTCTGTTTTCCCTTGTTTCAGTGTTTCGAAGAAAAGGAATATCAAACGGAGTCGAAACGGAACGGAATCTTCAGGAGAAGTTATTTTTGGAAGGAAAGCAACCGGGGAGACTTGGAGTCCACGTCAAAGAAGCAACAAGGAAGGCACGAGATAGGGGGCGCGCCCACCCCCCTAGGGCGCGCCCTCCACCCTCGTGGGCCCCTCGTGGCTCCCCTGACGTACTTCTTCCTCCTATATATACCCATATACCCTAAAAACTTCGGGGAACAGAATAGATCGGGAGTTCCGCCGCCGCAAGCCTCTGTAGCCACCAAAAGTCAATCGGGACCCTATTCCGGCACCCTGCCGGAGGGGGAATCCCTCACCGGTGGCCATCTTCATCATCCCGATGCTCTCCATGTCGAGGAGGGAGTAGTTCACCCTCGGGGCTGAGGGTATGCACCAGTAGCTATGTGTTTGATCTCTCTCTCTCTCTCTCTCGTGTTCTTGATTTGGCATGATCTTGATGTATCGCGAACTTTGCTATTATAGTTGGATCTTATGTTTCTTCTCCCCCTCTACTCTCTTGTAATGGATTGATTTTTCCCTTTGAAGTCGGATTGAGTCTTTAATGATTTGAGAACACTTGATGTATGTCTTGCCGTGCGTATCTGTGGTGACAATGGGATATCACGTGATTCACTTGATGTATGTTTTGGTGATCAACTTGCGGGTTCCGCCCATGAACCTATGCATAGGGGTTGGCACACTTTTTCGTCTTGACTCTCGGTAGAAACTTTGGGGCACTCTTTGAGGTTCTATGTGTTGGTTGAATAGATGAATCTGAGATTGTGTGATGCATATCGTATAATCATACCCACGGATACTTGAGGTGACATTGGAGTATCTAGGTGACATTAGGGTTTTGGTTGATTTGTGTCCTAAGGTGTTATTCTAGTACGAACTCTTGGGCTGTTTGTGACACTTATAGGAATAGCCCAATGGATTGATTGGAAAAATAACTTTGAGGTGGTTTCAGACCCTACCATAATATCTTCGTTTGTTCTCCGCTATTAGTGACTTTGGAGGGACTCTTTGTTGCATGTTGAGGGATAGTTATATGATCCAATTATGTTATTATTGTTGAGAGAACTTGCACTAGTGAAAGTATGAACCCTAGGCCTTGTTTCCTAGCATTGCAATACCATTTGTTCTTACTTTTATCTTTAGTTACCTTGCTGTTTTTATATTTTCAGATTACAAAAACCTATATCTACCATCCATATTGCACTTGTATCACCATCTCTTCGCCGAACTAGTGCACCTTTACAATTTACCATTGTATTGGGTGTGTTGGGGACACAAGAGACTCTTTGTTATTTGGTTGCAGGGTTGCTTGAGAGAGACCATCTTCATCCTACGCCTCCCACGGATTGATAAACCTTAGGTCATCCATTTGAGGTAAATTTGCTACTGTCCTACAAACCTCTACACTTGGAGGCCCAACAACGTCTACAAGAACAATGTTGTGTAGTAGACATCAAGCAGTTTCTGGCGCCGTTGCAGGGGAGGTTAGTGCTTGAAGTTATATCTTTAGATCTTGCAATCGAATCTTTTTGTTTCTTGTTTTATCACTAGTTTAGTCTATAAAATAATACTACAAAAAAAAGGAATTAAGTTTGCCACATACGCTTCATATTTTTAGTATCTTCCGTGAGTATGATGGAAAGGAAAATTGTGCCAAAGTGTTAGAAGAAGAATGCATTAAAATGTTTGGCACTAAATCTTTGAATGATGAGCATGATTGCAATGTTGTTAGTATGAACTCCTTGAGTATCCATAGTACTAATGATGATTGCACTAGTTATGATGAAAATGCCTCCTATAAACATGTCATTTTTTGTGGAGTGCATTGGGTTTGCAAGTACACACCAAATAGGGAAGATAGATATTGCAAGAGGCATAAGTACTTAGAAACTAAATTGTTGCAAGAAAGTCTTGATGATTGCACTGAAAGATTCAATATTTATCGCACCCCTTGTGAACTTTGCAATGAAAATGGTCATTTAAAGCTCCAATGCTATTTGTTCCATGATCAAGTCGTGTCCAAATATTGTGATAATTTGATTACCCTTGAGCATCATAAAGAGCTTAGTCTTCTTTTGGGTTATGAAGAAATGAAACGTATAAGCGAGGGTATTCCAAAATTTAATCTCGATAAATTTCTTGATTTTGATCTAGAGAAGATTTATATGTATTGTGCGGTGAATTGCATTGAAAATCCTTATATTGCCAATTACATAAAGAAAAGAAATCAAATAGAGGATGAAGAGAACACTAATGAAAGGGAAGAGACTTCCCAATATCCTCCTATTATTTCTTATGATGAATCAGGTAACGAGGAGGAGCCTTCTATTCAACCAATCTCATCAATAAGGAGCTCCAAAAAGAGGATTGAACCCACACATGAGGTGAAGAAGAAGAAAACAAAAAGGAAGAGAGGTAAAAAGGTATCTCTCCCAAATAATGTTGCTCCTATTATCGTTATGCCTATTTCTTGTTGTGATGATTATGATTGGGAAGATAATGATACTTCTTATGATCTTGAAAATCTTTTTGACACTTGCTTGGAAGAATATGATAATAATGTTTGCTATACTATTGGTGCTATCCATACTATTAATGATCAGAGTGATTATGCTTATGATATGAAAAGGCCCAAGCTTGGGGAAGCTATGTTTGATGAGGATGACATATTTGAGAATATATTTGCTGAAATTAATGTTTGTCCCAAGCTTGGGGATGCTATGTTTAATAATGATGATATTTTTAGTCTCCCAAGTTTTGATATGCAACTTTATAATAATGATAGCATGCCTCCTACTTATGATGATTATATTGATGAAAGTGGGTTTGGAAGAGTGTCAACTTTAGGAAGTAATGATCCCACTATTTTGGGGGATGTTGAATCTTATAATATTTATGAAAGTGGATTTGGAGAGGTCATGACTTTATTTAGTGATGTATCCACTATTTCGGAAGAGATTTGAATTGATTATGATGAAAACAAAGTTGCTACTTATGATGATTATTGTGATAAAACTTATGATATAAAAAGTAGTGATGATTATATTTATAAAAAAATTATGATTATGATTACCCTTTTTCTAAACATTACTCTTTTAATGTGGAAACAATTTATAGTATTCAAGTCTCTTATGATACTCCCACTATTCCGAATGAGAAGAATTTTGCTTATGTGGAGAGTAATAAAAATTATATGCTTATGCATCATGAAAAGAATGCTTTTGGTGATGGTTATATTGTTGAATTCATTCATGATGCTACTGAAAATTATTATGTGGGAGGAACATATGCTTGTAGGAATTGCAATAATATCAAGTTTCCTCTCTATGTGCTTAAAGTTTTGAAGTTGTGCTTGTTTTGCCTTCCTATGCAAGTTGATTCTTGTTCCCATAAGTTGTTTGCTCACAAAATCCCTATGCATAGGAAGTGTGTTAGACTTAAATGTGCTAGTCATATTCTTCATGATGCTCTCTTTATGTTTCAATTCTTATCTTTTTGTGAGCATCATTGAAATCATCATGCCTAGCTAGGGGCGTTAATCGATAGCGCTTGTTGGGAGGCAACCCAATTTTATTTTAGTTTCTTGATTTTTGGTTGTGTTTAGGAATAAATAATCCATCTAGCTTCTGTTTAGATGTGTCTTTGTGTTTTAATTAGTGTTTGTGCCAAGTAGAACCTTTGGGAAGACTTGGGTGAAGTCTTTATGATCATGCTGTAAAAAACAGAAACTTTAGTGCTCACGAGATTAGCTAAATTTTTTTACTGGAGAGTGATATTTAGTTGATTCTTTCTGAAGATGATTAATAGACAAATTCCTCAGGTCCACCAATTTATTTTAGAATTTTTGGAGTTCCAGAAGTTTATGTTTGATACAGATTACTACAGACTGTTCTGTTTACGGATTCTGTTTTCATTGGGTTGCTTATTTTGATGAACCTATGGCTAGTAAAATAGTTTATAAACCATAGGAAAGTTGGAATACAGTCGGTTTAACACCAATATAAATAAAGAATGAGTTCATTACAGTACCATGAAGTGGTGTTTTGTTTTCTTTCGCTAACGGAGCTTACGAGTTTTTCGTCAAATTTTGTGTTGTGAAGTTTTCAAGTTTTGGGTAAAGATTCGATGGACTATGGAATAAGGAGTGGCAAGAGCCTAAGCTTGGGGATTCCCAAGGCACCCCAAAGTAATATTCAAGGATAACCAAGAGCCTAAGCTTGGGGATGCCCCGGAAGGCATCCCCTCTTTCGTCTTCGTCTATCGGTAACTTTACTTGGAGCTATATTTTTATTCACCACATGATATGTGTTTTGCTTGGAGCGTCATTTTATTTTCTTTAGCTTTCCTTGTTGTTTGAATAAAATACCAAGATCTGAAATTCTTAAATGAGAGAGAGTCTTCATATAGCTACATAATTATTTAACTACTCATTGATCTTCACTTATATCTTTCGGAGTAGTTTGTCATTTACTCTAGTGCTTCACTTATATCTTTTAGAGCACGGTGGTGGATTTGTTTTATGGAAACTATCGATCTCTCATGCTTCACTTAGATTATTTTGAGAGTCTTAAATAGCATGGTAATTTGCTTAAACAATTTTTATATGCTTGGTATTCAAGATTTGTAAAAACTTTCTTTTGAGTGTGTTGAATACTATGAGAAGTTTGATGCTTGAAAATTGTTTTGAGATATGAAGATGGTGATATTAGAGTCATGCTAGTTGAGTAGTTGTGAATTTGAGGAATACTTGTGTTAAAGTTTGTGATTCCCGCAGCATGCACGTATGGTGAACCGTTATGTGATGAAGTCTGAGCATGATTTGTTTATTGATTGTCTTCCTTATGAGTGGCGGTCGGGGACGAGCGATGGTCTTTTCCTACCAATCTATCCCCCTAGGAGCATGCGCGTAATACTTTGCTTTGATAACTTGTAGATTTTTGCAATAAGTATATGAGTTCTTTATGACTAATGTTGAGTCCATGGATTATACGCAGTTTTCTTCCTTCCACCATTGCTAGCCTCTCTAATACCGCGCACTTTTCGCCAAAGATCATACACCCACCATATACCTTCCTCAAAACAGCCACCATACCTACCTATCATGGCATTTCCATAGCCATTCCGAGATATATTGCCATGCAACTTTCCACCGTTCCGTTTATTATGACACGCTCCATCATTGTCATATTGCTTTGCATGATCACGTAGTTGACATTGTATTTGTGGCAAGGCCACCGTTCATAATTCTTTCATGCATGTCACTCATGAGTCATTGCACATCCCGGTACACCGCGGGAGGCATTCATATAGAGTCATATCTTGTTCTAAGTATTGAGTTGTAATTCTTGAGTTGTAAGTAAATAAAAGTGTGATGATCATCATTATTAGAGCATTGTCCCAGTGAGGAAAGGATGATGGAGACTATGATTCCCCCACAAGTCGGGATGAGACTTCGGATGAAAAATAAAAAAAGGGGATAAAAAAGAGGCCATAAAAAAGAGAAAAGGCCCAAAAAAAGGGAATAAAAAATATATATAAAAATGAGAGAAAAAGAGAGAAGGGACAATGCTACTATCCTTTTACCACACTTGTGCTTAAAAGTAGCACCATGATCTTCATGATAGAGAGTCTCCTATGATATCACTTTCATATACTAGTGGGAATTTTTCATTATAGAACTTGGCTTGTATATTCAAATGATGGGCTTCCTCAAAATGCCCTAGGTCTTCATGAGCAAGCGAGTTGGATGCACACCCACTTATTTTCTTTTGTTGAGCCTTCATACACTTATAGCTCTAGTGCATCTGTTGCATGGCGATCCCTACTCACTCACATTAATATCTATTGATGGGCATCTCCATAGCCCATTGATACGCCTAGTTGATGTGAGACTATCTTCTCCTTTTTGTCTTCTCCACAACCACCATTCTATTCCACCTATAGTGCTATGTCCATGGCTCACGCTCATGTATTGCGTGAAGATTGAAAAAGTTTGAGAACATCAAAAGTATGAAACAATTGCTTGGCTTGTCATCAGGGTTGTGCATGATGTAAATACTTTGTGTGGTGAAGATAGAGCATAGCCAGACTATATGATTTTGTAGGGATAACTTTCTTTGGCCATGTTATTTTGAGAAGACATAATTGCTTTGTTAGTATGCTTGAAGTATTATTATTTTTATGTCAATATTAAACTTTTGTCTTGAATCTTTCGAATCTGAATATTCATACCACAATTAAGAAGAATTACATTGAAATTATGCCAAGTCTGTTTTTATCATTTACCTACTCGAGGACGAGCAGGAATTAAGTTTGGGGATGCTGATACGTCTCTGTAACATCCCAAATTTCCTATTTGGAATGTTTTACAATTATAGCTAAGCATCTATGCATTCTGTTTGAATTTGAGTGGCATTTGAAGTTTCAGAGGTTTTGGAGTTGTTGGAGTTTGAATTCAAATTTTGGCAGTGGAAATCATTTCAAAAACTATGCCTGATAAATACTTGAGAAAAAGTATGAGAGGAGTAAACATGACACTCCAAAAATATCAGAGGAAAAACATTGCCAAAAAGTTTGAATTCAAATTTGAGTTTTATTTGGAATTTTAGAAAAAATGATTTTTATAAAGTTTGGATTTTGCCCCTGGATAAATGTTCAAATGATAGGAATATTCCTGATCATTTTGATATATATATGTCCTATATAAAATATTTATATTTTATATATTATTCTCTCTTTTATTTCAAAAAAGGAAAG
Organism: Aegilops bicornis; assembly: GCA_021605145.1. Classification (NCBI taxonomy): domain Eukaryota; kingdom Viridiplantae; phylum Streptophyta; class Magnoliopsida; order Poales; family Poaceae; genus Aegilops; species Aegilops bicornis. The sequence goes on from CM038674.1 coordinate 516,979,754, forward strand.
AGAAAAGCCCGGGCGCCCGGCCAGCCAGCCAACCCGGCCAACTGCCCGACCCGACGGCCGACCGAGCCCTCGCCTGAATCGGCTCCGATCGCCAACCGACCGACGCGCTGCCCCCTCTCTCCCGACAGCGGACCCCACCCTCCTTCTTCCTCGCCCACGCCACCCGCCGCGCCGCCGCTCGCCGGATCCCGCGAGATCCGGGATCCCCCGAGCTCCCCTCGCCGCGTTGCCCCGCGTCCCAGTCGATGCCCTATATATATACCCCCTCGACTCTGTTCCCCCTCGCCCCCTCATGACCCTCTCTCCCTCGCCGCATCGCTTGGGAGACCCGAGCCGCCCATCATTGCCCCACCCGACCACCTCGGACCGCCCCGAGCTCCACCGAGTCGACCAACCGAACCCCTCGCCACGCCCTTTTCGCCGGGACCTCCCGCCGACGTCCCGGACCACCGGAGCCACCGTCGCCCGTCGTGGCCGTCGCCGTCGCCGCCTCGATGAAGTCATGGGAGCTCCGTCGCCGTTCGATCTAGATCGTAGGGTTAGGACAGATCTCCCGAAGAATACGTTTTATTTAGGTTTAGTTTTAATAAACCGGTTTATTTCAGTTTAGATCGGTTAGTTAGGTTTTTATTAAACCGTGACTCGGTTTAACCACTAGGGCCGATTTAGTTATATTACGCCTGTAGCTAGATAGGCCCATTAGCCCGCTTTTTCTTTATTTTTTGTTTTCTGTTTTTAACAGAATAGTTTGATTTGAAAAATTCATATCTTTTAATCTACTTAATATTTTTAAGTGATTATTTTTTTGTTGGTTTGCAAATTTCTTATAGTTTCTGTAGAAAATATAATTAGTCATGTTAAAATTATTTAAAATTGCTTTATTTTAGATTTTGACAGAATAGTAAATCTGCTATAAAAGGAGTTAGGAATATTATTTTTTAATGATTCTTTTTGTCACAACTTTGTTTTGACATTGCTTAACCGTAGGAATTTATTTGGGAATTTTAGGATGAATAAAAAAATAGTTTTAACTAGGATCATGTTATTCCTAATTATTTAACTAGCTACTGTTTTCCTATTGTTTTAATTAGCAAATAAATTTATTTTTCCTATGTCATAGATTATTCTAGGTTAGTTTCTGTAACTTTAGAGCATGAACTTTTATTTATAATAAATAAAACTTTTATTTTATTTTTCCTCCTAGAATTTGCTTTAGGCCTAATAGGAGTTTTATAATAGATTTTAAGGTGATTCTTTTTGCTCCTAGTTGCTTGATGAATTCTTTTCTGTTAGGTAGCATAAACCCATGCTTAGGTTCTGTTAAGAAAAATTTTGTAGTGCACAACTATTTTTAATTGTTGCTTGATGTAGGACAAATTTGAGTTGGATTTCTTGAGTTTTCTTTTGGGTTTTGATTCGATTGTTTTGTGTGTTTCATATTAGCAAGCTGTTATGTAAGTGATCATATGCTATATGCTTATTATGATTGTTGTTTGCCTCGGTAGAATTTCGGTCTGAAGCTTGCTCTGCGAGTCCCTAGCTTATGAAGATCGTCGGCCAAGGCAAGTCATTGATCATGTTTCTTTACAATACCTATGATTTTGTTGCATTAGAATTATACCTCCCACCATGCATGCGATGGGTGAAATTTTGAAGTTATGTACTTGAGTAGTATCATGAGGTAGGATGAACCAATTCCCCTTGTTACCATGACCCGGGACGAAGTAGTTTATTATTGCTATGCTCGTAGACGGGATTGGTTGAGTGAATTCATAAGGGAGATGTGAGAGTCAAGATGATGACAACCCCATGAACTTCAAGCTCAAGATGGACTTCGGAATTCACTATTGGGTGGAGGACGGTTGACGGGCACCCTGGAGAATCCAGTGGTTGGCCGGGATGCATGGAGAAGTGCCATGACATCTTGCGGAAAGCTTCACCCAGCCACGAAGAGACGGATGTATACCCCATTGACCGGAAGCTTACAATGCAGCCGCAAGCCATTATGGGCTCGGCTTGGTCAACCCTAGTTGCGACTCTGGCTGGGCGGTACTACGAGATGTAGAAGAGCGGTAGGATTGGATGGGTGCGGCGGTGGTCGGAGGAACTCTTGGAAGACCCTGTTTCGTTCGTCCCGTCTTCAAACACTCTGAAGTGCGAATACTTAAAAGGAGGGAACGATTCTTGCGGGTAAAGCGTGCAAACCTCTGTAGAGAAAAGATCTAATCGATTAGCCATGTCCCCGGTTACGGACAATTTGAGCCTCTGGAACTTGGAAGTATTCGGAAATCTCAACACTAAAATTAATGAATTAATTGAGGGGGTTATGACTTAATAGTTTGGGAATGAGACATTGGTTGGTGGAACCATCTCAATAACTACCAACATTTTTGTAGTTTTTGCAAACAAGTCCTTATTGTAGGGAAAAAGCGGCTTTTCGCAAAATGATGAAACTTAGAGCCCCACAGCCAAATTGCATATAGTGTTAGTAATTTTATTATTGTTCTCTCTTCATGACTTGCGGCATATTCAAAATCTTGACCTACACGGCTGCAACGTCTTATGTTGCGGAGGAGTATTCCGATCAGGATTGAGGCTACGATCCGCTTGGCGATTGCCCTTTGGAGTCGGATGGACTCGCTATTCTTCACGCTTCGCATGACTTTACTTAGTTTATTTCTCATGAGTTGGCCTTGACGAATTTATTCTATTGTAATAAAGACTCGCTATGAGAATCGTGTAATAAATTCAGGTGTGATTGAACTTTGATTATTTCATCAATGTACTGTGAGTGCCGGCATGATCTTGGGATGAATGCAGAACCACGGAGACTTGACCGATTTTGGGTCAGTCGCTATAGAGATGGTATCGAGCACACTGTTGACCGTAGGGCGTAACCCCTAGGATCGGAAAGCCATAGGAAGAGACTATTTGTTTTATGTCCTTATCATTCCGTAATTCTCCCTGTTCATTTCGACTTCTCTCCGATTTTCAACATTTTAGATGGCGCTGAGTTCACCCCGGTTTTGCTACGGAGTTTTGCCGGCCGGATGAGGCGATGCCTCTCGGCAAGAAGATGGTTTAGATCGTGAAGAAGCTGAAGATTGCTACGCCCTCAATCACCGGAAGCCTACCAATGCACTCCCGGCGGATACCCGCTTCTGAGGATTAAGGTGCACATTCAGGGAGGACCTTCGGAGGACATTGAGCCCATTGACTTTGAGTTCACCGATTTCGGTTGGATTCTCGGAAGAGACATGGCGATATATCGTGCACTTGGACATCTCCGAGAAGAGTACAGGCGAGCTCGACCCATCGAGACCTCGCCATGATTTCTCGCAGAGCTAGGAATGGAGATATCATCCGTACTGTAGAAGACGACTCCATTCTCTCATATTTCCAAGACTTGGGGAGTCTCCTCAGGAAACGGGAAATCCAGACTCGCCGTAACGCGAAGGTACACAGGAGGCTGTTGTTCCGTGAACTGGAACTGGAGGAGAAGGCACACGCGGACTTCCTTGACCATGAAGAAGAAATCAAGGATTTCATGGAGAGAATCGACAAGCTGAAGATGGATGTTGCCGCATTAGAGGAGGAGATGGACCTGGGAGAAGACCTTTTTCCGAGTGGAGATGACGGACCCCTCGTGAGCAATGACCAGGACTATGAAGGGAGCTCCACTGAAGAAAGCCGCAAGAGGAGGCACCGCATCAGAGGGCGCCCCACCGGAGGACGCTGCACCAGAGGACGCAGGGATTATTGATGAAGACATTTAGTCGACCGCCATGTTATTTTATTTTTCCGTCGATCAGTTAGGCCGTTATTTTCGATTAGTCGTGAGAATTTTGTAATCCGAGATTGAACCATGTTTGAGATGATTGAATAAATGATTGGTGTGATTATGATTGTGCATTCATATGGGTAGTGATATTTTCTCATTAGACCCTTATTCTATTCTAATTTTCTCATCCACTCCAAAACACGAGATGCCTCCGGGGCGTGACCCGGTTTCAACTTTCCGCGGAGCTCACCCGGCTGATCCGGCAGCAGAATGCCCTCATGCAGATGCTCATCGAACCGAGAACAACAACAACAACAATCCACCGCCACCACCCCTGTTGACAACTTGACCCGCTTCTTAAGGCCGAATCCGCGGTGTTCTCTAGCGACCTTGAGCCGATTGTGGCCGATGATTAACTCCGCAAGGTCGGAAGAGAGTTAGCCACTTCTTTGGATGCACAGATCACGAGAGAAGGTGCGCTTTGCACATCAACTTGATGGACCTGCAGCATCTTGGTGGGAGAACTACACCGCCACTTACCCCATCGCCACCATCACATGGGATCAGTTCCAATGAGCTTTCCGCACCGCTCATGTCTCGGTGGAGCCATGAGTGCGAAGAAGCGTGAGTTCCGCAACTTACGCCAGGGAACCGTCTTGTGGGGCGATGCGTGGATGAGTTCAACAAGTTAGCTAGCTATGCCGGATGATGTGGCCACAGATGCCGCAAAGCAGGAAAAGTTTCTCGAGGGACTCAATGACGAGCTGGGAATGCAGCTAATGGTGGCTACATTCAACAACTACCAGGAGCTGGTAGACAAGACCACCATACTCGAAGGCAAGCAGCAGCAGATTGATAGCCGCAAGCGGGAGTATGGCCAGGGGAAGTACAAGTCTGGAGCTCGTGAAGCCCGTTATGCCCCATACTCGGGAGGGCATACCCATCACACCCATGGAGGACATAATCATGGAGGACATAACCATGGAGGAATGGGAACAACCGCAACCACGACAACAAGTCGAGCAATGGAAGCGGCAATGGTAACCAGCATCGCCCCGCCCGGCTCGAAGGATCTGAGTCACATCACTGTTCAAGTGCCGGAAAACAGGGCACTATGCCACCGATTGCCGGAGGCCAAGCGGAGGAATGGAAAGCGGCAATGGAAGCTCAGCAAAGAAGCCCAACCCTTTTCCTCGTGCTCGGGTGAACCACATTGACGTGGAGGACGTCTATGATCAGCCGGAACTTTGTGGTTGGTAAGTTTTATTAAATTCACATCGATATTGGTACTCTTTGATTACGGTGCAGCGCATTCATTTCATATCAAGGGTAGTTGTGGAAAAGTACGGGTTGCCCACTAGAACCCTTAGAAGCCCTCTTCACGTCGGTTCCGCAGGAGGAGAAATGATGGCGAGCTTAGGCTGTCATGCAACCCTTAACATCGGAAACCATAAATTTCCCTTGAGACCTCATAGTATTGGAAACCCGGACCTTGGATGTAATCCTAGGCATGGATTGGTTGATGAAGTTTGAAGGAAACATAGGCTGTGCCCGAAGTCAATTCTGCTCACCACTCCGGAGCGTAAGAGGATCAAGTATGTATCCAGACGTATCCCGATGAACAATCGGTGAATTCCCTCACGGGAGTTGTTCAGGGAGGAAGTGCCGATAGTGCAAGATTTTCCCGATGTGTTTAGGAGGAATTACCAGAATGCCACGAGACGGAGACATTGAATTTACGATTGAGTTATTGCCAGGCACAGCCCCAATATCCAAGAGACCCTATCGGATGCCCCCGAACGAATTGGAAGAGATCAAAAAGCAAATTAATGAGTTATTGGAGAAAGGATATATTCGGCCAAGCTCATCACCTTGGGGAACCCCAGTTCTTTTGGTAGAGAAGAAGGATAGAACCTTGAGAATGGTTGTGGATTATCGTTCGTTGAACGACGTGACCATCAAGAAAAAGTACCCTCTGCCGATGATTAATGATCTATTTGATCAGCTAGTTGGAGCCAAGGTATTCTCAAAGATCGATCTTCGATCAGGGTATCATCAGTTGAAGATCCGTGAAAAGGATATACCCAAAACAGCATTTACCACGGTATGGTTTATATGAGTATACCGTCATGTCATTCGGATTGACTAATGCCCTGCATACTTCATGAATTTGATGAACAAGGTATTTATGGAATATCTGGACAAATTTATCGTGGTGTTCATCGATGATATACTGATTTTCTCCAAGAGCGAGGAAGAGCATAAGGAACATTTGCGTCTAGTTCTGGAGAAACTCCGAGAACATCAGTTGTATGCCAAGTTCGATAAATGTGAATTTTGGCTAAAGGAAGTCGGATTCCTCGGACATGTTATTTCAGGAGAAGGAATAGCGATTGACCCCACCAAGGTTGTATCGATCACCGATTGGCGGTCACCCACCTCATCAAGGAGATCCATGATTTTCTCGGACTCGCAGGATATTATAGGAGGTTTATTGAGAATTTCTCGAAGATTGCCAAGCCCATGATTGAGCTCTTGAAGAAGGGCGTAAATGCGTTTGGACCGAGGATTGTGAAGCGGTTTCCGAGAATTGAAGAAAGCGTTTGGTTACAGCCCGATGCTGATTTTGCGGACATACACAAGGATTACGGTATATTGTGACGCTTCTCGCCAGGGGACTCGGAGGAGTACTCATGCAGGAAGGAAAAGTTGTAGCTTATACCTCCGGACAGCTACGACCTCACGAGATGAATTACGCCACACATGATTTGGAGTTAGCGGCCGTAGTGCATGCACTCAAGACACGGAGACATTTTCTTATCGGAAATAGTTGTGATGTTTACACAGATCATAAGAGCTTGAAGTACATTTTCACGCAGAAAGAGTTGAACCTCGAGCGGAGGAGATGGCTAGAGTTAATCAAGGACTACGACATGAGATTGCATTACCACCCGTGAAAGGCTAATGTTGTAACAGATGCTTTGAGCCGTAAGAGTTATGTGAATACTCTTATAGCGGGAGGATTACCCGAGAGTTAGCCGATGGCCTCGAGATCTCCGTGGAGATAGTTACGAGAGGATATGCTGCAGCTCTGAAGTTCAGTCCACCTTGACCGAAAGAATTCGTGAAGCCCGAAGTCGGACAAGGAAATTGATGAGATAAAGAAAAGGATGAATGAAGGAAAAGCTAAAGGGTTTCGTAAGGATGAATACGGAGCTATATGGTACGAGGATCGTATTTATGTACCCAATGATCCCGAACTCGAAGCTAATTCTTCAGGAGGCTCATGATTCACCGTACTCGATTCACCCGGTAACACCAAGATGTATCTGGATTTGAAGGAAAGTTTACGGTGGGCGGTATGAAGAAGGATATTCTTTGAGTCACGTAGCGATGTCGATGTTTGCCCGACAAGTAAAGGCGGAACATCGAAGCGGTTTGGATTACTTCAACCCTTGCCGATTCCCGAGTGGAAATGGGAAAAACTTGGAATGGATTTTATCACGGGATTACCGGGACCCGTTCAGGTTATGATTCCATCTGGGTAGTGGTTGATCGATTGACCAAGGTAGCTCATTTCATTCCCGTGAAGACTACCTATACCAGCTAAGTTAGCCGAGATATACATGACCAGGATCGTATGTGCGCATGGAGTTCGAGGAGTATCGTGTCCGATAGAGGAACACAATTTACCTCAAAGTTTTGGAATCGGTTGCATGAAACTTTGGAGTGCGAGGCTAGAGTTGATCTGACTTTTCATCCACAGACGGATGGACAGACCGAGAGAGTCAACCAGATCCTGGAGGACATGTTGAGAGCTTAGCGCTAGACTATGGGTCTAGTTGGGATGATAATTTGCCATCTGCGGAGTTCTCGTACAATAACAGTTATCGAGACCCGGTGCGAAGATGGCCCCTTCGAAGCTCTATACGGAAGGAGGTGCGAGAACACCATTCTTTGTGGGATGGTGTTGGAGATCGAAAACTTTTCGGTCCCGATCTTATCAGAGATTCCGAAGAGAAAGTCAAGCTGATTCGAGATAGGCTCAAGGTAGCTCAGTTGAGGCGGAAGAGTTATGCCGACAGTAAACGCAAGGAAGTAACATACGAAGCGGGAGACCGGGCATATCTTCGTGTGTCCCCACTTCGGGGAATCAAGAGGTTCGGTGTTAAAGGAAAGTTAGCACCCGGTTCATTGGCCCTACAAAATCCTCGAGCGTCGTGGAGAAGTTGCTTACAAGTTGGAATTGCGGAAGGATTGTCCGGAGTTCACGATGTCTTCCATGTTTCTCGGTGAAGAAATGCCATGTCGAGATGGCCGATATTCCGTTGAGAGACACGGTGCCCCTAGAGGCCATACAGCTCGACGGTGATCGACTTATAAGGAGAAACCCGTCCGAATTCTCGAGAACGAATGTACAGAGTCACCCGCAGCAAGATCATCAAGTTTTGCAAGGTGTTGTGGAGTCATCACTCAGGAGGAAGCCACACAGGAGCGAGAAGAAGACCTCCATGAGACCACCCGCACCTATTTCCTAGCCAACCCGAATCTCGAGGGCGAGATTCATCTTAAGGTGGGTAGGTTTGTAACATCCCAAATTTCCTATTTGGAATGTTTTACAATTATAGCTAAGCATCTATGCATTACATTTGAATTTGAGTGGTATTTGAAGTTTCAGAGGTTTTGGAGTTGTTGGAGTTTGAATTCAAATTTTGGCAGTGGAAATCATTTCAAAAACTATGCCTGATAAATACTTGAGAAAAAGTATGAGAGGAGTAAACATGACACTCCAAAAATATCAGAGGAAAAAACATTGCCAAAAAAGTTTGAATTCAAATTTGAGTTTTATTTGGAATTTTAGAAAAAAATGATTTTTATAAAGTTTGGATTTTGCCCCTGGAAAAATGTTCAAATGATAGGGAATATTCCCCTGATCATTTTGATATATATATGTCCTATATAAAATATTTATATTTTATATATTATTCTCTCTCTTTTATTTCAAAAAAAAGGAAAAGAGAAAAGCCCGGCATGACCAACCAGCCCAAACCCGGCCAGCCTTGAACCGGCCCGGCCGGCCGACCGAGCCCCTCGCCTGAATCGGCTCCGCATCGGCCAACCGACCGACGCTGCCCCCCTCTCTCCCGACAGGCGGACCCCACCCCCCTTCTTCCTCGCCCGCCCACGCCCCGCCCGCCATTGCCGGATCCGCGAGATCAGGATCCCATCCCGATCCTCGCCGCGTTTGCCCTCGTCCAAGTCGTGGCGCCCCTATATATATACCCCCCTCGACCCGTTCCCCTCGCCCCTCATGACCCTCTCTCCCTCGCCGCGCTCGCTCATGGGAGACCCGAGCCCGCCGCATCATTGCCCACCCCGACCACCTCGGTGCCCCGAGCTCCACTGAAGTCGACCAACCGAACCCCTCGCCACGCCGCACTCATGGGACCTCCCATGACGTCCCGGACCACCGAACCCGGAGCGATCGTCGCCGAGCCGTCGCCGCGCCTCGGTAAGTCGCGGAGCTCCGTCGCCGTTCGATCTAGATCGTGGGGTTAGGACAGATCTCCCGAAGAATACGTTTTATTTAGGTTTAGTTTTAATAAACCGGTTTATTTCAGTTTAGATCGGTTAGTTAGGTTTTTTATTAAACCGGCCGACTCGGTTTAACCACTAGGGCCGATTTAGTTATATTACGCTTGAGCTAGATAGGCCCATTAGCCCGTTTTTCTTTATTTTTTGTTTTCTGTTTTAATGAATAGTTTCAGATTTGAAAAATTCATATCTTTTAATCTACTTAATATTTTTAAGTGATTATTTTTTTTGTTGGTTTGCAAATTTCTTATAGTTTCTGTAGAAAATATAATTAGTCATGTTAAAATTATTTAAAATTGCTTTATTTTAGATTTTGACAGAATAGTAAATCTGCTATAAAAGGAGTTAGGAATATTATTTTTAATGATTCTTTTTGTCACAACTTTGTTTTGACATTGCTTAACCGTAGGAATTTATTTGGGCATTTTAGGATTAATAAAAAATAGTTTTAACCAGGATCATGTTATTCCTAATTATTTAACTAGCTACTGCTTTTCCTATTGTTTTAATTAGCAAATAAATTTATTTTTCCTATGTGATAGATTATTCTAGGTTAGTTTACGTAACTTTAGAGCATGAACTTTTATTTAAAATAAATAAAACTTTTATTTTATTTTTCCTCCTAGAATTTGCTTTAGGCCTAATAGGAGTTTTATAATAGATTTTAAGGTGATTCTTTTTGCTCCTAGTTGCTTGATGAATTCTTTTCTGTTAGGTAGCATAAACCCATGCTTAGGTTCTGTTAAGAAAAAATTTTGTAGTGCAAAACTATTTTTAATTGTTGCTTGATGTAGGAAAACTTTGAGTTGGATTTCTTGAGTTTTCTTTTGGGTTTTGATTCGATTGTTTTGTGTGTTTCATATTAGCAAGCTGTTATGTAAGTGATCATATGCTATATGCTTATTATGATTGTTGTTTGCCTCGGTAGAACTTCCGAGTCTGAAGCTTGCTACCACGAGTCCCTAGCTTATGAAGATCGTCGACAAGGCAAGTCATTGATCATGTTTCTTTACAATACCTATGATTTTGTTGCATTAGAATTATACCTCCCCACCATGCATGTAGTAGGTGAAATTTTGAAGTTATGTACTTGAGTAGTATCATGAGGTAGGATGAACCAATTCCCCTTGTTACCATGACCCGGGATGAAGTAGTTTATTATTGCTATGCTCGTAGACGGGATTGGTTGAGTGAATTCATAAGGGAGATGTGAGAGTCAAGATGATGACAACCCCATGAACTTCAAGCTCAAGATGGACTTCGGAATTCACTACTGGGTGGATGACGGTTGGCGGGCACCTGGAGAATCCGGTGGTTGGCGGGATGCATGGAGAAGTGCCATGACATCTTGTGGAAAGCTTCACCCAGCCACGAAGAGGCGGATGTATACCCCATTGACGGAAGCTTACGTGCAGCCGCAAGCCATTATGGGCTCTGGCTTGGTCAACCCTAGTTGCGACTCTGGCTGGGCAAGATTACTGAGATGTAGAAGAGCGGTAGGATTGGATGGAGTACGGCGGTGGTCGGAAGGAACTCTTGAGGAAGACCCTGTTTACGTTAAATCCGTCTTCAAACACTCTGAAGTGCGAAGACTTAAAAGGAGGGGACGATTCTTGCGGGTAAAGTGCGCAAACCTCTGCAGAGAAAAGATCTAATCGATTAGCCGTGTCCCCGGTTACGGACAATTTGAGCCTATGGAACTTGGAAGTATTCGGAAATCTCAACACTAAAATTAATGAATTAATTGAGGGGGTTATGACTTAATAGTTTGGGAATGAGACATTGGTTGGTGGAACCATCTCAATAACTACCAACAATTTTGTAGTTTTTTGCAAACAAGTCCTTATTGTAGGGAAAAACTGGCTTTTCGCAAAATGATGAAACTTAGAGCCCCACAGCCAAATTGCATATAGTGTTAGTAATTTTATTATTGTTCTCTCTTCATGACTTGCCGGCATATTCAAAATGCTGACCTACACGGCTGCAACGTCTTATGTTGCGGAGGAGTATTCGATCGAGGATTGAGGCTACGATCCGTGCTTGGCGATTGCCCTTTGGAGTCGGATGGACTCGCTATTCTTCTACGCTTCCGCAGCTTTACTTAGTTTATTTCTCATGAGTTGGCCTTCGGCCGAATTTATTCTATTGTAATAAAGACTCGAAATGAGAACCGTGTAATAAATTCAGGTGTGATTGAACTTTGATTATTTCATCAATGTACTGTGAGTGACAGCATGATCTTGGGATGGTACAGACACAGAGACTTGACCGATTTTGGGTCAGGTCGCTATAGTCTCCAACGTATCTATAATTTTTTATTGTTCCATGCTATTATATTATGTGTTTTGGATGTTTATGGGCTTTATTATCCACCTTTATATTACTTTTGGGACTAACCTATTGACCCAAAGCCCAGTGCCAGTACCTGGTTTTTCCCTTGTTTTAGTGTTTCGAAGAAAAGGAATATCAAACGGAGTCGAAACGGAACGAAATCTTCTGGAGAAGTTATTTTTGGAAGGAAAGCAACCGGGGAGACTTGGAGTCCACGTCAAAGAAGCAACGAGGAAGGCACGAGGTAGGGGGGCGCGCCCACCCCCCTAGGGTGCGCCCTCCACCCTCGTGGGCCCCTCGTGGCACCCCTAACGTACTTCTTCCTCCTATATATACAAATATACCCTAAAAACTTCGGGGAACAGAATAGATCGGGAGTTCCGCCGCCGCAAGCCTCTGTAGCCACCAAAAGTCAATCGGGACCCTGTTCCGGCACCCTGCCGGAGGGGGAATCCCTCACCGGTGGCCATCTTCATCATCCCGACGCTCTCCATGACGAGGAGGGAGAAGTTCACCCTCGAGGCTGAGGGTATGTACCAGTAGCTATGTGTTTGAGCTCTCTCCATCGTGTTCTTGATTTGGCACGATCTTGATGTATCGCGAGCTTTGCTATTATAGTTTGATCTTATGTTTCTTCTCCCCCTCTACTCTCTTGTAATGGATTGAGTTTTCCCTTTGAAGTAATCTTATCGGATTGAGTATTTAACGATTTGAGAACACTTGATGTATGTCTTGCCGTGCATATCTGTGGTGACAATGGGATATCACGTGATTCATTTGATGTATGTTTTGGTGATCAACATGCGGGTTCCACCCATGAACCCATGCATAGGGGTTGGCACACATTTTCGTCTTGACTCTTCGGTAGAAACTTTGGGGCACTCTTTGAGGTTCTATGTGTTGGTTGAATAGGTGAATGTGAGATTGTGTGATGCATATCGTATAATCATACCCACACATACTTGAGGTGACACTGAAGTATCTAGGTGACATTAGGGTTTTGGTTGATTTGTGTTTTAATGTGTTATTCTAGTACAAACTCTAGGGCTGTTTGTGACACTTATAGGAATAGCCCAATGGATTGATTGGAAAGAATAACTTTGAGGTGGTTTCATACCCTACCATAATCTCTTCGTTTGTTCTCCGCTATTAGTGACTTTGAGTGACTCTTTGTTGCATGTTGAGGGATAGTTATATGATCCAATTATGTTATTATTTTTGAGAGAACTTGCACTAGTGAAAGTATGAACCCTAGGCCTTGTTTCCTAGCGTTGCAATACCATTTGTGCTCACTTTTATCTTTAGTTACCTTGCTGTTTTTATATTTTCAGATTACAAAAACCTATATCTACCATCCATATTGCACTTGTATCACCATCTCTTCGCCGAACTAGTGCACCTATACAATTTACCATTGTATTGGGTGTGTTGGGGACACAAGAGACTCTTTGTTATTTGGTTGCGAGGGTAGCTTGAGAGAGACTATCTTCACCCTACGCCTCCGTCAGATTGATAAACCTTAGGTCATCCACTTGAGTGAAATTTGCTACTGTCCTACAAACCTCTGCACTTGGAGGCCCAACAACGTCTACAAGAAGAAGGTTGTGTAGTAGACATCAGTGACAGTCGCGTTCGGCAAGCCGAAGGGCATGCGAACGTAGCTGTGAGGTGGACCCTCGCATCGACCAACACGCGAAGGCCAGAAACGCTCCTGAGATGCAGCCCTGTTGAGCCCTGGGATCAGGGGCGGACCCAAGACAAAAATGACCCGGGGTCCCAAGTCTATCACATATACGTGGATATTAAGTCATAATACACATAAAATTGGCACACTTAGCAATACAATATACATAGAATACGATATGACCGTGATTATGATTACCAAAATTCCAAAATAAACAGTTCACCTTATCAATATTATTTGATCGTAGGAATTTGAATAGTAAAGGTGAATCAAAGTGTCCAGATTATGAATAAAGTGTAACCGATGATGAGAAAATGCATCTCTAGATCTTGATTGCCTACAAATCAAAAGAAACAAACTACTTAGCAACATATCTCTATGATTTGGATGGTACTCATCTATGCTTCTCCTTTTACCTGGATCACATTTAATTTCTTCTTCCCAATTGATCTCTTCTTCAACTTGAAATGAATTCCTTGTATTCTTTGGCGAGAACTAGGTTCATGTATGGAGGCATTGTTCTGTCCAGGTGGTGATGGAGGGGCTGGGAAATCAATCCATTCATGTGGTCAGGCATCATTTTGTCCGCCCAACTGTGGCAGGACTGATGCATCATTCTGGTTATGTTCATGCTGGGGCTCTGTTGGGTGTGGATGCTTGTTTCTTGTTGGTTGGTTGGTGGCTTTATTTAAAGTCGGGCCTTTGGCCTTTTATCCAATATAAAAAGATATTATATTCATGTGACAGGCCTTCATCTTACACTATCCGCTTCTCTTTTTTCAGTAAACCGAGCTTCTCTAATTTGTAATTATTTAGATAATTATATTTTCCGCAAATGAGAAAACTATGAATCATGTGTGCATACATCACATGAATTGCAATTGCACGACAGTAAAATATAACTTACTTGACATGTTGCCAGTGCTTCCAGCCGTCCTTGTCTACTAGAGTATTGCAATATTGTTCTCCATTGACCACTACAATAGCCAAATAGTCCAATAGCCAATATAATCAAAATCTATAATCTTATCTAGTAGCCCTAATTTCCTAGGGTTAGAGAAACAAAGCAAGAATTCGAACAGGATTTGGAAATTGCAATAGAGGCAGACACACACTGAATTGGGGTTTGATCCAAGATACCTATTCTTTCATTCTTCACTGATTGGGCGATCTGGCGATAGGCGGCGGCTGCGAGCATGATGTACAGGGGCACGAAGCACAGCGACGAGTAGAGGAAGGCGACAGGAGAAGGCACGTACGTATCCATGAATTGATCCATTGATCGATGGACGTATGTGCTGGGCCTTTGCTAGTGCGTCACGCGTTGCTAGTCGGCTGGGCCGTCTGCGGCCTTGTTGGCTAGTTGTTGCCTTTTGGTCTGCACGGGGTGTCCCTTTCAGAAATTTAGGGGTGTCCAAGTCTACGTGGGCTCTATATGTATAACGTAAGATAATTTTTTACCCGGTGTCACGGGCTACCTGCTGGGCCAACGTGGGCCTGCCCCTGCCTGGGATGTCGACATAGATGCGCAACTCGTCGTCCGTGCCAGGACAAGGAGCTGCACTAGGTGGCGGGCGGCGGGCACCGCGCATGGCTCTCACCTCTTGAAGCTCATGGGCGGTCTTGGTGATGAACTCCTGAGCACCAGGCGCTCCTTGCCTTGTGCCCTCTTGGGGGAAACATGCGGCGAAGCACACCTCCATGTGGTGCCCGAGCGCCTCCCTCGTGACTTTGGCTAGGTCTGAGACCCTGCAGAAGAGATCCCCCGAGCCCAACTTTGAGGAGGCGTGAGGCGCGCCTTCCTATGCGAGAGGGGGAGGCGCCCCATCTGCGGGCGCTGGTCCTGAAGTGGTGCCGCCAGAAACGCCGCTCTCCTGAGGCCCTTGGTGGAGCAGATGCTTCTTCTTCTTCTTGGGGATGGCGTCAGGAGGGTAGACTGAGCCTTCGTTGTCTGGGTCTTCGACTGCTGCCACCTGGTAAGCGCGCTCGAGAGAGCACACCGCGTGCTTTTCCTCAAGGGCGACCGTGATGATGCCGCCGCTCTCTGGCATCTTGAGGACATTGTAGCCGTGATGTGTCACCGCCATAAACTTGGCCAAGGGTGGATACCCGAGGATGCCATTGTACGGCAGGCGAATGTGGACGACGTCGAAGTCGATGAGCTCGGTGCGGTAGTTATCGCGCTTGTCGAAGGTGACAGGGAGGCGGACCTGCCCTATCAGGGTGGCGGAGCCGTCAGCCACTCCTGAGAAGGGCTTGGTAGGCTGTAGCTGATCGTATGGCACTTGGAGACGGTCGAACGTCACGACGGACAGGACATTGAGCCCTGCGCCGCCGTCGATGAGGGTCTTGGTGACTTGGACGTTGCTGATGATGGGCGAGCAGAGCATCGGGAGGGTGCCAGCCGTTGCTGCGCACTTGAGGTGGTCAGACGGGTTGAAGGTAATGGCGCACTTGGACCACCTGAGCGGGCGAGTGGCCTCGAGCCTGGGGAGAGCCGCGTTCACCTCGCGGGCGAATTGCTTGAAGATGCGTTGGGAGCCTGGGCCTGAGCACCACCCAAGATGCAGGCGATGGCGCGCGGCTCCTAGAAGCCCCCTAGCCCCCTCGTCCTGATGGTGGTTGTCGTTCCTCCTTGGTGGTGGCGGTAGCGGAGGGAGGCCAGCGTTGCCCTGAGGACGGTCCTCACGAGGCTGGTCCCTCCAGGCGCCCTCACGAGGCTGGTGCTGCCAGCGGTCCTCACGAGGTCGGTCGCGCCACTCCTGGAGGGGGCCATGGTCGTCCCAGCGTCCTCCACTTCGTCCTCCTCCTCTGCCGTAGCCACGGTCGTTGCGCTCGAGGCGTCGACTGAAGCGCACGTCACGGATGGCCCTGAGCTCTTGACAATCATTGGTGTTGTGGCTATGTACATTGTGGAAGGCGCAGAATGGACGACTGCCCTTGGACGACTCGGGGTGGTCCCGGCCGCGCTTCCTCTCAGGCTCAGCCCCGATTAGGGCTACTCCCTTGCGCTTCCTGTCCTTGGCCTTGGCCTTCTTGTCTTCTGGGTCAACAACTGGGAGCTCGAGGAGGGAGAGGTGCCCCTCCTCAGCTCTTGCGCACTTGTTTGCCATGTTGAACATCTCCAGAGCCATGCATAGGTCTTCGTGGATGGGGAGCTCCTTCTTCATCTTGACACCGTCAGAGAACGCGGAGATGATGGCCTCTTCCGTCACCTTGGGGATCTTGAGGCGGACGTTGTTGAAGCGCTGGATGTACTTCTGTAGGGTCTTCTCCCGGTTGCTGCTTGATGCGCCGCAAGTCACCCGCGGCCGGCCGGCGGTCGCGAGTGCCCTGGAAGTTGGCGACAAAACACTCGCGCATCTCGCCCCAGGAGGAGATCGATCCCGCGGGCAAGTTCATAAGCCACGAGCGCACGCCATCTTTGAGGGCCATGGGGAACCAGTTCGCCATGACTTTCTCGTCGCCACTGGCCGCCTTGATGCTTAGCTCGTAGAGCTGCAAGAACTCTGCAGGGTTGGGGGTGTCGTCGTAGCACGGAGGCAGGTCTGGCTTGAACTTGCCGGGCCAGACGATGCGGCGCAGCTCGGGTGTGAAGGCACGACAGCCTGCCGTGGCAACCGGGGCCCGTCGCGGAGGCAGAACTTGTTCCTGCTACCAATGCGTCGCCGCCGTAGGCGGCGTGCAATCTTGACGCAGTGGTGCTGGGAGTGCGGGAGCGTTTTCTCGCGGCCGAGGGACGTCTTCGCAGCTTCCTTCTTCATGCGCGGGCGCCCGGCGTGGCGGGTCGAGCCGCGGGGTCACGCGTCTTGGTGTGAGGGCGCCGTCTTGATGCGGAGGTGGTGGAGGCGCTCCATGAACTACGTCGCCCGCGGCTGGAGGTGGGGAGAAGCGGCGAGAGGCGGCAGGAGAGCCACCGGCCCAGTGGTGGCAGAGCTTCGGCGATGCAGTCCGGCCTGTCATTGTATTGGTCATCGGCAGAAGCGGTAACGCAGAGCTCACAGCGCCATAAGCGGTGCGACCTGCGCAGCGTCCGGTAAGCGCGACAGCGTGGGACGACGAGCCGGCCGGAGTCAGCGAAGGGGTGGCGGTGCGACCGTCCCGCCGCACAGAGGGGTGCAGCAATGAAGCCTGCTGCTTGTTTCCCGCCGGGCCGGTGGCGGTGTTGGCCGCGGGCGATGGAGAGCGATGGGGAGGCCCGCGGACGGGCGCCATATGAGCGACGCGAGCGTTGAGAGCAGCTCGGTGCTCGGCGCGGGCTCGACGAGCATCTGTCATGGAAGCTGTGGAACGGCGGAGTGTGGATCGACGAAGAAAAGCTTCGGCGCACCCCTACCTGGCGCGCCAAATTTCGGATTCTGGGTTCCGGCAAACCCTTGAGGTTCGAACTCTGGGGTACGCACGAAGGACTCTCTCCCCCTAGCTCGCCCGCACAGCAATCTCAAGGCCTAGCTCGCCGAACCCAAGGAACAAGAGACAAGAGACGTGAGAGTTTATACTGGTTCGGGCCACCGTTGCGGTGTAATACCCTACTCCAGTGTGGTGTGGTGGATTGCCTTGTAGGCCGAGGATGAACAAGTACAAGGTAGGAACAGCCTCCTGAGGGGAGGTGTTCTTGAGCTTGGTGAGCTGACGCATATGAGGGAGGTCTCGATGATCCATCTCCTTCTATGGTGGTGGCTAGTCCTATTTATAGAGGCCTTGGTCCTCTTCCCAAATGTTAGGCGGGAAGGGATCCCACAACGGCCAATTTGGAAGGGTGATAACTACTACAAGCTATCCTGACAAAAGGAGGAGTCGGATGACGAGGAGTAGTTGAACTATCTATTTTTTATCTATAATAAAACACTACCGGGTTCAGGTGGGGCACCATCAATGAGGATATCGAAGTCTTGTGCATGAACTAGTATTCGCACAACAACTCCTTTTCCTTGAACAAATCAATCAGTGGCCTGGGGTGCTAGGGAATACATATGGGCTGAAGGTTGCAAGTCTTCAAACCATAGAATACTTCACACATATGCATGACTGACTTGGGATGGTTCCGAAGGAAGCAAAAACAAGCTTTCTCGAATTCACGGCGGCAACTTACATCAAATGCACGTGAATTAGAGGAAGTCACTCCTTTCATCCAAACATAGGCTTCATGAACGGGACACAAAGATAATGCTTACAAAAGTTTCCAATACTATCTTGATGTTCAACATGAATCATGGAGGAGACAAAATGCCGCTGATGGGCTCAACAACAACTCATCAGAATTTCCATATCACTGGACTCCCACCATCATGTGAACACGGTGATAGCATTGGTCAGACCAAAAGATGTAATGGTGTATGCTCGAGGGATCAACCACGAGTAAGACAACATTACGAACATCGTTAGTTACGATTTGACTTGACATAGCCCATACTCAAGTCAAAGTTTTGACAAGCCAATAGATCCAACAACTGATCACGAGGACCAATCGATGGAGAAGTCATCTTTCTTCAACACACACACACACAAAAAGATATCCGTTAACATGAGCTAAGTCAGACAGGCTTTTATCTTCCAACTCTCCAAGTTGTTGTTTGGCTTAACCAACTAGCTAAGGGGTATCCAACACAGATTCTTGGAGAATGGGTGGTTTGGAGGAAAACCAACATGATCACGAACTCAACATAACGATCGGGGACAACACGGTGATACTTCCGAAAAGATATTCGGAAGATCACGAACCACCGAAATGTTATTAAGCTCGGAACAATCTTGCTTTTCAGAGCAAGACGATATGATCAAATAAGCAAGGGATTGAATAATCCCGACTCATTGATCGAAGAGTGCACGAGAAATAAGGACTAGGTAGCACAATCTATCTTAGAATGATGATTCAATAACCAACATGCTAAGAATGAGAATATTGTCCATTTACTAAAAAGCAACGAGTTGCTCGGAGTATTGATTTCACACATCATAATTCACTTGTCGATATTCCGGTCGCAGCAACACGACAACCGAGGAATGAACAACGATGGCGAGAGATATCACTATATCAAGAATTCATAAGATGGTGTGCAATTCCCATGACATTCTTGACATAAGACGGTAATACTTCAGGGTAGAACAGAATCAAAAGCTGGATTGGCATTTTGATCTGCGAAATACAACTACTTTGACCCAGTCCTAGATATGGATGAGGCCTTTGGAGTTTGTTTCTCCTAGTCGATCCGAATAGAATGGCTTGCGACCACAAGAGTAAAAGGCAACGATGAATATGAATGCACATCTACTCGACTATCAATTGATAGACGAGGGTCGGATGACAACTAAAGAGGGACAACTCAAAGGAACATATATTTTTCTGAGTTGTGGATGCATAGATTAATATGCCAAGCAAAGCTCAACATTTCTTCCGGATAACCCATGCAAAAAGGTAGAACTGGCAGATTCACAATGTAGAACGAAGAACTCATCAACAACACTCTTATTGTGATCTTTCGGTTCAAAGGAACTTCTGCCATAAGCAGTTCATGGTATTTGGAAGAAGGAAATACCACGGACCTCGAGGACTATCGCAAAGGTTACTAATATCCTAAAGGAACTGGCAAACACTATCAACATGAAGTAAGTAGAGTGAATCTTGGGTCAAGAACCCAAGAGTAGAATACCTACTACTAAATGGCATCACGGGATGCTTTCAAGAATGGTGGCCAAAATCATCACATCGGGAACACAAAACATGGCTAGATTACTAGGTGACTCCCTAAAACCCATAGGGTCATAATAATAGCTCCAACAGATATGTCGAGGTAGTGGAGTACCTCAATTCAGCAATTAGTGTGGTTAATCTGGCCCAAAAGAACAACAAACCCAGAGGAAAAAGGATGTTGCAAATGCATCAGATGGTTTAGAAACCTGGGATGACTCGAACAGCATAACGACTGTAAACGCTCAAAGGATTTGAGACATCCTGCAAAAATGGTGGCATGAGCACTCAACATCACAATATCAAGGTTCTGAGGCTAGCTATGATCATACAGAAGTAGTAGAAACTGAACTGATATTTGAAACTATCAATTCTATAAGTCTATGGATTAGTGACACGTCATCCTGATAGATAGATGAGAAGGCCTAGTTCTTAATCCCTGTAGAAAAGAAGAGGTTGACTCAGATCAGAAGGGCATAAGGTAAAGGAGTAAAAAGAGCCTTACATTCCCTTCCACAATCAATTCCCTTATATAACTAGAGAATTTCTGGACTCAACTTCGACCATTTTGGCTTGGTAATCCTATAGGCAGTCAGGCTCTGATACCAAAGCCGTCAGGACCCCAATTCTAAGTCACACCGATCTAGCCTGTAACACCTCATATCCCTTTGCGGCCTCACGCACGGTATTCCCACGGGTGTCGCCTTACCATGGCAGGACCGTTTAGCCTTTTGGCTCACGTATATGATAGTGTCGCTAGCATCCATATAATGAGAGAATGCAGGCGACATGACTAATCGTGAACCCAAAGTGGCACTAACTTACGAGAACAGGCATACATGAATCAACATCGAGCATGTCGATTGACCAGCGTGCGAATCCGGGCTGTAACCTTTGGGCTAAGCAGGACTCAGGGAACCCGGGCATGTAGCAGGCTAAGCGAGGACTCGGATGCTGAGCTAAGCAGGACTCCGGATGTCACCGCGTGACATTTCCCGAAGAGACGGAACCAGGAACAAAGTGAATCACATGCCGGCGATCAATTGTTACGGAGGCGGTAGTCTTTGGGCTAGGAGGACTCCGGTGAACCAGGCTGTAGCGGACTACTATGGCTCATGGAAGCACAAGACTACATTTCCCCATAAGAGAGGCTACCAAGGATAAACAACTAGGTTGTCGGATCCCACACATACCAAGCATTTCAATCATACACACAATATGCTCGATATGTATAAATACAACATGGCATGACAGCATAACTCTACGACTCAAGTATTTATTCATTAGGCTCCGAGGAGCCAAGATATTACAAACATGGGTCTCATGACCCAACATTCAGAGCATACAAGTCAAAGCACATGCGGAAGCTTAACATGCATGTCTGAGTACTGACATCTACAAATGAAAAAAAGGTGAGAAGCGACTATCTACGAGATCATGCCGAGGGCACAGGATTGTAGCCGAGGTATCAAGCTAAACGTCGAAGTCCACACGGAACTACTAAGCGAGGCTGGCGTCTCTACGCAAAACATAAAATAGGCAAGCGTGAGTACAAATGTACCCGGCAAGACTTACATCGAGAACTAGCTAAAATATGCATCGGTATCAACAAAGGGGGTGGTGGAGTTTGGCTGCGGCAAGCCAGCTTTGACTTCGGTGGCTATCCTAAACTATGACTACAAGTAACTCTTTTGAGGTGGCGCACACGAGTCCACATATTCACCATATCAATACACCACTATGGATCCGCTCCCATCTCCCTACGAGAACGACATCCATAGCACTCACGCTTATCTTGCGCATTTTAGAGTATCCACTTTCACTTGTCTATGAACTGTATAGGCAACCAAGTAGTCCTTTACCGCGGACGCAGCTATTCGAATAGATGATGTTAACCCTACAGGGGTGTACTTCTTCACACACGCTCTCACCACTTATCGCCGTTTACACGACATACTCGGCAACCTTCAAGCGGAAGCCCAGCGAGGGTGTCGGCCACAGCCTACCTAAACACTCAAGTCTCTAGTCCAGGTTTATCGCCTATTCAGGTTCCATCCGCAGGGAGTCCAGCCGAGGTTTCCACATACGGCCCCGAACGATGTGTACACGGTTACGAGACACCAAACGGGCGCCCGGCATGCCCGGCCACGTGCCTACCGCATCACAGCCCACCCCTCGGTCAGTGCTGCGCACGTCCTCCAGCATACTAAAACCCCAGAAACTACTTGCAACTACTAGACAGAGGACAAGGGTGGATAAGAAGCCGAGAGGGTCCATTGGTTTCGGGCCCAATGCATGGTAGTAGTTGAATCTTAAATCACACATGCAGATCACAGTGCTTAAGGACGGTTCCAATGAAAGAACCCACCATGTACTCCTACATGGCCTCTCATCGATACCTTTACCAAATCGTGTTTACACGCTTAGCTCACACTTTCGATGGGACATGTTCATCACCATTCCAATTCATCCTTGATGAATCGGGACTGACTCAACTCTAAGCGATGGCAGGCATGACAAACAAGCATGAATGAGTAGGCACATCGGGGCTCAAACAACTCCTACTCATGCTAGTGGGTTTCATCTATTCTTGTGGCAATGACAGGTCATGCGAGAGGAAAAGGGTTCAGCTACCGCGGCATGTAACAGTTGAATCAATGTTGTCCTAATGCGGTAAAAGAGAGCGGGGAGGCGAGAGAGTGGGATTATGTCGGAATGAACAAGGGGTTTTGCTTGCACGACACTTAGAAGATAGTATAGTTCTCCATCAGTGTCATCGATCACATCATCGAAGCAACGTCTACTGAGAGGGGACAATTACCGGCAACAGAGAGAAAACACAATCAATGCAATGCAACAATATGATGCATGAATGTGACATGGCAATATGCTGTGATTTGAGCTAATGCAGCTAGCAACGATTTAAATGGAGTTGGTTTGAACACTAGATTCAAATTTGAGCGCAAATCACGGCATTTCAAATACCATTAATTCAAATTGTCATATCTGATTGGTTGTAAGTTGTTCAAACATGCATGAAAATGCCATAAACATATTCCTTGGATTTTCTGATAATTTTTCATATATAACTTGTTTCATTTGGAGCTATAGATTAATTTCTATGATTTTTCAAAGTTTTGGATATTTTTTGAAATAAATAAATCATTTAAGACTTACTTAATTCCAGAAAGGAGTTATTGTGTCAGCACGACATCAGTGTGACGTCAGCAGGTCAGCGGGGTCGTCCAGGTCAAACCTGACCAGTGGAGCCCACTGGTTAGTGACTCAGCTAACTAACTGCGTTAGTGCTAATCTAACCCTAACTAGGCTGTTAGCAGGGTTGAGCCCACATGCGAGTGGCTTGTTTAGTTAACTAAATTAGTTAGCTCTAATTAATCTAGTCTTTAACTAAACAGGGCTTGGGCCCCTGCGTCCTTTGGTCGGGAAGTCAAACCCGGTCAAGCGAGGTCAAACCCGCGGACCCGGACCACGGCTCGTGCGCCCGGCGGCGACAGAGGCAGCGGAGGAGCTTGAAATCGCCCAGGCGATGGTTTTGGGCGTGGGGAGGCTCTCTGAAGAGCTGCTGCTCATGGCGTGGTAGTGGAAGCGGACGGCGGAGTCTTTGGGGTGGCGGAGACGATCGCGGCGAGGTCATCCACGGTGCCGGAGTTCGGACACGCACGAGTTCGGCGTTCTGGTGCACGACAGAACAAGCTAGTGGTCGGAGTCGTCTCCTAGGAGCAACCCGAGCATGATGACGTGCCCAGGCGCAAGCTACGGCATTTGTAGCCACGGCAGCGACATGGCCGTGAGCGAGAGCTCGGCTCGGCGGAAGAGGCGGCTAGAGGGCCAAGCGGCATGGGAAGAAGAGGGAAAGGTTCGGTGGCTCACCGCGAGTCCAACGGCGAGGGCGAGGCCGGAGACGCTTTGGAGCTCGCGAATCCTCAAAGAGTTCGCCGGCGGCCAGAGGTTGAAGACGACGTCGGGGACGACGCTGCAGGGCTTCCGGTGGGGCGCGGCTCGGTGGATAGGAAGAGGGGTCTGGCGGAGCCTCTAAAGCGCAACGCAGGCGAGGCGGTGGCTGTGTACAGGCCAGTGCTTTCGTCGGCGGCAACGATTCGCTTCGCTTGCAGGTGAGAGAGAGGGCGAGAGGGAGAGGGCCGCAGCGGAAGAGTGAGAGGGTCGGGGGTTGCGTGGCGTCGTCTAGGTGCACCGGGAGGAGCAGGCAAGCGGGGAAGGCGGAGGTGGCCGACCGCAGGCGGGCAGCGCCTCAAATCCTCTGGCGAGGAGGAAGGCAGCAGGAGGATCCACAGTGGTGGTGGGCCGGCCAGCTCTGATCTTGGGCCGGATGGTGGGCGATAGGTATGGCCAGGTAGTTCTCTCTCTCTCTCTCTCTCTCTCTCTCTCTCTCACTCTCTCTTCTTCTTCTGTTACTGTTTTCTATTTATTTTCCTCTGTTTTGATTTAGTTTAAAAACAAAACCATTTTTGTTGCTTCTGTAAATTATTGTATGGACTAGAGATATTACTCTAGAGCCCCACAATAATTTCCAAAATTATTGGACATGTATTTCTTTATAACAGAAATAAAGCCAATTCAAATACATTATGGTTTAATTCAAAATGCCCAAATTAATTACCCTTAATGCCCTAAAATATTGGTTTGGATTTTTACCTCTTGCCAATATTTTCAGGGATTAAAGTGAACATTTCCTTGGGCTCATTTGAAGAAATTTTAACTTGCTCATTTTAAAAGATTTCTGAGGCTTTGGGAATTCCCTCAATTCAATTTCCTTTGAATTCAAACATGATGCAACAACCAAGATAGTCCAAGGCCAAGGTAAAGCTAGGGATGTGACACATTGTTTCGCAACTTCTAAATCCTTTGAACTGCTCTTATTCCCAGAAAAATTTGATACAGTCGATACGTCACCAAATTCTCGTATGGAGCGGTGATCCAAAAGGATTCCGTCGAAGAGTGTGAGCTTCTGGCAAAGCATGGAGGCGGCTATCCCGGTTTCATCTCTTGGTTCAAACAAACGGTAATTTCCATTAGACCATTTCATTTCTTCGTCTAATTTGTGGCTAATGCAACAATCCCTTTCGTATTAAACTTGTAGGCTAATTCAGAGTTTATGGACGCCGAATTGAGACAAGTCGCTAAGGGTTTTGACTTTAAGGTCCGTTCATTTGACAAATATGACATCAACGGGTATCGCTTTTGTACCTATGGCAAAGAGCTATCTATGGCGGACCGAAAGTCTACAAGTTGTTATGTCTCTCCTATTGGCGAAGGAGATACCGAGTATTATGGAAGAGTTGAAGCAATTTATGAACTTCAATTCTATGGTGCAAACCCACCAAACGTCGTAGTCTTCAAATCTTATTGGTTCCAGCCAAAGGAGACTAGAAGGACTCGTGAACACTTAGGGCTAGAGGAAATCAAGCAAATCACCCATTTGGATGTTCCCGATGTCTATAGTATGGCTCAACAGGCAACCCAAGTTTTCTATCTACCGTGGGCCTGTCAAAGTGATCCAAATCTCAATGGTTGGGATGTCGTTTATGAAGTGCTGCCACGTGTTAGACCACATCCCCCTAAGGAAGAGGATTATGAACCTCACATTAACCCAGACACATATGAAGGAGAATTCTTCCAAGAAACACGTCTTTCCAAAAAATGTTTCAAGAACCGCTCTACTTCACCCCAGAAGATTGAAGTAGACAGCGACAGTGAACCCGACTTCACCCCTAATCCGGAACAAGAAGAGCCTGAATTAGAAGAGGTTACTGCTGCGGATGACCTGTCAATGCTTGACCGATTACGTAAAGGTGGCCTTCCACATGATGATGCATTTATTAATGATGATGATGAGCACATCATTACCGATAGTGATGATGATGCATTTATTGATCCTGGAGCATTTATTGAACCCGACGATACAGATTATTATCAGGTATTCAATTTTTTATGTTGTACTTGATTTATATAGTTACTTGTATGATTGTATGATTTATATAGTTACTTGTATAATTTTCTTACTTTGTATGATTGTTTCTTATACATAGTGCCATGGTCTTGATATACATCCTTGTCGGCCCTCGCCCATTTTATGATTCGGATGTGGTAAATTGTCTTTCATAACTATTTGTTGCATTTCGCATTTATGACAATTATGGCCATCAAGTTGACATAGAGATATTTTAATCTAGGAGGTATGTGAACCGGAATTTGAAACAGACCCTCTTGTTGAGAAGCTAAATTTAGTTGAAAAATAAAATGAGTATTTGAAAGAAAAAATTAAAAGAATTGAAGAAGAGAAGATGACATTGGAGTTGTATGTTGCTGATGTCGTCGATGATCACAAGATGAAGATGAATGCAATGCGCTTGAAGATGGATGCAATGCGCTTGAAGATTAAGAATATTAGAAAATATGCCATTGATAATGAGGCTTGGTATCATTTATGTCGTTGGATCAATTGTTACCTTAGTTGCGATCTTCATCGCATTTGTTGTGATGAGGGTAATTCTCTAGTGTTTTGCTTAACAAATGCATACTTAGCTTACTTTCCTCCTAAATGGCATAATTACCTAAGTTAGACAAAAACCAGCTATGCTTAGCTTCTTCAGTTCATTTATGACACACTTAGCATACTTAGGTCAAAAATGGCATGATAATCTTTGTTACCTCTAAAATGATATAGACTTAGCTTATTTTCCTTGAAAATGACATAATAACCTTACTAGGCTCCAAAATGACCTATTTACCTAGCTTAGCTCTAAAATGACATACACTTAGCATATTTACCTAGCTTAGCAATAAAATGGCATTTTTACCTACCTTAGTTAGAAGAAGAAGATAAAGAAGAGGAGAGGAGAAAAAGAAAGAGAAGAAAAAATCTTCTTCTTCTTCTTCTTCTTCTTTGTAAGTGCATCTAGTGCCACCCCTAGTTGGTTTTGGAGTATTGACGACAAACTTGGTTGAGGGACTAATGTGTTTGTGAGAATTGCAGGATAACACAGGAAGTAGTCCCACATTGATTCCGTTTACCTACCAGAGATGACCTCTAAAAATGTGTGAAATCATTGAAGACAATGGTGGTTTGTGAAGAGATTCACAACGAAGATTATTACTTGAGAAGACATTCACGTGAAGACTATGGAGTGCGAAGACATAGTTGTTTCTTAGTTTCCTTTTCTTCTTTGTTGAGTCATAGGAACCACCACCTTTGTTAAGTGGGGTCCAAGTGAACAAAGTCGAGTGGTAGTGATGCTCAACCAAATCTTAAGTCTTGACGAAGACAATGTGAGCAAATCTTATCCAGAGCTGGATGAGTCAGCTTTACTTGTAGCCCAAGTCAAGTTGTCGCGTGTGTTTGAAATCTGAACATTGGACACGTGTCAGTTCCTTAGTGACCCAGGGTCATTTTAGACAAATCAGGTCGGGTTGCCTCCTGGCTATAAATAGCCCACACCCTACACCATAAATTGGTGGCTGCTCAAAGGTTAGTGCACGACATTTGTCGTTTGAGAGCAACCCACCTCGGAAGCATTTGAGATAGAGATCATTGCAAGGACAAAGCCCAAAACACCCAGAGACAAAGAGTGTTAGGCATCACTGAAGTCTTTCTGTTCGAGTGATCTGAAGACTTGTTACACTTGAGGACTATGAGTCCTCCAGCCGGTTAGGCGTCGCGTTCTGAGCATCCAAGAGTCATTGTGGATTGCCGGTGAACGAAGTCTCTGAAGGTTTGGAAGTCTACCTTGAAGACTTACCAGAGTGATTGGGCGAGGACTAAGTGTTCTTAGCTCAAGGGAATAAGGTGAAAGCAGCGGTCTTGTGAGTTGAATCTCAGCCTCCCTAACGGACGTCTGAGTTGTCACAACAAGCTGGAACTGGTCCAAAAATCCCTGTCCTCACCAAGCAAGTGGTTCTATCTCTTACCTCCCTTTACTTACGATCTGTCTTACGTGAAGTCATTGCACCTTGCATGATCTTATTGTCTTCACTGTGTAAAGACTGATGTTTATTGGCTTCATACTATCTTCCATCCTGATCCATACTACCTAGCTGCTGATAGTCATTGTGCTTTCACTTCATTGCTTACTTGACTATGGCTTGTCTAGTGTAGTCTACCTTCCGTTGCATATCAATAGGTGTATTTCTTCTGTTTGTCTTCAAAGGCCCCGTGTTTTGTAGACTTTCATAAAAATCGCCTATTCACCCCCCCTCTAGTCGATAACTAACACTTTCAATTGGTATCAGAGCAAGATGCTCCCTTGTTCTGTGTGATTCGGTTTAACCACCTGGAGTTTTAGCTATGTCAACTGCAGGGATAATCAAAGTCTCCGTTGCGTGCCCTATCTTCGATGGCACTAATTACCCCTACTGGAAGAATAAGATGCGTACGCATCTTGAAGCGATTGATGTCGACCTCTGGTATGTCGTCAAGAACGGTGTTCCCAAGGCCGGTGAAGTGTCACTCCTGCTGAAGTCAAGAGGTTCATTCAACTGGATTCGACTGCCAAGAACATCTTCTGTGGTCATTTGACCAAAGGACAGTATGGTCGTGTGAGTGCTCTGGAAACTGCGAAGCTAGTCTAGGACTGGCTCTCCAAGGTCAACGAAGGCGTCTCAACCCAGAGGGACTCAAGGATTAGTGTTCTTTGCAACCTCTTCAACTGCTTCAAGAGAAATGACAATGAGAATGTCCAGCTCACATTTGATCGCCTCACTGATATCACAAATGATCTTGGCGCTTTTCGGCGCATGAAGATCACCAAGCACGAAATCGTCAAGACACTCTTGAGATTGCTTGACAGCTCATTTGATACCACAGCCTGATGATTCAAGAGCATACGACTTCAAGACTCTCGATCCGTCGACATACTTGAGGAGGCTCAACACACATGAGTTCTAGTTATCACGAGAAAAGAGATATCTATGGTCCCAACTATGGCCGTACTTTCGTGCTTTGAAGGCAAAGGTTGTTTCCTCATCTGAAGAAGAATCATTTGTTGTTACGAGGATCCACGAAGACCTTTGGAAAGGAGCTTGCTATGCTTGTCAAGAACTTCCAGAAGTTCACCAAGAAGAAAGGCTTCAGAAAGTTTTCAAGGTCCAGCTCTAGAAATGATGAAGCTTCCACACGTGATCACAAGAAGGGAACATGCCACAAGTGCAAGAAAACTGGTCACTACATCTCTGAGTGTCCATAGTGGGACAATGAGACCAAGAAGAAGAATAGGAAGAGCAAGAAATATGATTCTGATGACAAGAAGAAGAAATCCTCAAAGTCTTCTTCAAAGTCTTCGTCAAGGTCTTCATCACACAAGAAGAGCTCATCTGGCAAGGCTCGTGCTTTTGTTGGCAAGGAGATGGATTCAGAGGAGGAGTCTGCTTCTGAGGAGGCAGAGGTGGAGTGTGAGGAGGAGTCCAATTCAGGCGTGGCCAGCTTGGCTCTGGCTACTTCCTATGTTGCCAAGTCCATCTTCAACTCTAAAGACAATGGATCCGTCACCAATGCCGATGCTGATGATAAGGACAACACTGCTCCCACCTACTGCTTCATGGCACGCGGTGCCAAGGTAAACTCACGCGATGCTTACTTTCAAACATCAAGTGAAGATGACTCTAAATGTGAATCTAAACCTAGCTACAAAACACTTGCTAAAATTGCAACTGAACAACAGAATGCCATGGAACATATTTAAAAATTGCTAGAAAAAAGCGATGACCTGTTGGACGGAAATGGCCCGATCTCAGTCCTTAATTGAAGACATAAAAAATATTCATGTTAAGTACGAGGAACTTGAAAGTTATCATGAAACGCGCTCAACAACTCATGAAAAGCTTTCCTCAATTATCAACAAAGGAAGCAAGAACTTGAGAACTTGAGAGCGGCTCATGAAGATCTTCAAAAAGAGAACGAGTCACTTCGCGCTCAACAGATCAGTTCTGCTCAGGAAGGATTTGAACCACCATGTCTAAAATGTCTTGAGCGTGATAACGTTGTCTCTATTGCTGAATGTTCTACTGCTACTACTGTTGCAATATCTTCAACTGCTGATGTGGTAACTAACCCCTCTACTGAGGATACCACCACTATTAGCGATGAGAATGCGGTGAAGACATTGCTTGAGATAGGGATGTACAAAAGTCTCAAAGGGCATCAGACACTATGTGATGTCCTTAAAAGGCAGATTTTGAATCGAAATCCTAGGAAAGAGGGTGTTGGGTTCAAAAGGAAAATGAATGTTGATGGTACTTACTGGAAGCCTGAGCAGTACCCCAAAACCACATGGGTTCTTTGCAAAGGGACCTTGATGGATCCATCTACCTTATCACAGCTTCACTTGTGCTAACCCAATTATCATTGATGAATCCTTTGATGCAAACTATAAATTGTTTAAGAATCAGAATGGTGAAGTGTTTGCCAGGTATATTGGTACTAACTGCAGGAATGGACCACCTATGAAGAAGATCTAGGTACCCAAAAGTTGTCTTGAGAATCTTCCTGTGAATGTCATCATGACACCACCTGGGAAGAAGACAAACCCCAGACCAGAGGCTTCATATGGTCCTAAGGCTTCATATAGACAGAGAACTCACCAGAGTCACCCTAACGCCAATGTTTTGCAGGGAAATCATACTCATTCTTATGAATATGAGTGTGTTTCGTCAAACCACTATGTTCATAAGACCAAGAATTATTCTGCATATTCATATGAGTATTATTCACCTCCTGCAAGCCTATTTGCTAGGGCTCCAAAGCCGAAGTTCTCAGATGCTGCACTTAGACTCATTGCTTCTAAGCCACCCCTCAAGATGTGGGTGGTCAAGAAAAATCAACTCTCTTTTGCAGGGAAAGGTCTCCAGCCGAAAATCAAAGGCGTCTGATGCTTATGCTGGGGACCTAAAACATCTTGTGGGGTGCAAGATAAAATGCCCAAATGGTCTTACTATGCATTTTGTTCCAAGATTCCTTGACAGTCATACTATCTGCCCTAACCGGGATCTGAACTTTGATAATATGCTTGTTCGTCAAATGTTTATGCTTCACATTTCTCTTGGTGAAGCCTATCCCCCTAACTGCACTGTAGGGTATGATACCAAAGGCTTCTGAGTGGATTATGGACAGTGGATGCACTAACCACATGACTCGTGATCGAAGTCTTCTCATGGACTCAAGCTTACGTCCATCTGACAATAGTCACATCACATTTCTTGACCTTTGGTAAAAGCAAGGTATTGGGTGTAGGTAGAGTTGCAATATCAAAGGATCAGCACATGGATAAAGTGATGCTTGTTGAATCCCTTGGTTTCAACTTAATGTGTGTCTCAATGCTTTGTGATTTGAACATGATTGTGATATTTGGAAAATATCGTTGCCTTGTTCTTATGGAATCTGACAAGTCTCTAGTCTTTGAACGGTATCGGAAAGATGATCTGTATATGGTAGATTTCTTAGCAGGACCACAGTTGGTTGTATGTCTTCTAGCAAAAGCTTCAGAGTGCTGGCTCTGGCATCGAAGGCTAGGGCATGTTGGCATGAGGAACTTGTACACACTTGCAAAGAAGAAACACATCATAGGCATCGAGGGCGTCAAGTTCAAGAAGGATCATCTGTGTGGTGCCTGCAAAGCTGGAAAAATGACAAGGGCCAAGCATCCCTCAAAGACAATCATGACGACATCTCATCCCTTTGAGCTGCTTCACATGGACTTATTTGGCCCTACTCACTACTCTACTCTTAGTACCACTGCTTGCCTCTGTAAGCCCGTCATTGTTGATGATTATTCAAGATATACATGGGTGCATATAATCCTCTACAAGAATGAAGTGCAGGATGTCTTCAGACGATTAGCCAATCGTGCCATGACGAACTATGGCATCAAGATCAAGCACATCAGAAGTGACAACGACATAGATTTCAAGAACACCGGACTCGACACTTATCTTGATACATTGGGCATCACTCATGAGTTATCAGCTCCATACACACCTCAGCAGAATGGCATCATGGAGCGCAAGAACAGAACCCTCATTGAGATGGCTCGGACGTTGCTTGATGAGTACAAGACTCCAAGGAAGTTCTGGCGTGAAGCCATTGATACTTCATGCCACATCATCAACCGTGTTTATCTTCACAAGCTTCTAAAGAAGACATCCTATGAGCTTCTAACTGGTAAGAAGCCAAATGTCAGTTACTTCAGAGTATTTGGTGCTAGGTGCTAGATCAAGGATCCACATCACACTTCAAAATTTGCATCGAAAGCACATGAAGATTTTATTCTTGGCTACGGAAAGGATTCGCACTCCTACAGAGTCTTCAACCTCTTTCACTATAAAGTGGTTGAAATTGTGGATGTGCGATTCGATGAGACTAACGGCTCGCATAGAGAGCACCTGCCAAATGTGCTAGATGAAGTCCCACCTAGTGAATCAATCAAGCTTATGGGTACTGGAGAAATCATACCTTCAGAGGCACAGGCTGAAGAGGAACTTATCATTTATGCACCTAGTCAACCTAAAGATACTGCTCAGCCTGAAGCCAATGATGAAGGTGAAGACAATGATCAGCAAGGGCAAAACATTTGTCCAGTTCATCCTCGTGTTGCAAATGAAGTACAGATTGAGAAGATAATTGATAGCATCAATGCACTTGGTCCACTCAGTCGTTCAAGAGTGACACAGCTAGCAAATTTCTGTGGGCACTTTGCATTTGTCTCTATATATGAACCCAGGAAAGTTGTTGAAGCCTTCATGGAACCTAAATGGATTCAAGCTATGCAAGAAGACCTTCAATAGTTCGAGCTGAACAATGTATAGGAATTGGTCAAGCGTCCTGATCCTCGCAAGCACAATATCATAGGCACCAAATGGATCTATGGCAACAAACAAGATGAGCATGGTCAAGTTATAGGAAACAAGGCTAAATCTTGTTGCTCAAGGATACACTCAAGTTGAAGGATTGACTTTGATGAAACATTTGCTCGGTGGCTAGGCTTGAAGCCATTCACATCTTGCTAGCCTATGCCAACCATCACAACATCCTCCTGTACCAAATGGATGTGAAGAGTGCTTTTCTCAATGGCAAGATTGAAGAAGAAGTATATGTTGCACAACCACACGGCTTTGAAGACCCAAAACACTACGACATGGTATACAAGCTCAACAAGGCCTTTGTATGGCCTCAAACAAGCCCCTCGCGCTTGGTATGACACACTCAAAGACTTCCTAAAGAGCAAAGGCTTCAAACCTGGTTCCCTGGATCCCACTCTCTTCACGAAGACATGCGATGGTGAACTATTTGTATGCTAGATCTATGTGGATGACATTATCTTTGGGTTTGCCTTGACAAGAATCTGATGATGAGTTTGGGCACATGATGCAAGAGCAATATCAGATGTCCATGATGGGTGAGCTGAAATTCTTCCTCGGTCTTCAAATCCGTCAGCAGAGCAACGACATCTTCATATCCCAAGAGAAATATCTCAAAGATTTCCTGAAGAAGTTTGGAATGCAAGACTGCAAATGGTACATGACGCCAATGCCAACCAAAGGTCGATTGGGTCCCGGCGTCAATGGTAAAGAGTTCGATCAAAAGGTATACCGCTCCATGATTGGTTCTTTACTCTATTTATGTGCATCTAGGCCAAATATAATGCTTAGCGTTTGCATGTGTGCCAGATTCCAAGCGGCACCAAAGGAATCGCATCACTTAGTTGTGAATCGAATTCTTCGATATTTGGCTTACACCCCAACACTAGGATTATGGTATCCAAAGGGCTCAGAGTTTGATCTAGTTGGATTCTCAGATGCTGATTATGCTGGTGACAAGGTTGATCACAAGAACACATCAGGCACATGTCACTTTCTTGGACGATCTCTTGTCTATTGGTCTTCAAAGAAGCAGAACTGTGCTCAGCTTATATGGATGAAGCAAACTCTCAAGGACTATGGCATCCATCTGAAGCAAGTGACACTTTACTGCGACAATGAAAGCGCCATCAAGATTGCCAACAACCCAGTCTAGCAATCGAAGACAAAGCACATTCAGATCCATCATCACTTTCTTAGAGATCATGTCATGAAGGAAGATATTGATATCATTCACGTCAACACTGAAGAGCAATTGGCAGATATCTTCACAAAGCCCTTGGATGAGAAAAGGTTTTCCAAGTCGCGGTGTGAGCTAAATATCTTAGAATCCTAAAATGTCCTGTGATTGGACACACATCCTAACGCTTATGCATGTTGATGACTTAGATGTCCAACAAATGAAGTAACGTATATCTTCAATCAATGAAGACATACACTCTAAGTGTGAATACATTAAAGCGGAATTTGACTTCGGAGCGCCGCAATAATTGTGCACCGTTTCTGGGTCTAATACTTCCCTATCACGGTGGGTAATGCCACCACCAAATTCTTGTTTGAAGTGTTTCAATTGGTGTTACAATTGCAAAGTCTTCACATTTGGTTTGTCTTCAAAATTGATTCGACTTCACATTTATTTTCACAATGTTGAGTTGGTCTTATGCTATATATATATATATATATATATATATATATATAGACACACACACACACACACACATAAACACTATTCTGATCACGGGATCAGAATAATATTCTGATCACAACCTGAGTAACGCGCTTGAACTTCTCTCTGTACGAACCCGACCTTCGGGCTATCTTCGCAACCGTGCCTTCTACCGCGAGTTTTTCTGGTTAGTCGTGTTCCATGTGATGTAAGTGTAATCTTCAAATGATTTTTAGCAACTAAATACTCGTTTTAGATAGGAATCTACGCTCGTGGCGGATTTTGCACTCGAATTAAATGAAGAACTTCGCGTTTTTGCGATTTCTTTGCTGAGTTGTTCGACTGAACTTCCCCCTGTGCTAGGTTGAACTTCCCGCAACATTGCCCAAATAGGGCTTGCTATATACCGTTGAAAAGCTATGGACACGAGTATCATGACCCAAGTTAAATTTTTCGCAAAATGTAAGCGGTTTAAGAGCAGTTTTGAAAACTGTTTTTTCTTCACACAAAATACGTGAATCGTAATTTCGATCGCATTTCTAAACCGTTTATCGGAATGAGGCATATAATATGTCGTTGGAAAGCTGCTGCAAAACCGCTCCTTCCACATGTTGAAAGTTTTTTCTAATTCCCGATGGTTAAAGAGTAATTTGAAAAAACGTAAAATTTAAATAATAGAAACAGTTGAGTTCGTTTTTCGATGTCATTTCTAAGCAGCTAATCAATGGAGGCATATGATATGACGTTGGAAAATTTATGAAAATGCGCTACTTTTTATCTTGAAAGTTTTTTTCTAATTTTGAATGGTTTAAGAGTAATTTAGAAAATGGTCCAAGTCCTACTGAGTTCATATTTTCGAGCTAATTTTTTAACCGTGCGTCCGAATGCAGCAAATGATATGGTGTTGGAAAGCTTGAACAAATGCGAAACTTTTTGGTATGTATCGTTTCTCCCAATTATTTACGGTTTTAAGTTAGTTTTGAAAATGGCAAAAAACGTATTTTCGCCGTAATTTCTACAAACTTTATCGGAATTGGGCAAATAATATACCGTTGAAAAGCTACGGAAAATGCAAAACTTTTTCATGTTGATGGGTTTCTACGATTCCTAGCCCTTTTCAAGTAATTCCAGCGGCGGGATCATTAGATTACGCCTCTACCGCGATCTTGATTCTTCGAAAATGCACCGCGTGAAGAACCTGAACTTCTCGGTGCGTGTACCTGAACTTCACTCTGTTTTTCACATGATTTTTTGCTCGTAGATCTTCATTCACTGCTCGTAGCTCTCCATCCCACTCACGGGAATTGAGCGGGTGATATACCGATGGAAAGCTGCTGTAAACACGCAAATTTCCCGTGTTGATCATTTTTTCATACTCACGACTGTTTTAAAAGTTTTTCATCCGAAATTCATTCAGTGTAGTAATTGAACTTCCTGTTGTTTTCACGTTGAACTTCTTCCTGTTTTCACTCGGCGTATTTTTTAATACTTGAGGAAATCTGAGTTTTCTATAATCATCGAACTTCTCCATCTTTTTAAATGGCCTTCTTGGTTTTATTTCTTAATCATTTTTTATGAATAAAAATATTTTAGGACACCAAAACAACATTTTTGTGTGTGTTTTTGCATTGCTTTGCACATCAAACCGCGTCATCTTTAGAAATTGAACTTCTCATTTTCTTTTTATTTTCTTTCAACATTGTTTAGCACGTCGAACCACGTCGTCTTTAGAAATTGAACTTCTCCTTTCTTTTTGTTTTCTTCCAACATTGGGTTGCACGTCGAACCGCTTCATCTTTAGAAATTGAACTTCTCATTTTCTTTTTGTTTTCTTTCAACATTGGTTTACACGTTGAACCGCGTCATCTTTAGAAATTGAACTTCTCCTTTTTTTTCTTGCATGCTTTACCTTGCATGTTTAATTTTATTTTGAACTTCTTTGAGATAACACACTTGACCTTCTTGAACACAACATTTTAACCTTCGCAATACATAAATTAAAGCCAAACTTTTAACCTACAGAGGCATGTATAATTTTCTCCACTATTTCAAGAATAAGCGTTGAATCTCCCCGTTAGTTTGACTTGAACTTCTCGCACATGAATAAAATTTGTTGAAAACACATAACTTTCCTGCTCCGTTATTTAAATTTAAATTTGAACTTCAAGGGTTTTTTAAGAAATGGGAAAATCCTTTTTTCTAAACTTTTTGAACTGCTCTGTTTTTGTAATTTGACCTTCTTGGATTTGCGGTAAATATTGAACTTCTCCGTTATTTAAATTTGAACCTCTACATCTTTTTGGAAATATGGAAAATCCATTTAAAACAAGTGTACTTTGCTCTATTTTTCAATTTGAACTTCTTGTGTCATTATTTACTAATAGGGAAATCCTAATTTTGTAATAAAAATTGAACCACTCTGTTATTTAAATTTGAACTTGTAGATTTCTTTTAGAAACAAAGACAATCTATTTTTTTAATGTGACACTTCTTATTTTTTAGATGCAAGAAAAAACATTTTTTTATAAAAGCGATATTTTCTAGAAACATCCTCAATTATTTTATTTTGAACTTCTATGGTTCTTTTTTCTAAATCGAGGAAAAAATTCAGCACCTTCTTTGCGCCCATGTTTTCAAAAAAAATTTAGTTCTACGACCGTTTATTCGGGTGATGGATCTTCTTTTTTTTCTATCTTTTATTCTCTTTTACTATCTTCTCCTTCAAACTTCCTAGGTTTTTGTTTACATTATATTACAAAATGGAACATTACATACTTCTTGGTTCACAATTGACTCATTAGTAGAATTTTTTTGTGTTTGGTTCTTTATATTACTTTTACACCCAAGATGTGTGTTTTTCGATAATGAGCTGTGGCGACCCGACCTCAGACGGTCAAGCCTACGTGTATCCGTGCCATCCACGGATCGGTATCTTTGGCACACACGGTACATCGATGTATATATCAAAGTGCAATCACATGTATAAATAACGTAAACTGATATATACCTCATAATACTCGTGGAAACAATCAAGCGGGTGTGGAGTCCCATCAACGCCATCGGCGGGTTGAGTGTGAACCGTAACCACTGTATCGTAACTCTTACTGTCGAGGAAATATACGCAACATGATACGTTGCAGCCGTGTGAAATCGATTACATTGAATATGCAGGCAAGATCACAATAAGAGAAAGCAGATGATAAACTATACTATATGCGGTATGGCTTTGTGGCTACGTAATACGAGTTTTGTTTGCGTAAAAGCGGATTTATTTTCCCTACTTCAAAGGAATAAATGAAGTCTGTACTATGGAGTTTTCTACCATGACATGGTTCCGCCAACCGATGTCTCATATCCCAAATCATCATAAGTTGCCCACAATTAAGTTATCGATGCACGGTGTTGAGAGTTAGAGATAGATCCAAGTCCGGATGCTCAAATTGTCCGTAGCAAGGGGACACGGCTAATCGATTAGGTTTTAACCCTCTGCGAGAGGTTTGTACACTTTACATGAAGATTCGATCCCTCTTTTTCGTCCTCGCACTTGAGGTGTTTGAGAACAAGATGGCGAAAACATGGTCTTCCAAAGAGTTCCCACGACCCTTTGTCAGGTGCTCATCCAATCCTACCCGTAGTTCTACATCTGCTAGCACCGTCCCGGCGAGTCACAACTAAGGTCAACCAAGCGAGCCCATATTGACTTGCGGTTGCCACGGGTAAGCTTAGGGCATGAAGTATTCTTCCGTCTCTTTGAGTGCGGGTGAAGCTTTCCGCAAGATGTCATGGCGCTTCTCCATGCATCCCGACCAACCTTTGGTTTCTCCAGGTGCCCGTCAACCATCCTTCACCCGATGAGTGTGTATTGAATTCTTGTCTCGAGTCTTGAAGTCTTGAGGCCTTGAAGATGCGATCCTTGCAGATTCCATCATGGAGTTGTCGTCATTGGCGTAGATCCTCCATTCTCACACCACTCTCGTGCACTCATACCAAACCCCGTCTACTATAGCGTAGCATTAAAATAAAATATCGTCCGGGCTTGGTAGCAGGATGATGGGTTCCTACCTCATGCATACTACTCAACTACAAGGATTCAATAACACTCTTGAGGGTGGTTGCAAAGATGCCACTAAATGCAATAAAACATAGGTATGAAAGCATGGTCAAAGTGAACTTGCCTTCTTGGACGATCTTGAAAACTAGGGACTCGTGGTAGCAAGCTTCGCACTCTGGAAATTCTACCGAGACAAACAACAATCATAATAAGCATACAACATATGACCACTTAACATAATAGCATGCTAACATAACACACAAAGCACTTGAACCAAGACCCAAAGAAAAACTCAAAGAAATCCAACTCAAAGTTTTCCCATATCCAACAACAATCAAGGAATAGTTTTGCACTACAAAATTTTTCTTAACAGAACCTAAGCATGGGTTTATGCTACCTAACGAAAAGAATTCATCAAGCAACTAGGAGCAAAAGAATCACCTTAAAATCTATTATAAAACTCCTATTAGGCCTAAAAGCAAATTCTAGTAAGAAAAAATAAAATAGGCGTTTTATTTATTATAAATAAAAGTTCATGCTCTAAAGTTACAGAAACTAACCTAGAATAATCTATCCCTCATGAAAAATAAATTTATTTGCTAGGTAAAACAATAGGAAAAGCAGTAGCTAGTTAATTAATTAAGAATAACATGATTCTGATTAAAACTATTTTTTATTAAGCCTAAAATGCCCAAATAAATTCCTACGGTTAGGCAATGTCAAAACAAAGTGGTGACAAAAGAATCACCCAAAAATAATATTCCTAACTCATTCTATAGCAGATTTACTATTCTGTCTAAATCTAAAATAAAGCAATTTTAAATAATTTTAACATGGCTAATTATATTTTCTACAGAAACTATAAGAAATTTTCAAACCAACAAAAAAAGAATCACTTAAAATATTAAGTAGATTAAAAGATATGAATTTTTCAAATCTGAAACTATTACATTAAAAGCAGAAAGCGAAAAATAAAGAAAAACGGCCTAATGGGCCTATCTAACACCCTGGGCGTAACATAACTAAAACGGGTCCTAGGGTTAAACGGAGTCGGGCCGGTCTAATAAACCTATTAACTAAACCAAAATAAACCGGATCTATTTAAAAAAAACCATACCCCTTCGGGGATCTAATCTACACCCTAGGATTTAGATCGAACGGCGGCGGGGATCTCCGGTGGCTTACCGTGGTGGCGGCAGCCGTGATCGTCGGCAGCGGCTTTCGGGTAACGGCAGTGCGGGGCTCGGTGGTCGGGGACAGGCGGAGACCTCCGTGGTCTGTGGAGGAGGCGAAGTCGGCAGTGGAGTCGGGGGCTCGAGGGTTGGCGGCCGGGGTGGTAACAATGGCGCGGCGGCGGTGCGGTGCTCCGGCGGCGATTCTTGGCGAGAGAGAGGTGAGGCGAGGAAAGCAGAGGCAGGTCGAGGGGTGGGGTTTATATAGAAGTCGACTTGGGCGAGGAAAGATCGGGAGGCGATCCGGATTTTCGAGATTGAGCGGGCGCGGTGGTTGGCGTGGACGAGGGGAAAGGCGGGTGGGTCGGTGTCGGTGAGAGAGGGAGGCGCGTTCGATTGGCGACCGAGCGGAAGGAGTTGGTCTGGCGGCTCGGTCGACCAGTCGGTCGGTGACTGGGCTGCTTGTGGGCTGCGCTGGCCGTCAGCAGCATTGGTGGGCCGCCTCGGCTGGTCCGGTTGATCCATTGGCGCCGGGGTTTCTTTTTGAATTAAAGAGAGAGAAAATATATTAAATATATATATTTTATATATGACATATATATATCAAAATGATCGGGGAATATTCCTATAATTTGAACATTTTCGAGGCAAAATCCAAACTTTATAAAAATCATTTTTTTCTAAAATTCCAAATAAAACTCAAATTTGAAAGGGGGTTTCAAGGCACTTTCAAATGACTTTCAATTTGATTCTTTTTAACTTCCAACTCATCTTTCATATAATTGAAGAAGTCATTTTATCTTCCCTCATGAAAATCATTGAGTTGCATAAAGCTTTGAATTTGAAATATTCTCAAATGAAATTCAAATCTTTTCAAAACCCTTTTCATTTCAAATGGAAGAAGTCATTTCATCTTCACTCTAGGGTTTTGGTGTTGGAATGGAATTGAATTCATTGAGATCCAAAAGGGCAAAGGGGATAGTTTTGGGAAAGTCATTTTATTCCCTCTCATCCAACTTTCAAAAGTTTCAAATTCCACTCAATTTCACTCAATCAATCAAACAAACAATCAGACAACAAGCATAGTTATTTATCTAATATAACATTCCAAAATTTAGAATTTTGGGATGTTACAAACTCTACACTTAAAATGAATCTAGTCCTCGAGATTGAAGAAACTAACAAGAAAGGGTTAGGGGTTGGAATTACGCTGTAGCAAGCGTTTGGTCGGAAGGTCGGGGGTGCTAGCACACTTAAAACAAGGATTCACGATTCCTATAAACTCAGATATTTCCTGCAGGAGTGCCTACAATGTATGTCTCTTCACATATCTTACAATAGCTCATTCATTAAGCGCTCTTACATCGAGAAGCATAGAGTTTTCCTCAAAATCTTGGGTCGGTTTGTCAAAGTTGAAGTTAAATCCGAGACTGGATCTTCTTAGTGATAGAGTCTGTGTCCATTCTAGACAACTATCGAAATACTCATGGTGGTCTACAATTCATGGTTTCTCCTGCAGAAAAGCAGTGCAGGTTGAACCTCACCGTATGATCTACGATTGTAGCGGTTGCTGTAAAGGGTTCCATTGTCCTACCATTCTATGGTTTTATGGCTTGACGTGTCGACACTCTTCTAAGGTTTTCAAGGCTCTCGATTTTCCATCAACATATGATAGTTCATGATAGAAGTCTCCGGTATGGGGCCAATCCATCCCGTACTTGAATCATTACCACATACGTAAATATCGAATCACGTATTCTAACACTTGGGCATACTCACAAGCATTGCAGAATTTCTCTTGTCGACGAACCGAGTTCGGAAAATCCATTGATTCTGCAAGCCAAACAAAACATCTATCGTTTCTTCACAACTCTCAGGTTTTCGTAACCTCCTAAGAAACGTATGCTGATTGAATCACCGATTCTTCCAAATTTCTTCCTTCATCAAGGTTACATCTGTTCCTTTTCAAAATCCTGGGCACGTGGGTTTATGGCCCACTTCAACACTAATGCAGCTTTAACTCATCCTTGGAGTAACTCTCTTGTTCCATATTACACCTCCTTTAAATCCAGTAGTACTCCGTTTCTTCATACCATCATATCAAAGATAAAACTTCAACTCATTTTTTTCCAAACTCCAACCTGTGGGACACATTTCCATTTCCATTGGTCTAGTGTTCTTCATAGGGTACTTTCACCCTTAAAATGAAATTCACAAATCCATCCATAGACCATATTTCTCATATCCTCGAAAATGGTCAAAATCTTTGTTCACGAGTAACAACTCATACAATTAAACATATGAAAACACGTCACCTTAACTTTATTGATTTCATGAATCCATTACAAACTCTGAGCACCCATTACATAACTCAACTCATTGAACTCATGAAAATGAAATTGCTTTCTACTACTCTTGTTTCCAATATTAAAATTCCAACTACTCAACTCCGGCTTTCATCTTGTTGTGACATTTAGTAGCATATTGTCTGCTTCCTTGCGGCGAGAACAAATGACTTCCGACATGTCTCGGGGCTTCTTTGTGATTATGTAGGCTCCTTGGATTCTTGGCTTCTTTTACGGACATTTACTAGCGTAATGACCTAAATCCTTGCACTGTAACAAGTGATATGACTCAGGTCCTTCTCTGCGAGAATTGTGTTGTTGCAGGGTTGCCTTCTTTTCTCTTCTGGATTTCTCTGTAATGATCAGAGCTTCTATTTCCGAGGGTCAAACTTCACTTGGCTGTGGGAAATATCCAGATACTCATTTCTTTCCTTGGTGCAATCTGCGAAAAATGTCCTTCTTCTCCACATGAATAGCGAGGCATTGGAGTAAAATCTGTTGAGGCCTTCTCCATCAGGGTCTTCAACACATTCCTTCATCACAGGTTCTATCATAACTTCTCGGAGGGCTTCTTTCATTCCTTCTTCTGCTCTGAATAGTTTGTTGCACCATGGGGTAAATGTCACCTTTGGGTCGGGTAGTGGGTGGTTCCTTCACACAAGAAACAAGTCACACGACTAGTTGGGCATTCCTCGGTGAGTGTTTCTCCTCACAATGAGGGCATCCATCCTTGTGTTCCTCACAGGTGTGTCCTATTTCTCCATAAATCTTGCAGGCACAAGGTTTATTTCTTGGTGTATCATGGTGCTTAGGATAAGGCGAGATCT
This sequence comes from Aegilops bicornis, assembly GCA_021605145.1. Taxonomy (NCBI): domain Eukaryota; kingdom Viridiplantae; phylum Streptophyta; class Magnoliopsida; order Poales; family Poaceae; genus Aegilops; species Aegilops bicornis. The sequence continues at coordinate 517,022,779 of CM038674.1, forward strand.
TGTCGAGTCTTCTTGAATTCTTCCCAAGTCTTTGCTCCATTCCATCCTGTATAGCTTGATGCATCTGCCACCATGTTGCAGCACTTCCTTCAAAGTACTAAAGGCGTCGATACTTCATTCTTCCTTGAAACCAAATTGCTCCAAGTGATTCTCCATGTTACGAATCCATAGCTACGCCTTGGCTGGGTTTTCGGTCCGAGAGAATACGGTCCAACTTCATTCATCATCTATAGGGTCCAAAAGTTTTGGGATGAGATATGAGAGAGGTGGGGAGGGATATACACACAATACAAACAATAGTTCTTGAAGAAACAAGTTTTACTTTGTGGCTGTCGGAAAACATCAAACAAATGACAGCTCACAAATCGTCGCATCTAACGTAGGTGTATAACAGGGTTTGGTCTCTAAAGGTCAAATAATTCTTGAGGAACTTCAAATTCTTCAAGTCTTCGGAGTCTTCAATTGTTGCAGCTGCAATTCTTCCCAGCATGGTGAAATCCTCTTTACTCTGAAATGGCCATCAGTTGTCCGATATCTTTAATTCTTGGAGCAACTTGGTTGATCTTCCGTGTGGTCAAAAGGGAAAGGTGTATATTCTAACTATTTGAGGTGAGAGTGTCTATTTGATAAAATCGAAAAGATGAGGAGAAAGAGTCTTTTTGAAAATAAAGTTTTGAGATATCCTGTCCAAGGGCTTTCCGATTTCTAGGGTCACGTCCTACGGTCAATATGTGCTCGATACCATATACATGGCGACCCGACCTCGAACCAGTCAAACCTACGTGTATCCGTGCCATCCACAGATCAGTATCTTTGGCACACAGTACATCAATGTATATATCAAAGTGCAATCACATGTATAAATAACGTAAAACTGATATATACCTCATAATACTCGTGGAAACAATCAAGCGGGTGTGGAGTCCCATCAGCGCCATCGGCGGGTTGAGTGTAGGCGTAACCTGTATCGTAACTCTTACTCGTCGAGGAAATATACGCAACATGATACGTTGCAGCCGTGTAGGTCAATTACATTGAATGTACCGGCAAGATCACAATAAGAGAAAAGCAGATGATAAACTATACCATATGCGGTATGGCTTTGTGGCTCACGTATGCGAGTTTTGTTTGCGTAAAAGCGGATTTATTTTCCCTACATCAAAGGAATAAATGAAGTCTGTACTATGGAGTTTTCTACCATGACATGGTTCCGCCAACCGATGTCTCATATCCCAAATCATCATAAGTTGCCCACAATTAAGTTATCGGTCCGGTGTTGAGAGTTCGAGATAGATCCAAGTCGGATGCTCAAATTGTTACGTGGCAGGGACACGGCTAATCGATTAGGTTTTAACCCTCTGCGAGAGGTTTGTACACTTTACCCGCAAGATTCGATCCCTCTTTTTCGTCCTCGCACTTGAGGTGTTTGAGAACAAGATGGCCGAAACATGGTCTTCGAAGAGTTCCTGACCCTTGTCCGGTGCTCATCCAATCCTACCGTAGTTCTACATCTGCTAGCACCGTCCCAGCCAGTCACAACTAAGGTCAACCAAGCGAGCCCATATTGACTTGCGGTTGCAGGTAAGCTTCGGGCATGAAGTATTCTTCCGTCTCTTTGAGTGCAGGTGAAGCTTTCCAGCAAGATGTCATGGCGCTTCTCCATGCATCCCGCCAACCCTTGGTTTCTCCAGGGTGCCCGTCAACCATCCTTCACCCGATGAGTGTGTATTGAATTCTTGTCTCGAGTCTTGAAGTCTTGAGGCCTTGAAGATCACGATCCTTGCAGATTCCATCATGGAGTTGTCGTCATTGGCGTAGATCCTCCATTCTCACACCACTCTCGTGCACTCATACCAAACCCGTCTACTATAGCGTAGCATTAAAATAAAATATCGTCCGGGCTTGGTAGCAGGATGATGGGTTCCTACCTCATGCATACTACTCAACTACAAGGATTCAATAACACTCTGAGGGGTGGTTGCAAAGATGCCACTAAATGCAATAAAACATAGGTATGAAAGCATGGTCAAAGTGAACTTGCCTGGCGGCGATCTTGAAAACTAGGGACTCGTGGTAGCAAGCTTACGCACTCCGAAAATTCTACGAGACAAACAACAATCATAATAAGCATACAACATATGACCACTTAACATAATAGCATGCTAACATAACACACGAGCACTTGAACCAAAACCCAAAGAAAAACTCAAAGAAATCCAACTCAAAGTTTTCACATATCCAACAACAATCAAGGAATAGTTTTTGCACTACAAAATTTTTCTTAACAGAACCTAAGCATGGGTTTATGCTACCTAACGAGAAAAGAATTCATCAAGCAACTATGAGCAAAAAGAATCACCTTAAAATCTATTATAAAACTCCTATTAGGCCTAAAGCAAATTCTAGTAAGAAAAATAAAATAAAAGTTTTATTTATTATAAATAAAAGTTCATGCTCTAAAGTTACAGAAACTAACCTAGAATAATCTATCCCTCAGGAAAAATAAATTTATTTGCTAGGTAAAACAATAGGAAAACAGTAGCTAGTTAATTAATTAAGAATAACATGATTCTGATTAAAACTATTTTTTTATTAAGCCTAAAATGCCCAAATAAATTCCTACGGTTAGGCAATGTCAAAACAAAGTGGTGACAAAAAGAATCACCCAAAAATAATATTCTAACTCATTCTATAGCAGATTTACTATTCTGTCTAAATCTAAAATAAAAGCAATTTTAAATAATTTTAACATGGCTAATTATATTTTCTACAGAAACTATAAGAAATTTGCAAACCAAAAAAAAGAATCACTTAAAAATATTAAGTAGATTAAAAGATATGAATTTTTCAAATCTGAAACTATTACTGTTAAAAGCGAAAAGCGAAAAATAAAGAAAAAGCGGCCTAATGGGCCTATCTAGCATACAGGCGTAACATAACTAAAACGGGTCCTAGGGTTAAACGGAGTCGGGCCGGTCTAATAAACCTACTAACTAAACCAAAATAAACCGGATCTATTTAAAAAAAACCATACCCCTTCGGGGATCTAATCTACACCCTAGGATTTAGATCGAGGCAATGGCGGGGATCTCGGTGGCTTACCAAGTGGTGGCGGCCTTGGCGATCGTCGGCAATGACTCGGGTGGCTTGACAGTCTGGGGCTCGGTGGTCGGGAGACGGCGGAGACCTCCCGTGAGTCTTGTGAGCGAAGTCGGCCAGTGGAGTCGAGGCTCGAGGGTTGAGGCGGCGGGGTGGTAACAATGGCCTTGGCCAGTGCGGTGCTCCGTGACGATGCAGCGAAGAGAGGGTCGGTCGAGGGTGGGGTTTATATAGAAGTCGACTTAGGCGAGGAAAGATCGGGGAGGCGATCCGGATTTTTCGGGATTCCGTGGCGGCCAGGTGGTTGGCGTGGACGAGGAAAGGCGGGGTGGGTCGAGGTGTCGGTGAGAGAGGAGGCGCGTTCGGTCAGGCGACAAAGGCGGAAGGATTAGTCTGTGGCTCGGTCGGCCCGATCGGTCGGTATTGAGGCTGCGCTTTGTGCCCTAGCAGTAAGCAGCCCATTGGTGGGCCGCCTCGGTAGCTGGGCGAATGATCCATTGGCGCTTGGGGTTTCTTTTTTGAATTAAAGAGAGAGAGAGAAAATATATTAAATATATATATATTTTATATATGACATATATATATCAAAATGATCGGGGAATATTCCTATAATTTGAACATTTTTCCGAGGCAAAATCAAACTTTATAAAAATCATTTTTCTAAAATTCCAAATAAAACTCAAATTTGAAAGGGGTTTCAAGACACTTTCAAATGACTTTCAATTTGATTCTTTTTAACTTCCAACTCATGTTTCATATAATTGAAGAAGTCATTTTATCTTCCCTCATGAAAATCATTGAGTTGCATAAAGCTTTGAATTTGAAATATTCTCAAATGAAATTCAAATCTTTTCAAAACCCTTTTCATTTCAAATGGAAGAAGTCATTTCATCTTCACTCTAGGGTTTTGGTGTTGGAATGGAATTGAATTCATTGAGATCCAAAAAGGGCAAAGGGGATAGTTTTGGGAAAGTCATTTTATTCCCTCTCATCCAACTTTCAAAAGTTTCAAATTCCACTCAATTTCACTCAATCAATCAAACAAACAATCATACAACAAGCATAGTTATTTATCTAATATAACATTCCAAAATTTAGAATTTTGGGATGTTACACGAACATTTTGAACTCTCTGCGGCACAAACTATGAACTTCTCACCGACTGTTTTTTTGTGTGTATCCACATCTATTTCCAGAGAACACATATACCAGGATTTGTAATTTATATTTATGGAGAAGCATTTTGATCTCTGTCAAGAACAACACACATAAGCAATGTTCAGGCCAAAGTGGAAACTAGTCACCAATAGACACCAGATGCAAACATATATACATATTGCCTCTCGGTGGCCTTCATGCAAACACAGTACTACTCCATACATACACACTGAACTTTTACAAATGATACGCCTGAACTTCCTAACGCAGACCGGAAAGGAGCACAAGAAACAAGCTCCCACATAGTTAGCGCGCGCACACACACGAAACACCAGACCCAGCACGCACACCCCAGGACATGATGCTCTTTTAGTTATTTTTTGGGTCTTCCTTGAACTCCTGAATATAGTTTTTACAAGCTTGAGGCCATCAGGTTTTAGTGCCCGAACAGTTAGTTATATGAGCTATGAGGAATACTACTTCAGTTATAGTGGAACTTCTCTCATTCATCCCTGCGTATATTTTTGCAGCCAAAATACAATGATGAAACTGGAGAGCAGACCAAATGCCATGCCATGAACACTTTCCGTTGAATAGCTATTTTTTGCATATTGAACTTCTAACAGAGTTTCAGATATCACAACAGAGTAGTCGTGCGTCATGTTGCTCGACGAGGCTGAGATCGATTCTTGGGAAAAACACACCAAGAAATACATAGATATGGACTCCTATACTCAAACCACAACAAGATTGCGAAATGTTTTTTCAGCACTCGTAAGCATATGAACAGGCACGTACAGGGCAGCCAGAATCTCATGTGAAAGCTTGCCAAGATCGGATCGGTACATATTCACACACGCGAGAATATGGGCATGGAACCAATTAGTACACACAAGACACTACGTGCATGAATCAATTAGAGATATTGTGCAAGGAAAATCAATTATAGAGAAAGGACCAGGGAGAACACATGAGTCGTGGGAAGCAGCCAATTTGTCGAGCCTCTGCATCTCAGTGCTGCACAACGCCATGGATAACGCGTGCTCGGTATAGCCACGCCGGGGAGCCAGCCGGAGGAGACGTCATTGACGCAGCCGTAGGGGAAGCTAGTGTAGGCGCGCCGCCTCCAGTTCATTCTTACGCCACCTACTGCGTGGTTATCCCGCAGCCATGCGTGCAGACTGCCACAGCTGTTGGGGACTAGGTCAGTTGCTGGAACTTGCCGGCTTCTGTCTAATCTGTTTGGAGGTGATTGAAGGTCGCATCTGCAGGTTGAGGAAGGTCACGTCTACATGTTGAAGAAGGTCGCCGTGGAGTTAGCTTGCTACAGCGGGAGGCCCGTGGCCACAGCGGCGCACCTAATTGGAGTGATGCATGGCCGGGAGAAAGCACCGGGCTCTTCTCACGCGGTGGCACGCGTCACCGGAGCAGCCGGGGTGGGGGACGGGGCTGCCACGCCGTCGGCCAGATCGGGGGTGGGGACGGCGCGGCGACCTGATCCGGGGCGGGGTGGCGCAGTTGCCGGGGCGGGGGATGGGGCTGCCACGCCGTCGGTTGTTGGGGCGGCGGCCGTGTGGGGGCTGGCGACGCTAGTTCGGGGCGACGCGGCGGAAGCAGGTGGAGGGTGTCGGCGGCGCGCTGTAATCAGGAGGATGGGCCCGGCTGCGATGCACTGGAGGGAGGAGTCGGGAGGTTAGGGAGAGCTCCCGGGAGTTTTCTATTTTCTTTTATTCCTAGCCGGTTCGCCAGTTCGGGAGGATGAGATCGGGCCCTATATACGCGCGGTGTGATTGAATAAGCTATTACAGCGCAGGGATTAGAATAGTCTTCTTATATATATATATATATATATATATATATATATATATATATATATATATATATATATAGGCTATACATTACCCATAGTTCATGAGTTGGGTTGACGCGGTTTTCTACATGAATTGATCTTCCTGCGTGTGTACGACGGGCGAAAATAGGGGATGCAACATGGAGCTTCCGGGCGTTCTCCGGCGCGATGCTGCGGGCTTTTCGTTGCTAGAGGAGACATGTAAGGGGTTCCGCGTGTATGCAGCTCACACTGGTGCGTGTTTTGCGATCTGTGATCACCGGTGACAGGCGTGGGCATTTGGCGGCGGGCGTGTTTTGGGCGTTGGTGTTTACCGTGGTGTTCGTGAGGCCTCAATTTACGTCATGTTTGTTGTTTTGGATGTGAGAATTATCGGTATGTTAGAGTTTTGGAGATTAATTTCATCTGTAATTTCTGATTACAAGTTTTGGTGTTCTTGGCCGTTTTCCACGCCCGCCATGCAAATGTATTCTTCTTTTTCTGTTGTTTTACTTTCGAATTGGTGTTGGATGGAGAGATATGAGGATTGTATGAAAAGAGTTGCGTTATCAATTTTACTTCTTTGAGTTGTTTCTACCCTGGATTCCCATGTTATTTTATCGTTGGCGAAGGTGGTGTATGGCGGCTGACTGTAGCCTGTGATTTTCTTGTAATCTAGTCAAACTTAGTAAGTAAGTTGCGTTTTTTCAGTGTTGTTTTGAATTGCTGCCATATGTGTAGTTGGACTGCTGCGTGTCACAGTTGTCTTACTATGTGTTGACATCGGAACTGGCTGCCTATCGATACCTCTGCACTTTGATTATAAAGCCCGAGCCCTCTGTCACTTTCATTCTACTAGCTGCAAGCAAAGAAAAGCGAGATGGATCACAGTGGGAGAGGTCACGAGGAGGAGGAGGATCTTGCGTCGATGTGAGGGCTGCGATGGCGGAAGCGAGAGGAGGAGAAGCGCGGTAGCGAGCGGATGTACTGACGTCTTCTTAGGAGGAAGCTGGATCACGAGTCCAACAGATGCCTTGCAGCGAGGTGATGGATACTTGCAACTCCAATGAATTGGAGCTTCTTTTCCCGGAAGGCGGGGAAGGAACCATATTCAGATCATCGGTTGGGCTAGGGCGAGCAGCCACGGCTCCACATCCATCCACGAGGCCAAATGGTGTCGTTTCTTTGATCGTTATGGTGAAATCTTGAAGATTAATTTTTAAGATTTTTGTTGTGAGGAAGCGGATGTTTGAATGACTAAATGAATTCAACTGTTTTATCTCTGAATGTGTTGTTTTATCTGCATATGTTTGACATGTGCACTTTTGAACTGCTTGTTTATCTGAAGTTGAACTGATTTGCGGTCAAATGTTGCATGGCTTGTATAATAACTATTTCCTACCAGCTGGCTGCCCACCTGCCTATTTATTATTTTTATAATCTGTGAGTCTCCCTGGCTATAAATACTATACATATATGTGTGGTGTGTGGCTCAGTCTTCCCGTCCTTTTTCTTCCTTCTTGCAGAATCAGATCTAGGTTCCTCCCTCTTCTCTCTGTTGTTTTCTTCCCTGTTCATGTGTGTTCCATGGAGGATTGTTCATGCGGATGCCTGGCAAAGATGGTGCGCATAGGCGGCGGTACGTGTGTACGAATCTGGTTTGGAGCTCACCCAGACTCAGCGTCGTGGGCAACTTTCTTGTCTGCTGTACAACAACCATGGGTTTCGTGCACCCTATGTTTGTCGCCTGACGGTTGGTGACTTGAAGGAATCATGGGTATGTGTTTCTATTCGTTTTGTTTTTCTACTTTTTTAGGTCTCTTTTGAATCCCATGGACTGGATCTGTAGTTTAGTGTTATGAATAGTTTGTCTATATTTTTTATTTGATTTTTCTGAATTTAATAGTAGGGATTTCTGTGTGTATTTTTCTTTACTAAACAATATTTTATCCATTTTTGTATAATCCCTGATCTGTTTTTTGTCAGCTGTTTTTACTGTAGGTGTATTGATATGTATATTTCTTCAGTTTAGTCAGTTCACATGACTAGTTAGTTTTGTGTTATTGTCTTGGTTCAGATTTTTTTTTGTTTTTCAGTTTGTTATGCAAACCATTCCTATATCTGTGTAAAAATTCAGTTATGTCAGGTGTTCACTTTGTTTTGTACTCCCATGCCCATTTGCAGAAAATGTCACCCAGGATCAGGATTGTTGCTCCTAGTTCCGGTGTACTGAAGATAGAGTCTATGAAAAAAATGGGTATCAGTTGATGGAAGTTGCCTACCACATCGACTTTGATGGTTGCATCAACCTAACTACTGGGTGGAAGGAGTTTGTGGCAGAGTCTGGATTTGAGGCTGGTGATGTGGTTATGGTTATGTTCTCCAGGGAAGATGTCTCTCTGACATTCAGAATTTATGTGCAGTAGGTTTAAATGTGGCAAATGATGCCGGTCGTGAGATTTACGTGTGTTTTATTATGTTGCAGTATTTTTTCTTTAAAACATTTGCATGTGAGATGGTTGAATTCCATGGTATTATCAGATGGTTTGGAACAACTTATGTAATGCATTTCCTATTGTTTTGCTCAAGTATAACTGTTTTATTTATATATTCTTTATATTAATCTTTGGAACAATTCTATAGTTGAACTGATGGGCATCCTTTATTTTGTTTGGGATATTTTCATGTACATAGCTCATGGATATACCTTGATGATGTTTGTAGAACCCTTTTTGGGTTTTGAGTTTCTTGAACTTACATTACATTAATGATAATCTTGAACTATTTTAGGTTGTCAATTCTGAATCAAATTTGTTTGTTGTATAACATTTTTCTTACCTTTTTACATGAATTTTAGAGCACATTATTTTCTTTTTACAGTTGAATAATGATAGTTCTAGTATTTTTAAAATTAAAAGATTTTAATCTTTGCTGCACAGTACTATTTTTTTACTTGAACCTTATGAATTGTAGTAGTTGAACTTTTTATAAATTTGTTTCCAAAATTTTTATTTACAATCTTCTACCTTTAATTTTCCAAAATAATATTTATTTATTCATTTACTTATTTTATTTCTTACAATTAAGATGTGTTTGAACTTTTTACATTATTTTTTTTGAACTGATTTCTTGTGAGGTTGTTTTAAAATTATCTGCATTTTGTTTTTTTTTTGGTCGTGTGTGATCGGCTGGAATTTTGTAATGGGATGAAAATCTTGTGTTGGGCCATCCACTTTGAGTCGTTATTTTTCGCCCATTGAATAGCTCGTCCGTCAGCGGATGTGTGCGACTTCGGCGTCTTGGCGTGCGCTATGGGTTTAGTCCCACCTCGCTAGTCGAGGGGGCTCTAGACCTGTTTATAAGCGTAGCCGAGGCTCACCGGTCGAACTCCTCTGAATACTTACCTGAGCGCTTATACACGGCGCGCTCTCTCTCTCATGACCTGTGGGCCCTGGTCGGCGGACCCTGTGTTGTGCAGATTACTAGGGATTCGCCCACGGGCTCGAGTTTAAGTATCTAGCATCGTCAGGGCCTGCGCCGGTCCTTGGGAGGTAATTTTTTTTATTCTTTGAATCTAGTACTTGACTCCACCAGTAACTTGGACTGATACTTTTTTCTTTTTTCTTTTTTTGTTTATTTGAATCTAGTACTTGACTCCACTAGTAACTTGGACTGATACTTTGTTCTTTTTTTATTTTTTGTTTGTTTGAAACTAGTACTTGCCCCCATTATCTATCTTTAGGGGTGTGTGGAGTGCGTGTGGGGAGACAGAATAAGCGCTGCGCTGTCAAGCAGCGCCTTGCCACGTTAGCGCGAGGCCGAGCCGGGGGAGGGTCGAGACCACCTCCCCCATCCGTCGAGGGCAGGCGAGAACAAGCCGTGTGATGACGGCAGCCAGCGTGTCGCGGCGTCGCATACGGAGGCTAGTATGTAACACAACTTACCCCCGCACCGCACCAAGGGGCATAGTTGTACTGACACATCTTTCCTTGTATGGACTTGCCCCCATTATCTATCTTTAGGGGTGTGTGGGTGCGTGTGGGTGGGGAAAGCAGAATAACCGCCTGCGCTTTGTCAAGCAGCGCCTGCCAGCGTTAAGCGAGGCCGAGCCGGAGGGAGGGTGGGACCCCTCCCCATCCGGCGAGGCCGAGCGAAACAGCCGTGGCGAGCAACGACGCGGCGTGCCGCGGCGTCGCATGCGGAGGCAAGTCCGTAACATGACTTTTCCCCGCACCACACCGAGGGGCATAGTTGTACTGACACATCTTCCTTGTATGGCTTGCCCCCATTATCTATCTTTAGGGGTGTGTGGGTGCGTGTGGGGGTGGGGAAAGCGAGAAAAACCGCCTTGTGCACATCAAGCAGCGCCTTTGCCGCGTTAAGCGAGGCGGCGAGGGCGAGCGAGGAAACGAGCCGTAGCGGTGGCGGCGGCGTGCGCGGCGTCACATCTTGAGGCGAATCCATAACATGACTTGCCCGCACCGCACGAGGGGCATAGTTGTCTTGACACATCTTCCTTGTATGGACTTGCCCGCATTATCTATCTTTTAGGGGTGTGTGGAGTGCGTGTGGGGTGGGGAAGCAGAATAACCGCATTGTGCTGTCAAATGGCGCCTTTGCCGCGTTAAGCGCGAGCCCGAGCGAGCGAGCCGTGTCGGCGACTGAGCGCGGCGTGCGTCTTGGCGTCGCATCTTGAGCAGTCCGTAATATGACTTGCCCCGTTATCTTATCTTCATTTTTAGGGAAAACCAAAGACCGTTATGAATTATTATTTCATTTATACTTTTGATAATTTTATTGTACTGTTGTGAGTTATTGTTTGTACTTTAGTCATTTGTTTTCTCCCTCTATATTAATTTTTTTATTGTATTTAATTTTTTATTGTATTTAATTTTTGCTATTATGTTTGGTAGCGCCCGGAGATAGTGGAAGCCGCCCTTTATTACAGGCTTTAGCCGTCAGTTTTCTCCCACTCACCTTTTAACCTCCGCTCTCCCCAGTTCTGCTCCGCTCCCCTCTCCAAATCGATTCCTTCTTCGTTCCCCTCTTCTCGCAGAGAAGTTGCTTCTCCTGTTTCACCGCGGGAGCGTCGGCCGGCGGGTTGAACCGGAGGGGTGGAGGTCTGGTGCTCTGTTTTGCTCCTTTTGCTCTGCGATTGAGTTCCCTTGCGTCCTCTTATGTACATATTTCCCCTCTATTTCTAAGATATTGCTCTCTTGCTGTCTCAGGCTGGATTTGCTATGGTTCCTTTGCTCTTGAACGAGCAGTTGGTGACAGTGATACTCGATTCTGTGGCGGATTTTGTGTTTGATGGTAAGAGTTTTGCTTTGTATGGCGTGCTTCGTTTCTGAAATAGGTCAGAGGTCTAATTTTTGTTCATGTGTCTTGCAGATCCGGTTCGGTAGATTTTAGGTCTGTAGATCTCAATGGGTACATCATCCAGTCCGGACAAGTTGAATGTAGGTGATTTTCCCTGTAATTTGGATGATGTTTTAACAGATTTGGTTTTTAGGTTGTATAGTTGTTGACGTATCGACTTTATAAGTTGTATGTATTTTGATAGCTGTTAATTTTTCCCTTGAATGTGTGGTGTGTATAGTTTTGGCAGTTGATGTGACATGCATACAGGTTGTAGTACTGATCACCATCTGTAGTTTGAACTCCTGTCCTGGCATTTGAATAGGTTGTAGTAGTCAGTGAAGAACTAGTATGATGTTGAAAGAGTTGTCATTCTGAAGTTTGTGGTGCCAGTGGTGGGTTCATATTGTTTTATTGGGTGCACTTGTAGTGTTCATATAGTTGAACTGATTGCTTGTTCATGTACTTTTTTGCTAATTATGATGTTGTTGCAGATGTTGGAGTGTCGGTGCCTCCTGATTCTGAAAAATCAGAACGCTTTCAAGATCTTGTGAATGTTATTTTTGAGACACCAAATCCTCTAGAAGAACTTGCGAATATTGCTGGTGTTTCCCTTATATTTGCTCTTTTTTATCAGCCTTGAATACATAAATATGCTTAGCTACATCCGTTGTTCACATTGTTTGTATGCGATGCTATGCGCTTTATTTATCTTGTCTACGCAATGTTAATTGTGTTTTGATTTTATATGTGCGTGCTTATGTTGTTGGTTTATGCAGTTAATGACAACCATGGTGCTCCTGAGGACATTGCTGATGTTGTCAAAGATATTAATGATGGAATGTATTCTCTTAATGTTGATGATGTTGTTGGCAGCTTGCGGTTATGCATTACTTTCGATCCTGAGTGTTAATGGCACTGAGCCTGTTACTCAGGATGAGGATGTTCCTACGTAGTTACAGCTCGAGGATGAAAGGATAAGAAAGAAGAAGTGTGATTTCCAGAGGAGAAAGGAGTTGGAACGGCGTCAAAAGGCTGCATGTGTTCAATGAAGTGATCGGGATGTTGCTCAAGCTCCTGAAGGTGTAGGTGATAAAGGTGGTGACGCGGCCTTTTCAACCGTTGATGTTGGATCTCATGGAAGTGACATGCCTGTGAAGACAAACCTGATGCAAATTCGTTTGACGCAAGTGTTTACTCGTGATGCAGTTAAGGAGAAGAAAGTTGTTTTGAAGAGGAAGATGTCAGATCGAAATCCTGATGGCACACAGAGGCGTAGCCCTCGTGTGAAAGCTGGTTCCCAACCTTGTAATAGCAAAGATGATGGGGATAGTGTTGTTGTGAAGATTGGTCCAAGCAAACTTGGTGCCTCCCCTGTTCGTCGAAGTCCACGGGTTCTGACAAATAAGAAGCCTTCTTTGTCTCCTCTTCCAGAGCACTCTTTGTTGAAAGAAAATAATAAGCGTAAAGTTCATCCTGCGAAGGTGAACAAAGGTGTGAAGAAGCGTGCTCATGTCGAAGCTTAAGATGTTGTATCTGAAGAAGATGATGTCGAAGTTGATTCTGAAGATGAATTTGCGATGATGCGTGTTTTCTCTTGTATGTGACTAACTAGTAGTACTTGCAATGATTTAATTAATATGCAGGTTGGTATCTTTGGCGAGCGAGGCTAGTCATTGTTTGCATCAATCGAGGGTGGTCTTGATGTTGTTTCAAGAGTTGAACTTGTGCAATCTTTTCTTTTTTCTACTTGCCTTCATATGCTTATTTTGTTTTCTACATTCATTTATTTAAGGTGTGGCTTCTTTATTTTCATTTATTTAAGTTAATTAATTTATTATTATTAATTTTGTTTCCTTTTTTTAAAACGTTACGGGGGCATGGGCCCGTTTGGCGATATTGAAGGGCCTTAGCGAAGCGCACACAGATTCTGAGCACAGGCGCCCGGCGGCCCGAACAGGCGCCCGGCCGCCCGACAGGAGGCAACAGGCAGCGGTGAGGCGCAACCGCCCGACAGTGGGCGGGCAGGCAGCCACCGGCGAGTGGAGGAGACGCTTGGCCGAGCGGCGATGGCGCCGGGCGAGCTCCGATGGCCTGGGCGTGAGCTAGGCGAGCATCGACGACGGGAGGAGGCCTTGTGGCCGAAGGGCTTCTGGCAGTGCTGACAAGCGCCCGCCGGGCGAGACAAAGCGAGGTCGAGGCGGCGAAGGCGGCTGAGGAGTCTGGATTAGGGGGTATCCGGACAGCCGGACTGTGTACAACGTCCGGACTATTGAAGCGTGAAGATGCAAGACTCAAGACTTCGGCCCTTGTCCGAATAGGACTTTCCTTGGCGTGGAAGGCAAGCTTGGCGATCCGGATATTATATTTCCTTCCTTGTGACCGACTCCATGTAAACCCTACCCCTCTGCGGTGCCTATATAAACCGTAGAGGTTGGTCCTTAGAAGGCTGATCACAATTACAATCATACCATCATAGGCTAGCTCTTAGGGTTTAGCCTCTAGATCTCGTGGTAGATCTACTCTTGTACTACCCATATCATCAATATTAATCAAGCGAGAAGTAGGGTTTACCTCCATCGAGAGGGCTCGAACACAGGTAAACATCTGTGTCCCTTGCTTCCTGTTACCACCAGCCTTGGCCTTACAGATCGGGACCCCCTACCGAGATCCGCGGTTTGACACCGACATTGGTGCTTTCATTGAGAGTTCCTACGTAGCCAAATCGCTGCTTTGGGCTCGATGGCTCCTTCAACCATCACCAAAAACACGATACCGGACAGTCACGACGAGCACGGCTTAGATCTGCTGTCGGACAAAGCTCGGGGTAGCACCCCCGCATTAGCCTCGGATCTAAATCCGGAGCAGGCTGCGTTGCCTGAGGACGGAGGGCTGGTCCTCGCCCGCGGTCAGGCGCACTCGCCGGCGTTGGAGCCAAACACGGGCCTTACCTGCATGGTGGCCTATGACTCTGGACCCCCGGATTCGTATCCGGATGTTGAGTCCGGCCCGCGCACTCCCGAACCAGTTGAGCCAGGTTGGGCTCCGGTAATGGAATTCACCGCCGCGGACATTTTTCGGCACTCCCCTTTGGCGACATGCTGAACTCGTTGAAAACTCTCTCTTTGAAAGAAATTTCCGGGCCAAACTACGTCCGGTTCGAGTGGGAAGCAGGCAACGAAGAAATTCGTTGCCCACCACCCACTTCATAGCCACGGTCGACGATTTAACCGGCGTGCCTGACTTCGACTCCGAAGACATCGATGGTATGGACGATGATGCATGAGAAGATGTGGAATCTATGGGGCGCCGGACTTCCCCCTCGTCACACGACGTATACATGGTGTATACACCCAAAGAGGACAAAGGCGATAATCCGGACGACAAAACCCCCGGACAAAAGCCAAAGCGACGGCGCAGACGCCATTCTAAGTCCAGCAACAGTGAAAATAGTGACAAAAGCGCCAGAAGGATCGATAATACAATCAACTCTGAAGGCAACAACGACCATACTGAGACCAGTGATGGAAGCGGGATGAACCAGGTCACCACGAACACAGTTCGAGCGGGCGTCCGAAGACAATGATCGAAGGACAAGGTCATCAAAACGAACCAGCTCAGGAAAACGGTCCGGATAATGATGCAATCCCGGAAAAAGACGTGGAACGAGATAACCTCCATAGAAAGCTTATGGCCACCGCACGAAGTCTAAAGAAGCAGAAGCAACGGCTCAAGGCCCCACAGGAAACGCTTAACCGTAGATAGAATAAATTGCTAGACACTAAAGAAAGATACGACGATGATCACCATACAAAGAGCTATCCAAAACGCAAGCTACCGCGGAATTGAATTGACGGCGAATTGTACCACTTCATAACCGCAACAAAGCGGCTACCGATTCACATGAACACCTGAATAAGAAAGCTGGGCGGCCAGGTCCATTTATGGATCCAAAGGGCGACCCGGCAAGGACTACGGTCGCCAAAACGATTACGACAATCGAATACCAGTCCGGAATAAAGACCGGACACAACAACAGCCGACGACATGCCACAACACGTCCAAATACAGAGGGGCTGCTCACCCCCTGTGCTTTAACGATGAAGTACTGGACCACGAATTCCCACAGGGCTTTAAACCTGTGAACATAGAGGCATACGACGGAATGACAGACCCAGGGGTCTGGATTGAGGACTTTATCCTGCACATACATATGGCTTGTGGGGATGACCTTCACGCCATCAAATACCTCCCCCTCAAGCTGAAGGGACCAGCTCATCACTGGTTGAAAGGCCTCCCCGAAAATTCAATTGGGAGCTGGGAGGAACTCGAGGACGCTTTCAGGGCCAACTTTCAAGGGACCTATGTCCGGCCTCTGGATGCTGACGACTTAAGTCACATAGTCCAACAGCCCGTAGAATCCGCCCGCAAGTTTTGGAACAGATTCCTCACTAAGAAGAATCAAATTGTTGACTGTCCGGATGCCGAAGCCTTAGCAGCATTCAAACACAACATCCGTGATGAGTGGCTCGCCAGAAACCTCGGCCAAGAAAAACCAAGGACAATGGCAGCCCTAACAAGCCTTATGACCCGCTTTTGCGCGGGAGAAGATAGCTGGCTAGCCCGTAAAGGCACCAGCGACCCCAGCACATCCGAAATAAGGGATGACAACGGGAAGCCACGGCGTCATAAAAACAAACGCCAAAACAAGGAAGAGAGCTCGGATAACACGACGGTTAATGCGGATTCGGGGGCTCTCGACCTAATCAGCAAAACAAGCCATCTAAAGGCAGCAAAGAGGGACCGTCCGGTCTGAATAGAGTCCTAGATAGACTATGCCAAATTCATGGCACCCCTGACAAACCTGCAAACCACACGCACAGAGAGTGTTGGGTCTTCAAGCAGGCCGGCAAATTAAATGCCGAACACAAGAAAAAGGGAAACACCAAGTGAAGACGAGGATGAACCTCGCCAGCCGAACACTGAAGGACAGAAAAAATTCCCGGCAGAGGTTAAAACAGTGAACATGATCCACGCGACTCACACATCCATGAGGAGGCACGAATGCGCGCATAGAGACGCGCTCGATATAGAGCCCATCGTACTCACGCCTAACCCTTTGGATGCCTTATCCGATCACTTTCGATAACTTGGATGACCGAACTAGTATTCGGCACGGAGGATCAAAGGCCTTGGTGCTTGACCCGATAATCGATGGATACCGTCTCACCCGCGTCCTTATGGACGGCGGCAGCAGTCTCAATTTAATATATGAGGACATTGTCCGCAGGATGGCGATAGACCCATCCAGAATTAACCAAAGAAACACCACCTTTGAAGGGGTGATACCAGGCGTTGAAGCCCACAGCAGGGGCTCCGTCGCCTTTGGAGGTAACATTCGGCTCACCGAGCAACTCGAGCGAAGAACTACTCATCATCATTGCACCACGAGGGAGTCACGGATTAGGGGTATCCGGATAGCGAGATTGTGTACAACGTCCGGACTATTGAAGCGTGAAGATACAAGACTCAAGACTTGACCCGTGTCGGATGGGACTTTCCTTGGCATGGAAGGCAAGCTTGGCGATCCGGATATTATATTTCCTTCCTTGTAACCGACTCCATGTAAACCCTAGCCCTCTCGGTTGCCTATATAAACCGAAGAGGTTGGTCCTTAGAAGGCCGATCACAATTACATTCATACCATCATAGGCTAGCTCTTAGGGTTTAGCCTCTACGATCTCGTGGTAGATCTACTCTTGTACTACCCATATCATCAATATTAATCAAGCGAGGAAGTAGGGTTTTACCTCCATCGAGAGGGCCCGAACACAGGTAAACATCTGTGTGCCTTACTTCTTGTTACCATCGGCCTTGGCCTTGCAGATCGGGACCCCCTACCGAGATCCGTCGGTTTTGACACCGACATTGGTGCTTTCATTGAGAGTTCCTGCGTAGCCGTCGCCCGTCGGCTCGATGGCTCCTCAATCAGCTTCAACGATCTTTGTCGAGGCGTAGACTTTCCTCCTGGACAGATCTTCGTGTTCGCCTTGCTGAACGCCAACTTCGGCAGCCATCTGGAGCGAATCGGCGGCTACACCCACAGCCACTGTGTCGAGGTCGGAAACTGAACTACACGACGGACATCCGCGGAGACTTGATCTTCGATGGATTTGGGCCCATGCCAGGAGCACCGGACAGTCTCAACGAGCACGGCTTAGACCTGCCATCGGACGAAGCTCGGGGTATCGCCCCCGTAGTATCTCCAGACCTAGATCCAGAGCAGGCTGCGATGCCTAGGGACGGAGGGATGGACTCCGCCCCCCAGGTTGCGCCCTCATCGGCGATGGAGCCGAACACGGGTCTCACCTCTGCGGTGGCCCGTGACTGCGAACCCTTGGATTCGTACCCGGAAGTCGGTTCCAGTCCGTACACTCCCGAGCCCGTCGGGCCAGGATGGGCTCCGGTAATGGAGTTCACCGCTGCGGATATCTTCGGCCACTTTCGCCCTTTGGCGACATCTTTGGACTCATTAAAGTCTCTCTCTTTGTCAGGAGGCTCTTCGCCGAACTATGTCCGGCTCGAGTGGGAGGCAGATGATGAAGGAATTCGTTGCCCACCCACCACCCACATCATTGCCACGGTCGATGACTTAACCGAGGTACTGAACTTTGACTCCGAAGACATTGACGGCATGGACAACGATGCAGGAGAAGAACATGAACCACCGCACACTAGGCGGTGGACAACCACCTCTTCTTATAATATATATATGGTGGACACTCCAAAGGAAACAAATGGCGATGAGGAAACGGAGGATAAAACCTCGGGGGAAAAAGCAAAGAATGGACGCCATCGGCGCCACTCCAAGCCCCGCCACACCAATACCGGCCCAGGAGACGACAACAATCTGAATGGTGCCGAAGAAGAATACAACCCTGATCAGCCCGCCTTCGAGCAGGCCAAACAGGAGGATGAGCAGGTCAGCCCAGGAGAACAGGCGACGGACGAATACCCGGAGGAGGACAGCTACATGCCCCCCTCCGAAGACGAGATTAGCCTCGGCGGCAGCGAGTTCGGCGTGCTGAGGATCCCGTGAGCGAGGCGCTTCAGCGTCGGCTTATAGCCACTGCGAGGAGCCTGAAAAAGAAACAGCAGCAACTCCAAGCTGATCAAGATCTGCTCACAGATAGATGGACGGAAGTCCTGGCAGCCGAGCAATACGGACTCGAGCACCATAAGGCTGACCGGCCACCTCGTGGCCGGGATAAAACGGCATACCAGTCCGCATACCAGCCAACACCCCCACGCCAACATACTACGGCCCGGGGCAACAAAGCGGGACAGCCAAGATCGATCTACGGATCGCGGGCGCCTCGATGCAGCGACGAGGACCGTCACGCGGACACACCTTCAACAAGTCCGATTGTGCGAATATAGCCATCGAGCAATTCGACCTGCGCAGCCACATAGCCCGACGCAGGCGCGCGTGCACCCCCTCTGCTTCACTGATGAAGTAATGGATCATGAATTCCCAGAAGGGTTTAAACCGGTAAACATCGAATCATACGATGGCACAACAGACCCCGCAGTATGGATCGAAGATTTTCTTCTCCACATTCACATGGCCTGCGGAGATGATCTGCATGCCATCAAATATCTTCCGCTTAAGCTCAAAGGACTAGCCCGGCACTGGCTAAACAGCCTGCCAGCAAACTCCATTGGCAGATGGGAAAACCTGGAAGACGCATTCCTCGACAACTTCCAGGGAACATATGTGCAACGCCGACGACTTGAGCCACATCACTCAACAGCCCGGAGAGTCAGCCAGGAAATTCTGGACTCGGTTCCTAACTAAGAAGAACCAAATAGTTGACTGTCCGAACGTCGAAGCCCTGGCGGCTTTCAAGCATAATATTCGTGATGAGTGGCTCGCTCGACACCTCGGCCAGGAAAAACCCAAGTCTATGGCAGGTCTCACAACACTAATGACCCGCTTTTGCGTGGGCGAGGACAGTTGGTTGGCCTGCAGCAGCACTACGCCACAGCCTGGCAATTCAGATGGCCGCGACAATAACGGCAAGCCACGGCGTAACAGATATAAGCGACGGAACAACGGCGACAGCCGCGAAGACACGGCGGTCAACGCGGATTCAGTGGGTCCAAGCCCGGTCGTGGAAGAAGCCATTCAAAAGAAATAATCGAGGACCGTCCGATCTGGACCGCATCTTTGGGCGCTTCGTGCCAAATTCATGGCACCGGACAAACCAGCCAACCACACCAATAGAGATTGCTGGGTATTCAAACAGGCCGGCAAGATAAACACCGAGGACAAGGACAAGGGCTGCACAGCTGACGGCGATGAGGAGCCCCGACGTCAACACGGGGGACAGAAGAAATCCCCCCCCCCCCAGGTGAAAAGGGTCAACATGATCTACGCCATGCACATCCCCAAGCGGGAAAGAAAGCGGGCACTAAGGGACGTCTATGCGATGGATCCAGTCGCCCCCAAATTCAACCCTTGGCCAGCTTGCCCGATCACCTTTGATCGTAGGGATCACCCTACTAGCATCCGTCATGGCGGCTCGGCCGTATTGGCCCTAGACCCAATCATTGACGGATTCCACCTCACACGTGTCCTTACGAACGGTGGAGCAGCCTGAACCTGCTTTACCAGGGCACAGTGCGCAAAATCGGCATTGACCCTTCAAGGATCAAGCCCACTAAAACCACCTTTAAAGGTGTAATTCCCGGAGTAGAGGCCCGCTGCACGGGCTCTATAATGTTGGAAGTGGTCTTCGGATCTCCAGATAACTTCCAAAGCAAAGAGTTAATCTTCGATATCGTCCCCTTCCGCAGTGGTTACCATGCACTTCTCGGAGAACCGCATTCGCCAGATTCAATGCGGTACCACACTACGCATATCTCAAGCTCAAGATGCCAGGACCACGCGGGGTCATAACGGTGAACAGAATTATGGGCCGCTCCCTACGAACTGAAGAGCATATTGCAGCCCTTGCAGCGGAAGTACAATGCGGCCTTCTCCGACAAACCAATCCGGCGACAACAACTTCGAGCACAGTCAAGCGAGTCTGGAGCATCCCGCAACAGGATCGTCAGGCACGCCAAGAGCGCGACTAGCAGTCCGGCCTCCGCTTAAGCCCCATCAAAGCAGCATTCGTGCCACGTGCACACAATTACGCACTTAAAATACCATGGGCATAGGCGGAGGCGCATCAATGACTCGGTCAATAGTGCGGGTAACCGCAAAATATTTTCATACTCTTTTCCTCTTACCTTCCAGGACACCGCGTTGGCGCAACATCCTCAAAAGAGCCAAATTGCCGGACTTATAGGGAAGAGGCACCCAGGGAGGCAATAGACGTTGTGCATGTAAGAAAATACCCGGTGGAATCTATTTACGATCATTATACCTGCTTTATCTACTGCACACAGCCCTTTGGATAGGACATGTCAAATAGTCCTATTTTATATTTGCTTAACGCATCCATTGTAAATGTACGCTTAAACGTATTTTTTGTCAATGAGAGATTATATATAGCTCAACTTATTATTCTCATTCGAGCATTTTTCTCTTATAAATGTTTATTTGATATTGCATCTGTACACCTTGGTGCGGCCGGTTTGCCAGGGGCTTCTTATGGCGCCCCGCTATATGGCAACTAAAGTCCGAACACTTTCAACAATGCGGCACCCCGAACTTATAGCACTATATGCATAACCTCCGAATCATGTCTTGGGTCTACAGTTGGGATAGCCCGGCTCCCTTGTTTTGGTGCCTTACGTTCCATTATATCGGCTAAGGTAGCGCAGGGAGAACTACTGCAATTGTGTCCCGGTTCATCTGGACGAGCACCTCAGTAGAGAAAGCCGAAACTGACCGGCATGATGTGGCGAGAGATAGTCGATGTTCGAGAGGTTTTAAAATCCTTAAAGATTTTCCGCTTTAGGCGATAAATCGGCTTCGTCCAATCTAGGCGTGCATAGCGCCCCAATTCGGCCTTCCAGATTCTAGGGGCTTCGCCGAAATTTAAAATTGTAGACTTCTATGGCTAAGTGAAAGTTATAAAGCCGCATAGTCCGATTGCCTTGTTCGTTGCGCCGGACACCTCCTTAAGGGACCAAACATTTGGGTAAAGAGTGTCCGGGTTTTCCACGAACACCCCAGTGCTAGTCACGTGGGGGCGGAAGCCGACGACTGGCCTACTTTCAGGATTTTATAAACAGCCGCACAGAAGGTAATATTTTAAATAACAAAAGCGCTACATAGCGCAAGTAACTTCGTCTTTCATTACAAACATGACAGAAGTGAATTCATTCAAATATGGCGTCCTTGGTACATTCATTAGCGACGAGACGAGCACCGTTCATCACGCCATTGTTGTACATTTCAGGATGGCGATGTGCCTTGCCCTCCGGTGGCCCGTCCTTGACCAGCTTCTCCGCATCCAGCTTGCCCCAATGCACCTTGACGCGGGCAAAAGCTCGGCGGGCACCTTCGATGCAAACCGATCGCTTGATCACTTCAAGCCGCGGGCAGGCATCCACCATCCGCTTATCAGGCCAAAGTAGCTACTGAGCACTAGCTCACCAGGCCACATCCTGACTATGAAGTCCTTCATAGCCAGCTCGGCCGCCCTGTGGAGTTTGACCAACTGCTTCAGTTGGTCGCTCAAAGGCATCAGATGTTCGGCCCAGACATCTGGGACCAGAACAACTTCTCCGCTGAGCTCCCCTCCGGGCACGCAGTAGAACTCCGCAGCTGGCCCGAGGCGTTGCGTGGCAGATCTGCAAATGCCCCTGGAGAGCTCCGTATTCGAGTAAGTAAAAGAAACGCCTCCTCCACATGTTTGCTTTGCATAAAGAATTTCTTACCCGCTGCTATCTTCTTGGCCTCCTTGATCTCCTGCTGTGCTTTCTCGGCTTCGGCCTTGGCATCTTTCAAATTCACAAGGGCCTTCGTAAACTCGGCCTCCTTCATCTTCAGATTATGCTCCATGGACTCGCACTTCTTGCCGAGGTCCTGGAGCTCCTGCTGTACCTCGCCCACTCTATTAATTTGCTTCTCGCGCTCCTTACACTCCGAGGTCGCCTTGTCTTCGGCTTCGGACAACGCCTTCTTCAGGGACGCCAATTCGGTTGTGGCCCCTGTTACACGGTCACGACACTTAGGTGTTAGACTCGTCAATTTTGCCTATCCTTAAACTCATAAGAGCGGGAATTACTTACCCTTGTTCTCTTCGAGCTGCCTCTTCGTGAGGACAAGCTCTCCCTACGCCTGCTCCAGGTGCCGCTTCAATTCGGCAACCTCGGCAGTACGGGCAGCAGCAGCAAGCAGCACAGCCTGCTTATTCACAACAATACTTATTATTAAACTCCTGCAGATTATAGTTGACCCTCCGTTTGGCTTCTCTTTCAGAACACCAACCAGAGTCTGAGGGGCTACTACCTATCGGGTGGTAATTTCATACATTTTTTACTTACCTCAAAGCCCGTCAGAAGGCATGCGGGCTTGTTAGTCCGCTTTTGGCGGACAAAACCTTTTGAATCACCGCACTCATAAGAGTACGGTGCTCTTCTTCCATGGAGGCGCCTCGGAGCGCTTCCACCAAGCTATCCGGCGCCGTTGATGCGCTGGAAGTCCTCGGCACGAGCGGCTCGCCCTCCCTAACAAGGGGATGCCCGCCCAAGTCCGGAACCGTTGGGGGTTCTGGAGCAGTGTTCGGTCGAGAGTCCGCCTTGTTGCGGCTCTCCTCGACGCGATCCGCGGGGACCTTGAACCCCGCATGTCCGGCATTTGGAAGTCCGCCTTGGGGCGTCTCCAGGGTCCCCTCCCCCTGCTCGGGGAACCTTCGGGACAACACCTCCATGTTATCCGCAGGCTGAGGAGTGGTGGCCGTCGGGAGCGAGTTCATCTCTGAAGCGCTCAAAGACCCGTCCGAGGACGACTCCTCCGGATGAGCCCTGGCCGGACTGCATATATACTCGGCGTCATTAAAACATCTATAACTTATAACCACGGTAGAATGTGGACACTTACGATCGCACCAGGGGCTTCCCCCTGGGCAGCCACCCTTCATCGTTGTAGGCGGCCATGGTGGAGTAGTCCGAAAGGGATGCTTTCCCCTTCTTGGACGCCCCGGCCTCCCCCTCCGGGGCGGATTTTCTCTTCTTCTCCCCCCCCCCCCAGTGCGGGGAGGTGGAATTTCTTCTTGATCCCCCCCGCCTCCGCGGGAGGAATGTGTCTCGTCGTCATCAGACGACAGAGGAATAACGGCCTTGCGCCGAGGGCCTTTTCTGGCCCCCTGGTCCGCTTCGCCGGGCCCCTCATCCTTCCCGGATGGGGCGTCTTCTTCCTCTTCCTCCTCCCCTTCGTGGGAGGAGTCAACCTCATCGTCTTCGGACGAGGCTTCGGATGCAACCTTACGCCGGAGACCCTTCCTGGTCCCCGGGGCCTTCTTTTCGGCCTTCTTCTCCGACACCTCGTACGGTGCCGGGACTAGCATCTCCGTCAGGAGAGCATCCGCTGGATCTTCCGGCAACGGAGCCGGATAGTCAATCTGCTCCGCTGTCTTCACATAATCCTGAGGCAAATATATACAAATACTTAAGACTGCCCCCATAAATGTATTGGGAAAAGACTAAACCCGGTGGAGGTCCCAAAACTCACCAAATTCGGGGGCCGCGCTGCATGAAGTCCGCGGTCCTCGGGTGTGGGAGGAGGTACTTCGGAGGCCTTGAACAACACTTTCCATGCGCCTTTGTGCGTCATGCCATAGAGCTTCCGGAGCGTCTGGTGTTCGGCTGTGACGAACTCCCACAGATTTACCGCCCGCCTTTGGCAGGGCAGGATCCGACGAACGAGCATGACCTGGATCACATTGCCAAGCTTGATGTTCTTGTCCTTCATGCTTTTGATGCATGTCTGGAGTCCGGCCAGCTCTGTGGAATTGCCCCAGGAAAGGCCCTTCTTTTCCCAGGAGGTGAACCGCATAGGGATTCCGGATCGAAACTCGGGGGGCCGCCGCCCAGTTGACGCCGCGCGGCTCGGTGATGTCGAACCACCCCGATTGCCATCCTTTTACGATCTCCGCGAAGGAGCCGTCCAGCCAGGTGACTTTAGGCATCTTGCCCACCATAGCCCCTCCGCACTCCGCTTGTTGGCCGCGTACAATCTTCGGCTTCACGTAGAAGATTTGCAGCCACAGCATCAAGTGAGGCCGAGGCGGAGGAAAGCCTCGCATAACCACGATGAACGCCGAGATGTTGAGGACAAAATTGAGGCTAGATCATGGAAATCTAGCCCATAGTAGAACATGAGCCCGCAGACGAAGGGATGGAGTAAATCCCAGTCCACAGACGAGGTGGGCGGCGAACACGACTCTCTAGTGGGGTCCTGGGTCGAATGACCTGCCCGGTCCGCAGTGGCGATGCGCTATGTCTCATGACCAAGTATCGGCCGCCCGAAGATTTTCTATGTGCTCCTCCTTGACGGTGGAAGCCATCCACTTGCCTCCTGCTACGGACGTGTTTAGCTGTTCGGAGGAGACTTGGGCTTGGGCGTTGGAGCTCGAGCGGGGCAAGAATGGGTAGAGAAAGAAGAAGGCATGGGTAAAAATGGGGAGATCTTATCCCTTTATAGAGGCGACGAAAGCGATGCGCCTCCCCACTTGCCCGTTGGGAATCGCTTGCTTCCCAAGCGCCACGATTAATGATGTGGTGAGATTACCCGTACTCGTATTGATGAGAATCCCGTGATAAGTGGGCATGATCTCTGCTTTGACAAGACGTGTCAAGGAAACCGCCTCGCAATATGCGTTGTGGCTGGTTGGGGGAGGACTGTTCGAATACAGACTCGACCGTAATAACACGTCGCGTTGCTTGAAAATTTGTCAGCATGTTGCATTTGCGAAACATCATTCTCTCTACGGTGGCATACGAAGATCATCTTGTGGATCTGGACACGGTTTGAGTGTTCGATAATTACCTTGGAGTATTCGGAGGAGGAACCCGCCCTGCAATGCGAAGACACATCTTTGGCTACCGGACTCATCGTCATTGAAGCCTGGTTCAGGGGCTACTGAGGGAGTCCTAGATTAGGGGTATCCGGACAGCCGGACTGTGTACAACGTCCGAACTATTCAAGCGTGAAGATACAAGACTCAAGACTTCGGCCCGTGTCTGGATGGGACTCTCCGGATATTATATTTCCTTCCTTGTAACCGACTCCATGTAAACCCTAGCCCTCTCCGGTGCCTATATAAACCGGAGAGGTTGGTCCCTAGAAGGCCGATCACAATTACATTCATACCATCATAGGCTAGCTCTTAGGGTTTAGCCTCTACGATCTCGTGGTAGATCTACTCTTGTACTACCCATATCATCAATATTAATCAAGCAGGAAGTAGGGTTTTACCTCTATCAAGAGGGCCCGAACCTGGGTAAACATCTGTGTCCCTTACTTCTTGTTACCATCAGCCTTGACGCACAGATCGGGACCCCCTACCCAAGATCCGCCGGTTTTGACACCGACACACCCTTCCAAAGCGACTATCACGCTTCAACGCATTGCCGCACTATGGCTACCTTACACTTAAGATGCCCGGTCCACGTGGCGTCATCACCGTTAGCGGACTAACAGGCGCTAAATCACGCTTGAGAAGGAACACGCTGACGGCCCTCGCGCCGGACTATAAGCGACCTCCAACATAAGAAAACATGATTGGTCATTAAAGGCCACAGACTCGGCTAGACGAGTCCGGTCGCCCGGATAAAATTGAACCAGGGCACCGTATATATAATCCCATGGTGGACACCAGGGGCTATAAATACTTAACACAGTCCCACAGTTGGCTCAACCTTATGGGCAGGCCAACATCTTACACTTTTATTATCCACCGCGTACTTACGTTGTACTCTTCTACGAGTTTTCCTTTTTTCCACAGACAACGTTCGCGCGATACCCTTCCAGGATACGGCACAATGGAGACAAAGGCGCAGACGTGCAGCAGGGCCCCGTTCAACATGTTTCTTTTTAGATTAAGCCCCTGTGTAAACCTTTTTATTGCCTCTTGTTGTTTAACCATCCCATGGGTTCCATAACCATAGAGGATACTGCCGTTTTGCATCTCTCCACGATGGAATAACGCACGTGCACGGAAAAGGTGGTTTATAATGAATGGGCATTCTTGAGCCCATCGACTATTATAAAGTCCGAATACCCTCGGGAGTGTTTGGCGTCACGAGTTTGGCCTTATATGCAGTAGCTCTGAATCATGTCTTTGGTCAAATGTTGGGTTTGCCTGGCTCCTGGGTTTGGCGCCTTATGTTCCGTTACTATCGGCTAAGGTGGCCAAAGGAGAACTACTGCGATTGTGCCCTGGTTATTCCGGACGAGCACCTCAAGAGAGAGAAAGCCGAAAACTGTCATGATACAATGAGAGACTGTTCAACCACTCAAGACTTATCGAATCTTTAGGATCCCTCGCATTAACGAAGGACCGCTTTCTCGGTCATGTACACACGCTACCGTATTTGGATGCACACGAAGGTACCAGGGGCTACATAGTAGCCCCAACATTAGACTCCCATGGCTAAGCGAAAGTGTTACAGCTATATAGTCCGGTTCCCTAGTTCGACGTGCGATCACCTCCTTCATGGACCAAGACGTTGGATCAACTGTGATTAAGCATATTTTTTGCGAACACCCCCGCATTGCCTGCATGGGGGACGAAGCAAACGACTCCTATCTTTCGGATTAAACATTCATATATATATATATATATATATATATATATATATATATATATATATATATATATATATATGTAAACGCCATACAGGGGACACAATAATACTTCCGCAAAAAGTATAAATATAGCCTTATAACCAAAATAAAATTGTTTATTAATGATTCGACTCATCAATTGAATAAGACATTCTTCGAGCACTGCGCCTCTATTAGTCGGGCAACTTCTGTGACTCGCGCGCCAAGTTGTGCTCGGCCAGACATCGCCCCCGCCGATCTTGGGTCGCTATAATATTGGCCTCCATATCCGTCCAATAGGCTTTAACGCGGGCAAGAGCCATCCGTGCACCCTCTATGCACGCCGACCTCCTCATGGCATCGATCCGAGGCACGGCCCCAAGGAATTGCTGCACCACGCCAAAGTAACTGTCCGGCTTAAGCCCTTCCGGCCAAAGATGGTCTATCATAGACCGCATTGCAAGACCGGGCAGCCTGTGAAGCTACGCTATAGCAGCCATCTTGTTATTTAATGGCAGCGGGCGAGTGGGAGCATTGAATTGCGACCAGAAAAGCTTCTCCACCTCCTTATCACCCTAACCCTCGAAGAACTTGGTAGCGTCAGCCGTACTCTTTGCCAAATCCGCATACGCGTCCGCAGGACTCCAGTGCCCATTCAGGGGAGCGTACTTCGGATCGAAAAACTTCTTCTGCAGCAAGTAGGAACCTCCAGCCATGATTTTACCGGCCTGTTGAAGCTCCTCCTGCGCACCCCTGAGCTCGGTCCGTATTTCCTTGGTGGCATTGCGTGCCTTGTCTAGCTCGGCAAAGCTATCCTTATGCTCCTTTTCAAGGAGCTCATACCGGTCAGCGGCATTTTTTAACTCAATAGCCATTTCGGCCATCTTTTTCTCGCTTTGGCGATGAGCAGCCTGTTCGGCTCTCAATTCCTCGGCCGCCTTTAGGGCAACCGCATTGCTAACCCGAGCTTGTTCCTTGGATTGGAAAAGTTCTACCCTCAGGGCCTCCACGGCAGCATCACCATCCGCAATCCGAACATATTACATTAATATCATGCCGCTTCCATATTTTCCTATACAAAGGAAGGCAGAGCACATACCTTGTGACTTGTCTAGCCGCTCGTTCACCAGCGTGATATCGGCATCACTCGATCGAATCTGCTTGGCCAGTTCGGAAACTTCCACGGACCGGTCGGCGGCCGGACTCACAGGTACCTGCACAATCGAGCGCAATCATTGATTTATGATCCCATGTTTGCCCCCTAGGGCAGGCAACCAGAGTCTCAGGGGCTACTATCTATATGGAGCACACCTAACACGTGCCTCACAGCCAAAAATAGTGTATTCTTCACTACATACCTCAAAGCCTCTGAGTAGACTTGCAAATGCTTCATTCAAACCGCTTGTGGAGGACGAAATCTTCTTGAGCACCGCGCTCATTAATGAGCGGTGCTCCTCTGAGAGCGCATCTCGCTCCAGTAGGCCCGTCAGTACGTCCGGCCGGACATCGAACTATGCCGGACCCTTCTCATCGCCCCTCGCGGGAGCCAAACGCTCCAAGCTCAGGGCGGCTGACGCGTTGGCCTCCGGCCTCGGCAGATTCGGACTCCTCCCTGACGACACTTCGGCGTCGCCCGCTTCGAAAGCCGGAGAGGTATGCGGGGTCCCGCTATCCATCATCTCCGGAGGGAGGTTCCCCAAAGACGAACTATGTTGAGAAGGGCTGCTAGCCGGACTGCGAAAGACGAATCCTGGTTATTGATCTAGGAGGAACGCAGTACCTTCGAATTAAAAATTAACTTACAGCTCGGTGGAGGGCTGGCCCGTTGGTGGGCACGATGCGGTGAGGGTGCCCGTTGGGGCAGAGCCCCCTGGTGTTATCTTTTTCCCGGGTGTGGGCATCTCCGTCTCCGAGTGTTCGGGGGCGGCCCTCTTCTTCCCGCGCGGGGAGGAGGCCTTAGCCTCCCCTTCCCGACTATCCTCCCTAGGGGAGGCAACAATTCCCCCGGTTTGGATGCGTAGCATGTGAAGTTCGGTTTCTTCGTTCTTCCGCTCGTCTTCCCCTGAGTGCATTTTCTTTGAGCACCGGTCAAGCATCTTGGCCATGGTGGGACCAAAGTAGCCTTCGAGAAGTGGCGCCGACACCGATTCTCTCCGCCTTGCTGAGCCATTCCTGGCCATGGATGATTTTCAGAACAAGCAATCATACAAATACGAAACACGGTGTCCGGCATCAAAGCTACTTACTTGGGTATCTAGGCGATTACAGCTTAGGCCCGCATCCTTGGTGGTGTCCGGACACTTTACTTTCCGTCCGAAGAATAATTTGCAAATCTCTTCGAGCTTCAGGCCGAAGAAGTGCTTGACAGTCCGTGGACCCTCCGGATTGAACTCCCACATCCGGAGAGGCCGGGCGTTAAGCACGGCAACATCCGCCGGACAACATCACTTGCATTATGCTAACAAGATTAATGTCCCTTGCAAGAAGCTCCGGATGCGATTCTGCAAGATCGTATATCACCGGTGGTCCCCAATTCCGCCCCACGCCTGTCCAAGACGCCAATCAGGACGGAGGGCCCGAGCGAAACTCGGGGGCAGCCGCCCACTTTGTGCATCTGGGAGCCGTGACATAGAACCACCTCCGCTGCCATACATCGGATACTTCTGGGAAAGAACCCTCTGGCCACGGGGCATCGCCATTTCTGCTTATTACGGCACCTCTGCACTCCACATGTCGCCCCTCGATCATCTTCGGTGTCACATTGAAGGTCTTGAGCCATAAGCCGAAGTGTCGGGTGACATGGAGAAAAGCCTCGCACACGATAATAAACGACGAGATATGGAGGATAGCGTCGGAAGCCAGATCGTGAAAATCCAGCCCATAATAGAACATGAGCCCCCTCACAAAGGGATCGAGGGTGAAACCCAGACCGTGGAGGAAGTGTGGGACGAAAACGACACACTCATTGGTCTCTGGCGTAGGGATGACCTGCTCTGGAGCAGGGAGCCTGTGCTAGATATCTGCGGTCAAGTATCCGACCTCCCTAAGCTTTGCAATGTCCTTCTCTTCAATCGAGGAGGCCACCCACCGGCCTTGAGGGTCAGATCCGGACATATTGGAGGATTTCGGAGGGGTGGAGCTTAAGTTTTGGGTGTTAGAACTCGAGGTGCAAGAAGGCGCGATGAAGGTGAAAAAGGAGGCGTAGGTCTCGACCCCTTTATAAAGAGGGTGAATATCAAGAGTCCCCGGTGTGACCGTTTGAGGCTTATCTAGAACACACACGGGTTATACCAATAGCCGTCGTGGGGTCACGCGTGCTCATATTGATGGAAAATCCCGTAATAAGAGGAACATGATCTCTGCCTCGACGGGACATGCCAATAAAACCGCCTCGTGACACGAGTCGTTGTGGGGCAGGAAACGTCGGTTCGCGTTGGACCAAGCCCCGATGCAAGGGCACGACGCACGAAGATTGCCAATAAATCAGATCTATACCATACGAAGATCATCTTGCAGATCCGTACACGGTCTACGTGTTTGATGACCACTTTGGGGTATTCGGAGGAGGAACCCGCCTGCAATGCCGAAGACAAAGCTGCGCGCCAGACTCATCGTCATTGAAGCCTAGTTCAGGGGCTACTAAGGGAGTCCTGGATTAGGGGGTATCAGGACAGCCAGAATATGTACAACACCCAGACTATTGAAGCGTGAAGATGCAAGACACAAGACTTCGGCCCGTGTCCGGATGGGACTTTCCTTGGCATGGAAGGCAAGCTTGGCGATCCAGATATTATATTTCCTTCCTTGTAACCGACTCCATGTAAACCCTAGCCCTCTCCGGTGCCTATATAAACCGGAGAGGTTGGTCCTTAGAAGGCCGATCACAATTACAATCATACCATCAAAGGCTAGCTCTTAGGGTTTAGCCTCTACGATCTCGTGGTAGATCCACTCTTGTACTACCCATATCATCAATATTAATCAAGCAGGAAGTAGGGTTTTACCTCCATCGAGAGGGCCCGAACCTGGGTAAACATCTGTGTCCCTTGCTTGCTGTTACCATCAGCCTTGACGCACAGATCGGGACCCCCTACCCGAGATCCGCCGGTTTTGACAGCGGCAAAGAAGGCAGCAAAGATACGCGCTGGGGGATGCGCCCGGCGATGGTCGAAGGCTGCCCACGTGGGCCTCAAGAAAGGCGTCTGTGTGCTGCACGAGAAGTAGGAGGGGCCGAAGCGGGGCGAGGCCACGGTGAGCGCGGCCGGGGCGTGTCTTGAGGCCGGATGGTGCAGGCACGGGTGAAGGCGGACGACGGTCGCGTGAGGGGCTTCGGCCACGGTGAGCGAGCAGCGGGAGGCGGCGGCGGTCGGGCTCGTGCACGTGCGTGCGCACGGGGACATGGGGAGAGGAGGAAGAGGGTGAGCTCACGGGGGAAAGCAGGGAACGGGGCAGCGGGGCTCGTGGGGGTTGACGGGGACGACGGCGATGGGGAGGCAGGCCGGCGGAAGAGCTCCGGCGTGGCGACGTCCAACGGCGAGGCTGCGAGGCGGAGTCGGGCGGCGACCTCCTCCTCGATCCCGATCCAATCGGGGAGAGGGGGAGATGTTTTTGTGGGAGGGGGAGTGGGGTGTCGGTGGCGTTTCGGGTCCTGGAGGGAGTGGATAAGGGGAGTGGCGGGAGTGGCCGGCTGGGCCGGTTTGGGCCTGCCCAGTTGGGCCGGTGCCCAGGGGGTTTCTCCTTTCATTTTGTTTGTTTTCTCTTTTGTATTTTCTATTCTGTTTTATTTCATTTTAAATCATTTAGGCAACTTCTAAAAATGAGTTGGTTGCACTATAATTACCTATGCCATTTTTGGCACAACCCGAATATTTTTGTTTTAACTTTTGAAAACTTTTACTGTTTGCCTATATTTTAAATTTGAAATATGAACTGGGTTTCGAACTGGCGCGAGTTTATCAACAGTAATCGAGGTGACGTGGCATCATTAGCGGAGGTTCACTGTAGCTTAGTTATCCGGGCGTCACAATTCTCCTCCACTACAAGAAATCTCGTCCCGAGATTTAAGAGGGAGAGTAAGGGGGAGATCTGGTTACGAAACTCTAACGAATCTTCTCGGTCTTGGTTGCTCTTCTCGAAGAGGTCAATCCATTAAGTTGATGCCTTCGTTTCCTATGCATCAATGCATCATGATGAAGTTGTTGTCCTTCCTTCGGGATCTTCACCGCACTTAGGAAAGGATAAGAGGGAAAAACTCTATAAGGACGGATTCTAACAAAATTGAGCATCGGATGGTTAACTCTGGGGAAGAAGCATAAGTATCTCTCGAATTGAAACTTAAGAAGATATCGAGAGCAAAGTAAGAAGGTACCATGAGAAGTTTCAAACGGGTAGGCAATCGTTCGATGCCTGTTACAGGGCGTGAAAGGGGTTCAAAGCAACGAAATAATTATTGTTTCCGATGTCAAAATTGATGATCTCATCGGAAGGTGGCTCATGAATTACATACGAGTCCACGCGGGAGGAATAACCTTGGGAACTGGGGGTGTATAGGAGAGTCAGGTTTCAATCCTATGGAACTATGGGTTATGGGCCCACCATGTGGGTTAAAATAGGAGTGGTGACATCTTGCACGGTCATGATAGCAAGGCATGTCAGGGAGTAGCATGTCAGTTATGTCGGCAACAACGTCGGCACCAAGGGCGAGGAACGAAGAGAACCATTTTCCTGCTCGTTGAAACGAGGCGGACCAATAGGCAAAGTTCTCGTCCATCAGTGGGTACCGGGATGTCATCAACAATAGTAACAGGGTCTTGCTGACAGAATTGTACACCGGGGTGTTTACATAAGCAGGAGAATATTGTTACGTCCATTGTGCATCATGCTTTTATATCCATATTTATTGCATTATGGGCTGTTACTTCACATTATGTCACAATACTTATGGCTATTCTCTCTTATTTGACAAGGTTTACATGAGGAGGGAGAATGCCGGCAGCTGGGATTCTGGTCTGGAAAAGGAGCAAATATTAGAGGCCTATTTTGCACAACTCCAAAAGTCCTGAAACTCCACATAATATCTTAAAATAAATAATAAAAAATCCTCGCCAAAGATGAAGGCCAGGGGCCCACACCCTGTCCACGAGGGTGGGGGGCGCCCCCCCTTAGGGCGCGCCCCCTACCTCGTGGGCCCCCTGGTGGCTCTCCGATGACCATGTTCTGCTATATGAAGTCTTTCGTCAAGGAAAAAAACCAGAAGCAACCTTTCGGACGAGACTCCACCGCCACGAGGCGGAACCTTGGCGGAACCAATCTAGGGCTCAGGCAGAGATGTTCTGCTGGGGACACTTCCCTCCGGGAGGGGGAAATCATCGCCATCGTCATCACCAACTCTCCTCTCATCAGGAGTGGGAAATCTCCATCAACATCTTCACCAGCACCATCTCATCTCCAAACCCTAGTTCATCTCTTGTATCCAATTCTTGTCTCCAAGTCCGGGATTGGTACTAGTAGGTTGCTAGTAGCGTTGATTACTCCTTGTAGTTGATGCTAGTTGGTTTATTTGGTGGAAGATCATATGTTCAGATCCTTTATGCATATTATTACCCCTCTGATTATGAACATGAATATGCTTTGTGAGTAGTTACGTTTGTTCCTGAGGACATGGGAGAAGTCTTGCTATTAGTAGTCATGTGAGTTTGGTATTAGATTCGATATTTTGATGAGATGTATGTTGTCTAGCCTCTAGTGGTGTTATGTGAACGTCGACTACATAACACTTCACCATTATTTGGGCCTAGAGGAAGGCATTGGGAAGTAATAAGTAGATGATGGGTTGCTAGAGTGATGTAAGCTTAAACCCTAGTTTATGCGTTGCTCAAACAGCTGATTTGGATCCACTTGTTTCATGCTATGGTTAGGTTTACCTTAATACTTTTGTTGTAGTTGCGGATGCTTGCAATAGAGGTTAATCAGAAGTGGGATGGTTGTTCAAGTAAGAACTGCACCCAAGCACCGGTCCACCCACATATCAAATTATCAAAGTACCTGAACGTGATGAAAACTAGCTTGACGATAGTCCCATGTGTCCTCGCGAGCGATTTTCCTTATATAAGAGTTTGTCCAGGCTTGTCCTTTGCTACAAAAAGGATTGGGCCACCTTGCTGCACTTTATTTACTTTTGTTACTTGTTGCTCGTTACAATTTATCTTATCATAAAACTATCTGTTACCACTTATTTCAGTACTTGCAGAGAATACCTTGCTAAAAACCGCTTATCATTTCCTTCTGCTCCTCGTTGGGTTCGACACTCTTACTTATCGAAAGGATTACGATAGATCCCCTATACTTGTGGGTCATCAAGACTCTTTTCTGGCGCCGTTGCCGGGGAGTGAAGCGCCTTTGGTAGGTGGAATTTGGTAAGGAAAAATTTATATAGTGTGCTGAAATTTACTGTCACTTGTTACTATGGAAAGTAATCCTCTGAGGGGCTTGTTCAGGGTATCTTCACCCCGTCCAGTAGAGCAAAAAGTTGCTCCTCAACCTACTGAACCTATTGAAAATGAAACTCCTTTTGAATTTCCTTCGGGTATGATAGAAAAACTGCTAGCTAATCCTCTTACAGGAGATGGAACAAAGAATCCTGATGAGCACTTAATATATGTGGATGAAGTTTGTGGATTATTTAAGCTTGCAGGTATGCCCGATGATGTTGCTAAGAAGAAGGTCTTCCCTTTATCTTTGAAGGGAGACGCATTGACATGGTATAGGCTATGTGATGATACGAGATCATGGAACTATAAAAAATTGAAATTGGAATTTCATCAAAAGTATTACCCTACGCATCTTGTTCATCGTGGATCGCAATTATATATATAATTTTTGGCCTCATGAAGGAGAAAGCATCACTCAAGCTTGGGGAGGCTTAAATCAATGTTATATTCATGCCCCAATCATGAGCTCTCGAGAGAAATAATTATTCAAAGTTTTTATGCTCGGCTTTCTCATAATAATCAAACCATGCTCGATACTTCTTGTGCTGGCTCTTTTATGATGAAGACTATTGAATTTAAATGGGACTTATTGGATAGAATTAAACGCAACTCTGAAGATTGGGACCTCGACGAAGGTAAGGAGTCAGGTATGACACCTAAGTTTGATTGTGTTAAATCTTTTATGGATACCGATATTTTCCGTAAGTTTAGCACTAAATATGGACTTGATTATGAGATAGTAGCTTCTTTCTGTGAATCTTTTGCTACTCATGTTGATCTCCCCAAGGAAAAGTGGTTTAAATATCATCCTCCCATAGAAGTAAAAGTAGCTGCACCTATTAAAGTTGAAGAAAAGACTGTCACTTATAATGATCCTATTGCTCCTACCTCTTATGTTGAGAAACCACCTTTCCTCGTTAGAATAAAGGATCATGCTAAAAGCTTCAATCTGTGGTTTGTAAAAGCAATATTAGAACTTATACACCTCTGAGCAAGTCAAAGTTGAACCTAATATTGCTATTGTTAAAGATCTCTTGTCTGATAATATTGATGGGCATGTTATTCAAAACTGCTAGAATTGCTAAACCTTGTGCTAAAGATAAACATAGACCTGTGGTAGGCGTGCCTGCTATTTCTGTTAAAATAGGAGATCATTGTTATCATGGCTTATGTGATATGGGTGCTAGTGCTAGTGCAATACACATTGACTTATACAAAGAAATTATGCATGATATTGCACCTATTGAGTTAGAAGAAATTGATGTCACAATTAAGCTTGCCAATAGAGATATTATATCACCAGTTGGTATTCTTAGAGATGTTGAAGTCTTGTGTGGGAAAACTAAATATCCCGCTGATTTTCTTGTTCTTGGTTCCCCACAAGATAGCTTTCGTCCCATTATATTTGGTAGACCCTTCTTGAACACTGTTAATGCTAAGATAGACTGCGAAAAGAATGTTGTTACTATTGGCTTGGATGATATGATTCATGAGTTTAATTTCTCTAAATTTAGTAAACAACATCGTGAGGAAGAATTGCCTAGTAAGGATGAAATTATTGGTCTTGCTTCTATTGCCGTACCTCCTAGTGATCCTTTAGAACATTATTTGCTAGACCATGAAAATGATATGTTCATGAATGAAAGAAGAGAAATAGATGAAGTATTCTTTAAACAGGAACCTATTCTGCAACAACACTTGCCTGTTGAAATCTTAGGGGATGCTCCTACACCCAAGGGTGATCCCGTGTTTGAGCTTAAACCGTTGCCTGATAATCTTAAGTATGCTTATCTTGATGAAAAGAAGATATATCCTGTTATTATTAGTGCTAACCTTTCAGAGCATGAGGAAGAAAGATAATTGAAAACTCTAAAGAAGCACCGTGCCGCTATTGGATATACTCTTGATGATCTTAAGGGCATTAGTCTATCAGGACCCCGATTCCAACTCACATCGATCTAGCTGGTAACACCTCATATCACTTTGCGGCCTCACGCATGGTATTCCCACGGGTGTCGCCTTACCATGGCCCGGGACCGTTTGCGCCTTTTGGCTCACGTATATGATAGTGTCGCTAGCATCCATATGACAGAGAACCCGGGCCGACATGGCTAGTCGTGAACCCAAAGCGGCACTAACCCATGGGGATAGGCATACATGAATCAACTTTGAGCATGTCGGTCAGCGGCATGTGAATCCGGGTTGTAGCACTGGGCTAACAGGACTCCGGGAACCCGGGCTGTAGCAGGCTAGGCAGGACTCCGGATGTCACCGTGTGACATTTCCCCGAAGGGACAAACACAGGAACGAAGTGAAACACATGCCGGTCAGTCAAGCGTCCTGAGCAGTAGTGCTGGGCTAGCAGGACTCCGGTGAACCGGGCTGTAGCGGACTACTATGGCTCAAGGAAGCACTAGACTACATTTCCCCATAAGAGAGGCTGCCAAGGATAAACAACTAGATTGTCGGATCCCAAACATACCATGCATTTCAATCATACACACAATATGCTCGATATGTGTAAATA
The DNA here is from genome assembly GCA_021605145.1 of Aegilops bicornis. Taxonomy (NCBI): domain Eukaryota; kingdom Viridiplantae; phylum Streptophyta; class Magnoliopsida; order Poales; family Poaceae; genus Aegilops; species Aegilops bicornis. The sequence continues at coordinate 517,060,026 of CM038674.1, forward strand.
CAACATGGCATCACAACATAACTCTATGACTCAAGTATTTATTCATTAGGCTCCGAGGAGCGAGATATTACAAACATGGGTCTCATGACCCAACATTCGTGAGCATACAAGTCAAAGCACATGCGGAAGCTTAACATGTCCGAGTACAGACATCTACAAATGAAAAAGGCCGAGAAGCCTGACTATCTACCGAGATCTGCCGAGGGCACAAGATCGTAGCTGAGGTAACAAGCTAAACATCAAGTCCACGCGGAACCACTAGCGAGACCGAAGTCTCTCGCAAAACATAAATTAAGCAAACGTGAGTACAAATGTACCCAACAAGACTTACATCGTAATCTAACTACATATGCATCGGTATCAACAAAGGGGTGGTAGAGTTTGACTGCTGACAAGCCAGCTTTGACTCGGTGGCTATCCTGAACTACATTAACGCAAGTAACTCTATTGAGGTGGCGCTACGAGTCCACATATTCACCAATCAATACACCACTATGGATCTGCTCTAGTCTCCCTACGAGAACGCCATCCATAGCACGCACGCTTATCTTGTGCATTTTAGAGTATCCACTTTCACTTGTCTATGAACTGATATAGGCAACCCAGAAGTCCTTTACCATGGACACGGCTATTCGAATAGATGATTTTAACCCTGCAGGGGTGTACTTCTTCACACACGCTCTCGCCACTTACCGCCATGTACACGTCATGTATCTCGGCAACCTTCAAGCGGAAGTCTGGCGAGGGTGTCGGCCACGGCCTACCTAAACACTCAAGTCTCTAGTCCAGGTTTATCGCCTATTCAGGTTCCATCCATGAGGAGTCCGGCCGAGGTTTGCACATACGGCCCCGAACAATGTGAGCAGGGTTCCCGAGACACCAAACGGGCGCTCGGTACACCGGGCCACGGTGTATCTACCGCATCATAGCCCACCACTAGGGTCAGTGCTACGCACGGCCTCCAACACATATCCTACAAACACCAGAAACCAGTTGCAACTCCTGGACAGAGAACAAGGGTGGTTAAGAAGCCGAGAGAGTAAATTAAGGATCCCAATGTGTGGTAGTAACTGTTCATGGATCACAAACACTGAACTCAGTTCCTTAGGACGGTTTCAATGAGACAACCCACCATGTACTCCTACATGGCCCCTCACCGCTACCTTTACCAAATCGTGTTCACACGCTTAGCTCACACACCGTAGGACATGTTTACACACCTCCGATTCATCCCCGATGAATCAGACCTGACTCAACTCTAAGCAGTAGCAGGCATGACAAACAAGCATGAATGAGTAGGCACATCGAGGCTCAAACAACTCCTACTCATGCTAGTGGGTTTGATCTATTCTTGTGGAAATGACAGGACATGCAGAGGAAAAGGGGTTCCGCTACCGCAGCAAGTAACAGATGAATCGTTGTTGTCCTAATGCAATAAAAGAGAGCAGGAGCGAGAGAGTGGGATTGTATCGGAATGAACAAGGGGTTTTTGCTTGCCTGGCACTTCTGAAGATATTATATCTCTTCATCGGTGTCATCGAACTCATCGTCGGAAGCACGTCTATCGAGAGAGGACAAATACCAGCAACAGAGAAGGAGAACACAATCAATGCAATGCACAATATGATGCATGATCATGACATGTCAATATGCTATGTTTTGAGCTAATGCAACTAGCAACATGTTAAATGGAGTTGGTTTGAACCCTAGGTTCAATTTCAAACTCCATATGTGGGGGTTTAAATGCCATTATATGATTTGGCCTATACAGGAGCCATAAGTTGTTCTAACATGCATGAAAATGGTATAGATGGAAAGATTGGATTTTTCTGATCATTTTTCATATATAATTTATTTAATTTGGAGCTACGGTTGAATTACTATGATTTTTAGAAGTTTTGGCTATTTTCTGGAATTTTCAGATATTTCTAAAATAGAAATAATCCAGAAAAGGTGTTTATTGCGTCAGCACTGCGTCATGGTGATGTCGGCAGGTCAACTAGGCGGGTCCAGGTCAAACCTGACCAGTGGGGTCCACTGGTCAGTGTCACGGTGCTAGCTAGAGTCAATGACATGTGGGCCCAGTCAACGGCCACGTCAGCTTGGTCAAAGCTGACTCATGGGCCCACTGCGGTTAGTTAAACTTTAACGGAAAAAATAAATTGTGTTTAGTTAGGAAGTGGGACCCAGCTGTCAGTGTGAGAGAGGGTTAATTAGCTGGGTTATTAGCCCCTAATGACGGCGCCACGTCAGCGTCAACGGACCTCACGGGGCTACCAAAACGACGGCGGGCGCTGGAAACACGCTTATGGGCGGCGGTTTGGCTTGTCGAGGGTACTGTGGCATAGCCCTTTGTGCCCACGCATCCGGCAGAGGCGATGGCAGGTCGCGGGGTGACCGGAGCTCGCCGAAAACAAGCTCACGGCGGCGGCCGGAGTTCGGATGGGGTCGGGTTCGGCGTTACATGGCACGGCGAGGTCAGCTGAGGGGCTCTACATGTTCCTGGGGTCACCAGGAGCACGCCGGTGCAACGAACGCAAGTGCAGGAGCTCGGGAGCGCGCGGCTCGCCGACCATGGCGGACGGCGAGCTACGGCCATGGCGGCGCAGCTAGCTAGGGGACGGACCAGAGAGGGAGAGGTGAGGGGAAATACCCCGGGTCTCACAGCAAGGTCGAAGAGCAGCTCGGTGGCTCGGGGGAGGTCCAGCGGACAACGAGCGGGCGGTGGAGATCCACGGCGGTCTGCGGTGAGGAAGACGATGGTGGCGACGATGGAGGCCGTCCGGAGGTGCGTGGCTTGACAGGGAGGACGAGGACGTCGAGACGGAGCTCGCAGGCACGGCGAGGGGTCGAGGCAGAGGCGGTGGCCACGGCAGCAGCAAGCGGCGGCGACGGCAGCGTTCGGTGGCACCGCGGAAAGATGCAGAGGAGGGGGAGGAGATCCAGCGAGAGAGGGGAGAGGGGTTCAGCGGGATCATGACGACACAGGGAAAATCATCCACGTGTCCAGGGCTCGTCGGCAAGCAGGAGGTGGCGCGGAGCGTGGGCAAGACTGCACACACACGCCCTCCCGCCCACCGGGCAGGAGGTTGAAGACGGTGGAGGGCACAGTGGTGGGCTGGGCAGCGTGCCAGGCAGGTGGGCTGCAGTAAGCAGTAGGTGGCCCAGGTGAGTCCTTTCTCTCTCTTTTAATTGTTTTTGTTTTTCTATTTTGTGATACTGTTTTGGGCTTTATTAAAAATGTCAGGGCATTTCCAAAAATCATGAAACTAATCATGGATACTGTTTAGAACATATCCAACAGTAAACATTTTAGTTTATGATTATTTGAGCATTTAAAATATTTCATAGCATTTAAATGCCCAAATGCAAATACTATATGATTTAATCCAGTGACCAAATATGTCATGGAAAAATGTGCAACACCTCTGGTTATGGTTATAGCATTTTTTTCAGAAATGATGAACATTTTTTAAAGCCATTTGGATTCACTGAAAATATTTTAGTTGAACCTAGTGAATTCCTTTGATGCTAGGGTTTAGGCAATCCCCATTTCAAGTTTCCAAAGAATTTAAACATGATGCAACAGACAAGTGCTAGCCTAGTGCAGGGTAAGGCTAGGGATGTGACAACTCACCCCCACTAAACAAGAATCGCGTCCCGAGATTCAAGCGTAGGGTAAGATGAAGGGGGAACGCAAACTAACACAATCTTCACCATCCAAAGTTGCATCTCATAAGAACGTTGATTCGATCACCATCTTTGTCTCGACGTCTTTCTCTGAGAACTCCAGCTATCATGACAACGAGAGGAAAAGGAAAACTCTAGAAGGATCGATCTTCTCGAAGATCGGACAACTGACGATCAACTCATGGAATGAGATGTTGAACATTTCTCGAGCTGAGACATGAAACACATCGAGAGAGATGGAAGAACAAGCGGCGGGGTTTGATTTGGTGGGAAACAATTCCACGCTTAGAAAGATGGTGGATGGTGTCAAGGTGGCGAGGAAATAATTGCCATGATCCCGCAACGGGGCACTTTGGAAAAGGTGACTCGAAGAACTATTCCCTTAAGTGGCAAAAAGAATTACTTTTGATTCAGAGATCATTGAAACTCTTTATACCAGCCTAAGGCAATTCACAACAATCGTTTGGCGGAGTACAAAGGGATGGCATACCCGGACTAGAATGGATGATGTGGACTACCTTGTTGAAGACAACACAAGGGATTATTTGCTTATCATCGGAGGTGGAGGGGACCCATGGTAAGTCCACTTTTGAAGATGATATTGGACAGCAACTACCGAGAAGGGCAGCCCATGGGGGATTGGCACAATGGCGATGCAAGCTGGGAACAAGATGGAACTGTTGGGAATGTTCCAACCATCATATCTGCCTGAGATTCAGATCCGATTGGTAATAGGATACTTCAGACTCAGCATGTCTGAAAAGAAAGTTTGCAACACAATCGACGAGATGGCGTTGCGAGATTATCGGGGAATGAACTAAGATAGCAAGCTCCAAAACATGAGCTGGTTCTGCTAAACACATGTGAACACGCTGTCCCAGACAAGCATGACCACATGGTAGTAGTCTTATAATAAAACGCTACCGAGTTCAGGTGGGGAACCATCATCGAGGATAACGGAATCTGGTACAAATCCGTCTAGTACCTTCAGGACTAGCACTTAGAACTTATTATCTTTGAACAAATCAACCAGTGGCTTGGTGTGCTAGGAACACATATGGAGTGGAGGTAATTAATCTACCAAACCATAGAATACTTCGCACGTATGCATGACTGACTTGGGATGATTCCAAGGGAAACAAAACAAACCTTTCTCAAATTCATGGCGACAACTTGCGCCAAATGCACATGAATTCGAGGAAGTCACTTCTTCCATCCAAGCATAAGCTTCATGAACGGAGCATGAAGGCATTTCTTATAAAATTTTCAACACTAGGTTGATGTTCAACATGAATCATGGGGGAGACAAAATGCTGCTGATGGGTTCAACAACAACTCATCGGAATTTTCCATATCACTGGACTTCCACCATCATGTGAACACGGTGATAGCATTGGTCAGACCCAAGAGATATAATGGTGTATGCTCGAGGGATCAACCACGAGTAAGACAACATTAAGAATATCGTTGGTTACGATTTGATTTGACGATAGCCCATACTCAAATCAAAGGTTGGATAAGACAATAAGTCCAACAATTACCATGAGGATTAATCAATGAAGATATCATCTTTCTTCAACACAAACACACAAAGATATCCCTTTGGAATGAGCTGATACGGACAAGTTTTTATCTTCCAACTCTCCAAGTTGTTGTTTAGCTTAACCAACTTGCTTAGGGTATCCGACACAGATTATTGGAGAAAGGGTGGTTTCGAAAACCAACTTGATCACGAACTCAACATAGCGGCCAGGTGACAACCTGGTGATACTTCCGAGAAGAAATTCGGAAAATCACGAACCACCGGTATGTTACTAAGCTCGAGAACAATCTTTCTTTTGAGGGCAAGATGATATGATCAAATGAACGAGGACTTGACAAGATCCCAACTCATCAATCGAGGTGTGCACCAGGAAAATGGACTAGGTGGCACGATCAACCTTAGGGTGATGATTCAATAATCAACACGCTAAGAATGAAGTTATGGTCCATTTAACTACTAAGCAACGGAGTTACTAGGAGTATAGATTTCACACATCACGATTCACTTGTCGGCATTCCGGTTGCAACAACACGGAACCGAGGAATGAGTAATGATGGCAAGAAGTATCACTACGTCAAGAATTCCCAAGAGCCGGTGCAATTCTCATGAAAATCCTGACATAAAGGGGGTAATACTCCAGGGTGGAACAGAATCAAAAGCTGGATTGGCATTTTGATCTGCGAAATACAACTACTTTGACCCAATCCTAGATATGGATGAGGTACTGGAGTTTGTTTCTCCTAGTCATTCCGGAATAGAATGGCTTGACGGACCACAAGAGTAATAGGCATCGATGGACGAAGGCACGCATACTCTTGACTATCAATTGATAGACGAAGGTCAGAAAACAACTAAAAAGAGAAACTCAAAGGAACATATGTTTTTCTGAGTTGTGGATGCGTAGGTTAGTATGTCAAACAAGTTCAACATATTTCTTCCGGATAACCCATGCCGGAAAGGAAGGACTGGCAGGTTCACAATATAGAATGGATAACTCATCAAGAGCACTCTGGTTGTGATCTTTTGGTTCAAAAGAACTCCTGCCAACAATGGTTCATGGTATTTGGAAGAACGATATACCACGGACCTCGAGGACTATCGCAAAGTTACTAATATCCTAAAGGAACTAGCAAACACTATCAACAGGAGGTAAGTAGGGTGAACCTCGGGTTCAAGAACCCAGGAATAGAATTGTCAGAACCCCGATTCCAAGTCACATCGACCTAGCCGGTAACACCTCACATCACTTTGTGGCCTCACGCACGGTATTCCCACGGGTGTCGCCTTACCATGGCCCGGGACCGCTTGCGCCTTTTGGCTCATGTATATGATAGTGTCGCTAGCATCCACATGACAGAGAACCCGGGCCGACATGGCTAGTCGTGAACCCAAAGCGGCACTAACCCATGGGGACAGGCATACATGAATCACATCGAGCATGTCGGTCAGTAGCGTGTGAATCCGGGATGTAGCACTGGCTAACAGGACTCAGGGAACCCGGGCTGTAGCAGAGCTAGGCGGACTCTGGATGTCACCGCGTGACATTTCCTGAAGGGACGTACACATGAACGAAGTGAAACAAATGCCGGCCGATCAAGTGTCCCGAGCGGTAGTGCTGGGCTAGCAGGACTCCGGTGAACTGGGTCAGAAGCGGACTACTATGGCTCAGTGGAAGCACTAGACTACATTTCCCCATAAGAGAGGCTGCCAGGGATAAACAACTAGGTTGTCAGATCCCACACATACCAAGCATTTCAATCATACACACAATATGCTCGATATGTGTAAATACAACATGGCATCACAACATAACTCTACTACTCAAGTATTTATTCATTAGGCTCCGAGGAGCCAGATATTACAAACATGGGTCTCTCGACCCAGCATTCAGAGCATACAAGTCAAACACATGCGGAAGCTAAACATGTGTGAGTACAGGCATCTATAAATGAAAAGGCTGAGAAGCCTGACTATCTATCAGATCTTGCCGAGGGCACAAGATCGTAGCTGAGGTATCAAGCTAAACGTCAAAGTCCACGCGGAACTACTAGCGAGACTGACGTCTCTCTGCAAAACATAAAATAAGCAAACTTGAGTACAAATGTACTCAACAAGACTTACCTCAGAATTATCTACATATGCATCATTATCCACAAAAGGGGTGGTGGAGTTTGACTGCAGCAAGCCAGCTTTGACTCGGTGGCTATCCTGAACTACGACTGCAAGTAACTCTTTCAAGGTGGCGCACACGAGTCCACATATTCACCATATCAATACACCACTATGGACCCGCTCCCGTCTCCCTACGAGAACGCCATCCATAGCACTCACGCTTATCTTGCGCATTTTAGAGTATCCACTTTCACTTGTCTATGAACTGTTATAGGCAACCCAGAAGTCCTTTACCGAGGACACGGCTATTCGAATAGATGATGTTAACCCTGCAGGGGTGTACTTCTTCACACACGCTCTCGCCACTTACCACCATACACATCATGCATCTCGGTAACCTTCAAGCGGAAGCCTGGCGAGGGAGTCGGCCACGACCTGACTAACCACACAAGTCTCTCTTCCAGGTTTATCGCCTATTCGGGTTCCATCCGCAAGGAGATCCGGCCGGTGTCGCCACGGCCCCAAACGATGTGAGCAGGGTTCCCGAGACACCAAACGGGCGCCCGGTACACCGTGCCATGGTGTATCTACCGCAACATAGCCCACCCCTAGGGTCAGCGCTACGCACGGCCCCCAACACATATCCTACAAACACCAGAAAATAGTTGCAACTCCTGGACAGAGATCGAGTTGATTAATAAGTCGAGAGGGGCACTTAAGCATTCCAATGCGTGGTAGTAGCTGTTCATGGATCACAAACATAGAACTCAGTTCCTAAGGACGGTTTCAATAAGACAACCCACCATGTACTCCTACATGGCCTCTCACCGCTACCTTTACCAAATCGTGTTCACACACTTAGCTCACACACAGTAGGACATGTTCACACACCATTCCAATTCATTCCCGATGAATCAGACCTGACTCAACTCTAAGCGAGCAGGCATGACAAACAAGCATGAATGAGTAGGCACAACAGGGCTCAAACAACTCCTACTCATGCTAGTGGGTTTCATCTAATTACTATGGAATGATAGGTCATGTAGAGGATAAAGGGTTCAGCTACATGAGCAAGTAACACATGAGTCGTTGTTGTCCTAATGCAGTAAAATAGAGCCGGAGCGAGAGAGTGGGATTATCTCGCAATGAACAAGGGGGTTTTGCTTGCCTGACACTTCTGAAGATATTATAGTTCTTCATCGGTGTCATCGAACTTATCGTCGGAACCACGTCTATCGAGAGGCGACAAACACCGGCAACTGAGAAAGAACACAATCAATGCAATGCCACAATATGATGCATGATCATGACATGGCAATATGCTGTGATTTGAGCTAATGCATCTAGCTATGATTTAAATGAAGTTGTCAGTGGATTTTTCTGATAATTTTTCATATATAATTTGTTTGATTTGGAGCTACGGTTGATTTACTATGATTTTTAGAAGTTTAGGCAAATTTCTAGAATTTATAAATCATTTATGATTTATTTAAAATCCCAAAAAACATCACTGCATCAGCAACACGTCATGCTGACGTCACAGGTCAACAAAGGCGGGTCCAGGTCAAACCTGGCATGTGGGGTCCACACGTCAGTGACTAACTAACTAATCTAAATTAATTAGTGTTAAACTACTACTAACTAAAAATGTCAGTGGAGTAATTAAACTTAATTAAAACAAACTAATCTAGGATTAGGCTGGGGCACAGGCCCACTTGTCAGGGACTCAGGAAAAGTCAAACTAGGGTCAAACCGGGTCAAACTCGCCGGAGTTAACCCAGGGCTCGACGCCGGCAGGGCCAGGGACGGCGGGGAGGTGCGGGTTTCCTCCTCCGGCGACCAAATGGCCGGCGGAGGGCGGCTACGTGGAGCTGGAGCTCGAGCGCGTCGAGTGGTGCCGGTGGGAGGAGCCGGGGAGGCCAGAGCTCGCCGGAGCAGAGCTCGCGGCGGCGGCCGGAGTTCGGCCGAGCTCGGGGACGAGGCTATGGTGGCCGTGGAGTGGCGTGCCTAGCTCCTACGGCACCTACGCGGCGCGGCGAGCACGTGGGTGTGCTCGGTTGGGAGCTACGGCGACTATGGCCACGGGCGGCGAAGCTCGGGCGGCGGCGCTGTTCGATCTCCGGCGGAGTGACGGCCATCAAGGCAAATGGAGCGCAAAGGAGGGGGGTTCGGGTCAGTGGCTCACGGTGAGTCGGACGAGCAGGTCGGCGAGCTCGGGGACGCGGGGACGGCGGCGAATCGACGGGCGCGGCCTTCAGCGACCGAGGAGGAAGAAGGCGAGGTTGTGGACGGCTGTGGCCTTCTCCGGTCGGGTGTGTCGGCGTGGAGATGGAGAGGAGTCCTGCGGTTCTTGTGGAAGCGTCGGCGAGGCAAGTGCTAGCCGGTGGCCGCGGTGGACAGCGTCGGTGGCGACGATGCGCTCGGTTGCTTGGGAGGGAGAGAGCCAGAGGTAGGAGAGAGAGAGCGGCGAGTGATGGAGAGGAGCAAGGGGGTCGAGGGCGTTCCAACGGTGCACTGGAGGGATCGGGGCGGCTGGGACACGTCGAAGCAGGAGGTGGCGACCGGCGACGCGCGCTCTGCCACGACTTGTCCTCCTGGCGAGGGGTTGAAGACAAACCTGCCCCTCGCTAGGTTGGGCTGGGCCGGCTCTGGTGGACTGGGCTGCTGGTGGGCTACCAGGTAAAGCCAGGTAAGTTTCTGCTTTCTCTCTTTTATTTCTGTTTTCTAATTTTATGTAATATTTGCGGCTTTACTAAAAATACTAAAACAGATCCAAAAATCATAACACTGCTCAATGCCACTGTTTAGAATATAACCAACAGCAAACATTTTAGTTTATGATTAATTGATCATTTAAAATATTTTATAGTATTTAAATGCCCAAATGAAAATACCATATGATTTAATTCAGTGACCTTATGTGTCCTGGAAATTTGTGCATCACTTTTGACAGTGGTTTAAGACCAAGGCATAGGTGATGAACATTTTAGAAGGGCATTTCAGGTTCATTGGAAATGTTTTTATGTTGAACCTATTTGATTTGATCTGGTGCTAGGGTTTGATCAATCCCCCATTTCAAGTTTTCTGGAAAAGTAAACATGATGCAACACTCTAATGCAAGCACTAAGCATTACCCGAACCGGGGATGTGACAACTCACCCCCACTAAACAAGAATCTCGACCCGAGATTCAAGATGTGAGTTAAGAAGACAGAGAGGACACAAAGCTAACACAATCTTCACGATCCAAATGTCTTTCTCGAGGATGTTGGTTCATTGCATCACCTTGATCTCGACTTCTTGCCTTGGGAACTACATCCAACATGGCAACGAGAAGAAAGGAGGGGATTTTAGAAGAATCGATCTTCTTGAGGTTCGAACAATTTAGGATCATCCTAATGATCACAAGATCAACTCACGGGATGAGACATAGAAACATCTCTGGAGCTGAGAAGTAAAGCATGCATCGTGAGGCTGACGAAGAAGCAATTCGACGAGGGTTTCAAAGTAGCGAGGAAATTGCCATGATTCCAAAACGGGCACCTCGGGGAGGTGACGCTAAGAACTATTCCCTTAAGTGGCAAAAGGAATTACTTTTGATTCGTAGATCATTGAAACTCTTCATACCAGCCTAAGGCAATTCACAACGATCGTTTGGCGGAGTGCAAAGGAATGGTACACCGGACTAGAATGGATGATGTGGACTACCTTGTTGAGGACAACGCAATGGATGATTTTGCTTATCATCGGAGGTGGAGGGGACCCATGGTAGGACCACTTTTGAGGATGATCCTGAACAAGAATTACTAAGAAGGCAGCCCATAGTGAAATGGCACAAGGACGGTGCAAGCTGGGAACAAAATGCAACTGTTGGAATGTTCTAACCATCATATCTGCCTGAGATTCAGATCCGATTGGTGATAGGATACTTCGGACTCAGCATGTCCGAAAAGAAAGGTCGCAACACAAATCGACGAGATGACGTTGCGAGATTCTCGGGATATGAACTACGATAGCAAGCTCCAAAACATGAGCTGGTTCTGCTACACACATGTGAACATGCTGTCCTAGACAAGCATTACCACCTAGTAGTCTTATAATAAAACACTACCGAGTTCAGGTTGGGAACCATCATCGAGGATAACGAAGTCTTGTGCATTACCATGGATTAACACTTAACTCCTTTTCCTAGAACAAGTCAATCAATGGCTTAGTGTGCTATGGAATTCATATGGAATGAAGATGATTAGTCTATCAGACCATAGAATACTTCGCACGTGCATGAGTGACTTGGGATGATTCCAAAGGAAACAAAACAAACCTTTCTCAAATTCATGGCGGCAACTTACACCTAAAGCACATGAATTCGAGGAATTCACTTCTTCCATCCAAGCATAAGATTCATGAACGGAACACGAAGGCATTGCTTATAAAGTTTCCAACACTAGGTTGATGTTCAACATGAATCACGGGGGAGACAAAATGCTGCCGATGGGCTCAACAACAACTCATCGGAATTTCCATATCACTGGACTTCCACCATCATGTGAACACGGTAATAGCATTGGTCAGACCCAAAAGATATAATGGTGTATGCTCGAGGGATCAACCACGAGTAAGGCAACACTACGAACATCGTTGGTTCTGATTTGATTTGACGATAGTCCATACTCAAATCAAGGGTTGGATAAGACAATAGCACTGACAATTGATCATGAGGATCAATCAACGAAGATATCATCTTTCTTCAACACACACACACACAAGGATATCCCTTAGTGATGAACTAAGTCGGACAAGCTTTTATCTTCCAACTCTCCAAGTTATTGTTTAGCTCAACCAACTAGCTCAGGGGTATCCAACACAGATTCTTGGAGAATGGGTGGTTTAGAAGAAAACCAACATGATCACGAGCCCCACATAACAGTCAGGAAACAATCCGGTAACACTTCCAAGAAGATATTTGGAAAGTCACGAACCACCGGTATGTTACTAAGCTCGAGAACAATCTTGCTTTTGAGGGCAAGACGATATGATCAAATGAGCGAGGACTTGACAAGATCCTAACTCATCAATCGAAGTGTGCACCAGAAATAAGGACTAGGTAGCACGATCAATCTTAGGATGATGATTTAATAACCAACACGCTAAGAATGAGGATATTGTCCATTAGCTACCAAGCAACAAGGTTGCTAGGAGTATCGATTTCACACATCACCGTTCACTTGTCGGCATTCCATTACAACAACACGGGACCGAGGAATGATCGATGATGGCGAGAGTATCACTGCATCAAGAATTCATAAGAGGTGGTGCAATTCTCATGACACTCTTGACATAAAGATGGTAACAATCCAAGGTAGAACAGAACAAAAGCTGGATTGGCATTTTAATCTGTGGAATACAACTGCTTGACCCAATCCTAGATATGGACGAGGTACTGGAGTTTGTTTCTCCTAGTCATTCCGGAAAGAATGGCTTGACGGACCACAAGAGTAAAAGGGCATCGATGAACACAAATGCACACATACTCTTGGTTATCAACTGATAGAGGAGGGTCGGAATACAACTAAAGAGAACAACCCAAAGGAACATATAATTTTACGAGTTGTGGATGCACAGATTAGTATGTCGAGCAAAGCTCAACATTTCTTCCGGATAATCCATGCAAAGAAGGTAGAACCGGCAGAGTCACAATATAGAATGGAGTACTCCTCAAGAGCACCACAGTTTGTGATCTTTTAATTCAACGACTTCTGCCTTATTGGTTCATGGTATTCGAAAGAAAGAAATACCACGGACCTCGAGGACTAATGCAAAGGTTACTAATAACCTAAGGGAGCAAGCAATTACTATCAACATGAAGTAAGTAGGGTGAATCTCGGGTTCAAGAACCCATGAATAGAATACCTACTACTAAATGGCATCACTGGATGCTTTCGAAAATGATGGCCAGAGTCATCACACGGGGAACACAGAACATTGCTAGATTACTAGGTGACTCCCTAAAACACCTAGGGTCATAATAATAGTTCCAACATATATGTCAAGGCAATAAATTACCTCAACGCACCGGTTAGTGTGCTTATTCTGACCAAAAGGACATCAAAATGAGAGGAAGGAATTTTGCAAATGCTTCAGATTGTTTTAGAAACCTGGGATGACTCGGACAGCATAACGGCTGTAAATGCTCAAAAAGATTTGAGACATCATGCAAAATGGTGGCATAGCCACTCAACAACATCATATCAAGGTTCCGAAATCAACAGTTAACATACGGAAGTAGTAGAAACTGAACTAGGGCTTAAAACCAACAATCTTAAAGGTCTATGAATTAGTAACACGTCATCCTAATAGATAGATGAGAAGCCTAGTTCTTAATCCCCGTAGAAGAGAAGAGGATGACTCAGATCAGAAGGCCATGAGGTATAAGGAGTAAAAAGAGCCTTATGTTCCCTTCCACAATCAATTCCCTTACATAACTAAAGCATTTCTAGACACAACTTGACCAGCTTTTGCTTAGTAATCCTCTGAGCAACAGGCTCGATACCAACGCTGTCGAACCCCGATTCCAAGTCACATCGACCTAGCCGGTAACACCTCATATCACTTTGCGGCCTCACGCATACGATATTCCCACGGTGTCGCCTTACCATGGCCCGGGACCGTTTGGCGCCTTTTGGCTCACGTATATGATAGTGTCGCTAGCATCCACATGACAGAGAACCCGGCCGACATGGCTAGTCATGAACCCAAAGCGGCACTAACCCATGGGGACAGGCATACATGAATCACATCGAGCATGTCGGTAGCAGCGTGTGAATGCAGGCTGTAACCTGGGCTAACAGGACTCAGGAACCCGGGCATGTAGCGAGCTAGGCAGGACTCGGATGTCACCGCGTGACATTTCCCGAAGGGACAGAACCACAGAACGAAGTGAAAACATGCCGGCCAGTCAAGTGTCCCGAGCGGTAGTCTTTGGGCTAGCAGGACTCCGGTGAACCGGGCTATAGCGGACTACTATGACTCAGGGAAGCACTAGACTACATTTCCCCATAAGAGAGGCTGCCAAGGATAAACAACTAGGTTGTCAGATCCCACACATACCAAGCATTTCAATCATACACACAATATGCTCGATATGTGTAAATACAACATGGCATCACAACATAACTCTATGACTCAAGTATTTATTCATTAGGATCCGAGGAGCCAGATATTACAAACATGGGTCTCTCGACCAGCATTCAGAGCATACAAGTCAAACACATGCGGAAGCTAAACATGTCTGAGTACAGGCATCTATAAATGAAAAGGCTGAGAAGCCTGACTATCTACCAGATCTTGCCGAGGGCACAAGATCGTAGCTGAGGTATCAAGCTAAACGCCGAAGTCCACGCGGAACTACTAGCGAGACTGACGTCTCTCTGCAAAACATAAAATAAGCAAACGTGAGTACAAATGTACTCAGCAAGACTTACATCAGAACTATCTACATATGCATCATTATCAACAAAAGGGATGGTGGAGTTTGACTGCAGCAAGCCAGCTTTGACTCGGTGGCTATCCTGAACTACGACTGCAAGTAACTCTTTTGAGGTGGCGCACACGAGTCCACATATTCACCATATCAATACACCACTATGGATCCGCTCCCGCCTTCCTACGAGAACGCCATCCATAGCACTCACGCTTATCTTGCGCATTTTAGAGTATCCACTTTCACTTGTCTATGAACTGTTATAGGCAACCCAGAAGTCCTTTACCGCGGACACGGCTATTCGAAAAGATGATGTTAACCCTGCAGGTGTGTACTTCTTCACACACGCTCTCGCCACTTACCACCATGTACACATCGTGTATCTCGGCAACCTTCAAGCGGAAGCCTGGCGAGGGAGTCGGCCACGACCTGACTAACCTCACAAGTCTCTCGTCGGGTTTATCGCCTATTCGGGTTCCATCCGCAAGGAGATCCGGCCGGGGTGTCGCTCACGGCCCCAAACGATGTGAGCAGGGTTCCCGAGACACCAAACGGGCGCCCGGTACACCGTGCCACGGTGTATCTACTGCAACATAGCCCACCCCTAGGGTCAGCGCTATGCACGGCCCCCAACACATATCCTACAAACACCAGAAACTAGTTGCAACTCCTGGACAGAGATCTAGTAGATTAATAAGTCGAGAGGGGCACTTAAGCATTCCAATGCGTGGTAGTAGCTGTTCATGGATCACAAACACGTAACTGGGTTCCTAAGGACGGTTTCAATGAGACAACCCACCATGTACTCCTACATGGCCTCTCACCGCTACCTTTACCAAATCGTGTTCACACACTTAGCTCACACACGATGGGACATGTTCACACACCATTCCAATTCATTCCCGATGAATCAGACCTGACTCAACTCTAAGCGATGGCAGGCATGACAAACAAGCATGAATGAGTAGGCACAACAGGGCTCAAACAACTCCTACTCATGCTAGTGGGTTTCATCTAATTACTGTGGAATGACAGGTCATGCAGAGGATAAAGGGGTTAAGCTACCGCAACAAGTAACACATGAGTCGTTGTTGTCCTAATGCAGTAAAATAGGGCAAGAGCGAGAGAGTGGGATTATATCGGAATGAACAAGGGGGTTTTGTTTGCCTGGCACTTCTGTAGATATTATAGTTCTTCATCGGTGTCATCGAACTCATCGTCGGAACCACGTCTACCGAGAGGGGACAAACACCGACAACTGAGAAAGAACACAATGAATGCAATGCCACAATATGATGCATGATCATGACATGACAATATGCTGTGATTTGAGCTAATGCATCTAGCTATGATTTAAATGAAGTTGGTTTGAATACATGATTCAAATTCAAACTCCATATATGATTATTTAAATGCCCTTTATTTGAATTGTCCTAAACAGCAACTTTAAGTTGTTCCAACATGCATGAAAAAGGTACAGATGGATAGATTGGATTTTTCTGATAATTTTTCATATATAATTTGTTTGATTTGGAGCTACGGTTGATTTACTATGATTTTTAGAAGTTTAGGCAAATTTCTGGAATTTATAAATAATTTATGATTTATTTAAAATCCCAGAAAACATTACTGCATCAGCAACACATCATGCTGACGTCACAGGTCAACGAAGCCGGGTCCAGGTCAAACCTGGCGTGTGGGGTCCACACGTTAGTGACTAACTAACTAATCTAAATTAATTAGTGTTAAACTACTACTAACCAAAAATGTCAGTGGAGTAATTAAACTTAATTAAAACAAACTAATCTAGGATTAGCTGGGGCCTGGGCCCACTTGTCAGGGACTCAGGAAAAGTCAAACTAGGGTCAAACCGGGTCAAACTCGCCGGAGTTGACCCGGGGCTCGACGCCGGCAGGGCCAGGGACGGCGGGGAGGTGCGGGTTTCCTCCTCCGGCGACCAAATGGCCGGCGGAGGGCGGCTACGTGGAGCTGGAGCTCGAGCGCGTCGAGTGGTGCCGGTGGGAGGAGCCGGGGAGGCCAGAGCTCGCCGGAGCAGAGCTCGCGGCGGCGGCCGGAGTTCGGCCGAGCTCGGGGACGAGGCTATGGTGGTCGTGGAGTGGCGTGCTTAGGTCCTACGGCACCTACGCGGCGCGGCGAGCACGTGGGTGTGCTCGGTTTGGAGCTACGGCGACTATGGCCACGGCGGCGAGAAGCTCGGGCGGCAGCGCGGTTCGGTCTCCGGTGGAGTGACGGCTACCGCATGCAAATGGAGCGCAAAGGAGGGGGGTTCGGGTCAGTGGCTCACGGCGAGTCGGACGAGCAGGTCGGCGAGCTCGGGGACGCGGGGACGGCGGCGAATCGACGGCAGCCTTGACCGAGGAGGAAGAAGGCGAGGTTGCGGACGGCTGTGGCCTACTCCGGTCAAAAGGCCGGTGTGGAGATGGAGAGGAGTCTTGCGGTTCTTGTGGAAGCGTCGAGGCGAAAAGTGCTAGCCGGTGGTCATGGGTGGACAGCGTCAGTGGCGACGACACGCTCGGTTGCGTGGGAAGGAGAGAGCCAGAGGTAGGGGAGAGAGAGTGGCGAGTGAGGGAGAGGAGCGAGGGGGTCGAGGGCGTTCCAACGGTGCACTGGAGGGATCGGGGTGGCTGGGACACGTCGAAGCAGGAGGTGGCGACCGGCGACGCGCGCTTTGCCACGACTTGTCCTCCTGGCGAGGGGTTGAAGACAAACCTGCCCCTCGCTAGGTTGGGCTGGGCCGGCTCTGGTGGACTGGGCTGCTGGTGGGCTACCAGGTAAAGCCAGGTAAGTTTCTGCTTTCTCTCTTTTATTTCTGTTCTCTAATTTTCTGTAATCTTTGCGGCTTTACTAAAAATACTAAAACAGATCCAAAAATCATAACATCAAGCTCAATGCCACTGTTTGGAATATAACCAACAGCAAACATTTTAGTTTATGATTAATTGAGCATTTAAAATATTTTATAGTATTTAAATGCCCAAATGAAAATACCATATGATTTAATTCAGTGACCTTATGTGTCCTGGAAATTTGTGCATCACTTTTGACAGTGGTTTAAGACCAAGGCAGAGGTGATGAACATTTTAGAAGGGCATTTCAGGTTCATTGGAAATGTTTTTATGTTGAACCTATTTGATTTGATCTGGTGCTAGGGTTTGATCAATCCCCCATTTCAAGTTTTCTGGAAAAGTAAACATGATGCAACACTCTAATGCAATCACTAAGCATTACCAGAACTGGGGATGTGACAAGAATAACTACTACTAAATGGCATCACAGGATGCTTTCGAGAATAATGGCCAGAATCATCACACGGGGAACACAAAACATGGCTAGTTTACTGGGTGACTCCCTAAAACACCTAGGGTCATAACAATAACTCCAACATATATGTCAAGGCAGCGGAGTACCTCAACATACTAATTTGTGTGATTAATCTGGCCCAAATGAACATTAGAAATGGAGACATGGGATTTGCAAATGCATCATACTATTTAGAAATCTGGGATGACTCGGACAGCATAACAACTGTAATTGCTCAAACAGATTGGAGACATCCTGCAAAATAGTGGCATGACCACTCAACATCACAATATCAAGGTTCTGAGACCAGCTATGAACATACGGAAGTAGTAAAAACTGAAATGAGATTTGAAACTATCAATTCTATAAGTCTATGGATTAGTAACACGTCATCCTGATAGATAGATGATAAGGCCTAGTTCTTAATCCCCGTAGAAGAGAAGAGGATGACTCAGATCAAAACGACATAAGGTATAAGGAGTAAAAAGAGCCTTACGTTCCCTTCCACAATCAATTCCCTTACATAACTAAAGCATTTCTAGACACAACTTCGACTGGTTTGGCTTGGTAATCCTCTGACAGCAACAAAGCTCGATACCAAAGTTGTCAGGACCCCGATTCCAGGTCACATCGATCTAGCTGGTAACACCTCATATCACTTTGCGGCCTCATGCACGGTATTTCCACGGGTGTCGCCTTACCATGGCCCGGGACCGTTTGCGCCTTTTGGCTCACGTATATGATAGTGTCGCTAGCATCTATATGACAGAGAACCCGGGCCGACATGGCTAGTCGTGAACCCAAAGCGGCACTAACCCATGGGGACAGGCATACATGAATCAACTTCGAGCATGTCGATTGCCAGCGTGTGAATCGGGCTGTAGCACTGGCTAACAGGACTCCGGGAACCCGGGCTGTAGCAGTTAGGTAGGACTCGGATGTCACCGCGTGACATTTCCCAGCAGGCTGCATTACAGAACGAAGTGAAACACATGTCGGCCAACCAACCGCCCCGAGCAAAGAGTGCTGGGCTAGCAGGACTCCAGTGAACCGGGCCGTAGCGGACTACTATGGCTCAAGGAAGCACTAGACTACATTTCCCCATAAGAGAGGCTGCCAGGGATAAACAACTAGATTGTCGGAGCCCACACATACCAAGCATATCAATCATAAACACAATATGCTCGATATGTCTAAATACAACATGGCATCACAACATAACTCTACGACCCAAGTATTTATTCATTAGGCTCCGAGGAGCGAGATATTACAAACATGGGTCTCATGACCCAACATTCAGAGCATACAAGTCAAAGCACATGCGGAAGCTTAACATGTCCGAGTACAGACATCTACAAATGAAGAAGGCTGAGAAGCCTGACTATCTACCAGATCCTGCCGAGGGCACAAGATCGTAGCTGAGGTAACAAGCTAAACGTCTAAGTCCACGCGGAACCACTAGCGAGACTGAAGTCTCTCTGCAAAACATAAATTAAGCAAATGTGAGTACAAATGTACCCAGCAAGACTTACATCAGAACTAACTACATATGCATCGGTATCAACAAAGGGGGTGGTGGAGTTTTTCTGCAGCAAGCCAGCTTTGACTTGGTGGCTATCCTGAACTACGACTGAAAGTAACTCTTTTGAGGTGGCGCACACGAGTCCACATATTCACCATATCAATACACCACTATGGATCTGCTCCCGTCTCCCTACGAGAACGCCATCCATAGCACTCACGCTTATCTTGTGCATTTTAGAGTATCCACTTTCACTTGTCTATGAACTGATATAGGCAACCCAGAAGTCCTTTACCGCGGACACGGCTATTCGAACAGATGATGTTAACCCTGCAGGGGTGTACTTCTTCACACACGCTCTCGCCACTTACCGCCATGTACACGTCATGTATCTCGGCAACCTTCAAGCGGAAGCCTGGCGAGTGTGTCGGCCACGTTCTACCTAAACACTCAAGTCTCTAGTCCAGGTTTATCGCCTATTCAGGTTCCATCCATGAGGGAGTCCGCCGAGGTTTCCACATACGGCCCCGAACAATGTGAGCAGGGTTCCCGAGACACCAAACGGGCGCCGGTACACCGGCCACGGTGTATCTACCGCATCATAGCCCACCCCTAGGGTCAGTGTTACGCACGGCCTCCAACACATATCCTACAAACACCAGAAACTAGTTGCAACTCCTGGACAGAGAACAAGGGTGGTTAAGAAGCCGAGAGAGTAAATTAAGGATCCCAATGTGTGGTAGTAACTGTTCATGGATCACAAACACAGAACTCAGTTCCTCAGGACGGTTTCAATGAGACAACGCATCATGTACTCCTACATGGCCCCTCACCGCTACCATTACCAAATCGTGTTCACACGCTTAGCTCACACACAGTAGGACATGTTTACACACCTCCGATTCATCCCCGATGAATCAGACCTGACTCAACTCTAAGCAGTAGTAGGCATGACAAACAAGCATGAATGAGTAGGCACATCAGGGCTCAAACAACTCCTACTCATGCTAGTGGGTTTGATCTATTTACTGTGGAAATGACAGGTCATGCAGAGGAAAAGGGGTTCAGCTACCGCAGCAAGTAACAGATGAATCATTGTTGTCCTAATGCAATAAAAGAGAGCACGAGCGAGAGAGTGGGATTGTATCGGAATGAACAAGGGGGTTTTTCTTGCCTCGCACTTCTGAAGATATTATAGCTCTTCATCGGTGTCATCGAACTCATCGTCGGAAGCACGTCTATCGAGAGAGGACAAATACCGGCAACAGAGAAGGAGAACACAATCAATGCAATGGACAATATGATGCATGATCATGACATGTCAATATGCTATGTTTTGAGCTAATGCAACTAGCAACATGTTAAATGGAGTTGGTTTGAACCCTAGGTTCAATTTCAAACTCCATATGTGGAGTTTAAATGCCATTATATGATTTGGCCTATACAGGAGCCATAAGTTGTTCTAACATGCATGAAAATGGTATAGATGGAAAGATTGGATTTTTTTGATCATTTTTCATATATAATTTATTTAATTTGGAGCTACGGTTGAATTACTATGATTTTTAGAAGTTTTGGCTATTTTCTGGAATTTTCAGATATTTCTAAAATAGAAATAATCCAGAAAAGGTGTTTATTGCGTCAGCACTGCGTCATGGTGATGTCGGCAGGTCAACTTGGCGGGTCCAGGTCAAACCTGACCAGTGGGGTCTACTGGTCAGTGTCACGGTGCTAGCTAGAGTCAATGACATGTGGGCCCAGTCAACGGCCACGTCAGCTTGGTCAAAGCTGACTCGTGGGCCCACTGCGGTTAGTTAAACTTTAACAGAAAAAATAAACTGTGTTTAGTTAGGAAGTGGGACCCAGCTGTCAGTGTGAGAGAGGGTTAATTAGCTGGGTTATTAGCCCCTAATGACGGCGCCACGTCAGCGTCACCGGGACCTCGCCGGCGGCGACCAAAACGACGGCGGCGCGGCTCGGAAACACGCTACGGGCGGCGGTTTGGCTTGCTAAGGGTACCAGGGCATAGCCCTTGTGCCCACGCATTCAGCAGAGACAGTGGCAGGTCGCGGGGTGACCGGAGCTTGCCGGAAACAAGCTCACGACGGCAGCCGGAGTTCGGATGGGGTCGGGTTCGGCGTTACACGGCACGGCGAGATCAGCTGAGGGGCTCTACGGGTTCCTGGGGTCACAAGGAGCACGCCAGTCCAACAATCGCAAGTGTAGGAGCTCAGGAGCGCGGGGCTCGCCGGCCATGGCGGACGGCGAGCTACGGCCATGGCGGCGCAGCTAGCTAGGGGACGGACCAGAGAGGGAGAGGTGAGGGGAAATACCCCGGGGCTCACAGCGAGGTTGAAGAGTAGCTCGGTGGCTCGGGGGAGGCCCAGCGGATGACGAGCGGGCGGTGGAGATCCACGGCGGCCGGCGGTGAGGAAGACGATGGTGGCGACGATGGAGGCCGTCCGGAGGTGCGTGGCTCGACAGGGAGGACGAGGACGTCGAGACGGAGCTCGCAAGCATGGCGAGGGGTCGAGGGGGAGGCGGTGGCCGTGGTAGCAGCAAGCGGCGACGACGGCAGCGTTCGGTGGCACCGCGGAAAGATGCAGAGGAGGGGGAGGAGATCCAGCGAGAGAGGGGAGAGGGGGTCAGCGGGATCGTGACGACACGGGGAAAATCATCCACGCGTCTAGGGCTCGTCGGCAAGCAGGAGCTGGCGCGGAGCGCTGTAGCCAAGACGGCGGCTGACACCCTCCTCCTGCCCACTGGCAGGAGGTTGAAGACGGTGGAGGGCCTGGTGGGCTGGGCCAGCAGTGCCAGGCCAGGTGGGCTGCAGGTAAGCCAGGTAGGTGGCCCAGGTGAGTCCTTTCTCTCTCTTTTAATTGTTTTTGTTTTTCTATTTTGTGATACTGTTTTGGGCTTTATTAAAAATGTCAGGGCATTTCCAAAAATCATGAAACTAATCACGGATACTGTTTAGAACATATCCAACAGTAAACATTTTAGTTTATGATTATTTGAGCATTTAAAATATTTCATAGCATTTAAATGCCCAAATGCAAATACTATATGATTTAATCCAGTGACCAAATATGTCATGGAAAAATGTGCAACACCTCTGGTTATGGTTATAGCATTTTTCCAGAAATGATGAACATTTTTTTAAAGCCATTTGGATTCACTGAAAATATTTTAGTTGAACCTAGTGAATTCCTTTGATGCTAGGGTTTAGGCAATCCCCATTTCAAGTTTCAAAAGAATTTAAACATTATGCAACAGACAAGTGCTAGCCTAGTGCAGGGTAAGGCTAGGGATGTGACATAGTCCCACTCCATGTCAACATAAAATAAATTTGGAAATAGATGCCAAACCAGTTCGTGATCCTCAATGACCTTTGAATCCTAAAATGAAAGAAGTGGAAAGAAAATAAATACTAAAGCTTCTGGAGGCAGGTATAATTTATCCCGTTGCTGATAGTCAGTGGGTAAGTCTTGTCCATTGTGTCCCTAAGAAGGGAGGTATTACTGTTGTTCCTAATGATAAAGATGAATTGATCCCACAAAGAATTATCACAGGTTATAGGATGGTAATTGATTTCCATAAATTAAATAAGGCTACTAAGAAAGATCATTACCCCTTACCTTTTATTGATCAAATGCTAGAAAGATTATGCAAACATACACATTATTGCTTTCTAGATGGTTATTCTGGTTTCTCTCAAATACCTGTGTCGGCTAAAGATCAACCAAAAACTACTTTTACATGCCCTTTTGGTACTTTTTCTTATAGACGTATGCCTTTTGGTTTATGTAATGCACCTGCTACCTTTCAAAGATGCATGATGGCTATATTCTCTGACTTTTGTGAAAAGATTTGTGAGGTTTTCATGGACGACTTTTCCATCTATGGTTCCTCTTTTGATGATTGCTTGAGCAATCTTGATCGAGTTTGCCAGAGATGTGAAGAAACTAATCTTGTCTTGAATTGGGAAAAGTGCCACTTTATGGTTAATGAAGGTATTGTCTTGGGGAATAAAGTTTCTGAAAGAGGTATTGAAGTTGATAAAGCCAAGGTTGATGCTATTGAAAATATGCCATGTCCCAAGGACATCAAAGGTATAAGAAGTTTCCTTGGTCACGCCGGATTTTATAGGAGGTTCATTAAGGACTTCTCAAAAATTTCTCGGCCTCTGACTAATTTATTACAAAAAGATATACCATTTGTCTTTGATGATGATTGTGTAGAAGCATTTGAAATACTTAAGAAAGCATTAGTCTCTACACCTATTGTTCAGCCACCTGATTGGAATTTACCCTTTGAAATTATGTGTGATGCTAGTGGTTATGCTGTAGGTGCTGTTCTAGGGCAAAGACTTGATAAGAAATTAAATGTTATTCATTATGCTAGTAAGACTCTAGACAATGCTCAAAGAAATTATGCTACTACTGAAAAAGAACTTTTAGCAGTTGTATTTGCTTGTGATAAGTTCAGACCCTATATTGTTGATTCTAAAGTAACTATTCACCTTGATCATGCTGCTATTAAATATTTGATGGAAAAGAAAGATGCTAAACCTAGACTTATTAGATGGGTTCTCTTGCTACAAGAATTTGATTGCATATTGTTGATAGAAAGGGAGTTGAGAACCCCGTTGCAGACAACTTGTCTAGGTTAGAAAATGTTCTTGATGACCCACTACCTATTGATGATAGCTTCCCTGATGAGAAATAAATGTTATAAGTACTTCTCGTAGTACTCCATGGTATGCTGATTATGCTAATTACATTGTTGCTAAATTCATACCAACTAGTTTCACATACCAACAAAAGAAAAAGTTCTTCTATGATTTGATACATTACTTTTGGGATGACCCACATCTTTATAAAGAAGGAGTAGATGGTGTTATTAGACGTTGTGTACCTGAGCATGAACAGGAACAGATCCTACGCAAGTGTCATTCCGAGGCTTATGGAGGACACCACGCTGGAGATAGAACTGCACATAAGGTATTGCAATCCGGCTTTTATTGGCCTACTCTCTTCAAGGATGCCCGTAAGTTTGTCTTGTCTTGTGATGAATGTCAAAGAATTGGTAATATTAGTAGACGTCAAGAAATGCCTATGAATTATTCACTTGTTATTGAACCATTTGATGTTTGGGGCTTTGATTATATGGGACCCTTTCCTGCCTCTAATGGATACACACATATTTTAGTTGTTGTTGATTACGTTACTAAGTGGGTAGAAGCTATTCCAACTAGTAGTGCTGATCATAACACTTCTATTAAAATGCTTAAGGAGGTTATTTTTTCAAAGTTTGGAGTCCTTAGATATTTAATGACTGATGGTGGTTCACACTTTATTCATGGTGCTTTCCGTCAGATGCTTGCTAAGTATGATGTTAATCATAGAATTGCATCTCCCTATCATCCACAGTCTAGTGGTCAAGTAGAATTGAGTAATACAGAGCTCAAATTAATTTTGCAAAAGACTGTTAATAGGTCCAGAAAGAATTGGTCCAAGAAACTTGATGATGCATTATGGGCCAATAGAACTGCATATAAAAATCCTATGGGAATGTCTCCGTATAAAATGGTTTATGGAAAAGCATATCACTTACCTCTCGAACTAGAACATAAGGCATATTGGACTATTGAAGAGCTCAACTATGATTTCAAACTTGCGGTGAGAAGAGGTTATTTGATATTAGCTCACTTGATGAATGGAGAACCCAAGCTTATGAAAATGCCAAGTTGTTTAAAGAAAAAATTAAAAGATGGCATGACAAAAGGATACAAAGGTGTGAGTTTAATGTAGGTGATTATGTATTGCTATACAACTCTCGTTTAAGATTTTTTGCAGGAAAACTTCTCTCTAAATGGGAAGGCCCCTACGTTATCGAGGAGGTCTATCGTTACGGTGAAATAAAGATCAACAACTTCGAAGGTACAAATCCGAAGGTGGTAAACGGTCAAAGAATCAAACATTATATCTCAGGTAATCCCATAAATGTTGAAACCAATATTATTGAAAACGTAACCCCGGAGGAATACATAAGAGACACTTTCCAAAACGTTTCAGACTCCGAAAAGGAATAGGTGTGTGGTACGGTAAGTAAACCGAATCCAAAACAATTTTTAAGGCAATATTTCTCTGTTTTGGAATATTTAGAAAAATAGAAAAATAAGTAGCAGTCCGGGAAGGACACGAGGGCCCCACCAGGGTGGTGGGCGCGCCCTACCCCCTTGGGTGTGCCCCCCTACCTCGTGAGCACCTCGTGTGCCTTACGGACTTCGTTTTCTTGCACGATACGTATTTTAGTCGGTAAAAATTCATTATATAACCTCCCGAAGGTTTTGACTCCCGTATCACGCAAATCTCCTCTGTTCTTGGTTCGAGCTGTTTTCTGTCAGGGTTTTCAAGGCTAGGCATCATGTCGTCCCCCTCCTCCAACAATGGTGACAACGATGCTTGGCTAATGAAGATAGATCTGAAGAGGGAAGAACCCATGAAGATCAACAAGGATGAAAGGATCAAGAAGGCCACGGGGGATCAAGCTCTGGCGTGAAGACATCCTTCAACTTGATCATAATCTTCTTACCCCAATCGAGATCGAACCTTTCAGGATGATTGAGTTAGCTTCGTATCTGTAACAAGTATCTCACACAAGAAAATATTTTGTTGAAGGAGCATATTGTCGCACTCAAGGGCATTATTCGCAAACTGGAGGACCTCTTACGCTCGATGTGCGATTATCCATCACCTCCACCTTCTTCACCGACAAAGGAGACATAATCATATGGGTATGGGCACTCCCCTTGGCAACTGCCAAGCTTGGGGGATGTGCCCCGGTATCGTATCACAATCACAACTCCTACCTTTACCATTTTTCTTAGTTCGTTCCTATTAGTAGTATCTTGATCTAGTAGAATAAAGTTTATGGCATGATCTAGTTTTGAGTTTTTCTTTATGATCTCTCTATGTAATCGAGTCCGTGAGCTATATAATAAAGATTAGTGTTGAGTCAAGGGCTTGATTATTTTGCCATGATCTTGAGTGAATAAAAGAAAAGAGAAAAGAATAAAAAGAAACAAAGAGTTCATATTGATCTTATTGAGAGTAATGACTTCACATAGAAAGAGTATGATGATTAAAAGTTGTTGGGAGTTGGCAGACATAGATTTGGTCATCGTTGCAATTAATAGGAAGTAATAAGGAAAGAGAGGTTTCACATATAAATATATTATCATTGACATCTTTTATGATAGGGAGCACTCATTAAAATATGACATGATAAAGAGTTGATGTTGGACAAGGAAGACAACGTAATGGGTTATGTTTTCTTATATCTGAGATAAAGTATGTTGTCATGGATCCTCTAACATGTTGAGTTTGCCTTTCCCCCTCATGTTAGCCAAATTCTCAGCACCAAGTAGAAATACTACTTGTGCTTCCAAATACCATTAAACCAGTTTTGCCATGAGAGTCCACCATATCTACCTATGGATTGAGTAAGATCCTTCAAGTAAGTTGTCATCGGTGCAAAGCAATAAAAATTGCTCTAAATATGTATGATTGATTGGTGTGGGAGAAATAAGCTTTATACGATCTTGTGATGTGGAAGTAATAAAAGCGACGGACTGCATAATAAAGGTTCATATCACAAGGGTCAATATAAAGTGACGTTCTTTTCGCATTGAGATTTTGTGCATCCAACCATAAAAGCTCATGGCAACCTCTGCTTCCCTCTTCGAAGGGCATTCCTTTTAGTATCTTCTACCTTATGCTAGAGCCATGTTGATCTTCACCTTTCCTTTTTCATTTTATCCTTTGGCAAGCCCAGCATGTTGGAAAGAACATGATATATATATATATATATATATATATATATATATATATAATTGGATGTAGGGGAGCATGATTTATTATTGTTGACATTACCCTTGAGGTAAAAGGTTGTGGGGCGAAACTATAAGCCCCTATCTTTCTCTGTGTCCGATTAAAACTTCATAACCACAAGTATTGCGTGAGTGTTAGCAATTATGAAGGACTAGATTATAGTTGAGTATGTGGACTTGCATTTAGCTCGACATAGACTCTTTCCGATGTTATGATAAATTGCAATTGCTTCAATGACCGAGGTTATAGTTTCTTTGGTGCTCAATAAGGTTTCTGATTCATACTTTTGCATTGGGAATAGATCATCACTTGAATATAAGTAATCATATGACAAAATCTATATATGTTGCTGTTATGACAATAATCATGATGCCTTCATGTCTGTATTCTATTTTTATCGACGCCTCTACCTCTAAACATGGGACATATTTATTGTTATCGGCTTTTCGCTTGAGGACAAGCGAGGTCTAAGCTTGGGGGAGTTGATACGTCCATTTTGCATCATGCTTTTATATCGATATTTATTGCATTATGGGCTGTTACTTCACATTATGTCACAATACTTATGGCTATTCTCTCTTATTTTACAAGGTTTACATAAAGAGGAGAATCCGGTAGATGGATTACGATTTGGAAAAGGAGCAAATATTAGAGGCCTATTCTGCACAACTCCAAAAGTCCTGAAACTCCACGGAATATCTTAAAATAAATAATAAAAAATCCTCGCCAAAGATGAAGGCCAGGGGGCCCACACCCTGTCCACGAGGGTGGGGGCGCGCCCTCCCTTAGGGCGCGCCCCCCTACCTCGTGGGCCCCCTGGTGGCTCTCCATGACCATCTTCTGCTATATGAAGTCTTTCGTCAAGAAAAAAACCAGAGGCAACCTTTCGGGACGAGACTCCGCCGCCACGAGGCGGAACCTTGGCGGAACCAATCTAGGTCTCCGGCAGAGCTGTTCTGCCGGGGACACTTCCCTCCGGGAGGGGGAAATCATCGCCATCGTCATCACCAACGCTCCTCTCATCGGGAGAGGGCAATCTCCATCAACATCTTCACTAGCACCATCTCATCTCCAAACCCTAGTTCATCTCTTGTATCCAATTCTTGTCTCCAAGTCCAGGATTGGTACTAGTAGGTTGCTAGTAGTGTTGATTACTCCTTGTAGTTGATGCTAGTTGGTTTATTTGGTGGAAGATCATATGTTCAGATCCTTTATGCATATTATTACCCCTCTGATTATGAACATGAATATTCTTTGTGAGTAGTTACGTTTGTTCCTAAGGACAAGGGAGAACTCTTGCTATTAGTAGTCATGTGAATTTGGTATTCGTTCGATACTTTCATGAGATGTATGTTGTCTAGCCTCTAGTGGTGTTATGTGAACGTCGACTACATAACACTTCACCATTATTTGGGGCTAGAGGAAGGCATTGGGAAGTAATAAGTAGATTATGGGTTGCTAGAGTGATAGAAGCTTAAACCCTAGTTTATGCGTTGCTTCGTAAGGGGCTGATTTGGATCCACTTGTTTCATGCTATGGTTAGGTTTACGTTAATACTTTTGTTGTAGCGGATGCTTGCAATAGATGTTAATCATAAGTGGGATGCTTGTTCAAGTAAGGACAACACCCAAGCACCGGTCCACCCACATATCAAATTATCAAAGTACCGAACGCGAATCATATGAACGTGATGAAAACTAGCTTGACGATATTCCCATGTGTCCTCGAGAGCGCTTTTTCTTATATAAGGGTTTGTCCAGGCTTGTCCTTTGCTACAAAAAGGATTGGGCCACCTTGCTGCACTTTATTTACTTTTGTTACTTGTTGCTCGTTACAATTTATCTTATCACAAAACTATCTGTTACCACTTATATCGATTACTTGCAGAGAATACCTTGCTGAAAACCGCTTATCATTTCCTTCTGCTCCTCGTTGGGTTCGACACTCTTACTTATCGAAAGGACTACGATAGATCCCCTATACTTGTGGGTCATCAAATATTACTGCTTAGATCATATAGATCACAAGCACCGTTAAACCAACCAATGGAAAGGAAAATGTGATTATCAGGTTAGACAGAACAATGGAAAGGAAAATGTCTTTAAGCACATATTTCAAGGGTATATCCTTCCCAAGGACAAGCAGAGCATGATATCTGTGACAAGATATAATGTAGAAAACTCTTTAGGTAAGAGGAGAGAAGTTTAATGACATTACCCATACAACGGTGTTTGGATAATTGAGCAGGAAACATTTAGCATTGGGCTTCAAACGTTCTTGTTGAAAATCGGAGTACCACAGACATGCTTCGAGATAGCTTTGACATGGTCTTCAAGCAAAGATCGAACTTGGATACACAAAGGATTAATCAGGAACAACATATAGAATAAGTCTTACGATTTCTTCATGGAAGAAGGGTTAACCTTGCTAAATAGGAAAACTATAACAAAAGGTTCCCGGCCAGGTGTGCTAGGCATGACATCACCTTACCGGGTCATATAAAGACCAATGTTATAACTCTTGCGAATATTTTCCAACCATCATATCTGACCGAAATTCAGATCTGATTGGTGTCAGGATACCTCAGACTCGGGATACCTGAGAAGAAAAGGTGCAACACAATTGACGAGATGATAATGTAAGATTCTCGGGAAATGAACTATGGAAGCGAGTTCCGAACAAGGGTTCATCATTAAGCCAAGGAGAGGATGAGGAGGTGGCTGATAGACTAAGCGATAATTCAACGAGGTATCCAAAAAAAAGATGAATCTCCACAATTATATGGTAAGGAGATAAAATTTGTCAGATCAAATGATATAATGAAATATGCTCGAGGAAAACATACACAATTAATCATTGGTTGAAAGGTGCGCCCGAAATATGGGTTGGGTTGCACGACCAATGTCAGAATGTTGATGCAATAATCGATAGTCCAAGAATGAACGGCCGACCATTAACTTCGAAGCAATAGGGTTGCTAGAAGGGCAGAATCCAAACAACATCATTCACTTGTTGGTACCCCGGTTGGAATCAACAGGAGGACCTAGAAAGAATGGTGATGGTGAGAAGTATCACTATACCAAGAATTCTTAAGAGGTGGAGAAATCCTCACAACATCCTTGTCATCAAGTACATTAATACTTCAAGGTAGAACATCATACAAGCTGGATAGCAAGTTTCATCCATAACATGAACAAGTTTGTGTTGGGGGAAGGCAAGAATGTTGTCAATGATAACACAACCATCGAGGGGCAGGGATGGTATTTCCCATCAAGTATTTGATTGATATCGTGGAAGAGCTCAAAATGTTGATGATGATCACAACAATTTTGTCGAGAGGCTCCACAAGGAAGAAATCGAACAGCGACTGCTCAAGCAGAAGTACTGATGCAGCAAAAGATTATTGGAACTACAGATACAACACCAACTAGGAATCAAGCTTGCCGTTCGAGGTGAAACGATAAGACAAGGAAGATTGACATAAGCTTAGCTCATCGTCGAAAGTTGTGCTCCGGGAAGAAGGACCAGGTAGCACAGTTAAAAGTTTGCACGATAATGATATAGCCGATAAGGCTAGGAATGACTTGAAGGATTATTAAACTCGTAAGCAACAAGAATTACTTAGAGTTATTGAATCGGAGTGCGGAATCGATTCACTTATCGGTGTTCTCGGTGACTAATAACTTTCGAGAACACAGGGGGATCCTAGATCGGTGAGAAACAATACTAGATGAAGACTCGCAGGAAGCAACACAGTTCTCGAGATACCAGAGGTTAATACTCGAGGAAGATAAAAAATAGAGGTTGCGGAGATGTATCGATCAACAAAAGACAAGTGCTTTAACTTGTCTGAGAAATGGAATCAAGGAGAAAATGTGGTCGGGATCACGATTGCAAATGATCAATACATAGATACCAGATGATTTCATATCAAGGAAATAGTTATTATTACAAGAAGCTTCTATGATAGGATCTACATCGTGTCCATGGGCATGAACACAAAGTTCAAGGTCGACTCCGACTTCTTTAATGCATAACTTTTCATTTACTTCTCGCCTTCAACGAAGTTGTGGTGTTGAAATTTTATCTGTCATAACACCAGTAGAGTATGACCCGTAGTAGTTTCCGGGTTCACACAGATTAGAAAAAGGCATATGTCCAACCCATCAGGGCCTCTTAGGAACATATACCACAAACTTCAGGAGTAATTATCACCAGCTCGAAAGTAGAGCATGGTTGACAAAGCAAAGGATACAATTTACCAAAGGCATTATATTCTCGTGGAAAGGCTCGCCAGGTTATTGAATAAGGAGGACACAGTCAAATAATAATCCAATAAAGGATCTGACGGTCCATAGCGGAGCTGATGTGAGCATCGGCACACAACCAGTTGAAGAAAGGATGCAAGGGCATCAGATTATAGAACATCTGAATGATTCAATGCTTAGATATCAAAAGAATTATGATTTCCAAATCGAAGGATCAGAAGCAGACGCTCTGATCAAGGGTGGATAAGTTCAATAGACCAAAGGGTACAATTGACAGCAAATAGATTGGTCGAGAACAAGCTCATGTTCAAAATGACGTCTGAGACAGAAAGATAACTTAAAAGGGTCAACTAATGATTGTGTGCATTCTCACTCATGTTGAATCAATAGGATCAAAATGACGGTGTCTAAGGATACTATCGAATATTGCCAGACATATGGAAAGCATCCATAATGCAAGCAGACAATTATGGCAGAGCAATAAGCTACTCAGGAATTTTGGAGGATGGAATAGTATTTCGAAGACCATTGTGAAACACATGAACAACTGGGGATGAGTGGATACTCGATAAGGGCGACAAATTATCCGTAGGGGTATTCAGGTGGCAAGGAACTGCAAGACAGTAGGCACAAAATATTCTCGGAACAATAGAGGGGATTCCAGGGTATCTTGTTATAACAAGATCAACTAGGAATAAAAGTAAGAACTGCAAATGTATGTATTTATCCATAGGGATATTTCGATGGTAGGGAATTGCAAGAGCAACGGGCACAAAGTCACAAAAGAGTATCGGAGAGTAACTTCGAAATCTTCGGTGCAGCAGGCGATCATTTGTGCTAAGGGCTCTCCGGGAAGAAGTAGTTACGAGAACCTATAGTCAGAGTTAGTAAATTCATTTTAACCCGAATAGAAGAGAGATCAGAGTCCCAGAGTATAGAAGAGGAATAAAAGATCCTAATACCACCCAATGGCGACATGGGCCCATGGGCCGCACAGCCATGTAAGTAAAAAGTTTTGCAATGTCTAGACTCGACTTCGGCCAAGGAGTGTGGAAGGGGGATTCCTACAGGCGATCGTCTCGATACCAACTTGACGCCCCGATTCAATCGTACACTAATCATGCACGCAAATGTGTACGATCAAGATCGAGGACTCACGGGAAGATATCACAATGTAACTCTAAAACATAAATAAGTCATACAAACATCATAATACAAGCCAGGGGCCTCGAGGGCTCGAATACAAGTGCTTTCGATCATAGACGAAGTCGTGGAAGCAACAATATCTGAGTCTGAGACATAAGTTAAACAAGTTTGCCTTAAGAAGGCTAGCACAAACTGGGATACAGATCGAAAGAGGCGCATGCCTCCTGCCTGGGATCCTCCTAACTACTCCTGGTTGTCGTCAGCGGGCTGCACGTAGTAGGCACCTCCGGTGTAGTAGGAGTCGTCGTCAACGGTGGTGTCTGGATCCTGGGCTCCAACATCTGGTTGCGACATCCAGGTAGAAGGGATAGGGGGAAAAGAAGGAGAAAGCAACTGTGAGTACTCATCCAAAGTACTCGCAAGCAAGGAACTACACTACATATGCATGGCTATATGTGTAAAGGTCCATATCGGTGGGTGAGCTGCAGAATGCCGAATAAGAGGGGATAACTAATCTCGCCGAAGACTACGCTTCAGCAACCTCCGCTTCTTGCAGCATGTAGAAGAGAGTAGACTGAAGTCCTCCAAGTAGCATCGCATAGCATAATCCTACCCGGCGATCCTCTCCTCGTCGCCCTGCTAGAGAGCGACCACCGGGTTATATCTGGCACTTGGAAGGGTGTGTTTTATTAAGTATCCGGTTCTAGTTGTCATAAGGTCAAGGTACAACTCCAAGTCGTCCTGTTACCGAAGATCACGGCTATTCGAATAGATAAACTTCCCTGCAGGGGTGCACCACATAACCCAACACGCTTGATCCCATTTGGCCGAACACACTTTTCTGGGTCATGCCCGGCAGCGGAAGATCAACATGTCGCAGCCCCACCTAGGCGCAACAGAGAGGTTAGCACGCCGGTCTAAACCTAAGCGCACAAGGGTCTGGGCACATCGCCCATAGCACACCTGCATGTTGCGTGGGCGGCCGGAAGCAGACCTAGCCTAAAAGGCGTTCTAGTCCAATTCGGCGCGTGCCGCTCAGTCGCTGACGTCACGAAGGCTTCGGCCGATACCACGATGTCGAGTGCCCATAACTTTCCCACGTAGTTGGTTAGTGCGTATAGACCTAATGGCTAGACTCAGATCAAATACTAAGAACTCGTTAAGCGTGTTATTTTTAAGTATCCGCGGATGCCGACCAGGGCCAAGCCCACCTCTCTCCTAGGTGGTCTTAACCTGCCCTGCCGCTCTGCCACAAAGTAATAGTCGGGGGCTGCAGGAACCCAGGCCCACCTCTACCGGGATGGAGCCACCTGTCCTTTCAGCCCCCTCATCAAAATCACTTGCGGGTACTCAACGAGCTGACCCGACTTTAGTCACCACATGTGTCATGTATATAAAGTATATAGTATATACCCGTGATCACCTCCCGAGAGATCACCGCCCAGTAGTATAGCATGGCAGACGGACAAGAGTGTAGGGCCACTGATGGAACACTAGCATCCTATTCTAAGCAGTAGGATAGCAGGTAAGGGTAACAACTATAGCAACAATGACAGGCTATGCAACAGAATAGGATTAACCGAAAGCAGTAACATGCTACACTACTCTAATGCAAGCAGTATAGAGAAGAATAGGCGATATCTGGTGATAAGGGGGGGCTTGCCTGATTGCTCTGGCAAGAAGGAGCGGTCGTCAACACCGTAGTCATACTGGGTAGCAGCGGCGTCGGTCTCGGTGTCTAGCGAGAGAAGAGGGGGAAGAAACAATAAATACAATGCAAACAAATGCATGATGATGCATGACATGACAAGGCGTGATGCTAGGCGTGCCCTAACGCGGTATGAGGTGATACCGGTGAAGGGGGGAAACATCCGGGAAAGTATCCCCGGTGTTTCGCGTTTTCGGGCAGAGGAGCCGGAGGGGGAAAGTTGCAATTTTGATATGTTAGGGGTGTGTGGCGGACGAACGGGCTGCATATCGGATTCGTCTCGTCGTTCTGAGCAACTTTCATGTTGAAAATAATTTAATCCGAGTTACGGATTAAAAGATATGATTTTCTAAAGATTTACTAATTTTTCGGAATTTAATTAATTATTTAATTTAATACGAAATTGGATTTACGACATCAGCATGATGTCATGTTGACGTCAGCAGTCAACAGGGGTTGACTGGTCAACCTGACCAGCGGGTCCCACTGGTTAGTGAGACATTTTAATTAAACATATTAATTAACCTAATCACGATTAATTAGTTTAGTTATTTGATTAGTTTAACTAATCAAAATTAATTAAATTAATTAATTCTTTAATTAATTAGTTGATTAATTAATTAATTAATTAATATTAATTTTGTTTCCTTTTTTTAAAATGTTACGGGGCGTGGGCCGTTTGGCGATGTTGAAGGGCCTTAGCGGGCGGGCACACAGGTTACGGGCACGCAGGCGCTGATGGGCGAGCCCGGCGACGGCGCCGCCCGGCTGCGAGGCAACCGGGGCAGTGGCGAGGCGCCGTAGTCTCCGACGAGTGGAAGTGGCAGCAGCAGCCACCGGCGAGTGGAGGGACGCGGGAGGCCGTGCGGCGATCGGCGCCGGAGCGGAGCTCCAGCGGCGTGGGCGGAGCTAAGCGGCGTCGGCGATGGACGTGGGAGGAGGCGCGCGAGCAGGTGGCTTGCGCGAAGCGGCGCTGGGTGCGCCGGCCGGAGGCGAGGCAAGGCGAGGTCGAGGCGAGCAAAGGCGGCAAAGAAGAAAGATACGCGCTGCTGGAGGGGGGGGGGAGGCGCGCCAGGGCGATGGAGCCGAGCTAGGGGCCGCGCGGGCGCGGGCGCATGTGTTCAAGGGCACGAAGCGAGGAGGGCGAAGTGGCGAGCCACGGTGGCGCGGCGAAGCGCGTCTTGAGGCCGGATGGGGCAGGCGCGGGCGAAGCCGGACGACGGTCGCGCGAGGGGCTTCGACCACGGTGAGCGAGCAGCGGGAGGCGGCGGCGGTCGGGCTCGTGCACGTGTGTGCGCACGGGGACAGGGGGAGAGGAGGAAGAGGGTGAGCTCACGGGGGAAAGCAGCGAACGGGGCAGCGGGGCTCGTGGGGGTTGATGGGGACGACGACGATGGGGAGGCAGGCTGGCGGAGGAGCTCCGGCGTGGCGACGTCCAACGGCGAGGCTGCGAGGCGGCGTCGGGCGGTGACCTCCTCCTCGATCCCGATCCAATCGGGGAGAGGGGGAGATATTTTCGTGGGAGGGTGAGTGGGGTGTCGGTGGCGGTTCGGGTCCTGGAGGGAGTGGATAAGGGGAGTGGGGGGAGTGGCCGGCTGGGCCGGTTTGGGCCTGCCCAGTTGGGTTTGGTGGCAGTGGGCAAAGGCCTGTGGGGTTTCTCCTTTCATTTTTGTTTGTTTGTTTGTTTTCTCTTTTGTATTTTCTATTCTATTTTATTTCATTTTAAATCATTTAGGCAAGTTTTAAAATGAGTTGGTTGCACTATAATTACCTATGCCATTTTTGGCACAGCCCGAACATTTTTGTTTTAACTTTTGAAAACTTTTATTGTTTGCCTATATTTTAAATTTGAAATATGAACTGGGTTTCGAACTGACGCGAGTTTATCAATAGTAATCGAGGTGACGTGGCATCATTAGCGGAGGTTAACTGTAGCTTAGTTATCCGGGCATCACAAGTAGCATGCTTTTACCCCTGTACTTCTAAATGATGTGTGCTTGTTTTTTTTAAAGTTGAACTTATTGTCGCAAGGGAATTGAACTGATATGTTTGTTGCAATATAAACTCGAGTAGCATTTATTTTTTGTAGTGTTTTGCTTACTCAATTAGAACTTATGATTATCTAATTTTTGTTTGTACTTCTGAATTTCAATTTCCTTCTTTTATTTTATTGTTTGGAGGCTGAATTTTTTGTTTCATTATGATTTGTTAAATTCATTTTTCCTCTGCGTTTTTTTGTCAGCTTCTCTTCCCTACTTTTGATCCGCCGTCATTTGCGGCCACCATGAAGCCAACGAAGAATCTGGGCATTGGTGCTTGATTGTTCTGAATTTCTGGTTCCGTCGTTTCGAGTGTCTTGATTCACTGCGCGATGAAACCTGGAGTTATGCAGTTAGATTCTTAAGGACTATGACAGATAACATCAAGAAGCTTTGGAGGGAGTCCAGCGTAGACAGGGCCAAACCGTTCTCGCCGGTGCATATTGATGGTTTCTCTTGCGAGTTTGTGCGGGTGCCACAACAGAAAAACACGTGAGTATCCGTTTTTAATGATTTTTTGTTAGTTATTTTTGTTGCTGGGAGGGTGGTGTTCCTGTATTTTCGGATTTGTGATGTACCCTTTTATTTTATTTTTTTTAACTTGCATGATTGTGGATTCTTTGTGTTACAAAGCTGCAAGACCTATCATTGCCGGGAGGATGGTGTGATTGAAATGTTGTATTACAGCCACGAAGACATTCTTGACATTAGGAAGACTTTTCTGTATACCTGCGCAACTAGCGATGTGTTTGGTGTTGACTTCTGTGGTTTGTTTGGCATCGAACCTTGTACATAATGCATGACCTTTTGTAATTTTTTGCAGCTTGTACTTCTTGATTGGTACTGTCATGAATTATGTATTTGAACTTTACCCTTGATGCGGTCTTTTATTTATTTTATTTTTGCAGGTGAGTGGCTGGATCTTGATGAGCATGACTACATGATCTTTGGCAGCCAGTTCTCGGAGCTCGAGCATGTATCTATTGATCTTAGCCAGGGGCGTTCTCCAGAAAAGACGAGATCTGGTGTTATTAAGGGGCGGTTGGGAGCTCTGAAAGGTTCTACGGCTGCTTGTGCAGATAGCCCCTCTACACCCAAGAATCCCATTGTGGAATTGCTAGACAACGATGATGATGCGTTTGACAAGATTGCTGGCATGGGAAGAGTCACTAGGAGTGCTGCTGCTGCCAAGGGTTTATCCCCACTTGCTGGAATAGTGGCCCGTGGAGCTGGTGGTGCTAGGAAGAATCCTACTTTGGATTATGGCAATGTTACAAGCACGAAGCGTGCACCCAGAGCTCCTATAAATTTTTGCTCCCCTGTGCAGAAGCTTCACCCTCATAATTTCCCTCACCTGGACAAGGCTCGCAAGTTGTATAATATGTTGCTTAGCGATGAAGCATGTGAGAAGTATGCCGAGTGAGTATCTCTCATTACGTTTCCTCTTCTTTTCCTCTGTTGTTTGTAAATGCTAGATAAATATGACCTGAACTGTTACTTTTTATACAACTTGAACTGCTATGAATGCCTTATATTGCTTCCCCTGCTTTTTGTTCTTATGCATTACTGCAGAATACATTCTCAATGATACCTCAGCCCGATGGTAGTGTAACCAGCTTCACTGGGAAACGCATCTGGGAAGTTTTTGCACCTAGGAAAATGATGGAGGGTGATGTAATGGACTTCCTCATTGATTATTGGAAGAAAGATCCCGATAGAAATGCTGATTTTGCATCTGGGAAAAGGGTATTGCTGAGTCCATATTTCATCACGGTAATCAATCAGATCGTTTGTTTCTCTTAAACAAGACTGCCTATTGTTTTATGAGTTTAATAATACTTTTCTTGTTGATCCTTTCCCCCTTGTCTATTTCTTTCTGGGATTTTTGCAGGTTGTGCTTGACTGTACATTTTATGGTGAGGAAAATAAAGTGTTTAATGTGGAGAGTGCAGCGAGAGATTTCGAGAGCTATGTCAAAGAAAAGGAAGAGTTGCTCACTGCCGACCTTGTGAGTTCTACTAGCTGATTTTTGGTTTTATTTGTTTGTTGTCATGCTGGTTTTTATTTTGAATATTTAATATCTCTTTTTTGGTCATTTGTTTTTAGATCATGATGCCTCTATTCAAGCCTATGGTATTACCAAAGGATAAGAAAGTGAACCAATTTTCCTTATATGTCATGAGTCGGTACCCAAGTAGCGTCGACATCCTTGACTCTTTACCTTATCCGAGAACCATCATCCTTCAAAGAACACCTATCATAAAGACTGCGAGAAGATTGTGAGTGACATTTATTATCTCTTCTGGATTAATTTTTCCGCATCTTTGTTTCTGCTTTTCTATGACCTGAAAATGTGTGGTTTCTTTTCTTTTTTTACAGATCTCCAGAATGGTCGAAGTAATGAAGGCTTTTTATGGTGATGCTCAGTACAATGCGAGCAAGCAGCCCAAATGGGAGTTTTTTGCAAAGAAACCAACGTTTGTGAAGGTTCCACTTCAAGGGGCGAATGAATGTGACCATTATACTGTGAAGTATGTGGGATCCCATGATGGTGAAAAGATCGTTGGGAACATTCGAGATAATGATGTGGATTCTGGTTGAGCTTCTCACTTTTCTGTGTTTGGCTGATTGTGTATTCTTATTTTTAATGTGTCATGATTTTTGATAATTTGTTTTATTGTTTTGCAGCCTCGTATTGTTGATTGGAATGTTGACGATCTGTATAGAGTTGTGTTCAACTGGAATAACCAGCTTCTGGTGACGGAGCTTCCCAAGGAGTTTCAGGCTATGGCTCCTGGTGCATAGAAGAAATGGTCATCATTTGCGTAGTGAAATGGATAGTTGTGTCATATATCTCTTGAAAGCATTGTAGGCTTTGATTGCAGTGTTTGGATGTCTTGTCAAGTACTATGTAATTATTGGTATATTTTGTGTTGTGTTTAAGTGTGGCACAATGTTTAACAAACTTTTTTTCCATGATGATAGTGTGGTTGAATAGCTATTTTCACTTATGTATGTTTCATTGGGAATTCGTTTTGGTGAAGTTCTATTTTTTGTACTGAAGTCTTGTAAACTAGTTGAACTGAAAACACCTTTTTCCAAGTTCATTATGATTTGTTGCTGGAAAAGTGATATTTATTTTATTTTCATCTGTCCCAACCTAGGTTGGACCTTTATAGTTTCTGTACCCTCTTTTCTTGTACTTAT
Source organism: Aegilops bicornis (assembly GCA_021605145.1). Lineage (NCBI taxonomy): Eukaryota > Viridiplantae > Streptophyta > Magnoliopsida > Poales > Poaceae > Aegilops > Aegilops bicornis. The sequence goes on from CM038674.1 coordinate 517,099,956, forward strand.
AGTATAGTTCTGTTAGTTCTGAATTGTAATGTCATTCAGTGTAAGGCTTTTAAAATTGGTGTCACGATGGCACTTGTGGATCTAGCGTGAGTGGAGTGACGCTTCCTTGTTATGTAGAACTGATTTCATATAATGTATTAGAACTGAAGTTTTTTTGGGATTGAAATTATTTACGACCAAGTTGCTACGTGATCTCTAGCTAGATTTTATTGAAGTATAAGAAATTTAGCAAAATTTGAGAGCCAAATTTTTGTTTGAACTTCTTGAATTTTAGTAGTTGAACCTCATAGTAAAAGTTAAAGCACTGGTTTAAATTAGCTACATTTAACAAACAACCGTATAAAGTTCATAATTACTTCACTAGTCAATGTGGGCTGATGCTTCTGTTCTTTGTTTTTTGTTAATTTTTGTCCTTGGATGAACTTTAATCTATTTGGTTGAGTCTTGGCCATCTTTCTCAAGGCATTAATTGGTACCATCATAGCACTTACCGAATAAACTAAGTTGTATTGAGATTTCAATTGTGCTAGTACTTTGATCATTTTATTTTCTTGTGTTGTCTGAAGCTAGTGCCTCACTGGTCAATGTGGGCTGATGCTTCTGTTTTGTTTTCTTGTGATATTTCTCCTTGGTCGAACTGATATCCTTTTGATATAGTTTTGGCCTTCTTTTTTCTAGGTTGTAGTTCTTCTCAATGCAATGTTTGGTTTGATCATAGTACTTGCCTTATAGACTAAGTTGTACTGAGATTTCAGTTGTACTATTACTGTTATTCTTAGTGCGTCGATGTTTTATAGAATGCGAACTGAAGCTTCCGGTTCCTTTTTATATTTTGTAGAATGAATGTACCGTTTCTTCAAGTGTACCAGACCTCTCAGCCCTAGCATGCTAGTGACTAGGAAATACATACTGATTGTTCTTTGCTTTTCCTATTGCAGTACTCAGTAATTTTCTAACTACTATTAGCACAATGTTGTTAGTAGTGAATGTTGTCGTCGGCTAAAACTTAGTCTTTTTAGTGTTCTTCTGAAACTAAAAACTGATTTCTTAGTGTGATAGTACTACCGTAAATGTCTAAGGCATCTTTGGCGTCCAAGTCTAATATTTTCTATTGTCCTTAGTTAGTCCGCCACTATTTTTGTTTTTGTGAAAATATCCATGTGTGATTTTGTTTCTCCATGACTAGTCTGCGTGGCAGCCATCAAGTTTCAACTTCAACCTACTTCAACTTCAAATGATGGATCAACAAAATAGGAAGCTAGCAAACTTGTTGAACGACATAAGCAAACGATGTACTTGATAGACATAGGAAAACTTGTTCAAACCCTGCACACATAACATAAGGTAGCTGGTTCAACATAATGTAAGCAAACTACAAATCTGAAATAACAAGATTAAGGACGGGCAGAAGTGCGAGCAACACGAATGCAGACTTTCTTGCATCTTCATCCCACGAAGTTGCAGTGGTAGTAGGGTTCAGCCTCCTACTCTTTTGAAATATCCCAACCTGTCACGGTGTTGTCGATTGTCTTCCATGACTTGTACGTGGCATACGCATTTATTCCTGCGTACGTGATGAGGTTGTCTGGCAGCGGGCTGGTCCCCCACAGTTTGTGGTCTGCCCTGTCCATCTTGTTCTTCATGCCGCTGTAGAATGGGTGGATTACGCCGCCTGCAACATCGGCCAAGGAGTCGTAGTATTTGTCGGTCTTTGGATCTTTCACCTTGCGCTGCATGTCGATGAAGTTTTTGGGTTTGATCTCCAAACCAGACTTGTTCAGCATCCGCTTGTCACCTCCAATCTTGGCCCGACAAATGTGTACAATTTCTCCTCCTGAGGAAGTCTTTGAGGCGCTTGGGCCTGCAAGGGGGGAGACACACATTTAAAGATTAGTGTTCTTTTTTGAAGATTTAATTCTTCTGCCTTTTGGTTTTACAAGTGATAATCCATGAGGTAGATGCTTATATAGTATAATTCATGGATGAATGTAGTTCAGAAACTAGTACACAAAGTCCTGAAATTAAATTCAACTACACCATGTTATTTTTCTTTTTTGCTATCTTCAGTGCTTCACCAAATGCTTCACCAAATTCAAGAATCATTTACCAGATTCAATGATATATGTGCTGCTTGATTCAAGTTTAGTTTTCTTTTTTGTTGAATAAAAGACCTATACCAGTGCTTGATACATCTTTGTGCATCAATTCTATATCAAGTTTAGAAATTAATTTGAGACACATGTGCATCAAGATATGGACCTATATCACTTCACCAAACATCTTTTAATACATCAATTCTATAAACTATACTAGTGCATCAAGATCAGAATCTATGCTAGTACATCAAGTTCAGAAATTAATTTGGTGCATCAAGTTCAGAAATCTATAAACATTTTTTCAGATGCTAATCTGGTGAAACAATCCACTTCACAGTTTCAGAAATGCATGTAACTTGAGAAACATGTAATCGTGCATCCACTTCACAAACTATAGTAGTTCATCTAGTTGGGAAACAAGTTTAATGAAGTTTTTAGTGAGTAGTACTAGTACAACAGATGAATGAACTGTAGTACGGGTTACCATTTTGTGGCTGCTGTGATGTGGTACACCAAGCAGAGTTCCTCGACGCACAACTGCAGGACTGCCGCCATCTGTGGAGGTTCATCGTCGTTGGCGAACTCCACATCAACTCCGATGAAGCTCGGATACAAGCCGCCGCCCTTCATCCTTAGCCTGCTGATCACCCCGTCGGCCTTGTCTGGTTCGCTGGTGCAGACGATCTCCAGCGTCTCCTTGCCGTGGAGCTAAACCTCTATGAGGGTTCTCGTGTACTCGCGCTTCTCGCCGGGGACGTGAACGTCGACGAGGTTGCTGCTCTTGTCCGACGGCTCGCCATGATGACGCTTGGTGTACTGTTCCTCCACCATCGCCTTCCTCCGGCGGCTGTGGTCTTGGGAGAGAGAAGTGTTTGGTTTGTGTGCAGTGGATATTGAAGCGACAATGGTGGTTCTGTGAATGAGGCACAGATGGAAGACAATGGGGTATTTTTTTAGTGCATCGACCGGGATGTGTGGGAGGCGGTTCGTCGGGGGCGTGGGTGTGGTGGTCGTGGGGGTCCCCGTTTGCAGTCTCTTGTGGCAACCGCTTCGATTGGGTGGCACGTGGTGGTAACTGGAAGAAGCGACCGTCCAAGTCAAAGGGTTTTTACTGCTGCACTGACTAGTCTTGTCAAGCCGTACTCATGATCTTCTAAATCCCACTTGCACATCTCAGGGGTGGTGATGATGGCATTTTGCACTGTTTAGGTGATGTATGATTTGTGATGTTTTTCCATCTGGATGTTAAGTATTGTTTTTCCACTGAAGTCTTATAGACTATTTTATCTCAAAACATTTTTCAGTGCGGGTTTTTGCTCAAAACTGGTACTTATTTTATTTTCATCTGTACTGACCTAAGTTAGGCCTTTATAGTTTTTGTATTCTGATTTTAGTGCACTTACGGTTTAGTGCTATGTGAACTGAAATGTAATTTCATACAGCATGCGGTCTTGAAATTTGGTGTCACGGTGGTGTGAGTGGCCTGACTGATCCTGCTTTTTTAGTACTGATGTCATATGTATGTTTGAACTAAGTTTTTTTGTTTTTTAGGTGGGTTGGGGGATTGAGATTATTTTACAACCAGATTGTTCGTTGAGGTGTGGACAGATTTTATATAAATAAGAAATTTAGCAGAATTGACAAATAAATTCTATTTGAACTTGTTGCATTTTAGTAGTTGAACTTGTCAGATTTTATATAAATAAGAAATTTATCATAATTGACAAAGAAAATCTATTTGAACTTGTTGGATTTTAGTAGTTGAACTTGTTAGATTTTATATAAATAAGAAATTTAGCAGAATTGACAAATAAATTCTATTTGAACTTCTTGCATTTTAGTAGTTGAAATAGTCGAATTTATATAAATAAGAAATTTAGCATAATTGACAAACATTATATATTTGAACTTCTTTTATTTTAGTAGTTGAACTTGTCGAATTTATATAAATAAGAAATTTAGCATAATTGACAAACATTATATGTTTGAACTATTTGCATTTTAGTAGTTGAACTTGTCAGAATTTATATAAATAAGAAATTTAGCATAATTGACAAACATTATATGTTTGAACTTTTTGCATTTTAGTAGTTGAACTTGAAAGTAATATTTAATTCAGTTTTTTAAATTGTGTACATTTAACAGATAGGCTATTAAGTTCTCTTCTTTTTAGAAGTTCATTGTTTTTGTATCATATTTTCTCCTTTCTCTTATCATCCGTGGTGCAGAGCTAAAATTATTTGTATTTTTATTTTTTTGTATTTAAAGTTATTGCCTGCAAACTAGTATTTGAATGTATATATTTTCAGTTTCGAACATTTTTTCTTGTAGTTTATATTTCTTTGCCCCGCCCTCTGGTTTGTTTAGCTGGGCTTATTGGTGGGATGTTTGTAGATGATGCAGGCTATTGGGCCGTTTTCCGGCCCAGATAGCTCGTCCACGCGGCTGTGCATTGCAGCGTGCGGTGTGCGCGTGCGCTCTGGGTTTAGTCCCACCTCGGTAGTCGAGGAGGCTCCGGACCTGCTTATACATGGCGCTCGCTCTCTCTCTCATGACCTGTGGGCCCTGGTCGGTGGGCCCTGCGTTGTGTGGATTACTAGGGATTCACCCATGGGTTCGAGTTCAAGTATATAGCAGCATTAGGGCCTGCGCCTGACATTGGGCGGTCAATTTTTTCTTTTTTTGTTTGTTTGAATCTAGTACTTGACTCCACCAGTAACTTGGACTGATACTTTTTGTTCTGGTTCTTGTTAGTTTTGTGTAAGTGTAATCTTTTTCATTTGAGTTTTTTCGCCTTCTTTTTTGTGTTTGTTTTTGTGATTATTCTCAAGGGTCTTCTGGTGTCATTTTCAGAACTATGGTACTTGCGCGTAGACTAAGTTGTACTGATAGTCCATTCATAGTAGCGCGTATGTTCTTAGTCTAGTCATTTTTTCTTTGTACTTTTTATTGTAGTAAGTATGTACTGTCCGATCAAGTGTACTAGTATTGTCATTGTTAATCTGCAAGTGACCAGCATAAGTGTCTGTTGATGCTTCTTAACTTTTTCTATTTGTAGTACTTGTTAATATTCTAGCAGCAACATATGAATGAGAACACTACATGAAGTACTAAGAATTTTTGCTTCAACTTTTGAAGCGTTGTTAAGCAACTCAAATTATGCCGATTGTTTTCAACGTTATGTTTTCTATACAATACTGAATCGAAACTAGACATGGAACAACGTTGTGTGATTAGTTGCTTCATAACTAGTACTTTAGAGCAGCCACAAAGTTCCATTCAGAAGCTACTTTTGAATTTGAAATGATGGATTAACAACATCTGAAGCTACCAAACTTATATAATGAGATAAGCAAAACATTGTACTTGATGACATAAGTAAACTTGTTCAACCATGACAAGCACGACATAATGATACTGGTTCAACCCAACAAGAGCAAACTACTAATTTGAAACAACAAGATAAAAGGCAAGCACAAGCAGAAGGAAAACGAAGAAGGCTCGATGTATCTTCATCCCATAAAGGGGCAATAGGGGCGGTCGTAGAAGTTTTCAGCCTCCCGCTCTTTTGCAAATTCTGTACCATCTGTGATGTAGTCGATTATGATCCATGACTTGTACGTGGCTTTCAATGCTTCTCTTTGTCGCTTTCAATGCTGAAACCAGCAAATGTGAACAACCTCTCATGTTGCAGCATGTCGTTCGGGCGCTTGGGCCCTATTTCTGTTCAGTGCCACCGACCTCCTTGCCCACTTCGCACGTGCGGGCATTATGTCCGTCAGTTCCCCCACACTTGCGGCAAGTGTAGCTGTTACGTGTGTCGTCTCCATTGGTAGAAACCTGGGCAGCTCCAATCTGCTTGTGCAGCGTTTGCTTGTTGATAGTGCCATCTGTGCAAAGTGGGCATGTGCGGTAATTATGGTTGCTCACGACGTTGCAGAATCCGCATGCCCTCACCCCGAGAGGTTTGCCGTCCGGGCCAAATTCCACGCGCTTGATGGGGCGTGGCGGCTTTTTAGCTGCTGCTTTCGTTGCTTGTGTCTTACTCTTCCTCCCCTTGGTGTTTGAGAATATGGGTGGTTTAATCACCCTTTCCTGCTGCTGCTGGTAGGATGTCATGTTGTCATGTCGTTTGCCTACAGCACCATCAAGCTCATGATCTTGCATGTGAGCATGTTGGTGCTCTTGAGTGTGGACATGGGCAAGCTCTGGTTGCTGTTGCTCCTCTTCCTCGTTGTCGAATGGGTCAATAGCTCCCAGATGGTTCATCTGGGATAACATTGTAGCAATATCCTGCTCAATGGCTTCATTGCCTGCGACACCTCCGTTTTCAGCAGAATGCATGGCATCGAGTTCTTGTTCAAGTTTGTCCATGACGACCCGTGACCACGACATTTGCTCTTGGCTTCTCAAGCTTTTTATGTGCACCCTCATGTTCAGCGTCAGCAGTGAGCTTTCAATGCAGTATTGGGATGCCCTGTTTGACGCTACTGTCCTCAAGTCATTTTTGTTGAATGTTGGTTGGATGTTTGGGCGTATGGTGTATCTCCTGAGGATGTATTTCTCTAGAATACTGGCAGCCTTAGTTGTCTGCATCATGCACAGGACATGCACGCAGAAAAGACCTGTATTTTTTTTGAAGAGGTGCATGTTTTTTCTCATTTCATTCAAAGAAAACTTTGCAAAAAAAGTAGTACAATATGTAACATATTTTTTGTAGTGCTCACCTGTGTGGTCCCATAGCCTGCACTCGCACTCATATGTTTCTCACACGGGGTCTGCAACCACCTGGAACACGTGCTGAGCCCACACAAACAGTTTTTGTGGGTTGTTGTAGCGCACGAGGTACTTTGTGGGCTCTTCCGTCTCTGTCGCCGTGAAGAGTGTGCTCAGTTAGATGGAGCGATTCCTTCGCTACTGCTGCTAACTGAAGCCGGTCGATGCTGCCTCTGGGATGAACAGTGAGCGTTGCGGGGGGGGGGGGGGGGTGGATGAACAGTGAGCGGTGGCGTTGCCTCTGGATGAACAGGAACCCGTGGTGTGGAGGGCTGGATGAAAAGTAGATGGTGGAGGGGTAGTTGAACAGGACGCCGTGGTGTGGAGGGCTTAATGAACAGTAGACGGTGGAGGGGTGCCCGTGTGGAGGGGTGGTTGAACAGTAGCCGGTGGAGTAGCGTGCGGTGGAGGCTGGATGAACAGGAGCCCGTGGAGGCTGGAGGAGGTCGACGGTAGCCCGTGGAGGCTGGAGGAGGTCGATGGTGGAGATGAACAGTATCCCGTGGAGTCCTGTTTTGCGGTACGCCACACCCCACCCCCCCCCCCCCCCCGTTTCGACCGTAGCGCTCCAAGACAAGTCCGTTTCGTCCGTTTTGCGGTACGCCATACCCCTCCCGATCAACAGGACCCCCGTTTCGACCGTAGGAGGTCTGTTTCCTCCGTTTTGCGGTACGCCACACCCCTCCCGATCAACAGGACCCCCGTTTCGACTGTAGGAGGTCTGTTTCCTCCATTTTGCAGTACGCCAGGCCCCTCCCGGTCAACAGGACCCCGTTTCCAACGTGGCTGGTCGAACACAAGGCCGTTTCCTCCATTGTGTGGTACGCCAGGCCTCGTTTCCATCGCCTGTTCCGTCCAAGCCCTCCCAATGAACACGACCACGCATTCCGTTCCGACCCAGCCGGTTGGCTCCCCATTAACACGACGACGACGTTGTTTCTCCGTTCCGACCCAGCCATGTACGTATGCGCGATAGGCGTTAGAGACCCTGCTTGTATGTACGTACGTGGCCATATTTTCTTTCTTGCACCCTCGCTACTGTACGTACGTGTACATGCTACGTGCGCGCCTCTACCACAACACGTGCACGCCTCTACATCTACGACACGTGCGCGCCTCTACATCGACCAGTATGTACGTACACCTCCGCGACCAGAATGACAACGCTATGTACGCTTCGACCAGGTGGGCCCCGACTGTCAGGCACTTCCTTGCGTGCGAAGATGTAGCTGGTGGGTCCCAGCAAACAGGGGGGCGAATCGTTTTTTTCGGACGCACTTCCTTGCGTGCGAAGATGTAGCTGGTGGGTCCCAGCGGAGCGGAAGCGTTTTTCGCGAAATCGTGGCCCGTCCGGTGGGTCCCATTTGCCGTGGAGGAATAATTATTTTGCGCGTAATAAGGAGGCACTACTTTGCTGCGGCCGTGGACCCAGCTGTCAGCCTCTCCATGTGCAGTCCACGTCTGATGGAAGCCATTCCTTGACCACGTTGACCACGCCGCGCCGAGAGCACCAGGGAGGTGGACGACGGCGAGGCCTAGGAAGGGGATGATGCGGAGCCGGGGAAGACGCGGCAGTGGACGCCCACGCGTAGAGGAGTATGAGGGTTCACTCGTTCGGCTGCGGTGTGAGGCAGCCGTCGCCGCAGAATAACAGGGGGTGTGGGTGCGTAGAGGGATGGCCTGGCAGCGGTGGGAGTAGTAGGGGGCGGTGAGGCCTCTGCGGCATCACTGCCCACGGGCGGCAGGAGCAAAGGCGACGATCGGCGCTGCTTTGGGTGGCTGGAGCAAGAAGACCAGAGGTTGAAGAAGCACTACGGCCGTTGGATGGACATCGTACAGTCACTGGAGCTAGAATCGTTCATATATTGACTAAAGTTGACAAAGGCCTCCGTCGATCAACTTAGTAGGCCCACAAGCCAGCCTCCCACCAAGGTTGGTCCCAGCTAGCAGGGGGTATTCATTTTTTGTGCGTAATAAGGAGGCACTTCCGGTGGGTCCGAGCTAACAGCGGGGGGAACGTTTTTTTCGCGAAATATGGTGGCCCGACCTGTAGGTCCCAGCAGTCAGGGGGAAAGATTTTTTCGTGAAATACTGGTGGCCCGTCCAGTGGGTCCCAGATGTCAGGTGGAGGAATAATTATTTTCCGTGTAATAAGGAGGCACTTCCTTGTGGCTGCCGTGGACCCAGCTGTCAGCCTCTCCACGTACAGTACTCTTCCGATGGAAGTCGGTCGTTGACCACATTGACCACGCCGCGCCGAGAGCACCACAGCGGTGGAAGATGGCGAGGCCTGGTGTCGGTATCAAAACCGGCGGATGTCTTTAAAGACGGGATGAGGCATCCTTCCTGACGGTGACGACACAGAGGAACTCTCAATGAAAGCACCAATGTCGGTGTCAAAACCGGCGGATCTCGGGTAGGGGGTCCCGAACTGTGCGTCTAGGCGGATGGTAACAGGAGACAAGGGACACGATGTTTTTACTCAGGTTCGGGTCCTCTTGATGGAGGTAAAACCCTACTCCTGCTTGATTAATATTGATGATATGGGTAGTACAAGAGTAGATCTACCACGAGATCAGAGAGGCTAAACCCTAGAAGCTAGCCTACGGACTAAAACCCTCCGGTTTATATAGGCACCAAAGAGGGTTAGGGTTACGCAGAGTCGGTTACAATGGTAGGAGATCTACATATCCGTATCGCCAAGCTTGCCTTCCACGCCAAGGAAAGTCCCATCCGGACACGGGACAAAGTCTTCAATCTTGTATCTTCATAGTCCAGGAGTCCGGCCAAAGGTCATAGTCCGGCTATCCGGACACCCCCTAATCCAGGACTCCCTCAGTAGCCCCTGAACCAGGCTTCAATGATGACGAGTCCGGCGTGCATATTGTCTTCGACATTGCAAGGCGGGTTCCTCCTCCGAATTCTTCATAGAAGATTTTGAACACAAGGATAGTGTCCGGCTCTGCAAAATAAGTTCCACATACCACCGTAAAGAGAATATTATTTACACAAACTCAATCTGCTGACGTATTCTGCAGCGTGACATCACACCACGGCCAAGCCTTTGTTCGAATCGTTTTCACTGTCCCACCTCAGCGCGTTTAGCGAGGCGGTTTCCTTGGCACGTCTTGTCAAAGCAGAGATCGTGTCCCCTTATTCCAGGATTCTCATCAATACGGGTGTGGGTAACCCAACCGCACCATTGATTATGGCGCTTGGGAGATAAGCGAGTTTTATCAGGCCGGTGGGGACGCATAGCTTTGTCCGTCCATATAAGGGGATAAGGATCCACTTTTTCACACACGCCTTCTTCCTCCTTTGCTCATCCATTTCCGCGCACTTGAGCTCTAGCGCCCAAGTCCACACATCCCTCCTCAACCTTCTCCAACTATGTCCGAAGCGGGAGGCAAGTGGATGGCCTCCTCCGTCACGGAGGGGCACATCAAAAAGCTGCGAAAGGCCGTATACTTGTCCGACGACATTGCGCATCGGCTCCCCGACAAGGGGCAGCTCATCCCCACCCCCAGGCCCCATGAGAGGGTGGTGTTCCTCCCCCACTTCCTCTGCGGACTAGGTTTTCCACTTCACCCGTTTGTCCAGGGGCTCATGTTCTACTACGGCCTAGATTTCCATGATCTGGCCCCGAATTTCAGCCTCAACATCTCGGCGTTCATCATCGTGTGCGAGGCCTTCCTCTGCATCCAGCCCCACTTCGGCTTATGGCTGAAGACCTTCAATTTCAAGCCGAAGGTAGTGGGCGGCCGCCAAGCGGAGTGCCGAGGTTCCATGGTGGGCAAGATGGCCAACGTCCTATGGCTCGAGGGCTCCTTCGTGAAGACCATAAAGGGGTGGCAATCGGGGTGGTTCTACATCACCGAGCCGCGCGACTCTAAATGGGAAGTGGCCCCCGAATTCCGATGTAGCTTACCTACACGGCTCACCTCATGGAAAGAGACGGGCCTGACGTGGGGTAATTCGGAAGAGCTGACCGGACTCCAAACCTGCATCCGAAACCTGGTGGACAAGAAGCTCAAACTTGTCAACGTAGTCCAGGTTATGCTCATCCGCCGGATCCTCCCATGCCAGCAATGGGCCTTCAACTTGTGGGAGTTTGATACGGCACAGCACCGAACCTTGAGTCGGCTCTTCGACACTACGTACGAAGATGCCTGGAAGGTGCTCTTCAAGGGCGCCGAGGCTCCCACATCCGCTACCGAAGATCGCGGATTCAGCTCGCGGCATCAAGCCAGCGAGGTAAGCTATTTCACCCTTTACGGGACTCTTTTTTCATAGTTTGACTCTATGCGGGATCTAAAACTCCCTCACCTTTGACAGGACTGGCAGAAGACGTTCGGACAGGTTGACTGTCCGGCTCCCTTGCCAGAAGACCAAGCGGACGCCTTGATTGACGGGGCTCTTGGTTCCGGCCCCTACGTGGTGCGGAAAAGAAGGCCACGAGGAACTTCGAAGGAGTTCCGGCGCCAGTGTTGTCGGAATCATCGTCCGATGACTCGAGGCGGACTCCTCCCGCGAAGATGAGGAGGAGGAAGAGGCCTCTCCCCAACGGGGGAGAGAAGAAAGGAAGGCCGCTAACCGGGGAGGCCGGAGGGTCCAAGAAGGGAAGGACCCTTCCTCCAGACTACACCACCAACGCCGACGACGGCGAAGAGGAGTGGCCACCGAGGACCAAGCCCCTGGTGAAATCGTAAGTGTCCGGACACCAGAATAACTCATGGAGTTCCATTTGTCGCACAGCATCTTCTAACACCGAATATAACCATGCAGCCCGCCCAAGGACGGGCTCGACGCTCCGACGAGCGGCTCCCTAGATTCGTCGGATGTGAATAGCACCTCACTTCCGACTGCCTTGTATCCTCCCGCCGCGGATGCCGCCGAGGTGGAGTCCCAAAAGGGGCCCAGCCAGGAGGAGGTGGCCCTGGAGGCGCCGCAAGGCGACCTCCCGGACTCCGGGCGCAAAGGGGATAAAACCTCAAGGGCTTTAAGTCCGCCCTGTGCGGACTCGCATGGAACCTTCAATGGTTCCGAGTCCGGCAGCGACCCTTCGTAAGAAGGGCAAGATCGCGACGCCGGTGACCTCCGGCCCAACCGGAGGCACCGGATAATTTGATGGAGGCGCTTAACGGCGCTTCCATTGACGAGGAGCACCGCCTTGTTATGAGTGTGGTGATCCAGAAAGTTCGATCCGCCAAGGCGGGCTGATCGAAGCTCGTGCCAGCCTTCTAACAGGCTTTGAGGTATGTATTTAAGATATGTAAAAATATTACCGCATAGACAGTAGCCCATGATGCTCAGTTTGGTGTTCGGAAAGAAAAAGCTGAACTGAGGATCTAAAAGATATATGCAGGAGTCTAACATAAGTATGTCAATATGGGAATGCAGGATGCGCTGCTGACCTCTGCCGCACTGACTGCGGAGGTTGATGCATTGAAGCAGAGCCTCGAGCGGTCCGAGAACGAGCTCGGCCTTGCCAAAAAGCAGCTCGAGGACAAGGAAGGTAAGTAATACCTTATGGGAGTATTTAAAATATGTGGTTGCAAAAATGACAGGAATAACGTGAATACTGCGGGGGGCCACGAACGAGGTGGCGACCCTGAAGGAAGCGGTGTCCAAGGCCGAAAGCAATGCGGCCGCGGAGCGCACCGAGCAAGAGAAGCAGGAGGCGCGGGTGGCGGAGGTGCGGCAAGAGCTCCATGCTCTTGTGGAAAAACACGAGAGTTTGGAGCGTGACTCAAAGACTCGAGAGTCCGAGCTCGCCTCGGCCCTTGAGAGCAACAAAGCCGCTAAGGCCGAAGCCCAAAGAGCCCTCCAGGAAATTGAGGCGATGAAGAAGATAGCGGCGGGTAAGGCATTCTTTATGCAAAGCAAGCATGTGAAAGTGAATTATCTGTTACTTACCCGAATCCGGAGCTCTCCAGGAGCATTCGCAGATCTGCCCTGCAGTGTGTCCGATGCTGCCGCATTCTACCGAGCCGAGGAGGGAAGCTCGACGGAGAAGGTGTTCTGGTCTCAGTATGCTGAGGCCGGACAACCGGTGCCCTTAAGCGACCAGTTGAAGCAGCTGGTCGAGCTCCATAAGGTGGCCGAACAGGCCATGGAAGGCCTCATAGTTCGGTTGTGGCCTAAGGAAGCCAAGCACAGGAGCTACTCGGGTTGGTGAGGCGGCTGGTGGACGCCTTTGTCCATGGGTTGAAGTCGTCAAGCGCTCCGTCTGCATCGAAGGTGCCGTGGGCCCTTGCCCGTGCTAAGGTGCACTGGGCAAGATGGACGCCGAGAAGCTTGTGACGAACGGACCACCACCGAGCAAGGAGCATCGCAAGTTCGAAATGTATTATGAGGGCGTCTGAAGGGTGCCCGCCTTTATAGCGGTGAATGCTCCAAAGATGTAATTTTTAGTAGACTCAGATTTGTTATCACATGCGCTAAAAACTTGTTTGTATGCGCTTAAGCAACACTTTTGAATTTAAAATATTACCTTCATGCGGCCGTGTATTAAATTTGAGAGATGGCGAGTCGTCGGCTTCAGCCCCCCATGCCACAGTCTTTGGGGTGTTCGGGATAAACTTGAGCGCTCTTGTTCCCATTCTTGGGTCCTTCGAGGGAGGCGCTCAACGCAACGAACAAGGCAACCGGACTATAATGCTTGAACACTCTCACTTAGCCATAGAATTCTATAATTTTAAATTTCCGCGAAGCCCCTGGTATCTGGAAGACCGATTTCGGGGCGCTATCCACGCCTAGGCCGGACAATGCCGACTCCTCGCTCTAAGCGGCATAAGTCTTTTGGGACTCGAAAACCTCTCGAACAGCGACCGGCTCTCGCCCTATCATGACGATCAGTTTTAGCTTTCTCCACTGAGGTGCTTAACCTAGCTCAACCGGGGCACAATCGCAGTGGTTCTCCCAGGCTACCTTAGCCGATATAATGTAACATAAGGTACCAAAACATGGGAGCCGGGCAAACCCAACTATTGACCCAAGACATGATTCGGAGCCGATGCATATAATGCTATAAGTTCGGGGTGCCGCACTTGTGAAAGTGGTCGGACTTATCACACCATGTGATGGGGTACTTAAGTCCCGGGTGTATTGCCCGTACCAAAGTGTACGGTTGCACAATGTCATAACTGAACATATATATATATATATATATATATATATATATATATATATAGAAAAAAGGAATTCAATAATAGGCAGAAGCTATGTATTGTTTATTCAAAAGGGCTGCAGTAAGAGCAGAACGATACAAATAGTGCGATAAGCAAGGGACGGGACTTTTTAACATGTCCCCCTCCAGGGGTAAGCTGCGGGATGGTATGTAAAACAGGTATACTGCTCATAATAGAGACCACCTGGACACTCGACGTAGCTCTCTGCTTCTCTAGCTGTTGCATCGTGTGTTCGGCGATTCTACTGCTGGACAGGGCTTCATGAGAACGGAGTCCTGAAAGTAAAAAGGAAAGAAGAAAAGAAAAGAATGACACAATCGGGAGCCCCTGGTGCGGTTGAGCCGCATTCTGGGCATGTCGTGGTCGTGCCCCTCCCCATATGCACATGGTATTTCCAGAGCGTAATTATGTACGCGTAGTACTGGTTTCGCAATTTCGCGAGGGCTGGGGTTTGGGCCGCATTGCTATGCATGCTCGGAACGTGCCAGGCGGTCTTGTTGTAGGTTACTCCAGGCGGGCTTGATGGTTTCCGGACGTTTAATAGCCGGACTCGAGAATTGCCTTAAGAGGCTGCTTTGTACTTCCGCCGCGAGGGCCACCGTATGCTCCTCCGTCCGAAGAGAGCGTTCGGTGTTTCCATTGACCGTAATGACTCCTCGAGGACCTGGCATCTTGAGCTTGAGATATGCGTAGTGCGGCACCGCATTGAACTTTGCAAATGCGGTTCGTCCGAGCAGTGCGTGATAGCCGCTGCGGAACGAGACTATGTCAAAGATTAACTCCTCGCTTCGGAAGTTATCCGAGGATCCGAAGACCACTTCAAGTGTAACTGAGCCTGTACAGTTGGCCTCTACACTTGGTATGACGCCTTTAAAGGACGTCTTCGTGGGTTTAATCCTTGATGGGTCTATGCCCATTTGGCGCACTGTATCCTCGATAAAAGCGAGTTAGAGCTGCTTGCCGCATCCATCAGGACTCTAGTGAGGTGAAATCCGTCAATGATTGGGTCTAGAACCAATGTGGCGAATCCGCCATGGAGGATACTAGTGGAGTGGTCCCTTCGATCAAAAGTGATCGGGCAGGAGGACCACGGGTTGAACTTTGGGGCGACTGGCTCCATCGCAGATATCGCCCTTTAGTGCACGCTTCCGCTCCCTTTTGGGTATGTGGGTTGCGTATATCATGTTCACCGTCTGCACTTGTGGCGGGAAGCCCTTCCCCATTCTCTATTGTTCGTGGCGGGGCTCCTCCTCGTCATCGCTATGTAGCCCCTTGTCATTGTTTTCGGCATTTAACTTGCCTGCCTGCTTGAACACCCAACAATCCCTGTTGGTGTGGTTGGCTGGTTTTTCGGGGGTGTCGTGTATCTGGCACGAGAGATCGAGTATTCCGTCCAAATTGGACGGGCCCGGAGTATTTCTTTTAAATGGCTTTTTCTGCTGACCGGGTTTAGAGCCTCTGAATCCGGCATTGACCGCTGCATACTCTCAAAGATTATCGCTGTTAATGCGGCGCTTGTGCTTTTACGCCTTGAACGCCATTGTTGTCCTTGGTATCCGAATTACCAGGGCTCTTGGTCATGTTGTTACTACGAGCTAGCCAGCTGTCCTCTCCCGCGCAAAAGCGGGTCATGAGTGTTGTGAGGGCTGCCATGGATTTCGGCTTTTCCTGTCCTAGGTGTCGGGCAAGCCACTCGTCGCGGATGTTGTGTTTGAAGGCTGCAAGGGCCTCTGCATCCGGACAGTCGACGATTTGATTTTTCTTGGTTAGGAACCGTATCCATAATTGTCTGGCCATTCCTCTAGCTGCTGAATTATGTGGCTTAGGTCATCAGCGTCTGGTGGTCGCACATATGTGCCCTGGAAATTGTCGAGGACTGCGGCTTCAGTCTTCCCAACAACCAAATGACTCTGCAGGCAAGCTGTTAAGCCAATGTCGGGCTGGTCCTTTAAGCTTGAGTGGGAGGTATTTGATGGCGTGTAGGTCATCACCGCGGGCCATGTGGAGGTGAAGGAGATAGTCCTCGATCCAAACCGCAGGATCTGTTGTGACATCGTATGATTCAATGTTTACGGGTTTGAAACCCTCAGGGATTTGATGATCCATCACTTCATCTGTGAAGCATAGTGGGTGTGCGGCGCCTCTGTATTGGGCTATATCATGGCGCAACTCAAATGAGCTTTGTCTACTATGTTCGGCCCGGCCGGAGTTGCCATATCCGGCGTGATGGTTATCGTCACGTGTCATGGGGCGCCCACGCGATCCGTAGATCGATCTTGTTTGCCTTGCCTTGTTCCCCAATATATCTCGCAGGTCTGGCGCATTTCCCCGCGCCTTGGTATTTTTTGAGCGGTGCCGGGTGCGGCTTGAGTTGAGGGCCGAGAGGCCTCTTCCGTCATGACCACGAGGTGGCCGGTCACCGTACCATGCGTTGGTGATGTAGGTTTGGGTGCTTCCTCCTCTAATCGGGGTAGCAGCCTGCGTTTTGGGTAGCTCTTGGAGGGCGCCGAGTTCATACTCTTCGGCCGCAAGGACTTCAGTCCATCTGTCAGCTAGCAAGTCTTGGTCAGCTCTAAGTTGTTGCTGCTTTTTCTTGAGGCTGCTTGCCGTGGACATAAGCCTGCGTTTGAAACGCTCTTGTTCGACGAGATCCTCGGGCACGACGAATTCGTCGTCGTCGAGACTTGCCTCATCTTCGGAGGGAGGCATGTAATTATCGTCCTCTACCTCTCTTTCTGACGCTCACTCATGAGGGTTGGCTTCTCCATCCTCCTGTGCTAAATCCTGCTGGAGGGGGTTGTCTTCGGCACTGTCCGGGGTGATTGTCTCCCGTGCCGGAATCACCGTTTTTGTTGTGGCGGGATTTAAAGCGGCGCCGCTGACGCCGGCGCTTAGGCTGTTTCTTGGAGGGGTCATCCTCCGCTGTTCCATCGCCATTCCCATCTTTTGGGATGTCCACCCTGTATATGTTGTATGACGAGGTGGCCTTCTAGTGCCCTGTGGGCGCTGGTTCTTGGTCGTCTCCTACATCGTCGTCCATACCGTCGATGTCTTCGTTGTCGAAGTCGAGCATGTCGGTTAATTAATCGACAGTGGCTACGAAGTGGGTGGTGGGTGGGCTTTGAATTTCTTCGTCGTCCGCATCCCAACCTTCCTGACCATAATCCGGCCAGGGCTCTCCTGATAAAGAGAGAGACTTTAGTGAATTCAGGATGTCGCCAAAGGGAGAGTCTTTGAAAAGATGTCCGCGGATGAATTCCATGATCAGCGTAATCGGATTTGATTGGCGGGCGCTGAAGGCTCGGAGTCCGGAGAGGAGTCCGCACCTTGAGTCCTGAAGCCGCAAAGGGCCAGGGGGTAGGTGTATGGCTCAATCGCCGTAGAGATCGCAGTCCCCCGAGGCGGTGTCCAGCCACCCATCCTCGATCGGTGCAGTCGGCTCCGAGCTAAAGGTCGGAGTTGACACTGGTGCGGCCTCCAGGACACTGTTCGGCGGCAGAGCTAGATCATGCCCCTCGTGACAGTGCGGCGCGCTTGGCTGTGGCTCGAACCCGTCGAAGATCAAGTCTCCGCGGACGTCAGCCGTGTAGTTCAAATCTTCAAATCTGGCACGGTGGCGAAGCTTTCAATCTGCTCCAGATGGCCAAGCTTAATTGTCCCGCGGTGCAAAGCCACCGAATCACGAAGATCTGCCCGGGGAGAAAAGTCTCACCGAGCGCATCGTTGTTGATGATCGAGGAGCCATCGGGCCTAAAGATGACGACACGAGGAACTCTCGGTGAAAGCACCAATGTCGGTGTCAAAACCGGCGGATCTCAGGTAGGGGGTCTCGAACTGTGCGTCTAGGCGGATGGTAACAGGAGACAAGGTACATGATGTTTTTACCCAGGTTCGGGCCCTCTCGATGGAGGTAAAACCCTACTCCTGCTTGATTAATATTGATGATATGGGTAGTAAAAGAGTAGATCTACCACGAGATCAGAGAGGCTAAACCCTAGAAGCTAGCCTATGGTATGATTGTTGTTCGTCCTACGGACTAAAACCCTCCGGTTTATATAGGCATCGAATAGGGTTAGGGTTACACAGAGTCGGTTACAATGGTAGGAGATCTACATATCCGTATCGCCAAGCTTGCCTTCTACACCAAGGAAAGTCCCGTCCGGACATGGGACGAAGTCTTCAATCTTGTATCCTCATAGTCCAGGAGTCCGGCCAAAGTTCATAGTCCGGTATCCGGACACCCCCTAATCCAGGACTCCCTCACCTAGGAAGGGGACAACATGGAGCCGGGGAAGACGCGGAAGTGGAAGCCCGCGCGGAGAGGAGTACGAGGGTTCACCGGTTCGGCTGTGGTGTGAGGCTGCCATCGCCGCAGAATAACAGGGGGTGGGTGAGTAGAGGGATGCCCGCCAGCGGTGGGAGTAGTAGGGGCTGAGGCTTGCGCGGCAAAGACACCCGGCCACGAGAGGCGGAGCAAAGCGGTCCCACCGACGCTGCTTTAAGGCTGGACCAAGAAGATCAGAGATTGAAGAAACACGATGGCCGTTGGATTGACATCCAGCAGTTACGTCTACTAGAATCGTTTGTTGACGTAGTATATAATAACTAAAAATCTTGCATCTGGCGTCAACTAAACAGGCCCACAAGTCAGACCACTCCCTCTTTTTTAATAATTTATATATAGCTCATGGCAACTTCTTATGCAATTTATTGCAGTCGTTTTTTTTTGTTTGCCAGGGCCAATTTAGCATATTTATGTGGGTTCCAAACTATTTTTAATAACGAAATGTCGAGCCAGAATTAAATTAATTTGAAGATATATTTAAATTATGTTAATGCCCAGTGAAATAGGAATCTGAAAATGTAAAAAAAAATCAGAAATTATAAAGTAATTGCCAATTTGTCATTTGTTTTTATATTTACAACCCATATCATATTACTTTCAAGGCGTAGAAAAATAAGTAGGCCTGGATTGGGTGTTCTTCAGAAAAAATAAACTGGGCTCATTTGCACAAAGAAAAAATAGCTGGGCTGGTCACATGGTGAACATAAAATATAAGCACAGGCTAGACGGGCCTGACCAGTTCAAACCCTGCTCCGTCTCAACAATACCAAACAAAAAATACTGCTCGAGTAGCTACGTCCCTGTGTCACCGATCTTATGTTGTTCTCTTGTCTATTGACTATATACGCTCACAATGTCATGGGTCCCGGATGTCGGAAAACACTAGGAGGAAGCATTTTATTTTTCCATACGCTGACGTGGTGGGCCCCTACTATCATCCTCTCCACGTACTTCTGCCGATTCCTGTTGTTTGCTGACCATGTTGATAAAGCGAGAGGGCGGCATCGCGGCGTGCGCACCAAAGCGCACAGAGGACGTCGGCGTTAACGATTTAGGAGACGGTGGGGCGGTGATGCGTGCGCTAAGGCGCAGCGAGCCGTGGAGGCGAAGCAAAGCGGCACGGCGCTGGTTTGGTTTTGCTGGAGGAAGACAGACTGAAGAAACACGATGACCGTAAAAGCAGCAGGAGTACTTAACAACCTTAATCGAAACCAGCGGGGGCACTTAACAACCAAAGCTGAAAGCGGTATGAGTACTTATACAGAGTTCAACCGCATAATGCACGCCTCAAACAGTGCTACTTTGCCTACAAAGGCTGATTAACCAAGGGTGAGGCCGCCAAGCCCCGTGACAAGGCCCAGCGCCACCCGCGCATCCACAACCTTGAAAGCGGCTTCATCTACGCAACGTGGTCAATAAACAGGATATTCGCTTTAGAGCCATGGAAAAGCATGAACATAATCTTACATCCTATTCTCGAAGATGGAAGGGCCTTCATTATACGAGACCACCCACGAATAAGTATCTTTTTCACCTCCAAGGGGAATTGAGTAGGTCGACATAAACATCATGTTGTGACCAAGCGCCAAGTCTGACCCGACCATGGTCGAGCATACGTATAGGAACAATAGAACTCGGCAGTTCCTGTTTCAAGAAGATCACTGCTGGAAAAGTGTGTATAAGCAATAGTTTATGAACAACATATATAACAGAAAACAACTCGTACCATAAGTTTCTCGACACAGTTGGACCTGTTCAACGAGTGCAGCAGTGGCACACATATCCCACGTGGCCTTCCACCATTGAAATGCCCCACAAGGTACTCAAGACGATCAATAAAGTGTAGGAACATGTGGATGTTGATCCAGTCAACTTCAGTGCCATTAGTAACAGCCGAGTTATTACAGAGCAACAAACGAGCAGACTGCTTAACTATGAAAAAACCTACAAGTGCCACCAATTATAAGACAATATTAGTTAGAAGTAGCATCTTCGTGAGAGATTCGTTGCTACTTCTAAAGTTAAATTGTGATTAGTTAGAAGTAATAGGTGGATTAAGAAGTAATCGAGGCAACAAGCAAGAACCAGATACAAAACTAACATGGATGAACAATTGAACGACGTCGGGTGGAAGATCGCAGTGAAGATGAGACCAGGTTCTGCTATTTCCATCAACATTCGTGCGCCAACTGACAGTCCGTAACACTTGAGAAATTTTATCCAAGTTCGGCCATAAAAAAGCAGCGATCTTCTTGGTTCATGAACCCAACTCGGAAGCAATATCCATGGATTGTCTTCCCTGTGACCATTAAACTAGTGTATTCAGTTATGGCAAGGCCGAGCATCTTGAGTACATGTGTTCTGGCAGAGCAAATAATACACTGTAGGAAAAATAATATGAGAACACAACATGTTCAAAAAAAACCCACCCTCCCGGATAGAGAAGAGGATTCTAGGAACATACTGTGCGCGTTTCAAAATGTTGTGGTAGGACGAGAAGGAACAAGTGTTACGTCTCGTCGTGGGCGCAAAAATCTGTAGGGTACTCGCACTTAGGGAACTGCAACTGAAACACACTAGATTCAGTACGAAGAAAAATGCATCAACGGCGGCGGCTGCCATCCTAGGATTACCTGCGACCAAGGGACTTGGATTTATCGGGGATGTATGAAGAATTCGTACCTGGTTCTCCATGAGAAAACCCTATGCAATCGCCGAGCGGGGGTTTTCTCTGAACAAGCAAACGAGGGAGAAGGGGATTCAGGCCCAGTGAAATATTGCCGCTTCGTCCTTCCAGCTTACTGCTACAGCTGGAAAGGGGGGGTTGTGATTTGACGGCTCATTGGGCATTCTTTGCGGCGCTTCTGACCGGGGTGTGTCTACCGTGAAGTTGTGCACTCTAATTTGTGCATATGGCACGTGGACCCGTTGCGGTTGCCCCACATATCAGCGAAAGGAAGTAAAAAGACAGGAGTAACTAGTTACACATAAATATATATTTTGAGAGAGATACTCCCTCTATAAAGAAATATACAAATCTTTTTATATCACAGGCTCACCTTGCCGGAAATATACTCCCTCCGCAACGCACGGGCATTATGAGGGTTCAGCTTTTTTTATGGGGTCAGCGAGAATATAATACTCGATAGGCTCACGGTTACGGACATTGGGCTGCAGCCGACTCGCATGTTTGGGGGCCCATGTGTTCTACCTCGCCGCTTTTCATATTGCAAGCGATCGATGCTGCGCTAGTTTCAGAATCTTTGCATAAGGCGAATACACAAAATTGAATAAAGCACGGCAGCTGTTGGAATGAAATCGAACGACAGTTCCTAACCAGCAATCAGAGTTGCAATTCTATCAACGATATACCATGTGATAAATAATACTGTCGTACTACTTATACACATAGGACACTTGTTTCACCATGCCAGATTATTACATCAAAATCTCTCGGAGGATAGATCAGTTCGGCGATTCGCGTCGCTCTTGAAGAATTTCAAACTTGATTTGGACCAGCTCTCCTTCCGAGAAAGTTCGATTTTGACATCATCCCCTACCGCAAGATATGATTTATTTGAACCTTGACATCCTTTAGCATCAATCATCATGCGACCATCCTTTGTACTTACAGTATATTGAGCAGGTTCATTCACACCAAGGCTGGTAAGAGAAACTTGGCATGATGCGCCGGATTGTTGAGCGACTCCCTCGTTGCTCTAGGAATTCTCTGTTTGAAAACAAGAAGACGTGCCCAAACATTTAGATCAACACGATGAATCATGTGAAACAACATGGAAAGAAAAAAGAACGAAGCACTTGGGCGGCCAATGCTTACCAAGAAGGTGGACATGTCGGTTTTTGTAAGGACTTTGGTATATGAAGTGCAAACTGCAGCCCAGTCTGTTGCCGCTGCAACTGCACGGGCCGGACCAAATGCAAGTGCAAGTGTTGGTGCAGGTGCGAAGCCGCCGCTTGCCGGAGAAGGTGCTCCTTGTAGAGCTGGTGCCGGTGTCGATGCCGATCCTCCGGTGAATCGGTGATCCGAAGCGATCGGTACCCAATCCTCATTTGGATCGGGGCCGAGCTCTGCATTTATCGAGCTAGAAACAGCTGCCGATGCTCGATCTGTCTGACGAGACGGCGATCGTGGTTCAGTCCGCTATGATCAGCTTTCTAACTTGACTAGGATCCGTGACCGTGATCCAGTTTTTCTTCATTTCTTTTAAGCGAGAAGGACTAATTGTGGCGTTTTGTTAAACCAAACTGCAGTTCATCATAGGGATTCAGCTTGTACTCGGACAACGGTCGATCCAATTTTTTCGATAATATAAGTGATGGACAGTGCCTTCATTACTGACACGACATAAGAAGTGAAACCTGCAAAAATAGCCATTGTAGAGCAAACCAAACGGTTTATTCTGTGATGAATGTCACATGGGAAAACCTGCATCGTAAAATTGCAGGAAAAGAAAGAAAACATGACATTAAATCAATAAGATTTAGATAGTAAATCAATAAGATTTACTTGATGTGACACGAGTGAATCCTTACCAGGAAATCACTATGTTGAAGTACTAAGCAGAAGATTGATCGTCCAACTTCTGGCGTGGCATGCAGGGGCCTGCCTACT
This sequence comes from Aegilops bicornis, assembly GCA_021605145.1. Classification (NCBI taxonomy): domain Eukaryota; kingdom Viridiplantae; phylum Streptophyta; class Magnoliopsida; order Poales; family Poaceae; genus Aegilops; species Aegilops bicornis. The sequence continues at coordinate 517,122,996 of CM038674.1, forward strand.
CCCACAAGCAAAGACAGTCAAAGGTCGTGACAAATTGTATGGACTGAACATCCATGGAATGGAAATCCTGGTGGGTGCGATAAACCCTGCAATGCATATGAGACATTGGAGTGTAACCATAATTGATAAACCGTCCTCACAAAAATATGATCTGGATACTTCAAAGCGTCTGGACTGAATTGAGTGGACAGACATTAACATAGACCGTTCTCGGGACTGACCACACACCAAAAGCAGCAGTACTAATAAACAATACAGGGTTCACAAACACAAATCAAGTCTTGAACAATAGTACTTACTACGAGACAAGCAAAGTTGCACTAACTAAACTACGCAAACTATTTCTTGCCACCGACCTACAGGATGAACCCGCATAAGCGACTAGGCCATGGACTTCGTGTGAGATGTCTACATGCACCATCACCATCTTGTCAACCTTGGAGAACCTAACAGTGGTCTTTCCACTCATAAACATGATGATGAAGACAGGCCGCATCAGATTTGTTGGGAAGCTTTACAAGAACCACACCCTTCGTAATCGAAGGCACAGCCGAGAAATTGTTGTGGTCAAGAACAGCCGCGAGAACACGCCTGACAACAAAGCTACAGGAAAACACTAGTTCAGGACATGTGGCGACAAGGCCACGATGAGCTGGATAGTTTTGTAGTAGAACTCATCATCAGGTCTTCCGGTTCACACGGCATGACTTTGAGAACTTCATCTCCACAGCGGACTGGTTCTAATTCAAGCGAAACCATATTTCATTACTACCTCCGTTCAGAAATATAAGATGATTTTCGATATTATACTCCATATATGACTACATATACATACAGAAATGAGTGAACAAAGACACTAGAACTTGTCTTCAAAGGCATGAGAGCGGAGGGATTACATGCAATATCCATAACACAAGTTCTTGAGGCAAATATACCCTCTTAAAAGGTAGCATTGATGCTCATAAAGTACTCCTCCGTCCCAAAATTCTTGTCTTAGATTTGTCTAGATACGGATGTATCAAGTCACATTTAGTATTAGATACATCCGTATCTAGACAAATCTAAGACAGGAAATTTGGGAGACGGAGAAATAGTTGAAAGTAATCTATAAGAAATCAGTGTCAACCTCTCGCATGTTTTGGTCAAAGAGGAATTTAGAACCGTCATTTGGCACACTAAAATCACATGCAAGATCACCCGAAAGTTGTACTACGGTACTAGTATTGCGTGTTAGATGAAAAAACACGATCAAGATCGAAAAAAAGATCGTCAACAAGAGACATTACCTGGACTTGCTTAATGAGGGATCCCAGAGAGGGGGGCTTGGACAGGGCGATGGCTTTGAGCTTGTCTGCGGTAGTCTCGGCGCGGTGCTTGCCCTTCTTCGTACCATGAGCCTCGATGGTTTTGGCCAGAGCCATAGACATCACGTCGGCCGGTGCTCCGACATCCATCCAAGAGAGGAAGCTGAGAGAGAAGAGTGAAAGGAGGAACGAGATGAGAGAGAAGCGAAGCGAGTGGGGGTTTTCTTCAAGAGAGGAAGCTGTGAGAGAAGAGTGAAATGATGGTTGTTTCGTCCGTCCAACTTACTGCTGGAAAGGAGGGGGCTTTGTGATTTTACGACTCATTGGGCATTACTGCGGCGGTTCGATCGGGGTAGTCTACTGTCACTCTACTACAGAGTAATTTAGTGCATGGCTGGTGGACCCAGGTGCTGGCTGTCCCACACGTCGGCGAAAGTGAGTAATTTAGTGCATGATTGGAGGAGGATCCGCACGGTAGAGCGTGTCCACTGTTTTTCATTACGAAGAAAAAATGATTACAGCAAGCGTTTCCACTCTTACGACGGAGGAGTGCGAAACACGGCATCCACTTGAACATACACAATGCTCCTACTACTAGGCATGTGCAGTGGTTCATACGTCAGTACTACACAATCTTGTTGCTGTGTTGTGCACATGTCAACTACTCCTATATGTAACATAGTACCACTTTTTATTTGTCGGTCGAGAATGAGCAGTGAGATCAATGTTAGCAGAACTAGGTCCACGGCCTTGACGGAGAATGCGGTGCTCTGATTACTCCACGAAACATGAACCATATGAAGCACATCCTATAGTGTTAGACAGGGGTGTATGAAGGGTGCTGGATAGGAGCAAAAGTTCCCTTCTCGACCCACTTTTGGGTGTTTGGCAGAGTGCATGAAGGGTGCATGAGTCCACACTAGCATGTTGACAAAAATACACGAAGAGGAAACAACTATATTGAGATGAGAATGCAACCAAACACACCCACACGCTTTGTGCTACAGTGACGGATCTGCATCGTCTGAGTTTGATCCAACGGTCATGTTGCGCCGAGACATAGACATGCCCATGCAGAGGGCGCCTAAACACCACCGAAGTCCGTCTGCTTCTCGAGGCGCACGATGTTGGTGATGCAGGGTGCAACCGCCCATAGAGCCCACTGTTGGGGAACGTAGCAGAAATTCAAAAAATTTCCTACGTGTCACCAAGATCTATCTATGGAGAAACTAGCAACGAGGGAAGGAGAGTGCATCTACATACCCTTGTAGATCGCTAAGCGGAAGCGTTCAAGAGAAGCAGGGGTTGAAGGAGTCGTGCTCGTCGTGATCCAAATCACCGGAGATCCGAGTGCCGAACGGACGGCACCTCCGCGTTCAACACACGTACAGCCGGTGGCGTCTCCCATGCCTTGATCCAGCAAGGAGAGAGGGAGAGGTTGAGGAAGACTCCATCCAACAGCAGCACAACGGCGTGGTGGTGGTGGAGGGCGTGGCAATCTTGCAGGGCTTCGCCAAGCACCTCACGGGAGAGGAGGAGGTGTCACGGGGAGGGAGGGCGCCAGGGGGCTCATGTGTGGATGCCCTCCCTCCCTCCACTATATATAGGGGCAAGGGAGAGGGGAGGCGCAGCCTTGCCCCTTCCTCCAAGGAAGGGGTGCGGCCAAGAGGGGAGGAGTCCATCCTCCCAAGGCACCTCGGAGGTGCCTTCCCCTTTGAGGACTCTTCCCTCCCCAAGTTTCCTTGGCGCATGGGCCTCTTGGGGCTGGTGCCCTTGGCCCATATAGGCCAAGGCGCATCCCCTACAGCCCATGTGGCCCCCTGGGGCAGGTGGACCCCCGGTGGACCCCGGACCCCTTCGGCACTCCGGTACAATACCGATAAAGTGCGAAACTTTTCAGCGACCAAAATAGGACTTCCCATATATAAATCTTTACCTCCGGACCATTCCGAACTCCTCGTGACGTCCAGGGATCTCATCCGGACTCGAACAACATTCGCAACCACATACAAACTTCCTTTATAACCCTAAGCGCCATCGAACCTTAAGTGTAGACCCTACGGGTTCGGGAACCATGCGGAACATGACCGAGACGTTCTCCGGTTAATAACCAACAGCGGGATCTGGATACCCATGTTGGCTCCCACATGTTCCACGATGATCTCATCGGATGAACCACGATGTCAAGGACTCAATCGATCCCGTATACAATTCCCTTTGTCTAGCGGTATTGTACTTGCCCGAGATTCGATCGTCGGTATCCCGATACCTTGTTCAATCTCGTTTCCGGCAAGTCTCTTTACTCGTTCCGTAACACATCATCCCGTGATCAACCCCTTGGTCACATTGTGCACATTATGATGATGTCCTACCGAGTGGGCCCAGAGATACCTCTCCGTTTACGGAGTGACAAATCAGTCTCGATTCGTGCCAACCCAATGCAGACACTTTCGGAGATACCTGTAATGCACCTTTATAGTCACCCGATTCACGTTGTGGCGTTTGGTACACCCAAAGCATTCCTCACGGTATCCGGAGTTGCACAATCTCATGGTCTAAGGAAATGATACTTGACATTAGAAAAGCTTTAGCATACGAACTACGCATCTTTGTGCTAGGCTTAGGATTGGGTCTTGTCCATCACATCATTCTCCTAATGATGTGATCCCGTTATCAATGACATCCAATGTCCATGGTTAGGAAACTGTAACCATCTATTGATCAACGAGCTAGCCAATAGAGGCTTGCTAGGGACATGGTGTTGTCTATGTATCCACACATGTATTTGAGTTTCCTATCAATACAATTATAGCATGGATAATAAATGATTATCATGAACAAGGAAATATAATAATAATAATAACTAATTTATTATTGCCTCTAGGGCATATTTCCAATGATCTCCCACTTGCACTAGAGTCAATAATCTAGTTCACATCGTCATGTGATTAACCACGATATGTCACATCGCCATGTGACTAACACCCAAAGAGTTTACTAGTGTTCAGAACTAGTTCACATCATCATGTGATTTAGACTCAATGAGTTACGAGGTTTGATCATGTTTTGCTTGTGAGAGAGGTTTTAGTCAACGGGTTTTAGTCAACGGGTCCGAACCTTTCAGATCCGTGTGCTTTGCAAATTTCTAGGTCATATTATAAATGCTGCTTCCACGCTCCACTTGAAGCTATTCCAAATGGTTGCTCCACTATACGTATCCGGTTTGCTACTCGAGTCACTCGGATAGGTGTTAAAGCTTGCATCGACGTAACGCTTACGCCGAACTCTTTATCACCTCCATAATCGAGAAACATGTCCTTATTTACTCCAAGGACAATTTTGATTTGTCCAATGATCCATTCCTGGATCATTCTTGTACCTATAGGTGACTCATGGCATGGCACACTTAGGTGCGGTACACAAAGATAGCATCTTGTAGAGCCTATGTCTAAGGCATAGGGGACGATCTTAAATCCTTTCTCTACGATACTGCCGTGGTCGAGCTTTAAGTCTTAACTTCATACCTTACATCCTGTGCAAGAACTCCTTCTTTGACTGATCCATCTTGAACACCTTCAAGATCATGTCAAGGTATATGCTCATTTGAAAGTACCATTAAGCATTTTTGATCTATCTTATAGATCTTGATGCTTATTGTTCAAGTAGCCTAATCCAGGTTTTCCATTGAAAAACACTTTTCAAATAATCCTATATGCTTTCCAGAAATTCTACATCATTTCTGATCAACAATATGTCAACAACATATACTTATCAGAAATTCTATAGTGCTCCCACTCACTTCTTTGGAAATACAAGTTTCTCATAAACTTTGTATAAACCCAAAATCTTTGATCATCTCATCAAAGCGCACATTCCAACTCCGAGATGCTTACTCCGGTCCTTAGAAAGGATCGCTGGAGCCAGCATACCTTTTAGCATCCTTAGGATCGACAAAACTTTACGATTGTATCACATACAACCTTTCCTTACGAAAACCGGTAAGGAAACTCATTTTGACATCCATCTGCCAGATTTCATAAATGCAGCTTATGCTAACATGATTCCGACGGACTTAAGCATCACTACGGATGAGAAAATCTCATCGTAGTCAACTCCTTGAACTTGTGAAAAACTCTTCGCCACAAGTCGAGCTTCATAGACAGTGATATTACCGTCCATGTCCGTCTTCTTCTTAAAGATCCATTCATCTCAATGGCTTGCCGATCATCGTGCAAGTCCACCAAAGTCCATGCTTTGTTCTGATACATGGATCCTATCTCGGATTTCATGGCTTCTAACCATTTATCGGAATTTGGGCCCACCATCGCTTCTCCATAGCTCGTAGGTTCATTGTTGTCTAGCAACATGACCTTCAAGACGGGATCACCGTACCACTCTGAAGCAGTACGCGTCCTTGTCGTCCTACGAGGTTTGGTAGTGAATTGATCGGAAACTTCATGATTACTATCATAAGCTTCTACTTCAATTGGTGTAGGTGCCACGGGAACAACTTCCTGTGCCCTGCTACACACTAGTTGAAGTGATGGTTCAATAACCTCATCAAGTCTCCACCATCCTCCCACTCAACTTTTCGAGACGAACTTTTCCTCGAGAAAGGACCCGATTCAAGAAACAATCCCTATTGTTTTCGGATCTGAATTAGGAGGTATACCCAACTTTTGGGTGTCCTATGAAGATGCATTTGTCCGCTTTGGGTTCGAGCTTATCAACCTGAAACTTTTCCACATAAGCGTCGCAGCCCCAAACTTTTAAGAAATGACAGCTTAGGTTTCTCTAAACCATAGTTCATACGGTGTCATCTCAACGGAATTACGTGGTACCCTATTAAAGTGAGTGCGGTTGTCTCTAATGCCTAACCCATGAGCGATAGTGGTAATTCGATAGGAGACATCATGGTACGCACCATATCCAATAGGGTGCAACTATGATGTTCGGACACACCATCACGCTATGGTGTTCCAGCGGTATTAATTGTGAAACAATTTGCACAATGTCTTAATTGTGTGCCAAAACTTCGTAACTCAGATATTCATCTCTATGATCATATCATAGACATTCTATCCTCTTGTCACGAAGATCTTAAACTTCACTCTGAAATTACTTGAACCATTCAATAATTCAGATTTGTGTTTCATCAAGTAAATATACTCAACATCTACTCGAATCATACGTGAAGTCGAACATAACGATATTCACTTTGCATGCCTCGGCACTCATTGGACTGCACACATCAAAATGTGTTACTTCTAACAGGTTGCTATCTTGTTCCATCTTCTTGAAACCGAGGCTTTTCGGTCATCTTGTCCATGTGGTATGATTTGCATATCTCAAGTGATTCAAAATCAAGTGAGTCTAAACGATCCATCTGCATGGAGTTTCTTCATGCGTATGCACCAATAGACATGGTTCGCATGTCTCAAACTTTTCAAAACGAGTGAGTCCAAAGATCCATCAACATGGAGCTTCTTCATGCGTTTTACACCAATATGACTTACATGGCAGTGCCACAAGTAAGTGGTACTATCATTACTATCTTATATCTTTTGGCATGAAAATGTGTATCACTACGATCGAGATTCAATAAACCATTTCTTTAGGTGCAAGACCATTGAAGGTGTTATTCAAATAAATAGAGTAACCATTATTCTCCTTAGATGAATAACCGTATTGCGATAGACATAACCCAATTATGTCTATGCTCAACGCAAACACCAAATAACAATTTTAGGCTTAACTCCAATCTCGATGGTAGAGGGAGCGTGCGATGCTTGATCACATCAACCTTGGAAATACTTCCAACACATATCGTCGGCTCACCTTTAGCTAGTCTCCGTTTATTCCGTAGCTTTTATTTCGAGTTACTAACACTTAGCAACCGAACCGGTATCTAATACCCTGGTGCTACTAGGAGTACTAGTAAAGTACACATTAACATAATGTATATCAAATATACTTCTATCGACCTTGCCAGCCTTCTCATCTACCAAGTATCTAGGGTGGTTCCGCTCCAGTGGCTGTTCCCCTTATTACAGAAGCACTTAGTCTCGGGTTTGGGTTCAACCTTGGGTTTCTTCACTGGAGCAGCAACTGATTTGCCGTTTCATGAAGTGTCCCTTCTTGTCCTTGCCCTTCTTGAAACTAGTGGTTTCACCAACCATCAACAATTGATGCTCCTTCTTGATTTCTACTTTCGTGTCAAACATCGTGAATACCTCAAGGATCATCATATCTATCCACGATATGTTATAGTTCATCACGAAGCTCTAGCAGCTTGGTGGCAATGACTTTGGAGAAACATCACCATCTCATCACGGAAGATCAACTCCCACTCGATTCAAGTGATCGTTGCACTCGGACAATCTGAGCACAAGCTCAACGATTGAGCTTTTCTCCCTTAGTTTGTAGGCTAAGAAAATTGTCGGAGGTCTCATACCTCTTGACGTGGGCACGAGCCTGAAATCCAATTTCATCCCTCAAAACATCTCATGTTCTGTGACGTTTCGAAAAACGTCTTTGGTGCCTCAACTCTAAACCGTTCAACTGAACTATCACGTAGTTATGAAAACGTGTATGTCCGATGTTCGCAACATCCACAAACGACGTTTGGGGTTCAGCACACTGAGCGGTGCATTAAGGACATAAGCTTTCTCTGATCGCATAATTGCTACTTTCAACTTTCAACTATATTTTCTCTAGGAACATATCTAAACAGTGGAACTAAAGCGTGAGCTTACGACATATAATTTGCAAAAGGTCTTTTGACTATGTTCAAGATAATTAAGTTCATCTTATGAACTCCCACTCAGATAGACATCCCTACGGTCATCTAAGTGATTACATGATCCGAGTCAACTAAGCCGTGTCCGATCATCACGTGAGACGGACTAGTCAACATCGGTGAACATCTTCATGTTGATCGTATCTACTATACGACTCATGCTCGACCTTTCGGTCTCCGTGTTCCCGAGGCCATGTCTGTACATGCTAGGCTCGTCAAGTTAACCCCAAGTGTTTTTGCTGTGTAAATCTGTCTTACACCCGTTGTATGTGAACGTAAGAATCCATCACACCCGATCATCACGTGGTGCTTAGAAGCTTTAACTGTAGTAACGGTGCACGATACCGGGGGAGAACACTTCTTGAAATTTGTGTAAGGGATCATCTTATTTACTACCGTCGTTCTAAGTAAACAAGATGCATAAACATAATAAACATCACATGCAATTATATAGTAGTGACATGATATGGCCAATATCATATAGCTCCATTGATCTCCATCTTGGGACTCCATGATCATCATCGTCACCGGCATGACACCATGATCTCCATCATCATGATCTCCATCATCGTGTCTTCATGAAGTTGTCTCGCCAACTATTACTTCTACTACTATGGCTACGGTTAGCAATAAAGTAAAGTAATTACATGGCGTTGTTTAATGACACGCAGGTCATACAATAAATAAAGACAACTCCTATGGCTCCTGCCGGTTGTCATACTCATCGACATGCAAGTCGTGAGTCCTATTACAAGAACATGATCAATCTCATACATCACATATCATTCATCACATTCTTCTTGGCCATATCACATCACATAGCATACCCCGCAAAAACAAGTTAGACGTCCTCTAATTGTTGTTTGCATGTTTTACGTGGCTGCTTTGGGTTTCTAGCAAGAACGTTTCTTACCTACGCAAAACCACAACGTGATATGCCAATTGCTATTTACCCTTCATAAGGACCCTTTTCATCGAATCCGTTCCGACTAAAGTGGGAGAGGCGGCACCGCTAGCCACCTTATGCACCAAGTGCATGTCGGTCGGTGGAACACATCTCACGTAAGAAATGCGTGTAAGGTCGGTCCGGGCCGCTTCATCCCACAATACCGTCGAAACAAGATTGGACTAGTAACGGTAAGCATATTGAACAACATCAACGCCGACAACTACTTTGTGTTCTACTCGTGCAAAGAATCTACGCAATAGACCTAGCTCATGATGCCCTTTGTTGGGGAACGTAGCAGAAATTCAAAAAATTTCCTACGTGTCACCAAGATCTATCTATGGAGAAACTAGCAACGAGGGAAGGAGAGTGCATCTACATACCCTTGTAGATCGCTAAGCGGAAGCGTTCAAGAGAACGGGGTTGAAGGAGTCGTACTCGTCGTGATCCAAATCACCGGAGATCCGAGTGCCGAGCGGACGGCACCTCCGCGTTCAACACACGTACAGCCCGGTGGCGTCTCCCATGCCTTGATCCAGCAAGGAGAGAGGAGAGGTTGAGGAAGACTCCATCCAACAGCAGCACAACAGGCGTGGTGGTGGTGGAGGGCGTGGCAATCTTGCAGGGCTTCGCCAAGCACCTACGGGAGAGGAGGAGGTGTCACGGGAGGAGGAGGGAGGCGCCAGGGCTCATGTGTGGATGCCCTCCTCCCCTCCACTATATATAGGGGCAAGGGAGAGGGGAGGCGCAGCCTGCCCCTTCCTCCAAGGAAGGGGTGCGGCGAGAGGGGAGGAGTCCATCCTCCCAAGGCACCTCGGAGGTGCCTTCCCCTTGAGGACTCTTCCCTCCCCAAGTTTCCTTGGCGCATGGGCCTCTTGGGGCTGGTGCCCTTGGCCCATATAGGCCAAGGCGCACCCCTACAGCCCATGTGGCCCCTCGGGCAGGTGGACCCCCGGTGGACCCCGGACCCCTTCGGCACTCCTGTACAATACCGATAAAGTGCGAAACTTTTCCGGCGACCAAAATAGGACTTCCCATATATAAATCTTTACCTCCGGACCATTCCGGAACTCCTCGTGACGTCCGGGATCTCATCCGGGACTCGAACAACATTCGGTAACCACATACAAACTTCCTTTATAACCCTAGCGCCATCGAACCTTAAGTGTGTAGACCCTACGGGTTCGGGAACCATGCTGAACATGACCGAGACGTTCTCCGGTTAATAACCAACAGCGGGATCTGGATACCCATGTTGGCTCCCACATGTTCCACGATGATCTCATCGGATGAACCACGATGTCAAGGACTCAATCGATCCCGTATACAATTCCCTTTGTCTAGCGGTATTGTACTTGCCCGAGATTCGATCGTCGGTATCCCGATACCTTGTTCAATCTCGTGTCCGGCAAGTCTCTTTACTCGTTCCGTAACACATCATCCCGTGATCAACCCCTTGGTCACATTGTGCACATTATGATGATGTCCTACCGAGTGGGCCCAGAGATACCTCTCCGTTTACACGGAGTGACAAATCGATCTCGATTCGTACCAACCCAATGCAGACACTTTCGGAGATACCGTAATGCACCTTTATAGTCACGATTACGTTGTGACGTTTGGTACACCCAAAGCATTCCTACGGTATCCGGAGTTGCACAATCTCATGGTCTAAGGAAATGATACTTGACATTAGAAAAGCTTTAGCATACGAACTACGATCTTTGTGCTAGGCTTAGGATTGGGTCTTGTCCATCACATCATTCTCCTAATGATGTGATCCCGTTATCAATGACATCCAATGTCCATGGTTAGGAAAGCTGTAACCATCTATTGATCAACGAGCTAGCCAATAGAGGCTTGCTAGGGACATGGTGTTGTCTATGTATCCACACATGTATTTGAGTTTCCTATCAATACAATTATAGCATGGATAATAAACGATTATCATGAACAAGGAAATATAATAATAATAATAACTAATTTATTATTGCCTCTAGGGCATATTTCCAACACCCACTCCCGGTCGACGGGAGCCAGCTCGTCAAAGACGGCATCCAATGGCACGAATGGATTCCGGTGACGGAGCCGTGAAAGGATTCGCCCGACAACGGCAACGGCAGCGCGCAACCCCTCCTTGTCCAGCTCATCCCCCACCATCGCGCGGAGACGGCTCAGCTCCTCGGAGATATAGGAGAAGAAGGAGACCAGGTCAGGAAGTCGTAGCTCGTTGAAGTCGACCGGGTGGTCGAATGGGTTTAGCCCGACGGCCGGCATCGTCGGCTACGGCACGACGGTAGGCATCGCGCAGCCGCAACGTGCATGGCAACTTGGTTCACCAAGTGGCTGAGGCGATCTGGACCTCGTCACGATCGGCCGCTCGCTCTAGCCGGCTCCTGACGGCCTATCGTATCTCCCGCTTTCGCAGCAACGCCGCCCGGCGCCTCGAGCATCTTTGTGGTGGGCGCTTTGCCGCTTTTGAAGCTCCATGAACTCCTGCACATAGCGGAGGAGCATGGCACTCCTCTCCTCCTTGAGCTCACGGAGCTCCACGTCCTTGGCCCTGAGCTCCGCATCCTTGGCATGGAGCTCCTGTGTCAGGCGCCTCACCTCGGACTCCGTGATCTGCTGCGCCACCATGGCACCAGGTAGAAGCAATGGGGAGAGGAAGTGTCGGTGTCAAAACCGGCGGATCTCGGGTAGGGGGTCCCGAACTGTGCGTCTAAGCGGATGGTAACAGGAGACAAGGGACACGATGTTTTTACCCAGGTTTGGGCCCTCTCGATGGAGGTAAAACCCTACTCCTTCTTGATTAATATTGATGACATGGGTAGTACAAGAGTAGATCTACCACGAGATCAGAGAGGCTAAACCCTAGAAGCTAGCCTATGGTATGATTGTTGTTCGTCCTACGGACTAAAACCCTCCGGTTTATATAGGCACCAAACAGGGTTAGGGTTACACGGAGTCGGTTACAATGGTAGGAGATCTACATATCAGTATCGCCAAGCTTGCCTTCCACGCTAAGGAAAGTCCCATCCGGACACGGGACGAAGTCTTCAATCTTGTATCTTCATAGTCCAGGAGTCCAGCCAAAGGTCATAGTCCGGCTATTCGGACACCCCCTAATCCGGGACTCCCTCAGTAGCCCCCGAACCAGGCTTCAATGACGACGAGTCCGGCGCGTAGATTGTCTTCGGCATTGCAAGGCGGGTTCTTCTCCAAATCATGTGTACTGTTGAATAGTGTCCGGCCTCTCGTAAATATCAGCGCTCCTTGGCTTCCACGCCCAATAATGGCCATCTTCCACGTGTTGAACGAATGCGAAAAGCCAGGGTATTTTTACATTTACCCCCTGGCTGCGCAAATGAGTTGCCTATATAAGAGACGAGGATCTAGATCCGAATTACACCATCTTCCCTTCGCGAGCTTTCATCGGAGCGCAGAAATCCATTCCATCATGGACAGTCGACGCGGCTCCTCCTCTCGCCCTCCCAGTCCTCAGCCTGGAGATTGGGAGAGATGCTCCGTCCCGCACAGCGAGCTAGTGACGCTCCAAACCAAGGGATTTCTTCCCCCAGCCTTCATGGTTCCGGTTCGAGCCAGACTCGCCACCTATAAGGGCGGAAAACAAGCGGAGAGCGTCCCCAGTCCCTCCCAAGGAGAGCGGGTATGCCTTGTCCCTTATTTGATAAGAGGGCTCAGATTTCCAATTCACCCGTTCCTCCAGGGGCTCCTGGAGTTCTATGGCCTCCAGTTGCACAACCTTACGCTTGCCTCCATTCTGCATATTGCGGGCTTCGTGGCCCTTTGCGGGCTGTTTTTGGGCATCGAGGCTCATTTCGCGATGTGGAAGAGGTTGTTCTGCCTCGTACCCCGTTCTCAAGAGGAGTCGATATATCAAGTGGGCGGAGCCGAACTATGGCACATCGCCGGGACCGGATATCTATCCGGAACCCCGAAGAAGGCATCCGAAGACTGGCCTTCGGAATGGTTTTATATAGAAGATGTCCCCCTGCCGGACCCTGTTTGGATCGGCCTCCCGGAGTAAAGTAATGCTCCTTTGAAGAAATGCCTAAGCTGGCGTCCCCGGAGCCCTCAGAGGGAAAATGACAGGGACTTCCTTTACCTGATGAGCCGAATAAGGTTGTTGGCTCATTCCGGACTGACCATGATCATTGCAAGTGGGGAGGATTCAAGCATCTACGGTTTCACCAAGATCCATCTATGAGTTCATCTAAGCAACGAGTCAAGGGAGTGAGTTTTCATCTACATACCACTTGTAGATCGCATACGGAAGCGTTCGAGGGAGCGGTGATGATGGAGTCGTACTCGACGTGATTCAGATCACCGATGACCAAGTGCTGAACGGACAGCACCTCTGCGTTCAACACATGTACGGTACGGGTGACGTCTCCTTCGTCTTGATCCAGCAAGGAGGAAGGAGAGGTTGAGGAAGACAGCTCCACCGGCTGACCTGACGGCGTGATGATGGTGGAGAAGCAAGATCTCGGCGAGGCTTCACGAGCACGTACGGAGGAGGAGAGGTGTTGGGGAGGGGAGGGGCTGGGGTGGGGCTGCCCTCCCCTCACCCCTCTCTTTATAGGGGGACGGGGCAAGGGGGCCGGCCCCCTCTAGATGCATCTAGAGGGGGGGGGGGGGCGGCCAAGGGGAGGGGGGCTTGCCCCCCAAGCAAGGGGGGCGCCCCCTCTAGGGTTCCCCCCTCAACCCTAGGCGCAAGGGCCCAAGGGAGGGGGGTGCGCCCAGCCCACCAGGGGCTGGCCCCTTCCCACGCAGCCCAAGTGCCCCCTTGGGAGGTGGCCCCTCCGGTGGACCTCCGGAACCCTTCCGGTGACCCCAGTACAATACCGATATGCCCGAAACTTTTCCGGTGTCCGCTTTGACAACTTCCCATATATAAATCTTTACCTCGGACCCTTCCGGAACTCCTCGTGACGTCAGGGATCTCATCCGGGACTCGAACAACATTCGGTAATCACATACAAGTCTTCCTAATAACCCTAAGCGTCCACCGAACCTTAAGTATGTAGACCCTACGGGTTGGGAGACATGCAGACATGACCGAGACGCTCTCAGGTCAATAACCAACAGCGGGATCTGGATACCCATGTTGGCTCCCACATGCTCCTCGATGATGTCATCGGATGAACCACGATGTCGAGGATTCAAGCAACCCCGTATACCGTTCGCTTCAGTATAGAGGCCACTCCATGTGGGATTTCAACGGGGAGGATGATGCCACCCGCCATGGCCGTAAGGGGCCGGGATCGGTCGCCAATCTGATGAAGACCTTGTCCGCATTGTACAAGGGATAAGAGGAGGAATTTCCTCGCGTCAATCCACATGACGGATTTTCTATGAACAATCCTCCAAGCTGGGTAAGCGGACATTTCTTTTTGCCCATCCAATCCATATTCCCATAGTCAAGTATCTCATTTTGTGATTTTGATGCAGGAACTGCGCCAGGCCATAAAGGATATAAACAGCCTGCCTCCACAACCCGAAGTTCCGGAACGGTTCCTGGATCCGGCCTCCGAAGAGGATCCGGACATATCGGTGGAGCTGATCGATGGGGTATTTCACCAACTGAGCATTGATAATGCACTGGTTGCCATTACGGCCGATTACCCCGGAATACTTCCAGCCTCATAGGTAACTGAGACCGAAGCCCCAATACTTTGAGAATGATTCATCTGTGCTTATTTTTTATCACCGTATACCAACGGTGTTTTGCAGGGGGAGCCCTTGAGGCGGAATGCGAGGCTGCGGCTAGCCAACAAGGGGCAGCACGGCCCAGCAGGCTAAAAAGAAGTGCGGTCCGGATTGAAACGCTGGCGAAACGGTATGGCGTGTCACCTTATTCCTAGGTTTTATTCCGGAAGGCATACTAACGCTCGTGCCCTCTTAGGAAAAAGAGCGCTCGCCGGACTATATCCGGAGAGGTTGCCAATCGAGCCTCCGCCTGCCAGGCTCCAAAGCCAGGCCCAGAAGCGGAGGCGAACACGTCGCGTGCGTCGGATGCTCCTCCGATAGAGGATGCCGATAGATTGTCCGCCACCAACTCCAAGGTGGAGAGTGCCATGAATCACAGGCACCGAAGGACAATTCTTCATGACACACGTTTCTCCCAAGAGGCATTGAACGCCTTCAATTCGGAAGATGCGCACCTCCGTGCCGCTCAAGATGGTCTAGCCAGAGCCACGGAGCAGTATGTAAAAGAAATGCGAGTGAGGAAATTTAACAGTTATATATGCCAGTAGCCCCCGGGACTTGAAATAGTTAGAATAACTGATTTAAGGATCATTTATTGTGCAGGATCAGAAAAGAATACCCAACTGTCCCAGGAGCTTGAAGAGTGCAAAGCCCAACTTGAGGTTGCACAAGCCGCGACAGGGGAAGCCAAAGAGACCACCTCTGGTAATATACGCTTTTAAAAGATATGTTGTGAAGTGCGGCGGTGTATAAATCTGACAATAACATTGCAGATGGCGCCGGGGTAGATCCGGACAAGCAACAGCTCTTGCGTCGGTTAAAGGCCGGCGAGAACGTGCTTACGAGGGTGAGGCAGGAGAAAAATAATCTCCAAGATGCCAACACCCAAATTTGGGTGAGGAACTAAAAGATGTTCGTGCCCTGTCGACTCCGTTAAGGAGAATCGGCAGCTTCGACGCGGCATTTTTAGTAAGTGCTTAAGCGAACTTTGAAAAAAGAGTTGGCGAGGAAGTCGACTAACGAGTTATGTCTATAGGAATGCTCACGAGCCGTCCTGCGGAGAAATGCCGGTTCTCACGGGTGACCTTCTTCGAGCTCTTACAACTGCACGAACGAAGTTCGGCATGTAATGGCGTCGCCTGTGCCTTGTGGCCATCTGTCTCCCCGCCCGACTTGCAGAGAGGCTCCGAGGAGCTGGCGGCGCTTCGATTATGGAAGATATCGGCCTGCCGTCAAGGCGCCGAGGAGGCACAGGCCATGGTGAAGACGAGTTACACGAAGGTTGACCCAAACCACATGGCCGAGGTCGGACTGTGGGGCCCGATGGGAAGGAGATCCTGTGAGCTTAGTGTGCGGCCGGTAGAATTGGCGCAAAGTATTCCCAGCAGGACTGTAAACTAGACAGCCTGTTAGATGGCATTGAAGAGGAATACAATCAGTCAAATTAACTATGTAATTTAAGGTGACATGTAAAATGCCTTCTAGCCGGATTGTAGATCGTTTGTCATAGCGGACCTTTTCGCTTCAACCTCGGGACCCAGTAGTCCGGAGTGTGTCCGAATACCCTCGCGGTTATATAAAAACCGGGGCATGCGTGGAGACCAGGCGTAGGGGTCATTAGTGCTTTATCAGACAAGTGCCCAACTAGTTATGTTATATTACATGGTTTGTAAGAAACATCTTCCAGGGAGAATAGTTCCGTTAGGGGTTCATTTCCACAGGAGGCATGCCCTAAAGTGCATGTACTGGACTGAAAAAAGCAGAAAAACATCCGGGGCAGATAAATTAATAGGTAAGAAATCTTCTTTTAGTTCACCGACGAATATTCTCTTAAGAACGCTAGCTTTGGCTTCACCCGGTACCGAGGTACACATCCGGCTGACCCGGCAAGAATAACCGCAGAGGTGCTCCCTTTACCACCTAGCCGAAAGATCGGGAACATAGGGGTAAGCACAGGAGCCAGGCAACCCAGCTTGGCCAAAACTTAAGTCATATCGATGCATATAATGGTGAATAAAAGGTACATGTGGAAGTGTGACACATGTATTGGGCATGAAGCCCTTATAAATAAGCTTTTGTGAAAGAAGCCCCCAGGTACAATGAGCGTGGATAGCGCGTCAATTGTGTGCGAACAATGCGCTAACGAGCCATCAAAGGCTGGGAAAAAAGGAGGGAGAAGGAGAAAAATAGAAGATAGCTAAAGTGTAAAATATGGACAGAGGAAGGAGACGAACTCAGAATCCAGTGCTAGGCGTAGAATCTTCGGAGACGGGCTGCGTTCCATGGGTTCGGCTCGAGTCGGTTATCCGATGCATCTTGCAGATGATACGCTCCACCGTTCAGGACTTGGTCGATGATAAAGGGACCTTCCCATTTGGGCTTGAGTTTGTCCTTTTTCTTGTCCGGCAGGCGTAGAACTAGCTCGCCAACATTGTAAGTTTTGGCATGTACTTCTCTGCTTTGATATCTTCGAGCCTGCTATTGATAGAATGCGGAACGGGCTTTTGCTACATCACGCTCCTCCTCCAAGGCGTCCAAACTGTCCTGCCGATCAAGCTCGGCTTCTCTTTCTTCATACATGTGCACGCGAGGTGAGTCATGAATTATGTCGCAGGGCAGAACTGCCTCTACGCCATATACCATAAAGAATGGTGTGAATCCGGTCGTGCGATTCGGAGTGGTCCGCAGCCCCCAGAGTACGGAGTCGAGCTCCTCTATCCAGTGCGTGTTAGATTCCTTGAGGGACCGCACTAATCTGGGTTTGATGCCGCTCATAATTAGACCATTTGCTCGCTCGACTTGACCGTTAGTTTGAGGGTGATAGACTGAAGCGTAATCGAGCTTGATGCCCATGTTTTTGCACCGTAGCTTGACCTCGTCGGCCGTAAAGTTCGTGGTCGATTATCGGTGATGATCTTTGTGGGGGACACCGTAACGGTGTACGACCCCTGATATGAAGTCTATCACCGGGCCGGATTCGGCCGTCTTAACAGGATTGGCCTCTATCCATTTGGTGAATTTATCCACCATGACCAGTAGGTATTTTTGCTTTTGGGTTCCCACTTTAAGGGGTCCAACCATGTCAAGCCCCCAGACCGCGAAGGGCCAGGTGATGGGTATAGTTTTGAGGGCGGTGGGTGGCATGTGGCTTTGATTAGCAAAGAGCTGGCATCCGACGCATCGTTGGACTAAGTCCTGAGCATCTGCCTAGGCCGTCGGCCAATAAAATCATGTACGGAAGGCCTTGCCTACAAGGGCCCGGGCTGCGGCGTGGTGCCCGCCGAGTCCGGCATGAATTTCAGCCAGAAGATTCCGCCCTTCCTCTTTGGAGATACACCTTTGAAGGACTCCGGTTGTGCTTTTCTTATAAAGCTCTCCCTCATGGACCTAATAGGCTTTAGATCGCCGCACTATGCAGCGGGCCTCATTTTGGTCCTCGGGAAGTTCGTGCCTGGTTAGGTAGGCTAGGAATGGTTCTGTCCACGGGGCAATGACTGCCATTTATTACGTGGGCTGAGGGTGTTATTTCGTTGGCAGAACCACCAACTGTGTCAGAATGTTCGGTGTGGGGCAGTGCGGTTGGGTCAAGGTTGTTATTCCCGGACTCTCCCTCCCATAATACGGATGGCTTGAATAGCCTCTCTAGGAAGATGTTGGGGGGGACGGCATCACGCTTTGCGCCGATGCGTGCCAACACGTCTGCTGCCTGGTTGTTATCCGGGCTATATGGTGAAATTCGAGCCCCTCAAACCGAAATGACATTTTTAGGACGGCATTGCGATAAGATGCCATTTTCGGATCCTTGGCATCAAAGTCTCCATTTATTTGGGATATCGCGAGGTTCGAATCCGCGCACCTCTAGGCGTTGAATGCCCATGGAGACCGCCATCGGAGACCATGTAGAAGGGCCTCGTATTCGCTGCGTTGTTGGAGTCCGTATACATTATCTCGAGTACGTATTGAACTGTATATCCGGTTGGGGACGTCGAACGACGCCAGACTCCTGTGCCAGCCAACATTTTGGAGCCGTCGAAGTGCATTATCCAGTTGGAATATGCGCCGTACTCTTTAGGGAGTTCGACTTCGGTCCATTCGGCGACGAAGTCGGCCAAAACTTGCGACTTAATAGCTCGCCGTGGCTTATAGGTTATGTCGAACGGGGGAGCTCAATGGCCCATTTGGCAATCCGGCCCGTCGCGTCGTGGTTGTTTATAATGTCGTTAAGAGGTACTTTGGAGGCTACTGTTATCGAACACTCTTCAAAGTAGTGTCGCAGCTTCCGGGATGCCATAAACACCACGTACACTATCTTTTGATAATGCGGGTACCGTGACTTGCATGGAGTTAGGACAGTGGACACATAGTAAACTGGTTTTTCAAGGGGGAACTTGTGTCCGTCCGTTTCTCGTTCGACAACGAGCACCGCGTTTACAACTTGATGAGTTGTCGTGATATATAATAGCATTGGTTCGCCCATGTTGGGCGCGGCCAGGACCGGGTTTGTTGCCAATATGGGTTTATTTCTTTGAGTCCGGCCGTGGCGGCATCCGTCCACTCGAAGTGTTCGGTGCGTCGGAGGAGGCGATAAAGGGGTAATGCCTTTTCTCCCAAACGGGAGATAAAGCGGCTTAGAGCTGCCACGCATCCAGTCAATTTTTGTATTTGTTTGAGGTCTTTTGGGATATCCAATTGTGACAGAGCTCGGATCTTGGCTGGGTTTGCTTCAATTCCTCTACCGGATACAATGAAGCCCAAGAGCTTTCCGACTGGTACGCCGAAAACGCATTTTTCCGGGTTGAGCTTGATGTCATATGTTCGAAGATTATCGAATGTGAGCCTCAAGTCGTCTACTAGAGTTTCGACATGCTTGCTTTTGACGACCACATCGTCTATGTATGCCTCCACTGTTTTGCCGATCTGGTTTGCGGACATATACGAATCATGCGCTGATATGTTGCGCCGGCGTTTTTGAGCCGAAGGGCATTGTGTTGAAGCAGAATGGGCCGCATGGAGTGATGAATGCCGCTATGGCTTGATCAGGCTCTGCCATCTTAATTTGGTGGTAGCCGGAGTATGCGTCGAGGAAGCACAATGAATCGTGTCTCGCGGTAGCGTCGATAATTTGATCGATGCGGGGGAGGGGGAAGGGATCCTTTGGGCAAGCCTTGTTGAGGTCCTTGAAATCGACGCATAGGCGCCAGGATTTGTCCTTCTTTGGTACCATCACCAGGTTTGCTAGCCAGTCCGGATGTTTTATATCTCTGATGAATCCGGCCTCCAATAGTTTGGCCAGCTCCTCTCCCATGGCTTGTCTCTTGGGTTCGGAGAAACGCCGAAGAGCCTGTTTGACTGGCTTGAATCCTTTTAGGATGTTTAGGCTGTGCTTTCGGCCCGGCGTGGGATTCTGGCATGTCCGAAGGGTGCCAGCAAAAATGTCCCAATTTTCGCGTGAGGAATTCTCTTAGTGCTGGCGTCTACATCGATTTAATTGTGCCCCGATGGAGGCCTTTTTGTAGGGTCCGTTGGATGGACTTGGAATTTGACTATTTCGTCCGCCCGGTTTAAAGGAGGTGGACTTGGATCTCTTATCGAGTATCACATCGTCCCTATTCACCGTGGGCGCTTGGCTGAGGAGTTCCTCGGCCGCTAGGGCTTGGATAGTGCCTCAAGGGCGGTCATGGCTGTCTTATTTTCGGCACGGAGTCCTATGTCCGGGTCACTAGCAAGAGTGATGATTCTGTTTGGCCCGGGCATTTTGAGCATCATGTACCCATAATGGGGTATAGCTTGAAAAATTGTGAATGCCTCTCGCCCTAATAGAGCGTGGTATCCGCTGCTGAACGGGGCCACTTGGAACGTGACCTCCTCGGACCTGTAATTATCTGGCGTGCCGAACACCACATCCAGTGTGATTTTTCCTGTACAACATGCTTCCCGACTGCGGATTATTCCTCTAAAGGTTGTGCTGCTTCGCTCAATGCGGCTCCAGTCTATTTCCATTTTCGGAGGGTTTCCTCATAAATGAGGTTCAATCCGCTGCCGCCGTCCATGAGTACCTTGGTAAATGAAAACCATCCACTATCGGATCGAGGACCAATGCGGTGGTGCTCGGGCTGTTCAGAATTTAGGTTAAATCACTTTGGCATTAAAGGTAATAGCCGTGTCACTCCATGGGTTTATTGTTGCTACTTGGTAGACTTGGCAAGGCTACTGAGTGTTCGTTCCGCATATTATTTGATGCGAAAGTCTCGAAGACTATTAATACCGTACTGGTATCCCTGGGCTGGTGCTCTAGAGCTAGAAGCTCTTCGCCACTTTTGGCCACCTGCCGTAGTATCCAACATGCTCTAAGGCTATGAGTTGGAGTGGCGCCCTCTGTACTATGAATTTTACAGGGTCCATTGAGCCATCCCTCCGGTACGGTTCCATGCCCTATATAGGGTTTTGCTTTCGGTATTTAACCCAGGTGCTGGCCGATGATGCACCCTTTTATTTGATTTGAGGCTGTATTCAAGGCGGATTGTCCCAAAATCTTGCTTCGGTTTTCCAGGCGCTTTCCATCGCACAGTACTTTCGTACTATGGACGCCAAGTCGGCAAAGCGTGTAATGTCACGGTGACTTATAGCGTTGAGGATCCCGTTGTCCGTGCAATTATTGCAGAAGAATGAGATTGCGTCCTCCTCGCGGCAGTCCTTTATCCTGTCCATAACCAGGAGGAATCTGGCCCAGTAATGGTGTACTGTTTCTGCGGGCTCTTGCCGAATTTGAGATAGGTCGCTTATGTTTGGGTGGGCGGGTGGAATTAAATCCGGAACCTCGCCCGATCTGAGACTTAAGGGCCAAGGAGCTTCCGAACTTGGAAGCTTGGATTCTTGGATGTTGTCCAATGAATCTAGCCCGCTGCGTGACTTTAGGTTCAGGGCTTGACTGACGTCCTCTCCTCCGCGGGAATCCGGCATGGAGGGATCGGGAATACGGACGTAGCTAGTCCTTAAGATAGAAGAAGGGTCGCCGTATTGTTCCTCTACCACAGCAACATGGTGGGTAACACAGGGAGAGTTAATCTCTCTCGAGATCGGGTTTAGGCCCAATCGATCATAGTGCATAGCGACTCGAGGCGGCGATGCGATCCAAGAGCTCGTTTAAGGAAGAGAGCTCCATCGGATCTAACTGCTTCGGCGAGTTCGAGTTAACGTGAAGATTGCTTTTCGATGACCAGAAGTCATCGTCGGTAGCGGCGAATAGGCGGTCATAAGAAAACCGCCAAGCCGGAGAGTTTGGCCGACAGCCAAAGCTTCTTTAGCAACGATCTTTGTCTTTAAAGGCGGGATGAGGCATCCTTCACGATGGCCACGACACGAGAGGAACTCTCAATGAAAGCACCAATGTCGGTGTCAAAACCGGCGGAACTTCGGGTAGGGGGTCCCGAACTGTGCGTCTAGGCGGATGGTAACAGGAGACAAGGGACACGATGTTTTTACCCAGGTTTGGGCCCTCTCGATGGAGGTAAAACCCTACTCCTACTTGATTAATATTGATGACATGGGTAGTACAAGAGTAGATCTACCACGAGATCAGAGAGGCTAAACCCTAGAAGCTAGCCTATGGTATGATTGTTGTTAGTCCCACGGACTAAAACCCTCCGGTTTATATAGGCACCGAAGAGGGTTAGGGTTACGATGTCGGTTACAATGGTAGGAGATCTACATATCCGTATCGCCAAGCTTGCCTTCCACGCCAAGGAAAGTCCCATCCGGACACGGGACGAAGTCTTCAATCTTGTATCTTCATAGTCCAGGAGTCCGGCCAAAGGTCATAGTCCGGCTATCCGGACACCCCCTAATCCGGGACTCCCTCAGGAAGCAAAGGGGCGAAACTACTGAAAGGCAATGCAATCTACGGGAAGGCGGAGGGAGCCAGCCGAGGAGCGGGGAATCTTTTGGTTTTCACCATGGTAAAACACCAGTCGACGACTTCTCACATCGTGAGCGGTGGTTTTTACGCGGAGTCATCGTGACTAATTGCTACCGCTACCGCTCCCGGCCAATCAAAAATTAAAAATCCTGCCGCGCCTGCTCCCGTCAATCAAAAATTTTAAAATCCTGCCGCACCCAAACACCAGAGCAACGCCGAGGTGGATATTTAAATTTACCTGCTGGCAAGTAGATAAAAAAAGGGGTGAAAAAACAAATGTGTCGGCGACCTAGCTAATCGGTCGAACTAGCCCAACTAGCTAGCCACCGTGCTTCACTGATGTACTCGGCAGGAAAGGTGGTCTTTCGTGATTTGACGACTCATTTACTTGCTTCGGCGCTTCTGACCGAGGAGGACCCGAAAATGCGTGGTAGAGGCGTCCCATGTCGGGAAGAATATGTCGTGCACCACCGGGAGGACCCGAAACTGCAGCGGTAGGGTGTGCCACGTCTCGGCTCGGAGGATTAATGTGAGTGTAAAAATATACTGTATCAGACGTAGTACCTATGGTTCGACCTCGGGACCCATCCAGTCGGTCGAAAACACCCCACTAGCCACACAGCTTCATCATGCAAACGTGGCACGGTTAGCTCCGTCTCGACCAGCCGCAACGTCTCTTGTTCTAGGAGATTCTTCTATTTTCCAAGCTTTTTTTTAGTTGTAATAACACCACATCAAGCTAGCACCGCTCTTTGTGTGTGCCCGTGCAAAGGTTAGACGATGGAGAGAAGAGAGATTGAGATCGCAGACCTGGGACCACCCGTAAGTGAGACAACGGTCATGCACGTGTTGACGAGGCACTCCCTCTACTCTACTCAACTCAAGTACTGTATAAAATCTAGTTATGGGACAAAGCCAACAACCGTTCGTTTTTTCAGGCTATCGACTTACGCTTTGTAGTCCAGGTTGCCAGTTCGAATCTCGTCTTTCAGATTTGTTAGTTTTAGGTCCAAATTTGATTAATGACAAGTGGACCCCCGTGTGTTGTTCCGATATTTCTGTGTAGGATGGTTTTTTTGAACAAACACTTTGCGTGGTTAGACAAGTAACGGCACGAGTTACACGTATTTTGCAAGTTTACGAACAAAAATGACAGAGGCATAGAATATCACATCCACCCGCAGCTTAGATACTATGGTGATCTGAGTTTTACACCGTTGGAAGTGAGATCCAATGGCTTGGGAGTAGTCTTTGTAATTATGCGCAATTTCTAAACTCTCCAAAGTTTTTTTTTTTGCAAATAAAACATTCAGGCCTCGTGTGTGCCGCTGCATCTTCGATCCAACGGCTCCCGGTGCTAATATTAGGTGCTCCCGTAGCTTAATTACCCGCTGCGGTGATATGAGCATCTAGGTCATTATGATCGATGATCGGATGGCACATGCATAGTACTTGTACTTTCTGCGCATTTCCCAAACTCTATCAGCCGTATATTGCAAAAACATTCAAACCTCCTCTTGTGGGCGTTAGATCTCGGTGAACTTCGTATCACCATAGAATCTACGGTCTTGGGAGCACCTCATACTCTCCGTGCGAGAAAACATAAGGTGCTATCGCAGCTTGGATGCTACGGTGATACAAGCTTGGAGGTCATTTGATCTGAGATCCAATGGCATCTCGAGCGATCTTTGTGCTTGTAAGCGATGGCGAAATCTTTTGGGGCTTTTACGCAAAAACCATTCGAACCACCGAGGAGGTGTTGGGTCACAAATCCAACGCCTCCGAAGAGCTTGTATCACCAAAGCATCTAAGGTGTGGTGGCACATGATATTCTTACATACAGGAGAATATGATGTCCTCCTTCATCTTAGAGGCTACGGCGATACAAACTTCGAGGTCGTTGGATATGGGATCAAAGGGCATCTAAGTAGTTTTTGTACAAATTGTGTGCAATTCTCAAACTCATCAAGGTTTCCTGCAAAAAAATTAAGACACATCATGTGAGCTGCTATATCTCTGATCTACAAGCTCCAAGCTGAAAGTGCGTTATATCGACTAGAGGGGGTGAATAGGCGATTTTTATGAATTCTTCACTGAGGAATTTGCTGGTGAGGAAATTCCTTAGCGAAGAACTACTTGCAGCGGAATAAGTACTCAGAAGTAAGCATAAGAGAATGCGGGCATGGTCATCATGATGAAATGAAGACAATCAAAGAGTCTGAAAAGCGTAAACACAGGATAGCACAAGATGAAGACAAGCGGTGAAGAAATTGAACTGAGGAAATTGAGAAAGTCTTGATCAAAGTCTTCAAACACAGATATGAATGAACACTCAACACAAAGAATGAGGAAATGAAAGGGTTGAGGAAATAGAACCCGATAAGGTTGGTGAAGACAATGATTTGGTAGACCAGTTCAAGCTGTTGTCTCGGTTGTACGTCTGGTTGGAGTGGTGAGTATTTAAACTCGAGGACACAGGTCCGGACACCCGATCGCTGAGCACGTAGCTCAGGACACCCGATCCTCACCGTATTCTCCTTGAACTAAGGTCACACGGACCTCGTCCAATCACTTTCGTGGTAAGTCTTGAGCGACTTCCAAACCTTCACAGAGACTTGGTCACTTTCGGCGATCCACAATTCCTCTTGGATGCTCTAGACCATGCCGCCTAACCGTCTGGAAGAAGCACAGTCTTCAAAGGTAACAAGCGTCGGATCCACGCAGGATCAATCTCTTTAGTGATGCTCAATCACTTTGGGTTTGTAGGGGTTTGGTTTTTTGGTTTTTCCTCACTCGATGATTTTCGCTCAAAGTTCTCGGAGGATGGGTTGCTCTCAAATGACAAGTGTCAAGTTTCTCTCGGAGCAGCCAACCAGCTAGTGGGTGTAGGGGGCGGCTATTTATAGCCTAGGGAGCAGCCCGACATGATAAGACATAAATGCCCTTCAATGATATGACCGTTAGGTGGATAAGATATTTTGGGACAGGTGGCCAAGAAGACAAAGAATGGTCGGAAATTTGAATCTCAAATTCCTCGGGGCTATCATGTTCCTCCTTGTGTAGGCAATCCAGATCTTGGCGAATTCCTAACTCCTCGGTCGAACAAATTCCTCGTGACGGAAGAACTTCGTCTACATCCTTTGAAGAAATTGACTGGACTATATGAGATTTCCAATGGCTTCACTCGAAGGGATTGGTAGGTGTTGAGCATCACATGGAAATTTTTCCTTAGTATTTCCTCGACCCCCTTTAACAGTACGGTGTTTCCTATGACTCAAGAAAGAGAAAGTGAAACTACGAAAACAAAAGTCTTCACGCTTCATGTTCCTCAAATGAATACCAAGTCTTCAAGGTCACACCAATTTCTTCACTTTCAAAGTCTTGAGAAAGTCTTGAATATCAAAGTCTTGATCGAAGAACTTCATTTTAGGGTCGACTTTCACTTTGTAAATATCAAACTCCTCATAGACTTATAGACATGTGTACACTCACAAACACATTAGTTCCTTAACCTATAAGTCTTCAATACACCAAAATCACTAAGGGCACTAGATGCACTTACAATCTCCCCCTTTTTGGTGATTGATGACAATATAGGTTATGTTTTCAACGGGGATAATCATATGAAGTGTAAATACTGATATTGAGGAATTTGATTGCAAGATATAGAAGAACTCCCACTGAAGATGTGCATAGTGAGGAATTTGCTTTTGAGGCAATGCACATTTGAAGAGTTGAATCATGGAGATCTCCCTATATCTTGTAATTCATACACGCATTTGACATATAATATGAAGAATTTGAAATGCATGATGAAATATGGTGCTTGATGAAATTCAGCATGCGTGCAATAATATTAATGAGGAGCAGGCATGCAAAATAAAGCATCAAGAGTATCGAGCTCAAGAGAATCAGAGCTCGGTGCATCAAAAGTATCGTCGAGCACCATCGGGTTTAAGATTACAACTTCGATCCAATAAAAGTTTCGGAAGAACGAGAGTTGTAACTTAACAAAAAATTGCCCATATAATAGACCCGCTTGAAGACTAACTCAAATTTCTCCCCTTTGTCATCGAATGACCAAAAGGATCGAACCGAGGACTAACGCATACGAAGAATTTCAAGTTGAAGAAGGAGCGCCGGCGTTTTGGGGTCGATTGTTGTAGTGGGGCCTGCCGCAGTGTCGTCCAAGTCTTCATTTTCATCAGTGTCGCGCGATGAAGAATAGGAGCTGGCCACCAAGGAAGGAACTTTGACCTTCTTGTATTTCTTCGGAGGAGGTGCAGACCAGTCAAATTCTTCCTTGAGACCCATTGTCGTCAGTTCTTCCGCGCTGTAGACATTAGAAAGAACAGCCCAGGTGCGTTTGAAGGTTTCATGGAGGTAGTAGTGGTTTTTCTTCACTGCATTGTGTGTAGAGGTCATGTTGTGAAGAATTGAACCAAACTGATGCTTGACCCATTTATGATTGCGATCAACCTTCTGATGAAGGCGAGGAGTAACTCATGATCGGTCATCACCACAGGTCTTTGAAGCTTGAGGACTTTGCTTGGCCGAGGTATTTGCGGCAGAGTCATGTGTGGCGAGTCATCATTGGTGGAGTAGGATGCAGCTTTGGCCCGACCATCCAATGGGCGAATGCCTTCATCGATCACAGCAGTTGCCTTGCCCTTGTCATCAGCTGATGTAAATGTCCATTTGAGGACTTCAATCGGGGGCAAGTAGGTGCAGTGGTTCAGAGTATCAGCCTTGTAATCGAGTGAAGACCTTGTCCTGATGAATCTCATTATCCAAGGCGCATAAGGCTTCAGCTCAAATGGTGACATAGCAATGTTTGCCAGAGTCCTCATGAAGAAATCATGGAAGTTGACGGGAATGCCATGAATGATATTGAAAAGCATATTCTTCATGATGCCAATGACTTCTTCATCATTTGAGTCGTGGCCTTTGATAGGACTCATTGTCTTCGTCAGAATCCGATAGACAGTCCGAGGCACATACAATAATTCCTTGACGAGGAATTTGGTTCTTGGGGCCTGCCCTGGCTTCAAAGGCTTTATCAGCACTTGCATATAGTGATTTGAAAGTTCTGGTTCGTTGTAGATACAACGAGCACCATCAAGCGGAGGACTGAGTGGTAGGGCACGAAGCAATTCAGTTGTTGGTGCCTTGTAGTCAGTGTTTTCAGACATCCAGTCTAACACCCATAAGTTCACGTCTTCAGCGTCTCCGGTGATGTGCAGCGTTGCATAGAATTGAAGAATGAGTTATTCATTCCAATCACAGATGTCAGTGCAGAAATTCAGAAGTCCTGCGTCGTGAAGAACACTGAGGACTGGCTCAAAGCCTAGCAGAGACTCCATGTCCACATGAGGAATATGTGCATGATCAAAGACTTTGTCTTTGTTGAAGAGCACTGAGGAATAGAAATTGGCTTGAATGGCAGTCCAGAAACGCCTCTTCCTTATGCGAGCAGAATCATATGGATTGTAATAAGTGAAGAATACATGCTCGCTGAAGAAATCTTCAGCCTTGAACTTTTGCTTTGTTGAGAAGGGATTCTTTGACTTTGGCAGTGGAGTGTCAGTGAGTTGCATCACGACCTCTGGAATCGCAATCTCAGGTTCTTCAGGCTGAGGAATTTCTTATTCCTCTATAGGTGCGATCGAGGATCAAGAAGAAGAGTTCATCGGCGCTTAGTGGCTGGAATTTCTTCATGGATGATGAAGTGGGATGAGTTTCTTGAGCCCATTTGAACAGTTGGAGCAGGGGACTGAGGTATCTGTTGGATTGGGGTGAAGAGTGGAGAATTTGGATGTTGACTTTCCCAAAAGTCATTGTTCATCACTGGCGTTGTGCTTCCAATATCCACATCTTCTTCAATTTCCTCAACACCGGTCTCTTCAGCTGTGAACTGAGGCATAGGCGAGGAAATGATTGGGGTTGAAGGGATTGCTTCCACTTCAATTTCTTCATCAATCTGCTCTGACGAAGCAGCAGAATGATTTTCTTCATCAGATCCGCTTGGGATCTCATAATCTTCACCAAAAGGAACAAGGTCCTTTGATGGAATTGAGGAAGTGGAACAGCATCAATAGGATTTTCAAAAGAGCTGGTCATTGGCTTCATTTTCTTATGGCAAGAAGAATTTTGGCCTTGGTGATGCTTTTCGTTTCTTCACCGCAGCTTGTTACGCAGCCTTGGTCTTCTTCACATCGAGGCGAGATGGAAGAATTGGAGTTGGTGTTGGCACGGAGGAGCCGAGGAATCTGGTTGATTTTCCTCGAGCGCAACTAATGCTGATTGCCTGTCTTGCTCGATTTCTTCAGCGCACCACTAGTGGATGCCCCGGCAATTTCTTGGCGGCTGGAATGGGATCATCAGCCTGGAACTAGCATTTTCTTCAGCTTTGAACTTCAGCGGTGCTGGCATGTTCTTCAGTCTGCTGAGCTAAGGCTCCAGCCTGAGGAATTTCTTGTTGCGTTGGGGCAACAACATTGGTGAATTTCTTTGTCAGGTTGACGAATCTGACTTTGGCTCCTTGCCAATCAGCATAGTAAGCATCAAAGTCTTTGCTGAGGGCTTGGATTTCAGTCTGGACCTTGAGAAGTTCCTCAGGTGTCATTCTGACAACGTTTTTCTTCAGGAACTTCTCCTTTCTGTATTGAGCTTTCTTGATCTCTCTTGCCTTTTCAAACTTCCATTTCTCTTTAGTGATGAAATGGGTCAACATGTGACTTTGTCCAGGGGTCAGATTAAAATCAGGCATAGGGGTGTTTGGATCCTTGTGCCAGAGATCAATGTAATCAAGGATTTTCCTCGGATCCAACAGCAGTGGCACAGATGTGCCTTTGGCTCGAGCGGCCCTTTCTTGGCGGTCTCTGATGATTTCCGCGAGTTCATCATCATCAGCCTCATTATCTTCAGGTGGCTCTTGGAAGGCGACATGTTTCTTCTTGGGACTTGGCCGAGGACCTCGTCCCAACAGTGGCCTTAGTCTTCGCAGAGTCGGGCCAGATGAAGACTTTGGTGCGGTGAGGAACTTCTTTGAAACACCGGATGCAATGGAGAAGCACAGATCCTTTGGCACGTGGCGGATGCACAGTGCAGAGGACTTTGCTCGGAATCACGAGGATTTGGGAGGAGCTGCTGAGGACTTTGAAGGATCTGAGGATTTTGGAGGAGCAGGAGCAGCATGAGGAATTGGCCGTGAGGGCACTGTTGGTGAAGCACTTGGCTTGTGTGCGGGCTTCTTTGCCATAGATTTTCTTGGCTTGACACTTGGCCCATTCTTCAGGAAAGTCCTCACCACGCTTGATGCTGGTGGGGTCAGCTTCTTGACCAGGTGCCAATGGAGCTCTTGGGCATGGAGGATTGAGTGTGAATTTCTTCATGTACTTTGGAGTTACATATATGTACTCTCTCCATTCCCTTGCCCATCTCCTTTCAATCCTTTGAATGCGCACCTTGCGCTGATTTTTGTTTTCTTAGCCGAACTCGGCTTCATCAGGTGTGCAATAATCAGCATATATTTCCTCAGGTATTTCAAACGCAGTCATGACCTCAGACCTCTTTCCTCCTTTCTGTGGCTTCTTTCCTTCTGCCATATTCTTCAGCTGAGGAATTTGAACAAACGAATTCTCTGAAGAAGTATGCAACTTTTCTTCGAGGAACGCTGCAAATGAGTTAAGTTGATGAGAACCTAGTGATTCAGCAGCGGACATGAGTACCTGTGAACAGAGTATAGTTGCGAGGAATTTGGAGAGGTCATATGCGTTCTCAGAAGGTTTTTTTTTAAAACAAGTTTGAGGAATTTGACCAGATGAGCCTTGAAGAATTTCACTAAGAAATCTTTGTCTTAGGTTCCAGAGTTGTATAGATCGAGGATCCACACAATTGAGGAATCTTGAAGAAAATCATTGCTTAGAGAAACGAATCAAGAGCATATTTTGTTTGGGGTGTTCATATGTGTGAAGATTTGAAGAATAAACACCTTTGAAGATTTTTAGGAAGGTTTGAGAATCAAAGCGAGTAATAAAAGTAACTGTTAATTACCCGAAGTGAATAACACGATGAACTATGAATAACAGTTTGGAAGTTAAATCGATTCAGATCTTCCACGCCCTAACTTGGCGGAGGAAGACAGGCGCGGCGGCAGAGTGAAGATTTCCGCGGTCGGCGCTGAAAGTACGTCGGCGACGAGGTCGAGGCGGTGAAGCTCTTCCTCACCGGCGACGATGGAGAAGCGGCGCTTAGGGTTTGAGAAGCTCAAGCGAGAGACAGCGGTCGAGCGGAGTAAAGGAAGTGAGGAAGGGGAGAGGGGGTATATATAGCCACGGTGAAAAACTGTTCACCCGAAGATTTCGGACGAACGTGCCCCTGACCATTCTCCTTCTCACGACATGTGTCACCCACGTACTGCGTAGTGGAGATCGTGTCTGATCGTGGGTGAATAAAATAATGCATCATGGGATGCGGAACGGTTTAATGGCAAAACCGAAAGTTTGGATAAGATCAGTTTTAAAGTTCCGTTCGCAATTTCTTCGGTGACAAGGACACAAAGTGAAGATTTTGAACGAGTTTCAAATAGAACACACATGAAGAATTTGTGAATAGATTGGGTTGAGTATAGCATAGAGGGGAAGGGTGCGATCACATTCACTTAGCGTAAAAGCGACTTGAAGAAATAGCCATAAGTGAATGTTGTAGAGGACATAAACCCATATATATATATATATATATATATATATATATATATATATATATAGCTAATGAAGAAAAAACGGCGAAAATAGTGAAGATTTTGAAAAGTTGAAGAATTTGAAAACTGGAGAATTTCAAAAGCGAGGAAAAACTCAAATTGAAGATTTTCAACTTTGGTGGTGGCGTGACCCACCATATAAGAATGATGATTTCAGACACAGCATACAATTGTCGAGGGGTTACGAGAATCAAATTCTTCATTAATTTCTTCACACTTAGAGTGTTATTCTTCATGGATTGAAGATAAACGTTTCTTCATGTGTTGCACATCTAAGTCATCAATTTTGCATAAGTGTCAGGATGTGTGTCCTTTTCAAAGAACATTAGAAGATTCTAAGATATTTAGCTCACACCGCAACTTGCTAAATCTCTTCTCATCCAAGGGCTTAGTGAAGATATCGGCTAGCTGTTCTTGATCTTCACATGCTTTCGATGGAGATGTCGCCCTTCAACACATGATCACGAAGAAAATGATGACGAATTTGAATGTGCTTTGTCTTCGAGTGCCGAAGCTGGGTTGTGAGCAATCTTGATGGCACTCTCGTTGTCACAAAGAGAGAGGCACATTCTTCACGTTGATGTCGTAGTCCTTGAGAGTTTGCTTCATCCACAGCAATTGAGCACAACACGAGCCAAGCAATGTATTCAGCTTCCAGAGATGAAGCGGTGATCTGTGATTCTGTTTCTTCGAGGACCAACGGACCAAAGATCGTCCGAGGAAATGACAAGTACCAGATGTTGACTTGCGGTCCACACGATCACCAAAGATAGTCGAGTCACAATATCCAATGAGATCAAAAGTAGAGCCCTTGGGGTACCATAATCCTAGTGTTGGTGTGTGAGCTAGATATCGAAGAATATGCTTCACAGCCTTATGGTGTGATTCCTTTGGTGTAGCTTGAAATCGGGCACACATGCAAACACTAAGCATTATATCGGGCCTAGATGCACATAAGTACAATAGAGAACCAATCATGGAGCGGTATACCTTGTGATTGAAGTCAATACCATTTTCATCGATTGCATAGATGGCCATTTGTGGGCATAGGAATTTTGACGCCTTTGCAATCTTGCATGCCGAATTTCTTGAGGACATCTTTGAGGTATTTCTCACGAGATATGAATATGCCATTGTGTTGTTGACGAATTTGAAGACCTAAGAAGAATTTCAACTCTCCCATCATAGACATTTGATATTCTTCACTCATCATATAGGCAAATTCATCACTATAACGTTGGTCAAGATGACCAAAGATAATATCATCAACATATATTTGGCACACAAACAGTTCACCATCATATGATTTAGTAAAGAGAGTAGGGTCGAGTGAACCGGGTGTGAAGCCATTCTTCACGAAGAATTCCTTCAATGTATCATACCACGCTCGTGGGGCTTGTTTGAGACCATAGAGGGCCTTGTTGAGTCTGAAGACTTTGTCGGGATTCTTTGGATCTTCAAAACCTGGGGGTTGAGCAACATATACTTCTTCCTCAAGCTTACCATTGAGGAATGCACTTTTCACATCCATTTGATATAAAGTGATATTGTGATGATTAGCATAGGCAAGTAATATGCGAATAGACTCAAGTCTAGCAACAGGTGCAAAAGTTTCATCGAAATCAATTCCTTCAACCTGTGTGTAGCCTTGAGCTACAAGTCGTGCCTTATTCCTTACCACAAGGCCATTTTCATCTTGCTTGTTGCGGTAGATCCACTTTGTGCCAATGATATTATGCTTGCGAGGATCTGGACATTTGACGGTTCGAGACATTGTTGAGCTCGAACTGATGTAATTCTTCTTGCATGGCCTGGATCCACTCGGGCTCGAAATGCTTCATCTACCTTAGTGGGCTCTGTGATAGAGACAAAAGCATAGTGCCCACAAAAGTTAGATAAATGTGAAGCTTTTGAGCGTGTGAGAGGAACTGGCGCTTCAATGTCATCGATGATCTTGTCAACTTGCACTTCTTTTGCAACGCGAGGATGAGCTGGTTGTCGTCGAGGAATTTGATCATTTTCCTCAGCACCATTGTCTTCAAAGATTATCTTGGTGCATCAGCTCGGCGTTCTTCGTGTCTTTGGAATGAATTCTTCAATAGATTCTTGATGGGAATGACATCCTCAGTTGCCTTGAACTTGATAGATTCCTCAGGTGCTGGTTCATCTAACACAGAAGGTAGGTGCTCTCTTTGCGAGCCATTAGTTTCATCAAACCGCACATCTACAGTATCAACAATCTTGTGAAGAGCGGTGTTGAAGACTTTGTAGGTGTGCGAGTCCTTTCCGTAACCAAGCATAAAACCTTCATGTTCTTTCGGTGCAAATTTAGAACTGTGATGAGGATCTCAAATCCAGCATTTAGCACCGAAGACTTTGAAATAACTCACATTGGTTTTCTTGTTAGTGAGGAGTTCATAGGCAGTCTTCTTGAAGAATTTGTGAAGATATACTCTGTTGATGATGTGGCACGCGATATCAATTGCATCAATCCAAAAACGACTAGGCGTTTTGTATTCATCAAGCATAGTGCGAGCCATCTCAACAAGAGTTACGTTCTTGCGCTCCACGACGCCGCTTTTTCTTTGAGGAGTATAGGGAGCAGATAACTCATGAGTAATACCAAGTTCATCAAGATAGGCATCAAGACCGTAATTCTTGAACTTCAGTTCCATTGTCACTCTGATGTGCCCGATCTTCACACCAAAGTTGGTTGAAGCCCTCGAGGAAAATCATTTGAAGACTTCAGCACTTCATTTTTGTAAGTAACAATGTGTACCCATGTGTAACGAGAGTAATCATCAACAATAACAAAGCCATATAGAGATGCATCATTAGTGACTGCTGAGTAATGATTAGGACCAAAGAGGTCCATGTGAATAAATTCGAAGGGACGAGTAGTGGTCATGATAGTCTTCTCTGGATGCTTGGCCTAGGTCATTTTCCCAGCTTCACAAGCTCCACACAAGTGATCCTTGAGGAATTTGACATTCTCAATGCCAATGACATGCTTCTTCTTTGCAAGTGTGTGCAAATTCATCATGCCTGCGTGACCAAGTCGCCAATGCCATAGCCAGCCTTCTGAAGCTTTTGCAAGTAAACACACGGCTGGTTGTGGTCCTGTAGAGAAATCAACAATATACAAGTCTCCTCTCCTAAAGCCTTGAAGACTTTGGAATTGTCAGCTTCCATAATCACAACACAACTATACTTGCAAAGATAACAACCATATCAAGATCACAAAGCATTGAGACTGACATGAGGTTGTATCCTAAGGACTCAACAAGCATGACTTTGTCCATGTGTATGTCCTTAGAGATCGCAACCTTACCAAGACCCAATACGTGACTTTTGCCTTTGTCAGCAAAGATGATATGCTTCAGATGTGACGGTGATAAGGGAGCATCCATCAATAGATTATTGTCACCAGTCATGTGATTTGTACATCCACTATCGAGAACCCACTCAGTGGCTTTGGGTTGATCATCCTGCAGATGAATTAGTGCAACTTACGATCTCATATACTTCATCGGTGAAGAATATGATATCAAGTTCATCAGATGAATTTCATCAGCAAGATATAACAGATAAGCGGTATGAGGACGTGTGAAATGAAAGTTCATTTCATCATGATTAACTTTGCATCCTTTCGGGCATTTTTGTCGTGCCCCACAAATTCTTGAGACGTTTAAAGCACGTCTGGAGACCTGACCCTGCAGAAGAGGTTAGTTCCTTTTCTTCACCACCCACATCTGAAGGGGTGGCAAAGAGTTCATCACTCTGCGAGCACCATATGAGAATGGTGGCATAGAGGCCAATCCATTTCGTTTCACATAAGAGGGGTTAGGGTAAGCATATGAATAAGCAGAGAAATTCTTCGAGGACTTATGAACATATTGGTTTGAAGAATAATGCACATATTCATAGCCCTTAGCTCTACCTGCGAAGCAGAGTTGTTAGCACAATGATAATCATATGAGGACTTTGATCCTTTTGAGGAATTTGATCCACGTGAGGAATTTGGTGCGTATGAGGACTTGGATCCATATGAAGAATTTGGTCCATATGAAGAGTTTGATCTGGGGTTCCTATTCTTCACAGTGTGGTGTCATGAGGACATTCACTGAAGACTTTCAAGGCACTTCTTGGGAACCCAGATTTTCTTCATAGGGGAACCGTTCTTGCGATTAGTGCCAACATATCTAGCAAATACTTCACCATTCTGATTTTTGAGCAGTTTATAGTTGGAGTCAAATGACTCATCGGAAGAATGAGGAGATTCGCATGTAAAACCAGATAAGTTAGATGGATCAGCTGGAGGTCCCTTTGCAAAGAACCCATGAGGTTTTGGGATCTTGCTCGGGCTTCCATTATGTTCCATCGACATTGAGTTTCCTCTCAAAGGCAATACCCTCTTTCCTAGGGTTCTGTTGAGGATCTGCTTTTAAGCACATCACAAAGAGTCTGGTGCCCTTTGAGGCTTTTGTACATGCACATCATGTACAATTCCTTCACCTGCATCGTCGGTGATACTAGCAATGTCCTCGGATGAGGAATTAGTGATAGCAGAGGCAGGTGAAGAAATTTTAACAGTTGAAGCATTTGAACATTCGGTGAAGAATTAGCGATTCACGTTCAATGCACTTTAAGCACGGAGGAACAAATTCTTCACGAGAAGCACTGATTTGTTGAGCAAGTAATGAATCGCTCCTTCTGAAGATCTTCATAACTCACTCTTAGCTTCTCAAGATCTTGCTTTCTTTGAAGAAATTCATAAGAAAGTTTCTCATGATCAGACAAGAGAGTGTTATGATGACATTGAAGGCTGTCAAACCTAGGCTGAAGTCTCTGAAGATTTTCAGTCAGGGCTTTAGTGCGATCCATTTCTTCACCTAACATATCATCACTCTTATCTAGCATGTTTTGAACCTTTTCAAAAGCCCTTTGTTGTTTTACAGCAATCTTAGCAAGTTTTGAGTAATCGGGCTTTAGATCTTCATCGATTCATTTTCACTAGATTCGGAGGAGGTATATTTGAGTACCTTGGCACCCTTTGCCATGAAGCAATAGGTGGGAGCGTAGTCATCACTATCTTCATCAGCTTTGTTGGTGAGGTCATTTTCTTGAGTTGAAGATGGACTTCTTGTGAGCGATAGCAAGAGCTAGACTCGCCACACCGGACTTAGATTCTTCGATGCCTCCTCTTCCTCATGTTCCTCGATTCAGCTTGAGTCCATTTCCTTGCCAATGAATGCCCGAGCCTTCTTGGAGCTGCTTTTCTTGTGAGAAGAGGGCTTTGAGGATTTTGATGATGAAGATTTCGACGATTTCTTCTTCTTCTTAGCGTCATCAGAACTGTAATCCTTGTATTTATTCTTCTTTAATTCATTTTCAAAATGATGACAATCTTGAATGTAGTGACCAGGTTTCTTGCATTTGTGGAAAAGTCTTCTCTTATAGTCCTTTGGATGAGGAATCACCGCTTCTTGAGGATTTTCCAAAGCGACCACGTCTTGAGAACTTCGGAATTTCTTCACGGCGGTGCTAGCTCCTGGCTTAATTCTTCAGGATCTCCAAGGCTACTACGAGTCTTCACACTCGATTCAGACACAGCCTTAGCCTTGAGGCACGTGTTTTTCCATAGCTAGAACCATAGAGATCTCTCTTTTCAAATTTGGAACTCATGAGTATTTAGCCTCTCGAGGATATCGGCTGGATCAAGTGACTTATAGTCAAAGACGCTCTTGTATCATCGGTGCGGAGTATCAAATGAGGAATCAAGCGATCTCAACAATTTCTTCACCACCTCATGGTCGGTGATGTCGATGGCACCAAGCGCTTGAAGCTCATTTGAGATGTCGAGGCGATCGAAGGTTTGTTGAAAATTTTAGATTTGTCGAGTCTTTTGAAGCGGTTGAAGAGATTACGAAGAACATCAACTCGAGAGTCACACTTGAGTTGAGACTCCTTCATTTACTTTGGACAGCTTTGTCCCGGATGAGCTTAGCGGTTTCCAAAGCACTCACTCTTCCATATTGTCCTTTGCTCGGATGGCCACATATGATATTCTTCGCTTGAGAATCGAGTTTCTTGAATCTCTTCACGTCGGCAGCATTCGGAGAAGGTGTGGTGAGGGAACACCATTTTCCACAACATAACGAGAGATCGTTGTCAATTGCCTCAAGATGCATTCGCATCTTGTTCTTCGATAGGGGTAGTCCGTCCCATCAAAGGTAGGACACCTGCTGAGACCTTGATCATACTGCGGTCGACATAACTAAAACTCCGGTGGTTAAACCAAAATCACACAAAACAAGGGAGTACCTTGCTCTAATACCAATTGAAAGTGCGTTATATCGAATAGAGGGGGGGTGAATAGGCGATTTTTATGAATTCTTCACTGAGGAATTTGCCGGTGAGGAAATTCCTTAGCGAAGAACTACTTGCAGCGGAATAAGTACTCAGAAGTAAGCATAAGAGAATGCGTGCATGGTCATCATGATGAAATGAAGACAATCAAAGAGTACAGAAAGCGTAAACACAGGATAGCACAAGATGAAGACAAACAGACTGAAGAAATTGAACTGAGGAAATTGAGAAAGTCTTGATCAAAGTCTTCAAACACAGATATGAATGAACACTCAACACGATAATGAGGAAATGAAAGGGTTGAGGAAATAGAACCGATAAGGTTGGTGAAGACAATGATTTGGTAGACCAGTTCAAGCTGATGTCTCGGTTATGCGTCTGGTTGGAAGCGGTGAGTATTTAAACTCGAGGACACACAGTCCGGACACCCGGTCGGCGAGCACGCAGCTCGGGACACCCAGTCCTCACCGTATTCTCCTTGAACTAAGGTCACGGACCTCGTCCAATCACTCGTGGTAAGTCTTGAGCGACTTCCAAACCTTCACAGACTTGGTCACTCGGCGATCCACAATTCCTCTTGGATGCTCTAGACCATGACGCCTAACCATATGGAAGAAGCACAGTCTTCAAAGGTAACAAGCGTCGGATCCACGCAGGATCAATCTCTTGATGATGCTCAATCACTTTGGGTTTGTAGGGGTTTGGTTTTGGGTTTTCCTCACTTTCGATGATTTTCGCTCAAAGTCCTCGGAGGATGGGTTGCTCTCAAATGACAAGTGTCAAGTTTCTCTCGGAGCAGCCAACCAGCTAGTGGTTGTAGGGGCTGACTATTTATAGCCTAGGGAGCAGCCCGACATGATAAGACATAAATGCCCTTCAATGATATGACCGCTAGGTGGATAAGATATTTTGGGACAGGTGGCCAAGAAGACAAAGAACGGTCGGAAATTTGAATCTCAAATTCCTTAGGGCTATCATGTTCCTCACTGTGTAGGCAATCCGTACTGGCGAATTCCTAACTCCTCAGTCAGAACAAATTCCTCAACGACCAGAAGAACTTCGTCTCTATCACTGAAGAAATTGACTGAACTGTATGAGATTGGTAGGTGTAGGATTTTGAGTTGAGCATCACATGGAAATTTTTCCTTAGTATTTCATCGACCCCCTTTAACAGTACGGTGTTTCCTATGACTCAAGAAAGAGAAAGTGAAACTACGAAAACAAAAGTCTTCACGCTTCATGTTCCTCAAATGAATACCAAGTCTTCAAGGTCACACCAATTTCTTCACTTTCAAAGTCTTGAATATCAAAGTCTTGATCGAAGAACTTCATTTTTAGAATTCGACTTTCCTTTGTAAATATCAAACTCCTCATAGACTTATAGACCTGTGTACACTCACAAACACATTAGTTTCTTAACCTACAAGTCTTCAATACACCAAAATCACTAAGGGGCACTAGATGCACTTACACAAGCAACTCGTATCGGCATATAGCACGTAAGGTATGGGGGCACATGATATTCTCCCGGGGAGGAGGGGTGGGGATGCACAACCAATCGGTGGTTGGGAGGGTGGGAACAAATATAATCTAAACAACCCTAAACAGAGCTCAGCAGTTTTATCTAAGGTCGAGGGTTGACCCCGACAATCATAGCTCCGCCTAAACACAACATTTGCATGTCTTTGTAGTACTAGACTTAATATTCATGTTTCAGTTTCATGTTCATTTTAAATATTGAACTGAGGACCATGGATGTCTTACATTTTACTCCTTAGTTTCCTAAATATTAGTCTTTTTAGAGGCTTCAAATGGACTGGCACATACGGATGTATATAGACATATTATAGAGTCTAGATTCACTCATTTTGCTATGTATGTAGTCACTTTTTGAACTCTCTAGAAGACCAATATTTAGGAATAGAAGGAGTATTTTTGAACTCGTTTCATACATGCATGGGTTGGAAAAATAGATGCACTATACTTATTGGATTGTTGTTGTGTTCGTGCGTGTGT
This sequence comes from Aegilops bicornis, assembly GCA_021605145.1. NCBI lineage: Eukaryota > Viridiplantae > Streptophyta > Magnoliopsida > Poales > Poaceae > Aegilops > Aegilops bicornis. The sequence goes on from CM038674.1 coordinate 517,162,839, forward strand.
GTCTGTGTGTGTGGGTGGGTGTGTGTGTGTGTGTGTGTGTGTGGTCGTATGCTTGATACATACAAAGTTTTCTCACCTCCATATTGTTCATCTTTTAAATTTGAATTTGCATTGGAAAACTTACTAGGGATACCATGAAATGTGAAATCCACATTGAGATCACTATATCACAAATTCACTCTAATTCAACGACTCATCATAAATCAATTACCACGTTGAGATTAGTATTTGCAAGGAAAATATGGGTATTGTAATACACATAGATTTGTTCGGCAATTTAAAAGGTTCCTTTCGTATTCTCAAATGGTAGGACCCAACGGCGTACCAGCCAGACCTTGGCTTGTGTTGATCCTAAAAAAACAGGCTCGTGTCCTTCAGTGGCGTGCGTGGTACGCACATTAGGCAACCCCAACCCGATCGAGCCTCGGCGTTTCAAGTCGAAATATCTGGCGGCCAGAATTCAAGCCCTAGGAAATTCCCTCATGTCCCCGGTCCATAATGACTACCGATGAACAACGGAGGATGCTTTAGTAACTAGACAACGTTACCTACCGTGCGAACACAGTTCAATACCCTCGATGCGGCCGTCAATGTCACCGGTCTACTGCATTGCCTAGTACTACTACTACTACTACTACTACTACTACACCAGGATGAGCACAGAATTGAGCCCGCTTGTTCGTGCCTAGTACTTTTTTTGTTCGTGCCTAGTACTTGAGTTAATATATCAGGCAATGCCTTTGATGCGGAGGATTATCCTTTTACTCCTTTTCTTCAATTCGAGACAAGCTGCTTATGACAAGTTTCACAAATGAAGAGCCAAGGTATTTTGGAACAAAGACACATCACGTTTTTTAGGGAAAAAGACACATCACATTAAGGCGAACGCTTTCACTATTGAAACCGTGGGCGTTTACGTGCCGCCATGAGTCCCCGCTTCTCATCGGCAGGTGCCGTCCCAGCAAGCGTGTGAGTCGACGGGAGGCGTGCAAGCAGACCGCTGCGCCGGCTGTCAGGGAGGCGTGCGAGCAGATCTTGTGCAGAGACTCACCGAGGCGAGCCCTTTGACCAGGCTCCGCCGCCCACCGTCGTCCCAACTGCTCCCACTTTTAATGTCGCCGGCGCCGCAATTTAAAATCAACCCCGCACTACCCGGTATCGCTACAATCCTCTCTCTTCCTCTCCGATTCTCCTGTCGTCTACCTCCAACTAGCTTGACTCTAAACGTGACGCCATGCCGCATCACGATGGTCTGCCCTTAGTGTTCCGGTTTCATGAGGAAGACACGGTGAGTCTCAAGAACATAAGGCGCTTTGGGACGAGCTTGAGCTGGCGGGAAGACGCGCGCTGTCCGCTCCCATTCCGGCTCCCGTCGCCCGGACTGCGCCAGCGCCCATCCCCGTGGCATTGATGGGCTGGGAGCCGCACATTGTCGCCGAGCTTGATGCCACGGGGTTCCACGAGGAACCCGCCGACTTTCTCGCGCCCGTGCACTGCCCGGCGCATGCGCCCTGGCGATCGACGCTGCGCCGCAGCGCCCTTGATGCCGATACTGCCGCAGATACGCTGCGCATGCACTGACGTGTGCGCCCGTGCCGGTGCCCATGCACACGAACGTCTCCGCCGCGCCGTTGACAGCGCCTGTCCCCGCGCGGGTGCCAGTGCCCCCCTCAGCGGCATGGATGGCCGCCGTCGACCGCTTCCTTGCACCAACGCCAGTTGCCTCCTCCCGCCAGTTGACTCGCTCCGAAGTCCAGAACATTTTGGCCTTCCTTGAAGCTAGGCCAACGTCCAGGAGTACGCCAACAACGGCGCAAGACCCCGCCGTCCCCGTCGGTCAGTGGCCCGACGACGCACAAAGCACGGCAGAGGAGCCGCTTTCCCACCGCGAGACGCCCCCGCTGCCGCCGCGTAATCTAAATTTTCCATGAAAAACGTTCGGATTGCCATGCTTAAAATCCGAACGTTTATCATTTCCGTTTATTTTATATCGATCGTCGTATAATAATTTAAAGTCGGAGTCAGACTGAACGAAATGTATGGTTTGATCGGTGAATGTTACGCTAGAGCCGTATCAAATTAAATATAAAACGTCATCAAGCCACATGTATTCCTTGTCATCCAACGACCTAGACTGCTTCAATGTCGAGCGTTCAACACGTTTAGCGTGCAGTTAATTTCATGCCAAAAATAGTGCTAATCACATGACAACACGCAAATAATATCCTATTAGTTAATATCCGCATGCACTTAATATACTTCCAAATTAACGTGCATTGCACGCATTACCTGTGACTAGTGCTGCTAGTACGTGAAACTGGTGCCGTGACTTGTGAGTTGTGAACGCGTCCAGATATGGTCGACGGCAACATCGCCCGCGAGTTCTTCCTGTTTGTCTGTGCGTCTAAACGCAGAAGGGGAGGAGAGAGAGAGACCACACATGGAACCCACCAGTAAGTGAAGGCGAATAGTACTAAAAATAATATTACATGTTATCCATTAATTAGGCTGTGGTAATATAAAAACATTATGTGAACAAAGGGGGTACAACAAACATTGCTATTCTACGTATGTTGCCTATTAACGTGCAGCTTCAAGGCCCGGTCGCATGTTCAATCCTCGTCCTTTATTTTTTAATTTGTATATGGGTCCAAATTTGTTTCATGACATGTGGGCCCCTTGGTGTGTAGTTTGTAGCACTTTAATTTGTGGGTCGAAATTTGTTCCATTCCAAGCGGACTATCGTGTGTAGTTTTGTAGCTTATTTATAATAATTAAAGAGAACAACATAGTTTTTTCAATAATACCATGGTGTGACGTTGAAGGTGAGAAAGGACGTGCGAGAGAGCGATGACCGAGCCAGAGGGAAATCAACTAGGGGAGTTGCGTGGGTTGCAACGGCGTTTGGAGTAGTTGTGGGCCGAATGCTACGAAAATATAATCTAAACCGACCGCAATAAATGCCTACACAAATTAATCCAAGGTTGGAGTGCCCCTCGTAATGTAAATAGCTCCGGCTTTGCGAGGGATGGAGAGGTAGTAGCTTCAACGCGTGGAAGATACGGCATGAGAAAGTGGGGTCAATCGAGAGACATATAGATAGAGAGACAAAGTGAGTGTGGTCTGACATTCATTGAACAAATATATATGCTCCGGAGAGATATTGTCCGATTGAGCTTTTGGTAAGGGTGAGGGCTGTAAGATAGAGCTTGGGAGATGATCCAGTCACACACGTGTAGATATATTTTGTGCGTGGGAGGAAGCAAGGTCAACCGATCACATAGGGTCGTCGTGCGATCGAAAGAGTGAGATGGGTTGGAGAGAGTGACCTAGATAGATGATGTGCATGAGAGTATACAATGTGAATAGGTAGAATTGGGCTCAAACATGGTGATATATCGTTTTTGTCCGAGAAAGAGCGAGGTAAATCGAGACATACACACACACATACACACACAGATAGAGAGAGAGAGAGAGAGAGAGAGAGAGAGAGAGAGAGAGATTGAGTGAGCGTGGCCCACCATCAGGTCGAAAGAGTGGTGGCGGCTTGGATGGACTGACCTAGATGGACAATCTGCGTGAGAGAGTATAGAGTGTGTTGACCAAGGCCCGAATAGGGAGATATATCATTTGTGTGTGAAAGAAAACGAGGTTAAACGAGACTCAGATAAAGAGAGCGAGATTGAGAGAGTGTGGCCCGCCGTGCGGAAGAAAGAGTGAGACAGTCTCGAGGAGTGACCTAGATATACAACGTCGTTAAATGCGCACGAGAGGTTGAGGGGGCTAGATAGGCAATGCATGTATTTAGCGAGAGGGTGAGAGGAGAGAGGGGAGAGAGAGAGAGCTCGGCATGGGGTGCAATGGCGGGTGTGTGAGGTAAATACATTTGGTAACAGGAGTGGAAAAAGGGGTTGTGTAGTTGAGAGACTTAGAGATCGAAACATGGGGAGAAAGAATGAACGTGTGTTGGAAACCGATAGCTTGCTAAGGTGGTTAGGAGAGGAAGATTGACCGATAAAGGAAGTATGTAGCGTTTGTGCGGGGGGGGGGATAAAAATAACATTTGAATGTACATAGTACGAGACTTAATATCGATGTTTCAATTCGGTGTACATTGTAAGATTTGAACAGAGGACCAGGCATACGGGTAATTATTTTGAATTCGTGCCATACTAAGTTTCGAAAAGTTGACATTGGCTCAATTTGTTGTGTTATTTTGTAGGTCATATGTTTGAATCCATCCAAAAGTTTTCTCACTACCATGGTGTCCATCATATACATATGAATTTGTATTAAAAAAGTAGCGTGGATACAGTGAAATGCGAAATCCACGTTAGAATTGGAGATCGCTACGTGACACACACTCTAATTCAAATAACTAACTACGTGATACACACTCTAATTCAAATAACTAATTATGTGACACACTCTAATCCACGTTAGCGTGGGTACCGTTTTGATTTTTTTCAAATAACTCCTCATTAATTAATTTATAGTACTCCCTATGTTCATTTTTATAAGACCTTGAAGACATTTCAGAGAATGTGCAAAACAGTTCATTTTAAGTTATGCGAAACGACTTACAAAAGTGAACGGATGGAGTATCTCGTTTCTAATGACTAATTATTGCAAGGAAAACACGGGCATGGTAATACATACAGATTCGTTTGCAAATGAAAGAAGATTCGTTTGCATTCTCAAATGTAGGCGCACTAGGCAGACCAGGGTCGTGTCGGGGTGGACGCTGCTTCGGTGCCTTAAAGGCAACAACCCTGATGGCATGCACAAGTCTGCTGAAGGCTGTGAGACAAACCCAACATATATTGCAGCAAAGAAGGCAAAACATCTTGAAGATAGCGAGACAACCCCAAAGTCTTGTCTTGATGCAGTGTTCAAGTTACTTGAGACTAACGGTCGAGACAAGCTCACGAATTAGTTATGCGAATCAGTTCGACTTCTTCGGTCCCAAGTTCTAGCGAAAGGCATTACGCAACTCAACTTCGACTTGAAGTCCTATCTCTAAGAAAGATTGTGCAAAACACCAATGAGAACCTCATCGCTAAACAGCTACACACAGAAGCTATGGTGACATGCTAGGCCGGTCTCACAGCCTTGCTCGGCTGACTTCTTGCAGTTCCCCATAAGGCTAACCTTTCTTGAACTGTCTTGGAAGTGGTCTCGGTTCGGTATTATTTTATTCTGTTGCAATGGTGCCCATTTTTTGTAATCTGCTTCTTCGTTGCACTTTATGATCACTGGTGGCGAACTTCGATGCCTAGTGGATGTAATATACCTTAAATCCTTTATTGTATAGTGTAGGTTTATTCTTAGTTACTATGCCGTCATTTCTTTACCGCCATCATTCGCTATCTGAAAAAAATCAGATGTAGTCGACCGGGCCGAAACATTCGATAACGGGCCAGGTTTTTAGCGCGCCACAATTGGGCCTGCCTGCATCTTTCTTGGGCCCGAATGATTTGGGCCTTCACACATTACGCCAGGCCCAAACTTACACCGACCTATATTTTAGTTGGGCCTTTTGTCGACCCAGCGCTTAGTTTGGCCAGTGGCGTTGGGCCATTAACAGCTGAATATTGCCTTTGGCACATTACGGCCGAGATGAAACCACGGGCCTTTAGCAGGCCAAAATGCATGTTGGGCCTCACTTTTCACTAGTTGTCGACGGGCCTTCAGCAGGCCGAAATGTAGACCGGGCTGTTATGGGCCTAGTTAGCTCACGGGCCGTTACCAGGCCGAAACATATCTCGGGCCTTAGTTGGCCCACTGATATCATTGGCCTTTAAGAGGCCAAAAGCTTAATCTGAGCATCAGCGGGCGAATTACGCGACAGGCCTTTTAACAGGCCCAAAGTCACGTTAGGCTTAACTGTTGCCACCTTTAGCACGGGCCGTTAGTGGGCCCAATGTTTCGTCGGACCATATATGGCCCATGGGCAAGACGGGCCATTCGGGCCGAAAGTCACACCGGTGAAATGGGCCCATGTCTACATCGGGCCTCTAACGGGCCGAAAGTCAGCAGGCTGTAGTTGGGCCCGAATATTCGTGAGCAGTTAACGGGCCAGATCGGCTTCAGTAGTAAATGGGCCCAAATATTGGGAGAACAATTAACGATCCGGTTTGGTACGTAAATGGGCCTTTATTAAGCGAGCCGTTATTGGGCAGCCCACTAGTACCTGATTAAGTTCTACGGGCCTTTGACTGGGTCGGCCTTTTTAACCTATATGGGCCTCTGTTGGGCCCAGCCACGTGTCGATGTACCATAGGCATGTCTCCTCCAATGGACGGGCGACATCTGGCCCACTGACCGCCAATCAGAATTTTACACGTGGAAATTTCCAATTGGCCGGGGCTGTTAACGGGTTATCGGATCCAAAATCCGACCCGATAGCTTAATGGCGTTCTGTTACGGTGGATGCCACGTGTCGGTCACCCTTGACGAAAGCACTTCTGTGACGCGCAATTTATCGTCATGGAAGTGGACACTTCCGTGATGATAATTTTGGTAATGTCATGGAACACTTCTCTGACAAAGACGGTATGACTATCTTGATTCTGTCATAAATTTTTCATGGATGTACATGCATGACAAAAAACGCGACCTATTGTGACAAACACGTATTATCACAGAAGTGTATTTTTTTTGTAGTGACTACTATGCCCTGAAGAAGATCTTTGCGAAGATGGCTTCACTGAGGGCTTCAAATTTGACTCCAGACCTCCACACAATGCAAGCTGGCGCCGCACTTCATCAATAGAATATTCTGAGTATTCATCTCCGGCTGCAACTGTTGTTGCGAGAGTCGTCGATGAAGAAGACGACGCCACTTCACCAACCATGGCTGGCACTACATCTCGACACTGCACCGGGCCCTTCTGCACCACCAACTCAAGCGTCAACCCTGCACCTTCATCTACTCCTGATGGGAACGAGTAGATGCTCTATGTCCTCAAAGCTTTTTGGTCCTTACTGACAAAAGGGGAGAAGCATATGAGTTGATAGTCTTCAAGTGGGTCCTTATGGGTGGTTGCTATATTTTGCCAAGTGTTTACAACTCTCGTCTTTTGATGCATTTGGTTCTTTGGGTTGTAACACTTAAACTTGATGGTCGTCTGCTACATTTTCTCCTACTTTGTGATGCGATGATAAATTCCGCATGAAGTCATTCTGCAGACGTCCATTTTTTCATTATTTATGTCATTATCTTCTTTATATCTTTATATGCATGATGAATTGTCTTCATAAGTTGAAGAGGATCTCCACAAAGTAAAACCTGCCATGTGCATTTGCATTCAAAAGCAAACTAATCATATGCACATCTTCAGGGGGAGCCTTTTGCTACTTATGAAGACAATGCCTCAATCCTTGAACTTTCACATACTTTTATCCCCGTCGAAAACTTCAACCAGTTTGTCATCAATCACCAAAAAGGGGGAGATTGTAAGTGCATCTAGTGCCACCCCTAGTTGGTTTGGGAGTATTGACGACAAACTTGGTTGAGGGACTAATGTGTTTGTGAGAATTGCAGGATAACACAGGTAGTAGTCCCACATTGATTCGGTTTACCTACGGAGATGACCCTAAAAATGTGTGAAGTCATTGAAGACAATGGTGGTTTGTGAAGATATTCACAACGAAGATTATGACTTGAGAAGACATTCACATGAAGACTATGGAGTGCGAAGACATAGTTGTTTTGTAGTTTCGTTTTCTTCTTTGTTGAGTCATAGGAACCACCGCACTGTTAAGTGGGGTCCAAGTGAACAAAGTCAGAGTGACTAAAGTGATGCTCAACCAAATCCTAAGTCTTCGAGCGAAGACAATGAGAGCAAATCTTATCCAGAGCTAGATGAGTCAGCTTTACTTGTAGCCCAAGTCAAGCTGCCGCGTGTGTTTGAAATCTGACCATTGGACACGTGTCAGTTCCTTAGTGACCCAGGGTCATTTCGAACAAATCAGGCCGGGTTGCCTCCTGGCTATAAATATCCCACCCCCTACACCATAAATTGGTGGCTGCTCAGAGTTAGTGCACGGCTTTTATCATTTGAGAGCAACCCACCTCCGAAGCATTTGAGATAGAGATCCTTGCGAGCACAAAGCTCAAAACACCCAGAGCCAAAGAGTGTTAGGCATCAATGATGTCTTTCTGTCTGAGTGATCTGAAGACTTGTTACACTTGAGGACTGTGAATCCTCCAGCCGGTTAGGCATCGCGTTCTGAGCATCCAAGAGTCATTGTGGATTTCCAGTGAACGAAGTCTGTGAAGGTTTGGAAGTCTACCTTGAAGACTTACCAGAGTGATTGGGCGAGGACTAAGTGTTCTTAGCTCAAGGGGAATAAGGTGAAGACGCGGTCTTCTCAGTTGAATCTCAGCCTCCCTAACCAGACGTACAGTTGTCACACAAGAATCGAACCCGGTCCAAAGAAATCTGTCCTCACCAATCAACTGGTTCTACCTCTTACCTCCCTTTACTTACAGTCTGTCTTCGTGAAGTCATTGCCTACTTGCATGATCTGAGTGTCTTCACTGTGTAAAGATTGTTGTTGATTGGCTTCATACTATCTTCCATCCTGATCCATACTACCTAGCTGCTGATAGTCGTTGTGCTTTCACTTCATTGCTTACTTGACTAGTGTAGTCTACCTTCCGCTGCATATCAATAGGTGTATTTCTTCTGTTTGTCTTCAAAGCCCACGTGTTTTGAAGACTTTCATAAAAATTGCCTATTCACCCCCCTCTAGTCTGTCGGATTTCGGGTTCCGGCAGACCCTTGAGGTTCGAACACTGGGGTGCGCGCGGAGATCTTTCCCCTACCAGCTCACGCGAGAATGGATTGCGAGGGATCTAAACTATCAACGATGAACAACACAAGAGACACAAGGTTATACTAGTTCGGGCCACCGTTGTGGTGTGGTGGATTGCCTCAGGGGCTGATGATGAACAATACAAAGGAAGAACAGCCTCGCGAGGGTCTGTTCTTGAGCTGGTGCGATGAACTGCTGGGGTGAGTTCAGTCGCCTCTCTCTCTCTCTCTCTCTCTCTCTCTCTCTGTGTGTGTGTGTGTGATCTCGATCCTCCTCTACCTTGGTGGTGGCTAGTCCTATTTATAGAGGGAGGCCTTGGGCCTCCTCCCAAATAATGAGCGGGAAGGGCGCCAACAATTGGCCATTTTGAAGGGGAACATCTAGTACACTTATCCTGACTAAAGTTGGTCTTCGGCTGCCAAAGACCTGGCGGTGGCCCGTCACAGGCTCCACGATGACCTCCATCTTGCCGTTCTGCTGGTCTTGGTCTTGTTGCACCGAAGCGGTAACCTTTGCCTGATGCCTTGGCCTGTGCTTGCCTCCTTTGCACCAAAGAGGAAACGAGGACTGCTGGTGGCGCCCTTGGCGCTGCTGGCCTTGATCGTCATGGCTTGCATCACGGGGCACCCTCGGGAGGTACCACTGCCTTGATCTCTCTGCCTCCTCGCAAGCACACTCGACGAGGCTGTTCTGAGGGTGGTTCTGTCGTCCGCCCATGAGGCTTGGCCTCGTGAGGGTCTTGAGCTTGAGTGATGAAATTTGGGCCGCGGCCCCCACTTGAGCCACGCCGCAGAGCCGCAGGTAGGCAAGTCTGGGGACCCCGTTCCCGAGCAGTGACGATAGCCCCCGGGCCCAAGGCGCGCCCGGACTTGGCTTAGCAGGGAAGTGAAGGGGCAAGTGTGAAGCGTCGTGGGCCCCAACAACGTGCGGCCTTGGGCGCCGCATGGCGATTGGTTGCTCGTGGGCGTCTCCGCTTCCCCATGATGCATCGGCAACTGCATGACTTGACAAGTCCCTACGTGCAGGAATGGGTCATGATTACCTGCGATCGTGGAGGCCGAGGATTGGCCTCCTCCGGCTATAAGTACGGAACGCCGCAAGCCCTTCCGGTCCATCTCCTCTTGCTGCTCCTTTCTCTTCATGGCTCCATCGAAGAGGTTCTCGGCCGCGGAAAAGGGAAAGGCCCGTCAGGTAGAGCCTGACTCTCCCCCGGCCAAGCACGGTCGAGGCCGTCCTCGCAAGCACCCTGTGGCTCCCGCAGCGGCTTCCCGCGGCCGTGGAGGCGATCTCCTGCGCGTCGACGGGCGCCAGGTTGTTGATGGGGGCGCGCTGCGACGCTGTGACCTCGAGCCGCGCTTCCACTCGGCAGAGGTGATGCCGGAGTTTGTCGTGTGGTCGGTGGAGCCGACCAGCACCTGGCTTCAGCTTCCCCGCTTCCTTTTAGGTGAACTTCCGACCGGCGCCCCGGGCGGCCTCTGGCTTCAGGCGGACGGTTGCTGCAGCCGGGCCTCCTGGGCTTCGGTGGAGGTTTCCGCCGCCGGGAGCATGGCCCTGACCCGCGGCTGGCAAACGTTTGCCCACGCGCGTGGCCTAAGCCGGCGGTGCACCCTGCACTTCAAGTTCGACGGCGATGCCACCCTCTACGTGAGGGTGTTTGGGGAAGACGGTCGCTGCGCTGGGTGCTGCCCCGAAGACGACGGCCGCGGCCGTGGTCCCAGCCCCGGCAATGATTGGGATGAAGATGACAGCGCTCGTGTGGTCGGTGACGCTCGCGACTCGTCGAGCTTCGGCGTCTCTCCTTCGGACAGCAGCTCCTTCAGCGGTGGCCGCGATCAGCCTCCGTGCCGTCGCGCCCGCCTGGAGGGAGGTAGCGGGTCAGCCCGCCGTCGCGCCCCGGTGAAGCATGAGAGGGAGTCTGCCTGAGCTCCGGAGGCGGTATGAGCCTTCGCTGCGAGTTGGTGCCAAGCGAGTCGTGCCCATTTTGTTCTTCTCCTTTTCTTGCGCAAAGAGACAGTAGTGTAGGGCCCCGCGGGTACGTGCTTGAACTGTTGCTGTTAATTATCGTACTGTTTCCGCTACTTCTGTGCTATGCTTCTGTGCCACATGCCCGCGCGTAGAAATTACTTAGCTCGGGGGGACCTGTCGCGTTCTTCGCTTCCCGAGGCAGAGGCCTCGTCAAACGCTTCATGTCCTGCAAGGATTAGTCAGGAGGGGTAGCTTCCGGCCTCGGTTGTGGAGGTGACCGACCCAGGTCCTGTGTTTGCGTCGCGGTGCCTGTGGGGCACGGACTGGGAGGGGTGCTCCCGTAGTGGACCCGGCTTGGAAAGCCTCAAACGATAAGGGCAGAAAACACTCGCGAGGGTGCCCGCGCCGCTCCCTCGCGAGACTTGCATGAGCGAAATCGAGGCAGGAGAGCGAAAAAGGCAAAGAGTCACAAGCCAAAGACGGCATCAACTTCAATAAAACTTCAAATGGGAATGAACAAGCCAACTGCAGAAAGCAAATGAAAAAGCCGCGTCCGGCACCTAATCTAGTCCTCGACATCTTCTCACCAGCGCGGAGCTAAGTGCTTCCACTAGGCGTGGGAGGGAGCCCCAGGGCTTGAGGCCGACGCTCCTGAGACTCCGGGGCGTGTATAGCCCCAACTCATTATTACGTGAGAGTGTCACGGGCGGCGAGCTTCACAGGCATTGGCCTTCTTCACAGGCTCCAGGCCTTTCTCGGGGAAATGAACTTCACAGGCGTTTGCCTTCTTCACAGGTTCCGGGCCTTTCTCAGGAAAATAAGCTTCACAGGCGTTTGCCTTCTTCACAGGCTCTGGGCCTTTCTCAGGAAAATAAGCTTCATAGGCGTTTGCCTTCTTCACGGGCTCTGGGCCTTTCTCAGGAAAATGAGCTTCACAGTCGTTTGCCTTGTTCACCGGCTCTGGGCCTTTTTTCAGGGGTAGAACTTCAGGAGATGCTGGATGTTCCACGCGTTCGGGATGGGCACCCCTTCCTGAGTCACCAAGCATGCAGAGCCGGGCCTGGAAACATGTACAACTTTGAACGGGCCCTCCCACATGGGGGAGAGCTTATGCAACCCCTCCCTGGAGAGGACCCGTCTGAGCACGAGGTCCCCTACCTCCAGAGTCCTGGGGCAGATGTTGCGGCAGTGGTATCGCCTTGGCGCTGTTGATACCTTGCCCGCAGCTGCCTCTCGACGATGTTCCTCTCCCAGCACGAGATTCGTTCCCCGCATGGCGTCCTGCTGCGCCTCGTCGAACGCCAGGACCCGTGCGGAGTGACGCTTGACCTCGTGAGGGAGGACAGCTTATGCTCCGTAAACGAGGAAGAAGGGGGTCTCGCCAGTCGACTTGGCCGCGGTCATGCGGATGGACCACAACAGGTTGGAGCTTGTCGTACCCCCTGCTGCAGGCCTCCAGCTTCTTCTTGAAGGTCCTGGTCTTGAGGCCCTTAAGGACCTTCGCGTTGGCTCGCTCGGCCTGGCCGTTGCTCCGAGGGTGCGCCACCGAGGCATAGCATATCTGCGTTCCATGGTTAGCACAGTACGTTTTGAAGAGATTACTCGTGAATTGCGAACCGTTGTCGGTGATGATGCGGTTAGGCACCCCAAACCGGCTCACGAGGCCCTTGATGAACTTGACCGCCGAGCCTGCTGGGATGGTGCGGACAGCTTCCACCTCAGTCCACTTGGTGAATTTGTCCACGGCGACGTAGAGGTAGCGATAGCCCCCTGGCGCCCGAGGGAACGGGCCCATAATGTCCAGCCCCCAAACTGCCAATGGCCATGAGAGGGGTATAGTTTGCAGACCTCCCGCCGGCTGATGGATCTGCTTGGCATGAAATTGGCAGGCCTCGCAAGCCTTTACCAACTTGACTGCGTCGCTGAGTGTTGTGGGCCAGTAGAACCCGCTGCGGAACACCTTGCCAACGAGGGTTCGCGATGATGAGCGGTGCCCACAGTCTCCGCCGTGTATGTCTTCCAGCAATTCCTTCCCTTGCTCTCTGGGAATGCAGCATAGGGACACGTCATTCGGCCGCCTCCGGTAAAGCTCCCCATCCCTGATACACTAGGTCGTGGCTTGCCGCGCCACACGCTCCGCCTCCTCCTCCTTCTCCGGTAGGGTCCCCTGTATCAAGTAGCTCTTGAGCTCCGTGATCCAGCACCCCTCCTGAGGTTCCAACGCCAAGAGCAGGCGTGCTCCTGAGGCCGGGCTGCAGGCCGGGGCTCCCGAGGCAGGAGGCTGGGGGAGCTCCTCCCGGGGTTGCCCCGCGCTTGATAGTGACTGTGCCACTAAGAGCCTGAAGAGTCGCTCCTCGAAGACGCCAGGCTCCTGAGGAAGCCGCCTGGACGCTCTCTTGGCGATGTTGTCCGCCTCTTGATTGGTGCCGCGTGGCACATGCTACAGCTCCAGTCCCCAAAACTGCTTCTCCATCCTGCGAACCTCCGCGAGGTAGGCTTCCATGTGCTCGTCCTTCGGCTCGTATATCTTGTTGGAGAAGTTGATGAGGAGCTGTGAATCACCCTTGATGATGAGGCGCTTTACCCCCAAAGCGATTGCGGCTCTCAGGCCGGCTATCAGGCCTTCATATTCTGCTATGTTGTTGGAGACCTTTTCCCCATGCTGGAAGCAGAGCTGCACGGTGTAGTAGAGCTTGTCCTGAGTAGGGGATACGAGTAGTGCGCCGGCCCCCGCGCCATGTCGGGAGAATGCCCCGTTGAAGTACATGACCCAGCCGTCCGGTGCTTCGCTCCCCGGAGAAAGCGACCGGTCTTTGCCTGCTTCGAGGCCAGGTGCCTCCGTCCATTCTGCCACGTAATCTGCCAATGCGGCCCCCTTGATGACTCTGGTTGTGCTGAACTCTAGCTGAAATGCTTGCAGTTCGATGTTCCACTCGGCGACTCTTCCAGCTGAGTTGGGGCTCCTGAGCACCCTCTCCAGAGGGTATGCTGAGACGACCTTGATGGGATGACCCTGGAAGTAGTGCCGCAGTTTGCGTGAGGCTACCAATAGCGCGAGGAGGAGCTTTTGGGGCATGGGGTACCGCGCCCTTGCGTCCCGCAGCACCGTGCTGACGAAGTACACCGGGTGCTCGACGAGAGTAGGAGTGCTGACGAGGCCCGTGCCCTCCGGAGGGTCTGATGCCTCCTGAGCCGATGGAGCCCCCATTGCCTGGCCGCCTGGCGCGGCCTCTTCATGCTGAGGCTGGTCTCCGACTGACAAGGCTGTTCCTGAGGGTGGTTCCTGTCGTCTGCCCCGCGAGGCTTGGCCCCTCGCGAGGGTCTTGAGCTTGAGCTGATGAAGCTGGGCCGCGCCGGGCCCCCACTTGAGCCACGCCGCAGGCATGCAAGTCTTCTTCTTCTTCTTCTTCTTCTTAGTAGGCTGAAGGTCTTTGTCGTCCGCCAGCTAACGGCAAAGCACGCCGTTAACCCCTTAACGGACCTAAGATGACACGTGTGTTGCCCAGGCCCTTTGCTATCTGCTGGCGGACGACAAAGTGCTTTGCATCTTTGCCGTCCGCTAGCAGACGGCAAAGAGCCCTTTGCCGTAGCCTGTTCAGCCGGACGTTTTGCCGTCCGCCAGGCATGCCTTTGCCGTCAGCCAGTTCCTGATTCTTGTAGTGAGTCTAGGTTTTTTCTTATTCATGATGCTGCAGTTATTTTACTGTATATATATCCTGTCTTCGTAGTAAACTGGCCAAACCGTAAAATTATGGTACATAATTGGGCCGTCATGCAAATCACTATGTATGATCCGCATCATGGGCCCAGTCATCTTGGTCCGTTAACAGGCCTAAATGTAAACTGACCCACTAGTAGTTTCGGGCCTTTAATAGGCCGAGTAAACCGCCGGCCCTATTTTCGCAAGAAAATTCAATGGGCTTTTAGTAGGCTGAAAAGTAGGTTGGGCCTGAATCGTGCCGAACAGCTCACGGGCCGACAACAGGCCGAAATAGACCCCAACCCATGATTGTGCTAATCATCACGGGCCATTAACAGGCCAAAATTGTCTCGGTCTTTGTTTGGCCAATCAGATTATCGGCTCTGAGTAGGCCAGATGCAAAGTGGGCCGTAGTTAGGCCCGACTATATGACGGGCTTTCGACAGGCCGAAATAAATATAGGGCCGAAATGTTAAACGGGCCTTTAACAGGCCGAAACTAATATCAGGTCGGATTACTAAATAGGCCTTTAGCAAACAGAAATCCTGACCGGGCCTCGAGTGGGCCAAAAAGCACAGTGTCTAGTTGACGGGTCGAATCTGATATGGGCCATAATTTAGCCCACAGCCTTTTAAAGGGATGGATCTGATCTGGGCCGTAATATGGCCTAGAACGTGGTAGGCTATTAGCAGGCTGGATCTCATATGGGCCTTTATTAGGCCCGAAACGTGACACGCTGTTAATGGATCAGATCAAATATGGGCCGGCATTTGGCCCAAAACATGGCCGCCTGTTAACGGGCCGGCCCACTAGTGTCCTCAAAATCATGTGGGCCTTTAGCTAGGCCAGCCCATTATGGTCTGCAAAGTCTCGTGGGCCTTTAGCTGGGCCGGCCCATTATGGTCCGCAAAATCTTGTGGGGCATTAGTTGGGCCGGCCCATTTAATCTTTATGGGCCACTTTTGGGCCGGTCCACGTGTCAACATATCATAGACGCATCTCGCCCACTGGATGAGTGATACCTGTGCCAACGCGGAGCTGGCATGTGGTTCTGCTGGCCAATGAGAATTTTACACGTGGAAAATCGTCATTGGTCGTGGCTGTTAGCGGGTTATCGGATCCAAAACCGGACCTGATAGCTTACCGGCGAGCCGTTATGGTGGATGCCACGTGTCGGTCACCCTTGATGAAAGCACTTCCATGACGCGTCATTTATCGTCATGGAAGTGGACACTTCTGTGATGATAATTTTAGTAATGTCATGGAACACTTCTACAACAGAATAGGTATGACTATCTTGATTCTGTCATAAAATCGTAATGGATGTACATGCATGACAGAAAATGAGACCTACCGTGACAAACACGTATCATCACGGAAGTGTATTTTTTTGTAGTGCATGGGGCTGTCTACGAAATTTAGAGAAATTAAAATCATGAGACATATCCCCTAAACCAACAGTAACAATATCTTTCTCGCAGTCTATCTTAGCATTAACAGTATTCAAGAAAGGTCTACCAAATATAATGGGACAAAAGTCATCTTGTGGGGAAGCAAGAACAAGAAAATCAATAGGGTATTTTATTTTCCTACACAAGACTTCAACATCACTAACAATTCCAATTGGCGATATAGTATCTCTATTGGCAAGCTTAATAGTAACATCAATATCTTCTATCTCAGCAGGTGCAATATCATTCATAATTTCTTTATATAAAGTAAAAGGAATTGCACTCACACTAGCACTCACATCACAAAAGACATGATAACAACGATCTCCTATTTTAACTGAAACAATAGGCATGCCAATAACGGGTCTATGTTTATCTTTGCTATCGGGTTTAGCAATTCTAGCAGCTTCATCACAGAAATAAATAGCATGCCCATCAATATTATCGACCAAGAGATCTTTAACCATAGCAATACTAGGTTCAACTTTAATTTCCTTAGGGGGTGTAGGTGTTCTAGTATAACTCTTACAAACCACAACTGAAACTTTAGCACGATCCTTTATTCTAATAGGAAAAGGTGGTTTCTCAATATAAGAAGTAGGAACAATAGGATCAACATTATAGGTAGTAGTTTCTTCTTCAACTTTAATAGGTTCTACTACCTTAACTTCAATGGGAGGATGATATTTTAACCACTTATCCTTAGGGAGATCAACATGAGTAGCAAAAGATTCACAGAAAGAAGCTACTATCTCAGACTCAAGTCCATATTTAGTGCTAAAATCACGAAAAGCACCGGTATCAATAAAAGATTAACACAATCAAACTTAAGGTTTATGCCTGACTCCGTACCTTCGTCGAGTTCCCAATCTTCAGAGTTGCATTTAATTCTTTCCAATAAATACCATTTGATTCAATGTCCTTCTTCATAAAAGAACCAGTATAAGAAGTATCGAGCATGGATCGATCAATATGAGAAAGCCGAGCATAAAATTTTTGATAATAATTTCTCTTGATAGCTCATGATTGGGGCATAAATAACATTGACTTAAGCCTCCCCCAAGATTGAGTGATACTTTCTCCTTCACGAGGCCAAAAATTATATATATAATTCCGATCACGATGAACCAGATGCATAGGATAAAACTTCTGATGAAATTCCAATTTCAATCGGTTGTAGTGCCATGATCCAATATCATCACATAGCCTATACCATGCCAATGCCTTTCCCTTCAAAGATAAAGGGAAGACCTTCTTGACAACATCCTCGGGCATACCTGCAAGCTTAAATAATCCACAAACTTCATCCACATAGATTAGGTGCATATCGGGATGTAATGTTCCATCTCCTGCACAAGGATTAGCTAGTTGTTTCTCTATCATACCCAAAGGAATTTCATAATTAATATTTTCAGTAGGTGTAATAGGTTGAGGAGCAACTCTTTGCTCTTCCGGTCAGGGTGAAGATACACTGAACAAGCCCCTCAAAGGATTATTTTCCATAGTGACAAGTGACAATAAATTTCAACACACTATATAAATGTTTCCTTACCAAATTCCACCTACCCCCCTAGGCGCGCCCTTCGGTCTAGTGGGCTCCCCGGAAACGGCGCCAGAAAAGAGTCTTGATGACCCACAAGTATAGGGGATCTATCGTAGTCCTTTCAATAAGTAAGAGTGTCGAACCCAACGAGGAGCAGAAGGAAATGACAAGCGGTTTTCTGCAAGGTGTTCTCTGCAAGCACTAAAATTATCGGTAACAGATAGTTTTGTGATGAGATAATTCGTAACGGGTAACAAGTAACAAAAGTAAAAAAGGTGCAGCAAGGTGGCCCAATCCTTTTTGTAGCAAAGGAAAAGCCTGGACGGACTCTTATATAAAGCAAAGCGCTCCCGAGTACACATGGGAATTGTTGTCAAGTTAGTTTTCATCATGCTCATATGATTCGCGTTCGTTACTTTGATAATTTGATATGTGGGTGGATCGGTGCTTGGGTGCTGCCCTTCCTTGGACAATCCTCCCACTTATGATTAACCCCTCTCGCAAGCATCCGTAACTATGAAAGAAGAATTAAGATAAATCTAACCATAGCATGAAACATGTGGATCCAAATCAACCCCTTACGAAGCAACACATAAACTAGGGTTTAAGCTTCTGTCACTCTAGCAACCCATCATCTACTTATTACTTCCCAATGCCTTCCCCTAGGCCCAAATAATGATGAAGTGTCATGTAGTCGATGTTCACATAACACCACTAGAGGAGAGACAACATACATCTCATCAAAATGTCGAACGAATACCAAATTCACATGATTACTTGTAACAAGACTTCTCCCATGTCCTCGGGAACAAACGTAGCTACTCATAAAACATATTCATGTTCATAATCAGAGGAGTGTTAATTATCATTAAGGATCTGAATATATGATCTTCCACCGAATAAACCAACTAGCATCAACTACAAGGAGTAATCAACACTACTAGCAACACACAGGTACCAATCTGAGGTTTTGAGACAAAGATCGGATACAAGAGATGAACTAGAGTTTGAGAGGAGATGGTGCTGGTGAAGATGTTGATGGAGATTGACCCCCTCTCGATGATAGGATCGATGGTGATGATCATGGCGATGATTTCCCCCTCCCGAAGGGAAGTTTCCCCTGCAGAACAGCTCCGCCGGAGCCATAGATTGGTTCCGCCCAAGTTCTGCCTCGAGACGGCGACGCTTTGTCCCGAAAGCTTCCTCCTGATTTTTTTTCCAGGGCAAAAGACACCATATAGAAGAATATGGGTGTCGGGGGCCTGCTAGGGGGCCCACAAGACCAAAGGGCGCGCCCAGGGAGTAGGGCGCGCCCTCCGCCCTTGTGGATGGCAGGTGGCCCCCCTCTGGTGCTTTTTTCGCCCAATATTTTTTATATATTCCAAAAATATTCTCCATGAAGTATCAGGACTTCTGGAGTTGTGTAGAATAGGTCTCTAATATTTGCTCCTTTTCCAGGCCAGAATTCCAGCTGCCGGTATTCTCCCTCTTCATGTAAACCTTATAAAATAAGAGAGAAAAGGCATAAGTATTGTGATATAATGTGTAGTAACAGCCCATAATGCAATAAATATCAATATAAAAGCATGATGCAAAATGGACGTATTAAGGCCTAACAAATTGACTCGATTCATGACAAATCTCATCAAACTCCATCACCTTCCAGCAAGCCTGCAAAGGAATTACTCACTCCCGGTGGTGAGCATCATGGAATTGTTGATGAAGAAGGGTTGGTGATGATGATGGCGACGAACTCCCCTCTCTGGAGCTCCAAATGAACTCCAGATCATCCCTCCCGATGAAGAATAGGAGGGGGTGTCTGTTGGGAATCGTTGCATGGAAAAATTCTATGCACACGCAATGACCTATCCATGGAGATACATAGCAATGAGGGGGAGAGTTTGTCTATGTACCCTCGTAGACCGTAAGCAGAAGCGTTTCACAACGCGGTTGATGTAGTCGAACTTCTTCGCGCTTCAACCGATCAAGTACCGAACACACGGCACCTCCGCGTTCTGCACACATTCAGCTCAGTAGCATCCCTCGCCTTCTTGATCCAGCAAGACGTCGAGGTAGTAGATGAGTTCCATCCGCATGACGGCGTGGTGACGGTGATGGTGAAGTGATCTCCGCAGGGCTTCGCCTAAGCACTACAAAAATATGACTGGGGGTATAAACGGTGGACGGGGGCGCCACACACGGTTAGGCAATTGTCTGGATGTGCTATGCGCCCCCCTCCCACATATATAGGTGGAGGGGAGGAGGGAGAAGCCAGGAGGGCGCCCCAAGTAGGCCGAATCCTACTTGGGGTCCTCCCAAGTGGCGCGCGCCCTGCCATATTTGTCGGAGGGGGAAGAGAGAAGGAAGTGGGAATCATATTCCACACTTGCCTTTCCTCCTTCCCCTTTCCTTCTCCACCTTGGCCGGCCCATATGGGGGTCCTCCCAAGTGGAGCGTTGATACATCTCCAACGTATCTATAATTTTTTATTGTTCCATGCTATTATATTATCTGTTTTGGATGTTTTATATGCATTAATATGACATTTTATATTATTTTTGGGACTAACCTATTAACCTAGAGCCCAGTGCCAGTTCCTGTTTTTTTTCCTATTTTTGAGTTTCGCAGAAAAGGAATACCAAACGGAGTCTATCGTGGAATTGTCACGTCAGATGTCCTAGTGTGAGGACTTAGTCGTGGAGCCATCACAACGAGATTAGCTTAAAGGGGTTAAACAGGACAAAGGACACGAGGAGTTTATACTGGTTCGGCCCCTTGCGGTGAAGTTAAAGGCCTAATCCAGTTTGAGGTGGTATTGCTAGGGTTTCGATGACCAGGGAGCGAATACGCTTAACCTGGC
Organism: Aegilops bicornis; assembly: GCA_021605145.1. Taxonomy (NCBI): domain Eukaryota; kingdom Viridiplantae; phylum Streptophyta; class Magnoliopsida; order Poales; family Poaceae; genus Aegilops; species Aegilops bicornis. The sequence continues at coordinate 517,183,181 of CM038674.1, forward strand.
TCTCGATCTGTTGTTTCTTGTCCCTAAACCGCCGCTGGGTCGTCCCTTTATATACACAGGTTAACGCCCGATCGGTTTACAGAATCCCAGCAGGCTCATAAACATGTCCGGCTCGGTATCTACTATTTCCTATCTTACAATACAAGTCATACGCCTATGGCGGTTTATGTCTATGGGCCCTAACCCTCCTCTCGGCTTTGGGCCTTCTTATTAAGTCTCCTTCATAAGTCGCCGTCTTCTATGTCTTCATGGGCTTCAATATTGGTAATAATTATGAGCATAACCCGGCCCCTCCTGGGCGGTTTATACTCAATAGTTATCTCCCCAACATTAGGCCCCAGGTTGATTTGAACTTGTTCACATCAATCTTCAACACTTAGAAAAAATCCCACCTTCATTACCTTTGCGAACTTTATAACTCGCCATGATGTCATTTTCTGGAATCATGATAATCCGCCTTGACGTCACGTGCCATTAACTTTTACACAGAGCCCAAATCTTTTAATGTATCCCCTTTTTATTTAATGAATCTCCGAAAATCGAGGCGTCTGCACCTATGCAGATTCGTTTTTTGACCTCCTTGATTACCGCGCATGCCACTTATCCATTCGCCTTATAAATAGGGTCGGGGTCACTTTTCCTCCCCCCCCCCCCCCGTGCCTCTTCGCCTCATCGTCTTCCTCACTACGCCCTAGCGCTCGAGCTCCGCCACCGCCGCCAAGCTTCTGCCTGAACGTTGGCCGCTGCATCACCCTGTTTGGACCAGACTCCCCTCGCGCGCCTCCGCCATTTACCAGCCTCAGTAAGTTCTTCCTCCTCCCCTTCATAGATCTTGCTAGGGTTCGCCCGAACTCATGGAGGTTCGAAGTTGTTCTTCGTATGTTCTTCACCGTAGCATAAATGGCGGATTCGGAACTTGATATATCCATGTGCGGTAGTAGCAATAGTCCTTCTTTTACCTATCAGATCATCTCTTTTGTGTAGAAAAACCCAATCTGGAACTTCATAATCTGCTCAAGTACAAATATTTAGGTCTGAATATCTTTCTTTTTCTGACACGCGGTAGATCCGAAATTGCAATGTCAATCTATGAAATCTGTTTTTCACCACTTAGTCATTTTTCGACTTCAGATCTACACTTTGAATATCTGTGTAAGCGGTTTATCTTCAGAAAATAATAACCTGCCATTTACCATTAGTCCCCTCTTAAACCGCTAATTTCTCATCTCTGCAACTTGATAACGTCAATCTCCGGTTTATCACACTTGCATGTTTGAATACCTTCTGCCTTTTAACCTTTAGCGGTTTGATCATGAATCTTAAACCGGCACAAACCTTCCTTTAGGTTGTCTAACAAATGGCCAAGTCGTTTTATTCCCACAACTGGGTTCCGTCCCGGGTTACATAAGAAGAGTTGAATGGATGTGTTGCAACCGGCGCTTTAGCAAAAAAGGATGACATCCATTGGAGAGCCCCTGGTCTAGAAAATCCTCCTGAGCCTAAGGATGGTGAAGTGGTTGTGTTTGTTGATCATCTGAGCCGAGGGTTTAGCCCTCCCGGATCAAAAAAAATCCGTGATGTGCTTCACTTCTTCCAACTCCACCCTCAAGATATCAGACCTAACTCTGTGTCCAATATTTGCAACTTTCATGTTTTTTGTGAAGCTTACTTACAACAAGAGCCCACAGTCGAGCTGTTCAGAGATTTCTTGTACTTAAACCGCCGCACTGAGTTTACTGATGGGCCCAATACTAAACTTGGCGGGGTGTCAATTTAGAAAAGAAAAGATGTCAGCTTCCCTCACGCTAAGCATCATAGCCACCCCAAAGATTGGAATCAAACTTGGTTTTATTGCCAAGATACATCTCCAACTGGTGAGAACCCTCTGCCAGGTTACCGTGCTCACCGGCTGGCCAGTACACATCCACTCCTCCAAAGACTCAGTGCAAAGGAACGGGCCAAATATGCCCCACAGCTTTCGAACCTCGGAGCCTTTGTGGCAAATGGTTTGACAGGCATTGATTTTGTTAGTTGTTGTGTATCTTGGAGCATTTTGCCTTTAAGCCGTCGCCCCGGTTTAATGTGTGAGTACACAGGGGACGTGAAAGACCCTCAACGGCACATTGACATTCAGCTAACTGGCGCTGAAATTACTGAAGCTGTTAAGAAGATGCTGGAGGAACCGGTGGCCGACTGCAGTAAAATAGGGCTTAGTTCTTTCTGCGTTTCAAACAAAGCGCCAGCTGTAAGACTTTCATAACTCTTGTTCTAATCCGATCTTTTTAGTACTCCCTTATAACTTTTATCAATCTTTAACAGGGTGATGATCCATTCTGGAAGAGGAAGCCACAAGATAAACCGACAAAAACACCTCGCCCCAAGACCAAGGTCACAAAAAATCCTGCCAAGAAGAAAACCGCCGAATCCACCGAATTGAACGCCAATGATGACCTTGATAACCCGGAGTCAGAGGTAGAACTTGATTCTCTTGGCTCCTTTTTCAAACACCTCATTGACAATGATCATTATCAGGATGACGCTGAGGCTAGCCATGCTGGTGACGTAGAGGTAATTATTCTTTCCTCCGGCTCAGATCCTCTGCCAACGCAGAAAACCCGTCAAGCAAACCGGAAAGTAAGATTTTCACATCCTCTAGCTTACTTGGATCCAAACTTTCTTTTGAAGAAATAGCAACACGAAGCTCGCCGCACAACCCGGCGTAATGACCAGGTGGTAACTTCCTCCGGTTTGCCGAACACACCGGCTCATAAACGCCGCCCAGAGGTCTCTTATACTCCTGACACATATTATCCCAAGGTAGGTTATTTCCGATATCCTCTTAACCCGTCTGATTCAAATTATCAGGGAACTTCCCATTCTTCCTCCGGTGAATCAACAGGGACGCAAATTCCAACCCTTAAAACAGTTCCTGGGTGAGCATATTTAACTGACCCTTCATTCTTATACTTGATTTTTATACTGACCTGATGCACAGTTGTTATTTCCAGGGCCAAAGCCAGAGCTAGTAAAAAGGCAAAGGTGAATAATCCGACTGTTGACCCCAATCCAACTGAACCGGAGAAGACCCCAAAACCTTTTAACCCAAATGATGAAGCTACTCTTGATGATCCGCCACCGCAAGATCGTGAAACCTTTGTTGAACAGATGGAAATTGATCCGACGGGTCATGCTGATAATCCATTCTGGGTTTTTAAACCGTTTGTACACAAGCCGTGACTATGAAGCCGGTTTAGTGAACATGATGAAGGAGCGATATGAGGTAAATGTTGTTAACTCTGCATAAGTATTCTTCCCTTATGATCTATTTTTAGAATATCAACTCCAGTAACCCCCAAGGGCCGGTTTATAATATCAATATAAACCAGGACTTTATAAAATAACCATCCTTCAATTTTTCCCGTGTAGCCTCCCAGGGCCGGTTTATCTTTTCAATATGAACCGGGACTTTAGAATAACAATTCTTCAATTTCACCTGTGTAGCCCCCAAGGGCCGATTTATACTTTCAAGATGAACCGGGGCTTTTATGTTATATGACTCAAAATTCTTGTTGAACACCTTTGTAAACCGATGGACCACCAAGCTGATTGATGGAGGAAAAAATCCATAGTTTTAACTTGAGCAAATATGCATTAGCCCCCAAGTGCCAAGAATAATACTTGTATTGAGCTTGGGACTTGTAAATTTTTTGATAAGAAGCAATAGGCATTAGCCCCCAAGTGCCAAGTGTATAACTTGTTATGTGCTTGGTACTTCAAATATGCACTGTCAACTCACAAATTGCATGTCTCTTGCAAGCCGAGCTTAGCAAAAAAGAATCCCAAATCACCGACCTTCAAGAAAATATCAAATCTCAACAAGCAGAAACTTCCAAGGCCAAGGAGGAGCTGACCAGTGCTTTAACATCCATGGAAAAACTGAAGGAGAGCTTCAAAAGCGAGCGGGTAGGCTGGGACACAGAGAAGGCAACTCTGCTGAAGAAAGCTGAGGATGCTGAAGTGGCCCTTAATCCGGTAGCAGAGGAGCTGACTAGTTTAAAACGGCAAATAAATGCCATGACTTCTGCTGTTTTTGGTAAAGAGCCTCTTCATAAGCTTTAAACATGTAATATATATGGAACTGTTGGTTTATCGACGTTTGTGATAATGCAGGATCTCGCATCACACATCTTGGCTCGGATATGCAGAAGAAACTAAAGGCTGCCTATAGACTTATAGAGCAATTAAATAGCGGCGCACAACGGATCATCTGCACAGCTTCTCATAACAAGCCACCCCCAACTTTGATCAAGGAAACATTAGAGAGGCTATCGATGATGCATGCCCGGTTTGAAGAGCTAAAGAGATCAGCTGCAAGGGCAGGTGCTCTGACCGCACTAACTCGAGCCAAAGCATGGATACCTGATCTTGATCCGGCTGATGTGGGAAACGACTATCCGAGCATAAAGGAGGACGGGTCAGATTTTGATAATGATGATCTCAGAGCCTTGACAAGAGAAATGCGCCCATTGGCTAGCAAATTGGCTGAACAAACCGATCTTTCACATTATCAGCCGGTTTATGATGCTGACAACAAGAGAGTTAACGCGCCAACCTATGATGCTCCGACTCTTATTCCTCCAATCTGTAAGCATACTTATGCCCCTGATGTTGACCCCTCCACACTTATAAGTGATGAAGCTATATTCAAAGCCTTAACCGGGATCGATTGGGCAACCATTGACTTCCAGCCACTGGGTAGAGAGGAGGAGGATGAACCAGCGCAAGATGATCCACAACCTTCAAGTCAGCCCGACGAAGATTCATAAACCGGGGTCCGGTTTAGCTTCTGCATTCTGCAAGACTTGTTGAGAAGAATCATTCTTTTGGGCATCAAAGCGCCTTGTAATAGGCTAGTTTAAACTCTTGATCTGTTATGCCATCATGCATATTTATGTTGCATGACACTGGTAATCCGTCATGTTAAGATATGCTCTGTTTGCTCATGATATTTAGCAATGTGGGATCTGCTCCTACATATCACAGATAAAAAGTGTCCTGGCGGTTTACCGCTAGACGGGTTATCATGCCCAATAACATAGTTTATAACCAAGGCTGGACTTAAGAATAACCATATATAATTAAGCATATAGCATACATGTGATATTTGATCACACTGTTGGTTTACCAAGCAAGTATAAGGGTGATAACCCAAAATTTGAACACTGGTAATTATATTGCCGTTTATGAAATAAACTAGGTTGGGTTAATAAACACCGGATATTATGTTACCTTATACTGGCATCTTATAGTCAAAAACCAGGCCGGGTTAGTAAACATCGGATGTTACTTTATCATGTACTAACAACTTATAGTCGAAAGCCAAGCCGAGTTATAAACACCGAAAAATTGTGATAATAAAACCTTATCATCCTTATTCAATAAACCTAAAAAAATTGTCGAATAAAAACAGACGAAAAACGAGGCTTTTCATGGGCTGCCAGGCCGAAATCCGAGGCTTTTCACGGGCTTCCAAGCCACTGAGTTAAACCGTTTTACAAACCTTATAAGATGGACCTGACATTAACCAATCGTCGTTTTAACTTTGACAAGTTCAGGGTCCGCATAAGATTGACTTGTCAAACGTTCGGCAGGTCATACCAGGAATACCTGGGCGGAGTGGCTTACTTAAAAAGGCATGATAACTCGGGGTTTTAGGTGAATACACCTGGCTTCGAAGCCTGGATTTTAAGCCATCACGAGGGTTATAGCAACTCTTGTTCTTTAGAACAAAAAGAGCCCCCAAGCAATATTTCTGAGCTATGCTCAATGGGTACCTATGTTTGAGTTGTACTTTTGCAACAGACTCTCTTTGGTCCCTTTAACCTGAGTAGTAAGCCCCCAAGTTTTTTTTGTGGCCCATAAGCCGGATCAAAGGGTAATCATAACTTTGCTCTATAAAGCAGAAGCCCCCAAGTAACCAAAAACTCATTAAGAAAAAACGACAGAGGCCCCGCTTTAGCAGGGATGCCGGTTTATTATATTGATCATAATATATACACAAAATATGTACATCAAAAGAGCATGTGGCTCAAGTGTAATAAGTCCGAAGATGAGCAATATTCAACGGCCGGTGGGTCTCCTCCTTCTATTTACGTGAGTCTTTGTGCTCTCAAACATCGATAAGGTAGTATGACCCATTGTTCAAATTCTTGCTGACCACAAAGGGTCCTTCCCAAGGTGGGGATAACTTGTGCATATCAGTTTGATCCTGAATAAGCCGGAGCACCAGATCGCCTTCTTGAGAAGTTCTGGTTTTAATCCGGCGGCTCCGGTAACGGCGCAGATCTTGTTGATATCGCCGAACGAGCCGCTGCAATGTCACGCTTCTCATCCAACAAGTCCAGTGCTTCCTGACGTGCTTGTTCATTGTCCGCTTCAACATAAGCCGCCACCCGAGGTGAGTCATGACGGATGTCACTAGGGAGAACCACTTCTGCTTCGTAAACCATGAAGAAAGGCGTGTAACCCGTAGACCTGTTGGGAGTGGTATTAATGCTCCATAACACGGAAGGTAACTCCTCCACCCAACAACCTCAAGGCCCTCTCAGAAGGAACCATAAGCCGGGGCTTGATGCCTCTCAGGATCTCTTGATTAGCTCTCTCAGCTTGACCATTAGATTGAGCGTGAGCCACTGACGACACATCAAGCCGGATGTGCTCATGTTGAAAAAACTCTTTCATAGCACCCTTGGAGAGGTTAGTGCCATTGTCTTTTATAATGCTGTGTGGAAAGCCAAAACGGAAGATCACCTTCTTCATGAATTGAACCGTCGTTGCTGCATCACACTTACTGACTGGCTCTGCCTCTACCCACTTAGTGAACTTATCCACCGCCACCAAAAGGTGGGTCTTCTTATCCTTGGGCCTCTTAAAAGGTCCAACCATATCAAGCCCCCAAGTTGAAAACAGCCAAGTGATTGGAATCATCTTCAACTCCTGAGTCGGAACATGAGCTCGACGTGAAAACTTCTGACAACTGTCACATTTTCTGACCAATTCCTCAGCATCAGCATGAGCCGTTAGCCAATAGAAACTGTGAAGAAAAGCCTTGGCTACCAGAGATTTTGAACCGGCATGATGACCACAATCTCCTTCGTGGATCTCACGCAGAATCTCACAGCCTTCTTCAGGAGAAATGCAACACTGAAACGCCCATGTGACACTGTAATGATGTAACTCCCCATTGGCAATAGTCATTGACTTGGACCGCCGGGTTATCTGCCTGGCCAAAGTTTCATCCTCAGGTAACTCGCCCCGGGTCATATATGCCAAATATGGGACTGTCCAATCAGGGATAACATGAAGAGCCGCCACCAACTGTGCCTCCGGGTCAGGAATAGCCAAATCCTCCTCTGTAGGTAACTTGACCGACTGGTTATGCAAAATGTCAAGAAATACATTGGGCGGCACCGGTTTACATTGAGAACCCAACCGGCTTAAAGCGTCGATCGACATGCTCAACCTGATAACCCTTTAAGTAACCAGCAATAATATCCACCTCTCGTCGATAAGTCGCCATGAGTGGATCCTTGGAATCCCAAGTACCAGAGACTTGCTGAGCCACCAAGTCTGGGTCACCAAAACACCTTACCCGGCTTAAGTTCATCTCCTTAGCCATCCGAAGACCATGGAGCAAGGCCTCATATTCAGCTGCATTGTTAGTGCAAGGGAACATTAAGCGGAGAACATAGCAAAATTTATCACCTCGAGGGGAAGCGAGCACAACTCCAGCCCCCGAGCCTTCCAACTGCCTGGACCCATCAAAGTGAATAGTCCAATATGTGTTATCTGGCTTTTCCTCCGGTGCCTGCAATTCTGTCCAGTCATTGATGAAATCCACAAGTGCTTGGGACTTGATAGCCGTACGAGGCATATACTTTAACCCGTGAGGTCCAAGCTCAATGGCCCACTTAGCAACCCGGCCAGTTGCCTCCCTATTTTGAATGATGTCTCCCAAAGGAGCAGAACTGACCACAGTGATGGGATGACCCTGGAAATACTGTTTAAGCTCCCGGCTTGCCATGAACACCCCATACACAAGCTTCTACCAATGTGGGTATCTCTGCTTGGACTCAATAAGCACCTCGCTGATATAGTAAACTGGCCAGTCAACCGGATATTCCTTGCCTGCCTCCTTTCGCTCCACCACAATAGCCACGCTGACAGCCCGGGCATTGGCAGCCACATATAACAGCAATGGCTCTTTATCAATAGGGGCAGCCAGAACGGGTGGCTCGGCTAACAGCTTCTTCAAGTCCTCCAACACTGCGTTAGCGGCATCACTCCAGACAAAATTGTTTGTCTTTTTCATCATCTGATATAGAGGGATAGCCTTCTCTCCCAACCGGCTTATGAACCGGCTGAGCACCGCAATACGACCCGCCAAACATTGAACATCGTTGATACACGCCGGTTTAGCCATCAAAGTAAAGGCTTTGATCTTCTCTGGGTTAGCTTCAATGCCCCTGTTAGACATCAGAAAGCCCAAGAGCTTGCCTGCCGGTACACCAAAGACACACTTGGCCAGATTAAGCATCATCTTATAAACCTAGAGATTATCAAAGGTTTCCTTCAAATCATCTATCAGCATCTCCTCCTTCCTGGACTTCACCACAATATCATCCACATAAGCATGAACATTGCGCCCAATCTGATTATGAAGACAATTCTGCACACATCGCTGATAAGTCGCCTGGGCACTCTTGAGCCCAAAAGGCATAGACACATAGCAGAAGGCTCCAAAGGGAGTTATGAAAGTTGTCTTCTCCTGGTCCTTAACTGCCATCTTGATCTAATGATAACCAGAATAAGCATCCAAAAAACTCAAACGCTCACAACCAGTCGTAGCATCAATAATCTGATCAATACAAGGGAGAGCAAAAGGATCAGCCGGACAAGCCTTGTTTAAATCCGTGTAGTCCACACACATGTGCCAAGTGCCATTCTTCTTAAGTACCAGCATCGGGTTAGCCAACCATTCAGGATGAAACACTTCAACGATAAACCCAGTCGCCAAGAGCAGGGCTACCCCCTCACCAATGGCTTTACGCCTTTCTTCATTGAAGCAACGAAGAAACTGCTTGACCGGTTTAAACTCAGGATCAATATTGAGAGTGTGCTCAGCGAGTTCCCTCGGTACACCTGGCATGTCAGAAGGTTTCCATGCAAAGATGTCCCGGTTCTCAGGGATGAACTCGATGGGCGTGCTTTCCTATTTCGGATCCAGATTAGCGCTGATGCTGAACTGCTTGGATGAATCGCCAGAAACGAAATCAACTAGCTTAGTCTCATCAGCCGCTTCAAGGCCGGATCATGCTCCGTCGTTGTCTTTTTCAAAGAAGTCATATCCGCCGGATCAACATTGTCCTTATAAAACTTTAACTCCTCTGTTGCACAAACCGACTCAGCATAAGCTGCATCGCTCTCTTCACACTCCAAAGCTATCTTTCGGCTCCCATGCACCGTAATGGTCCCCTTATGACCCGGCATCTTGAGCTGCAGATAAACATAACAGGGCCTGGCCATGAACTTAGCATAAGCCGACCGTCCAAACATAGCATGATAAGGGCTCTTGATTTTCACCACTTCAAAGGTCAAGGTCTCTGATCTAGAGTCATGATCATCTCCAAAAGCAACTTCTAGAGCTATCTTGCCAACTGGGTATGCCGACTTACCAGGCACTACGCCATGGAAAACAGTGTTCGACGGTTCAAGATTTTTATCTGTCAACCCCATGCGACGGAAAGTCTCATAATAGAGAATGTTGATGTTGCTCCCTCCGTCCATGAGTACCTTGGTGAACTTATACCCTCCAACCTGAGGTGCCACCACCAACGGCAAGTGACCCGGATTATCAACCCGGGGCGGGTGATCCTCCCGACTCCATATGATGGGCTGCTCAGACCAGCGTAAATAACGGGGAACTGTCGGTTCAACGGAGTTCACTGCCCTCTTATGAAGCTTATGGTCTCGCTTGCATAAGCTAGTGGTGAAGACATGATACTGTCCACTATTCAACTACTTCGGGTTGTTCTGATAACCCGACTGTTGCTGCTGTTGACCTCCCTGATAATTCTGCTGATTGTAACCACCTTGGTTGCCATGACTGCCTTGATTTCCTTGGAACCCTGAGCTAGAGCCGCCTCCGCCGTAACCCGGCCCATGGAAACCGGATCCTGAACCGCCACCCGGTCCATGAATGTCTTGGAAAAGACTCGAATTTTTGAACTCCTTCATAATGTAGCAATCTTTCCAGAGGTGCCCAGACGGCCTCTTCCGCGTCCCGTGTTTTGGGCAGGGCTGATTTAACAGCTGCTCAAGATTGATGCCTGACCCTCCAGTCTGCGGGGGCGGTTTACCCTTACGGCACTGACCATTATTCTGTGCATTGGTGTTAGCCACAAAGTCAAAACTATTATCAGCCTTGCGCTTACCGTTGCCTCCTTGACTCGCCGGGTTATGCTGCTGCCCCTTGGTGTTGCTGCTCTTCTTTCCCTTTCCCGACTTGTCATCATCAGACTCGGAGTCCTTGGTACCATCGAGTCAAAGATACTTAACTGTGAGCCGCCATGAGTGTCCCCATGTCATTGCAGTGGCGTTTAAGTCGTCCCAATTTGTGCTTCAGGGGCGTGAAACAACAGTTGCTTTCCAACATTAAGACCGCTGAATCGGCATTGATACGATCAGACGAGTGCATGATTGTTGAGACCCGGCGCACCCAATGAGTCGTCGATTCACCCTCTTCTTGAACACAAGCGGCTAAATCCACAATTGACATGGACTGCTTGCATGTGTCTTTGAAATTCTGGGTAAACCGGGCTTTTAACTCAGCCCATGATCCGATGGAGTTAGCAAGGAGCCCCTTCAACCAAGTGCGGGCCATCCCCTCCAACATCAAGGGGAAGTATTTAGCACACGCAGGATCACTGACATCCAGCAATTCCATGGCCATCTCATAACTCTCGATCCATGCCCCAGGAGGTAAGTCGGTTGTATAGTTAGGCACCTTGCGAGGGCCTTTGAAATCCTTGGGCAGACGCTCATTACGTAGAGCTGGCACTAAACATGGCACACCCAAATTCCTAAAGGTTGCACCAGGCTCTACCTAAGTTGTCGTACGAACCGGGGTAGGCTGACGGGCCGGCATATTGTGCTGCTAATTCGGCCTCTCGACACGCTCTGCCTTGATCCACTACATTCTGAGCATCAGCCCCACCGCCCGTCGGGTTATGACCATGGTGCGGGTTATGGTTCCATCCACTGCTTGACACAGCCGGTTCATCGATATGCCTGCTGTAACTCCGGCTCGGGCGAGGGGTGGAATGAATCATGTCACGACTGTAAGAATAAGCCTGCTACTGAACCAAAGCAGTCTGAAGGAGCTCTCTAGCCCTTCGTGTTTCAACCGCGGTCGGAGACTCGCCTTCAACCGGGAGAGCCGCCAATCGTGACGCTGCAGCAATCATGTTATCCAAAGGGTTAGATTAATGACCCGGTGGCGTCGGCACGTGCTGCGGCGGGTTATTGCTCTGACGAGGCGGGTCCACTGTGCGCGGCTAAACCGACATGCCCGGCCCAGGCGTCTCGACATGGTTTACCGCTGCCAGGTTACTGGTTCCTGCTCCTGGCGTGTTGAAGAGATTCCTTGCCTCGTAAACCGGGGGCAGATGACTCTGATGCCTCCTTCTCATGACATCATTTGAAGCGTTCTGATCTAGCATGAGCTGGTACGACTCCGACTGAATTCGCTGCGCCCGAGCATCCAAAGCGGCTTGCTCCTCAGCCATCCTCGTGTTTTCTGCGTTTAACTCCTCTTTGGCCTGCGCTATCTCATCACGCAACTTTGCGACCGCCGCATTATGCTGATCCTATTCCACCGGGTTAACCACCATTGTTAACAATGCTGTCAGTTTATCCGGAAAATCAGTTAAGGCCTGAGCCGGCGGATGCACAGGGCCTCCTGCCCCTGTTGCCGTCGCTGCCGCTGATCTGGAAATCAATGCCGCTGCAATTGAAGAAGGATCTATCGGCTGTGTACCGGCCATGAAGATCGCAACCCAGTTCGGCGGCTCACAGGGGTCTGGAATACTGTCGTCATCGGAACAACCCCCAAGCCGGCCATCTTGCAGTTGGTACAGCGACACGGTCTCACCGGTGGATGACTCGCCATCTGAATAGACAACCGTCTCACCGTTAGATACCGATTCAGATTCCGCACCGTTAATGAATCCCACGAAGGCACGCTTCATGGTGGGCTGAACTCGGGCGGGTCTTGCATGCTGAGCCGTCTCGATGATGTCAGTGCAGATGTCCGGCTCAGGGCCCGGTTCGCCGATCTTGCCAATGAAGACGTGAATTCCGCCGAAGGGGACCCGGTACCCATACTCGATTGAGCCGGCCTTGGGGCCCGAGCATGCATCGTCGATGTAGAGCTTGCCGCGACGACTCTTGGTCATCTGGCCCATATCGTATTGCTACCTCTTGAGCACTGCGTTGGATTTCCTTGAAGAGGAAAGGGTGATGCAGCAGAGTAGAGTAAATATTTCCCTCAGTTTTTGAGAACCAAGGTATCAATCAAGTAGGAGGCTACGCGCGAGTCCCTCGTACCTACACAAAACAAATAGCTCAATGCAACCAACGCGATTAGGGGTTGTCAAGCCCTTCACGTTCACTTACGAGAGTGAGATCTGATAGAGATGATAGATAATATTTTTGGTATTTTTGATATAAAGATGCAAGGTAAAATAAAAAGGCAAAATAAAAAGCAAAGCAATAATAAAGTGATTGGAGATTGATAGGATGAGAATAGACCCGGGGGCCATAGGTTTCACTAGTGGCTTCTCTCAAGAGCATAAGTATTCTACGGTGGGTGAACAAATTAATGTTGAGCAATTGACAGAATTGAGCATAGTTATGAGAATATCTAGGTATGATCATGTATATAGGCATCACGTCCGAGACAAGTAGACCGACTCACCGCATCTACTACTATTACTCCACTCATCGACCGCTATCCAAAGATGCATCTAGAGTATTAAGTTCAAGAAAATAGAGTAACGCCTTAAGCAAGATGACATGATGTAGAGGGATAAATTCATGCAATATGATATAAACCCCATCTTGTTATCCTCGATGGCAACAATACAATACGTGCCTTGTTGCCCCTCATCACACCGGGAAAGGACACCGCAAGATTGAACCCAAAGCTAAGCACTTCGCCCATTGCAAGAAAAACCAATCTAGTAGGCCAAACCAAACTGATAATTCGAAGAGACTTGCAAAGATAACAAATCATACATAAAAGAATTCAGAGGAGATTCAAATATTGTTCATAGATAATCTTGATCATAAACCCACAATTCATCGGTCTCAACAAACACATCGCAAAAAGAAGATTACATCGAATAGATCTCCACGAGAGAGGGGAGAACATTGTATTGAGATCCAAAAAGAGAGAAGAAGACATCTAGCTACTAACTATGGACCCGAAGGTCTGAGGTAAACTACTCACACTTCATCGGAGAGGCTATGGTGCTGATGTAGAAGCCCTCCATGGTGGATTCCCCTTCCGGCGGAGCTCCGGAACAGGCCCCAAGATGGGATCTCGTGGATACAGAAGGTTGCGTTGGTGGAATTAGCTTTTTGGCTCCATATCTGATCATTTGGGGGTACGTAGGTATATATAGGAGGAAGGAGTACGTCGGTGGAGCTTCGAGGGGCCCACTAGGCAGGGGGCGCGCCCTAAGGGGGGGCGCGCCCTACACCCTCGTGACCGCCTCGTGGCTTTCTTGACGGAGGGTCCAAGTCTCCTGGATCATATCTGATGAGAAAATCACGTTCCCAAAGGTTTCATTGCGTTTGGACTCCGTTTGATATTCCGTTTCTTCGAAACACTGAAATAGGCAAAAAACAACAATTCTGGGTTGGGCCTCCGGTTAATAGGTTAGTCCCAGAAGTAATATAAAAGTGGAAAATAAAGCCCAATATAGTCCACAACAGTAGATAATATAGCATGGAGCAATAAAAAATTATAGATACGTTGGAGACGTATCGTGCATCCCCAAGCTTAATTCCTGCTCGTCCTTGAGTAGGTAAATGATAAAAAGAGAATTTTTTATGCGGAGTGCTACTTGGCATAATTTCAATGTAACTCTTCTTAATTGTGGTATGAATATTCAGATCCGAAAGATTCAAGACAAAAGTTCATATTGACATAAAAATAATAATAATTCAAGCATACTAACAAAGCAATTATGTCTTCTCAAAATAACATGGCCAAAGAAAGTTATGCCTACAAAATCATATAGTCTGGCTATGGTCTATCTTCACCACAGAAAGTATTTAAATCATGCACAACCCTGATGACAAGCCAAGCAATTGTTTCATACTTTAACATTTTCAAAACTTTTTCAATCTTCACGCAATACATGAGTGTGAGCCATGGATATAGCACTATATGTGGAATAGAATGGTGGTTGTGGAGAAGACAAAAAGAGGGAAAGATAGTCTCACATCAACTAAGCGTATCAATGGGCTATGGAGATGCCCATCAATAGATATCAATGTGAGTGAGTAGGGATTGCCATGCAACGGATGCACTAGAGATATAAGTATATGAAAGCTCATCAAAAGAAACTAAGTGGGTGTGCATCCAACTCGCTTGCTCACGAAGACCTAGGGCAATTTGAGCAAGCCCATCATTGGAATATACAAGCCAAGTTCTTATAATGAAAAATTCTCACTAGTATATGAAAGTGACAAAATGAGAGACCCTCTATCATGAAGATTATGGTGCTACTTTGAAGCACAAGTGTGGTAAAAGGATAGTAACATTGTCCCTTCTCTCTTTTTCTCTCATTTTTTCTTTTTTTTATTTGGGCCTTTTCTCTCTTTTTTATGGCCTCTTTTTTATTTTATTTTATTTTATTTTTCGTCCGGAGTCTCATCCCGACTTATGGGGGAATCATAGTCTCCATCATCCTTTCCTCACGTGGGACAATGCTCTAAAAATGATGATCATCACACTTTTATTTTTCTTACAACTCAACAATTACAACTCGATACTTAGAACAAAATATGACTATATGAATGCCTCTGGCGGTGTACCGGGATATGCAATGAATCAAGAGTGACATGTATGAAAGAATTATGAACGGTGGCTTTGCCACAAATACGATGTCAACTACATGATCATGCTAGCAATATGACAATGATGGAGTGTGTCATAATAAACGGAACGGTGGAAAGTTGCATGGCAATATATCTCGGAATGGCTATGGAAATGCCATGATAGGTAGGTATGGTGGCTGTTTTGAGGAAGGTATATGGTGGGTGTATGATACCGGCGAAAGGTGCGCGGTATTAGAGAGGCTAGCAATGGTGGAAGGAAGGAAAAGTGCATATAATCCATGGACTCAACATTAGTCATAAAGAACTCATATACTTATTGCAAAAATTTAGAAGTTATCAAAGCAAAGTATTACGCGCATGCTCCTAGGGGGATAGATTGGTAGGAAAAGACCATCGCTCGTCCCCGACCGCCACTCATAAGGAAGACAATCAATAAATAAATCATGCTCCGACTTCATCACATAATGGTTCACCATACGCGCATGCTACGGGAATCACAAACTTTAACACAAGTATTTCTCAAATTCACAACTACTCAACTAGCATGACTCTAATATCACCATATTCATATCTCAAAACAATTATCAAGCATCAAACTTTTCTTAGTATTCAACACACTCAAAAGAAAGTTTTACAAATCTAGAATACCAAGCATATTATTATTAAGCAAATTACCATGATATTTAAGTCTCTCAAAATAATCTAAGTGAAGCATGAGAGATCAATAGTTTCTATAAAAAAAATACACCACCGTGCTCTAGAAGATATAAGTGAAGCACTAGAGCAAAACTATAAAGCTCAAAAGATATAAGTGAAGCACATAGAGCAAAAACTATAAAGCTCAAAAGATATAAGTGAAGCACATAGAGTATTCTAACAAGTTCCAATTCATGTATGGCTCTCTCAAAAGGTGTGTACAACAAGTATGATTGTGGTAAACTAAAAGCAAAGACTCAAATCATACAAGACGCTCCAAGCAAAACACATATCATGTGGTGAATAAAAATATAGCTCCAAGTAAAATTACCATGGAAGTAGACGAAAGAGGGGATGCCTTCCAGGGCATCCCCAAGCTTTGACTTTTTGGTGTCCTTGGATTATCTTGGGGGTGCCATGGGCATCCTTAAGCTTAGGCTCTTGCCACTCCTTGTTCCATAATCCATCAAAAGATTTCACCCAAAACTTGAAAACTTCACAACACAAAACTCAACAAAAATCTCGTGAGCTCCGTTAGCGAAAAGAAAACAAAAGACCACTTCAAGGTACTGTAATGAACTCATTATTTATTTATATTGGTGTTAAACCTACTGTATTCCAACTTCTCTATGGATTATAAACTATTTTACTAGCCATAGATTCATCAAAATAAGCAAACAACACACGAAAAACAGAATCTGTGAAAAACAGAACAGTCTGTAGTAATCTGTAACTAACGCAAACTTCTGGAACTCCAAAAAATCAGCCAAAATAGGAAGGGCTAGGAAATTTGTTTATTGATCATAAGCAATTGGAATCAGTATTTTATCACGTTCTGGTGATTTTTAACAATTGTTTTCGTGAACAGAAAGTTTGTGGAAATTACAGCAAGATCAAATAACTATCATCCAAGAAGATCATATAGGTTTAACTTGGAACAAACACTAATTAAAAGATAAAACCACATATAAACAGAAGGTAGATGGATTATTTATTCCTAAACATAAACAAAAACTAAAAAACTAAAAATAAAATTGGGTTGCCTCCCAACAAGCGCTATCGTTTAACGCCCCTAGCTAGGCATAATAGCAAGGATAGATCTAGGTATTGCCATAATAGTGGTATGGCAAATCATGAAAACTTCTCTCATATTCTCTACGTTCAGCAGCAAGTTTTCTTTGAGGCAAGAAAAAATAATCAAAAGGGCTAAATTTAATGGGACAAAAGTCCCCAAGATCAATCTCGGGAGGTATGGGTTCCTCCCTAGGCCCTTTGTATTGCACAACCAATTCATCATTAAGAGCATTCTTTTGGCAAAAAGCTACAAGCCATCGTTCAAGAGGAAAACCTAGTCCATTATTCTGAATAGCAAAATCATCATTAAGTTCAGAAATTTTATCAACTAGAACATTGGCAGGAACCTTTTTCCTAAGATTTTCATTATAAGCAATATGATCTAAAGATTGTAAACACATCATGTCTTCTTGATTAAAAAGGATAGCTTCAATGGGATGATGACTAGCATCCACCCTATAATGCGCAAAGATTTATTTGGCCTCTTTTATTATAAATCTAAACTCATGAGCCAAAATGATAGTGGCGGCACGCTTAATAGAAGAATGCTCAATATTAGAGAATTCTAAGAAAATTCGTTGTATGCAAGGATGCATGTGCATAAATTACCTTTCAAGTTCAACTATAAGCATGACAATAGCGTCCGCAAGACTACTAGTTCTATGAAGAATAGAACTGCCCATAGAAGGCAAAGCACCGACACAAGTAAAGAAATCTTGAATAACTCCTTTTCCAATAATATTACCACTACCAACTCGAAAAAATTTTGTATGCAAGGTAGGGGGTTCTTCAGCAGGAGCATCAGAATTCTCCATGATATTATTATTGTCCATATCGGCAATAATTTCCCCAAATTTAGACATAACGACAAGCAAGCGAGAAAAATACAAACTGAAAAGAGAGGGCGAATAAAACGGCAAGGGTGAAGTGGGGGAGAGGAAAACGAGAGGCAAATGGCAAATAATGTAATGCGAGAGATAGAGATTGTGATGGGTACTTGGTATGTTGACTTTTGCGTAGACTCCCCGGCAACGGCGCCAGAAATCTTCCTGCTACCTCTTGAGCACTGCGTTGGATTTCCTTGAAGAGGAAAGGGTGATGCAGCAGAGTAGAGTAAGTATTTCCCTCGGTTTTTGAGAACCAAGGTATCAATCCAAAGAGGAGGCTACGCCATGAGTCCCTCGTACCTACACAAAAAAATAGCTCAACGCAACCAACGCGATCAGGGGTTGTCAAGCCCTTCACGGTCACTTACGAGAGTGAGATCTGATAGAGATGATAGATAATATTTTTGGTATTTTTGATATAAAGATGCAAGGTAAAATAAAAAGGCAAAATAAAAAGCAAAGCAATAATAAAGTGATTGGAGATTGATATGATGAGAATAGACCAGGGAGCCATAGGTTTCACTAGTGGCTTCTCTCAAGAGCATAAGTATTCTATGGTGGGTGAACAAATTACTGTTGAGAAATTGACAAAACTGAGCATAGTTATGAGAATATCTAGGTATGATCATGTATATAGGCATCACGTCCGAGACAAGTAGACCGACTCACCTTTGCATCTACTACTATTACTCCACTCATCGACCGCTATCCAAAGATGCATCTAGAGTATTAAGTTAAAGAAAAGCAGGTAACGCTTAAGCAAGATGACATGATGTAGAGGGATAAATTCATGCAATATGATATAAACCCCTCTTGTTATCCTCGATGGCAACAATACAATACGTGCCTTGCTGCCCCTCATCCTTTGGGAAAGGACACCACAAGATTGAACCCAAAGCTAAGCACTTCTCTCATTGCAAGAAAAACCAATCTAGTAGGCCAAACCAAACTGATAATTCGAAGAGACTTGCAAAGATAACCAATCATACTTAAAAGAATTCAGAGGAGATTCAAATATTGTTCATAGATAATCTTGATCATAAACCCACAATTCATCGATCTCAACAAACACACCGCAAAAAGAAGATTACATCGAATAGATCTCCACGAGAGAGGGAGAACATTGTATTGAGATCCAAAAATAGAGAAGAAGCCATCTAGCTACTAACTATGGACCTGAAGGTCTGAGGTAAACCATCGACACTTCATCGAGAGGCTATGGTGTTGATGTAGAAGCCCTCCGTGGTGGATTCCCTTCCATGGAGCTCCTAACATGCCCCAAGATGGGATCTCGTGGATCTGAGAAGGTTGCGGCGGTGGAATTAGGTTTTTGGCTCTGTATCTGATCATTTGGGGGTACGTAGGTATATATAGGAGGAAGGAGTACATCGGTGGAGCATCGAGGGGCCCACGAGGCAAGGGGCGCGCCCTAGGGGGGGCGCCCTCCACCCTCGTGACCGCCTCGTGGCTTTCTTGACGGAGGGTCCAAGTCTCCTGGATAATATCTGATGAGAAAATCACGTTCCCGAAGGTTTCATTCCGTTTGGATTCCGTTTGATATTCCGTTTCTTCAAACCACTAAAATAGGCAAAAAACAACAATTCTGGGCTGGGCCTCCGATTAATAGGTTAGTCCCAAAAGTAATATAAAAGTGGAAAATAAAGCCCAATATAGTCCAAAACAGTAGATAATATAGCATGGATCAATCAAAAATTATAGATACGTTGGAGACGTATCACGTATCCCTTGAGCCCTTCGAAGTTGCCCTCTAAGAACCTCAAACCATCATGCGATAGCCCCACGGTGGGTGCCAACTATCATGGAATTGTCGCGTCAAATGTCCTAGTGTGAGGACTTAGTCGTGGAGCCATCGCAATGAGATTAGCTTAAAGGGGTTAAACATGACAAAGGACACGGGGAGTTTATACTGGTTCGGCCCCTTGCGGTGAAGGTAAAGGCCTAATCCAGTTTCAGGTGGTATTGCTAGGGTTTCGATGACCAGGGAGCGAATACGCTTAACCTGGCTCTCGATCTGTTGTTTCTTGTCCCTAAACCGTCGTCGGGTCGTCCCTTTATATACACAGGTTAACATCCGGTCGGTTTATAGAATCCCGGCCAGCTCATAAACATGTCCGGCTTGGTATCTACTCTTTCCTATCTTACAATACAAGTCATACGCCTATGGCGGTTTATGCCTATGGGCCCTAACCCGCCTCTGAGCTTTAGGACTTCTTATTAAGTCTCCTTCATAAGTCGCCGTCTTCTATGTCTTCATGGGCTTCAATATTGGTAATCCTTATGAGCATAACCCGGCCCCTCCTGGGCGGCTTATACTCAATAGTTATCTCCCCAACAGAGTCCAAACGGAATGAAACCTTCACGGTGATTTTTCTTGGACCAGAAGACAACCAGGAGACTTGGAGATGAAGTCGGAGGAGCCACGAGGAGGCCACAAGGACGGAGGGCGCGCCCCCACCCTTGTACCCCCCACCCCCCGTGCACCTCCTGACCTAATTCTTTCTCCTATGTACTCCCAAATATCGCCAACCACCAGAGGCATCCACGAAAACACTTTTCCACCACCGCAACCTTCTGTACCCGTGAGATCCCATCTAGGGACCTTTTTTGGCACCCTGTCGGAGGGGGATTCGATCACGGAGGGCTTCTACATCAACTCTATTGCCCTTCCGATGAAGCGTGAGTAGTTTACCACAGACCTACGGGTCCATAGCTAGTAGCTAGATGGCTTCTTCTCTCACTTTCATAATCAATACCTTGTTCTCCTTGATGTTCTTGGAGATCTATTCGATGTAATACTTTTTTGCGGTGTGTTTGCCGAGATCCGATGAATTGTGGATTTATGATCCGCTTATCTATGAATATTATTTGAATCTTCTCTGTATTCTTTTATGCATGATTTGATATCTTTGTAATTCTCTTCGAACTATCGGTTTGGTTTGACCAACTAGGTTGGTTTTTCTTGCAATGGGAGAAGTGCTTAGCTTTGGGTTCAATCTTGTGATGTCCTTTCCTAGTGATAGTAGGGGCAGCAAGGCACGTATTGTATTGTTGCCATCGAGGATAAAAAGATGGGGTTTTCATCATATTGCTTGAGTTAATTCCTCTACATCATGTCATCTTACTTAATGCGTTACTCCATTCTTTATGAACTTAATACTCTAGATGCATGCTGGATAGCGGTCGATGTGTGGATAGTAGTAGATGCAGAATCGTTTCGGTCTACTTGACATAGACGTGATGCCTAATTCATGATCATTGCCTTAGATATCGTCATAACTTTGCGCTTTTCTATCAATTGCTCAGCAGTAATTTGTTCACCCATCGTATTATTTTCTATCTTGAGAGAAGCCTCTAGTGAAACCTATGGCCCCCGGGTCTATTTTCCATCATATAAGTTTCTATTTTCCATCATATAAGTTTCTGATCTACTATTTTGCAATCTTTTACTATCTGATCTATAAACCAAAAATATTTACCTTATCGTTTATCTATCTTTATCAGATCTCACTTTTGCAAGTAACCGTGAAGGGATTGACAACCCCTTTATCGCGTTGGGTGCAAGTTGTTTGATTGTTTGTGTAGGATTGATACCTTGGTTCGCAAACTGAGGGAAATACTTATCTCTACTTTGTTTCATCACCCTTTCCTCTTCAAGGAAAAACCAACGCAAGCTCAAGAAGTAGCACGCGCCCCTGCCATATTTGTCGGAGGGGGGAGAGAGAAGGAAGTGGGGATCCTATTCCACACTTGCCTTTCCTCCTTCCCCTTCCCTTCTCCACCTTGGCCGGCCCATATGGGGGTGCACCAGCCCCTTGTGGCTACTGTTGGGGATGTAACTACTGAATATAAACCGCCCTGAAGGGGCCGGTTTACCCTCGGCCATAATTGGGGCCCACGAAGACTCAGAAGGTGGCGATTGCTGTAGAGCTTAGAGGCTCGGAGCCTGTGGGCTAATTAGGGCCCATAATGGTAAAACCGCCATAACCATGTAACTTGTGTTGTAAGATAAGAGAAAGAAGAGACCGAGCCGGACACTTGTATGAGCCGGCCTCGGGACTCAGAGACCGGCCGGACGTCAACCCGTATATAAGGGACGACCCGGCGGCGGTTTGAGGACAGAACAACAACAATTCGAGGCTTAGGCGAAGCTATTGCTCCCTAGTCGCCAAATCACATCAATCCCATCACAAACTAGACGTAGGCTTTTACCTTCATCGAAGGGGCGAACTAGTATAAACTCTCGTGTCTTTGCGTCCGCTTTAACCCTCTAAGTTAACCCGCACGATGGCCCCGCCGACTAAGTCCTTTCATGAGGACATCTGCCGTGACAATTCCACGACGGTTGGCGCCCACCGTGGGGCTATCGCACGATGGTTTGATGATCTTAGAGGGCAAGTTCGAAGGACTCGAAGGCTATCTTTGTGGGCGGATGACCAAGAGTCGTCCGCGGCAAGCTCTACATCGACGATGCAGGCCGGGCCCCGAGGCCGCTCGATTGAGTACGGGTACCGGTCCCCTTTGGTGGCATACACGTGTTCATCGGCAAGATCGGTGAGCCAGGGCCTGGCCGGACATCCGCACCGACCTCGCCGAGACGGCTCAATGGCGAAGAAGAATCCATACAGCTAAACCAGTTGTCAGCGTGCTTTCGTGGGAGTCATCCACGGAGGAGACTATGAGGGCGGATCGGCATCCGGTGGCGAAACTGTTGTCTACTCGATGACGAGTCGTCGACCGGAAAAGCGAGTCTCGTATCACCGCAAGATGGCGGATCGGGGCTGTTCCGACGACGAGAGTATTCTCGACCCCTTTGATCTGCCCAACCGGTTGGAATATTCATGGCGGTACACAAGCGACGCTTCACTCTTCGACCGCCGCGCCAATGGTCGCCGGTTCAACAATGGGCGATGGCAGCCGGGCAGAGGCCCCGCGGCGCCCACCGCTCAAGTTTTATCGTAACTATTTGATGCATTGGCTGTGCTCATGGCAGTAGGCTAACCCGCAGATCAAGACCTGCATAATGCGGAGATTGCAAAGGTGAAGGAGCAGATCACTCAAAGCTAAAGCGGATCTGGCAGCCGCAAACATTAGGATGATGGCGAGCGGGCGCTTTGGATGCGCAGCTTATAGGCTCATGCCGGATCAGAACGCGTCGCATGAAGTCATGAAAAGAAAGTACAGATCCCGTTTGCCCTCGGTTTTTGAGGGAAGAGACCTCTTCAACACCCCAGGAGCAGGGACCAGTAATCCGCCGCCAGTGGTGAGCCGGGCGGAGGTACCTGGGACGGGCGCGCCGATTCAGCCCCGTGTGATAGATCTGCCACGCCATCATGCCGGCGCACCTCAGGCTGTGCAAACACCTCCAGGTCACTACTCCGACCCGATGGATAACCTTGTTGCGGCTGCGGCACGGTTGGAGGCGATTCCAATCGAAGGCGATTCACCACAGGTGGTAGAAACACGCAGGGTCAAAGAGCTCCTTAGGACGGCCCCGCCCAACAGAAGCGATACTCATACGGCCCGTGATCGGATCCACTCCACCCCCCGCCCAAGCCGGAGTTATAGTCGGCACGCAGATGAACCGACCATGTCAAGTAATGCATAGCGCGGTGCGCCTCGCGGCAACAACCCGGCGGGTGGCTTCGAAAATGCTCAAGAGGTGGTGAACCGGGCCAGGGCACGTAGGGAGGCCGAGTTAGCAGCGCAGCGTGAGGATCATCAGCTCGCGCCGGTTCGACCGACCATCTTCGAGCCTGGGGTTACATCTGGTTCTTTGGGGGTGCCTTGCCTCGTCCCCGCTTTACGCAATGTACGCTTGCCCAAAGACTTCAAGGGGCCACGCAAGGTGCCCAATTATACCGCCGATCTGGCTCGAGAAGCGTGGATAGAAAGCTATGAGATGGCCATGGAGATGCTGGATGTGGATGAAGCTGCGTGTGCAAAGTATTTCACCATGATGCTTGAAGGCACGGCCCGTACTTGGTTGAAAAACTTGCCACCCAATTCCATCAGTTCATGGGCCCAGTTGCGGACCCGGTTCATCCAAAATTTCAAAGACACCTGTAAGCAGCCCATGTCTGTGGTGGACTTGGCGGCTTGTGTCCAGGCAGAGGGAGAATCCACAACCCGTTGGGTACGCCGCGTTTTGGAAGTTTTACATTCTTCAGACCGGATCAACACTGATTCTGCGATCTTAACCCTAGAGCGCAACTGCCGGTTCAAACCTTTAAAATTGAAGCTGGGTCGCATGAAGCGTTTTTGCAATGACATGGGCACTCTCATGGGCGTTTTAGTGAAGTATGCTGATTCTGATAGTACCAAGGATCCCGAGTCGGAGGAGGATGATGAAACAGGAAGGGAAAAGCGAACACCAACTCCAGAGGCCGGCAAAGCATCGATCGGCGGGTAATGGAGGAAACAAGCGTAAAGGCGAATGGTAACATGGGCTTCAGAGCCAACACCAACGCAGGTGACAAGGGTCAACGGCGCAAGGGTAAACATCCGAACCGAGGTGGTGCGCTTAATCACAATCCGGACGGTTGAATTATCTATCGAATCAACCCCGTCCAAGCATGGGACGAAGGAGGCGCCAAAGAAACCACCTCTGGAAGGATTGTTACATTATGCAGAGTTCAAAAATTCTAATGCTTTCGGTATGATCAAGGGCCCGGCGGCGGTTCAGTGGTCCGCCCGGGTTACGGTGGAGGAAATTCGGTCGAGGTTTAATGGTAATCCGGCGGGCGTAACAATCGTAACAATCAAAACAATCGTAACAACCAAGGTGGTTACAATCAGCAGCAGCAGCAGCCGGGTTATCAAAGCAATCAAAGCGGTTGAATGGTGGATGATATCACGTCTTCACCACTAGCTTGGACAAGCGAGACCGGAAACTTCGTGAAGCAGTCAACATTGTTGAACCGCCATGCCGCATTACCTACGCTGGTCGAGCAGCCTATTGTGTGGAGTAGAGAGGATCATCCTCCCGGGTTGACAATCCGGGTCAGCTAGCCCTAGTGGTGGCGCCTCAGGTGGGAGGATACAAGTTCACCAAGGTGCTTATGGACGGAGGGAGCAGCATCAACATCCAGTATTATGAGACCTTCCGTCGTATGGGGTTAATGGATAAACATCTCAAGCCGTCCAATACAGTGTTTCATGGTGTGGTGCCTGGCAAGTCAGCATATCCGGTTGGTAAAATAGCTCTGGAGGTGGCCTTTGGGGATGAACATGACTCCAGATCGAAAACATTGACATTTGAAGTGGTGAAAATTCAAAGCCCTTACCACACCCTGTTTGGGCGGCCGGCTTATGCCAAGTTTATGGCGCGACCTTGTTATGTCTATTTGCAGCTAAAAATGCCGGGTCACAAAGGGACGATAACGGTTCATGGGAGCCGCAAGATCGCTTTAGAGTGTGAGGAAGGTGATGCGGCGTACGCAGAGTCGGTTTGTGCCACCGAAGAGCTAAAGTACTATAAAGACAATGTTGATCCGGCGGATATGACCCCGTTGAAGAAGCCAACTACAGAGCATGATCCGGATCTGAAGTTTAAATCGGCGGCTGAGATTAAACTTGTTGACTTTGTGCCCGGTGATTCGTCCAAGCAGTTCATCATCAGTGCTAACTTAGATCCTAAATAGGAAAGCACGCTCATCGAGTTCATCCGTGAGAATCGGGACATTTTTGCATGGAAGCCTTCTGACATGCCAGGTGTACCGAGGGAACTCGCTGAGCACACTCTTAATGTTGATCCCAAGTACAAACCGGTAAAGCAGTTTCTTCGCCGGTTTAACGAGGAAAGGCGCAAGGCCATTGGAGAATAGGTTGCCAGGTTCTTAGCAGCAGGTTTTATCGTTGAAGTCTTCCATCCAGAGTGGCTTGCTAATCCGGTGTTGGTCCTTAAGAAAAATGGCACTTGGCGCATGTGTGTGGATTACACAGATCTTAACAAGGCTTGTCCAGCAGATCCTTTCGCCCTCCCCCGCATTGACCAGATTATTGATGCTACGGCGGGTTGTGAGCGTTTGAGCTTTTTGGATGCGTATTCTGGCTATCATCAGATCAAAATGGCGGTTAAGGACCAGGAGAAGACGGTGTTTATCACTCCCTTTGGAGCCTTCTGCTATGTGTCTATGCCTTTTGGGCTCAAGAGCGCCCAAGCAACTTATCAAAGATTAAGATGTAATTGCTTGCACGAACAGATCGGCCAGAACGTGCATGCTTATGTGGACGATATTGTGGTTAAATCAAGGAAGAAGGAGACACCGATTGAGGATCCGAAGAAACCTTTACAACTTGCGGGTGTACAAGATGATGCTTAACCCGCCAAATGTGTTTTCGTGTTCGGCGAAAAGTTATTGGGTTTTCTTGTGTCTAACAGGGGATCGGGCTAATCCGGATAAAATTACGGCTATCACCTCCTTGGCTAAGCCAAAGTGCATTAATGATGTCCAGCGTTTGGCGGGTCGGATTGCCGCGCTTAAGCCGATTTATCACCGCCTCGGAGAGAAGGCCATTCCTTTGTACCAGATGTCAAGAAGACGGATCGGTTTGTCCGAGTTCACCGCCGATGAAGCATTGGAGGATTTAAAGCGGCAATTGGCCAACCCGCTTGTTCTCGCCGCTCCCATTGACAAGGAGCCGCCGCTATATGTTGTTGCTAATGCCAGGCAGTTAAGCGTAGCCATTGTGGTAGAGCGGAAGGAGGCAGGAAGGAGTATCCGGTTCAACGTCCGGTTTATTACATCGTAGGTGCTCATTGAGTCCAAGCAGAGATATCCGCATTGGCGTAAGCTGGTGTATGGAGTTTTTATGGCGTCGGAAGCTCAAGCAGTATTTTCAAGGGCATCCCATCATGGTGGTCGATTCAGCTCCCTTGGGCGATATCATACGTAACCGGAAGCGATGGCGGATTGCTAAGTGGGCCATAGAGCTTGGGCATACGGTTTAAGGTATGTGCCTCGGACGGCAAGAAAATCGAGCACTTGTGGATTTCATTAATGATTGGACGGAGTTACAAGCGCTGAAGAAAAGCCGGATCATACCTATTGGACCATCCACTTTGACGGGTCCAGCAGTTGGAGGGCTCGGGTCGGAGTTGTGTTAACTTCCCACGAGGTGAAAAGTTTTGTTACGTCCTCCGCTTAATGTTCCCTTGTACTAACAATGCAGCTGAGTATGAAGCCTTGCTCCATGGTCTTCGGATGGATAAGGAGATGAATCTAAGCCGGGTTAAGTGCTTCGGTGACTCGGACTTCAGGCCCAACAAGTGTCAGGCACTTGGGATTCCAAAGACCCACTCATGGCTGCATATCGTCGGGAGGTGGATGTTGTTGCAGGTCATTTTAAAGGCTATCAGGTGCACCATGTGGATCGTCGGAAGAACGAAGCGGCAGACGCTTTAAGCCGGTTGGGCTCTCAATGCAAACCGGTCCCGCCCAATGTCTTCCTTGATGTATCGCATAATCCGTCACCAAGCTTCCCGATGAAGTAGATTTGGCTATTCCTGATCCGGAGGCTCGCTTGGTGGCAGCCCCGCATGTCATTCCGGATTGACGCCTCCCTTATTTGGCGTACATGAGCCGGGCGAGTTACCGTAAGATGAGACGTTGGGTCTGGCAGATAGTTCGGGCGGTCTAAGTCTATGACCATTGTTAATGGCGAAGTTGCATCATTGCAAAGGTGTCGTATGCGTTTCAGCGTTGTGTGTCCCCGAGGAAGGCTGTGAAATATTGCGTGAGATCCACGAAGGGGACTGGTCACCACGCCGGTTCAAAATCCTTGGTGGCTAAGGCGTTCCGCCATGGTTTTTATTGGTTGATCGCCCATGCCGATGCGGAAGATCCGGTCGAGGCGATGTGATGGTTGCCGAAGTTTTCTAGACGTGCTCATATACCGCCCAAGAATTGAGAATGATTCCAATTACTTGGCCGCTTATGCATTTGGGGCTGGACATGGTGGGACCTTTTAAAAGGTCCAAGGACAAGAAGACACACTTGCTGGTAGCAGTCGACAAATTTACAAAGTGGGTCGATGCAGAGCCTGTTAGCAAGTGTGATGCGGACACGGCAGTTCAGTTCATCAAAAGGGTGATCTTCCGGTTTGGGTTTCCACACAGTATCATCACAGATAATGGTACCAATTTGTCCAAAGGTGCCATGAAGGAGTTTTGTGAACGTGAGCACATCCGGCTTGACGTTTCTTGATAGCTCACCCACAGTCCAATGGTCCAGAACGAGCTAATCAGGAGATCCTGAGAGGTATCAAGCCCCGACTTATGGTCCCTTTACAGAGGACGCTGGGCTGTTGGGTAGAAGAGCTACCATCTGTGTTATGGAGTATAAATACTACCCCTAAAAGATCCACTGGATACACACCGTTCTTTATGGTCTATGGAGCGGAGGCGGTCCTCCCCAGCGATATCCGTCATGACTCGCCTCGTGTGGCAGCCTATGTTGAGGCAGATAACGAGGCAAAGACGGGCAGACGCTTTGGATCGATCGGATGAAGAACGAGATATGGCGGCTGCTCGCTCGGCGATTTACCAGCAGGATCTTCGTCGGTATCACAATGACGGGTCGTAACCGTAACCTTTCAAGAAGGAGACTTGGTGCTTGGCTCATTCAAGACCAGAACAGATATGCACAAGCTATCCCCACCTTGGGAAGGGCCTTTTGTGGTCAAGAAGAATGCACAACGGGTCATACTATCGATTGATGTTCGAGAGCATAAAGACTCACGACGCCGAAGAGGAGACCAACAGCCGTGGAACATAGCTCATCTTGACCTTATTATACCCGAGCCATCGGCTCTCCCTATGTACATATTATGACAATGTATATATTATGAATAAAAGCAATAAACCGGAGCCTCGGCTAAAGCGGGGTATCCGCTCAGAAATTCGGCTTGGGTACATGGAGTTGTTGTCTTAAAACGGCCTCCGGTTTATCCCTTGAGCTTGCTCTTCAGAAGCTTTTAAATGTCATCTGGGGGCATGGTCGTGTCCGAACCAATGCAACACCTTTTGATAGGCGAAAGCCACCAGATCACTTGGGGACATGGTCAAGTCTGAACCGATCCACGCCTCTTGGTCGGCCTGAGGTCATAGAGTCACTTGGGGGCTTGGTCGAACCCGCACCATTGCCACGCCACTTGATCGGCATAATGCCACGGTTTCAGTTGGGGACCTGGCTGACTTGAACCATAGCTACACCTTATTGGGAGCTTGGTCGAGTCCGACCATGGTAACGCCATCTGATCGGCTCAGTAAAGCCTCTTTTTGCAAACGGTTTTATCATTGCCTTTTGCTTCCGTATTTTTTTCATAATTATTATTAAAATCAGTTCAACCAGCCCATTGACGGAATTTGGTTTATTTTTTAATCCGGAGATAACTTTTCCGGTTTGATTTTTCCTATTAAACATCCCATTATGGAGTAACAGGGGGCTTAACATGACCCGGCATGGTTTACACAGTAAACCGGCATTCTAAACACAGAGCTGTTGTCTCCTTTGACGGTAATGGTTTATACAACCTCCGCTTCAAGGTTGGCTCAGCCAACTGCATGCCCGATGCTGGCAGGTATTTTGTATCACAAAATTTTGATCATATACCTCAATATTTCCTTACATATACATATGAGCGTCACAAGCCGGCTGGCGACACAAGCCGCCGTGGTAGTTTAAGAATTTGTGATTGCAGGCAATATAGATTCAAGGTTTCAATTATTCAATCAAAAGTATCGGCACCTCTGCCTTGAAAGGTTGCGCATCAAGGCATAAAGGCATATTCAAAAACAAAAGTGCTGGCTATTCTATTACAAGGCCTTCCGAGGCCCAACATTTCGAATGGCGTTATGACTAGCAGCTTATGATGCATCAACCGGCTTGACGGATTAAGCTTCCTCGCCGGGTTGACGTGAAGAAGATGGGTCGTCTGGCGTCGGTTCAGCTTCTTCCTCTTCATCACCCAATGGCCGGAAGTCGTTGGTAGACCAGTCAATCCGGTTTAAAGCCTGAAAGACAGCCTCTTCACTTATAAGTTGAGCCGGATCAACTTCAGGGGCATAAGTGTGCTTACGGATTGGAGGAACAAGGTTACGCATACGGAATAACAAATTCCACCCGCCTGTTGTTTGCATCATAGAAAGAGCGGTAAACCGCCAGGTTGGCTTCTGCTGCCAGTTGGCTCGCCAGAGGACGCATCTCCTTTGTTATTCGTTTGAGGGCATCATTATCAAAGGCTTCGCCATTTTCTTGAGCGCTTGGGAAGCCCTTGGCTATGTCAGCCGGATCAAGGTCCGCTATCCATGCCTTGGCGCGAGTTAGAGCCAATAAAGTGCCAGCCGGGCCGTGGATCGTTTCAACTCTTCAAGTTGTCTTGGGAATAATGGATAGCCGGTCCAGGTATCTTTGATCAAGGACGGAGCTGTGTTATCATACGACGTGGCGCATATGACTTCATTTGGGTGCCGGTATCTGTTGCTCAATCAGTGTGTATGCAGCCTTGAGCTTCTTCCGCATATCAGAGCCAAGATGAGCAATACGCTTCCCTATACCGGTTTCAGACAGCTCAGGTTAAACTGGCGGCAATATCAAAACAGAATAGTAATCAGTGAAAAAATCTCTTACCAAAGATCGTAGAGGTCATGGCATTAATTTGGCGCCTTAGTCCGGTGAGCTCTTCTGTCACCGGTTTAAGAGCCGCTTCGGCATCTTCCGCCCGTTTTAGCAAACCAGCCTTCTCGGTGTCCCAGTTGGCCTGCTCGGATTTATACCACTCCTTGAGCTGCTCCATAGTGGTCAAGGCAGTTTTCAATTCATCCTTGGCCTTGGTGGCTTCTGCTTGTTGAGTCTTGATTGGCACGAAGGTCCTTGAGT
Source organism: Aegilops bicornis (assembly GCA_021605145.1). NCBI lineage: Eukaryota > Viridiplantae > Streptophyta > Magnoliopsida > Poales > Poaceae > Aegilops > Aegilops bicornis. The sequence continues at coordinate 517,213,926 of CM038674.1, forward strand.
TGTACGGTTTGCTGGTATATCTCACTCTGATAAAAAATGGATCACATTAGTTGTTTCATTATGAAGTCCCAAGCTCAATACAGGTATTCAACTTGGCACTTGGGGGCTAATGGCTAATTGATCTCATCTTGCTATGGTGATGCATGTTAAGTCCCAGTTTAACTATGCTAAGTTGAACCGGCCCTTGGGGGCTACAGCACTGAAGTTTGAGACGTATGAGTTTTATATTAAGTCCCGGTTTAACTATGCTCAGTTGAACCGGCCCTTGGGGGCTACTACGCAACAAAAGTACAAGAGAGGCATAACTCCTTACCTCATAGCGTTCTTTCATACGGTTCACTGCACCGGCTTCAAGTCACGACTTGTGTAGAGTCGGTTCAGAAGCCGGAGTGAAGTTCTTGGCGAGAAGTTATCATAAAACAGATCAGTTTTTCCTTCTCTTTACTCATGGCAGTAGACTCTTCCTTGGCGCTGTGTTTTGATAAAGCGACCGGATTGCCAGGGCGGTATAGGCGGTGCCGTCACTACGACATCATCATCTTTTGCCGGGCTGGCCGGATTGGCATTCTTCCTTGGGCTTGGTGTTTTCATACCTGGGCTCGGCGTTTTAAGCAATCGCTACTGTTCATTGTAGGACTCGGTGGAGCAGGATGTGAGGTTTCCACTTGGGCATCCGGCTCAACCTCTTGCGGATTAGCATTGTCGACTTGGTTCAACCCGGCAGAACTGTTTTTAGCAACTTCAGGCTTTTCGCCATGGTGCTCTGGAGTCTTCTCGGATCAGCATCCTGATGAGGGTCAAGGGTTTTCGCCTTCTTACTTAAGTGAGCCTCGGTGCTGCAATATTCAGAGTTAGAGTGTGATGAACCGACAAATGCGAAGAAAACAAAAGAGCATTATGCTTACCCGCAAAGCAACTTTAAGAGGAGGCGGTTGAGTGGTTGATGAACCGCCAGATGAGTTGGAAGAGGCCCGATAATTCGGATCGACGGATTGAGAGGACATCGGAAGAAACCTTTCAAAGGATAACGCTTTTCAGGAGAATAAATCACCGACGGACGACGCTTAGGGTTGGGGTGTCGTAAACCGGACGATGTAATTTGTTGACCGCTGTGCCGGGTCGACGGGCGCTCTTGACTCTGCTGTGTCTTCAAAGAAAGGTTCGATTCAAATGAGCACGGAGTGTGATTTTTTCACTTTCCGGACTGTCAGGCGAATTCTTTTAAGGCACAAGATCAGATTCGGAAGAAAGAAGGATTACCTCAATAGGATCGGCATGATCGGCTTGACATCATCCCGGGAATTGAAAGCATCAATAGGATGAAGGATAAAAGGGACAAAGTAAATCAAGCTTTACCTCAGCTTCACGAATCTTCTTCTTCCGACGGATCGAGAAGACTCGGCGGTTTCCTCTTACCAGCTTTCTTGGTGGTCTTGGACTTTACGAGGAACCCGGGCGGTTTGGTTCGCTTTCGTATGAGCTGTTAGCTCGAGAAGTAACAAGGATTAATATATATCAATAAGGCATTAATATCGAGAAGAAGCGATGAGTGGAGCCTTACGCAGCGGTTTGTTGGAAACACGAATGGGGCCAACCCGGTTTGGCTGCAGACGGAGATCGGCTCATCGAGCATCTTCTTCACCGTCTCGGTGACTTCAAGCTCGATTATTGGTAGCTCGTGGCGACTTTGAGGGTCTTTGACGCTACCGGTGTATTCGATGCATCAATCCGGGGCGGCGGCTTAATGGCAAGATGCCCCAAGAAACCCAACATCGAACAAGGTCAATACCAGTTAAGCCATTGGCCATTAGAGCTCGGAGTTTGATAATTTGAGGCGCAAAATTCTTCCGTTCTGCGGCGGTCAAGCGTAAAGGCAATGGGTGATGGTTGCTAAGCGGGTGAGGGCGGTAGCCTGGCAAGGGTTTCTCGCTTTTTGGAGCGGTATTCCGGCAATATAACCTGGTTTGGTTCAAATCTTTCGGATGGATTTGGTGTTTTGCGTGTGTAAAGTCTACTTCCTTCCTTTTCTGGATTGAAACGCCACCCAGTTCCGTGTTAGGACCATCCGAAAACTCTGTACAGTGGTTCAAATGAAAGAAATCCCGGAACAGCTCCACAGATGGTTCTTCTTGAAGATAGACTTCACAGAAAACTTGGAAATTGCATATATTGGACACAGAGTTCGGACCAATATCTTGTGGATGGAGTTGGAAACTTGCGAGGACATCCCGGAAGAATTTTGATCCGGCCGGCTGAATCCCGGTCTAAGTGCTGCATGAATACAATTACTTCTCCTTCTTGAGGTTCAGGAGGGCATTCGCATCCTAACACGCCAATGGAGGACATTTTTGGAGGCTAAAGCGCCGGTGGTGACATATCCATTGAGTTATGTCTCAGTGATCCTGGACCGGACCCAATTGCAAGCTGAGAATTGTTTGGCCATTCCGGAAGAAGAAACTTCGAAAGGGAAAGTAAAAAAAAACGGTTCACCGTTAACGGTTCAGACATATTATACAATGCTAAACCGGCAATTCGGCAGTCAGTTCCAATTTCCTGTTTAACTGAGGACTAATGGAGTATGGCGGATTAGCTATCAAAAAATTAAACCGCCCTTAGGAGGAAGAGACAGAATCGAAAATATGCTAAGTGTGGATGTAAACAGGTTTCACATATGAATGGAGTTAAATTGGATCTACGAAGATTCAAGAGGAAAAATTTCTGCGACCCATGCAAGCCTTATAAAGGGCAGGGAAGTTCGTGCGTTCTAACAAGAGGGTCTGAACAAAAAGAAAGATGTGTAAAGCCCTAAACTGAAGGCGGAGCAGTTACTACACAGGATATATGCTACGTATTGGATTAAAAAGCCATGGCAGAGCAGGTATGAAGAAACTAGGGATGAACACCTATGAACGACGATATGAATAGGAGCCTCAAGATGCAGATCTAGGGCATGAGGAGGAGCCTTACCCGATGCACAGAACAGCGGAGGAGCGCCGAGAGTCTCTGGTACAACCAGGTTGATGCAGCGGCCTTGCACTGACGCGGCGTTCGGAGGTCGGAGGTGACGGCGGAGCTTCAGAGCTGGAGCGTCGCGAGGAAGAAGAAGCGGAAGGAGGAAGAAGAGAAAGGGCCTTCCGGTCTATTTATAATGAGACGGAGTAATTAATGCATTTAGAGAATGGAGGAGTTGAAAACGGCAGACGGCGAACGGTTGCCTCGATTTCGGATAGTATTAAATGAAGGGAATCTTACCGTTTGGGCTTCTTTAATAAAGATGACGTCAAGATGCTCTTGCTGTCGTGGTCGGAGGATGACGTCCACGGCGGTTTAAGCAGATGGCGGTTTACGAAATATGAAGGAAGATATTCAGAGTTTCCTAAGATGTAGAAGATTAACATGAACAGGTTCAAGTCAACTGGGGCCTAATGTTGGGGATGTAACTACGAGAATATAAACCGCATACTGAAGGGGCGGTTTACCCTCGCCATAATTGGGGCCCACGAAGACTCGAAGGTGGCGATTGTCAGAGAGCTTAGAGGCCCGGAGCCCAGGGGCGAATTAGGGCCCATAATGGTAAAACCGCCATAACCATGTAACTTGTGTTGTAAGATAAGAGAAAGAAGAGACCGAGCCGGACACTTGTATGAGCCGGCCTCGGGACTCAGAGACCGCCGGACGTCAACCCGTGTATATAAGGGGACGACCCGGCGTCGGTTTGAGGACAGACAACAACAATTCAAGGCTTAGGCGAAGCTATTGCTCCATAGTCACCATAATCACATCATTCCCCTCACCAACTAGACGTAGTCTTTTTACTTCATCGAAGGGGCGAACTAGTATAAACTCTCGTGTCTTTGCGTCCGCTTTAACCCCTCTAAGTTAACCCGTACGATGGCCCCGCGACTAAGTCCTTTCATGAGGACATCTGCCGTGACAATTCCACGACAGCTAGTGTGTTTCCCCTCTTGGCCCATAAAGCCCATATCTTTTGCCAGGGGTGCCCGAAACCCCTTCCGGTGACCCGATATGTACCCCGTACCCTTCGGAACACTTCCGGTGTTCGAATACCATCGTCCTATATATCAATCTTTACCTCTCGACCATTTAGAGACTCCTCATCATGTCCGTGGTCTCATTCGGGACTCCAAACAACATTCGGTCACCAAATCACATAACTCATATAATACTATATCGGCATCGAACGTTAAGCGTGCGGACCCTACGGGTTCGAGAACTATGTAGACATGACAGAGACACCTCTCCGGTCAATAACCAATAGCAGAACCTGGATGCTCATATTGGCTCCTACATATTCTACGAAGATCTTTATCAGTTGAACCGCTATGACAACATACTTAATTCCCTTTGTCCATCGGTATGTTACTTGCCCGAGATTCGATTGTCGGTATCTACATACTAGTTCAATATCGTTACCGGCAAGTCTCTTTGCTCGTTCTATAATACATCACCTCGTGACTAACTCCTTAGTCGTTTGCTTGCAAGCTTATGATGTGTATTACCGAGAGGGCCCAGAGATACCTCTCCGATACTCAGAGTGACAAATCCTAATCTTGATCTATGCCAACTCAACAGACACCTTTGGAGATACATGTAGAGCGTCTTTATAATCACCCAGTTACGTTGTGACGTTTGATAGCACACAAGGCAAAATGATCTTGATTTTACTAAAGAATAAGATTGTACTATGGAAAAATAAGTCTTTTTCTTCCAAATATTTTTACGAATACGCTTTTTTGACATTGAAGTACTTTTTTTGGAACTGCCATTCAAAAAGGAAATTACTTTTTTCTAGTTGTATGTGAAAGACATCTATTGCTACAAATCAATCCTTCCTCTGGTATCTGGGAGTTGCATAATCTCATAGTCGAAGGAATATGTATTTGACATGAAGAAAGCAATAGCAATAAAACTGAACGATCATTATGCTAACCTAACGAATGGGTCTTGTCCATCACATCATTCTACTAATGATGTGATCCAATTATCAAATGACAACTCATGCCCATGGTTAGGAAACCTTAACCATCTTTGATCAATGAGCTAGCCAAGTAGAGGCTCATTAGGGACACGGTGTTTGTTAATGTATTCACACATGTATTAAGGTTTCCGATTAATACAATTCTAGCATGAATAATAAACCTTTATCATGAATAAGGAAATATAAAATAACAACTTTACTACTGCCTCTAGGGCATCTTTTCTTCAGTATCCCACTTGCACTAGAGTCAATAATCTAGATTACATTGGAATGAATCTAACACCCATGGAGTCTTGGTGTTGATCATGTTTTGCTCGTGGAAGAGGCTTAGTCAATGGGTCTGCTATATTCAGATCCGTATGTATCTTGCAAATTTCTATGTCTCCATCCTTGACTTGATCACGAATGGAGTAGAAGCATCTTTCGATGTGTTTGGTTCTCTTGTGAAATGTGGATTCCTTCGCCAAGGCAATTACTCAAGTGTTGTCACAAAAGATTTTCATTGGACCCGATGCACTAGGTATTACACCCAGATCGGATTTGAACTCCTTCATTTGCTGCTTCTGAAGCAACTATGTACTCCGCTTCACACGTCGATCCCGCCACAACGCTTTGCTTGGAACTGCACCAACTGACAGATCCACCATTCAATATAAATACGTATCCGGTTTGTGACTTAGAGTCATCCGGATCAGTGTCAAAGCTAGAATCGATGTATAGAAATGCTACAGAGCTCCCATTCACTTTTTGGAAAATACAGGCTTCACTGAAAGTCTGTATAAAACCATATGCTTTGATCACCTCATCAAAGCGTATATTCCAACTCCAAGATGCTTGCACTAGTCCATAGATGGATCGCTGGAGCTTGCACACTATGATGAGCTCTTTGTCACCTCCATAAACGAGAAACATATCCTTGGTCCTTTTGAGGTACTTCATGATGTTTTTGACCGCTGTCCAGTGATCCACTCCTGGATTACTTTGGTACCTCCCTGCCAAACTTATGGCAAGGCACACATCAGGTCTGGTACACAACATAGCATACATGATAGAACCTATGGCTAAGGCATAGGGAATGTCTTTCATTTTCTCTCTATCTTCTGTAGTGGTCGGGCTTTGAGTCTAACTCAACTTCACACCTTGTAACACAGGCAAGAACCCTTTCTTTGGTTGATCCATTTTGAACTTCTTCAAAACTTTATCAAGGTATGTGCTTTGTGAAAATCCTATTAAGCGTCTTGATCTATCTCTATAGATCTTGATGCCCAATATATAAGCAGCTTCACTGAGGTCCTTCATAGAAAAAATCTTATTCAAGTATCCTTTTATGCTATCCAAAAATTCTATATCATTTCCAATCAACAATATGTCATCTACATATAATATTAGAAATGCTACAGAGCTCCCACTCACTTTCTTGTAAATACAGGCTTCACCAAAAGTTTGTATAAAACCATATGCTTTGATCACCTCATCAAAGCGTATATTCCAACTCCAAGATGCTTGCACCAGTCCATAGATGGGTCGCTGGAGCTTGCACACTTTGTTAGCACCTTTAGGATCGACAAAACCTTCTGGTTGCATCATATACAACTCTTCTTTAAGAAATCCATTAAGGAATGCGGTTTTGATGTCCATTTTCCAGATTTCATAATCATAAAATGCGGCAATTGCAAACATGATTCGAACGGACTTAAGCATCACCACGGGTGAGAAAGTCTCATCGTAGTCAAGCCCTTGAACCTGTCGAAAACCTTTTGCGGCAAGTCGAGCTTTGTAGACAGTAACATTACCATCAGTGTTAGTCTTCTTCTTGAAGATCCATTTATTCTCTATGGTTTGCCGATCATCGGGCAAGTCCACCAAAGTCCACACTTTGTTCTCATACATGGATCCTATCTCAGATTTCATGGCCTCAAGCCATCTGTCAGAATCTGGGCTCATCATAGCTTCTTCATAGTTCGTAGGTTCGCCATGGTCAAGTAACATGACTTCCAGGACAGGATTACCATACCACGCTGGTGCGGAACGTGCTTTGTTAGACCTACGTGGTCCAGTAGTAACTTGATTTGAAGTTTTATGATCATCATCATTAGCTTCCTCTCTAGTTGGTGTAGGCATCACAGGAACGGATTTCTCTAATGTGCTACTTTCCAATTCGATAGAACATATGATTACCTCATCAAGTTCTACTTTCCTCCCACTCACTTCTTTCGAGAGAAACTCCTTCTCCAGAAAGGTTCCATTTGTGGCAACAAAGATCTTGCCTTTGGATCTGTGGTAGAAGGTGTACCCAATTGTTTCCTTAGGGTATCCTATGAAGACGCACTTCTCTGATTTGGGTTCGAGCTTATCAGGCTAGAGCCTTTTGACATAAGTGTCGCAACCTCAAACTTTAAGAAACGACAACTTAGGTTTCTTGCCAAACCACAGTTCATACGGTGTCGTCTCAACGGATTTAGATGGTGCCCTATTTTATGTGAATGCAGCTGTCTCTAATGCATAACCCCAAAACGATAGTGGTAAATCGGTAAGAGACATCATAGATTGCACCATATGTAATAAAGTACGGTTACGACGTTCGGACACACCATTACGCTGTGGTGTTCCAGCTGGCGTGAGTTGTGGAATTATTCTACATTTTCTAAATGAAGGCCAAACTCGTAACTCAAATATTCGCCGCTGCGATCAGATGTAGAAACTTTATTTTCTTGTTATGATGATTCTCCACTTTACTCTGAAATTCTTTAAACTTTTCAAATGTTTCAGACTTGTGTTTCATTAAGTAGATATACCCATATCTGCTCAAATCATCTGTGAAGGTCAGAAAATAATGATACCCGCCGTGTGCCTCAACACTCATCGGGCCGCATACATCGGTATGTATTATCTCCAATAAGTCATTGGCTCGCTCTGTTGTTCCGGAGAACGGAGCTTTAGTCATCTTGATGAGGCATGGTTCGCAAGTATCAAATGATTCATGACAAGTGATTCCAAAAGTCCATCTGTATGGAGTTTCTTCATGTGCTTTACACCAATATGACCTAAACGGCAGTGCCACAAATATGTTGCACTATCATTATCAACTTTGCATCTTTTGGCATCAATATTATAAATATGTGTATCACCACAATCAAGATCCAACAGAAATAGAGCACTCTTCAAGGGTGCATGACCATAAAAGATATTACTCATATAAATAGAACAACCATTATTCTCTGATCTAAATGAATAACCATCTCGCACTAAACAAGATCCAGATATAATGTTCATGCTCAACACTGGCACCAAATATTAATTATTCAGGTCTAAAACTAATCCTGAAGGTAGATGTAGAGGTAGCGTGCCGACGGCGATCACATCGACCTTGGAACCATTCTCAATGTGCATCGTCACCTCGCCCTTAGCCAATCTTCGTTTAATCGGTAGCTCTTGTTTCGAGTTACAAATATGAGCAATTGAACCAGTATCAAATACCCAGGCGCTACTACGAGTATTAGTAAGGTACACATCAATAACATGTATATCAAATATACCTTTGTTCACTTTGCCATCCTTCTTATCCGCCAAATACTTGGGGCAGTTCCGCTTCTAGTGACCAGTTCCTTTGTAGTAGAGGCACTCAGTTTCAGGCTTGGGTCTAGATTTGGGCTTCTTCCCGGGAATGTCAACTTGCTTGCCATTATTATTGAAGTTCCCTTTCTTTCCCTTGCCCTTTTTCTTGAAACTAGTGGTCTTGTTAACCATCAACACTTGATGCTCCTTCTTGGTTTCTACCCCCGCAGCCTTGAGCATTGCGAAGAGCTCGGGAATTGTCTTGTTCATCTCTTGCATATTATAGTTCATCACGAAGCCTTTGTAGCTTGGTGGCAGTGATTGAAGAACTCTGTCAATAACACAATCAACTGGAAGATCAACTCCCATCTGAGTCAAGTGATTGTAATACCCAGACATTTTGAGTATGTGTTCACTGACAGAACTGTTCTCCTCCATCTTGCAGCTATAGAACTTGTTGGAGACTTCATATCTCTCAACCCGGGCATTTTCTTGAAATATTAACTTCAACTCTTGGAACATCTCATATGCTCCATGAAGTTCAAAACGTCTTTGAAGTCCCGGTTCTAAGCCGTAAAGCATGGCACACTGAACTATCGAGTAGTCATCAGATCGAGCTTGCCAGACGTTTAAAACATCAACATATGCTCCTGCAGCAGGCCTTTCACTTAGCGGTGCATCAATGACATAATTCTTCTATGCAACAATGAGGATAATCCTCAAGTTACGGACCCAGTCCGTGTAGTTGCTACCATCATCTTTCAACTTAGCTTTCTCTAGGAACGCATTAAAATTCACGGGAATGGTAGCACGAGCCATTGATCTACAACATAGATATGCAAATACTATCAGGACTAACTTCATGATAAATTAAGTTCAATTAATCAAATTATTTAAGAACTCCCACTTAAATAGACATCCCTCAAGTCATCTAAGTGATACGTGATCCAAATCGACTAACCCATGTCCGATCATCACGTGAGATGGGGTAGTCATTAGTGGTGAACATATCTATGTTGATCATATCTACTATATGATTCATGTTCGACCTTTCGGTCTCCAGTGTTCCGAGGCCATGTCTGTACATGCTAGGCTCGTCAAGTTTAACCCAAGTATTCCGCATGTGCAAAACTGTCTTGCACCCGTTGTATGTGAACGTAGAGTCTATCACACCCGATCATCACGTGGTGTCTCAACACGACGTACTGTAGCAACAGTGCATACTCAGGGAGAACACTTTTACCTTGAAATTTAGTGAAGGGATCATCTTATAATGCTACTGTCGTAATAAGCAAAATAAGATGCATAAAAGATAAGCATCACACGCAATCAAAATATGTGACATGATATGGCCATCATCATCTTGTGCTCTTGATCTCCATCTCCAAAGCATCGTCATGATCTCCATCGTCACCGGCTCGACACCTTGATCTCCATCATAGCGTTGTGGTCGCCTCGCCAACTATTGCTTCTACAACTATTGCTAACTCATAGCGAAAGTAAAGCAATTACATGACGTATGCATTTCATTCAATAAAGAGACAACCATAAGGCTCCTGCCGGTTGTCAGATAAATACAAAACATGATCATCTCATACAATAATGTATATCAAATCATGTCTTGACCGTATCACATCACAACATACCCTACAAAAATAAGTTAAACATCCTCTACTTTGTTGTTGCAAGTTTTACGTGGCTGCTACGGGTTTCTAGCAAGAACCGTTCTTACCTACGGCAAAAACCACAACGGTGATTCATCAAGCTTACTGTTTTAACCTTCTTTAAGGACCGGCCGTAGTCAAATTAGATTCAACTAAAGTAGGAGAAACAGACACCCGCCAGCCACCTTTATGCAAAACTAGTTGCATGTCAATCGGTGGAACTGGTCTCATGTGCGTGGACATGTAAGGTTGGTCCGGGCCGCTTCATCCCACAATACCGTCGAATCAAAATAAAAGGTTGGTGGTAAGCAGTATGACTGTCACCGCCTACAACTCTTTGTGTTCTACTTGGCTCTGATACCACTATTGGGAACCGTTGCATGGAAAACAAAAAAATTCTACGCACACAAAATGATCTATCCATGGAGATACATAGCAACGAGGGGGAGAGTGTGTCTACGTACCCTCGTAGACCGTAAGCGGAAGCATTTCACAACGCGGTTGATGTAGTCGAACTTCTTCGCGCTTCAACCGATCAAGTACCGAACGCACGACACCTCCGCATTCTGGACACGTTCAGCTCGGTGACGTCCCTCGCCTTCTTGATCTAGCAAGACGTCGAGGTAGTAGATGAGTTTCGTCAGCACGACGGCGTGGTGATGGTGATGGTGAAGTGATCTCTGCAGGGCTTTGCCTAAGCACTATGAAAATATGACCGGGGTATAAATGGTGGAGGGGGGCACCGCACACGGTTAGGAAATTGTATGGATGTGCTAGGCGCCCCCCTCCCACATATATATAGGTGGAGGGGAGGAGGGAGCAGCCAGGAGGGCGCCCCAAGTAGGACGAATTCTACTCGGGGTCCTCCCAAGTGGCACGCCCCCCTGCCATATTTGTCGGAGGGGGAAGGAAAGAGGGGGGAGAGAGAAGGAAGTGGGAATCCTATTCCACACTTTCCTTTCCTCCTTCCCCTTTCCTTCCCCACCTTGGGCGGCCAATATGGGGGGCGCACCAGCCCCTTGTGGCTGGTGTGTTTCCCCTCTTGGCCCATAAAGCCCATATCTTTTGCCGGGGGTGCCTGGAACCCCTTTCGGTGACCCGATATGTATCTAGTACCCTCCGGAGCACTTCCGGTGTCTGAATACTATCGTCTTATATATCAATCTTTACCTCTCGGCCATTTCGAGACTCCTCGTCATGTTCGTGATCTCATTCGGGACTCCGAACAACATTTAGTCACCAAATCACATAACTCATATAATACTATATCGTCATTGAACGTTAAGCGTGCGGACCATACAGGTTCGAGAACTATGTAGACATGACCGATACACTTCTCCGGTCAATAACAAATAGAGGAACCTGGATGCTCATATTGTCTCCTATATATTCTACGAAGATCTTTATCGTTCGAACCGTTACGACAACATACATAATTCCCTTTGTCCATCGTTATGTTACTTGCCCGAGATTCAATCGCCGATATCTAAATACCTAGTTCAATCTCGTTACCGGCAAGTCTCTTTACTCGTTCCGTAATACATCACCTCGTGACTAACTCCTTAGTCGTTTGCTTGCAAGCTTATGATGTGTATTACCGAGAGGGCCCAAAGATACCTCTCTGATACTCGGAGTGACAAATCCTAATCTTGATCTATGCCAACTCAACAGACACCTTTAGAGATACCTGTAGAGCATCTTTATAATCACCCAGTTATGTTGTGACGTTTGATAGCACAAAAGGCATTCCTCCGGTATCTGGGAGTTGCATAATCTGATAGTCGAAGGAATATGTATTTGACATGAAGAAAGCAATAGCAATAAAACTGAACGATCATTATGTTAAGCTAATAGATGGGTCTTGTCCATCACATCATTCTACTAATGATGTGATCCCCTTATCAAATGACAACTCATGTCCATGGTTAGGAAACCTTAACCATCTTTGATCAACGAGCTAGCCAAGTAGAGGCTCACTAGGGACACGGTGTTTGTTTATGTATTCACACATGTATTAAGGTTTCCGATCAATACAATTCTAGCATGAATAACAAACCTTTATCATGAATAAGGAAATATAAAATAACAACTTTATTACTGCCTCTAGGGCATATTTCCCTAACTGTCTTCTCCGTATTGTAAAACGCGATGAAACTTCTTATCTTATTTTTTTCTCGGGAAGACGATATTTATGGAGTTGAGATTAGGGTCAGCGGAGCCTCATGGGCCCGCACCCTGTTGCCTTGTGGGCAACAGGTAGCCCCCCTCCAATGGATTCTTGCTTCAGTATTTTTCATATATTGAATAAAAAATCTCTAAAAAAATCATCCAATTCCGAGAACTTTTATTTCCGCACAGAAAACAAGATCATGGTAGTTATACTGAAGACAACATCAATCTAGGTTAGTTTCATTCAAATGATGCAAATTGGAGTCCAAAACAAGAGCAACAGTGTTTGAAAAAGTAGATGATATGTCTCCGTCGTATCTATAATTTTTTATTGTTCCATGCCAATATTATACAACTTTCATATACTTTTGGCAACTTTTTATACTATTTTTGGGACTAACAAATTGATCCAAAGGCTCAGTGCCGCCTCGCTTTGTTGCATGTTTTTTGTTTTGCAGAAAATCCATATCAAACAGAGTCCAAACGGGATAAAAACTTACGGAGATTTTTTTGGAATATATGTGATTTTTGGGAAGAAGAATCAACGCGAGACGATGCCCGAGGGGCCCACCGGGGTGAGGGGCGTGCCCCAAGGGGTAGGGCGCTCCCTGGGCCCTCGTGGCCACTCTGTAAGGCAGTTGGTGCCCTTCTTTCGCCCCAAGAAAGCCAATATCTGGATAAAAATCGTGTCCAAATTTCAGCCCAATCGGGGTTACGGATCTTCGGGAATTTAAGAAACGGTGAAAGGGCAGAATCAGGGAGCGCAGAAACAGAAGGAAACACAAAGAGAGAGAGAGAGAGAGAGAGAGAGAGAGAGAGAGAGAGATTAAATCTCGGAGGGACTCTGTGACGCCCGGATAATTAAGCTACAGTAAACCTCTGTAAATGATGCCATGTCACCATGGTCACTGTTGCTAATCTCGCGTTAGTTCGAAACCGATTCAAATTCAAATTCAAAATCAAATCAAATAGTAAAAGTTTTCAAAAACTAAAACTAAAATGTTCTAAATGTGACAAATAAATTCATGAGTAATAATGTTGGAGAAACCAACATTTCTTGTAATATTTAAATGCACTAAAACAACCAAAACAGACGGCAAAATAATTAACTAAATGCCTTTTATAAAGTTACAGTAATATAATTAATTTAGTAGTGTGCCAAAATAATTGTGGCAGTGGACTAATTAGTAATACTAATTTAGGTGCTCATTTGGTATTTTATAAAACTAACATAAAAGAAACTTCAAGTGAAAACAGAAAGGAAATAAAAAATAAACAAAATAAAAAGAAAATACAAACCAGAAAAACAAAACTAGCAAAAAAAAGAAAAGGAGAGAGAGACCCCCCATTGGGCGGTCGGCCATTGCTAACCAGCAGGCCAGGCCGCCCCCTCCCCCACTCCCCATAACCCCTTGGCGACCAAACCCTAACCCCCAACGCACCACTCCCCCACTCGCTCCCATGTTCCCCCTCTCCCGATCCAAATCTGGATCGGGGGAAACCCCCTCGACGCCGTCCCCATCGCCTCATCGCCGTGCGTCACACCACCACCGCCCGAAAACCTCGCCGAGGCCTCCTCCTCTCCTTCTCAAGCCACTCGCCTACACCATCGTCGCTCGTCCTCATCCCCTCCCTCTCTGGATCGAGGCGCTGCGCCCGTCGTGCCCGCCGTCGCCCCGCCGCCCGTCGCCGGAGCTCCCTCGCCGGACTGCCTCCTCCACCTCACCGGTCTGCCTCCCTCCTACGCACGTCGTCGACGTCGTCCTCCCTAAGCCCCACTACCCCGTTCCCTACATGCCCGATGTGAGCCGCCGCCTCCCTCCTCCCTCTCGCTCAAGAAGACTGCCTTTGCCACCGCAACTCCCTTCCTTCCGCAAAGTGGTTTGCCGCCGCCTGTCGCGTCGCCGTGACCTTTCTCCCCACACGAGACACCCTCCAAGGCTGCGTTTCTCTTCGCCACGGCCACCATCAACCTCATGGCTGACAGCCGACAAGGCTGCTTCATGCGCCCACAAGACGACGCTGCGGTGGTTCGCCCTACTGCCTGTTTCGCTCAGCTGCCGCCCTCGCTCAATGGCCATCGCTGACCCACGCATCGGCACCCCATGCGCCGCTCCCGCCTCCGGGCCCCTCGCTCCCTTGCTGCCACCGTTACTCACCGCAGCACCCCCTTTGCTCCGCTTACCGCGATTGCCGCTCATATTGGGTTGCGCTTCGCCATGGCTTCGCCAGGCACTGCCGCCTGCCCCTCGCTGGTCCGCCTTGCCAGCGGCGCTGCCGCCACCGCGCCCAGCCAGTAAACCGATACTGCTATGGCATACTGCCACGATGACAAATGGGGCCCATAGCCCAGAACAATTTTTTTTTAAAAAGAAATAAAATAATAAAAATAAATTTAATTAATTAACGAATTAATTAAGTTAATAAATCCTATTTAATTAATCTAATTAACTTGTTAGGTTAATTAAACATTAATTAGATTAGTTAAATCCTAATAAAACTAAACAGAGTATGACAGGTGGGTCCCATCGACCGACATCGCCATTTGACCGATCAACACCCTGTTGATCACGACGTCGGCGTGCACTATTCTGGATAATGTTGAATTAAATTAATTAAATAAATTCTAAAAATGATTTAAAACTTTAGAAAATCATATAAAATAAACCGTAGCTCAGATGAAAATACTTTCTACATGAAAGTTGCTCAGAATGACGAGACAAATCTGGGTACGCAGCCCGTTCATCCACCACGCGTCCCTAGCATAGTGAACCTGCAACATTTCACCTCCGGTTCATCTGTCCGTAAACGCGAAACACCTGGGATACTTTCCCGGATGTTTCCCCCTTTCGCCGGTATCACCTACTACCGCGTTAGGGCACCCCTAGCAACGCTCATTGCCATGTCATGCATCGTCATGCATTTGTTTGCATTATATTTATTGTTTCTTCCCCCTCTTCTCTCGCTAGACTCCGAGACCGACGCCGCTGCTACCCAGTACGACTACGGTGTTGACGACCCCTCCTTCTTGCCAGAGCAATCAGGCAAGCCTCCCCCCCTTGATCACCAGATATCGCCTATTCTTCTCTATTGCTTGCATTAGAGTAGTGTAGCATATTACTGCTTTTGGTTAATCCTATTCTACTGCATAGCCTGTCATCGTTGCTATAGTTGTTACCCTTACCTGCTATCCTATTGCTTAGTATAGGATGCTAGTGTTCCATCAGTGGCCCTACAGTCTTGTCCGTCTGCCATGCTATACTACTGGGCCGTGATCACTTCGGGAGGTGATCACGGGCATATACTATATACTTTACACTATTACCTTACCTGTGATACTGTTTAGAGATGGGGGCTGAAGGGGCAGGTGGCTCCATCCCGGTAGAGGTGGGCATGGGTTCCCGACGGCCCCCGACTGTTACTTTGTGGCGGAGCGACAGGGCAGGTTGAGACCACCTAGGGGAGAGATGGGCCTGGCCCTGTTCGGCGTTCACGGATACTTAACACGCTTAACGAGATCTTGGTATTTGATCTGAGTTGAGTCATTGACCTTATACGCACTAATCGCCACGTGGGACAAGATATGGGCAACCGACGTCATGGTATCAGCCGCAGCATTTCGTGACGTCAGCGACTGAGCGGCGCGCACCGGATCCTGTTAGGCTAGGTCTGCTTCCGGCCGCCCATGCAACATGCAGGTGTGCTAAGGGCGATGGGCCCAGACCCCTGTGCGCTTAGGTTTAGACCGGCATGCTGACCTCTCTGTTGTGCCTAGGTGGGGCTGCGACGTGTTGATCTTCCGAGGCCGGGCATGACCCAGGAAAGTGTCTCCGGCCAAATGGGATCGAGCATGTTGGGTAATGTGGTGCACCCCTGTAGGGAAGTTAATCTATTCGAATAGCCGTGATCTTCGGTAACAGGACGACTTGGATTTGTACCTTGACCTTATGACAACTAGAACCGGATACTTAATAAAACACACCCTTCCAAGTGCCAGATACAACCCGGTGATCGCTCTCTAACAGGGCGACGAGGAGGGGATTGCCTGGTAGGATTTATGCTATGCGATGCTACTTGGAGGACTTCAGTCTACTCTCTTCTACATGCTGCAAGACGGAGGCTGCCAGATGCGCAGTATTCGACATGATTAGCTATCCCCCTCTTATTCTGGCATTCTGTAATTCAGTCCACCGATATGGCCCTTTACACATATACCCATGAATAAGTAGTGTAGCTCCTTGCTTGCGAGTACTTTGGATGAGAACTCATAGTTGCTTTCTCCTTCTTTTCCCCCTATCCCTTCTACCTGGTTGTCGCAACTAGATGTTGAAGCCCAGGATCCAGACGCCACCGTCGACGACGACTCCTACTACACCGGAGGTGCCTACTACTATGTGCTGCCCGCTGACGACGACCAGGAGTAGTTAGGAGGATCCCAGGCAGGAGGCATGCGCCTCTTTCGATCTGTATCCCAGTTTGTACTAGCCTTCTTAAGGCAAACTTGTTTAACTTATGTCTGTACTCAGATATTGTTGCTTCACGACTCGTCTATGATCGAGCACTTGTATTCGAGCCCTCGAGGCCCCTGGCTTGTTTTATGATGCTTGTATGACTTATTTATGTTTTAGAGTTGTATTGTGATATCTTCCCGTGAGTCCCTGGTCTTGATCGTACATGTTTGCGTGCATGATTAGTGTACGATTGAATCGGGGGCGTCACAAGTTGGTATCAGAGCCGACTGCCTGTAGGACTCCCCCTTCCACACTCCTTGGCCGAAGTCGAGTCTAGACATTGCAAAACTTTTACTAACATGGCTGTGCGGCCCATGGGCTCACGTCTCCATTGGGTGGTATTAGTATCTTTTACTCCTCGATCTTTACTTCGGGATTCTGAACTCTCTTCTATTCGGGTTAAACAACTTTTACTAAAATCTAACTTTAGTTTCTCAAAAATACTTTCTCCCAGAGAGCCCCTTCAGTCGAGATGATCGCCAGCTGCACCAGAAGATTTCGAAGATACTCTCCGATTTTCTCTCGAGACCTTGTGCCCGTTGCTTTTGCAATTCCCTTCCACCGAAGTATCCCTATGGATTAATACTTACACCTATCGTGCTTAGTTTTATTCGCAGTCGATCTTGTTATTACAAGATACCCGGAGAATATTTTGTGCCTACTGCCTTGCAGTTCTTTGCCACCTGAATAACCCTAAGAATAATTTCTTGCACTTTCCGAGTATCCGCTCATCCCCAGTTGTTCAGGTGTTTCACAAAAGTCTTTGAAATACTATTCAATCGTCCGAAAATCCTTAGCAGCTTTATTGCTCTGCAACTACTTGTCTACTTGCATTATGGATGCTTCTCATATATCTGGCAACATTCACTAGTATCTTTTGACACCATCATTTTGATCCTATTGATTCAACATGTGTGTGAATGCACACAATCATCTATCAACCCTTCTAAATTACCTTTCCGACTCCGACATCATTTTTGAACATGAGCTGGTTCTCGACCAAACTATTTGTCGTCAATTGTGCCTCTGGTCTATCCAACTTATCCATCCTTGATCGTGAGCGATCGCCTCGATCCTTTGTTTTGGAAATCGTAATTCCTTTGTTATCTAAGCATTGAATTATTCAGATGTTCTATAATATGATGCCCGTGCATTCTTCTTTCTCTGGTTGAGTACCGATGCTCACATCAGATCCCTTGTGGACCATCGGTTCCTTTTTTGGATTTTATCCGACAGTGTCCTTCATATTGAATAACCTTGAGGGCCTTTCCATGGGTATATAATGCCTTTGGTAAATTGTATCATCTGCTTTTGAACAATGCTCTACTTTCGAGCTTGTATCATTTACCCCGAAGTTTGTGGTATATGTTCCTAAGATGCCCTGATGGGTTGAACCTATGCCTTCCTTAATATGTGTGAACTCAGAAGTTTTCACGGGTCATACTCATCTGGTATTTCACCAGGTTAAACTTTCAACACTAATGCCATTATCGAAACGAGAAGTGAATGTAAGGTTATGCTTTGGAGAAGTGGGAGTCGACCTTGAACTTTGTGTTCATGCCCATGGACCCGAGGTGGAACTTATCATGGAAGCTTCTCATAATAATAATAATCCCCTTGTTATAACTTCTTCTCTTATCTATGCTTGGTCTTTTGCGACTGTGGTTTCGACCATATTGTTCTTATTTGATCCCATTTCTTGGACAAGTTTAAGTGCTTGCCTTCTGCAAATGATTTCACTTGTCCAACCCCTATCCCGCTCTACCCTTGAGTATACACTCTGGTACCGCGAGAATATCATGGAACTACATAACTTCTTATGGGTTCTTCATCAACTGTTATTTCTCACCGATTCCAATTTTCCTAGGTTCTGGGTTGTCGTCAACCGAGAACACTGATAAGTGAATCAATTCCGCACTTTGATTCAATAACTCTAAGTAATCTTCATTGATTATGAGTTTATTAATCCTTCAAGTCATTGCTAGCCTGATCGGCTATATCTTTATCGTGCAACTTTTTAACTGTGCTACCTGGCCCCTCTTTCCGGAGCACAGACTTAGATGGTAAGCTAATCTTCCGTGATCTTCCTCGTCATATCATTTCTCCTTGAACAGACTTGATTTTGAGTTTGTGTCGTACCTATGGTTCCAATAACCTTTCGCTTCATCATTCCTTTGACTCGATGTCGTCGCTGATTGATTACATCTTCATGAAATCTCTTCAATTATGTTGCACCTTTTCTTCTCAGGCATCCCGAGTCCAAGGTATCCTGATGCCAATCAGATCTGAATCTCGGTCAGATATGATGGTTGGAACAAATTTTCCAGAGTTATAACATTGGTATTTATACGACTCGGTAAGGTGATGTCATGCCTAGCACACCTGACTAGAGGACCTAGTGTTATAGTTTCCTTTTTAAATAGGTTAAACATTTTTCAATGAGGAAATTGAATGCCTTGTTTAATAAGTTATCCTCATGGATCCTTTGTATATCCCAAGTCCGACCTTTGCTTGAAGACCATGTCAATGCTATCTCGAATCATGTCTATGGTACTCCGATTTTCAACAGGAACATTTGAAGCCCAATGCTAAATGTTTCCTGCAAAATTATCCAAACACCGTTGTAAGGGTAATGTCATGAAATTTCTCTCCCCTTTCCTAAAGGGTTTTCTACATTATATCCTGTCATTGATATCATGCTCTGCTTGTCCTTGGGAAGGATATACCCCTGAAATATGTGTTTAAACACATTTTCCTTTCCATTGTTCTGTTTAATCTGATAACCATATTTTCCTTTCTGTTGTTTGGTGTAACCTTTCTTGTGATCTACATGATCTAAGCAGTAATAATTCACTGCTTATGTAAACACCTCGGTGTACAACTCTGTCAGTGAGACCCTGTTTCTACTGTTGATGACTTTCCGGTAACCGCCGATGGATGAGAAATTTACCTATTGGTCCACCTCGTTCAACGAGCAGGAAAATGGTTCTCTTCGTCCCTCGCCCTTGGTACCGATGTTGTTGCCGACATAACCGACAGACTATCCTCTGACATGCCTTGCTTACATGATCGTGCAAGATCTCACCGCCCTTCCTACTTTTAACCCACATGGTGGGCCCATAACCCACAGTTTCACATGATCGAAACCTGACTCTCCTGTACAACCATGTTGGCAAAGTTATTGTTCGTGCTTGATTTCGTATGTAATTCATGGGTCATCTTCCTAGTAATCTACTTTGGTATCAGACGAAATACTTATCCCTGTTGAGTGAACCCCTTTCACGCCCTGTTTCAGGCATCGAATGATTGCCCGCCCGCTCGAAACTTCCCATGATACCTCCTTACTTTGCTCTCGATATTTCCTTAAGTTTCAATTCGAGAGTTACTTTCCCCCACCTTCCCTGATGTTATCTGCTAGATAAACAAACATTGTAGCGATCCGTTCTTCCGTAATACCCCCTTATCCTTTCGTAAGTATGATGGAGTTCCCGAAGGAAGACAACTTCATCATGATGCATTGGAATAAAGAATTGAAGACATCAACGAAACGGATTAAATTCTTCGAGAAGATCCGTTAGAATATCTTAACCAGAACTTTCCCCCCTTACTCCCCTCTTAGATCTCGGGACGAGATTTCTTGTAGTGGAGGAGAATTGTGACGCCCGGATAATTAAGCTATTGTAAACCTCTGTTAATGATGCCACGTCACGACGGTACTGTTGCTAATCTCGCGTTAGTTCGAAACCGATTCAAATTCAAATTCAAAATCAAATCAAATAGTAAAAGTTTTCAAAAACTAAAACTAAAATGTTCTAAATGTGAAAAATAAATTCATGGGTAATAATGTTGGAGAAACCAACATTTCTTGTAATATTTAAATGCACTAAAACAACCAAAACAGACGGCAAAATAATTAACTAAATGCCTTTTATAAAGTTATAGTAATATAATTAATTTAGTAGTGTGCCAAAATAATTGTGGCAGTGGACTAATTAGTAATACTAATTTAGGTGCTCATTTGGTATTTTATAAAACTAACATAAAAGAAACTTCAAGTGAATACAGAAAGGAAAAAAATAAAAAAATAAAATGAAAATACAAACCAGAAAAACAAACCTAGCAAAAAAAGAAAAGGAGAGAGAGACCCCCCATTGGGCGGTCGGCCCATTGCTAGCTAGCCGGCCCAGCCGCCCCACTCCCCCATAACCCCCTGGGCGACCAACCCCTAACCCCCCAACACACCACTCCCCCCCACTCGCTCCCACGTTCCCCCTCTCTTGATCCAAATCTGGATCGGGGACGAAACCCCTCGACGCCGTCCCCATCGCCTCGTCGCCGTGCTCGCACCACCGCCGCCCAAAAACCTCGCCGAGGCCTCCTCCTCTCCTTCTCAAGCCACTCGCCTACACCATCGTCGCTCGCCCTCATCCCATCCCTTTCTGGATCGAGATGTTGCACCCGTCGTGCCCGACGCCGCCCCGCCGCCCGTCGCCGGAGCTCCCTCGCCGGACTGCCTCCTCCACCTCACTGGTGTGCCTCCTTCCAACGCACGTCGTCGGCGTCGTCGTCCCCAAGCCCCACTGCCCCGTTCCCTACATGCCCGATGTGAGCCGCCGCCTCCCTCCTCCCTCTCTGCTTCCGCAGCACCGCCGCCTTGCCACCGCAACTCCCCTTCCTCTGCAACTGCGGCTCGTCGCCTCCCGCACCCCCTGTCGCGCTCGCCGTGACCTTCTCCCCCGCACACGCGCACACCCCTCCGAGGCTGCGTCCCTCCCCCCCTCTCTGCCGCTCACGGCAACCGAACCCCCGCGCTCGACAGCCGACGCGCGCGCTCGCCCAGCATGTGCCTCGCCCGCGCACGCCCACGCTCGCGTGTGGCCTGGCCCTACTGCTTCTCGCCTCTGTTCTACCCGCAGTCGTCGTCCTCGCCGCGCTCAACGCCTGACCCCGCGCGCCCACGCCCCGGCACCCCACTACTCCGCTCCCGCTCCGCCGCGGCCCCCCTGCGTCGCGCGCTCCGTTGCTGCCACCGTTACTCACCGCCGCAGCAACCCCCCTTTGCTTCCGCCTCTGGGGCCGTCGCCCATGTTGCGCCCGCTCCGGCCATGGCTTCGTCGTGGGCACCGGCCCCTTGCTCCGGCCCCTGCCGGATCCGCCCGCACGCCCGCGCCCGTAAACCGATGCCCGCTATGGCCTCTGGCCAATAACAGCCGGGGCCCATAGCCCAGAACGATTTTTTTAGAAAAAATGATAAAAATCAATTTAATTAATTAATTAACGAATTGATTAAGTTAATCAATCCTATTTAATTAATCTAATTAACTTGTTAGTTTAATTAAACATTAATTAGATTAGTTAAATCCTAATAAACTAAACAGAGTATGACAGGTGGGTCCCACTGGTCCCACACGTCAGTTTGACCAGTCAACACCCCTGTTGACTGCTGACGTCGGCGTGCACTATTCTGGATAATGTTGAATTAAATTAATTAAATAAATTCTAAAAATGATTTAAAACTTTAGAAAATCATATAAAATAAACCGTAGCTCAGATGAAAATACTTTCTACATGAAAGTTGCTCAGAACGACGAGACGAATCCAGATACGCAGCCCGTTCATCCGCCACGCGTCCCTAGCATAGTGAACCTGCAACATTTCACCTCCTGTTCATCTGTCTGGAAATGCAAAATACCGGGGATACTTTCTCGGATGTTTCCCCCTTTCGCTGGTATCACCTACTACCGCGTTAGGGCACCCCTAGCAACGCTCATTGCCATGTCATGCATCATCATGCATTTGTTTGCATTATATTTATTGTTTCTTCCCCCTCTTCTCTCGCTACACTCCGAGATCGACGCCGCTGCTACCCAGTACGACTACGGTGTTGACGACCCCTCCTTCTTGCCAGAGCAATCAGGCAAGCCCCCCCCCCCTTGATCACCAGATATCGCCTATTCTTCTCTATACTGCTTGCATTAGAGTAGTGTAGCATGTTACTGCTTTCGGTTAATCCTATTCTGCTGCATAGCCTGTCATCGTTGCTACTCTGATTGTTACCCTTACCTGCTATCCTACTGCTTAGTATAGGATGCTAGTGTTCCATCAGTGGCCCTACACTCTTGTCCGTCTGCCATGCTATACTACTGGGCCGTGATCACTTCGGGAGGTGATCACGGGCATATACTATATACTTTACATTGTTACCTTACCTGTGATACTGTTCGGAGATGGGGGCTGAAGGGGCAGATGGCTCCATCCCGGTAGAGGTGGGCCTGGGTTCCCGACGGCCCCCGACTATTACTTTGTGGCAGAGCGACAGGGCAGGTTGAGACCACCTAGGTGAGAGGTGGGCCTGGCCCTGTTTGGCGTTCGCGGATACTTAACACGCTTAACGAGATCTTGGTATTTGATCTGAGTTGGGTCGTTGACCTTATACGCACTAACCGCCACGTGGGACAATATATGGGCAACCGGCGTCGTGGTATCAGCTGAAGCATTTCGTGGCGTCAGCGACTGAGCGGCGCGCGCCGGATTGGACTGGAACGCCTGTTAGGCTAGGTCTGCTTCCGGCCGCCCACGCAATGTGCAGGTGTGCTAAGGGCGATGGGACCAGACCCATGTGCGCTTAGGTTTAGACCAGCGTGCTGACCTCTCTGTTGTGCCTGGTGGGGTTGTGATGTGTTGATCTTCCGAGGCCGGGCATGACTCAGGAAAGTGTGTCCGGCCAAATGGGATCGAGCGTGTCGGGTAATGTGGTGCACCCCTGCAGGGAAGTTAATCTATTCGAATAGCCGTGATCTTGATGTGACGACTTGGAATTGTACCTTGACCTTATGACAACTAGAACCGGATACTTAATAAAACACACCCTTCCAAGTGCGGATACAACCCGGTGATCGCTCTCTAACAGGCTGACGAGGAGGGGATCGCCGGTAGGATTTATGCTATGCGATGCTACTTGGAGGACTTGATCTACTCTCTTCTACATGATGCAAGACGGAGGCTGCGAGCGTAGTCTTTGACAGGATTAGCTATCCCCTCTTATTCAGGCATTCTGCGATTCGGTCCACTGATATGGCCCTTTACACATATACCCATGCATATGTAGTGTAGCTCCTTGCTTGTGAGTACTTTGGATGAGTACTCACGGTTGCTTTCTCCTTCTTTTCCCCCTATCCCTTCTACCTGGTTGTCGTAACCAGATGTTGGAGCCCAGGATCCAGACGCCACCGTCGACGATGACTCCTACTACACCGGAGGTGCCTACTACTACGTGCTGCCCGCTGATGACGACCAGGAGTAGTTAGGAGGATCCCAGGCAGGAGGCCTGCGACTCTTTCGATCTGTATCCCAGTTTGTACTAGCCTTCTTAAGGCAAACTTGTTTAACTTATGTCTGTACTCAGATATTGTTGCTTCGGCCGACTTCGCCTATGATCGAGCACTTGTATTCGAGCCCTCGAGGCCCTGTCTTGTATTATGATGCTTGTATGACTTATTTATGTTTTAGAGTTGTGTTGTGATATCTTCCGTGAGTCCTCGATCTTGATCGCATTGCGTTTGCGTGCATGATTAGTGTACGATTGAATAGGGGGCGTCACAAGTTGGTATCAGAGCCGACTGCCTGTAGGAATCCCCCTTCCACACTCCTTGGCCAAAGTCGAGTCTAGACATTGCAAAACTTTTACTAACATGGCTGTGCGGCCCATGGGCCCACGTCGCCATTGGGTGGTATTAGTATCTTTTACTCCTCGATCTTTACTCCAGGATTCTGAACTCTCTTCTATTCGGGTTAAATAATTGTTTACTAAAATGTAACTTTAGGTTCTCGAAAATACTTTCTCCCAGAGAGCCCCTTCAGTCCAGATGATCGCCTACGCACGTAAGATTTCAAGATACTCTTGATTTTCTCTCGAGACCTTGTGCCCGTTGCTTTTGCAATTCCCTTCCAATCAAATATCCCTATGGATTAATACTTACACTGTCGTGCTTACTTTTATTCGCGATCGATCTTGTTATTACAAGATACCCGAGAATATTTTGTGCCCTCTGCCTTGCAGTTCTTTGCCACTGAATACCCCTAAGAATAATTTCTCGCACTTTCCAAGTATCTCGCTCATCCCTAGTTGTTCGTGTGTTTCACAAAAGTCTTTGAAATACTATTCAATCCTCAAGAAAATCCTTAGCAGCTTTATTGCTCTGCAAATACTTGTCTACTTGCATTATGGATGCTTCCCATATATCTGGCAATATTCACTAGTATCTTTTGACACCGTCATTTTGATCCTATTGATTCAACATGTGTGGGAATGCACACAATCATCTATCAACCCTTCTAAATGATCTTTCCGGCTCCGACATCATTTTTGAACATGAGCTGGTTCTCGACCAAACTATTTGTCGTCAATTGTGCCTCTGGTCTATCCAACTTATCCATCCTTGATCGTGAGCGATCGCTTCGATCCTTTGTTTTGCAAATCGTAATTCCTTTGTTATCTAAGCATCGAATTATTCAGATGTTCTATAATATGATGCCCGTGCATTCTTCTTCCTCTGGTTGAGTACCGATGCTCACATCGGATCCCTTGTGGACCATCGGTTCCTTTGTTGGATTTTATCCGGCGATTGTCCTTCATATTGAATAACCTTGAGGGCCTTTCCATGGGTATATAATGCCTTTGGTAAATTGTATCATCTGCTTTTGAACAATGCTCTACTTTCGAGCTTGTATTATTTACCCCGAAGTTTGTGGTATATGTTCCTAAGATGCCCTGATGGGTTGAACCTATGCCTTCCTTAATATGTGTGAACTCAAAAGTTTTCACGGGTCATACTCATCTGGTATTTCACCAGGTAAAACTTTCAACACTAATGCCATTATCTAAACGAGAAGTGAATGTAAGGTTATGCTTTGGAGAAGTGGGAGTCGACCTTGAACTTTGTGTTCATGCCCTTGGACCCGAGGTGGAACTTATCATGGAAGCTTCTCGTAGTAATAATAATCCCCTTGTTATAACTTCTTCTATTATCTATGCTTGGTCTTTTGCGACCGTGGTTTCGACCATATTGTTCTTATTTGATCCCACTTCTTGGACAAGTTTAAGTGCTTGCCTTCTGCAAATGATTTCACTTGTCCAACCCCTATCCCGCTCTACCCTTGGGTATACCCTCTGGTACCGCGAGAATATCATGGAACTACATAACTTATTATGGGTTCTTCATCAACTATTATTTCTCACCGATTCCAATTTTCCTGGGTTCTGGGTTGTCGTCAACTGAGAACACTGATAAGTGAATCAATTCCGCACTTCAATTCAATAACTCTAAGTAATCTTCATTGCTTATGAGTTTATTAATCCTTCAAGTCATTGTAGCCTGATCGGCTATATCTTTATCGTGCTTGACTTTTTAACTGTGCTACTGGCCCTCTTTCCGGAAAGCATGACTTAGATGGTAAGCTAATCTTCCGTGATCTTCCTCGTCATATCATTTCTCCTTGAACAGACTTGATTTTGAGTTTGTGTCGTACCCATGGTTCCAATAACCTTTCGCTTCATCATTCCTTTGACTCGATGTCGTCGCTGATTGATTACATCTTCATGAAATCTCGCCAATTGTGTTGCACCTTTTCTTCTCAGGCATCCCGAGTCCGAGGTATCCTGACGCCAATCAGATCTGAATTTCGGTCAGATATGTTGGTTGGAACAAATTTTCAAGAGTTATAACATTGGTATTTATAAGACTCGGTAAGGTGATGTCATGCCTAGCACACCCGACTAGAGGACCTAGTGTTATATTTTCCTTTTTAACTAGGTTAAACATTTTTCAATGAGGAAATTGAATGCCTTGTTTAATAAGTTATCCTGATGGATCCTTTGTATATCCCAAGTCCGACCTTTGCTTGAAGACCATGTCAATGCTATCTCGAAGCATGTCTATGGTACTCTGATTTTCAACAGGAACATTTGAAGCCCAATGCTAAATGTTTCCTGCTCAATTATCCAAACACCGTTGTATGGGTAATGTCATGAAATTTCTCTCCCCTTTCCTAAAGGGTTTTCTACATTATATCCTGTCATTGATATCATGCTCTGCTTGTCCTTGGGAAGGATATACCCCTGAAATATGTGTTTAAACACATTTTCCTTTCCATTGTTCTGTTTAATCTGATAACCATATTTTCCTTTCTGTTGTTTGGTGTAACCTTTCTTGTTATCTACATGATCTAAGTAGTAATAATTCACTGCTTATGTAAATACCTCGGTGTACAACTCTGTCAGTGAGACCCTGTTTCTACTGTTGATGACTTTCCGGTAACCGCCGATGGACGAGAACTTTACCTATTGGTCCGCCTTGTTCAACGAGCAGGAAAATGGTTCTCTTCGTCCCTCGCCCTTGGTACCGATGTTGTTGCCGACATAACCGACAGACTATCCTCTGACATGCCTTGATTACATGATCGTGCAAGATGTCACCGCCCTTCCTACTTTTAACACACATGGTGGGCCCATAACCCACAGTTTCACAGGATCGAAACCTGACTCTCCTGTACAACCATGTTGGCAAAGTTATTGTTCGTGCTTGATTTCGTATGTAATTCATGGGTCATCTTCCTAGAAATCTACTTTGGTATCAGAGGAAATACTTATCCTTGTTGAGTGAACCCCTTTCACGCCCTGTTTCAGGCAACGAACGATTGCCCACCCGCTCGAAACTTCCCATGATACCTCCTTACTTTGCTCTCGATATTTCCTTAAGTTTCAATTCGAGAGTTACTTTCCCCCACCTTCCCTGATGTTATCTGCTAGATAACATTGTAGCGGTCCGTACTTCCGTAATACCCCCTTATCCTTTCGTAAGTATGATGGAGTTCCCGAAGGAAGACAACTTCATCATGATGCATTGGAATAAAGAATTGAAGACATCAACGAAAGGGATTAACTTCTTCGAGAAGATCCGTTAGAATATCGTGACCAGAACTTTCCCCCCTTACTCCCCTCTTACATCTCGGAACGAGATTTCTTGTAGTGGAGGAGAATTGTGACGCCTTGGGATAATTAAGCTACAAAGAACCTCATTAATGATGCCATGTCACCACGGTTACTGTTGCTAATCTGGCGTTAGTTCGAAACCGATTCAAATTCAAATTCAAAATCAAATCAAATAGTAAAAGTTTTCAAAAACTAAAACTAAAATGTTCTAAATATGACAAATAAATTCATGAGTAATAATGTTGGAGAAACCAACATTTCTTGGAATATTTAAATGCACTAAAACAACCAAAACGGAGGGCAAAATAATTAACTAAATGCCTTTTATAAAGTTAGAGTAAATAATTAATTTAGTAGCGTGCCAAAATAATTGTGGCAGTGGACTAATTAGTAATACTAATTTAGGTGCTCATTTGGTATTTTTTAGAATTAACATAAAAGAAACTTCAAGTGAAAACAGAAAGGAAATAAAATAAATAAAAGAAAAATAAAATACAAACCAGAAAAACAAAACTAGCAAAAAAAAGAAAAGGAGAGAGAACCCCCATTGGGCGCCGGCCCATTGCTAGGCCGGCCAGAGCCGCCCCCACTACCCCATAACCCCCTGGGCGACCAAACCCTAACCCCCCAACGCACAACTCCCCCCCCCCCACTCGCTCCCACGTTCCCCCTCTCCCGATCCAAATCTGGATTGGGGACGAAACCCCCTCGACGCCGTCCCCATCGCCTCGTCATTGCAAGGCGTCGCACCACCGCCGCTTCGAAAAACCTCGCCGAGGCCTCCTCCTCTCCTTCTCAAGCCACTCGCCACACCATCGCCGCCGTCCTCATCCCCTCCTCTCTGGATTGAGGCGCTGCGCCTGCCCCGCCTGACGCCGCCGCCGCCTGTGCGGAGCTCCCTCGCCGGACTGCCTCCTCCACCTCACCGGTCTGCATCCCTCCTACGCACGTCGTCGCCGTCGTCCTCCCCAAGCCCCCCTGCCCTGTCTACATGCCCGATGTGAGCCGCCGCCTCCCTCCTCCCTCTCTGCTTCCGCAGCACCGCCACCTTGCCACTGCAACTCCCCTTCCTTCAGAATCATGGCTCGTCGCCTCCAGCCTTCTGTTGCTCGCCATGACCTACGCCCCCGCACACGCGCACCCCCCTCCGAGGCTGCGGCCCCCCCCCCACGCTGCCGCTCACGGCCATGGAACCTCAAGACTCGACAGGCAGCCGCTTCGCCCGCATGTGCCTCGCTCACAAGACGCCCACTCTCGCGCTGGCCCTACTGCCGCCTGCTTCGCCCGTAGTCGCTGCCTCGTCGCCACCGCCTGACCTCAGCCCACGCCCGGCACCCCATCACTGCCCGTTCGCTCCGCCATGGCCCCCGTCGTCAAGGCGCTCCTTTGCCACCGCATTACTCACCGCCGCAGCCGCCCCTTTTGCTCCGCTTACGCTGGCCGTCGCGCTGGCTGCGCCTGGCCCGCCATGGCTTCGCCAGGCACTGGCCTCGCCTGCCCCTGCTGGTCCGCCAAGACTTGCCAGGCGTCGCCTGCCCAGGCGACGCCTGCGCCCAAGACTTCATACCAGAAACCGATGCCCGCTATGGCCTCTGGTCAATGACAGTCGGGGCCTGTGGGAGTCCTGGACTAGGGGGTGTCTGGATAGCCGAATTATCATCTTTGGCAGGACTCCAAGACTATGAAGATACAAGATTGAAGACTTCGTCCCGTGTCCGGATGGGACTTTCCTTGGCGTGGAAGGCAAGCTTGGCGATACGGATATGTAGATCTCCTACCATTGTAACCGACTCTGTGTAACCCTAACCTATCCGGTGTCTATATAAACCGGAGGGTTTAAGTCCGTAGGACGAACAACAATCATACCATAGGCTAGCGTCTAGGGTTTAGCCTCCTTGATCTCGTGGTAGATCTACTCTTGTACTACCCATATCATCAATATTAATCAAGAAGAGTAGGGTATTACCTCCATCGAGAGGGCCCGAACCTGGGTAAAAACATCGTGTCCCTTGTCTCCTGTTACCATCCGCCTAGACGCACAGTTCAGGACCCCCTACCGGAGATCTGCCGGTTTTGACACCGACATTGGTGCTTTAATTGAGAGTTCCTCTGTGTCGTCACCTATAGGCCTGATGGCTCCTTCGATCATCAACAACGACGCGGTCCAGGGTGAGACTTTTCTCCCTGGACAGGTCTTCGTGTTCGGCGGCTTTGCACTGCGGGCCAATTCACTTGGCCATCTGGAGCAGATCGAAAGCTACGTCCCTGGCCATCAGGTCAGATTTGGAAGTTTGAACTACAGGGCCGACATCCGCGGAGACTTGATCTTTGACAGATTCGAGCCACAGCCAAGTGCGCCGCACTGTCTCGATGGGCACGATCTAGCTCTGCCGCCGAACAGTGTCCTGGAGGCCGCACCTGCGTCCGCTCCGACCCTTAGCTCAGAGCCGACTCCCCCGATCGAGGACGAGTGGTCGGACACCGCCTCGGGGGCTACGATCTCAACAGCGATTGAGCCGAACTCCATCCCTGTCCTTTGCGAAGACCGTGACTCCAAGGTGCCGGACTCCTTTCCGGACTCCGAACTCCCGCGCCCCTGCCAGTCGAATCCGACTAGACGCCGGTTATGGAGTTCACCGCCGCGGACATCTTTCAGCACTCGCCCTTTGGCGATATCCTGAACTCACTAAAGTCTCTCTTTTTATCCAGAGAGCCCTGGCCGGACTACGGGCAGGAAGGTTGGGATGCGGACAACGAATAAATTCAACGCCCACCCACCACCCACTTTGTAGCCACTGTCGATGATTTAACCGACATGCTCGACTTTGATTCCGAAGACATCGACGGTATGAACGACGATGCCGAAGGCCACCTCGTCATACGACATATATATGGTGGACATCCCAAAAGATGGGAACGGCGATGGAACAACGGAGGATGACCCCTCCAAGAAGCAACCGAAGCGGCGACGTCAGCGGCGCCGCTCTAAATCCCGCCACAGCAAAAACGGTGATTCCGACACGGGAGATAACAACACCCCAGACAGTGCCGAAGACAACCCCCTCCAGCAGGACTCAGCGCAGGAGGGGGGAGATGCAAGTCCGCACGACAGTGCGGCAGAAAGAGAGGTAGAGGACGATAATTATGCGCCTCCCTCCGAAGATGAGGCAAGCCTCGATGACGACAAATTTGTCGTGCCTGAGGATCCCGCCGAACAGGAGCGTTTCAAACGCAGGCTTATGGCCACGACAAGCAGCCTCAAGAAAAAGCAGCAACAACTTAGAGCTGACCAAGACTCGCTAGTGACAGATGGATCGAAGTCCTTGCAGCCGAAGAGTATGAACTCGAACGCCCCTCCAAAAAATACCCCAAACGCAGGCTGCTACCCCAATTAGAGGAAGCAGCACCCAAACCTACATCACCAGCGCATGAAGCGGCCGACCGGCCACCCCGTGGCCGCGACAGAGAGGCCTCTAGACCCTCCATTCAAGCCGCACCCCGACGCCGCTCAAAAAGTACCAAGGCACGGGAAAACGCGCCGGACTTGCGAGATATATTGGAGGATAAGGCAAAACATACAAGATCGATCTACGGATCGCGTGGGCGCCCCACGAAACGTGACGATAACCGTCACGCCGGATACTGCAACTCCGGCCGGGCCGAACACAGTAGACAAAGCTCATTTGAGCTGCGTCGTGATATAGCCCAATACAGAGGCGCCGCACACCCACTATGCTTCACAGATGAAGTAATGGATCATCAAATCCCTGAGGGCTTCAAACCCGTAAACATCGAATCATACGATGATACCACAGATCCTGCGGTCTGGATCGAGGACTATCTCCTCCATATCCACATGGCCCGCGGTGATGATCTACATGCCAGCAAATACCTCCCACTCAAGCTTAAAGGACCAGCTCGGCATTGGCTCAACAGCTTGACAGCAGAATCAATTGGTTGTTGGGAGGACCTGGAAGCCGCATTCCTTGATAACTTCCAGGGCACATATGTGCGACCACTAGACGCCGATGACCTTAGCCATATAATCCAGCAGCAAGAAGAATCGGCCAGACAATTCTAGACACGGTTCCTAACCAAGAAAAATCAAATCGTCGACTGTCCGGATGCAGAGGCGCTAGCAGCCTTCAAACATAACATCCGCGATGAGTGGCTAGCCCGGCACCTAGGACAGGAAAAGCCGAAATCCATGGCAGCCCTCACCACACTCATGAACCGCTTTTGCGCGGAGAGGACAGCTGGCTAGCTCGAAGCAACAACTTGACCAAAAACCACGGTAGTTCGGATACCAAGGACAGCAATGGCAGGTCGGCGTCAGCAAGAACAAAGCGCCGCATTAACGGCGCATAATGATGAAGATACGGCGGTCAATGCCGGATTCAGAGGCTCAAAACCCGGTCAGCGGAAGAAGCCATTCAAAAGAAATACCCAGGCCCGGCCAACTTGGACCGAATACTCGATCGCTTGTGCGGATACATGGCACCCCCGAAAAACCAGCCAATCACACCAACCGGGATTGTTGGGTGCTCAAGCAAGCAGGCAAGTTAAGTGCCGAACTCAATGACAAGGGGCTGCATAGCGATGACGAGGAAGAGCCCCGGCCGCCGAATAATAGAGGAAAGAAGGGCTTTCCCACACAAGTGCGGACGGTGAACATGATATACGCAACCCACATACCCAAAATGGAGCGGAAGCGTGCACTAAGGGACGTATATGCGATGGAGCCAGTTGCCCCAAAGTTCAACCCATGGTCTTCCTGCCCGATCACCTTCGATCGAAGGGACCACCCCACTAGCATTCGTCATGGCGGTTTCGCCGCATTGGTTCTTGACCCAATTATTGACGGATTTCACCTCACCAGAGTCCCGATGGACGGCGGTAGCAACTGAACCTGCTTTATCAGGATATAGTGCACAAAATGGGCATAGACCCCTCAAGGATTAAACCTACAAAGACGACCTTTAAAGGCGTCATACCGGGTGTAGAGGCCAATTGTACAGGCTCAGTTACACTCGAAGTGGTCTTCGGATCCCCGGATAACTTCTGAAGCGAAGAGTTAATCTTCGACATAGTCCCATTCCGCAACAGCTATCACGCACTCCTCGGGCGAACCGCATTTGCAAAGTTCAATGCGGTGCCGCACTACACATACCTCAAGCTCAAGATGCCAGGCCCTCGAGGAGTAATCACGGTCAACGGAAACACCGAACGCTCTCTCCGAACGGAGGAGCACACGGCGGCCCTCGCGGCGGAGGTACAAAGCAGCCTCTCACAGCAATTCTCGAGTCCGGCCACTAAGCGTCCGGACACTGTCAAGCGCGCCCGCAGTAACCTACAACAAGACCGCCTGGCACGAATCAAGCATCGCAGAGTAATCCGCCCCAACCCCAGCCCTCGCTAAACAAATGAAGCCAAGATTACACATACTTAACTACGCTCTGGAGATACCATGGGCATAAGGGAGGGCATGACCACGACACGCCTGCACGCGGCTCAACCGCACTGTGGGGCTCGATTGTGTCATTCTTTTTCTTTTTATTTTTCTTACTTTCAGGACTCCGTTTTCCGAAGTCTGTCCGGCACTAGAATCGCCGAACTCACGATGCAGCAGCTGTGGAAAGCTGACTTACGCCGAGTGTTCAGGTGGTCTCTAGTACGAGCATTATACATGTTTTACATACCATCCTGCAGCTTACCCCTGGAGGGGGACATGTTAAATAGTCCTATCCCTTGCTTATCGCCCTATTTGTATCGTTCTGCTTCCATTGCAGTACCTTTTTGAATAAACAATGCATAGCTTTTGTATATTATTGCACTCCTTTCTTTATCTATATATATGTTCATTTCATGACATGTTGCACCCGTACACTTTGGTACGGCCAATACACCAGGGGCTTAAGTACCCCAAAAGTATGGTGTGATAAGTCCAAACACTTTCACAAGTGCGGCACCCTGAACTTATAGCATTATATGCATCGGCTCCGAATCATGTCTTGGGTCAATAGTTGGGTTTGCGGCTCCTATGTTTTGGTACCTTACGTTCCGTTATATCGGCTAAGGTAGCACTAGGAGAACCATCGCGATTGTGCCTCAGTTGAGCTGGGTTAGGCACCTCGCTGGAGAAAGCTAAAACTGACCGTCATGATAGAGGCGAGAGCCGGTCGCTGTTCGAGAGGTTTTTCGGGTCCCTAAAGACTTATGCCGCTTAGAGCGAGGAACCGCATTATCCGGCCAAGGCATGGATAGCGCCCGAACTTCGGTCTTCGAATACTAGGGGCTTCGCCAAAATTTAAAATTATAGAATTCTATGGCTAAGTGAGAGTTTCAAGCATTATAAGTCCGGTTGCCTTGTTCGTTGCGTTGAGCGCCTCCCTCGATGGACCCAAGAATGGGAACAAGAGCGCTCAAGTTTATCCCGAACACCCCAGCACTCATGGCATGGGGGCTGAAGCCAACGACTTGCCATCTCTCAAATTTGATAAACGGCCGCACAGAAGGTAATATTTTAAATTAACAAGCGTTGCTTAAGCGCATATGAACAAGTTTTCAGCGTACAGGATAACAAATGCGATTTTATTCAAAAATTACATCTTTGGAGCACTCATCCGCTATCTGGCGGGCACCCTTCAGAGTCCTCATAGTACATTTCGGGCGATGCGATGCTCCTTGCCCTTCGGTGGGTCCGTCATTCACAAGCTTCTCCGCATCCAGCTTTCCCGGTGCACTTTAGCACGGGCAAGGCCCGACGGGCACCTTCAATGCGCACGAGCGCTTGATGACTTCAATCCGTGGACATGCGTCCACCACCGCCAAGACTAGCCCAAAGTAGCTCGGGCATGGCTTCCAATGGCCACAACCGAACTATGAGGCCCCTCATGGCCTGTTCGGCGACCTTATGGAGCTCGACCAGCTGCTTCAGCTGGTCGCTTAGGGGCACCGGACGGTCGGCCTCAGCATACTGAGACCAGAACACCTTCTCCGTCGAGCTCCCCTCCTTGGCGCGGTAGAATGCGGCAACTGAAAGTGCTAGTTATCGACTAGATGGGGGGTGAACAGGCGATTTTTAGGGAAGTCTTCAAAACACGAATGTTTCGAAGACAGACAATAGAAATGACCTAATTGATATGCAGCGGAAGATAAACTACAACAAGCAAGCCATAGTCAAGTATGCAATAATGTGAACGGACAAGACTAACAGCAGCTATGTAGTAAGGATCAGGATGGAAGATAGTATGAAGCCAAACAACGATAGTAGTCAAGCAATGAAGTCAAACAGATAAGACATATAAGCAATGACTTCACGAAGACAAACTTAGGGTAAAGGAGGAAGGGATAGAACCAGTCACTTGTTGAAGACACAGATTTGTTGGACCAGTTCGATTCTTTGTGACAACTGTACATCTGGGTTAGGGAGGCTGAGATTCAACTCGAAGACCGCGTCTCCACCTTATTCCCCTTGAGCTAAGGACACACAGTCCTCGCCCAATCACTCTGGTAAGTCTTCAAGGTAGACTTCTGAACCTTCACAGAGGACGTTCACCGGCAATCCACAATGACTCTTGGATGCTTAGAACGCGACGCCTAACCGGTTGGAGGATTCACAGTCCTCAAGTGTAATAAGTCTTCAGGTCACACAGACAGGAAAACTTCAGTGATGCCTAACACTCTTTGGCTCTTTGTGTTTGGGCTTTGTCCTTGCAAGGATTTCTCTCTCTCAAAGGCTTCGAGGTGGGTTGCTCTCAAACGACAAAAGCCGTGCACTAACTCTGAGCAGCCACCAATTTATGGTTTAGGGGGTGGGCTATTTATAGCCACTAGGCAACCCAACCTGATATGTCCGAAATGACCCTGGGTCACTAAGGAACTGACACGTGTTCCAACAGTCAGATTTCAAACACACACGACAACCTTACTTGGGCTACAAGCAAAGCTGACTCATCCAGCTCTGGATAAGTTTTGCTCTCATTGTCTTTTTCGAAGACATAGGATTTGGGTTGAGCATCACTTCAGTCATTCTTACTATGATCACTTGGACCCCACTTAACAGTACGGTGGTTCCTATGACTCAACAAAGAAGAAAAGGAAACAACAAATGACACAGTCTTCGCGCTCCATAGTCTTCACTCAATGTCTTCTCATGTCATAGTCTTCAATGTGAATATCTTCACATACCACCATTGTCGTCAATGTCTTCATGCATTTTTAGGGGTCATCTCCGGTAGGTAAACCGAATCAATGAGGGACACTACCTGCGTTATCCTGCAATTCTCACAAACGCATTAGTTCCTCAACCACATTTGTCGTCAATACTCCAAAACCAACTAGGGGTGGCACTAGATGCACTTACAATCTCCCCTTTTGGTGATTGATGACAAACTGGGTTGAAGTTTTCAACGGGATAAAATATGTGAAATTGTAAAGGATAGGGAATTGTCTTCATAAGTGGCAAAGGCTCCCCCTGAAGATGTGCATATAAGTAGTTTGCTTTTGGAATGCAAATGCACATGGCAGGTTGTACTTGTGGAGATCCTCTTCAACTTATGAAGATAATTCATCATGCATGAAATGATATAGCTAAGAGAATGACATGCGGAATTTATCATCGCACCAGAGTAAGGCAAATAAGTAGCAGGCGACCATCGAGTTTAAGTGTTACAACTCAAAGAACCAAATGTATCAAAAGCGAGAGTTGTAAACACTAGGCAAAATATAGTGCAACCGCCCTTATGAACCCGCTTGAAGACTATCAAACTCATATGCTTCTCCCCCCTTTGTCAAGAAGGACCAAAAGGTTTGAAGACATAGAGCATCTACTCGTCCTCTTCTCAAGAAGATGATGCAGCAGGGTTGTCGTTGTTGGTTGGCGGTGCGAGCGAGCTTGGCGCAGATGTCGATTCGCGTAAGTAGGGGCGGTGAAGTAGCATCGGCTTCATCATCGATCACTCTGGCATTGACGATTGCCGCGGAGGAAGAATAGTCGAGTCTTCAAGTGATGGAGTTCGTCGTGGGACTGCATTCCGTGGAGGAGTGGAGTCAAACTTGAAGCGCTCGGTGAAGCCATCGTCTTGAAGATCTGCTTCAAGATCGAGCAGGGTCAAACTCTTCCATGATCGCCGACAGGTCTCGTGGAGTGACAAAAGCATTCTTGGTGGCAAGGTTTGAATGCGATTGACGTCCACCAAGAGGCTTTGCATTTGACGCCTTCAGCCAGAGTGATGCTTGTCTTGCTTTTGATGCAGCGCCACAAGAAGTTCTCGATCATTGAGGACTCGAGAGTGCTTCCGAGGCCTTTGGCCAATTGTGCTCTCAGTGGCTTCAGTCCGTGCACGATGAGGCAGACGTGTGTTCCCAGCCAGGGGATAGACACGAGATACCGCTTGGACGCCTTCCATGGGTTGAGAGAAGCTGTGGTGATCTGCATTCTGAAGACTTAGTGGCGTTTTGGCAGGCTCAGGGTATATGGCTTCAACAGACATATCAACCTCTGGTAGAAAGATCAGATGATTGCGAGCAGAGGGTTGATAGTTGATAGCAGAGTGCATCTTGATGAGGCGCATGACCCATGGAGCATAGAACTTCGGACCAAACAGATCGAGATCCAGACGCAGCCAATTGTCGGATGAAGAATTCTTGCGTGTTGAAGCTGATGCCATTGAGGATGTAGAAGACCAATGTCTTCATTGCTCCTTCAAGCTTTGCAGATGATGAATGCCCTTTGATTGGCCATAGAGTTTGCCTGATGATGTGATATATGGTGCGAGGCAGATACTCAAGGTCATCAACAAAGAAGTGCTGAGGGTATTCAACATCGTGTGGCAGTGGCTTCATCATGCTCAGCATCTGACTCATGTCGGGTTCTGGCTTATGAAATATGCTCTTCAAGGCATCGCGGTGGAGTTGACATCCAGGTTCAAACAGCTCTCCGGGAGTGGGTAGGCCTGTGAGCTCAATGATGTCAAGTGCTTTGGCTTCATGATGAACATTTCCTGTCATCCACTCGAGAACCCATGTCTTCGTATCTCTGTTGTAGCCGCGGATGTGGAGGGTAGCATAGAATTGAAGCACTAATTCTTCATTCTAGTGTTCTTTATGCAGAAGGAAACCAAGCAGCACTGCATCATGAAAGCAATCAAGTGCTTCTTCTAAGCACGGCAGTCCGCAATAATGGTGTCAAAGGCGCATATGAGGGAAAATGCGGCCTTGGTCATCTGAGAACAGAGTAATAGCTTCTTTGCTGATAGCTCCAGAACCGGTCAGATGAGATCCTTGGCCTTGTGTAGGGGTTCTTTGCACTGTCAAAGAAGGTGTTGTGGGCTTTGAAGCCATTTGCATTGAAAGAACCCGTTGATGTGGCAGTTCCTCGAAACCTTGGCAGTCTTGGCTTCGGCTTCTGGACCTGAGGCCTATGCCCAATATGATAGTCAAACTGAGGACCAGAGGCCTGAGGTAGAGGGACTAGAATGGGCCATCTTACTGTGACTAGCTCGCCGTAGTTGTATGCTTGCTCGATTGTGTAGGGCCTTGGTGGCGGAGCAGAGCAAGTGGCAAGAATCGAGGCTTCAGCTGCTCAGCCAGATGCTTCGGGAGCGATTGCCTCATTGGCTTTGAGTACGATTCTTGATGGCTTCAGGAGCGGTTGGGACAGGCTCCACATTGGCTTCAGCCATGACCACGTCATTGGCTTCATTGGTGTTGGGGGTGGCAGCCTCAATGTTTTCAACCTCCACTTGAGGAGCTGGAGGGTCGGGCACTGGCACGTTGATATCGGGGATAACTTCTTCAATTACCGGGGGTGTAGGAACACGTTCTTCTTCTTCTTCTTGGGTGTCAGCGGCTGATGCAGCTGGATTGTCTTCAGCAGCTTTGGCTTCAGACTCAGAGACATTCACAGTTGGAGTGGCTTCTGAAAACACTTGTCGTGCAACAGGTTGGTGGTGCACTTCTCCTTCTGGAACGCTCGATAGAGGCACTTGAGGCCTTTGACCTTTGTGAAGCCTGCAGAATGCTGGCAACGCCTTTGGAGATGGGGTTGCCTGGGCCTCAAAGTCTTCCTCTTCTTCTTGCTGTTGTTGTTGGGGAGTGACTTGTTGTTGGGGAGTAATGGGGGAGTCTTGTTGTTGCGGGCGATCAGCCCATGAAGCATCCTGTGCAATTGGCGTCGAGAGGGCGACCAATGTCGATGAGTTCATTGTTCGCATTTAACAAAGCGATGATACCACATTGTATTCAATTTGAGGAAGAACTTCATCATCTTCAACATTGTCATGGTGACCAATGTCTTCAGCAGATGATGGGATCATTCTTGGAATCTCTTCACCAGGAGCCTCTGTGGAAGGTGCTCATGAACAGTCATGCTAAGTTCTTGGGTTGCAGACGGGGCTAATCACGTAAATGGGTTCAACAATCAAGGGCTCTGTGGGAGCAGCCCGATTCTTCTTGGTCTTAAGCTTCTTCTTGGAGGGAGCAGCATCAGGCGTCAGGATTTTTCCTTTTTTCGCTTCAGCCTCGGCAGCCCTCGCCTTTTTTCTCATTGAAGCGGTTGATCAGAATTTTGGCTTCGAGCTACCATGCTGCTTGGGAAGACTATGCGGGGCTCTTCCTGCCTTGAAGGTGCAACTTGGTCACTTGAAGACTTCTTTTTCTTTTCAGCCATCCTGGGGTCGATGCCAGGACGGTCAAGAGCCTTGCGCTTCTCAGCCTCATTGTAGGCAAGCACGCACTTGTCAGCCAGAGCCTTCATGCGCTCGCGAGAGCCTCTTGCTTCTTCACGCTTCTTGACAATGTTTTCTTTGAGGTCGTGCATCATGACCTTGAAGTTTTTAACGTCTTGCACACTGAGTGCAGCCATATGCTTCTTGAACTGAGCCTTTTCATAGTCAATCTTGTGCTTCAGTTCAACAATGCGCTGAGCAAGAGCTAGCTCAGAAGCAATGGCGCCATTGAAGGAGACGCTGAGGCCAATAGGAAGTTGCAGATCTTCAAAACTGATGTTTGGGGTATCAAACCATTCATCTATGAAGTGATGGATGATTGCCACATCAAAGAGAGGCAAGTTGTTGAATATTTCTGCTTCTTCTTTGCTCTTGATAAGTTGCTCAAGAGCATCATCTGCAAGATCATCATCACTTGACAGATGAATGTGCTCTTCACGCAGAATGGCAGCAGGGTCGATGTCGATTCAAGATTCTTGACAATTTTCTTTCTCTTCTCCGTCTTCTTGGAGATGCGGATTGATCCTCGACTGCAATCGCTTCAGGAGGTGCGATGGCGATGGCTTCACACGTGAAGCTTTTGGAGGAGCAGCTGACTTTGGAGCCTTGACTTTCTTAAGCTTCTGCGGCTTTGGAGCAGGAGCAGGAGCTGGAGCTGGGGCTTCATCCGAATCAGCCTCGTCATCAGAGTGATCCACTTTGGAACCTTGGACCAAGATATAAGTGATGAGGCCATCAAGGTTCGAAAAGGGACCGATGACATTGGGTTCAGCGTCACGTGAGCCGGCCAAAGACAGGAGCAGAGGGACCAGGGTTGAAGTCTAATCCCAATGACTTCTTGTTTTCCTTTGCGTAAGCTTCCTTTGCATCTTTGGAAGTTGCGCTTGAAGGGATTGTCATCACGACACCAGAGCAAAGACGTCGAATTCGGCATTCTCAGCCGAGGTCCACGGACCATGCAAGGATAGAAACCTTGTGCAATAGCTTCAGCCATGTTCTTGGGAGGAAGGCCTCGAAACAGAATATCACCCCAAGGGCTTCTGATAGCATTCTTCTCGGCATATTCCTGAGTGACGAAATTGTACTTGAACCACTGTTCAGCCCAATATCGACGAATCCACTGGATTCGCGTCTTGCGCTGATTGTAAGACTCTTCGAGATCTGTCTTGTATAGCTCTGCGAGGTCATCAGGCAGATCTTTTGAGGTTCCCTCACGACGCTGTCTGCCGCCCTTCCTGACTGATTTATTCAGAGCCATGAGCTTCAAACTGAATGGCTTCACGCTCAAAGGCTTCAAAGGCTTGCGTTTGCTTGATGCATGTGAACCGGCTTCGGAGAGTTAGTTTGATGATGTAAGAATTACTGCAAGCGAATGCAGACTATGAGAACCAAGGGATTCTCCCACGGACATGTACCTGTGACAGCATTAGAGATGCGAGGGAAGGGGAAGAGGTCATATGCATTCTCAGAAGATTTTGAAGATAAATCGGTTTGAAGACATTGACCTCATGATGCAAAGACATTCACTTATACGCTGAGAGTTGGTTCCAGATTTGTACGAATCCGTGAATAAGTACAAGTGAGGAATCTAACTAGTTGTGAAGCTTAAGTGAATATACTAGGCAGTACGAGATGCAGACAGAATAGATCTAACATAGTATGGGCAGAAACCAATTTTGGCAAGTAGGATGAATCTTGAAGATCAAAAATGGTAAAAATAGAGTTATATTTACCGCTTGAAGAACTGCTAGACGGGAGGAAAGGAGGCCGAGCAGTTCAGTCCATCGTGCCCTAACTTGGCGACGGAGGACACCTACGGCGGCGGAGATGAAGATGTTCGCGGCCGGCGTGAGGACGGCGTCGGAGAGGTCGCGGCAGCTAAGCGCTTCGTCGCCGGCGTCATCGAGAGCTAGCGGTGGCGCTAGGGTTTTGACGAGGTGGAGAGTTGGAAGAAGATTTTCTTTACCACAGGGGACAGGTATTTATAACGAGGCATGCAGCGCAGCGCAATTACGCAGGTGCCCCTGGCGGTTCACATCTGAGGGGCACGTGGCACGCATGCAACATGCTCTGAGTTGTCCCACGTTCCCACGCTCGCCCGGTTTGTCGGAGGGTCGTTCTGGCTTCTCCGGAGTTCAACAGTAATGGTGAATCATTTAAAACAGACTCAAAGTTTGTCTCGTGTCTTCTGCTGACAAGGACGCAGAGAAGACATTCGACAGTTTCAATAGAATGCATATGATTTGGACAGATAGAGTTTGAGATAGAAAGCATAGAGAGATTGGGGTCCGATCACATTCACTTAGTTCAAAAGATTCAACTTGAAGACATAGCTATAAGTGAATGATGTGGAGGACAGAAATATATATATATCAGACAGCAACCAAATCAACATAGTGAAAATCATGAAGATAAGTTGAAGTTGAAGACAAATCAAATGCGAAGATATTGCAGAAATAACGCCATAAGTGAAACACTTCAAACAAAGAAATTTGGTGGTGGCGTTACCCACCGTATAGGAAGTATTAGACCGGACATCACGCACAATTATCGTGGCGCTCCAAAGTAAAAATTCCACGTTAATGTATTCACACTTAGAATGTAAGTCTACATTGATTGAAGATATACGTTACTTCGTGTGTTGCACATCTAAGTCATCAACATGCATAAGTGTTAGGATGTGTGCTTGATCACATGACATTTGAGGATTCCAAGATATTTTGCTCACACCATAACTTGCAAAACCTTTTCTCATCCAAGGACTTTGTGAAGATATCTGCCAGTTGCTCTTCAGTGTTGACGTGAATGATGTCAATATCTTTCTTCATGACATGATCCACGAGAAAATGATGACGAATTTCAATGTGCTTTGTCTTCGAAAGTGCTGGACTGGATTGTTGGCAATCTTGATGGCGCTTTTCGTTGTCGCATGAAAAGAGGTACTTGTGTCGATTGATGCCATAGTCCTTGAGAGTTTGCTTCATCCATAGAAGCCGAGCACAACAAGATCCAAAGAAGCAATGTATTCAGATTCTGCAGTTGAGAGTGACACACAATTACGCTTCTTTGAAGAC
This sequence comes from Aegilops bicornis, assembly GCA_021605145.1. NCBI lineage: Eukaryota > Viridiplantae > Streptophyta > Magnoliopsida > Poales > Poaceae > Aegilops > Aegilops bicornis. Next base: position 517,256,617 of record CM038674.1, read on the forward strand.
CAACAGACAAGTGATCGTCCCGAGAAAGTGACATGTGCCTGATGTAGACTTGCGATCCACCTTGTCACCAAAGATAATCAGCATCCCAAAATCCAACCAAATCAAATTTTGAGCCCTTTGGATACCATAATCCGAGTGTTGGGGTGTGAGCCAAATATCGAAGAATTCGCTTCACAGCTAGGTGATGTGATTCCTTTGGTGCCGCTTGGAATCGAGCACACATGCAAACACTAAGCATAATATCTGGCCTAGATGCACATAGGTTAAGTAAGGAACCAATCATGGAGCGGTATACCTTTTGATCGAACTCTTTACCATTTTCGTCAGGACCCAAGTGGTGTTTGGCTGGCATTGGCGTCGTGTATCCTGTGCACTCTTGCATTCCAAACTTCTTCAGGCAATCTTGGAGGTATTTTTCTTGAGATATAAAGATGCCATTCCTTTGTCGATTTAATTTGAAGACCAAGGAAGAACTTGAGCTCTCCCATCATGGACATCTGATATTGTTCTTGCATCATGTTTCCAAATTCATCACTATACTTCTGGTTGGTGCAGCCGAAGATAATGTCATCCACATATAGTTGGCATACAAACAGTCCACCATCATATGTCTTCGTGAAGAGTGTGGGATCGAGGGATCCAGGTTTGAAGCATTTGCTCTTCAGGAAGTCTTTGATTGTATCATACCAGGCGCGAGGAGCTTGTTTGAGGCCATCTGCTGCTTTTATTTAGCTTGTACACCATATCGTGGATGTTTTGGATCTTCAAAGCCGGTGGTTGAGCGACATATACTTCTTCTTCAATCTTGCCGTTGAGAAATGCACTCTTCACATCCATTTGATAGAGCAAGATGGTGTGGTGGTTAGCATAGGCTAGTAGTATGCGAATGGCTTCAAGCCTAGCTACAGGAGCAAATGTTTCATCGAAGTCAATTCCTTCAACTTGAGTATATCCTTGAGCCACAAGCCGTGCTTTGT